>OX421310.1:30000000-39866000 GCA_949125395.1 Diaphora mendica | reverse complement strand
TTTGTGTCGCGTTGGTGCCACGACGGAACTCATATTCCATAATTACACGAATTTTTTAAGTATCCATTATGACGAAAAATGTTCAAATGTAATGAAAATACAACGCAAATCAAAAAACAAAAGACTGAGTTTGTAAATAGAATGTCATGGTTTTAAAACTAAATTAATTTGAATTTAGAATACAGAGCCATTACAAACTTTTTTTTATTTGAAATGACCAGTACTGAAGAAAGGCAATTTCATAGGTAAAGACCTAATATTTTATTTAACAACAACTTGAACGAATTTTTGAAGGAAAATTTATGACCAATTTTGTAAATAAAATATTTGCAGACACTTTTTGCCGGAATATTATTATAGATAATTATTTTATACGGTACAATTTAATTTAATTACATAATACAGAAACCTATGTACATAACCATAGTTAAAAAACAGTTACAATATTTACATACAAGGGTTTTTTGTATATCAATGATACAAGCGTCAAAAAACTCCATATCTTCGCCTATTGGTAGCGTTCCCAAAAGACTGGCAGCATTACCACGTTGAATGGCAATGCTGATTCTCTGTGCTAGAAAATATTATTGTCTATAATTTTATTATTATATATTTATTGATACGTTTTACATTTATTTAGAAACTTTCTATAACACACATATAAATATTTTAAAGTATTTTACGTCTAAGTTTCGTGGCTTATTAATGTTAATTTTCCAAATAGGCTACGCTTAGCTAGGCGTCAAGTCAAGTAAGTCAAGCTTTTTAAACAATACAGATGTGTAAGATTCCTCTAGGACTTTAATTAAGTATACTGTTGTGAAAAAATATTGTGACCTACAAATTGAGGGGAAACATTATTTGACTGTATGCCTCTTTTTTAGAATCAATAATGGGAGTTTGTGTTGACGCACAGAAACACAGCGAATCGGAATATGTTAAATCCATTGAAGAGTGAGTTTCAAAACCTTAGTATTTTCTTCTGTCATTAATGAAAGATATAAATTTGGACAGATTATTCATTGAAATAAATATTGTTGACATACCTATTTATAAAGAAAAAAGATACATTTAATAGGTCATGCATTCATATTTATTACAAGGCGGCAATTTTTTGACGCATCCATGAAAATCTCTATTAACTTTATGAAAGTGACTGTCTGTCTATTACGCTTTCAGCGCTTAATTGTTGAACTGATTTTAGTGAATTTTGGCATGAACAGGCTTTGATCTTTGAGGAAATACATAACTTTAACCCTTTAACTTTAACACCCGGGCGGAGTCGTATACGAAAGCTATGTGTTAGCGGATTTACAGGTTTCGGCACTTGTGTTTTAAGGTTGTCTACTATTGTGTCGATGAGAATGCAAATACCTATACTGGGTGAAGATATGATTTTTAATTTGCTTCCGTACAAGACGAGGCAAAACAAGGCTCTTCAGATCTTGCATGATCAGACATATAAGGTAATAAAGGCAAGAAATGAAGAACTGAATAAAGCATATATTACGAGTTTAAATAATAGCAATGATGTTGGTAAGTGCCTGAATTACTTTTTTCTTTTTCTCTATCAAGACGATCTTGGTCAGACAATACTTTTAAATAAGTTCCATTCAGCTCAATCGTTTTTTTTTTTTTATTGAAACACTGTCAGGCCATTTTTTTTTTTTTTTTTAACGTGTGGAAATCCCCTAGGACCGTTACCCGCACCGGGGCTTGCGGCGGGGCGGTGTGTCGGACTCGAACCGACTAAAACCACACGGTGTGCCTCTCTGCGCCTGACGAAGGAGGAGTTCCGGAACTGCTGTTATTAAGCCATCCAGACCCCTCCCAGCGCTTGTCCGCACAGAAGCGGGCACCCTCTGCTGTTAACCTCTCATTTTAGGCAACGTACGGCACACGCATAACGTCGCCTCCTCGCGGGCGGCCACTAGAGCGGATGGAAGGGAAAGCCCGTCCCGACCATCCGCAGCCACACTCAGGGCGGCATGAGACGCTGGTGAGCGCGCCTCCGCTGCCCGGTTCGCCGGCGACGGATTGGGTCCGAGTGGAGGTCGTCCTCACGGGCCTTCTCCGCCGCCTCCTTCTGCGAGATGACTTCTTCGCAGAAGGTTGCGACCGCGGTAAAACTGCTATCGCTACCGGCCATGGAGCGAATGACGGCCGGTAGCGATAGATCTCCTCCGATGACTGCAGTGAGGGCCCGACGCCCATGCGGGGCAGATTGCCAGCGTATGCTGGGCCGAGTCCTCACTGCAGTCGCAGTGGTGGCAGGCGGGACTCAGTTCCCTCCTAGCGACCGAGTGCAGTTACTTCCCGAAGCAACCGTGCCCGGAAAGTACCTGCGTCAGTCGGAAGGAAAGGGTCCCGTGCTGCCACCCTGCCCACTCGAGGATGACCGGCTGGAGAGCCTCCACGGCGGCAAAGCCAGCGCGTGGAGTCTCCAGTCGGAAAGACCAGTGAGCCATCGTGACTCGACGGGCGGCTTCACGCCACTCGCGTACCTCTTCGGGCGGAGGGCGAATACCTGTCTCCACCCGATATTCAGCCACCCGTTGATAAACTTCAGCGAGCACTGTTGTTTGTGTTGTTGTTGTGTTTTATTGTTACGAAGAAAGATTATGTGCGAAAAACGATCAAGAAAGATTTAGATTATTCGCGAACAACGATCGAGAAAGTTGATTTTTGAGGCACGGAATAACGAACCTTATATCGATAAACATAGCGTCGAATAATGATCGGTTGTTGTGCATTGTTTACAACGAGTTCGCCCGCGGGCGTGTCCTCGGTACGAGGAACGCCCTCGTATGTTTGAGACGTTTCTTGAAAGCACTAGTGATAGAAAAAATGGACATAAATACGAACTCTCACGGGCCGCATTTCAGTTCAGTTTGAGTTACAGTGCGATAAACATCGAAATGATATCAGTAATCAACCTAGGGACCTCGGCGATCATTAGTGCATTGCGCGTTCCTACGTGAACAAGCGTTCACGTAGGAACGCGCGGGCGCGGCGGCGGTTTCGGGCGCGGTATACGTTGCGTGCTCGTGTTCACATCGGCCGCCAGGCGTTTGCGAGAGCGATAAGTCCAAACTGGTTGAACTTACCTGACGTCGCGAGTGAATCGTGCGCTCCGCCGCTAGTTCAACGTGAACACACACAAACGTCTCTCGCGTTTGATACTGCCGCGAGCGCGCCGCGCGCCTCAATCACTACTTTGCTCGCTACTTAGGTCACACGTGCGTTTCGTACATGAACACTTAAGCCGGGTCTCCTGCGACACTGTTTAATGTTTTTAAACACCAAACATCACATATTTATCAAAATATGGGCGTGGCCTAACTGTTTTGTTATTTTTAACAAGCAAACGCGTTATCCGAAGCGGACGGAAATATCCCCGTGTTCGCCTGCAAGGGGGGGGGGGGGGGAGGGCGATTTCATTTGTTAACATAGGGTTGTGCATTTACCACATTACATTCTTCATTTTAGTCGTTGCGGAGGTGAAGATTAATCGTTTTGATTTACAAATCGGATGTTATTGACTTGCTAACCAGTGATCATTTTCGTTATAATTAAGTAGCTGATCCTTATTCATACAATTTTTTTATTTTCATTTTATGGTTCTCGTATAATGAAACTGAACTGAACTTATATTAATACTAATATGTATTATTCATACTTATACTTTATAGGACAATTTAAATAATGTTAAAAGGTTACCTAACATTAGCACTATGAGCCATTTAATTAATTCCAAAATTAAATAACTATTTTCTTAGTCATTTCGGATCTGTAACGACATTTGATTTTATAAATGAGTTGATTGAATGAAATACTAATTGCGGTTTACGATGTATGACGTATTAAAAAAACTACTTACTAGATCTCGTTCAAACCAATTTTCGGTGGAAGTTTGCATGGCAATTTACATTTTTTTTTTAGTTTTATTATTCTCTTATTTTAGAAGTTACAGGGGGAGGGGGCGTCACGTTTTACCACTTTGGACGTGTCTCTCGCGCAAACTATTTAGTTTATAAAAAAAATTGATATTAGAAACCTCAATATCATTTTTAAAGACCTATCGATAGATACCCTACAGGTATGGGCTTGATGAAAAAAAATTGTTGAGTTTCAGTTCTAAGTATGGGGAACCCCCAAAAATTTATTGTTTTTTTCTGTTTTTGTGTGAAAATCTTAATGCGGTTCACAGAATACCAAGTTTCAACATTAAAGTTCTTATAGTTTCGAAAAAATGTGGCTGTAACATACGGACGGACGGACAGACAGACAGACATGACGAATCCATAAGGGTTCCGTTATTTGCCATTTGGCTACAGAACTCTAAAAAGGTCGCTATTAGGCCTCGGTAAGAAAAGTACTCAATACTTTGAAGTATCAATACTTCCGTTTCGATACTTTTATGAGTACGATACTTTTTATTCGATGCTACTCATGAGTACAGTATCGGTACTTTCTAATCGACACCGCATCCCTATGTTTGATGTTCGTGTGTGACGTTTGTTTAAAGTCGCAGGAGACGGCAACGGTCTGTTAACATGGTTTGCAAAAACATTTCTTTAGTTTGTTTTGTTATTTTTGGGAGCAGGAGACACGCCTTTAGATATCTCATCATATGTTTGATATTTTGTGACCGCGCACGCGACCGCGCCCGCGAGTCAACGTCAACAAACAAGCACTTTAGGAGTTATATTGTGATTATAAGAGTGTTTTTAATAAAGTCTATTTTACACGTCAGAAGCTTTATTTCACAAATCCATCGAACCCTAACACGTAACAGTATCAAGGAGTACATTCAATTGGTACAAATCTCGTGACTCAATTCCATGGGGTCGTGCCAGCCTGACGAACACGCACAAGATTTGTAGTTTTCTGTTTCTTTTGTTTAGAACAAATGCTAGTACCAATTAACATCACGTAGGAGATATGATGAGGTTTACGTCTAATTTCGTAGCTTACAGTTTCGTAGCGTTCAGGCTCTGTAGACTTTGGGCACTACAAATGAACGTACTGAAGTAACCTCTTACTCGACTATAACGACATTGGTTTCCGTACTCGGCTTTTACTTTTTTAAACTTTTTAACCGATTTCAAAAAAGGAGGAAGTTCTCAATTCGAGTGTATTTTATATGGCTCGCCGTTTAACAGGGTTGCATATGAGTGGCACACATTTCCCGTTACATAAAGTGTGATGTAAGCTCTTTCTTTTGAATACTTCTTACTTTTGCACATAAGACTTATACCATTTATTAAATTAGATTATATAAAGGGGAAAAAAAAATTGAAGTATTGAAGAAAAGTATAAAAACCATGTAGCTAATTAATCATTTTTATTTGTAGGTATAAAGAACAAACATGCGTTCTTAGATCTGTTGCTGCTGGCTGAACAGGATGGTATGAAAATAGACGCAGAGAGTGTGAGGGAACAAGTTGACACTTTCATGTTTGCGGTTGGTTGTGAAACAATATAATATAATGATGACGAAGCGGGGCGTGAAAAAGCATCTCACCAGTCCGCCATAGTGTGGCAGCTACATAAAAAAAAGAACTAATTGTGTTTACTAGTTTTGCAGCATGTTTGTTTGCAACACATACCTCCTATCACCAATCTTTTTTTTTTAATCATTTTTTGGCTCGCCCTATTTGTGTGCCTATTTGTGAAACGTAATGTATATGCAACATGGCCGGCAACAAAACAGGTCATTATGTACAGATTTTTTACACAACCGCTTCAATATGGGTGTCAAATTAAAGCGCTTGACTAATAGACTGTACCAACGTTAAGTTAAATTTCGTAACAAAACTAAAAACTTGAAAATGAATTTAGGTCTTTTTAATGTTACACGGATTTATTGAAATTGAGCTATTATTTTTTTAAATTCATTCACACATTTTTAGTTTCATCTTAGTTCTTGATATATTATTTTGAACTTCTGTAGTAATAGAAACCTTGCCGTGGTATTTTTTTTTTTAAATTTACCTATTCATGTCATTTCGGAGAATGTTAGTGTATTCAAATGTCCAGAGTAGGGTGACTTATAGGTGTTTTTAGTGTCCCTATGGAACCAGTTACCTGAAGAGACATCTTAACCTGTGAACAAAAAATGAATATTAATGATAATGAATTCTTAGAACAAAGACGTGATGTCATTTTAGGGTTACGACACTACAACATCGGGTATAATCTACTCGCTTCACTGTTTATCCAAACGGAGAGATGTACAGGAGAAGATCTACGAAGAATTGAAGACTATTTTCGGTGAAAATATGAACAGGGATCCCACTTATCAGTAAGTGTTATGATATAATTTACCTTTGACCTAACAATACGTGTTCTTTAGATCATCATGATCATCATCTCAGCCGAAAGAAGTCCACTGCTGAACATAGGCCTTCCCCAAGGCCTATGTTCCAGTTCAATCTGTGCTGGCCGCATCCAACGGTTTCCCGCGATCTTCACCAGGTCGTCGAACCACCTTGTAAGAGTCACCCAAGCTCCATCTTTCAGTAGGTGGTCGCCACTCCAGAAATATCACCGGCGCCTTCGAGCATTCTCCTAAAGTCTTCCATTATTTCAGCCATAACTACTATATCATCAGCAAATCGAAGTATGTAGTAATGAACAATAAATGTTAAATAGTACTTCTAAAAAATATTTAGTGATATTTATTTTTTAGTGAACTACATCAAATGAAGTATTTGGAGTTAGCTGTCAAGGAATCAATGCGACTCTTCCCTCCGGTACCGCTCATTCAACGATTAATAGTTAAAGATTCTGGTAAGTATACAACTATTTAGGTAATAATAACGCCAGGATGACCTTAATGAAAGAGAGAGAGATAAAGAGGAATGAGGTGATCCGACAGAGAACCAGAGTCATCGACATAGCCCACAGGATTAGCAAGCTGAAGTGGCAGTGGGCTGGCCATATTAGCCGCAGAATTGATTACCATTGGGGTAAACGGGTTCTTGAGTGGAGACCGCGTCTCGGCAAGCGTAGTATAGGAGGTCCATAGGCCAAGTGGAGTGATGATCTGCGCAAGACGGCTGGCAGGAGCTGGATGTGAGAAGCCGAGGATCGAACCAAGTGGCGTGCAATTGGAGAGGCCTATGTCCAGCAGTGAACTGCGATAGGCTGATGATGATTATGACTTTAATACCTTGTCGTCTACTCCTGTATATATTTCATCCCGTAAGAGTAGAAACAGAGAGAAATAAAAATAACAATACAATACGACCTTCAAACTTCAAACGAAAAGAGCGTACTCCTTCCTATAAGGCTGACAACGCACTTGTGACGCCACTGGTGTTGCGAGTGTCCATGGGCGGCGGTAATTGCTTACCATCAGGCGATACGTCTACTCGTTTGCCCCTATTGCATAAATAAATAACAATTCTTTTTAGTACAATAATAAAATTATTAGTAACAAATTGAATTTAAGAATGAAAATATACGTCTCCCCCCAATAAACGAGCAAGACTTAATTAATAGACTTTTTATAAAATACAGGTTTAATTTTAATAGACATTGAATTAAATTTTTAGAATCATCGAAATATTTACTTGCACCTGACAAAAAAACGTCCGAATTTCTAACAATTTTTTTTTTTCATACTACAGAAATTGGTGATCTAAAGTTATTAAAGGGAACATCAGTCCTGATAGACACATATCACATGCAGCGAAATCCTGCGGTGTACGAAGATCCTCACGAGTTCCGCCCGGAACGATTCGAGAAACCTTTGCAAAATCCTTTCAGTTGGCTTGCTTTTAGTGCTGGTCCTAGGAATTGTATAGGTGAGACTGCCGACATTGCAGAAGATCTTTGAATACTTAAAAATTGTGTTTTGGTACAAGAAATCAGAAATAACCAGGAAAGTATTCTTCCTTTCAAAGCTGCACCGTCCTATTATTTTCAAAAGGAAGGAGCTCAATTTCATTTCATTAATATCACCTACAGTAACGATATTAATCAAAGCTATTTTCGATTGAGAATAAGTATGTGCATCTCTCTATTATCTTATTGTGTTACTAGCTGACCCACGCAACGTCGTTTGCGTCTCCTATTGCCCGTAGCGTGATAATTTTCCTCCGTTTTTGAAACATTCTTCATTGTGCTCCGCTCCTATTGGTTTTAGCGTGATGATATATAGCCTATAGCCTTTCTCGATAAACGGGCTATCTAACACTGTAATATTTTTTTCAAATTGGACCAGTAGTTCCGGAGATTAGCGCGTTTAAACAAACAAACTCTTCAGCTTTATATATTTGTATAAATGTATTTATTATACTCTTCTAAGATCTAACACTCATAATCAATAACACATTTATTTGGATAAAGATTAATATTAGGTATTATGTTGATAAAACTCTTTGGCAAATAACTCATTATCAGGTACCAACTCTTAGCGTCTTATACTCGTGATAACTTCTAAACGAAATGAACGATTGGGATGAAACAAAAAGTATTTTACTTCTACATATATACCCTCGATAACATAATGCTTAATTTGGATAAGGATTAATGTTACGATACACATTTAACGTAGTTTCCTTCTTCAGACGATTAAATTTTTTTTTTGAACACAGAAGCGGTTATTGTAACTAAACCATGATAGTTACATATATGCTCTCGCGGATTTTTTTGTAGATCTTAATGAGACCTACAAACCCGTAATACGTTATTTTGTTCTATTGTTAATAGTTATTGCAGCGCACGCAAAAATAGGTTTTCGATTTCACACCTTGGGTTACGAAATAACAATTTTCTTACTTATCCCTAATTTTTTTGAAAATAAAATATAGCCTTCCTCGATAAATGGACTATCCAACATTGAAAGAATTTTTCAAATCAGACCAGTAGTTCCTGAGATTAGCACGTTCAAACAAACAAACAAACTAACAAACAAACAAACAAACTCTGCAGCTTTATAATATTATAGTATAGATATAGTCTACCACTATCTATCTATCTAGTCAATTTTTATATCTATTACCTTCGTCTGAGATACTTTGACTGCTTTGAGCTTGAGGTCCGGGTTCGATTTCCGGGTCGAATCAAATGTTTGTAGATCATACAAAAACTACCGACGCAGTTTATTGCTATAGATAGACTGTGTGATAGCAATAATAGACTAGTCTGTATCTAGTCTATTTGTCTACTAGCAAATATTTTTTTCCGAGCTTGGTATGTTCTGTGTATAATATGTATGTATTTACAAAACAAAAAGCATACATGTATTTGTAAAATAGTTATCTTGTATGCATAGTACAAAGCTATGCTGAGTTTCAAACAAGATGGCGTTGGGTCTGATAGGAGATGCCCTATTCTACTATACGAACAATTCATTATACAAATATATATATCCTTCACACAGGTTATAATGTAACCTAGTTAGGAGATCAGAACTGCACCCACAATATTTGTAACATGTTGGTTATTTTATAGTGTAATAACTATTATGCCCTTGTACTTGTGCAATATTTGTATACTGTCATTATTATTATTATATATAAAATCGACACATATTGGCAACACTTTTGAGTGACGTCATGCACTTGTCAATTCGTGACCGGCGACGCCATTTTATGTGCCAAGTTCTGAGGTAGATCTGCTGTCAAGCGGCTGTTGTTGGTTTTTTTTTGTTTTCGTGCCAATTACGGCTTTAAATTAGTTTTTATTGTATCCAAGGCTTTGCCCTAGACATGAAAATCATGCTTTCGTGCTGTTCATTCCTCTCGCCAATGCAGCGATCACCTTGTGACGTTTGCAATACCTATAGGCCCATGTTATAAGCATACAATCGCTAAACCTAGTTCACTGGCGAGAGCAATGAACCACGGCTGTTTCACCGTGTTCTTATTCTAAACTAATGCAGTATCAAGCACTTACTGGAGATGCGTGAAGTCCTTGATATCGACGTTGCAAGGGCCCTTGTTATTCTCTCTTGGTATTCTCTCTGCGTCGTCACACATACATGACTCCTAAAGTGCTGTACAATCCTCCAAGGTATTCGAATTACAGTACCCTCGTATTAGCTATCGCGGAACGCGCCCCTTTGAACGTGCCTACTAACACTCGCGAGTCCAAACCAGACCCATCATAACGGTGACCGACGAAACACCGAGTCGTTGGAAAATTAGCTAAATATCAATTAAAACGGTTCCCAAAAACGACAATCGTCGACCGTTGACAACAAGCCTCTCAATAGTACTTGTCTTAACCTCAAACGTCAAACAAGAAAAATGACAATCAAAAATGCTGCCATTACAATGACGTTAAATTTCTAACACGTGCTCCATTAAACAATCTGGTGCAAGAAAACACAAGAATCATTGCACATTGACTCTTTACAGGTTAGTACAAAAATTGATTGAAATTGTTCAATATTTTACGATTTTGTTTATTGTATTGTATTAAACATAATCTTTTTATAATTTCTGAAGACGTTTGTTAGTTTTTTGAGGTTCTTAATGGTATTATTTGCTTTGTTTCACTTTGATTTATTTACATACGATTAAGGGTAGTGATGGTAGAGTTAAAGAGTCGATACTTATATTACATACATTACATAAAAAAATATGTTAACATGGTGTTTTCTTCATCAGATTTCCTGTAAATGAAATTTTAAGAAAGAAATGGATCGAAATCATTGGGTTGGAAAATATAAATCCTCGACATAAAATGTGGTATGTCTGCTCGATGCGCTTCCATGAAACATCCTACAACAGAACTCTCGACGTGACGAGATTACGTGACTGCGCAGTGCCCTAACCTGAATGTGTGAATAAATGAATAAATATTACAACTATTTAAAACGTGTTTTATTTACTCAATTTATTATTTCGCTCAATGTCAACATAATATAAGTACTTGTTATGTTGATATCGGTATCCCAGAACCGTCGGAGCTACGAAAAAATAGGTAAACAACAATATACATTCTCGTTGGTTTGAATGCGGAGGTATTCTGTTCTTTCTTTAGTCATGTTGCTGATAGAACGGATAGGGCTGATTTCTTATAGGATAATAAATGGTTTTAAAATAATAATTTGAGAAACCACACCTACGATCATCTATTACCAGACAACAGGAATACCAGGATTTTAGGGATTCCAAGAGGAATCCACGGCCTCATTTTGGGAGGAGGTGATGTACGCCTAAAAGGCGGGAAAAGGGAACGGCAGAGGACTAGCACTCTCCTATCCCACAATGTACTCACCAAACGCTGTAGCACTCCTAATGACCTACGGTTTCTTGGGTAGAAGCTCAAATATCGTTTAAGTAATATTTCGCTCATATCATATCTAGCCGGGTGTCCGGTGATGGCCAGCTTTCATTTTTGGATTTTAATCATTCAAAATTTAATCCATCCTGGCGAATTCAGATTTTAAAATTCCTACCATAAATAACTATAAATAATAAAAAATAATCGGAATTAACTATAATTATTTGTTGTATGTTATGTTGTATATGTTTGCAGTTTATTAAATATTTCAGTTAAATATCGATATCGACATTTCGAGTCACTCTACATAGGTACAACCCTAAAAGCAGCCATTTTATGCGCCAACTTCTTGTGTAGGTAGGCACGATAATTTTGTAGGTATGCGTATCCGATTTATTATGACTGACGGCCTCGTTGGTCTCGCGGTTGGCGTGTGCGACTGCTGATCATTAGGTCTCGGGTTCGATTCCAGGGTCGGACCAAATGTTTGTATGATCTACAAATATTTGTTTCGGAGTTTGGGTGTCTTCTATGTATAATATGTATGACTGTATGTATATACAAAAAAAAAGTATATATGTATGTATTTGTATCAGTTGTCTAGTACCCATAACACAAGCTCTGCTTAGCTTGGGACTAGATGGCGTTGTGTGTTAGATGTCCGAAATATTTACTTATTTATATTTATTATTATTTGTTATTTTTAGGTCAAAAGTTCGCAATGATGGAGATGAAAGTGGTGATATCGGAGATTGTTAAGAACTTTGTATTATTGCCTTCTGAAATAGAGCTTGTTTTGTGTGCTGACCTGACATTAAGATCTGAAACCGGCGTTCATGTAAAATTGGTACCACGGCATTAAAATAAATACATAAATATAAAGACAATACGTGATAATGTGGTAACGTGAAGAGTATGAGAATATAATATTTTAGGCATTAGGTTAAATCCTCAAATGTATCCTATAATTTGATTTATTGTTTCTTGTGTTTTTGTTAAGTTTATGTTAAGAACTAATTAATGAAATTACTTAATGGATGTTTACCGATATTTCAAAGTGGGTTATAGGTTTTTGGTTATTTTATGGATTTAAATAAAATCAAGTATTCCAGGTCTATTTTTATTTATTTACAAGTTTTTATTAACTTGCAATGTGTGTATGTATGCTTGTATGTTCGGGTGGAATCTTGCAACTCAATTTCGAAGCAGATATCTTCAACCGATTTTGCTGAAATTTTGCAAGCATATTATGTATACAGCGTGACAATACAATATTATAATGACATGGAGCTGATCTGATGCTGGAGCTGGAAGGTGGCCATAGGAACTCTGTAAAGAAACGTTGCAACATCATCGAGTTTAGATGCGTTTGATTCGTCTTGAGGCATTCCAGTAAATTCTTGTTTTTAAAAAGTTTTTCATAAAATTTATTACCATTTATTGCTATTAAGCAAATTTTTCGTGAGTAGCTTTATGTTGATGACACGCCCAACCTTTTTTCTAACAAAAAATTTGAATGTGGTGGTAGGTAGCAGGGGTAAAAAAATATGTTGACTTTACGATTCTGTAAATACTAACTGTGGGTTGTTTTTATTAAATCCTAAGAATATTATTAACTTATTAAAAGATATTCATTATCTTCCTAGCCTTTATTATTCCTAAGATTATTTGGGGTCAGCCGGACCTCAACCATGAGGGTGATCTGAATTCGAAGATTGAACTTTTTCAAAAAATATTTAAAAAAACTTATTAAAAAATATTAGTTCTAAAAAGTGTATGGTTTGATCAAAGAGTCCCCTACTTTGAATATGTATCAATAACGAGGTCATCAAAAATAATTATTTTATTAATTAAAATATTTATTATTTAAATAATTATTAATTCGACAGCCACATTGTCATACAAATTGCGTGGTATGTTATCCCGGTCCTACGGTCCATATTTTATGCACCATTACAAACAA
This sequence comes from Diaphora mendica, assembly GCA_949125395.1. Classification (NCBI taxonomy): domain Eukaryota; kingdom Metazoa; phylum Arthropoda; class Insecta; order Lepidoptera; family Erebidae; genus Diaphora; species Diaphora mendica. Next base: position 39,852,793 of record OX421310.1, on the reverse strand, counting down.
AACTGATATATTAAGTCTAAGGAGAGGAGATACAGTTCACAAACAAGGGCAATGTACTGTGTGTGTGTGTAATGTACATTAATATTTAAAAATTTGAGCCTACTATTAATAGAATAGCAAATAACTATCTGTATACTAGAAATACTGCATTATTTCTATTTAGGCTCTTTGCGTTAATTAACCTTAGGTTAAGACCAAACGAGCAGACGTATAACCTGATGGTAAGTGACTACCGCCGCCCATGGACACCCGCAACACCAGAGGCGTCACAAGTGCGTTGCCGGCCTTTTGGGGATGGGGAGGGGGATAGCGGGAGGGGTTGGGGTATGGGCCTCCGGTATCCTTACTCACTCGGTGAAACACAGTGCAGGCGATGTTTCACACCGATTTTCTGTAAAGCCGTGGTATCACTCCGGTCGAGCCGGGCCATGCATGCCGAAGCGTGGCTCTCCCACGGTATACTATATTTACACTAATATTATTATATCGAAAGTAACTAATAAGTCTGCCTGTTACGTGTTCACGCGCAATTAGTAAACCGCAATTTCGATTTCAATAAAATTTGTTCATAGAGATACTGTGGTTCTTGAGGAAGGACATAGGCTGTTCTTACCACGATAACCGACAAACACGTGGGCGGAGGCGCGGGCAGCTAGTCAGTATGTAGTAATCTTACTTTACTATAACATTGTTTTTGTTACACAAACGGAGAGAACGGCTAGTGTCAGAGTCACCTGAGCAATATGAGACCAGGAAAACAGAGTAACGTGAGAGACAAAGAGGGCTGGTGGTAACGTCTGCAACACCTGAGCGACATAAAGGCAGGTTAAATAACCAACGTGAGCGTACCCAGCAACGCAGAACTGGAACTCATCTATAAACGTTCGAAAATGCTATTAATATTTGGAAAGATTATATGTATTGATTAGTTAGATTGTAACAAATTGAAAGGAAAAAAACTTGATTTAATGAATACACTGAATGAATTAAAAAGAATGAGGAGTAGTTACGAAACAATCTTAGAAACTAAAAATTGAGAATAAATTGAGTAATAACTATAAATTCTCAAAATTCAAAAAAAAAAACCCCGACATAATAACCTGATTACGAATGGCAAAAAATGGAACCCTTATACCCCGTTTGTCTGTCTGTCTGTCCGTCCATATGTCACAGCCACTTCTTTCCGAAACTATTAGACCTATAATGTTTAAACTTGGTAAGTAGATGTATTCTGTGAACCGCTTTAAGATTTTTACACAAAAATAAAAAAAAAAACAATAAATTATGGGGGTCCTCATACTTAGAACTGAAACTCAAAAATTTTTTTTTCATCAAACCAATACGTGTGGGGTTCTATGGATAGGTCTTCGAAAATGATATTGAGGTTTCTAACATTTTTTTTTCTAAACTGAATAGGTTGCGCGAGAGACACTTCCAAAGTGGTAAAATGAGTGTCCCCCCCATTTAACTTCTAAAATAAGAGAATGATAAATCTAAAAAAATATATGATGTACATTACCATGTAAACTTCCAACGAAAATTGATTTGAACGAAATCTAGTAAGTAGTTTTTTTTTAATACGTCATAAATCGTGAACTGCAATTTACCTTTCATTCAATCCACACAAATATTAAAAAAAAAGCGGCCAAGTGCGAGTCGGACTCGCCCATGAAGGGTTCCGCAGCAGCAAGTAACATTATTAGGGTTCCGTGCCAAGCAAAAAACGGAACACTTATAGATTCGTCATGTCTGTCTGTCTGTCCGTCCGTATGCCACAGCCACTTTATTCCAAAACTATAAGACCTTTAATGTTGAAACTTGGTAGGTAGATGTATTCTGTGAACCGCATTAAGATTTTCACACAAAAATAGAAAAAAACAATTAATTTTGGGGGTCCCCATACTTAGAACTGAAATTCAAAAAATTTTTTTTCATCCAACCCATACGACCTATCTATAGATAGGTCTTCAAAAATGATATTGAGGTTTCTAACATAATTTTTTTCTAAACTGAATATTTTGAGCGAGAGACACTTCCAAAGTGGTAAAATGTGTGTCCCCCCCCCTCTAACTTCTAAAATAAGAGAATGATAAATCTAAAAAAAATATATGACGTACATTACCATGCAAACTTTCAACGAAAATTGGTTTGAACGAAATCTAGTAAGTAGTTTTTTTTTAATACGTCATAAATCGTGAACTGCAATTTGCCTTTCATTCAATCAACACAAATGTAAAAATATAAAATAAAAATTATATTATGTTACTTGCTGCCGCGGAACCCTTCATGGGCGAGTCCGACTCGCACTTGGCCGCTTTTATCAGGATTAATCTTATCACAGATGGTTTTCGTTTTGAACATTCTCAGACTGATAAAGATGAAGTATTTTTATCATAATCTATGTTAATTGTAACTATTTTATTAAAAAATTATTATAATGTTGATAATTTTGTTTTAGATAAAGGTTAAGATTCTTTAATTAAATAAAATCCATTGCTATGTGCAGCACAAATTAAACATAATAAATTAGAACTGTTATTACTACTAGTACTTAGTATTTATACTTATATTAGCGTATGCTACGAGTATTACTATACCGTGGGAGAGCCACGCTTCGGCAAGAATGGGCCGGCTCGACCGGAGTGATACCACGGACTCACAGAAAACCGGTGTAAAATAGTGCTTGCGCTGTGTTTCAGCGAGTGAGTGAGGATACCGGAGGCCCATACCCCAACCCCTCCCCCTATCTCCCCCATCCCCGCCTCCATCTCCCCCTCCATCCCCCAAAGGCCGGCAACGCACTTGTGACGCCTCTGGTGTTGCGGGTGTCCATGGGCAGCGGTAATCGCATCAGGCGATACGTCTGCTCGTTCGCCCGCCTATTACATAAAAAAATAAATTAGAAGTAATTTTTTTTATGATATTGTTTTTCAAATCATCTTAGTGAAGCTCGTAGGTTTAACAATAAGCAGGTATGATATATCCCTGAATTAAGTTCATAGTTGCGGGTGTCCATGGGCGGCGGTAATCGCTTACCATCAGGCGATACGTCTGCTCGTTTGCCGGTCTATTCCATAAAAAAAAAAAAAAAATGTGGTTATTTGTCTGGTTGCTTTTCGTCCTACCCTCATCGTCTATAGACATTTCAAGTGATACATTTTATAAGACTAACATTCTAGTTATGGTTTTAATTTAAATTGTTTGTAGGGGCTGCTGCCCAGGGGTGGTCAGCTCTCTAGTAAGCCAATGCCAACGGCGGACTTATTAGAAACTTGAGACAGCGCCATACAACAAAAAGAGATCGAATGTTTTTTGGTAAAATGACGTTTCATGTTGTTAAAGATGGCGACTTGTCTGTTTTGACAGCTCATAAAAGTTCAGCTATTTATTTTTCAAGTTTATTTAATCTGGAGTTTCTGCATATCCTATTCTTTTTCGTTTGTTAAAGTTTAGTGCTGTGTGTGCTATAAGCTGCCAGTAATATTTTATGAGATAGAGACGACAGTGCGAAATTGACGCTTTTTGTGTTTTTGGATGTGTGTGCGAACTGATGTTTAATTCGGTATAAAGATTCATTTTGAGTGCGATATTGACGCTTTAAGTGCTTGTAATTTGTGACTATGGTGGGATGAAATACCATTAAATGCGCAAAATGCGGCATTACCTCGAAAGAAGAACCCTCATTTACTTTCCACAGATTTCCTCTCCCGTCAATGCATGGGCCGTTTATGTAAATAAATATTTAAAAATAATTAAAAAAGAAAAATATTATATCATGTCTAAAATGTCGTTTTATTTATTAGGGTTCCAAGTTGTTTATTTTGTCAATATGCATACAAAATGTGGCAGGTATATTGTCAAAGCTATAACATTACAATTTTACTAGTGATATTAGAATAAAACGGTAGATTCTTAATCGACTTCGTTTCTTACAATATAACAACCTTGTTTTAATGACATTGTAAGGTTAGGTGAGTGTTATTTTTTGTTTTAAAAGAAATAATAAAAATAACCTAATTTAACCACTAGTTAATTGAAGTCGATTGATAATCTACACTTTTATTAAAATATCACAATATACCTGCGACATATACCTATATATATTATTTGGTGTAATACGTTTAAATTTGCCGCGCTTGATTAGCACCACGAAAGTTTTCAGTGGCATTAACTGCAGCGCTAGTGTGTTATCGTGTTAGCATTTTTTTTGTATGAAGTTGTACTTCTTCTCCGCTAGGAGTATATGTGTTCTGTGCTGCTGCCTCATCATTTACTTTGTATTTTTAGGAGATTATAGCAAAGGAAATATTAAGTTATTATGTGTTCAAGAGTTGTTCAGCACGTTGAAAGTTTTCAACCAAGACTACAATAAACTAATCGCATTAAGAAGTAGAAATTAATTTTTTATTCGAAAAAATGTCTTATGTGGAGGACGTGAACAAATAAGTATGTAGGTAGATAAATTCTATTTTTCTTGTGTGTGGAGAAGTTATTATAACAGCGAGAAATTCCTAAACGAAGCCTTTACCTAAGGGGGACTGGTGTGTCATGTCACCATCACAAAGGGAGGATCCTCCAACCAGGTGAAGTGATCCTGGTGGGCCCCTGCCCAACTGTTGATGTTGGGATGTTGTATATACGCTAATCGGCGCGAGAACTTCTATTGCGCGACTCAGGATTAGCAGTGTTCTGTACTCCGTGTAGTAACGTTCTCCATAGTTCGGTGTATCTTCAGTAGATGGCGCTGTATGATGTTGCTGCTCCGCTGTATGTGGAAGTCGCCACAAATGTATCCCAGTAGGGTTGAAGGAGGAATTCAAAGTTATTACTGCAGGTGTTAATTATGAAATTAGGTATACCCGTCAGCAAGATGGTTTGCTGGTAGGAGCTGGCAGCTCCAGCAGTAGACTGCGAAAAGTTGATGATGAAGACCCGGTCTATTCGTTAATCCACAGGGGACCATAAAACTAGACCAAATTTAAATAGTTCTGTTTACCTTGGTATTCTTCTTCTTGACGTTTTGACGGCAAACATTATGTGTTGATGTAACTATATTTTAGTAGCCCAGAACGCGGCCACTTTGACTGCGTTGTCGGTGGCAACCATCAGCTCATCATTTTACGTAGGTATCCACGCACGCAGGGCACGATGCAAGGTATGACATCGTTTGAATTGCATCACACTGGCAAGGGACATCCACATTAGCCACGGTAATTCATGTCCAGGCGGTAGACACTTAGCTGGCACCACACACGTGTTTGGTAAAGATACCCTTTCTCTCCACAATTTGCTCTTCGAGTTGAGGTGGGCCCAAGGTCAATGAGTAGACACATTTTACAAATTTCCTACAGCTCTTTAGTCTTTGCTGGAGGGAGTCGTTCTTTATTTTTGCCCTCTCCGTGGAATTTGCTACACTTACTTCGGTGATATTAGCTGTAATCTCAAAGAAAAATTATATTTATAGTAGGAGAGCTGGTACCATTTTTTGGGTAGGTATTTGAGGCAAGCTTGAAACTTGTCACACACCTCTCCTAATATACGCCAACACGAAATTGCAGACCTGGCTGGTGAGTAGCGAATAAGCAATTTGGTATGACTTCCATTCAGTAGTAAATATAATATTATTATTGATGAAGGTTATCTATGTCGTCTATATTAATTAAGTTCAGGTTTCGCGGGTAAAGTGCGCATTCACATTGAATTACATGTAAGAGCTCAAACCTGATTACATATCAATTAATGAAGTAATTTAATAATAATTGTTGATGATACATGACACATCACATTAATTTTTGAATTTAATGCTCATCATTTTGGGCATATAGAGTGCAAGAATATATCATTCGGCAAACACATAATTGGGTTACTGACTTACTTTTTTTTCGACTAGCTTCACCCTGCGGCGTTACTCGCGGTTTTAAAGGTACAAAAATAACCGCGGGTAACACCGCGGGACTCGGCTAGTAGAAAATATAAAAGTTAAAATACCAACACGTTCTGTACGTATACCACAATTGTTTAGTGATCCTGTAAGCAACAATAATCTATATAATATAAAAGCGAAATACCACTCACGTATTAATCACGAAATCTCAGAAACTATAACACCTACAAACTTGTAATTTGGCAGGTTCCTTATAGGGTGTAGACATCAGCTAAGAATGTATGGATGGGTAAAACAGGGGTTTGCCGTTTGTATGAAAGTCCTATGTTTTTGAAGTAAGAGACTTGAAATTTAAAATGTATACTCTATACACAGTGTGGAGGTGTACTAATAATGTATCTTTAGAAATCAACCCACTTTTGGGGTTAAAACGGGGGATGGTAGTTTGGACGCAAACGAGGTTGCTTGGGTCAGCGAGTATTTCATATAATAATCCACTAAACAGAATGTGCAGGGACTATAATTTTCATAAATTCAGCTTTGAAATCTTCTCTCCTCCGCTAGAGCAAAATTTAATTTTGTTACTCATTTCAATTTCATATATCTATATTGTTTGTGACATATTATGTTATATAACACATAACATATATGTAATAATTAGATACTTATATTTGTATCTAATTATATATTTTTTTTATTTTTTTTACTTTATGCCAAAACGAAGCACTTTTTATCGTTGATGTTGTGTACAGTTGAAACTGCATAACAGGTTTACTGTATTGTTATTAAGACTATTTTGTATTTTATTAATCTGTTATCTCTGTACCTATTGAATAAAATAAATACAATAAATAAAGGACTGTTGCGATAACTTAATTTATTCCAAAAGAGATGGCAATATAACAACCCCTATTTTAATCGGTTTTGTTTTATTCATCATACGTGCTAATAGTATTTCACAAACATAGGCTCATCAAACGATTTTGTGCGGAAATTACTTGCTAACACTCTACTTCACAACGATTTTTCTGTAAAAGCAACCATTGAACTGGTAGAAATTGAAATACCACGCCGGATATTATGCAAATCAACGTTTGATCTGCCTGTACGCGTATTTATACTGGTATATTAACTTGTGCCCGGCTTTGCCCGCATGTATACAGGTTACCTATAAGTGTCTACTTTACCAATATTAATTATAATTTATAAGTACTTTATATTAGTACTACTTGTTGCCCGCGGCTCCGCCCGCGTATATGTCGGTTATCGCGGCAAATAGTACCCTATGTGTTATTCAGATGTATAAGCAACATTACTGTAAAGTTTTATCCAAATCCGTTCAGTAGTTTTTGCGTGAAAGATTAACAAACATCCATCCATCCATGCATCCATACTTACAAAATTTCGCGTTTATAATATTAGTATAGATATAGATAGATATATATATATAACATTTAGATTTTCAACATTACTAATGATGCCAGTCGCTCCGAGGAAAACCTGATATTCTGGTAAAACCGGTAGACTAGTAGCCGACCCCAAAATAATCTTGGGAATAATAAAGGCTAGGAAGATAATTACTTCATTGATTTTGCAGTACATTTAAGAATTGGTTATATAACTGTTTAATGCTGTCAAATTAACTTTTAGGGGAACTGTATAACAGCAACAGTGCTTCCTGTGCAATTATCTGTGTAAGTGAATAAGTTTCGCTCTAGCGTGACGTGATTAACATAATTAATCAAGTTTCAGCTAGATCGTATACAATAATCTATACGTATTAATATTATAAAGCTGAAGAATTTGTTTGTTTGAACGCGATAATCTCAGGAACCACTGGTCCGATTTGAAAAATTATTTCAGTGTTGGATAGCCCATTTATCGCGGAAAGCTATATATCATCACGCTAAGACCAAAAGGAGCGGAGCACCAATGAAGAATGTTATAAAAACGGGGGGATTTTTTTACGCTACGGGCAATAGGAGACGTAAACGACGTTGCGTGGGTCAGCTAGTAGTAAAATAAAGTTTAACTAGCTAGTTACGGCGCTGTTACTGTAGATGACCACCTTCAACTTTGGTTGGCTGGATGGTTGCTAAAGTAAACTAAACCATAATGTTTTGTAAGGTCAGGCGCATTTAACAGGTTCTTGTTAGAGAAAGCATTGCTCTAATCTATAGATTTAAATTTTTCCTGCATGCTTTACGTTTTGTTTATTTGTTTGTTATGTATATTGCTATGTATCTGAGGGCACGGTCGTGCCCCCGTGCCAACCTTCTATCATCAGTTCACCTAAATAACTTGAAAGTATACGACTGAAGGTCTTTAGATACGTATGAAATTGAAAGAATTATCCTCCAACTCCTAACCGTTGAGGAGTTGTACCTTCCACCTTCCATCATCAGCTTACCTAAATAATTTGAAAGAATACGATTAAAGGTAACATATATACATCTGATATGTAAAGATTTATCCTCCAACTCCTAACCGTTAAGGAGTTGTACCTTACATCATCAGCTCATCATCATAAAATGATGACTACCAGACGCAAATACGGGTGTAACTTCAGAAAATATAAGAAAAACATAGTATGTGCCTATAAAAAATGAGAGTTTCCCTCGATTTCCCTGGGATCCCATCATCAGATCCTGATATGCTGGCAATGGGACCACCTCGGAAGCATACCCTTTCGAAAACAAAAAAAAATAAAAAAATCGGTCCACAACTGACGGAGTAATCGGGTAACATACATAAAAAAAAAATACATACAGTGGAACATAGAACCTCCTCCTTTTTGGAAGTCGGTTAAAAATACTGCCATAAGCAACTTACAAAAAGAAATGAAATCCCGCCAAAAACATTTTCATGTAAAATGTTGCCTAGACGACTGTATATGGCTTACCCTGTGAAAAAGATATCAGATCTCATGTAGAGCCAAGCTTCTGAATCTACACGCCCTAACTCTACCAACTCTGACTTCACAAACTCTACATCTCAGTAAAAATGTATGGCTTGGCTGTTTCACTAGGCTTGGCACTTGGCAAATATGAAAAAAAAAGTGGTAAATGCCGCTGGTGTCACAATTACCACATAAAAAAAAAACTACTACCTATTTTATTAGGTCAATTATTTAAAAATTAAATATTGTGTCATCGTTTATTTACCTCAATTATTATAAAAAAAGGTTAATAAATGTTCCACCACTGCACCGTAGGTCCTAAGCTACTGAAACAATTTTAGTTAATGAGGCGTCAATGTATTTGTAATGATTTAAAATATATATGAATATAAAAACTATGTAGGTATACAAATTTTATGACAAGTTTTTACTTTGTCGGGTTATAGTTTTCTTGTCATAACCTTAGTAAATAAGAAGTAAAATTTTAACAAAAAAAAAAGGACTTCACGGTTCAACTCGATTTCTCTTGGATGCCATCATGAGATCTTAGTGTCCTTATCATGGTACCACCGTTGGTATACCTCTTTTCTATTAAAAAAAGAATCATCAAAATCGGTTCATAAACGACGAAGTTATCCGCGAACACACATAAAAAAAAACATATATACGGTCGAATTGAAAACCTCCTCCCTTTTTGAAGTCGGTTAAAAATACAGTATACGTTACTGAATTGGTATGTAATATACCTGTTCCCTTTTCGTCGCACATCCCTACTTTTGATTCTTTGCCAGTACCGTAGATGTATTTACTTAATGGTGCAAAAGTTTTATAAATAAAGCTGAAGAGTTAATCTCAGACGAGACGTTCGCTGTCACGACCAGGCGGATTAAATAAGAAAGGTACCGTAAGAATCCCTTTTGTTGTGCGAATAGGAAAAGTCATTCTACTAGAAAATGCAATGAGTTCTTGTGGAAAATACTTTTACATAATCCTTATCAATCTGTTTTGTTCTAAGGAAACTGTTAGAACATTCAGGTAGCTAAACTTTAAGCTTTACCTTTTAAAGCCTTCTTACGGTGCGTTCCTCAAAAGACACAAAAGGAAACTCTTTTGTGTCTTTCGAAGAACTCATCGTAAGAGTGCTTGTGAATACCATTTTGCAAAGAGTAGGAACTGAATTTTTGGTCTTCGCTTTTGTTTAATTTTTCTTCATCATGTAAACTATTTGATAACGTTTAATAACATATTTGTATGTATTATTACAATGTTTGTGATATTTATTACATAATATAGAAACCTATGTATTATATTACTTTGTGATTAATCAATGTCATTTATGTATTCTTCATACTAACATTATAAATTCGAAAGTAAATGCCTGTCTGTCTGTTTGTTACCCTTACAGAGCTAGACCGCTGCACCGATTTGGATGAAATTTAAAATGGAGATCCTTTGATTAGTGAGGAAGGACATAGGCTACTTTTTACCGCAACAACCGATATGTATGCGTAGGCGGAGCCGCGGGCAAAATATGGTCAGTTTATAAATAACAAAACACAAATATATTATGTAAGAAAATACAATAGCACTGAAAACCTCAAAAACTACCTTTAAAGAAGGTCATAAAATTAATTAGTAGGCTATTTAAAGATTTAATAAATTACTTTATTTTAGCATCACTGCACTGATTTACTTTAGTGCTACACTGTTTGCCTGGAGGACTAGGTAACTTAGAGAATAAAATATTTCTTAGTAGTAAAAAATACTCGACTGCGTCAATATCTGCCATCTTTATTATTTTTTTAAAATCAAATATATAGACCTATTTCTTAGCGTTCCATGGATTCACCGTGCGGGTGCTGGGTCCATCGCGTGATAGATGGGGGCAACACATGCGACTTCGACAGTGCCTGGGAATTGCGACCCAGGTTTAGGTTTAAGGAGCACTCCTTACGACGCGTCAACGCTCACCTCCACTGTCCGCCGTGTTACCCCCTCTACCTAACCATATTTGAAGTGAGCCTAGCAATGCCGCTGTGGATATTCGTTCAAGAAAAGAGCTTACTGAAGCTCTTGGCAATCCAAGGTCTTTAAGCAGGTTATAGAGGGATTTAGCTGGTATACCCCTCGCACCCACTTCCACGGCATACAGTGCAACGACATAACCATTTTTAGTTATTTCGTTGGTTAAGTCAAAGTACTTGTTTCTTTTTAAAGCGTGGTCTTTAGGGATGTTCGTTTCCCACGGCACCGTGAGTTCTACTAGTACTACACGCTTAATTGACATTGCATAAAGAAATATGTCCGGTCTGGACGCCGAGGCACAGATATCCTCCGGTATTCTGTAGTGATTTTCATACGTGTCCACTAATAATGTCCAGTCACTGGCGGTATTTATAATTGAGTACGGCTTTTGTGTGAGTGAAGTCTTTTTTGTTGAGCCTTCCTTTACAAACGCGATGTTAGTTTTTATGTTTGTTGTTATTCCTTTTTTCGCTCTCGCCAGTGATAAACTCATAGCTTCGCGTATGATGAGTAATACCCTATCATGGCGACGTGAATAATGACCCCGGTCTAATAGCGCCTTACAACCTGTCAGTAAGTGCCTGGCTGTACCTATTGCCGCATTGCACATCGTACAAGCCTTTTCTGTAGCTTTTCCCCACCTTACTAGGTTGCTTTGATCGGGGAGAGTTAATTGAAAGGCGTTGAGGTAGAATTTTAACAGGGCGGGTGACCAATCATATAAAAGTGTGCGCCATTTCAAAGCTGGTGGAATACAAAATTCTCCTAGAGTTAACCATTCATTCTGCATTTCTAGGTTCATTGCGTGCACCTTGTAGGTCTCGTTTTCATCTTGTTGTATGAAAGAATTTGTTATCTCTTTGTCGGTCTGTCTTCTAGCATTTCCCAATCCAACTCTACTGGACGGCGTACCCACCATGAATTTTTTGTGGAATTGGAGCCGTGACTCTAGCTCTGATGAATTTTTGTCTTTTGGAAGGGATCTAACGATTTCGTCTTGAGATTTTGACAAGACATGCATTTTGGTAACTCTAAGGTGTTCGTAGAGTTCCGAAGGTTTTTTTAATTTCATTCCAAAATTATTCGAGCCCCTGTACAACGTTGACGGGTCTGCAGATGGTGCTAGCCCGAGCCACGACTTCAATGTCTTAGTGACTTTCGCGTCCAGTGTTCTTATGTGGTTCTGGTTTATGTCATATACTAGAAACGGCCAGTTGAGACGTTATAATATATTCGTAATCACCGTTAAAAATTATTTATTTTCATACCACATTCGATGTATTTTGAAAACATATTTTTTTGAGATTACTTTTGGCGCTAAAAGTTCTTTCGCAGTAGAGTAAAAAAAGAAAATTATTCTTACTAAGAAAGTTTGAATCGCAAGTAGCAGTAAAAATAATCATCGCTGGTGATGCAGCAAGGAGTATTTAAGAGCCTGAACAAAACAGTCTTTGGTTCTTAAGTACTATTTGCATACATGTTACATCTTATCATTATAGGGATGTCCCATATACATAGGTATGTGTATGACACCAAAATGGGTACGAAACATAGCCCTCCTCTCAGTAAAATGAAATTATACATGTTTTTTGCATAAGGCTTCTAGAATAGCCTTTCATATTGAGGCTTTTAGTACAAGAAATATATGTAATAAGAGAATGAATAAGAAGTCATAATTATAAAAAAAAACCGACTTCAAAAAAACGTCCAACGAAAACTCTCTGCCAAAAAAACACTTAAAAGCGTAAAATAAACTGGTTCTTCATAAATTGCCTATACCTTATTCTTTATTCATTTAAATAGTAGTATTGTAATGTGTGCTAGGTACCTAGAATCTGTTTGAAGTCGGTGCTAAGCCAAAAATAATACAAACGAACAATTACAAAAGTCTAAGTAATAGTCACTTGGCACCGACTTCAAACAGATTCTAGGTACCTAGCACACATTACAATACTACTATTTAAATGAATAAAGAATTAGGTATAGGCAATTTATGAAGAACCAGTTTATTTTACGCTTTTAAGTGTTTTTTTGGCAGAGAGTTTTCGTTGGATGTTTTTTGGAAGTCGGTTTTTTTTTTTATAAAAAGTTTTTATTTTTCAGTTTTTAGTGCAAACAATAGTAGGTAAGTAGTAAGTTGAACTATTTCATCAAATTTCATCATCAAGAATACAAATTAAGGTCTATACGTATGTGTAATATTAAAATCATCCTCTAATCCCTAACTGTTGAAGAGTTTAACCTTCTATCACCAGTTCACCTAAATAACTTGAAAGTATACGACTGAAGGTCTTTAGATACGTATGAAATTGAAAGAATTATCCTCCAACTCCTAACCGTTGAGGAGTTGTACCTTCCACCTTCCATCATCAGCTTACCTAAATAATTTGAAAGAATACGAGTAAAGGTAACACATATACATATGATATTTAAAGATTTATCCTCCAACTCCTAACCGTTAAGGAGTTGTACCTTACATCATCAGCTCATCATCATAAAATGATGACTACCAGACGCAAATACCAGTGTAACTTCAGAAAATATACGAAAAACATAGTAAAAACAAATTATCATATTACCAAATTCAACTCTCGCCCACGTGAGAGAGGCACGCTTCGGCATGCATGGGCCGGCTCGACCGGAGTGATACCACGGCCTCACAGAAACCCGGTGTGAAACTGTGCCCGCGCTGTGTTTCACCGAGTGAGTGAGGATACCGGAGGCCCATACCCCTCCCTCTCCCCCATTCCTTTTTTTTTTTAACGTGTGGAAATGCCCTCGGACCGTCACCCCACCGGGGTTTGCGGCGGGGCGGTGTGTCGGACTCGAACCGACTAAAACCACACGGTGTGCCACTCTGTGCCTGTGAAGGGAGGAATCCGGGAACTGCAGTTATTAACACGTCCGGACCCCTCCCAGCGCTTGCCCAGACAGAAGCGGGCACCGTCGCCTGTTAAAATCTCAATTTAGGCGACGTACGGCACACGCGTATCGTCGCCTCCTCGCGGGCGGCCACTAGAGCGGATGGAAGGGAAAGCCCGTCCCGACCATTCGCGGCCACACTCCCCCATTCCTCCCCCATCCCCCATTGTCGCTTGCCATCGGGCGATACGTCTGCTAGTTTGCCCACAGATCAATAATAAACCATAGGGCGAAACTGGTCGACAACCGCTTAAGAAATGTTGTGAGCCAACTTCTCGCTTTGATTCCCTGATGAAGACGAAGGTGAACTTCCAAAACCATTTCAGACCACAGACTTTCAAAGACCACGTTTCGACAACAACGTGCTCAACTTAGACAATAACACCAGATGAGATTTTATTATTTTGATATGATGGGAGTATGGCTTTCAATACAATTACCGTGGAAGAGTCACGCTTCGGCATGAATGGGCCGGCTCGATCGGAGTGATACCACGGCCTACCAGAAAACCGGTGTGAAACAGCGCTGTGTTTTACCGAGAGAGTGAGGATACCGGAGATAATATAGAAATTTATACAAATAAATAAAATTCGAGTGTATTAGAGTGTTTGAGTTTGTAATATTAAAATAACCGCTTTTTACTAAATGCATATGTTTGAATACACGGTACATATACCAAAATAACACTTTTTAAAAATTTTGTCTTTCTGTCTGTCTGTCCGTCTGTCTGTCTGTTTGTTCTGGCTAATCTCTGGAACGGCTGGACCGATTTTGACGGGGCTTTAACTGATAGGTAGCTGATGATATAAGGAGTAACTTAGGCTACTTTTTTTAGAATAGCTTCGCCCCGCGGCGTCACCCGCGGTACGACATTAGCCGCGGGTTACACCGCGGGACTCAGCTAGTTTATAAATATTTCTTATAAAAGTTTCTCATAAATTGCTATTATACTCTTAATAGTCATTTAATTACTAGAAGGGCAGACGAAAACAGTACATTTGAAAAAAAAGCAAATTCAGATAAAATTATAATGTATATATATTACATATGTATATATGTATATTACTTGTAGATCATCAATTTATTTTATTTTGTACTAAGCTATACGCAATCTTCAATTTTTTCAAATGTAATATTTGTTAGTCACAAACATAGCAAAAATTTGTAATAAAACAGTAACAATACAAATATATTATAATACCAATCAAAAAACTTATTACAAAACTTTTTCTCATTGAATTAGATTTTGTGTGTAGACGAGAGTAAAATGTTAACTCATGGAGGAGGGTTCATAGTGTCTTTTTCTGATACAAAACATCAGTCTATCATTTTTTGCGGGCAGTCTTCACACATACCTACACATTTTAGACTCACATTCTTAAAGTACCCACAGTAAACCTACTATGAGGTTGTGATACCACTGCGGTTAAGCCATACCATGATCTTTCAAATCCCCCTCGTAAAGCGAAACAATGAGGAAAAATTAATTGAATCACCCTATCGGAGGATCGCCAACTATCCCGGTCTTGGGCAGTACGCCATCATCATCTTCAAATCGTCGGACCACGTCGTGCCTTACACTACGATCGTCTAGGTAGGTCCAGAGTCTAGAGGAAATTAAAATCCCTAATTTTCATGGATAGCTTTGCTTTCTTTAGTTTTGTTACACAGGGGTTCACAGCTCAGAGGTAACCGCGTAGGTTAACACAAGTTAAGCAATCCTAGCCAGGTCCATATTGAGACCCCACCGTGACTCGAGCAAGCTAAACCGTTCGCGGTCTTTCTACAGAATTTTGATATTGCCTAGTATTCGGGATGGATGTCTGATGGGAATTGTTTCAAGTGAAAAATGGTATCAGTCGTACCGTCAGCCAAAGTAATTTGAGAAAGAAAGGCTCGGACGAAATAAGGATACTTTGTTATCTATATGACAAGATTTTTATGTATTATTGAAAATTTTCCACATGTAAGTGATTAACTTTTAGTGTTATTTAAAGATTATGATAAAAATTAATGGGAGAACGCAATATTGACATTAAAAAATGTATTATCGCATTAATATTTTGCTAAGTCACTATTACTGCATAGAGCGAAGGTTGGACTTTGCTCTGTACTTCAAATGAAGGTTAACATTTAAGGACATTATCAATAACAGATTATGTTACAACATGATATGCAATATTTCAGCTAAAATTATAATTATTGTATTGTATTGTATGAGTGCACGGATAGCGTAGTGGATCAAGCGATCCCCACGCCCTTTTCTACTGCGTTGAGTGTGGTGGGATAAAAAATCAACATCAACGTTTATCGTTATAATACTTTTCTCTTGAAGAAATCCCGTTTAGGAGATCAGTTTCCATAATGATTGTTTCATAAAATTGCTTACGTCTTAAATTAAATTCGACGATTAACATTTTGGCAATGGTTTCAGGACTTAACCTATTCCTTTGTTTTGTTCATTGTTGGCCAACTAACGATAATACTCTCTCGACATTTGCATTATGTCCCCGTATTGAAAAAAAAAAGTCGCAAAGAGCGAGGAACTCTGAATAATAATCTATGTTGTTCAGCGATTTGAAATAACTTACCCATTTTTCTTGCAAAAATTTTCGTGTGTGTGTATGTGTACGTGATGTGAACTTGCGTGTCTCGTTCGCTACTGACTGAAGTGATTGATTAAATTGAACGATAGTATAAAAAGTCTAACAAAAGCCGGACGGGCCGGACGCAGTCAAATTTGGTTAGACCAGAGGTCAAAAAGCCTAACACTGTCCGGCTTTATCCAGACGGATGGCAACCCTACCTGCGACGGAGGTCTTATACCTATGCGTGAGTTGTCTTTTTAAGACAAAAAATTGTTGGGAGACATACCAACTATTTGCAGTAAAGTAACAGCTATTTATTGAAAAAATTGTAACTATAGATACCTACACCTTTATAACTGTAGTATAATAATAGTTCCAAAAAATATAAACCATAAACTGACTCCTTGGTATCGTGGTTAATGTATGCAACTGCCGATCAAGAGGTCGATTGCCGGGTCGGCCCAAAAAGTGTTATTGAGTTTTTCAGATTATACTCGTAGAAATACTTTATAATAACAGTCTGGAGTTTGGGTCTTAACCCCCATGTTTTGGAGCCGTTGGTCCTGCGCCTGATCTTTACCCGGTCGTCTCGTATAGCCGCCCTATCGGACTATGTGACTGAGGCAACAGAGAATGCACCTGTATTTGCGCACACACTCGTGGACAGCAATATCACCTGCCTTCATCGTGACAAATTGAAATTAACTGTAAGTTATCAGGTATTTTTAAATTAAATCTGTACGATGTTAAACGAGAAACATACCTTAATATTTTTTTACAAAAAGAGGTCATAAAATAACAAAGTTCTGACGGTGACCCGTGTTGTTCTAAGGAGGTAAGCAACAAAAAATACAACTGAATTGAGAACATTTTCAGTTCATTCGATAACGGTATTTGAATAAACCTATTCCAATTACTACGTTTTACATAATATACTTCTTTAAAATAGTAAAATAAATATTTCATATGACTCCAAGTTTTACGAAAACCTGTAACGACCCTTTGCTGCCCTTGTTACTATTAATCTTATTACTAGTGGACCAAGAGCTACTGAACCTTTCGACCAACGGTGTGTCTGTAAGGCTAGAAACTCTTGTAGTGATGAGTCTTAACGTACTAAGTACGTAACCATCGCCTGGCAGGCCTCAGCCTTGCACATCATCATCTTTTTTGTGTCATTTTTTTTACACTTTCAAAACCATGAAAGATGATGATGTGCAGGGCTGAGGCCTGCCAGGCGATGGTTACGTACTTAGTACGTTAAGACTCATCACTACAAGAGTTTCTAGCCTTACAGACACACCGTTGGTCGAAAGGTTCAGTAGCTCTCTTACTATAGTAAGTTGTAGTAATACCGGTAATCTGATTACCCTTCTTACAATTGAAGTTGGAAGTTGTTGGACGAGCAATAAAATGAAATAAATATAGTTTGATAAACACACTTTGTATTCAGATATCAAAAGTCAAACACAAACAGACATACAGCTGAAGCTAATAAATCAAAGAAATACGTATTTATTTTTAACAAAATGCTAGTATTTTTAGATTCATAAAAAAATACATTGACGCATCTTCTTCGGTTACGTCTGTTATGTCTTCGATAACAACTGTTTAAGGACATGTAGAAAGTACCTCTTTAACTTTACTTTCTTTGTAGTGCTAACATAATGCTATATGTGTATGTATCAACATAGTACTGATTACCCGCTAGTTAGTTACAAGTTTCATCATCTCTTCATTCCAATATTCTAAAATGTAGCGATAGCGTCATCACGGAACAACTGCCAGTATTCTTTTTTTTATGTATTGCCCTGCCAAAATGACTCTACTTTGCCTCTGTCTCTCTCTTTGTAACCTACTTTACTATAATTATAATCTACGTTAGGAAAACAGACCAGATATTGATCTGTTGGCCAGTTTTAGGTCCTATTCAAATAATTATACATTAAAATTCCATTATAATATTCAGCAAGTCACGGTAATCACTTATCATGCTGTGAGTTCAAATTTCACTATTTTAAGATAGTTTAGTTGAAACACACAAAAGAACCCTCATGCAAATTCATTTATTACTTACTAAGCGTAAAGGCGAGATGTATTATTACTAAAATATATCATAATAAATATATCTAGGTTTGAAATTTCATTCAAATCCAATATATTCAGCGGTGATTAAATAATTAGGACAGAGACAATAAGAATTTTTATTCCAAAAATGACCATTTGTAATTTACTAGCTTTTGCACGCGGTTACTGCCCGCGCGTATGTCGGCTACCTCGGTAAAGAGCAGCCTATGTCCTTCCACAAGAATCGATGTATCTGCATGACAAATTTCATTGAAATCGGTACAACGGTTAAGCCATTAAAGACTCACAGGCAGAGTTACTTTCGATTTTATAATATGTACGTAAAAAAAGAATGATTTAATTTGGAGCAGCCGAATGGAAGTTATGCACATACATACATTTCGGCGATTCATTTTTAGGGTTCCGTGCCAAAGGCAAAAAACGGAACCCTTATAGATACGTCATGTCTGTCTGTCCGTCTGTCTGTCTGTCCGTCTGTCCGCCTGTCTGTATGTCTGTCTGTCTGTCTGTCCGTCCGTCCGTATGTCACAGCCATTTTTTTCCGAAACTATATGAACTATAATGTTGAAACTTGGTAAGTAGATGTATTCTGTGAACCGCATTAAGATTTTTACACAAAAATAGAAAAAAAAAACAATAAATTTCGGGGGTCCCCATTCTTAGAACTGAAACTCAAAAATTTTTTTTTCATCGCAGCCATACCTGTAGTAGGACTATCGTGGCTATCTATGGATAG
The DNA here is from genome assembly GCA_949125395.1 of Diaphora mendica. NCBI lineage: Eukaryota > Metazoa > Arthropoda > Insecta > Lepidoptera > Erebidae > Diaphora > Diaphora mendica. The sequence goes on along the minus strand of OX421310.1, from coordinate 39,833,651 downwards.
GTCATCAAAAATGATATTGAGTTTTCTAACATCATTTTTTTCTAAACTGAATAGTTTGCGCGAGAGACACTTCCAAAGTGGTAAAATGTGTGTCCCCCCCCCTGTAACTTCTAAAATAAAAGAATGATAAAACTAAAAAAAATATATGATGTACATTATCACGCAAACTTCCACCGAAAATTGGTTTGAACGATATCTAGTAAGTAGTTTTTTTAATACGTCATAAATCGTAAATCGAAAAATATCGATCAAAGTTACAAGGAACTACAAGAACTTTTATATTATGTTACTTGCTGCTACGGAACCCTTCATGGGCGAGTCCGACTCGCACTTGGCCGCTTTTATTATTTATATAGATTGATCTAAAATAACAATAGCTTCTTAGTCATTTTTTTTAACAGAACCGCAATAAATTAATTTAAGAAGGCGAAGTCTATTTAAATGCAGCGAGTGTTCCATATAATCTGCTATAGATAAGACACATACATCGCTTGAGAATTAGAAATCGAATAGCACGTACAGATACCTATTACCACTAATATCAGTAGAGTTAAAAAAAATGTTTTTCATGATAACACGTTGAATAAAATAGTCAATTCATGCACGACTTTTATCAGAGTTTTTAGAAGAATATAACATTTCAGATATTAGAGTTGTGTGTGGTGACGGATTAAATGTCATCATACCTATTCATTTGAGTGTGTTGCAAGAGCTGACTAAAGAGTAAACTACGCGGGAGACAGCTTTGCCAAACGAAGGGAAACTGAAAAAGACCTTATACAAACCCGCCTGGCCAGAGTGGAATAGAAGGCCAAAGATTCCTTCCTAAAGAGAGGTCTATGTCTAGAATTGGACTATTAAGCCGCGTTTACGAGTTGACTCGGACCGAGTGCACTCGGATGTCTACTCGTATTATGTAAACACCTAATCCGAACGCACTCGGATGCCGGCATCAAATCCGAGTAGACTCGGACACTGCTCTATTTTTCGAGCTCACTCGTATCAATTTTATAAAAATAAAATGGCGACAACTAAAAAAAAGTGGAGTAACTACTAGTGGTGGGTGCTATTTTTTCTAATAAATACTCAAATTGTGCGTTGTTTAATCTCAAATGATTTTTAAACGTGTTTTGATCTTCCTCTTCTACTTCACGTAGAAAATGATTTGATGCCCCCTGTTGGTCAAATCCATTTCCGTGTCCAATTTTTTTTTTTGTTTTCGGTTTTTCCCCTTTCGTGATTTTGAACTTCCGCTATTATCATATCTGCTACAATATCTATACCTCGCAGCAGAAGATCAGTCGACAAACAAGCAAGGAGACAAATGACCACAATACGAGTTCACTACTATCGTGTGTAAACCACTATCCGGATACACTCGAGTGAAGTCGACTCGTACGAGTGTACTCGGTCCGAGCCAACTCTTATTGTGAAAACGAGAGTTAGAGTTTTTTTTTTTTATGTATGACCCGCCATAATGACTCTACTCTGCCTGATGGAAAGCATAAGCAGAATCCAAGAGTGGTGGTCACCATACTCATTGCGAATGCAGACAATGCAGTATGGCGACCCACACCATGGCGGCCTAGTGATGCTTCTGCATCTTTTAGTCTAGTCAACAAGTATGGAACTTGATGACTAGACTATATGGGCCTCCGGTCTCGCACTCACCAACGAAACACGACAGCACTGCTGCTGTCATTTTACGTTGATTTTCTGAGTACCGCCCCGGTCGAGCCGGCCCAACCGTGCTGAAATCAGCGTGGCTCTACTACCTAGAAAAGTTGAGTAGAAGTTGAGAGTACTTTAGAGTTGCAGTATGAATATACACCAAGTATATTGCACACAAATATAATGAGCCAGTGCGTATAACACTGGCTAGTCCCAAGCTAAGCAGAGCTTGTGTTATGAGCACTAGACAACTAATGCAAATACATAAATACCTTTTTTTTTAATACATACATATTATACATAGAAAACACCCAAACTCCGAAACAAATATTTGTAGATCATACAAAAATTTGGTTCGACCCGGGAATCGAACCCAAGACCTCATGATCAGCAGTCGCACACGCCAAACGCGAGACCAACGAGGCAGTGAAATAATAAAGGTGTTCTAAAAATAACGAACGCTATACTCAAATGTACGACGTGTTACGTTTACATAAAAATTTAGAACTTGCGCGGGGTTAAAATTTCTAAAGAATGTTATGATTCTACCTTTATTGAATATTTTATGATATATTTGTAATGATAATCACAAATTTTAACAAAAAAAAAACCGACTTCAATCTGGACCAAATTTAAATGGGAGCACACGGGAAGCACCAGCTTTCAAATAAAAAAAGAATAATCGAAACCGGTTAGCGTGATATTGAGTTATTCGTCAATTTGTCGCGCACTTACTTAATACAAATTGAAGACTTATATGGTTTTCTCATGGATAACATGTCAGAACTGGACCAATATGAAATGGGACCACATGGGAAGCACTAGCTTTCAAATAAAAAAAGAATCATCAAAATCGGTTCACACAGTCGAAAGTTATGAGGTAACAAACATAAAAAAGCATTCGAATTGAGAACCTCCTCCTTTTTTGAAGTCGGTTAAAAATATACCGGAAGCTGGTGCCATCTTGAAATAACTTCTTTGACGTCCGCGTTCGCCGAGTATTCCAATTTATTAAAATAGTTTAAATATGCTTGAAAGTTAGTCAATTAGTGATTTCGCTTTAGAGCTAAAGTTATTTTGTCCTACCTTATGGAAATCAAATTGAAAGAATTATTTTACAGATAAAGTATTTTTATTGATATTATTTTAGAAAAGCCCTAAAGTAACTATCTGTTATTTATTTTTTATTGTTGGTGGTAAATATTGTATCAAGCTTACAAATTTTGTTATCAGTGTCTGTGAAGTTCTTACAAAAAAGAAGACAAAATCTTAAGTCTGTGCTGATGCAAAGAATCTTCATAATAATCTTGACAGACCACGTTAATTATTAAACCTTCTTTTTGTATATTCTGCTGAGGACCTTTATCAAGTGACCCGAACACCTAATCATGGAGTTTCGATGACCTTATTAATTTTAGAGGATTCGGGTCACTTGGTACAAAATAATAATGTTCGGTCACATTTGAGGATTAGGTAAACGTAGGGTTAATATATACTAGAGCAGTACGGAGTTTGTTATTTAAGTTCGATAAATATTCATTATTCCATGGAGATTCATCTACAAGTCGAATGTTCGAGTTTGTCTTTCAGGTTATGTTTGAACAAGACAACCAACATTTAGAAGAAAATACCATTTACGATGTGGTTTGTCTATTTTGTTACGAAAATAAATATAAAGTTTGCGTTTAACTTTTGTAATTAAATTTTAGTAGGCAATTTATTATTTCTCTTTGATTTGATTCTTTGAGTTGAGAGCTTTGGTATTAAATTAACAGAATATTCTTTGAATTTTAAGGTACCATTAAAGTCATGCACAGATGGCATAGCGGTTTATTCGGTCGAAACGCCACTTTTGACTGAGTTGTGTGTTGTAGATTCAAACTCCAATTAGAATAACACTTTGTGTGATTCACAACTTGTTTTAGTCATGTTAAGGTTGTGAAATCAGGTCCGCGATAGTAAGCGACTACGCAAGTGGACTAAGCAATTGGACCTATAAACCGATTAGTTGTAGAAAACCTGCATGGAGGATGTGGCCTAAGCTATACCACGTGGCGACCAGACGCGTTGGAAGCTTTCACAAAATCGAATTTATAAGACTTGAATAAACATACACGTCACTATTTTCAATGACCTGATATTCGTTTATTGTATTGTTTGTGTTATCTTTATATATAATCAGGATACAGATGTACATACTTTATATTTTTTTTCCACAATTAACCAATTATATTAAATAAATTGCTAATTAGATGCGTTAATAAATTTTTAATTAACGGCGAGTTTTATATTAGTGGGATTGTATGAATTTTGATAATTATTTGATTCCCAAGAGACATCAGGCTCCGTGCCATATCTTTATCTGATACTCGAGTCAAATTTACTGATATATACTTGCCTTTTTCATATATATATATATGAAAAAGGTAAGAGTGTAATCATGTTGTCACGAGTAAATGCACGATACTGACAAAAAAATATGTGGTGTGCATTAACTCTAATTCTTCATCTAATGTACGTACATACTAATGTACCTAAGTAATAGGTCTTCATAGTCCGGTCAAATTAGACCAAAAAATAGGAGTAAAGTTACCTAAATTCCCACCAAGCTGAAAATCGGTATGGTTGTTTAAAATATCATTAAAAACAAAATTTGAAAGTTCCCCATCTTTCCCCTGTAAGGAAAAAAAAATATTCAAGGTCAAAGGTCAAAAAATTGAGTTTTGCGCGATTTTCAGCAAAACGATAACTTTTATCATAAAAGTAGTAAGGACAAAATGGTAGATCATAAAATTATCTAAAAAATGTATAAATATTTTTTTTCTTACGAGCCACCGTTTCTGAGATATAACCATTCAAAAAGTTATAAAAGTTGTTTCGACTGCACGTTTGGCCTAGTGGTTTAACAGTCACCACGCCGTTTCCTACTTCGCCAAGTGTCGTGGGTTCAAATCTCACGTAGGACAACGCTTTGTGTGATCCACAAATTGTTGTTCTGAGTCTGGGTGTTCTTTGTGTCCGTTTCATGTATGTTTGTAAAGTCCCCCGCGACACAGGATTTATTCCTAGTGCGGGAGTTGTCTTTGTAAAACAAAAAAAAAAACTCGTTATATCTCAGAAACGGAGGCTCGTAGAAAAAAAAGTTTTGATATTTTTTTTAGATAATTTTATGATCTACAATTTTGTTTAAGGTACTTTTATTTTTAACTTACCGTTTTGCTGAAAAACGCAAAAAACTATTTTTTTTGAGCTTTGACCTTGAATTTTTTTTTCCTTACAGGGTAAAGATGGGGAACTTTCAAATTTTGTTTTTAATGATATTTTAAACAATCTTACCGATTTTCAGCTTGGTAGGAATTTAGGTAACTTCGAATGTCTAAATTGACCGGACTATTTACCTATGAAATTGCCGTTTTGTATGCAATAAGTGAAAGTACTTATTTTTTCAAACTTTTTTATTTCTGTTATTCGAAGTAATCACCCATGCAATCGACGCATCTTTGCCAACGCATTGGCAGTTTATTGATGCCCTTCTTGTAAAAATCAGCTGTACGGGAGGCAACAAACTCTTCAAAGGCATTTTGTAGTGCCTCTCGGGAATTGAATTTTTTACTCACTAAAAAGTTGTCTACATTTTGGAAAAAGTAATAGTCGGTAGGTGCAAGGTCTGGTGAGTATGGCGGATGAGGGAGAGCAACTTTTTTGTCATGGCCAGATCTGACTGCGAAACATTTGGGCAACCTCGACAGAGACGACACTATAATTTCACAGAAACCTCTGTTACGAGATAATTTCGTTGCTTTTCCCTGAGTGTGGTTCCGGGAGGCGGCGCGCCTGGCCACCAGGGGTGTCTCTTTGGTGGTCGGGTGCATCGAGGCGTTGGGCTTACGGGTGGCCCTGGACAAGACGGAGGCCCTATAGTTCCATGGGCCACGTCGTGGTCCGCCGCCCGCGCCTCCATCGAGGTCAACTAGGTCCTCGTACTGGTTCGGGCCCAGATGAAGTATCTGGGCTTGATCCTTGACGGTAGGTGTCTCTTCGACGAGCACTTTCGACAGCTTGGTCCGAAGCTGGTCGACGGTGCTTCTGCCCTTGGGTAACTTTTGCCCAATTTCGGTGGAGCAAGCGTCGCAACGAGACTCCTATACACGGGAGTTGTCCGGTCCATGGCACTGTATGGTGCACCGGTGTGGGTGGCGGCTCTGACCGCCCTGAATAAGGCGCGCCTCTGGCGCCCTCAGAGGGTATTGACGATCAGAGTCATACGCGGCTACCGCACCGTATCGACCTAGGCGGCGTGCGCCTTGGCCGGAACACCCCCATGGGATTTGGAAGCGGAAGTGCTCCCAAGGAACACCACAGAGTCCGGTCTGTTGCTTTTTGCATCCAGTCGCTGCCGGCCCCTTCTATGCAAGTCGTCCCGCCATCTGGGCCCTATTTCATAAAACCTGACAAGTCGACAATTTGTCAAAAATGACTTAATTTGTCGGGTTGTCACGACAATTTCCGTTTCATAAAACCTGACAATTTATTAATTGTAGACGGGCATACAGTGGTAATTGTCACCTTTTTTTGTAGCGTTTCATAAAACTACTTTCTCGACAATTGGTAATAAACACCTGTCACACCAAAAAAATTGTCAGGGACAGATATATAATTGTTGGCGATAGGTGACATTTATGTCAATAGAATTGAATGATTTTTTTTACCCGACTGCGAAAGGAGGGTTATGTTTTTCGAGTGTATGTATGTATGTATGTATGTATGTATATTTCTTTGGCACGCCCTAGAGCCTAAACGGCTTGTTGTATTTTTATGTGAGTGGTGTCCATAGATTCGTCTTAGTCGTGAGAGTGACATTGGGTACATCAAAATAAAAAAAAAGGATTTTTGACGGCAAAAAAAAAATGTTTTCAAAATACATCGAGTGTCGTATCAAAATAAAGATTTTGTTACGGTGACTGATTACGAATATATATAAAACTTATATGTTTTTATTGTTAAATATTGAAGCAGTCGGGGTTTTTATTTTTAAATAATTTTACACACTATACTCTGTCCATTTCTTTATTTTCTTTTTGACAGCTCACGCCTATAAATTACCATTTTTTTTTTCGGAATTATGTACTACAGTAATGTCGTACTTTATTGACGGTGACGGTACTTTAGTGAAGTGGTCTGTGCATAACAAACAACCACAGACTATAAAACAGTAGTTGAAATACGATAAATCGATCATATGATAAAAATAATTTGACTTCATGTAAGTATTTTTTCTGTAAATTTAATAAAAAAAAAAGGAAATAAAAATAGTATCTATGACTCCAAGATTGAATTTTTGCAAGGAATTAAGTCGAAATCTTGGAATTTAGAATCAAACCAAGAGTAAAGAACAATAACTCTGTTCATTCATCTAATTTACTGATTTATTATTTATATTTTTGTTTATTTCTTACATAATATAAAAAAGTAATAAAGGAATAATTAATATTTCAACAAAAAATATTTAATAAATCGATTGAAAGTTCTTCATAAATAAAATCGCTACTCGTTTCAAATCGAATCGGTAATGGGTGAGGGCGTCACTAATTTCAAAATTTCTTGAACTGTCAAAAAGAAAATAAAGAAATGGACAGAGTATAGTTACACACTGTTGTAACAAATCGATGGACGGTAGCCTTCGATAACCCGTGTGCATCAGCAGTTACGTGAAATTGCGAGCCTGCTCCCATCCAATGTAATGTACATAGCAACTGTTGCTCAGATGAAAGAGAATGATTCGTGTTTGTTTCATGTTTCAATTGTATTCCTATTTTACTCAAAATATATTCTACCGCCGGTTTACTTATTCGAAATTTTTCATTAAAAGTAAAGTCACTTTTACTTCAAAAGAAAAGTTTTTTTCTTCTCTAAATACTCTGCTGTGATAGGTCTCTTCTAAATAATATTCATCACTGTCACTACTGTTATCACAAGATTTATTAAAAATTACGAACAAAACAACGAATTTCTTAGTCACTTGTCACTTGCGATGTATTCCTGACACACGTAGAGGCCTCTGTCAAAAATTTGCGACAATTCTACAAATTTGTCGCATAGTATTGACAAGTACCTGTTTCATAAACAAAAAATGTCAGTAAATCGTTAACAATTTGTACAGTTTTCATTGTCACCTGTAAATTTCTATGAAACGCAAAAATGACAAATTGTCACGACAATTTGACAAACTTGTCGAATTTTCCGATTACAAATACGTCAGAGCAAAAGTTCTAAGAAACGGACAATTGTCAAATTATCAAATTGTCACCTGTCACCTGTCGCTGACAATTGTAAGTTTTATGAAATAGGGCCCTGGCCAGAGAGCGTCCCACACTAGCCAAGACAAATAAACAATATTAAGCACTAAATAATATTGGACCCTAGGGTAATCACTACTTTACACATCATGTACCTCAACCATCTGTATCATTTGTCTTTACGTATTTAGTCGAGCATTTAAAAGGGTTTCGGCTCAACCATTTAACAAGTCGCTCACTCAAGCCCTCAACTTAAGCCAAAGGGTCAAAGCTTAATGGACATTAACAACTACTAAGTTTGTATTTTTAAGATCTTAATATCTTGATCATGTATATGTATAGCTACGCACAGAAATTAACGCGGTCATGTAAAAGATTATAAATGGTAAATTTTGTTGGTTGGGGTTTGGGCCTCCGGTATCCTCACTCATACGGTGAAATACAGCGCAAGCACTATTTCACACTGGTTTTCTGCGAGGTCGTGGTATCACTCCGGTCGAACCGGCCCATTCATGACGAAGCGTGGCTCTCCCACGGTAAACAAGGTTTCTGCGTCATAACTCTTACAGGGGTACTGATTTTGATGATTATTTTAATATTCGACAGCTGGTGCTTATCTAATTTAAATGAAAACACCTTGCATTTTTGTGTTTATTTGTAGGTCAGAACTGCCAAAAAGTTGTCAGTATTAAGACACGTTGTCGAACACGTGTCGTAGACGTTTAATTAGAGTCGCACCGTATTCTTCCGTACATCTAAACTTTATATGTTCATTGTGCATGATATAACTGCCGTTCGCGCGTACGCGTTCCATTAAGTAAATTGACGTTAACTTAATAGCAAAATGAAATGACCTATCCAGCTTAGTTAAGTTTATGTACATGTTAGAAATTTTATAGTAGGTACTTGCTTTACTCAAACCATTCTCGTAAAAGGTTGGTAGTCAGTTTCCCATTCAGTGGCAATGTTTTTTATCATAGTTGTTATTATTAAATAACACTTACGCACTCCTGCGATATTTAATGTACTAGCGAGCCGGGCCGGGCGAATTTTCTCTACTATAGTACGCATGTATTACACATATAAACTTTCCTTTTAAATCAATCTATCTATTACTGAAAACTGGATTACAATCTATTTAGTAGCTTAAAAGATCTTAGCGAACAGATAGCGGAAGCGACATCATTTTATATTATTCAAAATGTTTTTTTACTTACACATAATATATTTTGTAAAATACAGCAATACAGATTAATAAATAGTTATGCTACTATCCAGAACACGAGCTATGTTTAGTCACAATTTAAAATGGTCCAAATATATATTATAGGTATTACGTCATCAAAAGAAATCCTCAAATATCTACAATATATTTACATACCTAAATATAGCCTTATGTTATTTTCCATTTCACATCAGTTAAATCCAAAACAAGGGTTTTCGAGCGTTTACACGACCACCCGAAACAAACCACTTGGAAATTATTAGGGTACACTGGAATTAATTAAAGTTTCTCTAAACGTTGAATTTGAAAGATAAAGTTCATTTGCTCGTAACACCGCTCGGTCAGTTGGCACTGGACGGAGAAATGCGAGGGTCGTGGCCGATAATGTTTAGGGTAATTACTGCCACGCACAGGAGTTTTGTATTTCAGCTTGGTTGTTTATTGTTATTAGTCTAGATTCTTTAATTTCAGTTTCTTCGACGATGGTGTAATAGCTTTAGCATGAAATGAGCATTATGTATTGTGTGACTAAGTGACCAGATCAGGCTAAAGTGACTACTCTGCGTGATAGTGACCGCCATACCCATTACAAAAGCTGACAATGCAACAATGTCGCATAGTGACCATCAATATTGCCACCTTTGATATGATAAATCTATCCAAATAGATATAATTGAAGTGTGTGTTTGTAATTTCCAATTAAAAGATTTCCAGAAATGCATGTGAAAGTACATTATATACTGCATTTACATCTACAAATCCATTATTGAATTAATCCTGTATCACGGAGGACTTTACAAACATACACAAAACAGACACAACTAACTTACAGATTCAGAGCAAACATTTATGTCACTCAAAGTGATCCATGTAGGATTTGAACCCACAACAACTGGCGCAGGAGAAAGTGACGGAGTGACGACCGCTTAAACCACTGCACCTTCCGTGCAGTAGTAATGGATGATTAAAACAGAGCAATGATGATAATCTCAAATAAATAGAGTATTAAATAATCGTGTTAATAGTTTCTTAGCTAGTGACACGGTTATAGAGACCTCGAAGCTATTAAGAATTTCGGGTTATCAGTTCACGCTACAAAGAGCGTTTGTACAATTGCCATATCTACATATAATATGTAAAATTTTATACATACCTACAGTGAAATTTTAATCTGCAAACTATCTATATATTACAAATTAAATGTCCTGACGGGTACCAGATGTCCCATCGGGACATATAGTTTTATATGTAAAGATAGTATGGTGCAAGCACACATAGGGAAAAGAGTGTTTAAAAAAGATTGGATTCTTGTATGAAAGTCTGTAACATTCTAAGTTAGACACGCAGAAATAATGACGAGAGCAAAACAATGTGCATAATTATATACATACTAGCTGATAAGGCAAACGTTGTTTTGCCATAAAAAAAAATTGGGGTATAAAAAATAGATGTTGGTCGATTCTCAGACCTACCCGATATGCACACAAAATTTTATAAAAAAAGAGGAGTATGGTAACTAACATTGTGACACGAGAATTTTATATATAAGATTATGTACTCACGTTTTGTTTTCTAATAATTTTAACTAACCAACTTTAAAAACAGGACAATATTTTCAATTTGAAAAAAAAATACTGAACTAATCTATATATATATAAAAATTAATCGCCGAAATGTATGTACGCGCATAACTTCCGATCGGCTGCACCAAATTAAATAATTCTTTTTTATGTGTTCGTTTTTGTTAGGACAAGGTTTGTTTACAAGAAAAATTAAAGGTAACGGGAAAAGTCATTTTTTTAGTCCGCGACTGTACACCGCCTGTGGGAAGCTGAGACAGATAAGGCGGTACGATGTTCACCGGGTCAGCTAGTAGGCATATAAATTAAAGAATTAATGAAGATTAAAAAAGTGTTTGTAACTCAGTTGCAGTTAAAATTACTTCTATATGTGTATATTTAAACCCAAATAGGTGAATATTTCCTCTCCTTCTTCTTCCTAGCCTTTATTATTCCGGAATACTCATATCCTCATTTTCCTCTAAAACATTGTTTAATCCTAAAGCCCCTTTCTACCTCAAATAACGATTCAAGTTCCTCAATGACACACATGACAAATGTCTAAGGTCATCTGTAGATTTGAGACTGGAGATGCCTCTGCATTCTACAAAATTCTATGACCAATCCTTTACGGTTAGCTGTACGCTTGTGGAATGCATTACCGATAAACATTAGGAAAGTACCAACAGTATTTTTTTTTAAGCAAATGGTTCCGGTCTTTTATACGTCATAACCGAGTCAGTCATGAATATGTATACATATACAGGGTTACTGGTAACATGTAGCAATCCCTTTAAGGGGTGATAGTAGAGATCATTAGCTATCAAATTGTCCTCTGGTAAATGAGTCAAAAATGTAACCGTTTCGAAAAAAAAAAGAAAAGTGCTCTTAAAACAAACACTTGCGTATTTAATGGTTGTTGTTGGTATTTTTAGTTTGCTAACACCCTAATACGTAATAATAACACAAAAAAGAACAGAAACGTAGTACCATTAGTGAATAATGATTCAGGGAATCTAAAAATGTTCATACATTTTACTGTTTCTTATGACTAAATGCAATTTTATTTAAAAAAATCACCCTCCAATTTTAGCGGCGTAATAGCTTAAAAACAAGTATGTTTTATTAACTATCCAACGTAGTAAATGAACTTAATCGTAATTTTTTTTAAATGTAGTTAATTTGCGGTCTAAACTTAAATTTACAGTCGATTTTTAAAGTATGAGCCCCTATTTCTAATGCAATCCGCATTCTTGTCCTCAATTGAGTTGAGGATCTAGTTGACAGCAAGTTGTTTCGATCTTACCCTGATGGATTATTACGTGTGTTTGGGCCTGGTCTATGATGACTCGCCAGTACCAAATATTGTTTAAGGATTCGTATAGTTAATGCCGCAAGTGAAATCAAAAACTCGTTGTCTAGTGGTGTTGTAAAAACTCAATTGCGGACAAGAATGCGTGATTGCATTAGAAATAGGGGCTCACACTTTGAAAATCGACTGTAAATTTAAGTTTAGACCGCAAAATAACTACTATGGAGATAAACATGTGTTTCTAGTTATATTCAATAGAAAATTATAGTTCTTTCAAACTAATTGCACCATCAACTACCGTCTCTCTGTTACATTTCGATCCATCCTAAGGTTTCCTGGAAGAGATTGCTTTCGGCAATAAGGCCGCCCTTTGTACATTACACATTCGTCATTTTCTGTACTATCTTAAATCTGTAATACGGTGTACAAATAAACAGTTTTTTATCTATATATCTATTCCCAAGATTATTTGTGTGGGTTGCCATACTGCATTGTCTGCATTGGCAATGAGTATGGTGACCATCACTCTTGGATTCTGCTTATGCTTTCCATCAGGCAGAGTAGAGTCATTTTGGCGGGCCATACATTAAAAAAAAAAAATTTAGGGTCGGCTACTAGTTCAACCGGTTATACCTGAATATCAGTTTTTCCTCCACAACCCTGAGGGTAAACTGAATTGTCACCAGTTGTCAGTATATTTGAGGGCACTGACTTCCCAATAACGATTTTCATAGGTGTCCATGACAACCGGGACCGACTGACGGCTTAACGTCTCTCCGAGGCACGGGCGGGAAACACCGTCATATTCTATACTCCGGGCTGATGTTAAGAATTTCTTATAAGAAAAAACCCAACAGCAGCCCGACCCGGGAATCGAACCCGAGACCTCTTGATCGGCAGTCGCTTACGCTAGCTGCTAGACCAACGAGGCAGATTAGATATAAAAGTATGAATACATTTTAAATATCAGGAAATACTCAACTATTTCAGTATTTCCTGATATTGTAAATTTATTCATACTTTTACGTCTAATGCGGATTATCTGTATGTAATATATTATTTTGAATTATATATATTATATTGTTTTGAAAGCATAGCAGACAGACAGACAGAGTGTCTCTCGAATTTTTAATATTAGTTTGGATAGTATGGATTTGTCTAACATTTGTTCGAAAATACAAAACAGAAATTTTTCGCTTTCCTTAACCTTTTCTCGTTAATACAATCCATTATCAAGTTTTACATAAACATGACTCGGCGTAGGCGCGCTATCGTGAGTCGCTACCAAAGGTAACACTTAATGAAGTGCTTATGAGATACGAAATAATTTCCCTTTATAACCTTTGTCTCCCCGACTTCGTGAAATTTATCTCATCACAGCGCTCACAAGTGATCTTTACCAGGGTAAATTAAACTTTGCGGGTGGCGTGGCCCATTATGGAGAAGACATCACGTCTGGCACAACATATACATTCTTGACTACATTCATACACCGTAATTTATTCGGGCACATTGACGCTTAATTAAACAATTACAGGGATGAATATATCTTTCACGGCGGCATTGCACGCACCTTCACGACTCGTTTAATGAATTCATGAAATATTATCATTGATCTATTATCATGAGGAAGTAAAGGCATATTAAGAGATATACCTACATCATTATTATCAACTAGCTGACCCGGCGAACTTCGTACCGCCATATTTTTACATATCTGTCTCAGCTTCCCACAGGCAGTGTACAGTCGCGGACAAAAAAAAACATTTTCTCGTTATCTTTTATTTTTTTTCTTTCTAGCAAAAAAGAATGAATGAAATCGGACTATGCGTTATTGAATTACAACTAAGTACATATTTGGCATTTCATGCCTTCTCTCCAGGAAACCGTGCTGAATTTCGGGATAAAAAGTATCCTATGTCCTACCTCGTAATATGAACTTAAATCATGCCAAGTTTCATTTGCATCCGTTCAGTAGTTTCGGCGTGATGCGCGGCCAAGATACAGACAGACAGACAGACAGACAAAAATGAAAAAAAATACAGTTTTGGCTTCAGTATCGATTATAGAGGGCCCTCCAAAGAAAATTTTCAAAATATCTTTAATGTACAGAATTGGACCTGTTACATTTTTATTATAAGTATATATAGATTTATCGTAGTTCACTGCTGGACGTTGCCCTTTGCCATTGCACGCCACTTGGCTTAATCAGTATCGTTGCAATTTATTTAAAGTCGACTGATTAACATACATATGTGGTCAGTCAGTATAAAGAATTATAATATACTAGCTTTGCACCGCGGCGTTGCCCCCGGTTGTTGTACCTTGGGTAACTCCACGGGGCTCAGCTAGTATACATACCTATATGATAATTCTACTACTTAAATATCATTTGAAATCATTCTACCATAATTATTTTAACTTCAATAACATTGGACTTTCATACAAACTACCATCCCCCGTTTCAACCCCAGAATGAGGTGGATTTCTAAAATACATTATTAGTACACCTCCACACCGTCTATAGAGCATACATTTTAAATTTCAAGTCTCTTACATCAAAAACATAGGACTTTCATACAAACTTCCAACACCCGTTTTACCCCCTTAGGGGTGGAGTTTCGTAAAATCCGTTCTTAGCGGATGTCTACACCCTATAAGGAACCTACCTGCTAAATTTTAAGTTTGTAGGTGTTATAGTTTCTGAGATTTCGTGATTAATAAGTGAGTGGTATTTCGCTTTTATATACAGATATGTTACTTATATACTATACATATTTGCAATACACATTAATATTCAAAATGTTACTTTTCGAATACATTTCAAACTATTGTGTAAAAAACCCAAGGTTTATAAAATTTAACAATTAAAATAACTTTTATAATACGCTGGTGATATCACATGATTCATATTAAATTTACTTTACAATGAAAATTAACTTATTTATTATATAATGTATGAATATCTGACTTGCATTAATCATTCGGGAAATTAAATACATTACGGTAGAAAATAATAGCTTTATAAAGCTCAACGTAGACGAGCCAACTACGCAGGAGATATTACAGTGCACAAGTGTGTGCGCAAACACAGGGGCACTCTCTGTTCCATCTCTCTCATAATCGTTAACCGACACGACCGGGGAGATATCAGGCGCAGGACCGACAGCATTACTTGCTGTCTCCAACAACCGAGGCACGGGGGTTCAGACTCCAACTTCCAAACTCCGAGCTGTTATTCAGTATTTCTTTAATCAGAAAAACTCAATAACACTTTTGGCTCGACCCGGGATTCGAACCCGAGACCTCTTGATCGGCAGTCGCATACGACAACCGCTAGACCAACGAAGCAGACAAAAAAAATATGTAAATACTAGTAAGGGTCTGAGACACCTTTGTTTGGGGGGGGGGGGGGGAGGGGGGCGGGGTTCGGCCACAGTTCCTTAATCCAATCATCTGACGCGAGCCTCTAATGGTATTGATTGAGGGTCTATCTGTCACTCTGGGCGACCGTGACCGACCCGGCCAACTACCGTCCGATAGCCGTCACCTCGAATATCTACAAAGTGTTCGAGCGGATAATAAACTGGTAAGATCGCTTCCTACTATTTAGTATCCTATCATTTGATCGTCAGTATGGTTTTAGACCGAACTGATCCACGGGTGATCTTCTAGCGTACGTCACACACCTTTGGGGTAAGGCTATTGATAGGCATGGGGAATCCTTGGCCATCAGCCTTGACATGGCCAAGGCCTTTGATAGGGTTTGCACCGTTCGCTTCTCTCCAAGTTACCGCCTTTCGGTTTGCCTCCAAAACTCTGCAACTGGGCTGCTGCATTCCTGAAACAGCGCCGTCTAGAGTCCTTTGCGACGGTGCGGCCTCCGATTTTCAGCCGATTACCGCAGGGCTCCAGCCTGTCGCCCACACTGTTTTTTCTGCATATCAATGACATGTTAGCCCTTGGCAACATTCGTTGCTATGCAGACGACAGCACAGTTCACGGACGATATTTTGGACACCCTACAGCCAAGCTAGCAGATATTGAGGAAAAACGACAGTAGCTTGTCGTTCAACTCGACCATGTTCTGGGCCGCATTTCTCAATGGGACAGCCCCATTCGACATTGTGCGATCCACAAATTGTTGTTTTGAGTCTGGGTGTTCTTTGTGTCTGTTTCATGTATGTATGTTTGTAAAGTCCCTCGCGACACAGGACACATATTCCTAATGCGATGAATAGATACATTTAAGAGGTAGTTTTTTTTTAGCAGAGTAATGTATTTTAATCACAATTTAGTGGAGAAAAACATTAAGTTCGTTTGACCTTCACTGCTTTGATGAGTGGCAGAACTGGGCGCAAGAAGCCGTGTATCGTACTAAGTAGCGTACACTTAGAGAGGCGTCTATCCATCAGTGAACTGCGACAGGATGATGATCTTCACTGAATAAAAAATTTACTTGAAATATAAAGTTAGGAAAGAAAGACAGCAAAAGAAAAATGTGAAAGAACGGGTCACGATCAGAAAAATAGTTATTTTACGTTTTTTAACCATAATATAGTAACACTAGATTTTGCTTGCGCCTCCGTCCGCGTGTATGTCGGTAGTTGTATTAGCTACTCTATGTAACAAACATATATATAGACAGAGCTACTTTCGAATTTATAATATTAGTATGGAGTATGGAAGTATGGATTTAATTAAAACACATCAATACAATCAGTTGCTATCAAATAGTTTTACAATAAACGTCTCGTAAAAATTACATAAAAAATCCGACACTGATTGTGTTTTAGAATTCAAAGTTTATTACAAAACAAAAAAAATTCTATCTTAACTCGTTCAGTAAAGAAAATAGAATATTTTATGTTAATTGTTAAAATTATTTTTATTTTTATACACGGAGGAAGTTGTTGGCAGTAGTACCTACATATAATTCGGGTGTTGAAGGCCACATTAGAGGTCTCGAGTGCGAGTCGCAATCGCATTCAAATAACACAATTTGGTGTTTTCAGTCGCTCGTCTCATAATTCAATATGATCGTTATATTGGTATTCGTAATTCTAGTTTTAGTAATACTAGTGAATTGGTTTAAATTAATTAATGAATATTATAAGATCAGTGCGCGAGGACCTTTTCCTTTGCCGATTTTGGGAAATGCTCATTTGTTTATGTCCGATCCTTCAGGTACCTAAAGGTTTTAATTCAATCATTGATTCAGTTTTGAATACTTTATGCACCGTTATGAAATTAATCCTGGAACCTCTTTGTTTATTACGGGTTTTTTTATGGTATAGATGGCAAACAAGCAGACGTATCACCTGATGGTAAGCGATTACCGCCGACCATGGACACCTGCAACACCAGAGGCATCACAAGTGCGTTGCCGACCTTTGGGGAATGGGGAAAGGGATGTGGGGAGGTGTTAGGGTATGGGCCTCCGGTATCCTCACTCACTCGGTGAAACACAGCGCAAGCGCCATTTGACGCCGTTTTTCTGTGAGGCCGTGGTATCACTCCGGTCGAGCCGGCCCATTCATGCCGAAGCGTGGCTCTCCCACTTATTACTATAGAGTTCAGTGTTGTTTTTAATTTTTAAATGGGGTTTCATCCGTACATTTTGTGTTTTTAATTCAATGAGAATAGATACATTCGTTTTTAATTTGAATTATTTAAAGTGTCAGTTAAGCGACAAGAAAATAAATACAGCATGCTGTCGTGTTTCGTTGGTGAGTGCGAGACCGGAGGCCCAATTAGTCTAGTCAACAAGTTGTTGACTTGACTAAAAGATGCAGTAGCATCACTAGGCCGCCATGGTGTGGGTCGCCATGCTGCATTGTCTGCATTCGCAGTGAGCATGGTGACCACCATTCTTGGATTCTGCTTATGCTTTCCATCAGGCAGAGTAGAGTAATTTTGGCGGGCCAAACATTAATAAAAAAAAAAAAAAAAAAATTAAAAAAAAAAAAAAAATTGCGGCGTTGGCGCTATAGCGTTTTCGTGGCTTTATCTTTTTGACACGCAAGATACTAACATTTGTATCATTGTATATAATTATGTATAAATTGATGCTCATGTATCTGATAAGATATACTCAGTTTCTTTCGTAACCTTGTCGTAAAAAATGCGATAGTGTTATATTTTTTTAACCGAATTGATTTTTATTTCTTTATCGAGATTATATTTTAGATTGTTGTCAACACTTAATCACGACTGTCACTTTCAAATTAATTGCTTCAAAGTATAAAACTTGTATTGAATCTACGTATTTGAGAAGTAAATATATCGTTTGTTGTTTGTGATCGTTACAGGTGCTATTTCATATAATCCCATTCTTTGTTAAAGAATAATTGTAAAGTTTAAATGAGATTTACCTAGCTGACACGATTAAATTGTGAAAACTGCTTCATAAAAAACTTAAAAACACTACAATTATAATCATCCTTGAAATTATTAATAACTTGTTTCAAAATGTGCATCGCCGCTAGGGATAACAATTTTCTAAATCAAAAAAATATTTATGATAAGAATATAAGTAAAAATCAATCGAAGAATAAGACCGCCGATTGTTACACATGTTTTGTAACTCATCTTTTCTACTGTTTTATTTTGTGTACCCAATAAAGATAAATAAATAAATCAAAATTGATTTCTTAGTTACACGTAGCTGTGTCAAAATTTTGTATGCAAGGAAATATGCTGAAATGTGGCATCACAGTAACTTTCATCACTCCTTTCTCATTACAGTTTTGTTACTCTTCTAAACAATTACATATATTTTGAAATTGCACGACTCAATATCGTGTATTTTACAAGTACTTCGTCATGGATAGTAAACTTAATCATCCTGTTTAACTCTTCTGGTATTTATTTAAAATTCTGCAAAAAAATGTGTAATTTTTTTTTTTAATAATTAGCTATCATTAGCTAAATCCAGGTAGTAGAGCCACGCTGATTTCAGCACGAACGGGCCGGCTCGACCGGGGCGGTACTACCCTCGCACAGAAAATCAACGTAAAATGACAGCGATCGTGCTGTCGTGTTTCGTTGGTGAGTGGGAGACCGGAGGCCCAATTAGTCTAGTCAACAAGTTCCATACTTGTTGACTAGACTAAAAGATGCAGCAGCATCACTAGGCCGCCATAGTGTGGGTCGCCATACTGCATTGTCTGCATTCGCAATGAGTATGGTGACCACCACTCTTAGAGTCTGCTTATGTTTTCCATCAGGCAGAGTAGAGTTATTTTGGCGGGCCAAAGAGAAAAAAAAAAAAAAGTTATTATGTGATATCATTGTGGACTCAAGATTTTTTTTTCCCGTAGTAGTTTGTTGAAGGCCAAATAACAAAATGATCTACTAAATAGTTTATTTCGTTGTTATTTTTCTTTAATCTCAGTTTTAATTGTTTGTTTTTCAGAATTTTTAAATTTAATCTACAAATTTTCAATCAAGTATGGTGATGCTTTTAGAATTCACTTTTTCTCCAGACCTCATGTGATAGTAAACCATCCGAAATACGTCGAGGCGAGTATTATATTATTATATTTTTTTACTGTAGGTACATATTCGACTGCACAGTTGGCCTAGTAGTTTAAGCGGTCGCCACGCTGCTTTCTACTACGCCAAGTGTTGTTTGGGTTCTAATCTCACATGAGACAACACTTTGTGTGATCCACAAATTGTTGTACTGAATCTGGGTGTTCTTTGTGTTCGTTTCATGTAGGTTTGTAAAGTCCCCCGCGACACAGGTTGTATATTCCTAATGCTAGAGATGTCTTTAAAAAATCTGGTTTTTTTCAATAAATCTGTCTTAGAACGTTAGGAAAATATTAGTCGAGTGAATCAGAGGGGCTCGTGGTTTAAAAGTAACCGCGTAGGATAATAAACACATAATTGTAGCCGGGTCAGTATATAATGTGTGACCATTCTTTATACATTGAGACCCCCTATTTACCGTACGAAAATCTTTATCAATCATTAAGGGTACTTGGTAATCTAAAAGTATAACAGTAATCTTACTACGGAATTTTGATATTGCCTAATATTTGGGTTGTGGAGATCTGATGGTAGTCGCCTCTACGTAAAAAGTCGAAGTTCAATCGTAGACTTAAAACCGAATCCAACCTAATTTGGGAAAAAAGGCTCAAGGAGGCACTAGGCGAATCAGATTCACGTCAATCAGCGTATACTTATATAAATCGAAACCACTGGCAGCGTAAAAATATCCATCATCATCTTCCTATCCTTTATTATTCCCAAGTTTATTTGGGATCGGCTACTAGTTCAACTGGTTTTACCTGAATATCAGTTTTTCCACGGAGCGACTGGCATCGGAACTCCGCAAATCTTAAGGGTGAACTGAATTCGAAGGTTGAACTCGTTGTCAGTGTATTTAGGGGCATTTACTTCCCAATAACGATTGCCATAGATGTTTATGACAACCGGGATAGACAGCTTAACGTGCCCTCCGAGGCACGGGCGGAAAATACCGCCAACTTCCATATTCCGAGGTGCTATTAAGAATTTCTTGTAAGAGAAACCCAACAGCAGTCCGACCCGGGAATCGAACCCGAGATTCCTTACGCTAACCGCTACCCCATCGAGGCAGTCGAGCGAAAATCGAATCAAACTGAAATAATTTGTTTAACAAATTATCCGAAACTAGATAGTTTTTATTGAGGAGTACTGAAAAAGTAATATTTTGAAACATATTTTGGTTCTAGCTGACTAGGCCTTCATTTTATTTCAAATAAAATAAATCAAAAATGTATTGTAATATTCCAGCCTATTTTCTTAAGCACAGAGCTCATAACGAAAGGGAGGTCATACCGTTTTCTGGACCCTTGGCTTGGGAAAGGCCTGCTCACCTCCACTGGTAAACTACAACAAATTTTATAATAATGCAAATTACATTTTAAAATTTTAATTTAACTTAAATAATGAATAACAGGAATGTTAAATTTTATAATTTTTAAGAAAAAAATAAAATAAAATTAACATAAATAAAGTTGTCGAGGCTATCCTTTAGATTAAATTTATGTCCGAGTTAATTATTTTTTGTTAAAATTTTAATAATTATTATACATATATTTTTAATTGTATTTCTAAAAGTTTAACTTTACTGCTTTCAGGTAACAGATGGAGGACTCATCGCAAGTTTTTGACTCCAGCTTTTCATTTCAATATTCTTCAAAACTTCCTGCCGGTGTTTTGCAAAAATCAAAGAATTTTAACGGAAAAACTGCGCGAGAAGGCCGATGGAAGACCAATTGATTTGTTTCCTCTTGTTGTTTTATCTGCTCTAGATAATATTACCGGTGAGAAATAAAAGTAATGCAGACTTTTTATAGGTTTTTTTAGAACTAAAGAGAAAATTGCAGGACTAATAGACTGAGATTCCAGTCAGCCCAGAATTACGTCATTTTAGGAGAGATGAAAGTTTTAGGATCGGTAGTCTAACATATACTCAGAAAGGAATGAATACTCACTAAGCTGACAGCTAGCTATCAGCTTAGCGAGTAGGTCTGGGCTGACTGGCATCTTGGAATATAATGAAAATTATTCGTTTTTTATTGTGAGATAGCTGCCAAAATGACTACTCTGCCTGATGGAGAGTTTGAGTAGTATTCAAGCATTTATTATAAAGCAAAATAATTTTAGCTTTTATTCTTTTATGGTTGGCCTACCTTCATCCAATTCCAGCTGTTCAGCTGTTTTGGTGTTATTGAGCAACAAACATTAATCTCTTTTAAACGATCACATATACGATGATCATGTACAATATTAGTTTTTTTTTTATGGAATTGGCGGGAAAACGAGCAGACGTATCGCTTGATGGTAAGCGATTACCGCCACCCATGGACACCTGCAACACCAGAAGCATCACAAGTGCGTTGCCGGCCTTTTGGGGATGAGGGGGGGGGAGGTAGTTGTAAGGGTATGGGGGGGAGGTAGGGGTAGGGGGATATGGGCCTCCGGTATCCTCACTCACTCGGTGAAACACATCGCAAGCACTTTTTCAAACCGGTTTTCTGTGAGGCCGTGGAATCACTCCGGTCGAGCCGGCACATTCTTGCCGAAGCGTGGCTCTCCTACGGTAAAACAAAATCAGGAAATTAAGTAACCGTTATACAATTAAAGGCCAAAGTCAGAGAAATTTACAAACAACAACTAGCAGAAATATCTTTACAATCTCGTTGCCTGAAATATAACTTTATATAATTTTATTCTGTATTATATGTATTGGCGAGCTAGTGGACTGTATAACGACGTGTGTATTTATGTATATGAAACGAAAAGATGATGGTTTTAGTCTATAATAATGATTTATTTTCACAATTATCAATTATATCAATTACAAGACGTTTGTTGGAGCCGACACAACACTGATAATATAGTAGAACAAAACATAGAGACTATAAAAGAGGTATATCAATCATACTTAGAACCTGCTTCCAGCCAGTCGCCAACAATATGTATAGATGTATATTATTTAAATATTTGTTTGTATATTCATCTATATATTTTTAAAGGTTAATTGTTATCATATATTTATTATTCATAATTTCCCTTCATAAAACAAGTGCACCTGCCACGTCCTTTACTAAACCATCCAAAGGTTGACTGGTAGAAAATGCCATGCATTAAGTTCGCCTCATGCAAATGTAATGCAGAATGTCAAAATCTATATATATAAAAAGCGGCCAAGTGCGAGTCGGACTCGCCCATGAAGGGTTCCGCAGCAGCAAGTAACATAATATAATTTTTATTTTATATTTTTACATTTGTGTTGATTGAATGTAAGGTAAATTGCAGTTCACGATTTATGACGTATTAAAAAAAACTACTTACTAGATTTCGTTCAAAACAATTTTCGTTGGAAGTTTGCATGGTAATGTACGTCATATTTTTTTTTTAGATTTATCATTCTCTTATTTTAGAAGTTAGAGGGGGGGGGGACACCTTTTACCACTTTGGAAGTGTCTCTCGCTCAAAATATTCAGTTTAGAAAAAAATAATGTTAAGTTTACCTACCAAGTTTCAACATTAAAGGTCTTATAGTTTCGGAATAAAGTGGCTGTGACATACGTACGGACAGACAGACAGACAGACAGACATGACGAATCTATAAGGGTTCCGTTTTTTGCTTGGCACGGAACCCTAAAAAGCGAAATACCACTCACTTATTAATCACGAAATCTCAGAAACTATAACACCTACAAACCTGAAATTTGGCAGGTTCCTTATAGGGTGTAAACATCCGCTAAGAAAGGATTTTACGAAACTCCCCGCCTAAGGGGGTAAAACGGGGCTTGGAAGTTTGTATGAAAGTTCTATGTTATTGCAGTAAAAGTAATTATGGCAGATTTTAAATGGTATTTAAGTATAATATAAGTGCAAATAACTAACTCCACGCGTACGAAGTCGCGAACGGCCTATAATAATAAAAGTTTACTTTCTTTCTGCAGAGTCTATAATGGGAGTAAATATGGAGGTGCAAAAAAACGAGGAATCCAGTTATGTGAAGTCAACAGATATGTAAGTTGTTAATAGTGTATAAGCAGTTAAAAGTATTTAAATCATATAATTGTACCATTTAAAAAAATTGGTCGAGCGCGAGTGGAACTCGCGCAGGAAGGGTTCCGTACCATTATCTATACATTTCAAGCGTCTACCTGTTACCGTTATCAATCTAACTATCACGGTTGATGAGATACAGCCTGGTGACAGACGGACAGCGAAGTGTTAGTAATAGGGTCTCGGTTTACCCTTTGGGTACGGAACACTAATAAAAATGGATGCTCATAGCAGTGTGACGCCTGACATCGTTGCGGTAGGACATTTCACTCTTAGAGGCATCCCCATAGGTTCCAACAATAATCGGGCAATCCCGACTTATATCAATGTTCAAATATAGATGTTTTCAAATTCTCTACAACTCTACCTTCTCTAGTCTGTTTTATCCAAATCTATACCTACCTAATGCAACATTGTTTTATCCTTCCTACTTCAATATTTTTGTAGAGCTAAATTATACCAGAAATATATTATGGCAGTACAATGCGCAACAGCTTTAGTTTAACACGTTTGCATAACAGAGTTTTATGACTATTGTTTTATCATTCAACTTTTTCTACGCAACTTGTATTTAATAGTTATTTGTTATACAAGAGTGCAAAGTTGCTTTTTAACCGCGTGCTCAATTTTGATGACCGAGCAAGCGGAGGATTCTAAAATTATATCAATAATATCAAAAATTAGAACCCTGAGCCTTAGCGAGGGAATCAAAAGAGCACGAGGTAAAAAAAATTGCACTCGAGTGTAACACGTAACTTCTCATTCCACCTCAGTGAGGAAATGACTAAATGACGTGAAAAGAAAATGGCGCTAAAGTAAATCAAAAAAAGTACACCAAGAAGGTTCCGAGTCTGACTTTTAAAAAAATTAAAAAAGTATATAATTCGGCACCATGGAGGTAGAAGTAAATAGGTTTAATGATATTTTGAGTTCATAAGCTTAGTGCACACGATGTTCTAAATTCAATTTTACTCTATCCTCTAGCGGTTAAAAACGGCTTTTGCACTCAGATATCGAAGGGCAAAAATACTCTTTCCGAGATGGTGGGTTGAAAAATATGTTAGCTAACTTACATTAGCTATCTAGCTTTGTCCCGCGGTGTTACCCGCGGTACGACAAAAATTGCGGGTAACATCGCGGGGTTCAGCTAGTACCTAAGTGTTTTTAAAATAATTTAAAAAATAATCGTTAATACTTACTTATCATAATGTAGTACCTAATAAATATTAATACCTAAACTGAAATAAAAGTATCTTGTGATTGTAAATGCTTTTTTTGCATTTAGTTATTTCCTCTCTGAGGTGGGATGAAAAGTTACGTGTTGCACTCAAGTGCAAAGCTTTTTCACCTCGTGCTCTTTTGATTCCCTCGCTGGCGCTCAGGATTTAAATTTTTGAATCACTCGCTACGCTCGTGATTCAATTTTAGAATCCTTCGCTTGCTCGGTCATCAAAATTGAGCACGCGGTTAAAAAGCAACTTTGCACTCTTGTATAACAAATAACTATATATGACTGTCATACCTTATACGAGTACGACGAGTTTGGCAATTATATAAATACCTACATTTGTATTGAAATCTAATTTGATTATAGGATGGCAACTATCGTGTCAACACGGGTACAAATACCTTTCTTTGCTCTTGACATGGTGTTTAACCTACTTCCTTTAAGAAAAAAACAAGATAAAGCACTAGAGGTATTACACGGACAAACTAGGAAAGTCATTAAAATGAGACGTGACGAACTGAATAAAGCTAACATTACCACTCTAGCTTCACATAATGATATTGGTAAGTGTTATTTGTCTATTTTTAAAAGAATGTGGCAAAAGAGGAGACGCGTGGAGGCGTCACTTGATGATAATAAGAAGTGACAACTACTGTGAATGGATACCTGCAACTTGATAGACGGCAGTGCGTTGTGCAATTAAAGTGTCCCTCCTCAAACCCTAGATTCCAGTGCTTGAGGTCCTCTTCTGACACTAGAAGAAGGTCTAGTTACTAGAAGGAGATAGAGTTGGGCCATTGGTTTCGTCACTCGCTCGGTTAAAAATGACAAACTATTTGCGAAACACCGACTTTAAACAGCAGTGGTATCTACTTGAGCTTCGGCACATACAGATGTGCCGAAGCATAACTATCTTGTCGTCTAATTAATAAACTAAAGCAACAACCGCTGTGAGCTACGCACAAAACTAGGAATGGGCAGGACATCTTACGCGCTAACCTGCACTTAGGTGGTCCAAAAAAGTGGCATTCTGGAAAGGCCCGCTAGGCAAAAGAGCTCAAGGAAGACCCATTACAAGATGGGAAGTTGATATACGTATTTAGATAAATAAACACAAAAAAAAATAACAAAGAATAAACCAATACTTTACAATCTTGAATCAAATTTATAGGAAGTAATAGTTATTTGTTATACAAGAGTGCAAAGTTGCTTTTTAACCGCGTGCTCAATTTTGATGACCGAGCAAGCGAAGGATTCTAAAATTAAATATTTAAAATAAAAAATAAAAATAAAAAATTTGAATCCTGAGCGTCAGCGAGGGAATCAAAAGAGCACGAGGTGAAAAATCTTTTGCACTCGAGTGCAACACGTAACTTTTCATTCCACCTCAGCGAGGAAACAACTAAATGCAAAAAACACATTAACAATCACAAGATACTTTTATTTCAGTTTAGGTATTAATATTTATTAGGTACTACATTATGATAGGTAAGTATTACAGATTAATTTTTAAATTATTTCAAAAATACTTAGGTACTCGCTCAACCCCGCGGTGTTACCCGCGGTTTTTGTCGTACCGCGAGTAACACCGCGGGACAAAGCTAGTCTACAAAAAGTAGCCTAAGATACTCCTTAGATTATCAGCTATCTGCCAGTGAAAGTCACGTCAAAATCAGTCCAGCGGTTCCAGAGATTACCCGGAACAAACAGACAGACAGACCGACTGACAGACAGACAGACAATGTAACAGAAATTATAAAAAATATTTTAGTATATGTACCGTGTATACATACATATGCATTTAGTAAAAAGCGGTTATTTTAATGTTACAAACAGAAATTTCAATTTTATTTATTTGTATGGATGTATAGATAAATTAAGAAAATTTGAAAGATAGTTAAGAAAATTTGAAAGAAAATGGTGCGGGCAGAGCAAATTAAAAGAAAACTACACCAAGAAGGTTCCGAGTCTGAGTTTTTAACAAATTAAAAAGTATTGTATGATTAATTCGGCACCATGGAGGTAGAAGTAAATAGGTTTAGTGATGTTTTGAATTCACTAACTTAGTGCACCCGAGCCATGTTCTAAATTCAATTTACTTTATTCCTCTAGAGAATAAAGACGGCTTTTGCACTGAGATATCGAAGGGCAAAAATACTCTTTACGAGCTGGTGGGATAAATAAAGGATTTTTTATTCTTAATTATATTTATTTAATCCTGATAGGGTCATAGCAGATTTTAGCTTAAATGGCAATCAGCCGACCTTACAAACTGACTTTTTGCAATATAGTTATTTATTCTATAGGAATCAAGAATAAACACGCTTTTTTGGATCTATTGCTACTTTCTGAAGTCAACGGTGAGAAAATAGACGAAGAGAGTGTTCGTGAAGAAGTCGATACTTTTATGTTTGAGATGAGAATTTTTTACTATATTTCTAAATAATATTTAGTTTTAAAAGCTAAAATAAATGAATTATTATACTATTATAACAAAATCAATATTACCTTGCCAATGTTCAAGTCATTTAACAGACATCTTGTAGCCTAAACAAATGCTTTTCTTTGTCGATATCAAGGTATATACGAGTATATACGTGGGAGAGTCATGCTTCAGCATGCATGGGCCGGCCGGCTCGACCGAAGTGATACCACGGCCTCATAGAAATCCGGTGTGAAACAGCGCATGCGCTGTGTTTCACCGAATGAGTGAGGATACCAGAGGCCCATACCCAACCCCACCCCCCATCCCCTTCCTCACCCCCCATCCCCTTCCCCACCCCCCCATATCTTCCCCATCCCCCAAAGGACGACAACGCACTTGTGACGCTTCTTGTGTTGCGAGTGTCCATGGGCGGCGGCGTCCTTACCATCAGGCGATACGTCTGCTGGTTTGCCCCCTGTTATATAAAAAAAAAGTTAAACTTTTCATTATAGAAAGGCGAGGTGATTATGCATTGGTTGATGTTACGATGTTGTATGTATTTTATAACAAGCTTTTTATTAACTTGCGATGTATGTATGCTTGTATGTTTGGGTGGAATCTTGCAACTCAATTTTGAAGCAGATATCTTCAACCGATTTTGCTGAAATTTTGCAAGTATATGTATATGTCGCAGCCAACTAGCTTAATTAGCCTTTCAATTAACAGCCTAGTCTCTTTACTAAACAGCGCTATTGAACTAGCGTCCGCGTTACGAATGGAGGCGAAAGGTTAGGTTAGGGTTATTTTTTTGCTTTAATAGCAAGTTATTTTTGTTTTAAAAGAAAAAAAATAACATAACCTAACCGCTAGTTAAAGGGCGTTGTTTAGAAAAGAGCTAGCCTGTTATTTGAACGGCTAATTTAACTAGTTGGCTGCGACATATACAGCGTGACAATACAATATTATAATGACATGGAACTGATCTGATGCTGGAGCTGGAAGGTGGCCATAGGAACTCTGTAAAGATGTGTCGCAACATCATCGTGTTTGGACTCGTTTGATTCGTCTCGAGACATTCCAGTAAAAGCTTGTTTTTAAAAAGCTTTTTAATTTAATTTATTTATCGTTAGAATACCAAATTAATTTATATGCGTATTAACTAGGTTGTCTGCAAATTAAAAATCCGTTAAAGTTAAATTTTTACATAAAGCAGAAAATATATATCGTGAGTTTTATTTCTTTTTCTAACTAATCGCCGCGTTTTATTGCGTGATGCAGGATTAGTATTTACTCCATTCTATGATGTGTCTTCGTAGATGTTGTTGAAGTCTGTTTTATTCAAATCGTGACTAATATTTACTTTTAGGGTCACGACACGACTACTTCAGGAGTAGTATACACACTCTACGTGTTATCAAAACATAGAGATGTCCAGGAAAAGATTTATGAAGAGCTTAAGACTATTTATGGTGATAATATGGATAGAGACCCCACTTACCAGTAAGTACAAGTTTTCTGTTTAAATATTTGGTTGTCAATTCACCTTCGTTGTCTCACTATATGTCTGAAAACAACGATACTTACAGTGCGTAGCGTCTAACTTTAAGTCTGTAAAACTAAGATAATAAGTCATGGAAAAAGTTGTTTCGCTGGTTCTGACCTTCACGTTCCACCTAGAACAAAAAGGATGTTAGGTTTGGACTCAGGTAAACGCACGTTTTTTTTTTTTTATAGAATTGGCGGGCAAACGAGCAGACGTATCGCCTGATGGTAAGCGATTACCGCCGCCCATGGACACCTGCAACACCAGAAGCGTCACAAGTGCGTTGCCGGCCTTTTGGGGATGGGGGGGAGGTAGGGGTAGGGGATTGGGGTGTGGGCCTCCGGTATCCTCACTCACTCGGTGAAACACAGCGCAAGCACTATTTCACACCGGTTTTCTGTGAGGCCGTGGTATCACTCCGGTCGAGCCGGCCCATTCATGCCGAAGCGTGGCTCTCCCACGATTAAATCCGTTGATTTTCTGTGAACCGTAGTATCACTTCAATCAAGTCGGTTGTGTTGAACATGACAATTCAACTATAAGGGGCCATCTCCACGAACGAGAGAATCACGACGGATCCGCGCTTCTATCGTCGGGTAATCACCACGAACGAAGAGGCGTCACAAGTGCGTTGCCGGCCTTTGGTGAATGGGGAGGGGGATGAGAAGGGGTATGGGGAGTGGTTGGGGTATGGGCCTCCGGTATCCTCACTCACTCGGTGAAATACAGCGCAAGCGCTATTTCACACCGGTACTTCATCGTGTGATTGCGACTCGTAACGGAATCGCTAAGTGTATAGAAATACGTGACACGATGATAATTTCGCCGTGATTCTCTCGCCCATGGAGACGGCCCATATATCTCCCAAATGTACTTGGTGAAAATTAAAGAAAATATTCACAAATACTAGTTAAACTATCTGTTTATATTTAGAGAACTCCAGCAAATGAAATATCTGGACTTGGTTCTTAAGTTGATATCAGAGATGATAAAGAACTTCATAATATTGCCTGCCGGTATCGAACCAAAGGCCACTGCAGTATTAGTTTTAAAGTCACAGAATGGTGTCCACGTGAAACTGAGGCCAAGAAATTAAAACGATGTGATATAATACTGTGGACTTCTACTATTTATTTCTACTACTACACTACTACTATTATATCTACTAGTTAAACTATCTGTTTATATTTAGAGAACTCCAGCAAATGAAATATCTGGACTTGGTTCTTAAAGAGTCAATGCGGCTCTATCCACCAGTGCCACTCATCGAAAGATTAATGACGAATGATTGCGGTAAGTACGATGAATAACTTGATAAATATTTTTTCGGACATATAAACACACAACGCCATCTAGTCCCAAGCTAAGCAGAGCAAGCTGAGCAAGCTGTTATGGGTATTAGACAATTGATATAAATACATACGTTTTTTGTAAATACATTTTACATAGAAAACACTCAAACTCCGACACAAATATTTGCCGATTATACAAACATTTGGTCCGACCCGGGAATCGAACCCGACACCTCAAGCACAGCAGTCGCATACGGTACCACTGCGCCACAGAGGCTGTCACCTTTATAAACTTCATTTTCTTTCGCCCTCTGTAACTTATCAATATTATTGTATTTGTTCGAAGGGTACTTGGTATCTCTAAAAACACAATAACATGAGATTGCTTAAGCTCTGTTAGAAAGAAGCATTACACGAGAAAGATAACCTTTTAAAACAAATATTTTACATGCTGTCAATTACATTGTAGGTTCTACTGAGAACTAATTTTTTGTCTAAGTGTTCTTAAATTGGCTTTGCCTATTATTATTGATATAAGAGAATCCGGTAATAATAAAAAAAATTGCGAAAAGTGAATACATAATTAGGCGAACGAGCATTTTTCAATGAGTGTCTTTGGAAAAGGTTTTTTTTTATTTGACAACTTTAGCACTAGAAATAGATCATGAAACGCACAGTGCACACACACACAAGTGCGAGACCGGAGACCATAGGGTCTCAATAAGCCACCATAGTGTGGTTCACATTGTCTGCATTCACAAGGAGTATGGTGACACTATGCTTGGATTCTGCTCATGCTTCCCATTGGGCAGAGTGGGGTCGCTTTGGCCGGCTCATACATAATAAAAAGCCCAAACTCCGAATAATGCTTTGAAATCACACAAAGGTGTTGTTTATTTTTTTTTGTTTATGGAATAAGCGGGCAAACGAGCAGACGTATCGCCTGATGGTAAGCGATCACCGTCGCCCATGGACACCTGCAACACAATAGGCGTCACAAGTGCGTTGCCGGCCTTTGGGGGATGAGGGGGAGGGGGGAGAGAAGAGAGAGGAAGGGGGGTTGGGGTATAGGCCTCCGGTACCCTCACTAACTCGCGAAAACACAGCACAAGCACTATTTCACACCGGTTTTCTTTGAGGCCGTGGTATCACTTCGGTCGAGCCGGACCATTTATGCCGAAGCGTGGCTCTTGACGTTTAAGTCGTTTCATGCAGGTAACGAACCCACAGGAAGCGACAAAACCTCTAAAACCACTAAGGCATTTGTGCAGACATTGAAATATGTGCGCCATATTTATTTTTCTATTTAATTTCAGAGTTGGCAGATTTAAAGGTCATAAAAGGCACATCAGTCTTTATAAACATATACCAAATTCAACGACACCCGGAGTTGTACGAAAATCCTTTGGAATTTCGCCCAGAACGATTTGAGGCTCCTTTGGCTAATCCTTTTAACTGGATTGCCTTTAGTGCTGGTGCCAGGAATTGTATAGGTATGTATATATACTTATTGTACTATCACTACTACTGTACTACTTCAAGTGTTTGTTGTAAAATATTTATATTATTAATGGAAATGAAAGTTAAAGAATAAAATGTTAAAAAAGATGTTTTATGAATCACGCAATTACCCATTAACTATCGCATGATTATCTGGTTATACTTATCCAATGTCTATGAATTTGAATGCATACATAAATACTGCATAATATGTATGAACCATTATTATAATTTCTTGAACATTACCTCTTAAAAAAATATGTTTCCAGGTCAAAAGTTTGCTATGACAGCGATGAAAATTGCGATATCAGAGATGATAAAGAACTTCATAATATTGCCTGCCGGTATCGAACCAAAGGCCACTGCAGTATTAGTTTTAAAGTCACAGAATGGTGTCCACGTGAAACTGAGGCCAAGAAATTAAAACGATGTGATATAATACTGTGGACTTCTACTATTTATTTCGACTTCAAACATGAAAGAAAACGAAAGAAAAAATAAAGATGGTCTATGGTACTGTCGCCCACGGATGTTGTCCCTTCAAATATACGTCCCATCCTTTTGGTGAATCGATTCGACCCTTGATAGGAGGCAAATATATGTATATATATATGTTCTATACATTACATGTGAAAATAATAGTGAAAAAAGTTGCAATTAACATATATATTTATGAGAGGTTTCACAATTTTGGGAGAATAGTTTTCTTGCGCCTTTAAACAAACTAAAAATAGAAACTTGCTGAAATTCCTGTTATATAATGCGTGGTTAATGCTGTGTTAATGTACTTGTTTAACATGTGTTATTCGTTACTCATATAATATAATAATGATTAGAGGCTTAATTATGAGTCAGGCCCACAGGATCGTAATATAAATGACAGCATCCGGGCTGGCGTGTTTCGTTGGTGAGTGCGAGATCGAATGCTAAATAGGCTGCCATAGTGTGGGTCACCATACCGCATTCGCAAGGAGTATGTTGATCATTACTCTTGGATTCTGCTCATAATTTCCATCAGGTAGAGTAGAGGCACTTTGTTAGGCCTATATAAAAAAATCAATAACATCGAATTAAAAACATAAAAAAATACGATAACCTATAACATTATGTAAAACTGAATTCTTTAATACGTACCTACTTATTATGAATCATATATATCTATATTTAAATATGCATTATATAGTCAGGTGTTCTGTCTTATATCCAGCAGCAACTATTAAAAACTGTTAATATAACGTGATATTTATTTGTTTATTTAAATAGATTAAAGATTATTTTTTTTTTTTTTTTTTTTTTTATGTATGGCCCGCCATAATGACTCTACTCTGCCTGATGGAAAGCATAAGCAGAATCCAAGAGTGGTGGTCACCATACTCACTGCGAATGCAGACAATGCAGTATGGCGACCCCCACCATGGCGGCCTAGTGATGCTGCTGCATCTTTTAGTCTAGTCAACAAGTATGGAACTTGTTGACTAGACTATTTGGGCCTCCGGTCTCGCACTCACCAACGAAACACGACAGCACGATCGCTGTCATTTTACGTTGATTTTCTGTGCGAGGGTAGTACCGCCCCGGTCGAGCCGGCCCATTCGTGCTGAAATCAGCGTGGCTCTACTACCTACCGATCCCCAATAAAGGCTATATACGATAAAAATTTACATTAATCTCTCGGTTTACTCCTTCAATTACAGGAGACCACAGCATGCAAACACTAGTAACATGCTATAATATATAATGAATAAAGAAATCATATATGTAAATCAAAATCTCAAACACAGTTCGACATAATTATGGATAGCAAGTTAATCTATTGATAAACAGCATTATCAACACTTCAGCAAAATATTTTTCAAAGAACATTTATATTTTAAAAGTGAAGAACTGAGGTCTAAGTTTTGAGTTTTAGACAACATTGTATTGCCTACAGAGCCAAGGCACAGCAGCGTAATGACCCAGGTTTGATTTTGCTGAACGGACAGAGAATAGATTGTAGGCTCTTATCCTTGGTAGTCGTGATGGTATATTTATAGATAGACTACTCATTAGTTTGTTGCAGTCTGTTTATCCATTGTACAGCTTCTACAGGAAAATAGCATCAAGGTACTGCCTGAGGCTGTTAAGTGTGCACATATTGTAGTGTTGGAGTCTCTCGGTGTAGCTAGACAATGATAAAGCCCTATGGTCACTGTAGCAAAGGTGATAAAGAAATTGGTTTTGGTTACTCTCAAGACGTTTCTTGTGCCAACACTGGCCTACATTGGCGTTAAACAAAATTATCTTAGTGTATGAATTTTTTAAATCTCTACTATTGCGTAACACAAATCCCAGGACTTTAAAAGTTTTCGCGACTGTTATTCACCAATATGAATATTAAAATTAAAGCCTGCATCTATTGTAATGCCCAGGTCATGATCCTTATTTGTACTTTGAAGAGGAATGCTGTCAATGCTGTATTTGTTGCTTTGATTTTTTAATGTCGTGTGAATTGAATGTGGACTGTGAATTATCTGTATTTAATGACATTCTATTATCCCTTCACCAGCGCCACAATGAATCTATGTCTTCTTGTAACATTTTTCAATTTTTCATAATTTTAAGATCATCTGCGTAAAGTAGAATTTGCAATGTTAAAAACATAAAGATATTTCATTAATGAATATGTTAAACAGAATAGGGCCTAAATGCGATCCTTGCGGTACACCTGAAGTAGCTCTGTACTTATCAGAAGAGTATCTGTTGACTACCACTTCTGACACTCTTTCACAAAGGTAATTCTGTTTAATTTTTGAAGAAGAATCAAATGATCTACTTTGTCAAAAGCTTCACTGAAGGCCGTGTACAGGTACGTGTACAGGTACACGTTCATTTACACTCTCGCATAAATGGTTAATGAAACTGATCAAATTAGTGCCTGTGGATCTAGATTTTATAAAGCCATGATAGTGCAGATGTTTTGACTATAGAATTTATTCAATACTTCATCGATGTTTCACAATGATTGAAAGTATATACCCAGTCCAATGAATTTGAATGTGAAACGACCTTTTCTTAATCTGCCTTGAAATAATTAGGTTTATCTGTATGTAGCGGTTGCAAGCTTGCAAGAAGGAATAAGTCGACATTGGTAAGCAGAATTCAGAGTTCTATGTAGCTGGTAAAGCTTTCCCAAAACAGAAATCAGTTTCTCACAAGTATCAGCAACGTGTGGTTTCCAATTAAAGTTCCTATCAATAGTTAGACCCAAATACTTAAATGTATCGACGTAAATCAGAGTCGTGCAATGGCAATTGTTCTTATTCCCAATATGATTTGCTATTGCATTTTAATTTGTAAGGACGACGATACTAATATGAGAATTAACACACAACACCGAGACTAATAACTGAATTATTTGAAAATAAATATATTGGAAACTTATTATTAACATTTATTTATTATGTTATAATGCCACGATCTTGCAATTACAGCGCCTTTTATAGTCTTAGCCCCTCTCCTCGCCTTAACACTGCAACGCCTTCCCCACCTCACACCACCTCTCCTCGCCTCTCCTCGCCAATCACCATCCACCAAGTCAAATCAGTTTCCTTCCGTTACAAGTTGATATAGTACAAAACTTTCGGTTCAGCTGTCAGGTATTTGTGCTCGTCGATAACGCCTGTCAATTTTTTAAGCACTTCCTTACAAACAGTTGCTTACGTATTCGTCCGATTTCGGAGCAGCTCGTCTCAATCCGTGCGAGCTTCGGGTGTCAGGTTTTATTTTCGTTACGTTACGTTAAGGATTTTTTTCATTCGGTCGCCGCGCTCAAATGTCTCAAAGCCCGCAATAAAAGCTATGCAATAGCTTAAAAAATTTACAGGCGTTATCGACGAGCACAAATACCTGACAGGTGAACCGAAAGGTTTTTACTATATAATTTTTTTATTATTATTACGGACAAAGCATTACAATGTACATATTTTATACAGATCACAACCCACTCGCTTAAACCGTGTTGGTTTTTATGCGAGAGGGGTTCGCTCACTCAACATACTATTGTTATTTATTACGCTATTAAATATACATTTGTACATTACAATCTATTCCAGGATGTGCTTGTAGTCTACCTGTGTCAAGAAATATTGTTTAACATTTTTTAGGTGAGTTTGGCCTGCGACGCACGCACACACAATCTCATCCGGCAGCTCGTTAAGAATTTTGGGCAGGATATATTTGTACATTCTAGTGCCATATGTGTTGTTATAATGAGGCATTCTATAGCGCTTTACGTTTGACAGCTTTCTCAGATTACCTTTTCGCTGGTATTTAGTTAGTTGTGCAATGTGCCGCCCGCACAACGGCCATTCTTGTTTTGTTCTGTATAGGTAGTACCTTACAGTAATTAAATAGTTTGTTATAGTACCTACCCATTACAGCTAGCTCTTACATGTTTAGGTACAATCGTTTTTAATAATCTGATTTGCAAATTATATATTTTATTCAAGTAAGTGCTATAGGTGCGACCATAGGTACATAGACCATATCCTATGACAGAATCCGCCATTGCCAGATATAGTAGGCGGAGTGTTAAATGTCATCATATATTTTAGTGTATATAATTTACTGAGTATAGCTCGTAATTTGTTACAAACATGATCAATGTGAGGTTTCCAGTTAAAGCGGTTATCTATTATGAGACCTAGGTACATGTGTTCTGTTACTATTTCTATACCCTATTCAACTTCCTCTGAGACAAAAGGTAAACAAAGAACCCAATGTTTCTCAAACTTAACGGTGTAACCCAACTAATTACAAAATTTCACATTTCTACGTAAATTATTTGCCTTATCACTACTCTTCAATTTAGTAGTGTTATAATACGTTCACTTTTGTCTCAGAAGAAGTTGAATATACTATAGTTTATTACAGCTATCATTAGGCATGCAGATAAGACTGTCATGCAAACATCGATGGTCATGGGCCATTATACTAGGTGTGTAGTCCGACCTATTATGTGATGATTCTATACACATTAATTAAGTTTTTTGGGAGTTAATTAGTAGTCCGACGTCATGTGACCACTTGCACATTATATTGAAATTTTCCTGCAGTTACCTTTCAGCAGTTTTTAAGTCTTTGTCTGCCACCATTAGACAAGTATCGTCTGCAAACTGGTACACAGAGCCATGTTCAAAAATATTACACATTTGGTTGACATATATAATATATTCATATGAGCCTATTATGGATTTGAGTTTGAGTTTGAGTTTACCTTTTTTGTAAATAGGTCGGACCGCGCCCACCTTCAAGTCCTCCGGGTAACTAGACGTGTCAATGCAGCTGTTAATCAAATGAGTAATTGTGGGTGTAATTTCTTAGTTAATATATTTTATATCACTAGCTCTTATTCCGTCTATGCCTGGGCTTTTATTAGTGTTTAATTTATTTATAGTTTTGTACGTATCGTTGTTATTCATCTTCGCCATCCGCATTGTCACATCTATCCCGCCACTAGCAGCAGATGAGAGCTCAGTTAGCATTTTTTTGTTAGTTTTTGATATTTATGTTTTGGTTACTTTTAAACTGGTCTGCGAACAAATCTGCCGCCTTCTGGTCTGATACAGATAAATACCTTCTAATCGTTTCATCCACTGAGCTCACAACCACGCCACACAACTCATTGATAAACTGCCATAACTTTTTCGAATTATTAAAATTTTTTGCAATTTCCTCTTTGTAAAATTTATTAATTGTATAATTGATGTACTTATTGGTCTTATTTCTATATATGTTATGAATTATTCTGTTTTCTACATTTGGCATTTTTTTGAAATATTTTATATAGCTTATTTCACTGTTTACACATATTTTTAGTTTTTATTTACATGAATTCTGTCTATATTTATTCAGTACTTTTTCTCGTTTACATTTATTATATATGACTGAAAAGGTACTACATATATTTTTATAGATGTCGTTAGGCGAATCATAACACAGAGGTGTAGTCCAGTCCGCACGACGTAACTCGGCGCGCAGCTGATCGTTATCGAATGTATAGATAACCGGTTTCTTAGATACGCTTGAAGCTGGGTGTTTATACACTATTGTACATGCCGTTATATAGTGATCCGCCGGCGACTCGCTCACAACCGCAGAATAGATCGTGTTCGCTGTCACAGACGTGCTTCGCATGAAGACATGGTCGATACATGATTTTGTAATTATGCTACCCTTTTTTTCAACTCTTGTGTACTGATTAATACAACTGGTTAGGCCCATCTCGCACAGTGTGTTAAGGTACTCAGTTTTACTAGTACTTTCCTTTAATATATTGATATTCATATCACCTATAAGCAAGAGGTTACATCTGTCTTCTCTGTTTTTAATAAAATAGCTAATCTCTTTAATAAACTTAGTTACTGATAGGTTTGGAGGCCTGTATAAGCAAATCGCCAATCGCCTCTCGAAGGGACCGCAATAAAGCTTTGAGCAAGATTTGCGAAGAACTAGAGCGGCACTCTGATAGGATGCAGACCAAAGATCTCAATGACAAGGTTCGACAGATAACTCGCCAGTTCAAGCCTAGGGCATGGGCAATAGAGAGCGCAAATGGAGTAACGGTCACTACGATCAAGGATATTGTTGATGTCTGGAGAGAGTATTGCGAATCTCTCTTCTCCGATAACTCCGGATCAGCTAACCAGTGTACAAGTGTTCAACAGTGCACCGGTGACCGAGAACCCGATATCTTGAGAGATGAAGTGCGAGCGGCAATAAAACAATTGAAAACAAATAAAGCAGTGGGCGTAGATGAGATCCCAATCGAAGTTTTCAAGGCAATGGGAGAAACAGGAGTGGACTTCTTGTATACCATCTGTTGTAAAATATATGAGTCAGGCATCTGGCCAGAAGAGTGGTCTCGATGAGTATTTATCCCCTTGCACAAAAAAGGTTCCACCAAAAAGTGCAACAACTACAGACTCATCTCGCTCATATCGCATGCAAGTAAAGTGTTACTACACATAATTAATACAAGGCTTCAAGCACACCTATCGAGCCAAATCGCACCCGAACAAGCAGGATTCGTAAAGGGGAGAGGAACCCGGGAGCAAATACTTGTACTGCGTCAAATAATCGAAAAGGCCAGAGAATTTAACAAGCGGCTCTAAATCTGCTTTGTTGATTTCCGTAAGGCGTTTGACTCTGTCATCTGGGGGCGTCTCTGGGAAATCTTGTCGGAGATGGGAGTACCGCAGCATCTAATATTCCTGCTGAAAGGACTTTACGAAGACGGTACAGCGGCAGTACAGGTGGACGGCGTACTTTCGACCACTTTTAAGGCACGATCCGGTGTCCGCCAGGGGTGTATACTGTCGCCTCTACTTTTTAACATTTACACCGAGTACGTCATGCGCATTGTCTTGGACGGATGGGATGGTGGTGTTTCGGTTGGAGGTCGCGTGATAGACAATCTGCGATACGCTGATGACACTACTATTCTTTCCGAGCCTAAGGAAGATCTGGGGGAGCTCCTGAATCGTCTGGAAACAACAAGCCTTCGATTCGGACTTGTTTTAAACAGAGACAAGACGAAAGTTATGATAGTGGACCGAGCTGGACAAGAAGAAACCGATGTAGTGCGTATAGCCAACTGCGAAGTAGTACAACGCTATATTTACCTTGGCTCCACTATCTCGAGCATTGGGGGATGCGAAGACGAGATAAGACGTAGATACGCCATCACTAGATCAGCAGTGGAAAGGTTGGGAAAGATTTGGAAAGACAGGAAAATAACCAGGAACACAAAGATCCGTTTGATGAAATGCCTTGTATTTCCAATCTTTTTATACGGGGCCGAAACCTGGTCACTAAGAAAACAGGATCGCCAAAAAATCGATGCTTTAGAGATGTGGTGCTGGAGACGACTGTTAAAGATTCCCTGGACAGCGTTCCGCACCAATAACTCAATTCTTAGAGAGCTTCAGATAAGACATAGGTTATCGTCGATTGTGCAGTTGCGAATACTGAAGTTCTTTGGGCACATCTCTCGAAAAGAGGATTCGATGGAGAGACTTGTCGTACAAGGTCGGATGCACGAGACCACGGGGTCGGTCCCCAACCCGATGGATTGATCTAATTAAAACTACGACCAAATCGACTGCAGTACAATGTGCCCGCAATACGACTGACCGGCACAAATAGAGGGACATCGCGAGACGTGCAGCAGCCATGAGACTGGACGGCGACGGCGAGACGCAACACTGCCCATCAGCGGCCACGACCACTCTGTCAAGAGTGTCCGACTAAGAAGTATAAGCAAATTATACTGATTTTTTCCTTGTCCTTTTCTACTCGACCCATGATAATTTCACTATATAAAGAGTGGGTGGGTAATCTTATGAGGCTATAGAGGATAATACCGCCTCCCCTCCTGTTGGTTCTTAGGCTCGTAAACATATTATAATTCGGTATTTCATACAAGGATGAGCAAGTTTCCTTTATGTTTACTTCTGTAAGTACGATGATATCGATTGGCCGTTTACTCGAAGTTATTAAAAGCTCGATCTGGGCAAAATTTAATGCAAGTGACCGTATATTTACGTGCAAGGTCGTTAATGTTTGTTTACAATCTGGTAGTGATGTTATGTAGTCATTCCAGTTACTGAAATTCCTTTCTTTAATATTTTTTGTTGTACTATGCATTTAGCGATACAGAAGTAGGTAGGCTTAACATTAAAAATAATAGAAAGAAGAGCAAGTGATACAGACTCACGGTTTGTTGTCTTTTAGCTCCTTGGCCCATTTACTGATGTCCTCCTCTGTCCGGATAACATGTATTTTTTCAGTTTCATTTATCCGCATTAGGGCACTACCGCGTTTGCACCACACAAACCTCACCAAACCTGCATCTTTAAGTTCCATCTTTGCGCGCCACAGGAGATGAGCAGTATATGGCGATAACGCCTCCCTTAAATATATTCTGGAGGTACCCTCTTTTCCTATATCTCTCTCTGTGATGGTCTTCGATTTGGCTGCTTCTAACCACAAGTCTCGTTGGTCCTCCTTCAGTACGACGACAAGGGTACCCGCATTCCTCCTCTGGCTTTCGTTAGATTTGCTTTGCTTCCTATATACTTTGTTTACACTATCTATGGTTGTTTCAATTTTTTTACAGTTTTTTTTGTGATTTCTATTATATTTTCATTTTCCTCTTTATTTATTCCACGTATTTCCAACTGCTTGTTCATATTTTTCTGTTGTAATGTATTTATTTTTTGCTCCAAATATTCCGTTTTGTTTTTAATGTGGATATATTTAATACTTAGATCTTTGTATTGGCTATCTATATTTTGTATTTTTTCTTCGTAGCCATTGATTAGATCTTGAAAATCATCAAATTAATTAGAGAAGAATTGTAAGCTTCTTTTCATTTCTTCTTGTATGGTTTTCGCTATTAGGCAACGGATTTCCTTCATCATGTAGCCCTGGCTTGCTGGATAAGCCATTTCAGAGTCAGTATTTTCTTCCTCATCATCCGGTAGGATAGCTGAAATACTCTGTTTGTACTGGCTGGAGCAGGGCTTACATTTCCAATCCACACACTCGAAAGCAGTTAGGGTTCCTAGCTGCTCGGTGGTTAGTGACGCGCAGCTTGCGTGCCACCACTTGCTGCACTTCCCACACTGCAATCCCGTGGCTTTCTTGGTAATTAGTTTATTACACTTAGCGCACTTGGCCATTGCTATAAAGCGAAAACATTTTTTTTTGTGTATTAAAATGCAATAGCAAATCTGGAATAAGAACAATTGCCATTGCACAACTCTGATTTACGTCGATACATTTAAATATTTGGGTCAAACTATTGATAGGAACTTTAATTGGAAACAACACGTTGCTGATACCTGTGAGAAACTGATTTCTGTAT
The DNA here is from genome assembly GCA_949125395.1 of Diaphora mendica. Lineage (NCBI taxonomy): Eukaryota > Metazoa > Arthropoda > Insecta > Lepidoptera > Erebidae > Diaphora > Diaphora mendica. The sequence goes on along the minus strand of OX421310.1, from coordinate 39,792,116 downwards.
TGGGAAAGCTTTACCAGCTACATAGAACTCTGAGCAGACACGCATTAATGGTAGTATATAACGCACTTGCAGATTCGCTTCTTAGCTATAGACTTACTATTTATTGTCGAACATTTATAAGCTCTTTAAGAAATATCAAAGATCTGCAAATAAGATTAATCAAATTTCTAGTCAGTAATAAAATTAGAGATAAACGCAAAACAGAGTATGATAAACTGTTTTCCATCTGCGTAATTTTACTTGTAGACAAAAAAGTAAAGTACTTAATAGCCTTAGAACATTATTATAGTGATAAAAACAGGGTAGTTGTAACAAACAAATATAATACAAGAAGTGTGAGAGAAAATATGCTTGTAAAACCGAAGGTGTCTAATTATTATGGAGAGTGTACGTCAAAGTTTATAAAGTTTGTAAGATTTATGCACAACAAAAAAAGGGGTACGCCAGATCAAATAAATGCCTCTATGAAACCTCTGTAATAAGGGTAGGTACACGTTGAAAAGTTTTGTCTTACTACAATTATGAGAGTAAAACTTCGCTGTGATTTTTGAGCAGTGTTACTATGCAAATGATCTTCAAAAATCGGAGAAGATTGTATGCCAACTGACAGTAAAGACGAGATTACACTGAGACGTGAGTTCTGGTATATGATAGCACAGATGATCTAAAAGTAATATCTATCCTGATCCGCCGACTAATGAGACAGTTATCAAATAAACGAACGGATCATGTAAGACGTGGAGGAAGATGTTGTCGAATACCTCTCAGGAGACAATGCTAGGGACACTGAACAAGTCATATTAAAGCTTATGCATCATCATCATCAGCCTATCGCCTATCCAACGCCACTTGGTTGGATCCTCGGCTTCATACAGCTTATGCATAGAGTTTCTCATAAGGAGTGCCCTCCCATAAGTTGAGGCTGAAAGTTAATGTTCCAGTCCCATTAATAAGAAATCTTAAACGCCAAAGCTATGTAATGGTACACGGCTACAAATTACAGATCTGGAATCATGACGCATGTAATGGCAATAGGAGTAAATGTTTTCATTCCCCGTATGCCAATAATTCCAACTTTTTTGCCTTTTCAATTTAAAAGAATGCAGTTGCCGCTGAAAACAACATTTGCAATAACAATTATCAAAGCCCAAAGACAGATGCTTAAAGTTGCAGTTCATTTAGAAAAAAACATGTTTTTCCCATGAGCAGCATACTCACGTGTATCAAATCCGCTAAATCTCTATTTTAGCAAAATAAGGCAAAACAAACAGTATTGTATAAAATTGTACTTTTTTTATTCGAGGCTGCCAAAGTGACTCTGCTCAGTCTGATGGTAAACTCAAGCAGAATCCAACAGTGGAAGCAACCATACTTACTGCGAAAGCAGACAATGCAGTATGGCGTCCCACACTATGACGGCTTAATTATATTTTTTCACGCCCTAAAAGGACTCGGGATCATAGTGGGAGGGAAACACGTACGCTCGTAGTAAGTTCCAGTTTTTAGCTACTCAGCACAGTAAGGAAGAACCAAACCGTTTGGTTCGAAAGCGTATTTCTAAGACTCCGAGGCAGTGACTTCCAGGGCCGGCATGTATTGTTCTGTAGAGGAAGGGAGAAGGTGGAATCAGTTAGAAGAGCTCGTCCATGGTAAAGGCGGTAGAGGACTGCCATAGAGGCGATATTTCTCCGCAACTGCAGAAGTTCAAATTCATTTTCAAATTCATTTATTTAATAAAACAATATTACAGTTCATGCACCAAGACGCTTACATGTTATGTCAAAACTATAATTTTTAATAAACAATCGTAGTAGTAGAAGCAGGTAGTTATTTAAAGCGAAATACATTAAGGGGTTAGTCATCATAGCGCCTGTGTCATCAGCTCACCTAAATAACTTAAAAGTATACAACTAAAGGTCTATAGATACGTATGAAATTGAAAGAATTATCCTCCAACTCCTAACCGTTGAGGAGTTGTATCTTCCATCATCAGCTTACCTAAATAACTTGAAAGAATACGACTAAAGGTAACATACATACATATGCCATTTAAAGATTTATCCTCCAACTCCTAACCGTTAAGGAGTTGTACCTTTCATTATTAGCTCATCATCATGAAATGATAACTACCAGACACAAATACCGGAGTAGCTTCAGAAAATATACGAAAAACATAGTACGTGCCTGAAAAAAATGAGGGTTTCCCTCGATTTCTCTGAGATGCCATCATCAGATCCTAGTTTCCTTATCATGGTACCACCGTCGGGACATCTCCTTTCCAACAAAAGAAGAATCATCAAAATCGGTTCATAAACGACGAAGTTATCCGCGAACACACGAAGTTATACGGTCGAATTGAGAAACCTCCTCCTTTTTTTGAAGTTCGTTAAAAATACACCAGTCGTATCAAAAATATGTCAGCAGATATCGGGACTGTTGATAATTTGGACTGCTCGCCACTGCAACCGATCGAGGGCATCAAGCAAATACTGCGTGGATCCATCACAAAGATGAGAACAGTACGCACGAGCGAACCTGGGTCTTATAAAAAAGACACAAATGCTCGGGCGCGAAGAACCGTCTCACCCTGTTCAGGCCGCCTTAGTGATGCTCTCATTGTACTCCTGTGGGTTGTGGTCCCGGCAAATATCCATGCCCAGGACACTGAGCTTATCCCGTAGTGGCAGTTGAGTGCTCTGAAATGTGGGGAGGGGAAGAAACGGAGACTATTTGGTAGAGAACGCGCACACCTGTGTTTTCTTAGCGTAGAGAACGACCAGATTCTCCTCACCCCAATGTGAAATGCGGTTCAAAACCCGTTCGAGCTCAGCGACAAGCTCCTGTAGATTTTCCTCAACGTCTGCCAGCTTGTCTGCAGGGTGTCTATAATATCGCCCACGCACTGTGCTATCGTCTGCATAGCAATATATATTGCCAAGGGCTAACATGTTATTGATATGCAGAAGAAATAGCGTGGGTGACAGGACTGAACCCTGAGGTACGGCAGCGTTTACCTCTAGAGTCCGCGCGCGGACTCTAGTGCGGCGCTGATGAAGAAAAGCGTCAATCCAGTGACAGTCTAGAAAGCAGACCGAATGCCGAGAGCTTGGAGAGAAACGAACGTTGCCAGACCCGGTCGAAGGTATTGGCCATGTCCAATGCCGAAATAAGCTGATCTAAATATTTTATGTACTCATATAAATACCATATAAGTTTTTAAGAGTGAAACGTGTGTGTCTTATTTTTAAAGTAATATTAGCCTCAATTATTAAAACTGCTACCCAAAGTCATTGTTCCACGCGGACGAAGCCGCGGGCACAGCTAGTAAATACATACTGTTTTGTTTGCAAATACATACATAATATACAAAAAAAAAACACCCAAATTCAGAAACAAATATTTGTAGATAATACAAACGTTTGGCTCGACCCGGGAATCGAACCCGAGACCTCATGCACAGCAGCAGCATTATATACCAATTAAATTATACTTATTTTTCTTATTTAATTATTATCTATACTTATAATAAAAATGTAACAGGTCCAATTCTGTACATTAAAGATATTTTGAAATTTTTTTTTGGAGGGCTCTCTATAATCGATACTGAAGCCAAAACTGTATTTTTTTTCATTTTTGTCTGTCTGTCTGTCTGTCTGTATCTTGGCCGCGCATCACGCCGAAACTACTGAATGAATTCAAATGAAACTTAGCATGATTTAAGTTCATACTACGAGGTAGGACATAGGATACTTTTTATCCCGATATTCAGCACGGTTTCCTGGGGGGAGGGGTTGAAAGTCAAAATATGTACATAGTTGTAATTCAATAACACATGGTCCGATTTCATTCATTCTTTTTTTGCTGGAAAGAAAAAAAAAAGATAACGGGAAAAGTCTTTTTTTTTGTCCGCGACTGTACACTGCCTGTGGGAAGCTGGGACAGATATGTAAATATGGCGGTACGAAGTTCGCCGGGTCAGCTAGTTTAATTATATAATTATAATTAAAAGATGAAATTGTGAGAAGTTTGATTCTAGTTTTACTTTATACACATGAAATTTATAATAGGGTACTTGACACCTTATTCAAATTAGCTACTTTTTATCACCTGTCAAAACGATAACTTTGTATGAAAAATGTACTAAATACTAACTTGTGACGTCACTGTTTTAGACTACTCAATTGAGCAATATATTCCAATGTTGATTTGATTAAAATTTGAAATAGAAATTAAAAGCTGTAATAATTATATTTGCCGAGATGTTTTGTAATATTCGTTTTAAGGAAGGAGACAAACGTGGTTTTATGATACAGTCAACTACCCTATTTTTGTAGGAGCAAACAGAAACACTTGTTACTTATCGATATCGAGGGTAGATCGATGATGATATAGGGGTAGTAGGGTTAATATCTTTCAACCAACAATTCTTGTACACACACACACACATATATATATATATAGTCTTAATCTTGAAAACGGCTCCAACGATATTCGTGAAATTTAGTATGCAGGGGGTTTCGGGGGCAATAAATCGATCTAGGTATACTTCATTTTTAGAAAATTTACCAAAAAAAAAACGGTCTATACAGGTACTATATACAAAAAACATTGAATCTCTATAGTTTTCATTCCAAACCTAATGTAATACTAATATTATAAACGCGAAAGTATGGATGGATGAATGTTTGTTTGTTAATCTTTCACGCAAATCTACTATACGGAATTGGATGAGACTTTACAATAATATAGCTTATACATCAGAATAACACATAGGCTACTATTTGCCGTGATAACCGACAAAGACGCGGGCGGAGCCGCGGGCAACAACTAGTAAATGATAAAGTAAATATAAATGCATATTTCTAATTTAATGTCTGTTAAATAACTTATTTCTAACACTTGATTTATTTTATATCTCTTACAATATGATCTTGGAAAGAAAATGTCAAAAATGTGTAGTACATTTCTGTTGTGAGAAATATAATATAAAAAAAGTGGCCAAGAGCGAGTCGGACTCGCCCATGAAGGGTTCCGCAGCAGCAAGTAACATAATATAATTTTTGTTTTATTTTTATATTTGTGTTGATTGAATGAAAGGTAAATTGCAGTTTACGATTTATGAGGTATTAAAAAAAAAACTACTTACTAGATTTCGTTCAAACCAATTTTCGTTAGAAGTTTTCATGGTAATGTACATCATATATTTTTTTTAGATTTATCATTCTCTTATTTTAATAGTTAAAGGGGGGGGGGACACTCATTTTACCACTTTGGAAGTGTCTCTCGCGCAAGCTATTCAGTTTAGAAAAAAATGATATTAGAAACCTCAATATCATTTTTGAAGACCTATCCGTAGATATCCCGCACGTATGGGTTTGATGAAAAAAAAATTTTTGAGTTTCAGTTCTAAGTATGGGGACCCCCAAAATTTATTGTTTTTTTTTTATTTTTGTGTAAAAATCTTAAAGCGGTTCACAGAATACATCTACTTACCAAGTTTCAACATTATAGGTCTAATAGTTTCGGAAAAAAGTGGCTGTGACATACGGACGGACAGACAGACAGATAGACAGACATGACGAATCTATAAGGGTTCCGTTTTTTGCCTTTGGCACGGAACCCTAATTAAGTATAACTTCGTAAGAACTGATTGGTTCTGAAATGATGATGCTGATGAAACCTTCGTACCGTGCAGAGAAAAAAAAGTAGTAGCATTTTTTGGCCAGTCACCTATTTTCACAGGTGAAGAATTGATAAAGTAAACCTGTAGAGTTAGGGTGTATGGGTGTATAAAGTAAGAAACTTTGCTCTACATGATAACCTTTCGACAGTGCGAGCAATAAGGTCTTTGCAAAACGTAACTTTAAAATATTTTTGATGGGATTTATATAGCACTTTTAACTTAACTTTAATTTTCATAGGATTGTCGTCGTTGACTCTACGCGTTTTTTCAAGGTTTTTTTTAACTTATTTATTTTAACTCATCACCATTGTCATCAGCTTTTAACTGTCGACTGATGGTATAGAACACTGTGAATAATTGTAGCACTAATATATATATTTTGTATGATCTACAAATATTTGTTTCGGAGTTAGGGTGTTTTCTATGTATAAAATGTAGGTATTTACAAAAAAAAAACGTATATATGTATTTATATCAGTAGTCTAGTACCCATAACACAAGCTCTGCTTAGCTTGGGACTAGATGGCGTTGTGTGTTAGATGTCCGAAATATTTATTATTATACTAGTGCTATTGTAGTAACAAAAAGAGGAGATAACTTTATACAAGTCTGACATTATATAATTTTAGATTGATAGCATTGGTATTAAAGTCCTCATCTTTAATAACAATATTATCAATGCAATGACTCAGCTATTTAATCATAATCAGAAGTTATCTATACAAGTAAATAAAATTGAAGTGTCTGTTTGTAATCGCACATTTACAGCTTTTCACTAACTGCATATGAAAGTATTTACGGTACTTATATAATTTGTAATATTTTTGAAATTATTGACTGTCAGTATGTTTGTTCCGGCTAATCTCTGGAGCGGCTGTACCACTTATGATGGGAGTTTCACTAGCAAATAGCTGATAATATAAGGATTAACTTTAGCTACTTATATTTTTGGAGTAATTTCAGCCCGCGGTGATATCTACATCAACCGAAATATGTTTACCGTGATATTCGATATACACGCAGGCGAAGCCGCGGGTGAAATCTAGTAGTTTATACAATTCGAGTGTTCAAGGCCACATATAAGGCCTGTATCACATCGAATTCGCATTCCAATATCACAATTTAGTGTTTGCAGTCGCTCGTCTAATAATTCGATATGATCGTGATATTAGTATTCGTGATTCTATTTACACTAATACTAGTGAATTGGTTTAATTTAATTAATGAATATTATAAGATCAGTGCGCGAGGACCTTTTCCTTTGCCGATTTTGGGAAATGCTCATTTGTTTATGGTCGATGCTTCAGGTACCTTAAAGATTTTCACTTAATTATATAGATTCAGTTTTGAACAGTTTATGTACAGTTATGATTTTTAAGCTTTGAACCTGTGTTTGTTTTTGGACTGATGTCAAGACAACCTTTAACTATGTCCAGTTATTACACAAACTTAACTAAACCTGCAATAAAAACTAATGATTGGAAGTCAGTTTTCAAAACATAATTATTTTCTTTTATTTAAAGCTGGTTCCAGCAAAGAAAGCAGTTTTGTTTTAGGAACTGGTTAATTATAACAAAATGTACCTACAGATAAATATTAAAATGTATATTTGTCTGTACATTTTGTGTTAGTTTAACTTGAAATCATTTCAAGTGTCCATAAATATAAATAAAATAAAACCTAATACGTAAGGTTCAGTTCCCGGGTACTATTGCGTTGTTCGAGGTTTCGAGAGGTTTTGTCTTGTTAGCAAAAGGTTGTTGTAACTAAGATTCTTACATATTTATGATGGCAAATATGTATCATTCATGCTCATGTATTTCAAATTATTATTTACTCATTTTCTTTTATATTGTTCTTATTGAATCTTTTGAATCTTTGATCAAATTTCAAATACTGAAACAATAAAAAAAAACAGTTAAAATTCACTTCTTTATCTTGCTTACCAAGATGATATTTTTAACCGACTTCAAAAAAAGGAGGAGGTTTCTCAATTATAAATATATATATATTTTTATGTATGTTCGCGGATAACTTCGTCGTTTATGAACCGATTTTGATGATTGTTTTTTTAATGGAGATATCCCAACGGTGGCACCATGATAAGGACACTAAGATCTGACGATGGCATCCAAGAGAAATCAAGTCGAACCTTGAAGTCAGCTTTTATTTTGTTAAAATTTTACTTGTTGGTATTATGATAATCGAATGATGCACCTATAAATAGAAGATAATATGTGTTAACAACTATTATCATCGAAGTAATTACTTTGAATTTATTCTTGGTGAAGTTACTGGTTCTCATGTACTGAATACGATTTGCGTATGAATTTCATTTACTTCACATTTGCTTGTGATCGTCAAAGGTGTAATTTCATATTACTCTTATATCTTTCAGTAAGTTGGCAATTGCTTGTAGAGGTAATGTTTTAAAGAGATTTAGCTGACATAATTGATTTTATTGGGAAAACGTCTCCATTAAAAAATAAATAAATCATTGTAATATTTTAAATATTATATATGCTAGACTGTACAATTTAATAGTTTTTTTTATGTCGATATAGCCGTATAGGTATTGATACTTTTTACATAGCTTTTTTTTAGTTTGTCCCGTGGCGTTAACCGCGGTTGTTGTTGTACCGCGGGTAACACCGCGGGGCTCAGCTAGTATATTATATAAAAACGTATGCACGCGCATAACTTCCGATTGGCTGCACCAAATTAAATAATTCTTTTTTTTACGTGTTCGTTATTGTTAGGACAAGATTTGTGTACCTACAAGAAAAATTAAAAGATAGCGGGAAAATTCTTGTTTTTGTCCACGACTGTATACTGCCTGCAGGAAGCTGAGACAGATATATGTACTCGTAAATATGGTGGTACGAAGTTCGCCGGGTCAGCTAGTAGGTATTATATATTTTACAAGCGTCATGGACATTAGGCATAATTAAATTGTCTGACTCTTCTGCTTTTATTTATAATCAGCAAAAAACCGGTATTGAACTTAGGATTTAAAACGATTCAGCTATTTTGTGATCACAAAATTGTATATCATTATTGCCTCGTGAATTATTGTATTATGTAACTCAGTAGTAGTTTATTCAAGGCCAAACAACAAATCCAGATAACCACATTATTTACATAATGGTTTGAACTTTGAGCCGTTCTTCCGCTTCTGTGATCTCAGTCTAAATTGTTTGTTTTCAGAATTCTTAAATTTAATCTACAAATTCTCGATCAAGTATGGTGATGCTTTTAGAGTTCACCTTTTCTCCAGACCTCATGTGATAGTAAACCATCCGAAATACGCCGAGGCAAGTATTTTTTTATTTTTTTATTCTAGTTTCTTTTAATAAATATGCCATAGAACGCGACTGAATCAGATTTATTGATACGGATAACTAAAAATATATATTTTTCCTTTCGAAGAAGAAGTCGAAGCGGTGAATTTTTTTTTTTATGTTTGTCCCTGCCAAAATGACTCTACTCTGCCTGATGGAAAGCATAAGAATCCAAGAGTGGTGGTCACCATACTGCGAATGCAGACAATGCAACTATGCAGATTAAAGTTGTTAATGTGACACTACGTTTCGATCCTAGTGAAGGTCCAACATGGAAATTAATAACTTAATTTCAATCAAATTAATAAAATTGTATTACAATATTCCAGCCTATACTCGCAAGTACTGAGCTCATTACAAAAGGGCAGTCATACCGATTTCTGGACCCTTGGCTTGGACGAGGCCTGCTAACTTCCACTGGTAACCTTTAAACAATATAAATACGGTTTAAATTGGGTGCGATAATATTTCTGCTTACATTATATTAAATTAATTATATAGTTCGTTTGAAACTTTAGTTTACATTATTGTATCCTAGATAAAATTATAAAATTATTTAGTAAAAAAATATTGTTCAAGGTTAACTATATGCCTGAATCGTTATTTCAGGTAACAGATGGAGAACCCATCGCAAGTTTTTAACCCCAGCCTTTCATTTCAATATTCTCCAAAACTTCCTGCCGGTGTTTTGCAAAAATCAAAGGATATTAACGGGAAAGCTGCGCGAGAGGGCCGATGGAAGACCAATTGATTTGTTTCCTCTTGTTGCTTTAGCTGCTCTGGATAATGTTACAGGTGAGAAATAAAAGTAAAGCCAATTGATTTCATAAGTAACACATTCACCTGTAAATATTTAAAATTAAATTTTATGAGGTGACGAAAATTATCTTTATACCTTTTTCATTGCAAAACAGTCTTGGCTATTTCCTCTATGACCAGCAGGTAAATAAAAAGTTTGAGGGAAACTAAAGAAAATTACGAACTTATTTTTATTACATACGAGAAAATACGGAATGTGAGTGTGATTTCTTTAGTTCAGAGATTAAAAGTGTGGTGATTTAAATTCAAAACTTAAATAAGAATGCACGAATTTCGTAAATATAGATATACTGTATCTCTACTGTTGATTAATTAATATTTAAAATTAATTTACTACTAACATAATCTGAACTTAATTGTCACTAGTAGGTACTATGTCAGTAGACGAACATTCAAAAATTAAATATATTTTGTTTTAGAATCTATAATGGGAGTAAATATGGAGGTGCAAAAAAACGAGGAATCCAGTTATGTGAAGTCAACAGATACGTAAGTTGTTAATAGTGCAGAAGTAGTTAATTGTAATTAAATTTTATCATTGTAAAATAAAAATGAATGCTCGTGGCAGTATGACGCCTGGCCTGAGATCGTTGCGGCAGGACGCTTCATTCTTAGGGCTGAGCATCCCCGTAGGTTCCAAGAATAATCGGACATCCCCAACATAAGTGTTTTAAATATTATCTATGATAAATTTCCTTATCAAATGCTTTATGGCTAGTTAACAGTACAGCGGATAACCTCACACATGTTACACAAGGGCGTGCGATCTCAAACTCGACGGAACCTGTACTGCACTAAACAGACTACTGATAAACATACATATATATGTTTCTAAATATCATTTATAAATAAACCCAGACCTGAAAGAAATCATCGTGTTTAACATACAAATATTTGCCGTGACTCAGAATTAAACGGTCTTTGGCTTAGCAGTTCCCGTCACTAAGTAATAAATCAACACGCTAATACAAATAATAATAATTCTATTCCAGATATCTGACACACAAACTTGTTTTTAATGTGTGTTTCTTATGATTTCATCACACCATCAAATGATGCAGAAGCTTCTCAACAGTCCGCCATAGTATGGGTACCCACGCTGCATTGTTGAATTGTCTGCATTCGCAATGAGTATGGTGACCACTACTATTAGATTCTGCTCATGTTTTCCATCAGTCAGAGGAGTATCACTTGGGCAGTACTACTTGGTAGTAGAGCCACGCTGATTTCAGCACGAATGGGCCGGCTCGACCGGGGCGGTACTACCCTCGCACAGAAAATCACGTAAAATGACAGCGTTCATGCTGTCGTGTTTCGTTGGTGAGTGCGAGACCGGAGGCCCAAATAGTCTAGTCAACAAGTTCCATACTTGTTGACTAGACTAAAAGGCCGAAAAAACTCACTAGGCCGCCATGGTGTGGGTCGCCATACTGCATTGTCCGCATTCGCAGTGAGGATGGTGACCGCCACTATTGGATTCTGCTTATGCTTTCCATCAGGCAGAGTAGAGTCATTATGGCGGGCCATACATAAAAAAAAAAACTTTGTTCAATGAGTTTGACAATAAAATAAAAATATACTTTTATTAAGCGCGCTCATAACCCAGTTGCACTCGGTGATTAGAAATAATCACCGTGGGTAAGCAACAACGGCGTGGTCAGTACCTGTATGGGTGACCGCTGGTGGCATCATACCATGAGCGTCTCCGTAATTCGGAGTTCACGTTAAGCAGTCGGTCCCACTTGTTATCGTAGGATAACAGTCGTGAAGCTTAGTTGGAGGCCTTTGGCTGGCTTAAAAACATCCAACGGTAAGATTACGTTGTCACGAGCCACAACGTTGTCTTGCCAGTCCCGAACCCGCATTCGGCCAACGTGGGGACGTATGGCCTTAACCCTCTCCTGAGAGGAGATCCGAGCCCAGCAGGGGCGTTATAGGTTGTTGATGATGATGATGATACTTTTATTGTAATCTTTTGATTATTATAGAATGGCCAATATCGTTTCATCTCGGATACAAATACCTTTCCTTGCTCTTGAAATGTTATTTAACCTCCTTCCTATGAAGAAACAACAAGATAAAGCACTAGATGTATTACACGGACAAACAAGGAAAGTCATTCAAATGAGACGTGACGAACTGAAGAAAGCTAACATTACCACTCTAGCTTCACACAGTGATATCGGTAAGTATAATTTTATAATTTTATTCTGCAGAATATGGATAAACGAGGAGACTCGTCAGATAATGCCGCAAATGAACACTGTAACTCAAGAGAAAGTCCTCTGCCGTCCATTTAATCGAAAAGCACAGCGGTGAGAGATTAATTGTCAAACTTTACAACAGCCGAAACACTCGAAACATTATTAGAGAAAAATAATTAAAACAAAAGACAATATAGAAATAAAAAAAAACTCACTAAGCTATCAGCTGATTTACTTGCATTGTTGTCCTCGTAGAAATATTGTCACCCTGTGTATACACCGATTTATGCTGACTGTACATTGAATGCGTATAAATTAGTGTGTCCTATTTAAACAAAATTTTTAATATACATTTGACGCAAACTATAACATGGCTTAAACTATTATCATCGATTTCATTGCTGATTCTGAACAAACTGTTTTCAGGTTTTGCATTAATTAAGAATAACGTTGTATAGAAGTTTTTAGCTTAAACGACATTCAGTTGATAGGCCGTATATACTAACGTTATTGTTTGTTACAAAACACTTATTGATTCTTACTTTACAGGAATTAAGAATAAACACGCATTTTTGGATCTATTGCTACTTTCTGAAATCAACGGTGAGAAAATAGACGAAGAGAGTGTTCGTGAAGAAGTCGATACTTTTATGTTTGAGGTTAGGTTTATAACAAAGTTTCTAAATGAGCTCCTAAAAAATTTCTAATCATGAATTATTTTACTGTATAAATTTATCAGTTCTAAATTAATTATCTATCTAAATAAAAATAATAAAAAATAACCCTATCATCATAATTCAGTTAATAAATCTATTCTGCTAATGTTGACTTCAACTAGATATAAATAAAAAAAAAAACAAAAAAAAAGACTTCAAAAACTGGACCAAATTTAACTTGGCCCACACGGGAAGCATCAGCTTTCAAATAAAAAAGGAATCATCAAAATCGGGTCTCCCACACACACACAAATTGTATTCCTAATTTCGGGAATTGTCTTTTAAAAGACAAAAAAGATAGAATTACTAGCTAGGCTAGTTACTTAGCTAGACCGGAGTAATACCGCGGCCTCACGAATACCGCTGTGAAATAGTGCTTGCGCTGTGTTTCACGGAGTGAGTGAGGATACCGGAGGCCCATACTGCCCTATCCCCCCCCCAACCCCCAAAGGCCGGCAACAACAACGCTTCTGGTGTTGCAGGTGTCCATGGGCGGCGGTAATCGCTTACCATCAGGCGATACGTCTGCTCGTTTGCCCGCCTATTACATAAATATATATATATTATTAACACTATATTTTTGTTACTTAGGGTCACGACACGACTACATCAGGAGTAGTATACACACTCTATGTGTTATCAAAACACAGAGATGTCCAGGAAAAGATTTATGAAGAGCTTAAGACTATTTATGGTGATAATATGGATCGAGACCCCACTTACCAGTAAGTATAATTTAATTGTTCCAATATTTAATAAAAATAAATAAAGAAAATCATTAATACGAAATTAGTGCTAACTGTCGAGTTGAAAAACGACCCATAGACCCGCCGCCCATATACACCCGCAGCACCAGAGGCGTCAAAAGTACGTTGCCGGCCTTTGGGGGATGGGGAATAGGATAGGGTTGGGGGAGGGGTTGGGGTTTGCGCCTCCAGTATCCTCACTCACTCGGTGAAACACAGCGCAAGCGCTGTTTCACACCAGCTTTCTGAGAGGCAGTGCTATCACTCCGGTCGAGCCGGCCCATGCCCACCGAAGCGTGGTTCTCCTACGGTTATATATATACATATATAGGTATAGTTACAAATACTTGATACGAAATAACATATAGCAAAAGGAGCATGCAGTGTGTGTGTATTCAGAGTATAATATGTTTTCGCGTGAACAAATCTGTGATGTGTTTTAAGTGATGGTTTTGTGATTATATATAGAAAATATTCAAAAGTTTATTTTATATAAAAACTTTTACTTTTACTTCAGAGAGCTTCAGCAGATGAAATATCTGGACTTAGTTCTTAAAGAGTCAATGCGGCTCTATCCACCAGTGCCACTCATCGAAAGATTAATGACGAATGATTGTGGTGAGTACAATTGATATATAAAATTGGCCAACATACCTGCAGGTATCAGTTTGCTTTATGGTTAGTTTAACCTGTCAGTTTATTCACTAGCGATTCCTGCATTTCTTTCATTGTCATCAACAGTCTTTATCAGTCTACTGTTGAATATTGTTGTCTCGGTGGAAAGGAGGTTTAGGCCTTACATACCACGCGAGCCAAACGGTTACGTATAGGGATTATTTCTAGTTTTCCTGTGTAGCTTGCTCCATTATTAACCTCTTACGACACCAAATGGTATGAATAGGATTGGTATGAATAGGATTGGTATGAATAGGAATAAGTGATTTTTATGGAATAGGGGCTAACGAGCAGACATATCTCCTGATGGTAAGCGATTACCGCCGCCCATGGATACCCGTAACACCAGAGGCGTCACAAGTGCGTCGACGGCCTTAGGGGATGGGGAGGGGGATAGGGGGAGGGATTGGGGTATGGGCCTTCGGTATCCTAACTCACTCGGTGAAACACAGCCCAAGCGCTGTTTCACACCGGTTTTCTATGAGGCCGTGGTATCATCCAGTCGAGCCGGCCCATGCATGCCGAAGCGTGGCTCTCCCACGGTAAAACATATTTCTTTACTGAAATTGAATTATCTTTTAAGAAAAAAATAAATATGTAATGAAATAATATTAACAATTTAAATGTTATAATTAAATAATGAATGTAGTTATATTTTGGCTAGTGCACAAAAACGAGTTATTTCACAGATATCGATATGAAATTCCTATGAAATGCTAGATACATTTTGAAAACTTCTTATAAACACTTTTTAGTTACTTCCGAAAATCTTACTTTACATTTTTATTACAGAGGTGGGAGAATTGAAACTTGTAAAAGGCACATCAGTGATGATAAACATACACCAAATTCAACGACATCCGGAGTTGTACGAAAATCCTTTGGAATTTCGCCCGGAACGATTTGAGGCTCCTTTGGCTAATCCTTTTAACTGGATTGCCTTTAGCGCTGGTGCTAGGAATTGTATAGGTATGTAAAAAGCTAATAAGTTGTACCATGTTTAATATGAACTTTATGTTATAATTTCAGCTTTTCATTTTTTGTTTTGTCATCAATACATTCATAAATAGAGGTCAACAAATTTAAAATAACGTTATAAGTAGTAAAATTTCTAATAAAATTATTTTTACCCGACTGCGAAAGGAGGGTTATGTTTTTCGAGTGTATGTATGTTTATTTCTTTGGCACGTCCTAGAGCCTAAACAGCTTGTCGTATTTTTATGTGAGTGGTGTCAATAGATTTGTCTTAGTAGTGAAAATGACACTGGGTACATCAAAATGAATAAAAATAAAGATTTTTGGCGCCAAAAAGTAATATAAAAAAATTAATGTTTTCAAAATACATCGAGTGTGGTATCAAAATAAATATTTTTTTTACGGTGATTACGAATATATATAAAACTTATATGTTTTTATTGTTAAATATTGACGCAGTCGGGTTTTTTATTTTTAATAATTTGTACATGTTACTGTTATGTCAATGAAAAGAGTTTATATTGTTTATCTTCATAAATCTCTAAATGGAATTATTTATTTCAGGTCAAAAATTTGCTATGATGGAGTTAAAAATTGCGATATCAGAGACGATAAAGAACTTCATAGTATTGCCTGCAGGTATCGAACCAAAGTCCACTGCAGTGTTAGTTTTAAAGTCAGAGAATGGTGTCAACGTGAAACTGAGGCCAAGAAATTAAAACGATGTGACATACAAAACTTGAAAGATAACGAAAGGAAACAAAAATGGTCTTCGTCCATTTGCCGCTTTGATACATTTTTTAAAGGTCAAGCGTTAACAAAAACATGTCTCACTCCAGTTTGGTGTATCGATTCGATCCTTGATAAGGGGTGGATATAAATACTCAACAAGTGAGAAAATAGCAATTTATGTACGATACAAGCTAAGCCTGGTGCGGCAAACATCAATACACACACATATAATTACTGGACTACTAATAAATACTTATTTATTATTATTTAATAGTAGTTTTTAAATTTTGGACGTATTCTTTCCTTGTGGTTTTAGAAAAACGATTCTACCGATTCCAATTCTTGTTATGGCTATGACATTTTCACTTGTTGATGATTATTTGCAGTATACAATTAGGTTAGGTTAGTTTATGTTTGTAATCCTATTACAGTATCATTATATTCAACAACGTTTAATAAAAAAAAATTGAAACAAACGTTTAATTTGTACGATAAAATATTACATTGTGTATTTAACACCAGAATATGTTACCGTGAGATTGTCCAAACTGTTAGATTGTAATCTATCCGCGAGATTGTAAACTGTGAACTGTAACATACTACTTACAATTTAACGTATTATTTTTAGTTAGATTATAATATATCTAAGTGAAACCATCGAATTGTGATATGGTATGCGACGGATCGCATCTCGCGTCCTGATTGGTTGAATAGTATAATGTCCTGCGCCACCATATTTGTTTGTTAATTATTTTGAAGCTGAATGTAATTTATCTTTGTGATTGTAAATTAATTTCATGTTGAAAATACCTCACAGCTTTAGAATTAGTTACATAAAATTGTTGTGGCAGTAAAATGGATTTGTTGTGAAAACTTCGATACATTATAATCTAACAAAAATAGTACGTCAAATTGCCAGCAATATGTCACAGTTTACGATCTTTCGACAGTTTATAATCTCGCAAGGTAGATTATAATCTAACGGTATTTAATTAAATTAATCTTACGGTGACATATTATAAAATCAGAGCCCCTAGCCAAGTTGCAAGCGTTCTTCTTTCTGCAATCGTTAACGATTAAATTCTCGTGTGTCATTGGCTAATATTTTGTCTGAGATTACTTTGTCTAAGATTAGCCAATGATACACGAGAATTTAGGCGCTAACGATTGCAGAAAGAAGAACGCTTGCAACTCGGCTAGTGGGGCAGGTCTTTAAAGAAAAGCATTTTCTGTATATATAGTAAATAAAGTATATACTACACTTTTTGCGTTACTACTATTGTATGTGTACCTGTTTTACAGCACAGTTTTGGTTGGGTGGGTGTTCTATTCGATCTATGGAACAATCTACTTAATAACCTTCACTTTTGAAAATACTGTTATGAACTGGATGGTTATCAAAATAATTATTATCATTTGTCTTGTTGTTACTATCTTTGTTGATATCATAGTATCTATTATTAGATATTATAGACAGAAATTAATATGAACAATTGAATTATTTAAATTTTTCTTTGTTTTATAGCTCTCATAATATTGTCTTCTTAAAATAAAATAATAAAAATTTAAAGTAAACCAAGTTTGACATTTGTTGTGAGAGACTGGTATCTTAAGTAAATTGTTTTGTATGCATGTTGCAGAGAAAAAAAAGGCTTTGCATTCCACATTTGCAACATCCATTTTAATTTTAGTAAATAACACACATTAATTTTTCGAGATGATTGATCGTGAGAGATATATTTATTATGACCTCTACAATTGTACGCTACTTGGTTCAATCCTCGCCTTTATTTATCATAACTCAAAAACTTCCTCGGTTTCTTTAAAACCAACAACCAACTAACCGAGCGACGGGCAACTTTACGAACAGGCCGGCTCGACCGGGGCTGTTACCTTGTCAAAAGATAAACGTAAAATGACAGCAGTCGTGCTGTAGTGTTTCGTTAATGAGTGCGAGACCGGAGGCCCAATGATGCAGAAACATCACTAGGCCGCCATGGTGTGCCATTGTCTGCATTCGCAGTGAGTATGGTGACCACCACTCTTGGATTCTGCTTATGCTTTCCATCAGGCAGAGTAAAGTCACTTTGCCCATACATAAAATAAAAAGAATCAAAGGAATAACACTGCCTTTAAATAGAAGTATAGTAGGTAACCTTAAATGTTTTTATACTTACTCGGTGTGATTGGCAGTGAGAAATGACCGCTGGACCTTCGACGGGGAACGAATTACATTACCGATTTTTTTCTTGACACGAACCTTTGTATCGCAGGTAGGACTTGCCTATAATATTGTTTCTTATATGTATTGGAAAATCGGCCCTTGGGTTAGGATGGATTGAGAGCGCGAATTAATGAATGAGGTGAATATTTAAAAAATAATGTTTATAATTGAGCTTTGTCAGTGTTAGGCTATACTGGTCCAGGTTAAATTCAACGAATGATTTAATGTTTCCCAAGTAATCACGTGAATAGTACAGATTTTATGTTCTTTAATAAAAATAAAAAAAATGAAACCTTCATTGATCTGTATTTATAATTTATGGATTTTCTGCTCAACGTGTATCGGCATAAGTATTTTCTTAATAATCACTAATTTTATTAAAAAAGAAACCGACTTCAATCTGGACCAAATTGAAATCGGACCACACGGGAGGCAACAGCTTTCAATTAAAAAAGTTATGAAGTCGAAAGTTATGAGGTAATAAACATTAAAAAAAATACAGTTGAATTGAGAACCTCCTCCTTTTTTGAAGTCGGTTAAAAAGAGATAAAACCAAAAATTTGTAAGTAAATTTATTAATCAAGTAATCTTTTATCTTTTTTTTTGT
Organism: Diaphora mendica; assembly: GCA_949125395.1. Classification (NCBI taxonomy): domain Eukaryota; kingdom Metazoa; phylum Arthropoda; class Insecta; order Lepidoptera; family Erebidae; genus Diaphora; species Diaphora mendica. Next base: position 39,773,394 of record OX421310.1, on the reverse strand, counting down.
AAATTGATCGTTTAACCGTGTCGTAAATGTTAACCATTAAGTAGTGGTGGAGGTGGTTCTTTATGGTAAATTTCTAAAAAGACATAATCACAGAAGTTCTTCTGTGTATTTTGGTTTTAATGAAACTCGTCAGATATCAATTTTTTTTTTCAATTTGAGAACTTAGATCTTTCAATAGTATCGGAAATCAAAACTTTAGGATATGGAATTCAAGTAGGTACTTACTTGAGAATGGCGTCAGAACTATTCCATCATTTGTTCATTAAGTTAGCATACCTATATACTTCAGGCTACAAAGCTTGTTTGTGCCTAGTGTCACTAGACATTTACAATGTAGATTGCACCTCACCAACGTTGATTGTGAAAAATGAGAATAAAACTTCAGCGCAGTCGGACTGCGTCTTGTAGATTGCGAAGCCGGAGTTCTTTTGGCAGATGAGTTTTCAAGTATTTTGCATTTTCGGTTTTTTATGAAGAAGAGTTAGTTATGTTAAAACTCTGTCAATACAGGGCCGCAGTTGTGATGAATTTTGTTTTCGTACCTGCCTAGATAAAATATCATAGGTATCTGTCGGGACATATACCAGGTCTGAAGGTAGCTCTGCGACTAAACCTTCGGACTGTTTGCTTGAAAACAGATATGCTCTTGGGAGATTTTTGTCTGATTTGGGTGGAGCCACCTTCCTGACATGATGACTGTGTACGGTGGTAACTTACTTAAGGTCCTATGTTCCCTTATGGAGATGGAGCAGTGGTCGTCCACAGCAATCCGGCAATTTTCCGACCTTCCTCGGCTCGTCTGCAATTGTGCGTCACCATGTCTGTTTGGGACGGCCACGTTTCCTTGCGAATTCCAATCGAGCGCCAGTTTGGCGATTTGATTGGAATCTCTTCGCAGTGACCAATCCTTTGTGTACGGTGGTAGTCTGTGGTATTTGTTGCGCTTTGACAGAGTAGCTTAAGGTCTTATTGCAATCATCGCAGCGGATCTTTCGGTACTAGCCGTTATACGCTTCATGGCTAGTAATAGGAGATTTTCTACTATTTTCTTCATTCCTTTCATTAAGTAATAATACAATTACAAAAAATGTATACAAAAATGATTACATTTTTGTAAACATTTATAATAACTCGTAATATTTATTAAAGAGATAAGCAATATGTGTTATTGACACCCAGCACAGTCGAATTAGTCGTATTAGAAATTGGGTCGGAAAGGGCATTACAGATATACAGATATGAAAGCGATACAAATAACATCCAAACGCATCACATCACATCCACAACCTTTAACAGTCTAATGCTATTTAAAAACCTCTTCTTAGCAAGTAGGTTGAAATAGGGTTTGTGTTTTCCTTCTCTTTTCAGTGATGTAGTTCGGTCCTATAGTCTCTTCTTGCCCTCATGGACGAATAGGGATGGGTACATTCCCTATTCTTAATCCGGACCACACGGAACGGGCGTCGCAAGATCCGATTTAAATAGCAAAATTTGCATGGCGCTGTAAACAGGAGGAAATCTAGAAACGAACCCTATACCAAACGCCTGGCTAACATGGCACAGTAGGGCAAAAGCTATTTTTTTGAGTAGAGGCCTAAAATATTAGACCAGCAGTCGACCACTAAAGATTGTTGATCATGTTGATGATGAAAATGATGTAATGAAACTAATGAAATAATGTATACATTAGGGTGTTTCACTCTATAAGGAGTTTTTTTTTTCATATTTTTCCTGACTTTTCTTGGTTTTGAAGTCTCCCTAAGCTTAATAAAATATATTGAAAATTTCAAAAAGATTGGACTATATTAAGAGGTTGCGCAACTGAAAAGTATTAGTAAGAAAAATCTAAATTTTGATGTTAAATTACCTTTTTTCAAAATAACACAGTATGCCAGAAATATGTCGATATTAATTAAAAAGACACAAATTTACATAAAATACAATATAAATATTCAATATGTTACATACATTTTACATTTAATACGTATATTAATTAATAAACGATATTAGCTGCAACTCCTTCTTTTGTTTGTCAATGGCGACGTCTCTTCTACGATGCTCGACGACTCTTAGCAAGAATTTCTGTTCTATTCTTTGATGGAATCGTTGTTTTTTATTTTAAATAAGTTTAGCTCCCTTCTGCAGCAACATCGACTACCTTGAGACCGTTTAAGGAGTCTCTGATGTAGTACTACAATATTCGATTTTCTTTTGCAACCCGAAGAATTTTTTTGATTTACTAGTAACGAAGTCACTAATAGATTTTTTGGTCAAATTGAAGAGTTCTTGCATCCATCCGTTTGATGTCCTTTTTCTTTTCTGATTTTTCTAAACTTAAATAATTTTATTTGAAACGAAACATACGATTTAGCATTTTTAAACGAACTTTTCACTCAAGAGAGGGATCTTTCGAGTAATACGTCTAATCCTAAATATATAATACGTAAAAATGCTAAATCTATGTTAATTTCAGATAGATATCAAAAGTATATGTATCTTGGTCACTGTGAGAGATTTCTGAAAATTAATATTAGGAAAAAAATCTCAATAACCATCACATTCAAATCGTTCTTTGGAGAACTCCGATTTAATCTATACTAATATTATAAAGCTGCAGAGTTTGTTTGTTTGTTTGTTTGTTTGTTTGTTTGTTTGTTTGTTTGAACACGCTAATCTCAGGAACTACTGGTCCGATTTGAAAAATTCTTTCAGTGTTGGATAGTCCATTTATCGAGGAAGGTTATAGGCTAAATTTTATTTTCAAAAAAATTAGGGATCCGTAAGAAAATTGCTATTTTCTAACCCAAGGTGTGAAATCGAAAACCTATTTTTGCGTGCGCTGCAAAGACTATTGACAATAAAACAAAATAATGTATTACGGGTTTGTAGGGCCCATTTATATCTACAAAAAAGTCCGCGAGAGCATATATCTAACTATCATGGTTTAGACACAATAACCGCTTTTGTGTTCGAAAAAAATATTAAATCGTCTGAAGAAAGAAACTACGTTAAATGTGTATCGTAATATTAATCCTTATCCAAATTAAGTATTATGTTATCAAGGGTATTTATGTAGAAGTAAAATACTTTTTGTTTCATCCCAATCCGACATTTCGTTTAGAAGTTATCACGAGTAAAAGACGCTAAGAGTTGGTACCTAATAATGAGTTATTTGCCAAAGAGTTTTTATCAACATAATACCTAATATTAATCTTTATCTAAATAATTGTGTTGTTTATTATGAGTATTAGATCTTAGAAGAGTATAATAAATACATCTATACTAATATATAAAGCTGAAGAGTTTGTTTATTTGTTTGGACGCGCTAATCTCAGGAACTACTGGTACAATTTGAAAACTTATTTCAGTGTTAGATAGCCCATTTATCGAGGAAGGCTATCCATAGTTCCATACTTTATATTATAAATGCGAAAGTAACTCTGTCTGTCTGTCTGTCTTGCTTTCACGGCCAAACCGCTGCACCGATTACAATGAAATTTGGTACACAGGTAGTCTAGAGCCTGAGAAAGGACATAGTCTACTTTTTATTGCGAAAAAAAGGTAATAAGGGGTTGAAAGGGGGGATGAAAGATTGTATAGAAGAGTGGTGGTTTAATCGCCACACGCCTGCGCATTACCTTGGTGACACCGCCCGGTACACCGGACACTCTTGGCAACGAGGTAACAAGGATGTCAAATTCATTAAAAATATTTCTCCTTTTCAACGAAGACTTAAATTAATATGATAATAATAATATAATAAATAACATACATTCATAAATATGATTTGTATGTTCATTATATTAATAGAAATAAATAAGACAAATTACAAAACAGTGTATACAGTATCGTCATTTTAAGCTAAAATCTTAAACTTTATTTTTTAGGTTGTTGATTACATATAAATAAAAATGTCATTTAAATTTCGTAAAAATTTTAAGATCAAGGGGGTAAAATAGCAATAGGGGATGAAAGTTTATATGGAAATATGCAAGGTTTGTGAAGGCAAGGCAAGGCAAGGCCTATGTCCAGCAGTGGATTGCGATAGGCTGATGATGATGATGCAAGGTTTGCAAAAATGTTTCATGAGTTTGGGACAGGAGACAAAATATTAGAGCTATTCAGATGTAACATTTACTGAGTTATCACAATATGCCTAAGTGTGCTTACCCGAACGGGCAGACATGTGAGGGCAGACGACTGTGCCGCATGCGGATGTTGAATTTTGCTACTACAAATTCGTTATTATTCACTAGGATTCGATTTGTTTACATGATTTTTTGGTTATTCAAATAATTTTCTTCGTGAAAAAATCCGAAAGAAAAGTATCCCGCGGGATTTAAACACAAAAAAAAGCAAAAGGGGTACGCCGCAAGATGAAATAAATGCCTGTATGAAACATATGTATTATGGGTACATGTTAAAAAGTTTTGTCTTACTACAATTATGCGAGTACAACTTCACAATGATTTATGAGCAGTGTCAATATGCAAATGCTCTTCTAAAAATAGGAGATGATTGTATGCCAAATGACAGTAACGACATGATTACACTGAGACGTGGGTTCTGGTATATGATAGCACACATGATCTAAAAATAATATATATTCTGATCCGCCGACTAATGAGACAGTTATCAAATAAACGAACGGATCATGTCAGACGTGGAGGAAGATGTTTACGAATACCTCTCAGGAAACAATGCAAGGGAAACTGAACCAGTCATATCATAGCTTATGCATAAAGTTTTTTAAATCTTTAGAATTATCAGGAGCGCCTTCCCATAAGTTAAAACTGAAAGTTAATGTTCCAGTCCTATTAATAAGAAATCTTGAGCGACAAAGATATGTAATGGTACACGGCTACAAAATACACATCTGGGGTACAACATTGTAAAAGAAAATTTTTCAATTCCCCGTATTCCAATAATTCAAACTTATTTGCAATTTCAATTTAAAAGAATGCAGTTTCCGCTGAAAACAACATTTGCACTACCAATTATCAAAGCCCAAAGACAAAGACAGTTAAAGTTGCAGTTCATTTAAAAAAAACATGTTTTTCAAATGGGCAGCACAATCGCGTGTATCAAATCAGCTAAATCACTATATTTTGACAAAGGATTATTTTGAGAAAGGACAAAGGGAGAAGGTGGGATCAGTTGGAAGAACGCTTCAGAACACTCTCCATGGTAAAGCGGTAGAGGACTGCCATAGAGGCGATAACTCTCCGCAACTGCAGAGGCTCAAAGGAATCGGTAGTATTGGGACTGTTGATAATGCGGACTGATTGCCGCTGCAAAAAATCGAGAAAATTAATGCCTAGATCCATCACAAAGATGAGAACAGTACGGACGAGCGTACCTGGGTCTTATAAAGGAGTCACAAATGCTCGGGCGCGAAAAACCGCCTCACCCTGTTCAGGCTGCCTTAGTGGTGCCCTCGATGTACTCCCGTGGGTTGAGGTCTCAGCAAATATCCATGCCCAGGACACCGAGCTTATCCCATAGTGGCAGTTGAGTGCTCTGAAAAGTGGGGAGGGGAAGAAGCGGAGACTTTTTGGTAGAGAACGGGCACACCTGTGTTTTCTTAACGTTGAACTCGACCAGATTCTCATCACCACATTGTTAAATGCGGTTCAAAACCCGGTCAAGCTCAGCGACAATCTCCTATCCATTTTCCTCAACGTCTACTATCTTGGCTGCAGGGTATCCACAATATCGCCCATGCACTGTGCTATCGTCTGCATAGCAATGTATATTGCCAAGGGCTAATATGTCATTGACATGCAGAAGAAACATCTTGGGCGACAGGACCGAATTCTGAGGTACGCTAGCGTTTACCTCCTGGAAAACAGAGGCCGCGCCGTCCGTCGCAAAGAACCCGAATGCGAAGGCGCTGATGAAGAAAAGAGTAAATCTAGAGACGACTCTAAGAGGCAGACCGAATGCTTAGAGATCGGAGAGAAGCGAACGGTGGAAGAACAGGTTGAAAGCCTTGGCCATGTCGAATGTCGAAATAAGCTCATACAAAATACTTATTATTTTATGTACTTATATAAATACTTAAATATGTTTTTAACAGTGAAAAGTGTGTCTTATTTTTAAAATAATATTAGCCTTAATAATTAAAACTGCTACCCAAAGTCACTGTTCCACGCGGACGAAGTCGCGGGCGCAGCTAGTTCGTGATATAAGTGAAATCGGACATTTTAAACATTTAGTTCCTTTTTGCACTAAGAAAATTCAATGATTGTTTGGTGAATAAAATAATTTACATAATTTTTTGGCGTATTGCAATCCACCTTGCTTAATGGAGAGTCCCTTGAATACTGAACAGGAAAATTATTCTGAGATCAATCTCCAAGGTATATCATTGAAAGTGGTAGATTCCTTAATGTCTCCTCTTGTATAAGTTTCACTCTCTAAGATGTTTTGAGGATAACCTTCATGCAAGATAGTTATAAATACTGTCTTATCAAGCAATTCCTTTATTTCGAAATATTCTAAAAATAATAATGCCTGGAGCACTAAGCGATACAGAAGAACACTCATCTAACGCATAACTTTACAATATTAATTACTATGGGTGTAATGAAATTATTCTTAATCAAAACACGCCCCATGACTTAGTCAGTGTAGTAGCTGCAGTGTCAAAGCAAATGATATGGCGACGTGTAGGTAGGTACATTTAATTTGTCCACCTCTTTTAAGAACAACTTTAGTCTTTCTCGTGCCTTATTATGTAACCAAATTCCCTTGTTTTACTCTTTTCACAATCTAAATATGCTTAACTAGTTTACTTTAACACACAAGTAATACTTACTAACCTCCACTGTAAAACAAAACTCAGTGAATATTTACCCCATAGTGATGACGTATCATCTGTATGAGAAAATTTAATTGGCGTTGCGCAACCTCTAAATATTATCCGATTATGGTGATTTTTTATATTTGATTACTGTACATGAGTGGTATCAAGAATTCGAGCAAAGTCAGATGAAAATCGAAAATTTAAAAAAATGAAACACCGTAGTATACATACTGCATTCCTTTTAACTCTCCTAAAACATCTAAGACAACAGAAGTATTTTTTGTTCCAAGACGACGTATGAAATAATTTAAGGCCACATGAAGTATTGTACTTGAAATTAGTGCTATGCGAGCTTTTTCTGTGACGAGCCATGTGTGATCACATGAATATATTCCACAAAGAATATCCCGCATTACGGGAAATTTATTTCTCGAGGCGTCTTAACCAGCGTACGTAATAAATTTTAGATGTTTCGTTGAAAATATATATGTGACATTTGAATCATATTCCAGAGCATATTATTTTGGTATTTAATTTCGAGGCTGTGGGACATTACAATGGACCAAATAAATTACAAAGCATAAGATGATAAAGTGAACGAGAAACAATGAATATCATTGAATTTATTGATACAATTTTTTTGAACTGATATGTACTCATAAAAAATGCAATACTTAACGTTTTTGTCAAAAAAATATATTGCATGTTGATCGCAGATTTATTTAACTAGATATGCGGTCGTCAGAAGTAAAAACTTTGAATTATATATTCATTGATAGTTTGAGAGTAAAATATATGCTTATGAAAAATATATTAACAGCTTCCCAAAAATAAGTTTTCGCCAATAAATTAGGCCAAAGCAAGTACCTACTCGTCATCACATGAAATTTTACGAAACCGTAGAAACCCGTACGGCTTCGTAAAATTTCGTCGTCCTTAGGGTCATTATTTATAGGCTTTCAGTATTATTCCAGATTTCACAAGCTAGTAACAAACAGTGGAATCGGTAATTTATTACTATAACGAGTATATACAACCCACGCATATTTTAGTGGCAAGATGCGAAAACAAAGGGTCGCCCCTTGTTTGGTCTAATTTACATTTTACTACACAGTACAATTTATGAGTAGCTAGCACAGACAATGTATTTAATAAAATACTAAATTAGTATACGCTTGTGAATAAAATGTCCTATGTACTGTATTACATAAAAACCTTTAGATGTTAAATTGTAGTGAAACAAAACGCTGTAAATTATCGAGTGAGTGAGGATAGCGGAGGTCGATAACCCACGTTGCGCGCGTCCCAACCCCTCCCTCCATCCCTCTCCCCATCCCCCAAAGGCCGGCAACGCACTTGGTGTCCATGGGCGGCGGTAATCGCTTACCATCAGGCGATACGTCTGCTCGTTTGCCCCCTATTCCATAAAAAAAATAGTTTATATCATATGACTGTGCTTGTAACCTTAAATCCAGATCCGAAATAAAAAATAGCTCAGCTTTCATAAGCTCAGTTACATCTGAGCACACTTATGAGAGCTATCCTGGATTTCTTCTTTGGATCCTTGCTACAACAAACTTCTATCCAACCGTTCATTGCTTATTTTATACCCCTAGGTGTTATATTATAGGGGGAATAATTTCCAAAAATCCCAAAGTATTAACAAATTGAAAAAGCACATTTTTTTCTGAAATAAAGCTTTTATTTAGTTTTGCCTGTCCCGATATTTGTCAAATCAAATCTTGCAATTTAAATTGGAGCCACTTCCCGATTTCCGATTGAGCTGAAATTTGAAATATAGCTTTAGTTCTGATAAAAATACAACGAAGTGAGTATTTGTACGGGTACTGGACGAATAAATTATATTTATTCGTACATTTATTCAATTAAAAAAAAAAATTAATTGGATGATTAGCTACTTAATACCACACAAGTAGTAGTATACCACACATACTATACTTAACAGTGTATCTACCACCCCTCCCCCACCCGGGAGGGGTGGTAGATACCCCAAATGTGTAGGTTAGGTTAGAACAGTGATTACCGGTTCGGGCCCAGATGAGGTATCTGGGCCTGATACTCGACGGTAGGTGGCTCTTCGACGAGCACTTCCGACAGCTTGGTCCGAAGCTGGTTGACGCTGCCTCCGCCCTTGGGCGACTTTTGCCCAATTTGGGTGGAGCCAGCGTCGCAACGCGACACCTCTACACGGGGGTGGTCCGGTCGATGGCGCTGTATGGTGCACCGGTGTGGGTGGCGGCTCTTCGGTAAATAAGGCTCGCTCTGGCGGCCTCAGAGGGTACTGGCAGTCAGAGCCATACGCGGATACCGCACGGTGTCGACCGAGGCGGCGTGCGCCCTGGCCGGAACACCCCCGTGGGATTTGGAGGCGAAAGTGCTCGCCGAAGTTTATCGACGGGTGGCTGAATATCGGGCGGAGTATGGCTATCGCCCTCCGCCCGAAGAGGTACGCGACTGGCGTGAAGCCGCCCGTCGAGCCACTATGGCTAGATGGTCGTTCCGGCTGGGGACTCCACGCGCTAGCTTTGCCGCCGTGGAGGCTCTCCAGCCGGTCATCCTCGAGTGGGCAGAGCGGCAGCACGGGACCCTTTCCTTCCGACTGACGCAGGTCCTTTCCGGGCATGGTTGCTTCGGGAAGTACCTGCACTCGGTCGCTAGGAGGGAATTGAGTCCCACCTGCCACCACTGCGACTGCAATGAGGACTCGGCCCAGCATACGCTGGCGATCTGCCCTGCATGGGCATCGCAGCGCCGGGCCCTCACTGCAGTCATCGGAGGAGATCTCTCGCTACCGGCCGTCCTACGCTCCATGGCCGGTAGCGATAGCAGTTTTACCGCGGTCGCAACCTTCTGCGAAGATGTAATCTCGCAGAAGGAGGTGGTGGAGAAGGCCCGGGAGGACGATATCCACTCGGACCCAATCCACCGCCGGCGAACCGGGCGGCGGAGGCGCGCCTATCAGCGCCTCATGCCGCCCTGAGTGTGGCCGCGGATGGTCGGGACGGGTTTTCCCCTCCATCCGCTCTAGTGGCCACCCGCGAGGGTGCGACGTACGCGTGAGCCGTACATCGCCTACTTAGAGAGTACATCAGGTGACGGTGCCCGCTTCTGTGCGGGCAAGCGCTGGGAGGGGTCCGGATGTGTTAATATCAGCAGTTCCCGGATTCCTCCCTTCACAGGCGCAGAGTGGCACACCGTGTGGTTTTAGTCGGTTCGAGTCCGACACACCGCCCCGCCGTAAACCCCGGTGGGGTGACGGTCCGATGGGATTTCCACACGTTAAAAAAAAAAAAAAAGAACAGTGATAACACAAAAGAAAACTTAATGTTTTTTTAAATTCATATATAAAAACTATAGAAAAACAGTACGAAAACCAGTACCCGTATTAATAATTATAAATTGTTCGTACGGTAACCGAAAACTATAGAAAAACAGTACCAAAACCAGTACCCGTATTAATAATTATAAATTGTTCGTACGGTAACCGTATTAATAGACTCAGCCAAAATACAATTAAGTGTATGTAATCAGTAATATTATTAATCCATAATGGCCGCCGTAACAAAATGGCGGCGTACTTTTTTTTTTATGTATGGCCCGCCAAAATGACTACTCTGCCTGATGGAAAGCATAAGCAGAATCCAAGAGTGGTGGTCACCATACTCATTGCGGATGCAGACAATGCAACAATGCAGCATGGCGGCCTAGTGATGCTTCTGCATCTTATAGTCTAGTCAACAAGCATGGAACTTGTTGACTATTTGGGCCTCCGGTCTCGCACTCACCAACGAAACACGACAGCACGAACGCTGTCATTTTACGTAGATTTTCTGTGCGAGGGTACATATTTCTGAACAACCCACCCGATATGGGTATCACATGAAAGAGCTTAAAATTATTTTCTTTATTAACAAGTAATAAAAGCTTGTTTTTAAAAAAAACTTAAAAAAAAACTTTTTAAAGTAATCACTAGTTTTAATTTTAGGAAGAGAATAATAGTAAATAACATATTCACATAAATTTTTATACGACTAACTATAGAAAAATCTTTAAATGCAACGTGCTCTATTCTCTTTGAATGTTAACTGGAAGAAAACTTAGGTTTCGGTAAAGCTCTCCATTGCACATGTAATTTCCTTGTAACTTAGTTAATCATTTAAGTCAATAAAGAATAAGTAAAACGAAAGGAAGCTCCAAGACAACATTCTCAATAATACCACATAAAATACAATACATGTAACCAAGTTAAAAGCCCAGTGTTCAGTTAGCAGCATTGTCACGTACTTTGAAACTGTTTCAGATTTATTTTGTTAAAAAGTTTAGCTCTGTGTCAATTTTATTTTAAAGTGTTTATTTAGAAAGACGACAGACTTTCCTTATTATACCACTGGTGCGACAATATCTATCTATCTAATACCGAGCAATTCTTATAAATTGTAAATTCTTGTTACCGTGGTTGATCCCCGCTTCGGCATGAAAGGGCCGGCTTGTCCGGAGTGATACCACGGCCTCACAGAAAACCGGTGTGAAATAGCGCTTGCGCTGTATTTCACCGAGTGAGTGAGGATACTGGAGGTCCATATTTTTTTTTATTAAGTCGAAATACTATTATCCCTTTAGATAACGTTAATTTACGAACGAATAATTAATTTAAATTTTCAGTTCTTTCTCCGTGACTATAAATAAAAGAGTTTTGAAAGACCGAGATATTTCCATTTGCAAATTACTCTCACGGGGATTTTGAAAATTTGATTGGATTATTTATATATCCAGGATTTGTAAGCTTTCCTTTACATTTCAATCGTTATTCTTTCACGCTCAGTGTTGGTCTGCGCTTGATGTAGGTAGGTTTTCGTTATCCAAGACCTAAATTCTAGTGATATAAAATAAATTAGCCATTGAACAGTTTTCAATAAGGAAAGTGACGCCCATGTTCCCAGTATACTAGCTCACCAACGCAATTTCGTATGCGTTTCTCAAAATCAGCATATTTATTGATACTTTTGTCCTATTTGTCTTAGAGTGATATAATTTTGTCTTTAGCCTTTTTCGATAAATGAGCTGTCCTTCACTAAAATAAATATTGAAGTCGACAGTTTTATAGAATGACTAGTTGTTGCCCGCGGCTCCGCCCGCGTGTGTGTCGGTTATCGCGGCAAAAATATGTTATTCTGATGTATAAGCTATATTACTATAAAGTTTTATCAAAATCCGTTCAGTAAATGTTGCGTGAAAGAGTAACAAACATCCATCTTTCCATCCATCCATCCATACTTACAAACTTTCGCGTTTATAATATTAGTTTAGATAGTACAGACTTTTTCTCGTTACTTTGAGACAACTCCGGCATCATCACTACATCACTACATAGTATAAAAAAAACCGACTTTCAAACAACATCCAAATAAAACTCTCTGCCAAATCAGGTATAGACAATTTATGAAGAACCAGTTTATTTTACGCTTTTAAGTGTTTTTTGGCAGAGAATTTTCGTTGGATGTTTTTTGGAAGTCGGTTTTTTTTTATAAAAAGTTTTTATTTTTCAGTTTTTAGTGCAAACAATCGTATGTAAGTAGTAAGTTGAATTATTTCATCAAATTTCATCAACAAGAATACAAATTAAGGTCTATACGTACGTGTAATATTAAAATCATCCTCTAATCCCTTACTGTTGAAGAGTTTAACCTTCTATCATCAGCTCACCTAAATAACTTGAAAGTATACGACTGAAGGTAACATATATACATATGATATTTAAAGATTTATCCTCCAACTCCTAACCGTTAAGGAGTTGTGTCTTACATCATCAGCTCATCATCATAAAATGATGACTACCAGACGCAAATACCGGTGTAACTTCAGAAAATATACGAAAAACATAGTATGTGCCTATAAAAAATTAGGGTTTCTCTCGATTTCCCTAGGATCCCATCATCAGATCCTGATATGGTGGCAATGGGACCACCTCGGGAGCATACCCTTTCGAATCCAAAAAAAAATTCAAAATCGGTCCATAATTGACGGAGTAATCGGTGAACATACATAAAAAAAAAAAACATTCAGTGGAACATAGAACCTCCTCCTTTTTGGAAGTCGGTTAGAAACAAAGTCGCTTTCTCTGTCCCTATATCCCTATGTTTGCTTAAATCTTTAAAACTACGCAACGGATTTTGATGCGGGTTTCTTTTATAGATAGAGTGATTCAAGAGGAAGGTTTTTATGTATAATAAATGCATAATATAGCATGGAAACACTGTTAATTTTCGAGGTTTCCAATGTGATGTAGCAAATAAACACATTTTTTGCGCTTACATTGCAAACGCTGGTTGCACCCTACAAGATAGATCAAAATAATGTACTACAGTATTGTACACCTTAAAAAGTACTACAAAAAAGTCTGGAACGGTATATGTCTATCTCTTAGGGATAACCCACAACAACCATTTTTTATTCCTTTCTTTGTACGAAAAATAATGGCTTATTTACGAAGTGATTTTAAGCAATACAGAGTGAATTCTTATACAATTAAGTAAATTAAATACATTGTGCATTTAATATAGATTAAAATGACCCCTTCCAGTATCTAATTTAAATGAATATATTCGAAGATATTATGGATCGTGCACGTGATAGAAATGCACGAATCTTGTCGTCGGCGGGGGCATCTGAAATTCACCCGTGCGAAGCCGGGGCCTGTCGCTAGTTATTAGTATATCCTGTGTTGCGGGAAACATAACATTCTATGCACTAGAAATCAGCATGGCAACTCCTAAGCCATTGCGCCGTGATTACAGTTCTTTTAAAAAAGCAAGATTTATTAAATAAACGTTATGATGGACTTGCTGGCTTTTACAAATTCTCTTAAAATGCTTGCAGATTCTGTAACTTTATTAAATAGGTACTTAATTTAATATCCCATCTTATAAAATTCAATCAAGGTTTTGTGACAATACGAAAGACGAAATAATTTTCTCTTAAAATCCAATCTTCATTCCAATATTTTATTGACGTTCTAAAACTTTCTTAATTACATAAAATTTGGTTTACTGTATCAGTGATTAGTAATTGATTATGACGGGCTTATGCGATTACGGTAATCACTAAAACCCCCCATAATCAATTTTATATCAAGCTAAAATACCTACCAAGATCACTAACGTAAATATGATTTTTGTGTTCTGACATTGAATCTTTAAATTAATTATCTCCTGCAAAAGCTTCGCGTAAACACTTTGTTATTCTGTTCTTGACTAGAGCCATTATATCATTATATTGAATTCAGAAACCAACAAAACATTTATACTAAGTAAAGTCTGTCACTAAGTCAAGGTTGAAACAATATTATTTACCATTTGAAGAAAAACAATATTTCTATTAGGGTAGTATTCTAATATCTAAAACTCTCGTGTCGCGGTGTTTGTTACCAAACTCCTCCGAAACGGTTGTACCGATTTTATGAAATTTTGTGTGCATATCGGGTAGGTCTGAGAATCGACAAACATCTATTTTTCATACCCCTAAATACTAAGGGTGACCTACCCCAATTTTTTTTATGGCAAAACAACGTTTGTCTTGTCAGCTAGTCTGTATATAAAGTATGTCTACTTTATTATTGGTGGATTGGTTAATGAACAGGTTACAAACTTCAAGACTAAAGTGAATTGCATTTCATCAGAATCATCATCAATAGTTTACTTGAGCTTTCCATAGAAAGGAAGTTTTAACCTACTGTACCACCCGTGCCAGGGGTATGGTAAAGGGTTTGTTTCAAGTTTTCTTCCCTTTGCAGTGTTGTTGTTCGGCGTGGTTTGCTGTCTTAGGGCTCCCACACAGGCTCCCGCTTATAGAGATCGAAATATACCGTTTCTCCATAACCTGTAGAGGTGGAAATGGTAATAAAATGCGTATTTTTGGTGTTGTTAATTAAGTGTAGGTATTTAATTATTGTAAAATAATAATACAATACAAACAAAAAAAAAAGATTTGCAAACAAACATGTCGAAAGCTGTCTCAACATGATAAAATGTGTCACTTATACCTACAGCGGATTGAGCTACAGAGCCCCAATTATAGAGATAAACATCGAAAAAAATCCTAGAAATCAAATTTCATTTAACCAGGTCTTAAAATTAAATGCTATGAAATATATTTAGCTTTAATTCTCGCGGAATTAAAGCTAAATATATTTCATAGCATTTAATGTCATGGATTTCCGCAAAGTAACGCCTGATTCCATAACTTATCTCAGGTCTTAAAAGTCCCATTAATAGAGGTAATTGGATGAAAAAGTGCCGGGACCTCATTGGAGTTCTCAATAACTGGCAATGTACTCTCTCACTGATCCAGGTCTCCCTTAACAATGTTCCACCTATCCTATAATCCTTATTTATATCTTTAAAGACAGCTATATGGTAAGTAACCATATTTAAAATTCTTACAATCGCTTGTTACCAAGCCGCACCCTTAGTTAATCAGATGTACATAGGCATCTAAAAGGGCTCCCACACATAACTGCAAATTCGCAACGCATCGCAAATATCTGCGAGGTCGCACGAATGCACATCAAGTACTTCACGCCATATCGCATCGCAGTTATGTGTGGGAGCCCTTAGGGAAGTATTTGCACTGTGACATGAGAGTAATACGTTCGAGGTGACGTTTCCATTTAAGGAATAAACAGCGGTAAACGCGCACTTATATGCCACAAACAAATGTGTAGGGAAAGATTGCTAGCTTTACTAAGATTTTATCATGTCATTGTCACTGAAAAGAAAAAAAACATATATATTTATACTCTCGATTGTCGGCACTTGATGGAACTTGTTTATATTTTCTTTTACTTAACTACAAAGGT
Source organism: Diaphora mendica (assembly GCA_949125395.1). Lineage (NCBI taxonomy): Eukaryota > Metazoa > Arthropoda > Insecta > Lepidoptera > Erebidae > Diaphora > Diaphora mendica. Next base: position 39,757,711 of record OX421310.1, on the reverse strand, counting down.
TAATTTGATAGTACATATTATGTACATTGGGTAAAACCGGTCAGCATTGCAGTGAGTTAAAATATTGTCATCTGATACTAGTTATGGTATTTATTTGTGTATGTATATATTATGTGTACAAGTTTTCGTGTATGGTAAATTTACATATGTATGTGTATTTGATATATTACGAATAACCTAAATGCACCTACATCGAGATTAGCCGAAACAAACACACATTTATACAATAACAACACAACGTTGTCTTGCCAGTCCCCAACCCACACTTGGCCAGCGTGGGGACGTATGGCCTTAACCCTCTCCTGAGAGGAGTCCCGAGCCCAGCAGTGGGAAGTTACGGGTTGTTGATGAAACATCATTTACTAAATGCATATGGAAGTATCATATCCACGAAGTGAAAAGCTGTTAATTTGAATTTAGAAACAGACTCTTCAATTTTTATTTATTTTTATACTTTGTCCGATCTAAGAAGTAGATTTTGACAGGTGAGACTGACGTTCCGTAACGACAGAATGCAACCATGCACTAATGGAAGTGACCATAAAACTATGTTAATTTAAGTCAAATAAATTTTATAAATGTAATAATTTATACTACTGAGTTGAATGAATGTAATGGGGCATATTTTAGTTTATTTTTCCACAAATAAAATTAAATAGTCGCTTGAGTCTTCACTTCTGCATGGTGTCCTAAAACAGTTACATTCTATTATTTTTATTTTTTAAATTTAGTGAAGTGACATTTTAATCGTTGCGGAGGTTAAGAATAATCGTTTTGATTTACAAATCGGATGTAATCGACTTGCTAGCCAGTAATCATTTTCGTTATAATTAAGTAGCTGATACTTATTCATTCATTTTTTTACTTTCATTTTATGCTTTTCGTATAATGAAACTAAAGTGAACAAACATTCATACTTATATCATTCATTTTTATATTATGAATAATTTAAATAATATTAATGCGTTATACGAAAGTATCATTCTTTCATATCTGTTTCAGCATTATAAGCCATTGAATTATTTCTAAAATTAAATACCTATTTTTTCGTCACTTTATTTGAGTTAGTTCGAGGTTAAATGTGTGTGAAAAAAACTAATGTCACGTAGAACAAGACTTTTAGATAAGAATTAGTATCGACACTAAACACAATTTAGACCATTTACAATGATCGGCAAGTAAGTTCATTTCTTTTTAGGGTTCCGTGCCAAAGGCAAAAAACGGAAAACTTATAGATTCGCCATGTCTGTCTGTCTGTCCGTCCGTATGTCACAGCCACTTTTTTCCGAAACTATAAGAACTACAATGTTGAAACTTGGTAAGTAGATGTATTCTGTGAACCGCATTAAGATTTTCACACAAAAATATATATAATAAATTTTGGGGGTCCCCATACTTAGAACTAAAAGTTGAATAAACATTTTTCATCAAAACCATATGTGTGAGGTTCTATAGGTAGGTCTTCAAAAATGATATTGAGGTTGCTAATATATTTTTTTTCTAAACTAAACAGTTTGCGCGAGAGATACTTCCAAAGCGGTAAAATGTGCCCCCCCCGTAACCCCCGTAACTTTTAAAATAAGAGAATGATAAAACTAAAAAAATATATGATGTACATCACCATGCAAACTTCCACCGAAAATTGGTTTGAACGAAATCTAGTAAGTAGTTTTTTTTAATACGTCATAAATCGTAAACTGCAATTTGCCTTTCATTCAATCAACACAAATATAAAAATAAAATAAAAATTACATTATGTTACTTGCTGCTGTGGAACCCTTCATGGGCGAGTCCGACTCGCACTTGGCCTCTTTTTTTATCTTTTGCAGCGCGATGTTATATCTAGACATATACCAAATCAATTTCCATTCCAGAATCCAATACGTAGCAATAATAGTGTCTAATTTTAGCTCAATTTGAGAAATACACCCGCTATTCTTAACTATATTTGTGGAATACAACATGTTTATATTGTTTAAGAAACATAATTCTTAAAAATAAGAGGTTAAATTATTCCAATTTTAAAACGATTAACGATGCTTCATATATTATATTGATGATCGTACATTTGTAATTGTTATCGATTTTTTTCACTATGGTCTAAAGACACCCAAGCACTAAACGTCAACTGTCAAAATCACCTTCATAAATCAGACAGACTATAAAGATTGAAGTAAAACATTTTATGTAAAGAGTATTCTTCACTAATAAATAAACTTGGTAGTACAATTCAGTAATACCTTTCAACTTAAATTAAATTCCGTTTAATCTACTTTGTGTATATTAAAAACCCTAGTTGGGGCCGGTGGACCGCATTATGCAAATTCATTTAATTAATTAAAGAAGTTTTAAAGACAATTTACCTTAAATTTCTCCTCAGGTGTCGGAAAGACATTAAAATAAATACCGTTTATCTTTATTTTATTCTGTCTTCTCTCATAAAAGAAGGTTTTATATTGCAAAAATCACGAATTAGGTTTTAGAAAAAAATACAAATCCTTCATTTATATACACACAAATAGAACTTCTAACTTGTCTCTTTCCTGATACAATTATAATACAACTGATTGTAATAATTATAATCTTGTAATATTTGTAACTACTCTAATCGATTGTAATAAACTTATTATTACCTAGATTTTTACTGACTGCCTCATTGGTCTAGTGGTTAGCGTAAGCGACTGCGGATCAAGAGGTCTCGGGTTAGATTCCCGGGTCGGACTGCTGTTGGGTTTTTCTTACAAGAAATTCTTAATAGCAGCCCGGAGTATGGAAGATGGTGGTTTGTCCCGTTCGGGCCTCGGAGAGCATGTTAAGCCGTCGGTGCCGGTTGTCATGAACATCTATGGCAATCGTTATTGGGAAGTCAGTGTTCTCAAATATACTGACAACTAGTTCAAACTTCGAATTCAGTTCACCCTCAGGGTTGCGGAGGTCCGATGCAAGTCGCTCCTTGTAAAAACTGATATTCAAGTAAAACCGGTTGAACTAGTAGCCGACCCCATATCTTGGGAATAATAAAGGCTAGGAAGAATGTTATCTAGATTTTTTATGTATCTTTTTTATGTCCTGAGCCTGTCAAAGTGACTCTACTCTGCCTAACGGAAAACATGAGCTCAATGCAAGAGTAGTTAGTGGTCACTATAATCATTGCAAATGCAACAATGCAGCATGGTGACCCACATTGTTGCGACTTCTTGAGATGATTCTGCATCATTGAGCCACCAGTCTCGCACTTACCAACGAAACAAGAGAACGAATGCTGTCATTTCAGGTTGGTATTCAGTGGTAGTACCAGTACCACTCCGGTCGAGCGGACCCGTTCCTGTTGAAATCAGCGTGGTTCTTTTTCGCTTAAGCAGATTCATGCATTTATATACCTTATATATAGATATATTGGTAAAGGTTAAGCAACAAGTCGAGATTATAAATTGACTGACTGTAAAACACATTCCACTTCGAATGTCAAATTACACAAAATTAACTTTAATTTTATTTCTTCACTGTAACACACCTGTTGTAGTAATACACCCGAGAGCAACTAATCCTGGTCACATACAGAAAAGAAATCCGGGTTGCATTCACATACCTGAAAGGCTCTGTAATTAAACGATAGCTTAGGTCTCGAATGTGTACTGCCTTTACAAAATATCAAATGTTTGTGATGAACACGATCATTTGTTTTGTGTGGGTATATTTATCTATGATATGCATGTATTTAGAAATCCATAAGTATGTTTATCAGCAGTTTGCTTAATTGTAGTTAAATTACATAGAAATAGCCTAAGTAAACTTTAAAACAAGCAGAGTTTTCACTAAAGCATTAATTAACAAAACAATCTTGAGCCACAGGGGCGTTGATGAAACACGGAGTAAACTTCATAGGAGTCTATAGTCCGAATATTTCTCTCAAGTCGCTTCAAGGGATGTTACCCCTGTCAAAACCACGGCTCGCTATACAAACTCTTTCGCTCCGTGCCGTATAACCACTGGGATCTCAGTAATTGAATAGACCCTAATAAATAGGGCTGAAGGTAGCTTTGAACGTAATACGTGTGACTTGGTAAATACGACCTGTTAAGTATTCTATTCAGGTAAACTTGCAGATTTTGGTCCTTAGGTGTTGTTTTTAAACGACTATAGCGAAGCCAAAAGGACGGGTAATATTTTTTTCAGTCTTTGTATGTTCCACCGTAATGTCTACATTAATTAGCGTCTACATTACCTATTATATATAAAAATGAATCGCCGAAATGTATGTACGCGCATAACTTCCGATCGGCTGCACCAAATTATTATTTTTATGTGTTCGTTATAGTTAGGACAAGGTTTGTGAATAAGAAAAATTAAAAGGTAACGAGAAAAGTATTTTTTTTTATTGTGGAAGCTGAGAAGGATAAATAAATATGGCGGTACGAAGTTCGCCGGGTCAGCTAGTTTACTATGAATGGAACTTACAGTCCGAGCTCTAAATAGCATTCAAGTTTTAATCAATTTATTCTTATTTTGCTATTATTTTAAAATAAATATAGTAAAAATTGTCACAGCAATATACATTTATTTTTATGTTTGGCACTGCCACAATGCCACACTACTCTGCCTGATGGAAAGCATAGTATTAAGCAGAATCAAAAATTGGAATGAAGTTGAATCCAAATCCATATTTAAGATACTTGAATATTTTTGATTTTAGAAAAGCGATAGTGTCTTGCAGTGGGATTTAGGACAATTAGTCAAAGATAACAAATAAAAATTTTAAGATATAGACTAAGGTAACTGACCTTATTGTCATCATCATCATCAACAACTTTTGATAGTCCACAGCTGGGCATGAGCATCTCCTGCGAAAGGTGGGTGGCCTACTATAGCCCGCTGGCCGACGGGTCAGTTTAGGGTTTTAGGTTTTTTTTAAAGTTTTTTTATTTTTTTATTTAGTGATGTTAACGACTAAGGGAACAAACTGAGCAGGACTCTTAGTGTGCTTCCTTATCGCCTCTTAAGACACCCATGGGATGAATACGGGTGGTAATACTTTGTATTCCTAATCCATCACCAATCTAATCTCATTATGTTGCGTATATATTTCTCCATATCTTTAGTACTTTTATATTGTATACTAGCTGTTGCCCGCGGCTCCGCCCGCGTGAATGTCGATTTTCGCGGCAAATAGTAACCTGTATAAGCTATATTACTGTAAAGTTTCATCCAAATCCGTTAGTAGGTAGTAGAGCCACGCTGATTTCAGCACGAATGGGCCGGCTCGACCGGGGCGGTACTACCCTCGCACAGAAAATAAACGTAAAATGACAGCGATCGTGCTGTCGTGTTTCGTTGGTGAGTGCGAGACCGGAGGCCCAATTAGTCTAGTCAACAAGTTCCATACTTGTTGACTAGACTAAAAGATGCGGCAGCATCACTAGGCCGCCATGGTGTGGGTCGCCATACTGCATTGTCTGCATTCGCAGTGAGTATGGTGACCACCACTCTTGGATTCTGCTTATGCTTTCCATCAGGCAGAGTAGAGTCATTATGGCGGGCCATACATAAAAAAATAAAAAATAAAATAAAGAAGTTTTAGCGTGAAAGAGTAACAAACACACACACTCACACACATTTTGTGTTTTGTTTCTGGTAAATTATCATAACTATTAAGTTATATGTTTGTTTATATTAAAAATTATAACTCCTAATTCAAGTATTTTAAACTTAAAATTGATCTTTTACATTTTTATTATGCGATTCAACGTTATACATACAAACATACATATATAAGTAGATATACATATACAGATTACGCATACATAAATACAACATTTATACACTAATTAATGGAAAAAAAAACTTCGTTTAAAAAAACCGACTTAAAAACTAAAAAGTATCAAATAACTTGTATATGCTACCTATTCATAGGTTTGAAGTCGGTGCCAAGCCAAATGTAATAGTAGGTACCACACTCGCTATATTTCGAGACGAACGTCAACGACGTCATCGACGCTTCGGTTGTTTTGTTCTACGCGGAGAGCAGCTATCCCGCTCAAGGTCACGCCATATCAGGAGATATGGTGGCCATGGGACCACATGAGGAGCATACCCTTTTTGGAATACAAAAATAATTTTCAAAATCGGTCCACAAATTGACGGAGGAGTAATCCGTGTACATTCATACATTAAGAAAAAAAATCGATGAAATTGAGAACCTCCTCCTTTTGGAAGTCGTTTAAAAAGGACGGTAAGCTATAGATTAGAAAATTCTGCCAGTTCGTTGAGAAAGAGCTCATGTACTTTATTTTTGAATGTATATCGGTTAGTGGACATCCTGATTTCGAGCGGGAGCGCATTCCAGAGTATTACTGCTCGAACAAAGAAGGAACAGTTCACGAAGTCGGAGTGATGAGACGGACATGAGAGAAGCAGATTTTTAACTGAGCTAGGATTTATATCGTGATTAGAGCACAGGTATCGGAAATACGGAGCAAGGTAGGTAGGTAAGGATGGTGAGTTGAGAAATGAAAATAGGAAGGTAAGTGCTCGCTGATTGCACTGTAGGCGAATAGGTAACCATTTTAACTGGGAACGCAAAGCAGACACATGGTCATACTTTCGAATATTGAAAATAAATCGAATGCAGTTATTAAGAAGACGGTCAAGCTTGTTAAGGAGGTCTGCATTCAGGTCGAAGTAACACACATCACCATAGTACATTCAGTGTTCCGCAAACTTTTTGGGTTCAAGGTACATCTAGGAAGATTAAAAATTTTGGAGGTACACCATAATTTAAAAATATTTTTAAGTAATAAAAAACAATATTTCTTATTAGTCACAAAACTATATTTTTATTTTACACTTTAATTGAGCATAGGCGGTCTCATCTCTCGTCGATCGTTTTGAGGCGTTCCCTTTTTTGTTTTTTACTGTGGTAAGAGTTAAAAATCCTAATCCACATAACTTTAAAATTTTCTTATCTAGTTTTATGGTTAGGCAGATTTAGACAAAATAAAAAGATCTCAGAAATTACAGAATAAAAAATAAAAAGTCCTCAGAAATCAGAACAGACTTGTCTATAAGTAAATTCTGAAAGCTGCAGCACTTTGAATAGGAAGGGAAGAATAGAAATAGGGCGAACATTTTCAGGAAAGGAAGAATAAGAATAGGGCGAAAATGTTCAGGAAGGAAAGAATAGAAATAAAGCGAAAATATTCAGGAAAGGGTAGAATAGAATTAGGGCGAAAATGTTCACGAAGGGATGAATAGGAATACCGTGAAAATGTTCAGGAAGAGAAGAATAGAAATGGAGTGAAAATATTCAGGAAGGGTAGAATAAAAATAAACTTCGTACCGCCATATTTACATATCTGTCTCAGCTGGTCTCAGCTTCCTACAGGCAGTGTACAGCCGCGGACAAAGAAAAAGACTTTTCCCGTTATTAAAAAAAAAAAAAAATTAAAAAATTTTAAAAAAAATCTATGTCCTACCTCGTAGTATGAACTCAAATCGTGCCAAGTTTCATTTTAATCCATTCAGTAGTTTCAGCGAGATGCGCGGCCAAGATACAGACAGACGTCGCGGACAAAAAAAAAGACTTTGCCCGCTATCTTTTAATTTTTTTTATACATAAACCTTGTCCTAACAATAAGGTCCTACACATAAAAAAAGAATCATTTAATTTGGTGCAGCCGATCGGAAGTTATGCGCGTACATACATTTCGGCGATACATTTTTATGTAAATAGATATGTTGATACTGAATTTTAAAAATATTATCTAATATCTTTACCATTTTTATTTGCATTCTAAACAGTGACAACCAACAAAATATGTCAATACAATGACAATTTCTGAATGAACCAACAGTAACAACCATCAAAATAATAATATTAAAATACGCGATTATAATATATAAATAATATGTGGTGTCTATTTAAAACCCTTAATTTCATTCGTGTAATAATATATCATGCCTATTTAAAACCCTTAATTTAATAAGTGCTTCAATTTGACAGCCACTTTTTTCCGAAACTATAAAACCTATAATGTTGAAACTTGGTAAATAGATGTATTCTGTGAACCACATTAAGATTTTCACACAAAAATAGAAAAAAACAATAAATTATGGGGTCCCCATACTTAGAACTGAAACTCAAAAATTGTTTTTTCATCAAACCCATACGTGTGGGTGTGGGTAGGTCTTCGAAAATGATATTGAGGTTTCTAATATCATACTTTTCTAAACTGATTAGTTTGCGCGAGAGACACTTCCAAAGTGGTAAAATGTGTGTCCCCCCCCCTGTAACTTCTAAAATAAGAGAATGATAAATCTAAAAAAAATATATGATGTACATTACCATGCTAACTTCCAACGAAAATTGGTTTGAACGAAATCTAGTAATTAGTTTTTTTTTAATACGTCATAAATCGTAAACTGCAATTTACCTTTCATTCAATCAACACAAATATAAAAATTTAATAAAAATTGTATTATGCTACTTGCTGCTGCGGAACCCTTCATGGGCGAGTCCGACTCGCACTTGGCCGCTTTTTATAGGATATAAGAGAAGAAGAAGATATACAAATTGTTTTGTCAACTTTGCAAGTTTTTTCTAGTAATCTATTACTGTAAAACCAGCAAATTAAATACAGTCTACTGAAAAGTCGTCTTCCTTCATACATTTGGACCTTGCTCCTTTACAATGACCATTTAACGTTATTATGGTATTTTAGTTTTTGGTTCAGAATCGATTAGAGCGTCCTCCCAAAAAAAATCTAAATTTCTCTAATGTACAGAATTAATGTTTTTTTTTTATTATACCTACTTTAAAAATTAATCATATATAGATTACTCGTATATAGGATAGGTACATCCTACTGTGAAGTTAGTGTTACTTAATTCCAATGGATGTCGCTGTTAAGTTTAGAAACAATTTTCAATAAAATTTCATTGCTTCAGTAACGATTAGAGAGCCCTCCCGATAAAACATGTAAATTTCTTTAATGTACAGAATTGATCTGTTACATCACATTTTTATTATACGTTCAAAAGAAAATCATATTACGTACCTATTGTAAAGTTAGTTACTTGATTCCAAGAGATGTCGCTGTTTTAAGCAAAGAAACAGACAAACTCAACGTCTACAGATTTATTATACGTGATATATGTATAAATAGATCACGGAACAATATTTAAAGTACTTGCTGTCTAGCAAAAAAAGAATGAATGAAATCACGTGTTATTGAATTACAACCAAGTACATATTTTGACTTCCATCCCTTCTCTCCAGGAAACCGTGCCGAATTTATGGATAGAGAGATTTCGATAAATCAAATACTTAATGCTACACCGAATTTTTATTAGTTTCCACTATTATTTTGTACTTTTAAGTTGTCTGCACAATCAAAGTGTTATTACGTATGGCTTCCAAAAGATGTAGCTACGTGTTGTATTTCGTAATGATAAATTCTTTATATTTTTTTTTCCAATAGATAGAGAGATTGTGATAAATTAAATAATTAATGCTACAATCTTCAGAGTATCTCCTTTCTAACAAAAAAAGAATTATTGCAATCGGACTACTCGTTAATGAATTACAATTAATTACACATTTTGACTTTCATCCCCCCTCACAGGGAAACCGTCCGAAATTTCGGAATAAAAAGTATCCTATGTCCTACCTCGGAGTATGAACTCAAATCATGCCAAGTTTCATTTGAATCCATTCAGTAGTTTCGGTGTGAAGCGCGGCCAAGATACAGACAGACAGACAGACAGACAAAAATGAAAAAAAAATAGTTTTGGTTTCAGTATCGATAACAGAGTGCCCTCCAAAAAAAATTTTCAAAATATCTTCAATGTACAGAATTTGACCTGTTACATTTTTATTATAAGTGTAGATTGAAAAGTCAAAAGAAATTGAAATAACACCAAAAATACATAGTCTGAAACTCCAATAGAAATGTAAATGTTTGAGAACACAGTGATGAGCTCATTTCGAATTCAAATTACATCACTTATCCTTTATATGAAGATCACGCATTTCTTCGAAGTTCATGACAAACATTCAGAAGTACAAAGATAATATATGTATTGTAACTTTATATCATTCTCGTTATAGAGGCATTCCTATTAACGGTGTTAATACTGGATTTTATCCTTGCAATTTACGTTGTAATGTAGTAGATATTCTTGATGGATTGAGTACTTTTATGGATTTTTTTGATTATTAGTAGGTGTTTTTTCTTTTCGTAATTATTAGAATAAGTAAAATTAGTTTTTGTTTCTGAATTTACATGTTCCGAGTTTGCATTAGATGTTAGAAATGTGAGACAATTACAACAAAGAATATGAACACGGTTTGGAGTTAAGGTCAAAGCTTCAACGGTCTGAACGTTGAGTGTAAAACGATTTTGAAGAGTTTTAAGTAACTGTAGTTTGGACTGGCGCGTTTTTCCTTAGTGGTAAGATACATGATGTATATATTTATCTAACATTTGGTCATCGCGATAGCTGGATTTTTTTGTATTGATAGTTTAAATAACAGTAAAAACGGTGATAATGTTAAGAGACTTACGAGAATGTCACTCAGAAGATTTAAAAAAATCGTAAGAGTGAATAGTGACGATTTAGGTAGTAGGTAGTAGAGCCACGCTGATTTCAGCACGAATGGGCCGGCTCGACCAGGGCGGTACTACCCTCGCACAGAAAATCAACGTAAAAGGACAGCAGCAATGCTGTCGTGTTTCGTTGGTGAGTGCGAGACCGGAGGCCCAAATAGTCTTACAGTCACTCTTGCATTCTGCTTATGCTTTCCATCAGGCAGAGTAGAGTCATTTTGGCGAGCCATACATAAAAAGAAAAAAAAAAAATTTGATTGTTTATCAACACTGCTGAGAATAAACAAATGAGTAAATTCCATAATAGCTTCGACTTCGAACAAAACCGTTGCTCGGGCTTCAACATGCTCATCGAGCTGTCCGCCCCGCACATTATACGTCCGTTTCAGAAAGAACGTTAGAAAATGTATGTGTAAAATGCGCTATTATTGTTATGAACCACAACTCAATATTGCGCTGACTGCTTCTATCTCTGTATATGTATGCACTAACACTCTTAAGCATTTATGGTCAATCAAATCTATTTCCGTTCGAGTACAGACCTTTCACTACAGAAAATGCCTATTCGGAAATGAAGTCAGTCATGTCTCATGTGAATACATGCAGTGAAACGCTAATGTATGATATAATAACATATACATAATATCATCATCATCAGTCCATTGCAGTCCACGGCTTTGCATCCAGTCGCCGCTATACCTACCATATAGTCCATTGAAACTAATAGAACTCCAGAAATCTTTGTGTGTCTTTGCTTCATTCAGTATCTATATATTTTGGTCGGTTAGTATATATTCAGTTAATCTTACTTAGAAACAAGTCCCTTATGTAAAGCCAAGTAAATCTTAAGCTTTTCAATAAAATCTTAAAATGTACAGTTTATTTTGTTATTGTTTAATGAAATTGTATTTTGAAATTTAATATTCTTATTATCTCCTGTAAAATGTTGAATACAAGTGAAGTTTAAAAGTCAAAGTTAATAGACTTCGTGGTGGAGCTAAACGGCTTCGCCCGCTTTGTTTCACGAATAAGCTTAAAATTTCGACTTTGTGTAAATCTGAGTTTATCTTCACTTTATCTCTATTGTCGAGACTAAAACTAACTCATTACGTACCTTGAGTCTGGTTTACTTTATCAGTGTTTGATCTTATTATGCCTGATTAAATTAAAACCATGATGCGTCTACAATATTTTCAGACTATTTGAAAAAAGTTTTATGTTATCTATCACTTCGTAATTTATACTCTATATTGTCGGCACTTAATGGAATTTGTTAAAATACATTCTAGATGTAAACTCACTTGTACTTATTTTATTATTTCCTTCAATAGTGGAATAAATACAAGTGAGTTTTATTCTGGTATCTATCACATCATCATCTCTCTATCCTTTTCTCTAATCTATTTGCAATGAGTTTTCTTTTTCCATTCCTTGATCACTCGACATCATCCGTTTCATGCACCCTTTTCATTTCATTTCGAACTGATTTAAGATTTTTCTTTTATGATAGTCTGCCTGCCTGACGCTGTCCTTCGGTAATTTTATCATACTTTGTACGTTGTATAAAGTGATACTTGGGGATTTATACAATATCAAAATCATAGTTTTAATATAAAATCGTAGAAATAAAAGTATCATACTGTCAGTATTTAAAAGTATTCGATATCTTCTTTATATTCAATAGTTCTATATTTGCCTCTTGCCTCTTAAGTAAGGTATCTGTATTATGTGGTTTTGCGACTACTCATATCCAGGCATGTACTTCAGTCATGGCGTACGGCAGGGGGGAATCTAGAAGCCGCCGATGCGTTCTTGGAGCTCCACCCGACTGCCGAGGTAGGCCGCCGCGGGGCTTAGTAAGTAGACCGGTCTTCCAGGGTCCCACACACGCCTTTCGTCGCCCCAACAAGAGTATGGAAAAAAAAAGAGGTGTGGCACTTCGAGACTGCCGCGGTAAAGCTATTGCATAGAATTTTTTATCAACTTATGCAATTATAATTATTTATTTATTTTTATTTATGCAGTATGTATAATATTGTGAATGAAAAATGCTAAACTATTTTTCAAATGCTCCATCGCACTCGAAGTATACTGCCATCTACATAATTGGTGCCATACTGACAACAAACAAATGTATGTTTGGAATTACCGGACCGTTAGAATTTATCAAGTAGCATAAGAACAACAATTTTAACATTTAGTAGTAATAAGTTATTGGCTGGAAGGTGTAGGTGAATGATTTATGACGAAGGTGCCTCGCGTTCAAATCTCAACTGGGCGTCGTCGTCTTTTGTGAATGTTTCCTGGATATTGTGGTAAATAGGTATTCATTAAATAAGTAATACAAAATTGAACAAAACAAAAAAGATACGAAAACTTCACAACAAACAACAGAGGGCGCTGAGTGTGGATTTCGGAGCAGCTCGTGCGAGCTTCGGGTGTCAGGTTTTATTTGTGTTACGGAATTTTCTTGATTCGGTCGCCGCGCTCAAACGCCTCAAAGCCCGCTATAAAAGCTATGCAATAGCTTAAAAGGTATCCGTAAAAAACTGAAAAAGTTTCATTAATGGACACAGTAACTTTATTGTGACTTTAGTATTGAGCTATTCTAAAAAAAAAAAATCTTATAGATGGAACCCTTTGAGCAATATGTAAAGTAGATCGCTTTTTAGTTTTTCTTTGCTCTTATTCTATCTACTTCATCAATTTCAATGAAGCAACGAGGTTGGACCAAAATGTCGAAATACATATTCAATTCAAAAATCCGGTTGCATCCAAAGCGGCACTAGTGAATATTCAATAAGGTAAACTGTGAAATCCATCGTCGAAATAAGATAGGTTGGCATGAATATAAAACGGATTCATCTCGCTTATGAAATTTTCTACATCAATCTCTGTCAACCCCGGCGATAAATTTGCAAAAATGTGAAATTGCCATAAATCTTGTTGCCATTTTATGATTCACGATGTTACTTCTTAGGTGTATCACCCTATCTTTGATTGGATAATAGCTCAAAGGAATATTCATAACATTCTTATCCTTCTGAACCTGTTTTTAACCGACTTCCAAAAAGGAGGAGGTTCTATGTTCCACTGCATGTATTTTTTTTTTTTTTTTTATGTATGTTCACCGATTACTCCGTCAGTTGTGGACCGATTTTGAAAATTCTTTTTGTATTCGAAAGGGTATGCTCCCGAGGTGGTCCTATTGCCAGCATATTAGGATCTGATGATGGGATCCCAGGGAAATCGAAGGAAACCCTCATTTTTTATAGGCACATACTATGTTTTTCGTATATTTTCTGAAGTTACACCGGTATTTGCGTCTGGTAGTCATCATTTTATGATGATGAGCTGATGATGTAAGGTAAAACTCCTTAACGGTTAGGAGTTTGAGAATAAATCTTTAAATATCATATGTATATATGTTACCTTTAGTCGTATTCTTTCAAATTATTTAGGTAAGCTGATGATGGAAGGTGGAAGGTACAACTCGTCAACGGTTAGGAGTTGGAGGATAATTCTTTCAATTTCATACTTATCTAAAGACCTGCAGTCATATACTTTCAAGTTATTTAGGTGAGCTGATGATAGAAGGTTAAACTCTTCAACAGTTAGGGATTAGGGGATGATTTTAATATTACACGTACGTATAGACCTTAATTTGTATTCTTGATGAAATAGTTGAACTTACTACTTACCTACGATTGATTGCACTAAAAACTGAAAAATAAAAACTTTTTATAAAAAAAAATAAACCGACTTCCAAAAAAACATCCAACGAAAACTCTCTGCCAAAAAAACACTTAAAAGCGTAAAATAAACTGGTTCTTCATAAATTGCCTATACCTAATTCTTTATTCATTTAAATAGTAGTATTATAATGTGTGCTAGGTACCTAAAATCTGTTTGAAGTCGGTGCTAAGCCAAAAAGAATACAAACGAACAATTGGCAATCACTTGGCACCGACTTCAAACAGATTCTAGGTACCTAGCATTATAATACTACTATTTAAATGAATAAAGAATTAGGTATAGGCAATTTATGAAGAACCACTTTATTTTACGCTTTTAAGTGTTTTTTTGGCAGAGAGTTTTCGTTGGATGTTTTTTTGGAAGTCGGTTTTTTTTTTTTTTAATGTATATATATATTTTACTGAATAAAGGAACTTGAACATTGAGATCCATGTCCCTAATTAAAACATGTAGGTATTAATTTGAAAAAATACAACTCGAAGAGAGCCATCTACATAATCAATTTTATTAATACACTAGCTGACCCACACACCGTCGTTTGCGGCTCCTATTGCCCGTAGCCTGATAATTTTCAGCCGTTTTTTAATCATTCTTCATTGGTGCTCCGCTCCTATTGGTCTTAGCGCGACGATATATAGTCTATAGCCTTCCTCGATAAATGGGCTATCTAACACTGACAGATTTTTGGAATTGGACCGGTAGTTCCTGAGATTAGCGCGTTCAAACAAACAAACAAACTCTTCAGCTTTATAAATTAGTATAGATGTATTTATTATACTCTTCTAAGATCTAATACTCTTAATCAACAACACATATAATTGGATAAAGATGAATATTAGATATTATGTTGATAAAAACTCTTTGGCAAATAACTCATAATTAGGTACCAACTCTTAGCGTCTTATACTCGTGATAACTTCTAAACGAAATGTCCGATTGTGATGAAACAAAAAGTATTTTACTTCTACATAAATATCCTTGTTAACATAATGCTTAATTTGGATAAGGATTAATATTACGATACACATTTAACGTGGTTTCTTTCTTCAGACGATTTAATCACTTATTTTGAACACAAAAGCGGTTATTGTGACTAAACCATGATAGTTAGATATATGCTCTCTCGGACTTTTTTGTAGACCTTAATGGGACCTACAAGTACATTATTTTGTTTTATTGTCAATATTTATTGCAGCGCACGCAAAAAAAGGTTTTCGATTTCACACCTTGGGTTAAGAAATAGCAATTTTCTTACGGATCCCTATTTTTTTTTTGGAAATAAAATATAGCCTATAGCCTTCCTCAATAAATGCACTATCCAAAACTGAAAGAATTTTTCAAATCGGACCAGTAGTTCCTGAGATTAGCGCGTTAAAACAAACAAACAAACAAACTCTGCAGCTTTATAATATTAGTATAGATAGTATAGATCAGGGGTGGCCAACTTGATTAGACCTAAGATCGACTGTTTACTGATGAAACCTTGTGCGATCGACCAATGACACTTCTTTCACACGAAACAATATACTTCATAGTACAATCGATACAATTCGTAGTGTTTTAAACGGTCGCTTAGCAGTTTTCTAATGTACATGGGATAACACTTTATGTTATGCATAAATTGTTATGTTTGTAAAGTATATTATTTTATTAAAAGGATAAACATAAAACTGAAATGTTTTCTTAGTAACTACTTTTGTGTTAGATTTTTAAACTCGGGTTTGTAGGTGGAAATTGCCAAACTCAAAGAATCCAATGTATGTGCTTCTGTCAAGCGAGATTGGTGTTTACTTTTTGTTTGTTCTAAGTAGGAAAATGCTTATTGACATAAATATGTTGAACCAAAACACGAACGCAGCTGTTCAACATATTTCTATAGATTTGGACACCAATGAAGGAACCCAGAAATGAACTAAAGATGACCTTGCTGACTTGCTGGAGCCATTCGACAAGCAACTTCACGCCACTCGCGTATCTCTTCGGATGGAGGGCGAAAGCCGTTTTCCGCCCAGAAGTCAGTCGTCCGCCGATGGACTTCGGCAAGTACTTCCACCTCCATATCATACGGGGGAGTTCCCGGTAACCGCGTATGGCTCTGACCGCCAATATCCTCTGGGGACGAAAGACGCGCGCCCTTTTCTAGACGGTCAGCGTTGCACCATACAGCGCCATTGACCGGAAACCCCCGTTTTTTATGGAATAGGGGACAAACGAGCAGAAGTATCGCCTGATGGTAAGCGATTACCGCCGCCCATGGACACCCGCCAGAGCCATTTTGTCGCGACGCTGGCTTTACCCAAATTGGGCAAAAGTCGCCCAAGGGCAAAGGCAGCGTCGACCAGCTGCTAAAGTGCTCGTCGAAGAGCCACCTAACGTCGCGAATCGGGCTTCTTCTGGGCCCGAACCGGTACGAGGACCGAGGTGTCTACGTTGGATGCGCCGGGGGGCGGACCATGAAATAATAGGGCCTCCGTCTTATTCAGGGCCACCCGTAAGCCCAGCGCCTCAATGCGAGCGTAACAAATTACACCTAGCCCGGGGGAGGTAACTTTGAAGGACCGTATCCCACGTTCCACAGGAGTGGTCCAAGTACAGATCCCTGTGGAACACCGCACGATATAGGTCGCCATCTCAAGATACCATTTCGGTCCTCGTACATGACGGTACGCTCTTCTAAATAATCTGTCACTAGCCGCCTCAGGTACTCTGGGACGCCATGGTAGTGGAGTGCTTCCTGATGCAGCTAAATGGCAGACTATTGAATGCGTTGGCGATGTCCAACGATACCGCCAACAGCCTCCCACGCTGCCGCCACAGCGCACTGCCTAACGGCCCTCGGTCGCCACCGTCGGACGCTTCTCTCGGAATCCGAATTGACCGTCCAACAGATCGGGGCCCACCATGCAGAGGTGCCGGACGATACGGGCTGAGGGTCTCCTCTCAAACAAGTTACCTGTCCAGCGTGCCAACATTGGCCAACATTGTACATTGGTAAAATAAAAACAACAACTTAAGCGGTACGCAAAGGCAGGCCACAGAAAATTTTTGTTTACGGATGAGTTTTTTTTTACAACTGAGCAATATTTTAACAAATAACAGAGTACAACGTGGGCATTATACGACTACGGTGATGGCTTGGTGGGATGTTAGCTATAAAGGAGTGACTGAGCAATATTTTTGTGAAAAAGGTATCAAAACATCGGCACAAGTGTATCAAGATACCATTCTTGCGAAGGTAGTTAAGCCCCTTAACAATACCATGTTCAAAAACCAAGAATGGTCTAAACCGTGAAATGCAAGACCCTGCGCCGGGTCATAAATCTCGATCCAACCAATCTGGGCTAGAAACGAACGTTCCGGACTTCGTCAGAGCTGAAGACTGGCCGTCATCTAGTCATAATCTTAATCCACTGGATTATGATTTATGGTCAGTTTTAGAGATTAAGGCTTGCTAATTTGGAGTGTGAGAGAGAGTGATAATTTGGAGTCCCTAAAACAATCCATACGATTGGCAGTGAAAAATTTACCCATAGAAAGAGTGCGTGCTGCACTGCATTGATAACTGGCCTCAACGTTCAAAAGACTGTATTGCAGACAATAGAGACCAAATAGTTTGCTAGTTACATATTATTTCAGACTGCTGCCCCACCCTGAGCCCATGGCTGGCTACGCCCATGCGACCAGATAAGGCAGTCAAAGGCTTTGCTGTAGTCGATAGAGCACAGCATGAGAGGAGTATTGAATTCGTATGATTTCTTAATTAGCTGGAGAATGTTGAGAATTTGTTCACGAGTTCCTTTGCCTTTGACAAAACTGGCTTACTCCTGGGTTATTTGCCAGTCCAAAAATCGTCGGACCCTGTTGTCAATTATATATACCAATACTTTGCTGGAATGAGAAATTAGAGCCAAAGTTCTATAACTGTCACATTTATAAACGGTTTAGATACTGATGAATTCCACCAACTTCTTAATCTTTTTGAAATCACTTAAGTGAATTTCGAAGTCTGATATCATAGCCTTCATTTCTGTCTGCTAGTCCCTGTTGTCAACTGATGAGTGATGAAATGACACACGCCCCGCTGCAATTGTCATCGCGTTTACTACCTAGGAATTACCTACGAACGTATTTTTTTCCACTCAATCCAAATTAAATTTATGTACATACCTATTATTTTACCTTGATTTGACCGGTTGACCATCCCTGGTTTTTAGTGATTTTAATGCATTTATGGAGTAACGTGTATCATGTTCCTCAAACACAAAGGGAGGATCCTCCGACAAGGCGATGTGATCATGCCTGGCGGGCCACGGCCGAGAAGTTGTGAAGAAAGAAGAAGTTGTACATATATAAGTACATTTAGTATTACATTATTTACATTTAGTATTTATTTTGTACATTTAGTCTTAAGAAACAGTAAAATGTATGAAAATTTTTAGGTGCCCTGAATCATTATTCACTAACGGTACTACATTTCTGTTCTTTTTTGTGTTATTATTACGTATTAAGGTGTTAGCAAACTAAAAACACCAACAACAACCATTAAATACGCAAGTGTTTGTTTTAAGAGTACTTTGAAGTAGCGTGATTCACTTTTCTTAAAAAAATGAGTTTTTTTATTTTATTTCCAAAACGGTACTTTTTTGACACATGTACCCGAGGACAATTTGATAGCTAATGACCTCTACTATCACCCCTTAAAGGGATTGCTACATGTTACCAGTAACCCTGTATGTAGAATAATATAAATAAATTGCTTTATGTACCTGCGCTTCAAAACCACATGGATTGAGCTTAAACAATGATACGATATACAGTTTCAAAGATTATTCTTGTCTTTTTATTTGATAGTTCAATACTCATTTATAACCGACTTCAAAAAATGGAGGAGGAGTTTCTCAATTCGATCGTATATATGTTTTTTTTTTATGTGTGTTCGCGGATAACTTCGTCGTTTATGAACCGATTTTAATGATTCTTTTTTTAATGGAAAGGAGATATCTCAACGGTGGTACCATGATAAGGACACTAAGATCTGATGATGGCTTCTAAGGGAAATCGAGTCGAACCTTGAAGTCAGTTTTTGTTTTTGTTAAAATTTTACTTGTATCATTAATGTAACTAAAACCAAAGCGTGCCAGGCTTAAGCTCATCGATTGTAATCATCACAGGATGTAGGATCTGGAGTGCCCTAAGAGTGAGCCAATTTCACTTTAAAAAGTTCTTTACCAGTGCCAATTACGTTACCTTGGCTCCTCATTAGCTATGTTTGTATCTCACCATTTAACATGAAATTCCTCTAGACCAGCAAAGGTTAAGCTATTGTTTACCATAATGTCTTTGTGCGGATTATTAGACCATTTTCACTGTGAATTATATTTCCTTAGGATTTCTCTAATAATACCTCAGCAAGAGATAACAAGTTAAACCATTGTGAACTGTTCTCGCCTAGTGCGGGCTGCCCAACTTAATATTCTAAATTGTGGGAATTTTTTTGCTCTAAATTACATTGTTGGTATGATATTAATAAAGGTCACAGTTAGTGAAAATGAACATTTAAAGGGAATGAAAGAAGATGGTGGTGATCACCTTCTTTCTATTCAAGGCGACGCAATCCAAAAGTTTATCTACTTTACACCTTAAAAATGTAATCATTTATGTATATTTTATTTAAGTTTTACTCATGCTTATAAATTGGCCAGAAAAAGAAGATTTACGTTCAAATTGTTTTCTATAATCAATAGTTTTTCTTGTACAAAATATTTTTAGTCATACTTTTTTTTATGTATGGCCCTCCATAATGACTCTACTCTGCCGGATGGAAAGCATAAGCAGAATCCAAGAGTGGTGGTCACCATACTCATTGCGAATGCAGACAATGCAGCTTGGCGACCCACACCATGGTGGCCTAGTGATGCTTCTGCATCTTTTAGTCTAGTCAACAAGTATGGAACTTGTTGACTAGACTATTTGGGCCTCCGGTCTCGCACTCACCAACGAAACACGACAGCATGAACGCCGTCATTTTACGTTGATTTCCTGTGCGAGAGTAGTACCGCCCCGGTCGAGCCGGCCCATCCGTACTTTAGTAGTTTAAAAACTTTTTATAAAAAAAAAAAAAAACGACTTCCAAAAAACATCCAACGAAAACTCTCTGCCAAAAAAACACTTAAAAGTGTAAAATAAACTGGTTCTTCATAAATTGCCTATACCTAATTCTTTATTCATTTAAATAGTAGTAATATAATGTGTGCTAGGTACCTAGAATCTGTTTGAAGTCGGTGCCAAGTGACTATCGCTTAGACTTTTGTAATTGTTCGTTTGTATTCTTTTTGGCTTAGCACCGACTTCAAACAGATTTTAGGTACCTAGCACACATTATATTACTACTATTTAAATGAATAAAGCATTAGGTATAGGCAATTTATGAAGAACCAGTTTATTTTACACTTTTAAGTGTTTTTTTGGCAGAGAGTTTTCGTTGGATGTTTTTTGGAAGTCGGTTTTTTTTTATAAAAAGTTTTTATTTTTCAGTTTTTAGTGCAAACAATCGTAGGTAAGTAGTAAGTTGAACTATTTCATCAAATTTCATCATCAAGAATACAAATGAAGGTCTAAACGTACGTGTAATATTGAAATCATCCTCTAATTCCTAACTGTTGAAGAGTTTAACCTTCTATCATCAGTTCACCTAAATAACTTGAAAGTATACGACTGAAGGTCTTTAGATACGTATGAAATTGAAAGAATTATCCTCCAACTCCTAACCGTTGAGGAGTTGTACCTTCCACCTTCCATCATCAGCTTACCTAAATAATTTGAAAGAATACGACTAAAGGTAACATATATACATCTGATACTTAAAGATTTATCCTCCAACTCCTAACCGTTAAGGAGTTGTACCTTACATCATCAGCTCATCATCATAAAATGATGACTACCAGACGCAAATACGGGTGTAACTTCAGAAAATATACAAAAAACATAGTATGTGCCTATAAAAAATGAGAGTTTCCCTCGATTTCCCTGGGATCCCATCATCAGATCCTGATATGCTGGCAATGGGACCACCACGGAAGCATACCCTTTCGAATACAAAATTTTGTTTTAAATCGGTCCACAACTGACGGAGTAATCGGGTAACATACATAAAAAAAAATAAAAAAAAATACATACAGTGGAACATAGAACCTCCTCCTTTTTGGAAGTCGGTTAAAAATAGTTTAAAGTTTAAAATGACTTTATAAACCGTTTTAATATTAATTGTTTAATCTAAGATTAATCCTTGTTGATACTCTAGTGCGCTTGCTGTAGTCTATGTGTTAGATTTCGAACGTCATTGTAATGGCAACATTTTCGATTGTCAATTTTCTTGTTTGACGTTTTGACGTTTGAGGTTAAGTACTATAGAGACGCTTGTGATCGGTCGAGCAAGAGCTTCGTATTTGACTACCGGTTAAGTTTTTAATTGATATTTATCTAATTGTCGACTCGGTTCCTTTAGTGGTTTTCCGTCATGAGTGGTCTAGTTTGGACTCGCGAGTTTTAGTAGTCACGTTCAAATAGGCGCGATCCGCGAGAGCTAAATACGAGTGTATTGTAATTCGAATATCTTGGAGGTTGTACAGCACTTTAGGAGTCATGTATGTGTAACGACGCAGAGAGGAAACTACCAAGAGGCCTCTTGGACGCCGCTTCAAGGAATCTACACATCTCCAGTAAGTGCTTGATGATTTTAGTTTAGATTAAGAACACGGTGAAACGCCGTGGTTCATTTCTCTTGCCAGTGGACTAGTAGCGATTTAATGCCTGTACTAATGGGCCTGCAAGCATTATAACCTTCACATGGTGATCGCTCCATTGGCGAGAGGATTGAACATTATGTATTTGAAAGAAAATCAACATGACTATATTAATGTATTTTATATTGGGTGGTATTACTCCTTTAATTCCTTTTTTGGAATCCTAAACTAAATAAGTAAATAGTTGTAAAATGTAAGATCATGTACTTGTAACCTTAGCTTAGTACTATTCTAAACTGAAATTCTGTTAATTTTCGGAAATTCTTGACATTTTTGCTAAATTTTTAAGCAACCCTTATCTTCTAAATTATAAATTATACATATTTGGATAGGAATCTTCTAGTTCCATCTACTGACACCTTATTTACTTAGCTCCGACACATAGAAGTTTGAAAAAAATCATTTTTAAACTTTTTTTTTTTTTTTGAGGTTTTTGTCGAATAATTCGATAGCCCTTGTTTTGGGAATTACATAATATACACATTTAGATAGGTCTCCTCTAGACCCGTCTAACGACACCCCATTTGTACAGATCCTGTGTATAGAAATGCAAAAATTGAGCGCCCACCCTCCCTCTTTTAACTGGCTATATAGCTTTTCGTGTATCAGGGATCGACAACCTGTGGTACTAAAAATCTATTTTTTTTTAAAACTGTTCTCAAAAATTTGGTGTCATTTTAATAAACTGACAGAGGCCATATACACCTCCTAAAATATACAGACCGGCTCAAATTAGAGCAATAACAATTATCATTGATTTAAATTATTACATTTTAAAATTTTAACTAGGTAGAACTGTACTCTACCTATTAATCTTAAGTTTGAATACAAATTGACACCCACCCCCCTATACAGGGCCATACACAGACACACACTCCAATTTGATACACATCCCCCTTTACAGGGTCACACAGACTTTACACACGGACAAATTTCCCCGTCCATTCGCACAACAATTACACACACTCTCTCTCATACACACAATCAAAATGTTCCAGACACCACCAACATCTGTCGCGACCAAGAAGCCGACTACTCCCGGCGCCTCTACCTCGCCTTCCACAGTACAGGACGCGGCCAGGACCTTCATCAGAAGACCCGGAACCAAAAGAAGGTCACTCGACAACATGGACCTATATAAAAAGCAGCAATCCACCTACGCTGAGCAGTCGAGTGACCATCTCCTCCAGGAGGTAATGAAAACCTTTGAGGGCATACCCTCAAAGGTACAACAGTACCCTCAGATGAGGCGCGATATCAAAACCTACCTGGAGGTACAAGCTGATAAGGGTATACGGATTCTGTTTGAACTGAGCAAGCGAGTGAAGCGCTTGGAGGCGGAGGCGTCCGGGGCTGCTGGTGCGGCTGCCGTGGCTGTGACTCCTGCACAGGAGGATGCAGCCACAGCAGCCTATCTCTCGCACAGGAGGATAGGCTGACGGCGATGATGGAAGACATGAAGGACTCAAACCAGGGATGGATGAGTGAGTCCCATCATACGCTCAGGCGACTGGTTCAGGACGTATACTGGAAGATCGACAGCCGGAGCGCCGACATAGTCGATAAGGTCTCCGAAAAGATCGAGGAGACCCAAGTCAATATCGACAAGGCGACTGAACTGATGAATGTGCGTGCCCAGTCCCAACTCGAAGACCTGGTTGGGACTGTCGCCAAAGACATAGTAGTCGAGACATAGACGCACATCAGCGAAACCGTCAAGAGCCATAGCCAAATACATGAAAGCGACCCGGTCCCCAAGAACTATGCCAGCGTAGCTGCAACCAGACCCGGGCGCCGACCGGCGCTTTACTCGGTGGCGGTGACCTCAACGGACAGCCAAGAGACTGCCGATGAGTTACTAGCCAGGGTGAAGAAGGCGGTCGACGCCAGGGGTACTAGTCTAAAAGTTAGCAAGGCCCGTAAGGCCAAGGGCAGCACCGTGATCCTGGGCTGCGACACGGAGGTGGAATGGGACAGGGCGAGGGAGAAAATCCAGAGCAGTGATAGTGGGCTTGTGGTAGTGCCCATGAGAAACAAAGATCCACTCGTCGTCCTCAAAGACGTTTTCGTCGATGGTGATGACGAGGACATGATCAGGGCCCTATACACCCAAAACACCAATGTTTTCATGGGCCTACCACAAGAGGAGATAGAAGTTGTTATAAAATACAAAACACGGACCAAGAACCCAAAAACGTCTCATGTCGTGCTCCAGGTCAAGATAAGGGTGTGGCAGAGGATGACGGAGGCTGGAACCCTCTACCTGGACCTGCAAAGGGTCAGAGTGGAGGACCAGTCTCCGCTCATCCAATGCACGAAGTGCCTGGCATTCGGACACGGACGAAAGTTCTACACCGAGAGTGTGGACAGGTGCAGCCACTGCGGAGGCTCGCATCTACGCGAGAAATGCCCCGAATACACCGCGGGAGCTGAACCGCGGTGCTGCAACTGCTCGCACTCTGGACTGCAGAACGTCGAACACAACTTCTAGTGCCGAATGCCCAACCCGATCTAAATGGGACTACTTGGCGAGACAAAATACGTCCTACTTGTGACTCACACACACGACACAGAACACACACACACGCACACATTGATTTAGTAGTTATGTAATGAATATATAATGAGAATATTAAGGTAGTAGAGCCACGCTGATTTCAGCACGAATGGGCCGGCTCGACCGGGGCGGTACTACCCTCGCACAGAAAATCAACGTAAAATGACCACGTTCGTGCTGTCGTGTTTCGTTGGTGTGTGCGAGACCGGAGGCTCAAATAGTCTAGTCAACAAGTTCCATACTTGTTGACTAGACTAAAAGATGCAGCAGCATCACTAGGCCGCCATGGTGTGGGTCGCCATACTGCATTGTCTGCATTCGCATTGAGTATGGCGACCAATACTCTTGGATTTTGCTTATGCGTTCCATCATGCGGAGTAGAGTCATTTTGGCAGGCCATACATTAAAAAAAACACGCACACAAACACTGACACGTACACGTAAACAAACAAAACAGATAGAAAATAATTCACAATAAAGATTGCAACAAATATATATTAGGTCTTTACCTATGTTAGAAATTGAACGTCATTATAATGGCAACATTTTTGATTGTCATTTTTCTTGTTTGACGTTTTGAAGTGACAAGGTAGTACTTATGGACGCTTTGACTGGTCGAGCAAGGTTTCATAAAGGGGTGCCGGGTTTTAATTGAAATTTAGCTAATTGTTCATCCAATTTCGGTGTTTCGTTGGTTACCGGTATGATTGGTCTGGTTTGGACTCGCGAGTTTTAGTAGTCACGTCAATTAGGTGCGATCCGCGATAGTTAAATCGGGTGTCTTGTAATTACGAGACTTCGGGAGCTCGTAAGCCAGGAGTATGTATGTGTAACGCCGCAGAGAGGAAACTACCAAGAGGCCTCTTGGACGCCGCTATCAAGGAATCTACACATCTCCAGTAAGTGCTTGAGATTACATTAGCTTAGAATAAGAACACGGTGAAACGCCGTAAGTTGAATTCTTTTGCCAGTGAACAAGCTTAGCGATTGAATGCCTATACCGCGGGTCCTATAGACATTGCAAACTTCCCAAGGTGAACGCTGCATTGGCGAAAGGATTGAACAACCTATGAAATTGCCTTTCTTCAGTACTGGTCATTTCAAATAAAAAAAAGTTTGTAATGGCTCTGTATTCTAAATTCAAATTAATTTTGTTTTAAAACCATGACATTCTATTTACAAACTCAGTCTTTTGTTTTTTGATTAGCGTTGTAGTTTCATTACATTTGAACATTTTTCGTCATAATGGATACTTTAAAAATTCGTGTAATTATGGAATATGAGTTCCGTCGTGGCACCAACGCGACACAAACGGCACGTAACATCAATAACGTTTACGGAGAGAACTGTACAAACGAACGCACAACCCGTTATTGGTTTTCCCGGTTCCGTTCTGGAAATTTTGATTTGAAAAATGAAGCTCGTGGTCGTCCGGAGACTTTGGTTAACAATAATGAATTAAAGACGATTGTGGAAGCTGACGAAACTCAATCTACAGCTGAGCTAGCAGCAGCTTTTAATGTAAGCATCAAAACAATATTGATCAATTTGCGACAAAATGGCAAGGTAAAAAAGCTTGATAGATGGGTGCCCCACGACCTTAACGATCGCCAGCGCAACGTACGCGTCGAGACCTGCCTTGCGCTGCTCAACAGGCAAAGAAATGAAGGAATTTTGAAACGAATTGTTACGTGTGACGAAAAATGGATTTTGTTCGACAATCGAAAGCGCTCAGCAAGTTGGTTAGACCCTGGTTCAGCACCAAAGCAATGCCCTAAACCAAAAATGACCCCTAAAAAGGTGATGGCCACTGTTTGGTGGTCTAGTGCGGGTGTGATTCACCACAGCTTTTTACAAAACGGCATGATCATTCATGCAGATCTGTACTGTGAAGAACTGGAGACAATGATGGAGAAGCTTGCACATCTGCAACCAGCTTTGGTCAATCGGTCGTCCCCACTGCTCCTTTACGACAACGCGTGACCCCATACTGCGCAACAGACAGTCTCCAAGCTGCAAGAGTTGGGGTTGGAAGCTCTCCCTCATCCGCCATACTCACCAGACCTTGCACCTACCGACTATTACTTTTTCAAAAATTTTGACAACTTATTAGTGGGTAAAAAATTCAATTCCCGAGAGGCAGTACAAAATGCCTTTGAAGAGTTTTTTGCCTCTCGTCCAGCTGATTTTTACAAGAAACAATCAATAAACTGCCAATGCGTTGGCAAAGATGCGTCGATTGCATGGGTGATTACTTCGAATAACAGAAATAAAAAAGTTTGAAAAAATAAGTACTTTCACTTATTGCATACAAAACGGCAATTTCATAGGCCTTTCATGACCTATTATATATTTGAATATAATATATATTTTGCTGACAAGAACGACAGAAATTGAAATGTGTGAATTAGGAAAAGTTACATGCACATAAACACTGGACAGTACACAAAACAAATACACGAGTCATAAGTATTACGAGCTACATGTTGGAACATAACAACCGAATGAGACGTCTTGGTGAGACAAATTGGACAAAATTAAAAAAGTACACCCACTGGAAAAAAGTCGAAAAATATATGTCAGAACAGGAAAGAAAATGTTAGTATTGTAGTAGATAATAATTGAAAGTAAAAAACAACGTAATATTAGAATAGGAACATATAATTGGATATAGAAAATATTTAAGAATTAAAAAAGTAATCATGCATAATATAAGTATAGTTAAGATGGACACAAAATTTGTAAAAATAATATAAATATAATAAATATAAAGTAAAAACAGATAACTACCGGGAACTTTACCCGCCGACACTACATAAATATATAATAATATAAATAGCATTTAGAATGACAAGGTCCTGTCGTATCCTTGGACGGGGAAAAGCTGAGAGGTCTAACAGACCTCAAAAAAGAAAAAACTGTTTAACAGTTGTACTTATAGATCTGTACCTGGTTACGAATCCTGTACATCTATTGTAGTGATGAATCGCAGTAATCATAACTATGTTAGGTTATGGTAATGTGGGTCTACTCAATAAGCCAATCTGCATAATAAGTGCTCTCATTAGCATTTACATCGAACGCCCGGTCAGATTATTTGATGGCAAATGTGAAGGCCAATAATCATACATGTTTTGAATGGATATGGGACCAGAATAACAATACAAACTTAAATTTCGGTATTTACTTTCAAGGCCAACAAAATATTATTTAACTACAAATAAATAAGTAGAGAACATCACACAAATTACGTTCGATTAGATTAGATGTGATGGGATGAGATGGTATGGGATTGGGTTGGGTTGGATTGGACTTGACTGGACTGGATTGAATTGGGTGGGATTGGATCGGTTAAATAATGGTTTGGTTGTCTATGCATTTTTTATAGCAAAGGGCGGCAAAAGAGCAGATTAGTTACCTGTTGTGGCTACCGTCGTCAATGGATACCTACAATTCAGAATGTCAAGTGCGTTTGCCACCTTTGCAGTCTTCTTTCTGTTAGAAATTGGGAGAGAGTACCCACTCAATCGGCGAATTGCTTAACGCTGTTTTTCTTTAAGACTATGGTAGCACTCCAATTGAACTGACCTATTTGTGCCGACGTATAGTTTCTCGAGGTCAAATCCGTC
Source organism: Diaphora mendica (assembly GCA_949125395.1). Lineage (NCBI taxonomy): Eukaryota > Metazoa > Arthropoda > Insecta > Lepidoptera > Erebidae > Diaphora > Diaphora mendica. The sequence goes on along the minus strand of OX421310.1, from coordinate 39,729,363 downwards.
TTTATTAGAATCACGATTTAGACGAACACACACAAAAATATGTAACACTAGCTTTTAGCCCTGGCTCTAAGGTCTAATATATGTCTGTACCAATATTCATCCAAATCGGTTCAGCGGTTTAGCCGTGAAAGTGTAACAGCCAGACAGAATTACTTTCGAAATTATAATATTAGTAAGTACCTAAGTATATTAGTAAGTAGTGAAGCACGGATTGGCTCTTCCTCAAGTCTACTTAGTTATATCACTGTAAAAAACATAAGAAGGTGTAGTACAGAGAAACGATGAAGAAGATCTAAACTAATAAATATCATTTGTTCTTTTGGGTAACGTATACGTCTCGTACAAATTTCGCTTGTATTAGGGGCTTGGGCGCGTAATGGAGCGAATTCTATATTTTCAGATCCCTACGTAGCATTACAGACTAGGATAAATTCCATGATTTGATTTGGCAACCCAAATTGTACAAAAAACAATTGAAGTAGAATTATTTGGAGAGAACGTTTCGCTGTATGAGGATTTGAGTAATTCAGTAATAAATTCCACAAGCCTTACTTTCATTCTGTTATTTATTCCCTACCACATTATTTTGGTAGTAACTTGAAGGATATCATTAGATTACTGGTTTGAATATAATGAGATAGATTAGTAGCTGGTAGATACCTGATCTCAACATAAATGATTGCAATAAATAAGACTGCTTCATTGGTCTAGCGGTTAGCGTGAGCGAATAGGTCTAAAAAAATGGCGATGTAAAATCAGCGAAATTGAAAAAAAATACACCGAAATTTGTTGCTTTTTTGTTGCTAATTAGTTGCTAAAAAAAATTTTTTTTGCTCCAACCGATCGCAAAAAAACGGCAATAACGCTAACTTTACATTAAGATCGTGGAAATCACTGGATGTGGACTGATCGATCAAGCGAATAGGGGTCAATTTGTTGCTGAAAGATGCTAAGAAGAAATATTTTTTTTTTTTTTTAATTATGCCAAATAAATAATGTGTACGCCAGCTTAACTCTAGACTTTTCCGTGGAAAAACTGTAGTAAAAATTTGTTGCTGCTCGTACTTCAGCTAGTTTGAGTACCGAGAGTCCGCAACAAAATAAAAACCAGAAGTCAAGAGCAGTTCGAGAGCGGTTTACAAAAAAATCGGCCACGCTAGCTTAACTCTAGACTTTTTCGTGGAAAAACTATAGTAAAAATTTGTTGCTGCTCATACTACAGCTAGTCTTAGTACAGAGAGTCAGCAACAAAATAAAAACCGGAAGTTAAGAGAAGTTGGAGATCGGTTTACAAGAAAACCGGCCACGCTAGCTTAACTCTAGACTTTTCCGCGGAAAAACTATTGTAAAAATTTGTTGCTGCTCATACTACAGCTAGTCTGAGTACAGAGAGTCAGCAAAAAAATAAAAACTGGCAGTCAAGAGAAATTGGAGATCGGTTTACAAAAAAACCGGCCACGCTAGCTTAACTCTAGACTTTTCCGTGGAAAAACTCTAGTAAAAATTTGTTGCTTTGCTGATAATTAACAATAATATTTAAATCTTTTTATAATAAATTATACCTATAAATAAATGTAAAAAAATTATATTATAATTTTTTTTTTTAAATACTCCCATTAAACAGGCTTTACAATTATTAATTTATTAATTAATAAATAATTAATTAATAGTTATGGTTGTTTTTTTTTGTAAAGAATAAACTTAAAATAATAAGACGGTAACAATTGTTTGTATGATCTGCAAATATTTGTTTCGGAGTTTGGGTGTTTTCTATGTATAATATGTATGTATTTACAAAAAATAAGAAATTCATGTATTTATATCAGTTGTCTAGTACCCATAACACAAGCTCTGCTTAGCTTGGGACTAGATGGCGTTGTGTGTTAAAATGTCCGAAATATAAAAAAAAAAAATCGCTGTAAATTATTAATTATAATCGATCTCCAAGTTCTCTTGACTTCCGGTTTTTATTTTGTTGCTGACTCTCTGTACTCAGACTAGCTAAAGTATGAGCAGCAACAAATTTTTACTATAGTTTTTCCACGGAAAAGTCTAGAGTTAAGCTAGCGTGGCTGGTTTTTTTCGTAAACCACTCTCCAACTTCTCTTGACTTCCAGTTTTTATTTTGTTGCTGACTTTCTCTGCTAAAACAAGCTGCACTATGAGGAGCAACAAATTTTTACTATAGTTTTTCCATGGAAAACTCTAGAGATAAGCAAGCGTGGCCAGTTTTTTTGTAAACCGATCTCCAACTTCTCTTGACTTCCGGTTTATATATTGTTGCTGACTCTCTGTATTTAGACTAGCTGTAGTATATGTAGTTTTTCCACGGAAAAGTCTAGATTGAAGCTGGCGTGGACATTATTTATTTTGGCATAAAATTTAAAAAACAATTTTATGTTTTTAAATTTATTTTTTCTTAACATCTTTCAGCAACAAATTAGCAACAAATTGACCCCTATTCGCTTGATCGATCAGTCCATATCCAGTGATTTCCACGCTATCTTAATGTAAAGTTAGCGTTATTGCCGATTTTTTACGATCGGTTGGAGCATAAAAATATTTTTTTTAGCAACTAATTAGCAACAAAAAAACAACAAATTTCGGTGTTTTTTTTTTCAATTTCGCTGATTTTACATCGCCACTTTTTTAGACCGTGAGCGAATGCCTATCAAGAGGCCTCGGGTTCGATTCCCGGGTCGAACCTCGGAGAGCATGTTAAGCCGTTGGTCTCGGTTGTTATGAATATCTATTACAATCGTTATTGGGAAGTCAGTGCCCTTAAATATACTGACAACTACTTAAACCTACGAATTTAGTTCACCATCAGGGTTGCGGAGGTCCGATGCCAGTCGCTCCGCTTAAAAACTGATTATAATCTGATTATCCGTTTAATACTGATATGATTTATATCTAATGTACTTTTATCTGTACCTTATGTATTACGTATATAATTATACTGAGATATGTCGTAGGATATATCGCCTTGCATGTTATTATTTTTTTATTATGTGATTACTTGACTCCAAATTCCCTAGAAGACGTCTCTAGAATTATTAAGTTCGCCTTTCTACGTACTGTTTTTTCTACTTAAAATATTTGAGTATACTGTATTAAATACAAAAGAAATAACAATAATTCATACACGTATATGTACTTATACTGAATCGAGAAACGAGTGAAGATGATAGATATTTTATCTAACACGGCGACGAACGCAGATAAATCTTTTACCTGCGTTCGTCGCCGTGTTGCCACAAGATGGATATGTCGTAGAAGCTTCTCACAGTACTAAAGGATCCATCAGATTTACTACGTACGCCATTATCGAAGAAAACGGATGTGTATGTTCATAGATCTCAACGAAAAGAAGCTATTACTGATTTACATTACGTGCTGTGTTGGTAAAGTACCTTTATTTTGCAAGAAAATGTGGGTTTGGAAGACTTGCTTTTGATACCATTCTTAAGATTCTTTTTATAGAGTGTTAATGTACTGAAAAGTTTCTGTGAAGTATTAAATTCATGTCAGTTTGTAGCAGTACCTTTTCAGCACGGCTGATCAAATCTACATGAAGTAAAATGAAAATTGTTCTGTTCAATAATTTCTTATAATTTTAACAAGGTCATCACTTAATCTAAACAATATATGATATGATAAATAAACCGCTTAGTCAGCGCCTGAAATAGATTGTTTCAAAGCGAAGAAATTGTTTTCTGCCATAGTTTAATTTGTGGACTTCTAACTGGACTGCTTTCATTTATTTAAAGGAAAATCTAGTGCAGTTAAACAAAAACGAAGAGTGATTCTTTACTGCAAATTATTCTTACAAAACAGATAGTTTTGAAGAAAATTATTACTTGCTTTCTGTTTTATATGCTAGGAACCATCAAAAGCGATGAGATGTTTATCAAGAGCTTCTAAACAATAAACAAAATCAAATTAAATATCTGAATAAGGGTTCATCAATGAAAGCATAAAGTGAAAAGGGCGATTTTGATTAAATATTTATCATGTTTATCTCTGAGTTCCCAGCTTAATGTATTGTTTTAAGAAGATTGGAATTCAAAACAAATAACTCTAAAGAGGGTGCAATCTTTCTAGGCCTCATCAAAGCTTCTATTTTTATTAACTTCAATTTATGGGTAGGATTTGCAATTGAATTAATTTACGTTTAGGAATAATGCCTGACGTTTTAACTCGAAGAGTACACAAAATCATCATCATCATCATACTAATATATAAAGGTGAAAGTTTGTGTGTATGTTTGTTACTTTTTCACGCAAAAACTACTGAACGGGTTTGGATGAAACTTTACAGTATAGGCATATAGCTTATACATCATCATCATCATACTAATCATATCATACTAATATATAAAGGCGAAAGTTTGTGTGTAAATTTGTTACTTCTTCACGCAAAAACTACTGAACGGATTTGGATGAAACTTTACAGTAATGTAGCTTATACATCAGAATAACACATAGGCTACTATTTGCAGCGATAACCGACATACACGCGGGCTGTGCCGCGGGCAACAGCTAGTAGAGAATAAAAACGAATTTGATTGATAAATTCTATGATATATATGTAATTATGTATACACGTTACATACCCCAAATCATTTTTTTTATCTGTCTGCCTGTCTATCTGTTTGTTCCGGCTAATCTGTAGAACAGCGGGATAGATTTTGACAGGACTTTCACTGATAGGTAGCTGATGATATAAGGAGTAACTTAGGCTAGCTAGCTAGTACATTAGTGGTTATAGGTTAGTAGAGTTTTATAACTAGCCACGAACAAAGATATAGACATACATTTCTCAGTTTTAATACTAGTCCTTATTACGTTACGGGCTAATGAACGAGTTAATTCAATTTAATCCTCCAGAATGCCTTTAGATTATAAAAAAAACCGGTCAAGTGCGAGTCGTACTCGCGCACCGAGGGTTCCGTACAAACCTGTAGGTATATATGTAAAAGTTTTCAGAATATTTCTGTTACCTATGCTGTTAAGCTATTGCTTCTTACCAAATTTCAATTTTCTATGACAACAGAAAGCAGCTTTTAGGTTTTAATTCCCTTGCTCACGAGTTTCAAAATATGCGGTATAAATGGTTGTACCTTTGCGTTTTGCGTTAACTTTTTTTTTTTTTTTTCAAATCTCAAAGGCTTAATTAGACCTAATTTTGATATAAATTTCAACTTAATACCTTTGCGCGTTCATGAGGCAAAGGGTTATACATAGTTATATAATTATAGTTAAAAAAACATGTGATGTAACAAAAAATTTAAGATTTTCGAAATTTTCCCTTTATTTGTGCTATAAAACGTTGCCAAATTTCAAGATTCTAGGTCGGCTGGAAGTATCCTTTAGATTTTGATTCCTTTGCGAGTGGTTGCGAGTTCCCAAATACGGGGCTTAAATTGCTGTTTCTTGAGATTGCGTTAATATAGAAATTTGATTATCTAATAGCTTAAAGGTATTTATTATAGACCTGAGTATTTGATATGAATTTCAATTTAATACCTCTACGAGTTCATGAGGAAAAGGGAGGTAAGTTAAATTTTTTAAAATATTTTTGTTAAATGATGTAATTAAAAAAATATGCTTTTCGCAATTTTTCCTTTATACGTGCTGTAAGACGTTGCTTTGTACCAAATTTCGAGATTCTGAGTTCACGGGAAGTACGCTGTAGGTTTTGATTCCCTTGCGAACGTCGCAAATTTGCAACATAAACAGCTGTATCTATTGTTTGCGTTGGCTTAGTAGTTTGATTTTTGCGCAGCTTCAAGGGGCAGCGGATTTAAGTATTTCATATGAATTTCAGCTTGATCCCTTCACGTGCTCCTGAGAAAAAGGGTCTTGTTGAGAGACAGACAGACGGACAACAAAGTGATCCTATAAGAGTTCCGTTTTTTCCTTTTGAGGTACTGAAACCTAAAAATCAATAAAAGACAACAACAATAACAATTAATAATAAAAAATAAGAGCAACTTAAATTCAACATCTGGTTTTGTTTAAAATTATAACAAAAGTATATTACACGACTGTCTTCTATAGGTTACTATAATTCTAGTGATTTGAGGTAAACTGACAAGTTTAATCGTTAAGACCCGTTTTATATATTACGAAATTAAATGATGTCTACAGAATATGAAGGCATGCAGACAATTGCTTTAACATCATTGCAGGCGCTTACGTAAATTTGAGGGTTTCCTTCGATTTCCTTAGGATCCCATCATCAGATCCTGACATGGTGCCCATGGGACCACATGGGGAGCATACCCTTTCAAATACAAATAGAATTTTCAAAATCGGTACACAAATTGACGAAGTAATCCGTGTACATACATAAAAAAAACCAAAAAAAAAACCGATGAAATTGAGAACCTCCTTTTTGAAGTCGGTTAAAAATAAACAAAATTGAAATGTCTTTTTGTAATTTCAAATGAACAGCTTTTCACTAAATGCATATGAATATAAAGATACAAATATACAATAACATCCGCGGTTAACACCGCGGGACTCAATCAGTTTATAATAAAAAGGCCATTATAACATAGTATAAAGCAGATGGTTAAAAGTAAAAAAAATGCATTGAATTACCAATAAAATTAAAGATAATATACAAATAATATTGAAAATTAAATACTAAACATGTTATTGTATGTGCCTATTGCTTAACGAAATTCAAATTTAAACAATACATAAAATACCTTAAAAATTTACAGAGTATAATAAAAATGACAATCAAGGTTAAGATGCTTAGATCGACAACAAAACGACTGACAGGTTGTAAACAACTATACATTATAGTAACCACTGAATAGGTGCTTTCTCGTAAACAAACATAAAAAGCTAATATTCCTAAAAGCTCGCAGCCCGAACAACCGTCACGTACCGATACTTTTAATATTCGTAAAAGGCCAGAGACCATTCCTATAGCCGATGCGAAACTATTTTCTTTTAAGCCTCCTCAATTAAAAGAAATATTTTTGTATTTGTATTACGTGTTCAAATGAAAACGGTCGTTCTTTCTGAGTATTAGGTTTCGAGATAAATATTAGCAAAGATAGGATCGAAATAGGTTTTCATATTGATTTGAAATTCAAATCATTTAAATTTAGTTAAAGATAAAATTTAACGAAAAAACTACATTTGTATATTTGTGAAATGGCGTTTTCGATAATTGGATTTTGATCAGAGGTGTGCGATTTCAATTTATTATGTTCGTTCAAATTATTATATTTTGAACATCTACTACAACATGTAATTTCACGTTATTGCTCACTATGAACTCCGAAACTATTTCACTGATTTTTACGGTTTTTTAATGTGTGTTTTGCTGGCGTGCCTAAGATATAATAGTTAAGATCATGCAGAGACCAATAGGATCCGAATGTAATTGAAAAGCTAGATAGGTAGTTGCGTAGGTCAGCTAGTATATGTAAGTAAGAATAATAAGGTTAAGAAGCTATTTCTACGTTAATACACTATTGAATCGGTAACATCACATACGTGACCGTCCTATTTTATACACAGAAACTTTTTACAGTGTAGAGGGCAAACGAGCAGCACTGAGATACCAGATTTTAATTGAGTGTTTCCCTATCTCTCAAAGTTAGAAGAAAGTAAAGTATTTTATTGCTTTCTTCCTAATCACGTCACTCATAAATAAAGCAAAGGAAAGGCCATGGTATTACTCCGGTCAAATGAATCTGCTACGGCTTAGATAACATTATATTTTAGATAATATAGGTAAGATTTAAGGACCTCAAAAATTAGAGTTTAGTATAATGTATACATATGTATGTAATAGAGAATTAGTAATTATACTACTATTCCACAACATTTATTGTGTACGCCAAAAATAATTTAAATTTCGTTACTAAAATTATTCTTCTGAAAACGTAAAGTTGCTCGTAAAACGTAAGTGAGAATAATTGCCAATTAATTTAACGAAGAAGTATTTCGGTTACTGTTTTGTTTACGCAGGTTAATTAAGTAGGTCTAAACATAATTAAACAATAATAGTTTTATTAATTAGTTTTAATGGCGAAATTTATTAAATTTAGTTATTTTTCTTTATTATTTAAGAAAATGTTGAATAGCTTAATCAGAAAACCGAACTACGAGGTAATATTTTTATGATATGCTGGATCTCCTGATGAAAACTGACTACTGTCGTCTACAGGCACCTGATTTAGTTCCTTCTCCAGAATTAGGGGACGGGGTTTAACTAGACCCCGAACCCCGTATCCTTAACTCACTTACTCGACAAATTATGAAAAACTACTTAGGTAACACTGGTTTTCTGTGTGACCATGGTGACCTCATTAATTCTGGCCTCTTTGACATTACATTACAGACATCACTCTCGCACGGTAATAACGTGAAGAAGTTTGGTACTCTGAGTATATCCAGTATTTCACTTTGGTCCACCGTCTCCAAATTTACAAGGTCCAAGTTCAGCCGCAAATGGAATATTGTTCTCTTCTTTTTGAAGATACACCCTAAGCAACTCAAGTCGTTGATTTTCAGAACATTTCCCGTCGATTTGAGCCGTCGGCGTTGCCTAGAAATGTGGCTTTACTCTGTTTTCTATTGTGCTTATACCATTGACATTTACGGAAAAAAAATACAAATTAATTATAAAATAAATATTAATTAATTTGTTGATTAATTATATTAATTAATTATAAATTAAATTACTTCAAAAAATTACAGGGCAAATTATTCATCCCCATCATTTGGACAATTAGCACTCCACTAATGTACCTTTTCTTTTTGCCTTGCTTGGTAACATATATCTAGATTATTACACCTCTATTTCAATATTACTTGTCAATATATGTCTTGTCTTGTTATAAAAATAAATAAATAAATACGAGTATATATAAGTTCCTCTAAGCATGTTATTGGAAACAATTTAACATAGTCATCAATGGTGATCTATAAGACCATTCCCAAACTCAGTTATTGATTCAAGATTTATTCTTGGTTGGATTAATAGATAATCTGTTAACAACTCACTATATTTAATTGATACCCCATTTTAGATCAAAGTAAATGTTAAGAGTTTAGAAAGTTACCACTTTAGAAATCAGTCATACCTACAGTTATCGCTTCTGCAAGGTTAGGCTGAAAGTTTCGTAACTTTCTACTAAATAGCATTAACATTTTGCTTTCGAGTGAGGGCGCTAACGTCAGCTATATCTATTTGATGAAATATAAGATTCATTTTACTAGTAGGTAATATACAGAATACTGGTCGAAATTCACATGGCGTTCTATCCCTTTTTAACCGACTTCCAAAAGGAGGAGGTTATCAATTTCATCGGTTTTTATGTACATCGATTACTCCGTCAATTGTGGACCGATTTTGAAAATTATTTTTGTATTCGAAAGGGTATGCTCCCCATGTGGTCCCATAGCCACCATATCAGGATCTGATGATAGGATCCTAAGGAAATCGAAGGAAACCCTCAAATTTACGTGAGCGCCTGCAATGAAGTTACGAGCAATTGTCTGCATGCCTTCATATTCTGTAGACATAAATAAATTTTAAATGAAATGATATTGAGAGACTTGAGAAAGACCAAATAGCGAAAAAAAAAACTTCGTTTAAAAAAACCGACTTCAAAAACTAAAAAGTATAAAATAACTTGTGTATAAAATAATAAGTGCGGTACCTACTATAACATTTTGGCTTGGCACCGACTTCAAACCTATGAATAGGTAGCACATACAAATTAAGTTATTTTATACTTTTTAGTTTTTGAAGTCGGTTTTTTTAAACGAATTTTTTTTAGCCATATCATTAATATCCTCCGATTTATTTACTTACTTTACTTCTTTACAACATTATTTTTCAACCCCATCGCTTCATTTCTTTCAAACAACTGATCCCAGTTCCTCACATGCATAATAATAATTACGGTTGGCGGAAAACTTGATTGTAGTTCTCATTCTAATTTTAAAATTGACCTTGAATTCTGCCATATTTAAGAATCATAGCTATCTTTCCAAGGTTACGTAGAAAAGATTGCACTTAGCGATTAAGTCACTACTACACACTTCTACTAACACTGGTGTATCCATAGTGGTATCTATCTATCTATCTCATTTATGCCTCATATTTCAACCAAAAATCGTAACAAACCTTAAGACCAAGACCTTTGAAAATTTCAAAGGTCTTGGTCTTAAGGTTTGTTATAATACGCGTAACATTATAACCCATAGAATAAAAAGTATTCATTTAATTCCAGTATCTTGTTAGTAGGGTCGTTCAATAACAGTAATGAGACGTAGCGTGTGGCCACTACTCACTAAGTTACGACCGTGCCCTTGTCCTCACGACAATCACATGTCAATGTCAATAGCCCGTGATTACGTACAATTTGTTCCTGATGTTACGTGCACATAATCGGCCTAATAACGTATAAGCGGACGTTATGATGTCAAGGTTAAGTGGAACCTTGAGTGGGGAAATACGCTGTTAGTGTGCTGTCAGGTACGTAGTTCTTAATGTGCTTATCCGTTTATATATTATGCTAATTTTTTTATTGAATCATACAGAGTATATTTATTGTTATTTATCTTCATTGTATACATAAAGTAAAATAGTACAACAAATCAGTTACAAAGTATGTATATCAATTGGCGGCCTTTTCGCTAACGGCGAGTAGGTATATGACTTTTTAAAAAGCAATATTACGAGTATTATTAAATAAAAAACAATAGAAGTTATTATTTTAAGATGGAATATATTGAAATGTACTGTATGTTTTTCAAATAAAATGAAAAAAAGATATAAATAAATGAATGTAATATTATTTCCTTTGGTCACTGCAACATGCGTGTATGCAGTACTAATTACTTTTTTCTTTATTATTGGAACTTATCTTGTCAAGGAGTGCTTTAGTTTTTATTATTTCAATATAATATTCAAAATTGTATTTAAAAATTTATATTCTAGTACCTAGGCCTATTTTTACTATACGAGTAAGAATACCTTTGGAAATAATGCCTGTCTTACAAAAGCTTAACATTTATTAATTGATAACGGCATATTGGATGCTGCCCATTCATCGTGTAAGTAGTCTCATAAGTCAGTGTTTAAGGATAAACGCGAATAAGCCAGTGCAATTTGTTGAAATGTCGGGCGGAGAATCCTATTATCTTGAAGGGGTTGTCTGAAGCATTAACTAGCGATGTTGACTTGGTGTATCTATGTAAATAAAAAAATATCACAAAAAGTACATACGCGCATAACTTTCGATCGACTGCACCAAATGTAATAATTCTTTTTTTACGTGTTTGTTTTTCTCAAGTAAAAGATTGTATAGCACAAAAGACAACTGAAGGTGTTAAATTTTCTTAGTCCACTTAGTCCTATACATTGCGGCCTTGCAGGAAGTTGAGGCGGGCTTAAATATTAAAAGAAGTTTTTCGTTAATTTAGAAAATATTCACGATAATAAATAAATATGGCGGTACGAAGTTCGCCGTGTCAGCTAGTTTGTAATCCTAATTATTATAAATGTGAATGTAAGTTTGTTTGTTACGCTTTCACGCAATAACGACTAAGCCACTCGCTCATCATGAAACTTTGTACACATATTCTTGGAGGTATTAGAAGTAACATAGGACACTTTTTATTAAATGCGAGCGAAGCCGCGGGCGAAAGCTAGAAAACCATAAATCTATTAAGACCCTACAATCATGTTGATGAAAATTAAAGCGCTTACAATAGGTATTAAGTATGTATCTTTGAATTGCCGTCACGTGTAGACCAGAGGGCTTATGTATGTTTATCATAAACACTGACGAAATTTAGTAAATTGTGTCATTGTCATAACCAGTGACGAAATATATACTATTGTGTCATTGTCATAACCATATTAGGTATATCAATTGGTGCAAAGTTCAGTTCGGACCAAAATCAACACCGAATTCGGTCACCGTGCAGATCATACAGATTTGAAATAAACTCACACTAGGTCTTCAGGTCGCATTGCCAATGGTTACTGTCTAGCTCACAATATGTCAGTATTATCATTATTTACTATATTTGATAATTTGTATGTAATTAACTACCGTGGATCCACAAATTGTCATAAATAGTAGGGACGCACAGAGAACTATTTAGGTTAAAACTATACTAAAACTTCCATTTCTGTTTTAGTGTACTAAATAAACTTGTATATACTTTAAAACAAGAAATGTAATTCATTGTGTTATACTGCGTTTTATTTTAAAATTGAACCGCGACGTAACATTCATGGAAACCATTAACTTCATCAGTGGTCCACTCATACGTGTGATGAGTTAAACGTTTTCGTGTAGTAATAATACGGACAAACACAACGTTATGCTTGTTTTATTTGTCTCTGCCTACCCCACTGAGTAAAAAGATACATTTAATCCCCACTTATTAGGGTCCTGACAAACCTATGTTGCTTCGTGCAATTCCGCGATTGATGAATGTAGTCATCAATCGCTGCATGAATGCTCGTCAGTTTCTGGTGCTATTAACACGGTCTTTTTACAAGCTTTTTATTTACTTGTAATGTATGTAGGTATGTATGCTTGTATGTTCGGATGGAATCATGCAACTTAATTTTGAAACAGATATATTCAACCGATTTTGCGGAAATATTGCAAGCAGATGTACATAGCGTGAAAATACAATATTATAATGACATGGAGCTGATCTGATGCTGGAGCTGGAAGGTGGCCATAGGAACTCTGTAAAGAAACGTCGCAACATCATCGAGTTTGGACTCGTTTGATTCGTCTCGAGGCATTCCAGTAAAAGCTTATTTTTAAAAAGATTTTTAATTTAATTTATTTAGAACATAACCAATTTAGTTGATAAATGTTCGGCATGGACGACCTCTTCCTAAACTTCGACACATCTACAAGTATCATTCATCTTCCCTGAGTGATAATAATAATCTATACTTTAATATATAAAGCTGAAGAGTTTGTTTGTTTGTTTGCTTGAACGCGTTAATCTCAGGAACTACTTATAAGGTCCAATTTGAAAAATTATTTAAGTGTTAGATAGCCCATTTATCGAAGAAGGCTATATATCATCACGCTAAGACAAATAGGAGCGGAGCACTGATGAGGAATGTTACAAAAACGGGTATAGTTTCATAGACTTTTTCTTGCTTGAAATGGAATATTCTTTTTTTATGGAGTAGGCGGGCAAACGAACAGACGTATCGCCTGATCGTAAGCGATTACCGCCGCCCATGGACACCTGCAACACCGGAAGCGTCACAAGTGCGTTGCCGGCCTTTTGGGGATGGGGGGGAGGTAGGGTAGGGGATTGGGGTATGGGGCTCCGGTATCCTCACTTACTTGGTGAGACACAGTGCAAGCACTATTTCAAACCGGTTTCTGTCTTAGAACGTCACTTTTAATTTTAAATGTAGTCTCTAGTTACTAGTTACTAGTAACTAGGTACTAGTTACTAGGTACTAGTATCTAGTTACTTTTAAAAGTTACTTTCTAGCCACTTATTTACAAGCACAGTATTCTCAATAACTTTCTTAGGTCAATATAACTACCTAAATATAATTTTTTACATACTAGCTGAACCACGCAACGTCGTCGTTTACGTCTCCTATTGCCCGTAGCGTAATAATTTCCCCCCGTTTTTGTAACATTCTTCATTGATGCGCCGCTCCTATCGGTATTAGCGTGATGATATATAGCCTATAGCCTTCCTCGATACATGGGCTATTTAACACTGAAAGAATTTTTCAAATCGGACCAGTAGTTCCTGAGATTAGCGTGTTCAAACAAATAAACAATCTCTTCAGCTTTATATATTAGTAAGTATAGATTGACTGCCTCGTTGGTCTCGCGGTTGGCGTGTGCGACTGGTGATCATGAGGTCTCGAGTTCGATTCCCGGGTCGGACCAAATGTTTGTATGATCTACAAATATTTGTTTCGGAGTTTGGGTGTTTTCTTATGTATAATATGTATGTATTTACAAAAAAAAAGTATATATGTATTTGTATCAGTTGTCTAGTACCCATAACGCAAGCTCTGCTTAGCTTGGGACTAGATGGTGTTGTGTGTTCGATGTCCGGAAAAAAAAATGTATCAGCATTTTCTCGTGACTTTGTCTGTATTTATTACGAAAATAATGCCAACGAAGGAGTATGAAATTTGTCACAGTAAAATTTTATATCTATAGAGAAGTGCAGAGGGCAAAAAATGTTATTTAAAAGCGGTTTAGTAGTTAACGTAGTATGATGGAACATAAACAGAACAAACAGAGGGACAGACAGACAAACAATTTAAAAATTGATTTTTTAAGTAAGTATCGTATGCACTTTCATTTGCATTTAGTGAAAAGCTTTCTATTTGAAATTACGAACAAACACTTCAATTTTATTTATTTGTATAGACACCACTACTACAGCCTAAGCCTACGACACTCATGTTCATACCACATTACCGTAAATCCATCTGTCTTAAGATAATTACCGCTACAAAGTGGCTACCTAATCCCTTAGCCGCAACACATGCTCTAGCCTAAATCATCCAACATTTTAGTCTGGGTAACTAGCAGCTTTAGCAAAGTTTACGCCAACTTTACACAATGTACGGGTGCTGACCAATTAGTTATTACCATTAAGGGACTAAGCGGGGCTGCGTTGAGTTATGAGACTTGTTAGACTAATTTGCTGAAATAATTTGTATCAAACTATTTCTTAAGTAATAACTATGTAAGGCAAGTAACTTAGCAAACTTATGGTGATTTGTTTATTGTAATTCAAAGAGCCAAGAGTTTGTTTCCCAATTTCACTTTTACTTACTGTATATTATGTACTTTGTATACCGTATAATGTACTTAGGTTTCGTAAGTAGGTCTGTCAATACGTACGTCGGTGAGCTCCGTGATTAAATATCAAAACATATGCATAAGTTCGAATAACTTGAGATATTTCTGTGCTTGGTAGTTGGTGAGTTAACTAAGCCTATAAAAAAGTGGAGAATTTGCGGCAGAGGACAAGATTGATCCAAAAAAGTGCAGTGCATACATAGTGGCATAACTAAAAACTACTGAAGAGTGAAGTTTGCCGCAAACTAATTTGTCATCTATAAAGTATACCAACATAACAGAATGACAGATACACCAGTGTTGCAAACAAAAATAATTATTATATTGATAATTAAGGTTACCATTACGAATTGCAAATTCTCGTAGAGAAATAGTGTTGCAAAAAAACATGAACATATGGAATTATTATTTAAAAAAAATTAATGCAAAGCTAGATAAAAAACTCAATCAACAAACCCATGCATTAACAACAGCAGTTACTAAAACGTTATGGAAGCAATTGATGAAAAGATGAAAACATGGAAGAAAACCAAAACTTAAAATCTAAAATAACAAGACTGGAACATAAAATCAGTACTTTGGAAAAAGACATGAAAAAGCAACCTGATATTCTTTGGTGTTGATGAGAATGGAAAAAGAGAGGCAAAACTTGTTGACTACATAAAAGGAATCATAGGAGAAGCGGAAGTACATCAGAATTGGATCGCAAACCAGCAAAAATCGCCCTGCAGTTGTTACTTTCTCTACTATGTGGAAGAAACATCTCATAATATATTAAAATCCAAATCAAATTTACCAACAGGCATCTATGTCACTTGACTTCTACCAAATAGACTCCAGCAACCTCATACCTAGTAACAAGTGGTTTTGTTTTGCGGGTGTACTTTATATGAAAGCATTTTTTAACATTTAGCCTCATGCAGTTTATGTTGCACCAATTTAGAATAGCATTAAGGTCATCTTGTACAAGTTGAGAATCAATGGTTGATTTAACCGGACTATAAATTTTAAGATCATCGGCAAATAATGACATCTTGCAATGCTTAATATAAAAACTTATATCATTCACAAAAACAAGGAAGAGAACTGGTCCCAAGTGTGAACCCTGAAGCTCTCCTGAAACCGCATAATAGGCTCGTGACCTAAGGATGTCCTTGAAATTGGAAAAAACTACAGTCAAAAGTCGAGGAAGAATGGATAAAGGGGAACATAGCTTTTATGAGAAGATACCAACTTGTAACTAAAAAGCATAAGGACAATCAGCGTGAAAAAAGGAAAAGAGATAAGACTGTACCCAACTGTTAAAACCAAACAGATTACAGTACATGGGAAGAGACAGAACTACTTCTACTCCAAGCTCAGAAAGCTAAAAAAAATACAAAATCAAACAAACACACATAAATAACTTATAAAAACAACAACAACTAAAACCGGAAAAACAAAACAAAGACAGAAAAAACGTCGTTACGGAAAGTGACAGGCTTGGTGGATGTGCAAGTCGCAATTCGCCTCAGCAGCCAGCATCCACGCGTGAAGAAGAGAGGTTAGTCCCTACATACTTAGAACTGTCTTTGTCATACCCCTAATTTCCCTAAGGCAGTTCATCTCCCTTATTTTGCATTCAGTCAGCCAGTCAGTTTTAGAATCCCGCATATACAGTCCATTAGATTTGTCCTTCGAGCGGATCAACCATATTTTGGTCTGTACTGAACGAGCTGGACACCGCATCCTATAGTTATTCGCGCACCCAAATTCTAAATTTTAAGATGACCTACGCTATTGTTGACAACAATGACAACTCATTTGTGGTCCATGTATTTCTTTGTAACCTAAAAAGTGAAATAATTTTTAAGCCACGTGATTTTTTAAAAATTGCTTTGTACGTAAAAAACGTTTCACATACAATACAGACACATAATATACCCTCTACATACCCATAGGTTCCCGACTCTATCGCTTCTGCACATTAACATAACCAGGAGGCCAGTATTAAACGTGTCAAATTATGTTTCATAAAAGTAGCACTAATTCAAGAGATAACCAATGTTGGTTTCTATATTTCATTGTGAATTGTGATTGACAGAGAGACATACATGACTGTTGAGGCCATTCGATAGAAACAAATTCCATTACCAATTTTTCCTCGACATGAATCTTTGTATCGCAGGTAGCGCTTTGTCTCTGAAATATTGTTCTTATATTGGCCCAAATGTCGTATTTCGACATTGATACATTAAATGAATAATGGGTATCTCGACCACGTCTTTTTTTAGCGTCAACCTATTCTGGTCTGTGTTGGAAGCAACTGCTTAACCATTGTAACCATTGTAAACACTTAAACTTTTCCATTGTAACCACGAAAGTTATTTATTTATAGGGATTAATCAGCTTCTAACTGAAAAGTTATATGTTATAAACATTGGAATTTCGGAGAACTCTTTTTTTTTTTACAGACAACTCCCGCACTAGGAATAAATCCTGTGTCGCGGGGGACTTTACAAACATACATGAAACGGACACAAAGAACACCCAGACTCAGAACAACAATTTGTGCATCACACAAAGTGTTGTCCTATGTGGGATTTGAACCTACGACACTTGGCGAAGTAGGTAACGGCGTGGTGACCGTTAAACCACTAGGCCAAACGTGCAGGCAACTGCACGTCATGTAGATGAATATGCTGCGGTGGATGTGCGGAGTCACGCGGAAGAATCGTGTGAGAAACTTCCTCATTCGTGGCAGCCTGCGCGTCAGCTATAGTTTCGTGACGAATTGGGATTAATATCATCAAGGTTC
Organism: Diaphora mendica; assembly: GCA_949125395.1. Classification (NCBI taxonomy): domain Eukaryota; kingdom Metazoa; phylum Arthropoda; class Insecta; order Lepidoptera; family Erebidae; genus Diaphora; species Diaphora mendica. Next base: position 39,711,697 of record OX421310.1, on the reverse strand, counting down.
ATTCTGTGACCACTGCCAATACACCAAGGTCGTAACGTCTGATAATAATTCATTCATTCCCGTGTAAAACACAGTAGTATTTATTGCGGGTTCTATCAAAAATTTGTCACAATAAAATAAAAACAGCCATGTAATTGTGATACAAACTGTTCAATGAGAAAGATTTATGCTGAAAACCTAATCATGTTATGATTTTCTGATCCATCTGATTGTTTTGTTCTAGGACTACACGACACTACGTCCAATTAAATTTCAGACATATAATTTTGGTATCATTTACCGTTTGGTTTGGAGTTGTGTCTCTGATACTATTTCAGTTTATGCTAAGCGTTACATTTTATATTATTAATGTCGGATCTGCCAAAATACAATTTTTGAGTACATACATACTTCAAACGTTGTTTTAACAATAAAGAAACAATCAAAGAACTGTGGATGTACAAATTTTCACTGATTGTTTTTTACGTCAGTGAAAATTGTCATCCACAAAAAACATCCACAGTTGTTTGATTGCTTTTTAGGGTTCCGTTCTTTATAGGATCACTTTGTTGTTCGTCTGTCTGACAAGACCCTTTTTCTCAAGCCTTTATTACGTCTTTAGGTATCAAGCTGAAATTCATATTATCAAATAGTCAGGTCTATTGTCCCTTGGAGATGTGAAAAAACAAACTTCTAAGCCAACGCAAGCAAAAGATACAGCCGTTTATGCTTCAGTCGCAGGGAATCAAAACCTAAAGGGTACTTCCCGTGAACTCAGAATCTTAAAATTTGGTCTTAACGTCTTATAGGCCAGATAAAGAAAAATTGGGAAAAGCATCAATTTTACTTATATTCCTGCAGGTTTGTACGAAACCCTCGGTGCGTGAGTCCGACTCGCACTTGGTCGGTTTTTATCATTAAAACAACATTTGTCTATTACACTCGAAAATTGTCTTGTGGCGACTTCCACATACAGCGCAACAGAAATATACTACAGCGCCATCTACCGAAGTTACACTGAACTACGGAGTAACGAAGAAAACTAAGAAACTACCAATCCTGAATGGCGCAGTGAAAGTTCGTGCGCCAATTAAGATACATACAACATCCCAACATCAACCGTTGGGCAGTTGGCCCGCCAGGCATGATCACCTCGCCTGGTCGGAGGATCCTCCCTTTGTGTTGGTGGGACATGACACACCTGTCCTCCACAGTCTTTTTGCAGATCCAACATTATGAATAGGGACCATCGTTTTATATATCTCATAAATACTATAAGAACAGTAACATGATAGATTTTATGCATGTATCCATTCAAATATTTTTGTAGGTGTCTTATGTGTTAAGAGCCTAATTTTATTTTAGATCTTGATAGTAAAATGTAACGTGCAGTGCTATAAATCGTTTGTATTAAAATTAAATACACACTCAAACACAAAACGAATGATCGTGCTCACTACATAATAATTTGACTCGGTTGGTATAAACATTATATCAGAGAATATTAGTTATACACTTCACAGCATAGCAAAAATATGTTTTTAAAACTCATTAACACTAATCTATAAAATCTGTAAATACATTATAAGCGCTTCGTGTTTCCTGATATTGTTTATCCTAGCAGAGACTTTTCAAAGTTTACGAGCAAAAGGGTCACGGTTAAGAATTAATCTACCGTAGACGCAAATTAACAAATGTTTTCTTACCGTAGCTGTTATTTTGTAATAATTTTCTTTCTACGTGAAAATAAACGTTACTACAAAAAGGTCCTGACAACGAAATTTCGAACAAGAGTCTTCTTTTTCTTCTTCTTCTGGGGTCAAAAGGGCTCTTCTTGTCTTACTTTTTTTATTGTTTTCATACTTAAAAATTTCAGAGTAACATAATTACCGATTGAGGTTTCATATGAATGCTAAATAACACCTCTAAATCCGCAAGTTCCTTAATTACACAAAATCCGTAAACAAAATCGGTGATTTACTTTTGAAATGAAATCTAAGTGATATGAGAATAAATACCGGTTTGGCATTAATTTGACCCCCGCTATCAGACCGGCACATTCGCCAGTCCCATTCATCATGACGGAGACCAATTACTCCGGTAATTGGAACTGGTGCTTCAGTTGATATTGTATTAAACGTTCATCGTTTGTGAATCATTTTTAACCGACTTCAAAAAAAGGAGGAGGTTTCTAAATTCGACCGTATATATATATATATATTTTTTATGTGTGTTCGGGCATAACTTCGTCATTTATGAACCGATTTTGATGATTCTTTTTTAATTGAAAGTAATGAAAAAATGGTAATAGGAGGTACCGCACTCGCCGCTGCCGGATAGCTAGCATAAAACAACCCAAGCGAGCAGACACGCGCGGGCTGACGCGACGTCGTTGATGGTCGTCTCGAAATAAAGCGATTGTGGTAACTACTATTACATTTGGCTTGGCGCCGACTTCAAACAGATTTTAGGTACCTAGCATACACAATAATACTACTATTTAAATGAATAAAGAATTAGGTATAGACAAGAATTGGCACATAGCAATTTATGAAGAGCCAGTTTATTTTACGCTTTTTAGTGTTTTTTGGCAGGGAGTTTTCGTCGGATGGTTTTTTGGAAGTCGGTTTTTTTTTTATTAAAAGTTTTTATGTTGTACGAAGTACTAACTGCTGCTGTCTAAACTTGTGTGGTGGTGATGAACATAATAAATATTATGTTCATCACCACCACACAAGTTTGCACACACAAAGCGCCACCAATAGCGCAAAGAATGGATATAAACAATGGGCAATAAAAAGAATCTGACATTCACAGGAATATGTGTTAGATTATTTTTCTTGTTCCTAAGAAAGTTGTTTTGTCGTATCCCTTCGTACTCGTATAAGACTGATTGTCACTTGTATTCAAGCATCAAAACTCTAAGTCAAAAGAATTATCCAAGATTAAAATTTAATTATTAAATTAGCGTTTCAGATCATCGTAAACTTTAGTATCTTTCATGCCAAGTTAGTTTGAACATTAGTAAACAGTGAAACGTCACACAAAATTATTCATTTTCTAAATAATTTATTTAGAGACGATGTATAAAATCATGATTCAGTGTCTAAAATTCAACAGATGTTTTTTCTAACTGGCTGGTAAGGTGAACTGTATATTGTTATGTACAGAGCATTGAAAATTTCAGTAAACCCCGAATAGTGTTGGAAAGCATGATCCATTGTCACCGGATTAAGTGATAGACCTCCTTTACATAATTCTGCAATATTGTTCCTTACCGAACTTTATCATGACTTAAATGTGTTGCCAAACTATTAAGCAGCTACTCTTTCATCACAATGGATTGACTCACATAAAAAACAATCAAGTCGCTACTAACCCAGTGGCGATAGAACTGTTTTCTGCATGACTCGATCCCATGACCAAAATATACCACAAAAAACGTGAGTTTTTTCTCTTTACTCCCATTATGAAATAGTATTCAGCAAGTGTATCCACACCTCCTCATCTGAAATATGATCTAAATTATAAAAATATAGATCATTCAGAGAGAATTTATGCGACGCTTAACACTCGTGTAAGTTGATATTCATAACATGGATCCGTCCGCTATGAATACCGAGGCAGTTTGATCAAAGATTTAGTAGGCATATTTTATGTGGGCCTACGTGTGATGAGGGAATTAACTTTGTACTAAAAATAGCTGTTTGTAATTTGTAGAATATGCCATTTGTAACAGTAACCACAAAATTTAGTATTACTTAATAACATTTGTAACAATTTGAACATCAAGGAGTTCAGACCATTATAATTTAGGGTCGATGATTTGAATTCGATTTTAAATAACAATTCATAGAATATACCACGCTTTAATGGTACAAGATTTTCTGATGATGTTTTTTTTTCCCATTGAAACGGGTCCAGTTACGTAGAGGTTTTCGCATAAGATTCATTACAGCCGTTGATATTTTACAGGACACACATATTTAATTTTCGATACCAAATCATCAATTTGGTTATAAGTAGTATAAACTACGAGTATAATATAATAATGGCAACACAATATTTGTCGGATATGTCATAATTGTCAAATGTCCAAATGACTCGGTTATAGAACTTCCTAGAAAAAGGACTAGTAATGGCGTCGGTGCGGTAATTAATTGAGAGACGAATTAATGGCTTCGGTGAGACTTGTTTTGGCCACCTCGTTTTGTTGAGCTATTATAATTAACGAGTGTTTGTAACCGCATTGGTACGTTGCGTCGGTTCCTCGTTTAGTTTTCATGGATTCGTGAGAATGGACCTTGGTTAATAGGCCACGTGTGTTGGAAGGATAGAATTAATTGTTAAAACCGGGTTTTGTGGTTGTGGCACGATAAAAGGAATTATTGTCGGACCTCGTATGATCGAAGTGTTTGTACCGGATAGTTGAGTAAGGATTCGGGAATCCGCCCCGGCCTTCGTGCGGAAACAAGGAGTGTGTTTGAATTCTAACACGGAATATTGTGTGATGGTACGGAACTGCGTGGATATCGTTAAGGGGATCCCCTCGCCACAACGGAGACAGGAGGCGATCATCTAGCCCGCAACTGTATGTGACTTGTTATAAGAGTTGAATAGCCTCAATTGATATCCGTTCGCCAGGTGGACTGGTTTGCGACTGTAGACAGTCTCTGCCTATAGATAGAGCTCACATCTATGGGCCGTGTGACTAGTATAGGGTTCCACGGTAAGAACGCAACCCTGGTGATCGGAGTCAACATTTAAGTTACGGTTAAAATTAATGCTTAATAAACTAAAAGATCGTAAAATAACTTAAGAAAATTAAAGGTTCCTTTGGTAAATCTAAGTTCGTTTGCCCAAACCCTATGTATTTTTATTTTATTTTCACGGTGTTTTTGGGATTAGACTTCAGAGGTAGACAAATAGCTTTGTCCACAAATATTTATCTACTTAATAGTGTTGTGGTTTTGAAATTAAATATATTAAAAATAAAATAAATACGTTAATTGATCTTGGAATATCAAGTTCTAACAGGATATAAGTATTTTTAACACTTTGTTTATTTTCACAAAATATCCTATATGATTTTTTCAGTTTGTACCTGACATGCTAAAATATTATTAGTGTATTTATTGACGGTCTTCTTTTACTGTTTATTACAGACAGAAAACCTAGTTCAAAAGGAAATTAGACGATCTAATTAGTCGATCCATTAGTAAATGAATGGACCAAATAGAAGTTCTGTTTTTCTGGTATTTTACCAAAAGTTTAATAAAACTAATATTTTTTTGTTATGGACAAGCATGTATAAATCGCTAATAGTAAAAATGGGATTTGCAATAAAACTTAAAATAGTTTCACAAAATATTCTACTTAATAAAAAAATATTTTCACCAAATTGGTCTTAGAAAACAAGGTATCGTATTCCGAGAGCGACACGGTGTTACGTCACTATCCAGTTACCACCTTATAGCAACATAACACGAAATGAACCAACCAGAACTAACGATAGCGATGATGACGTCATGACGGTCGTGACTGTGTCTCGGAGTGCCATACCTGGCGAAGTATATTGTTATACCGTTTTTTTTTTTTTTTTTTTTTTAACGTGTAGAAATCCCATCGGACCGTCACCCCACCGGGGTTTACGGCGGGGCGGTGTGTCGGACTCGAACCGACTAAAACCACACGGTGTGCCACTCTGCGCCTCTGAAGTTTTTAGTTTTTACGTTGATTTTCTGTGCGATGGTAATACCACCAGCACGATCGCCCCGGTCGAGCCGGCCCGTTCGGCTGAAATCAGCGTGGCTCTACTACCTTGTACGTTAAACGTACATTTTACGCCATAGTTATTTCATATTTGTATATTATTGAAGGAGTTATAAACTACTTACACGTAAATAAAATATTTGCTATTGCTAAAACCCTTCGAGTAACGGTATGTTTGTAACATACCGTTACTCGAAGGGTTTACCAGCTCTTGGTCTAATACTTACAGCTTTATCAGGATTTAAAAATAAACAATTATTCAAAAGAAAGTATTTACTTCTGTCCATTTATTAATTCTTCTTCTTTTATAACCGGTCAATCAGGTTTACAATATAATGTTGTCGTAAACAATACTCTTAGGCATATTTATGTCAGTTTACATTGTATCAATAATTATTTTGCATCTTTAAATATGAAATTGAAAGGTCCCTTTACATAAATAAGCGAGGTCTGAATCTGCTTGGGAGGAGGACCAAACCACTCCACTTTGAAGTTCTCTATGACTCGTGCTAAAAACGTTTCAATTTCTAACTCAGCTATGCGGCGACCTGGAAAATTATTTTAACAACGTTTAATGAACGATATTCCCTTAGTCATAAGGAAAGCACGAGAACTTTATGGCGTGTATAATTTACTGTCATGGCGGTATAAAGGGGATGTTAAATAGCCTACAACTATCTTAAAGAGTTGGACTATAAAAATAATAAATATTAATTTAAGAATTGAAAGAAAAAACGCAAATCCTCCTTTTTGTGTCCAGTGAACTACTTAGGGCTGTTGATGACAATTGAGGACTTTTATCACAAATTAAAGTACCTTAAAGTAAATAATAAAAGAAATAATAAATATTTCGGACATCTAACACACAACGCCATTTAGTCCCAAGCTAAGCAGAGTTTGTGTTATGGGTACTAGATAACTGATATAATTACATATATTACATATATACGTTTTTAAGCTATTGCATAGCTTAAAAAACGTATCGCGGGCTTTGAGGCTTTTGGGAATGACGACTGAATCAAGAAATTCCGTAACGTAACGAAAATAATACCTGACACCCGAAGCTCGCACGGATCGAGATGAGCTGCTCCGAAATCTGTCTGTGACAAAACAGTCTGGGTTTGCGCACGTATACTTGAACGTGTATGTCCGAACCAAACATTTGGTCCCACCCGGGCATCGAACCCGAGACCTCAAGCACAGTACACGCTCACGCTACCACTTGTGCCACAGAGGCAGTTGATAATGAAAAGTTGATAATGCTGAGAAAAAATGGGTCATTCAAGTTTTTAACAACCATGAATTATTCTTCCGAAATTTACCTGTATTTTTTAATGACACTTTCACGTTCACCAAAGACCCATACCGACACACCATACACCCACATAAATATACCTTACACATATTAATCACACTCCAGCTACGTTCTAACTATGCTGTTTTTTGCATCCACAAGCCTGAAATGAGGTCAACACTAATTATTATTTATTTTATCAGTACAAAATTAGCAACGCCTAAGGTCGTCTTAAATAAAATTCGATAGTCAATGTATTGATACTGTTAATCATGACTTGGACTCTCTCTCAATAGCCAAAGCTACAAGATGTGACATTGAAGACGTCAAAAGTTTGATAACTCCTGGTAAAAACCTGAAAATTCTATGCCAAAAAATTAGAAGCCTAAATTGCAACTTGCATAATTTTATTACACTGCTTTGTCGATCACAGATCGATTGGGATGTGCTTGTCATGACAGTGTGTTAGCTCCTCACTGCTCAAAATATACCAACTATGGAAGGATATAGCTTCATTACTACTACCGCTCACAAAACTCAAAACGAGGGAGTTGTGATCTATTATAAGAATGATTTTAAAGTATTGTATGAGATTGTATGCTTAATTGATGCTAGTGGTCTAATTTTAAAACTAGGTGTTGATACCTGTATTCTCGGTATCTATCGACCGCTTAGCCAGTACAATACTTCTTCTACATCACTAGACACTTTATTAAGTAAATTATCCAGCTACAAAAACATTATTATCTGTGGTGACATAAACATTGAAATTGCACATAACACTAGGCGCTCGTATGAGTATTTAAATATTCTGGCAAGTCATTGTATATTATCGGTTCACTTTGAGCCTACCCATAGGAAAACATGTTTCCATCACTGACCACGAATGCGTGGGCATTATCCTTAGATTGAAAACATAACCTGTGCAAACTGCCAAATCTGTAATAAGCATGAAAACATTGACTATCATCATATCCGCTGCACTAATACTACTATTGCTACAAATCTTCTCATATCCTCTATATCCAAATTACTTAAAGAATAATTCTAAAGTTTTAAAGATACTTAACAGGACGAAAACCAATAAGCCTTGGGTTACTATAGGTCTGCTACGTTGCATGAGGAATTGCGATAATTTACACAAAAAATTGAAAAAGTCCCCTGAAGATGAAGTCCTTATGACGATATATAAGCGCTATAGAAATAATTGTAATGCTCTGACAAAAAAATTAAAAAGAGATCATGATAAAATGGAGATTGATAAGACGAGCAATAATAAGAAGAAACTGTGGCAAACAATCAAAAACATTTGTAACTTTTCTAAAACAAACAGCACTTCTAGTATACTCATCAATTCTAATAACCCTCAACTCCATGTAGATGAAGCAAAAGACTTCTTCACAAATATAGGTAGAAATCTTGCAGAAAAAATAATTACTGATGAACGATTTGCTGAGTGTCCAGAATTTTCCGCCTGCTTGTCTATTAACTCGTTTACTCTGATACCTACCGACGAAAAGGAAATCGAACAATTGATTCTGGGACTTAGAGAAGGCGCTGCTGTGGGTATTGACCAAATCCCAGCAAAACTCATTAAGCGATACAGGAGTGTTTTCGTACCCGTTCTGACACATATCTGCAACCTTGCTTTTACAACTGGTGATTTCCCTAAACCCTTTAAGACTGCACTTGTGAAACCAATCTACAAGAGTGAGAGTAAGGAAAATATTACTAATTACAGGCCAATTTCAATTCATTCCACCATGTCTAAGATCTTGGACCGCCTTATGAATACCCGTCTCATAAAATTTCTTGAAACTAATTCCCTTATCTCAGCATTTCAATATGGTTTTCGCTGCGGTAAATCGACCGATGAAGCTGTCCACGAACTTACTAACTCTATTGCTGTTAATTTGGACAGGGGAAGCAAGTGTCTTACGGTGTTCCTAGACCTGGGCAAGGCCTTTGACACCGTCTCCCCAAGCCTCCAGAAGCTGAATAGAGTTGGAATCAGAGGTCTTCCATTATGTGGTATATATTGATGAACTTTGTCAGCTTAATCTCCACTTTGGAAAGATATTGTCCTACGCCGATGACACAGCACTTTTTTTCAGCGGAAGTACTTGGGAAGACTTGTTTAGTAGTGCACAGACTGGCTTAGACGCTGTTTGTAAATGGCTAAAGGCTAACATTTTGTCACTTAATGTCGACAAAACTAGGTACATTGCTTTTGCCCATCGGAAAAAATCTCCTACCATCTCATACACTCTCCATAACTGCCCACACATGTACACGAATGGATACCATTGCTTGCTCCTACTCACCCTTTCAAAGGCTAGAATCCATGAAATACCTCGGAGTGCAGATAGATCAAACTCTCAGCTTTAAGCCTCATATAGTTACTCTTCTTTCGAGAGTACGCAAGTTGATGTAGATTCTTAAAATTCTAAGGCATGCAGCTGATTTAAAAACAATAAAAATGGTATACTATGCTCTTTGCCATTCAATCATTAACTATTGCATTCTTTCGTGGGGGGGAGGAAGGTAAAGTTCAATTTCTGGAAATAGAAAGAGATCAGAGAGCTGTGCTAAAGGTTGGTGCGGGACTACCATTTCGTTATTCAAGCACAAACCTTTATAGATTGTGGGACGTATTAACAGTTAGACAAAATTTTATACTAGCCATTGGTTTGAAACAACACACTCAGACAGTCTACGATCCAAATTTAAAAAGAGGTGAGCGCCGCAAGGGTAATGTTTGCAATAATGCATCCTTCTACACTAGTCTGTCACATCGATTTTTCTGTTTTCTCGCCGGGTATCTTTAAAACAAAATAAACACCTCTTCATCAATATACTCTCTGACGAATCCGAGTGCAAACTCAGGGTATGTAGTTGGTTAAAAACTCTCGACTACGATAAAACTGAAAATGTACTCACCGTTTTAACATAACAACAAAATAATTGCATTTATAAATAAATAAATTATTAATGAGAATAATAAATGTATGGTGACACACACACACACACGCACACACACACACACGCACACACACACACATACACATACACACGCGCACACACACACACACACACACTCAAACTCAAAGGGCATGTGTTAGGTAGTGTTTAATTTTAATTTTATTTGATTATTAATTTTCATTTCATTTAATTTAGTTTCATTTGATTCTATCGGATTATGTTTAATTTAATTGAGTATGATTTAATTTTGATTTAAGTTGATGTGATTTAGCTTGACTTGATTTAATCTAGTTTGTTTTGATTTATTCTAATTTGATTAGATTTTTTTAATTTGGCATATTTTGATTTAATGTTTCATTTAATTGTTAATTTCTATTTTTCTCCTTATCTACAATGTATATCGCTGTCCAATATGTTAGCTTATTTTTAAACTAAGTGGCGTGGGGACCTGGTGCCTTGTAACACAGGTATCTAATACCTATCACAGGCACCAGTCTCTCTTAAAATGTGGTTTAAATTAAATGTATTGGATTTAAGTATTATTGTAAGAAACATTTTTGTGAAGAGAAAATAACCTTATTATTCTTCTTTCTATCTTTGCTGTGACGCTAGTAAATGCGAATCTATCACGGGCTTACGCCAAGTGGGTTGGTTCGTTAGTAACTATTGTTGGTGTTTGTGTAGTGCAGGTGAGGTATCGTCGAACTATGGAACCTGTGTCAATTATAACGGACCTTTGCAATGAGATGTATGAACTCCTATATACTCCTATTTCTTTGAGTGAAGTGTGCAGTGATTTTGGAATGAGACCTGTTGATGAGATAATGATTGGTATGATTTTAACCGTATGTTGATGCCACATCTGTCGGATTTCATCTGCGAGAGGCATGTACTTTTGTATTTTTTCTGTATATTTCTTCTTTAAATTATCTGTATTTGGGATTGAAATATCAATTATTTATGTAATTCTTTAATTTTTTTATGTAAGTGTGATGTCCGGTCTGTTGTTAGGTGTAGTTTGTCAGTGATTATGTCTTGGTCCCAGTAAAGTTTTACAGTGTCATTGTTGAGGATGGTGTTTGGTTTATATTTGTAATATGGCTCTACTTTCTCTAATAATTTGTATTTGGCTGCTAATAAGCTGTGTATTTGTTTTGTAACGTTATTGTGTCTCTCCGCGTATTGTTTGTTAGCTAGAAATAAGCATCTTCTTGTAATATGATCTATGGTTTCTTGATTGGTGTTGCATAATCTACATCTATCTGACACTACTGCTGGATCTTTCATGATGCATTTTTGATAGTTCTCAGTCTTTATAATTTGGTCCTGAATAGCTACCATAAATCCTTCCGTTTCTTTATACAAATTTCCCTTACATAACCATGCATTAGAAGCTTCTTTATTTATATGATCTTGTTGTAATTGGTTCGGGTGTTTTCCATGGAGACTCTTTTACTTCCACCGTGTAATTTTCTGGTCATCTGTTATGTGTTCATGTATGAGGATAGTGTCTGTATCATTGAGTTTTAATGGTGTACCTGATGTGGTTATGGAATAGAGAGCCTTATGTATCGTATAACTATCAGCGGCTTTATTGAGCATATATGTGCGAATGTTTTGTACCTGCCTATTGTGTAAATCTTTTATATCAAATGTAGTCCGTGTGAGCCTATTGATACGATCCAAGTCTGTGTTTGTCCATCTAATAATTCCAAAAGAGTATGTCAAAACGGGCACGGCATATGTATTAACAGCTTTCACAGTATTTCTACCTGATAATTTTGTTTTTAATATTTTATTTAAACTACCTGTATATTTAGTGATAAGTTCTTCCTTTATTTTATCGTGATCTAATCCCGTGTTTTGTGAATATCCTAAATATTTGTATGTATCAGCTTTGTCCATTTTTTCAATAAGTGCATTTTGTTGTGTTTGTAATATAATAGAGAAAGAAAGAGTTCGGTAGCTTTTAAAAGACGGTTCATCTGTTGTTTGTTACCAGCGTAGAGTTTGATGTCATCCATATAAACAAATGTGTGATTTTTGTATTGCTTTCTTTGTGTAGTGTATAACCTTGTTGGGTTTTATTTAGTGCTGTGGATAATGGATTTAAAGACATACAAAACCACAATGGACTAAGCGAATCTCCTTGGAATATAATTATCTCACCCTATCTGTATTGGATTTGACTTTATTTCTCCTAAAACTGTACTCAAGTTCAAAACATCTTTTCATAGTTTGGTGCAAAAATTTTTTTCAGAGACTCATCTATTTTATAATTTTTTAGGATATGTAATAGCTATGAATGTGGTACACTGTCGTAAGCTTTTTGATAGTCTATGTAGGAATAATAAAGATTTCTGTGTGATTGTTTAACCTGGTTATGTATTTCTGAATCTATTACTAATTGTTCTTTACATCCCTGTGAACCCTTTCTGCAGCCTTTTTGTTCTTCTGCTATTACTTATTAGTATTATTATTGTTATTACCTATACAACTGCGGACACCAAAACCAAATGGTGCAAATGTTAATGGATTCGTCTTCCCATAGTAAAGTGGGTCGTCTTTCTCAGCAGTCCATCGCTCCGGTATGTACTCCTTTGCTCGCGGGTAATGTTTTTCCATTAACGACATTTCGCGGTGACAGAATGCAATGTGCGTCTAAAGTAAAAACATGTAGATGGTAAGTCTATAGATTGTTACATCTGGATTGTGATTTGCTTGAAAATTATTATAATCACTAATACGTTTTTTTTAAGTAAAAGTATAGTCTGGTCAAACTACTGTCAGAATAAACTTACTCATGATTTGTTATGTTAAATAGTGTATGTACGTATATATTGTAATGTATGTATATACATATATAACTAATAGTCCGGGATCCCCAGAGCAAACTTTACAAGTTATTACTATCAAGCAAATTTTTCGTGAGTGGCTTCGTTTTGATGAGGGCTCATCTTTCACCTTAAAAAAAAGATTGTGGGAACTAACAGGGCTAACAAAGGAAAAAACTTTTGAGCGTAGGACCGGGATAACGTACCACGCAATTTGTAGGACAATGTGTCTGTTATATTATATCAATATTAACTAAGCAACTGTTAAAAATCAGCTGGTTAGTATTATTTTTTATGACCTCGCTATCGATTTTTGTTGGAAGGATCAAACCATGCATTTTGTAGGACAAATATTTGTTTCCATTATGTAATAATGTTAGTTAATATTTATATAATTTAACAGCCACATTGTCCTACAAATTGTATGGTAAGTTATCACGGCCCTTCGTTCAAAAGTTTTCTTTTCCTGCTGGTCCTGTTAGTTCTGACTTCTAATTTTTTTTAAGGTTAAAGCTAGGCCCTCATATAAATGAAGCCACTCACGAAAAATTAGCTTGATAGTAATAACTTGTAAAATTTGTTCCGGGGAACCCGGATTATAAGGTATTTACAAGGTTTTAGTGATGTGTGTTTATTTAGCTAATATATTAATTTGAATCAAAGGTTTAGTTGACTGTTGTATCTTGAGTAATATTTATTTATATTTATTTATTTATTATTCGATAACAATATATGGAATGTAGTTTACTTACGCCTTTTGGTACTTTGTAGCCCATCAAATTGTAGTCTTTTGTAGCTTCCCGAATGTTACCTGAGACAACTGGCATAATTCTCATCGCTTCTTTAATACATGCCTTCAAATATGGCCTTTTATCTGATTGGGACAGAATTTCTTTTCTCAATTTGTCCTGTTTATCTTGATTTGTTGCCAAAAGATAGAGTGTAGAAGACATTGTATTAGCGGCCTAAAATTATGATCGTAATAATAATAATAAATCGCTTTATTGCGTACTAGATAACTAAATATATAACTTTATGCTAGGTCAGTAAAAGTGGCGGCCTTATCGCTCAAAGTGCAATCTCTTCCTGGCAAACGTATGCAAATTATAACCCACATCTCATAAAATACCAGACACTACCCTATACTTTTCATCCCATGCTTTTCTTTTCATCCCATAATTGCTGGCAGAGATTGCATCCGAGCGATGAAGCCGCCACTCGTATTTGCTAAGCATTAAAATTAATGTAGTGGTAACGAGGCAATATATTATTATTATCTCCAACTTGTGTTTAAAAACTAACCAGAATGGTTAAAGAATCCTCGTAATTAACATTTGCGATAAGTTTAAAATTCCTTTAAACTTTGGAACTCAGCTAAATATTAATCAAATTCGATGGAATTCGCATTTTACCGTTTCGGTATACTTTTCATCGGTTGATTATTTGGTATATAAATGAAAGGGAGAGCTTGTGTATCATAGCCCACTTATAAGAGCAGTCACCGATTGTTGTCACAAGTGTTTTCAAATATATTGCGCTTTATAGTACTGGTTTTTTTAACCGACTTCCAAAAGGAGGAGGTTCTCAATTTCATCGGTTTTTTTTTTTATGTATGTACATCGATTACTCCGTCAATTGTGGACCGATTTTGAAAATTATTTTTGTATTCGAAAGGGTATGCTCCCCATGTGGTCCCATGGCCACCATATCAGGATGTGATGATGGGATCCTAAGGAAATCGAAGGAAACCCTCAAATTTACGTGAGCGCCTGCAATGAAGTTACGAGCAATTGTCTGCATGCCTTCATATTCTGTAGACATCACTAAATTTTAAATGAAATGATGATGAGAGACTTGAGAAAGACAAAAAAGCGAAAAAAAAAAAAAACTTCGTTTAAAAAAACCGACTTCAAAAACTAAAAAGTATAAAATAACTTAATTTGTATGTGCTACCTATTCATAGGTTTGAAGTCGGTGCCAAGCCAATGGAATAGTAGGTAGTAGGTCGGTTTTTTTAAACGAAGTTTTTTTTATTGAATTTGGGGCAAACGATCAGACGTATCACCTGATGGTAAGCGATTACCGCCGACCCATGGACACATTGGACACTCGCAACACCAGAGGCGTCACAAGTGTGTTGCCGGCCTTTTAAGAAGGAGTACGCTCTTTTCTTGAAGGTTTGAAGATCGTATTGGTCCGGGAATACAGCAGGCGACAGTACATCCCACAGTTTTGTTAAGCAAGGCAGAAAGTTTCTGGAGAAGCGCACAGTTGTGGACTGCCAATCATCTAGATGATGGGGATGAAACTTCTGTCGCGCGACTATGGCGGAAAGAGGTGGCAGGGATCAGTCCGAACAGTGGGTGTCAAATATAAAGATCTTGTAAAATCTATGTCGCAAAATTTTTACGTAAGTTAGTACAAACATTGTGAATGAGTTCGTCACTTACCGTATCAACTCCCGCAAACAACATGTCACTAGCCATAATGTAGGCGTACTCTTCATTGATTTCAAGTAATTTCTCCAATACTCCTTTCTCATTATCTGATTTCTGATTAGCATTCAATTTTAGTTGCTCTACGCCTTTTTTGACAAAATGTTTTGTAAGGCTATAATATAAAAAAATGAGTCCCTCCGCGCGGAAGAAGTGAAACTTCGTAATGTGCAACAGTGCTTTCATACCCCGTCCATGGTAGCGTTAAACGTTTGAAAACTTCGTAATGTGCAACAGTGCTTTCATATCCCGTCTATGGTAGCATTAAACGTTTGAAAACTTCGTAATGTACAACAGTGCTTTCATACCCCGTCCATGGTAGCGTTAAAAGTTTGAAAACTTCGTAATGTGCAACAGTGCTTTCATACCCCCTGCATGGTAGCGTTAAACGTGTAACGCAACCGTTAAACGTTTAACGTAACCTTGTTGGCAGTCGCATTAAAAGTTTCACTTCAAAATGCCTTCTTTATTCATCAGGACAGATAAGGGTTTTAACATTTATTTAGAACAATTACTTACCTTTCTTGATGTGCAAAAAGTTTCATAGCTTTTCTATAATTTGGTGTCGAGATGTAACGCCATAAACTTGGCTTGAAATCTAATTTATCTGACATTACGAAAAGATCATGAACACATTGAATGAGCTGCCTTTCTGGGGAGTCTTCAGCCAATGAGGAATCAAGGCAGTATAAGCGACAACCGAGAGCTACTGTTGCAATCGATTCTAAGGCCCATAAGTTCATCTCGGCATCAAATTCGTTTCGAATCATGTTCTTCTCGTCCCGATTTGCCTTCATCCTAAAACGTTCTTTATTTTAATGACACTTATAAAGAAATACTTATGAAGAAGTAATAAGAAAATCGCTGAAGTGGAAAAGTGTCAGATGATGAATGATAAGTGTGTTAATTTCCAAAATCCCCACTGAGTCAAGGTCCAACTTTTGTAGTTTAGAATTTTAATTATCATTTAATATTTGCAACACATTGTAATGTTTTGGTTACTATTAATCAGTTTGATGTACTTTTTACTTATATCTAATTATATTTTCTTACCTTTTGATCATATCTTGCGCTACTTCGTCAAGTACGCTAGAATACAGTTTGATAGTCCTCGGCTGTAACATAACTGGATTAACAGTTGATCTGAATTCCTTCCATAAGTCTCCGTGACTGGAATTAAATAATTATATAAACTGCGTGACTAAAACGATTATTTTTAAAAACCTCGTTATTTACTAAATCTTTGTAAATAAATTAATAATAAATACATAAATATTTTCGGAAATTTAACACACAACACCATCTAGTCCCAAACTAAGCAGAGCTTGTTTTATTGGTACTAGACAACTGTTATAAATACATAAAAAAATCTATGTAAATGCATACGTATTATTTATAGATAACACCAATACCAACGTTTTGTCAGACTTATGAATCGAACTCGAGACCTCATGCACAGCAGTCGCGGTAGCTACCACTGCGCCAAAAAGGCAGTCAAATGAACGTTTGAATGAGTGGTTTCTCAGTAATTTACTAACGATCAATATCTCCAAAACGAACTATATTATTTTCTCGGCTAAAAACAAAAAAATTACCAATTTTCCATTCTTAACTATAAATAATGTTAAGATCAATCAAGTAAATCAAGAAAAATACTTAGGTCTGATTTTGGATAACCATCTTACATGGAAACCGCACATACAAAAACTAAAAAATAAATTTATCTCATTGTCAGGAATGTTGAGTGGCTTCGTACGTTGCATACCACGTCAACTAAGACACACTATATATAATACGCTTATAAAACCGCATATAGACTACCTGATAGAGGTTTGGGGTACAGCTGCTAAAAGCAATTTAACAAAATTACAAACAGCACAAAATAAATTAATTAAAAAATTATTTCATTACGATTTTCTCACATCAACTCAAAAAATTTACAAGGAGACCAAAATCATGACTATTGTACAGACATACAAATATTATAATTGTTTACTTATAAGAAAAATACTAACTAATAATATACATACACAAATAAAACTAACTAAAAAAAAAGATGTGCATAGTATCGGTCTCAGAAGTAGGAATGACATATTTCTGTTAAAGTCACGAACGAATTATGGCAAGAGATGCATTATGTACGAAGGTTCTAAAATATATAATCAGCTGCCTAATCTGATAAAAGAAACAAAAAATATGCAAAATTTTAAAAAAATGTTAAAAAATCACATTATAAATAATACAAGCATAAATACACTTTTATAACAATCATTATCTCTTGCATAAATTTTAATATTATGTATTCAAATATTGTTATACATAAATTAACCAATACTTACACTAAAACTTTTCAATTACCAGAATATGTGACAATGCTAAGTTGTTATTTTGTGCAAACCAATCTGTCGCTTCTAGGTTCACTAAATCTTTGTATTTACTGCTGGCACGGTTCTACAAATGTTTCGAAATGCATGTATGATTTTTAATGTACCCTCACTATGTTTTGAAATGGATTGTTGTGATTTTTATTTTGTATAAATAACGTGAGTTCTTCTTTTCTGTATCGCAGTAAGTTAAGTGTTATATATTTTGTATTTTCTCATGTAAGTGAATTTGTATTTTTATTCTTTATGAGAAATAAATGATCTTAAACCTGAAATGCAACATTTATATCAATAATTGGATTTTTGAGCCAATTAAAATCGTGACAATTAAATCATGTTACTTCTTTCGTGCTTTGTAGGATAATGTCCGTAAAAGTAGAAGGAAAAGTTAAAGCAAACCCTACACCAACCCGTCTAGCCAGCGTAGTATTGTAGGCCAAAACCTCTTATCGAGAGCGAGGCTTCTGTCCAGAAATGGTCCAACAATGAGGATGGTAACACGCCGTTGATGTGATTATGATCTATTCCACTTTAAACTTACTTCGGTAAAGTAAATGATTTCTGTTGATTTTTAATTATTTTTAATTTAATTATTATTGACGTGACAACGTCGTATAATTCGATGGAGTCGGCTGCACACACGAAAAAACTCATGCGGCGTTACCTCGCTCTGAGGCGTTCCCTTTAAGGCTTGAAGTGCAAGCGAGAGATAGATGCGGCGCTTGCATCATTTCATCAATGTTTCGTTATGACGTTGTCACGTTAAACTATCGTCCGTAAACAGACTTTACAAACAACCATTTTTTTAAAAGTTTATTAATAAATTATTTCATCTACGTACTCAGAAATGAGGCCTGTAGCACGTACGTTTTGCCCCTTGTTACCCTTATATTCTTTTCTATAATGTGCAAGTGAAAAGAAACCAGGCCGTATCGGTAACCAATTTTCACTCCTTAACACCTGAAAAAAATAGCAACGAAATTGTTTTTATTTCATACTTCTTCTATTCGCTTCTTTCAATTTAAAGGTTTTTATTTAAATCTAATGAAGATATGTAATTAAAGCCTATATCTTTTCTTATATACCTACCTACGGTCTATAGACGACGACAATACTTCTAACAGAAGGTCAGGATATTTCAAGCAAAGAAAATTATCATCATATAATATATCTTATCGCATAAATATCTTACCTTTGATCGACTATGGTGACGTGTGTTATAATGACCTGAATGCAGATCTTCTCAACAAGTTAGATCGTCTTCAGTTAATAACTGCATTCGATTCATTTTTAATCTTCGTAAGTACGACCACATCTCTAGTTTTCGTTCCCAGTTGGGTTGGTTACCAATTCGTCAACGCAGACAAATGCGCGCACTCGCTTTCCTGTATATAATCCTCAATTCCCCATCCTCTCCTACCTATTTAACAACACGTTTCCAACTCTTATGCAATAATCATAACCGAAACGTTTGCTCGTCGAACAATCTCCTCCTTCTTTGTCCTTCACACACTACTGGATTTATGGGCTCTTCGTTCTTTGTCCAGACTGTTCTCTTGTGGAATGCACTTCCTATTGAGGTCAGAATGGCTAGAAGTCGATGCGCTTTTAAGTTGAAGTTAAGGGAGCTCTTACTAGGTGAAGTTGCGAGGTCGACGGGGACTTAGATCGTCACATCACGAATATACTTTTATAATAGATATTTAAGTATGTGTATGTAGGTTTATTAATAAGGACGCAATTATGTATGTTTATGTACATGTCGCTGTATATATTTGTCTCTTCTAATATATAACTTAGTATATGTATATACAAGCTAATTGTAGTATTTGTTAAAATCACTCTCATCATTTCCTCATATGTGCACCTACCTCATCTTTTCTCTGCATTGCCCAATCGGTGGACTGGCAGAGAATGCCTTAGGCATTAAGTCCGCCAGAGCATGTATTTGTGCATAAAGTAATAAAATAAATAAATAGAATTAGCATCGGCCTTCAACGTGGCAGTGGCAGTCTTCTGGGAACGCTACCACTAGGTGAAGATGCGGACGAATTTTATGATGCTTGTAAGTTAATATTGTAAATATTAGTATAGTCAAACTTGTAGTATGGCCAAACTGACTACTCTGCCTGCTTTTAGTTTTTAGCCCCCGACGCAAAAAGAGGGGTGTTATAAGTTTGACGTGTCTGTCTGTCTGTTTGTCTGTCGGTCTGTGGCACCGTAGCTCGCGAACGGATGAAGCGTTTTCAATTTAATTTTTTTGTATGAAAAGTGAGTTACGTGTGAGTGTTCTTAGACATGTTTCATGAAAATCGGTTGAGTCGTTTAAAAGTTATGGGGGTGAAAGTGGGGAAGAATAACCGAATGTCTGCAGAAATATAATTGGCGTATGATTACTCGATTAAGTTCTTGGGTAGGGGGTTTTTAAATTTTAAATTTAATATTATTAATTTCTTAGTACTAGTGGAATCCGGTTTAATTAAAATCGGTTCTGTAAAAAGTTTATCTTTTTACCCGCCTACAAGGAAGCCATAAGGAAGGGTATTATTTTTGGCAGTCTCTGTATGTTCCACCGTAGCGCCTATACTACTGAACCTACATTGAATGAGGTGTCAATAGATTAGTTATAATGGCCTAGGTATCATAGGCTACATAAATTTTATCTAAAGTTTTACGTAGTCTATGTTTTTAACTTTTCCTTGTATTAATATGTTAAGACTGTAGTCCCTGAGCGTGGGAATTTGTGATTGAACACCCACATTCATATTTTACATGCACACAAACGCATCGGGCACTGTTGCATTCTAACCCTGGCAAATAATAAATTTACTTTCGGTTTTTTCTTCTAGTTACATATTCATTAACTGTTCGCCTTTGAAGAATGTTTAAAATGTCCTACAAAGCACGCAATGTATCTTTGTCATATCGGAAAGCCCGCGGACTATAAGTAACTCGTCAACGGCCGAGAATGGGGTTCAAGTGTACCTATTCATTTTTAATTCATTTCATGGACAAATAATATATTTTTACACAGTATAAAATTAAGTCGCTCGCGCTATCTGTCAGCTTAGATCTTTTACAGTAATCAACGGATTTTAATGCTATGTTATGAAATAAAATTTGTAAGATATATGTTATATTAATGGAACATAATGTTTCTTAAAAATATAATTTTTGATCGCTTTTATTGCTCATATTGACTAAATTTTACTACATAGATTACTTACATACTTTTTTCACTTTTTGTCAAACAACGACGCTGAAAAAGTATGAAACAATTTTTGAAAAGCCGTAGTCACGTGTTTTTAAGAGTTATGGTACGTTTCTATTTTAATTTAAGTTTTTTACTTTTTTTATTTAAAATGTTTTGGTGTAGTGATAATAATAATTTATATGCAAAGTATATTTTAAATACCTAACATAGAAATATAAAAAAAAATTGAATAGATACGAACAAAGTCACCAGCAAATGCTAATAATACCTATATATATTTGAAATGTACAAGTAACACCCTTTCCGATGATACCAAACACGGCATGTTTATGTCAAATTCATTTTTTAATACAGTACTTTATGTCGGCTAGAGGGCGCCACATTAAATTGAGTGACGCGTCATATAGCCTATAAGCAGCGGACGATCAAGACACTTCTAACAATACCTCATTTATCCAGTTCTAATTAGTAGTTAAGGAGCTATGAGGGAACAGATGAACATACATACATAGCCTGTCAAAATCATAACCCTCCTTTGGCTTTGCCGTGGTCGGGTAAAAAAATAAAAAAATACAGTTAATTTATAAACTCCTTCTTTTTTTAAGACAGTTAAAAAACAAACTATTTGTCTTAAAATTAATATTAACACAGAACACTTTTTGTTTTGTGAATATTAAGAGTGTAAAACTTTGAAATGGAAACTTCCTTAAATATATAATACTACCTTTTACACGGGGCTTCGCCCACACAGATTTTCATCCCCTGATTTACCCCCTTAGGGGTAGAATTTCAAAAATTCCTTTCTTAGTGCTCACTTATGTTATATAAAGAACCTACATGCAAAATTTCAGGATTCTAACTTCAGCGGTTTGGGCTGTGCGTTGATTTCTGGGTATGTCAGTCAGTCAGTCAGTCACCTTCCTCTTTTATTTATATAGATTACAGATATCAGATAATGTAAGGGATAGGGCATCTATTGTTTTACAATTCACCAATTGATTAAATTCGAACTTAAGGGATGAATAATAATGGAAATGACGTAAAGTATAGATGGGACCCTTTTTTACAATTTTTGTCTGTCTGTCTGTTTGTTTGTGCCGGCTAATCTCTAGAACGGCTGGAGCGATTTTGACGGGATTTTTTACTGATAGGTAGTAGTTGGTGTAGTATCGCGGGTAAGACCGTGGGGCTCAGCTAGTTTTTTTTTCAAAAAAGACAACTTCCATATATATCCAATAAATCCTGTGTCGCGGGGGACTTTACAAACATACATGAAACGGACACAATGGACACCCAGACTCAGAACAACAATTCGTGGATCACACAGTGTTGTCCCATGTGGGATTTGAACCCACAACACCTGATACAGTAGGAAGCGGCGAGGCAACCGCTTAAACCACTAGACCAACCATGCAGTCAAAAATAAAACTGTAATTTTAAGGTCTTTCATTATTTCAGTAGTAGTTATTCAATTCTAACAGAAATCATTAAAAAAAATTTTTTTTACTTTTTTAAAAACAATTTCTCAAAGTGTCTCGGTCTGTCAAAGTGTATTCAAAGTACTCGTCAAGACAAATCAAACGACTCCAAACTCGATAGGTTCCGTCGTTACAAAGTTCCTATGACCACCTTCCAGCTTCAACATCAGATCAGCTCCATGTCATCATAATATAGCATTGTCACGCTATATACATATGCCTACAAAAATTCAACACAATCGGTTGAAGATATCTGCAAAATTGAGTTGCAAGATTCCGTCTTAACAAATATAGTTAGATATATACATACATAGCAAGTTAAAAAAAAAAACATAAAAATAAGTTCTGTGTTAATAAAAAATACTAATATTTTTCTTTGAAATTATTCTTTAAAAAAATTAAATTAAATTCAAGAATACAAATTAACAGTTACAATTCGCCACTCACTGGCAACCCACCCTAAAACTTGTCATTTACGTATTAGGGAGCTCAGTGCGAACTACAAACGGACGTGGTGTCACCTTGAATATTCGGCGGGCACTGAATTTTTTGAGCGCGATAAAACTTATTTATTGCAATTTACGGGAGACGATATCTACGTACTAAAATGTATGGAACTTTTGTCGCTAAAAATGAATGATGTTTAGCCTTAGATTATGGCTTTTTGGTGAGAATTAATAAAAAACTAAAACGGTAAATCTTTTCTCCATACCTTTTTCTCGCGAAATAAGAAAAAAACATTTAAAATAGAGCACGAAATAGGACAGAGTGTGCTAATTAAAAAGGTCGATTTCGATGATTTTGATCTTTGTTAAGGCTTTTTTTCACAAAAATAAAGAATTATTTTATAAATGTCACTCGGTAGATTGGTAGACTGATTTATTAAACTACTGAGATTTTTTTTTTAGTGTCAAATATGAATTGAGTTGTTTGTGTTTTGCAAAACTGCAAGTGCCTTTTCGCGCGTTTTTAGGGACGTGCCCCTTAACATTAACGAATTATACTGCTTAAATAATAAATATCTACCTTTTCAAATGCATTACTATGAATCATTAGCTGAAATATCTTTAGTTAGATAATATATAAGTAAATTAGATATGAACGTAGATAATAACAGCTATCTAATATTCATAATCGCGTTGATACTATATGCCATACCGCGATATTTTGCATACCTACATATTCATATTTTTTTATGTGTTTGCTTTTTGATAATACAATAGAAAATTATCTCTAAAAAGAACTAATTTGATAGAAAATCAAGCAATTTAAGATGTGTCTTCCTTAAAAACCGAGTAACTTAAAATACTACATACATAAAGCTAAAGGTATGATAAACCTTAGCTTGGCTTGGCTTGAGAGAGTTCCAAACAATTCTCTCTAATTTACTAAACTTTAGAAGTGCTACCTGAAGCAGTTACAGCCAAAACTGTCATTTAATTTATTATGTAACAAATAAGACTTACATGAGCTGCAGTTTCAGGGTCGCCTAATAAAATTATGGGTTTATTACCAAGTCCACCTTCAAATTTTAGCAAAGGACCATATTTGTCAAAAAGTCTTTGTATTGCACCGGGTATTTGGATGTCATGGAGGTCACCTGTCGAGAGATTTTTTTTAAGAAAATTATGACTACAATATCTAATGGACATCATAGCGTAGGAATCAATGATATTATATAAAAAAAGCAGATATGTTACCAGCGCCCGAAAACGCGCTGTTGTGTTGTCTATGCGCTTCTTTGTTCAGAAAAAAAAATCCAGTTGGAGCTTAGTAGATCCTGAGATTACACTTCAACTTCACAAATTCAGAAACTTTACTTCTTTATAATATTAATATAGACTTAAATACCAACTCCTTTCCGCCTAGAAACCTACCTAGTTCAAGCGAGAAAATGTATATTTATGTAATGTTGTAAACAAAAAAAAATCCACGGAGCTACAAACAAAACACTTTTGCCCCATCCGATGGCTTCGAACTGCATAGAAAGTCTCATTTATACGAGTACTAGTTTTCGCTCGTGGCTCCGCCCGCGTGTATGTCGGTTATTGCGGCAAATAGTAGCCTATGTGTTATTCTGATGTTTAAGCTATATTACTGTAAAGTTTCATCCAAATCCGTTCACACCACCACCAATAATTTTAACACCGATATTTTTTAAGAAAGTTTTTTAAAATAATTCAAAACTTGTCTGAGAACAAACTTATGGTGTAAGATAATTTAAAAGCTTTCTCTATAGGCAAATTAACTTAAACAGTTGTTAATGTTTTGGATCAAATGTTTTTTAAACAAATTCTTGTTAGTGTACCTCCAGGAAGAAAGTGATGCATTTGGCGAATAAATGGCAATGATGATGGACCTGGAATTTCCTTCCATGATTTCAGATTAACATCTGCACTGACATCACTGGTGTTGCTTGTTACTGCTACAGTTCTGAAAGGATAAAATAAACATAACTAATATTACGATATTTTTATATAATACAGCTGTTAGGTCTGGTCGTAAAATGCACATCAAGTATTCTGTAAGTATTTTATTAAGTATTTTATCATTATATCAAGTTATCTATATATATGCCTCTCGTTATATATATGCCTCTACCACTAGTGTAGACAACACTACGTGACAAGGACCGTTCTACCAAGAGTGAAGCGAGTGAGAAGAAGAAGAAGGATTGCTAGTACAATTTTAGTCCTATTTGTTAACCAAGCTTGGTGCAAAATAGTAGAGAGATATGCCGAATCTTATGCCATAGAATCAGTGAGATATAAAACATCATGACTGTATTTATGTAATACGCAAAAACATATAAAAATACTTGATATTCCCATTAGCGGCTAAAGTCAAGATAACCACCCAGATACACAATACTAAGTTTAGTAAACGTATTTATTAAGTGCACATTTTTGCTAAACATTAATTGCAGCATTTATTTTATTTAGCTGAGTGGTTTACGTTAATTCTAATCAACATTCAAAAAACATTTATTGATGATTTTCGTTCAAAAATTATCAGTAGATATTTTGTGTTTACCAATCTATTATCGTACATTTAACCTCGAACATTACCGGGTCATGCGCTTCAGCTGCATAAAGCTGAAGAGTTTGTTTGTTTGAACGAGCTAATCTCAGGAACTACTGGTCCGATTTGAAAAAATATTTCAGTGTTAGATAGCCCATTTATCGATGAATATTATAGACTATGTATCATCACGCTAAGACCAATAGAATGAATGAATGAATGAAGAATGTTACGAAAACGGGGGGGAAAATATTACGCTACGGGCAATAGGAGACGTAAACGACGTTGCGTGGGTCAGTTAGTAACATATAAGTAAGAAGTAACTAAAAGTAAATAACTCACCGTAAAATATCCTTACTAAACGAAGTTAACCTAAGAACCGGCTTCAATTTAGACGTCTGCATCTTAACAACGTTATACGTACACAAAACACAGTGGATGTAAATCGTTGTTCATAGTATTATCTGTTTCACTTATCAAAGTCGTGTTATTATTACGTGTAGTTGATAGTTAGGTGTGTTTGTTTTGATGTTCTATTATTTAGTAAATATCTGTATTGGAAAGATAGATCGGTCTCGCACACAGCTCGTCTCTAACGTGTTACTACTGACCTTACTCGCCACCTATTATTAAATAATGTTCAAACGTCAGAGATTGGTCTGGTTCATATTCATAGAAATATTTCCATTATCGTTTAGAACATAGAGTTGAGATTTAAAAATACCTTACTGTACTGATAAGTGCTAATGACAGTTTGGTTCCACGATTATTTCGGACTGTACTATTCCGCACAACAGTTTTTTATTTGTATTTTCCTGAACCACCACAGGCACCGAACAGACAGTCAACTATTTTTTTACAAAGTTTTGTTACATGGCACAAGTATATTATAATGTTTTTGGTGAATCTGCACCAAAAAATATAAAAAAGTAAATACAGTGCAGTACATTCTGGCCAGTCAGAGTATATACTATTTTTAACCGACTTCCAAAAAGGAGGAGGTTCTATGTTCCACTGTATGTTTTTTTTTTTATGTATGTTCACCGATTACTCCGTCAATTGTGGACCGATTATGAATTTTTTTTTGTATTCGAAAGGGTATGCTCCCGAGGTGGTCCCATTGCCACCATATCAGGATCTGATGATGGGATCCCAGGTAATTAAATAATTTAAATATCATAATTATGTATATATGTTACCTTTAGTCGTGTTCTTTCAAATTATTTAGGTAAGCTGATGATGGAAGGTGGAAGGTACAACTCCTCAACGGTTAGGAGTTGGAGGATAATTCTTTCAATTTCAAACGTATCTAAAGACCTTCAGTCATATACTTTCAAGTTATTTAGGTGAGCTGATGTTGATGAACTTTTTATATAAAAAAAAACCGACTTCCAAAAAACATCCAATGAAAACTCTCTGCCAAAA
Source organism: Diaphora mendica (assembly GCA_949125395.1). Classification (NCBI taxonomy): domain Eukaryota; kingdom Metazoa; phylum Arthropoda; class Insecta; order Lepidoptera; family Erebidae; genus Diaphora; species Diaphora mendica. The sequence goes on along the minus strand of OX421310.1, from coordinate 39,684,819 downwards.
AATACTTAAAAGCGTAAAATAAACTGGTTCTTCATAAATTGCCTATACCTCATTCTTTATTCATTTAAATAGTAGTATTATAATGTGTGCTAGGTACCTAGAATCTGTTTGAAGTCGGTGCGAAGTGACTATCGCTTAGACTTTTGTAATTGTTCGTTTGTATTCTTTTTGGCTTAGCACCATTTGGATTGGTTTTTGATTTGGATGTTTTTTGTGTATTTAACTGTTAAAATAATCATAAGCATCCGATCTATTGATTTAATCTAAATCTATATCTATTACGATAAATGTAAATGTAAGTTTGTTTATTACCCTTTCACGCGAAAACTACTTAACCGATTATCATGAAACCTTGTACATATATTCTTAGAGGTATTAGAAGTAACATAGAATACTTTTTATTGAATGCGAGCGAAGCCGCGGTTAAAAGCTAGTAATAATAAAAAAAACAATTAAATAAATATTTAGGACATTTAACACACAACGCCATCTAGTCCTAAACTAAGCAGGGCTTGTATTATGGGTACTAGACAAATGCTATTATACAAATGTGTATATACTTTTTTTGTAAATACACACATATTATACAAAGAAAACACACAAACTACGAAAGAAATACATATTTGCAGATCATACAAACATTTGGTCCGACCCGGAAATCGAACCCGAGACCTCTAGCACACCAGTCGCATATTCTACCACTGCGCCACCGAGGCAGTCAGGTTTGACTTTTATTATCCTAATTTACATTTCTAGTATTTTTTTAGATAAAAAATAATATTATAATCGTTTAGTTACGTCTTCTAGAAACATAGGATATTTTTATTAACCTGATAAACCTGTCCTTGTACCTATAGTACAAGGTCAGGTTTAGATTTGATAAGTACTGCACGTTTGGCCTAGTGGTTTAACGGTAACGCCAAGTGTCATGGGTTCAAATCCCACGTAGGACAACACTTTGTATGATCCACAAATTGTTGTTCTGAGTGACTCAGGATTTATTCCTAGTGCAGGAGTTGTCTTAAAAAAAAAGTACTATATCAGATAGATTAAGTAGTAGGATTGATAAAAACTTATAATGTATAGTAAACGACATGAAATAGATGAGTATAATGAGATAGAAAACGACACCTGCATGGCTGTGCCGTTTCACCACCGTCATAATTATTAAAAGTCCTTCCGTCGACTTTAATTCTCCTCTTCTGGACAACCAGAAAGGGGGTTCCTCCTTTACCTTAGAAAGGAGGCTTTAAACTACTATACCACACTGACCAAACTGGTTAACGGGTAGCGGGCCGGAATATTTATGAACAGAAAGAGGGAGAGCCTAGTAACTAATCCTGATATATATACCACCAGAATGTCACCGCTTTCTGACATTTTGACTTTCAGATTGTGTCACAGACATTGCTATTTTATCAAATAGATATAAAAAATCAACAGATAAGTGAACATATATGATTAACATGACAAAAATCTTACTTTATGTATAAACATGCACATAAGGTATGTATTAAAATTTGTAACACCATTTTTTTTGCATGAATTCAGGGATGGCCAAGCAATCAAAATTGTTATACATAGACTGCTTGGTGATCACCCACTCCCAGCATCTGTCCGATGCTGGGTTTAGTGAAGTTGTCGTCTGTTATTGGTCAAATCCCATAAGAAAATGATATAACTGAAACCCCTGGGAGAACCACCCACTCTTCCATGCCTTCTTTTCCCTCTCCCAAAACCAATCTAGCATAGCCGAACCGTGGCGGCGCAAAACCACACCAGGGGCTGACACAGCCAAGGGGCACTACATACCTCCAAAAAGATGTACCGCACTAACTTGCAAGGGCAAGAAAGCTGCGAGTTAAATAACATCTTCTGCCCATCACTTTAAAAAATGTCAGCACAAAAAAGAGGAAATTTTCTCCGTCTTATGAATATTCGATCAGGTCCGGTGCCCTGACGCGAGTTTCTGACCCGAGTTTAAAATTTTTACCCATCCCAAAAAGTGCACAGCGCAGCTAAACAAGTTTTCACTTCAAAAATATAATAGAACCGTTTTCTAATACTCTTTGTTCTTAAGAACTCTTTTAAAATAAATATTGTACTAAAATTTTGATAAGTACTAAAATAAATTTTATTCCGTACAGATAGTTAAATATACTTATTTTATGAATTGCGTAAAATGTATAATCTATGTGTAAAGCACCGTAAAGCAAGCCAAGACATGTTAATAAAAAGACAAGAGATAGTTTCTGGAAGCCATTCTTTACGTTTTTGAGTCACCTAAAATAATTTGAGGTGTTAATGTAGTTGGAAGTCTAGATTTTCAATGATATAGTGATCTTTTGCCTGTTTCATGGCACTTCAACCTTATTATTTACAAATTCTTTTTGATTTATTTTTGTACTTTTCAGGTACGTTATTACTTTTACACATACATACGTTAATATAAACTCAAAACCTTTTAAATAGCGTTGATTTTACTTGTACTTTGTTTAAAATGTTGTTTCAATTATTCACAGAACTACATGGGCCGTGTCAAATGCTTAGCGGATACACAATTTTTTGGTTGCAGTTCCAAGGTTTAATTAAAGACTAGTTTTTGCTCGCGCTCCGCACGCGTGTATGTCGGTTATAGCAACAAAAAGTAGCCTATGTCCTTCTCCAAGGTCCAATGTATCTATTACTACTGCACCGATATTCATTCAAATCAGTTGAATCATTAAAGCGTAACAGACAGACAGAGCTGCTTTTGAATTTATAAAATTAGTATGGATTATGGATGGACCACTTAATCATTTCGTGTTTTAAATTGATTGATTGTTTGGTAATTTGAAATCAAACATATTCCCGCTAAATTATTATACAAAAATAGACAGATATATTACCAACTAAAAAAACTACATTACTGTTGTGTTTAAAACGTTTCTTGATAGATAAATATGTAGGTATGTGTATGTATATATATATATATATGTCAACGTAAATATCAGACAACTCAAACATGTGTTAACTATTACGTAATTGCGTGAACTCCCGTACGTACAAATAACTGATCGAAATAATATTTTGAACTTTATCATTCAGATCTTACAGTTTGTTTCTGTAAATACTGACCAAGCCTCTGTATCTGTTTTGGTTGTTTAATGAAGCAACGAAGGTCACCAATCGACAAAAACGATTGTTGTTGCATACAAAAACATTTGTGTCTAAGTTGAGTTTGGATTAACATGCAGACATGAACAATTTGATTAAAAACGTGTAAAATCGTGTATGTGATAAATATATGTGAATATGTATTGTTATATTTGTGAAAATATAAATAATATACCTAACGTTACTCAAAAATATTGGAGTTTTTAAAATAGTTTATAAAATAAGATTAAGATGCAGTCTCAACTCAGAACCTTCTTTAGGATTACTTCCTGTAAATGTGATATTATAAGGTAATTTAGTTTAAATTTTATTACAAATAGTTATATAATGAAATATTTCTGGTGCATGTTTACCAATATTTTTTTAGAGGAGTTTTTATCTGTAAGTTTAATGTTAGTGTTACTTCATCATTAGAAGCGTTCAACAGTCCACTGCTAAGCGTAGGCCTCTTCCTAGCAAAGAGAATTGGGCCTATTCTATCATACTGGCTAGATAGGATAGGTAACGCTACTTGGTCTCAATATAACTCTTTTGTAGCCGACTTCAAAAAAAGGAGGAGGTTATCAATTCAACTGTTTTTTTTTTGGTTTGTTACCTCATAACTTTCGACTGGGTGAACTGATTTTGGTGACTCTTTTTATATTTGAAAGCTGGTGCATCCCGTGTGGTCCCATTTCAATTTGGTCCAGTTCTTGTAGTCGGTTCTTTTTTTGTTAAAATTTGTGATTATTAAAAAACATTTCCCGTACTAGGAATAATTGCTGTGTCGCGGGTGACTTCACAAACATACATGAAACGGACACAAAGAACTTCCAGACTCAGAACAACAATTTGTGGATTACACAAAGTGTTGACCCCTGTGGGATTTGAACACTTGGCGAAGTAGGGAACGGCGTGGCGACCGCTTAAACCTCTAGGCTAAACGTGCAGTCGTACTATAATTCTGATCCCCTTGATATTTTACCTAAAAGCGCGTAATTAACTAACTTTTGAGTAAATAATTGCTATTACAAATAGCGTTGAAAGAAATTGTGGAAGACAATTTTGACAGCCAGCGTGCCTCGATGGCGAAGTGATAGCGTAAGCGACTGCTATGCTTGAGGTCTTGGGTTTGACTTTCAGTTTAAACCAAATGTTTATAATGATCTGTAAATATTTGTTTTGGAGTTTTTTTAGGTGTAATATGAATGCAATTACAAAAAAAAAACTATGAGTCAATCTAGCTATCATAATACAAGTGTCAGATGTCCTAAATATTTATTTATTTTATCTATTTATATTTTTTTTATTTATTTGAATAAATTGAGAATGCTATTTAATTTTCTTGTTTCTAGAACGCTGACAGTTACGAGCGATATAAAGTCAGGTGATATATTAAAGTCATGGAGAGATGTGCCAGGACCAAAATCATTACCTATCATTGGACAGCTACATCACTTTTTACCTGGAGGTACTTGTAAACTACTTTGTGTATTTTTAATTAATTTTTAACACACTCTAACAAACAATTCTTACACACATAAAATATTTAATACTGGTAGCTTCGATACTGGTAGTATTAAATATTTATTAAGAACATAAGAAGTAGTAGACTTGATATCGGTAATCCAAATAGTGTAAAAGAAATTGATGAGCACATCAGTCTACATCTCATAGGACAGTCTGTGGCAATTTTCTCTTCAGGACCTCGCGCACTAGGTGACAACAACGACGATCAAAATTATTATTTAGGCAATTCGGACTTAACACGAATCTGTTATTGTGAAATTATATGATAACACAGATTTTTACTTTGTTTTAATACAGGTGAACTGAGGAGTTTTGAAGAACCTGATGTGATACAAAGGTTGTACGATAAATATGGCCCTATAGTAAGATTCGACGGCATGTTTGGCATGGGTGGTATGATTGTAATAGGCGATCCGGAAATAACGGCTTATGTACGTTTTTTTCATTCGTTCATTTCTCTTACTTTATCTTTTGTAAATATTAGTACTTTATGCCAAATCAATTCTCGCCCTATTAAGTGAAGTTTACGTACAATTTTTTTTTGACAACTACCGCCTTAGGAATAAGCATCCTGTGTAGCGGGGGACTTTACAGACATACATAAAACGGACCCACAACACTTGACGAATTGGCAAGCGGCGTGGCGACCGCCTAAACCACTAGGCCAACCGTGCAATCATACATACAAGCCTAAAGTGTAACTACACTGAACGTTGAGTATCTGATTAACTGTCTGAATGTCGTTTTGCAGGTACTGAGGAGTGAAAACTTGACCCCAAACCGCCCTGGTTTTGTTTCATTAGAATATTACAGAAAAAACTACAAGAGACGTAAAGGTTATGAAGTTGGGTCAACGGGTCTTATGACTGAGTATGAAAACTCATTATATATAATCAATTCTACTCTATACTTATATACTCTTAGCGTGAAATTGCGTTGTATAAAACATTCAGAGGGTAATGGTTAGAAATACATATATTAAAGGGATTCGTCATCGTCAATTTCTTTTTTGAATATTTTTTTTGTCTTGTCGCATCATCACTCCAACCCATTTTGGCCATGCTCAAATCTAAGGTAAATTAGAGTGAGAAAACTGGGTAGAGTTAAGGAGTTAACGAATCAACTTAAAACATTTTCTATAGGTATTGGGATGTTGATACGGCAAGACAAATAAATGTTTATCTTTTTTTGATCAAAAAAATCATTTATTCACAGACATGGCGAAACATGGAAAGAGTTTAGATCATCAGTGAATCCTGTTATGCTACAACCGAACACTATTAAACTTTACTGCACTGTGCTTGACGAAGTGGCTCAAGATATGATCAAAAGGTGAGGATCAAGAATTCCTTGTAAAAATATTTATCTCTTAAAGTAACTGAATATACTAAACATAATAACTCGATTCCTGAACAAACTTGCCTTACACTTTAATGATAAGTCTGTAAAATATCTTTTCTTTTACGATCACAGTTGGCTGAACTTGAAGTCTAAATTGATTAACAAAATGTACTTAAATTGAACCATGAATACAATCGGGTTATAGATATTGTGTTCAATAGTAAACATAATTGCCAGTGGTACATCGAAGTGTACTATGGGCAAAAGTAATTTCATGTTATGTCAAGTCAAGTCTCATCAAGTTAATTCAAAACTCATAAAGTATGTATTTTTATTAGTTACTAACACAGAGCTGTTGGAATACGATTACAATCAATATTTGCAAAATATTACTAGAATATTACGCTTTCTTTACTGCATAGTGAGCCATAAATGAAATACTATCCATGTTTCTAGCTGATAGGATGTAATTTTGTTGCAAGTGAATGTTTTTAATTTATTATTTCGTTGAAAAAAAAAGTTGCAATGAGTAAGTGATTATATAAAAACAAACACATAGTCTATGTAGAGACATTTAAAAACTGAGTATGTTTCTCAAAAAAAAAGATACTGTCGAATTGCGACTTATTTTTTAAGCTTTTTCACAAAAGTGGTTTATAGGCACTAATATGTTTCAAAAGGTTTTACTTTCTAGAATGAAAAAAGTACGGGACGAAAAGAATATGATGCAAAACAACTTTGACAGTGAAATGAATCTTTGGGCACTAGAATCTATTGGTACAGTAGCTCTTGGCTGCCGACTGAATTGTTTAGATTCTACATTGCCTGATGACTCGCCTGAAAAGCAATTAATTCAATGTGTTCATGAATTGTTCGACGTTGCTGCTCAGTTGGATTTCAAACCAAGTATTTGGCGATATGTTTCGACTCCAATGTTCAAAAAAGCCATGAAATTATATGAACAACATGAAAAGTAAGATTCAATCATTTTATTTGTTTGATACGAATGATTAAACTTTTGGGACCCGTTTCACCAGTTCCTGATAAAGTTTCAAATACTATTTGACAGATAAAAGTTGCTGATGTCGCTATCCAAGACTTGGGAAATCAGTAGTTATTTGACAGATAAGTTAACTTGAGTCTCTCAGTGACTATATCAGCAAATAGTGAACCTGGCCCTTAGAATCGTATGAAGTTTTTTATGGATGGATAAAAACGGCAAATAAAGCTGCCTCAGTTTTGTGGGTGAGCCATGTTTCCGGACATATGGGTGAGATTGCACCGGAATTATCCTCTCCCCTTGATTAGGGGAAAGGGAGGAGGATCGAAGGTCGTCGAAGCACTTGTGACTATTGAGTTTCAAGTGTACATGAGTGACGGTCATCATTTACAAATCCGTGATCGGTTTCCTCCTTTACTACATAAATTAGTCAATTATTATTTTCAGCCTTACAAAACATTTCCTCAAAAAAGGTATCAAGCAGCTAGAGTCAAGTAAAAATAAAAAAACATCACACGAGCAAGGTGTTTTAGAGAAATTACTTGAAATTAACGAAGAGTATGCATATATTATGGCCAGTGATATGTTGTTTGCTGGAATTGATACGGTGAGTGTGCGAATGAACTTCTGTTTAATTAAAAATCATTTGATAGTTCTCATTAAATATTCAGAATCACTTGTAAAAAAATTTTTTGGCCACGGTGAATCCGATATAGCTTTCTTTCTAAGTTAAACAACTTATTAACAGGCTTCCAATACGATGACTGCTTTACTCTATCTTTTGGCGATTAATCAAGATAAACAGAACAAGTTGAGAGAAGAACTAGCGTCAAAATCAGATCGCACACCATATCTGAAAGCATGTATCAAAGAAGGACTAAGATTAATGCCGATAATATCTGGAAATTTCAGAAGATCTACGAAGGAGTATAATATTATGGGTTACAGAATACCTAAAGATGTAGGTATCCTTTGTTAACTTTCTACTATTCTTCATGAAATAAATTTGGAAAATCCTTGAATAGATTTTCCTGTGACGCAGTAGCGGTACGGGTCTATTAACTTTATATTTTACTTGTTGAGCATGTTTTGAGTTAGTATCTGCACAAGATGATCTATTTTATGTGATTTACTTAGCTTTTTATAATCAGCCCGTGTGTTTATCGATATCGAATTAAAAATATGGAGAGTCACCATTTCTATACACCCCAAGCCTAAGGGAGCAAAGTACCCATTACAAAAATGACTGCAAAGAGAAGGAAATTTTAAAATAAACCCTATGCTATCCCGTGTGGCCTGCTGGTATCAAATAAACCTTTCACCATTTATTGCTGAACGAAGGTCTTTATGACTTCTACCTGGCAAGAAGACACCAGGTCAACCAAGAAGGAAGTGGATAGATGACATCAGGGCCTGGACTGGGCTAGAAAAATATCACCTATTGAAAGAGGTCGCTCATGATCGCGAGGGATACCGTCTGCTGACCTCCAAACTTCATTTTGACGATGGCACATCATGATGATGATGATGATGAAGGTCTTTCCCAAGGAGTGTCAACTATCCCGGTAGTACCTCAGTTAATCTCAGCATGGTGAAATAGGCAAAAATGAGTAGCTGTAGTCTATTAGAAGAAAGTATAAGATGGTTACATCTCGTAGACAATTTCTATAGTTAAGAATAATAAGAATATTAAAAAAAAATGCCATAGAATATAATGGATTTTTTTAGATGAATCTTGTATTCAGTCATCGTCAAATGTCATTAATGGATCATCATTACCCACGGGCCCGAGAGTTTGTTCCTGAGCGTTGGACTGTTGAGAAAAATGATCCACTCTACTACGGGAAGGCCCATCCATTTGGATTTGGCATTCGGAGTTGTATTGGTAAGCTTATGTAGTGGTTTAAGCATGGTTGTCTGAAAGATTAAAACATTTTTTTTTTTTTTTTTTTTTTTTTATGTTTGGCCTGCCAAAATGACTCTACTCTGCCTGATGGAAAGCATAAGCAGAATCCACGAGTGGTGGCCACCATACTCATTGCGAATACAACAATGCAGTATGGCGACCCACACTATGGCGGCCTAGTAATGCTTGTGCATCTTTTAGTCTAGTCAACAAGTATGGAACTTGTTGACTAGACTAATTGGGCCTCCGGTTTCGCACTCACCAACGAAACACGACAGCACTGCTGCTGTCATTTTACGTTGATTTTCTGTGCGAGGGTAGTACCGCCCCGGTCGAGCCGGCCCGTTTGTGCTGAAATCAGCGTGGCTCTACTACCTACTATTTATAATGGCTTTAATGTCAAATTGTTGATTTTGTAGCAGTAATAATAGCAGCAGCAGTAATGTTAGACGTTGCTTAAATTTTTATTAATTATTTTTATTTTGATCAAACTTTTCACGATAAAAGATATGAAATACAAGTCTTTATTTCTTTTTTTTAAATGTAAATTATAAATAATTTCAGGTCGCCGCATAGCTGAGTTGGAAATCGAAACGTTTTTACCACGTGTCATAGGGAACTTCAAAGTGGAATGGCTCGGTCCTCCGCCGAAGCTGGGTCACTCATCAGTTTTACACGTTAAGGGTCCTTTTTACTTTACCTTTAAATATATAAAGTAAACTGTACGTTTCAGTGTGATGTAAACAAAATTTCAGAATATATCATGTCATTTTTTAGTTTCGATAACAATATATCCTTACTAAATTTTGACCATCCATTTGTGAAAAAAATAATAGCACATAGTAAACCAATGGATTTTTGATTTGAAATGTGTAGGTACACATCGCCTTGAGTTTTCTTTTAGAACTAATTTATCATCATTAAAATGCCTCCCAGTAAACAAAAACTAAAAGAGTCATGAGCTCAGATATTCATGTTGGCTAACCTGATGTAATGAATCGTGGTTATTGTCATTAAAAACCAGTACCTGAATGTTAGAGTTTTGCTTGGTATTATTTTATGGTAGACTAGCGGCCGCCCGCGACTTCGTGGAGTTGGTAATTTCCATTTTGCACATTATTTTTAATTATATTTGAAAAAGCTTAATACCTAATGAAAGGAAAAAATAAAAGAAAGGTATATAAAAGTAATCAAAATGTAGACGAATATTTAGAATTAATGAAGTCGACGGATATAAGTTTTTCAAAAATAACATTTATAGTTTTTCTTTCGAGTTCTAACTCGATAGCCAACTCTGTGGGTCATTATTGAGTGATATGATAGAAGTGCGTCAGAAACACGATGTATCTCAGTGATTCCTATCACTCTATTGTCTCTACTGTGCAGAAAAATGTCTCTCTTTTCAAACTCCTGACCTACAATAAAAACTGTAACTTCCCTAGACGTAAGGGCTTTGAAACGACTTTTAATGACCTCTTTGGCCCCAAAGGATATCATTTGGAAACATCCGTTATATTTTCTAGTGGATGAAAGAAAATTTTCTGCTTTTGCGTGCTGGTTAGAAAAGTCTGTGTAATGGTTCAGGGTAATGTTAGATGGCAGGTAGCTGGACTTTTCCGCCACTGCAGAACATTTCATCAGACTAATCATCATCCATTTGATAGCATGAGACCAGGTACAGAGTTCCCATGTTCCGAGAGCTATAAATTTGTCATTTGAATAATCAGTCATAGAATCGTACGCAAATCCAGTATTTTTGTTAATTTCCAAGTGCACAAATTTATGTGCCTTACTAACATGGGGGTTATTATATGAATACTTTTTAACAGACTGTCTATTGACCTCAGAATGATTTTTAGCGTATTTATTGACATCAGCTCTATGGCTCTCGAGATGATTTGAAATCTTTTTTAACAGCGCCTTTTACTTGTTTTTTCCTGATTATTGTTATCAGTAAATCTTTTTCTGCGTTTTTTATTCTCTTTCGCCTTTCTCTAAAGTTTCAGTGGAAGTAATACATTCGTTTAAACATATATTATGACAACCGTGGTAAAGGAAAGTTGCAACTGAAACGCAGTACAGGGCTAATTCAGTTCACTTTCAGTTGGCTCATGCGTGATTGATGTATGGTCGACATGATCATTATGATCAATGTTACCTGAATGGGTTAATTTAATTTTAGTTAAAGGAAGTAAAACATCAACGTGTCCTTCATTGAAATGTCCTGTATACCAAATTCTTTTGATTCCCTGTAACGGCTCCCCATAAGTGGCGATTACCACAGCGAAACAGCTGAAACTCAAATGGAAATATTCCTCCAGCTGCTTTGAGTTCGAAAATAGTCCCAACTGTTAGTTGAAAATAATGCGTGATGATTATATGGTAATTTGATTAGTAGTGAATTTTATCACCACCTGGGCTATGGTTCGTCGTGCTCACTAAAATGTCATTGCTTATGGTGTCGTCGTGGGGCGGGTTGTTTCTTTCCCTCTGATATGGCGAAGGAGATGATCGCTGGTCCATGCGTCGTACTCATGAACGGGTGCTGCTTGGGGTGACTGGCCGGCCTGGTTAGCGATGCTTTAGCCTATACTATTATTTTGGTTCGTTCAACTGCAACTCATACACTTATACAAACTACCATCCCCTATTTGAACCCCAAAAGGGGGTTGATTTCTAAAGTTACATTATTAGTATACCTCCACACCGTCTTCTATAAAGCATAGATACATTTTAAATTTCAAGTTTCTTACTTTAAAAACATAGGACTTTCATACAAACTACCACCCCCATTTGAACCCCAAAAGGGGGTTGATTTCTAAAGATACATTATTAGTACACCTTCACACCATCTATAGAGTATTTTAATTTCAAGTCTCCTCGAATGATGAGATTGCTGCGGCAGGAACGCCTGCAGCGGCGGGGCTCCCAGAAGTCTATCCGACTGCTGGGAGCCGTAGAACAATGGAGCGCATGCGTTCCAGGTCCGCCGTGAGCGTCACGGGCGGTGGTCCCAGTGCGAGGATGGACGCACTGGAGCCGATGGACGTGGAGGAATACCGAAAGCGTGGACGCCCCACTGGCTGCGAGAGTGATATCGCTCAGGCGATGTTGCCTCCAAAGGTGGCAAGAAGTCAGAGGGAGCGATTGCTGACCCCGGTGCCGGCCCCGTCAGGTTCCGCCTTTTGTAGGGCGGAGTCCTACAGGCGGGCTCGGGCGGACGGAGAACTGCAGGCGGAAGAGGAGATAAGCGGTCTCCTGCTCAAGATCGGGGAGCCGGTGGATGGGGACTCAGTGCCCCGAACATCGGCCTCCTTGCAGGAGAGAGCGGAAGCAGCGGTGGCCATAATCCACAAGGTGGCCACCAAGTCCGTTAACCTGAAGGGCCCTTTTGTGAGGGCTCTGAAGGACTCCTCTTCTGCAATTGCAGAGGTCGTTGGGACCCTAACTGGAGACGTGGCTCCCCTAAGGCGGCCAACGACCGTTTAACGGAGCAGGTGGCGAGCTCAGCGCACAATTCGCCGTATTTTTAGCACTATAAGTCATTATAATAACACCACAAAGGCAACTTAAAAGTGAACATACTCCTAATTCAGTGAAACAAAACAATATAAACAAAAACAGTTTAAAAAGTTTGATAAGTGTAACTAGTTAACATTTAAATGGCGGTAGCAAGTGTCTGATTCTCACAAATAACCCAACTACCCTGAGTGCATATTTCTTCAAGCAACAAGTGCTCACTAATTTGGTCCATCTGAATAGTAAGCATCTTGGCCTCACGGCTAAAGTGTGTAACTACTGTGATTCAGAAGTCGTAGGATCAAACCTACGTTAGTACAGTTTGCTCTTTTTGTGATTTAATTTAAAAGTTTCTTACCCAACCGAAGTGATACGTAAGTAATATGTCGAAATTATCGAAATCCTCTCCCAAACAAAAACAAAAACCCACACGTTCCGAATCGGACATACATAAACTAATGGCAGCTGAAGATGTAAACACTGGTAATATTGTCGAAAAAATAACTCAAAGACCAAAACGACGTTGTCCGTCTAATGACGACACTATGACTGATAAGTCTGATAACTTAAGCGACTTTAAAAAGGAAATAAAAGATATGCTCCACAGTATGATATGTCAACAGAATACTCGTATGGACAAACTAGAAAACCACGTCATTGAGTTGAAAAAAATAAACACCAAGATTGATAAAACAAACTCCGACATTGAAAAATCAATGTCCTTCTTAACTGACCAATTGGTGACACTCGATTCAAGGATTACTAGTCTCGAGAAAGAAAAAACCTCAATCACTTCTAAACTAACAATACTTGAAGAGAAATTGGAGTCCTTTGATCGTTCCATCGTTAAAACTAGCATTGAAATACGTAATGTTCCAAAGCGACCGAATGAGACTAAAGAAATGTTGTACAGTTCTATGTTGGAACTGTCTAAACACTTGAGCCATAATTTAAATTCGTCAGACATTCGTGACATCATTCGACAACCCTCAAAAAAGGAAAACTCAACTTCTTCATTAACAGTTGAATTTAGTAATACTCTAATCAAGAGTACTGTCATGGCAGCCGTCAGGGATCACAATAAGCACAATCCTACCAACAAATTAAACTCAGTAAATCTTGGTATGTCAGCAATCGTTCCCATCTACATTACGGAACAATTGACAGCACAATCGAAGCGAATATTTTACCTGGCGCGAAACTTCGCTAGGGAAAACAACTTCAAGTACTGCTGGACGTCCAACGGACGTGTCATGTTGAAAAAGGGGTCAGAAAGCCAGTATATCATAGTAAAAACAGAAAACCAACTTAAGCAATTACATGCACGTGAAAATGAATGACTGTTAGTCTGCGAGTATACCATTGGTAGCGTAATTATAACTATGTTCATTCCTATTGTTAAACTGTTGTTGTATACGTATGTCCTTCGCACACACACTACTCACTTACACGAACTGCCACACATTTACACGGCAAACAAATCCTACAAACAAATATATCCGTCATCCTCATCACATATTGACATTACACATAAAGCCTCACACACTGTAACTATCACAAATTGTAACCATACCTCACACTCACAACAAAGATACTTCATCAACGACCTATCACGTTTAAACATAAATTCTACAACTCCGTATCCCAAACAAAGTCATTATATCAAGTGGCTTGTAGTTCAAGTGTTTAAAGGTGTCTACTACTGTTATCTAAATAGTCAAAACCAAAATGCATGTGCATCATCAACTTATATATTACGCCTATCACACCGAAACCCCCAGTATTTGAATATAACTAAACATAATAAAAATGAACAATATTACTAGTTTGATTGACAATATTGATCAACATTCCATATCAACTACACATACATGCATCCCAGAACACACTCACAATATGTTAGTTGAACCTTCTAACTACATAAAAGTGTTATCTCAAAATATCAGATCGATTAACTGCAACTTTCCTGACCTGCAGGCCTTTTTACACCGACTATCGTTTGATTGTGACCTGATGGTGTTGACTGAGTGTTGGCTTTCGTGTTCCAGTAACTCTTTTATACCAGTGGTTCAAAACTATACTACATTCAGGACCACTAACCACATCAATCAAAGTGATGGGGTTGTGGTTTACATCAAGTCTAACTTAATTGCCACATGTGAAGAGCCCGACCTACGTCACACTGCTTCGGGTCTCATACTGAAGATTGGATCAGACACGGCTATAATTTATATTTATCGATCTCCATCTAATGACAACATTGGTAACTTCTTATCATGTATGAACAGCGTATTACTAAACCTATCCCACCTAAAGACAGTTGTTTTAACTGGGGACATAAACATCGATATTGGATCTACTGCTCTTGATACCCGTGCTCACGATTATTTAAATTTGTTGGCGTTTCATGGTTACTTGCCCGCCCATAATCTACCAACTAGAGATAATAATTGTCTGGATCACATTATACTAAGAACGAAATCCCCTAGTCTTTGCTTTGTTTATGACACAACAGTAACCGACCACAACTCATCTTTGTTTTGTCTGAGTCTTGAACGTCAACGGAATCCTGCTACTCGTACTATTACTACGACTGACTACAAGGGTCTAGATGAAACTATCGGTGAACTAAATTTTGCTCCTATATATGCCTATGCAGACCCAAATGTAGCTATCAATGAACTCATAGATCTACTCACATCGGCTATTCAGAATAATACTGTTGTTAAGAAATTATCCTCCAGAAAAATAATATTTAAACCCTGGATTACGCCAGGTCTATTGCGGTGTATTAGGAACAGAGACGCACTACACAGAAAACTTAAACAATCACCGGATAGCGATATACTTAAAACAACCTACAAACGTTATAGAAACTTCTGTACTAACATTTTAAAAAAAGTAAAAAGAGCATTTGACAAACAGGAATTAGCAAAAGCTAGTAATAATTCGAAAAATCTTTGGGACACAATTAAAAGAATCACACATACTAACAAACCTAATAATTCACCAAATCAATTACTCAATTCCTCTATACCTCCTATTGACTCGTGCAATAATGTAAATTCCTACTTCGTTAATATTGGTAAAAATCTGGCCGATAACATTTTAAGCAACAGACAAATTTCAACTTCTCTAATAGCCCATCACTCTAAAATTACATCATCTTTTGTTCTGAACCATACTGACCCTGACGAGGTTGCTCATACAATTAAATCTCTTAGATCAAACGCTGCTACTGGTTCGGATGGTATATCACCCATAATTCTTAAAAGATACTCTGTCCTGCTAGCTCCAATACTGTCCTATATTTTTAATCTCTGTTTCGACACCGCTGTATTCCCCACTTCCCTTAAGAAGGCGATTATTCACCCTATCTATAAGGGCGGAGAAGGCTGTTTGCCTGGTAACTACCGACCTATCGCTGTTCTTAGTGTGATTTCCAAAGTACTCGAAAGGTTGATAAACAAAAGACTGGTATATTACCTTGAGCATTACAAGTTATTATCACCACAACAGTTTGGATTTCGTAAAAATAGATCTACTTGTGATGCCGTACAGGACTTAACCAATCATGTCGTAGGGTGCCTTAACTCTAATAAGAAGGTACTTACCGTGTTCTTGGATCTTGCGAAGGCATTCGACACCGTTCCTGTCTCTATTCTCGTTGATAAGCTCGAAGGTATGGGTATCAGGGGAAAACAACTAGATCTATTTCGTAGTTACCTAACTGATCGGACACAAACTGTGAAAATCGATGCCTTCCATAGCACCGAACTACCGATTTTTTACGGCGTGCCACAGGGCAGTATTCTTGGCCCTACTCTCTTCCTGGTGTTCATAAATGACTTATGTGATCTGAACATCCCTCATGCAAAAATAGTGTCTTTTGCAGATGATACAGCTATCACGTTTGAGGCCGACTCTTGGTCCAAACTTGAGCATTGTACTCAGGACGGATTGGACGTGGCTCTCAATTGGTTACGTTCTCATATTCTTACAGTTAATATCACCAAAACCAAATTTATAACATATTCCATCAACTCTGCAACCCAACCTAGCATTTCGATTACCTTAAAGGCACATAATTGCTTAGCACAAAAAGAGGATCCATGTAATTGTCTCAATCTAGATCGCGTGGAACAAATTAAATACCTTGGTATAATTCTAGATGAAAATCTCAATTTCAGAGCCCACATCAATTCCCTTACTGGTAGGGTGCGCAAGTTGATATATATTTTTAAAACATTAAGATCAATATCGAATCACATGGTGATCCGTAACGTATACTTTGCCTTGTGTGTCTCCATTATTACGTACTGTATTTCGTGTTGGGGGGGTGCCGCTAAAACCATCATGAAACCTCTGGAGATTGCTCATAGAGCCATATTGAAGGTAGCAACATTCCGCCCCATTATGTACCCTACGGACAAACTATACAGTCAATGTAAGGTCCTAAACGTACGGCAACACTTTATAAAACAAATAGTTCTTCTCCAGCATTGCAATACGCCGCGCAGGGAAACAAGCAAAAGACGAAAAGACAGAGTCTGCACAGTACCACGGCCTAGGACGAAGTTTACTAAAAGATTCTTTTATTTCTTGGGTCCAGCTCTTTACAATAAAATTAGTCGAAGATGTTTAATTAATAATTTATCATTGCACAATTGCAAAAAGGCGCTAACTGCACTCCTACAGGACATAAACTACGAGGAAACGGAAAAATATCTTTCTTAGTAAGACATAAAATACACATGCACACACGCACGCACTCGCACACACGCACGCACTCGCACACACACACACACACACACACACACACACACACACACACACACACACACACACACACAACCACACTGTTTTTATTAATAATATATAAAATAGCATTCTTATATTTAGCACCGCATGGGGTTTGGGACTGTTACTCCTTAATACAGGTTTTTTCAAAACCTATCTAGGAGGCAGCGCTCTGACCACTGATTGTACTAACTAGATAAATTGAAATCTGTGTAACTATTATGTGTTATGTACTACAGTTTGGAAATAAAATTATTATTATTATTATTATTATTTACGGAGATACTCGTAGAGTTATTAGAAATCTTTGAATTGGGTTACTTACAGATATTCTGCACCAACTTTAGTTAAGCAAGGCAAGTACTTTTACCCCAGCTCTTGCAGCTTGGAGACTGTCTGTTACACAGTGTGGGGTCGCGCGTTGTCGTAAAGGAGCAGTGGGGACGACCGATTGACCAAAGCTGGTTGCAGATGTGCAAGCTTCTCCATCATTCTCTCCAGTTCTTCACAGTACACATCTGCATTAATGCTCATGCCGTTTTGTAAAAAGCTGTGGTGAATCACACCCGCACTAGACCATTAAACAGTGACCATCACCTTTTTAGGGGTCATTTTTGGTTTAGGGCATTGCTTTGGTGCTGAACCAGGGTCTAACCAACTTGCTGAGCGCTTTCGATTGTCGAACAGAATCCATTTTTTGTCGCACGTAACAATTCGTTTCAAATTTCCTTCATTTCTTTGCCTGTTGAGCAGCGCAAGGCAGGTCTCGACGCGTACGTTGCGCTGGCGATCGTTAAGGTCGTGGGGCACCCATCTATCAAGCTTTTTTACCTTGCCAATTTGTCGCAAATGGATCAATATTGTTTTCATGCTTACATTAAAAACTGCTGCTAACTCAGCTGTAGATTGAGTTTCGTCAGCTTCCACAATCGCCTTTAATTCATTATTGTTAACCAAAGTCTCCGGACGACCACGAGCTTCATTTTTCAAGTCAAAATTTCCAGAACGGAACCGGGAAACCCAATAACGGGTTGTGTGTTCGTTTGCACAGTTCTCTCCGTAAACGTTTTTGATGTTACGTGCCGTTTGTGTCGCGTTGGTGCCACGACGGAACTCATATTCCATAATTACACGATTTTTTTAAGTATCCATTATGACGAAAAATGTTCAAATGTAATGAAAATACAACGCTAATCAAAAAACAAAAGACTGAGTTTGTAAATAGAATGTCATGGTTTTAAAACTAAATTAATTTGAATTTAGAATACAGAGCCATTAAAAACTTTTTTTTATTTGAAATGACCAGTACTGAAGAAAGGCAATTTCATAGGTAAATACCTAATATTTTATTTAACAACAACTTGAACGAATTTTTTGAAGGAAAATTTATGACCAATTTTGTAAATAAAATATTTGCAGACACTTTTTGACTGGCAACCTGTAACCAATGTTTTGTACTTTTCAAAAATGAATATAGAAATTTGAGTTTGAGTATCTACGTGATGAACGTATAAATTCTGCAGCTGGATCTTAGTCCATATGAAGGTTATTTTTCAGATAATAGAACAATTGTTAATAATTACATATAAGTACTACATTAGACTACTTTATATGTATATTTTATACAGGTACCTAGTAGATTTTGCTATATAATAGAATAATGGATGCTTAATATAAAAACACATGTAACGGTGGGTTAGCCAAGACGGCGGCAAAGCAAACACCACAGAACAAGTAGAATTGTTATGTAGGCGGGGTAGGCGTGCCGAAGTTAAGCGCCGATACCTCTAATAGGTCTGCTGGCATCAACTGAACGCTTTAATACACGTATAACTTTCGTCGGGAACGTAGCTGCGGAAAAAATGATTGCTATGCCGATTTGTGCGATAATTACGTGCTGAAAACGAAGCAAGGATTACAATTTACTCAAAGGAAACATATCGTATCATTGGTAGTCTCAAAACTTTTGTTTTTAAGCAATATTAACGAAGTATTATGTAATACACATGAAAACCGTTTTATTCTAATCTATTGAAATAGTCATACATTACGTATTAAATTAAAGTATCATTTGCATAGTTGCCACGAGAGCACGCAATGAACTGCGTATTTATTTATTTTCGATGATATTGATTTTTACAGTGATTTTATGTTTAGTATCGTAGTACGATTTATATTGTACTATGGTTTTTAAAACAATATATGATTTTGTTTATTCGCAAAAATTTTATATAAAGTTATTTTGGATAAATATTTGAAAATAAATGTTTTAATAAAACGTTTATAAATATTTCATATATCATAATTTTACAGCTACCAGACAAATAAAACAGATTTGATTAAAAAAAAGATAGTATGTAAGTACTTTTGACTAAATAATAAACGTGACAATGCATGATGATGCAAGATAGCACGTAGTTACATAAATAAGGTATTTAGTGCTGTGTGTGTGTTAGTTTCAATACATTCTGCCATATAAGCATGCAAAAATTAATTTCATATAAAATTAGTCATGTCAATATTAAATAATTAATACTAATATACAATTGGATTAAAAGAATTCAAAATCATACATAGTGATTGATATATAAAAATTAAATTAATGCGAGTCCAATACCATTATTAAATTTGATATGTCAGAGCGTTAAATATGAAGTACAACATAAGTTACAATTTGTCATTAAGATAACATATAACGGAATAATAACATTTGTCAAGTAATAATATAGTCAAACACTTTTTGAATTTATATATATTTTGATTTTTAATCATTTCTGATATTTTATTATAAATCATAGGAAAAAGCATCACATGATGCTTTTCGTTAATAAAGCCGTTTTATATCCTTTTTTTTTTTTTTTTTTTTTTATGTATGGCCCGCCACAATGACTCTACTCTGCCTGATGGAAAGCATAAGCAGAATCCAAAAGTGGTGGTCACCATACTCACTGCGAATGCAGACAATGCAGTATGGCGACCCACACCATGGCGGCCTAGTGATGCTGCTGCATCTTTTAGTCTAGTCAACAAGTATGGAACTTGTTGACTAGACTATTTGGGCCTCCGGTCTCGCACTCACCAACGAAACACGACAGCACGATCTCTGTCATTTTACGTTGATTTTCTGTGCGAGGGTAGTACCGCCCCGGTCGAGCCGGCCCATTCGTGCTGAAATCAGCGTGGCTCTACTACCTCCATGGTTAAGTACATTCTTATATTTACTTCTTAACCGTGCTGAGCGTTTGCTAGTCTCTGACATCGTGGAAAACAAGTTCATATTTGTTTTAACAAAAACAGCTACTTCCAAAATATATGAACAAGGAAATGTTAATATTTTAGGGGACCTAAATACTGGCACACAACTGTCAGTCATTTTTAATCCGAACATAGATCTTATGCAACGTTTTTGAGCCTTAAATATACTTTCTCGTTGGTAACAGTTACCCCAGAATAAAATTCCAAATCTTAAAATTGACGATACTAGACCATGATATGCCAAAAGAGTGTTTGTATTCACTTTTTTTGAGAGACTGTAAAGAACAAAGGCAGACGTGCTTAATTTTTTACATATGACCTCTGATTGCTGTTTCAATGTTAATTGGCTGTCTATTTTTTTAAGCCTAAGAACTTTGTATCCTTTACTTCATTTATTACTTTGCCATTGTAGCTAATATTATAGCATTACATTGGTTTTTTCAAAATTTATGATTAGATTATTTATATTCATCCAATGTATTATGTCCTCTAAAGTATTATTTACGTCATTTTCAAAGAGATTAGGATCTCGACATTGAATTATGGCAGTACTATCATCTGCAAACAGTATCATCGGCTGTTTTGTGTGTCGAGGGAGATCGTTAATGTACACTAAGAATAGGAGTGGTCCAAGAACGCTTCCCTGGGGGACACCATATTTTAGTCCATAGTCCATAGTGTTCATAACATGGTACCACCGTTAGGATATCTCCTTTCCATTAAAAAAAGAATCATCAAAATCGGTTCATAAACGACGAAGTTATCCGCGACCACACATAAAAAAAAATATACCGTCGAATTGAGAAACTCCTCCTTTTTTGAAGTCGGTTAAAAATGAATCGCCGAAATGTATGTACGCGCATTAAATATTAAAATTATAATATAAATATGAAATTAAAAATATTATAAATAATAAAATTAAATAATTATTTTGTATTTGTTCGTTATTGTTAGGACAAGGTTTGTGTACAAGAAAAAATAAAAGATATCAGGCAAAGTCATTTTTTTCTGTCCGCGACTGTACACTGCCTGTGGGAAGCTGAGACAGATATGTTAATATGGCGGTACGAAGTTCGCCGGGTCAACGTATAATATAAATATGAATCAACGATTTACTTGTTTATAAAATCACCAATTAAATTATAGGGATATAATATTGTATGCCTAGTTATAATTAAGATTTAAACGAAATAGGCGTTTACACGAGATTGGAATCATTACTTATAACACACATCTTTAGGTAAAACATGGTTTGTAAGATTGCATTGATAAATCATTTAGGCGCTTTCAAATTTCAATTTAACCTTTCTGATATTATTATGAAATGTACGATTGAAATCCTTCCGAATATTTTATTAGTTATTTTCGTCTTACTGTCAGTTTGAGACATTTCTTACACGAATAATTTGTTTGGAGGTGAATTTATGAGGGTAAATTCGGTGTAATAACATTTTCTAGTTAACGAAGTGTGCTTGACACGGGTAGAGGTAGCGAATTCGTTCATTTCACGAACTTTGAACTCAATTTTCCTAGAAGAAAACAAGTCGTAAATTAAACAGTAGGCTACCTTGTTTTGGAATTGGAATGCATATTAAATTGAATTTGTCAGAAACTAAAAACTGAAGAAAATTTAATTGAAGACAGTCTATTAACGATGTTAAGAGAAATTTTGATGACTCCGAAGACTAATTATTTCATGTAGGTATAGAGACGTTCTTCAATAGGTTTGAAAAATACTTCTGCTAGCCCATGTAACTCTTACTACTTATTAGTCTCAGTTACTATAATATATACTAATGCTATAATGTATCATCACGCTAGACCATAAGGAGCATATTATCAGTGAAATATGTTGCAAAAACGGGGAAAATTATTCCTTTTAAGCTTCCATCACGTGCGCTGCGTAAACGGTTTAAGTTTTACACAAACAATGTATGAGGGATTTGTTCTCCTTTGAAAGGCTATTAGGCCGCCATAGTGCTGGTCACCATGCTGCATTGTACCTATTCGCATTGAGGATAGTGACCACCACCTGGATTCTGCTCATGCTTTCCATCAGGCAGAGCAACATAAAAAAAAACCGCTACAGAATATGTCTTTCTTTTAAGGATGGCTCACTATACCGTTGTTTATGGTAACCAAATTTGTTCACGCTTCATAGAATCACGCTGTAGGAGACGCAGATAAGGTTGCGGGACCAGCTAGTAGTAGTAACTACTAGTAAGGTAAATTGCAATAAATAAGGCCCACATAAAATGATCAACCGTTCGTTTAATATATTTGTATTGTCCTACTAGCAACACATGGAAACATATATACTTACACATGGAAACCCTATATGAGTATTCGATACTTAAGCTGCTTCAAATGCTGAACTCCAATTAGTTACTCATCAATCATACGAAATCCACAATGAGTTTGGCATAAAGCCCTAAATAACATAATCTAATTTCAATTGTGTCGCATAATGTATTCATGTATGTTTATTTCGCTTATATTTGTTTGAAAGCTGCTACTCATAATAACTATGATCAGGGTTTGTTTTTACGCTACTAATAAATCGTGTACGTAGATTGATTAAATACTAGTGGTTGCCCGCGGCTCCGCCCGCGTATATGTCGGTTATCGCGGCAAGAAGAGATTGCTTTTGGCAATAAGGCCGCCCCCTTACACTTCGGACATTTTATGTATTATGTACTTATTTAACTATGTAATATGGTGTGCAAATAAAGAGTTTTCTATTCTATTCCTATGTGTTATTTTGATGTATAAGCTATATTACTGTAAAGTTTCATCCAAATCTGTTCAGTAGTTTTTGCGTGAAAGAGTAACAAACATCCATCCATCCAGAATTACAAACTTTCGCGTTTTTAATATTAGTATAGAAGTATAGATATAGATAATTGAATTTCTAAGCTGAAGACTGGAAGAAGTGATCTGAAATCCTGTTACTTTTATGCATTTTATTACTATTTCATTTTTTGGTGTTCCTCGATAAATGGACTATTTGGTACAATTTTTTTTTCGTACTAATGGTTCTTTAAATTTTGCGCGTTCAAATAACCAAACTCGTCAGCTTCATAGTATTAGTACAGACACGGATGGATCAAAGAGTGGAAGCAGATATATTGAAAAGGTTATTCAAATTAACTATCAACAGCCTCTAATAGCCCCAGTACACGTTGGAACAACGCGCTCGGCGAGTTGGCCTATTTCTCAATTACTTTGATCTGTGCACGAAAAACCAACACTAATCGGGATCGTCACTGTCGTCAGCCAATGTTGGTCGCAAACGACAAATATACATAAAATGGCCCAGTACACGTTGGTCGAACGCACTCGCCGAGCGCGTTAAGGTGCGTATAAATTAAGTGCGGCAGCCGCGCGAGCCAATGTTCGACCAGAGTTGACGTTCATTTGCGGTGCAAGCCAATATGTAGATATAAATTTAGTTGGACGTGACAGCCGCGCGCGGCAGGCGATCCATCACGAACAGACCGCGGCGGATAGTCAGACCAGTTCACTCTTGTAAACCTGCGAGTATGGACGCGCGCGGTCGGACGGCTGCCGCTTTCATTGTGATTCACAATCTTATTTGTGAAAAAAATAAAAGAAAAAGGCGTTGGTGGATGAAAAAATTATATCTAAATAGATCGCTATATGGCGTGAAACTTTTGGAAGACATAAGATATGAAGCCGTTGAAGACACTATAAAAAATTTAACGCGAGTATCAACTACAGTCATCATATCAATCATATGTGATTCTAGCTGACAAAGCTTTTGCTTTAAATGAATATACTATGAAACCATTTCCAGGAGATCTAGAAAGGGGTTCCGAGGAAAGAATCTTTAATTACAGGTTATCTCGAGCACGTAGGTGTGTGAAAAAAGCATTCAGGATTCTGAGCTCAGTTTTTAGAGTTCTACGCAAACCTATGTTACTACAACCAAAGATTGCTACTAAAATTGTTTTAGCAACAATACATTTGCATAATTATTTGAGAAAAAGAACTCTGACAAGATCACAGTACACGCCGCAAGGATGTATAGATAGTGAAGGAAAAGAGGGGCAAATTATACCTGGAACTTGGAGAAATGAAACTGCCCCTACATCACTACTGCCTCTTAACTATATCCCAAGAAGAGCGGGAAATTTTGCACAACAAATACGTTCACACCTAGCCCATCACTTTGTTACCAATGGTGCAATATCTTGGCAAAATAGATATTTAAACTTGTACTCACATTTTCAGACATTGTGTCCAATGTTTCATTGGGTAGATTTTTATCCCTCATGAAATTAAAGTCATCGAAAGCAAACCACTTGGAAACGTAAACTTCATTTGTGGCTGTAATAAAAATTAAAATTATTTACGTAATTACAAAATGCGTTGTATTTTTTGTTGTAAATGAAAAATAAATAGGTACTTATCAGAACCAGTACGACAACTTTTAGCTATTCTAGATTTTTCTCTTCTGTAGGACGCCAAGAGTGTAGTCATTTTCTTTTTCAAGTCAGGAATAGGTATATCCATTTTCTTACTGATTTCTACCCACGCATCGTACCTCAGCGATTTATTGTGGTATTGGGAGGATTTGCTGTTCCACAAAAATTCTTTAGCGCTATACAATTGTATTAGTAAACGGCACTTTTCGTTGTCCATTTTTACGTATTCGCCGCGCGAGCCAAATCACCAAAACTACAACCGTCCCCACTGCGCGCGAGCGAACGACTGAAGCTCCTTTGACGCGGTCTCAAAAACCGACAGCGAGCGGATCGCCCCGCGGCACGTTCGAGCGCGACAATGTTCGCGTCGCCGCGCGCGGCGATCCCGTCTACATAGAGCGGCCAATGTTCGATGGTTTCCCGCGCTTAATTTATACGCACCTTTAGTACAACGTATACTAGAGCCATGGGGAACGTGCAGGAACTTGTGGCAACACTAAATTGACGAAAGCGACACTATGCGGATAGTAAAGGAACTTATCAAACCTGTCGTCGTGCTTTCAAATAAGTGAACAAAAATTTCTCCTAAATTTTAATATTTTTTATACGATAAAAGTTATAGCATGGGTTCCGGTCTATCAATAATGATCGTCAAAAATATGTCAATTCTTATCAGTATTTATTTGAACAGACTTAATTAGCTCGTTGTGTTCAACGTTGGTGTCTTTTAAATCTTTGTAATTTTAAAACCAATTTTTATGGATTTTTCTATACCAGTGAAAATTATAGCAACGTATGACGGATGTAAAGGATTTTCTGAGATTTTTGTTGCCAATAAAGTGAGTACTGCATATTACATTATTATTATCCTTCACAAAGGTTATAACGTTGTTTGTATTGTTGTATTTCTAGACGGAAGCCAATCATTCAGATGTTTGCTGAAAACAGATTGAAGGATTGACTGTATTACTAACAAAACTTACAATTAAATCTATAATTATTTATAAATGCTCAAAACTCATGCTTACGTATACTTCTTTACGGCGTTTATCCATTTTTTTGTGTTTGCCACATAACCATGGCTTGAGAGTATATACTTTTCTTTGGATGGTAATAAAATTTGACGCTATTTGATTTATTTTTAGTTTTTCTGGATGTATTGGTACACCCAAAAATGCAACAACGCATTATTATTAGCTAGAATAATAATTTTCACTAATAAAATTAATTCTGTTTACTTCTCATAAATGTCTATATCAAGTATTAATCGAGTACAAGATTCAGATTCGCGACACCAGTTGGCAGCACCTTCGTTGTGCACGTTCCCTATAACAGTCCACTAAGTTGATTCCAGCAAACTTACACACATAAAAATGTAGGTAAACCGATAAAGGATCGGTGTTTTGTCTTTTTCCACATTTCTATTGGAAACGTGGAACATGTTCCCGAAACAAATCATCTATGTGAATTTACACCGAGTTTACCGTGGGAGAGCTACGCTTCGGCATTAATGAGCCGGCTCGACCGGAGTGATACCGCGGCCTCACAGAAAACTGGTGTGAAATAGTGCTTGCGCTGTGTTTCACCGAGTGAGTGAGGATACCGGAGGCCCATACCCCAATTCCCTACCCTTAATTCCCCCCCTCCCATACCCAAAAGGCCGGCAACGCACTTGTCACGCTTCTAGTGTTCATCATTGTTGTTCATTGTGCCATCAGGCGATACGTCTGCTCGTTTGCCCGCCTATTCAATAAAAAAAAACATCATAGGTATTCTAAATAACGAAATGTAGAGAAATGTATATTAGTATTGCTATAGATGAATATGGAGCGATTTAGAAGAACGTTTGCCTCAGGGGAAATTTGAAGCGTGTACCCAATTTTTTCGATTGAAACTAACTTTGCATCAGAATCTAGCTTACAAGTTAATCTTCGCTTCTTCTGAATGTATATTTCATGCTAGCATTGTTACAATAACACATTTAGCCATAGAGTTAATTATATAGTTAACTTAAAACATCTTTTGGCGTCTTATCATTTTACTACATTTGTTGGATTTCGAACGTCATTGTAATGGCGACATTCTTCGATTGTTATTTTTTTCGTGTTTTGACGTTTTGACGTTTGAGGTTAATAAAGTACTAGAAAGACGCGTGTTCTGAATGGTCGACGATTGTTGTTTGAGAACCGTAATTAATTGATATTAAGCTAATTGTACATCGACCCGGTCCCTTTAGTGATTTACCGTTTTTGTTAGGTCTGGTTGGACTCGCGAGTTTTGTAGGCGCGTTCCGCGATAGCTGAAGCGAGTGAGTTGTAATTCGAATATCCGTGATAGCTGATACGAGTTTATTGTAATTCGAATACCTTGAAAGATATACAGCACTTTGGAGCATGTTTGTGTGAACGTACCAAGACAAAGCAGAGAGGAACTACCCAAGAGATCTCTTGGAACGCCGAGAACAAAGAAGCCACACAACTCCAGTAAGTGCTTGATGATTTTAGTTTAGATTAGAACACGGTGACTCTGCCGTCGGTCATTTCTCTTGCCAATGGACTAGTAGCGAGTTAATGCTTATACCAATGACACAATATACTATAGACCGTCCCTCCCTTGGCCAATACTGTACGCCGCAAAAAGCTAGAAAAGTTCAACTAAATCTAGATGGAGCTCAAAATAAGCTCTAAAAAGCAGTTTAACAAAGTTTAACAGTATTTTATTGATGTGCTTCAATTCTAGTAACTATATTATTATTTTTCAAATATAAAACTTGCTTTGTATTGCTTGCTTTAAAAAAATGATTTTCAATTGCATAACTAAAAGTTATCACCTATGTTTAGGAGATGTCGTTGCAATCGATTTAAATAAACTTGAAAATAATGACCTATTTACTACGCTAGATGTCACATTTATAAGTTATTTGGTTGAATCAGAGAAACAATGCACTCATGAATGGCAACATTGCAAAAACCGTTCATATCTTCCAGTAGTTAATACGGAACGGCAACGTCGCTTGAGCCGCGTACTCAGTTCAAAAATTTAATTATTAAGAATATTTATTTTTAACCGACTTCAAAAAAAGAAGGTAGTTATCAATTCGACTGTATTTTTATTTTTAACCGACTTCCAAAAAGGAGGAGGTTCTATGTTCCACTGTATGTTTTTTTTATGTATGTTCACCGATTACTGCGTCAATTGTGGACCGATTTTGAAAATTCTTTTTGTATTCGAAAGGGTATGCTCCCGAGGTGGTCTCATTGTCACCATATCAGGATCTGATAATGGGATCCCAGGGAAATCAAGGGAAACCCTCATTTTTTTAGGCACATATTATGTTTTCGTATATTTTCTGAAGTTAACCCGGTATTTGCGTCTGGTAGTCATCATTTTATGATGATGAGCTGATGGTGTAAGGTACAATTCCTTAACGGTTAGGAGTTGGAGGATGAATCTTTCAATTTCATACGTATCTATAGACCTTTAGTCGTATACTTTCAAGTTATTTAGGTGAACTGATGATAGAAGGTTAAACTCTTCAACAGTTAGGGATAAGATGATGATTTTAATATTACACGTACGTATAGACCTTAAGTTGTATTCTTTCAGTTAATCATATGGATCGTTTTATTGAGTAGACATCCACTAAGGAAGGTATTTTGGAATTTCTACCCCTAAGGGGGTGAAATACGGGTTGAAAGTGTGGCCGAAAGTCCGTCATTTTTAAGTTAGAAACATGAAACTTTAACTTTGGGCTACTGATTAAAAATGAGTAGATACGTATTTAACCGTTTCTGGATATTTTTTTACTTGGCACGCGCGACGCGACGTAATAAATATGACGTGACGACCCCTGGTAATACCACGGCCTCACAGAAAACCGATGTGAAAAAGTGCTTGCGCTGTGTTTCACCGAGTGAGTGAGGATACCGGAGGCTCATACCCCAACCTCTCCCCCCATCCCACTCCACTATGCCCCAAAGGCCGGTAACGCATTTGTCAAATTATTTTAGAAATAATCAAACTTTACAAAATATACTATAAAACAATATATTATTTTCTGTAAGTAAATGCAAAAAGCCAACAACATGTGGTATTCCCAGGCGGTCACCCATCCAATTACTAACCACGCCCGATGTGGCTTAACTTCGGTGATCGTACGAGAACCGGTGCATTCAACACGGTATGGACGTTAGCAATCAGGTTGTTATATTTAACGTTGAGTATCCAGCACTATGACATCAACTCAATGTTAAGTGTCGCTACAACTTTTGGCGCGAAAAACGCGTTAGGGAATATCGTTCCAAAAACATTTCAGATTGTTTTATTAATAACTAGGTTTCGCCCGCGACTTCGTTCGCATTTAATAAAAAGTATCCTATGTTACTTCTAATACCTCTACAAGAATATGTGTTTCATGATGATCAGATTGATCAGCTAAGTAGTTTTCGCCTGAAAGCGTAACAAAGGAACTTACGTTTGCATTTTTAACATTAGGATTATTTATAAGACGCAAACCGAAAGAAAATCCTTAATTACATCTTTTTGTCATCTACAGTTGTTAATTAATATGTGCAAGCCATTCTCGACATTATTAACTCGTAATTATCAAATTTTTTATTTGCATACATTCACGATCAACAACATTTATAAACACCAAAAACTGTTTTTAGACATGTGTCATTAAGGACGGGAATTGTAACTGCAACATGCAACTGTATTTTATTAATTCATCAATTTTTATTTTGTTTTTTTAATCCATTAAAAAAAAAATGTCAGTCCTTAGTTCCTTACTTATGTCAATTGAGAAACATACATACAAAGTTTAAAGTGAATCCATTGAAAATAAAAAAAGTTTCAAACAATGAATAAAAAAAAAGATTGTAAAGAGAAAAACGGTTATTTTAAAATTAAAAACAGACATTTCAATTTCATTTATTTGTGTTGATCTCTTTGACGATAAAATAAAATATTACATAAATTAGGTAGGTACTAAGATAATTAATTATTTAAAAAACGACATCTAGTGGTACATTTCGCAATAATACAATGACAATAAACTTGACAGTTGACTGTTGGGTTCGTATTGGTGTTGGGGGTCAGAAAATATCGTTTTACTTCACGACTTGATGCACTTAGTGACATCTAGGGAACATTAAGCTTACTATAAATCCGCGTACAGGTCTCGCCTAGTAGAGTGTTGGTCTAGTATATATTTCGTCAGTGCTTATACTCATGGGTCCTATAGGTATTACAAGTATCACAAAGTGATTGCTCCATTGGTTAGAGGACTGAACAACATTATTATTAGGATTATTATCTTCAAATAAAATGTACTGAATATTTTGAAATTATTTAAAGTAGTTTAAATCTTATTATTTATTAAAAATGATTAATAACTGCATATTAAAAGAAGTGTTATGTGATAAATTAATACTACTGTAGGTGCATGTATTTTCGGCTTTTTCTTTTTCGGCTGAATTGTAGGTATCTATATTCCCATGAGCATAGGTACTTACTTGACATCAGGAAACCAGTCTGCTAGTTTCCCGCTGGTGACGGATAAATAATACAGAATTTTACTACTCCTACTGATCCAATGGATGCCGTAAAAGCCGTTTAAGGGATAAACTATGCGGGACAACAGCCCTGCAAGGAAAAAGAAAACTTGAAGCAAACTCTATACTAACTTCTCTGGCCAGCGTGATATAGTAGCTCAAAACCTCCTTTCTGAGGAGAGGCAGGCAGCAATGGACTATTAAACGCTGTTAGTGGTGATGTTTTGCATTAATATGCCTATAATTTTGAAGTGAAATTTCTTATGCGACTTCCAACAAGGTTATGTTTAACGGTTGCGTTAAACGTTTAACACTACCTTGGAGGTGGCATGAAAGCACTATTTCGTTAAACGTTCAACGCTCCCGGGGAGGGGCATATGAAAGAAACAATATGATTTCACTATAATCAATTTAATGGCTTGAGGAACTAGAATTTGATGATGTTGAAAGTCTTCTAGAAATAGTGAAGTAATGGAGGTTTGAATAGTATCATTCTGGCTAACAGCTTCAAATACACAACAAAGACACATACACACACACCCATACACAAAAATATCTAACTAAACATACACACATCAAAAGTGTCTAGGGATCAACATATGTGTCTAGGGATCAACATATATTTTTGCAATAACTTTTCTCCTGATTGATATTAATTAAAATTTTCTTTAAGGATTCATCAAATAAAGTGTTTTCGTTTTTCACAGTAACGATAAACCAAGTCACCTTTGCATTAATAAAGAAATTTGCCATTTTCCTAATAAAGGGAGTTTTGCCATTTGAACCACTAACATTAAAGTTCGAAAAAAAGTTAAAATAACAGTTTTCTTTAAAATTTTATTAGGTAACTTTAACAATTAATAATCCGTGTTTCTACCGCGAACACTAACAACACAAGAATCGGTTTGGCATACTCAAAATGAGTTCATCCAAATCACGCTGTGGAATGGCCGCCCATGTTCGTTGCAACAACAAAAAAAGGTCTTCTTGCGACTGTTTCCTTGATGTGTGCTATGAAACGTTGCGTCATGCCAAATTTCAAGATTCTAGGTCGACTGGAAGTATCCTTTATGTTTTGATTCCCTTGTGAGTAGTAGCGAGTTTCAAAATATGAGGCTTAAATTGCTGTTTCTTATGACTGCGTTAACATAGAAGTTTGATTTTGTTACAGCTTTAAAGTATTATAGAGCTGAGTATTTGATATTAAATTAAATTTAAGAAATTAAATACCTCTGCGCGTTCATGAGGAAAGAGGTAGTAAATAAAAAAAATAAAAAAATAGGTATATTTTATGATGTAACTAAATACACACATCAAAAGTGTCTAGGGATCAACATATGTGTCTAGGGATCAACATATATTTTTGCAATAACTTTTCTCCTGATTGATATTAATTAAAATTTTCTTTAAGGATTCATCAAATAAAGTGTTTTCGTTTGTCACAGTAACGATAAACCAAGTCACCTTTGCATTAATAAAGAAATTTGCCATTTTCCTAATAAAAGGATTTTTGACATTTGAACCACTAACATTAAAGTTCGAAAAAAAGACTGAAATAACAGTTTTCTTTAAAATTTTATTAGGTAACTTAAACAATTAATAATCCGTGTTTCTACCGCGAACACTAACACAAGAACATCGGTTTGGCATACTCAAAATGAGTTCATCTAAATCACGCTGTGGAATGGCCGCCCATGTTCGTTGCAACAACAAAAAAGGTCTTCTTGCGACTGGATACCCTCCATATTCGGCAGAGCTCTTCTCTGTAGCATATCCCATGCATGCTCAATCGGGTTCAAGTCTGGCGACTGAGCAGGCCAGGGCCAAAGCCACATCTCAATCTCAAGAAATCCGCATAAAAATGCTTGATCCCTAGACACTTTTGATGTGTGTATTTCTGCTTTTCGCAATTTTTCCTGTATCTGTGCTATAAAACGTTGCTTCGTACCAAATTGCAAGATTCTGTATACTGTGATGCAACAGTTAAAATACCTATATCTTTAAACAACTCTCGAAGAGAGACTCTAGCACCTAAATATAACATTGAGCGGATGGCTCATTGTTGTAGAATAAAAATCGTTTCAATATCAGCCGCCTTGCCCCAAAGTAGTATACCATAGGACATGACGCTGTGAAAGTAGCTAAAATAAACTAACATAGCTGTGTCCGTATCAGTGAGCTGACGTACCTTCCATACTGCATAAGCTGCCGAACTAAGTCTACCCGCAATGCTATCTATCTGGGTTCCCCATTGAAGTTTACTATCTAATGTAATTCCTAAGAATACTGTTACAGTAGAGTCTACAATACTTATGATTTCATTATTTATAGTTAGATTAGTGCCTAGTTATTTTACATTTGGCATAGTAACTCTCACACACTTTGTTTTATTTGAATTCCGTAGGAGATTATTCGTTGTAAACCAATTCAATACATCATTTAGTGCCCTATTCACATCGTCAAAAACTGTTTTCTTACGATCGACTTTAAAAATAAGTGACGTATCATCAGCAAATAGAACTATATTACAGAGATCTTTTAAATAATATGGTAAGTTATTTATATATGGGACTAATCCCGCCCACACGCCCACCACTGTAACTCCTGTACACCAGGATCAACAGCGGTGACCCACGAAAACACCGAGTTATGACACTCGGGAAGTCCCAGGAAAAATTTAACTGTCTTGGAACCCGCAACGAAATTAATCAGAAGAAAACTGGAGGAGTTGGAAATATAATAAGTCCACTTCCCTCCTTAGCAAAGCGGGAGACAAAATGGAGTCAAAATAGGCAGACGCCTTTTTCAAACCGGGAAGCACCACGGATAAAAAATATTATGGGTCCTAAGTGAGCTATATTTGATTTCTATAGTATGTATGGCAGAATCGCTTAAACGCACGGAAATTCACCGCAGTTGACACAAGATCCCCATAATATACTACCCCAGACGTCATTTGTAAGCTATTTAGCATCATGTTACGTTCATTGTACCAAAGACTACATTCCCAGAGGATATGATGAGCCGACTGTTCACAGCTGGAATCAGGTGTTGAGCATTGACAAAATGGTGAATCGACTAATTTAAATGAGTATAGTTTGCTCTTAAAGTTACCGTGGCCTGTAAGAAATTGAGCGACACAGTGATCTACCTCGAGCCATGTCCTTGACAACCTTTCGCGAACAGATGGAAAGAACTGGTAGAGGTGGCGCCCCTTAGATGATTCGTCCCATCGTTTCTGCCATTCATCCAAGAGGTCGTTATAGACATTGGATTTTTGTTGAAACAATCTTATGATTTTACCGCGGTCTCGTATGCCCAAAAAATCGCATTCCATGTTTTGTAGTGTGGAATAGTACATGGCTGCACGTCTTTGCACCTCGAGATCGACCGGAAGAACACCTGCCAACACCGGTAAAGCCTCAGTGCTAACCGTCCTATATGCCTTGCACAAGAAAATCAATGCAGGTCGTTGGCCTTGTAACAGTTTGCGACGGACAGCACCTACAGTCGCCCTATCTGCCCATACAGGAGCACCATAGCAAATAGAACCCAAATAAGTAGCTCCATATATGATCTTTAGTGTATTATATGACAGACCCCATGTCGCAGTTGATATCCTCGTCAGTGCAAAGAAACTCTTTTTAGACTTTTCATTAACTGTTCTAATATGTTCAATAAATGAAAAATTTCTTTCTAAAACCAATCCCAAATAACAAACCGAGGTTTTATTTTTAATAGTAACATTTTCAAATTTAATACACGGCGGTGATTTGAGGTTACCTTTCAGAAGTAGCTGGAAGGTTTTGTTTGGTGCAAACGTCAACCGATTACGCTCACCCCACCGAGATATTAAGTCCAAAGTTATTTATATATATGAGAAAAAGTAGAGGACCCAGTAGAGAGCCCTGCGGAACGCCCATAGTAACAGGTAATCCAGATAAATATGCTCCCAATATCAACGGACGATCCTTTTCGTCCCACTTATTAATGGCATAGATGACTTTGAATTGGCTCAAAAATCAGTGAATGATTCACCTCTCGCACCGGAAAATGACTTGCAATCTTCAAACGTCCCCTTTGTGCAAAAAAAAACTTTGATCTCATCATCATTCTTTTGACGTCCCTTCAAAGCTGCCCGTACCATCTCCAAACTACTATCCAAAGATAACCTTAAAGTCACAACTTCTATTTTTACATTTTTAAAGACAAAATTTCCACCATAATATTTATACTTTATTTTATTTAACCTTAGTTTATAAATATTATTTATCTTTATTTCTTTACTATTTTAAGTTATTATTAAATTATTTCAAACTACATACTTTATGGATAAATCTATAAATCCCGCGCCATCTAGGGCAAACTGAGGTGAACCTCTGACACTATGTCTGTTCGAACTAATTCTCCCATGTAGCACAGAGGTCGCTATGTTACAGGGGTTTTTCACTAAGATACAATTAAATTAATAAAAATGAAATATGTTTTCTGTAAATACGGATGGATCGCTCCGATGTCCTCTCTTCACAGTTTCCACTTCAATGCTCGTCGCTGTGATACCACTTTATGGTATTCCCTTTAGGTACCGTTATTTTCTTCACGCCCTTGTGGGGGGGCGGGGAGACTTCCTGGAGCTCCAGGCTCCTTGAAGTTGCTATCCACGCGGCTCATCTCTATGAGCCGGTCTTTGGGCCAGCCTCGAGGCTCGAACCGTCGGTCTCCCTCCGAAAAGGGGCCTGCGAGAGGCTGGCGGTTCTTGGTCGTATTCCTTAGGGGTCGCGGTCGTCCCGCAGTCGTGATGAACTTCCGAGCGGGACGTTTCAGTCGCATAAGGACTAAAGTGTAGAAAGTTCATGAAGGTTATGACATCGCGTTTCTCCATGCGCTGCACAGTGGGCAACTCAGAGATATGGGCGAGTTGTTCTCTTCCAGGGTCTACCGCTGGCTGGTCGGCTGGAGATGGTTGAGCGTATCTGTGGATGGATCCTTCCGAAGGGCGGCGGGTTGCTCCCTTACCGGGTCTTCCGCCGGCTGGTCGGTTGGTTGTGGCGTTTCCTTGAGCGCAACCTTCCTCCTCCTAGGCTTCCTGCGAGGTCCGGATGGGGCTGCGCTGGCCGGGTTCGCCTTGGCCATGAGTCGTCGTCCTGACCTATGAGACTTCGAGGTCGACCGTACACAGCTTGGAGACCTCGATGCAGCGATTAGCGTCTGGGCACGTCCTCGTGCTGCCCCCAGACTTCAGACTTCAACGCAAAATCCATTGCGTGGGGGTCCCCCGGGACGGACGCCAAGGGTGAGGCCGTAAAGGAGTGGGCGGCCTCTGACATTTGGCTTTTTGGCTTACATTACTTTAGGCGAAATTGCTTCCAACTTTTTACAAAAAGCATGAAGCGAACTAAAAAAAAAAAAAAATGTTAAAAAAAATCTTTATCTCTAATCTTAATCTCTAATCATAAAGAATGTAGACCAATGTATTTCAGGAAGTAATTATTAGTAGTAGTGGTCTTGACCTCAATCAAATAATGACGAATACACTGACGGACTCATAAACTGCATCAAAGTAAAAAACGACTTTGAAATAAATATTTTAACCAAGTATGCAAACTTTCTACACAGATTTAAATTGAAACGTCTAGATTGGTTCGTTAACTTTAAAACAGCGTAGGGTTATATCCTTTAGTTTAAGTTTGTGTACTGGAAAGGACCTTAAAACTTTTTTGAAGAAAAACCGAAATTTAAAGAAAATTGGTTTAATTAAAAAATAGGTTTTAACAATAGACACAAGCTTTATGCAAGGGTTTTTTATGTTTTAATAAGGTGTATTACCTCCACGTGCCCTCATTATGGATTCTAATCGGTTCCGCATAGATTTGATTAGGGTTATTAAAACATCTTGTGGAATATTTTCCCATTCTTCTGAAAGTGCTGTTCTTAGTTGTGCCACTGTCGTAGGCACAGGATTTCTCGCATATACAGCTCTTCTTAAATTGTCCCAAAGTTGCTCAATGGCATTAAGATCCGGGCTGCGTGCTGGCCAATTCATTGTACGTATCCCAATCTCTTCGCAATATTGTCGAACTTGTGCAGCAGCGTGCGGCCGGGCATTATCCTGCATTAAAGTAAAATTTTCGCCTTTAAATCCCATGTAAGGCACCACGTGATCTTCTAAGATCTCTGTAATGTAGCGATGTGCAGTCAAACCCCCTTTACTACCATTTTGACGGACCATGTGTATGAATACAAGTTCTGTTCGCCCGTTCATCGATATGCCACCCCAGACCATGCACGAACCGCCTCTAAAAGGAATACGCTTCTCAATGGAACTTTGAGCATATCGCTCCCCACGTTGACGATAGACTCTTCTGCGACCATCTGCACCATGTAAACATGTCCTACACTCGTCTGTGAACAATACGGAGGTCCATTGCTCATCTGTCCAATTTAGGTGATCACGCGCAAATCTTAAGCGAGCTTGTCTGTGAGCTACAGACAACTTTGGACCATTTGCTGGTCTAAAAAGGGTGATATCCGCTTCCTTTAACCTTCTTCTTATTGTTCGTGCACTAACGTTTACTCCACGCACTTCATTAAGCTCTGTTTTTTTTTAATGTTCAAGCTACCAAAATGACTCTACTCTGCCTGATGGAAAGCATAAGTAGAATCCAAAAGTTAACTGTTAACTGACGTGAGGAAACAATTTCGCAGGGAAGTTGTAACAATAAATCGGTCATCGCGACCGGTGGTTGCTCGAGTTCTGCCTGTACCACGTCTGCTTTTGTAAGAACCTGTCTCCACAAACCTTCTGTATATTCTAGAAACCGTAGACTGGTTTAAATTTAAATTTCTATCAATCGTTCGTTGATCCAAGCCCTCCCGCACCAATGCTACAATTTGAGCAGCTTGTTCGGACGAAGTATCCATATTATGGTTCAGAAACTCTTGATGAGTTAAAAAGCTAACCCAACAATTCTGCTGGTAACAATAATTCAATTGTCAAAAGAATAAAAAATCAATAAGAATCAATTTTTAAAAACACGCAAATCTGACACTACGAGTAAATTTTCTTTTCCCGGCTAAATTCATTTGTTTTACTGTAGTTATATTTTTAAATATTGATTTTTTAAGATTAAGGGCCAGTCTCTCCATATTTATATAATTTAATCTAAAAAGTTTGCATACTTATTAGATAAATCATTTCAAAGTAATCCTGAAGTTTGATGCAGTTTATGAATCCGTCAGTGTATTTACGACTCGCGCAAAACAATACCTTACTGATTCACGTCGTCTTCGCTCGACATGCGGTTAATTTTATTGGGTTTAAAACCTTGACAGGTAGTTAACAATATTATGAATTTGTACGATGTGCACGCCTCATAAAACAATTTGTGGATCACACGAAGTGTTATCCATTAAATTTATAAATTAATGAATTAAATTAAATTTATAAAAAAATAATAATTATTATAAATTATTGAATTTATAATAATATTTTTCTGAAGTCACATTTTGTACTTATTTACAGGTCTACATGTACAGAAAAAAGTTAGTGCCATGAATTTTTATTCGTATCGATTGATGGTTCGTCCACAAGAACAAAATTATGTCTTGAGATGTGGTAAACTATATCCCACCAAAAACATTTTCATGTAAAATGTTGCCAAGACGACTGCATATGGCTTACCCTGTGAAAAAGATAAGAGATCTCATGTAGAGCCAAGGTTCTGTATCTACACGCCCTAACTCTACCAACCCTAACTTCACAAACTCTATATCTCAGTAAAAATGTATGGCTTCGGCGTTTCGCTACCATACCGTCACGAAGGGGAAACGAACGCCTTTTGTGTTTGCAAATATCTAGTTTCTGAAGTAATGTGTTATACGAATATTTAGTTTCTGAAGTAACGAAACAGCCAAGCCATACATTTTTACTGAGATGTAGAGTTTATGAAGTTAGGGTTGGTAGACTTAGGGCGTGTAGATACAGAACCTTGGCTCTACATGAGATCTGATATCTTTTTCACAGGGTAAGCCATATGCAGTCGTCTTGGCAACATTTTACATGAAAATGTTTTTGGTGGGATTTCATTTCTTTTTGTAAGTTTCCTTTTTTTTTTTGGGCTGTATATCTTATACATCTTCTTTCTTCTTTCGAAAAAGTCCGTGTACCAAAAATAAAACTTCTAGCATAAACATTTGTGAAAGTCTCATACAAACTTTTACCCCCCAAATTTGGGGGTTGCGGGGCAAAAGTAACAGGTTTATGAATTTTTTTGTTGTTTGTATACTAAACTTAGTTTACATACCAAATTTCAGCTTTCTAGCACTTCAGGAAGTACCCTAACAGTTTTGATGATCATCAGTGTGTCAGTGACGAAATCGGTGTTTTTTAGGTATCAATAAAATTTAAACTATCAAAGCTATGCAATTGAAACTTTGTACGTTTCATGAGTCTATTAGTGACATCATATCCTGAAAATTTGAATGATCTGGTATATCGGGAACCAAAGTTATGGGGGTTCAAAAAAACGACGAAACACTTCAAGAAAAGGTAGGTAGTGCCCTTGCGCTACGCTTGACTCGTCTTGGCCGCGGCACGACCGTGCCCCTAGATCATCAGTACATCGTTGATATGTATGCCAAAACAGAAACTGAACGTTTAAATTTTATTCGTTTCAACCGAGCAAAATTAAGATCCGTAGAATACATTCATTTGCAAGATGGGATAGCGAATGATGCTAATGTTAATAACATCGGACGTTTAACTATATTGCTATCTTTGTATATTGGTAGCCCACGGCATATGAACGAATATGCATAAGACGCAATGGCTTATGTACGAAAATACGGTCAACCGGATCTGTTCATTACATTTACATGTAATCTGCAGTGGGATGACATCAAAAACAATCTATTTGAAGGACAGTCGACAACTGATCGTCATGACATTACAGCACGTGTTTTTCGGCAAAAAATTAAAATAATTATGGATTTAATTGTGAAATTATGTGTAAATTTGATTGAAGCTACGATCTCAACTGGTAAATCAAAAGGAGAAGTTTGTTTGATACCGCGTATCCCTATGATACCAACTGATATGCCATTTGAATTCAAACGATTGCAATACCCTGTGCATTTATCATTTGTGATGTCCATCAACAAGGCCCAAAGGCAAACATTTCACGTTTGTGGTGTAAATTTGGAGGAATCATGTTTTTCACACGGCCAACTTTATGTTGCCTGTTTTAGTGTGGGTACCCCCCAGCCGTTTCTTTATTTATGCTCAAAATTGAAAAACATGTTTATCCAATGTTACGTTGTAATAAGATCCAGAAAGTACAAACTAATGTTTTTGTAAACGTTTAACTCTAAAATATGCTAAATGTTAGAAATTTAACGTCATTGTAATGGCAACATTTTCGATTGTCATTTTTCTTGTTTAACGTTAATTTATTCCAATAGGACTGTGTTTGTTGTCTGATTTCATTTCTAAGTTGCTTCCGCTACTAATTGAGAATGATTCTTCATTCTTATTAGTATTAAAGATTTCTGTAGCTACCAATAGTCCCTATAGTGATTTAACAACAATGATTCTCTCGTAAAATATAACTTTGATCGTTTAACCCTCTACTGCATATGAGCCCATATATGGTAGGGCGATTTTATTGGTGTTTTATTTCCAAACAAATAATAATTAAGCCATTTCAACTTCTTAAATCCATGTAATTGTTAATTAGCAATAACAAAACGCAATAAGTTTGTCTATGGTTTGATAACATTTAGAAATAATGTCACTTTTGTGCGGATAGTTGGTGAAACTAAAGACGAGTGCCTGAGACACATTTTTGAATACCGAAAACTACAACAAAACGTAAGTATTTGTGAACAAAAAAATATATTCATAAAGTTTTCTTTATCTATCAATAATTATTTTCTCACTTTTCACCTATTTCCTAATATTATCATCCACTTTTATGTCGATACCATATATCGACTCGTATGCAGTACGACGAAAATACGTTTACCTATATATGGCATCGTATGCATTCAGACTTATGTTCATCAAGAATAAAAAACTCTAGTGCTATTATTATTTTTGCTTTTTTTCCATATCCTTGTTTTTTTTTGGTTTTGTTTGGCAGAATGCATCCTGCTCGCTTTTGTGGTAAAAACAAATACGCTAATCCTATTCCAGTTGATGGTTTTCTTAGTGACGATGATGAGTTGGATTCCGATAGCGAAGTACGTTCAATACCTGTCCCAGGTGACCCCTTATAATAATTGAAACTGATGATGAAAGTTCGGATGAAGAAAATATTCCTCTAACAACACTAAGTGTCAAGGATAAAAAAGTGACTAAGAAGCCTCGTAAAACCCCAGCTGCAAAGACGGAATGGAAATCCAAACACTCATGGGAGAAATTGAGCTTCCTTCATGCATTATGGAGATGAATACACCAGATGAATTCTTTTTTTTTTTTCAATTGATTGGATGATTGTAGGGCAGTCAAATTTGAAATATGTTCAAGATAACGTGAATAAACCGGCGTGTATTACAAACGAAGAGTTTGAACAATTCATAGGTCTAGTTATTTTTAAGTCTATTGTCAAATTACCTACAGCTAGAATGTACTGGAATAAAATATTG
This sequence comes from Diaphora mendica, assembly GCA_949125395.1. NCBI lineage: Eukaryota > Metazoa > Arthropoda > Insecta > Lepidoptera > Erebidae > Diaphora > Diaphora mendica. The sequence goes on along the minus strand of OX421310.1, from coordinate 39,643,686 downwards.
GTCAGTCTCAAGTGTATGAAACCATAACCTGTAACAGATTGGAAGCAATAAAACGTTTTCTTAGTCAAATCCTGGTACCCCAGTATCTTCTAAAAAAAATGAGAAAAGCACCAAGACGAACTGAACTGAACCTGAACTTTGTCAGAACAGACAATATTGGATATTGGCCTTCGTGGCAGAAAAAACGTCAACTTCAACATGTAAATGCTCAAAATCCAAAGTTTTCTGTGCTACAATGATAAAAGAAACTGTCTGGTTACATTCCACGACTAATAATAATAAAGATTACTTTTCTTTATCTCAGATGATGTTTCTTGTCTACTTTGTTTTTTTTTTGTTTGATTGCATACGATACAATATAATATAATAGGTCTTTACCTATGAAATTGCCGTTTTGTATGCAATAAGTGAAAGTACTTATTTTTTTTATTTTTTTTTATTTCTGTTATTCGAAGTAATCACCCATGCAATCGACGCATCTTTGCCAACCCATTGGCAGTTTATTGATGCCCTTCTTGTAAAAGTCAGCTGGACGGGAGGCAACAAACTCTTCAAAGGCATTTTGTACTGCCTCTCGGGAATTGAATTTTTTACCCACTAAAAAGTTGTCTAAATTTTGGTAAAAAGTAATAGTCGGTAGGTGCAAGGTCTGGTGAGTATGGCGGATGAGGGAGAGCTTCCATCTCCAGCTCCTGCAGCTTGGAGACTGTCGGTTGCGCAGTATGGGGTCGCGCGTTGTCGTGAAGGAGCAGTGGGGATGACCGATTGACCAAAGCTGGTTGCAGATGTGCAAGCTTCTCCATAATTCTCTCCAGTTCTTCACAGTAAACATCTGCATTAATGCTCATGCCGTTTTGTAAAAAGCTGTGGAGAATCACACCCACACTAGACCACCAAACAGTGACCATCACCTTTTTAGGGGTCATTTTTAGTTTAGGGCATTGCTTTGGTGCTGAACCAGGGTCTAACAAACTTGCTGAGCGCTTTCGAATGTCGAACAGAATCCATTTTTCGTCGCACGTAACAATTCGTTTCAAAATTCCTTCATTTCTTTGCCTGTTGAGCAGCGCAAGGCAGGTCTCGACGCGTACGTTGTGCTGGCAATCGTTAAGGTCGTGGGGCACCCATCCATCAAGCTTTTTACCTTGCCAATTTGTCGCAAATGGATCAATATTGTTTTGATGCTTACATTAAAAGCTGCTGCTAGCTCAGCTGTAGATTGAGTTTCGTCAGCTTCCACAATCGCCTTTAATTCATTATTGTTAACCAAAGTCTTCGGACGACCACGAGCTTCATTTTTCAAGTCAAAATTTCCAGAACGGAACCGGAAAAACCAATAACGGGTTATGCGTTCGTTTGTACAGTTCTCTCCGTAAACGTTTTTGATGTTCCGTTTGTGTCGCGTTGGTGCCACGACGGAACTCATATTCCATAATTACACGAATTTTAAAAGTCTCCATTATGACGAAAAATGTTCAAATGTAATGAAAATACAACGCTAATAAAAAAACAAAATACTGAGTTTGTAAATAGAATGTCATGGTTTTAAAACAAAATTAATTTGAATTTAGAATACAGAGCCATTACAAACTTTTTTTTATTTGAAATGACCAGTACTGAAGAACGGCAATTTCATAGGTAAAGACCTAATATGTCCAAGTGAGCTTTTGTCTCAGTGCATACGAGCCCATATCGGAGTTTTTTTTCTAAATTAAACAACTTTATAACTTTTTCTCGATTTATTTGTCTTAATTAAACTTAAATAAAGCAATATCCATCAAGTCAAATAAAGTAAATAATTCATGCAGCATGCAACGTTTTAAATATTGTTTTCAATAATGTCTTAAATGATGTTCGTTGTCGGTCTATGTCGTGAAAAGTCCCACAGTGCAATATACTAGCGTATGTAATTGCATAGGTTGGCTGTAATTTTATTTATAAGAATCAATTGTTTTGAAAGTAATATTTTGTCAGTTTCCGTACTTATTTGCAACTATTTTATCTAATAGTTACTGTAAATTGCCACCGAAATTAGTATATTTTAAATGACGCTTTAACATGTAGAAATGTAATTGTAAAATATTGTGTTAACACAATTCATAACTTTGTTTGGGTTCAAGGTCATATTTGATGATAGATAGATGTTATTCTATATGCTAACTTATAACTATATAATGTATTATAACCACATAGATGGTAGTTCAATTACTAAAATTAACGTAATATTTTAATAAGAAATAAATTTCGATGTACCGACACATTTTTATTAATAAAAGTAGCATCACTTTATATTTGTAACTACCTGTAATTACATTTATATAATTCTTTGTAACTATGGCGTAGTGGTTTGATGACCGTCCGGCAACTAAACCGTTGGGGGTTCAAATCCGGAATAATTTATTTTTTTACTTTATTTAATTTTATTAAATATTATTTCCGTTGGGTCATCACTCCACTCCGTGATTTAATTAATTCGCAAAAGACACCGACGCCCGTTCCGGGTCTTGCCTAGTGCTGGGTATCGGGTCTTTCGCGCTTCAAATGTCCTGACGGCCCGTTTCAGATAAAGGGACCAGCTTTGGGTTTGAACCCAATCACCAGCCTTGGGGTTGATACAATCAACCAGCCTTCAGGTCCAGCAAAGTAGTCCACCCTTCGACTGCAGTCCTTCGTGCTGACCGCAGACAGGGGCCTCCGTCTCTATTGCGACCGGTGCGCGACGGACATCGTCGAACACCCATCCACGGGCCGACCTCATCGAGGTTGCACCGGTTCTGCAAACCAGGAGATCGACCTGCACGGCCCGTCACCATCTTTAAGACCCCGCGCTGCGGGACAGGACTAACTAGTTAAGTGGCTTAGGGTTCGACCCAAAATAAATAAAGACGTCCAGTGCTAAGAACCTCACACCTAGTTATTTACTAAGTAAAGTTTTAATTTTATTTTATATTATTATATAAAGATTTCATTGAAAGAAATAAATTCTTATTAACTTGTAATTGTGTTATTATTTGTGCTCGCCGTAAGGCGGACGTAACACCAAATGTTTTAGATTAAGATTTAAAATAGCTAGCAATTAATAAAATAATTTTTATTGCAATAAATGAATTTTATGTTCCAATTTCCTGGCTCCCAAGTCACAGTTGATAAACCTAGTTTGGGTGCCAAGATTTAACATATTTTGTTTGCATAAAAAAGTGCTATTTTATTTTTCATGTTGTTGTTACAATTGTAAGATTATATCAAAAAGAAAAGGATTTTACAAAAATCTTCATTCGCAGTGAGTATGGTGACCGCCACTCTTGGATTCTGCTTATGCTTTCCATCAGGCAGAGTAGAGTCATTTTGGCGGGCCATCCATAAAAAAAAAAATGTTCAAACTATATTTGCAGAAATAAATTGTTATTATTATTAATTACCAATTTTTTTTATTATTGCATTTTATACGTTGCGAAGCACGTACCGGGCCGCAAGTTTTATATTTGTTACCGGAAATGTATGAAATCAAGGAATTGTATACAAATCCTAGGAAATGTGTACAATTCCAATACTATTTAGGAAATGTATAAAATATTGTTTGAAAAACTATTTAATACATAGATATCCTAGGAAATGTATAAATTTCCTCGGAATTATATATAATTCCAATATCGTATTAGGAAATGTATAAAGTAAATGCTTTCTGTAATAAAACACGTTGTTAATAATATTTTTTTATTATAGCACTCATAATATCTTACTACCGTAAAATAATAATAGTATGTTCATATGTTCTAACTTAACCTAACCTAACCTAAAAATAATTACCCACCAATATCTTAAATGTTTTACATTTCCGATTGCTATTTAGGAAATGTATAGATTTCCTACGGAATGTGTAAGTATAATATAATTTATTTCACACATTTCCGTGCGATTTTAGGAATTACATACATTTCCTAGGAATTGCATACAATGACGGATTACATACATTTCCGTTAACATTTGTAAAAATCAATTACTGTTCGTTTGTGTCGTTAAAACTCGAGAACGTCTGGGCCGATTTAGCTAATTTTGGGTTTAAAATATTTGTCGTAGTCCTGGGAAGGTTTAAACGGTGAAGAATTAAAAATAACTTGAAAATCCAAATGTCACGTGTACGAAGTAGCGGGCACAGCTAGTATTAAATAATGTTGATACTAGATATTCTTCATTTTTTTTTCACAGTATTCCCAATTCGTTGATGTCAATAACTAGTCACCAGATATTTGTTCACCTTTAATTTAATAAAGGAGTAAATGTTTAGGTGAATTGCTTGAACATATGTTATACATTGCTTCTAGTACTTTCGCCGTGTCCTACAAATTTCTTATTAGTCAACAAAATTGTCCATATTACTTAACATCCTTGAATATAAAATTGTTGGGACTAATCATATGGTTGATGTGGGTAGGACGGATTTTTGGCGGTTCGCCGAACCAACCAATTTCAAAATTTTGTACTAGTCTTGATAGAAAGACTTTTAGTTCTAAATGAGCAATGCGTTGGCCTGAAAATGTAATTAAAAGTGCTTTTAAATGTGTTGTAGGTGAATAATATATAAACATATGAAAATACATTAAGATCAAACTAGGTTATAAAATATTTACTCTTAAGAGTTTAGCAATAAGAGATAAGCGAATTTTAAAATCCTACCTATACACGTACGTGTACCAAAACCAAATGGAAGAAATGCGAATTTATGTGTAGCGGAAAAGGACGTTTTATTATTATAATTTCCCAACCATCTTTCTGGTATAAACTCATTTGGCTTTGGAAAATACTTTTCCATTGTCGACATGTATTGATGACAAATCGAAAGCGAAGTCTGTAACAAAAATTTTATATAAGTCTTTGAAACTGGAACTGTATTACAAAAATCCGTATTTTGACTAACCCCTTTAGGCACATTGTATCCCATAATTTCATAGTCTTTAGTAATTTTTCTTATATTCAGTCCCACAACTGGCATCATACGCATAGATTCTTTAATACATGCTGCTAAGTATGGAGTCCTTGGATCCAATAGTATATTTTCCCTTAATTTTTGTTGGATATTTGGATTAGTAGCTAGGAGATATAAAGTCGCTATAAGCGAATTTGATGTCTAAAAAAAGAGAAAAATACTTTATAGTTATACATAGAATTACACTGTACGTGTATTTGGCATCTAACTCCTCCTAAATAGCTGGACTGACTAGGAGGAAATTAAGTATGTATTTTTTAAGGTGTTCCTGGATGGTTTGAAATAGAATAAGACTCAGTAGGTGGCGCTGCTGTTAGCTGTACCTCGTGCGAAGTCTGGGCGGTGGCTAGTATTAACATGAGTTTTGTTGTAATGACGTTGTTATAGACTACATCTGTACCTACCGTATCTATACCAGCAAGCAACATATCCATTGACATAATGTGAGCAACATTTTCATCAATTTCGAGAAGTTTTTCGAGGATACTTTTTTCTTCTTCTGGTTTGTTGATTTTCACTTTAAGATGTTCTAGTGTCTCGTTGACATAATGTTTAGTTATTCTAAAATAATAAAACGTTTTATTTCTTTGAAAGTGAACATAATCTTATATTGTATTAGTATACCTACTTAAATAACCACAAGCAGTAAAATAGAAAAGCTAGATTAAAAAATATTTTACTATAACTTGAGTCTCCAATTTTTAATTAAATTTTATTTTATGACCATACATACTCGTATAACAAACAACACTCATTACAATATATAACTTATAGGGCAAAAGCTTATGTTTTCACTGTTTCTAACCAAAATCACTTCATCTTTCTATAACAGAATATAAGCAATATCTTGCCAAGTAAATATACGTACTCTTCAATATCTGTGTATATCTGCATAGCTCGTTTATAATTCCTGGTAGCATAATATTTCCAAAGGGAAGGTTTGTAATCTAAGTTACAAGAAATTTCGAAAACTTCGTGGGTCCTTTGTATTAGTTTTTCTACTAATTCATCCTTTTTAGGTTCCAAACAGTTGAGACGACGACCAAGTGCTATTACGGCAATAGATTCTAGGGCCCACAAATTCATTTCCTTATCGAATTCTGCACAAAATACATTATTATCATCTCTCAAGCTTCTTAATCTGTGAAGAAAATTACTGTTGTAAGGCCTAATACAATATTAATTTTGATATATAAATAAGAGTCTAGGAATACATATATATTTATATCTATAAGAAAATAGTAAATATAGTACATAAATAAGAAAGTTACCTTTCTACCATTTCAGAGGCTACATCATCAATTTGATTTGTATAATTTCTCACATTTTTTGGATCTAGCATAGCTGAATTGACTTTGGATCGAAATTGTTGCCAATTTTCGCCATTTCTGAAATTATACAAAAGTTACTCATCCTACTAATATTATAAATGCGAAATTTTGTGAGGATGTTTGTTAATCTTTCACGCAAAAACTACACGAACTAAATGGATTTGGGTGAAACTTTGTAGTAATATAGCTTAGGTATATATTAAGAATTACAAATAGACTACGATTTATTATGATTTTGGGACTAATCCCGACAACACACCCACCACTGTAACTCCTGTACACCAGGATCAACAGCGGTGACCCACGAACACACCGAGTTATGACACTCGGGAAGTCCCAGGAAAAATTAAACTGTCTTGGAACCCGCAACGAAATTAATCAGAAGAAAACTGGAGGAGTTGGAAATATCATGATTATTATGATTTTGTGAAATTTTGCAATAATATAACGATAACTATCAAGTAAGTCGGCAAAACTCGTGCCGTCTGAAAAGTGTCTAGACTTAAGCTACACAAACCGTTCAAGTTACATATCAATAATATACGGTAGGATTCATTGTCTTTAATATTTCTAAATAAAAGTCCGCAACAGCATATATCTATCCTTTATATGGAAGCCAGTACATATCTACTAAACTAGCTGACCCACGCAACGTCGTTTACGTCTCCTATTGCCCGTTCATTTGTTACAAAAAATGTGATAAATGAAGAACCTCTCTACCGATTTTGTGCAAACTTCACATAAACCAGCTACTAAATAGTCCGAACAAAGCCTACACACTTGGTTTGGGTAGGTGAGCCCGTTCTTGAGTTATAAAATTACAACGCAAAATGGCATTGATTTTTATATATATTGATAGAGAACCAAAACACAATCATACATACATACATACATTGCAAGTATAGAAACCTATGTACATAACCATAATTTATAAAAAAAATAACAATATTTACATACAAGCGTCAAAAAACTCCACATCTTCGCCTACTGGTAGCGTTCCCAAAAGACTGGCAGCATTACCACGTTGAATGGCAATGCTGATTCTCTGTGCTAGAAAAAGGCCGGCCTTCTGGTCGCGAGAAGCGTCAATCAGTTGCTTGGCTAGTTGTTTAAACATAGCGCGAGCACTCGGACCCCATGAACCTAGCGTCTCTACCCCAAACGGTTCAAAAATGTAATTACCTATTAAATTTTGGTACTTACGCCGTTTGAGGCTTTCCGCAGAAGCAGCAGCAGCGCCGGCATAAAAAGCTGTACTTGGAAGATGAGATGGCGCGAGGGTGTCAACGCAAGTTGCGTCCCACACCAAAGGCTTACCCATCTTCCATGGCAGTAACGACATACCATCTGGTCTCTTGCCATCGTCCCGTACCAGACCATTTGGTTCGCGTACAGCTGGAACGCCGGCGGTAACAAGAGCACGACGGATAATGTCGTTAATATTGGCATGTCGAGATATTCGGCCAGCGCTTCTGCTACAAGAAAGGCCATGATGTCCGAAACTGTCAACAGCTTCTCCACAGTGACAAAAATGCGGAGAAACACAAGGCGCTCCTAAACGAAGGCAAGTGGCAAAGCGAAAAGTAGTATTGTCCAACAAGGTACCTATGTTGGGTGATGGAAGTGCCTGAATCCATAAACCTGATTCCCACTCTCCCACAGCTAACAAACGAGCTCGCTCAGCAAGACTGGTTGATGTATCTAAAAGTATATTTTGCTTTAAAATACATAACGGTGAGTCCCATTGTCGCTGAGAAAATGGATTAACAGGTAATGCAGTACTGGGACAAGCTATCTGCCAAGCATCTATGGCAATGGCCTTGCATGATACTTCAGAATCAACCAGTGTGTTTGTAAGAATTTTCCTGGTTAACTCTTCTGTGCCATGAACCGAAGACAGAAATGCTGGAAGGCTGACATCTACGATTTTGCGTACTCCAAGACCACCCAAACGAACTGGTAAGGATGCTTGGAGCCAGGCTCGATCGTTTAAAGCCACATTCAAAACTTTACTAAGCGTGTTTTGTATAATTTTATCAACTTTTTCCAAAAGTGATGAATATTTCCAAAGGGGTGATGACCGAAGCGCATGTGTAAAATTAGGTACAAAAAGACAATAACGAATAATAGTAAAAGCCGAATGATTATTGATTTTAAGTAAACGATCAGAAAATTCATCAAAATTTTTAATTTTGTCATCTATGAATGACTGAAAACCTTCTTCCAAGACCGGAGAACCAAGAAGGCGAAGAGACCTTTTCTCTAAAACTTTAATGTTAGGTGCCAAGGAATTAAATTTTTGTATAGTCGAGAGTCTGTCTGTATTGTCACAAATAAAAATTTCACATTTGTCCGAGTTGAGGTCTAAGCCAATGGATTTAAATTTATTTTTAATAAAAGTTAAATCTTCTAAAACTGTATCTACTTCACCTCCTAAAGTTCCGTCGTCAAGGTACCAAATGTTAAATTTAGATTTTAGCTGCTCTATAATGGGATGTATTGCTAAACTGAAGATAACTGGTCCCAGTGGATCACCCTGTTGACATCCAACGGCAGAGTCTAAAAGATGGTCCTTATACATTAATCTTGTTGGATTTCTATAACATTGCCAAAGAAAATTATAAATTTTAGGAGTTTCAATTTTGGCTTGTGTCAACAAAGCATCCCTATTAACAGAATTGAAAGCATTCCTCAGGTCAACCTTCAAGATCACCTCCCCTTTCCCGCTGCCAAGATATGTGGACAGAGCATGTATGGCAGCCTCACAACCACCTTTCGAGCCAAAACCAAGTTGCACTGGTTGAAATTTTGCTGCAAATTCCTGATTCCCACCAAAAACATTTTCATGTAAAATGTTGCCAAGACGACTGCATATGGCTTACCCTGTGAAAAAGATACCAGATCTCATGTAGAGCCAAGGTTCTGAATCTACACGCCCTAACTCTACCAACCCTAACTTCATAAACTCTACATCTCAGTAAAAACACAATTATATTTAATACTCTTTTTTACAATGCACATTTTGGAGTATTTATGAAAACGATGTCAAAATTGAATGTTTAACTTTCAGTATTTGATCAGGCGGAACCATGGTCAACAACTAGTAATAAATATTTCGGACATTTAACACACAACACCATTTAGTCTTAAACTAAACATAGTTGATATTAAGGGTTATTAGACAACTGATATAAATACATATATTATTTACTTTTTTTTGTAAATACACACATAGACAACATTGAAAACACCCAAAGTCCATAATATATATTTGCAGATTATAGAAACAATTAGATCGATCTGTGAATCGAACCCGAAATCTCAAGCATAGCAGTCACATACGCTACCACTGCGCCACAATCAAAATATTTCATTATAAACTTACTCCGTCACTAATCCACTTGGTTTTAGATGATGATCTTTTGGTCTGTTGTAATATTTTCTAAAGTACTCAAAAGAAAAAAATCCTGGCCGTATAGGTAGCAGGTTTTCACGGCGAAAAACCTAGAATAAAAGTTATTTAGTAGTTTGAAATAATATAATTCATGCTTAATGCGGTTCCAAACACGTGCGTTCGACGTACTGCAAACGGACGGTCGTTTAATTTAATACAAGTACAATACGCACGGTACGGCAACATTGCTGCGTCCGAACCGCAAATACTGAACAACAGGATGACATCGTCAGAAAAAAACATTATTTTTCCAATATCATGTTAAATCCGTGATACAGAGTTGAAAACTGGTTTTGTTTATTCAACATTACATCGGGTTATGTGGAAGCGAGTTTTATGAAATACAGATATATTAGAAACTATTTGTGTATAATATTTTATTAAAATTCTTATACACAAACACTTTTCGATATTTCAAGAATATTGATTCCCACCAAAAACATTTTCATGTAAAATGTTGCCAAGACGACTGCATATGGCTTACCCTGTGAAAAAGATACCAGATCTCATGTAGAGCCAAGGTTCTGAATCTACACGCCCTAACTCTACCAACCCTAACTTCATAAACTCTACATCTCAGTAAAAATGTATGGCTTGGCTGTTTCGTTACTTCAGAAACTAAATATTCGTATAACACATTACTTCAGAAACTAGATGTTTGCAAACACAAAAGGCGTTTGTTTCCCCTTCGTGATGGTATGGTAGCGAAACGGAGAAGCCTGATGTCCGCATGTAGAAAGAAGACAGTGCTCTAAAATGTGCGGAAGTTTTTAATTGGCATATAGAGAACCAATATTATATGTTCATTGTAAATTTAGCTGTAAGTTCCCCGAATAAAATAAAATAAAATAAATAAATAACCAAAGTCAGTTAAATAACTGTTACTTAACTTGGACCATATTTTTCTTTTGCTATTCTTGTGATGAACGTCTAAAACGTGTAACATGTTACGTAAAACATGACATGTCGCACTAAACTTAGACGTAAGCAGATGAGGTTAAATTAAATAAAAAAGTTAAATAATCCAACAACAAATTTTAGTAAATTTTAGTTTAGTGATGACAATAAGAGAATCACCACCATTGCCATAAGGCGGAACCGGTTAAAATTAAACTAATTAAATTTTTATTAAGTTTAATTTTAACCGGTTCCGCCATAACGCCATTCCGAAATAAGTACGAGTGAATTCAATTCTAGAATGTAATTTTAAGTAGGTAATTACTTTCTAAACTAACCCTTTAAATAGCCAAAATAAATACTTAGTTTATCGTAATTACGAGTAGTAGCGGCATGGAAGTAATTAATTTGCTACGTGTTTATTTGTTTTGCGTTTATACAAAAGTGAAGCTAATTAGTACCTACTGCCCGCTACACATTCAGTTTAAATTAAGTTAGTTTCAGTCACGCTTAGCAAGTATTGTATTTTTAACCGACTTCAAAAAGGAGGAGGTTTTTTCTTCTTTTTATGTGTGTTCGCGGATAACTTTGTCATTTATAAACCGATTTTGATGATATTTTTTTAATGGAAATGAGATGTCCCAACCGTGGTTATACACTAAGATCTGATGATGGCATCCAAGAGAAATCGAGTCGAATCTTGAAGTCGGTTTTTGTTTTTGTTAAAATTTTACTTGTCCCAAAAAACGAAGGTTTATTCAAATAGATAATGAAATGCAAACTTGAAGCTACGAAGTTTTTAAAGGATGAATATATGTTGTCAATTTCCATTAGAAAATATTACTAAACATAATACTGATCCTGTCGTTCCTTTGTGCTGCACCAATCAATTATACCGTTTTTTTAATCAAGACAATTTACCAATACCAAAGTAAACAGTCGATGCATAACTACGCTTTCAAGGTTAAACCGCTGTATCGATTTCAGTAAAAGGAGAATGGCAGATTCTGTACCGCTAGTAAAAAGTGATGGCCGGTCTTGAGATTTGTACCCTTGATAAAGTGAATCATCCTTTTATGTAATTATTATATTTTTAGTTGATTGCAAAGACTAAATAAGTTCCTCTAAAAAATGTTATGAATACTATAACTAAACTTTTAAGCTAACTTCAAAAAACATATTCCTTATTTTCTACAACTTGCCATACACAAAATATATTTAACATAAAATCGAGAAACTTATGTAAATCGATAGTCAATAATAAGGTCACTACTGTCATGAGCAGGAACAAACAATCATTTTTTTAAATAATAATATTGACTGCACAGATTAGACTATGAAGTAAAGGTGTTCCCACACAGCAGTTACATAATGTTAGAGAATGTTGGATAACATTTTTTAGCAAGTTGTAACAAATGTTATTAAATGTTATCGTGTTACACAATGTTTTATAATATTGTGTAACACGATAACATTTTATAACATTTTTACAACATGTTATATGTTGCACGCTCTCCCACATAGGTTAAACTTGTTGTATAACATTGTATAACATTCTGTAATGATCAGTTTGGGTCTGCTTTTTGAAGAAGCTGGTAGTGGCTCAATGGAGGAAGTGCTAATTGGTTTGGATTTCCCACTAGGATAGTGCCGTCTCCCCACACTCGCAGGGCTCGACTTAGCTATGGCGCGTCAGCGCGGCGCCGGCCGGCTGATAACAATTAAGCTCTATAGTCTATTCGTTTAGATAGTGTCATGTAAAAAAATATATACTTACTTGTAAGCGTACGCCGCAAGCGGCTCCTTTGTATTCGTGTCGGCTTCGCTTTGAAAAGAACCCGCACGGCCGACGGCGGCATGATCAAAGTGACTATCTAAACGAATAGACCCTTTTCTAAACGAATAGGCCCGTGCGGGTAGCACTTATTTAAATAGCTTAAATTGCATTTTAACACAACCATCTTTTCAAATATACTGTCAGACAATTAGTGACTCTTCGGCAGATTTGTCATTGTCGCAAAAGAAAATGGTCGTTCAATCAATTGCCGCTGAAGGCGGTAAAGCTGTAATTTATTTAACGAAAACGCTTTTTATCTCCTGATATCTGTTCAGAAATTGCAAATCCTGGCTGTCTTCAGCAATTGATTCATGCCCAACACTGCCTACACCCGTGGGAGAGCCACGCTTCGGCATGCATGGGCCGGCTCGACCGGAATGATAGCACGGCCTCACAGAAAACCGGTGTGAAACAGCGCCTGCGCTCTGTTTCACCGAGTGAGTGAGGATACCGGAGGCCTAAACCCCTTCCCCCAATCAGATCTCTTATAGACGAGTATATTGATCAAGTTTTCTCCTATAGTGAAAACTTGATCAATATACAATCCCACCAAAAACATTTTCATGTAAAATGTTGCCAAGACGACTGCACATGGCTTACCCTTTGAAAAAGATATTAGATCTCATGTAGAGCGAAGGTTCTGAATCTACACGCCCTAACTCTACCAACCCTAACTCTACATCTCAGTAAAAATGTATGGCTCCGCCGTTTCGCTACCATAACGTCACGAAGGGGAAACGGCTGCCTTTTGTGTTTGCAAATATCTAGTTTCTGAAGTAATGTGTTAAACGAATGTTTAGTTTCTGAAGTAACGAAACAGCCAAGACATACATTTTTATTGAGGTGTAGAGTTTATGAAGTTAGGGTTGGTAGAGTGAGGGCGTGTAGATTCAGAACCTTTTCACAGGGTAAGCCATGTGCAGTCGTCTTGGCAACATTTTACATGAAAATGTTTTTGGTGGGATTTCATTTTTTTTTTTTTTTTTTTTATAGTTAGCTGCCAAAATGACTCTGCCCTGCCTGATGGTAAGCATGAACAGAATCCAGGAGTGGCGGTCACCATCCTCATTGCGAATAAGGACAGTGCAGCATGGTGACCGACACTATGGCGGCCTGGTGAGATGCTTTTTCACGCCCCGCTTAAAAGACCCGGGATCATAGTGGGAAGGAAACACGTATGCTGGTAGTGAGTTCCAGGTTTTCACCGCTCGGCACAGGAAGGAAGAACCGAAACGATGAGTACGAGAACGCATGTCTACTACTCTGAAGCGGTGACTTCCAAGGCCGGCACGTGATGTCCTGTAGAGGAAGGGAGAGGGAGGGATCAGTTGGAAGAGCTCTTCAGAACACTCTCCATGATAAAAGCGATAGAGGACTGCCATGGAGGCGATATCTCTACGCAACTACAGAGGCTCAAGGGACTCGGTGGCTTCGGGACGGTTGACAATGCGGATTGCTCGCCGCTGCAACCGGTCGAGAGCGTCAAACAGGTACTGTGCGGCACCATCGCAAAGATGGGAACAGTAATCCACGCACGAGCGAACCTGGGTCTCGTAAAGAAGACACAGATGGCCGGGCGAGAAGAACCGTCTCACCTTGTTTAAAATACCTAGCTTACGCGAGGCCGCTTTAGTGAAACTAGGGGAAGGAATGGAGACTTTTTGGCAGAAAACGCGCACACCTGTGTTTTTTTGGCGTTGAACTCGACCAGATTCTCACAGCCCCATTGAGAAATGCGGCCCAGAACATGGTCGAGTTGAACGACAAGCTCGTGTCGTTTTTCCTCAATATCTGCTAGCTTGGCTGTAGGGTGTCCAAAATATCGCCCATGAACTGTGCTGTCGTCTGCATAGCAATGAATGTTGCCAAGGGCTAACATGTCATTGATATGCAGAAGAAACAGTGTAGGCGACAGGACGGAGCCCTGCGGTACTCCGGCGTTAATCGATTGAAAATCGGAGGCCGCACCGTCGCAAAGGACTCTGATGTGGCGCTGGTGCAGGAATGCGTCAGCCCAGTTGCAGAGTTTGGGGGGCAAGCCGAAAGCCGGTAGCTTGGAGAGAAGCGAGCGGTGCCAAACCCTATCGAAGGCCTTGGACATGTTGAGGCTGATGGCCAAGGATTCCCCATGCCTGTTAATAGCCTCACCCCAAAGGTGAGTGACGTACTCTAGAAGATCACCCGTGGATCGGTTCGGTCTAAAACCATACTGACGATCATTTAGTAGGGAGTGATCTTCCAGGTAGTGGACCAGTTGTTTGTTTATTATCCGCTTAAACACTTTGCAGATAATGGAGGTGACGGCTATCGGACGGTAGTTGGCCGGGTCGGAGCGGTCACCTTTTTTGGGGATCGGTAGATCATTTGCCTCTCTCCAAGCCTCCCGAACAGTTCCCGAGGAATATGACAGGCGATACAGGCGCGTCAATACCGGAGACAACTCTGGTGCACAGCGGTGGTAGCGAGGGCTGGCAGAAGTTGGACTGCACGGCTTTGGCCAATCGCCAGAACTTTCAGCTACCCGTAGGGTATGCGACGAGTTCTTGACCAAGCCACGCGATGCGCTGGGCATCCGCTCTGATGAAAGCCTTCTTGCATTCCCTAGTGGCTTTGTTAAACGCTGCTTTTAGTCGATCAACGTCAGCGGAGCCCTGAGCGCGGGCCCTGATCCATGCGCGGTAAGCCGATTGCTTCTGTGAGACAGGATGGGCGCACTCGCGATTGAACCAGGGACGGATTATTGCACTGGCGACCTCACTGTGGGAAGTATTCCATTCCTACAGTGATCTCGCCAGCCACGGCCGCCGCACTTTGCGACAGATCTTTGTCTTTTTTTTTTGATCCTAGGGGGGCGAGCACCGATACACTGTACTGCGCTGGGTGACTCGTCAGCAGTAGGTCCAGCAAGGAAGGCGCTTGACTAGGTATGTCTGGTATCCTGGTGGGCTGGAGTACCAGCTGGGTGAGGTCATGCGTGAGAGCGAATGCATTTCTTTTTGTAAGTAGCTTAAGGCAGTTTTTTTTTATTTTTTTGGGGTGTATTTCTCGTACATCTTCTTTCTTCTCTCGAAAAAGGCCGTGTACCAAAAATAAAACCTCTAGCATAAAAAATTGTGAAAGTCTCATACAAACTTCCACCCCTCAAATTTGGGGGTAGGGGGGTAAAAGTAATAGGTTTTTTTTTTTTTTGTTGTTTGTATACTAAACTTAGTTTACATACCAAATTTCAGCTTTCTAGCACTTCAGGAAGTACCCTAACAGTTTTGATGATCATCAGTGTGTCTGTTACGAAATCAGTGCTTTTTAGGTATAAGATAAGCCTTTTTAAAAATATTTTGTAAACTTCAAAGAAGTTAATAATTAAAATCCATCGTTTTTCTAAGACGATGATGATATTTAAGTGATGTCTTTAATATCTGCTAGTATACAAAAGCACTTTACTCAGATACGTTTTCATTTTAGGCATTTGGTGACGAACTGCTACCGTACTGCAATGTCACTGGAGCGGCCTACAATCAGCCAGCACGGAAAACATGCGGCAGCGGTCCGACTCGAAAGGTTTTAAATATAAACGCCCCAAGATTATATCTATTTCTATTACTATTTCTTCTTCCATACCTTTATAATGCCAAAATTATTTGGGGTAAGCTACTAGTAAAATCTGTTCACTTGAATATTAGTTTTAATACGGAGCGACTGGCATCAGACCTCCACAATCCTGATGGCAAACTAAATACAAAAGTTGAAGTAGTTGTCAGTATATTTGAGGGCTCTTACTTCCCAATAACCATTGACATAAACGTTCATGACTACCGGTACCAACGGTTTAGCGTGCTCTCCGAGAAACTGGCGTACAACACCAAAAAATCCACGTAATTAAGGCCCGACCCGGTTATGGAACCCAAGACCTACTACAGCGCCATCTACCGAAGTTACACTGAACAATACGAAGAAACTACCAATCCTGAATCGCACAATGAAAGTTCTCGCGCCAATTAACATATATACTACATCCCAACATCAACCGTTGGGCAGTTGGCCCGCCAGGCATGATCACCTCGCCTGGTCGGTATAGTCGGAGGAACATGACACCCGTTCCTCCACAAGGGTAATGTTTTTCGAGTGTATTATGTAAGTATTATGTATGTATGTATATTTCTTTGGCATGCCCTAGAGCCTAAACGACTGGTCGTAATTCTATGTGAGTGGTGTCAATTGATTCATCTTAGTCGTGAGAGTGAGACTGGGTACATCATAAAAAAAAAACAATTTAAGGATTTTTGGCGCCAAAAAGGAATCTCAAAAAAATTATATTTTTTCAAAGTACATCGAGTGTGGATAACAAAACTTATATGTTTTATTAAAAACATAACTTTTATTTGTTTAATTTACATACCTCTTCTGCTAAATCTGCATCAAACATAATTATCATTTTTGGCACGAACATAGTGTCTATTCTTACTATTGGGCCATATGTCTTGTACAACTGATCCCACAGCTTGTTACTATCATATAAAGTTTTGAAAACACCTAAAATAAGATGGATGCTTAATTAATGTAGATTTCCTTATCTTTCCTAATAATATTAGATTATGTCCACATACCTCCAGGTAAAAGGAAATGATGAAGTTGTCCCAAAATCGGCAAAGATGATGGGCCAGGAATTTCCTTAAATGACTTCAAAGCAACTGTCTTTGTCTTGCTTTGTATTGACCTAAAGGTGTAACCAACTTTTCTAAAATGAAAAACATTTAATCTTTTTTTTTTAAAAGACAGCTCCTGCATTAATAATATATATCTTGTGTATGTCATGACTGCCCGTCATGACGTACAGAGCCTGCAGAAGATACACTGATTGAAGACTTTTGCCTTCAGGTACTATGGGATCGATGACTTGAAGATCTGATGAAGCTTCATAAACGTAAAGTTGTTTCTATCTGATTGCAAAGTCTGCCCGAGGTACACATATTTTTTAATAATTTCGAGAACGGTACCGTGTACTGCGACCGGTTCGGCATCCATCGCCATTGTGTAAAATGACTAGTTCCAGTTTGCATATAACATTGCTTTAGTCAATATGAGGAAGAGACTTGAACTTTTTGTGGAAGTAGTTCGCAAAATTTCTAGAATTGATTCTATTAGATTTAGAAGACTGTCTTTAAGATTCCCCAAAATAGAAAAGAAAAACCCATACAGGATTATTTTATTAATGATCTATTACTAAGGCGCTCTTAAAATCACGTAAAGGAATCAGACACTTACATATGCGGCCCTTTGAAGCTGTAAAAAAAAATAAAGATTCTAAGCAAATGTAATTAAAAAAATTGATCGCTTGAACTTAATATTACACAAAAGTTTTTTCTGTAAATTTCAAATTAATATTAAATACTTGATTTTCAACTAATTTGACAAACAAGTACATAGAGCCAGAAAGACAGAAAGGAACACTAAAATAAAGTAATTATATAATTAATTATAATTATATAATTAATTTAAAATATGTAATCTATTTTTTTAAACAAATAAATTCATTTTATAATAGTTCGTCACAAAATATTAAGTGAATAAATGTTACAAAACTTAACTATCTTAACTTAACACTTAGTTTAATAAATGTTTAAAACATTTAAAATTACACTGATACAATATATAATTTACCTGGTACAAAAGCAAGCCGACACTGAAATAATCCGATTTAACTGTGAATTAAACATGTTTCTGTCGGATTTTACTGTTCACTGCTCGGTAACCATTATGGTAATAAATAGTAAATACATTTTAGTAGTATTTATTCCTCTGATTTTGTTCGCATTACCTTGTCATACACTACTACTTCGTTGGCTTCATATACATTCAAGATTACATAGTTTTACCACTGAAATATAATAAGTTGTTATAATGTATAATTGTCTGTATCAAACACCCTCATTTTCTAAACTATAATTTGGTCTCATCGTCCCACTTCCTGCTTATGTAATGTGGCAACGGGAGGTATATTTCTACTGCTTCCCCTTATAGATAGAAAAAGAGTAGACAATGAAAGGCAACTATAGTTTTACCCTAGTTCCGTACCCATGACGTATTTCTGTTGCCACTATAACAACAAATACTTAAAAAACAGAATAATGCAAATATTTAAGGGGGCTCCCAAACAAACGTGATTTTTAACCGACTTCAGAAAAGGAGGAGGTTCTAAATTCGACCGTATATTTTAAAATGGGACTAATCCCGCCCACCACTGTAACTCCTGTACACCAGGATCAACAGCGGTGACCCACAAAAACACCGAGTTATGACACTCGGGAAGTCCCAGGAAAAATGTAACTGTCTTGGAACCAGCAACGAAATTAATCAGAAGAAAACTGGAGGAGTTGGAAATATAATAAGTCCACTTCCCTCCTTAGCAAAGCGGGAGACAAAATGTAGTCAAAATAGGCAGACGCCTTTTTCAAACCGGGAAGCACCACGGATAAAAATATTATGGGTCCTAAGTGAGCTATATTTGATTTCTATAGTATGTATGGCAGAATCGCTTAAACGCACGGAAATTCACCGCAGTTGACACAAGATCCCCATAATATACTACCCCAGACGTCATTTGTAAGCTATTTAGCATCATGTTACGTTCATTGTACCAAAGCGTCGCTGCGCGTGCGAATCCGCGTAAGAGCAACTTGTAAATACCGCGTATTTGCTTTTTAATGATTTTACAGGAGGAAGAAAAAACTTAATATCTCAGCCATTTCAATTGTTATTACCAACTGAACTTAATAGCTACTTCTTTACACCTTTCTTTATTGGAAAATAATGTGAATTTACTCGTAGTTAGCTAAGTTTTTGTGTAAAGTCACTTACGCGGTTTCGTTTTAACTAATTACAAAAAAAGTACACTTTTATTAAGGGTACGCGGTTTCGAAATAAAACAATTGAGTAAAGGGTTGAATATATTATTAGAAAAATCAAATTCGAAACAATATAATCTAATAGAAATATTATGTATTTATTATCAAAATCAGTTTAATAGAGTTCTTATTACAAGAGTTCAGACTTCTTGTGCAAGAGATCAAAATAATCATCTAAAACTAAAATATAATAACTATTTATTATTACTTAAACATTATGCATAGGTAGGTACATACATACATAACTAACGAAGAATAGAAAAATATTTTTATAACAATAAAAAATCTTGGTATAACAAAAATAAACCTTCATCACAAATTCTTATGTGAGGTAACTTAAATGTATCCAATTACTTAAAGTTATCATAAACAAACTAATGCTCTTAAGTTCTAATTAAAATCTATTAATCACAGCATTTCACAGTCAAAATAGTTACTTAAAATTATTTGAAAGGTAAATTATCATAAAAAGTATAGCAGTCTTTAGGTATGACATTCTTTAGTTCCTGTAAGTGATCATACTTTGTCTTGGTAATTGGTTGCCTGGATTTATAAAGCGAAGGCGTAGTGTTAATCAAAGAAGTGATCTTCCTTGGTCTTCTAGGCATTGGGACAAAATCATCTGAAAAGTGGAGTTTATATTCTATGGTCCCATTTGGATTATATCTCAGCGCTTTTATATCAATAACACAATGATCACCCGGTCCTCGGCCAGGTCTTATGGAGTCATAAAACAGGTAATCTTTATGGCCAAAGTCTTTAAAAAACGTATAATCAGGTGTAATTACTTCATAAGGACTTGGTATTATTCTGGCCTCCTTTGTTATTGTGGCGTATTGTGAGGGTAAAAATATTTCCCGATTTTTCAACTTCCTCTCAATCACCGAGTGGACTGAATCAACTTCCATCTGCGTGTGACCTTTCTCCAAATACTTCTGAGTTATTATTACGTTTCTAGCCATAGCCAAGTGCAACAACGCATTCGATACAACGTTATTTCTGTTTTGTGCTGTACAACCATCTGTAAATATAACCACATCCTTGCAATCATTATCCAGTAATTTAGTTACGTAGTCTACAAAAAAAGACGCGTAAGTAGTGGCTTTTAAGTCGCATGCTGTTTCATCAAACCAGTAACACGTGACTCCATTATTGCCAAGATTGTACACAGAAAAGTTATGTACGGCGAGTTAAGTTTTAAAATAAATTGCACTGGCATTGAGGAAAGGACATAGTTTGACTGCCTGAAGGTCTGCTGTTAATGCATGTATGATTCCTTTTTGTGCTAATTCCTTATCAGAATGTTTTTCAGCTCTAGCTAAGTCTTTTCGTTCGATATGTTTAGCATACTGTTCGTCTGATAAATTATCAACTTTGTGAGCACAGTCGTCGCAGGTCGCAAGCATCCTTTTTTGGTTGATATAGTCCAATATTCTCCTCAAACAAAACGCTTTCAAATACTTTTCTAGATGCCACAGGTTTATTTTCTGAAACCGAGTAGTCGACATAAACACGATACAATTGTGATTTTGATTGTATTATAGGTTCTAAGTACAACTTAGAAGTAGATTGTCTGCAGTAATGGGATGTTAGTTTCGGTAGTGCAGTTAAATATTTTTTTGCTAATTCTCTTTTGGATATTTTGTGTATGACTTCTGTTGTTTTAAGTTCCTTATTATTTGTCCCATCTCCAAGCCAATAGCGAACCGTCCATTCCTTTATACCCAACGTCTCCAAAAACGTTTTCAGGCAAACTCTTATTTTTTTATCATTAACTTTTAGATAGTACATTTTAGTATCACTTCGTCTTGAATTGGAGCTCTTGGTTTTTCTAGATGTAGGTTTTTTATCCACCATAGAAGATATGAACATTTTTTTTTCTTGCCAAGTCATCTTCCAGTAGTTATTAAATATTTCAGATCGAGCGTCTTCTGTTAACTTTGAACAATACATAGCTTTACCACTAAAGCATTTTGTTGACAAACAAATTGGACCCATTATTCTTGCTGGTTTAGGATCGTTCTGAACAAATTTTGTGCCCTCTTTTTTAAATCCAATGTACTCTTTTCCCATCATTCTCTGTCTCTTATTTTTCATTCTCTTCCAATTATTTTTATCTCCTTTGCGTTTTTTCATTTTTTTTTTATTTTCTTCTATTTCCCTTTCGGGAAACCACTCTATACATTCTGGCGATAATGGTTTTAAGTTTGTAATGGCTGATAAGTTGACAAAAGAATGATCATCAGACATAAAATCAATGTCATTATTGTGATTTTCTGCAACATCGTTAGATTCAATCGGTGTAGGAATACTATAATCTTCATTTTGCATCGGTAATGGAGGGTCCAAGCTCGTCGTAAGTGTAGTAAACTCGGATGATAACTTCTCAGACAAAGGTATCTCTGGTTTTAAATTTTGATTCTCAGACAAAGGTGTCGACGCTGGTTGTATCACTGCTTGATTTTGATAGTTAAATATATTTAATATTTCTCTTTTCTTCTGTAACAATATTTTTCGCCTTTCAGTTAACTCTCGCAAAGTTACGACGTTTTCATTAATATCTGCATTTTCTAAAATAAAGTTATCTTGGTCCTCCATCATTTAGGTACTTTCTTAAATATGCAAGGATTCATCTATAAAGAAATAAATAAATAGTTTTAGTGAAATGCAATACCGCGTAACGTAACAAAGCAATTAAATCAAGCGATGTCAAGACCGCGTAAATACTTGTTAGGGGTTAAATTAGTCAGAACCATTAAATTAATAAAGAATTATATGTCATTTAAATATTCTAGCATGAGCACATCACAAACGAAAAACAATAAACATTTAAAACAAACTTACATATTGGTTAATCACGGCAAAATAATTATTTTCGGGAGCACACACAAATTGCGTTACATTTTTCTCTGGGCCGTTGTAAATACGAGCACTTGCTTCCAACTTCAGGCCTCCTGCTGTTTCGCGGTATTGTTTCGATAGTACAACTGGCGTTTCTCATTGGATAATTCAAATTAGGTGAGGTCTAGTATAAGCCTATAAGCGTTTAGAATCAACCAGCACGATATTTGAATTTTGCGCGTTATGCTGTTACGCGGTATTTACAAACTGCTCTTACGCGGTTTCGGACGCGCAGCGACGAAAGACTACATTCCCAGAGGATATGATGAGCCGACTGTTCACAGCTAGAATCAGGTGTTGACCATTGACACAATGGTGAATCGACTAATTTAAATGAGTATAGTTTGCTCTTAAAGTTACCGTGGCCTGTAAGAAATTGAGCGACACAGTGATCTACCTCGAGCCATGTCCTTGACAACCTTTCGCGAACAGATGGAAAGAACTGGTAGAGGTGGCGCCCCTTAGATGATTCGTCCCGTCGTTTCTGCCATTCATCCAAGAGGTCGTTATAGACATTGGTTTTTTGTTGAAACAATCTTATGATTTTACCGCGGTCTCGTATGCTCAAAAAATCGCATTCCATGTTTTGTAGTGTGGAATAGTACATGGCTGCACGTCTTTGCACCTCGAGATCGACCGGAAGAACACCTGCCAACACCGGTAAGGCCTCAGTGCTAACCGTCCTATATGCCTTGCACAAGAAAATCAATGCAGGTCGTTGGCCTTGTAACAGTTTGCGACGGACAGCACCTACAGTCGCCCTATCTGTCCATACAGGAGCACCATAGCAAATAGAACCCAAATAAGTAGCTCCATATATGATCTTTAGTGTATTATATGACAGACCCCATGTCGCAGTTGATATCCTCGTCAGTGCAAAGAAACTCTTTTTAGACTTTTCATTAACTGTTCTAATATGTTCAATAAATGAAAAATTTCTTTCTAAAACCAATCCTAAATAACGAACCGAGGTTTTATTTTTAATAGTAATATTTTCAAATTTAATACACGGCGGTGATTTGAGGTTACCTTTCAGAAGTAGCTGGAAGGTTTTGTTTGGTGCAAACGTCAACCGATTACGCCCACCCCACCGAGATATTAAGTCCAAACATTCACTGGCCAGCCTCTCAAGCCCCGTTCTAGTATCCGACTCTATCAATAACAAACCGTCGTCCGCGTACGCATTCAGGGTACATCCGGACGGCACAGGCATTGCCAGAAAATCGTCGAAGCCTATGTTCCACAAGTCAGACCGAAAATGGTCCTAGCACTGACCCGCTTACGATGGGGTGTCCCCATCGTAAGCGCCCTCGACACAGAATGATGCCCAAATTCGACCGTATATATATAAATATATATTTTATATTTGTTCCCAGATAAGTTTTTATGAACCGATTTTTAGGATTCTTTTTTAATGAAAAGGAGATATCCCAACGGTAGTACCATGATAAGGACACTATGATCCGATGATGGCATCCAAGAGGAATCGATCGATTTTGTCGTTCTTGAAGTCGGTTTTTTATTTTGTTAAAATTTTACTTGTTTTGCTCGTTTTTTCTCGATATTGATAACGGCAACGTAGACTCTTAAAATTAATAGATAAGGGTACGGAACCCTTCCTGCGCGAGTCCGACTCGCACTTGGCCGATTTTTTATTTGCTAATCTAGTGCATTACCATACATTGGCAGTGTCAGATTAAGAATACGGAATATCATAACCCCTATTCATCCCATGGGTATCTTAAAAGCCGAATAAAAGAGCAAACTCTCCAGGATTACAGCACTGCAAAGAGAAGGAAATCTTAAAACCAATACACAGTTACAGTGGTATAGAAGCCCAAAATCTCCTTTGCAAGGAGAGGGGCCTATTATGAGGATAAGTCCTATTTTTTGCGACTACTACGAAGCTAAAATAAAAGGTCTTGGCAGTTTAAGTATGTTATATATTACCACAGTGTCTAAACTACTGAACCAATTTTAATGAATGAGGTGTCAATAAATAAATAAATATTTCGGACATCTAACACACAACGCCATCTAGTCCCAAGCTAAGCACAGCTTGTGTTATGGGTACTAGACAACTGATACAAATACATATATAAGAACATAGACATAAACATAAATATATAGACGGTGTCAGAAATCGAACGTCATTATAATGGCAACATTTTGATTGTCATGTTTTTTGTTTGACGTTTGAAGTTAAAAGAAAGAACTTAAGAGAGGCTTTTTGTTAACGGTCGACCAGTGTGGGTTTTGAGTGCCGTTTAATTGAAATTTAGCAGATTGTCCATCAGACTCGGTTTTTTCGTTGTTTACCGTTATGATTGGTCTGGTTTGGACACGCGAGATTGGTAGTCGCGTCAATTAGGCGCGATCCGCGACAGTTAAAACGGGTGTATTATAAATTAGAATACTTTGGAACCTGTACTACCACTATAGTATCGTGCGTGAATGAAGTGAATAAATATATAACTTGCGGACAGTTCAAAATAAAAGTCCACACAAAAGTTGATAGGTAAGAGTTATGATGAAGCACAGAAGTTACACAGTTCACATAAGAAATACACAAACACGAACATATATAGAAATAGAATAGAAGGAGAGAAAATACTAGAATTTAGGAAAATATAAAAGAAGTAACAATTGACAATTTAACTAAAGGCGGTGTTTATATATCGAGCGCAATTCTCAGTCTGTTGGCGGCGCGACGAGTAAGAAAGGAATGTCTCGCCGCCGCTCGCTCGGAAATGATCTCGCATCACCGGGCGTTGTGACTGCGGTCGATGGGAAATGTTGTTGCACCACACCGTTCGATAAAATATTATTTACATAGGAAATTTTACACATATCGAAATCATATTTATAATGTAGTTTCTTTATATAATAATAATGGAATCTAAAACTGTATACGAGTAATTACATGATATGTATTGAATATTAAATAACAATAAATATTTTAATTATTACATGGTATATATAAACAAAAGATAATTAAATATATTATCGTAATACGTAAACGTAAAAATAGGGTCCGCTACATCACCCCCTCCTAGAGACCGTCCTACGGGCGATAATAATTAGGAAAATGCACTTTGCGTCCTGATCGCGTCCTTTTAACATTAGGTTCCTCGGGGTCAAGTTGACTGGGAGTCTGAGGTGTGTTACGTAGTAGCGGCTTGTGTGGTGTATGTTTGTATGTGTCTGAATTTAAATGTGTATTTTTGGTGTGTGAGTCATGCAATATGTAGGCTGGTTTCCCGCGGTCTACTGATACTGTGACTTTCTTACCGTTCATGAGGATCGTCAGCACTTTATCGCTCCTTTGAAGAACTTCGAAGGGAACCGTATAAGCAGGTTTAAGAGAACCTCGATTTACTTCTTCCCTGAGAAGAATGTGGGATGCAGTTTTAAGGTCCTTGGACACAAAAATTGTCGGATTACCGTGTCGTGATGCTGGTGCTGGCTGTAACCTTCTAGCCAGGGTACGAATACGTGACAGGTAGTCAGTCACGTCGTTAAAATCGCTTCCTTTGGCCTGTAAAAACTCTCCAGGTAATCGGAGTGTTTCACCGTATACCAGTTCGGCTGGAGAAGCTTTAATGTCTTCCTTGTAAGCGCTACGTATACCGAGAAGTACCAGCGGAAGAGATTCAACCCAGTTGTCAGTGCCGTGTAGAAGTAATTGCGGCTTTTAACTGCCACCATACCGTTGCAGGCTGGGTGGTAGGCTGTTGTACGCTTATGTTTAAAGCCGATCAACTCAGATAAGCGTTTAAACAAAGCTGACTCAAACTAAGCCGCACGATCGGTGACGATATCCATAGGACATCCAAAATGGCCTATCCATCCATATAGTAAGGCATTGGCCACAGTCTCAGCGGTGATGTCACGTATTGGTATAGCCTCTGACCAACGTGTGAATCTATTCTCTCACCTATTCTCTTTACTCCGGACACTTCCCAGCCACATGGGGCAGGGCATACGTCTCGTCTTTTCCGGAAATCCCAAATCCTTCTCTCCCGAACCACTTTCGACCCATATCAATTCTTCCTTTCCTATCTAAGGTGCTGGAGATGTCTGTTCATAAAAAGCTCTCTGAGCTCATCCATCAAAACAATATCCTTAGCTCATTTCAGTCAGGTTTCACGCCTGGCCATAGCAGTCACTATGGCAGTGGCTTAAAATTATCAGTGACATTAGAAATGGTGTGGAGGACGCAAACGTCACTGTCCTGGTCCTGATTGACTTCTTTAACGCCTTCAGCACAGTTAATCACGACATCCTTTTATCTATCCTCACTCACTGGTCGCCCCCGAGGCACTGGAATGGTTATCATCTTATCTTTGGGGGCGTCAGCAATTGGTCCGCCTTGGCGTCGATGATGAAGCGTCATCAAATTGGTGTTACCTCGTTTCTGGCGTCCCACAAGGTGGCATCTTATCTCCTCTCCTATTTTCGATGTTAATCAATCTCATTACTCTCAATCTTCAGTGTGTGTATCATTTGTATGCAGATGACCTCTCAGACCAGCCCCGATAGTATGGTGGAGGCAATAGATCGTGTTAACAAAGATTTAGAGGCAGTCAGAAACTGGTCCGAGCGGTTCGGCGTAAGTGTCAATGTCTCCAAGTGTCAGTCAATAATCGTAGGTAGCCCCAGAATGATGAGTAGAATACACACGTCACAGTTGCCAGCAGTAATTTACAACGGATCCATTGTACCGATCAGATCAGCTGTTAAGGATCTTGGCTTATGGATTGATTCCAGCCTCACCTGGCAACCACGTAAGTCAGAGAGTCACTGGAGCTTTACGGTCACTGTATCGACTGAAGAACTTCCTTCCACATACTACCAAGCTGATGCTTGTACAAACCTTGATCTACCCAATCATTGATTATGGTGATGTATGCTATTCGATCTGAATGCAGATCTACTCAACAAACTTGACCGACTTCTCAACAATTACATTCGGTTCATCTTCAATCTTCGCAAGTACGACCATGTTTCCACGTATCAAACCCAGCTGTCATGGCTTCCCATTCGTCAGCGCCGTAGCTTGCGTGCGTTGACTACCCTTTATTCTCTTCTTAATAACCCTACAGCTCCCACTTTTTATTTTAATGGGACTAATCCCGCCCACACGCCCACCATTGTAACTCCTGTACACCAGGATCAACAGCGGTGACAAAAAAAAAAAAAAGCTCCCACTTATCTCACTTCACAGCTTAAATCCTTGAGCTGCAACCGTGACAGAGATCTTCGCTCCAATATCAATTTTACACTATTGTGTCCAAGTCACACCTCTTCTCTTGTTCACTCTTCCTTTGCTGTGCAATCTATTCTTCTTTGGAATGCACTCCCAACCGAGATCAGGATGTCAATAAATCGTGACAAGTTTAAAGCCCAAGTCCGAGAACTTCTCAGGAAACGGCTAATAGGAATATCGTCATGACTTCGTTCCTTCAGAAATTTTTGTATTTTTTGAACTTTAATTTATATATTTTATTAATATATTTATATATCAAATATTTAAATAATCATTATTTATTTATTATCATATTTAAATATAAATATGTGTATTCATATATGTACTTTATACAGCATTAATATTATTATTATATAAACCGATACAATAAGTTTTTTTTCCCTTCTCTCTCTTTTTCAAATCATACATAATATGCACATGCCTTGTTCCTTACTGAACCAACTCAAGGTTGAGTGGTAGATAATGCCATGTGGCATTAAGTACGCCTCATGCAATTGTAATGCAGTAAATACTTACTGCATTACAAGTGCATGAGGCGTACTTATACTACTTTATACAAACAAAAAAAATAAAAAACTATGTTGTCCTCAGAGGATAATGGTCTTGGCTGGAACTCCCCCAAGGGTTTTGGAGGCGGAAGTTCTCGCCAAAGTATATGGAAGGGCGGCTGAAATCCGGCTGGGTAGCAGCTCGTCAAGACTTAATGGTCCTCCCGTTGGTAATCCCGGCTGGAGACTCCAAGTGCTGGCTTTGCTGCCGTGTAGGCTCTCGAAACGTTTACCAACGAGTGAGCAAGGTGGCAGCACGGAATCCTTTCGGTCTGCTCCGCCTAGGGTGACTGCGTGGGGCCCTCACTGCAGGGATCAGAGGATATCTCTTGCTACCGCTCCATGGCACAGATGTTTTACCTCGGTTGCAAACTAAGAAAACCTAAGGTGAAGACGTCATTTCACAGAAGGAGACGGCGGAAAAGAACCAAGAGGATGACTTCCACTTGGATCTAGTTTTACGAGGTGAACCGGGCAGCTGAGATGCGCTTACTTGCCTCATGCTGCCCTGCCTAGTAGCACAAAACTTAACATATAATAGACGATTTACGACCCTATTGAGACGGCTGTTAAAGATCACATAGGTTTTTGAATTCAATTTTTAAGCCTTCTGAATAACAAACAAACAACATAAACAAATTGTTTATTTATTAGTCGGCGCAGAAATACCTAAATCACACTATAACTAACCACTCACAATCAATTACCTACACACAAAATAAATTAAAAGTTGAAAAGGATTACTATGATTCGTCGAATATGTGGTGCGCCCATAGAGTTATTATAGAGTGGGGTAGACATGTACTAGAGGAGCATAGACATAGGGCTGCCTGTAAGTGGAAACGTCCAACGGTTAGAAAGAGAGAGAAGACCCGCGGTACCCGGCGGTACCACCATCTGTCTCTCTCAACTGACGCATGCGTAGTAAAGGACTGCTTGTTACTAAGACAACCTCTAATAATAAAATCAAATACCTAAAAAAGTCGTTTGAAGTAATGAAATCTAGACACGCGGTAGCGTGTCAGCCAAGTTCAAGTTCAAGCGTGTGTTGTTAAATAAATATTACACGAAAAATTCGGCACCACTTTTGACAGCCTCATAACTCCAAAATTATTTCACATAGACATGTCGAAATTGGCCCACTTATTTGGATTTGCAAGATACATAATATGCCCACTAAATTTCATAAACACACATCAAACGACTTTAGAGATATTAACGTCCAAAAATCCTCATTTTTATCAATGACTCACTTATAGATCAAAATTCTAACCCACTTCCAGATGACCTAGAAAGATCAAATTTGGCAAATTATAATTTTTCAAAATAAATTGATTCTATTATAACCGCTTACCTATTGCGCCTTTAATGTAAGAATTAGCAATCAAAATCGAGCACAGCCTGTCTTTATGTAAATTTAGAAAGACGTGCTTATATAACGTGTGGAATACCACCCTTAATTTAACAGTTTTAGTTTAGTATTAGCATAAAGTTCAAAATATTTATTATTATTATTATCTTTTTTCTTACTCGAGATTTCTCTCGGTTTTTCTTCTAATTCCCGCTCTGAAACCTTCAGAGAAGAGGAGGTTCGGATTTCCTCGAATTTAAAAATACTGTGTCCCCTAAAACTTTTGCGAGTATTGTGTATGTATGTATTGCTGCTTGTTTTTGTATTATATGTATGTTTATGTTTGTATCTAATCTATTTATGTATCTATGTATACTTTTTGCTACCACGCCTGTTGTTCCTATTACTATTGGCATTGTTTCTGTTTCAGTGTTCCATAGTCGTGATATTTCTCTTTTTAATGTGTGATATTTGCTGAACTTTTCTATTTATTTTGGTCCTATGTTATAGTCTGATGGTACGGTTACGTCTATTAAGTGTATTTTATTTTCTGATTTATTTACGTATATTATGTCTAGTCTATTGTGTGTTACAGTGATGTCTGTTTTTATCGGTATCTTCCACATTACCTTTGCAGATTCGTTCTCTTTAACTTGTGGTTGTGTGAGATGTTCCAGCCACCACAAGTTAGAGACTGGGATTTTGTGTTTTTTGCAAGGGCTCCAAAATATGTATTGTGCAATGTTGTTGTGTCGTTTGGTGTAATAAGTGCCAGCTAGTTTTTCACATCCCGAGACAATATGTTGTGCGGTCTCGTTTTTTACTAAACATAGCCGACACTTACCATCTACTGCTTGTTTAAATATGTCCCTTACATGTTGTCTGGTTACTATTGCCTGATCCTGTATTGCAAATGTGGATGACTCTAATGATGGTAATACCGGTTGTTTCTTAATCCAACGGAATGATTGTACCCTATCTATATTTTCTTTCTCTAGCACTGATCTATAAAACTGTCCATGTAAGGTTTTGATTTTATTTTATTTATTCTGGTTTTTAACACTGCTTGTTTGAGTTCTTTCTCGATGTATTTTGTGTTCTGACGTAGTCCTATTTCTTGTAAATTCAATTCAGTTTCCTTAAATATGGAGTATTTCTCTTTATGGCTATCATGTTCTACTATTGCTATTATTATTCACGACTAAAAATCAGTTAATAAAAATAAATAAAAATAAAAAAGCCCTTTAATTTCTTGCCATAAAATTTTACATTTTCTCTTAGTTCTAATTACTTAGTTAATCTAATAATTTTTTTTTTCCTCTTCTACTATATCTCCTACTATGGACATTTGAATATAAAAATATTGTCAGAAAAAAAAACTAATTACTGTTTCTTTTATTTATGCAATATATCCATCTAAATTCTGCAAGAACCCCTGATTGGGTAAAGGCCTCCTCCAAAGATTTGTTATTCTGGCTTCTTATTGCTGTGGTTACTGTACTGTGTTTTCATCCTTTGGAGGGTTTTGGTCTTAATCCTCCACGGTGACCAGCCGGATTGGAAGATGTTGTAGGTTTCTTATTCATGTTTTTTTTTTTTGTTTGTGGGTTCTATGTCGGAGGATGAGGCGCTTGGTTTATTTTGAGTGTTCTTGGGGTTTTTCGAATGTTTGACGTAACTTAATATTCCTGGTTTTATAACTCCCTCTGCAATGCTGTTTGATCTCTTGGCCGGTGTATCAGATTGACGTATTTTGTTCTTTTTATTTATTTGTATGTTTCTCTCTTCGTGTGAAATAGTGGCATTCTCAGGTGAATTAGGTAGTTTCCGTTTAGTATTGTTTTTGAGTATTATCAATTTATCGTCATGAATAATGGCCATATTTCCCTTTTCTCTCTCTAGTTGTAGCTGTTCTTGTAGTTCCTTCCGTTTCTCCAGTACATGCTTAGGGTAATCCTCTTTCACGTAATAATTTGTATCCTTTAGTGCTTTTTTCTGTTTCAGAATTTTGATTTTTGTCCCTAGAGTTGAAAAGGTCGTTATGGCTGAGTTTTACCGAGAGGTATTGTTCTACCCAGTTGACAATATTCCTTACAAGACTCTCATATGACGTTTCAGTCTCCTCGATTCCAAAAAATACCAAATTTCTTTTTCTCGCCTGCCTTTCCAAAAAGTAGATCCTTTTTTCCTGTATCATTAACTCTTAAAAATCAGTTATTTGTTATATTTCATCCTTATCCGATATTTAAGTCGCTCAATTTCACTTTCATCAATACAACTAGAAGTATCGAGTTGAATACTAAAATCATTAACAACATAACTCGTGTTACTCGATGAGTCTAATATAGTAGTATAGTAATCAAGGTAGTAGAGCCACGCTGATTTCAGCACGAACGGGCCGGCTCGACCGGGGCGGTACTACCCTCGCACAGAAAATCAACGTAAAATGACAGCGTGCTGTCGTGTTTCGTTGGTGAGTGCGAGACCGGAGGCCCAATTAGTCTAGTCAACAAGTTCCAAACTTGTTGACTAGACTAAAAGATGCAGCAGCATCACTAGGCCGCCATGGTGTGGGTCGCCATGCTGCATTGTCTGCATTCGCAGTGAGCATGGTGACCACCACTCTTGGATTCTGCTTATGCTTTCCATCAGGCAGAGTAGAGTCATTTTGGCGGGCCAAACATAAAAAAAAAAAAATAATAATAATAATAATATAATTTTCTTTGCATAAATGTGGTACAAAAAGAAGGTAAAAAATAAAATAATAATGAATTAATATAAGAATATTCATTTAAATCCATTAAACAAGTTTTATGAACAGTTTCTTCTATTGAACTTGGTATCACAATATTATTGGTAGTTTGTTTTAATACTGAATTTCTATAAAGAACAGGTACTGCGGTTGATAACAGCCTTCTGCGTTTAGTGTATTCATCCGTTTGATGATACGAGTCATCTCCAATATGATCACTGCACAGTTGATACTTATTTTTTTGTATTCCGATTGTTTCCATCCACATCTCCTTCAACTCATTATTTGCAGGAAATCTGTAATTTAAATTAACATAAGTTCAAAGTGCCCTTGTGCTTCGCTTGGCTCGTCTTGGCGGGTGCACAACCGTGCCCCCAGATAGAATAACTATATGGAATACACTTATTCAAATAACAAAATATACTATAAAAATAATTCTTACTTGTGAAAACTGCGAGTGTAATCGCCAAGAATAAGCTGCTTTTTACAAATAACACACGTTTTTGTTATTTTGTAAAAGCATTACCTACAGAAATATTAATAATCAAAGCAGAAATCCTATCATTACAACAATTAAACGTCAAATCGTTCTGCTCATGTAATAACGATATACTTCGCTCGGTTATAGCATTCCGAGACACAGTGATCACGTGAATGACACGAGCCTTATGTCATTACCGCTATCGCTGGTTTTTGTTGGTTCATTTCGAGATAAGTTGCTATAAAGTAGTAACCGGATAGTGACGTCACATCGTGACGCTCTCGGAATGCGAGGCCTTGGTTTCTGATACCATGGTTCTGCTTTTCCGCGCAAACTGCGCAAACGCGAGTAGAGCGAGACAGTACTAGCTACCGCGGTGTCTCTCTCTTTCTAATCGAGGGACAGCTGGAGGCCTGGCTTACCCCCTCTTATGTCATTCTCTTAGGTAGACATCAAGGAAGTTGAACTAAAGCATGGAAGTAGCGATAAAATAAAAAGACATAATCAAATAGCGGTACTCCATCAACTTATTACGATTTCAACGCGCGAAAAAGAGATAGTTATATCCACTCAATATGCACTAAAATAATAGATTGTACACTGTTGCATATAGATACTTTGTTATGCATTTGGAGATGTTGTGTGTAGAAAACTATGAATATTTATGGAATACTTTGCTACGAAGATATTTAAATACAAATCACTTCACATTATGATATTCTACATTTTCGATACTTTTATAATGTAATTTTAAGACAACAGTTGGAAAAAAATCGAAATGTCTTCTTACTTGTGGAAGCTTATTAACTCCGTTTCATTTTCCTTGCGTGAGCAATGCGATCTGCATTCCCACACTACACACGCCATATTTTAAGATGTCGGAAATATCATTTAGATACCGTTAAGCCTTGAAATTTGCTGTTCAATGTAAGAAAACACAGTACGAACTCGAGACTACCACTTGGCTACTTCAAGACAATACACTCGACTAATAAAAAAACAACGTTCGTTCTATACTATAGATTACTTTCTTGAACGCATTTTAATTTGGTTGGGTAAAGATGACCAAAGGTGACCAAGTGACAGCGGTAATGTGTACAGCAGCTCTTAGTACGAAAACGAAACTATTTTCTTTCCTATTCTAACTTATTGAATATTCGTATCTCGTTTACGGAGACAAATATAGGTTTATTATTATCGTTTTTTAGGCTACTTCCATGCTTTAGTTCAACTTCCTTGGTAGATATACGGCTGCCTGTAACGGCCTGTAAGCGGAAACGTCCAACGGTTAAAAAGAGAGAGAAGATCGCGGTACCCCATCTGTCTTTCTCTACTGACTACCCAGACAAACATTGTATGGATATTGTGAAATTTGATATTGGGTAGTCCAAGGTTACCTTAGTTTATAAAAATCTAAGTAACTAATAATATATAAGCCTAATATATGTATCTACAGTAAACACACCAATACATTTAAATACATACATACAAACATGACTACATACATACTACATAAATACACATATTGCGTACCACACACCATCAATGACTATGAATTATACTTCATACTTGCTTTTAATTTTATAAAAATCAAGTTACCATTAATATTTTCAAAACAAAATTAAATAGTATTTAGTATGTAAATATGCTAACGATAAGAAGAAAAAAAAATGCTGCTTAAATGTTTCTTTTTAATTCTTTTGTTATTTCGTAAATGTTTGAATATTATATTCTACCTCAACGCCTTTCAATTAACTCTCCCCGATCAAAGCAACCTAGTAAGGTGGGGAAAAGCTACAGAAAAGGCTTGTACGATGTGCAATGCGGCAATAGGTACAGCCAGGCACTTACTGACAGGTTGTAAGGCGCTATTAGACCGGGGTCATTATTCACGTCGCCATGATAGGGTATTACTCATCATACGCGAAGCTATGAGTTTATCACTGGCGAGAGCGAAAAAAGGAATAACAACAAACATCAAAACTAACATCGCGTTTGTAAAGGAAGGCTCAACAAAAAAGACTTCACTCACACAAAAGCCGTACTCAATTATAAATACCGCCAGTGACTGGACATTATTAGTGGACACGTATGAAAATCACTACAGAATACCGGAGGATATCTGTGCCTCGGCGTCCCGACCAGACATATTTCTTTATGCAATGTCAATTAAGCGTGTAGTACTAGTAGAACTCACGGTGCCATGGGAAACGAACATCCCTAAAGACCACGCTTTAAAAAGAAACAAGTACTTTGACTTAACCAACGAAATAACTAAAAATGGTTATGTCTTTGCGCTGTATGCCGTGGAAGTGGGTGCGAGGGGTATACCAGCCAAATCCCTCTATAACCTGCTTAAAGACCTTGGATTGCCAAGAGCTTCAGTAAGCTCTTTTCTTAAACGAATATCCAAAGCGGCATTGCTAGGCTCATTTCAAATATGGTTAGGTAGAGGGGGCAACACGGCGGATAGTGGAGGTGAGCGTTGACGCGTCGTAAGGAGTGCTCCTTAAACCTAAACCTGGGTCGCAATTCCCAGGCACTGTCGAAGTCCCATGTGTGTCACCCGCACGGTGAATCCATGGAACGCTAAGAAATAGTTCTTGAGATTGTTAACACGTAGATATATAACTTTTGGGTCGCGTTTTCGGTGTAGTGTTGTGTTGCGAGATATCAGTCTTCGTAAAATATAGCTTGATACGGATGAAATATGTGAAAAAACAATGACTAGTTAGAGAAACATAAAAATAAATTTAATTTAAAATATAATAAAAAACAATCTTGGAAAAATTAAAATCATTAATACAGGTGATTGCGATTTTATTCGATCCCTAGCTGACACCGCTAGACTGGTGCATACTGCTTCTACGCCGCTCGTACGCCACTGGTCGCCCGCTCTCTGAGCCTCTGCTTTCGAAACATTTCCATACAAATCTATGCATTTGAACGCGCCGCCCCGCTCTCGCTGAGTTCGTGTAAACGGCCTTAATTTTATTCCGCCTTAATTGTCTGTGCTACCGTGCGTGGTGGTGACGTATTAAAATAATAAAACGATTTAGTGAAAATTCCACAGCATTGTTAGAATATTGAGTTTTTTTTATGAGCCTGTTGTGTCCCACTGCTGGGCCAAAGCCTCCCTCTGCAACACCTCTGTTCGACCTTGGCCCACCGGTCCGGATTCATGCGACATACGTGTCAGGCCCAATCCCATTTTAATCAGGCAGTCTTTTTTTTTTTTATGGAATAGACCGGCAAACGAGCAGACGTACCGCCTGATGGTAAGCGATTACCGCCGCCCATGGACACCCGCAATACCAGAGGCGTCACAAGTGCGTTACCGGCCTTTGGGGGATGGGGGGGGGGATATAGGGGGAGGGGTTGGGGTATGGGCCTCCGGTATCCTCACTCACTCGATGAAACACAGCGCAAGCACTATTTCACACCGGTTTTCTGTGAGGCTGTGGTATCACTCCGGTCGAGCCGGCCCATTCATGCCGAAGCGTGGCTCTCCCACGGTAGTCTTCATCGCACATCCGCTACTTTAGTTTTGGAATACAGTTCTGTGTTTCTAATATGATCCTGTTGCTTGACACCCAACATGCTGCGCTTCATTGCTCTTTGCCAAACCATGAGCCCGGACTTCTGACCTTCTGTCAAAGACCAAGTTTGGGCACCATATGTAAGGATGGGTTGGGAGATGGGAGATATATGTCGAAGAGCCGGCGTTTCAAGGAAAGGGGAAGATGCCCTTTCATGTACTGTTTCATGGACCAGAAGCTCTTCCAGGCGTTATCGATTCGGCAATCGATTTCCTTTTTTTGCCTGTTCTCGAAGGATGCTAACTGGCCCAGGTACTAGTATTCTTCGACATATTATATCTCCTGTCCATCGAGCTCCACCTTACATTTTCTGCTGTTGGTCATAAGTTGGGTCTTGGATCGATTCATTTGAAATCCAACCTTAAAGCTCGCCACGCTGAGTTGTTGAAGTATTTTTTGCAGTTATCGGGCCGTGGGTGCGAAAAGTACAATGTCGTCGGTAAAACAAATATTTATTAATCTTCGTTCAACAACGACAATGACCCTTGTTTCCCATGAGGCTGCCAGTTTTTTGAAGACTTCCTCCAGGGTGCTTGTAAAAAGTTTCGGGTATAGAGGGTCTCCCTGTTTCACACCCTTCTCTATTTTAAAAGTCGGCCCTTGGGAGTGTAGTTGGATGGATGCAGTACTGTTATTATAGATTACCTCCAAAAGCTTGGCATAAGTCTCTTCGACACCTTGATTGGGAAGGGATGTAAAAATCACAGAGTGATGGAGGCTGTCGAAAGCCTTGGAGTAATCCACAAATGCCAGGTTTATAGGTGTATGGAACTCTATGGGCTTTTCTATGATGTGGTTGAGTGTATAAAGGTGGTCTGTTGTTAAAAAACATGGACGGAATTCAGCCGTTTGATGGCGGTCAAGTGTGCAATACGGCAATGCGGTTTTTAATGATTTTTTAAAACTTCTTGTGAATGTGAGAGATTAAACTAATTATTTATATCAATTTTGCTGCCTTTTTCGTGAAGTAGAATAATGTTGGAGTGACAAAGCTGGTAAACGATATGTAAAATGGTGTCAAATAGTTGAGTTAAGTGCGGTATTAAAACTGGATTGCCGCATTTCAGTACCTCTGTGGTAACACTATCATTTCCCGGACTGTGGTTGTTTTTAATGGGCTCTAGCGCAAACACTACTTCAGCGCTACTGATAGGAGGTGTGGTGTTATCAAAGAAGTACTGAGTGTTCTAAATAGGACCATGTAACGGAACAGAATATAAAGATTGGTAGAAATCGGTGCTGATGTTGATAATTTTATCGCGACTATTGTGTTTAATACCGTTTTTTTCAACAAGACTGGTAATCCAAGTTTTACCTTGTGATATACCCTATTTAGCAGCTCTTAAGGAAGTATTGGTTTCCAGCGCAATTCTTATGTGTTTGTTATTGGCCCCAATATCCTTTCTAATCCTCCGCTTCCTTTCTAATCCGTCTCTCGGCATTGATCTGAAGTTTTGTCATGTTAGCTCTTTCATCTGCAAGTGACAAGGTGGCACTTGCAGATGAAAGTTATTATTTCTAAATTTTACTCTTTTCAGTGTATTTCTTGCGGTTTATATATTTTTAATTATTTTATCGTATTCGGTATCTGCGTCATCATTAGCATCTAATCGTAGTGTGTAAAAATATTTTTTTAAACGTAAACTAAATTCTTCAATGTTATTAATAAGAGCTTGTTGATCAATTCTGTTTTTGTTACGGAAGAAATTTAGTCTCTGGATTTTAAAAATGAAACTTATTTTGACACGGAGAGGTCAATGATCGGAACTAAAGGAGATGGCCAAATAATGGAATGATGAAATAAAACTAATCAAATAACCCTCAACGTAATTTTTAATAAAGAACTTGCAAAAACAATGCTTGTAGTAAGCGCCGGGAAGTTGTTGAAATGATGTTTTACTGACACCGCTCGGCCTGTGACACTGCTTGTCACCAGTTAAAGTGTAGAAATAATAATTGATTCTATAAATCATTCGCTGCGCTGGTTAGATAATACAAGAGAATTTTTGTTATGGAAAGGCATGTCTAACGAAGATACAACTGGTTTTCTTTGCCGTTCAGTTGCTATATCTCAATTATTACACTTCATTGTAAACAGTTCACAATTTCCAAAACGTACGCACAATCTAGTCCGTATTGATAAGCACTAGATAATCGTTGGGCAATGGACTCAGTCCATGTAGAATAGCAGTCGATATGGAGAAAATATTATCACACAGTTTACAAACAAGAAACAACCTGAAACAACAGGAAACAACACAATGAGTTATAAAAGTCAAACAAAAAAAACGGTGAATATTGAAACTGTCATTTCGTTTTGTTTTGTTGTTTATACAAGAGAAAAGTTTTGTAAAAATAACTATTATTTCATAGCATTCACTCGAATGCTATGAAATCTATATATATAAAAACTTTTTATATAAAAAAAAACGACTTCCAAAAATCATCCAACGAAAACTCTCAAAAAGTAAACAGTAGTAGTAAACACTAAAAAGCGTAAAATAAACTGACTCTTCATAAATTGCTATGTGCCAATTCTTGTCTATATCTAATACTTTATTCATTTAAATAGTAGTATTATTATGTGTGCTAGGTACCTAAAATCTGTTTGAAGTCAGCCCCAATCCAAATGTAATAGTAGTTACCACACTCGCTTTATTTCAAGACGACCATCAACGACGTCGCGTCGTTTTCGTTGCATGGTTTTTGGAAGTCGTTTTTTTTAATAAAAATATTTGTTTTTTTCATTTTTAGTGAAAACAATCGTAGGTTATCAGTAAGTTGAACTATTTCATATAATTTTTGGTGATGCGAATATAACCTATTTAAGCTAATACCTATTTAAGCGTTTCTGGATATTCTATCCCTAGGCTAGATAGCTAGATAGATGCCATTTTTTAATTTAGTAGCCTGAAACTTTGTCTTGAGGCTTTTGATTACAAATTAATGAATACCTATATCAGCATTTATGGGGATTCTATTCCTAAAGGGGTTAAAATAAGGGTCGAAAGTGCGTATGAAAGTCAATTTTAATGGACTATTGATTATAAATAAATACGTTTAAAAACATGAACACAGTATTCATAGATACTTACACAGTTTTAACTAAATACATATACGCGGGCAACAGCTAGTACATATATAATCATAATAATATTCATACACTGACGGACTCATAAATGTCTCTTAGCTCATAAACTGCATCAAAGTAAAAAACGACTTTGAAATAAATGTATGCAAACTTTTTACACAGATATAAATTGAAACGTCTAGATTGGTTCGTTAACTTTAAAACAGCGTAGGATCATATCCTTAAGTTTAAGTTTGTGTACTGGAAAGGAAACTTTTTTGAAGAAAAAAAGAAATTTAAAGAAAATTGTTTTAATTTAAAAATTGGTTTTAACAATAGACACAAGCAAGGTGTATTACTTCCACGTGCCCTTATTATGGATTTTAATCGGTTCCGCATAGATTTGATTAGGGTTATTAAAACATCTTGCGGAATATTGTCCCATTCTTCTGAAAGTGCTGTTCTTAGTTGTGCTACTATCGTAGGCACAGGATTTCTCGCATATATAGCTCTTTTTAAAGTGTCCCAAAGATGCTCAATGGGATTGAGATCCGGGCTGCGTGCTGGCCAATTCATTGTACGTATCCCAACCTCTTCGCAATATTGTCGAACTTGTGCAGCAGCGTGCGGCCGGGCATTATCCTGCAATAAAGTCAAATTTTCGCCTATACGCCTATAGATCCCATGTAAGGCACCACTTATATAGCGGTGTGCAGTCAAACCCCTCTACTACCGTTTTGACGGACCATGTCTATGACCACAAGTTCTGTTCGCCCGTTCATCGATATGCCACCCCAGACCATGCACGAACCGCCTCCAAAAGGAACACGCTCCTCAATGCAACTTTGAGCATATCGCTCCCCACATCGACGATAGACTCTTCTGCGACCATCTGCACCATATAAACATGTCCTACACTCGTCTGTGAACAATACGGAGGCCCATAGCTCATCTGTCCAATTTAGGTGATCACGCGCAAATCTTAAGCGAGCTTGTCTGTGAGCCACAGACAACTTTGGACCATTTGCTGGTCTAAAAGAGATGATATCCGCTTCCTTTAACCTTCTTCTTATTGTTCGTGCACTAACGTTTACTCCACGCACTTCATTAAGCTCTGTTTTGATGTTAACTGACGTGAGGAAACGATTTCGCAGGGAAGTTGTAACAATAAATCGGTCATCACGACCGCTGGTTGCTCGAGTTCTGCGTGTACCACGTCTCCTTTTGTAAGAACCTGTCTGCACAAACCTTCTGTATATTCTAGAAACCGTAGACTGGTTTAAATTTAAATTTCTACCAATCGTTCGTTGATCCAAGCCCTCCCGCACCAATGCTACAATTTGAGCAGCTTGTTCGGACGAAGTATCCATATTATGGTTCAGAAACTCTCGATGAGTTAAAAAGCTAACCCAACAATTCTGGTGGTAACAATAATTTAATTGTCAAAAGAATAAAAAATCAATAAGAATCAATTTTAAAAAAACACGCAAATCTGATACTGCGAGTAAATTTTCTTTTCCCGGCTAAATTCATTTGTTTCAATATTGGTTTTTTTAAGATTAAGGGCCAGTCTCTCCATGCTTATATAATTTAATCTAAAAGTTTGCATACTTTTTTGTTGGGACTAATCCCGCCCACACGCCCACCACTGTAACTCCTGTACACCAGGATCAACAGCGGTGACCCACGAAAACACCGAGTTATGACACTCGGGAAGTCCCAGGAAAAATTTAACTGTCTTGGAACTCGCAACGAAATTAATCAGAAGAAAACTGGAGGAGTTGGAAATATAATAAGTCCACTTTCCTCCTTAGCAAAGCGGGAGACAAAATGGAGTCAAAATAGGCAGACGCCTTTTTCAAACCGGGAAGCACCACGGATAAAGATATTATGGGTCCTAAGTGAGCTATATTTGATTTCTATAGTATGTATGGCAGAATCGCTTAAACGCACGGAAATTCACCGCAGTTGACACAAGATCCCCATAATATACTACCCCAGACGTCATTTGTAAGCTATTTAGCATCATGTTACGTTCATTGTACCAAAGACTACATTCCCAGAGGATATGATGAGCCGACTGTTCACAGCTAGAATCAGATGTTGAGCATTGACAAAATGGTGAATCGACTAATTTAAATGAGTATAGTTTGCTCTTAAAGTTACCGTGGCCTGTAAGAAATTGAGCGACACAGTGATCTACCTCGAGCCATGTCCTTGACAACCTTTCGCGAACAGATGGAAAGAACTGGTAGAGGTGGCGCCCCTTAGATGATTCGTCCCATCGTTTCTGCCATTCATCCAAGAGGTCGTTATAGACATTGGATTTTTGTTGAAACAATCTTATGATTTTACCGCGGTCTCGTATGCTCAAAAAATCGCATTCCATGTTTTGTAGTGTGGAATAGTACATGGCTGCACGTCTTTGCACCTCGAGATCGACCGGAAGAACACCTGCCAACACCGGCAAAGCCTCAGTGCTAACCGTCCTATATGCCTTGCACAAGAAAATCAATGCAGGTCGTTGGCCTTGTAACAGTTTGCGACGGACAGCACGTAAATGCCCTGTATGGGCAGATAGGGCGACTGTAGAGTCGCCCTATCTGCCCATACAGGGCATACTGCATACTTATTAAAATAATTACCTACAAATTTTAAATTTAAAAAAAACCGACTTCAATCTGGACCAAATTTAAATGAGACCATTCGGGAAACACCAGCTTTCAAATATAAAAAGAAGTATCAAAATCAGTTCATCCAGTCAAAAGTTATGAGGTAACAAACATAAAAAAAAAAAAAAAAAACAGTGGAATTGAGAACTTCCTCCTTTTTTTGAAGTCGGTTAAAAATCATTTCAAAGTAATCCTGAAGTTTGATGCAGTTTATGACTCCGTCAGTGTATTTTGTTGATTACTCAATGAACAAAATATGAATATTATTATGATTACGATAATGAATAATCATATAACAGAATAATTTTTAATATTACTGTGATGGCACATTAATATTTTACCATTATAGGGAAAGAAACGTTTATCCAAAATGGCGCGTTACCTCGATACGCCAGAAACGAAAAACAACTATTTAAGTTAAAATATTTTTTCTGAAGTTGTACGAAAATGTAAATAATTGTGTAATATTTATGTCTATTTTTATTTACTTATAATTAGGCGTACATTAATTCACATGCCACTGAGTAACTAGGCTGAAACTGGCCTTGTCATTTATTTCAAATTTCAAAAGAAAATACTAGCGGTACAAAAAATATCTAGTATATAGTAGTGGTCACCCAACGTTTGAAATTCTAACTTAATTCTTTTGGATTATTTTCGTTTGAATTTTATTAGGTTTCTTTTGATTCAAGATTTCATCAATGCCACTTTTGACATTCAGTAGACAAATATTTGACAGTTGACATACATACATTTATATATATGTACATTTGTATATGTGTATAAGCTTTATTACTGTAAAGTTTTATCCAAATCCGTTCAATAGTTTTTGCGTGAAAAAAATAAAAAAAAAACTTCGTTTAAAAAAAACCGACTTCAAAAACTGAAAAGTATAAAATAACTTAATTTGTATGTGCTACCTACAGACACAACGTCAAGTGCTGTCACAATTGACGGAGTAATCAATGTACATACATAAAAAAAAAAAATACCGATGAAATTAAGAACCTCCTCCTTTTGGAAGTCGGTTAAAAAGTAACAAACATCCATCCATCCATACTAACAAACTTTCGCGTTATTAATAAAGGTAGGTTTTTTATGGATATAAAATCATAATACAAAATGTATTGGTACCTGAATAGTTTTATTTTCTTTACCTCGCATAAAACTTTTATATATTTTTATAAATCAGTTTAAATAAAATAAAGGGGTTAAGACAATTTTGTGAAAACTAAAAATTTAGTATAACGCCATCTTTAATGATTTATTTATTTCGTGAACGAAAAATTTAGTATAGCGCCATCTGTATTTTTGATATGGAACTCATTCCTATCTGATGTCCCACGACACCACCCGATTTTTTTACAACTAATACACACACGTTTTACTATTAAAAACTTATTTAAGTATTTATATATGTACATAAATATAAAGTGTTTATATGAGCTTATTTCGACATTTGACATGGCCAAGGCCTTCGACCGGGTCTGGCACCGCTCGCTTCTCTCCAAGCTCTCGGCATTCGGTCCGCCTCCTAGACTCTGTCACTGGATTGACGCTTTTCTTCATCAGCGCCGCATTATGGGCCTTTGCGACGGCACGGCGTCTGATGTTCTGGATGTAAACGCTGGCGTACCTCAGGGTTCAGTCCTGTAGCCCACACTATTTCTTCTGCATATCAATGACATGACAGCTCTTGGCAACATATATTGCTATGCAGACGATAGCATAGTTCATGGGCGATATTTTTGACACCGTTTAGCCAAGCTGGCAGACGTTGAGGAAAATCGACAGAAGCTTGTCGCTGAGCTCGACCGGGCTTTGAACCGCATTTTACAATGGGGTGATAAGAATCTGGTCAAGTTCAACGCTATGAAAACACAGTTGTGCGCGTTCTCTACCAAAAAGTCTCCATTTCTTTCCCTCCCCACTTTTCAGAGCACTCAACTGCCACTACGGGGTAAGCTCGGTGTCCTGGGCATGGATATTTGCCGGGACCTCGAGTACTGTTCTCATCTTTGTGATGGATCCGCGCAGTGTTAGCTTGATGCTTTCGATCGGTTGCAGTGGCGAACAGTCCGCTTTACCAACAGTCCCGAAGCCACCGAGTTCCTTAAACCTCTGCAGCTGCGTAGAGATATCGCCTCTATAGCAGTCCACTACCATCTGTATCATTGGAAGTATTCTGAGGAGCTCTTCCAACTGGTCCCCCTTCTCCCTTCCTCTGCAGAATAACATGTTCACTCTCAAACCAAACGGTTTGGTTCATCCTTCCTGTGCCGAGCAGCTAAAAACTGGAACTCACTACCAGCGCACGTGTTTCTCTCCCACTATGATCCCGGGGCCTTTAAGTGGGGCGTGAAAAAGCATCTCACTAAGCCGTCATAGTGTGGGACGCAATACTGCATTGTCTGCTTTCCCAGTGAGTATGGTTGCCCCCACTGTTGGATTCTGCTTGAGTTTTCCATCAGGCTGACCATAGTCACTTTGGCAGCTTCAAATAAAAAAAGTACAATTTTAATAACTACGTTTTTTCTTTTGCCATATTTTGCCAAAATATGGAGATTTCGCGGATTTGATATACGTGAGTATGCTGCCCATGAGAAAAAAAAACTGTATCTTTAAGCATCTGTCCTTGGGTTTTGATAATATTGTTATTGGAAATGCTGTTTTCAGCGGAAACTGCATTCTTT
Source organism: Diaphora mendica (assembly GCA_949125395.1). Lineage (NCBI taxonomy): Eukaryota > Metazoa > Arthropoda > Insecta > Lepidoptera > Erebidae > Diaphora > Diaphora mendica. Next base: position 39,598,945 of record OX421310.1, on the reverse strand, counting down.
TAAATTAAAATGTCAAATAAGTTCTAATTATTGGAATACGGGGAATTAAAACATATCTTCTTTTGCCATTCCATGCGTCATGATTGTAGCTTTTACAATGTTGTACCCCAGTTGTGTAATATTTAGGCATGTACTATTACATTGCTTTGGCGCTCAAGATGCCTCATTTAATAGTACTGGAACATTAACTTGCAGCCTCAACTTATGGGTAGGCACTCCTGATATTTCTAAAGACTTTAAGCATTCGACAACATCTCCCTCCACGCCTGACATGATCCGTTCGTTTAATTGATAACTATCTCATTAGTCAGCTGATCAAGATCGATATTATTTATATTTTTATTCATATCTAACCAACAGCTAGCTTATAATGACGATACTTCTGTAGAGAATTTTGAAGTTAAGAAACGCTGTTAATTAATTATTATTTATTTCTATTAATATAATGAACATACAAATCAGATTGACGAATATATACTTAATATCTTAATATTTATTTTTTGTATATATATTGTCATTGCTATCATTGTTAAGTCTTCATTGAAAAAGTGAAATATTTTTTATGATTGTGACAGCCTTGTTTATTCGTTGTCAAGACGCCCGACGTAGGTAACGCGCAGGCGTGTGGCGAGTGAACTCCCAGAACAACCTTTCATCCCCCTTTTAAACCCCTTACAACCCCTTTTTCGCATTAAAAAGTAGCCTATGTCCTTTCTCAGGCTCTAGACTATCTGTGTACCAAATTTCATTCAAATCGGTGCAGCAGTTTGTCCGTGAAAGCAAGACAGACAGACAGACAGAGTTACTTTCGCATTTATAATAATCTTTTTTTTCAAATTGGACCAGTAGTTCCTGAGATTAGCGCGTTTAAACAAACAAACAAACTCTTCAGCTTTATATAGTATAGCTGACCCACGCAACGTCGTTTGCGTCTCCTATTGCCCGTAGCGTGATAATTTTCCCCCGTTTTTGAAACATTCTATATTGGTGCTCCGCTTCTATTGGTCTTAGCGTGATGATATATAACCTATAGCCTTCCTCGATAAATGGGCTATCTAACACTGAAAGAATTTTTCAAATTGGACCTGTAGTTCCTGAGATTAGCGCGATTAGCTGACCCACGCAACGTCGTTTGCGTCTCCTATTGCCCGTAGCGTAATAATTTCCCCCCGTTTTTGAAACATTCTTCATTGGTACTCCGCTCCTATTTGTCATAGCGTGATGAAATATATATATATATATATCACCACGCCTATAGCCTTCCTCGACAAACGGGCTATCTAACACTGAAATAACTTTTTCAAATTGGACCAGTAGTCCCTGAGATTAGCGCGTTCAAACAAACAAAAACTCTTCAGCTTTATATATTAGTATAGATGTATTTATTATACTCTTCTAAGATCTAATACTCATAATCAACAACACATTTATTTGAATAAAGACTAATATTGTGATAAAATTATTGTTGATAAAAACTCTTTGACAAATAACTCAATAATAGGTACCAACTCTTAGCGTCTTATACTCGTGATAACTTCTAAACGAAATGTCCGAATGGGGTGAAACAAAAAGTATTTTACTTCTACATAAATACCCTTGATAACATAATGCTTTATTGGCATAAGGATTAATATTACCATACACATTTAACGTAGTTTCTTTCTTCAGAGGATTTAATAATTTTTTTGAGCAGAAAAGCGGTTATTGTGACTAAACCATGATAGTTAGATATATGCTCTTGCGGACTTTTTTGTAGATCTTAATGAGATCTACAAACCCGTAATTTATGATTTTGTTCTATTGTCAATACTTTTTGCAGCGCACGCAAAAATAGGTTTTCGAGTTCACACCTTGGGTTACAAAATAGCAATTTTATTACGGATCTCAATTTTTTATGAAAATAAAATATAGCCTATAGCCTTCCTCAATAAATGGACTATCCAACACTGAAAGAATTTTTCAAATCAGACCAGTAGATCCTGAGATTAGCGCGTTCAAACAAACAAACTCTGCAGCTTTATAATATTAGTATAGATTAGTTGAAATGTATATTGCATTGATTTAGATGCTTCCGACGATTTAAAGTTATTTATGACTAATAATGAAAAGTTTGTCCTGTTAGGACCGACCAAGTGTTCTCAGACACTTTTTTACTTGCACTCCAGTGCTATCTTTCTCCTCACCTGTCAAGGGAATATGCTAGCTTGCACCGCTGGTCATTGTTCCTACTTTCTTTAAATCGCTCAGACAAACATATATATGAATTACAACATTACAGAATAAAATGTATTTACATTGATGATGTAATTGAAGAAATGTGTGGCTTTCTGTTCGCCTGGCAGGTACTAGTGCTCATCGGAATCGCCTGTCATTTTGTTTTTGAACATCTTAATGAATGAACTAAATCCTATAAAAAATTCACCCTTACAGGAACAAGTTTTTTTTCTCATTTTTTTACACTTTCTAAACCATGAAAGATGATGATGTGCCCTGCACTGATGCCTGCCAGGCGATGGTTACGTACTTAGCACGTTATGACTCATCACTACAAGAGTTTCTAGCCTTACAGACTCACCGTTGGTCGAAAGGTTCAGTAGCTCTTGGTCCAAAAGAGGTCATCGTGTATAGCGATACACTAGTAAGGTATGTGATATTAGTTATTTCACCCATTTGATTTTTAAATGAATTTTATATTAAAATAAGCACTTATTTACATTACACAAATTTAAATTATTTACTTTGTTAATTTTTATTTGCTTACTTGAAAAACAAAAATAATAATCATATCGTATTCAATCTCGGTTTTGTGAACATATAATTATTTTAACCTAACAAGTTGACCTCCAAAATAGAAGGAAATGAAATCGTTCAAATTTTAACATACTTTAAATTCATTAAAACATTCGATAGCACACGAGAAAAAATAAATTCAGTTTTAAGTAATTGTGACAATGCAATGGCATTGTAGCTTCAAAGGTAGAAGAGAGCTCCTCCATGCACGTTGAAAGTTTGGTGTACAGATCCATAATGGTGATGTTGTCAATGCAAGTGAAAATGTGTAATAGAGATGTAATTTAATGCACTAGAGGATACTCGTTAGCTTTACCACTTAATTAACATTAATACTTAATGTTATATATTTTTAAAGTTTAAATATTACAGAGCTCAAAATTTTGATGTTGATACACAGACTACCCTCAAAAGTTTGTTGTTGTTTGGATTGTTTATATTTTTAATTTTTTGTTATTTGATTGAAATTGACTTCTGTTTTTCTTATGTGTAATCTTAAATGTAATTTCATATTTAGTGTTTGCATGCCTAGAGGTGGAATGTGGCTGCTCCATCATTATAGTGTAACATCTCATTGTACAACCCACATTCGCAAATAAAGATTTTTTGATTATTTATTGATTGGTCCATCTTCTTCACTAACGCTACGGACATAAATAAAAGCACAGTAGCTCGTTCAGATGCGTCCATAAATACATGGAGCTCTGGTTTTTTATGAGAAACTATTAAAACTAATCTTGGTATGAATACGTTATTTAATAATGATAGTGTCTTAACGATGACATCCCAACGTCGCTTAACGTCATCTGGCAAGGCTTCATCCCATGTCAGCTTATGCAGCCATAATGTTTGCAACAACATTTTCATTAAAATGACATAGAGTGCTAATAAAGCTAAAGCGTCAAAAATACGTGCAATGGCTGAAAGTAAATCATGCTTAGTATTTCCAGTTGGTTGTGATGAAGCTATGGGAAAGCATAAGGTGTCTGACCGAGCCTGCCAACCAAGACCTAGAAGTTTGTTTGGTTCGTTGGATCCTATATTTAAATTAAGAGGGGAATTGACAGCGTCAGTTACGAGTTGTGGTTCATTAGAAACCCATTTACGTAAAGACATACCTGTTGTGGCTAGTTCATCGGTAACTCTCTGTCGAATTTTTATAACTTCATCTATATTATTACCTCCAGAGAGCAGATGGTTGACGTAAAAATCGTGTTCAATTATCTCTGCAACCTTTTGATCTGTACAATCAAGTGCTATTTGCTTGGCACCTAGTAGCAAGAAAGGGAGCACTTGCAGTACCGTAGGTTACAGTGTTTAATTGAAAAGTTTTAATTGGTTCACATGGACTTTCACGCAAAAGAATCAGCTGTAGTGGTCTCTCAGACGGATACACGACGATCTGTCTGTACATTTTTTCGACATCAGCTGATAATATGTACTTATGTTGCCTGAATCGAAGTAGTATCGAGAGCAAATCGTCTTGGACCGTTGGCCCAACCATCTGGATATCATTGAGAGAAAGACCTGACGTAGTAGGTGAACTAGCATTAAATACTACACGTAATTTCGTAGTATTGCTGCTATCCCTTGAAACACCATGATGAGGTAAGTAGTACGTCAGTCTACCTGCATCTAATGCTTTAATTTCTGTCATGTGACCTAATGATTGATATTCCGACATGAAATCATAATACATTAGGTGTATGTCGGGTTTAACCTTAAACCTGCGTTCTAAAGATCAGCCTAAAGATCCTATCAGCTTGATGAAATGAGTCACCTAACAACTTAGGGCCTTTCTTGAGCGGTAAGCGAACGCAGAAACGACCATCGTCAAGACGGATCGTAGTTTTATTAAAATAATCCTCGCAGAGCTTTTCGTCTGGCGTATAATGAGGTAATCTTGTATCGATTTCTTCTAGTTGCCAAAATCGTAACAAATCGACTTGTGTATCGTCGATGTTATTATTTAAATTAGAATTAATATCCGTAAAATTACATTTAATATCGATGCACGGCAAAGATATATTTTTCATGGGTATAGGACCTAAAATAATCCACCCTAACCTGGTTTCACAAAGCACAGGATTTTTATTACATAATCTTATTTGTTGTGATCCTAATAATTCCCAATATAGGTCAGCGCCTATCAACAAATCAATTTGAGATGGTTTATAAAACGTAGGATCAGCTAAACAAATATTGGAGGGTATTCCTATGTTTGAGATATCGATTTCTCGACTCGGTATATTATTTGTTATTAATGGCAAAACATAACAAAAGATGTCGGTGGTAAAATGTTCGTTTAATGATTTAATATTTATCCGACATGTTTTACCTACGTCATGGGCGTAGCCACGGTGGGGCAGGGTGGGGCACTTGCCCCACCCTGGCTCTGACCTGTAAGGTACCTATTTTTTTACGTGTGGAGACTCCCACGGGCCGTCACCCCACCGGGGTTGCGACGGGGTGGTGTGTCAGAATCGGACCAACTAAAACCACACGGTGTGCCACTCTGCGACTGAGAAGGGAGGGATCCGAGAACTGCTGTTAGTAACACATCCGAATCCCTCCCAGCGCCTGCCCACACTGACGCGGCCACCGTCTGCTGATGGACTCTCTAATTAGGTGGCGTAAGGTACACGCATGCCTCTTTCTGCGAGTATACGTCTTCGCAGAAGGTTGTGACCGCGGTAAAACAGCTGTCACCACCGGCCATGGAGCGTATGACGGCCGGTAGCGAGAGATCTCCTCTGATTACTGCAGTGAGGCCCAGGCGGGGCAAACCGCCTGCGTGTGCTGGACCGAGTCCTCACTCCAATCGCAGTGGTGACAGGCGGGACTCAATTCCCTCCTAGCAACTGAGTGTAGGTACTTCCCGAAGCAACGGTGCCCGGCAAGGACCTGCGTCAGTCGGAAAAAAGGGTCCCGTGCTACCGCTCTACCAACTCGAGGATGACCAGCTGGGGAGCCTCCACGGCGGAAAGTCAGTGCGTGGAGTCTACAGCCGGGACGACCAGCGACCCATGGTGGCTCGCCGACCGGCTTCAGGCCTCTCGCGTATCTCTTCGGGTGAAGGGCGAAAGCCGTTCTTCGCCGGGAAGTCAGTCGTAGTAGTTGGTAGTAGATTTGGAGGCGGTAGTCCGCCTCCAAATCCCACGGGGAAGTTCCGGCCAAGGTGCACACCACCTCGGTTGATACATCGCGGTAACAGCGTATGGCTCTAACCGCCAATATCCTCTGGCAACGCCAGAGGTGCGCCCTTTTCTGGGCGGTCAGCGGTGCACCATACAGCGCCATCGAAACGACAACCCCCGTGTAGAGCCGTCTTGTCGCGACGCTGGCTCCACCAAAATTGTGCAAAAGTCGCCCAAGGGCAAAGGCAGCGTCGACCAGCTTCGGAGCAAGCTGTCTAAAGTGCTCGTCGAAGAGCCACCCGTACCTTCGAGGATCAGGCTTCATCTGGGCCCTAACCAGTACAAGGACTGAGTTGTCCACGATGTAGGTGCCGGGGGGCGGACCATGGAACAATAGGGCCTCCGTCCTATCCATGGCCACCCGTGGGCCCAACGCCTCAATGCGCCTAACCACCATAGAGACATCCCCTGGTGGCCAGGCGCGCCGCCTCTTGGAAGTTTGCCCCCCAGGCCGTGACCATCATGGGTCGCTATGTTGGTCCTCGTACATGACGGTACGCTCCTCTAAATAATCTGCCACTAGCCATCTCAGGTACTTTGGCACGCCGTGGTAGTGGAGTGCTTCCCTGATGCAGCTAAATGGCAGACTATTGAATGCGTTGGCAATACGAATGTGAACGATTCCGCCAACAGCACGCCCCCACAGGCCACTGCCTCTTCGGTCACGGCCTTCGGGCGCAACACGGCATCGACCTTCAGACGCCCCTCTCGGAATACGAATTGAGCGTCCGACAGATCGGGGCCCACCTCACAGAGGTGCCGGACGATACGGGCAGAGAGCCTCCTCTCAAACAATATTCCCGCCTCGTCCAGCAACACGATGGGCTTACAGGCCGCAACCGTATCGGCAGGGGTAACACCGCGGGTATAATTAGTCTGGCCATAAATACTGTTACAATTAAGAATAAACATTATATTACTTTTGAATTTGGGATCTGTAATTTTTATACGATTGTTCATAGTGTTTTCTTATTTTCGCGTCAATATATTTAAAAATATTTTTGATATTAAAATGGAGTGGGGTGATAAAGAGAACCGAATCGCTGTGATTGCATTACATAAAGTAGGTATGGAGCCAAATACAATTTTTAAAATCCTCCATACGCTTGGTATTAGTCAAATGTTTGTGTACCGGGCTATTGATAGGTACAATGAAACCTCCTCTGTTTGTGACTGAAAAAGATCTAGCCGTCCATATAGTGTTCGTACGAAAAAAGCGATCAAAGCAGTAAGGGAACGAATTCGAAGGAATCCTGTCCGAAAACAAAAGACTTTATCTCGGGAGATGAAAATAGCACCTAGAACCATGTCACGTATTTTAAAAGATGACTCAGGGCTTGCAGTCTATAATAGACGCACTGGTCATTTCTTAACTGATAATTAAAAAAAGAATAGGGTGGTAACATCAAAAGAACTACTTAACCGGTACGCAAAGGGAGGCCACCACATAAAAGTTTTGTTTACGGATCAGATATTTTTTTACAATTGAGCAATATTTCAACAAACAAAATGATCGTATTTATGCTGAAAGCTCTAAATTAGGTTCCAAATTAGTCAACAGAGTACTAGCTTAGCTATGAAGGAGAGACTGAGCCATATTTTTGTGAAAACGGTATCAAAATATCGGCACAAGTGTATCAAGGTACCATTCTTGAGAAGGTAGAAAAGCCCCTTAACAACACCATATTCAATAGCCAATAATGGACCTTTCAGCAAGACTCGGTGCCGGGTCAGCCAATCTTGATCATCAGACTGACAGACTGGCCGTCATTTAGTCCTGGTCTTAATCCACTGGATTTAGATTTTTTTAGAGAATAAGGCTTGCTCTAAACGCCATGATAATTTGGAATCCCTAAAATAATCCATACGATCGGCAGTGAAGAATTTTCTCATAAAAAGAGTGCGTGCTGCACTGCATTGATAACTGGCTTCAACGTTTAAAGGACTGTATTGCAGCCAATGGAGACCACTTCAAATAAGCTTTATATATTTTCTATGGTTTTATATTAATATATTAAACTCACACACTGTAATAGTAATAAATGTTACGTACAATAAAAAAAGTTGTTTTTCTTTGTAACAATATTTATAGCAAGACTAAGTAGTTTGCAAGTTCATATTATTTTAGACCTCTGCCCCACCCTGAACTCATGGCTGGCTACGCCCATGACCTACGTGCGAAATGACGTTATTTATACCTAAAATAGATACATCGATCTCGTTTGTCTTTAAATTTAATTTATTACAAAGACTTTCTGTCATTAAGCATGACGTACTGCCGCTGTTTAATACAGCGCGAACTATATGTTGTTGTTGATTATTATCACATATTTTAACCAACGCAGTTGATAACAACACATCGCATATGACCTTGACCGCGAAACGAATCGACGTTAGCTGCAAGTGACACAGTCTCGTCAGAAGATGTACTGTCACCCTGTACTTTTACAAACATTAGCGAAATGACCAGTTCGTAAACAATTATAACATACTTTAAAGTTAGGTAGTGACTTTAATCGAACTTCATTACTTAGAACCAGAAATCATGAACAGCTGTACAAATGATGATCACCTTTGCATCGAGGACATACCTTTGGAGACTTACTAGTGCAAGAAGAGTTGGAGTTCTGTGACACCATAGACTTTAACTTAGAATTTAATTTAGTGTGTGAAATTAAGTTATTACAACGAGACGTTTCTTAAGTTTCTAGCAAGTCAGCTCGATTACGTAAGAATTTTAAGAAATTATCAAATATAATTGATATATTTTGATCCAAATGACCCTTGTACTCTTCCCATTCACGGTACGTCTTTTGATCCAAGTTTTGTGAAACAATGTAAATTAATAGCGTATCCCAATGTTCGACAGGTTCACTTAAAGATTTCAGTGCATTTAAGTTTTTATTTAATTGATCTATTAATCGTTTTAATGACACAGAAGACTCTTTACCTCAACAATCAATGTTGAATAACGCGGAAACATGATTTTGAATAAGTAGGCGTTTGTTTTCAAACCTTTCACATAAGAGTTTCCATGCCACAGTATAGTTATTTGCTGAAAATTGAATAGACTGAATAACTACTGCAGCGGATCCTTCCAGAGACGACCTTAGGTAGTGAAATTTGTTAATATTGTCTATTTCATCATTGGCGTGGATCAGGCTTGTGAAACTGTCGTGAAATTCTAGCCAATTATCATAACTACCACTAAACTTAGGCAACTGAATTGTGGGTAATCTAACGAGCCTATTGTTATTACTTGTGACTGAAGGATTATCATTTTGTGCATTATTAAAATCTTTTAATAATAATCCCTGAGCCTTTAATACGACTTTATAGTAAAGTGCTTCGAATTCAGAACGTTCATTATACTGTGATTGCACATCTTCAACTAAGCATTCTAATTGCAATTGTATTTCATCATATTGCTCATATAATAACTCAATCTTACCGATACGCAACTGTAATTCCCTCGCGTCTGAGTCTGTTAAAGATTCAGCAAGTGCTAGTAAATAGTTAGAAAAAACAGTTAAACGTCCTTCGAAACTACCTCGTTTTTTAGTTAACTTTTTTTCACTCATTTTGGTGATTGTGAGAGAAGGATGCGGCCAACCTGTATTGTATACAATTGCAAATTGTCAATCTTATAATGTAAATCGTTGTAAATATTGAACCTATATGCTGAGTAATTTAAATTGTATTAATTTAGCTCGTAAATTTAGTAGAAATAAAAAAAGTGATTTAATTTAGTAATTAACAGTTATAAATTCACTAATAAATTTGTTTTTATATATAACATTGTGTTTCTATTCACAAAAGGTCTCTTTCCCCCTAACAATGATTAAATGGAAGGTCTATTGACTTCTACAGATCTTGAACTTATAGTTATGTTTATATAGTTAATTATTTAATTAATTCTATTTGTCTAGTAGGGAAATAATTCAGTAATTCAATATAATTGTACATACGTGGGTATAACTATTTTTGATATTATCGTTAAAACTGTACAGAATTTAATTATGACTAGTTACAATTTTTTTAATTCACTATACAGTAATAATTACACTTAAATAATAACTTATTAAATCATTAATTAATAAGTAACTGTACTTTGAATTTGTACAAAGGTAAGCATTAAGTGCGTAATAGGTAACACAAGTTACTAACCTGGTTGAAAATAATCCTTAATCTACGCAAAATACTACCCGACATGAGTACTGGGTTTATTTATTAAATAATCATCCAAACTAGACACCGGTTTTCTTCATAACTAATGACCAAAATCCTCACTCCAGCGTAAGTGCATAAGCTCCTAATTTGTTCTTGAATTTCTTGATTAATTTTTATGATTTCATTTAGCCACCAGTTATCTTAATTATTTTACATCCTGCTCGAATGGACCATGTTGAGAATTAATCCTTATTTATAGAAATCAAAACAGGAGCAAGTTTTAACACGTTATATTCTAGTGCTTGCCGATACAGAAAAGAAAAAATAAAAATGATGACATGTCATTAGAAACTTAAATCTAACGTAATTCTAAGGACGAGCGGCACATTTGCTATCTAAAAGAAAAAGGCGCTTGAACAACTGCTGTGCTTGAGGTCTCGGGTTCGATTCCCGAGTCGGACCAAATGTTTGCATGATCTACAAATATTTGCTTCGGAGTTTGGATGTTTTGTAAATATAATATGTATCTATGTATTTACAATAATCACAAATTTTAACAAAACAAAAAAAACGACTTCAATCTGGACCAAATAGAAATGGGACCACACGGAAAGCATAAGCTTTCAAATAAAAAAATAATCATCTAAATCGGTTCACCCAGTCGAAAGTTATGAGGAAACAAACATAAAAAGTTGGCCTAGTGGTTTAAGCGCTCGCCACGCCGCTTCCTACTGCGCCAAGTGTTGTGGGTTCAAATCCCACATGGGACAGCACTTTGTGTGATCCACAAATTGTTGTTCTGAGTCTGGATGTTCTTTGTGTCCGTTTCATGTATGTTTGTAAAAGTCCCCCGCGACACAGGATGTATATTCCTAATGCGGGAGTTGTGTTTTTTAAAGAAAAATAAAATAAAAAATACAGTCGAATTGATAACCTCCTCCTTTTTGAAGTCGGTTAAAAAATAAGTATATTTGCATTCATATCAGTTGTCTAGTACCCATAAGACAAACTCTGCTTAGATTGGGACTAGATAGCGTTGTGTGTTAGATGTCCGAAAAAAAAGAAAAACCGATGATTTCAGTCCTGACTAATTCGTACACGTATCTATTCATTCATCTATCTGTTACCTTTCAACGAGCAATTCTTGTATATATCTATATATATGAAAGAAAGTCGTGTTAGTTACACTATTTATAACTCAAAAACGGCTGAACAGATTAGGCTGAAAATTGGTGGGACATATGATACTTTTTTTTCTCTTTATTTATTTTTAAGGGACTTTCACCCTATTAGAGTATGCCAGTTCCACAAGGCCTTAGCTTAAACAAGTATCAATTTAAATATTATATCCTAGACTGTACAATTTAATAGCTTTTTTTGATGTCGGTATAGGTATAGATACTTTTTACATAGTTTTTTTTTACTTTGTCTTGTGGCGTTAACCGCGGGCTGTGTTGTACCGCGGGTAACACCGCGGGGCTCAGCTAGTAATATATATAATCTGAATCTCGGAAACGGCTTCAACGAATTTTAGGAGATTTGGTAAGCAAGGGGTTTCGGGGGCGATAAATTGATCTAGCTAGGATTCATTTTTAGAATCTTTCCAAAAATAAATTACCGAGCGAAACTCGGTCATCCAGGTACTGAATTGACTGCACGGTTGGCCTAGTGGTTTAGGCGGTCACCACGCCGCTTGCCAATTTGCCAAGTGTTGTGGGTTCAAATCCTACACGGGACATCACTTTGTGTGATCCACAAATTGTTGTTCTGAGTTTGGGTGTTAATTGTGTCCGTTTCAGGTATGTCTGTAAAGTCCCCCGCGACACAGGATGTTTATTCCTAATGCGGGAGTTGTCATTTTAAAATAAAAATAAAAATTAAAAAAATACTATTCTCTTGTAACTATACGATTCCAACTAATATAGCACTTAAGACTATTTAAACTATACCGTCTAGCTAGAAACTCTAGATCATTCATCTATACTAATAAATATAATTGGAGTATCTTTTGCAATATTAAAATAACCGCTTTTTACTAAATGCATATGTATGTATACACGGTACATTTACCGAAATAACATTGTTTACAGTGTCTGTCTGTCCATCTGTGTTTATTATAGCACTTAGTATGGCGTATAATTTCCTGCCTTACAGTTGGCATTCGTAGGTCGCGGTACAACTGTTCGTTGGGGACAAACCAGGGAGCGTTTTAAAAACCTTTGTATGATTTCTATGTTTGAGTGAGATGTAGTGACCCACAATTGGATCTCATACGTCCAGATGGGCTTCAGTGTTGCCTTATATAGAAGTATTTTATTCTCAAGAGATAGTTGAGACTTCCGGCCAATGAGCCAGTATAGTTTTCGTGTTAGAATGCCAAGCCGCTTCCTCTTTGTGAAAATATGTTTTTGCCAGGTAAGTCTTTTGTCCAAATGCAAACCAAGATATTTCACGTGATCTGCTTTAGGAATTTCAATATTATTTAGTGTTACTGGAGGGCAGGATGCTCTCCGTAGAGTAAACGTTCCATTGACAGATTTTGTCTCGTTTGCTTTTATTTGCCACTTTTTCAGCCAGTTAGCTATATTGTCTTGTCCTCTCTGGCGCATTAGTGAAGCTGTTCTTGGATCACTATGTGCAGTCAGTAATGTGGTATCATCAGCAAAGGTTCCAGTGATTAAGGATGTCGATGTCGGCAAATCTGAAGTGAACAATAAGTAGAGAATAGGGCCCGATACGCTACCCTATGGTACTCCTGCTTTTATAGGATAAAGATCTGAAAATTCTTCACCGTTTTGCATGATAAAGTGATACTGCTCCAGGAACGATTTCAGTATTCCGTACAGGTGATCTGGTAGAGCTTTTTTTAATTTCAAAAGTAATCCTTAGTGCCAGACGCGGTCAAATGCTTGAGAAATGTCCAGGAACGCACTGGCACAATAAGATTTTGCCTCCAGTGATCCATGTTTTTTTTCGCAAGTCTATGCACTTGATCTGTAGTGGCATGCTTGCTACGGAATCCAAACTGATGGTCAGGAATTAATTCCTTTTCCTTGAGTATGGATTTGATTTACTGCAACAGTAAATATTCGTACATCTTGGATGGAATAGATAGCAAACTTATGGGTCTATATGATTTTGCTCCTTCAGGTTGTTCGGCCCTAAATATCATTACGATTTGTGCTACTTTCCGTTCCAGTAGAAATAACTGAAGTCTGGTTATAGCGTTAAATAGCGATGTAAGAAAAATAATGGTTGTTCTTGTAATAATAATAATAATAATGAAATGAAATATTAAATTCGCTTCTTTATAATAAACTAGCAACACTTAAAGCAGATACGGAATTTTTCAAACATGTTTTCAAAAATTTATTTTCTCGTATTAAACCATTCTGGAGTAACAAATTCAACCAAATATAGTTTCTAAATATATGCAAAATGCATTATTATCATCAAAGCAGAATTAAATTGAATAAAGAGGCATTGTACGAGAAAACATCTGATATAGTGAGACATGACGTTTTGAACGTCATGTCACAACAATGATTTTAATGAACAAATTCCTAATATATGCTAACAAGAGCTAGATCCAGAGCACGTTTACCATCTTCGGACTCGTCACTACGCTCCGCCTTGCCGTCTTCGGATGTAAGAACAGAAGTTCCAACTATTACAGAGGCATCGAGCTCTTCATCAAGTGACGAGTTTTTCTCTCCGCCGACGTCGCCAACACCTGTACGTCGGCAGGAGAGATGCCGGCCACCAGATAGCTTAGGACCCCGAGGGCCACTGACCTCGAATAGGGCCCCCGCTGCCGGTGCTAATGTGCGCCGCATGAAGTGGACACATTCGATTAATGTTCTCATTAATGTAGCCCGAAAATATGCCCGCATGACATTCTTGTCATGCGGGCATATTTTCGGGCTACAGAGTTGGGAACAAACCTTACTGCGTACCGTGTTCGACACTAGTCTGTCTGTTTCAGGAGCTTGAGCCAGCTGTCAACGTTTCGGCACAGCGACTGTCGGATCAAGTGCGAGCTATACAGCGTTGTCACCTGCTGGATGATGCCGTACTTGAGAGGATACGCTCTGACATACGGAATAGCTTAGCTATCCCTTCTTCATCACATGTTGTGGATACTATAGCAAATACCACACCACAGTTACCACGAAGTGAATACAGCGCATAGACTTTCTAAAGCAAAAAGGTTATGCATGGGCAAATAGAATAAGGCGCTATAGAAAACGAATAGATCGATATAGTCAGAATCGCACGTTCCAAAGAAATGAGAAGTGGGTATACCGGAAGTGGGAGAAACCGAATCCGTGTATGAGTGATGGGCAATTGCCAGATAAAAATGCCACAAATTCATTTTGGCGTAACATCTGGTCAATGCCTGTCACTCATACAGAAGGTGATTGGTGTCGGGATGTCGAGCGCTCATGTGAGTCAATAATATCTATGGAACCAGTTAGCATCGATAAGAAGGATGTAGTTGTGCGGTCCGTTCATTACCGAATTGGAAAGCACCTGGTCCAGACGGACTGCACAACTTTTGGCTTAAATGGTTCCGTAGCTCACATGCGTGTTTGGCATCTCAATTCCAAACAGCATTGGATTCGGGTTCATTACCACAATTTTTAACCACTGGCATAACCCACTTACTCTATAAATCTGGTAGTGCCATGGATCCCAAAAACTTTAGGCCTATTACTTGTTTACCAACTTTATATAAACTTCTAACATCTATTCTGAGACTCAAAATTACTACTCATATTAATAAAAATTCGATAATTTCCATTTCTCAGAATGGATGTAGAAGTGGGACCCGTGGCACTAAAGAGCTCCTTATAATAGACCTGACCATTAGCCAGCAGGTACGTCGTAATCGTAAGAGCCTGGCGACATGCTGGATAGATTACAAGAAGGCTTATGACTCGGTTCCTCATACATGGCTTTTAAGGGTGCTGGAGTTGTATAAAATTGATACAACTCTAAGCACTTTCTTGAAGTCGTGTATGGGGCAATGGAGAACAGTACTTCGCTATCCAGGATGTCGGCAGTCTACGATGAACGACGTACTTATAAAGATCGAGCGGGGCATCTTTCAAGGTGACAGTCTGAGTGTCTTGTGGTTTTGTCTAGCTTTGAACCCTCTCAGCACTCTATTAGAGGGTTTAGGGTTAGGCTATAGGTTGCAGAAAGATGATCTAGTTATATCTTACCTCCTTTATATGGATGATTTGAAACTACTTGCCCCCACTAAATTACAATTGACAGCGTTACTAAAGGTCACTGAAAACTTTAGTAATTCTATCAAGATGGAATTTGGTGTAGACAAGTGTGCAGTCATGTATGTAAAGAAGGGAGTGATTGTGGAATCTGAAGGAGTAGAGCTTTCAGATTCCACAAAACTTCGATCTCTTTCTGCCACCGAAACCTACAAGTATCTAGGTTTTTCACAGTCCTTGGGAATAGCAGAATCTGACGTGAAACAAACGTTGCGGGACCGTTTCTTTGGCCGCCTGAAAAAAGTACTTAAAAGTCTTTTATCAGGCGGTAACAAGGTGCGGGCCTATGATAGTTGGGTCATGCTGGTTCTGATGTATTCCTTTGGTATACTTAGATGGACTCAGACTGAATTAGATGCCCTTGACAGGAGGGTCCGTACATTGCTGACTGCATTCCGAATGCATCACCCACGTTCATCGGTTATGAGGTTGTATATCCCGCGAAAGTTTGGGGGTCGTGGATTATTAAATATCAAGACCCTACACAATCGCGAGATATACAATCTTAGAGAATATTTTCTTCATACTGATGTGGGAGTGCATCGCAATGTAGTTGCAGTGGATACCAGACTCACTCCGCTCGCTTTGGCTAATGAGAATTGGCGCAAACCTGTAGTACTTGGTACTGATGATCGCAAGGAGATATGGAAGGGCAAAGAACTTCATGGTCGATTTTATCGGGCCCTAAATGGGTCTGATATAGATTTTAAAGCATCTACGTCCTGGCTACGGTATGGTGATCTCTTCGGAGAAACCGAAGGTTTTGTCTGTGCGATTATGGATGAAGTTATCATGACGAATAACTATCGAAGGTATATCCTGAAGGATGGTACGGTCGACATCTGTCGGGCATGTCACCGTCCTGGAGAATCTATCAGGCATATTATTTCTGGTTGTTCTCGGCTTGCTAACGGCGAATATTTGCACAGGCACAACCAAGTAGCCAGTATCGTACATCAGCAACTTGCCCTGAAATACAAACTTGTGAGTTCAGAGGTGCCATATTACAGGTATGTGCCCGACCCAGTTCTCGAGAATGGTCGTGCTACGTTATATTGGGATCGATCTGTTATCACAGACAGGACTATTGTTGCCAAAAAGCCTGATATTGTGGTGCTAGATCAATTAGAGCGCCGCGCAATGATTGTCGATATCGCCGTTCCTCATGACGAGAATCTCGTGAAATTCGAAAAAGAAAAACAAATAAAATATTTGGATTTATCTCACGAGATTGTCGATATGTGGAATGTGGATTCGGTGATCATTGTTCCGATAGTCGTATCTGCTCACGGATTAATAGCCAAGAGCCTCGATCAACACCTTAAGAGGTTCACGTTAGAGGGCTGGATCAAGGGTCTGATGCAGAAGGCAGTCCTCCTTGACACGGCTCGAATTGTGAGGAGGTTCCTGTCTCTGGAGCCCTAACCACCGGTTTCTTGGTCCCTGTACCCGAAGTCGGTGGTCTACTATTTTTTTATATTTTTAAATGTATTTTTATATGTATATAATATGTTGTAAAATAAGTTTAATAAAGAGAATAATAATAATATTTATTTAATCGACCAATACATAATTATGTTACAGTGTAGGACAATTGATTTAAAAAATAGTTATTATGGGATACTTAGACTTAATTACACAAGTGTAAAACTAAGGGTCAGTATAGTTAATGTTACATTTTCGAATGCTAAAATATTAAAATTTAGATCAAATACTTTAATCGATGGCTGCCTGAGCTAGGGTAAACCTGTGTTTCAGGCGATCGTTTGACTTTGTATTTGCAAACTGGTTGCTGGTATTTATTTTTATTATTAGAAAAGGATTTTATTTAAAACTTACAGATTAATACAAGATATTAAATATTACAAAACAGAAAGTATTAAAATATAAACACTCAATTTTTTTTCTCAATTTGCCTAAAGCCGAATTGGTTCTGCGAAAGCAAGTTGTTGTCCTCGAGATATTTTATCAACCTATTGTTTATAATTTTCTCTAAAATTTTAGATAGACCTGTTAATACCGAGATGGGTCTGTAGTTATTTAGACTTGTTTTATCTCCTGATTTGAATACAGGCGTCACTAATGCTTTTTTAAGCGATCTCGGGAATACACCTTTCTCCAAACATAATTGGAATATGTAGGTTAACGGGGGAGCGAGTAAGTGCTTGAAATTTTTGAGTATAGTGTTCGAAATGTTATCCCATCCTACAGCGCAATTATTTTTTAATCCGGATATAATGTTTAATACTTCATTTATATCGGTATATAGCAAGACAAAAGATTTAAGTTTACCTGAAAGCACGATGTTTTTTAATACAGGGGAGTTGGCAGTACTTGACTGTAAAAGTTTTTCTGCAAGATTTTTGCCCGTATTTGCAAAATGATTGTTGACTTTGTTAGTTGCTTCAGACGGGCTTATGTGACTATGTAACAAGTCTAGAGGCGGTTCGGGAGTTTTCGATTGGTATGTATTATCTTTTATAAATTTCCAGATAAGCTTGCTATCTTTCCCGGCTTTTTGTAATTAATTTTTTTCCGTATTTAATTTTTAATTTTTCAAAAGGCTGTTGCAATAATTCCTATATCTTTTATAAGTTATCGTCAGAAATAAGTTATCCGGCTCTGATTTACATTTTTGGTGAAGTTTGTCTCTGTGTCTGATACAACGAACGAGTCCAGGTGTAATCCATGGTTTTATATTTCTGTGTTTTCCAGATAGCTTTATTGTGTCAATATTTTTTTGTATTGCACATTGTAATAAATTAATAAAACATTCCAAGGCAACACTTGCATCATCAGAGTTGTAAACGGGGTCAAAACAAATGCTGTTTATGTCACTTTCAAGATTTTTCATGTTAACTTTAGTATAACTTTTCATGCAATTTTTCTTACGTATGTTTAATTGAAGTATTAGTAAAACAGTCTGATGATCTGTAAGTGTGGAATTAGTTACTAATGTAAGGGCAGAATTTTTTGTTTTTATGATAAAATGGTCCAGACAAGAGCCAGTTTGATGGGTAGGGTGGTAGTGTGCAGGTGAAAGTCCATGAAAGGAACAAATATTTAAGTAACTCTGTGCGTTAGTATCGATGCCGAAGCGATGTTAATTTTGATATCACCTGTTTCTTAACAGTAACAGTAACAATAATATAATCTTTTATATTATTATATGCCGAAAGATTTTGTAAATGGACTTCAAGGGATTCTAAAAACGTATCAATGCGTTGTGAAGGGGGTCTAGAATAACTGTATCGGGATTTATTTGGATGATTAAACAATTACAACCATGAAAAATGGGTTCCTCTACGGATACATTTAAATTATTTATTGTGTATATTACTATACCATCGTTCTGATTCAATAATAAATTAGTCTTATGGGGTAAATAACCCTTAAAAGACGGTAAATAGGGTTTCTGATAAGATAACCAACACTCTGTCAGAATGATAATATCACAGCTTATATCAAGAGCGTGATATAAAACCTCAAAACCATTCATGTTTTTGTGTATGCTGCGAATATTTTGGTTTATTATTGTCAGTGAATTATCAGTAGTCAGCACATATTGTTTACAGTGCTCAAGTTCACAATATTTAACATCAGACACAGAAAAATTATCTAGGTCACGGATCAACTGATTAGTCATATGTTATAAAGTTAAAAATAAAATATAAAGAGTTTTAAGTGCTCACACTAATAACTAATTACTGGCGCTCTTAGGCGCCCTCATAGTCTATTGAATTTATGTACTTGTCCTCAGCGTATTTCCGAGCCGGGCTCGTAATAAGCGGTTCGTTATGAGATCGTATCCTGGTTTTTTTTTTTGGGTTGGATTTTCTTATAATTCGTACAACTTCTGGCTTTGTAAATTTAAAATGCGTTTATTCTGTATTTTTGGAGCTGTCAGAAATTCTGTGATTTTTGCTGCATCTACTGGAGAGCCTTCATATGGATGCGGTATAAAAACGTTCGAAAGATGTTCGGAGAAGTATCTGGCTTTTTCTTGGTCTGTTCGGGCCCATGTGCCGTCAAATTTTCTTATAGGAGAAGAAATACCAACTGGCCGTTTGAGTCGTCTGGTGGTCTTCCATAGAGGCCAGGCCAGCGAGATAATTAAGAAATCCGTAATTACGATCCCTGTCTAGAATATGCTTGAGCTGTCTGCTGACGTGATTGAGTTGTTTTTTCGCAGCAGGGTCTCTGGTTTATTGCCAGTGTTTTCGTATTTTCCTTTTTTGGGATACTTTATCTTTATATGTTTTATATGTTTCGCTACATAGCTCTCTGTGCTTCTATGTGGTAGTTGTGGGGTTGAAGACCAGGCTGCATCCTGCACACTATTCGTGAAGTACACAACCGCTTTTGCTATTTCGTTGTTTGTTTCAGACTGACTGGTTTCTTGAAAACCTTGCCTGTGAGCTCTCGAAATAGCAGCCAGTCAGTTTTTTTGTTATGCAGAATGCACTTTTTGACATATTCTTGAACGGTAGTGTGTAGTTCAACTATGATAGGGGAGTGGTCTGCAGATAAGTCCCAGCAACTTAGACAAGATATGCTTCTCTTTGCGATGCCTTTGCTGACACAAAAGTCGATAACGTCCGGTATTTTACTTTGATCGGTTCGCCAATAAGTAGGCTGACCAGACAATATGATGTTCATATTCATAGTTAAAATGGACTTTAGAAGTTCTCGCCCTCTGGGTAAGACAAGTCTCGAGCCCCAGAACAACTAAACACACTTTAGCATTATAGTCACCTCCTGCAATAAATCTGCCTACAAGGGATCTAAAATAGTCATTGAATTCCTATTCCTTGATCAAAAATCTCGGTGGACAGTATAGGGCTGATATTGTGATGTTGTGTGCTCCAGCCTGTTACCCCGATATTTTTTGCTTGGATATAGTTTTTACAGTAATTTTGTAATACATGGTGCTTGATGTTTGACCTGATTAGTACAGCCGATCCTTCATGTGTTTTATTGTCTGGATGATTAGTGTGTTACAAATTATAGCCTGGTATATTAAAATAGCTTTTGGATGTAAAGTTAGTTTTTGAGATCAGTACCTAATACATCTATGAGGTGAATTTCAACAAATATCTTTAACTCTTCCGAGTGATTTGACAAGCCATTATCATTCCACGGTAGACACATAAAATTTAAATTTATTCAAATAAACAAACAAATATCACTCTGTGTTCCAGAAATTTAAATTCTATTAGCAGTTTCACTTATATTTTCTTGCAAACACTCTAGAACAACACTTATGTTTGTCTCGAGATCAGAATAATCAATAGATTGTGCTGTTGAATGATGTATGTGCTCGTATTTATTTAGAGAACACAGCCTCCATAAATCACCATAGCCTTCTTTTAATGAAACAATCCTCTTTGGGATAAAAAAATCTTTGTTTTATTTTGTGTACCTAGTGTATAGATACTGTATTATAATACTTATTATTTTTACGGGAATTAACGCGATCACTTATTTAAAGGTATTACATACCTCTGATTTGCCTGACGTTTCGACCAGATTGAACTTGCCGTGGTCACAGTCTGTGACGACGGCTTTAAATAAATGATCGCGTTAATTCCCGTAAAAATAATAAGTATAATATCATGGAAAGCGAAAGTTTAAAAGTTAGTAGATACTGTATTTTTAGAAAGTTGTAGAGTCATTAAAATAAACGAGTAAAATTTTAGTTTATCGAGAAAATTTTAGAGACAGTTTTGTCGAAAAATTTATTAATGAAAATAAAAAGGAAGAATTTCATCTTACTATTAGGAAATTTTAGCGGTTACTTCACTGTAGTCGTATAAACTGTCTATTCGTGTGGTGACAGATAAATCATTCGTAGTGTTGTTAGCCCCCTTTTTTTGCGGAAATCTCCTCGGATACCACCGACTCGAACCGACTAAAAACCGCACACCGTCTCGGGTACTAGCAGCCGGGAACCAGATGAACCCACGAAAGGAAATCCCTGGAACCCCGACGTACCTCGGGCCACCCATTATTTGTTGGTTATTGCCCCTGGAGATCGTTTTTTTGTTTTTTCGAAATACTGTCCCCATTTCATCTCATTCACATTTTTTTATATTTTTCATAAAGACTTGAAGACTTAAGATTTAAAGACTTTAAACACTTGACATTGGCAGAAATAGCTGATCCGAGAGATCCGGCTGGTTGCCATTTCATCGAAAGAAGTTGTTACCCCTGTTCATCACGTGAGTGTCACAAGAGCCGACTAAGGCAGCAAACTGTGCAGGATAACAGCACTGCAAAGATGAAGAAAACTTGACAGACCCTGTACTAACTGATCTGACTAGACTGTCAATATCTCCTTTCGAAGAGGCCTAGTTATATCCAACATTGGACTATTAATGACTGTTGAACTGTTAATATTTAACATTTATTATTTTATTTAAATATATTATTTTTTAACGAAACTATACAACTAAAATATTAAAGGTAAAGAAAAAGCCGTTATGAAATAGGGGGCAAACGAATCGCCTCACGGTAAGCGATTACAGCCGCCAATGGACATCTGCAAAACCAGAGGTGTCACAAGTGAGTTGCCGACTTTTGTGGGATGGGGAGAGTGATAGGGAGAGGGGATGGGATGGGCCTCCGGTGTCCTCACTTACTCGATGAAACACAGCGCAGGTGCAGTTTCAGACCGGTTTTCTACGAGACCGTGGTATCACTCCGGTTGAGCCAGCCCATGCATGCCGAAGTGTGGCTCTCCCACGGTGACTTATCTGGTCATATGTAGGTTGAATTTTAATTCAATTAAATCAAGAAAGTTGAATTTAGAATAGGTTTTAGTAAGCAGAGTTTAATTAACACCCTTTGTCTGGTAAAAATTTAGTTAAAGTTAAAAGTAAACGTAAAGAAAAATAATTTGACTGCACGTTTGACCTAGTGGTTTAACGGTCACCACGCCGTTTCCGTGTCATGGGTTCAAATCCCACGTAGGACAACACTTTGTGTGATCCACAAATTGTTGTTCTGAGTCTGGGTATTCTTTGTGTCCGTTTCATGTATGTTTGTAAAGTCCCCTGCGACACAGGATTTATTGCTAGAGCGGGAGTTGTCTCTAAAAAAAAAATTAAGGAGTGCTGTAAAATTTACAAACTTTATTAACATGAAATGTGAGAGTGTAGAAGTTCATTTGCATGTTAATATTTCCTATTGTAAACGTAAAGAGTTTTTTTTTAAGGAAAATAGAACTTTTAAGGACACCTTGCAGATAATGTGTCATTAATCTCGTTTACTAATCTAAACTAGTTACGACTTTGCCTGTGTGCACTTTGATGTAAAAATGATTCTTATTTTTTTTTCTCTTTTATTAAAGGGGAAGCATGTAAAGAGTCTTTACATGTATGTTTTCAGAAATACAGCACAATCAGATTTCATACCCAATTACATCAACTACATTTATTATATTTTTACTCGAATGTCTAAATATTTTCGGTTTGAAAGTAAGTCTAAGTTATCCTTTTCATTTAGTTTGTATCCTTTGTATTTTCAACAAATCTTATCTTTAGTCCAACTAGTTGGGTGTGAGTTTTTTATCCTTTAGAAATACTGCTTTTTAGGGTTCTATAGTTCACGTCTCGGAACCCTTATAGTTTCATCATCGTCCATCCGTCCGTCCGTCCTCGTCTTACCTTCCAAACGATTACAGCTAAACAGATGAAACTTTGCATGGATATAATATAAAATATTTACCACGTCGAAAAAGTGCTAAAATAAAATTAAGAAAAAAATTTTTTTTGGGTACCTCCCTATACGTAAAGTAGGGATGATATTTTTTCTTGCGTCTACCCCATAGTGTGGGCTTTCAGTAGATAGGTCTTTTAAAAAAAAATGAGAGGTTAATTAGACGTTTTTTTGGACTTTCTCCCTCCAAAAGCTAAACGACTGGCTCAAAAAATCTGAAAAATTATGATGGTGGTCCATATGATGAACTTTGAAGGAAAACTATAACGGCTTAGAAAACTTTATTAGTTCAGGAGTTATGAAGACTTAACTTGTAAATTGCGCTAATTTGGAAAACTTCGTATAAAAATAACAAAATAATAAGCAAACATGACAGCAATTACACGCACTTTGTAAAAGATTATATATATAAATTATAAGGTGTACTATTTTTTGTGTCTTTCTGTCGGTTGAGTAGTAAAGGCGTAAAATCACGAGAAACAAAATTATTTTTGGATATACATTCATATAATATTAGTAAGTAATGTGTCTAACACCTTTTCAATAATATTATTGGCAGGGTCATCCAATAGGATCTATCTAGATGTAAAATGTATTTGTCATTGTGAAGTGAATTCTATCAATTCATTTCAATAGATCAGCGAGCCCTTAATGGATTGTAAGAATCTTACGTGAAAATAGATTTTAAATAGGATTTAGCTAGGATGAATAGATAAGTTACTTCGTCTTCTGGGGAAATAATGTTTTATGCGTTTAGATTTCTTCGCTAGTTTAATTGCTTTAAAGGAAGGACCCTTTTGAGTGAATAATTAATTTATATGTTGTGTTTGGTAAAACTTGCATATAAAGTTCGCGTCAATAAAGAGTACAGAAATGTTTTGAGGCAAAAGCGCATTTGAGGTTTTGTATTAAATCAATCAATCAATATTCTTTATTGTGAATCATAGGTAATACATATGATGTTTACATAATTGATAATGGTCCGCTATGTTCTGCCATTTAGGCCTACAATAATTTAAAATTATATTCAAAGCATGCAAACATAATAATATTTTGGAATATCTATCAAAACAATACAGTATAACATTTGAAGTAAATAAAAATATACATGCAAAACGTCAATGAATTTCAATTTCTATTAATATTAAAACTTAATTTACATACAATTTACAAAATATGAATATATAAAAAAACAATAAGATATAATAATGTCAAATCAATAATTTAATAATCAGCTATTATTTATATTTTATTGTGTGAAAACTTTTATAGTTTAAAACCATTTGGGTCTTGGACCATTGGCGTTTTCATACACTAGACTTGTATTTTGCTGTTGTTATATTTTCCTACAAAACGTTTCGGTTTTTTACTTACCTTATAAAATAAAAATCTGATTGCACGTACGATACAAATAAGAACATCTTGTGATTTAAGACTGCATTGAAGTATCTTTGTATACTTTTAATTTAATTAATTGCAATTTATATAAAATAAAGGTAGTAGAGCCACGCTGATTTCAGCACGAATGGGCCGGCTCGACCGGGGCGGTACTACCCTCGCACAGAAAATCAACGTAAAATGACAGCGTTCGTGCTGTCGTGTTTCGTTGGTGAGTGCGAGACCGGAGGCCCAATTAGTCTAGTCAACAAGTTCCATACTTGCTGACTAGACTAAAAGATGCAGCAGCATCACTAGGCCGCCATGGTGTGGGTCGCCATGCTGCATTGCCTGCATTCGCAATGAGTATGGTGACCTCCACTCTTGGATTCTGCTTATGCTTTCCATCAGGCAGAGTAGAGTCATTTTGGCGGGCCAAACATAAAAAAAAAAAATAAAAAAAAAAAAATACGGGACGTTCTTTAGGGCCTGCCGATAGAAGCGAAAATGAAGTAACTTGTGAATTGTAACGTCGAGGAAGCGTGCGATTACTTTATTCACTAAAACAGTACCCTTATATACACAGCATACATAATTATATAGCTCATGGAAGGCGTCCGGTGACGATGACGTGAGCTCCATGATTTTTGTTCCCCCTAAAAGTGCTAAACTCGCCTAAAGAAGTTTTCACTTCAAAAAAAAATATTTTTTAGTATTTAAGTTATTGTTTAGGTTATAGTTTTTTCCTTTTTTAGATTATCAGTACTATTTAAGAGAGAACTAACGTTCGATAAATAGCAGTAATCACATTAACACATTTACATACAAATAGGATACTTACTGATATATATTTAAATAAATAAACATCATATTAAATAAATATCATTAAATAAACAAAAAATAATAATATTTAATACCAAAGAATACATATAAATAATGTCAAATTTATGTAACATTGTAAATTTACAAAAAACAATAAGGCTTTTTTATTTAAATTTTGTAATTACAATTTAAAAAATAAAAAGTGAAAGCAGAAGTTTTAAATACTTGTGTAATTTATAAGTTGGCGAACTTGGTATGTGGGAATCTGACTCAGATTCCCACAGGCAGTGTACAGTACTTTAAAATTTTCTTGTACCCACAAACCTTGACAAACTGTCTCGTCGGAGACTATCTGTCTGAAACGGAATTGATGTGCAACGGTCCCACCTAACACAATGCTTTTTACGGCAACCTTGTCGAGCATCGACAAAATGTCTCGTCGGAGACTGACTGTCGACTCCGGTGTGCGCCCACACTAATACAGGTCATCCTAGTACAGATGCCAGTCTCCCACATAGATTATATTTATGTGAACTGTATTTGCTGTATGAATTTGTTATTAATTGTAAACTGTGTGTGAGAGAAACAATAAAATTATTATTAATCTTTTTATTACTTTTTATAAACATATTCATAACATTTTTAAACATATATAAAAAAAAATCGTTTAAAAAAACCGACTTCAAAAACTAAAAAGTATAAAATAACTTAATTTGTATGTGCTACCTATTCATTCATTTTACCATTTCATTCAAAATTAAATGATGTCTACAGAATATGAAGGCATGCAGACAATTGCTCTTAACTTCATTGCAGGCGCTCACGTAAATTTGAGGATTTCCTTGGGATCCCATCATCAGATCCTAATATGGTGGCCATGGGACCACATGGGGAGCATACCTTTTCGAATACAAAAATAATTTTCAAAATCGGTCCACAATTGACGGACTAACCAATGTACCGATGAATTGGAAGTCGGTTAAAAAGGAAAATAAATACATATTTAAAAAAAAAATAGTAGACCACCGACTTCGGGTACAGGGACCAAGAAACCGGTGGTTAGGGCACTAAAGATAGGAACCTCCTCACTCCTCTGCATCAGACCTTTGATCCAACCGTCCAACGTGAGCCTCGTAAGGTGTTGGTCGAGGCTCTTATTATTATTTATTTTTTAATTTTCTAATACTCAGTGCAACTTTCATACTTATGAATTTATATAAAAAATCAAACTCCATCAAGCCGTTTAGGTTATAGAGTGTGCTAAAAAATTATACATACTTGATTTTCGCTGTAGGTAACTCCAGATAATTATTTAAAATATTAGATTTTTCTCTGATATGAAGTCTAAATTGGCTATAAACCTCGCCAGCGTGGTATAGTTTAATACGCCAAAACCTCAACTCTAAGGAGAGGCTTGTGTCCAGTACTGTGAAAGGTTGTTGGTGACAATACTACGCTGCTCATACCAGTTTTGGCATAGAGATTGTGTCAAGTATTACTTCTTTTATGTAGTGCTATTCTATATGTTTCAGGTTCACAGTAAAGGTTTGCATAATGATTACATGCGTAAGGAGTATGTATGTCTATCTGTATGTGCCACTGAATATCTTCTATATATATAAAAGAGTAAGGTGACTGACTGACTGACATACCCAGAGATCAACGCACAGCCCAAACCGCTGAAGCTACAATCCTGAAATTTTGCACGTAGGTTCTTTATATGACGTAAGTGAGCACTAAGAAAGGATTTCTTGAAATTCCACCCCTAAGGGGGTTAAATAGGGGTTGAAAGTTTGTATGGAAGTTCGTCATTTTTTAAGTAAGAAATATGAAACTTTACTTTAGGGCTACTGATTAAAAAAGAGTAGATATGTATTTAAGCGTTTCTGGATATTCTACCCCTAAGGGGTTAAATAGGGGTTGTTATTTCGTATATAGGTCAGTCTGGAAGTCCGTCATTTTTGAAGTTAGAAACATGAAACTTTATTTTTAGGCTGCTGATTAAAAATGAATTGATACGTGTTTCAGCGTTTCTGAATATTCTACCCCTAAGGGGGTGAAATAGGGGTTGAAAGTTTGTATGGAAGTTCGTCATTTTTTTAGTAATAAACATGAAACTTTATTTTTGGGGTACTGATTTAAAATGAATAGATACGTGTTTAAACGTTTCTGCATATTCCACCCCTGAGGGGGTGAAATAGGGGTTGAAATTTCGTATATAGGTTATTCTGGAAGTCCTTCATTCTTGAAGTTAGAAACATGCAACTTTATTTATGGCTACTGATTAAAAATGAGTAGATACGTATTGAAGCGTTTCTGGATATTCTACCCCTAAGGGGTGAAATAGGGGTTGAAATTTAGTATATAGGTTATTCTGGAAGTCCTTCATTCTTGAAGTTAGAAACATGCAACTTTATTTTTAGGCTGCTGATTAAAAATGAATTGATACGTGTTTCAGCGTTTCTGAATTTTCTACCCCTAAGGGGGTGAAATAGGGGTTGAAAGTTTGTATGGAAGTTCGTCATTTTTTAAGTAATAAACATGAAACTTTATTTTTGGGGTACTGATTTAAAATGAATAGATACGTATTTAAACGTTTCTTAATATTCTACCCCTATGGGGCTGAAATAGGGGTTGAAAGTTTGTAAGGAAGTCCGTCATTTTCTAAGTGAGAAACATGAAAATTGATGTTTTGGCTAATTAAAAATGAGTAGATACATATTTATGCGTTTCTGACTATTCCAACCCTGAGGGGGTGAAATAGGGGTTGAAATTTCGTATATAGGTTATTCTGGAAGTCCCTCATTCTTGAAGTTAGAAACATGCAACTTTATTTATGGCTACTGATTAGAAATGAGTAGATACGTATTGAAGCGTTTCTGGATATTCTACTCCTAAAGGGTGAAATAGGGGTTGTTATTTCGTATATAGGTCAGTCTGGAAGTCCGTCATTTTTGAAGTTAGACACATGAAACTTTATTTTTTTGGCTGTTGATTAAAAATGAATTGATACGTGTTTCAACGTTTCTGAATATTCTACCCCTAAGGGGGTGAAATAGGGGTTGAAAGTTTGTAAGGAAGTCCGTCATTTTCTAAGTGAGAAACATGAAAATTGATGTTTTGGCTAATTAAAAATGAGTAGATACATATTTATGCGTTTCTGCATATTCCACCCCTGAGAGGGTGAAATAGGGGTTGAAATTTAGTATATAGGTTATTCTGGAAGTTCTTCATTCTTGAAGTTAGAAACATGCAACTTTATTTATGGCTACTGATTAAAAAAGAGTAGATACGTGTTTAAGCCTTTCTGGATAATCTACCCCTAAGAGGTTAAATAGGGGTTGTTATTTCGTATATAGGTCAGTCTGGAAGTCCGTCATTTTTGAAGTTGAAAACGTGAAATTTTATTTTTGGGGTGTTGATTTAAAATGAATAGATACGTATTTAAACGTTTTTTAATATTCTACCCCTAAGGGGGTGGCATAGAGATTTTTTTTTATGTAAGTTCGTCATTTTTTAAGTTAGAATGATGAAACTTTATTTTTAGGCTACTGATGAAAAAAGAGTAGAAACGTATTTAAGTGTTTCTGGTTATTCTACCCTTAAGGGGGTGAAATAGGGGTTGAAAGTTTGTATGGAAGTCCGTAATTTTTTAAATAAGAAATAAGAAACTTTATTTTTGGGCTACTAAATAAAAATGATTAGATGCGTATTTTGGATATTATGCCCGCCCCTAAAGGTGTGAAATAGGGGTTGAAAGTTTATAAGGAAGTCCGTCATTTTTTTAGTGAGAAACATGAAAATTTTGTTTTGGGCTACTGATTAAAAAAGAGTAGATACGTGTTTAAGCGTTTCTGGATATTCTACCCCTAAGAGGTTAAATAGGGGTTGTTAATTCGTATATAGGTCATTCTGGAAGTCCGTCATTTTTGAAGTTGGAAACATGAAACTTTATTTTTTGGCTGCTGATTAAAAATGAATTGTTACGTGTTTAAGAAACATGAAAATTGATGTTTTGGCTGATTAAAAATGAGTAGATACATATTTATGCGTTTCTGCATATTCCACCCCTGAGGGGGTGAAATAGGGGTTGAAATTTCGTAAATAGATTATTCTGGAAGTCCTTCATTCTTGAAGTTAGAAACATGCAACTTTATTTATGGCTACTGATTAAAAATGAGTAGATACGTATTTACGAACATGTTCTACCGGAACCGGTTGTGGTTCACGGTGCCGTTCTCGAAGTTGTTCAAAAATATGTTTGGTACCTCGGGAAGACTTTGCAGTTAAGTAGAAACAACTTCGAGGACGAGGTGAACAGGAGAATTCAGCCGGGTTGGGCAGCGTTTGGGAAACTTTGTCGGATCTTTTCATCGTCAATCCCACAGTGCCTAAATACGATAGTCTTCAATCAATACGTCCTACCTGTCATGACATACTGTGCCGAAACGTGGACACTTACGACACGGCTGGTCCATAAGTTCAAAGTCGCTCAGCGTGCTATGGAGAGGGCTATAATAATAATAATGTTTTATTTTTCTCATCACAAAATCTCAACGTTTCTCTAAGGGATCGCATCAAGAATGAGGTGATCCGGTAGAGAACCAAGGTCATTGACATAGCCCACAGGATAAGCAAACTGAAGTGACAGTGGGCTGGCCATATTAGCCGTAGAACTGATAACCGTTGGGGTAAACGGGTTCGTGAGTGGTGACCGCGTCTCTGCAAACGTAGCGTAGAACGTCCACAGGCCAGGTGGAATAATGATCGGACGGCTGGCAGAAGCTGGATGAGAGAAGCTGAGGATCGAACCAAGCGGCGTGCAATTGGGGATGCCTATGTCCAGCTGTGCACTGCGTTGGTGATAATGAGATACGTATTTAAGCGTTTCTGGATATTCTATCCCTAGGCTAGACTGGAATTCCATCATTTTTTCATTTAGTAGCCTGAAACTTTGTCTTCAGGCTTTTGATTACAAATAAATGAATACTTATATCAGCATTTATGGGAATTCAATTCCTAAAGGGGTTAAAATAAGGGTCGAAAGTGTGTATGAAAGTCAATTTTAATGGACTATTGATTATAAATAAAAAAGTTTAAAACATGAACACAGTATTCATAGATACTTACACAGTTTTAATAAATACATATAATCAACTTCCACGCAAGCAAAGCCGCGGGCAACAGCTAGTCTTATATATAAAATTCTCGTGTCACAATGTTAGTTACCATACTCCTCTGAAACGGCTGGACCGATTTTATGAAATTGAGTGTGCATATCGGGTAGGTATGAGAATCGACCAACATCTATGTTTTGTACCCCAATTTTTCATTATTTTTTAATGGCAAAACAACGTTATCAGCCGGATCAGCCAGTATCTACATAAAATTGTACTTTTAGAACTTTAAAGAATATTAATTAAGTTTTTATTGGCATTGAATATGTTTACTACTGTTTCAGTTTCACGTATTGAACAAAAATATAAGATAGCGAATAGACCAGTATTCTAAGCCTAAAATTCTTCGAAGCACTGGTTATGAGTGTCTTGTTAAAAACTTTGCCCTTACTGTCGCAACTTGCTTCGTTATTTAACACCGTGCGCGAAACAGACAATTTCAACTGTAGCAAAAAATTATGTGCGATTGAGTAACTCATACTTGTACTCGTATTAGACCAAGAGGACGTAGTAGTAGGTAGACTGGCAAGATCTGAACAGCCTTGGACGCTAATCTACACGTTGCTCTACATTCAGCCAAGGAGAGAAACAAATGTCGAGCAACTGTCCGGCAGAAGGTCTCCACACCTAGGGAATCACGACCCTCAGTAATGAGGATAACGACGAGAGGAGGAGGAGGAGGACAAAAGTTGAACAAGTGCATTAGATTCCGTTTGTAAAATCCATACTAATAATATGAATTCGAAAGTATGTCCGTCTATTTGTAATGAGATTGTAATAAATAGCCAAAAAAAACCCTGTAATAATGAGGCACCGAATGAACTAAAAGGAAAGAGAAGTATGACAAACTTAAAAACTGAAAAAGTTGAAAAGAAAAAAAAAAGTGTTTTTTTTTACCTTAAACGGTTTTATTGCAAGTAAATAATAAAATGATATAGACAACGTACTAAAAGCTAAAACATAATGAGGTAGCGCCTAGGTACCAGTCATTTGACTGCCTCGGTGGCGCAGTGGCAGCGTATGCGACTGCTGTGCTTGAGGTCTCGGGTTCGATTTCCGGGTCGGATCAAATGTTTGTATGATCTGCAAATATTTCTTTCGGAGTTTGGGTGTTTTCTATATATAATTTGTATGTATTTACAAAAAAAAGTTTATATGTATTTATATCAGTTGTCTAGTACCCATAACACAAGCTCTGCTTAGCTTGGGACTAAGATGGCTTTGTGTGTTAGATGTCCTAAAATATGTATACTTATATTATATTATACCACACTCGTCATCAATCTAGGGCCTAGATAAAAGAAAAAGATAAATAAAAAAACTAATATTTTTTGTAGAAAATAATGAAGAGCCATGTTTCAGCACATACGGCCCGGTGCGATCGGTATTATAACCACGGTATGACATGACGGTATGACGGCCACGCAAAGGGTTTCCGGACTGGTTAGGTTAGGTTATTTTTGTATTCGAAAGGGTATGCTCCCCATGTGGTCCCATGGCCACCATATCAGGATCTGATGATGGGATCCTAAGGAAATCGAAGGAAACCCTCAAATTTACGTGAGCGCCTGCAATGAAGTTAAAGCAATTGTCTGCATGCCTTCATATTCTGTAGACATCATTTAATTTCATAATATATAACGATATCAGAGTTTACCTCAGATAGTCAGTTTACCTCAAATCACTTGAATTATAGTAACCTATAGAAGATAGTACATTTGAGATTTTATTACAAAAAGTTACCTGAAGTCCTTTCGATTCTATACAGTATGTATGTTACCTTTAGTCTTATTCTTTCAAGTTATTTACTGAAATTATGATGAGAGACTTGAGAAAGACTAAAAAGCGAAAAATAAATATAAACTTCGTTTAAAAAAAACGACTTCAAAATCTAAAAAGTATCAAATAACTTAATTTGCAAGTGCTACCTATTCATAGGTTTGAAGTCGGTGCCAAGCCAAAATATAGTAGTATAGTAGGTACCGCACTCGGCAGCACATACAAATTAAGTTATTTGATACTTTTGAAGTCGGTTTTTTTAAACGAAGTTTTTTTTTAAATTATATTTGTGTTGATTGAATGAAAGGTAAATTGCAGTTTACGATTTATGACGTATTAAAAAAAACTACTTACTAGATTTCGTTCAAACCAATTTTCGGTGGAAGTTTACATTTTCATGTACCTACATCATACATTTTCTTTAGTTTTATCATTCTCTTATTTTAGAAGTTACAGGACCTATCCATAGATACTACTTACCAAGTTTCAACATTATAGATCTTATAGTTTCGGAAAAAAGTGGCTGTGACATACGGACGGACAGACAGACAGACATGATGAATCTATAAGGGTTCTGTTTTTTGCCTTCAGCACGGAACCCTAAAAATAATTAGTAGTGCCACACTAAAGAGGTACACAATAGTATGTTCTATTTTAAGTAACTATGTAGTACTCATTAAATTTATCAGTAATAAAATAAATAAGTTTATTAGTTGATACCAGAAGTTCAACAAGCGACGATAAGGTCCATTCGTTAGTAGCGTTATAGCGCTTGCCAAGTATCTAACAATGGAGTTAATATTTAAAATTACTACAATTTTTATATTACTTAATATTAAGGTAGAATCAAGTGTTGTTGTAAATCGTTATGATGACGATGAGTGTGTTTTAGACAAAAAATTGGTAGAAGAAATTGCCTCCTATAAAGATGTGACGAGAAACATTATGGAAGATATTAAAAGAAGATCTGGTGAGAAGATGTATCAAGAGTGAGGATCAAATAGTTATAAGAACCTAAATTTTAATTAATTAGTTTTAATTTTTTTTTTTTTTTTTTCTTTTATTTATCATATAAACAATAATACAGGACTTAAATAAGATACATAACACGATAAACCTCTAGGGTTTGTGTTGTGTTACACAGTTATTCGGTATCGTATAAATATAATTACAATGTTTTTACACAATCATTAAGCGTATTATATCAACACGAGAGCCAGATACATGCCTCCCAAATAGGATCAATTATATCTAAAAAGATTAGAACTGCTGTCCAAGAAAAATACCTTTAATTTAATTTTAATGTTACTCTGAGTAATTTTATTAACTAAATCCGGCGGTAGCTTGTTTATGAGGCGAGGGATTATGTAGGTTCTTGTTATTGTTCTTTCGCCGTACTTGTTGTTCGCCCGCACTGTACACAACCGGTTTTGAGCCGTCGCTCTAGTATACACAGCATGTTCTGTGACAATTTTTAGTTTGGTATTGAAAAAGTTTTCTTTTAAAATGGTAAAGTTAAATTTACTTTGGACAGGTAATAAGTTACAATGCTTAAACAGGCTAATTTCGTCGTTATAAAATAATAATTTGATCTTTGGGGATACAATTGTCTTTAGTATTTTCAATTGTAGCTGGTAGATTTTGTTAAGATAACTTTTATAGGTTCGGCCATAGCTACTAAGACCGTACTGGATATAAGATTCTACTAATGAATGATACAACATAATTTTGATTTTAAATGGAATTCTATTTTTAAGGATAATAATGTTGGCTAAGAATTGCCGCAGCTTATTACAAACATGTTCAATATGTTTTCCCCAGTTGAATTGACTGTCTATTACTAGACCAAGGTAAGTATGTGACGTGACAATTTCTATGGATGGACAGTTACACGCATCTTTTCGGAATTTATGCAGGCAGCTGTGGGTGTGAGCAATTAATGCAGATGTGATAGTTTGCCGTTGATACGGTGATTTAATAACTAGCAGTTTAGTTTTGTTCGAATTTATTACCAGTCCCGCATCATGGCACCATCTCAGCAAGGTATCAAAATCTGTCTGTAACTTTGCAAGTGCCTTTAGAGGGTCCTTGTCAGCCACTACAATGCAGGTGTCATCAGCAAACTGATAGCAAGTACCCTTCGTGATGCAGTTGTGCATATCGTTCACATAAGATAGAAAATGTAGTGGACCTAAGACCGATCCCTGGGCAGTGCCTTCCGTGGCTGAGATTGTATTACTAAGCACGTTTTTTATTTTTACTGAAAAACTGCGGCCTGTAAGATAGTTTTGACACCAGGCCAATAAAGGCCACAGTTACCTATTCTATTTATTAATTTTTTATGGTCCAAAACATCGAATGCACGGGAAAAGTCTATGAAGAGAGCCAGTACTATTTTCCGCGAATCTAGGTGTGTATTGACCTCATCTGTAAATGCAGACAGTAAATCATTAGTTCCTTTCCCCTTTTGGAATCCAAACTGATTTCTGTATATTATATCGTGCTTTTGGTAAAAACTTTGCATTTGATCAGCGACAAATTTCTCAACTATTTTATCTATAGTAGGGAGAAGTGTTATAGGACGATAGTTCAAGTAGTCATTTCGTTTTCCCTTTTTAAATACAGGTCTTACACATCCTTTTTTTAACTCATCCGGATAAAGACCAGATTTTACACTACTATTTATTAAGTTGGATATAGCGATTGAGATGTCATCCCCTATGTATTTAATATCTGCAGCTTTAATGTTATCAATACCTGGTGCCTTATTTGAATTTAGAGTTTTTATGATTTTGTGTATTTTGGTAGTTGTAGCTTTTTGGAATAGTAGACTCGAGTTAGTTTGTCCATAATAATCTCTTGTATTTAACAATGAAACACTGCACTTCGGGATGATAGTTTTAATAGATTTGTCGAAACCATTTGCAAAATTCTCAGCTATTTCTTTATTCGTGAGCCCTTGCGCATCAAATGCTTTCAGAATGGCGTCGTCAATTGAAAGTTTAACACGACCAAGCATTTGATTTATAATCCCATATAATTTCTTAGGATTTCGAAAGTTATCTTTTATATTGTTAATATAGTATTGGTTTCGTTTACGTTCTAAAACTTTATTTGTTTTATTTCTGATTCGATTATACTGTAATCTTACGCTTGCGTCAAATGAGTTATTTTTCCACTTTTTAAATAGTTTGTCACGTTTTTCACACAGTCGTGTGACATTTCCATCGATCCAAGGAACTTTATAAGATTTATATCTGTGTTTAGAGGTTTTATTTGATGTTGCTTGTTTATTTGCATTGTTAAACGAATTTTTAATAAAATTATATATCTCATCACTATTATTCATATTATTAGTTTCCGTCCATTTAACTTTTTTTAATTCCTTATAAAATAAGTCATAGTTAATAACTGGTCCTCGAACACGCTGTATACAATTTAGCGGCGTAGTGTCGAATTAAACCTTTGCATAATGTTTCCTATGTATTTGTATTGAAAGAGGTGTTTGTTTTGACTTACATCGTTGGACCTTATAAATAATACTCAATAGTTCTAAAAATAATACTGTTAAAGAATGTATTGCCCAGATATTTAAAGTGGACGTGAAATATTTATAATAAAATCTTTTTGTTCGCAGGTATACCAAGTTTATTGACAAATTTGGTGCTCGCCCATCTGGAACTAGAAATTTAGAAAATGCGATAGATCACATGGTTAATCTTACCAGACAGAATAATTTGGACGACGTTACTACCGAAGAATTAGAGGTAATGTATACACCTACTATTTTTACTCAGGAGCTGTCATTTTCCTCATTGATTGCTAACTTAGGGTAATATGACATACTAGTTGTTGCCCGCGACTCCGCCCGCGTATATGATAGTTATCGCAGCGAAAAGTAGGCTATGTGTTATTCTGATGTATAAGCTATATTACTGTAAAGTTTCATCCAAATCCGTTCAGTAGTTTTTGCATGAAAGAGTAACAAACATCCATCCATCCATCCATTCATTCACACTTACAAACTTTCGCTTTTATAATAATATATGACATATTAGATTCTATTATCGACACTTTACTAAAAACACAATTATAGTTACTTCACTTGACCTATAATATTTTTATCACTCCTCAAGAACATTTTTGTGATTGAAATATACTTTAAATTATTTGGCGTATCCTGTAAATATGGATACAAAAATACACATTATTGGGTCAAATGACCACAATAGGCCAACAAATGTAATAGGAATATACAAACACTGTTACGTATTAATTTTAGATTTGATAAATTTAATAGTGTAATTTGATAAAAGTCATTTACTAATATGAATTAAAAAAAAAAAATGTTAAGATAATAATCCAAACTATATGGTAAGTTAAGCTACATAGATTTCGTCGTAGTTTAAGATCAGGTACAGTCAGTATAACTAACAATAAATTACTTCCAATGTAGATTTATTAGGAAAATTTATTAGATCATTTCAGATCAGTTCATATCAAATTAGAGAACAAAAATAATATGTAGAGAAAAAGACAAAACGTACTAGATGTTAAACAAATTATTATTTGTTTGTAATAATTTACTTTTTCCTATCCCTTTTAGGGACCCTATTACTAAGACTCCATATATGTAATAGTACGGAACCTTTCACACTGGGTCGATTTCAATAAATAAGTTTTCAAGCGAGCATTGCAAAACACTTTCATCGTTCTCAAGTTATGCCCAAATACATCTGTTCACAGCATATTAATTATATGTATATCACAGTTTTTTGAAGTGAAAACTTCTTTAGCAGCGTTGTGCACTTTACAAATATTACTTTGGGATGGGTCAAAAGTGTTAAAATCGCGTCAGAAATGCGCGTCAGGACACGTCACCGTAAGACGTAAGATATTTTGTACGTAAGTACCATAAGATGTAATTATAACACATAATATGCACATCATTGTCATCCTTATAGAATTTGCTATATCATGCACTACTTAATTGATAAAGAAATAAGGTAAGAGCACCAGTAGATGACCCCTATGCACAACGGTAATGTTTAAGTTTTCACTTCTGCCGGAGTGCCCACGGAGTGCAACCGGTTGTTTTTTTTTTATATATACCTTGGGTTGTAAATATAGAATAATGAGATAATAATGAGCTGTTCCATTATAAAATGTAACCACTTAATCTTTACTTTCCATAACGTTGTCTTTCAATTTCAGTTGTAAATATTTAGAAAGATATGAAAATTTTTCAGGTGCCGCACTGGAAACGTTTAAACGAATCAGCTAAAATGTTGCAACCGCAATCCAAAAACATTGCCTTATTAGGTCTTGGCACTAGTATTAGCACACCACCAGAAGGAGTCACAGCCGAAGTTATAGTTATAAGTAGTTTTGACGAGCTGGATAAAACAAATCAAACAGAAATTATCGGTAAAATTGTAGTTTTTGATGCCCATTATATTTCCTATGGTAAAACTGTCATATATAGAACTCAAGGAGCTTCAAAAGCCGCTAAAAAGGGTGCCGTGGCAACGCTTATTAGAAGTATAACTCCTTTTTCAATTTATACTCCACATACGGGTGCTCAAGAATATGACAGAAACGTAACAAAAATACCCACGGCCGCAATTACCCTGGAAGATGCTGACTTAATGAGAAGATTACAAGATGAAGGACAAAAAATAGTAGTTACCTTAACAATGTGCAGTAAGTTGGACAAAAATATATCTCGTAACACACTTATTGATCTGAAAGGGTCCCGAGCACCTGAAAAAACTGTTATCGTATCTGGACATATAGACAGTTGGGACGTTGGTCAAGGAGCGATCGATGATGGAGGCGGCATGTTTGTCAGTTGGTTCATTCCTGTGATACTAAAACAACTACATTTGAAACCCAAAAGAACTGTTAGAGCAGTCCTATGGACTGGTGAAGAACCTGGTCTTATTGGGGCACAAGCCTACCTAAAGAAACATGACAAAGAACTTTTTGATATAAATTTCATAATGGAATCTGATGAAGGAACATTTAGACCATTGGGAATGGATGTATCGGCATCTAAACAAGGTCGTTGTATTATTCGAGAAATCTTAAATTTGTTCAAACCAACTAATAAAATGGAGAACAGTGGATATCCGGGTTCCGACATAGTATTATTTATACGAAAAGGAATTCCAGGGGCGTCTTTAGTTACTCAAGAAGATAAATACTATTGGTTCCATCACAGCGAAGGAGACACTCTAAATGTGCAAAATATGACTGACGTCATTGATTGTGCTGCATTTTGGGCAGCTTTCACTTATGTTATTGCAGATCTATCTGTTGATATTCCTCGTAACTAAATGTTTATTAATCTATCTCGTGTACTGTAGTAAATAAAATGTTGATTTAAATAAACATATTTTCATAGTCAGTCTCTATTTTGACACATTTTTAATCACGCTAAAGATCTCTTGTGTATATTTAAGTTTAAAACACTTGTACAATGTAAGGATCTGTGTTTTGAAAAGCTTATAGATTTTTATTGTTTTAATATGTTTCGAATAATAAAAAAAAATGTGTGGCAGTCGGGGACTGCCGCGGTAAAGCTATTGCATAGCATTTTTTATCAACTTATGCAATTATAATTATTCATTTATTTTTTATTTATGCAGCATGTATAATATTGTGAATGAAAAATTCTAAACTATTTTTCAAATGCTCCATCGCATTCGAAGTACACTGCCATCTATATAATTAGTGCCATATTGACAACAAACAAATGTATGTTTGGAATTACCGGACCGTTAGAATTTATCAAGTAGCATAAGAACAACAATTTTAACATTTAGTAGTAATGAGTTAGAATAAGATTAGTTAGAGTTAGGCTGGAAGGTGTAGGTGAATGTTTTTTTTTATTTTTATTTTTTATTTTTTTTGTGTGGCCCGCCGTAATGACTCTACTCTGCCTGATGGAAAGCATAAGCAGAATCCAAGAGTGGTGGTCACCATACTCACTGCGAATGCAGACAATGCAGTATGGCGACCCCCACCATGGCGGTCTAGTGATGCTGCTGCATCTTTTAGTCTAGTCAACAAGTATGGAACTTGTTGACTAGACTATTTGGGCCTCCTGTCTCGCACTCACCAACGAAACACGACAGCACGATCGCTGTCATTTTACGTTGATTTTCTGTGCGAGGGTAGTACCGCCCCGGTCGAGCCGGCCCATTCGTGCTGAAATCGGCGTGGCTCTACTACCTACTAGATTTATGACGAAGGTGCCTCGACTTCAAATCTCAACTGGGCTTCGCCGTATTTTTGTGAATGTTTCCTGGATATTGTGGTAAATAGGTATTCATTAAATAAGTAATACAAAATTACACAAAAAAAAAGATACGAAATCTTCACAACAAACAACAGAGGGCGCTGAGTGTGGATTTCGGAGCAGCTCGTCAACGAATCTGTTTGCCTCTGTCACACATTAAGTGCGTGACAGAGGCAGATTCTTTGATTCGTCGTTCGGAGCAGCTCGTCTCGATCCGTGCGAGCTTCGGGTGTCAGGTTTTATTTGTGTTACGGAATTTCTTTATTCGGTCACCGCGCGGTGACCGAATCAAAAGCCCGCGATAAAAGCTATGCAATATCTTAAAAACATTACACATTTACTCACGTCTGTTTGATCCCAAACTAATAAACGTACTTTTAATATTCTTAAATCTATTGTAGTACAATCAGTAGACACTACATCCAAATACACACAATAATTTGTCCTGGTTGGGAATCGAACCTTTGACCTCTGGCATAGCAAACAGAGTTCTGACCACTAGACCAAGAGGACAGTCAATGATTCGAACTACGAATTCAAAGCTTTTGGCCGCAACTCCGTCCACATGTATGTCGGTTATCGCGGTAAACAGTAGCCTATGTCCTTCCTCAAGAATCAAAGTATCTCTTCACCAAATTTCATTGAAATAGGTTTAGCGGTTTAGCCTTGAAAACGTAACAGACCAACATACAGACAGAGCTACTTTCAAATTTATAATATTAGTATGGGAGTATGGATTGCTAGATTTCATGAGTCAGGAATAAGTCGCTCATAAGAGTTTATGTTTTGATTTGCATAAATAGCTATAAATAAATTTGTCTACTAGTATTAGATACTAATTAGTCATTTGTAAATAATAGATAAATACATTTGTCTGGGATATTGAAATGTAGGATGAAAGAGTACGACTAAAGGTAACATACATACACATGACATTTAAAGATTTTTCTTCCAACTCCTGACCGTTAAGGAGTTTTATCTTCCATCATCAGCTCATCATCACGGACTGATGACTACTAAATGTAAACACTGTAATAGGTTTAGAAAATATATGAAAAAAAATATAGTACATGCCTAACAAATTTGAGGGTTTCCTTCGATTTCCTTGGGATCCCATCATCAGATCCTGATATGGTGACAATGGGACCATATGGGGAGCACACCCTTTTGAGTGCAAAAATAATTTTCAAAATCGGTCTACAATTGACGAAGTAATCAGTGTACATACATAACAAAAATACATATATATACCGATGAAATTGAGAACCTCCTCCTTTTGGAAGTCAGTTAAAAATGGATCATCATCAATTTCCAGTTTCATAATCTCAAATTTTTGTTTAGTATCTTTATTACAAGTTAATCTTCAATGAAGATTATTTCTAAGCATGTGGCAAGAAATTGAAGTATATTTTTTTAAAATAACGAGTACATTTCAATTTCCTGCTAGTTCAAATACATCACACAGGCTGCAGTCACAAGAAGAATTTAGTCAGCCTGAGATAACGGTCGGCTGGTATGTCTTTTTTATCTATCGTTGACATATTAATTTCCGAAAATATAATTATTATGTATATAAATAATTTTGTTGTTATAACCAGTATTGTTGGATACAAAATTACACATTATTGGGTTAAATGACCACAATAAGCCAACAAATGAAATAATAATTTTTAGATCTGACAAAGTTAATCATGTTATTTGAAAAAGGTCATTAACCGACTTCCAAAGGAGGTTCTCAATTTCATCGGTTTTTTTTTTGGTTTTTTTTTTACTAGTATAGATTTGACATCTATTATTAGTTTTTTTTGTTAAGATAAGCCAAAACACATGACAAGTTAAATCATTCATATCAAATTAGAGAACAGAAATAATATGTAGAGTAAAAATCAAAACGTTCTACGTACGTAGATTTTTTTTAGGGTTTCATACCCAAAGGGAAAAAGTTACCTTATTACTAAGACTCCACTGTCCAGTCTATCTGCCTTTCACCAAACTGTATCTCATGAAATTTACACACATGATACAACAAATACTAAAAACAGAAGAAAATAAATATTTATGTAAGTAGAACTACCTCACAACAAATGTGAATTTTTGCCATTTGCTCAAAAGTAATAATGGAAACAGGTAGAAACTTAAAATGCGTATATGTAATGGTACGGCACCTTTTATACACGAGTCAAACTTGCAATTGCAAATCATTGTCCAAGCAAGCACTACAAAACTCTTTCATGGTTTTCAAGTTATGCCCAAATCATGCCCAAATACAACTTCTCAAAGCATATTGCTTATATGTATAACACAGTTTTTTTTCTCCACCTTAGGTTCGAAATAACGAATAAAAACCAGCTGTTTCATTTAAAAGTGTAACCACTTAAGTATTACTTTCCTTATCGTTGTCTGTCAATTACGGTTGTATATTTTTAGAAAGATATGATATATTTCTCAGGTACCACACTGGAAACGCCTACACGAATCGGCTCGAATGTTGCAACCGCAATCCAAAAACATTGCCTTATTAGGTCTTGGCACTAGTATTAGCACACCGCCAGAAGGAGTCACTGCCGAAGTTATAGTTTTAAGTAGTTTTGAAGAGCTAGAAAAAACAAATCGAAAAGAAATTGTTGGTAAAATTGTAGTTTTTGATGCCCATTATATTTCCTATCGTAAAACTGTCATCTATAGAACTCAAGGAGCTTCAAAAGCCGCTAAAAAGGGTGCCGTGGCAACGCTTATTAGAAGTGTAACTCCTTTTTCAATTTATACTCCACATACGGGTGCTCAAACATATGACAGAAAGGTAATAAAAATACCCACGGCCGCAATTACCCTGGAAGATGCTGACTTAATGAGAAGATTGCAAGATGAAAAAAAAAAAATAGTAGTAACCTTAACAATGTGCAGTAAGTTGGACAAAAGTATATCTCGTAACATACTTATTGATCTGAAAGGGTCCCGAGCACCTGAAAAAACTGTTATTGTATCTGGTCATATAGACAGTTGGGATATTGGTCAAGGAGCGATCGATGATGGAGGAGGCATGTTTGTCAGTTGGTTCATTCCTGTCATACTTAAACAACTACATTTGAAACCCAAAAGAACTGTTAGAGCAATCCTATGGACTGGTGAAGAACCTGGTCGTATTGGTGCTAAAGCCTACCTAAAGAAACATGACAAAGATCTTTCTAATATAAATTTCATAATGGAATCTGACGAAGGAACATTTAGACCATTGGGAATGGATGTATCAGCATCGAAACAAGGTCGTTGTATTATTCGAGAAATCTTAAATTTGTTCAAACCAATTAATAAAATGGAGAACAGTGGACATCCAGGTTCCGACATCATGTCATTTATACAAAAAGAAATTCCAGGAGCGTCTTTAGTTACTCAATATGATAAATACTATTGGTTCCATCACAGTGAAGGAGACACTCTAAATGTGCAGAATATGACTGACGTCATTGATTGTGCTGCATTTTGGGCAGCTTTCACTTATGTTATCGCAGATCTATCTGCTGATATTCCTCGTAACTAAATGTTTATTAATCCATCACGTGTACTGTAATAAAAAAATATTTTAATTTAATTAAACCTGTTTTAATTGTACGTCTCTATTTTCACATCTTTTTAATAGCACTAAAGATCTCTTGTGCAAATTTAGGTTTATAACACTTGTACAATGTAAGAATCTGTGCCTTGAAAAGTGTATAGATTTTTATTGTTTTAATATGTTTCGAATAATTAAAAAAAAAAAATACACATTTACTCACGACTGTTTGATCCCAAACTGATAAACGTACTTATAATATTCTTATATACATACATAGTACAATCGATACACACAACATCCAGACACACCCAATAAATTGCCCTGGTCGGGAATCGAACCTTCGACCTCTGGCATAGCAAACAGGGTTATTGACCACTAGACCAACAGCACAGTCAATGATTCGAACTACGAATTCAAAGCTTTTGGCCGTAACTCCGTCCACGTGTATGTCGGTTATCGAGGTAAAGAGTAGGCTATGTCCTTCCTCAAGATTCAAAGTATCTCCATATCAAATTTCATTGAAATAGGATCAGCTCGAAACGTAACAGAGTTACTTTCAAATTTATAATATTTGTATGGGAGTATGGATTGCTAGATTTCATGAGTCAGGAATAAGTCGCTCATAAGAATTTATGTTTTGATTTGGATAAATAGCTATAAATAAAATTGTCTACTAGTAATAGATACTAATTATTAATTTGTAACTAATAGATAAATAAATTTGTCTTGGATAATGAAATGTAGGAAATGGATCATCATCAATTTCCAGTTTCATTATCTCAAATTTTTGTTTAGTATCTATATTACAAGTTAATCTTCAATGAAGATAATTTCTAAACAAGTGGCAAGAAATTGAAGTATATTGTTTTTAAATAACGAGTACTTTTCAATTTTTTGATAGTTTAAATACATCACACAAGCGGTAGTCACAAGAAGAATCCAGTCAGTCTGAGATAACGGCCGGTATGTCTTTTTTAATTTCCGAAAATATAATTGATATGTATGATGTACATATATATAATCTTATTGTTATAACCTGTATTGCTGGATACAAAATTACACATTATTGGGACAAATAACCACTATTTAGTCAAATCACCAGGGCTTCGTAATTCATTCCTTGAAGTAAGGAAACCTTGTAGCCCATAGATATAGTCAAGACAATCGAAAACCGATCACCAAGTGATCGGAAAAGATTTCAACTTAGGGTGATAACACCCATTTCAGATAAGAATATAAAATAACTCACAGTTGTTGTGGTGGGGTGTTGATTTCTTCAATCTTTGCTGTGAAGAAGAGGCGTCCCGTCACGATCAACACGCAGGTTCATATCACA
Source organism: Diaphora mendica (assembly GCA_949125395.1). Lineage (NCBI taxonomy): Eukaryota > Metazoa > Arthropoda > Insecta > Lepidoptera > Erebidae > Diaphora > Diaphora mendica. The sequence goes on along the minus strand of OX421310.1, from coordinate 39,554,428 downwards.
CACACCACAACCGTTTACAAATACAATCACAATTCAAACCAGAAGCCCGGGGCGGATTTGCGAATCGGTACTACAAGCCCGGGCTACAATCGCCAGAACCGCAGTCACACAACATTAACTATAATAATAAAAAAATCGCTGTAAGGAACCTTAGACTTGGCACGACTTTGTCTAGATTTCATTACTTTTTAGAGATAAACCAGCAGCTCCATCGAGACTTGGCTAGTTTTTTACAGAATGTTTTTGGTGGGATTTCACTTTTTTTGTAGAAACGTGGGCATTTTGGTTTATTTTATTAGATTTTCTTATTTGACACATTTTTTTTCTTTTTAGGAGTTTTTTTTTTATTACAGTCTTTCTTTTCTTTTTTTTTGTCACAAGCTACTTCAGATCTCCGATTATCCTAGTTTTTATAGTTTTCTCTTTATGTGGCCATTAAACCCTAACTCTGTACCAAATTTCAGCTCTCTGAGTTTATGGGAAGTACTAGTTCTATTATGATGATCATGAGTGAGTGTCATAAATGCGAAACTTTGCTTGCGCTTAACTTCGGAACTAAATGACCTACAGACTTGAAACGCAATTTGTAGGACAATATGGCTGTAAATTATATCTTTTAAATTATATTCTGAGTCTATCACTCAGATGAGCCATGACTTACACAAGCGGATGGCTGAGTTTGAGGCTAAGCTGCAGAAGGAGCCGAGCATACCTGCCACCATCTCTCGTCTCACAACCGAGTTTGCAGCTTTTAAATTGCTTACAATGCAGTCCTTGACCAATTTGCAACATGGTTTTTTTTTATCAAATAGTGGGCAAACGAGCAGACGTATCGCCTGATGGCAAGTGATTACCGCCGCATAATTATGAACAGCCGCAACACCAAAGGTGCCACAAGTGCGTTGCCGACTTTTGGGGAATGGGGGGGGAGGTATTGAGGTATGGGCCTCCGGTATCCTCACTCACTCGCTGAAACACAGCGCAAGCGCTGTTTCACACCGGTTTTCTGTGAGGCCGTGGTATCACTCATGTCAAGCTGGCCCATGCATGCCGAAGCGTGGCTCTACCACGTTGAAGCAATCTCAAGGAGTGTTGACGCGCTCGAGATGCGTGGGCGCAGAAAGATCCTCCTCTTCCATGGTGTAGCTGAGGATAAAAAAGAGGACACCGCTGAAGTGGTTGCTTCCCTAATCAAATGCTGAGGGTAGCTGAGGATAAGAAAGAGGACACCGCAAAAGTGGTTGCTTCCCTAATCAAAGACCGGTTTGAGCTGTAGCAGTAGCAGTTTAGTGCAGGTGACACAGGTTGGATCACCAGACAGACCAGCCATAGAAGACAAGACCCATCCTGGTTAAGCTGCAATCAGTTTGAACCCGTGACAATATTTAGTTCAGCAAAACGAAGTTAAAAGGTTCTGGTATCACTGTTTCGTAGTTCCTCACGAAGATACGTCACGATATATTTATGGCTGCCCGAGAAAGATATGGTGTAAACAACTGTTGGACCAGGCAGGGTTATGTTTACATGCTGGGCCCAGACGTAAAATAGCAGAAGCCTGTGGCGTCCGTGAAAACAGTCTCCACAAAGTCAAAACGAGCTAAAAAGTAAATATACATTGTTTATTTACATTGTGCTGCAAGGGGCACTCTGTATTTTATATACCGCCGCCATTGAGGAATAATATATAGAGAAGTCATCTCAACCAAAAACTAAGGTACAACTTCATAGCGGAGGGGAACGCACGGAGCGCGCAGGGCTCTCCTGGGTGCGGGGACTTAGTCATAGATTATAAATTAATAAAAAACAGATGCGACATTTTTATTATTATTTCATAGTATGTATTAAAATCGTACTAGTATTTTTAACCGACTTGAAACAAGGAGGAGGTTCTCAATTCGACCACTATGAGCCGTAAAGCTTTTGAGCATTTTTGAAAAAAAATGTGAAGCATATTTGCAAAAATTACACAATTGATCTCAGATTTGAAATCAGATTCAAGAGCTTGTGTCGACTGCAAAACTTCATATTTTTCTTCAACGTATCCATTCAAACTGGATGTGCTATTGATTATATTTATGGATGACGAATTTAAAATACTGAAATAGTCTAAAGGAATGCAGTTCCCACTGAAAGATGATCGTAGTTCTAGATGGTTCAACGCTTTCTTATAGGCAGCTCTAAATTGTATGACATTTGGGTTATTATTATAGCCACCTTGTTTTCTAATTATGCCAAAAAAAAGTTCCATGTGGTCCTGATTAATACGATACGTAGTTAAGTAGGTGTTTTTCCTCTACTAAGTAAGTCTAAAGTGTCTTTACCAATTCAATGCAGATAATAGCTTCAAATAACCCCGTTTGATTTGAAGAATCCACAATCTTTTTTTTGTGATATTCAATATAATTTTAGGATGTTGATTCTTTCTTCTAATAATTCTTTTAGATTTCATTTGGAATTGAAGGTTAAGTATAATAACAAAATATTAATATAATAATAATACTTCATTTATAAATGTAAATATTTCTGATTTATTTTGTTTATCTATTGGACGTTTGAAACCATAAAAATGTTATTTTCTGGAATTTATAACATCGAAAAAGTAACTTATTAAAGTTATGAACTGAAGAATCTTTGAATTTGTTTGATTTTAAAACTTCGTCACACAGAGTTAATGATTTAGCTACACTCATGCTAAGCAACTGTGTAGCCATACCAACTTTTAAACTTTCGCGTTCCATGATATAATAATTATTTTACGGGAATTAACATATTACATACCTCTGATTTGCCTGACGTTTCAACCAGGTTGCACTGGCTGTGTTCAGAGGCTGACCTGTGACCACGGCCAGTCTGGACCTTCATTTTGCTGCAGTTTATTTAAATTAATTAACAGTTGCGACTTAATTTGATTATTGTTTCCATCAAATATTAACCGTTTTCGTTCAAAGGTGTTTCTAGTCAATTTAATGTATGGCAAGGGCCCAAGAAAATGTATACTTCTTCTGAAGTTGAAGGATGAGGAAAGTTTGTTTTTTGTTCAACCTAATCAATTTGGAGGATAGGTGATAGATTAGTGCAACTGTTGCCATTGAATTCTAAGCAAGCAATAGTGTAGTTTTTTTTATGGAATAGGGAACAAACGAGCAGACGTATCGCTTGATAGAATGCGATTACCGCCATCCATGGATACCCGCAACACAAGAGGCATACAACATGCTCAGCACAGCCTGTTTTGCATGAACTAAAAATCATTTTGAGTAAGGTGTGTAGAGCGGAAAGTTGCGTCATTGTCACGCTCTTTCTTTAGAAGCAGCCTTCAGTGTTGCTATTCCTCTAATTACTTTTATTACTTCTTCTAAATCAGAGTTCAATTGTGAACTAGATCCGATTTTTTCACAAAAAAATATAATCACGACGAAGCTGTAACAAAAAATACTATTAATTTTAATAGTTTATTTCATTGATTGATGATTAATATTATTGAATTCAACCGTAAAATTATAATTTTTAATATTACATCTCATCATCATCTTCCTAGTCTTTATTATTCCCATGATTTGGGGTCGGCTACTAGTTCAACCGGTTTTACCTGAATATCAGTTTTTACACCAAACGATTGGCATCGGTAAACGGCAAACCCTGAGGGTGAATTGAATTCGACGGTTGAACTAGTTGTCAGTATATTTGAGGGCAATTACGATTGCCATAGATGTTCATGACAACCGGGACCGACGGCTTAAAGTGCTCTTCGAGGCACGGGCGGGAACCATCGCCATCTTCCATACTCTGGGCTGCTATTAAGAATTTCTTGTAAGAAAAACTCAAAAGCAGTTCGACCTGGGAATCGAACCCGAGACCTCTTGATCTGCAGTCGCTTACGCTAATCACTAGACCAACGAGGCAGTTTTTATTACATCTATACATTGCTACACAAATATTCGTTTGAATATTCAGAATATTTTTTTAATAACTAGCTGTTGCCCGCGGCTCCGCCCGCGTGTATGTCGGCCATCTGTCAGAACCCAGAACGGCGCAGAACCCAGCTGAGGGATAGTCAAATAATAACCGTCTTCTCCTGTCACAAACATTATAGGATACTGTTGTGGATCATAGGACCGATGTAGCTCAGAAACTCTTTTGAGCTGTCCGTCTCTACCGTGTAAGACTATATCCCTGGGATATTTTTCCATGGGGATAATTAACTTTAAATTATCTGAGGAGTTCTAAGTTGACACGACAACGCGCGACCCCATACTGCGCAATAGACAGTCTTCAAGCTGCAAGAGCTGGGGTTGGAAGCTCTCCCTCATCCGCCATACTCACCAGACCTTGCACCTACCGACTATTACTTTTTCCAAAATTTAGACAACTTTTTAGTGGGTAAAAATTTCAATTCCCGAGAGGCAGTACAAAATGCCTTTGAAGAGTTTGTTGCCTCCCGTCCAGCTGATTTTTACAAAAAGGGCATCAATAAACTGCCAATGCGTTGGCAAAGATGCGTCGATTGCATGGGTGATTACTTCGAATAACAGAAATAAAAAAGTTTGAAAAAATAAGTACTTTCACTTATTGCATACAAAACGGCAATTTCATAGGTAAAGGCCTATTATTTCAATAAATCGTATATTTTAATTACGCCATAACTTCAAAACCAAACGTCCAATATTAATAATTTAAAGACCAAATATTATCTACATAAACTGTACTTAGTGATGAAATAATTTATTTTGATAAGGATTAATAGCATGAGTAAAATAAATGCGTTTAAATGTAGTCCAAAAAAAATTCAAGATTTTTAGATAAAAAAATGGTTGCTGTGCCTCACTTGACATAGATAGGTTTAGTGTTTTGCGGATTTTTATGTAGATATTTATAAGATCTACAATTAATTGGAACATTTTATGGTTCTATATTTTATAGTTTAGGCAGCGTACGCAAAATAAGTAACTTTTCTGCTTTTCTGGTTGATTTTTTACACCTTGTGTCCGAAAAACCCAAATATTACGGAACCCTATTTTTTTCCAAAATAAAATTAAGCCTATGTTACTCGTGAATAATGTAGCTTTCGAATGGTGAAAGAATTTTTACAAACGGTCCAGTAGTTTTTGAGCCTATTCATAACAACCAAACAAAGTTTTCCTCTTTATAATATCAGTGTAGATAGCCTTCCTCGATAAATGGGCTATCTAACACTGAAAGAATTTTTCAAATTTGACCATTTGATTATTAGGTACCAACAATTAGGGTCCTATACTCGTCATAACTTCTAAACGAAATGTCCGTTTGGGATGAAACAAAAAGTATTTTACTTCTACATAAATACCCTTGATAACATAATGCTTAATTTGGATAAGGATTAATATTACAATACACATTTAACGTAGTTTCTTTCTTCAAACGATTTAATAAATTTTTTGAACACAAAAGCGGTTATTGTGAGTAAACCATGATAGTTAGATATATGCTCTCTCGGACTTTTTTGTAGATCTTAATGGGACCTACAAACCCGTTATACATTATTTTGTTCTATTGTCAATAGTTATTGCAGCGCACGCAAAAATAGGTTTTCGATTTCACACCTTGGGTTACAAAAAAGCAATTTTCTTACGGATCCCTAATTTGGACTAAATGGACTATCCAACACTAAAAGATTTTTTTTAATCGGACCAGTAGTTCCTGAGATTAGCGCGTTCAAACAAACAAACAAACTCTGCAGCTTTATAATATTAGTATAGATTAATATGTAACATTCGCAGGAAGCAATTATTTCTTTTGAGTATTCAGATTTTTTTTTTTATTAATTTGACATTAAAAGAAAACATATTTCTTGCATCTCTCATACTTCATGCACTCCAGTATTTTTTTAATTTGTTCATAAACTATAACATAATATTCAGTATTTAAATTTTATCACATCAACTGCACAATAATAAATATACATATTCACAATAACAATAAATTATACAAATAGTTTTAAAACGCACAAAACATCTACGTATGCTGCGGACGAGGTCGCACATCTGCTTCCCTTCCCCTTCTCACCTTATTACCTGAGGTTCCTTGCAGACTCAAGTATTATATGTGTGTATTAGTTATGCTATGTGAATCTAACTTTAATTCAAAGCCTTGAACAAACGACTGAAAACTCCATAAAAGAATATTTATTTTTAAAATAATTAAAAAATATATTGGGTAAACATTTTAGCATTTAGTGTTAAAAATATTTCAAAATAAGTTTTTACAAAAATCCGTTCAGTGGACCCGAGTGGTTCCGGGGTATAAACCTTACGGCACTAAACTACATAAATGGAATGTAGGAAAATTGATCATCAACAATTTCCAGTTTCATATCCTCAAATTTTTGTTAAGTATACATGTCATATTTTAAAAGTTAATCTTCTTAGAACATAATTTCTAGCAACTGGCAAGAAACTAAAAGTATTTTTTTTATTAAATCACGCTTTAATATTAGTACTTTTCAGTTTAGTGATTTCAGTTTCAAACACATCACACTGGCTGTAGTCACAAGAAGATTCTTTCTTAGATTATTACCTGTCGTTAACATGTTAATTGCCGTAAATATAATTAAATATATTGTAAACCTCAAATGCTCTGAGTTATCACTGCCTAGTCACTCAAAAGACGTCCACTACTGGATATAGGCCTCTCCCAAGTTTCTCCGCAATAACCAGTCCTGTGCTGCCCGCATCCAACGACTTCTAGCGGCGCTGCATCTTGCGGAACGCTGTCGCCACTTAAAAAATAATCAATATAGGCTTTGTTCGGACTATTTAGTAGATGGTTTGTGAGAAGTTTGCACAAAATCGGTCGAGCGGTTCTTCATTTATCACATTTTTTGTAATAACCGATAAACGCCGGCCGAGCCGGGGGCAACAGCTTGTAAGGTATATAAATAATCTTGTTGTCATAAACGGTATTGTAAACCTTAAATCCTCTGAGTTGTCACTGCCTTGTGTAAGTTCTTAGATCACAGAATTGTAATATTACGTCGTAGATGCGAATAGCTAAGTACGGAGTATACCAACTATAAAGAGCGAAATGTGACCATAAAAGCAACGTGTAGTAGTGTGCAAACATCGTTTGAAGTAATAGTGACCCCACTAGTCGTAAGTAACAGACGACTACTGATAGTAAAGCTACGTGTACACGTGCGATAATCCGCTTGTATTAAAGTTGAACTTACGTGTATATGTTACGGACAATTTGATAAGTCCGGGCATTATTAATAATGGCCGGTCTGTATTCATAATGCCCGACTCAATTGGGCAATGTGATTAAAACAGCATGAGTAATCTTGGGCAAAGTAATAAAATAGGTGAACGGTACTGTTTTTGTTTATGGTTAGGTTAGGTTTTTTTTAAGTGGTCCTCTCGAGCCGGTCATCCTCGAGTGGGCAGGGCGGCAGCACGGGACCGTTTCCTTCCGACTGACGCAGGTCCTTTCCGGGCACGGTTGCTTCGGGAAGTACCTGCACTCGGTCGCTAGGAGGGAACTGAGTCCCGCCTGCCACCACTGCCACTGCAGTGAGGACTCCGCCCAGCCGATTTGCCCAGCCTGGGCGTCGCAGCGTCGGGTCCTCACTGCAGTCATCGGAGGAGATCTCTCGCTACCGGCCGTCATACGCTCCATGGCCGGTAGCGACAGCAGTTTTACCGCGGTCGCAACCTTCTGCGAAGATGTAATCTCGCAGAAGGACGCAGCGGAGAAGGCCCGGGAGGACGACCTCCACTCGGACCCAATCTGCCGCCGGCGAACCTATCAGTGCCTCATGCCGCCCCGAGTGTGGCCGCTGATGGTAGGGATGGGTTTTCCCCTCCATCCGCATTAGTGGCCACCCGCGAGAGGGCGACGTACGCGTGTGCCGTACGTCGCCTACATTGAGCACCGTCTGCAGTTTCTCCCGTCTCAGCGACTCCGACACCGACCCCCCCCCCCCCCCCCCGCCGCAAACCCCGATACGTTCCGAGGGGATTTCCACAGGTGAAAAAAAAAAGGTTTTTTTAAGTGTTTTTATTTATGGTTAGGTTTTTTTTTTTTAAACAGACAAAAAACCTAACCTTACCATATTTTTTTGGGGCCTAAAGTATCCTCATTCACTCGGTGAAACACAGCGCAAGCGCTATTACACTCCGGTTTTCTATGAGGTGAGGTCGTGGTATCAATGCGGTCGAGCCGGCCCATTCATGCCGAAGCGTGGCTCTCCCACGGTATTTATTTTTTTCATTTATAAATTTTACTATTAGACTAGATTAGACTATGGGCAGAATAAGAAACAGCTAGTGACAAATTGTCGCCTTTACATAACAGAATACAGTACAACAATAAAGAATAGTACAAGAATAGTAACAACAATAGGGCAGGGTAATAAATTATAATAAACTGAGAAACTGACACATCGCTATCTATTTTTAAATAACTACATATTATACATATAAAACATTAGAGTGTGTTATCGAACTTTATTCATCTATGAACTGCAAAGGAAACTGCTTTCGCAATAATCCCATCGCTGATATACAAAACGTAAGTTAAACGCACCACAGAACTATGAGTTCACCCACTGCATGTGGCTCACTAACAAATTTATCAAATATGGACTCACCTGATTTTTCTGAGGAAAGTAATGTTGTTATGCGAAATAAGCGAAAACGATCTGAAGACCTTAGTAATGAGCTTGTGGAAATGCGCAAGGAAATTACTCAAATATTGACTTTGATGAAATCGGTGGATTCCAACCAAAAACAATTCATGGAAAGAATATCAGCCAACATGATTTCCATAAAAGAACAAATGAGTGATCTTAAATCTATCATTTCCGCCATAACAAATGAGCAAGTTGTGATAAAGTCGGATATAAAAATGCTACAAAACAAAGAAAATGTGTTGCAAAAATCTATGTACAACATGCAATTAAAAGTCAAGGAGCTGAATTTAGCGGGTTCACTACCAGGTAACGATATTAACATTTCTGAAAATATAATAACCGAAATTAAACAACGTGAGATAAGAAGCAAGAATATTGTTATAACTGGTATACCAGAACCAGTCTCAACAAACCAAGAAGATAGAAACACCGCAGACAAGCTAGAAGTCATGAAGCTACTGAAAACTATAAAGAACGACTGTCCGGAACCCAAAACCATGATTAGATTGGGAAAATAAATACTAGCAAAAATAGACCCATAAAAGTATATTTCAACTCAACAGAAATAGTCAAGAATATACTACGCAACAAAAACCTAAACCCCAACTCAAATATCAAGATTTATTCGGATCAGACAAAGCAACAGCAGAAATATCTTAATGAACAAGTGAGTGAGCTGAAGCGTCAAATGGAAAGTGGTAACACTAATTTAAAAATCAAGTACATTAATGGCGTGCCAAAACTGATCGAGGATAACAAAACTTCAAAAAACTAAGCGCTACTAAAGATCTCGATATTACTATAAACGATTTAATAATTTATGAAATCACTGATTCCCACGATCACATTTTGAGTAACAAAAAAGCGATTCGGTTTTTGTACGCCAATGTTCGTAGTATAGTAAACCCACAAAAGCTGGACGAACTAAGATGTATATTTAATTTGTCTCAAGCACCCTACACTACAATATTCTAACGGAGACCTGGATAAAAAGTGAAGACGAAGCGAAAAGAACTCAAATTACTGGTTATAAGCACTATTACAGTTATAGACGTGATACTAGGGGAGGAAGAGTTTCTATTTTGCCCTAAAAAGTCTGGACTATTATGAACTTGAAGAACATAGTTCAAATGGAAATCATTATGTCTGGATACACTCTAAAAGTTATTCCTTGGACATTGGCGCTGTATATAGGAAACCAGAGTCTACTAACATCAAAAATTTCCTTCAATGCTACCGTCAATATTTGCAGAGATCTAAGAGAGTAATAGTATTTGGGGATTTTAACCTGAATCTATTGAGTGCTGACCCTGTGGTTTCTGAATACCAAGACATTCTACATGAGAACGGTTGCAAGATTATGAACAAAATTGACACTGAATATTCCACCCGAGAAACTGTATCCTCAAAAACAATAATTGATCATGTGAGTTCTAGCCTAACAGAAAACAAATTTCATCTTGCTTTAGTAGATACACCTATGTCTGACCATAAGCAAATATATTTTGAAATTAGAAAACATAAATCTGAGCCTATTAAGAAAGCAAAGTATGAAGCGATCAACTATGAGAAACTTTACAATGTTGTAGGAGAAAATAAGAGTCGAAATGACAGCTGTTGTTATCATCTACTTGAACAAAAAATATTATCAGGCATTACCAAAAGCAAAACTACTAAATTTAAAACCCTAAATCCCCCTCGCCAAGATTGGATAAATAAAGAAATAATAGAAGAGATAAATAAAAGAAACATATTATGGAAACAATATAAAAGCAACCCCGATGACGAAGTCAAAAAGGAAAAAATTGTTGTGAAACGTAACGAAGTAACGTGCATGATACAAGGAAAGAAATCCCAATACTATCGTAAGCAGTTTGCTGATTGCAAAAACAAGCCAAAAAAAAGGTGGAGCCTCATAAATAATCTATCTGGGAATAAAATAAAACAAAATACTGGGCCACCGAAACTTTTGACACCAGAAGGATATATTACCACCGAAATAGATATCAGCAACTATTTTAACGGGTATTTTTCAAATATTGGTTCAATCCTAGCTAATAAGATTCCAAAACGATACCACAACCTTGCAATTTACACCAATTCTTTGGGATTAGTAGACAGTAATCACAGGATAACACAATTTGAACATACTAATCCAACTGAAGTTGCCAAGATAATACGGAATCTGGATAATACACCAGCACAGGCCTGGATGGTATGAATACCAAATCTCTCAAATGTGTGTCCCCTTTGGTACTTGAAGAACTTACGAACTGTATTAACATCTGTCTTGATCGAGGAAGAGTGCCAGAAAGCCTTAAACTGCAAAGGTAACACCTATTCATAAATCTGGTAAGAAGAGTGATCCAAGTAACTATCGGCCGATATCGGTTCTTCCTGTTATGTCAAAGGTTTTTGAAAAGATTTTGCATAACCGCGTAGAAACTTACTTAAACCAACAAAATTTTCTTTATACAAAGCAGTACGGATTTAGATCGAAATCTAATACGTTGTCGGCAACTATAGACCTTATAACAAAAATTAAAACTAATATCGACAACAAACAAATTGCTCTGGGTATTTTTATTGATTTGAAGAAGGCGTTTGACACAATTAGCCACGAAATTCTACTGAAAAATCGGTATTGGCGGGGATGCATATAATATATTAAAATCATATCTATCCGATCGCCGACAGGTCGTTAAAGTCGGTCAGACTATGAGCGAACCAAAAAATATTACATACAGTATACCGCAGGGGTCGATTATAGGCCCCTTGTTATTTCTTATAAATATTAATAATGTACACCAACTAGGATTATAGGGGGACTTGAATTTATACGCGGATGACACTTCATTATTTTATTTTGGCCACCAGATAGACACTGTGATTGCAGATGCACAGAGTGACCTTGAACGTTTGAATGAGTAGTTTCTCAGTAATTTACTAACCATCAATACCTTTAAAACGAACTATGTTATTTTCTCGGCTAAAAACAAAAAAAAATACCAATTTTCCATTCTTAACTATAAATAATGTTAAAATCAATCAAGTAAATCAAGAGAAATACTTAGGTCTGATTTTGGATAACCATCTTACATGGAAACCGCATATACAAAAACTAAAAAATAAATTTATCTCATTGTCGGGAATGTTGAGTGGCTTCGTACGTTGCATACCACGTCAACTAAGACACACTATATATAATGCGCTTATAAAACCGCATATAGACTACCTAATAGAGGTTTGGGGTACAGCTGCTAAAAGCAATTTAACAAAATTACAAACATCACAAAATAAATTAGTTAAGAAATTATTTCATTACGATTTTCTCACATCAACTTAAAAAATTTACAAGGAGATAAAAATCATGCCTATTGTACAGACATACAAATATTATAATTGTTTACTTATAAAAAAAATATTAACTAATAATATACATACACAAATAAAACTAACTAAAAAAAAAGATGTGCATAGTATCGGTCTCAGAAGTAGGAATGACATATTTCTGTTAAAGTCACGAACGAATTATGGCAAGAGATGTATTATGTACGAAGGTGCAAAAATATATAATCAGCTACCTAATCTGATAAAAGAAACAAAAAATATGCAAAATTTTAAAAAAAAATAAAAAAATCACATTGTAAATAATACAAGCATAAATACACTTTTATAACAATCATTATCTCTTGCATAAATTTTAATATTATGTATTCATATTTTGTTATACATAAATTAACCAATACTTACACTAAAACTTTTCAATTACCAGAAGATGTGACAATGCTAAGTTGTTATTTTGTGCAAACCAATCTGTCGCTTCTAGGTTCACTAAATCTTTGTATTTACTGCTGGCATGGTTCTACAAATGTTTCGAAATGCATGTATGATTTTTAATGTACCCTCACTATGTTTTTGAAATGGATTGTTGTGATTTTTATTTTGTATAAATAACGTGAGTTCTTCATTTCTGTATCGCAGTAATTTAAATAATGTGTTATATATTTTGTATTTTCTCATGTAAGTGAATTTGTATTTTTATTCTTTATGAGAAATAAATGATCTTAAACCTGAAAACATCCAAACTCTGAAACAAGTATTTGCAAGGGTAGACGCAGCGCAGACCAGTTTTAATGCAAACATTTGGTCTAAACTGGGAATCGAATCCGAAACCTCAGCCCAGCAGTCGCACATGCTACAATTGTATTTTTGAAAAAAAAAATGTAAAGGTATGTACAGTAGATCCAATGCACATTGGTACATAACAAATGCCACCTGTACTTGACCTACCAAATCTCAAATCAGCTACAGCAATTCTTTAATCCCAATTCAGTTTTTAGGGTTCCGTGCCAAAGGTAAAAAACGGAACCCTTATAGATTCGTCATGTCTGTCTGTCTGTCCGTCCGTATGTCACAGCCACTTTTTTCCGAAACTATTAGACCTGTAATGTTGAAACTTGGTAAGTGGATGTATTCTGTAAACCGCATTAAGATTTTCACACAAAAAAAAAAACAATAAATTTTGGGGGTCCAAATACTTAGAACTGAAGCTCAAAAAATTTTTTTTCATCAAACCCGTACGTATGGGGTAGCTATGGATAGGTCTTCGAAAATGATATTGAGGTTTGTATTATCATTTTTTTCTAAACTGAATAGTTTGTGCGAGAGACACTTCCAAAGTGGTAAATTGTGTCCCCCCCCCCCCGTAACTTCTAAAATAAGAGCATGATAAATAAAAAAAAATATACGATGTTCATTGCCATGCCACTTCCACCAAAAATTGGTCTGAACGAAATCTAGTCAGTAGTTTTTTTTTAATACGTCATAAATCGTAAACTGCAATTTACCTTTCATTCAATCAACAGAGATATAAATATTAAAAAAAAAATATTATGTTACTTGCTGCTGCGGAACCCTTCATGGCAAGTCTGACTCGCACCTGGCCGCTTTTTTAATTGGTTATCAGGTGTTACAAAACGCAAGCATCCACCCTCTTAAATGACCATTCATTTTAAAATGAAACTCCTTGATACTTACTCGTGAAGTTTGAAACAAAGACGACGCTTTTAGCCAGTTAATGGACATGGGTAGTGAAAGCTACGTGAGCGCTTCTCCTACTTTAGAACTAAGCATTTTTCTCAAGGTATGAAGTAGAAACGGATTATGTTCTGCTTTGAAAAGTTTTAAGAGCTTTGTCCTCTTAATGGGCGTTTTATGTCGTCGTAATATTTGTTTGAGAATCCAAAAAAAAGTAATAAAAGTTTTATGAGTTCTAGCAGTTTAACAGTACATTTACGTAACCATTTTCTCTATAAAGCGTAGCATCTGCTGTTTTGGTTATATCTTGTGCTTGGGAACTCAAAAAACATAATTTCATTTAAAGTCGCCATGATTAGATATAGTTTATCTATAAGTTATTTTTTGGGTTTAATTGTAGACATAGTAGCATACCGCAATTAGAAATCTAGCTAATCATCGGTCACCCCCGGGCTTGCGCTTATGGAGGACGGAGATCGCTATCCGATCTCCGGCACCTGAATCGCCTGCGGTACCTGGCCTGGCGGGCCGGGAGAGTTCTAAACCTCTCTCGGTCCCGCTTCGCCGTCTCCTTGACAAGCATAACTGGCTCGCAGTGAGTGACGATGGAGTTCCGCTCCGCAACATGGCCGCAATCATGTTACCGAGCGAGAGAACCACCACCCTGATGGAGGCCTTGAGATCACGCCTCGGCTCCTACCACGCCGGACATTCTGCCAGTGTGTGGAGCGCCGTGTCCACGGTCTGGCCATCGCAGTGGTGGCATTCAGGCGTTGGCTCCTTGCGGATCAGACACAGGTGACCTCCAAAACATCCCTTTCCAGTGATCACCTGCTTCAGCCGGTATGAGAGGGTCCCATGACGCCTCTCGAGCCAATCCTCCATAACAGGTCTTACGCCGTAATAACGCGCGCTCGGTTGCCAAAGTCATTCCCTCCATTTCTTCACGAGGGCCTGGCGGAGTTGGGATTTCTGATTGTCGATTTCTCGAGTCCCAGGACTTCTACCCAACTCCCGCGCCTCCTTGTGCCACTGGTTAAGAGCCGCAAGGGCTCTCGCCTCCAGGTCCCATGGTGAAGTTCCGGCCAGGAGACTCGCCGCCTCAAAGGAGATCGTGCGACACCCCCTTATGATCCCGATGGCCAGCACTCGTTGTGGTCGTCGCAATAGCGAGATGTTGCTGGCCTTCAGGATCTCTGCCCATACTGGGGCCCCATAAAGGGCCATGGACCGCACAACCCCCGCGTAGAGTCCCCTGCAAGAGTCACCGGGCCCCTTCATGTTTAGCAGCAACCGTGACAATGCACGCGCAGCGCCAACCAGCTTGGGGACCAGACTTCGGAAGTGGTGTCCGAAGTCCTATCGGCGGCTTAAAGTAGCCTCTAGATATTATAAGTAAACCTGTTTATTTAAAAAGCTACAATTGTACCTTACGCATATTTCTTTTTAGGGTTCCGTACCTCAAATGGAAAAAACGGAACCCTTATAGGATCACTTTGTTGTCCATCTGTCTGTCTCTTAACAACCTTTTTCTCAGGAACCCGTGGAAGTATCAACCTGAAATTCATATCAAATACTCAAGTCTACTGTCATTTAGAGCTGTAAAAAAATCAAACTTCTAAGCCAACGCAATCAAAAGATACAGCCGTTTATGTTGCAAATTTTCAACACTCGCAAGGGAATCAAAACCTACAGGGTACTTCCCGTGCACTTAGAATCTTCAAATTTGGTACGAAGCAACGTCCTATAGCACAGATAAAGGAAAAATTGCGCAAAGCATAGATTTTTAGTTACATGATATAATGAAAATAATTTTAATAATTTAAAACTTAATACCCCTTTCCTCATGAACGCGTAGAGGTATTAAATTGAAATTTATATCAAATACTTATGTCTATAATAACTTTAAGCTGTAACAAAATCAAACTTCTATGTTACCGCAATCAAAAGAAACATCAATTTAAACCTTATATTTTGAAACTCGCAACTACTCACAAGGGAATCAAAACCTACAGGGTACTGCCCGTGATCTCAGGATCTTGAAATTTGATACGAAGCATGTCTGTGCTAGAAGACATGTGCTATCATGTCTTCTAGCACAGATAAAGGGAAAATTGCGAAAAGCATAAATTTTTGGTTACATCATTTAATAAAAATATTTTTAATTTTTTAAATTTACTACCCCTTTTCTCATAAATGCGTTGAGGTGTTAAATTAAAATTCATTACATATGCTCAGTGCTACAATAAATTTAAGCTGTAACAAAATCAAACTTCTATGTTGACGCAATCAAATGAAACAGCAATTTAAGCCCCATATTTTGAAACTCGCAACTAGTCGCAAGGGAATCCAAACTTAAAGGATACTTCCAGTCTACCTAGAATATTGAAATTTGGCATGAAACAAAAACGTTGCGTTTTATAGTACACATAGAGGAAAAATTTCGAAAACCTTAAATTTTTAGATACATCATCACAATTTTTTTTTTTATGAATATAAAATTATTTCCCTTTTTCTCATGAACGCGTAGAGGTAGCAAGTTGAAATTCATTTCAAATACTTAGGCATAATTGCCTTTAAGCTGTGAAAATAAAAACATAAAATTCTAAGTGAACGCAAAAGTGCAAAACAAAGGTTGTACATTTATAGCGCATATTTGAAACTTGCAACTCAACGCAAGGGAATCAAAACCTAAAAGCTACTTCCCGTTGACAAAGAAAATTGAAATTTAGTAAGAAGCAATAGTTTACAGTACAGGTAACAGAGATACTCAGAAAACTTTTACTTATATACCTACAGGTTTGTACGGAACCCTCGGTGCGCAAGTCCGACTCGCATTTGGCCGGTTTTTTTAATTTAAGTCTCTGCTATGTTGTTACAGGATGATTTTGTTGACCTCGCATTACCTGAAGGAGTCTGTGTATTTAAGCTGGCTGACAAATTTTGATAAAAACTCTTTTATTTGGTTACTGTAGCTTGAATTTTGTTAGTCCGGGATCCCCAGAACAAATTTTACAAGTTATTACTATCAAGCTAATTTTTCGTAAGTGGCTTCATTTTGATGAGGGCCCACCTTTCACCTTAAAAAAATCGATTGTGGGAACTTACAGGGCTGCCAGAGAAAAAAAACTTTTGAGCGTAGGACCGGGATAGCGTACCGCTACGTACACGCAATTTGAAGAACAATGTGTCTGTTAAATTATATCAATATTAACTAAGCAAATGTTAAAAAATCTGCTGGTTAGTATATTTTTTTATGACCTCGCTATCGATATATGTTGGAAGGATCAAACCATGCATTTTGCAGGACAAATATTTGTTTCTATTATATAATAATGTCAGTTAATATTTTTTTTTATTGGGACTAAGCCCGCCCTCACGCCCGCCACTGTAACTCCTGTACACCAGGATCAACAGCGGTGACCCACGAACACACCGAGTTATGACACTCGGGAAGTCCCAGGAAAAATTTAACTGTCTTGGAACCCGCAACGAAATTAATCAGAAGAAAACAGGAGGAGTTGGAAATATAATAAGTCCACTGCCCTCCTTGGCAAAGCGGGAGACAAAATGAAGTCAAAATAGGCAGACGCCTTTTTCAAACCGGGAAGCACCACGGACAAAATATTATGGGTCCTAAGTGAGCTATATTTGATTTCTATAGTATGTATGGCAGAATCGCTTAAACGCACGGAAATTCACCGCAGTTGACACAAGATCCCCATTATATACTACCCCAGACGTAATTTGTAAGCTATTTAGCATCATGTTACGTTCATTGTACCAAAGACTACATTCCCAGAGGATATGATGAGCCGACTGTTCACAGCTAGAATCAGGTGTTGAGCATTGACACAATGGTGAATCGACTAATTTAAATGAGTATAGTTTGCTCTTAAAATTACCGTGGCCTGTAAGAAATTGAGCGACACAGTGATCCACCTCGAGCCATGTCCTTGACAACCGTTCGCGAACAGATGGAAAGAACTGGTAGAGGTGGCGCCCCTTAGATGATTCGTCAGATCGTTGCTGCCATTCATCCAAGAGGTCGTTATAGACATTGGATTGCTGTTGAAACAATCTTATGATTTTACCGCGGTCTCGTATGCCCAAAAAATCGCATTCCATGTTTTGTAGTGTGGAATAATACATGGATGCACGTCTTTGCACCCAGAGATCGACCGGAAGAACACCTGCCAACACCGGTAAAGCCTCAGTGCTAACCTCCTATACGCCTTGCACAAGAAAATCAATGCAGGTCGTTGGCATTGTAACAGTTTGCGACGGACAGCACCTACAGTCGCCCTATCTGCCCATACAGGAGCACACATAGCAAATAGAACCTAAATAAGTAGCTTCATATATGATCTTTAGTGTATGAAATGACAGACCCCATGTCGCAGTTGATATCCTGGTCAGAGCAAAGAGACTCTTTTTTAACCGACTTCCAAATGAGGAGGTTCTCAATTTCATCGGTATTTTTTATATTTTTTTATTTTTGTCTTTTCATTAACTGTTCTAATATGTTCAATAAATGAAAAAAATCTTTCTAAAACCAATCCTATATAACAAACCGAGGTTTTATTTTTAATAGTAACATTTTCAAATTTAATACACGGCGGTGATTTGAGGTTACCTTTCAGAAGTAGCTGGAAGGTTTTGTTTGGTGCAAAAGTCAACCGATTACGCCCACCCCACCGAGATATTAAGTCCAAACATTCACTGGCCAGCTTCTCAAGCCCCGTTCTAGTATCCGACGCTATCAATAACAAACCGTCGACCACGTACGCGTTCAGGGTACATCTGGACGGCACAGGCATTGCCAGAAAATCGTAGAAGCCTATGTTCCACAAGTATGGACCTAGCACTGACCCTTGAGGACACCCCATCGTAAGCGCCTTTGACACAGAATGATGACCAAGTCTCAATTTAGTAGTACCTTGTAAGAAATACGAGGAGATAAGGCAATAAATATTTTTAAAGCAACCTCTTAATTTTAATTTTAGCAATAGCATGGGCCACCACGCATTGTCAAAGGCGCCAGATATATCTAAGAAGATGCCTAAAACGTATTGAAAACTTGACTCGGTAACAGTTTTCCTTACAGATATAACCGCATCAGTTGTCGATTTTTCCAACGTAAACCCGAATTGTGTATCATGAAATTTAACTCCACCCGGTAGAAGTCGTGGTACTACAAGACGCTCTAAAAGCTTTCCTAGCGATGGTAACAATGTTATGGGTCGATAGGATTTGGGATCGTCCGGCAGCTTATCGCCACTTTTTGGTATTATACGAATATTACCGCATCGCCAAACACTAGGAAATACTCCTTCCGCAATGCAACGTTTAAAAACTGTTAAAACCGTATCACCCGAAAGTTTACAAGCTTCTTTTATCATTTTGTTTGCTATTTTATAGTCGCCCGAAGCCTTATTTAGTGGTAATGACCTAACAATACTGAGGATTTCGTCTGAAGATGGCAAGTCAGACATTGGAGACAATGGTGGTTCAATAGCCCACTGCCTAATTTGTCGGTGATAATCCGTGTCATCCTCCGGCCGATCGTCAGGCAGAAGTGATTCTAAAAGATATTCTGTGGTTTGTTCTACTCCTGTAGTATAACTATTATTAATTTTGATGTTCTGTATGTATGCAAGGTTGATTGATCTATTTGCTTTAAATTCATGACACAAAGGTGACCAGGGACCCTCTCTATCGAGTTTGTCAACAATTTTACGTATTAAATTTCCCTTTGATTTCCCCACAGCAGCTCTATAATGAGACTTGGCAACTCTACGAGCATTATTGTAAATATCTCCTGTTACGTTACCCTTTTTAATGTCATTTAGTTTTTTACGAGCTTTCCGATAGATTCTAAGTAATTCAACTTTGCTCTTCGTCCGTGACCGTGATTGAGGGTGGACGCGTGTTAAAAATTTCCGTAATTGTTAGTATCTTAAATATTCCTGAGGAAAGTAAATTTGCCCTTAAGTGAATAGTGTCAGTGTTCAAATTTTGCTGCAAACTTGTGCTGTGGCCATCGTACCCCGCGTACGACTTCACCTCCGCGAGAGAGTGAGGTTTGTTATAATTTCCCTCTCGCTTCAGCGTGCTGCCCGCGTCTCTCACCGCTACTGTCCTCCGAGGGAAAGAGACTGTCTACGTAATTGTCATCTCACTCATTACTGCGCCTGCACACCGTCACCTGTGCACCGCTCGTCGCACCGCTGCCCGCACCCCCGCGTTGAAGTAACTTGTGTCATATTGTTATTGTTCCGCACCAACACACGGTTGACTCAAAGTTATTATCTGCTACGAACTGGCGTAGGCATAACTACATACACTGCTACCATTCTACGTCATCACTGCTACACCAAAATATGCCTCGGCTACGTAATCAACCCGATTTAACTACTTCAAACACAGGCATAGTGCAGGTACTGACTGATTCGGATATCCCGGGCGCTTTATCTGTTGATTGTGATAATAAAAACAACTTACCACGCCAAAAGCGCCGGTGCCCTCCATCGTCACCCTCAAAAGAGGTACATGAGATCAAGGAAGAGAATAAGCAGATGCTGCTGTCTTGGAAGGTTGAACAGGATGCCCATTTCACTCAATTATGCGAACAGCAAACAATTGTGCTAAATAAGCTGGTCTCGGAAATAGCGGACCTTAAGCGCCAGGCGACCTCCTTGCAACAATCTAACGCGGAAATAGAGAAATCTATGGTGTTTATTAACGGTCAATTTGAAGAAATGCGGAAGCAGATAGAAGTATTGAATAATGAGAAAGTAATATACAGGAGTGCTATAAGCAACTTGGAAACAAAAATACTAGACCTTCAACATGCATCGCGTATGTCAAGCATCGAACTGCGAAATATCCCCATTAATGACAGTGAGTCACCCTCCGACTTAACCTCAATTGTCACCAAGATAGGAGCGGTTCTTAACGTAACTATAACAGATTCACATATACGGGATATCTATCGACTCCCCGGTAAGCCGGGTACTACTAGACCTATAGTTACCGAGTTCGGTAGTGTCCGTACTAAAACAGAATTTTTAACATCTGCGCGCAACTACAATAGGAGCCGGCCTAAGGATCAATGCCTAAATACTCGTACTCTAGGCATCCAAGGAGATCCTAAACCACTATACGTTGCTGACCATCTTCCGACGAGCGTGAGACAACTTTTCTATAGGGCTAGAGAATACTCTAAGCTCAATAATTACATGTTTTGCTGGACCAAACATGGTAATGTTTACCTGAGAAAGGAGGTGGGAGCTAAACACATCTTAATTAAATCAGAAAAGTCATTCGATGACATAGGGGGGAATAAATGACAAACTAAAGTTTACCTCATCTACTTTGTAACATGTTTATTATCAGTTATTATTTTTCTGTGTGGTATGCAGAGCCTGTTTATCTTTTTCAGTGATGCTTTTCTCGGTGTTGATTATGTAAATGTATTAATAGCATCTCATATTTTTAAACTCAACGTGTTTTGTGTGTACACGCTTTACATAAATTATTATCAATTGAATTACTTTAAGTACACGTTCCGCACATGTATTCCCTTTTACATAATATTATATAATCCTAATAAATCTACCAATTTTTTTGGTCCTAATAATGAAAGTATAATAAACACGGGGCGCCGCACTATCATAAGGATACACTCACTGACATTCTTTCACTCTCATTCAATACACATAATATCTATTATTATTAAATGTTTCTCACACACACTATATCACCTGCTCAGTATAATATTATATAAGCCTAATAAATATACCATTTTTTTTTGGCTTAATAATGAAAGTATAATAAACACAATGCGCCGCACTTTCATAAGGATACACTCACTGACATTCTTTCACTCTCATTCATTACACATGACATCCATTATGCTTAAATGTTTCTCATGCACACTATTTCACCACGCCAATCTTAGCAATATAATACGAACCACACAAACAATAACTATCTCAATCTTTTATAGTATCACAATATCTTATTGGTTAGGTGTACTTGTTTTGCATATTCTTCTCAATGGCTACACTTTTATGTATTTTTTTATACTTATAAATGGATGATACAGACATGATAGGAAACGCATTAGATAACATCTCTGTTTCAGAATCGTTCATTTGTTCCCCAGAAGAATCAATTCGTGACATAAGTAGATCGCATGACCTGTGGAAAATATTGCATGTAAATATAAGAAGCATTTCTGCTAACTTTGATGAACTTACTGTGCTGCTTGAGAGACTTGGTAATTTACCTCAAATTATTATACTCTCAGAATGTTGGCTTAGTAGGATCACAAATATTCCGCCTTTAACCGGTTTTATTGCTCACTGTTCTAAATTTAATAATCAAAATGAACGTGTTATTATTTATGTTAATGAATATATTGATCATATCGTTACTGAGCCTGATGTTATTGATTCTAATTGTTTGGTTTTTACACACAAAACAGATTTGGCTATAGTTTCTATTTATCGTTCCCCCTCTTATAGTAATATTGATAACTTTATAGAATCCCTTGACATTATCTTGGGATCCCTAAACGCATATAGGACTTTGTGTATTATTGGTGATATTAATATTAATATTTCCTCGCACCACAGTGACTCCAGAACTGATCGGTACCTCAACATGGTCTCGTCCCATGGCATGCTTCCCGCACATGTTCTGCCAACACGTAACGAAAATTGTTTGGATCACGTGATCGTCAAAACCAATAACAAAGCAATGACATTTGTCTTAGATTCCTATATTACAGATCACGCCCCTATATTTTTTACATGTGAACGCAGACCTACAAACCGCCTGAAAAGGAAGTTGGTTGAGTTCACTGATTTCATGTTGGTGGCACAGGAGCTGGAAGTAACTGACTTTTCTCCTGTGCTTTTGACTGATAGTGCGGAGAGGGCCTCTGTGCTCCTTATCGACACCTTGACACGAGTGATGGATAGTCATACTGTCACACGTTCAGTCCCTCACAAACGTAGAATCATCAAACCTTGGATCACCCCTGGCCTCTTGCGTTGTATACGCAATAGAGACAAATTATATCGTAAAACGAAAAAAGAACCCTTAAATCAAACTTCTGTAATAATTTACCACCGTTATAAGAACTACTGCAATAATCTCCTCAAAAAAGTTAAGCGTACCTATTATAAACTGGAATTGCAGCAGACCAGGGGTGATCCAAAGGCAACTTGGAAGTTATTAAAAAAAATATCAAATATACCTGTAGATAGAACATCAGCCAATGAACTTCTCAATCTGGAACCAAATTGCCTGGCTTCGGCTAATTTGATAAATAACCATTTTGCTAATATCGGAGCTCAACTTGCGAGTGAGATCACATCGAACCCTAGTAGCTTAAACAACTCTCTCCTTGAACAGGTTGGTGGGGACTACCGTTGTCGCAGCGTCCTCACCTCTATGGCATTGACTGAGATTGATGAGATTGAATTAGAGCGAACAATCCTTGGTCTTAGGGATGGGACTGCTGTGGGCTGGGATAGGATACCCACTTCTTTAGTAAAGTCAACTAGACACATTCTTATACCTATCTTAAAGCATATAATTAACCTTTGTATAAACACAGGTACCTTTCCAAAACTGTTTAAAAAGGCATTAGTCCATCCTATTTACAAGGGTGGTGACAGAGACAGTGTCAACAACTACAGGCCTATCTCTGTGCTATCAACTTTTTCGAAAATACTTGAAAAAATTTTGAACAATAAACTTATAGAATACATAAATAAAAATAGTTTGTTATCTGATAGGCAATACGGATTTAGGCGTAAAAAATCTACGGAAGATGCTGTCCTTGATGTCACAAATGAGATTATAGCAAATGTTGATGATAAGGTAAAAACGATTGGTATATTCCTGGACCTAACCAAGGCCTTTGATACTGTCTCTGTCCCACTTCTTCTGAAGAAGATGGAGCATTTAGGAATTCGCGGCTTACCACTTGAGATTTTTTCTGCTTACTTGCAAGACCGCACACAATCTGTTGTTATTAATAATGTCACTAGCGAGGAGACTACTCTCTCATACGGTGTGCCGCAGGGGAGTGTTCTCGGTCCCACGCTATTTCTCCTTTACATTAACGATCTTTGCTCCCTTAAATTGCAGGACTGTAAAATTGTCTCTTACGCTGATGATACTGTTCTCCTAATAAAGGGCTTTACTTGGGATCTTGTAAGGACAAAGGCTGAAACCGCAATCCAAACTGTAATGGCCTGGTTGAACTTCAACCTTCTAACACTGAATTTGAATAAAACTAAAATGTTGACCTTCTCCTCTAGTAAAAAGTCTCAACCATCCTCACCATTCGTTGTCAGGGCCCATTCTTGCAGTCGCTCCACAATAAATAACTGTGGCTGTCATAGTTTAATTCCTTCTGATAAAATCAAATATTTAGGCATCATTATAGATGTAAATCTAACCTGGAATTTTCAAATTAATATGCTCACCTCGCGCTTAAGGAAGCTTATATATGTCTTCAAAAATCTGCGTTACATTGCTGACCTTTCCACCTTAAAAATAGTATATTACGCTTTTTTTTTCAGTCAATTATAGGGTACTGCATCGGTGCTTGGGGTGGTACTTATAAAACTAGCTTATTACGATTGGAAAGAGCTCAAAGATGTATTCTTAAAGTTATGTCCTGTAAGCCGTATAGATTCCCTACTTCGGACCTGTATAACCTGTGTGAAGTCCTTACAGTCCGACAGGTGTACATACTTCAAGTAATTCTCCGTAAACATGTGGAAACCCCATATGACACTAATTTTGTACTCAACACACGCAGGTCGGACCGAGTCTGTAAATTTTTTAAACACAATACGGCTATAGCCAGCCACCAGTACTATTTCTCGGGTCCGAAGTTGTATAACAGAATAAACAAAGAGCTCGATATATATTCCTTGACATTGCGTAAATGCAAAGTTAGAGTTACAGACTGGCTTCTCTCTTTGTCCTATACTCAAACTGAAGAACTTATGGTGAGATAGTATTGTCTTTCTTTTGTGTATTTATATTACATGAACATACGTATAATTATGCAGACACACTTGAGCTCCCCGTCCTACACTCAATGTATAGAATGTTTGGTGAGACCTCCTGTTTAACTATATATCTATTATTACACACTATGCCATCGTTAATCTAAAACTAACACAATACTGACCACGCACACACACACACACACATACATACTCACACACACACACACCCACACTCATACACATACACACTCAATCTAACTTAAATTTCCTCACTCTCTTAAACACACGTGCGCTTAGTATTGACACTGAAATCACTGCATGCTTGGTTTTCTTTGTTTCATGGTTTTTTGAGAGTTGAGTTACTTGATTTTCTATTGACTATAACCACGGATGTGAGCGCTAATGGCTGCGTCACAGTTTTAACTATTGCAGCCATTAACGTATTTTTCTATTGTATCAAAGATGGATTATCAATAAACAATTTATTATTATTTATTATTATTATTATATATTAACTAATTTATAATTCCACCAATCACATCTACGAGTGTTAGTGATAGATTCACGACCGATACAAACATCAGCACATTATGTGAAAGTATCTGATAATATGTTTGCGCTTTCTTCAGCTGATAGACCACTGCGACTGAAGTCTTTGGCATGTACTGCAAAGAGTGAACCAAATAAAGCCCAATTTGCCCCTTTAGTTTTATATCTAAAATTGTAAGGAGTTCTTTGTGGATATTGTGCAACCATTGGTATGAATTCGTACTCGATTAAGCGGTGATCACTACAGGATGCATCCGGTAGGACACGCCATACAGATATTGTATCCGTCGCCGCGTCGCCGCGCGTAAGCGTCACGTCAATAGAAGACTCACCCATTGGGCTGCAATAAGTTGGTGGTGCATCAGGGGTATTGTGGATAGTAAGATTCATTTCCGCAATAAAATCTTCAACCGCACAGCGCCAAGCCATGTCATTTGCACGCGATTTGCCATACCATAAAGTAAAAGAAGCATTGACATCAGCGCCAATGATAATTTTGTGTCCTATGAGGAACCGCAAAACG
This sequence comes from Diaphora mendica, assembly GCA_949125395.1. Classification (NCBI taxonomy): domain Eukaryota; kingdom Metazoa; phylum Arthropoda; class Insecta; order Lepidoptera; family Erebidae; genus Diaphora; species Diaphora mendica. The sequence goes on along the minus strand of OX421310.1, from coordinate 39,528,609 downwards.
AAACGTAAATGATGTAGATGAGGATCGATAGGATGTGAAAATTGAAAATAACAGCTCACTACGTAAGCCCTACAGGTAGAGGATGAGATCTCAGCAACGGCGCAGTGTGACATCATAAGGTTACGCAAAGATGTTAACGTAAAATTAGAACTTGCAACATATATCCCAGCCCGCGACCAGCCATCTAGTTTTACTACATTATTCCGCAATTGAGCGCTCTGATATTGCTCTTGTATAAGGACAATGTCTAACTTTTGTTCCAAAACAAAGCGATCGAATTCTGACGTGGCTATTTTATCATTATGAAGATTTAACTGGCCTATTGAGATATTATCCATTTTTATTGAAAAGGTGCTACAACTACTACTGTATAAGCTATTCAGTAATTAGTGTTTAGGATTAGCTGCTCTAATTTAAGTTTATATGTGGAGCAGTCTTGTGATCCACATCGATGGTCACATGGTTTTTTATACCGGCTGCATTGTGCGCATTTCGGTTTAAAATCTGGTGTGTCCTTATCCGCGCAAGCCCTTGTATCGTAGCTGGCCGCACAATTAGCACAGGTAGGAGTTTTAATAGTGCAAAACTTTTGAACATGACCGAATTGTTGACAGTTTAAGCAACGAACTACTTCTAAGTCGTTTATAAACCTACACGTGGCTCAGTCTTTATATAATTTTTCTTTTGTGCTAGCCAAGTGTTTCCTAACCTCTGTCTCTAATTCTAAGCCTATCCATTGACGTCCGTTTTCCAGTTTACGATGCCTGACAATTTTGGTTGTTTTTAAAAAGTCGCTTTCGCTTAATTTTAATTAGTCCTTGATATTCTGACGATATAAAGCTGTTAGGAAGGTACGATCCTCCATAAAACCGGGCAGGTCTTTTACAATTATACGGGGCCTTCGGCCTTTCGGCTTTTCTAAGCGTAAGCCTACAGATTTTATGGCGTTTACTGATTCTAGTTTTTAAGCTGCCTTTCATTTACGACGCCTGCTTTTGCGGTTTTATTGACGCCTACAATTTGAAAACCTTCGTCGCTAGGTTTAATAGCCTTCATGAGAGCTTCTTTTGTAGCTGACGGAGTTGCATAGTCTGCTGAACGTTCCGTAGTAGGATACGCAATAACACACGGTCTAGGTCTAGATACGCGCGCCTCAGCGGACACCGGACACGGGGCTGATCCAGGTGGTAAGCGAAGCCTAAGCTTGTCCGCATACGTCAAACCCGGCTGTTGGACCGCAAATCCCCCCACCTGGCGCTCGAGATTCACTAATTTCGTTTCATTGCTAGCAGATTTAATTGCTAACAATGAGACGATACCGGTAATCCGCTGGGTTACATCCATAATGGCAGCCCTATTCCCCACATTCATTCGCGACCCCTGGTCGTTTACCAATTCGTTAATTTTTGCCAAATATTCGGTTGCCTGAGACACCAACTCAAAATAATCATACTCTCCACAACTATCACGATCACTAAGAGACGAAACACTCCCGCCCAAGTCCGAAGCCCTAATTCGTTCAGTTCTACTTTCCTTTGACTATAAATTTGATGGCGACATTCTACCAAACAATTCCTTTCCGGTTGGTGTTTGAAATTCATTTGCACCAGCGGGATCCGGCAACTCGCCAACAACCGAAATGGCCAAACAAAGGCACACCAGACAAAAGAAATATCAATAAAAAAAGAACTTCAAAATCAAAAAACATGAAAAAAAAAATACAAACAAAATATTACTCCTATCTACCTTTAAGAATAAAATAAATTAACTTACCGATAGCTGTAATAAAAGAAACTAACACAATATTTGTATTTATAAGGCGTGAAACTTACAGATTATTTGTCATAAACACTATACACAACCCTAAACCGCACACAAACCGGGTAACAGTCGCAAGGATACACAAAAACAATATTTAAATTATTAAAATGCGACGTCACACGTGAACCGCATAAAGCCGCGAGGGGAAGTGTGTTAATATTTATATAATTTCACAGCCACATTGTCCTACAAATTGCGTGATACGTTATCACGGCCCTTCACTTAAAAGTTTTTTTTCCCTGCTAGTCCTGTTAGTTCCCACAATCGATTTTTTTTGAGGTGAAAGGTGGGCCCTCATCAAAATGAAGCCACTCACGAAAAATTAGCTTGATAGTAATAACTTGTAATTTTTTTTTTTTTTTTTTTTATGTATGGCCAGCCAAAATGATTCTACTCTGCCTGATGGAAAGCATAAGCAGAATCCAAGAGTGCTGGTCACCATACTCACTGAGAATGCAGACTGCAGTATGGCGACCCACACCATGGCGGCCTAGTGATGCTGCTGCATCTTTTAGTCTAGTCAACAAGTATGCTACTTGTTGACTAGACTATTTGGGCCTCCGGTCTCGCACTCACCAACGAAACACGACAGCACTGCTGCTGTCATTTTACGTTGATTTTCTGTGCGAGGGTAGTACCGCCCCGGTCGAGCCGGCCCATTCGTGCTGAAATCAGCGTGGCTCTACTACCTATAGTAGAGCCACGACTATGACTATGTATTTTAGAACCTTTGAAACTTTGTGATGCAAAAAGGTATGTTATATTAAATGACAAATCATGCTTATTCGTCGTAAGCACTGGTCGTAATTAATAAAATTATTTTACAATATTTTTACAAGTTCGAAATTATCATATTAATTTAACAATAAAATACTCAACAATAAACTTAAAGTGAATAAATGCACTTAAATTTTTCGTCTTGTGGAAATTCTTGGCAAAGCAATTATCATCATCATTAACAACATTTTTTAAAGTCACAACTCTTTGAAAGGAGGTTTTGGTTTTCTATACCAAGCTGGTCAGACGGGTTGGATTTGACTTTAAAGTTTGTTTCAAGTTTTCCTTGTTTTTGCGCTGTAGCATGGTGTGGATGACAGTTTCAGTAACATTTCGTTTCAGCCTTGAAAGTTGCCGCAATTTACAAATTATGACTTAGTATTTCAGCTGTACCACATTTGCAATTTATTAAATCATTAATAACTGTGGTAAATTAAATTAAACCAACCAGAATGTTCTAGTCTACAAATAAAATCAAAGCACTTCCCACACCATGCTACAGCGCAAAGAGTATAACTGAAGAAAAAATCTAGCTGCATAGCTAAAGATAGCCGTTTTTATTTATTCACTAAATTTAGCAAATATGTAAAACTGTAATAGCCTAATCGTCAGTTAATCACATCTATAAATAGTTGTAATCGTTTGGTAGAATAATAATCTATATAGGTTCACTGAACCACTAATTTCGTCTATCAGCGATACGTTTGAAAACATCTATATAAAGCGGAAACTCGTTAATGAAGTATTCAATACCGAAGTATTTTCTATAAGACGAAGCTAAATATTTGTGGTATGTGGTATTATACGCTCTGGAATATAGAAATACTAAATGCTTTTGAAGTATAATATGTGTATTCAAAATTTTGTTCACAGCTTCAGTGTTAAGTCGGATGGAAAATAGATCCTAAATAAAATAAAAAAATTGCTGCCTAGTTCAGGAATATAAAATAGTTTTTCCTAGAAAGTTAAATTGTTTAAGTTGGAATGTTGCCGTTGCCTCTTTTTACCCAACTAAGATGAAGCCAAAAGGAAGGCTAATATTTTTGGCAGTCTAGGTAGTTTGTATATTCCACCGCTGCGCCTACACTTATTAAACCGATTTTAATGAATGAGGTGTTAATAGATACGTAATAATCGCCTGGGTGATATAGGCTATATCACAGAACAGAGAATAACAAGCTCTCGCATTCCGTGTTGCAGAAATATATATCATAATAATTGTATTTGACGCAACTTTTACCACTTTTAACCCGACTGCGAAAGAAGGAGGGTTATGTTTTTCGAGTGTATGTATGTATCTATATTTCTTTAGCACGCCCTAGAGCCTAAAAAACTTGTCGTAATTTTATGTGAGTGGTGTCAATAGATTAGTCTTAGAAGTCAAAGTTAAAAAAAAAAAACTTTTCTTTACAGTTCTTTCTATCTTTTCAGTTCTTCAATGAATTTCATAAATATGGCAGATATTGATGCAGTGGGATTTTATTTTAAAATAAATCGTTACTTGTTTGACTCAAGTGCATAACTCAATTAGTTAAATTAGTCAAGTACTTTCAATCAGGAACTACCATTAAACTAAAACAATAACTAGGTCTCCCACTGTCTTATGTTATTTCAAATGCAATTCACTTCAGTGCTTTCAGCCTATGTTTAGACCCTTTGTCCACTTTTTGATTGATCCATTTTCAATGTACTACTAGGTGACCCGTGCCCACTTCATTGGGCGGTAAACATTTTCTTCTCCGACTTGCTTTGCAAATCCGGCTACCATTAAAAAGTCTTTCCACTTTTTGGGTTATTATATATCCTACTCACAAATATATGTTACTCACAAAGAACGTAGCCTTTTATTGGTAAAAGAATTTTTAAAATCGGTTCAGTAGATCCAGAGTATGACTGCCTCGTTGGTCTCGCAGTTGGCGTTTGCGACTGCTGATCATGAGGTCTCGGGTTCGATTCCCGGGTCGGACGAAATGTTTGTATGATCTACAAATATTTGTTTTGGAGTTTGGGTGTTTTCTATGTGTTGGATTTCGAACGTCATTGTAATCGCAACATTTTTCGATTGTCATTTTTTTTCGTGTTTGAGGTTTTGACGTTTGAGGTTAAAAGATAGTACAAGAAAGACGCGTGTTGTGAACGGTCGACGATTGTTGTTTTAAGAACCGTAATTAATTGATATTAAGCTAATTGTTCATCGACCCGGTCCCTTTAGTGATTTACCGTTTTTGTTAGGTCTGGTTGGACTCACGAGTTTTGTAGGCGCGTTCCGCGATAGCTGAAGCGAGTGAGTTGTAATTCGAATATCCGTGATAGCTGATACGAGTTTATTGTAATTCGAATACCTTTAAAGATATACAGCACTTGGAGCAAGTTTGTGTGACGACGCAGAGAAGAAACTACCCAAGAGATCTCTTGGAACGCCGCGAACACTGAAGCCACACAACTCCAGTAAGTGCTTGATGATTTTAGTTTAGATTAAGAACACGGTGACACAGCCGTGGTTCATTTCTCTTGCCATTGGACTAGTAGCGAGTTAATGCTTATACTCATGGGTCCTATAGGTATTACAGGTATCACAAAGTGATCGCTCCATTGGTGAGAGGACTGAACACTATGTATTATACCATGTGTCCCAAAATTCAACGATAAGTGGGCGCCAAAAGGTAGACCTGCTCATGAGTACATAAGGAAAAAAAAAAATACCTCGTTTTTTTTTAGTTACAAGAAAAATTTAGAATTTCTTTGAAAATTTACACCCTTGATGATATTTTGAACGACCACGATGACAATTTTTGTGTAACGTTTTTTGTGTAAAAACTGCGGGCAATTTGGTGTTTTTAAGAGTTTTGGTGAATAGTAGCACTATTTAGGTACAAGATAAAAAAAAAATCTTAAGCATATTTGAGAAATTGTTATCGTGGTCGTTCAAAATATCATGAAAGGTATAAATTTTCAAAGGTATAAATTTTCAAAGAAATTCTAAATTTTTCTTGTAACTAATAAAAAAAACTAGGTATATTTTTTTTATTTTTTTTCCTTATGTACTCATAAGCAGGTCTACCTTTAGGCGCCCGCTTATCGTTGAATTTTGGGACACCTGTATGTATGTCATCATCATCATCATCATCCTAGCGTTGCTCCCGGTTGCTTCCAGAGCTAGCACTTTGGAGCCCGGGGTCCGCTTTCCTTCTCTGTCTTCTCCACTTTGCCCGGTCTTCAGCATCCCTGGTAGTGAGACCATTGGCACGCATGTCACCCGTTACGACGTCAAACCAGCACTTCTTGGGTCTACCCCTTCTACCGGGACCCGGCGGAGGCGGCATGGCCAGACATTTATTTCCCACGTAGTAGGGCGGTTGTCGCAAAACGTGGCCGCACCAGCGCAGGCGACTCTCCTGCATTTTGTCTGCAATATCACGGACATGAAGACTGCCGCGGATGCGAGAATTTCGCACACGATCTTTTCGCGTGACTCTGCACATCCACCGCAGCATATTCATCTCCATGACACGCAGCTCTTGCTTGTGTCGTTCCAGCACTGGCTACGCTTCACACCCATGTTAGAGGACAGGCCTTATGATGGTTTTATAGACCTGTCCCTTCAACCTAACGGGCATTTTGGGGTCACAAATAACACCTGTCAGCTCGCGCCACTTGGCCCACGCGGCAGCAATGCGTGCCTTGACGTCGCAATCAATGTCACTGGACGCACGAAGTACAGACCACAGGTATTTGACCTGGTCCGTGGGCTCAACCAAGTGATCGCCTATGCGCACGGGTGAGGGATCCGCACAGTTCAACGCCAAGTACTCGGTCTTCGCTACATTAAGCTTCAGATCGCCGTTCTCGAGCGCCTCTTTCCACGCCTTCCCACGTCGCACCAATCTACCCCTGTCCGCATCTGCCAGCGCGACATCGTCAGCATACACGAGCAACCATGGGGGCTGCTCATGTGTGTCTCGGATGCTGTCCGACAAAACGTCTAAAATCACGCTAAACAGAAACGGACTAAGGACGGATCCTTGGTGTACCCCGACGGTGATAGGAAAGGGGTTCGTGTCGCCAACAGCGGTCCGAACCATTAAATCAGATTCGTGGTACATATCTCGAATAATGTCAATATAGGTCTTTGGAACCCCTTTGGATCGCAGTGCCCACCAGATCACCGCACGAGGAACACAGTCGAGGGCCTTCTGCATGTCCAGGAAAAGGCAATGAAGAGGCGTATTCTTCGTCCTATATTTCTCTGCAACAATTCTTAGGGAAAAAACAGGATCCATGGTCCCGCGACCTGAGCGAAACCCATATTGACATTCCGAGAGTGCACACTCCTGTCGGATCCGGGAGTCAATTATCCTCTCAAGGAGCTTCTTAAAAGCTCCTAAAAGTGATGTCCCATACCATGAAGCTTCATGGTATGGGACATCACTTTTATACCGCGGTAGGTGCCACACTCCTGAACCGATCCCTTGCCTTTGAAGACTGGTGTAATGATACTTAGTCTCCATTGCCTTAGGATCTTGCCGGTAAGGAGTGCGCGGTTGAAGATGTTAGTTAGGATGCTCACACGACGGGGACCCATCGCCTTCCAGGCCTCGATGGGGACTCCGTCGGCTCCGATAGCTTTCCGATTCTTCATGCAGCAAAGAGCAGCTTGGACTTCGGCAGGCGTTGTCGGGGACACTAGTCCTTGATTTGGAGGGAGATCCGGTGGCTGCACCACTCTGTGTTGCTTGTTAAGCAGCTCGTGGAAGTAAGAGCGCCATCTCTCCATCACCGCAAGCTCTTCGTGCAATAGTCTACCTCCAGGATCTTTAACGCAGGGGCACTTGGAAATATCTTGTACCACTTTGATCCTGGAGCGCGCCAACTTATAGATGAGCTTTTGCCCCTCAGACGATTCCAACTTACCATACAACGGTTGTAAGTGGTCACGTCTGGCTCTGGCTACAGCTCTCTTCGTGGCACGCTTTGCAGCTCTATATGCATCGCGGTCTTCAGGAGATCTGGATGCTTGCCACTTTTTAAAGAGGGCTTTCTTCCCCTTAGTCTCAATCTGGACTGTGTCGTTCCACCACCATGTCTCTCTGTCACACTTGCGTCCCCCTTTAGACACGCCAAGCACCGCCCTCGCCGAACCAAGAATAGCTGCCTGAATCTTGTCCCAACTGTTTTGGATCGGTTCGCTAGTGCACTTTACGCCAAAAGCCGAGGTGAACTTTTGGGATGTGACTTCATCAAGCATCCACCACCTGATACGGCGCTGGCAGCGCTCGACGCGTTTGTCTTTGGGCTTCACACAGAGGTCCATGACAAGGATACAATGTTGTGCAGTGAGACACTCTCCGGGTATAACCTTGCAGTTGGCTACTTTACTGATGGTATGTCTCCTAATGAGCAGGAAATCGATCTGAGTAGCATGCCCCCCGCTTCTATAGGTGATGAGGTGTTCAGGCTTCTTTGTGAAATATGTGTTCACTATGGCAAGATCTGCAGTCGCACACGTTCTGATGATATCCTCGCCCTCTTTGTTGCGAACCCACTATGCCCAAAACCACCATGAACACGCTCAAACTCCCCGCACCCCTCACCCACATGACCGTTCAGATCTCCACCCAGAACGATTCCCTGCGACAACGGGATACCGCGAAGAACCTCCCCGAGTTGGTTGCAGAATGCCATCTTTTCGGCTTCGCTACAACCTACCTGTGGCGCATAAGCACTTATTAGATGGGTAATAATCCCATCGATAAGCACCCGCACGACCATAAGCCGGTCGCTACCGCATTTCACTCCCAAAATGCCATCCAGAAGCCCCCCGGCGAGCACCACGGCCACTCTGTTCTCCCCACCAGGTGCACCTGTGTAGATCAGCTTGTAGCCATTCCCAATGAATCGGGATCTACTACCCTTACACCGAGTCTCCTGCAGGAACGCCACGTCCACCCTCCGCCTGGAGAGTACATCAGCCAACTCCCTCACACGACCGGTTAGGGTGCCAATGTTCCAGGTGGCAAAGCGGAGCTTACGTGTTACGGGTATTGGCCGTAACTTCTTTAACCGTGCCGCCCTGGACACGGTAGCCCTCGCCCACTTGCCACAGGAGTCGGGCGAAGCTCCTGCGCGCCGTTTTGCGGCGGCGCCCTATCCGTGGCACTAACACTATATCTCACATCCATTTTGTTTGGCATAATTTAGGTTTTTAAGGAAGCGACTGCCGTCCCACCTCCCAACCCCGAGAGGAAAAACCAGCGCCAGAGCCTCGTCCCTTGGTCAGCAGGTGCACCAGCTAGCAGGTGAGGTTGGCTCGGGCCCCGAGGGTATTAATAGGGCCCTATGCACCCAATGTATTATATGTATGTATTTACAAAAAAAAAGTATATATGTATTTGTATTAGTTGTCTACTACCCATTTTTTTTTTTTTTTTTTTTTTTTTACGTGTGGAAATCCCCTCGGACCGTCACCCCACCGGGGTTTACGGCGGGGCGGTGTGTCGGACTCGAACCGACTAAAACCACACGGTGTGCCACTCTGCGCCTGTGAAGGGAGGAATCCGGGAACTGCAGTTATTAACACATCCGGACTCCTCCCAGCGCTTGCCCGCACTGAAGCGGGCACCGTCTGCTGTAAAACTCTCAATTTAGGCGACGTACGGCACACGCGTACGTCGCCCCTTCGCGGGTGGCCACTAGAGCGGATGGAGGGGAAAACCCGTCCCGACCATCCGCGGCCACACTCAGGGCGGCATGAGGCGCTGATAGGCGCGCCTCCGCCGCCCGGTTCGCCGGCGGCGGATTGGGTCCGAGTGGATATCATCCTCCCGGGCCTTCTCCGCCACCTCCTTCTGCGAGATGACTTCTTCGCAGAAGGTTGCGACCGCGGTAAAACTGCTATCGCTACCGGCCATGGAGCGTATGACGGCCGGTAGCGAGAGATCTCCTCCGATGACTGCAGTGAGGGCCCGGCGCTGCGACGCCCATGCAGGGCAGATCGCCAGCGTATGCTGCGCCGAGTCCTCATTGCAGTCGCAGTGGTGGCAGGCGGGACTCAATTCCCTCCTAGCGACTGAGTGCAGGTACTTCCCGAAGCAACCATGCCCGGAAAGGACCTGCGTCAGTCGGAAGGAAAGGGTCCCGTGCTGCCGCCCTGCCCACTCGAGGATGACCGGCTGGAGAGCCTCCACGGCGGCAAAGCCAGCACGTGGAGTCTCCAGCCGGAACGACCATCTAGCCATAGTGGCTCGACGGGCGGCTTCACGCCACTCGCGTACCTCTTCGGGCGGAGGGCGATAGCCATACTCCGCCCGATATTCAGCCACCCGTCGATAAACTTCGGCGAGCACTTCCGCCTCCAAATCCCACGGGGGTGTTCCGGCCAGGGCGCACGCCGCCTCGGTCGACACCGTGCGGTATCCGCGTATGGCTCTGACTGCCAATACCCTCTGAGGCCGCCAGAGGCGGGCCTTATTTAGGGCAGTCAGAGCCCCCACCCACACCGGTGCACCATACAGCGCCATCGACCGGACCACCCCCGTGTAGAGGAGTCGCGTTGCGACGCTGGCTCCACCCAAATTGGGCAAGAGTCTCCCAAGGGCAGAGGCAGCGCCGACCAGCTTTGGACCAAGCTGTCGGAAGTGCTCGTCGAAGAGCCACCTACCGTCGAGGATCAGGCCCAGATACCTCATTTGGGCCCGAACCGGTACGAGGACCGAGTTGACCTCTATGGAGGCGCCGGGGGGCGGACCACGACGGGGCCCATGAAATAATAGGGCCTCCGTCTTGTCCAGGGCCACCCGTAAGCCCAGCGCCTCGATGCGCCCGACCACCAGAGACAGGTGGCAACACCCCAGGTGGCCAGGCGCGCCGCCTCTTGGAAGTTCGCCCCCCGGGCTGTGACAAGAGTGTCATCGGCGTAACAAATTACGCCCAGCCCGGGGGGGAGACGACCTCGTAGGACCCAGTCGTATCCCACGTTCCACAGGAGTGGTCCAAGGACAGACCCCTGCGGAACGCCGCACGACATGGGTCGCCGTCTCAAGACGCCCTCTCGGTCCTCGTACACGACGGTACGCTCCTCTAAATAGTCTGCCACTAGCTGCCTCAGGTACTCTGGCACCCCGTGGTAGTGGAGTGCTTCCCTGATGCAGCTAAATGGCAGACTATTGAAGGCGTTGGCGATGTCCAAGGACACCGCCAACACCACGCCGCCACAGCTCACTGCCTCTTCGGTCACGGCCCTAAGGCGCATCACGGCATCGACCGTCGAACGCCCCTCTCGGAATCCGAATTGGGCGTCCGACAGGTCGGGCCCCACCTCGCAGAGGTGCCGGACGATGCGGGCAGAGAGTATCCTCTCAAAAAGTTTACCCGCCTCGTCCAGCAACACGATGGGCCTATAGGCCGCGACCGAATCGGCAGGCCGTCCCGGCTTCCTCAACAGGACCAGCTTCCCGCATTTCCAGCACTCAGGGAAGCGTCCGGACGCCAGGCTAGCGTCCAACACTTCCCTGAGGCGGTCCGACATATGGTCGAGGGCTCGGGCCATCACTCGGGCTGGAACCCCGTCCGGCCCGGGGGCGGTGTTCTTGGAACGGATCCGAAGAACAGCCGCCCCAACCTCCGATTCCCAAACGGGCGGCACATCGTCCTCTCTACCCCCGTCGTCTATGACCGCATAGGCCATCGACGGGGGTGTGTGCTCCGCCCGCTCAGGGAAAAGGCCCTCGACCACTTCCTGCAGGAAGCTGGGCTGGAGAGTCTCGGTAAGGGGGGGGCCCGACGTGCGGAGCTTCTGACGCACCGCACGATATGGGCGACCCCAGGGGTCACGGTCGAGACTCTCCAGCATCTCCTTTCTCTTTACCTCTTTGGCGCGGCAAATGGCCAGCTTCAGAGTTTTCCGCGCTTCACGGTACTCCTCATGAAGCTGGTCCCCGCCACCGTCTCCACGGTGACGTCGCCTGCTGCGGGTGTAGGACCTCCGGGCATGAGTACACGCCGCACGGAGGTCCGCCAACTCCTGGGACCACCAGTAGACCTCCTTCCGAGGAGGCCGACGACCTCGGATGCGGGGCATGGCCGTATCGCAAATATGCGTAATCGCATCGCGAAAACGGCCAGCCCCCACGTCCACGCCGACCTCCCCGGTCGGGGCCTGCGGAGACAGCCAAGATTGAACAATGGCCGCCTCCTCTAGTAGGTCCCTATCGAGCTTGGCGACAGCCCACCGCGGAAAGCGGGATGTATGCCGCGCCGTGTGACCCCTACTGGGGCCCTGGGACCGGGAGAGCTCCAATCGGATATAGAGATGATCCGAGAGCGTCTCGACCTCTTCCAGGACACACCAGTTCCTTACTCGTGCGGCAACAGCAGGGGTAGCGAACGAAAGGTCCACTATCGACCCCCCTTGCTGTCGCACGCACGTGTTGGTGGAGCCTCTGTTCAGCAAACAGAGGCCCACCGAAGCCGCCCACTCCTCTACGGCTTCGCCCTTGGCGTCCGTCCTGGGGGACCCCCACGCAATGGATTTTGCGTTGAAGTCCCCCAGCACGAGGACGTGCCCAGACGCTAGTCGCCGCATCGAGGCCTCCAAGCTGTTAAGGAAGACCTCGAAGTCACTCAAACTCCGGTTGGGGGAGAAGTAAACACCGTAAACGGTGATCCCCCCCCACTCGGCGGCAACATATCCAGAGCCCTTGTCTCTGAGCGACAAGGGCGGGGAATGAGCCGCCGCGGAACCGACGACTGCCACGGAGCCGTCCCAGTCACCCATCCAGTTTGGACGGGGAGGAACGAAGTAGGGCTCCGCGACTACGGCAACACCGATCGACCACTGCGCCATGGTTTGCAATAAGAGATCCTGCGCCGCGGCACAGTGGTTTAGGTTCGTCTGGACAAGGAGGTTGGAGACGTGATCCATTAAGGGATCGTCTCTACAACCTCTTCCATGGGCGACGATGAAGACGCACGAACGACATCGGAGGCAGCCTGGGTCGATTGGCTAGCCCCCGATATCTGCTGAGAAGCGCGGGATGGCTTACAGCCCCCCTGCCCCATCTGGTGATTGGCGGGCTTGTTGTCCGCCGCACAAATAGGGCAGTGAGGGGCGGCAGAACATTCTGCCGCCTTGTGCCCCGGTCGACCGCAGCGGAAACAGAGACCGCTGCAGTCGAAGCAGTTCCCGCACTTGACGCGTGTGTGCCCCGATGCTAGGCATTTATAGCATCTCATCGGTCTTGCCGCCAGGACTGTTACCCTGGCACTCACAAAACCGATGAGAAGCCTGCCGGCGTCGCCCAAAACTTTGGCCGACGCCACGGGGCAACTCACCCACACTGCGCCAAGCCCTCCCGGACCGGGGCGAATGGCGCCAACTCTGACGCTCTCCGCGTTGCAACCCGTCTTTGCCCGGATTGCAACGCGAACGTCTTCGGCCGTCACCGAATCGTCCAGGCCCGAGATGCGCAACTCAGCGCATTTCGTAGGCCTGGCGATCTTGACACCATCCGTGTCCGAAAATACACCCCGCAGCTTCTCAGCAAACGTGTCCGCAGTCTTGGCGCCTTCAGCCCCAGGGAACTCGAGGATTCGAGCTCCCGTTTGGGCGAGGCGCAGTCGAACCCCTGCCGTCGCGAAGTCGCCGGCGAGACAGTCCCGGGCCGTCTTAAAGACGGCCGCGTAGGACAGTCCCCCACTTGCCGCCTCCGGTGACACCGTGACCACTACAGCCGCGGTCTTAGGCGGCTGAGTTGTCTACTACCCATGACACAAGCTCTGCTTAGCTTGGGACTAGATGGCGTTGTGTGTTAGATGTCCGAAATATTTATTTATTTATTTAAAGAGATTACCCCCTACAACGGCACAAACACACAAATTTTACCTCTTTATAGTGTAGATGTAGATTATCATCATTGTAACATTACGTTAATTAAAAAAATGTCTAAGTTACAAAATTTAAGTATTATTGTTTTTGCTTTAATGTAAAGTTTATTTACAGTTTTGTTTATTCATTTTCATTTATAAAACTTCATAGCACACCACTACAGTAAAAATTTGTACAGAAATACATAATAATAGGTCTTTACCTATGAAATTGCCGTTTTGTATGCAATAAGTGAAAGTGCTTATTTTTTCAAACTTTTTTATTTCTGTTATTCGAAGTAATCACCCATGCAATCGACGCATCTTTGCCAACGCATTGGCAGTTTACTGATGCCCTTCTTGTAAAAACCAGCTGGACGGGAGGCAACAAACTCTTCAAAGGCATTTTGTACTGCCTCTCGGGAATTGAATTTTTTACCCTCTAAAAAGTTGTCTAAATTTTGGAAAAAGTAATAGTCGGTAGGTGCAAGGTCTGGTGAGTATGGCGGATGAGGGAGAGCTTCCAACACCAGCTCTTGCAGCTGCTTCACGACAATGTGCGACCCCATACTGCGCAACAGACAGTCTCCAAGCTGCAAGGGCTGGGGTTGGAGGCTCATCGAGTGACAGTGACGATTCATCAGATTTTGATTAAAATAAATAAATAAAGAATCAACATAATATAATTACATCTTGTAATGAAATGTAATATTAGTTAATAAATTTGTACAAAATTATCCGGAAATGTTTAGTTTCTTACAGTTTGTAAAAAAATATCGGGTCTGTTATCGTATTACGTTTATCGATAGCTTCATCACTATGAGTTTCCATCCATCTGCTATGACCTTGTTTGTGCGTAAGCGTCATATTTTTATTCAATAATGTATACATAATGTAAAAAAGACAAGTTCAAGTTTCCACAAAGAGCTGTCATCGAAAAAATAAAGAAATGGAAATAGTATAACTGTTCATTTAATGAGGAGTATATAAAACTGCCAAATACCGATAATGACATTATTGAGAAAAATTAATGCAAAATGTGTTGTTCCAATCACAGAAAGACCACAATACGAAATACGTGTTTTCGTCGAAAAGAAAGAAGGTTTTGAATAAATTGTTTCCACGTTTTAGCAAATTATTTGGTAGTTAAAGGACAATAAAAGTTTAAGATGAGTTGAAATGTTAAGTAAAACAATTCTTTTTATATTAACATTTTATATACTATAATGAATAGCTCGGTTGATGGCAATAGGCTTGCCGCAAGTACGTAAATGGAATTAAATTTATAGTCATACTTACGAATTCGTAATAAAAATAAGTTACATCAGAATACTCGGCTATTTAATATGGTACAGATATTCAAACATCTATCTTAATAATAGTTAACCTTAATAGTAAAATATTATGGTTACAGAAGTATGACTACAAAGGTTTAACATAAAAGTTGCATAATAATTTCGATTACCCGACCTTTCGATCAACTTTACTGATTGTGATCACGAACACTCGTCTAGTTCGATAAAATATCGTTTTCAACATTTAATATGCATACTCATTAAATTTTTATGTAGCATTTCAAATTGTAAGAAAATTGAATTAAATACCAGAATTCAAAACAATATCATATCCTCATATTATATTAAAACTGTCTTTTAGCAACTAGTAAATAGAGAAATATCCGTGAAAATTTTAATTGTTTTTGATGTTTAGAGAGTTGAAAGAATACTTATTAACCACTAAGGCCAATAAAAACACAACTATCAGGATATTTAATGTGGCATACCTACCGAACACGTGAAACAATGAAACAGTGTTTGTTATTTCCACACACAGCATTGTCATAAATCTTACATCAATTATAAATTATCTAACAGTTAGATTACCTTCAGTAGAAAATAATAAAGAAGTTAATACCCCAAGGTAAAATTGCATACCTACAACGTTTATTACATGGCTCTTGCAAGTATATTGTTTTCTTATTATACAGTTATCTTGAAGGTTGCACTTATTATTCTTTAAATGTCTTTAAAGATAAAATTATTGGGACTTATAACTTGGTTGATATGAGTAGGATGGATCTTTGGTGAGTCGCCAAACCAACTAATTTCAAATGTTTTTATAAGTCTTGATAGTAATGTTTTCAATTCTAAATCAGCAATGCGTTGGCCTGAAATTTTTAATTCAAATTAAAAATGTTTGTAAAGAAATACATCTTTACCACAAGAGGATATCAGTATGCGAGTAGTAAGTTTGTTTAGTAGGTGTAATACTATTTTGAATACCTACCTATACAGCTACGAGATCCAAAACCAAATGGCAGAGAAGCAAATTTATGACCAGCGCCAGGATAAGTTGGACTATTCTCATTTAACCATCTTTCTGGTATGTATTCTTTTGCTTTTGGAAAATGCTTCTCCATTATTGACATATATTGATGACAAAATAAAAGTGAAGTCTAGAAACAGAAAATAATAATTAATTATTGTATATAAATAGTATAAAATTACTATCAATTTAATTTATAATTTTCTATTTACTCCTTTAGGTATTTTGTATCCCATAACTTCATAGTCTTTTGTAGTTTCTCTTACGTTCAGACCTGCAACTGGAAGTAGGCGCATAGCTTCCTTGATACATGCTGTTAAATATGGAGTTTTCGGATCCGAACGTAAATTTTCCCTCAATTTTTGCTGTATCTTCGGATTAGTAGCAAGGAGGTATAGCGTTGCCGAGAAAGTATTTGAAGTCTAAAAGAAAAGAAATAAACCACACTCATTTTATCTGTTGTACTAGCACAGATATATTTTACTGCCTTGTGTCAGCGGGTTTTATTGTTTGTTATGTGGGGTTCTCGTTTGTTTTTTCGTCAGTCGGAAATCGTACTTTTTTGGAATCAAAGGTGCGTATGGCATTTTCAATATTTCTGATAATGTGTTTGAAATATCTCACGACAATCGGTTAAATATTTAACATGTGAAAGCCTAAAAAGCAAAACCAAGGACGTTCCATCACAAATATTAAATTACATACTTATACCTGCAGATTCACATCAGGTAATATCAAAGTTGTCAACCAATTTATCTTGATATAATTTACACTCTCGATTATTGGCTCCTTCTCATTCACCATTTTAAATGTACAATACTAGCATTGAGAACCTAAAAAACATACCGTGTCTATTCCAGCCACTAACATATCCATTGACATAATATGAGCAACATTTTCGTCGATTTCGAGTAATTTTTCAAGTATACTTTTTTCCTCGTCAGAGTTGTTCGCCTTAGTTTTAAGATTTTCTAGTGTCATGTTAACATAATGTTTCGTTATACTGAAATAAAATTATTATTTTTCACTTCTAAAGGAATACAAAAAAAAAAAACTATACGCCTAAATTTGTATCCATGGAATGCTCTAATATTTTTTTTTATTTATCACGAACACGGAATAGCAATATGACAGTCGCAAATTATAACCTGCATTTAGAGCATCAGTAGCGTTAAAGATTTCTGTGGCAAAATAAATCAAAGAAATACATCAATTGACATAGAATATTCAAGCCCGTGAGGATAGTGCATGTATGTAAATAAATATATAAATATCTATCTTGCATAAATAGCGGTGTATTACTCTTAAAATATTCGTTGAAGACACTTTACTCACTATTCAATGTCTCCATATACTTGCATAGCGTTTTTAAAATTCTTTGTTGCGTAATATTTCCAAATGCTTGGTTTGTAATCTAAGTTACTTGCAATTTCGAATAGTTCGTGAGTACAGTTTATTAACTTTTCTACTAAAACATCATCTGTTTTAGGTCCAAAACAGTTTATTCGACGACCAAGCGCTATTACTGCGACAGATTCTAAGGCCCACAAATTCATTTCTTTATCAAATGCTCCACAAAATACGTTGTTTTGATCTCGCAAACTCCTTATTCTGTAAAAAAAATCTGTTTTATTAACTGTACTGCATAATAATAAAATTTTGATAGACATTAGAATATACAATGTGTAACAATTTATTACCTTTCTATCATATCAAGGGCCACTTCATCGATTTGAGTTGTATATCTTTGCACGTTTTTAGGGTCTAGCATTGTTGAATTGACTTTGGACCGAAACCATTTCCAATTTTCGCCGTTTCTAGAATTTCATAAGAGTTAGCCATTAAATCATATTATTTCTTAAATTTTTTATGTATTTATCTATATCACAAAAACAGATGAAAAAAAGTTACAATAAATAAACGTAACAATTGACGGTATTTTCGCTCATGGCGATCTTTTACCGACAAAGACGAATACGTCTTTGTCGGTAAGAGTAGTATATATCGTATAGTAAGTGACAATAGTTAGTTAAAGTAGGGCGGACACAATTTTACGTTTTTTACAGTTTATGCAAATAAATTTATTTAACTAGTCTATCATAAACTTACTCTGTCACTAATCCAGATGGTTTTGTATGTTGGTCTTTTGGTTTGTTATGAAACTTTTTAAAGTAGGCAAAAGAAAAAAATGCTGGCCGTAAAGGTAGCATGTTTTCTCGGCGATACATCTGCAATTAACAATAAATTGCTTAGACATTATTCTGAAGAATTATTTTTAGGACTCAATGAAATGCTGTGCTAGTTTTTGAAGTACGAACAGTTGTAACTTAACTTTGCAGGATTGTGTGACGTGTTTGTGATAAAATAAAAATGAATGAATATGTTGTTTGACTTACTTCTGCCGCTATATCTGCGTCAAAAACGACTACCATATTTGGCTTGAAAATTGTATTTATTCTTACTATTGGACCGTATTTGTTATACAATTTATCCCAGAGATCGTTACCACCGTCAGTAGAATTGAAAATACCTAAAATAAAATTATAATATAATTTGTACCAAAAATAAATGTTGAATGTATGTACGAAGTATCACTATCTTTATTCATACCGTGAGTGTCGTAAGAGCTGACTAAGGGAAAAAACAATTTAAAATTTTAGCAAAAACCGACTACAAGGTCCGACTCGATTTCTCTTGGATGCTATCAGATCATCATCATCAGATCTTAGTTTCCTTATCATGGTACCACCGTTGGGATACCTCCTTTCCATTAAAAAAATAATCATCAAAATCGGTTCATAAACGACGGAGTTACCCGCGAACAAACAAAAAAAAAATAAAAAAAAATACGGTCGAATTGAGAACCTCCTCCTTTTTTTGAAGTCGGTTAAAAACGGCCATTGAACTTTTTATTTCAAAATTTCTTAACATTTATGAAGTTCTATTGTTAATCCATGAACACTTCGTGAATACATGTTCATAAATTTTGTGTATAAATTGTATCTAGTTGTAATTTAACATGCATCCTTTTATTTAAATAATAAAAAATACGCAGTCCGAAACTGAATAGAGAAGGAAAACTGAACTGAACTTAAAACTAACTCTATGTCATGCTGGCTGGCAGGTTATCACTTGGACCAGTGTGGTAGGTCAAAACCTCCTATCAAAAAAAACCAGCCGTGGATTGGAAATAAATTTAAAAGATATTTATTGTATTATAATTTTTGTAAAATAGTAGATCAAAAAACCTGCATGTTTTTTGGAAGTCGGTTTTTTTTTTTATAAAAAGTTTTTATTTTTCAGTTTTTAGTGCAATCAATAGTAGGTAAGTAGTAAGTTGAACTATTTCATCAAATTTCATCATCAAGAATACAAAATAAGGTCTATACGTACGTGTAATATTAAAATCATCCTCTAATACCTAACTGTTAAAGAGTTTAACCTTCTATCATCAGCTCACCTAAATAACTTGAAAGTATATAACTGAAGGTCTTTAGATACGTATGAAAACTCCTAACCGTTAAAGAGTTGTAACCTTACATCATCAGCTCATCATCATAAAATTATGACTACCAGACGCAAATACCAGTGTAACTTGAGAAAATATACGAAAAACATAGTATGTGCCTATAAAAAATGAGGGTTTCTCTCGATTTCCCATCATCAGATCCTGATATGGTGGCAACGGGACCACCTCGGGAGCATACCCATTCGAACACAAAAAAAATTCAAAATCGGTCCACAATTGACGGAGTAATCGGTGAACATACATAAAAAAATAATACATACAGTGGAACATAGAACCTCTTCCTTTTTGGAAGTCGGTTAATTAAAGAAATGTTTAATGAAAAAATTATTACATACCTCCAGGTAAAAAAAAATGATGAATTTGACCCAAAACAGGTAAAGACGATGGTCCAGGAATTTTCTTCCATGGTTTCAAATCAACTGTATTTTTTTTGGTTTGTGTTGATGCAAGAAAATTGACTCTTCTAAAAAAAATTTTCCATTAATATCAGATTTTTTCGTTTGTACAACTTTTTTTTTAAACTTCAGCTTTTTTATTTAATAACACTAAATTCGTACCTTAACTGGTAGTTGCATGAATACAACAACATTTTTTCACTTATTTGTTTTATCATTGTAACGGTTTATAAATTCGTATTTTTTAAAATTTATTATCACGGTTTACACGGTTTTATAAAATGTTGTTAAGAAAACTTATTAAGTTTTCTTAACAAATCTTTTTATTTAAACAATACAGACAAATCAGAGTTAATTAATTACGAAACTGACTGACAATGGTAGTCACGTAGACATATATATATATGAATTGAGCAAAGTAAAATAAACACATAAAGGTATGTTCATAAGACGGGTTTTGAACGTACATTAAGAATGGCTTGCATTACTGCGTGTCTTCCAATATTATTAATTGAATTTTAATAACCTTTCATTTGTAAAGCATCATTTACACAGTCATTATTTCATCATCATCATCAGCCTATCGCAGTCCACTACTGGACATAGGCTTCTCCAATTGCGCGCCACTTGGTTCGATCCTCGGCTTCTCGCATCTAGCTCCTGCCAGCCGTCTTGCTCAGATCATTACTCCACCTGGCCTGTGTACGTCTTACACTACGTTACTACGTTTGCTACACAGTTGTACAGTCATTATTTAATTTTGTTTGATTTAAAATTACTCTTTTCCCAAGCATAGTTTAAGATTTGTATTTTTGTAACTTATTGAATTGTTATATTAATCAAATTCCTAAAACGCAAGTTGGTGAACTTACGTGCCAATATCACAATAGATGGTGGTTGTAAACGAATTAATCAATTGGACTAAGCCTTTAACGTTCATTTATCTAAACGGTGCCTTATAATTATCCACTTACTGTCTGCTCATTCGTCATTGCGTTTTTTCCTTATGATTATCTAAATCTGTGATCTAATTGTGTCTTTGCGTCTCTAAATGCGTCAAAAGGAAAATCGGATGGTATTGCCCATTGTTTTGGTGTCCCAACCTGTAATCTTTTTAGCAACATCTAGAGAAGATTTACGTAGAAATTCAAATTAAAAAGGAGGTGTAATGTTGTTTGTCTTATTATCATTTCTTTCTTAAAAAGACAACTCTCTCACTAGAAAGATACATTGTGTCTTAGTGAAATGTTATTCTTGGAGTCTGCTCTTGCTTTCCATCAGGCAGAGTAGAACCACTTTACAGGCTCATATACAAAAAAAATATTATAATATTTGTTGCATCAACAAATGTTTCTGATTTGATGACCTTTATTTAGTTATTATCAAATTAATATATTATTAAAAAAAAACAGCCAAGTGCGAGTCGCATTCGCGCAGGAAGGTTTCCGTACCATTATTATTACTACCCGTGCCTCGAAGAGCACGTTAAGCCGTCGGTCCCGGTTGTCATGAACATCCATGGAAATCGTTATTGGGAAGTCAGGGCCCTCAAATATACTGACAACTAGTTCAACCTTCGAATTTAGTTCACCCTCAGGGTGGCGGAGGTTAGATGCCAGTCACTCTGTGTAAAAATTGATATTCAGGTAAAACCGGTTGAACTAGTAGCCGACCCCAAATAATCTTGGGAATAATAAAGGCTAGGAAGATGATGCTGATATTGATATATTATTCTTTTGAATATGGTAAAGCAGATAATTTACACTGTTTAGCAATTAAATGTGGACTGAGGTGAATAAAGATTGTTTTACAAGATAATTTAATGTGTCCATTAATCAAGTTAAGGGCGAATAGAGGGGTCTCGCAGCCCGTGATGACACCGTGCTTTATAACTAATTAACAGGCATATTTGTTTAACGTGGATTAAAATATATCTTATCAATCAAACCACTATTTCATTATTCTCATAATTTCCAGTACGTATGATAAGAAATCTCTGTAATATAATTAAAGTTTTAGCAAAAAAAAACGACTTCAAGAACTGGACCAAATTGAAATGGGGCCGGAGAGGAAGCACCAGCTTTCAATTAAAAAAATAATCATCAAAATCGGTTCACCCAGTCGAAACTTCTGAAGTAACAAACATAAAAAATATAGTCGAATTGAGAACCTCCTTTTTTGAAGTCGGTTAAAAATTCTTGTAAACCTTATATAAAAAAATACCAGTAGGTACTTGCAACTGCTCGGTTTTTTCCATGATAATGTTATGCAATTATCATGAGCCAAAAACAGAACTGCATTATTTTTGTAAGAGTTTCTTTTTTAGGTTTCCGCACCCAAAGGGTATAGTAAAACGGGACCCTATCACTAAGACTTCGCTGTCCGTCTGCCAGTCTTTCACCAGACTGTATCTCATTAACCGTGATAGTTAGACAGTTGAAATTTTCAGAGATGATGTATTTCGGTTGCCACTATATCAACAAATACTAAAAAACAGAATTAAATAAATATTTAAGGAGACTTTTTTTTTTTTCTTAAAAAGACAACTCCCGCACTGGGAATAAATCCTGTGTCGCGGGGGACTTTACAAACATACATGAAACGGACACAAAGAACACCCTTCCATACAACAAACCTGTTTTTTTGGTCGTTCTTGCTCGATATTGATAACGACAACAGGTAGACGCTTGAAATGTATAGATAATGGTACGGAACCCTTCCTGCGCGAGTCCGACTCGTACATGGCTGAATTTTTTTTTTCGATGCACAAATTTTACAACATGGTGAACAATATTACGCAAGTTTATTAATAACGAATAAATATTAAAGTTCACTAAAAATAGTAGGTTTTAATATACGCTTTAAACACTACACTTCTTTACTCTTCATTCATTCAATAGATTGACAACATCAGAGCAATACTTTTGAAATTTTTTATTAAAAAAATAATTGTTTCGAACTTATGTTTTAGGGTCTGTCTATTTTAGGATTAGACCGCGTGTGTGAAATGTTTGAAACAAATATTTCCAGCATATACGTAAAAATGTTCAGTTAATATTGAAAAAATATTACCTCATATGAACTCTGTTGGAAAAAAACACAATGGGGTTTAACTTAACACTAAACATTCTGCTCCAAGTCATAAACATTCACTGCTGAATAACCACTAGGTTATTATACTAATATAGTCGGTCAGTATTGCCCTTATTTCCTTTGCATGAACTAGTTAACCTCGTTATACTTTGCTAATCATTAGTTTACTGTAACTAACTGAAATCCCATCAGATTAGACTAATATTTACTTTTCTATTTGAAAAATTCCCTTGATTTGAATTAACTTCTATTTCCAAGTGCATTTTAAGCATGGTTTTTGCTGCCTAGAAATATTTGATTGATTTATAAGCTGATGAACGTGTTAACGAATGACAGTTTTAATAATGCAAATAGAATATTATTTATAAAACGAAACTGTCCTTTGTCTCGTTTCGAAGTTGTTTGTTTACACGTATACTTATCTTGTTCATGGAGCGTCCATTAGGATAAAGCCACCTTATTATTTGCCTTATACATTGTTCACACTGAAAGTTTTGCGTTACTGGCCGCACATTTTTTTTCAATTTTGAATTTGATGTGTTCTATGTGGAATTTCATGGTGGCCTTGTTGCTATCCATGGTGAAATTCGTGGAAGTCAAACCTCAACTGCGATCACGTAGGAAAATGTGATTACTGTCAGACCACTAATTGAAGAAAGTCCTTGTATTACTTATGAGGATATTCGAAGACATTTGGGCATTGGTATGACCCGAATTCAGAAAAAAATTCAACAATATTAAAAGTTAGAACATTTTGTTGCCAATGGATTCCTCACGAACTCAGTCCAGAACAAAAACGGAATATGGTAAATTAGAGTATAAAAAGTTTTCAAAGTTCAATCACGGATGTTCAAATGCTGAGTATGATATTATGACAGGAAATGAAACATGGATACATTGTTATATTCCGGAAAGAAAGCAACACTCATATGTATGGTTGATTAAAAGTGATAGCTAACCAACAAAATTAATGCAGGCAAGAAACTTGGGCAAACAAAAGATTGTGTTTTTTTCTCGAACGGGTCTTGTTTGTACGATTCCACTTGAACAACAAAAAACAGTTGATGCTCAGTGGTACACCACTATTAGTTTGCCCAAAGTCTTTGGAAAAGTCAGGGGAAAACGACCTTGAAGTCGCATCCTGTTGCACTATGAAAATATACTTTTATATGTAACTATAATCTTTTGCCCACGGCTTGCTAGGATAGTCAGTAGCTAAAATATTATAAAAACGTAAGCTCTCATTCACATTTACATCATTAAGTAGTTAAGAAGTCAGTTAGTTTTATTATAATACTAGCTGACCCGGCGAACTTCGTACCGCCATATTTACATACTGCCTCAGCTTCCCACAGGCAGTGTACAGTCGCGGACAAAAAAAAAGACTTTTCCCGTTATCTTTTATTTTTTTTCTTTCTAGCAAAAAAGAACGAATGAAATCGGACTATGTGTTATTGATTTACAACTAAGTAAATATTCTGGCTTTCATCCCCTCTCTCTAGGAAACCGTGCTGAATTTCGGGATAAAAAGTATCCTATGTCCTACCTCGTAGTATGAACTCAAATCATGCCAAGTTTCATTTGAATCCGTTCAGTAGTTTCGGCGTGATGCGCGGCCAAGATACAGACAGACAGACTGACGGACAGACAGACAGACAGACAAAAATGAAAAAAAATACAGTTTTGGCTTCAGTATCGATAATAGAGAGCCCTCCAAAAAAAAATTCAAAATGTCTTTAATGTACAGAATTAGACCTGTTACATTTTTATTATAAGTATATAGATTTTTAATTTACGACGTCATTTGAGCCTCTTGAGACGATATATAATAAAAAATATATAAAGTTATATTAAAAAAGTCGACCCGTCGTAAACTCTCTGTAATCTTCAGAAACAAATGTTTAATTTTCACATTATGGTATTTATATTATGTATAGCCAAAATATATAGAAAGTGTGGAAAAATGCTGAAGTATTAAATAAAACTAATTTATTTATGTACTAATGCATTAATTAACGAGTCAGACAGATATTAGGCTTTTTTAAAAAAAGAAAATCCCACCAAAAACATTTTCATGTAAAATGTTGACAAGACGACTGCATATGGCTTACCGTGTGAAAAAGATATCAGATCTGGGTGTAGATTCAGAAGCTTGGCTTTACATGGCCAAGCTTCTGAATCTACACCCCCTAACTCTAACAAACCCTAACAATACAAACTCTACATCTCAGTAAAAATTTCGCCGTTTCGCTACCGTCACGAAGGCGCAACGAACGCCTTTTGTGTTTGCAAATATCTAGCTTCTGAAGTAGGAAGTAGTGTGTTATGGGAATATCTAGTTTCTGAAGTAACGAAACAGCCAAGCCATACATTTTTACTGAGATGTAGAGTTTGTGAAGTTAAGGTTGGTAGAGTTAGGGCGTGTAGATTCAGAAGCTTTGCTCTACATGAGATCTGAGTTCAAATCATTTGTCTGTATATATCTCTTTCTGCAGTGTGTTTTCTTACTTCTGTATTTTTTACCAAGCATGGTTATAAGTATTTTAAATTAAACATTATCATAAATATATCATAATTTATCTCATCTAAATACATATCTTAGAAACTATAAAAGAGAAATAAATAAAAGTGTCAGATTGGAGGTAGCCCAACCTCAGCTCTTATTCTCATAATTAAAACACAAAACAGTTCAACACAACACAAACAACGATATAAAATTAAACGACAAGATATACAGAAATACGTCCTCACCGACCGCCGCGCTGACCAATCAACAAGTGACCGAGCATAGCCAAGTACCGTCTTTTTATAGCTTGGCTCTGCATAATTTATCGGTAAAGTAGGGGTAAATCTTTTATTACTCAGATACCCTCATTTCAATAATTCGGATACCCTGATTCTAAAACATATTTATTTACTGTATTTTTTATTTAATCTAACGGCCCTTATCCAAAGTCTTTGAATACGGCGATCAAACCTTGTGGCAATGATTGTCTCACTAACATACTATAGGTTTCATTTCACCCTATTATGATTTATTACTATTATAATTAAGTTCACACAAAACAAATATAATTTTAAAGATTCTTGTAAAAACTTTTTACGTCAAAACGAACACGTCATTGTAATTCAAGGTATTGTATTAGTAACGAAATAAAATAATATCTATACACCTTAAGAGGCAAGAGCTGTTGCATGTTTTAAATATTGCCTAATTAAAATATACTACCCTCGCATAGTAGACCAACCTAAAATGTCAGCATTCATGGTGTCGCGTTTCGTTGGCGAGTGCGAGACCGGATGCCCAATGATGCAGAAGCATCTCAATAGGCCACCATGCTGCATCCTTGTATTGTCTGCATTCACAGTGAGTATAGTGACTATTACTCTTGCATTCTGCTCATGCCTACTATTAGGCAGAGTAGAGTCACTTTAGCGGGTTCGCATATCACAGTAATTTTTTTTAAATCGCTTACAGTGACAATAGATAATGCCTTTTGTTGAAGGGCTTTGTTGCTGTACGGCCACATCTGCGTGGAACATTCCAAATACATCAAACATTATTCTACTATTTTGTACATCATCCGGGCTTCAACTGTCACAGAGTTTGCCAGAATACTATTTAGAGACCGATATTTATACTTCTTGAAACACCCTATAATTCATCTTCAACTAGTAATTTTCACAGTTGTTACAAGTATGAATTGTTATAACTTATTACGAATGGTGATTTTTTAACTAAACATTTTGTTCATTTATTTATTTCTTATTATGTTAACGATGTTTAATAATCAAGGAAGACCTTGTAATTAGAATCTTCAGAATATAAAACAGATGAAATTGTTCCAATAATTTGCTGTATTTTCATTAACGCTTTTTTATCTGCATGAAAAATCACTCAAATTATTACTTACCCCTAGAAATGTAATCCGCCCTCCATCACAGATTATCGTCCCTTATCTATCCTTCCTCTTTTCTCCAAAGTCCTGGAGCATTTCATTTAAATACAGTTTTTTACGCACAGAAATTGTTTCCTTAGGGCCTTATCATACTAGCGGATTGTGAGCGTCCTCAAAGTGGAGCGGGAGCAACGAACACGCCACGCATGCGCAGCTAATTCGTTGCAGACGCGCAACAAGATTAACATACGTCAAAGATAGGAATAAAAAAATCAAGAGTGGCTCCGGTGCATCTACTTCTAAAGAACACCTATATTTGCTATCATTTTTGAATACTACTAAGCGGACTCGTCCTTCGAAAACCCCGCGACGTCCTCGCTATGCAGCCACGGCGTGTTCGCGACGCATTCGCTGCGTGCCCGCCCCGCCCTGTAGCCGCTCCCAAACCACTAGTATGATAAGGTCCTTAATCCTTTCCAGTCTGGATTCCGTCCATGCTAGCACTACCACATCTCTAGTCTATATTACAGATGATGTTCGGTCGGATGGACGCATGGACGAAGGTAAGCTAATAATATTTTAACACGACACGTCGAATCTTGAAATGTGAATTTGAAAGACGAAATAATTCAATTCTTCATTTCTACAGAGTGAAAAAAAATGATTTTAAAATGGGTATAAAAGTTTGAGTTAAATTCAGAATGCCCAATTTAAAGAACAACACCTTTTCCTAGCAGTGTTGTTGTTCTGTGTAATTTTTACCCGACTTCAAAAAAGGAGGAGGTTCTCAATTCGACGTTTTTTTTTATGTTTGTTACCTCATAACTTTCGACTGGTTGAACCGATTTTGATGATTCTTATTAATTTGAAAGCTGGTGCTTCCCGAATGGTCTCATTTAAATTTGGTCCAGATTGAAGTCGGTTTTTTTTTTGTTAAAATTTGTAATTATTTCCCTTAAGGACAAGTATGTTATGAATAAGGATGGTGATACTTTGTGTTCTCAATCCATCACGATGCAAGTGAATCTTCGATTTATTGTATTTAATAAATGTTTTTATTTTTATTTTACGAGTTTTTGTGACAAGATATAGCACGAATATGTACAATACACATCCGGGACATAAGTTCTTTAAATGCATGGTATTGAATATGTCTGTATAGTTTCTCTGTATCTGTATATCTTTATATAATTTAACAGCCACATTGTCCTACAAATTGCGCAGTACGTTATCACAGCCCTTCCCTCATATTTTTTTTTTCCCTACCAGCCCTGTTAGTTCCCACTATCGAATTTTTTTTATGGTGAAAGTTGGGCCCTCATCAAAATGAAGCCTCTCACGAAAAATTTGCTTGATAGTAATAACTTGTAAATTTTGTGCCGGGGATCCCGGACTATTAAGATTTAAGAGTAATTCCCGGCTAAATTACGAATTGGTGAATACAAGTAACCAATTATTTAAAAAAAACCTATCTATTAATTTAGTTATATCAAAGCTTTTTAATAAATAATAATAATAAATATTTCAGACATCTAGTACACAACGCCATCTAGTCCCAAGCTAAGCAGAGTTTGTGTTATGGGTACTAGACAACTGATACAAATACATATATACTTTTTTTTTGTAAATACATACATATAGCGTGATGATATATAGCCTATAGCCTTCCTATATAAATGGGCTATCTAACACTGAAGTAATTTTTCAAATCGGACCAGGGGTTCCTGAGATTAGCACGTTCAAACAAACAAACTTTTCAGCTTTATAATATTATATTAAGTATAGATTAAAAGTGATTTAAAAAAATAACAATCTAAGTTTAAATACATGAATTACAGAATTACTTTTGAACTCCTACTTTACCAATAAGTAATAAATAAAAACGAAAGCATCAATTGAAACGGAAATTTAAATGTAAATTTGCTATAAGGCAATCAGGCGCGAATGATTGTTTCAGTTTATTCGTCATTACCAATCATAAAAATATTTAAAAAAATCTATAACTCTTATTCACTGGATTGAATGTCTATAAATAATTAAGCTTACGGTGGGTCATGATTCGTCGATAGTACGTAACGAAGTACTAGTTTATTAATAATTTTATTAGAACAAAGTTTTTTTATTTTATAGAATAAGGGGCAAACGAGCAGACGTATCGCCCGATGATAAGCGATTACCGCCACCTATGGACACAGGCAACACCAGAGGCGTCACAAGTGCGTTGCCAGACTTTGGAGGATGGATATGGGCCTCCGGTAGTTTCACTCGGTGAAAAACAGAGCAAGCGCTGTTTCACACTGGTTTTCTGTAAGGTCGTGGTACCACTCCTGTCGAGCCGGCCCATGCATGCCAAAGCGTGGCTCTCCCACGGTAAAATGTGTCGTTTTTTAAGATTGACATGGTTATTGCGATTAAGTCTTCATTTAGAAATTATCATCGTTAAAATTTTAATAGACATATAATTAATTCAGTAATTACTAAAAAAAACACTTATAAAAATATATAATTCTCCATATTTCATGTCTTACAGTGTTTGTATGCCAGCTTGTGACGTCAAAGCACGGCTACTTACGCAATTAGAATACAGTTTTATAATTAACTACAGATCAGATTAAACTTCTACTTGAACTTTGAGACGAATAACAACAGTATCTATAAAGTACAGGACATAGGTGTATGTGAACACAACGTGTGCAGCACGATAAAAATACCAAAGGGATAGGTACTAATAATATGTTTTTAAATCGACACACACGGCAATTGAGTTCCAAACTAGGCAGAACTTGTACTATTGTAACCAGGCTACTGATAAACATACATATTTCTAAATACATACATATTATATATAAATATATAGCTTGTAGAGGAACGGGTGTCATGTCCCCTCTATTATATAGGATCATCTGACCAGGCTAGGTGATCATGATGGGCGGGCCGCGCCGCAGCCCAACGGTTAATGTTGAAATGTTGTAATTATTCCAATCAGCGCGAAAACTTCTATATCGCAATGCAGGATTATTACTTCATATAGTTTGTTACTCCGTAGTTTAGTGTATATCTCATAGATGGCGCTGTTTTTATTGTCATATGTGTCAGTCACCACATGCTCATTTATAATATGTTTTAATAACGGATTAAAAAGACTTAATGTAAGGATTGACTTGGCATAGGCCCATTGAAGCAACAGTGATAGAACTACTCTAAAATTAACTCCATAATAATGTGATTATGGAGTTAATGCAAAAAAAGTATATATGTATTTGTATCAGTTGTCTAGTACCCAGAACACAACCTCTGCTTAGCTTGGGACTAGATGGCGTTGTGTGTTAGATGACCGAAATATTTATTTATTATATTGTTTAATTGGGTGGGTTTCGCATTGTCTTGCAGTTTCGTAACTATTGCTACAACCAAGCAACATAATATAGTAAATAAAAACATTTTCTTTAGCTTTCTGCACTCCTCCTTCATGTAGACATTAGCCTTTGTACGAATTACAACAACAGTTTGTAACAAATTAGCCATCTTGAAGCTATTTTTTTATTCTTAGAATTTATCTCTAAAATATCTCGATCAATAAAGACTTTTCAACAGCAGTTATGGTGCAGTCGTGTATGCAGCCGGCTCCGTCAATTTATAAGACGTTGTCACGTCAAAAAGTAATATATACACACATCAAAAGTGTCTAGGGATCAAGCATTTTTATGCGGATTTCTTGAGATTGAGATGTGGCTTTGGCCCTGGCCTGCTCAGTCGCCAGACTTGAACCCGATTGAGCATGCATGGGATATGCTACAGAGAACAGCTCTGCCGAATATGGAGGGTATCCAGTCGCAAGAAGACCTTTTTTTGTTGTTGCAACGAACATGGGCGGCCATTCCACAGCGTGATTTGGATGAACTCATTTTGAGTATGCCAAACCGATGTTCTTGTGTTAGTGTTCGCGGTAGCAACACGGATTATTAATTGTTTAAGTTACCTAATAAAAATTTAAAGAAAACAGTTATTTCAGTCTTTTTTTCGAACTTTAATGTTAGTGGTTCAAATATCAAAAATCCTTTTATTAGGAAAATGGCAAATTTCTTTATTAATGCAAAGGTGACTTGGTTTATCGTTACTGTGACAAACGAAAACACTTTATTTGATGAATCCTTAAAGAAATTTTTAATTAATATCAATCAGGGGAAAAGTTATTGCAAAAATATATGTTGATCACTAGACACATATGTTGATCCCTAGACACTTTTGATGTGTGTATATTTATATCAGTACCCATAACACAAGCTCTGCTTAGCTTGGGATTAGATGGCGTTGTGCGTGATGTGAAATGTCCGAAATGTCCGAAATATATATATATACTATCCAGCACTATGACGTCAACTCAATGTTAAAAGTATCGTTACAACGAAAAGTGTCGTTACAACTTAATCCGTCTAGCCCCCTTTCGCAACGCGCCATAAGGAACTTCGTTCCAAAAATAAGTAATAAACACATAACTTCGTCATCTGTATGATCTTCAATTCTGATATTTAAATTAAATTAAAACTTCATTATGACATCTATTACTCGTATATACAATTTTCGTGTCACATTGTTGCTTACGATGAACTCTGAAACTATCTAACCGACTTTCACGTCTTTGTTTTTAATGATTAAAATGTGCGTTTTGCTGGCGAGCCTAAGATACGATAAATTTTATCACGTATTTATTATTAATCTAATAAGTGTTATACTAAAGCCCCAGCAACGCGCGGATAAGTCTGCTATAAAAAAAGTCAGGTCTGATATGAAAAGTGGGGAGGGGAAGAAATGGAGACTTTTTGGTAGAATATCGGACAAACGAGCATACGTATCGCCTGATGGAAAGCCATTACCGCCGCCCATTGACACCCGGAACACCGGAGGCGTCACAAGTGCGTTGTTGGCCTTTGGGGGTTGGAGATGGGGGGAGGGAATGGGATATGGGCCTCCGGTATCCTCATGGTTTCAGTTTTTGTGTCCGTTGCGTCTTCTACATAAAGCAGTACAGTTTCTTGTAATTCTCATAAAAATATATTTGATGGAAAAAAAAGTATAGTTTTTAAAGCTACACATCAAAGGAATAAATTTTGTTCCTTTCTATTCATTACTTTATTTAGAGGCGGCGGTAAGCCATGGCGTTAAATATAAAACGCATAATGGTGGAGTGCCTAATTGGCAAATGATGTGGCATAGTAATACTACATTCAATATACCCATTAGATCACTTCCCTCCGCGGGTCTGTACGGTTCACGTGTGACGTCGCGTTTTAATAATTTAAATATTGTTTTTGTGTATCCTTGCGACTGTTACCCGGTTTGTGGGCGGTATAAGGTTGTATATAGTGTTTTTGACAAATAATCTGTAAGTTTTACGCCTTATAAATACAAATATTGTGTTAGTTTCTTTTACTACGGCTATCGGTAAGTCAATTTATTTTATTCATAAAGGTAGGTAGGAGTAATATTTTGTTTGTATTAATTTTCTTTTCGTGTTTTTTGATTTTGAAGTTGTTTTTATTGATATTTCTTTTGTCTGGTGTGTCTTTGTTTGGCCATGTCGGTTGTTGGCGAGTTGCCGGATCCCGGTGGTACAAATGAATTTCGAACACCAACCGGAAATAAATTGTTTGGTAGAATGTCGCCATCAAATTTATCGTCAAATGAAAGTAGAACTGAACGAATTAGGGCTTCGGACTTGGGCGAGAGTGTTTCGTCTCTTAGTGGTCGTGATAACTGTGGGGAGTATGATTATTTTGAGTTGGTGTCTCAGGCAACCGAATATTTGGCAAAAATTAACGAATTGGTAAACGATCAGGGGTCGCGAATGAATGTGGGGAATAGGACCGCCATTATGGACGTAACCCAGCGGATTACCGGTATCGTCTCATTGTTGGCAATTAAATCTGCTAGCAATGAAACGAAATTAGCGAATCTCGAGCGCCGGGTGGGGGGTGTCGCCGTTCAACAGCCGGGCTTGACGTACGCGGACAAGCTTAGGCTTCGCTTACCACCTGGATCAGCCCCGTGTCCGGTGTCCGCTGAGGCGCGCGTATCTAGGCCGTGTGTTATTGCGTATCCTACTACGGAACGTTCAGCGGACTATGCAACTTCGTCAGCTACAAAAGAAGCTCTCATGAAGGCTATTAAACCTAGCGACGAAGGTTTTCAAATTGTAGGCGTCAAAAAAACCGCAAAGGCAGGCGTCGTGTTGCGGGTCGCAAATGAACGGCAGCTTAAAAAACTAGAAGCAGTAAACGCCATTAAATCTGTAGGCTTACGCTTAGAAAAGCCGAAAGGCCGAAGGCCCCGTATAATTGTAAAAGACGTGCCCGGTTCTATGGAGGATCGTACCTTCCTAACAGCTTTATATCGTCAGAATATCAAGGACGAATTAAAATTAAGCGAAAGCGATTTTTTAAAAACGACCAAAATTGTCAGGCATCGTAAACTGGAAAACGGACGTCAATGGATAGGCTTAGAATTAGAGACAGAGGTTAGGAAACACTTGGCTAGCACAAAAGATAAATTATATATAGACTGGGCCACATGTAGGTTTATAGACGACTTAGAAGTAGTTCGTTGCTTAAACTGTCAACAATTCGGTCATGTTCAAAAATTTTGCACTATTAAAACTCCTACGTGTGCTAATTGCGCGGCCAGCCACGATACAAGGGCTTGCCCGGATAAGGACACACCAGATTTTAAACCGAAATGCGCACAATGCAGCCGGTACAAAAAACCATGTGACCATCGATGTGGATCACAAGACTGCTCCACATATAAACTTAAATTAGAGCAGCTAATCCTAAATACTAATTACTGAATAGCTTATACAGTAGTAGCTGTAGTACCTTTTTAATAAAATGGATAATATCTCAATAGGCCAGTTAAATCTTCATAATGATAAAATAGCCACGTCAGAATTAGATCGCTTAGTTTTGGAACAAAAGTTAGACATTGTCCTTATACAAGAGCAATATCAAAGCGCTCAATTGCGGAATTATGTAGTACAACTAGATGGCCGGTCGCGGGCTGGGATATATGTTGCAAGTTCTAATTTTACGGTAACATCTTTGCGTAACCTTATGACGTCACACTGCGCCGTTGCTGAGATCTCATCCTCTACCTGTAGGGTTTACATAGTGAGCTGTTATTTTCAATTTTCACATCCTATTGATCCTCATCTACATCATTTACGTTTCGTTTTGCGGTCCCTCATAGGACACAAAATTATCATTGGCGCTGATGTCAATGCTTCTTCTACTTTATGGTATGGCAAATTGCGTGCAGCTGACATGGCTCGTCGCTGTGCGGTTGAAGATTTTATTGCGGAAATGAATCTTACTATCCACAATACCCCTGATGCACCACCAACTTTTTGCAGCCCAATGGGTGAGTCTTCTATTGACGTGACGCTTACGCGCGGCGACGTCTCGATATCTGGATGGCGTGTCCTACCGGACGCATCCTGTAGTGATCACCGCTTAATCGTGTACGAATTCATACCAATGGTTGCACAATATCCACAAAGAACTCCTTACAATTTTAGGTATAAAACTAAAGGGGCGAATTGGGCTTTATTTGGTTCACTCTTTGCAGTACATGCCAAAGACTTCAGTCGCAGTGGTCTATCAGCTGAGGAAAGCGCAAACATATTATCAGATACTTTCACATATTGTGCTGATGTTTGTATCGGCCGTGGATCTATCACTAACACTCGTAGATGTGATTGGTGGAATTATAAATTAGTCGAATTACGTAGAATCTATCGAAAAGCTCGTAAAAAACTAAATGACATTAAAAAGCGTAACGTAACAGGAGATATTTACAATAATGCTCTTATTGCTCTTAGAGTTGCCAGGTCTCATTATAGAGCTGCTGTGGAGAAATCAAAGGGAAATTTAATACGTAAACTTGTTGATAAACTCGATAGAGAGGGTCCCTGGTCACCTTTGTATCATGAATTTAAAGCAAATAGATCAATCGACCTTGCATACGTACAGAACATCAAAATTAATAATAGTTATACTACAGGAGTAGAACAAACCACAGAATATCTTTTAGAATCACTTGTGCCTGACGATCGGCCGGAGGATGACACGGATTATCACCGACAAATTAGGCAGTGGGCTATTGAACCACCATTGTCTCCAATGTCTGACTTACCATCTTCAGAGGAATTCCTCAGTATTGTTAGGTCATTGCCACTAAATAAGGCTTCGGGCGACGATAAAATATCAAACAAAATGATAAAAGAAGCTTGTAAACTTTCGGGTGATACGGTTTTAACAGTTTTTAAACGTTGCATTGCGGAAGGAGTATTTCCTAGTGTTTGGCGGTGCGGTAATATTCGAATAATACCAAAAAGCGGCGATAAGCCGCCGGACGATCCTAAATCCTATCGACCCATAACACTGTTACCATCGCTGGGAAAGCTTTTAGAGCGTCTTGTAGTACCACGACTTCTACCGGGTGGAGTTAAATTTCATGATAGACAATTCGGCTTTACGTTGGGAAAATCGACAACTGATGCGGTTATATCTGTAAGGAAAACTGTCACCGAGTCAAGTTTTCAATACGTTTTAGGCATCTTCTTAGATATATCTGGCGCCTTTGACAATGCGTGGTGGCCCATGCTATTGCTAAAATTAAAATTAAGAGGTTGCTTTAAAAATATTTATTCCCTTATCTCCTCGTACTTCTTACAAGGTACTACTAAATTGAGACTTGGGCATCATTCTGTGTCGAAGGCGCTTACGATGGGGTGTCCTCAAGGGTCAGTGCTAGGACCATACTTGTGGAACATAGGCTTCGACGATTTTCTGGCAATGCCTGTGCCGTCCGGATGTACCCTGAATGCGTACGCGGACGACGGTTTGTTATTGATAGAGTCGGATACTAGAACGGGGCTTGAGAGGCTGGCCAGTGAATGTTTGGACTTAATATCTCGGTGGGGTGGGCGTAATCGGTTGACGTTTGCACCAAACAAAACCTTCCAGCTACTTCTGAAAGGTAACCTCAAATCACCGCCTTGTATTAAATTTGAAAATATTACTATTAAAAATAAAACCTCGGTTTGTTATTTAGGATTGGTTTTAGAAAGAAATTTTTCATTTATTGAACATATTAGAACAGTTAATGAAAAGTCTAAAAAGAGTTTCTTTGCACTGACGAGGATATCAACTGCGACATGGGGTCTGTCATATAATACACTAAAGATCATATATGGAGCTACTTATTTGGGTTCTATTTGCTATGGTGCTCCTGTATGGGCAGATAGGGCGACTGTAGGTGCTGTCCGTCGCAAACTGTTACAAGGCCAACGACCTGCATTGATTTTCTTGTGCAAGGCATATAGGACGGT
This sequence comes from Diaphora mendica, assembly GCA_949125395.1. Lineage (NCBI taxonomy): Eukaryota > Metazoa > Arthropoda > Insecta > Lepidoptera > Erebidae > Diaphora > Diaphora mendica. The sequence continues at coordinate 39,492,525 of OX421310.1, read as the reverse complement.
TAGCACTGAGGCTTTACCGGTGTTGGCAGGTGTTCTTCCGGTCGATCTCGAGGTGCAAAGACGTGCAGCCATGTACTATTCCACACTACAAAACATGGAATGCGATTTTTTGGGCATACGAGACCGCGGTAAAATCATAAGATTGTTTCAACAAAAAACCAATGTCTATAACGACCTCTTGGATGAATGGCAGAAACGATGGGACGAATCATCTAAGGGGCGCCACCTTTACCAGTTCTTTCCATCTGTTCGCGAAAGGTTGTCAAGGACATGGCTCGAGGTAGATCACTGTGTCGCTCAATTTCTTACAGGCCACGGTAACTTTAAGAGCAAACTATACTCATTTAAATTAGTCGATTCACCATTGTGTCAATGCTCAACACCTGATTCTAGCTGTGAACAGTCGGCTCATCATATCCTCTGGGAATGTAGTCTTTGGTACAATGAACGTAACATGATGCTAAATAGCTTACAAATGACGTCTGGGGTAGTATATTATGGGGATCTTGTGTCAACTGCGGTGAATTTCCGTGCGTTTAAGCGATTCTGCCATACATACTATAGAAATCAAATATAGCTCACTTAGGACCCATAATATTTTTATCCGTGGTGCTTCCCGGTTTGAAAAAGGCGTCTGCCTATTTTGACTCCATTTTGTCTCCCGCTTTGCTAAGGAGGGAAGTGGACTTATTATATTTCCAACTCCTCCAGTTTTCTTCTGATTAATTTCGTTGCGGGTTCCAAGACAGTTAAATTTTTCCTGGGACTTCCCGAGTGTCATAACTCGGTGTTTTCGTGGGTCACCGCTGTTGATCCTGGTGTACAGGAGTTACAGTGGTGGGCGTGTGGGCGGGATTAGTCCCATACCCATTAGATGCGTGGTAGTTATGGCTATACACATGATGCATCTAATTACTTCGTAGTTATCCTGAGAAGATACATAATAAATCAAAACCCGCATCTGTTTGGCGCAATTAATTCTGTTTATACATGACAAACTACGTCATTGGTGTTTAGTTTACAATATAATAATGCATGTAATTACTTCACAGTAATCCTGAGAAGATACATAATACATTAAAACCCGCATCTGTCTGGCGCAATTCATTCTGTTTATACATGACGAACTACGTCATTAGTGTTTGGTTTGCAACATAATGATGATACAGTCTAATTAAAAGGTCTTTTTCTCAGAAACAACTCTTTTTAGCAGTACGTCTAACAATAACGTTTTCAATGGTTTCACGTGTGCTGCTACTATTGCTGTGTATTACATTGTGACAGGAGATGAAACATGGATATGTTGTTATATTGCGAAAAGAAAGCAACAACCTTCTGTATGGGTGTTTGAAGGTGACAGCAATCCAATAAAATTAACGCATGCGAGAAGCGTGGGCAAAGAAATGATTGCGTTTATTTTTCACCAAGACGGGTTCTGTCTGCACGAAACCACTTGAACAACAAAATACAGTTAATACTGAATGGTACACCACTATTTGTTTGCCCAATGTCTTTGAAAAAGTTACGGGAAAAATGACCTAGAATTCGCATCCTATTTCACTATGACTGTGCTTCGGCGCAAACCGCGAATAAAACAAAGTAATTTTTGGCTTCTTAAAACATAGAGCTTGTGACCCATTCCAAACACAGCCCAGTAGTAGCTCCATACGATTTCTTTATTTTCCCAAAAATCAAAGATTTAATGAGAGGTTTGCCATTTACGGGGCCAGAAGAGGCAGTGATTGGGTTCAACCAGCGCTTAAAAAAACATACCCTCAGACCAATGGTTCTCATGTTGAATGAATGAAAAAGTATTTAATATAAATAATAATAATAAAGCCTTCTCTTTATTCCTTAATAAAAAAATACATAATTAAATATTTAACACATTTCGAGAAATTAAAGTAAATTTTGAATTTAAATTAACTTGGGCCGGCTCGACCGGGGCGGTACTACCCTCGCACAGAAAATCATAAATAAAAGTGTCAGATTGGAGGTAGCCCAACCTCAGCTCTTATTCTCATAATTAAAACACAAAACAGTTCAACACAACACAAACAACGATATAAAATTAAACGACAAGATATACAGAAATACGTCCTCACCGACCGCCGCGCTGACCAATCAACAAGTGACCGAGCATAGCCAAGTACCGTCTTTTTATAGCTTGGCTCTGCATAATTTATCGGTAAAGTAGGGGTAAATCTTTTATTACTCAGATACCCTCATTTCAATAATTCGGATACCCTGATTCTAAAACATATTTATTTACTGTATTTTTTATTTAATCTAACGGCCCTTATCCAAAGTCTTTGAATACGGCGATCAAACCTTGTGGCAATGATTGTCTCACTAACATACTATAGGTTTCATTTCACCCTATTATGATTTATTACTATTATAATTAAGTTCACACAAAACAAATATAATTTTAAAGATTCTTGTAAAAACTTTTTACGTCAAAACGAACACGTCATTGTAATTCAAGGTATTGTATTAGTAACGAAATAAAATAATATCTATACACCTTAAGAGGCAAGAGCTGTTGCATGTTTTAAATATTGCCTAATTAAAATATACTACCCTCGCATAGTAGACCAACCTAAAATGTCAGCATTCATGGTGTCGCGTTTCGTTGGCGAGTGCGAGACCGGATGCCCAATGATGCAGAAGCATCTCAATAGGCCACCATGCTGCATCCTTGTATTGTCTGCATTCACAGTGAGTATAGTGACTATTACTCTTGCATTCTGCTCATGCCTACTATTAGGCAGAGTAGAGTCACTTTAGCGGGTTCGCATATCACAGTAATTTTTTTTAAATCGCTTACAGTGACAATAGATAATGCCTTTTGTTGAAGGGCTTTGTTGCTGTACGGCCACATCTGCGTGGAACATTCCAAATACATCAAACATTATTCTACTATTTTGTACATCATCCGGGCTTCAACTGTCACAGAGTTTGCCAGAATACTATTTAGAGACCGATATTTATACTTCTTGAAACACCCTATAATTCATCTTCAACTAGTAATTTTCACAGTTGTTACAAGTATGAATTGTTATAACTTATTACGAATGGTGATTTTTTAACTAAACATTTTGTTCATTTATTTATTTCTTATTATGTTAACGATGTTTAATAATCAAGGAAGACCTTGTAATTAGAATCTTCAGAATATAAAACAGATGAAATTGTTCCAATAATTTGCTGTATTTTCATTAACGCTTTTTTATCTGCATGAAAAATCACTCAAATTATTACTTACCCCTAGAAATGTAATCCGCCCTCCATCACAGATTATCGTCCCTTATCTATCCTTCCTCTTTTCTCCAAAGTCCTGGAGCATTTCATTTAAATACAGTTTTTTACGCACAGAAATTGTTTCCTTAGGGCCTTATCATACTAGCGGATTGTGAGCGTCCTCAAAGTGGAGCGGGAGCAACGAACACGCCACGCATGCGCAGCTAATTCGTTGCAGACGCGCAACAAGATTAACATACGTCAAAGATAGGAATAAAAAAATCAAGAGTGGCTCCGGTGCATCTACTTCTAAAGAACACCTATATTTGCTATCATTTTTGAATACTACTAAGCGGACTCGTCCTTCGAAAACCCCGCGACGTCCTCGCTATGCAGCCACGGCGTGTTCGCGACGCATTCGCTGCGTGCCCGCCCCGCCCTGTAGCCGCTCCCAAACCACTAGTATGATAAGGTCCTTAATCCTTTCCAGTCTGGATTCCGTCCATGCTAGCACTACCACATCTCTAGTCTATATTACAGATGATGTTCGGTCGGATGGACGCATGGACGAAGGTAAGCTAATAATATTTTAACACGACACGTCGAATCTTGAAATGTGAATTTGAAAGACGAAATAATTCAATTCTTCATTTCTACAGAGTGAAAAAAAATGATTTTAAAATGGGTATAAAAGTTTGAGTTAAATTCAGAATGCCCAATTTAAAGAACAACACCTTTTCCTAGCAGTGTTGTTGTTCTGTGTAATTTTTACCCGACTTCAAAAAAGGAGGAGGTTCTCAATTCGACGTTTTTTTTTATGTTTGTTACCTCATAACTTTCGACTGGTTGAACCGATTTTGATGATTCTTATTAATTTGAAAGCTGGTGCTTCCCGAATGGTCTCATTTAAATTTGGTCCAGATTGAAGTCGGTTTTTTTTTTGTTAAAATTTGTAATTATTTCCCTTAAGGACAAGTATGTTATGAATAAGGATGGTGATACTTTGTGTTCTCAATCCATCACGATGCAAGTGAATCTTCGATTTATTGTATTTAATAAATGTTTTTATTTTTATTTTACGAGTTTTTGTGACAAGATATAGCACGAATATGTACAATACACATCCGGGACATAAGTTCTTTAAATGCATGGTATTGAATATGTCTGTATAGTTTCTCTGTATCTGTATATCTTTATATAATTTAACAGCCACATTGTCCTACAAATTGCGCAGTACGTTATCACAGCCCTTCCCTCATATTTTTTTTTTCCCTACCAGCCCTGTTAGTTCCCACTATCGAATTTTTTTTATGGTGAAAGTTGGGCCCTCATCAAAATGAAGCCTCTCACGAAAAATTTGCTTGATAGTAATAACTTGTAAATTTTGTGCCGGGGATCCCGGACTATTAAGATTTAAGAGTAATTCCCGGCTAAATTACGAATTGGTGAATACAAGTAACCAATTATTTAAAAAAAACCTATCTATTAATTTAGTTATATCAAAGCTTTTTAATAAATAATAATAATAAATATTTCAGACATCTAGTACACAACGCCATCTAGTCCCAAGCTAAGCAGAGTTTGTGTTATGGGTACTAGACAACTGATACAAATACATATATACTTTTTTTTTGTAAATACATACATATAGCGTGATGATATATAGCCTATAGCCTTCCTATATAAATGGGCTATCTAACACTGAAGTAATTTTTCAAATCGGACCAGGGGTTCCTGAGATTAGCACGTTCAAACAAACAAACTTTTCAGCTTTATAATATTATATTAAGTATAGATTAAAAGTGATTTAAAAAAATAACAATCTAAGTTTAAATACATGAATTACAGAATTACTTTTGAACTCCTACTTTACCAATAAGTAATAAATAAAAACGAAAGCATCAATTGAAACGGAAATTTAAATGTAAATTTGCTATAAGGCAATCAGGCGCGAATGATTGTTTCAGTTTATTCGTCATTACCAATCATAAAAATATTTAAAAAAATCTATAACTCTTATTCACTGGATTGAATGTCTATAAATAATTAAGCTTACGGTGGGTCATGATTCGTCGATAGTACGTAACGAAGTACTAGTTTATTAATAATTTTATTAGAACAAAGTTTTTTTATTTTATAGAATAAGGGGCAAACGAGCAGACGTATCGCCCGATGATAAGCGATTACCGCCACCTATGGACACAGGCAACACCAGAGGCGTCACAAGTGCGTTGCCAGACTTTGGAGGATGGATATGGGCCTCCGGTAGTTTCACTCGGTGAAAAACAGAGCAAGCGCTGTTTCACACTGGTTTTCTGTAAGGTCGTGGTACCACTCCTGTCGAGCCGGCCCATGCATGCCAAAGCGTGGCTCTCCCACGGTAAAATGTGTCGTTTTTTAAGATTGACATGGTTATTGCGATTAAGTCTTCATTTAGAAATTATCATCGTTAAAATTTTAATAGACATATAATTAATTCAGTAATTACTAAAAAAAACACTTATAAAAATATATAATTCTCCATATTTCATGTCTTACAGTGTTTGTATGCCAGCTTGTGACGTCAAAGCACGGCTACTTACGCAATTAGAATACAGTTTTATAATTAACTACAGATCAGATTAAACTTCTACTTGAACTTTGAGACGAATAACAACAGTATCTATAAAGTACAGGACATAGGTGTATGTGAACACAACGTGTGCAGCACGATAAAAATACCAAAGGGATAGGTACTAATAATATGTTTTTAAATCGACACACACGGCAATTGAGTTCCAAACTAGGCAGAACTTGTACTATTGTAACCAGGCTACTGATAAACATACATATTTCTAAATACATACATATTATATATAAATATATAGCTTGTAGAGGAACGGGTGTCATGTCCCCTCTATTATATAGGATCATCTGACCAGGCTAGGTGATCATGATGGGCGGGCCGCGCCGCAGCCCAACGGTTAATGTTGAAATGTTGTAATTATTCCAATCAGCGCGAAAACTTCTATATCGCAATGCAGGATTATTACTTCATATAGTTTGTTACTCCGTAGTTTAGTGTATATCTCATAGATGGCGCTGTTTTTATTGTCATATGTGTCAGTCACCACATGCTCATTTATAATATGTTTTAATAACGGATTAAAAAGACTTAATGTAAGGATTGACTTGGCATAGGCCCATTGAAGCAACAGTGATAGAACTACACTAAAATTAACTCCATAATAATGTGATTATGGAGTTAATGCAAAAAAAGTATATATGTATTTGTATCAGTTGTCTAGTACCCAGAACACAACCTCTGCTTAGCTTGGGACTAGATGGCGTTGTGTGTTAGATGACCGAAATATTTATTTATTATATTGTTTAATTGGGTGGGTTTCGCATTGTCTTGCAGTTTCGTAACTATTGCTACAACCAAGCAACATAATATAGTAAATAAAAACATTTTCTTTAGCTTTCTGCACTCCTCCTTCATGTAGACATTAGCCTTTGTACGAATTACAACAACAGTTTGTAACAAATTAGCCATCTTGAAGCTATTTTTTTATTCTTAGAATTTATCTCTAAAATATCTCGATCAATAAAGACTTTTCAACAGCAGTTATGGTGCAGTCGTGTATGCAGCCGGCTCCGTCAATTTATAAGACGTTGTCACGTCAAAAAGTAATATATACACACATCAAAAGTGTCTAGGGATCAAGCATTTTTATGCGGATTTCTTGAGATTGAGATGTGGCTTTGGCCCTGGCCTGCTCAGTCGCCAGACTTGAACCCGATTGAGCATGCATGGGATATGCTACAGAGAACAGCTCTGCCGAATATGGAGGGTATCCAGTCGCAAGAAGACCTTTTTTTGTTGTTGCAACGAACATGGGCGGCCATTCCACAGCGTGATTTGGATGAACTCATTTTGAGTATGCCAAACCGATGTTCTTGTGTTAGTGTTCGCGGTAGCAACACGGATTATTAATTGTTTAAGTTACCTAATAAAAATTTAAAGAAAACAGTTATTTCAGTCTTTTTTTCGAACTTTAATGTTAGTGGTTCAAATATCAAAAATCCTTTTATTAGGAAAATGGCAAATTTCTTTATTAATGCAAAGGTGACTTGGTTTATCGTTACTGTGACAAACGAAAACACTTTATTTGATGAATCCTTAAAGAAATTTTTAATTAATATCAATCAGGGGAAAAGTTATTGCAAAAATATATGTTGATCACTAGACACATATGTTGATCCCTAGACACTTTTGATGTGTGTATATTTATATCAGTACCCATAACACAAGCTCTGCTTAGCTTGGGATTAGATGGCGTTGTGCGTGATGTGAAATGTCCGAAATGTCCGAAATATATATATATACTATCCAGCACTATGACGTCAACTCAATGTTAAAAGTATCGTTACAACGAAAAGTGTCGTTACAACTTAATCCGTCTAGCCCCCTTTCGCAACGCGCCATAAGGAACTTCGTTCCAAAAATAAGTAATAAACACATAACTTCGTCATCTGTATGATCTTCAATTCTGATATTTAAATTAAATTAAAACTTCATTATGACATCTATTACTCGTATATACAATTTTCGTGTCACATTGTTGCTTACGATGAACTCTGAAACTATCTAACCGACTTTCACGTCTTTGTTTTTAATGATTAAAATGTGCGTTTTGCTGGCGAGCCTAAGATACGATAAATTTTATCACGTATTTATTATTAATCTAATAAGTGTTATACTAAAGCCCCAGCAACGCGCGGATAAGTCTGCTATAAAAAAAGTCAGGTCTGATATGAAAAGTGGGGAGGGGAAGAAATGGAGACTTTTTGGTAGAATATCGGACAAACGAGCATACGTATCGCCTGATGGAAAGCCATTACCGCCGCCCATTGACACCCGGAACACCGGAGGCGTCACAAGTGCGTTGTTGGCCTTTGGGGGTTGGAGATGGGGGGAGGGAATGGGATATGGGCCTCCGGTATCCTCATGGTTTCAGTTTTTGTGTCCGTTGCGTCTTCTACATAAAGCAGTACAGTTTCTTGTAATTCTCATAAAAATATATTTGATGGAAAAAAAAGTATAGTTTTTAAAGCTACACATCAAAGGAATAAATTTTGTTCCTTTCTATTCATTACTTTATTTAGAGGCGGCGGTAAGCCATGGCGTTAAATATAAAACGCATAATGGTGGAGTGCCTAATTGGCAAATGATGTGGCATAGTAATACTACATTCAATATACCCATTAGATGCGTGGTAGTTATGGCTATACACATGATGCATCTAATTACTTCGTAGTTATCCTGAGAAGATACATAATAAATCAAAACCCGCATCTGTTTGGCGCAATTAATTCTGTTTATACATGACAAACTACGTCATTGGTGTTTAGTTTACAATATAATAATGCATGTAATTACTTCACAGTAATCCTGAGAAGATACATAATACATTAAAACCCGCATCTGTCTGGCGCAATTCATTCTGTTTATACATGACGAACTACGTCATTAGTGTTTGGTTTGCAACATAATGATGATACAGTCTAATTAAAAGGTCTTTTTCTCAGAAACAACTCTTTTTAGCAGTACGTCTAACAATAACGTTTTCAATGGTTTCACGTGTGCTGCTACTATTGCTGTGTATTACATTGTGACAGGAGATGAAACATGGATATGTTGTTATATTGCGAAAAGAAAGCAACAACCTTCTGTATGGGTGTTTGAAGGTGACAGCAATCCAATAAAATTAACGCATGCGAGAAGCGTGGGCAAAGAAATGATTGCGTTTATTTTTCACCAAGACGGGTTCTGTCTGCACGAAACCACTTGAACAACAAAATACAGTTAATACTGAATGGTACACCACTATTTGTTTGCCCAATGTCTTTGAAAAAGTTACGGGAAAAATGACCTAGAATTCGCATCCTATTTCACTATGACTGTGCTTCGGCGCAAACCGCGAATAAAACAAAGTAATTTTTGGCTTCTTAAAACATAGAGCTTGTGACCCATTCCAAACACAGCCCAGTAGTAGCTCCATACGATTTCTTTATTTTCCCAAAAATCAAAGATTTAATGAGAGGTTTGCCATTTACGGGGCCAGAAGAGGCAGTGATTGGGTTCAACCAGCGCTTAAAAAAACATACCCTCAGACCAATGGTTCTCATGTTGAATGAATGAAAAAGTATTTAATATAAATAATAATAATAAAGCCTTCTCTTTATTCCTTAATAAAAAAATACATAATTAAATATTTAACACATTTCGAGAAATTAAAGTAAATTTTGAATTTAAATTAACTTGGGCCGGCTCGACCGGGGCGGTACTACCCTCGCACAGAAAATCAACGTAAAATGACAGCAGCACTGCTGTCGTGTTTCGTTGGTGAGTGCAAGACCGGAGGCTCAATTAGTCTAGTCAACAAGTTCCATACTTGTTGACTAGACTAAAAGATGCAGCAGCATCACTAGGCCGCCACTAGTGTGGGTCGCCATACTGCATCGTCTGCATTCGCAATTAGTATGGTGAACACCACTCTTGGATTCTGCTTATGTTTTCCATCAGGCAGAGTAGAGTCATTTTGGCGGGCAAAACATATGAAAAAAAAAAAAAAAAACAATATTAAATAAACCAATACGAATTTAAATAAATAAGTTAAAAATTAACTATTACATGCAAAATAAAAATCACTATTATTAAGGACCTCTCTACAGAGTAAAGGCCTCCTCCATTTTTCCCCATTTTTCTCTATCTATCGCTATTTCCATTCAGTCATTTCCCGCTGTTTCTAGTATTTCTTCGAGCCATCTCTCTATTGGTCTACCTCTTTTTCTCTTTCCTGATGGCCCTTTCCAAGTAGTGGTTAGTCCTTTTTTGTCCATCTATCATTATTCATACGTGCAATATGGCCAGCCCATTTCCATTTTAGTTTCTTACAGTGTTGAAGAGCATCTTTAACTTTAGTTGTATTTCTCACATATATGTTTGTCCTTTTATGTTTCAATTTTATATATAGAGTGCTCCACTCCAAGCCTCTTTGGGTGGTTTGTATCTTATTACAAGTGTATCTGTTGAATATCCATGTTTATGATGACTAAGAAAGACAAGGTAATATACACGAGTCCAGGATTTTTTTCTTCAGACTTACAGGAATACTGGACTTGAGAACTTCCTTAAGACTCCAAAATTTGTTCCAGGTCATGTTCACACGTCTAGTCAGTTCATTTCGGTGTCTAGATATTTTGAAAGATATTTGCTTGCCCAGGTATATGTACTCTTCAACATATTCCAGAGGGCTGTTGTCGACGCTTATTGAGATTTTTTATTGTTTGTCACTATTTTTGTTTTTGTTGTGTTCAGTTGTAAGCCAATTTCCCGGCTAGGCTCATGTATTTCTTTTATCATAGCTTCTAGTTCTGATGCACTCTCCGCAAAGAGTACAATATCGTCTGCGAATCTTAGATTGCTTAGAAAATTACTGTTTATGTAAATACCTTCGTTTTCCCATTTCAGATTCTTCATAATGCAACACGGTTATAAATAATCTGGGTGACAATGGGTCACCTTGCCGTACGCCTCTATTAATGTCGAATTCAGGTCCTTTTTTATCTAGTATTACTCTACTTTTACTGTTTTTGTATATTTCTTGTATAAGTTCTGTGAATGTTGATGGTACCTCGTATTCTTGTAAAGCTCTCCATATACTGTTGTGGGAAATAGAGTCGAACTCTTTGGCATAGTCTAAAATGCCACAGAATACATATATTAGTATATAATTAATTGTTTTATTCACTCATTACGCAAAACTTTCAGTTCCACTCACTGTACCTAAGAAATGTAGAAAATACATAAATATTCGCAAAAAATGTTACCCACACGGCCACGGCCATATAACTGTTCTTTGTTTGGTGGAGATAGTAATAATTCTCGAAAAAAAAATTGTAACTTAAGGACAGTTAGGTGAGTGAAAGAGCATTTCCTATTATTTTTTTTGAAAGACAACTCCAGGTTGTGCTTCATTTTTCGTTACAACCTAGAAATACAAATTAATTGGTAATTTATACTCTCGATTGTCGGGACTCAATGGAACAACTGCATAAACCACACTAAAAATCGTAAATTATAGGTTTTATTAGGATCACGTGTTGTAAACGTCCATTGAAATCTAATAGTAATAATAAAATATAATTATGTGGTAGTATCATCACAGAGCAAACTAAGTGCGCGACGTAGTATTCATTGTGCTATTTTCGAACGTTTAATGAATTAAGTATTAATAAAATGTTATTGACGTATTGTGTATTTAATAATACAGTTTGAAATAACTTTTAAAATATGTAGTTTAATTTATAGCATACACGGAAGAACCGTATTCAATTTAATCATCACAATATATTTTACAGAACATATTGCTACTGGGAAATGTATTGGTTTTAGCTTATTTTATCTATTTCTTCGATACTCCTTAAATAAGCAGCGTAAACAAAATACTTAAATAAACCAGCCTATTCGCGGCAATAAAATGCCGAGGTCTATTACATTTTACGAACCCTAAGCCTTTATTTCATTTAACGTCTTCAATCAGGTCTGCTCCAATGTTAGGCTGTTTTGTTTATAAGATATACGAGTACATAGTCGAATGGATTGTATTTGTACTTCTAATTCGAAATGATTAAGGCAGCAGTGCTCTAATATAGTATTGGTTAGAAAAAAAACTAGGAATTTTGAAATACTCTCAATTGTTGGATTATAGCATTCCTTTTTATATATAAATACTAAAGAGAAATCTATATAAATGTAATCTATGAAATCTAAATAAAGCTAAAAGTATACCAGGGTGAATAGGATCTTAGAAATAAATAATAAATAAATATATACGAATATATCAAAACACGCACACAAACATTAACACGTACACAATACAAATGAAAAACAGCTGAATAACTAAGAAGATGCTTAAGAAATTGCAATAAGTATATATAGTATAGTATATATATATATTGTTGACAAAAAATTTAAGCAACTACGCCTAAAATACGCATAAAATACACACAGATAAAAAGTTTCCCCACTCCACAGATAATAGCAACTAAAGAAAACCCTAGGAAAATCAATACCAGAAGCAACTAAAAAATTTAAGTTAGAACATATTGTTAAATAAATTAAGAAATAAAATCGTAATTTAGATAAAATACTTACACTAAAATAGATTGATAACTGTTAATTAAAACAAAATATGCACACAAAACGACACGTACACAAACGTACACGAAGATACACAGAGTCATAAGTTTGATGATCATACAGACAAAAATCTATAAATAAAAAGACATCTTGGACATAAATAGAAAGGTTCCTGGAAATAATATGATAAAGTACAAAAATAAAGTAGAAATCAATAATTGTTGTAGCTCAAATAGTTTGTTAATATATTAATAAATAAATAGATACATACCATATAGAAAATAAGTGAGATAAAAGCAGTATAAGCAAAACCCGGCAAAGAGAGAAAGAGAGTAAGATGACGGATAGAGGCACTTGGTGCGAGAGCCAAATAAAATTAACGACACAAATGTAGAACCTCGAATAATAAGGTCCTGTCCTTTCCATGGACGGGGAAAAGCGGCGAGGTCAAACAGACCTCTTTAAAAAAAAAATAGGATCTTAGACAAGACTTGGTGACTAATAAATTAAATTAAAAAGCTTTTTAAAAACAAGCTTTTACTGTAATGCCTCGAGACGAATCAAACGAGTCCAAACTCTATGATGTTGCGACGTTTCTTTACAGAGTTCCTATGGCCACCTTCCGCATCATCACAAGCATCAGATCAGCTCCATGTCATTATAAATTTATATTGTCAGGCTGTATACATATGCTGGCAAAATTTCAGCAAAATCGGTTTAAGATATCTGCTTCAAAATTGAGTTGCAAGATTCCACCCAAACATACAAGCATACATACATTGCAAGTTCATAAAAAGCTTGTAAAAAGGGATAACGCCAAACGGACTATAATTTTGAGTTGTTATAATTGATAATGATAGTAGTTCCACTTATTTTATATATACAGATTTAATTATAAGATAAGGAATTAAAATATTTATCCACTTGAGATATCTGCTAATAAATACGATGACACTAACCGCAAATCATAAATTACACAGTTATTCGTGGTTATAAATTGATTTAAGTTTGATTTGGCGGCTCTTGAGTTGACTAACGACTTGGACATTGTAACTTAAGTTTCCAAATAATGTCCATAATAAAGTACCCGAGACTCAGTTTTATTGTATTACGCGGAAGCTCTTACATGAATAAGTCTCACATAAATGAACGTCAGAGGTTGCGAGTTCTTCTTCAAAGTTAGCTTAAAAATGCAATCTTACTATAAGATGATGTAGCTGCGTTTTATTGTAAGTAACCGAGAGTTGTAGAGCTAATTCAATACATTTCTAATACGTTTCAAAACCTACCTATTTGTAATATATAAAAGACAGTTTAAAAGATACATAACTGCAGCGAGCAGGAGCTGGATGCGAGAAGCCTAAAATCGATTAGAGTGGCTTGCAACGGCTTGCAGAGATATGTTCAGCATTGGATTGCAATATCCAATAACTAAATCTTTGATTCCAATTTTTTTTTGAAATTTATCTTTTATCGCTTTTATAGACAATGACCGCACTACGAATAATCCTTTGTCGCGAGGAACCTGACCTTTGTTTACAAATATACATGAAACATACATAAAAACTCCCAGACTCAAAACAACAATTCAATTACACAAAGTGCTGTTCCCTGTGGGGTTTGAATACTCAACACCCACAGTTAAGTAAAACGCGGCGAAGTAACCGCTTAAAATGGTGTAGTGATCAAAACTGTACATATATTAAGTATGTTTAATTTACTTTTCTAGGTTGAAACGTGATAGGTGATTTAAGCGGTCATTAATAGCTCCCGCTTAACGTTAGGCTCTTCTACAAACACGCTAAGTGTAGCGCTTTTCACAATAAAACAGACAAAGTTTTATTCCAGATTTAGACAAAAATGGCAACTCGTTATGCCAGTTTTTAAGCAAAAAAACAACGTTCTTTTCTTCAAACATCAGTGAGATAACCGTGACTTTACTAATTTTTTAAGCTGCCCTTTTGTGGTTTACACTGCATTTTTATCGTTTGCATTTATAGCATAAAATTATTTTCGCTAAACTGGGCTTTTAAATAAATACCGTCATGTTTCTATAAAATACAAAGATAATTATGTTTACTAACTCAAATAAAAACACATCGGATATTGTCCTACTACAAAGGTGTTTATTTTTTTGCGATAGTGACAATTTATTGAATTCCAAAGGATTTCCATGTCAGCACAATTTTTCGCAATACGGTGAACAAAGGGACGCCTAAGGCTTATGTATTGATTGCGCGACACAAAATGTTGCCCGAAAGTGTAGATTTATAAAGCTGATTTTATTTTATCTATTGCAAAACTGCAGATCTCATCATTGATATCGAAGGATATCCCAATCAAAAGAATGTATTTGTCCACTTACTTCATCATGACTCGCATCTCTGTTGCTTGCGGCTATTGATGTTATTTTTACAATTAATATTTATATTATTTGAGTTACAGAAGTTTATTTCCCGATAAAAGTGAACTTTTAAAGTTTTTGCTCTTGATAACATATTTCTGGGCACAATTGAATAATCCATTGAATTCAAATTCAAAAAGATTATAATCAAATAGGCACTTATTTTACAGGCACTTATGAACAGTCAATATTTAATTTTTAAAAATCAAGTGATTCCAACCGCCAGTTCCAAGTGCAGCCTACCCTTCATGGAGAAGAATGTGGCAAGAAACTCCAAACTTGAGTTGTTAAAACGTTACCTTTAAAATGAACAAAAATAAGCAAACTCATTTTCGCATTTATCATTTTAATTAAGAACCTATGACATTGAAATAGATATATATATATATATATCAGTTACTTTGGTAAATGCGTCCCAAAATACAGCGGAATCGATGACAGTATATTTTGCATATGTTATATTATTGCATAATTTATACTTTAACTTTCTCAAACGACAACTCCCGCATAGGGAATATATCCTCTATCGCAGGGGACTTTACAAACATACATGAAACGGACACAAAAAACACCCAGACTAAGAACAGCAATTAGTGGAACACACAACGTGATGTCCCATGTGGGATTTGAACCCACGACTCTTGGCGAAATACGAAGCGATGTGGCGACCGCTTAAACCACTAGGCCATACATGCATTCAATTGAAACATAAACTTATTAAAACTATGTTACCCCCCCCCCCCCTATTTTAATTTTTTTCCAAACGTTTTTTGTCCGAAACAAGACTGTCAAATAGTGAACCTTATTATTTTTCGTTAACAGAACTGCTGTTTGCTTAATTTCTATGAGCAAGAACAGATTTGAACATAATAGTTTATGTTTTTTGTAAAGGTCACTGGCGTTGTTGTTTAACTTTAAGCATTTGAATATACTTCAACGAATTGGTATATTTACTTACAAACAACGCGTGGGTGAGCGCAAATGAGCACTCTCCTACCATTATCAGGCTTTTGAGCACTTAAGTTTGTCCGTACTTGTAACGAGTATGGTAACTTTGTATGTAATTACTTCAGTGGGTCTTAGTACCGCATTTGTAGTTATCAAATGGTGTGTGTTTGATGTTTGTGTTGCTTTTTGTTATTACATTAGTGTTTCATAAAATGAATTAGGAATCAATAGACTTATTTATGTACAAGTACCGCCCGCGTGTATGTCTTCTTACTATGTATTTTTTACTAATGATTTCTTTGATTTTCAATAGAACTAAGAGTTAGAAAGAAATATAGTTTCGGTATCATAATATTAATAAACTTCACCGTTTTTTATTACAGGAAAATCAGAAAAATGTAGTTTTTTTCCGTGGTTTTAAGTAAATGTAGATGGATACACTGTTAGAAAGTAATGTAAATAGGAAAGTAGTTGAAGTTCTTGGTAGCCTGGTGTCTAATCCTAATCGACGTTGATAAGCCGTAGCAAAGACATTGAAAACTCATTTCTGTCAAACTCCTGACTATAGGATAGGCGTCGTATTTTAACATTTCCTTTTATTTATAATAATACTAGCTTTTGTCCGTGGACTCGCCTGCATATGTATCAGTTTTTGTGGTAAAGAATAGCCTATGTATTTCCTAAAGAATCAAAGTTCAAAGCAGCGGTTTAGGCGTGAAACCGTAAGACAGAATTCCTTTTGAATTTTTTGTACTAGTATAGACTAGTATGGATCTCGAAGTGTTTATATTAATACTTTATAATATTTTAAAAGACTATGATTTGTCACGCGTCTCTTGTGCTGTCTCCTATCACTGCGCCCCTCCGCTCGAAAAGGACGAGCGCGCCGAACCTTTTCTGCTCGGCGGCTGCGCCAGGAACTCCTCCGGGACTCGGCTACTAACGCCGAGTCCGGCGCCTCTGCCGTCACTCTTGGTTGCTGTCGCCAGGGTCCACCAGTCTAACGCCTGGGCCTCCTACCTGGCGTCTCCCGCTTGTTGCTACTCCAGTTAAGTGCCCTCACGCTACCGTGTAGGTCTCCGCTGAAGAACTCTCAGAAGCCATGCCCTGACTATCTGTCAGTTTCTGTAGTGCTCACGAACCAATTACTTTAACAATTGTAATCTGCTTTTGTGAAAATAAATATTGTGTAAATTCTTTTGGTCAAGTGTTTAATTTATTTCTCTAAACTACTTTAAGGTCGCCTCACGGCCACTGCAGCCGTCTTGACGTAACAGATTTTTAAAAAGCTGTATGAATATTGAACTTAATATTATTATTCAAAGTCTAATGACCAACATTATTACCATAAGCCGGCTTGTGCTTAATATAAAGTTTGGAATAGATTAAGCTAATTCGCTAAGCTTGCAACTTATGTCAGCTTTAATATAATCTGTTTTATCATAATTTAAAAAAGTGAGTCATCTATAATTAATATATTTTCATATTTTAAACACGCTTTTATTAGCTTGACCTATATGTATGTATGTAACGGAATCTTTTAACTTCATTTTCACCTACTTCTAGGAGTTTGATTAACTTGAAAATTTTCACAAGGGCCGATGACAATACAATAATTTGAAAATAAAACAAAAAAAAATAACATAATCTGAAAATATTTCAATAATGTGGCCCCACGTTTTCTACTTTTTAGTTCGATTGCCATTAGAGCGTGTTTTTTTTTAGTTTTTAAACTATAACTTATTTTATCTAATTTTAAATTTAAAACTCGTCAGTATTTAAATTTCGTAAATTTAAAATCGTTGGAGACGTTTCCGAGGTTCAGATAATATATAATTGTATATCGTTTAAAGATATTAGATAAATGTAGCGTCAGCTACAAGTAATGAGTTAAACACTGTTTAATTCAGTGTGACTTCAATATGTTATAGAAAAGAAAGTAGTGCATCAGAATTATTTTATTTTCCGACTTCCAAAAGGAGGAGGTTTTCAATTTCATCGGTATTTTTTTTTATATATAATAAGTACACTGATTGTACTGATTGTACTCCGTCAATTGTGGACCGATTTTGAAAATTCTTTTGGTTTTCGAAAGGGTATGCTTTCCATGTGGTCCCATGGCCACCATATCAGGATCTGATGATGGGATCCTAAGGAAATCGAAGGAAACCCTCAAATCTTACGCTTGATGTTTGAGTTGGAGTGAAGATAGGTTGAACATTACGGGTTGTTACAAACTACTACAGTACTTCAGAAGAAATCATAACAATCCATCGAATATACATTCGTATTAGGTACACAATTTCAGTTTTCTGAAAACAAAAAAGGTAATTTATTCAAGACGTCTACAGCTTTCTCGTAGGCGTCTTAACTAATATGACATGTCTTTCTTGAATAATGTCATTTAGTCTTAACACCTATATCTCCGACATGTAAAATAGACACAAAAAAGTTAGGTGACTGCCAAGACGTGCCGGCTCTAAATGAAGTTAATAAATATTACAGGCATTACTATACCGCCCTACTAAATGGTAAAAGGCAAATTTTCCGAACAAGACGTGACTTGCCTTAAAGTGTCGAGAGAAAAAGCTTTGAAGTTATTTTATTACTTTTTGTTGCAAGAATGACTTTTTACTTAAATGAGATATGATAAAAAACTTAACAATGTAAAAAAAAACATGAATAACTGTAATTGTGTTTAAATATATTTTGTTTAAGACTTTTTGTTAAATAGTGCTTCTAAAACATGTGTGTTTTTGTTTTTCTTATCTTAAACATCTACTTCATTAATATTAATGAAAATGTAAAGTATGTACGTAAATAATACGTCAAAGAGAGGTTGGACTTCATGTATTTAAAGCAGTGAATGAGTTCATTGTTCTGCATGCACGACGTTCAAGCCGAATTGCTCTGTAGATACATTGGATGAGCAACTGGCTGGAAAGGACGCACAGTTTTGGGATGTACCTGTCTAATTTAGGCCATGAGCAAACTTCTATTTGAGTTTCCGAAGTGAGACTGTAGTAACGATAATGCACTTCATAAGTTAGCAGAGTGTTCACCGTATATAATTTGCCATAACTTTGTGACGGCTTCTTACTTCGACGACCTCTTGCTAATAGCCAGTTCTGACCATCAAAAGCGAAAAAATGACGAGTTTCGCTGCGTCAGTTTGGGACACTGAACAGAAAGTGGCCTTGGGGATAAGGGCAGAATGACCATCATCTTCTATAAGCACTGGGATTTGCAAAGATAGAAAAGAAAGTAGAATAGTTAGAAAATACTCCGCGAGCTTTCCTAAACAGAACCCTTGTCTCATGCTGTTAATGAGAATGTCGTTATCATGTCGTTGGGTGTAAAGTAATTTACTGGTAGTGGTTATCAATCTAGGCATACTTTTGTTTAGTTTACAGAGTAGAAGTCCAGAAAAGGTTTATTTATTTGATTTCATTGAGTGAAAATGGCCGTTTGTTGTGGTTTGTTTGTTTGAACAATTAACAGTTGTAGCTGTTTAGATTTAGAAACTGTATAGCATGAAATTCCCGTGATGGGGTGGTTTCACTTCGATCGATGGCCCATTTGTTCCAAAACACAGCTCTCCCGGGATAAAATATCTCTTGTAATCAAAATGTCATGACCGAAACTTATAGTAGGAGATCTGGTACCATTTTTTGGTTGGTATTTGAGGCAAGCTGAAAACTTGTCACACACCTCTCCTAATATACCCCAACACGAAACTGCAGGCCTGGATGGTGAGTAGCGGGGCAAAGTTTTGACAACCAGCGATAGTGATGATGACGTAGGCTTGTGTCTCCCACGTGAGCACTGTTTCTCAGAGTGCTATAACTGGCGAAGTATATCGATATACCATGGCTATTGTAAGTCACGTTACCTCACCAGATGTTGATTTAGCCAGGGTTGATTTAGCCCCGCTACTCACCAGCCAGGTCTGCAGTTCCGTGTTGGGGTATAATAGGAGAGGTCTGTGTCAAGTTTTCAGCTTGCCTCAAATACCTACTCAAAAAATGGTACTAGCTCTCGGACCATTAAGCATTGGATAATCTTACTCTTTCTAGTTATTTTACATATATGAAAATCTTAAATAGTTTCGTGTCGGACTAGTCTTTAAATAATTTGATCATCATGGCTACTATTTGTAAATAGACCTTCCTTGGTTAACAGTATTCTAAGGCTTTTTCATGCATTTAATATCAAATGCTTTTCTATTACCCCTAATATTTTAATCTCAATTCTTGGTTTTAAAAATATTGGACAACTAAACAACTAAATATTAGACGAATTAACATTTCAAGTTAATCTTATTGATTTCGGTCGCTGCGAAGGCAAGATTATGAACATTGTTATCCTGAAGAGTTCACTGATAATATAATTATATGGCCGTTTTATAGGGGTAGGATCGTATAAACTGAATAACGTTATTAACAGATATCCATTTCCTTGAAAATTCTCTTCTAATACCAATCATAGAGGTTTTGCGTCTTTCTGTTTCAAGACAAAAGTGTGGGTATATTCCCTACAGTGAGAGAGCCACGCTTCGGCATGAACGGGCCGACTCGACCGGAGTGATACCACGGCCTTACGGAAAACCGGCGGATGAGGGAGAGCTTCCAACCCCAGGTCTTGCAGCTTGGAGACTGTCTGTTGCGAACTGTACCAAATGATGGTGTCAGTTCAGACACTCTCCAAGCTGCAAGAGCTGGGGTTGGAAGCTTTCCCTCATCCGCCATACTCACCAGACCTTGCACCTACCAACTATTACTTTTTCCAAAATTTAGACAACTTTTTAGTGGGTAAAAAATTCAATTCCCGAGAGGCAGTACAAAATGCCTTTGAAGAGTTTGTTGCCTCCCGTCCAGCTGATTTTCACAAGAAGGGCATCAATAAACTGCCAATGCGTTGGCAAAGAGGCGTCGATTGCATAGGTGATTATTTCGAATAACAGAAATAAAAAAGTTTGAAAAAATAAGTACTTTCACTTATTGCATACAAAACGGCAATTTCATAGGTAAAGACCTAATAATATACTAAAAGGTAATAATGTTTTTTTTTATTTTTTTATAAAAGATAAAATCGTTGGGCGTAGCATAAACTGAGTTGACTTGATGGAAACACGGGCAGAACGATTTTATTTTTTATCAGACAAAAAAAAAAAAAAATTATCTTTTAGTACATTATTTTCGATAAACTCGTTTAAATTAAAAACCTATTTTACATATTTTTTATTTTCATTTTTTTATATTTTTTTTATTGTGAACAGTTAACTATGAAAAACTAAAAAATATTCTACTAGTCAAACCCTTTCATTTGATACCCATATCACAGAAAAACTAATAGTACTTACGTACCCATATTGAGGTGGTCGTGTCAAAATTTGTAAACCGCCATTTTGTAGCGGCGGCCATCTTGGATTTACAATGAAACATAATTTATTTAATTGTATTGTCACCAGATCTAAAGGTGTGTACAAAATTTCAGATTAATCTGAAAGGAAGGAAGGAAGGGGGTCAAATTTCAATTACAAGATTTGACTCAAACACACAAATAAACAACCAGGGCAAGCTAAATAAAACCGTTTAAAAACCGTTTAATAAAAACCGTTTAAAAAAAAGTTGCTCCGACGATTTGGAGGAGGTAGTGAGAAGCCGTTGGATGTGGACAGCATAGGATCAATTATTGTCAGGCAGTGGATGTCTTTCATGTCGTGTAAATAACATAACATTATTTATATAAAAGTTATACATATTGTAAAAGTACATTATTACAAATTTGAATAGCGTCACATTATACTACTATTATGAAACCACCGTTAAAACTTTTCGATTATTAAACATAAAAACTATAACAGTACAACTGCAGACCTACTGTGTTTCTTTAACCTTATCAGTATAGGAACCTTAATTGTGATTTTTTTTTATCTTTCACTTTCCACCTTTCTATTTTTTAATATAATATACACTGAGAGTTAGTCTTTGCTAAATTCGAAGCTATTGCATGAGAATATATTAACTCTGCATAAGCATAATAAATTGCAAAATATATTATTTAAGTACAACATATTAGTACAATGTTCAACCAAATCGCAGCTGTTCACAGCAATATTATTAGCTATTATTCTTCTTAACAATGTGTTCGAAATGACCCTCGGACCCCAATATTGAATCTTGTCGTTTTAGGTATTTTTCGTTATACTTGGGGAAACATTCAACAAAAGATATGGGACTATCCAATGTAAAGGGCATGGCTATATATCAAAATGTGAGAATTTATGGGAATATCTATCATAAGAAGGGTCGCGAATTTCCCGTATGTAAAGCAATAAATATTTGTGTTTGAGAAATGTGATAGATGACTTGAAATGTGAAGCGAGTTTTACTTTTATCATTTCTTTGTTTTCCTTTTTCGTTTTTAGTCTTCATTTTTAATATTAAGTGACAATTTGATTGTTATTATGGTTAAATTACGAGTTATTGGTTTTGTTACCAACTGATAATATTTTGAACAAAATGAATTCCGAGTTCCGCAAATTTTAATCGTAAAAAAGTTTCTCGTATTTTGAGGTTTTGTAGAGTTAAGCGGATTTAGAGATTTGTATTTTCCCAAAACTCCAAGTGGGAAATAGAATACTGTTTTCAGCTTAGGATTGTGGTATGCTTTTGCCGTATTTCAAAGAGGAACTAACTCCCTCACAAATTCTGATGATTTCTTATACCAATCTTTAATCTATTTATTATTGTTATGTTTTTATATACTTACTAGCTAATTTCATACCGCCAAATTTTTTTTTTGTAAATATTTTCTAAATTTCTAAAAAATTACAGATATTCAAACGTAGAAATACGCAACCATTTACCGGTTATCTGTGCAATTTAGATGCTAAATCGCCAACTATTAGGATTTTATAAAACTAACCGATAAACACACTAAAGTCGTTTATTAAACATTTAATTTGCAATAACAAAATATTGAGATCAATAATTGAGATAAAAACTACCCTATCTCCCAAGCTGGACCAAATTACAGATGATTACAAAATTTGATAAAAATTGGTTTAGTAGTTTCGGAGTTTATCGCAAACATACATCGTGACACGAAAATTTTAATTATAGTTTTTTTTTTTTGGAAACGGTGGCAAACAAGCAGACCTATCGCCTGATGGTAAGCGATTACATGGACATCTGCAACACCAGAAGCGTCACAAGTGCGTTGCCGGCCTTTTGGGGATGAGGGGGAGGTAGGGGTAGGGGGATTGGGGGTACGGGCCTCCGGTATCCCTCTCACTTGGTGAAACAAAGCGCAAGCACTATTTCACATTGGTTTTCTGTGACGCCGTGATATCACTCCGGTCGAGTCGGCCCATTCATGCCGAAGCGTGGTTCTCCCACAGTAGATTTGTGTGGTGATGGTTAAGAATAGGGATGGTTACCACTCCTATTCATCTTATGGGTTTTGTAAGAGCCAAATAAGGAAACAAACTCACAACAACATCACTGAAAGCAGAGGAAAAACTTAAAACAAGCCTTAAAACAGTAATATATCCCTTTAATCTGTGACTAATCTCTCACATAAAAGTGCATTTTATAGTTTTTTGGTACATAATTAGCGGAACATTGAACTAGAACAAATTTCAGAAATCCTATCTCACTTTGTTCAGCTATGTATTTTAATAAATAAAATCTAAATACAGACTCTAACTGATATATTTAAAAAGTTTTATATCCTACTACTCCGTTTATTAAAGACCAACATGATCATTATAATGCAGAGGAGAGCGCGCCTCAGGCTAACTTCCCTATCAACAAAGTAAGCGTAATATTTAGAATTCTTGTTTCATTATTATTCTATTACATAAGGTCGCATAAAAAGTTTAATCAAAGTCGAGCACACATTTACTGTTGCCATCTTTCTCGATTTTCATAGAAAAAAAATTGTTGCTAGGTTTTGGAATTTTACCTTGTAATGCAGAGCACGTTGGTAACTGTGTTTTGTATTGCGCAGATATCACGAAGTTTAAAAAGATTATTTTTAAAGAAAATCAGTCATATCCATTTTGCGTTAGAGTGTCAATTGTTTGAGAAGACACTGTATTTACTCAATAAACTAATACAAACCACATGGTAAATAACTCAGTAATAAGTTGGTCAGATATCCATCTAATCAACTTAAAACTCCTTTTTAAGTCCTATCACATCCCGACCACGATTTTTGCATTAAATAGCCAACTTTAGCGTTCTCAATCTGAGAAACCAAAGGACATCTACAACTTTGACTTACTAAATAGTGGAGAATAAACATTATGATCGATTATAGCGGCCTCACTTTCTTGTACTTCAAAAATCTATTTATATAAAGCCAGAACTCTGAAGCGTGTTTTTAATAATATGCACGACGGCCCTTTTCGAGATCTTGGATTGAACTACTGTTCAAAGCAAAGAAAATGAAAAATATCTAAGAATATGTCAGAAATAGTAGTATAATTAGGGGATATACACACATCAAAAGTGTCTAGGGATCAACATATGTGTCTAGGGATCAACATATATTTTTGCAATAACTTTTCTCCTGATTGATATTAATTAAAATTTTCTTTAAGGATTCATCAAATAAAGTGTTTTCGTTTGTCACAGTAACGATAAACCAAGTCACCTTTGCATTAATAAAGAAATTTGCCATTTTCCTAATAAAGGGATTTTTGACATTTGAACCACTAACATTAAAGTTCGAAAAAAAGACTGAAATAACAGTTTTCTTTAAAATTTTATTAGGTAACTTAAACAATTAATAATCCGTGTTTCTACCGCGAACACTAACAACACAAGAACATCGGTTTGGCATACTCAAAATGAGTTCATCCAAACACGCTGTGGAATGGCCGCCCATGTTCGTTGCAACAACAAAAGGTCTTCTTGCGACTGGATACCCTCCATATTCGGCAGAGCTCTTCTCTGTAGCATATCCCATGCATGCTCAATCGGGTTCAAGTCTGGCGACTGAGCAGGCCAGGGCCAAAGCCACATCTCAATCTCAAGAAATCCGCATAAAAATGCTTGATCCCTAGACACTTTTGATGTGTGTATATATAATAGGTCTTTACCTATGAAATTGCCGTTTTGTATGCAATAAGTGAAAGTATTTATTTTTTCAAACTTTTTTATTTCTGTTATTCGAAGTAATCACCCATGCAATCGACGCATCTTTGCTAACGCATTGGCAGTTTATTGATGCCCTTCATGTAAAAATCAGCTGGACGGGAGGCAACCAACTCTTCAAAGGCATTTTGTACTGCCTCTCGGGAATTGAATTTTTTACCCACTTAAAAGTTGCAAGGTCTGGTGAGTATGGCGGACGAGGGAGAGCTTCCAACCCCAGCTCTTGCAGCTTGGAGCCTGTCTGTTGCGCAGTATGGGGTCGCGCGTTGTCGTGAAGGAGCAGTGGGGACGACCGATTGACCAAAGCTGGTTGCAGATGAGCAAGCTTCTCCATCATTCTCTCCAGTTCTTCACAGTACACATCTGCATTAATGCTCATACCGCTTTGTAAAAAGCTGTGGTGAATCACACCCGCACTAGACCACCAAACAGTGACCATCACCTTTTTAGGGGTCATTTTTGGTTTAGGGCATTGCTTTGGTGCTGAACCAGGGTTTAACCAACTTGCTGAGCACTTTCGATTGTCGAACAGAATCCATTTTGCGTCGCACGTAACAATACGTTTCAAAATTCCTTCATTTATTTGCCTGTTGAGCAGCGCAAGGCAGGTCTCGACGCGTACGTTGCGCTGGCGATCGTTAAGGTCGTGGGGCACCCATCTATTAAGCTTTTTTACCTTGCCAATTTGTCGCAAATGGATCAATATTGTTTTTATGCTTACATCAAAAGCTGTTGCTAGCTCAGCTGTAGATTGAGTTTCGTCAGCTTCCACAATCGGCTTTAATTCATTATTGTTAACCAAAGTCTCCGGACAACCACGAGCTTCATTTTTCAAGTCAAAATTTCCAGAACGGAACCGGGAAAACCAATAACGGGTTGTGCGTTCGTTTGTACAATTCTCTCCGTAAACGTTTTTGATGTTACGTGCCGTTTGTGTCGCGTTGGTGCCACGACGGAATTCATATTCCATAATTACACGAATTTTTAAAGTATCCATTATGACGAAAAATTTTCAAAGGTAATGAAAATACAACGCTAATAAAAAAAATACAAAAGACTGAGTTTGTAAATAGAATGTCATGGTTTCAAAATAAAATTAATTTGAATTTAGAATACAGAGCCATTACAAACTTTTTTTTATTTGAAATTACCAGTACTGAAGAAAGGCAATTTCATAGGTAAAGACCTAATATTATAATTCCTAAAGAAGGCCTATGTCCAGTCAGTGAACTATTAAAGGCTGTTGATGAAGGTAATACAACTTATACTGCATTCAGTCAACAATGTAACAAAAATGTATACTGTCTAAAGAAAAAAATTAAGAAAATATAACGGACGCTACGCTGGCATATACAAATGTACATAGTAGGTACATCAACTGCCAAAACTTTTGCCCTCCCTTTTGGAATCATCGTGGCCCGCTAATAAGCCAATAAAATAAAGAAGATACACTTCTTGATTCATTCTATTTTTTAATAAGTGTAGGTGCTAAGCGTCGTGAGTACAAATTTAAGTGACCATTGTGGTTATTCATAGCGATGGCTTATGAAGGTTAAAGAGCATCATATTATTTTATGGTCCAGCTGTTTTATGGTGCAGAACATTGGAAGCCCAAGTTTTTACGACCATTCAACGACTTTTGACGCGTTGGACGACCCGATATCAATTTACAGTCACTTGTTACTTAATAACAAAATCCCTTAATCCCAACATAATGACACAGCTCCCAGACATAATGTTTAACGGCACTGCCCTAGCAATGAGTACCTATGTTAAAAATCTGTCTATTTTCATAGTAACTGGTTAAGTCGACCTATTCCAGTTAAGGGAGTGTAGTTTACATCGTTTCTGTCTGATTTCACTATGAAACACCCCATCCTAAATTTAAGCATTATTGAAATATTTGAATTTAATTGTTTTTTTACAAAATATCCCGATTTTCGGCTGTCAGCTGAGATATTTTGAAATGTGTAAGTCTTATTACTACTATTATTTGATTTTTATATGTAAAACAAGACAAGAAGAACGAGTGAGTGAGGATACTGGAGGCCTATACCCCAACCCGTAGCCCCATCCCCTTCTACAGATGTAGTTTCAAGTGCGTTTCCCGTCTTTGGGAGATCCCAAAGGCGGGAAACGCACTTGTGACGCCTCTGGTCTTGCGGGTGTCCATGGGCGGCGGTAATCGCTTACCATAAGGCGATACGTCTGCTCGTTTGCCGCTATTCTATAAAAAAAAACTTCGTTTAAATAAACCGACTTCAAAAACTAAAAAGTATAAAATAACTTAATTTGTATGTGCTACCTATTCATAGGTTTGAAGTCGGTGCCAAGCCAAATGTAATAGTAGGTACCACACTTTTTAAACGAAGTTTTTTTTATTTTTCGCTTTTTAGTCTTTCTTAAGTATCTAATCATCATTTTACCTAAATAACTTGAAAGAATACGACTAAAGATAATATACATACACATGACATTTAAAGATTTATCTTCCAACTCCTAAACGTTAAGGAGTTTTATCAACTACCAAATGTAAATACTGTAATAGTTTTAGAAAATATATGAAAAAAATTTTTTCGGGTTTCCTTGGGATTTCATCATCAGATCCTGATATGGTGGCAATAGGACCACATGGGGAGCCTACCCTTTCGAATACAAAAATGATTTTCAAAATCGGTCCACAATTGACGGAGTAATCAGTGTACAAACATAAAAAGAAAGACCGATGAAATTGAGAACCTCCTCCTTTTGGAAGTCGGTTAAAAAAGAATCAAACCCGAGACCTCAAGCACAGCAGTCGCATACGCTACCACTACGCAACCGAGGCATTTAATGCCGATGTAATATTATTTTGCTCTCCGTTTCCTACTTGACTTGGCTGTATTTTTGGCCTTTTTTTTATTGATTTGTGACTGCTGTGTTTGTAAACTGCTCTCTGAATCCAGTTAATACAAAACGTATTATACCCAAACTACTTTCTGCACATTATTTTTCTCACTCACACCTGCACAATTTTATTTTCCCTTATTTTGCTTCTGAAAGTAATTTCTGCTTTAATCCTTCGTTATATTAGGTTCAAAATCACTGTTATACTACTTATATATTGTCACGTTATGTACGTATAATAAAATGAGATCATAAGTACAGACATAATTAAGAATACATATTTGCTTTGTGAGTTTAATGCTCGGCTTATGAAGTTTTATCTTACCATGATATACTGTATTTTGAAATATGGTAAATTTATATAACAATAAAATGAATATGTCTACATAAATAAAATGAATTACCGCAATGTATAATGTACGTGCATGGCTGGCATAAAAATTGGTTCAATAGTTTCGGAGTTTATCGCGAACATACATCGTGACACGAAATTTATATATATATGTCGGAGACACAAGAATAAACAAGAACATGAATGACAGATACAGCCAATCCGGACCAGAGCCAAACACTAATCACTACTAAACGGATACGAATCAACTTAAACACCATCAGCAACCCCCCATGAGGGGATTGGGGCAACGCTCACCCCTCCGCGATGCCCTGTGGAATTCGCCACCTAGGCTAGTAATTCCCCCACTGATAAATATCGCCTCATACACACAATATAAAACACAGAGATACAATAAATCACAAATCAAATAATAGATATGGTCGTCGCGAGATCTGAAGAGAACTGTGTCCTGTTGCCGATCGCGCCGCTTTATATAGAGTGTTCCGTAGTGTTCGATAGTGGCAAATGTTTGTATCACTTTTATTATTTGGATACCCTCACTCCGACACGGCCGTCCTGACGTATTACACGTCCTCGTGTGATGTTGAAGGCATCATCATCATTATCCGCAGAAAAGAAAGAGATTTTTGTGTTGTTCGGCCACTCCTGACCAAGGACATTGGGTACATTATTACATTTTATCTTCTGTGGAACAACTTCATTTAGGACATTCTCATAAAATAGGCTTTTCGTTATCAAATCTGAATGCTAATAGACTTCTCGCTACATATTAAATTAATAACACCAGTAAGTAGTATCGCAACAGTCACCTCACCGTTTATCGCGTTACACATTTTTGGATTATTATTATTAACAATATCTACATGGCCTCTTATTCTACCAATTTCACTTTTCAATGGCCACCTCGCCTTTCAGTGGCCACCTCGCCTTTCAGTGGCCACCTCGCCTTTCGCAAAACTTAACTAAACTTTAACAACCACCACGCTGATAGGATATCTCATATCTCATTATAGAGACTACTCGCCACACAATTACAACTCAATTTCATTCCATTGCATCAGCATTAATTAACCCTTGATTATCATCATCAACATCAATAGGGACTTGATCTACAGGGACTTTCCTCACTATTATCAATGCCAGACAAATCTACCTCCTCGGGTATATCACTTAAAGGAAACTCTCGTATACGAACGCAAGCGCATTTGTAGATTCTGTTACTAGTTAAAGATTTCAAAGTATAACGATCGCCATCGAGCAACTCTACAATTTTAAACGGTCCTTTATACTTAGGATTTAACTTTGTCTAATTTCTTTCTTAACTTTGAATCAAAACTAAGTTACTGAGATCAAACTTTACTAATTTACACTTTACCTATCAAATGTCACATACGTGTACACACAGTATCTCTCTCACTCTGCCATATCTGACCTCACTGTCTATTCTGTCTCAATAAAACAGTACACTACTGAACAGCAAAAGAAAACAGTAACATCATTATTAAAATCAAAACAACATAAAATAAGAACTTTAGTAATTGACTACTGCTGCAAATTCTCAAAGCAATCAAAATAAATAGTATCGTAGGTCATCCCTGTGACCACCACAAGTGAAACAGTTAGTTATCCCTTGTGACTCCCACACGTGTATCTGCCAACTACATAGACATGCCAGCTACAATCACCCGCTGCTGGTGAGATAGCTGACACCAAATAGAAGTCCGACCAGTTTTTTTTTTGTCTTTACTGAAAATATCGACATTTCATCACAAAATAAAAAAACGGTAATTATAATTCGAGTCACAACTATCACAAAGTGGTAAAAATAATAATCTAAAAAATGTTAACAGCCACTATCAAAGATGAACCCGCCTCAAACTAAAAATCACATCACAATCATAAATTTAAAATTGAATAAATAAAAAAACCCCTTATGCAGCATCAGGTCGAAGTTATCAATTACACAATTGTCATTTTACGATTATACTGGCACGTTTTGCAGACATTCGGTTATTCTTCTCAACCGATTTTCATGAAACATGTCTAAGAACACTCGCACGTAACTAACCTTTCATACAAAAAAACTAAATTGAAATCGCTTCATCCGTTCGCGAGCTACGGTGCCACAGACAGACAGACACGTCAAACTTAAAACACCCCTCTTTTTGCGTCGGGGGTTAAAAATAAGAAATAAATTTAAACAATAAACAATCAACATGTGCAAAATCGGCAGCTCAATCCCAGGCAGCTCCATTTCTGACATATTTCTGCTATGGTATAATACTACACTCTAAATTTCCTAAATCGACTACCTTTGTACCGATGCCACCAATAGAAACGACCTTATTATTTTTAAGAACAAGATTCTTTTCGAAAATTGCTGCTTAAAACCCTAATGCAAGCAGATCTCTTCCATAATTATGTCGTTTGAAATACAGTAATCGTGTACTACATGAAACAATAACCGCAATGAATAAATCTGGATTAAAACTGTACATAGAATTTCGATGCTACAATAAGTGCGGGCATTACCTACCCTCAATAATGTTACTGCACAATATTGTCTATTTTCGAATCACAACCACCTCCACCCGCTCCACCATTTTATTCTTGTTTACACAAAAATCAACAATCAATCAAACAATCGAGAGTATAAACCACACAATATTGTCGCTTGCCTAGAAACTCATCTGACAGAACTTATCTTATTAAAGAGCACTCAGCACAAAACAAAAATAGTACGACTCACCGGATTGTTGGAGTTGTCCGTACATACCGATTACTTCCCAGTTACCGATGCGTTGCTTTTACTACCGCACGCTGCCGCTGTTGTAGGCCACACGTCTCATAAACCGTTCGTACGCGAAATGGCTATACCGACACTTTGACACTATGTGCCCGATCTCGCTTACAAAAATTTAACAAATGGCACCTCGTACGAATTTCGAGCGGAGGGTAGTTCGACCGCTCACCGCGACCGACGATCCGTTACAATCTCAAACGTTGTGGGCAAATGAGATTCAGATCCCACTTCTGATGTCGGAGACATAAGAATAAACGAGAACATGAATGACAGATACAGCCAATCCGGACCAGAGCCAAACACTAATCACTACTAAACGGATACGAATCAACTTAAACACCATCAGCAACCCCCCATGAGGGGATTGGGGCAACGCTCACCCTTCCGCGATGCCCTGTGGAATTCGCCACCTAGGCTAGTAATTCCCCCACTGATAAATATCGCCTCATACACACAATATAAAACACAGAGATACAATAAATCACAAATCAAATAATAGATATGGTCGTCGCGAGATCTGAAGAGAACTGTGTCCTGTTGCCGATCGCGCCGCTTTATATAGAGTGTTCCGTAGTGTTCGATAGTGGCAAATGTTTGTATCACTTTTATTATTTGGATACCCTCACTCCGACATATATATATACTATATATAGATTTCGAACATCTAACACACAACGCCATCTAGTTCCAAGCAAAGCAGAGCTTGTGTTATGGGTATTAGACAACTGATATAAATACTTTATACTTCTTTTTTTGTCAATACATACATATTATACATAGAAAACACCCAAATTGCGAAACTAATATTTGCAGATAATACAAACATTTGATTCGACCCGGGAATCGAACCCGAGACAGCATAACAGTCGCATACACTATCACTGCGCAACCCAGGCAGTCAAAGTCAAATAAAGTCAGGACAAGGTTTGGATTGAATAAAATTGAAAGTAAATCGGAACTGTTATATCTTCTAAGTCTACGACTGAACTCTAGCCATGGGAAGGTGAAGGTTTTTACAAAAATTTTAAATTATATACGAAACTAAAGTATATTTACAAGCAAGCAAGTTGTCATATGTTGCCTAGTTGAATCAGACTGTTATGTATAAAAAATATGAAAATCTATCTTAAAAATGAAATTTTTATTAGCACTGTTACGTACGATACGACGTTAACTAAGACAAAATGACTATATAGGTAATATGAAAAGAATATCTGCCATATTATCAACAACCTCAAGTGTTCTTCTGCCTCCCATATCTGGAGATTCCTCAGCACCCTGGGTATCGGTAAAGCCGGGAAATGTATCTCTTCCACGACCTTTGATATGGATGACATTAATCGTTATTTCACCTCTCTACCACAATTTGATCACCAAACTAAGTGTCGAGTTCCTCGTCCGAATATTAATTCCTTTGTCTTTTCTCCAGTTGTATCAGATGATATCAAAAAGACAACCCTCTCCATTACATCCAACGCTATGGGAAGTGACAATATTAACCGTCGCATGATCATTCCTATCCTTGATCATCTTCTTCCTGCGCTTACGCATATAGTGAATTTTTCACTAGACTCAAGTACGTTCCCTTCACTGTGGCGTAACGCGTTTGTTATACCTCTCCCTAAAGTCCCTAATCCCACCCTTATGAATCATTTGCGCCCAATTTCCATACTTCCCTTCTTATCCAAATTGCTCGAGACGTGTGTACATCAACAGCTATCACATTTTATGTATCAGAATAGCTTACTAAGTCCTTTCCAATCGGGCTTCAGGCCTGGGCATAGCACAACATCCGCTCTCCTGAAAGTGACTGGTGACATTCGAACGGCAGTTGAGAACTCCAAAGTTACCGTGTTGGCTTTGATTGATTTCTCAAATGCCTTCAACACCGTCAGTCACGATATTCTCCTGTCTATCCTCTCGTATCATATGATATCACCTGATGAACTGGAATGGTTCTCTTCATATCTTCGAGGGCGCCAGCAGTCGGTTCGTGTCGACGAATCCACTTCCGTATGGTGTGATCTAGACTCTGGTGTCCCTCAAGGCGGCATTCTCTCTCCACTATTATTTTCAATTTTTATAAATCTGATCACTCAAAATCTTCAGTGTGCGTACCATCTTTATGCCGACGACTTACAACTTTATTATCATGCAGCTGTTGACAACGTAACAGAGGCTATTGCCATGATAAACCACGACCTAGATACTATCAGTGGTTGGTCAGATAGATTCGGTTTAACTGTGAACCCTACAAAGTGCCAGGCTATCATCTTGGGCAGTCAACATATGACCAGAAGACTTGATCCAGATACTCTGCCACCTATTCTATTCAACGGATCAACTATTCCTCTTAGTTCTACTGTGAAGGATTTGGGTCTGTATATCGATAACAACCTTAGTTGGCAAACTCAAGTCACCAGTGTAAGTCAGAAAGTTACAGGAACCCTGCGGGCGCTATACAGACTCAAAAACTTTCTACCTGCCGAGACAAAAACGATGTTGGTGCAAACCTTAATTTTACCCATCTTTGATTATGGTGACGTGTGCTACTACGACCTGAATGCAGATCTCCTCAACAAATATGACCGACTTCTGAACAACTGCATTCGATTCGTTTTTAATCTTCGTAAATACGATCATATCTCCTCCTTTCGTCTTAAATTAAATTGGCTCCCTATTCGTCAGCGTCGTCACCTGCGCGCCGTAACGACTCTTTACACTATTTTTAACTCTCCTAACTCGCCTACATACCTAACTTCTTCTTTCCAGTTCCTGGGATCCAATCATGACAGAACCCTACGTTCCACAAATAGCCTCCTTTTGTCGTGCCCCTCTCACACTTCCGCATGCGTTCATTCTTCCTTCCTCATTCAATCTGTCCTTCTCTGGAATGCCCTTCCCAAGGAAATCAGAACGGCACCCAGTCGTAACTCATTCAGGGTCAAGGTACGGGCTCTTCTAGCGGAAGGCATAGCGGAATCATCACAAAGTTGATATATAATATAATATGGATATGTATGTTTATTTATGTATTTTATATTTATCTGTTTATGTGTATGTTTATATGACAACCTGTATGGATATTTAGATTTGCTATTTTTTTTCTCATTTGTTTCTTAATTGTTTTTATTGTCTATTTGGAATTTTAGAATCCCTTACTAATGTGTAGTGCACCTTTTATTTCATTTCCACACCACCCAACGGTAGACTGGTAGAGAATGCCTGTGGCATTAAGTCCGCCATTGTACGTTGTGCATAAAGTTGTTAAATAAATAAATAAATAAATAAATATCTCGATGCAAAACATTATTTCTAGAAAATATTCTCCATAAAAATAATCGTCATTACCTTTAATATTGCCTAAAGAAAAAATAAATAGGCTTATTAAGTTTTACGTCGCTACTTTCCATCATCATGTTTTCATATTCAGCGTTCTTTATTCCTTGATGAGAAAAGTTGATACTTAAACTGAACGCTTTCAATCTATCTACTAAATAAATTAATGCAATCTGCCTTTTGCAGTGGGAATTTAGGAGATTTTTCGGTTAGTTGCGTATCGATTATCATTATCATTCTAACTTCGTAATGAAAGACGAAACTTTCAAACGTGAAGCAAAGTTATACTGCCGTTGTAATATCTTCATTTGGACGAGTAGACACGTCCGCGTGTGGTAAAGTTGACATAAGTTATAGGTCACGTGTAATTTGCAAGTTGAGAACGTTGTGAGCAAAATTATACGTTTGTATTATCTCAGATGGAGTCTGGCAATACTAATGACTATAAATGCATTAGTTTAACTTAACTGGAAGCCATTGCTTTCTTATCGTGAAATAGTTACTTATTTACGGAAGGTTTTATATTCATATGAGGTGTTACAAAGTGTCACAGAACTTGTAAATAACATACTAATTTTAATATGTTACAATTTATAAAGAAAAATATTTAAACGATTACATATTTCTTTACAACAAAACTGAATATTTTTTACCTATAAAAGTATTGTCAAATATGGGCAAAATAAATATTATTCTATTTGTAATATTATTAGCATTACAAAAATGCTTACGAATAAACGAATAAAGTTATTTAAATTTAGCTTATATATAACTTGTAAATTCTTGCTATAAAAAGATCAAAGAAACAGAAAGAACAGATAGCTCTAGGCTAAAGCAATACTCGTACATAAAACGTCCCAAAAGGAAAGAGTG
Source organism: Diaphora mendica (assembly GCA_949125395.1). Taxonomy (NCBI): domain Eukaryota; kingdom Metazoa; phylum Arthropoda; class Insecta; order Lepidoptera; family Erebidae; genus Diaphora; species Diaphora mendica. The sequence continues at coordinate 39,457,320 of OX421310.1, read as the reverse complement.
GCTTTGTCTGGATGTCATTAAAAGAAATTTAAAGTTTTCTAGCCCTTGTAAATCTTCATTGCAAGATAAATCTGGCCTTGTCATTACAGAAAACCCTCGTACAAGTAACGTTAAATATAATAAAAAGAGATTTCATCTTGAGTCGGTAAATCCTATTTTATATACGACTATAAAATCTTAAAGTAAGAAGCTACTTTAAGTTTAAAAATATTTCAACTAAGATAGCGCGTTTGGGCTTTTATCTAGAAGTTTTTATCAAAAAGTAGGTAAAGAATGGAATAGCAGGTTTGTAAGAAAACTTGATACTCTTCTTAATTTGAAGTTTGTGCAAATAAGCTGTTTTACTTGATAACACTTTTTAAGGAATTTCAATTATATTTGTTTAGAATCTCTTGTCGGTAAAAACATATTCTAGTACAGTGTTAATAAGGATTACAGATAGGTACTAATAGCAAAAGATAAAATAGAGGAGTATGGAAATCTATGCTGACAAATATGAAAAAACATTAACCCTTCTTTGGCAGTTGGGTAAAAAAACTTAAAGGAAAGAAATCTACAAAAAATTGGAACACTTGGTACTGTTTAATTAGAATTATTAGATACAGAAATATATATTCATTCAATAATTATAAACAAAATGTAATATTTTTCTAATTCTACTTTTTTATTATCTCTATCCAATTCAATATCTTACCGATATTTCAACTAGATTCCATACAAGACACCTAAATAATAGTCCCAGTTGACCTGTTCCGAGCCTGTTTTAGTTATGGCTGAATAGTTATCGAAAAACATTTAGCACTTTCCACACGCTGCTCACGTCGCTTTTCAGCGTAATGCGCTTGTCCTCATTCAGATCGTAGCGATCTGCAGTCCGAACGTAGGTTTGACAAATGGCATTTGTGCAAGTGGAAAATTTATTTCAGTTTTTAAATGCTGTTGTTGGAAGAAGACGATATTTGAGTCTGACTAACACGTAATATAATTCATAAAAAAAGACGTGTGACACTCGGGTACTGCCGCGGTACAGCTATTGCATAGCATTTTTTATCAACTTAAGCAATTCTATTTTTTATTTATGCAGTATGTATATTATTGTGAATGAAAAATACTAAACTATTAAATTAGTACCAACATCGTCACTAGATGGCGTTGATCACTTTTTTGAGTAGTGAAATGGTTTCGTTTCACAGCATACTATAAAAGGTTTAAACTATTCATTTTTTTTTTTTTTTTGTGAGGTCTGTAGACCTCTCTGCTTTTCCCCGTCCATGAAGAGACAGGACCTTGTCATTCCGGTTAGTTCTTTGTGTCGCTTTTTTGTGTGAGTCTGCGCACTACGTGCCTCATACCTCGTCATTCCTTTCACTGTTTTCTATTATCTCCTGAGGGTTTTTTATTTTACTTGTTTTATATCATCTGGAATTTATCTATTTTATATTATTTACATGTCTTTTTCTTAATTCTTGTTTATTTATTTCGTCTAATTGTTTACTTCTTTTTATTACTATAGTTATATTTCATGGTTAGCAGTTTGTTCGAATTTATTTGATATTACTTTTATTTACAATTTTATTTATGTTCAACGATTTCTATTACTCAATGTATTTACTTTTCTCTCATGTTAATGTAGTGCAATTTTGACATAATATAGCTTACACAATATTGTTTCTTGGTATTTATGGTTTTTATTTACAGTTTATTTAATATGTCATAATTTCTATTTTTTATTATAATTCTTGTGGTTATAACGTCTCAGAGACATCCCACATAGCCATCGTTATCCAACGCGAGATCGTAATACTTGTGATTCTGTGTGTATTGTTCATGTATGTGTCCGGTGTTATGTATGTTTTTTATTCCTATCTATGTCAACAATGTATATATATACTCAAATATATATAATTGTTACACCTTCGTTGTGTATTTTGTCGCTGTGTATTTGTTTGTTCGTGTTCAGTGTTTGTGTGCATGTATTGATATGTCCATATATATATTAATATATAGTTTTTAAATCAATGTGTGTGTATGTTCGTTTATTCGTGTGTATCTGTGTCGTGTGTGTGTGAGTCACAAGTACGCGGTGTTGGACCTCGCCAGGTAGTCCCATTTTTGGCGGGTTGGGCACTCGGCACTGAAGGCGTTGTGGCCGAGGCTCCGCAGCCCAGAGTGCGAGCAATTGCAGCACCGCGGTTCGGCTCCCGCAGTTTGCTCAGGGCACTCCCTGCGCAAGTGCGGGCCCCCGCAGTGGCTGCACCTGTCCACACTCTCGGTGCAGAACTTACGGCCGTGTCCGAAAGCCAGGCATTTCGTACATTGAATGAGCGGAGACTGGTCCTCCACTCTGACCCTTTGCAGGTCCAGGTAGAGGGTTCCAGCCTCCGTCATTCTCTGCCATACCCTTGGCTTCACCTGTACGACTATGTGCGATGTCTCTGGGTTTCTGGTCCTAAATAATTAAAAAAAAATTCCTGGAAGTTGAAAGGAGGGGTCAGTGACCTTTACTCCACAAAGTCTATATACCCAGTGAAATATGGGAGGGTGGGCGGACAATTTTTTAATTTTCCGTGAGGCGGATCCGGACGAAAGTGGTGTCGTTCGACGGGTAATTAACAGGGCTATCTAAATATGTTTAAATGATAATTAGGAAAGCAAAGGCTATCGAATTAATCGACAAAAACCTCAAAAATGACTAAAATTGAAATTTAAATATCAAATTTCTAAGGTCCTGTTTACCAGATTTAATTAAAAGAGGTGTTGTTAGATAGGTCGTGACGCGAGCTATCTAGGTATGTATGATTTATTGTTCCCAAAAAATGAGGGGGCAAGTTATTCAAAGAAAATCTCAGAAATTTTTCGAAAAAGCGGTAAATTGAGTTTTATATGTTGAAAATTTACTACTTCTATTAACCAGATCTTAATAAAAAAGGTGTTATTAGATAGGCCTTGACGAGTTCTATCTAAATATATATAATTAAAAATTTCGAAAATAAATTTCGAAGAGTTATGAGCCAAGAGCTTTGAAAAATTCCTTAAAAATACCGAAAGTCAAAATGAATGTGGAAATTTAGCAACTTCTATTTATCCAACCTATATAAAAGAGGTGTTATTAGATAGGCCTTGATGAGGGCTATCTATATCTGTAAAACTATTCATATTAAATGTCTTCGTCATTGAACGGGTTGTTTTATTCACAGTTTTTTTTTTTTTTTTTTTTTTTTCTTTGAACATGTATACTTACTGGCGCACATGCGGTGAGTATGGCATTATAAAGATATGATAGATACATATAGCCCTATATACTTTCTCACAAACAGCTGCTTAACCCGGAAATACACGTTCAAGTAAACTTGCGCAAACCCAGACTGTTTTGCCTGTCTGTCTGGCAGAGGGGTTTCGGAGCAGCTCGTCAACGAATCTGTCTGACAGACAGATTCGTTGCTTCGTCGTTCGGAGCAGCTTGTCTCGATCCGTGCGAGCTTCGGGTATCAGGTTTTATTTTCGTTACGTTACGGAATTTCTTGATTCGGTCGCCGCGCTCAAGGGCCTCAAAGCCCGCCATAAAAGCTATACAATAGCTTAAAAATTATATCTGTTTTAATATTTTCATTGCATTACATTATTTTTTTTCTAAAATACTTCTATTTTATTTAAAACTTGTTTGGTTGTGAAAAAAATTTGGTTAGTCATTAAAACCTTCATTTCAGACGCGACTGAGGGTTCTAATAAAAATCGACAGACAATATTTTCACAAAAGATTTTGCGAAGTAAACTTGACGACCTCCAGTGAGTGCAAATGAAATTGGATGATCCTTTAAACATTCTATCGCTGCTAAGTTTTATCAATATTACGCTCCAGTGTAATTGTATTCCAGTAACCCATGGCGAAGTTTCGAAGGTTCACGATAATAGCATTGCTTATTATTTTACGACATTCGCTGCGGCAAGTTAGGGTTGTAACTTTTCACTAAGATACCTTGAGGGCGCGATAGTCGACGAGTCGAACTCAGTGCTGTGTTTTATGTTATATATAGATGTTATAATTTGTTGTTAAATAATGTTATACAAAACATCATATTTTACTTCAGTTCGGTAAAAAAAATCGTATATACTTAGAATATAAAATATATAAAAAAGCAGTGGAATATAGTCCGGTCAATTTAGACATTCGAAGTCACCTAAATTCCCACCAAGCTGAAAATCGGTAAGATTGTTTAAAATATAATTAAAAACAAAATTTTAAAGTTCCCCATCTTTCCCCCGTAAGGCAAAAAAATTATTCAAGGTAAACGGTCAAAAAAACAGTTTTTCGCGATTTTCAGCAAAACGGTAAGTTTTATCATAAAAATACCTTAAATAAAATTGTAGATCCTAAAATTATCTAAAAAATTTATGAAAACTTTTTTTTCTATGAGCCTCCATTTCTGAGATATACCGAAGAACGATTCAAAAAGTTTTTTTTGTTTTACAAAGACAACTCCCGCACTAGGAATAAATCCTGTGTCGCGGGGGACTTTACAAACATACATGAAACGGACACAAAGAACACCCAGACTCAGAACAACAATTTGTGAATCACACAAAGCGTTGTCCTACGTGAGATTTGAACCCACGACACTTGGCGAAGTAAGAAACGGCGTGGTGACCGTTAAACCACTAGGCCAAACGTGCAGTCGAAACAAGTTTTATAACTTTTTGAATGGTTATATCTCAGAAACGGTGGCTCGTAAGAAAAAAAGACTACACTTTTTTTAGATAATTTTATGATCTATAATTTTGTCCAAACTAGTTTTATGATAAAGCTTATCGTTTTGCTGAAAATCGATCAAAACTCAATTTTTTGACCTTTGACCTTAATTTTTTTTCCTTACAGGGGAAAGATGGGAAACTTTCAAATTTTGTTTTTAATGATATTTTAAACAATCTTACCGATTTTCAGTAAAGTTTCCTAAATTCCCACAATTTAGGTAACTTTACTATTATTTTTTGGTCTAATTTGACCGGACTAATATACTGTGTTTAGTTTTCTTATACAGGTTTCAGATATTTCTTGCATTTGCTTTTAAATATTAATAGAACTGAAGTTACATTCTACTGGATTTTTTAATATAGCTATATCTTTATCTTAAAAAATTTTCAACTTAAACGTTACTGAATTGAAGTCAATTACTAGAATGTAATTGACTAACACTCTTATCATTAAATACACCTTGAAAGTAAAAGTATAGGATTGGAACGAGCAGATTTTCTTCAAAAAAATTATCGAATAAATTTATAATTGCAGCAGATTTAGTCGGAATGTTAATGAATAAACTTTAAGCACCTTATTTATGTCCTTAAGTAATGATATAATTGGTGTTCAATATTACACTTAACTAGTAGAACAGTATATTATTTTATTGATTTATTTTTATAAAGGTTAAGTGAGATCTATATATCTATGCGTATTATAGATATGCCAAAAATGTATATAAGACTTGGTACAATTATGTTCAGAGTGACTGTTTTCGTTTCATGACACAAAATTGCTGCATAGTTTTTAGTCTTTCCAAGAAAGCATTGTGAAAATTGAGAAGAATGATACCGCGATCCTAAAATATTCGGTAAACAAAGCATACTTAGTTTTAATACTGTGCCTGTAAAAAAGGAAAAACTAAAAACATGAAACACAAAGAAATGTAATGTGTCTAACATAATATACGCGTTCGTTCGCAGACGAGACAATCTTTAAACTTTAAAATAAATTATTGGGAAAAAAGTCAAAGCAGCGTTCGTTAACTTTCAACTTACTTATAATAGTTGAAAGAGTAAGTAAAATTAACTTCAACTTGTTGACCTTGAACTTGGTAGTCGTTGCACTTCTATATGCAAAAGAAATTAACATACACTTCAGAATCAAAAGTTTGTGTACTCATTTATCTACTCAAAACTTTTCGTTGTATCAAAACTTATGTATTATTTCATTACAATGGTGACAGCAAAAAAGGCCTGTAAAATTGTAAAAATCAAAACCTAAAATTTGTAAAATCTAGTGCGTTTAGTTTTTGCCGTCAAAATTTTACACAGAGAGCTGCGGTCGGCAAAACCTATGCGAAGAAAAAATGTGAACAATCCACTCGTTCACAGTTCGACCAGTGTCATAGTAGTTATAAAAAATCTTTCAACATTTGGTACGAATATTTCTTTACCAGGATTTAATATAAATGCTTACGTGGTTGAGAACAGGCATCTCTTATTGTTGTAATTAAAATATCAATCAAGACATATTTTTATTGTGTTGAAACCCGGAGGTGAGGTAACTTAGTATGTAGGAATGGAACCAATGAAAACACATTGTATCACTTGTGAGTCTATTACACTTGAGTCCCTGAAAACTCGGGCAGAACTTGGCCATATCTTGAACAGACCTTTTAGTACAAACTCCGTTTAGCTATTTAAACGAACATTAACGATCTTAGACGTATATTACGTCATCTGAACATTACTTTATATTTAATTATTTTCTTCGTTAAATCACATTTCACGAATTTAATTATATGAAGTTGTAATATTAAATAATATTCTTTCAAATGCATCTTACAAATAACTCTGGTCAGAACCTTAACAACAGTAAACGAGGAAAAACCATTACATTTTACATAAATTCCTTATAAAATTTAATAAAGTCTGTCCAATATTTTCTCATACGATCATATCAGTGGTTTCAAGTAGGTCAAGTATGAACTTATCTGACAGAATAAAGTGTACCAGGCGCCGCGCTGACACCAACATCACAAAGACGGTATTCATTAGACTGATCATAAAAATACTTGCTTTTAAAGTCACTTTTGTTTTGAAATTTGAAGACTTTAATTTACGTAGAACGAATTTTCATTTGCGTCATAGTTAATGCGACTGGTGATTTTGAATTATGATAATATGAAGATTTATTGCAAAATTTTATTTAACTTGTAATGTATTTTTACAATGAATTCAACTAGTTTTAATAACCTAAAGAATAGATTAATACCTAGAAGGAAATATTTCGTTAGCTATAAATAAACTGGCTTTTGATTCCGGGGTTTGCGCTTTATTTATGTTAATTTTGTCAATTTTTTTTTATTTGAAACAGTTATAAATATTATAGATGCTATGAAAGACTATGTTATTTATCCAGATATGTACAGCTGTTCTGGCGTGATTGAGTTAAAACATCTATAGATCGATGCTTTTTGACTTTTATGATTATAGTAAATATATGAAAGACACCATGCTCCTTTTAATGAACAAATAGTAGGATATAACTGTATTATTCGTATCATACTGTGATCGTGGCCATAGTGAATCAGTATGTGATCATACATTGACTAGGAAGTTTACAAAAATCTGAGATAATCATTGTATTGTATAAGACGACTGAGTATTCCATATATGGGCTATATTACACACATACTTTGACGGTAGCACATATAAATAGCATGTATTGAGAGTTCTATAGAGATATGTCTACAGCGGAATTCCGATACGAATGAATTTGGAGATATTACTCAGCATTCGCTTCTAATAATGTGTATTAAGTCCTCGTGTCTGGATATGAGTGTATAAGTACCTGTTAGTGTTTCTTAATTGAGTTTTAATGATAGATAATTTGACTTGGTTTGTACGAGTATATTTTATTAGAAATAAACTAAAAATCAAATAATACAAATAAAAAAATAAATTATTGATTACTAAATTGACGAATTCATTGATTATTATTAATTATTAATAATCATTAATAAATAAATATTTTGGACATCCAACACACAACGCTATCTAGTCCCAAGCTAAGCAGAGCTTGTGTTATGGGTACTAGACACCTGATATAAATACATATATACTTTTTTTTTTATAAATACATACATATTATAAATAGAAAACACCCAAACTCCGAAACAAATATTTGTAGGTCATACAAACATTTGATCCGACCCGGGAATCGAACCCGAGACCTCAAGCACAGCAGTCGCATACGAGGCTACCAATGCGCCACCGAGGCAGTTAATGAATGATTATCAATTTGACTGCCTCGTTGGTCTAGCGGTTGACGTGTGCGACTGCTGATCATGAGGTCTTGGGTTCGATTCCTGGGTCGGAACAAATGTTTGTATGATCTACAAATATTTGTTTCGGAGTTTGGGTGTTTTCTATGTATAATATGTATGTATTTACAAAAAAAAAGTATATATGTATTTGTATCAGTTGTCTAGTACCCATAACACAAGCTCTGCTTAGCATGGGACTAGATGGCGATGTGTGTTAGATGTCCGAAATATTTATTTATTTATTTATCAATAATAATCAACGAATTCGTCAATCGGTGATATGTTGATTATAAAATTATGGCCAACTCATAAGTCTAGCAATATATTTATTTACAGTGAATTATTAATTATTAATAATCATCAATGAATTATTATCAATAATAATCAACGAATTAGTCAATCGGTAATATGTCGATAATAAAAGTATGGCCAACTCATAAGTCTAGTAATATATTTATTTACAGTGGATTTTTTTCCTTAGTATTTTTTAACCGACTTCAAAAAAGGATGGGGGTATGTATGTTTTTTATGTGTATTCGCAGATAACTTCGTCGTTTATGAACCGATTTTGATGATTCTTTTTTTAATGGAATGGAGATATCCCAACGGTGGTATAATGATAAGGACACTAAGATCTGATGATGGCATCCAAGCGAAATTTATCGATTTGGTCGTTCTTGAAGTAGGTTTTTTATTTTGTTATTTTTTTATATAAAACTTTATCTTATACATACTTATATTAAAAATGCGAAAGTAGCTCTGTCTGTTTCTCACGCTTTCACCGACTTCAATTAAATTTGGCATAGAAATACTCTTTTTTCTTGTTTCTTGAGGAAGGACATAGGCTACTCTTTAGCGCGTTAACTGACAAACACAAGGGCAGAGCCGCGGGCAAAAGCTAGTATTGTTATAAAATAATGTAACGTAGCGTTCAATCGTTATAATATGATCAACCTCTAGTATAAATAAAATATATTCTATAGCAAAGTCAAATGTAAATACTATTTTCCAGGATTAGAGAAACTAGTCACATCTGTCGCCCAACGCCAAACGGTTCTATATTTTTACACCAAGCTACCCCTGACTAAATATTTTACGATTGTTCAAGTTGCTCAAAGCATTTTTCCGCTAGATAAAACACAATTTCATCGCGTCCATTGTTAAAAAACTATCGAACTAATGGAATGGATTGCTTGGTTTATAAAAAAGTGTTTTTTCTATTAAGTGAGCAACTCATAGGCTTAGAGAGAAGTTTTTTAACTACGTTCAGTGTTATTATTAATTAAAAACCTCATAAAAAATAAGATTAGCGTTTTTCTTCAGGATTTACATTTAAATCAAGATGAAAGTACCAATTTATAATGTAGCTACAGTAGTTCTCACATAATTGACCCACGGGAGACTCCCGCTTTGGCATGAATAGGTTGGCTCGACGGAGTGATACCACGGCCTCACAGAAAACCATTAGCAGATAGAATTAGCAGCAGAATTAGGCACAGACTCAAGGTGCATTTTAGACCTTTGTGAGTTACTAGACTCTTCTTCTTCTTCAACCTGTTCTGTTAAACTTCTATGCTCTCCCAAAAAGCGAGTTCTAGACTCATTAACTCAATATTAACTCCACATAAATTTTGATCGGTTTCAATCGTTATAATATTTATCTCATCATCAGCATACCGCAGTCCAGCGCTGGACATAGGCCTCTCTAATATCTATCTCACTGAGACAATATAGCACCCAGGACCAAAGTAGTTATACTAAAAGAAGTTTCAGTAATCCAGACAATTGTGTTTCGTGATAAACCGTCGGCTTTAGGTCGTTGAGAAATGGGCCATTTCGATAGGTCTATTGGACCGCCGCGCCAATACAGTGCGACCGGTTGTGATTGAACCGAATGTTAACTTTGATTGCATTGCGGTGGGTATTGAGCCTTGACTTTTATTACATTTTTGAGTTGAATAATTGAATGTGAAGGATTAAAGTAGCGCTTTTATCGGAATATATTGGTAGTCCAATTCAATTTATATGTTTAAACTTTGGTATTAAAATGCTTTTGTGGATTATAATTACATATATCGTTGTTATAAAATACTGTAGGAAGATAAAGTTGCAGTATTAAAACAAAATTTGTAATGACCAAAATTCTGTGCCTGTTCTTTATATCCCTACTATAATATCTGGAGCGACTGGTGGAGATACATGGAATCGTCTACTCCAAATGTCGCTACTTATCAAATTAGTGGGGATAATTGGATGTGCTTTTGTATTCAAAAAATAAATAACCAACTGTTTGTATTTGATACAATGACATTGCGTTTTAGTCAACACTTTTAGGACTGGGCAAAGTGTTTTATAGCTCCTTTAAAGGAAGTGGTAGGATAAGAATATAACCTGTTGAAGGTCGCAAGAAGCCGTTGGATGCGGGCAGCACTGGACTTGTTGTTGTGGCGTATTAGAGCATTTTGTTCGCACTGGAAGTTTTTCTGTTGCAATGGTGGCGACATGTTTATGTTTAGTCAGTTTTTGTAAACATAATTAGTTTATTTTTATCATACTATAAATTTAAATATTTATTATGTAGGAATGAATATGTAGAAATCTCTTTAGAACTACAATAACATCATTAATGTCAGAAAATCATGACGTAGGTAATATAAATTCCTTTGTTTTCTTAAACTGTTCACTTGTTTAAAATGTACGTATCTATGAAATAAACATCAAACAAACATCTAATTAATCTGGTGGTGGAGGTGTCCCACAAATGTACTACCTGTCAAATTTCATGCAAAAAGTTAGAATTTCAATCTAATGAGGCCTGAGCTGTTAGATCTCCTTAATCCGGGTCTAGACAAAATCTCATCTTAGAGACATATCTTATCTATGACTTAATATATGTTTATTTCACCTTCAAACATATACATCCACTAGCTTTTGCCCACGGCTCCGCGGCTCCATTATCCGTATGTATATCGGTTATCGCCGTAAAAAGTATTGTCCATGTCTTTCCTCAAGAATCAAAGTACCTCTATTGAAGCCAATCCACCAAAGCCAATCTCCATGCCAAATTTTATCGAAGTTAAAGTAACAGATAGACGGACAGAGTTAGTTTCAAATTTATAATATCAGAATGGATGTTCCATGTAGTTTGTGCATGCTGAATATTCCAGTACCTGCAGAAAACTAGTATTCGATATTAGCATTTATAACTGAACTAGACTAGAAGTATTTCAGCTAATAAGACCTTCGCCTCGATATCTAATGTTACAGTCACCTTATTCACTTAAACTAATATTCTCTACAAATAATAGGTCTTTACCTAATTATGAAATTGCCGTTTTGTATGCAATAAGTGAAAGTACTTATTTTTTCAAACTTTTTTTATTTCTGGTTTTTGAAGTAATCACTCATGCAATCGACGCATCTTTGCCAATGCATTGTCATTTTTTTTGATGCCCTTCTTGTAAAAATCAGCTGGACGGGAGGCATCAAACTCTTCAAAGGCATTTTGTACTGCCTCTCGGGAATTGAATTTTTTACCCACTAAAAAGTTGTCTAAATTTTGGAAAAAGTAATAGTCGGTAGGTTCAAGGTCTGGTGAGTATGGCGGATGAGGGAGAGTTTCCAACCCCAGCTCTTGCAGCTTGGAGACTGTCTGTTGCGCAGTATGGGGTCGCGCGTTGTCGTGAAGGAGCAGTGGGGACGACCGATTGACCAAATTGGTTGCAGATGTGCAAGCTTCTCCATCATTCTCTCCAGTTCTTCACAGTACACATCTGCATTAATGCTCATGCCGTTTTATAAAAAGCTGTGGTGAATCACACCCGCACTAGATCACCAAACAGTGACCATCACCTTTTTAGGGGTCATTTTTGGTTTTACGAATTCTTATGTGCGACAAAATATGGATTCTGTTCGACAATCGCAAGCGCTCAGCAAGTTGGTTAGACCCTGGTTCAGCACCAAAGCAATGCCCTAAACCAAAAATGACCCCTAAAAAGGTGATGGTCACTGTTTGGTGTTCTAGTGCGGGTGTGATTCACCACAGCTTTTTATAAAACGGCATGAGCATTAATGCAGATGTGTACTGTGAAGAACTGGAGATAATGATGGAGAAGCTTGCACATCTGCAACCAGCTTTGGTCCATCGGTCGTCCCCACTGCTCCTTCACGACAACGCGCGACCCAATACTGCGCAACAGACAGTCTCCAAGCTGCAAGAGCTGGGGTTGGAAGCTCTCCCTCATCCGCCATACTCACCAGACTTTGCACCTACCGACTATTACTTTTTCCAAAATTTAGACAACTTTTTAGTGGGTAAAAAATTCAATTCCCGAGAGGCAGTACAAAATGCCTTTGAAGAGTTTGTTGCCTCCCGTCCAGCTGATTTTTACAAGAAGGGCATCAATAAACTGCCAATGCGTTGGCAAAGATGCGTTGATTGCATGGGTGATTACTTCGAAAAACAGAAATAAAAAAGTTTTAAAAAAATAAGTACTTTCACTTATTGCATACAAAACGGCAATTTCATAGGTAAAGACCTATTATATAGGATAACCACTTATTTTTGTTTGGTAAATTTTCTAAAAATGAATCCTAGCTAGATCAATTCATATATATATATATATATATTAACTCTTAATTATGCAAGAGAAGTTATAAAACTGGACCGTGACCAGCCGATGCTCGATGCTCAACATCCTTGGTGAGTACTCTGACGAGCTCAGGAAATAGAAAAATAAATCCTAACAGCAATTCGACACTTTTCAATTTCGATATTATAGAAATCCACTCTACTGTAGTTTGCTGAAGTTTTCTTTTGACTTGCATTGTGGCATTGTCCTAATAAAATATTCAAGTTTATAAAGACCTATTAAAATAACTTTCTTAAATGAAAGATTGCTATACTTTTTGATAATAACAAAGTTTATCAGTTACATCACTAGAGTAAGTAATATGTCATACGACGACTTTAGTGACATTTTGTTATCTTCGTTGTGATCAGGGCTATGTACCTATTGTTAGGAAGGCCAAGGCTTACCCCTTAATATCACTAATGGGTAGTCAGGTAGGGTAGGTAATACTAACGGTTCTCACGTTTTTATCGCGACAACTTTTTTCACTATAAACTTCGCAATTTTAACTTATAACATCCTACTACCTAGTATTATAAACGCGAAAGTTTGTAAGTGTGGATGGATGTTTGTTACTCTTTCACGCAAAAACTACTCATTGGATTTGGATGAAACTTTACAGTAATATAGCTTATACATCAGAATAACACATAGGCTACTATTTGCAGCGATAACCGACATACACGCGGGCGGAGCCGTGGGTAACAACTAGTTTGATATTAAAAAATTCAAGACTTATTGAATTTATTAATTTATGCTTTTTATTTTTTGAGCTGAAATTATTCAACAATTACCGTTAAAAAATGATTGAAGTTTTTTTATCTTTAGTAATATTACAATAAACAAATAAACAAAGAAGTCAAAACAACTTTTTAATTATGGTTCGATAAATTCTACAACAGTTAACGCGTGTTTCCTGCTCCTAAAAATAACAAAACAAACTTAAGAAATGTTTTTGCAAACCATGATAACACACCATTGCCGTCTCCTGCGATTTTAAGCGGACGTCACACACGAACATCAAACATAGGGATACGGTGACGATCAGAAAGTATCGATACTGTACTCATGAGTAGCATCGAATAAAAAGCATCGTAGTCATAAAAGTATCGAAACGGAAGTATCGATACTTCAAAGTATTAAGTACTTTTCTAAACTAGAAAATTCCATAAATTATTTTTAATTCTTACCATAATTGAATGGCTTATAACGCTGATGTTAGGTAACCTTTTAATATTATTTAAATTGTCCTTTATAGTATAAATATGAATAATATTAGTATTAATGTAAGTTCAGTTCAGTTTCATTATACGAGAAGCATAAAATGAAAATAAAAAAATGTATGAATAAGTATCAGCTACCTAATTATAACGAAAATGATCACTGTTTAGCAAGTCGATAACATCCGATTTGTAAATCAAAACGATTAATCTTTACCTCCGCAACGACTAAAATGAATATGGTTATGTAGTAAATCCACAACCCTATGTTAGCAAATGAAATCGCCCTCCCCCCCTTGCAGGCAAACACGGGGATGTTTTCCATCCGCTTCGGATAGCGCGTTTGCTTGTTAAAAATAACAAAACAGTTAGGCCACGCCCATATTTTGATAAATATGTGATGTTTGGTGTTTAAAAACATTAAACAGTGTCGCAGAAGACCCGGCTTTAGTCGGGTCAGCGTGGTATAGTAGACTAAACCTCCTTGCTAAGGAGTACCATAATATGTCCAGCAGTGAACTGTTCTAATATACAGATAACAATGATAAAATTCTATAACTTTTAATAATAACATTCAGGTTCGAGTAATAGCTCATGTTTATTTCTTTCAATGTATTCTATTGGCTGAGAGATTTAATAGAAAACGTCCCCCTCCAATGCCAATGCACTTATGCATTCGGGTGAACCAGCTTTCAAAACATTTAAAAACGTGTCTTGTGGGAGGTCAAAAAATAACCGCTGAAATTCTTCGACGACTTCGTCTGCAGTGCTAAATTTTTGCCCACAAAGATTTTTTTTACCATGGGCAATAGAAAAAATTCGCATGGAGATAAATCTGGGCTGTACGGAGAATGGGGTAACATTTGTACCCCCAAAGTTGTCAAATAGTCCATAGTTCTAGCAGCTGTGTGTGTGACCTTGGTGAAAAAGCATGCAACGGACGCCGCTTCTTGGACGCTCGGTATCCAACTTCTCGCTATACTCTCCCTACGCCTCTGGTGTTGCGGGTGTCCACGGGCGGTGGTAATCACTTACCATCAAGCGATACGTCCGCTCGTTTGCCCGCTATTCCATAAAAAAATGGTTGTCTGTAAAGTCTGTTTACGGACGATAGTTTAAAGTGACAACGTCATAACAAAACATTGATGAAACGATGAGAGATAGATGCGGCGCAAGCGGCAAGGCGGCTGTTACTGGTACACTGCGTCGAAAAAAAACCACTGTAACTTCTTTATTAACACTCAGACCGCGAACATTTCTTGTGGGAAAATCGTACTCGTCAAACACCCATTGCGTGTATTACAGCTTCGTGAGAGGATCTAGCTATATATCCATGATTCGTCAGTTGTAAGCATTTAGAATATGTTTTGCGAAGTTCCCCCTTCGAACTTTTCTAACATAAATTTGCAACAATCAACATGACGGCATTTTTGCTCATCGATGAGAGAACGAGGTATCCATCGCGAAGCAAACTAACTAACTTTAAGGTGTTCATGCAGGGTGGTGGAAACTGCTTGTGATCCAATGTTTAATTCAGCCTGTATCTCTCGATGTGTAATATGTATATTATCTTGCAATCGCCACTCTACCCTGATGACGTTTTCATGAGTTACTGCAGTTGGTGGTCGGCCGGGTCTGGGGTCATCGTTTAAGTTCTATCGACCACGTTTAAATTCAGGAAATTAATAAGTAATTGTTGCTAATGCAGGAACAGACTCCACAAAAGCAGCTTGTAAATTTCCTTGAGATTCCTTGAAGTTAAACCCTCGTTTGTAATCATAGAAAATCATAGCACGAGAAGCTTCCCGCGAGACGTCCATTGTTGCAACCAAAAGAAGTGTGACAGATCATCTTTATACATATTTAAAAAAAATAGACTTAAGTGGGCATAGATAGAGTGAGGAAGACATACGGCTGACAGTAACTGGAAACGTCCAACGCTTAGAAAGAGAGAGAGGATCGCGATACCTGGTCTGTCTTTCTCATCCATCGAATCGTTCTGTTATGCGCATGCGCGAGTAGAGAGAGACAGATGGGTACCGCGATCATCTCTCTCTTTCTAACTGAGGGACGGCTGGAGGCTTGGCTCGCCTTCTCTATTTATAATAACTCTATGTAGTTGGGCAGTGATTTTCACAAAGGAGATTTGTGTTGAAATTAGCCGTCAATCCAAAATAGTTTCATGAAAGGTGAGATTGTATTTGTTCTGTGGCTATCAATTTTCGGAACAACCTAGGTATGAAATTCACTGACCTTTATTGAAATTGCATATGCATATTTAATAATAAGCTCTCTCGGGCCTCTACAAGTAAAACCATTTTTTTCTCGAATTACTGAAAAAAGAGCTTAGACGCAATCATTTCATTATCTCTATTAAAAAATATAAAATTGTGTGGGATATTTATGTACGGGTCTTTAAAAATGATATTGAGGTTTCTAGTATCATTTTTTCTAAACTGAATAGTTTGCACGAGAGACACTTCCAAAGTGGTAAAATGAGTCCCTGTAACTTCTAAAATAAGAGAATGATAAAACTAAAAAAAATATATGATGTACATTACCATGCAAACTTTCACCGAAAATTGGTTTGAACGAGATCTAGTGAGTAGTTTTTTTTTAATACGTCGTAAATCGCAAACCGCAAAAAATTACACTATTAATAGAACATCGATCAAAGTTACAACGAATTACAAGAACTTTTATATTATATTACTTGCTGCTTCGGAACCCTTCACGGGCGAATCCGACTCGCACTTGGCCGCTTTATTGTACCTACTGGAATATGCAGCAAAAAAGTAAATAAAGCTATTATGTTTATATAGGGAAGCCAGGAAACCTGTAACAAAAACTTGTATGTGTCATTTTAATTCTTGATTTAATGACTTTTTTTTTAATTTTAACGGAAAATTGTTAAAAATCACTAAGGTAAGTCCCTGGTTTTACCAATAGTAGGTTTTAAAGGTGCACATCGCGTGTATGGCTTTCAAGGTTACGTGATCAAGTGTATCAACAGTCTTATCGCTCTCATCAATAAATTGAACTTTTTGTGGATCGATATAAAATGTATTTTAATAGTAAAATAACTGGTATGATTTCTATTATATTTTTTTAAATAGCTCTACTTATATACGTAGCTCTTAAATAACTACTTGTGACTTAAGCATTCATTTCGTACTTCTGAATTCAGTCTGTTATTTAAAGGCGCTATAAACTGTTATTGATTTTAAAATTTCATAGACTTAATGTAATCAAATGTCATCCTTAAGACTAAAATTTCTTTGATATTTTTTAGCAATACAGGTTAAACATTTTTCCTGAAACGTAAGTCGAAACAAAAATCGGTGACAACAATGGTCGGGTGAATGCAAGCAGTCCATCCATAGACAATTTATGTTTATAATCGACTAATAGTATAAGAACCAATTATTTTACAGAACAACAAACCAAGTTTAAATCCAGTAAATGTGGAAGAAGAAAATACACTGTCTATCGTATCCTTAGATTATGAGCTACCCTCAGACTTAGATTTTGCTTTAAGAAAACAACATTCACTTAAATAGAAAAGAAAAGAAAAAAGAAACTTAGTAGTAGTTTCTTGTTCCACGTGTGACACAATTTATGTTTAATGTATATCATGTTTTAAATAAGATAATGAGTAAATAAATGGATTCATTTAAAGACATAAATGCCATTTAAATCTAATAAAGCTAATAGGTGACGTGACAAACGTACGCTATAATTATAAAAATAATAAAGACCAGATGTCAATAGCTATTGTAACGAGTAATAAAATGAGCATAATTACATAAGTGCTGTGTAATGAGAGTCACATGTTGCCACTGTGTTTGCAGGCCGTAATTATTAATAATGTTTGCATACAATAATTAAAGCAATATCATATTACAATTACTCGTACTTTGAGTATTTTGAAACGAGTTCTATCGCCTACTTGTTTGGGTTTTGACAAATATCTGATAATGTGTATGACATGTAAATTCGCTTAGCTAAATTAAAACAACTGTGTATTTTAAGGGCATAAGAAATTTAGACGACATTATGTATCTCGCAAGTCCATTTATGAAAGCCAAATTTGACATATCTATGTGAAATAGTTTTGGAGTTATGAGGGTGTCTAAGGAGGCACCGAATGGTTCTTGTATTACACGCGGTGCTGCTCGCCAGTTCCGTTAGCTTGAAATTGGCTTGACACGCTACCGCGTGTCTAGATTATACTTGTTACACCAGATAGATCATTTAGCCAGCCTTTGCTTATTTTCATTACTAGCGACCCGCCCCGGCTTCGCACGGGTGGATTTCAGATGCCCCCGCCGACGACACGATTCGTGCATTTTAAATCTTTTTTTTTTATGTTTGGCCCGCCAAAATGACTCCGCTCTGCCTGATGGAAAGCATAAGCAGAATCCAAGAGTGGTGGTCACCATACTCACTGCGAATGCAGACAATGCAGTATGGCGACCCACACCATGGCGGCCTAGTGATGCTGCTGCATCTTTTAGTGTTCCAACAACAAGTTCTATACTTGTTGACTAGACTATTTGGGCCTCCGGTATCTGTAATATCTTCGAATATATTCATTTAAATTAGATACTGTAAAGGGCCATTTCGTATTGCTTAAAATCACTTCGTAAATAAGCCATTATTTCTCGTAAAAAGAAAGGAATAAAAAATGGTTGTTGTGGGTTATCCCTAAGAGATAGACATATACCGTCGCGGACTTTTTTGTAGTACTTTATATGGTGTACAATACTGTAGTACATTATTTTGATCTATCTTGTAGGGTGCAACCAGCGTTTGCAATGTAAGCGCAAAAATGTGTTTATTTGCTACATCACATTAGAAACCTCGAAAATTAGCAGTGTTTCCATATTATGCATTTATTATACATAAAAACCTTCCTCTTGAATCAGTCTATCTATTAAAGAAACCTGCATCAAAATCCGTTGCGTAGTTTTAAAGATTTAAGCAAACATAGGGAAATAGAGACATAAGGACAGAAAAAGCGACTTTGTTTTATACCATGTAGTGATGATGATGGGAAAAAAATACAAATACACAAAAATGACCTTTTGTGTATTTGTATAATAATATGTATTTTTTTCCCCAATTTCATTTACATTTCAGAATATACTAATGATATTTTTGATTTCATATTCTAGTTTTGTAATCAAGAATGCAATTCACCCACATATATATTTTAAAGCTTACGCGATTGACCTTAAAACTCTTCGGATTATTTCTGACCTACTTATGAATAACTGAACGATTGGATGAATAACTAAAAACATCAGACTATTTGGCTATATTTAGATAACGTGACATGAACCGCAGCGCTTTGTTAATGGCGTCAACAGGAAAATGCTATTTTTTTCAGCTTTAATCTGATGCCAAAAGGTAATGTAATAATTTTGGCAGTCCATGTAAGTATGTTCCACCGTAGCGCCTAAACTACTGATCCGATTTTGAATGAGGTATCATTCTCGGGTTTACCGTGAATTCCCTTTATAGACGTTATTTTACTAGCGAAATTGAAACCCAACGACTAAGTACGTAACATTTTAAGTAAACAAACTTGATTTTTTACTTCCAAACTAAAAGGTGGTCCATTTTACGTCAACTTTGATACTAGAACCTTGTTAGATTGGATTCGAACAACTTTACTCAATTTTATACCTTTTTGAAAATAAGGATAGTGACGTCAGAAAGATGACGTTTTCTATTAGAAAAGGCTGTGACCATAATTCGGATCATCCTAGATTCAATTTGACCGACAAATATTTGATCAACATAACCAAATTTACCGTATGCGAAAAATCTGGCGTTGAGAATATATTCAATATGATAAAGTTATACACCTTTGAGAAACCGAGAAAAGAACTATAAATATTTTTTATCGAATTCTAGTTTATAATACGTATCGTCTGTCAGGTCACGTCAAAATTGATGGTAATAAATACAAAAATTTCTAATTTTCATCAAAAACCATAAGGCCACTTCGAGATATCAATGAATGTGATGCGTGTTAGTAATATCTTTCATTTATTTAGTCAACAAAACCAACAGCTACAAAAGTGGCAATCGGCAGGTTTTAACCGACTTTAAAATAAGGAGGTTTTCAATTCGACCGTATATTTTTTTAAGTGCGTTCGCGGATAACTTTGTCGTTTATGAACCGATTTTGATGATTCTTTTTTTAATGGAAAGGACCGTGATACCATGATAAGGACAATAAGATCTGATGATGGCATCCAAGAAAAATCGAGTCGAACCTTGAAGTCGGTTTTTATTTTGTTAAAATTTTACTTGTATAAATACAATATCAAGCAAATTCCAGATTTTCATTATTTGTTACATTATAAAGAAATAAGGTGAAGGTCGCAGGAAGCCGTCACAGGACAGGTTGTTGTGGAGGGCTATGGGGGAGGTCCAGCAATCGGAGGACGTCTTTCGGTTTGAGGTGATGGCGATGATGAAACAGAGGTTTTGGAACACTGACATGAAATTAAACTTATACCAATACGATTAGCAATACGTTGGATAAAAGAAGAAAAAGATACATAAACTTAGTAATAGGATCTCGTTTTATTCTTTGGGTACGGAACCCTAAATAAGTATTAATAATTTAGAACAAAATTAATAAAATTATATTAAAATTATGAAACAAAGTACTCCAAGATAGAACAATGTTAAATAAAAACTAACATTTAAAATCCGCTAATGGATATTAGTTTTAAGTTTTAGAGGACCGTGAGTGAAATAAAGTAACCTAAGTGTCAGCTGGTGACATTGAATTGGACATGAGAGATGTCCCTACCGCTAGTTAGATGGCATGTGCGCGTCCATCACTGAGACAGTTGATTAAGTGGCAGCTGTAAGCCATTTAACTACACAGAACACCGGGAACAATTTCTCTAATGTACTTGTGTGACTAGAATGGGCAAATTATTTGTTTATTTACATGTTTATTAAAGCAAGTAAAAGTAAAGCATATTAGTTGTAAGAATTTACCTTTATTTGTTAAGGAAGGGTTGAGAATAAAAAAATAAAACAGTTCCCTCGTTATTAGGTACATCGGTAGTTTTATTTTGTCTTGTACATATTGATTAGTAATTATCAAGTGTTTATGACGATCACATAATTGTACCTCGATAGATGGCGTGTGTGTAGATTTACATCGCGCTATCGTTTGATTCAAAGCAGTTGTATATAGTAGTAAGTAAAATTTGTAAAAATAAGATCAATAAACCAGCTAGATCAGATAACAGATGGTGTTTTTGTTATTTAACAAACCCTCTAGTAAATCCTATTAGGGCAGCAGTTCAACATTAGCTTAGTTAGCTAACATTTTGGTCCATTCGATCGGATCTTTTTGAAATAAGTGGTCTTGCGTCGGACCACTAACCCCGTGCTCGCAGTGGATCGCTGCGGCAAGGTACGAGGTTCAATACGCAACGGCGTTGAAGAAGGCAGCGCCGTATCACAGAGGTGATCTTGGAATTGAAGTGCAACCAGACGTCGCGGAGGGCGCCACCAGTCACTTGAATAGTGACGCAGTTCCACCATCGTTGGAAGTGTGAGTTTAAAGAAGTGCAACTGTGAGTACATTAATTTATTTTTTATTAAGTGCGAGTTATGAATTTCAAGAGATTTTGAACCTTATTTTCTTCAAGATTGGTGACTGTATTACAATTTATTTCCGCAAAGAACAAACAGAACTTTATGAGTACAAGTTGTTCAAGTGATTTTGAACTTTATTTACCTTAAGAAAATAACTTGAATTGTTGTTGATTAAAAATTTTGGACTTAGAAAATTTATTGATAATTTAGCATAAGACAACAAGGACTTTGTAGAATAAGTTTAGTTAGTAGTTAAATGTGCATGCTTAGGACTTAGAATAGTTTTATAAAAACGGGGGAACGGGGAACCTATGCCCGATCTGCGCCGATAGTAAAAGTTATCTCAAACACTTGTAAAATTTTTGCCATTTTTCAACACTTGTAATATTTTTGTTTTTTATACCATATACACTTAGAATATTTAACGTATGGCTGTTGTTGTTTTGTGTTTGTATTACACGTTGAACTAATTCATATAAGTTTCATAAGTTAGATTAAAACTATTTACAAAAATTTTATATAAGATGGAGGGCTTAGTTAATGTAATGAAAGATGTTAAAGGAGTTATTGAAAGAGGTTTGATAAACTTTAAAAAGAGCCCTAAAGATAGATTAACCTTAGAGTACATAGAAACAAGATTTGAATTGTTGGAGAAAGATTGGGCATTGTTTAAAGACAATAATACTAAACTGCACGAACTGTATAAAGATCAAGACGTTACTAAAGTTATTGAGTTATACGATAGCACTGAAGATACGTACATCACTTATAAATGTCTGATTAAGTCGATGATTAATAAAATTACGGTAGCGAAAGGCGCCGAAAAATACGGTTCATCAGGTAGTGAATATAAGCCTCATTTAAGTACATTTGTTAAGTTACCAAAAATATCTATTCCGACTTTCAGTGGTAAGTACTCGGAATGGACAACCTTTCGAGACCTATTTGTATCGCTCGTACATAATAACACATCTTTAGAGAACGTACAGAAAATGCACTATTTAAAGAGCCATCTTATCGGTGAGGCTGAACAACTTGTGAGGCAAACACCAGTGACTGACTCGAATTATATTCAATGTTGGAGTCAGTTAGAAAGGAGATTTAGTAATAAGAAATATCTTGTTAACTGTATTTTGAAACGTCTTTTTGGTCAAAAAAGAATTCTAGTTGAGTCAGCTCCGTCTTTAAAGGATCTACTCGATACAACAAATGATTGTCATATCGCATTAAGAAACTTAAAGGTGGATGTGACTACTTGGGATGTCATCATCATTCATATAGTCACTTTTAAGCTGGATCTCGAAACGCGGAAGCATTGGGAATTAAGTGTAAGTACTCAAGATTATAATGAACTGCCTACCTTTGAATAATTTGCCACTTTTATAGAGAATCGGTTCCGCGCCTTAGAATGCATCGAGCCTAAACGGTCATTTGCTCCTCAGATGAATAGTTTGCATACACCGAAGTCTATGGTGGCTGTGGACTCAAATACATTAAAATGTGAATATTGCAACGAAGGTCACAAGTTATGTTATTGCAAAGGTTTCGCAAAGCAATCAGTCGACAAACGACGTGAGTTTGTGGCTATCCATAGGATTTGTTTTAATTGTTTAGGGGGAAATCATACAGTTGCCTATTGTAAAAAAACAACTATATGCAAGCTCTGTCAAAAGTGTCACCACTCCTTGCTTCATGTAAATTCAGCCAGTGCGACTAATAACAACGTATAGAAGCCGGCAGCCGTGAACGCTAGTCCGTCGACTAGTATTGCGTCAGTGGTCTCTTGCTTATCTACAGGTATAAATAACATACCCATGCCCCAACAGGTTTTACTAGCTACAGCGCTAGTAAAGGCCGAGTCCAAGGCTGGGAATTACCAAATTATCAGAGCTTTACTCGATCAAGGCTCACAAGCTTGTTTTGTAACTGAAGCTACGGTTCAATTCCTTAGGTTAACCAAAATTCCGGTGAAGGGAATAGTGTCAGGCTTAGGCAACAGGTCAACAAATGCAAGGTACACGGTTGAGTTGAATCTTCAATCCTGCATCGATCAAAGTTTCAACCTAATAGTACATGCCTATGTCTTAAGTAAAATAACCACTTATTTACCTGATTACGCGATTAACACTGACAGTTTAGAGTGGATCGATGTTAAACAGTTTGATTTAGCAGATCCTCAGTTCAACAAACCCGGAAAAATCGACATTTTATTAGGTGCAGATGTATATGGCAGCATTATGAAGGAAGGGACGGTAAAGAGTATATCTCATAGCCTAATTGCCCAAAGCACGCGCTTAGGATGGATCCTTTCGGGTGCAGTTAATAGGTCAAATGAAGTTCAAGAAACTAAACACAAAAACATTAGCGTATTGCTTGCAAAGGTCAACGAGGATGAATTATTAAAGCGATTTTGGGAAATTGAAGATCAACCGATTTCAAATAAAATATTAACACCAGAAGAAGAAGCCTGTGAAGAGTTTTATAAGACAACCACAAAACGAAAAGACGACGGTCGTTACGTAGTAAAGCTCCCATTTAAAGAAGCTAACCCGCGTTGTCAGTCAGGTAATTCTCGGGTCATAGCTGAAAGGAGATTGAAGTCGTTAGAGAAAAGGTTAGGAAGAGATGAAGATTTAAAGAGGAATTACACGGAAGTTATAAAAGAATATATGTATTTAGGACACTTGAGACCTATAAATAAAGATGATAGTAAGCAGGAAGTAGCGGTTTATCTGCCACACCATGCAGTTATTAGAGATGACAAATCCACTACAAAACTTCGTGTAGTATTCAACGCATCCGAGAAAAACAATAAAGGGGTTTCATTAAACGACACGCTTATGGCTGGGCCTAAATTACAAGCCGATTTAAGACACACTGTGCTTAGGTGGCGACTGCATTATATTGGACTCGTAGCTGATATTGTTAAAATGCATCGCCAGGTTAGAGTAGCCGACAAAGATGCTATGTTTCAAAGCATACTTTGGCGGGATAATCCTGAGAGCGAGATTCGTGACTATGAATTGGTTACAGTTACATTTGGAACAGCATCAGCCCCATATCAAGCTATCAGGACACTTCATCAGTTAGCAGCGGATGAAGGTAAAAAATATCCACAAGCGTCAAACAGAGTCATAAATAGTTTTTATATGGACGATTTAATGACTGGATGCGGTAATGTGGAAGAAGGTATTGAAATTTATAAACAGATGACAGAGTTATTAGAAAAGGAGGATTTTCTTTACAGAAGTGGAGTAGTAACAGTCAGGAGTTAGTTGATAAAATACTTACATTAAATAATGAATCACAAATAGTAAAAAAGGTTAAAAGACGCGATAGTATGAAGAACAAAGATGAATGTAAGGAAAGGCATATACAGGAAAAGGTTACAGACATAAAGATAGAAAACACCATAAAGATTTTAGGACTCACCTGGAACCGCCGTGATGATTTATTCCAGTACACTGTAAATCTCCCACCAGTGACAACAGGTATTATAACAAAACGAGCTGTACTATCAGACATAGCTCGTCTATTCGATCCTCTAGGATGGACGGCTCCTGTAGTGATACTGGCGAAAATCTTTATCCAAAGATTGTGGCTAACAGGTCTTGGTTGGGATGAAGAACTTACAACTGATTTAAAGCTAAAATGGTGTACTTATCGGGAAGAGTTATCCCTACTTACTAGTGTTCAGATACCGCGTTGGCTTAGTACTAAAACAAGGGATAACTTAGAACTTCATGGTTTCTGCGATGCCTCTTACTCAGCAGCTTACTCTGCTGTCACATATTTGCGAGTAACCGATGATACAGGTAGAGTTACGGTATCCTTATTGAATGCGAAAACGCGAGTAGCTCCTATAAAACAGGTTAGTCTTCCTCGATTAGAGTTGTGTGGTGCAGTCCTGCTTTCTAGACTGTTAAATGAAACCGCAGAAGTTCTGATGATTCCAAAGGACAGAATTACAGCCTGGACGGATTCCACAATCGTACTAGCTTGGTTAAATAGCCACCCAAGCAGATGGAAGACGTTCGTGGCCAATCGCACGTCTGAAATTCTGAGTTCTATGAACAGGTCACAATGGAATCATGTGGTTTCAAAAGACAACCCCGCAGACTGCGCTTCCAGAGGATTATTACCCAGTACCTTTATACATACAGTACTGTGGTTTTCTGGGCCTCCATTTTTAAAAGAAAATGTAATTATTTACAACAGACCAAAGGCCTTAGAAACACAAATAGAAAAAACGGTTAAAACTCACGTAGCGTTAGTATCAGATAATCATGATGATTTATTCAAAAGATTTTCCTCGTTACAGAAGTTGTTAAGAGTGATATCTTATTGTCGTAGGGTTTTACCGAATAGTACAAAGGAAATATATTTACACAAAAGAGAAATAGAGGAAGCATTAGTATGTAGTATAAAATTTACACAAAAATCAGAATTTTCAATAGAATATTTACAATTACAACAAAAGGGTTATTTACAAAAAAAATCAAGCAAGCTTAAGTCATTGTGCCCCTACTTAGATGACAAAGGAGTCATAAGAGTACAAGGTAGACTAGAAAAGTCACAACTGGATGAGCAACAGAAACACCCAATAGTCATTCCACATACATCGCATTTCACGCGCCTTTTGATAGAAGACGCTCATCACAAAACTTTACATGGTGGTCCTCAAATGATGATAAACTATTTGAGAACCGCTTACTGGGTCATAGGGGTAAGGAACCTCGTGAAGCAATGTGTGAGAAAATGTATAACTTGCATTAGACAAAGGGCTAACATTAATAACCCAGTAATGGGTTCCCTCCCTTCTGTTCGCTGTTCACCCGCCAGACCATTTTTGAATAGCGGCGTTGATTATGCAGGCCCAATAAACATAAGAACGTCGAAAGGTCGAGGTCACCGCTCCTATAAGGGCTATATATGTTTGTTTGTGTGTATGTCCACCCGCGCAGTACACCTGGAACTAGTTAGCGATATGAGCACGCAGGCTTTTATGGCTGCTTTTAGGCGGTTTGTGTCTAGACGAGGTCACTGCAGTAAGCTGTGGAGTGACAATGGCACCACCTTTGTTGGTGCTTCAAGAGAATTGCAACAACTGGTAAACACCGACAATGCGATTACAGCTTATTTGGAAGCAAATGGCACGGAGTGGCATTTCATTCCTCCCCACGCACCCAATTTTGGCGGTTTGTGGGAAGCAGGGGTGAAAGCCACTAAGTTTCATCTTAAGCGTGTTATTGGCGAGTCTACCCTTACGTATGAGGAACTTAGCACTCTTCTTACTCAGGTGGAAGCGTGTTTAAACTCAAGACCGATAAGTACCTTAAACTAAGAGGACCCTGGAGAACCGGTCCCGTTAACCCCAGGTCATTTCTTGATTGGGGAACCTTTGATATCGGTTCCTGATTACAACCGTGAAAGTTCATCCGTAAGTTCTTTGACCAGGTGACAATTCGTTCAAAGGATGGTACAGTCATTTTGGCGACGTTGGTCACAAGAGTATTTAGCTAACCTAATGAACAGATACAAATGGGCTTCTAAAACTCCTGAGCCGAAAATCGGCGACGTTGTTTTGATCAAGGAGGACGACCTCCCACCTAGTCGTTGGCTGTTAGGTCGTATTTTAGAAAAGCATCCGGGTAATGATGGTGTCACTCGAGTAGTCACGTTGCGCACCAAGTCATCGAAGATTAAAAGACCAATCAACAAACTTTGTATCTTACCAGTTGCAGACCAGTGAGATATTTAATATTTTTTTCATATATTAATCTGTTTATACTTACTCATTTTGTGTTTATTTACAAATTTACGTGTATTAGAGATAGTTCATATTGTTTATTTGTTAGATTTATGGTTTTGGTTAAGTATCGTATCAATTGTTTTTTTTGTGTCACATCACTATCACATCATGTATGATGCAGCCTCATTGTATTGAGCTCAACCAAGTTGTTGCAATATTTTTGCGTGTGTGTAGATTTACATCGCGCTATCGTTTGATTCAAAGCAGTTGTATATAGTAGTAAGTAAAATTTGTAAAAATAAGATCAATAAACCAGCTAGATCAGATTACAGATGGTGTTTTTGTTATTTAACAAACCCTCTAGTAAATCCTATTAGGGCAGCAGTTCAACATTAGCTTAGTTAGCTAACATCAAGTGGATATTTACCATGTTTACCATCATCGTATTCTAAGCTCATCTGTGATTGTGTAATTAAAAATAAAGTGCTTACACATAAGACAACATAGGACTTATTCGTCAAATGGTAAATTAGATTCTCAATTTAACAAATCTAAAAGTAGGAAAGTCTTTGTAAGACAAAGTTACATTTTTATCCTATATATATATTTTTATTTGACTGCCTCGTTGGTCTCGCGGTTGCCTGTGCGACTGGTGATCATGAGGTCTCGGGTTCGATTCCAGGGTCAGACCAAATGTTTGTATGATCTAAAAATATTTGTTTCGGAGTTTGGGTGTTTCCTATGTATAATATGTATGTATTTACAAAAAAAATGTTTATATGTATTTGTATCAGTTGTCTAGTACCCATAACACAAGCTCACAATTTATCATTTATTTATTTTTATCCGAAAAATCAAGACCTAAGGTTATGTAAAAGTATAAGAACAAACGTTTGATGCGTGCGATTTGAACTTCGAGACCTTTTTTTCGGTTTCATGGTTCAAGGTCAATGGGTACTCTATAGATTTGATTTATCTGCAAAAGTAACTAAACGCTTTCCATTGAGAGACGTTCTTGATAAACAGACAAAGAAATGTACAGTAAATAAATCTTATAAGAGCTATTATTGCTCCTGAACTAAAACCTAAGGGCCGTCTCCACTAGCGAGAGGATCGCGGCGATATTATCGTCGTGCCACGTATTTCTACATAATGAAATAATCGCCTGTTTGTGGAGATTACCCGACGATAGAGCTGAGAAGATAGATCAGTCTTGGCACTCTCGCTCATGAAGACGGTCCCTTAAATGGAAGTACTGTTAACTTACAAACTTTTTCACGTTATACCTAATTTCCTTCCTTTGCTTTTTTTTTCTTATATCAACTACATACTAAAAAGTGCATAAAACAAATAGTTTGCACTCTTTAGTAAATTTTGAGGTATGGGCCTCCGGTATCCTCACTCACTCAGTGAAACACAGCACAGGCGCTGTTTCACACCGGTTTTCTGTGAGGCTGTGGTATCACTCCGGTCAAGTTGGCCCATGCATGCCGAAGCGTGGCTTTTCCATTTTTAACTTTTTACAAATAGTAAATATAGAAATATCCGTGGATTCTTCAATTATTTTCAGTGTTTAAAGAGTTGAAAGAATACTTATTAACACTACTAGTTGTTGCGTGACTCCACCCGCGTATATGTCGGTTATCGCGGCAAATAGTAGCCTATGTGTTATTCTGATGTATAAGCTATATTACTGTAAAATTTCATCCAAATCCGTTCAGTAGTTTTTGCGTGAAAGAGTATCAAACATCTATTCATCCATCTATACTTACAAATTTTCGCGTTTATAATATTAGTAGGATTTAGGGCCAATAGAAACACGGCTGTCAGGATATTTCACGTGGCACGACTACCGAGCATGTGGTGTATCAATGAAACAGTGATTGTTATTTATACATAACATCAATAAAAAACTATTTAGCAGCTGCATTACCTTCAGTACAACATAATAAACAAGTTGAAACCCCTACGTATACCTACAACGTTTATTACATGACTCAAGCAAGCATATTGTTTTCATCTTATCTTGAAGGTTGCACCTATTATTCTTTAAATGTCTTTAAAGATAAAATTATTGGGACTTATAACTTGGTTGATATGAGTAGCATGGATCTTTGGTGGGTCGCCGAACCAACTAATTTCAATTTTTTTTATAAGTCTTGATAGAAATGTTTTCAGTTCTAAATCAGCAATGCGTTGCCCTGAAATTTTAAATTCAAATTAAAAATGTTTGTAAAGAAATACATCTCTAAATGCAGTAGATACCAGCTAACCAAACTCACTACTTGCATACTGATGCGGGTAGTAAGTTTGGTTAGTAGGTGTAATACTATTTTGAATACCTACCTATACAGCTACGAGACCCAAAACCAAATGGCAGAGAAGCAAATTTATGACCAGCGACAGGATGAGCTGGACTATCCTCATTTAACCATCTTTCTGGTATGTATTCTTTTGCTTTTGGAAAATGCTTCTCCATTGTTGACATATATTGATGACAAAATAAAAGTGAAGTCTGGAAGCAGAAAAAAAAAAATTAATTATTGTTTATAAATTGTATAAATTGTTATAAATTTAATTTTTAATTTCTTATTTACCCCTTTAGGTATATTGTATCCCATAACTTCATAGTCTTTTGTAGTTTCTCTTACATTCAGACCTGTAACTGGAAGCAGGCGCATAGATTCTTTGATACATGCTGCTAAATATGGAGTTTTCGGATTCGAATGTAAATTTTCCCGCAATTTTTGCTGTATCTTCGGATTAGTAGCAAGGAGGTATAACGTTGCCGAGACAGTATTTGAAGTCTAAAAGAAAATAAATAAACCAAACTCATCATTAAAGCATTTACCTTTATCTGTTATACTAGCACAGCTATATTTTACTGGCTTTTTCCGGCGGGTTTTGCTGTTTGTGGGATTTTCGTTTGTTTCATCATCCGTCGAAAACTTTACTTTTATGGAATCAAAGGTTCCTATGTCATTTTAAATATTTCTGATAATGTATATTAAATATTTCACTACAATCGGTTAAATATTTAATATGTGAAAGTGTAACAAGCAAAACTGAGGACGTCCCATCACATATAATAAATTACATACTTTTACATTAGCTTATGCCTGCAGATTCACATCAGGTAATATCTAAACTGTCAACAATTTTTCCTTGATATAATTTCTACTTTCGGTTATTGGCTCTCATCGACCAATTCAAATGTAAAATACTATACTCTTTACGCTGTAGCATGGTGCGTGGCATGGTTCAGTAATATTTCGTTTCACTCTCGAAAGTTGCCGCGATTCACAAATTATGACTTAGTATTTCAGCTGTACAACATTCGCAATATATTTATTATTTATTTATTTCGAAACTTTTACAATATTATAACCGGATAAATTCCCAAGGCAATATTGCAAGCTTAAAACTAATTATACAATATAAAAACAACAAAAATGTTAAATATAATTAATATTATAATAAAACGAATTAAAATTAATAAAAGTAATGAATAAGTAGGTAGTAAAAAAAACTTTATATTTCAGAAATAATGCAACTTTGCGCTATTTCAGTGAATTTCGGCAAGCTACAATTATAGATGTCTATTTTTGTATCAATTACGTTAATAATTCGTATGGCACGCGACAAAGGGGCAAATTTAAGTAGTGTTCAATCCTCTCTCCAATGTTGCGTTCACCTTGGGAAATTTGAGATGTCTTAGGACCCATCAATAAGCCATTCAATCGCTAATCCTGTCACTGGAAAGAGCAATGAACGACGGCGTTTCACCGTGTTCTTATTCTAACTAATGTAATCAAGCACTTACTGGAGATGCGTGATGTCCTTGATCTTGTCGGCCGTTGATGGGGTACCCCACTGCGGCTTGTCTTGGTAAGTTCACACATACATGCTCCAAAGTGCTGTACACCTCCAAGGTATTCCTAAATGCTTGCGGGCTCCCGAAATCTCGTAATTACAAGACACCCGATTCAGCTATCACGGATCGCGCCTATGACGTGACTACAAAAACTCACGAGTCCAAATCAGACCAATCATAACGGTAAACCACTAAAGGGACCGGGTTGAATTGACAATTAGCTAAATTACAATTAAAACGGTTCCTAAAACGAGAATCGTCGACCGTTTACAACAAGCGTCTCAATAGTACTATTGTCAACGTCAAAACGTCAAACAAGAAAAATGACAATCAAAAATGTTGCCATTACAATGACGTTAAATTTCTAACAAGTAGGTTAGTCCTTGCCGACGCTGAGTGCGGCTGGGCGACGACGAGCGCCCACGCGTCCGCTAGGGCACATCCGGTAGAGGGTGCCCGCTTCTGTGCGGGCAAGCGCTGAGAGGGGTCTGGATGTCGTAATAACAGCAGTTCCCGGACTCCTCCCTCCTCAGGCGCAGAGTGGCACACCGTGTGGTTTTAGTCGGTTCGAGTCCAACACACCGCCCCGTCGCAAGCCCCGGCACGGGTGACGGTCCGAGGGGATTTCCACACGTAAAAAAAAGAAAAAAAAAAGGTACCATTTCCACTCCCAAATCACGGGTAGAATCTAAGCGTGGTATCAATGACTCAAGTAAGGAAGGATAGGAAGTAAGGATAGAAGGGAAAATAATTATTTGAGCAGCGGAGTCTTCGCACGTGTATAACTAATTACTCCGCACTTAGCTGTGTTAAAATAAAGCTTATTAGCAATGCTCCACTGCACTAACCGATTTATATAATTTTGTAACCTCTCCATGTCCGATGCGTCCGCTATCGATATATACACCTTACGGTCATCCGCAAATAGCAGACACTCGGCATGTTGTACAATTGCTGGCAGGTCGTTAATCATTAAAAAAAATGAACTCCAACGGTTCCAGGTTCGACCCCTGACTTATGCCCGAAAAGGTAAAATATTGTTGTGATTTATAACCTGCGTACTCCACGTACTGTCTGCGTTCGCTAAGGTAGCTCGCGAAGAATTCCAACAGCTGCATCGTGAAGCCTAGTGCCGCTAGTTTCGATAATAATACGTCATTATCGACTAGATCAAAAGCCTTCCGGAAGTCGAAGTACGCGCAATCCACCTGTCTCCCCGCATCAATGACTGGTGAAAGGTACGTTATAAAAGACAGTAAGTTGCTCCCTGTACTTATATACTATATTAAATCATTAATAACTGTAGTAAATTAAATTAAACCATAAACTGTAGTAAATTAAAGTAAATTAAATTAAACCACCACGCACCATGCTACAGCGCAAAGAGTATAGTACTGAGTAGCTAGGTACTTACCGTGTCTATTCCAGCAACTAACATATCCATTGACATAATATGAGCAACATTTTCATCGATTTCGAGTAATTTTTCAAGAATACTTTTTTCCTCGTCAGAGTTGTTCGCCTTTGTTTTAAGATTTTCTAGTGTCATGTTAACATAATGTTTCGTTATACTGAAATAAAAGTTTTGTTTAACTTCTAAAGGTATAGAGGCATAGTAGGAGGTATAGCAGGCCCGTGTCGAAATTGATTGGTCATGTGAACCACCAGGAGACCTTTTTAGAAAGATACAGGGGTATAAAACAATAACATTCAGCACTATGCCGTCACTCGTAAGCTGTCCAACTGAGTACAGGTGAAGGAAAGGAGGGAGCAACCCTCGATTTTTCTCCCTTGTCACATGATTTTTGTAGGGCGTTGCGGAATAATGGATTAGAAAAGGTATTGAAATTGTATGGAACCGATGCCGTACAAAAATAGCGCGCCATAAAGTTGTTTTTTTTTCGGCTATTTTCTCGGTCAATTTGGTTTTCGGGTGATTTTGAACGGCATCGGTTTCGCCGGTTTCATCGGCATTTTTATTTATCACAAACACGGAATAGCAATATGACTGTCACAACACGTAATATGACAGTCGAAAATTATAACAGTGGCGTAATAAATAAAAGAAATACCTCAATTGACATAAAATATTCAAGCCTGTGAGGATAGTGCATGTAGGTAAATAAATAACTAGTTTTTTTTTTTATATTCCTTACTTATCTATCTTAAATTAATAGCGGTGTATCACTAGTTAAAATATTCCGTGAAGACGCTATACTCACCAATCCATGTCTCCATAAACTTGCATAGCCTTTTTGAAATTATTTGTTGCGAAATATTTCCAAATGCTTGGTCTGTAATCTAAGTTACTTGCAATTTGGAATAGTTCACGAGTACAGTTTATTAACTTTGCTACTAAAACATCATCTGTTTTAGGTCCAAAACAGTTTATTCGACGACCAAGCGCTATTACTGCGATAGATTCCAAGCCCCACAAGCTCATTTCTTTATCGAATTCTCCACAAAATACGTTGTTATGATCTCGCAAACTTCTTATTCTGTAAAACAATTCTAATCTATTAACTGTACTGCATAATAATTTGACACTACCATATACAATGTGTAACAATTTATTACCTTTCTATCATATCAACGGCCACTTCATCAATTTGAGTTGTATATCTTTGCACGTTTTTAGGGTCTAGCATTGTTGAATTAACTTTTGATCGAAACAATTTCCAATTTTCTCCGTTTCTAAAATTTCACAAGAGTTAGCCATAAAATCATATTTTAACTTTTTATATATTTATCTTGATTATATACACATAAACAGATAGAAAAAAAGTAACAATATGTAAACATGACAATTATTGGCGGTCTTATCGCTCATGGCAATTTCTTATAGACAACCTTTGTACTAGTACTATAGTAAGTGACACTATAATTAGGATTGTAGCAGTATGGCGCACAAAACTTTAAATTTTCTACACTTTATAGATGTAAATTTATTTAGCTAGTCTATCATAAACTTACTCTGTCATTAATCCGGATGGTTTTGTATGTTGATCTTTTGGTTTGTTGTGAAACTTTTTAAAGTAGGCCAAAGAAAAAAATGCTGGCCGTAAAGGTAGCATGTTTTCTCGACGATACATCTGCAATTAAAAATAAATCTTTTAACAGGACTTTTTGTACACAGTGGAATGGTATGCTAGTTTTTGAAGTAGGAACAGTTGTAACTTGATTTTGCAGGTGATTGTGTGATGTGTTTGTGATAAAATCAAAATATGTGAATGAATATGTTGTTTAACTTACTTCTTCCGCTATATCTGCGTCAAAAACAACTACCATATTTGGCTTGAAAATAGTATTTATTCTTACTATTGGACCGTATGTTTTATACAATCTATCCCAGAGATCATCAGCAGAATTGAAAATACCTAAAATAAAATTATAATATAATTTGTACCAAAAATAAATTTCGAATTATTCGTAGTTCGTAAATAGTAGGTAGTAGAGCCACGCTGATTTCAGCACGAACGGGCCGGCTCGACCGGGGCGGTACTACCCTCGCACAGAAAATCAACGTAAAATGACAGCAGCAGTGCTGTCGTGTTTCGTTGGTGAGTGCGAAACCGGAGGCCCAATTCGTCTAGTCAACAAGTTCCATACTTGTTGACTAGACTAAAAGATGCAGCAGCATCACTAGGCCGCCATAGTGTGGGTCGCCATACTGCATTGTCTGCATTCGCAATGAGTATGGTGACCACCACTCTTGGATTCTGCTTATGTTTTCCATCAGGCAGAGTAGAGTCATTTTGGCGGGCCAAACATAAAAAAAAAAAAAAAAAAAAAAAAAAAGAATGTAAATCGAGACTTAATCGCCATAATATCTATTTTATAAATTTAAAAACAATACATTTTGAATGTGTGGTGCCGGATCGAGAGCACGATGTTTCACTACCCTTATTCATATCGTGAGTATCGTAAGAGCTGACTAAGAGCGTTTTCACATTATCCGATTCGATATCGGTGTCGGGTACCGATAATAATAATAATAAATATTTCGGACATCTAACACACAACGCCGTCTAGTCCCAAGCTAAGCAGAGCTTGTGTTATGGGTGCTAGACAACTGATACAAATATATATATACTTTTTTTTTGTAAATACATACATATTATACATAAAAAGCACCCAAACTCCGAAACAAATATTTGTAGATCATACAAACATTTGGTCCGAGCCGGGAATCGAACCCGAGACCTCATGATCAGCAGTCACACACGCCAACCGCGAGACCAACGAGGCGGATACGGAACATCTTTGTGAATTACATGTTCATAAATTTGGTGTAATTTATACCTTGGTATAATCCCACATGCATACTTTTAATAAAAATTAAATAAAAAATACGCAGTAAAAAACTGAAAAGCGAAGGAAAAGTTGGAACTAACTCTATACCTATCATTACACCTACCATGCTGGCGGGTTGTCACTTGGACCAGTGTGGTAGGTCAAAACCTCTTTTCAAAGAAAAACTTTATGATGTGTATAATGGTAGATAATTAAATCTAATTTGGAATCGAAAAATTATTACATACCTCCAGGTGAAAAAAAATGATGAATTTGCCCAAAAACAGGTAAAGACGATGGTCCAGGAATTTTCCTCCATGGTTTCAAATCAATTTTATTTCTTTTAGTTTGTGTTGATGCAAGAAAATTGACTTTTCTAAAAAAAATACATTCCATTAAGTACTATCAGATTTTTTATCTTTTCAAATAAATTCAAAAATTTTTTCAGCTTCAACTTTTTTCTACTTTCAAAACTTTTTTTATTTAATAACCTGTGTTGTGTGTTTTATGAATACAATAACACTTTTCACTTATTTGTTTTATCATTGTAACGGTTTATAAATTCGTAATAAAAAAATGCTTTACACGTTTCTATAAAATTTTCTAACTTAATAAGTTTTATTAGGAAATATTTTTATTTAAACAATACTTTTCTAGACTGATTTCTTTTCTAGATGATAGCTAATCACATAGACACCAAACAATATAATTATATATATATATGAATTGAACCAACCAAAATAAACGACTAAAGGTATGTTCATTACTGCATGTCTTCCAATACCATTAATTGAAATTTAATTAACCTTGCATTTTTTAAAGCGTTATTTACGCAGTCATTATATCATTTTATTGAATTTAAAATGACTCTTTTCTCAAGCACAGTTTAAGATATACTCGTCATCATCATCATCAGCTTATCGCAGTCCACTGCTGGACATAGGCCTCTCCAATTACACGCCACTTAGTTCGATCTTGGATTTCTCGTATTTCTCTACTTTTCTCTACTAACTTACTCGTATTTCTTATTGCATTGTTATATTCATCAAATTCCTCAAACAATCCGAAATCGAGACTTATAATTATCCACTAACTGTCTGCTCATTCGTCATTGCGTTTTTTTCCTTATGATTATTTAAATCTGTGATCTAATTGTGTTTTGGAATAAAATGCGTCAAAAGGAAAAACGGATGGTATTGCCCATTGTGTCGGTGTCCCAACCTGTAATCTTTTTAGCAAAATCTAGAGAAGAATTACGTAGAAATTCTATTTAAAAAGTAAGTGTAATGTTGTTTGTCTTATTATTATTTCTTACTTAGAAAGAAAACTTTCTCACTAGAAAAATACATTGTGTCTTAGTGAAAATTTTTATGTTAGAGTCTGCTCATGCTTTCCATCAGGTCTGCCTGATGTCACCAGTAAATTTATATATACAGTGTAAACTCTTTATAACGAAACTCAAGGGACTGAGCATTTTTTGTCGTTATTGAGAGTTATCGTTATATGGAGTAAACAAAAAAACAACCAAATTAACAAGAATTTTAATATGTATGTCTTAGATAATAAATGCCTATAAATTATTGTTTACACATGTAGTCTGATAACTTTGTCTGACGTATTTTGCTATGCCAATACTTGTTTTTACTGGCCATATTAACAGTTTAAAAGTAGGCTTACAACTGATAATACGATAGGTACCCAGTATGCTTGGTCGAAGACCATCACTTCCGAGAAAACAATGCGTCATACTGCACGTGTTCAAGGCAATTAAGGATAGCAAAAGCTAGACCACAAAGTCTTTTGTTACCTGATAACATAACATAAACAATAATACCGATAATAAATATTTACTGTCTACAAATATGAACACATTTCTTCGGAATAGAGAATGGCGTATCGCTATAAAGAGTGTTTCAATATGTGGGTTTTAACGCAAACCAACCAAGTTGGGCTCACTTCAACGTTACAGGGAGTTTATTGTTATAAAGGATAACGTTATAAAGAGTTTACACTGTATTTGAAATATCAATAAAAAATGATTTGATGACCTTTATTTAGTTATTATTATATTAATATTATTTTATTCAATATAGTAAAGATGATAATTTACACTGTTTAACAATTAAATATGGACTGAGATGTGTAAAGATCGTTATGCAAGATAATCTGTCCATTAATCAAGCTAAGGGCGAATAGATGAGTCTCGCATAGGTCTCGCAGCCCGTGATGACACCGTGCTTTATAACTAAGTAGCTGGATAACCGAGCGTCGCTCGGTATTTTTTTTTTATAAATGGATTTTTTGGCAACATTGGGACCATCCAAACGCCACCTTTTTGTTATTTTTCTTCCAATAAAAAAATAAGTTAAGTGGCGAACTCTCTTGGTACGCCCTGATACTGTTTATTCTGCACCTTATTCCAGTATAGTTTAATGTAGTCCGCTCGAGTTGCGATAGATGGCGCTAGTTGTAAATTGGTTTTATATATTTGATTGTTAAAAACACGAATAAAACGACATTTTCTAAAAATGAATCCTAGCTAGATCGATTTATCGCCCCCGAAACCCCCTGCCTACAATATTTTATGAAAATCGTTGGTGCCGTTTCCGAGATTCAGATTATATATATACAAGAATTGCTTGTTTAAAGGTATAAGATAAGATTAACATACATCACTGCTTAAGGTAGATTAAAATATATCTTATCTATCAAACCACTATTTAATTACTCTCAAAATTTCCAGGATGTATGATTAAAATCTCGGTGTTTATTTGGTGTGTCATATGTAGATTGAACTCATTTAACTGAGTGCAGTAGAAAAGTACGAGGTGACCGCTTAAACCTACACGATGACCATGCGGTCAAAAAAGGTTTTTAAGTAATAGTCAAGAATCTGGAACTGTGTTCTGTAATTTATTAACTAAACATGAAATATGTCGTATAGTAGGATATTTTCGATCCCGATAGTTAGTGATATCGTTGTGATACATTGACACTAAATATTCTATGCACACACACGCATGCGTATGCAAGCAGCCACACTCATGCACGCAGTCATACTTACGCACACATACACCTTGCTTCACATACAAACCCGAACCCTAAGACTATAAAATTTTATTAATTATTGCCACTATATTTTTTCTTTATTTGTAATTTTCTCCTACAGTTATTATTTTTATGACCATGTCTCCGACTATTGTAAATACTTTAAGTAATTATGCTCATATTCTTTCTCTTCTATTTAATATTTTATTCAATCTTTTTACTCCTTCTTCTAACTCGCTTCACTCTTGGCAGAGCGGTCGTGATCACGTAGAGTGCACACTGGTTGTGGAGGCGGACAAAGCCCCTCGTACAACTTCCCGCCATCTCACCCTGTCAGCAGACTGCCGGCTGCAGTCAGACACGCGGCTTCCGATTGTGGACCTCACCTGGTCGGTCTAGCGCATGGGTGCCCTGCCGCGGAGTCTGATCCCCTCCACCTTTCCCTGCACTACCAGTCGCTCTATTGAGTCACTATTACGTCTAGAGACATGGCCAAAGTACTGCAGTATGCGCGACCGTACTATGGTTGACGGACGCTGTGTAATGCCGAGTTCCGCTAGCACGGACACGTTAGTACGAAACTCCGTCCACGATATCCCGAGCATTTTTCTCCAGCACCACATTTCCTGAGCATCTATCTTCCTTTTTTCCAACTCGCGTACTGTCCACGTTTCCGCGGCGTATAGGAAAATGGGAAATATAAGCGAATGTACAAGCCTGATCTTGAAGCCTGATCTTTTTACTCCACTTTACCTTAAATTGCGGTTTACCTTTCTACATGATTCACATACCAAATTGTTGAGATTGTCAGTAAACCTGAAATTAAAAATGTCTGGACAGTACTGGACATGCTACTAAATTCTTAGACCATTCCTTTTCTGTCCAAGCGGTATGATTGTAGAACGCCCTACCAGTCAAAATTAGAGGTGCCAAAACACTTGCTGCTTTTAAGAGATTGGTAAAGGAACATTAAATTCCATAATTTACTTACTGTAGTCAATTAGGTCACAGTATTTAATTTCAGTATGTGTATATCATCTATGAATCTGGCTTATTATAATTATTTATACACTTTTCAAACATGAAATTGCACCAATTAACACGACGGCATTTTTGCGCATCAGGGATAGAATGAGGTATCCATCGCAAAGCAAGCTTTTTAACTTTAAGGTGTACATGCAGGATGGTGGAAAGTACCTGTGATCCAATCTTTGGGTCAGCCTGTAACTCTCGATGTGTAATTTTCATGATTTACTGCAGTTGGTGGTCTGCCGGGTCTGTGGTTGCTGTTTAAGTTCTCTTGACCACGTTTCACGAAACCAATAAGTAATTGTTGCTAACGCAAGAGCAGACTCCCCAAAAGCAGCTTGTAAATTTTCTTGAGATTCATTTATTGAGAATAAAGGAGGGTTAAACTATAACCCTCCTTTATAATCATAGAAAATCCTATTACGGAAAGCTTGACGCGAGACGTCCATTTTTGCAAACAAAAGAAGACTGACAGATAATCTTCAAACATATTTAAAAAAAAACTACACATAGATGGCCAGTGATGTTCACAAAGAAGGTTTGTGTTGAAATTAGCCGACAATCCAAAATACACACATCAAAAGTGTCTAGGGATCAACATATATTTTTGCAATAACTTTTCTCCTGATTGATATTAATTAAAATTTTCTTTAAGGATTCATCAAATAAAGTGTTTTCGTTTGTCACAGTAACGATAAACCAAGTCACCTTTGCATTAATAAAGAAATTTGCCAGTTTCCTAATAAAAGGATTTTTGACATTTGAACCACTAACATTAAAGTTCGAAAATAAGACTGAAATAACAGTTTTCTTTAAAATTTTATTAGGTAACTTAAACAATTAATAATCCGTGTTTCTACCGCGAACACTAACAACACAAGAATCGGTTTGGCATACTCAAAATGAGTTCATCCAAATCACGCTGTGGAATGGCCGCCCATGTTCGTTGCAACAACAAAAAAAGGTCTTCTTGCGACTGGATACCCTCCATATTCGGCAGAGCTCTTCTCTGTAGCATATCCCATGCATGCTCAATCGGGTTCAAGTCTGGCGACTGAGCAGGCCAGGGCAGGACATTGATGTTAGCTGCGGCGAGAGTGTCTTACAACTCTTGCGGTGTGCGGTCGTGCATTATCATGCATTAACTGAAATAAGGGACCGATTTGCACTTGTAGAGGATCGATGACGTCTGATACAATCGTCTCAGCATAAATTTGAGCGTTGAGGTTGCCTCTGATCCAAATCAACTCAGTTCTTCCGCCGATCCAAATACCCGCCCATACCATGATGGTTCCACCACTATAAGGATGGACTTCCTGGCAGGATTTTAATCGCTGTTGGCGTCCAGGGGTTCTCCAGTGTCGTATACGTCTTGTATCCGGTCTCATACCAAAACGAGACTCATCAGAAAAGCACACGAAACGCCATTGTTCTTCTGCCCAATTTCTGTGTTCAAGAGCCCATTGATATCGAATCCTACGATTGTGCATTGCTATAGGTGGTACCCGTAGCGGTCTTCGGGAATGAAGGTTCACTTCATGCAAGCGGTTTCTGACTGTTTGGTCGCTAATAAAGTTCCCTGAAGAGTGATGAAGCCTCACGGCTAACATCATGGCGGTTATTGTTGGAGCTCTTCGAGTTAAGATTTGAATGTATCGGTCTTGTCTCCGTGTGGTGCAGCGATACCGTCCTCCATGGCGCTCAGCCACGGTACCAGTGCTTCGGTAACGTGTCCAAAGTCGACTGATAACACTCTGACTTGTATTCAGAGCTAAAGCCACAGTACGTTGCCGGGAACCAGCTTCTATCATTCCCACGGCTCTGAGCATTACTTACCTGCTTAAATGACGTCGCCGCTCCATAATAACGTTGGTTTTAATCAGTAGTAGGGAAACAGTAGCACTAATAATGTCTTCAATGCGTTGTATGTTTTTATAGGGAAAATATTGACAGCTGATTTTCATCTTTTACTCGAATTTGATTGACAGTTCCTGATTCAAATTATGAAATGCACCAAAAAGGATCCATATAAATTTATAAAATCATAAATTTATTACAAAGCCACATCTCAATCTCAAGAAATCCGCATAAAAATGCTTGATCCCTAGACACTTTTGATGTGTGTAGTGTTTAGATGACAGAAGAGAGTGTATTTATTCTGTGGCTATAAATTTTTGAACAACCTAGGTATATACATAAATGAGTATTAATGTCCTCATCCATTCTATGTGTCACTAGTACTTTTTATATATTTTTTATTAATTAATATATATATTTACACTTCTTTATTTTTCTTTCCCAAACTACTACATAATACACCAGACACTTCTCTATACATCCTGTATTTATTTCCATCCCACGGTTGCCTGGAAGAGATTGCCTTTTTGGCGATAAGGCCGCCATTTGTACTGACCTGGTATTAAGCTTAGCATTATCTGGTATACATTTACAATAAAGCGATATATTATTATTATTCAATGTGGACTGAGGTGTGTAAAGATAGTTTTGCAAGATAATCTGTCCATTAATCAAGACGTGTATTAAAATATATCTTATCTATCAAACCATTATTTAATTATTCTCCCCATTTCCAGAATGTAAGATAAGCAACATCTGTTATAAAATTCTACTAGATTAGGTTAAGGTTAAGGTATATCAAAAAATATGAGTACTTGCAACAGCTCGGTTTTTTCCATGACAATGTAATGCATTTATTCTGAGCCAAAAACAGAACTGCATTATTTGTATACATTTTTAAATACGATTAACCATATTACGCAAGTTTAAATATAATCAATAAATATTAAAGTTAACTAAATATAGTTAGTATATTTTATTTTATACTTTAAACACTAAACTTCTTTACTTCTTATTCATTGAATAGTTTGACATTAGATAATATTAATATCAGAGCGTGGGGCGGGTTGTTTCGTTCCCTATGATATGGCGTGAACGCGTGCTGCTTGGGGTGACTGGTCGGCCTAATCAACGATGCTTTAGCCAATACTATTGTTTCGGTTCGTTCAACTGCAACTATAGCCTCTTAATTAAGTCACGAATTATTTTTAACAGTAAATTTTGCAACTGAATGTAAGTAGATGTGCACCTTGAATGATTTCTATGTTGAATGGGTTCAAACCTTCAATGGTATCACTGAGTGATTCTTTTTTGTTGGTACGTTAGCTTTTGGAGCATTTCAATAAAACGAAATTCAGGTGGCAACAGCTTGCATACTGTTAACCTTTCATGTGATACGAATACTATTGTACCTGAAGATCTGACTTTTAAAAACTGGAAGTTATGGATCGACACAGGCAGGCAGTGGATTTTGGTTTTTACACCTAATTCACCTTGACAATACAGTACATCTGTAGCGTACGTTTGTGTCGATCTATGATTTTTAACTATAGCTTCAATTTAAATTTCACAAATGTCACTTAGTGTCTTAATTGCATAAATGATTTTGAATTTGAGCAATACTTATGAACATAAAATAATAATTCTTGCAAATGTTTATTATGTTTGTATAAATGTTTAAAACAATTATGTCCAGCATATACGTAAAAATATTCAATTAATATTAAAAAATCTTACCTCATATGAACTCTATTGGAAAAAACCACACTGGGGTTTAACTTAACACTAAACATTCTGCCCCAAGTCATAAACATTCACTGCTGAATAATCACTATGCCAATATACTAATATCGTCGGTATTTATTGCCCTTATTTCCTTTGTATTAACTAGTTAACCTCGTTGTACTTTATTAATACTAATTATTAGTTTATTGCACTTAC
Source organism: Diaphora mendica (assembly GCA_949125395.1). NCBI lineage: Eukaryota > Metazoa > Arthropoda > Insecta > Lepidoptera > Erebidae > Diaphora > Diaphora mendica. Next base: position 39,413,977 of record OX421310.1, on the reverse strand, counting down.
TTTGATCCCATCAGATTAGATTAATATATACTTTCCTATTTTAAAATTTAACTTAATTTGAATTAACTTCTATTTACAAGTGCATTTATACAGTGCCATTTTCAGCATGGTTTTTGCTGTCTAGAAATATTTCATTGATTATTTTATAAATTGGTGAAAGTGTTAACGAACGACAGTTTATATAATGCAATAAAATATTATTTATAATAAAATGAAACTGCTCTTTGTCTCGTTTCCAAGTTGATTGTTCATCCGTATACTTATCTTATTATTGGAGCGTCCATTAGGATAAGCCCAACTGTATTAATTACCCTTAACGTCATGCCTAATGTTTCAATTTATTCATTAACTTAATTTTCAAGTAATACTAAAGAACGCACAAACACACACGCACACACACACACACACACATATTAACTCTATTTTTTATTTATAATATTCCCAAATGGTTTTTATTGTACTAGTACTATGGAAATAATGTCATCATGTTTATCCGGGATAGGGAGATCAGGAGACCTGTAGCACAAGTTTATTTAGTATGGGCTCATGCCTCGCATCCAAAGCTAAACAAAAGAATGTATGTGTCTTTAAGATTTATGATTTAATGATGTTTTAGTTAAAATAACTATGAATATTTTTGTTGAATTCTAGTTGCTAAGACGTATAGTTTGCTCAGATGTCAAAATTTATGACAATAAACATACTAATGTCTAATTTTCATCAAAAACCATTAGGGCACTTCGAGATACCAATCAATGTGATGCATGTTAGTGATATCTTTTACTTATTTATTCGAAAAAACTAACAGCTACAAATTGTTAATTGGCAGTTTTATAAATACAACTAGCTGACTCGGCGAACTTCGTACCGCCATATTCATTTTCGTGAAAATTTTCACTAACAAACATATAAAAAAAGAATTATCCAATTTGGCGCGGTCGATCGAAAGTTATGCGCGTACATACATTTTTGTGATTCATTTTTATAAAATAGATATCAAGCAAATTACAGATTTTTGTGATTGCTACATTATGAACAAATAAGGTGGAGGTCACAGAAAGCCGTCACAGGACAGGTTGGTGTGGAGGGCCTTGGGGAGGCCTTTGTTCAATAAACGTCTTTCGGTTGAGATGATGGTGATGATGAAACAGTGGTTTTGGAACACTAACATGAAATTAAACTTATACCAATACGATTAGCAATACATTGGATTAAAGAAGAAAAAGACACATAAACTTAGTAATAGGATCTCGTTTTATTCTTTGGTACGGAACCCTAAAAAAGTATAATTATTTAGAACAAAATGAATAAAAATAAAGTTACATTAAAATCATGAAACAAAGTACTCCGTCCAAGATAGAACCATTTTATATAAAAATTAACATTTAAAATCCGCGTTATAGAAATTAGTTTTAAGTTTTACAGGACTGTGAGTGGAATAAAGTAACGTAAGTGTCAGCTGGTGACATTGAATTGGACATGAGAGATGTCCCTACCGCTTGTTAGATGCCATGTGCGTATCCATCACCGAGACTGACAGTTGATTAAGTGCCAGCTGTTAGTCGTTTAACTACACAGAACACCGGGAACAATTTCTCTGGCATTCCGTTTGCACAAAACATATTAATGTCATGTACTTATCTGACTAGAATGGACAATATACTTGTAATTTATACTCTCGATTGTCGGCACTTGATGGAACCTTTATAATACCTTCTAGTGACTGTGGAGGAACGGGTGTCATGTCCCTCCAACACAAAGGGAGGATCCTCCGACCAGGCGAGGGGCTCATGCCTGGCGGGCCAACTGCCCAACGGTTGATGTTGGGATATTGTATATATGATTATCGGCGCGAGAACTTTCACTGCGCGATTCAGGATTGGTAGTTTTTTAGTCTCCTTCGTTACTCCGTAATTCAGTGTAACTTCGGTAGATGGCGCTGTAGTATATTTCTGTTGCGCAGTATGTAGAAGTCGCCACACTAGAATTAAAATCACTTGTACTTATTCCGGTCATGTCAACCGGTCCGGAACCGAAACCGGTCAGGTGTAAATTAAAATAAAATAAAATAGTGGATTTTAATTCTAGAATGGACAATATACTTGTTAATTTACATGTTTATTATAGTAAGTAAAAGTAAAGCTATATATATATATAAGCTAATAAACTAATATTAGTTGTAAGAATTTACCTTTATTTGTTAAGGAAGGGTTGAGAATAAAAATACTAAAACAGTTCTCTCGTTATTAGGTACATCTGAAGTTTTATTTTGTCTTGTACATTTTGATTAGTTATTATGAAGTGGATATTTGCCATGTTTATGCATCATCATTGTATTCTAAGCTTATCCGTGATCGTGTTATCCATACTTTTCCATTCTAAAATTATAAATTCGAAAGTAACTCTGTTTGTCTCTGTTATACCTATTTTAATGAAACTTGGCATGGAAATACTTTGTTTTTTGCGGAAGGACATAGGCTACTATTTACCGCAATAACCGAGCTAAACACGGGAGGAGCCGCGGGCAAAAGCTATTTAAAAATAAAATGCTAACACTCCAGACACAAGTCGTAGCAAAAGACTTATAATTCGAAAGGCAAATCAAATACTCAATATAAGAAACCTAAAAGTAGAACAGTTTTTGTAAAACAAAGTTACATTCTTTATTCGGAAAATAAAGACCTAAGTTTGTGTAAAAGTACAGAGAAAAAACCGGATACGTATAAATAAGACTGACTCGCATAGCAAAAGTTTCGTACAAACGTTTGATGCGTGCGATTTGAGCTGCCAAACCTTTTTCTACGGTTTCATGGTGGTAGGTCAATGGGTACTTTATAAGTTCTGATTTATCTGCGAAAGTACCTAAATGTTTCCATTAAGATAGGTTCTTGATAGACAGACACAGAAATGTACAGTAAATAAATTTTATAAGAGTTATTATTGCTCCTAAACTAAAACTTAAGGTCCGTCTCCACTGGCGAGAGAATCGCGGCGATGTTATCGTCGTGCCACGTATTTCTATATACTCGGCGATTCCGTTACGAGTCAATCGTGAAGACGTCCTCTAAAGTGGAAGTACTGTTAACTTACAAACTTTATCACGTTATACCTGGGTTCCTTCCTTTGTTTTTTTTCTTATTCAAGAATATTGAAGTTCATTTGCATGATAATAATCCTTGTTCTTGGCGTAAACAAAGGATTTCGTATTTCTTTGTTAAAATGGAACTTTTTCAGATTTTTCATTGCGATTACATCTTGAACAGTATTTAATATTTAATACTTGTAATAATGCTATAAGGTAAAGAAGGTATGTATTTATTGAATGCATCTTTAGCGATAATTAATCGAAATTAAAAACGGGTACAAAACGTTGGATCTACGTACTTCTCTTTTTAACTTAAAATTTTGTCCATCAATTATTATCTTTTTTTAATATTCAAAGTTTCATCAGCAAAACTAATTCATGTTTTTTAAAAAATATCTTACATCCTGTAATGGTAAGCGGACACGTATTGAATAATATCACATTATATATAATAATATTATATATATAATAATATTACGTAATTGAACATGTCTAAATTTATAATTTCGTATTAGGGATATACCATAGGGATATATCAACACCATATTTTAAAGATTAAAAAAAAGAAAATATTGACATTAGTAATGAAAATAAAAAGTGTAAAAGATTGGGAGCGTATTCAAAAAAGCTATGTTGCCTATACGGATGGTCAAGGACACGTCAAGGTTGAATAATTGGCTTGTTGCCGGAAAAATCGAGCTCTTTAACATTTTCTTAACAATATCGATATTAGTATTTGTAACAAACTTAGCATCTTAGCAACTTAGCAAGGTAGTCATATAAAGTATTGCATATAATAGTTAAGTCAACCAGATTAATTTGGCATCTGACAATTTTGGTCCTAAAACTCTTCATATGGAAATGAAATTAATATTGTTTCACAACTACCTCTTTTCATATTAAATTTACAAAACAAATCTTGGAATAAATTTATTTGTTTCCTGTTTTCTGGACTGGACAATTGTCACAAATATGTCATATCTTTATAATAAAATCGATTCTCAAAATCTTGTCCTTTCTATAATTCGATTATAATAAACTAGCGACCCGCCCCGGCTTCGCACGGGTGGAGTTTAGATGCCCCCGCCGCGTTGACGACACCATATACGATAGACATATACCATCGCAGACCTTTTTGTAGACATTTTTAAGGTGTACAATACTGTAGTACATTATTTTGATCTATCTCCTAGGTTGCAACCAGCGTTTGCAATGTAAGCGTAAAAAATGTGTTTATTTGCTACATCACATTAAAAAACTCGGAAATTATCAGTGTTTCCATACTATATTATGCATTTATTATACATAAAAACCTTCCTCTTGAATCACTCTGTCTATTACAAAAAAAACGGCATCAAAATCCGTTGCGTAGTTTTAAAGATTTAAGCAAACATAGGGACAGAGAAAGCGAGTTTGTTTTATACTATGTAGTGATGATGTGTTTCCAGTTTTGTTATGTGTTCAAATTATGTGGCAACTTTAGTTGTTAATTTTTATTATTTGCCAATTTAGACACACAACAGGTAAGATTTTAAAGTAAAAAAAAATATCGGCAAAGAACATGCAATATTTTACATAAGCAATTCTGATGATTCTGATTATAAAGACATTTAGAAGGTATATTTATCTAGCTGTTGTCGGAGTTCAGATCTTAATATCTTTAAATTAATACGTGAAGCAAAAACTTTGTATCCTTTTTCACGAAAATTATACGAATGGATGAAATTTGACACAGTTAAAGTTTATATAGAGGAGTGCAGAAAGCTTAAAAAAAATAAATATATATATACAATTCAATTAATTATGGTTGAATTTCGCACACTACGTGACACCTAGTTAGTTCTTAATTGACAACTGCACTTAGATATTTTATATAATGATAGTATTTAACGTTAGTATTTTTCGGACATCTATCTAACACACAATGCCATCTAGTCCCAAGCTAAGCAGAGCTTGTGATAAAGGTACTAGACAACTGATATATTTATATCAGTTGTCTTATTATAATATAAAATAATATATTTTTTTTAATTACATAATATAGAAACCTATGTACATAACCATAATTTATAAAAAAAATACAATATTTACATACAAGCGTCAAAAAACTCCACATCTTCGCCTACTGGTAGCGTTCGCAAAAGACTGGCAGCATTACCACGTTGAATGGCAATGCTGATTCTCTGTGCTAGAAAAAGGCCGGCCTTCTGGTCGCGAGAAGCGTCAATCAGTTGCTTGGCTAGTTGTTTAAACATAGCGCGAGCACTCGGATCTTATGAACCTAGCGTCTCTACCCCAACGGTTCAAAAATGTAATTACCTATTAAATTTTGGTACTTACGCCGTTTGAGGCTTTCCGCAGAAGCAGCAGCAGCGCCGGCATAAACAGCTGTACTTGGAAGATGAGCTGACGCGAGGGTGTCAACGCAACTTGCGTCCCACACCAAAGGCTTACCCATCTTCCATGGCAGTAACGACATACCATCTGGTCTCTTGCCATCGTCCCGTACCAGACCATTTGGTTCGCGTACAGCTGGAACGCCGGCGGTAACAAGAGCACGACGGATAATGTCGTTAATATTGGCATGTCGAGATATTCGGCCAGCGCTTCTGCTACAAGAAAGGCCATGATGTCCGAAACTGTCAACACAGCACAGCTTCTCCACAGTGACAAAAATGCGGAGAAACACAAGGCGCTCCTAAACGAAGGCAAGTGGCAAAGCGAAAAGTAGTATCGTCTAACAAGGTACCTATGTTGGGTGATAAAAGTGCCTGAATCCATAAACCTGATTCCCACTCTCCCACAGCTAACAAACGAGCTCGCTCAGCAAGACTGGTTGATGTATCTAAAAGTATCTTTTGCTTTAAAATACCTAATGGTGAGGCCTATTGTCGCTGAGAAAATGGATTAACAGGTAATGCAGTAAATTAAATAAAAAAAAAATAAAAGTATATATATATGTATTAACATATATATACTTTTTTAACTCTGAAACAAATATTTGTAGACCACACAAACATTTGGTCCGACCCAGGATTTGATCCCGAGACGTCAAGCACAGCAGTCGCATTCACTACCACTACGCAACCGAGGCAGTCAATAATATATATAATGCTCGATTTACTTGCTTTAAAATACACACATCAAAAGTGTCTAGGGATCAAGCATTTTTATGCGGATTTCTTGAGATTGAGATGTGGCTTTGGCCCTGGCCTGCTCAGTCGCCAGACTTGAACCCGATTGAGCATGCATGGGATATGCTACAGAGAAGAGCTCTGCCGAATATGGAGGGTATCCAGTCGCAAGAAGACCCTTTTTTGTTGTTGCAACGAACATGGGCGGCCATTCCACAGCGTGATTTGGATGAACTCATTTTGAGTATGCCAAACCGATGTTCTTGTGTTAGTGTTCGCGGTAGAAACACGGATTATTAATTGTTTAAGTTACCTAATAAAATTTTAAAGAAAACTGTTATTCAGTCTTTTTTTCGAACTTTAATGTTAGTGGTTCAAATGTCAAAAATCCTTTTATTAGGAAAATGGCAAATTTCTTTATTAATGCAAAGGTGACTGTGTTTATCGTTACTGTGACAAACGAAAACACTTTATTTGATGAATCCTTAAAGAAATTTTTTATTAATATCAATCAGGAGAAAAGTTATTGCAAAAATATATGTTGATCCCTAGACACATATGTTGATCCCTAGACACTTTTGATGTGTGTACTTTACTTTTGAATTAAAAAAGTTTCTACATAAAGAAAAATCTTTACAAACAAATTAAAACCATATAAATAATACAAAAGCTATGTAAATTCGAGAGTCTTGACCTAGCTCGGCACATTACTGTTGCAGAATTACCGACCACAGTACGTCGGACCTCCTTTAGTGAATAATTCATCGTATGTTTTGTATTTGTTACCTTCACATATGAAGGTCGTTTCAGATCAATAAGGAGTGCGGTGTGAATTGAATAACGTATTTTGAAACAGTATTTGGGGGTTGGTTGTATTGTGTAAGCTTACAAGGGACTTTAAATGACCATTGGGAAATCCATGGCTTTGTATGAGCAGTTCGCATTTCTATGCTATCCTAACATTTTCATAAATTGCAAATTAAGGATTTTAGCATGTTTTTAAACTAAAATATGTGATACTTTTCTATTTAATCTGGATTTCATTTTAATTTTAAAAAGTCTATTTTGATATTATATAAACGCATTGTTTTTATTTTCGGAATCTATAAGAGCTAAATTAGTTAAACTTTAATTTCACTCGTCACGGACTCAATACAATAACACAAATTAGACTTTGTATAATCTTCCACCACGTTTAGACTTAAGACCATCTTGAAGCAAATTTTTTATTGTTAGAATGTATCTCTAAAATATATCGATCAACAGAGACTTTTCAACAGCAGTTATGTATTTATAGTTATAATATTTAAGAGTATTCTTCCTAATATAATTATTGTATAGAAGACAGAATCATCAAACAAGGGTAAGTAAATGTACGGACATGTAATTATTTTCCATTATCGAGAATGCGTTACAAAATAATTCATAAAACGTCTGAATCCAAAATGAATAATCCCAATGATACATTTGACGGTAATGCATAAGGGGTCACATAGGCGTCACATATAAATAGATACAGAACTTAAAAAGTTTATTTTAAACCTCGGAAATTAAGTCTGTCAGCTTAGAATACTGGTATTTAATATTTATGAAGATACATAAATTATACCAAACATTCATAATATAAATAGAAATTTAGTGTGTGCAAATTTTGTAGAAAAATAAATCGAGACTCATTCATTGTGCCTAAATATATTTCTTTTTGGGTCAAGACTTTAATACTACCTAACTTTTTTTTTTGTTTTTTTTTTTAAATACAACTCCCGCACTAGGAATAAATCCTGTGTCGCGGGGGACTTTACAAACATACATGAAACGGACACAAAGAACACCCAGACTCAGAACAACAATTTGTGGATCACACAAAGTGTTGTCCTACGTGGGATTTGAACCCACGACACTTGGCGAAGTAGGAAACGGCGTGGTGACCGTTAAACCACTAGACCAAACGTGCAGTCTTTACTAACTACATATTTACTTCCATCGTACTTCTATGGATTTTATTATAGCCACTTTTGAAACTTTTCAGTATTAGTTCAATGGTCCGAGGGTTTACAAATTCAAATTTAGATTTGCGCTTCACTGATTGAAGTTCCTTACTTACAAAGTCGCAAGCGAAGTGCGCTTCGGAATGAGGTATCTCATTTGAAAGTGCCAAGTGCGGACTTCTTCTTTTTAATAATGCATTGTCGTAGAATAATTCAAGTGTCGTTATATTTTAAGACCACCATCAGTGAAGGATTTTTTTTTTACAATTTTACCGTGGTAAACAGTGTTTTGGCGTATATGGGTTAAGTTCAACAAGAGAGATACCATGCAGACTGCATGAATGGTGTAGTTGTTTAAGCGCCGCTTTCTACTTCGCTAAGTGTTGTGGATTCAAATCTCACATGGGACGACATTTTGTGTTATCCACAAATGATTGTTCTGAGTCTGGGGATTCTTTGTGTCCATTTTATGTATATTTATAAGTACCCTGCGACACATAATATATTCCTAATATGGGAGTTGTCTTTATAGAAACGGAAAGATTCCACTGCCTCACTGAAAATCAGTGCAAAGCAATTCTATCATTGAGACTGAGTGAGCTTATCGTGGCCTAAGTGATCATTGAGTCACGGGACCAGTCAGTAACCATCAAGTTACATGTGTGGTCGTTTGCTTCCCTATTATTAATAATGTCGGTTTAAATTAAACTGTAAAACACATGCCTGTTTAAACTGTGAAATAGAATATTATTTTCATAATACGTTAAGTAAACTGTGAGACATACTTCAATTTCATATTCATCAATAACATTTTATTCCATTTTATATACATAGGTTTAGTATTAAACTATTAATCTTAATTCAATTAATAAATTAATTTAGCCCCTTAAGCCGTCGCCGACGTCTCTATTCAATTCTTGAATATGGTGGTAACCCTTCGCTAGCGTTAATTTCTAGTTCGATTTTAACTCGTAATCTCTAAGAGTATTTAAAATCTCCTTCAGTGATTTGCCAATAGTGTGTCCACAGTCTGAAATCAATGAAGATAACTCCTTACACCAACACATAGGGGGAGCCGACCTGGGAATCGAACCCGAGACCTCAAAGCAGTCGCGTACGCTACCACTGCGCCACTGAGGCAGTCAAAAAAAAAGAAAGAAAGAGAAGAAAAGAAAAAAGTTTTTATTGACACAGACCAGATACATATTCGCGGGTGTAGACATGTTTACAATTTTTAGGTATAATATGGAATGTGTTACACAATAGGAACAGAAAATGCATTCCAAACTAGGCTACAACCTATATTTTGGAATAGTTTGCCTAGTTTAAAATTTCAAGTTCTTATATATATATTGATACGTTTACAATTTATATTCATAACAAGGCATCCTAAAACTAAGCATCTGTTTTAAGTTTTCTGTAGCAACACCAGGGTTTGGAAAACAATTTTTTTTTGACTTTAGAGAATATAATGGTTATGGAGCTTTTATTAAAGTCCTTATTGATTGGTAGATTTTTTTTTTAAAGACTAGGAATAAACATCCTGCGTCGCGGGGGACTTTACAGACATACATGAAATGGACACAATTAACACCCAAACTCAGAACAACAATTTGTGAATCACACAAAGTGTTGTCCCGTGTAGGATTTGAACTCAGAACACTTGGCGAATTGGCAAACGGCGTGGCGACCGCCTAAACCACTTGGCCAACCGTGTAGTCGAACTGAAATACGAACGAAAATAACTGTAAAACTTACAGAAAGAATATACAATTGTGTCCTAGTAAAATTATCTTAATAGTACGTAAGAAAGCTCTATAAAGCAATATCTATACATATATTGAATCCACTATAAGTTAAAATGCAGAGAAAGCAATCTATGTTAGTACCCGTCGAAATATCTTCGAACAGTATCTAATACGAGTGTTTTCAAAGTTCTTGTTACAAAAATTCTTGCTCGGCGGAATCAAGTTCTATACATCCGGCTTTTATCAAACTTAAAAGCGCCAATATTGGAAATTGAAACGATATCAAACTTGTGCTACATAAGTCGAATATTGGCAAAATAAATCCGTAAATAAAGTCCTTTTACAAATAAAATAAATCCTTAGAACATCTACTCGACTATCATTCTGTGAAAAAGCATCTCACTAAGCCGCCATAGTGTGGGACGCCATACTGCATTGTCTGCTTTCGCAGTGAGTATGGTTGCCCCCACTGTTGGATTTTGCTTGAGCTTACCATCAGGCTGAGCAGAGTCACTTTAGCGGGTAATTTATAAAAAAAAAAACATAAATTTTTAATGATAACAAACATTTTAACAAAAAAAACGACTTCAAGAATTGGACCAAGGACCAAGAATTGTATTAATATCAGTTGTCTAGTACCCTTAACACAAGCTCTGCTTAGCTTGGGACTGGATGGCATTGTGTGTTAGATGTCCGAAAAAAAAAAAAAAACCGAAATATTTATTCTCAAAAAAGATAGTAAATCCGTAGATCATCTATTCGACTATCACTCTCATCTACTAACGTAAACTCGATTTGATTCAGATCACAAGGTCGCAGGCGTTCTTACTTATCTATAGTTCAAAGTTTTGAATCATTTATCATTATAATCATTAACAGTCTTTAGTGCCTATTATGCTACGCAGGCCAGACAGGTTGGTTTAAGATGTGTTTCAATTTTTAACCGACTTCCAAAAAGGAGGAGGTTCTATGTTCCACTGTATGTTTTTTTTTTTTTTTTTTTTTTTTTATGTATGTTACCTGATTACTCCGTCAGTTGTGGACCGATTTTGAATTTTTTTTTGTATTCGACAGGGTATGCTTCCGTGGTGGTCCCATTTCCAGCATATCAGGATCTGATGATGGGATCCCAGGGAAATCGAGGGAAACCCTCATTTTTTATAGGCACATACTATGTTTTTCGTATATTTTCTGAAGTTACACCGGTATTTGCGTCTGGTAGTCATCATTTTATGATGATGAGCTGATGATGTAAGGTACAACTCCTCAACGGTTAGGAGTTGGAGAATAATGCTTTCAATTTCATACGTATCTAAAGACCTTCAGTTGTATACTTTCAAGCTATTTAGGTGAGCTGATGATAGAAGATTAAACTCTTCAACAGTTAGGGATTAGAGGATGATTTAAATATTACACGTACCTTAATTTGTATTCTTGATGATGAAATTTGATGAAATAATTCAACTTACTACTTACCTACGATTGTTTGCACTAAAAACTGTAAAATAAAAACTTTTTATAAAAAAAAAAAACCGACTTCCAAAAACATCCAACGAAAACTCTCTGTCAAAAAACACTTAAAAGCGTAAAATAAACTGGTTCTTCATAAATTGCCTATACCTAATTCTTTATTCATTTAAATAGTAGTATTATAATGGGTGCTAGGTACCTAAAATCTGTTTGAAGTCGGTGCTAAGCCAAAAAGAATACAAACGAACAATTACAAAAGTCTAAGCGATAATCACTTGGCACCGACTTCAAACAGATTTTATCTACCTAGCACCCATTATAATACTACTATTTAAATGAATAAAGAATTAGGTATAGGCAATTTATGAAGAACCAGTTTATTTTACGCTTTTAAGTGTTTTTTGACAGAGAGTTTTCGTTGGATGTTTTTGGAAGTCGGTTTTTTTTTTTTTATACCTTCTCATTACTATGCGTAGTCTTGACTAGCTGCACTCCGCGGTGTTACCTGCGTTTGTTGTTCTAACCGCGGGTAACGCCGCGGGGCGAAGCTAGTTTAAAAAAGTAACTTAAGTTACTCCTTATATCATCAGCTATCTGCTAGTGAAAGTCCCGTAAAAATCGGTCCAGCCGTTCTAGAGATTAGCCGGAACAAACAGACAGACAGACAGACAAAGACAAAAAAAATAAAAGATGATATTTTGGTATATGTACCGTGTATACGTATGTATACACGGTACATATACCAAATAATATTCAAATAACCGCTTTTTACTAAATGCATGTATATTGCAATATAGAGTATAGATTATCGGCACGAACAACGCGTGCTGGCCTTGGAAGCCACTGCCTTAGAGTCGTTGAAATACGCTCTCGATCCAAACGGTTTGGTTCTTCCTTCCTGTGCCAAGCACTCAAAAACTGGAACTCACTACCAGCGCACGTGTTTCCTTCCCACTATGATCCCGGGTCCTTTAAGCGGGGCGTGAAAAAGCATCTCACTAAGCCGCCATAGTGTGGGACGCCATACTGCATTGTCTGCTTTCGCAGTGAGTATGGTTGCCCCCACTGTTGGATTTTGCTTAAGCTTACCATCAGGCTGAGCAGAGTCACTTTGGCAGGTAATTTATATTAAAAAAAAAACATAAATTTTTAATGATAACAAACATTTTAACAAAAAAAACGACTTCAAGAACTGGACCAAATTGAAATGGGACCACACAGGAAGCACCAGCTTTAAATAAAAAAAGAACCATCAAAATCGATTCACCCAGTCGTAAGTTCTGAGGTAACAAACAAAAAAAATACAGTCGAATTGAGAACCTCCTCCTTTTTTGAATTCGGTAAAAAATTGTTGCAATTGTGCCATTCAGAAAAATCTCTGAATTTTAATGCCGGTATTGAACGTATATTGTCAGAGTTTGCAATTCATCGTCGGATTTCCTTCAATTTCCGGGTGTGCAAGTTGTTATTAGGTTTTAACGCTCAGGAATTTTGTGTGTAGAAGATAAAATCAGGAAACAAACTAGTATTATTTGAGACATTTTATTTATTATGCATAAAATACTTCTCCTTAGGGCAAGATATTTTAAAAAGATAAATTGCTCCTGATGTACAATATAACCATAGCATGACACCAATATGAAAATAATGATTTATTTGCTGTAATGGATATTCCAAAAAAGTTCATGTACATTTAATTTTCTTAAAAGATTTACGAAAATATGTGTTACAGGTACTAGCAAATTTTCCTAATAACCTAAACTAAATCGTGTACTAAAGTACTTATCTTGCTAAATATTTACTTAAGAAGTTTGAAAAGCAGCTGAGACTTTACGTCTTATGAGACTTTGGGTCTGTACATACATTAAATTGAATTTTTTTCGTACTCTCGCATCGATAGAGCTCACCTCTCTTAGAATTAGGGCTCGAGCCCTTCAGTAACCTCAGTAAGAATTTCGTTGCACCAGTTTTTACCCGACTACAGCGAGGCCAAAAGAATTGGTATAATCGCCTAATCACTGAACCGATTTTGATGTATGAGGTGTCAATAGATTTGTAAAAATAACCCGAGTGACATAGGCTATATTACCTACCACTATGTACCAAAATTTCTTAGGTAGTTGAGTTCTAGTTTTTTAAACTTTTCTTTTTCCTAAAGTTGTGGTAGTCGGTTCATATTTGCGTAAGCAATTTAAGTGTACCAATGGCAGCCCGTGATATATCTCACTAAAATCGGCACATAGGGAATCTCATTCACAGAAATATTCGATATTTGTAACAATTTTGAAAAAAACTTTAAACTGCATTTATTCTGACCTGAATGTAACAGCGACGCAGTGTAAATTGGATTGCGACTCTGATTTATGTGTAAAAACGAATATTTGAACGATTTAATCCGTAATTTATGAGTACTCTGGGAGAATCGCAGTTCCTACGTTGGAAAACTTGTTGCAAAAAAGCTTTTTGTTCAAATTGTGAGTCGTTTTTAATTTATGCATTTCCTAAAAATGCTTTGCAGTGCAACTACTTATATTTAATCAAAAACATTTTAAAATGGAGCATGCTCTTTGTGTAGTATTCAATAGTAGGTTAGGCTATTACAAAGACATTGATGTCTTGCTTGTTATGTAAAGATTACCCGAACAGCAGTAGCAGCAGTAATCATAAGATTTTTCTCTACATGCGATTTTTTGTTTCTTTTTACTCTATTTTTTTAAGTTTACATTTCGATTTACAGACTTTTGTTAAAAATGTGTATTACTATGTCAGGTGTAATATGACAATAATTAATTAAACATTAAACGAATATATAAATAAAGGATACACATAGCCATAATTAAAAAAACAATAACAGTATTTACACACATGCATCAAGAAACTCCACATCTTCGGCTACTGGTAGCGTTCCTAAAAGACTGGCAGCATTGCCACGTTGAATGGCAATGCTGATACAATAATTTGCGCCTGATGTTGCAGTAGTGCATATTCCAAAAAATACCTGCATATTTAATTTTCTTATAAAGTTTACGAAAACAGGTGAAAAATAAAATATAAAACATGGTAACATTGTAGTACATCAGTCTCATTAGGTGCTACGACGCAGTCCATTCATCAATTCTTTTATAAATAAATAAATACATATAAATTAATAAAAATAATCTCGTGTTACTCCTGACCATGAGCCATAATATAGGTACTGTAATATCCAAGTAGAAAATCGTGTACCCAGTGTGTGAGAAAGTACCTAATATATTCAATACAGCAGATCTAAGTTCACACGTAAGCCACAACCGCCGGTCGACATTCGATATAAACCTTGACCTTCATGAAAGAACAGCTGCGTTAACTCCCACTAAGTCGTGATTAAGTGTGATAACCAAGTTCAAAGTTCTCTAACTAGGATAATTGTTGTAAATTGCAGACGTGAATAAATTATGGCCGTAAATTTTCATTTGAATACAAACACTTTCTGAATAGAACAAATACCTATAGTCGTATCTAAGCAGTGGGTAAACAAATCATTTTGCACTACATGCAGTTGTTTGTGTCTATTACTTTATTTCTATACTAGCTGACCCGGTGAACTTCGTACCGCCATATTAACATATCTGTCTCAGTCGTGGATAAAAAAAAAAACACTTTTCCCGTTATCTTTTTTTTCTTTCTAGTAAAAAAAGGATAATGAAATCGGACTATGTGTTATTGAATTACAACTAAGTACATATTTTGACTTTCATCCCCTCTCTCCAGGAAACCGTGCTGAATTTCGGGATAAAAAGTATCCTATCTTGTAGTATGTACTCAAATCATGCCAAGTTTCATTTGAATCCATTCAGTAGTTTCGGTGTGATGCGCGGCCATGATACAGACCGACAGACAGACAAAAATTTAAAAAAAATACAGTTTTGGCTTCAGTATCGATTATAGAGAGCCCTCCAAAAAATTTTTCTAAATATCTTTAATGTACAGAATTGGACCTGTTACATTTTTATTATAAGTAAAGATTTAAGCTGATTGCATCACGGACTACAACCTAATTAAAAAAAAAAAAAAAATTGATGAAATTGAGAACCTCCTCCTTTTGGAAGTCGGTTAAAAAAGGATATAATTAATAAAGTATCATGAAATATGAATAGAGCAAAAAATATTAAATTTAATAAAAAAACAAATCATTGTAGAACTTACAAAAACTGCAAATTGATACCGCTCGTCTGTGACACAGCTGATAAAAAAAAATGGCGCATCTGCGATCAGGTATTAGAAAAAAAAACCAAAAAAAAACCGACTCTCGTTAAAATGACGATTACCAAAAAAAATAGTATTGGGGCTATACATTATTTATGTACCATTAGAATGCCCATTAAATAAGCTATCGGATGATGTATAATTGATTGTGATTTAAAATAGCTTTAAATTAGTAAATCAAAGCTAAAAGTAAGAAAAGTGATTTTTTCCTCGATGTACTGTACTTAAAAGTGGAATAATTTCTAAATAAAACCTTTACTACAACTAATATGTACGTTATTTAGAACTATATACAATACTCACCAAGAAAAACAGCAAGAAGTACACACACAATTTTATTACACAAAACAATCAAACATCAATAGCCACTTGAAAACATGACAAAAAAATGGGTTTGTTTACATTTCTAATCTCCGTTTCACTGTGATTCACCGTGGTTGAAGTGGCTTTCTGTTGTATTTATTCAAAAGCTTATGTCGTGTACTTGTGATATAAAGTTGAAAATATAAACAAAGCACTCAAGTTTAATATTACTGAACACTTAAATAAACATTCACCACACGGCCGGCAGTCACCGCCATTGACAAGGTCACATAGAAAAAATAGTTAAAGTTGGGTTTTGTACTGGCGTTATATTGCATCTCTGTTCTACTAAGTACAATATAGTAAAGTGCGACAAGGATAAATACATTAGTAACCAACATAAAACATCTTTCAATTTTTGATACCCTACCACAGAGTGACGTCAACGGACAAGGAATTTTTGGAGCATTTTTAGTGTTGCTCGGTGTAGGTTTGATAATCGACTAAAGCTTTTGGTTTTTTTTTTAGTTTCTTATTCCAGACATTAAAATAAAGTGTTTTAATGATAAAACTACCATAAAATTACAAAAATTAGCCAAAAAATTGGAAAAATCTGGACGCCAAATTTAGGCGTTTCACAGTTGACCCCAAATTTTCTTGACGTAACATTCTTGCGTTTCACAGACGAGGGGATGAAAAAGTTTCACACTATGGATCTAATTTAGAGATTATTATAACTAACACTCAGAAACTTACAGTGTAGCAACAGGATATAAAAACAACAACAAGTAATAATTATTTAAAATTAAAAAAAAACAGCTTTATTAAATTCAGTTTTTTTAAATAAAACATATGTGTTATATATATATTAGTAATCACCGTTAAAAATGATATTTATTTTGATATTCACATGGTTATCATGATATTAATGACTTTTTAGAGGATAGCTTCTAAGTTTAGACAATATGGATTTTTATTTTTAGTTTTAAAATTTGTACGCCACATGTGGCCGAATGTGCTGTGATTCATAATGTTTGTTTGAAGAATTTGTACCTACCATATTCATGCAAATAAATGTATTGTATTGTATACCACACTCGATGTATTTTGAAAACATTTTTTTTGAGATTACTTTTTGGCGCCAAATGTCCTTAATTTTGTTTTTATTTTTATTTTGATATACCCAGTATCAGTTTGACGACTATTACGAATCTATTGACACCACTCACATAAAAATACGACAAGCCGTTTAGGCTCTAGGGCGTGCCAAAGAAATATACGGGTAGTTCTACAAACTAAGGAATTTTTGGCGGCTCAGCCAAAATATGATAAAAAAATTTGTTAAAAACACATCACACTTTTTTCTAGATGGTCACTAAAAATAATTAAGATACACAATTCTTTTCTGAACAAAATTACTGTTCAAAGTGCCGAATTCTCAGGATCCTGCAGTGTCCCTCGTACAAATTTTAGTTCAAAGTGCGTCGCGATTCATTTACTTCTACATTAGGGTCTTAAAAGAATCCCAAATTAATAAGTTTACTATTTTTCCTGGCTATGTAGAACAATTACTATAGTATTTCCTTAAAAAATGTTGAATAAATCTTGTTTACATTTTGTCCTCACGATTTTATATCAGTATCCTGTTCGCTGTTGAATTAGAAAATATTCACTAGACTATTTGCCGTGCGTCTTTACCGTTCCGCTGAGTCGATAGTACATACGGGAGAGACAAAGAATGTCATCTATCTATTCTCACCTAGCACTTTGTGGTGGTGTGTTTATTTTATTTTTGGACAGAAATTATCAGGAACATGGCCTCAGGATCCTGTCCAATTGATACTCAGGATACTGAGAACCATCCAGGATAATGAGCAGATCATTTTAAAAATATTGTTTCTGTATAATAATAGTATTTTAATTTTTTTGTAGTACTCAAAGCCATGAAAAGGGTCTGAAGAACAACATCTTTTCAGCTGTCACACATTGCAGAGCAAGCAAAAAAAAAAAATGTTACAGAGTAATATTGTTGTACATCAATCTCATTCGGTGCTACGAAGCAGTCCATTCATCTTTTCTTTAGCCGTTCTCTACTCGTATATCCGCTGAACCTCCAAACAAAAACTTTACAACTATAAAAACTATATAACAATTTTCCGCGGCTCCACCCGCAATTATTTTTTTATGTAGTAGGGGGCAAACGAGCAGACGTGTCACCTGATGGCAACACGTGCCGCGTTGCCGGCCTTTGGGGGATGGGGAAGGGGATTTGGCGAGGCGATGGGGTATGGGCCACACACAGCGTAAGCGCTATTTCACACCGGTTTTCTGTGAGGCCGTGGTATCACTCCGGTCGAGCCAGCCCATGCATGCCGAAGCGTGGCTCTCCCACGGTATAACACTATGTCGGTTATTGCGGTAAATGGTAGGCTATGTGCTTTCTTAAGAATTAAAGTATGTCCACGCCAAATTTTATTGAAATTGGTACAACGGTTTAGCCGTGAAAGCACCAAAGACAGACAAATAGAGTTACATTCAAATAATAATATTATAGTATGTATTCTAGCAAATGTATGCTTCAAGTAATAAACAGAAAATAAAGACCCGTTCAATGAAGTGTCCATGGAGCGCTGTGATTATATGCATAATATTATAGTTTATAAGCTAGCATCTGTTACTTTGTATTGATTAACTCGGTGACCGCCGAGGATAGTCAGTGCAGTGGCCGTGAAACGCCTGTTATTCGCTCTGATACTCAACGTTATACCTTCAACTGATAATCAACCTTATACGTAAATAATGAGGGGTACTTTTTCACTGTAAATGAAACCTAAGTTATGCATTCACCCGTAGAAGCCAACAATGCAAAGGTCGCAGTGCTCTTGGAAAATTACTTCACGACATTAGAAGTATTCACAAAATGAATTAATTTTTTATCAAGCACACAACAAGAAAACAAGATTGAATTAATTCTTGCTTATACACAACAGCTTACAGTTAGTTGCATATTGAAATTCGTTCATTGCTATAGCTAAAAAAGTACAGTTATTACAAGAATATTATTAAATTAATTCATATCATGAGCATATTACTGCCTTCTTGTTTGAAGCTGGTTAATTGTTAAAAAAAATGTATGTAGGTATATATATATATATATAAAAAAGCCTTTTATTTCTTGCATTACATACAGTTTTTTCTTATTTCTAATCATTTAATCTAACAATTAATTTTTCCTATTCTAACTACTGTACTGTAATATATGTATGTAAAAAATATATAAAAAATTTAAAAGATATTAATAAAAGATACAGACAATATTTGAAGAAAATCTAGTTAGTTTTCTTTTTATATTACAATTATGTACTATGTATCTAACTAGATCTCTGTCCTGCAAGAACCCCTGGTTGGGTAAAGGCCTCCTCCAAAGAAACCCATTCTTCCCTGTCTTGTGCTATTTGGCTCCAGTTTGGATCGGCGATTTTTACTATGTCGACTTCCCATCGAGACAATGGTCTTCCTTAGCTTCTATTTCCTTGTGGTCCTCTTGTGAAAGGTTAGTTTATTTTCCATGTTCAAGGGCTAAACCATTACGCTAAAATTTTTTGTTCAGGCTGGTTAGAAAATTTATTATATGAGTATTTCTCGACAACAGCTAGTTTAGTTACGGATTTTTTTATAGATTTTTAATCATTCACCTTAAACCATAGGTATTATTTTATTATTACTTGGTTAGTCAACACACATCTATACTAATATTATAAAGCTGTAGAGTTTGTCTGTTTGTTTGTTTGTGTGAACGTGCTAATCGATTTGAAAAAATCTTTCACTGTTAGATAGAACATTTATCGAGGAAGGCTATAGGCTATATTTCATCACGCTAAGGCAAATAGGAGCGGAGCACCAATGAAGAATGTTTCAAAAACGGGGGGAAATTGTTACGCTACGGGCAATAGGAGACGCAAACGAGGTTGCGTGGATCAGCTAGTATTGAAATATGGTAATAATTTCAGGTAGGTGTAAGCGCTATGCTTTCGGCTGAAATCCATTCAAGAGTAATCTCTACTGTTAACATAGTTAAGTGATAAGTAAAGCTACAAAAAAACTTGTATAATAATAAATGATGACTGCATGAATGACTGCATCGTTGGTCTCGCAGTTGGCGTGTGCGACTGCTGATCATGAGGTCTCGGGTTCGATTCCCGGGTCGGACCAAATGTATATGATCTACAATTATTTGTTTCGGAGTTTTGGTGTTTTCTATCTATATGTATGTATTTACAAAAAAAAGTATATATGTATTTGAATCAGTTGTCTAGTACCCATAACACAAGCTCTGCTTAGCTTGAAACTAGATGGCGTTGTGTGTTAGATGTCCAAAATATTTTTTTTATTTATTTAAATCCGTACCTTAGTTGAAAACCTACGTATATTTTTATTTCATTTATCGGTATAGCTTTAATTCTCCCAAGGTAAGCTCTTTAATAAGTTTCAAGCAAACTGGAGTTATAGTTCCATGATACAGAATGAACAAACAAAGGCTTTCGCATGTATAATATTATTAGGGACAGGGATAGATGATACGCGCATAATTTCTTCAGTAATATCGCGTCGGAGGCACACCCAGGGAATTCTAAATTTATGCGCATATTTCTGAGGCGTATATGTAATTAATGTGAACAATCTGCTATCCACAACCGCTGGCTATAAATGTTAGCAAAGGTCTGTTTTGTCAGAATTCAACTAAACAATTGAGAATATGTTTATAATATGCTCTAACTCTAGTCACGCTTTAATATGGCATATCTTAGTTACAAAACATGGATAAAAACCTGAAATGTGTTGTATATCAGATGATGGTGCAGAACTATTTGAAGGGTACATAAATTAACTTAATATTTTAACATTTATATATCTAAGGTAAAAGTAACATCAATAACCCTAAATTTTGAGGACTAGATAATTTTAGAATACATTTGGAAAGAAATATACTATATTTTTTTAAATTAAATTTCATACAATAGTTTTATTTACTCTCCGCCATATAGCTATAGTACAAAAATAATAATTTTCCATATATGAACTTGATGCAGACAGGACCTTCATCAAAGTTTACCCAGTGTAGACTCAGACATCTAGGTCCGTATTTTAAAAGGCGTCTCCAGTCGTGAATCTAGTTTTAAAACTAGTTTTAAGAAGAGATTTTATTATTGAACGTCTCTTGAGACAAGATTCACTGATCGTTAATCAATTGAGTAACGATCAATGAACAGCTTATTTTAGAACGATGTTTTTGTCAAAATCTCCTCTCAGGAATCGATTTTGACAGATGTGATCTCTGTTTACCTGAGACAAGATCAATCTAGTCTCAAGTGGTAATTTCTAAGGCGTTTTAAGGGAAACTAACATATTTTATAATGATGTTTCTGAATGACAACGAAAAATTTACTTTACCTTACTTTATTTACGAAAGAATTACTTAACATACACATTTCAATTCACTTTAATTAACATTATTTGATACTCAATACACTTAAAACACATATTTAACCATTGTTTCAATTAATATCACCCACAACCTTTTGGTTTATGACAAAAATATATTATTTTTGTAGATTTTAAAACCAAAACATTGTTTGACACTTCAACATGACAAGTATTGATAACAATTTGAACGTTCCGTTATAGGTAATATCTAGCCATTTGCAGATATTATATTCTTGTGCTTGGAACATAGAAGAACAGAACAGGACGACCGCATCAGCCGCGCTATCGATGCAAAGAGTAAAATAGTTGTTTCACCAAAATCAAAATGATGTTAATTTTACTTGGAACCGTATTTCAATTCAGTATACTATACTGATTAAATGCAATTTGCGCTGATTTGCAATTTTTCATCCTTTTTTTAACACGGGGCCCACTTTTCGAACCCTACCCTCCATAAAGAGACGAAAGGCCTGTGTGGGATTTTCGGAGAACCGGTTTGCCTGAATCCCGCGGTGATCTACCTCGGCAGTTGAAGTGAACTACAGGAACGCATCAGCGGCTTCTAGAGTCCTCCCTGCTCCACTCCACAACTGAGGCGCATTCTGAGATGACCAGAGTCACCCCCAGGGCAGAACACCAACATACCTCTTACTTTTCTACACAGTAAAAGGCGGAACAGAGTCTAGCTCTAGATGATACCCCCGGCTGCACCGGTGTGTCACCTGTTCAGGGTAGTTTGCAGCGGTCACTTCTGTAATTTCTCATCCTGGAAAGATTTTCATTTCTCAAAACTTCCAGCGTGTGCAAGTTAAGCTATTTACATTCAGCTATGAAATGATTGGGTAGCATTAGAATTATTTATATATCGAAATGGTACTACAATTATTTCAGTTTGGTCTTTAAAGGTGCTCCCACACAGCAGTTATTTATAGTAATAAAAGATTGTGTAACACAATAACATTTGTTACACCATGTTACATTCTGTTGTATAACACTGATGTTATACAACATAATATTACTGATAACATTTTATAACTTTTGTTACAACTTGTTAAAAAATGTTATTCAACATTCTCTAACATTATATAACTGCTGTGTGGGAGCACCTTAACAATCTTGACGCAAAAATGACAATATTAGAAAATTACACTCTGTCATGAGATGTTGACGGATGTACGACTCATGGCACGTTCGACAAATAAACGTGACATGCTCAGACAGAATAATTGACGACACAAGGTTCGCGCTTTTTAAGCCCTCTATTCTTGATTCAGAACACGTCTGTCGGATTCCGCTTTCGTGAGAAATAGTTTTTTTTTCGTTCTGTTGAATAGACGAAACTCAAGAGGTGTGAAATTTCAGATTCCTCGAGAATTTGTAATATAACTTATATAAAACCACTTATGACACTTCTGGCATTTTTTGTTTTATCACATTTTCTGAATAAAGAGATTTTATGTCGCTTATTTTATTTAATGCTTTGTAGTTTGTGTTATTTATATTTCGGGTGACAAAAGTTAAGGCACCCAAATAGATGAGAACCATGAACCAGGACGTGATGGTACAATAATATGTCGTGATTGAAATACATATTTTAAATGGATTGACCATTATATAAATTTAATGGGCTTTGTTTTATTTGGTTGCTATACTGGCCTTATCACTGAATTATAGTTTAGATTGGACACCATTATGTGTAATATTTTAGTAGATGCAGTAGGTCAAAAATAAGTGCAAGTGATGACATTTTTATGAAATTATTATTAAAGACTAATCTATTCTATATAGCTATTGTATACACCTCATTATAAGGACATCCATAAGGCAGGAGTAGTGATGATCTAAACAAGATGGCCGGCAGAAATGGATGCGAGAAGCCGAGGATCGAACCAAGTGGCGTGCAATTGAACAACTGCTACAAATTAATAATGATATATATTATGTAATGTATTTAGTAATCTGTCTATAATTAAGTTGGTAGGAAAAAACCAGCTAAGTGCGAGTCGGACTCGCGCACTGAGGCGAGGGTTTCGTATAAACTTGTTGTTATATTATATGATGTAACTAAAAATTTATTCGCTAATACTAATAATACTAAACTAATAATATACTCGCAATTTTCCCTTAATTTAGGCTTTAAGACGTTGCTTCGTACCGAAGTTTCAAGATTCTGAGTTCACGGAAAGTACCCTGTAGGTTTTAATTCCCTTGCTAGTGTCGAAAATTTGCAATTGTCTGTCTGTCCGTCTGTCTGTCCGTCCGTATGACACAGCCACTTTTTTCCGAAACTATTAGAACTATAATGTTGAAACTTGGTGAGTAGATGTATTCTGTGAACCGCATTAAGATTTTCAGACAAAAATAGAAAAAAAACAATAAATTAAATACATAGAACTGAAACTCAAAAAATTGTTTTTCATCAAACCTATACGTGTGGAGTATCTATGGATAGGTCTTCAAAAATGATATTGAGGTTTCTAATATCATTTTTTTCTAAACTGAATAGCTTGCGCGAGAGACACTTCTTCTAAAATACTAAAATAAGAGAATGATAAAACTAAAAAAAAATATGATGTACATTACCATGTAAACTTCCACCGAAAATTGGTTTGAACGAAATCTAGTAAGTATTTTTTTTTAATACGTCATAAATAGTAAACTGCAATTTACCTTTCATTCAATCAACACAAATATAAAAATAAAATATAAATTATATTATGTTACTTGCTGCTGCGGAACTCTTCATGGGCGAGTCCGACTCGCACTTGGCCGCTTTTTTTCCTTTTGAGGTACGGAACCCTAAAGGTGGTTTTGCTTATTTTGTAGTTGTTGTGATTTTTGAATTACTTAAATATTGCTTTAAAGTATAATCGATACACGTTGTCTTTGAGAAACCACAGACTGCAATAAGATCATCCATTGCACTGTCGATTGAAACTATTTCTGGATTGCACGATAGCAGATAGAGTTAAATACTCCATAACTTTCACTAAAAAATTCAGTTATTCATCCTATTCTTGTGGTAGTATGGTAATTTTCAATTAAAAGTCATATATTTCCAAATGCCACCCACATCTAGAAATGTCAGATGCAGAGATTGGTTTGCGTTCATAAAGGAAGAACGAAGTGAGTAACGTTTTCATATGAAATTAAAAACACATCAAGACATTCAGTATTCATATTGACATTCATTACATCCTTGGCATTTTCATTGATGTCTTTTTATCCTCGGGAATTTTTGATATTGTCAAAAAGTTAGGTATTTTAAGTAAGTAAGTAAATATTATGGGGATCTAAATTATCTTTAATTTATTATGTTTTTAAATAACATAGGTGGGAAAACGAGCTGACCAATCGCTTGATAGTAACTAACGCCACCTATAGATGGCTGCAACTGATGGAACGTTGTTGCACTTGGAGTGCTCTCCCTAGAATCAGACGGAGGAAGGGTATGATCTCCGTTAACTAATATCAATCGATAAAAAGCAAGGAACGAATTGCTTGTCACCGATATTTTCTATGATATCAATCCAGTAACTCATTTGTGTCAAAGTTGAGACCGGAGGCCCAATTTATGAAGATGCAGATAATATATTTCAACCATGCTGCGTTGCTGCATTGTCTAAATTGACATTGAGTGTGGTGTCCTATTGTCCTGAAATGAGGCGCCCATAACCCAGTTGCACTCTGTGTTTAGAAACAATCACCGAGGGTAAACAACGACGGTGCGGTCAGTACCTGGATGGGTGACCGCTGGTGGTATGATACCATGAGCGTCTCCGTGATTCGGAGGTCACGTTAAGCAGTCGGTCCCTGTTATTATCATAGGATAACAGTCGTGAAGCTTAGTTGGAGGCCTTTGGGCGGCTTTAAAACATCCAACGACAAGATTACGTAGCCAAAACGTTGTCCTGCCAGTTCCCAACCCGCACTCGGCCAGTGTGGGGACGTATGGCCTTAACCCTCTCCTGAGAGGAGATCCGAGCCCAGCAGTAGGTCATTATGGGTTGTTGATGATGATTGAATTGATGTGGTGTCCTGTGTTGTACTCTTGGATTCTGTTTATGCTTTCTATCAGGCAGAATAGAATCACTTTGTTAGGCTCATATAAATATAAAATAAAAAAGTTGGTCTGTTCCACGTATAAATGATGATATTAATACCATTTATAAAAAATCCGTACAATGAAACCGCCCATTCTAATTATCTTTTAATGGGTTCCTATCCCATAAGTTAGAATGGCATTAAAATTTAAATTAAAACTTGAAAGCAATTTAGCAAAGTAGGACTTTAAGCGTTAAAATTAACAACTTAATGTAATAAAGTAATAATCATAAATGTCAAGAAAGGCGGTTCACATTTATTTTATTAGCACAAAAGGAATTAGGGCGTATTTTTACAATTTATTGTTTTTGTTCTACCCGTTGTCCTTTAATTGCCTACAGAGGCCTCTTTTAAGGAATAAAATGATTAGATGGAATAATAAAATAAAGGATAAACACAAATAGAGAGAGATGTGTAGCCTAATTAAATTTTAATTAATTTATTGTTAAAGGTCAAATGATTCAAATTTTATCTCGTTTGATGGAATGGAATATTATCAATAAGGCAATTTATTTAAAAAGCGCTTTTGTTGTTTTGTTAGATACCTTTGAGGGTACCTCTTTATCAATAATTGATTTTGCTAAAAAAAGACACTTAGAACTTAGAATCTCGTCCATTTTGATTCTGGTTACTTACTGTTTATGTATGATTGCGTTATGTGATTGTGCCTCTTCGAGCCTAGCCCATCCTAGCCTGAGTAAAGTATGTAATTGTCTATCGAACAAGGTTTTTCTTTAATTACGCGACCGGCAACCCTCATTTAGAGGGAAGGAACAGTACCCCTCCAGCCGTACTGCTCTGTAGACGTCTAGTCGTCGTCTCCTGACCCGCAATTCTTCCACCAGCTTTAAAGGCCTCACGCGGATCAAAGGGGAAAATTAAGAACAATTAAACACATTACAATTGATTCGTGCTGAACACTCTCATAATCTTTCAGTGTGCAATCAAGATTATGAGGGTTTAATGCTCATTTATCATAGGAAATCTGTACTGCAAAACCAAACACTATTACCACTGGCAGAAGGTACATTAAATTATGCTACCTAGGCCCTGATATTAGAGAATTTCCAGATGACATTTAAAAATGCCCTATACCTAGTTTGGAACTGGAATCCACATCTCCGACTGGCGCAACGGCAAATAGTGCTCAATCTTCTCTGTAGAGACTCCGTGTAGCCGGCCATTAAATCTCCCAACACTTAATTACACTTCCACAAGCCACAACCTGCCAACCTCAGTATGAAGAAACCACGTTGAGGGATCTCCGAAGTACGATCGTGTAGCAGAACTAAACGGTGATCTGCCGCCGAGTTCCACTCGATTCGTACTCGAATCACGCTCGCCGTGGACTTCATCTTGGGGCCTACTTATCCATCCTCACACATGGTACCAAAATAGAATCAATTGTACTGTTTAACGTTTAAATAAATGTAAGATTATATCAAATAACCGCACAGTTACTACTTTACTCAGACTGAGAAACAATTGCATATTAAAGTAATAAGCTCACTATCCTACAAGTAATTATAGTAAACAGCAACTCACCCGGCTTACTTCCATGTTATATCACCTTACAACTTACTCTCTAATCACCCCAAAGGCACCTACTTTTAAGCACCGTTCACTTCTCCCGCTCAAGATCAAGTGTCTTCCTAAGCCCTGTCTGTCTCCGTCAAACCCCTCAAGGAAGCAGGTAGAGTCCCTTTTTTACATCTCTCCAACGTAACACTTTAAAACTTTGAGTGTATTGCACCCAGATGTGAAACGTTCCCAGCTAATAATGTTAAAAGTACAATAAGTGGTCAATAGTGTCGTTCGTATATTGCTGCTCAAAGCGACCAATCTCTTTATTTATCGTTGACCCTTTTTTATAAGTAGGAAACGTTTTTGGCATTCGCTTGGTGTTTTACATTATTATTAAGATTTTAACAAGGCAGAGAATATTATCAAACCTTAATTACGCTAATCTAAGGAGGGGTACTATCACAGTTACAAGTTAACGATAACTCGAAAGACCGTTTTTCTTTTAATACTAACCCCTTATTAACAAAATGAAAAACAAGAAATGAAGGCCACTTGTAATCTTATAAGTCAATTACAAGTTAGTCAGTCTAAAGTCAAGTTGACAGAATTACTTTTTAGTTAGATAACATTTTTGCAACGAGGTTAAAAAGTTCTAGACGTACTTAATATTGTAAATTTTACAAGTATTACCAAGTTTTCTGAGGAACTTTGCGAAACAGTGGCTTTTTTATTTTTTCATCAAAATATGAAAGAAAATCTTATTTGGTCCGAAAACATTTGTTTATTTTGAAAATTAGAGTAGACATTATTATAACTTGGAACACTCGCAATAGACTTTTGGGTACTTTATTTATGTTAAGCTTGTTTGCGTTTATTGAGTTTATATTTCATTTTCATACTTTTATTGTATTTCTTTTAAAAAGAGGCTATTTTCAACGGTTATGAGTAAAATAATGAAATTTAAAATATAAAAAGCAGATCAAATCTGAAATAGAAAATTGTTTATTATAAAATTTAAGAAATATAGTTTTAAAAATGCTTACAAACGTTAAGGTGAAGCTAATAAACGCGTTCAAATGGAATGCGACTATAGGTTGAGAATGATTGCGAAGAGAGGATAAGGTGTTGTATCCTGTCTTGTTAATTGTAACAATTTTACTATAATCTCAAGAGATTTTCCTAGGGATGAAACTAAATTGAGCTAATAATATTTTTAAGAAGTACAGCTCACAGTTTCATTCAATATGCCTTCAGAGAAACGGAGATAAAAAGATTAGCTCTTAAATCTATTAGATTTTATTCACAGTCAGTTTTTAGTTTTTTTTTTTTTTTTTTTTTATGAGATAGTTGGCAAACGAGCAGACGTATCACCTGATGGTAAGCGATTACCGCCACCCATAGACACCCGCAACACCAGAGGCATCACAAGTGCGTTGCCGACCTTTGGGGGATGGGGAAAAGGGATGTGGGGAGGGGTTGGATATGGGCCTCCGGTATCCTCACTCACTCGGTGAAACACAGCGCAAGCGCTATTTCACACCGGTTTTCTGCGAGGCCGTGGTATCACTCCGGTCGAGCCGGCCCATTCATGCCGAAGCGTGGCTCTCCCACGGTAGAAAGTTCCAGCGAAATTAGACGGAATAAGGTTAAATGTATATGTGACCTATTTTTCAAGTGTAAAGCTATTTCATTAGTAACGTTTTTGCTAGATAATGGGTGGCCCTGTTCTTAGCGAAACTTATTCGCGATAAAATTATTTGAAAGATTACGAAACCTTCTATTTCCCGACGTTTTGAACGGGTTACACCGCTCGCGGTCACAGGTAGACTCGTAAAGTAAAACTTCTTCAGGTTAAGAATTCAGTTAAGTTTAAAAAATTAAGAGATTCGCCCCCCAACTGAAACATTTTAGAAGTGAAACATCTAATGCGACTTCCAACAAGGTTGCGTTAAACGTTTAACGGTTGCGTTAAACGTTTAACGCTATCATGGAGGGGTATGAAAGCACTGTTGCACATTACGAAGTTTTCAAACGTTTAATGTTACCATGGAGGGGGTATGAAAGCATTGTTGCACATATATAAATCTTAATGAACTTGCCAGTAGTAAGCGTGTAGTTATTTTGCAAGCCAGTTAATTGCATTTTGTACTTTTAGTAAGTTATAAATAATACAGAAGTCTGATTTCATACACGTTAATATTAAAATGCATTGAGTTAGGAGAAATAATGGGCGTTTCCTATTTTTCTTTTATCAGAAAAGGGCAAACAATTACTAAGGATTTTTCCAGTTTCATCTTTAATAATCACAAATTTCAATAAAAAGAAAAAACCGACGTCAAGAACTGGACCAAATTGAAATGGGACCACACGGGAAGCACCAGCTTTCAAGTAAAAAAGAATCATCAAAATCGGTTCACCCATTCGAAAGTTATGAGGTAACAAACATAAAAAAATACAGTCCAATTGATAACCTCCTCCTTTTTTGAAGTCGGTTAAAAATAGAGCACAAACGATAACTGAAAGTGGGTACACTGATCGAAATTACCGTAGGAGCAATAAAATAGATATAGATTAGCCAACTCAAACCTGTACTACTAAACTAGCTAGTAATTATATTACTTGATGAACGTTATAGAGCAAACGATATCGTTAATAATCTTTATGTTACTTAATTAACAATATCAACAACAAAAGTAAAACTTAATTATCAATATCGTGTTTCCAGGATAAACAAACTAACCTTTTAAATCAGTTACAATAGTTTAGATATAATTTAGTGTTAATTTCTTGTTTACTGTTTTGCCTAAAGTATTCAAACTGATGTAACGCTATTCTCACTATAATATTTGGGAAGATACTATAACCTGCAACACAGTCTTTACTAGTGCATGTGTTAGGGAATCCCATAATGTATTTATAACAATGAAGAAACTATTATTATAGTTAACAATATTTAGTGTCTTTCACTTAATATAACAGCACTGTGCACGTGTTATCTATTTCTTTCTTGGTGTGGTTACGATTCGTGATGGGAAGAGCAAAATAAATAAATAAATATTTTGGACATCTAACACACAACGTCATCTAGTCTCAAGCTAAGCAGAGCTTGTGTTATGGGTACTAGACAACTGATATAAATACACATATACTTTTTTTTTGTAAATACATACATATTATACATAAAAAACACCCAAACTCCGAAACAAATATTTGCAGATCATACAAACATTTGGTCCGACCCGGGAATAGTACCCGAGACCTCTACGCTGCGCCACGGAGGCAGTTATCTTTTTTGTACATTACAATTGTAGTGAATACAGTTTTGTAACTGGGAAATAATGAATACAAGAGTAGACAATGATTACAGAAATGATCGTCAGAGTACATAATAATTACAAATTTTAACAAAAAAGAAACCGACTTCAATCTGGACTAAATTTAAATCGGACCAATCGGGAAGCAACAGCTTTCAAATAAAACATGAATCATCAAAATCGGTTCATCCAGTCCAAAGTTATGAGGTAACAAACATAAAAAAAAAATACAGTCGAATTGAGAACCTCCTCCTTTTTGAAGTCGGTTGGAAAAGGAAATTACTTAAAAGGGTATAAACAGTAAGTGACTAATATAGAAGTAGAATAGAATTAGATAATCAGTAACACATCTTTTTCATGTAACTTATTATGCAAGTAGGTTTACAACAACATGTCATTATTTACTCGTTCCAGTTTGTGATTCAGGGGCGGAAACCGTAACCGAGTCAAATACACATAAACTGAAAACAAAATATGGCTTTAATTACGATTGTAATAAAAATAATTGCTGTTCTCTGAGTTAAAACTCATTTACCATTATATAATGATTGGAGTCGACATTAGGTATGAGACAGAATACTTGCAATGAAAATTTTATACGTGTAATTTAAATTTAATATTGTTGTCGTGTTTCGTCATTTGTTTGTTATTTTATATAGACAGTTTTTACATATTATTGTAATGTCAAAGTAGTGAACTTAACTATATAAATAAAAAAAATGGAAGTGTCTGTTTGCAATTTCAAATTAACAGTTTTTCACTAAATGTATATAAAAGTATATTCGGTACTTACATAAAAAACAATTGTAATTTTTTTGTCAGTCTGTCTGTTTTTTCCGGCTAAACTATGTAACAGCTGGAACAATTTTGACTGGAATTTCTCTGGAAGTAGGTAATGTTATAGGGAGTAACTTAGTTTAAGTATAGTAGTATGAGTGAAAGTAATTTATTCTTAAAAATTGTAACTTGTAAAGGTACAACAATAACCGCGGCTAACACCACGGGGCGCAGCTAATCTAGGAATATTATTGTTAGACGTTGATAAATACATCACATAATAATGTCATCAAGTCATGAACGAATCTTCCTTGACGTATTTCAATACGCCTGCGCGGCCGGCTGTTGACATATTCATGGTCTAAGAAAACAAGATCTCGCATTCCGAGAGTGGCTCGATTTGACGTCACTATCCAGTTACCACTTTATAGCAACATAACACGAAATGCACCGACCACAATGAAATTATATAATATCATTGACCAACCACAACCAGCGATAGTGATGATGACGTCATCTCGATCTCTCTGTCTCGTCACTGTATCTCGGAAAGCCACAGAGACAGACAGATTCGTTGATTCGTCGTTCGGAGCAGCTTGTCTCAATCCGTGCGAGCTTCGGGTGTAACGGGTGTACGTTAAGTTACGGAATTTCTTGATTCGGTCGCCGCGCTCAAAGGCCTCAAAGCCCGCGATAAAAAATATGGAATTGCTTAATAACTTGAAAATCCAAAAGTCACGTGTACGAAGTAGCGGGCACAGCTAGTCTTATATATATATAAATCAATTGCTGTTTGTTTGTTTCGCTAAAACTCGAGATCGGCTGGGCAGATTTTGCTGATTTTGGTTTTGAAATGTTTATCGAAGTCCAGGGAAGGTTTAAACGGTAAAAAATTAAAAATAACTTGAAGATCTGTCAAGTACTTTTCGTTTTTGCATTTCATGTAACGAATTCACAACATAACTCTAACTGTACGTATATTTTATTTCGCAAAAAGCATTTATGGGTGAAATTCGAATCAAGCATTTATTATATTAATGTGCAAGAATGAAACATTTACATATTAAAGGCTTGTCATTTCTGGAATGGCGTGTGTAATGCTGAGCCATATAACGGATAATAATATCATCGTGTTACTATCGGTGTTAAAGGTGAAAATTTCGGTTGGATTATTATGTGAACAAATTCGTGGCTTTTGTGTGGAAATTATATTCATACTGTGTTTATATTCTACAACATTAATCCAGTATGAGTTTAAAAAGTTCGTTATCATTTCGGTTACGTAATCCCAAAAAAAAATCTTTCAAGACGAGGCCTATCACCAGCAGTGGACCGTTTAAGGCTGTTGATAAAGGTGATGGGCTCCTTGAGAAACGCTTTTCATATTTAGCCCACAGTATGAAAATGTTATGAACAGTTAGATCCAAGGTAGTAGAGCCACGCTGATTTCAGCACGAACGGGCCGGCTCGACCGGGGCGGTACTACCCTCGCACAGAAAATCAACGTAAAATGACAGCGTTCATGCCGTCGTGTTTCGTTGGTGAGTGCGAGACCGGAGGCCCAATGATGCAGAAGCATCACTAACCCAGCAAACATGGTGTAGGTCACCATGCTGCATTGTTGCATTGTCTGCATTCGCACTATGGTGATCACCACTCTTTGATTCTGCTTATGCTTTCCATAAGGCAGGGTAGAGTAGTTTTGGGAGGGCCAAACATAAAAAAAATGTTAAATCAAGCATAATTAGAAGCAAGTCGTTACGCTGCAAATTACGCTTTCAAGCCTGGGGGTGACAAGACAGGTGAGGCCACCAGTCGCCCTAGCAGAAGCAGGCCAGAGTGGCGGCTCGAGATCTACATATTGCTCGCGCCCCTTTTCTGGGTAGAAAAGTGAGCATCAGGGTTTCCTACACAGGAGAGGGCCATCTACAAACCGTAGGTGGCCCGAGGTACGTCGTGGTTCCAGGGAGTTTCTTCCGAGGGTGCACCTGGTTCCCCGGCTTCTAGTAGGTTCGAGTACGACATAACCACCAGTATATGGTAACCGAGGAGATTTCCGCACAAAAAAAAATGTTACGCTGCAGTGCATTGTCATTTGTTATGTCGTCTAACAAACTAATAAAGCAAACAGCTGAAACAAACAGGGACAGGTTTCTCGCAACCAAAATTACGTAATCGACGACAATTTCTTGGCACTACTTACATTCAACGTAGTATAAGTGCACAACGTACAGAAGCGAATAAACTTGTAGCGCAACACCACCCAATACGTGACATAACGTAAACTCCAGTCGTGTGTCGGAGCTGACACACACTTTCCTTAGTATTTTATTGTTATCACTACAGAAAAGAGAACTGTGGTTATCACTATCATAATTATTTTGTAATGTATTTGTAATATATGTGTTTTATATATTTTTAACCGACTTCAAAAAAAGGAGGAGGTTCTCAATTCGACTGTTTTTTTTTAAATGTTTGTTACCTCATAAGTTTCGACTGGGTGAACCGATGTTGATGGTTATTTTTTGGTTGAAAGCTGGTGCTTCCCGTGTGGTCCCCTTTAAATTTAGTCCAGATTGAAGTTGGTTTTTTTTTTTAAATTTGTGTTTATTAGTTTTTGAAGTCGGTTTTTTTAAACGATTTTTTTAATTATTTACCTATTAGAAACTAAGAAAATTAAATAGGTATGTAAAATCACATTTTATAAATGTAATTAGGTACAAACATTTGAAGGGGATCTACGGTGTTTGTAAGTTTAAACTTTACAATTAACTTTTGTGTATATAGTACGATAAACAGTCATTAGAAATTGATTTAATTTATTTTTCTTTGGAAGTAGTTCTGAGTGAGTGCGACTGGTCGATAAGCAGCTTAGTAAGAAGAGTACTTAAGCGAACGAGTTTCATGCCTTAAGCAGATAGTAAGTTGTTTGCTAAATGGAATAAACAGTAAGTTTAAATACGGTAAAGTTTAAGCATTGAATATATAGCTGTACCCCGCGGTGATATCTGCGGTTATTGTGTACCGCGGGTAACACCGCGAGGCGAAGCTAGTCTAAAAAAGTAGCCTAAGTTACTCAAACTCAAAAAGATTTTATTCAAATAGGCACTTATGAATAATCAATATTTAATATTTAAAAATCGAGTGATTCTAGTCGCCAGTTCCAAGTGCAGCCTACCCTTCATGGAGAAGAATCTGGCAAGAAACTCCATAGTTGCTCCTTTTACAAAATAATAATACGGTTTACAGTTTAATTTTCACTAAGCGACTTGAATGAGAACGAAGTCGACCAAAGAAAACAAAACAAAAGGTTTGGAGTCATTGCTGCACAGCTATGAGCTAACCAATCATCTCCTTATATCTTCAGCTACCTATAAGTAAAAGTCCCGTCAAAATCGGTCCAGCCGTTCCAGAGATTAGCCGGAACAAACAGACAGACAGACAGACAACAATTGAAAAACATGTTGTTTCGGTATATGTACCGCGTATACATACACATGTCATGCATTTATTAAAAAGCGGTTCTTTTAATGTTACAAACAAACACTCTAATTTTATTTATTTGTATAGATGTCGGTATAGATGTGCACTGTCTTTAGATATGGGTTTCTTTATTCTTAAAGCACTGCAAGCATTCCTTTGGGTCACTTTAAAAATAACAAAAGACAACTTAGCATTACCTCAGTGTAGAGGTCTATGATTATGTACATAATAATATATATCTACACAAATAAATGAAATTGAAAAGTCCGTCTGTAATTTCAAAGTAACAGCTTTATACGAAATGTATCTAAGTATACTAGCTGATCCGGCAAACGTTGTTTTGCCATAAAAAAATGGGATATAAAGAATTGATATTGGTCGATTCTCAGACCTACCCGATATGCACACCAAATTTCATAAAAATCGGTCCAGCCGTTTCAGAGGAGTATGGTAACTAACATTGTGACACGAAAATTTTATATTTAATTTTTTTTATATTTATTTGTCTGTTTGTTCTGACTAATCTCTGGAAATACTGAACTTATTTTGACGGGACTTTTACTGTCAGATAGCTGATGTTATATGGTGTAATTTAAACCACTTTTTTTTTGGCCCTGCCAAAATGACTCTACTCTGCCTGATGGAAAGTATAAGCAGAATTCAAGAGTGGTGGTCAACATACTGCGAATGCAGACAATGCAGCATGGTGACCCACACCATGGCGGGCTAGTGATGCTTCTACATCATTGGGCCTCCGGTCTCGCACTCACCAACGAAACACGACGGCACGAACGCTGTCATTTTACGTTGATTTTCTGTGCGAGGGTGGTACCGCCCCGGTCGAGCCAGCCCGTTCGTGCTGAAATCAGCGTGGCTCTGCTTCGTTGTTTTTTTTTTACAATATTATTTTACACTACCTTAGCATCGCGATGCTACCCGTGGTTGTTGATATAAAGGTAGAACAACAATCGTGGGTGACACCGCGAGGTGCAAGTAGTTATTACATAGAAGTAAAAATGATAATTTTTATTCTACGTGTATTGTGTGTCTTTCAAAGTGGCACATATATTCCCTCCAAGCTTCAGTAAAACTAGTTCCTTCACAACGTGTTCATGATTTGTCACCAGGAAGTCGAAAAGAATATTTTAAGCGCAATATGTCGTCTTCAGAATATTTGTGACTTAATCTGAACATTCCATTTTGTCGTAGTATGCAAATAGTAAACTTCTATTTGATTGATCAAAGGGTAAGGTCTAGGGTACGTAGAGTAGATAAGTAGAATATCGTAATATTTTAGAAATGAAGAATAAACATTAATGTTTCTTAGCCTCTTATACTTCAGAATTCAAATAAAAGTTACTTTTACTGAAGTTAAGTCAGTCCGTGTGGTGATGGATTATGAGTACAAAGTGTCACCATCCCTATTCATCCCATGGGTGTCGATGGAGGCGACCATCGGAGCAAACCATGCTGCATTGTTGCATTCGCAATGAGTATGGTGACCACCACTCTTGGATTCTGCTCATGCTTTACACCAGGCAGAGTAGAGTCACTGTGTGGCAGGCCCATATCTTATATATAAAATTCTCGTGTCACAATGTTAGTTACCATACTCCTCTGAAACGGCTGGACCCATTTTTATGAAATTTGGTGTGCATATCGGGTAGGTCTGAGAATCGACCAACATCTATTTTTCATATCCCAATTATTATTATTTTTATGGCAAAACTACGTTTGCCGGATCAGCTAGTATGTAAATATAGATATACTAGCGACCCGCCCCGGCTTCGCACGGGTGGATTTCAGATGCCCCCGCCGACGACACGATTCGTGCATTTTAAATCTGTAATATCTTCGAATATATTCATTTAAATTAGATACTGTAAAGGGCCATTTTGATCTATATTAAATGCACAATGTATTTAATTTACTTAATTGTATAAGGATTCATTTTGTATTGCTTAAAATCACTTCGTAAATAAGCCATTATTTCTCGTTAAAAGAAAGGAATAAAAAATGGTTGTTGTGGGTTTTCCCGAAGAGATAGACATATACCGTCGCGGACTTTTTTGTAGTACTTTTTAAGGTGTACAATACTGTAGTACATTATTTTGATCTATCTCGTAGGGTGCAACCAGCGTTTGCAATGTAAGCGCAAAAAAAATGTGTTTATTTGCTACATCACATTAGAAACCTCGAAAATTAACAGTGTTTCCATACTATATTATGCATTTATTATACATAAAAACCTTCCTCTTGAATCACTCTATCTATTAAAGAAACCCGCATCAAAATCCGTTGTGTGGTTTTAAAGATTTAAGCACACAAAGGGATATAGGGACAGAAAAAGCGACTTTGTTTTATACTATGTAGTGACGTAAAGTAACGTAACTTCAACCGTGGGAGGGCTATGCTTCAGTACTAATAGGTCAGATTCGAAAAGAATTGAAGCCATAGCCTGACAGAATTTCATTACTTTTCACCAAAGGAGGCTATTCTCATACTCATGATATACACTATTTGCTCATGCTTTTCATTAGGCAGAGAAAAGTCTCTTTGGCAGGCTATTATATATCTATATATATACTAATATTATAAACGCGAAAGTTTGTAAGTATTGATGGATGGATGGATGTTTGTTACTCTTTCACGCAAAAACTACTGAACGGATTTGGATGAAACTTTAAAGTAATATAGCTTATACATCAGAATAACACAGGCTACGTGTTCAATCCTCTCTCCAATGTTGCGTTCACCTTGGGAAATTTGAGATGTCTTAGGGCCCATCAATAAGCCATTCAATCGCTAACCATGCCACTGGAAAGAGCAATGAACGATGGCGTTTCACCGTGTTCTTATTCTAACTAATGTAATCAAGCACTTACTGGAGATGCGTGATGTCCTTGATCTTGTCGCCCGTTGATGGGGTACCCCACTGCGGCTTGTCTTGGTACGTTCACACATACATGCTCCAAAGTGCTGTACACCTCCAAGGTATTCCTAAATGCTTGCGGGCTCCCGAAATCTCGTAATTACAAGACACCCGATTCAGCTATCACGGATCGCGCCTAACACCGTACCGACCAATCATAACGGTAAACCACTAAAGGGACCTGGTTGAATTGACAATTAGCTAAATTACAATTAAAACGGTTCTTTTATAACGAAGCTCCTGCTCGACCGATCCAAGCGTCTCAAAGTCCTGTCAATGTCAAAACGTCAAACAAGAAAAATGACAATCAAAAATGTTTCCATTACAATGACGTTAAATTTCTAACACTACTATTTGCAGCGATAACCGACATATACGCGGGCGACATAAAACAAAAAAAGATGTTCTTTAAAACTCCCTAAGAGAACCCGAATACGCTATAGCATTGACAGCATTTAACTATATGTGTAAAAGGAAAATAAAATATTTAACAAATAAAAACAATGACTTTAAATTTAAACGCTTCAAATCATTTCTCAACAAATTTATCGGATTTTCAAGTTCAATGATCAGAAAAAGATCTGCCTCTGAATTCGTATTTAAATTTATTTTCGATTCTAGTTCAAATTATTGTGGCGTTTGGTAATAAATGAAATATTGTGGTTTAGAACATTTGCAAATTGCTTCGTCAAAGAGCAATTTATTTTCTTTATTTTTTTAAGAATTAACGTGTTTCGTTGGTGAATGCGAGACCGGAGGCCCAAATAGTCTAGTCAACAAGTTCCATACTTGTTGACTAGACTAAAAGATGCAGAAGCATCACTAGGCCGCCATGGTGTGGGTCACCATACTGCATTGTCTGCATTCGCAGTGAGTATGGTGACCACCACTCTTGGATTCTGCTTATGCTTTCCATCAGGCAGAGTAGAGTCATTTTGGCGGGCCATACATAAAAAAAAAAAAAAAAAAATATAGATTATGAAACGATTTTTTTTATGAAATAGGCGGGAAACGGGCAGACGCATCAACTGATGGTAAACGATTACCGCCGCCCATGGACACCTGCATCACAAGAGGCATCACAAGTGCGTTTCCGGCTTTTGGGGGAATGGGGGAAGGGAGATAGGGGGTGGGCCTCCGCTATCCTCACTCACTCGGAGAAACTCAGCGCAAGCACTATTTCACACCGGTTTTCTGTGAGGCCGTGATATCACTCCGGTCGAGCCGGCCCATTCATGTCGAAGCGTGGCTCTCCCACGTGATTTGAAGTAAAATAATAATATTATCATCACACTATAATTATATAATAATAACCTATCTCGACTTAAAACTAGATAAAAGTTATTAAAAACTGCCGGTAATTATTTAGGTTCCATTCTTTTCAACAATAGTTACGTTTTGATTACAACAACTCATATATTTCCAAGCCGCGGACTTTTTAACACAAAACATACGAAGCAAGAAAGATAAGTTTTTGCTTTCCAGCAGAACTGTCAGGGGTGAAATAAATAACTCTAACTGGAAGTAGTCGCTAAAGGTCATAAACAACCGCGACAGTAAACTATGTAGGTGGTGTAGGTACGTCGTTTAAATTACAACATTCAGTCCTGGGGCAAACGGAGTGTAAAAAGTATTATTGCTCTTGTGAATATTTATGTGTTTATAGTGGAGCGGTTTATATGTTTGTGGCTATTAGGTGTACAGGAATAGGCTATTGTGAAACTTTGATACGAATAAAACATATGTATTGGATAAGACTTGAAAAATAAATATTGCCACAAGAACACATTCTTGGGCTGCTTAAAAGCTTTGATTTTTATTTCGAGTTATTCTTTTGTAAGTGGTAATTTAT
Organism: Diaphora mendica; assembly: GCA_949125395.1. Taxonomy (NCBI): domain Eukaryota; kingdom Metazoa; phylum Arthropoda; class Insecta; order Lepidoptera; family Erebidae; genus Diaphora; species Diaphora mendica. The sequence goes on along the minus strand of OX421310.1, from coordinate 39,374,534 downwards.
GTTTGATTTTAAAGGCAGGAGTGAAAAGAAACTTTTTATATTTTTCCACTGTAGTTAGACTGACAGCACGAGGCTCGCTTTAGACTACAAAACTGGATCTTTTGATTTATTTTACATACATATTAGACATACACATTATGTTAATTCCTCTCGCGATCACCTTGTGAAGTTTGAAATACCTATAGGCCCATGTTATAAGCATACAATCACTAAACTAGTTCATTGGCAAGAGCAATGAACTACGGCGATTCACCGTGTTCTTAATCTAAACTGAAATCATCAAGCACTTACTGGAGTTGTGTGGCTTCCTTGTTCTCGGCGCCGCTGATGGGGTACCCCACCGCCTGGTCTGTCCTGGTACGTTCACACATACATGCTCCAGAATGTTGTACAATCTGCAAGGAATTCGAATTACAATACACTCGATTCAGCTATCACGGATCGCGCCTATGACGTGACTACAAAACTCGCGAGTCCAAATCCGACCAATCATAACGGTAAACCACTAAAGGGACCGGATTGAATTGACAATTAGCTAAATTACAATTAAAACGGTTCTTTTTTAACGAAGCTCCATCTCGACCGATCCAAGCGTCTCAAAGTACTATCTGTCAACGTCAAAACGTCAAACAAGAAAAATGACAATCAAAATTGTTGCCATTACAATGACGTTAAATTTCCAACAGTCACCCGCCCGAACAGGTCCGTACCTGTTCCCTAATCTACAGGCAGGCGAGATAACGTTGCTACCGCTCGTTTGATAACTGAGTCCTCAACAAGAACCTCTGCGGACCGGGGGGTCCCATCCTTACCATGGAACAAGTTAACAATGCGTCCCCGGCGCCAACGCAGTGGCGGTAGGTTAGCATCCTTAACCAGCACGAGGTCACCAACATGCGTTGTCATGAGTGTAGCCAACAAGGCGTTACAACCTGCATGAGCGTTTTTAACATGCCGATCAGTCACCAACAACTTAACCAACTGCCCTCCCTTGGGGAGCAGTAGGGGGTGACGAGCCGAATACGGCAGATTCGCATTGCGCAATCTTCCTCCTACCCGAAGCAACCCGGCCGAATCTATAAACGGGTTGAGACGCGCAACAGCACCCTTCAATTTAGAACGCCCAGTTCGTAGACTCTCCAATTCTGCTCCAAAGTTCGAAGACTGTACCAACCGGATCAAATTCAGAAGCGATTCATTTCGCTCTGCCGGTGACAGAATTGGGCTTAGCGTTCGCTGTTCGCGGGAAGTGCGACAATTCCGAACGAATCTCCTTATCCAACAATTGACATTGATCAATTTATCAAGAGAGCTATACCGCTCAATCAAGAAACTCGCGTCAGTCTCCTGGACCTCCTGGGTCACATAAACGGCTGCCATTAGTCCATAGGCAATTTCGCGTTGTTAAGGGGCCAATCCGATTCCTTCCTTGCCAGCCAAGGGGGGCCCCACCATAACTGATGGTTAACTAACTCATGAGCCCGGCATCCCCTGGATACACAATCCGACGGGTTCAACTCTCCTGGCACATGTCTCCAAGGCAACGAGACTTCTGATGCCTGTATTTGGGAGACACGGTTTGCTACAAAAATCTCCAGATTATGAACTGAAGCCTTCAGCCAGCACAACACTACCTGACTGTCAGTCCATGCATACACCGTGTTCTCCAACTCCATTGAACCGCAGAATTCCGATACCGCGTGGTTCAGGAGTCTGGTTAAAAGAGCTGCCCCGGACAGTTCCAGCTTCGGAATCGTCAATCTTGTCCGTATGGGAGCCACCTTACTTTTAGCCAGAACCAGTCGAACGTCAACATCCCCAGCGGAAGTGACCGTTCGCAAGTAAACCGCTGCCGCGTATCCCTGTTCAGATGCATCACAAAACCCATGAAGGGTAGCCCTGAAATCACCAGCAGGGAACAATTTCCGTGGCAGTGAGACGTTATTAATCTCCGTGAGCGAGGAGAATATCCTTGTCCAATCCCTCAACAGCTCCTCTGAGAGGTGGGTATCCCAGCCTAGCTGCGCCGTCCATAACCGCTGCATGAAACATTTTAACAAAAATGTGACTGGAGCGATCCAACCGTTCGGGTCGAACGTTCTCGCAATCGTCGATAGAACAGTTCTCTTCGTCCAGGTCTTCGGGATGTCCAAAGCCACTCGATAGGTGAACACATCCTGGACTGGCCGATATTGTATGCCGAGCACTGACAGTATATTAGGGTTGTCAGGATTTTCAAAGACGTGCGGATCCTGTTGGAACTCATCCGGCAACCCCTCCACCAACTCAGACGAATTGGACATCCATTTCCGCAATTCATAGCCTCCACGCTTTAAAAGCTGGATGAGCTCGTCCCGGCGAGCAAGCGCTTCCTGGCTACACTGGCTGCCCCTGAGCAGACATCATCTACATACAGATCCTGCTCCAGGATAGCAGCAGCCCTAGGGTAGTTTAAGCGGCCCCGTACCGCTAACTCCCGCAGTGTACGAATCGCGAGGAAGGGACTAGAACGCAAACCGTACGTGTTTGTGTTCAACTCGAAAACCTTTATTGGTTCGTGGGGCGACTCACGCCATAGTATCAGCTGATACCTCCTGTCTTCCGGATGAATCACCGTTTGTCTGAACATCATCCTTATGTCAGCAACAAAAACCACCTGGTGTTTCGGAAAGCTCGTGAGGATATACGACACGTCCCGACTCAACTTCGGTCCCGAATATAAACATTGGTTCAGGGACATACCGTTCGAAGTTGGAGCAGACCCATCAAACACTACCCTAATTTTCCCAGTAGGGGTCTTTAGGACAGCATGATGTGGAAGGAAGCAATGATCCTCGGATCTCCAATCCACACGCGACACAGACATGTGTCCCAAAGATTCATACTCCCTCATGAAGTCCACGTATTTGGACTTAAATACAGTATCCCGAGCCATACGACGCTCCATCGACAACAATCGAGTCTCGGCTATCTTACGAGATTCACCCAACAGTGGTCTATTTGCCCTGAAGGGGAGCCGAGTTACACACCGACCAGAACGAAGGCGACCAGTATTATTCTGGTAAAACAACTCGCTCTTCTTCGTCTGGGTCTACTCGACGCGCGGTGGGGGGCTCCTCGACCTCCCAAAACCTTTGCATCGTCTCGGATAATGCTGAACCTACGAGTATACCATCCGACTCAATAGGTTTAACCATGGGTAATACCGGTCCCATTATCGCATAGCCAAACTTAGTCTCCACAGCCATGAGTCGATCATGCTGCAAGACTCGCCGATCCTACAGCAAAAACTTACCCAGAACGTCTACTCCCAGTAGCACGTCAACCGTACCTGGTGTGTCGAAATCGGGATCCGCCAGTTTCAGATCTGATGTCAGGAGTCGAACAGCCGAATTCAACCTCACCTAAGGGTGTCGTCCCATCACATCAGTCATCACTAGTACCGGGGCGGATGTCCTACGCATCGTGTCAAACCGTGAGGAGAACGTAATCGTCGTTTGCCCGACGATGTTCGTCACCTACGCCTCGAATGGTCCTATTATACCTAGTAAGTTTCAAGTCCAACCAAATCACCAATTCGTTCGACATAATACAGCCCTGGGCACCTGAATTCAACAGGGCGCGAACGTGTGTTGACTTGCCATTCAACCCCCAAACACACACGGAGGCAGTGGGCAAGACTATAGCCTCCGGTTGGGGACTAGAATTTGATTGGGCTGCGATTTCCTAGCGGGGGCCCCCGGGGCCCCACGCATTACAGCCCGAGCAACCGGGCATATCAGTGTGGTAGGGATCCCATGGTCCCTCGTAAGTGCTCCTCCAGTCGCGGCGCTCTACTTGGTGCCGTCTATGGATAGGGGGGGTGCGGTGATCCAACCGAGGGCGTTCCATGATGGGCGGCGAAAATCGACGAAATGTCGTCGTCTTCGGCGAGCGCGATGACACCCAAGGCGGCGTTCTAGTGGTCGGCGGCGAGCGCGATGACACCCGAGGCGGCGTTCCAACTAACCGCTCCGTACTCGACGGTGCATCCGCGCACCCGCCTGTGCTTGCTCCAGCTGAGCCACTGGCCTGCCAGTAGGTCGGGGAACCGCCCGCGATGTTGGCCTGAACATCGGCCCCAACATCTTCCCTATGGGTGCCCTGGTCCCGTGGACCCAGGTTCCAAGTCCGACCCTGTGTACGTGACCCCATCTGTCCCTGAGTCCGGCCCTGTCCATCTGCATGATGTTGGCCGGGCCTATTCAGGCAGAGCAACTCATGATGGCGGCCTCCACAAAACTTACACATAACGGACCGAGCGCAATCCCTTGCTAAGTGGGGACCCAGACACAAAAAACACCAGCCACGCTGCTTGGTGATCTGGCGTCGCCCTTGGACTCTCTGGTCCCTAAATCTTAGACAGGCGGCCACACCATGGCCATCCTGTTTACAATATGGACAGGCATCCCGTTCAGGTGTTGAGGCACCCACGTGCCCATACAACTGCCTTGGCCCTCTCTGCGGAAGTCCCCTCCTCACAGGGCTCCGAGTAGCCTTCTGTGGCTCCGCAGCGGGCTTCACGAACAAACCCATGTTCTCTGCCCTCCGACACTCTTCCTCCAAAAACTGTATGAGTTGAGAAGCGGTGGGCAAGTTGTCTGCACCCTGACCGTGATGCTGCTCAAATCTGGTCTGTACGTCAACTGGCAGCCGGGACAGTACTATGTATACTAACATGTAAGAGCACTCTTCAACCGGCAAGCCCAAATTTCCTAATGCCCTAGTGACATTCAATAACGGGTTCAACACCTCTGCCTGTATGGCAGAGACCCGAGTCACTGAAGGGATGCTAAACAGCCTCTTGAGCTGAGCATCAACCAGCCTTCTTTTGTTGTGGTAGCGCCTTACCAACATTTGACGAGCAATCTCATAATTGTCCTCGGTCACCGTCAAATGGGCTACCAGTTCCCTAGGCTCTCCCTTCAACGCGGACATCAGTTGTGCCATCTTATAGGCCTTAGGTAAATCCTCCCTTAAGTGGACCAAACTGTCAAATAAATTGATGAAGCTGACCCACTCAACGAGCTCTCCATCAAAACTGGGTAGTTGTATCTGAGGCAGTTTTGATACAACCCCGCGAGAGTGTGGGCCTTCCACAGCTTCTTCATCACAGCCAGTTCTGCGCTGGCACTTTATTTCTGCTATGCGCTGCTGAATGTCATCAGCAATTGAGCGGCACTGGTCAACATCAGCCTCCATCGCGGACCTTATCTGATCGTTGACCTTCTCCTCCTCAAGGGCCTTGGTAAGCGCTTCCATCATAACCTCCAGCTGGGCTGGCGCATCCAAAGCTCGAGCCAACAGTGCATCCTGTCTATCTGGTCGGCCCAGGAGGCCTTGAACCGATGTAAACCATCTCAATTCCGTGCTAATCTTAGCCCGGTACAATGACAACGACATAGCGGCAAAAACGTTACTTTCAAGTTACTATACTTGAACTTGAACTTGAACTTGAACTCGCGGGCTGGATTTCCGCAACTCGACGACTTTGATGCGCCTATTTTGCGTAGTGGGTCAGCACTAGTGGTGCCATCCCAGTTCCTCCAGGAAGCCTAGCAGACCCCTGGCGTTGCCGACGACTTCCTGAAGTGACCTCGGCGAACCAAGGTGTTTTGCCCGGTATTCTGCCACCCCAGGACATGCCAAGATGACATGGGCGGCTGTTTCCTCCTCCTCCATGCATGCTCTGCACAGAGGGCTGTCCGTTACACCTAGAGTAAAAAGATGTTTGTTTAATAGTGCATGACCAGTCATTGCTCCGATCAGAAGTCGAAGCGGCGGCCTCTTAAGTTGTTTCAGCTTCCGTGACAATCCGGGGTTGATCGTCGGGAGGGCCTCCTTGGTCTGCCTGCAGGTACAAAGGTTGGACCAATATAACTGGTGTTCTACCTTGGTGTTCTGTTGCAGTGTCCGTCGTAGCCAAGCAGCTGGCAAGGGCAATATTGGTTCTGGGCCGACTGCCCTTGTCTCCGATCCGCTCCTTGCCAGCGCATCAGCTGCGTCGTTTCCGCGTGAGTTGCTATGTCCTTTGATCCACTGGAGAGTTATACTATTTGTAGTACTTACCTCTGTCAGGGCTCTGTGGCATTCGTAGATCAGCCCTGAGGTAGTCGTGTGACTTTGTAGAGCTTGTAAGACTGATCGGCTGTCGGAAAGTATGCGGATGGGGTATTCCGTTACCTTTCTGGAGATGATCGCATGTGCTGCCATTATTATACCCATGCACTCTGCCTGGAAGACTGTGTTGTGGGCTCCTAATGGTGTCGAGATGTGTATGTTCAGGTCCTCAGAGAATGCTCCTGAGCCAGTGCCTGACCTTGTTTTGGATCCGTCGGTGAAGATTCTTAACTCCCTTGGGTTAAGTCCTTCTTGGGGATCCTCGTGCAGTTGTATCTTGTACTTTTTGTCGAAGACGAATTGCCTGGGTATTGTGTCAGTTACCGCTTCCATGAGCGGTTCCTTACCTATGGCCTCATAGAGGATTTCGGTGTGTGGTACCCTAGGCGGTCTCCAGAGATTTTGTTTCTTTAGCCGCATTGCTGCAGCTAGAGCCTCCTGCCTTATAAAAAGGTGGAGTGGTGGGAGACCTATAATGGCTTCCAGAGCCGCAGTCGGTGTAGTCCTCATACAGCCCGTGGCCGCCAGACAGGCCAATCTCTGGAGTCGTTGTAGTTTAGCTTCGGCTGTGGATAGCTTGGTCCGTGGCCACCAGACTATCGCGCCGTAACTTACCATTGGTCGGATAACTGCCTCGTAGAGCCACAGAGTGGTTTTTGGGCTTAGTCCCCAAGTTTTACCTACCATTCTGCCGCACTGCCAGAATACGACTGTTGCTTTTTCAATTTTGTTGTTGAGGTGGGCGCTCCAGTTTAGTCTGTGGTCGAATATTACCCCTAGATACTTTACCTCAGACGAAAGTTGGAGCTGTGTATTAAACAGCTTGGGAAGTCGGTGGTTTCCCAGGTTCCGTTTGTTGGTGAACATTACCATTTCAGTCTTCCTTGGGTTGACTGACAGTTCGTTATCCACGCACCAGCGTTCCACTATTGCCAGTGCCGAGCGCGTGACATCGCATACTATACCTGCGTGCATGCCGCTTGTTAATATCACTATGTCATCCGCGTATCCGATGGTATAATGATGATTGTTGTTCAGAGTGGTGATAAGGTCGTTAACCACTAGGTTCCATAGGATTGGTGAGAGGACGCCACCTTGGGGGCAGCCCTTCGCCACCAGTGCTTGTTTGGTAGCGTCTGCTTCGAGTCTAATGACTCTCTGGCTCAGCATCTTGTTTATCCACTCTATCATGACTGCATGCACTCCGTGCCTTACCAGTGCTGCTGGTATGCTGGTGAATTTCGTTTTGTCGAAGGCTCCCTCTATATCTATGAAGGTGCCTAAGCACATCATCTTGTTTTTGATCGCCACCTCAATTTTGGTTGTGACCGCATGAAGTGCCGACTCTGTTGATTTACCTGGACTGTAGGCATGTTGGTTCGGGTGTAGTGGTGCTTGTGTCAGCGCCGTTTCCCTCAGGTGCCTCTCGCATAACCTCTCCAGTGTTTTTAGGAGGAAAGAGGTTAGGCTTATTGGTCTGAAGGATTTGGGATCCGAGTAGTCGGTTTTACCTGGTTTTGGTATGAAGATTGCTCTGACATCTCTCCACTGTCTTGGCACATATCTGTGTGCCAGACAGGCTCCCAGGACGTAGGTCAACCGTTGAGTAAGTGTCTTCCCTCCCCATTTAAGCAGGGCTGGGAAGATCCCGTCCGGGCCTGGAGATTTAAATGAGTCAAAGCTGTCGATTGCCCATTGCGTTTTATATGGGTCGATTACCTTGTGGGCCAGCTGCCATTCCTCCTCCGTTGGGATGGTTTCTTCATCTGGCCATCCGCCTGGACTGATTATTTCACAGTCCGGGAAGTGTGTTGTTACCAGAGTACGTTCTGCCTCTTCCGCCGAGGTAGTAAAGGAGTTGTCTGGTTTTCGTAAGGACCCCAGTGATATGGCTGAGTTGTTGGAGAGAACTTTCCTTACCCTGTTGGCCTGTGCAGTAGACTCAATATTTGTGCAGAATTTCCGCCATGAGTTGGTACTTCTGCATCTGAGTCGTTTTTTGTACCTGGACTTGGTGGCCTTGTATTTATCCCAGTCCTGGTCTGTGCCGGTGTTCATCGCTCTGTTGAGTTGCTTCCTCATCTCGCGCCTGAGTCTCTCCAGCTCAGGCCCCCACCAGCTCTTATTTTTCATTTGGCCTGCTGGTGGGATGGATAGGGGGCATGTATGATGGTAACAGTCCATCATAGTGTCTGTTAGGAACTTTACCTGTTTTTCGATTTCTACGGTACCTATGATCCTAGTTGGGTTACTTCCCTGTTCCAGGGCCTGGCCGATCCGCAGTGAGTACTGCGCGCGATCGGTTTTTTTCGGGTTTCGCCTAGGTGGTGCCGTGAGTATGCTTACCTGAAGGTCGAAACGAATCCATCTATGATCCGAACATGATAAATCGTTCGACACGTGCCAGTTTGAGATGTGTTTCGCTACGTCTTCAGTTGCCAGGGTCAAATCAATGATTGTCTTGCTTCGTCTGTTGACGAATGTTGGTACAGAACCTGTGTTTACTATGTTAAGGTTCGTCGTAAATAGGTATTCAACGAGCTTCCTACCTCTGTCGTTTCCTGTAGACATGCCCCACAAGGCATGGTGCGCGTTGGAGTCGGTTCCTACGATTAGCTCGAGTCCCGCCTCCTCGCAGTAGTGGACCAGCCGCGATAGGTCGTGCGGTGGTGGGTCATCGGCTTCAGGCATATAGACCGATGCCATAACCACCTGCGCGAGGCCGGTGTCCTGGGCTCCCTGCACCTTTATGGCACATATGTCTCTAGAACAGAAACTAGTTAGGGCCTGCATGTTTATGTCAGCTGTAGTGTATATGCATGTGCGGGGATTCTCTGGTCCCGCGTAAACTGTTAGCTTACCTCCCATGTTGCGGAGTCCGCAGACAGTGCCGTTTCTGACCCACGGCTCTTGGATCAGTATGACGGCTGTTTTGTTGACCTCCAACCACTTGCGGATCTGAGCCGTCGCGGTCACGCTGTGGTGGAGGTTAGCCTGTAGGGTGCTACACGCCGAGGAATGAGACAGCGCCATTGGAATCAGATTCCTCCGTTGCCATGTCCTCGTCCTCGGCTCCGCTCTCCTTTTGGATGGCCAACCTGCGTAGCTCCTCCACGTACTCACCCCCACTGTCCGTGCGGTCGCGAAGAAGATCTTCTTCTTCCGCATCGGAGGCGGGGGCGGCCCGCGTCGGAGCCTGGGACTCAGGTGCCGCGACTATGTCGACAGCATCTTTTGCCCCTTCCGCAGTGTCCATCGTTAGGGTGCAGGCACTGTTTCCTGCATCCCTGGAGTCGGCTTCGGCTGGTGGATGCTCCACAAACTTGCCGCGGGGCCCCTGGAACTTGACGTACACCGTTCCCAGCATAAAGCTGAGCCGGCGCCCGTGCTCGACCAGGGGTTTTACCACCGTCTCCGGGATACTGACTACAGCAAACGTATCCGTCGCTTGCCTGTCCATCTTCAGTAGGAGCCATCTTTCGATGTCTGCCCACCGGTTTTGGAAGCGCAGCATGTGTGCTACCTTCCTGTGGTCCTCGTGGACCCCAGGGAGCAAGATGCCGCAGCGGACCCGCTTCATCATCTCGCTCGGGCGCTTGACTACCAGCTTCTCCCCCGTGGCAAGGGTGATGCTGGCCACGCTGCGCTTTAGCCATTCCAGCGTAGGCTGGTTTTCGCACCAGAGTCTCAGGTAGCCGTCGGTCAATATCGGCCTTCCCCGAAACGCTGGGCCCTCTGAATTGCTGCTGCCCGGCTTCATCGACTCCTCGAACAGCAGTTCTACAATTCGTTTTTGGACCTCTTCAGACTGACTAAGGCTTAGGTTTTCCATGGCCGCAGTAGTTACCGCCGCCATTAGGTCCGCCTTGACCGCGCTCGCGTAGTCAATCTGAGCGGCTTCCCCTGGTGGTCCGGTCCTCCGCCTCTTAGGCTCGCCTCTCGGAGATATTGTCTCGTCGAGACGTGCCCTTTTGGCGGAGTACCGGCCCCCCTGGGTACTACCACCCTGAGGTCCTGCTTGCGCCCCTTTGCCCTTGGGAGGAGGTGGGCGTCGCGGCGCTGAGGGTTCAGCGGACGCATCACTCCCCCCCTGCGGACGGGTACCTTGCCTTGAGGTAGGCACCGGAGGCGTGTCTGTGTTTAAGGCAGTTCGCCTCTCCTTCTCTCTGCGACGTTGCCTTTTGTTTTTCTTCTTGTGCGGCTTGTCTATTGCCGCACAGGCGGAAGAAGTTGGGGGTTGGGGCGCCAGCTCTACGTGTTTCGCCTTCTTCCCCTTCCTCTTCCTGGACATGGCGACCTGCCATCCGGACAGGCTAGGGTCCGTGGCTGGTTCGCCTTGTTGAGACCTCCTCCCCGCGGTTTGCTCCAGGTTTGTGGGTCGAGCCACATCCGGAACAGCTGCGGGGGCTGGCCGGGTCCGGCCTGAGCTCGTGGAGCTCGTTGAAGGCTGTGCCCGTCCAGTGGGTGTTTTCGCGTTAGGCGTCCTGGTCACCGGCTTGCCAGCGACCTTTCTGCCTTCCGCGGTCAGTTTAGTCTTCGGTGTCGGTATCGTAGCGGCGCCGACGCGAAGCTGTTTGTGTTTGCCTTCCTGGGTCGCCGAAGCTTCCCTGAAGGCTCGTGTTAAGGAAGAAGGTCCTACTGGACCTCTTCCTTGGGTGTCCGGTCCAGCTGCTGCCGTACCTTCCACCTTTGGGGTGTCCGGTCCAGCTGCTGCCGTACCTTTCACCTTTGGGGTGTCCGGTCCAGCTGCTGCCGTACCTTCCACCTTTGGGGTGTCCGGCCCAGCTGCTGCCGTACCTTCCACCTTTGGGGTGTCCGGTTCAGCTGCTGCCGTACCTTTCACCTTTGGGGTGTCCGGTCCAGCTGCTGCCGTACCGTCCACCTTTGGGGTTTTTCTTGTTTTTTTGTTGTTGTCCATTTTTGTTTATGTATGTGTTTCACCTCTCGAGCTTCCCACCCTCCGTGGAGCCCGCACCTTTGGGGATGTCCCTAAGGACACCAGGAATACCCGAGAGGTATAGGGTCGTTGGGTTGGGACTCATGCGCGACATCAGGAACTGCAGACATGCGGCCCCCAGATGTGCCGCCTGTCCTCGCTCCGTCAGCATGGCCGAGTCCCAGTGTTCTCCCGGAGAACACTCCCCCCGAACCTCGCCTGCGGACCGTACCACCTCATCCGTACGGGACGCGTGTCCATTTCCCTGTGGTGGCTAGCTACAGGGCTACCGTTTCGCCTGAATTCCAGACCAAAGAGGGCATGTTGCTTCATGGAGGTATCTAACCCCGACCCCAATCAGCTCAACCCTCCAGGACTCCTTCATCCTGGCTTACGGCGCTCGACTGCGCAGGACTAGCGCAGGCAGGCATGATACTCCACCGAGGTCGCCTGCTGGCCCTGGTAAAGGTCCTGCGTTATACCCCACAGTACAGGGTCCCTGGCCGAACTTCGCCACCTGCATACTCCGGCCTACTGAAGCATGTGGTGCCCACCCCCGCGACGAGGACGCGCCGGTCAGGACTTACCCAAGTGAGAAATAGAGAAGAGGACTCTATTTCGCCTTGGGCCGGGTTAATGGACGTCCTTACTAAGTCCGTCCAAAGGCTCTTGCAGCTTGGAGACTGTCTGTTGCGCAGTATGGGGTCGCGCGTTGTCGTGAAGCAGCTGCAAGAGCTGGGGTTGGAAGCTCTCCCTCATACGCCATACTCACCAAACCTTGTACCTACCGACTATTACTTTTTCCAAAATTTAGACAACTTTTTAGTGGGTAAAAAATTCTATTCCCGAGAGGCAGTACAAAATGCCTTTGAAGAGTTTGTTGCCTCGCGTCCAGCTGATTTTTACAAGAAGGGCATCAATGAACTGCCAATGCGTTGGCAAAGATGCGTCGATTGCATGGGTGATTACTTCGAATAACAGAAATAAAAAGCTTTGAAAAAATAAGTACTTTCACTTATTGCATACAAAACGGCAATTTCATAGGTAAAGACCTATTATTAGTCTTTATCCAAATAAATGTGTTGTTGATTATGAGTATTAGATCTTAGAAACTACTGGTACAATTTAAAAAATTCTTTCAGTGTTAGATAGCCCATTTATCGAGGAAAGCTATATATCATCACGCTAAGACCAATAGGAGCGGAGCACCAATGAAGAATGTTTCAAAAACGGGGGAAAATTATCACGCTACGGGCAATAGGAGACGCAAACGACGTTGCGTGGGTCAGCTATACTAATATATAAAGCTGAAGAGTTTGTTTGTTTGTTTGAACGCGCTAATCTCAGGAACTACTGGTAAAATTTGAAAATTTTGATTATTATAAATGCAAAAGTAACTCTGTTTGTCTGTCTGTCTTGCTTTCACCAGAGCTTGCTTTGGCCAAACCGCTGCACCGATTTGAATGAAATTTGGTACACAGATAGTTTAGAGTCTGAGAAAGGACATAGGCTACTTTTTAATGCGAAAAAAGGGTTGTAAGGGGTTTAAAAGGGGGATGAAAGGTTGTACTGGGAGTTCACTCGCCACACGCCTGCGCGTTACCTACGTCAGGCGTCTTGACAACGACTAAACAAGGCTGTCACAATCATAAAAAATATTTCACTTTTTCAATGAAGACTTAACAATGATAGCAATGATATTTTATATATAAAAATTAAATATTAAGATATTAAGTATATATTCGTCAATCTGATTTGTATGTTCATTATATTAATAGAAATAAATAAGCCAAATTAATATAATTAATTAACAGCGTTTCTTGACTTCAAAATTCTCTACAGAAGTATCGTCATTATAATAAGCTAGCTGTTGGTTAGATATGAATAAAAATGTAAATAATATCGATCTTGATCACCTGACTAATGAGATAGTTATCAATTAAACGAACGGATCATGTCAGGCGTGGAGGGAGATGTTGTCGAATACTTAAAGTCTTTAGAAACATCAGGAGTGCCAACCCATAAGTTGAGGCTGCATGTTAATGTTCCAGTACTATTAAATGAGGTATCTTGAGCGCCAAAGCAATGTAATAGTACATGGCTAAATATTACATAACTGGGGTACAACATTGTAAAAGCTACAATCATGACGCATGGAATGGCAAAAGAAGATAATGTTTTAATTCCCCGTATTCCAATAATTCCAACTTATTTGACATTTTAATTTAAAAGAATGCAGTTTCCGCTGAAAACAGCATTTCCAATAACAATATTATCAAAACCCAAGGACAGATGCTTAAAGATACAGTTTTTTTTTTCTCATGGGCAGCGTATATCTCTCACGTATATCAAATCCACAAAATCTCCATATTTTGGCAAAATATGGCAAAAGAAAAAACGCAGTTATTAAAATTGTACTTTTTTTATTTGAAGCTGCCAAAGTGACTATGGTCAGCCTGATGGAAAACTCAAGCAGAATCCAACAGTGGGGGCAACCATACTCACTGGGAAAGCAGACAATGCAGTATTGCGTCCCACACTATGACGGCTTAGTGAGATGCTTTTTCACGCCCACTTAAAGGCCCCGGGATCATAGTGGGAGAGAAACACTTGCGCTGGTAGTGAGTTCCAGTTTTTAGCTGCTCGGCACAGGAAGGATGAACCAAACCGTTTGGTTTGAGAGTGAACATGTTATTTTGCAGAGGAAGGGAGAAGGGGGACCAGTTGGAAGAGCTCCTCAGAATACTTCCAATGATACAGATGGTAGTGGACTGCTATAGAGGCGATATCTCTACGCAGCTGCATAGGTTCAAGGAACTCGGTGGCTTCGGGACTGTTGGTAAAGCGGACTGTTCGCCACTGCAACCGATCGAAAGCATCAAGCAAATACTGCGCGGATCCATCACAAAGATGAGAAAAGTACTCGAGGTCCCGGCAAATATCCATACCCAGGACACCGAGTAAAAAAAAAAAAAAAAAGAGCTAACATGTCATTGATATGCAGAAGAAATAGTGTGGGCGACAGGACTGAACCCTGAGGTACGCCAGCGTTTACATCCAAAACATCAGAGGCCGTGCCGTCGCAAAGGCCCATAATGCGGCGCTGATTAAGAAAAGCGTCAATCCAGTGACAGAGTCTAAGAGGCGGACCGAATGCCGAGAGCTTGGAAATAAGCTCATATAAACACTTTATATTTTATGTACATATATAAATACTTAAATAAGTTTTTAATAGTAAAACGTGTGTGTATTATTTGTAAAAAAAAATCGGGTGGTGTCGTGGGACATCAGATAGGAATGAGTTCCATATCAAAAATACAGATGGCGCTATACTAAATTTTTCGTTCACGAAATAAATAAATCATTACAGATGGCGCTATACTAAATTTTCACTTTTCACAAAATTGTCTTAACCCCTTTATTTTATTTAAACTGATTTAAAAAAATATATAAAAGTTCTATGCGAGGTAAAGAATATAAAACTATTCAGGTACCAATACATTTTGTATCATGATTTTATATCGATAAAAGTCCTACCTATATTAATAACGCGAAAGTTTGTTAGTATGGATGGATGGATATTTGTTACTTTTTCACGCAAAAACTACTGAACGGATTTGGATAAAACTTTACAGTAATATAGCTTATACATCAGAATAACACATAAGCTACTATTTGCAGCGATAACCTACATACACGCGGGCGAAGCCGCGGGCAACAGCTAGTATTTAATATTAAGTTTTACAATTCAACCAATAATTAAATGTGTGATTGGGTTAATATATTGGACCAAATGTCCCAAACAATCAATATCAAGTATACAATATAGTTCAAATTAGTAAACAATTAGTAATATAAGTTTTACAATTTAACCAATAATTAAATGTGTCACCTACCTACATTTAATCATTATGCTAATAAATTGTTTTCAATACTTATTTAAATAGCTATATCAGTGGAATCTAAGCTATGTGGACAGTGGAACAGTATAGTTACCTACCTAACAACAAGGTATCACCTTCTGAGTGCACTACGGAGTGCCCAGAGGTTAACCACGCTTTCTGCTATCAAAATGTTCATTCCTCTCGCCAATGCAGCGATCACCTTGTTACGTTTGAAATACCTATAGGCCCATGTTATAAGCATACAATCACTAAACTAGTTCATTGGCAAGAGCAATGAACTACGGCCATTCACCGTGTTCTTAATCTAAACTAAAATCATCAAGCACTTACTGGAGTTGTATGGCTTCCTTGTTCTCGGCACCGCTGATGGGGTACCCCACCGCTTGGTCTGTCCTGGTACGTTCACACATACATGCTCCAGAATGCTGTACAATCTTCAAGGAATTCGAATTACAATACACTCGATTCAGCTATCACGGATCGCGCCTATGACGTGACTACAAAACTCGCGAGACCAAATCAGACCAATCATAACGGTAAACCACTAAAGGGACCGGGTTGAATTGACAATTAGCTAAATTACAATTAAAACGGTTCTTTTTTAACGAAGCTCCAGCTCCGATCCAAGCGTCTCAAAGTACCATCTGTCGACGTCAAAACATCAAACAAAAAAAATGACAAACAAAATTGTTGCCATTACAATGACGTTAAATTTCTAACACATTATATACCTATAGAAAACACCCAAACTCCGAAACAAATATTTGCAGATCATACAAACATTCATTACATTACGTAGCTACAACTTTGTCTTGCCAGACCCCAACCTGCACTTGGCCAGCGTGGGGTCGTATGCCCTTAACCTTCTCCTGAGAGAAGATCCGAGCCCAGCAGTGGGACGTTGTGGGTTGTTGATCATGATACAAACATTTGGTCGCAGTCGCTTACGCTCTCGCTACGCCGCCGTGGCAGTCAAAAGATTATTTTAAAGTATACTCAATCTTTTCAAAGATATGTTATAATTAGGCGTTATAGAAATATACAACTTACGTACCTACATACAAAAATAAATGTAAATATCACTGCAAACTGTAATTTCTAACATAAACTCTTTAGTTTTAAGAAGACAAATATTCCTGCGTCGCGGGGAACTTTACAAACTTATATGAAACAAGGAACATGCAGACTCAGAACAACGATTCGTAGATCACACAAAGTTTTATTCAATGTGGGGTTAGTACTCAACTTAGTAAAAAGTGGTGTGGTGAGTGCTAAACCATTGCGTCAACCTTGCAGTCATATTCAGACCCTTTACAACTGGGACGTAAATTTATTTGTATTGATCCAATATAACCAGCGATTTACAGGTAATATAATTTATACTTTCGATTGCACTCGATGGAACTTGTTGAAATACTTACATTCTAGAATTGCACTCACTTGTACTTATTTCACTATTTTAATTAAGTTTAATCCTGACCGGTTTCGCTCTATGACATTATCAAAGGTTGTTCAGGATTGAAGTTAATTAAAATAGTAGAATAAGTACAAGTAAGTGCAATTCTAGAATGTATTACAGGTAATCAATTGAAGCATTCTGTTACTTAATTATCATTATTATACAATACGTCTTATGAACTATAGCAATTATTGAATGAGCCCAAAATGGAGTTTTAAGATTGCCGGATAATCGAAAGTTAGCGTGACCGTCTTAATAATGCCGAATAATGGTTCCGTTGTTTTGTACCGTTACAAAAATATGACGGTGTGAGGGACAGAAACTCATTACATTATCATCAAAGCATTGAGATTTCATTACATCCTTTATTCTTTTGTGGAAATCATAGAGAAACACAAGCTGACAAACCGGAGGGGAGTAGCCATAGCGTGTTTTCGCGATACAAAACAGTCACTTTTTATATGGATAAACCTTCACACATACACATTTTCGATTTACATATACACATTTTAGATTCACGTATACACATTTTAGATTCACATATACACAAATACACATTTTAGATTTACATATATACATTTTAGATTCACATATACACATTTAGTATGAAAATAATCGCGTGTTGCTACGAACTAACATATCATTTAAAGCATAAAATTTTAACAAAAAGATAACCGACTTCAAGAATGAACCAATTGAAATGGAATCACATGGAAAGCACCAGCTTCCAAATAAAATGAAATAAAC
This sequence comes from Diaphora mendica, assembly GCA_949125395.1. Taxonomy (NCBI): domain Eukaryota; kingdom Metazoa; phylum Arthropoda; class Insecta; order Lepidoptera; family Erebidae; genus Diaphora; species Diaphora mendica. The sequence continues at coordinate 39,357,328 of OX421310.1, read as the reverse complement.
TAACAAGTGCACTAGTCGAATTAGTCGAATACTACGAATTTCGAAGGCTCCCCTCGATTTCTCTTGGATGCCATCATCTATCTCCTCATTAAGAAAAGAATCATTGAAATCGGTTCATAAACAACGAAGTTATCCGCGAACACGCACAAAAAAAATATATACGGTCGAATTAATAACCTCCTCATTTTTGGAGTCGGTTAAAACTACAGAACTACTAGAAAAGCCTTTGACGTAATTTCGTAAGTAATCTTTTGTCGCCGGGACGCACACATAAACGATTAATAATATTATACACACATAACTAAGTCTATTCTTATTCGTCCAAGGGATTTAATGAATATAATAATAAACTACAACCTTATGCTCTTGGCATTAAGTAGAGTTTTACGTGCAATTTTGTGTTTAGAGGTGGATCTTCGTCTTTATGACCCATCGATTATAATAATTAAATTTGCTTAATTTCTATAAGAAATAGTTCTTACTTTTAAATATCGCTATCCTATTTTTTATATTAAAGTCACTGTCTTAGAAATGGATTGAGTGAAATTGTACTAGTTTCTTGTGTATATATAAAAATAAGACATTTGTTTTGTCAAAACGTAAGTACATATTGTACATCTAATTTTGGAGTTTGACGTTTCATACTTATCAACACGACACAACTTTCTATAGACGTAACACACATAATCTTAATAATTTTTCTGTCCCTTCTAACCCTGTAATCAACAGTAATTATGAGGTTATTTTATATCATCACAAGATGTACATTTTTTAAATTTGATATCTTAATTTAAATGCAAAAAACAATGTATAGACGTTGGACGGCCCGAAAATGTTAATCTTCAAAATATGTTTTAAGTTTTAAAAGAAATATTTCTCTTATTCCTATTCCATTTCATCAAAAAGCTTTCCAAAAAAAATCATATTAAAAATTATTTTGCAGTCGGTTAAAAATCATAATATAAAACAAATCACCTCTTTCTACTTAAGAAAAACACAAACCAATATCATCGACATCCACAATTTTGCGGTATCGATTGCATTACATGCGCATTTGGGCTTATACTTTGACAGAGGAGAACGTCTTTGTATGACTATTCCCTACCGTGTTGCCCTCTGGTGAAAATCAATAGCATGTCGTGCTGCAATTATACAAGTTTAAATTTAGCTAATAAATGTAATAAAAATATTTAACACACGGCACATCTAAAACTTACATTTAGTTTTCAAAAAACATAATTGTAGCATTAATAAAGTAGTTTTATTAAAACATCCCGAAATAAATTTATTTCAAAAATACTGCAATAACTACAAACCATATTATAAATTATAAGGTAACTCTGTCTGTCTGTAACGCTTGCACTCCTAAACTGCTGCACGGATTTCATTGAGGAAGAACATAGGCTATTCTTTGCCGCGATAACCGATATACACGGAAGCGAAGCCGCAGGCAAAAGCTAGTTTAATTATATAATACAAATAATAAACTAAAATATTTTCAAGGGAACGTGAACTTTATCAAGCTATACTGTTTAAAATGTTTTATATGTGAGAGAGCCACGCTTTGGCATGAATGGGCCGGCTCGACCGGAGTGATACCACAGCCTCACAGAAAACCGGTGTGAAATAGTGCTTGCGCTGTGTTTCACCGTGTGTGTGAGGATATTCCCTTCCCCTATCTACCCCTCCCCCCCATCCCCTCACAGGCCGGCAACGCACTTGTAACGTCTCTGGTGTTGCAGGTGTCCATGGGCGGCGGTAATCGCTTACCATCAGGCATTACGTCTGCTGGTTTGCCCGCATATTCCATAATTAAAAAACAAAAAAAAAACGGTCCAAAGTAAGTAAATGAAACCAGACTACAATTTAAGTTGCAGTATTTGTTGAAACTTGTTATTTTAAGGAAAGGCAACTTGGATTACTTCTGGTGTTGATGTAATAATAATGGGGTCGAAGTTACCGAAAATCTTTAAAAAGTTAGAGTTGGAAAAGTTCCAGATAGCGAAAAACTTTGTTGTGGTGTATCAATTGAGAAGCGTGTTTCATGTGACTTTTTGGAATTCAAAGAAAATATAGTAGTAGTATCTTTTCTTTGAATTCCAAAAAGTTTTAGTGCTTTCTTTTCTGTGTCCAGTTCTGCAGTAGAGCTACCTAAATAAATTCTTTTCGATTATATTTTAAAATAATGAGCGTTGAACGTACATGATGTACTAATAGACATAATGCTGTACGGTCGCTAGGTAACAAAATAATGAGCATCGATGTTGCGGAGCATACTCCCTACCAGAGCCACTTTAAATTCGTATCCAGGACAGATAAATCTACTATTTAAAAAAAACTGATGTACGAATACTCTTTATTGCGTAAGTGTTGTAAAATATAATGATTAAAATGTGGTTTTGTTAGTTTTCACTTTGTTGTAATATTCATTCTAGGAAAAGACTTGTTATTTTGTGTCAGCAACTTTTATTTAAATTATCCATTTTGTAGTTAAGTAGAAACATAGATTACATCAAAATATGTGAAATGTATGGCAATGGAGTCGTAGCTCTATTCTGGGAACCTCACTTGCACGGTGAATAGCATCAAAAAATTGCCAGCATGACATGCATGACTTTAAGTCCGCCTTATGCAATATATTTCAGAAGTTAAATAAATTTCATGAGCACCCTAACAATTCTAGGGAACTTTAAATAATGAAATATAATTATTATATTTCATTGTTATATTATAAATCATTTCTTTCAGAAAATCCTTATCAATTGTATTATACGTTATATATGATAAAAAATTTACAAAAACCGACTTCAAGGTTCGACTCGATTTCTCTTGGATGCCATCATCAGATTTTAGTGCCCTTATCATGGTACCACCGTTGGGATATTTCATTTCCATTAAAAAAGAATCATAAAAATCGGTTCATAAACGACAAAGTTATCAGCGAACACACATAAAAAAAAACATATATACGATCGAATTTAGAACCTCCTCCTTTTTTGAAGTCGGTTAATAAAAAATGAACAGTAACAACAGATCAAAACTTCAGCGTCTTATTATTAAATTGTGTTTTAATAATCCGTTGTAAGTGCCTAATTTATTTCAAAATTATGCTTTCAACTCCAACAAAGATGTATAAGTCATTAGGGTTTCAATATATTGTGCCAAGTTTCCAAGTTGTAGAGTTATAAATGTTTAGCAGCCTCGAAAAGGAGTTATGTTAATTATAGACTAGCATTACTTGATCTTTAAAATCATTTATTATAACAAGAAACCGGGAATTTTGGTCGCTTGTTCAAATAAGGGGCTAACTCATACGTAGCTTAGGAGTTGGATGTGAAATTGTTTTTGAGACTTTGTGTTACAATAATGTTAAATATATTTTGTTTCAGTTCAAAAATAGCTTAAAAGGACTAAGGACGGTCGACGGACTTTTGAATTGCTTATATTAAAATGAACTTTATCTAAACTTAGAAGAGAGAGGAACTTAAATTTCAAATACTTGTAACTAAAATTTGAATTAAAAACTTAAATATTAAATTGCCAAATTTATGAATTAGAACTAACATTTTGTTATTTCCTATTGTCAAAGTCACTTATTTATTTCTATACCAATCAAAATTACAATTTAAAATAAATTTAGCAAAAAGTACCGTAAAATAATAACAAGTGGTACGTATTAAGTGTATTTAAACGTTGTGCTTCATTTCTGGAAAACCTGTCATAAGAAATAAGGAAGAGCTTGAAAATGTCTTGAAATAATACAGGCTAAAGCGTTATCAGAGCCTCAAAATAAATTTCAAGTAACTTCGGTGGTGAGCCTCGAGAAACAATAAATATCTTTTATTTTTCTAAATCGGTAAACCTTGCTCGGAAGAAATTGGCAGGATCTCGTGGTTGGATTTATCTTCAAAATAAATTACATATTGTGATCAGTGATACTACTCATGCATTATACTGCGGTACCCGTACTTTCTCAAGTACGAGGCCTGCTGGTTTCTGTAGTCAGGGAACTATGCTAGTACCTGAAATTTAGGAAATAACACGACTATACGTATTGTACGTTTTTACTGCAAGATAAAAATTTTACAATATAGGAATACATTTATTTATATTTCACTGCTAGGAGGTCTTGACTCCGCGACCCCTGCAGTGTCTCTTCTTCAGCATTAAAAAAATCAAGGTTTCAAATTATATAAATCAATTCTAGAACATTCGCTTCAAACAGGAGTTTTCATCTGCCAGTTGCACATTTCGACGCAGAGGTTGTATAGCTCTGCACCGTAAAGGCCTCGCTCGCCACAATACCCACTGGTAACTAATGCATTTCTACATAAAGAGATTTTAATCTAAGTAAAGAATAAAATCGTCATCATCAAAATTATATCTTGCTAATTTTCTAAATTTATTTTGGGGCTAACCTCTACGAGTGTTTTTCCTTCATTATTTTCTACATTTTGCTCATCTCCATGCATCACATACCCTACCAGGAATCTCGAAAAAAAAAAGTCATTTTTTTTTGTACTATACTTATTTGATGACTTACAAGTAGATACATTACAAATAGGACTCTTAGAATTAGTAAAGATATTCCAATAAAACGTGGACACATACAGTACAAATAATCCAATATATTATGTGTGCATATATATGACACTATTTTCAAGCCATTGCGAATTACGACAGTTGCCCTTAATGGCACGATCGTTAATGTTACGACAACTCATGTTTCCATTAGTATGCATGGCTGAGAATGAGTTATAGCGAACAACCAGCTTTAAATGTTTGTAATATGTTTTTGCATATAGCAATAACAGTTATATAGCGTACTTCCGTTTACAATAATGTGTGTTATTGAACAAATGTGAGCGTAATTTATCAATATCCAAACAAAATAACTTTACCTACCTGTTATATACTTAATTTTCGTGTCACATTGTTGCTCACAATGAGCTCCAAAACTATCTTACCGATTTTCACGTTTATTTTTGACGTCAAAACGTCTTGTAAATCAATGAACGCCTGTTGCACGCGCGAAAAAGCATAACCCTGGACGAGCATTAAGTATGCTGCGAGCATTAAGTGAACATATATGTAATAAGTGATTGATCAGAATTTGTAGAGGCAGTATTAATATATTTCCTATTTATATGATATAATAGCAGCAGTAAGTAATTATGAAGGTAGAATAAAGAATTTGACATTTACTAAACAAAGAAAAATATTTAAATTCTACTAAGACGCTTTTAAAACTTTGGACAAACTAAATCTCGAAATTACTCTAAGCTTTGAACCAACGGATTAAATTATAGAGAAAATAAACAATATTCATAGCAAATCTTTGTGCAAATTAAGTTTTTAAATTTCTTTAAAAACAATTCTAAAGTTTTGAGAAGTATAAAATAATTGTTAAGAATCTACAAATATTATAAACTAGCTGACCCACGCAACGTCGTTTGCGTCTCCTATTGGCCGTAGCGTGATAATTTTCCCCCGATTTTGAAACATTCTTCATTGGTGCTCCGCTCCTGTTGGTCTTAGCGTGATGATATATTATAGCCTATGGCCTTCCTCGATAAACGGGCTATCTAACACTGAAATATTTTTTCAAATTGGACCTTGGACCCACTGTTCTTGTTTTGTTCCTGAGATTAGCGCGTTCAAACTAACAAACAAACTCTTCAGCTTTATATATTAGTACGGATGTTTTTATTATACTCTTCTAAGATCTAATACTCATAATCAACAACACCTTTATTTGAATAAAGATTAATATCAGGTATTACGTTGATAAAAACTCTTTGGCAAATAACTCATTATTAGGTACCAACTCTTAGCGTCTTATACTCGTGATAACTTCTAAACGAAATGTTCGATTGGGATGAAACAAAAAGTATGTTACTTCTACATAAATACCCTTGATAACATAATGCTTTATTTGGATAAGGGTTAATGTTACGATACACATTTAACGTAGTTTCTTTCTTCAGATGATTTAATATTTTTTTTGAACACAAAAGTGGTTATTGTGACTAAACCGTGATAGTTAGATATATCCTCTTGCGGACTTTTTTGTAGATCTTAATGGGACCTACAAACCCGTAATACATTATTTTGTTCTATTGTCAATAGTATTTGCAGCGCACGCAAAAATAGGTTTTCGATTTCACACCTTGGGTTACGAAATAGCAATTTTCTTACGGATCCCTAATTTTTTTGAAAATAAAATATAGCCTATAGCCTTCCTCGATAAATGAACTATCCAACACTGAAAGAATTTTTCAAATCGGACCAGTAGTTCCTGAGATTAGCGCGTTCAAACAAACAAACTCTGCAGCTTTATAATATTATAGTATAGATAAGCACATCGTTTCGAGAATTAATTTAAAGATGCAAAAGAAAATAGAACTTCTTTCTGAATAGAATGAAAGGGAGTGCAAATAAATACCTTCAGGGATCTCACAATCTGTCTCGAAAAAGATTTACAATCGTGTCGACACCGATACAGGACAATCGGATTTACACGGTCAAATTGATAACGAAGGCAAAAACGTGAAAGGCCGCTTGTGGAGACACCTAAAGGTTTTAAGGGTCCTTGAGAAACGGCCTCGGCTTTCCACCTTTTTAAAGGCTTAAAGGATTCACATTGAGTGACATGGGGATTGCAATCTCAGAGACATTCCAACTAGATTTTATAAAATTGTATTGGGATGGTATTTTTATCTCTGTTTTGAAGAAATTGATTCTGCAAGAAGTAAAATCTGGCATATTTTGTAACAATTTAAGATCGCTTTTATTAATTACCATAATTATCTTGAGGCAACAATTAGATAAAGAATAGAGTGGTTACAGTTCGCATGATGATGAGACGTTCAATTCAGAATTTATTAATATGTTGCCGTATTATATTACGCTTCTTTTGGCAACAGAATAAAGATAACTCTTGCGGGTCAAGAATTTGATGTCAGCTGCTAGGAAAAACTTTAATTATTTAATAAAACCACGGACGTTATTACTCTTTGACTTATAGGGTAATTACAATAGGCTTCAACTATTATATAAGTGGAACATATTTAGCAAAATGGAGGTCAAATAACCTTCTGCCGATACCTACAATAATATAAAAACAACGACTATTCTTAATCCAAATGAATTGTTCAATCCAAAACAATACTACGTATTTATTAGATTAGTTTCCCTATGAGCGTCCAAACTCAGTAACCATTTATCACTGCAATCCAAACTGTAAACATTTCTTACACGTTTGATTTCGAGTAATAAATCTCTCCATACCTCTTGAGGCAACTTTTTTTTATTCGGAAACCTTTAATACCATGTGAGTGTCGTTGATTCGACACGATAAATCATGCAAGGATTACAGAACCTTTTTGTGACATTACAGCTGGTTTAAAGTAGGATTTTCAGACGTTGTTAATTTACAGTGAAATTACAAAAAGGAAATGATCAAAATAAGTTATGGTGTGTGTGCGCGTGCATATGTGTCCATATGTGTGGTCAAACATACTCAACTAGTTAAATGTGTAAAGAGACAGAAAACTAATTGCATAATTAGCATCGAGAGTTCATTGAATATTCATAAATAGCAGAATCACAAACAAATTGAATACCGTACCTTCACATTTTTGATAATACAGTTTACGAAGCAAACATGTAATTAATGATACTATTATCATTATTGTGCACCATAATCATTTTTTTTTGTGAATTATGCATTCAAGATTTTGTATTTTGTATGAGCAATTTTGTCAGTATCAAATTAAATTTCTAAAGCAAATACTAGGAAAACTATGTAAAATATCGAGGCTATTTTTACCCGACTACGGCAAAGCCAAAGGAGGGTTATGATTTTGACAGGCTATGTATGTATGTATGTGTGTATGTTCATTTGTTCCTTCGTAGCTCCTTAACTACTTATTAGAACTGGACAAATGAGGTATCGTTAGAAGCATCTTGATCATCCGCTGGTTATAGGCTTTATGACTTGTCACTGAATATAATGTGGCGCCCTCTAGCCGTCATAAAGTACTGCATTAAAAGATAAATTTTAAATAAATATGCCGTGTTTTTTATCATTCGAAAGGGCATTACTTATACATTTTAAAAATGTATATATTATTAGCATTTTCTCGTGACTTTGTCCGTATTTATTCGATAATTGTGATATTTCTATGGTATTTATTTAAAATATACTTTGCAAAGAAATTAATATATACCCCAAAACATTTAAATAAAAAAAAGGAAAAACTAAAACCCAACTAGGACAAAAAACTTACTTTATTTTTAATCTTTAGCATACATCAGATATCTTTAAAAAAAATAGAGCCTTTCAGTAGGTACTGTATGTGTGTATGATGGCGCGATGTCGCGTATGATATTTGTCATTTGAAACCGCGCGCACTAATAAGTCAATTCAAAGGTGTGCACTTCCCTGGTGACCTACTATACTCTTCCGTATCTTTTCACTAAAATTACTCCCACAAATTACGGTAAACCAACAAAAATAAACACTTACCAAACAAATTTTATACCTTTTGGGAAAATTTTGTGTGAGACTTCGTGATTTACGTACAGTATATCCAACTCACATTAATTTCATATTTTGCTTTGAAATATGTATTTCCATTTACGTGATTAAAAGGCAAACTCCCAAATTGTTTGACAAGTTGTCCATATTCTATACTAACAGTATAAATTCGAAAGTAACTCTTTCTGTCTGTCTGTTACGCTGTTACGACTAAACCGCTTTAATTTAAAATATACCTACATCTTCTTCGTCATAGCCTTTATTATTTCCAAGATTTGGGGTCAGCCACTAACTCAACCGGTTTTACCTGAATATCAGTTTTTACACGGAGCGACTGGCATCGGACCTCCGCAACCCTGAGGGCGAACTAAATTCGATGATTGAACTAGTTGTCAGTATATATGAGGGCAATGACTTCCCAATAACGATTGCCATAGATGTTCATGACAACCGGGACCGACGGCTTAACGTGCTCTCTGAGGCACGGCCGGGCAACACCGCCATCTTCCATACTCCGGGCTACTATTAAGAATTTCTTGTAAGAAAAACCCAATAGCAGTCAGACCCGGGCATCGAACCCGAGACCTCTTGATCTACAGTCGCTTACGCTAACCAATACACCAAAGAGGCAGTTAAATAGAGATAATTTGATTATTAAGGAATGACATTGGAAGGATATAGACTCCTCCTTACCGCAATAACCGACATAAACGCGGGTGGAGCCGCGGGTAAGAACTAGTTTAAAATATTTATAAAATTTCCAACAAACTTTCCTAGAGAACTGATTTTAATGCGAAGACTGTGTATCTCCAAGGGTTATTTTGCGTAGTAGCCGTGTTACCAGGTTAGTCTTTTAATTGATCTTAGGTCTTCGTTTTTTTTATTATTTAAGAAAAGTATAAGAGTTTTAAATAATAAATAAATATAACACCATAAACATTTTCATGTAAAATGTTGCCAAGACGACTGCATATGGCTTACTCTGTGAAAAAGATATCAGATCTCATGTAGAGCCAAGCTTCTGAATCTACACGCCCTAACTCTACCAGCCCTAAATTCTCAAACTCTACATCTCAGTAAAAGATTATGTATAGGGAGGAGGATGGGGGGGAGGGGTTGTGTTATAAGCCTCCGGTATCCTCACTCACTCGGTGAAACACAGCGCAAGCGCTGTTTCACACTGGTTTTCTGTTAGGCCGTGGTATCACTCCGGTCGAGCCGGCCCATTCATGATGATTTCATTCTCACTCACTAATACGTAATTTTATTCTACTTTCGATATTAGTACCAAAAGAACTGTTGCTTTACACTCACAACAACTCCAAGTAAACGTTTTCCTTAAGTCTCTCAGTAAATAGCATAACCGCAAATATCACGTCTTGTAATAATGATAGAAACGAAAATAGGCCTTAAAACATTTCTTACATGGTTTATATTTGTATAGTATTAGTAAACAGGAATGGTTTGTAGTTAGGTACGAACTAGGTACCTAACTAAATGTCATTCTTGTTTAAATGCCTGTTATGAAACAATATTGTCATTCAGAGAGTAACTATTCTATCAGAACGTTTAGATTAATTTAATCGCAACATTTTTTATTAAATATGAATATAATGAAACTATATTGTGTTATCATGTTGTGTGTAGTGTTAATAACTCAAGGTCAAGTCATTTCCATAAAGCAAACAGTATTTAACCTGTACTTTGGGAGCAGAGGTAATTGCATATTTTTGTCCCATATTTTTTTTTATGAAGTGATAGGCTAGTATGTATAAAAATTTATGAGTATCTGAATGTTTCGCTTGTACTACATAATTATATTATAAAATGTAATGAAAATTTTAGAAATAAAATAAAAACCGACTTCAAGGTTCGACTCTATTTCTCTTGGATACCGTCATCAGACCTTAGTATCCTTATCATGGTACCACCGTTGGAATATCTTCTTTCCATTAAAAAATATTCATCAAAATCGGTTCATAAACGACGAAGTTATCCGCGAAAATACATTAAAAAAAACATATATACGGTAGAATTGAGAACCTCCTCCTTTTTTGAAGTCGGTTAACACATACAATGAATGCTAAATTTCAACAGTCCACTACGGGACATAAGCCTCTCCTTAGCAATAAACAAACAAAGGTTGACTGATATAGAATGCCTTGTATGTTGAGTATGCACCGATGTATATGTGTACATTAAGTTTTTAAATAAATAAATATTTTCCTATTCATTATTCATATTCAATTCAATGTATACGAAGTTTTTTTTTTAAACCTAGCAAACAAAAAAAGATTTTCTGACGGTTTGGTCCGGGCTTGTCCTTGAAACGCCTAGACAGATTCTCATAAGATTTTACGTATGTATGTTATGTATCTTACTAAATACTATGTATGTATGTATTTAATAAAATACTTGTAAATCTAATCACATTTAGTCAAGGCTTATTACTCAAATTAGGACAAGAATCTCGGAATGAGAGATAGTCGGCTATAAACTTGTATAAACTATAAAACTTTATTTTGATACCGTGGGACACCGTGGGAGAGCCACGCTTCGGCATGAATGGGCTGGCTCGACCGGAGTGATACTACGGCCTCACAGAAAACCGGTGTGAAATAGTGCTTGCGCAGTGTTTCACCGAGTGAGTGAGGATACCGGAGGCCCATACCCTAATCCCCTAACCCTACCTCCCTTCCATCCCCAAAAGGCCGGCAACGCACTTGTGACGCTTCTGGTGTTGCAGGTGTCCATGGGCGGCGGTAATCGCTTACCATCAGGCGATACGTCTGCTCGTTTGCCCACCTATTCCATAAAAAAAAAACCCTAAAACTTGTCTCAAAACTAATCTATCGTACGGACCACAAATATTCCGAAGTCAAAAAACCGATTTTACACATTTATAGCAAACTAACTGACCCGACGAACTTCGTACCGCCATATTTTTGTTTGGATTTTTTTTCTAAATTTCTGAAAAACTTGTTTTTAGTAGTAATAATGCCCGCCTCAGCTTCCCGCAGTCCCACTAAAAAATCCGTTAACTGTTGATTTTCTTCTATACAAACCCCTCTATGAGTATCATGGTATCATTCGAAGTCAACCTGTAGACCCGATAAAAACACGTCGTTTAAAGTTCATAAATATAAAAGAATTCTAAATAATTTTAATTTTATATTAACTATAACGTTCTAATTGCCACACCAAAGTATCATTGTCTAGCACTAAACCGCTATAATTTATGTAATTACAGAAAATGCAGAGAAACTAGCAACAAATATACCAGCTGTAGAAGAAATATTGGCAGAAACAGATGCCCCAATGGAACCAGATGATACTGATTTGAATGAAGTTACCAGAAACATTAATGTTAATAAATGTATAATGAGTTATTGTGTAGCCTATTGTCGAAAAATGGGCTATTATCGGGGGGTTTGTATACCCCCTGATATATGCGATTGCTATAATTAAGCTAAAAGAAATATATTAGTAAAACACATTTATTTCTAGCTTCTGAATATGTTTAATGTATAATTAAATGTTAAAATATAATATTCCTAAATATTAAAGTACGAAATATAGCTTATCATATAGAGATATATTTTCATTTTTACATATTTTGTTTCATTGTTTTTCATTGTTTATTTGATGAAAGAGAAATTCAGTGACGCAAAACAAAACCCAGTGAACAATGAATCTAACAAAACTATATTTTATTGTCGGCTTAGCAGAATAATAATTTGGCGATTATCTTTTTCCTTTCGATGTAATCATATATGTACCTATGTATATTAATCATATGTATGTAAGTTAATCATATGCGGTAGAAAGGAAGCTATGTCTTCGTGTAATAATTTATAAAAAAAAAATTTGAGTCGAGACCTTATACATGAAACCACTACTTCTGTTTTCTAATTATAATTATTTATCGTGTAAATAGTGCTTTTCTTCTTCATTAAAACGTAAAACCAGCCATGGTAATACCTATGACCATTTGAAGCCCCATCGTTACGCCTGGTGTACTATAAAAAAAAATATTTTTAAATATAAGTCATTAAAATTATATAACGTTATATGTTGACCTTCAAAATTTACATCAAATCAGGCTAAACCTCATTTTCCCTTACCTTAAATAAAATCCTAAAGGTCAGTTTATTCTCGGTATCAACGACGTGACAGACGATCATTATAATTGCCAACGGAGAAAACGAGTTGAAAATCCTATCATTTTTCTTATTAAAGTCTACAAAGTTTGAAAAAAAAGTCATCAAAATACTTCGATTCCCATTTTTATATAAACTTATTGCCATAAATCATAAAGTTATTGAACAGAGTCCAACAAACGAGATAGGCACTTAAAGTTAGTTTAATGTAGTATTCAGTGCAAGTTCGGTTAAGTTAGTTCTGAGTTTCAGGAAGATAAGGACGCTGTGCGGTAATGGTGTTTTGATATGCGCCACGGTAAATAATAAATGTTTTCGAATATCGTATATTTTAAGTGTGTGCAGAATGTGTGAGGCAATGTTTATATAGAATGTTGTTAATTTTTTATATATATTTTACAAAGTGGATCACGCACTGCAAGTGACTTTTTATAAATCCTTTAGATAATTAGAATAAATCTGTTTAGAGTTTCTAAAGGTAGTATTATTACGTTATACTATACCTTATAGTAGGGACCCTTTAATCTATCTAATACTTCATATGACTGTCCAAAACAGCATTGCTACTTTGAAGTTGAATTTTTTGTAGGTGATAAATTGTACCTCTTTTAATCTAGGATTAATTTTTGTATTCGAATTTGACTTTTCCGGTCAGCTCTAATTGTTTAAACCTCGTTTTAAAGTTGAACCTCGTATTCTTACGCCTTCGATGAAAAACAACGAAAAAAATGCTTATTGATATCATTCACTCTGACTCATAATACTCACATATTATAACGAAGCTTTTTTTTTTTTTTTTTTTTTTTTTTTTTTTTTAATAATAATCATAATCATGAACAGGCTTCAATTGCCTTTTTAGTTCACTGCTGGACATAGGCCTCTCCTTGGAAAGGAGATTTAAGGCTACTATGCAACGCTGGAAAGACAAATTGGTATAGAGTTTGTTTCAGTGCAGTGATGTTGTCCGGTGTACTGTATTCTCTTATTAGGACACCCACACAAAACTGCGAATTCGCATCGCATCGTCAATATTTGCGAGCTCACATCGCAAGAACGCCCGATGTAATTCGCATCGTGCATTCGTGCGATGTTACGTCACGTCACACTTATTGACAACATTTTTGGTACACTCTGAGACTTTACTAGATGTCACTACTTTCTTTCTTTCTTTTTTTTTTCTTTATCTTACTTTTACTAGATAGCGCTGTGTGTTAGATGTGCTAAATATGTATTATTATTTTATACATAATAATATGTAGTGTAAAGTTACCTAACTAGGTAACTGTTCTATTTTCTCGCCAATGCAACGTTCACCTTAGGAAGTTTATAATGCTAGTAGGGCCCATTTGTACAGGCATTAAATTGCTAACCTAATTCACTAGCGAGAGCAATGAACCTTTACGGCGATTCACCGTGTTCTTAATCTAAACTAAAGCATCAAGCACTTACTGGAGTTGTGTGGCTTCCTTGTTCTCGGCGCCGCTGACGGGGTACCCCACTGCTTTGTCTTGGTACGTTCACACAAACAGGCTCCAAAGTGCTGTATATCTTTCAAGGTATTCGAATTACAATAAACTCGTATTAGCTATCACGGATCACGCCCCTTTGAACGCGCCTACAAAAACTCGCAATCCAAACCAGACCAATCATAACGGTGACCGACGAAAACCGAGTCTTTGGAAATTAGCTTAATATCAATTAAATTCGCTTAAACCGACAATCAAATGCGAAAACGTGTTCGGCCGGCAAGCGTCTCTATAGTACTTTTTTAACCTCAAACGTTAAAACGTCAAACAAGAAAAAGTGACAGTCAAAATGTTGCCATTATAATGACGTTTAATTTCTAACAGTAACTATACGCTACGCATAATTTGGAGGATCTGAGATGTTATTTTATTTTGGTTCAAATACTGAAGAATGCAAAAAAAATATTTGTTGAACCTTTTTTTTTCTTTTAAAACATTTACAAAACTATTTTCTTATTTATTTGTATTCATAAATCATTTATATTATTTTTATTCTATTTTTCTCATCTATTTCATACAAAAATCTCATTAGGACATCTCTTTGTGGTCGAAAGTATGGTCACATGAACCAACGCTTTGTGGCACGAATTCATATCGTAGCAATTCCTACGATGCGGCGCGGCGTCGCATCTCATCGCATCGTAGTTATGTGTGGGAGCCCTTAGTCACCTCTAATCTGTTACCACACGGACATATGTTATGAATATCAAATACTTATTTTCTTTTCTCATTTTAAAATAGCATGAAATTAAATAAACATAGCATTTCCAAGTGCTAAGAGTACTGTAGATTGTCTTGACAGGAGTTCAAAACTAATTATCCGATCCTATTTGTACTTCCATTTCTATTATGCTATTTAGTACGCCCACACTATTCTGTTGGTCTGGAACGAAAAGTTGGTTTGGGATGGACTAAAATGGATTGAATGATCTTGCATTAATTTGAAAGTCTTTAAAATGTTTTCTTTTCCAACGTTTATCCAATACCCAATTAAAGGTAGTACAGCCACGCTGATTTCAGCACGAACGGGCCGGCTCAACCGGGGCGGTACTACCCTCGCACAGAAAATCAACGTAAAATGACAGCATTCGTGCTATCGTGTTTCGTTGGTGAGTGCGAGACGGAGGCCCAAATAGTCTAGTCAACAAGTTCCATACTTGTTGACTAGACTAAAAGATGCAGCAGCGTCACTTGGCCGCCATGGTGTGGGTCACCATACTGCATTGTCTGCATTCGCAGTGAGTATGGTGACCACCACTCTTGGATTCTGCTTATGCTTTACATCAGGCAGAGTAGAGTCATTTTGGCGGGCCATGCATAAAAAAAACTAATTCAGTTGGGAGACTCAATCGACATTTTTTTTTTATCTAAGTAATGTTACTGTTATGTCTGCATTTGTATGGCATGCTCGTGTAACGGTATGTTTTTGAGTTATTTAACTGAAAAGTTTATTACTTATGAACGTTATTTAATCACTATACACATGTAAGTAGAGAACGTAGTAGAAATAGTAGTTGAAGGTAGTAGAGACATACTGATTTCAGCACGAACGAGCCAGCTGAACCTGGGTGGTACCAATCTCCCACAGAGAACCAACCTGAAGCGCCAGTTTCAAGCTGTTGTCTTTTGTATATTAATGTGATACTGGAGGCCCAATGATGCAGGCTTCACAGATATCGTAACTGGTATGTGAGCAGTGATGAAAGGCCGTGGAGTCTGGAGAATATACTATGCAAAATTGTACCAAAGCAATGAATGCATTTCGAACGGAACTTAGTTGGAAGTTCTATGTTGATAGTTCAAGCTTCAAGTTCATTAATAGCTCTACTGAATGCGTTGTAACTAACCAAAGTATTTCAACTTACTAGCGTATTCACAAGGTTTAGCACTTTCTGATATATATTAGTTAGAATCTATTGACATTTCAAAAACGAATGTTTTGTAAATGTCGAAAGATGATTTTAAATAAAGAATATGAGTTTGATACATCATTTATAAATTAAGCTAATTTAAATTGATGAAAGAAGTGAGTTGTAAAGAAAAGTGGAGATAATTGATAAGAGTCAAAAGTTTATCAGGATTGTTCGTCAACATCTGCATAAAAAATAAACATGTTAAATAATTCTTAAAAAAATGGTCGAAACGAAGAGTAAAATTCTTTCTTTTACAAGCTTTTTAATAACTTGCAATGTATGTATGCTTGTATGTTCGGGTGGAATCTTGCAACTCAATTTTGAAGCAAATATCTTCAACCAATTTTGCTGAAATTTTGCAAGCATATGTACACAGCGTGACAATACAATATTATAATGACATGGAGCTGATCTGATGCTGGAGCTGGAAGATGGCCATAGGAACTCTGTAAAGAAACGTCGCAACATCATCGAGTTTGGACTTGTTTGATTCGTCTCGAGGCATTCCAGTAAAAGCTTGTTTTAAAAAAACTTCTTCATTTAATTTGTTAATAATTTCATTATTATAAATTTTAAAGAATTTTAGAATTTTGTTATAATCATACCTTTGTTTTTAGTTTAACTGAACTACGAGTATAGATCGGTAATAAACACAGATTCTAAATTTATGTCTCTAACTTTATGTAATAAGTTATATGTCCCCAAAAGGGTAAACATAAAGTGTATTTAGCTTCTTTTCGCCATCTTTATTGTAGGTCCCGCCAAGTAATAAAGACGTAAGCTTACTGCGACCCTAAAGTAAAGTAATTTCGTCAATAAGACCTAAAAATGTATAGGTTAGTCTAGCGGAAAGTTGTCACTTAATACCAATGCTATAAAATCTGAGTTTTAATATCTAATACCTTAAAACGAAAAATGTTTGTTTGTATATATATATGTATATAATCTGAATCTCGCAAACGGCTCCAACGATTGTCATGAAATTCGTTTTGCAGAGAGTTTCGTTGGCGATAAATCGATTTAGCTAGGATACATTTTTAGAAATTTTACCAAAAAAAAAACAAGCAAAGCTCGGTCACCCAGGTACTTTACTAAAATAGTCACCATTACTCCTAGATTCCGCTCATGCTTTCCAGCAGGCAGAGCAGAGTCACTTTGACAGGGTCATATTTAAAACAAAATACAAGTCATATTATAGAGAGTACATTGTTACATTATAGAGATCTGATCACGAAATCGAGAATCGAAACTCAATAGTAAGGATTAAACTATTTTCTTATTTATTATTATTATTCTTATTTATTAATTTATTTATTAATTATTTTATGAAAAGGAGTAAAGTAACATCCCCTCACCCCGCAAATTGTCACGCATTGTTTCATATAAAAATCTCATTATCTCCTCTTTGTGGTCGAAAGTATGGTCAGTGGTCACATGAACCAACGTTTTGCCGCACGAATTCGTATCGTAGCAATTCGCATCGCAAGTTCCTACGATGCGGCGTCGCATCGCATTGCATCGTAGCTATGTATGTTATTATATAAGAGCAGATTAAATTTGCCAGGTTCATTAAAAATATATATAGCAGCGGAAAATTATGTATTTTAAATTAAAGCACTTTGTATTTCAATCACTTTAATCTCTTCTAAATTTACTCATACAAGATGAGCATTTAGCAATATAACTGCTTTTTGTTCATTTTCTGTTTCACAAATGTATGTTTGATGGTTCTACTGTAGTAACGGAATACAAATAATGTATTATCTTTCAGTCCGATCTATCTGCGATTAAACAGTGATTTATTACCACCTAGAAGATACATCCTCTAGAATAGACCGACATAAAATCAATATTAAGCATTTCTATGATAAATTTCACTGAGCAAGATTTTACTGAAGACCTGACCTTTTACATCCTCATCCTGGGGAAAAGTCCTCAAAGTGTGGCGATGCACTTTTGTCTCTTGAATTACAGTGACCTGTCCGTTAGTGTGCTCCTTTAAGATAATACAAACCAATAACAGTAACTGTACTATTACACGTGTACAGCAAAAGCCTATCTGATCACAAGTTACAGTATTACGTAACTTGCGTAACATAAGCATTTTTATGAAAGAGATCGCGTTTACTAATGATGTCAGGAGATTGTATTTCATGAGGTAATTTGACTTGAAAATGATATAGAAACCTTCTTTGATCGGTCTTATGTTAGCAAGTGAAATGACGTAGTAAAGAGAGTTTAACGATCTTAAATATAGATATTCAAATCTTTCTCTTCTTTTTCCAATTTTTTTCTCCCAAACTAAGTTAGTATTGGCTTTAAGTCTACTACAATACAGGTTAATTTCGAATTATTAAATGTAAAACATCTGCAATCAAACCCCATAATCTAAAATTAAGGTGATATCAAAGTTCTGTAGGAAGACTGTTGTCGCACTTTTTAGGGCTCCAATTACCGTGACGATTGCTAAACATGTTCGTATGGCAACCAGGATTTCCGAGGCATGTATGGGTCTCTGTGTGTTAAGAATGGTCACTCATCATACATTGACCTGACTAAGGTTGCTTTACTTTGCAATGTGTTAACTTACGCCGTTACCACTGAGCCCCTTAAATATTGATGTTCAATTATAGTAAAAACTTACTGTTTTTGTATGAGCCTTCCAAAGTGACTCTACACTATGTAATGAAAAGCATAAGCAGAATCCAAGAGTGGTGGTCACTGGTCACCAAACTCATTGCGATTGCCGGCCTAGTGATGCTTCTGTATCATTAGACCTCCGATCTCGCACTCACGAACGAAACATGACAGCACGATTGCTGTCATTTTAGGTTGATCTTCTGTGAGAGGGTAGTACCACCCCAGTCGAGCCGGTCCGTTCGTGCTGAAATCAGCGTGGCTCTACTACATTTGAACTTTTTTTTTACGAATCTATTGTGTCCCACTGCTGGGCTAATGCCTCCTCTGCAACAAACCACTTCCCTCTATCCAAGGCCAGTTCCGGCCAGTCTCTGTGATAGGCGTCAAGATCCTCGTGCCATCTTTTGCGGGGTCTGCCTCGTCGTCGGCGTCCACCCCGAGGCACCCAGCGTTCGACGACGACCTTGGCGCACCGGTCTGGATTCATTCGACATACGTGTCCGGCCCAGTCCTATTTTAATCTGGCAGTCTTCTTGCCCACATCCGCAACTTTTGGAACGCAGCTCTGTGTTTCTTATGTGATTCTGTCACTTGACACCCAACATACTGCGTTCCATTGCTCTTTGGCAAGCCCTGAACTTGGACTTCTGACCTTCTGTCAAGGATGGGAAAAGTTTCCTTTGCACCGACCGAAATTAATTTTGGTCTGGTAAACGAGATAGTTTTAATATATTTTCTATTTGACTTTACTATATTTTGTAGTACTTTAAATTGCACGTTGTTATATCATGATATGTACATATTGTTTATTAGTTATTTTATTATCTTTGAAATGTAATAATAATTATTCATTTATTATTGATTAGAAATGTATAAAACAGTCCTGAAAACAGTCGAAACCAGTTCATTAATCGTGAATTTTAAAATAAAATAAACGTAAAACACTATTCAAACTTTGTTGGCAGTTCTTAATATTTTTTGAATTCCAATACTTTTTCTTTTTAAACTAGTACATCTAGATAGGTTGTTTTTGTCATCAATCATAATAAAGCTTCCTAATATTTCTACGAACTCGTACTAATCCTATCGGCGTAAAGGATTAAATGCTAAAATCCTTATACACTAAAATTGGAATAGCCAATCGCATAACCACTGAAGCTAATAATTAGACTGGCACGGCTCCGGGCGTATTGAACGGTTAAGCTGCATACAATCTCGGCTTGACATCAGTTTTTCTTATTCAAGTTTAATTGGTTCCTATAATTTAGTCTTGTGCTTCTGTATAGTAAACTGTTTGTATTACTTTGTTCTACAAGATTCTAGTTCTAAGTTACTTTAAAGAAAAGGCTCTTTACTTTATGTTTCATGTTTGTTATCACGGAAATCCAATTTAATAAAAAAAAAAAAATTAAAAAGGGTATTTCTTTCCACTTGTTCCAAATTTTAAACAAATCTTTCAATATGGGTGAAAATATAGGAATGTAAAGCGAAATGAAATAAAATTAAAATGAAAATGTACAGTTTATTATAATAAGACCAGACTGAAATGAAACCACGGCCTCACAGAAAACCGGTGTTAACTGATTGACTGCCTCAGTGGCGCATGGCGCAGTGGTAGCGTATGCGACATTCATGCTTGAGGTCTCGGGTCGGACCAAATGTTTGTATGATCTGCAAATTTTTGGTTTCGTAGCTAGATGTTTTCTATGTATCAAATTTATGTGTTTACAAAAAAGTTTATGTATTAAAATCAGTTGACTGTTATCATAATAATCCCTGCTAAGTTTGGGACTAAATGACGTTCTGTGCATATTAGATGTACGAAATATTATTCAAAAATGCAGTGTGGTTACAGGAGTCTCAAACCCCCTTCTTTCTTATTCTGGGGGTATGGCGTTAAAGGAGTCAACGCACTTTTGAATTGTAGCTGTCAAAGCGCAGCAATAGTCACCACCAGGTAACTTGATTGCTTGTTTGCTTCTCATAATGTGAAACAAGAAAAAAGCTTAACTTCACTACGAAAAGCTTTTGATAAAATTTAAATAGCCTGTCACCAGGGCTATAATAACAAATTTATTACACCCCATTTAATAAAATCGGTTCAGTAGTTTCGGTAGTTAGGTGGACCATACAAACATACATAGGCTACCAAAACTATTAACTACCTTTCCTTTTGACTTCGCGGTGGTCGGGTAAAATATTACGACGAGAGTACATTTTTTTTAGCGGGCAAACGAGCAGACGTATCGCCTGTATCCTCCGGTATCCTCATTTACTCGGTGAAGCACAGCGAAAGCACTATTTTACACCGGTTTTCTGTGAGTCCGTGATATCACTCTAGTCGAGCCGGCCCATTCATTCCAAAGCGTGGCTCTCCCACGATACATGGCAGCCTACTA
Organism: Diaphora mendica; assembly: GCA_949125395.1. Classification (NCBI taxonomy): domain Eukaryota; kingdom Metazoa; phylum Arthropoda; class Insecta; order Lepidoptera; family Erebidae; genus Diaphora; species Diaphora mendica. Next base: position 39,336,148 of record OX421310.1, on the reverse strand, counting down.
TACTCACAGAACTGAGACTTTACTACTTACATTTTCAGCGTATTGGCGTCCACTGCTGAACAATGGCATCCCACAAAGAGCGCCAACCATCCCGGTTTCTGACAGTCTGCCAACTATTTTCTACTTTCATTTTCAGCGAAGTTACTCTGGCAAATTTCCCTCAGATGAGTGACTGAGACTCTAATGGTATTAAATAGAGGCCTCGGAGAGTATCTAAAGCCGTCGGTCCTGTGCCTCATCTCTCCCCGGCAGTGTCGGATAGTCGTCTCATAGGATTGTGAGAGTGAGGGAACAGAGAGTGCATTTGTGTTTGCGCACACACTTGTGCACTATAATATCGCCTGCGTAGTCTCCACTGAGACTGGCCGCTGTGGCCGAAGTCGGCTAGGAAAACATATTAGTATCAAGTAAGAGGAGTAGGTATAAAGGTTATTTTTATGAGTGAAAAATTCATTATACAATGGAAATGCATACACCCCTCTCATAAAAGATTTATTCCGTAAAATTGTAACACAATAAATAAAAAAACAGTTTTGTAGCGTAAATAAACGACAAAACATTTTATACAATGAAAACACACAATTTTGTTCACGTACATTCAGCTAAATCCGAAGATACCGTCTTTCATTCAATTTAACAAATTCTTCTTCAGTTTCCATTTTACTTTTCGAAGCTGACAAAACGGTGTGTTATAAATTTTGCAAATATTACAAAGGCGTAAATAGGACACCATGACGATTCACAGAGAGTGCTTGTAATGAGATGCCTGCCCTCGGGGCTACGAGAAACGTCTGCACCATTAGTCAGGACGCTTCCTTTTGACGCTTCAGTAAATATTTGCTGGGATATCACTGAAATAAATCTCATTTGATAAGAGTCTTTAATTTTAGTACGCAGGGTTGATATTGCACTGACTGGCTTTAACCAACACGTATTAGAATAAGCGTAATGTACAAAAATGCCAAGGAAAACATTCCTTGGTCTTTTTTCACTTTTTCACCTTTTTTGACTAACAAAAATTAGTCATAGAATACAAATATTAATTTCCCTTTTTTTCTGAGGTTTTTACCATAAACTAGCTTTGTCTTACGGCGTTACCCGTTGTTATTGTAACTTTAAACCATAAACGTTTATAACGCTGCAAGGCAAAGTTTTGCTAAAAAAACCCTAAGTTGGTCCTTATATCCTCTGCCAGTGCAAATCAATTAAATTACAAATAGACACCTCAATTTCATTTATTGGTATGGATATGTGTTTTAATCAATTCTACTGAAATTAATAGGCATTATTTTCATAATATATTTTCATAATGGCAATGACACATCTTATATCATCTTTCAGCTGTTATAATCATAAAACGGAATTTCTAAAGCAAACCAACTATTATTCCGCTAAATATGACATGAAAGTGTGACGTTCGCTTGTACTTAGTTAATTTGAAATTTTACCAACCGCAGGTGTGCAATGCACTTCACTCGAACTGACTGGACACTGAAATTCCACTTGAAATTATTTGCAATATTACGTATGCATCTTTGGTCTGAGTATTAACTTCCTTACTTTGAACTTATACATCTTACTAATATTATAAATTCCAAAGTAACATTGTCTGTCTGTATCTTACGCTTTCATGGCTCAACCGCTGCACCAATTTCAATGAAATTTGGTATGGAAGTACTGTAATTCTTGAGGAATGACATAGGCTACTTTTTATTGTGATAACTGATATAGGTATACATGGGCGGAGCCACAGGCAAAAGCTAGTGTTATAGGTATTCTACTATGTAGGTATTTAATCCATATAATTATAATTCTAGGTATAATTTAATAACGTATTATATCGGACTTCAATCTTTGAAAAGGCATTAATGCCAGAACAATAATACATTTTATTAAAAAGGACAAATTAAAAGGGTAACTGTAAAATAATAAAATTGTGAATTGTACAAAGAAACAGAGTAATGTAATTTATCTTTTTCGTTGCCGTGACTCAGTTCTTGAAGGCTACACTACATTTACAGAAAAAAATATCTCCTTACTGTTGTGAACTCAAAAGGTTACCGGTGTATAAACTTCATTGTATAAATTAGATAGATTACAGAGTATAAGTACGTGCGTATATGTGCTCTTATATATATATGGGTACGAAGGGCGGTTTTATTGCCATAAGTAATCTCTGCCTCTGCCATTACGGCGAAGCTACAATTACTCATTATTATTATTTTTATAATTTTTTTCACATCCCCACAGTTCCACTTGAATTGGTAGTTGTTAAATACTTCTTAACTAGCATGTTGATAAGATTTACACAGAAAGCGATGTTTACAACCAACATTTAAGACAGTTGGTGTTATTTTTATGAGTTAATTTTTGACGAATAAAATAGCAATAACCAGAAGCACATTGCTACTTCTTTCACTAACAGTTCGGCAATCTTGGTTTTGAAAGTTTATCGGCTACCATTCGGTCTTTAAAATAAGGTACTCTAGTTTCATTTTGTTTTTTTTTATATTTCAACAATCGTTTATCTGTAATGGCTGTTGTTATTGTTTTAAAATGTCTTATTTTTTTAATTTGGCATTACTTTTTATGTTCTGTTCTGTTATCTTTAAGTTTTAAAGACATCTTCTCTACTAAAGGTAGTAGGGTTATTTTATACAGCCTATTAATTTTCTCACTTGATATACCATCTAATACTTAATTAAAAAGAACATAGCCTAATTATTATAACCCAAGCTTTACTACATTCAGTAATTCTTTGACCACAATCCTTGACAATAGAATTACGGTATCCTAATTTTTCATTCTGTTCTTTTCTAAAACATCTCCCTATTGTCTCTTCCTTTTGAAATCAATACACAAAAATAACTATATTTGAAAACACTTTTCAGATCTTACATCTTTGCCTCCGTAACAACTTACGTATTCCCCCAACATTTATATAAAACTTCAGTGCTGAAATAAATTCAGTAACTGAATATTCTCGGTCTGAACCGAGCTCAACACAATATTTTAGAACTTGTAGTTTAAGAAGCAATCTAAATAAGAATGTGTTACTTTGACTTATTATTTCATATAACTTTGATTTTTATTTGTTCAATTGGCCTTCGATTTAGTTGGTTGAGTACTTAATGAAGCCGCGTAATATAATTTATTGTACATATATTTTTGTACTAGTTTTGGCGCGCGGCTCCACCCGTGTGTTTGTGGATTATCGCAGCAAAGAGTAGCCTATATCCTTCCTCAAGAATCAAAGTATCTCTACACCAAATTTCATTGACATCGGTGCAGCGGTTTGGCCGTGAAAGTAGGACAGACAGACTGAGTTACTTTCGCATTTATAATATACGTATGAATTTATATGTCTTATCCATGTGATGACGCATTAAGAACGGAGTATCACCACCCATGTTCATCCGATGGATGCCGTAGAGCCGACAAATGAACCACAGGACATCATTACGACAAAGAAAAGGAAAACTTGAAATGAACCAATACGTCTGGCCAGCTCGGTATTGTAGACCAAAACCTCCTCTCTGAGGAGAGGCCAATATCCAGGAGTGGTGTTTTAAATGCTGTTGAGGTGATGTGTGCGTAGTATAGTCCTGACTGACTGATTACATCAGCATTATCATTTTTGATGCTGTTTTATTTGAGGTCGCTGTAATGTGTTACGAACAGGGCACTTTGACAGGAATTCGATGTTTAACACTGGCATCATTTAACTCTTAATCTAATGCATTAACAATAGTTAATCCAAAACCGTGTTTTTTTCTTAAGGGAACTGGAAAAGTCTGTCCTCTCCATAGCAGGGTGTCCTAGGCCAGGTTTTAGAGTATTTTTAGTTCAAACATTACATACTTCCTAGATCTTATGCACTCGAGGACGTGGACCACAGAAGGAATTGTTCACTTCGACACGAAATAAAAGGTTTACTATTTTATTCTTACTATTAATACTTACTTAGGTACTCGGTGTTATCATTACACTGAAGATTGTCTTCTTCGAAGAAAAGTAAGGAAATAATAACACTTTGTACAATTTCAACATTCAATTTATTAGACGGTAATGATGTTACAATATCATAATATAACATATTTATATTTTCATATTCTATTTTTACAGCATGTTCTATGGGCAAGTTACATCACCCTAAATATAAAGTCCTTTCTATTTATTTACAAGCATTAAAACAAGCCTAACATCTGCGGTTATAAATATATTATTTTATATACAAAATATACTTTAAAATAAACTTTATTTTATTTACATATTAGATCAAATACCTTTTGATCAAACAATAGGCTTTTAAACTTCTGAGGCTGAAGTTTTATACCACAAAGGTATTACAGAATTGTATTTTGAATTTTAATGTCTTTGGTTGGGGAATGTAAACGTTCTGTATTACTGTGAATTATATTCTTTATTTATAGAGAAATACAACGGGACACCCGTTCTTTGTATGATAAGAACAATACATTGTCATATTCTAACTTGCATCGTCTCTTTGCAGGTAATCATAATGTATCATAGTGTAATCAATGTAACAAGTGATTCGACGACTAACTAAAGTTTTAAAAATAAACTGAAATTGAATTCACGTACATTCATTTCATTTAAACAATTAATAGTACATTCTGAAACAGCTTTAACAATATTTCTCCTCGCTTGATATTAAATCGTTTTAGAGTGACGATCATTTTTTAATATGGTTTAAAGTATTGTCATAAAAACAGTTTGTACAACTGCAATCAATATTTAAAATGTACAATTTATTCATTGATAATATGGCCTTTTAAATAGTACTATACAGACACGCGATATTTTAAAAAACTTAGCACCTCACTTATAAATTTAAGCAGGTTAACATAAATTTACACATGAACGTTACTAATCTTTGTTGCAACATTTAAAATATTTTGAATCTCTGTAAATAAAACTATACAAAAAATATTATTAATTATACATTCAATATAAATTATGTATATTGTTTAATATTACTCCGTAATTATCTGAAAAGTTGTGTTAAACAGTCATGAAATTGTACAAGAAACTGTTTTACTCTAACTTTTCCAATAGTAGTTTACAAAAACTAAAAACGACAGAAAAAGATGAAAGATGGTTCGTATGACGAGTTGCATAATGTTTTGCAATAAATACTCAAAATACTCGTTTATATAAATAATTGGTTCACTACTGTAATCTATATAAATAAAAATGACTCGCCGAAATGTATTTACGCGCATAACTTCCGATCGGCTTCACCAAATTAAAATAAATCTTTTTATGTGTTCGTTATTGTTAGGACAAGGTTTGTATACAAGAAAAATTAGAAGATAACGGGAAAAGTCTTTTCTTTTTGTCCGCAACTATACACTGCCTGTGGGAAGTTGTGACAGATATGTAAATATGGTGGTACGGAGTTCGCCGGGTCAGCTAGTTTGAATATATAATTTACTTTCATTATAAGTTCTGAAACACACGTCTGTTTTTATTTTGTTTCCAATAAACAGATTTTTGACATATGAGCCTGTCAAAGAAACGCTACTCTGCCTGATGGAAAGCATGAGCAGGATTCGAGAGTAGTGGTCACCATACACACAATGCAACAATGTATCATGATGACTCACACTATGGCGGCCTATTGAGATGCTTCTGCATCATTGGGACTCTGGTTGCATTGCACTACAAAGGAGTATGTCACGTATGGACATACTACGAGTTTGTAATGAGATTTCAACACATCACACATTCATTCAGTACAATATCCCTAAGAATACCAGTCCAGTTCTCAGTTTGTATAGTATATTATCCTTTTTCGTCCAGAGTTTTTTCAAGATAACAATTGGTATATCTGAATTTGTCAATCCATATTGATTCCGGTTGACAGCTTAGGATATTGAATTTTTTCCGCAGTAGATTTCTGATTTAATCTTCTCAATTCTACATTTTTTTTTACTAAACCAATATGTAGTTAGGTAGTTACTAAACCTCCAGAATTAATTTAAGAAGTCACATATTATTTCTCAAACATACTAGTGTTTTATGTTTATTTTAGTAATTCATGAAATACACTGGTATTTGATGAATTAATAAAATAAACATAATTTTTAATTTATACAGTTTTATGACACATCTATAAAAAATATGAATCAGCTTGTTGAACGCAAAAAGCTCCATGAAAATATTGTCATTTTATACGCATGAAATGTAAGCGAGTCTTGACACCATAAAACCTTATAAATAATATATTTCGCGCTATCGAACAGTGAAAGTAGAAAACCATATTTGATATTTTATATCCATAGCGTAGAACATAATATTTTTATGTGACGACATATGTATACATATAACTATACAAACATCAGAACCCTCTCCCTTTATTTCAAACAAAAGATTTAGCAAAAAGAAAATATCAAGGTTTCACGAAAAATTTGCATTTCATTTTCTGTTGTTATGAAATGCAAATTTACTTTGCTTACATTAATCATAAGCAGTATGTTCTGCAACACTTTGGATGTACACTTTTTTAAAGTAAAACTGTTTGGTTTAAACTGGCATTTTCTTTTATCTATAGTAGTCGTAAATTTAGAGCACGTTAAAAAAACAATTGTGTTGCTGTTCTTATTTCAAGCTTTGACTTGCTATGATTTTCGTCCGCTATTGATTTTGATCATGCTGCCATACCTTATTGTGCGATCAGCCGCTAGCCTTACGAGTAATATTAAAGACCTAATGATACGGTTACTGTTTCAAGTACACTTACGGAGAAAGGAGATGAATAAAACACTCACAGAGTAACCTTTGATAATGCCATAGGGCAAAACCGATCAGAATTAAAGGTAATTAAAATAGTGGCACAAGTACAAGTGAGTTTAATTCTAGAATGTATTTCTACAAATTTCATCAAGTGCCGACAATCGAGACTATAAATCACACTTGAAAAAACTTCAGATCTATTCAATAAAATGATCGAATAAAATCAAGGAATTCTTGCCTAATCAATTAGTAACAATTCCACATTGTCTTAATTTAAACTAAAGGTTATGGTTATAATTCAATCAATACAAAGCCGAATGTTTAGAATCATACCACTATTTAATACCATTGTCCTTTGCCCTTTTGATATAATGATATTCACTAAATCATACGCTATCATAAGGCTTTTCGATATCCATGGACCGATCGCAGTAATATAGTTATTTTATCCTAAAGCGCTACCCATCTGATATGTGACGCTTGAATAAGATTGTGTCCTTAGTTCAGAAAATCGACACTTTACTATAAGGATGCTCTAAAAAGATATCGCTTCCCTTTAATCGTTCCACTTATTCTCAAGTTAATATTGTTGTAAAATTTTAGTTTTATGTTTGACATATTTTGGGAGAGGCCTGCAAGGTGGTCTAAAAAGTTCTCGACCTCAACGTTGATAGCAGCACTCGTTAATGTGTTGCAATGTTGTAGTGTGTTGTAATGTTAGTAAATGCAGTTGAGAATATTTGCATTTGAATTGTGCATCGCTGGGAAAAGTATGTAGAGTTCAAGGAGACTGTGTGAAAAAAAAAGAATAAGGAAAAAAAAATGTCTTGTATTCTCGTTAGGTCGGAAAATTTTAGGGCTCCCATATATGTCCATTTCTGTCTTTTAAACATGTGTGAAATATTGATCGCTATTGAATTTGTCTAAACTTTTCCAAACAAAAACCTACAAAGAACTTAATATGAATCTTTCAAGTATTTTTGTTGGGTAGTTGGGTGTTCTTTGTGTCCGGTTCATGTATGTATGTACGGTCCCTCGCGACACAGGATGTTTATATTCTTAATGCGGGAGTTGTCTTTTTAAAAAGAAAAAAAACCTGTTGTATTGAAATTTTCAAACATCGTAATAAATTATCTCGATGGATTTTGATACGGGTGTAAAGGTCAGTTGATTTTTGCATCAAAACTTATTTACAAGTAATATTAAAACTGAAACACGAACCTGAAATGTTTAAGAGTAATATAAGACTAATATTTAGTTGTCACAATATCCAGTTACCATTACTTGAAGTTATAAAATCTAAGAGTATTGTCTGACAATACATGTCTTCGTGCATATATTGGATAAACTTTTTTAAGTGGAGCGGTAAAGTTACATTTTTAGCTTTAAATATTTTAAAGCAGTCACATACACTGTAAATGTTTAAATAAGATGTACTCTTTCTATCCTTCATTTCCAATCAAAGAATGGCTATCCTACCAAATTATATACTTGGTATTTGTTGGTATTTGTTATTATTACAGTCAATTTGAACTTTAGAAAATAACCTATGTTATATGTATGTTAGAGCTCATGAAGGCTGGCATCGGTGTCACTTTCCGCCCCTCCTAAGAGGAGCGTGGACTCGCAGGGCTGACGCACCTGGGGCTCCGAGGATTGGAGGGGCTGCAGTAGTCACAGCTCGATAGGAGCCGCGCCTTTCCATGTGACGCCGGCCCGGAAGAGATGGTATAGTCGGAGCACGCACCATATACATAAACACTGTTGAAGAAATATACTATTAATTTATATTCCAGCACTAATGGGGAGTATCAACTGGACGGAAATCAGGACTTCACTGAAAGTTGAGGTTCAGCCATTCTTTCGTTGCTTTTTGAGTACGTGAAGTTGGCAGAACCTAAATACCTTCCCTGATTCTGGGGAGGACTTAAGGACGTGAATCTTGAGCTGCTTTTGTAGCTTACCAGAAAAACCTATTGTCCCATATGTAGAACGGTAGAAATAAAAAAATATTCCACCACGAGTTTTACTATCTATTATCATACTAAGACGACAGTTTCCCTTAAAGCCTTACAAGAAATATTTTATTCAGGATTTTTCTTACATTACTAATGACCCAATTAACCAAATATTCATAAATCATTAAAGCGTTTCATTAATGTTTTCAGACGTTAACAGTTTCAGACTCATGTAGGCTATTTAAAAAAAACTGTTTTATGAAATGCCTGTGGCGTAAAGTTTGTTCAGCTTTCTTTACAATCGATGACTTTACAATGCTTTGACTTGTATTTTATGTACAAAGCCGAGTCTCTACCAAACAAAAGTTGGCAACTTTCGTGCTGTCAACACGTGTTGGTGAAAAAAGTTTCTGTAATTTCCTTGTGTTGGCAATAAAAATTGTCAACAAATGTTGGGAATCGTGTTTCTGTTTTTGGCGGTAAATGTCAAAAGAATACGCTTGTTGCAAATATTTATTGATTCTGTGGAGACGCTTAGTTGGAATGTTTTTCAAATTGTTGACCACTCGGTGTAGACACAACGGAAACAAAAGTTGGCGATTTTCTGAAGAGTTGCAAACAGTTGGAAACACTGAAATTGCCAACAATTTTGGTAGAGACGTGCCTTTATACACATGTCAATTGAAGATGAGTTACACACATCAAAAGTGTCTAGGGATCAACATATGTGTCTAGGTATCAACATATATTTTTCAATAACTTTTCTCCTGATTGATATTAATTAAAATTTTCTTTAAGGATTCATCAAATAAAGTGTTTTCGTTTGTCACAGTAATGATAAACCAAGTCACCTTTGCATTAATAAAGAAATTTGCCATTTTCCTAATAAAGGGATTTTTGACATTTGAACCACTAACATTAAAGTTCAAAAAAAAGACTGAAATAACAGTTTTCTTTAAAATTTTATTAGGTAACTTAAACAATTAATAATCCGTGTTTCTACCGCGAACACTAACAACACAAGAATCGGTTTGGCATACTCAAAATGAGTTCATCCAAATCACGCTGTGGAATGGCCGCTCATGTTCGTTGCAACAACAAAAAAAGGTCTTCTTGCGACTGGATACCCTCCATATTCGGCAGAGCTCTTCTCTGTAGCATATCCCATGCATGCTCAATCGGGTTCAAGTCTGGCGACTGAGCAGGCCAGGGCCAAAGCCACATCTCAATCTCAAGAAATCCGCATAAAAATGCTTGATCCCTAGACACTTTTGATGTGAGTATATATAATAAAAGTAAAGTGAAATGAAAGTATAAAATAAATACAATGAATAGAAATATAATAAAAACCAAGAGTCTTAACTGTCCAAGTAGCTGCAACATTACTCAAGTGGGTACTCGACCAAAAATACGAAATCAGGTTGATTGTGTGCCGCTGCCGTGAAAGTCAACATCGTCAAGTAAAAAGAACAAAAATAAGCTGAACATTTAAAACAAGCAAAATTTTCTGCAAAGAGAACTTTTGTCCAAATAACAATAGCTTGTATTGCTTTATTTTGGGTCATGGCGCTGTGTTCACGTATTCCATACATATTATAAAAGACTATAAAAAACTTAAACATTACGTAACTAGAATTAAATACGATGTGAATTAAAAACTATTCGCAACATGCGAAAAGAGGTTATCGGTTTAAGGTCAATGGAAAATATACGGAATCCATCTTAGCGTTCGCAGACGACCTTGCGATCATTACACGTAATCCAAAGCAGTGCCAAGAACTACTGCGTAAGGTAGATGACTTCTGTACCTGGACGGAGGGAATGAGGACAAAACCTAGCAAATGCTATTGCCTTTGTCTGGGCCGGCGAGGCACCAGGTATACCTCATATGACCCCGTGATTACTATTGGTGGGGAAAGTGTTTCAATAATATCAGAAACCGTGCCCTTTAAATTCCTTGGAAGAAAGATAGACTACAAAGGTCGTACTCCATCTATAAACGTAATAGTCCATGACTTCGTAAAAGACATTGACAAGGTTGACCAACAGCCAATTAGTAACGTAAAAAAAGCTTGGATTTACGACAACTACTTAACATCACGTCTCAACTGGCCGTTTCTAGTATATGATATAAACCAGAACCACATAAGAACACTGGACGCGAAAGTCACTAAGACATTGAAGTCGTGGCTCGGGCTAGCACCATCTGCAGACCCGTCAACGTTGTACAGGAGCTCGAATAATTTTGGAATGAAATTAAAAAAACCTTCGGAACTCTACAAACACCTAAGAGTTACCAAAATGCATGTCTTGTCAAAATCCCAAGACGAAATCGTTAGATCCCTTCCAAAAGACAAAAATTCATCAGAGCTAGAGTCACGGCTCCAATTCCACAAAAAATTCATGGTGGGTACGCAGTCCAGTAGAGTTGGATTGGGAAATGCTAGAAGACAGACCGACAAAGAGATAACAAAATCTTTCATACAACAAGATGAAAACGAGACCTACAAGGTGCACGCAATGAACCTAGAAATGCAGAATGAATGGCTAACTCTAGGAGAATTTTGTATCCCACCAGCTTTGAAATGGCGCACACTTTTATATGATTGGTCACCCGCCCTGTTAAAATTCTACCTCAACGCCTTTCAATTAACTCTCCCCGATCAAAGCAACCTAGTAAGGTGGGGAAAAGCTACAGAAACGGCTTGTACGATGTGCAATGCGGCAATAGGTACAGCCAGGCACTTACTGACAGGTTGTAAGGCGCTATTAGACCGGGGTCATTATTCACGTCGCCATGATAGGGTATTACTCATCATACGCGAAGCTATGAGTTTATCACTGGCGAGAGCGAAAAAAGGAATAACAACAAACATAAAAACTAACATCGCGTTTGTAAAGGAAGGCTCAACAAAAAAGACTTCACTCACACAAAAGCCGTACTCAATTATAAATACCGCCAGTGACTGGACATTATTAGTGGACACGTATGAAAATCACTACAGAATACCGGAGGATATCTGTGCCTCGGCGTCCAGACCGGACATATTTCTTTATGCAATGTCAATTAAGCGTGTAGTACTAGTAGAACTCACGGTGCCATGGGAAACGAACATCCCTAAAGACCACGCTTTAAAAAGAAACAAGTACTTTGACTTAACCAACGAAATAACTAAAAATGGTTATGTCGTTGCGCTGTATGCCGTGGAAGTGGGTGCGAGGGGTATACCAGCTAAATCCCTCTATAACCTGCTTAAAGACCTTGGATTGCCAAGAGCTTCAGTAAGCTCTTTTCTTGAACGAATATCCAAAGCGGCATTGCTAGGCTCACTTCAAATATGGTTAGGTAGAGGGGGTAACACGGCGGACAGTGGAGGTGAGCGTTGACGCGTCGTAAGGAGTGCTCCTTAAACCTAAACCTGGGTCGCAATTCCCAGGCACTGTCGAAGTCGCATGTGTTGCCCCCATCTATCACGCGATGGACCCGGCACCCGCACGGTGAATCCATGGAACGCTAAGAAATAGGTCTCTACCAGACAATCTATAACATACCAGACAATAACAGTCTATTATTCGTCTGTAAATCGGGGTCACAGGTAGACTAGAGTCTACCCGTGACCACGATCGGTGAAATTCGATCGAAACGTCGGGCTATCAAATAAGGTATTGTACCTCATAGATATTATCGCGATTAAGACCCGATTTACAGACGAATAATATGTATAGTCGCGAAAGTTTAAAAACAATTAATAACAGTCTATCATATATTCGCGTACTTAACAAAGTCGTATTATCTGACTCAAGGACCTTGTACAAATTTAAATTATTGTAAATTTTCTCTTTATATCTCATCGATATGTACATGTCAAATTTAACAAATCTTACCAAAGGATTATCAAAGAGTACTCACATTTAAAAGTATCCGTGGTATTAAGAAGGATATTTCAGCTTTACACATTGAATCAAATTGCTGTAACAAAAGAATTAAAAAGTAATTAGGCAATATGTCTACTATTATACTTTAACACAAAATATAAATAGCATTCTACTACTACATCATCGTCATCAACAGTTTTTACTAATCAACCGCTGGACATAGGCCTCTCCTTACTAATCTATATATATAAAAGCGAAATACCACTCACTTATTAATCACGAAATCTCAGAAACTATAACACCTACAAACTTGAAATTTAGCAGGTAGGTTCCTTATAGGGTATAGACATCCGCTAAGAACGGATTTTACGAAACTCCACCCCTAAGGGGGTAAAACAGGGGTTGGAAGTTTGTATGAAAGTCCTATGTTTTTGAAGTAAGAGACTTGCAATTTAAAGTGTATGCTCTATAAATGGTTTGGAGGTGTACTAATAATGTATCTTTAGAAATTAACCCCTTTTGGGGTTAAAACGGGGGATGGGAGTTTGGACGCAAACGAGGTTGCATAGGTCAGCTAGTGAAATAATATTTATTTGTAAGTAAATCTTTTCAGATATTTTTACAAGTCGGACTTTACTGCTAGAAGAGGCTGGCATTGCTTAAGATTCACTCTGGGAAGAAATGTCGAAACAAACCACAGAGGTGTCCTTTTTTTAAGTCCGTGAATATTTATTACATGAAAACAATAAATTTTCTATGCGAGTACAGTAAAGGATCTGTATTGGCCTTTTGAAGAAAGGACCATAGTTTTGAGTCGGCCTGTCCAAACAGACGGCATACGAGCCCCAGCCATCGTGATACGACCAGCCAGCAGGACATTTGGGTAGGCCGAGGAAACACTCAAAACCACCAGAAAGACACTAAATAAGAACTTATATTACAAGCCTAGACTATATTCACATTTACATACACAAAAAGAATTCAGTTGGTATTAACAACTGAAAGAAGATTATTTAGAAAGAAGGTTTTAGAGGATTACTATACCACGCTGATCACATGGGTTGTATAGCAACCGATATGATCAGCGTGGGTGTGTTTGGGTGGGATTGGGTTTGTTTCAAGTTTTCTTTCTCTTTGCAGTGCTGTTGTCATACGTAGTTTGCTTCCTTAGTCAGCTTCACTCTGGGAAGAAATGTCGAAACAAACCACAGAGGTGTCCTTTTTTTAAGTCCGTGAATATTGATTACATAAAAACAATAAATTTTCTATGCGAGTACAGTAAAGGATCTGGATTGGCCTTTTGAAGAAAGGACCATAGTTTTGAGTCGGCCTGTCCAAACAGACGGCATACGAGCCCCAGCCATCGTGATACGACCAGCCAGCAGGACATTTGGGTAGGCCGGGGAAACAATCAAAACCACCAGAAAGACACTAAATAAGAACTTATATTACAAGCCTAGACTATATTCACATTTACATACACAAAAAGAATTCAGTTGGTATTAACAACTGAAAGAAGATTATTTAGAAAGAAGGTTTTAGAGGATTACTATACCACGCTGATCACATGGGTTGTATAGCAACCGATATGATCAGCGTGGGTGTGTTTGGGTGGGATTGGGTTTGTTTCAAGTTTTCTTTCTCTTTACAGTGCTGTTGTCATACGTAGTTTGCTTCCTTAGTCAGCTCTTACGACACCCACGGATTAATTGTGGTGGTGGCATTCGGTTCTTAGTATCTCACCATCGGACTCTACTGCTGCTATAATGAAATCTATACAAATAAACAAAATTGGAGTGTCTGTTTGAAATATTAATACATTTTATTAAAATGCTTTTAAAAACAAGCTATACTGAATTGCCTCGAGACGAATCAAACGAGTCCAAACCCGATGATGTTGCGACGTTCCTTTACAGAGTTCCTATAGCCACCTTCCAGCTCCAGCATCAGATCGGCTGCATGGCATACTAATATTGTATTGTCACGCTGTATACATATGGTTGCAAAATTTCAGCAAAATCGGTTCAAGATATCTGCTTCAAAATTGAGTTGCAAGATTTCACCCGAACATACAAGCATATGGACATACATTGCAAGTTAATATAAAGCTTGTATAACAATAGAACACAAATCTAGACAACAGCTTTTAATTCTTCTCATAAAAATGAATGTATTCTAAACATAATATTGGATACTGAGTTAGATTTGTAGAACCTAAAGAAATGTAATGGCCTTTAGGTAATTGGTCACTGCTGTTTAAATGGTACCTAATATAAATAAGAACTATGGCCAACAAAAGGAATATTGTAAACATAGGGTTCATATGGTTAGATATAACTAGGCTGACATGTCATACTAGTAACATGAGCTGTTATTGGCAGCTACTAGAGCCATTATATTTAAAATAATTAATAACGTTAGACTATGAGGAAACTGAATTCCTTTTAATTTAATAAAAGCAAGCACATGCACACACTTACGTCACGCATACACATCCCCACATAGTACATACACATAGTACACACATACACGCACACACGCATGCAGGCACATACACACCCACACACACATGCATCTCATGTACTAATAACAGCAATCGACATACCAACAGTGGGTTGGTATGTCGATCGAAAAAGTCTATCTAGGAGTGCAGAGTTCTCAACCTAAGATTTGGTTAACATTTTGAAAATTGTCATTAACTGTAATGACCATATTTCTTTTTTGTCAATAAATTATTATTATTATAACCTTGTCCTCGGAGGATTATCTATCTCTCCAGTGAGAAAACACTTCCAGTTAATGGTAGTATTTTCTAAAGTGCAGGTACTATTCTAATCAATCAATATCATGTATTTTTCAATCAACCATCAGCTAAAGTACTAATTATTGTTTTTTTAAGTATAAGAAGTTTCAAATTTCAACAATTACGCCCCTTTCAAAGGTTAAATATTACGATATTAATGGCAATGTCGTTACTGAATTTTTTGTCCATTAGTTTGGTAAACTCACTTAAAGTAACTTTGCCTAATTTATATAGAAAGGTCGTAATAGCAAACTTCTTTAAGCAAAAGCGAATTTTAACAGTAATAAAATAAAGCTAATAATATGCCTAAAAGCTGGACAGACGACCTAGTGTAGGTCAAAAGGTAAGGTGTGGGTACAACAATTAAAAAATATTTTTAATTTAAACAGGTTTTTAAAAAGATATATGATGTATTATTATTAAAAGTTAAAAATATGTGTTGATAGGACATCCTCACACAATCTTAAACGTTCATTCATCATTAAGCATTCACTCAAATTACTCGATTTATTCATAAAAAAAGATATTGAAGTCTCATTTTGCGGAAAATATCCACGATTATTTTGGCCTCTCGTATTACAGTTAAACCCCAACATTTTATATCCATCAGTCAACGTAGCGCCGTCAACTGCTGAACGAATGTCTCCACCAAGGAGTGCCAACTATCCCGGTCTTGAGCAGTCTTCATCCATCTGCAGCCAGTCACTTTTGTTCAAATCGTCGGTTCATCGCGGTCTCCACTCTAAAACTTTTCAGCTCCAGCGACCAGTGGTTCATCTGGAGACATAACCGGCTCATTTCCACCTTAGCGAACTAATTCTCCATCTTTTTGTGGCAGTGGTGGCCATAATGAATTTACAATAACTAGTGATCGCTCTTTGGTCGAAATTCGACCTTAATTCAGATATTTTTTATAGCATTCTGCACTCCTCCTTTTAAAAGGAGTTATCTTTTTAAAAGAAAAGAAAACTTTAGTTCTGTGTATTAAATTTTAATTAAAATGTTTATTTTTCTATAAAAGTCCGTTTTCTGAAGATAAATTTACAATGAAGTATAGTAATATAGTGCGATAATTAATTACCGTTTACAAAGTTTCACTTAAAAGTAGTCTACTGTGACATAAATTACTAATGTAATGGAAGTTATTTTACCATAAATTTAAAAGGATTAAAGCCAGTTAAGTGTCTTTATACTTTAGATAATTAATTTGTGTTCCAGTTTCGGCAGTATTATAGCAGTGGACAATGGGCTTATTTAGGCAAAATGCGAATGTTTTATGTAATTAATTAATTCAATGTACTATAAATTAGTAGGATTTTAAACGAAACTTTATTAAAATGTGGTACATATTTGTAACGGTAACATATAGTAGGACATTCACCATTCAAAATGTTTTTTTTAAATATCATTTTACGTAAAGCGTTGATGTTGTAATCAACGCTTTACGAGTACTTCAGTTTCCATGCTTCAATTGTCCCCATGGGATTAAAAGTGTTTTTTTTTTCTTCTTAATAACTTGTATTTCGGAGTCCCATTTTTCATGGATCTCGACTTGTTTTTTACTTGTGCACACCTATTCAGTTTTAATCCATTTATGCCTATGCCATTTATGATATCCCTTCCCTTTGTTTTTCTTTGATATTAGAATCGTCTTCTTTTTTAACAATATTTTTTTATAAAAAAATAATAATATATTCATTGATTATTAACATTTTTTTTCGTTTACTTAACACACAGTTAAACAGGTAATTTAAAAAGTCTTGTATTAGGTACAGTATATTAAGGGGATTTGATAGAAGATTCTAAGAGGTTTTCTGTTCTTAAGGGTGGAGGGATCTCTGTGATTCTTCATCATAAACTAACAGCCATTCTAGTGTTACACTACTATACTGTGAATCAGGGGCCGGCATCGATCAGTTTCAGCCAAGTCTGTCACGCGTCCCTTGTTTTGACTGTGACTGGTCATTAAAAATGTGTACATAAAAATTTACTGCCATTCAGTCCTGTATGTATTCGAACGACGACTTCATCACTTTTATTAACACAAATTTATTTACACTTATTCTTAATCACAAAATATCAAACTCTTTAAAAATATTACTAAGACATTGTCAGAGTATATTCTGGAGCTTATAAGTGTCAAATAATAGAAAATTTGTTTCAAAACTGCTACGAAACCAGGAAAGCCTGTTTCGGAGTTTCCTTAAATCTTTGTGACAACCACCAGTCTCGGATAATTTGATGCATTGCCAAGGGAGTGTCTGAATCAGAAAATACCAGGGGAAATTATCTGGTTTATTTAGTTTCCCTGTAATTATATTTGTTTGAAGGTAATAAAGCATTAAATTTATTATAATCAACTTTTAAACTGATTATTTGTGGCTTTTGAATGACTTTCTTGGTTTTTAAAAGTTTAGTATTGGTAGTAAAAAGTAATTTAAAATATTTAATTCCATAGTTAAAACAACTGTAAGCTAAATAACAAAAGTATGAAAAATAGTATAAAAAGTATAATTCAACATAATTTCTTGAAAATAAATAGTTATTTCATACTTTGTCTTATATATCGGAAACGTTTCCTCTAATTGAAATGACATAATGTGAACGAGGTTTTTGAATTGTACGTTTACTGAATAACGATTATAAAATGATAATAGAAATGTTTATTTTTATATAGTTTTCAAAGAAAATCGAAGTCCACGGTAGAACAGCCACGCTGTTTTCGGCACGAACGGGTCGGCTCGACCGGGGCGGTACTAGCGTCGCACAGAAGATCAACGTAAAATTACAGAGTTCGTTATGTCGTGTTTCGTTGGCGGAGGGCCAACGATGCAAAAGCATCACAAAGCCGCCATGGTGTGGGTCACCGTGCTGCATTTTTGCATTGTCTGAATTCGCAATGAGTATGGTGACCACCACACTTGGATTCTGCTTTTGCTTTCCATCAGGCAGAGTTGAGTCATTTTGGTAGGCCCATACATAAATTTAAAAAAGTCTATTGACTTCGATTATTTGCCGTTAATAACCGCACGAAAGTTTTTTTTTTTATGTACTAAATTTCTCTTCTTCTTTTACAGTCGACAGCCATGGTGGTCGCTGAAAATATGTTAATATCTTATATAATAGGTCTTTACCTATGAAATATCCGTTTTGTATGCAATAAGTGAAAGTACTTATTTTTTTAAACTTTTTTATTTCTGTTATTTTAAGTAATCACCCATGCAATCGACGCATTTTTGCCAACGCATTGGCATTTTTTTTGATGCCCTTCTTGTAAAAATCAGCTTTACGGGAGGCAACAAACTCTTCAAAGGCATTTTGTACTGCCTCTCGGGAATTGAATTTTTTACCCACTAAAAAGTTGTCTAAATTTTGGAAAAAGTAATAGTCGGTAAGTGCAAGGTCTGGTGAGTATGGCGGATGAGGGAGAGTTTCCAACCCCAGCTCTTGCAGCTTGGAGACTGTCTGTTGCGCAGTATGGAGTTCGCGCGATGTCGTGAAGGAGCAGTGGGGACGACCGATTGACCAAAGCTGGTTGCAGATGTGCAAGCTTCTCCATCATTCTCTCCAGTTCTTCACAGTACACATCTGCATTAATGCTCATGCCGTTTTGTAAAAAGCTGTGGTGAATCACACCCGCACTAGAAAACCAAACAGTGACCATCATCTTTTTAGGGGTCATTTTTGGTTTAGGGCATTGCTTTGGTGCTGAACCAGGGTCTAACCAACTTGCTGAGCGCTTTCGATTGTCGAACAGAATCCATATTTCGTCGCACGTAAGAATTCGTTTCAAAATTCCTTCATTTCTTTGCCTGTTGAGCAGCGCAAGGCAAGTCTCGACGCGTACGTTGCGCTGGCGATCGTTAAGGTCGTGGGGCACTCATCTATCAAGCTTTTTTACCTTGCCAATTTGTCGCAAATGGATCAATATTGTTTTGATGCTTACATTAAAAGCTGCTGCTAGCTCAGCTGTAGATTGAATTTTATCAGCTTCCACAATCGCCTTAGATTCATTATTGTTAACCAAAGTCTCCGGACGACCACGAGCTTCATTTTTCAAGTCAAAATTTCCAGAACGGAACCGGGAAAACCAGTAACGGGTTGTGCGTTCGTTTATACAGTTCTCTCCGTAAACGTTTTTGATGTTACGTGCCGTTTGTGTCGCGTTGGTGCCACGACGGAACTCATATTCCATAATTACACGAATTTTTTAAGTATCCATTATGACGAAAAATGTTCAAATGTAATGAAAATACAACGCTAATCAGAAAACAAAAGACTGAGTTTGTAAATAGAATGTCATGGTTTTAAAACAAAATTAATTTAAATTTAGAATACAGAGCCATTACAAACTTTTTTTTTTTGAAATGACCAGTGCTGAAGAACGGCGGAACGGAATTTCATAGGTAAAGACCTAATATAAAACTCTCGTGTCACAATGTTAGTTACCATGCTCTTCGAAACGGCTACACCGATTTTTATGAAATTTTGTGTGCATATCGGGTAGATCTGGGAATCGACCAACATATATTTTTTATACCCCAATTTTTTTTTATGGCAACACAAGGTTGGCCGGGTCAGCTAGTATTAATATAATCCACGATATTCATCCTCATTCGTTCTATTTCCGTTTAACTTTTATTTACCGATCCAAGTTCGTTTCAGGTGACACGAAAGAGTTTGTATATGTAAATTGCTTTGCAGTTAAATTGCTTGTCGAATACATACCTTAGTATTATCAAGAACTTGTACTCGTATATGAAGTCTATTTGTTTTTTATTTATTTGTTGAACTTTGATAGTTTTCTACGTCCTAGGAAAAGTTGTTTAATACAAATCCGTTGTTGTTGTGATTTCCTTTCTAGCTTTTATGTTTGACTCTGGTATTTTAAACTTAAAATTTATTGCAACACACAAACACTTGTGCTTATTTCGCTATAGGAGATGTGAAATATTAATCCCTTACATTCTGTCGAATATAGTATCAAGTAGGCAATTGTTTATTGGCTAACTAAACAATAAACAACGTACATCATTAACATTATAGCACGTTACGTCTGACCCTACCAAACATTATTAAGATGCTGTGTCATACATACCGCTGATCAATATGAAAAATGATCTATCAAACTCTTTGACGAATAATCTAAACATGGCATTGTACAAATTTATGCTTATTACTTTAAAAATAATTAATCATTAATTATAGCAAGATTTGAATAGCACTGTTCAATCTTATACATTTATTGTATTACAAAATTACAGTTTGTAAAAGCGTGGGGTGCTTTCTGAAAATATTTCAGAAAGCACCCCACGCTTTTTACATTAAAACTATTTTTTTACTTTTTAGTTCGATTGCTATTAAAGCGTATTTTTTAGTTTTTTTTAACTGTAATCTATTTTCTACTTTTTAGTATGGTATATTTATAAAAGCGTTTTTGTTTACTTTTTTAAAGCTATTTTTTTAAAACTATTTTTTTCCGACTCCTATATGTAGGTAAAATGAAGTTAAAAGATTCCGTTACATGCATACATACATGTCAAGCTAATAAAAGTGTGTTAAAAAGATTTAGAGAACAGCAACTACAATTTAGTTTATTGGTGCCAGGGGAAATCCAATCTTCGAAAATTGGGAATAAATAACTAAGACTTCCTGAATTTTTCTACTGAAACAGTAAAATGAATAATTCAGACAGCTTCTTGTAAACAAATTATTTGATTAAAATTATAAGTGACTGTCAAAATGAAGGAACCCGTCTAGTCTGGGTATCTTGTCTTTCTCTATCGTCTTGGATTTGTTTTGCATTGCATCCTACTTCCTAAAGTTTGTAAGAATGAGTCTTTGTTGCTCTTTCACGCAAAAACTACTGAACGGATTTTCATGAGACTTTGCAGTAATACAGCTTAGACATCAGAATAACATAATAAGTTAAAATTTATAGAGATTTTTAAAATTTAAATACCGTCATAAACGCGGGTGGAGCGGCGGGCAAATGCTAGTAATTTCATAAATTAAAGTTTAACTAAACCAATAAATAAGATTTATAAGAGATATCATAATTTTAATTTCATCTAGTATTATTTTTAACCAACTTCCAAAAAGGAGGGGGTTCTATGTTCCATTGTATGCATTTTTTTTATGTATGTTCACCGATTACTCCGTCAATTGTGGACCGATTTTGAAAATATTTTTTGTATTCGAAAGGGTATGCTCCCGAGGTGGTCCCATTGCCACCATATCAGGATCTGATTATGGGATCCCAGGGTAATCGAGGGAAACCCTCATTTATTTAGGCACATACTATGTTTTTCTTATATTTTCTGAAATTACACCGGTATTTGCGTTTGGTGGTCATCATTTTATGATGATGAGCTGATGATGTAAGGTACAACTCCTTAACGGTTAGGAGTTGGAGGATAAATCTTTAAATATCATATGTATGTATGTTACCTTTAGTCGTGTTCTTTCAAATTAATTAGGTAAGCTGATGATGGAAGCTGGAAGGTATAACTCCTCAACGGTTAGGAGTTGGAGAATAATTCTTTCAATTTCATACGTATCTAAAGACCTTCAGTCGTATACTCTGTTTGAAGTCGGTGCTAAGCCAAAAAGAATACAAACGAACAATTACAAAAGTCTAAGCGATAGTCACTTGGCACCGACTTCAAACAGATTTTAGGTACCTAGCACACATTATAATACTACTATTTAAATGAATAAAGAATTAGGTATAGGCAATTTATGAACAACCAGTTTATTTTACGCTTTTAAGTGTTTTTTGGCAGAGAGTTTTCGTTGGATGTTTTTGGAAGGCGGTTTATTATAATTATAAAATGATAAATGATTACATAAGGTAAACTCATATAAGCAAGTAGATATCTATATACATAAGAGAACTAATAGATATTACCGATTATCGCTTTCCTCCAATTCCACAAAGCAAACAGCGATATAGTGGATAGTCTGTCCTTTGTTTGTCCTCACAAATTACACTGTTTGAGTAAAGTATATGTACATATTAGAGATCTAATAGTGTCGGTCTGAAGGTATGATCTCGAGCGAGCATTGTGCATACATGTCACAATAGTGTGTTGTAAGCGATGTTGGCTTTGAAACTTTAATTAATTTTTACGACTGCACACCAAACCTACTGAAGAAATCTCATATAAAACAAATTAAATTGAAAAACTTTTTAAAAACAAGCTTTTACTGGATTGCCTCGAGACGAATCAGACGAGTCCAAACTCGATGATGTTGCGACATTTCTTTACAGAGTTCATATGGCCACCTTCCAGCTCCAGCATCAGATAAGTTCCATGTCATTATAATATTGTATTGTCACGCTATATACATATGCTTGCAAAGTTTCAGCAAAATCGGTTGAAGATATCTGTTTCAAAATTGAGTTGCAAGATTCCACCCGAACATACAAGCATACATACATACATTGCAAGTTAATAAAAAACTTGTAATATGACCAACTTATTTTAGTAGTAATCATAAATTAAGACAAATGCATATTGCAAATGGTGGCTGTCGTCACATAATTATTAGTTCTGGATAGTAACTGAACTAAGGACGTCTGGTATTTAGGCTCCCTAACAAATAAACTAACTGATATGTCAATATTTTAAAATTATTGTTTTCAATGTGTTCTTAGCTAAAGAAAAAAACAAGCTAAAATTCAAAATTTGAAAAACCCCCTACTCAAGCACTCACTTTAACGCCCATAACTTTTAAACGACTCAAACGATTTTCATGAAACATGTTTAAGAACACTCGCACGTAACTCACCTTTCATACAAAAGAAACTAAATTTAAATCGCTTCATCGTTCGCGAGCTACAGTGCCACAGACAGACAGACAGACACGTCAAACTTATAACACCCCTCTTTTTGCGTCGGGGGTTAAAAATTGAAAATTATTAGCAGATCTGTAATTTAGTTATCCAGCCGTACTTTATACAGCCGTTCAAAACAGAACACTACCTAATTTCATTGAATTTACAAACGTGACTTTTCTTAGAAATAGTTTTTTGAAAATGCCATAAGAAGAATACGAACTCTATATAATTTAAATCTACCAAAAACTATATTTCTACATGTGTACATTCCTAACAAGATTTCCTGGGTACTGTTTACTTCGTCATCATCATCACTACATAGTATAAAACAAAGTCGCTTTTTCTGTCCCTATGTCCCTATTGATCAAAATAATGTACTACAGTATTGTACATCTTAAAAAGTTCTACAAAAAAGTCCGCAACGGTATATGTCTATCTCTTAGGGATAACCCACAACAACCATTTTTTATACATTTCTTTTTACGAGAAATAATGGCTTATTTACGAAGTGATTTAAGGCAATAGAAAATGAATCGTTATATAATTAAGAAAATGAAATATATTGTGCATTTAATATAGATCAAAATGGCCCTTTACAGTATCTAATTTAAATGAAAATATTCGAAGATATTACAGATTTAAAATGCACGAATCGTGTCGTCAGCGGGGGCATCTGAAAACCACCCGTGCGAAGCCGAGACAGGTCGCTAGTAAATGCTAAAAATTAAGTAACTGAAAACTTTTCCGGTTCTTTACTTGTTTAATATGCATGTTTGTTGTATTTCATTATAAGTATTTGTATGCAGTCAAAAAATAGAAAAAAGTTATATAAAACAAGTAAAATTTTAACAAAATAAAAGCCGACTTTAAGGTTCGCCTCGATTTCTCTTGGATGCTCTCATCAGATCTTAGTGTCCTTATCATGGGATTACCACCATTGGGATATCTCCTTTCTATTAAAAAAAGAATCATTAAAATCGGTTCACAAACGACGAAGTTTTAGGTAAACACACATAAAAAAAACATGTTACGGTCGAATTGAGAACCTCCTCTTTTTTTAAAATCGGTTAATAAGAAACACGACAAAATACAGGTATTCATGGCTATTACTTGATTCAATTTTGAAATTGTTTAAAAGATTTGCTTTGACTTCAGTTACGTTTATTTAACATTTTCTTCACAATGTCTATAATATTTAAGAGCGTATACGTGTAGTGTCAAGTCAAGAAGGAAAATAATACCTTTTTTACTTAAAAAAAACTCTTCTAATTATTAACAGAATAAGATTCTAGAGTCAAACTAGCGTTCAAATGCTATAGAATCCTTAACTACAGTATATTAAGTTCGGTACATAAAGTTAGCTAGAGATCTACTTGGAGTTACTTAAACATTGATCGTAGTCGACTTTGAGCTAAACTGTGTCAACACTTGTTGGCTGCGGTTGTTTTAACCTTGTGCGTTTCTTTAGAAATATAATCTGTTTTTTATAGTAAGGTAAGGATATAGAATATCAAAATTTAAGCACTAGAATAGTTAAAACTTGTAGTGTGTTGGTATGGTAACTACAGCCAGTAACGGTTTGCAATAATTGTTTTTAAACTTTCGCGACTAAACATATGATTCGACTGTAAATCGGGGCTTAATCGCGATAATATCTACAAGGTACAATACCTTTTTTGTAGTCCCGATTTACAGTCGAATCATATGGTAACTATAGTTTTTAAATCTATATATTAATACGTGAAACAAAAACTTTGTACCCCTTTTTACAAAAATTATGTGAACGTAAAAGTATGAAACTTAACATAGTTAAAGTTTATATGGAGGTGTAGTGCAGAAAGCTTAAACAAAATTAAGGCTAAATTTCAAGCACTAGACGTCACTAGTTAAAATAATTTGTGTTCTACATAACCTTTGGTACAACATATTTTAGAATATAACAGCTGCGATCACATTTGTGAATGAGTCAGCTTTCGAGGTTCGGTATAGGATTGAATATCTTCTATGCTTAACGTTTTAAATAAGCTAGGGGAGTAATAAGAACCCTTGCCTGTCATTTTTAGACTATTATTTTAACGATAATTATAATGTCTCTTAATTATGTTTTTTTTATGGTATGTTGTATGATTAATATTATATGATAATTTATTTAAATGATTATTAACATAAGTTTTTGAATTGTGTCTAATCTGTAACTATAGCGATAGTTAAACTGACATAGCAGTGAGTACGTACAACTAAGTAAAGCCTCTTTGCAAACAAGACTTCTCGTACAGGTCTCTATATAAACAAACTTGAAACACCACTCCAAGTTAATATTTGTCAAGCTGTGACCAATTAAATATGATCGCTTACGTCTCGTGTTGTAATATAATGCGCATGTGAGTGTTACGAAATGAAACGTACTTAAACACATTATGTACCTATACCTATATATTCCTGTAACAATCTAACATTACTGCAGATCATGAGGTCTTTGGTTCGATTCCCGAGTCTGACCAAATGTTTGTTTGATCTACAAATATTTGTTTCAGAGTTTGGGTGTGTTCTATGTATAATATGTATGTATTTACAAAAAAAGTATATATGTATTTGTATCAGTTGTCTAGTACCCATAACACAAGCTCTGCTTAGCTTGGGACTAGATGGTGGTGTGTGTTAGATGTTCAAATATTTATGTATTTATACTCTTACATTTTTTGATATGAAAACTCTTTTCAACACCCATGTTATACTCGAAAATTAAACCTGACACCCGAAGCTCGCAAGGATCGAGACGAGCTGCTTGGAACGACAAATCAACGAATCTGTCTGACAGACAGATTCGTTAACGAGCTGCTCCAAAATCTGTTTGTCTGTGTCTAGGCACTATGGTGGAACATGTAAACATAGACAGCCAAAACTATTACCCTTCCTAAACATATTATGGTTCATTATATATTATATATAAGCCCGAATTCTTTGATGTTAAAATTTTCAGGTAGGAATATTTATGTGATTACACTGCTCTTGAATTTCTTTGTGATCGTAAGATAATTACGTAAACAAATTGTACATGGTCACTAATTTGTGATAGCCAACATCCTTTATCAACCTTGTTGCAGACAATAGTGTGCATCGGGATCCACAAATTGTTGCACTGAGAACCTTTGTTCCCTCGTTTGTATCAATGTTCGGCTGGAGATAACTAATGGCTTTGTCTGTTTGTATTCTAGTTTCTTGATGGTGTCCTGTTTTGTTCGTGAATTGGTTTAATTATGTTCATTCTTTGTTTAAAGTTTATGTATTTTGAATCAAATAATTGAACGGTGTGGTGTTCAAGCTGATATGGAAAAAAATCGTTTGTTAATTTCTAATAATATTTGCCGGTTTTCTCTTAGGGAATAATAAAATTGAAATTAAATTTCCTAGAGCAAATTGTTTGTTTGTAATCGCAAACAGTTTTTTTAGTATTGGTAATTATGGAATACTTTAATGTTTAATTGTTTATACCAGAAATCTAAAATACAAAGTTTTTTTTTTTGGTAGCTATTGATTCCTTAAGGATAATCGGTTTTTTCATAAAATAATTTTATTTAACTATTGATCATAAAATATAGTTTTATCTTGGTGCCAGCTAGCTATGAAACCAAATAACAAGCGTCATGTTTACAATTCTATTTTTTATCACCTGTATTTTTATACTTTACGGGCTAGTTTATCACAAATGAACAGCAATCCATAATGAAATATTAAAATTCACACATAAAATGTAATAAAATGTACCTCGTAAGTTTTAAAATGACACAACTGACAACTATCGCAGAGATTAAGCTATATTTAAAGGACTGTACTTAATTTTTAACCGACTTCAAAAAAGGAGGAGGTTCCCAATTCAACTGTACTTTCTTTTATGTTTGTTACCTCATAACTTTCGACTGGGTGAACCGATTTTGATGATTCTTTGTTTAATTGAAAGCTGGTGCTTTCCGTGTCCCATTGGTGGTGCTCCCATTTCAATTTGGTCCAGATTGAAGACGGTTTTTTTTTTGTTTAAATTTGTGATTATCTTACTCCATTTTAAGCACACAAAAGTTATGTATAATTCCACATTATTAAGTCAACAATTTAATGATTTTACTTTGCTTTGTCAGTGTTCATCGTAATTAGTTTATAACAATTACAAAATAGTTAAACTGTCGTAAAAAATCTAATCACACAAAAGCTTTTTACTGTTTGCATATCCTTAATGTTAATGTCGACAAAGCTAAAACTTTCCAAACGCCATATTGGATGAAATAGACGCGTAAGTACATCAAGTAATTAACTTAATAGACCCGAATCGTCACTGTTTAATCAACTGCTGATATCTTTGGCCTTGTCGGGAATACAGTTAAAACACGAGTGTATGTCTAACAGATGCTTTTAGAGGATACATTTATTTCGGGTTTCTTTAGTAATGCTATTTTTTAAAGCGTACTGTAAAAAATCACCTTATTAGGAAAGCCTACTATACGATCGGCGATTATCTGAACGACAAAGAGTCATGGGCTTAAGGTGCTATTATATACACACTAACTTCTTTGTCTTGAAATTGAGCTAAATTTATTTTTTATTTTGAATAATGTATTAAAATTTGACATGTTGGTACTCCGGTATCAATTGCTTATATTAAAAAGTGGGGTATAAAAAATAGATGTTGATCGATTCTCAGACCTACCCAATGTGCACACCAAGTTTCATCTAATTCGGTCCAGCCGTTTCAGAGGAGTAACTAACATAGTGACACGAGAATTTCAAATATAAGATAAACTAATGACATCTAATTCCTCTTTTTACAAATTGTTAATTTTCTTGGGCTTTGACATTTTATTTTTTTATGTTTTAATTACAACTTATAAATGAATACATACACACATACTTATATAATAAATGAACACATGATGGTACTTTGGTAGTTAACTAACAATATGTTTCCCCATTATTAAATACGCACTTGTTATTGTGTGAGCACGTTGTCGACTATGATTATTATTAATTTCTTTAATATTGACCTGATGATTTGCTGTGCGGCCTGAGTACGCAGCTCAACTATGGTTGAATAGGTCGATGGCTGATCCATGCGTCTTACTTTATTTTACATTTGTGACATTTTCTTGATTATTTTATATTTGGACAGATTACATTTTTTTAAATTTGACTGTGAGTGAAAGTGCTATTTGGATTTTGTTTTCCAACCTCATAATATAATAATCTTGCAGCTTTGAGTAATAACGACGCATGATTGGTTAGCTCATGGCTGTGTAGCAATGACTCCAAACTTTTTGTTATGTTTTCTTTGGTCGACTTCGTTCTCATTCAAGTCTCTTGGTAAAAATAAAGATAGTAAACCCTAATATTATTATTTTAAAAGGAGCAACAATGGAGTTTCCTGCTAGATTCTTCTCCATGAAGGGTAGTCTGCACTTGGAACTGGCGACTAGAATCACTCGATTTTTAAATATTAAATATTGACTATTCATAAGTGCATGTAAAATAAGTGCCTATTTAAATAAAATCTTTTTGACTTTGATATTGTAAGAGATATCTCATTCTGAATCTTTTTTTTTCTAATGAAACGAACAAGAATTGTATAATAATATAGTAAACCATTTTTTAATAACAGGTTTCACCTTTGAGGCGGTACTTTCACCCACAAACTATCGTTGGCCGACCGTGTTGATACTAGTAATTAATATTTCAGTCCTCAATTACGTGTAACGTAGAAAACGTAGAAAATAAGGTTACCTTGTTAACGTGATCTCTAAGAATATTGGAGTACACCATTGCCATGGCCTCGAGAGCCATGAAGGTCATACAGCCAACGACCCACGGCACCAAGAATGCCACGTTCTCCTGTTAGATGCAAAAATAAAAAAATATTATATCTCGGTACCTTTTTTTTTGAGTTTCAAACTTTAATACTAACTATAAGTTAGATTCGAATTAAATAAATTAATAAAATTGAAAATAAAAAGATTTTAATTAAAAACATTAATAAATATCCTATGTATTTCCATTCAGTTTTTCCAAAAAGAATGTGATTTTTTATGTATGGCTCTACCAAAGTGACTCTACTCTGCCTGATGGAAAGCATAAGCTGAAACCAAGAGTGGTGGTCACCATACTCATTGCGAATGCAGACAATGACAACCAATCACAACCTCAAAACGTAGAAAAACAGTTTTTCAGTATTTTACTACTTGAATATTTGTAACAAGCGAGGTGAATGTATCACATGTCGTCAGTCTGTGTTTGTTTATGTAGAAGCCAGATGTTGTATTATGTTGAACGATGAACTTAAACCCATTAAAACCGTTTATCACAACCTTCTCAAAGGGTAAACATTAGAGATGTGCCGACTAGTCGACGACTAGTCGGTAAAGCCGACTATCCAGCAAGAATCGTAGTCGACGATTAGTCGGCGAATAGTCGGCAAAAAGCGCCGACTATTCGGCATATTACTTTGTATGTATTTCTCAATAATATATTTGTCAATTTTTATTTTATAATCAGTTTTAGACATTTCGAAATGTAAAACAAAGCAATCTTTCTTTTGGTAACCAGTTTCTAAAATTACTTGCTGATAACAAACATATCTGACATTTATTAAACAAAATGGTTGCTTGTAGTGTTTGCACTTTCCTTTCCACCACGAGAAATAATCATTGACATTGATTACACATAACAGCATTAGGGTGCAATGCGACGGCGGGGCCTCTGATTTTCTAGATTTAAACGCTGGCGTACCTCAGAGCTCCGTCCTGTCGCCCACAATGTTTCTTCTTTAGTCCACAATGTTAGCCCATGGCAACATGATAATTGCTAGGCAGACAACAGCACAGTCCATGGGCGATATTTTGACAACTTGCAGTCAAGCTGGCAGACGTTGAGGAAAAACGTTGGAAAGACGTTGAGAGATGTGGCCGCTACAAACGGCCCGGTGACACCCCGGTGCGGCCGGGGGGTGTGGTCTAAGGAGGGTCGGTGTTCCGACTCTTACTGTGTAGAACGGTAGGAGGCGCAACAGCGACCCGCCCCGGGGGTGACTATGGTTACCCCGGGATGTACCGGAACCGGGTTTCCAGAAACCGCTGATGCGTTCCTGGAGTTCCTCCCGACTGCCGAGGTAAGCCGCCGCGGGGTTTAGTGGGTAGACCATCGAGTCCCACACACGTCCTTCGTGTCCCCCTCCCCCCCACGGAGGTATGGTGCACAATGCATTTCCGCGTAAAAAAAAAAGAAAAAAAAAAGAAGGTTCGCTCGTGTGTGGAGTACTGTTCTCATCTTTGCGATGATGTCGCACAGTGTCTGTTTGACGCTCTCGACCGGTTACAGCGGCGAGCAATCCGCATTGGCGACAGTCCCTAAGTCACCGAGTCCCTTGAGCTGAGCCTCTGCAGTTGCGAAGAGATATAGCCCCCATGGCAGTCCTCAATTGCCTTTATCATGGTGAGTGTTCTGAAGAGCTCTTCCAACTGGTCCTCTCCTCTCCCTTCCTCTATAGGACAACACGTGCCGGCCTCGGAAGTCACCGCTTCAGAGTGGTAGACATACGTTCTCGCACTCATCCCTTCGGTTCTTCCTTCCTGTGCTGAGCGGTCAAAACTTGGAACTCACTACCAGCGCACGTGTTTCCTTCCCACTACGATCCCGGGTCCATTCAGCGGGTCGTGAAAAAGCATCTCACCAGGTCACGCTGTCCTGTATGTCCACACACTTCTGCATTGTCCTTATTACCTACTACCTACATTGAGGATTGTGACCAGCACTTTTGGATTCTACTCATGATTTCCATCAGGCAGGGCAAAGCCATTTTGGCAGCAAACACATAAAAAAAATCGAGAGCATTACTAAGGCGGCCTCGCGGAATCTTCACGTACTGAATTGCGCCCGAGCATCTGTCTTCTTTATAAGACCCAGGTTCGCTCGTTCGTGGAGGACTGTTCTCATCTTTTTGATGGATCCACACAGAATTTGCTTGATGCTCTTGATCGGTTGCAGCGGCCAGCAGTCCGCATCATCAACAGTCCCGATGCCACCGAGTCCCTTGAGCCTTTGCACTTGCGGAGAGATATCGCCTCTGTGACAGTCCTCTAGCGTGTTTACCATGGACAGTATTCTGAAGAGCTCTTCCAACTAATCCCACGTTCTCCCATCTTCTACAGGTCAACTCGTACTGGCATTAGAAGCCACCGCTTCAGAGTCGTAGAAATACGCTTTGGAACTAAACGGCTCCGTTCTGCCTTCCTGTGCCGAGCAGTTTTTAACTGTTTGGTACCAGCGCACGTGTTTCCCTTCCACTATGATCCCGGGTCCTGTAGGCGGCGTGAGAAAATGCATCTCACTAGGCCGCCATAGTATAGGACGCTATACTGCATTGTCTGCGTTCGCAGTGAGTATGGTGTTGGAGTGTTGGATCCTACTCAAGCTTTCATCAAGCTCAGCAGAATCACTTTGGCAGGCTTTCAAATAAAAAAAACAAAAAACATCGTCCACTTGTTTAAAAAACATCGGCACAAGTGATTTTCTTTTTCATTTAACTCTTCACTTCAATCAACAATAATAATAATATCTTTACACAAAAATATTTTTTACACTAAAACACACCTCCGACTACGACCCTTACAGAAGCAAAAATGAAGAAACAAGGTTCGCAGGCGGCGTTTGCGACTGGGGCGCGAATCAGCTGTAAACGAAGAGTTACGGAAATGTCCGTAACCACGATCGGTTTGGCCGATTAGTCGGCCGACTAGTCGGCCTTTTTAGGGCCGACTAATCGGCTAGTCGGCAAAAATAATGATCGGCCCATCTCTAGTAAACATTTAATTTTCATTTAATTTATTTCTTAATTGTACTTAATGGGCAATTAACTATTAACGGTAGGTACTTATAATTGCCAATTTGAAATTTAGTTATTTTGTAAGAAAGACAAATAACCGATTTATATCTAATTTAGACAATACTTTTTGAATTTATTGCCATTTTGAATTTTATTTTATGCCGATAGTTTATTTTGAGGGCAGTTTTCGGCTGATACCGAATCGTTATGATGTGCGCACTCTCATACATCTTCATACTGATTAAGAAACCAATCTATATATATAACTATCGGCCGACTAAAAAGTTAGTAGTCTGCGGGGGCTCTAAGGGTTGTTTTTGTTGTTGCGAAAACCAGCACACCAGGTTTCATCATGTGTCTTAGGAGAGGCCTATGTCCACCTGTGAACTAAAACGGGCTAATGACGATGATAATGAAGGATTGTTCCCTTTAACTTAATACTTAACAGTGTCCCAAAGTAAATACAACAATGCATTAAAATTTCATTAATTAAACCAACTTATTTACTTCAAAAGCAGTGTGTCAAAACCGCAATTCGCAAGCATATTAATGAACTTTCATTTAATACATTACTTTCATAATAAACAAGTTGAAACTCTATTTCAAATATTTTTGAACTTAGCTATTACGGACGAACAAACTCATTTAAACTGCAAAGTTACAGTTCAAATGATAAAGTCATTAGTTAAACAAAACTTAATTAAAAAACCTTGATATGTTGCTGACAGTTTGTTATAATTAAAATCTATATTGAATACACAAAAGTATGGTCATGACGTTAAAGAAACATATCTATACTCCTTTTCACGATCGTTTGTGTCTGAAAATCGCTATTTTATTAGCCGTAAAATGTGAAAGTGTCGTGAAGTTGGTACCGATTTCATTATACCTCCTGTAGGTATAATTAAATCGGTACTAACTACCCAAATACAGACTACACAAAGAACTAAAGCT
Source organism: Diaphora mendica (assembly GCA_949125395.1). Lineage (NCBI taxonomy): Eukaryota > Metazoa > Arthropoda > Insecta > Lepidoptera > Erebidae > Diaphora > Diaphora mendica. Next base: position 39,303,095 of record OX421310.1, on the reverse strand, counting down.
GTTGAAAGCTTACACAAAAGTTATGAATTGTTATTTTTTATTCAAAGCAATTAGTTTTCAGATGGTTTTGAAAAAAAAGTGTTAAATTCTATTCTGTTATAGAATTACTGTTCTTCATACACTAGTAAGTTGATGGTGTAGCATGGGTCCATCAATAATGACCTCGACAGTTATTAGTGTGAGAAGTCAGCACATGGTGTTAGCCATGGTACGAAGCGATATCGTGTGAGAATTCAATGTTTGTTTTTTAGTCTGAATTTATATCCACATATAAGTTATATTCATTAAATAAACAATAAACTCCTCTCTCCTTTATGTAAGTGAGAATAACTCTTGCATATTTATTTACTGACCAATTTTAAATGTTTAGTTTTGAAAATAAGAGCTCAATTCTAAGGCCCTGTTTCACCGGTGACAGATGGTTTGACATAATTGACAAAGAAGATACGTCAAATAATATGTTAGACTAGTGGTGGCCCCCGGCTCCGCCCGTTCAGTAGTTTTTGCGTCCCACCCATCCATACTTACAAACTTTCGCGTTTATAATATTAGTATAGATATAGATTAGCTATCTGAAACTTATCTGTAACCGGTGAAAAAGAATCCAAAGAAGTTTTAATTAAAGAATATATTTTACAGTAACATAAATAATAATTAACATATAATATTATACTTACTTTATAAATCCCATAAAACAGGAATATACTGAGTACAATCATGAACATCTGTGTTCCTATTATTGCAAAATATGCTATCTGTACACCTGTAACAAGAGAAACACATTTTAGGAAATTGAATCTGAAAATAATTTTGCGTTTAAAACAATAGGTATTTTTGCGATTGAAATTCATTGAAATGATAATAAAATTCTTTCTTTACGTTAAATATCTACACATTGTACGCATATTCGCAAACTACGAGAAATACAATGTTGATATTCCAGCTAGTTCCTTTGTAAACGTACAAAAATTATTCATATGAACTATCTCAACTATCCAGGATTACTGCCACGCCCCTGAATCTCAATCACCGCATGCTTCAAATTCTGATCAGTTGCTTAAATATCGTTCATAAAAACATTAGATATATTGCAGAAATAAAATTCACAAGTCAAGTCAAAGTAAATGCCAAACAAAATATATTATTTAAGTGGTGCCTCAGGCCATGTTTGTTATCATATTTATTTCATAAAACACGGTAGACATTCTCATGTCCTCATATTTCACATAGATACAAAATACTTTGTACATCATTGTTATAGTAAGTTAAAAAAGAAGAGGTCTATCTTTAACAGTAGACTGTTGAAGCCCATTGATGTGATACCATACAGGAGTAAGTTTAGATAGTTAAATAAAAGAGGACCTTAATGATAAATAAAACATTAGTAATATCTTCCAGATTACCTAGGGATATATGATGGACTAGATGAGCCCCGCGGTGTTACCCACGTATAAAATCAACCGCAGGCAACGCCGCGGGTCAAAGTTAGGCTAAAAAAAAGTAGCAAATTACTCCTTATATCATCAGCTATCTGCTAGTGAAAGTCCCGTCAAAATCAGTATAGCCGTTCCAGAGATTACCCGGAGCAAACAGATAGACAGACAAAAAATATTATGTTGGTTTATGTACTGTGTATACATACATATTAGTCCGGGATCCCTGGAACAAATTTTACAAGCTATAACTATCGAGCTAATTTTTCGTAAGTGGCTTCATTTTCATGAGCCGCTTTGAGGCTTGAGCCACACACACTTTTTGAGGCCAAGTCACACAACATTAACTATAATAATAAAGAAATCGCAGTAAGGAACCTTAGACTTGACACGACTTTGTCTAGATTTCATTACTTTTTAGAGATAAACAAGCGGAGCTGCTTGTTTGATCGCTTTGATCGAGACTTGTCTAGTTTTATAGAATGTTTTTGGTGGGATAAATATTTACAATAAGCGTATTCTTTTGACGTTTACCGCCAAAAACGGAAACCCTGTTCTCAACATTTGTTGACAATTTTTGTTGTCAACACAAGGAAATTACAGAAACTTTTGTCACCAACACGTGATGACAACACAAAAAAAAACTTCGTTTAAAAAAACCGACTTCAAAAACTAAAAATATAAAATAACTTAATTTGTATGTGCTAGCTATTCATAGGTTTGAAGTCAGTGCTAAGCCAAATGTAATAGTAGATACCACACTCGCTATATTTCGAGACGAACGTCAACGACGTCATCGACGCTTCGGTTGTTTTGTTCAACGCGAAGAGCAGCTGTCCCGCTCAAGGTCACGCGCGGCGAGTGCGGTACCTACTATTTAGGCTTGGCACCGACTTCAAACCTATGAATAGGTAGCACATACAAATTAAGTTATTTAATACTTTTTAGTTTTTGAAGTCGGTTTTTTTAAATGAAGTTTTTTTTTTATTTTTCGCTCTTTAGTCTTTCTCAAGTCTCTCATCATCATTTCATTTAAAATTAAATGATTTCTACAGAATATGAAGGCATGCAGACAATTGCTCTTAACTTCATTGCAGGCGCTCACGTAAATTTGAGGGTTTCTTTCGATTTCTTTGGGATCCCATCATCAGATCCAGATATGGTGGCCATGGGACCACATGGGGAGCATAACCTTTCGAATACAAAAAGAGTTTTCAAAATCGGTCCACAATTGAGGGAGTCATCAATGTATATACATAAAATAAAAAAAAACATACCGATGAAATTGAGAACCTCCTCCTTTTGGAAGTCGGTAAAAAATTGTCAACTTTTGGTGGCGACCCGGCTTAAGAGGCGACTAAGGGAGCAAACAAACTATGCAGAACAACATCACTGCAAATGAAAGAAAAACTTGAAACAAACCCTTTTTTTTTTCTTTACGTGTGGAAATATACCAACCCGTACTGCCAGCTTGGTATAGTAGGCCAGAACCTCCTTTCCAAAGAGACAACTATAACCAGTACTAGCTGATCCACATTGGTTGGTCCACTTTCTTCTGATGCTCCGCTCCTATTGGTCTTAGCGTAATGATATATAGCCTATAGACTTCCTCGATAAATGGGCTACCTATTACTGAAATATTTTTTTTAAATCGGACCAGCGGTTCCTGACATTAGCGCTTTCAAACAAACAAACTCTTCAGATTTATAATATTAGTATAGATACTGGACTGTTAAAGACTGTTGATGCATGTGCTTAAAACTAACGGTACCTACTTAATAACTGGAAAGGCCTTAACATTTTTTTACTTACATTATTATTTTCTGCCTTATTGGTCTAGCAGTTGGTGTATGCGACTGCTGATCATGAGGTCTCCATTTCGAATCCCGGGTTGGGCCAAAAAGTGTTATTGAGTTTTTCTGATTATAGAAATGCTTCACACAAGCTCGGAGTTTGGAAGTTGGAATCTTCCAAACTCCGAGTGAGAGCACGTAAAGCCATCGATCCTACGCCTCATTTCTCCCTGGTTATATTGTGAGGAACAGAGAGTACACCTGTGTTTGCGCACACACTTGTGCACTATAATATCTCCTGCGTAGTTGGCTGGTCTCCGTTGAAACTGGCCGCCGTGGCCGAAATCGGCTTGGAGAACATCATCATCATCATCACCATTGTGTTATTTAGTCTCGTTGTTATAATTATCGTTATTATGCGCCGTATTCTTTGGCACATGCAAAGATTACACTGAAATTTGGAAACGTTTCAAAATGTTAGATCTAAATTTAAAACTCTAAAGAGTTTTATGTTGAAACATTTGTGCAGTGCACTAGGCTCCATACAATTGATAAACCCAACACGACTCGTGGTCAAAAATTGAATGGTGCACACGGTAGAATAAGAGTCCATTTCGTGGCAAGCACTTTTAGATAAGAGCTTTTGTGGCAGATGAATATCAAAATACGACACCTACATATATATATATATATACATAGTAACTCTACACATCTCACACAGGTTGTCTGATCTCAATTAACGGAAATTCTTCACTGCTTCTAAATGTTCTTACATTTTTTTTAAATATAAATGTATTATAGATAATTTCCCACAGACTCAACAATACTATCCACTTATGATCTCTTGTTCAGGAGTCATGATTACAGGTCTTTACAGGTCGGTCGAGTACTTGCATAATAAATTATCTCATTAATATTATAAATGCGAAAGTTTGTGAAGACATAAATGCATGCGAAGCTACGGGTATAAGTTAATTATTAGATGATTATTTGATCAGTCATAAAAACAGGTTTGTGTTAGTTTATAAACCATCCATACTGATATTATAAATGTGAAAGTAACTCTGTCTGTCTGTCTTTACGGCCATACTGTGCGCTGCACCGATTTCAGTGAAATTTAACATGGAGATACTTTGATTCTTGAGAAAGGACATACCCTTTGCTGCGATAGCCGACAAACATGCGGGCGGAGCCGCGCGCAAAATCTAGTAAAGTATATATGTAATACACATATCCTTGTTTTGTTTCTATATCATGACCCACACTATGTATTACTACTCGTATAACGGTATATATTCTTACTACTTTATTAATTTTGTCGTCTTACCTAGTTTTACACCAGACACTACCCTACACTATCTCATTATCATGTTTTTCTCTCCATCCAATGGTTGTTTGTAAGAGATTGCCTACGGGCGATAAGGCCGCCAATTGTACTTCTCTAATTTAAAGCTTACCTTGGAATGCATCTGGTGTACAATAAAGAGATATTATATTATATTATTATTATTATGCTAAAATTCTATAAAATTATACCTATGATAAAAATAATAATTTGTAGGAATTTCCTTAAGAAGTTATAATAAGATTCTTCATAATATGAGCCAAAGTATTTCCTGTTTAAATATAACTAGCTTTTATGACGCATATTTTTTTACGCAGACTTTCATCCCCTGATTTACCCCCTTAGGGGTGGAATTTCAAAAAATCCTTTCTTAGTGCTCACTTACGTTATATAAAGAACCTACATGCAAAATTTCAGGATTCTAGCTTCAGTGGTTTGGGCTGTACGTTGATCTCTGGGTATGTCAGTCAGTCAGTCACCTTCCTCTTTTATATATATATATATATATAGACTAGCTTTTACACGCAGCTTCGCTCACGCAGACTTTCATCCCCTGATTTACCCCCTTAGGGATGGAATTTCGAAAATTCCTTTCTTAGTGCTCACTTACGTCATATAAAGAACCTACATGCAAAATTTCAAGATTCTAGCTTCAGCGGTTTGGGCTGTGCGTTGATCTCTGGGTATGTCAGTCAGTCAGTCAGTCACCTTACTCTTTTATATATATAGATAGATTTACGAAAAACGGATACCAACATTGGGTAATACTAAATGGGTCATTCGAAATCGAATAAATGTTCAAGATATTGATAGGACACCCTTGAAACGGGCCAAGAGTTGGAAGCAATTGAGTCTCCAACAATCGTCACGTAATCTATTCGAAGTGAACAAACAAATCTAGCCAAAATCGATTACAGCGATAACCCGAAGCGTATTTGCTCGATACTAGCTAGAATCCTGCAAATCTCAATCTTCAATTGGAATCCGATTCTAGTTCACTATAATTCAATAGGAATAATGGTTTTATGTCAAGTGAGAAGCAAAGAAGCTCGATGCATTGTCCTGTGAAAAACCGGCTTCGAGCTCTTTTGTAAAGCTTTTAATAAATTAATGTAGTCATTGAATTTTCGATTGAGAATTTATGTTTTATTGAAGGCTTTTAACCACTTATAATGCACGATTGATATAAATGTATAGGGTTAGGTAATCAAGCGTAGCGTAGCGCGTATATCTGTTATATGTTTTACTTTTTAAAGTACTTTAACATTTATAATGGACTTTTAATTATTTCAATATTAATCATATTCCATATATAAATACTTAATGTTAATTTATTCGTTTTAGAGTTGTAGACAATTTAAGGATAATCCTACTCATATTATAAACGTGAAAGTTTGTAAGTATGGATGGATGGATGTTTGTTACACTTTCACGCAAAAACTACTGAACGGATTTGGATGAAACTTTACAGTAATATAGCTTATACATCAGAATAACACAAAGGCTACTATTTGCCGCGATAACCGACGTACACGCGGGTGGAGCCGCGGGCAACAACTAATAAGATAATAATATTGAAAAGTTATAATATTACAAAATACATTTAACGTTAGTATCAATATTAAAAGGAAGTAAATAGTGTTTCATCACCAGCTTTTAGTAGTTTACTATTGGCGTCTACTCAGAAGTGAAGTATCGACCTAGGTACTAACTGCGCTGGCCAAGCAGGTTAGTTTAACATTTGTTTCAAGTTAACCTTCTCTTTTTGCAGTACTATTGTTAAACGTAGTGTGCTTTCTTAACGGGCTCCATACACCTAATTCTTAACTTGTTACCTACAGAATAGTGTGTTTAAATGTTCTCCAATTCTTAAAATATAATATCAGTTTGAAATATTTAAACTTTCATTTGTGAACCAGGACTTTTAACACGCCTTACTCTACACAAAGCTGACATTACGTTACTGAATACCATTGATTTATTAATTGTAAAAAAACAAATAAAATTCACTTGCTTTACAAGCGTCGTTTTATTACTGATAAATGCTGATAAAGGGTTTATTAGTTTTATTAATTTCTGCTCGTTTAATAAACAATTAGAATTTTCATCTATAATAGCCTTTCAAATTCATCAGCTTGACACACCTTTTCAATGGAACCTCAAAGATATAATAATTATATTCCCCGTTTTCGGGCCTTTCAAATAAATTAATTCGAATGTTTTGATAACGCCAAACATTTCCTTAAAATATTTTATAAATTTCAATTAATGTTACTAGGTTTGTTAATTTATTTCATTATTATTGTAATCCTCAGGGGCCATTTCAGAAGTTCCTGATAAAGTTTCAGATTACTTTTACTGCAGACTACTTAACAAATAAGGGTTGCTGAAATGTAACTATACTAACTGACCCACGCAACTTCGTCTGCTCATCTTTTTAATCATGTTCGTCCCCTATTCGTAAAAGCGTATTGCTAACTATCTTAGTTAGACACGCCAGCAAAACAAAAAAAACCGTAAAACCTATTACATAGTTCTCTACTTAATTAGTTGTATTATTCTCTACCTAGGTTTTATGATATTATACAAAGTGTACGTTATTATGTACGTGTTCATCTATACATTTATACTAATAAATAAAATTGGAGTTGTACTGTTGTACTGTTTGTAATATTAAAATAACCGCTCTTTGCTAAATGCATATTATGTATACCTAAATATAATTTTTGTCTGTCTGTCGGTTTGTTTATTCCGGCTAATCTCTGGAACGGCTGAACCAATGTTGACGGGACTTTCAGTGGCAGATAGCTGATGTAATAAGGAGTAAATTATGCCACTTTTTTAGGGTTCCGTGCCATAGGAAGGAACCCTTATAGATTCGTCATGTCTGTCTGTCTGTCTGTCTGTGCGTCTGTCCGTCCGTATGTCACAGCCACTTTTTTCCGAAACTAAAAGACTTATAATGTTAAAACTTGGTAAGTAGATGTATTCTGTGAACCGCATTAAGATTTTCACACAAAAATAAGAAAAAATCAATAAATTTTGGGGGTCCCCATACATAGAACTGAAACTCAAAAAATGTTTTTTTCATCAAACCTATGCGTGTGGGGGGGTATCTATGGATTGAGGTTTCTAACATCATTTTTTTCTAAACTTAATAGATTGCGCGAGAGACTCTTCCAAAGTGGTAAAATGTGTGTCCCCCCCCTGTAACTTCTAAAATAAGAGCAAACCACGCAAACTACCATGCAAACTTCCACTTAAAATTGGTTTGAACGAAATCTAGTAAGTAGTTTTTTTTTAATACGTCATAAATCGTAAACTGCAATTTACCTTTGATTCAATCAAAACAAATATAAAAAAAAATGTTACTTGCTGCTGCGGAACCCTTCATGGGCGAGTCCGACTCGCACTTGGCCGCTTTTTTTAGACTAGCTTCGCTCTGCGGCGTTATCCGCGGTACGATAATAACCGAGGGTAACACCGCGGTCCGCTAGTCTTTCAATATAATAATCACTTTCCATTCCTACACGTTTATATTTTTGAAACTAAGCAGTGTACATTAATAAAGTAAATGACTCAAAAGGAAGATTAATTAATGTGTATAATATCCAAAAAATTGTTAAGATTTTATATTCGTGTGAAGCTAGGGCAGGTGAATATTATTTGATAGAAACTTATTACAATATCTAGGTGGTAACAGATTAAAATACGGTGTGTCACCACTCCTATTTATCACATGAGTGTAGTCAGAAGCGACTAACATAGCAAACTACTGAAAAAAAAACGCTATAGAAACCAGTCTGTCCAGCGTGGTAGAGTAGGTCAAAACCTCCTTTATAAGGAGAGCCCTATGTCCTGCTGTGCCCTGTTAAAGGCTCTTGATTTGATTATGTAAAATCACAATCATCATCTTCCTAGCATTTATTATTCCCAAGATTTGGGGTCGGCTACTAGTTCAATCGGTTTTACCTCAATATCAGTTTGTACACGGAGCGACTGGCTTCGGACCTCCGCAACCCTGATGGTGAACTGAATTCGAAAGTTGAACTAGTTGTCAGTATATTTGAGAGCACTGACTTTCCAATAACGATTGCCATAGATGTTCATGACAACCGGGAATGACGGCTTAACGTGCTCTCCGAGGCACGGGCGGAAAATACAGCCATCATTCATGCACCGGGCTGCTATTAAGAATTTCTTGTAAGAAAAACCCAATAGCAGTCCGACCCGGGAATGGAACCCGATACCTCTTGATCTGCAGTCGCTTACGCTCACCACTAGACCAACGAAGCAGTTATAAAATTACAATGCTAAAATTTTGCCAAAGTAACTCTGCTCAGCCTGATGGAAAGCTCAAGCAGAATCCAACAGTGGGGGCCACCATACTCACTGCAAAAGCAGACAATGCAATATGGCGTCCCACACTATGGCAGCTTAGTGTCCGCTTAAAGTACCCAGGATAATAGTGAGAGGGAAACACGTGCGCTGATAGTGAGTTTCAGTTTTTAACTGCTCGGCACAGGAAGGAACCTCGGCACAAGAACGAAACCAAAAATTGAAATAAAAATCATAACTGTATTTTATAAAGTATCCAAGGAATATAAAATGAGGTTATTTCCATTGACCCAATTTTAATTAATATATGGATCCGAGAATTTACTCCGTGTCCGAAACATTGATATTTAACATCATTTGATCAAACGCCAATTTTAATATATTTCAAATTTCAATTACGTCTAACCTTTAAAATTAATTAGTGGATTCAAAACTCGCAATTAAATGATAAAATAAACCCTTTTTGCGTGGTTACGATGAATAAAATTGTAGAAGAGCACCGCTTTGGAAAATGTGGGTCGGCTCGAACTGAGTGATATTACTATGTGAGTGAGGTCATTGGAAGTATAATGACCTCTCTCCGTTATTTCAGAAGATTCAAGAATTTACCCTTTCCCTTCAAGAATGTAATTTTGTACAGGAAAAAAAATCTTACTTAACATTTTTTGCCTTTCTGCACTAAATGGAACTAAAACTATTGCTAGAACTATTTCTAGCACATTTTCATTCCTTATAAATTTTAACTATGACGAATTTCACACTTCTTTATTGCATAATTTTAGTAATAATGGTTACAAAGTTTTTGCTTCACTTATAGATATCAATTTTTAAAAAACTGTGCTTTCAAAAGATTACAAACAAACATACAGATAAAGCTAATAAAGCGTGTTTAGAAATAATGTTTTTGATTGAGCTAACATAGTGCAAGAGTTTCACGTTTTAAATACATTGTGATGTGTTTTGTGACATTTGCAATTATTTATAACACAAAAACGTAACACATTCTAAAATCTTACCATGACATTTTAAGTTCTAGTAAATATAATACACATTAGAAATTTCGTTTTTAAACAACAGCGTAATAATCCAGATAGAACAAGAAAGCTTAGGCTGTAATGCACGACAAAATGAATAAGAAATTCAACAGTGGCGGGATTCCTTTGTATAATTCATTTGCGGCAACATAAGTACGGCGCGTGCTGCATAAGTAGGGTCAAAGTCTTTTTGTACGAAATGGTTTTCGTCTAATGGGGTATTAAGGCTTATGTTGGTATGTAAGTAGTAATGTGTTTCATTTTGAGAGAACGGTTTGACAGAATTTTGAGCCTTCAAGTTTACATTGTGTAACATTAGGCATTTTAGTTTTGTGTTTTTGACATAACAAATAATAAACGTAAGTGGTGTGCAACATCTGTTAATCGCGTAATTTACGATTATAAGTTATGTGCCACGAAATATTGAAAATGTAGAGAATAAGGTGTATGAATACGGTAAAGAATCAGACAACGTGTTTGTGTAATTAATATGCACACTGCAAGTGCTGAAAGCAAACCAAATTTCAAATGTATAGTTTTCCCTACAAATACTTTGAAATATTTAGAGGACCTCCCTAAAGCTAGAATTATAATTAATATGTTTTCAGTGTTAATTGTAAGTATGTACGTTGTAATACGGATTTTTTGCAAAGGGCCAGTTTAAGAATATACGGGTATAAGAAGGTCATTCATGAGAGTCGTCAAAGAAATGTTAGGTCATACGAAATGTAATAAGTAATCTAAGATTTAATAAATATTAATAGTACCCACAAGGTATAATTCTATTTACTTATTTAATTAGCTGCAGATTTACTTTCTTCACGCTACGTATTATCGTATAATATCAACATATAAAAAAGTATGTTACTGCATCATCACTTCACCTGTATTTATTTCAAACAAAAAAACCCAGGATATAATTTACTAATAGAGCCACAAAGTCTATTCAACAAGTGGCAAAACTAAGTTTTAAGCAAATTAATCCTAAAGACTATGATAAATTACCCAAAGTTATTTAACCCTGTGTTCACGATTAGTTATAGTTGACTGTGAAATCTGTTCCTTGGAATTTTCCGTAAACTTTATTCTTAACTAGCGGAACCCTTTAGATAAAACACTTAGTAAACACTTTAGATAACATTAATATAGTCTATCACCTAGGCTGTTATTACAAAACTATTGACTCTTCATTCATTGAAAATGGTTCAGTAATTAAGGAGCTACGGTGGAACATACAATCATACATAGAATGCCAAAACTATTACCCTTCTTTTGGCTTTGCCGTAGTAAGATAAAAATGTTAGTTGACGCTAATACGTCCATCGGTATCTTGGCATTTCAATTTCCAGTATAGAAGATGGATCTCATTGTTAGAAGGGGAAGATCTTTAAAAGTCAATTTTATGTAACTTTATGAAGTACTTGTAATTAAAATTAACAATATGAAATCATTTTAAACTTGTTTTGATATCTAAGCTAATAGAATTATTTTTATGGAAACCAATTACGAATATAGTCAAAATCTGTCTCGTTTGGTATCGGGCAGCCGCCGCCGCCTTCGTGACTATGACATACACACATCAAAAGTGTCTAGGGATCAACATATGTGTCTAGGGATCAACATATATTTTTGCAATAACTTTTCTCCTGATTGATATTAATTAAAATTTTCTTTAAGGATTCATCAAATAAAGTGTTTTCGTTTGTCACAGTAACGATAAACCAAGTCACCTTTGCATTAATAAAGAAATTTGCCATTTTGCAAAGGGATTTTTGACATTTGAACCACTAACATTAAAGTTCGAAAAAAAGACTGAAATAACAGTTTTCTTTAAAATTTTATTGGGTAACTTAAACAATTAATAATCCGTGTTTCTACCGCGAACACTAACAACACAAGAATCGGTTTGGCATACTCAAAATGAGTTCATCCAAATCACGCTGTGGAATGGCCGCCCATGTTCGTTGCAACAACAAAAAAAGGTCTTCTTGCGACTGGATACCCTCCATATTCGGCAGAGCTCTTCTCTGTAGCATATCCCATGCATGCTCAATCGGGTTCAAGTCTGGCGACTGAGCAGGCCAGGGCCAAAGCCACATCTCAATCTCAAGAAATCCGCATAAAAATGCTTGATCCCTAGACACTTTTGATGTGTGTATTTATTTGTAGTGTCATTTTTATCTAGTTACCGAACTTTAGGCGACTATGCAAAGGTACAGGTACATTATAAATGTATTGTTGTTTCAACTGAAGGTAAATCGTCTCATTATATTTATTACCAGCAGTATTACTACTATTACCCGGTCCGGCTTCACACATAAGCATTAGAAATTCTCGGATTTCCTTAAATGTAATATGCATTTATTACACATATAAACCTTTCTCTTGAATCACTCTATCTATCGCTGAAACCTCATTTAAAATGTTGAATAGTTAAAAAGATCTAAGAGAACAGATAGCAGAAGGGTTTTAAATTAATACTATGTAAAGATGTAATACTTCATTGATCGTTGTAGTAATAATGGCAGTTTAACAGTAAGTATGTTAGGTAGTGTAAGTAAAACCTTACGAGCTACTGCTAAAGTAAATATTATAGTTACTGCAAATTTTTTTTTAACCTTACATTTGTAACGATAACACAAGAGCATAGAAAAATACTACAGCATATAAAAAACTTCCAAGAAATTTGCGGATTAGCCCAACAAAGGAAACTTAGCTTTATTATTAGTAAAGATACCTCTAATAACAAACAAGAAAGGAAATTTCATTCAGATTAACGGTCGGCTTGCGAACTAAGCAAAACATCAGTAATTAAGTAAGTCCATTACTAACAAGATAAGTTTCCTAATAGGATTAGCGTTTCTTTGGAACAATGTAACAGATCTTGTTGCAAAGAAAATATATATTTTATCGCCACAAATAGAAATTTCCTTGTGTTTACTATGAGATAAATTATTAATGATTCGTATTTCTTTTTATATATATGTGCCTGCCAAAGTGACAAGCCTGTTGGAAAGGCATGAGCAGAATTTGGATTACTAATATAGTAACTGGTAGTGGTGGTTACCATACTCGTTATGAATGTAGAAAATACAACAATGCAGCATAGTTACCCTTAGTATTCTTCTGTATGTCTGGGCTTCTGGTCTCGCACTTACGACGGAATAATAAACTAGTTTTAGAGTTTACGATATCGTCCATATCCCTAATAAGTCCCGTTATACAACAAAAACCATGTATAAAAATTGCGAACGTCTAGAAAGAGTTGTTAACGTAATTGAAGTAAATATTTAAGTTGCTTATCTAAAAATCTACACAGTTTAATCAAGTTCTGTGTTGTGTTTATTTAGTTTATTATTTCAAGTTAGTTTGCTAGAAAACTTAATATGAATAGTTTACCACATATTTACGTATTAACATCCTTTCCCGACGCCCGCCGGTTCTGCTCCGAGTAAAGCAATTTCCTTCCATAACCGCTGAAATTATGTAGACCGCTAGAACGCTAAAGCGAATTTTAAAATAAACATATTTACATCAATTTTGTACAAACTCGTTTCGAGTCTAAAGCCAATTTTTAAATTTTCACCCGTTTCCTTGCTTCACTGCCTTACAGAATATTATAACGTTGTTAGGTCGTGTGTAACGAGTTTTTTATTACTTTAACTGATTTCTTAGACGAATCTTAAACTAATTTGTTATTTTTATGGTAAAGGTGGCATCTCACCAGGCCGCCATGGTCACTTGAGCCTTGATCTTGTATTAGTATTATTATTAGTAGTAGTATTAGTAGTATTAGGGAAAGAGGGCTTTTGGGGTCTGGTAGCCTCACACACCCGGTAGAAAGCAGCAAAGTTATTGTTTAACGCCTGTCCATTGTGTCACCGCAGTTGGACCTGGTTCATAAATGCCGAAACACGGTTCTTTCATGGTTATTTTGCATCATCATCTCAGCCAAAAGACTTTCACTTCACAGTTCTCCACAACAACTAGGTCTGTGCTGCCAGTAGCCAACGGCTTTGAGTGACTTTCACTAGTATCACCTTGTGGAGGGTCCACCAATGCTGCGTTTTCCGATTGAAAGCTGTAATCTTTCTTGAGCCTTTACTATTAGAAACATATTGTAGGGAATTGTAATGGTTGCTAATGGCTATATTAATCGACTTTTCCAATTCATTTGCTTTTAATGGATGCTCCATTAGAAACGTATTAAATTGCAACGATCCGTTTTATCATTAGGAATCGAACGTAAAATGACTTTAAAATAAATTAAGGTCGTGTTAATTTCAAACGTTACTGATTATTGATGATGCCATAAGGCGAAACCGGTCAGGTGTAAACAAATATAAAATAGTGGAATAAGTACAAGTGATTTTAATTCTAGAATGAATTATAACATGTTCCATCAAGTGCCGACAATCAAGAGGATAAATTACAGTAGCCTATGTCCTTATTCAAAATCAAAATATCTTCATGCCAAATTTCATAGAAGTCGGCGCAGCGATTTAGGCGTTTAAACATGACAGACAGACAAAGTGACTTTCGATTTAATAATATTAGTATGTGTTAAGATATAGATATTTAGTAAATACAAAAGGATATATTACAGAATACAGTTTTGTTGTGTAATTGTAGCCCAGTGAGGCTCATGTATGGTAAGATTAGTATTTAGGATGAAATGCATTGATAAACAATGTTTCGAAAGTATCGATTAATAATAAAATTAAATAAATAATAAATATTTCAGACATTTTACACACCACGCCATCTAGTCCCAAGCTAAGCAGGGCTTGTGTTATGGCTACTAGATAACTGATATAAATACATTTATACTTTTTTTTGTAAATACATACATATTTTACATAGAAAACACCCAAACTCCGAAACAAATATTTGTAGATCATACAAACATTTGGTCCGACCCGGGAATCGAACCGGAGACCTCAAGCACAGCAGTCGCATACGCTGCCACTGCGCTACTGAGGCAGTCAATTAAAATAGTAGTATCTAAGCTCTCTTAAAATCTTCACTACGAATATTGCTCCCGTATATCTATGTAGCTGTCTAACAGAAACTAAAATTCGAAGTACATTTTACGAACTTTCGATCAGCCAAAAATAGACAAAAAAGAAATTTGAAAGTCGGCATTTTAAAAGGTTACTTTTTATTTTGTAATACCTATAAAGAATCTGTGATATCAACATTCACACAATAGACTCTCTGTTGAAAATGTCAGCTATATTCTCGAATGAGAGACCGTTTTTACACTCCGAGTCCGTACAATATACTGTTCTAATGAACTAAATGTTCTAATGAAATTAGAATATTTGTTGGTAACTTTTCCCGAACGGATAAATGGATTAATGTCACGACTCCGAATTCTTGATTCGCCTCCACACGGACAGCTCATTTGCCCCTAACATCATCAAAAAAATTAACTAAAGGGTGTTTAGTAGCCACTAAAATAATTACATACCAAAAGTTATTTGAATTTCAGAGCAATCATAAAACTATAACAATAATATTTCAAATAGGATAAATGAAACGCATTTAATGGTCAAATATTTATTTAAAATGTTTACTAACATTGTTAACAAGTTAGGTTTGGAATACATTCGATCTGTAACCGCAACACGTAATCAAATACCAGGATAGTGTTTGCATAGAATAATATTTGATATTAATCAAACGGATTCGAATACCAACACCGCATATTTTAGTAGTAGGTTTATGTATGTTTTAATGTTTCGACTATTAAATACAACCAGCAACCCGCCCGGCTTCGCACGGGTTCATAACGGAAAATATTATATAGCCTATATGTGTGGCATATTTTTTTCCTATTTCTTCAACAAATATCGTTATATTTTACTCAATATACTCAAGAATTTAACAAATTATATACGAAAACCTTCCTCAAGAATCACTCCATCTATTGGTAAAAACCGCATAAAAATCCGTGCAGTAGCTTTTGAGTTTATCGCGAATAGACAGACAGACAGATGCGGCGGAGGACTTTGTTTTTTAATTTGTAGTGATTATGAAATTGTTTATTAAACCAACCCGTCTGGAAAGAGTGCCATAGTATGCCAAAAATTATTTTCTAATAACTTTATTTATATGCTATGTCCAGCAATGGACTGTTAAAGGCTCTTGATGTAATGATGTGCTGATGGGAGCTGGCTGGGTGCCTGATGGAAAGTGACTACCGAGTTCAAGACCGCCTGCAACTCAAGTACCGTGGCGTGTCGGCTTTTCAAGTGGGAATGGGACGCTTTTGTCTTGAAGGTTTTGGATTTATTCTTTGACTAGTGTCTATTTCTTCTTTGTTTTTTTAAAGTTAAACCTTTTATGATTACCCGATGTGTTAACCCTTAAGCTAGCTGTATAGATAGATATATACATTCATGTACTCACTGATAGTTATAATTCCTAAACACAATTTTTTTTTTTTTTAAAGACAACTCCCGCACTAGGAATAAATCCTGTGTCGCGTGGTACTTTACAAACATACATGTAACGGACACAAAGAACACCCAGACTCAGAACAACAATTTGTCGATCACACAAAGTGTTGTCCTACGTGGGATTTGAACCCACGACACTTGGTGAAGTAGGAAACGGCGTGGTGACCGTTAAACCACTAGGCCAAACGTGCAGTCTAAAAATTAAACCTAAGAGTAACAAATTTATTAATTTGGATATCAAAGTTTAGTAGTTTTAAGACAGTCCCCATAACTGCTCTGCGTGTTTTCTTAATTGGCTTGTGTGTAAGAGTACTTTATAGTTTTCTTAATAAAATATGGTTCTGTAAATAATTTTGTAAGTCCAATTAGAATATTTATGTAAAATGTGTGTGTGTTAAAATAAAGAAAATGTAATGAGCAATTTATAAAAAGTAAGACTTAACCACGACACAATGAAGGTTGTTGAGTGTCTTTATAAACTTCAGACACATGGAGAGTGACGTGTCATGAAGTGAGCTATCTATGTAATTGAGTTTTAAAGATTTTGTACATTTTATAGGTGAGGACAGGTGGTCAACTGTTTTAAATACACACATCAAAAGTGTCTAGGGATCAAGCATTTTTATGCGGATTTCTTGAGATTGAGATGTGGCTTTGGTCCTGGCCTGCTCAGTCGCCAGACTTGAACCCGATTGAGCATGCATGGGATATGCTACAGAGAAGAGCTCTGCCGAATATGGAGGGTATCCAGTCGCAAGAAGACCTTTTTTTGTTGTTGCAACGAACATGGGCGGCCGAACGAACAGCGTGTTTGGATGAACTCATTTTGAGTATGCCAAACCGATGTTCTTGTGTTGTTAGTGTTCGCGGTAGAAACACGGATTATTAATTGTTTAAGTTACCTAATAAAATTTTAAAGAAAACTGTTATTTCAGTCTTTTTTCGAACTTTAATGTTAGTGGTTCAAATGTCAAAAATCCTTTTATTAGGAAAATGGCAAATTTCTTTATTAATACAAAGGTGACTTGGTTTATCGTTACTGTGACAAACGAAAACACTTTATTTGATGAATCCTTAAAGAAAATTTTAATTAATATCAATCAGGAGAAAAGTTATTGCAAAAATATATGTTGATCCCTAGACACATATGTTGATCCCTAGACACTTTTGATGTGTGTATTTAGTCACACTAATATAAACATAATCAACAAATAATAATGTGAATTAGGAACTGTACTACTAGCATGACTTTAATTCAAAGGCTAAACTCTCATCAATATGCTAGTGTCTACGACCGTTGTATCTCGGAAAAACACTTACACATAATAATTGTTCTCAGTGGAAAATACAATTATATAACAATAAATTGGTGTAGTCTATACAAATAAATAAAATTGGAGTGTCTGTTTGTAATATTAAAATAACCGCTTTTACTAAATGCATATGTATACTCGATACATGTACCAAAATATCATTTTTTTACAATTTTTGTCTGTCTGTTTATTCCGACTAATCTCTGGCACGGCTGGACCGCCACTGCCAGGACTTTCATTTATATGTAGCTGATGATATAAGGAGTAGCTTAGGCTACTTTTTTTAGATTAGCTTCGCCCCGAGGCGTCACCCTCGGTACGACAATAACCACGGGACTCAGCTATAATAAATGAAACTAAACAACTATATTAAGAAATTTTTAGTGTAGTATTTTTGTTAGTCTGCTTGGAAGACCGGTAATTTAATTCTAGCCGTATTATGCATAACGTAGGGTACACAGAACTTGTTAATTTAATTCCAACTCAACGAACTTCGCAGTAGATGAACCTTGGTCTGTTTTTATTCACCGCGGCAAAACAAAAGGGGACTAATTTGCGGTCTTTCAATTTTTGTCTTTTAATTTAATAAGAGTGAAAGGGAACAGAAATATTTGAATACTGTTTGAAGATCTTGTGAATTTGGTATCTATTTGTTTTAAATTATATTAGAACGCTCTATTGATAATGGAATTAGTAGACTCTATGTTATGCATTTAAAACAATTTAATTTAGAAAACTTTCAATTTTGAAATACAACTATTACATTGAAAACTAGCTTTTGCACGCGGCTACGCTCACGCAGACTTTCATCCCCTGATTTACACTCTTAGGGGTGAAATTTCAAAAATTCTTCAGTGCTCACTAAACTTACTAAAGAACCCATATGCAAAATTTCAGGATTCTAGGTTCAACGGTTTGGGCTGTGCGTTGATCTCTGCGTATGTCAGTCACCTTCCTCTTTTATTTATATATATATATATATATAAATATATATATGTATAAATATATATATAGATAGAAGATAGATTACAAAATCATTTCACACAACATAAATACTCCAAAACCGTATGCCATAAAACTTCCTGGAAAATAACGTTGGAATAACTTTCCTCCGTCTTCCGTAACCCTGGTATCGTAAAGAAATATTGCGACATTTGTCATTCGGTTAGTATACATTACTCGTTTCGGTCGGTAGAAGTTTCAACTGGCTGTATATAAAAATGTATAGGTACTTGTAATGAATAATTCCCTCATATTTCTTCTGTAATAACAACCTTGGTATCAATGTTTATATTACACTTTATGGCAAGTATGGGTTAGTCTCTATTGAGAAACGACAAAAAGAGGTTGCTTTTTTTATATAAAAAAAATGTAACGTTTTTCTTGCAATTTTTCATCTGAACGCTATTCAGCTTACGCGACAAAATTGTTTGAACGGTAGATTGGTAAGGCAAGTTGACAATCTTACGTCACAGCCTTGCCTATTAGTTTCTGAGCTATTTCTGGCAACGGTTCTTTATATATTTTGAACTTGTATTTTTCTACGCGGTGGTCGTTATTTTCATGTTAAAGTAAAGTTAAGTTACGATAATAATGAGACTTTTATTTCAGCCTCACATTCACACTGTATTAGTAAATTTTATGATTAATAAAATATAAATCTATGATTATTTGATTTTAGAATTGATTTTAGCAATGCAATGCTTTATTGATGTATTGTCTTGTAATATTTCAGTATTGGAAAATTTGATGTTACTAAAAGAAGTAATTAGTTCTCTATTGTAACCAATACTTTAAGACTGTAGACTTGAGCAAGCATTTTTGAGGGTCGGCAAAAATGTACTACTACTATTAGATAGAACTCAATGAATATTAAGAGTGAAAACTTATTCAATACAGAAAGAAACAACTTCATTAAAGAATAATAACGCACTGTAATTTTGCGGATCACAAACAAAATCACAAAGTGTTGGCCTATGTAGGATTTGAACCCACAACACTTGGAGCGGTAGATAGCGGCGTGGCGACCGCTTAAACCACTAGACATTAGATATTGAACACATGCGAGAACAATATTTAAAGTAACTATTCGGAAGTACCTATACTAAGTTTTGATGGAAAGATTTGTTTCTGTACGGTGCAACCGTCCTCTGCAATTACTGCGCTCTCATCATATTTGTATAATTACATTACAACCACTTTTATTGTAAATATATGCACAATTCGACAACAGTCAACAAACTGTACAGTTTCAATTTACAATAATATACCAGTAATAATATCTGACCGTCAGAATCTCTTGTTTTATTTGCTCTACACGTATATTAATATAACCAGCTGCACCCTGCGGTGTTACCCGCGGTTGTGATGATAATACAGGGGGGAGAGGTGCAGCTAGTCTAAATAAAAGTAGCCCAAATTAAATCTTATAATATCATCTATCAGTTAGTGGAAGTCCCGTCAAAATCAGTCCAGCAGTTCCAAAGATTAGCCGGAATAAGCAAAGTGACAAACAGATACTTATACATTCACATGTATTTAGTGAAAAGTTGTTGATTTTAAATTGCAAATAGACACTTTAGTTTTATTTATTTGTAAAGATGTTCTCGAGTTATCGGGAAATTTTACTTAAATCTTTTATAAAATAAATATAACGATTTAAAAAATAGTAACAAACTAAAAATATTTTTTTTAACTTACTATAAATAAAACTAAAACGTTGACTGGCAGAGAATGCCCCATTATTATTTATTAAGTCCACCTTAAGTCTGCCATTGTGCAAAATGTGCATCAAGTTTAAATAAAAATAAATGAAAATATAAAATCTAATGGAGAACTAAACAAGTATGATCCTCAAGACAGATTACTACAGCAATAGATACCATCTTCTCTGTTTGAAGTCGGTGCCAAACCCATTAAGTAATACACAATGAGTAGACTCTATAATACGTAAATCTGAGATTCTATAATACGTGTTGGATTTCGAACGTCATTATAATGGCAACATTTTGATTGTCACTTTTTCTTGTATGACGTTTGAGGTTATTAGAGTACGAAAAAGACGCGTGGTGTGAACGGTCGACGATTGTTGTTTTGAGAACCGAAATTTAATTGATATTAAGCTAATTAAGCATCGACCCGGTCCTTTTAGTGATTTACCGTTTTGTTAGGTCTGGTTGGACTCGCGAGTTTTGTAGGCGCGTTCCGCGATTGCTGAAGTGAGTGAGTTGTAATTCGAATACCCGTGATAGCTGATACGAGTTTATTGAAATTCGAATACCTTGAAAGATATACAGCACTTGGAGCAAGTTTGTGTGACGACGCAGAGAAGAAACTACCCAAGAGATCTCTTGGAACGCCGAGAACACGGAAGCCACACACTCCAGTAAGTGCTTGATGAATTTAGTTTAGATTAAGAACACGGTGGAGCGCCGTGGTTCATTCTTCTTGCCAATGAATTAGGTTAGTGATTGAATGCCTTATCTATGGGCCGTAAGACATCTCAAGTATCACAAAGTGATCGCTCCATTAGTGAGAGGACTGAACATTTTGGTAGCAGAAGCGTGGTTTACCCCTGAGTCGAGCACTCCATAGTGCACTCAGAAGGTAATATCTCGTTGTTAGGTAGGTAACTATACTGTTCCACTGTCCACATATCTTTGATTCCACTGATATAGTTGTTTAAATAAGTATTTAAAACAATTTATTGGCATAATGATTGAATGTAGGTAGGTCAAACATTTAATTATTGGATTAATGTAAAACTTATTTTACTAATTATAATAATAATAATCTTGGATCCCGAGGACCACTGACCTCGAACAGGGCCCCCGCTGCCGGTGGTGATGTGCGCCGCATGAAGTGGACACATTCTATAAATGAGAATGTCATGCGGGCATATTTTCGGGCTACAGAGCTGGGAACCAACCTTACAGCGTACCGTGCTCGACTAGTCTCTCTGTTTCAGGAGCTTGAGCCAGCCGTTAACGTATCCGCACAACGATTGTCGGATCAAGTACGAGCTATACAGCGCTGTCACCTGCTGGATGATGCCGTACTTGAGAGGATACGCTCGGACGTACGGAATACTTTGACTGTCCCTTCTTCGTCACATGCTGTACATGTGGTAGCTAATACGCAACAATTACCATACAATGAAGATGTTGATGAACAAGTGGAGAGTGAATTTATATCCGTAAGTACCCAATGTAATGATAGGATAAGGAGTGCTTTGGAGGATGCGATTCAGGAGTACCGGTATGTTAACTTTAATAACAGACCCCGGTTGCCCCGTTTGCCCATTCATAGACGCAATTTAGCATTGGTGGGTGCCCTGAATTCGTTATTACCGGATTATTTTGGTAATAGCGAGGATCTTAGTGATACACATTCTATTTTGTACTGTGCGGCTATGGCAGTTTGTCGAGTAGCTGGTGTTAAATTTGTTGAACAAAGCACTACTCGACCCAAAAATGCTGTGCCAGCTTGGCAGTACAGAATAGAACGTCGTATTGCTGAGACCAGGACACTCATCGGTAAAT
The DNA here is from genome assembly GCA_949125395.1 of Diaphora mendica. Taxonomy (NCBI): domain Eukaryota; kingdom Metazoa; phylum Arthropoda; class Insecta; order Lepidoptera; family Erebidae; genus Diaphora; species Diaphora mendica. The sequence goes on along the minus strand of OX421310.1, from coordinate 39,280,834 downwards.
TAATTGCATTTAAATTAGGTAATACGCGGCCAAGAGTAATGCGCTTTGTGAAACAGGCATTCTTGGGGACTACCATCAGTCCTCAACAGTACATGTCGAGTGTCACGGAGCGCATTGTCTTCTTGAAGCAGAAAGTTTATGCATGGGCAAATAGGATAAGACGGTACAAAAAACGAGGAGACCGTTTCAATCAGAATCGTATTTTCCAAAGAAATGAGAAGTGGGTGTATCGAAAATGGGAGGCACCGAGTCCATGTGAGCGTGATGGGCACTTGCCAGATGAAAATGCCACAAATACATTTTGGCGTAACATTTGGTCGGTGCCTGTCACTCATACAGATGGTGATTGGATGCGGGATGTCAGACGCTCATGTGAGTCTATAACATCTATGGAACCAGTTGTCATTGATGAAGATGATGTAAATTGTGCAGTCCGTTCATTGCCGAATTGGAAATCACCTGGTCCAGACGGTCTGCACAACTTTTGGCTTAAATGGTTCCGAAGCTCGCATGCGTGTCTGGCATCTCAATTCCAGGCAGCATTGGACTCGGGGTCATTACCACAATTTTTAACCACTGGTATAACCCACTTACTCTATAAATCTGGTAGTGCCATGGATCCCAAAAATTTTAGACCCATTACATGTTTACCAACCATGTATAAACTTCTGACATCTATTCTGAGAGTAAAAATTTCTACACACATTAATAATAATTTGATAATTTCCGTTTCTCAGAATGGATGTAGAAGTGGATCCCGTGGCACTAAAGAGCTCCTTATCATAGACATGACCATTAGCCAACAAGTACGTCGTAATCGTAAGTGTCTGGCGACATGTTGGATAGATTACAAGAAGGCCTATGACTCGGTTCCACATACATGGCTTTTGAAGGTGCTGGAGTTGTATAAAATTGATACAACTCTGTGCACTTTCTTAAAGTCGTGTATGGGGCAGTGGAGAACAGTACTTCGCTATCCTGGATGTCGGCAGACTGCGGTAAACGACGTACTTATAAATATTGAGCGGGGCATCTTTCAAGGTGACAGTCTGAGTCCCTTGTGGTTTTGCCTGGCTTTGAATCCTCTAAGTACTCTATTGGAGGGTTCAGGGTTAGGCTATAGGTTGCAGAAAGATGATCGAGTTATATCTCACCTTTTTTATATGGATGATTTGAAACTATTTGCCCCCACTAAATTACAATTGACAGCGTTACTAAGGGTTACGGAAAACTTCAGTAATTCTATCAAAATGGAGTTTGGTGTGGATAAGTGTGCAGTCATGTATGTAAAGAAAGGTGTGATTGCGGAATCTGAAGGTATAGAGCTTTCAGATTCTACAAGACTCAGATCTCTGTCTGCAGCCGAAACCTACAAGTATCTAGGTTTTTCACAGTCCTTAGGAATACCAGAATCTGACATGAAACAGTCGTTGCGGGAACGCTTCTTTGGCCGCCTGAAAAAAGTACTTAAAAGTCTTTTATCAGGCGGTAACAAGGTGCGAGCCTACAATGGTTGGGTCATGCCGGTTCTGATGTATTCCTTTGGTATACTTAGATGGACTCAGACCGAATTAGATGCCCTAGACAGGAGAGTCCGTACATTGCTGACTGCATTCCGAATGCGTTCATCGGTTATGAGGTTGTATATCCCGCGAAAGTACGGGGGTCGTGGTCTATTAAATATCAAGACCCTACACAATCGCGAGGTATACAATCTTAGAGAATATTTTCTTCATACTGATGTGGGAATGCATCGCAGTGTAATTGCAGTGGATACCGGACTCACTCCGCTCGCTTTGGCTAAAGAGAATTGGCGCAAACCTGTAGTACTTGGTACTGATGATCGCAGGGAGGTATGGAAGGGCAAAGAACTTCATGGTCGATTTTATCGGGCCTTAAATGGGCCTGATATAGATTTTAAAGCATCTACGTCCTGGCTACAGTATGGTGATCTGTTCGGAGAAACCGAAGGTTTTGTCTGTGCGATTATGGATGAAGTTATCATGACGAATAACTATCGGAGGTTTATCCTGAAGGATGGTACGGTCGACATCTGTCGGGCATGTCACCGTCCTGGAGAATCTATCAGGCATATTATTTCTGGTTGTTCTCGTCTTGCTAACGGCGAGTATTTGCATAGGCACAACCAAGTTGCCAGGATCGTACATCAACAACTTGCCCTGAAATACAAACTTGTGAGTTCAGAGGTGCCATATTACAGGTATGTGCCCGACCCAGTTCTCGAGAATGGTCGTGCTACGTTATATTGGGATCGATCTATTATCACGGACAGGACTATTGTTGCCAATAAGCCTGATATTGTGGTGATAGATCGATTAGAACGCCGCGCAATGATTGTCGATATCGCCGTTCCTCATGACGAGAATCTCGTGAAAGTTGAAAAAGAAAAACAAATAAAATATTTGGATTTATCTCACGAGATTGTCGATATGTGGAATGTGGATTCGGTGATCATTGTTCCGATAGTCGTATCTGCTCACGGATTGATAGCCAAAAGCCTTGACCAACATCTTAAGAGGCTCACGTTGGAGGGCTGGATCAAGGGTCTGATGCAGAAGGCAGTCCTTCTTGACACGGCTCGTATTGTGAGGAGGTTCCTGTCTCTGGAGCCCTAACCACCGGTTTCTTGGTCCCTGTACCCGAAGTCGGTGGTCTACTATTTTTTATATTTTTAAATGTATTTGTTTTTATATGTATATTTAAAAATGTAAATAATATGTATATATAAATGTAATAAAGAGAATAATAATAATAATAAATCGCTTTATTGTACACCAGATTACTTAAAAAGGTAACTTAAAGCTAAGAGGTACAATTGGCGGCCTTATCGCCCGAAGGCAATCTCTTACAGGTTTGAACTATATTGTATACTTGATATTGATTGTTGGGACAGTTGGTCCAATATATTAACCCAATCACACATTTGGTTATTGGTTGAATTGTAAAACTTAATATTAAATATTAATTGTTTGGGACAATAAAATTGGTCTAATACAATTAGATTTTGCTAGCCCAAAGACAATATTACTAGAATAATATTGTTATATCATTCTATTATTGTTATTGTTAAAATTAATTGTTTTGAGTTATTGGGCATTGATAAATTGAAACTTGTAGGTAGATATATATCTGAGATTAAGTTACTGCACAAGCACTTAATAGTGTTTTATATAAAGTTCCTAATAGTGTTTAAATAAATAGTTTATTACATACATAAAATATTGTAACTTGTAAGTATCGTTTTGCCGCTATGTCGTTCTCATTATAAGATGTACTTTATTTGTTGTTTGTTTTTCAATGATGTAAGCAAATGGTATGTCATAAATAACAATGAATAATAGAAACATATATCGAAAACGATTTCATACATAAGCGATTCAGGATAATAAAATAAATTGCGGCAGAAGGAAGTATTTCCTTTCTGATAACAGTTTTCGATTTGGCGAAAAAAGTATCCGCTATCACATCTGAAACAGAATCCCTACGACAATAAGTCATAGGTATTCTTTCTAAACAATTTAGGGTTTTCTGAAGGCTACATACTTTTTATTCTAAACTCTTAACTGAAAAAGTGCTTCAACTGATGCCAAATATTTTTTCCAGTCTTTCAAAAATTTTGAGTTTACTATATTTTTCATAATTGCTCACATGTTTTACTTAATGTTGGAGTGATTATATTAAAATGCTTGGAGAAAATCGTCCTCTGTAAAGAAAACTAAAATTTTCAAAGCTTTAATCTACTAAGATACACTTAGCTACTTCAAAAAGTAGCCCTTGTCAATCTCCAACCCAATTATATTATGAAAAAACATTATAATATACCTTAAGTTCACCGATTAAGAAACAAGTCTATAAAATAGACAGTTATTTTTCTTCTACCAAGAGACTCGTGAAGCGAAATAACACTTAATATTTCCAGCCCATCCCTAGACGTTAATGGACATTCTTAATAATTAATATCCCACGAAGAGCCAAATAGAATCTTTCATAATTGAGCCCATGAATTTCGCCTTTACGCACTGAGTTATTTTTATACGAACTAAATTGTTTCCTTTTGTGTTCACGCCGATACCGGCTTTTAAAATATTACCTGATGAAATCTTTCAGCACTTTCGTGTGATGTGAATATTAATGAACCGATATTGATAAAGGTTATATAGGTGACGTCTATAAATTTAACATTTCTTTCTGAATAAAGATCGAGTTTATTGGGCTGTTAAATGAAGAAATTGGGTTTTAAAGTGGAATGAAGACGTAGAAAGTCCTTTATATTGCCCGTCATTGGATTAATAACTGAAAAGGAAAGTTATCGTTCGAGAATATTCAATAAATTTAGGTATAATTGAAACGAATAGGAATTTTATTTAAATTATATAGCTATTACCTAGCTTTGTTTTTCAAAAAGATTAAATATTGACTGCAATTTTATTTATTACTAGTTGTTGCCCGCGGATCCGCCCGCGTATATGTCGGTTATCGCGGCAAATAGTAGCCTATGTGTTATTCTGATGTTTATGCTACATTACTGTAAAGTTTTATCCAAATCCGTTCAGTAGTTTTTGCGTGAAAGAGTAACAAACATCCATCCAACCATCCATACTTACAAACTTTCGCGTTAATAATATTAGTACAGATGATCCTATATACATTTGATATACCTATATGTACTTTTATTTATATATATACTTGACTAGATAGAAAAATACCATGATGGCTGCTGGGTGACCTTTCAGCTCGATAAGTTGGGAGATAGATAAGTGTTTGCAGCTTTCCGTTCGGGTGAGATCTTCATGGTCATTCTTTATGCTTTAAATTGTCTTGGGCTAGTTTATTTGTGATCTGTTTATATCTCAATATGGTTATTACTCGTTTGTTTAGAACAGTACAAGCTTTTCCTATTTTGAGATTATAAAATGCTCAGTGTCTCAATTAATAATTAAAAAATATTATTTTTAAATTGATTTACAATTCGACTCTGCTAAACTTTTTTATGATTCCAAAAAGTGGTAATTATTTTTTAGGGTTCCGTGAGAAAGGCAAAAAACGGAACCCTTATAGATTCGTCATGTCTGTCTGTCTGTCTATCCGTCTGTCTGTCCGTCCGTATGTCACAGCCACTTTTTTCCGAAATTATAAGAACTATATTGTTGAAACTTGGTAAGTAGATGTATTCTGTGAACCGCATTAAGATTTTCACACAAGAAAAGAAAATAAACAATAAATTCTGGGGGTCCCCATACATAGAACTGAAACTCAAAAATTATTTTTTCATCAAACCCATATGTTAGAAATTTAACGTCATTGTAGTGGCAACATTTTTGATTGTCATTTTTCTTGTTTGACGTTTTGACGTTGACAGTAGTACTTGAGACGCTTGGATCGGCCGAACACGGTTTTCGCAATTGACTGCCGGTTTAAGTTAATGGAATTGATATTTAGCTAATTGTCTTCAGATTCGGTTCCTTTAGTGGTTTACCGTTATGATTGGTCTGATTTGGACTCGCGAGTTTTAGTAGTGACGTTACCATTAGGCGCGATCCGCGATAGTTAAATCAGGTGTGTTATAATTACTAATGTGTTATAAATACCTTGGAGGATTGTACAGCATTTTGGAGCATGTATGTGTGAACGCGGCAAGACAGACGGCAGTGGGGTACTCCATCAACGGCCGACGAGATCAAGGACATCACGCATCTCCAGTAAGTGCTTGATTACATTAGCTTAGAATAAGAACACGGTGCAACAGCCGTTGAGTTCATTGCTCTTGCCAGTGACATAGTTAGCGATTGAATGCCTATACTCATGGGTGCTATAGGTATTGCAAACTTCACTAGGTGATCGCTCCACTGGCGAGAGGATTGAACACCATACGTGTCTACATCTATGGATAGGTCTTCAAAAATTATATTGAGGTTTCTAATTTGCATTTTTTTCTAAACTGAATAGTTTGCGCGAGAGACACTTCCAAAGTGGTAAAATGTGTCCCCCCCCCCCCCCCCCTGTAACTTCTAAAATAAGAGATTGATAAAACTAAAAAAAATATACGATGTACCTACATTACCATGTAAATTTAACACCGAAAATTGGTTTGAACGAAATCTAGTTAGTAGTTTTTTTAATACGTCATAAATCGTAAACTGCAATTTACCTTTCATTCAATCAACACAAATATAAAAATATAAAATATAAATTATATTATTTTACTTGCTGCTACGGAACCCTTCATGGGCTAGTTCGACTCGCACTTGGCCGCTTTTTTAATGCGTTTAATTGCATAATTAAAGTTTAAGAGTAAATTTTAAAATTTTATAGCTATTATACATATAAGAACTATATTTAATTCTGATGATATAAGAACTATATACTGATGATATAGAATTCTTTATATTCTAAATAACTAATAATGTATTCAAAACAGTTTTTTTATGTAAAGGTATAAAAATAACCGGGCAACACCGCGAGGTAGCTAGTTGTAAATAGACTTATTCAAACTGATACATTTATGAAATAAAACCTGTTTTGAAATCACTTATATTTATTTACAGAACATGAAGAATAAAACGTAACCTGTTCATTCCATGAATTTTAAATGCTCCTTCTGGCTTGCGCCCCTCGAAACATTATTTTTATAGCAAAACGAATTTGAACGTCTTTCTCATTCTCCCGACATCCATAAAAGTCAGTTATGGCCCGGGAGCCAGGTACAAATTCGGTCAATTATTTCCTCTCGAGCAAAACTTCGTAAAATGCATTAGAAATGTATATTATGAATACTTGCGACCGTCAGCTGCGACTCCGTCGGTGGGGCAGTCAGTGGCAGCCCAGCAAACATGCAGAAAAAAAATTTTTTTTTAGTCACTTTATCCCGTTTCAAAACTTGTAGGATTATAGTTTACCTAATATCTTGAAGGCAAAATAAAGTCAGCTGATCATAAAATGGTGGATTATACGTCAGCTGGGCACTAGAACACGACAAAACAATTTTTTTTTTCAATGATTTCATCTCATCTAATTTTTTTTCTGGTGATAGTTCATATGCTACTACGAATAAAAATTCATGTCAGCTTCCTCTATCCCAGTGGAAAGTTTGTCAGCTGGCACCTTGAAAGGTGTAACGCAGCTGCATCTATCACCTAATGAATCTTATAAGCTGACGACTTTTCCCTTGACTTACAGCTAGCTGATTCTTTAAAATATTTACTAGAGCATGTTAACAATCCTCTTATAAATTTTCATCCCAAAGGAAATCACGTTTCTTAAGTGATTCGGTGGTATACTTGATTATACTTGATTTGAGAGTTTTGATAAGTTTGATAATGGAGCAAATTTTGGTATAAGTAAATTAATTAATAGCATAATTTTTCAATTAACGAACTCCACAGCGTCGGTCTGTCTGTCTGTTCGCGAAAAAAAGGAAGAGGTTCTCAATTCGATTGTATTTATGTTTTTTTTCTTTATTTTATATGTGTCCGTGGATAACTTCGTCGTTTATGAACCGATTTTGATTATTCTTTTTTTAATGGAAAGGAGATATCCAAACGGTGGTACCATGATATGCTGATGATGGCATCCAAGAGACAACGATCAACTTAGTCGTTCTTGAAATCGGTTTTATATTTTATTAAAATTTTACTTGTATAGACAGATTGAACCGTTACCATCACAGAAATATATCAGGATCGAAGATGACGAACATACTTTTGCCTATAATTCCTGTGTGATAAACAAACAGCAAGTTACACCCCCTCAAACGCACACGATTGGTCAATGCACGAGCGCCAACTAGTGAAGTGTCACACTTTCTTGTTTATGTAACGAAGTAAATTTGTTTACATAAATCGTTTTTTACACAAATCTTATTTTAAATATACTTTTTAATCTTGGGATAATGAAACGTTTGTTTAGGTAGTTTACAAAAACACTATAGTAAAGTACGTTAAGAAGAAAAGAAGATTGTACATCATTGTCCTTGAAACAGCATATACTTATTCAATATTTGACGTTTGGAAAAAGTGAACCGCATAGTTCTTAAACAGTGAAATCACATTCACATCTACATATACTTCGGTAATTTTAATCCACAATCTAGCTGCAATGTGGAAAGGGCTTATGTATCTAGTTTCAATCTGTAAAAAGAGAATAACTTAAGAAACTTGATTTCCTCTCGGATGAAAATGTATAAGAGGATTGTTAACATGCTCTAGTAAATATTGAAAAAAATCAGCTAGCTGTAAGTCAAGGGAAAAGTTGTCAGCTGATAAGATTCAGTAGATGATAGATGCTGCCGCGTTACACTTTTCAAGGTGCCAGCTGACAAACTTTCCACTGGGATAGAGCAAGCTGACATGAATTTTTATTCGTTATAGCATATAAACTATCACCAGAAAAATTTGTGGATGAGAGGAAATCATTGAAAAAAAATTTTTTTTTTGTCATGTTCAAGTACCTAACTGACGTAAATTCCACCATCAGCTGACTTTATTTTTCCTTCAAGATATTAGGTAAACTATAATCCTACAAATTTTGAAACGGGAGGAAGTGACTAAAAAAAATTTTTTTTTCTGCATGTTTGCTGGGCTGCCACTGACTGCCCCACCGACGGAGTCGCAGCTGACGGTCGCAAGTATTCATAATATACATGTCTAATGCATTTTACAAAGTTTCGATTGGGAGGGACTTGGTCATGAAAATCTGTCACTGGCTCCTGGTCCATTACAAGTGAACAACGAGTCAGCTATACACATTTAGTCACTTTTTCGGTTGCAAGAAACTATTTTTATTATATTGATTTTCAGTTCATTTGGTTTAATAAAAAAGAAGAACTTACAAAAGCATCATAAAAGCCACGGGTAGCAATATTTATTTTTTATAATGTGATTAATTAATACATAACTATAATATAAATAAAACCGTAAAAGGTATGGTAAAGGTAAAATCGTTGGATGCGTACAGCACAGGACTTGACTTGTTGTGGGGAGCCTTCAAGGGAGCCTATATCCAGCAGTGGACGTCTTTCTTTTGCCATCTAATTTCAAACCAAGCAAAGCTTTATGATAACTAGATTGCCTGATAGAAGGCTTACATTCTTTTTTTTTAGAACATTAGAAATACATACATAATTATCATACATCAAAAATATCCAAACTCGATGAAAGCAGATGATGATGAACTGTCACTGATGTGACACATTCACTACATTTCTTCATTCACCAATTAATCTAAGTTTTATACAATCTTGTTGAAATGCGTAACGATAATATAATATGCATTTCCCGAAACCTGTGGCCGTCTCAGCTAAATCTTCAATTGTCATTTTACATTGTTTTTAATGTAGAATAGCTAATTCAATTAGAAACGAAAACAAAAAACAAGCATTAATAAAAAGCTTTACTTCGCATCGGGAATAAGAACTAAATTACTCGCATTAATGACTCCAGAAACAAAATGGATGCTCTGAACATAACGACTACTTATTCATTGTCTGCAAACTTTATTAGAGCGTGGGCAGAGAGTATTATAAATATAATAGGTCTTTACCTATGAAATTGCCGTTTTGTATGCAATAAGTGAAAATACTTATTTTTTAAAACTTTTTTATTTCTGTTATTTGAAGTAATCACCCATGCAATCGACGCATCTTTGCCAACGCATTGGCATTTTTTTTGATGCCCTTCTTGTAAAAATCAGCTGGACGGGAGGCAACAAACTCTTCAAAGGCATTTTGTACTGCCTCTCGGGAATTGAATTTTTTACCCACTAAAAAGTTGTCTAAATTTTGGACAAAGTAATAGTCGGTAGGTGCAAGGTCTGGTGAGTATGGCGGATGAGGGAGAGCTTCCAAACCCAGCTCTTGCAGCTTGGAGACTGTCTGTTGCGCAGAATGGAGTTCGCGCGATGTCGTGAAGGAGCAGTGGGGACGACCGATTGACCAAAGCTGGTTGCAGATGTGCAAGCTTCTCCATCATTCTCTCCAGTTCTTCACAGTACACATCTGCATTAATGCTCATGCCGTTTTGTAAAAAAGCTGTGGTGAATCACACCCGCACTAGACCACCAAATAGTGACCATCACTTTTTTAGGGGTCATTTTTGGTTTAGGGCATTGCTTTGGTGCTGAACCAGGGTCTAACTAACTTTCGATTGTCGAACAGAATCCATATTTCAACGCACGTAAGAATTCGTTTCAAGATTCCTCCATTTCTTTGCCTGTTGAGCAGCGCAAGGCAAGTCTCGACGCGTACGTTGCGCTGGCGATCGTTAAGGTCGTGGAGCACCCATCTATCAAGCTTTTTTACCTTGCCAATTTGTCGCAAATGGATCAATATTGTTTTGATGCTTACATTAAAAGCTGCTGCTAGCTCAGCTGTAGATTGAGTTTCGTCAGCTTCCACAATCGCCTTTAATTCGTTATTGTTAACCAAAGTCTCCGGACGACCACGAGCTTCATTTTTCAAGTCAAAATTTCCAGAACGGAACTGGGAAAACCAATAACGGGTTGTGCGTTCGTTTGTACAGTTCTCTCCGTAAACGTTTTTGATGTTACGTGCCGTTTGTGTCGCGTTGGTGCCACGACGAAACTCATATTCCATAATTACACGAATTTTTAGAGTATCCATTATGACGAAAAATGTTCAAATGTAATGAAAATACAACGCTAATCAGAAAACAAAAGACTGAGTTTGTAAATAAAATGTCATGGTTTTAAAACAAAATTAATTTGAATTTAGAATACAGAGCCATTACAAACTTTTTTTTATTTGAAATGACCAGTACTGAAGAACGGCAATTTCATAGGTAAAGACCTAATATTTCCTTTAGTTAAATTACAACGGAGAAGGAAATTGATGACCACATCGAGATTGTACACGAATAACTGTTAGACTACAGTCCCGTGTCGAAATTTGATGGGTCATGTAAACCACCAGGAGACTTGTTTAGAAAGATATAGGGGCATAAAACAATAACAGTAGCCGACTCCAAATCTTGTGAATAGTAAAGGCTAGGAAGATGATGATGGTTTAGCACTATTCCATCACTAGTAAGCTGTTCAACTGAGTACAGGTGAAGGGGAGAGGGTAGCAACCCTCGATTTTTCTTCCATGTCACATGATTTTTGTTTTTTTTGCACAAAAAAGATACTAAATTCAAAATTGCACTCTTATTGAGATACCCTATATAATGTATTGGACATACTAGATACAGTATAGCAATTATTGCTCAACGTGATACAAGAATACTATTATTTAGGTTTATAAAAGTCACGGTTGTTTAACGATTTTCACTAATTTGTAATAGAGCTTCACTCAGCGTCTTCAAAGTCAATCTTACAGAAATCGTAAGTTACCGCTTGATGGCATCTCTCTAGTCAAACTCTGTAAACAAAATGTTAACTAAATGCAAAAAAAATTATCCTGCGTTAAAACTGGTTATAATAAGGTACATATTAGGATTAGTAAGGCTTTGTATATAATAAAGCGCTGAGTAATATATTATGTACAAATCTGAAAAGAGCTTAATTCAGATATAAAATAATAACCAATTTCTACAAAACTTTTTATTTCAGATAATAAATTGGTTCGTGGAAGTGTTTGTTAAATGTATGTGAATTTTTTTTTTAATGTAATGTACAAACAAACAGCTTCAAACTTTATAAATTGTGTATTTGATTTTTTTTGTATATATAGATACAATATATTTATCCATTTACACCGAAATTGAGCTTCATTTATACATGAACATTAGAACTCTGTCGTCAAAATGAATAAAACAATAAATTAATTCTTATACGAACGTTCACATGAACAACCACTCTGTATGTAACACAAGCACAAATAAGAATATAGAATTATTATGGAGTAATAAAGTTGAAATTGATGTTATGGAGTGAAATAAAATATAAACGACATGAGGAATAACTGACATACGAGTATAATGTTCACGAAATGAAGAGAGAAAATAAATGGCATTATTTTTGTTTTAAAGTAAACGTTGCTGAGTTTTAAGAAACACGCGTTCCAATTAATAGTAATCTTAATAACATTTTTGATGGTATATTTGTTATTGGGGCAAAGGTTGGGAATAGGGGCAGGAGTTGGGGTATGGGCCTCCGGTATCCTCACTCACTCGGTGAAACACAGTGCAAGCCCTGCTTTACACCGGTTTTCTAATGTATATAAGTATACCGATATATACCGGTAGTGTTTTGAGTTCACAACAATAAAGAGATATTTTTTTCTGTAAATGTAGCCTTCAAGAATGCGTCACTACAAGTTTCTTTGTCTGCACAATTCACAACTTTATTATTTTTTATTATTATTTATTAATAAAATGAGCTAAAAAGTTAAAAATAATTTAAATGTGATAAGAAATATATTGTGTTATAGATACGTTTACCACTTTACCGATTTTTAACTTTCTTCGTCTGCGTCAAATAATCTCTTAACGTATGTTTATATTATACCCTTACTATATATTAATTATTTTCATTTTTATTACAATCTTAACAATTTAAATAAAAGTGGGTTACATATTTACGGTTAGAAATAAAAGAGGTATTACAACGTTTTTTATCTTTAAGCTCTTATACATATATCACTTAGTTCTGGAGCGAAGACTGCGTCTCGGCAAACGTAGTGTACGACGAGCAATGCCGTAATTGCATTGCGTTAAATGGCAGGCTTGAGCTGGATGCGAGAAGTCCAAACTCGATTCTCAGTGAATTATTTTAGAAACTTTAATTTAAAGTTAATTTGATCAGACTACATTTTATGCCACTGTGTGTCACTGATAACTTTAAATATTTTTGTGGAAGTTGAAGAAGTCTTAAATACATTTGTTATATCACTGACAGTTATATGATAAACGAAAATATATTTCAAAATGATTAAGAAAATAGTTTCAAATTTATAAAAACTACTATTTTAATTAGATCCTAGCACTATCTGTATTAAGAAAAGAGGAACAGATAATATTCTCATTAGCTACAGTCATCATGCTAAATTATCAAATTAATCATTAATCATAAGGGAATAACGATTAATAGTCGAGATTACCTTAAGAAATCTGAATCTGTATGAGGATGATATAGAACATAATTACCGCAAAAAATATGTATTTGGAAAAAGGATATTTATAATAAGTAAGTGTGGTATGTTTTTTTTTTTTTAATAAGATACACAATATTCAGAGCGATAGGAAGCGTAGGAGTGACAGTTTTAACCACTACGCCATCGATGCAGTCAAAATCCATATATATAATCAGACTAGGTGACCCGGCGAACTTCGTACCGCCATATTTACATATCTGTCTCAGCTTCCCATAGGCAGTGTACAGTCGCAGACAAAAAGAAATTGACTTTTCCCATTATCTTTTAACTTTTTTTGTTCACAAACCTTGTCCTAACAATAACGAACATATAAAAAAAGGAATTATTTAATTTGGTGCAGCCGATCGGAAGTTATACGCGTACATTCATTTTCATATACGAGTATATAGATATAACACAAACCAAAAATCATTCCTTTTGATCTTTACTTGTCTGTACTCGTACGAATGTAAGTGCCCTAACTCAAAGAACAATACAATATTCCTTTCAAGTTCTTTTCATAAAGAGCTGCTTGACCGAAGCTTCTGTAATTGATAAGCCATTCAATAGCCTGGTTGATGTTCCATACGAACTCTTATCCCTTCAGAAAGTAGGACTTTTTTCCGTTTAAAGAAATGATTTTCTTTGAACATCGTTGAAGCGTTGTTAGTTCAAAGTGTAAAACTTTGACGACACTTAACCTTGGAATTTTTCGTCATTATTTTAATTGAATATCTTCGATAGTTGGAAATAGTTTTTAACCAATTAGTCTTTACTCTGAACTTTTTAATTGGTAAAACTTCTCAGAGTTTAGTTTTTAAAAGACGACCTTATGTAGAAATTGAATTAAATAAATACCTAATAAACCCTCTCTTCGAAAAGGACTCTGTCGGATCTAAATCTAGAAATAGTTTCTAATTCAATAAAATGTAAGTTTTATATAAACAATAGCAGAGTAGCAACTACCTATACAAATAAATAAAATTGGAGTGTATGTTTGTAACCTTAAAATAACAGCATTTTTCTAAATGCATATATGAGTATACACGCTACACAATTACCAAAATAACATTTTTTCTAATTTTTGTCTGTCTGTCTGTCCGTCTGTCTGTTTGTTCCGGCTAATCTCTGGAACGGCTGAACTGATTTAGACGGAACGTTCACTGGCAGATAGCTGATAATATAAGGAGTAACTTAGGCTACTTTTTTTAGATTAGCTTCGCCCCGCGGCCTAACCCACGGTTACAACAACAAACGTGGATAACACCGCGGAGTTCAGCTAGTTCGTCCTTAAATAAACATCCATATTGGCAAAACAGATTGTTTCAGATATTGAAAGTCAGATCAGAAATAGAGATGATTTGAAATTCTGATATCGTCCGTTGAAATAGGTTTCATAACTGTGGCTAGATTTGAGAAAAAATTATTGCTACTTTTACACTTTTTGTTACAAGGGTTAAGAATACAACATTAATGGGTTAAGTTTAGTTCCATAAAATATACATAATGTATGACATATGTATATTTTTATGGAACTAAACTAAAATATAACTTTATTGTACCTGGATTATAGGTTTAGCAAAATATAAAGTTCTTACGAGATCCGAAAGAATTCTTTAGTTAATAATAGAAAGAAAGTATTAAAAATGTTGTAAAATACAGTATGTCTAGGCTTTGCTGAGTGTCCTTTCTTTAATTTAGGCATCACTTCAAAATATTAATGGCATTTAAAAGGTTTCTTGTAAATTTTAAAAGTGTGAGAGCATGATCATTTCAAAAGAATATTTTTAACCTAATGGAAAAAATAATAATAATTGAACTTTACAATTTAATATCTACAAAGGTCCGCAAGAAGAAACTGGCAAAAACAATATCTAAAATGTTTTTATATTAGACTGGTTATAACAATAATAAAGTTATTTAAAAACGTAATTCAATTTTATTTCCGTTAGCTCCAAAAATTGCTTACAATTTTGGAAATATTTCGGAAATCTCTCGCACAACGCTATCTAGCCTCAAACTAAGCAGCAGAGCTTGTACTATGAAAGTTATATTGAGTGATAGAATACATTAATACTTAATTTTCATAAATACACACATATACGTATTATACATAGAAAACACACACACACTGCAGATTATACAAACATTTGGTTAGACCCGGGCAACGAACCTGAGACCTCAAGCACAGTAGTAGCATACGATATCACTGCGCCCACCGAGGCAGTTTTTTACTTAATATGAATTTAAAAGTAAAATAGCCACTCTATAAAGATATTATGGTTTAAAAAATCTGAGTAAGACGCTATGAAAGAACAAGTACGCACATTTTTCTATAATTCTATAATAATACGATATATGTATTTCATGATTTAAACCAATTTTCAGATTTATTTACAATCTTGTAAAATTCAGAATTACACTGCTTTTTCTTCTCCGATAATCCCTATAATGCCGTGTTATCCTATCTCGGTGAAAAATTAATTAATAGATTAAGAACGTGAGTATATTTAACCGTTTTCCGAAAGAGCATTTTTTTATAATTTCCTTTTGTTTTTAATCAAGCAAAGTTATTTTTTTCAGGAATTTTACATCTAATTATAATGACAATAGCTGGAAAATGAAAATCAATAAGATTTTTCTGTATTTTCCATCTTGCAATCAGTTCACTTTACATTAAAATACAAAGTTATATTTTTAAATGTACCTGGTTAAAAAAGAAAACCCACTTAAGTTAAAATTTTATAGTTTTATATTTTTAATTAAATGTTACTTAATTTAAATTTCCACTTGATTCTTTGTATCATTTATTACTTAACCACAAGTCTTATGGAGGAAAGAAATTTTTTCACAAGACGTAAAATTTCAATTTTTGATTAATAGAAAATGGAGAGCTCGAGGCCATAAATTGTCATACACAGATTTAGTCTAGTAGCAGTAGTAATAGTCATACAAACAGGGGCGATTTCAATTTTGTGAAATAAGTGATAATTACGTACGAGAAGTTCCTAAGCTTAATATTATTAACATAATTACAAATTTTAACAAAAAAAACTAACTTTAATCTAGACCAAATTTAAATGGGACCATTCGGGAAGCACCAGCTTTCAAATAAAAAAAGAATCATCAAAATCGGTTCACCCAGTCGAAAGTTATGAGGTAACAAATATAAAAAAAATACAGTAGAATTGAGAACCTCCTCTTTTTTGAAGTCGGTTAACAATAAAGATACGTACCATAATATACATCGTCGAGCTCCTTATATCTCTTGGCATTAACACCGATTCTCCAACTGTACAACAGCACCACCAGTATGGATATATTCTGGAACAAAATAAAGATTACTTTTACTGCAATTATATGAAAGAAAAAGTTACGCTATCGCTTTAGCTCCTTAAATGACTATTATAATTAGTGATAGAAGACCTGAGTTGCGGTTTAACTATTTCTGAATGACTTTACCAACTGATTTGCGCGCACACACACACACTTACATACACACACACACACATGCCGCGAAGACGTGGGATGAACAATCGTCCTTCGGTTCACTGGTGGCTTGACCATATTAGCACTCTTCGTGCAGAGTGTCTCAAAAAAAGAAGATTATCCCAGCGTGGCTACCGACGACCTAACTCGGCAGAGCTGGTGGCAGAATACAAAGTGGCGCGTAGAAAATTGAACAAAGCCATAAAAAATAGCAAGAGAAATTGCTGGAAGGAACTCATCAACGAGATAGAGGAGGACCCGTGGGGAAGGCCGTATAAAGTGGCCATGATTCGCCTGAATTGTCAGCCAATGCCGTCACCTGCATGCCCAAAATTCCTGGAGAGGATAGTTACTGCACTGTTTCCTCAACAACGAGAATTCACTTTCCCGACAGTGCCGTGCAATATCGAGGACATTCCACCTACTTCGATAGAGGAATTAATGGAAGCATGCAAGAGAGTCGGAAATAACAAAGCTCCGGGACTGGACGGAATTCCGAACATTGCTTTGAAAACAGCAATCAAAGCATCGCCGTCATTGTTCTTGGATGCGTACGACATATGCCTCAAGGAGGGGACCTTTCCTCGGAAGTGGAAACAACAGCGGTTAGTGCTTATTCCCAAAGGAAAAAAGCCACCAGATGAACCGTCATCATATCGCCCTCTTTGCATGCTGGATACAGCAGGCAAGGTTCTAGAAAGAATAATTCATCAAAGGATTGAATCAGTAGTTGAACCGTTGCTGGCCAATAATCAGTATGGCTTCCAAAAAGGACGTTCAACTCTAGACGCAATCAACCTTGTTGTAAACACAGCAAAGGATGCGATCGCTGGGACCAGATGGAAAGGAGGTACGAAAAAATACTGCTTGGTGGCTACCTTGGACATCAAGAATGCCTTTAATTCCGCCAATTGGGACTGTATTATGCGTGCCCTTAAAGAAAAAAAAAGTACCAGATTACCTTTGTAGGATGGTTGCGAGTTACTTCAAGGATAGGGTCCTAAAATACGATACGAGGGACGGCCCACAGGAATATGAAATAACTGGAGGAGTACCTCAGGGTTCAGTACTAGGCCCTTTGTTGTGGAACATCATGTATGATGGACTCCTGAGAAGGACATTACCAACAAGTGCTAAACTTGTAGCATATGCAGACGATGTAGCGGTGGTGATCGTTGCCAAGCATCTTGATGATATACATCAGATATTTAACACCACCTTCGCACAAATCACCCAGTGGATGAAAACAGTGAACCTGCGATTGGCCGAACACAAAACCGAGGCAGTGCTCATCACGAGCAGAAAGAGAGTAGAAGTCATTAGGCTAAAAGTTGGCGATCACGAAATTACATCGCAACCGTTTATCCGGTATCTGGGAGTGATGCTTGATGCCCGACTTAATTTCAAGCAGCAGGTGGAACACGTAAGTGCCAAGGCGTCAGCAGTCAGGGCATGTTTATCCCGATTGATGCCTAATGTCGGAGGTCCAAAACAGAGCAGGAGGTTACTGCTATCATCAGTAGTCACGTCGGTGCTTACTTATGGAATACCCATTTGGGCAGACGCTCTAGGAATCCAAGAAGCACGCAGAAAAGCCGCACCAATATATCGGCTAAGTGCCTTAAGAGTAGCCAGTGCCTTCCGCACAGTGTCTGAGGACGCGGTATGCGTCATCGCTGGAATGGTCCCTATTCGAGTGCCAGCCGAGGAGAGACAAGCTCTCTATCGACGACGATCACCTACGTCGAATTCTGATGAGCTCAGAATAGAGGACCGGCAGCACAGCATAAGACATTGGCAATTGCAGTGGGATGCTGCAGTGAAGGGTAGGTGGACGCATCGTCTCATACCAAAAATTGATGTCTGGCTGAACCGAAACCATGGAGAAGTCAACTATTACCTGACACAAATGCTCTCTGGACATGGCTGTTTCCGAGCGTATCTTTATCGCTTCAAACACGATGATTCCCCGGAGTGCCCATCCTGTCGAGGAGTCCTAGAGGACGCGGAACACGTGTTCTTCGTGTGCCCTCGTTTTAACTCGATGCGCAACAAGCTGGAGACTGTCCTAGAACAGACAATTGAACCTGAAGGACTAGTGGACGCAATGCTTTCCTCGGAGACATCCTGGAATGCTGCAAGTAGTTTTGTAACAGAAGTACTACTGGAGCTTCGTTCAATTGAGAGATTACCTGCCGAAATTAAAAATAACGGCCGTTAAAGGGAAAATGCAAGGACTTTTAACATCAGAAGGAAGAGCAACAGCTAGATCCTCTCCCCGCGACGTAATGCCTAACGGCGGGCCCGTTGGGATTCAGAGGCCGGTGAAAGAGGAAGTCTTTTAGTCGGTATTGATATCTGAGTCCGACATACCAGGCACAGAATCTTGTCCTGATGATACGTAAATGTATTTTTTAACCTCTGTAAAGAAAAAAAAAAAAAAAAAAAACACACACACACACACATACACACACACATAATATATATTTTTTTTGTTTTTTTTTATTTTTTTATGTTTGGCCCGCCAAAATGACTCTACTCTGCCTGATGGAAAGCATAAGCAGAATCCACGAGTGGTGGCCACCATACTCATTGCGAATGCAACAATGCAGCATGGTGACCCACACTATGGCGGCCTAGTGATGCTTGTGCATCTTTTAGTCTAGTCAACAAGTATGGAACTTGTTGACTAGACTAATTGGGCCTCCGGTCTCGCACTCACCAACGAAACACGACAGCACGAATGCTGTCATTTTACGTTGATTTTCTGTGCGAGGGTAGTACCGCCCCGGTCGAGCCGGCCCGTTCGTGCTGAAATCAGCGTGGCTCTACTACCTTTAAATTTTCATACGCTGACAATCTATAAAATATGATGTGATGGGATCGAGATCTATAGTTACAGGCTTTAGCTTAGTTTAGACTTCAGACCTACCAGACATTACAAATTTTCTTGATAGTCTTTTCTTGTCAGCTCTAAATAGAAAATGATGTAATTTCTGACCTTGAATACTGTTTTTTTTTTAATTTGTTATATAATGTCTACTTGTAGGAATACAATGCATGGCTTCCAACCATAAATTTTTCTCTACAGCTCCTTGCGAACTTAATTTACATCTAACATAGTAAAATATTAACAAGATAAATACCCCAATAAAATAATTGAGTTACGTAGCCTTTATTAAAGTATTTTTAAAGAAAGATGTGATTTATATAATAATGATTTTGTTGTTTGTTTTATTAATTTATATCTGTTGTATTACATGCACACATTGTACATATATTATGTATGTTTTAGCTCGAAATAGAATTAAAATCTACATAAAAACTTTAATTTTCACTAAAATTACTAAGACTCATTGTGGAAGTCATTGTGTGTGCAGAAAGTTGACTATTTCGCTATCATAAAATAATAATTATTGATTAACATCACTTATCTACAAAAAGTTACCTGGAGCTTAGTAAAAGTTCGATTTTAACTTTAAAGACCAACAAGTGGTAAATAAAATAATACAACCTAGTAGTATTAAGTCAAATAACTTTAACGAAAATTGATTTAGCAAAAATCTCAGCTTATGTTTTATTACGCATGAACACAAACAAATTTTATTTTTATTATAATTATTAGAGAACTAGCTGTTGTCCGCCCTCGCGTATGTCGGTTATCGCGGCAAATAGTAGCATATAATATGTTATTCTGATGTATAAAGCTATATTACTGTAAAGTTTCATCTAAATTCGTTCAATAGTTTTTGCGTGAAGACGTAACAAACATACACACTCACCAACTTTCGACCTTATAATATTAGTGTGATTATAAAGCATGGTGAGTTATTAAAATAAAACACTATATTTTCTTTCTAGAAATAAACAAGCATTACAACTATATCACGAAATTGCTATCAATTCAATTAACAGCCTCAATGTCTGCCATCGTAACCTATTTTTCTGTAATAGAGATAATTATAGCCTACTCCCTGGTGAGCAGAGATAAAGTACTTAAGTTTTATTAGACTCATCTATTACAGACAATAGAGTCTATATTTGCGTATTTATTTTTCAGGTATATTTTGTCTATTAAGGAATATCGTCTTTAAGGTATAATTAATTCGTAATACATCATTAAACATTTAGTTATTTTTAAAAAGCGGGTATTATGTGCCTCTAAAACGGAACGACTCTCTAACTTGGCGAGGTGATTATGGCCGACGCGGCGGCAGGCCGCTGCCCACCGCTTGATACTGCATTTTCCCTAGTGGTTCTATAATTTTTTTGTTTGAATGATATTTTAGGCTTGAAAATATTTATTACTATCACTATCATATTATAATACTGAACACTTTGTACATTAATAATACAGTATGTCCTAGTTACTGATAGATTTTTAAGTGATGATAAGCGAGAAACTTTACAGACCACAGTTTCCATTGAAACTTAGCAAATAGCCTTCGGCTCATAAACAAACAAGAATGAATGTTACGTCTAAAGCTTAAGGATCTGAATAGTTTCCATTATAAAGGAGATAAGAGCTTGTGATAGATATCCGGATAATTGAGAAATGCCTTGGCAACGTCTCGTTAATCT
The DNA here is from genome assembly GCA_949125395.1 of Diaphora mendica. NCBI lineage: Eukaryota > Metazoa > Arthropoda > Insecta > Lepidoptera > Erebidae > Diaphora > Diaphora mendica. Next base: position 39,259,659 of record OX421310.1, on the reverse strand, counting down.
GCTATTTGACTATAGGTTTTGGAATTGCGATTAATCATTTCATTCATTCAGTTTGAATGGCTTAGAAATCTGGTACAAAGTTCCTCAAAGTCTCTTTGGTGTTGTGAGGACATACAAACGTTGCTAAATACCGATGAATACGATTTAGTCTCTTTGTGCCATTAAATTTAGTCATTTAGTTGTTTCCAGGACTTTAAAAGATGATTGGTAGAAGGATTTTTTTGTGCCTAACAAACTGGTACTGCCTAGCCGTATTACATTGTAACATGCATTTTTCAATGGTCCAAATTAGATTTAGGTAGATGTAGATTTGAATTAAACCAAATAGCTTTCTCTTTCAGTACAACTAACTTATGATTAAAGTTTAATTATAAAATATATTTGATATTGTATCACATAGCAAGAAAATTAAGGTCTTTACTGAGAGATTTCTTACAATAAATGTTTCTCGCACCTGATATGAAATACAAAAGGTATTTATTTTTCTTATTTCTTATAGGATTCCGTTTAATATTAGTTTTGTTTTCGGTAACATGATAATAATGTTTTTATTAATAAAAATATATTTAAACAGAAATTAAAACATTTAATCTATGAATGATTATAAAATAAAAAAGCCTATATTTCCTTATCCTTAATTTCCATTTAAAATGTATTTGTTAGTATTTATTGAGTTATTACTATTTTGCTTATTACCTAAATGTTAGTAAGAGTTAGTTTTTCCTATTGGATATGGACCCCTCCTCGGGTGAAGGCCTCCTCCAGTCTTTTCCACTCATCTCTGTCCTTACTGATAGTTTGCCAGTCCCTTCCTATTAGTTCGGTTATATCGTCAGCCCATCGTCTTTTCATTCATGAATGATTACTGTAGGTAAATTTCCTTTCCAAGGATACTTATTCTATACTATTCTGTAGTAGTGGCTTGTTAAAGGTTGTTGATGATGATGATTTAGCAGACCCGGCGAACTTCGTACCGCCATATTTATTTTCGTGAACTATTTCTAAAATACCGAAAAACTTCTTTTAGTAGGTATTTAAGACCGCCTCAACTTTCCGCAGGGCCACAGTGCATAGGACTAAGTGGACTAAGAAAATATAACACCTCCGGTTTACTTTTGATTTCCTTCTTTACAAATTTTGTCCTGACTATTAAAAATCACTTTTTTTCCGAAATAAATAAATAAATAAATATTTCGGACATCTAACACACAACGCCGTCTAGTCCCAGGCTAAGCAGAGCTTGTGTTATGGGTACTAGACAACTGATACAAATACATATATACTTTTTTTTTTGTAAATACATACATATTATACATAGAAAACACCCAAATTCCGAAACAAATATTTGTAGATCATACAAACATTTGGTCCGACCCGGGAATCGAATCCGAGACCTCATGATCAGCAGTCGCACACGCCAACCGCGAGACCAACGAGGCAGTCGAGAAATGGTGCAGTCGATCGAAAGTGCGTACATATATTTTTTTTTATTATTTTTATTTATATAGATTGAAATAATATTTTTACATTTTTATTGATTGTAAATTTATGAGGTATATTAAATAATCCAAATTTTTATTTTTTATTTATACTAGCCACAAAACAATTCTTGGAACTAAATTGCTAGAAACTTGGAATTCATACAAAGCATTCTTTGAACAATCTGAAGGGGAGATGTTATGAAAAGAAAAATATCTTTTTGTGGCCGACCTCATCCCAAATTTTCATTTTTGAATATTTAGCAATTATGATTGTTGGACCCTTTGTAGGTAACTACCGAGTCTTGTTAATAAATGAAGAGTACAAGTGACTTAATTCAATACACAAAAAAGTCAGAATTTATTTTTAGTAGTCAATCGGAAAGCCAGATGAACATCTCTGACAAGCCTTTTTGACGTGACAATGTCTAATAAATTAATGAACACCTGCTGCATGCACAAAAAAGGATGACTCATTGTCGCGTTACGCTCATTGTACGTCGTTGTATGAGAGATGGGCACTTGCGCCGCATCCATCTCTCATCATTTCGTCAATGTTTTGTTATGACGTTGTCACATTAAACTATCGTCCCTAAGCCGACTTTACAGACAACCAATTTTTGACGTGACTACGTCTAAGAAATTGGTTGGCTGCATGCACGAGAAAGGATGACTCACTGTCCTGTTATGCTCATTGTTACGTTACTCACTCACTCTCACGCTCACTAATGGGACAGTGAACGTAACGTAACAATGAGCATAACATACATCGTCATAATTTCATCAATGTGTCGCATATTACTTGGGCTGTAGAGGACTGAAGGCTCATAAAATCATAATTTAGCTGTAAATTAGCAGACTTGTGTGTGTAGTAACGGATTAAGTATACGCAGTGGCACAACCACAACTCATTCCATGAGTGTTCAGCGTGGTACAGTAGGCCAATAAAGAGGCCTATGTCCAGCAGTTGACTGTTAAAGGCTGTTAATGATGATCATGATGTAGTAGACTTAATACCGATCCCAACTCCAGTTAAGAATAAAGACTAGGAAGAAGGAGTCAATTAGATTCAAACTTTTTTAGTCTTATACACAAAATCAACTAGTCTAATTAATACGACTAGCAAATTTTAATAATATCACGTCTTGATGATACTGCTATATATACCTTCAGGTTCTTTTTAATATTTCAGGTAAATACTAAATTTAGTTTCGAAATCGTAGTAACCCCAAACAGTATATATCATTTTCTATCAAAACAAAACTCTTAATTGAAGTGCCAATCACAAAGGTGGAGCCAGCAGTTCATACGGAACGTGACTAGAGCATTTCTACGGCGACCGTACTCAACGGGTACGCGTTTAGAATGGATTTAGTGCTTACCTGTCTAGTTGGTAACAAGGACAATATTCTATATCTACGTAGTTGTCCTCCTTAAATGTCAACAGTAGCTAGGTAGAAGTTTTAAAAGGTAAAAATGGTTTTCCATTCTGTACAGAAATTTCATCGACATTGGTAACTCAAGTCTGTTTTTAACCGACTTAAAAAAAAGGAGGTGGTTCTCAATTCGACTTTTTTATGTTTGTTACCTCATAACTTTCGACTGGGAGAACCGATTTTGATGATTCTTTTTTTATTTGAAAGCTGGTGCTTTCAGAATGGTCGCATTTAAATTTGGTCCAGATTGGAGTCCGTTTTTTTTTGTTAAAATTTGTAATTATCTTTCGTAAAATATGATAAGTTTTGATAGAGTTACAAATCAATTCATTGTTTTAAAAGTAAATAATACACAAATAGTGTACGTAGTAGCGCGGCAACTTCACACTTGCGTTTCGTTGTCAATTGATGTCCCGTACTAATGACCTTTCTGAAAAGTATTTAGATTGTAGAAGTTCGATTCATACTTGTCCCGACAAGATTTCTAGTTTCAACTATTTCCAGAGAACAGCTTCTGCCAACCCGAGGGCTGGAACAGAATTATTTACCTAAAAAAACCTGGCCTAGTCTACCAGGACGCTTCATCCGGACAGGGGTATACATAACGAAGGTCAAGTGGGACAGGGATTTCTCTTCGCCCCAGACTTCATCAAATTAAAGTGTTTCCATGTACTACGCCCAGCTGATCTCAGCCTCCGGAACTCAACCCTGAGCCTAGTTTATATTTCATCTAATAATTGTACTATGTCTTTCTTTTTCAAATGAATTGCAACTATGAGAGTGATGTGTATCGGATCGTTTGCTTATATGCACACGTAGCCGATCCCCTATGTGACGTGAGAAATATATAAAAATAATTATATAAAGTCAATAATGAAACTAGCACACCAATATTAACAACAATACTAACACAAATAGACGTTAATCTTAATTAATGATATGCTATATATTAGCAGATATGTACTATCAATTTCTCTAGAAACTTTGACGATACTATTAACAATGTTAGATATTTTGCCAAAAGCAAAGGACAGTAAAGCACTTTATAGCACTTAGTCCCAAATGATTTATTTAACGAAGTTTATATTAACGTTATAAAACACTGTTCTAACTTTGATTTTATCATTAGCTTAGTAAACTTAAGGTTATGGATGTTATCATTAAGAAGAGTTACTGTACTGGTACTGTTTCTCTCTTCATTTAAGAGCCAAGCCCTTGTCGGTGGAATAATCGTCCCATTTTCGCTGTTGTTTGTGATTGAGAATTTGTAAATCCTATATAATGTAAACGTACGTAATAGAACTCTCCCCATATTTGTAGATTTATTATTCCAGAGATTAAAGGGTTTAACACACAAATAATAAAAAGTGTGCCCATATATATTACTAGCTGATTCGGCAAACGTTGTTTGGTGTATAAACAATAGATGTTGGTCGATTCTCAGACCTACCCGATATGCACACCAAATTTCATAAAAATCGGTCCAGCCGTTTCAGAGGAGTAAGGTAACTAACACCGTGACACGAGAATTTTATATATAAGATTTATAAATGTAATAATGAAATTCTCATTTTTAATCAAACAATGGACCTATTTATATGCTCCGAATACAAAGGGCTTTACCTCGAGACGCTTGCAATTTCTAGCGCTGTTGTCTAGACTATTTGTACTCAATATCAGTCTATATACAACTAAATATTTCATTTTTACTATTGTGAAGGGATGGAAGTAAATAAATAAATTATACTACTAGTAGTATCAATTTTGTTATTTACACGTATAACCAGTAAGGCCATATTCCAGTTTCCCTTGACAAAAGATACATTTAAGAGCCGCAATTCAACTTGGGAGTTAAGCACTACCTTGTAAATGGGATTGCCACAACGCGAATAACAATAAAACTGTAGCAAAATGTTATACTACATAGTGTAACTATTTCTTGTTAATAGTTTGTTGCAGTAAAGGGAATACACTACTTCTATCCATATATATATATATTTATTTTTTAAACACTTTGTAGCCCATTCTAGGAAAATCGCCACTACATTTTTAGCTTCGGCCATGGGCCATGGCCAAATTGATATCAGTGTTTCTTAAACAAAACGCCAACTAGCTTCAAACTAAGCAGAGATTGTATTGTGAAAGCTAGACTGACTGATAGTATACAATATATGTATACATTTTTTTGTAAATACATACATATTATCGACAGAAAACACCCAAACTTCGCAACAAATATTTGTAGATCTTACAAACATTATTTTGGTCCGACTCAGGATTTGAACCCGAGCCCTCAAACATAGCAGTCGTATACACTACTACTGCGCATCCGAGGAAATATCTTTAATAAATACTTCTAATAAATACATACACAATGAATTAATTCTACTGTCTTGTTAAGCTGAATTATAAGCAATATAAAAACATTTTAAGACTCATCAGTCAAGTCTGAGGGATCTTCAGAAATTAATAACATAATAATCATTTTAAGCTTAATAGAAATAACCGTATATTACAGTAAAATCTCAAAGATTCTATAAAGACTCTGAGGAGACAATGTATCAGTGCATGTTAAATGATTCAGCCACATTCAAACATTCTAAGTGACTTGTGAAGGTATACTGTTTATTTTTCTTTTAATGATTTTGAACAGTTTTTATTCATCATCATCATCAGCCTATCGCAATCCACTGCTGGACATAGGCCTCTCCAATTGCACGCCACTTAGTTCCATAGTTTTTTCAACACATTGTTAATGATTTCAAGTATATGCTATGTTATGTGGTGAAGAAATGCTAATATTAAGAGGTTCGTATATGTAAAGAACGTTTGCCCGTTTCCTTCGACGATGAACCAAAAAATAATATTATTACTTCTCAGTTTAAGAATCTTAAATATGAAAGTAAAAAAAAACAGGCTAAGTAGTTATCTGAACTAGCAAAATTGTATTGTTCTATTTCTAGTTCTACTCGCACGCTTAGGAGTTTAAAAAGTACAAATGCGTAAGGTATGAATTTTATATTAACTGTATTTTCAAACTATAGAAAGTTAGAGTAAGTTTGTAACACAACCACTAAAACCATCTTAATTATTATGAAAATGTTGCACATATAACTTCCATTTTTCATAATGTGTCTAGAGTACAGTTATTGCATTTACTGGCAACATTGCTAGCTCAAACGCAAAAGCTTCTTCTAAAAACTACCACAATGAAGTTAGTTGACGTTATTTTATAAACAGTGATCTAAAATTAATTATACAATAAATTGGACGTACTTATGCAACAAGAAACCAATCCACACACATGCCAAAATCGAGATAAAGACCCTATCTTTGAGGAGATAAGGTTAATTGTTCGATTTTGGCATGTGTGCTTATTAGTTCCATCTTATATTTATTATACATACTTATGCAAGAAGATCACAGCTTATTAAGCTCTGCTTAGCTTGGGACAAGATGACGTTGTGTGTTAGATGTCCAAATATTTATATTTATACATTTATACATACATACATTCAATCGAAAAACATTATAAGCGGATAACAGCTTATTCACAGTTTCAATTAAAATTACTCTAGATAAATATTTTCCGCTCTTAAGTTCAGAACTGTTTATATAAACAACTTAGTTTAAGCTGTAAAGTAATTTGACTTTGTAGAAATTTAAAACTAAAATACGACAAGTCTAAATGGCTCTAGGGCGTGCCAAAGAAATATACATACATACATTTATACATACATACACTCGAAAAACATTACCCTCCTTCTTTCGAAGTCGGGTATAAAGGAAGTAAATCAGTTCATCCAAGTTATATAGCATATTAAATCTATTGACATCTTAATCATTAAAAATCGGTTTAGTGATTTAGGCGCTACAATGGAACATACAAACACACTTAGAATGTCAATTGATAATGTTACTGCGACCCCTTTTGACTTCGTCGGGTAGTAAAATTAATAAAGTAAAAACCGCATCAACTAAGAAATAATTTTTAATTACCAATCAATCATATTGATAATTTGTATAGTGCTTCTTCTTACGTTTCAATTTCCACGATAATATCGTCGAGACAATTTTTCTCTTTTATTAGCAAATATAGTACGGGATCCAAGGAACAAATTTTACAAGTTATTACTATCAAGCTAATTTTTCCCCAGGATTTTTCAGAATTTTTCAGGACTCCAGAAGCCGCTGACGAGTTCCTAGAGTGGAGCTCCTCCCGACGGCCGAGGTAGGCTGCCGCGGGGTTTAGTGGGTAGACCGATTCGTCGGGAGTCCCACACACGGCGTTCGTGTGTTCCCGTGTGAAAAAAAAGAGTAAACGAATAAGTAATGTACACAATATATAACCGAAAATCACATGTTTTTTATTTGAAGGGAAAAAAGTATAACTTTATAAAATTATTTGTAGTAAATGCAATATGAATAAATTTTTATTAAATTTTTGAACTCTTACAAATGGTTAAAAATAAAATCAAGCCGCGTTGATTTATTGCACGCTGGCTAGTTAAGGATTTCTTTTGGGTTTAGAGGAACATCTCGGTGTCCTGTGGTGCTTTTCAAGTAAGATTTCAATATTCTTAGACTTGAAAACAAACGCTTACATGTTGCAGTTGTTACAGAAATCGTTTTTCATTCGCACCAATTCGCGTCGTCGCCAACAATCGTGACGTTATTTTTTTTATTTAACATAAATATTTCGGGGGGGGGGATATATCCCCCATATCCACCTATGGGTTCGCCACTGGCAGGCAATATAATTATTTAAAAAAAAGGACATTCGGTAATGCTTGAATGAAAATTTGTTTTTTTAAGATTTTCTGAATATATAATTGCATGGTATTGGTTACATATCTCGCGCATATTATTACGTGTGTTTCAAATATTTTCGCTCTGGGAGTTAAAATGAGAATTGATTTTGACAACATGTACTGGAATAATAAAATACCTAAAATAATTAAATAATATATATGGTATGTATTAGGACCAAACCTTAAGAGTGAAGTAAGCTTTTTGAGTTGGGGTCTCTATTTTTCTCTTCACTCTTTAAAGCTCATCACTATACTCTTTGCGCTGTAGCATGGTGCGTGGTGGTTTAATTTAATTTACTTTAATTTACTACAGTTTATGGATTAATTTGATTTACTACAGTTATTAATGATTTAATATATTGCGAATACACGCTCGTAGTAAATTGAAATAAAGTATAAACTGTAGTAAATTAAATTAAACCACCACGCAGCATGCCACAGCGCAAATAGTATAAGTTGTTCAATTCCTTTGTTTTGTTTTATAAAATCTCCTCACTTTTGAACATGACCTCCAAGTCATTAACTTTAGCCTTGAACTTGGTCTGTGCATTTAAATTGAGACCTTTTCTCCACAGTTACAATTCTTTGGGCGAATTTTGAATGAATTAACTAGTGGCTACGTAGTTCATTATTTATGTAAATCATGTGATTTGCATAAATAATGTAGGTACGTGACAGTTAGGATTATCTCCTCCAAGGGAAACGATTTCTTAGAGCAAATTTAATAAACATTTAAATAGTATAATGTACACAAATACCACGCTAAGGCATGCATGGGCCGGCTCGACCGGAGTGACACCAAGACGCCTCGCCGACGCCGACGCCGCCGACGGCCTCACAGAAAAAACAGAGCTTGCGCTGTGTTTCACCAAGTGAGTGAGGATACCGGAGGCCTATACTCCAATATTTAGGTGTATATAATTGATAGTTGCAAAGCCAATACAATCAACACCAATAATAATACACGATGACTTTGAGACAAAATAATATATTAATTAAATTATCGGAAGAACTTCATTCTGATGGCAATATATGTCACAAATTAAAGAAAATTATTTTTAACCGACTTCCAAAAGGAGGAGATACTCAATTTCATCGGTTTATTTTAAATGTATGTACACTGATGGCTCCGTCAATTGTGGAACGATTTTCAAAATTATTTTTGTATTCGAAAAGGTATGCTCCCCATGTGGTCCCATATCAGGATCTGATGATAGGATCCCAAGGAAATCGAAGGAAACCCTCAAATTTGTTAGGCACGTACTATGTTTTTCATATATTTTCTAAAGCTATTACAATATTTACATTTGGTATTGGTCATCAGTTCATAATGATGAGCTAATGATGGAAGATAAAACTCCTTAACGGTTAGGAGTTGGAAGATAAATCTTTAAAATGTCATGTGTATGTATGTTATCTTTAGTCGTATTCTTTCAAGTTATTTGGGTTAAATGATGATGAGAGACTTAAGAAAGACTAAAAAGCGAAAACTAAAAAAAACTTCGTTTAAAAAAACCGACTTGAAAAACTAAAAAGTATAAAATAACTTAATTTGTATGTGCTACCTATTCGAACCTTTTCGAACGAAGTTTTTTTTTATCTCATGTCAACCTAAAGGAATTTATAACAATGGAGAGAGTAATATTCTTATCTTTATTTAATTTTTGACATCACAGCAATTTTTTAAATCTAACATCTAATCTAAAAGGAATCTAACAAATTAATGTAATTAAACAATTTTAATTTATACTAATTGCCGTAACTGTACCAAAACGCCGACGGGAGTAATAAATGAGCATAATTAATTGACGTATAAACCATCAGAGCCCGCGTGGCTTGTTGGTGTGTACCTTGTACCTATCCAGAAAATAACTGACCTATTTTGGATGCGGTTGCCTTTGTTTAGCATCCGTGTATTTATTTTATCGTAATTAGATTTTAGATGCTTATAAAAATAATGACATACTGCTTTTCAGCGGCCAATAGTTAGTTATTAATAAATTATAAGACTCGGTTTATTTTATGTACATCTGCACATGAGAATTATAAAGTCTTGATAAAGACATCAAAAAAAAAAATGGCACTCATCACGACTGCCGATAGAAGTAAAAACTTATAACTTAGAATGAAGAAATCACAAATTTTAACAAAAAAAAGTGATACGGTCACAGTTAAAAAAGTTATGTAAAACTAAAATTTTAAGGAAGGTGTTAACCTACCTTAAAATTTTAAAGAGTAAAGCTAATAAGTATTTGTTAAAATTGTTCAATTTTAATTTCTGTAAATATTTTATTGCTAGTATTTTAATATTTAAGTAATACAATAACAATTTAGCTAGTTATCAGAAAACTCATTGGTTTACGACAGTAAAGAACTAACCCTTTCTCAGCAATAGAATTTTACGAGTCATACTGGACGACAGCCGACTTACATATGGCATTACTTTTACGACGAGATCAACTCAGCATACTGATTATTTTATTACATAGTTGAATCTGCACGTATTGGTAGTCATAAGCTTATTTAAATGTTTTAACCCTTTGATCCTAGGGTTTTAGGATCAGTTTGTAGTGCAATCAAAAGTACATAGTTCAGTTATAGTTACAAGTTTACGATACATGAAACTAATAAAGTTTGATCCCATGAACCATAAAATTTAGACTATAACATCGATATTAGGTATATCGTACACATAAGTTGACTTAATCAGAATTGTACTACAGACTCGTAGAAAGGCAAAGATAAGTAATTCTTTCACTTCTTTTTACCGAATGAAAGTGAAATTTCTCCGCCATCCTAGGGTTGACTGGTAGAGAATGCCCTGGGCATTAAGTCCACCGATGCATAAAGCTTTTTTTTTATGAGCCTACTGTGTCCTACTGCTGGGCAAAGGCCTCCCCTACAACAAGCCATTTCCCTCTATCCAAGGCCAGTTCCGGCCAGTCTCTGCAATGGGCGTCAAGATCGTTGCGCCATCTTTTATAAAAAATATCGAATAAGTTATGGAATCAGGCGTTACTTTGCGGAAATCCATGACATTAAATGCTATGAAATATATTTAGCTTTAATTCCGCGAGACAAATATCCAGGTCTGAAAGCAGGGCACAAATCCCACCGTCATGCATATATACACATACAAAACAAGTGAGAAATAATTAGCATGCCATGCAACCAAACCTATACTCGACACGTGTTTCGCCCCTCCACGGGGCATCCTCAGGAGATGTTGACTCGTCGAGCGTTTGAGCTCGAATGCGCGCTAGCGCACCGCTGTCGGCCCTTTATATACCGTTTCGATGACGCTATAATCACGATCGATACAATGTCACAACGACATCTGTGCCGAACTACCCGCAATCATACTTAGAAGTGGTGATGGAATTAAGTTTGTTTGGTCATTCAACAGTGTATATGCATTATTATTGTTATATTTTGATATTTCTAACTGTTCCAACACACTCATCCGGAAACCCTTATCGCAAACATGCAGAATGTTATAGGTGTTGTTGCCGCTCAAGGAGTGGCCGGTGTCGATTAAATGTTTTGCGAAATGTGATTTATCTGGATGGCCATTCCTGTGAGCGGCAACATGTTCCCTGTACCTAATTTCGAAACTACGGCCTGTCTGACCCACATAGACCCCGGTGCAATCATTGCATACTAATTTGTAAACTCCGGATTTTTTTGAATTCTCTAATTTATCTTTACCGTTACATAGTTTACGCAAGTTATGATCCGATCGAAAAGCTACGTAAACATTGTGTTTTCTTAGAATATTCGCGATTCTATCTGAAATTGGGCCTATGTAAGTGAGACTCCCGACATTCTTGTTAATTCTTTCGGGGGTACATGCATAAAGTGCTGAGCGAGCCCGGTCATTCTGCTTTTTCCTAATTATATTATCAATAACTTGTCCCTATGTGATAAAAAGAAAACAAATTACTGTTAGAACTGACTATAATAAAACATGTCAAGTCCTTGAATACATTCTAGCATTTCTAGATTTTGAGGGACCACTAAAATTAAATTTCAATTATATTTTACTAAGTGAAAATAATTAAATCAACAACTGTTGAACATCGCTACAATAAATTGTTTTTATTGAGAGCTACGTTTTCACACACAATGACAGCTTCTAATATTCAAGTAAATAGTAACTTCACAAGTTATGAATAAGCTTAATACAAAATCTACAGAATTGGTGTTCATTAACAAGTTAGGCATCTACTAGTCACTACTTTGAACCGTTTTGCCTTTGCCATAGATTAATCAAAGTTTCCTCTACAGATATATGTTATTAGCAATGAATTTCACGTCACATATGAAGTGATATAGGTTGTAAACTTGATCAGAGCTACTAACAAGATAAAGGAAAATTATATTCCTCCGAAGTTCTAAGTATGTAAACCACTCAAGTCGCATGGGTAACCAAGCGGCGAACCACAATCCTGCGAGCAGAGTTGTAACTTGTCCCGGGGTTACAGCCTTTGCCCGTATAATGTATAAATTCTCACTTGTACTGTTAAACTGTTTGGTTTAATTTATTCTCTTACAATATTAGGTGATACTATTCCCTCTTTGTATCTATTTGCAACCCGTATGCATTATATAACAATGTTTGATCGTTATTGCGTAAGTTTTATTTTTATTTATTCGAATTAAGAATAAGTTCTTAAAGATGAGGAATAAAAAGTATTTGTACAAGGAAAACGGTTTTATATAATGAGTGTGTCACGCGGTAACACTATTAGCCCCGCCACGGACTCGTCACCCGGCCGTTCCTAGCTGTCCATCGCTGCCCTACCACCGCTGGGAACACATAAAAGGACGAACGCACCGAGGGCTCGATCCCTTTCGGCTGGCATCTACTATGCCTACTAACGCCGAGTTCAGCGCCTCTCCAACCGTGGTAACTACGTGGCTACCACTCGAGTCAGAAGTTAAGTCTCTCCTCTGTTATGAGAGACGCTGCTAGTGGAACATCTTCTAGAATCTTCGACCTGTTTAATCTCATGTCTCCTGTATATACGGGTTAATATATTCAACGTAAACTCTGTTGTGTATAACAATTAAAACAGTGAATTCTTCTGATCGAGTCTTATTTATACTATGTCATCTCACCATCGAGGATTCACCTCAACCTTCTCGGCTCCTAAAGCCCTTTAACGTTATAACCTTAAAACCTTCTTGGCTCTTAAAGCCTTTAACGTTATAAGTGTATGATAAAAATAAGTAGTAAATATTAACTTACAGTACTTAGCAACAATGGGGGTTATAAAATCTTTCTGACAATTTTCAATTTTTTAAGTTTTCTAATGAATTAAACTTCTTTTGCGTGCCTCTTTGCATGATTCCATTTTCAAAAACTTAAAGTTTTTATACTTACGTAATAAAAAAAACCACTGCCTTGTTTAACATTTTAATTCTATTTTAAAAGCGTATTTGTTATAGTGGTGTAATTTGAGAGGACAGTCATCCGTATGCACCATTGAATTCGACAGGTTTTAAATTCGACTCGTTGGCTGAGGTCCAAAATAGGGCACGCTAACTGTGTCAAACCGTTCGAGACTACTATTATTCAATAATTATTACTATTTTTACGGGAATTAACGCGATCACTTATTTAACATACTATTATTCAATTTATTATCCAGCATCTATAGTTAAAGAGTAAGTATGACCTCTGTAAATGTGTATATTTCATCTGTAGCGACATAAATTCTCAAATTAGAATCCCTCTGAGGAATATGTAAACATGTTTAAAGAAACATGGCTGTTTTAAATTAAATATTTTGGCAGTACAATATCCTAAGACGTAAAGAACTACATTTTTATAACGAGAAACATTACTTATGTGTAGAAGAAGTGCAATAAATTTGGAGTTTAAATCCCGAAATAAAGTTAAAATATAAAAAACCTTGATGTATATATATGTATAACCAAAGTCAATACAATGAGAATGTAAGTTACACTTGACAATGAAATAAAAAAAATCTTCAAAATGCTCTCCACCAGGTGATTTCAAATCAAAATCGTAATACACATATGTTTTAAGACATAAATCACTCAGCCATCGCAAGAATAATCGCCGCAATATCACTACACAGTATAAAACAAAGTCGCTTTCTCTGTCCCTATATCCCTATGTCCCTATGTTTGCTTAAATCTTTAAAACTACGCAACGGATTTTGATGCGGTTTCTTTAATAGATAGAGCGATTCAAGAGGAAGGTTTTTATGTATAATAAATGCATAATATATTATGGAAACACTGTTAATTTTCAAGGTTTTTAATGTGATGTAGCAAATAAACACATTTTTTGCGCTTACATTGCAAACACTGATTGCACTACGAGATAGATCAAAATAATGTACTACAGTATTTTACACCTTAAAAAGTACTACAGAAAAGTCCGCGACGGTATATGTCTATCTCTTAGTAATAACCCACAACAACCATTTTTATTTCTTTATTTTTACGAGAAATAATGGCTTATTTACGAACTGATTTTAAGCAATACAGACTGAATCCTTATACAATGAAGTAAATTAAATACATTGTACATTTAATATAAATCAAAATGGCCCACAGTACAGTTTCTAATTTAAATGCAGTATCTAATTTAAATGAATATATTCGAAGATATTACAGATTTAAAATGCACGAATCGTGTCGTCGGCGGGGGCATCTGAAATCCATCCGTGCGAATCCGGGGCGGGTCGCTAGTTTTAGATAAACAAACCGAAAATAAAATAAATGTTCACCCACAAAAAGTATTAACTTGTCACCACATACATCGTACGGCCCCTTTCCCTTAGTTGACATTCAACTTACGACAAAGATAAGCTTCGGACACAATCTCGACTTAGAGTGAAAATTTTTCATCCGAAAACCACAAAGACCTAGCATATTTATATGAGAATTAATATGGCATTGCCGGAGGGGCTCGTGGCTCAGTGGTAACCTTTAAAGTTAAAGCATCCTAGTCAGGTCAGCCTTTGGATGTGTGACCAATTTTAAGATATTGAGATACCTTGTTGATACGAAGAGCACATTAAGTTGTTAGTACCGGTTGCCATACAAATATATGTGACAATCGTTAAGGGCAGTTCAGGCCCTAAAAAGTTTAACAAAAACTTCGTTATCACCTAGTATTTGGTCTGTGCCTTCACAGACTAATGGAAGTTGCCCTACGAAAAAAATCGAAGTTCATCCGTATCGCAGTATCCGTATCGTGTCTTATTATCACAATTTCTATAGCCAACTCCAACTTAGTTTGGAAAAATAAGTTCGGAGGAAAAATATGGCACTTTTTGAATGACAGTTAGTCAGGCACGTACTTCTACATTTTACTATTTCTGTAATACATATTACAATACAAAGGCTTCAAGCCTTAAGCTTGTTACCAGACTCTTCACTTTAAGTGGCGTATTGAGGGTAGGTCATTAGGTATGTAAATAAAAACGCTTTGTTTTTTTAGTCAATGATATCACCATTACACGGCAACTAATTCGCATACAGTAATACCTTAATTATATTAAATCACGAAAGTTTACTAGTTAATGCCTATATACAGTATAAAAGCTAAGTAATTAGACTGAGCACGAATGTTTTACAGATAAACGAAATAGTTTTTAGTAAAAAAAAAATGTTTTTAGTTACCATTTTTTTTATATTTTCTCTCTTTTTTTAAAAGGAGGAGGAGAGCCCTATGTCCAGCAGTGGACTGCAGCTCTTGATCAAGACTTTTATACCAATTTACATTATTAACACACACAGCACAGTTATTTCGTGACATAGGTAGATTTTTTAAAGCCTTGACCGCTAAATCTCAAAGTTACGACAGTTATGAAATCTATATATTACTTATTACTAATAAGCTGAAGAGTTTGTTTGTTTGTTTGAACGCGCTAATCTCAGGAACTACTAGTCCGATATGAAAAATTATTTTAGTGTTAGATAGCCCATTTATTGAGGAAGGCTATATGCTATATATCATCACGCTACGACCAAAAGGAGCGGAGCACCAATGAAGGATGTTACAAAAACGGGGGAAAATTATTACGCTACGGGAAATAGTAGACGTAATCGAGGTTGCGTGGGTCAGCTAGTTATAATATAAAAATGATGTGTTTGTTCATTGTCAACAGTCTTCAGTACTGTACTGGCTGGTCATAGGCCTCTTGAGGTTTTGGTATATTATACAACACTGGATAGACATTTTATCTCGTAGTATACGATTTGATTCAAGTTTTCTTTCTCTTTGCATTCATATAATTTTTTATGCAAAGTTGTAAAATATCAATTCTACGGGTATTCATTGATGCCAGGGGTAAATGCCATAAGAAGCAATGCTATTTTATATCTTAGTTTGAAACTATTTAAAAAAATTGTTTTGTTCGAAAATTCATTAAAATACAAATTAATTGTTTTTAAACCTACCTGTCTACCCGTGACTACGATCGGTGCAATTCGATCGAAACTTCGGGCTACCAAAAAAGGTATTATACCTCATAGATATTATCGCGATTAAGACCCAATTTACAGTCGAATAATATAAATAAATATCATTGTAATGTTTGCTTTAAGCAAAGCTCTTACTTCATACGTTTTCAAATCATTCGCTATCGTTAATCTATCGCATGGGCGACATTCATTACACATCGACATATGCCTAACGAGAACCGAGTAACAATCACAGATCAATGGATGGTGAACATTAATCAGAGACCGGCAGATTAACAGATGCTACTTAGATGCCTAGTGAAACGTACGAAATTGGGATTAGTTAAGAGGATTTACTGTTGAGCGTATTTGGCTATTAAACGTATAAAACATATTGAGGGTTAGGAACTAATGTTTCCATTAATTTCGGGTCGATAATTGTTCAACGTTCTTTGGTCTTATTCGCATCGAGGTCCATTACAAGGTTATTGGCATCTCATTTTTACTTTTGTACTTTCAAACATAGGGGCCAAAAGTTATTGTTTCTCATTGCTTTTAGTTTATATGCAATTATTTATCCTTTCTTTTATTTTTCTTAATTAAAAATAATTTTCAAGTAGAATCCAATTGACTTAAGGCTAAATATTTTTCCATAATTTTAAATAGAAATATGAAGATCATTTAAAAAGCAAATCTGTACCCTTATATTAAGGTACAACAGGTTTAATAAATGATAATTAATTTAAATTCACCGAAAGAGTGTACAAGTTTAAAAAAAAAAAAATTCAAAAACTTGTTTACCTAACTAAACTCTAAAACAACTAATTAAAATGTAAATTCAAATGATGAGACTGAAAAACTCGCAGGTTCCAAAGCCAAATGTCCCTTACCGACACATTTTTCTCGTTTCTTGCTTTTAAAATATAATACCCATTCGGTTGCTCATTTCTTACAGCCACTAAGGTATTATCACACTTACTTATTGATCTGAATTCGGTTTAAAACGATCACGTGTCTATGGTCAAAAAATATTAAATAACTATTTATCATTTCAAAATATGTTGTTTGTAGCGAACTCATAACTTAAGCGCAGGGCGATGTACAGCTCGCTTCAGTTTTACCCATATTAAGAATGTTTAAAGATTTATATACCTCGTAATAAAATTTCCAAGAGATGTTTCTTGTTTAATATGTTCCTGTAATTATTTGTTACATTTAGCTAGTTTGCTACAAAAACATTTATCGTATATTTTTAATTTTTTAATGTAGAATAGTGATGGTGTGTCACTGGTGTATAAACTTCTTAAATTTATAAATACCCAATATCCATAGTAAGGTTGTCTGGAAGAAATTGCCGTGAGCGATAATACCGCCAATTGTTACGTATACAACTTTGTTACTCATCTTTTGTCATGTATTTTTTTTCATTTTATGTACACAATAAAGATATAAATAAATAAATAAAAATAAATACAGTAAGATGTCACAAGACTTAAATAAGAACTATGGCTTTTAATGAAGTTTGTGATACTCGTGATATTAATCTTTTTTTTTGTTTATCCTATAAACAATCACGCATGTATGTACGCACGCACGCTTTAATTGACAGACACGCAAGGAGATTATGAACTTCAGCATACGCGAGTCAATGAGAAAAATAACTATGTCTGTATACTACGGTTTCCCACCTAAATTTAGATTACCTTTATCATATAGATAGAACTGCTACATAGATAGAACTGCATATAGATACAACAAAGACAGGCTACTTTTAATTTTTAAGAAAACTTGATCAAGTTTGCATCAAATTAATGTATGTTGTGTACATAATATTTGCATGTTATAAGCTATTTAAGATAGTAATTCTGTGTGTCTACCTATCTGCAAAGCTTTAATTTAATTTGTAATTCTAAACAGATTAAAAATCGTTAGGAGTGTTTTAGATCTATTAACGCTATTCCTATATGATCAAAATAAATGTAAATAAGTACAACTTCAAGTTAAATAAGATCTAAGATGCGGAACGCATTAAAAACCTATATTCAAAATACCCCAATCTATTTGCTATTCCAGTTTAAATTGTACAATTTTCCCTAACTACTTTAGGTAAATCTGTACAATTTTTGTACATTTCTGTGTATTAAAAAGACAATAAATAAAGCTTGAAGGGAAACGCTGCAAGTAGCAGGTGTGTTTAGTAAAGAACTTATCGTGGGTGCAGCAGCGATCGGTGCAAGTAGTTTTACGCTGGAGACCTTGGTCTGGAGCTAATAGGGAAAAATACAGGCCAAATTAGGCGACGCAGAGTGTACAAAGGGTTGTCTAGTAACACATTAGAAGAATATTATTACTTGAACATTAAGAGCTTAAAAGTATTTAGGTCGTATTGATTATTTTAACCGTTGATCAAGTTAGTGAGAATTCTACAGATGATTTATATAACATAAAATACTTTTCCTAGAGCTATTTTAAAATTGCAAATGGCTTAAATTCATAAGTGCTTTTTACAATAATTTAAAAACTAATAAGTATTCCCGCATATTTTTCTTTACAGTAACCGAGATTGAAGGTACTCAAAAATAATCTTCTTTATAGCGATAATTAGTTATTTTACATTTATTACTTGGTGTTTTTCAACAAACGATTATTATTGATTTGTTTTACAATGAACTTACAATCAGACTCATTACTATTTTTAACTGACTTCCAAAAGGAGGAGGTTCTCAATTTCATCGTTTTTTTTTTTTTTTTAATGTATGTACATTTATTACTCCGTCAATTGTGGACCAATTTTGAAAATTATTTTTGCATTCGAAAGGGTATACTCCCCATGTGGTCCCATGGCCACCATATCAGGATCTGATGATGGGATCCCAAGGAAATTGAAGGAAACCCTCAAATTTACGTGAGCGCCTGCAATAAAGTTAAGGCAATTGTCTGCATGCTTTCATATTCTGTAAACATCATGTCCGAAATATTTATTTATTATTCTATACAGTATGTTGTAAGTTACCTTTAGTCGTATTCTTTCAAGTTATTTAGGTGAAATGATGATGAGAGACTTGAGAAAGACTAAAAAGCGAAAAATAAAAAATAAACTTCGTTTAAAAAAACCGACTTCAAAAACTGAAAAGTGTAAAATAACTTAATTTGTATGTGCTACCTATTCATAGGTTTGAAGTCGGTGCCGAGCCAAAATGTAATAGTAGGATTCGCCGCGCGTGACCTTGAGCGGGATAGCTGCTCATCGCGTAGGACAAAACAACCGAAGCGTCGGTGACGTCGTTGACGTTCGTCTCGAAATATAGCGAGTGTGGTACCTACTATTACATTTGGCTTGGCGCCAAACCTATGAATAGGTAGTACATACAAATTAAGTTATTTTATACTTTTCAGTTTTTGAAGTCGGTTTTTTTAAACGAAGTTTTTTTTTATATAACTGTGAGTTCCTATTAAAAAAAAACCCACTCACTCATACTCATTCATCATACCACCAGTACTCATTCATAGAAAACTTTTGGGCACAGTTTCATTTCGGCTTGTATTTTTTGTCGGTAATCGATGGATAAAGTTTATTCAGCAAATGGTAGCTACATGGAATGCCAAATAAGTTATGAAACCCACTGTTAACGAATAAAATAAGATTGATAAAAATAAAAAATAAAAAACGTGTGGTGTCATGGGACACCAGATGGGAACGAAGTTCCTTATTATAAAATTAAAATTTTTCGTTCACGAAATAATTAAAATTAAATTAAAAAGGGTGAATAAAAAGTTAATTATTATTATCATTTTGTAAATACATACATATTATACATAGAAAACATCCAAACTCCGAAAAAACAAATATTTGCAGATCACACAAACATTTGATCCGACTCGGGATTCGAACCCGAGACCTCAAACACAGCATTCGCATACGCTACCATTGCGACACCGAGGCAGTCAATCTTACTAACGTAAGATTTAACATTACGGACGCTTTTTGCCGGCTAGGGTATCCCTCCGTGGACACAGCGCTCCACACGCTGGCAGAATGTCCGGCATGGAGGGAGCCGAGGCGTGATCTCGTGGCGGCCATCGGGGTGGTGGTTCTCTCGCTCGGTAGCATGATTGCGGCCATGTTGCGGAGCGAGACCGCATGGAACTCCGCCGTCTCTTTAGGTTTAGAACTCTCCCGGCCCGCCAGGCCCGGGAACGGGCCAGGTACCGCAGGCGACTCAGGCGCCGGAGATCGGTAAACGATCTCCGTCCTCCATAAGCGCAAGCCTAGGGGTGACAGATGAGCTCATCTGTGAGCAGAAGCAGGCTCGCTCTGGGGGCGTGCTCGCCCTGGGGGCCAGTAACAGGAACATTGGGGTTCCCACACAGGAGGGGGCCATCTATAAACCGTAGGTGGCCCGAGGTGCGTCGGGGTTCCAGGGTTTTCCTTTCTAGGGTGCACCTAGTTCCCCGGCATCTAGTGCCCGAGACGGCGTGCGGTTTTAGTCGGTTCGAGTCCGACGTACCACCAGCAGGTGGTATCCGAGGGGATTTACGCACGAAGAAAAAAAAAGGGTATCTCTCCGCAACAGAACTTCGTTCCAAAAACAGTATTTTTTTTAATACTTACCACACTATTACTTCTATCATCATCAGTCTTTAACACTCCAGTCCACTGCTGGACATAGATCTCTCATTAGGAACGAAGTTTCTACCTGTTATAAATGGCCAGATGGGGTGGTATAGTTTTTTACGTATAGTATAGGTTTTTATGGTTTTCCTTTTCTTCGCAGTGATGTTATCTTGCGCAGTGTGGGGTCGCGATGATGCAATACATTGTAATAATAAAATGCATGATCAGCTAATGTAGCACATCGCACCTCGGGCTCGACAGGGCTCCGCTGGAGTCTTTAGTCAGTCCGCACCTTCGATATGTAACACACGTTTGGTTGGACTAGTCAGTCCGCATCGTCCGTTAGCAACAGTTAATCTCAGTCACCATCTGCTAAATTGGTGACCCCGCCCGAGAAGAATATGCAACCTTGGAGTGGAGAATGAAGCACTCGGTTCGCAGCACCGATACGAGTCGGTCTGCATGCATCGTCGATAAGGTACGTAACGTACATCAGATACGATATGGGCGTCTAATTAAGAAAAATGTAACCTTCAGATCACGTCGGGGAGTATAGACCTACTTATAGAGGCGACCACCGACGTGTATCATATGTAATTGGAATCAAGAGAGATTGCGGACTGCTCCCCATTGTTTAGAAATGGGTAATTAGTATTTATATATGCATTTTTGGATATAACGTTTAAAAAATGACACCAGTACTTCCGACAGATTAGTATAACAAGAACAGAGAGATATCACTACAGGTACGTCACCAGTACATTAAGAAGGCAGGAGAAAGGTCTCCGTCTTACTGGTGAGTGTATAAAAATGTGGTAAGAACGCCAAGAACATGTGAGCAACCGTGCAACTGGAACAAGGCAAGTACGTCATCAGTACAAAGAGGGCTGCAGAAATATGAAAACGCCTTACTGGTGAGTGTATTATGTGAAAGTATAGTGAGTGAATATAAATTATGTGCCGTGAATAATACAGAAATTAAAATGTGCAGATTAAGGACATTAGAATTTAACTTAGGGTTGAGCAAGGTCATTTAAGTATACCATTAATCACGTGACGTCAAGGTAATTTTGGGCGCAGATTCGAAGAACTCGTCAATTACTCTATTTTAGCGAATTTACTAGCGAATTAAGTATATTGGCAGTTTGAGGTGTTATCTCGCTAATAGGAAAGGTCACAATCACTCTAAGTTAACACAAGGAACATAATATGAATTGTAAGCACATCGACATCGGTAACAAAGTAGTATAGTATATGCATTGTGAAGTTTCTACTAAGTACGCTAGACCCTATGTACCTGACAATTCAGGGAATTAGTTTGTCATAGCATTCATGAAATACTTACAATTGTGATAACGTTAATATTAAATGGATTTTTGCTACATGTCGGATTAAAATCAAAGTCTGGTTTAGGAAAGAAATGGCTAATTTTGTCAATCAAGCTCAAGGCCAAGTGTAAAATTGAAAAATGTAATCGATTATTATTATGTTGTGTAATATGTAAACATTTTTATCATGTATTTTATCAGAATATGTATTTTTTGAACTTATTCTATGTTATGTAAACTATTGTGAAACAGCGTATAATATTTTAAATGAAAACTGTAATTAATGTTAAAGTGTAAATGAAACCATAATGTAACTTTGTATTCAAATCATAATTTAATTGAGTAATTTTTATATAAACATTGTAATACCTGCGACATGCATAAGAGCATCAGGTTACGCGCGTGGGCAAGCGCTTATTCTACGAATCATTATTGTTGTGACCAAGGCTTAATCAGTGTCAGCGCTTTCATGTGTGCCTTGCGCGCCCTAAGTAAGTTTAAAATTTTATTGTAATGATATATGATATTGTAACTATTTGATAGAATAAAATTTTTCTTGTAAGAGAGGGATGACTGTGGGGTCGCGATGATGCAATACATTGTAATAATAAAATGCATGATCAGCTAATGTAGCACATCGCACCTCGGGCTCGACAGGGCTCCGCTGGAGTCTTTAGTCAGTCCGCACCTTCGATATGTAACACACGTTTGGTTGGACTAGTCGGTCCGCACCTCCGATAGCTAACACACGTTAGTGTCAGGCAATCTCAGTCACTCAGCTCAAGTAATTAATGTATCCACTCCGCTCAACTAATTAATGTACAGATGAACGCGAAATATATTCGGTTTACTTATAGAACCTTTTATTTACAACTACAACAAATACAACATTACTATATTAGCGACATATGCTAAACGCAGTTTGCTCCCTTAGTCGCCTCTTACGACACCCATGAGATGAATAGGAGTGATGACAATCAAGTATCGTTTTAAAACATATATTTTTTACGTTTTGTATGTGTGTGTTATTTTTTTATTATTTAGCAAGAAAAACATAATAAAAAAAACATAACTTTATTCCTATTAGAACAAAAAAATAGGATAAAAAATGAGATTTCTGAGATTTTATTAGACATATTTTTTTTTTTGATTTTCTACCGCTTATATCTCTTCAAGGAAGTTCCAAGGACGGTAGGAGATTCAAATCCTTGAAAATTATCTGAATCAGATAATTTTTAAACTATAATGCGATATATTATCATCCTAACGAATTTTAAAAATTAGTCAGTTCGTTAATTTGTAACGCTTTTACGTCTAAAGTGCCAAACCGATTTTAAAAATTTTTTCACCATTTTAAAGCTACATTGTCAGTAATTAACATTTTATGAAGATAACAAATATACTCGCGGTGAAGGCAATAGAAGAAAGTGGTATACTAATAAATTGAATTAAAAAGCTTTTTAAAAACAAGCTTTTACTGTAATGCCTCGAGACGAATCAAACGAGTCCAAACTCGATGATGTTGCGACGTTTCTTTACAGAGTTCCTATGGCCACCTTCCAGCTCCAGCATCAGATCAGCTCTATGTCAGTATAATATTACATATACATATGCTTGCAAAATTTTAGCAAAATCGGTTGAAGATATTTGTTTCAAAATTGAGTTGCAAGATTCCACCCGAACATACAAGCAAACACATACATACATTGCAAGTTAATAAAAAGCTTGTAATAATTTAGAGCTATAACGATATTCTGGATTTTATAAATGATATCATAGTGTAGTCACCCCAGAGGCAGACACGCAACAGGCTGATTATACCTGCTCTCACGTACGAAATGGTAATACCTACTACTCACTTTAGACGAGATGAAGTACATTAGTGTTACAAAAAATAAATAAGTATCTACCCAGACTCGGTATTGTTGAAAGGAATAAGGTTTTCTTCTACGTCAAACATTTTATTATTGTTAATTTGTAAATTATATTAACAATGTCACGCCGCGAGTGGTGATGGATTAATATTATGAATTTTTAACATCCGTATTCATTCCATGGGTGCTGTATGAGACGACTAAAGGAGCAAATCATGGTATAACAATACACTTCGCCAGGTATTGCATTCCGAGACACAGTGACGAGACAGAAAAACCGACATGACATCATCATCGCTATCGCCGGTTCTGGTCATTTCATGTTATGTTGCTATAAAGTGGTAACTGGATAGTGACGTCACACCGTGTCGCTTTTGGAATGCAAGACCTTGTTTTCTTAGACCATGGAGCAAACTATACAGGACGGCATCACTCCACAAAGAAAGAAAACTTAAAATAAACCTGTCTGGCCGTGGTATAGTAGACCGAATCTCCTTTCTAGGCAAAGGCATAATATCTAGCAGTATTATATTATAGGCTATTGATGTGAATAATGTTACATTTAAAACTGGCCAGTTGGTCTAGTCAGCTATTCATGTCGTCATCGATATAGGCAGTGGTGCGAGGATTTATTAAATAATACATAAGGAAGACAATTACAAGTTCCGTGTCTATCTGTAACTTAATTTATCTACAATGTATATTTAGAAATACATATAAGAATGTTTATTAAAATTCTGTTTACCATATCCTGAGCATGGTGGGGTAAAAAACTATAAGTTCTAAATCGTTTTTTAACCATAACAAAATGAATCGAGTTGTATCATCCGCTGTATGAAATTATTATGTAGTGACTGTTGTTGTAACAGTCACTACATAATAATTTGATGATCTTGCCTTGTAACATATTTAGCCTTGAAGGAGAATGAAAACATTGTCACAGTTTTAATAGAATATAATGTTATTTTTTTTATTTTTTTTTGGAAGGGGGGAGATGTAGCGTAGAATGAAACGCTTGGTAAATGTCAAACCCCAAGACTGTCAAGTTTGCCTCCTCCTTTCTGATGTGATGTCCGTGCAACACCGAATAAAACAAGTGTCTCTTAAACAGTGGTTTATTTTAGAAATAGAAGACCTTACACCTAAAACGTATACTTAATATCAACTTAATCTCTTCTTAATAAAGAAACCATTACTTAAAGGTTTCCTAAGTTAAAAATAGAACAGTCTCCGAAGAACATTACTTTTCACAAGTCATTATTTAAGTACAATAGCATTAAGTTTATGTTCCCCGATAGGCCGGTTTAATCAACGAGATCAGTCGCTCTTGAATAACTGATTACACCTGACAACGCTCCGAGATACTCTTTGTAAGATTAAAGGCCTAAATTACCTTCGAAACTATTTTGCGAGATCCCAAACTTTGAAGTATTAGATTGGCCGTTTAGTTTCATGAAAACGGAATACCTATTTTTAAAGATTTTTACAAAAAAATACATAATTTTAATAAAAAGTGACTAATAGTAAAGAGTTTTAACTATGACTAATTCAAATTATTTTTTGTCATAGTTCTTGAGGTGTATAATATATTTTGTGTTGTTATCAAAGTACTGTACATACCTACTTACTTGTGCTTACGTGTTTAATATTTGAACATAACTGTAGTTCCTAATTATTGCATACTTCAAAAACTCTGCATCGTTTGCCCAAAAAAGTTCGGCATCGATTGAGCTTAAGTTTTATATATTATTGCTGTAAGTTTTTTTATAAATAAAACCAAAACGTGCAAAGTAAAGTACATTAAGATCAACAAGTGATCAAGGAAAAAACATCTAAAAACACTGAGCGAGACCCAGGGATAATTAAATAGATTGTGCCTGCAGCTATTTCATTTAGAGTAATTAGAATTATCAATTTATTTTAACTTCTTAACAAAGCAGGGCACAAAAGCCAGCAGGCTTGGACGATGCGGGCCGAGAGTACCCTCTCAAATAGTTTACCTATCACGTCCAGCAGCACGATGTACTGAATCGGCAGGCTGTCCCAGCTTCCTTAACAGGACCTGCTTCCTACTTTTCCAGCACTCAGAAGAGCGTCCGGATACCAAGCTAACGTCCAACACATTCTCGAGGCGGTGTGGTGGAAGGTCGAGGGCTCGGGATAGCACTCGGACAGGTATCCGGCCCGGGGGCGGTATTCTTAAAACGGATTCGTATAAAGCCGCCCCTACCTTTAATTCACTTATGGGTGAAACATCATTGTCGCTCTCCCCGTCATCTCCGACCGTAATGTGAAGCGTGATGATGAAGTACTTCCAAGAAAATATTATACTTTTCTGGGTGTTTCACTTGTGAGCTTTAAGCGACGGAGACTCCAAAAAAAAGTAGAAAACGCTTACAGGCTTCAGTCTACTTTATCAATCTTCATTAAACTATATTTCTATTTTATGACCTAACGCTACACATACATGTATTTATATAATATATAATTTATATTATTTTTATCGTCTCATATTTCATAAAGTTCGCTTAATTTCAATTACCTTTAATATCTGCCAAGAGCTGTGCCGAGGCCTCTGGATAATTAAATAAATAAATTCTCACATTTGCGCAGCTTCACTGATTAAAATAGCTATTTATTACTTCAACTATCTCTCACTTTTATAATAAAAATATGAAAGTAATATTTTATATCAGATACATGATTTACCATTCAATGTATTTTTAATTTAATTGGAGAAAACGGGCAGACGAAGGATAAATAACTATAACCGTCTCTTGATGCTTACAACTCAGGAATTTAACGAGTGCTATTATAACTTCGTCATTTATTAACGATACGGTGGTACCATGATAAGGACAAAAAGATCTGATGATGGCATCCAAGAGAAATCGAGTCGAACATTGAAGTCGGTTTTTGTTTTTGTTAAAATTTTACTTGTTTAGGTAATAGACGTAGTAGTACATTCTTTTAATTGAAAGTTGGAAGATTTTACTAAAACTATCCGAGACAAGTGATGGTGTAGAAGATTTGTTGCGTTAAGCGATAACCAGATGCGGCCGATACAAGTTCGAAGGATGTTTTAAAATATTCCAGGAAAAAAAAAACGATAGAGAAAGTACTCAGTTTTATGAGTATCAAGAGAGACGGTATACCGAAATTTAGTTTAATTTTTAAAAATTCAGACGAATAAAGCCACCTTCTCTCAAATTATATCAATTTGAAATTCATCTGAAACGTATCTCTGATATTTCTCTTTTCAGTTTATATGTAGGTACATACGTTTCTATTCATTTTAGTATTAATCCTAAATTTAGTACTTGTGTACAATAGATCAGTTCTAAAGCGAAGCCTATTTGCAATTGTGTACTAATAAAAGCTATCGATATCGTTAAAGATAATATATTTATTTTTAAAACCAGTTCTGGCAGTCTATTTATTTATGTTTCTATGTTCCATCATTGCATCTTAATTACTCTTAATTACTGAAACAATTTTAATGAGTTAGATGTCAATGATAATATGAATAGTATGATTAGGTGAGTGGCTAGAAACACTTCCATTGACATGATAAGTATAAAATAGGTGCAACCACGGCTTATCTTGATCATTTTTGTCTCAACTAAAACTTTCAACTAAACTCCTTTGTACTACTGAATAGAGATATAGATGAAGTCGAACGAATTCTGATGAGCCTCAAATCTGAAAGTGCTCCTGGCTGGGATAATGTCTCCACCAGATTTCTTAAGTACGTGATGAAAGAAGTTGCTCCAATTATAACTCATTTGGCGAACCTATGCTTTGATAAAGGTATCTTTCCTGACCCACTGAAGATAGCCATAATTACCCCTGTGCATAAAGGAGGAGACAGAGACGATGTCAATAATTATAGACCGATATCAGTCCTACCTGTAATATCAAAAATTATTGATAAACTAATTAATAATCGACTCTTAAAATATTTAAAAGAATATAACTTACTATCTATGTCACAGTTTGGTTTTCGGCAGGGCATATCGACTGAGGACGCAATCACTTCACTGAGTTCATTAGTGGTGAAAAGTCTTGATAGTGGGAACAAATTTCTTGCTGTATTTTTAGATCTCAAAAAAGCATTTGATACCGTCTCTGTCCCAATCCTCTTAAAAAAACTGGAATACGTTGGTGTTAGGGGTACAGCCATCAATTTATTTAAAAGCTACCTTTCAAAACGTAAGCAGAGGGTGAAGGTGGGCGAGTGTATTGGTGACGATGCCGTTGTGCCATACGGTGTTCCCCAAGGGAGCGTGTTAGGTCCCACTTTGATCTTAATTTATATAAACGTTCTTTGTAACGTTTGTTTGGAAGTCGGTTAAAAATAAAAAAAATGCGCACGTCTTTTCATATGCAGATGACACAGCGGTAGTCTTCACTGGTGACTCTTGGCGTGAGGTCCAACATAATGCTGATGGGGGCTTGTGTAATATAGCGACATGGCTAAAAAATTATCTACTGACCCTTAAATACTTCAAAAACAAATTACATGTGTTTTGGTGTTTATGATAGTTCCCAGCCGAATGAAGATTTTAATTTACGAATACATATATGTGATGACAGAAATAAGCTTTGTGCATCAGCAAAGTGTCTCAAATTAATACAATAATCTTGGAGTGGTCGTCGATCAGAGATTATCGTGGTATCCCCATATAGAACTTGTCACTAACAGAATTAGAAAACTTAGTTGGGTATTCAAAACACTAAGACATGTTGTTCCTAAAACAGTGACCTGCAGCCATGGCTCCACAAGGAATCTCCTGAACGAGATATATGTTGCTTTGGTCCAGTCAGTGTTGCAGTACTGCATCCCTATCTGGGGAGGCGCGGCAAAAAGTCGATTCATTGAGGTAGAGAGAGCGCAGCGTGCCCTAATAAAGTCAATGTACTTTAAAAACACCAGGTACCCTACAGATAGTCTTTACCAGATTAGCAACCTACTCTTTGTTAGGAAACTATACATACTTCATACTATCCTAAAAAAACATAAAACCCTTCCTTATAATGCGGCTTTCCTGACTAAAAGAAGGGAATATATGGTATTACAAGTCCCTCAGACATTAACAACGTTTGCTATTAGACAATATGAAAAACGTTCGGCACAACTGTATAATAAAATAAACAAATGCATAGATATACACTCATTACAATATTATGACTGCAAAAGAGCAATATTGAACTGGATCAGGCCACTCAATTACCTTACAACAGAGGCACTCCTCGAGCGCATTAAATAGTATTTATTCGAGTACGAAATATAGGTTCATGCTTATACTTTCATTTTGTTTCTTTTGAACAACAAATTAACAACTTTGGGGCTGTTTCTTATACTTGCTGAAGAACCTGGCTTTGAGCCAATGTTTACATCTTTTCTTATTTTAATTGACCTACAAAGTGTTAAAATTGGTTATTTAGTCTAACCTTTTCTGACTTTAAGATTTTATATTTTCAAATGATTTATTGTTTGCCAAACAGTCAGACAGGCAGATGACGAGGGTGGTCCTATAAAGGGTACTTTTTCATCTTACGGAACGGAACTAAAATATGTACAGGTTTTCGTAACAAATTATGTATGACACTACATACATAAACACTAGATTAATTGTATAGCTATAGAAACTAAAGTCATGGAGTTAGGATGAAAGTTATAAAATATTTTAAAAAATACATTCAAAACTTTCGTGCAATCTATTTATTTATTTGTGACTGCTCTAGATAAGCACCCTGGGATAATGCACCTGTATTTCCACGTTAAAACCACTTTCACGGATTTTAGAATAATGCAGATGTAATATAATCTTCGTCCAACGTCGTCGCTTCATCATCACCAAGCCTATCACAGTCCACTGCTGGCCATAAGCCTCTTCAATTGCATGCCACTTGGTTCGATCCACCACGGCTTCTCGCATACATAAAGTCGTGGTTTGAATGGCACAAATGATTGGACGTGACATTCTGATAGTTTGACCTTTATTTAGTTTGTAATTTATCTCTAAAACTTACCAGCGTATAGAGGGCACTAGCATACGCAGCGTGTTTGACATGCAGAGTCCGACAGCACGACAACGATGTATCATGCTCGTGCGCACTCCACGCTTTCATCTGAAGCATAAAAATCATAGCTATGAGAGTGTTTCATGATACATTTTAATATAAGATATTAGGATACATGTATGCGTTCAAACTAAAAATCATAATTATTTGATGGAAATAACAAATTTTTATAAAATAAAAAAAAAATATTAAGAATAACATTGAGATTATTTTAAATTATTATCATTATATTCAAATCAGGACTATAAATTCTCATTTTCATAGTATTATATTTAACTATTAATTGTATAATCTCAATTTCAATAAAAGAAAATAACTGGCTTCTGACAAATAGAAGGACATCTGAGGCTATTCATTTTACTCTTCTGTGTTGTGGACCCAGAAAAGGAAATCATAATATTTTGGCACATATACGAGGCGCTCAAAGAGCGCTAACTATCCCGCTATTGGACAGTTTGTATCGTTATTACTCAGTATTCAGTAAATGAATGCTCCAATGGTAAAATATTTATAAGTATAAATTTTGCTAGAGTACTTATAGAATTATCTAAATACTAGATCTATATACTAGAGTACATTTAGAATATAACTAATCGAGTAAGATTTAAAAACTTTCAAAATCAGAGCTAAATATAATTCTATTACTTTCAATAACCGAATCGAGGATAAAATAAATTTGTATTTGTAGTGTATGTATCTATTCTCAGTCACTTCACTAGTAACGCATTCATTCATTCGCTCATTCATTGTACTATCTGTGAATTAATGAGAAAGAAGCATTATGTGATCTCTAGCGCATGTGCGGTCGTGACACAGTTCAGTCAACTGTGAGTATATGAGACAATATAGTATATGAATATACTACAGTATTAAAAAGATCAGTAAAATAACCATGAATCCATTATTATAATTTTATTGAGTTCCCAATTCATCAAACTTTTATTTCGTAAAGGACAAAGACAAACATGGGTATTAACTTTGACGTTATCTCATAAATTGACGCGGTAACGTCAATAAGATAGGCATATTAATATGACAAATGGTAAAGGTCAGACCATCGCGTCGCTTGAAATATATGTTATAAGTTATATATATTATATAAAGCTCATAACTTTTCTTACGGTAACTCGTTATTTAATTAACATTTATTTGTATTGATGTTTATATAAGTTGTTATATCAACATATCCGCCGTTAACCATTTCATACCATAAAAATAGCTTATAAGTTTCTAAACCGAAAAATATTTTTCATGTATTTTATTGAAGGAAATCTTTATAAATTAAGATGTTATATATTTTTAAAGCCAATTAAGCCAATAATTTACATATAACTCATAGAGTATAAACCTTGATCAAACTTGTTATGGAGGTCAAACCGCTATTGTCTGTTCCACGTGTAAAATTTGCGCCTCACGTGAAATTCTAGCAACGTGATTTTGTAAACACTCTATTTTAGACTTAATATTTTTATTTTAGTTTGATTAATTTTAGTTTTTAATATTGTGCTGTATGGACTTCATATGTACGTATATTGATTACAAAAACAGGAACTAAATAGTTTTGTAGTGGTCAATGAAGAATTAACTTTCTTTATGAATATTACAGTTTGTCGTTCCCTGTAAGTCTACAAGCAGTTGCGAAAAAATTGGGGATTTTTTTTAGTATAGAGACAAGTCACCCAATGTTACGTTTACGTATGTGTTACGTTATTCATTACAATATTTTGAACTCGTTAATCTTATCATTCAAAAATATATGAAAATCGGTCAAAAGTTTGTTATTAAAAATATATTTACGATATATATGTTGTATATATTTATAGATTTTTATATGTTTTTTGTGTATTTTTTTTTTATTTTCATGGGAGTAACTAAATTTGTTTGTGCAAAATTAAGAAGATTATTATATATATTCACCAAATTTCGTGAAAAAAAAAGAAAATTGTAAAAGATAAAAATAAAAAACCAAAAACTTGGTTTTGTGAATTTTTCACATAAATTTTGAGGTTATGTGATAAAAGTGTAAATACAAAAGTTTACATCTTTTTATTACCTACAACTTTGCAATTTGACTTTTTTCCATAGGACTTTTAGTTTGGCCGGAAATCGACCAAATCCCCTTCCCGACCTCAGATAGCCCGTAAATTATTTTTCCTTTCATTTTTATAATATGTGCTTAACGAATTTTATTTTCTCATAAGAACTTACAGTTCACTTAGAATGAGATACATAGCATTATCTTATGACTAATACATTATTCACCTTTCAGCGTATTGGAAGTTACAATGTACATGTACAAACATATTTCTTTAGCCCGCCTTTAAATACCTTTAAACTGTCACATTCCTTTAATTCATTCGGCAGTCTATTATCTTCTAATATTCTCCTCCTTTTCTAATGGGTTTCATCCTATTATTATTTTTTTGGTTTTAAAAATTATCGACACTGGTCTAAGACGGGTTGGTAAAGGATTTGTTTCAATTTAACACTACAATTGTATACGAACAAGAAAAAATAAAATAATTTTAAAACAGCTAAGAAAATATACACACATCAAAAGTGTCTAGGGATCAACATATGTGTCTAGGGATCAATATATATTTTTGCAATAACTTTTCTCCTGATTGATATTAATTAAAATTTTCTTTAAGGATTCATCAAATAAAGTGTTTTCGTTTGTCACAGTAACGATAAACCAAGTCACCTTTGCATTAATGAAGAAATTTGCCATTTTCCTAATAAAGGGAATTTTGACATTTGAACCACTAACATTAAAGTTCGAAAAAAAGACTGAAATAACAGTTTTCTTTAAAATTTTATTAGGTAACTTAAACAATTAATAATCCGTGTTTCTACCGCGAACACTAACAACACAAGAATCGGTTTGGCATACTCAAAATGAGTTCATCCAAATCACGCTGTGGAATGGCCGCCCATGTTCGTTGCAACAACAAAAAAAGGTCTTCTTGCGACTGGATACCCTCCATATTCGGCAGAGCTCTTCTCTGTAGCATATCCCATGCATGCTCAATCGGGTTCAAGTCTGGCGACTGAGCAGGCCAGGGCCAAAGCCACATCTCAATCTCAAGAAATCCGCATAAAAATGCTTGATCCCTAGACACTTTTGATGTGTGTATTTTGATAAAATTTATATAATTTATACTCGTCTAAGTGGGCCATTATTACAAGTCTATTAACACCTCGTTCATTAAATCCGTGTAGTAGTTTAAGCACTACGGTAGACCATGCAAACATATATTTAAAACTACATCACTACCTTTTCTTTTGGCTTCACCGTAATCGGGTAAAATAATACAGGCACATAATATACAAAGATAACATATTGTTAAAATACATTTACTAATAAGACAAGCATGAAAATACTCATCAAAATAGTAATATTTGCTTTATACAGAGCTCCAGTGCTTTTATGGCAATCGAGTTGAATACACAACTAATATTTGAATAATGAAATTCATTTCGTAGAAGAGATTTTCTTTAATTATAATACTGTATTTCATTTCGTGTTTAAACGTCGATAAACATACGTAGCTCAACAATCTTCTTATTCATAAAAAAGCGGCTAAGTGCGAGTCGGGCTCGCGCATGAAGGGTTCCGTAGCAGCAAGTAACATAATATGAAAGTTCTTGTAGTTCGTTGTAACTTTGATCGATAAATTGACCGCAATTACGATTTATGACGTATTAAAAAAACTACTTACTAGATCTCGTTCAAACCAATTTTCGGTGGAAGTTTGCATGGTAATGTAGGTACATCATATTTTTTTTTTAGTTTTATTATTCTCTTATTTTAGAAGTTACAGGGGGGGGGGGACATTTTACCACTTTTGAAGTGTCTCTCGCGCAAACTATTCAATTTAGAAAAGACATATCCATAGATACCCAACACGTATGGGTTTGATAAAAAAAAAAGAGTTTCAGTTCTAAGTATGGGGAACCCCAAAATTTATTGTTTTTTTATTATTGTGTGAAAATCTTAATGCGGTTCACAGAATACATCTACTTACCAAGTTTCAACAGTATAGTTCTTATAGTTTCGGAAAAAAATGGCTGTGACATACGGAAGGACAGACAGACAGACGGACGGACAGACAGACATGACGAATCTATAAGGGTTGCGTTTATTGCCTTTGGCACGGAACCCTAAAAAAGAACATATAAAAGACGTCAACAAAACATCAGCATGTCTGAATATAATCATTTTAGCCTCCGACAGTTATTTTCATTTCTCACATCGCAAGCTCTATCAAAACTTCTATTTACTTTGGATAACTCTTGTGTATAGGTCCCGTTTTATCCCTTTTCGGGTAAATTTTATTCTATGTGGCACGTTAAATAACGTATAGATTTGCCTACTCAGTAATGATAAAGTTTATCATATCTTCGGTAATTTTCCATACGTAGGTATAATGTTAAATGGCAGGTATAAAACGATTGGCGATATCAATTGAAAGTCAATATTTTTGGTTCCTAAAATTGATTTTATATCGTTCTGTTGTGTATATAATTAAAAACATAATTGCTTTATTCGCAATAAAAATAGCTTGTTTTCTTACCCCCTTATTCATAAACATTATTTATCTTTAAGCAACAGTTCAGTTATTTTCATCTTTCCTGCTGTAAATTTAAAGTTGAAAGTAGCACAGAATTGTCGTTATTTAACAGACTTGTGTGGTAGAATAGAATCACAAACGTCTCATCCTTTACTAACTTTTGAATAACTTACTCAACATGACTTTGACGTTTTTTCAATCACACTAAAGGTTAGGTCAAACCAAATCCAATTACAATATTAACTTTGTATAACTCTGTAAAAATGAAACTAGGTTTCGTGCTCGTCAGGACACGGCAAACAAAAACATTTGTTCTATAAATGCATCTCAATCTAATCACCATGAATAGAACTATAAAATAGACAAGAGTGGTCATTTAATTTATTTATTTTCTAAGCATTGATTTGACAGTCGAGTTATCAAAATGTGCGGTGACTATCAAAGAAATATACATTTCTTTTCAAAACACAACTCTCGCAGTAGCAAAATGTCCTGTATCGTGGGAAAGTTAAGAAACATAAGGTAGTAGAGCCACACTGATTTCAGCACGAACGGGCCGGCTCAACCGGGGCTGTACTACCCTCGCACAGAAAATCAACGTAAAATCAAAGCGAGCTGTCGTGTTTCGGAGGCCCAATGATGCAGAAACGTCACTAGCCCGCCATGGTGTGGGTCACCATGTTGCATTGTCTGCATTCGCAGTGAGTATGGTGACCACCATTCTTGGATTCTGCTTATGCTTTCCATCAGGCAGAGTAGAGTCATTTTGGCAGGGCCAAATAAAAAAAAACACACACATGAAACTGGCACAAAGAATACCTAGACCGGGGCACAAAAATTAGTTAATCACAAAAAGTGTTGGTTCATGCCTGGATCACATACACAACACTCAGCGCAGTAGAAAGCAGGTAGCGCCTCAACTACTAAGTCATTCGTGTGTACATACGATATGCAAATAAGAAAATATTTAAAAAACTATAACCCAATTACGCAAAAACTTTTGACAAAATTTATGTGACCTTTTTTTCATGGAATATTGGGGCAAACAAGCAGACGTAGCGTCTGATGGTAAGCGATTACCGCCGCCCATGGATTGGGGGGGGGGAGATACTGGGAGGGATTATTGTATGGGCCTCCACTCACTCGGTGAATCACAGCGCAAGGACTGTTTCACACTGGTTTTCTGTAAGGTAAGTGGTACCACTCCGGTCAAGCCGGCCCATTCATGCCGAAGCGTAGTTCTCCCACGGTAAACCTGACCTATCTTACCCGGGCCATTATTACAAATCTATTGATACCTCATCCATTAAAATCGGTTCAGGAGTTTAGGCTCTAGGGTGGAACATACAAACGTACTTACATCGACTGCCAAAACTTCTTTTTATCGCGCCATGGTCGGGTAGTAAAATGACTTAAATTCAAAATTGCATCAACTAAGAAATAAGGTTTTTGGAAAACTCAATTCTTGTACTTTTTATAACTGGCTAATAGCTTTTTTCCAATGTTCATTTTACAGGAATAAACTTTTGCACAGTTTCAGTCAGTCAGGTTAAATGAAGCGTTTCTCTAACTAACGACAATCAGTAAACGTACTATTATTAAAGAGCAAAATTCAATTTAAAAGCAGACAGAATTGTTCTAGTCTTTTGGGATTTTAAAATGAACTTTATGTCTCCATTATGACCGCGATTACATCAGAGATATAGCTAGATATAGATATTCCAGACAGAATTAAAATTTGTTTCTTTAAGAGAATGGAAAGTTTGATGTACACTGAGATTTGCCTCAAATTCTGTAAGTTTAATAGCCCCAGTAGATTAGATCTATGACCGTTGGGCTTTCTTAATTCAAATTGACATGAAATAACAGATTGTCTTTTTAACTAACATAAGTGCTTCATAATACATGAAGCACTTATGTTATTTCAGCTTAACAAAATCTAATAACTTAAACGAGCAATTCTTGTATGCATATCTCTGTCTGAATCTCGGAACCGGTTTCAACGATTTTCACGAAATTTAGTATGCATTAGGGCGGTAAATAGTTTTAGAAAAAAAAATACTAGACAAGAAAGTGAAAAAGTATAGTCAAAAATGGAGGAGGCCTTTACCCTACAAAGGGGTTCTCATAAATAACTTTAAAATAAACATTTATTGTATTTATAATAATTAAATCGTATTGATATCTTTAATACTAAAAATAATGTAATACACAAATAAATATCATAAATTTTAATTTTTATGTTAGAAATATAGCAAAAATCATATATGATGTTAATATACTATTTAAGTTGCATGTAATGAATGAATATTGTGAAATGGAGAACTAATAAAAGGCTTATTTATTATTATTATTTAAATGGTTTTAGCTAGAATCCATTTTTAGAAAATTGCCCAAAAAAAATACCGGTCATCTAAGTACTATAATTTAAATCTCAGTATTTATTTAGATAACTCAGATGTCCACGGGCGGAGATAATCGCTTACCATCAAGCGATACGTCTGCTCGTTAAGTTTTGTCAGAATAATAAAGTTGGCCACTTGTCATGCCGGAAATATACAGAGTTGATAAACAATGCAACGAAATGAACTCAAAAATGAACACAGTAGATGTTTTTTTTTTTTTTTTTTTTTTATGTAATAGGCGGGCAAACGAGCAGACGTATCGCCTGATGGTAAGCGATTACCGCCGCCCATGGACACCTGCAACACCAGAGGCGTCACAAGTGCGTTGCCGGCCTTTGGGGGATGGGGAGGAGGATGGAGGCGGGGGATGGGGGAGATTGGGGAAGGGGCTGGGGTATGGGCCACCGGTATCCTCACTCACTCGGTGAAACGCAGCGCAAGCACTATTTTACACCGGTTTTCTGTGAGGCCGTGGTATCACTCCGGTTGAGCCGGCCCATTCATGCCGAAGCGTGGCTCTCCCACGGTTTATTGTTTGGTCAGCTTTAGAAGTATCCCATATGAACAATGGAATTAACTTTTAATATATTTTTTAAACACGAATGGTATCAACAATATGTTTACAGTTAATAAGATATTGAAATAGGATATTTACTTTATTGCTGAAACTTTGTACTTATTTTCAGTAAATTATTTGGTAATTGATCATAACCTATATTGAAATATTAGAATTTTCTTCATAATTCTTATGATAATAGGTTCAATCATTATTTGCAGTAGAATTTAGTGCACGCTATATAAACACATATTATGTAATACAGCATACGTAAAAGAAAAGTAAAAAAGTGCATCAAAAATACACGTACCTACTCTTTAAATTTATATTCACTTTGCTTGAAAATCATTGTAACATTTGTATGAAATTTTCCTGTAAAATTCTGGAGAGATAACGTCAGTTGACTTCTCCTTTTATTGAAGCATTTTCTGAACTTTTCTACAACAATAGTTAAAATTCTTTGAATACTTCTGCAAAGTGGTGTTATAAATTTTTGATGGACTGTGTAAAGATTATTCTCGAAAATAACTGTTACTGTTTTGAATACTTTCATAAAGTTTTTGTACTGTAAAGACCAACGACTTTCAAGGCAACAGGTCTAAAAGAAAGAAGTTAGGCAG
This sequence comes from Diaphora mendica, assembly GCA_949125395.1. Classification (NCBI taxonomy): domain Eukaryota; kingdom Metazoa; phylum Arthropoda; class Insecta; order Lepidoptera; family Erebidae; genus Diaphora; species Diaphora mendica. Next base: position 39,221,430 of record OX421310.1, on the reverse strand, counting down.
AATAAAATAATTTTTAACAATTTTATTATACAACGTTGGATTTGTTTATAAAAGTATGTATGATGCCTACCTGCTTAGTATGTTTAAATCTATTTATAATGATAAAACCTTTGAGAAAGTTGTATAAGCTCAATTTCATACCCTAAAAGTAATTTGAAAAAAAAAAGATAGTTTATTTAGAGATTTTTTTTAGTTGGCCTACCCGTAAACAATACAATACTTACTAAACTACTGCTACCTTGCTTTTTAAGTTTAAAGCCTTTAAAATTTTTGTAACATTAAAAAAATGGATAGATATAATTCCAAACCGTATTAATATTAAAATTCAGAAACAATGAACTCGCCTGACTGGAGAACGACGTGTGATAAGACTGAGTTTGACTCTTCAGATTGAGACAGAATAATCTTAAACTCGTTGCACTTTATGGATACTGTTAGGTTCTGGTAATCAAATAAAACATTTGGTAGCTCCATCCAAGACTTTGACATTGAAGTATGCCTTAGGTAATTTACTTGATATAAGACATGATGTGACGTAAATTACAAACACATAACGAGAGATCTCTCAAAAACGTTTATCTCTACATTTTGAAGCACTATAATTGTCTTTGAAGCCGCGAAGCGCTTAATTACAACGTAAACAAGACATGTTGGGAATAAATTGAAAGATAATTTTCATAACAGGCTGACGATACGTAAATATTTCTTTGCCTTCTCTAGAAGCTAGGAATAACAAGATTAACTTATAATGTATAAAATAATATAATGTACTATTTTGTCTCCATGGTACGGCGTATGATCATCACCGGAGTTTAGTGTCAGGCGGAGTCTAAAACAAAAGAAAACTGTGTACCATACTTATCTTAATATACATGCATACATTGCATACATACATATTTAAAATGAGAAGGCCCCAAAAATACCTTAATTTTTTCACCCGAAACATGTTTACTGCTAGACATAGTCTCCAATTTTTTTAAGAAATACATATTTAAGATATATGGTATTACTAGTGGTTGCCCGCGGCTCCGCCCTCGTATATGTCGGTTATCGCGGCAAATAGTAGCATATGTGTTATTCTGATCTATAAGCTATATTACTGTAAAGTTTCATCCAAATCCGTTCAGTAGTTTTTGCGTGAAAGAGTAACAAACATACATCCGTCCATCCTTACAAACTTATACACAAAAGCGACCATGTTCAGGAAAAGTTATCAACCTTATGCATAATAAGACGTCGCATTTTCACGACACAACAAATAATAAGTATATTAACCATAAAGAGACCTCCTTTAAGATATAGTTAATCATATAAGCCGTCACAAATACAGTCATATAATTAATTATTAAATATTTATAGTTATTAATACAACAAAAATAACAGAACTAGAAATGGAATGTGCTGTCATTGCTTTTAATCATTTCATTTCGCAAATGTTACTCGAATATAAAATTTTATAAGTTGCTGTGGAAGTGGAAGTTGCTAAAATTTTAAATAGCATCCAATAATTTTGGACCTTGGCCAGCGTATTTTATTTAAAGCTGAGGCTGTTTACTTATTCAAACGTAATAATATTTTTGGAGGATTTAAATAACATGGAACTTCGTTTTTCTTTTCGTGCTTTTCATTCTTCTTCTATCTATTATATCTCATCTGGGATAGGCAGAGACAACAGAACAGTTCTTTTTTCATTGTAGAATAGGGGGCAAACGAGCAGACGTATCGCCTGGTGGTAAGCGATTACCGCCGCTCATGGACACACGCAGCACCAGATTGCATAGTGAGAGCACCAGAGTGAGAGAGACAACATAAGTGCGTTGCCGGCCTTTGGGGATGGGGAAAGGGATAGGGGAGAGATTGGGGTATGGACCTCTGGTATCCTCACTCACTCGATGAAATACAATGCAAGCGCTGTTTCATAACAGCCCCCTAACCAAGTTGCAAGTGTTCTTCTTTCTGCAATCGTTAACGCCTAAATTCTCGTGTGTAATCTGTGACACAGTATTAGCCAATGACACACGAGAATTTATTTAGAGCGTTAACGATTGCAGAAAGAAGAAAGCTTGCAACTTGGCTAGGGGGGCAGTTTTCTGTGAGGCCGTGGTATCACTCCGGTCGAGCCAGCCATGCATGCCGAAGCGTGGCTCTCCCACAACATTTTCACATGTTACATGCTAGTTATGAATACTTGCATACTTTTCTATACTTCAGTACATATCCGATTTGGTCAGTATATGTCTATAGTAGCCTGCCTGCACAGGCTTGTCTACTTATAGGAGTCTCGTGAATTCTTTTGGTCATTTGCTATTTCTTCTTTATCTTTTTGTGCTCAATCCATTGCAACATCTTTTTCTCAACTGCTGTCACTGCATCTTCTTTCAATGACACAAAACTATGACTATTAAACATTATTCAAATACACACATCAAAAGTGTCTAGGGATCAACATATGTGTCTAGGGATCAACATATATTTTTGCAATAACTTTTCTCCTGATTGATATTAATTAAAATTTTCTTTAAGGATTCATCAAATAAAGTCACAGTAACGATAAACCAAGTCACCTTTGCATTAATAAAGAAATTTGCCATTTTCCTAATAAAAGGATTTTTGACATTTGAACCACTAACATTAAAGTTCGAAAAAAAGACTGAAATAACAGTTTTCTTTAAAATTTTATTACGTAACTTAAACAATTAATAATCCGTGTTTCTACCGCGAACACTAACAACACAAGAATCGGTTTGGCATACTCAAAATGAGTTCATCCAAATCACGCTGTGGAATGGCCGCCCATGATCGTTGCAACAACAAAAAAAGGTCTTCTTGCGACTCCATATTCGGCAGAGCTCTTCTCTGTAGCATATCCCATGCATGCTCAATCGGGTTCAAGTCTGGCGACTGAGCAGGCCAGGGCCAAAGCCACATCTCAATCTCAAGAAATCCGCATAAAAATGCTTGATCCCTAGACACTTTTGATGTGTGTATTACTAAAACATTCATTTAAATATAAATCAATAAAAAAATACCGCAAAATTATCACTAGTCTTCTATGAAAACGAGCTTCAATATTTAGATTTAAAATAACATTATTTTCTAAACCATCACAAAAAGGTGTTATAGCTAATTATACATTCTCAAAGTTTATTTAAATTTTGTTAAAAAGAAAAAACATTACTAATCTAAGAGACTGACAACACTTTAAGATTAGCAATATTTCATCATGACGTTACATTGTACAGAATGTTGAAATTGAAGGAGTATCTCAGAGCACTTCCAAATTACACAATTCAAAAATAGATTCATTAATTTACCGAAATTCAGGATATAATTTTTTAGAAGATTATGGTCATGAATTATAATCAGAGATAGACTCTTATTGAAAAACAAAACTTTTACAACCCATTGGTTCCATGCATGAAACGAGTGGGAACAGATAATTGAATTTGAGGCTTATTCCCAGTAATATACCAGTTTTATGCAACAAATTCAACATGGAATTGATGTATAACTTTGACTCAAAAAGTAAAATATGTATGTAAAAAAAACTTCGTTTAAAAAAACCGACTTCAAAAACTAAAAAGTATAAAATAACTTAATTTCTATGAGCTACCTATTCATAGGTTTGAAGTCGGTGCCAAGCCAAATATAAAAGTCGGTGCCAAGCCAAATATAATAGTAGGTACCACACTCGCTATATTTCGAGACGAACGTCAACGACGTCACCGACGCTTCGGTTGTTTTGTTCTACGCAAAGAGCAGCTATCCCACTCAAGGTCACGCGCGGCGAGTGCGCTACCTACTATTGCATTTTGGCTTGGCACTGACTTAAAACCTATGAATAGGTAGCTCATACAAATTAAGTTATTTTATACTTTTTAGTTTTTTAAGTTATCTTCAAGGTTTTGATAAATACTATATTTCAGTGTAAGTGTCTGACATAACAATCTGTATTAAAAACGAGAAAAAGGAAGCCGATGTAATAATAGGTCTTTACCTATGAAATTGCCGTTTCGTATGCAATAAGTGAAAGTACTTATTTTTTCAAACTTTTTTATTTCTGTTATTCGAAGTAATCACCCATGCAATCGACGCATCTTTGCCAACGCATTGGCAATTTATTGATGCCCTTCTTGTAAAAATCAGCTGGACGGGAGGCAACAAACTCTTTAAAGGCATTTTGTACTGCCTCTGGGGAATTGAATTTTTTACCCACTAAAAAGTTGTCTAAATTTTGGAAAAAGTAATAGTCGGTAGGTGCAAGGTCTGGTGAGTATGGCGGATGAGGGAGAGCTTCCAACCCCAGCTCTTGCAGCTTGGAGACTGTCTGTTGCTCAGTATGGGGTCGCGCGTTGTCGTGAAGGAGCAGTGGGGATGACCGATTGACCAAAGCTGGTTGCAGATGTGCAAGCTTCTCCATCATTCTCTCCAGTTCTTCACAGTACACATCTGCATTAATGTTCATGCCGTTTTGTAAAAAGCTTTGGTGAATCACACCCGCACTAGACCACAAAACAGTAACCATCACCTTTTTAGGGGTCATTTTTGGTTTAGGGCATTGCTTTGGTGCTGAACCAGGGTCTAACCAACTTGCTGAGCGCTTTTGATTGTCGAACAGGAGCCATTTTTCGTCGCACGTAACAATTCTTTTAAAAATTCCTTCATTTCTTTGCCTGTTGAGCAGCGCAAGGCAGCTCTCGACGCGTACGTTGCGCTGGCGATCGTTAAGGTCGTGGGGCACCCATCTATCAAGCTTTTTTACCTTGCCAATTTGTCGCAAATGGATCAATATTGTTTTGATGCTTATATTAAAAACTGCTGCTAGCTCAGCTGTAGATTGAGTTTCGTCAGCTTCCACAATCGCCTTTAATTCATTATTGTTAACCAAAGTCTTCGGACGACCACGAGCTTCATTTTTCAAGTCAAAATTTCCAGAACGGAACCGGGAAAACCAATAACGGGTTGTGCGTTCGTTTGTACAGTTCTCTCCGTAAACGTTTGTGTGGCGTTGGTGCCACGACGGAACTCATAATCCATAATTACACGAATTTTTAAAGTATCCATTATGACGAAAAATGTTCAAATGTAATGAAAATACAACGCTAATAAAAAAACAAAAGACTGAGTTTGTAAATAGAATGTCATGGTTTTAAAACAAAATTAATTTGAATTTAGAATACAGAGCCATTACAAACTTTTTTTTATTTGAAATGACCAGTACTGAAGAACGGCAATTTCATAGGTAAAGACCTAATATTTCTGAAGCTATTGTAATCATCAAGTCATAATCACAATACTTACTTAGTCTCGCAATATTGTAGTAAATATTTTGACGTGACCAGTATTGTAGTCTGGAAATAGTTTATTGTAGACAATGGTCCATTATTACTTTGATGGTCTGATAATAATTCCTTTGAATTTCTGAGAGAAGTAGTAATCCATGTTAGATTATCTAAATCTTTAGTCTATGTGGCTATTGTATTATGAAGAATAATCTCTAGCATAATCTCAGAGTAGTTATTTTCTTCTTAGTTTGTTGATATAACTCCTAATAAGTTATATTAAAAAGCTTTCTAAAAACAAGCTTTTACTGGAATGTCTGAAGAAGAATTAAACAAGTCATAACTCGATGATGTTGCAACGTTTCTTTACAGAGTTACTATGGCCACCTTTCAGCTCCAGCGTCAGATCAGCTCCATGTCATTATAATATTGTATTGTCACGCTGTATACATTTGCTTACAAATTTCAGCAAAATCATTTGAAGATTTCTGCTTCAAAATTGAGTTTCAAGATTCCACCCGAACTTACAAGCATACATACATAGATTCATTGCAAGTTAATAAAAAGCTTCTAAAATTCGTATCTATGAATTTAAACAAATCTTTGTTTAATTTTTTTGTCAACTGTTTTGATTACTTCGACTACACATTATTTTATATAGTTTTATCCAAGTTATCCAAATCTCTTTCTTTTGAATTGAATATCTAATTCAAGCTCTTGTATCGTCATAATACATAAATCAGTTAACCAGTACAAGCATATAGCTAATGCAAAAGATCACTTTACAGTGCAATAATGACCACAACACTACTTAGTTATAGTCAAGGTCTCTGATTTCTCCTCAATCACTCAATCACAATTTAAGGTACATAATTGTCACCTTGTTGAGATATCGCTTGAATCAAGTTCACTTTATTAATGTAGCACGATTGCTTACAACCTGTTTGAAATAGACCGTTTACAATCACGTACATCAACATGCACAAAGTCACCCCAATGTTAATCTAGTTCATTATTTGTAAAATTATTAAAAGTGTTTATCTTTTATAACCACCCATTTTCAAACGCTTGATCCGTTCACTTTTTAATAAACAAGGAGGAAATTGTATTACAGCACAGTTTTGTGTGCATTTTAAAATAAATTTAACGGTAAAAATACCAATTTAAAAATAATAAAAGTCGTGTTAAATTATAATAAAGATGGTAACACGACTGGAAAGTATTTGTAATATGCCTGTATTTCTTAATAATAATTAAAAAGAAAAAAGTTAAATTACAGACTTTTTTTTATTTATTTTAATCTTCAACACAATAACTCTTTAGGGAGAGTTAGTGTTGATGTTTAACAATGATTAAACAGGTATTAAGACTTAACGTATTTAGTCTGAGAATTCATTATGGAATAGCATGCATTAACCTCGTAACGACATTTTTAATGCCAGAGGCAGATAAAATACGTTTGTGTTTATTACATACATTAAAATAATGTAAGTCACTTTACTCAGAACTGATCCTTATTTTTAAAAGGTTAAACTAACTTTAATCGGCGGCTACACCCGCGTGTACGTCGGTTGTCACGGTAAAAAGGAGCTTATGCCCCCTATTCCTCAAGAATCAAAGTATCTCCATGCCAAATTTCATTGAAATCTGTGCAGGGGTCTAAACCCCTAATATACCCCCTGCCTCGTTGGTCTCGCGGTTGGCGTGTGCGACTGCTGATCATGAGGTCTCGGGTTCAATTCCCGGGTCGGACCAAATGTTTGTATGATCTACAAATATTTGTTTCGGAGTTTGGGTGTTTTCTATGTATAATATGTATGTATTTACAAAAAAAAAAGTTTATATGTATTTGTATCAGTTGTCTAGTACTCATAACACAAGCTCTGCTTAGCTTGGGACTAGACGGCGTTGTGTGTTAGATGTCCGAAATATTTATTTAAAAAAAAAAAAAAATTAAAAAAAAAAATACATGCCTAAGCATGTAAGCGTGACAGACATACAGAGAGACAGATAGAGTTACTTTACAATTGATAATATTAGTATGAATAAGGTTTTGTAATATATATTCGTACGAACATGCCGTCGACGTTCCACAATTATAATGATTTTACAAGCTTTTTATTATCTTGCAATGTATGTTCGGGTGGAATCTTGCAACTCAATTTTGATGCAGATATCTTCAACCGATTTTGCTGAAATTTTGCAAGCATATGTATACAGCGTGACAATACAATATTCTAATGAAATGGAGCTTATCTGATGCTGGAGCTGGAAGGTGGCCATAGGAACTCTGTAAAGAAACGTCGCAACATCATCGAGTTTGGACGAGTTTGATTCGTCTCGAGGCATTCCAGTAAAAGCTTGTTTTTAAAAAGCCTTTTAATTAAATTTATTAATTTTGACCTGAGTGAATGCAATTAAGAGGAAAACTTGTACGTTATAAATCACGGGGTATACATTCCATACCCCATATGTAAGATTAATATCCTTCTCTTTCTACTACCTCTTACCTACCCATTTCCTTCAATATATGAGGGTACATTTTCCTGTCTGTAATTCCCAAAGTACCAGCTTGCCTCTTGCATTGAACCAATTTATAGTTTGGTCAAATATGGTTGTTTTGTAAAGTCCCTACTATCCCTTTGAGACTACAGGCGCAGTATAAGTGTAATAATTTTCATGGTAATGTTGTGTATAAACACAATTGTAAGCAAGTGAAGTTAATGCCAGCTGGCGTCGTTTTTTTATGACCGAAAGGCTGTAAGGCGACAAGGAAATCTTGTTACATGGTTAGTGATTTAACAATATGGCGAAATGGGATCAGTATATTGGTAACTCGTATAAATTTAATAGTGACGGCAACACATTTATTTTAATTTTGTTCTACGTGCAGTTGTTCTATAATACTCGTATGTATGTATTGAGAAATATTTAGGTTTGTTCATTAACAGTCTATTTGTCATGGCAGTCTGATTTCACGCAAGCAGTGAAATCAGACAGCCGTATGCGAATGTGAGGCTATTGTTGTGGATTTAAGTCATGGAGTTTTCATGTACTTATTTGTTTTAAATAATTTATAAATCTTTACATACGTATTTAAAAGTGTTAGTTAATATTAACTGAAAATAATATACTGAATATTATAGAGGAAAGTATTTGTAATATGTCTATATTTCGTAACAGTTATTAAAAGAAAAAAGTTACATTACAGAAGTTTTATTATTTAATCTACAACACAATAACTCTTTATATATGTATTGGCGTTTAACAATGATTAAACATAGGTATTTAGACTTAACGTATATAGTCTGAGAATTCATTATAGAATGGCACGCATTACCCTCTTCCTAATATTATAGGGTCTAAATGAGTAGTATAAGCTTTTCCCTGACGTTAAATAAAACATCTTAACAAAAGAATTACATAACTTAAATTATATCTTTACCTAAATGAAAATAATTCATTTTAAAATCACTGAACATTATCTGAAGTTCATAATATGGCAAAATTTCAACTTCTATGTATAAAAACTACTTTTAATATTAATTTTACATATTCCCATGTTTACCAAATGATTCAAGATGGGAGAGCAATTTGTAGATTTCAAGAAGTCAGTAAAACTGTCAATGAAACAGTATAAAGTTGCAAGTAAAGTTCTGTAGTTTTATTGGAAAAATATACATCACACACGATTTTATTGAATTGGTTTCATATATTCAGATGCTTGAAATCACACAATGACTACTTGAAATATCTTAACTTAGAAGAAAAGGTATTAAAAGGTCAAAATTAGAACAAAACTGAAACAGGAAAACACTTTGAAACGGAAACGCGTATTTTTTTTTATTCTCTTATAGTTTCTCATTCTTTATTGCTAACCAATCTGTGGATATAAACAGGTGTAATAATGCTGATCATACAAAAATGTAACATGCGTAAGGCCACTTAAGGTTATATTTTAAGTGATACGTGTAGCATAGTATAATAATAAAAATATGAACCGGTAACTTCTTATTATTGGACGTTGAAACTCAGAATTTGTTGACAGAAAATGCCAATGATGACAGTGTTTCTACAAAGTAAGGGTTATATTTTTGGAAGTCTAAGTTTGTTTGTGTGTAACATTTTTGAAGGTAGTAGAGCCACGCTGATTTCAGCATGAATGGGCCGGCTCGACCGGGGCGGTACTACCCTCGCACAGAAAATCAACGTAAAATGACAGCATTCGTGCTGTCGTGTTTCGTTGGTGAGTGCGAGACCGGAGGCCCAAATAGTCTAGTCAACAAGTTCCATACTTGTTGACTAGACTAAAAGATGCAGTAGCATCACTAGGCCGCCATGGTGTGGGTCGCCATGCTGCATTGTCTGCATTCGCAGTGAGCATGGTGACCACCACTCTTGGATTCTGCTTATGCTTTCCATCAGGCAGAGTAGAGTCATTTTGGCGGGCCAAACATAAAAAAAAAAACATCGTAGCACCTAAACTACTGAACCGATTCTAATGAATGAGGTATCAATAGATTCGTAAATAGAGCCGGAGTGATAGAGGATATATAATGATATAAAAAGTTTTAAGAAGTCGGGTCATACCTTTTTCAACCATTTCCTTGTTTGCTTAAATAAATGATTAAATAGTGTAAAGTCTAAAGTTTCTGATTACATTTTGTATTCATCATTGCACTGGATTAAAAATACTATCGGCTCTTATGGTCATTGTCTTCCATTAATCTGTCTTAAAGTTAATTATATTATTTAGATGTTTGCTATATTTTTTTAAATGAAATATGTTTCTAAATCAAATATAAGATCAGATATAAATTATTTTCCTTAGCTTTTAAAGTAAATATGACAACTTGTTGATCGAAAACAAAATCATTAATCAAGTTGTACTACAGAAAGTTGTTAGCGGGGTAGGTTTAGGAGACCAATACTTTCTATCTATAAAGAGGTCCAACAGTTAGCTATTAAACGATGTTGATGATTGATGCAAATGCAGTTATACTTCAATTTTTTTATATTTGTGGTATAAATTCTTTAGAATACCTTTACTATCTATTAATTTATTAAATTTGTGAGTAAGATTGTTGATTACATAGCTCTAGATATTAAAATATTACCGCGGAAAAATTAAAAATTGGTTTTACCAATTTACGTTACCTGTAAGGTGGGACAATGAGAACAATTTCGAGTTATTTCACATGGTTGAATATTCCTACATATAAAACTGATTATTTTAGATGGTTGAAAGTCGATTGATAATGATCAGACATATTAACTAAAAAAAGGAATACTTTTAATAACAACAATAATTTTAGACTACCATTTAACTCAAATTAGATTTTCTCTATTTAATATTCGTGGTTTCTTGAGTTGCTTAATTTGAATTACAGATTTTATTTTTGTCCAAGACAGCGAGAACAAGCTATAACGAGGTTTTTATTTCAGATTGTGGTTTCAACGGATTGACATGAAGGTTAGCTGGTGTCAATGCTTTACTTTACGAATTCTTCTCATATAGTTTTTCAAAAATAAAAACGCGGTTACTAAGTAATTTTTCAAGTGTTTTCAAACAGGATAAATCGTCATAAATTTACCTTTGTGAGGTTGATATAGCTTCTAAATCTCCCAAATCACTTAAAAGCATGTTACAACAAAGTTTAAATTATCACATTTTCTTTGTTTACTTTCGTATCAAAATATTCGGGAGCCGTTCGTGAAGCGGCGTGTGTTCAGCTCCGGTACCGCGGACAGACTGTGGCCTACGAAAGCTGTAACTGCTACGTAGATATCGCTACGAACAACGCTACGCTACTATGTAGAACACAAACTTTTTGTTTTATTGTTTTGTGACATCTGCCATTGCGTGTCTCATTATTACTTTGAAATTTTTCTATAACTTTGATCATTTTGCTTGTTAATACTTTTGTTAGTAGTTTCTCAACATTACTTTTCATTTTATTTCGCACTTTTAGTTATGTAAAATGAAATTGTAATGAAGTCTTAAAGCAAACTAATCATGTTCTATATTACACAAACGTTTCAAATTTTGGTTAAAGAGATAAACAATAATTATGATAGATATCTGTTACTTTTATCTATAAAGTATGTATGATACTATTTTGTTTCACCTTGTATTTTAATTTCAAATCTTACTAATATTAGAAGTACGAAAGTTTGTAGGATGGTTCTATGGATGTTTGTTACTTATTAACTTAAAACAGCCAAACGGATCTGAATGAAATTTAGCACAGATATAAATTGTAGTCTGTTATAGCACATAAGCTGCTTTTCATCCCAAATAAAACGTAGCGTTCCGGTGGAATAAGCAATTTAGGACCACAACTGCGGGTGACACCGCGGGGCGTAGCTAGTTATTCTTCCTAGCCTGTATTAATCCAAAGATTATTTGGGGTCGGCTACTACCGGTTCAACCGGTATCACTAGAATATCAGTTTTTCCACGGAGCGACTGGCACCGGACTTTCGCAACACTGAGGGTGAACTGAATTCGAAGGTTGAACTAGTTGCCAGTATATTTGAGGGCGCTAACTGCCCAATAACGATTGCCATAGATATTCATGACAACTGGGACCGACGGCTTAACGTGCTCTCCGAGGCACGGGCGGAAAACATCACCATCTTCCATACTCCGTTCCGCTATTAAGAATTTCTTGTAAGAAAAACTCAACTGCAGTCTGCTTACGCTAACCACAAGACAAACGAGTTAGTCGTAGGAGGGTAGCTAGTTATTGCTAGAGAAAAAAATAATAACATGTTTTTTAGAAATTTACTACATTTTTCACTACAAAATGTGGTTAATTTTTCGATATAAGTTGAATCTTCGATAAGGCAGTGAAGCTTTCACACAGAGATTTTATCCACAGTAAATCTTACAATTTGTCGGAAAATCTCTAAATCCTCAAAATTTATTATTTAGTACGTTTAGCAGCTTTATGAATCATTCCCTTTTATATGTACATTATATATTTATTGCGGCGGTAAAATTTAATACCACGTTTGATCTTTTCAAAATTATACACGTGGATATTCTCTACTCACTCTTTCAAGCTCATAAAATATCTCATCACCCATAATATCTTCTCTCTCACACTCTTGGATACGTGTTGAGGAAGTATTAGCATATATCATGCTCACCATGTCTCTGTATCTTGCCGATCAAACCTAGAGATGTGAAATTGATTACGTTTAAAACAGAGCATACTCATAAAATCCCTGATTTTTTACGTGATTGTTATACTGAATATATAAAGATTATTAAATGACATACGCAAATATATGGTTCTGTTATCAGATTAGAGATCAGAATTCTTCCTCCGAGCTTATTTCTATCTCAAAATTGGGATCGCTTTTAAGTATACTACTATAAAGGTTAAACTTAATTTTTTTAACCGGACTGCGGTGAAGCCAAAAGAAAGGTGAATAGATTTGACAGTTCATGTATGTTGGTATAAACCCTACGACCTAAATTACTGAACCGATTTTTATCAATCGGTGGTGTCAATTATTATTATTATTATTTATTATTAATTAAAAATAATACAAACTGAGTTACACATATGTCCCCCAAAACCTGGTAGATGGTTTGACTGGGGGATCGAGTCTCCGTACAATTTTCAACTTATAAAATAATAATTCTTAAGAACAAAGAAAGGTAACAATTTAGAAAACAAAAACAAAACACCTCTTTACAACTAATTAGGAAATTATGTATGTATAATTATGTATATAAATTATAAATAAATATATATATATTATTTAGGCATTGGTACAACAAAATCTTATTAAAGAGAATCTAATAAATGTTTTTTGAGTTTCTTCTTAAAAATATTTTTATTTGGTTCATCCCTGATGTCCTTCGGCAGACTGTTTAAACTATAAGGCAATCGTTTTTTTTATAGTTCTGTCACCATAGTAGTTGTGCGCTCTTGGAACGATGTATCTGCCGTCGGTCACCGAGCGAGTACAGTGTTCACCGGTAACCCTCCTCAAGTCATGCTCTCGACTGCCGTGATTATTCACTAAAAGTTGGTATTTGTGTTTTAATGTAACTGGTAGGATTTTACATATCTTATACAATTTAGTGTAGTCGTTTTTGTGTTTTTCTTTGACTTTTTTGTTAACGAGTAATTTTATGAATCTAATTTGAATTGCTTCTAGTTTATCAATATATGTTTTAAATGTGAGACCATAGCAGTCAAGAGCATAACCGATTATTGAATCCACTAGTGACATGTAAATACATCTTAATGTGCTAATAGGAACTTTGTAACTTAAATGATAGAATTTATTTAGTAGTATTCTAAGTTTATCACAGATAAATTCTATGTGATGGAGCCATGAGAACTTGTTGTCTATTTTCATGCCAAGGTAGTTTACACAGTAAACTCTTTCAATTGGTTAACATATGCAGTTAATCATATTCTTATGGAAGCATGAAAATTCATGTGCGTAAAGCGGTGTCGGTTGCGTGGAAGCTGTGAGTATGGTGAATGTAATACGAGTAATTTAGTTTTGTCGGAGTTCAGTACAATACCATTATCGTGAGACCATTTTACGATCGAGTCCACGTCTTGTCGTACTGATCTACAAATATCGGCGATATCAGTGCCTGCTCGCAGTATACACAGGTCGTCAGCGTACATGTACGCTGTGCAGTGTTGCAGCACTTTACATTGGCTGTTAACATGCATCAGGTAGCTGACAGGGCCTGAGGAACTCCGCAGTTCACGTCTATCTTGTCACTGTATTTGTCTTTCACTTTCACGCGGTAGGAACGAGGCGTGAGATAATCACTGAACCATTTATTCAGTGGTTTCCCCACGCCGTACTCCTCTATTGCGCGAAGAAGTGTGTTAGTTTCCAAAGTGTGAAATGCTTTTTTGTTATCAAAGAATATTAATATTACTAATTTTTTATCTTCCAAATAGTTATTAAGCTCATCAGTGAATTTAGAAATTAACGTATTTGTACTGCGCCCTTTGATAAAACCGTGTTGACTACGGTGTAAAATGTTATTTTTTACTAGATACTTATTTAATTGACTGACTATACATTTCTCCATAATTTTATCGACACTTGACAGTATCGCTATTGGCCTGTAATTAGAAACAATGCTACGATTACCCTTTTTATGGATTGGGCGAACTATTGATTCTTTTAATTGATCGGGAAATTTGCCGTGTATTACAGACAGGTTAACCAACTTAGCTATTATAGGACTCACTTTATCGGCTATAAGTTTTAAATCAGACATGCGGATGAGATCGAAGCCTGGTGATTTGTTTTTATCCATATTTTTTATTATATTTTTAATCTCAATACAAGAAACCAGCTGCCATCTCATGCACACTTCCGGCATTTTAACATAGGATTCTCTTTTGAAAAATGTTTCCTCATAAATGTGTTTTATATCTTTTACTTCTCTTGAAAAAGTTTTCGCAAATTGGTCACATATATTTTTAATACACACATCAAAAGTGTCTAGGGATCAACATATATTTTTGCAATTACTTTTCTCCTGATTGATATTAATTAAAATTTTCTTTAAGGATTCATCAAATAAAGTGTTTTCGTTTGTCACAGTAACGATAAACCAAGTCACCTTTGCATTAATAAAGAAATTTGCCATTTTCCTAGTAAAGGGATTTTTGACATTTGAACCACTAACATTAAAGTTCGAAAAAAAGACTGAAATAACAGTTTTCTTTAAAATTTTATTAGGTAACTTAAACAATTAATAATCCGTGTTTCTACCGCGAACACTAACAACACAAGAACATCGGTTTGGCATACTCAAAATGAGTTCATTCAAATCACGCTGTGGAATGGCCGCCCATGTTCGTTGCAACAACAAAAAAAGGTCTTGCGACTGGACACCCTCCATATTCGGCAGAGCTCTTCTCTGTAGCATATCCCATGCATGCTCAATCGGGTTCAAGTCTGGCGACTGAGCAGGCCAGGGCAGGACATTGATGTTAGCTGCGGCGAGAGTCTGTCTTACAACTCTTGCGGTGTGCGGTCGTGCATTATCATGCATTAACTGAAATAAGGGACCGATTTGCACTTGTAGAGGAACGATGACGTCTGATACAATCGTCTCAGCATAAATTTGAGCGTTGAGGTTGCCTCTGATCCAAATCAACTCAGTTCTTCCGCCGATCCAAATACCCGCCCATACCATGATGGTTCCACCACTATAAGGATGGACTTCCTGGCAGGATTTTAATCGCTGTTGGCGTCCAGGGGTTCTCCAGTGTCGTATACGTCTTATATCCGGTCTCATACCAAAACGAGACTCATCAGAAAAGCACACGAAACGCCATTGTTCTTCTGCCCAATTTCTGTGTTCCATTGATATCGAATCCTACGATTGTGCATTGCTATAGGTGGTACCCGTAGCGGTCTTCGGGAATGAAGGTTCACTTCATGCAAGCGGTTTCTGACTGTTTGGTCGCTAATTAAGTTCCCTGAAGAGTGATGAAGCCTCACGGCTAACATCATGGCGGTTATTGTTGGAGCTCTTCGAGTTAAGATTTGAATGTATCGGTCTTGTCTCCGTGTGGTGCAGCGATACCGTCCTCCATGGCGCTCAGCCACGGTACCAGTGCTTCGGTAACGTGTCCAAAGTCGACTGATAACACTCTGACTTGTATTCAGAGCTAAAGCCACAGTACGTTGCCGGGAACCAGCTTCTATCATTCCCACGGCTCTGAGCATTTCTTCCCTGCTTAAATGACGTCGCCGCTCCATAATAACGTTGGTTTTAATCAGTAGTAGGGAAACAGTAGCACTAATAATGTCTTCAATGCGTTGTATGTTTTTATAGGGAAAATATTGACAGCTGATTTTCATCTTTTACTCGAATTTGATTGACAGTTCCTGATTCAAATTATGAAATGCACCAAAAAGGATCCATATAAATTTATAAAATCATAAATTTATTACAAAGCCACATCTCAATCTCAAGAAATCCGCATAAAAATGCTTGATCCCTAGACACTTTTGATGTGTGTACTTTGTTGGCCTTGCATATTAGATAGTATAACATCATCTACTGCTTATTTAGAGCTACCCAACATATTGTTTATTTTTTCCCATAGTTTTTTGATATTTTTTTTACATTCTAATATTTTTAGAATTTCATATTTATTTCTACTTTTATTAATAGCTTTTTGGTACTTATTTCTATACTTGGTATAGTTGAGACGTTTCAACATGTTCTTTGGCTCCTTACTCCATACTTCAAACAGCCTATCTCTTTCTTTTAACATAATCTTGAGGTTATTGTTGAACCATGTCTTATTTCTATTGCTATGAACTACTTTTCTAGTTTTATAACATTCATTATAAACTAAAATAAATTTCTGACTTAAAGCGTTGTACAATTCAATAGGACATTCCAATGAAAGTAAATCATTAAAATTGATGCCTAATATTTTTTCTCGAACCTTGTTATTATCTAAAATTATATTATTGTTTATCTCGACCGGCCGCAGCAAGTGCGACGACGCACGTGCGCTCATTTCTCGGAAAGTTGTCCACCGCGCACGTCTCCACTGCACCGCAACTGCTGTTAGGTAGTGGTCGGATATTTTGTGTTCAATTACCGCAGAGGATACAGCCACGCCACTTGATTTTACATAGATATGATCCAAGCAAGACTGCACTATTTCCCCCATCAGAATTTCTTTCCGTGTGACATCCTTGATGCATTGTATAAGCCCATACTCAGACAGTAAGGTTTGGTAAGAACTAACGTGTTTATCGGATTTATTTAACAGGTTAATATTTATATCGCCACACACAACAGCTTTTGAGCCTGAAGGTAATGTTTCTAGCAAATTGCGGAGTTCTATCAGAAACTGGTTAATCATGTTTTTTTTATTATTTCTTGGAGGTCTATATATTGCCAATATATGAATAATTTCGTAATTAAATTGTAGTGCGATGGAAATGCACTCAGCCGACTGCATTCCTGTTGCTAAGGTCGATTCGCACACACGCGCACATAGCTCTGTGCGCGAGTATACCGATACTCCACCACCACTGCGACCGTTCGTGTAATCACATTCATATCATAGCCATTTATTTTGAATAATGATAGTAAAGAGTAGTTTATGTTAGGTTCTGTTATGACAATGACATCTAGCTGTTTTATACTGCTGTTCACGACTAATAACAGTTCACTAAAATGCTTTTTTAAGGATCTAATGTTAATATGTAGAATACATAAGTTTATTTTGTTTGCCAATGAATTTAACCAAACATTTGTATCATTTACGCAATTATAATTTCCTAAGTTTTCACATATTTCGTTTATGTTATTGAAGTCAGCGAATTTTATTGATGAGAAATAGACTAGTAAGCGTTATTTAATGTATATGTGAGTATATGAGAGAAGTAGGTATTCTTAGTAGGTAGGTAGTATAGGGTAGAGAGAAATAGATTTGTAATAACATCCCTGGTGACATACGGGTGATATCAATTTTTATCTAAACTTTTTAAATAGTCAACTTTTTAGTTTTTTAAAATTTTTCTTGTTCTATCATATCATCAAATCTTTAATAACTGTAATCTAGCACTTGACTAGGCCATACCGAAGGTATGTAAAATTGTAAATAGCTGTTACCAACTTTAAGGGCTCCATCTACCTATTAAGATTACTACAGATGTTTACATTGCAACCGGGATCTATGGCTTAACGTGCTCTCGGAGACATGGAGGAGTCTCAATTTGTTATGAATGATTGTTTTTAAACTTTCGCGACCATACATATTATTCGACTGTAAATCGGGTCTTAATCGCGATAATATCTATGAGGTACAATACCTTTTTTGGTAGCCCGACGTTTCGATCGAATTGCACTGATCGTGGTCACGGGTAGACTGGTGAGAGCTTAGCGCCGCCTCCGTGAAGTGCGAGTTTCACCAACAACCCGCACTTGGTCTTCTTTATTTTCATTGTCTTGTCGTGGTCCCACGACCACGATCGGTGCAATTCGATCGAAACGTCGGGCTACCAAAAAAGGTATTGCACCTCATAGATATTATCGCGATTGTTAGGAATGGTCACTTATCCTTAGATCGACCTTACTATGATTGCTTAGGTCCACAAAGTGTCAATATACTTAGCCACGAATCCCTAGCAAACTTACCAAGAATAACTATAAACAAGTTTTAATAAGTATACCTTAGAAAAAGGAGATTTTTTGTCAGTGTTACACCTTAACGAAAGTATTTAAATAAAATATCACCGACTCGCAACTGCTAGTTCAGAAGGCTACATTTAAATTATTGTGTAAATTAAGTAACAAGCTAGAGTTAAATAAATAACCGTATATTAGACAGTTATACGCACAAGATAGCGTTTAAATTTATCTTTCGGATATGAATTTAAAACCAGCCATATTATCTTAAAACAAACCTGTAAATCAGCATTTCAAAATTTAGTTTTATGCTGTTGTTTTTAAAGTCTTATATTGATTGTTGGGACATATTCAATTACAGAAGTTAAACTGTCGTGTTGTAAATTAAAGGTACACCGATGACAATGCTATTCATTCACGATTCTCTTAGTACTTAATAACGTTTATAATATTCACCATTTTAGTATCTTTAGATAATTATTAATAAAAAACTCATCTTCATAGCCTTTATTATTATCAAGATTTTTTGGGGTCGATTACTAGTTTAACCAGTTTTACCTGAATGTCAGTTTTTACACGGAGCCAAGTTTCCATCGTTAATACGAGGCATGGGCGCGAAATACCACCAACTTACGTACTCCGGGCTGTTATTCATGAATTAATACTTGAAGTAACTGAATTAGTAAGAAATAGATATTTAGTTATTCGTACAAAGCGGAAAGTACAACTCAATGAACTATTAGAGTGCCTCGGTGGCGCAGTGGTAGTGTGTTCGTTTTGAAGTTTGGGTGTTTTGAATATATGATATGTATGTATTTACAAAAAATAAATACATATGTAATTATATCAGTTGTCAAGCATTTTTTTTTAACCTGTTGAAATCCCCTCGGACCGTCACCCCACCGGGGTTTGCGGCGGGGCGGTGTGTCGGACTCGAACCGAATAAAAGCAAACGGTGTGCCACTCTGCGCCTGAGACGGGAGGGATCCGGGAACCGCACTGAAGCGGGCAGCGTCTGCTGGTAAAACTCTCAATTTAGGCGACGTACGGCACATGTGTACATCACCCCCCTCCACTAAAGCGGATGTAGGGGAAAACCCGTCCCGACCATCCGCGGCCACACTCAGGGCAGCATGAGGCGCTGGTAGGCGCGCCTTCACAGAACGGTTCACAGGCAGCGGATTGGGTCCGAGTGGATATCATCCTCCTGGGCCTTCTCCGCCGCCTCCTTCTGCGAGATTACATCTTTGCAGAAGGCTGCGACCGCGGTAAAACTGCTGTCGCTACCGGCCATGGAGCGTATGACGGCCGGTAGCGAGAGATCTCCTCTGATGACAGCAGTGAGGGCCCGACGCTGTGACGCCCAAACGGGGCAAGCCGCCAGCATATGCTGGGCCTAGTCCTCACTGCGGTCGCAGTGGTGGCAGGCGGGACTCAGTTCTATCCTGGCGACCGAGTGCAGGTACTTCCCGAAGCAACGGTGCCCTGAAAGGACCTGCGTCAGTCGGAAGGAAAGGGTCCCGTGCTACCGCTTTGCCCGCTCGTGTTGTCTAGTACCCCTATTACAAGCTTTGCATAGTTTGGGACTAGATAGTGTTGTGTGTCAGATGTCTAAAATACTATATTATTATAAATATTTTACTTGTATGATCAAAATACTGTTAAATTCAACTTAAGCGACCATAGTTTCAAACATATTTATCGGAAAAGGAAAACTTTGTAACCAATATTGACAGTTTTGTTCTTTAAAAAGAAAGTGAGAAAATAAATCCATTAGAGAAAAACATGTACATTCACAGATAACCACGTCATTCCATTTGGTAAAGTGCTAAAAAAGAGGATTCATTAAAAGCCTCATAAAGTGGATTCTAATCGAAGGCTTGTGCTAAATCCCTCTTCACCTAATTCCCGTGTGTATCGTATCGAATCTCCATTAATGCTCGGATCATTATTTGTTGTTCTTCAGCTGGGATTTGAAATTATTATTCCTTAATACTTTTACATGTTTTAACCCTTGAAACTGTATAACATTGATTCATAATTTCGGTATATTACTAGATAATATAGATTAACTTATTATGGCTCCTAAAGAAACTGTTAGAAATTTAACGTCATTGTAATGGCAACATTTTTGATTGTCATTTTTTCTTGTTTGACGTTTTGACGTTGACAGTAGTACATCGAGACGCTTGGATCGGTCGAGCTGGAGCTTCGTAAAAGAATGCCGGTTTTAAGTTAATTTAATTGTAATTTAGCTAATTGTCAATTCAACCCGGTCCCTTTAGTGGTTTACCGTTATGATTGGTCTGATTTGGACTCGCGAGTTTTGTAGTCACGTCATAGGCGCTATCCGTGATAGCTGAATCGAGTGTATTGTAATTCGAATTCCTTGAAGATTGTACAGCATTCTGGAGCATGTATGTGTGAACGTACCAGGACAGACCAGGCGGTGGGGTACCCCATCAGCGGCGCCGAGAACAAGGAAGCCACACAACTCCAGTAAGTGCTTGATGATTTTAGTTTAGATTAAGAACACGGTGAAACGCCGTCGTTCATTGCTCTTTCCAGTGACCAGTTAGCGATTGAATGCCTATACTCATGGGTCCTATAGGTATTGCAAACTTCACAAGGTGATCGCTCCACTGGCGAGAGGACTGAACAGAAACCTACCACATTATAATAATATTACATTCACTGATAAATGTGAAGTTTGTATGTATATAGAACAAGTGCAGAAAGTTAGTTTTTAATGCATGTTATTAATTTGAAACTATTCAGAAAACATCTAAAATAATCTAACATTTTCTAACTAGTAGATCACGAACGCTGATTTCTGCACGAACGAGCCGGCTCGACCGGGACGGTACTATGCTCTCACAGAAGATTAATTTAAAATGACAGCATTTGTGCTGTCGGAACGAAGCGACCAGCTAGAAAAAAATAAGAGTTACCAGCGCCTAATGGTAAAACAATAAAAAGTTCAGGGATTATCACACATTTAGAACTTCTTCCACGGTGGGAAGAGTCTTAGGTGAATATCATATATACATTATCTTTCCTAAGATACATTAAATGCATTTCTTTACCTAGTTTTGGATAGGGTGTCCAATTGATTTTATAAATGTAAAATGATAGTGTATTATTCCCTATATAAAGAAATACTTTTCTGAACTAAATTATAATTGTATCACTGATTATCGGTAAGTTCAAGTTAATGATGTAGAAATAAAACAATACTTACTGAATAATAACTGACAATTAACATGCTAGGATATGAGTAATTTATACCAGTTCACATTTAAGGTCTAGGTACTATATGCAAACGTTTCTAAGAAATAAAGCATTGTAATATTCTTTAAACCAACGTTTATACCAATCTTCAAAGCAAGGAGAGTCAAATAAGCAGACAAATCACGGAAAGTAAGTAATTGCATTTTAATAAAATCGTATAGTCCCGGGAGACCGGAGGCCCAATGATGCAGAAGAATGTCAAT
This sequence comes from Diaphora mendica, assembly GCA_949125395.1. Classification (NCBI taxonomy): domain Eukaryota; kingdom Metazoa; phylum Arthropoda; class Insecta; order Lepidoptera; family Erebidae; genus Diaphora; species Diaphora mendica. The sequence goes on along the minus strand of OX421310.1, from coordinate 39,199,490 downwards.
GGACCGCTATAATGTGGATCGCCATGCTGCATCCCCTATAAGTGCGGTGACCACAATTTTTGGATGCTACTCATGCTTTCCCTCAGGCAGAGTTTCTATTTTTTTGATTAAAAAAGACAACTCCCGCACTAGGTATAAATCCTGTGTAGCGGGGGTTGTAGTTGCTTGGAGCAGCACAAACGTTACTAAACAGGATTTCTTATCGTTATTATCTGCCTTTTATGTAGTGCAAATGTGTATTTTTATACGTGTTAGCGCCTGCAACAAAGCTAAGCCGCTTATCGTTAAATCGAGTTTGTAACCAAAGTTTTAATCAGTATGAATACTGAGCTTAACTTTTTGGTCCGCTCCAAACTTTTGAAGCATTGGATATTAAGAACATTATGAACGAAATGTTAAGAGAGAAATTAAATGATTATTAAAAATCTTCGTGGCTGGTATTTACATTTATCCATATTAATATTGTAAAGCTGAAGAGTTTTTTGAGCCGGTTGAAAACGTTAATATCACACTAATCTTCCAACTTAAAAAATATAGTAGTGCTTTACTAACCATTTATCGAAGATGGCTGTATAATACCACACTACAGTTGATAGGAGCTGTGTATCAATAAAAAACTTGCAAAAGTGTGGAAAATGTATTCTTTTTAAGATATTCTGTATCTCTTAAAAGGGAAGTTTCCTGAGTCAACTAATTGAAAACATATTTTAGTAACTTGATTATTCTTAAGTTCTTTTTTTCTTTTTTTTTGTGGAATAGTGGGCAAACGAGCAGACGAATCGCCTGATGGTAAGCGATTACCGCCGCCCATGGACACCCGCAACACCAGAGACATGGGGGAGGGGTTGTGAAACACAGCGCCGGCGCTGTTTCACTTCACACCGGTTTTCTGTGAGGCCGTGGTATCACTCTGGTCGAGCCGGCCCATGCATGCTGAAGCGTGGCTCTCCCACGGTAAGTAATTAAAATTAGTAATATATATATTGACCGAATATATTATGTAATTCATTTATTATAAGCATGACAATTTGCATAATATCTATATTTCAATAGGTGAAGCAAAGACTCTGTATTCGTTTTTCCGCAAATTATGTGAACGAATTATATATTTAATTTGACACAGTTAAATTCTATGTGGAGGAGTGCAGAAAGCTGAAAAAACTATTAAAAAAAAAAAATGGTCGAATTTCGACCACCAGGCGACCACTAGTTTTATTAATGAGGTATACAGAAGTTGTTAAGGAAATAAACACACTGTAACATTATAATTTTAAGTCACACTTTCAGTAAAAATAGGATTTAATTCTCCAAATAAAGACATCAACCATTAATGCCAATTCATTATAATAATCTTTATCCAAAATCTATTTTAAGACATATCAACTCAGCATGAATAATGTAAAAAATATAAATTCACAAGATGCTATCTTTTGAGAACTGTTCAAACGACGATTTGAGGAAACCTCGATTCAAGTGGAGTATGCTTCAGAACATAAAAATGAAACTCGAATAAACAACTTATGAAATATTTATAGCGTGCGGTGAACCTCCGATAGCTTTGTTTGAAATCTTCACTTCACTTTATCTCAAGGATTTCCCATAAAAACTTTTATACGTGAGTTGGGGTCTCTAATTACAGGTAGTAGAGCCACGCTGATTTCAGCATGAACGGGTACTACCCTCGCACAGAAGATCAACGTAAAATGACAGCATTCGTGCTGTCGTGTTTCGTTGGTGAGAGCGAGACCCGAGGCCCAATGATGCAAGAAGCATCACTAGGCCGCCATAGTGTGGGTCACCATGCTGCATTGTTGCATTGTCTGCATTCACAATGAGTATGGTGACCACCACTCTTGGATTCTGCTTATGCTTTCCATCAGGCGATTCTGCTTATGCTTTCCATCAGGCAGAGTATAGTCATTTTGGCAGGCTCAAATATAAAAAAAAAAGATAACTTTATTTAATAAAATTAAAAATTTGGTCTGCACGGATGACATCGCCATCACCCATTTTGTCATACTGGCCGGGTCATAAACACCTCAGGATTATCCAGGAAATGCCTTCCTCGAATACCACATACACTTTTACACTGCGGTACTTTTCCGCCAATCACTTTGACAGCATATGGGTCTGATGTCCGATTGTTTGCTGAACCGATTGCTTTGAATTTGTCAAATAAAAGTAGAATAAGCGACTAACCGGGATCATGCGAACATTGTAAAAATACGTAGCGCACAGAATTACAAATTGACACACACGGCGAGCCTAATCTACATTTTAGGTATAATTTATTCGGAACAGATAAAATCCCGCTAAAATACACATAACAGTAGAATATTTTTAACAGTAATATATGTGCTAAAACACTTATGATAATAATATGTAGTAAAAACAATAAGAAATAAGAAAACTCTGATTGTATTATTTAGGGTAGGTAGTTCATGAAGTCATTCTTGAAAGAGACATAGACAAATATAGAATAAATATACTGTTTTAATTAAAGTCCATTCAGTAATACCTTCATTGTTCCAAAAACACAAATTGAATATCTGCTTTGTGCACTGGATCTTGTGCTGCCTACTGAATTGTAAATGATGAACGAAAGCAGATAAACGAACATGTGAGAATCACGATATAATGATTTTAATTAAATCTTTTTTTACAGCAACGCCTTCATAAGATTAAAAAAATTCTTACAACATCTTGTGCATCAACATTGAAACTATTTATTTCAATTTTGTGTATAAAAAGGATTTAAAGAGATCACCGATTTTAATTTAAAAAGTTTGATAACCAGAATGATAAGTGTATCAGTAGTGTTTTAATTTAAAAGTATTTGAGCCTTCTTCTCAACAAAAATTAAAACTGAAAGATATCTTAAACTAAAGTAAGTAAACTGAGAAAAGGAGAACAAACTTCAATAACAATTTTATTAGTTACTAAAATACTATTCATATTAATTACCATAAGATAAAATCATACCTCTTGTTAAATAGCTGCCCCGACAGACTTCGTTCTGTCAAAAGTCAAAATGACTGCACGTTTGGCCTAGTGGTTTAACGGTCACCATGCCGTTTCCTACTTCGCCAAGTGTCGTGGGTTCAAATCCCACGTAGGACAATACTTTGTGTGATCCACAAAAAGTTATCGACCTGTCGCAGTCTAATAGAAAAAATAAAGAAGTCTTTTTTTACCATTTTCCTCGTAATTTCTAGGTTCTTTCACTCCATAAGAACCTGCCTTGTGCCTTAACGAAAATATTAAAAAGAAAATTAACAGAATTGGTCGAACGGTTCTCGAGTTTTACGCTTAGCAACATATTGGGCGATTCATTTTTATTTATTTATATTTAAATTACAGTCATTTGATAACTAATCATAAAAAAATATTATCAACCTATCGCCGTCCACTGATGAACGAGTCTCCCCCAAGGAGCGCCAACCACTCCGGTCTTAGACAGTCCGCATCCATCCGCCACCAGCCACTTTCTTCAAATCTTCAGTAATCATAATACCGTCAAGTATTCTATTAACTGAATTAATAGAATACAAGTTCCTCTGAAATTAATGAATTGGTCATAATTTTTCGTGAACTATAACATTGTTGCCTTGTATAAACATTGATACTTAATTTGTTTGACTGTTTATTGTAGACGTTAAATTTAGAAAATGTATTAGTGTTTTTGTCAACTAAACCAAAATCTAATGTAGCGATCAATTCATAACTTGTAAGTAACAAATCAAGCCTCCTAAACTGGCTAATCAGTCATGACAAGAGGTTGTACGCCGTGTCTCACAAAAAAGCGGACTCTCAGCGCACACTGCGATGAGCAGAGCCCATCCCAGTACTGATTTTCAGTGCCCGCCTTAGCCGTCGATTTGACGCCGATAGGCGCTGTTACCATCAGAGGTTCTATCTGTCTCCACTCATACTTATAGATTAAGTTCAATAATCAACATTTGTCAACAAAGGTTAGTATGATCTTTGTCATTTTTTCCGTTTTATAAACACCTATACAGTTGACCATTTATAACAATTATACTTAAAGCCCCTAACAATTACTTTCAGGGATAATTAATAAATAATTAAAATTAAACCAAAACCGTAAACAAGATTCAAAGAAACGGAAACAAAAAATACACTAAACTAATTACAAACTGTCTTCATACCGGAACACATCAGGCTGGGAAGCCAATGCATATGGACACAAAATCATGTGATAGCAGCTTGCTGTTCATGGGTCATAATCCTAAAGGTAAGGAACAATGGTCAAACCTTGTTCTTTTTGCTGGTCAAGAAGGTATTTCTTAAATTTTAATTTAAAAGAGAATATCGATTTTAGATCCCTAATTGGCGGTGGTATGGAGTTCCAGCATCGTGTTGCTGCATATTTAAAGCTACCACGGAATGCAGCAGTTCTGTGTCCCGATATGCTGAGAGCTCTAGCTGATGGTCTGATGGAATATGAGAAGTGGTTACTCCTCCAGTCCATCTTCTCACGCAAATAGGTAGGACTGCCTTTTTTGATTACACCAAAGAGCAATGTGGCTAAATACAGCTTTCTTCTGGCTTCCATCTTTATGATGCTATTTTCATTATGGTGTTACGTGATGACGTCTGGGGATATTAAAACAATACCGAGTGCAGGCATTCTGGACCCTTTGTATTAAATTTTTTGTTCTGGCTAGTAAGCAGGGACCATATACCACAGCACAGTAATTAAATTTGGATAATATTTATCCAAATTTTATAAATTGGATAAATATTTATAATTATCCAATTTAAATTGGATCTATCTATCTATCTATCTAATCTACTTACCAAGTTTCAACAGTATAGTTCTTATAGTTTCGGAAAAAAGTGGCTGTGACATACAGACGGACAGACAGACAGACAGACGTGACGAATCTATAAGGGTTCCGTTTTTTGCCTTTGGCACGGAACCCTAAAATTTACAAAACTTCCCTGTATTGATTCTGTAAAATTTATAAAATTATCTGTACCTACCATCAAATCGACAGAGACTCAAATGATCGTCTCAAAAAGTTCACTTAATTTTATACTGCAGCTTTAAAACAATTTCCAGCATAAGCTAGTGATAAAACCAAACTCCGCAATATTAAACTAGCAATCTTATAAAGTAGTTAAATTAAGAATGTACGAAATCCCTGAAATGTGCGGTGGAAAAGATAAGCTTTAACGTTTCATCGCAGTTCTATAAATATATTCTTTAATCACCGCTGCGCTAAGAACAGCAATGTTGTCAGTGTTAGACTTTTCGCTGTTGGCATTCGGCCTCTATGGCCATCAATTAAAACGAACAAACACCCGTATTACTTCTTATCGTTCGGCACCCGGCATCTCGAACAAAGAAATGTTCTATATTTCTTAACCTAAGGTAGCTTTAGAAACTTGTATCATCTCGATTTAATTTTCTGTTTTAACAATTCTAGTAATTTGTTCATGTTATAAACAAACTAAAACAAATATAAACAAAGACTGTATAGTCTTTGGTTATATTCTAGTTTCTGCTTAATTTTTATTTTTATCTTCAACTGAGGGTTTATTTATAATTACTAACACGCAACCATGTATTCTATGTGTAATTTGTCTTGCACCGATTTCCGATATCTGTATATATATATATACATACATACATTTAAAATGTCAATGACAAATTGGTCAAGGCATCACGTGTGAACGGCTGGACCAATTTTTCTGTTTGTTATTATCATGAGAAGGATCTTATCAAGGAAAAGCAATAAGAAAATTTCGCGGAACATTAGTAAATTTAAATATATAGTAATGCGAATTCAATGTTAAAACAGAACAACGTCTGTCGGGGTCAGCTAGTATGTAATTAAAAGATGTGTTTGATTTAGCTTTCATTATATAAAGTCTTTTTTATAATCAGTTTTTAACAGTTAAAGATGCATATCTTTAGCAAAAGGATGATGACAGATTCAATACATATTACTAAATTGGAAATCTATTGTATATAATTCTCGCATCACATCGAAACTATCTAACCGATTTCTTGGTTTTTTTAATGTGTGTTTTACTGGCGTTCCTAAGATGGGATAGTTAACACCACGCTTAGAACAATATTAGGATGTTTGAAAAGATATGCAGACGGAGTTGCGTCGGTCAACTAGTGTATTTATAAATTTTCAATCATTCTATACCTTAAATCAATTCAATTCCAAATTTAACAAAAAAAAACTGTTTCAATTCAAACAATTCATGAAATACAATTTAAAACTCGAAATGAATTTGGGTCAATTGATCCCGAATTTACGTACTTCGATTTCAAGTTAAAATTTTCAATATTGCCTTCGGTGAACGAAGTGGCGTTGCGATTATTAAATCTTTCAATATTGGATAATTGCAAGAATGGCGTTTGGTTGGAAATAAAACCTAATACAGTATCCGGTGTTCCTTCATGTGGAATATCGGCTTTTTCATTTGAGATTAATCATTCGTGCATAGCAGAGGGAATCAAAAAGTAACTGGATATGTAATTTACTGGATTTGTGGATTTTGTATTGGAGAATATCCAATAATATTGAAAAATGATTGTACAGTGCGGGTAATCTGGTATACGATTTCTTTGTACACGTACAATACAGTTTTTTTTTGTTGTTTCGAGTTCAAATAACCGTAGTTCTCTGAGACCAATATTTGATACTATTTTTACATTGAAATGAATTTATAAATTTACATCGTTTACAAATAAAAAAAAAAATAACAAAAAAACCGACTTTAAGAACTGGACCAAATTGAAATGGGACTACACGGGAAGTCGAATCGATTCACCCAGTCGAAAGTTATGAGGTAATAAACATAAAAAAATTACAGTCGAATTGATAACCTCCTCCTTTTTTTGAAGCCGGTTAAAAAGTAAATTTTCTAATGTAATTAAATTCTAGGAATGTTATTTTACCATTTCACAATTATCAAATACAATAATTGTTCTGACGATGTGCTATTTAAGGCATGTCAATAAGTTCCGGTGAGAACGCAATATATGAATGCATCGCATACCTTGGCTTACAGATGCAAATTCCAATATTCTACCGTACAACTGAACTTTACAATCATGTATAGGTACAAATGTTGGATACGGGCATTATTAAAATAGAAAATTTTGTAATATTAGCCCAAACTTGAGAGAAATAAAATTTAATGTTTACTGATTACAGTACCGTAATTAGATAATTAAATTATGTTTAATTAACATTTATTTATCCCTTATACATTGACTGCCTCGGTGGCGCAATAGTAGCGTTATTATGTGACTACTATGCTTGAGGTCTCGTGGTCGATTCCCGGGTCGGACCAAATGTTTGTATGATCTACAAATATTTGTTTCGGAGTTTGGGTGTTTTCTATATAAAATATGTATATATTTACAAATAAAAATATATATACGTATACTGTTAGTCAATCTAGCTGCCAGAGTACAAGCTCTGCTTAATTTGAATCTAGATGGCGTTGTGTGTTAGATGTAGGAAATGTTTTTTTTTAAAGTATGTTAAACATTGTTATAGATAATCATTAATAACGATAGATTCGTTATTTTTTGTGTTCGTTTTGACTTATTATGTTATTTATTTTACTAATGAATGGATTTTACTTTAATGTAATGCAATTTGTCTACATTTATTTCTTAACAACACTTATAACAATGTTACACTTAAATCCTTAATGCAAATACAGAGACAAATTACCCACAATTTCGCAAAAAGACCCATAAAAACTACAATTCAAGAAAATCTTTCCATTCAAAGAGCGAATTAAGGGAAATAAATGGGAGAAAAAATTATATCACCGTAAGATTTATGTTTTACTTTACAGCAGCTGAAATTAGATTCATGCGAAGATTTAGGGAAAGCTGAGTAAATAATCTTTTTTTATACAAAATAAATTTTAACCAATTTTTAACTTGTGTTGCTACTGTTATAAATTAAGATCATGTTTTAATGTCATGAAACTAGATTCATTTACGTAAGTCGATCTTTGGTAGCAGTAGTTATAAAGTAAAACAGAATTAATATGTATACAATAATGTACATACAATCGTTAAAAAATCGTCTGTTAGTAGCGTTCACAACAGACTGGCAGCATTTTCTATGTTGAATTGCAACACTAATTCTCAGTGCCAGAGAAAGGCCAGCCTTCTGGTGCGGAGTGTGTAATCAGTTTCCTGGCTAGTTTTTTTGACGTGACAACGTCTAATATATCGATGAACGCCGGCTGCATGCCATGCACGAAAAAGCATGACTCATTGTCCCGTTGCGCTCATTGTACGTAGTTGTATGAGAGATAGTACTGCTCATAAGATAGTACGATAAAACTGCACGTTTGGCCTAGTGGTTTAACGGTCACCACGCCGTTTCCTACTTCGCCAAGTGTCGCGGGTTCAAATCCCACGTAGGACAACACTTTGTGTGATTCACAAATTGTTGTTCTGAGTCTGGGTGTTCTTTGTGTCCGTTTCATGTATGTTTGTAAAGTCCCCCGCGACACAGGATTTATTCCTAGTGCGGGAGTTGTCTTTTAAAAAAAAAAAAAAAAAAAAAAAAAAAAAAAAAAAAAAAAGTACGCTCATTCCACTGACGATTGTACGTAGCTTGCGCCGCATCTATCTCTCATTATTTCATCAATGTTTTGTTATGACGTTGTCACTTTAAACTATCGTCCGTAAACATACTTTGCAGAGAACTAATTTTTTATACATAGTTTAAGTCAGGGAGAAGTGACGCACTGTATATAGACCTGGAGTAGCTCATCGTAAATAATCACATTTAAATAATGTACGTTTAATAGTTTGGATATAAACACCGGTAGTACCAATTACCTATTCTACCAATGGTTACGCAAAGGCTTGTTTAAATCCTGCAATAATGCTAAGTGAGGTCGAAGGGAATCGCGTAGTGGCACGTGGCATTGCATGAGTCTCTCGCTGTCTCGCACAATTTATATTTTCTATAAACAGATAATCACGGCACGCACCGTGTGCAGAAACGTGCTATATACAACGTGTTATTTCTCCATAATTGAGACTTAATAAAAGCTAATAATAACATAAGTTGCGGGGAAAACAGCCGTTGAAATAAGAAAATATTTATGAAGTTAGAACTAAACTTCTTTTCACTGATCATTTCGTTATGAAAAAAAATGGTTGTATGTATATTGTTGTCTACGAATAATTCGTATGACAAATAGTAGTAAAGTATTTAGTTGGACGCATTTGTGGCGATGAAGCGTTACGGGACAATGAACGTAACATCGTCCATCAATTTATTAGACGTTGTCACGTCAAAATATAAGTTCTTAGCTAAAATTATAAAAAAATATCTAATCTAATATAAAAATAACTTAATGCACTTCAAATTGGATCAAAATAAATAAAAATAACTCCATCTAGTTAAATACTTTTAGGGGTTAACATGCTTTCAGGGGTCCCTTTAGTCAACATTTGGATAGGTAGCTCCGTTTCAACTTCTTTACGATTCTCTGAATTTATTTTCCCCGTATTGAGAGACCCACAGTTAATCTTCTTAAGCTTCTGATTACCGTAATAATTAAAAGCAACCCTTAAAAAGCTGGCATTAATTCCGCAACCTGAAATAGAATAATGAAGTGCGTCATCCGGTTTTAAATTAAATTTACTCTAATTACTTCTAGGGCTTTACAAACGATGTTTGGTTTAAATAGCCAATTGTGTAATACTTTATAACATACCTATAATAATTATTTAAATATCACAATTTCACATTAATTTATAAGTTGCAATCATACCATTATCTGCTATTAAATTGTAGCTGTACATTTTAAGTATTTTTGTAGGAATTTTTAATGGCCGCTGTAACGAAAGCTAAAGTATAAAACTAATAAGTTTATTTTATAGACTTTTTTATGGTACCACAACTACATCCTTCAACAGTCTGCTGGACAAAAAATCATCTCTATTAAAGTGATTTTGGCCTACGGTATTACGCTGGCCAAATTTGTTAGTTTTGAAAGTTTTATTTATCTTTATGTTTTATAGGCAATTTATTAAACAGGTTTTTTTTAGGAATAGGCAGGCAAACGAGCCGACGTATCGCCTGATGGTAAGCGATTACCGCCACCCATGGACACCCGCAACACCAGAAGCGTCACAAGTGCGTTGCCGGCCTTTGAGGGGTGGGGCTGCGGGAGATAGGGGGAGGGATTGGGGTATGGGCCTCCGGTATCCTCACTCACTCGGTAAAACACAGCGCAAGCACTATTTCACACCGGTTTTCTGTGCCCATTCATGCCGAAACGTAGCTCTCCCACGTTAAGTGAATGAAAACAGCCACCCATCGTCATCACCATCAACAGCCTATTAAGTCCACTGTCAGACATAGGCCTCTCCGTAATAAAGCAGTTTCAGCCTACTGTGCCACGCCTGCCAGGCAAGTTGTTATAGAATTAGTAAACTGCAACGAAAGAGTGTCAGGTGCTTGTTAACCTTTGACTGCCAGCGATATTAGTGTAGGGCCTTCAAAACCTCACTCGGTGAAATGCTATAAAGTAATGGCTTGATTATTTCCCCCTATCTTTGTTAACGTAACATTTCAATAAAGAAACCTGCTTACTTCTTCCAAGTCATCCATTCTAACTATGCAATTTTAAGTAGAATAAAAGAATCTGACAAATTCAACTTGACCTTAATAACCTATACAAATTCACATCCCAAGTTTTTTAAAATCAGCATGTTCCTCAAAACATTCAAGAAGATGAAATAAATACATAAGTACAATAACACATTCAATTTGCACGGTTATTCCATACGGAAATGAGTGTACCTGCATTTTCGCTCCTCTCCATCTAAATGGGCGTGTAGAGAGTGAATGAAAATTACTTTTAGATGAACTTTTAATATTTTCTCTCGTATATATTTTTAATACTCAACGTAACCGAAAATCATGCTTTTAGAGAAAACATTATTTTTCATAGAACATATAAAACATAGTTTTATAACAAAGAAATGATCTATGAAAAGCAGTACCTACTGTAGTTCTGCATTGATAAATAAAAATGTTTTAATTGAAAAAAATTGATCAATCAGTCTAGGTTGCCGTTTTGTATTAATTATTTTTAAATTATGATTTCACAAAGAGCTTTAAGAGATATGAAAATGTGATACTGCACTGTATTTTTTTTTTGCTTGGTATTTTAATACAAAACCCGATGAAAAAAATAAACCCTGCTTGATTACGTTTGTACATTTTTCATTCCGAAACAATACACATTTACACAAAATCTTTTTTTAGAACTGAGACTACGTTTTTCAGTCCTAGAATAAGATAAAGTTAGTTTTATCAGGCGTATGTCCAGCAACTGCAAGAATTTAGCTCGTAAAGTAAATATAAGTAAAGCTAAGCCCTTTATTTTGTAGACAGGGTGGAATATCTCTTAGGATCTCCTTCTTCTTGAGGATATAGGAGCCAAGAGTACATGGCAATTCTACTAAAAGTCACACCGACAGGTCTCAGGCGCCCTACTCTGAGACGACCCTATCATTCCAGGTCCTCCCTGAAACGACACAGTAGATAGCATTAGTAGGACTAATTGCGGGGTAATACTTTTAGGTACATACCTGAAACGTATAATCAACTAGGTGTGTTTAATAATTTTAAGGACCTTATCATCTATCATCTATTATATCTCTTGGATTCAACAGTTACTTCAGTGCTTTGGTAACGATGAGATAAAGACATTAGAATGACCACTTCAAGCAAAATAACTAATTTCCAAGTCAGAATTTTTGTTTTAATGCGATAATCGAATAGCTGACTTAAATAAAAATAAGAAAGCGCATCGAATAGACACTTGTCTTTTTCTTAAATTGATAAATAAAAAAATAGAATGGAAATTTGATTGCTTCAGAATGAAACGCCACTGAAGGTTCTAGATCACAAATTTTAAAGCTCTAGTTTCCGCCCGAAGTGTCGTAGATTAGACTTTACAACGCTCTTCGATGACAGATGTTCTGAAGTTTGATACATTTTTTTGCTGCCACTATCTCTGGTATTTACTGTCGTCTGGATAGCATATATATGTCACTTGTAAAAGGCAATAAAAAAATTAAATTGTAAATGAAAGTTGTTTGATTCAAGGTTATTTACTTTAAGTGTAAAGCGACTAATAGAATATATTATAACATAACAATACAGAAGAAAAGTAAGGTACTAATCGCAATAGATATCATTGCTAAAAATGGTGACCGGACTCAAATAACATTCCTGAAAACACCAAATGTCTTCCTACGTTTGACTCCGACACAATCTGTCAATGTAATATTCACTCCTATCCGTGACAATGTGATACCCGAACGCTATATTAAAATCATAGTTACTATAATACTCGTATAATGTATTTATACACATTTTGTTTTTACCTAGCCGATTGTTCAAAAGCAGATACCCGACAAAAGCGTTATTGTAAAATGAAACAAACATTAAAGAAATGGTTTCTTTTGATACATTTTTTTTTTTCGATTACATTGGCGTCGTTTTCACTTATAATTTAATTATACTTTGTATTGTTAACATTAAATTGCCAGGTAAAATGCTTTCAGTTGTACGGGTTCTCCATTGTTATATTTTTTTTTGTTTACGTACAATAATGTTTTATGGAATTTTAATAAAATACTTTTTGGACAAAAGAAACGCATATTGAAAAAAATATTTTAATCGACTTTAATTCATCCAATAAGTGTAGCTAATTAGTATCTGCTTTTTTAACTATTGATACATTTGTCGTATAGAACATGGGAAAATGGTCTACGTCATTACCCGTTAATACTGCCGGTCAAGTTTGATCTTCATACAGTGTAGAGTCATAAGTGTGAGACGTTCATACTAGATCTGAAAGGTGGAGGCTTAATATCTGACAGAAGTCTGTTCATATCAAAACTAGTAGATACTTTAAAAAACAGTCAAAAAGCTATCGTACGAATAGGGACAGTTTCGGGGTGGACACTGTACCTATATGTCTGTGACTGGACGCTTACGCTTACTGACGGTTCTTCTATGAGTTTGTAAATTTCTTTTGTAAATCAGTCGCACTTGAGTCTCCAAGTCTCTTAAACCGTGGGAGAGCCACGATTCGGCATGAATGGGCCGGCTCGACCGGAGTGATACCACGGCCTCACAGAAAACCGGTGTGAAATAGTGCTTGCGCTGTGTTTCACCGAGTGAGTGAAGAAACCAGAGAATCACACCCCAACCCCCCTCCCCTTATCTCCCCTCCCCCCATCCCCCCAAAGGCCGGCAATATACTTGTGACGCCTCTGGTGTTGCAGGTGTCCATGGGCGACGGTAATCGTTTACCATCAGGCGATACGTCTGTGCGTTTGCCCGCCTATCACATAAAAAAAAAGTCGTCCACTTATTTGTTAAGTATGGCGACTAATACTCTTCGATTCTGCTCATGCTTTCCATTAAACAGAATAGAGACATTTTGGCAGGCCCATATTTATATATAAAAAAAATACTCTTTTCGTGTAATACTTTCCTCGGTAGTTAATCGAAGATGCTACGCTGATTAACCAGACTGTGAATCCCACATTGTTTCTCCATTTATGTAGTCCAGTCCTGTCCCTTGGGTGCATCGTACTCAAAAATAAATATCTAACTCAGAAATTATGACAGTTACGATAGATATTGAGTTAGCAATATCACTTAATTCAAACATGACATCATTTTCTTATATACTATATATAATAACCTGAGTTCCCTTTAAAAAGTAAAAAACACGTTATGCGCTTTCATTTAAGACCCTACTCGATGATATTTTGCAGACATTCGGTTACTCTTCCCCACTTTCACCCCCATAACTTTTAAACGGCTCAACCGATTTTCATGAAACATGTCTAAGAACACTCGCACGTAACTCACCTTTCATACAAAAAAACTAAATTGAAATCGCTTCATCCGTTCGGGAGCTACGGTGCCACAGACAGTCAGACAGACAGACACGTGAAACTTATAACACCCCTCTTTTTGGTCGGGGGTTAAAAAAGGGGCTTAATAGTATCATCATCAGTAGTAGTACAATATGTTTTAATATACAAATCAATTATTTTAATTACGCATTCGAAGTCAAAGCCAAATTCAAGTCTTGAAATAAAAAGAAAACTTAAAAACTACATTAAATTAATAAACATTCTACAGTATTGATATTAGCGACGCTAAGGCTTTTCCCTAAAACTTGAAACCAACTCTTACATCTTATGAGTTATTTCTTTCAAACTTTTTTGATCAATCTATAAAGTAGATGAAGTACTTTATCAGTTTTGGCATAAAGCTATGTAAACTTGAATTGAATCTTTATTTTTTACCAAATACCGTATGCCAAACACTTGTTTTATTTTTATTAAGGCTAAGACAAGATAACATAATTTAAGACCTATACCGAAATGTACGGATCGCTTAGTCAAAGATTATTTTTATACACTTTGGATCTGGAAAATATCTATAAAAATATACTTATCATGTTCCATTTCTCGCTGCTCAGATTTTGATCCTAAAATAAAATGGACCGTAGATAAAAGATTTCACATTGATTTAAAAATATTTATTAAAATATTGGCACTGTCATTTATCGAATTTTCATTGGTCTTTCCAATTTCAATTGCAGAGAAACATAACGTTGTCAATTGCTAGTAGATTTATATTGGCCAATTTTTAATGTAACTCTAAATTGGAAAATCACACAGAGTTAATACGGGTTTAATTCTCTTGGATAAGATAATACTATTGTTCAAATATGAAGTTTAAATTTTACAGAAATACTTTAAGGCAGCAGATAGGATTTCATTTTAATATTGAATTCTAAATTGTGATAATTTATACGTTTAACCTCGCTAGTCATGTACAATTTGTCGAATCATTTATTTTCAAATTTATTAAGATTATATAGGTTAATATTTTAGCCCAGATTTTCTAAACTACACTTTATATATCCCACCGTATTGACCAAAATTTACAATAGACAGGCAACGCAGTTTAATTGTATTTTTTTTCGTGCAGAACTGATGACCGGTAAGGTGGCTTTCTCGGACTTTTATATTTGTTACACTAGTAGCCGGGTAATAAGGATTAGTTAGTTAAATGATCGCCAGAAATCCTCTCTATCATATAAGTTAAAAGAAACTCCTGCTACCCTAACAGCTTGCAGTATATTCCTCAAAAAATAATAAGGTAATTTACATAATAAATATCAACTTGCAAAATTAGAGTCCACAAACTTTTAGCCAATATTAAATGCTTAAGACTTTTGCAGTTACTAAAAAACTTATAATAAATAGTATCACAATACACGTACTTCGGACTTTCTATGATTTAATTTAAATAAACAGTAAATAAAGATTTAAATTACATCTTAAACCCTCAATAATAAATCACACACAATCTCACATCAAAATCTGTCAAGAAAACGAAAAGTTACTTTATGTCATAATTTATTAAAAAGTGATTTGATTATTATCGTTCTCTAAATTTTATACCATATCTTCAGAGAGATCAGCAATGATGTACGAAACCGCTGTCCAAAACGCAGCGCCAAGATCAAGTTCGTCGGGATCTTCTACATTCATGGTATCACCTTCAGTATGGTGAAACCAAAAGTACTTTTCATTGTCATTGTAAAGACTTGCACCGGGAATACCATCGCCAGTAAACACAGCAATATCTGATCCAGCACCATCTTGTTCTATGACTGTCGAAGCGTTTATAGATTTAAACAACTTCAACACCTCCTGTGCAATGCAACGCGTTCTTGTGTTGCCACTTACATACAATCCCAACGGAGCAAAAGTACCCTCATCAGACTCCATGATAAAGTTAATATTATTTAATTCATCCTTATGTGTTTCTTTATAAGCATAAGCACCAATTAAACCTAATTCTTCAGCAGTCCAGAAGATAGCTCTCAATGTTCGTTTCGGAGTTAGATTCAAACGTTTTAGGATAACAGGAGCTGCCCAGCTAATAAATAGACCACCACCATCATCCATGGCCCCTTGGCCAACATCCCAACTATCGATATGTCCAGACACAATCACTAGTTTTTCGGGATTTTGACTACCTTTTAAATCGACTAGTGTATTTCTGGAAATTTTGGTATCGTCATAAGTCGATGACATCTTAATATTAAGTAGCACTTTTTCTCCTCTATCATACAATCTTCTAATCAAATCGGCATCTTCGAGGCTGATCGCTGCTGTTGGTATCTTTACTACGCCATCCGCATAGTTCTGAGATCCAGTATGAGGTGAGTTAATTGAAAATTGTGTAATTGACCTTACCAGAGACGCTACGGCACCTTTGGCAGATGCTTTCGATGCTCCTTGCGATCTAACTGCTACCGTTTCACCGTAAGTTGTAAATACTGGATCGTATAAAACTATTTTACCTTTAACTTTTTCGTCTGGTGTTTTTTCTAATTCATCAAAGCTTTTCACAACTATAACTTCAGCTGTTATGCCTTCTGATGGAGTACTAACACTGCGACCCAGGCCCAAAATAACCATATTCTTCGTTCTTGGTTCAATCATTGTCAATTTTTCTTCACCTCTTTCCCAACGGGGTACCTATAAGTAACGAAAATTAAATTTCATTATTAAATTGAAAGGTGATATTTAATGTATGTACAGGTTCAATTTTACTTTTGGCACACCCAAAATCAAGCACGTATAAAAGATTAATACCGAACGTTGAAAATTCATAAAAAGGTGCTACCTCTACATTAAAAAAAACTAGACGCAAAACTCGAGAACCGCTCTACTTATTCGGTAATAATTTTTTTGTAAAGGTACAAGGGAGGTTCTTATGGAGAAAAAATCTATCGTGTTTCGTTGGCGAGTGCGAGACCGGCAGCCCAAATCGTCTAGTGAAAAGAATACATTCTTCATTCATTCTTCTGCATCTTTTAGTCTAGTAAAACTAAAAGATGCAGAAGCGTCACTAGGCCGCCATGGTGTGGGTCGCCATACTGCATTGTCTGCATTCGCAATGAGTATGGTGACCACCACTCTTGGATTCTGCTTATGCTTTCTATCGGGCAGAGTAGAGTCATTTTGGCGGGCCATATATAAAAAAAAACGCGATAAAAATAGTTAAAATAAGAACCACGGGTAACGCCGCGGACCGAAACTATTAAAACATATTTATTTAACAGACCAATATATGACTCTGGAATATTCCAAAATGCATATAAGATTTACGGGTCGTTCTACCATTGTAAACACAATGGCATATAATTATTACTGCCTTTACCAATATAAATGTCCTACCCCTTAAAGTCAATGAGCACAAATGAGTGACTGACTTCCTGCCAACAGAGAAGGGACGCCCACGCCTTCAGTCCTCGACAAATCGTGAGGATCCGGTCTTATATCGAAAGTGTCCATTGTAGAAAATATGTTACGCGTGATATTAATGATACTTTCTAAGGGAGTCATAAACTGAGAACAGGTTAAGGAATTTAAATTATAAAATTCGAACGCAGAGATTTCATCATCATTATCATCATCAGCCTATCGCAGTTCACTGTTCGACATTGGCCTCTCCAATTGTAACGCAGAGATTTAAAGTTTTTTTTTTTTTAATTTATTAAGTTAAAATTTTCGTACGCAGAACGAGGTCTTTTATTGAAGTTAAATCGATTGTAATTTAATTGAAGTTAAATTACAATCAATTTGACTATGAAGACCTCGTATTGAATAAATTTGGTTCGATTAATTCACAGTATTACTAGAATTGATGGTTGTGAGTCATTTACCTAATATAAAAATTCTAAAAACCTATGTTACGTTTACAATGTTGATTTAGCGTTGACATTTTTACCAGTAAAAAATATAACCACTTACAAAGTATCTAGAACCATCAAATTTTTCCTGATGTATTAAAATATCGGTTATTTAAAAAGATAATAATTATGGTCATTTCTTAAAATTATAGTATAAAGTATTAATTTTAGACGGAAATTAACTCTGACGATTTCATTAATTATTTTTTAAATGCGCTGACTAGAATGCACTACGCAGTGACTAGAATGGTGGTGGTAGAAGTAAGTAATGACTACATTAGAGCGAGCCTGAAAGTAGCACCAGTGAATGAAAAATTGAGAAGCAACAGGTTAACTTGCTATGGACAATTGGACATGTGATGCGTAGAGATGAGCAAAATGTAGTTAAGAAAGTGTTAAGCATGGAAGTCGACGGATATAGGGGTAAAAAATGGATGGACTGCATAAAAGAGGATATGGCCAGGAAGGGAGTAAGCAGTGAACTGACGAGTGATAGAGGTAAATGGAGGAGGAAAACTCATTGCACCGTCCCCAAATGAAGTTGGGAAAAGGGTAGGGAGCTGATGATTTTTAAATGCAAGGTTTTTACCATTTGAGGCACACATAATAATAAAGTCTCTTTAAAATATTATGTTATGTTTGTATAAATTTTCTGTAGATTTCTTTATATCTGTCGAATCTCTCAGCAAGTTTAAATATTTTTTTTAATTTTCTTTTTTTTGTCTAATACGTTTACACATTTTGAAATACGCCTATATTCAATATAATTTCTATCAAAATATTTGAAATATTGTATTAAAATATTTTAATAACACTTACCACAACTTTTTCAGTAATTATATCCTCTAATCCTTCTTTACGAGACAAGTCTATCACGTAGTCAATAGAGTCTTCAAGTACTTGCGTTCCTGAAGGACGTGCACCGAATTTATCCACAAAAACTGCCAATCTACAAACAAAACAATACACTCAAAACTTGGTCACAAATAAACACTCCAACTTAAACACGCAATTACAGTTTACTTTTAAATATATACTCACTCATCGTAAGTTTTTCGTTTGAAATCTCCATTTAAAACATAGTTTAGTATTTTATCCTTCACATCTTCATACGAACGTATTTCTTCAACTAAAGGTCCCAGTATTTCTTCGCAAGTGTTTGCATCTTTATTCAAGACTTTCGCGTCACTCACAATGATAAGAAATAAGCTCACTGATATAATATGCAAGAAAAACATTTTTGTCTTAGTATCTTTAAAATACTGAGATGTTTTAATAAAACTCTTAGCTATTTTATACCCTACGTATCTTATCGGCTGTGACGGCCAACTGTCTAAAACGTCTGCACAGTTACGCGTTCAGTTGATGGACATTTGAAACTCAAGGGTCTTGAAGTGTATTTTGTTAGGATTACCTCGGCTGTATCTTATCGAATGGTGAGTGAAATTTCATATTAGATCTACTCGAAAATTTACAACTATGTTTAAAAGCAATTTTATTATTACCGATTGTATTTCGTAATATCTAAGCAAAGTACTTTATTTATATGATTTATGTTTACGTCTATGGTAACACATTTAGATATCCATATATATTTAAGTACAAAATATATACTTTAGTGGAGTAGGTACAATAAAAATGTATATAAATATATTTCTTAATTTCTGACGTCATGTTATATTAGTTCTTTTGAAAGTGTCTAGTCAATATTTTACACTTAATATAAACGTTTTTGCAAAAAGTACATTAAAGACTAACGGTTTTGTATTTTGTTATTATTATATTTTTTTAATAATAATGTTCAATATGTGGTCAAATCAATTATTATTTTAGTTCTTAGTCCATGTTCAAAACTTTACGTTTTTGTTACGGAAGCTTATTAACGTTTGAACCTCAATTGAGCAAGTTATTATGGGTCGATCTGCGCTTAACCCTTCAGTTTTCTGTTGACCTTGGAATGCTTATTAAAAGTATCACGTTTATTCCATATACAAATATAAAAAACAAATAGGAAGACAAAGAAATAATTACAGTTTTCTCTACGAATACTACTAAAATTGTTTCTATTAAAGATAAACAAGGTCATTTTTTTGGGAACCATTTTTTTCCTAGCGCTAATTGTTTGTCTTGTATTTTTCTATACAAATAAATAAAATTGAGCTGTCTGTTTATAACGTGAACTTAACAGTTTTTCAATGAATGTATATGGAAGTATAATTATAAAAAAAATGTCTGCCTGTCTGTTTCTTCCGGCCAATCTTTGAAATGGCTTTAAAGATTTTGATGGAAATTTCACTAGCAAATAGCCAATATTATAAGAAGTAACTTAGGTTCCTTTTATTGTAGAAAAAAAAGGACTACGCGGAAACAAAATTAAAACCAATGGAAATAGTGAACAATTTTCGTTTCAAAAACAATTAAACCCACAGGTAATACCGCGAGGCGCAGCTAGTTGTACAATAAATAAGAGGACATAATTTTATTGAAATAGCAGAGCATTATTAAAGCACATCATAATTGGGTACCCAACTAAAGTTAACAGCGTCTGTTCTCAACATAAAATTATACTAAAAAAAGATAAATGTAATATCTCTAAATTAAAAACAATATATAGATTAATATTATACAATTAAGAAAAAAAGAAAAAAGGAACTTGGAATTAAACATTTAATAAAAAAAATATAAAAAATAATAAAATGTTTAATTTAATGTTCTCTATATACTTGTTTATTCATATAAAAATAATTAAATCGTCAAATGTGTTGCTAAGCACGAACCTCAAGATCGGCTCAAACAAAATTGAGTTAGTTTTATCATAATTATTTTCTTTAACGAACAAGAAAGCTTATAATAGACAAATAAATATGAAAGAGTTGCAAGGAAAGTAGTAAAAATAACACTGTTTTACAAAAATAACACAAAAATTAAAAACACCTGTCCCTTACTGGCAACCATTTGATAGCAATCAAAACAAAAAAGGTGCTGATCATACCATCATTAACAGCCTATTACCATACAAGGAGATGTACAAAAATCCATATGCAGACTAATATTATAAATTTGAAAGTAACTTTGTCTTTCTGTATATTTGACTGTCTGTTACGATTTCAATGAAATTTGGCATAGAGATACTCTGATTTTAAAGGACATAGGCTACTTTTTCCCGAGGATACTCTTAACCGACATACACTCAGGTGGAGCTGCGGGCAAAAGCTATTAAAAAAAACAAATGTTTTGTTTTATCGTTACGTCGGAAACTTTTCCAAACAGGAAAGATTTCACAATTAATAATAATAATATTTCTTCAATTAAACAGTATTTTACATAGTACATAGTTTTCTTGCTTTAGTTACAAATGTTACATATAACTTAGAGCATCTGTGCCTGGACTAGATTAAAAATCTGTATCCCAGACATCAGCGCTTTTCACTTAATAAGTCGCACTATCGTGTTTCTTACCACAAACATAGATTTTTCATACATCATACACTTTCTATTAAATTTCACTGCAAATTGAAAAAATTAAAACTGTGGAAATAGTGTTTTGAAAATAATGTCCTCTCTGTGAGTATAGTGAGGATGTGAGTGTGTGTGTGTGTGTGTGTGTGTGTGTGTGAGAGAGGGTTAGTAGAAAGGTTACTGTGGCACAATTAAAAGATTTTCTGTTTCCTCATATGTTAATTTATTAAAAAATTTGAATATTTTGCCATGGCAATGTTTCTTGTTTTCATTGTGAATGCTTATCAAACCATTAATTTTGGCATATAGGTAAGGGTCCAAAAAACAAAAATACCTCCTCACATAGACATGTCTAAAGGGAGGACGAACAAGATTTGGGATGGTTACGCGTCTTCTAGTTTCCGTACAGGGCTTTCATAACGCGAACAAAATAAATAACTGTCTCACCGTAAGTACCTCGCAGGACTGATAAAGGTGATACGTAGGATACCGGTAAGGTCGAAATGAACTAGCCTTGAGTATGGTCCTTTGACTTATCTTTAACGGTTTCAGGATTGTTTTGCCAACCCCACCCCAAACAATTGAAGAATCTCTGAAATTGATCTGCTACGAAATTAAATAAAGAAACCTTGGAAATTAATCTGGTACCAACTTTCTTATCGTAGGGCTTTCTTTTCAATGGCTATCGATTGTGTGTTCCATTATTCTCTAGACGATAATTTGATAGCTTGACATTTTATTGGCCAGATTACCGACATCTCACAAGGTTGATTCTAAAGAGCTAGCTTACTATACTATTCAATAATGCGTCTTCGTGTGTAATATCATAATTTTTTAATCTCTAGATCTGATAGTATTTGACACAGAACTTAAAACACAAAAAAAACTGCGTTTAAAAAAACCGACTTCATAAACTAAAATTATCAAATAACTTAATTTTTATGTGCTACCTATTCATAGGTTTGAAGTCAGTGCCAAGCCAAATGTAATAGTAGGTACCACACTCGCTATATTTCGAGACGAACGTCAACGACATCACCGACGCTTCGGTTGTTTTGTTCTACACAAAGAACAGCTATCCCGCTCAAGGTCACGCGCGGTGAGTGTGGTACCTACTATTACATTTTGGCTTGGCACCGACTTCAAACCTATGAATAGGTAGCAGATACAAATTAAGTTATTTGATACTTTTTAGTTTTTGAAGTCGTTTTTTTTAAACGAAGTTTTTTTTTCGCTTTTTAGTCTTTCTCAAGTCTCATCATCATTTTACCTAAATAACTTGAAAGAATACAACTAAAGGTAACATACATGCTGTATAGAATCGAAAGGTCTTCAGGTAATTTTTTGTAATAAAATCTCAAATGGACTATCTTCTCTATGTTACTATAATTCAACTGATTTGAGGTAAACTGACAAGTTTACTCGTTAAGACCCGTTTTATATATTATGAAATTAAATGATGTCTACAGAATATGAAGGCATGCAGACAATTGCTTTAACTTCATTGCAGGCGCTTACGTAAATTTAAGGGGTTTCCTTCGATTTCCTTAGGATCCCATCATCAGATCCTGATATGGTGCCCATGGGACTACATGGGGAGCATACCCTTTCGAATACAAAAATAATTTTCTAATTCGGTCCACAAATCGACGGAGTAATCCGTGTACATACATAAAAAAAAATAAAAAAAATACCGATGAAATTGAGAACCTCCTCCTTTTGGAAGTCGGTTAAAAAGTCCAATACTTTAACGTAAATTCAACAATGTACACTAATTCGATGTATTTAATTAACAAAAGAATCAGATTTCGTTTCTTCGTTGACATGTAAACATGTTAATAGAAGTCGGTATAAGCTATTAGACTTAATCAGGCATTCGTGAAAAGCTAATTACCGCCATAAGTTTAATTTTTATAGACAACTAGCGCGGATCCGTCCGCGTATATTTGGCGGTTATCGTGACATAAGGTAGCCCTTCTCTAAGGTCCAATCTATTTCTATATCGAAACTCATTCAAACGAATTCAGCTACACACATCAAAAGTGTCTAGGGATCAACATATGTGTCTAGGGACCAACATATATTTTTGCAATAACTTTTCTCCTGATTGATATTAATCAAAATTTTCTTTAAGGATTCATCAAATAAAGTGTTTTCGTTTGTCACAGTAACGATAAACCAAGTCACCTTTGCATTAATAAAGAAATTTGCCATTTTCCTAATAAAGGGATTTTTGACATTTGAACCACTAACATTAAAGTTCGAAAAAAAGACTGAAATAACAGTTTTCTTTAAAATTTTATAAGGTAACTTAAACAATTAATAACCCGTGTTTCTACCGCGAACACTAACAACACAAGAATCGGTTTGGCATACTCAAAATGAGTTCATCCAAATCACGCTGTGGAATGGCCGCCCATGTTCGTTGCAACAACAAAAAAAGGTCTTCTTGCGACTGGATACCCTCCATATTCGGCAGAGCTCTTCTCTGTAGCATATCCCATGCATGCTCAATCGGGTTCAAGTCTGGCGACTGAGCAGGCCAGGGCCAAAGCCACATCTCCATCTCAAGAAATCCGCATAAAAATGCTTGATCCCTAGACACTTTTAATGTGTGTATTTATCCATGAAATCGCTACCGACAGACATACAGACAGACAGCGTTACTTTCGAATTTATAATATTAAGTATGAATTTATTGTGATCGAATTGAGTACACGCTTATAGTTTTATATACAAACACAGAGACATTGCAGTATTATTTTGTAAATAAAATTATCGTGTTCTAGTGCTTTCATTAATGTTCTTAGATTCAAATAAATCATATAATATAACTAACGTATGTTACATAATCAGCAAACTACACCAAATGCTTGTGTTATGGGTTAGATAACAACGGTAGAAGGTTATATGCTGAGTTAAGGCCCGTATTCACTTTGATTAGTGCGAGTGCAGGTGTGAAGTGCAGGTGATCAATGATTGGTAGATACGTGTATTTGTATTTGTATGTATTGTATTGTGTGTAGAATACGTGTGAATAGCGAATTCGCGGTCCAAATATATTTTCTACCAATCATTGATCACCTGCACTACGCACCTGCACTCGCACTAATCAAAGTGAATACGGGCCTTTAGCCTCGAACTCGCTATTAAGTACAACAAATACAATCCAAACAATAAACAAACCACTATCCTTGTTAATTTTGAGGACGTAATAAATATTATCATTATATTAATTTATTCAAATACTCGTAATTCACGTAATTAAGTGAACTGAGTGATTAATATCACTTTATTATACACCAGATTACTCACAAAGGTAACTTAATGCTATGAGGTACAATTGGCAACCTTATCGCCCTAAGGCAATCTCTAACAGGCAACCATGGGATAATGTTACGTAATATGTTGCTTCCTATTTAAATTCATTTGTATAATGTGTGTATTTAATATTTGTAGGACTCTATTATCAGTTGCACTGGGGGAATCTTTCAAATATTTTTAATAAGAAGCCTTAAATCCAGTTCTCATTATGAACTCATTAATGTTAGCATCAAAAACAGCCACCGAGTTTGTTTGTTTAGGATTAGTTTTCGAGAGAAACTTTTTTTCTACTAAACATTAAAACTAAGTAAGAAGGAAAGAGCGTCAATAAATATTTAATAGAGGAACTCTCGCTACTATAATATGCAGTATAATGCAACAAGGTCTAATACTTCTATTCTTATGCAAGGCCTTATAGGACGTGCGAAGTATATATTGGCCGTCACTGTTTTGTTCGACCCCAACGCCAAGCAAAGACGTGCAGATATCTATCTATTATATATATTTTTCGTGTCACGTTGTTGCTCACGGTGAAATCTGTAACTATCTAACCGATTTTCATGTTTTTTTAATGTGTATTTTACTAGCGTACTTAAGAAAGGATTGTTAACATCCGCTTTGGCCGATAGAAGCTGAGCATGATTGAAAAGAGACGCAGATGAAATTGCGTGGGTCAACTAGTATTGGTATAAATACTTATTGCAAGTATCCATTATGAAAGTGTTTTTGGAAATATCACCCCTACGATTATAACTTTCAAAGTTAGAAATACGAAGTAAGAAATAACTAATTACTCAACCGGAATCGCAAAAAAATAATCAGAAAAAAACTGTAGGAGCTAGAAAATAATAGGTCCACTCCCTGCTTAGCAAAGCGGGAGACAAAATAAAAGGAAAATAGGCAGACACCTTTTTAAAAATGGAAGCACCACAAACATAAATTATCATGAGTAATAAGTTAGCTATATTTGATTACAATAGTATATAGGTACGGCAGATTCGCCTAAACGCACGGAAATCCACCAAAGTTTATACGGGATCCCCATAATATACCGCTCCAGTTGTCATTTGTAAGTTATTCAGCATTATATTACGTTCATTGTATCAAATACCTAGCCTGAAATATATCAACAAAACTCAGTGTATCTTAACCTATACTGCGCTTCCGATATATAAAGCAATGCATACAGCATCGAGATATTACGTATACAGTTATAAAGAGTGCACCTACTACTCGCGGTGCTAGCAACATAGTGCACTCGCCTTAAAATTAAATTGCACGCATCCGCTTCAACAATCAGTACCAATTGTGCATTGTACTGACATGCTACCACAGAATATATCGCAATTTTCATTCGCAGATGAATAGCACTTTATTTTGTGGCAAGTGACTAGAATAAATGGCAGGTAGAGGACAAATGGAGTTTGTGTATCGATAATATAATGCATTAGACCAAATTTCGTTATGCCAATAACAACGTTATATATAAGTTCTAGCTTTTATACGCGGCTTCGCTCTCGCATAGTTTCATCCCCTGATTTACCCCTTTAGGGGTGAAATTTCAAAAATTCCTTTCTTAGTGCTCACTTACGTTAAATGAATCTACATGCAAAATTTCAGGGTTCTAGCTTCGGTTTGGGCTGTGCGTTGATCTCTGGGTATATCAGTCAGTCAGTCAGTCCGTCAGTCAGTCACCTTACTGTTTTATATATTATATAGATTAATATAATTAAATTTGAAGGTAAGACGGTAAGAAGTAATAATGATTTTAATTACGTTGTTCATATTTGTCTTGAAATTTAATATTTCTGAGTCTATGGTCGTTCATGATCGGTCTTTATTTGAACCTAAAGTCCCGCAAGGAAATTTTAGTAGTTCTATAAATTGATTCATTGTCGGTGTGCATAAAATACCTATCTTTGAAACATCACGAAAGCGCTTTTAAACAAATTTTCATTTTTTCTCTGAGTACTTATCGCTATAATCTAAATCCAGATGATCACAATAGTTGTATCTTCTAAGATACCGATATTTATAGAGAGATTAGGCAGATATTGATCAAAGATAGTTATAATTCCAAATAGAATACATTTTCTTTTCGACTTCTTATCGATAGATAGCGATATGATTATTTTTAAATAAACATTGTCAAACATTTATATTTTGTATCGATTACTCCTTTTTATTGCTGTCGTGCTCGATTGTGGAATATGACTAAATTCTCTCAAAGCAAATAAAAAAGGTAGATAGCGCACGGCCTCATTCTTGTTTAAGCAAAAAAAATACAGCTACTTCCAAGTAAACACACGCGTTAACGCACACACATGCTAAGAAACTACACTACTTTACGTCAGGATATCTCTTATATCGTAACTTATACGATACTGCCTTTTATATGATCTGAGTAAAGTCTAATTAAAGAACAGGTATGGTTTTTCAGATTTAACATGGTCTACATCACGTTTAAGCTTCCTTTTTTTAATTGATTAAAATTTAATTTAATGAATTTGAAACAAAATCTATCTTAGATAAGATAGATTATGTTTCGATAAGATAGATTATGTTTCAAATTCATTAAATTAAATTTTAATCAATTTAAACGTGATGTAGACCAAGTTAAATCTGAAAAACCATACCTGTTCTTTAATTAAACTTTACTCAGATCAAATAAAAGGCTTTAGTTTAGCTTTAGTTTTTACAATCTAAAGTCATTTCCTGGCTGTTATTTTCAATTTTCACATCTTATTATTCCTCATCTACATCATTTACGTTTCGTATTGCGGTCCCTCATAGCGCATTATCATTGGCGCTGATGTCAATGCTTCTTCTACTTTATGGTATGGCAAATTACGTGCAACTGATATGGCCCGTCGCTGTGCGGTTGAACATTTTATTGCGGAAATGAATCTTACTATGCACAATACCCCTGATGCACCAATAACTTTTTGCAGCCCAATGGGTGAGTCTTCTATTGACGTGACGCTTACGCGCGGCGACCTCTCGATATCTGGATGGCGTGTCCTACCGGACGCATCCTGTAGTGATCACCGTTTAATCGTGTACGAATTCATACCAATGGTTGCACAATATCCACAAAGAACTTCTTACAATTTTAGATATACTAAAGGGGCACAAACTAAAACTAAAGGGGCAAATTGGGATTTTTTTGGTTCACTCTTTGCAGTATATGCCAAAGACTTCAGTCGCAGTGGTCAGCGCAAGCGCAAACATATTATCAGATACTTTCACATATTGTAGATACTATCACTAACACTCGTAGATGTGATTGGTGGAATTATAAATTAGTCGAATTACGTAGAATCTATCGGAAAGCTCGTAAAAAACTAAATGACATTAAAAAGCGTAACGTAACAGGAGATATTTACAATATTGCTCTTATTGCTCTTAAAATTGCCAGGTCTCATTATAAAGCTGCTGTGGAGAAATCAAAGGGAAATTTAATAGGTAAACTTGTTGATAAACTCGATAGAGAGGGTCCCTGGTCACCTTTGTATCATGAATTTAAAGCAAATAGATCAATCGACCTTGCATACGTACAAATCATCAAAATTAATAATAGTTAAATACTACAGGAGTAGAACAAACCACAGAATATCTTTTAGAATCACTTGTGCCTGACGATCGGCCGGAGGATGACACGGATTATCACCGACAAATTAGGAAGTGGGCTATTGAACCACCATTGTCTCCAATGTCTGACTTACCATCTTCAGACGAATTCCTCAGTATTGTTAGGTCATTACTACTAAATAAGGCTTCGGGCAACCATAAAATATCAAACAAAATGATAAAAGAAGCTTGTAAACTTTCGGGTAATACGGTTTTAACAGTTTTTAAACGTTTCAAGGAGTATTTCCTAGTGTTTGGCGGTGCGATAATATTCGTATAATACCAAAAAGCGGCGATAAGCCGCCGGACGATCCTAAATCCTGTCGACCCATAACACTGCTACCATCGCTGGGAAAGCTTTTAGAGCGTCTTGTAGTACCACGACTTCTACCGGGTGGAGTTAAATTTCGTGATAGACAATTCGGGTTTACGTTGGGAAAATAGATAACTGATGCGGTTATGTCTGTAAGGAAAACTGTCATCGAGTCAAGTTTTCAATACGTTTTAGGCATCTTCTTAGATATATCTGGCGCCTTTGACAATGCGTGATGGCCCATACTATCGCTAAAATTAAGATTAAGAGGTTGCTTTAAAAATATTTATTCCCTTATCTTCTCGTACTTCTTACAAGGTACTACTAAATTGAGACTTGGGCATCATTCTGTGTCGAAGGCGTTTACGATGGGGTGTCCTCAAGGGTCAGTGGTAGAATTATTATTATTTTTACGGGAATTAACGCGATCACTATTTCAAGGTACTACATACCTCTGTTTTGCCTGACGTTGCGTGCGGGTGGATGAAGAACCTTCGACTTCACGGATTCGACGACGGAGGGCGTGCGCCGCTGAGCCAGTCAGCCTGTGACCACGGCCAGTGCAACCTGGTCGAAACGTCAGGCAAAACAGAGGTATGTAGTACCTTGAAATAGTGATCGCGTTAATTCCCGTAAAAATAATAATAATTATATCATGGAACGCGAAAGTTTAAAAGTTAGTAGTAGGTCAGTGGTAGGTCCATACTTGTGGAACATAGGCTTCCACGATTTTCTGGCAATGCCTATGCCGTCCGGATGTACCCTGAATGCGTACGCAGACGACTGTTTGTTATTGATAGAGTGGGATACTAGGCTTGAGAGGCTGGCCAGTGAATGTTTGAACTTAATATCTCGGTGGGGTGGGCGTAATCGGTTGACTTTTGCACCAAACAAAACCTTCCAGCTACTTCTGAAAGGTAACCTCAAATCACCGCCGTGTATTCAATTTGAAAATGTTACTATTAAAAATAAAACCTCGGTTTGTTATATATGATTGGTTTTAGAAAGAAATTTTTCATTTATTGTACATATTAGAATAGTTAATGAAAAGTCTAAAAATCGTTTCTTTGCACTGACGAGAATATCAACTGCGACATGGGGTCTGTCATTGAATACACTAAAGATCATATATGGAGCTACTTATTTGATTTCTATTTGCTATGGTACTCCTGTATGGGCAGATAGGGCGACTGTAGGTGCTGTCCGTCGCAAACTGTTACAAGGCCAACGACCTGCATTGATTTTCTTGTGCAAGACATTTAGGACGGTTAGCACTGAGGCTTTACCGGTGTTGGCAGGTGTTCTTCCGGTCGATCTCGAGGTGCAAAGACGTGCAGCCATGTACTATTCCACACTACAAAACATGGAATACGATTTTTTGAGCATACGAGACCGCGGTAAAATCATAAGATTGTTTCAACAGCAATCCAATGTCTATAACGACCTCTTGGATGAATGGCAGCAACGATGGGACGAATCATCTAAGGGGCGCCACCTCTACCAGTTCTTTCCATCTGTTCGCGAACGGTTGTCAAGGACATGGCTCAAGGTAGATCACTGTGCCGCTCAATTTCTTACAGGCCACGGTAACTTTAAGAGCAAACTATACTCATTTAAATTAGTCGATTCACCATTGTGTCAATGCTCAACACCTGATTCTAGCTGTGAACAGTCGGCTCATGATATCTTCTGGGAATGTAGTCTTTGGTACAATGAACGTAACATGATGCTAAATAGCTTACAAATGACGTCTGGGGTAGTATATTATGGGGATCTTGTGTCAACTGCGGTGAATTTCCGTGCGTTTAAGCGATTCTGCCATACATACTATAGAAATCACTTAGGACCCATAATATTTTATCCGTGGTGCTTTCCGGTTTGAAAAAGGCGTCTGCCCATTTTGACTTCATTTTGTCTCCCGCTTTGCTAAGGAGGGAAGTGGACTTATTATATTTTCAACTCCTCCAGTTTTCTTCTGATTAATTTTGTTGCGGGTTCCAAGACAGTTTAATTTTTCCTGGGACTTCCCGACTGTCATAACTCGGTGTGTTCGTGGGTCACCGCAGTTGATCCTGGTGTACAGGAGTTACAGTGGTGGGCGTGTGGGCGGGATTAGTCCCAACAAAAAAAAATCTTAAGTCAATGTGTCGTCTGTCCATATATTTCATTTTATATATTTACTCTATTTACTGTGTATTGACTATTACGGATATTTCATTGTTAAGAAAAACGGGTTTTTGGTAAGTATCAGGTTAAGAAAAGCAGCAAAGTGCTGTCATATAACGGGCATCTGACATATAACGCCATCTAGCTTTAAACAAAGCTGAGTTTGTACTATGAAAACAACAGGTAGTGAGCCACGCTGATTTCAGCACGGTAGGGCCGGCTCGACCGGGGCGGTACTACCCTCGCACAGAAAATCAACGTAAAATGACAGCGTTCGTGCTGTCGTGTTTCGTTGGGTGAGTGCGAGACCGGAGGCCCAATGATGCAGAAGCATCACTAGCCTGCCATGGTGTGGGTCACCATGCTGCATTGTCTGCAATCGCTTTCCATCAGGCAGTAGAGTCATTTTGGCAGGGTCAAACATAAAAAAAAACAGATTTTAACATTGTTTTTTTAGAAGATAATTATTGTTACTGTCTATAACTGAGTCTATCATCATGTAGACTGTTAATTCTTTGTGTTTCTTGAACCCGCTATAAGTGGTGAGTTAATCTAACTTTTTTATTGGTCTTTTACATGTCTTTTATTTCTTTGAAAACATATTTGGGAGTTATATTTTATTCGTAGGGCTCAAGGGTACCGCTCAAGGGTACCGCTCATGGTTACGGCTCAAGGTTGGGGCTGAAGGAGTTTTCCTCAATCTACCCGTTCTGCATTACGTGGCTTTCTTCATCAGTGGCCTTATGATGTCTCAGCTGGAATAGTGATGCTGTATGACATACTGTCGAACTCCATGCCATGCCTACAGAACAGGTCACGTAATTTTTACTATTTACTTTTACTATTCTATATGTGAAATTTAAGAAATCAAACCACAAGCTACCTTGAGCTTGTGGGGAGATGATGGTGGAAGGCTGCCCTAGCGCATCACCAGAAACCTCTGTAAAATACTAATCTTTATTTTTACTTGTAAATGTTTGTATATCTACCTACTTTAATTTTTAATGGTGTTAGTTTTAATGTAAAACTAAGTATCTTTTATGTACTTTTTAACAGAAATATATTTATGTGTTACTGTGTCTATGTTGTTTCTCTGAAATGATCTTTAGGGCTCCCATATCACACACACACATCTCTCTCTCTCTTTTTTAATTTTATTTTTACACTCTCTTAACTCTCAGACTATAAATATTTTATAAGGCGCCCTGGGCTCATGCAATCTACCGCTGAGTGGCCGGTGAGTGACCCGCCTGATCAGGTCTAGGGGATGCAATGATGTGACACGCCTCTTATGGTCTAGGTTTACAAATTGTGAACCGCCTGATAGGTCTAGGTGTTACAAGATGGACTCATAAAATACTTTTATATTTCCTTATTTCATAAATATCTACCGTGGGAGAGCCACGCTTCGGTGTGCATGGGCCGGCTTGACCGGAGTGATACAACGGACTCACAGAAAACCGGTGTGAAACAGCGCTGGCACTGCGTTTCACCGAGTGAGTGAGGATACCAGAGGCCCATGCCCCAAACCCTCTCCCCATCCCCCAAAGGCCTGCAACGCATTTGTGACGCCTCTAGTGTTGCGGGTGTCCATGGGTAATCGCTTACTATCAGGCGATACGTCAGCTCGTTTGCCCCTAAAAAAAATTACATTATTACAAATTATTATATGATATACGATATACATGGAAAACAGCCAAAAACAGAAACAAACATTTGTAGATCATGCAAACATTTGATCCGATGAACGAACCCGAGATCTCAAGCATAACAGTCACATACGCTACCACTGATCCGCCACTGCAGTCAAACATTACGATTTGTAAACTTTATCACTATCAGCTGATAGGTTAACTTAAGATGTTGAAACTGCAAGTTAAAATTAATTCTTGAAAAAGCTACTAGCTCTGTTTAACAAATAATAACGTAGATATCATACGACACGTGTCGCAGACATTAATATCTATACAAATAAATAAAATAAAATTGAAGTGTCTGTTTGTAACTTAAAATTAAAAGCTTTTCACTGTATGCCTATGAAAATATATACAGTACTTACATAAAAAAAAACAAATTTGAAACTTTAATCTGTCTTACATTCTAGAATTAAAATCACTTTTACTTAAGCCACTATTTTATAGAATAGTGGAATAAGTAGAAGTGATTTTAATTCAAATAGTGGTATAAATAAAACTGATTTTAATTCTAAAATGTATTACAACAAATCCATCAAGTGCCGACAATCGAGAGTATAAATTACATTTAATTTGTGGTTCCGGAACGGCTGGACTTATTTCGACAGGAAACACTGGCAGAAAGCTAATGTTATAAGAAGTAACTTAAGCTACTTTGATTAAAGGTACAAAATTTCAACCAATGCGTTTACAACAGTTTTTGTTAAAACCAATCAAGGTCCAACTTTTACCGAAAAAGGGTTATACACTATAGTTACTGAAATGAACTGCGTTTATTTACTTTCGTTAGTGGCAGCACTACAATACCGCAAATGTTGACTAGCAAAATAAAGCCCTCGTTGTGTCATCACTGTTTGTGACGTCATCAACGTAGGATTGAATTTGTGTTGGAACAAAAGGTTCAATTTAGGGTTGGATATTACAATTCCTTTGGCATCCGATTATGTTGTGGTTGAAAAATGGGGTTTAACTTACCAAGGTCATGTGTGTGACTTAAAGAACAGCACAAAAGATATAAGAAATAAATACAATTATTTTTACTGTGTATAAGTTTCCATGCAAGAGATAGCCCCATCATGGGAGTCAGATCATAGCGATGATTGTCGGGAATTTCCTTCTTAAGCTATTACATGTAGGGAATTCCTAATAATGAAAAAGTGGGACCACAGCTATTCACTTCTTCGTCCCTATCTATGGTTTTACTCCAATTTAGTTTTATATTATACTAGCTGACCCACGCAACGTCGTTTACGTCTCCTATTGCCCGTAGCGTAATAATTTTCGCCCGTTTTTGTAAAATTATTCATTGATGCGCCGCTCCTATTTGTCTTGACGTGATGATATATAGCCTAATAGCCTTTCTCGATAAATTGGCTATCTAACACTGATAGAATTTTTCATATCGGACCAGTAGTTCCTGAGACTAGCGCGTTCAAACAAACAAACTCTTCAGCTTTATAATGCTACTAGCTGACCCACGCAACCTCGTTTGCGTCTCCTATTGCCTGTAGCGTGATAATTTTCCCCCGTTTTTAAAACATTCTTCATTGGTGCTCCGCTCCTATTGGTCTAATAGCGAAATATTATATATCCTATAGCCTTCCTCGATAAATGGGCTATCCAACTCTGAAAGAATTTTACAATTCGGACTAGCGGTTCCTGAGATTAGCGCGTTCAAACAAACAAACAAACTCTTCAGCTTTATAATATAAGTATAGATATAGACTAGCTAACCCACGCAATTTCGTCTGCGTCTCTTTTCAATCATTATCTATGGTCCGTTGATCTAAGCGTGATGTTAACTATCCTATCTTGAACACACCAGCAATACACATATTTAAAAACCGTAAAAATCGGTTTCTTCCATTTCAGGCATAATAAATTAGAATTTATTAACCAGGTTAATATATTCTGCTTACTAAAGGTCACTTTTAGTAGTTCCTGTAAAAATGACAGATAGTTATCTGCCATTATTTGACGGATAAAAGTTATTGATATTAAAATGTGTATCTGACACATATGTTTCTATGTGGGATTTGTGAAACTGAAATCTAGAACCTCTGCAGCTGCGAAGAGATATCGCCTCTATGGCAGTCCTCTATCGCCTGTATCATGGGGAGTGTTCTGAAGAGCTCTTCCAACTGGTCCCCCCTTCTCCTTTCCTCTACAGGACAACACGTGCCGGCCTTCGCAGTCACCCTTTTAGAGTGGAAGACATACGCTCTCGAACGCAACGTTTCGGCTCTTCCTTCTTGTGTCGAGCGATCAAAACATGGAACTTACTACCACCACACGTGTTCCCTTCCCATTATGATCCCGGGTCTTTTAAGCGGGGCGTGAAAAAGCATCTCACTAGGCCGCCATAGTGTGGGTCACTATGCTGCTCTGTCCACGTTCACATTAAGGATAGTGACCACCACTTTTGGATTCTGCTTATGCTTTCCATCAGGCAGAGTAGAGTCATTTTGGTAGCTTAAACATAAAAAATAAAAAAATAAAAACTGTAGTTATTTGACAGATAAGTTCATAACAGTCTATCAGAGACTTTATCAGTAGGTGGTGAAACTGGCCCTTAATTAATAATACTTGAACGTAACTAAACTGACTAAGTTAAAGTAGCCACTTTCATATATCAGTGACAAGGTATCAATATAGTCTACAAAAAAAACATCATCATTCAGGTATCATTGAAATCTAACAAAAAAGTAAATTACCAAGTTTTATTCTAAAAATATTAACCTTCTGTCTTTTGTTTTTGTTCGAGACATACAGAACATATTTTGACAATATTTACACTTTCTTTGATCGAAGCAACTTGAAAGACAATTTGTATTTTCTGTTCACTCTCTTGACAAAACAAAAAATATTGTCCTTCATTTACTTTTAAGGTGCGTTTACGCCTCATTTATCTATACAACACTTCAATCTTTCTATATGTGTTCGTAAACACCCAATATTATTCATATGAAAGTAACTCTATTTGTGTGATATCTATGTGTGTTACGCTTTCACGGCTAGACCGCTGCACCGATTTCAATGAAATTTGGCGTGGAGATACTTTGATTTTTGATGAAGGATATAAGCTACTCTTTACTGCGATAACCGACATACACATGGGTGGAGCCGCGGATAAAAGCTAGTAGCGTCATTTTTTGTAAAATTCAAATATTTACTTTTGTAGAATTTAATAATAATATAATTCTTAAATATTTTACATAAACTGCAAACAATCGCTACAAAGACGGTTCTATAAAACATAATTAACTTGAATGAATTTCTCTTCCAATGAACAATTTGAAGCTACACCAAAATTTTCCTATGCTGAGAACATAACAGAAATTCATTACGAAATTTGGCGAAACATAATCCCTTCAGTTAATGGAATTATATTCAAACAAATTCACGCTCTAATAAATTAAATGTTATTGTCAAGTTAGCCCACGAACACGAACATGATACCATCTCATTATTAAATAAAGCCCGCTTGATGACCTAGGGGTTATAATTTCATAATGGACAATACTAATGTTAGGGGATTGTATTCAAATGTTATCCTGTTGGTGATCCCTAAGGGAAAGGTATTATGTACTTTGGACTTGTTGTTTAAATAAGGTTAAATAACTTAATTCTATTATATTTATATGGGTACATATAACTTTAATTACACGTACAACTTTAATTTTATTAATTTGGGATGGAAAAAATTATAAATAATGGTTAATTCGAATACTGTTTTAATATTACAATTTTTACTAAACAAACACCACTATCCCTATCATCAACAAAACCTTTGTTGTTGCGCACCTGTTGGAGAAAACAGTGGACAGGACTATTAAAGGCTCCTCATCAACCACAGAACCAAAACTCATGTTTTCTATGGTTTTGGTTTATGTATAAAATAAAAATAAATAATATTATATTACAAAGTTCATTATGTGCAAGTTCATTCTTCTCGAGTGGCGACCACGTACTGAATGTCAGAGTGCATAAAAAAAATCCTTTTAAATTAAGCAATGGGGTAATGTCGACGACGCGACATCCAGTAATATAAACGGCAT
Source organism: Diaphora mendica (assembly GCA_949125395.1). Classification (NCBI taxonomy): domain Eukaryota; kingdom Metazoa; phylum Arthropoda; class Insecta; order Lepidoptera; family Erebidae; genus Diaphora; species Diaphora mendica. The sequence continues at coordinate 39,162,999 of OX421310.1, read as the reverse complement.
CCGATCACAGTTGACTCTTATGTTGTAAATAGTGTTTACGCAATCAAGTACACTGCTACACACATAGACCTATGTATATATGTTACTATTAACACAGTACGTACATTTGTTATTTCAACACACGTGATGATGCATTTCAAGCTATTACAGGTACATGCATAATTTACTACGTTTGAACATTAAGTAATCTTGAGTTGTGTGAGTCAAATTGAATTTAGTTTTAGTGTATATAAATAATAATTCTCGCACGTAATTTAACGCCCTTAATATTTAACAAAATTTCACTTACTCAATATTCACAATAATAAATTTACAATAATCATATTCATTAGCTGAGTTTTAAACCAAATAATGATCTTTGAAGCGATTTTCATCATCAGGTAGAAAGTAATTTTCTAAAATAAGTTTAGCTTACTTCTTCATTTAATTAAATAGATACATAAAATCATTTCATTACACAAAGGAGTACCCATGTTTCAAACTATTTTTATATTAAACTAGCTGTTGCCCGCGGCTCCGCCCGCGTGAATGTCGATTTTCGCGGCCAATAGTATCCTGTATAAGATATATTACTGTAAAGTTTCATCCAAATCCGTTCAGTAGTTTTAGCGTGAAAGAGTAACAAACACATACACTCACACACATTTTGTGTTTTGTTTCTGGTAAATTATCATAACTATTAAGTTATATGTTTGTTTATATTAAAAATTATAACTCCTAATTCAAGTATTTCAAACTTAAAATTGATATTTTACATTTTTATTATACGATAAAAAAGTAATCATATAACGTACCTATTGTAAAGTATCTTTTAGAAACTGTTTAAGAACTACCAGATGTGGATGTTGTGTTAGTTACATTGAGATGATAATTTTAGGAACTGGTCACACACACTTTTTTGGAAATATAAATACAATGTAGATTATTTATATATTATTTATTAACTTTATGCACTAAGAATGTACATCGGCGGACTTAATGCCCAGAGCATTCTCTTCCAGTCGACCTTCGGGTGGTGGAGAAATCTTATAAGGCAGGTGTGTGAAATCTCATATACATAAGAAGTACGTTAAAATTTACAATAATCACATCATATTCAACGTTATACATACAAACATACATATATACGTAGATATACATATACAGATTACGTATACATAAATACAACATTTATACACTAAATAATGGAAAAAAACCGACTTAAAAACTAAAAAGTATCAAATAACTTGTATATGCTACCTATTCATAGGTTTGAAGTCGGTGCCAAGCCAAATGTAATAGTAGGTACCACACCCGCTATATTTCGAGACGAACGTCAACGACGTCACCGACGCTTCGGTTGTTTTGTTCTACGCGAAGAGCAGCTATCCCGCTCAAGGTCACGCCATATCAGGAGATATGGTGGCCATGGGACCACATGAGGAGCATACCCTTTCGAATACAAAAATAATTTTCAAAATCGGTCCACAAATTGACGGAGGAGTAATCCGTGTACGTACATACATTGTGACGATGAACGATGAAATTGAGAACCTCCTCCTTTTGGAAGTCGTTTAAAAAGGACGGTAAGCTATAGATTAGATAATTCTGCCAGTTCATTGAGAAAGAGCTCATGTACTTTATTTTTGAATGTATATCGGTTAGTGGACATCCTGATTTCGAGCGGGAGCGCATTCCAGAGTAGTACTGCTTGAACAAAGAAGGAACAGTTCACGAAGTCGGAGTAATGAGACGGACATGAGAGAAGCAGAGACCGTGGGAGAGCCACGCTTCGGCATGAATGGGCCGGCTCGACCGGAGTGATACCACGGCCTCACAGAAAACCGGTGTGAAATAGTGCTTGCGCTGTGTTTCACCTAGTGAGTGAGGATACCGGAGGCCCATACCCCAACCCCTCCCCCTATCTCCCCCCCCCCATCCCCCAAAGGCCGGTAACGCACTTGTGACGCCTCTGGTGTTGCGGGTGTCCATGGGCGGCGGTAATCGCTTACCATCAGGCGATACGTCCGCTCGTTTGCCGGTCTATTCCATAAAAAAAAAGCAGATTATTAACTGAGCGAAGATTTCTATCGTGATTAGAGCACAGGTATCGGAAATACGGAGCAAGGTAGGTAGGTAAGGATGGCGAGTTGAGAAATGAAAATAGGAAGGTAAGAGCTCGCTGATTGCACTGTAGGCGAATAGGATTGCATTTTAACTGGGAACGCAAAGCAGACACATGGTCATACTTTCGAATATTGAAAATAAATCGAATGCAGTTATTAAGAAGACGGTCAAGCTTGTTAAGGAGGTCTGCATTCAGGTCGAAGTAACACACATCACCATAGTACATTCAGTGTTCCGCAAACTTTTTGGGTTCAAGGTACATCTAGGAAGATTAAAAATTTTGGAGGTACACCATAATTTAAAAATATTTTTAAGTAATAAAAAACAATGTTTCTTATTAGTCACAAAACTATATTTTTATTTTACACTTTAATTGAGCATAGGCGGTCTCATCTCTCGTTGATCGTCTTGAGGCGTTCCCTTTTTTGTTTTTTACTGTGGTAAGAGTTAAAAATCCTAATCCACATAACTTTAAATTTTTCTTATCTAGTTTTATGGTTAGGCAGATTTAGACAAAATAAAAAGATCTCAGAAATTACAGAATAAAAAATAAAAAGTCCTCAGAAATCAGAACAGACTTGTCTGTAAGTAAATTCTGAAAGCTGCAGCACTTTGAATAGGAAGGGAAGAATAGAAATAGGGCGAAAATTTTCAGGAAAGGAAGAATAAGAATAGGGCGAAAATATTCAGGAAGGGTAGAATAAAAATAAACTTCGTACCGCCATATTTACATATCTGTCTCAGCTTCCTACAGGCAGTGTACAGTCGCGGACAAAGAAAAATACTTTTCCCGTTATTAAAAAAAAATTAAATTAAAAAAAAAATTAAAAAAAATCTATGTCCTACCTCGTAGTATGAACTCAAATCGTGCCAAGTTTCATTTGAATCCATTCAGTAGTTTCAGCGTGATGCGCGGCCAAGATACAGACAGACGTCGCGGACAAAAAAAAAAGACTTTGCCCGCTATCTTTTAATTTTTCTTATACACAACCCTTAATTTCATTCGTGTAATAATATATGATGCCTATTTAAAACCCTTAATTTAATAAGTGCTTCAATTTGACAGTCAAAAGTTTGACAGGAAAGTTGGTAGAACAGTTTATATGGGCAAAAGGAAATTGTTGTTTTTATTATCTTCCCCGCAATTTTTCCATATTTTATCACCGTTTAAACCTTCCCTGAACCACGGCAAACACTTCAAAACCTAAATCAGCTAAATCGGCCCGGCGGTTCTCGAGTTTTAGCGAAACAAACGAACAGCAATTCATTTTTAGGGTTCCGTGCGAAAGGCAAAAAACGGAACCCTTATAGATTCGTCATGTCTGTCTGTCTGTCTGTCTGTCCGTCTGTCTGTCCGTCTGTCTGTCCGTCCGTATGTCACAGCCACTTTTTTCCGAAACTATAAAACCTATAATGTTGAAACTTGGTAAGTAGATGTATTCTGTGAACCGCATTAAGACTTTCACACAAAAATAGAAAAAAAAAAAACAATAAATTATGGGGGTCCCCATACTTAGAACTGAAACTCAAAAAAAATTTTTTCAATAAACCCATACGTGTGGGGTGGGGTATCTATGGATAGTTCTTCGAAAATGATATTGAGGTTTCTAATATCATACTTTTCTAAACTGATTAGTTTGCGCGAGAGACACTTCCAAAGTGGTAAAATGTGTGAAGTGACGGGGGGGGGGGGGGGGGGGAGCCGGCCTGTAATTTCTAAAATAAGAGAATGATAAATCAAAAAAAAAAATATGATGTACATTACCATGCAAACTTCCAACGAAAATTGGTTTGAACGAAATCTAGTAAGTAGTTTTTTTTTAATACGTCATAAATCGTAAACTGCAATTTACCTTTTATTCAATCAACACAAATATAAAAATAAAATAAAAATTGTATTATGCTACTTGCTGCTGCGGAACCCTTCATGGGCGAGTCCGACTCGCACTTGGCCGCTTTTTATAGGATATAAAAGAAGAAGAAGATATACAAATTGTTTTGTCAACTTTGCAAGTTTTTTCTAGTAATCTATTACTGTAAAACCAGCAAATTAAATACAGTCTACTGAAAAGTCGTCTTCCTTCATACATTTGGACCTTGCTCCTTTACAATGACCATTTAACGTTATTATGATATTTTAGTTTTTGGTTCAGAATCGATTAGAGCGTCCTCCCAAAAAATTTCTCTAATGTGCAGAATTATTATAATTATAATATAATTATATTAATCTGTTTTTTTTATTATACCTACTTTAAAAATTAATCATATATAGATTACTCGTATATAGGATAGGTATATCCTACTGTGAAGTTAGTGTTACTTAATTCCAATACATGTCGCTGTTAAGTTCAGAAACAATTTTCAAGAAAATTTCATTGCTTCAGTAACGATTAGAGAGCCCTCCCGATAAAACATCTAAATTTCTTTAATGTACAGAATTGATCTGTTACATCACATTTTTATTATACGTTCAAAAGAAAATCATATTACGTACCTATTGTAAAGTTAGTTACTTGATTCCAAGAGATGTCGCTGTTTTAAGCAAAGAAACTGACAAACTCAACGTCTACAGATTTATTATACGTGATATATTTATAAATAGATCACGGAACAATATTTAAAGTACTTGCTGTCTAGCAAAAAAAGAATGAATGAAATCACGTGTTATTGAATTACAACCAAGTACATATTTTGACTTTCATCACCCCTCTCCAAGAAACCGTGCTGAATTTATGGATAGAGAGGTTGCGATAAATCAAATACTTAATGCTACACCGAATTATACGTAATACGTTCTACGATTATTCCACGATATATTAATCAAAGTGTTATTAATTACGCATGGCTGGCAATAGGTGTCGCTACATGTTGTTTTACGTAATGATAAATTCTTTATAATTTTTTTTCCAATAGATAGAGAGATTGTGATAAATTAAATACTTTATGCTACAATCTTCAGAGTATCTCCTTTCTAACAAAAAAAGAATTATTGCAATCGGACTACTCGTTAATGAATTACAATTAATTACACATTTTGACTTTCATCTCCCCTCCCAAAGAAACCGTCCGGAATTTCGGAATAAAAAGTATCCTATGTCCTACCTCGGAGTATGAACTCAAATCATGCCAAGTTTCATTTGAATCCATTCAGTAGTTTCGGCGTGATGCGCGGCCAAGATACAGACAGACAGACAGACAGACAGACAGACAGACAGACAGACAGACAAAAATGAAAAAAAAAATAGTTTTCGTTTCAGTATCGATAACAGAGTGCCCTCCAAAAAAATTTTCAAAATATCTTCAATGTACAGAATTTGACCTGTTACATTTTTATTATAAGTATAGATACCTCCTCCAGAGCTCAGCAAAATTTTGATGAGGGAATGTAATAATTTTAATTAATAGTATCAATCGCGTTTATTAACTACCGAGAATAATTTAAAAGTTAATCAATAATAAAAGCTATCTCCTTCAAGCTTTGAAACAGACTTAGCCCTTTCACTTAAATTTTACTCGACTTTAAATAATTTCGAACTGATGTGTATGAATGAGAAACTTCATGATTAAATAAATGTTTCAAATCTAATTCAAATATGTTACGTTAACTTACGTTCTTAATAATTTGCGCCGCAATCTGTGTCGTGTGGTCTAAAACTGCATGTATTGACAAATTTCACTGAGGAATAGTACGAGAGATAAATAAATAAACACAACACACAATTTCGGACATTCAACACACAATGTCATCTAGTCCCAAGCTAACCAGAGCTTGTGTTATGGACACTAGACAACTGATATAAATATACATATATACTTTTTTTTTGTAAATACATACATATTATACATATAAATCACCCAAACACCGAAACAAATATTTGCAGATCATACAAACATTTGGCCCGACCCGGGAATCGAACCCGAGATCTCAAGCACACCAGTCGCATACGCTACCACTGCGCCACAGAGGTAGTGATTGGCTGATCTGGGGATTTCCTTTGCTTAAAAAGTAGGCTATTTTACTAACTACCCTCAGAAATGCTCAGAGAGCCTGTCATGAGCTCTCAGCGTGTATTTCCTAGTCTTCTTTTGTTCCTTCTTTGCATTTTTACATACCATTTTAACCTGCACCCCATAAAAAAATTCAACGTATACAAATTATCATGGACTTAAATTAAATGAACCCTTATAATAAAATAACTAAATAAACTTTTAATCGGCTTGTAAAACAAAAAGTACGTTAAAAGTTAGGTTAAACTTATGTCCAAAATAACACATTTAATATGTTAAAAAGCAGGTGTGCAAAATCAATTTCATGAATATTGGGCTAGAGCAAATATTAACCCAGACGACACGTGTCGTCATCACTAGTAGGTAGTGGGTGGATTTCCATTTGGCAAATGCTGCGAAATAACCTGATAAACGCCTCGTGGTACGGTATATCTAATATTGAATATTCATGAAAAAAGGAGCAAACGTTAGCAAAAGCGGTCAAAAAGGAATAAGCATATTTTACAAAACTTATTTATATCTCGTAACCTTACAATCGAATGTTACTGAAGGTTTAAAATTATAGGGATATAATATTTTATATGAATAATGATGAAATATGTACGAAATCGAAACATACTAATTACTGTTGTTGATGATATTTTAAAAACCTAGGTAAGAGTTTTAATATAACTATGTCATCTTGCGTCTTGTCTTGATGTGCCAGTGCCTAGATATTGCCTCATTTAAAGGTTTTAACACTGTGGTCCAGATATAATACACAGTAGTTTTTAGTTCTCGACCAATTTAGGCGCCGAATAACACACCAGTTTTGATCCAATGAATTCCGATATATCGCCTCACTGCATAATCTAATGGGGTGACAGTCTCAGGTTTCCACATTACACAATAAAAAACAATAGACTAAACATAGAAGCAAAGCTAAGACAAAATTTAGGGTATAACAATATTTTTAAGAATGTACTCGAAGTAAATAAGAGAGCACGTGAAGCCGTCGGTCCCGTTGTCATAACCATCTATGGCAATCGTTATTGGGAAGTCAGTGCCCTCAATAATTGGCAACTAGTTCAACCTTTGAATTCAGTTCACCCTCAGGGTTTCGGAGATCCGATGCCAGTCGCTCCAAGGAAACTGACGTTCAGGTAAAACAGGTTGAACTAGTAGCCGACCCTGAATAATAAAGACAGATGAGTGTACTCTAAAAACTATTAGATAATAAAGATGAGGCATAATGCGTTCGCGATTAGAAGCAGAGGATTTGTGCGCACGGTTACATCGACATCAGTAACGTATCGCTGTCATTTGTTATCGTCGTGTGCATAAACGAGACAAAACATTTAATACACAACGACTTAACCCTTACTAATAAATATCATAAATAAATATTTTTGGACATCTAACACACAACGCCATCTAGTCCCAAGCTAAGCAGAGCTTGTGTTATGGGTACTAGACAACTGATATAAATATTTAAATACTTTTTTTTTGTAAATACATACATTTTATACATAGAAAACACCCAAACTCCGAAAGTGGTCACTTTCGATTTTGTAGTAAGGGTTAAGTAGGGTTTAGGGTTGTGTATCAAATATTTTGTCACGCGTTTGGTGTCATGGTGTTTGTTACGCTTTAATAGCTAAATATATTTTTAAATGAAATTTGGCATGGAGATACTTTGTTTATTGATTAAGGACAAAACCTATTCTTTACAACGATCACCAACACACACGCAAGCGGAACTGCGTACAAAAACTAGTATATTACAGATAGGACAATAATATAGGTTACTTTTTATTACACTGTAGTAGGGTCACCTCAATGTAAATTACAACTTAGATTCCAAGAGACACAAGTACGTTACCGTTCTTTTAGTGCTTTCTCCCATAAAACTAGGGGTATTGAGTCTAAATTTGAAAAAAAATATCAAAATATTACGACCATCACTTACTTCTGTTTTAGTGCATAATTAGTTTTTTTTTTGAGTATGTATAAGCAGGTCATATGTGTGAATAGCCCTTACTAAATTACGAAGCAACATGTTCAAATATTTATAATTTGATATAAGCTTTAAAGAATACAAGGTGCTAATTGAAATAATAATTATCACAGACTTTAGCGGTAAACATTTTCAGATAATTGCGAAGGAAAATTATGTCGGGTTCAAAGATCTTATCAAATAAGTTTAGCAATTTCGGAATCGAAACAAGAAAATCGTAAATATTGAGATTTAACTGCGTCGTAAGTACTTTACTTGCTTTAGGAGTAGGTATTTCAATTGAAGTTAAAATGATTTCATATAATGTGCTCAATTTATACCTGAAAATGGAAGCTAGTCTTAAAGCGGTGGTTAGTGGGTAATAAAAATGATTTATAAAGATTCACACATTTCTTTCTGCCTTATATAAAATACAATGCATAAGTTTTTTCCTAACTCTTCATTTTCAACACGCTTTTATCAGCTTTATCAGTATGTTTGTTGATTATTTGTTTGTCTGTTCTGTCTGTCTGTTTTTTTTAGTGTTTTTGTTCTTTAAATGCTATGTTTTAAGATTTTCTTACGAACTGATCGCTGATAAGCATTGCCATACTTTATTTGATTTAACTGATCCGCTTATACGTTCCTATATTTAATAAAATTTGAAGAAAATCCAAGAAAACTTTGATATATATATGTATATACTTTGAGAAGTATCTGCCTATTGCATTCCACTGCGGCCGTAGGCCTCTGCCATTGATCGCCACTCTGATCGATTTTGGGCTACTCGCATCCAGTTCCATCTTGCGCAAATCGTCACTTCACCTGGCCCATGGGCGTACACTACGTTTGCCGAGACGGTCTCCACTCTAAATACTTATAACACTAGAATAATCATTATTATCGATATACAGAATACGATATAAAACGTTTAAATAACCCAACGCTGGTATCTGTAAAAATACTCCTAGCTCTTAAAAGAATATACCTAAAACAAAAAAAAAGTGTAAAATAACCTAAAACTTGCATTTTTTAAATCTCTTGTGATTACAAAAGTTGCTGGGCCCTACAACATGTTGCTTATAAAAGCGTTTTATAGTTCATAAAACCTTACGTTTCAACCAGGTTGCTCTGTCCGTGAGTCATTGGTGAACTGGTACGACGGTACGCGTTATTAGTGTTCACCTCGTGAGGTAAGAATATCTTCAATCACCCGCACTTTTATAATTTTGAATTTTGTTTATTAGCAAAAGTGAAACGACTATGTTCGGACTGTTTAGTATCTTAATCTGGACTAAAAATCAAACCACAAAGGTTGGTATATTGTTAATGACTAGGTTATGTTAATAAACCATGCTTTACTACTTTCTTCAACCCGCTGCTCTTGCAAAGGTAATCTTAATGGATTGAAAATTATTCAATAATTATGCTCATGTGCATTGTTTAAACTTATTAATGTTTCCTGTAATAAGCAGCGATAACTTTTTTGTTGGAAGAGAGTTGGTTTGACAGTTTATGTGTGTTTGTATATCCCACCATAGCGCCTAAACGGCTGAACCGATTTTTTTTAATTCGTAATAATGGCCCAGCGACAAAAGCTATATAAAATTTATAAAAGGATTATAGTTTTTTAAACTTCTTCTTTTGTAATGATTATATTAAAGCAATAGATTACAAACTGTTTTTAGTAGTTGGTGAACTACTACTGTGTGTAAGATTAGTTAACTAAACGAAGGGCGTATTCACAGTAAATTAAAGTAACATTTGATATTCAGGCGTTTCGGTGAGTAAACGAAATATTATACGGATATTGGGTTTACCTTGTTTTTTATTCATCTACTCTGTTAAGTTCGTCCGCCACAAGGTCGGCTAGGACCTTTAGAAATGTATACATACATATTAGAAATATATTTTTATTAAACTTACAATTTTATATATAAGGCTAAACTTTTCAAACTTTGTTATCTATTAATTTAATTGTTCCTTTGCTTATTTGTTAAATAAATAATTGGTAGGCGTGACATACCGTGGGAGAGCCACGCTTCGGCATGAATGGGCCGGCCCGACCGGAGTGATACCACGGCCTCACAGAAAACCGGTGTGAAATAGTGCTTGCGCTGTGTTTCACCGAGTGAGTGAGGATACCGGAGGCCCATACCCCAACCCCTCCCCCTATCTCCCCCCCCCCATCCCCAAAGGCTGGTAACGCACTTGTGACGCCTCTGGTGTTGCGGGTGTCCATGGGCGGCGGTAATCGCTTACCATCAGGCGATACGTCTGCTCGTTTGCCGGTCTATTCCATAAAAAAAAAAAAACCGAACGACATGAATCGAAAACATAACGAGCATTACAGTGTCGTTATTTAGCCTTTAGTAATCACAAAATATCATAAGCGGGTTTTGGTATTACAGGATACCTGAAGAAACCTTTAATATTCTATTGTAAACTACCTTTTGCCTGCGGCTTCACCCGCGTATATGTCGGTTATCACGGTGATTCCGTAAACTGATGTAGGTAACTTTTTTTGTCAACCGATTGAAATACAACAAACACTAAATGTAAATTGAAGTTTAATACAATACCTACATAAGAGAAAATCGCACTCGTATCGCTTAAGCTACTTCTTAGATTAGAGCGCACCAACACACAAATAAACGAAAAATATATTAACCGCTGTTCAGTTCTGTTAGTTTAATAAAGATCGTTGGTGTCCCCTTCATAGGTACTGTAGGTAGTAGAGCCACGCTGATTTCAGCACGAATGGGCCGGCTCGACCGGGGCGGTGCTACCCTCGCACAGAAAATCAACTGTAGGTAGTAGAGCCACGCTGATTTCAGCACGAATGGGCCGGCTCGACCGGGGCGGTACTACCCTCGCACAGAACATCAACGTAAAAAGTGGTGAGTGCGAGACCGGAGGCCCAAATAGTCTAGTCAACAAGTTACATACTTGTTGACTAGACTAAAAGGTGCAGCAGCATCACTAGGCCGCCATGGTGTGGGTCGCCATACTGCATTGTCTGCATTCGCAGTGAGTATGGTGACCACCGCTCTTGGATTCTGCTTATGCTTTCCATCAGGCAGAGTAGAGTCATTATGGCAGGCCATACATAAAAAAAAAAAAAAACAAAAAAGATTTTTCTTCAATATCATAATGTCTTTTCAGACATCTAACTCTTACAATTTTATTAAATCTGTTAGAAATTGAACGTCATTATAATGGCAACATTTTTGCATGTCATTTTTTCTTGTTTGACGTTTTGAAGTGACAAGATAGTACTAACACAGACGCTTTGAAAAACGGTCGAACAAGGTGTCGTTTAGGTGCCGTTCAATAAGAATATTAGCTGATTGTCCTCAGACTCGGTTCTTCTCGTTGTTTACCGTTATGATTGGTCTGGTTTGGACACGCGAGTTTAGTGGTCCCGTCAAATAGGCGCGATCCGCGATAGTTAAAACGGGTGTATTATAATTACGATACTTGGGAGCCTGTACAGCCACTTAGGAGTATGAATGTGTGACGACGCAGAGAGGAGACTACCAAGGGATCCCTTGGAACGCCGATATCAAGGAATCCACACATCTCCAGTAAGTGCTTGATATTACATTAGCTTAGAATAAGAACAGGGTGAAACGCCCTGGTTTGATGCTCTTGCCAGTGACATAGTTAGCGATTGAATGCCTATACCATGGGCCCTATAGACATTGCAAACTTCACACGGTGAACGCTGCATTGGCAAAAGGATTGAACAAAATCTATACTAATATTATAAAGCTGAAGAGTTTGTTTGTTTGAACGCGCTAAGCTCAGGAACCACTGGTCCGATTTAAAAAATCTTTTAGTGTTGGATAGTAAATTTATCGAGGAAGGCAATAGGCTATATATTATCACGCTGAGACTAATAGGAGCGGAGTACCAATGAAGAATGTTTCAAAAACGGGGAAAATTATCACGCTACGGGCAATAGGAGACGCAAACGAGGTTGCGTGGGTCAGCTAGTGTATGGATATAGAATACATGTGTTTTAATCCTTCCAATCGATCTTCACTTCAAAGCTCAATAATATCTAGAACTTACTTATAACCATTTGTGAAACTCGCATAGTCTCTCTGAAATATGTGTGTTCATATTTTTGGTGAATTATGAATTCGTGAAAATTTCAGAATTCTAGCTTCAGCGGTTCTGATCTCTGAGTATGTCAGTCAGTCAGTCAGTCACCTTCCTTTTTTATATATATAGATTATGCTCAAACACTCAAACAAATGACGGTGATTGAGAATCAAACCTACCACGTCCGGCTTAGCAATCAGTTTCGCTAACCGCTAAATCAACAGGCAAATAAAAATTTGGCCTTACTACAACTGATTTGTAGAAAAACTCTGAGAGAGCGTCATATTATATCGATATTTTTTTATTATATCTAATCGTGTTTCGAGCTAAACTAAGTAAGTAAAATATTTTTTATTAATTCTTTATATTTTTATAACGTGTACAAGTTACAGAAACTGGTATCTATTGCAAGTTGTATCAATAAGTTCAAAGAATTATTTATTTCATCCATACTTATTATTATTAAAATTCGAAAGTACAGAATTGCTTCCGAATTTACTGTTTCTGTCATGCAATATGTAGGGCGTTCCCCCCAAGCGACGGCACTGACAAGAACAAACATTCGCATCAAACAGCACAGCAAAGCAAAGAATTAGGTTAGCGACGTGGAATCTGGGCTCCCTCACTGGACGCAATCAAGAACTAGCAGAGACCCTTAAACGGAGGCACATAAATATCTGCTGCATGCAAGAAACGAGGTGGAAGGGATCCAAAATGTCTGTTACGCTACCACGGTTAAACCGTTGTAACGATTTTAGTGAAATTTGGGATAGAGATTCTGATTCTTAATTTTTTTGATTCGCGATAGCCGACATACAGGGCGACGGAGCCGCGGTCAAAAGCTAGTACTTAATAATTTTTACATTCTCAAGTTGTGTATTACTTGTTACCTCATTATGAATACTGTACGTTTAAGTGCTATACAAAAAAATTGACGTAGGTTGAGAATCGAGGTCATCTTCAGACATCAGAACTAGAATGATTAATGACTTGCACTCAAATATGAAGCAATTATTATCAACTTTTCAAGTTATAGGAACAGCCTAACTGCGGAGTAAGTAGATTAATGTTTTCTGATACTTTGAATAATTTTCATGGAAGTTTTGTGTGGGTTTTTCATTTTATATTATTCTTTAGGTTTTACTTACTATAGTTTTGAGCTTTAACCAGATAAAGTGTTTACATTTGTTTCCATATCAAGATTTATGTAGATAAGATGTTGTCTCTAGGGCAGTTCTCTATCGCCTTTATCATGGGAGTGTTCTGAAGAGCGTATGCCTACAGTTAACTACAAAAACTCCTCCTTTGCTAAAATTTAAAACTAATTCTTAATCGTTGTAGTTACAGTGTGTGTTACATTTAAGAAAATAAACTCCACAGAGAAAAATACAGCTATTTTCTCCAATTGTTCAATATTGTTTTTACTTCAAACATATTTTGAATCGAAAACCTATAAATTCAAGTAAACATTGTACAAGAGTATTTCAATTACAGTATTTTAACTTGTTTACGTTTCAATGAAATTGTATTCGCAATATTCTTTGTCAGCTCGTATATTGATGCTGTTTGTCACTGGCCGTGATTTATTTGCAGCAAATAGTTAAATTGCTACAGAATTATTTTACAATGTTGAGTTGTATTTTAAAATAAATAGTATTACAGTAAAAATGTTTATTGTGAATTTATTGTGTACTAGCTATTGTTAGGATATATTTAGATGTGTAATTACTGTACCCAAATGTAGGTAGCTCGAGGTAGTAGTTGATTTCAGCACGAACGGGCCAGCTCAACTAGGGCAGTACTGCCCTCTTACAGAAGACCATCCTTAAATGACAACATTCGTGATGTCGTGATTCGTTAGTGAGTTGAAGACCGCAGGCCCAATGATGTAGAAGCATTATAATGCGGATCATCATGCTGCATTGTTGCATTCTCTGCATTAGGTCTGTATTCTTTAGTTAAATTAGTAAAAAAGTCGTTGAACTAAGAAGTTTTAATGAAATAGTAATTCATTCGATGTTTCATTTATCCTGTGTGGACTAAATTAAGTTGTAATACCTAACATAACGGCATATATAGATGAAGTAGAAATAGTACATTTGCACTAAAGTATAACATTTTGAAATACTTGTGATATGCAAAATTTAAATTAATGGTATCTTATTGAATTAATAGTACGTTAATGATTCAAAGATTGTTCTACAATTGACTGACACTAAAGTATACGTACAACGTTTATAAGTCTACTGCTGGATATATGCCTTTCTTTAGCAAGGAACTTTTAAGATACTTTACAATGCTAACGAGACGGATTTTAAAGGGTTTGTTTCAAGATTTCCTTGTCGTTGCAATTTTGTTTTTCAGTCGGCAAGTATGAATAAGGGAGGGGTCTTTTTTGACATTAAACTAGCTGATCTCTCGAACTTCGTACCGCCTTAGAATTATTTAGTTATTGAACGATGGTGACCGACAGCAGCGCCACCTACTGGGTACAATTATGTTTTTAAACTGGAAGCCATTGAAATATACATACAAAATTTCATCATAATCGTTCCAGCTATTTAGGAGAATTTAAGTAACAAACACACGTACAGAAGAATTATATTTCTAAAGATATATTTGCTTCGATACCTTCTAAATTCCATTACAGAAAATTACTACTAACTGAAATATAGAATAAACAAACAAGTACAAATAAAAACTATTTTAGAGCTATTAAAATGCTTGAAAAAGGAACGTTGCAAATGGTATTCAAGTTACATTTAGCTTTTTATTTTGCAGCGTCTTTTCATAAACTCATTTTTATGATAACTGCTTTTTTATTGTAGCTCTGGGCTACACCACTACTATTATGATCTACCACTGTTTAATCGTTGTAGTTACGAGACAAAGGATTAAAATATTAACTTTGTATTTAATATTGTTGAAAATATATTTTCGGTACTCATTTAAGTATATGTATGGAGATATATATGTGTTTACAGTTATATTCATAAAAAAAATATAAATCTTCAAAATTCATTGCACCGTCACCTACTACTGTTTCTACGATACATTTTGTCATATCCTAAGGTTGCCTGAAAGAGATTGCTTTTGGCAACAAGGCCACCCTTTGTACATTATATATTTGTATTTTACTGTACTCTCTAGTAAATCTGTAATACGGTGTACAAATGAAGAGTCTTCTATCTATCTACGTACATTTCTATTTATACTTTTTCTCTTCTGGTCATCTTATTTCGCCTCGGGCTAAATATTATATATGTGTGATGTATGTAGTACATTAACGACATATATGTCTTTGTAACTGTCTTATAAAATAAAGTTTGAATTACGAATTGATCTGGCACCAATCATGCAAAGTCGTAGGAGATCGTGAACGTAATAAAAAAGGGGGCAGTTATCTATTAGCTAAGTGGCTTTTGAAATCAGTGTACTTCATAGTAACACCAAAAGTTGACGTCCGTTCAACGTTATCTCGATTTTTTTTTGTCAAACCTTAGTTTGAAATCCAGACCCTGCACTAATGAAAGTGCAACGCGAAGTCTCATGGTTTATCTACCGTGCAAAAACATATGTTAAAATTCCCCAACATATCAAAGTTTTGTACTGAAGACAATTTTGTTTGGGTACTTAAGCGATGTACCAGTTTATTGCAGGTACATATATATTTCATTATCATCATCAATCATCATCAACAACCCATAATGTCCCACTGCTGGGCTCGGGTCTCCTCTCAGGAGAGAGTTAAGGCCATACGTCCCAACGCTGACCGAGGGCAGGTCTTACCGTGGGATGTTTTCAAGCCGCCCAAAGGCCTCCAACTAAGCTTCACGACTGCTATCCTATGATAACAACCGTGGCCGACTACTTAACGTGACCTCCGATTCACGGAGACGCTCATGGTATCCAGGTACTGACCGCGCCGTCGTTGCTTACCATAATAATAATAATAAATCACTTTATTGTACACCAGATTACTTACAAAGGTAACTTAAAGCTAAGAGGTACAATTGGCGGCCTTATCGCCCGAAGGCAATCTCTTACAGGCAACCATACTATGTATCTAATAATACAAATAAATTAAATGAACTCATGCTATCTACCAGGTTCGTGAAACTCATAGTAAATACCAGAGCTTGAATAAAGAAATTGACAGGAAAGATAATCGCTTCTTTTACAGTCACCGTCGTAAAATGACAACTGTTTTCAGTTCCTTTCTTGTGGTTGCTAGCGATATTGCTGAGCCCTATTATCTGTGGTTGAGATATTTATTTAAATCAAATGTCGAGAACACGTACTCATATATTTTGAGATAGCGAAAATTTAAAGCACATTTAGCAAACACGTTCAGGGGGCATTTATGCTATAGGTGTTATCAAAAATGATACGTAAAGAAAGACACCAATATTTATTTATTTTCCAGGACACACTATCAATGTCCTTAGTATAAAATCACATCGTTTAATTAATATTAGCCTTGCCTTTTACAAAATCAAGATCAACTTATCAGGCTTTATATTATACATTAATACCATCGTACTGGCTTAGGAATCCGGATGGCTACCCAATATCACTAGACCATCAGGCCTTCAACCTTTATACTTAATTACAATCCACACATGAAACATTTTAAAATAGTTTACTTGTTAACCGAACCCTTTCCTTCTCAGTTCCATATTTAAACTAACAATTCAAATTAATAATGAACAAAAACCACACGTGCAATCTGAAAACGCAATATGTGTGCATAACTGACTAACTTACCTAAAGTTCACAGGCGACAGAACTAGAAACGCTATTCAAAACAGAGTCTAATTTAGCGACTGAATACATCAGCCAATTACCCACTAGTAATTACACGAATTTACGGTCCTCACAATTCAGTGCAGACTTGGTCCCGCTTTCGTTATTTCGATCACGGGGCAAAACAGAAACATTTCAGTTGAAATATTTCAGTCCGCGTGTTTTAATTGTCTTTGAGATTTCACTTGACTTAACCTTGTTTAGTATTGTCAATAAATAATAAGCGTTTATCTAAATTTGAGTTAGAATTGTATGTCATAGCTAGGTATATTAAGTAGTATAAAGGAATCTGAGATAGTATGGGCAACTTAAATAGCTTGTAGGACAACTCCATATATACCAGACACCATAAAGTCTCATTTACGAATGTCATTAAACACTGGCGTGCCTGCTTTTAGCTAACGCAGTATGTCTTAAATGGATGAATCTAATCACCAGAACGCTTAGTGACGAACAACTGCTATTTTTCTACAAATAACTCTCCTCTGTGCTCTCTTCATAAGTCAGACATCGAAACCGTGAAGCATAATTATTATCATAATCGCATATCATACGATTCGTAGACCTTTCAATGTGCATTTGAAATTAATTAAGATAACTATAAAAACTATTACGATTCACCTAGCTCTAAACGCTCATCTTTTCACTATTAATGGTCCAAATAAAAAAAAGCCTCTTTCTAAGAATTTACTATTTGAAATGAATAGAGATACATTATAATTTGTAATTTAAAGTTGCTTCTAACATATCACATAATGACAACAAAAGATCATCGCAAACTCCCAAAAAATACAACAGCAATGCTTACTCCCTGTTCTTAAAGTAGATAAGAATGAGCTGTAACATAGAACAATATTTAAACTGTCAACGCGATAAAGATGTCACATAGAATAGATTGTATTGAACAACATTGAAAGTGCTTTCTAGTGTAAGCTTCTACACTAATACACTTTCAATATTATTTGTCACAACAAACTATTTGGACAAATATTTAATCTTGTTTTCCAATAAATTTGTGAAACTATTCTCCAAATTGAGCAGTTTGACTTTCATGTTGGCTCAAGTGTTCAGCTCGACATTCAAGTTTCCGAGTGAGTGGATAAAATTGTTTCTTATACGAATAGTACAGGAGCTTACATTATACAATTATTTTAAAAATACAAGGCAAAAAGAAAAGGTGATAACTTTGACGTATCTGAATCTGAGTCTATCTGGTCCTAAATGAATTAACGGTTTAAGATACGACTTTCTTTTAAAACTGACTGATCCAGATCTATTCTCTTCTTAAAAAGGAATATAAGACACAAGTTTACTTTCCAGTAAGCTTGTGAGTACAAGTAACTTTAGTATTTGAAAATACAATTTAGTACAATAAGTAGGTCTATGAAATCTATGGATGTCTATCCAAAGATAAAAAGCAGTCAAAAATCTAAAAAAACTTTTTTTATTAGTTCTCTCTTACAGTTTAGTTACTACTTTTATGTGAATTAAAGAATTCATTCCTTTCTTCATTTTACTAAGCCTCAGTCATGAAATTAATCGATTAACAGTTGTCCTATATCCTGAGATGGCTAGTCATCGCAGTGTAACCAATATTTACGGTCACTCCATAGCTCCAAAGGCTCATAGCTTGATATTATATAGCCTTGACCATCACAACAGATACGCTGTTAGGTTTTAATACTCGATACGATAATATGGAATGTTCCAGAGAACAAAGTTTTTAAACAAACGAAAATTTATTTCCAAAATTCTATTCACTACAGCTTTTAATGGGACTAATCCCGCCCACACGCCCACCACTGCAACTCCTGTACACCAGGATCAACAGCGGTGACCAACGATCACACCGAGTTACGACACTCGGGAAGTCCCAGGAAAAAATTAAACTGTCTTGGAACCCGCAACGAAATTAATCAGAAGAAAAACTGGAGGAGTTGGAAATATTATAAGTCCACTTCCCTCCTTAGCAAAGCGGGAGACAAAATGAAGTCAAAATAGGCATACACCTTTTTCAAAAACAGGAAGCACCACGGATAAAATATTATGGGTCCTAAGTGAGCTATATTTGATATAGTATGTATGGCAGAATCGCCTAAACGCACGGAAATTCACCGCAGTTGACACAAGATCCCCATAGTATACCGCCCCAGATGTCATTTGTAAGCTATTTAGCATCATGTTACGTTCATTGCACCAAAGACTACTTTCCCAGAGGATATGACGAGCCGACTGTTCATAGCTATAATCAGGTGTTGAGCATTGACACAATGGTGAATCGACTAATTTAAATGAGTGTAGTTTGCTCTTAAAGTTACCGTGGCCTGTAAGAAATTGAGCGACACAGTGATCTACCTCGAGCCATGTCTTCGACAACCGTTTGCGAACAGATGGAAAGAACTGGTAGAGGTGGCGCCCTTTAGATGATTCGTCCCATCGTTGCTGCCATTCATCCATGAGGTCGCTATAAACATTGGATTGCTGTTGTAACAATCTTATGATTTTATCGCGGTCGCGTACGCCCAAAAAATCGCATTCCATATTTTGTAGTGTAGAATAGTACATGGCTGCACGTCTTTGCACCTCGAGATCGACCGGAAGAACACCCGCCAACACCGGTAAAGCCTCAGTGCTAACCGTACTATATGCCTTGCACAAGAAAATCAATGCAAGTCGTTGGCCTTGTAACAGTTTGCGACGGACAGCACATACAATCGCCCTATCGGCCCATACAGGGGCACCATAGCAAATAGAACCCAAATAAGTAGCATATATGACCGAGCTGAACACTTGAGCCAACATGAAAGTCAAACTGCTCAATTTGGAGAATAGTTTCACAAATTTATTGGAAAACAAGATTAAATATTTGTCCAAATAGTTTGTTGTGACAAATAATATTGAAAGTGTATTAGTGTAGAAGCTTACACTAGAAAGCACTTTCAATGTTGTTCAATACAATCTATTCTATGTGACATCTTTATCGCGTTGACAGTTTAAATATTGTTCTATGTTACAGCTCATTCTTATCTACTTTAAGAACAGGGAGTAAGCATTGCTGTTGTATTTTTTGGGAGTTTGCGATGATCTTTTGTTGTCATTATGTGATATGTTAGAAGCAACTTTAAATTACAAATTATAATGTATCTCTATTCATTTCAAATAGTAAATTCTTAGAAAGAGGCTTTTTTTTATTTGGACCATTAATAGTGAAAAGATGAGCGTTTAGAGCTAGGTGAATCGTAATAGTTTTTATAGTTATCTTAATTAATTTCAAATGCACATTGAAAGGTCTACGAATCGTATGATATGCGATTATGATAATAATTATGCTTCACGGTTTCGATGTCTGACTTATGAAGAGAGCACAGAGGAGAGTTATTTGTAGAAAAATAGCAGTTGTTCGTCACTAAGCGTTCTGGTGATTAGATTCATCCATTTAAGACATACTGCGTTAGCTAAAAGCAGGCACGCCAGTGTTTAATGACATTCGTAAATGAGACTTTATGGTGTCTGGTATATATGGAGTTGTCCTACAAGCTATTTAAGTTGCCCATACTATCTCAGATTCCTTTATACTACTTAATATACCTAGCTATGACATACAATTCTAACTCAAATTTAGATAAACGCTTATTATTTATTGACAATACTAAACAAGGTTAAGTCAAGTGAAATCTCAAAGACAATTAAAACACGCGGACTGAAATATTTCAACTGAAATGTTTCTGTTTTGCCCCGTGATCGAAATAACGAAAGCGGGACCAAGTCTGCACTGAATTGTGAGGACCGTAAATTCGTGTAATTACTAGTGGGTAATTGGCTGATGTATTCAGTCGCTAAATTAGACTCTGTTTTGAATAGCGTTTCTAGTTCTGTCGCCTGTGAACTTTAGGTAAGTTAGTCAGTTATGCACACATATTGCGTTTTCAGATTGCACGTGTGGTTTTTGTTCATTATTAATTTGAATTGTTAGTTTAAATATGGAACTGAGAAGGAAAGGGTTCGGTTAACAAGTAAACTATTTTAAAATGTTTCATGTGTGGATTGTAATTAAGTATAAAGGTTGAAGGCCTGATGGTCTAGTGATATTGGGTAGCCATCCTGATTCCTAAGCCAGTACGATGGTATTAATGTATAATATAAAGCCTGATAAGTTGATCTTGATTTTGTAAAAGGCAAGGCTAATATTAATTAAACGATGTGATTTTATACTAAGGACATTGATAGTGTGTCCTGGAAAATAAATAAATATTGGTGTCTTTCTTTACGTATCATTTTTGATAACACCTATAGCATAAATGCCCCCTGAACGTGTTTGCTAAATGTGCTTTAAATTTTCGCTATCTCAAAATATATGAGTACGTGTTCTCGACATTTGATTTAAATAAATATCTCAACCACAGATAATAGGGCTCAGCAATATCGCTAGCAACCACAAGAAAGGAACTGAAAACAGTTGTCATTTTACGACGGTGACTGTAAAAGAAGCGATTATCTTTCCTGTCAATTTCTTTATTCAAGCTCTGGTATTTACTATGAGTTTCACGAACCTGGTAGATAGCATGAGTTCATTTAATTTATTTGTATTATTAGATACATAGTATGGTTGCCTGTAAGAGATTGCCTTCGGGTGATAAGGCCGCCAATTGTACCTCTTAGCTTTAAGTTACCTTTGTAAGTAATCTGGTGTACAATAAAGTGATTTATTATTATTATTATGGTAAGCAACGACGGCGCGGTCAGTACCTGGATACCATGAGCGTCTCCGTGAATCGGAGGTCACGTTAAGTAGTCGGCCACGGTTGTTATCATAGGATAGCAGTCGTGAAGCTTAGTTGGAGGCCTTTGGGCGGCTTGAAAACATCCCACGGTAAGACCTGCCCTCGGTCAGCGTTGGGACGTATGGCCTTAACTCTCTCCTGAGAGGAGACCCGAGCCCAGCAGTGGGACATTATGGGTTGTTGATGATGATTGATGATGATAATGAAATATATATGTACCTGCAATAAACTGGTACATCGCTTAAGTACCCAAACAAAATTGTCTTCAGTACAAAACTTTGATATGTTGGGGAATTTTAACATATGTTTTTGCACGGTAGATAAACCATGAGACTTCGCGTTGCACTTTCATTAGTGCAGGGTCTGGATTTCAAACTAAGGTTTGACAAAAAAAAAATCGAGATAACGTTGAACGGACGTCAACTTTTGGTGTTACTATGAAGTACACTGATTTCAAAAGCCACTTAGCTAATAGATAACTGCCCCCTTTTTTATTACGTTCACGATCTCCTACGACTTTGCATGATTGGTGCCAGATCAATTCGTAATTCAAACTTTATTTTATAAGACAGTTACAAAGACATATATGTCGTTAATGTACTACATACATCACACATATATAATATTTAGCCCGAGGCGAAATAAGATGACCAGAAGAGAAAAAGTATAAATAGAAATGTACGTAGATAGATAGAAGACTCTTCATTTGTACACCGTATTACAGATTTACTAGAGAGTACAGTAAAATACAAATATATAATGTACAAAGGGTGCCGTCACACCTTTCTAGACTTGGCATTATTACAGACAATACATGCCCATATTGCGAATCTCAAGAAGGAACCATGGAACATCTGATTTTTGATTGTCAAAAATTCTTGCTTGACAGATTAGTGTTGGCTAGTGAACTCAGTGATTTAAAAATTAAGTGTGATTCTTCATCCCGCCCGCCGCCACTAGAACAGTTATTAAAAGACAAAAACACTTACAAACCAAAATATAAATATATTAAAAATACTATTAAAACAATTTAAAATGAAGTGAAGTGAAAGTGCAATGTTTGTTCAAATAAAATAAGACTTGACTTAAAGGTCTTAGTTACCAGGTCATAAAATCCCAAAAAAAAAAAAAAAAGGAAACAGTCGCGAGAATAAACAAAAAAAAAACAATATTTAAATTATCAAAACACAACGTCACACGTTAACCGCACGATGCCGCGGATTCACTACAGCTATTAAAAATTCAATTCACCGAATACAAAAACTAAAATGATCTAGCTACAAATAAACCTAGGCCTTTTTATCACTCGACTATATTGCCCGCCATTTGTAGTCTGACCAAAGGCGTGTCACTTTATAGCAAGTTAGTCATAATAATGTCTATTAAGTTATTTTTAGAATATAGGTAATCGTTTTATGATTCACATTACATACCCCTGTCTGTTAGAATCGACCATCTCGATTCACCAGGAGATCGAACAGCACTATGAAGTTATACCTGCTTCAGCTTAGCGAGTATCCATACCTTTCTGAATTTATGTTAGACTAAACGATCCTAAAATCATCGTTCCTAAAATGACGTAAGTCTGGCGTGACTGGGATCTTGGACTATGGACTAATATTATGGCTTTTGTTTATTTAAAATGTGCATAAAATAAAATGATAGCACAATAAACCTCATATAAAGCGATATTTTGCTTTAAGGAGCTATAATATTTTACAACGCTCATAAATACTGTTTTCATAAAAGTACTGGTATCAAGTTATGTGTTCAAACTAGATTATCTTCGGTCATAAAACATGTATTTGATAGTTTGACATTTTAAGGAACCACTTTATTTTAAGCGGTATATTATGTTATGGGTTATTTTCCTTTACTAACATATAAACTGGCCAAATCATAAGTTTATTTTACTTCGCCAAGATCTTTTTTACAAGCTTTTTATGAACTTGCAATGTATGTTCGGGTGGAATCTCGCAACTCAATTTTGAAGCAGATATCTTCAACTGATTTTGCTATGTATGCAGCGTGACAATACAATATTATAATGACATGGAGCTGATCTGATGCTGGAGCTGGAAGGTGGCCATAGGAACTCTGAACAACAACATCATCGAGTTTGGACTCGTTTGATTCGTCTCGAGGCAATTCAGTAAAAGCTTGTTTTTGAAAAGCTTTTTCATTTAATTTATTCATATTTATTTCTATCTGTCATCATAAAATACTAGTTTTTATTTTAGGTTTCGTAGAAGTTTTTCTATCTCTTGTAAACCACTGTACTATTATTAAATTTAATATTATTTCAAATCCATACTGATATTGTATATATACCATGTGTCCCAAAATACAACGATAAGCGGGCGCCAAAAGGTAGACCTGCTCATGAGTACATAAGGAAAAAAAATAAAAAAAATATACCTAGTTTTTTTTTTTTAGTTAAAAGAAAAATTTACAATTTATTTATTACGTAATGGTGTCCATACTTTTTTTTTACAAGACCATGAGTCAAAGTACACTAAGAGTAAAAATATTTCAAAATTGTAGGGAAAAAAATTATTTTGAACGTTTTTTGTGTAAAAACTGCGGGCAATTTGGTGTTTTTAAGAGTTGTGGTGAATAGTAGCAATATCATGAAAGGTATAAATTTTCAAAGAAATTCTAAATTTTTCTTGTAACTAAAAAAGAAACTAGGTATATTTATTTATTTTTTTCCTTATGTACTCATTAGCAGGTCTACCTTTAGGCGCCCGCTTATCGTTGAATTTTGGGACACCCTGTATATCCTTTGCAGATTTCGCCTATGGTGACTGTTTATGTCTGAGGATCTAAGTTTCGTGCGTGTGCTCTGGTGTGCCTTACGTACCCTGTCTTAGCACTGAAGGAACGTGCACGGATGCACGCGTTCAGAATAAAAATACTTTTGAATACTTCGGTTATTTAAAAACATTAACCAAACAATTGATCATGTTCAAGTACGGGAAAAAATAAATATTTTTTGAATGATTGGAAAATAACCTCAATACGAGCGAAGGCCTGACAGACTAAATCCAACTCCATTAACATTGCCATGAGCTTTCTCAATGTCAACTAACGCAAAGGATTAGCGCTAATTGCTTATCACGAGTGATTGATATTACTTAGTTGGCATCAGCGAGAATCAACAAAACTAATTTACACAATGACATGTAATCTCATATACGTGGCCTAGCAACTGATTATTGTCGACAAAGGTTTATGTCACGTAATGATAAATTTTCTTTTTATTAACATCTTTTTTCAGGTAACGACATACATACATACATCTATACGAATAAATAGAATTGGAGTGTCCGTTTGTGATATTAAAATAACCGCTTTTGAATATTAGGTCTTTACCTATGAAATTGCCGTTCTTCAGTACTGGTCATTTCAAATAAAAAAAAGTTTGTAATGGCTCTGTATTCTAAATTCAAATTAATTTTGTTTTAAAACCATGACATTCTATTTACAAACTCAGTCTTTTGTTTTTTGACTAACGTTGTATTTTCATTACATTTGAACATTTTTCGTCAAAATGGAGACTTTAAAAATTCGTGTAATTATGGAATATGAATTCCGTCGTGGTACCAACGCGACACAAACGGCACGTAACATCAAAAACGTTTACGGAGAGAACTGTACAAACGAACGCATAACCCGTTATTGGTTTTCCTGGTTCCGTTCTGGAAATTTTGACTTGAAAAATGAAGCTCGTAGTCGTCCGGAGACTTTGGTTAACAATAATGAATTAAAGGCGATCGTGGAAGCTGACGAAACTCAATCTACAGCTGAGCTAGCAGCAGCTTTTAATGTAAGCATCAAAACAATATTGATCCATTTGCGACAAATTGACAAGGTAAAAAAGCTTGATAGATGGGTACCCCACGACCTTAACGATCGCCAGCGCAACGTACGCGTCGAGACCTGCCTTGCGCTGTTCAACAGGCAAAGAAATGAAGGAATTTTGAAACGAATTGTTACGTCCGACGAAAAATGGATTCTGTTCGACAATCGAAAGCGGTCAGCAAGTTGGTTAGACCCTGTTTCAGCACCAAAGCAATGCCCTAAACCAAAAATTACCCCTAAAAAGGTGATGGTCCCTGTCTGGTGGTCTAGTGCGGGTGTGATTCACCACAGCTTTTTACAAAACGGCATGAGCATTAATGCAGATGTGTACTGTGAAGAACTGGAGAGAA
Organism: Diaphora mendica; assembly: GCA_949125395.1. Classification (NCBI taxonomy): domain Eukaryota; kingdom Metazoa; phylum Arthropoda; class Insecta; order Lepidoptera; family Erebidae; genus Diaphora; species Diaphora mendica. The sequence continues at coordinate 39,136,999 of OX421310.1, read as the reverse complement.
TGATGGAGAAGCTTGCACATCTGCAAGCAGCTTTGGTCAATCGGTCGTCCCCACTGCTCCTTCACGACAACGCGCGACCCCATACTGCGCAACAGACAGTCTCCAAGCTGCAGGAGCTGGAGATGGAAGCTCTCCCTCATCCGCCATACTCACCAGACCTTGCACCTACCGACTATTACTTTTTCCAAAATTTAGACAACTTTTTAGTGGGTAAAAAATTCAATTCCCGAGAGGCAGTACAAAATGCCTTTAAAGAGTTTATTGCCTCCCGTCCAGCTGATTTTTACAAGAAGGGCATCAATAAACTGCCAATGCGTTGGCAAAGATGCGTCAATTGCATGGGTGATTACTTCCAATAACAGAAATAAAAAAGTTTGAAAAAATAAGTACTTTCACTTATTGCATACAAAACGGCAATTTCATAGGTAAAGACCTATTAAAAGCATATGTATGTACACACGGTACATGTAACAAAATATTTTTTTTTACAATTTTTGTCTGTCTGTCTGCGCAGGAGTAACTTAGGCTACTTTTTAACCGACTTCATAAAAGGAGGAGGTCCTCAATTCGACTATTTTTATTTTTTATATTTCTTGCCTCATAACTTTCGACTGCGTCAACCGATTTTGATGATTCTTTTTTATTTGGAAGCTGGTGCTTTTCGAGTGGTCCAGATTGAAGTTAGTTTTATCGTTAAAATTTGTGATTATTTCTAGACTAGCTTTGTTCCTTGGCGTTACCCGCAGTACGACGATAACCGCGGGTAACACCGGGTTCAGCTAGTTAAGAATATAGAGTGTCGCAACCCCAATTTATCCCACGGGTGTCATAAAAGCGGAATAAGGGAGCCAACTACTCAGGACAATTCTAAGGAGAAGCCTACATCTAGCAGTCCATTGCATAAATTAAAATACATTACCTGACGTTTCTATCCAGAAACAAATTATGCAAATTTTGTATTCTGTGTATACAGAACTTTTATAAAGATTAATGACTCGGTGATTTGTTGTGACGGTATAATATTTATAAGCAGGAGCCCAAGGGCTCCTGGATACTCTAGTGTTACATGGTGACTGCGGTGAGAGTAATGCGGTGCCTTGTATGCAAACTTACAGTTACATTATATATCCTATACAAGGCATATCATCACGTGCAGTCCTTGACGTGACCGATAATATCCTCATATCTGAGATATGCTGTCATCGTTTAGTTATGTATACATTCTATTAATTTACTTACATATGACGTAGGAATAATTATCAAAAAAAAAATTGAATTTATTTCAAACTAGTTGAGCCCAGCGGTGTTTCCCGCGGTACAAAACGGGTAACGTCGCGGGGCAAAGCTAGTCAAAAAAAGTAGGCTAAGTTACTGCTTATATCATCAGCTATCTGCCAGTGAAAGTCCAGTCAAAATCGGTACAATCGTTCCAGAGATTAGCTGGAGACAGATTAGTTAGACAGACAGAGGGACAGACAGTCAGACAGGCAAAACTTGCAAAAAAATGATATTTTGGTACATGCACCGTGTATACATACATAATAATATGTATTTATTAAAAAGCAGTTATTTTAATATTACAAACAGACACTCCAATTTTATTTATTTGTGTGTATGTATTTATCCAAGATAGATGTAAAATGTGTATAAATTAAGATTTTACAACAATTTCAGAAACAAAAAATATGTTTTTTATTCATAAATCAATAAATGTATATCTTTACAAGTCAATACAGAAACACATAACCCATACTTTCAAAGTACTTATCAATATTACTCCTTGCAGATATCCGATACTGTTGGACCCAAACCATTTTCGCGAGAAAATTGAAAAACTGAAGAAGCTTACTTAGTGATTGGACACTCCCGGCGGTGTAGCGTTACCCATTGATTTTTCATATATCGCATATATACATAAAGATAAGGGCAGTTTTTAATAAACGGACCTTCTCTTTATGTTTAGTAGTAAGTAGTTAGTAAATATTAACGACCATAATATGAGAGGCTTTAGGAGTTTTCCTTATGATACAAGCTAAAATTCAAAATTTAAAAAACCCCCTACTCAATCACTTAATCGAGTAATCATACGCCAATGATATTTTTGCAGACATTCTGTTATTCTTCCCCACTTTCACCCCCATAAATTTTAAACGACTCAACCCATTTTCATGAAACATGTCTAAGAACACTCGCACATAACTCACCTTTCATACAAAAAAAACTAAATTGAAATCGCATCATCCGTTCGTGAGCTACGGTGCCACAGGCAGACAGACAGACAAACAGACAGACAGACACGTCAAACTTATAACACCCCTCTTTTTGCGTCGGGGATGAAAAATTGAAACAAATGAAATGGTACTACACATATTATATGAGATTGCTAGTGGGTCTTTTTGTTTTGGGTAAGTGTTTCGAAGTATATCACGATCAGTTTAACCTGGTCTAAATGTCAGATAAAACATAAATACGTGCTGAGGTACATGTCACTCTTTTTAACCGACTTCCAAAAGGAGGAGGTTCTCAATTTCATCGGTTTTTTTTAAGTATGTACATTGATTACTCCGTCGATAGTGGACCGATTTTGAAAATTCTTTTTGTATTCGAAAGGGTATGCTCCCCATGTGGTCCCATGGCATCCATATGAGGATCTGATAATGGGATCCCAAGGAAATTGAAAGAAACCCTCAAATTTACGTGAGCGCCTGCAATGAAGTTAAGAGCAATTGTCTGCATGCCTTCATATTCTGTAGACATCATTTAATTTTAAATGAAATGATGATGAGAGACTTAAAAAAGACTAAAAAGCGAAAAATAAAAAAAAACTTCGTTTAAAAAAACCGACTTCAAAAACTAAAAAGTACAAAATTACTTAATTTGTATGTGCTACCTATTCATAGGTTTGAAGTCGGTGCCAAGCCAAAATGTAATAGTAGGTACCGTACTCGCCGCGCGTGACTAAGAGCGGGATAGCTGCTCTTCGCGTTGAACAAAACAACCGAAGCGTCGGTGACGTCGTTGACGTTCGTCTCGAAATATAGTGAGTGTGGTATCTACTATTACATTTGGCTTGGCACTGACTTCAAACATATGAATGGTAGCACATACATATTAATTTATTTTATACTTTTTAGGTTTTGAAGTCGGTTTTTTTGAACGAAGTTTTTTTTTTATTTACAAGATTTTTATTAACTTGCAATGTATGTATTTATGCTTGTATGTTCGGGTGGAATCTTGCAACTCAATTTTGAAGTAGATATCTTCAACCGAATTTGCTGAAATTTTGCAAGCATATGTAAACAGCGTGACAATACAATATTATAATGACATGGAGCTGATCTGATGCTGGAGCTGGAAGGTGGCCATAGGAACTCTGTGTAGAAACTTCGCAACATCATCGAGTTTGGACTCGTTTGATTCGTTTCGAGACATTCCAGTAAAAGCTTGTTAGGTTTTAGTTGCCAAAATGACTCTGCTCTAACTGATGGAAATTATGAGTAGAATCTAAGAGTAGCGGTCACGATCCTCAATGCGAATGTCGATAATACAGCATGGTGCCCTACACATGGCGGCCTAGTGAGATGCTATTTCTTTTATACTAGATTTTTTTTATGTGATAAAAGGGGGCAAACGAGCACACGTATCGCCTGATGGTAAGCGATTACCGCCGCCCATGGACACCCGCAACACCAGAGGCGTCACAAGTGCGTTGCCGGCCTTTAGGGAATGGGGAGAGGGAAGGGGGAGGGGTTGGGGTATGGGCCTCCGGTATCCTCACTCACTCGGTGAAACACAGCGCAGGCGCTGTTTCACATCGGTTTTCTGTGAGGCTGTGATATCACTCCAGTCGAGCCGGCCCATGCATGCCGAAGCGTTGCTCTCCCACGGTAAAAGATGCAAGTTTTCAACTATTGTCAACTTCTTCACCAGTTGACTTGACCGTTCATAGAAATTCACGGTTAGTTGTAATTAAAGCGCTAGGTACGTAGTACATAAATATGTATTAAACTAATAGAGTTCATAATTAAATTAAAAAGCTTTTTAAAAACAAGCTTTTACTGGAATGCCTCGAGACGAACCAAACGAGTCCAAACTCGATGATGTTGCTACGTTTTTTTACAGAGTTTTTATGGCCACCTTCCAGCTCCAGCATCAGATCAGCTCCGTGTCATTATAACATTGTATTGTCACGCTGTATACATATGCTTACAAAATTTCAGCAAAATCGGTTGAAGATATCTGGTTCAAAATTGAGTTGCAAGATTCCACCCGAACATACAAGCATACATACATACATTGCAAGTTAATAAAAAGCTTGTAAAATAGGGTGTCTGTTAAATTATTGCCTTTAGCTTGTATTAGGTATAAACGTTTTGATAGGAAGGTTTTCGATTAGGCTTAGTACTAAGCACCTGTTTTTTTTTGTTTTAGAAAATAACTGCAGTAAATTAAAATTGGCATTTAATCATCACATCACACTAATATTGTAAAGGCGAAAGTTTGTGAGTGTGTATGTTTGTTACTCTTTCACTCAAAAACTACTGAACGGATTTGGATGAAACTTTACAATAATATGGCTTATCCATCAGAATAACACAGGCTACTATTCGCCACGATGACCGACATACACGCGGGGCAAGCCGCGGGCAATAGCTATTTTAAAAATAAATGTTCTTTGACAACTAAGAAAGATCATACTGAACAATCATCTGAATCTTATGGGAAAATCAAAGAACATAATAAAGAAAAACAAGAATAAAAACATATAAAAACCTTTTATAAAAAAAAAACCGACTTCCAAAAAACATCCAACGAAAACTCTGCCAAAAAAAACACTTAAAAGCGTAAAATAAACTGGTTCTTCATAAATTGCCTATACCTAATTCCTTATTCATTTAAATAGTAGTATTATAATGTGTGCTATGTACCTAGAATCTGTTTGAAGTCGGTGCCAAGTGACTATCGCTTAGACTTTTGTAATTGTTCGTTTGTATTCTTTTTGGCTTAGCACCGACTTCAAACAGATTTTAGGTACCTAGCACACATTAAAATATTACTATTTAAATGAATAAAGAATTAGGTATAGGCAATTTATGAAGTACCAGTTTATTTTATGCTTTTAAGTGTTTTTTTTTGGCAGAGTTTTCGTTGGATGTTTTTTGGAAGTCGGTGTTTTTCTATATAAAGTTTTTATTTTTCAGTTTTTAGTGCAAACAATCGTAGGAAACTAGAACTATTTCATCAAATTTTATCATCAAGAATACAAATTAAGGTCTATACGTACATGTAATATTAAAATTATCCTCTAATCCCTAACTGTTGAAGAGTTTAACCTTCTATCATCAGCTCACCTAAATAACTTGAAAGTATACGACTGAAGGTCTTTAGATACGTATGAAATTGAAAGAATTATCCTCCAACTCCTAACCGTTGAGGAGTTGTACTTTCCACCTTCCATCATCAGCTTACCTAAATAATTTGAAAGAATACGACTAAAGGTAACATACATACTGTTATAAGTAACGATTCCAACCTCGTATAAATGCCTCATTTGTTTAAATCTTAATGATTACTAGGCATACAATAAAATATATTATAAACTTATAATTCAATTGGTGATTTTATAAACAAGTAAATAGTTTCATATTAATATCTTGGCGCCTTCCGCTTGTCAGCTTCCGGCGCGACTTATATTTCATATCAAATCTTTAATGTTACACAATCCTGTATTATCAAATAATAATTGTATGCTAATAATCATTAGAATATTTATGGTAAACAATATTTGATATTATCTACTAAATATGTGAATTTAGTATTGAATTGGGTCAAGCCTGTCAAATACTATAAAAATACCTTCGTTCGAGTAATTTCACGCATTCATATCCCGAACGTTCTACTTGGTGCTAATCGACCGTTACAATACCTATGATATTTAAAGATTTATCCTCCAACTCCTAACCTTTTAGAAGTTGTACCTTACCTCATCAGCTCATCATCATAAAATGATGACTACCAGACGCAAATACCGGTGTAACTTCAGAAAATATACGAAAAACATAGTATGTGCCTATAAAAAATGAGGGTTTCTCTCGATTTCCCTGGGATCTCATCATCAGATCCTGATATGGTGGCAATGGGACCAATGCTCTCGAGGTGAGAGCATACCCTTTCGAATACAAAAAAAATAATTAAAATCAGTCTACAATTGACGGAGTAATCGGTGAACATACATTAAAAAAAAACATACAGTGGAACATAGAACCTCCTCCTTTTTGGAAGTCGGTTAAAAAGATTACATCGATTTCATTGTTCTAAATATATTATTATAATAATAAAAATAATATCTAAATATATTTAAAATATAATTTACTGAAGACCAATTAAATAAGCTTGAGAGACTTCAAAACCTCTGCATAAGATTCATATTCGGATTACGGAAATATGATCATGTCTCAGATTATCGTAAAAAGCTTAAGTGGTTACCCATCCGCCTTCGCCGGAATGCACACATACTTTTTCTTCTATATAACATTCTTTTTAATCCTTTTACCCCGAGTTACCTTAAATCGCGATTCACTTTCTTGCACGACACACATCTCAGGTTGCTGAGATCGTCAGAGAACCTAAAGCTGAAAATGCCTGGCCATTCTACCAAATTTCTCGACCACTCATTCTCTGTCCAAGCAGTTCGGTTATGGAACGCCCTACCAGTCGCTGTAAGACGTGCCAAATCACTGGCTGCATTTAAGAGACTGGTAAAGGAGACACCAATGTCCCGTAAACATTTTTTTTTTAATCTCTTTTAATTAGTTAATTAGGTCACAATATGTCACTTAGTATGTAAACTATTTTGTAATATTTAACTCACACCTTGTTTGTATTTCTTTACTATTCACTTTAAACGATACATCCTATTACTATAATTTTACCTTTTTATATATCTTTTAACACACTAGAAACTACCCAAATACTATCTCCCAATCTTAATTTTCCATCCCATGGTTGCCTGTAAGAGATTGCCTACGAGCAATAAGGCCGCCACTTGTACGTACATACCTAGTTTTAAGTCCATTTTATAATCTTCTGGTGTACAATAAAGATATTATTATTATTATTCTACTAATACACAAAAGTATTTTCACGTGAATTAATTTTTTGAATATTTACCCAAACTTTGTTAGATTTACCCTTATCCCTTGAGACCCTTTCTTTCAAGATTGAAATCAGAATAAACCAAGCATGTTCGTAAATTTAGCGTAGCGTTTATGCATAACCATAAGATCCAATTTCTTTACGGGCTCAGAAACAATGTGCCCGGGCTGTAACTTTTGTACCCTTGAAAGAAATGCTTGAGGCAAAAGGATTACGATGCCAAAATGACATTTGGGCTTTTTTGTTTAATCTCGAAATTCTCGGGATAAATAATAATAACTATGTATATCAGCTTACATATATAAAGCTTCATATTTTTAAAAGAAATTATTAGAGTCATCTTTTGTTAAAACGTTTCGAATCAAATCAAGTTATGACATAAGCGGAAAAAATTAGTAGAAAATTAACTTTTAGTAGTATTTTAATTACCATCTTAAATCTACCCTTTTTTTTCGTGCGGAAATCCCCTCGGATACCACCTCCTGGTGGCATGTCGGACTCGAACGGACTAAAACCGCACGCCGTCTCGGGAACAAGAAGCACCAGGGAACCAGGTGCACTCTAGCAAGGAAACCCCGACGTACCTCCGGCCGCCTACGGTTCGTACTGTGTGGGAACCCCGATGTTCCCGTTGCTATCCCCCGGGGCGCACACGCTCCACAGCGTCCACGCTTCCACCCGAGCCTGCTTCTGCTAGTTTGACGGATGGCCTCACCTGTCACCCTCAGGCTTGCGCTTATGGAGGACGGAGATCGTTCTGAGATCTCCAGCGCCCGAGTCGCCTGCGGTACCTGGCCCGTTCCCGAGCCTGGCAGGCCGGTAAAGTTCTAAACTTTACCCGGTCCCGCTCCGCCGTCTCGTTGGCAAGTATAACATGCTCGCAGAAAGAAACGGCGGATCTTAAGTCTACCCTGAATTTAATATTCGTAGCAACATTGGTTGTAATTTCTTACGTGCCACAAACTTACTACACTAAAATTATAATAATTGTAACAAAAGGTACCACTTAAAATACCAATATCTTTGTTTAAAGTGAGTTTGTCTACCATTACGTGCTCTAGTAAAAAACCTTAAATCAGTGTGCTCTGCGAACTATCTAGGATTCTCTATTTATTATTTAAAATACTATCACGGAATTGCATTTACCATTTATATTAGAAAACAAATACATCAAAATAATGAAACTTCTGTTGACTACATAAAAGCCATTCTAATGACTTTATATTACCGTGGTGCTAAACAGTGTTCTAAATGGCAATGGAGTTTTTTTCCTGTGCATGTACGTGAGGTTGAAATACTACGTGACAGTAAGTGAAAGAATGAATACCTGCGTGTTTTTAAAAGGAATGGAAAATTGCGAAACACAAGAAAGGATATAGAATGTTTACCGGGCAATTGCTACGGTAATTTTTTCCTAGATTAATAAAAAAACACCATTTTATGCGCTTTTTTGCACCATATTACATTTAATTTAAAAGGTTATTTTCCTATCAAACTCTTTACCCGATTACCGTATCAATCGCCACTATACATACACCTATAACAATAAGATGTGTACGTACCTAATATCAACCCATTTGTATCCTACAGAATCTAGGTAATATTTTTCCTTCATATTTATCCAGTTACATATCGAAATATTTTCCGAACGATAAACGGGGAGATAATAAACATGAACACGTCTTATTCATTTCCGTGTGACACGTATAAGTGAGAGCCTGTAAATGAGCCCTATTTAGCTTTCAACATCAGCTTCGTACATGAAACTGATGATGAAATGGCCGTAATCCACATCAATGGCGACACATAATATCCTGTTGAAGTCATCCCATGTCAGGTTAGAAACGTTGCTAGTAGCTGGAAAAGTTTGCTTATTGATCATACAAGTATATGTGCAAAACTTCTTGAAGCATTTCGATTTATGGCTAGGCAATAATTTTAAGTTTCATTTTGATTATAAATTAAAATGATTTAAAAACACGTTTTTTATATCTTGAAAATGTAATAAAGAAGGATAAAAGTAAAGGTATTTTTTAAGTTTTAGAGAAAACTAGTGAGTCGTACGTAATGACTACTAGGTAATAATGCTATGAGAATACATGCGCATCAATGAAAAGTGTAATTAATACTTGGAAAATATTTTTCTTTTCGATAATGAGATATAAAATAGTACCCCTTAATAAGCATAAGAGAATATAATAATCACATGTATCCTGAAACATATATTTCATACAAAATTTTACTGTAATGAACATGTTCATGAACATGATACAACTGAAAACTTGTTACACTGTTAATAAGAAAACAACTCTCTAAGAAAATTGCCGAGATAATTTCGCCAAATTTTGTTCAAGGCTATTAGTAACATATGCCACAAAGTTCTGCGGCGGTTCTCTCTGAATACCGAGGGTTATGACAGACACGAAACTTATTAATTCGAACAGCATGACGTTTAAGCCTACGTACTATTTGCTGCATGAACGTTTGTGAGCCGCTTACTTTTAAATACATTGCGGGTTTCTTACAATATTGTGAACAACACCGTCGATGTTTGCAAGTATTCTTAATTTAATTAGCTTCTTGATTAGTTATACTTAGTATGTGTTTTTAGCTCCTACACTCTATGAGAAATAGATACTTTAGTTATATCTGTTTGAGAAGTTCTTAAAACTCAATATTAAATAATAATAAAAAAAAAAATTTTTGTTCAATATTGAATTTTAAAAGTAAGATTCTTACAAAAGACATATTCTTGCTGTCAGAAATTAAAAATATAATTTTTCTAACAAAATCTTTTAAATGATTATAACATTATACACACATCAAAAGTGTCTAGGGATCAAGCATTTTTATGAGGATTTCTTGAGATTGAGATGTGGCTTTGGCCCTGGCCTGCTCAGTCGCCAGACTTGAACCCGATTGAGCATGCATGGGATATGCTACAGAGAAGAGCTCTGCCGAATATGGAGGGTATCCAGTCGCAAGAAGACCTTTTTTTGTTGTTGCAACGAACATGGGCGGCCATCCCACAGCGTGATTTGGATGAACTCATTTTGAGTATGCCAAACCGATTCTTGTGTTGTTAGTGTTCGCGGTAGAAACACGGATTATTAATTGTTTAAGTTACCTAATAAAATTTTAAAGAAAACTGTTATTTCAGTCTTTTTTTCGAACTTTAATGTTAGTGGTTCAAATGTCAAAAATCCCTTTATTAGGAAAATGACAAATTTCTTTATTAATGCAAAGGTGACTTGGTTTATCGTTACTGTGACAAACGAAAACACTTTATTTGATGAATCCTTAAAGAAAATTTTAATTAATATCAATCAGGAGAAAAGTTATTGCAAAAATATATGTTGATCCCTAGACACATATGTTGATCCCTAGACACTTTTGATGTGTGTATTTGGGCAATAAAAATGATAATTTATGCACACTTTTTTCTCGACAATTATATACAAGTTATATTGAATTCCAACTTATTTCAATATTTTCTTTCAAGTGATTGAACGGCAAAGAAATCGATAATAAAATAACAACAATTTTGAGTAAGATTCAAGTTGATTTTATTTCAATATCGATTTTCTTTGCATTGTATTTAAACTAATACTGACTGTAACTGACTATAAATCGAATTAAAGAACTAGCAATATTGTTGATAAGCATGCTTCGATTGTTTGGTCACTTAAGGCCTGTATTCACTTTGATTAGTGCGAGTGCATGTGTGAAGTGCAGGTGATCAATGAAAATACGTGTGTGAAAAGCGTCAGGAACCGACGAGCATGTATGGACTGATTGATGAATGTGAACGAATGTGACTGAATGCAACAGAGATGTGTCAGAAGAAGAAGAACCGTATTAAGAGGAAAACAATTGTTTCTGTCTACCCATCTGTGAAATAGGCGTGAAATTATAAATGAATGTTAGTAAGTGTGTTCTATATGTGTTGTGTGTAACATTCGTAATGATATCAAACAGAACTTAAATGATCCCGAATAAAGTTTCAGCGTACCAAGCGTTATGATGGATGAGCCGTCAAGTGATTCATCAGGGAAAACTACTTATGTTACTTAATATGATGTATTTTACTGTTACTTTTATATGATGTTGATCAAAAGAGCTGTAACTATAATGAAAATATAACGACATATTTTGACGTATTTCATTTTGCATGTGTTAAATGAATTTTTGGTGACATTTGTTAGAAATGATTGTTATTGTCAATTAAATTGCGTATACTCCTTAAGTCTATTTTAAAAGCAGAAAGTGAGAGAAACAATAATAATTAATAAATATTTTCGAACATCTAACTCACAACGTCATCTAGTCCCAAACTAAGCAGAGCTTGTAATATGGGTATTAAACAACTGATATAAATAAATTTATACTTTTTTTGTAATTGTAAATACGTAAATATGCACATAGAAAACACCCAAACTCTGAAACAAATATTTGCAGATCATACAACATTTGGTCCGACCCAGGAATCGGACCCGAGACGTCAAACACAGCAGTCGCATACACTGCCACTGCTCCACCACACACAGTCGATAAAAACAAAATCTATTTGTAATTTCAAAAAACCGACTTCCAAAAAACATCCAACGAAAACTCTCTGCCAAAAAAACAATTAAAAGCGTAAAATAAACTGGTTCTTCATAAATTGCCTATACCTTATTCTTTATTCATTTAAATAGTAGTATTATAATGTGTGCTAGGTACCTAGAATCTGTTTGAAGTCGGTGCCAAGTGACTATCGCTTAGACTTTTGTAATTGTTCGTTTGTATTCTTTTTGGCTTAGCACCGACTTCAAACAGATTTTAGGTACCTAGCACACATTATAATACTACTATTTAAATGAATAAAGAATAAGGTTTAGGCAATTTATGAAGAACCTTTTATAGGTAGTAGAGCCACGCTGATTTCAGCACGAATGGGCCGGCTCGACCGGGGCGGTACTACCCTCGCACAGAAAATCAACGTAAAATGACAGCGTTTGTGCTGTCGTGTTTCGTTGGTGAGTGCGAGACCGGAGGCCCAATTAGTCTAGTCAACAAGTTCCATACTTGTTGACTAGACTAAAAGATGCACAAGCATCACTAGGCCGCCATAGTGTGGGTCGCCATACTGCATTGCTGCATTCGCAATGAGTATGGTGGCCACCACTCGTGGATTCTGCTAATGCTTTCCATCAGGCAGAGTAGAGTCATTTTGGCAGGCCAAACATAAAAAAAAAAAAAAAAAAAAAAAACCAGTTTATTTTACGCTTTTAAGTGTTTTTTTGGCAGAGAGTTTTCGTTGGATGTTTTTTGGAAGCCGGTTTTTTTTTTTTATAAAAAGTTTTTATTTTTCAGTTTTTAGTGCAAACAATCGTAGGTACGTAGTAAGTTGAACTATTTCATCAAATTTCATCATCAAGAATACAAATTAAGGTCTATAAGTACGTGTAATATCTCGAATCCCTAACTGTTGAAGAGTTTAACCTTCTATCACCAGTTCACCTAAATAACTTGAAAGTATACGACTGAAGGTTTTTAGATACGTATGAAATTGAAAGAATTATCCTCCAACTCCAAACCGTTGAGGAGTTGTACCTTCCACCTTCCATCATCAGCTTATCTAAATAACTTGAAAGAATACGAGTAAAGGTAACACATAAACATATAATATTTAAAGATTTATCCTCCAACTCCTAACCGTTAAGGAGTTACATCATCAGCTCATCATCATAAAATGATGACTACCAGACGCAAATACCAGTGTAACTTCAGAAAATATACGAAAAATATAGTATGTGCCTATAAAAAATGAGGGTTTCCCTCGATTTCCCCGGGATCCCATCACCAGATCCCGATATGCTGGCAATGGGACCACCTCGGAAGCATACCCTTTCGAATACAAAAAAAAAATTTCAAAATCGGTCCACAACTGACGGAGTAATCGCTGAACATACATACAAAAAAAATAAAAAAATACATACAGTGGAACATAGAACCTCCTCCTTTTTGGAAGTCGGTTAAAAACTATTGCGAATCTTATTTAAATTTAGATTAATAGTAATGATGAACATACAACAAAACTTTCTGACATTTATTCCTGTTTCAGATTTAAATATAAATTTCTCATAGGTTTTTGTCTAGGTATGCTGCAAAAAAGTGTATATGAAATAAAGTAAATACTATAATAGTAATAGGATACTCGAATTCAAATCAGCGCGAACGGGCCGGCTCGACCGGGGCGGTACTATCCTCGCACAGAAGATCGACGTACAATGACAGCGATCGTGCTGTCGTGTTTCGTTGGTGAGTGCGAAACCGGAGGCCCAATGAAATGAAATGAAATGAAATGAAATGAAATCATTTATTCTGCAATTAGGTTACATGAACACTTTTGCAAGTAAAACTTTTTTTTTTGAGCAGATGAGTTCGGCCTTTCCTAACTGGACTAGCCCTGAGAAGAAAAGACGAAACAAACTCAGGGATCACAGTCTCTTTTAAAGTCCAGACAATATGCAAAAGACATCATTTCAATAAAAGAAATACGATAATTGCAATTTGAGTCACAATTACAATAATCAGTAAAGATAATAATTTTAAAAAAATGTCAACAATAGCAATAATTTAAATTGAATTTGTTTCAAACTATAAATTATCGTCACATCAAAATAAATTTAAACATTCAAAATAAACAGCATGTGCAGAATGGGCAGCTCAATCCCAGGCGGTTTTATCATCAAGATATTCTGCTATGGTATAATATCCCTTTGCGGATAACTTAGATTTTATGGTATTCTTAAATTTCTTTAATGGCAAATTCCTAATATCAATAGGGAGTTTATTGTAAAAGCGTATACATTGTCCCATGAACGAGTTGCCTACTCTGTGGAGACGAGTGACGTGAACACTAAGATTATGTTTGTTTCTGGTATTTACAGAATGAACATCACTGATTTTAGGAAACTTTGATATATTTTTTTGAACATAAACTAAATTTTCGTATATATATTGTGAAGATACAGTCAGAATATTTATCTCTTTAAATTTGGAACGGAGAGAAACTCTAGGGCCTAATTTATAAATGGCTCGTACGGCGCGTTTTTGTAAAACAAATATGGCATTAATATCTGCACAGTTACCCCAGCGTAGGATACCGTAACTCATTATGCTATGAAAGTAACTGAAGTAAACTATTCTAGCTGTATCAACATCAGTTAAATGTCGAATCTTTTTTACAGCAAAAGCCGCTGAGCTTAGCCTACCGGATAGTTTTTCTATTTGGGGACCCCATTGTAACTTAGCGTCAATAGTAATACCTAAAAATACAGTAGATTCCACAGGATCCAACTCTAGTCCATTCAATCGAACATTGGTTGTAACATGCCTAACGTTTGGTGTAGAGAATTTAATGAATTTAGTTTTCTTCTCATTAAGGAGAAGGTTATTTGTATTAAACCAATGTACCACATATTGCAATGATGCAGAAGCATCACTAGCCCACCATGGTGTGGGTCACCATGCTGCACTGTTGCATTGTCTGCATTCGCAGTATGGTGACCACCACTCTTGGATTCTGCTTATACTTTCCATCAGGCAGAGTAGAGTCATTTTGGCAGGGCTAAAAAAAAACAAAAAAAAATCGCTGACAGTCAGTCAATAAAATACATAGTCAGTCAGTCTAGAACTCAAAACTACCCAAAATCACAGTACTCATAATCTCCAGAGAACCTTATACAAAAATTTATTGTGTTATTCTATTGAAACAATATTTCACAAAACTAAAATCTTTTTAACCCTATATTGAGACACTGAAGTTTGAACTTTATATCAATATTCACTGTCAAGGGTTAAATCCAGACTAAAGAAAATATCAAGCTAATAAGCCTCACTTTGATTCCCGAATTAACGATTCATTTGCTTTCTAGAACTCAGTATACCTACTCAATAATGTATTAAACCTTTCTTCGAAGTAAAACAACGTCGAATGACTAAACCAAGTACCTACTTACTTATGGTTCTCTTAAGTCTTTTTCAGTTGTTCGGTAGCGGTTCTTTTATAACCTAAGAAAACAGTATGTGGTATTTAATAAAAGTATTATGAACGTGATAACGCAACGATAACTTTACTTTATATCTTATGCTGTTAACATGGTAACTATGTCTTGGTTTAGGGAATGTAATATATCTTAAACCTTGGTTTTGCTATATTTTTACCAATATTCACGAGTATAATCAAACAGATTTTTTCACAATTTTGTGTAGAGAGACAAAACAGAACACCAATCTACGTTATTTTTAACCCCCGACCAAAAAGAGGGGTGTTATAAGTTTCACGTGTCTGTGTCTATCTGTCTGTGGCACCGTAGCTCCCGAACGGATGAAGCGATTTCAATTTAGTTTTTTTTGTATGAAAGGTGAGTTACGTGAAATGAAATACATGAAAATCGGTTGAGCCGTTTAAAAGTTATGGTTGTGAAAGTGGGGAAGAGTAACCGAATGTCTGCAAAAATATCATCGAGTGGGGTCTCAAATGAAAGCGCATAACGTGTTTTTTACTTTTTAAAGGGAACTCAGGTTATTTATAGGGTTTTATTTTTATTTTGAGAATTTATAGTTATTACATTTATTGTTCATTCTAATTTAAGTAGAAGCGATATTCCAGTGATTTTTCTTTCATTTAGGTAATATCAAAATGATAACTATGAACCTCAAGTTTAACTATGGCGTACTGAAATGACCAACAGTCAATAACACACACCGCCATCTAATCCCAAGCTAAGCAGAGCTTGTGTTATGGGTACTAGACAACTGATACAAATACATATATACTTTTTTTATAAATATATACACATTATACATAGAAAACACCCAAACTCCGAAACAAATATTTGTAGATCATACAAACATTTGGTCCGACCCGGGAATCGAACCTCATGATCAGCAGTCGCACATGCCAAACGTGAGACCAACGAGACAGTCAATAATATACTTGATATTGAACAGTATTGCAATATTATATAGACATACCTGATACTGACAATGTTGTTGGTTACTGTGAAGAGCCTACCGAGAGACCTGTCCAACAATAGACGTCTTTCGGCGTAGATAATGATGATGATGATGATAAAAACTGTCAATAATCTAGATTAACCCACAGCATTGCATTTCAGGCATGTCATCGACCTTTAAAGTGCAAATTGCGGCTTGTATGATGTGATTGACTTAATTAAATAACCATCCCGTTGAAGCTAAATAATTCACATCGTATTAGTCGTAATTGCTTTGTAGATGAAAATTGAAATGAAATAATAATTTTGTGCGGCTTTTCTGATAATACCTACTGTTTAAACACAACATGTGAATCAGTGTGTGTTAGCTATTATTTTAATATAGATGAACGCTAAAGACTCTAATTCCTTAGAAAATACCACGTTTACATATTCTAAATCAGAGTCAAAATCTTTTCAATTGACTTCTTAAAATGTTCTTTAAATGAATATTCATGGATAGATTTACATTCAGAACCAAGATATTTGTTCAGTTTTAGTAACGTTCTGCATCACTCAGTCTTTATTTACATTTAGTGATGCTCATAAACATGACTTGTGTTGAATTGTGTCTTATGGCAACCTATCAAAATTACTCCAGAGTTCCAGACAGACGTGCCAATGCCAACAATACTAATACAATGTCGATAGCCAATGCCAACAATATTAATACATTGTTGATAGTACTGATTACATGGGATCAAGGAAACTATTCCACCAGGATCGAAATATTCCTTTTATATATTCGTATGTACGTATTGCAGTTGGTTTGAATCTTCTACATAGTATTTACTGTAGACTACGTTTTATTAGTCTAATAGATTCAAAGATCAATAATCGGAAATCGCTTACAGTATCTATTGTTGAAAATATATCGAAAAGTTTGCCTTGCGTATCAAAAAAAGTAAGCTTATAAAGAGTCTTGGTTAAAACCTGTTTGATGTAGGCATAGTAATCAAATTTATATTCCTATGTATCTTTTATACTAAATTTTACAAAAAAACTAGACAATTGAGATGAGGGTTAAACGTTATTTTGAGAAATTAATAACACAGTCATAATTTATTAACTTATCAATTTTACCGTATTGATCCATTTATTCACACTTTTTGCGATTTGACATTTATTTTACTCTATTGAATAAAATTTCTAAGTAAATTTAATACTAACATACAATGTATTAGTACCTACGCGTATTTGCCTTGAATTCGATTCTCTTTCATTTGACATTTATATATATACGTAAACTGATGTATTTTTATACCTTTTTTTATTAAATAATCTTGTTCTAGTAAAGTTGTAGAATGTTTGCCTGTAAAAGGTTGCCAGAGAGAGTGTACAATTAAATGCTTCTTATTGCGCCCTTTATTACTATTGTAAACACATTTGTTTATGTTTTTAAATATATAGAAAGGGAAAACAGAACGTAGTCGGGTATAAATTTGGAAAAATAGTAGCTCGCGTACTTCGAGTACAACTGGGACTAGGAAATAGATAGTTAGGGCTCCAAAATACAGACTGTTATTACTAGTATTAGATTTAGTATGATAAAAGTGATATTATGAAATTATATTTGTTTACTAATATTACACACTATATTAAATATAAGTATAGATTACAGTAATAAAACAGAAGTAATGTAATAGTAGGAACTTCATATTGTTCTATTCTACGAGTATTATTAACCTAAGATGATCCAAACAGCACAAAGCTAACTTCTTATGGTTTGCTTTATAAAACAGGTTATAGGAAATTAAAATGATTCAGATTTATATATTCTGCATACATTTTACTTTAAACCACATCATATTAAATTGGTAAGAATATCCCTTGAATTTGAAGTATAATTCGTTCAAACGCGCAACTGATCTCGGAATAATCAAATTCAAAGTACCTAAAACGTGCGAAGGGGTTTGTACACTTTAGCGACTTTGAATTTGATCAGTAATTGTATCCTGATCTTACTTGGGTCTTGTTGAACTCATGAATATTTCTGTTTTAAGCAGAAGCTTTTATTTAAGTATTAAATACAGAGAGAAATAACTTTGGCATTTTAAAGAAGCTTTTCTGAATTAACTATGATAACTATGATTAATCCAATTTTGCTAAGTTTAATCGTTAATACGATTAACCTTAGCAAAATTGGATTATACTGCGTATCATTGTAAGAACAATATATAATATAAGAAGCTTATTATTTAAAATATAAAATAATTATGGTTGTTAGAATGAGATATTTATATTAAATAAAAAAACTGGTTGTCTCTCCGTTTACGGACGATAATTTTACGTGATAACGTCATAAAAAACATTGATGAAAAATTGCAAGCTTTTATGCTTAGGCCGATCTTGCCTCTCTATCGCTTGTTCCGCGAGCTCGCTTTCACGCTCGTCTCAGGCGGAACGTGACCATGAGTCATGCTCTTTTGTGTGAGCAGCCAGCGTTCATCGGTTTATAAGACGTTATCACGTCAAAAAAACTACATTCAGTGGATAATTTCGAGTCTTTGTGTCTTTAATTAGATTATTTAATAAGGTTCAAAGCTCTAGCTCTATTGAGCCAATCAGAACGTGACACGTAACTGCCAGCAAGGACTCGACTCCCAGAGAAACCGGTTCTACCATGAAGCACTCTGAAGTTATCCATCACCATCACGGTTCCTGTAGAAAAGAGTTGTGTTTAACTTTACACTAATTTTAAATTTATAAATTAAACCCAAGATTTATTAAACTTAATATCTAAGATAATTTACATATTTTTATAAAACATGTCTGTACGTATACTCTATTTCCTATTACAGACCTGTACAAAACATAGATCCAAACAAAGAATGTGGGATTATACATTTTATACGCCATGTCGTTGTTACAATAAAAAATCTCAATTGTTGACTAATGTAAAAATAAAGAACTGTTAGTTTATGTCAATTTAGAATGGTTGAAAATTATTAATAGTAAATTGAAAGAATGAAGAAAAGCTCTTTAAACTGACAATTACCAAAACGGCCGAATAGTTGAAAACTTTCAACAAGAATTCAATACTTTTGATTGAAGCCTAAGGTTTATGAAATACAAAATCAAATATTTAAATTCTAAGTTATGGACCTTGCTTTGAAGTAGACGATTGAAAGGTAAAATTTTGATAAATCTCCATATTTCTGAATTCTTTATTAAAAATTATACTTAGGTATATGGAAGAATAATGGTCAGATTTTTATTAAAATCAAAAGAATTCGAAGTAGAATAAAAATGCAATCAGATAACAGTTGATGGTAAAAAAACTACCAGGCGAATAAGAAAGTAATAAAATTATTCATTCTGACAATCATAGGCCAACATGGTTCAGATGTAATATAATAATAATAATCTAATCTGATATGAAACAGTCGTTGCGAATCTGATATGAAACAGTCGTTGCGGGAACGCTTCTTTGGCCGCCTGAAAAAAGTACTTAAAAGTCTTTTATCAGGCGGTAACAAGGTGCGAGCCTACAATGGTTGGGTCATGCCGGTTCTGATGTATTCCTTTGGTATACTTAGATGGACTCAGACCGAATTAGATGCCCTAGACCGGAGAGTCCGTACATTGCTGACTGCATTCCGAATGCATCACCCACGGTCATCGGTTATGAGGTTGTATATCCCGTGAAAGTTTGGGGGTCGTGGACTATTAAATATCAAGACCCTACACAATCGCGAGATATACAATCTTAGAGAATTTTTCTTCACACTGATGTGGGAGTGTATCGTAATGTAGTTGCAGTGGATACCGGACTCACTCCGCTCGCTTTGGCTAAAGAGAATTGGCGCAAACCTGTAGTACTTGGTACTGATGATCGCAGGGAGGTATGGAAGGGCAAAGAACTTCATGGTCGGTTTTATCGGGCTCTTAATGGGCCTGATATAGATTTCAAGGCCTCAACTTCCTGGCTACGGTATGGTGATCTCTTCGGAGAAACCGAAGGTTTTGTTTGTGCGATTATGGACGAAGTTATCATGACGAAAAACTATCGGAAGTATATCCTGAAAGATGGTACGGTCGACATCTGTCGGGCATGTCACCGTCCTGGAGAATCTATCAGGCATATTATTTCTGGTTGTTCTCGTCTTGCTAACGGCGAATATTTGCACAGGCACAACCAAGTAGCCAGGATCGTACATCAACAGCTTGCCCTTAAATACAGACTTGTGAATTTAAAAGTGCCATACTACAGGTATGTGCCCGACCCAGTTCTCGAGAATGGTCGTGCTACGTTATATTGGGATCAATCTATTATCACAGACAGGACTATTGTTGCCAATAAGCCTGATATTGTGGTAATAGATCGATTAGAGCGCCGCGCAATGATTGTCGATATCGCCGTTCCTCATGACGAGAATCTCGTGAAAGTCGAAAAAGAAAAACAAATAAAATATTTGGATTTATTTCCCGAGATTGTCGATATGTGGAATGTGGATTCGGTAATCATTGTTCCGATAGTCGTATCTGCTCACGGATTGATAGCCAAGAGCCGCGACCAACATCTTAAGAGGCTCACGTTAGAGGGCTGGATCAAGGGTCTAATGCAGAAGGCAGTCCTCCTTGACACGGCTCGTATTGTGAGGAGGTTCCTGTCTCTGGAGCCCTAACCACCGGTTTCTTGGTCCCTGTACCCGAGGTCGGTGGTCTACTATTTTTTATATTTTTAAATGTATTTGTTTTTTATATTTATATTTAAAAATGTAATTAATATGTATATATAAATGAAATAAAGAGAATAGTAATCTTTATTAGCAATCCAGTTTATACATAATTTTGTGTCGGTGCTAGCCGCACTAGGCTCAGCCTGTATCGCGGCTAGCTATTGTACGATTTACAAATGACTTAACGTATATGGACATATACTAATAATACTGGTTTAAACAAAGTTTGATACAATTTGAAATAAGGGTAAAAGGTTATTATATTTGTAGTAATTGTGTTGTGTGAATAGTGTGTGATGTTGAGTGTATGTGGTGTGTGAGGTGTGAAGGATCAATTCATTTACACAACTGGTTTCAGAAATTGTTCCAGTTCACGGTAACTAAAGCCTATTATAAACTCGGAAACGCTGATCTGTGTTTCACGGGCGGTTTTATGTCTAATGTCTAGTTTGTTTGCGTTGAATTGTAAAGGTACGGGAACATACATTTTTGTGTATTGTGATCTTCTCGCAAATGAGGTTTTGGTTCTAGTAGTATTGACTTTAAATACTCTTTGTGTTACCTTATCTTTGTATTCTGGTGAGTTAAGGACATACTTATGGATGGAAATAACGGCACGCATTATATAAAGACCACGAACACTAAGTAATTTAGTTTCTCTGTACAGACTTGCTGTAGAGAATTTGATAGGTTTTTTTAACATGACCTTTAAAACCGATCTTTGCGCTCTTTCTAATTGTAACAAATGCGAAGATGATGTGCCGCCCCATACGTCAATACAATATGATAATATGGATTGGCAAAGTGATATATAAATATATTTTAACAGTTTTATATCGGCTACATCTCTAAGTTCTACAAAAACATAAATTAATTTCCTAATTTTGGCAGATAACATACTAATATGTTCTTTGTAGGTAAGTTTCTCATCTATAATGACACCTAGATAATAGGTCTTTACCTATGAAATTGCCGTTTTGTATGCAATAAGTGAAAGTACTTATTTTTTCAAACTTTTTTATTTCTGTCATTCGAAGTAATCACCCATGCAATCGACGCATCTTTGCCAACGCATTGGCAGTTTATGGATGCCCTTCTTGTAAAAATCAGCTGGACGTAATGACGCATTTTTGTTTATATCTAAAACGTACTATGTGCAAATAGCGAAGAAAACCTAACTACATTTATGATGACAAAGGAATAATTGGCAAAGTGGGTCATGATTCAATTTGGTCGACTGTACGTTCGCTTCCATTTGATTAAGATCACATGTATGTATGCGGATTTTTGTGATAAGAACAGGAGAAGAGGCGACTGTTTTATGAAAACAAAGAAAATTAGTTTTGTCAGTATTTAAGGTTAGTAGATTGTTTCTTAACCATTTCGCTATTTTTGATATACCATCTTCGGCAGTTAGAATGGAGTCATTCCAGGTTGCGCCATGAAATATAATTGCTGTGTCATCTGCATAACAATCTATTTTAGCATTTCTAAGGGGTAGCTGGGTAAGGTCATTAATGTATAGTAGGAATAACGTTGGTCCCAGCACGCTACCCTGGGGTACTCCAAAAGACGTTTCCTGCTTAGAACTCAGCCAAGAATCTACTCTCAAATATTGCCTCCTTTTAGTAAGGTAACTCCGAAACCATTCTAGGGCCAAACCTCTGATTCCAATGTTTTCTAGTTTCGTTATTGTTAACGACACTGTAGCTATCCCAATCTTGTGATTGGGATAGCTACAGTGTCGAAGGCCTTAGCTAGATCCAAGAAGACTCCCATACAGGCACGGCCATTATCTAGATGATCAGTGATTTCATCCGTTAAAAGAGTAACAGCATCTTGAGTGCATTTTATTTCCGAAAACCTTATTGCGTTTCACTTAAAATGTGGTTATTTTCTAGGTATTTCACTAATCGCTTATTTACCACCCTCTCTAATATTTTAGAAAAAACTAGAAGTAGTGAAATTGGACGATGATTATTGGTAGGGTAGTGTCACCTCCTTTGTGAATAGGCACTATAACAGCATTCTTCCATTCTTGTGGGACACTTCCCGTCGCAAGACTTTTATTTATGACTATACTATATAAAAGTAGTTATAGCGCCCTGGTCTATGCCAGACAGAAACAAAGAAGGTATTTTTTACAGGCCTATATAACTATTCTTCATCAACAGCCTCCAACAGTCCACTGTTGAACATAGGCCTCTATTTAAAAAGGAGGTTCTTACCTGGTTGCAATTTGAATCTCCATTGGTTTTTCTCATTTTCATAATATTTAGCCAAGTTTCGAAGGGAACGATAATATGAACGACAACTTTCACCACTGTTAAAAGCCATTGGAGCACGATCATATACATTGAACCTAAAAAATATTTGACACGTTTAACGTTACGCTTATTGAAAAAAAATGATCGAAACAACCATGTTCCAATTAATATTTATAAAATAATGTTAATAATTTAATTAAAATAATATATTAAACGTTCTATTTTCAGTGAAGATATCTTATGGACTATACGATTTGTATTCTGCTAAATCTATTTTTTTTGTGTTAATTTAAAAATGTAAAACCAGATAATCTCCTGTTTTACCATATTCTGCTTTAATTTTTTCTTTTCTAAACTTTCATATAGTGAATCTATATCAAGTAGAAATACTAGTTATTATTACGCTTTTAACTAACCTAATCTGAACAATGTCTCCTGTTTCACTATTCACTCTTATAACGGGAGCGGAATATGTATGATGATGTCCATCTTCAATATACTCGGCCTCCACATCAAACTTGGTTAAGAAATCAAAATCTTCTGGAAATTCCTTCTTTAGTTCTCGAGCTCCATTAAAACCATCAACAACTATGGTTTCACCGCCTTTCCCATTTTTGTGTTCCAGACAGTGAAGGATTTGTAAGCTGAAAGAGTATTGTTGTTTGACTGGTGTACTCGATATAGATAAATATACCAGAAAGAAGATATCGAGTGACCAAGAAAAATCAAAGAAAGAAACTCATTACATAACTCTTAAATAAATTGTATTAAAGAGTAAGAAGTACTGTATCCTATATTTATCGCAGAATATTCAATAATTATCAAACAGGCCCATACATAAAAAAGACGTGTAGCACTCGGGGACTGCCGCGGTAAAGCTATTGCATATCATTTTTTATCAACTTATGCAATTTTAATTATTTATTTATTTTTCTTTTATGCAGTAGTGTATATATGGTAGCCATTACCATGAATAATTTTATACATTATATGACATAACAAACTTTCGTGTCCAAGGCAACGAATCTTCCTTGACGTATTTCAATACGCCTGCGCGGCCGGCTGTTGACATATTCTGTCTGTCTCTGTCACGCACAAAACGTTACGTTACGAAATTTCTCGATCGGTCGCCGCGCTCAAAGGCCTCAAAGCCCGCGATAAAAGCTATGCAATAACTTAAAAAGAAACAATAAACAGACTTGAGACTCGTGGAAATACGGCAGTGCTTATAAAGGCATACTGTATAAGTCAAAGATTTGTGTAAATCAAACGATGTGTGATGGTACTCGCTTTATGTATATCGAGATTTTCTGTTACATCTGTACCATTGGAAAAGCATTCGTGGCAAAAGACTCATATTAAGTCGAAATGGTGTACTGTTACGATAACGCAAAGTGAATGCTTTAGTAACCGTGAACGAATTGTTAAACAGAATTTGAAAGGGACCCAAACACGAAAGCTTTTCGAATTGATGCTGAAATAATTATGACGGAAAGGTTCCACGATAAAGTACTTTGCGAGTAGGCTCTTGAAAAAATAACTAGATTCATTATTTGCGTAATTTATTATGTTTCCTTTCTAAAGTACTATTGGAACGAATTGTGACTTCAGCTCGAATAATTATCGTTGTTTAGTTGAGAATCAATAAGAGCACTTCTACAAATTGAATTCTTCAAAATAATGAGTACAAACTTATCAATTCTATCAATCTTTTTTTCAAATAACTTGTTACAAACCTTTGACAATACATTGAAATAACTTTCAACAACATCATTTATTATTGACAAGTGGATTTATGTCAATTTATAATTAGAAATGAAACTGAGACTGAGGTTTTGTATATCGTTTTATTTAAGAGGAAGTTCTCATTAACTTTTCAACGACTGAAATTGCAAATATTACATATTTTTACTCAGATGATACTGCTGCTGTTATAAATAATAACATTTTAGTTTGCTTTTTACTTGATTTAAAATTAAGAAACAGATTTTAATATTGTTATTTTATCTGGTATTGCTTAGGGTCTCGTCGTAAACTGATACAAATCTTTTGGTATTTTAATGAACAGTAGTCAAATGAAAGATAAAGATCTTAAGCTTCTTACCCAGCAGCTTCAGTAAAATATGTGTTATCATTATGAGCGGCGAGAGGTAAATTTGTATATGCGGTATCAGCGTGATCGGCTTTGGTGGTGAATTGCCACATTCCTCCAAACAGCGTATGTTGCACTCCACCTAAAGCTTTACAAACTTCTTCTGTATCTTCAAGAGATACACCTACCTGAAAATATTAATAAATTCACAACTTAAATTAAATTGATAATTTTGTATTCAAAATACACGCTGTTCTATCTCGAATTTATATAATCTTTAATGTAACTAATTATGTTTTTTTTTTAACGACAACTCCTAACGACAACGAGGAATGTACATCCTGTGTCGCGGGGGACTTTTACAAACATACATGAAACGGACACAAAGAACACCCAGACTCAGAACAACAATTTGTGGATCACACAAAGTGCTATCCCATATGGGATTTGAACCCACAACACTTGGCGCAGTAGGAAGTGGCGTGGCGACTACTTAAACCACTAGGCCGACCGTGCAGTCTTAAAAACTCTTTAAGTGTTTCTTGTAAATGTTTATAGAAATAAATAATTTGTATTATCCATTTTCCATATAAAATTACTGGCTCAAAGGCATTCTAAAATTAAATAAAGTTAAAAATGTAAAAGAAGTCAAATGTTCAATTGGAATCGACAATATATTGATATAAAAGAATACAATATCTCAGCAGACTATGGAGGACAGTTTAGTCGCTTTAAGTTTGAGTAAATTTTGTAATTGTTGCTTTAAAGTTATTCAAAGAGAAATTATATACCTTTATTCGTGATGAAGTAAATAAGTATCTAGATCGATAGCTTACTTAGTGTATATTTAGGTACAACATAAATTTATACACATATAGAGCCACGCTGATTTCAGCACGGTAGGGCCGGCTCGAACGGGGCGGTACTACCCTCGCATAAAATATCAACGTAAAATGACAGCGTTCGTGCTGTCGTGTTTCGTTGGTAAGTGCGAGACCGGAGGCCCAAATAGTCTAGTCAACAAGTTCCATACTTGTTGACTAGACTAAAAGATGCAGAAGCATCACTAGGCCGCCATGGTGTGGGTCGCCATCACGGAGCAAATACAAAGGTCACCATGCTGCATTGTCTGCATTCGCAATGTAGTATGGTGGCCACCACTCTTGGATTCTGCTTATGCTTTCCATCAGGCAGAGTAGAGTCATATTGGCGGGCCATACATAAAAAAAACAACATATTACCCCACTTATCAACGCCACACCGTAGTCTAGCAATGACTGAAAAACTCTTTTCGCTCCTTCTACAGATTTCAGAAAATCGTTCACGTGGATTTTGAACACTTTACTGTGTATATCGCCATGCCACAATAGGGGCTTGAGATGACGACTTTCTCTCCACTCATTGTAGTTAAATTGTGATAGAAATTTATGTGAATAAGTTGATTCGTGAGTATCACTCCCTGAAAAGATATAGACAAATAAAAAGCAAAAAAAATATTAGGATATCTAACACACAATGCCATCTAGTCCCAAACTAAGCAGAGATTGTGCTATGGGTTCAAAACAACTGATTTAAACACATATATACTTTTTTTGTAAATACATACATATTATACATAGAAAACACCCAAACTTTGTAACAAATATTTACAGATCATATGAACATTCGGTCCGACCCGGGAATCGAACCCGAGAATACATAATGTACATTATCCTTACAATGTTCAAAGTAATAAAATAAGAATATGTACCATTGGAATAACAGATTCTAATACCAGTTTATATTTAATTTTCACTCTTAAATGCATAGAGTATTTTAAACCGACAACCTTATTCATAAACATTATTTAACTTAAAGCAACGGTTCTCTGTTATCTTCAACTGTAAACTTAGAGCCTTAAGGTTGAAAATAGCACAGAACCGTTGCTTATTAAATAAGACCGCTACTTTCCATATAAAAATAATAAGCGGTCAGTAAAAATGCCTTTTGTGGCTTTTTCCAATTTCTGTATCTGTATCACAGTTCAATAATTTGATATTTTAATTAGTCTACGTGTATGAAAAAATTTTTTAGTTTCAAATAGTGGTATTCATTTGAGTTACTCAATAAATACGACAAAAAAAGCAATAATGGTACTAGAATATGCTATATATAATTTATACTAATATTATAATAAAGTTTCTAACTTTGTTTGAGTGGTTGTAGGGGGTAATCTTTGGAAGTACTGATTCGATCCTGAAAATTCTTTCACTAACAGAAAGTGACACTATGCCACGTATTAGTGACATAGGCCTTATCTTATTATGAACAAATAATTCAGTTAAAAATATTAGTATTTGTAAATCACGTCGAAGAAAAGCGGGCGGTTAACGCCCAACGAAGTGGGCACGGGTCGGTTAGCTATTTAAATAAAAGAGATTTAATAAGTTATTAAATTTCATTTGAATTTTAAATAAAAAATACTTACATGTGATAAAAAGATGTGACTTATCGTAATCAAAACTTGAAATTGTAACATCTGGTAGATCTAATATATGATTTGCTCTTTGGTAGGTATCTGCATGGTAACAAGATGGACATCTGAAACAATTTTCCACTTCTAATAGAAATCGTTACACTAGATAAGGAAATTTAGCAAGTACAGAAACATATTAAAGTCAATACTATTGTTGTGTATACATCAAGATGAATAAAAATGAGTATCACCTTATTCTTATTATGAAAATAAATGTTAACAAAATCAAAATCTGCAAAAATAAGGGAAGAAAATAGATAATGGAGCTAAGGTGAATGATACTGCAAGGATTGAGGATAAGATTGTGGCTTAGTCATGGAACGGAGTGTAGTAGGAATCAGATGCTTTGAACGTATAAGAGTGTACTAGCCCCATACATTATGATGACTCAAGACAAAGATATTTATAAGACAAGTTTGAATATTTCAAAGCTTACACAAATATGATTACTTGGGGAACAATTCTGTTATAATTATTAACTTATTTTCAAAATATATTTTTTGACACATAAGAAATAAAGTAATTGTCACCTGCAGTGATCCCTAAGCCAACAATCTTCAAACTTGATTGACTTTCCATCTTCAAAATGTACCTCGAGTGCTCGGTCCACTACGCTCACCCGTTCGATGACTGTACAAATAAAACCCGTTGATTAAATTCCACCTAAGGATTTCTAGAAACATTTATGTTGATTCGACAAATTTGGTATGACATTACATTTAACTTGTAGCAACTAATGTTATTATACTTATTATCATCATCCTTTAGCAGTCCATTTCTGGACAAAGGTCTCTAATGTTTTTTTTCTGTTTGGCCCTGCCAAAATGACTCTACTCTGTCTGATGGAAAGTATAAGCAGAATCCAAAAGTGGTGGTCAACATACTGCGAATGCAGACAATGCAGCATGGTGACCCACAACCATGGTGGGCTAGTGATGCTTCTGCATCATTGGGCCTCCGGTCTCGCACTCACCAACGAAACACGACAGCACGATCGCTGTTTTCGCATTTTACGTTGATTTTCTGTGCGAGCGTAGTACCGCCCCGGTCAAGCCAGCCCGTTCGTGCTGAAATCAGCGAGAAATCTCTACTTCCTTGGAACTTGATCTTATACCGGTTAGGTAACACGATGGCTGGGGCTCGTATGTCGTCTGTTCGGACAGGCCGACTCAAGACTTTGGTCCTTTCTTCAAAAAGCCAACCCAAATCCTATACTTTATTAGCATATATTTTAATAATTTTTATTCAATCAATGTTCACGGACTTCAAAAAAAGGACACATCTGTGGTTTGTTTCGGCATTTCTTCCCAAAGTGAGTTATAGGAAATGCCGGCCTCTTCTAGCTGTAAAGTCCGAGTTGTAAAAA
Organism: Diaphora mendica; assembly: GCA_949125395.1. Taxonomy (NCBI): domain Eukaryota; kingdom Metazoa; phylum Arthropoda; class Insecta; order Lepidoptera; family Erebidae; genus Diaphora; species Diaphora mendica. Next base: position 39,107,878 of record OX421310.1, on the reverse strand, counting down.
TATTTGTAAATAGTTACTTACACAATAAATATCATTTAACATCATCATCATATATCACATAATAAGAAAGGAGGTTTTGACCTACTTTACCACGCTGCCCAGATGGATTGATTTTGGGGTTTGTGTTAAGTTTTCCTTCTCTTTGCAGTGCTGGAGTCCTGTATAGTTTCCTCTCCAAATCGTTTAGATATAATGATATACTAAGTTCTTTTTTTACTCGAAAACCTTTTTTACTGCTGTGCCTGATTTAAGAATAACTATCCTGCAGTTAATCCCTATTTTGAGTTTGTGTTTGCCATGCATCATGAAGTAAAATGTACCTAATATAAATATATTGGTATTTAGTTTAGTTAGTTCAGTTATTCAGTTCATGTTAAGGTTTTCCAATCCAGATTCCAATCTCTTACAGGCCGTAAGAGATTGGAATCTGTGATATTTTCTTTCGGCGGTAGGTGTTAAAAAAGAATAGACGTATTGTAAATCTCGGTATTTAATTTAATTGTATTTATTATACATTTTGCCTAATTTTACATCTTTGGACAAGTAAATGGAGATTAAGTGCTGGTAGTCACGTTAGGTATACATTTAATGTGATAATAACCCACTTCATCCACACTACTTGCCAGTGCATCGATTTGCAGTGCTTCATAATTTATTTCACCTTATAACCGAAGATGTCACAACTTAGTGAGATATTGTCGGCACAGAAGACACTGGAGGAGACATTCACTAGAAAAATGTGTAATCTCGAGGCTCAAATTCAGAGTGCTGGCCCTGCCAAGGATACTGTGGCCAAGGTTGCGGAGGAGTTCCGAACTTTTCGGGAGTTAGTCTTCTCCATGTTGGGCTTGCTACGGAAACAGGTTAGTGAATGCTGCAGACAGATTGACATCATAGAAACCAGACAGCGGCGTAAGGCACTGATCTTCTTGGGTGTCGAGGAGGCTGAGAAGGAGGACTGCAAAGGAGTCGCACTTCAAGTCATCAACGGTAGGATGGGCCTCAAGGATGTATCTGCTTCCTCCATTAAGGTATGCCATAGGATTGGAGTGTTGAATAAGGAGCATCAGCGGCCTATACTTATTAAGTTCTCGACTGTGGACGACAGATTTTCAGTGGGGCGGGCCAAGTCAAGGCTTAAGGGTTCTCCTATAACCCTCAAGGAGTTCCTGACTAGAAGCAGGCAAACTGTCTTCGCAAGGGCCAGGGTACATTTTGGTGTCTCCGCTTGCTGGACGCAGGACGGTACCATAGTCGTCAAAACCCCTGATGGTGTCCGGAGCAGGATTACGACCATCGACGAGCTGAACCAGCTGCTAATAAAATATCCACAAGCAGAAAAGGCTTCCTCGAGACCTAGTGATCGGTCTACAAGTGATGTCAGTTCTCGTAAATAAATTTCAATTAGCGGTGACACTCACATAATGGTAATATTTACCTTTACCAAATATATATATTTCTTATTTCCTGATAAGAAGCCCTCACCCCACTTTGGAAACATTATTTTAATCATCTTTATTACTTTCATTAATATTACGGTTTTCTTTGTTTACTTCATAAAGTTTGCATCGACTTGACGTTTTATGTGTATTAAATCATTCACTCATTTCGGTCGCTGCCGTTCGAATACGCTGCGTGTCATAATAGTCTGTTAGGCACCGACATTCTCGTCGCACTGTTATGAACTTGTGATTTATATTTAATATTTTTGTATTGTTTCAACTTATTCTAGTGATGTAAGCTGGCGGGTGGTGCAGAGATACAAGCTGGGTACCAGAACATCTGCACGTTATTTGAATAATATATACGTTTAAATATTTATATATATTTACTTTATTTATTTAAGTTAAATTTATTAACAGTTTATTTGTGTTCATGTCCTCAGATAGTGAGTGTTATGTTTCTGCTTGTGAATCTGAACCTTCTGTTTGTGACGAAAGCTTCTCTTCCGTCACGGATACCCTCGGTGGTGTTCTAAGCAATAAGTTTAAGAATAATAATAATAGCCATCTATTTAATGTATGCCATCTAAATGTCCAAAGCATTCCTAGCCATTTCACTGACTTGTACGAGGCGTTTTGTGATGCCAATGTTCATGCCGTTCTGATCTCTGAGACTTGGCTCAAACAACACCTTCCCTCCACCTCTTACCTACTGCCTGGCTTTATTCTTATTCGAAATGACAGAATAGGGAAGAGGGGAGGTGGCGTAGCTGTTTACCTACGCAGTGACTTTCCTTATAGAATTATATCAACTTCTTCTTCTTCAGCCGAATCCTTATTCTTAGAGGTTTGTGTCCAAGGTGCTAAACTCCTGCTTGGGGTTGTTTATTGTCCCCCTTCTACTGACTATTTCACTGATTTAGAAACAGTTCTCGAATCGGTAGGTGCAGAGTACACTCGTCATATCATCATGGGTGATTTTAATACCAATCTCCTAGCCCAAAGCTCCAATCGTTCCTGTAAACTCCAATTCCTACTTGAATCAGTCAGCCTTCATGTTCTGCTATTACATGCTACTCACCACAACAATGTCGGCGAGGACACTTGGCTTGATTTAATCATCACTTTCAATCCTTCCCTTGTTTCCTCTCACGGTCAACTTGAAGCCCCCGGGTTTTCACATCATGACCTGATTTTCCTGTCCTATGTCCTCAAACCACCTAAATCCAAACCTAAGATCCTGTACAGGGGTTGCTTTGGACGGTTGGATATCGAAAATTTGAGCGATGATGCATCACATATTGATTGGACATCCATGATCGATTCCACTTCTATCGACGATAAGGTGCATGTCTTTAACGAAGTAGTCGCTAAACTGTATGATACTGATGCACCGGTTAAACAGGTTAGAATGAAACGACCGCCGGCACCATGGATAACTGAGGGTATTCGGAGCGCTATGAGACGACGCAATCGGGCGTTTAAGACCTACAAGGGGAACCGTATCGAAGTCAACTGGGAATTGTATAAGTCTGCGAGAAATCGGTGTAACCAGATAATAAGGAACGCCAAACGCCGCCATATTCTAGAAAATATTACCTCTTCCTCTTCTGCTGACATCTGGAAGTTCCTTGGAACTCTTGGTATAGGCAGATCGCGACATGTAGACTTTCCACAATCCATAAACCCCGATTCACTTAATCAACAATTTACCACCTCTTTCACTTTGGACAGTCTATCTAAACTTCAAGCTCGAAATTACATCAATAGTCTACCGCGTCCTAACGTAAGCCCTTTTAATTTCAGTGTGGTTACTGAAGGAGAGATCAGGAAGGTTATCCTGTCTATGAAATCTCAAGCGGTTGGTTGTGATGGCATTAGTCGGAGAATGATCACAACACTACTAGTCCACCTCCTTCCCGCTATCTCCCATATTATTAACTTCTCTCTCATGTCAGGCACTTTTCCTTCTCTGTGGCGGAGAGCGTATGTGCGTCCGTTGCCTAAAACTCCCAATCCTTTTCTTCCAACTGACTTTCGACCAATTTTTATCCTTCCTTTCCTTTCCAAGGTGCTAGAGGCCTGCGTTCACAAACAGTTCTCCCACTTTGTCTACAGCAACAGTTTACTTAGTCCTTTCCAATCAGGGTTTCGACCGGGCCATAGTACAGCTTCTGCTCTTCTTGAAGTGACTGGCGACATTAAGGTGGGGATGGAGAGTACCAAGGTTACAACCATGGTACTGGTTGACTTTTCTAACGCCTTCAATACCGTCAGTCATGAACTCCTCCTAGCTATCCTATCCTTTTTCTCGGTCTCTCAAGAAGCACTGGACTGGTTTTCCTCTTACCTTCGAGATCGTCAGCAATCTGTCAGAGTAGAAGATTCTTCTTCTGGCTGGCGGGGTCTTGCTGCAGGCGTTCCTCAAGGCGGTATTCTTTCACCTCTCTTATTTTCCATCTTTATTAACCTTATTACCCTTAGACTTCAGTGCTCCTATCATCTATACGCCGATGACTTACAGTTATACCATCAAACTGAGTTGTGCAATGTATCGGCCGCGGTTTCGGCCGTTAATAGTGACCTGGCAGCCATTAAATACTGGTCGGATATGTTTGGTGTATCGGTAAATCCGAATAAATGTCAGGCTATTATCGTCGAGAGTAGCCGTAGTATAAACCAGATCGACCTTGCTTCACTTCCACCACTCACTTATGATGGCATGGTTATTCCATACACTGAAAGTGTAAAAGACCTAGGACTGTATATTGACACGACTCTTAGCTGGCGAAAACAAGTCGCATCTGTGTGCCAGAAAGTCACAGGTTCCCTGCGGGCCCTCCATAGACTAAAGAACTTCCTTCCATCGGAAACCAAGGCAATGCTTGTTCAGACCCTAATATTTCCTATAATTGACTATGGTGATATGTACTACTTTGACCTGAATGCAGATCTGCTCAATAAACTTGACCGTCTTCTCAACAATTGCATTCGATTTGTTTTCAATTTACGTAAATATGATCACGTGTCTCAGCATCGCTCCCGTTTAAAATGGCTCCCAATTCGCAAACGTAGACAGATACGAGCATTAACCACTCTATATTGTTTACTCTCATCTCCAAGTTCTCCTTCCTACTTAACTAGTCAATTACAATATTTAGGTACAAACCATGTCAGAAACCTTAGATCTTCAAACAACCTACTTCTCCACTGTCCCACTCACCGCTCTGACTTTGTACATTCTACTTTCTTGGTACAATCTATTCTGTTATAAAACGCGCTCCTTCTCGAGATCAGGAAGGCAAAAACTCGACAAACATTCAAATTTCTAGTGCGGAAACATTTTATAAACACTTCATTAGATCCACCTTAATTTTATACTCTCCCCTCCTAGAATTTGTATTATATGTATTTATGTATGTAAATGTATGAATATATGTATTATGTAATTTATGTATATTATTTTCTGTATATTTATTATATGTATGATATCCTTCAAAATTTCATTAATAATTTCTGTGCATCTACCATGATTGGCTCTGCATCACCCTAAGGTCAACTGTTAGAGAATGCCTACGGCATTAAGTCCACCTTTGTACTTTGTGCATAAACAATAAATAAAATAAAAATAAAATAAAATAAGACCACCTATTATGCTACCGTTTTTCTTGTTTTTGTGTTCACATTATATGTTTTCCAATCATAATGTAAGTGCAATAGAGAGTACCTATTTATCTATTTGATTACACTAATTTAATTCTATATTTGTTTACATGCTATAAGCTATATGGAAGTATCAGCCAGATTTTATTATTTTCTTTAATATTAGATACAGTACTCAATAAAGAAAGTTATGAACCACATTACATCACGACCATTTGGAGCAGAGTTGTGAACATGAGCGCAGGCGACACCGCGAAAAACAAATGTTTTCAGTCCATGAACTTTTTTAAACTTTTCACTAACAGAAAGGTTGCTAATTTTTCGTTTAAATAGAAAAATAAGTGTTTGAACCCCCAAGACCGGTTCGTGACATCCCCGAGTGCGCAAACTGCCAAAACTATGGACATACGAAAGCTTATTGTCATCGGAAGCCGAAGTGCATAAAATGTGCTGGGAATCACGCTTCTAAACTCTGCTCCCGTAAAGAGCGTTCTGATAGTGTTAAATGCGTCTTGTGTGGCGGGAATCACCCGGCGAACTACAAAGGTTGCAGTGTATATAAAGATCTGCAAAAACAGAAATATCCGCCACTACGTTTTAAAAAAACTGAACCTGAAATAGTTCGCACGAAAAATCCATATCATGATGCATTGGTGGGTCAGCAAACGATTGAATCAAGCTACGCAAACATTCTTCAAAATGGACTGCAACAAAATACAGATCAAACCGCTCAGGACTCTTCCGAAAACACAAATTTAAATGACATGAAACAATTAATAAATATGTTTAAACAAATTATGAATCAATTATGTACTATGACTAATCTACTCACCAGTCTAATGTCTGTTATATGTAAAAATTCAACTGCCTCAAAATAGTTGCATGTAATGCTAATGGACTGTCACAACACTCACAAGAAGTTAAAATATTCTTAGAAACAAATGACGTCGACATATTACTGGTGTCGGAAACACATTTCACAACAAAAACCTATTTTAGAGTCCCTAACTATAATTTATATCATACAATGCATCCGGACGGCAAAGCACATGGCGGCTCTGCAATTTTAATTAAAAACAAAATTAAGTTGTGAGGTTACACGACATGTAGGAAACTGCAGGTTGCACAGCAGAAAAACTAATTGGATACAATTCAGAGAACTAGTAGAGAACTCACTAGATTGCAAATTGCCACTGAAATCTGACTCTGAAATAACGGAAGCAGTGGAAATATTCAACAATTGTATACAGCAAGCAGCATGGGCATCAACTCCTAGCCCTGCCAAATATATAGAAGATATGTATTTCTACCCAAAATCAATTCTTGAAATGATAAAAGAAAAGCGTCAGGCAAGAAAAATATGGCAAACCACAAGATATCCACCCGATAAAGCAAAATTTAATAATCTTGCCTCACGGCTGAAGAGTGCTCTTAAATTATATAGAAATCGCAATGTAGAGACATACTTACAAAATCTTGACGCCACGGAAGCAACTGACTATTCTCTCTGGAAAGCGATTAAAAAGTTGAAAAGGCCAATCATTCACCAACCTCCTATAAAAAAAGAAGACGGCAGCTGGGCAAGGACTGATCGGGATAAAAGCATTACTTTTGCGAGGCATTTATCTGAAGTATTTACTGCACACAAGGACTCCAACTCAACAAAAGAAGACATAGTGTCAAGAGTTTTAAGCATCCCACATAAACTGGATTTACCGATAAAGAAATTTACAAAAACAGAAATAGAGACAGCTATCAAAAGTCTAAAAATACATAAAGCTCCAGGGTACGATCTAATCACTGCTAAAGTCTTGAGAGAACTACCAACAAAAGGATTATGCTTCTTGACCCAGCTTTATAACAACATCCTGTGGAGAAACTTCGTGCCACCTCAGTGGAAGATTGCAGAGATAATTCTCGTCCCAAAGCCAGGAAAAGACTCTACTGAAGTAAAATCGTATCGCCCTATCAGCCTTTTGCCTGCTCTGTCTAAAGTTTTGGAAAAACTTTTCATAAGTAGGCTCATGGTGAAACTGGCTGAGGTCAATCTGATTCCTGAACACCAGTTTGGGTTTAGACCGGGTCATGGGACTATAGAGCAGGTACATAAGTTGGTGGAGCAAATAAATAATGCTTTTGAACAGAAACGATACATCTCAGCTGTATTTTTGGACATATCGCAGGCGTTCGACAGGGTGTGGCATGACGGACTCCTCTATAAAGTACTTACTAACTTACCCATCAACTATTTCAAGTTCATAAAATCATACCTTGAGGAAAGACATTTTTACGTGAAATATGGAGATAGCATGACTAATCTTTTTAACATCAAAGCAGGTGTCCCACAAGGTAGTATAATGGGCCCATTATTATATCTGATTTATACTTATGATCTTCCAAACGCGGACAATGTCATTACCGGCACATATGCTGATGACACAGCCATACTAGCGGGGGATACAACGCCATCGGGAGCATCGCAAAAACTCCAAATAAGTCTAGATAACATATCTGAATGGCTGAGGGATTGGAAGATAAAAGCAAATGAGATCAAGTCCGTGCATGTTACCTTTACTTTAAGACGCGACACATGCCCTGCAGTGGAACTAAACCACGTAAAGATCCCACAGTCGGACAGCGTTAGATATCTGGGCATTTATCTGGACAGACGACTAACTTGGACAAAACATATTTTCACGAAAAGAAAAGCCCTTGGCCAACAGGTGAGAAAGATGTACTGGCTTTTGAACCGAAGATCTCAACTTTCTTGTGAAAACAAGCTCTTGCTCTACAAAGTGGTAATTAAGCCAATTTGGTCATACGGAGTGCAACTCTGGGGAACAGCCTCAAACTCAAACCTAGAAATACTGCAACGGTTTCAGTCCAGAATTCTTCGCATGATTACCAACGCTTCATGGTACATTACAAACGACAGATTACATCGTGAACTGAACATGAAAACGGTAAAAGAGGAAGTCATAGACTCATTACAAAGCTATCACAAGCATAATGCAAAACCATCCAAACCAACTTGCAAAGAACCTAATGGAGAATGTATCCGGCACTACTTTCAAAAGATTAAAGAGACGTGCGCCCCAAGATCTAATAAAAAAGTAGATGAAACACTAAATTTGGCCAAATCATTGGATTTGGAACCAAGCACGCCCATGTAAATTCATAAAGTCCAACTAAATGTCAATATAGACAGATTGTAGAAGAATAAGAGAGTTAAAAAAAAAAAAGAAAAAAAAAGAAAATAGAAAAATATTTGCATCAGAATGAATATCAATAATATTGATAGGCATATAAACATTGATTACCTAACTTTATCGTTTAGTAACAACAAAAAATATATGATTTCCGAACGATTACTAAAAGGTTATCGTGAAAACAGGGCACACGATAAAGTTCATAAAATTTATTTGCGAATACTTCAGTGACCTTGATTAATGAATTTAGTTTAAATTATCAATGCATTAATGATTGAAATAAGTAATGTGTTTTGTGTACAAGAAAATCGTTGTTATAATAATACTAGAACTAATACTAGTAAACACACGTTATCGCAGCGTAATCTATTGATTGTTAGTGTATGGGATAGACAATCATGTTTAGATTACAGATTTTTGTGTTATGACTCTTAACAGAAGCAGTAAACAGTCAAGAATTCATTTATTTAGCTGTAACTCTATTTTTAGAGATTGTGGTATAAACAATTATTACTATGTAACTTAATTTATTATTATAGTAATCATGGTACTACTTGTAAATTTTCATTAATCAAATATAAGCAAATAAATCAAATAGTTTTGTAGAGAAATAAACAAGTTCATGCTTTTAAAAATAACTGCAGTTAATAAAATGATATTTCATATTATTTTTAATTTTGAAATTTAATTGATAGGTAGGTACTTTAAATTGTAATAAAATTCAGTTCATAATATCGCTGTACTTCAACCATGATTTATAATGGACAACATTATAACAGTACTAGTTTTTTCTCGCGGCTCCGCCCGCTTGCATGTCGGTTATCGCGGCAAATAGTAGCCTATGTGTTATTTTGATGTATAAGCTATATTACTGTAAAGTTTCATCCAAATCCGTTTAGTAGTTTTTGCGTGAAAGAGCAACAAACATCCATCCATCATCCATACTTACAAACTTTCGCGTTTATAATATTAGTAGGATTTTAATTATTATTATAAAAATAATTATAAACTATAAATATACAAAGTAATCAACCTATCACCGTTCACTGCTGAAAGAGCGTCTAGGAGCACCATCTATCCCTATATATATCCCATCTATACTATACTATAACCAAATTTTGAGCGAATTATTTAGTAATAAAATTTTAAAGTTTATTTACATTACTTGTATAAATACGTACGTTTACTGATCATATTTTTCTTTTTCCAACAGGATCTAAATACCTTATAACTGATACACCTAACAACTCACACACTCACATCAAGGTTAGTTTTAAGACTGATCTCAATCTTATGATTCGCGGCGATCACAGTTGAAACTAATTCATTTAATAATCTAAATTAAGACTCATATTACATGATATAAATCATGTGAACCTTAGAGTATACGGACTATCTCTCTTTATCGAGACCCGTATTAATAATGACGCAAGACTAATTTCTGATTCGCCAATTTAAAAAAAAACATCCGTATCTTATACACATACATTACACGTCATCATGAATTAACTGCGCGGATGGTGTAGTGGTTAAAGCGATCACTAACGATTCTTAATTTGCTGATTGTTATACGTTCGATCCCATAGGAAATACAAATTTATTGTTGTTACGAGTATGGGATTTCCCTCGCGAGATAGGATATATTTCTAGTATAGTGCGGGAATTGTCTTTTTACCCGACTGCGTCAGAAGGAGGGTAATGTTTTTCAAGCATTTGTATGTGTGTGGGTATGGATGTTCATGTCTTTGGCACGCCAGTATCTTACAAGTATCGAACAACTGATACGATACTGGGAAAAGTAGCGTAGTTTATAGCATAGTTAGTGCGTATCGCGTGTGTTTACTTGGAACTACGCGCCTTTTTTCTACAAGGCGGTGCGTTAGTACCTTTTTTTACTTGATCTGAGATCGTATTTAATACATTTTATTCAAAATTAGGACGTATATCGATCACACTATCACTTTAAAGGTAACAATAAAACAAGGTACAAATAATATGAAAAATATCCATCACTTTACACGTCATTGTGGCCTTATTTTGATAAATCAACCTAAATACTCCGTGTTCTCTTAGTTTCTGATTAACCTATAACGGCAGATACTATCATCAGATTCGGACTATGCTGCAATGGAACTACCATAGAAACAGAATTAGAGAATATGAGATGTGATAACCACATGTATATTAAGAACAAAGTAAGACATAGATGACGGAAGAGTCAATAAACCTAGCAATAAAATTCCATAACTCCGAACATAGAAGCTCTTACTTTACTGCCACTTAAAAGCATTTTATTCGCAAAACATTTTGCTATATTTGTAATATCGCCGTAACTCAATATTTTAATTCAATATTTGACATAGCTTGAATGAAAAAAGGATAAAGCGAGCGTCGGCGAAAAGTTATTAAAATAGATTTTCATTACGCGAAACGCAATCTTTTACTGCCGTAGGTTAAAAACCTTTTGTGATATTTGCTGTCATTGTACTTTTTAAAAATTAAACAGGTTTGAGACTTTAGACTTTGAACAATACGTTTAAATAAATGAGTGTTATTTGAGGACTGCTGATAGAATGTTAAATTTCGAAAAAATAACTAGATTTTTTTTAATGTTTTTTTACTAAACATTTTTTAAACTGGCTATATAAAGTGAATTAATGTTTACTCCTTAAATCTATTATCTATATTTATATATAGTTATAACGTTCCCAGAAGTTTGAAATATTTTAATTTTTAAGCTAAAAAACTGGATAACTTTATTTGAAAAAAATTATGTGTCTAAGAAAATATGATAGTAAGAAACTAAACAATAATAGAATGATTTACCGATTAAAATACTATAAAAAGAGCTTTAAAAAGAAACTGATAGACTTTGAAACCAGGATGGTTTAATTATAGGTCTATATATATTATAGGGAAACAACGTATCTGATTATTGTCTACAATGTCTACATAATAAATTCAACTGCAAAATAATATATTTTAATAGTAATTCTCCTTTCTTCCTTCATAAAGCATTGGTATCTCCAATGACCTAAAAGCAACAATTGATTTCAAGTACACGATAACTTAAAAAAAAAAATTAAACAAAAAGAAGTTTACAAGACTTATCTTTAAAATCTCAGTCATAACGTCAGAAAAGGGTCTTCCCCAAAGGAATTCGTCCAAGAACGGCCGTTGAAGTAGTTTTTACCCGACTACGAAAGGAGGGTTATGATTTTCGAGTGTATGTATATATGTATGTATGTATATTGGCACGCTCTAGAGCCTAAACGGCTTGTCGTATTTTTATGTGAGTGGTGTCACTAGATTCATCTTAGTCGTGAGAGTGACACTGGGTATATCCAACTTAAAAAAAATTAAAAAATATGGATTTTTGGCGCCAAAAAATAATATAAAAAAAAATGTTTTCAAAATACATCGAGTGTGGTATCAAAATAAAGATTTTTTTACGGTGATTACGAATATATATAAAACATATAAATTTTTATTGTTAAGACTGTAGTCCTTGAGCGTGGGAATTTGTGATTGAACACCCACATTCATATTTTACATGCACACAAACGCATCGGGCACTGTTGCATACTAACCCTGGCAACTAATAAATTTACTTTCGGTTTTTTCTTCTAGTTACATATTCATTAACTGTTCGCCTTTGAAGAATGTTTAGAATGTCCTACAAAGCACGCAATGTATCTTAGTCATATCGGAAAGCCCGCGGGCTTTAAGTAACTCGTCAACGGCCGAGAATGGGGTTCAAGTGTACCTATTCATTTTTAATTCATTTCATGGACAAATAATATATTTTTACACAGTATAAAATTAAGTCGCTCGCGCTATCTGTCAGCTTAGATCTTTTACAGTAATCAACGGATTTTAATGCTATGTTATGAAATAAAATTTGTATGATATATGTTATATTAATGGAACATAATGTTTCTTAAAAATATAATTTTTGATCGCTTTTATTGCTCATATTGACTAAATTTTACTACAAAGATCTAACTTACTTACATACTTTTTTCACTTTTTGACAAAAAACGACGCTGAAAGTATGTAAGTATGGAACAAGTTTTGAAAAGCCGTAGTTACGTGTTTTTAAGAGTTATGGTACGTTTCTATTTTAATTTAAGTTTTTACTTTTTTTTATATAAAATGTTTTGGTGTAGTGATAATAATAATTTATATGCAAAGTATATTTTAAATACCTAACATAGAAATATAAAAATAATTGAATAAATACGAACAAAGTCACCAGCAAATGCTAATAATACCTATATATATATATTTGAAATGTACAAGTAACACCCTTTCCGATGATACCAAACACGGCATATTTATGTCAAATTCATTTTTTAATACAGTACTTTATGTCGGCTAGAGGGCGCCACATTAAATTGAGTGACGCGTCATAAATCCTATAAGCAGCGGACGATCAAGACACTTCGAACGATACCTCATTTATCCAGTTCTAATTAGTAGTTAAGGAGCTATGAGGGAACAGATGAACATACATACATAGCCTGTCAAAATCATAACCCTCCTTTGGCTTTGCCGTGGTCGGGTAAAAAACATAAAACAATACAGTTAATTTATAAACTCCTTCTTTTTTTAAGACGGTTAAAAAACAAACTATTTGTCTTAAAATTAATATTAAGAGTGTAAAACTTTGAAATGGAAACTTCCTTAAATACATAATACTAGCTTTTACACGGGGCTTCGCCCACACAGATTTCCATCCCCTGATTTACCCCCTTAGGGGTGGAATTTCAAAAATTCCTTTCTTAATGCTCACTTACGTTATATAAAGAACCTACATGCAAAATTTCAGGATTCTAACTTCAGCGGTTTGGGCTGTGCGTTGATCTCTGGGTATGTCAGTCAGTCAGTCAGTCACCTTCCTCTTTTATTTATATAGATTACAGATATCAGATAATGTAAGGAATAGGGCATCTATTGTTTTACAATTCACCAATTGATTAAATTCAAACTTAAGGGATGAATAATAATGGAAATGACGTAAAGTGTAGATGGGACCCTTTTTTACAATTTTTGTCTGTCTGTCTGTTTGTTTGTGCCGGCTAATCTCTGGAACGGCTGGAGCGATTTTGACGGGATTTTTACTGATAGGTAGCTGATGATGTAAGGAGTAACCGCGGTTGGTGTAGTATCGCGGGTAAGACCGTGGGGTTCAGCTAGTTTTTTTTTCAAAAAAGACAACTTCCGTATATATCCAATAAATCCTGAGTCGCGGGGGACTTTACAAACATACATGAAACGGACACAATGGACACCCAGACTCAGAACAACAATTCGTGGATCACACAGTGTTGTCCCATGTGGGATTTGAACCCACAACACCTGATACAGTAGGAAGCGGCGAGGCAACCGCTTAAACCACTAGACCAACCATGCAGTCAAAAATAAAACTGTAATTTTAAGGTATTTCAGTAGTAGTTATTCAATTCTAACAGAAATTTATTTACCTTTTTAACAACAATTTCTCAAAGTGTCTCGGTCTGTCAAAGTGTATTCAAAGTACTCGTCAAGACAAATCAAACGACTCCAAACTCGATAGGTTCCGTCGTTACAAAGTTCCTTCCTTCCACCTTCCAGCTTCAACATCAGATCAGCTCCATGTCATCATAATATAGCATTGTCACGCTATATACATATGCCTACAAAAATTCAACACAATCGGTTGAAGATATCTGCAAAATTGAGTTGCAAGATTCCGTCTTAACAAATATAGTTAGATATATACATACATAGCAAGTTAAAAAAAACATAAAAATAAGTTCTGTGTTAATAAAATATACCAATATTTTTCTTTGAAATTATTCTTTAAAAAAAATTAAATTAAATTCAAGAATACAAATTAACAGTTACAATTCGACACTCACTGGCAACCCACCCTAAAACTTGTCATTTACGTATTATGGAGCTCAGTGCGAACTACAAACGGACGTGGTGTCACCTTGAATATTCGACGGGCACTGAATTTTTTAAGCGCGATAAAACTTATTTATTGCAATTTACGGGAGACGATATCTACGTACTAAAATGTAAGGAACTTTTGTCGCTAAAAATGAATGATGTTTAGCCTTAGATTATGGCTTTTTGGTGAGAGTTAATAAAAAACTAAAACGGTAAATCTTTTCTCCATACTTTTTTCTCGCGAAATAAGAAAAAAACGTTTAAAATAGAGCACGAAATAGGACAGAGTGTGCTAATTAAAAAGGTCGATTTCGATGATTTTGATCTTTGTTAAGGCTTTTTTTAACAAAAACAAAGAATTATTTTATAAATGTCATACGGTAGATTATCTACCGTATGACATTTATAAAATAATTCTTTGTTTTTGTTAAAAAAAGCCTGACTGATTTATTAAACTACTGAGATATTTTTTTTAGTGTCAAATATGAATTGAGTTTTTTGTGTTTTGCAAAACTGCAAGTGCCTTTTCGCGCGTTTTTAGGGACGCGCCCCTTAAATATTGACGCAGTCGGGTTTTTTATTTTTAATAATTTGTACTTGTTACTAAAAACATAGTCCTGCCTTCTGCATCTCATAGGAGCCTGAGATTCGAATGGGTTTTTCACTCCATTAATAAAAAAAGGTTCGTCAGCCTTTAAGTACTAAGTTATCTAATCTAAAAATGCCAGTTTGTGATTTCAAATTAACAGCTTTTCACTAAATGCATATGAAAGTATATACGGTGCAAATGAAAATATTTTTTGTGTCTTTTTGTTCCAGCTTACCTCTGGAATACCTAGATCGATTTTGACGGGACTTTCATTGGTAGATAGCTGATGTTATGAGGAGAACCTTAAGCTACTTTTATTTTAGACTAGCTACACACACCGTGGTTTCTGTTCCTATTATAATAAGTTTAATTAGCTACACCTCGCGGTGTTATCCGCAGTTTTTTGTTTTACCTTAACAGCAACAACCACGGGTAACAGTAGTACGGGTAACCACGGCTCCGTCGTCTAGGATCCAATTCTTAGATACCCTGGGGGATTCATTAGGAATTTCGTCCACACTGATCCCCCCGGGGATTTATTTGGATTTTTATCTTCCATTTGGATCCCCTGCTTAAACCGATCTGGGATTTAGTTGAAATTTTTGTCACCGATCTTCAATGGAATCTTTTAGAATTTTTTATTCCTAGTGGACAGAGCCGTAGTTTTACCCGTGGTTGTTGCTGAAAATGTGACAAGACAAGATGACTCAGTCCTGTCTGATGGAAAGCATGAGCAGAATCCAAGAGCGGTGGCCACCATCCTCAATGCGGATTAGGACAATGCAGCATGGTGACTTTCCATGGCCTGGTGAGACGCTTATTCACGCCCCGCTTAAAGAACTCGGGATCGTAGTGGGAGGGAAACACGTGCGCTGGTAGTGAGTGCGTGCGCAGGTTTTTAGTGAAGCAATGAGTGCGAGAACGTATGTGTACCACTCTGAAGCGGTGACTTCCGAGGCCGGTACGTGTTGTCCTGTAGAGGAAGGAGGAGGGGGGACCAGTTGGAAGAGCTCTTCAGAACACTCTCCATGATTAAGGCGATAGAGGACTGATATCTCTACGCAACTGCTGAGGCTCAAGGGACTCGGTGGCTTTAGGACTGTCGATAATGCGGATTGCTCGTCGCTGCAACCGGTCGAGAGCGTCAAACATATACTGTGCGGCACCATCACAAAGATGAGAACAGTACTCCATGCACGAGCGAATCTTGTAAAGGACTAGAAGAACCGTCTCACCTTGTTTAAAACATCTAGCTTTCGCGATACCGCCGCGAGGTCGCTTTAGTGACACTCACAACTTATTCGCGCGGGTTGAGACCTCGACAGATATCTATGCCCAGAATATCTAGCTTGCCTTGTTTGCATTTGAGTGTTCTGAAATGTGGGAAGGGGAAGGAATGAAGACTTTTTGGCAGAGAGCGCGCACACCTGTGTTTTCTTGGCGTTGAACTCGACTAGATTCTCACAGCCCCATTGAGAAATGCGGCCGAGAACATGGTCGAGTTGAACGACAAGCTCATGTCGTTTTTCCTCAATATTAGCTAGCTTGGTTGTAGGGTGTCCAAAATATTGCCCATGAATTGTACTGATGTCTGCATAGCAATGAATGTTGTCAAGGGCCAACATGTCATTGATATGCAGAAGAAACAGTGTGGGCGTCAGGAAGGAGCTTCGGCGTTAATCGGCTGAAAATTGGAGGCTACACCGTTGCAAAGGACTCTGATGCGGCGGTGGTGCAGGAATGCGATAGCCCAGATGCAAAGTTTGGGGGGCAATCCGAAAGCCGGTAGGTTGGATAGAAGCGCACGGTGCCAAACCCTATCAAAGGCTTTGGCCGTGTCGAGACTAATGGCCAAGGATTCCCCATGCTTGTCAATAGCCTTACCCCAAAGGTGTGTGACGTACGCTAGAAGATTACCCGTGGATCGGTTCTGTCTAAAACTATACTGACGATCATTTAGAAGGGAGTGATCTTTCAGGTAGTGGACCAGTTGTTTGTTTATTATTCGCTCAAACACTTTGCAGATAATGGAGGTGACGGCTATCGGGCGGTAGTTGGCCGGGTCGGAGCGGTCACCTTTTTGGGGATGGGCTAAACATTCGCCTTTCTCCAAGCCTTCGAAACAGTTCCCGACGAATACGACAGGCGATACAGGCGCGTCAATACCGGAGACAACTTTGGTGCACAGTTGAACTCCGCATGAACATCACTCAGCCGGATGCGAATATCCCGCATTGTAGTGTCGCAGATCGGAATGGTAGGCGGGTGCGTGCCACGGTCATCGATTCGGGAGTTAGCCGCAAAGAGATCAACAAGCAGTTTCGCTTTCTACTGCGGCTGATGGACAAGTGACCCGTCAGGGTATTTCAGCCGTGGTAGCGAGGGCTGGCAGAAGTTGTACTGCACGACTTTAGCCAATCGCCAGCACTTTCGGCTACCCGTAGGGTATGCGACGAGTTCTTGACCAAGTCGCGCAATTCGCTGGGCATCCGCTCTGATGTAAGCCTTCTTGCATTCCCTAGTGGCTTTCTTAAACGTTGCTTTTAGTCGATCAACATCGGGGTAGCCATGAGCGCGAGCCCTAGTCCATGCGCGGTAGGCAACACCATGGGCGCACTCGAATTGAACCAGGGACGGGTCGTTGAGCCCAAGGGATGGATGCAAAATAATCCCGCATTCCATCCCTTCACCGTTTTTTTTTTTATGTATGGGCCGCCAAAATGACTCTACTCTGCCTGATGTGAAGCATAAGCAGAATCCAAGAGTGGTGGTCACCATACTCACTGCGAATGCAGAAAATGCAGTATGGTGACCCACACCATGGCGGCCAAGTGATGCTGCTGCATCTTTTAGTCTAGTCAACAAGTATGGAACTTGTTGAGTAGACTATTTGGGCTGCCGGTCACGCACTCACCAACGAAACACGACAGTACGAATGCTGTCATTTTACGTTGATTTTCTGTGCGAGGGTAGTACCGCCCCGGTCGAGCCGGCCGGTTCGTGCTGAAATCAGCGTGGCTCTAATACCTCAGCGATACCGTGGTGGATACCAGGCAGTGATTGGAGCCAGTGATTGGAGGGGCGAGCACCGATACACTGTACTACGCTGGGTGACTCGTCCGCAGAAGGTCCAGCAAGGAAGGCGCTCGACTTGGTATTTCTGGTATCCTGGTGGGCTGGAGTACCAGCTGGGTGAGGTTGTGCCTGAGAGTAAATGCGTGGACAGTTCTGGGAGGTCCCAACCAGGACTCGTGGTGGGCGTTACAGTCTCCCAGAAACACCACTTCGGCGGTCGGAAACTGCTCTTGCGCTTTGTCCGCAGCCTGACTGAGATATTCAAAAAGTCAAGTTGTCTCAGAGTCTCCAGAGCGGGATCTGTATAGGCATACGTATATTCGGCTCGTACAGCCAATATCTACATGGATCCAAAGGGTGGAGAAGGAAGGGTCCTCAAGGCAGCGTAATCGGTGACAACAAACATCCACCCTGACGTAAAGACATACCCCAACCTTGGCGAGTAAGCACTCCTCAAGTATGTAGCCAGGGTAGTGAAGATATGTCGTGTAGGCAGGGCGGCGTATTTGAGTCTCCCGTTAAAAACATGGCCAGTCGTCCCGTCTCAAGATGCTGGTGGACGGCGTTGAGGTTTGCATGGAGTCGACGGATGTTTGTGAACTCCACCTTAAAAAGCGGGTTGGTGGGAGAATGCAGTGCCGCTGTGCATCGTGTATGCTTTCGTTGTGCTGCCATGAAAAAAAAAGAGAAGGAGGGGAATGGGAGCGTAAAAGGCGTGACAGTAATCGTGGCAGTGTAATACTGAGACTCGTAATGTTGTGTCGTCATACAACGGTGAGGCATGACGGTGACCGAACCGTCGGACGGAAGGGCCCCCGTATCCTCTTGGAAGTGGTCGCTCTTTCCCACCGTCTGTTCACCAACCGGCACGACGAGTTACTCCGTGGATTATGCGTGACCTGATGGGGCAGCCTCCCTGGGTTAGCCGCAGTTGGGCCTCTCTATACTGCGGGTGGCCAGCGGCACCACCGTTTCTACAGGTCTCCCTGGCCGACGCACGGTTCAATCCTCGCCACCCTCAACAAGACTCTATGGGCCTCCGGTCTCGCACTCACCAACGAAATACGACAGCACCAAAACTGTCATTTAACGGTGATCTTCTGTGCGAGGGTAGTACCGCCCCGGTTGAGCCGGCCCGTTCGTGCTGAAATCAACGTCGCTCTACTACCTATGGTTAGCCCGCGGGGTGTAGCTAATTAAACTTATTACAACAGTAAACTAGAACTAAAGTACTTGTATACAAGTACTTCTTCATAAATTTGCAATTATATTACCTATCAAGTTTTGTATATTTTATGATAACGGTAATTAAAGTATCGTTAATAAACCATTTTTATTAATGAGCATATACCAAAGTAGAAACCATATCTCGGGTTTAAGGTTATCTTCCTAAATGGTAACACTGATGATTTATTTGAGTTGATTAATTGTGTAATTACTATTAATCTTTATTTTAATTGCATAAATGCAGCTCATACAAGATTTCTTATGATGCAATTATTTAATAGGTACTTGCATTAAAAGGAATATTGTTTTCATAATATCTGGTTTTCATGTCGTATATTAACAACAAGATATGTGAACGATTACTGTGACTTTACATTTCCATTGCTCTCATAAATCTTTTTAAAATTGAAGACGATAACTCAAAGTACTTAAGCTTAACTTATTTATGGTAAAGTGGTCAAATCACTTGATGGCTCATGACTTCTGCCTCTCACGCACGACAGCAGCATAAGCGTCACAATCGTCCTGGTAATAATAGATCTGGGAGTACCCTAGGAATAGAGAGAATTGGACTCTAAAATTAACGGTTTCGGATTCCGGTAACCTACCTTACTTACTCATAAAACAAGGCAAAAATATGTCAACACTAGTTTAGTGTACGGCCATGAGCGTTAACATTTTGTTCGAAGCATTAAATTATATCATATCGTCATACATACATCTCACACACGACCTTCTGATCCCAAACTAGGCAAAGCTTGTACTATGGTAACCAGACAGTTTGTTAACATACTGTTACGTGTTAGGGTTCGATTTATTTGAGAGAGAAGGCTTTTGACGTTTTAAAGAGACTTTACTAAAACTACTATTAAAATCACAATACTACTCTGAATTACAATCCTTAAAGGTAGCCGAGGTCGCTTGGTTGATCGCTGATATCACTTCGATGTTCATCTCACTACAGCTCGAACTGTACTGAACTCCTGCGGCCCGCAAGACGCTGTATTTATATTCATATTATTATTACTCTTCCATTTCTAGAAACGCCGATAACAGCCGAGAGTCGTCTCGAAAAAACGCTAATAAAAATAATCGAAGTTAATAATAACTAGGTAACTACCAAATCGATATCCGACACTATGTGTATAGATATAAGGTCCATTATTCCTTGCCTCAGGAGATCGATAAGTATGTGTGGATTTGTGTGCGCAGATAAGGCTTGAAGATTATTATTATTCGTAACAATACTTATAATTTACAAGCTGGCCCGGCGAACTTCATACCGCCTTTACTTATCTGTCTCAGCTTCCCATCGCTGATAAGAAAAAGACTTTTTCCATTATCTTTTATTTTTTCTTGTACACAAACCTTGTCCTAACAATAACGAAGGCATAAAAAAGAATTATTTAATTTGGTGCAGCCGATTGTAAGTTATGCGCGTACATACATATTGGCCATTCAATTATATATATATAGATAAATACGTACATAATTATAGATAAATTATACCAAGACACAGAAAACTAATAGTGTTCAACATTTATTGAGGATTCATTTAGGATTCATAACTATATTGATTTACTAGCAGACCTACGCAACCTCGTTTGCTCCCAAACTACCATCCCCCGTTTTAATCTCAAAAGTGGGTTTATTTCTAAAGAAAAATTTTTTTTTTTTTTTTTATTTTATTGAATAAGGGGCAAACGAGCAGACGTATCACCTGATGGTAAGTGATTACCGCCGCCCATGGACACCTGCAACACCAGAGGCGTCACAAGTGCGTTGCCGGCCTTTTAAGAAGGAGTACGCTCTTTTCTTGAAGGTTTGAAGGTCGTATTGGTCCGGGAATACCGCAGGCGACAGTTCATTCCACAGTTTTGTTGTGCGAGGCAGAAAGTTCCTAGAGAACCGCACAGTTGTGGACTGCCAACCATCTAAGTGATGGGGATGAAATTGCTGTCGCGTAGGACGATGGCGGAAAGAGGCGGCAGGAATCAGCCCGAACAATTCCTCGGAGCACTCCCCATAGTAAATGCGGTAGAAGATGCAAAGCGAAGCCACATCTCTACGCAGCGCCAAAGAGTCCAGCCGAATTGAAGATTCCTGGCAGTCGACGATTCGAGTCGCTCTCCGTTGAATGCGGTACAGAGGGAGGAGCTGGTACTGGGGTGCCCCCGCCCAAAGATGAGGACAGTATTCCATATGTGGCCGAACCTGCGCCTTATATAGAAGAAAGCGGTGGGCCGGAGTGAAATACTGTCTCGATCTGTTGAGCACGCCAAGCTTCTTCGAGGCCAATTTGGCCTTATCCTCCAAATGGCCACGGAACTGGACTTCGCTCGATATCTCGACACCAAGTATTCCAATGTTGGCTGAGGCTGATAGGGGAGTGTCTTGAAACCGAGGGCATACGACCCACGGCAGTTTTTTAGCGGTGAACGCGCAAATTTGTGTCTTGGTGGGGTTAAAGTGGACTAAATTGAGTCTACCCCAGTCTGAGACCTTTTCTAAAGACGTCTCAATTTGGGACACAAGTTTGTTTCGACTCTCAATGACGTTTTCCCGAGAAATATTAGCGCGGCCGGTGTAGAGAGCATCGCCTGTACTGTCATCCGCATAGCAATGAATGCCGCTAGTTTGCAGCATGTCATTGATATGCAGGAGGAACAGAGTAGGCGATAGCACACAACCTTGCGGGACACCAGCATTCACAGGTATAGAGTCAGAGCATTCACCGTCGACTACGACCTTTATGCTTCTACCTGCTAAAAAGCTGGTGACCCATTCGCATAGTTTCTCGGGAAGCCCATAGGAAGGGAGCTTCGAAAGAAGCGCTTTGTGCCAGACCCGATCGAAGGCTTTCGCAATGTCCAAACTAACTGCCAAGGCTTCCCCCTTAGTCTCAATCGCCTGTGCCCAGCGATGTGTCCGGTACGCCAGAAGATCACCAGCTGATCGACCCTTACGGAAACCGTATTGCTGGTCACTAAGCAGATGATGATCCTCTAGGTACCGCAGGAGTTGATGATTGATGATGGACTCCATTATTTTCGAGAAGAGGGAAGTTATGGCTATCGGCCTATAGTTAGATGGATTTGAGCGGTCGCCTTTTTTAGGGATCGGGTGGACCAATGCTGCCTTCCATGATGTCGGGACTACGCCAGAAGAGTAGGAGAGCCGAAAAAGACGCGTTAAGACCGGTGCCAACTCAGGAGCGCACATCTTCAACACAATAGGAGGGATTCCATCCGGGCCACTCGACTTATGGATATCAAGGGATAAAAGTGCTAAGCGCAATGAGCGTTGGTGGAACTGGATTTCCAGCATACAGCTCTCGCACCCCGGTATGGTAGGCGGCTCTTGTTCCCCGTCATCCAAGGTCGAGTTGGACGCAAAGTGTTTTGCCAGAAGATCGGCTTTCTCCTTTGCGTCATAGGTCAACGGATTATTTCCTATGTGCAGAGGTGGAAAGGATGGCTTGCAAAAGTTGCCTTCGATAGCCTTGGCAAGAGACCAGAATGCCCGAGTTCCCGAAGGAAGACGCTCAAGCCTCTCGCCAATCCTGGCAATGTGCTCCGACTTCGCCCTTGCAATGTCTCTTTTGAGGGATCTGGAGGCAAAGTTGTACTCCTTTTTCAGAGCGCTGGTATTTTGATCCCGTAGCGCCACCGCGTCAGCCCAGGCTTGGTAAGCCTCCTGCTTTATGCGAGAAGCTTTTCTGAAAGATGGACCAAACCAGGGCCGACATTTGCCACCAATGGGGACCACAGTGGATGGGATGAAGAGCTCCATACCCTGTAGCACAACATCGGCAACAAAATCAGCAGCGGCGTTGGGATTATCCGGCGAGAAGCACAACTGTCTCCAAGGGTAGGACGCAAAGAAGGACCGCATCCCATCCCAATCTGCTGACCTATAGTGCCACACACGACGGCTGCGTGCGACTCGTGATCGCAGCAAGGGTGTGATAGGCACTTTACTCCGGACAAGGCAATGGTCTGAGGAGCCAAGTGGAGCGTTAACGGATACGCGGTAACCGTCCGGATGAGAAGTCAGCAGAAGATCCAACAGTGAAGGATTCTGGTCCTTCACATCTGGGACTCGCGTGGGCGTGGCAACCAGTTGTGTCAGGCCATATGCCAGGGCGAAGTCGTGAACAGATCTCCCCGCATGATCCGTTTTACTGGAACTGAGCCAGTCGGCGTGGTGGGCGTTAAAATCGCCAAGTACGATGATCTCTGTGGAGGGGATCTGCTGCTGCACGAAGTCTGAAGCCATCTGGATGTGCTCAATGAGTCGGTCAGTTTCGGCATCACCACTATGGGACCTATAGAGGCACATACATTATTAGTACACCTCCACACCATCTATAGAGCATACATTTTAAATTTCAAGTCTCTTACTTCATAAACATGGGACTTTCATACAAACTTCCAACCCCCGTTTTACCCCCTTAGGGGTAGAGTTTCGTAAAATCCGTTCTTAGCGGATGTCTACACCCCATAAGGAACATACTTGCTAAATTTCAAGTTTGTAGGTGTTATAGTTTCTGAGATTTCGTGATTAATAAGTGAGTGATATTTCGCTTCACTACATAGTTTAGAACAAAGTCGCTTTCTCTGTCCCTATGTTCCTATATCCCTTTGTTTGCTTAAATCTTTAAAACTACGCAACGGATTTTGATGCGGGTTTCTTTAATAGATAGAGTGATTCAAGAGGAAGGTTTTTATGTATAATAAATGCATTATATAGAGTTCAATCCTCTCCCCAGTGGAGCGATCACCTTGTGAAATTTGAGATGTCTTACGGCCCATCAGTAAGCCATTCAATCGCTAAACTAGTCACTGGAAAGAGCAATGAACGACGGCTGTGTCACCGTGTTCTTAATCTAAACTAAAATCATCAAGCACTTACTGGAGTTGTGTGGCTTCCTTGTTCTCGGCGCCGTTGATGGGGTACCCCACTGCCGCGTCACACATACATGCTCCAGAATGCTGTACAATCTTCAAGGTATTCCTAAATGCTTGCGGGCTCCCGAAATCTCGTAATTACAAGACACCCAAATCAGCTATCACGGATCGCGCCTATGACGTGACTACAAAAACTCGCGAGTCCAAATCAGACCAATCATAACGGTAAGCCACTAAAGGGACCGGGTTGAATTGACAATTAGCTAAATTACAATTAAAACGGTTCTTTTTAACGAAGCTCCAGCTCAACCGATCCAAGCGTCTCAATGTTCTTAACCTCAAAACGTCAAACAAGAAAAATGACAATCAAAAATGTTGCCATTACAATGACGTTAAATTTCTAACATATAGTATGGAAACACTGTTAATTTTTGAGGTTTCTAATGTGATGTAGCAAATAAACACATTTTTTTGCGCTTACATTGCAAACGCTGGTTGCACCCTACGAGATAGGTCAAAATAATGTACTACAGTATTGTACACCTTAAAAAGTACTACAAAAAAGTCCGCAACGGTATATGTCTATCTCTTAGGGATAACCCACAACAACCATTTTTTATTCCTTTCTTTTTACGAGAAATAATGGCTTATTTACGAAGTGATTTTAAGCAATACAGAATGAATCCTTATACAATTAAGTAAATTAAATATATTGTGCATTTAAAATACACACATCAAAAGTGTCTAGGGATCAAGCATTTTTATGCGGATTTCTTGAGATTGAGATGTGGCTTTGGCCCTGGCCTGCTCAGTCGCCAGACTTGAACCCGATTGAGCATGCATGGGATATGCTACAGAGAAGAGCTCTGCCGAATATGGAGGGTATCCAGTCACAAGAAGACCTTTTTTTGTTGTTGCAACGAACATGGGCGGCCATTCCACAGCGTGATTTGGATGAACTCATTTTGAGTATGCCAAACCGATGTTCTTGTGTTAGTGTTCGCGGTAGAAACACGGATTATTAATTGTTTAAGTTACCTAATAAAATTTTAAAGAAAACTGTTATTTCAGTCTTTTTTTCGAACTTTAATGTTAGTGGTTCAAATGTCAAAAATCCTTTTACTAGGAAAATGGCAAATTTCTTTATTAATGCAAAGGTGACTTGGTTTATCGTTACTGTGACAAACGAAAACACTTTATTTGATGAATCCTTAAAGAAAATTTTAATTAATATCAATCAGGAGAAAAGTTTTTGCAAAAATATATGTTGATCCCTAGACACATATGTTGATCCCTAGACACTTTTGATGTGTGTAGATTAAAATGGTCCTTAACAGTATCTAATTTAAATGAATATATTCGAAGATGTTACAGATTTAAAATGCACGAATCGTGTCGTCGGCGGGGGCATCTGAAATCCACCCGTGCGAAGCCGGGGCGGGTCGCTAGTTTATATATATAGATTAATTAAAACTTAGTTCTGTGGTTATTTTAAAGCTTTTGTATTATACAGTTTTAATCTACAAAAAGATACCTTAGCAACGTAGTAAACATCGAATATGCTCAAGACAAACTGCTAAATTGTGTTTAGTACATGTAATCTGATATTGATACCTCACTTAAGGGTTAAGTGCGCTGCCGATACACGATATTTGAACTAACTTAGAAGAGTACACTCGGCAACCTCTCAATTTCGCACAATAAACAACATTACGTTGTGTTTGGACTCAAATCACTAAAAGGGATCTGTAAGATGCTTACGTTTTCGGGTCTTCAGATTTTGTTGAACCTCTAAGTTTTGAAGGATTTTTTTTTCTTATATTACCATTATTTTCTTGTTAACCGTTTGACCGTGGGAGAGCCACGATTCGGCATGCAGGGGCCAGCTCGACCGGAGTGATACCACGGCCTCACAGAATACCGATGTGAAACAGCGCTTGCACTGTGTTTCACCGAGTGAGTGAGGATATCGGAGGCCCAAACCCCAACCCCTCCCCATCCCCTTCCCCATCTCCCAAAGGCCGGCAACGCACTTGTGACGCCACTGGTGTTGCGGGTGTCCATGGGCGGCGGTAATCGCTTACCATCAGGCGATACGTCTGCTCGTTTGCCCCTATTCCATAAATAAAAAATCCTAATATAATCATAAAAGTTATATTAAGTGAGATTTGTTCAGCATACTAAAACTTTCAGGACTATGATATATCATCCCATAAGAATAGTATTTCATTATTCAAAAACATAATTCTGTATTTTTCAGATTACCAATTTCCAAACATCAATACTGAGCTGCTACGTTGATCTTTTAACAATTTGCTGTAGCATTCATATAACATCTCATTTTTACAAGCTCAACAAGATTATTTATTCTAGAAAGAACAATGTGAGTACAATGTACAGTACAGATATTTTTGTTTTAATACCTGCAATTATTTAGAAACAGACTAGTCGTTACGATTGTTCATAAGTCTCTCTCTCTGGGTTTTTGTTTTAATTCCCACTCTGAAACCATCAGAGAAGAGGAGAATATAATATTTGGAGAGTATATTACTAACCTGGGGCGCTACACAGTTCAAATGTAAAACTTAGCCACGAAAACAAGTCTTCGCTATGTTGCGATAATACTCGTATAATTAAAATACACACATCAAAAGTGTCTAGGGATCAAGCATTTTTATGCCGATTTCTTGAGATTGAGATGTGGCTTTGTAATAAATTTATGATACCGGATACAAGACGTATACGACACTGGAGAACCCCTGGACGCCAACAGCGATTAAAATCCTGCCAGGAAGTCCATCCTTATAGTGGTGGAACCATCATGATATGGGCGGGTATTTGGATCGGCGGAAGAACTGAGTTGATTTGGATCAGAGGCAACCTCAACGCTCAAATTTATGCTGAGACGATTGTATCAGACGTCATCGTTCCTCTACAAGTGCAAATCGGTCCCTTATTTCAGTTAATGCATGATAATGCACGATCGCACACCGCAAGAGTTGTAAGACAGACTCTCGCCGCAGCTAACATCAATGTCCTGCCCTGGCCTGCTCAGTCGCCAGACTTGAACCCGATTGAGCATGCATGGGATATGCTACAGAGAAGAGCTCTGCCGAATATGGAGGGTATCCAGTCGCAAGAAGACCTTTTTTTGTTGTTGCAACGAACATGGGCGGCCATTCCACAGCGTGATTTGGATGAACTCATTTTGAGTATGCCAAACCGATTCTTGTGTTGTTAGTGTTCGCGGTAGAAACACGGATTATTAATTGTTTAAGTTACCTAATAAAATTTTAAAGAAAACTGTTATTTCAGTCTTTTTTTCGAACTTTAATGTTAGTGGTTCAAATGTCAAAAATCCCTTTATTAGGAAAATGGCAAATTTCTTTATTAATGCAAAGGTGACTTGGTTTATCGTTACTGTGACAAACGAAAACACTTTATTTGATGAATCCTTAAAGAAAATTTTAATTAATATCAATCAGGAGAAAAGTTATTGCAAAAATATATGTTCATCCCTAGACACATATGTTGATCCCTAGACACTTTTGATGTGTGTATATGCTGTTGCAATAATATGTGCAAACGGTTGGTTATTTAAAAATATTTTTGTTGTGATATGATATGAAATGAATATTAAATAATACTCTTTTTAATGAGCATGTTGTTTATGATTAAACGCAATGTTTAGTTAATTTCTTGTAGCTTGTGAGTGATAAAAAAAATTGAGATGAGAAAAGAAGAAGAGAAAGTTCAATATTTAAGCACTTTCTTCTATAACATTATTTATTTATTTATTTATTTATATCTTTATTGTGTACATAAAAAAAATTAAATTTACATTACTTTCATAAAGAAAGAAGTTTTCAAACATTAATTAATGGTTATGTAATGTAAAAGTCGTGGTTTGCTCTCTACAGAGTCTACAGTAAAATATTTAGTAGAGCAAAAACATGAACATTTTCTGGTTATCTAAAATATCCAACATAACAAGAAAAAGTCTAAGAAAATATAACATGACTCCGTAAAAACTTTTCGTAAAGTTTATATAGCCTATGTTTAGCATTATTACGAGTCTATTAACACCTTATTCATTGAAATCAGTTCGTACGCTACGGTAGAACATACAAATAAACAGTACATAAGATTACTCGTATGTACAAAGGCTGCAAAAACTATTTCCTTTCCTTTCGGCTTCATCGTAATTGGATTAAAAACAGGATGACACTCATAACAAAACGAAAAAAAATTTCAATTGAGAAATCCTGTATTCATTAATTAAAAAAAAAACATATTACTTTATTTTAAGCATAAACTGAGAAAAGCAAACGGAGATTTTTACAAAGACGTTGTTAAGAACGTCTAGCGCCATCTAGGATCTTGGGGAAAAACTGAGGGGGATTGAACATAGTTATGAATAAGAAGTACCGCTCTTTGAATTGTATTTGGTTAGTTACTTTTTGAATTGTCGACGATCACTTATATTATATAGATCACACTTGTAACGAGGACACTTGCCATCTTGATTTTGTCTGTACACCTTATTTAAATATACGGCTTTTATACAGTTAAATTAAAACAAAGGAATTCAATGAATAAAACCCTACCAACCCAAATATTTACCAGATAACCCGTACAGACGTATTGAATGAAACATTTTCGTCAATGCATTTCAATAAATAGATTCATTAAAACGTAGCCCTTCAAAGATGACATAATACTGACATTTCACTTATTTAATAACGTAAATGCACAATTCGAGAAAAGTTTAGAACACTCATTTCATTTTAAAAGTTTGACAGCCCATTATGAGTATAATTTAAATCGAAATATGGGTGAAAGTAGGACCAAAAGTAATACAAGTTTCAATAGTAAAAGTCAAGCTTACTGCCACTCTCGATAAACATGAACTAAAAGTTATATCACTTAAGCCTTACTAGCGAAACTGAGTTGATTTGTTTAAGTACACTCATTTGCAAAAAAAACGGGCGGTTTCGATTTTCTTCCTGGCTGAAAAAAATAAAATACCAAAAAGGTTTTAATCATTTGAACATGTTACTGGCCAGTTATAAAAGTGCCATAATGTTTATAAGAGTACATTCCAAATTCAAATTTTTGACTGATCCTGGTTTTCAAAGAAAACAACTTTTAACTACATTTTGTGGCGCCGATTCCCTATAGCGTATATCGATAGCGTCGATAGCGCTGTGGGTATATAGAAAACGTATTGTTTTGGCTATTGTTATATGGCCATATGTGGTTTTCAACGATGCAGAGGCTAGTTAGTCAAGCGTTGAGAAATAGCAAATCTTCTTATGTGGACCTCAAGAACAGCCTCGAAGAAATAAGAAATGTGCAAATTAGTCTATGGACGGTCAGGAGGAGGCTTCTCGCTGCTAATATACACAGTCATCGCCCGGCACGCGGCCCTAAACTACTCCGTGGACATCGAGTTGCCAGGCTTAGCTTCGCTCGAAATTGTGTGTCATGGACTCATGAAGACTGGAATAGGGTATTGTTCTCCGATGAAGCCAGCATATCTTTGCATGGTGAAGACCGACGTCGGCGAGTACTACGTAGACGAGGAGAACGCTTTGCAGAGGCATGTTTTGAAGAAATCACACCTTATGGAGGGGGCTCTGTTATGTTTTGGGCAGGAATAAATTCTATGGATCGTACGGAGTTAGTCTTCATCAAAAACGGTACACTGACTGGACACCGATACATAACGGAAGTTCTAATTCCTTATGCACAACCCGCTTTAACCGCTCTTGGCGAAAACTCAATTTTTATGGACGACAACGCTCGCGCCCACCGTTCTGGCGATGTGGAAGCGTATATGCTAGAAGTCGGAATTCGTCGTATGGACTGGCCAGCTAGAAGTCCGGACCTCAATCCCATTGAGCATGTCTGGGACGTTCTGAAGTGACGAGTAAGATCAGTGCAGCCGGCTCCGGAGACCATCAGAGAGCTAAAGAATGTGATTACCGCGGAGTGGGAACGTATTCCCAAAGAAACCATAAAAGATATTCCGTTATATATAAGCCGTGATTTCAGCAAGAGGGGGTCACACTCAATACTAAACTTTTATCTGCTTTTAATGTACTCAAGAAAAACAAAGAAATTAACGCGTTTCATTTTTATTTAGCGACCAGGTACAATAATAGTGTTTTGAGCTTAAACATTATTTCTCAATAATTTAATCAAAATGTTATGATAAAACTGATGAAAACTATTCCTTTCTAATTAATTTATAAAATTCTGAGGATAACAATACCTAAAATTGTCAAACAAACTAATAGTAACTATAAAATAGTTCTTTGCCGTATTTTTGCAAAAGAGTTTATATTTTCAGATATTGTAATCTATAATATTGTAACTTGTATTGTGATTGTAATATTGTATTGTGTACTGCCTTATTGGTCTAGCGGTAACGTAAGCGACTGCCGATCAAGAGATCTCGGATTCGATTCCCGGGTCGGACTGCTGTTGGGGTTTTCTTAAAAGAAATTCTTAACAGCAGCCCGGAATATGGCGGTGTTACCCACCCGTGCCTCGGAGAACACGTTAAGCCGTCGGTTTCGGTTGTCATGAACACACCTATGATTATTCGGATTATCGTTATTCGGATGTCATTGCCCTCAAATATACTAGAGTTCAAATATACTGACAACCAGTTCAACTTCAGGGTTACGGAGGTCCGATGCAAGTCGCTCCGTGGAAAAACTGATTTTCAGGTAAAACCGGTTGAACTATGAGCCGACTCCAATTAATCATGGGAATAATAAAGACTAGGACGATGATGCAACATTGTATCAAATCAAATTATGATGATAATATTGTAATCTAATTAATCATTCTCATGTCACGTTGTGACTCACGATGAACTCTAAATATATCTAACTGTTTCACGTTTTGTTTTAAAAGTGTGTTTTTCTGGCGTGCCTAAGATAGAATATACTCGGCTCTTATTGGTCTAAGCGTCATGCTTAGACCAATAAGAGCCGAGTATGATTTAAACAGACGCAGACCAAGAAGGGTCAGCTAGTATACTTATTTATAAAAATATTAAGTAATTCACGTTTTGTTTTAAAAGTGTGTTTTTCTGGCGTGCCTAAGATATAATATACTCGGCTCTTATTGGTCTAAGCGTTATGCTTAGACCAATAAGAGCCGAGTATGATTTAAACAGACTCAGACCAAGAAGGGTCAGCTAGTATACTTATTTATAACAAAATTAAGTACGGCTCAAAACTCTATGCACCGATTGGTGCGATGGATGCACCGATTGATGATTAAGAAATAAATGATTGAAAATCACTACATAGTATAAAACAAAGTCGCTTTCTCTGTCCCTATATTCTTTTGTTTTCTTAAATCTTTAAAACTACGCAACGGATTTTGATGCGGGTTTCTTTAATAGATAGAGTGATTCAAGAGGAAGGTTTTATGTATAATAAATGCATAATATAGTATGGAAACACTGTTCATTTTCGAGGTTTTTAATGTGATGTAGCAAATAAATACATTTTTTTGCGCTTACATTGCAAACGCTGGTTGCACCCGACGAGATAGATCCAAATAATGTACTACAGTATTGTACACCTTAAAAAGTACTACAAAAAAGTCCGCGACAGTATATGTCTATCTCTTAGGGATAACCCACAACAACCATTTTTTATTCCTTTCTTTTTACGAGAAATAATGGCTTATTTACGAAGTGATTTTAAGCAATACAGAAAGAATCCTTATACAATTTAGTTAATTAAATACATGCATTTAATATAGATCAAAATGGCCCTTTACAGTTTGTAATTTAAATGAATGTATTCGAAGTATTACAGATTTAAAATGCACAAATCGTGTCGTCGGCGGCATCTGAAATCCACCCGTGCGAAGTCGGGGTGGGTCGCTAGTTTTTAATAAAACTAAAGCAGGAGCGGAATCCAGAAGTACATTCCATGAGAGATGATATCGTGACATTATGTGACACGTGCTATGTGTTCGACAAATAGGCTTTGGCTAATGTACGCACACGATCCACTCCTAAAGGGATGACGGTTTTATCTGACATGTGAGATACTTAAACAAGAATTCATTATTATAATAGCCATAATCAATGTTGACTGTTGAAACTGATTTTTCTAAGATGTGCTAAAAAATAGTAGAAATAACACTAAATATTGCCACTACACAAAAAAAAAAGTCGTGTGGTGTCGTGGGACACCAGATAGAAACGAGAAGTTCGTTTCTATCTGAATCAAAAATACGCGATTATACTAAATTTTTCGTTCGCGAAATAAATAAATAATAACAGATGGCGCTATATTAATTTTTTTATTCGCGGTCTTTAAAAACCACAAAATTGTCTTAACACCTTTATTTTATTTAAAATGATTTATAAAAATATATAAAAGGTCTATGCGAGGTATAAAGAAAATAACTGCGAATTCGCAACGTATCGCAAATATCTGCGAGCTCGCACGAATGCACCGCGAGAATTTACGCCGCATCGCATCGCAGTTATGAGTCCTTAACGCCATATTCAAATTTTGATAATGCTGGAACAGAGCCAGAGAGCTTTCCAATTAACATTGAAGCTAAGTGAATGGAATTTTGTAATTCCATTCATCTAAGTGTACCTATGTTTTGAAAATGGCCCGGAGTGACCACTATCAACAAAGCAGTCCTATTTATTTTCAACTAGCTGACCCGACGAACTTCGTATCGCCATATTTTTCTTTCGTAAATAATTTCAAAATTTCTGAAAAACTTGTTTTAGTAATTATGCCCGCCTCAGCTTCCCACAGGTAGTGTACAATCGCGGAAAAAAAAAATACTTTTTCCATATTCTTTTAATTTTCCTCTATACAAACATTGTCCTAACAATAATGAACACATAAATAAAAGAATTATCCAATTTGCTGCAGTAGGTAGATCGAAAGATATGCGCGTACATACAATTGGGCAGGCGATTCATTTTTATTTATATGTATAGATTAGATTTTTCCGTATTGAACTAAATTTACAAATAATTACACATATTTTACATTTATTATAAAAAAATATATCATCCAGATGACCCGCCACAGATATTGATCAAGATAGATTGGTGACGAAAGTACTTTGCCATTTATATCCTGCGTGGCAACAAATCACAAAGCCGCGCCCCCTAAACGCACCCGATTAGTCAATGCGCGAGCGTCGACTAGTGAAGTGTCACACTTTCATGTCTATTTATCGAAGAATGGAATCATTGGAGAACTGAAATGCAACTTAACATTTAAGAAAAAATTGGCAATTAAGTATATAAAGTAAGTTCGAAAACTAAAAACCATCTACCTAAAAAGATTATTTATAAAAAAATATTATAAACTTTTAGAACAGCATTTTTTTCCAAATTTATAATATTTATCGGTTATAATAAGATACACGTAATTAAGGTAGGTATATAATGGATGTTTTTGATGTGATAATAAAGCCTTTTTATTTAATAGGATCCTGGTAACTACAAAATGTATATATTTATAATGTTAATATTTTGAATAATATACCTACCAAACTTATTTTTATTTCAAATAGACAATAAGTTTCACATTCTCATTCACAGTTCGTAGTTGGATAATTTAGAAATAACACTACCAGAATTAAATAGTCTCTAGCCTGCATAATAACAATTTATCGATACATTCACCTATGTAGTGTATCAAGCTCTAACGCAAGTCGCATCGGGCATCCGTACTTCGTGCGAACAGTTTAATTGAGCGTTCGGAACGATTGTTCATTTCGATATTCATTGCGCGGTCACTTCACGGGAATAAGTACGAGTATTGTGTATTGAACGTAATGGATCCAGTACCTTAATGAAAAAGTAAATAGACAATTGCTTCTAGTTTACAACATAATACTGGTTGAAAGAACATTTTGATTCTTGTTTATCTTTTTTTTTCTTTTTTTTATGTTTGGCCCGCCAAAATGACTCTACTCTGCCTGATGGAAAGCATAAGCAGAATCCAAGAGCGGTGGTCACCATGCTCACTGCGAATGCAGACAATGCAGCATGGCGACCCACACCATGGCGGCCTAGTGATGCTACTGCATCTTTTAGTCTAGTCAACAAGTATGGAACTTGTTGACTAGACTAATTGGGCCTCCGGTCTCGCACTCACCAACGAAACACGACAGCATGCTGTCATTTTACGTTGATTTTCTGTGCGAGGATAGTACCGCCCCGGTCGAGCCGGCCCGTTCGTGCTGAAATCAGCGTGGCTCTACTACGTTTGAGTAGTAGTATCTTTGTTTTTACTAAATACTAGTACTTGCTGATGAAAGGAAATGCCTCCTTTCTTCAGACTAACTTCACTACTCTTATTTTAACAGTTAGTACTTGCACAATACGGCATCGTAATGAAGTTTTTGTTGTTTTGTTACGCTGTGACCGCCGTTCCGTAAATCTCGCTGCATAATGAGCGGGCGACATTAATACTATGCACTATAGTGCAAGCTTTCGGCACACGTGCCACGCCTCTTTCACCGTTCTATCGTGTTCTGTGTGACCCGCCTTTCTAACTTCTCCATTGAGGTGTCTCCGTCGCATTTTTAAATGTAAATTAATCTGTATGAAACACAAGAAACTCAAAACTATTTAGTTAACTTTTACAGGAAATTACCTTATCATTATATCAATCTTAAATTTGAAAAGCATGTATACGAATTAAGAAAAAATTTTTTAAATAATTTCGCATTGAAACGCGCATACTGAAAATCCTTTCATGTAAAGCCAGATATACCTAATCAGTAGGGTAACTTGTGACCTTTCTAAAGCATATTTAAATTATATGTTTGGAGTTACATTTTGTACTCAACATTTTGGATTTTAAATGGAATGAATGGAGTGTTGAATTACGCTCATCTATATCTATATACTTATATATATATATCTATACTTATAATAAAAATGTAACAGGTCCAATTCTGTACATGAAATATATTTTGAATTTTTTTTTTTGGAGGGCTCTATATGATCGATACTGAAGCCAAAACTGTAACTTTTTTCATTTTTGTCTGTCTGTCTGTCCGTCTGTCTTTCTGTCTGTCTGTCTGTCTGTATCTTGGCCGCGCATCACGCCGAAACTAATGAATTGATTCAAATGAAACTTGGAATGATTTGAGTTCATACTACGAGGTAGGACATAGGATACGTTTTATCCCGAAATTCAGCACGGTTTCCTGGATAGAGGGGATGAAAGTCAAAATATGTACTTAGTTGTAATTCAATAACACATAGTCCGATTTCATTTATTCTTGTTTTTCTAGAAAGAAAAAAGATAACGGGAAAAGTATTTTTTGTCCGCGACTGTACACTGCCTGTGGGAAGCTGAGACAGATATATAAATATGGCGGTACGAAGTTTGCCGGGTCAGTTAGTTAACATTAATATTGTAATTCATTTAACTAAAAATGTTCTCGAAGAAAATGTTTACAAAACTATAAGCCAACTACTTAAAAACTTTTGATGAAATTTACATAGTCTACGTCACCCGGGCTATAATTGCCGATACATTGACATCTAATTCTTTAAAATCAGTTTAGTAGTTTAGGCGCTATGATGGAACATAGAAACATACACAGACTGCCAAAGCTTTCCGTTGAGCTTCGCCATCAATGTTTAAAATTAACCAACAGCCGTGCCCATACGTATTGGCAAAACATTATGTAACATCTCTGTAAAGATATTGTGTGTAATAAAATTTTTAGTACTAGCTTTGCCCGCTACTTCGTACACGTAACATTTGGCTTTTCAAGTTATTTTTAATTTTCAACCGTTCCGTTTAAACCGTCCCTGGACTACGACAAACATTTCAAAGCCAAATCAGCTAAATCGGCCTTGTCGTTCTCGAGTTTTAGCGAGACAAACGAACAGCAATTAAATT
Source organism: Diaphora mendica (assembly GCA_949125395.1). NCBI lineage: Eukaryota > Metazoa > Arthropoda > Insecta > Lepidoptera > Erebidae > Diaphora > Diaphora mendica. The sequence goes on along the minus strand of OX421310.1, from coordinate 39,071,893 downwards.
TTATTTTTTAAGAAGAAGAAGAACATTTAATTAACCAACAGTTGAAGTAAAATATGGAAGCTAGTGATAAACTCTGCAGTTACCTACACATTAGGTGCAAAGTTTGACTTTTGCACAGCAGACAATAACAAATAACCCAGTGCTTGTTCAATCCTTGTGCATGATACAAGCTAGCCAGTTTTGGTTCAATCGATAATTGTAAACATCCTGTTACCTCTTAGATATGGATTTACAAACTTTTGCTCTGGCTCCGCCAACGTGTATGTCGAATATCGCGACAAAAAGTAGCCTATACTCTTCTCCAAGGTCTAATCCATCCTTATAGAGAAATACAACCAAAACCGCTTAGCCGCTGAGCCGTGAACACGTAATCTGTTACACTACAAATGTTGTCTTCTATAATATTAACCAGACTGCTAATCATCATCATTAACAACCCATAAAGCCGCGGGGCCCATAAGCTCGCTAAGGGGCTCGGGTCTCCTCTCAGAAGAGGGGTAAGGCCATAAGACTGCTGATAATATACTTAAATGTTTCTAAATATACAGATTTTACAGATAATTTACACTCAGATATTAAATTTTAATTTGTCCGTATCAATCGAAAATAATAGATCCCTCGATGCCTGGCTTAGCAGTTAGGATTAGTAACCAGTTAAACTAGTAAGCTACTTTCATCATCAACCTAAAATTTTACCGTGGGAGAGCCACGCTTCGGCATGAATGGCCTGGCTCGACCGGAGTGATATCACGGCCTCACAGAAAAGCGATGTGAAACAGCGCTTGCGCTGTGTTTTAACCGAGTGATTGAGGATACCGGAGGCCCATACCCCAACCCCTCCCACCATCCCCTTCTCCCACCCCCTAAAGGCCGGCAACGCACTTGTGACGCCTCTGGTGCTGCAGGTGTCCGTGTAATCGCTTACCATCAGGCGATACGTCTGCTCGTTTGCCGCCGATTCCATAAAAAAAAAACATTAACAGCTTTTAATAGTTAACTACTGGACATATGCCTCTCTTGCGAAAGGACTCACACTTTTATGATAATACTAGATGACCCACGCAACTTCGTTTACATCTCCTATTGCCCATAGCGTAATAATTTCCCCCCGTTTTTTGTAACATTCTTCATTGATGCGCCGCTCCTATTCGTCTTAGAGTGATGATAAATATAGCCTATAGCCTTCCTCGTTAAATGGGTATCTAACAATGAAATGATTTTTCAAATCGTACCAGGAGTTCTTGAGATTAGCGCGTTCAAACAAACAAACAAACTCTTCAGCTTTATATATTAGTATGGATTACAAAAGTCATTATTAATATTTATGTGTGTTTTATACGTCAATAAGTACATTGTATTTCCGGAGATCTTATTTTCATTTGAAGTCATATGTCGGTCCAAATAATATAAAAATTCCAAATCCTCTGCAATGTCACCGCTCGATAGCAACAAGAACCAATTGTGTCACATCGAAAACCGAAACTACGTATTTGGAACGTATCGATAGCATTCCTTCGAAAATCCTTGGAATTTCTTATTATTGTACAAGTTCGGAGGTAATGGAATATTGTTGGAATGTTATTTTGTATTCGATACAATGTTTAATGGTACATATAAGAGCACACATTTGCTTTTATTTCGGATACGTGGGTCTACTGAATAAAAAGTATTCAATTTTGTTAGCCGAAACATTTGTCGATAGGGCAAAAGATAATGTTCAAAATAAAAAAATAATGTAAAAAGATAATATAAAATTGAACACTTCATTACGTAAAGAATAAAGAAGTTTGAAGAAAACAATGATTAATTTTGGAAATACTTTATTGCCCGATTAAACTGTCCATTTGTCACATATTGTCCCTTAAGTATGGTATATAAACCTTTGCCATTTGCTAATCAATCTGTTCTACATTGATTAGCGCGGCAAGGTACCCCTATTATATATTTTGGAGTAACACAATGGATTAGACGGTAACTTATCTATGTAAGCTCCGCTTATCTTAATAGGAGCTGTTTCTGGATTCCTAATACTTTAAGCGCAATATGGCATACTCATTTTCGCTTAATCGAAAACTAAAGTGGGGTGACAGTCCGAAGAGGTTTAGGTACACATATACGAAACTCCAACTAAAGTAAGAAGAATTTGGTACTGTTCTTAAAAATCTTAAAAAACTCTTTCCATTCTTAAAAAATTTAATGTCAAGGTCAAGCATGCAGGCTCACTCTTAGGTCCTTCACATTACACGATGTCGTTGGCTATTTTTGTTCTAGACGTACATGTTACGACGCAGAACTGCCAGGGTTCACATCACACAAGGACGTGGAGGTTTACCTTTGATGTAATTTTACGCTTCGTTACGGATAGCGCCCGCCTTATGGCTATAATTGTGTAAATATAATTTTCAAGTTTTACAGCTAAATATACTGCTAGAAATAATCTAGTAGTAGTAAATTTGTCAAGGTAGTAGAGCCACGCTGATTTCAGCACGTATGGGCCGGCTCGACCCTCGCACAGAAAATCAACGTAAAATGACAGTGGTCATGCTTTCGGGTTTCGTTGGTGAGTGCGAGACCGGAGCGGAGGCCCAATGATGCAGAAGCATCACTAGGCCGCAATGGTGTGGGTCGCCATGTTGCATTGTCTGCAATCGAAATGAGTATGGTGACCACCGCTGTTGAATTCTCCTTGTGCTTTCCATCAGGCATAACTAGTTATAATCTGTTCCGATTCGCTGTTGCATATTCAGGTAGCGTTATTCAAAAATGAGGAACAAAGATAAAAAAACTCCTTGCAGCGTGCTGTATACCTTTAAATTAAACGAGTATACCAACTTAAATTTTTTACATAGATTTAGATGGAAGCAATTTTTTTGCAACGAAATCCTTCACAGGACTTTTTTAATAGACACATTGTACTGTTTCTAGCGTAGCACTGTATATGTGTATGACCTTTCGATTGGTATTGACAATAAACCAATAAACTCATAAATCATATAAAACTCACGCTTATTTGAATATGACATCAACATTCGAAACACTATCTGTAAATAACTTTGGGCAATCTATGACTTTGAACAAAAGAACATTTACAATTTTACTACTCGTATATCGCCAATATAAATCACATTAGATTACTTTAAATCATTTTTATATCTCGTGGTATCTTTTTTTTTAAAAGAACATCTCCCGCATTATATATAAATTCTGAGTCGCGGGGGACTTTACAAACATCCATGAAATGGACACAAAGAACGCACAGACTCAGAACAACAATTTGTGGATAACATAATGTGTTCCACAATACTTAGCGCAGTAGAAAACGGCGTGGCGACCGCTTAAACCACTAAGCCAACTGTGCAGTATACTTATGTTTTTTTTGGTATGGGAAACATATGAGAAGATGGATTATCTGATAGGAAGTTACTACTGCTACCCATGTGCACCTACAAGTCATGAGACACAAGTACGTTTGTCACCTTTTTTTTGAGTGCCACCCAGAATTGAAAAGGAGGGTTACGTCGGGTTACGTCTCTGGTACTCTCTACCGAAAGTTTTGCATAACGTGGTTGCATGCGATTATTTGTGATGCCGTGGGTGGTGGCATTCCGGACAAGCTGGGTAATACGTGCCAAACCATGACAATCCCACGTTTAAAGATAAAGGTTATTTTTCACTAGTCTTTTCATCTATACTTCTTTTGCGACCACTAATCCCCTAGCAAGTATTCGACTTACTTTTGCCCGCGGCACCACCCGCGGATATTTCGGTTCTCACGGTAAATAGTAGTAGCCTATGTGTTCTTTGAGAGCTATGTTACTCACAACTTATGTAGTTTCATCTAAATCTGTTCAGTAGATTTTGCATGCAAAAGTACTAAACATCCATAATTCTTCATAAACTTTCACAATTATAATATTAGTAAGATAAATCTACATAACGAAAGCTCAGATCAAATAAAAAAGGTAGATAACGCAATACCTTGTTCTTGTTAAAGCAGAAAAAAGGCGCGTGTGTTTACTTGGAACTCCAAGTAAACACACGCGTTACGAACTAACTGTGCTATAAACTACGCTACTTTTCGTCAGTATCGTACAAGTATCGACCACTTATAACATACTGACGAAAAGTAGCGTAGTTAATAGCAATGTTAGTGCGTAACGCTTTAAACGCGTTTAAATGGGAAATAAGTTGTCATCATAACGTTGTCTTTTTTTCGTGTACTAATTTTGTTTTCCTTCTTTTGAAAAATCTTGACCATTAATGAAAGTCCACGTCCATCTGGTTCTTTAAAAAAAGCACGGAATGTTCCTTCATTAGAGCTGTCAGTCCCCTCACGATTTTTTCACAGATGAAGATAGATGGTCGTCCATAAGTAGAACTCTTCGTAAAAAATCTTAAGACAAATTGGCCGGAGCCTCCTTTTCTGAGTTTAAGAGTCACGGAAATTTTCAAGATCTATATTAATTAAGAAGTCTGCTACGACAACGACTCTTGAAAATATTTTATAATCACCAGAAGCAATTACTTCAAGAATCTAATAAACAATAGAACTAATAATTGAAGGCGTAAATTTTTTATTGACTAATGTATCACCGAAGGCGAAGCTAAAAAAATTAAAAGTTAATAACAGAAGTTTCTGAAACGTATTGATTAATTATAGGGTAAACCGAGGTATAACTGGCCACTGTCATAAACTGGCCACTACTTGCTTTAGTTGTTCGAAATAAGAAAAATAAAGCAAGCACACCATCTGATTCCTTTTGAAATGATTACTTAGTTAATTAGCTTGCATACTAGTACTATGGTTTACCGCTAAAGACAGTAGCTCCAAAATTGGCGGTTATTTTTTGGCAATTGGCGCGCAAATCTCTACATCTAAGGTTGTTCCTTAAGTAAATAAATGTTAAGCGAAACTATTTTGTAGGATTGAAATTTTGTGTCAATACAAACTGTTTCTGTGAACTGATTGTGTTTTTGGAGTTGTTTTTAAGGTGGATGACGTGAATTTAATACTTTATGTTGTTCAAATCTGTTCAATGCTGTGTTAGAAGGGGTGGCCAATTACTAACTTGTACATTTGCTTTATTCAGTAAATAGCCACATGTGCCAGTTACTACTAAAAAAAGATTTGCAGTCAATCCCTCGTTAAAATCAGTAACTGGCACAGGGGGCCAGTTGTGTGGTCAGTTATTAATTATTACTAGCTAACCTCGTCTGCGCCTCCTATTGCCTGTAACGTGATGTGCCACAGCGTGAACAAACTTGTTCACCATAAAAATGATTATAGCAAGTTTTCAAAAATATACCTAAGAAAACTATGAACAAAATAAGTAAAACAGTTACAACAGGATCAAACAAACAAGTATGTAAAAAGCTATTTCATTTAAATTGAGTAGGTACAATCAAGTCATCCATTGCATATTCCTGAGGATGAGGACAATGATTTATTGTTTTGTCACATTTGCTACCAAGAGAGTAACACTGACTCCTCTGATTCGGAAACTGAATTCACATTTGTATATCTTCAAGAAAAAAAAACCGATGAAATTGAGAAACTTCTCCTTTTGGAAGTCGGTTAAAAATGACCAAAGAAGGCCTTTAAATAAAAAATGCGAACAGTATAGGTCTCATTAAATTAACATTTTAAAAATATATACCATATTAATATTCTTTAATATAGATTAAGGCAATAAATATTCCTACTACCACTTAGTTTAATGGTTTGTCAAGCACTATTCAGTAGAGTTTATTTCATGTTGCCAGTTACTAAAAGATGTATGCCAGTTACTGAATTTTTGTGGCCAATTACTGCTAAAAAATGACATTTTTTGTTTAGATTAAAATAAATATGTTGTAATTTGATATACTTTATTAGACGCCAATGAATACCTATATTTAAGATATCCTTTACACGAATCTATCATAACAAACTTGAATTTTTGAATGTAAAATTAGAAGCGCATGTTTAAATTGGCCAAAAATGTAAAGTGGCCACTTACATTACTAGCGGCCGCCCGCGACTTCGTAAGCGTGTAGTTGTTATTTGTACATTATTTTTAATTATATTCGAAAAAGCTTAGTACCTAACGAAAGGAAAAAATAAAAGAAAGATAAAATCAATAAATATCTAGACGAATTTTTAGAATCAATGAAGTCGTAGGATATAATTTTTTCAAAAACAATATTTATAGTTTTTCTTTCAGGTTGGAGGATAACCAACTCTGTGACATGTGGGTCATATTGAAGGATATTGATTTGATAGAAGTGCGTCAGAAGCACGATGTATATCACTGATTCGTATCACTCTATTGTCTCTACTGTGCAGAACAATGTCTCTCTTTTCAAACCTACAATAAAAACTGCAATTTCCCTAGACGTAAAAAAAAAAAAAAAAAAAAAGACGTAAGGGCGTTGAAACGACCTTCAATGACCTTTTTGGCCCCAAAGGATGTCATTTGAAAACATTCGTTAAATTTTCTAGTGGAAGAAAAAAAAACTGCTTTGCGCTGCTGATAGTAGATCTGTGTAATTGTTCAGGGTAATGTTAGATAGCAGGGAGCTGGACTTATCCACTAATGCCATCAGACTCATCATCACCTATTTCAAAGCATGACACCAGGTACAGAGTTTCCATATTCCGAGAGCTATCAATTTGTCATTTGAATAATCAATCTTAGAATCGTATGCAAAACCAGAATTTTGATATTTTTTATTTAATTATTTATTTAAAAACTTTATGCACTCCATTTGTACATCGGCGGACTTAATGCCCAGGGCATTCTCTTCCAGTCAACCTTCGGGTGGTGGAAAAATTTTGTAAGATAGGTGCACAGAGGTTACATACCTCTAAGACATATACCTACAGACATTTTTTCCAAGTGCACAAATTTATTTGCGATCTCTTTTTATTATATTTATCTGTAGCTGCCTTACTAACATGGGAGTTATTATATGAATAGTTTTTAACAGACTGTCTTTGACCTCGGGATGATTTTTAGCGTAATTATTGACATCAGTTCTATGGCTTTTGAGATGATTGGAAATATGTTTATAACAGCGTCTTTTACTTGTTTTTTGTGATTCTTCTGATCAGTAAATCTTTTTCTGCGTTTTTTTCCTCTTTCGCCTTTCTCTGAAGTTTCAGTGGAAGTAATCCATTCGTTTGAACATATGACAACCGTGGTATGGGAAAGTTGCGAATGACACGCAGTACAGGGCAAATTCAGTTCATTTTCAGTTGGCCCATGCGTGATTGATTACTGGTCGACATGATCAATGTTACCTGAATGGGTTAGTTTGAATTAAGTTATAAGAAGTAAAACATCAACGTGTCCTTCATTGAAATGTCCTGTGAACCGAATTCTTTTGATTCCCTGTAATGGTTCCCTAAAAGTGGCGATTACCATCGCGAAACAGATGAAACTCAAATGGAAATCTTTCTCCAGCCGCTTTGAGTTCACAAGTAAGACTATACACGTATGGGACATACGTGTATGGTCTAGACATTTCAGCAAGGTCAAGTTGTACAGTGCCATAATGGGCTCCAGATCGATTCATAGTAAAGCATTTAAACCTCTGCCACTCCTTAGACACATGACGCATAATGTCTGCCCGAATTTGAGCAGCCATTGATACGTTGCCGTGAAACAAATAAGACAGAGATGAAAATTAGCACGCGCCACACCACGAATGTCAACTATCTGGCAAGGGATACGTAATCCGTTGATAGTTATAATTTCTTCACCCATTTTAATTCAATATGAACTTCGAAAAGTTACTATTAATAAAAAGCTTTGGCGTAGATCGAGGCGACTCGGTCCGCACGGTTTACGCTAAAATACTTTTTATTGTTATAATAAAACATCGCTTCTGATAATAATAAGTAATTGTTTTCAATAATTCTCATACTTAAATACCATTTAAAACCCTTCTGACATGGTTACTTTAACTTCAATAACATGGAACTTTCATACAAACTACCATCCCCTGTTTAAACCCCAAAAGTAGAGCATACATTTTAAATTTCAATTCTCTTACTTCAAAAACATAGGACTTTCATACAAACTACCATCCCCCGTTTGACCCTAAAAAATGGGGTTAGTTTCTAAAGATACATTTTTAGTACACCTCCACACCGCCTATAGAGCATACATTTTAAATTTCAAGCCTCTTACTTCAAAAACATAAGACTCTCATACAAACGTCCAACCGCCGTTTTACCCCCTTAAGGGTGGAGTTTCATAAAATCCGTTCTTAGCGGATGTCTACACTCTATAAGGAACCTACCTGCTAAATTTCAAGTTTGTAGGTGTTATAGTTTCTGAGATTTCGTGATTAATAAGTGAGTGCTATTTCGCTTTTATATATATAGATAATAAAAATACAATGCATGCATGCAAATATACTTTTAACCGACTTCAAGAAAAGGAGGAGGTTCTCAATTCGAAACTTTTTTTTCTGAGTGAGAAGTCGGCTATACTTTTTGACCTTTAAGTTTGTAAAAACTTCAAAGGTAGTAGAGCCACGCTGATTTCAGTACGAACGGGCCGGCTTGACCGGGGCGGTACTACTCTCGTACAGAAAATCAACGTAAAATGAAAGCGTTCGTGCTTGTTGGTGAGTGCGAGACCGGAGGCCCAAATAGTCTATTCAACAAGTTCCATACTTGCTGACTAGACTAAAAGATGCAGAAGCATCACTAGGCCGCCATAGTGTGGGTCTATTGTCATTGTCTGCATTCGCAATGAGTATGGTGACCACCACTCTTGGATTTTGCTTATGCTTTTCATCAGGCAGAGTAGTCATATTGGCGGTCCAAACAAAAAAAAAACTACAATCTGTCCCAATAATTCAATTTGTATAAACATTCAAACAAAAATACTCAAAAATTAATGGTATTACAAATCTTACATTGTGCAGTGCTAATTAGTTTTTATGCTATGGTATGACAGCTGATATATTATTTACTATATTTTGCCTGAGGCACCGCCCACGTGTACATCGGGTAGGGCGATAAATAGTATGGTATGTTCCTTCTCAAAAATCAAGGGATCTCCATTGTAAATTTCATCCAAATCGATTTAGCTATGAAAGCGTAACACATAGACAGAGTTATTTTCGCATTTATAATAATATAGAATGGATTTATGTTTTACTGAAAATTGTGAATTTGGACACAGAGCCCAGTTGATACAAAACACTGAATATTCATAAAGTAAGTCATAAATAAAACATGTTGAAACACATTAAATAAATCATCACACGGTCTCGTAAACACTACAATTTGTAAATTGCCTTTCTACTAACCTAGTGTGTTCGTACTACTTTTTTTAGGCTAAAGAATAATGGTAGGTACCTTTTGTAAAGGTCATATCTATCCAGGCCGAAAGTAAATAGAGACGTGAAAATATGTCCTAACGGCTTACAAATATTGTTAGGGGTACAACAATATTTGTATACCGTCACACTTAATCGGATTTATTGTTATTTTTGCATGTAAGGGTATCTTACAAGTTTATGATTATTTTTCACATGCCTACAGAAATTGTTTATACTTTTATGTGAATTTTGGGACCTCCTTGTTCCCTCTCGTGTCTCTTAGCACACAGTAGCGTGGGTGTAATTACTTTAAACACTGGTTAACCCGCCACCTCGCTTTTTTCTACACCATAAAAACCGTTATCATGTAAAACTGCCTCGTTGGCGCAGTGGTAACATATGCGACTGCTGTGCCTGAGGTCTCGGGTTCGATTCCCGGGTCGGACCAAATCTTTGTATGACCTGCAAATATTTGTTTCGGAGTTTGGGTGTTTTCTATGTATAATATGTATGTATTTACAAAAAAAAAGTATATATGTATTTGTATCAGTTGTCTTAGTACCCATAACACAAGCTCTGCTTAGCTTTGGACTAAATGGCGTTGTGTGTTAAATGTCCGAAATATTTATTTATTTTATTTAAAATCCTTACAGACGTATTTTATTGGTAAGATACAAAATGAGAACGAGACATTAGCTACATATGTTTTTAAATGGATTTGCACGAATCTGATGGATTGTCTCACAGTGAAACCCTTAATAAATCGGATGGTCTCGGTCCCAAAGTGGTACTAAATAAAAAAGTTCCTTTTAAGCAGTGAGAAAAAAAAACATCTTTAGAGAAAAGATTTTGTCAAAACACACAATCTCACTTAGCATCATCGTGTCAATCGAATGTGTACTTAGATTTTCTCGAATACAAACAACTTAAGATCGTCTGAAATTCGTTGATCGTTAAGAGTCAACGACAGATGTTGGGAACTCCATAACTTTATGAAATATCTCAACTAACGACTGCTGAATCATTTTTATTGTAATCGTCAACTCGAGTCAAGTTATGAGTGATTTTGTTGAAATTGTGATTCAAGTTGTTATACACTTATTTTAGAACGTTGATTGATTAAACATCCAAAAGGCAAAAGACTTAAATATTTTCACCTCACCACTTTGCGCTTTTCCAGAAACTTTTTGCTTAGCCTAATCAATCTGTGTAACTAACTGTTACCTTTTACAAACCTGCAAACCTTTTAGAAATGAGTGACTCCTACCTCAAAATTGATCTATCTCGATCTACCGTGGGAGAGCCACGCTTCGGCCTCACAGAAAACCGGTGTGAAATAGTGCTTGCGCTGTGTTTCACCGAGTGAGTGAGGATACAGGAGGCCCATACCCCACCCCTCCCCCTATCTCCCCCACCCTCTCCTCCTATCTCCCCCCTCCACCCCTCAAAGACCGGCAACGCACTTGTGGTGCTGCAGGTGTCCATGGGCGGCGGTAATCGCTTACCATCAGGCGATACGTCTGCTCGTTTGCCCACCTATTCCATAAAAAAAAAACTACTCTACTCTACTACTACTCTAATATCCTAAACAAACACCATACCATTCTGTGTTACTGATTAACCTCCATAGGAATACAGAAATTGTTACGTAAAGTGTATATGTCAAAGTATATTATATAAAAGATAGAGATGGAGAGATATTATATATAGATAAAATCTCTGTATACGATTTGTATTTGGCCTGCGAAAATATGATCACGTCTCCGAATTTCGTCAACTGCTCAAGTGGCTTCCGATTCGCTCTCGCCGGAATACTCATATTCTCACTTTTCTATATAACATCTTGTTTAATCCTAGAGCTCCCTTTTACCTCAAAGAACGATTCAAGTTCCTTAATGACCCACATGTAAAATGTCTAAGGTCATCCGAAAATTTGGTACTGGAGATGCCTCGGCATTCCACGAAGTTTTATGATCAGTCTTTCACTGTTCAAGCTGTACGCTTGTGGAATGCGTTGCCCATAAACATTAGGCAAGCGCAAACAATAAGTGGATTCAAGATGGTTCACGAATATTATGCATCATAATTGAGTCAGTCACGCGTTAGGGTATGATTTGAGTCTTTTCTTTCTCTCAAATTATAGATATGCTTATAGTATATCTATGTATGTATGTTTATCTATTAGTATGTAAAAGTATGTATTTAATAACTATGTGTGTATGTTTATATATATACATTTATAAATATATGTGTGTATGGATGTAAATAATTTCTTCAAACTCAATGCACGTCAACTACTACTGTCTCTCTGGAATATTTGATCCATCCTAAGGTTGCCTGGAAGAGATTGCTTTTGGCAATAAGGCCGCCCTTTGTACACTACACTTCGGACATATTATGTACTTATTTAACTCTGTAATATGGTGTGCAAATAAAGAGTTTTCTATTCTAATCCATTCTATTCTATATGTACACATGCAGAAAGAGACTTATAACAAAACATACAAGTTATCTGTATCCGGGTTAATAAAAAGATAGCAAATGAGTTCAGCTGTATTAAGGTCCAAACGCGATAGTGACCAATTTGTCAAGAGCCGTATCACAAAAGCGCGACGCTACAAAAAGTTTCAGAATACAAAGTAAATTTATGCTGGATGTCCATTATGTTTATGTTTGTCATTAACAATACGTATGTAGCTAACTTTTATATTTGATAACTGTCTGTTTTGATGATGGACTTTTACATTACCATTTCATATCTACACTAATGTATTAAAACTGTTGTTTATTTTAGTTGTAACTTAAACTTTCCGGTTCCATGACGTATAATTATGTACACAAACAGTAATTAATGTGATCGTTAGCGTGAATCATTGTAGTCAATTAGCTTAATAGGATTTACATATATTTTTATTGCCTACCGTTTCGACCAAATTGCTGGCACTAAGTCTGAGTGAAGTCAGTGACCACGCCGACTGAAGTGTATTTAATATTATGATACGACGGGCCTCTTGACCTAATGATTAGACTCCTCCTGACCGATAAGTTTTTTACTACATATAATCGAAATCTACATCGGACCGAACCAAGTTGAATATCTCATAAAATATCTATTGGTAATATTTTTATTAATGAATCAATTTTGTTTGCCTGATATATAAATTAATAAATATTTCGGACATCTGACACACAACGCCATCTAGTTCCAAACTAAGCAGAGCTTATATTATGTGTACTAGACAATTGATGTAAATACAGTTTTGTAAATACATACTTATTATACACTAGCTGAACTTCGTATTATTATTTACATATCTGTCTCAGCTTCCCACAGGCAGTGTACAGTCGTGGACAAAAAAAAAAATTTCCCATTATCTTATATTTTTTTCTTTCTAGTATAAAAAGAATGAATGAAATCGGACTATGTGTTATTGAATTACAACTAAGTACATATTTTGACTTTCATCCCCGCTCTCCAGGGAACAGTGCTGAATTTCGGGATAAAAAGTATCCTATGTACCTCGTAGTGTGAACACAAAGATTGTTGAAGCATTATGTTTTAGTGTCAATGGTAATTTATGTGGTATCAATCCCCCTACTTAAATATGTTTGTATCTTTGATTTTTGTTTTTGTTACTTTCTTTTAGTTGTTTTGGTTCATTTTTATCTATTTTTATTTTTATATTATTTTTATTTTCACTTGTTTATTTTGGCGCATGTTGTGACACCTTGAAATGTTGTGCAATTAAATTAGAGTTAGTGAACTTACTGTTTCTTATATACATAAGATATAATGTAACAATAACTGGTTGTCCAAATAAATAAATAAAAAACATGCCAAGTTTCATTTGAATCCATTCAGTAGTTTTGGCGTGATGCGCGGCCAAGATACAGACAGACAGACAGACAGACAAAAATGAAAAAAAATACAGTTTCGACTTCAGTATCGATTATAGAGACCCTTTTTATTATAAGTATAGATAAAAAACACCCAAACTCAAAATCAAATATTTGCAGATCATACAAACATTTGGTCCACCCCGAGAATCGAACCCGAGACCTCAAGCACATCAGTCGCATACCCTATCACCACCGAGGCAATGTAAATACTTAATTTTGTAATCTATATTCTACTAGCTGACCCGGCGAACTTCGTACCGCCATATTTATATACAATAATTAGCAATAAATTAAAATTGCGACTATAATTTGAGATTTAAATTATCCTATCTCTCAATTAGGATCGAACTGCACATGGTGTGCAAATTTTATTATAATCGGTTAAGTGGTTTAGGAGTCCATTGAGGACAAACATTGTGACACGAGATTTATATATATTAAGATTTATGTATACCTAGAACCGATTTACCTATAGGATTCAGTAAGTTTTTAAAATAGTTTGATTTAGTCTCTCATCTTACTTGTCCATACTGTGACTGCCTCGTTGGTCTAGCGGTTGGCGTGTGCGACTGCTGATCAAGAGGTCTCGGGTTCGATTCCCGGGTCGGACCAAATGTTTGTATGATCTACAAATATTTGTTTCGGAGTTTGGGTGTTTTCTATCTATAATATGTATGTATTTACAAAAAAAAGTACATATGTATTTGTATCAGTTGTCTAGTACCCATAACACAAGCTCTGCTTAGCTTGGGACTAGATGGCGTTGTGTGTTAAATGTCCGAAATATTTATTTATTTATTTATTATTTATATATACGCTTGCCACAAAGTTGCTTCGCCAACCGAAAGGTTAGGCTGGAAGAAAATGTATGCGTCATTATGTCCGTCTTGTGTAATATGTTTGCAGGAAGTTTTAATAAATAAATAAACGTACAAGATTCGAGTGCGTTTCTTAGGAGTAGACTGAACTATCTATTAGCACAATGTTAATTTTTAAAGACTTTTACCGCCACTATACAGAATTCGCTTCTGCTGCAAGTTTTCCTGCTGAAATTTTAAAGTGATTTCTGTACTCCGCATCTCATAAAGCAGAAGTCATCTTCTTCAATGGTACTTATGTCATAAAGTTTTTTTTTTTTTATTCAGGATTCCTATAATTCTAAGCGCAATAATCTCTCAAGTAATCCCTTCTTCAATCTATGAGGTTAATGAATCTAGAAATTTCTAATGCCGCTCTGAAGAATTTGAATTAATTTAATATTAAAAATGCATTAGCAACCAATCAGGAACTGATTTCTTAATGATTCTATCAATAACGGTATTCCATGAATTAATTAACACCGGATCACGTATCTCTGAAAGAGATTAGTTACTATAAGGTTATATCTATATATATATATATATATATATGTCGGAGACACAAGAATAAAGACCGTTCAGACCCGGCTAATTACCGACCTATAGCCGTAACATCCATTCTCTGCAAGGTGCTCGAACGGATCATCAACAAGCAATTGGTCCTCTACCTGGAAGATCACTCCTTGCTAAATGATCGGCAATATGGCTTTAGGCCGAACCGATCCACGGGTGATCTTCTAGCGTATGTCACTCACCTTTGGGGTGAAGCTATTGACAGACATGGGGAGTCCTTGGCCATCAGCCTTGACATGGCCAAAGCTTTCGATCGGGTTTGGCACCGCTCGCTTCTCTCCAAACTTCCCGCATTCGGCCTGCCCCCTAAACTCTGCACCTGGGTCGCCGCATTCCTGCACCAGCGCCGTATTAAGGTCCTTTGCGACGGTGCGGCCTCTGATTATCGGCAGATAAACGCCGGTGTACCTCAGGGCTCCGTCCTGTCACCCACGCTGTTTCTCCTGCATATCAATGAC
The DNA here is from genome assembly GCA_949125395.1 of Diaphora mendica. Taxonomy (NCBI): domain Eukaryota; kingdom Metazoa; phylum Arthropoda; class Insecta; order Lepidoptera; family Erebidae; genus Diaphora; species Diaphora mendica. The sequence continues at coordinate 39,056,787 of OX421310.1, read as the reverse complement.
ATGTTGGCCCTTGGCAATATACATTGCTATGCAGACGACAGTACAGTTCATGGGCGATATTTTGGTCACCCTACAGCCAAGTCAGCGGACGTTGAGGCGAAGCGACGGGATCTTGTCGCTGAGCTCGACCTGGTTCTAAGCCGCATCTCTCAATGGGGCAGTGAGAATCTGGTCGAGTTTAACGCCAAGAAAACACAGGTGTGCGCGCTATCTACCAAAAAGTCTCCCTTCCTTCCCCTCCCAACTTTTCGGAACACTCAACTGCCCCTGCAAGACAAGCTTGGTATCCTGGGTGTGGATATCTGCCGTGATCTCAACATGCGTGAGTACATCGAGAGCGTCATTAAAGCGGCCTCGCGGAAGTTAGGTGTACTTAACAAGGTGAGACGGTTCTTCTCGCCCGGGCATCTGTGTCTTCTTTACAAGACCCAGGTTCGCTCGTGCGTGGAGTACTGTTCTCATCTATGCGATGGTGCCGCACAGTATCTATTTGACGCTCTCGATCGGTTGCAGCGGCGAGCAGTCCGCATCATCGGTATTCCCGAAGCCACTGAGTCCCTAGAACCCCTGCAGCTGCGAAGAGATATCGCCTCTATGGCAGTCCTCTATCGCCTGTATCATGGGGAGTGTTCTGAAGAGCTCCTCCAACTGGTCCCCCCTTCTCCTTTCCTGTACAGGACAACACGTGCCGGCCTTCGCAGTCACCCTTTGAGAGTGGAAGACATACGCTCTCGAACGCAACGTTTCGGTTCTTCCTTCTTGTGTCGAGCGATCAAAACATGGAACTCACTACCACCACACGTGTTTCCTTCCCATTATGATCCCGGGTCCTTTAAGCGGGGCGTGAAAAAGCATCTCACTAGGCCGCCATAGTGTGGGTCACTATGCTGCTCTGTCCACGTTCACATTGAGTATAGTGACCATCACTTTTGGATTCTACTTATGCTTTCCATCAGGCAGAGTAGAATCATTTTGGTAGCTTGAACATAAAAAAAAAAAAAAAACGAGAACAAGAATGACAGATACAGCCAATCTGGACCAAAGCCAAACACTAATCACTACTAAAGGGATACGAATCAACCTAACACCATCAGCAACCCCCACGAGGGGGTTGGGGCAACGCTCACTCCACCGCGGTGCCCTGTGGAATTCGCCACCTAGGCTAGTAATTCCCCCACTGGTAAATATCGTGTCTCTGTGTTTTATATCGTGTGTACGAGCACACGATATAAAACACAGAGATACAATAAATCACAATCAAATAATAGAAAACTACTACGACTCAGGAGTGACTCATGTCACAATCAAGAGGTATGGTCGTCACGAGATCTGAAGAGAAACTGTGTCCTGTTTCCGATCGCACCGCTTTATATCAATTGAGGACGCCATTCTGAAAGCATTTGATGCGCAAGGGCTCACGAATAAAGAAATAGCTGAGAATTTTGCAAATGGTTTCGACAAATCTATTAAAACTATCATCCCGAAGTGCAGTGTTTCATTGTTAAATACAAGAGATTATTATGGACAAACTAACTCGAGTCTACTATTCCAAAAAGCTACAACTACCAAAATACACAAAATCATAAAAACTCTAAATTCAAATAAGGCACCAGGTATTGATAACATTAAAGCTGCAGATATTAAATACATAGGGGATGACATCTCAATCGCTATATCCAACTTAATAAATAGTAGTGTAAAATCTGGTCTTTATCCGGATGAGTTAAAAAAAGGATGTGTAAGACCTGTATTTAAAAAGGGAAAACGAAATGACTACTTGAACTATCGTCCTATAACACTTCTCCCTACTATAGATAAAATAGTTGAGAAATTTGTAGCTGATCAAATGCAAAGTTTTTACCAAAAGCACGATATAATATACAGAAATCAGTTTGGATTCCAAAAGGGGAAAGGAACTAATGATTTACTGTCTGCATTTACAGATGAGGTCAATACACACCTAGATTCGCGGAAAATAGTACTGGCTCTCTTCATAGACTTTTCCCGTGCATTCGATGTTTTGGACCATAAAAAATTAATAAATAGAATAGGTAACTGTGGCATAGGGGGGCCTTTATTGGCCTGGTGTCAAAACTATCTTACAGGCCGCAGTTTTTCAGTAAAAATAAAAAACGTGCTTAGTAATACAATCTCAGCCACGGAAGGCACTGCCCAGGGATCGGTCTTAGGTCCACTACATTTTCTATCTTATGTGAACGATATGCACAACTGCATCACGAAGGGTACTTGCTATCAGTTTGCTGATGACACCTGCATTGTAGTGGCTGACAAGGACCCTCTAAAGGCACTTGCAAAGTTACAGACAGATTTTGATACCTTGCTGAGATGGTGCCATGATGCGGGACTGGTAATAAATTCGAACAAAACTAAACTGCTAGTTATTAAATCACCGTATCAACGGCAAACTATCACATCTGCATTAATTGCTCACACCCACAGCTGCCTGCATAAATTCCGAAAAGATGCGTGTAACTGTCCATCCATAGAAATTGTCACGTCACATACTTACCTTGGTCTAGTAATAGACAGTCAATTCAACTGGGGAAAACATATTGAACATGTTTGTAAGCTGCGGCAATTCTTAGCCAACATTATTATCCTTAAAAATAGAATTCCATTTAAAATCAAAATTATGTTGTATCATTCATTAGTAGAATCTTATATCCAGTACGGTCTTAGTAGCTATGGCCGAACCTATAAAAGTTATCTTAACAAAATCTACCAGCTACAATTGAAAATACTAAAGACAATTGTATCCCCAAAGATCAAATTATTATTTTATAACGACGAAATTAGCCTGTTTAAGCATTGTAACTTATTACCTGTCCAAAGTAAATTTAACTTTACCATTTTAAAAGAAAACTTTTTCAATAGCAAACTAAAAATTGTCACAGAACATGCTGTGTATACTAGAGCGGCGGCTCAAAACCGTTTGTGTACAGTGCGGGCGAACAACAAGTACGGCGAAAGAACTACTACCTACATAATCCCTCGCCTCATAAACAAGCTACCGCCGGATTTAGTTAATAAAATTACTCAGAGTAACATTAAAATTAAATTAAAGGTATTTTTCTTGGACAGCAGTTCTAATCTTTTTAGATATAATTGATCCTATTTGGGAGGCATGTATCTGGCTCTCGTGTTGATATAATACGCTTAATGATTGTGTAAAAACATTGTAATTATATTTATACGATACCGAATAACTGTGTAACACAACACAAACCCTAGAGGCTTATCGTGTTATGTATCTTATTTAAGTCCTGTATTATTGTTTATATGATAAATAAAAGAAAAAAAAAAAAAAAAAATATAGACTGTTCCGTAGTGTTCGATAGAGGCAAATGTTTGTATCACTTTTATTATTCGGATACCCTCATTCCGACACGGCCGTCCTGACGTATTACACGTCCTCGTGTGATGTTGAAGGCAGTGCATCATCATCATCGTTATCCGCAGAAAAGAAAGAGATTTTTGTATTGTTCGGCCACTCCTGACCATTGGGTACAATATTACATTTTATCTTCTGTGGAACAACTTCATTTAGGACATTTTCATAAAATAATAAGCTTTTCGTTATCAAATCTGAATGCTAATAGACTTCTCGCTACATACTAAATTAATAAAACCAGTAAGTAGTATCGCAACAGTCACCTCACCGTTTATCGCGTTACACACTTTTGGATTATTAACAATATCTAGATGGCCTCTTATTTTACCAATTTCACTTTTTACTGGCCACCTCGCCTTTCAGTGGCCACCTCGCCTTTCAGTGGCCACCTCGCGTTTCAGTGGCCACCTCGCCTTTCAGTGGCCACCTCGCCTTTCAGTGTCCACCTCGCCTTTCAGTGTCCACCTCGCCTTTCAGTGGCCACCGCGCCTTTCAGTGGCCACCTCGCCTTTCAAAAAGTTAACTAAACTTTAACAACCACCACGCTGTTGGGATATTTCATAGTCTCATTATTGAGACTATTCGCCACACAATTACAACGCAATTTCATTCCATTGCATCAGCATTAATTAACCCTTGATTATCATCATCAACATCAATAGGCACTTGATCTTCGGGTATTTTCCTCACTATTATCAATGCCAGACAAATCTACCTCCACGGGTATATCACTTAAAGGAAACTCTCGTATACGAACGCAAGCGCATTAGTAGATTCTGTTACCAGTTAAAGATTTCCAAGTGTAACGATCGCCGTCGAGCAACTCTACAAATTTTAAACGGTTCTTTATATTTAGGATTTAACTTTGTCTAATTTCTTTCTTAACTTTGAATCAAAACTAAGTTACTGAGATCAAACTTTACATATTTACACTTTCCCTATCAAATGTCACATACGTGTACACACAGTATCTCTCTCACTCTGCCATATCTGACCTCACTGTCTATTCTGTCTCAATAAAACAGTACACTACTGAACAGCAAAAGAAAACAGTAACATCGTTATTAAAATCAAAACATCATAAAATAAGAATTTTAGTAATTGACTACTGCTGCAAATTCTCAAAGCAATCCAAATAAATAGTATCGTAGGTGTGACCACCTGTGACCACCACAAATGTAACAGTTAGTCATCCCTTGTGACTACCACACGTATATCTGCCAACTACATAGACATGCCAGCCACAATCACCCGTTGCTGGTGAGATAGCTGACACCAAACAGAAGGCCGACCAGCGGATATAGTGTTAACCATATCTGTGGGTATATATACCCTCTACGAAATTCATAGAATGATTTTTCTTTACTGAAATCACTAACATTCTATCACAAAATAAAAAAACGGTAATTATAATTCAAGTCACAACTATCACAAAGTGGTAAAAATAATAATCTAAAAAATGTTAACAGCCACAATTAAAGATGAACCCGCTTCAAATAAAAAATCACATCAAAATAAGAAATGAGTTTAAAAATCGAAAATAAACAGCATGTGCAGAACGAGTAATTCAATCCACCTCCATCACAGATATTCTGCTATGATATAATACTACACTATACTTCCGAAATCGTCTACCTTTGTACCGATGTCACCAATAGAAACGATCTAATTATTTTAAGAACAAGATTAATTTCGAAAACTGCAACTGAAAACCTTAATGCAAACAGATTCTCATTTTTCTCTTTAAATAATTATGTCGTTTTAAATACAGTAATCGTGTACTACATGAAACAATAACCGCAATGAATAAATCTGGATTAAAACTGTTCATAGAATTTCGATGTTACAATAAGTGCGGGCATTACCTACCCTCAATAATGTTCCTGCACAATATTGTCGTTTGCCTAGAAATTCATCTGACAGAACTTGTCTTATTGAAGAGCTTTCAGCACAAAATAAAAATAGTACGACTCACCGGATTGTTAGAGTTGTCCGTACATATCGGTTACTTCCCAGCTATCGATGAGTTGCTTTACTACCGCACGCTGCCACTGTTGTAGGCCGCACGTCTCACAAACCGTTCGTACGCGAATGGCTATACCGACACTTTGACACTATGTGAGCGTTCTCGCTTACAAAAATTTAACAAATGACACCTCGTACGATTCTCAAGCGGAGGGTAGTTCGACCGCTCGCCGCGACTGACGATACGTTACACTCTCAAACATTGTGGGCAAATGAGATTCAGATCGCACTTCTGATGTCGGAGACACAGGAATAAACGAGAACATGAATGACAGATACAGCCAATCTGGACCAAAGCCAAACACTAATCACTACTAAAGGGATACGAATCAACCTAACACCATCAGCAACCCCCACGAGGGGGTTGGGGCAACGCTCACTCCACCGCAGTGCCCTGTGGAATTCGCCACCTAGGCTAGTAATTCCCCCACTGGTAAATATCGCCTCGTACACACGATATAAAACACAGAGATACAATAAATCACAATCAAATAATAGTCAAATAATAGAAAACTACTACGACTCAGGAGTGACTCATGTCACAATCAAGAGGTATGGTCGTCACGAGATCTGAAGAGAAACTGTGTCCTGTTTCCGATCGCGCCACTTTATATAGACTGTTCCGTAGTGTTCGATAGAGGCAAATGTTTGTATCACTTTTATTATTCGGATACCCTCATTCCGACATATATAAAAACTTTTTATAAAAAAAATTTAGATACGTATGAAATTGAAAGAATTATCCTCCAACTCCTAACCGTTGAGGAGTTGTACCTTCCACCTTCCATCATCAGCTTACCTAAATAATTTGAAAGAATACGACTAAAGGTAACATATATACATCTGATATTTAAAGATTTATCCTCCAACTCCTAACCGTTAAGGAGTTGTACCTTATATCATCAGCTCATCATCATAAAATGATGACTACCAGACGCAAATACGGGTGTAACTTCAGAAAATATACGAAAAACATAGTATGTGCCTATAAAAAATGAGAGTTTCCCTCGATTTCCCTGGGATTCCATTATCAGATCCTGATATGCTGGCAATGGGACCACCTCGGAAGCATACCCTTTCGAATACAAAAAAAATATTTTTAAATCGGTCCACAACTGACGGAGTAATCGGGTAACATACATAAAAAAAATAAAAAATAATACATACAGTGGAACATAGAACCTCCTCCTTTTTGGAAGTCGGTTAAAAAGAGGAAGGTGACTGACTGTCATACCCAGAGATCAACGCACAGCCCAAACCGCTGACGCTAGAATCCTGAAATTTTGCATGTAGGTTCTTTATATAACGTTAGCGAGCACCAAGAAAGGAATTTTTGAAATTCCACCCCTAAGGGGGTAAATCAGGGGATTAAAGTCTGCGTGAGCGAAGCCGCGTGTAAAAGCTAGTTCATGTATAAATCGTGTGACTCGGTACGCGAGCATTATCTATATACTTAATCTTTCTTTAAAATTATCTAAATGCTTTTAGTTGTTTGCGTTTTAAAAGTTAATACTTCTTTTTCATGCCGGACAAAGGCTTCTTTTTAGCTATGCGCTGGCCAGTCGGGATGAATGGATGTGTGGCGACCTCCACATACAGCGCAACAGCAACATGCTACAGCGTCATTGACCAAAGATACACCGAACTACGGTGTGACGTCACGACACGGAGTACACCAGTTAACATATATACAACTTCCCATCATCAACCGTTAGGGCAGTTGGCCCGCCAGGCATGATCACCCCGCCTGGTCGGAGGATCCTCCCTTTGTGTGTGGAGGAACACGATCATCCTTTCCTCCACAGATGAAATTGTTTTAAGTTTTCCTTCTCTTTGCAGTGATGTCGTCCTGCGTGGTTTGCTACATTAGTCGACCTTTACGACACTCATGGGATGAATCTCACCTAGTGATGACATGTATTCTTAATCTTTACTTCAAGTAACTCTAACGTAAATTTTATCAATATGTCATAAAACAGCATTCAGGATAAGGTTCACTTATATTTAATACTAGCTGAGCCCCGCGGTGTTACCTGCGGTTATTGTCACGGGCAACGCCGCGGGGCAAAGCTAGTCTAAAAGAAGTAGCCTAAGTTACTTCTTATATCATCAGCTACCTATATAAGTCCCGTCAAAATCGGCCCAGCCGTTCCGTATATGTACCGTGTATATAATACACATATGCATTTAGTAAAAAGTGGTTATTTTAACATTACAAACAGACTCTCCAATTTTATTTATTTCTAAATACTAGGTTACGATGTTATTTTTTAAACATTGCATCATGGATGTTCCCACCAGCATTTTATTACTTGGTGAAGTTCCAAATCTAATAGTTATTTGTTATACAAGAGTGCAAATTTGCCTTTTAACCGCGTGCTCAATTTTGATGACCGAGCAAGCGAAGGATTCTAAAATTGAATCAATCCTGAGCGTCAGCGAGGGAATCAAAAGAGCACGAGGTGAAAAATCTTTGCACTCGAGTGCAACACGTAACTTTTCATTCCACCTCAGCGAGGAAACAACTAAATGCAAAAAAAGCATTAACAATCACAAGATACTTTTATTTCAGTTTAGGTATTAATATTTATGAGATAGTACATTATGATAAGTAAGTATTACAGTTTAATTTTTAAATTATTTCAAAAATACTTATGTACTCGCTCAACCCCGCGGTGTTACCTGCGGTTTTCGTCGTACCGCGAGTACCACCGCGGGACAAAGCTAGTCTAAAAAAAGTAGCCTAAGTTACTCTTTAGATTATCAGATATCTGCCAGTGAAAGTCACGTCAAAATCAGTCCAGCCGTTCCAGAGATTACCCGGGACAAACAGACAGACAGACCGACTGACAGACAGACAATGTAACAGAAATTATAAAAAAATATTTTAGTATATGTACCGTGTATACATACATATGCATTTAGTAAAAAGCGGTTATTTTAATACTATGTGGGTAGTGGAAAGTTCAACACAGAACATAAAACCTCTTGTTAATTATTTAAAATAAAAATACAATTAAGATATTATAAGTCAATTTAATGAATATTTTAAGTTCTGAACAATAAATACCTGATGGTCTAGTGTTATCCATCCATTATATAACTTAATTTTCAAATCACTCCCAAAAATAATAGTAATCACAGTGTCACCATGAAGAACATACAAGAAATTCAAGACTGCTTCGAGAAAAGGATGGCAAACTTTGAAGCGGAACTCATGAAGAAGACCTCCAACGCTGCCAGTTTGATTAGTCTTGCAGAAGAGTTCACTGGATTTAAAACTCTCATCCTTGAGACGTTGAAGTGAATCCAAAGTCAGATGGAGGCGATTATAAACGAGGTGGACAATATGGAGACACGCAGCCGTCGTAAAATACTCCTTCTTCATGGTGTTGCGGAGAAAAGGGATGAAAATACATCACATGTGGTGGCAGATGTAGCAACAAGTAAGTTGGGTCTTGATTCCTTTACATCTGAGAGCCTAAAAGGCTCTGGTGTGACCCTCTCCGAGTTCCTGACCCGGTCGCGACACTTAGCCTTCATGGCAGCACGCCAAGAGTTCGGCATCACTAAGTGCTGGACCAGGGAGGGTACTGTGTTTGTTTTGGGTCCTGATGGTTCACGCTACCGCATTACAAGTGTGGCAGATCTCGACCAAATAAAGCCAGTGGTTACTGAGAAACCCATTGTAGCCAAAAACCCAGCTTCGAAACCGAGAAGAGCAGCTGCCGCCTCTAAAAGGTAGGTGGATGTGTGTGTGCAGTGCATTTACTTAATATACATGCGGTGTTTCGTTGTAAAGTTGCATTGTCTGAGCGGATCTCACGTGTAAAACAGCTTCAATTTACCCTCTTTATTAATATCCTTTTAATATTAACGACATCACTGTCCTACCCCATTATAAAACTTATTTATACATATCCTTCTTAGACAAAGAATACTATAGACTAGACACGCCAACAGCGTTACCACGAGCGAGTGAGATACCATTTTCCAGTGTGTTAGAGAAAAATAGAGATACGTATTTTTTATCCTTGTCGCCATATCGCTTTTTTTCGTATGGCACATAACATATGTGACAAACAGTGTTCAAAGCGGGAATTACATCAAGAGTGAAAATAAGGTTTTTTGGCGGAATTACTGTGTGATTTCAAGTGTATCTGATTGTTTTTAACCCAGATACTTTAAAAACTATGGTACAGCATTGTGCTGTCGGCTGCAAAAGCCGCAGTAAACGTGAATATGAAAATATAACCTTTCACACGTAAGTATAAAAAATAGCGTTTTATCGGCACAATATTGTTTTTAATAATAACTACGATTAATTACATCTATTGTTGTTTGTTAATATGCAGAAATAATTGAAAATAAGTGATAAAAACTAGTTTCTAAAGAGTAAAAATTTTGTAATTAACCGACTAAATTGCGTAGGTTGTCACAGCTATAGTTCGAACGACCATTAATGTGTAATGGTAATTTTGCAAGGTTATCAGCATTTTAGGGATAACGTATCAGCCTTTTGAAATTACCCCATAAGGTGAGGAAATTTAATTTGATTGTGTTTTATTGTTCTCCAGATTTGTTGTGGTTGAAGGCTTCTGTACGACAAGATTGGGCACCGACAAAGTATACCCGAATGTGTTCTTGCCATTTTGAGTGCCGATTTTTTCGCAAAACGGAACACATGGTGTTTTTAGACAATTCGTGTTTTTTTTATTATGTGCTATTAATTAAAGCTATATGTAAAAATATTTGAACGTAAGGATACATTACAGCACAAAAAATATGCTGATAACTAAATTTATTTATTTAAATTTTGAAATTTCTTTAACAAACTTATTGTGTTTAAAGGTCAATAAATACTATAAGCTTCTAAATATTGTTTTTTTTACAATCAAATCAATCCCGATCCCGGTTGCATCCTCAGCTTTCGCTTTGGCCCAGAGCCTGCTATTCTGATTTAACAATATTTGACAGATTTGTTAAACGTTTGGAACAGTAAACGGAATTAATAAGGGAGAATTAGCTTTAACCTGGCAACATTATTATTTGATGTACTTTGTTTCTATCCCTTACGGGTGTACGCATATGTCAAGTCTCTAGTATTCTTTGTTTAAATATCCTAGATGACATTGGTTATCTGTCAAAATCGCGTTTCAGATCACTTAATTTGACAACCACTATTTTCGCCTTTACTATTTCCTACTTTGGAACGCAGTCTTTTTGCACGAGAGGTTCGTCCGGATGGTTGTGACACTTTGCTTTGCATATTATTCTGATTCCTTTTCCGTTGTTTTAATTATTTTCGTTTTATTTTATTTTGCTGTATTTTATTATTGTTTATTATTTTTTTATTTGCTTTAATTTGGTTATGATTTCTGTGTTTTATATGTCAAACACATGACTGGCGGGTGGATTTAAATGTGTAATTTGTATTGTTTTACATATTACTTAGTTGCTGTTTTATAGACTTATTTTAATTTTATTTATTTATATATTTATACACACTTTATTTATTTACAATTATTATTCTATTTAGATCATAATGTCTGACCTGAACAATAGCGATGATGATAGTTTTTACTCTGCAAGCAGCCTTGATGCTAGTTCTGTTAGCCTACCCTCACTCCAAGAGAATCTTTAGTGCCAGTTTTCTGATGCTCCACGGAATTTTAATGTAGTCCATATAAATGCCCAGAGTATTCCTGCTATGCTGCTATGCCCCTGATATGCTGGCTACCTTTAATTCTAAAAACATACACGCTATTTTAGTGTCAGAGACATGGTTGAAACCATGCTTACCCTCCACATCATATGCTCTTCCGGATTTCAATCTTGTAAGGAATGATCGCGCGATTGGTGGTGGGGGTGGTGTTGGTATATATCTACGACAAAATATTCCCTTCACCATTGTAAGTATGTCCTCACAATCCGCACCACTGGACGCGGGTGAACATCTTTTCTTAGAGCTAGACCTCAATCACGCAAAAGTTTTACTGGGAGTATACTATTCGCCGTCATTACGTACCAACTACTTTTCCTCCTTCGAAAATTTATTCGAAAACTTGTCTCCCTCTTATAGCCACACAATAATAATGGGCGACTTCAATACTTGCCTATTGAAAAATGACCATCGTTCTTCTTCGTTACGCAGAGTAGTAGACTGTAACAACTTGTCACTTTTAACATCTGATGCTACGCATCATTTTCCTAACTGCACCCCCTCTCTTCTTGACTTAATTTTTGTCTCTTCCATCGATCATGTCATCAGCCATGGCCAATATCCAGCTGATGCGTTCTCATATCATGACTTGATATTTCTTTCTTACGCTATCCGTCCACCCAAGGTAAAGCCGAGAATTCTTGTGCAACGCAATTTTAACGGTATAAATACTGCTAACCTTAAAGAGGATGCGCGTGACATCAACTGGTCGGTCTTGTTAGATTCGCAGTGTGTGAATGAAAAAGTCAATTTATTCACTGAAAAACTAATACAACTTTTTAATGTGCATGCACCATTGCGGTCGATCAAAATTAAACATTTACCGGCTGCATGGCTTACTGAGGACATACGACAGATCATGGCTCAGAAATGCTTGGCTAAAAGTAAATACAAACGTCGACCAACAGATGCTAACCTGGAAAAATATGTTTACTTGAGAAATCTCTGCAATAAGATGTGTAGAAATGCGCAGCGCCAACATATCCACTCATCCGTTGAAAACGGAGATCCAGCAAAAGTCTGGAAATTTCTAAGAACGTTGGGAGTAGGGAGGTCTCGCCAAGACTCTATTCCTAAAAATTTAAATTTTGATTCACTGAATTAACATTTCTCTACCTCGTCTGACATTGATGTCAATACTAAAGCTAATACTCTTAGATATTTTTCTTCTATCTCAGCTCCCAACTATCCACCTCTCGTCTTTGATCAATTGTCTGCTTGTGATGTTAGGAAGACCATTCTAGCGATCTCATCAAATGCAGTGGGAAGCGATTGTATCAGCCGAAATATGATTTTGCCTATCCTTGACGAAATCCTACCCATCCTATGCACTATCCTGAATCACTCCGTGACAAGTGTTGTTTTTCCGTCGGCATGGAAAGATGCCCAAATAATCCCTCTACCTAAGAAAGCTAAACCCTCTTCATTTTCTGACTATCTCCCAATATCCATTTTACCTTTCCTATCCAAAGTCCTTGAACGCCTCATCCACTCTCAACTGAGTAACTTCCTTTCCAAAAATTCTTTACTGAATCCCTTCCAATCTGGCTTTTGTCCTGGTCATAGCACGACTTCTGCGCTGGTACATATTACGGATAGTATAACACTAGGCATGGACCGTGGATTGATAACAGTACTCACCTTACTTGATTTTAGCAACGCCTTTAATTCTGTAGATTTTCACATTCTGCTTGGCATACTACGGTCTCTTAACATATCTCCAAAGACTATTGATTGGTTTCACAGTTACCTGTCTGGTCGCCGGCAACGTATTTGCATTGAAGACTCGACGTCTACCTGGTGCAATATTTCTGCAGGTGTACCATAGGGTGGCGTTCTATCTCCTTTACTCTTCGCTGTTTTCATAAACTCCATCTCAAATCAATTAAGTTCCTCCTACCATCTTTATGCAGATGATTTGCAAATATATACTCAAGCTCCGGTTAACCTGCTATCGGAGGCATTCAATACAGTCAATGCTGATCTATTGCGTATTGGAGAATGGAATAAAAATAATGGACTCAAGGTTAATCCTGTAAAAACACAGGTGTGTGTTATAGGCAGTCCCGGGATGGTCTCAAGAATTGATTTAACACAGCTCCCACAAATTCAATTCAATGGCACCACCCTTGAGATCAGTACTACCGTCAAAAATTTAGGGATCTACGTAGATAGTACTTTATCTTGGGGTCCTCATATACAGGAAGTCAGCCGAAGAATATTTGCTTCTGCCGGGTCTCTGAGAAGACTACGTAACTTTCTTCCAACTGCTACTAGGGCTGCACTTGCACAAGCACTTCTCCTCCCAATTCTCGACTATGCCGATGTCAGCTAACTGAATCTCACCGAAGCACAACTTGATAAGTTTGAGCGACTACAAAATTTCTGTATTCGATTTGTATTTGGCCTTCGAAAATATGATCATGTCTCTGAATTCCGTCAAATGCTCAAGTGGCTTCCAATTCGCTCTCGCCGGAATACTCATATCCTCATTTTCCTTTATAACATCTTGTTTAATCCTAAAGCCCCCTTCTACCTCAAAGAACGATTCAAGTTCCTCAATGACACACATGACAAATGTCTAAGGTCATCTGAAGATTTGAGACTGAAGATGCCTCTGCATTCTACAAAATTCTATGACCAATCGTTTACGGTTGAAGCTGTACGCTTGTGGAATGCATTGCCGACAAACATTAGGCAAGCGCAAACAGTAAATAGTTTTAAGAAAATGGTACAGGAATTTTATACGTCATAACCGAGTCAGTTACCAATATGTATATATCTAGTAATATTAGTATAACTGAGTAGTTATAGTTATTAGTATGAATACATGTATGTGTGTGTATATATATGTATGTATGTATATGTCTATGTATGTTTTATGTATGTGTGATTATATATATCTATATATATGTGTGTGTATATGTACATGTATGGAGATATACATGTGTTTCTTAATCGTCTTAATCTCTTCATAAAAAAAAAAATTATATAAATTTTCAAAACTCTTCGCACCGTCAACTACTGTCTCTCCGATACATTTTGATCCATCCTAAGGTTGCCTGGAAGAGATTGCTTTCGGCAATAAGGCCGCCCTTTGTACATTATTCATTCTCATTTTCAGTATTTTATTTTAAATCTGTAATACGGTGTACAAATAAAGAGTTTTCTATCTATCTATCTATCCATCTATCTAATATTACAAACAGACATTTCAATTTTATTTATTTGTATGGATGTATAGATAAATTAAGAAAAATTGAAAGTTAAGTTGCTATAGTTACTTAAGAAGAAAATGGTGCGGGCAGAGCAAATTAAAAATAACTACAACAAGATGGTTCCAAGTTTGAGTTTTTAACAAATTACAAAATATTGTATGATTAATTCGGCATCATGGAGGTAGAAGTAAATAGGTTTAATGATGTTTTGAATTCACAACTTAGTGCACTCGGGCGATGTTCTAAATTCAATTTACTTTATTCCTCTAGAGGATAAAAACGGCTTTTGCACTCAGTTATCGAAGGGCAAAAATACTTTTTACGAGCTGGTGGGATGAAAAAAATATTATATTGTAAGGAATAAACGAATAGAGTGAGGTACTCCAATGGTGGTCTGTACCTAACTTTACAATGTGTCGTCATTCGAATGAGACTATCGAGTGAGAAGTAGTATTGTGAAGCTCGCCCTCTTTTGCTCGGGACCTCGCGGTGTGCGGACGGGTGCATCACTGTGTAGTGTTTAACGTTGATTACATAACCTTGATATTTTGTTTAAGTATAAAGTTAAAAAGCGGTGCCTCTGAGTGTAGTGTATAACGTAAACTATAGTTGATTACTTAGCCCTTATATTTTAATTATGTATTAGAGTTAAATAACCAGATAGTGTTTTAGTGTTCTTTATAAAATTAAATTGTATTTTTTTTAATCAAATGAATTGGTTTTTGTTTATATCAGAAGTGGGATTAAGTTATCCTTTAACCCACAATTGATTTAACTTTTTCTTTTGTTACTTGTGTTATTAATATCTGGTGTTTAACTGCTAATATTGTGTTGTTCTGTAATCGTATCGTGTAATTTGCTTCGGTGTATATTGATCTATTACAATGGGTAAGCATAAACGTTCATGCAGTCGATCTGACTCGAGTGAAGATAATAATTCTAAACGTTACCGCCGCCGGCATCGTAGTCGTTCTACTCACGGTTCTTCTCATGGTTCGGATATACGTGAATCGTTACAAGTTATCATAACGCGGTTAAACGCATTAGAGGATAGGTCTACCATTACGACGTCTTCTAATATCGAAGCGCGTACGCAACCTAATGATTCTTCAGAAAAAATCGTAGAAGCTCTTCAGTCTTTAAGGTGGGGTAGTTCTCGTGATTATTACGTTTCGAATTTTGATCCTAACGTGAATGATATTGATTCTTGGTTTGAAGAGGTAGACAGAGCACAAATTCTTAACAAATGGTGTGATGCTGAGTGCTTGTCGCGTATTGGGCACTGTCTTAAGGGTGATGCTAAGTCATGGTTAGATGATTGGGTCACAACAGACCGGTCATGGAGCAACTTTAAAAAAGATTTTAGGTCTTTGTGCGTGAAAAATATTGATGTAGCGAATATTTTGTACGATGTGATGAGTACGAGTTCCGACGATTATGCAACGTATGCTGAATACGCGCGTAGATCTTTATTGCGCTTGAAAATAGTGAAGGGGCTTAGTGATGAGCTTATTAGTGCGATCGTCATACGTGGTATTAATGACCCGCATATTAAGGCATCTGCTACAAATCGTAATCTGAAGCCCTGTGAATTAGTTAATTATCTAGCTACTTTCCTTAAGCCCGCGCTTAATAAAGCCGAAAAGCTTTCTAGTTCTGACCGCGGTATTAGTAAACGATTTGTTAAACCGCATGTTGGCAAACGGTATTTATCAAACATTCCGATTAAATGTTTTTCATGTGGACTGATGGGCCACAAACAAGTTAACTGTCGCTCCAAGCACAAACTATCAGTAAACACGAATCAAGTACCTTCCACTAGTGCGACTGTTATACCGTCTACTACTGTAAAGCCAAGTAATAGTGATATAAAACTGGAATCGAAGTCAACCTGCGTGTATTGTAAAAAGATAGGTCATCATATTAAGGATTGTTTTGCTAAGCAACGTTCTGATCAGAGGAGAGCAAACGTATATTTTTGCTCATTACCTAAATTTAATCATTCTAGAGACGTTATGGTGGTAGTGATTCAGGGAATTCCTATTGACATCTTGATAGATAGTGGTGCTTTAGACGTTTCACTTATCTCCACTTATGTCGTGAGCTATTTGTCTTGTTTTTCGAAACCCACTTATCGCGAGTTAAAAGGTGTCGGTCATAATATCACTCGAGTGTTCTCTTATGTAACGCTTACCATAGAGTTTGAAGAAATCACTCTTGAGGTTGATTTATTGGTTGTGCCCAGTGAGAGTATGAACGCACCTATCATAATCGGTACAGATGTTTTAAATCGTGAGGGAGTAACTTATGTACGTACTAAGGGTTGTCAACGATTAATTTACAATTCGGTCCCGACAAAAGTTTCGACGGTAGAAGCGGATGAGCACGCTATTAAGACCTCACTTGTAGGAGATGACCACAAAAAACTTTTAGAGATTTTAAATCAGTTTTCAAAGTTTATGATTACCGGAACGGCTACTTCAAGCGTGACTACTGGTAGCATGCACATCCGTTTAAACAGTGATGCACCCATACATTACAGACCGTACCGCTTATCTTTTAATGAAAAGTTGAAGGTTCGTGAAATTATTGCAGATCTTTTATCTAAAAGAATAATACGTGAATCGGAGTCAGCGTACGCGAGCCCTATACTCTTAATAAAGAAAAAAGACGGTACTGATCGAATGTGTGTAGATTTCCGGGCCTTAAATAGAATTACGATTAAAGACAGATATCCTTTGCCGTTAATTGAGGATCATATTGACCGGTTGGGTATGGGTAAATATTTTACGACCCTTGATATGGCATCAGGGTTCCATCAGATTTGTTTAGATAATGACTCGATTCCTCTTACGGGTTTTGTGACGCCAGAAGGTCATTATGAATATTTAAAAATGCCTTTTGGACTCGCGAATGCGCCAGTTGTTTTCCAAAGAATCATTAGTAATACCCTGCGTTCTTTCATAAACAGCGGCGCTGTCGTGGTGTATATTGATGACGTGTTACTTATTAGTGAGAGTATTGACGCTGGTTTACATACCCTAAATAGTGTTCTAAGGACTTTAACGGATGCTGGGTTTTCGTTGAATATGAATAAGTGTTCTTTTTTGAACACTGAAATAGAGTATTTAGGACGTGTAATCACTAACGGTGAAGTACGTCCTTCAAAATCTAAAATAACGGCATTAATAAACTCAACTGCACCCAAAAATGTGCGTCAAGTTAGGCAATTCTTAGGACTTGCGGGTTATTTTAGAAGATACGCACGTTTAACTAAATAGGATGTAGAATTTAATTGGGGTGAAGAACAGGAACGAGCTCGTGCCGATATTATTAAGTGTTTAACTAGTGAACCGGTTCTCACTATATTTAACCCTAATTTAAATACAGAGGTCCATACGGACGCCAGCAGTCAAGGATACGGAGCTGTTTTAGTTCAAATTCATAGGGATGGTCGTAAGTGTGTAATTGCCTACTACAGTCAGGTAACTAGTGGAGCGGAAGTACGATATCACTCCTATGAATTAGAAACGTTGGCTGTAGTTCGGGCCTTACGTCATTTTCGTCACTACCTTATTGGCATTGAATTCAAAGTTATTACCGATTGCAACGCTTTAAAAGCTACACAAAATAAGAAGGATCTCTTACCTCGGGTGGCCCGATGGTGGGTGTATTTACAAGATTTTACATTCACCATTGTTTACCGTAAAGGCGTTTTAATGCCTCATGCCGATTACCTTAGTCGCAACCCTATTCGTTTTGTAAATAGCATAGACAAACCACGTAATTGGGCGCAAATCGCACAGTCAGGCGACGAAGAAACTCTAAAACTAATTAGTCAATTAGACGATGGACAATTAGACGCCAGTCGTTATGTAAAAAAACAACGACATTCTTTACTACCGGTACTCGCCGGTAGGAGAACAATCACGCCTGTTATGTTATATACCAAAGGGACATAGGCTTAGCCTACTTAGGATTTTTCACGATGAACATTGTCATGTAGGGGTAGATAAACAATAGCGTTGATATTAAAACATTTCTGGTTTCCTAGCTTACAAACGTTTGTTAAAAAATACATAGGACATTGTTTAACCTGTATAGCCAATAAAAGGATTCCACGGGCTGCTTTACAGCCTATCACATCGTGGCCTAAGCCAGATATAGCTTTTCACACCCTCCATATGGATGCTCTCGGTCCGTTGCCAGAGTCCAATGGATATAAACATATTATGGTAGTAGTAGATGCTTTCTCTAAATACTGTCTACTGTATCCTATTTATAAACAAGATTTGGATGAGTTACAACAAGTATTTCAAAATGTCATGTCCTTATTCGGTACTCCACGTCTTTTGGTCACTGACAGAGGCCGTATGTTTGAATCTGCACGATTTGTTAAGTGGATTAACGATTTAGGATGTTCAATACATCATATCACTCCAGAAATGCATCGTTCTAATGGTCAGGTTGAAAGATATATTCGCACTCTACTTAACATGTTACGTATAGAGATCAATCATAAGAAAAGTAAATGGTCTGAAGAGTTATGGCATTTACAGCTCATTCTCAACATTACTCAACAAAAAACCAGACGGGCGTCTCCATTACATCTTTTAATAGGCACCGAGGGAGTCACTCCCGTAATACAAGCTCTAGTTCGTGATGTCACTCAAGACTGCTCAAGTTCTGAAAGGCAATCCCTTCGAGAGCTTGACAGACAAAGGACGGCCGAACGTCTTAAAGAAAATCAAGAGCGACAAGATGAATATGTCAATAAAGGTCGACGCCCGCCTCGTGTTTTCCAGATGAACGATCTTGTATTTGTTATTAAATATGCACAATCCAAAGGAAAATTGGATCCTGGTATGCGCGGCCCATATAAGATAACTAGAGTCCTCGAAAATGGTCGTTATGAGTTAAAATTACTGGCCGGAGCTTATGGCAAAGTGAGTTATGCCGCAGGTCAATTCATGGTACCTTGGAAAGGTGAATGGACGCCTGAAGAATGTGCAGCCTTCTTTGCGAGTAAGTCACTGCGACAGTAGATCTTGAGATTTTACAGTGTGTCCTAAGACCTATGGACAGGGTAACCAGCCCCAAACTCATGGTCCTCCTTAGAAAACCAATAAGACTCATGGACCGGGTATCCAGCCCCAAACTCGTGGTCTTCCTGAGAGAACTATAAGACCTATGGACCGGGTAACCAGCCCCAAACTCATGGTCTTCCTGAGTGAACTTTAAGGCCTATGGACAGGGTAACCAGCCCCGAACTCGTGGTCTTTTTATGGTAACAGTAGATCTTCATGCTGTAGGTCTACTCTTGTCATGGTACTAAACTTCTGGTTGTTAAGTTTTAGATGCTTGTAACAGTGACTGTTTGTTTGTAGTCTAGAACGGATTATAAACAATCTTTCACTCTTTTCCTTGGGGGTTCAGACCTTTTCCTATTCCTGTTAACTGTTATTATCATGATAGCTATTTGTTAACTGTTTACACTAAATTGGATAACTGTTTTCAGCAACTGACAAATCAGACGACGATGTACCTACAGAGGATCCTAATGAACTTTTATTAGATGTTCAAGCCACTGCAAATGAGAACAATGAAGAGGTGCAGTTACCTGAACCTGACGAGGACGTCAGGGTGTCAGGAGAGGCCGTGTAAGGAATAAACGAATAGAGTGAGGTACTCCAATGGTGGTCTGTACCTAACTTTACAATGTGTCGTCATTCGAATGAGACTATCGAGTGAGAAGTAGTATTGTGAAGCTCGCCCTCTTTTGCTCGGGACCTCGCGGTGTGCGGACGGGTGCATCACTGTGTAGTGTTTAACGTTGATTACATAACCTTGATATTTTGTTTAAGTATAAAGTTAAAAAGCGGTGCCTCTGAGTGTAGTGTATAACGTAAACTATAGTTGATTACTTAGCCCTTATATTTTAATTATGTATTAGAGTTAAATAACCAGATAGTGTTTTAGTGTTCTTTATAAAATTAAATTGTATTTTTTTTAATCAAATGAATTGGTTTTTGTTTATAATATGATAAATTCGGCACCATGGAGGTGAAGTAAATAGGTTTAATGATGTTTTGAATTCACAAACTTAGTGCACCCGAGCGATGTTCTAAATTCAATTTACTTTATTCTCTAGAGGATAAAAACGGCTTTTACACTCAGATATCGAAGGGCAAAAATACTCTTTACGAGCTGGTGGGATGAAAAAATCATATTACTTCTAATTTAGTGTAATAAACTACTTTTCCCATCAAGAAAATCCTGAGGAATAATAGGCCTTAGAATAACCTCATTCCTGCACGTTAGGAACGCCAATGCATTCCTTTGTTCAAAACATTTACTGAGTAAAATATATTGTGGATGCCGATAGATATAATGTCCTACATTATTGTACGTGATAACATTCTCGGGTACTATAGTTCAATGCACGTGACAAAATTTCCGGTATTAGAGCTAAAACCATTATAACTCATTGGAACTGTGCATTTTCTTAATAAAGATTAATTATAATACAATATTTTTGTATCAAAAACACACTCTGTATGCAACGCTGTATATATATTTATATTATGCCTATGCCTGTCTATGCCTTTGTACCTGAAGGGATAAGCAGTAATGTCAAAGTTAAATCGCTGTTTGGAAGAATTAAAATATTGTACATATTAAATACAAAACAGCGAAATAATTTTCAGTTCTCAAAGATAACGACGCTCTATAGCATTGACTATAAAGCGTCGTGATCTTCAAAAATATCTATAGCATCGTGTTCACCGTCGTCGGATTTATCGACGTGTATAATAATCAGACGTCGTTGGCGTCTTTGGCGTCATGTTCGTCCGCTTTGGCGTTCGTGGTAGTCGCTACCGTCTTAGTCGTTGTGTTCATTGTCGTCAGCGTTTTCTGTAGTATCGTTGTTCATCGTCTTTGACGTCATATTTATTATTATCGACATCAGCTTTCTTTACATCGTAATCGTTGGTGTCGTCATCGTAGCCTCGTTTTCGTATTTTTTGATCCTCATCGGGGGTAGATTCTGACTCATAAACTACCTCCTTGGCAAAAGGTTAGCAAGTATTTTTAGGTACGTTTGTTATTTCAATACAGTCTTATTAATATACTTTGAAGTGATGTATAGTCTTTAAAATGACAAGAACAAAAATACTCTAGTATTTGTATACATAAAGCCACAATTTATAAGAATAACTACTTGATTCATTTAGCATTACAAACATTCCCTTATATTATACTGAAATATATACAAAGAGTAAATAGTAGTATAAACAGAGCAGGACAATAAAATATATTTCCTTTAATGCTTATTTGGTTGTTTGACTCTAATATTCCCATTGACTATGGCGATATTATGTGATAACTGCCTCGTTGGTCCACCGGTTGGTATATGCAACTGACAATCAAGAGGTCTCGGGTTTGAATCACAAGTCGGGCTAAAATGTGTATTATTTTTTTCTAACTACAGAAATGCTCAATTAAAGCTCGGAGTTTAGAAATTGGGTTGTGAGCCTCCGTGCTTTGGAGAACAGGTAAAGCTGTCGGTCCTGCGCCTGATCTCTTCTCGTTCGTGTCGGATAGCCGTCCCATCAGATTATGAGAGTGAGGGAACAGAGAGTGCACCTGTGTTTGCGCACACAAATTGTGCACTATATTATCTCTTGCGTTCTTCGCCTGCGCTCCTGCACTTATGCACATAATAGTTGGCTGCGCTCCGTTGAAACTGGCCGCCGTGGCCGAAACTGGCAGCCCTGGCCAAAACCGGCCAGGAGAACATTATCATCAGTATGTGCTACTTTAACCTTAATGCAGATCTGTTCGATAAACTTGACCGTCTTCTTAACAATTGCATTTGATTCGTTTTCAATTTACGCAAATTTAATCAGGTGTCTCAGCATCACCATAAAGGTAGTAGAGCCACGCTGATTTCAGCACAAAGGGTACTACCCTCGCACAGGAGATCAGCGTTAAATGACAGCATTCGTGCTATGCATTTGAATACTACCGTCCAGAAAGTCTGAAATCCAGCTTAAAAATAAATACATTACTAAAACATTTATATCAAATTGCCAACGAAACTGAAATCCCAAAACTCCAAAAGAAACAAATCAAAATCCTATTATTTATGTAAACAAAGACGTAAGAAGATAAAAGCTTCAAACGCTGTGTCGTGTCTATCGTAAAATACGGCGGTTAAGTGAATTTATTATTGTTCATAATGGCGTCCCACATACGGGAATAAGCTTTTAACTCATGAAGATGTGAAACGTGACTGGCATGTAGCTTCATTGTTTATCTTATTTAATAGACTGGCTTTTACCCGAAGACATCTCAGCCTCACGAAGTCACAACACAATGAAACATGTTATATGTTATAAGAACCGAGAGGCCATATTGATGTATCTACAGAATTTAAAATATCATAAAAGCAGTACGATCACTCTTTAATTTTTGAAATGAAATTACGACTTTCGACGACAGAAGTAGTAAATAATATGTTCTTTTAGATAATTATAAATTCTGGAATCTATTATAAAAATGTCATAAATAACAATAGTTCGAATCCTACTAATACATATTATGAACGTATGTATGGATGTTTGTTATCTACTCTTTCACAAAACAACCACTAAACATATTTAGATGAAACTTTACAGTAGTGTAGCTTAAGCAGCAGAATAGCACATAGGTAACTATTATGCAACCAATCTTAATTACTGGTAATGTTGACCTCTGGAACTATTCAGCACAGAACTTGTAGTGAGTACTAGGGAGTCAATAAAACCACTGTATTCTGATCTAGCTAATAGCTCACTGATAGTTCATCATAGTTCCTTTAAAATATTGGTATTATTGCCATTTTATTTTTTGTAATTCAAAGCCAGCACACTTTCCCACACAACACTACACTTCCCTACACAATTTCTTTCTTTTTTCTACCGTTGAACAGCCCGTTATTAAGTAACCCATATAAAACTACTAGACACCTTTTCAACTGCTATTCAAAATTACTCATCGTATACTCTGCGACCTGGTTTAAAATATTTACCACCAAGTGCTGATACGGTACCAAAAGTTACTGTAATCAGACAGTAAATCCTCATAAGCGTATTGTTTAGAGATACGTCATTCTCGTTCTTACAGGTAGCAACAAAGAATACCCATAACTTCGTAGTAGACTTATCATTACAAGTAAGTAGACGACAGCTTTGTTAGCATTACCATCATTCTTTTATATTTTTAACCGACTTTTTTTTATGTGTGTTCGCGGATAACTACGTCGTTTATGAACCGATTTTAATTATTATTTTTTTATGTAAAGGAGTTATCCCAACGGTGGTACCATGATAAGGACACTAAGATCTGATGATGGCATCCAAGAGAAATCGAGTCAAACCTTGAAATCTGTTTTTATTTTGTTAAAATTTTAAATTGAAACTAGCTGATCCGGAAAACGTTGTTTTGCCATTAAAAAAAAATGAGGTTTAAAAAATAGATGTTGGTCGATTCTCAGACCTACCCGATATGCACACCAAATTTCATAAAAATCGGTTCAGCCGTTTCATAGGAGTATGGTAACTAACATTGTGACACGAGAATTTTATATATAAGATATTACCATAATTACTCTCTAATATTAGCACCTATACACGAAGGTTTTTGTTCTTTATATGGTACTGCGATAAAAGATAACTTCTATACGCTCACAAAACAGTCTCACTATATGTATTTTTAAACTTAAATAATCTCACTACTTACTAAATCATGATTCTATTTCACGCCCACTCAACTACCAACAATTATTTTGACTTATCTCCTGGGTGTCTTAAAATTGTAAGGCATAGTCGTAATTCTTGAAGGTAAATTACCAGCTTTAAGCAAAGATACCTGGTTTTTTATGTCCCTAATTTATTTCAGATTTAAACTGAAGGTCTAAGTCATTATGTCATATCTTGACAAGGAATAAGACGAACACTTAAGGGATCTCAGTTTTAAAACTTTTTTTGTGACGTCTGGATATTCATCTCCGTCAAATTTCAAATTTTTAGTACCCAAAAGGGACGTTAAAACAGAATCAGTATTAATAGATAAGTACTGTATATATAATACTAGCTATGCACGGCGGCGTTGCCACTGGTTGTTGTAGAATGGGTAACACCACGGGGCTCAGCTAGTATACATACCTATACGATAATTCTCCTACTTAAATACCATTTGAAATCCTTCAGCCATAATTATTTTAACTTCAATAACATTGGACTTTCATACAAACTACCATCCCCCGGTCTAACCCCAAAATGGGGTGGATTTCTAAAGATATATTATTAGTACACCTCCACACCATCTATAGAGATACATTTTAAATTTCAAGTCTCTTACTTCAAAAACATAGGACTTTCATACAAACTTCCAACCCCCGTTTTACCCCCTTAAGGGGGGAGGTTCGTAAAATCCGTTCTTAGCGGATGTCTACACGCTATAAGGTACCTATCTGCCAAATTTCAAGTTTGTAGGTGTTATAGTTTCAGAGTTTTCGTGATTAATAAGTGAGTGGTATTTCGCTTTTTAGACCAGGGTAAAAGCCTTTAAAAATTATAAAAAGTGAAAAAAAAATTAGTAGGATGAAACCTATTAGAAAAGAAGGAGAATATTATAAAAATGAAAGGAAAAATAATTTACGGGCGATCTGAGGTCGGGAAGGGGTTGGGGGGGCGAGGTTTTAAGGGTTAAAAACGATTTTTCTCGATTTTCGGCAAAACTGAAAGTCCTATGGAAAAAAGTCAAATGGCAAAGTTGTAGGTAATAAAAATATGTAAACTTTTGTATTTACTCTTTTAACACATAACCTCAAAAATTATGTGAAAAATTCAAAAAACCAAGTTTTGAATTTTTTATTTTTTTCTTTTTTTTTCACGAAATTTAGTGAAACCTTACCTTTTTATGTCCCAAATACGCTGTAATTTATTTGATTAGAAATATTAATTTTTTCACCTTATATTGAATTAATATCGAAAAAGCATCCTATCATACTAAAATCCTACAAGATTAAAAAATAATAATCTCCTTAATTTTGCACAAATAAATTTAGTTACTCCCATAAAAAAAAAATTCAAAATACATAAAAATCTATAAAAAATATAAAAATATATATAAAATATATATCGTAAATATATTTTTAATAACAAACTTTTGGCCGATTTTCATATATTTATGAATGGTAAGATTAATGTGCTTAAAATATTGGAATGAATAACGTAATCAGAATAAAGTATCTACATTTAATAGTACGATTTATATTTATATATAATGAGATTTTCTATGACATAAATGTAATAAGCATTAAATAAATCAACTTTTTAATTGAAACAAATTGCAGCAATCACATTTTTAGATGAAATTACTTATAATGATTAAAATTTTTTTTTCGAATTCGAGTTTTTTTCGATTTTTTGCATTTTCTGAGAAGATTTACTATGGTAACTTATATTTTTTTTCACCATCGGAAAGTAGAGATTTCAACGAACAGAAAACATACCAACTTTTTGAAATAAGCTGATATTTTGACGGGTGAATTTTCGATTGAAAATTAGGATGCTTTTTTGATATTAATTCAATATAAGGTAAAAAAAATAATATTTGTAATAAAATAAATTGCAGCGTATTTGGGACATAAAAAGGTAACCTTTCCCCAAATTTCGTGACAAAAAAAAGAAAATTGTAAAAGATAAAAATAAAACACCAAAAACTTGGTTTTTTGAATTTTTCACATAAATTTTGAGGTTATGTGATAAAAAGGTAAATACAAAAGTTTACATCTTTTTATTACCTACAACTTTGCCATTTTACTTTTTTCCATAGGACTTTTAGTTTTGCCGGAAAGCGAGAAAAAACGTTTTTTACCCTTAAAACCTCCCCCCCATCCCCTTCCTGACCTCAGATCGCCCGTAAATTATTTTTCCTTTCATTTTTATAATATTCCCCTCCTTTTCTAACGGGTTTCATTCTACTACTTTTATTTTTTTGGTTTTAAAACTTATCGACACTGGTCTATTTATATACACACATCAAAAGTGTCTAGGGATCAACATATGTGTCTAGAGATCAACATATATTTTTGCAATAACTTTTCTCCTGATTGATATTAATTAAAATTTTCTTTAAGGATTCATCAAATAAAGTGTTTTCGTTTGTCACAGTAACGATAAACCAAGTCACCTTTGCATTAATAAAGAAATTTGCCATTTTCCTAATAAAGGGATTTTTGACATTTGAACCACTAACATTAAAGTTCGAAAAAAAGACTGAAATAACAGTTTTCTTTAAAATTTTATTAGGTAACTTAAACAATTAATAATCCGTGTTTCTACCGCGAACACTAACAACACAACAACATCGGTTTGGCATACTCAAAATGAGTTCATCCAAACACGCTGTGGAATGGCCGCCCATGTTCGTTGCAACAACAAAAAAAGGTCTTCTTGCGACTGGATACCCTCCATATTCGGCAGAGCTCTTCTCTGTAGCATATCCCATGCATGCTCAATCGGGTTCAAGTCTGGCGACTGAGCAGGCCAGGGCCAAAGCCACATCTCAATCTCAAGAAATCCGCATAAAAATGCTTGATCCCTAGACACTTTTGATGTGTGTATACAGATACTAGCACATACTAACACAGATACTACACGCGGCTTCGCTCACGCAGACTTTCACCCCCTGATTTACTCCCTTAGGGGTGGAATTTCGAGAATTCCTTTCTCAGTGCTCACTTACGTTATATAAAGAACCTACATGCAAAGTTTCAGGATTTTAGCTTCAGCGGTTTGGGCTGTGCGTTGATCTCTGGATATGTCAGTCAGTCAGTCAGTCACCTTCCTCTTTCATATATATAGATAGATATCTATTATATATAATTCTAGTGACACGTTGATACTCACTATTAACACAGAATAACTAATAGTACTATATAGTACTCTATGAACTCCGAAATTATCTAACCGATTTTCACGTTTTTCAAATGTGCGTGTTTGCTATATGTGCAAAAAGATTTAATAATAATATATAGAAATGTTCTTCTTCTTCTTTTGATGAAATGGCAACCAGGCGGATCCCTCATATCAGCTATTTCTGCCCATGTCAAGTGTTTATAGTCTTCATATCATAAGTCTTTAAGTCTTCGTCGTGATGAAATTAATAATGATAAAAAATAATAGGTCTTTACCTATGAAATTGCCGTTTTGTATGCAATAAGTGAAAGTACTTATGTTTTCAAACTTTTTTATTTCTGTTATTTGAAGTAATCACGCATGCAATCGACGCATCTTTGCCAACGCATTGGCATTTTTTTGATGCCCTTCTTGTAAAAATCAGCTGGACGGGAGGCAACAAACTCTTCCAAGGCATTTTGTACTGCCTCTCGGGAATTGAATTTTTTACCCACTAAAAAGTTGTCTAAATTTTGGAAAAAGTAATAGTCGGTAGGTAGAAGGTCTGGTGAGTATGGCGGATGAGGGAGAGCTTCCAACCCCAGCTCTTGCAGCTTGGAGACTGTCTGTTGCGCAGTATGGAGTTCGCGCGATGTCGTGAAGGAGCAGTGGGACGACCGATTGACCAAAGCTGGTTGCAGATGTGCAAGCTTCTGCATCATTCTCTCCAGTTCTTCACAGTACACATTTGCATTAATGCTCATGCCGTTTTGTAAAAAGCTGTGGTGAATCACACCCGCACTAGACCACCAAACAGGGACCTGTGGTTTAGGGCATTGCTTTGGTGCTGAACCAGGGTCTAACCAACTTGCTGAGCGCTTTCGATTGTCGAACAGAATCCATATTTCGTCGCACGTAAGAATTCGTTTCAAAATTCCTTCATTTCTTTGCCTGTTGAGCAGCGCAAGGCAAGTCTCGACGCGTACGTTGCGCTGGCGATCGTTAAGGTCGGGGGGCACCCATCTATCAAGCTTTTTTACCTTGCCAATTTGTCGCAAATGGATCAATATTCTTTTGATGCTTACATTAAAAGCTGCTGCTAGCTCAGCTGTAGATTGAGTTTCGTTAGCTTCCACAATCGCCTTTAATTCATTATTGTTAACCAAAGTCTCCGGACGACCACGAGCTTCATTTTTCAAGTCAAAATTTCCAGAACGGAACCGGGAAAACCAATAACGGGTTGTACGTTCATTTGTACAGTTCTCTCCGTAAACGTTTTTGATGTTACGTGCCGTTTGTTTCGCGTTGGTGCCACGACGGAACTCATATTCCATAATTACACGAATTTTTAAAGTATCCATTATGACGAAAAATGTTCAAATGTAATGAAAATACAACGCTAATCAGAAAACAAAAGACTGAGTTTGTAAATAGAATGTCATGGTTTTAAAACAAAATTAATTTGAATTTAGAATACAGAGCCATTACAAACTTTTTTTATTTGAAATGACCAGTACTGAAGAACGGCAATTTCATAGGTAAAGACCTAATATAAACAATATGGATGAGATAAAATCGTAGACAGAGAATAGAGGTATAGACAAGTCATTAACGTATACAGTGTGAAATAGCGATAGTTCAACTTATCTAGATCTATAGTTTTGAAATTACCACACTTAAAATTTTACCCCGTTTTTGGGGTAAACTCTGCAGTTTACCTTATGCTATTATCTGAGTTCTCGTTTCGACATAATCGGGAGGTAAGCTATCTAAGTTTGACAGAAGAGTAGAAAATCAGTAAAATATTGTTACAGATATAATAGGAGAAATAATAAAAGACAATGTAAGATTCTATAATAGTTATAATAAAATAAAAAAGTCGTGTGGTGTCGTGGGACACCAGATAGGAACGAAGTTCCATATCATAAAAAATATTAATTGCAAGTTCTATTCAAGGTATAAAGAAAATTATTATTGTGGTATACATTTTTTATTTTGATTTTTTTATCGATAAAATTAAAAAAGGAGGCGATTACAATGGCAGAGAATTGAAGTGAAAGATAGATAGAATACAATTTTATATTTATATAGGTCCTATATTTTTTCTGAAGAAAACAATTGGTTTCAAAATGTCTTGAACAAATTCTGGAGTGTCAACTTGGATGCCAGTCTATGCGGCCCGTACATTTAGTCCATTTATTTCTTAAATATGGTTCATTTGGAAAACTAAAAAAGAACACGGTGTTAAAAACAGTGATTCTGGTATCCCCAATGGCGTATAATCCGACTATTCAGAGATGACACGATGTTATTATATAGATTAGCTCTCGTATCACACACTGACTTTGGTCGGTTAATACCGAAAAAGACTGGATTTTTATAACTTAATTTTAATTGCCCCGTGCATAAAAATAACATGAAATATACCTTAGCATAGTACTTCATCGTTTCATTTAATTACTGTTTAATAGGTATAAAAAAAAACGAAATTCTACTTACCGATGAAAGGTTACTATGTTTGGTTCATTTCGTTCACTACGGCTTTTACATCCAATTACACAGCAATTCACCATCACTGCACACTAAATACTACTTTTTAAAACACCTTTTAGGTTACAAGTGACACGGATTATGCGTTATTCAGTTTGATTAACAATTTTTCCTTGACACTATACGCTTGTTTGCCATCAACGACAATGGTGGCAAACAACAAAAACAGACAAAAACCCTATACGCAAGCCGAGACAAAAAATTCATACTCCGTCTTGCTTCCTCTTACACATTTGTCGTTCAATCCTACTCACTCTAGTAATTATTATTAATTTAGTAGCTAGTCTATATCTCTATTCTCTGTCTACGGATAAAATGGGGACCGTCTTCCGAAAAAAACAAAAAAACGTGACAGTTCCTCGAAATGTTTGTCTGAAATGTCTAGCATATAACAAATATAAGACTAAGACAATACATGGAAAAATAACAATAAAAACTATAAAAAAAAAGTTCCTACGTGAAAGCCGTTCAATTCTTATAAAAGGATTTTCACTATCCCAAAAGTAATATGTTTAGGTCCGCACACCATAAGTGAGTTAAATAAGAAGTGTTTCTATCAACTTTGGTTTTCAGAACCTTTTCAGGTGAGTCTTATATAAGACGTCGTCTAACACTTTGGAGTCCTTTTTTTATTGAATTGACCAGTATAACTTGATCCGTCACTTTATAGACGTGTATATAATAGACTCTTATACTTTTATGTAGGTAATTGTTTTTTACTTTATAGTACATATAATTGTTTAAAAGCAATTTATTTGTACTATTTTAAAGGTTTAGCAATATATTTGTACTATTTTAAAGCGTTATGTACTGGATCCTTACCGTGATACATACTTAGTAACTTGGATTTAGAGTTTTAATGTATATTCACGGAATAGATAACAACGTAGAAGAGCCACGCTTCGGCATGAATGGGCCGGCTCGACCGGAGTGATATACTCACGTCCAGCAGTCCAGGACTGCAATAGGCTGATGATGATAGAGAGAGAGAGAGAGCAGAGATCTTCGTGATCGTTATAATAACGTCTCTACGGTTGCTATGGCACTAATGAAATTGGAGCAGAAATGAAAAGCGTAACCGTAAAAAACACATTTAATTTATTAAGTTTATTATAAAATTAATTGTACTTAAAGTACTTTGATAATTACAAACAAAATCATTGCATAAATAATAAATTCAAACTATACATACAGCAATCTATTTAAATGCAATATGTCAGATGAAAATCTTTTTTACACATAGAACAACACTGTAGGTTAGGGTTGCCAGAAAGCCGGTAAATCCGGGATTGTCCCGGAATTTCGCGTCTTGTCCCGTGTCCAGTAATTAGATCTTATTGACCCGGATCCTGAAAACCTACAAACTTTGTAACAACATAAACTAACAACTATAGTATTTAGCTAACTGAATAGATTATGGACCAAAGAGCGAAACCGAATGTCCATGAATATAATCAAATGCGAACTGCAGACTCCTAACAATTTTAGCGTGTCTTGCTCAGAAATTTTATCAGTTTTGCAAAACTTTGACTAATAAAAACTAATAAATATGGCAAAATTCAGTGATAAACCAGATATTTTGCTATGGTCACGATCGAACGACCAACACCGTTGTCCTTTTTTTTTTAATTGTCCCGGATTTGATAAGTTTCTATCTGGCAACCCTAGTGTAGCCACACGCTTCCTCTCTGTCAAGGTATGAGCCCAAAGAGGCCTACGCTTAACACTGTTATGCTCAGATCAAATAAAAAGGTAGATAACGAACGGCTATTCTTGCTTAAGCAAAAAAAGTAGCGTAGTTCCAAGTAAACACACGCGATAATTTTCGCCAGTATCGTACAAGTATCGACAACTTGTACGATACTGGCGAAAAGTAGCGTTGTTTCTTAGTTATTTGTTTACCTACGCTACTTTTTTTGCTTCAACAAGAACAAGACCGTGCGTTATCTAGTTTTTACAAGCTTTTTATTAACTTGCAATGTATGTATGCTTGTATGTTCGGGGTGTAATCTTGCAACTCAATTTTGAAGCAGATATCTTCAATCGATTTTGCTGAAATTTTGCAAACATATATACAGCGTGACAATACAATTATTATAATAACATGGAGCTGATCTGATGCTGGAACTGGAAGGTGGCCATAGAAACTCTGTATAGATATGTCGCAACATCATCGAGTTTGGACTCGTTTGATTCGTCTCAAGGCATTCCAGTAAAAGCTTATTTTTAAAATGCTATTTAATTTGTTTTTATTTGATCTGAGCCGTTATGATACAGAATGTATTCATGTGTGCGTGAAATTCTGAATGTCTTTTTTTAATTGTTATGTGTGAGTTCGTAGTGATATGCGATTGTTTTTGTATGTGAGTCTAAAATATGTATGTGTGAAGATACCTCCCCCCCCCCAAATGGCAGGCTGTATCGGAAAAAGAAGCTATGGCTACTACCCTCTGTTCGGTGGTCCCTGTTGCTCGTTGGTTTTACATAAATAGCTTGCTTCAAATATCTATATATCGACTGAAAACCCTGTTTCATACAACATTGGCAACTTTAAGTAACTATAAAATACTCAAAATACTATTTTAATAGGGTAGTTGACACCTTAGTCAAATCAGCTACTTTTTATCATCTGTCAAAACGGTAACTTTGTATGAAAAATGTACTAAGAACTGGCTTGTGACGTCACTGTTTTAGACTACTCAATTGAGCAATATATTTCAATGTTTATTTCATTAAAATTTGTAATAGAAATGAAAAGCTGTAATAAATATTTTTTTCGAGACGTTTTGTAATATTCGTTTTAATGAAGGTGACACTGGTATTTACTTACGATACAGTCAACTACCCTATTGCAGTCTGTTTTCACACACTAGTAAATGAAATATTATATTGGCTGACAGTTTTATAAATATATTTTAATTATAATATCATTTTAGTATACTGTCGGAAGATATATCTAAGTAATTCACTTGATAATATATAGTAGTAAATAACTATTTACATGACTTGTAAAATATTTCAGTTTTTAAGTATTGAGCTAGTAAACAGGTAACTTTTTAAAACTAATGAAATACATACATTTCGTTATATATTACTTCATTCTGGCAACATAGGGTTGTTCATACAAATATTTTCAAATCTTATTCATAGAAGAAATATTAAGAATAATTTGATATAAAGGGAAACGGTTGCGTAATGCGATTTAGAAAAGGCCTAGAGGTTAATACCGCGGAATTTAAAAATGCAATGTGGGCGGGACATGTTATGTCATGTTATACGGCGAAGTTATGAGCAAACGCTTACAACTTGTGTGCAAAACATATTGGAAATAGGAATACAGGTTGATAAAATAATTACTAGGACCACATAACTTACAGAAGTATGTACATTTTATACAAAATTATTTGGCAAATATCAAAATGGACAAATTTAAATCAAATAAAATCTAGGAGGATTCTGTTGACGCGCCTCTATCATAGAATTTATAAAATACGCTACCCAAAATAAACAATGTAACAGCGCATTTCATATATTCATATGTGGTGTTTAAAATTAATATTTAATACATCCTCTGTGACGAATTAGCACAGAGTCCCGTACCTTTATTAAAAAAATATGATTATCGTTAAAGTCTGATAGGATGAGATAGACTTGCTCGGAAGCAGCGCTTGACATAGCTTTCACGCCGTAATCGGCCAGGTGCTCCAAAAAATATGATCCATTTCAATGCAACTGTATATCCTTAATAGCTAAATAAAAAGTGACTGTTTTTTATTGCTATCTATAATACCAAAATCTCTGTTCCTAAAGTTATTATCGAAAACTTTAATATACATTACACTTTCAACGCTTCAAAATGTTTACTACCGGTAACATTAATACTAACTTTAGTTAAATACTTTTCTGTAATAATCTATTTCATATATAAATACACTTTGTGCTTGAATGTGAGCAAATGAATGAATATAGCAGGTACTGCATGTGCTATAATTACAACATGTGTTCTTGTAGGAACTTCTCTAAGCCGTGGTAAAGATGCGGCCGTACTCCAATCAAACCGTGGTCTTCATCTGTGTAGCTCTGTGAAGGAATAAAAATAATATATTTGTGTCTCTATTTACCACCATTTGTGGCAATTAATGGTTCTTATTTCGGATTCTATACGTAAACCTAATGTTGCCGTAGGCACCTAATATGCTTTCACTTCTTCATCGTCAAGAAATTGTATTTGTGTAAGTTAATAGGATATAACGCACTTACAAATATTGTCTAGGAAATATCCCAAGGCATATAATCCAATACATGATACAATATTATGTACCTATATATGCCTATAGTATACATAGTATGTAGATATATATATTGTGCTATAATAAACTTCATTCATTCATTTTTATCACATTTAAGTCTACCTTTTTAAATAATCAAAATAATTATGTTAATATACCAACTCGTATTACCGCACTTCTTACACACGATATTGTAATATACTCTATATAATTTATCTCAATTTCTCAGCCTGTAACAAATAACTTAGGTGCTTTCTTAGCGCCTTTTGAACCCTTGGCCCGATTCCTGTACCTGCCGTTTATCAAAGACTTCTTACGCTAGTCCGGTCGTCCCAAGGGTGCGATCTGCTGAGCCAGCCAATGTTCCAACAGACCATTACTTTATAAACGACCTGATATTTACACAAACGTTTGCGATCTCCGAAGTTTTGGGAATTACCTTCCAGGTATATAGGTCCTCGTATTTGGAATCGATTTAACACTTATGCAATAAAAAAAAACAGTAAATCAGACTTCAAAAAAAATTCAAAGTTATACTATATATGGATACGTTGTAAAACTGTTTCTAATTATGTCTAGCAAAGAGAGAGTGAGGTAGTAGAGCCAAACTAATTTCAGCACGAAGGGGCCGGTTCAACCGGTGTAGTGCTACCCTCGCTCAGAAGACCAACCTAAAATGACAGCATTCGTGCTGTCGTGATTCGTTGGTGAGTGCAAGACTGAAGGCCCGATGATGTAGAAGCATCTCAAAAGACCACCTTAGTGTGGGTCATCATGCTGCATTGTGGCATTGTCTATCAATCACAATGGTATAGTGACCACTACTCTGTGATTCACTTCATCAAGCAGATTCACTTTGGCATGCTCATATAAAAAAAACTCGTATCCTTATGTTATGTTTCTTGAAATGATTATAGGAAAGCTAATACTAATACATACCATTTGTTGGAAATAGACATCATTTCGCTGGAGTAGCCGTGACAGTAACATCGCATGTTGATAATGCACGTTATCGTCGGCGGTGCCATGAATCAAGAAGTAACTCTTGTTGCGGAATGCATTTACCTAAAAAGAAAAACAAAACAGTTGTTCAGAAGCCTCATTCAAAATAATTCAACGTTTTACGGTTTTGATAAAAAATCATTTATGAGCAATGAAATTTCCCTTAATCTCCAGACGAGAATTGTTGTCAAAAATACAATTACCTAATAATCACAAATTTTAACAAAAAAAAAAACAAAGTACTGAACCAAATTGAAATGGGATCACACGGGAAGCACCAGCTTTCAAATAAAAAAAAAGAATCATCAAAATCGGTTAACCCAGTCCTAAGTTATGAGGTAACAAACATTAAAACAACAGTATTGATAACCTCCTCCTTTTTTGAGGTCGGTTAAAAATCAATTATATGTAATTAACATTCAAGGAGCTTACACATAAACTGAACTGCACCGTTACTACAAATTTTTCTTAAAACATCAATTAAAAACTGTTAAGCAAGCTTACGCCTATATTTATTTGATATCAATTCGATACCGTAATAGCATTTTCTAGATAAAATTCCTACTTAAAATGCTAAACTTACCAGTTCGTCAGTAAGAAGAGAGGATTGCAAGAAACCAGTAGGATTATTTGCTGGAAGATCCATGTATCGCTCTGTATAGATGGTATCTGTAAACCAAACATAACATAATCAAATTTCAATTATCTCTAAAATACACATACATTGATTCCTAATCATTTTTGCATATTGAGCAATTAAGATAAACATAGCCTTGTGTATGCCTTTTGATTTATGTGTATTATAATAACAAATTCCTACGACTTGAGCTGAGATTTTTTTTTATGGAATAGGTGGCAAACGAGCAGGCGTATTACCTGATGGTAAGCGATTACCGCCGCCCATGGACACCCGCAACACCAGAGGCGTCACGAGTGCGTTGCCGGCCTTTGGAGGATGGGGCGGGGGATGGGGGAGGGGTTGGGGTATGAGCCTCCGGTATCCTCACTCACTCGATGAAACACAACGCAAGTGCTGTTTCACACCGGTTTTCTGTGAGGCCGTGGTATCACTCCGGTCAAGCCGGCACATTCATGCTGAAGCGTGGCTCTCTCACGGTAAAAGATTTATAGATGCATTGATTATCAGGTTAGTTACATTATTAACGTCAGGATAAAAGACTCATTAATACTGACGAATCTCGAATTTCATATATTCTATTGGTCTCATAATTTATTTTTCAAATTTCTGCTATAAAATCTACCTATTACAGTTGATTTTTTCTTTATATTTTCTATCAACGGGTGGCCAAAGTTCGGTTAAGATACATTACTATCGATTACAATACATTGCGTTTTCTAAATGATCTGAAAGTATTATAATATTAACTATTCATCATAAGTAAGTATTTAGAGTACAATTACAGAGGTCTTAGTCCAGCAGTGGACTGCGATAGGATGATGATGATCCATCCATCCATCCATTTCTTCAATGAATTAAAACCATTTTGATTATGATGATTGAGATCATATTCGACCATTATACTTAAATGCCAGATACTAACAGTTTATTATCAAGTTCATTTTATACCACTAATTTACTCAAAATTAATGCGTAAGTTACAGGAACTATACTCAATATTTAACAAACACAAACCAATATAGCATTCGTAGAGTTAATTATTCATCATAATTTTGAACTCTATTAACAACCGACTAGAGTAACAATTCCAACATACCATAGAACCTCCAGTCAACCACAGGTGCGACGGCAGCAGCACATCGGAATACCGCTCCTCCTTCAGCAAGTGCCTTCGAGGCAGCATAACCACCATATGACCAGCCCCAAATGCAAGTACGATTTGCGTCCACCCATGATAAGTTATCTTGCAAATACCTAGAATTTAATTAAATAAGTTATAAAACTGTGTGGTGGTGAATAAAGAATACAGAGTATCACCATTCCTATTCACCCCGCGGGTGATTGGGTAAGGCGGTTGGCGGTAAGGCTGATTGGGTGAGTAAACTCTGAAGGACAACATCAATACAAAGAAAAGGAAAATATTAAAGAAACCCTAGAGCCACGCTGATTTCAGCACGTTCGGGCCGGCGCGACCGGGGCGGTACTACCCTCGCACAGAAGATCAACATAAAATGACAGCGTTCGTGCTGTCGTGTTTCGTTGGTGAGTGCGAGACCGGAGGCCCAATGATGCAGAAGCATCACTAGCCCGCCATGGTGTGGGTCACCATGCTGCATTGTTGCATTGTCTGCATTCGCAGTGAGTATGGTGACCACCACTCTTGGATTCTGCTTATGCTTTCCATCACGCAGAGTAAAGTCATTTTGGCAGGGCCGAACAGAAAAAAAGAAACCATTAAATAATAATAAAAAATATTTCGGACATTTTTTAACACACAACGCCATCTAGTCCCAAGCTAAGCAGAGCTTGTGTTAGGGTACTAGACAACTGATACAAATACATATATACTTCTTTTTTTGTAAATACATACATATTATACATAGAAAACACCCAAACTCCGAAACAAATATTTGTAGATCATACAAACATTTGGTCCGACTCAGGAATCGAACCCGAGACCTCATAATCAGCAGTCGCACACGCCAACCGCGAGACCAACGAGGTAGTTAAACAACTTATCTGGCCACTAGACTTATTAGGTGAAAATATTTCTTTTAAGGAGATAAATATTTCCAGTATTTAACTATTAGAAGCTATTGATGATACTGATTACATCGTTAACAGAAAATAAATACATATTTCGATTAACGAATAGACTATTTAGCAGCAAGCACTCGTATCGGAATAGTTTTCTTGCAAAATATTAAAGTAAAAAATGTCTTACTTGGTAACACTGATTTGGTCTTCGATTTCGACTGTACCCAGCCTTCTGTTAACTGCAAACATATTCTCAACACCACGAAGTCCGGAACCACGTCCATCGATGTGGGCGACTGCGATTTGCCAACGACTCACTAAAGAGCTACTCCAATCCAGATTCCATTGTTTAGTCACCAGAGCTGTATCAGGACCAGCGTATCTAGAAACAAGGTAAGATATGTATGAAGTAATTCTCGACTTTTAACAACACTGCGATCGATAAACTCAAATATGTACATAAATATTTCGGACATCTAACACACAATGCCATCTAGTCCCAAGCTAAGCAGAGCTTGTGTTATGGATACTAGACAACTGATATAAATACATAATATAATATACTTTTTTTGTTTTTTTTTGCAAATACATACATATTATACATATCGAAATGTGTTTTAAATAATGACATACAAATCAGGTGATAGTGAATGCTGGTTACGTTCAAATCGAGTAGTTTTTTTTTTATGTTACGATATAGATATAATAGTTTCACTTGTATACGAAACGTAAATTTACAATTCTAAAATTATAAAACAAATGTATGATGTATGTTTAAGCGTGTTTATTCTCTCTCTCTCCCTCTCTCTTCCTTTCTCCATTTGTTTGGTTGTAAAATATTGTTCTTTTATTTATACTTACACGTAAACTAACAACGGGATATTCCGAAGATTTTGATAGCCTCTAGGCACTTGTATCTGCACATCAGCAGCTGCAGCACCAGTAATGGGAACTGTTAGGCGGATCGTTTCCGGAAGTAGCCTGTTATTTAAACTCTCGCTCAGTTCGCTGCTGTCGTCCCAAACAAGAACTCGAGAGCCATCCTGAAAAATAAAAATGTTGTTTTTCAGTACAGTTGCCATATAAAAAGCTGCGCCTATATTGTAGATAGTTAAATCATCTCATAGCGTTTATCTTCTTTAAACCTTATTTGTCATGTGTCCTAAATATTATTCTACGCTGAAGAGGGGATGAAGACAATGAACCCTCGCCTAAACTTTTAAAGGTCTCAACTAAAACGGCATTTATAAAGATGGTCACAGATTTAATGTGCATTAAATTACAGATAGAATATTATAACTTGTTTAATACATTTATTTATACCGTAAAACATGTAAAACCTAGATTAGTTCTTTACAGTAGAACTGTACTAGAGAGAATTGCTAAATATTTATTCAAAGTTTTAGAGCTGAACAAGATACTCACAGTATTGTATATGTAAACTTCAGGTACACCAGGCCCAGCACAATTGATGATAATCCTGTTGCCGAGAGTACTGATTGTACCTTCGTTGTAAAGACACTGTTCACCATTTCCTTTTTGAATGTTGCAAGTGAAACAGTTTACGCCACTAGTGCCACTAGAGTAAATGTGTTGCTCGGCGGAGTCGGACACGCTAGTAGCTTTGTACCAACTGTAATTTAAGAAATATTTTATTTATAAAGACAAAAAATTAGGTTCTAAGGATGTTCTGGCACACTAACAATATGAGCAACATTGTAGTTTCTTGCCAGATTCTTCACCATGAAGGGTAGGCTGCATGAATCACTCGATTTTTAAATATTGACTATTCATAAGTGCCTGTAAAATAAGTGCTTATTTGAATAAAATCTTTTTGACTTTGACTTTGAATAATATCACATTAATTCTAGGAACGACAACAAAATAATATGGACTCTTGCATCAGGTAACTCGTCTGCTCATTTGCCTCACCCTATACCTAAAAAGACAAATATCCATGCTTTTTATAGAGATCATCATCATGAGCCCATTGAAGTCCACTGATGGACATAGTCATCTACCTAAGCACACCACAAGAGTCTGGTCAGCAGCTTTTGCATCCAGTCCCCGACGGCCCTTTCACACAATTCATACCCCCCTCTAGTTAGAGTGGGTCCCACACTACATTTGGCAAGACGCGGTCTTCGCTCCAGAACACGCTAATTCCAAGAGTTATCGGTTCTGCGGCATATTTGACCAACTATTGGCGACCATTGCCATTTCAACCTACTAACTTTCGGTTTATTTTAATTACTTAGTTTCGAATTTTGTCTTTCAGAGAGACTCTGACTATAGGGACGCTGAGCGACTTTAAGCTTACGGATTAGTCCTAATGTCAGTGTCCATGTCTCAGCACCGTTGGTCATTACAGAACGTATGCACTGGTAATACTTTCGTTTTTAAACTTTGTGATGTATCCTACAAAATTATATGGTTCAACTTTCCGAACGCTGCCAGACCCATCTGAATCTTCCTATCGGCTTTCTTTTCGAAGTTGTACCTTAGTTTCCCGAGATAGATATATTCCATGACAACTGAGAGACGTGCCATAAATGACTAGTCTAATGGAATAAGGTCTTGTTTGACTATTTCAAAACAATTGTTTTGAAGCGGAGCTTCTTTATGGGCATTTTGATAGGGAAGCTGTGACCGCTGCCGTATCCAAACTTGATGAGACAGCCGGGTAGGTTAGTATTTATCGTGGGAGGTAATTGCCTGGTTTGTCTTATTCGACACTCGAAGGTGTAAAGGATTGGTGCTATTCTACTCTGGCGAACAGCACACGGTTCTCTTAGGGATTTTGGTTAGTATTTATACCAATATAGCAGACCCACGCAACCCCGTTTGCGTCTCCTATTGCCCGTAGCGTGATAATTTTCCCCCGTTTTTGAAACATTATTTATTGATGCTCCTCTCCTATTGGTCTTAGCGTGATGAAGAACAAACAAACTCTTCAACTTTATAATGTCCATATCTATACTTCTATATCTATTCTATACTAATATTATAAACGTGAAAGTTTGTAAGTATGGATGGATGTTTGTTACTCTTTCACGCAAAAACTACTGATCGGATTTGGATGAAAATTTACAGTAATATAGCTTATACATTAGAATAACACATAGGCTACTATTTACCGCGATAACCAACATATACGCGGGCGGAGCCGCGGGCAACCACGAGTTATTATTATAAGTATAGATATTTCTTACATGACATCCGAAGAACTCCAATGGAGGATCTCGAGTACGGTGTGTGCAGTGTTGATGCGGTTGCTCGCAGTCCAAGGCGCGGCAGCGTTAGTGCCTCTAGTCACTTGCACTATTTGCTTGTATAAAATGCCATTCACAACCTGGAATATTAATATTTCATAATTACTTCCAGTGTCAGAATTGTTTGGTATGTAAATTTAATGTTGATCTGTATTGTTCAAAGAAATTTCTAAAGATTATTTTGTTATATGCATATAATTTTAATCTATATACCTACATATAAATGTATTTTTTATTGAAAAAAATGTAATTAGATAGTTATTTATGCTGGCATTTCAATATCACATTTTGAATATGACTCACAAGTCATAAATTGATTTCAAGTCTTGATAAATGGTTTTTGCCAATTAATTTATATTCTAACTTTATCAGTTTAATTTCTGACGTTTACATTAACATCAGTGTAGATTCCTTCTGGTACGAAGCATGGTCTATGTTATACCATGGCTGCATGGTAAGAGGAAAGTCTAATAGATTATTTAGAAATACAATAGATGGAGCCAGCTATCATAGTCACTAGAATATCGCAATGTCACCAGTCGCGCAGTATGATAAAAGTACTGAAGACTAAATATAGATGGCACAAGCTACACAGTCTGTCTATGAATTTTTACCTGGGGCAAAATGGTGATGAATGAATTACCAGCTTCATTGAATATTAGAGGGACGTTATCAATCCAGCCGTTGGTTTCACTATAGGTGTAAATCTGAAATCATAGAAATGTATTGTTATATTTTATGTCTATAACTTACGTACAATACTTTTTAAAAGTATCACAGTTAAGTACACTAGACGACAGTTACAGAGACACACACATATCGAAACATCAAAAATATGTAAATCTTTTTTTTTTATTTGTTTGTTAATGAACTTCGTTCATATCCCGATTTATTTTATTATGACGTATTTGTTTTAATTTTTATGTCGCAGAGAGTTTTAACATAGTATAGGGAAACTTGCGTAACTTATAACATTACAAAATTATCAGAAAAAATCTTAGAATCATTGTTACATACCTGTGAGCAAGTTGCTACTCCACTTGTACATATGAGCACACTTAGTCTGGTTTGAACGCGGTCGGTCCACATCACCGCAATGTTATCATTATCTACGAAGCGCACAGTCCTTAGAATAGGCCTGAAATTGACAGTTTAAATTAAAGTCTCTTGCCCAAATCTTGGAATCGGACTCACGTCATGGAATTTTAGTCTAAATTGAAGCATTATTTCTATGGATATTGTAAATTAATTGCAATCAGATCCGAAAAGCATTGAGAAACTCAGCTATCAGCCGACCAAAGCAGCTATGTATTATTTTGCGTCACCAAAGTGCGAGGGCAAACCGCTAAAGCAGTATGACCAATCAATAGAAAGATTGGGAAGCACTGCAATGATGTTCTTTGATTCATTCATTTAAATGAAACTTAGTGACTAACTAAAAATAGTCTTTAAAGGTGCCGTTTAAAATTATTTATTATTTTAACTTCTCCAAGTTATTATTATAACAAGAAAAAGATAAAAAAACTAAAATCTGACTTCGTAAAAACTTTTGATAAAATTTATATAGCCTACATAATAAGTCACCCGGGTATATATTACGAATCTATCGACAAATCAGTTATTAAAATCGGTTCAGTAGTATGGGCGCTGCGGTGGAACATACAAACTTACATAAACTGCCAAAACTATTATTTACTAAAAAAGTAACAAAAGTGTATGTTTAAAGTTATACTAACTCTTGCAAGTCGGTGGGAGCATTGTAGACGTTGTTTTGATTTGTCACAAGGTTAAATAGCGTCACTGATACCGTAGGGTTTGTTGTCCCCGTCTGAAATGTAAAAAAAAACTTTTGATAAAATTGAACATATTCAAAGGAAAATTCTTAGAGATCAATTCTCAGAGAGCAGACTCCGATGTTCCTAATACCATTTTTCTGTAGAGAATCACGTTCGAAATAATTGAGTCGAGGCGTCTTTGAAGTATTGCTTTTTGGAGATCGATTTCAAAACATGCAGACTGTTTTAGATACTTGATTTTAAGCACGCAAAGTTGGCTTACAATTATTTTATTTAAATAAAAGCTATCAATGGAAATTGGAAATTTATATTCTGAAGATTGTAAAAAGATAAGTAGGTACACTCAAACTTATAAAAAAATGCATGTAGATTAAAAAAAAATTGTTTGATTTGTTGATTTAATAATTGTTCGTCGATTTGCCAGAACGTCGTTATGCAGTAGGTCGTAAATAAAATTTAAAATTTTTACTTCCATTGTAGTCACGATATAACTGTTTAGTTATATTGCAATTAAATTATTTTTCACACGGTTTTTGTAACAACTATTTGGCCTTGAAATTCTATGATGATTTTAGCATGAAATAAATTATGCTACCAATTTTTTTAACCGACCTTGACCTTCAAGAAATAGATAATGGTCCTATATTTATCCATACTAATATTGTTATAAATTCGAAATCAATTTTGTCTGCCTGTCTGTTGCACTTTATCGGCTAAGCCACTGCACCAATTTCAAGACATTTGGCATGGAGATACTTTCATTCCTGAGGCTACTCTTTACCGCGATAACCAAGATACACGAGAGCGGAGTCGCGGGCAAAATCTAGTAGGTTATAACGTCAGTTGTGCTTTCTCAAGAATCAAAGCATCTCCATGACAAATTTCATTGAAATTGGTGCAGCGTGAAAGCGTAACAGTCAGACAGAGTTACTTACTTCCGAATTTATAGTATGAGTATGGATTACTTGTATACGAAACGTAACCGTGGGAGAGCCACGCTTCGGCATAAATGGGCCGGCTCAACTGGAGTGATACCACGGCCTCATAGAAAACCGATTTGAAATAGCGCTTGCGCTGTGTTTCACCGAGTGAGTGAGGATACCGGAGGCCTATACCCTAATCCCTCCCTCCATCCTCAAGGCCCCTCCCCATCCCCCAAAGGGCGGCAATGCACTTGTGACACTTTTGGTGTTGCAGGTGTCCATGGACGGCGGTAATCACTTACCATCAGGTGATACGTCTACTCGTTTGCCTCATATTTAATTAAAAAAACGGAGACTTGCAGAAAACATAGAAGACGTCAGTAAGTCTTACCTTCGGGTAACGAATGTCATGATGTTGAGTGTATTGGTAGTTAAGAGATCCAGGTACTCCGTAATGTGGGACTTTCATGATGCGAACATCAGTGTCGTCGAAAGTGGCATATG
Source organism: Diaphora mendica (assembly GCA_949125395.1). Taxonomy (NCBI): domain Eukaryota; kingdom Metazoa; phylum Arthropoda; class Insecta; order Lepidoptera; family Erebidae; genus Diaphora; species Diaphora mendica. Next base: position 39,012,450 of record OX421310.1, on the reverse strand, counting down.
CAAGCTTATTGCCATCGTTTGAAAACCAGATGGCGTTGTTTGAGCCAAACACTTCCTCTGAAAATGCAGTTAATGATGATTGACTATTGATGAAGACAGTTCATACGCGCAACAGATATGTTAATTATAAAGTAATTAAATAATTTATGTAAATATACCTAGGGAAATGGTTTTTAATGGTTACTCAAAACATTTTTTTTTTACTTTAAATGAAGTGTATAAGAATTCCATTTATATGAAAAATATTGAAAGAAAAAAGATAAATCAATAAATATTTCGGACATCTTCCATATAGGTACATGACAACTGGATTGATTGATAGAATACTTATTTTTTTTTTTTTGTGAAAAACATACATGTATATACATACCAGAAGCAAATATTTGCAGATAACACAAACATTTAAGCCGACCCGGGAATCGAACCCGAGGTCTCAAGCACAACAATTGCATTCACTACCACTGCGCCACCGACGCAGTCAATATAAAAGAAAGAAATCGAGTAATCTGTCAAACGCCTAATCACAAATTGACTTCTTACCTTCATAAACCCAATCAGGTATTCCATTGTAGATTACGTGTAAGACTCCAGAAGTGGTGATCTGCCTGGGTTCTTCATTCATACTGGCCTGGTAGTAAATATTGTTCAGGTAAACGAAAGCCAACGCAGTCCCACTGGGTCCCCACACGAAGTTCTGTAGGAAACCTTGTTCGGAATCAACATTTGTTGGGAGGATGTCACTTTGGTTTCCATCTATGACATCAATTAAACTGTAACGGGCTAAGAAACTGTACCGGTACACCTGGAATGAAGATAGAAAAACGATATTCAATGCATTTTTTATATATGGGCCTGTCAAAATGACTCTACTCTGCCTGATGGAAAGCATAAGCAGAATCAAAGAGCGGTGGTCACCATACTCATTGCGAATGCAGACAATGCAGCATGATGACCCACACTATGGCGGCCTAGTGATGCTTCTGCATTATTGAATTGGCAATCATTTAGTTAATATAGTATTTATAGTAATAAATTTGGAAGTATCTATAGAATGTGTCTTATTTTATGTAAGGGAACAAACTTCGCAGTAAAGAAGGAAAACTAGAAACAAATTCTATACAACCGTGTCACCAGGGTGGTATAGACATAATAAGGGGCCATTAAAATCTGTTGATACGTGTGATGGTATATCGCATTACCTAATTACGATTTCAATATTGTAAGAAAATATCTTTTAGTTCTTTTATATATATATAAAACATCATAATTATACGTAGCTAGTTTTTCTTCCATCCTGAGCATACCTACTAAGTTGTTACCGATATTTTTTTTATTAAATCAGAGTTTTTTTCATCACTAAATTTGAAACATAAAGTCGATGAAACATTGTACTTGTAATCTAATAAGAAATAAATTTACTTAAAACGGAGTGCACCCAACGGAGTATAATGTTATTACTCAAAAGTTTTCTCCCCACTACTCGACCTAAGTATCAGGGAAATTCAATTTCTAAAATAGGTCAGCTGTAGAACTAGGTCAATGCAATTGTCTCTTCCTATTAGTTTTCAAAACTGAGTATTATTACTGTCTCCTTTTATATTTTTTGAACTTTATACTGCAGTAAAAGTCATAAAAGAATAGCTTCGTTTATAGTCGTTGAAACGTTATAATATTGTAGATTTCGCATAGGAGTACTACGTATTATGATGCAGCGTAAAGCACTTGAAGAATTTTATATCAAATATTTTCATTTGTATTGTAAGGGCCACATGGCCTCGTACCGTCACCCCACTTCATTTTGCATTGAGGGTATCTTGGCATCGCACCGACTGAAACCACACGGTGTGCCATACTGAACTTAAAATCCGAGGGAACAGCTTTCATTGCGATATTTGGGTTTTTTTCTTAACTAAATATCGATGACACTAATTCTAATATAAGATACACAAAACTCAAAATTAATTTCTTAAGAAAGTTCTCTTCAAAGGCAATGTAGATGGTCACCAATTTATTAACACTTACCACATATAAATATTTATTAATAAATACACCTAGGTAATAAGTACAAACGTTACCTATTGAATTTAGGTAACCAATTATATTCCGTTTCATAAAAACATTTGATAATGAAATTAAACTTGTTCATTATCAGTACAACTGGGCACGGGTACATACCATTATATCGGCAATACTTAATCTATTCATAAATTTATGACAGTTAGTTAGTCATAAAGATACTGTAAGCCGAACATGATGAAACTCATTTATTCAGCAAAATATGCAAGACTCTGAAACGTTCTTAATTATAGTTACAAAGGGTCAAGAACAAATCTAGTCACGGGTCATTGGAAGTTGTTATAAAAACAATTAATTCAATACAAGAAATTATAATTGTTGAAGCATCGCTAAAATATAGCAATAACATCGATTAGAGAGGCCACTTTGACTACCAATATAAATAGATAATGAAATTAAATTCTAGTCTTGATAATAACGCTTCTAACATATATTTTATTTGAAGAAGGTCCAAACACTTTGTGCCATTGCACCTGTGTTTAACTACATACTGAATAAGCCTAATGAATTGTTACCGACCAATCATATTTTGAGTTCAAGAAAATGAAGAGGTTCTAAATTCCGTTTTATTTTTAATATAAATAACTTGACTACTCCGTCATAATTTTAAATACCCGTCTGAGAGCGATAACTTTATGGTTAAAAAATATAGGTAATTAGATTTTAGTGTCACGTAGGCACAATAGAATCAGTAGGGAATACTTTTTAAACTTAATTATTGTATTTACCTGTATTTTGTGTTGATTCGACAGTTTAGTGTTATTTTAATAATAATTGTCATTGTGTATTTACAGTATGTTGTAGTACTATTGTGCTAGCTATTGTGATTTATTAGTTTAAGGCTAGCAAAAGTAGTTCGACTTCACGGTTGGTTTGGAAGCAAAAAGCGAGGTAACGTAAGTATTTTCAATATAATGTCAATCTTGAAACCGTTGCTTTTAAGAAGGCGTGTAATATAGGCATTAGACATGTAATATAGGCATAGACATGTAATATAGGCATAGAAATGTAATATAGGCATTAGACACCTCTTTTTGGACACCTTCAAGTAAAATTAAAGGCCTATACATCCCCAATAATAAATAAAAAGTCTTAACCATTGCGGACTGAAAGAAGATGTAGTAAGGATTGAAAAGAAATTCGATGGTTTTGCCACATAGAGATATTTTCAATAACAATCTTTGAGTAGGAATCGCAATGTTAGTTACCATATTCCTTTGAAATGGCTGGACCGATTTTTATGAAATTTGGTGTGCATATCGGGTAGGTCTGAGAATCGACCAACATCTATTTTTCATACCCCAATTTTTTTTACGGCAATACAACCTCTGCCGGATCAGCTAGTATATTATATTTTTTAATGTATATTTTATCGTTTGTTTCTTTATCATTCAAAACTCACCGGTACGACATCATATGCCAATACAACTACTGTACGATCTGGCGACAATGATGATACTCTTGAAGACCTCTGCAGAATCTGGAACCAAATAAAAGAAGATTGATATAGCAAAATACTAATAACAAAATACAACATCTACAGTAAGAATACTACCTAACCATGCAAATCTTGTAAAGTAATGTCTCTTAAATACTTAAATTTTCAAGAATACCTTAAAAACCTCTATTTGTCTTCTAATCCACCGTACCTACTACCAACACCAACTTACACTACCATAGTGTCATGGGTTTTTTTTTTCAATTCTTACGGGCTTTTTGGTGGAAAAACCGCATACTTCTGGCTCCTGTATGTCCAAGAACTACAGAACTTAAGAGACTTAAGACTTGTTATGACTTCATCATCAGCCTATCGCAGTCCACTGCTGGACATAGGCCTCTCCAGTTGCTCGCCACTTAGTTCGATCCTGGGCTTCTCGCATCCAGCTCTTGCCAGCTGTCTTGCTCAGATCATCACTCCACCTATTATAACTTGTCTATTATGACTTGTGAGACACCAAAAGAAAGATAACAAGTCTCGTACTTCCCGGCAACGACCAGTTCCAGTTATAGGTATCAGACCCTGACCCCTTTTCAGTAAATCTACCTTTCCTATCTACCTTTCCCCAAATACCTACATACATCATATTTTTAACCGACTTTAAAAAAGGAGGTGGTTATCAATTCGACTGTTTTTTTTTATGTTTGTTACCTCATAACTTTCGACTGGGTGAACCGATTTTGATGATTCTTTATTTATTTGATAGCAAGTGCATTCCAATTGGTCCCATTTAAATTTGGTCCAGATTGAAGTCGTTTTTTATTGTTAAAGTTTGTGATTATCCTATCTTTAATGCCTATTGTTTTCAGTTTACCTACATCAATATGTTTGTTCAGTATTACGTGAGTATAAAAAATTCACATAAAATCTGGATGTGTCCAGATATTATGTGTCATTTCATTTCCTCTGTCAGTTTGCCTACAGTCAGTTTAATAATATATTTATGTAATAACTTAATATATTATTTCTTTCGTGTTATAATAATATGAACGACTACCGCCGGCTTTGCTCTTTGACTTCCCCCCTCTTTATAGGAAAAAGGCAGTTTTGGGTACCCAGCAACGTCATTCGTTCAAGAACGAGAGGATACCTTTGAATTAAAATTCGACTCTTTCTGAAAGAGCGTGTTATTAAGAGTGGTTTCAAATTAAATTTGTCTAAGTGCACGGTGACCTTTATGCTGACCACGATACGGCTTCATTTTCTAAAAGCGACTCATAAAGTTTATTATGCTACTACATATTTCATTGCTGGCTACGTTTCAAACTTACATTTTAAACATTTAAATGTACATACATCAAATGTGGCTTACAGAATATTAATAACTAGCGACCCGCCCCGGCTTTGCACGGGTGGATTTCAGATGGCCCGCCGACGACACGATTCGTGCATTTTAAATCTGTAATATCTTCGAATATATTCATTTAAATTAGATACTGTAAAGGGCCATTTTGATCTATATTAAATGCACAATGTATTTAATTTACTTAATTGTATAAGGATTCATTTTGTATTGCTTAAAATCACTTCGTAAATAAGCCATTATTTCTCGTAAAAAGAAAGGAATAAAAAATGGTTGTTGTGGGTTATCCCTAAGAGATAGACATATACCGTCGCGGACTTTTTTGTAGTACTTTTTAAGGTGTACAATACTGTAGTACATTATTTTGATCTATCTCGTAGGGTGCAACCAGAGTTTGCAATGTAAACAAAAAAATGTGTTTATTTGCTACATCACATTAGAAACCTCGAAAATTAACAGTGTTTCCATACTATATTATGCATTTATCATACATAAAACCTTCCTCTTGAATCACTCTATCTATTAAAGAAACCCGCATCAAAATCCGTTGTGTGGTTTTAAAGATTTAAGCACACAAAGGGATATAGGGACAGAAAAAGCGACTTTGTTTTATACTATGTGTAGTGATAATGAGAAAAGTCTCACAAATACTAAAGCACATGCACTTTGTAGTATTCCAACAAATATATTTAGTACGCTGATTCTCTTTGATCACGTGAGCATTACTGATATGATATTAAAATGAAATGGCAATGCGAAGACGTGACTTTTCGTTAAGAAAACACAAGTGTTTCGGTAAGTAAGAAAAACATTTTTTACACATTCTTAATGGTTTAAACGTTTATAAGAAATGTAACCTTTCATTTATTATTTAGATGAACATGTAAAACCCATTTTTTGTCACTTCAAATATAGTACAAACATTAAAATTAAAGGTTCACAAAATTAATTATATAACCTTTTGGTATAATAGACATCGTATAAATGCAACATTAAAAACAGAAACAAATATCCAATGTTAATAAGACAATGTGATTCCCAGAACCACAATTAAAACGTCATTTATCATTCCATTCAATGTTAAAACACAGTAACACTTGACAACACATTGTAAATTATAATAAGTACATTGTGAGAAAATAAGTATTAGCCGTGGGAAAACTTGAATAATTAACTAAGAAATATGGGCAAAGAAATCTAAATAACTATGAATATGTGAATATGCATGTATTTCTGCACAAAAAAATGTTACTAGAATACAATACATGTCCATATCCTACTAATATTATGAACGCGAAAGTTTGTAAGGATGGATGTTTGTTACTCTTTCACGCAAAAACTACAGAACGGTTTTTTTTTTTTTTTTTTTTTTATGTTTGGCCCGCCAAAATGACTCTGCTCTGCCTGATGGAAAACATAAGCAGAATCCAAGAGTGGTGGTCACCATACTCACTGCGAATGCAGACAGTGCAGTATCGCGACCCACACTATGGCGGCCTAGTGATGCTACTGCATCTTTTAGTCCAGTCAACAAGTATGAAACTTGTTGACTAGACTAATTGGGATTTGGATGAAACTTTACATTAATATAGCTTATACATCAGAATAATACATAGGCTACTATTTGCCGCGATAACCGACATTCACGCGGGCGGAGCCGCGGGCAACAACTATATTAAATGGATACTTAGGTAGGTAGGACGAAAATGAGAGGTTCGAAAAGCAAGAGATCGGGCTCTGTGGTTTGCCTTGCGAGAGGCCTATATCCAGCAGTTGTGGTGTCAACTGTTAAAATACAGGTAAATATACGATAATACTCAAGTGTTATCGGGTATTTATCGATTAAAATAACAAGAAAACTCATTAGCATTAAAATAATAAAAAACCGACTTCAAGAACGACCAAATCGATCGATTTCTCTTGAATGCCATCATCAGATCTTAGTGTCTTTAGTATGGTACCACCGTTAGGATATCTCCGGCCATTAAAAAAGAATCATCAAAATCGGTTCATAAACGACGAAGTTATCAGCGAACACACATAAAAATATACATATATACATATGGTCGAATTGAGATCCTCCTACTTTTTTAAAGTCGATTAAAAAGAGACTTAAATACATATTAATTTTAGCTTTAGTAAATTAAAGTAACAATCACTACTTTTGTATAATTATTTTAATTTACACGAATGACATACAACGTAAAAGGAATAATAAATAAATGATAATATCCAACATACCTGTGAAGAGTTTTGTACTAGTGTCTGTGTTTCTGATGTGTCGACATTAAATAGTACTAAGTCACCGAATGCGTTCCTGAATGACGCCTCGTTACCTGTAATTAAACAACTGAACAACATCATAATGAAATTAAGTGATTTATACTTTGGTTTTTTTTTAATGGTATAGGCGGGCAAACGAGAAGACGTATAGCCTGATGGTAACCGATTACCGCCGCCCAAGGACACCTGCAACACCAGAAACATCACAAGTGCGTTGCCGGCCTTTTGGGGATGTGGGGGGAAGGTAGGGGGATTGTGGTATGGGCCTCCGGTATCCTCACACACTCGGTGAAACACAGCGCAAGCATTATTTCACACCAGTTTTCTGTGATCACTCCGGTCGAGCCGGCCCATTCATGCCTAAATATTACGATATCATAAACTGCTGCCTACAAAACGTGGCAAAGAAACACACTTATGTTTTTGCCACATTTAAAAGATGGTATAAATTGATGACAATATATAATATACCTATACTCTTTGCGCTGTAGCATGGTGCGTGACAGTTTCAGTAACATTTCGTTTCACTCTTGAAAATTGCCGCGATTTACAAATTATGACTTAGTATTTCAGCTGTACCACATTCGCAATATATTAAATCATTACTGTAGTAAATTAAATTAAACCTACCAGAATTTTCTAGTCTACAAAAAAATGCCGCACCATGCTACAGCGCAAAGAGTATGGTGGAACGGTAAATAACAGAGAAATTTGTTGTGTACTATCTATGAGTATCATCTCACTTTTGTATGTACATTTGTGTGCTTGTATGTAAATTGCCCTTGGAATGTTCATAGTTACTGTTACCGGTTGAAATTGACAAGAATTTAAAGCTATATTTACTTACTCACTTTTATATAAAAGAGATGTGTTCAAGAGACCTTAAGTACTGTTTTCATATCGAACAATATCAGTAGCTGAAGCAAGAAATAGATGTATTAACCAATCCGATCAGAGAACTTTTATTGGTCACAAGCTGACCCGGCGAACTTAGTTACGTCTAACAGTGAATTATTATTATTATTATTTTAAAAGACAACTCCCGCATTAGGTATATACATCCTGTGTCGCGGGGGACTTTTACAAACATACATGAAACGGGCCCAAAGAACACCCTGACTCAGAACAACAATTTGTGGATGACACAAAGTGCTGTCCCATGTGGGATTTGAACCCACAACACTTGGCGCAGTAGGAAGCGGCGTGGCGACCGCGTAAACCACCAGGCCAACCGTGCAGTCGAATTACGCTTTCGTTTGTTTAAGGCTTTATTAACTGTTATACCTATTACTCGTAGACATATGTCATATTCTTTTCAGCAAGAGCCAAGCGTGCGTTTCTATTCAGTTATACAAGGATCGTGCTTTCAATGGTAGCAGCCTAGTTTTACGCAAGTCACTAAGTCTCATTGAAGAAAATGACTAGGCCGTGGAAAATGAGCCTGTTTGAATAAACATACGGAAGTGTGCCTTTAAATTGCATTTTTAAAAGAGCAATATATCCAGCAGTCTTGGGAATAGTGTTAAGTGTTTGGCGGCGGAGTGTAGAACTACATGGCTCTCTAAAAAGTAAAGAAATTAAAACAAATTCTAAGATTAAAACTCAAAGCTTTAATGAGACTATAATAGGAACAATTAAGTTACATCTTGAGACAATTTGCCAACATAAGTGCATTTAGATTTTTGTAGGAGTGTAGGTTACAAGGTAAACTTGGATCTTTTGAAACCGGTTACATGTATTACACATGCTAGCAATAGTCATTGTAAAGAGAAAGGATTGTTTACGTAAACGAGTACAAACAGTTGCATGTAGAGATTTGTCACTTATTCCACTTAGAGAAGGACATCATTTATATTATTAAAATCATTAATCAAATCATTATAATCATAATCATTATATAATAACTCTAAAAATAAAAATTATGATTTCTCTCTCTTTACAATCGCAAAACGCCTATTCGCTTGCATCACTTTCTAATATCATCTTTTAACCAAATGAGTTAGCGGTGAGATGACGTCGTTTCCATATATATTTGTTAGTTTTTAACCGACTTCCAAAAGGAGGAGGTTCTCAATTTCATCGGTTTCTTTTTTTTTTTTTTTTTATGTATGTACATTGATTACTCCGTCAATTGTGGACCGATTTTGAAAATTATTTTTGTATTCGAAAGGGTATACTGCCCATGTGGTCCCATGGCCACTATATCAGGATCTGATGATGGGATCCCAAGGAAATTGAAGGAAACCCTCAAATTTACGTGAGCGCCTGCAATAAAGTTAAGGCAATTGTCTGCATGCTTTCATATTCTGTAAACATCATGTCCGACATATTTATTTATTATTCTATACAGTATGTTGTATGTTACCTTTAGTCGTATTCTTTCAAGTTATTCAGGTGAAATGATGATGAGAGACTTGAGAAAGACTAAAAAGCGAAAAATAAGAAAACACTTCGTTTAAAAAAACCGACTTCAAAAACTGAAAAGTATAAAATAACTTTATTTGTATGTGCTACCTATTCATAGGTTTGAAGTCGGTGCCGAGCCAAAATGTAATAGTAGGACTCGCCGCGCGTGACCTTGAGCGGGATAGCTGCTCTTCGCGTAGGACAAAACAACCGAAGCGTCGGTGACGTCGTTGACGTTCGTCTCGAAATATAGCGAGTGTGGATTTATATACGATTTATACCTACGGTCGAATTCAGAACCTTCTCCTTTTTTGAAGTCGGTTAAAAAACAGGGATCACCAAAGTCATTGCGATTGCAGACAATGCAGCATGGTGACCTACACTAAACCTAGCAGATAGTGAATTTAAGAAGAGGTTGTATTGTGCGATAAAGGATAGGTAACAGTGAAGTGTACATACATTTTTATTAAATGAAGCTGAATTATATGTAAAAACGGACTTTGGCATGTATTTAGTTTAGACTAGATGAGCCCCCCGGTAAAATAACAATCGCAGGTAACGCCGAGTGTCAGACGTACCATTTGCAATGCATTTCGTGAAAAGCTGTTAATTTGAAATTACAAACAGAAACTTTAATTTTATTTTTTTATATAGTGATAATGCTGTGGAGAAAATACAAATTTCAACATAGCAAACGGTCAAATCGATTAAGATGTTACGTAAATTTACGTTGTTAGTGTAAAGTGCTGTAAGCAATAAACTATAAATATCATACAGACGTACAGGCAATTAACTTATCTACACAAATAAATAAAATTGAAGAGTCCGCTTTTTAGTTTAAATCAATAGCTTTTCACTAAATGCATGTGGAAGTATATACGGTACTCACATTAAATAAAACCAGCCAAGTGCCTGTCAGGCCACGTATAGAATGGGGTTCCGTAGTCACCATAATGCCATGTGGTTTTACAGGCGAGGTAAAGTATTAAGTAAGCCAACCAAACTTCTGACAACCATACTTATAATTATATTTCTAAATACAAGCATATATCATACTTAAAAACTGACTGTAGGGGCTAGGCTATTACTAAAAGTCAAAGAAAAGTTGAGAAATTCATGCAAATAGAAAAAAGTTATTGACGCTTATCGAATCAGTTTGTATAATTATATGGCATGCATTTATCGAGGATATACGTAATATATAAGCTGATAAAGTTAAATAAGCTATGTATATCTGTGTAGAGTTATCCATATATTTGTACTTAAATAGATTAGTTTTATTAGTACAGATAGTACAGATATTTCTTCTACATAGCTTACTTAACTTTATATGCTTGTATATATATATTGAAAAGAGACGCAGATGAAGTTGTGTGGGACAGCTTGTATATATATATATATATATATATATCTATATATATATATATCTATATATATATATGATCTAAGCGTGATGTTGACTATCCAACTTAGGCAAGTCAGCAAAACACAAATTACAAAACACACACAGTTCCTCGTTAGCAACAACGCGACACGAGAATATATATATATATATTTTAAAGGACAACTCCCGCGTTAGAAATATATATCCTGTGTCGCGGGGGACTTTACAGACATACATGAAACGGACACAATGAACACCCAGACTCAGAACAACAATTTGTGGATCACACAAAGTGTTGTCCCATGTAGGATTTGAACCCACAACACTTGGCGAATTGGCAAGCAGTGTGGCCACCGCCTAAACCACAGTCATATAATGATAGATATTTTTTTAATTAAAGAGATATAGCTATGGTTATATAGTACCATCATAAGATTGTATTTATATTGGGCATTTAATACATGATGAATTTATTTCACTCACATATTTTCTATTAATTTTCTCGTACAGTAACTTGCGGTTGCATGACTTGCATGTGATTGGTTACCTTAAATCTGCAACTGTCAATTATGACTTTAGCACTATTCACATAATGCCATAAATCTGCAAGCGTCAATTATGACTTCAGGACGACTTAACTAAATTGAACATTTCCCGTCATATTTATTTGGCTAGCTTTTAGTATACCCAAATATATGCCAAATACAAGTTAATTAATTATTACCATACGAGTGATTTGTTTTTAAATCACTGGTATGGTAATATTTACTGCCTTGGTGGCGTAGTGGTAGCGTATGCGACTGCTGTGCTTGAGGTCTCGGGTTTGATTCTCGGGTCGGACCAAATGTTTAGATGATCTGCAAATATTAGTTTCGTAGTTTGAATGTTTTCTATGTATAATATGTAGGTACATATTTGCAAAGGGAGAGATTATATCTGATTTCATATCGGTTGTCTAATACCTATGATAGAAGCTCTGCTTAGCTTGGGACTAGATGGCGTTGTGTTAGATGTCAAAAAAAAGTCGGCGTGACTGACACTTGAATAAACCAGTAATGCACGTCATACTAGTGGTCGCCCAGTGACTGAAATTCGACCATTTATTTTTCTTACTTAAATTTTAACTTAAAAAATAAAACCGACTTCAAGGTTCGACTCGATTTCTCTTGATGATAGCATCATCAGATCATAGTGTCTTTATCATAGTACCACCGTTGGGATATCTCCTTTCCATTAAAAAAGAATCATCAAAATCAGTTCATAAACGATGAAGTTATCCGCGAACACACATAAAAAAAAACTGTCGAATTGAAAACCTCCTCCTTTTTTGAAAACGGTTAAAAATGGGGTACAAAGATTTTGCTTCAAGTAATAATATTTAAAAAATGACGTGGCTTTATATTTTTTATGGCATCTAAGACAACTACAATACACTAAGTTTAATCAATGCATAATGAAAAATGCTCGGCATCTTTCTTGCATTCTTATTACTTTATGTCACAATAAAAACAAATAGAACGTGTCATAAGTACATTCAAACAATCATAACATAATTATTTTTTATAAGAAAACCTATAACTTTATGTTATGACATCAAAGTAAAACCCAGGATTTAACCTTTATTTATAAAAAATGTACATTCATAATATAAAAAAGTTGATCTGTGTACCAAACCTTCAAAAACTTACATTGTGCACCGATTAAGTTAAAATTTTGACACGATAATGGTACAACATGCTTCAAAGATTAATTTTATAATTTTTTCGCATTTTGATCCGTTTTATTCCTCATGCCATTTCTCAACGCCAACACAATGTACCACAGTAAAGCGTGACAGGATACTGTCTATATATTGCTTTTATTTAAATTATGCATACGTTTCTACAATTTTGTGGCTTTTAAATAGGTTTAAGTAGTAGATTTATAACGCGATTACCTTTTTTGATTCTGACAAACAATTAACTATAGTAACAAAATAATGTCAAAAAATCAAAATATCAAATGTTTAAATGTGTTTTTTATGTAAATGTTTCTTAAAAACTTCAACATACATGATATTTCACATAAATTGCCAGCTGAAGTTATACTCACACAATTAAACGTGACTTATAGGGCTCGTGAAAATTATTATTTGCGTAAGGGTATTAAGCGTTCTCATTTGATTGGCTTTGTATAAATTGAAAATGTTTCCAAATACTTCTGTCATTTGTAATTATTTTCTTATTTATTAGGTAATCTTCGGTGTCTAGCTTTATATTTCGTTTATTTTGATGTGTTTTTATTCATACACATTCAAAGTAATTAAAAAATATAATTTCAATTCTAGTATTCTGAATCTGCAAGATTTAAACGCTGTTTGATTGTATTATATTTCATAACAATAGTCGAAATATAAAAAGCAAGGATAACATTTTATTAAAAAATGCCTTTTTGGGTCGAGCCATCACCTACATTTTTAATGCAAAAGTTACTCGTATTTATGCAAAAATATGACGCGAAGTCGAACATCGCTTTAAAAATATTAAGACATGGAAATAACAACGAAAATAATTAATAAAAATTGTAAATCTAAAGCTAAAGATATAAAAACACACCAACACGATAAAAAGAACTAAAAACTGATGGGTAATTCTTCAAAAATAGTTTTGTAAACTTGACGCACCAACAGATTTCATCAATTTTTCCGTGTAGTGACGGATTAAGAACACAGAGTGTCATCACCCCTATTCATCCCATGGGTGTCATAAGAGGTGACTAAGGGAACAAACTAAGCAGGGCGACATTACTGCAAAAATAATGAAATCAATCAATCAAACCCTATTTTTTTTACGTGTGGAAACCCCCACGGGCCGTTACCCCACCGGGGTTTGCGGCGGTGTGGTGTGTCGGAATCGAACCGACTAAAACCACACGGTGTGCCACTCCGCGCCTGAGACCGTGGGATTTACCGTGGGAGAGCCACGCTTCAGCATGAATGGGCCTGCTCGACCGGAGTGATACCACGGCCTCACATAAAACCGGTGTGAAATAGTGCTAGCGCTGTGTTTCACCGAGTGAGTGAGGGTACCGGAGGCCCATACCCCAACCGCTCCCCCTATCTCCCCTTCCTCCATCCCCCAAAGGCCAGCAACGCACTTGTGACGCCTCTGGTGTTGCAGTGTCCATGGGCAGCGGTAATCGCTTACCATCCGGCGATACGTCTGCTCGTTTGCCCGCCTATTCCATAAAAAAAAAAGACGGGAGGGATCCGGGAACACATCCACAACCCCTCTGGCCAGCATGCGCAGTACGAGCCTTTTTTCGCAAGCCTCTTATGTCCAGAAGTGGACTATTAAAAGCTGTTGATGATGATAAACGATACTTTTTAATAGAAATTTAAAAATATATTACCTGATGACCATGTTGCATTAAACGATGCCGGTGCAAACGATCCTTCGATAATTTCTTCCAAATCTATTGGAGATAGTACTCCCTCAGTTGTAGGACCTTCAGTGATAGGTGATGTTGTCTGTGCTTCAGTTACCGGTATGTCAGGAGATGAAGGCCCTTCTGTCGTTCCAATAGGATCGACAGCTGCACTGTCTCCTCCAGTCAGAACTACGACAAGAGTTACTACTACTGCTATGATTGCCAACATTGCGGCGACGGCTATAGCGTATGTTAATGTCTTCTTGCGTTTAGTGGCTACGAGGACCTGTTGACAAGGATAATATCAATGCACAAAATATTCTCTTAAGGTTTATATTTTTTTTGTTGTTTTAATGACGTTATAAATTAAATTGTTTTTGAATATTGCCTCTAAAATAGTGTTGTATTTCTGAGACATAAGTGACTGTCTTAGTCACTATTCAGACCTCAGACTTTGGCTTTCTACATGCTCATTCTAACTTTAGTATTAAGGTCATAACACCAAAATTGTACACAGCTATAAAGCTATAGCTATTAAGTTTAACGTGTTACAGAATCTAGTGGTTTCTAAGAACTTTAAAGGTAGTAGAGCCACGCTGATTTCAGCTCGAACGGGCCGGCTCGACCGGGGCGATACTACCCTCGCACAGAAAATCAATGTAAAATTACAGCATTCGTGCTGTCGTGTTTCGTTGGTGAGTGCGAGACCGGAGGGAGTCCCAAATAGTCTAGGTCTAACAAGTTCCATACTTGTTGACTAGACTAAAAGATGCAGAAGCATCACTAGGCAGCCATGGTGTGGGTCGCCATGCTGCATTGTCTGCATTCGCAATGAGTATGGTGGCCACCACTCTGGGATTTAGCTTATGCTTTCCATCAGGCAGAGTAGAGTCATTTTGGCGGGCCATACATAAAAAAAATAACTGGGATATAAAAAGTTATTTGAAGGTAAGGCGAACGGCATTAGATTTTATTTATGTACCACAATATATAATAAAGTTTAATAAACTAACACTGGCAGTATAGTCCCAAATTAAGATAAATCGATTATCAATACATATAATAAAATCTTAACTGTTCGCTGTCTGTACATGGAAGTTATATAAGAAAAAACTATAACAGTTTGACTTGTTGAATACAATACAATTCAAAACAATGTTTTTTTCTGTTTACATGTATGTCTGTTTATCTGTAAGTTTGTGCACGCTAATCTCAAAAACGGCTTAACTGATTTGAATGTGTTTTCATTAGTGTGTTGCTGTTAGTTCCACTTATCATTTAGTGTTTGTTTAATTTCAATCAGTTCATATTGAAAAAAGTTTTATCAGTTTAAAGAATTACCGCGACAACCGACATACACGTGGGCGCAGGCAAAAGCTAATTATAAATAAATCGATTCCCTTTGTACTCCAAAATACACCAACAAATGCTAGTACTAAACCTACAAAAACTAGATTAACCTTGTTAGGAGGCGATTCATCTGAAGTTAAAAGAATCAAATATTTCTTTTTTTTACCGACTTTAAAAAAAGGAGGAGGTTCTCAATTCGACTGTTTTTTATGTTTGTTACCTCATTACTTTCGACTGGGTGAACCTATGATTCTTTTTTTATTTGAAAGCTGGTGCTTCCCGTGTGGTCCCATTTAAATTTGGTCGAGATTAAATTCGGTTTTTTTTTGTTAAAATTTGTGATTATTCTGATACCACTAATACTTAAATCACTATCCATGCGGAAGCTTAAACCACTTCATCAATCAAATCGTTGCTATAATTGATAAATAATATTCTATTAAACTGGATATTTAAATGTCAATTTGAATGCTCTACATATCGAAGTTGTGGTAAATAAAAAATGGGTTTTGCAAGGTACCTAGTGTTTCGTAGATTTTTTATTATGATAGAACAATTATCATACATTACTATTCATTCATTTTGTATTTTATTATGTTAATATTTCTAATTTCAATTTATTTAAATCATGTAATTTTCGAGTAATGTCAGTAATTTCATATATTATATAATTCATGCATGCACTTAATAAGTACTAATCAGTTCCGATACATTTGTTTTTTATAACTTATAATTTATTTATTATGGAAATAAAGAGGCCATATTATTATTATTATTCATAGAATATATCCACTGGGCATCTCCGTTCACGCTTACTATCATGCTGAAGTAACATTTAAAGGAAATTACTTCATTTGAACCCGATCATCTATCTTCTATATATATAAAAGAGTAAGGTGACTGACTGACTGACTGACATACCCAGAGATCAACGCACAGCCCAAACCGCTGAAGCTAGAATCCTGAAATTTTGCATGCATGTTCTTTATGTAACGTAAGTGAGCACTAAGAAAGGAATTTTGGAAATTCCACCCCTAAGGGGGTAAATCAGGGGTTGAAAGTTTGTATGAAAGTTCGTCATTTTTTAAGTAAGAAACATGAAACTTTACTTTTGGGCTACTGATTAAAAAAGAGTAGATATGTATTTAAGCGTTTCTGGATATTCTACCCCTAAGGGGTTAAATAGGGGTTGTTATTTCGTGGTGAAGTTAGAAACATGAAACTTTATTTTTTGGCTGCTGTTTAAAAATAAATTGATACGTGTTTCAGCGTTTCTGAATATTCTACCCCTAAGGGGGTGAAATAGGGGTTGAAAGTTTGTATGGAAGTTCGTCATTTTTTAAATAAGAAATATGAAACTTGATTTTAGGGCTACTAAATAAAAATGATTAGATACGTATTTAGGAGTTTTTGGATATTATGCCCCTAAAGGGATGAAATAGGGGTTGAAAGTTTATAAGGAAGTCCTTTATTTTTTAAGTGAGAAACATGAAAAATTAGTTTTGGGCTACTGATTAAAAACATTTTATAAAAAAAAAACCGACTTCCAAAAAACATCCAACGAAAACTCTCTGCCAAAAAAACACTTAAAAGCGTAAAATAAACTGGTTCTTTATAAATTACCTATACCTAATTCTTTATTCATTTAAATAGTAGTATTATAATGTGTGCTAAGGTATAAGTCGGTGCCAAGTGACTATCGCTTAGACTTTTGTAATTGTTCGTTTGTATTCTTTTTGGCTTAGCACCGACTTCAAACAGATTCTAGGTACCTAGCACACATTATAATACTACTATTTAAATGAATAAAGAATTAGGTATAGGTAATTTATAAAGAACCAGTTTATTTTACGCTTTTAAGTGTTTTTTTGGCAGAGAGTTTTCGTTGGATGTTTTTTTTTTTTTTTTTTTTTTTTTTTATAAATTACCTGCCAAAGTGACTCTGCTCAGCCTGATGGTAAGCTCAAGCAAAATCCAACAGTGGGGGCAACCATACTCACTGCGAAAGCAGACAATGCAGTATGGCGTCCCACACTATGGCGGCTTAGTGAGATGCTTTTTCACGCCCCGCTTAAAGGACCCGGGATCATAGTGGGAGGGAAACACGTGCGCTGGTAGTGAGTTCCAGTTTTTGAGTGCTTGGCACAGGAAGGAAGAACCAAACCGTTTGGTTCGAGAGCGTATTTCAACGACTCTAAGGCAGTGGCTTCCAAGGCCAGCACGCGTTGTTCTGTAGAGAAAGGGAGAAGGTGGGATCAATTGGAAGAGCTCTTCAGAGCACTCTCCATGGTATAGGCGGTAGAGGACTGCCATAGAGGCGATATCTCTCCGCAACTGCAAAGGCTCAAGGAACTCGGTGGCATCGGGACTGTTGATAATGCGGACTGCTCGGCGCTGCAACCGGTCGAGAGCATCGAGCAAATACTGCGCGGATCCATCGCAAAGATGAGAACAGTACTCCACGCATGAGCGTACCTGGGTCTTATAAAGAAGACACAAATGCTCGGGCGTGAAGAACCGTCTCACCTTGTTCAGTACGCCAAGTTTCCGCGAGGCCGCCTTAGTGATGCTCTCGATGTACTCCCGTGGGTTGAGGTCCCGGCAAATATCCACGCCCAGGACACCGAGCTTATCCTGTAGTGGCAGTTGGGTGCTCTGAAAAGTGGGGAGGGGAAGAAACGGAGACTTTTTGGTAGAGAACGCGCACACCTGTGTTTTCTTAGCGTTGAACTCGACCAGATTTTCATCACCCCATTGTGAAATGTGGCTCAAAACCCGGTCGAGTTCAGCGACAAGCTCTCGTCGTTTTTCCTCAACGTCTGACAGCTTGGCTGCAGGGTATCCCAAATAACGCCCATGGACTGTGCTGTCGTCTGCATAGCAATGTATGTTGCCAAGGGCTAACATGTCATTGATATGCAGAAGAAACAGCGATAGAACTGAACCCTGTGGTACGCCAGCGTTTACCTGCAGAAACTCAGAGGCCGCGCCGTCGCAAAGGACCCTAATGCGGCGCTGGTGCAGAAAAGCGGCAATCCAGTTACTGAGTCCAGGAGGCAGACCGAATGCCGGGAGCTTGGAGAGAAGGGAACGGTGCCAGACCCGGTCGAAGGCCTTGGCCATGTCAAGGCTGATTGCCAAGGACTCCCCATGCCTGTCCATAGCCTCACCCCAAAGGTGTGTGATGTACGCTAGAAGATCACCCGTGGAGCGGTTCGGTCTGAAACCATATTGCCGATCGTTTAACAAGGAGTGATCCTCTAGGTAGCGGACTAACTGGTTGTTGATAATACGTTCAAACACCTTACAGAGAATGGAAGTGACGGCTATAGGTCGGTAATTGGCTGGGTTAGAGCGGTCACCTTTTTTGGGTATGGGTTGAATATTCGCCTCTCTCCAGGCATCCGGAACAATTCCTGAGGAATATGACAGGCGGTACAGGCGCGTCAATACGGGAGCCAACTCCGGTGCACAGTTCTTAAGAACCATCCCTGGAATACCATCAGGACCACTGGCTTTCCGGACGTTCCGGAGACCGCAGCTCCGCACGGACATCACTTTGCCGGATACGAATATCTTGCATTATGGAGTCGCAGATTGGAATAGTAGGCGGATACGCGCCACGGTCGTCGATTCGGGAGTTAGCCGCAAAGAGATCGACAAGCAATTTCGCTTTCTCTTGCGGCTGATGGGCCAGAGTGCCGTCTGGATATTTCAGCGGCGGTAGTGAGGGCCGGCAATGGTTAGATTGCACGGTTTTAGCTAAACGCCAGAACTTACGGCTACCCGTGGGGTGTGCTACAAGCTCCTGGCCTATCCGTGCAATACGCTGGGCATCCGCTCTGATGTAGGCCCTCTTGCATTCCCTAGTAGCTTTATTGTACGCTGCTTTTAAGCGACCAACGTCAGGGTTGCCATGAGTGCGGGCCCTGGTCCATGCGCGGTAGGTCGATTGTTTGTGTGCAACCGCGTTGGAGCACTCGCGGTCAAACCAGGGGTGGGTTTTCGTGCTGGCGACATCACTGTGGGGAATATAATATTCCATACCGACAGTGATCTCGCTAGCGACGGCAGACGCACTCTGTGACAAATCCTGGTCTGTAAAGCAGCGTTGAGCCCATGGGATGGAAGCAAAGTAATCACGCATGCCATCCCAATCTGCTGACGAGTAGTGCCATAATCGTCGCTTTGTTGCCACAGGCCGAGTAGGGGCAATAAGAGGCACTGCAGTGGACACCAGGCAGTGGTCGGAGGATCCCAGGGGGGCCAGAACCGACACGCAGTACTGCGCTGGGTGACTCGTCAGCAGTAGGTCTAGCAAGGAGGGCGCTTGACTCTGTATGTCTGGTATCCTGGTGGGCTGGAGTACCAACTGTGTGAGGTCATGCGTGAGAGCGAATGCGTGGGCAGTTCGACCCGCGTGGTCAGTCCTGGAAGATCCCAGCCACAACTCATGGTGGGCGTTAAAATCTCCCAGAAACACCAGTTCAGCTGTCGGAAACTGCTCCTGCACTTTATCCGCTGCCTGACTTAGATGGTCAAAGAGACGAGTTGTCTCGGAGTCTCCGGAATGGGACCGATAGAGACACACGTAGATACGGCTTATAGATCCGCACTCTACGTGAAGCCATAGGGTGGATAGGGAAGGGTCTTCAAGGCAGCGCAAACGGCGGCAACAAATATCCACCCTGACGAAAAGACATACCCCAGCTTTCGCGAGGAAACATTCCTCAAGCATGTAGCCGGGATAGTGGAGATATGCCGTGTCGGCAGGGCGACATATTTGTGTCTCCGTTAGAAAGAGCATAGCCGGCCGTACCGTCTCAAGGTGGTGGTGGACGGCGTTGAGGTTAGCGTGAACTCCACGGATATTCGTGAAGTTCACGACGAAAAGTGAGTTGGTGGGAGTGGAGAATGCCGCTGTTGAACTCGTTTCCTGTTTTCTTTTTGCTGCCATGATGATAGAGAGGTGAAAGGGGACGTAAAAGGCGTGACAGTCATTGTGGCAGTGTACTACTGAGACTCGGAATGCTGTGTCATCATATAACAGCAAGGCATGACGGTAACCGAGCCGTCGGACGGAAGGGCCCCCGTACCCTCCCGGAAGTGGTCGCCTGGTCCCACCGTCCGGTCACCAACCGGCACGACGAGCCACTCCGTGGATTATGCGCGACCTGACGGGGCAGCCTCCCAGGGTGGTTAGCCGCGGTTGGGCCCCTCTCTATGCCGCGGGCGGCCAGCGGCACCACCGTTTCTACGGGTCTCCCTGGCCGACGGCTCGATCCACGCCACCCCTACTATGATTTCACAAGCATTCCACCGCTCACACACATATCACGATGACTGTCACCCCTGCATCATTGGGCCTCCGGTCTCGCACTCACCAACGAAACACGACAGTACGAACGCTGTCATTTTACGTTGATTTTCTGTGCGAGGGTAGTACCGCCCCGGTCGAGCCGGCCCGTTCGTGCTGAAATCAGCGTGGCTCTACTACCTATAAAATATGTTTTTTGGAAGTCGGTTTTTTTTTTTTTATAAAATGTTTTTATTTTTCGGTTTTTAGTGCAAACAATCGTAGGTAAGTAGTAAGTTGAACTATTTCATCAAATTTCATCATCAAGAATACAAATTAAGGTCTATACGAACGTGTAATATTAAAATCATCTTCTAATTCCTAACTGTTGAAGAGTTTAACCTTCTATCATCAGTTCACCTAAATAACTTGAAAGTATACGACTGAAGGTCTTTAGATACGTATGAAATTGCATGAATTATCCTCCAACTCCTAACCGTTGAGGAGTTGTACCTTCCACCTTCCATCATCAGCTTACCTAAATAATTTGAAAGAATACGACTAAAGGTAACATATATACATATGATATTTAAAGATTTATCCTCCAACTCCTAACCGTTAAGGAGTTGTACCTTACATCATCAGCTCATCATCATAAAATGATGACTACCAGACGCAAATACCGGTGTAACTTCAGAAAATATACGAAAGACATAGTATGTGCCTATAAAAAATGAGGGTTTCCCTCGATATCCCTGGGATCCCATCATCAGATCCTGATATGCTGGCAATGGGACCACCTCGGAAGCATACCCTTTGGAATACAATTTTTTTTTTTTAAATCGTTCCACAACTGACGGACTAATCGGGTAACATACATTAAAAAAAAAAATACATACAGTGGAACATAGAACCTCCTCCTTTTTGGAAGTCGGTTAAAAAATGAGTAGATACGTATTGAAGCGTTTCTGGATATTCTACCCCTGAGGGGGTGAAATAGGGGTTGAAATTTCCTCTAAAGGTTATTCTGGAAGTCCGTCATTCTTGAAGTTAGAAACAGGCAACTTTATTTATGGCTACTGATTAAAAATGAGTAGATACGTATGTACGAACATGTTCTACCGGAACCGGTTGTGGTTCACGGTGCCGTTCTCGAAGTTGTTCAAAAATATGTGCGGTACCTCGGGCAGACTTTGCAGTTAAGTAGAAACAACTTCGAGGACGAGGTGAACAGGAGAATTCAGCCGGGTTGGGCAGCGTTTGGGAAACTTCGTCGGGTCTTTTCATCGTCAATCCCACAGTGCCTAAATACGAAAGTCTTCAATCAATACGTCCTACCTGTCATGACATACGGTGCCAAAACGTGGACACTTACGACACGGCTGGTCCACAAGTTCAAAGTCGCTCAGCGTGCTATGGAGAGGGCTATAATAATAATTTATTTTTCTCATCACAAAAGCTCAACGTTTCTCTAAGGGTTCGCATCAAGAATGAGGTGATCCGGTAGAGAACCAAGGTCATTGACATAGCCCACAGGATAAGCAAGCTGAAGTGACAGTGGGCTGGCCATATTAGCCGCAGAACTGATAACCGTTGGGGTAAACGGGTTCGTGAGTGGTGACCGCGTCTCGGCAAACGTAGCGTAGAAAGTCCACAGGCCAGGTGGAATAATGATCTGCCCAAGACGGCTGGCAGGAGCTGGATGAGAGAAGCTAAGGATCGAACCAAGTGGTGTGCAATTGGAGATGCCTATGTCCAGCAGTGGACTGCGATGATGATGATGAGATACGTATTTAAGCGTTTCTGGATATTCTATCCCTAGGCTAGACTGGAAGTCCGTAATTTTTTAATTTAGTAGCATTTATGGGAATTCTATTCCTAAAGGGATTAAAATAAGGGTCGAAAGTGTGTATGAAAGTAAATTTTAATGGACTATTGATTATAAATAAATACGTTTAAAAACATGAACACAATATTCATAGATACTTACACAGTTTTAATTAAATACATATAATCAACTTCCACGCGAGCAAAGCCGCGGGCAACAGCTAGTATAGCTAGTATAATATAAATGTATTGTTTTATTGAAAAATCTATAAGCAGTCGAATCTTCTCATGTTTATTTTGATGTTACACCTTGAATTCTGACATCACTAACTCTGGGCATTGATCCCCAGCTTAGATAAATATTAGATTTAAATCTTATCTTATCATCATACCTGTTAAGTGTACAGTTATTTTCTTAAATTTATTGTACACATTCGGAATTCGATTTTAAGAACTTGAATAAATTATATTAAAAAAAACGTGTTTTTGTTATACTTTTAGAATGATAACAATTTAAATTTAGAATAAGTAGTAATACCTATTACTCGTATTAAAGATATGCAATACGATTTAACATTTATATGTGCCTGTTAGCTAATAACATAAATCATCCAAAGTAATAAATGACACAAACTGTCTGTCTTCTGGGAACGCGCGATGATGAGGAAAATTTTTTCAACGCTTGTATGTAAATATCATTAATATTTTTACTGTACTTTATTATCCGGTGTTTAATTTCTTCAAATATTTCAAAAGGAAACAGTGTTAAAAGTTAATTTGCAAATGTTTTGGAATTAAATTTACAGTCATAAGTATTTATATATAAATAACTATTAACTAGATGAAAGTCGGTTAAAAATAAACAAGAAGCTCACATGTTACCTTTAAAACAATATGTTATTTCCACTTCTATCACTTCATGTTATTAATATATCACGCACAAGACACACACACACACAATGTTAACAAGACCAAACAACTTATAACACGTTCATTCCTTTCGAAGAACAAAAGTGGAATGTACATGGACAGTACCGCAAATAAAGACCTTCATTAAGTTTTTTACTTGGGTTCCTTGCGGGTTATCGAAGGTTATCGAGTCTGTGCGTTGAACACTTAGAGCGGTTACGCACTACATTCGATCCGAACCCGATCCGACTTCGAGAAGTTGATGTAGTAGTAGTATGATATTTTACGTACACTAGCTGACCCACGCAACGTCGTTTACGTCTCCTATTGCCCGTAGCGTACTAATTTTCCCCCGTTTTTGTAACATTCTTCATTAATCTAGTTACAAAAAATGTGATAAATGAAGAACCGCTCGACCGATTTTTAACCGACTTCAAAAAAAGGAGGAGGTTCTCAATTCGACTGTTTTTTTTTTTTATGTTTGTTACCTCATAACTTTCGACTGGGTGAACCGATTTTGATGATTCTTTTTTCGTTTGAAAGCTGGTGCTTCCCATGTGGTCCCATTTCAATTTGGTCCAGTTCTGACCTGACATGGCACCCATGAGAAAACCATATAAGTCTTCAATTTGCATTAAGTATGTGCGCGACAAATTAACGAATAACTCAATATTCCCGTATGGGCCCATTTCAATTTGGTCGTTCTTGAAGTCGGTTTTTTTTTGTTAAAATTTTGTATTATGTGCAAACACATAAACCATCTACTAAATAGTCCGAACAAAGCCTAAACATTTGGTTAGGATAGGTGAGCGTTCTTGAGTTATAAAATTACAACGAAAAGTGGCATTGATTTTTATATATTGATATCTAACTTCCGTTATTCGATTCTCTCCATCATCTCCATTTCGGAGAAGATTTTTGATGGACCGAAGTAAGTGAAGGAATAAAATCATAGTTAACTCTGATTAATTCTATTAACTCACACATTGAAACGAATAGACTGTTTTCATTTATGCTTATATCTACGAGGATCTCCTATCATGTTGATGCTCACGATGAACTCCGAAACTATCTAACTGATTTTCAAGTTTTTTTAAAATGTTTGTTTTGCTGGCGTGCCTAAGATAGGATAGTTAACATGAAGCTTAGACTAGATCCGTTGCTTAGACCCAGAGGAAGTTGCGTCGGTTAGCTCGTATATGTGTATATTGCATAATACTGAATCACAAATATCAGTATCATTTCAGGAGTAGCCCAATATGATAGTGTTATACAATCTATTAATTTGTATTATAATCTACTTGATATAATAACAGTTATGTATATATATATATATATATCTATACTTATCTATACTACTTATAATAAAAATGTAACAGGTCCAATTCTGTACATTAAAGATATTTTGAAATTTTTTTTGGAGGGCTCTCTATTATCGATACTGAAGCCAAAACTGTATTTTTTTTCATTTGTGTCTGTCTGTCTGTCTGAATCTTGGCCGCGCATCACGGTGAAACTACTGAATGGATTCAAATGAAGCTTGGCATGATTTGAGTTCATACTACGAGGTAGGACATAGGATACTTTTTATCCCGAAATTCAGCACGGTTTCCTGGAGAGAGGGGATGAAAGCCAGAATATTTACTTAGTTGTAAATCAATAACACATAGTCCAATTTCATTAATTCTTTTTTGCTAGAAAGAAAAAAAATAAAAGATAACGGGAAAAGTATTTTTTTTTTTGTACGCGACTGTACACTGCCTGTGGGAGGCTGAGACAGATATGTAAATATGGCGGCACGAAGTTCGCCGGGTCAGCTAGTAAGGAAATAAGAATTATGTATCCAGATATATATACGGATCGTATACGATACGTGTGTAGCAAACCACTCTTACTATCAATCGGGTGCTTTTTACGAGTAGTAGTCTTTCATTAACAAAGAAGAATGGTCATGTGTGCAGTGCACTATTGAGTCATTATACGATAACTAGCTTTTACACGCGGCTTTGCTCACGCAGACTTTCATCCCCTGATTTACCCCCTTAGGGGTGAAATTTCAAAAATTCCCTTCTTAGTGCTCACTTACGTTATATAAAGAACCTACATGCAACATTTCAGGCTTCTAGCTTCAGCGGTTTGGGCTGTGCGTTGATATATGGGTATGTCAGTCAGTCAGTCAGTCAGTCACCTTCCTCTTTTATATATATAGATTACAAAGTATTGTTACTAGTTAGTTAGTAGCTACTATTAGTTTATATATGTGGTTTAGATGAAAACAGTACGCTATTAAGTATTACCGTGTAAGTAAATACACGTGTTCATGTAAATTAATAATATGTAAATGAATGTTTTTGTGAATATTATGAATTTGGTTCAAGTAAGAATCAGGTTAACGAGGCAGCTAGCTAGCCATTAGCAACTTATTGGTGACTTGCTGAATGTTTTAAGCTTATCTTGTGGTAATAAAATGTGTAATTTAAAGGAATATAGTTAATCAAGAATGTTTAATTAATCTGAAAAAAAGATGCCAATAAGTTGTCAAGTCTTTATTTAATATTTGGGACGCTATTTTAAGCCGTTTTTGAATTGCGAAAAGGTTGTTGTTAATCTTTCTAAACTATATGTAATGCAGTATAGTCTATAATTAGTATAAAACTAGCTGACCCGGCGAACTTCGTATCGCCTTATTTATTTTGTAAATATTTTATAAATAATCGAAAAAATCCAGAATATCTTTTAGTAAGCCCGTGTCAACTTCCCGCAGCGCTGAGAGAATATAACACCTCCGGTTTTCTTATAATTTTATTCTATAAAAACCTTGTCCTGACAATAAAAAAAAGAATTATCCAATTTGGTGCAATCGATCGAAAGTTATACACTGCAAAATATATACATTTTAGTGATTAATTTTTTAGATTCACACTAAAAAAGGTCATTAACCTCGAAATAATTTCAATGTCGCTACTTTTCAAATATTATTTAAATATGTAGTCAAGTTGCTAAAGTTGTTTCCGCAAAACAAATTTAATTGCACAAATGAATGTTTTATATTTATCGGATGCCAATATTTGTCAAATGATTTTTTTTGTGTCAGAGCTAAATTAATGTAAGTATTTACCGTCAGACGCCTAACTTACGATATTTAAGGCAGCATGCTGTTTTCTTAAAGGTTTGACAGTCGTTTATTTTTAACCGACTTCAAAAAAGGAGGAGCTTATCAATTCGACATTTGTTTTTATGTTTGTAACCTCATCTGGACTCGACTGGGTGAACCGATTTAGATAATTCCTTTTTTATTTGAAAGCTAGTGCTTCCCGTGTGATCCCATTTCAATTTGGTCCAGTTCTTGAAGTCGGTTCTCTTTTTGTTAAAATTTGTGATTATTTGTTACAAATGTTGTAAATGTTGTTGACAACACTTTGTGTGTTCCAAATATTGTTGTTTTAAGTGTGGGCGTTCGTTATGTCTGTTTCATATATGTTTCTAAAGCCCCCCGCGATACAGGAATATTCCTACTCATAGGATAGTATAATTGTCGAATCCTGTCTTAATTGCTCAACCGATGTCAAAAGATTTCGTAGAATAATTTATATTCATAAAAGTATTTATCGTTCAGGAGAGATTAAAAATTACCACAATCTGAGGAAATTCCGGAGCTAAAGTTACTAATTAGGTATGTATACAAAAAAGTAAGGCAAAAAAACCTATCTCTGCCTCTTGAAAATGCCCAGACTTTTTTAAAAATATGTCTTTGTTATTATCAGTTCCACTTACAAATTAATCAAAACACTCAGACAGATCAGTAACAAAACAATCAAGCTATTACGGACATTGATTATAAATTGTAAAAAAACTGTTTTGTTTTCCTTTAAATGAGACGAGACTCAAGTGACTCATTGAAACGTCAAAGATCATAAAATGATTTTTCCCTAACTGGTTATAATTTACTTACCTCTTATAATGGTAGCGTAATTTTATATAGCCTACATCGATAAATAACCGATCCAAAACTAAAAGCATGTTTCAATTCAAACCAGTAGGTTTTGAGATTAGCTCGATTAATAAAACAGACTCTTCAGTTTTATAATATAAGTATAAATCACAAAGAAGGAACGCTGCAGGTTACTAGTGTTGTGGATTAACATATATAAGCAACTGCGTTACTGGAATCTTGGACCAGTTTTGACATCGGATCTTAAGAACAAGTAGTAGCGCTTTTCATAAGAATATAAATTACAACTCATGGACTAGGAATATTCCTGTGTCGCGAGGGTATAGTCCATTCGCTTAGATGCGGTCACATTGATCGCGCCGCCACAAAATCGAAGCACCCGCCTGCGGCGTATGATTCGTCAGTCGTGTCACAAGCAAGTATGATTTGTCAGTTTACGCTGTTGTATGAGTTAATATATTTTTATTTCACAACAATAACCACAATTGCGTGCGGGTGCACCGACATTATCTAAACGAATGGACCATACAAATATACATGAAACGGACACGTGGGGCTTGAACCGTCAACATTCAGTATAGTAAAAAGTGATTGCTTAAACCATTACGCCATCTGTGCAGTAAATACGTGCATCCTTTGCTTCTATTTTCCTTTCCTAATACTAGTATGGTATTGTAAATATATTTTTATTCCAAAAAAATAATCCTCGGCCATATTAGAATTAAGTTTTCAACTGCGCGTTTGGCCTAGTGGTTTAATGGTCACCACGCCGTTTCCTACTTCGCTAATGTCGTGGGATAAAATCCCACGTAGGACAACACTTTGTGTGATCCACAAATTGTTGTTCTGAGTCTTGGTGTTATTTGTGTCCGTTTCATGTATATTTGTAAAGTCCCCCGCTACACATTATTTATTCCTAGTGCGGGAGTTGTCTTTAAAAAAAAAAAAAGTTGGAAGCATATTAACATACCTGGTCACTAGTGCCCATCTCCATGGTTGAATTGCTGTTGTTTTGAGCCATTTTGTTTCAAGTCTGTAACCTAGAAACAAAATAAAATAATTTTAAAATATTTCCATTCCATGGTCAAGTTAATGTCTAAGAACTTCAATCAACATCGTCCTCCTTATTCCTGTAGTGTAGTCATAGGGAATGGTGATATCTACAACTGTAGAGCGGTTTTATACTTGGTCTATTACAACTACTTATGCCGCTATTGTGGAGAACCTTAGAAGAGACCTACGTTAAGCAGTGTAAGTCCCAGACCGGAGACCCAAAGATGCAGAAGCATCACTAAGCCGCCATGGTGTGGGTCACCATGCTGCATTGTTGCATTGTCTGCATTCGCAATGAGTATGGTAACCACCATTCTTGAATTCTGCTTATGCTTTCCATCGGGCAGAGTAGAGTCATTTTGGCAGGGCTATACGTAAAAAAAATGTTTTCTAAGATAATGACGATACCGTTATTAGTATGCTTTAAACCTGCAATCTGTCTTTACGTTATAAAGTTGTATTATAGTGTGTTGAGTAACAGGCCTGGTAAGACCCAGAAACCAATGACATTCCTAAATTGGCGCTAGTACTTCTTGAGTATTTTATACTTTGAAATATTTATTACTTTATTTTCTATTTCGGACCGTTCGGAAAGAATTGTTTGACTTATAAGTAGTTCTTAAATTACCATATTTCTTGAACTGAGCTACCTCTTGTGAAACGCTGATGTATATTAATGGGCAAACTTAACCCTTTAATTGCTGAAACTTATATACATCAGCGTGTCCCCCTTTATCGCAATTACCTCCCTAATAAGAACTTCAAGATGGTATCGATATAAAACAAGTTATTTATACTTATCGTCTAGTTTCTTTACAAAAATATCACTTACAGTATAAAGGCTCTTTAGTATCTTATCATCATGACATTATCATCATCTTGTTTGACAAAAAACAATGATTACAGTACTAATTAAGTTATATACTATCAAATAAAACTGTAAAATGTAGTTCATAATTAAAATGTAGTTTTACTAGGACGCTTCTTATACAAAGCCCTCTCAATCTATGGAACGAATACTAAATGTCCGTTTTCACTGTCATATTGTTTACTGTGCAGGGTTACAAACTATTTTGAAATATTTTTCTCTGAAATAGTTTAAATAGATTGTTCGGTTATTTCTATTTTTTATTCAGTGATGTCAAATCTGTGGCATTTTGACATTGTAATGTTTCTACAATAACATACCATTTATTGTTTATCATTGTCAATTTCTACAATCAATAGATTATCGTAATTAAATAAATCAAAACAAAGGAAGAAAACTATTTTGGGACATAAAATTGTCACCGACATCGGTCATCGGCAATGACTTATAAATAATATATCGAAAAAAGATAAGTTTACAGTGGTTTGTAAAATTTTGATGATCTTATTGCATACAGAATATAATTACAAATTTTAACAAAAAAACCCGACTTCAATCTGGACCAAATTTAAATAAGACCAGCTTTCAAATAAAAAAAGAATCATCAGAATTGGTTCACCCAGTGTTATGAGGTAACAAACATAAAAAAAATACAGTCGAATTGAGAACCTCCTCCTTTTTTGAAGTCGGTTAATAAAAATAGTGCACAGTTCGGTAGCAAAAGTTATAAATCTAAAGCTATTGGTAATAGCGTTGCTGTTATATCCTTAGGTTAAGGTTATCATGAACATCATAGCAATCATTATTGGGAAGGAATGTTCTCAAATATACTGACAACTAGTTCAACAAATGCTACGTGGAAAAACTGATATTCAGCTAAAACCGGTTTAATTAAAAGCCGGCCCTAAACTATCTTGGGAATGAACAATGAAGGCTAGAAAAATAATGATTTTGTAAGTTAAAATCAGATTTAAAGCATAGTAAAAAGAATCTTCTATATTACAGGTAGTAGAGCCACGCTGATTTCACCACGGTAGGGCCGGCTCGACCGGGGCGGTACTACCCTCGCACAGAAGATCAACGTAAAATGACAGCGTTCGTGCTGTCGTGTTTCGTTGGTGAGTGCGAGACCAGAGGCCCAAATCAATGATGCAGAAGCATCACTAGGCCGATATAGTGTGGGTCACCATGCTGCATTGCTGCATTGTCTGCACTGCATTCACAATGAGTATGGTGACCACCACTCCTGGATTCTGTTTATGCTTTCCATCAGGCAGAGTAGAGTCATTTTGGCAGGCTCAAATATAAAAAAAAAGAAAAAAAAAAGTTTGCTTTACTATTTAGTTTTTTTTTTTTCAATTTTATTTTATGGGATTAGTTAAATCATATTGTCAAATTTGTTTGCTTATCATTAACAAACATATCGTAACTAACGTTCAAATAAAATGCGGTCAGCTATAGGTATCGTCGTATCGATTTTTATCTTAATCGGTATAATTGTGTAAATTTTCTAATTTATGCTCGTATAAATGATAAACGATAAAATTATTGGTTTAATATATGATCAATAATCTAATCTACTAGAAGGGTATATGTTCCATAAAATATTGTTAGCAACCGCCTAATTCGGTAACCTTTAATTATGAAGGTCTATTTTTCTAGATCTGGTAACCATAGAACATGTTATTATTTTTAGCATTGGGCTTTAAATTTTACTTTATCGAATAAACTAAACAAAACGAGATTCCGTTAAATGAGGAACTAGCAATTGCGGTTTTGGTGACTCAAAGATATGACGTAGCATCTCATTGCGACGAATGACGAAGTCTTCTATCCCGAGCCTATATATAGCCTCCCGATCCAAGCAGTGCCGGCCTGAGTAAGATAGTTTGACCAAGATAGAAGGATTCTTGTACAACCTCGATAGTAACGCTACTAACGATCACGGGATAGAGGAATTTATGAGCAGAGATTCCGTCAGGATGACTATGTCGTTTGAAAATCGCATGCATTAATATAATGATATTCTTCCGTTCCAATGGAGTATCTTAAAGACCTTTTACAATGCATTTTTAAAAAGTTGCTTTGTCTAACACCACGATGCATTATTCTTAAGCTCTGATCTTGTACTCGAACGGTCATCGTTGCGGCTTTGTACAAACATCTCACCACTTGGATATATCAGCAGTCGACCAGCCATCTTTGCATAGATTCCAGGATAGCCCAGGTCTCGATGGTACTGAAGGTCTTCTCGTAATCCACATATGCCAGGCAGAGAGGCTGAGTTCTCTATTCCAAAATCACATCCTTCTATTATATCATGTCTTATAGCCGAGGTTTCATGTAAACACTAGAAAATTACTTTTTGTGAACTTAAACTGACTTGGTCTTCTATTGAATCAAGTGTTATGTTATCCAAAGCTCTCTGTAATTTAAAAAGATGTTCAAAGGTCATATTGCAACACTATCCCAGATCTGTTTCTAATAACGTGACAGATAACCCTCCCCATTAGCATTAGGCAAGTACTCTAGGAGATGGGAAATTGCTTTGCTTCCTCCGGCACCTGGGACTTTTTCTGGTGAAAGAAAGAGTACTACATAGTTTTCTCCTCTCTCTTTTTTTAGCAGTAATGATTACTTCGCTATATAAGGATCACATCGACGACTGCTATGAGTGTACTCTAGTGCCAGCTCCCGCAGTACTCATATACAGATTTTGAGTATGTCGGGTCTATCTGGCACAGATATTTCTTTCAGCACCAATTTCTACTTACTAGCCGGATGTGACATTTAGTCCGAAAAAAATGGCCGTGTGATCTCTCCGCTCTCATGAAAGATTGGCTAATCTTTCATTAAGAGTTACCCACACATTATGATGACTTTAATCTCAATAAAAATGATGTAGAAAAAGCAGAAGAAGTAGAAAAGAAATACATAGAACGTACGGAATGTGCACGGAACCAACTGCCGTATGATTCTGATCAACGTGATAAATTAAGAAACCGATTCAGTAAATCTTAAACTAGGCAATGCTTGCTCTATGGTAACCAGACTACACATAAACATACTTATAAATATTTCTGAATACAAACCTGCCATTGATAAATTACTACTAGATACAGAACGAATTAATGACCGTGTTCATCCCATATTCAACATTTATTCCGGGTTCCATCCGGCAACCAATAGGCCCGTCATGATAATTATTTTTCCGTAAGGATTTCATGTGATACTGATATGTTGATTTTATCTAATATCTATAAGTTATTAATGGTTTTATATTGTTTTATTAGTCATAAAATATGCTTGTATATATTATCGATGGTCTGCATATAATTATAAGATAACTTTTTATCTATTCAGAAATGTTATTTAAATTGAAGGGAATTCAAGTATTTTTCACTGTCACAAAAAAAAAAATACGAAATTTTTACATTTATCCTGGAATTTCTGGACTGTATGTAATGGTAGGGAGAAAAGAGTAAACTAATGCTACTCGACACTGTTTTTTTTGAGAAAAGGGAACATGTAGTTTAAGAGGCTGACAAAGATATAGAACACGAGATGTATAATTTGTGCTTCTTTTAAATAAAGTGTAACCAGTGTAACTTTTTAATCGTGCACGAATTTTTAAGATTGGGTCAGAAGTTTCAGTATTCATCTATTACAAATGAACTTTAAATTGCATGGGGTTATTATCTATGCTAAGTTTTACTTCAATTCGTTTCTCTGTATTACTCGGGCAAAGAGAACTTTCCGAATTATTTGAATTACTGCAAATATGGAATTTATTTTTCAGAAATGAAATTAGTATCTTACCAGAGTTTATATTTATAAAAATGATTTAGTGGTTACGAAATTTAACGCTAAATTTAGACAAATCTGGAATCTTTAGCACGAAATGTTTTACAAAATAGTTCAATGATAGTAACACAAAATTTCCATGATTTTCTCACATTTCATTATAATTAGAATTTATATATTTTTATAATTTGTTTGGAAAATGGTTTTCGTGACAAACTTTCCTCACAAAAATATCAGTAGAATAACAGAAAAAATATGAAAAACTTTGAAAGTAGTTAGCTTTAAATATTTTTCAATTATTATTGCACTTCATTTGGTCATTCACCAGATTCTGAAACCAACTTCCGAACAAGTTTTTTTTTTAAATGCGCACTTACCCCGTATTGTCAACACAAAAAAATACGCGTGCTAATTAAGGACCGGCCCTAAGCCGAATCCCCGTCCAACTGAATATTTTACCAAATAAGACAAGATAACAAAATATTATCAATAAATTCATAACGATGGATTACTAAATAATCAATTGTAAGATATGGTAATCGCAAGAAATGGTCACGGTGACGGACTTTGAGCGCGCATTTGATTTACAACTTAAAAAAATGTGGAGCGATTTCCTCGCTACTGCCATGTCAAATGAAACTTTTGTATGGTCCATCAAAAGGTTGCTGTTCTGACCCTGGGTGTTCTTTGTTACCATTTCATGTGTCTGTATATTCCTCCGCGGCACACATATTTTTTGACTAGTCTGAGGACTATTCGAGGTCGAAAAATTTATAGAAAACTACACAGACAGACAGGGTTCTTTGCAAGTAATAAATTACTATGGACTAGTATGGGCATTCTCACGGCTGGGATATATAGCAATGAAAAATAGAGTTTATTGCATTTCATCATTATGTAGGCGCATTTAAGCCGTTATTTGTTTTTATTGTGATATAGTTAAACGACCTGAATAAAATGCGATTCTTTATTGAAACGCGTTTGCAAAACGCAATTTCAAAAACCGTCATATGAATGTGCCTTTACTCAGTCACATTGCGTGCGTGTGCAATTATATTACAATCATTTATTACAGGTTTTGGGAAATCCTTTTTTATAGTTTAACTTATGTCTCTCTCATAACATGTTGACATGTCTATGTCAAAAGTAAAGAGGGTATTTACATAACTGCCACAATGTGTAGTGCATAGCCAAACCTAGAAATTACAGGCACTGTTTTGTTTCATTATTTTTTTAAATGTCAAGATATGAATGATTTTGTAAATATTAAAAAATGTTAAATGATTAATTAGAAGTAGATCAGTGATGTTTTCAGTATCAGTTTTAAATCTAATGTCAGAAGAGATACTGTACGTCGCTTCTTGCTGATTCTGTTTACGGAATCAACTATGTTTAAAATAAGATTGATGTTCAATAAAGACTGTAGTGCGTATTAATTTGCTATGGTAGGCAATAATTTCAGTAGCTTCAAGAAGATATTTTTAAAAGTTGGTCAATTATGATTATATCTACAACGATAAAAATTTTATCTATAAAACTCTTCTCGCAGAACGAAAAAAAAAAGCATTTTAGGATTATGGTATATTTTTTACTTTTTTGTATAAAACATCCGTATAACGATGTAATTACATATTTATCACACTATATTTTTTTTAGATTTCATGTTCATATTTATTTAATACATTATCTCATGTTTATAAAATTTATGTTGATTTTATATCGGATATTCATTCGTTGTATGCAGAAGCATACACTCAAAAAGCACTTTTGAGTTCAGTTTGTGATAAAATTACGAACTTTTATACGAGAATGTCCTTAAAGTATAGCGATTTATTGTGTATCACCTGTATTTTTATTCTTTTCATTCTAGTTTTATCAAAAAGTGCAGTGTAGATTCAGTGCATTATAAATAATAAAAAAAGCGGCCAAGTGCGACTCGGACTCGCCCATGAAGGGTTCCGCAGCAGCAAGTAACATCTTATATATAAAATTCTCATGTCACAATGTTAGTTACCATACTCCTCTAAAACGGCTGGACCGATTTTTATGGAATTTGGTGTGCATATCGGGTAGGTCTGAGAATCGACCAACATCTATTTTTTACGACAATTTTTTTTTATGGCTAAACAACGTTTGCCGGATCAGCTAGTAATTTTTATAATAATATATAATAATAATAGTATAATTTTTATTTTATTTTATATTTGTGTTGTTTGAATGAAAGGTAAATTGCAGTTTACGATTTATGACGTATTAAAAAAACTACTTACTAGATTTCGCTCAAACCAATTTTCGGTGAAATTTGCATGGTTATATACATCATATTTTTTTTTAGTTTTATCATTCTCTTATTTTAGAAGTTATACCCCTATAACTTCTAAAATAAGAGAACACATTGGGGGGACACATTTTACCACTTTGGAGGTGTCTGTCGCGCAAACTATTCAGTTTAGAAAAAAAAAATTAGAAACTTCAATATCATTTTTGAAGACCTATCCATACACGTATCGATGTATCCATCCACCTATCCATATACCATTCAGACACGTATGGGTTTGAAATTTTATTCTTATTTTTCTATTTTTGTGTGAAAATCTTAATGCGGTTCACATAATAAATCTACTTACCAAGTTTCAACTTTATAGTTTCGGAAAAAAGTGGCTGTGACATACGGTCGGACGGACAGACAGACGGTCAGACAGACATGACGAAACTATAAGGGTTCCACTTTTTTCCTTTGGCACGGAACCCTAAAAAATACACCTAAAATCTATATATATAAAAGAGTAAGGTGACTGACTGACTGACTGACATATCCAGAGATCAACGCCCAGCCCAAACCGCTGAAGCTAGAATCCTGAAATTTTGCATGTAGGTTCTTTATATAACGTAAGTGAGCACTAAGAAAGGAATTTTTGTCACCTAAATCAGAAGATGAAAGCCTGCGTGAGCGAAGCCGCGTGCAAAAGCTAGTGTACTATATTTTAAGAACTAATAGATGCAAGTATCGTTATTATCTCTGTCTGTCGCTTGTCCTACTTAAAGTTATGTCCTACTTAGATATTTTGTATGCATGAGCAAATAAGGAGATCGCCCTGAACTTAATTACAGAAATAATACCTAATTTGTATGTTAAAATTACGGTAAACACTTCTCTGTAAAAACGGTATTCGTATAAGTTTAGGCGCTAACCGTACTTTTATAAACAAAGGTGGTAGGTAGCTTCCCTCCCAAAAGCATTTTGAAGACGAGCAGTGCAGTCTTGCGGAGAAAGTGACCTTTTAAAATCGTAAAAAATTATCGCCCTAAAACATTTTCGTGTTAATTTCATTTTTACTTCAAGTTTAGATAAAAAATAATTGACACGTGACTTTCCGCCAAAATTTATATTGATCATTTATATGTTTAAAACATATAACAATTGAAATTCAAACATTTATGGGTGGCCAGTAACGCAAAACTTTCAGTGTGAACCATTTAAATATAAAAGTTCGTAAAAACATAATAAATGACATTTATAGCTTTCAAACTACATAACAAATGATAAAAAGATTCTCGAGTAGCGACTACAAATGAAATTGCAGAACCTCGCATGTACCCAACCTAATTGAAGTAATCTGAACAAAGCGAGAGGGTGATTCTGAAAGTGGCTATAGTAGAATGTCCAGGCTATAATAACATGATGACGAACTAATTAAGTTGATTGCTGATTACAAGCCGTTATCACCAAGGGTTATTCACGTGCGAGTATTGATAAGGATCAATACTCGCACGTTAATAAAATATGATTGTTTAGCTTATATACCTACTGTTACTGAGTTGTTTAAATTTTATGTTAGATTTGTGGTGGTTGATCATTCGACGTCAACGGGTTGAGTTGGTTCAATCTTGATTAGTACAAATTTCGCATTTGCATCGTGTGTTTATATAAGTTTGCAATCTGACCCCATGCAAATTCGTCTGTGTTTTGGGGTGTAGGTGTGAAAAATACTTTACGACGTATTCTCATTCTCAAATCCAATCAAAAGTTAATAACGAATTGTAAGAAACAAATTATTAAGGACTTGTCAAGTCGAGCTAAACACATAATAGATATTTCATGTAAATGAGACCTATATAAGCATGGTCCAATCAGGAATTGATCTCACCTAATTGCTGCTAAAATTCTTAAATCTTTTTTTTTTTTGGCGCCTATAGTACTAGGATCTTAGAGATAGTCTCTCTAAATGTATATTACGAAGAATTTGCGATTGTTATCTTTTGTTGAAATCAGTTATTAATTAATATAATACACATGATACGATACTGCTCAGTGATGCTTCCCTCAAAGCATATGTCGAACATAAATATGGATAAAACATTGATAAAGATCTGAAATAAGGCCGTTAACTATTTACGCTATTTTGGGTAGGTAACAAAACTGTTTTAGAAAATATCACGGTAAAACAGAAACTTATGTTGGAAATAGACAAATTAGATGTATAAGTTTTCCGATAAACTATACTTTGTCCATTCGTTTATTTTCTTTTTGACAGCTCACGCCCATAAAATACCGTTTTTTTTTCGGAATAATGTACTACAGTAATGTCGTACCTTATTCACGGTGACGGGACTTTAGTGAAGTGGCCTGTGCATAACAAACAACCACAGACTATAAAACGGTACTTGAAATACGATAAATCGATCATATGATAAAAATAATTTGACTTAATGTAAGTTTTTTTTCTGTAAATTTATTGAAAAAAGGAAATTAAGATAGTAGCTATGACTCCAAGATTGATTATTTGCAAGGAATTAAGTCGAAATCTTGGAATTTAGGATCAAACCAAGAGTAAAGAACAATAACTCTGTTCATTTATCTAATTAACTGATTTATTATTTATGTTTTTATTTATTTCTTACATAATATAAAAAACTAATACAGGAATAATTAATATTTAAACTAAAAATATTTAATTAAATCGATTGAAAGTTCTTCATACATAAAATCGCTTTTCATTTCAAATCGAATCGGTAATGTGTGAGGGCGTCGCTAATTTGGAAATTTCTTGGACTGTCAAAAAGAAAATAAACTAATGGACAGAGTATAAATGAAACTGATGTGATTGCAACCATTTGTATATAACATCAAACAAACACATTTAAATTCAGAATTTTTGTACCCTCTACAGTATACAATTATGTAAAAGTGCCCACAAATATCTGTAACACAATACAGCAAAATGCTTTTGTGGTTTTCGTATTTTCACTGAAATGCAAAAGCCGTCTTAGTAACTGATCCTTCTTCATTCCGTGAGATCTCAAGAGCTTCTTTCAGAAATGTCGTTAATCCGCCATTTAACGTTTTATATTTTATTGTGAGATGAATAATAACTGTCGTGTTTTTCTTTTGTTAGCATTTCATCTTTGTATTTTTAAATGCTTGGATGGTCATGCCCATCCATGCTATTTGGATGATATTCTTCAAACATCAAAAGCTTTTATTCTATTGAGATTTTCGTAATAAAATTATCGTCTTTCTAATTCATGTTCTTCAATTTTATTTGATTTTAGTAAGTCAGAGTCGATTCGATAAATTTGCAAAGTTTTATATTTATTGACACTAGACGTACAACACACAGCATAAATTAATAATATGAATAAAATACATGCTTTACTGTGGTATATTGTGGTTGCAAAAATAAATAAAAACTGTCTTTAAAACGTACTGAACTTTTTGAGTTTTTGTACTTCAATTGGCAAAAGTGAACTAGCTTTACTAAATTGCAGAAAATTTCCGATTCTGGCATAATCCATAACCGAAAATGACATCAATAGCCAAAAACTAACGGGTGATTACAATCTGTGGCCCGCCAAAATGACTCTACTCTGCCTGATGGAAAGCATAAGCAGAATCCACGAGTGATGGCCACCGTACTCATTGCGAATACAACAATGCAGTATGGCGACCCACACTATGGCGGCCTAGTGATGGTTGTGCATCTTTTAGTCTAGTCAGCAAGTATGGAACTTGTTGACTAGACTAATTGGGCCTCCGGTCTCGCACTCACCAACGAAACACGACAGCACAAACGCTGTCATTTTACGTTGATTTTCTGTGCGAGGGTAGTACCGCCCCGGTCGAGCCGGCCCGTTCGTGCTGAAATCAGCGTGGCTCTACTACCTGTAATGTGTTTAATAGAATTACAATAAATTACATGATTGTAGATACATTTTTTTTTTATAAATAAATATTTCGGACATCTAACACACAACGCCATCTCGTCCCAAGCTAAGCAGAGCCTGTGTTATGGGTACTAGACAACTGATACAAATACATATATCATTTTTTTGTTTTTATGTAAATACATACATATTTTACATAGAAAACACCCAAACTTCGAAACAAATATTTGTAGATCATATAAACATTTGGTCCGACCCGGGAATCGAACCCGAGACCATGTGATCAGCAGTCGCACACGCCAACCCCGAGACCAACAATGGCTAGCAATAAATACTGATCTTAATTTATTAACTATAAGAGTTGTGTATGGCAAACATCAAGAGCATCGTCCAAAGAATCATATTTATTTATACAACTTTATTGCACACCAAAATTGTACAGACAATAATGGAAATCTACATTTGGGATTACACTAACTAAGCGGTGTTTTCACTCACGGCGATGTCTTCCAGACAACCTTTGCACTGACATTGTGAAATTTGATTTTGGGTAGTATCAGGTGTTAGGTACACCTGAAACTACCCAAAATCAAATTTCACAATATCAGTGCAAAGTTTAAAGTAATCTAAGTAATTAATATAAACCTAATACATGTATCTACAGTAAACACACCAATACATACGTTTTTATGTTTAGTTTGTGGATTTTTATTTTCCCTGCAAGTCTATGTCTCTAATTAAGTTCAGGTCGGCTTTGAGTCTACTACAATACGGTTGAATTTCATTTTTTTACTCGGAGCGACTGCGATGAGACTTCCACAAACCCAGTATTTGGTAAAATTGAGTTTCTTTAAAAAGACTTGTCGGACTTTTTAGAACTTCAACTACATTAGCAGTAAGCTATTATGTTTGGACATGACACGACAAGAAACCAGCAAAATTAAAAAGAACTGTTTTGATTTTCCATAACTGGTGGTCTGGAAAAGAATTATAAATTACTAGTTGACCTACGCAA
The DNA here is from genome assembly GCA_949125395.1 of Diaphora mendica. Classification (NCBI taxonomy): domain Eukaryota; kingdom Metazoa; phylum Arthropoda; class Insecta; order Lepidoptera; family Erebidae; genus Diaphora; species Diaphora mendica. The sequence goes on along the minus strand of OX421310.1, from coordinate 38,971,853 downwards.
CCTCGTTTGCGTCCAAACTACCATCCCCCGTTTTAACCCCAAAAGGGGGTTGATTTCTAAAGATACATTATTAGTACACCTCCACACCGTCTATAGAGCATACATTTTAAATTTCAAGTCTCTTACTTCAAAAACATAGGACTTTCTACTTCCAACCCCCGGTTTGCCCCCTTAGAGGTGGAGTTTCGTAAAATCCTTTCTTAGCAGATGTCTACACCCTATAAGGAACCTACCTGCCAAATTTCAAGTCTGTAGGTATTATAGTTTCTGAGATTTCGTGATTAATAAGTGAGTGGTATTTCGCTTTTATATATATAGATAACCAATCAGGCAGAGTATAGTCATTTTGGCGGGCCAAACACAAAAAAAAACTGCCATCTTTTTCTGTATTACAAACTTAAAGTTAACCTAGAATGTTAAATTTATTTGGAGCAAAATTATATATCAATATAAAATTACACAATGTTTCATATCCCATTTGGTTGACTTTTAAAAACAATCGATTTCAATTCATCTTCACATATCATTTCACTTTCACTGGATAGCGCATGTTATAAAGGCATTTACAGACTAACTTCGTTTTTCTTTTACGTTCCTTATTATGATGTAGTCCCCAACCCGGACTCTGCCCGCGTGGGGACGTATGTCCTTAATCCACTCCTGAGAGGAGACCCGAGCCCGGCAGTGGGCTATTATGGGTTGTTGATGAAATCAAAATAAATCAGAAAATATTTTATTCTCCTGTAATATAAAGTACTGCGATGCATTCAATTCATCTATTTGCAAAGTCTTATTGATAGCAACAATAGCATAGTAATAGATACTTTTAACTGTCTATTTTACAGCTACAATCTTAAAATGTAATTGGCAAAAATGTTAAAAGAGAAAAAAAATGTGTGCTCATTATCGCGAGGGATAGCGTCTGCTGACTCAAAACTTCATTTTGAAGATTGCACCCCATGATGGTGATGATGATTCTTAATGTAGGCATGCATAGTATGCATACACTGAAATGTAGAAAGTGTTTTTTTTTTTTATGGAATAGGCGGGCAAACGAGCAGACGTATCGCCTGATGGTAAGCGATTACCGCCGCCCATGGACACCTGCAACATCAGAAACGTCACAAGTGCGTTGCCGGCCTTTTGGGGATGGGGGGGTAGGTAGGGGTAGGGGGATTGGGGTATGGGCCTCCGGTATCCTCACTCACTCGGTGAAACACAGCGCAAGCACTATTTCACACCGGTTTTCTGTGAGGCCGTGGTATCACTCCGGTCGAGCCGGCCCATTCATGCCGAAGCGTGGCTCTCCCACTGTTGTGTGTAACTATATAAAAGTAAAAAAAACTAATGTAACAAACAATACAGCACTGTAATAAAATACCGTTTCAAGATTGTCCCAAAAGATTCAACTTTTATCTTCTTCACCTTTCTGCTCTTCGACTATAATTATATTAATTTTGAAATAACTAAAAGAAATATTTTTACGAAACAAAATCTCCTGATAACAGCTAGTACTTTTTCTTCAAATGTAGCTAAGAAGAGAATATCTTTACAATAAGAAAGTGCGCCCACTCACTCAGTGTATCTGCCACATCTATTTAAAAACCCCAACTCGATTCTTGTGTGATTTTCATTTATTATCATGAATGGAGGCTTTTGATTTTTTTTAAATTTAATAATAATTGCAAACTTAGAATCCCGATTTAAATTACACAATTTATTTTTACTAAACAATTTATTACTTACTGATGCAACGTGGTTTAACTATACCAACAATAACATGTGACCTTTGTTAGTAGTATTCCTTGTTAAACAGAAAAAAAACACCATATACACCAGGGTAGAAGCCTTTAAAAATTATAAAAAGTGAAAAAAAAAATAGTAGGATGAAACCCATTAGAAAAGGAGGAGAATATTATAAAAAAGAAAGGAAAAATAATTTACGGGCGATGTGAGGTCGGGAAGGGGATGGGGGGGAGGTTTCTAGGGTAAAAAACGGTTTTTCTCGATTTCCAGCAAAACTAAAAGTCCTATAGAAAAAAGTCAAATGGCAAAGTCGTAGGTAATAAAAAGATGTAAACTTTTGTATTTACACTTTTATCACATAACCTCAAAATTTATGTGAAAAATTCAAAAAACCAAGTTTTTTTGGTTTTTTATCTTTTACAATTTTCTTTTTTTTTTCACTAAATTTGGTGAAAACTTACCTTTTTATGTCCCAAATACGCTGTAATTTATTTGATTAGAAATATTTATTTTTTCACCTTATATTGAATAAATATCGAAAAAGCATCCTAATTTTCAATCGAAAATTCACCCGTCAAAATATCAGCTTTTTTCAAAAAGTTGGTATGTTTCCTGTTCGCTGAAATCTCTACTTTCCGATGGTGAAAAAAAAAATGTTACCATAGTAAATCTTCTCAGAAAATGCAAAAAATCAAAAAAAATCTAATTCGAAAAATTATTTTAATTATTATACACAATTTTTAAGCTATTTATGAAAATTTACACTTTAATTACTCGAAAAACGTAAGATTACATGTTACATTGATAAAAAAAAAATTGCAGTCGAATCGTCTTAATAAGAAGACGTCTACAATATTTGGAGAAATTTCTTTAAATTATATGCGTAGATGCCTATTTATAACTATTTTAAGATAACTTATATACCTGAGTGACCTACGAAATATTTTAGCCCATCAAAAGGTATTTCATAGAGAAGTGGGGAAGGGGCTAGGCGGGTCTGGGTCTTACTACATACACACCTACTATTTCGTAGCAGCTGTAACAGCCGTTAGCCTAGCCAGTATTCGAAATACAGTACAGTATACAACATCTATATATATATATATATGTATTCTACATCTATATATGGTTAAAAAGAGTAAGGTGACTGACTGACAGACTGACTGACATACCCAGAGATCAACGCACAGTCCAAACCGCTGAAGCTAGAATCCTGAAATTTTGCATGTAGGTTCTTTGTATATCGTAAGTGAGCACTAAGGAAGGAATTTTTGAAATTCCACCCCTAAGGGGGTAAATCAGGGGATGAAAGTCTGCGTGAGCGAAGCCGCGTGTAAAAGCTAGTCGCTTATAAAAATACACGTGCACGCTGAGTTTCTTTAAGATAATTGTGAAAAGTTTACTTAGAAAAAAAAAACTATTCGAATCTGCATAGGAAGGTAAATACTATCTGTATTTTTATCTGTATCAATCAACTCAAACATAAAAATAGTAATATTTTCTTAAAAAAATAGTATGTTTAACGTACCATAACCTAAATATTAAAATTGAATGATATTTTAGTACAAGTTTAAAAAATAATAATCTGCTTATTTTTGCACAAACAAATTTAGTTACTCCCATGAAAAAAAAATTCAAATGACATAAAAAATATATTAAAAATCTATAAAAAATATAATTATATATATAAAATATATATCGTAAATATATTTTTAATAACAAATTTTTGGCCGATTTTCATATTAAATATTTATGAATGGTAAGATTAATGTGCTTAAAATATTGTAATGAATAACGTAATCAGAATAAAGTATCTACATTTAATAGTACGATTTACATTTATATTTATATACAATGAGATTTTTTATGACATAAATGTAATAAGCATTAAATAAATCAACTTTTTAACTGAAACAAATTGCAGCAATCACATTTTTTAGATGAAATTATTTATAATGATTAAAAATTTTTTTTCGAATTTAAGTTTTTTTTTATTTTTTGCATTTTCTGAGAAGATTTACTATGGCAACATATATTTTTTTTTCACCATCGGAAAGTAGAGATTACAACGAACAGGAAACGTACCAACTTTTTGAAAAAAGCTGATATTTTGACGGGTGAATTTTCGATTGAAAATTAGGATGCTTTTTCGATATTTATTCAATATAAGGTGAAAAAAATAAATATTTCTAATCAAATAAATTACAGCGTATTTGGGACTAAAAAGGTAAGTTTTCACCAAATTTCGTGAAAAAAAAAAAAAATTGTAAAAGATAAAAATAAAAAACCAATAACTTGGTTTTTCGAATTTTTCACATAAATTTTGAGGTTATGTGATAAAAGTGTAAATACAAAAGTGTACATCTTTTTATTACCTACAACTTTCCCATTTGACTTTTTTCCATAGAACTTTTAGTTTTGCCGGAAATCGAGAAAAAACGTTTTTTACCCTAAAAACCTCCCCCCCATCCCCTTTCCGACCTCAGATCGCCCGTAAATTATTTTTCCTTTCATTTTTATAATATTCCCCTCCGTTTCTAATGGGTTTCATTCTACTATATTTTTTTTTGTTTTTAAAACCTATCGACACTGGTCTAATATCGGTAGCTACATTTATAACCCGACCTACATTTTTCATCCATATACCAACACTCAATATCGTGGCGGCTTCACATAATTGGCCTGTCATTTGCTTCTCACTCACGATCACTTTCTTTACAATTCATTCTAGCTGACTTGAATTAATAATTTGAATTCCATGTAACGTAACATAGTGGACACTTTCCATTACGCGATTTACGTAAGCTTACTTCATAGAAATTGTTACTGTTTCGAATACATTGTTGTAGTCTTGTTGTTATCAGCATTATTGATGTATTACAAGATAAAATAATGTTTATTTTAATAATTGAAGGTAAGCACTTGTTGATTAGTTAATTATTGTTGTTTTTGGCCTTTTATCATTGTTGTTATTAAGTTATAGGTAATAATTAATTATATTTTCGACTTACGCTACTGTTTAATTGTTTCTGTTGCTACTTTTTTTTACAAAAACAGCAAAAATCTTTTCTAGCTATGTCAATTTTAGTAAGTCGTCATGGTTACCTGTGAGAGATTGCCTCCGAGCGATAACATTTGTACTTCCTGGTTTTAAGGCATCTTTGTAATTAATCTGTTTTGCAATAAAGATAAAATTATTATTATTAAAATAAATAGTAGTATTTAAGCAAAAATTGGGTTCAAGCAGATTTTTTTTATCCACGAAGAATGTGTAGTGAGGGAGATTAATGAATTTTGAGGTATCTTACATCTATGTTTTTCATGCAAAATAAAGTGTAACAAAATTGTACTTAAAAAACTTACTTAGCACAGTGTTTACATAATAAAATCAATGTTATTTAAATGATAATATCAGAGTTCACAACGTAATTTTGACGCGAAACCGTGTAATTCCTCAATTATATGTTTGGTCACGTCTATTTTATCACAAATATATGCCTAAAAGTCATGCATAGTCAAGTCATTTAAGGTATTTTCCTTTCCTTAGAGAACGAGTGACCGATTTTAACTGGTCTAATGATGTTGCTGTTGTTACACTTGCCACTGTTAGTTTGTTAAAATACTTGTATTCAATATCAAACAATTCATGTAGTTTGTTTTGTATTAATATTTTCTTCCATTTTTAAGAGGTAAAACAGGAGATTCTTTTTCACGAGGAGAACACGTCTGCTCATAAAACTACTAGAAACATTAACTATCACAATATTTCGGGGATTTAAATATTATTTTATGTATGAAACAGTCTAGTTTTTGGTCAATACGAGTTATAACCTACGTTAAACACTTATCAAAGTATATATCTTAACAAAATATATAAATAAAAACTTATTTGACTGCACGTTTTTGGCCTAGTGGTTTAACGGTCACCACGCCGTTTCCTACTTCGCCAAGTGTCGTGGGTTCAAATCCCACGTAGGACAACACTTTGTGTTATCCACAAATTGTTGTTCTGAGTGTGGGTGTTCTTTGTGTCCGTTACATGTATGTTTGTAAAGTCCCTCGCGACACAGGATTTATTCCTAGTGCGGGAGTTGTCTTATAAAAAATAAATAGAAAAGAGGGAATTCTTAGAACAACCCACAGCTATCATTCACTCCTGATAGATAAAGCAATGCAAAGTCAATAATAAGAACGTAAGTACGTATGATAATCATATAATTAGGTTTATCTGCTTAATCAAGAATAATCTACTTATAAAACTGAAGCAATGTAATTTAAGTTGCATTTTACATGTCACAATGGCTTGCTGAAAATGACATTGTCCCATCCAATCTTGTCTAAACTTAAGCCGCAACGAGCGTTCATAAAATAATTTTACGACTCTAATACAACTAGACAAGCAAATCTGTCTTTGTCAGTTATATATTGTGGTTTAATGAATTTCACTGATTAAGGTTATAAACTAAAACATGTATTTTTCCATCATAAAACTGAGTATGCATTGGTAGATTGTAAGAGGTATTTATAGAGGTAATTATAGTCCCCAACCCGCACTCGGCCAGAGTGGTGAAGTTATGCCCTAACCCTCTCCTGAGAGGAGACCCGAGTCCAGCAATGGAACATTATGGGTAGTTGAGAAAAGAAACCTAATATTTTATATACATTTTACACTTATTGATCTGTGACTGAAAGTATACATTTACTTGGATAAATGAATTTGTTGATAAATAATTTGAAATCTTGAAATCGAAATCACATTGACACATGATTGAAGTACCTATTTACGTCATCGATAAATACTTCAAAAATGTGCCAGTGTCACAGAGATATACTGGACTGTAATGGACTAGATAGTGCGTTAGTTGTTGCATTAGTTAATGATTTAGAATTTAAGGGAAACAATAAATCAATACATCCCCATCATCTACATACATAATAATAAAATCGTAACTGGTCGCTGTTTGTACACGGAAGATATATAAGAAAAAACTATTATAGGGGGCCTTTATGAACGCAATTGAATCCAAAACAATGATGTTTAAATTTTTTGTCTGTTTATCTGTAGGTACGTTGTGCTTACCTCAGAAACACCTTAAGTGATTTGAATGCGGTTTTCCTAATGCATTGCGGTTTGCTACACTTAACACTTAGGGTTTGTTTCACTTTATTTAGTCGCCAGGTAAAAAAGTTATACCAATTCCTTCGTAATGAGGTTATTCGACAGAGAACTGGAGTAAACAAAATCGCAGAGAATGGAAGTGGGCCTGTCATGTCTCCAGACGAACTGATGGTCGCTGGAGCCGAAATGTGTTAGAGTGGAGACCGCGATTAGGTAAACGTAGTGTAGGGCGCCCTGCGGCACGGTGGACCGATGATATAAAGAAAGTAGCTGGTGGCGGATGGATGCGGACTGCACAAGACCGGGATGGTGGCGCCCCTTGGGGGGGAGACCTTCTTTCGGCAGTGGACGGCGATAGGTTGATACTAACTAACCAATTAAAAGAATCACCGCGATAACCGACAAATAGTCGCAGGCAATAGCTAGTATAACAATATATTTTCTACCTGTTACCAAATTGTGTTGTGTTTATCAAATACTAGCTGACCCGGCGAGTATTTGATAAACGCCATACTTACATATCTGTCTCAGCTTCCCACAGGCAGTGTACAGTCGCGGACAAAAAAAAATACTTTTCCCGTTATCTTTTATTCTTTCTTTCTAGCAAAAAATAATGAATGAAATCGGACTATCTGTTAATGAATTACAACTAAGTACATATTTTGACTTTCATCCCCTCTCTCCAGGAAACCGTGCTGAATTTTAGGATAAAAAGGATCCTATGTCCTACCTCGTAGTATGAACTCAAATCATACCAATTTTCATTTGAACCCGTTCAGTAGTTACGGCGTGATGCGTGGCCAAGATAAAGACAAACAGACAAAAAAGAAAAAAAATACAGTTTTGGCTTCAGTATCGATTACAGAGAGCCCTCCAAAAAATTTTTTCTAAATTTATTTAATGTACAGAATTTGACCTGTTACATTTTTATTATAAGTATATATAGATAAGTATAGATATTTGAATTATTTGTTCATTCCACAAGCACACTACACAATAAAGTACCTACTTACCTTTAAAACGGCCATAATGTCAAAAACTAAAAACAATTACTGAAACGATTATTTTTACAATTGGAAAAAATAGATTTCTACCCCTTGGGTTACACTTCTATAAAGTTATATATGACTAAAATTATTAAATTTCAAAAGTAAAACTATTCTCCCATTGTCTTAAGACTGATACCATCTGTCTCAGTTTATTACTGACAATGCGTTATCTCATTATTGTCCCCTTGTAATAATCTCACTTATCCACATAAGTGTTGCTTATCAAGATCACTAAACTGTCAAACCTTAGATGTGAAACTGTATTAAAGTAAGATTTGTCATATGAATTGATAAAAGGCGTAACTACCGCCTAGTTATGTGACATATTGCTACTTTGTAACTAATGGTTATAAAGACGAAAATCGTTTTTAATTACTCTACTTAAGATTTACAAGGATAATTATTCGCCGAGATATTCATTAGTGTTGATTGTAATTGAAGACAGCGTCAATTGTCTGAAGGTTTAACATTAAGTTTAATTGCCAGATAGTTTGGTCTGATTGCAGTGATTGTTGTTCTGTAAATTAATACAAATGAACGTTTCTGCTAAAGTTTTTAGTCTTAGAAGTAAAAAAAGATATTACTCTTCTCGCCGGTGTATTACTGTTCCTGAAGGGATGGACTGATATTATTGTTTTGTGGTTCAATTCAATTCCATTCAATTGTTCAATTTAGAATGTTATCATACGCTATTGAAATTAAGATATGTGGTATTAAAAACTTTTCTGTGAAAACCAGCCAACTGCGTGTCAGGCAACGCATAAAATAGGGTTTCGTAGTCACCCATTTGTTATGATTTTTTTTTTATGGAATAGGCGGGCAAACGAGCAGGCGTATCGCCTGATGGTAAGCGATTACCGCCGCCCATGGACACCTGCAACACCAGAGGTGTCACAAGAGCGTTGCCGGCCTTTGGGGGGATGGGGGGTGGGGATTGGAGGAGGGGGGTTGGGGTGTGGGCCTCCGTAATCCTCACTCACACGGTGAAACAAAGCGCAAGCACTATTTCACACCGGTTTTCTGTGAGGCCGTGGTATCACTCCGGTCGAGCCGGCCCATTCATGCCGAAGCGTGGCTCTCCTACGGTAAGATTTTTTTTTTTTAATCTCATTTTCATGTTTACTTACTTTTTCGTGATTTTTGTACGATGTTTTACGAGTAAGTCCTCTATGATTCCTGAACCAATAAAGTTATCTAGTTCGTAGTGTTCCTTCAAACATGGACATGGACTACCATCATGATTTTTTTTCAGATTTTTCGAGAAAGCCGTTTAGCTTTAGGAGGGGGGGACGCCCTGTTTTAATAAAAAAATGCAGCTCAAAGTCGATTATCGTGCAAACAGGTACCTAATTAAAAAAATCATCTTAACAACCTCCCACTTGACGTGTAGAGTAGGTACCCAAAAAAATATGTTTTTTGTTATTTTATTTTAGCACTTTGTTGATATGATTAATACATATAACCGGTTGGAAGTTAAGCCGATGACGGACGGACGAACATAACGAAACTATAAGGGTTCGTTATGTCTGTCCGTCGAGACGTGACGGAACCCTCAAAAATGAAATAGTAAATAATATTTCGAAATGTATTTTTATATTTACACGAAATACAAATCTTAACTCATAGCCACAAATATACAGAAAACCATACATCCTCACACTTTATAATCACACCCACACACAAACATATATTTACTTTGAATCGTTAGATAAAATATTATTTTATCTAACGATTCAAAGTTAAGTAACTATTGATTTGTTATTTTTGCCTGTGATTAGGAACTGACTTCCTACACACAGCTAGCACTACTTTGGGAGTCAGGGCTGTACAGTGTTTAGTGATCCATTTTGTGTTACAATAAACATTGTAAATTCTACAATAATGTCAACCTCTCTTAGGAAAATACTCTTCTAGAAATCATATTCAAATATTAAACAAGTGATAAGGGATAAGCCGTAATTACCAGAGTACAAAAAAGTCGTACATGAATTCCATTTTGACAACTATTCATGTTACACAAAGAGAATATCAATATTTCAAAGCATAAAGCAATCTCCAATAGTATAACTGTACTGTTCCGAAAAATACGTCCAGTATTTTAGAATATGAAACCGATAAAAAAGTGTTAAATTTTCCCGTCCTTTTTGGCCTGGCTAAAGACAGACCCATGTCCGTCGTCTACTAAGGGTTATTTGGTGATGATGTTGAAAAAGTTTTTAGTTTGTAATGTTACGTTTTTGAGGAAAAAGAGCTCCCTTATTCGCAGTATCATATGCATAATCTTGTAATGTATCGTGTCCTTGATATTTGTCAGTTATTTTTCCTTGATATAAAATAACTCAGTCAAATATGAAACAAATAAGGTCAGTGCATTCAAGTCGCATGGATCGCTTGTAAACAGTAATTCCTAAACATAATTAAGATTCTAACCAAGGGAAATACTCTAATGCTGGTAAAATCGCAACTTATATTAAAATTTTATTGTTACCACAGTTATAAATATGGCAACGGCATTTATTTTGCGTGCTATATACGTAATAGCTAATAGCATATAAATAGCCAATCATGCTTCGACCATGATTTTATAATAGTAAGTCATGCACGAACGATGTTATAATTATGTTAGTTCATAACTCGAAAATAAACTCGCTTGTCATGAAATAGTAGCAAAAGTCAACAAGCGTGAGAAAACAAATTAAAGTAAAGCCTTCCACTGGGGAAATGTATGCTTATGTTTCGGATGATTCATTTTAAAGTCAATTATCCAAGGCCTAATATAACATTTGAAAACTAAATAGACACGTAATACTTTGTTGTTTTACCTTAGTTTGTTACCTCATAACCAATGACACAGTGCTCATAACTTTCGACTGGGTGAACCGATTTTGATGATTCTTTTTTTATTTGAATCCCGTGTGGTTCAGTTTCAATTTGGTCCAGATTGAAGTCGTTTTTTTTGGTAAAATTTGTAATTATTTTAAAGTGCAGTGAATTCAAGAGCTAGTTATAAAATCGCGTAAGCTAGAATTTTTATTTTGCTTCAGGGCTATTCAACAGTTACTAACGCTGTACTTCAAAACATTATTACGGTTAACGAGTGTCTTGTTAATATAGTCCCCTTTAACAAACGTTGCTATAACATCTGCAGTAACTTGTGTGGAACAAGGAGCGGTGACGTCCAACCCAGCTAACTTTAAACTAATGACTTTTGCCTCGGTTTTGCACGGAAATCTTGGAATTCTTGGTTTTTCTCTGTTTTAATATATAGGAACTATGCATTTAAACATTGTTCTTGAAACGCTCCCTCTATGGTGAAAATTGCATTAAACTTCCTTGTATAATTTGAAATCTACAATATACGTTTCATACTGCGTAATGACAATATAGAACTTTACACACACAATCTTTAACCAGAAAAAATAAACTATATCAAAGGCAAGCAATTACTCTTTAATTGCCATTTTTTTTTCTAAACTTCATAATTAATAATTATACTCGTTTCCAATTTTATAGAGATTTACAATACCAATTTCCAATTACCGAATTGGAGTTCTCAATTCAGCTCAGGTAATCATAAAATATACCTAAATTTATTTTCCTACTCGATTTCTCAAAAATATAACTATTTAATTGTATTTATATCTAGCTTTGGTTATATCATGGAAAGCGCTCCGAGGAATTATTTATTATTCACTAATACAAGGTGCAGTTTTCTGGCATCATTGCACATGCAAATGGTTAATTGGCATTCCACCACTGTGCGCTTTTCAAAAAACTTTTTGGTTCAAATAATTTATAATCAATCTGTGGAACAAACTACAGCCTGTAACACGATGCCATAATTTTCTAAAGAATACGATTATAAAACTTTCAAGAAAACAGCGTATTGTCATCTCATAGCACATCACGCTTAGAAGCAAGGTTTATGCACTACACAAGATATTGAACCCACTCCGATCCATTCCGTGGGTGTCACAAGAGGCACCGAACAAAAGTTGTAATTTTTTGTGTTGTCAACACGTGTTGGTGACAAAAGTTTCTGTAATTTCCTTGTGTTGGCAACAAAAATTGTCAATAAATGTTGGGAACAGTGTTTTTGGCGGTAAACGTCAAAAGAATACGCTTGTTGCCATTGATATACAAAAAAACCCTTTGTTTAACAATGCTTGTTGCAAATATTTATTGGCTATGTGGTGACGCTTAGTTCGAATGTTTTTCAAATTGTTGGCGACTCGGTGTTGATGGAAACAAAAGTTGGAAACTTTTGTGTCGTCAACACGTGTGGGTGACAATAGTTGTTGTAATTTTCTAGTGTTTGCAAAAAAATTGTCAACAAATGTTGGTAACCGTAAACATCCAAGGAATACGCTTGTTGCATATATTTATTGGCTCTATGGAGACGTTTGGTTGGAATGTTTTTCAAATTGTTGGCGACTCGGTGTAGACACAATATTGAAACTAAAGTTGGCGATTTTTTGAAGAGTTGCCGGCAGTTGGAAATACTGAAGTTGCCAACAATTTCAGTGGAGACGCGCCTTTAGGCTATTAAAATCTGGTTTAGATCAACTACACATATCTGTAAGTGGAAAATAAAATATTGTAGAGAAATAAAAACGTGAATATTCTTGTTTTCTTCTTAATTTAGCTGAGTATTTTAACTTATTTATTTTACAGCGCAGTGTATAATCGTCTTAAGCTTCCGTCTTAAAATGGCGTGCTTCATAACTAAATTAGGTCAATTCCCGCGAGATATAATGAACTAATGCGATTAACAACAGTCTGTAAGATCTTATTACAGACGTTGACTAGTGAGAAATACTCTTATTACAAGCTTTCAAGAGAGCCACAGAATACTGTTTTTTTTTAATCTTTACAACCATAACTTGCTGGTTTTTGACTTGTGCCAACGTAGCTAAGGTTCGTTTTTAATTCGCCATTTCCTTTTTTTTTTATGGACGGATTATTTTCACAACCGTTGGAGAGCCACGCTTCGGCATGAATGGGCCGGCTCGACCGGAGTGATACCACGGCCACACAGAAAACTGGTGTGAAATAGCGCTTGCGCTGAGTTTCATCGAGTGAGTGAAGATACCGACCCCATCCCCTCATCCCCCTCCCGATCCCCCAAAGGGCGGCGGTAATCATCGTCGGCTCGGTGGCCCGCTAATACATAAAAAAAAACACGTGCCGTCACGGGACGCCTGGCAGATTTGAAACATCGAAATTGTTTTGTAAAAAATAAAATGACTGTTTATTACATCAATATTCATTTTTATTAAATACAAAAATTCAAAATGTTAATATTTATCAAAAATCAGGTTCATTCACATCAAAAATTACAATACCCATACAAGTTACAGTACCAATACAAGTATAGTGGTGAAGCGTCGCCACGGCAATTCTCGCCACACCAAAAATCAGGTTAACCCCTCGCCTATAAAAGTTTCCCATCAATAAAATGATTAAGGATACGCCAAGTGCTTGTGTAAAATAAACAGTTTTTCTTTGTTTCTTTTTTCATTTAACCTCAAGTGTTTGAACGTATATTTCTTTGAATCAAATCGGTAACTGAAAACATCATTGCTAACTCATATTTTCTACAAAACATTTTTCTAAAAAGTATAGTAAACATACGTTAATTGCTGTTCTAGTACATTACAAGTTTAAGTATATTTACTCTAAGAACATTGAACGCAAAAGCTTAAAAGTTAGCAAAATTTGGATAGTACTCGTATAAAAAAAAACTTCGTTTAAAAAAACATAACGTAAGTAACGTAACTTCGTAAACTAAAAAGTATAAAATAACTTAATTTGTATATGCTACCTATTCATAGGTTTGAAGTCGGTGCCAAGCCAAATGTAATAGGTACCACACTCGCTATATTTCGAGACGAACGTCAACGACGTCACTGACGCTTCGGTTGTTTTGTTCTACGCGAAGAGCAGCTTTCCCGCTCAAAGTATTTACTATTACATTTTGGCTTGGCACCGACTTCAAACCTATGAATAGGTAGCACATACAAATTAAGTTATTTCATACTTTTTAGTTTTTAAAGTCGGTTTTTTTAAACGAAGTTTTTTTTATTTTTCGCTTTTTAGTATTTCTCAGGTCTCTCATCATCATTTCACCAAAATAACCTGAAAGAATACGACTAAAGGTAACATATATTACGTTTTGAATCGAAAGGACTTCAGGTAATTTTTTGTAATAAAATCTCAAATGGAAGGTTCTCTAAGGTTACTTTAATTCAAGTGATTTGAGGTAAACTGACAATAACGTTAGGACCCGTTATATATTATGAAATTAAATGATGTCTATCGAATATGAGCAGACAATTGCTCTTAACTTCATTGCAGGCGCTCACGTAAATTTGAGGGTTTCCTTCGATTTCCTTGGGATCCCATCATCAGATCCTGATATGGTGGCCACAGGACCACATGGGGAGCATACCCTTTCGAATACAAAAATAATTTTCAAAATCGGTCCATAATTGACGGAGTAATCAATGTACATGCATTTAAAAAAAACGATGAAATTGAGAACCTCCTACTTTTGGAAATCGGTTAAAAAATAATAAAAAAATATTTTCTCACTAAAGAACCCACTCAACTACCATCTCTCAAAAGAAATAATATAGCCTATAGTCTCCTTTGATAAACGAACTGATTTATCATAATTGAAATTTTATGAATATATCAGATATGAATTAGAACAATGCTGTTATCACACCGTGGTTGGCTAAGTAAACTTACAAAATGCTTCTTTATTGTAAAACATTTGTAACTTAAAAAAAAAGTTATTTATAAACTCAAATATGTTTATCTCAGGCGGATTCCCCAATTCTTGGAAATATTTCCTTGTCTAACATTATTAACTTCTTTGATAAGTTCAAGTTAATTATATGGAAAATAATTAAGATCAACTTCACGCTTACTCCCGAGTTGAGTAGAAAAATAATGCTAGCAATTCGTGATTCATTACCTTCGAGAAAAACAAATAAAAGTACTTATTATCTATTTACTAAGTAAATATGAGGTAAAATGTAGCGTACTCAATACGATTTTTTTTGGTTATGAATTACTACATTTTTCCGCGGCTCTAACCACGTGTAAATCGGTTATCAAGTGTTTTATCCATAAAAGCTTAACAGACAGATATACAGCATAGTTACTTTCGAATATAATTTATAATACATAATACACACATCAAAAGTGTCTAGGGATCAACATATGTGTCTAGGGATCAACATATATTTTTGCAATAACTTTTCTCCTGATTGATATTAATTAAAATTTTCCTTAAGGATTCATCAAATAAAGTGTTTTCGTTTGTCACAGTAACGATAAACTAAGTCACCTTTGCATTAATAAAGAAATTTGCCATTTTCCTAATAAAAGGATTTTTGACATTTGAACCACTAACATTAAAGTTCGAAAAAAAGACTGAAATAACAGTTTTCTTTAAAATTTTATTAGGTAACTTAAACAATTAATAATCCGTGTTTCTACCGCGAACACTAACACAAGAACATCGGTTTGGCATACTCAAAATGAGTTCATCCAAATCACGCTGTGGAATGGCCGCCCATGTTCGTTGCAACAACAAAAAAAGGTCTTCTTGCGACTGGATACCCTCCATTTTCGGCAGAGCTCTTCTCTGTAGCATATCCCATGCATGCTCAATCGGGTTCAAGTCTGGCGACTGAGCAGGCCAGGGCCAAAGCCACATCTCAATCTCAAGAAATCTGCATAAAAATGCTTGATCCCTAGACACTTTTGATGTGTGTAGTATGGATTTCAATATGTATGAGTGGTTAATGCAACAATTCCACTCTATCCTACTTGGTACTTTAAGTACTCAATCAATCTATACTTATAATAAAAATGTAACAGGTCCAATTCTGTACATTAAAGATATTTGGAAATTTTTTTTGGAGGGCTCTCTATAACCGACACTGAAGCCAAAACTGTATTTTTTTTCATTTTTGTCTGTCTGTCTGTCCGTCTGTCTGTCTGTCTGTATTTTGGCCGCGCATCACGCCGAAACTACTGAACGGATTCAAATGAAACTTAGCATGATTTGAGTTCATACTACGAGGTAGGACATAGGATACTTTTTATCCCGAAATTCTGCACGGCTTCCTGGAGACAGGGGATGAAAGTCAAAATATGTACTTAGTTGTAATTCAATAACACTTAGTCCGATTTCATTCATTCTTTTTTTGCTAGAAAGAAAAAAATAAACGATAACGGGAAAAGTGTTTTTTTTGTCCGCGACTGTACACTGCCTGTGGGAAGCTGAGACAGTTTTGTGAATATGGCGGTACGAAGTTCGCCGGGTCAGCTAGTTAAAAATATAAACGTAATGGGTCTTTTTTATTAAGAATAATGTGTAGAGAACAAACGATTTTATTGATTTACGTCGTTTATATAAATATTTGCTATTGTAAATAGTGACGCTCTTTATATAAACGAATTTCTTCTGAAGCAATTATTTAGGGAAATTGAACATAACATAATGTTTTCAAAGTAGTAGAGCCACGTTGATTTCAGTACGAACGGCTTTCCTTGGGCGGTACTACCTCCTCACAGAAGAAAAAAATGACGTTGTTCGTGCTGTCGTGTTTCGTTGGTGAGTGCGAGACCGGAGCCCCAATGATGCAAAAACATCTCAATAGGCCGCCATAGTGTGGATTACCTTGCTGCATTGTTGCATTGTCTGTATTCGCAATGAGTAATGTGACCACCACTCTTGGATTCTGCTTATGCTTTCTATCAAGTAGAGTAGTTACTTTGACAGGCTTATACATATTATAAAAACAACATTTTAAAATAATTAACTAAGGAGTGACGATATAAAGTAGAATATATTTTTAGGGGCTTATGAAGTGCACTGTAATATACTTAAATACATTCATTTTAAATTATGAAGCTACAAAAGTATTGATAATTATTAACTTATAATTAATAACTCTCTGGTTTGAAGCTCTTCCCTGTCAAATGGAAACTGACGACACGCAATTACAAACGATGCATGTCCATTAGGGCGTCAATAAGGACATGTTTTGGTTAGTTACGTTACTCCCTACCATTAGCAGATCTTACCGGACGTTATTTAATTATCAACCCTGGCGTGTTTGAAGCTATGTCCCAAAGGGTAGTTGCCTTGGCACTAATAGATGTATATTTGATCAACTGTGCAAGATGAAGGGTTTTCGTATGTAATGTATGAAATTTAAAAGGTTCTTTGATATGCCGTAAATTTTAAATGGTTTGATTTGTTTCGATATATGGAGTGTCAATTAAATCGTCTTAACATTGGAAGTAAAAAAAAATATGAGTAAGATTTTTAGATGTCTAATGCTCTCTCAGTCAGGCGAATCAAAGTTAAGCCTTATGGGTGGATGGCATAGTGTTTTAAGTGGTCATCTCGACCCTTCAAACACCACATGGGACAACACTTTATATAATCGACAGATTGTTGTTCTGAGTCTCAGTGTTTTTTGTGTCCGTTTCATGTATGTTTGTAAAGTCCTGAGCGGCACAGAAATATTCCTAGCTATGAAAATACATTTTAAAGAAATAAGGAGAAATAAGAAAATACTTTGTGTATCTTTAAATATAAAAGGTAAGTAAGGACAGAATGAAAAATAAATTTTTCGCACATTATACAATAGAAAGCGTACTTAAAATGCGAATGTACTTCTTTAAATTAAAATAGCAATAATTGTTCTCAACTCAATTATTTTTCACCTTTAATATTAAAGAAACCCTTTAAACACATATCTACTGTACTACATATATAAATATTGTATATATCAAAATAAACCCATATCAATACCGGCAGCCTAATAAACGAAAAGCTACCAATTTGGTAGAAATTCAGTGGAGCACTCCTCGTCCTCTGATCAGTGAAATCAGTGTGGCATAAAATTAGTTCGGGTGCCTTTAAATTTGTTTAATTTTATCTGATTGCTAAGCCTATTTCATTTCATACTGACGGTGTTGTGTCGGTTTTCAAACATTTTAAATCATGAATCGGGGTTAATTAAAAAGGTAACAACAGTTTTTTTTACATAAAATAAACATATCGTTCGGTTTCGGTTTGAGCGTTCGGTTTTGATTTGATTAAAGTGTTTATTGAATTCTCTCTCATTGTTCTCAATTTATGGTTGGTTTTGTTGATTATTTACTCAGTACTATGATTTGCCAATATCGGTAATAGAAAATCTAACATTGAATATGTTTTATAGTTACATTCTTTCTATAAAATAGTAGTTATTCATTTACTCTTTACTTGTTCAAATAAAATAGGAATGTATTTGAGAGACACAATTTTTTTAGTAGTTTTCGTTTTTTGTTTATTCTATTAGACTAGGGTTATATTTTCTTTAAATAACTAATTGACAACAATAGGCTCTTCACCTATAGAATCATGAGTGTAAATAAAAAATAATAATAATGCCGCTTTGGTAATTCTCCTACGGGAATACCAAGGTTTAGGTATTCTATCTAGACATCTATCAAACCCAGTTCTTTAAATTTTATAGGTAGTAAGTGAGGCACTCACCTACTTAATATTAGATCCGTCTTGTGTCGAGTTCCAAGTTGTAACATGTGCATATATAGTAGATATCTCAAGTAGGTCATTGACTCATCAACTATTGACTTGTTTTCCTCTCTTAAACTTTATGAGTTCCATGAAGACAGTAGTTTTAAATTAATATTTCATGCCTTCAAAGTTCTTACTAAGACTAACTAAGACTTTTGTCAGAGTTACATAATGTAAACCAAAAAAAATCATTGTTTTAAAAATAAAAAAATAAACATTGACAACTATAAAGTTCATATACTTCAAAAGATAAATCAAAGGATTACACGTAGGTACACATAAGTTCGTGTAAATCTATGAATATTAATGTAAAACTATTACACGAATACTAAAGTGTACTCCTTGCTTTAAATAAACACTCACCGTGGGAGAGCCACGCTTCGGCATGAATGGGCCAGCTCGACCGGAGTGATACCACGGCCTCACAGAAAACCGGTGTGAAATAGTGCTTGCGCTGTGTTTCACCGAGTGAGTGAGGATACCGGAGGCCCATATCCCAACCCCTCCCCCTATCTCCCCCCCCATCCCCCAAAGGCCGGTAACGCACTTGTGACGCCTCTGGTGTTGCGGGTGTCCATGGGCGGCGGTAATCGCTTACCATCAGGCGATACGTCTGCTCGTTTGCCGGTCTATTCCATAAAAAAAAAAAGTAAAAAAAAAAACACGTAAATGTCAAATGTTTGACTCATAATTTGTGAACCTCGGAAAGAAAAGTTCCTTCAAGGGCTTTCTTTCGCGTTCGCTTGCGTCAGCCTCCTCATCCGTCACTGTTTTTACATAGGGTTGGCACTGAATCATGTTTGTGAAGTAATAAAGCATGAAAACAGAAACAAATGTCTACTCTGTTGTCAAGCGCTGAACATCGTCGGCACGGTAATATTATCTATCGGCATTTGATTTTTTGAGCTAGCAACTCTTTTGACGATCGTAGTTAATGTACAAAATTAAAAAAAAAAGTATGGTTCAAATAAAACGATTCCTACAGTTTTTGCTTGATACTGTTATCCTATATACGGCACCATTAACGTACATCGGAAAAAATTGAGAAGAACTTTGTTTATTTTCTAGCAAATTCATCAGCCTTTAACAGCATACATAAAGAAATTGAATTTACATAAATTACCTTTGCTGTTACCTTAACTCTGTATAAATCCATGTCTTGTCCTGTGTATGTTATTATAAACGATTTTTCTTTCTTTCTAAATATTAAAGTAAAAAGTAGTCACCGTCCGAAGATTTGGTTTCGGTTTCGGCCAGTTTCGGCGGCTCGGAAATTTGTGAATGCTGAATCTCCGGTCGGTCCCTAGTAAATAGTCAAAATCACAACACTACCGGCTTATGTCAAACTCCAATTACAATTATCTGCTCCTAACTATTTAATAACAACTCTTGAACAACCATGTTAAAAAACGAAGAAGACTGTTTTCGGTAACGCAGGACCGAAATAATGAGGGAAACTGTCGACTTTTTCCCATTGTTTCTGGCGCGATAAGTGCGTTTTTCAGGGAAACACGATTTTCAGGGAAATATGACATTCTCATCCCCAGAAGTAATCCAATTTTAAACTATCGCGTTTCATTATATAAAATCTGGGACAGACTAATGCGACCCTTAGGATCTTCACCTTTGTATGTAACACGTCTGTTCCATTAAATTATGTGTATATACCTATGTTTGAAATGCCTAATGTTTCGCACAAGTTGCACTGGCCATGCACACAGGCTGACTCATGGCACTTTATTGCAGCATTGCTACTTATAACCTAAAATTGGAAAGAAAAGCTCTATCCAAGGACAAAATTATAATTCCAAATATTTCATTCAATACCGCTAGATGAGTAATAAATTAATGTTTTGTTGATTATGTTGTTGCTATCTTTACAGTCGTACTCATAAAACATTCTCAGTGAATGGAGAGCAAGCACGCTAACGCTATTAAATAAGGAGATATTTAGTAGTTCTATACCAACGAGGAAATTAGAATACCTACTTCATTTCTCTCGAAATGAATAAATTTTCCTCATTTTTGCAATACATTTCGTTGTTTCTTAGCTCCCATTAGACTTAGCATGATTTTATATGACCTATATAATAAGTGTCCTCGATAAATGGGCTATCTTAGACTAAAATAATTGTTAAATTCAAACCAGTAGTTCCTGAGATAATCGTTCAACCAAACAAACTTCAGCTTTACAATGTTACAATGAATGGATATATTGCCTGATTACTTATTATATCCACGGCTACGTCAACAAGTTCCATACTTGTTGACTAGACTAAAAGATGCAGCAGCACTATCACATCACTAGGCCGCCATGGTGTGGGTCGCCATACAGCATTGTCTGCATTCGCAGTGAGTATGGTGACCACCACTCTTGGCTTCTGCTTATGCTTTCCATCAAGCAGAGTAGAGTCATTTTGGCGAGCCATACACAAAAAAAAAAAGTCGGTTTTTTTTTTGTTAAAATTTGACATCATTTTTTTATGTATAAGGACAACCAGTTGCTGTTACATTAAATCTTACAATAGGAAACAGAAAATTCACTAATAACTTGTTGAAATGCACAATATTTTAAGGTGTCACAACATGCACCAATACTCCAATAGTAATGGTCTACTATACCACGATTGCCAAACTGTTTGGTATAGGTCCGTAGTTTTTCTCCTAGTTTTTTTTTGCAGAAATATTGTCTTTCGTAATTTGTTTCCTTAAGTCCATAAAATGAATAGGGGGTTGTAACAATCTGTATTTTTAACCTGTCACCAAACGGATTAATGTGTTATACAAGTAAATTTTTAACAAAAAAATAAACCGACTTCAAAGTTCGACTGATTTCTCTCGGCTTCCATCATTAGATCTTAGTGTCCTTATCATGGTATCACCGTTGGGATATCTCCTTTCCATTTAAAAAAGAATCATCAAAACGAAGAAGTTTTCCGCGAACACACATAAAAATATATATAATAACTAGATGATCCCGCAAACGTTGTTTTGCCATAAAAAAAATTGGGGTATAAAAAATAGATGTTGGTCAATTCTCAGACTTACCCGATATGCACACCAAATTTCATAAAAATCGGTCCAGCGGTTTCAGAGGAGTATAGTAACTAACATTGTGACACGATAATTTTATATAAAAGATATATACGGTCGTATTGAGAACCACCTCCTTTTTGAAGTCGGTTAAAAAAGGAAGCCGGGAATTGGCAGAATTAGTACTTTTCTCTTGATACTTTAGTATTATAATGGTATTTTCATTATGATAAGTATAATTGTAATTCATTATGGTTTTATTTTATTAAGGTATTAATTTTACTTCATTTATTCATTCATTCAATTATTTAACTTCATGCACTTGTGTGCATCGGCGGACTCTCTATCAGCCAACCTTCGGGGGGTGTAGAGATCTAGTACCTACCTTGGTGCAGCGAGGTTCCAGTTGTAATCAAAAATAGAAACCAATACAATTGAGATTAACCAATAAATACAAAAAGTGATCGTGTGCCCATTATTTTGTAAAAGAAATTCATCATTTTTTTCAAGATTCAATCAACGGAGCTGGAGACGAAATGTAAGCCATCTTCGAGTAAAATGTAGTTTATGATTCATTTAGAAATGTGATATATATATATTTTTACTTAAATGTTTAAAATGTTCACATGTTACAGTGTCTCACGAACAAACACCATGTCAGTTAATTTAGCAGATCATTGAGCACGTTTACATTCAGGAGAAACTGTTTTTACGCGTCATTGATCTCGGGTTGTTTAGCTGCTTATACAGTAGTCGTCTCGTAGACTGTGTAATTGTTTCTTCAATATGTATTTTATGGCATTTTAGGCTGGGCATCAGGTGATCACTATTGTTACTCATTGACGGTTTCAATATTCCAGTGATTGACTCAACTCGCTGCCGCCGTTGAAGTACAATTTCCATTAAGCTCTAAAGTTAGGGATTCTTTCAGGAATTCATTTGATTACATACTAGCTTTTGGTAGCGGCTCCGCCTGCGTGTACTTCGTATATCACGGTACGTTTTTATAGAATATGACACTCACAAATAGCGAGGCTTTCTGTTAAACTCTGTCCATTTCTTTATTTTCTTTTTGACAGTTCAAGAAATTTTGAAATTAGTGACGCCCTCACCCATTACCGATTCGATTTGAAACGAATAGCGATTTTATTTATGAAGAACTTTCATAAATAAAATCGCTTTCATTTAATTAAATATTTTTTGTTGAAATATTAATTATTCCTTTGTTAGTTTTTTATATTATGTAAGAAATAAACAAAAATATAAATAATAAATCTGTAAATTAGATGAATGAACAGAGTTATTGTTCTTTACTCTTGGTTTGATCCTAAATTCCAAGATTTCGACTTGATTCCTTGCAAAAATTCAATCTTGGAGTCATAGATACTATTTTTATTTCCTTTTTTTATTAAATTTACAGAAAAAATACTTTCATGAAGTCAAATTATTTTTATCATATGATCGATTTATCGTATTTCAAGTACTGTTTTATAGTCTGTGGTTGATTGTTATGCACAGACCACTTCACTAAAGTACCGTCACCGTCAATAAAGTTCGACATTACTGTAGTACATAATTCCGAAAAAAAAAAACGGTAATTTATAGGCGTGAGCTGTCAAAAAGAAAATAAAGAAATGGACAGAGTATAGTAAAGGATTTTCAAAATTGGTTTAGTATATCCAGACTACTCCTACTATCACAAACTTTACCTCTTTAATATAAGTATTACAAACCAAATAAATTTAAACCACTTCCTCTAATTATCTTTCCAAATTTTAAAACAGAAGTCTCTCAAGTTAATTGTATTTTTGTTGATATTTTAATATTAAATAATAATTACGAAAATATGTGTCTAAAAAAGGATATCTTCGCCTACATCGAATTCATTTTGATAATTAGTTATTTAAGAAAATCACTTCTACTTAAGGTTAGTCCCCTTTCATCATCAGCCTACCGCAGTCGAGTTCTGGACCTAGGCCCCTCCAATCGCAATTTAAATTTGAAAAAAATTAAAATGGAAAATAGTGGAATTAGAAATGTTGCTGTTTAATATAATTAACAAACATTTATACGCACAGAACATGGCAATACCTTTTTAAAAGTAAATTTTAAAAGCGGACCAGTTTATTGTGTATAGAACTGTTGTAATTAAGCGACATGGCTGTATGAATCTACATGAACTCACTAAATAGGCCTGTACCTATTTATCATTCATTTTGAGTGAATTATTTGTACAAAATACGCGACCGCTTTATCCAATAAAAAAGTTAACCTTGTCCGTCACTATTAGGTTAGACGTACACTTATTTTGATTTGCATAAGAATATTGAATAACCTCACAGAATACGGAAAACACTTCTTTAAGTATTAAGTAGTAAAGTCGAAAACTGCATATGTACCGTACAATGAGTTATTTAATCCACATTACAACTACATGTGATATAATACACCTCGGTAATAGTTTAACTGGGCCATGAAGTTGTTGAACAGTTTACATACTACATATTTATTGTCATTACTATTATAGCTCGATTAGGATATTTCTACTGCATACATGTCTGCCATGGTTATTCAGAGGGGAGTAAGCCAAAAAGGTACTTGTTTTTCATTGAACAAGAAAATGAACTCCTAATTTACGTAAACGTATGAAACTTAGTTAGGAAGAAGCTCGTTTCACGTACATTCCAAATGAGCAATAAAAAATAGCCACCTTTGACTTACAGAAGTGGTTGCACAGATAAGATGTCTCCTGATTTTCAATAAGAGTTTGAAAGAGAATGTATTTAATTTTATTTAAGTGAATCACATATTGTAAAATATCTATGAATCTATGTAATTAACTAGCAGCGACTCGCTAAGCACTCATAAACCTAAGATAGGTTTTTGTGTTTAAGTTAAGACTTTTATATTGTAATTGATGGTTTGAAAAATAAACTAAAAAAAAAAATGTATCTTCCTTTCATGAAGCTAATAGAGCCACGCTGATTTCAGCACGAACGGACCGGCTCGACCGGGGCGGTACTACCCTTGCATAGGAAATCAACGTAAAATGACAGCGTTCGTGTTTCGTTGGTGAGTGCGAGACCGGAGGCCCAATGATGCAGAAGCATCACTAGGCCACGATGGTGTGGGTCACAATGCTGCATTGTTACATTATCTGAATTCGCAGTGAGTATGGTGACCACCACTCTTGGATTCTGCTTACCATCAGGCAGAGTAGAGTCATTTTGGCAGAGCCAAACATAAAAAAAAAAACGTTTGGAGGTCTTTCTATCATCAATCAAATTCTAATTGCCGTTTCTCGCAATAATAAATACTTAAGTTTATGGAAATTAGATGCCTGACGTTTGAGTCATTTTTAACCTCCGACGCAAAAAGAGGGATGTTATAAGTTTGACGTGCCTGTCTGTCTGTGGCATCGTAGCTCGCGAACGGATGAAGCGATTTCAATTTAGTATTTTATTGTATGAAAGGTGAGTTACGTGCGAGTCTTCTTAGACATGTTTCATGAAAATCGGTTGAGTCGTTTAAAAGTTATGGGGGTGAAAGTGGGGAAGAATAACCGAATGTCTGCAAAAATATCATTGGCGTATGATTACTCGATTAAGTGCTTGAGTAGGGGGTTTTTATATTTTGAATTTTAGCTTGTAAATGTATGTACGTACCTCAATGATATTTAAAAACAAGATGTACCTACTCAATATCTGTCGTGAGTGCGTTATTCCCATACACATCATTAAGTGTTTGACAGAATTTTTTTTACTAGTATTTTAAATTTAACTTCATTATCGCTAATTATGGTCATTGGCGATTGATACTATTCGATTCCAACGTCGGCTAACCAAAAAGGAATCTTACCTTAAAACTGTTACCGTATTTACACTTCAAAGCTAAAGAAGTTAAGAAAACATAAACCACAAACTTATTTTGTTGAGAAAAACAAAACAACGGTTCGTTCCCCTTCTTTCTCTCGTACCCTTTTATCGGTAAAGATCTACTTTGAGCAGTATTTACTCCCAACCTCATCTACACTACATCAAAGAGGCAACCAGACATTTAATGAAACCACACTTCTGTTCAAAGCCAATGTATTAACGCTAAGACAGTTTCAGTTTACGGTAGACAGACAACATGGGTCGTTGTTTTGTTATTCAAACATCACAATCTGCAGGTTACACATTAGTAAACCGGATCGGTTGGATCCGGTCGTCAAGCTGAAATACGGTTTGTTGCCGGTTGTAAAATAGACGAATGGGTTTACAGTACTGTTGTTTATATTTAAGTGTATTTCTTCATTTTGCTTACTTTTCACCTAATAAGTGCTGCCTCGATGGCGCAGTGGTAATGTATGCGACTGCTGTGCTTGAGGTCGCGGGTTCAATGCCCGGGAGGCACCAAATTTTTGTATTATCTGAAAATATTTGTTTCGGAGTTTGGGTGTTTTCTATGTATAATATGTATGTATTTACAAAAAAAGTATAAGTATTAATATCAGTTGTCTAGTACCCATAACACAAGCTTTGCTTAGCTTGGGACTAGATAGCGTTGTGAGTTAGTTGACCGAATATTTATTTATTAAAAAAAAGTGATGTTATTGTGGCTTAAAATCTCTCTTCCCCCAGAGATAGGTGGAGAGGAACTCAAACGTATCAGCTTGTTCTAAATATATTTATAAAATAGATAGAAGATTATCCATGTGCTGACAGATTATGAACAGATTTTCACCACCCCTATTATTTATCACATGACTATCGTAAGAGGCGCTAAGAGAGCAAAGTACGCAAGGACAACATCACTGCAAAGAGAAGGAATACTTGAAACAAACGCTATAACAATCAATCTGACCAGCGTCGTATACTCGGAGTAGGTCAAAATCTTACCGTGGGAGAGCCACGCTTTGGCATGAATGGGCCGGCTCGACCGGAGTGATACCACGGCCTCACAGAAAACCGGTGTGAAATAGTGCTTGCGCTGTGTTTCACCGAGTGAGTGAGGACATCGGAGGCCCATACTCCAACCCCCCTCCCCCTCTCCCCCATCCCACCAAAGGCCGGCAACGCACTTGTGACGCCTCTGGTGTGTCCATTGGCGGCGGTAATCGCTTACCATTAGGCGATACGTCTGCTCGTTTGCCCGCGTATTACATAAAAATATCAGTATTCAGTTTTAAATAAAAGGGCTTTAAGTTTTTTTTTTTTAACAAGTAATAAAAACTTGTTTAAAAGAATACTTCAAACACACTTAGTACATTAAAATCATTAAATTATATACAACAACAATCTTGTCATTGATTGATCCCAAGCATCAAATATTGTTCTACCATTAAGTTAAGACGCTAAGGTACATCAAAGAAGTTTTTATCCTTACCTCATTGACAAATCAAAGTTTAGCAGTAGACAATTAAAAAGTTTTACCCATTTCAAAAACATCCGGTGCCCAAAGTTAAGTTAGTGGAGAACGATCAAAGTTTTGTGAATCGACAAGATAACTTTATACGATTTATTTTCGAACCCCTACCAGGAAATTTGATTAAAATAGCTGTAACCAATCTGTTTTACTGTTTTTATTGACATTTTCCTTTGTTTACGTCTTGTATAGATATTTCCTTGTTTAATATAGGCGACTTTCTTTTAAGAAATATTTACGACGATACAGTAATATATATTATGTAAGTTGATGAACACTTGTTTTTTTAGTAATGAACGTTTATTTTTCAGGAAATGTGATTAATTGAAATTGAAAATATTATTTTTAACTTTGTAAATACTTAAAATTTTGTAGCAAGGAAATAATTTTGTCATAATAACACAGTGGTTCAATTGTCAAATTACACTTTTTAAATTTATCTTATAGGTTATAGACAGCTTATACACACCGTAGATTTAAATCGAGTTCAATTTGAAATCACGTCAATTTCAAAGTTTTAGACGTTGAATACTGCTAGTTGTCTTTTAGTTCGTCTTGGAACTAGTTCTCCCTAATAATAAGCAATGTGTATTTTTATATCAATTTAGGTACCACTAGACTTTTGAAAACGTTTTCATGTCGATTTTGAATGATTCAAGTTTAAGTATCCAATAATATCACTGTGCATTGACAACCATGGATGTTTTGAATAATTCCTATAGTTATTGCCCTGTTTGCAGGAATCGATACCGAGCTCTGTGATACACCATTTAGCATGAATTGGTTAAAAATTTAGATAACTGGTAACAATCCATCCGTTTAAGCGAAATTCGACCATAATTCATTTAATTACTTTGTTTAAGCTTTTTGCACTTCTCCGTTTAAATTTTGAATGTGGAAAATTTCAGACTCCTCCATTTGCATAGTTTTCACATAAGGTATTTACATATGGGTAATCTACGACATGATTTGTTTAATGACTTTTTTTTTATTTTATTTATGTAATGAAATATATGTTCTACGTAATGCTTAAAATCTTAGTGGTGAGAAGCAATAGAATTGCTTTGTCGTCGAAAGTTATTTATTGATGAAGATTAAGTTAACGAATTGGTAATATTCGTATAGCATATCTAACTTTTGTTTTTTTAGTGATATATATTAATGTATATGTACATATCTGCATCTATATTCTCCTATTCATCTAAATATCCCCAAGGAAGTAGAGGTACAATTATGTAACTATCACAGTTCATAAGATACAGATACAGCCTCTCGTCAAACAGACGAACTGATGGACGGACGGACAGCAGTGTCTTAATAAGTAACCATAAAACCAATAAGTAGGTTTTTGGATCTATATGCATGCATTTTTCTTTATCATCATAATCACAATTAAACCCGCAGGTAAAAGCTATGATCCCTGTCTAAAAGCAACTGATCCATTGAATATGGATCTAGAACCACATTAGTTTTAAACTTTCGTCACATTGCTCTATTAGGTAGCAGGTACTAGAGTGTACGTTCACTTATGTCGTTCTGTTGTGCAACTTTTGTCATACTTCGAAATGTTTCTGGTTGACCTTGTGCATATTCCATACTTTATAAAGCGCAATACTATCTGATAAATCGCCATTGTTTTAAATACTAGTAAATCCTTGCTCTCAATATTGATTTTAAGATCACCATAATAGCTACAATCATAGAGTTATTATGCCACAATACGGTCAGAGCATTTGCAGTTACCATAGCGATGGTCCCTATTAACAATGTCGGATCTGCTCTTTTCTGTAGAGCAGTTTAAATGTTGTTTTAACTATAAAAAATTGGTTGTCTGTAAAGTCGGTTTACGGACACGGAAATTTTCACCGACTTTTTTTGTGTCTGTGAAAATTTGAACATCCACAGTCTTTGATTGTTTTTTATCATTTTAATAAAATTCCATAATTTTATTAGGTAGTAAAATAAAATTAACAAGTGATTTTGATTTCAAAAATGAAAAACAAATGGTGTGTTTCAATCTAGTTTCAGTTAAATCAATGACCCTAAAATTACGATTTACTTACGTAGGCCAACACTCCACCACCGCCGCCGCGCGTTTACTTCCCTCTCACGTACGTAGTAACCATTTTGTTTAAATTTTACAAAAAAAGGAGGTAAAGAGATTATTTCCTAGAAACTCGTTTTGTAACTACTATTAAAATATTATAATACATTTTTAATAGTACATTATGATATAAGTGCGGTAAGTTGAAAATTACAACCGAGGCGATATTGCTAGCCCGAGCCGCAGGCGAGGGCTACAAGAAAGCTGAGGCTGTAATTATCAAAGCGCACGTATGTCATACGACGTTTTATAACATATTTGCGAGAAAATAAATAAAACTCGGACTTTCTTGATCGAATATATCTTTGATTACTTGTTAAAGCAGTTATAAAAATTTAAACAATTTGTAAAATTGGGCACAAACACAAAAAATCACAAAAATATTAATATACTTTACTATACACTGAGAGCTACTGAACCTTTCGACTAACGGTGTGCCTGTAAGGCTAGAAACTCTTGTAGTGATGATTCATAACGTGCTAAGTACGTAACCATCGCCTGGCATGCCTCAGCCCTGCACAACATCATCTATCATGGTTTTGAAAGTGTAAAAAAAAATGACACAAAAAAAACTTGTTCCTGTAAGGCTGAAATTTTTATAGGATTTAGATCATTCATTA
The DNA here is from genome assembly GCA_949125395.1 of Diaphora mendica. Lineage (NCBI taxonomy): Eukaryota > Metazoa > Arthropoda > Insecta > Lepidoptera > Erebidae > Diaphora > Diaphora mendica. The sequence continues at coordinate 38,942,164 of OX421310.1, read as the reverse complement.
AGAAGTTCAAAAACAAAATGACAGGCGATTCCGATGAGCACTAGTACCTGCCAGGCGAACAGAAAGACACACCTTGCTCCAATTACATCATCAACGTAAATAAATTTTATTCTGTAAAGTTGTAATTTATATATATGTTTGTCTAAGCGATTTAAAGAAAGTAGGAACAATGACCGGCGGTGCTTAAAAAACTCTTTGCTAATATTTAAAAGAGTATTGTTCGAGCATCTTGATAAACCGTGAGTTTATCTTTATTTAAAAAAACGTGCGTTTTACATTACAATAACGCACAAGTACGTAATGAGATATATTACGATATTGAAATTGGTGAAATAAGAGACCCTTTACGAGCAAATTATATTATAGTACTCTTTAGTCTCGGAATGTAACTGCCTCGGTGGCGTAGTGGTAGCGTATGCGACTGCTTTGCTAGAGGTCTTGGGTTCGATTCCCGGGTCGGACCAAATGTTTGTATGATCTGCAAATATTTGTTTCGGAGTTTGGATGTTTTCTATGTATAATATGTAAGTATTTACAAAAAAATATATATATGTATTTATATCAGTTGTCTAGTACCCATAACACAAGCTCTGCTTAGCTTGGGACTAGATGGCGTTGTGTTAGATGTTCGAAATATTTATTATTTATTTATTTAAAAGAAGCATAAACTAAAAACACGAAAAATACATAAAGAGGAGTGGTAACCGCGGAGTAAAGTAGGGAGGCGTGAGAATATACTTCTTCGGTATTTTTCTTTATGCATGCGATGGAGCGCGCGATGCTGCGTGTTTCTCTAGACGAGAAAATTCATCATTTTTTTTTATGTATGGCCCTGCCAATATGGTTCTACTCTGCCTGATGGAAGCATTAGCAGACTCCAAGAGTGGTGGTCACCATACTCATTGAAAATGCAGACAATGCAGCATGGTGATCCACACCATGGCGGCCTAGTGATGATTCTGCATCATTCGGCCTCCGGTCTAGCACTCACAAACGAAACACGACAGCACGACCTCTGTCATTTTACGTTGATCTTCTATGCGAGGTTAGTACCGCCCCGGTCGAGCCGGCCCGTTCGTGCTGAAATCAGAGTAGCTCTACTACCTTAAGAAATGACATGATGATAGAGGAGGATGGTTGGCGCTCTTTGGGGGAGGCCTTCGTTTAGCAACGGACGACAATAGACTGAAGCTTAACACATTTTTTCTTAGAGAACTAATTTGGTTCTGAATATATTTTTCATTAAATTAGGTTAAATAAGTAAAATCTTTATTACTGTTTTATACTCGTAATAGTAATGTCATTATTACCCGTCCACTTTATAATTTAACAGCCCTTGTAAGTTAATCGTCACATCTTTTCTGCGAGCAATGTATCTAGTCTACCATACTACGTACTAATTATCCGTTTTAGAATATCAGTCCATACATTACTTCCTAATCAACTTTCTTATTGACAAAAATGAACATTTACTAACATAGTTTTGAATACACATGGCGCTTGTGTCAGTGTTGAAATATCGTAATATGTACGTACGTAACATTTAACTGGGGCCGTTTAAGTATTGCGTAAGCATATAATTGTGCTTGCCATTTCTCGCTCAAGCATTGACAGCGAACGTTTTTTATGAGAGAGTCATTTTGTTTCTTTTGGCAAAAATAACTTCAAAATAGCGCGTAGCATAAGTTTAGGACTAGTTTCATCATGCCAACGGGGACTACATTATGAATTAGAAAATGACATGTGATAAACGGATCATAATATATGAAATAGTAGAAATGTAATACATACTTCATCACCTAAGAACGCAAGAAATAAAGTGCTATCAGATGATAATAAACACAAGAAGAAGAACTGAAATCAGCTACTCATATAATTCACAAATTGACACCTATTAAAGATAGACTACAGATCTAGTAAGCGTTATTAGACATATTACAGTAGCTATCACGAGTTCACAGACCTTTCAAACTAAATATTTATAGATGCACAACCACCAAATACGTGTGATATAGGTGTTAAGTAATTATTTATACACACGGTACCGACACTTATTGAAAGATCTTCTTTTGTGTCAATATTAAGTATTTCGAAGTTGAGCCACTCTTTCATAAAAGAACTTTGACAACAGTGTCAAAGTTTACTTATGAAAGTCAAGATCTTCAGAAAGTAAAAGTATGCAGATACTTTTCTTTTCTGGAGATCTTTAAAACAAAAAAGCATTCTTGAATACTCAAAAAAGAACCCGTAGAATGAATGTGACCTTTTTCCTTGACAATGGAATATCTAATAATGTTACAGATAGACTGTTCGGTAGCAGCTTTTAACGTATGAGACTGTCGATCAAGAGGCTTCGATTCGGGGGTTGGGACAAAAAGTGTTGTTGAGTTTATATTACAAGAAATTGTTGAAGTGCAAGTTGGCCGTGTTTTACACCCGAGCCTTAACGAGCACGTTAAGCCAATGGTCCCGGTTGTCATGAATATCTATGCCGTTATTCGGGTAGGGTTGCCGAGATCCAAGGAGAAGAAAATCTAATTTTCTGGTGAAACCGGTTGAACTAGTAGCCAATCCCAAATAATCTTGGGATTAATAAAAGCTAGGGGGATTATGTCGCAGATAGCCTGCTTAATAGTTTGCTTGCTTTATGGTTTATCTTCTGGACCAGATTTTCTATTTTAACATTATGAATACTATATTACTCAACCCTGTACAATGACATCAGATGCGTCTAATAGTTCAACTTTAAAACTTTTTACGTAATTGGCTTAAACTTTGAGCAGCAAAGTTTCCTGCTTAAATATAAATTGTGTTCCAATATTTTCACAAGCTCAGACATCAAGGGACAGAAACAAAATAGTTCAAGCAAAACAGGATTTTACTAGATACCAACTTGTCATTACCGGTTGTAGAATATTTTTATGGTAAAACCTTAACCTTGGCAAATGTCTTGATGACCTTGGTTAAGTTTTAAATTATTTACCTTTGTATCAACAACATTATATATTATGTTTGTTATTTTTACTTTAATATGATACTATCCTAACATCCATGCGATAATAATATACCTCTGTCCGGTGCTAAAGTATACTTCATATAGCTTGTGTTCTATCTCTTCCTTCCCTTTACTTTTATAGTGGTAAATAATAACACATTCTCCTTATTATTCTTTGTTACTTTTTCTCCATGAACTAGCAAATAAGTCAGGCGACAGACAGCAATAACCAATATCAGATCATTTGTGTTACGTAACTACTAAGCACTACGGTGCGGTCAGAGAACAAATGAGCTTGTAATTATCATTATAAAGTAGTCATATTAGTAGCTACTTATGTTGTTTTGAAGACATTTAACTGTGTCAAAAATATCGTTGAATAAGCAAAATTGTACGCATATTTTATCAGTCTAGACTAGATCGTTAGACAGCTGATTAAATAAAGTCCATCCAAGCAAAAGGCTAGGGTACGAACTACACAAGTACACCTCAATATATCTTAAATATTACTTCGTGGTGCAGGTGGATAAGCAGAAGGTTCCAATGGATTGAATTTTTAAATAATCCACCACCGCCGGCCCATTCATGCAACGCTTCGGCATAAATGGGCCGGCTCGACCGGAATGATACCACGGCCTCACAGAAAAGCGGCGTGAAATAGCGCTTGCGCTGTGTTTTACCGAGTGAGCGAGGATACCGGAGGCCCATATCCATCCCCCTCCCCATTCTCAAAGGCCAGCAACGCACTTGTGACGCCTCTGGTGTTGCGGGTGTCCATGGGCGGCGGTAATCGCTTACCATCAGGCGATACGTCCGCTCGTTTGCCCCTATTCAATAAATAAAAAAAATGAATAAGCAAATAAAGTAGACAAATTAAAAGTCTGAATTATAAATAACCTGTAGTATTTCAAAATTCATCGTAGGTTTCTGGTTATTTTCTCGGAATTACCGTGACATATCATTACGTCCATTTCGGTAATAGCTGTTATCAAGAATAAAAGTGTAAAGTATAGCACCGAAATAATAAAATAAATCAAAATGGCTTCATCAAAAATTTACAGTGAAAGCCAAGTAATTATGCCTGGGATAGGCCTCAAAGCGACAAAGTTGTCTGCAAAATGTAAAGTTGCTTAGACTGCCATAATTACGCTTATAAAATTTATGACTACGACTTTGCATTACTTATTATTCTAGATATTTCCTTTTAATCGCTTTGCCTAGTATTGTTTCTCATTGTTTATTAAAAATAGGTTTTTACTTAGAACTCGATACTGATGGTTTAATTATAGAGAAGTATTGTTCTACTGGTAACTATTACGAGGTGAATTATGAAACAATGTTTAACTCTCCGTCGTTCTGCTACTTCAGACACACAAGTTTCAAATATAAAAATCAATCTGTATTAAGGTTAGAAAACCAGGCAAAAACTTAAACATAGGTACTTCAATTTTAGTGCATTTTACCCGACCACGGCGAAGTTGAAGGAAGGTAATCATTTTGGCAGTTCATGTATGAAAATTTAAATAGCCTATGTCATCCGGGTCATTATTACTTGTCTATTGACACCTCATCCATTAAAACGGTTGAGTAGTTTGAACGCTACATTGGTAAATACAAACATCCAGTACCCATCCTTAGCCGTGGGAGAGCCAGGAGGCATGAATGGGCCGGTTCGAAGTTTGCGCCTTTCGTTACGTATATCTCAATACCCTCATGTCGCTCTGAGTTATAATTAATAAAATAATTAGTTAAAATTACGAATTATAATTGTTAGGTCGTGTTAAATATTTTTGGAAAGAGGCAAGTCAAAAATCTGTTTTCACAAATATTTTATTTTAACAAAACCTTTTACCCGTGGAAGAGCCACGCTTCGGCATGCATAAGCCGGCTCGAACGGAGATGGACACGGCCTCACAGAAAACCGGTGTGAAATAGTGCTTGCGCTGTGTTTCACCGAGTGAGTGAGGATACCGGAGGCCCATACCCCAACCTCCCTCCCCCTATCTCCCCCCCTATCCCCCCAAAGGGTTGTTGCAGGTGTCCATGGGCGGCGGTAATCGCTTACCAACAAGCGATATGTCTGCTCGTTTGCCCGCCTATTCCATAAAAATTAAATATATGGACTACCAAAAATACTACCCTTCCTTCTGGCTTTGCCATAGTCGGGTAAAAAGGGGGTCTAAAAGAATGAAACAGGAAAATAATTCTGATAGAAATCCATAAATGCATAAATACAAAAATGATCAAGGTAGAGCCCTAGTAGTGGAAGTATTACCTTTACATTCGGCCAGTGAAAGTACCATGTAATCGGTCCAAACGGTGTGGAAATAAGACGCACGTTATGTTCAATTGTATTTGTGTTGTGTTTTCACTCCACACACCTACAAAAATGTTTTGATATAACATCGAGTACATAGTCACAGTTAGATATATTTACAGAAGACATGATATATGCACTCTTGTATTGTATTTATTTGTATAGATAGACATGTGTTGACTACTTCTGTCTTCATTTCTTACAGTGAATAATAGGTGTCTATTTACAAATTATAAAATATAAAATTTTACAAAACAATACAGACACAATAGTTTTATGCTAATATTAGCTACACTTCAGGTGCGTTTATTAATAACACATTTTATTTACCACACACTTAATTAAAAATGTTTTATATCTTATTCTTATTGTACAGTAGCTACGACCCGCGATATTATCCATGGATTTTGTTGCTTTTGAATCGGATATTGACCCTTTTTTAACCGACTTTAAAAAAAGAGGAGGTTCTCAATTTGACTGTGTTTTTTTAATGTTTGTTACCTCATAAATTTCGACTGGGTGAACCGATTTTGATGATTTTTTTTTTTTTGAAAACTGGTGCTTCCCGAATCGTCCCATTTAAATTTAGTCCAGATTGAAGTGGTTTTTTTTTGTTCGATGTTGTAATTATTTATAAAAGTAGTTTAAGTCACCTTTTTAAAAATCAGCTATTTGCACTGATTACGTTCAAATTTTGACTCTATATGCAAGAAGAAATATTCTCTTGAAAGATGGATTTTATTTTTGTTTTGCAACTACAATGTGCTACAGTTTAGCGTGGCAGATTACAACTAGTTATTAAATAGCTAAATAAATAAAATTATTTAGTAAAAAAGACGCTTACAAAAATCGGTTACAAATAAATAAACAGACATACAGCAAATAACAAGCTAATAAAAGCGTATTAAAAATATGCCCATAATAGTTATTGAAGCGAGGTTTACAATGGATTTCTGAACCTCACTTGTGTGTCTGTGACGGAATCGAACCGACTAAAAGAACATATTGTGCCTTAAATAACCGTCTTGCGTCTTAAATAAAAAGCATTCGAGAACAGCTGAAAACCCCAGTACAACAGGAAAACACAGAATTAACTGCACTTCAAAGTACTTATCTGTTCTGTAGGTATTAGTAAATTAGTGATGATTTTATTAATAAAACTAGTTTCATTTGTTTAATAATACAATCAAAATTACTTAGTCATAGAGTAAATAGTAGCAAAAGATTCCCTGAGCGGATTCTTCCTGTCCGATGACCGACGACCTGACACACTGTTCATAGGAATTGAATGTTTCTTTCTGTGAGTCATTCAGCCTGGACTGGTAGACTTAATGCAGTAGATAGATGACCTACATGATGTTCTATGTCGAGTGGACTAATAAAGGTTAATTGATTGGTCGATCGAATGAGTAGCTAATATACACCAAACGTCAGGTGTTAACATAATAGTTATTTGTTATACAAGAGTGCAAAGTTGCTTTTCAACCGCGTGCTCAATTTTGATGACCGAGCAAGCGAACGTTGAATCAGCGAGGGAATCAAAAGAGCACGAGGTAAAAAAAATTGCACTCGAGTGCAACACGTAACTTTTAATCCCACCTCATCGAGGAAATGACTAAATGACGTGAAAAGAAAATAGCGCTGCCGAAGCAAATCAAAAAAAAAGTACACCAAGAAGGTTCCGAGTCCGAGTTTTTAACAAATTAAAAAAAAAAAAAGATAAATTAGGCACCATGGAAATAGAAGTAAATAGGTTTAAGTTTAATGATGTTTTGACTTCACAAGCTTAGTGCACACGAAGTTTCTAAATTCAATTTTACTTTATCCTCTAGCGGATAAAAACGGCTTTTGCACTAAAATATCGAAGGCCAAAAATACACTTTCCGAGATGGTAGTATGAAAAGGGATGTTTTTTATGTGTGGCCCTGCTAAAATGACTCTACTCTGCCTGATGGAAAGCATAAGCAGAAGCCCAGAGTGGTGGTCACCATAGTCATTGCTCATGTAGACAATGCAACAATGCAGCATGGTGACCCACACTATGGCGGCCTAGATTTTGCATTATTGGGCCTCGGGTCTCGCAATCACCAACGAAACACGTCAGCATGATCGCTGTCATTTCACGTTGATCGTCTGTGCGAGGGTAGTACCGCCCCAGTCGAGCCGGCCCGTTCTTGTTTTAAAACTTTTCAATGTATTAGTTCATACAGTTGGTGTTTAATAAAACAAATTGACGAAGGAAATACTTGTCGACACCCATAAAAATAGTCGATACAAACTAATTGACCACGTGCTTCAATACTAGGTACTATTAGGTACTTGTAGATAGAAAACTTAATGAAACAAAACGATTTGGAAAACGTTAAAATTAACTTTCCTATAGGTACTCTATTTACCGTGGGAGAGCCACGCTTTGACATGAATGGGCCGGCTCGACCGGAGTGATACCACGGCCTCACAGAAAACCGGTGTAAACCGCTCTTGCGCTGTGTGTGAGTCAGGATACCGGAGGCCCATGTGGATGGGGATGGGGGGAAGGGTTGGGTAATCCTTCTCCCCATCCCACTCCAAATCTCCCAAAGGCCGGCAACGCACTCGCGACGCCTCTGGTGTTGCGGGTGTCCATGGGCGGCGATAATCGCTTACCATCAGGTGATACGCCTGCTCGTTTGCCTCCTATTCCATATAAAAAAAGAAAAAAAAACTCTAAATAAAATTTTACTAGGAGGTCCAAACCCATACAGAGATGAGAAGAAAATCATGATACTTAAAGAAATATTTTTGTATTGACCAAAAGATAACACCCTTGACCATTTCTATTTAGATTAGTCACAACAGAATGAATCAACAACCCCTAACGGGATTCGTCACCATTTTTTGTGAACCAATAAAGTAAACTTCTAATACATTTCTAATATTAAGAAAGTATGAGTTAAGTAAGTTGAGAAGATACAAGTTATGAGAAAAATGGCGTTCCCGCTAATTACATGGGGTGCAACACAATAATATTTGCACCAGAAATAACTGCTTTAAACGTTCATTTTGTGTTTTATATAAAACAAGCTGAACCCTGCGATGTCACCCGCAGTTATTGTCGCACCACGGGTAACGCCGCGGGGCGAAGCTAGTATAAAAACAGTAAGTAACCCTAAGTTACCAGCTATCAATGAAAGTCTCGTCAAAATCGGTCCAGCCGTCCCAGAGATTAGCCGGAACAAACAGAAAGACAAAAATTGTAAAAAATAATAATTTGTTGTATGTACCGTGTACATATGCATTTAGTAAAATAGCGGCTATTTTAATATTACAAACAGATGCTCCAATTTTATTTATTTGTATAGATATGTATAGACTAACCTAGTCTAATCCTCCTCAACTAGGATCAAGTCCTAGTCAAATCTGAAAGTATACCTATTTATAGATATTTAATTCATTATGTGTAGTTTTGATGGCATTTGCGTAGTATATATACATTGATATAGGAATGCAAGGGAAAATAAGGTGAATTATACAAGAAAATATGTTTTTTTTTCTCACCAGATTCATTAATGAAAAAATTACGCTTTGGTAATACTTATACTTATAATACTTTATAAAACTGTTAAACACTTACCTCTGTTTATACTTAATTAGTCACCTACGAAATGTTGTTTGATTAAATTCTTAACAGTTCCTCTTGCACTACAAGATTACTTATCAACTGTTCTATTAATTCCAATATAATTAAACGCGACATAAAAAACACACAATAAAAAAACACTTTTCCTTTTGAATTGAAAATTGACTTATTAATCAATCCAATGTGTATGTAAACATTTTTTGTTTACCGAGTTTATAAAAGCTGCCCAGAGATTGGGCACAATTCAAACAGGCCCATATTTGTAAACAAAAACATTTTGCCGCGTGTTATACGACTATAACGGTAGACCGAGAAACATTCGGTGCGGAGTGAGCAAGCGTCGATCTGAGACTGCCGCGCTCACCGTACACAGTTCGAGTGAATTACCGAGTTATGTGTACGGCATGGTGGTACAAAATTATATAATAATGTTAGTAAATAATGGTTACATAGATTTTAGTAAACAGAGCTTGTAGTTGCTGGTTCGCGTGCGAGGCGTAAAGAGGAATCACAATTTAACGATTGAACGCTCCAATGGTTTTTTTTTTTTTTTATGTATGGCCCGCCATAATGACTCTACTCTGCCTGATGGAAAGCATAAGCAGAATCCAAGAGTGGTGGTCACCATACTCACTGCGAATGCAGACAATGCAGTATGGCGACCCACACCATGGCGGCCTAGTGATGCTGCTGCATCTTTTAGTCTAGTCAACAAGTATGGAACTTGTTGACTAGACTATTTGGGCCTCCGGTCTCGCACTCACCAACGAAACACGACAGCACGAATGCTGTCATTTTACGTTGATTTTCTGTGCGAGGGTAGTACCGCCCCGGTCGAGCCGGCCCATTCGTGCTGAAATCAGCGTGGCTCTACTACCTACATAATGGTAATACGAATATCATAAGATGTATCATAAGAAAGTGCTTTCATCTGGATATCTGACTTGGAAACTTAGTATGTATTTATATGTTCAAATACTGGAATTAATTTTTGTGGTTGAGTTTTGTTATTCTAATAAAATGATGTAAAAGTTGTAATAATAAAAAAACACTATTAACGTCTTTCTGGACACAACGTAAGTAATCAAAGAAAATATATTTTCTTTTTTTAACCGAGTTCAAAAAAAGGAAGAGCTTCTCAATTCGACTATTTTTTTTTCATGTTTGTTACCTTATCATCACTTTCGACTGGGTGAGCCGATTTTGAAGATTCTTTGTTTATATTACAGCTGGTGCTTCCCGTGTGGAAGCACCCATTTAAAGTTGGTCCAGATTGAAGTCGGTTTTTTTTGTTGTTAAAATTTGTGATTATTATTGTATGAAGTATTCTCCCTTACGTTTTGTAGATTGTCCGAATTTTTTGTTGTTTCAACTTTTTGTATACCTGAGATTAGTGTTAGCCTTAAGATAACATTGAGGACTTATACTATTGTTCTCATTGGTCTGCATAATGAATTAATGATTGTTGAAAGGCATTGTTTTGAAAATCTTAAAATAAATATTCGTGTATATTTGTGTTGTTATGATAAAAATTACATACATTGTAATAAAATAAAGACAAACTATTTTGTTGCATTTTAATGTTATCTTCGCATTCTTTAATTATTTCTACACTATAATAAAACAGTACTAGGCGCTGTAGAAATAATTAGGATTAGATGCTATAGAATTCGTCCAGAAAGAATCGAGTGCAATCCGAATCAAGAAAGAAAGAACAGAGTTGATAAGTGGGTACTTTCTCATTTACCAAATGATCAATTTATGAATATGTCGTGTTTTAAATACTTGCATTAGGTATATCCATTAACACCAGAATAGAAAACAAAACCTGAGAGGTGTCAAGGTGTATATATGTATATACTATCCAGTACTATGACGTCAACTCAATGATAAAACTGTCGTTACAACGAATGGTGTCGTTACAACGAAAATTGTCGTTACAACTTTTGGTCTTAATCCATCTAGCCCCCTTTCGCAACGCGCCATAAGGAACTTCGTTCCAAAAAACTAACATTCACCAGTAGCAACAGAGCAGCAGTTCGTGAAACATTTGTGTTCAGCAACCACTTATTAGACGCCCTAGTATAAACGAATAAAACAGTTAAGGAATAACAGTGCCCAATTAAGTTGTGTTATGCCATTAGTAGAACAGCACACGGTTATTTAGTAGGGCCTGGTTTCGTTTGCTAAGTGCTCTTAACTGGTAATGACCGTATTGCATTACCTACTTCTTTTAGCACATTGCTACCTCTATACATCTTCCTGGTAATTTAAAGTAGAGATGGTCTGTTTTAAATTGTGAAAAGTTATTTTTCCATTTATCTATCTAATACTTTTAAACGAGCAATTCTTGTATGTATGTATATATTCTGAATCTCTGAAACGGCTTCAACGATTTTCATGAAATTTTGTATTTTTAGTATGGTTTCGAAAAAATCGCTCAAACATTCATTTTTAGAAAATTTACCAAAAAAAAAGCAGGTCATCCAGGTACCTTAATATAAATCTAAGATAATAAGTTTATGTAGAAGTAGCAAACGCTCCACTTCAACAAGACTGTACTTTTAAAAAAATGTTTATTTTAATCTTATTTTCATAAAACACTACATTTAAATATTTCAATAACATGCAAAAGCTAATGACAAAAACTGTGGTGGAGGAAGACCAACGAAAAATAAATTATCATCTTCCCCTTTTTTTTTTAAATCTGTATTTAAGGAGCTTAGCTACAACTATGACTATATCGCTCCATCTTCCCCTTGTGTCGATTTAGGGTCCGTTCACACAGACCGGCTCGGAGACCATCGGCCCGCTTTTTTCTTTTCACACAGACCGGATCGTATACGCTTGGAATTAGCCGGAGCGGAGCCGCCAACTATTTCACATAGACCGCCGCGCCGGTAGGAAGAGATCTGCGTGAGCGCGAGCGAGAAAGCAATCGGAGCCAGCCGGCTCTGCTTATTATTTCACACGAAGCGCGTTCAAGCATTCTGAATAACAAAAGAAGTGCACATGCAAAAATAAACCTTACTACAATTACTCAAAACTCTGTTTCCAACGTGATAAAAATCTGCTGTCCTCTCCGAGCCGGTCTGTGTGAACGGACCCGAATTGTTAATACAAAGTGTCACCACGTCGAGTCATAAGAGACGACCAAGGAAGCAAATTATATGACTTGACATGACAAAGTGACAACTGAAATCGTCAGTACTCATCAAACTCCGAAAACATTTCAAAACTGATATGGATTTATGAAACTATTGAGAACACCGTGGGAGAACCACGCTTCGGCATGAATGGGCCGGCTCGACCGGAGTGATACCACGGCCTCACAGAAAACCGGTGTGAAATAGTGCTTGTGCTGTGTTTCACCGAGTGAGTGAGGATACCGGAGGTCCATACCCCAATCCCCTACCTCCCCCCCCCATTACCAAAAGGCCGGCAACGCACTTGTGACGCTTCTGGTGTTGCAGGTGTCCATGGGCGGCGGTAATCGCTTACCATCAGGCGATATGTCTGCTCGTTTGCCGGCCTATTCCATTAAAAAAAGGACAATGTTTGAACTGAACATATTTTGTTAAGTATTGTTGTGGTGACGAATTAAGAATACCGAGAGTGTCACCACCGTTAATTCCATGGGTATCGTAAGAAGGAACTAAGTGAGTCAACTACGTAGGACAACGTCACTGCAAAGAGAAGGAAAGTTTGATACAAACCCTGTATCAAATCATCTCACCAGCTTAGTATAGTTGCAGGATCTTTGCGCAGATTACGCAATTTTCTACCCATATCAACCAAGATTGCTCTTACACAATCCCTTCTTTTCCCTATCCTCGATTATGCTGATGCCAGTTATCTAGATCTCACTGAAGACCAATTGAATAAGCTTCAGAGGCTCCAAAATCTCTGTATAATATTTATATTTGGATTACGCAAGTATGATCATGTCTCCGATTATCGCAAACAGCTTAAATGGTTCACCATCCGCCTTCGCCGGAATGCTCATATTCTTTCTCTTCTTTATAATATTCTATTCAATCCTCTTACTCCAGGTTACCTTAAATCACGGTTTACCTTTCTGCATGACACACACCACAGATTGTTGAGATCGTGAGAGCCTGAGATTGAGAATGCCAGGACATACTACAAAATTCCTCGAGCACTCCTTCACTGTCCAAGCAGTTCGGTTGTGGAAGTCGTGTCTCCTGCGGCTAAAATTAACAAAACAAATTAACAAAACTTGTTAACTAAACATGTTAGCGAAAAGTCGCAGGAGACGGACTTTTACACGAAAAGCAAAAATCTTTTATCTACTCGACAAAATGACTTATGTACACTTACTTATTTACTTTTATAGTATAAATATGAATAATATAAGTATTAATGTTAGTTCAGTTCAGTTTCATTATACGAGAAATATACGCTGGGATGTTTTCAGTCCGCTTTGGATAACATGTTTGGTTGTTAAAATTAACAAAACAGTTAAGCCACGCCCATATTTTGATAAATATGTGATGTTTGGTGTTTAAAAACATTAAACAGTGTCGCAGGAGAGGCTTAACGATAAGAAGTGCGCAGACATTAGCTACTTTTAAAAGACTGGTGAACGAATATTACCTGGGAGACTTCAACGACCTGTAACCGACCTTCATCTCAATTGGGCACAAAACTCCACTTGAGTAAATATAGATTATCTATTAATTAATATTATGGTTATTTATTAATATTTCTATTTAATTATTTAATCATCTACACTAGGTGTTACTACTACTATAAATAATATGTATATATACTTCTTTTTCCTATCACCTTTTAATACACCAGGCTCTACCCTATACTTTCCACGTCTTTCTTTCCATCCCATGGTTGCCTGTAAGAGATTGCCTTTGGGCGATAAGGCCACCCATCGTACCTACTTCCTATTTTTGTGTTACCTATGTAATTAATCTGGTGTACAATAAAGTGATTTATTATTATTATTATAGTTGGCCAAAACCTTCTTTCTAAGAATTATTTGCAGCTGTGTTTTAAAGAGCTAATAGTGACGATTCTGAGGATTCTGCTTTTAATGTCCTTTATAACTTGTAAAGAAGTGCAAGAAAAGAGGATAAATAGTAAATTGCTTATGATTCACTGCATTACAATAAAAATAAATCAAGTGACGATGATGATTTGCTTAACAAAATATTGTTTATAACCAAGTAGTACCTAATAGTTGATTATTTTAATATTTAAACACTTGCCGCGCAGCGTTTAACAAAATTAATAAAGTTATCCTTATAATCAATATTGTCTTTAAAACAATACCGATTCAAATGTGGTTTTGTCATTATTAATACAAAGGGAATATTATTTCATCGAAAAGATTTAATTCAATTCAAACTTCGTGGGATGTCCCATGATATACATTATGATGATACGTATGTATGTATTTGGAAATTAATACTATCCATTCTTACAAACTAATATAATTAATTCAAAAATAACTCTGTCTATCTATCTGTCTGTAACGCTTTCACTTCTAAATCACTGCACCGATTTCAATGTAATTTAGCTTAGATATATTCTTACATAAACGTACGCAACAAACTGATCTGTTATTAGGGAAATGGATTTTTAACGGCTGTTCATAAAACAAATCGAATCCGCTTAACACAAGCAATCCATTACGATGAGACAACCAATATAGGTACTTTATTGTTCGTTTATTTACACTCGAACAGGCGCCGGTGACGACTGCACCATGTACACGAGAAGAAAATTTAATACCTTGCTTACTTGAAGAAGGTTCACAAAACTACTTTATCTGTCACTAGCCGACCCACGCCTCGTTTGCGTCTCCTATTGCCCGTAGCGTGATAATTTTCCCCCGTTTTTGAAACATTTTTCATTGGTGCTCCGCTCCTGTTGGTCGTAGCTTTATAATATATAGCATATAGCCTTCCTCGATAAATGTACTATCCAACACTGAAAGAATTTTTCAAATAGGACCAGGGGTTCCTGAGATTAGCGCGTTCAAACAAACAAACAAACAAACTCTGCAGCTTTATAATATTATGTATAGTATAGATGTGCACGATCAATAAGGTACAGACGAAAGTTTCTATTATAAGACAAAAACGATTTTACTCTGTTGGCGATCCCGGAGATTATGTTTAGCTGGCGCACCCTTTAGAGGGGAAGGGTACACCGTGATCCCCACACAAGAGAATTTAATTGATTTTTTCAAGGTAGTAGAGCCACACTGATTTCAGCACGCACGGGCGGGCTCAGCTAGGCCTGAATTCTCACAGAAAAAGAACAAAATACCAAAAACGACAACATTCGTGCGCTCGCATTTCATTGGTGAGTGCGAGACGGGAAGCCCAATGGTGCAGTAGCATCTCAATAGGCCACCATAGAGTTGGTCACCTTGCTGCATTGTTGGATTGTCTGCATTTGCAATGAGTATGGTGACTAACTGACTACCACTCTTGGATTCTGTTTATGCTTTCCATCTGGCAGAGTAGAGTCACTTTGGCCATATATATAAAAGTGTCGTAGATGGCCACAGTTGCAAGGGAATTCCTTTTTAAGTTAAAACTGACCCCTTAGCCAAAATGCATGTGTTTCAAATATCTATCTACAATCGCTAACGCCTTTATTCTCTTGTATTATTGGCTAATAATTGTTTTGACCCCGTAACTTATGAACATTTGTTAGTTTTCTAAATAACGTGTAGGTGAATGTGAGTGTTACTGTTTGTACAGTAGTTATCTTCTTTACGACAACACGAAACTAGAACAGGACACCCGAATATTATATCATAAAAAATATAAATAAACTTCGTTAAACAAACCGACTTCAAAAACTAAAAATAAATAAATATACAGACATCTAACATACAACGTCATCTAGTCCCAAGCTAAGCAGAGCTTGTGTTATGGGTACTAGACAACTGATACAAAATACAAATATACCTTTTTTTTGTAAAAACATACATATTATACATAGAAAACACCCAAACTCCGAAACAAATATTTGTAGATCATACAAACATTTAGTCCGATCCGGGAATCAAACCCGAGACCTCATGATCAGCAGTCGCGGACGCCAACCGCGAGACCAATGAGGCAGTCATAAAATAATTTAATAAAGATTTAATTTAATACACCTCATATGCAAACCTTTAATATTAATAAAATACTATTATTTGTATGTGCTACCTATTGATAGGTTTGAAGTCGGTGCCAAGCTAAATGTAATAGTAGGTACCGCATTCGCAACATATATAAAAAATACCAATCAAGTTGAGAACCTCCTCCTATTGGGAATCGGTTAAAAAGACACGAGGGCTTCCGTTTTTCTTTATAATCTAAAATATTGAACTTATACAAAGCATTTGCAAAATTACATTCTCATATTCGTTTATGCATTATTCTGAGTAGTACCTGTCGCAGCTGACGTCGAGAAAGTGAAAACATTTTCAACGGTAATGGAGTTCCGATTGAACGAATCGAGTTATATTACATTCGCATCTTTATAATTTCCTTTTTCATCTCCTGACGGATGATATGTACGTAAATTTGAATAATGAAAAAAAATAGTTCAGTAGAACATACATACAAACAGGTTACATACACATAACGTATGTGTGACATTTATTGAACTTTCATAAATGAAACATCAGAAAATAAAATTCACCGTTAAGAAAAGTGCGATGACCAATAATTTAGTTTTCAAGTAATCATCTTGCTAGTTTGCTAATTCCCAAGATTATGTGGAGTCGGCTACCAGTTCGACCGGTGTTACCTAAATATCCGATTTTCTACAGAGCGAATGGGATCTGAGGGCAAACTGAATTCAAAGTTGAACAGTGAACTAGTTGTCAGTATATTTCAGATCACTGACTTCACAAGAAAGATTGCATAGATGTTCATGACAACCGAGACCGACGGCTTAACGTGCTCTCAGAGACACTGGCGTGAAACACCGCTTAACTCACGTACTCCGGACTGTTATTAAGAATTTATTTTAAGAAAAACCCAACAACACTTTTGGCTCGACCCGGAAATCAAACCCAAGATCTCACTAACCACTAACTAACTACTAACTAACTACTAGAGCAACTAACTTATTGGTCTAGTAAACCAATGAGTTAGTTGCTCTAGCGGTTAGTGTATACGATCATGACCCAATCATTTCGAATGTCACCTTTTAAAATAAGGAGTTTGCGCGCTGCTTCTTAGTTTACTACCTATAGATCATTTAACTGTAAACCCAAGTGGGTCCTCAATTTCATTCCAAATAATAACGATTAACAATTAGTGCTAAATGAACAAAGGACTTCTCAAATATAGAAGACAATCATTGAATTGCTAACGTGTTCCAAGTTTGAATTTTATTATTTAATCATGAGTCTCAAAATAAGGTCTGGTTCAGATTTGTTATGAAGAGCCGGCACTCTTAACTATAAATAAATTTATGAGTAAACTGATAAATTGATAGAAGATAAGATCCCATTGTTATTATAGTTAGAAGAGCCACGCTAATTTCAGCACGAACGGGCCGACTCGACCGGGGTACTACCCTCTCACAAAACATCAACCCAAAAAGACAGCATTCATGCTGTCCTACTTCATTGGTTATAGTGAGACCGGAGACCCAATGATGCAGAAGCATCTCGATAGACTGCTATAGTGTGGGTCACTATGCTGCATTGTTGCATTGTCTGCATTCGCAATGAGTATGGTAAACACCACTCTTGGATTCTGCTCATGCTTTCCATCAGGCAGAGTAGAGTCACGTTGGTATGCCCATATTTATATGATAAATAATGCTATCTTATCTTTTGCGGAAAAGTTCCCAATTTCAAAAGTTTAACTTGTATATTAAAACTATCTTTTCTTTGTGCTGAAATTTCTTTATTTGTAGCCTGTACACAAACTATCATTATCAAAGTAACTCCTATGCGCTAATAGTTGTTTAAATTTATCCTGAGGAAAACTTATGTTCTGAAAAACTAAATAGAAATTATTTTATTTAATTATTGCGTCTAATAAAGTACACAATTGTCTCCAATACCACGTTCTTCATCTTTTATGTATTTTATCTGTCAATATAACATTTTAAAAAAGAAGGAATACGCCTCAAAAAGCATAGATTATATGTAATACACGACTGCACGTATGACCTAGGTTTCAGGGGTTGCCACGCTCTCCGCTTCCTACTTCGCAAAGTGATATAGGCTCAAATCCCACATGGGACCACACTTTGTGTGATCTAAAAACCGTTGTTCTGCGTTTGGGTGTTCTTGGTGTTGATGTATGTTTGTAAAAGTCCCCCACGACGCAGGATTAATTCCTAGAGCGAGATTAATCTTTTATAACAAAAAGATAAAAACAAATGCAAAATCATTAAAAAAAACCGACTTCCAAAAAAACATCCCACGAAAACTCTCTGCCAAAAAAACAATTAAAAGCGTAAAATAAACTGGTTCTTCATAAATTGCGTATACCTAATTCTTTATTCATTTAAATAGTAGTATTATAATGTGTGCTAGGTACCTAGAATCTGTTTGAAGTCGATGCCAAGTGACTATCGCTTAGACTTTTGTAATTGTTCGTTTGTATTTTTTTTGGCTTACGTGTAATATTAAAATCATCCTCTAATCCCTAACTGTTGAAGAGTTTAACCTTCTATCATCAGCTCACCTAAATAACTTGAAAGTATACGACTGAAGGTCTTTAGATACGTATGAAATTCGAAGAATTATCCTCCAACTCCTAACCGTTGAGGAGTTGTACCTTCCACCTTCCATCATCAGCTTGCCTAAATAATTTGAAAGAATACGACTAAAGGTAACATATATACATGTCGGAGACACAAGAATAAACGAGAACATGAATGACAGATACAGCCAATCTGGACCAAAGCCAAACACTAATCACTACTAAACGGATACGAATCAACCTAAACACCATCAGCAACCCCCACGAGGGGGTTGGGGCAACGCTCACTCCACCGCGGTGCCCTGTGGAATTCGCCACCTAGGCTAGTAATTCCCCCACTGGTAAATATAGCCTCGTACCAAATGTTTGTAACACTTTTATTATTCGGATACCCTCATTCCGACACGGCCGTCCTGACGTATTACACGTCCTCGTGTGATGTTGAAGGCAGTGCATCATCGTTATCCGCAGAAAAGAAAGAGACATTTTTGGTATTGTTCGGCCACTCCTGACCAAGAACATTGGGTACATTATTATTTATTACATTTTATCTTCTGTGGAACAACTTCATTTAGGACATTTTCATAAAATAATAGGCTTTTCGTTATCAAATCTGAATGCTAATAGACTTCTCGCTACATACTAAATTAATAACACCAGTAAGTAGTATCGCAACAGACACCTCACCGTTTATCGCGTTACACATTTTTGGATTATTAACAATATCTAGATGGCCTCTTATTCTACCAATTTCACTTTTCAATGGCCACCTCGCCTTTCAGTGGCCACCTCGCCTTTCAATGGCCACCTCGCCTTTCAATGGCCACCTCGCCTTTCAATGGCCACCTCGTACGAATTTCGAGCGGAGGGTAGTTCGACCGCTCGCCGCGACCGACGATCCGTTACACTCACAAACATTCTGGGCAAATGAGATTCAGATCCCACTTCTGATGTCGGAGACACAAGAATAAACGAGAACATGAATGACAAATACAGTCAATCTGGACCAAAGCCAAACACTAATCACTACTAAACGGATACGAATTAACTTAAACACCATCAGCAACCCCCACGAGGGGGTTGGGGCAACACTCACTCCACCGCGGTGCCCTGTGGAATTCGCCACCTAGGCTAGTAATTCCCCCACTGGTAAATATAGCCTCGTACCAAATGTTTGTAACACTTTTATTATTCGGATACCCTCATTCCGACATACATATGATATTTAAAGATTTATCCTCCAACTCCTAACCGTTAAGGAGTTGTACCTTACATCATCAGCTCATCATCATAAAATGATGACTACCAGACGCAAATACCGGTGTACCTTCAGAAAATATACGAAAAACATAGTATGTGCCTATAAAAAAATTAGGGTTTCCCTCGATTTTCCTGGGATCCCATCATCAGATCCTGATATGCTGGCAATGGGACCACCTCGGAAGCATACCCTTCCAAATACAAAAAAAAAATTCAAAATCGGTCTACAACTGACGGAGTAATCGGTGAACATATATAAAAAAAAATAAAAAAAAAACATACAGTGGAACATAGAACCTCCTCCTTTTTGGAAGTCGGTTAATTAGAACTGCTTTAGGTGTGCAACGACCTCGCACCGGAAGAGTATGTGAACAAATCCTAATATACCTCCGAAGCCTGTGGCAAAAGATGAATTGGAGGCTTAAAGTCTGTGAAGTTAATTTAATTCCACGACCCCACATCAGGTAGGACTAATTTGTTTTGCGCTACGCTTGTACGTAATTCGATTAATATAACGTGGATTAGGTATTAGCGAGTTTAAGGTATCTTTTACTGTTGGCTTACTTATATATTTTGTGGAAATTATTATTAATTACTCATGTCATCGACTAAGGGTTTTTTTTACGAAGTAACTTTACTTATCTCTCATCTCAGTTTCTTTCATTAACTTCATTTGTTTAATATATCGAATTTTAAATAATGACGCATTAACGCGGTTCGGGATTGTTACGGGTAGTGTACCGCTCTCTGTAATCATAATAGTGTTGCGTTTCTTACTTCCACTTAACTGGCACGTGATTGTGGATAGCTACTTAATCTTTATTAAACACACTTTTGTCTAATAATACGATTGGTATGAGGAATAAACCATAATACGAGTACCTGCTAAAAAAATCTTGTATTACTTACTGCCGTTAAATTTGATAAGCAATGTTTTTAAACGAAATCAAGAGGCGAAATTTAGTACATATTAATGAACATTGGTTAAAGATTTAGAAATTTAATCTAGGTACACTAACCAAAGCTTTATTATCACTATGACATTATGGAATCCATTGATTTCGAAGTACCTCATAAAGTATGATGTAAACATAGCAATATTATATATCTCAAAAGTAATTATTAGTTATGATATCATGTGATTGGAACTATCGATTTCAATACAACTTCCTGAAGTGAAAGTCGAGAGATCATGTTGCGTGTGGTATACTTTTAGGTATGAAACCTTTCGTTGTATATACTAGAGCAAGATAGATATATTATATTAATAAAAGCAATTTAAAAAAATTGTAATGCATACATCCATACACTTACGCTGCTTAGTGCTTGCGCTGTGATTCACCGAGTGAGTGAGGATACCGGAGGCCCATACCACAACCTCTCCCCTATCTCCCCCCACCCCAAAGGCCGGCAACGTACTTGTGACGCGTCTGGTGTTGCAGGTGTCCATGGGCGTCGGTGATCGTTTACCATCAGGCGATACGTCTGCTTGTTTGCCCGCCTATAACATAAAAAATATATATAATAAAAATGATAAATTTGTTTAAGTACCTACGCTTTGTACGTGTGGTGACGGATTGAGAATACGGAGTGTCACCACCCCTATTCACCCCATGGGTGTTGTAAAAGGCGACTAAAGGAAAAAACTACGCATAACAACATCATTGCAAAGAGAAGGAAAACTTGTAACAAACCCTATACCAACCCGTCTGGCCAGCGTGCTATATTAGGCTAAACCCTCCTTTCCAAGGAGAGATTTATGTCCAGCAGTGGACTGTTAAAGGCTGTTAATGATGATGACGCTTCAAAAACCCAAAAGATTCTACACCGATCAAGTTTTAATTTTGACACGGTAAATAAAAAATATTCTAATATAAACTTAGTAGGTTAGGTTCTCTAATTAGAGTTCTCTAAAAGAAGTTCTCTAATTATTTTATTGTTTCTCATTGACTGTACATGGACCAACTTCGATTTGTTGTAATTAAATCAAGCAAATGAATTTTATTGTATTGTTATTGAATCGATTCTCTAATTTGTGTATGTCCGACGTATAACTGCAGAGAATTTTCTAAACAACTTTGTAAAACGATGTTTTTAATTCGGTTGGCATATTCTTTGAACCAAGTTGCAGTATAGCAACAAACCTTCAACACACCTAAACTAATTTAAAAGGTAATTTGCCCTTAGTTTTGAAAGTTATATCTACCTATAATTGACTGATTCGGTGGCGCAGGAGACCTCAAGCACAGCATTCGCATGCTTAGCGCCATTGACTTAGCGCATACGAATGCTGTGCTTGAGGTCTCGGGGTCAATTTCTGGGTCGGAGCAAATGTTTGTATGATCTGCAAATATTTGTTTCAGAGTTTGGGTGTTTGCCATGTATAATATTTATGTATTTACAAATAAAAAGCATTAAAAAAACAATAAATTCAAGCATCATAAAAAAGCATATACATGAACTCATATCAGTTATAATATTAGTACCCATCATACAAATACCTACTGCTTTGTTTGGGACTAAATGGCGTTGTGTTTTAGATGTCCGAAATATTTTATTTATAATTTATAAATAAATTATCTATTTCTCATATCCCACATAAGTTTGACTATGAGTTACGACGACGACACCACCCTTACTACTGATGTTAAACATAGGTAATACGTACTTATATTTGGATCTACTTATGCAACAAGGAACCAATCTTCAATTCCATTTAAAAAATGACCCAGAGAAGGTTGATTTTTAAATGTTGCTGTGTCCTTATATAAATTTTAACATGTATGTGGATTGGTTCATTCTTACATAAGTAAAACTATTTCTAAACTGAATTAAAAAAAAATATACGCTGTTATCATCAAACCATCGTGCTAATCTCACAATTATTTGTCCTGGGAGAATTGAACTCACTATCTCTGAGTTAGCAGTTAGAATCACTAGCTAACAAAACTTGTACCTAGGTAATGTAGACGTAAGTCTGATAAATTAAATTTCTGGAGGAATTAAAAATGATGAGACTTACAAAAATAGAATATATTTAGAGAACACAGTTTGGTCACCATTTAAATTAAACCTTAGTGACAAACAGTTACTTCGCAGAATTCACGGCGGGATTCACCTAGTCTTGAATTTTGAATTGATCACTAAGAACACAGTGCGGATTCAAGATGACGCTATCGTAACATGTAGATAAGGGTAACTCCCTCAGAACATTACGTTCATTGTCACAGTCTAATGAAATAAATATGAGTAGAGACATGTTTTCCTCAGTGTGTCAATGTATACATTATGTCTTTTATTTCATAAAGTTAGTGATTTTAGATTTTTTTTTGTTTGGAGAGAGCGAGAAATTTTCAAAAGTTTTGAGTGCGATTGCCAGTTACCAGCGTACTAAAGTTCTCTACTTTAATAACATAAGGTATTCGTATAGAATGCCACTTTACAAGTAAAACACAAACGTTTTATATGTACTTAGAATATTTATTAGGTAGCTATAGAGATCTAACGGCATCGTATTGTCTTTCACTCCTTGACCCAGTTGCTTTAGCCACGTTATTTTATTGTGTGACACTCGTATACAAAGGGCTTTGTGTTGGCATGTGCGAAGATTTAAGATATGCGTACACTAGGATGTAGAGGGACGTAGAATGATACAGCGCAGTGCAGTTCAGTTTATGAAACTAATTAAACGGCTCTCTCATGAATACATTTATTTAGTTTTCGAACCTATCTTCAGTAATTATACGTTATTTAATAATAAATACGTCATTACTTATTGAATAATGCTGACGGATGACGCGTGGCTGGTGCGTAGCGGCTACATCTTGATTTGATTTCTTGATTTTTTTTAGACTACTCCCGCACTAGTAATAAATCCTGTGACGCGGGGAACTTTACAAACATACATGAAAGGACACAAAGAACTCCCAGCCTCAAAACTCAAAATTCAATTTTTGAATCACACAGTGTTGTCCCATGTAGGATTTGAACCCACAACACTTGGTGAAGTAGAAAGAGGCGTGGCGACCGCTTGAACTACTAAGCCATACGTGCAGTCAACGACGCATAGTGTTAACGACACTCGCCTTATTAAATTCTTCGGGATCACTGCGCTGTGCAACTCTGTTCTTAATTGTAGACATTACTAACAAAATACAGCCCACTTTTTATTTTTATACCATCACCTTCGATCACCATCACTGAGACCTTAACTAAGTATGTTACTACACTGCTCTGCCTTGCGTCGTTTGCCTCCCAGCATACGCTTATCTTTAGCAATGTTCACTCATACTTCAAGCAGGATACATTGTATGGATAATTTGTAGTACAAAGCATCGAGAACTCCTTGGGGAAGGTGGAAGTCTACGCGACGTCATATCCGTCTCTAACTTAGTGCCAGAGTAGAGTTCGTCGACCTTAATGCTTTGGCAAGTTGGTTAAATTTTAATCTTGAAATTGTGGATGAATTCTAAACGAGGCACTAATCTTAAAATAAATGCTTAATCAAATGGTAATTAAAATAAATGCTTCCGTGACACATTATTATTATTTAAGCATTTATTTACGTAAATAAATTTTAAATATTAACAATACGTTGTCAGATTTATCGCAACACGATTTATTTAAAGAGTATTCCGTATTTTTGTTTATTTTTTTTTCTTAAAAAGACAACTGTTATATTGGTATTTAACATTTTTATATTTTTTTTACATCTAACACAACGCCATCAAGTCCCAAGCTAAGCAGAGCTTGTGATATGGGTACCTACTAGACAACTGATAGAAATACATAATTATACTTTTTTTTTGTAAATACGTACATATTGTACATAGAAAACATCCAAACTCCGAAACAAATATTTGCAGATCATACAAACATTTGGTCCGACCCGGGAATCGAACCCGAGATCTCAAGCAAAGCAGTCGCATACGCTACCACTACGCCACCGAGGCCATTGCCATAATAGCTCCGTAATCACTAGACATTTATTTAACTTAAGTACGAATGTACTGGCATGAATTAGCCGACCGGCTAATGTTTTAATTGCTGGTTTCACGGTGTACGTATTGTGACGATTAAGAATACGGAGTAGATATCGCCACCTCTATTCTTCACGTAGGAGTCGGATGAGCCAACTATATAAGAGAGCAAACTACACAGAAAGCTTGGAAGTTTTTTTTTTACCAATCCGTTTGGCCAGCGCGGTACCTATAGTAAAACCTCATTTCTAAGGAGAGGCCTATATCCAGCAGTGTATGAGTGGAATGCTAAATATTGTTGATGATGGTTACGGTAAATTTGCGAATTTCTAAAGCCGAGTCTCCACTGAACAATTTCCTCGTGTTTGTAACAAAAATTCTCAACAAATGTTGCAAATATTTATTGACCCTGTGAAGACGCTTAGTTGGAAACAAAACACAGACACAATGGAAACAAAAGTTGGCGATTTTCTGAAGAGTTGCAAACAATTGGAAACACTGAAATTGTCAACAAACCTTAAGATAACCTATTTTATTTACAAATCTTTTTCACAACCAGTAGTGTTTTCAGAGGCACTATATCTTCAGAGGGCACTAACTTAAATACCTAAACTGTTGCGGGATTCTCCCGTCCTTGGATGACTACTCAGAACACAGTTACGATTTAAGGTCACCTAGCTGTGAAATAGTTATCTATATATATAAAAGAGTAAGGTGACTGACTGACTGACAGACTGACTGACTGACTGACATACCCAGAGATCAACGCACAGCCCAAACCGCTGAAGCTAGAATTCTGAAATTTTGCATGTAGGTTCTTTATATAACGTAAGTGATCACTAAGAAAGAAATTTTTTAAATTCCACCCCTAAGGGGGTGAAATAGGGGTTGAAAGTTTGTATGGAAGTTCGTCATTTTTTAAGTAAGAAACATGAAACTTTATTTTTAGGGTACTGATTTAAAATGAATAGATACGTATTTAAACGTTTCTGAATATTCAACCCCTAAGGGGGTGAAATAGAGGTAATTTTTTTTATGGAACTTCGTCATTATTAAGTTAGAATCATGAAACTTTATTTTTAGGCTACTGATTAAAAAAGAGTAGATACGTATTTCAGCGTTTCGGGATATTTCACCCTTAAGGGGGTGAAATAGGGGTTGAAAGTTAGTATGGAAGTCCGTAATTTCTTAAATAAGAAATATGATACTTTATTTTTGGGCTACTAAATAAAAATGATTAGATACGTATTTAGGAGTTTTTGAATATTATGCCCCTAAAGGGGTGAAATAGGGGTTGAAAGTTTGTATGGAAGTTCGTCATTTTTTAAGTAAAAAACATGAAACTTTACTTTTGGGCTACTGATTAAAAATGAATAGATATGTATTTAAACGTATCTGAATATTCTACCCCTAAGGGGGTGAAATAGAGGTTAATTTTTTTAATGGAATTTCGTCATTTTTTAAGTTAGAATCGTAAAACTTTATTTTTAGGCTACTGATTAAAAAAGATTAGATATGTATTTCAGCGTTTCTGGATATTCTACCCCTAAGGGGTTAAAAAGGGGTTGTTATTTCGTATATAGGTCAGTCTGGAAGTCCGTCATTTTTTAAGTTAGTAACATGAAACTTTATTTTTGGGGTACTGATTTAAAATGAATAGATACGTATTTAAACGTATCTGAATAGTCTACCCCTAAGGGGGTTAAATAAAGGTTAATTTTTTTAATGGAATTTTGTCATTTTTACCCGACTACGGCAAAGCCAAAGGAGGGTTATGATTTTGACAGGCTATGTATGTATGTATGTTCATTTATTCCCTCATAGCTCCTTAACTACTTATTAGAACTGGACAAATGAGGTATCGTTAGAAGCGTCTTGATTGTCTTCTGGTTATAGGTTATATGACGTGTCGCTGAATCATATGTGGCGCCCTCTAGCCGACATAAAGTAATGAATTAAAATATAAATTTGAGATAAATATGCCGTGTTTGGTGTCATTGGAAAGTGCGTTACTTGTACATTTCAAATATATATATATTATATATTAATAACGGCTCCAAAATATTTTAAATAAAAAAAAAGTAAAAACTAAAACCCAACTACGACAAAAAACAGACGCTGAAAAAGTATGAAACAAGTTTGGAAAGCCGTAGTCACACGTTACATAGAAACGCACCATAACACTTTAAAAACGTGTGACTACGGCTTTCCAAACTTGTTTCATACTTTTTCAGCGTCGTTTTTTGTCGTAGTTGGGTTTTAGTTTTTACTTTTTTTAAATTAGAATCATGAAACTTTATTTTTAGGCTACTGATTAAAAAAGATTAGATACGTATTTCAGCGTTTATGGATATTCCACCCTTAAGGGGGTGAAATAGGGATTGACAGTTTGTATGGAAGTCCACACTTTTTTAAATAAGAAATATGAAACTTTATTTTTGGGCTACTAAATAAAAATGATTAGATACGTATTTAGGAATTTTTGGATATTGTGCCCCTAAGTGCCTAAATACGAAAGTCTTCAATCAATACGTTCTACCTGTTATGACATAAGGTGCCGAAACGTGGACACTTACGACACGGCTGGTCCACAAGTTCAAAGTCGCTCAGCGTGCTAGGAGAGGGCTATAATAATACTAATGATTTATTTTTTTCATCACAAAAGCTCAACGTTTCTCTAAGGGATCGCATCAAGAATGAGGTGATGCGGTAGAGAACCAAGGTCATTGACATAGCCCACAGGATGAAGGCTGAAGTGACATTGGGCTGGCCATATTAGCCGCAGAACTGATAACCGTTGGGGTAAACGGGTTCTTGAGTGGTGACCGCGTCTCGGCAAACTTAGCGTAGAACGTTCACAGGCAAGGTGGAATAATGATCTGCCCAAGACGGTTGGCAGGAGCTAGATGAGACAAGAAGCTGGGGATCGAACCAAGTGGCGTGCAATTGGAGATGCCTACATCCAGCAGTGGACTGCGATGATGGTGATAAGATACGTGTTTAAGCGTTCCTGGATATTCTATCCCTAGGCTAGACTGGAAGTCTGTCATTTTTTAATTTATTAGCCTGAAACTTTGTCTTCAGACTTTTGATTACAAATAAATGAATACGTATATCAGCATTTATGGGAATTATATTCCTAAAGGGGTTAAAATAAGGGTCGAAAGTGTGTATGAAAGTCAATTTTAATGGACTATTGATTAAACATAAATACGTTTAAAAACATGAACACAGTATTCATAGATACTGACACAGTTTTAATTAAATACATATAATCAACTTCCACGCGAGCAAAGCCGCGGGCAACAGCTAGTAATAAAAATAGTAGAAATAAGTGATTTCTTGTGGTTACCCATTTACTAAGTAATTTATTGAATTACATTGCATTACTATTAACTGATTATGTATTGTAATAATTATATTTAGTGACGCATTTTCCCAGAAGTGTTATTACAAGACATGTACCTACTTATTACATGTTTGTAGGTAGGTACCCCTAGTTCGATGTAGGTACTTTAATAAATTAGTACTGGGAGTAGATAAGAAAAATATAATTGATTGATAATCAACGTTTTTTATACGTCCAAACATATTAAGGAAGATAATAATGTGATGTTGTGCTAAAAAAGACAAGCTACAATTGTTAACAAATGTTTGCCTTTGCTATTAAAATAATATTAAAACTTGTAATTGTGTTTTATATACACTGTAATTAATGAGTGGCTAATAACGTTCCAAAAATGTTTTTTTTAATCTAAGAAATGTATTCGCTTTGAAGATTTTGTATAAAATTTATAAGAAAAAAAATCTTTCCAAAACTGTAACGTAACATTTGATCAAAATGCAACTGAGATTGGGAGTTGTCATAGTTAATAGAGTCTGGCCAGCGAAAGCGTGGCCTAGGTTTTTTCTGAAAAGTTTAATATGGCAACATTATTAAGCTGTCAATGATACGTCAAAGTACGACTATTCTTGATCATTTTTAGGGTTACGTGCTAAAGGCAAAAAACGGAACCCTTATAGATTCGTCATGTCTGTCTGTCTGTCCGTCCGTATGTCACAGCCACTTTTTTCCGAAACTATAAGAACTAAACCGTTGAAACTTGGTACCTAAGTAGATGGATTCTGTGAACCGCATTAAGATTTTCACACAAAAATAAAAAATAAAACAATAAATTTTGGGGGCAAATACTTAGAACTGAAACTAAAAAAATTTTTTTCATCAAATCCATACCTGTGTATCTATGGATAGGTCTTCAAAAATTATATTGAGGTTTTTACTATCATTTTTTTCTAAACTGAATAGTTTGCGCGAGAGACCCTTCCAAAGTGGTAAAATGTGTGTCCCCCTGTAACTTCTAAAATAAGCGAATGATAAAACTAAAAAAAACATATGATGTACAATTACCATGCAAACTTCCACCGAAAATGGTTTTAACGAGATCTAGTAAGTAGTTTTTTTTAATGCGTCATAAATGGTAAACAACAATTTATCGAGCAAAGTTACAACGAACTAAGAACTTTTTTACTATGTTACTTGCTGCTACGGAACCCTTCATGCGCGAGTCCGACTCGCACTTGGCCGCTTTTTGATGATTACTTTTTGCATTATTAGATGTATTGTACCTATTTACGATACTATTTCTTATTATATCTCTTATATTATATTCAGCTAAGCGTATGATGGGAAAAAAAAACAATCTTCCCGCAAAATAAACAGAAACACTGATAAAATTCTCTTTTGACCCAATAACTGCAGAATATTGTATGAAAATGACGGACCATGTAATCAATGTGTAACATAAATATGTACAAACCATAAGTACAGATACAGACAAAGAGATCACAAAACAAATGAAGCATTGGAACCATTTATCATTATAGAGTATTTTACTGTTTACG
Source organism: Diaphora mendica (assembly GCA_949125395.1). NCBI lineage: Eukaryota > Metazoa > Arthropoda > Insecta > Lepidoptera > Erebidae > Diaphora > Diaphora mendica. Next base: position 38,912,382 of record OX421310.1, on the reverse strand, counting down.
AGAAAAAATCTAAAAATACATTATTGAGATACCATGCAAAAAGCAGTCGGAAAATGTTAGTTTTAGTTCATAAAATAAAAAAATATTTTTATAATTTATTTCGAAGTTTTCAGTTTTGGAACGAAGTGCCTTAAGGGTTAACCGGCAAAAAGCGTCACGCCGTAACGTTAATTAAATCCTTAGTTAATTATATTTATATATAATTAGCGTATGCGAATGCGGTGTTTGAGGTCGCGGGTGCGAATCCTGGGTGGGATCAAATGTTTGTATGATCTGCAAATATTTGTTTTTCGGAATTTGGATGTTTTCTAGTCTAATATGTATGAATTTACAAAAAATATAATAACTAACTTTTTAATTTTTTTTCTGAGACAGTATGAAGCACTTGTATTAGGTTTCTGAATTTGAATCCTGACATAAACATAGAAGTATTGTGGATTAGTTACAGGTATAATGTGGGCCGTTCACAGCGTCACTGCAATGCCGGGCCGACCTGTGACGTGAGTGGAGCGAGCACAAAAAGGAAAATATGGTACGCGACGATCCAGGGAAGCCGCTCGCCAAACCTTGATACTTCTACAAGAATGAAATCATAGACAGCAGAAAATTCATTAACATATAAACAGACTAAAGTTTAGCCACTGCTACATTTCCACTCACCTGAACAGACTCAACTTAATTACGAGTGACGCGTGTGAAGTGAACTTTGAAATGTTGTGGAGATAAACTTGTAAACTTTCCATCAAACTGTCTCCAATCAAATATCAACGACTGGCTTCAAAAGGCTAAAACCCAGAGCCGTAAAATCAAGTTATTATAAAAAAAATATCATTCCCTTCGGTTGGCGAAACTGTCAAATTGAAAATATCCGCTGATGTCACTGTCACAGAGTACATTGTCGCTGTCTTCGGTCCTTGTTTTCAGTGAAACAAGACAATAAAACTTCCAATGAAATTATACAACAGTGAAGCTATGAATACAAAAGCAGAAAGTAAGCCTCGTGATTGCTTTGCTTGCAGAGCTGTAGGAGGCGCTGGTTTAATCGGAATTGGAGGTTATCTTGGTGTCAATGCTACTAAAAACAAATCAACTGCGGGAAAATATTTCCTCTCATTTTTGTCATTTGGTACGTACCAATGCATAGTTGCAACACTATTTCTGATTAAAGACTAGACCTGGAATCAAAGTTTTGTTTGGTATAGATTTGATATCGCCGTACTTTTTGATATTTTCTAACTATTGTATTAGCCACCGTTATTGGGAAGTCAGTGCCCTCAAATGTACTGACAACTAGTTCAACCTTCGAATTCAGTTCACCGTCAGGGTTAAAACGTAGTTTTATTACATACTCTTTGGTCAGGGTTGGGAATAATAAAGGCTAGGATGCCGATGTCTTAACTACTAGTGCCGGTTTGTCATATACCAGTGCCTGTTTTCATTCTTATGGTGCTAAAACTATTCTCTAATTCATGGAGTTCTGAGGACCCTATTCACCATCTGAGAAATAATAGAACTATTAGTATTTACAACAATGTTTTATCTCTTCTGTTGTTAGACTGTTCATGTAAATTTGTATATTATAATGATTCAGTTTCATTTTATACTTCTTGCTTAATATTTTGTAGTTATTGCATCAAACTGAGCTAAGTATTACTAATAGTGTAAATTATATGTTCACTGTAATATTTTAATTTCTATTTTATTTTTTGTTTGTAAATAGCAATTAAATTACATGTAGATAAACCATACTGCAATTAGCAACTCCCCATTTATTCTTCTACTCCATCTAGCTGTTGCCTGGAAGAGATTGCATATATTTTTATTTTTATATTTATTTAATCAACCAATACATAATTGTTACAGTCACTTACAGAGTAGGACATTTAATTTAAAAATAGTTATAACGCGATACAATAAATTACACTGGTGTAAAACTATGTTCTATGGTGTTTTTCTGTAAGAAATCGCAGACTGTGATAAGACCACCCTTTGTAAACTGTTTACAAACTATTTTTAGATTGTAAACTACATTATTAAGTGTGCCATACACTGTATGGATCTTAAAACATAACTTAAATTTACCAAAATGTATTGATCTGTTATTAAAATTATTTTAAATGTTTTATTTCAGGCTTCATCTGTCTTGGAGTGGCAAGATATAAGCAAACTTTCCCATTCCACAGGAAACAACAATTGGAGAACCAACAGAAATAAAAATGTATCATTGTGAAAAAAACAGAAAAATTCAGACAACTGCCTCGGCGGATCAGTGGTATTTGTTTAGTTAAAATCAAATATGCATCAATTTTTTTTCATTGTAGATACTTCTCGTGTGTAGCTGAATTCCTGGACATCTTTTCTATAACTGCACTCCAATATGACTGCATGGTTGGCCTAGTGGTTTAAGCGGTCGCCACGCCGCTCTCTACTGCGCCAAGTGTTGTGGGTTCAAATTCCACATGGGACAACATTTTGTGTGATTCACAAATTGTTGTTCTGAGTCTGGGTGATCTTTGTGTCTGTTTCATGTATGTTTGTAAAGTCCCCAGCGGCACAGGATGTACATCCTTAATGCGGGAGTTGTAAAAAAAAAAACAATATTAAGTAACCAATTCATTGTAAACTGTTTACTAAAAATGCTGAATTACTGAAGCAATTGTAACAAATGAGGTGTCAATAGATTTGTTATAATGACGGAGGTGACATAGGCCATATTTTTTTTTTTTTAAGTTGTACTTAGTCTGGTAGTGAAGCTTTTCTTGTTATTTGTTTATTTTCCTAAATCAAGTTGTAAATAATGCAATAAAAAGTATGTTAGATAGTTCGTAAGATGTTAATAATTATGTTAGTAAGTAGCATTAAGGTTTTATGTGTGCACTGATAACTTAATAAAGTCTGTGTTATCAAAAGAAATAATATATTTATTTGTAAATAGATGTTATAGTTATGTTGTTTATATAAAAAAAATGTTTTAATTATAAATTTGTTTCTTTTCCGCCCAAAAAATAAAATACATTATTTTTACCAAACAGTAGGTACATCTATACTTATAATAAAAATGTAACAATTCCAATTCTGTACATTAAAGACATTTTGAAATTTTTTTTTGGAGGGCTCTCTATAATCGATACTGAAGCCAAATCTGTATTTTTTTAAATTTTTGTCTGTCTGTCTGTCTGTATCTTGGCCGCGCATCACGCCGAAACTACTGATCGGATTCAAATGAAACTTGGCATGATTTGAGTTCATACTACGAGGTAGGACATAAGATACTTTTTATCCTGAAATTCAGCACGGTTTCCTAGCGAGAGGGGATGAAAGTCAAAATATGTACTTAGTTGTAATTCAATAACACATAGTCCGATTTCATTCATTCTTTTTTGCTAGAAAGAAAAAAAATAAAAGATAACGGGAAAAGTGTATTTTTTGTCCGCGACTGTACACTGCCTGTGGGAAGCTGAGACAGATATGTAAATATGGCGGTACGAAGTTCGCCGGGTCAGCTAGTTTCAATATAAAGAGTTAAAAAATTGTCTTTACATTTATTTCTAAATTTAATATCAATTTTTTTAAAGGAAAATTCTATCACAGTTTTTATATAACCATAATAATTGGGATTAGAAAATAACGAGTATTCTGTTATTAATCTAAGAATACATTTTTTTTAATATAGTTTTCTGACGGAGAAATACTAAAGCCATTAATATGGGCACCGCATCGTCATACGGCGTCTATACCACCACTAGTCAGGTTGATTCCGACACTTAGGAACTTAAAACTGGGTGTCACGTCCCGAGTTGGTTTCCACACTCACAAAATTGAGACTAACCACAACCTGCCGGGGAACCAGGTGTTCCCTAGAAAGGAAAACTCTGGATTTCCGACGTACCTCGGGCCACCTACGGTTTGTAGATTGCCCCGCCTGTGTGGAATCTCTGGCTAGAGGGCGCCTCACACTACGCTTACCAAGACGCGGTCCTGCTCCAGAATATCCTTACTCCAGTTGTTATCGGTTCTGCGATATATATGACCAGCCCATTGCCACTTCAACCTACAAACTTTCAGAGCTATGACGGTTACTTTGCTGCTCAGACAGACGGATCACTTCGTTCCTAATTTTATCCTTTAGAGAGACTCCGAGTAGCGTCCCATAAATATACCGATAGAATGCATGGGTTCAGATGATTTTTCATGAAACTGGAGAAAAATTACAGCTAGGAATGAGCGACATACTTTATAGTTTATGACAGAAAGCTACTATATTGATAATCATCTACAACCCGGTCACATTATCTCGAGACCTGGCGTCGATGACGTCACGTCGCGTCGGCGCTCTGATATGGTGCGCAAAACAAGTATCCTCTAGTAGGATATTATTATAAACAATAAGATTTCCAACAAAACAAATATTGTGTTAATTAATTTAATGTAGGTAATATTATTATAATAATATTATCATAATCACATTAATTTTAATTTATCTATTTCTAATCTATTTTACATGCACACTGTAAATGAAATTGTACTATGAAATGCAAGAAATAAAAGGCTTTTTATTTATTTATTAATTAATATAATTATAATGATATGATTAAAATGATGGAAAATAAATGAAACAATATTGGTTAAGTGGGTACAAGAAGTGTTTATTACACAAAATTAGACTAAAAATCTTCTTCAGAATATATGATTGGCTCAATGCCAGTCATTGTCTCATTATCGCTATCGCTGATCTCACTGTCCGAACTCTCTTCGCCTAGGGATATAATTATTTCACGAACATTTTCTTCTTCAAGGTGGTCTTTCTCCCAATACTCCTGTTGTAATCTTTCAACGTGATTTACTTCTTTTTTCCAGTCGGAAGGAGTGATGGAATTAATCGCATCTCTTGTTAATTTTTCTATTTCTTTTTCCGACTGGGTAACATTTTTGTCTGCCACCCTTTGCTTCACTAGATTCCAGATATATTCAATCGGATTTAAGTCACAGTGATAGGGTGGCAGACGTACTATTTCCTGACCATTCTCTTTCATTAATTCGTCGACGACGTATTTTTTTGGAGGCTTTGTCCTTAAAATTATCGGGTACAATTCTTTTTTCGTCATATTCTCGTCAAACGGAACGTTATTGTCACGCAACCAGTTTTGCATAACAGATTTGAGTGATGCACTCGTGGGTGCCTTTATTGATTGCGTTGAATGGTAAGGTGCATTGTCAATGACGACTATACCGTTCGGCGGTAAGTTAGGTAGCAACTTTTCTTTGAGCCATTTCAAGAAATTATCCGTGTCCATCTCATGATGATAGTCGCCTGTTGTCTGTTTACATTTATATAGTAATTCTGCGCCTGGTATGAAACCGTTTTCTCCCCCAGCATGCACAAGAATCCATCTCTGGCCGGGGTTAAAATTTTTTTTTACGCTGCTGTCGGTACTATTTTGCCAACATTTATTAACGGTGTAGTGTGAGTGAATCCATGTTTCGTCTAGAAACGTAACCGGTTTTTTATGTGCGCCAAGGTCATTGTTTTCTTTCATCCGGCGCAGGTAGCGAGCCCTCCACGCGGCAATATCTGGCTTTTGTATTAAAATTGTACGGGCGTTTTTACATTTTTTGAATTTATATCCCAAATGGTCAATTAAAATTTTTCTAAGGTAACTTCTTTCACCTTTAAAATTTATATCCCTTTTAGCGACTGCCAAGATTTTCTTTAAGGTTGGGATTTCTTTTCTTACAGTATAAAAACTGTTAATAATATTACGTATGGCACAGATGTCAAAATCATCAATTTCGATTTTTTTTTGTACTTCTTGCGCTTTTTACCTGGTGTTGACAATTTTTCTTCACGTGTATCGTTGCTAGAACCTTGACTAGTACTCGTACTCGGTGTAGCATGTTGCAGTGACGCATGCCGCAATTCTTTGGCCTCCTTTTTTATTCTCATCAAAGTACATTTTGATATTCCTGTTGCAGCACAGGTTCGTTTAACAACTTGATCTACAGGTATTACGAATTGCTTGTTAGCTTTCTCTGATTCAAAGAAAGCGAGAACTTTCAGGATTAAATTTCTTGCTTCACTGTGAATAGGTTTTCCCATATTTGAAAATAATTTCACTGTCCCACTTCAAAGCAACGAAATAGTAACAAAAATGTCCAAACTAAACCAAAATGTCCAAACTTAACAAAAATGTCCAACGTTGCAACAAAAACAATATTTTAACGTAACAGCAATAACAAAATAACAATAAAAGTCCAAACGTAACAATAACAATGAAATGTTTAAAAATATACCACGAAAACAAGTCAACGCGTATCGGCAACGAAAGTGCTAACCGTACTGACACGCCGTGGCGAGCGCGGGGAGGTGAAAGGAGAACGGGGCGGGAGGTTCGCATTCCAGCGAGGTCTCTAGATAATGTGACCGGGTTGTACTTTTGTTGTACTGTTTCCTGCGTCTAGTCCAGTGAATTATCTATGGTTTCCTGTGTGTAAAATTAAATGTAAATGGTTAAAAATGTTTTGCAAATATTAACGACATCTATTATTATTTTGCAAAACTCCATTGTACCTACTGTTTCTTACGAACCAATATATTATATATGAACTTGAATCGTACTTGTGTAGGTACCTACTAACTTCGTAATGTAAGGAAGGTACAACCTAATATTGATCATATTTAAGAGATGGCGCTTTTTAAAAGTTCTAATTACACACATCAAAAGTGTCTAGGGATCAACATATGTGTCTAGGGATCAACATATATTTTTGCAATAACTTTTCTCTTGATTGATATTAATTAAAATTTTCTTTAAGGATTCATCAAATAAAGTGTTTTCGTTTGTCACAGTAACGATAAACCAAGTCACCTTTGCATTAATAAAGAAATTTGCCATTTTCCTAATAAAGGGAGTTTTGACATTTGAACCACTAACATTAAAGTTCGAAAAAAAGACAGAAATAACAGTTTTCTTTAAAATTTTATTAGGTAACTTAAACAATTAATAATCCGTGTTTCTACCGCGAACACTAACAACACAAGAATCGGTTTGGCATACTCAAAATGAGTTCATCCACATCACGCTGTGGAATGGCCGCCCATGTTCGTTGCAACAACAAAAAAAGGTCTTCTTGCGACTGGATACCCTCCATATTCGGCAGAGCTCTTCTCTGTAGCATATCCCATGCATGCTCAATCGGGTTCAAGTCTGGCGACTGAGCAGGCCAGGGCCAAAGCCACATCTCAATCTCAAGAAATCCGCATAAAAATGCTTGATCCCTAGACACTTTTGATGTGTGTAGTTAAATTAGAATAAAGGTTTTCAAAATATGTTACTAGTAACAGCAAATACATACTTATCTATACAAATGACGGGTCTTTTGTAGCGGTCGATGAGCCGAATGTAGTTTCAACCGAATACGATTTCGGCCGAACATTCGACAAAAATTGGGCCCCGAAGTTCGTTTTTGTTCATAGCACTTTCTCGGATGCAACAAGTCCTAACTTGTTTACACGTCAGTCAGTCGACCCAAGTTGGAATAGCAATTTTTATTTGGCTGCGCTGAGAGGTTGCTAGGACAAAAAAGAAAAATTTCGTTAAACATATCAGACAATAGTGACACAATAAACTTTCGAAATTTGTACGAAATACAGTGAGATCTTCTAAAAGCTCAGATCATAAAAACTTTTACGATACTGACGAAAAGTAGCGTAGTTTATAGCTTAGTTATCGCGTGTGTTTACTTGGAACTACGCGCCTTTTTTCTGCTTCAACAAGAAGGCGGTGCGTTATCTACCTTTTTATTTGATCTGAGTCTAAAAGAAACTCTTTCCTTACTCCAGTCCTTAGAAGAAATCACAAAAAAGTCAGCTATACCTACTCATGTAAATCGGAAGTAATACCCAACATTATAATACTTTCTGAGTTGGTACATGGTCAAAGAAGTTTAAGTGATTTGCTCTAATGTGAACACTATGCGTTTGTCCTTAAAATATGGGCTACATAGACGTAGACGTATTTCTTGGTATCGAAGAATAAAAATATGACAGCAACTAGCAACATTGTTGACTCCGAGCTATAAAATGTTTTTTTTTTGCATCAGACAGTGCAATGATAAGACATATTTTTCTAGCAGAATTTATAAGAAGGAGCAAGAGTATTGAAAGTTCGAGCAGTGACGATGAATTTGTCCAGACTGCACATTCTTCCACACAGTCCAACAATAAAGGCATTCACAGAATATTCTGGAGTTGCTACGAGACACTGGCAGTAGCAAAACTACCTAACATAGAAGAACTAGAACTCCTATTGCATCAGAACCAGATATATATTTTTTTTTTCTTTACCGAATGTTCTGCATTTGAACCGAATGTCAGTCGAATGCCGAAATTCGGCTCGAACCGTCGAAATTCGGTTGAACCAAATGTAAAACGAATTTCGGCCCATCCCTAGCCTGTTGGTAATTTTAAATTAACAGCTTTTCACTAAAAGCATTTTTATATCAGCATCTTTATTTATTAACTCGTCTGGCTAGAGATGCATAGTAGGTACTTAAGCCAAAACCTTTTTCTAAGGAGAAAAGCCTAGGTATATCCGGCAAGCAACTACTAGGGGCTGACAATATTACAGATCCAATAAAAGTAAATTTGACCAGATTAGCATACCTCAGCCGCAAACAATGATGATTGAATGAAAAACTAAAGAAAGCCTCAAATTAAGTTATCAACGCTTACCTATCTCATTTATAACTGGAAATTTAAAGAAAGACAAAAAATACACAGAAAATCGCGTGAGGAAAGTGGAAGTTTTATGATTACCTAATGTTTTAGATGACAAATCTGAGCATCTAACGGGATTAGGAACTACCTAAACTCAATTGTATGAAAACAAATATGGATTTAGATTTGCCTCCTTTTTCTACTCTAAACACGTTATATTTATATTTATAAACTAGCTGTTGCCCGCGGCTCCGCCCGCGTGTATGTCGGTTATCGCGGCAAACAGTAACCTATGTGTTAATCTGATGTATCTTCTATACTTATAAAATAACATGTCCTGACTGACTGACTGACTGATTCATCATCGCCGAGCGGAAACTATTAAACTTGGGAATACAAAATTTGGTGAGTATGATCGTTTCATTAAGTAGATACCCATTAAGGAAGGAATTTTGGAATTTCTATCCCCAAGGGGGTGAAATAGGGGTTGAAAGTTTGTATGGAAGTCCGTCATTTTTTAAGTTAGAAACATGAAACTTTATTTTTGGGCTACTGATTAAAAATGAGTAAACACGTATTTAAGCGTTTCTGATAGATAGAGCGGATATTCTCCTCCTTAAGGGTGAAATAGGGGTTGACGTTTTGTATGTAGGTTAGTCTGGAAGTCCGTCATTTTTGAAGTTAAAAACATGAAAGTTTATTTTAGGGCTATTTAAGAAATATGAAACTTTATTTTTGGATTACTTATAAAAATTTGTAGATATGTATTTCAACGTTTCCTAATATTCTACCCCTAAGGGGGTGAAATAGGGGTTGAACTTTGTTTGGAACTTCGTGATTTTTAAATTAGAAACATGAAACTTTTCTTTTGGTTTGGGCTACTGATTAAAAATGAATAGATACGTATTTAGGCCTTTCTCGATATTCTACGCTGAAGGGATGAAATAGGCGTTGACATTTCGTAAGCGGGTTAGTCTAGAAGTCCGTCAGTTTTGAAGTTAGAAACATGAAAATTTATTTTAGGGCTATTGATAAAAAAAATAGGAGATACGTATTTAAGCGTTTCACAATATTCTACCCGTAAGAGGGTGAAATAGGGGTTTAAAGTTCGTATGGAAGTCTGTCTTTTTTAAGTTAGAAACATGAAAAATTATCTTTGGGCTAATAGTTAAAAACGCGTAGATACTAAGTGTCTCTGGATATGATATCTACCCCTTTTTTGTGCGGAAATTCCCTCGGATATCACCAACTGGTGGTTATGTCGTACTAAAAACCGCACACAGTTCTGGAAACCAGGGAACCAGAGCGCCCTCAAAAGGAAATCCCATAAATGATATTTCTACCCCTAAGGGGTGAATTAGGTATTGAAATGTCGTAAGTAGATTAGTTTGGAAGTCAGTCATTTTTAATTTAGTAGCCTGAAACTTTGTCCTTAGGCTTTTAAGTACAAATAAATTAATACCTATATCATCATTTATGGGAATTCTATTTCTAAAGGGTAATAAGGGTCGAACGTTAGTATGAAATCCTTTTTAATGGGCTATTGATTAAAAATAAATAAATAGGTACGTTTAAAAACATTAATAAATTATTCATACATACTTACACAGTTTTAATTAAATATATTGTAAATAATCAACTTCCACGCGAGCAAAGCTGCGGGCAACAGCTAGTAAGCTATATTACTGTAAAGTTTCATCCAATTCCGTCCAGTGCTTTTTGAGTGATGAAGTAACAAACATTCACCCTCACAAAAATTCGCTTTTATAAATTAGTGTGATGTGATAAAATCGAATACGAAAAAAAATGTTAAATTTATCACTACAGTTAAATGAAAAATTAGACATAACGAATGAAGCTTATTTTCAAAGCGTAAATAAAACTAAATTAATTAAGTATCTACAACTAATTCAACGAAAAAAATGGAAGGTATCTACAACTTACTAAAAGAAATTAAAACACCAACAAATAAGGCTAAGTAATTAAATATTTGTAACGAAAAACATCTGCTTACCTATGCCTATACCAATAACCTAACAAAATCCTATAAAAAAGTAAATTATAGGTACCTAGGTACCTATGCTATAACCTTACAAAATTCTAAAAATACCGAGAAAACCAATTAGTATCTACAAAAGACTATTTGCGAATTATTTAGGTACAACAAAAATCGCCTGCTTATACCTATGCTATAACCTGACAAATCCCTAAAAAAAACTTAACAGTTAACTTAATTTGCATGTGCTACCTAGGTTTGAAGTCAGTGCCAAGCCAAATGTAATAGTAGGTATCACACTTTGGCTTGGCACCGACTTCAAACCTAGGTAGCACATGCAAATTAAGTTATTTGGTACTTTTTAGTTTTTTCGGTTCGGTTTTTTTAAACGAAGTTTTTTTTATTTTTCACTTTTTAGTCTTTCTCAAGTCTCTCGTCATCATTTCACCTAAATAACTTGAAAGAATACGACCAAAGGTAACATACATGCTGTATAAAATCGAAAGGACTTCAGGTATTTTTTTGTAATAAAATCTCAAATGGACTATCTTCTATAGGTTACTATAATTCAAGTGATTTGAGGTAAACTGTCTATCTGAGGTTAACTCTGATATCGTTAAGACCCGTTTTATATATTATGAAATTAAATGATGTCTACAGAATATGAAGGCATGCAGACAATTGCTTTAACTTCATTGCAGGCGCTTACATAAATTTGAGGGTTTCCTTCGATTTCCTTAGGATCCCATCATCAGATCCTGATATGGTGGCCATGGGACCACATGGGGAGCATACCCTTTCGAATACAAAAATAATTTCCAAAATCGGTCCACAAATTGACGAAATAATCCGTGTACATACATAAAAAAAATATACCGATGAAATTGAGAACCTCATCCTTTTGGCAGTCGGTTAAAAAAAATATACCGATGAAATTGAGAACCTCATCCTTTTGGCAGTCGGTTAAAAAAATATACTGATGAATTTGAGAACCTCCTCCTTTTGGAAGTCGGTTAAAAATACAGAAGAAATATTATAATACCAAGTAATATTTATAGTAGGTAGAACAAAAATCAAGTAAATAGTTCCAAAAATAACTTTTTATCCGAATTTACATTCAAGAACTACTACTGAGTTTTTAAGTCGATTTGGGTGCGTGTGTCGCGTAGGGAGCCGACCGACCGCGCGGGTAGCTTTTTAAACAATTTGGACGTGTCTGGTAACTTACGCAGGGCAGTACTATGTATTAGTTATTCTGTGGCAGGGCCACGCGCCCGCGCTGCCTTTCGGGTACCTATCATAAAGATGTTTTGTATCATTTTCTAGTAAATTATGATGAACTATTATGTTATATGTTTACTCCTCTTTCAAGTATTTTAAACTTAAAATAAATATCATAAATATAAATGACCATTTAACGTTTATGGCATTCTAGTTTTTGGTTCAGTATCAATAAGAGCATCCTCCCAAAAAAATCTAAATTTCTTTAATGTACAGAATTGATCTTATACACTTTTCTTATGCGTTTAAAAGTAATCATATTACGTACCTATTGTAAAGTTAGTTACTTGATTCCAAAAGATGTCGCTGTTTTAAGCACAGAAACAATTTTCAAGAAAATGTAATTGCTTCAGTATCGATTAGAGAGCCCTCCCAAAAAATCATCTAAATTTCTTTAATGTACAGAACTGAACTGTTACATTTTTATTATACGTTAAAAAGAGTAATCATATTACGTACCTACTGTAAAGTTAGTTACTTGATTCCAAAAGATGTCGCTGTTTTAAGCAAAGATTTTTTTTAAGAAAATTTAAAACAACCCTTTCTATGGAAAGAGAGAACATGAAACAAATACCTACCTATCAAATACTAACTACATACCACATTAATCACAATGCTTGTGCATAAAACGTTCCCACGATTATTTTGAATATTTAAGTCATGCGGGCACAACCAAACACCCAGATTCGACGTCTACAGAGAGATATAGATATTCTTTTTCCTATGGATAGAGAGATTGCGATAAATCAAATACTTAATGCTACACCGAATTATACGTAATACGTTCTACGATTATTCCACGATATATTAATCAAAGTGTTATTAATTACGCATGGCTTCCAAAAGATGTCGCTACGTGTTGTTTTTCGTAATGATAAATTCTTTATATTTTTTTTTCCAATAGATAGAGAGATTATGATAAATTAAATAATTAATGCTACAAACTTCAGAGTATCTCCTTTCTAACAAAAAAAGAATTATTGCAATCGGACTACTCGTTAATGAATTACAATTAATTACACATTTTGACTTTCATCCCCCCTCACAGGGAAACCGTCCGGAATTTCGGAATAAAAAGTATCCTATGTCCTACCTCGGAGTATGAACTCAAATCATGCCAAGTTTCATTTGAATCCATTCAGTAGTTTCGGCGTGATGCGCGGCCAAGATACAGACAGACAGACAGACAGACAGACAGACAAAAATTTTAAAAAAATAGTTTTGGTTTCAGTATCGATAACAGAGTGCCCTCCAAAAAAAATTTTCAAAATATCTTCAATGTACAGAATTTGACCTGTTACATTTTTATTATAAGTATAGATTTAAAAAAAAAAAATTTTTTTTGGTCCCGTTAAGGGCCGAAATAATGATAATCTATATTAAACTTATAATAAAAAAAAACTTCGTTTAAAAAAACCGACTTCAAAAACTGAAAAGTATAAAATAACTTAATTTGTATGTGCTACAAGCCAAATGTAATAGGTACCACACTCTCTATATTTCGAGACGAACGTCAACGACGTCACCGACGCTTCGGTTGTTTTGTCCCACGCGAAGAGCAGCTATCCCGCTCAAGGTCACGCGCGGCGAGTCCTACTATTACATTTTGGCTAGGCATCGACTTCAAACCTATGAATAGGTAGCACATACAAATTAAGTTACTTTATACTTTTCAGTTTTTGAAGTCGGTTTTTTTAAACGAAGTTTTTTTTTTTTTCGCTTTTTAGTCTTTCTCAAGTCTCTCATCACGATTTCACCTAAATAACTTGAAAGAATACGAATAAAGGTAACATACAACATACTGTATAGAATCTATACTTATAATAAGAATGTAACAGGTCCAATTCTGTACATTAAAGATATTTTGAATTTTTTTTTTGGAGGGCTCTCTATTATCGATACTGAAGCCAGAATTGTAATTTTTTTCATTTTTGTCTGTCTGTCTGTCTGTCCGTCTGTCTGTCTGTCTGTCTGTCTGTATCTTGGCCGCGCATCACGCCGAAACTACTGAACGGATTCAAATGAAACTTGGCATGATTTTAGTTCATACTACGAGGTAGGACATAGGATACTTTTTATCCCGAAATTCAGCACGATTTTCTGGAGATAGGGGATGAAAGTCAAAATATGTAGTGTCGGTTGTCGAACAGTGAACCAACCAGATACAGTGAACCACCAACACCACGATGGTGTCAAAACCTGTACCATGTTTAGTACCCCCTTCCCTTCTCCCGTAGTGAGCCGACGACCATGGCTTGAGCGAAATGTATGATATGTGCTTGTTTGTTTCCCGCCGAAAAAACATACTAATAGGTATTTACCAATGAAATTGCCGTTTTGTATGCAATAAGTGAAAGTACTTATTTTTTCAAACTTTTTTATTTCTGTTATTCGAAGTAATCACCCGTGCAATCGACGCATCTTTGCCAACGCATTGGCAGTTTATTAATGCCCTTCTTGCAAAAATCAGCTGGACGGGAGGCAACAAACTCTTCAAAGGCATTTTGAACTGCCTCTCGGAAATTGATTTTTTTACCCCCTAAAAAGTTGTCAAAATCTTCAATGTCACGACAAAGCGCGACCCCATACTGCGCAACAGACAGTCTCCAAGCTGCAAGAGCTGGGGTTGGAAGCTCTCCCTCATCCGCCAAACTCACCAGACCTTGCACCTACCGACTATTACTTTTTCCAGACCTATTTCTTAGCGTTCCATGGATTCACCGTGCGGGTGACGGATCCATCGCGTGATAGATGGGGGCAACACATGCGACTTCGACAGTGCCTGGGAATTGCGACCCAGGTTTAGGTTTAAGGAGCACTCCTTACGACGCGTCAACGCTCACCTCCACTGTCCGCCGTGTTACCCCCTCTACCTAACCATATTTGAAGTCAGCCTAGCAATGCCGCTTTGTATATTCGTTCAAGAAAAGAGCTTACTGAAGCTCTTGGCAATCCAAGGTCTTTAAGCAGGTTATAGAGGGATTTAGCTGGTATACCCCTCGCACCCACTTCCACGGCATACAGCGCAACGACATAACCATTTTTAGTTATTTCGTTGGTTAAGTCAAAGTACTTGTTTCGTTTTAAAGCGTGGTCTTTGGGGATGTTCGTTTCCCACGGCACCGTGAGTTCTACTAGTATTACACGCTTAATTGACATTGCATAAAGAAATATGTCCGGTCTGGACGCCGAGGCACAGATATCCTCCGGTATTCTGTAGTGATTTTCATACGTGTCCACTAATAATGTCCAGTCACTGGCGGTATTTATAGTTGAGTACGGCTTTTGTGTGAGTGAAGTCTTTTTTGTTGAGCCTTCCTTTACAAACGCGATGTTAGTTTTTATGTTTGTTGTTATTCCTTTTTTCGCTCTCGCCAGTGATAAACTCATAGCTTCGCGTATGATGAGTAATACCCTTTTTTTTTTTTTTTTTTTTAACGTGTGGAAATCCCCTCGGACCGTCACCCCACCGGGGCTTGCGGCGGGGCGGTGTGTCGGACTCGAACCGACTAAAACCACACGGTGTGCCACTCTGCGCCTGTGAAGGGAGGAATCCGGGAACTGCAGTTATTAACACGTCCGGACCCCTCCCAGCGCCTGCCCGCACAGAAGCGGGCACCGTCACCTGTTGGACTCTCTAATTAGGCGACGTACGGCACACGCGTACGTCGCCCCCTCGCGGGTGGCCACTGGAGCGGATGGAGGGGAAAGCCCGTCCCGACCATCCGCGGCGACACTCAGGGCGGCATGAGGCGCTGATAGGCGCGCCTCCGCCGCCCAGTTCGCCGGCGGCGGATTGGGTCCGAGTGGACATCGTTCTCCCGGGCCTTCTCCGCGCCGCGGTAAAACTGCTATCGCTACCGGCCATGGAGCGTATGACGGCCGGTAGCGAAAGATCTCCTCCGATGACTGCAGTGAGGGCCCGGCGCTGCGACGCCCATGCGGGGCAGATCGCCAGCGTATGCTGGGCCGATTCCTCACTGCAGTCGCTGTGGTGGCAGGCGGGACTCAGTTCCCTCCTGGCGACCGAGTGCAGGTACTTCCCAAAGCAACCGTGCCCGGAAAGGACCTGCGTCAGTCGGAAGGAAAGGGTCCCGTGCTGCCGACCTGCCCACTCGAGGATAACCGGCTGGAGAGCCTCCACGGCGGCAAAGCCAGCGCGTGGAGTCTCCAGCTGGAACGACCATCTAGCCATAGTGGCTCGACGGGCGGCTTCACGCCACTCGCGTACCTCTTTATCGGGCGGAGGGCGATAGCCATACTCCGCCCGATATTCAGCCACCCGTCGATAAACTTCGGCGAGCACTTCCGCCTCCAAATCCCACGGGGGTGTTCCGGCCAAGGCGCACGCCGCCTCGGTCGACACCATGCGGTATCCGCGTATGGCTCTGACCGCCAATACCCTCTGAGGCCGCCAGAGGCGAGCCTTATTTAGGGCAGTCAGAGCCGCCACCCACACCGGTGCGCCATACAGCGCCATCGACCGGACAACCCCCGTGTATAGGAGTCTTGTTGCGACGCTGGCTCCACCCAAATTCGGCAAGAGTCGCCCAAGGGCGGAGGCAGCGTCGACCAGCCTGGGACCAAGCTGTCGGAAGTGCTCGTCGAAGAGCCACCTACCGTCGAGAATCAGGCCCAGATACCTCATCTGGGCCCGAACCGGTACGAGGACCGAGTTGACCTCTATGGAGGCGCCGGCGGGTGGACCACGACGGGGCCCATGGAACAATAGGGCCTCCGTCTTTTTCTGTAGCTTTTCCCCACCTTACTAGGTTGCTTTGATCGGGGAGAGTTAATTGAAAGGCGTTGAGGTAGAATTTTAACAGAGCGGGTGACCAATCATATAAAAGTGTGCGCCATTTCAAAGCTGGTGGGATACAAAATTCTCCTAGAGTTAACCATTCATTCTGCATTTCTAGGTTCATTGCGTGCACCTTGTAGGTCTCGTTTTCATCTTGTTGTATGAAAGATTTTGTTGTCTCTTTGTCGGTCTGTCTTCTAGCATTTCCCAATCCAACTCTACTGGACTGCGTACCCACCATGAATTTTTTGTGGAATTGGAGCCGTGACTCTAGCTCTGATGATTTTTTGTCTTTTGGAAGGGATCTAACGATTTCGTCTTGGGATTTTGACAAGACATGCATTTTGGTAACTCTTAGGTGTTTGTAGAGTTCCGAAGGTTTTTTAAATTTAATTCCAAAATTATTCGAGCCCCTGTACAACGTTTACGGGTCTGCAGATGGTGCTAGCCCGAGCCACGACTTCAATGTCTTAGTGACTTTCGCGTCCAGTGTTCTTATGTGGTTCTGGTTTATGTCATATACTACAAACGGCCAGTTGAGACGTGATGTTAAGTAGTTGTCGTAAATCCAAGCTTTTTTTACGTTACTAATTGGCTGTTGGTCTACCTTGTCAATGTCTTTTACGAAGTCATCGACTATTACATTTATAGATGGAGTACGACCTTTGTAGTCTATCTTCCTTCCAAGGAATTTAAAGGGCACGGTTTCTGATATTATTGAAACACTTTCCCCACCAATAGTAATCCCGGGGTCATATGAGGTATACCTGGTGCCTCGCCGGCCCAGACAAAGGCAATAGCATTTGCTAGGTTTTGTCCTCATTCCCTCCGTCCAGGTACAGAAGTCATCTTCCTTACGCAGTAGTTCTTGGCACTGCTTTGGATTACGTGTAATGATCGCAAGGTCGTCTGCGAACGCTAAGATGGATTCCGTATATTTTCCATTGACCTTAAACCGATAGCCCCACCTCTTTTCACATGTTGCGATATTTTCTACTTAGTACTACTATTTAGACAACTTTTTAGTGGGTAAAAATTTCAATTCCCGAGAGGCAGTACAAAATGCCTTTGAAGGGTTTGTTGCCTCCCGTCCAGCTGATTTTTACAAGAAGGGCATCAATAAACTGCCAATCCCGTCCAGCTGATTTTTACAAGAAGGGCATCAATAAACTGCCAATGCGTTGGCAAAGATGCGTCGATTGCAATGGGTGATTACTTCGAATAACAGAAATAAAAAAGTTTGAAGAAATAAGTACTTTCACTTATTGCATACAAAACGGCAATTTCATAGGTAAAGACCTATTATTTTCAAGTATTTTTCTCTCTCGATTTTTGTATTTTTTGTTTCTAATAATAAGAACAAAAGTGGTTGTAAATATTATCATAGCTTTGGATGTAATAAGAGCATATTGCATTCTGAAAATTCCAGATAAGACTTATTATTTTTTATCTTGAAAGTTGAATAGTACCTGTATTGAACAGTGAACCGATTCACTGTGTACCTTACGATCCTGGTTGACTGTTTCTTGATGTGTAATTTTAATTATTTTTTTTGTTTAGAAATGCCAAGGCAATAAGGAGTTAAAGATAGGACAATATACAAAAGATTACATGATGTCAACTTTACGTATGGAACTCCATTAGAGCAGCGGCAAAAGCATGTAATATCCCATACCCTACATTCCGTCATTACGAGAAAAACAAAATTGAACATGGGACAGTTATATCACAAAGTTTGCCTAATGATGCATCTTCTGGAATTTTTGACATAAATAAAAGCAATAATCAAGAGATTCAACTTCTATGAAAGAGACGTGACGTTTAAATTTAGGGAACCAGCTAGACCCCAGACCGAGAAAGTATATCTATAATTTCGTGTTATTATACATCTATACCTACGTCTTATTAAATGTAAACTTGTCTTTGCATAATATGACTTGTCTTTGATGAATTTGAAGTATTTTGATTTCATTATTTTGTCTCTGATTTTGCAGTGATAGGTAAAAATAGGTAAAAAAAAACCTCTATACCGTCTTAGTTAATTCTTTGGTCTTTCAGTGGTCTTTAACTAAGAAACCTAATAAAATTACCTAAACGATGACACCAAAATCAGACTCTTATCTTTATTTTCTAACAAGTTACACGAGTTTGAAAAACCGTTGGTTCACTGTTCGACGACGCACCCTACTTAGTTGTAATTCAATAACACATAGTCCGATTTTATTCATTCTTTTTTTGCTAGAAAGAAAAAATAAATAAAAGATAACGGAAAAAGTCTTTTTTTTTGTCCGCAACTGTAGACTGCCTGTGGGAAGCTGATACAGATATGTAAACATGGCGGTACGAAGTTCGCCGGGTCAGCTAGTATTTAATACTAGCCGACCTACGCAACCTCGTTTGCGTCCAAAACTTACATCCCCCGTTTTAACCCCAAAAGGGGGTTGATTTCTAAAGATACATTATAAGTACATCTCCACACCATCTATAGAGCATACATTTTAAATTTCAAGTCCCTTACTTCAAAAACATAGGACTTTCATACAAACTTCCAACCTACGTTTTACCCCCCTTTTTTTCTTTTTTTCCGTGCGGAAATCCCCTCGGATACCACCTCCTGGTGGCATGTCGGACCCGAACAGACTAAAACCGCACGCCGTCTCGGGTACTAGAAGCCGGGGACCAGGTGTACCCTAGCAAGGAAAGCCCTGGAACCCCGACGTACCTCGGGCCACCTACGGTTCGTAGATAGGCCCTACTGTGTGGGAACCCCGATGTTCCCGTTACCCTCCCCTGGGGCGCGGATGCTGCGATCCGCCGCGTCCGTGCTTCCACCCGAGCCTGCTTCTGCTAGGGTGACAGATGGCCTCATCTGTCACCCTCAGGCTTGTGCTTATGGAGGACGGAGATCGTTCTGAGATCTCCGGCGCCCGAGTCGCCTGCGGTACCTGGCCCGTTCCCGGGCCTGGCGGGCCGGTAGAGTTCTAAATCTCTCCCGGTCCCGCTCCGCCGTCTCCTTGGCAAGCATAACTTGCTCGCAGAAGGAAACGGCGGAGTTCCACGCGCTCTCGCTCCGCAACATGGCCGCAATCATATTACCGAGCGAGAGAACCCCCACCTCGACGGCCGCGACGAGATCACGCCTCGGCTCCCCCCATGCCGGACATTCTGCCAGCGTGTGGAGAGCCGTGTCCACGATCTGGCCATCGCAGTGGTGGCACTCGGGCGTTGGCTCCTTACGGATCAGACACATGTGATCTCCGAAGCATCCTTTCCCAGTGATCACCTGTTTCAGCCGGTATGAGAGGGTCCCGTGTCGCCTCTCGAGCCAATCCTCCATAACGGGTCTTACCGCCGCAATAATGGCGTGCCCATGTTTTACCCCCCTAGGGGAGGAGTTTCGTAAAATCCGTTCTTAGCGGATGTCTACACCCTGTAAGGAACCTACCTGCTAAATTTCAAGTTTGTAGGTGTTATAGTTTCTGAGATTTCGTGATTAATAAGTAAGTGGTATTTCGCTTTTATATATATAGATTTTTGAATTTTAATACAATTATTTTTCAAGTTCAATAAAATGCTCTTATAGAAATATGGTTTAAGAAATTTTATTAAACATCAACGTAAATATAACTCAGCTTAATTATTAAATCCGCGTCACAGCCCAGGGTAGGTAGGGTAAATGCTTTCAAAAGTCTGTACTCAAAGTCCCCTCAATCTAGAACGAATTACATATAATTAACTTATTTTAAAACAGAACAAAGAAAAAGTATTTCATTTTCAGATTCTCCCATTAATTTGGTAAAGAAAAAAGATGTTTTAATAGTAACACTGTGCATGAATTCCAATTATTGTTTTTTTATTTAGATATTGATATTTTGATTTGTTTTTGCCTTAATATCAATAAACAATATATTTACTTGTGAAAACTTTGTGTGAAAAGTATTTCTGCTTGAGTTACGATAGTTTTGTGACCTTGAATCGCATTCTTTCACTACGAATTTTCCCATTTTATTGATTGTTGTTGTCCCTTGTCACTAAGTAGGTAGTTACGTTAATATTGGTCAGCACCATGGTAAAACAATGGTTAGCTGGAATTTAATAAAAAAAACCGACTTCCAAAAAACATCAAACGAAAACTCTCTGCCAAAAAAACACTTAAAAGCGTAAATTAAATTGGTTCTTCATAAATTGCCTATATCTAATTCTTTATTCATTTGAATAGTAGTATTATAATGTGTGCTAGGTACCTAGAATCTGTTTGAAGTCGGTGCCAAGTGGCTATCGCTTAGACTTTTGTAATTGTTCGTATGTATTCTTTTTGGCTTAACACCGACTTCAAACAGATTTTAAATCAATGTCAAAATACATACAGTGGAACATAGAACCTCCTCCTTTTTGAAAGTCTGTTAAAAACTAAACTGACGTTTGCGTTAATCAAGAGAAATCTCTTGATTGCTGCTGTAATGTTTTTTGTCTGTCTGTAATTGCTAATCTATCTAGTGTATACCTATTAGATCAATGCATGAGGGCCTGTAATAGTCGCCCTTGTCGTCCGGTTTGACGGCTAATTTCAACAATTCAATTACTGTAGGCTGAAACTTGAATAATTCGCCGCATTACTTATCCTAACAAGGAAAAGTAAAAAAAATAAAAACTATATCACCTACCTATCAAAGTCGCCATAAATAAGTAACCAACCAGTCATTTTGTTTAGGTACTATTTTAATAGTAGGTAAAGATTGAGTGCAATTTATTATATGTTTTTTTAGATGCGTAGGTATAATAGGTTGGTATATTAATTAATCGTAAACTTAGTTAATAATATCAGCAATATCTACCATAGACGTTAGACGTTTAACCGCCTTTTATCGAAATAACACAGACCAAACTGTGCTGCGCCTGCAGGCCTGCACTATGTGCATACCAATATGCGTTTAATATAAAATAACTTATAAATCATTTTTTATTGCATCACAACACTCATTCCTTTAATTTAAAATGCATTAAAATTTTTATGAATATTAAAGACATCGGCGTCAATTTACAGAATATGCAAATACTTTTATCAGCTACCCTCTATTAAGAATTCTGGCCGCGAGTCTCGCAGCCTCTGATAAATAAAGATACAGAACCTATCAGTTATCGTTAAGCTCTGTTGACTTTCCGAGCTTTTAGGGATGTGAATTTATATTTTGTGAAATATTTACTAGGTTTTTTTACGAATTTCTCATTTTTACCTAATAATTTATGTCAGAAAAAGTAAATCAGAAAACAACAAAATCGATATTGGTTTATGTAGAGACATATTTTTATTAGAATTATAGCTATGTTATGGGTCACACAGAACTCCAATCTTAACCATTATGTTTATCCGACTTCAAAAAGGAGGAGATTCTCAATTCTGATGTTAATTTTTTCTTCGAATTATTTTTTATTCGAAAGATGTTTGTTTGTTCAATTTAAATTTCAGTACCTACCTACCTACCTAAAAAAAATGTTTTTCGGTGTTTTTTTTGGTAAATTTTCTAAAATTGAATCTTGGCTAGATCGATTTATCACCCCTGAAACTCCCTGCATACTAAATTTCATGAATAACCGTTTTCGAGATTCAGATTATATTCTTGTACTAGCTGACCCGGCGAACTTCGTACCGCCATATTTTACATATCTGTCTCAGCTTCCCACAGGCAGTGTACAGTCGCGGATAAGACTCTTCCCGTTATCTTTTATTTTTTCTTTCTAGCAAAAAAAGAATGAATGAAATCGGACTATGTGTTATTGAATTACAACTAAGTAGGTACATATTTTGACTTTCATCCTCTCTCTCCAGAAAACCGTGCTGAACTTCGGGATAAAAGGATTTTAGGATAGGGATAGAGATAGGATAGGATTGCTCAAGGAAGGCTCAACAAAAAAGACTTCACTCACACAAAAGCCATACTCAATTATAAATACCGCCAGTGACTGGACATTATTAGTGGACACGTATGAAAATCACTACAGAATACCGGAGGATATCTGTGCCTCAGCGTCCAGACCAGACATATTTCTTTAAGCAATGTCAATTAAGCGTGTAGTACTATGCTATTTCCATTTCTTTATTTTCTCGATGACAGTTCTTTGTGGAAACTTGAACTGGCGTCTTTTTTACATTTTGTATACATTATTTAATAAAAATATGACGCTTACGCACGTACAAGGTCATAGCAGATGGATAGAAACTCATAGGGATGGAGCTATCGATAAACGTAATACGATAACAGACCCGATATTTTTTTACAAAGTGTAAGAAACTAAACCTTGCCGGATAATTTTGTACAAATTTATTAACTAATATTACATTTCATTACAAGATGTAATTATATTATGTTGATTCTTTATTTATTTATTTTAATCAAAATCTGATGAATCGTCACTGTCACTCGAGGAGCTCTCCCTAACATATATTATAAGTTTCTGTACTTCTATATTATCGAATGCCACATGAATTTCCCAATCCGACGCTACAATATTTTACTTCCGCACATGCATTTTTTAATAAATCTAACATCTTGTTTGCCGTAAAAGGTGGATGGGTATTGTTTCGAGCGGCGTGTCGTTTGATTTGTGCCCATATTTGTTCTATAGCATTGTACTGGCAATGATACGGCGGAAGTCAAAGAACTCAATGACCACATTCGGCAGCTATTTCGCCGGTAATATATGTTTTAGGGAGGCTTTTTTCGATTTTAAAATATTCACTAATTGTACTTTTAATAAAGTACTATCCACATTTTCGCCATGACGTTAGAGCCAGTCAATTATCTCTTGTTTTTTATTGGCCTGCGTCGGCATTTTATAAATTTGTCTGGAGTGATATGTAACATTGTCCATAATAATTATCGACGGTTCTTCCAGAGATTGCACCATTTCTTAGATTGTATCATTTCTTTAAACCATCCTTCGTAAATCTCTGCGTTCATTTCTTCGTGGTAGTCCACTGTTTTCTTGGATTTAAAGGCCAGTAAAGCAAATATTCATGTCAGACACGAATCCTTTCGTAGACCCTGCATGGCATATGATAAGGCGTTCACCTTTTCCCATTGGCACAGAACTAGTAGAAGCGGCGGTGTCGTCCGTCTAGTTCTTAGATACTGTGTGGTTTGCATTTAACCAAGTCTCGTCAGTGAAAATAACATTTGACCAATCTGATATCTTTTTGGCTTCGCTCAAAAATTCGCAGCGAGCCATAGCAACATCGTGACGCTTATCAATATTTTACGTTTGTTCGATTTTTTATAAGAAAATCCAATTTCTTTCAAAACCAAGCTAAATGACGATTTTTGGCAATGGAACAAACCACATTCACGTAAAGAAACAACAATTTTTTTAAGTTTTGGAATTTCTTTGCGCAAGTAATAGTCATTTAAATGACGGTGAATAGCGACAGCGTCGAAGTTGTCAATCGATGTCACACGACGTGGTTTGCGTTTTTTCTTCGGCGTACGAAGCTTATTTTCCTGTGTGCCGCTTGTACCGGTAGTAGTTTTTGAAATTGTTGGTCCACTAATTCCTAATGCGGCCTAAACACGCTCTCGCACTTGCGGCAGTGGTAATAGCGGGCCACCATTTTGATACTCTGCTTCAAAGTAATTACGAACCTTGATCACCAGTTCTCTCGCCTGCCTTTTCAGAACAGATCCTTTAGGCATTTTGACATTTGACAGCTCGGCAGCAATCAACACGGAGGAACACAAAATACACAACGTAACGTATGTATGGATAATGTGAGAAAACTCAGCGAACAGAAATGTAGAGACTTTAAAGCACGACCGTCTTGTTGCGAGTGACAGATTAAAACAAACACAAAATGGTGGTGGTCATTGAGTAATGACCACCACCATTGCTGGAACACTCGTTCCCAGCTTGTAAAAATATATTTGAATGTTTTTGTTGTATTTGTCTTTGTTCAAAACATAATAAATATATGCGATCGATATCATTACTTATTTGGTCACAACACTACAACTATCAAATTAGAACTGTCATCGAGAAAATAAAGAAATGGAAAGAGTATAGTAGAACTCACGGTGCCGTGGGAAACGAACATCCCTAAAGACCACGCTTTAAAAAGAAACAAGTACTTTGACTTAACCAACGAAATAACTAAAAATGGTTATATTGTTGCGCTGTATGCCGTGGAAGTGGGTGCCAGGGGTATACCAGCTAAATCCCTCTATAACCCGATTAAAGACCTTGGATTGCCAAGAGCTTCAGTAAGCTCTTTACTTGAACGAATATCCAAAGCGGCATTGCTAGGCTCATTTCAAATATGGTTAGGTAGAGGGGGTAACACGGTGGACAGTGGAGGTGAGCGTTGACGCGTCGTAAGGAGTGCTCCTTAAACCTAAACCTGCCCCCCTAGCCAAGTTGCAAGCGTTCTTCTTTCTGCAATCGTTAACGCCTAAATTCTCGTGTATCATTGGCTAATATTAGACAAAGTAATCTGAGACAAAGTATCAGCCAATGACACACGAGAATTTAGGCGTTAATGATTGCAGAAAGAAGAACGCTTGCAATTTGGCTAGGGGGGCTGGGTCGCAATTCCCAGGCACTGTCGAAGTCGCATGTGTTGCCCCCATCTATCACGCGATGGACCCGGCACCCGCACGGTGAATCCATGGAACGCTAAGAAATAGGTCTTATCCTATGTCCTACCTCGTAGTATAAACTCAAATCATGCCAAGTTTCATTTGAATCCGTTTAGTAGTTTCGGCTTGATGCGCGGCCACGATACAGACAGACGGACAGACAAAATTTATAAAAAATACAGTTTTGGCTTCAGTATCGATTATAGAGAGCCCTCCAAAAAAAAATCTAAATATCTGTAATGTACAGAATTGGACCTGCTACATTTTTATTATAAGTATAGATATATATCTTGTTTAATATGTATACCTATATATTTATCAGAAGCTTTATCATAGTACATAGTACGCAATTGGAGAGGTCTATGCCCAGCAGTGGACTGCGATAGGCTGATGATGATGATCATAGTATAGGCACTATCTTATTTGTGATTAGACGGCCGAGTGTAAAATGAGTGAGGTTAACAAACACTTCACTCAAGAGAATATATTTACAAATATGAATTCTAGAATATTTAACTGAGTGAAATAAGGTGGATCGGAAAATACGGGAAACAAACTTCCTGCAGACTAGGTACCTATTTTAGTAGGTACGTACGTTTGATTAAATCTGAACGGTACGATTATATGCAACTGACTGTATGCATAAGTTTTCATTAAAGCAGGTAATTTCACGAGCTAGTTTATATTTATTTTCCTCGTAACTTGATGGCTTGTGACGATTGTGGGTGAGGAAAGTCATTTATTTTAGCTTTTAAGCAGCTCTCTACAGCTCATTGAGCGAAAGAATAACAGAAGTAAATAAGCTTTAAAGCTCAGATCAAATAAAAAAAGGTAGATAACGCATGGCCTTGTTCTTGTTGAAGCAAAAAAAGTAGCATAGTTCCAAGTAACTACACGCGTTACCGCAAACTACGCAGGATTATACCACTCCATGGAGAAGGAAATCTTCGACCAAACCATCTGGGGAGCATATAAAGTGGTAAGCAGGCCAACACCTCCTTAGGAGAAGAAGAAGCCTATCCTCCAGTAGTAAACTTATAAGATTATGTGATGTTTAATTTTAGTATTGTCCCAACTACAATATATGTATTAAAAGCTTTATTCCGATCAACTGAAATATTAACAAGAAAAACATGGATATAACTAGTCTACTTTCAAGTATGAGATATTGTCAGGGCTCACAAACGGACAACTAAATATAATGTTTACACGTTCGCAGTTCATAATATGGATAAATAATAGAACTCACGCCATAAAGGGTTCGTGTTATGAATAGCCACTCAGCGTATTCAATGCGACCCCTACACATGATTATCCTACACATGATTATATACCTACATCGTACTGACGTGTTTAACCATCAACGTTTTGTTTTTGAAGGTAGAAAAGATATTCTGAGGACAAAAGCGCGATGTATGCTGTTCATTATGTAAATGTTCTGTTTCGCTATGATGATTCAAAAAAGCTTAAAATGTTTTTTTTCCTATTGACGTACCTATATGCTTTATTTAATGATGGAAAACTTTTCAGGCACGAACTAGGGCTTTAACATTAATAAAGTGTACATATTTTAGAAATTTATTTTCAAATTTTCCATGCTTCCTGAAATATTTGTGCATTGATTTTTGGAGTAGAAACGATAGCGGTAACTAAAAGTGAGGTGTTACGCCGCAGCGCTAAAGCCGGACATACACGTTCAAGTATACTTGCGCAAACCCGGACTGTTTTTCTGTCTGTCTCTGTCACGCACACGAAGCAAATACAAAGAGGAGATGCCCTAATGAAATTTTTGTATGAAACAATGCGTGACAATTTGCGGGGTGAGGGGGTTACTTTGCCCTTTGCCATCTACCAATCAATAGCAAAACTACTTGCATCGTTACATGTTGATGTTGCTATGTAGTTTAGCTATTTGACACTAAAGCGTACGATGTAAGGGACATACAGGGACTTACTCAGAATTTTCTTATCAGGTAGTTATTTTTTTAAAGTCAATTTTGTAAATCATTTTGATGCATGTATCGCAAAAATATTATTAGTAAGAAACATCGTACATAACATCTATACTAATATATTCTATACTAATATATGAAGCTGCAGAGTTTGTTTGTTTGAACGCGCTAATCTCAGGAACTACTGGTCCGATTTGAAATAAAAAATGTGTAACATTTTTTTTTTTCAAAAAAAAAATGTTTCAGTGTTAGATAGCCCATTTATCGAGCAAGGCTATAGGCTATATATCATCACGCTTAGACTAATGGAGTGGAGTACCAATGAAGAATGTTGCGAAAACGGGGGAAAATTATTACGCTACGGGAAATAGGAGACGTAAACGAATTTGCGTGGGTCAGCTAGTATAGTATAAAAGTGAAAGTTTGTGTGTTCTTTATATCTTCCCCGTAACCTTGGTGATGTATTTGATTTATTACTTATTTAAATATGTCACCGTAAGATTATAAAAATCGTTAGATTATAATCTACCTAGCGAGATTGCCAACTATCGATAGATTGTCAACTGTGATATACTACTTACGTGCGTCAAATTGTCAACTTTCCCTGATTGTTCGGTTTTATAGTAGGCCGATCAATGCCCATAGAGATAGTTTAGGTTATTATTTATTTGATTAATCACAAATTATTTTTTCTGCCAACAGCAACTTCAGCAACTTTATATAACTAATCCTAAAGCTGTGAGGTATTTTCAACATGAAATCAATTTACAATCACAAAATACTTTACATTTGGCATCAAAGACAAATTAACAAACAAATATGGCGGCGCGGGGACATATGCTGTTCAACCAATCAGCGCGCGACTTGCGATTCGTAGATACCATTTTACAATCTCGCGAGATAGATTACAATCTAACGGTTTTGACAATCTGACGGTAACATATATATTAAAGAGAGAGAACAAAAACAAAGAAATGTAGTACAACAACAAACACATACAATAAAGAGAACAATAACATACAAGTAGGAGTATAATACAAAAAAAAATGTTTCTACAAATTAGTTTTTCATTTATTACATTTTCAAATTCTTCAGTTTTCGTTTGATTAATTTCGTTGTGGGTTCCGAGAAAGTTTAATTTTCCTGGGATTCCTGGGATAGAATTTTAGTTAATTAGAAAACCTATCAAATAATCAGTATAAGTAAAATTTGTTTCATTTTCAAGTACTTTAAATTCTAGATTAATATAGATATAATTTGAATATAGATAAAAAAAAAAATTCTAATTACGACCCTGTCTCTTTGTTCTGTTGATGTTTGTTTTCCTAGTTGACGATAGACGTCAGTGTTCACAAAATGATTACAAAAAATACAAAAAATAATACTTTTTCGATTAAAAATTCTTTAGGCAAGAATGCAGAACATATTTCAATATTTTTTTATGATTTACTTTATAAATACTCAGCTCTACGAACCTTTGTATTTTTATTTCCCATCACACAAAGTTTTTCCATCTAGTGGCGAATAGATTTAACTATATTTCAACGACACACTGAGAGATTTTTCTAGAACTATTTTAAGAAATTAAGTATAAAATTACTTACAAATGAAATATTATGCCATTCATGGCACCAGAACGTCTATCCAAGTTATTTGTACAAGATAAAATACAACACTTCATCTTTTACTTAATTGTACCGAGAATATTCAAGGATTGCAATTTTTCGATAAAGTTCTAGAACATTGAAGTTGACAGTCTAATTTGTAAGTCGCGATAACTGCGATGACGTCGGGACCTGTATTTTGTCACGGGACCTATGCGCTTATGCCATCTCCTCTTTGTATTTGCTTCGTGGTCACGCACGTCGTGCATGACAAAGATAGACAGACATACTTGCGCAAGTATACTTGAACGTGTTCGTCCGGCTAGACATAAGTTAAGTCTATCAATATAAATTTCAAAACATACAGCGATCGAACGCTCATAATTATGGATAGTTCTCTCGCGCCCAAATGATGTAAGCATTTCGGTTCGACCCAGTACGATAATCGATCGATCGACTATCGTACTAGGTATATCGAGTGTACAAGAGAATACAAGAGTGGTGGTCACAAAACTCATTGCGAATGCAGACAATGCAGCATGGTGACCCACACTGTGGCGGCCTAGTGATGCTTCTGCATCATTGGGCTTCCGGTCTCGCACTCACCAACGAAACACGACAGCACGAACGTTGCCATTTTCGTTGATCTTCTGTGCCAGGGTGTACCGCCCTGGTCGAGCCGGCCCGTTCATGCTGAAATCAGCGTGGCTCTACTGCCTTGAAAAGCTTTTAGCTTTGATAAGGACCATTACCCTACTTGAACTTGAACTCGCAGGCTGGGTTTCCGCAACTCGACGACTTTGATGCGCTTATTTTGCGTAGTGGGTCGGCACTAGTGGTGCCAGCCCAGTTCCTCCAGGAAGCCTAGCAGACCCCTCGCGTTGCCGACGACCTCCTGAAGTGACCTCGGCGATCCGAGGTGTTTCGCCCGGTATTCTGCAACCCCAGGACATACCAAGATGACATGGGCGGCTGTTTCATCTTCCTCCATGCATACTCTGCACGGAGGGCTGTCCGTTACACCTAGAGTAAAAAGATGTTTGTTTAATAGTGCATGACCAGTCATTGCTCCGATCAGAAGTCGAAGCGGCGGCCTCTTAAGTTGTTTCAGCTTCCGTGACAATCCGGGGTTGATCGTCGGGAGGGCCTCCTTGGTCTGCCTGCAGGTACAAAGGTTGGACCAATATAATTGGTGTTCTACCTTGGTATTCTGTTGCAGTGTCCGTCACAGCCAAGCAGCTGGCAAGGGCAATATTGGTTCTGGGCCGACTGCCCTTGTCTCCGATCCTCTCCTTGCTAGTGCATCAGCTGCGTCGTTTCCGCGTGAGTTGCTATGTCCTTTGATCCACTGGAGAGTTATACTATTTGTAGTACTTGCCTCTGTCAGGGCTCTGTGGCATTCGTAGATCAGCCCTGAGGTAGTCGTGTGACTTTGTAGAGCTTGTAAGACTGATCGGCTGTCGGAAAGTATGCGAATGGGGTATTCCGTTACCTTTCTGGAGATGATTGCATGTGCTGCTATTATTATACCCATGCACTCTGCCTGGAAAACTGTGTTGTGGGCTCCTAATGGTGTCGAGATGTG
Source organism: Diaphora mendica (assembly GCA_949125395.1). NCBI lineage: Eukaryota > Metazoa > Arthropoda > Insecta > Lepidoptera > Erebidae > Diaphora > Diaphora mendica. The sequence continues at coordinate 38,881,820 of OX421310.1, read as the reverse complement.
TATGCTCAGAGAATGCTCCCGAGCTAGTGCCTGAGCTTGTTTTGGATCCGTCGGTGAAGATTCTTAACTCTCTTGGGTTAAGTCCTTCTTGGGGATCCTCGTGCAGTTGTATCTTGTACTTTTCGTTGAAGACGAATTGCCTGGGTATTGTGTCAGTTACCGCTTTCATGAGCGGTTCCTTACCTATGGCCTCATAGAGGATTTCGGTGTGTGGTACCCTAGGCGGTCTCCAGAGATTTTGTTTCTTTAGACGCATTGCTGCAGCTAGAGCCTCCTGCCTTATAAAGAGGTGGAGTGGTGGTAGACCAATGATGGCTTCCAGAGCCGCAGTCGGTGTAGTCCTCATACAGCCCGTGGCCGCCAGACAGGCCAATCTCTGGAGTCGTTGTAGTTTAGCTTCGGCTGTGGATAGTTTGGTCCGTGGCCACCAGACTATCGCGCCGTAACTTACCATTGGTCGGATAACTGCCTCGTAGAGCCACAGAGTGGTCTTGGGGCTTAGTCCCCAGGTTTTACCTACCATTCTGCGGCACTGCCAGAATACGACTGTTGCTTTTTCAATTTTGTTGTTGAGGTGGACGCTCCAGTTTAGTCTGTGGTCGAATATTATACCTAGATACTTTACCTCAGACGAGAGTTGGAGCTCTGTATTGAACAGCTTGGGAAGTCGGTAGTTTCCCAGGTTCCGTTTGTTGGTGAACATTACCATTTCAGTCTTCCTTGGGTTGACTGACTCGTTTTCAACGCAACGCTGGGTTCCACTATTGCAAGTGCTGAGCGCGTGACATCCGTGACATACTATACCTGCGTGCATGCCGCTTGTTAATATCACTTTATCATCCGCGTATCCGATGGTATAATGGTGATTGTTGTTCAGAGTGGTGATAAGGTCGTTAACCACTAAGTTCCATAGGATAGGTGAGAGGACGCCACCTTGGGGGCAGCCCTTCGCCACCAGTGCTTGTTTGGTAGCGTCTGCTTCGAGTCTGATGACTCTCTGGCTGAGCATCTTGTTTATCCACTCTATCATGACTGCATGCACTCCATGCCTTACCAGTGCTGCTGTTATGCTGGTGAATTTCGTTTTGTCGAAGGCTCTCTCTATATCTATGAAGATGCCTAAGCACATCATCTTGTTTTTGATCGCCACCTCGATTTTGTTTGTGACCGCATGAAGTGCCGATTCTGTCGATTTACCTGGGCTGTAGGCATGTTGGTTCGGGTGTAGTGGTGCTTGTGTCAGCGCAGTTTCCCTCAGGTGCCTGTCGCATAACCTCTCCAGTGTTTTTAGGAGGAAAGAGGTTAGGCTTATTGGTCTGAAGGATTTGGGATCCGAGTAGTCGGTTTTACCTGGTTTTGGCATGAAGATTGCTCTGACATCTCTCCACTGTCTTGGCACATATCTGTGTGCCAGACAGGCTCCCAGGACGTAGGTCAACCTTTGAGTAAGTGCCTTCCCTCCCCATTTAAGCAGGGCTGGGAAGATACCGTCCGGGCCTGGAGATTTAAATGAGTCAAAACTGTCGATTGCCCATTGCGTTTTATATGGGTCTATTACCTTGTGGGCCAACTGCCATTCCTCCTCCGTTGGGATGGTTTCTTCATCTGGCCATCCGCCTGGACTGATTATTTCACAGTCCGGGAAGTGTGTTGTTACCAGAGTACATTCTGCTTCTTCCGCCGAGGTGGTAAAGGAGAGGCTTTCGTAAGGACCCCAGTGATATGGCTGAGTTGTTGGAGAGAACTTTCCTTACCCTGTTGGCCTGTGCAGTAGACTCAATATTTGTGCAGAAGTTGCGCCATGAGTTGGTAGTCCTGTATCTGAGTCGTTTTTTTGTACCTGGACTTGGTGGCCTTGTATTTATCCCAGTCCTGGTCTGTGCCGGTGTTCATCGCTCTATTGAGTTGCTTCCTCATCTCGCGCATGAGTCTCTCCAGCTCAGGCCCCCACCAGCTCTTTTTTCTCATTTGGCCTGCTGGTTCTGGCTCTGGCTCTCTGGTTAAGCGTAAACTGTTAGCTTACCTCCCATGTTGCGGAGTCCGCAGACAGTGCCGTCTCTGACCCACGACTCTTGGATCAGTATGACGGCTGTTTTGTTGACCTCCAACCACTTGCGGATCTGAGCCGTCGCGGTCAAGCTGTGGTGGAGGTTAGCCTGGAGGATGCTACACGCCGAGGAATGAGACAGCGCCATTGGAATCAAATTCCTCCGTTGCCATGTCCTCGTCCTCGGCTCCGCTCTCCTTTTGGATGGCCAACCTGCGTAGCTCCTCCGCGCACCCCCCCACTGTCCGTGCGGTCTCGAAGAAGATCTTCTTCTTCCGCATCGGAGGCGGGGGCGGACCGCGTCGGAGCCTGGGGCTCAGGTGCCGCGAGTATGTCGGCAACATCTTTTGCCCCCTCCGCAGTGTCCATCGTAAGGGTGACCATTACCCTAATTATATACAAGAAAAACTTTCAAATCTGTATCCCGACTATTAAGAATCTATTGACAACTCACTCTTTAAAATCGGTTCAGTAGTTTAGACGATATGAACCTACAAATATGTTCATATATTAATAATTTGACACACTGTTCCTTTTGACTTCCCGCTAGTTGTGTAAAAATAGAATTAAAATTATAGAATATTGTTGAGAAACTCGTTCTTTTTAATTAATTTCTTAAAAGTTAGCTCGAGAGTTATTTCTGCGATAAGTCCCACAGTATTTTCATTAACTATGAAATCGGAGAAAGTACAATAAATGCTACTGAAATTGCAATATCTAAAGCTTTTCCAATGTTAATAAAGCTCACTGGAAATAGTATCTTTCAATGCTAGTTGAGTCCTTTATTATCAGTATTTAACAGTCCACTGTTGGACATAAGCCTCTCTTTAGAAAGGAAGATTTGGCCACCTATACGACGCTGGCCAGACGGGTTGGTATACGAGTAGTTGTAGTTGAGACCTTGCTTTAATGATAGTGATGATGACCTTATTGGCGAAATAAATCGGATCACACCGTTTTTGATCTGACATTGCCTTTTACGTTTTCTATGTCTATAGACAACTGTCGTATTTCGTGTTCAAGGTGAAAGATTAACGAGTGGTCATAAACATTAAATTAGCGAATTGTTTGTATCGGTACCTTTCTCATAATCTCTGTGTATTTGCAAAAGGAAAGATTTTTGTATAAGATGTTGAAAAAATAAAAGTACTCCTTTGTATCTAAGAATGCATTTGTAGAAATAAATAGCTCTAAGCTCAATATTGTATTTCACTTCGTAATTTGCACAAATATATCTGAAAATAAAATGTAGGTAGGTAAGGTTTTCCACTGCGTCAACAAAAGAACCCAAGGAAAATTTTAGAATTTCATTCATTTTGTTATGAGAAGTAAATTAGGTGAGAAATTCTGAATTAATTCTGAATGAAATCGATATCCGAATGTTTTTTTTATTTTTTATTTATTTATTCAAAATCATATACACTTTCTACATGCTCAAGTCTGCCCAACTGTAAGACAGTTTGTCGGCAGTGTGTCGATGTCATTTTCCAATTAAAATGAAAACATGTTATTGCAACTTCAAAACATTCTTCATGGGTAGTTATCAAAACAAACTTAAGAACACTTAAAATAAGCTTGTACAATTTTTCTAAGATCAGTTTAATTAGGTATTTATAACTACATATTTTGTTGTAAACACAATTTACTTAAAGCTAAAATATGTTGATGTTTGTAAGATACGTCGTGCTCAACAGTCTACGATTACTTTGGCGCAATAAAGTCAACATCGCGACACAGATCACGGCGTCCCGTCGGGGTAAACAAGTCGCTTTAATGATAAGAAGAGCTGCCGCCGGCCAGTCGCGCGCGCCCGCCCGCCCTACGCACGTGTCTAACCAGTTGAATATCGAACAAGCTGCATTCAAAACAACATACATTCCACTTATGGGTAAGTTTTTTTTAAGTAATTTATACTTTTTTGTAGTTTTTTTTTTGTATCTTTGTAGATTTTTTATCTCTAACGTTTCCAATTTTTAACGAAACTTTTGACATTTCTTGTTTATTTTAATTAGAGTAACAAATAGGTATGCGAGTGATAAAATTGAAAGGCATTTCGTGCGTAAACGGCATCATAAGTGACGCGTGATGTTAGCTCGGTATCTACATAATGTAATGGGCTCATTTTAGGAAGGAGGAAACACGAGTTTGATTTCAGGAATTCCTTTCATATTTTCTGTATTTGTAGTTATGTTGATATGATAACTATTATTATTAAAACCGTTATACGTATGTGTGTACCTATACTTAACTATAGAATCTTTATAAGTACACAATCCTCAAATAATCTTATTAGAAGCTGGTTTTCGTAATGTAATTGTATTTGAGTGTTCATTCGTTTGATATTTTAGCGTATGTTGTCACAAAGTAAAAAAGTAGAGAAATGTGGGACATATTGAAACAAAATAGAATTTATACGTTTGTGTAGGTATCATTATGTAATATCAACCCACTCATACATGTACACGTAGAGGCGTTGAAGGAATTGTCTTTCCAACGCTTGTTTTCATTACGGAGCGATTTGAAAAACACAAATCAACACACAAATTGGTCTCTATAGAATCATAACATACGTAATTTTCCATTAAAAATGAAGTACATACACCATACCTCACCATGGATCGATGTAACTATTATACGTAGCTAATTTCGTTATCAACAGATAAGCCATGGGCAGAGAGGCGCGGGCACGAATCGACATGGGAGTACATATTGAACAATATAGAGAAAAACATTGATATGGATTCAACAACTAAAACTAATGAAGTTGTCGTTCCTGAAGCAAGGATGGGTGGGCAACCTGGGTTGTGGGAAGTGCACGGAAATGTTTGGAGTGCGGCTTTGGGGGCTGTGATCGGTGCAGGAATAGTGCTTCTGATTGCTGCGTTAATTCTGATGTGGCGGAAACCGAGGAGGCGTGAATTGCCACTCCTGGCTCCGATGGACGTTGGACATAATGTGAGTGCCTTTTGTTTATTAATTAGGTGGTATATTTCATGTTTTTATGAACTTTTGGCAGAGGCGGATTTCATACATTTTGAATTTTATACGTGAACACTTTCATATAACATGTCACAATTTCGTAAATCAATATTATAGATATGGCACTAATATCTCATTATTTAAGTATCAATAGAGTATACCAATGGCTAAAGTAGACTCTGAAAAACGAGTAGGTAAATGAACACAAATAGTGCGTAGTAAAGACAGTCACAGCGAATAGAATTTCCTCAAATATCACATTCTCTACACGTAATAAGTTCGAAACCTGAAATGCGCAATCTCCTGTTCCAGATCATAAATGAGGTCCGTGACGACACAACCTAATAATATTCTTGAATCTGCTTTCCTCTTTGTCTGTGGATTACCAAGTTGATCTTGTTTTATAAACGTAATCTCCAACAAGAAAAAGCTTAAAAAAACTAAAACCCAACTACGTAAAAAGGTTTGATAAAATTTAAATAACGTATATACCCTGGGCCATTATTACGAATCTATTAATACCTCCTTCATTAAAATCGGTTCAGTAGTTCAAGAGTCATGGTGGAGCCTAAATTTATTACCCTTCGTTTTGGTTTTGCCGTAGTCGGGTAAAAAGTCGCCTCCCTGTGCGAAATATTAGGGGTTTAGGGGTTTGTTGTCAATACTAGATAGTATTGTCTAGATAGACGTATACATTCATTCTGATTTAGTACATGCTACCTGAACACGTGTTTCCATACTAAAAAACGAGTTATAAAAGATCAGCTGTATAATTATTTATTTTATTTATACAACTTTATTGAACACCACAAAAGTATAAAAATTTACAGATACATGAAAAGCTACATTTGGTATAACAATAGGCGGTCTTATCGCTCACGGCGATCTCTTCCAGACAACCTTTGTACGGATATTGTGTAATTTGATTTTGGGTAGTCTAAGGTGTATCTAAGTTTTTAAAATAATCTAAGTAATAATTAATATATATAAACTTAATACATGTATCTACAGCAAACACACCAATACATATGAATACAATATATACATACAAACATGGTTAAATACATACATATATAAATATACACATAAATGTCATAAATACACATATTGCGTACCACACACCATCAATGATCAATAATCCCCCAGAGGTCCTTACATTGTCAAGTAGTAATCTGTGACTTGCTTTTTGAAAACTTGCAGAGATTTAGCTTGTCTAACTGCCTCAGGCAAGTTGTTCCATAGTCTAACAGCTTGTACCGAGAATGACTTATCAGCGAATTGTGTGGAATGGCTGGGCATTTTCAGTTTTTCAGGCAATTATATTATTATTTTTCGCACTTATCAAAAGTTCTTATTTGGAAAGAGTAATTATAAACCTACTTGGGTTTAACAGCAATATCAGTAACATTTAAATACAAAACATATTTGACCAACAACCATAAACGAAATCGTTTCCATAAAAAAATTAAATGTTTCATCGAAATATGGGAATTAAAAGCACTCGCGATACACATTATGTAGTAAGTACACCTTTAAATTGCCCGACGTTTCGACTAAACTGTATAGCGAGTATTCACAAGCAGACAATTTTTTAGCATTAATATTTTAATTGAGTTAACAATTATATATAACAGTTTTAATAATAAATGTACTTGTTATATAATTGATACTTATTAAGTACCCATGATTAAATTGCCTGACATTCCGTTCAACTTGGACTGGTCACGGTCACAGGTCGACCATTCATTTAATGATTTCATGTGAAAAGGTGGATTTTACACGTAGTTCTGATCATTGGAATGGAAGTCATGTATTCTTTTGTACAGTTTTAATAATAAAATTTTATTTATACGATCATACTAGTATGGAGTTGCAAATAAATTAAAAAATACATCCGAATTGGGCACCTTCGCTTGTTTTTGAGATAAGTTGATAAAAAATAGTCGTTGTCCTCGTCAACATGCTTCGTTACATTTTTACTATGTGGACATTTTCTGACTCTCTGTTCCACTATTATATCAGAGGACGAAAGGTCACAGTAATATGTGTGTGTTATTTATCACGCGTTGGGAAGAAAATATGATAGTGTTAATGTAATACGTGAAATTCTCAGGGGCACACCGCGCGATGATACAGCCTCATTCAATTTTACTTCCATAAGTGCATCTTTATATAATAATATTTAGTTAAGGGCTTCAGGGAATATAATATCACAGTTTCAGGCCGCAGGCAGCTTTTGGTATGAGTATTTTACGCGTAATAATTTATTAGGAGTACTGAGAAAGTGGCTGGAAGCGGACGGCCCTAGACCGGAATAGTTGGTGTGCCTTGGGAAAGACCTATATTGAGTAGTGATACCGTTCGTGTAAATTGATTAATATGGTTAGCTTACTGCTTACTGCGGAATATAATTAGTAACATTAAAATGCCTACGCTCGCAGTATAAGGGTGTGTATTACCACTGACTTATAAGCCTCCTTGGCCATAACTTACCATTAGACATCCTATAGGCTTTCGCAAAATAGAAGCTGTTTATATTATGACTACAAATACCGCATAATATAAGTGGTAACTAGCTGGCCAAAGCAGAAAATTATAACTAAATGCTCTCTCTGATGGCCTGAGAATTTATTCAAAGTAGCAGAAACATGGTGAATGATAGCGGTGTTCTATGAAGCGAGGCTTATCTGCGCGACATCATAACAATAATGACATCAATGACAGCTTTTTTAGCATATCTGTTTTAATTGTTATTGTTTTCAAAGAAATACCTTAACTATATAGAGATCGTGGCTACAAAGGAATGTGAGTAAGAATGCTGCCATTCAATAAGATTTCGACAGAAACAGTTTAGAGTTACTTACATACGATAAAGTGATAGCGATTTTATAAATAATAAACATACGAAGACGAAATTCCATTCTTGTTTAAAATACTAACAAGATGGTGCGTTACAAATAGTAGTAGAAGAAATTAAATTTCGATAAAAAAACTGTAATATAAAATAACAGTTTTTGTAAAACCGTTCGTAGCATGGAAATAAATTGTAAAAAACTTACTGTAAAATTAATTTTGATAAAGTTATCCCACGAGAGTAAAAAGTTTTCTATTTATTTACTATTTAATTAATTTAGAGAATAGTTTAATAGCAGCCTGAATGACCTTTTTACAGTTCGTTCACGTAAAGCAAGGTTGTCTAGCTGCATTATTTTTCAAGTAGCTACATTTTAGAAGTTTTAATTATATTTTATGTTTTATCTGCGCTCAGAGCAATTTACGTCCTAAATTAGTTCTAGTTGTGACTTGCAGTTTCACAGAGACTATTAATTTTATCTATACTATAATACAAAAACCTACTGTCAGTCCTCTATATGATGTCCTGTCAGTCCTTCTCAAACCATACTTTCATGCTTATATTTCCCTTAATACGTATGGACCAGGAGCCAGTGACAGATTTTGATGACCAAGTCCCTCCCAATCCAAACTTCGTAAAAGGCATTAGGAATGTATATTATGAATACTCGTGACCGTCAGCTACGACTCCGTCGGTGGGGCAGGCAGTGGCACCCTGCCAAGCATGCAGAAAAAAAAATTTTTTTCAGTCATTTCCTCCCATTTCAAAATTTGTAGGAATATAGTTTACCTAATATCTTGTAGGGAAAATAAAATCAGCTGATCATAACATGGTAGATTATGCGTCAGCTGGGCACCTGAACATGACAAAAAAAAAATTTTTTTCAATGATTTCCTCTCATCTAGAAATTTTTCTAGTGATAGTTCATATGCTACTACGAATAAAAACTCATGTCAGGTTGCTCTATCCCAGTGGAAAGTTTGTCAGCTGGCACCAATGGCTGGCACCTTGAAAGTATAACGCAGCTGCACCCAATGAATCTTATCAGCTGACGACTTTTTCCTTGACTTACAGCTAGCTGATTCTTTTCAGTATTTACTAGAGCAATTTAAATAAATGTAATGTAAAGTTTCTCACGTTAAAATACACAACGTTTGCTTGAAAGAGTAACAAACATTCATCCATCCATACTTACAAACTTTCGCGTTTATAATATTAGTAGGATACATATCTAAACTTATTAAAATTATCTTCGCTAAATAATTTGAACTGACCATTGTTTTTTTTTAAAGATGCAGTAAGGTATCACGTTAGGAATTTTTATTATATACTAGCTGACCTTAGCTCTTGTGTGACCATTTATTATACACGGGCAACAAAACAGAGAGAATACACACAAACATTGAAAAATGTACACAAGAGCACAGTATAATCCAGAACCTACATTATGTTTACATTATGGTTTGCAAAATACCGAGGTAGAATACACAAAAATAAAAAAAAAATGGTTGTCTGTAAAGTCTGTTTACGGCCGATAGTTTAACGTGACAACGTCATAACGAAACATTAATGAAATGGTGAGAGATATAGATGCGGCGCAACTTGCGCCTCTATCTCTCGCTTCTAGATATGAGCGTGAGAATCTCGCTTGCACTTCAAGCCTTAAGTGGAACGCCTCAGAGCGAGGTAACGCTGCATGAATGATGCCCCCATACTGCATTGTACATGTTCGCAATGAAAATGGTGACCACCACTCTTAGATACTACTCTTGCGTTCTATCAGACAAAATAGACTCATTTTGGCAGCTAATACTTAAAAAAGCGGCCAAGTGCGAGTCGGACTCGCGCATGAAGGGTTCCGTAGCAGCAAGTAACATAATATAAAAGTTCTTGTAGTTCGTTGTAACTTTGATCGATAAATTGCGGTTTACGATTTATGATGTATTTAAAAACTGCTCACTAGATCTCGTTCAAACCAATTTTCGGTGGAAGTTTGCATGGTAATGTACATCCAATAGAGAGGGGATGAAAGTCAAAATATGTACTTAGTTGTAATTCAATAACACATAGTCCGATTTCATTCATTCTTTTTTGCTAGAAAGAAAAAAAAATAAAAGATAACGGGTAAAGTCTTTTTTTTTGTCCGCGACTGTACACTGCCTGTGGGAAGCTGAGACAGACATATAAATATGGCGGTACGAAGTTCACCGGGTCAGCTAGTAGGTACTTAGTATGTTTATTGCTTTTCAAAGTATTCTCCACTACATTTTAAACACTTTTCATTCGTTCAAACTATTTTTGAAAACACAACGACCATTGGTCTGAGGGTATGTTTTTACGTGCCGGTTGAAAGCTATCACTGACGCTTCTAACCCCGTAAATGTCAAACCTCTTGGAAAAATGAAGAAACCGCACAGAGCTAGGTCTGGACCGTGTGCGGGATGGGTCACGAGCTCTATGTTTTCAGAAGCCAAAAATGACTTTGTTTTGGTCGCGGTGTGCGCCGAAACATTGTCATGGTTCAACAGGATGCTACTTCTAAGTCGTTTTCCTTTAACATTTCAACGACATTGGTCAAACAAACAGTGGTGTACCATTCAGCATTAACTATTTTTTGTTGTTCAAGTGGGATCTTGCAGACAAAGCCCGACAAAAAAACGCAATCATTTGTTTGCCCACGCTTCTCGCCTGCCTTTATTTTGTTGGTTTGTTGTCAACAATATGTCCATGTTTCATCCATGTTTGACTGTATGTTTGTCCTAGTGGTTTAACGGTCACCACGCCGTTTCCTACTTCGCCAAGTGTCGTGGGTTCAAATCCCACGTAGGACAACACTTTGTGTGATCCACAAATTGTTGTTCTGAGTCTGGGTGTTCTTTGTGCCCGTTTCATGTATGTTTGTAAAGTCCCCCGCGACACAGGATTTATTCCTAGTGCGGAAATTGTCTTTTAAAAAAAAAGATAAAAGAATGTCATACACAGCATTTAAACATCCATGATTGTACTTTAAAATCATTTTTTGCCCCAATCTACTCGATTCCGTTTTTGTTCTGGAGTGAGTTCGTGAGGAATCCACCGGCAACAAAGTTTCCTAACTTTTGAATGTTGATGTAAAATTTTCTGAGTTTAGCTCATACCAATCTCCAAATGTCCTCGAATCTCCTCATAACTAATACGCCGATTTTATTCAATTAGTCGTCTGACAGTAATCACATTTTCCTCCGTGAACGCAGTTGAGGGTCTACCTTTCCAAATTTCATCATGGAGAGAAACACGGCCACAGTACTCAAATGTGGTGCTTCTCTCCCAAAAGTATTTTGAAGACTAGCAGTACAGTCTTGCGGAGAGAGTGAAAAGTTAAAATAGTAAAAAATCCTAAAATCTGTTTACGGACAACGAACTTCAAGTTGAGATAAAACAAATAAATAATAACACGAGGCTTTCTGCTAAAATTTACCTTTAACAACTAATTAGTTTCATGTTTAAAAAAATATAACATTCAAAATCCAAACATTTATGGGCGGCCAGTAACGCAAAACTTTCTGTGTGAACCATGTTTATAATTTTTAGAATAAAGTGATTCCTTGGTATATATACAATTTTGCCCACTCCGTACTTTTTAATATTTCTTCCTCAATAACGTTTTATTGAAAGCTTAGGAATTACTAGGTAGTTGACAGCATCATCTTTTTCAGTTAATTTCATTTTATACCTACATATTTGTTGTAAATAAAAAATTAAAGCCATAACAAAAGATGAGTTACAAAGATATAGACGTAAAAATTGGCGGTCTTATCGCTTATGGCTCACGGCGATTTTTTCCAGACAATCTTAAAATAGATAATAAGGTCGGACACGTATGTCGGATGAATCCGGACCGGTGGTAGGCCAAGGTCGTCGAACGCTGGGTGCCTCAGACTGGACGCCGAAGACGAGGCAGGCCCCATAATAGATGGCACAGGCCGCACAGGCACATTAAAAAAAAAGTTTTTACTATTTTTAAGGCAGTTTCTACACTTAGAACACACCACCACCGTTCACTGCCTCGTTGGTCTAGCGGTTGACGTATGCGACTGCCGATCGAGAGGTCTCGGATTCGAATTCCGGGTTGGTCCAAAAGTGTTATTGAGTTTTTCTGATTATAGAAATACTAAATAACAGCTCGGGGCTTGGAAGTTGGGGTCTGCATCCCCGTGTGTCGGAGAGAACGTAAAGCTGTCGGTCCTGCGCCCGATCTCTCACCGTTCGTGTCGGTTAACCGTCCCATCGGATTATGAGAGTGATGGAACAGAGAGTGCACTTGTGTTTGCGCACACATTTGTGCACTATAATATGTCCTGCTTTGTTGGCTGGTCCCCGTTGAGACTGGCCGCCGTGGTTGTAATCGGCTTAGAGAACATCATCACCAGTAATTTTTTCAATTAACTGTTTACCCTCGGCTGCCAAAATTTCAAGTTTCTAGCGCCAGCGCTTCTGCGTTGAAGAATCAGTCAGTCAAAGTAAGAGATTTTTTATGTATAGAAACAGGTATGATCTTCACGTTGACCTTTAGAATTTACAGTCACTTATTAAATGGAACCACTTCATTCAATGAACCAACTTATAAAGCCGCGCGAAACCTTCATTAAATAATCAAGTTTATTATTGTTTTTAATACACAAAGGTTTTTTGTTAGCGAATGAAGCCAAACAAGAACATTTTTTTGGTTAACTTGTTCATTTGTTACAAAAATTGCCTTTTCCAATTTATATCAATTTAGAAAAAAGGTAACATAATTTTGCATTCAAGGTACCTACTAACTACGCAGTAGGTTGACATTTAAAGTTATTCGCACTGTACCATCTAAATTTAATATGGTTTAAATCTAAAATGATACACTTCAGGAAGTCCTCGATTTCATAGACCCTCGTTCCTCTGAGTACACATAATATATATATATATATCAATTACGTATATAAGTAAATAAACGTTAACACGGACACCAATAGATACAAAAAAACGACGCTACTTAGTCCTCTATCTACCAAAACCTGCGATTGTTCGACATCAAAAAGAGATTATCTTACTTATAACGCTGACGAAAGTATTGCTTATAATAAAAATGTAACAGGTCCAATTCTGTACATTAAAGATACTTAAAAAAATTTTGGAGGGCTCTCTATAATCGATACTGAAGCCAAAACTGTATTTTTTTTTTCATTTTTGTCTGTCTGTCTATCTGTATCTTGGCCGCGCATCACGCTGAAACTACTGAATGGATTCAAATGAAACTTGGCATGATTTGAGTTCATACTACGAGGTAGGACATCGGATACTTTTTATCCCGAAATTCAGCACGGTTTCTTGCAGAGAGGGGATGAAAGTTAGTTGTAATTCAATAACACATAGTCCGATTTCTTTAATTCTTTTTTTGCTAGAAAGTAAAAAAATAAAAGATAACGGGAAGTCTTTTTTGTTGTCCGCGACTGTACACTGCCTGTGGGAAGCTGAGACAGATATGTAAATATGGCGGTACGAAGTTCGCCGGGTCAGCTAGTTCTATATAAAAATAACTGAGATGTTCTTTTTTTTTTTCTTTCTAGCAAAAAAAAGAAAGAATGAAATCGGACCATGTGTTACTGAATTACAACTATGTAGATATTTTGACTTTCATCCCCTCCCACCAGAAAACCGTGCCAATTATCGGGATAAAAAGTATCCTATGTCCTACCTCGTAGTATGAACTCAAATCATGCCAAGTTTCATTTGAATCCATTCAGTAGTTTCGGCGTGATGCGCGGCCAAGATACAGACAGATAGACAGACAGACAGACAAAAAATGAAAAATATTACAGTTTTGGCTTAAGTATCGATAATAGAGAGCCCTCCAAAAAAAATTTACAAAATATCTTTAATGTACAGAATTGGACCTGTTACATTTTTATTATAAGTAATAATAATAGATAGGCGGGCAAACGAGCAGACGTATCGCCTGATGGTAAGCGATTACCGCCGCCCATAGACACCTGCAATTCCAGAGGCGTCACAAGTGTGTTGCCGGCGTTTGGGGGGATTGGGGAGGGATATAGAGGAGGGGGGTTGGAGTATGGGCCTCCGGTATCCTCACTCACATGGTGAAACACAGCGCAAGCACTATTTGACACTGGTTTTAGGGCCGTGGTATGACACCGGTCGAGCCGGCCCATTCATGCCGAAGCTCTTCGCTCTTGATATTGGAAATTTGGAACAGTCAGATTAACCTCTCCGAATCGTCCCGTTTTATTAACATTATATTCATCTGGCTACTGCATTTACTGCTTTAAATTACTCATCCAAGATAATTAAAGTAGCGTTGAATCTTAATCTTTATTCTATACCGGGAAACCAGGTTTACGGCGTGTTCCAGGTTTATAGGGAATAAACACTTTTAATTTAAACAATTAACCTAAATAATAACACAGCAAAGTGTTGATTTTATATTATAAAGCTTTTCCTTACTTGTACTTATCAACAGCTTTTAATAGTTCGATGCTGGGCATAGGTCTCTTCTTAAGAAAGTTTTAAAATAAAAATAATATTTTGGACATTTGACTCACAACGCCATCTAGTCCCAAGCTAAGCTGATCTTTCGTTATGGGTTACTAGACAACTGATATAAATTATATATATTTTTTTTTTGTAAATACATACCTACAATATCATACATATTAAATACCCAAACCCGAGACCTGAAGCACATCAGTCGCATACGCTACCACTGCGCCACCGAGGCAGTTTTGGTTTACTACACAAAGCTTTCCAGACGGGTTAGTATAGGGTTTGTTTCTTTTTCTTCTCTCGTGCTGTTGTCCTGCAGAGTTTAATCCCTTAGTCGACTCTTAGGACACCCACAGAATGACACTCCATATCCTTAATTCGTCTTTACACAGCATCGTTCACGACGAATACTTACGGAAATCTAACATGAAATTTATATAAACCGTCCAAGAAACCAAAAATGTCTATAATAAAAGTCAAGACAGCTAAACATGAACTCGAAAAACAATAACCCGATTGCAACCATGGTCTATGAAAACGTGAAACGCGATCATTGAATAGCGGCGTCAAAGTGACGACATAATGCGTGTATTGACACCAGGGTTGAATTTAAGTTGCCTTTTTACACAACGTTATCTATTATGGCAATTTCGCACTTTAGATTTTTGTGTTTCCTTTGTCACATAGGGATTGATACCGTTTAGACGGCCCCTGCATCTCCTGCACACCAGGATCAACAGCAGTGACCGACGAACACACCGAGTTATGACACTCTGTCTTGCAACCCGTAACGAAATTAATCCATAGAAAACTGGAGGAGTTAGAAATATAAGAAGTCCACTTTCCTCCTTAGCAAAGCGGGACACGAAATGAAGTCAAAATACGCAGATACCTTTTTCAAACCGGGGAGTACAACAGTAACAACATAAAATACATGTGAAGTATAACTACAAGTTTTAGTAAAACATGTCAATAAATATTATTTTGTACTAGTAGTTCCCCATAGTTTCATCTGCGTTTAAAGCCACTACTACGCTCCCAAGGATATTTTCATAGTTTTACATAACCTTTCCTCAATTAATAGGTACTCTATCTAGCACAGAAAAATTATTCCCTGAAAATGAAAAGAGAACGTTAGTCTTTTCCTTGACCTGAATAAGCGGGAGGAATAAATGTATGAAAATCCATTTCTAACGTGTTTTAGCGAGAGAGAAAGTTGTATGAATTTTCATTTCTCATGTGTTATCTTATCTATGGCGCGCGCCTGCCCAAGGAGTTTTCATATAATTTAAATATGGAATCTCCGTGCCTCTGACATCCTTTTGTGAAGAATAAAAAAAAAACAAAAGAAGCGCGAAATATCGGTCAAATTCTAAGCTAAATTGTGTCTTACATGGTGTCTTACGTTTTGATTTAAATACTTTCTACAATACAAGTCTTTAAATGTTCCTCACAGGTGTAGTATAAAGCACTGTGTAGCACTCGGGTGAAAGTCCCATTCCTACCTCGGGAGTATTGTGGCCCTAGGCTGCGCCTTCGGGCCACAAACTGATCCCTCGCTAGTAATCGGTCCCTTTCCTCCCTCGGTGAACAATGTACTATTAAATTCAACATCCTAAGCGTATTCTAATAACGAACAACTCTTCAGTAAAATTAAATCAAAATGTCTTAATTTACTTATTTCCAATAACTTTTCACTGTAAGGAAAGAAGTCGGTTAAAAAGAGTTGAAAGCTAAAGTTACTTAACTTTACTACTATTACTAACTACTACTACTAGCGTTTGATTTTGTAGATGTGTATTTATTAACCTAATAAACACTTTAGCATAAAGCAGATTACTTTTGTTTAGGGTAACCGAATACACATTATTATCTTATTAGCAGAATCGGTAAGTACGGGTATAGCCCAGTCATATTAGGGCTTTCACCTCGGAATGAAAGATAATAAGCTGCAAATTGGTATGAACCTTTGTTTTGTCATTCTAAATGTTGTCTCAAAGTCCCAATCGTTATCGTGTCCGCGTCTCAAGATATTCAAGGTCAAAGGTCACAAAAATCGGTTTTTCGCGAATATCTGGCTTCCTATGGGTTAAATGAGATTTGCATTTATTATAAAAGTTGTAGGCTATAAAATTCCCTACAACTTTTGTTTAAACTTTTTTTTCATACGACCAACCGTTTTGAAGGTAGAGCGCGAAGTGCACATCGTACAGTCATATACGGCCTAATGCAAGGTCAAGCGTGAGTTATGGTTATCAGTACGTTATAAAGTCAATTATTTACTTGGAAATTATAATTATTAAACAATGCCTATTATTTATGTACTAACTATTAATTATTTATATTTAATTAAAGTAAGTAACTTGATTATTTATATATAATTATTCATATTTAACTATTTAAGTATAAAATATTATTAATTCTGGATTATATATTTTAGTTTTATTTTAAGTTAAAATGATAGTAAGAGTATATATTTTACACATATTTTTATTTATTATTAAATACGGCATAATATACATTTATCAAAATGTGAGTTCAAATATCAAAAGTATCTTTGTTGATTTTAATTGTAATGAAATTGGAAATGGAAGCTAATTATCTTCTTCTTCTTCGTCTTCTTCTTCTTCTTGTCGCTCAAAAATGTTCGATTCATTGTCATCATCCTCATTATCTGTCATGTTCATCTCCAAACCTTCCAGAATATCGGGATCATATGTATTTTCTTCATCGGGATTACTTGGATACAGTGAAGCGTTGAGGCAAGCTTGTCCGTTGCACTGGCCGCAAGCTAAAGAACATTGTAGCCCTGATTTTCTGCATCCACAGCGGGAACCACAACCATTTTTGCAATTGCAAAATATTACGTTTAGTAGTTCGGCTGGTGCTGGAGGTAATAACGTTCGTATGGGCTCCAGGATTTCATTTTCAAGCATCCAGCCCCATTCTTGAGGTTCTAAGTCCTTCCCTAACCACGTTTGAATCTGGTAGTAGACACGTTTTATGTGTTGATGAGCTGCTACACTTGTTGGTGGAAGTGTTGACAGTTGTACAGGTTTATTTAGTTTTGTAAATTTGATGAATTGCGTGTAGCGGAAATGATCAATGTTGTCCTCAGATTTTGGAGCATTATATAATGCCAACAAGATGCGCACTCCATTTTCTAATAATGTTTGTTTTGGGCAGTTTTCTTGTTGAAATACTTCCACCAGTTTATCTAAATCAGGAATTTTTTCCAATGCTCTAGTAACAGTTTTTTTTCCTTTTTTAAATAGCGCAGAAGTCGTGTCACAGCCACTGAATGCGTGTAAAAATAAAATGTGCTTTTTAGTACGAGGATATTGGTCAAAACTTTTAGTAGAATATATTTGTGTTTTGACATTGCCTTTGCCAACTTTTTTCAAAAAAATTTCCTGATGATGTGACTGAGTACGTCCAATTAAAATAACGAGCAAATCGATATCTTCTCCTATGATGACAGCAGTCTTTTGATGTTCTGATAAGGCAATAGCTGTCTCAATGATGAGAACATCAGCATCATCTCTGGCTTGTTTTGTTGTGATATTAACAGTTTTAAATTTTTCAACAAGCATGTCGATAAATTTTTTTTTATTAGACCGATTGATAAAAAAAATTCTTGACTGATTGGCACAACCATTGTTTCGTCAAAACAAACTTCATATGATTTTGAAAGTGCAGCAGTTCTTCTTCGTTGTTCCAGTGCTTTAATATTTTTACTATAGTCCGAATATCCGTCAAATACAACAACAATTGCTGAGCCATAATGTGTTTGTAAATATTTAATGTACTTATTTAAAATAATAGAGAAAGTATCGTCTTTGCTCCATACGACGCGATGCAGAAGAAATCCACCATCGATGATGTATGTTACATTATTTTCATCAAGATCGATAACGACAGGCATCATATTGTCATATAATGTTGCTTTCGTGGTTTTTCTCATGCCATTACTATCAAATAAAGATGTCGGATACGGGCTTAGTTCATACTGAAGATATTCTTGTAAATTACTTTCAAATTTTTTGCTTACAGTTATTCTCTGGAAAAGTAACATTGGATCTATAGAAACTTTACAATCATTAATTTTGACAGATTTGTTAATGGCTGAAAGCGGTAAAACCTTATCGACGCGTTTTAACTTTATTTCGTTGAAGTTCAAACCAGTTATCTTTACCATAGATTGCAATCCGATTTCATGGGCTCGGTGACAATTAATTTGGTCATTTCCAACGATTCCTGAAGCTAAGGATACCAACTGATTCGTATTTGGAAAGGGATTATGAAGCGTAAACCAACCAACCAGTTCATTTACATCAGTATCATCCCTTTTTATTCGTGAATCTCTAGCATCAACATGTTGGTCCACAGAATCTAAAGAAATGTTACAAAACCGTTCAATTTCTTCACAAATTGTATTCGTGGCATGCATAGCATATACCCACTTACATAGAACACTTTCTTGTGTACTTCGGCCTCGAGATACTCCTCCTTCTGTCTTCATAGATTTCATCAGACTTTGCTCGATTACCATGTCTGTCCATGTACCAGAATTGAATTTTTCTGTTCGTTTTACAGTAAAGAATCCGTTTTTAAAGTTCTCAAAAGCCTGTTGATCCATTGTCTCCTCAAGTTTTAACATATCTTGAAGATACAAATGAGCTGATTTCGCATATAGGAAATGACCACCAGCATGAAAATAGGGCAGCATTTTTCGCACTGCATCCAAATGTTCTTGAAAAAGTCCCAGCCTTTCAGCGCGAATGAAATCTAGGGCTATTGATACCATTTCAAAATATTGCACCCATAACTGTGCCGTGGGACCTCGAGCTTTTAATTCTTTTAGTTTATCCTGAAATTGATCAATTAACGAGTTGGAGCTGCTCGTACATCCTTCAACATCTTCGTAGGAAACATCGCGACTAGTTATCTGTTCAATTAACTCATCTAACACACAATTTTCAATTTTCATCTCTTCAAAAATCTTTATTGATAATGCAAGTCGTAATAATATATGGCCTCTGATACTTCTTGCATAAGCGTGACCATTCAACATTTTGTCGACCGAATTTGTAGCATATATTTTACTTAAAGCTTCCTTGAGACCACTACCGTCCATTACATGTCCTATGCATCCAAGAAAAGACATGAGCATATGAAATCCTCCAAGTTTGACAACTGTTTTAGACAAGTCTGAGTTTGCATCTGACGCAGCAACCATTTCACGTGCTTTTGAGTACAGGGGCTGATCAAATGTAATTATGCACGTTTTTTGTTGATGTGACTTGGCAATATTTATAGCACTATGTAAAGTTGTATAAATTGTGTCTAAATTACTGGCAGGATGATCAATGAAAGGTAGAAATATAACCTGAGAAGTTGAAAAATTTTGATTATTTTTCGTAAGTTGTTGAAGATAGCCATTCCACCCTGGCAACGGTGAAAGATTCTTCCATTTTCCGTATAACCACAACAAATCAACTGCATTAAATTTTTTTTCAATCAGTACTTGATCATCATGTAGATTTTGGACTTGAATCTTGCTGTACCCAGGTACAACTGGCTTTTCATATGCTAAAAGAGATACATGTGATATTGCTGCTAACTCTTTTGCACTCGGTTTAGTTGTACATTTTTTTATGCGATCATCATAAATTACAGCATCTTTCGGAGTAATTATTTTTATCATTCCCATAACGTGAAGAGTATTATTACCGTCAAGAGTACTGACATTAATATCTGCATTGTCTCCAACATATTGTACCAACGCACCAGACTCTGATGGTAAAATACGAGGTTGTGGATGGTAAACTGATGAAACTTCATACTGTATGGTATTACTATATGATGCAGCAAATCCTAAAGATGATAAAACATCCAACAATTTTTTAGACCCATATCTTCTGTGAAGAAATACGGAAAGGCCCAACAGTAGCTGTGATGAAAATGAACGTTCTCGTATCGAAGCCATTATTGCGTGGCTAATAGATGTGCATTTCGTTTTTAAATGATCTACTTGTCCTTTTCTATTTTTTAATATCATTTCTTCCAAAAAATGTGATAATGTTTTTGGTATTTCTTCATTAATACAATCTAGCATTTTATTCGGAGGTGGATACGTTTTTGTTTCAACTACAGATGATCTGATGTCTTCCCTAATAATAGCCGCAGCAGCTTCTACAATCCGTAGACGTTCTTCTACAGGAGTACTTTTTTTATTTTCGTACCAAGCTTTTGATAATACGTTAAGCTGTGTATCACGGAAAGATATAATTGTAAATGATCCAATTTTTTTTGTGATTATTATATCAGTTAAATACTTTTGTTGTAATTTTGTAATAATTGTCTTATCGTCAGGTATGTATTCCGTAGGGGCATCTTTAAGTTCTTTCAAAGTAAATTGAGAATCTTCATTATTTTCTATATAATAAAAAATCTCCTTCATTGCTTGAGTGACTTGATCATCTTGGCGAGGCTTTTTATCTGCAGATGGTACTCGGGTTAAAAAGTTGGTATAGCAAATAGTATGATACTTTGCTTCAGCAGCGATCAAATCATACTCGTAATATATACGTTCCTTTACTAATTCTCCTAAGGAATCGTTTCGTTCTTCTGCTCTCTTAATTACGTTGTCTTTGAATGCAAGAGTACTTACATTACTTATTGTCCGTCTATACTTTAATTTTTTTTTCTTTTCTGCTATTTCATCAGCTTCTTGGCCACAAAATAAGCATAACTTTCCAAAATCAAAGACTTCATTTCGTTTTTTACGAGGTGCACTTGACGTTGAAGGTTCACTCTCATCTGTGCGTCGTTTTGATGCAATAATAACATTTTTACTCGTGTACACGTTTACGTGTGTTTTCGACACTCGGAATGCACATTTACAGAACTTAAAGTATTTAAATAGTCTATATGTCCATCATTTCTTTCAATACTTGCAGTTTTTAAAGTTTGTAAACCACGTACGACATTCACAGAAACACCTTCTGAAAGTTTCTTATCACATATAAAACACAAATCAGCCATAGCTCTTAAAACCGTACGTCCGTAGTTGCAACGGTACAATTTCAAACTAACGAATAATCTTGACTCATACAAAGTGGAGAGAGTGGCCTTGAATACTATAGAACATCTGTCCCGGCAATGAATAGAAAAGGGCATAGGGTAGGGACAAGTATTTCCAGGTATATAAGTATTGAGAAATTTACGCGTTTTAAAGAAAAGATATATAATGTCGTGTTAACTTAAAATAAAACTAAAATATATAATCCAGAATTAATAATATTTTATACTTAAATAGTTAAATATGAATAATTATATATAAATAATCAAGTTACTTACTTTAATTAAATATAAATAATTAATAGTTAGTACATAAATAATAGGCATTGTTTAATAATTATAATTTCCAAGTAAATAATTGACTTTATAACGTACTGATAACCACGCTTGACCTTGCATTAGGCCGTATATGACTTAGCAGGCGACGCCACCGTGGAGACGGTGGCGGGGACCAGCTTCATGAGGAGTACCGCGAGGCGCGGAGGACTCTGAAGCTGGCCATTTGCCGCGCCAAGGAGGAGAAGAGAAAGGAGATGCTGGAGGGTCTCGATCGTGACCCCTGGGGTCGCCCATACCGTGCGGTGCGTCAGAAGCTCCGCACGTCGGGCCCCCCCCTTACCGAGACTCTCCAGCCCAGCTTCCTGCAGGAAGTGGTCGAGGGCCTTTTCCCTGAGCGGGCGGAGCACACACCCCCGTCGATGGCCTATGCGGTCGGAGACGACGGGGGTAGAGAGGACGATGTGCCGCCCGTTAGGGAATCGGAGGTTGGGGCGGCTGTTCTTCGGATCCGTTCCAAGAACACCGCCCCCGGGCCGGACGGGGTTCCTGCCCGAGTGATGGCCCGAGCCCTCGACCATATGTCGGACCGCCTCAGGGAAGTGTTGGATGCTAGCCTGGCGTCCGGACGCTTCCCTGAGTGCTGGAAATGCGGGAAGCTGGTCCTGTTGAGGAAGCCGGGACGGCCTGCCGATTCGGTCGCGGCCTATAGGCCCATCGTGTTGCTGGACGAGGCGGGTAAACTTTTTGAGAGGATACTCTCTGCCCGCATCGTCCGGCACCTTTGCGAGGTGGGGCCCGACCTGTCGGACGCCCAATTCGGATTCCGAGAGGGGCGTTCGACGGTCGATGCCGTGATGCGCCTTAGGGCCCTGACCGAAGAGGCAGTGAGCTGTGGCGGCGTGGTGTTGGCGGTGTCCTTGGACATCGCCAACGCCTTCAATAGTCTGCCATTTAGCTGCATCAGGGAAGCACTCCATTACCACGGGGTGCCAGAGTACCTGAGGCGGCTAGTGGCAGACTATTTAGAGGAGCGTACCGTCGTGTACGAGGACCGAGAGGGCGTCTTGAGACGGCGACCCATGTCGTGCGGCGTTCCGCAGGGGTCTGTCCTTGGACCACTCCTGTGGAACGTGGGATACGACTGGGTCCTACGAGGTCGTCTACCCCCCGGGCTGGGCGTAATTTGTTACGCCGATGACACGCTTGTCACAGCCCGGGGGGCGAACTTCCAAGAGGCGGCGCGCCTGGCCACCTGGGGTGTTTCTCTGGTGGTCGGGCGCATCGAGGCGCTGGGCTTACGGGTGGCCCTGGACAAGACGGAGGCCCTACTATTTCATGGGCCCCGTCGTGGTCCGCCCCCCGGCGCCTCCATAGTGGTCAACTCGGTCCTCGTACCGGTTCGGGCCCAGATGAGGTATCTGGGCCTGATCCTCGACGGTAGGTGGCTCTTCGACGAGCACTTCCGACAGCTTGGTCCGAAGCTGGTCGGCGCTGCCTCCGCCCTTGGGCGACTTTTGCCCAATTTGGGTGGAGCCAGCGTCGCAACGCGACTCCTGTACACGGGGGTTGTCCGGTCGATGGCGCTGTATGGTGCACCGGTGTGGGTGGCGGCTCTGACTGCCCTAAATAAGGCCCGCCTCTGGCGGCCTCAGAGGGTATTGGCAGTCAGAGCCATACGCGGATACCGCACGGTGTCGACCGAGGCGGCGTGCGCCCTGGCCGGAACACCCCCGTGGGATTTGGAGGCGGAAGTGCTCGCCGAAGTTTATCGACGGGTGGCTGAGTATCGGGCGGAGAATGGCTATCGCCCTCCGCCCGAAGAGGTACGCGAATGGCGTGAAGCCGCTCGTCGAGCCACTATGGACAGATGGTCGTTCCGGCTGGAGACTCCACGCGCTGGCTTTGCCGCCGTGGAGGCTCTCCAGCCGGTCATCCTCGAGTGGGCAGGGCGGCAGCACGGGACCCTTTCCTTCCGACTGACGCAGGTCCTTTCCGGGCACGGTTGCTTCGGGAAGTACCTGCACTCGGTCGCTAGGAGGGAATTGAGTCCCGCCTGCCACCACTGCGACTGCAGTGAGGACTCGGCCCAGCATACGCTGGCGATTTGCCCCGCTTGGGCGTCGCAGCGCCGGGCCCTCACTGCAGTCATCGGAGGAGATCTCTCGCTACCGGCCGTCATACGCTCCATGGCCGGTAGCGACAGCAGTTTTACCGCGGTCGCAACCTTCTGCGAAGACGTAATCTCGCAGAAGGAGGTGGCGGAGAAGGCCCGGGAGGATGATATCCACTCGGACCCAATCCGCCGCCGGCGAACCGGGCGGCGAAGGCGCGCCTATCAGCGCCTCATGCCGCCCTGAGTGTGGCCGCGGATGGTCGGGACGGGCTTTCCCTTCCATCCGCTATAGTGGCCGCCCGCCTTTTTTTAAATATTTTATTTAAAGATGTCATACAGTCACCTACCCCCCACTTGCCATTGGATGTAGAATATCGGGACACCCTGTATATGCATGACAATGCACTTTCACATACAGTACGCAAATGATGAATTTTTTTTGTCATAAAAAGGTTAGTATAATCAAATTTTCTGTGTATTCAATAGATACAAAATATACTCGTATATCTTATTATCTACTATCGGAAACCACTTAGTATGTACTGTCCTTGAAGTTCCTAGTATTATATTTCAAATAATCTTTGTACAAAAGTAACAATTACATTCAAAACTGCTTAGAGAAAGAGATTTTATAACAAATTAGTTTAATTAGTTAGTAAGTTGATAAAGTTTGTCTTCTTTGTGTTACTAATCTCGTCATAACTTTAGGAATTCGTTCTAAAGTTTGAGCCTCCAATTTGATATATAAATATTGTTTGTTCATGAACTCAAACAGAACTATGTCTTTAGCAGTCTCATGTAAGACTACATTAGACTCGCAAATCTGTTCTTTGTGTTGTTTGAAATATTATAATTATACCATAGTTTCGTTAACATTGTTTTACATATCACACTTTTTATTTTTTGAAATTGACCATTCATACATTTGTTGATTTCTTAATTTATCCCGTTATGTGTGAAATTTCTAAAACTCCTTTCTGATTGGTGCTTAGTGGTTTCCAGTTTGTGGCCCTAGAAATTTAAGCTAGCTATCAGTCAATTTAGCTATCATAATTCAAGCTCTGTTTAGTTTGAAGCTAGATGTGTGTGAAATTTCCGAAATATTAATTTACTTAGTTTACTTTTTAAATATGGGGCTTAATTTCCAGCCAAAAACCGATAAATTTTTGGATTTTTTATTTTGAAATAAATTGAAATAGTACCGCACATTTTTAAAAAGCAATTTATTGTCGACGCGTCTAATTCCAATTTAATTGTTATTGATAATGTCAAGTGGAAAAATTGGAAACTGTCGCATATGTTAAATGAATTTAAATCATTTGCTGGTGGATACGAGTAATATTTTCAATTACTTTTATAATACTTTATTTATATTCCAATTGATATTTCTCTCTATAAGTACCTAAGTCCATTTCGGTCTCATCAATCACCGGACTCTCGCTTTTAAAACTAACGCAGTATAGTTGACTTTAGTCCGTCCTATTCGAGACTTTCGATATTCTATACATTAGCCCTTTATTTGCTCGCACACACTCGTATTTATTAGAAACCAATTCTCCTTCATCATTAATTCCTGCTGAAAACGAATACATTACATACGGCCAGCTACAAAAGATATCTGGAAAAACCTTTTGTTATGAACATTTCGCGAAAACAAAATGGAAATGGTTTTAATGAATGTATTTTCTATAGAAAATAAAAAAGCAAATAACACATGTACCAAGACTGACTGTAAGACATTTCACAGGTGGATGGCGATTTTAGTGAACTATTACTTACACGGAATAATGATAAAGTAGATTGGTTTAAAAATTAAATGAAGAAAGAAAGATTCAGATACTGTAAATCCATACTAATATTATAAATTCGAAAGTAACTCTGTCTGCTTGTTACGATTTCACGGCTAAACCGCTGCACCGATTTCAATTGTAAGTAGATGTGCACCTTGAATAATTTCTAAGTTTATTAGACTCATACCTTTAACTTTATCACTGAGTGTTTTTTTTTGGTTTGTGCGTTAGATTTTGGAGCATTTTAATAAAAGGAATTACAGGTGGCAACAGCTTGCATACTGTTTACCTTACATGTAATACTGACACTATTGTACCTGAAAATCTGACTTTGAAAAAGAGTGGCCATGAGTTTCTTTGCCAGTATTCTTCTCATCAGGCTCTACGCAATTTGGAAACTGGAAGTTATGGAACGACACAGGCAGCCGTAGATTTTGTTGTTTTCGCCTAATTTACCTCGACAATACAGCACATGCTGTGACGTCTTTTTGTGTTGATCTTTGATTTTTAACTGTAGCCTGTAGCTTCAATTTCACGTTCATAAATGTCACTAAGTGTCTTATTTGCATAAATGCTTTTTGAATTTGAAATTGAATGAATATGGCATGGAGATGCTTTGATTCTTAAAGCCGAGTCTCCACAGCACAAAAGTTGCCACCTTTTGTGTTGTCAATACCTGTTCTTGACAAAAGTTTCTGTAATTTTCGGAACCGTGATTCTGTTTTTGGCGGTAAACATCAAAAGAATACGCTTGTTGCAGAGATTTATTGGCTAAGTGGAGACGCTTAGTTCGAATGTTTTTTCAAATTGTTGGCGACTCGGTATAGTCACAATGGAAGCAAAAGTTGGCGATTTTCTGAAGAGTTGCAAACAGTTGCGAACGCTAAAATTGCCAACAATTTCGTTGGATATGCGCCTTAAGGAAGGACATAGGCTACTTTTTACCACGATAACTGACATACGCGGGTATAAATCTCATCGAAATAACACCTGTGTAAACTTGACCAGGTATATCTTTGCCGTGTGTAGTAGTGAAATATTTTTTGGGCATGTGGGCAATACAAGTAAGGGGATAAAAATATCCATTGTTGTATCTTCGGCTTATGTAACAATAAAGGTAGTTTATTAAAAGAGGCTTTGTGCCGTAAAATGGACTAAACTGAATTGAATACGAAGTAAATAAATAAATATTTAGGACATCTAACACACAATTTCATCTAGTCCTAAGCTAAGCAGAGCTTGTATTAGGATTAGATACAAGACAACTGATATTTTTATTTTATTTTATTTATTTATCTTTATTGTATACACAAAGAAAAAACAAAAAAATAGTACAACAAAATCAGTTACAAAGTATGTATATCAAATGGCGGTCTTATCGCTCACGGCGATTTCTTCCAGACAACCATAACACGGACATTAGGTGTTTTAGAATTTAGGGTAGCTTACACACAGGTAACACATTATAACATGAATATTTAAAAATATCAGTAGAGATCCAAATACAAATGTATACACTATTCACACTACTCATACATACTTATACCTACACAAATACATACACACACTTTTTTTTTTTATTTTTATGTTTGACCCTGCCAAAATTACTCTACTCTGCCTGATGGAAAGCATAAGCAGAATCCAAGAGTGGTGGTCACCATACTGCGAATGCAGACAATGCAAAATGGTGACCCACACCACGGCGGGCTAGTGATGCTTCTGCATCATTGGGCCTCCGGTCTCGCACTCACCAACGAAACACGACAGCACGATCGCTGTCATTTTACGTTGATTTTCTGTGCGAGGGTAGTACCGGCCCGGTCGAGCCGGCCCGTTCGTGCTGAAATCAGCGTGGCTCTACTACCATTATATACTTTTTTTTGTAAATACATACATATTATACATAGAATACACCCAAACTCCGAAACAAATACTTGCAGATCACACCACGAAGCAAATACAAAGAGGAGATGGCATAAGCGCATAGGTCCCGTGACAAAATACAGGTCCTGACGTCATCGCAGTTATCGCGACTTACAAATTAGACTGTCAACGTCAATGTTCTAGAACTTTATCGAAAAATCGCAATCCTTGAATATTCTCGGATTATTCCTTATAAAAGATGAAGTGTTGTGTTTTATCTTGTACAAATTACTCGGATAGACGTTCTGATGCCATGAATGGCATCACATTTCATTTGTAAGTAATGTTATACTTAATTTCTTTAAATAGTTCTAGAAAAATCTCTCAGTGTGTTGTTGAAATATATTAAATCTATTCGCCACTAGATGGAAAAACTTTATGTTATGGGAAATAAACATACAAAAGTTCGTAGAGCTGAGTATTTATAAAATAAATCATAAGAAGATATTGGAATATGTTTTGCGTTCTTGTCTAAGGAATTATTAATCAAAAAAGTATTATTTTTGTATGTTCTGTAATCATTTTGTGAACAGACTGACATCTATTATCGAATTCGTCAACTAGAAAAACAAACATTAACAGAACAAAGAGACAGGGTCGTAATTAGAATTCATTTTTTTATCTATTAACGACTCCTGAATTTAAAGTACTTTAAAATGAAAAAAATAATACTTATACTGATAATTTGATGGGTTTTCAAATTAACTAAAATTCTTTCTCTAATATTATAATGTTCTAGATTTCCATCCGATGATATTATTAAACAGCAATGGATCAGAAAAATTGATAGACAAGATTTTACTCCAACGAAATACACGAAGATTTGTTCTTCCCATTTTCATGATTATGATTTTACAACTTCAAAGGCAGGCCGTAAACTATTAAAGAAAGGAACTTCACCTACTTTAAATTTGAATTTATCGGTATGTTTGGTTTGTATTTTTAACCGACTTCAAAAAAGGAGGAGGTTTCATAATTCGACCGTATATACGTTTTTTTTATGTGTTCGCGGATAACTTCGTCGTTTATGAACCGATTTTGATGATTCTTTTTTTAATGGAAAGGAGATATCCCAACAGTGGTACCATGATAAAGACATTAAGATCTGATGATGGAATCCAAGAGAAACCGAGTCGAACCTTGAAGTCGGTTTTTATTTTGTTAAAAGTTTACTTGTATTATTTTCGTAGAATGAGTTAATTTAATTTTTTTGTATTATTGTTTATATTGCAGCGCAAAAGAAAATTGCCAGAGCCCATATTGTCACCGAACCCTACCACAAGCAATAATAGTGAAGTTTCCATACATGATTCCCCTAGAAAAAGAAGACTAAATCGAGAAATACAAGAACTTAAATGGAAAGCAAAACGAGATAGTTTAAAAATCAGAAGACTACAAATGACAGTTAATCGTTTAAAAAAAAAGGTACTTGTACACATATAGCTGCACTATACACATCATTTTAAAATATTTTTAAATGAAATATATAAATGAAATATTTCGACAAGGTAGTAGAGCCACGCTGATTTCAGCACGAACATCGGCTCGATCGGGGCGGTACTATCCTCGCACAGAAAATCAACGTAAAATGACAGCGATCGTGCTGTCGTGTTTCGTTGGTGAGTGCGAGACCGGAGGCCCAATGATGCAGAAGCAACACTAGCCCGCTATGTTGTGGGTTGCCATGCTGCATTGTTGCATTGTCTCCATTTGCAGTATGGTGACCAACACTCTTGGATTCTGCTTATGCTTTCCATCAGGCAGCGTAGAGTCATTTTAGCAGGGCCAAACATAAAAAAAATACGCTTCGCTTTTGTTTCAGGTTCGAAATTTAACGTTTTTGATTAAAGATCTAGAAAATAAACACCTTCTACAGGGAGAAGATGCCGAAATGTTATCTTCAATAAATATCAAGTTGAGAGATTTGGTTGGGCGTCAACTTTCAAAAATAAAAAATAAACCTTTAAAGAGGAAATATTCTCCAGCCCTCAGATCATTCGCATTGACACTTTTTTATTATTCGCCAAATGCATATTCTTATGTTAGGAAAACTTTTGATACATGCTTACCACATCCACGAACCATTGCTAAATGGTATGAAAGTGTTAATGGTGAAGCTGGATTTACAGCGGAAGCTTTTTCTATTTTAAAACAGAAATACATATCATCGGGTAAATACGCATTATGTAGTCTCATAATGGATGAAATGAGCATTAAGAAGCATGTTGAATGGGATGGAAATAAATATCACGGATATGTTGATCTCGGGCTTAATGATGTACAGAAGGATAACTCGGAACAGGCATCTCAGGCTTTAGTTTTGATGCTTGTTTCTCACACAGAACGGTGGAAATTACCTGTGGGTTTTTTTCTCATTCATTCGATGACCGGAGAACAACGAGCTTCCATAGTACAACAATGTCTCTATAAATGCCAAGAAAATGGGGTAGACGTTGTTGCACTTACGGTAGATGGTTGTGCTGCAAATGTTGCTATGCTTAAAAAGTTAGGGTGTTCGTTAGAACCTAATAAATTAAAAACCACTTTCAAACACCCTAGCGCTGACTACGAAGTAGCAATATTTCTCGATGCATGCCATATGATAAAACTAGTGCGGAATGCCTTTGAAAATAAAAAAATGCTTCTAGATTATCAGGGAAATTATATTGAATGGTCTTATCTAGTAAAACTTCATAACTTACAAAAGTCTGAAGGCCTTCATCTTGGAAATAAATTAAGAGAAAAACATATAAATTTTCAGCAACAGAAAATGAAAGTTAAATTAGCCAGTCAGCTTTTTAGTAATAGCGTAGCCGACGCACTTCATGTTTGTCAAAAAAGTAATGTTGAATTCAAAAATACAGCTGCAACTATTACTTTTATCAGCTTAATTAACAACATCTTTGACATTCTCAACTCTCGAAATATGTGTCAAGCTGAATTCAAAAAACCATTATTTGAAAAAAATATTATAAAAACAACGGAGTATTTGGAATATGCAAAAAAATATATAATGTTAATAGTAGCCCCCGATGAAGATAAACCTGTTATCGCTACTAACCGAAAAACTGGGTTTATAGGCCTTTTAACGTGTATCAATAGTACACTTTTCTTGTACAATCGTCTGATTGAAAGAGAAAAAATAATAAAATATCTTACATTATACAAATTTTCGCAAGATCATTTAGAATTATTTTTTGGGATAATAAGGGCACATGGAAGGGCAAATAATAATCCAACTTCACGTCAGTTTAAGGCAGCTTACAAAAAAATATTGATACAAACTGAACTAAAAGACGGATTCAGAGGAAATTGTATTCCTTTAGAAAATGTATCTATTTTGAATGAATCCTCTGTGAAAAAAATTAATATTACTTCAGAACGTTATCGAATTTTGCAAAATGATTTAAGCGAAGAATCATTAGATGAAATGGATATCGCACCCATGCCTGATGATTTTTTATTAGAATTTGATGAGCAATTAAATACTACGATAGGTCATTACCTACGCCGCCAAATTGTAACATATATTTCTGGATATGTAGTCAAATATTTACACAATAAAATCAAATGTGAGAGCTGCCTTCATGAGTTATATTCTGATAATGACGATGACGATGACTTCTATTTGATCAAAACGAAAAATAGAGGTGGTCTTATTTTTCCATCTAAAGATGTCATAAACATATGCATACGAACTGAATGCAGCATTCGTTGTGTTAAATCGCTATCTTTGAATACTCCTAATTTCAGTAAACATAAAATTATATCGAACACATTAAAGTCCCTAATTGGACAAGATTATTTTAAACAATCGACCAATCATATGTTTGATCAATCACCGACTAATAATCATATTATACTTTTGGTTAAATGTATAGCTGAAAAGTATGTAGATATTCGTTTTAAACATTTTGCAACCATAGAAAACGATAAGGCAACAAACCGACAACGACTGACCAAAACAATTATTTTTGCAGGTTATTGAATTTATACAGGTTTTATAGTTAATTTTCATCATCATCTTCAACAGCTTATCACTATCTACTGCTTGATTATTATTTTTATTAGCGTTATTAGTCGTTTCTAGAAATGAAAGAATAATAATTATTTGAGTATAAATAGAGTCTCCCGGGCCGCAGGCAGTTCATTTCAGTTTGAGCTATAGTGAGATAATCATCGAAGTGATATCAGCGATCAATCTAGTGACCTCGGCGACCTTTAAGGATTGTAATTCGGAGTAGTATTGTGATTTTAATAAAGTTTCTTTAACACGTCAAAAGGCTACTTTCTCAAATAAATCGAACCGTAACCCGTAACAATAATATAAACGGATTACAATGTACTTCTCCAAAACGTATTTTATCAACTTCCACTATCATTTTTTTTAAGATTTTCCAAATCGGCTTAAATTGGCGTGCCGTAGGGTTATTATTACAGTCTCCATGTGCTCTTACATAACCAAAACTAGTTAAAGATGATCTTGTAAAAACTTGTATCCTGGTAAAAAGTATAGTTAGTTTCATCTCCTATTAGTCTAATATATTATTATGTTACTTTTAAGCTGTGTATAAAAGTTATTAGTCCTATAAAGCCCATGTTTTTATTCATTTTATTACTTGTGGTAATCAAGTTTTATTTTTATTTGGTTTATATTCCGTGAATTGAGAATGTCGAATTAATTGTTTAGATTTTTCAATAAAGTTACTGTACCATCAACGTCTGAAAATTCTATGTAAAATTTTAACACACATGGAATGGACACAAAGAACACCCAAACTCAGAACAACAATTTGTGGATCACACAAAGTGTTGTCCCGTGTGGGATTTGAACCCACAACACTTAGCGCAGTAGAAAGCGGTGTGGCAACCGCTTAAACAACTAGGACAACCGAGTAGTTAAGATCTCGCATTGCTGTTACTCATTAGATAGATGGCTAATCTAACTCTAATTTTTTGATTTATTTTATTTTTCCTTCAATTTTTTTAGTTTGAGTAAGAATGACCATTTTACTTTATTTTCGTTGCAATCTTTGAAACTAACATTAGATTGAAATTAATTCCTAATATGTTCAATCATATGGCAGGCGTCGATAGTAAATACTTACGATTTCCGTGTTGTACTTTTAAAATAAGTCACTATATTTGGGACTAATTCCGCCCACACGCCCATCACTGTAACTTCTGTACATCTAATTCTAGATCAACTGCAATAACCGACGAACACACCATGTTATGACACTCGGGAAATCCCAGGTAAATTAAACTGTCTCGGATCCCACAATGCAATCAATCAGAAGAAAACTGAAGAATTTGAAAATATAATAAATAAAACAATAATTTGTAGAAACATTTACTTTTTTGTATTCTGTTTGTTATTTTCTCTCTTTATTTATTGTATATGTTTGTTGCCATACTAAAGTAAATAAAAAAAATGAAGTGCACTATATTTCTTTGTTTTTTTTCTCTTTCTTTAATTATAAATATTTTTCTTGTATAAATGGTATCGAAGAATCACATAGTTATATAAAATTGTTGTGACAGTAAAATTAATTTATGATTAATCAAAGAAGTTCTAACCTAACTCTATGGCCATTGAACGGCCTACTGTAAAACCGACCAATCAGGGACAGGGACAATTTAACGCGCGTAAGCAGTACAACACAGTTGACAATCTATCGATAGTTTGCAATCTCGCTAGGCAGATTATAATATAACGGGTTTTTACACTTACGGTGATATACGAGTATATAAATAATGTACCTTTAAATCAAATACTTCACCAGGGTTACGGGGAAGATAGAAAGAACACACAAACTTTCACTTTTATATTATACTAGCTGACCCGGCGAACTTCGTACCGCCATATTTACATATCTGTCTCAGCTTCCCACAGGCAGTGTACAGTCGCGGACAAAAAAAAGACTTTTCCCGTTATCTTTTTTTTTTCTTTCTTGCAAAAAAAGAATGAATGAAATCGGACCATGTGTTATTGAATAATTACAACTATGTACATATTTTGACTTGCGAGAGAGCCCTTCAAAAACTTTTTTCAAAATATCTTTAATGTAGGTACAGAATTGGACCTGTTACATTTTTATTATAAGTATAGAAGATGTTATGTACGATGTTTCTTACTAATAATATTTTTGCGATACATGCATCAAAATGATTTACAAAATTGACCTTGCAAAAATACCTACCTGATGAGAAAATTCTGAGTACGTCCCTTACATCGTACGCTGAATGTCAAACAAACAAACTCTTCAGCTTCATATATTAGTATAGATGTTATGTACGATGTTTCTTACTAATAATATTTTTGCGATACATGCATCAAAATGATTTACAAAATTGACCTTGCAAAAATACCTACCTGATGAGAAAATTCTGAGTACGTCCCTTACATCGTACGCTGAATGTCAAACAAACAAACTCTTCAGCTTCATATATTAGTATAGATGTTATGTACGATGTTTCTTACTAATAATATTTTTGCGATACATGCTTCAAAATGATTTACAAAATTGACTTAAAAAAAAATAACTACCTGATAAGAAAATTCTGAGTACGTCCCTGTATGTCCCTAACATCGAACGCTTTAGTGTCAAATAGCTAAACTACATAGCAACATCAACATGTAACTATGCAAGTAGTTTTGCTATTGATCGGTAGATGGCAAAGGGCAAAGTAACCCCCCCTCACCCCCGCAAATTGTCACGCATTGTTTCATACAAAAATTTCATTAGGGCATCTCCTCTTTGTATTTGCTTCGTGGATCACACAAAGATTTGGTCCGACCGAGACCTCAAGCACAGCAGTCGCATACGCTACCACTGCGCCACCGAGGCAATTGAAAAGAAGTAAAAACAGTCTGTCTGGCGAAAATCCATCGTATCGTCATATTTATAAGTTTGTTTCTATTCTTATATTTTTGAAGTGATAACTACGATAAACGACTTACATTAATAAACGTGAACGGAGCCGCAGGCAAAAGCAAGTAACAAATAAACAAGGAACACGTTCTTTGTTTCATACTAACTTTTTAGAACCTACTGTACTTTCCATTCAATCAAAATGGGTCATCAGCACCATGTAACTTTAAATAATATTGATTTATAAACATGTAACAAGAACGGTGGCTGATATAATATTTTGGGTCTACTCTTAGTGAAGAGGTTCATTTAAATTTAATTCTTAATTGTTTCGTCACGCTAAAACATCTTCATTTTATTCCAAGAACACAGAGAAAAGACATAATTCGTTGGAAAACAATTTTTAAAATTTCGTCAATTTAGAAGTTATAAGTTTTTTTTTGTATATGGTTCTGCCAAAATTACTCTACACTGCCTGATGGAAAGCATAAGCAAAATTCAAGAGTGGTGGCCACCATACTCATTGCGAATGCAGACAAGGCAACAATGCAGCATGGGGACCCACACTATGGCGGCCTAGTCATACTTCTGCATCATTTGGCCTCCGGTCTCGCACTCACCAACGAAACACGACATCACGAACGCTGTCATTTTACAGTGGTCTTCTGTGCAAGGGTAGATTAACATTGATTGATTTGAAATAAACATAGTACTTTAAATACCCAGACTTTAGTATCAAATATCCGAAACATTTATCCCGATAGTGTTTTTTTACTTGCTCTGCAAGCCTGATGTCATTTTTTTACCGTTTTTGTGGGCTTTTTTTTGCTATTATTATGCCTGACATTCGACTTTTCCCAGAATGTAATCAAAAGTAAATTGGATAGGTTGGAAATACAATTACGCTGAGTGTTATAAGAATCTTACAGCATTATTTTAGTAATCTAAATAGCCGTGAGCCACCGTATGAAGAAGTCGACGAACCTTCATAGATTAAAATATAATTAAAGTCATACTAAGGGTAGGTACTCTAAAGAATTCAATGTCGTTCATTAAATTAGTTATGCATTCATTACTGCCTCGTTGGTCTCGCGGTTGACGTGTGCGACTGCTGATCATGAGGTCTTGGGTTCGATTCCCGGGTCGGACCAAATGTTTGTATAATCTACAAATATTTGTTTCGGAGTTTGGGTGTTTTCTATGTATAATATGTATGTACTGTACATATGTATGTATTTTTGTATTTACAGAAAAAAAAAAGTAATATATGTATTTGCATCAGTTGTCTAGTACCCATAACACAAGCTCTGCTTAGCTTGGGACTAGATGGCGTTGTGTGTTAGATGTCCGAAATATTTATTTATTTATTTATTTATTGTACGGCAAAATAAAGATCCTTAGTTTTTCGCAAATCAGCATTTGTGTTTTTTTAGTTCTAAGTGTTTGTGTGTGTGTGATTAGCAATCCCGATTGCCGTGTCGATTTCGTTCCAGTCCAGTACAAATTTTGTGGGATGAATATGAATATTTCTTCTGTATCTGGGGATAATTTATTGGTAAACTAGTATTTGCCTGCGACCCCGCCCTCGTATTTTAATTCTCTCCCTCTCTAAACTCGCGGTTAAATTATTGGGTTTATTATTATAAAAATATAACATTCCACATACATTAGCCTGCCCAAGAATACTTAGCGATCTTTGGCCTTAGAAGATTGGCCGATGATATTGATAACATAACACACGTGGTATAACACAAATATGCTGAGGTAGGCGCCATTTCTGACACTGCACAGGGCACTAAAACTACTTTTATTTATATTGTATCTTAACCATGTATTGCCCCCTGAATGTCAGAATAAATGATAATATTTCTTTCTTTTTAACTGACTTCAAAAAAAGGAGGAGGTTCTCAATTAGACTGCATTTTTTTTATTTTTTTTATGTTTATTACTTCATTACTTTCGACTGGGTGAACTGATTTTGATGATTCTTTTTTTATTTGAAAGCTGGCGCTTCCCATGTGGTCCCATTTTAATTTAGTCCAATTCTGACATGTCATCCATGAGAAAATCTTCAATTTGCATTATGTATGTGCGCGACAAATTGACGAATAACTCAATTCAATTTGGTCGTTCTTGAAGTCGGTTTTTTATGTTAACATTTTGTATTATTATTTTACAATATCAAGGCATCTTACACAAAATAAGCATGTAATAGTATATTGAATCATATTGTCATCTTGTTTGAAGTCTCTACGACCAAATATATTAGCCTATTTTCTTTCAATAGGTAGACATATTTATTTTGAGGTGAGATTTTCGTTGAAAAGTTTATCCTTTACCTCATTTGTAACGAATATATGCGAGGGAATGTAAGAGAAGAAAATCGAATTATGGTTTAAGTACGTCTGGCGTTCCACAAATCTGAGATGTAGGTTGTGGAGTACAATATCTCAGTCTAAGAACGTGCATAGTAGATTCAAAGTAAATTAATGCTATGAAAATGTTCGCGGAGTTACATGTTCTAATTTATTATGTGATGTGCATACATATAATATTGTTTGAAGCACAAATAATATTTTCATCCCACCAGCTCGGAAAGAGTATTTTTGCCCTTCGATATCTGAGTGTAAAAGCCGTTTTTATTCGCTAGAGGATAAAGTAAAATTGAATTTAGAACATCATGTGCACTAAGCTTGTGAAGTCAAAACATCATTAAACCTTTACTTCTACCTCCATGGTATCGAATTTATCATTTTTTTTTTTTATTTGTTAAAAATCAGACTCGGAACCTTCCTGGGTGTACTTTTTTTTTTGATTTGCTTTGCCAGCGCCATTTTCTTTTCACGTCATTTAGTCATTTCCTCGCTGAGGTGGGATGAGAAGTTACGTGTTGCACTCGAGTGCAATTTCTTTTTACCTAGTGCTCTTTTGATTCCCTCGCTATCGCTCAGGATTCTAACTTTTTATTTAATAACTTAAATTTTAGAATCCTACGCTTGCTCGGTCATCAAATTGAGCACGCGGTTAAAAAACAACTTTGCATTCTTGTATAACAAATAACTATTGTCACGAATTCTGAATGATCTCATATCACTGATCTCTATAATAATTGATAGAGATCGGTGATAATGATAATTCCTACTTTTTGTAGTTGTGTATGTACTGTAATCATTTTTAACCGACTTCAAAAAAGGAGGTAGTTATCAATTCAACTGTTTTGTTTTTATGTTTGTTACCTCATAACTTTCTACTAGGTGAACCGATTTTGATGATTCTTTTTTTATTTGAAAGCTGGTACTTCCCGTGTGGCTATTTTTGTTGTATTTTGTTTTTTATTTATTATATTATTTTTTATTTTTGTTGTTTCCTATGTTATATTTTTACACAAGCATTAAATATTCCAAATATGATATCCTCCCGCTTCCATATCTGTTTGAAAAGGGATACAAACGATTTTGTTAACGTATTATTTATAGAAATATTTACTTTATCTAAGTACTCATATCTAGTAAAATAAACGCATACACTTAAACAAGAATAACTTGAAAAAACTAAACCCGACTTTATAAAACCTTCTGATACCTCATTTATTAAAATCGATTCAGTACTTCAGGCGCTACGGTGGAACATACAAACGTATTATATACAACATATGTATATTGTTCGGACGGACTGTCCACCAGTGCTACGTTCACACTGGAGTGGAAGGAAACCTTGCGAATAGGCTCATACGGCAAATCGGCTAAACACTCGCAGACCGATCACTGGTGAACGGAGGTCAACTAGAGGCGTTTCACCTCGTATAATATAATAACAAATCACTTACCATTGTGCAACGAAAGCTGGTCTACAAATTTGCCTACGGGGCGCCACTTTGTGGATTTTGCTGCTTCATCCACTATCGCACAATAGTCCTATATACAATTCCAATTAGCTTAACATACTTGGTGGCCTACACACAATCTCACCGAAGCTAATAACCCTAAGCTCGTGTCGTAGCTGCTAAGCTCACAAAACCGACATCAAAACTTAGCTTCTAAATTTATTGAGAGGATTTCGGCTCCAAACTATCTCAAACACACAAAACAATATTCAACTCGGTCCGGTGCCGTCACTTTTAATAAATATTTCCAACTACACGAGGGACCGTCGCTACAATGCTACAATGCGGTTACAATAAAATACACTCGATACTTATTACAACAGCATAACAGTCTCGGTGACCAAACAAAACACCGGAAGCTATGAAACAATCAATTAATTACGGTACCGGCCATTACTCGACCTGTTTCTCGAGAGTTCTATATCCGAGAGACATGACATTTCAACTATTAAACACAAATTACATCTACCTTAGAACACACAATTTTACTCAGAGCAAGACAAAAAATACTCTTTACCGCGATAACCAACATACATGCGAACCAAGCCGGGTACATAAGCTTGTTTACTTCTTTTTTTTTATTATCTTTTTCCCATTTTACAAAAAGAATAAAGAACCACCTTTTTGGTTTAGAATAAACTTTCAAAAGTTTTTTTCTGGTTTCAACAGTTACATCACGTTATATCACGATATCATCTGATCATCATCATCTTTATTTCCGACTACAGCAGGCCACAAACTGATAATATAAACTTACTTCTGTAGAAATACGTACATGGCTGGAAATTTTCTCATCTTATATTCAAAATGAAACAAAATGAGGCATATATTTGTCACACCATTTCAACTCTCATCCGCTGCCAAGGCAAGATATCGATAATAAGAAATTGTGTGATTGTCTCTCCGACAGCTAACAGACATTGGCATCAGAATTTTATTGCGTGTGAAAACCTGTCAAAGAAATGGAAGAAATACGATGCTTCTTACTTTGTGTTTTAGCTAACTTTCGTGTATTGATTATTGTGATTATTGTAGAAATATTTAGCTTATTAATCTCATTAGAAACAGTAATAATAGCATAAATATACATTCACTTACGCCTGTATTGACGGTGGGTAGACAGAGGCAATGACAATAATGACAATAATGGAAAAAGTAATAGTCGGTAGGTGCAAGGTCTGGTGAGTATAGCGGATGAGGGAGAGCTTCCAACCCCAGCTCTTGCAGCTTGGAGATTGTCTGTTGCGCAGTATGGGGTCGCGCGTTGTCGTGAAGCAGCTGCAAGAGCTGGGGTTGGAAGCTCTCCCTCATCCGCTATACTCACCAGACCTTGCACCTACCGACTATTACTTTTTCCAAAATTTAGACAACTTTTAGTGGGTAAAAAATTCAATTCCCGAGAGGCAGTACAAAATGCCTTTGAAGAGTTTGTTGCCTCCCGTCCAGCTGATTTTTACAAGAAGGGCATCAATAAACTGCCAATGCGTTGGCAAAGATGCGTCGATTGCATGGGTGATTACTTCGAATAACAGAAATAAAAAAGTTTGAAAAAATAACTACTTTCACGCATTGGATACAAAACGGCAATTTCATAGGTAAAGACCTATTATATATAGATGCAGACAATGCAGCATGGTGATACACGGCCTTTTAAGATACTCTTACTAATGGATTTGGGACTCGAGCACATCACATATCCCTGTAACACGAACTAATTCTGTGCAGAGTCCAAAGCCTCTATTAAAAATTACTACATATTATAAAACAAAGTCCTCCGCCGCGTCTGTCTGTTCGCAATAAACTCAAAAGCTACTGCACGGATTTTGATGCGGTTTTTACCAATAGATAAAGTGATTCTTGAGGCAGGTTTTCGTAGATAATTACTTAAATTTTTGAGTATTAGCTAAAATATAACGATATTTGTTGAAGACGCTGGAAAAAATTAAACCGCACATCTTCTCGGGGTAACATAGGCTTTTTTTGCTTTTGCGTAAAGAGCTCGTGCGAGGCCGGGGTGGGTTGCTAGTATAAAATAATTTCTCATGCCAATTTCTGTAATCTCATAGTCCTGATTGATCGACTGTTATAAAGCCTTAGATAAAGTATTGTAATCTAATACCTTTGAAAGAGCAATTATTGTATTTAACTCTTCTTGTATAATATCGGAAATGGCTTTAACGATTTTAATATTCCGAGGATGGAGGAATGGATCTAGCTAGGATTTATTTTTGGAAAATTTATCAAAATAATATCGAGCAAATCTCGGTCATCTAGGCACTAGTACGTAATGTGATACGATTGTATATAAGTGTTGCGTAACGCTATCTATTTAGATGAGATGAACCGTTCGATTATAAAAGCAAGTGGAGATTGCAAGCCATATCATTTTATGTAATATTTACAGCTAAGTTAATGAGAGTATTGTGTTGTGAAGTGTGCATTATAGTTTTGCTTTGGTTTACTTGATATAGATAGAGTATTTAGATATATATGCCATATGCATATAGTTTTGGCCGTGTCCCTCTTTTCGTTCTTAGATCGTCAGCTACGATGGAGACTTATTTAGAGACTGTCAGTACCGAATAACTGTAATCTTACATGTATATAATTAATAATAAATAATATAGAAATAACACACTGTACGTGGCCTCACATATTCCTGCTTTTATTGTTTGCTTCCATAGTCACTTGAAATTGAGTTTTCATTCTACTCAGTGAAAGAAAAAGTTTGACTTAATCTAACCACAATCCGTTTAAAAAAACGAGAAAAACTTTGGAAAATGAAAGAACTTAACCTGTTAAAAGTCTAATTAAGTAGCCGAGACTGTGTTTTATATCCTAAAAGCTGTATTATTCTCTAAAGATTTTCTTATTTTGTTGACATTTTCATACTTTGTTATACGGAAAGGATACAGTGCGCCCCATAAGCAGTTAAGTTCAATTCCCACATGGGACAATACTTACTGTGATCTATAATTTGTTATTCTGAGACTGGGTATTCTTTGTGTCTATTTTATGTAAATCAAGTCCAGGAAATAGTATGTGCTAGTTCAGGAGTCGTCTTTAAGTTTTTTACAAGTTAAAATAAAAAAATTAAAACCCCCTATGCAAGCACCTAATCGAGTAATCATACTTCAAAAATGCCTTACATCATTATGGAAAAGAGCTTATACTCTTACACTGTTGGACCGATATTAACCAAACAGCTAAGAACCACCACTAGGAAACTGGCTTTCAAATGGAAAAACCGCATCGAAATTTGTCCATTCGTTTGAGAGCTAAGATGCTACAGACAGACAGACATCGACGTCAAACTTATAACACCCCTCTTTTTGCGTCGGGGGTTAAAAAAACGTTTCATAAAGACAAACGAACAGATGGTCCGACTGCTGCTAAGTTTCTACCGCCCGCCGCCCATGACCTAAAAGTTAAGAAACAGAAGCATTACAATACCGCCTTGAAATAGCTCTTACCCTCCTCTAACCCCAAATTTGCCTCCCAAAACTACACTTACTCGGAAAAGCGGATTGCTTATCACCAGTTTTCTTCTTCTTTTGATGAAATGGCAACCAGCCGGATCTCTCGAATCAGCTATTTCTGCCAATGTCAAGTGTTTATAGTCTTCATATCATAAGTCTTTAAGTCTTCGTCGTGATGAAATTAATGATAAAAAATATAAAAAATGTGGACGAGATGAAATGGGGAACCGTCTTCCGAAAAAACAAAAAAGATCTCCCAATCACCAGTTTTCTACAAGGCCGTCGCAAAGCATGGCTCTCCCACGCAAGACTAACTCAGAAAAGTATTTATTCTGTAACAGAATTCTCAACGATGTGTAATAAACTACAGTAGACAGACGTTAAGTACGTAGTAAATTAGAATTGATGTAATTAAATGGTTCAGAACACTCCTATTTATTATTTCGTAATTCGCATTTATTCGTAAGATATTGATTTCTTTACTATCTTTTGCCCGTGCTCCGCCCGCGTGTAAAAAATAAAACGAAAAAACGGTACATACAGTAAGCCAAAAGCCTCGTTTCTAAGGAGACACACTATACTTCACTATAGTCAGTTGTAACGTAAAAAAAAAATTAGCATAATTGTCCTTTCCCAAGAATCAGATGAGCAGCGGTTGAGCCGTAAAAGTGAGAGACAGACAGACAGAGTTACTTTCATATACGATTGCCTCGGTGGCGCAGTGCTAGCGTATGCGACTGCTGGGCTTGAAGCCTCGGGTTCGATTACCGGGTCGGACCAAATGGTTGTATGATCTGCAAATACTTGTCTCGCAGCTTGGGTGTTTTCTATGTATAATATGTATGTATTTACAAAAAGAAGTAAATGTATTTATATCAGTTGTCTAGTACCCATAATACAAGCCCTGCTCAGTTTTGAACTAGATGTTGTTGTGTGTTAGATGTCCAAAATTACTATTACGATTACAATGTAGTAAATGAAGTTCCAAAAGAAAGAATATAGGTAAATACGGTTTCAAATAAACTGCCTCGTTGGTCTCGCGGTTGTCGTGTGCGACTGCTGATCATGAGGTCTCGGGTTCGATCACCAGGTCGGACCAAATGGTTGTATGATCTGCAAATACTTGTCTCGGAGCTTGGGTGTTTTCTATGTATAATATGTAAGTATTTACAAAAAGAAGTAAATGTATTTATATCAGTGGTCTAGTACCCATAATACAAGCCCTGCTTAGTTTTAAACTAGATGGTGTTGTGTGTTAGATGTCCAAAATTACTATTACGATTACAATGTAGTAAATGAAGTTCCAAAAGAAAGAATATAGGTAAATAAGGTTTCATATGAGAATTCGAGATCTGTAATCCCGGAATCGAGAAACCCTTTTCTCTCTTCTACTCGAGTCCAAAGGTTGCAAGAGACCGAGAGAAAAGATTTTACCCATCAATACCTTGTAGATGACTGTCTCCACAAGTCGTAAGCCGCTATTATATTAACTAAAGTATATAATCTTCCTCTTAAAAATCCTCAATTCTTCTTGAAAAATCAGTCTTTTACCTTTATTTCATTTCCGTCACAAACATTTATCTTATTAAATATATCTAAGTGAAGCTTATCCTCAATATTTAAGTATAGTGACTATTTTCGTTTTCCTTTATCTGTACATTCTTCAAAGCTTACCTGCGAATGAGGCTAA
The DNA here is from genome assembly GCA_949125395.1 of Diaphora mendica. Taxonomy (NCBI): domain Eukaryota; kingdom Metazoa; phylum Arthropoda; class Insecta; order Lepidoptera; family Erebidae; genus Diaphora; species Diaphora mendica. The sequence goes on along the minus strand of OX421310.1, from coordinate 38,838,309 downwards.
AAAATATCTTTGCTTAAATATGGATTTAGGGTAAAATATTCCGAAACTTAAAGTGATGAAGATTCTATTTTTACTTCCTTGAAGTCTACTCTTCATTTATTATCATTATGTTATCAGCTTTGGTTGCAGAAATGGCGTGAGAAATATCTATGATGAAGGTACGCTACTAATAAAAATGTAACCATCACAATAAAACAAATGAACCATGGAATAATAAATTCAATAACATTTTTCCCAAATACATTTATTGGTACGCTACTAATAAAAATGTAACCATCACAATAAAAAAAATGAACCATGGAATAATAAATTCATTATAATTTTTCACAAATACGTTAATTTGGGCAAAATTCATACCCAAATAAACCCGATATTTTCGTGGATTAGCCATATATAAACTGTTAGAGCTGTCTAAGAATATTAGTAAATAAACAAATAAAAATGAAACTAATGTTTGTGAAGATGAAATCTTATTGTGAAGAAGCTACTAACATGAGAGTACCGCATACGTCACGTCACTATAGAAATTTGATATGGATGTGTGGGACTCGAATCTATATTCCTACAATCAAGCACCCGCAACCGATTTTACTTGACTGTTATAATTTTATTAACCGACTTCCAAAAAGGAGGAGGTTCTATGTTCCACTGTATGTATTTTTTTTTTATATATGTTCACCGATTACTCCGTCAGTCGTAGACCGATTTTGAATATTTTTTTTGTATTCGAAAGGGTATGCTTCCGAGGTGGTCCCATTGCCAGCATATCAGGATCTGATGATGGGATCCCAGGGAAATCGAGGGAAACCCTCATTTTTTATAGGCACATACTATGTTTTTCGTATATTTTTGGTATACTTAGTTCATTTTCATAGTGTCATTTTGATCGTGCCGCCCCGGCGCTTGCGGTTCATTGTCAAAGGAACAGAAACATAGTATAGATTAACTACGTTTTGTTTATTACTTAAATACCAGGTCTAGTACTTTATAGTATACCTACTATCGCAAACTAATTTATGTAGGTATATCAAGGTAAAGGTGAACGTTCGATAGCCCACGATTTTGACATCTTAATGAAAGCGGCTGCTTCGTGAGCTATTCCCAAATATGTAGATATATTTCGTGAATATTTATGAACTATCGATGCGTGATTACTGCTCAGTTGTGCTAATTCTGTCGTTCGAAGACTCTCTAAACTAAAAATAACTTTAAAGTAAGTTATGTCCTGTGAAACTACGTCATACCAGAATAGCATTTTAGAAATCGTTTTACTAAAATAATAATTCAGAGAAATTTTATTAAAGTTAAGTTTAGTGTCGCAATAACAGAATTAGCACCAGTATCTTATATATTTGTATACTGTTCTGTCTGTTGGTACTAATCAATAGGTATCTAACCACAATCCCTTCAATAACATTATAAGTATCTATGAAACAGTTATAATTGACTTATGTTTAGTATAACATATACCTACTTCTGTTAACATATTGTAGTTACTTTTAACAATTCTCTTCCAACCCATCTGGCCAGCGTGGTACATACAGTAAGCCAAAAACCTCGTTTCTAAGGAGACACACTATACTTCACTATAGTCAGTTGTAACGTAATTAACGTGGGAGAGCCACGCTTCGGCATGCATGGGCCGGCTCTACCGTAGTGATACCACGGCCTCACAGAAAACCAGTGTGAAACAGCGCTTGCACTGTGTTTAACCAAGTGATTGAGGATACCGGAGGCCCATACCCCAACCCCTCCCCCATCCCCTTCCCCATCCCCCAAAGGCCGGCAACGCACTTGTGACGCCTCTGGTGTTGCGGGTGTCCATGGGCGGCGGTAATTGCTTACCATCAAGCGATACGTCTCCTCGTTTGCCCCCTATTCTATTAAAAAAACGACTTAAAATAGTATAAATTAAAAAAAGGAAAAAAGTTCTATTATTTCACTTATTCCATCTGTTGCTTTCGTTTAATTACAATAAAATTGTTAGTAGGTTAAAAAGCCCCATCTTGCGGCGCTACCCGTAAGCTTATTACGAAGTTTTCAGCGCAACCCTCTCATGAAGAGAGTAGGCGAGTTGAACCTGACTTTAAATTAAGTACCGAAACAGAATATTAGATGGCGTGAGTAGTATCTCCTTGTAACGTTCAGTTCATATTTAGCTAATAATAATAACATTTAATATAATAATAACATTTATTTTCTCGCCACAATACATTTTTAAAGTTACAGCTTATACATAAACATGATTAGGTTTCATACTGTGGGAAACTGGTGCCTAACCTAGGCTCATAGGACCCCAGGATCCCCTCCGTTAATGTTTACATTAAGGTTATATTAGTTTCGATGATGAGTTGCGGTCGAAAAATTCGAGAGTATAAGGAAGCACCTATATAAGTGGGTGAGTGTATGGGTAATGTATTTATTTATATATTTATATATACTTGTTTCATTTATGTTATATTGTTTAATATTTTATTATTAATATTGATTAGTTTTATTATTAACTATCTTAATATATTGTTATGTATGAGAGCACGGGACAAGTGAATAAAGCAACGGTTACGTTCACACTGGTTTATTATAGACAAGGTACCCACATAGGTGACATATACATACATAGATATACAACATTTCTCCCCCAACAAGTTCGGAACATCTAACAAAAATAATATACTCATAATATATAGACAAAAGTTAGAATCATAAAACATAAAGCAAACATATAGACAATACAATATATAGAAGACTTAGATACTAATTCTAAAGAACTGCTTATAATCTACTTTGGGGATATTGCGTAGGCATTTTCCCCCAGCTGTACGATCAGGAGCATCTTCTACAGCCTCATGGTACTCCTCATCCTCCGAAACATTTCGATCAGATCGAACCAGGTGCTGATCGATTAATGATCGTTCTGGAGTTGTACAGCTCTCCTGTGCCTGACCTATTCTGCTCGCGTGTATTGCTCTAGCCGAGCTCGGTGACGATGGCAAGTCACTAAGTTCCACCAGGCAATCATCCGGTTGACTATCCGGATGAGCAGCTTCTTTACATGCTATTAACTGATTTTTATGTTTCTTAAAAGGAGCCGCTGATTTCAAATCCTTAATCAAATAAGTGACACTACCAAGCCTCTTAATCACCATTCCCTTGTTCCAAAGCACCTTGTTATTTGGCATGTTTACTTTATAGTTAATGTGATCGCCAGGTGCGAAGAATTGTACATTTTTTCCACCATATGATTTACGCTGTAAACACTGTTTGTTTTGTACGTAATTAGCAAGAGTGCTTGATGACGATGACGAGGTCTTATTTTTTAAAATATCTAAGCGAGAACGTAATCTTCTCCCGAAGACTAATTCCGCCGGGGTTGTACCCGTAGTAGAATGAACTGAGTTACGGTAGTCAAAAAGGAACTTTAGAAGATTATTCTTAAATGATATTTTGTTATGATCACTCATCGATGATTTAATACCCCTTTTAATAATTTTAACATAACTTTCCGCCTGACCATTACTAGCTGGATGGTATGCGGGTGACGTCACATGCGAAATGCCGTTTGAAGAACAAAACGTTCTAAATTCACTAGACGTAAATTGTGTCCCATTGTCACTCACTATAGTATGCGGCAACCCGAACCTAGACATGAACTCGTACAGTTTGTTTATAACCTGTGTAGATGTCGTTACATTCATTTCATAAACCTCGACCCATTTCGTATACGCGTCCGCGATAACTAAGAATGTACGATTGTAAACAGGGCCAAGCATGTCTATGTGTATCCTATGGAAGGGTTGCGGTGGGTGTGGCCACGGTGCAAGCGGTGCCTGCGGCGGCGATTGCCTCAGCTGGCTGCATACTGCACACCTAGACACTACATTTTCTATCGACCGGTCTATACCCGGGAACCATAACCGACTCCGCGCTTCCGCTTTCATTTTCACTATTCCTAAATGTGACTTGTGTAGCTCCGAAATAATTTTATTTTGTAATGTCGCAGGTATTATTAATTTGTAGCCACGCATCAAACATCCATTTTCAAACGCTAACTGCAACCTACATAAAAAATACGGCATTAAATTTAAATCGGTAACTTTTCTAGGCCACCCATGCTTTATACATTCTATAACCTTACACAATAATAAATCTTTTCTGGTTTCTCCTTTAACATCTTGTAAAGAAATAGGTAAACTTCCATCTGTTACAAAATTTATGTAAGAAGCGCGTTCCTCTACCCCTTCCAACTCGTTACCGGTTTGCTGAATGTCATGTAAACTAGCTCGCGATAGATAATCCGCTATATTATCCCCGCTTCGTATGTACTGTATGTTAAAGTTGTAACCATTTAAAAACAACGCATAACGTTGAAGTCGGTTCGCAGATACTTCAGGAATACCGCGCGAAGGATTAAATATGGACAAAAGGGGCTTATGATCCGTGCGGAGTATAAAGGGCGTTGACCTACCGTATAGGTATTGATGAAACCTCCGAACGCCAAATATTATAGCGGTTGCTTCTTTTTGTAATTGAGAATATTTTTTCTCAGAGGAGTTAAGGGTTCGCGAAGCAAAGGACACCGGTCGCTCTATACCCTTATCGCATATTTGAGACAAGACCGCGCCTAACCCGTCTGGAGATGCGTCTACAGTTAAAATTAATTTCGCATTAGGATCAAAGTGGGCTAGTACCTGTTCAGATGCCATCATGTGCTTAATTGTAACAAAAGACTTTTGGTGTTCCGCACTCCATTCCCATTTACTATTCTTTTGTAGTAACTTATAAAGTGGGCTAAGTATAGAGGACGCATTGGGTACAAAGTCCCGATAGTAGTTGACTAACCCTAAGAAAGATTGTAATTTATTTAAATTACTGGGGGCTGGTGCATCTAAAATTGCTTTTACCTTTTGTTTACATTTTAATGGGACTAATCCCGCCCACACGCCCACCACTGTAACTCCTGTACACCAGGATCAACAGCGGTGACCCACGAAAACACCGAGTTATGACACTCGGGAAGTCCCAGGAAAAATTTAACTGTCTTGGAACCCGCAACGAAATTAATCAGAAGAAAACTGGAGGAGTTGGAAATATAATAAGTCCACTTCCCTCCTTAGCAAAGCGGGAGACAAAATGGAGTCAAAATAGGCAGACGCCTTTTTCAAACCGGGAAGCACCACGGATAAAAATATTATGGGTCCTAAGTGAGCTATATTTGATTTCTATAGTATGTATGGCAGAATCGCTTAAACGCACGGAAATTCACCGCAGTTGACACAAGATCCCCATAATATACTACCCCAGACGTCATTTGTAAGCTATTTAGCATCATGTTACGTTCATTGTACCAAAGACTACATTCCCAGAGGATATGATGAGCCGACTGTTCACAGCTAGAATCAGGTGTTGAGCATTGACACAATGGTGAATCGACTAATTTAAATGAGTATAGTTTGCTCTTAAAGTTACCGTGGCCTGTAAGAAATTGAGCGACACAGTGATCTACCTCGAGCCATGTCCTTGACAACCTTTCGCGAACAGATGGAAAGAACTGGTAAAGGTGGCGCCCCTTAGATGATTCGTCCCATCGTTTCTGCCATTCATCCAAGAGGTCGTTATAGACATTGGTTTTTTGTTGAAACAATCTTATGATTTTACCGCGGTCTCGTATGCCCAAAAAATCGCATTCCATGTTTTGTAGTGTGGAATAGTACATGGCTGCACGTCTTTGCACCTCGAGATCGACCGGAAGAACACCTGCCAACACCGGTAAAGCCTCAGTGCTAACCGTCCTATATGCCTTGCACAAGAAAATCAATGCAGGTCGTTGGCCTTGTAACAGTTTGCGACGGACAGCACCTACAGTCGCCCTATCTGCCCATACAGGAGCACCATAGCAAATAGAACCCAAATAAGTAGCTCCATATATGATCTTTAGTGTATTATATGACAGACCCCATGTCGCAGTTGATATCCTCGTCAGTGCAAAGAAACTCTTTTTAGACTTTTCATTAACTGTTCTAATATGTTCAATAAATGAAAAATTTCTTTCTAAAACCAATCCTAAATAACAAACCGAGGTTTTATTTTTAATAGTAATATTTTCAAATTTAATACAAGGCGGTGATTTGAGGTTACCTTTCAGAAGTAGCTGGAAGGTTTTGTTTGGTGCAAACGTCAACCGATTACGCCCACCCCACCGAGATATTAAGTCCAAACATTCACTGGCCAGCCTCTCAAGCCCCGTTCTAGTATCCGACTCTATCAATAACAAACCGTCGTCCGCGTACGCATTCAGGGTACATCCGGACGGCACAGGCATTGCCAGAAAATCGTCGAAGCCTATGTTCCACAAGTATGGTCCTAGCACTGACCCTTGAGGACACCCCATCGTAAGCGCCTTCGACACAGAATGATGCCCAAGTCTCAATTTAGTAGTACCTTGTAAGAAGTACGAGGAGATAAGGGAATAAATATTTTTAAAGCAACCTCTTAATTTTAATTTTAGCAATAGCATGGGCCACCACGCATTGTCAAAGGCGCCAGATATATCTAAGAAGATGCCTAAAACGTATTGAAAACTTGACTCGGTGACAGTTTTCCTTACAGATATAACCGCATCAGTTGTCGATTTTCCCAACGTAAAGCCGAATTGTCTATCATGAAATTTAACTCCACCCGGTAGAAGTCGTGGTACTACAAGACGCTCTAAAAGCTTTCCCAGCGATGGTAACAGTGTTATGGGTCGATAGGATTTAGGATCGTCCGGCGGCTTATCGCCGCTTTTTGGTATTATTCGAATATTACCGCACCGCCAAACACTAGGAAATACTCCTTCCGCAATGCAACGTTTAAAAACTGTTAAAACCGTATCACCCGAAAGTTTACAAGCTTCTTTTATCATTTTGTTTGATATTTTATCGTCGCCCGAAGCCTTATTTAGTGGCAATGACCTAACAATACTGAGGAATTCGTCTGAAGATGGTAAGTCAGACATTGGAGACAATGGTGGTTCAATAGCCCACTGCCTAATTTGTCGGTGATAATCCGTGTCATCCTCCGGCCGATCGTCAGGCACAAGTGATTCTAAAAGATATTCTGTGGTTTGTTCTACTCCTGTAGTATAACTATTATTAATTTTGATGTTCTGTACGTATGCAAGGTCGATTGATCTATTTGCTTTAAATTCATGATACAAAGGTGACCAGGGACCCTCTCTATCGAGTTTATCAACAAGTTTACGTATTAAATTTCCCTTTGATTTCTCCACAGCAGCTCTATAATGAGACCTGGCAACTCTAAGAGCAATAAGAGCATTATTGTAAATATCTCCTGTTACGTTACGCTTTTTAATGTCATTTAGTTTTTTACGAGCTTTTCGATAGATTCTACGTAATTCGACTAATTTATAATTCCACCAATCACATCTACGAGTGTTAGTGATAGATCCACGGCCGATACAAACATCAGCACAATATGTGAAAGTATCTGATAATATGTTTGCGCTTTCCTCAGCTGATAGACCACTGCGACTGAAGTCTTTGGCATGTACTGCAAAGAGTGAACCAAATAAAGCCCAATTTGCCCCTTTAGTTTTATACCTAAAATTGTAAGGAGTTCTTTGTGGATATTGTGCAACCATTGGTATGAATTCGTACACGATTAAGCGGTGATCACTACAGGATGCGTCCGGTAGGACACGCCATCCAGATATCGAGACGTCGCCGCGCGTAAGCGTCACGTCAATAGAAGACTCACCCATTGGGCTGCAAAAAGTTGGTGGTGCATCAGGGGTATTGTGGATAGTAAGATTCATTTCCGCAATAAAATCTTCAACCGCACAGCGACGAGCCATGTCAGCTGCACGCAATTTGCCATACCATAAAGTAGAAGAAGCATTGACATCAGCGCCAATGATAATTTTGTGTCCTATGAGGGACCGCAAAACGAAACGTAAATGATGTAGATGAGGATCAATAGGATGTGAAAATTGAAAATAACAGCTCACTATGTAAACCCTACAGGTAGAGGATGAGATCTCAGCAACGGCGCAGTGTGACGTCATAAGGTTACGCAAAGATGTTACCGTAAAATTAGAACTTGCAACATATATCCCAGCCCGCGACCGGCCATCTAGTTGTACTACATAATTCCGCAATTGAGCGCTTTGATATTGCTCTTGTATAAGGACAATGTCTAACTTTTGTTCCAAAACTAAGTGATCTAATTCTGACGTGGCTATTTTATCATTATGAAGATTTAACTGGCCTATTGAGATATTATCCATTTTATTAAAAAGGTACTACAGCTACTACTGTATAAGCTATTCAGTAATTAGTATTTAGGATTAGCTGCTCTAATTTAAGTTTATATGTGGAGCAGTCTTGTGATCCACATCGATGGTCACATGGTTTTTTGTACCGGCTGCATTGTGCGCATTTCGGTTTAAAATCTGGTGTGTCCTTATCCGGGCAAGCCCTTGTATCGTGGCTGGCCGCGCAATTAGCACACGTAGGAGTTTTAATAGTGCAAAATTTTTGAACATGACCGAATTGTTGACAGTTTAAGCAACGAACTACTTCTAAGTCGTCTATAAACCTACATGTGGCCCAGTCTATATATAATTTATCTTTTGTGCTAGCCAAGTGTTTCCTAACCTCTGTCTCTAATTCTAAGCCTATCCATTGACGTCCGTTTTCCAGTTTACGCTGCCTGACAATTTTGGTCGTTTTTAAAAAATCGCTTTCGCTTAATTTTAATTCGTCCTTGATATTCTGACGATATAAAGCTGTTAGGAAGGTACGATCCTCCATAGAACCGGGCACGTCTCTTACAATTATACGGGGCCTTCGGCCTTTCGGCTTTTCTAAGCGTAAGCCTACAGATTTAATGGCGTTTACTGCTTCTAGTTTTTTAAGCTGCCGTTCATTTGCGACCCGCAACACGACGCCTGCCTTTGCGGTTTTTTTGACGCCTACAATTTGAAAACCTTCGTCGCTAGGTTTAATAGCCTTCATGAGAGCTTCTTTTGTAGCTGACGAAGTTGCATAGTCCGCTGAACGTTCCGTAGTAGGATACGCAATAACACACGGTCTAGATACGCGCGCCTCAGCGGACACCGGACACGGGGCTGATCCAGGTGGTAAGCGAAGCCTAAGCTTGTCCGCGTACGTCAAGCCCGGCTGTTGAACGACGACACCCCCCACCCGGCGCTCGAGATTCGCTAATTTCGTTTCATTGCTAGCAGATTTAATTGCCAACAATGAGACGATACCGGTAATCCGCTGGGTTACGTCCATAATGGCGGTCCTATTCCCCACATTCATTCGCGACCCCTGATCGTTTACCAATTCGTTAATTTTTGCCAAATATTCGGTTGCCTGAGACACCAACTCAAAATAATCATACTCCCCACAGTTATCACGACCACTAAGAGACGAAACACTCTCGCCCAAGTCCGAAGCCCTAATTCGTTCAGTTCTACTTTCATTTGACGATAAATTTGATGGCGACATTCTACCAAACAATTTATTTCCGGTTGGTGTTCGAAATTCATTTGTACCACCGGGATCCGGCAACTCGCCAACAACCGACATGGCCAAACAAAGACACACCAGACAAAAGAAATATCAATAAAAACAACTTCAAAATCAAAAAACACGAAAAGAAAATTAATACAAACAAAATATTACTCCTACCTACCTTTATGAATAAAATAAATTGACTTACCGATAGCCGTAGTAAAAGAAACTAACACAATATTTGTATTTATAAGGCGTAAAACTTACAGATTATTTGTCAAAAACACTATATACAACCTTATACCGCCCACAAACCGGGTAACAGTCGCAAGGATACACAAAAACAATATTTAAATTATTAAAACGCGACGTCACACGTGAACCGTACAGACCCGCGGAGGGAAGTGAGTGAGTGAGTTTTGTTTACATTTATGTAATCCGTTTTTATCAATTGAATAACCTAAATACTCAACTTGATCCTTAAAAAAATCGCATTTATCTAATCGTAATGTCAACCCGGCCACTTGTAATCTTCTTAACACTTCGTTAAGCCTCTCTAAGTGTTGACTAGTGCTATTTGCTGTAATTAAAATATCATCCAACATACATAAAACGCCATCTATCCCTGACAGTAAACAATCCATTGTTCGCTGAAAAATAGAAGGCGCGCTGGCCAGGCCAAACACTAGCCGAGTATAGTTAAACAACCCGCGATGAGTATTTATACAAGTTACCTTTTGTGAATGTTCATCTAGTACCAACTGGCTATAAGCTTGGGATAAATCTATTTTACTAAATTGTTTGCCACCTGATAACTTTGCAAAAAGTTCCTTGGCCGTCGGCAGCGGATATTTTTCAACCATTAACTGTTTGTTTACTGCAATAGAATAATCCGCACACAGTCTTATCGACCCATCTCTTTTTAACACAGGTACGATAGGCGACGCGTAGTCGGAATGTTGAACCGGTTTCAATACATCTATAGACACTAACCTATTTATTTCCTTATCTATTGTTTCTTTTAAAGCAAAAGCGACTGGCCGGGCTTTGCGTCATCTTTTAATTTTAAATTTATTTCATATTTATTGAACTTCCCTAATTCATTCGAGAAAACAGAGCGGTAACGAGATTTCAGTTGACCAACTAAATTATTAGTTTCACTAAAAAAATGTATAGGTGACAATTGAAAATTAAATAAAGAAATGAAATCACGTCCTAATATCGGAGGTCCGCCATTATTTATGACTTAAACATTGAGAGCCTGAGTGTTGTTCAAATATGTAAACAACAATCTAACTGTACCTACACACATTATCTGATCACCGGTATACGTAATTAAGCGCTTACTAGTGCGTGACAAGGGCTTTTTAAGAAAATATTTATTACATGTACTATTGGAAATCGCTGTAACCGCCGAACCCGTATCCATTTGAAATTTTAAAGGTACCCCCTCTACTACAACCGTTTCAGACATCGGCTCCCCCTTGAACGTACGAATATGAAATAACTCACCGTCATCCTCACTCTCGCTAATTTCATTTGATTGCACAAAATTAACTTTTTACACATTCGCTTTAAATGACCTTTTATGTTACACTTTTTGCACTTATAATTAGCGAATCTACACTGTAACGTAGTGTGATTTTTATAGCCACAAACCGCACACGACTTGGCAGAATTATTTATAGGTTTCGTTATCTTAAACAGCTGCTCATCGTGACCACCATGTGTAGCTGCTGACCCTGTCACCGCTGAGCAAGCGCGCGCGCTGCGCACACTTTCCGCTAGATCGATCGCCTTTGCCAGAGTTAACTCTTCTAAGTTCTGAGCGAACAACTTATCTCGCTCCACTCCAGGCCGCATTCCCATTACGAAACGATCCCGCAATGCTTCCTCAACGTTCAAAAATGCGCAGTCTACAGTCAACCCACGCAATCTCGCAGCCCATTGAGCAAATGTTTCTTCAGATTGTTGGGTAGCCGAATAAAAATGATACCTCTCACCAAATCCGCATTTGGTCGGTATAAAATGCTTGTCCAAGAGATTGAGGATATCCTTGTATGGTACATCTTGCAAATCCTTAGGCAATGCTAAGTCGGCAGCGAGCTTGTAGGTGCTATCACTGAGTGTGCTTAACAAAATTGCTCTTTTCTTAATATCCACTGGGTCCTTGGTTTTATCAACATCGTTAGCGATAAACCATTGCGCTAGTCGACTTTTAAAAGTTTTCCATGACTGTACGTTATGGTCAAAAACTGTTAAAACTCCGTATTGAGCCATTATTGACTAAAAGTGGGTAGTCGTCGCCACTGTTATGTATGAGAGCACGGGACAAGTGAATAAAGCAACGGTTACGTTCACACTGGTTTATTATAGACAAGGTACCCACATAGGTGACATATACATACATAGATATACAACATATATATAAATCTCGTGTCACAATGTTTGTCCTCAATGGACTCCTAAACCACTTAACCGATTATAATAAAATTTGCACACCATGTGCAGTTCGATCCAACTTGAGAGATAGGATAGTTTTTGTCCGCGAATGTACACTGCCTGTGGGAAGCTGAGACAGATATGTAAATATGGCGGTACGAAGTTCGCCAGGTCAGCTAGTATATTATAATTTTTAATAAAAATGTTTTTTCTTAATTATATATATTCTGTCCAGGATTTTTTAGACAACCCATTTTTAATATATTTTCTAATATATCTACTAAATTTATTATAAAATAAGTTTTATTCTATTATCAGCTCGGTGAAGGTCGATCTAGGGTCGGATCTTAGACCTTAAGTATGAGAGGTATTATAATAACGTTAATTTTCAACAGTTTGACAATCTCTTGAATAGCATAGAAGATAAACATGTTCTATCAAAATTAGAAGGAAGGATTTTTACACATTGTAAATGTTGTTCTGAGGCTTCAGTAAAATACACCTTCAGGATGGATTTGGTTTATTACAGTTCACACAGACTTATTTAAGTAAAGATCACAGACGTGTCTTAGCACCGACATTGCGATAAAGGAAGTGAGCCAGAAGTGAGCTTCCATGATAGACTCTAGTGACGTTTGACAACATACTAATTGGTAACATATGGATGCGACTTCCCAACAGTAAAATATTAAAGTTTGTGATATGTAGTTTTTATTTCCTAAGAATCCTAAGTTCTTAGATTATTAATATGTCTAGATGGACTGTCAAAGCTGTAAAAACACACGAAAAAATAGGCTCTAACTGTTGACGCCTAAATGTTTTTCCGCGTTTAGTACCAAATGCACTGTCAGTGGATACACACATGTTGCTGTCATTTTTGTGTTGATAAAAATGGCGAATTGTGCGATATAAGTGTGTAGAAATTACAGAGTACGATCTAAATTAACAAAGAAAGTTACATATTATCGTTAAGTACCATTGATATGTATCTATTACAGCAAACAAAACCATTAAATAATTTCTAAAATAAATAATTATTGTAGTCGCCATTTTGGGTGTTGCTAGTTTATGAAGTCAAAACTCCCTCATAAAATGTGGTAGGCTGAGTTATGTTGTATAAAATACTTCATGGTAGATAATAGATACGCTAAGAATTTCAAATCATTTTTGTAATTCAATATGGCCGCCGCATCATTCTTGTAAAATGACACTATGGGTATCGTGTAAGAGGTTTTTAGGTATACCAAGTTTAGATTTCATATCATTTTTTGAATCCAATAATTATAGCCGCAGCACCATTTTTGTAAAATGTCACTACGGGTATGGGTATCGTGTAAGGGATTTTTAGATATACTGAGTATTAATTTCTTGTCATTTTTTTAATCCAATATGGCCGCCGCACCATTTTTGTAAAATGTCACTATGGGTATCGTGTAAGGTGTTTTTAGGTATGCTGAGTATTAATTTCATGTCAATATTTGAATCAAATATGGCCGCCGCACCGTTTTTGTAAAATGTCACTATGGGCATCGTTTAAGGGTTTTTAGGTATACTTACTAGATATGAGCTCCTCTCTGTTTTAAAAAAATAACTCCCGCATTACGAATATACATCACAAAAAACACCCAGACTCAGAACTACAATTTGTGGATCACACAAAGTGTTGTCCTATTTAGGATTTGAACCCACAACACCTGGCTTAATAGAAAGCGGCGTGGCGACAACTTAAACCACTAGACCAACCGTGCAGTCATGCATTTTTCAAGTCCAGTTTTTATGATTTCAAAACAAGTATATCTTCGAATGTTCTTATCAACAGATAAGAATTGAGAAATTTAACTTAAAAACTACTCGTCAGATCTCATTCAGATAAAAAAAATTGATTGTAAATCTAATAAAACAAATTGAAAGCCCAAGGTCTAATCCCCATGATATTAATACTGAGCTATCTTGAAGATGTCCTAAATCTAACACAAAAAAAATTATTAAACCGGTCCATTAAAAAAGTAATGTAAACATTTTTTTCTTACCTTTCTTCTTTTTTAATGTTGGTCAAAAAGACAATTAGATGGGTTAATTATATATCTTACATATTTTAAAAGGTTAAAAAATCGTTAAGTACTGCTTTTACAATACCAGACCAAAATTAACATCTAGTACGACATATTTTTAATCATCACCAACAGCCTTTAACAGTCCACTACTAATAATAATAAATAATAAAAAAAACACCAGACATATTATTAGGTTGTATCACATTTTGTTTTCCTAGCATAGTGTTCTAGATAGAAAAGTTATTCAACACTATTAAAATTGTTTCCCCATTTTCACAAAAAAAACTCAACAACTGGTATCATTTACGCACTCACACTAGGAAATTTAGAATGACATGAGGCGAGTGTAAGACGTAGCTGTCACGCACACAAATATCGATAAGTTGTGTCATTTAATTTTGTTCTTTTGTATCGCTATGCTCTATCTAGACAATTATCTAGATTAATAATCAAAGCCTAAGTTCATAAAATGCCGATGAGTTTGTTGAATTAAATTCAGTTACTACTACTGTTATTTTGCTTAGAAGTCTCTTAAATAATTGTAATTTATATGTACCTTACAATTGTGGCCCAGTGTCAGTAGTCTGACTTTGATGGTCCGATTGACCGAACTACTATTAGGTACTCTTCAGTTCAAGCAGCTACATCTTTTAACCTGTTACTTTTATAATCTAAATTTGTTTAATTTCAATTCATTTCCTTCCTTTACATTTAAGTTTTATTTGTTTAAATGGTTACCCGAACTGTTGCAAAAAAGGTAGAATAGCACGGTGTGTGTTTTTTTTACAACCGAACTACAGCTCTATACCATAATTCTCCTTTTCAGTAAGGTACCTAAATTCACCTTTACCTCTTTAACGAAGTCAAGCTGACCAAGATTGGAAAATACTGTTTATTATTAATATTATTTATGATAGACGGGAGACAATTCATATAATCGTTACTGGTGGAGATACATATAGATTTTATATTGTTGAACAATATTAACTAAGTTTTTTTGTGTCGCGGAGGACTTTATAGACATACATGAAACGGACAAAATTAACACCCAAACTCAGAACAACAATTTGTGGATCACACAAACTGCTGTCCCGTGTAGGATTTGAACCCTAACGCCTAAACCACTAGGCCAACCGTGTAGTCTGTTAAGAATTTAAAGAGTTAGTACCTGGTTGACCAAGTTTTGCTCGTTTCTTTTTGGTAAATTTTCTAAAAATGAATCCTAGCCCGATCAATTTATCGCCCCCGAAGCCCATTGACTAGTGCATACAAAATTTTATGAAAATCGTTGGAGCCGTCTCCAAAATTCAGATTATACATACATATATATATATTAAAGAATTGCTCGTTTAAATGTATTAGATATTCGTTTGACAGCTCTTTTTGAAAAGGTTACATTTAGACATTGGTAATAATTTATCAATGCATTTAGCATGTAACCTTTTCTATGTCTTAAAGAGTGTAGAAAAAAATCACAACAAATAAGGTACACGTACAAATAAACACATTTTTATTTATTTATTTATTTACATAGACAATAAGATGTGATATTTCAATTTTAATAGATAATTAAATGGAAATGACTTAGTAGGAATTGAAGCTTAAAATCATGACGTACAAATGCTACGCCGTAGCTAAACTTGCTGGACAAACATATATGTAAACGGTAAACATATATGTCAATGCATTGGTATTGTAACACTATCTTTTTTTTATGAAATAGGCTGACAAACGAGCAGACGTATCGCCTGATGGTAAGCGATTACCGCCGCCCATGCAACACCAGAAGCGTCACAAATGCGTTGCCGGCCTTTTGGGGATGGGGGGGGAGGTAGGGGATTGGGGTATGGGGGGGAGGTAGGGGATTGGGATATGGGCCTCCGGTATCCTCACTCACTCGATGAAACACAGCGCAAGCACTATTTCACACCGGTTTTCTGTGAGGCCGTGGTATAACTCTGTGGCTCTTGGCTCTCCCACGGTAAATCTGTAAAACAAGATACACGCAAGACAATAAGTAAGCAGCCAAATATTTTAAAACATAAATCTGACTCTGATATGCTTATGAATAGCAAGGTTGTGAAGAAGATTTATCAATACCCTATGAGCTAAATATAAATTATCACAATAATAGTATTAAGACGCCATTTTCGTTAAAAGCACTCTCAATTATGTTGGGTCCCTTTTAATGGGGCATCCACAACGAAACGGAGATAACTCACTACTGAAAATTTACCTAACTTGCACTGTCGTAGGAAAATCAACTTAGTTGCGACGCGATAAGATTGTTTATCGATTGCTGAGGTTCTTGATTAGAATTACTTATGGGTATGTAGGTGTATTCCGTGCTGTACTTGACCTACAAAACATAATCCAAGCGCTTTTTAATGAACTTTGCAAATAAGTATGCAAGATTGGTGTTTGTAATGCGAGTTTCGAAATGATGCAGTTTTCAGATAACTTGAAATTATAGGAATGAGGAAAGTTGAGTTACCAGTTTGAAGTTAGGTATATTCTTTCCGGCAGAGAACTAAGGTCATAGACGTAAGCCACTAGATTAGTAAGCTGAAATGGCAGCGCACTGGCCATATTAACCGAAGAACTGACAACCGCTGGGGAAGAACAGTTCTAGAGACCGCGCCTCGGCAAACGTATTGTAGGATGCCCACACGCCAGGTGGAGTGATGGCTTGGCTTGCGCAAGATGTCTGGTAAGAACTGGATGCGAGTAGCCCAAAATGAGAGATGCCTTTAGTCCAGCAGCAGTAGACTGCAATAGTCTGATGATAATTATGATGATGATATTATTTCTATTCATAGCTAGATTTTAAGACTAAATTCAGTGTTAGCCGAATGCTGTGATATCACAATTAATCGTGGCACAATGTGGCTGGAGTATAATACTAAGGCTTCCAATAAACCAATACACTAGAATTCACTATAAAATAAAATCACTTGTACTTATTTCAATATTTTCATCATCATCATCATATCAGCCGTAAGAAGTCCACTGCTGAACGTAGGCCTCCCCCATTGATTTCCACTTCGACCGGTCGGTAGCAGCCTGTATCCAACGAGTCCCCGCGATCTTAACTAGGTCGTCCGTCCATCTTGCGGGAGGCCTTCCTACGCTGCGCTTGCCGTCACGTGGTCTCCACTCAAGAACCTTTCTGCCCCATCGGCCATCGGTTCTCCGAGCTATGTGCCCTGCCAATTGCCACTTCAGCTTGCTGACTCGCTCTGCTATGTCGGTAACTTTAGTTCGTCTACGGATCTCCTCATTTCTGATTCGATCTCGTAGAGAGACCCCAAGAAAAGCCCGTTCCATAGCTCGCTGTGTGACCCTGAGCTTCCTTATGAGGCCCATAGTAAGAGACCACGTCTCGGCACCGTAGGTCATCACTGGTAGCACGCACTGATTAAAGACCTTGGTCTTTAAGGACTGTGGTATTTTGGACGAGAAAACGCTGCGTAATTTCCCGAACGCAGCCCAGCCGACTTGGATTCGTAGATCGACCTCTTTCTCGAAGTTGGATTTGCCTAGTTGGACCGTTTGTCCCAGATAGACATAGTCATCAAAAACTTCGAGAGCCGAGCCTCCCAGTAATACGGGTCTGGGCGAAACATGGACATCTGACATGACTTTCGTCTTGTCCATGTTCATCCTAAGGCCCACCCGCTGGGACACTCTATTGAGGCCTCCGAGCATCGTGCTGAGCTCCTCTAAAGTCTTTGCCATGACTACGATGTCGTCGACAAACCGAAGGTGAGTGATGCATTCGCCATTAATATTGATGCCGAATCCTTTCCAATCCAGTAGCTTAAAGGCGTCTTCCATTGCATTGGTAAAGAGTTTAGGCGAGATAACATCACCCTGCCTAACTCCCCTCCGCAACGGAATATCCTCTGTGCTCTGGTCCTGTACTCGGACCGACATGGTGGCGTTTTTATACAAGCACTTCAGCACTTCGATATACCGATAGTCAATTTGGCATCTCTGAAGAGACTGCAGCACTGCCCAAGTCTCGATCGAATCGAAGGCTTTCTCATAATCCACCAACGCTAAGCATAGTTGCCTGCCTCGTTGGTCTCGCGGTTGGCCTGTGCAGCTGCTGATCATGAGGTCTCGGGTTCGATTCCCGGGTCGGACAAAATGTTTGTATGATCTACAAATATTTGTTTCGGAGTTTGGGTGTTTTCTATGTATAATATGTATGTATTTACAAAAAAAAAAGTAGATTTGTATCAGTTGTCTAGTACCCATAACACAAGCTCTGCTTAGCTTGGGACTAGATGGCGTTGTGTGTTAGATGTCCGAAATGTTTATTATTATTTATAGTGGCAAATTATACTCCTCGGTCTTCTGTATAATTTGCCGCAGCGTATGAATGTGGTCTATGGAGGCTGGAAGTCATCAAACCTGCGTGCGAGACGGTTCGTGATCACCCTCGAAAATAGCTTATAAACATGGCTCAGAAGCGAGATGGGCCTGTAGTTCTTCAATAAGGTTTTATCGCCTTTCTTGAAGAAAAGAACCACCACGCCTCTGTTCCAAGCTTCGGGCGTAGTACCGTCGAGCAGGACGGAATTGAAGAGCCTCTGAAGGACTTTCAGTATCGGTGTTCCACCCGCTTTCAGAAGCTCCGATGTAATTCCGTCCTCACCCGCCGCCTTGTTGTTCTTGAACTGTTTGAGGGCCATCCTAATCTCATACAGGCTGATGTCCGGGATGTCTTCTGTATAGTGTCGGGTTAATTTGGCTCTTGGATCTTTATCCAAATCGTCAACAGGCTTAGCAATCGAGGTATATAACTGTCCATAGAACCTTTAGATCTCCCTCAGCACCTCTGGCTTAGTAGACGCTACACTGCCGTCTTCCGTCTTCAGCTTCGTCAACTGGCTTTGCCCAATAGACAAGTCTCTTGCGAACACTTTGGAGCCCTTATTTCGCTCTATCGTATCTTTAATGTGGTTAGTATTAAAGACACGGATGTCGTGCCGCAAGGACTTAGAGATCCGTCTATTGAGCTGCCGATATGCTTTAGCGTCCTCGGAAGTCTGTAGCGCCAATGAGCGTCGTTCTGCCATTAGGTCGAGGGTGTGATCTGATAGTTTTTGAGGTCTATCTTTCCGGTGGGGTCTAAAAAAGACTTTCCCTACCTTGTAGACACTTTCTACCAGCCTGTTGTTGACCTCGTCCACGGAAACGCAATCGTCAAGGCCAGAGAAGCGATTTGCGAGCTCGAGTTGAAAGCTCTCGGGGTTTTGTATATGGGCTGCAGTAGGTCGGAGCGTGGAATTCATTAGTCGTGACCTTTGCAGTTGGAAATTGATGTTCAATGTGCCTCTAACCATTCTGTGATCGCTCCCGGTTTTCACCCTGTGGATCACGGAGACATCATTGAATATTCGTCTCTTTGTAGACATAATGAAGTCGATCTCATTCCTCGTGGAACCGTCGGGACTCATTCAGGTCCATTTCCTATGAGGTGGCTTCTTGAAGAAGGAGTTCATCATAAAGAGTTCTTCCTTCTCCAGAAATTCGGCCAACCTCTGGCCCCTGGGATTCCTCCGCCCACATCCAAATTGCCCCACTCTCAACTCATCATCGCCCCTCCTACCGGTTTCGCATTAAAATCCCCCGTAACAACAGTGAAGTATGTTTTGGAAGTATGTATGACCCTACTGATGTCCTCATACATAGCTTCCACTTCGTCGTCCGGGTGCGCCGAGGTCGGTGCGTAAACCTGTATGACCTTCAACGAGTATCTCTTTGATACTCTGAGTATCAGGTACGCAACCCTGCTTGAATTCAATATTTTGATTAACTTCAATCCTGACCGGTTTTCCCCTTTGGCAATTATATCGTTGCTTTTGTGAGTGCAGTTTTGAAAGCCCAAAACTCCCTCCTGGTTTTGAGATGGGTTGCTTAAACGTCGCCATACTCACTTCTGACTTTTAAGTGTCAGATGTCTATGGGCAGAATTAGTCACTTAAATTAGCATGATTTATGATGTGGGACATTTGAGCAGAAAGGTATTACACATTACAGTATTTTAGCAGAAAAAATGTTAGGTAAGTAGGTATTTAAATTTTAATCCGAAACGTATTGGAATGCAGTTATATTATGAAATAGGTACAGTGCCAATTAGATTAGTAATTTCAATCGACTTCACCGATTTCAATCGAATTGTAACGGTCACGAATGTACTCAGTAGACAGTTTTATTTAAGTTGGTAAGATATGTAACCGTTGGTATGTGCAAACCAACTCTAATGTTTTTTACTGATAGGCTTCTGAATTTGAATTTCTTAAATTTCATTAACTTTAAAAAAAGTCCTAGCGGTTCTAAGTATGTAATGTAATGAATATGGTATAAAATTTTATGATAAAATATTTTGTGTTAAAACAAAATTTTAAAATTTATGTTTTTGTAATACATAGTTGTCTAATAAACATCTCAGCTGCATATATACTAAATACATATTATGTATGTATTTAGGTATAAGTATTCTATACAGCACCCCGACCTCATTCCGAAAATTTATGTAACTAACCCCTGCAGGTATAAGCCTAAATAAATGTACCTTTAGTCAATAATTTAACATACCTTTAATATGGAAAATATTAATGGAGCATTAAACGACATCAAGCCAGAAGATAGCACACGTGCACACCGACCGCAGAGAAACAATTGCTTAATACCGCTCTAGACGAAAGGTGAGAATAAAATTTATCTTATCTTAAAACATTACAGAACGAAATGTAATTGAATCGAGACTGATTTATCAATGAACTGAAAATAGGTTTTATTTAAATAAAAATAATTTCCAGCGATCTACAGGTGACAGCAAAACAAGACAACAGCACTGCAAAGAGAAGGAAAACATGAAACAAATCATATACCAATTCGTCTGGCTAGCGTTGTATTGCCTATCTACAGCAGAGGCTTAAGGCCCACTTTGATAAGTGCTAGTGCAGGTGTGAAGCGCAGGCGGTCAAAGATTGGTAGAAAATACGTGTGGATCGCGAATTCGCTGCCCACCCGTACTTTCCACCAATCACCGATCACCCGCACTAAGCAAAGTGAATACAGGCCTCTATTAAAGGTTGTTGATAATGATGATGATGAAAATTCATTCCCGCATTAGAACGCTAATTAATTTTCATTCGCTTACTAAAACTAGCTAAATATGTATTGGTTATTTTCAATTTTTGATTACGGTCGAATGTTTACAAGAATAGCATTTGGCAGTTGTGAAATCGCGATTAAATCGAAACTCAGTATTAGTTGAATCTTTTTAATACGTTTCAACGAGCAATATATTCTTCTATAGTTACGTAGGCGGTTCGAATATAAACAGGAAAGGATTTTTTTAATAAATGACCTTTACAAAATAAAATATACACTATTTTTCAGTATACTCTCCTACTAATTCAATGCACTTATTCCATCGCTCCGGAAGCTTCTTTATACCAGAAGCGAAAAATTTTTTAGGTTGAATGTTAATCCACTCTTGCACAGCCTCAGTGACGTCATCATTCGATTCGAATTCCTTTCGTAATGTATTTGTAATCTTTTCCCGATTGTCCCCATTTTCAATAACTTTTAAATCATTAAAAAGTACAGTTTTTCGTTCAATTTTATGTTATTGACGACTATAACATATATCTACTTGTACCGTAACAATACAAGAGCAATAAACCGATACCAAATATCCTCACGACACATTTAATCAACAAAACGTTATTCCCAACGGAACGGCCCACAATCGATAAATATAAAGTTGGCGACTTGTTGTCATACAATTTGTTTGACAAATAGCCCTTCGTTTGTACTAAAAAATGAAGTAATAAATTATGTAGGTACAGCCAATTGTGTATCGCCACACTTTTGTGTACTTTCAATTTTTTTTTTAATTCATTGGATGGAGCTGAAAAACGTTGCTGCGTTGCGGACTAGAATGCAGAAGTTAAAGTGTATTAGATGAAGCCTGAAAGAAAACTAATGGTTCGAATAATAAATCGAATAAGTTAACTACGCGCCTTGTTTCTGCTTCAACAAGAATAAGGCGGTGCGTTATCTACCTTTTTTTATTTGATCTAAGCTCTATGTGTACTCTAATTCTCTTTAACTTGATTTGTTTTAACAGGGACGCATATGAAAAGAACATTGATTTAATTAACAATTCGCATAGTTGGCAAAGAAGTGAACTCCAGAATTAGCTATTTGTGACAACAACAATTAAACGAAAATTAACCAGTGCGTGCATGACAAAAACAATTTGTTCTATCTTGATCTTATTACGCGTGATTTAACTGATATTATATTTTACGATGTATAAACATGTTTTCATAGGTTTAATTAATTATTTAACATACTTTCCTTGCTTAAAGAGAACACCTGTATTTGTCGAGAGTCAGATGTTTTTAGACTGCTGATTTACTAAGCAATAGGTATAGCTAGGCATAAAATTTGCCAAGTCGTCAAATATTTCTTTATCTATGCAACAATGCTTGAGATAGTAAAAACACAAATAAAAAACCCATGTCATATATCTAATCTCTCTATTAATTTTTAATCTTGCACATCCATGAAAAGATAAGTGACTATATTGTGTGTAATATATACGTTCGGCAATTAATACGTTCATAATGTTTCAATAAGCCTGGTCATAGAATGACTACCAAACTGTCAGTCTGCAAAGACGGCCAACGTAAACTTATTCCCATTTATCCATACTAATGCTATAAATAGGAAAGTAACACTGTCTGTCTGACTGTTACGTTTTCCCGGCTAAACCTGGCCAAATGCATGGACATTCTTTGATTCTCAAGGAAGAACTTAAGCTACTTTTTACCACAATAACTGACATATCTATACATATACTATTATATAAAGCTGAAGAGTTTGTTTGTTTGTTTAAACGCGCTAATCTCAGGCAATATTGGTCCGATTTGAAAAATTCTTTCAGTGTTGGATAGTACATTTATCGAGGAAAGCTATATCATCACGCTACGACCGATATGAGCGGAGCACCAATGAAAAATGTTTCAAAAATGGGGGAAATTTATAACTCTACGGGCACTAGGAGACGCAAACGAAGTTGCGTGGGTCGGCTAGTTATTATCCTATAAAACGCAAACTGTCAAACACAATCACGTCTGTTTTAAGTACATATATTTATCTGCTAAAATGCACAAAAAGTAGCAACACTGCTTAAGAATCGAGAGACTTCTATTTTTAAAAAAGCTGAGATAAAAAGTTACTTAATAAATGATTAAAGCGACTTTAATACGCGTGAAAAATCCTGCTTACAGTTTCATTGCCTTTTATCTTTCAAACCGTTAGTGGAGTTGTTTTTCTTTCTCATTTAGCTCGCCCCGAAACGACGAAGATTTATTAAAATACATATATTATTATACATACAAATAAAAATATTGAACCAGTTTGAAAACGAATTTTTGAAGTCGGTTCATTAAATACGCTGACGTACAAATAGCTGTTATTCAATTTTCAAGTGTTGTGTTTAGTACTGATAATGAAAGACATACATTAGAGGCTATATAGTAAATCAGTTTCGGGTTTGGGCGGGGCAGGGGTGGTTTGACGATGCGGGGGTGTGTACCGCGTGGTCGGGGGACGGGGTGCTGACGTCACTCTGATCGATGCAGCACTTGTTGCCGCGTTCAACAGGCACCAAATATCCAATACAATCGCACCAGGCGAACACCGAACTCTTTGCTTCCCTGTTATCCTGGTACCTCGGATTCTTTGCTATGTTTGATGGTTGGTTTACGTTATGCGAAAAACATCTGGAGTTGACACACCCCTGAATCGGTATCATAAGTAAATACAGATGTCTCCTCAATTAAAACGACTATTACAAAACATCTCGGAAAATACAAATATTACGGCTTTTCATTTAAATAAAATAAACTGTGAAAGGCCTTGCTCAATTGAGCAGTCTAAAACAGTGACGTCACAAGTTTTTGTTTAGTAAATTTTTCACATAAAGTTATCGTTTTGACAGAAAATAAACAATACCTAATTTCTACCATATTATTCAAAATTACCGTTTTCAAAAGATTTTATAAAATAAATTTTCGCCAGAAGTTACAGTTAATAAAGTTACAAACTGCATTTTTGTTACTCTTTGTGTTCACGTTTTATACCCCAACAGTTTAAGAGATACTTATTATTTTCGTTTCTCATAATGTAACAGGTTATATCACGTTACATATTTATTATATCGCGTTATTGTTCGAAATGTATTTATGTGTGCTTAAACGAAAAATAGAACCTGATGTAACAAGACGGAAAAATGAAAATAAATACAATATTTACTAAGCAATTCTAAATTTAAATGTTGTTTAGTGTTCTTGTTAGTTTCTTTTTATTACATTCGCTATTACATTCGATCAACATCAAATTTGCGCCAGGGATGTGGCAAAGGAAAAAAGGGTACATAATATCCTGAATTTAAAAAAATCACAGGGGATGGAAACAATTTTTTCCGTTTCAACAACTTTTTATTTTCACCTTTAAATATAGCAGCAATTTCTCTGTTTAATTTACAAAACTTTAGATCACAACAGACTTACGCTCAATGTATACAAGATATACTATTTGTCATCAACATACAGCCTTTAATAGTTCACTGCTGGACGTGGCCATCTCCTTAGGTAAGAGGTTTTAGTCTACCATATCACGTTGACCAGACGAGTTTATAGAAGGTGTTTCGGGTTTCCCTTCCCCTTGCAGCTGAGAAAACGCATTAATTAAATCGTTTTTTATACTCTAAGAGATCGCAAAACTAATTTGGATATTTAAAAAAAGGAATTTTCAAAATCGGTCCACAATTGACGGAGTAATTAAGGTACATACATTAAAAATACCAATCAAGTTGAGAACCTCCTCCTTTTTGAAGTCAGTTAAAAACATTGTATTGTCGTAATACAAAATATCATAAATACGTTTAAAATCTATTCCGTTGATCCCGCAAACACTACATGGATTAACATCAAATAGGTAGAAACTGAAATCTACCTGAACCGTAACTGGTGAAAGGACTAGAGGTCCCAGTATAGGCATGCGCTTTTGTCATCATCAGCCTATCGCAGTCCACTGCTGGACATGGGCCTCTCCAATTATTTTAATTAATCATTTATTTCGGACCGAGATCCATATTGTGTTGTTAGTTATAAAAGTCTTAACCTAAGGTTAGTAAAGTGAGATAAACATACAAGCAAATTGTACTTACACTAATTTAAGCTTACATTAGGACCCTGTATACGTATGTAAACGTATCCAGCGTCCCAACATTGGGCAATCCCATCTATCACAAAATACGTTCAGAATGCTGTGAGTACTGTTGCGCACCCTATGAAGTAAGGAGGCGCTTCGTTTGCGAATGATGGCATGAAAACCATCAACCCTCGCCTCCGCAAACATTCCGGAAGCGCTGCAAAAATTATGCGCTTATGCAATCAATTAATTATGATTTCCATTAGGTCTTAAATCACACAGTATTGACTTAAGGTCTATAATCATATTAATACTCCTTTACAAATAACGTTATTTCGCAATTACATGGTTCATTTTTGTGTTGTGTCTTGAAGTTTTTTATATAACATCTACACAATGTCGTAATAAATATACTTATAGAATTCTAAATAGATATAATTAATATACATAATTACCGTATCCATCCACCGGACTGCCCAAGCCAAGCCCGAGATGGTTGGAACTCATTGGGGGAGATCTTCGTTCAGCAGTTCGTTCAGGTTTATACTGATATAGTTACACATAGACACAGAAAAAATTATCGTACTCATCACAGAAATATTTGTCCTGAAAAGGAATCGAACTCACTACTACTACGGCTACAGCTTAACATTCAGGATCAGTAGCAAACACGACCAGCAGACCAATCAATAATATAATATAATATTTCGGACATCTAACACACAACGCCATCTAGTCCCAAGCTAAGCAGAGCTTGTGCTATGGGTACTAGACAACTGATACAAATACTTAATACTTTTTTTTGTAAATACATACATATTATACACAGCAAACACCCAAACTCCAAAACAAATATTTGTAGATCATACAAACATTTAATCCGACCCGGGAATCGAACCCGAGACCTCATGATCAGCAGTCGCATACGCCAACCGCGAGACCAACGAGGCAGTCATCAATACTACATATATTTATTATTTTAAAAGCTCTTCAGATTGTGACTATTTCATAAAATACGTGAAGTTATTAAAAGCTTATAAAAGCACTGCAAATTGCGGGAAACACCTTTTAGCGTTAATTAAAACACATCAATGAGGAAAGCCTCTAGCGTACCTACATTCTGATATTTTATAATGAACTTAAATTATAGGTGTGAAAGTTCAACAATAAACGCAGGTAACACCACGGGGCGCAACTAGTTTCTAAATTAAATTAGCCTAAGTTATTTCTTATTTTTAGTCGCACACTGTTGACAGAATGGTGGTGGTCGTTAATGGGCAATGTTGCGGCTCGCCGTCGCCGCTCAGTTTCAGGGTTGCTGCACGTCTTGCGATGTCCCTCCATTTGTGCCGGTTTGTTGCATTGCGGGCGCATTGTACTGCAGTCGATTTGGTCGTTGTTTTAATTAGATGCATTCGTAAGGTTGGAGACTGACCCCGTGGTCTCGTGCTCTAGCACGACAAATCTCTCCATCGAATCCTTTTTTCTAGAGATGTACCCAAAGAACTTCAGTATTAGCAACGCCACAATCGACGAAAACCTGTCTTATCTGAAGCTCTTTGAGGATGGATTTATTGGTGCGGAACGCTGTCCAGGGAATATTTAACAGTCGTCTCCAGCACCACATCTATAAAGCATCGATTTGTTGGTGATTCGGTTTTCTTAGTGACCTGTTTTCAACCCCGTATAGAAAGATTGTGACCTTTGTGTTTTTGGTTATTCTCCTGTCTTTTCAAATCATCTCCAACCTTTCCACTGATGATATAGTGATGGCGCATCTACGACTTATCTCGTCTTTGCATCCTCCAATAAGCAAAAGTAAATATAGCATTGTACTAATCTGCAGTTACTCGTAGCTATACGCCCGACATCGGCATCTTCTGGTCCAGCTCGGTCTACTATCATAACTTTCATCTTGTCTCAGTTTAGAACAAGTCCGAATCGGAGACTTGTTGTTTTCAGACGATTCAAGAGTTTCCCCAGATCTTCCTTAGACCCGGAAGGAAGAGTGATGTCATCAGTGCATCGTACCTCCAACCAAAATACCACTATCCCATCCATCCAAGACAATGCGCATAACGTACTCGGTGTAAATGTTGAACAGCAGAGGCGACAATACATCCCTGGCGGACACCGGATTCTGTTTTAATTTATATAACAAATTTCGAATCAATGTTGCAAGGTTCAAAAAGTATTAATTGAAAAAAGAACAAAACCAGAAACTTCACGGATTGGGATAAATATTTCACATATTAGGTATGTAGTTGGTTTCGTAGGGTTAAGCCTGTCAAACAATGACGTTATACGCGTGAAAAGCAGCCAACGTCATTAAATATTCCTTTGTTTCGGAAAACACACACCTGCTGTTATAATTTTAGTGGGTCTTACCACTACCGTTGGCATAATTCTAATAACACCTACATATGTATATGAAATTATTCGGAGCTTCCGAGCGCCTGTATTTCTAATTTAGTTTATAGTTAACAGCAACTAATGGTTGATGTTGATTGCCATCGCGATTGTATTTAGATATTTATATAGGCACTGCTGCGTGAAAGGAGACGTATTTATCACTAGATAGTGTTTTAGTACACAGATGTAAATGAACACACATGTCAAAAGAAATCTTTGCTGTAACAAAACATAGTAACATTGACTCTTTTTACTGTCACTGGCAGACTGACAGAATAACACGGGCAGCCTGCCGTGACCACGAGCGGTAGGATGACCCGTTCAAAAGGTCTGGAAATAGAAGCTAACTTTTGGATAATTTTAGCGCGATTATTCGTATACATTGGTACAGCCTCCTAATTTGATAAAGTTAATCTGAGCCTGTCCTCCGATATAAACGGAACACAAATGAATAACACGTCATTTATTTTACCTTCTATATCGTAGAACCGATAGACGCTATGGAGAAATGATGGACTGTTATGCAGACAGCATCTAACATTCAATTAATACATGTTCTATATGTTAATAATAAGGAGTGTCACCACCCCTCGCAAGTATTCATCAAAAGATGAAATAAAACTTCGCAGGAGAAATAGCACTGTAGAGACAAGGAAAATTTGACACAAACCATTGCCTAAACCTTCTGGCCAGCGTGGCAATAATAGGCTAAAACCCCCTTTCTTAGGAGAGGCCTATGTATTAAAACTGTTGAAATGGTAAATGCACTGTCTATTGTCTTAAAACTGAGACGAAAATGTATGTATGACGATAACAGAAACAGTTAATCAATTCTAGAGACCGAACAATTTGATGCTAACGTATTGAAACAACACAACGGCCAAACCAATCACTCACTATTGAATGGTTTCCAGCGAAATATAAATGGTACTTTTATAACAGAATGAAATTACGCCAATGTATACATATATGCATATTGTATTTATACATGCTTTCTTTAAAGGTCAATTTTATGTGTGTGATTTAGATCCATGCGCATATAAAACAGTTGAGTTGTTGGGTTGAGATTTAAAAATCCTATTGTCATTAGTTAATAAAGTCTTCTAAGCGATATTAATTAACCACTACGGAGTAAATTTTCTGTCGTGATAGAAACAGCACTGGGCCGCCATGGTGTGGATCACCATGCTGCATTTTGGTGACCACTACTGTTGGCTTCTGCCTATTTTTTCCGTCTGAGTAGAGGCTTTGACAGGCTCGCACATATATAAAAACAAAGAAAACCTTATATTCAGTAAAATGTTCTTTCAGATATCCTTACCCTGAGATATTTAGTCCCTAGGTCATAGTATCCAGACAAATAATAATACAATAACTATGCCTTGTAAATGACAGTATGGCG
Organism: Diaphora mendica; assembly: GCA_949125395.1. Lineage (NCBI taxonomy): Eukaryota > Metazoa > Arthropoda > Insecta > Lepidoptera > Erebidae > Diaphora > Diaphora mendica. The sequence goes on along the minus strand of OX421310.1, from coordinate 38,809,234 downwards.
TAAAAAGTAACGAAGTGCCTCGTTTGAATGAGAAACACGAACAGAATTTTTCAGTAGACGTAAGTACAAAACATGACTTGTCAAGGCCAGTGTTGTGCCTAAAAACAGTCGTGCTACTGACAAGGTAATTCTATTCGAGCATTTTGCAACCAAACTCTTATGTATTAGTTAGGCATACCTAACTATAGAAAAAAGACAACACCGGTGTTAGGATAATTACCTACAAATTTTAACAAAAAAAAACCGACTTCAATCTGGACCAAATTTTAATGGGACCATTCGGGAAGCACCAGCTTTCAAATAAAAAAAGAATTATCAAAACCGGTTCACCCAGTCAAAAGTTATGAGGTAACAAACATAAAAAAAATACAGTCGAATTGAGAACCTCCTCCTCTTTTTGAAGTCGGTTAAAAATATCCTATGTTGCGGAGAACTTAACAAACATACATGAAACGGACGTAAAGAACATCCAGACTCAAAACAGTAATTTATGGATGACAAAAGTGCTGTCTCATGTGAGGTTTGAAACCACAATACTCAGCGCAGTACCGCGACAAAGTGACCACTTTAACACTGCGCCATCCGTGCAGTCAAAAAACTTAGTTCCGAAAATATACACGTATAACAGTTTTATTATGAACAACTACAATTTTCTCTCGGAACTCTTGTTCCCGTTTTCATAAGTAACACAAATTACAACCGAACTCTCTGGGGCAAAAGGTATTCAAACAGCGAGTACTGTGCTAGTAATGTGCTTGCACACCGTCCATAGGGGAGGCTTTGTCAACAAACACTCGATACTTCGGTTAATATATAGTTCGGTTGGCCCCGTACTTGCGTTCTGTATATACAAGATTGTCGAGAATGATATTGAGCGACTTTAACCTTATTAATTTTTAGAGCTATAACCAACTCAAACATACTCAGCACAAAGCTAATGCAAAATATCAAACGCTTTTGAGCAAGAGTCTTAAATTTGTAACTACAATGGAATTGGTTTGAAAGTTCTTAGAACTTGACAAATGGCGTAGTAGTGACTACAATATTATGGCAGTAAAAATAGTAGTTTAAAATTGTATCATTTATCAATGTGTTACAATATAAACTACATTCTGAACAGAACAGGTCGATATAATAACTAAATAAAGTATTTTATGACAAAAAAAACTACGAAAATAAAAAAGGCAATTGCATCACATTGCATTTGCATCTGCATCAGGCACATTCCTTTGAACCTTATATTTAAAGAAGAACAAGTGTTAACAAAGAATAAGGGTTTTAAACCCTTGATGGTCATAGTGTTTACCGTACTTGCAGTAATATTATGTTAGAATTCCTATTTCTTCTGTAGTTTTAAAGCACATCTACTTCAAATGAAAATAACAACATATGTAGTTAAAATAGTGGAATAAATACAAATACAAGTGAGTTTGATTCTAGAATGTATTGCAACAAGTTCCATCAAGTGCCAACAATCGAGAGTATAAATTAAACAACATAGTTGACATTTGAATCCGACATCATAATGAATACCCAATTGAGACTCATTTTCATCTCAGAAATTACAACTTTCAGAGACAGAATGCACTCTTGTTCGAGGGCGTATTGTGATTTATAAACTCAATCATTTCTCTTAAGTCATCATTGTACTGATTTTACTCAAAATAAACACTGAAATTCAAAAAAGTATTAAAGTAATGATCTACCTCGTAGTTCATTTGCTCTTGTGCTAAAATCGTATTAATAGTCAATATTCATTAAGTCGGAATTTAAACTCACAACTATTATGAAATATTTCAAAGCTTTAATAAAGGCTTAACGATTAGTGCCCCGCCCGGATTTTGCCCGGATATACCGGAAATTTGCTCTAAATATAGGTCTGATAGCCGGATATTCAGCTGCCGTTAAATCAATGACCGCGGCTCCACGAGTTACCGTTACCGATTTCTGGTTGAAATACTAGAGGAGAAAAACCGACACGTGAAACGAATGAAAAGTAAATAAATTTATTTGTAGTAGTTTTAAACTATTATTTATTTAGTTAGGTATTGAAGGTTTTTATTACCATCGATATACATTTTTTGAAAAATTATGTTAATTCGTTATTATTTAGCCGATTCTTTTAATATTGAACTTCACCTTTGAAATTTTTATAACTTTTGAGTTATTCGTAATCCTATAGTACTTCAGTATTAAGCTAGTATAAAACACTAGCTTTTGCCTACGACGCCCACTGACGAGTTTTTTTTTTATGTATCGACCTGCCAAAATGACTGTACTCTGCCTGATGGAAAGCATAAGTAAAATCCAAGAGTGGTGGTCGCTATACTCACTCGGAATTCAGACAATGCAACAATGCAGCATGATGACCCACACCATGGTGGCCTAGTGATGCTTCTGCATCATTGGGCCTCCGGTCTCGCACTCACCATCGAAACACGACAGCACGATCGCTGTCTTTTTACGTTGGTCTTCTGTGCGAGAGTAGTACCGCCCCGGCGAGCCGGTTTATCTATTATCGTTGTAAGGAGTAGCTTATGTCCTTCCATAAGGCGCGTCTCCACCAAAATTGTTGGCAATTTTAGTGTTTCCAACTGTATGCAACACTTCAAAAAATCGCCAACTTTTGTTTCTATTGTGTCTACACCGAGTCGTCAACAATTTGAAAAACATTCGGACTAAGCGTCACCATAGAGCCAATAAATATTTGCAACAAGCCTATTCTTTTGACGTTTACCGCAAAAAACGGAAACACTGTTCTCAACATTTGTTGACAATATTTGTTGCCAACACAAGGAAATTACAGAAACTTTTGTCACCAACACGTGTTGACAACACAAAAATTGACAGCTTTTGTTCGGTGGAGACCCGGCTTTAAGAATCTCCGTGCCAAATTTCATTTAAATCAGTACACTGACTTAGCTGTAAAAGCCTAACAGACAGTCTAATCTTTATTAATTTATTAGTTTTAACTAAAACTTAAAAGCTAACAACTTAGCTTTATGAACTCAACAAAAATTAACTGTTTATTAATTCTTCTTAAATATTTAAAGCTTTTTTTAAATAACTTGAATGTCTTATTCATCATTAACTTAAGAGCCACGCTCTTGTCGATGCAGCTTTATCCAGTTCTCCCTATCAAGATCCGTTTCCTTGACCTCCTTATACGTCGCAACCGCCACTTTTTTCATAATCTGATCTATATAACTGTGTCTAGGTCTTCCTCTTCCTCTCTTTCCTTCGTGATGTATAAGGTGGCCTACCATCTTGCCTCTTCTAATTTCTATAGTAGATATCAGCAGCCTTTTGACTCTTTCTAGAACTTCTTCGTTGATATTTTTTTCCGTCCAGCTGATTGCTTCCTTTCTTCTCCAGCACCACATTTCAAAGGCTTCCAGTCTTTTCCTATTCTGATTAGTTATTGTCCAAGTTTCACAACCATAAATGGCAATGCTCCAGATATACGATTTAATAAAGCGTTTCCGAATGTTTACGTTTATGTTAGATTTAAAAAAAAGTTTTTTTGCATAAAACGCCCTAAAGTCAATTACGTATTTGATTTTCAAATCCACATTAATATTATAAATTCGATAGTAACACTGTCTGCCTAATCTATCTTCTATAAAAATTAAGGTTTCCATACAAACCTGTAGATATATCATATGATGTAACTAAACATTTAAGCTTTTCTAAATTTTTCCTTTATCTGTGCTATAAGACGTTGCTTCGTACCAAATTTCAAGATTCTGAGTTCGCGGGATTTTTTGAAGTCGGTTAAAAAGAGCATTTCTTATATTATTTACCTAATCTGAATCTCGGAAACAGGTCCAAAGATTTTCATGAAATTTAGTATGCAGGGGGTTTCGGGAACTTCCAGGATTTCCTTTCGAGGGTGCACCTGGTTCCCCTGCTAGTCAGCCTAGTACCCGAGATGGCGTGTGGTTTTAGTGGGTTCGAGTCCGACATGGCCAGCAGTCGGTGGTATCCGGGGGCGATTTCCGCACGAAAAAAGGGGACGATAAATCTATCTAACTAAGATTCGTTTTAGAAATTTTATCGTAAAGCTCTGTCTTCCAGGTGCTATTTTAAAATTATCGTGACACTTGTCACTCACTAGAAACTCTGAAGCTATCGAACTAATTTTCATTGTTTTTGAGTGTGGTGTTTTGCTGACGTGCAAAAGATAGGATAGTGATCATCACTCTTAAACTAATTTATAGGAGCAGAGCATAATTGCTTTATTTTGCGGATATTCTTTTAGCCTTTTTAAATATTAAACCATATTGTTCCTTAAAATGCAAATAATGAGCTATTTAATAAAAGTAACCCCTGGGGCAATTTCGATCTAAGACTACGTATCTTTTGAAGAAAAGATTGTCTATAATTAATACGCCCACACTTAACGTAATCTGCGGACATATGTACGAATTTCCTCGGAGAAATAGGACTCGTGAGAGGCTGTTCATACTTGTCACATAAGTGTACCAGTGGGTGGTATCATTTTCTCTTGTTGTCTGTATTATATTGTACATATAAAGTTTGTTTATGTTAGTAAATTAGTAGTTATGTCATTTTTGTGCTTCATGCTTGCTATTTCCCGCAGATTATCTCATATAATCTATTGATTATTTCTTGTTTTTCGCTTTGAAAATGACGAGATTCAGTTATTTTAGACACTTAATGAGGAAATTTCCAAAAAAAAAATAGTGAGTTTATGCTTGCAACATATAAGTAACAGATGCAAAAATTTCAGGTTTGTAGCCAAAATGTTTTAGGTACTGTGTTAAATTAGTCAGGGCGAGTAATTTTATATGTGTATAAACCGTGGGAGAGCCACGCTTTGGCATGAATGGGCCGGCTCGACCGGAGTGATACCACGGCCTCACAGAAAACCGGTGTGAAATAGCGCTTACGCCGTGTTTTACCGAGTGACTGAGGATACCGGAGGCCCATACCCCAACCCCTCCCCACATCCCTTTCCCCATCCCCCAATGGTCGGCAACGCACTTGTGACACCTCTAGTGTTGCGGGTGACAATGGGCGGCGGTAATCGCTTACCATCAGGTGATACGTCTGCTCGTTTGCCACCTATACCATTAAAAAAAAATGTAAGTATAGATTTTTCTTTGTCTGTTTCTTGAATTCGGGGGCGGTATGTCGATATAGCTAAGATCCATCTTCATAATAATTACTAACAAAAATAGCGAGTCATCCTGGTACTGCAAGTTTTATGACAAAGCAAAGAAACGAAGTCATATCCTTGGTCTAATAAAGTCAAGTCTCTTCATCATACTCTCTCCATGAAGCTCTAGTAATCATACTTATCAATAAAACTGCTAGTATAATAGGCATATATTCTATCTGGTAGGTGCTTACATTATGAAATTGGCCTTTTGAATGGGAGGAATATAAAGACGTTTTTTTTGTAAAATATATTTAATTAACCAAAGTATGTATTATTGTTATCTATGCACTTTTGCGTTATCATAGAAAGTTCATTACTAAAAAACCATGACGGCGAGAATCAATAAACTCTCTGAAGGCGGTTTGGATGAGTGACGCCAAAGAAAAAACTAATGAGGACAAAATAAATGAATGACTGTTTCCGTAACTCAAATATACCAGCTTAAAGAATTTATAACTTTGAATTTGGAATTGGATCCAAAATTCAGAAATTTCAGACCAAAGTGGCCAGTGCGACAAAACGCCAACTTCATATATTATGCAAGGACTTCCTTCTTACTTATCCTACTAATATTAGAAATGAAAAAATTGATATGTTTGTTACTATTTCACGTATAAACTACTAAACGAATTTAGATGAAACTATACAGTAACATAGCTCATACATCAAAATAAAATAACACATAGACTACTATTCACCACGATAACCGATATACACGTAGACGGAGCCGCGGGCAAAACTAGTATTATATGTATTTGCGAAAGTTTGCGAGGGTGGATGTATGGAGTTTTGTCACTCTTTCACGTAACATCTACTGAACAGATAAAGATGAAACTTGCCAGTAATATAGCTTATACATCATAATAACACATCATCATAATAGACTACAATTTATTGAGTTTTTCTGTGATTTGTCCATAATGTAACGAAGCTCCTTCTTTTTTGAAGTCGGTTAAAAAGAAAGAGAGAAAAGTCAAGTAGTAATTAATGGACCCCCAACCCCTCATCCCCCTCCCCGTCCTCCTCCCCATCTCCCAAAGGCCGGCAACGCACTGTGACGCCTCTGGTCCATCAGGCGATACGTCTGCTCGTTTGCCTAAAAAAAGGCATAAAAAAAAGAAAAAATATATAGAGTTGTTAAAACGTCTTTTGAATACCATTAGCAGCCATTTTCAATACCCATCTAAAGTTGTAACTCGAGATAGGTTATGAAGAAGAAAACGGTCTGAATTTACCTTAAATTATAGGTATTTGTTTTTTTTACTACTTTTACTGTTTTTAGTACTTGTCACAAAAAAGAAAACAAATAAATTCTGCTTATCAATGAATATATGGAACCAATCATATTGAAAAAAAAATTTAGTCTATCTCCAGTTTTTTCTAGTGATAGATTATTGGAAAATTTGGAAATGTCCGTCAGTTGGTAAACAAATATGGATCTTTCTAATTATAAGTAGGTACCTTTACATGGCATCCCTTTTTAAAAAAAACCTCATGCTGTATACAATACATTAAATGGAGGTCAATTTAGTAATCTACGAACTAAACATCATCATTATCTCTCGACGTCTGCAACTGCTGGACAAAGGCTCAAACTAAATAATGATCCAAAATTCCACTAATAGGACAAGAAGAGGAGTCTAAATGCTACAATGCTCAGTGACTTTCCTAAAACAATTTAATTAAGTGTATACAGGAATGAAAGCGCTCACGATAGCTATTTAGTACATTCATTTGAATTACCTTAGGCTTCCTGTCTGTCTGTGACTGTAATCGCGACGAATACAACCTAATCCCACTCATAATACCCACCGTAAACAATCCCCACAGAAACAGTTATATATTACGGATAGAGATAATTTAAAATTGTACTAAAGCAATTGTAAATAATCACAGTAAAGTTCTTAACAATAAAGCTCAGTTTGAAACTGCACTGAAGCTGTCCCATTTACCCGATATAACTACTGGCTGGACCCAAGGATTACGATGAGTAGATCATTAGTACGGCTACTCGGTAAATTATGAAATAGGACGCTGAAGTTTCAGATACATTTTCGTTTATTTTTAATAATAAAGTACATACAGTAATTTGGAGTTTGTTTTAGTTTTAAAACGAGCTTAATGAGGAGATTGCTTATTTGTATACACTAATTCATCACTAATTGAAAGTTACCAAATTTCTTTTAACCTATTTAGTTAAAATATGTTATGTCTCTGTAGGTTATAAAAAGCTGCTTTTTAATTGCACAAATAGAAAGAAAGCAACGTTCATAAAAAAAAAAAAAAAAAAAAACGTTCGTTTCGTTCGTTCAAAAATTCATCAACAAAAAAAAACAGATTTTAATAAATTTAGAAAGGCGACCAAATTATTAAAATAATTAAATTATTTATTACATTATAAGAACTGGCTATAATTTAAATCATCATACTATGATCATCGAACTTATTATGAGGCCTATGTCTAGCAATGAACTGTTGGAAGCTGTTGATGTACTCCTTAGAGTACGAAGTTTGCTTCACGACCTTCACGTATTAAAATAAAGAATACAACTTTATAAAAAGGCACAGAACTAACCAGAAAAAAATACTATAGAAAAGCAATAGACAATCGCATATAAGTAAATCTATCAATAATTATCTGAGAATTAATAAATAAGGCAGGAAATTGCTGGCAGTTAGAAAAGTTGTGGGATGAATCAATCATAATCATTTACAATTTATCAATTGGAAGTATCGGGTGGAAGTTGGTCGTTTCTAGTCAGCACTCGCGTCTTTCGGACACAACTTGCGGTTGTGCCTCTCTTATACATTTTTTTTATTTTAACCATTTGCATTAGGTGTATACCATAATTAATAAATTCCTTTTTTGATTTGTAAAAAAATCCAAAAAATAAATTAAGTAATTATGGTCGCATTTTGACTACTGGACGACCACAAGTATTAACATGTCTGTACTTATAACAAATTTATTAAACGGATAATGTCTCTTTTTACCTACGAATAACTGAATAAAACGATAACATACTAATCTCCTTTTAATGTAAGGAGACGGTATATTAAAAGCACATATTGTCCCGTTAGAGAGTCCAGGCAAAATCTCAGGAGAAAAATTCCTGAACGGTCGACAGACCTCGACCGCCTGTCGCACAGCCTTGACCTCCTTCAGTTCAGAAAGGCACGCCTTTCTGAACGGAACACGTAACGTCACTGTTTGTCCTAGAACGATGAGTTGTCCTACTAGTTTGAGGTCTAGTCTACCAACAGTTTTAGTGTCGGGAAATGCATTTAAAAAAAATTCTATCGTTCGCTATTTAAAATTTGCTATCACTGTCAATGGTGTATCCATCCATGAGCTATTGAGCTATATACTCCATGAGCTATATACATAGAGTGAGGAAGACATACGGCTGAAAGTAAGCGAAAACGTCCAACGGTTAGAGAGAGAGAGAGGATCGCGGTAACTCGTCCGTCTTTCTCTATTGACGCATGCGCAGTAAAGGACTAATAATGGTAATCCAATCACAACAATTAACCGTCGAATCGTTCTGCTATGCGCATGCGCGAGTAGAGAGAGACAGATGGGTACCGCGATCGTCTCTCTCTTTCTAACCGATGGACGGCTGGAGGCTTGGCTCCCCTACTCTATGGCTAGTAGTAGCACTATGGTTGTATGTATCACGCTCATGAATTGACACGACCAGTGTTATTTATTAATTGAAAGCAAAGACTTTTTGATGTCTTTCATGTTACCAGACTGCAAATATTGGTGAAAATTCGCGATTATATAACTCATGAGTTTTATATACGCTATTAGGAAACGCCTGCAAATGTAAAATATTTCATTATGTTCTTCCGCGCGGTCCTAAATTCTTGCCCAATATATAAATGTAATAATCTACATAAAAACTACTACAAAATGTTTTTCACAAAATGTATTTAATATTATTCAGTAGAGGATTTACAGCTCGCTTTATAAACTTATTCTCACACGTAGGTATTAAAGGTACGAAACGAGTTATAATCTAAATTAATGCGTGTACGACAACGACACACCCGAGGCACATTAAGCGGTATTGAAATATTAATATTTGAAAGTCGCAACACCTAAAAGACTGGTATACAAAATTGAGTGACCGTTACTCTAGTTTTTTCTTTTTATTATAGCTATTTAATTATAAGTTAATTTTTTCATTATTTGATGTGAGAAGGACTGTATGTTAGTAGTGTAACCTATAGAGCACCATATTCTATGCTAATCAAAAAACAGCTATAGGTTAATCAGATAGATTTTATGATTAGTGATGAGATGAGAAGATTTTTTAGTGAACGTTTCAGAGAGAATTCTTTTATACACATAGCTATTAAAAGTTCAATACCCCCTGAAAGAACATGAGGTTATTTAAAAAGTGATCTTTTGTAGGATAAAAGACAGAGGAAGAATAATCTCTGATTCTGTTTTTAGCGAAGAAAAATTTCAATCTTTTTTATACTTTAAACTGAATTCAAAAAGAGAGGACTATATATTTAAATGTATATATTTTTTATATTATAACGGTTGTAAATGTAGTGATGGATTAAAAACGGAGTGTCACTGTGTCAAACCCACCGCCACCAACCCATGGGTGTCAAAGGAGTTGACTAAAGGTAACGGTTTGCGCCGCGACAGAGACAAGCGGAGACCGCGTCAAGTGTCTCGGTCTCTTCTGTATGTACTGTACTCTGTCTCCTGTCTCGGTCTCGCTCGCGAACTGTTGCTTATACATTGCCTATGGTCAAGTGAGGGTCGCGGTCTACGGTTGCGGTCTCCCACAGCGGTCTTCTGTCTCGGTCACTTGTCTTTGTCGCAGCGCGAACCGCCACCTTAAGGTTGCTAACTCTGCAGGATAACAGCACTGCAAAGTGGTAGGAAACTTGAAAATATCTCTGTACCAAAATAACATGCTTTACCTGTGTGACCAGCAGTAGACTAATAAACGACGTGAATATGACATGATGTGATAATAACAATATTGTAGGTCCTCATAACAGACAAAGGAGGAAATAGGAAACGTTCTTATTAATCAAATATTGCTCAAAGTTGAAGTCTAAAGTTTTCTATTCAGTGCCCAATCAGCTATCGATTGATCCTTCATCCTAAACCTTCAACCAATTAAGGGTATAGTGCAAAAACTACGCGTGTTGTCCTTCTGTACCTGTTGCTTAAGTCTAGAGAAAGTGAGACGAATAAAATGCGCCATCGCTCTGTGTTACCAACAATTGAACATTACCCAAAAATTGACGATATTAGTTATTGAAAAATAATTTATGTTTATTTAATACATTTACATTAGTATAAAAACACATAAACGTTTTTAAGTAAGTAAATGATTAATGTCTTTGGTTTCAACGACTTACCGACACAAAAAGGAAAATATCACGAGTAATAAACAGTATTTACTGTAACCACAGGGTGCTTGCGATCATTTTCAAATTCAATGCAATCAATTTTCAAATCTCACAAGTTTCATTGATATATTAATTTGAATTTAAAATGTGAAAAGAGTTGTCTTAATTACCGAATACCGCAAAACTTTATAGCTTTAAATTTTTTTTTTTACTTTTTATATTTAAGTTACACAACTATAAATGGTTTCATTCAATAGAAATACATACTTTATGCTCTTACTGTAAATAAATAAATATTATGACTAAGAATGAGATTGATAGAAAATTATGTCAATAGTCATATTGCCAGTATTATTTTCTATTTTAAGTATCAATAACTTGAAGCAGAATAGCACTTTTTTCGAGGATTAACTTTACATAGCCCCTTTACATATAATTAAAGAAGTTGATGAGAAAATTGGCTGAAGAAAAAAAAATTCTAGAAAAAATATGTAGACATAAGAATTCTTGAACAACTACAATAGCAGTATTTAACAAAATCAACTAAGTAATATAAAACATTTTATTATTGTGGCGCAACTTCAAGAACTGTTTACCCGTATTTTTTAGAACTCCACCAGTTCCTCCATCGAAAATTATTCCCTCCATTTCCGTCTATTTAATGACTGACAATTAGACTAAATCTGCACATCCTCACTGACCCGAGAGTCTCGATTATACGGATGGGTACATTTAATAGTTGTACGCTTTGTAACTAAATTCAATGGAGGTAAGTGAAGAAGGGAACTGGCAACACAGCGCCCGGGCGGCGGCAGTGTGCGCGAGCCTTTCGCCGCGCCGACCGCTCCCGTACAACCCTAGTGATAGTGAACAGATTATAGCACACCCCTAATTAGTTATACAAAATACGTGGTATAAAAAGTGTGCTCATCCACTTCCGTAGTACGTGCTTAAAATACATCCTCGGTATTTCACTTAAACTACGAGTGGTATTTTTTTTTTCTTTCAACTTATTATAATATTTTTAAGTATAGTTTGTTGAGAATAATATTATTTAACATAAACTGCATAGTTTTTGAAAGTGCTTGATAAAGTAAATAAGAAATTTAAGTCGTTAAAAATGTGTGCATATTTCTCCGTCTTGAGCGTCTCCGCGTAATTTTACATATTTAAAGAAATTTACATATTCCCCGTGTCAGTGCAAGCTTTGTAATTTATTTACTAATATATTCTCTACATGGACAATATTAACTAAAACACGCCAACGTTCAAGGCGTAGTGAACTAAACCGTAATAAACATTTTGAACGGTATTTATCAGACACTTTCGTGAGTTTGGTAATTGAATTCGAAGCCAATCTAACGTTTTAATTGTAAGCTAGACTACACCCGGTACCAAGATATATTTACAGTATTTGCTGGTGTAAAATGAAATCATTTTCATTTAATAACTTGAAGATTTTAATAAGGAAAGTAATTTCAGTTAAAATATCTCTCTGGGGGAGCTCGAAACGCAACAGTTATCCGATAATCTCGCTGAGGGTACATTTTCATCGTCGTATTGCCCATTTAATATAAACACCACCCTTCTGGAGTTTATAATACGTACAAGTTAAAAGAATCACACTAAAATAAAAACGTTTTAAGCTTTGTACTTTCATATTTGTTATCTTTTAATTAAAATGCTGTCGACAAACTGCTGCCTTATAGTACTTGCGAGGAAGAATATTGCTGGCTTATAATATGGTAGAATATTAGTTGAAAATACTCATGTAAGTATTTATTTATATTATAGCCCTAAACGTGGGACCTAATTAATTTTAAAACATAAACTAAGCAGTGATGATTTTCGTTCGTTAATTCGTATCGATTTTACTACAACATAAACAAAAGGAATATCTCATCTCACACGAGTACGAATTTTAGGTTTCTCTAAATAACTCACAAAACAAAATATTGATTGACAGTCCAATTTACAGCAACATACTCACTCCATCAAAACTTCAGATTTGTTCCACAACTTTTAGTATAATATTTGACGAGGTTTATACTGTATTCAGTACCGCACAAACCATACAATTTATGGAGTGAGGCTTTGAAATATGGATTTTGAGTGAAACGCTTTTGATATTGGAGCTGGGAAATTGATTAAACGCGTTGTGAGTAAACAAACACCCACCGTTAAAGTTGTAGACTTGCTACGATTACTACGAAGCGTAGTACGCGCATAATTGCGCGGCGCCCACGCAGGACAACGGCTGTCTGTGACCTCTCTTCTGCCGGCGGCTAGCTGTCTGACATGTACTTTACAGAGTTTAAGACTATTCAACTTAAGAAATATGGATATTACCAGGTCTTTTTAAATGAGGTTCAATGAATTTAATCTTGATGTTCTCTCTCCACTTTGGAATGTGCTACAACTTGTAATCAGGATATTCACAAACTGTTTTTACTTTAAAAATAGTACCTACATAAACACCTTTTCTTTTCTTAATCAATACTACATTACTCTAGTACCTAAACACATCACAGTGTAAAAATATAAACTACGTATTTATCACTACATATTATAAAACAAAGTCCTCCGCCGAGTCTGTCTGTTCGCGATAAACTCATAAGCTACTGCATGGATTTATTTATATATTTTGGACCTCCGACAAGGAATACACTTTACATGCTAGTACATTACAAAAAATAAATTGTCTTGTGCTTCCTCAATTATGGGAGATCACAACATGAACATTACAAAAATCTCAAAATATACAAAACCAATAATGACTACAAGCCAAGGCAAAGGGAAAACAATTATTTATGCAAAAAATCACAAAACTAAAAAAAAAAAAAATTGATGCGGTATTTACTACTTTTTATTAATAGATAGAGTGTTTCTTGAGGAAGGTTTTCGTATATAATTTGTTACATTTTTGAGTCTACTGGCTAAAATATAACGACATTTGATGAAAATGTCGAATAAAATTAAGCCGCACATATTCTTTGGTAACATAAACTACATTATATTTGCGTAAAGAGCGTGCGGGTTGCTAGTGAGTATATAACATAGTTTATCTGTGTGTAAAAGTACATAATACGTGTATATAGTTTTATCTTAGTTATGATTAGATTAAATAAACCTTTATACATATTAAATACAAACGTAACCTCTTTGCACCTACCACACAAGATTTAGGTGTAGAAACACCACCCAAAGAGAAGTAATGCTCCGAGCATTTAGTCGATGTACATAAGTGCTTATGGATATAAATAAAACTCTTTGCAATGTTGTAAACATTCCACTAACCCCGTTTACCGTGGGAGAGCCACGCTTCGGGATGAATGGGCCGGCTCGATCGGAGTGATACCACGGCCTCACAGAAAATCGGTGTGAACTAGTGATTGCGCCGTGCCCATTGAACTATCCCCTCCCCATCCCCCAAAGGCCGGCAACGCACTTGTGACGCCTCTGGTGTTGCAGGTGTCCTAAGGCTCTGTCTTGAAAATAATATTCGATGTTGATCTACTCTCGTTAGAATGGCTATACCTACCCTTACGGGGATATAAGAGTGAGTTTATGTACTGTCATGTACCATATATATTAATCTTTGATAAACTAGTAAGTAATGCGTAAAAATCAGCCTCATACACTAAGTAAAATACTTTTTAGAGTGAATTTACGTTAGAAATTAGAGGTTACCTGCTGGACATCACGACCGCAACCATTTATTACATTAACTAGCTGACCCACGCAACGTCGCTTGCGGCTTCTATTGCCCGTAGCGTGATAATTTTCCCCCATTCTTCATTGGTGCTCCGCTCCTATTGGTCTAAGCGTGATGATATATAGCCTATAGCCTTCCTCGATAAATTGGCTATCTAAGACTGAAAGATTTTTTTTAATTGGACCAGTAGTTCCTGAGATTAGCGCGTTCAAACAAACAAACAAACTCTTCAGCTTTATATATTACTATAGATGTATTTATATACTCTTCCAAGATCTAATACTCATAATCAAGAACACATTTATTTGGATAAATATTAATATTAGGTATTATGTTGATAAAACCTCTTTGGCAAATAACTCATTATTAGGTACCAACTCTTAGCGTCTTATACTAGCTTATACTCTTATACTCGTGATAACTTCTAAACGAAATGTCCGACTGGGATGAAACAAAAAGTATTTTACTTCTACATAAATACCCTTGATAACATAATGCTTAATTTTGATAAGGATGAATATTACGATACATATTTAACGTAGTTTCTTTCTTCAGACGATTTAATATTTTTTTTGAACACAAAAGTGGTTATTGTAACTAAACCATGATAGTTAGATATATGCTCTTGCGGACTTTTTTGTAGATCTTAATGAGACCTGCAAACCCGTAATACATTATTTTGTTCTATTGTCAATAGTTATTGCAGCGCACGCAAAAATAGGTTTTCGATTTGACACCTTGGGTTACGAAATAGCAATTTTCTTACGGATCCCTAATTTTTTTTGAAAATAAAATATAGCCTATAGCCTTCCTTGATAAATGGACTATCCAACACCGAAAGAATTTTTCAAATCGGACCAGTAGTTCCTGAGATTAGCGCGTTCAAACAAACAAACAAACAAACTCTGCAGCTTTATAATATTAGTATAGATACTTTTACGTTTTAAAAATCATGTTGCCCCAGCTTTTTTTGGCAATGTATTAAAGTAAATTGACATTTACATAACACATACGTCTTTTTAAACACATATTCATCTTCCAAGCCTGATTCCCAAGATTATTTGGGGTCGGCTACTAGTTCAACCGTTTTACCTAAATATCAGTTTTTCCACGGAGCGACTGGCATCGGACCTCTGCAAACGTGAGGGTGAACTGAATTCGAAGATTGAACTAGTTGTCAGTATATTTGAGGGCACTGACTTCCCAATAACGATTGCCATAGATGTTCATGACAACCGGGACTGACAAATACCGCCATCTTCCATACTCCAGGCTGCTATTTAGAATTTCTTGTAAGAAAAACCCAACAACAGCCATACCCGGAAATCCAACCCGAGACCTCTTGATCAGCAGTCGCTTACGCTAACCACTAGACCACCGAGGTAGTTATTACTAATTTATAATGAGTGTTTTTTTAAACACACGTTTTAAATTAATCTTCCTTTTTTCCCCGACTACGGCGAAGCCAAAGGGAAGGGCGTTTTGGCAGTCTATGTATGTGTGT
Source organism: Diaphora mendica (assembly GCA_949125395.1). Taxonomy (NCBI): domain Eukaryota; kingdom Metazoa; phylum Arthropoda; class Insecta; order Lepidoptera; family Erebidae; genus Diaphora; species Diaphora mendica. Next base: position 38,793,445 of record OX421310.1, on the reverse strand, counting down.
ATGTTCCATCGCAGCGCTTAAACTACTGAACTGATGTTAATGAATGAGGTGTCAATAATGGCCTGGGTGAAATAGGCTAAGTCATTTTCTTAGAAGCTTTACGTAGTTGGGTTACAGTTTTTAAACTATTTCTTGATACTAAGTTAAACAATCTGCTCAATACTTCACAAAAAATTGTTCCCTATTGCAGTTATTTCGTTTCTAAAACAATGTTTTAACTGTTATTTATTACAAAATATTAGACCTTGCTGCTATACTCTGATCTTTGTTGTAAGAAGTTTCGTTAAGACACATTTAGTTACAATTACTTGTAAAAGGACTCTCTTCCGAGCTTTTACATTCATACATATTCAAATTTCACTTTACATAAAACAGCATATAGCTGCAGAACTTAATGACATTTAGCGTAGTCGTAAATTTAATCTGAATTTGAAAAGAAAATGATTCTCAGTTGCTCGAATTTCTTGTGGATATTTTACGTTGATGAATGCAATGTTGTTAGTGGTGATAAATAAAATGGAAACACTGTTAAAAGGCGAGAAAATATTCCTTAAAACTATTATTATTTACTGTTCAATAGCATTATTTGCGGTTGTTGAAGTTGTAAATACAATAAACAATCAACATGTCAGTGGCAGGTGCTTTTGTAAAGAAAGAGTATAATGGAAGTAATAAATGAAAGTAGACTACTGAAGCTATTAAGAAACTCCCATTTATAAATTTGTTTCAGGGATAGAACACCTGTGTATTTACACTATGTGATGATATGAGAAACACACCTGGTACATTCATTAGCGATAGTGACGGTATATTGATTAAGTTTTGTTTTTGTTTGATGACAGTTTTGAAATGTGTTCACTCATTTTAGTTGTACAATGGGTATAATATATGATTATTAGGAAACAATTCCAATGAATTCGTCTTTCAATTAATCAAACTGCAACCAAATATCTAGCTTCAGTTATCCGCGTTCAGTATAATATATAGCTAAACAGGCTTCAAAGACTTATAGCTTATTAAATAACTGGTCACATGTTTGAAGTAGGTTTTTGAATTAACTGGAATACATGGTTTAGGCATGTGGTGGTAGGTTTTCAATTTTTATATTTTTCGGAACTCTAAGCGGATTTAACTCAGAAAAAGATAATATTAGGAGAAGCTGTTATTTATTCAATTGTTTTTGTGATGATTATTATTAGCAAATTTGAAAATGGTCATATCCTTAAGAGAGTCGGTAGTAGGTAATAAACACATTCTATAGTATCCTATATACTTCGAAAATATTACCGGCTACATTATAGGGGTAAATATTCTGGTCCTGAAGGCCAGCAATATCGCGCTATTGCGACGACCGCAGCGGGTGCTGGCCATCAGGATCATAAGGGGGTACCGCACGATCTCCTTCGAGGCGGCAGGTCTCCTGGCCGGAACTCCACCATGGGACCTGGAGGCAAGAGCCCTTGCGGCTCTTTATCAGTGGTGCAAGGAGGCACGGGAGTTGGGTAGGAGTCCTAAGATTCGAGAAATCGAAGACCAGAAATCCCAACTCCGCCAGGTCCTCGTGGAGGTATGGAAGGAACGACTTGGGTAACCGAGCGCTGGGCACGCCGTTATTGCGGCGGTAAGACCCGTTATGGAGGATTGGCTCGAGAGGCATCACGGGAGCCTCTTATACCGGCTGACGCAGGTGCTCACTGGAAAAGGATGCTTCGGAGAGCACCTGTGTCTTATCCGCAAGGAGCCAACGCCTGAGTGCCACCATTGCGATGGCCAGACTCGTGTGGACACGGCATTCCACACGCTGGCAGAATGTCCGGCGTGGGGCGAGCCGAGGCGTGATCTCGTGGCGGCAATCGGAGTGGGGCTCCTCTCGCTCGGTAACATGATTGTGGCCATATTACGGAGCGAGAGCGCATGGAAGTTATGCTTGCGAAGGAAATGGCGGAGCGGGACCGGGAGAGGTTTAGTTAACTCTCCCTGTCCGCTAGGCCCGGGAACGGGCCAGGTGCCGCAGACGACTCGGGCGTCGTAGATCGCTAAACGATCTTCGTCCTCCATAAGCGCAAGCCTGAGGGTGACAGGTGAGGCCACCAGCCACCCTAGCAGAAGCAGGCCGCGGCGGCGGCGTGAGCTCTATATCGTGCTCGCGCCTTATTCTGAATAGAAGTGTTAAGGTTCCTACACAGGAGGGGGCCACCTACAAATGGTGGGTGGTCCGAGGTACGTCGGGGTTCCAGGGATTTTTCTTTCGAGGGTGCACCTGGTTCCCCGGCTTCTAGTACCCGAGAAGGTGTGCGGTTTTTAGTCGATTCGAGTCTGACATAACCACTAGCCGGTGGTATCTGAGGGGATTTCCGCACAAAAAAAAGGGGTAAATATTCTAAGTAAAGATTTTATTGGATCTTAATAACACTATTCGAAATGGCACACGTTCAATTGCTTCTTCATCTCCTAAACAAATGTCGCCCTATGATTTTTACGTGTCAATTTTCACCTTATTCATCACTGCAATGTACAATGTCCTAGCTGTTGTCTCTTGTGACATCTGGCAATTTAAGTTATTAATTAGAAGATAACTTTGAGTAAACAAAAGTTTTATCATCTCGACGCGTTCTTTTATGCATTAATTATACGGCTAAATTGGTTTTTAAAATGACTTTGTGGATTAACGAAAAATCATCACCGGGTAAGATTCAAGCACTTTCAAGACTCGACAATGTAATTAGATTCGCAACCTAAAGTTTTTGTTAATCAAAATTGGTTTCCAGCGAGACTTAAGTGATACTTAAATCTATATAACTTACAACGAAAAACGTAATAACTGTAGTAGTAAAAAAGTCTGTGTTATTGTAGTGTGTAGTGATGGGACAATAATCACGATGAGTGGGTTGGGCCCACCGGGTGTTTGGGCAGCTCAGAAAAGGCTCGAATCTTGGGCTAGAGCCGCGAGAGAGAGAACTTCGAGTGCCAGTAGCGGCCAAAGCCACAATTCTACCGACAGCTTTGGAGATGACAAGTCACATGGCAGTTTAAATGTAAGTTTCATAAAATGTTTTTTACATTTTTGTAAGTCTAGCATTTTATTATAGGAACTTGGTTCTCGCAACATTCTTACATCATTTTTCTCGAGTTAAATCTTCTTTATGTATGCCACTTTTTACAGGTTACATAGTTACAGGTTTTCATACAAACTGACTAGATACATTTTTCGCATTACGTGGATGCGTATTGCATTTTGTTTCGTCTGAGATTTTTTGCAGAGAAAATAAAAGCAATACTATTGAAACTAAAACCGATCTGAAAAGCTGGCATTAATTATGTTCAATGCGAGTAGAAATTATGACCATATTAGCTGTGGACACTGTTTGACACAGTCTTCCCCATGGAGGTTCACTGTAACTGTAAACGTACTTAGAGACAAAATCTTTCAGATGTGTCTGAACGGTAAATTCGGCAATTGAAAGACTTTTTGGAAATCGATCACAGTGGCATGCAATGGGAGAGACCTATTTATCTTCAGCACTGGACTGCATTGTGCTAATAATGATGATGAAGAAGACTCTTAAAGAAAGTTTATAAAATGAAACATGATCTTCTCCGTAAAAAAATATTAAAAGTTGTTAAATTGTGAAACAGTTACCGATTGTCGCTTAATACATATTAGAACCATCTAACTACAAAAGAATGTAGAAACAGCCGAATTATACTATTTCCATTTCTTTATTTTCTCGATGACAGTTCTAATTTGATAGTTGTAGTGTTGTGACCAAATAAGCAATGATATCGATCGCATATATTTATTATATTTTGAACAAAGACAAATACAACAAAAATATTCAAATATATTTTTGCAAGCTGGGAACACTCAATGACCCACCACCATTTTGTGTTTGTTTTAATCTGTCACTCGCAACAAGACGGTCGTGCTTTAAAGTCACTACATTTCTGTTCGCTGAGTTTTTTCACATTATCCATACAAACGATAAGTTGTGTATTTTGTGTTCCTCCGTGTCGATTGCTGTCCCAGCTGTCAAATGTCAAAATGCCTAAAGGATCTGTTCTGAAAAGGCAGGCAGGAGAACTGGTGATCAAGGTTCGTAATTACTTTGAAGCAGAGTATCAAAATGGTGGCCCGCTATTACCACTGTCGCAAGTGCGAGAGCGTGTTTAGGCCGCATTAGGAATTATTGGACCTACAATTTCAAAAATTACTACCGGTACAAGCGGCACACAGGAAAATAAGCTTAGTACGCCGAAGAAAAAACGCCAACCACGTCGTGTGACATCGGTTGACAACTTCGAGGCTGTCGCTATTCGCCGTCATTATATGACTATTACTTGCGCAAGGAAATTCCAACCCTTAAAAAACTTGTTGTTTCTTTACGTGGATGTGGTTTGTTCCATGGCCAAAAATCGTCATTTAGCTTGGTTTGAATGAAATTGGATTTTCTTATAAAAAATCGAACAAACGTAAAATATTGATGGAGCGTCACGACGTTGCTATGGCTCGCTGCGAATTTAAGCGAAGCCAAAAAGATATCAGATTGGTCACACGTTATTTTCACTAACGAGACTTGGTTAAATGCAAACCACACAGCACACAGTATCTAAGAACTGGTCTGACGACACCGCTGCTTCCACTAGTTCAGTGCCAATGGGAAAAGGTGAACGCCTTATTATATGCCATGCAGAGTCTACGAAAGGATTCGTGTCAGATGCTTTACTGGCCTTTAAATCAAAGAAAACAGTGGACTACCACGAAGAAATGAGCGCGGAGATTTACGAAGGATGGTTTAAAGAAATGGTGCAATCTCTGGAAGAGATAAGATAATTATTATGAACAACGCTACATATCACTCCAGACAAATTAATAAAATGCTGACGCAGGCCAATAAAAAACAAGAGATAATTGACTGGCTCCAACGTCATGTCGGAAATGTAGATAATACTTTATTAAAAGTGCAATTAGTGAATATATTAAAATCGAAAAAAAGACTCCCTAAAATATATATTACCGACGAAATAGCTGCAGAATATGGTCATTGGGTTCTTCGACTTCCGCCGTGTCATTGCCAGTACAATGCTATAGAACTAATATGAGCATAAATCAAAGGACACGCCGCTCGAAACAATACCCATCCCCCTTTTACGGCAAACAAGATGTTAGATTTTTTTAAAATTGCATGTGCGGAAGTAAAACATTATAGCGTCGGATTGGGAAATTCATGTGGCATTCGATAATATAGAAGTACAGGAACTTATAATATACGTTATGGAGAGCTCATCGAGTGACAGTGACGATTCACCAGATTTTCATTTTGATTAAAATAAAGAATCAACATGATATAATTACATCTTGTAATTAAATGTAATATTAGTTAATAAATTTGCACAAAATTATCCGGCAATAGTTTAGTTTCTTACACTTTGTAAAAAAATATTCACAATTCACAATTTTGTCCGCTGGACAATGTTTTTTTAATTAATACTAGTACTAGAGTACTAGTAGAACTCACGGTGCCGTGGGAAACGAACATCCCTAAAGACCACGCTTTAAAAAGAAACAAGTACTTTGACTTAACCAACGAAATAATTAAAAATGGTTATGTCGTTGCGCTGTATGCCGTGGAAGTGGGTGCGAGGGGTATACCAGCTAAATCCCTCTATAACCTGCTTAAAGACCTTGGATTGCCAAGAGCTTCAGTAAGCTCTTTTCTTGAACGAATATCCAAAGCGGCATTGCTAGGCTCACTTCAAATATGGTTAGGTAGAGGGGGTAACACGGCGGACAGTGGAGGTGAGCGTTGACGCGTCGTAAGGAGTGCTCCTTAAACCTAAACCTGGGTCGCAATTCCCCGGCACTGTCGAAGTCGCATGTGTTGCCCCCATCTATCACGCGATGGACCCGGCACCCGCACGGTGAATCCATGGAACGCTAAGAAATAGGTCTTAAATACAAATTGTTGATTGTTTTAGTTGCAACTTATAAATGAAAACATACACCCATACTTGTATAATGTAAATGAATACATGATGGTACTTTGGTACTTATCTAACAGTGTTTCCCCATTTATTAAATACGCACTTGTTATTGTATGAGCACCTTGTCGACTATGATTATTATTAATTATTAATTTCTTTGATATTGACCTGATGATTTGCTGTGCGGCCTGAGTACGCAGCTCAACTATGGTTGAATAGTTCGATGGCTGATCCATGCGTCTTACTCTATTTTGCATTTGTGACATTTATTGATTATTTTATATTTGGACATATTACATCTTTTTAAATTTGACTGTGAGTGAAAGTGCTATTTGGATTTTATTTTCCATAAGTGGACCTCACAATATAACAATACAATGTCACGATATAACAATGTAAAAATCTTGCAGCTATCAGTAAGAACGGCGCATGATTGGTTAGCTCATGGCTGTGCAGCAATGACTCCAAACCTTTTATTTTGTTTTCTTTGGTCGACCTCGTTCTCATTCAAGTCTCTTAGTGAAAAAAATATTGTAAACCGTATTATTATTTTTTAAAAGGAGCAACAATGGAGTTTCTTGCCAGATTCTTCTCCATGAAGGGTAGGCTGCACTTGGAACTGGCGACTAGAATCACTCGATTTTTTTATATTAAATATTGACTATTCATAAGTGCCTGTAAAATAAGTGCCTATATGAATAAAATATTTTTGAGTTTGAATTATATATATATATAGGTATATAATATATTAGGTATAGGTAGAATAGGTACCCTTTTTACTGTATACCTTCTTTAAATTTATAAATTATAATGATGTGGTAAATGTAACGCTTACAAAATATCGATGCCAATAATTGAACATTGAACATCTATACTAATACTAGCTGACCCACGCAACCTCGTTTGCGTCTCATTTTGCCCGTAGCGTGACAATTTCCCTCGCTTTTTAAACATTATTCATGGGCTATCTAACGCTGAAAGAATTTTTCAAATCGATAAACTAAAAATTAATTAAAAAAACATTGTCCAGCGGACAAAATTGTGAATCTAAACCATTCCCAGATCCCCTTGAACACACACAAAAAATTTCATCAAAATCGGTCCAGTCGTTTGAGAGAAGTTCAGTGACATACACACTCACAGAAGAATTATACATATAAAGATTATAAACGCGAAAGTTTGTAAGTATGGATGGATAGATGGATGGATGTTTGTTACTCTTTCACGCAAAAACTACGAAACGTATTTGAATGAAACTTTACATTAATATAGCTTATACATCAGAATAACACATAGGCTACTATTTGCCGCGATAACCGACATATACGTGGGCGGAGCCGCGGGCAACCACTAGTATAATATTATAAACGCGAAAGTTTGTAAGTATGGATGGATGGATAGATGGATGGATGTTTGTTACTCTTTCACGCAAAAACTACTGAACGGATTTGGATGTACAGTAATATAGCTTATACATCAGAATAACACAGGCTACTATTTGCAGCGATAACCGACATACACGCGGGCGGAGCCGCGGGCAACAACTAGTATTTCATTATGGGCGTCGTAACAGTGACGTCGTATGCCCCGGGGTCACAGTTATAATTGAATACACCACTCGGTACTTCGTATTGGGATTCCTCGTCAAATATGAAAAGGAAAGCACGACAGAGTGTTTTCAAACAAAATATCCATCTTTTGTGGGTATTGAATGAAAGTAATATTTTCTAAAAGAAATTGAATAGCAATAGAAGTTAAGGTAGAAAATATTATATTCTGGAAAAATAGTTCATGATTCTTTAATACTCCTGAAATGAAAACTACTCGTGAGTTCGTCTATTCGATTTGTTCGTGTAACTAAAGTTTGCCTGTAAAAGATTAATCTGTGCCGCTAAGTTCTCTTTTCACGTGTATTCTTTCATGTACCATAATCTTGAGAAAGTCTGAAATAACAGAAGAACTGCAACCAATCACAACAAGTAATACAAACAATACTAATCCATAAATATGGAAAATTCGAGTTTAGATACATACTAAACTGCTGACCTGTTCAAGGTCTCGGGCTCAATTCCTACTCTGAACAAATAGTTGTGTAATGAGCGCCGTACTTGGGTGTAAAACTAGCTGAGTCCCGCGGTGTTACCCGCGATATAACAACAACCGCGGTTAACGCCACGGGACAAAGTAAAAAAAACTATGTAAAAGTATCTATACATACACGGCTATACCGACATCAAAAAAAGCTAATAAACTGTACAGTCTAGCATATAATATTTAAATTGATACTTGTTTAAGCCAAGGCCTTATGGGACTGGCATACCCTAATAGGGTATAAATCCCTTAAAAATAAACAAAGGGAAAAAAAATGTACCTATCCTATGTTCGTCTCCTGGTTCTAAGCTACCTACCAATTTTCAGCCAAATCGGTTTAGCCGTTCTTGGTAATAATAATGTTTATTCAACAGATAATTTTACAAATTTCTCTTAGGTATACTGATACTATATAAAATTAGGGGCACATTAGGTAGGAGGTTGCCGTTGACGACTGTAGTAATATAAATTGTGTTACAGTCGTCAGGTAAAATTCAACTTTTAGTTTTTTACGTCATATATTTTTTGTATTTGGCAAATTTTTTTTTGGCAAATTTTAATTGTAGTGCACAGGTTGCCAAACTGAGTTAATCTCGTATTCTGGGAGCCTGTAGGTTCTCTTTATGGTCTAAACTATATTGTGTTGCCATCTGCCATTTTTTTTATTTATTTTTATTACATATTTCCAATATTCATCCCTGTGTGTCTCCATTTTCAGTGATAAGTGATAATGAATTTACACGTATACTACTTTATCACAGCTATTAGCCATTCAGTTTCATCATAGCTTAGATTTTGTAACCAATTATTTAATTTAAGTTTTATATTATGCATATTTAGTAAATAAATTGTAATTTTTTTATGAATTTTATTATATAACCGTGTACCCAGCACTTTCTGCTGCCTGTTCGCGAAAGATGTTCTGCAACGTATTGGTTGACAAACTATGGCAGCTCGCCTTTTTTGCACGATATCAGGGTTTAAAGAAAGTTGTGAGTGTTGTCGAAGTATTGTACGAAGTATGAATAGTTAGTTAGTTAGTACGAAGTATAACTGTTAAAACCTGACACTCCTCATACAGCTTTTTGGTAGGATACATACGAGGCTTAAAATTCATTATTTTGAGAAGTAACCTATGTGCTCTTTCTAATTGTAGAAAAATTGTTTTATAAGTTCCACCCCACACTGGAATACAATAACTTAATATCGATTAGCATAAGCTTACGTAAACCCTCCGTACAACCGAATGATCCGCAGAATGTCGTAAATTTTTAAAAATATAGAGTAGCCGTCTCACACGTGCAGTCAGGGATTCAACTTGCGGCCGCCAATCCAAACGTTCATCAATGAGCACACCTAGATAGCGTGTGTTAACGTATGCTATCGTTGGACATGAGCAAGTCGATGTTAAATTACAGCAAGCGTTTGACGATTGTTGATGAGCGATAAGCGTTTGCGTTTCTAATGGGGGTTTAGAAGTGTAAGGAAGATAGAAAAGAATGAATTTTGTTTTCTCAATATTAAGAGTTAGTAGATTGGGGGATAACCATCTCATCACTTCCCTCAAAGTCCCCTATTTTAAATTTTTTGCTTCATTCCAGTTTTTGCCATATATCAATAACGCTGTGTCATCTGCATATGTAAATATATTGCAGTTCTTTAGAGTCATCATGAATTTGAATGTGTTATAAATAGTGTAACTAACACGACTTTATTTTATATATATCTAAAATATGAATCATCTTCTTCTTCCTAGCCTTTACTATTCCCAATATTATTTGGAGTTGGCTACTAGTTCAACGGGTTTTACCTGAACATCAGTTTTTACGGAACAACTGGCAAAGAACCTTCACAACCCTGACGGTCAACTGAATTCGAAAATTGAAATAGTTGTCTGTATATTTAAGTGCACTGACTTTCTAATAACGATTGTCATAGATGTTAATGACAACCGGGACCGCGACAGCTTAATGTGCTTTCCGCGGTATAGGCGCGATACACCGCCAATTTCCATACTCCCGGCTGTTATTGGGAATTTCTTGTAAGAAAACCCAAAAACACTTTTAGGCCTGACCCAAGCAAGTGAAGGCAATTAGCTTGTTATCTATTACATGAGTAGAAGGATAGAAGATATCGAAGTAAAAAAAAAATCTTTATCCGTCTTCCACATCATCACTTCATATAAAGACGATACTGAATAATCGATTATAGAATTCTATTCTATAAGACTATTCACTCGAATTCTGGTTGTTATTGAAAATGAGAAAAAGTTATCATATTACAATATGTTTTATTATTTTAAGATATATTAGACTTAGTTATTCGAGAGAGAAATATATTGTAAATATACTTACATAATTTATTACTTAGGGATAGAGGTCACAATCGAAACCACTTTTATTTTCCAAGAAGCGCCTGTAAGGCTTGCCTTATATGATATAGTTTGTTTCATCATGTAAACATTAAGAAATTAATTATTTACACGGCTTAAAACATTGTTCATGCGCGTTTGCCCCTATTCCAAAAAAAATGTAGTACGAAGCACTTGCATTATGACTAAGGGTGTAGGCAGTACAGACTCCTATCAAGGTGTGAGTATTATAAGGAAATGAGCGTCCCCCTGATGTATTAAGTCAAGAACGGTATTAGCGGCCTTCTAAATACCACTTTAAAAGACATAATTTTCCCATTGAAGTGTCTAGAAAGATACAGTGATTTAAATTTGTCTTCTTTATTTAAAAAATCTCATCCAGTAAAAACTTACTCTGGGTTTTGCTGCTAACGGTTGGGGTATCCAAAAGCATTATTTACCTCAATATTTGATTTAAGAATATTTTTTATATATCTATTAATTTTGATCATCATCTCAGCGATAGGACTTCCTCTGTTGGTCATAGGCCTACTCAATGACTTTGTGGCGACATCCACATACAGCGCAACAGAAATATACTACAGCGCCATCTACCGCAGATACACTGAACAACGGAGTAATGTACCACACAAAGAAACTAACAATCCTGAATCGCGCAAGAGAAGTTCTCGCGCCAATTAACATATATACAACATCCCAACATCAACTGTTGGGCAGTTGGCCCGCCAGGCATGATCACCTCGCCTGGTCGGAGGATCCTCCCTTTGTTTTGGTGGGACATGACACACCTGTCCCCCACAACTTCCAAGGACTACAACAATATCTATATTAGCAAAGGTACTAATGTATACCTTTGTAAGGTTATATATTTACCTTGTTGATAGATATTCTACTCTGCACGACGAAAAATAATAGAAATTAGGTACTTAAATTTACAAGTAATTCCCTATAAATATTATTAAATCCTTCAGAACAAATTGCCCTTATAGTAAAGCTCTAATTATACCAACTTCAACCTCTAAATCCGCGTCATTGGCTTAAATCCTTTCCACCCACCATAATTCAACAAGCGTCAAGGAAAAGTAATTAAATTATCTCGTTCCCAAATCGTTTAAAAGTCAAATGCCACTTATTAACATCGAAGGCTATCGAAGATAGGTCCAGATACTCCAGATTGTTCAAAAATAATAATATTGAAATGATTTTAATCATCAAACTACCTTTTAAGATATGGTACTTAATTAAAGCAAAGAATTTGCTTTAAATCTTTTTGGGAACAGTGCGAAACAGATTTTGATATTATATTCAACCGTCACAGATCCTTTTTTTGTGTCAAACTTGTCTTTTTTTTTAAATAATTTTTAAATTCGAATAAAGAATTTGACATTCTCAAAAATAAACAATTACGCAATATTCTTTCTCACATATGCGCATAAGATTCTGGTGATGTAACTCCTATTCGATATACAAATTCTGACACGGATACTCTTAACAAGCTATACGAATGTATTTCCTGTGTAGAAATCGAATCCGTGAAGTGCCTCGCTCACAAGTCAGAGCGAAATGTGAGTCGCTTTTATTTACTTTATTCTGTTACTTACGTAAAAATCACCAGCTTAGTAGATTTATTCGACTAAGTTGATTCGATTTACGGAGTACATAGTAAACAGAATTGGATCCGATTTTTCTGTATGTAAAAAGTGATAATAACTTGGATAACGGTTTCCTTTTCACTACGTTTAATATTAAAGCTATATGCATGTCATTTAAACATTACAGGAGTGACAAAAAATCAATTTGACCATTGGCTTATCGGTTTCTATAGCTAATGTCAAGCTTTTTACAACTGCAGCCTCTTGAGTTTCTTTTAGGCACAGATCACTCATTCTCCCTCAAGTCCTCTATAACAATGGTTATCAAGGTTTGAGTATTATAAGGAAATGAGCGGTCCCCCTTATGTATTGAGTCAAGGGCGGTATTAGCGGCATAACCACTTCAATAGACATAATTTTCCCATTGAAGTGACTAGAAAGATATAGTGATTTAAATTTGTCTGCTTTATTCAAAAAAATTCATCCAGAACCAGTAAAAGCTTACTCTGGGTTTTGCTGCTAACGGTTGGGGTATCCATAGGCTTCATTTACCATTAGATGACCCGTATACTTCTTTCCTACATGTATCATAAAAAAACAAAATTACCATCACAACTTTATTCCAATGAAACTTTGGAATGGACTTCTAAAATATAAAAACGCTCGCTTTGCAGGTTATAAAGCTCTATATCACGCTGAAGAATATGATGTATGAAACCTGAGAATTTTTCAAAGGTTGGGGATCTTAAAGATATAACTCGACGCTAGTAGTGGAATATTATTTTACCTAAGCTCCTTATAGTATTACAAGCTTTTGCCCTCGACTTGGCTCGCGTATATGTCGGTTATCGTGGTAAAGAGTAGCCCATGTTCTTACTCAAGAATCAAAGTATATCCATGCAAAATTTCATTGAAACTGCTACAGCGGTATAGCCGTGAACGCGTAAAATTGACAAAAAAAGTCACTTTTGAATTTAAAATACATACTAGCTGACCCGGCGAACTTCGTACCGCTATATTTACATATCTGTCTCAGCTGCCCACAGGCAGTGTACAGTTGCGGACAAATAAAAATTACTTTTCCCGTTATCTTTTACACAAAATTTCTTGTACACAAACCTTGTCCTAACAATAAGGAACACATTAAAAACAGAATTATTTAAATTGGTGCAGCCGATCGGAAGTTATGCGCGTACATAATATATGTGGCGACTTCCACGTACAACGCAAACAGAAACATATGACAGTGCCATTTTCCGAAGATACACTGAACTACGAAGTAACGCACAACACGGAGTAACTACTAATCCTGAATCGCACAATTGAAATTCTCGCAACGATTAGATATAGGTACAGAAAAATCCCAACATCAACCGTTGGGCATTTGGCTCGTCCTTCCACCCGTCCCTGCGCAGTGGATCATCAGTACAATTCGGCGATTCATTTTATATACAGGGTTACTGGTAACATGTAGCAATCCCTCTAAGGGGTGATAGTAGAGATCATTAGCTATCAAATTGTCCTCGGTTAAATGAGTCAAAAGAGTACCGTTTTGGAAAAAAAAATATGAAACTCATTTTTTTAAGAAAAGTGGATCACGCTACTTCAAAGTGCTCTTAAAACAAACACTTGCATATTTAATGGTTGTTTTTGGTCTTTTTAGTTTGCTAACACTCTATTACGTAATAATAACACAAAAAAGAACAGAAATGTAGTACCGTTTGTGAATAATGATTCAGGGAATCTAAAAATGTTCAAACATTTGACTGTTTCTTATGACTAAATGCAATATTATTAAAAAAAAAAATCGGCGTAATAGCTTAGAAACAAGTATGTTTTATTAGCTATCCAACGAGGTACAAAAAAATTAAAAACGTTGACAAATGGCTGAGTAAATGAACTTAATCGGAAGTAAGTGAAAAATCGTAATTTTGTAAATGTAGTTATTTTGAGGTCTAAACTTAAATTTACAGTCGATTTTCAAAGTGTGAGCCCCTATTTCTAATGCAAGCAAGCATTCTTGTCCTCAATTGATGTTTTACAACACCACTAGACAACGAGTTTTAATTTCACTTGCGGCATTAACTATGCGGATCCTTAAACCTACAATATTTGGTACAGGCGAGACATCATAGACCAGGCTCACACACACGTAATAATCCATCAGGGTAAGATCTGGACACCTTGCTGGTCATGGGGTAGGTACTGTTAGTTAGGTCAGAGTTAGGTTTGGTCAGAGTTAGGTTCAATTTGAACGCACAAAGTTACGAGAACTTTTTTGGGAAGACATGTTTGGATAGGTAGGGGACCAATACAACTATCAGAAAAAAAACATTTAACCATTGGCGGACGGTAATTCTGTAATTCATCATGCTGATACTACGTCATACGCCTTGTTTACAAAGGTACGACTACAAAAATGTCCAAACATGTCTTCCCAAAAAAGTTCTCGTAACTTTGTGCGTTCAAATTGAACCTAACTCTGACCAAACCTAACTCTGACCTAACTGAACTCTGACCTAACTTAACTTTGACCTAACTTAACTCTGACCTAACTTAATCCTGGCTATGACCTAACTCTGTTGCCCACCGGGGTTTGCGGCAGGGTGATGCTACAGAGTCAGCGACAGAGAGGGTGTTAGCAAACTAAAAACACCAAAAACAACCATTAAATACGCAAGTGTTTGTTTTAAGAGCACTGTGAAGTAGCGTGATCCACTTTTCTTAAAAAAATGAGTATTTTGTTTCTTTTTCCAAAACGGTACACTTTTGACTCATTTACCAGAGCACAATTTGATAGCTAATGATCTCTACTATCACCCCTTAAAGGGATTGTTACATGTTACCAGTAACCCTGTATGTAGATTAGTACGGATTTTCAAGCCAAAGATTATTATTATTCCTCACAGAAAATAGCTTTAGTATTTTCTTAGAAGGAAATATGAAAACTGATAGTTTTTAGGCGATGCGATAAAGGAAACGCTTTATTTATGATGTTAGTATATCGTGTGTAACGCTTTTTATACGGCGATGATGGCGTTATGAAGGCTAAAAGGCAATTTATTTGACGCGAAAGTATCTGTGTTCCCTCATAAAATCTTCGTAGATTTTAATAAAAACTTTTTTCTTATTATAATATTAAACTCAGCTGAGTTGCGATATATAAAAGCAGCGTGCGTAATTTTACTCTATTGGTTTAGATTAATGAAGTGCAATGTTAGTTAGTTTTTTTTTAAAGATTTTCGTTTCTTTTTTGTTGAACATAGAATTAAATCATTCTTAAATACTTGATATGTAATTTACTAATTACATCAAAAATATTCTCAGAATCAAATAAAATAAATAACAGTGACAGTTTTTCATAAGTTTGAATTAAATAACGGCTCTCATAAAGAGCCGGTTCCAAGAACTTTAGACTCGATAGATTTGGAGAAACCAGATCAAAGTAATGAAAATTTATCTATTCTACTGGGTTAAGTCAACCTGCATACAAAAAAATACATACAGTGGAATATAGAACCTCCTCCTTTTTTGAAGTCGGTTAAAAATTATAACAATCCGTCCAATGTACACAACTTACACTATGATTTTATATAAAGATCTTTTTCTTTAATATAGTAGTGACTACTATATTTAAAGTCATTTACCTATTTATAATATTTCCTCAATATCATTAATGTTTTCAACCTAAAAAAATAATAAGAAAGCAATATACAACAATTTATTATCAGCATTTTTTTTTAAATATCACAGCTTCCAAACGGTGAACAATATAAAAATTGTAGCATTTCTATTTTTATTCTCCGTTTCAGAAACCTTTTGAATAAATAATTACTTTTAATCAATTCTTTCTAGGATATGAACACACTATATTGAATTGAAATACTTTCAATTTAGCAAATGGATATTCGATCGAATGGATATCGATGGTTGAACTACAAACCATCGATAGTTCTTGAACGCCAGTTGCCTTTCATTACATATCTACATATATATTATATATTTTGGTAAAATTACAGGCACATTTTAGGCCTCGATTAGAGAAGGTGAAAGGAATACTACTTACGATAAGTGCTTTCGTTGATATTCATGTGTCAATTACTTATAACTTGTCAACTTAGATTACTACTGTTTGAACATGATGCAATTTAAAAATCATTCTACAAAATCGTCCGTGAAATTCCAACAGTGCGTTAGTAAAAAACTGCATAAAATAAGAGTTGTTGTTTTTGTGTTTATGTTTTTAATTATCACACACATTATCAATCACATTTGTTTATGATAATAACAAAACGGCTTTAAACATTGGTTGCCCTCATTATATGTATACCGTTTTCTACGTCTCTTGAAAATAAGTTTTATCGACTTAACTACTTGTTAGAATTCTACCGACGGTAAGTGTTCATTTCTCTCGCCAGGGCAGCGATCACTTTGTGATACTTGAGATATCTTACGGCCCATAGAATAAGGCTATCTAACGTATTTGGTTAGAGGAAGGGGTTAGTGTGTTGAAATCAAACTCACTGAAACTATACTTATCAAATCTTTCAAACACAAATACACATGACTATAAGTACATCAATACAGAGTTTATAGGATGTTTCTTGTCGACAGGAGATGCTGATACCTAAAGAGCAATGCCGCGTTCAGCCGCTGTCGACAGAAGGCAGGAGCGCAAGTTCGCTTCCCCACGCTCGTCTGGCCCGGACACCTTCTATATCATCGCAGAGCAGTCTGGATAGCGGCACTTCCAGGGCCACTGTGAGTATTATATATACCAAGTCTTAAACGTGTAACCAAATTAAGTCGCTAGATTGATGAATATAGGTCCTAGTTTTTGAGGTGACTATTACTTCTAATATAATAATTAGTTTTTCTATTACACATTGCTCAAGTGTTAATTGTAGACAGGGTCGTATTAAATGCCCACAAAAGCAAAATGTCATGCTAAACTAAAGAATAATAATCCAGAATTATTGTAATTATTTATTTTATAGCACATAACCTAAGTAATGCAACACACTGTTTCTTGCAAAATAGATTGTCCTTTATGGGAAAAAATTTAGAACTATGATTCTATGACGTTAAAATGTCAGTCGGATAAAGCGGGCAATCTTTAGGAAAAGCAGTAGTACCTATATTGATTAAACTCTTGTTAAAGACGGCGAGTGGAGCGCGTCTAATTGTTTAGATAGCGCTTGAAGGAGCTATTGACAATGTCAAATGTAGAAATTCTGGAAGGTTCCAATCCAAGTAAGACTATTATGCACAATATGCACATGCATATTATATATAAGGAGAGCTTGTACCTTCACTCTTCTTCTTTTATTTCTAGTTTTCTTTTGTAATATAACTAGATCCTATAAGACAGGAGTTAAGGAGCCGGCGGTCACTGAGTTCTCCATACAAATTGAATACCAAAATAATTTGTAGTTTGAACATATTTCCACCATATTATGTTGATATCCAGATTTAAACAGTATTTATCCAGGCTCCTTTTCCCTTTTTATTTAAAAAAGCTTACGAAAAGTAACGAAAAAGTTGAATTTAATTTTGCACATTCTTACAGCGTAAATGGCATGTTTTAAGTTTGTTTTTTCTATATTAAACAGCAATACGTATAATATTTATTATAAAAAAGCATAGCTTGTATTATCAAATTACTAATTATCGAAAAGAAAATGAAAAAACATTGAGTTTTCATTGATGATTTTTGGTAGTCTACAACACATCCATATTTATTACTAGCTGTTGCCCGCGGCTTCGCCCGCGTGTATGTCGGTTATCGCTGCAAATAGTAGCTTATGTGTTATTCTGATGTATAAGCTATATTACTGTAAAGTTTTATCCAAATCCGTTCAGTAGTTTTTGCGTGAAAAAGTAATAAACATCCATCCATCCATACTAACAAACTATCGCGTTATTAATATAGGTAGGATTTTTATCGATATAAAATCATGATACAAAATGTATTGGTACCTGAATAGTTTTATTTTCTTTCCCTCGCATAGAACTTTTATATATTTTTATAAATCAGTTTAAATAAAATAAAGGGGTTAAGACAATTTTGTGAAAACTAAAAATTTAGTATAGCGCCATCTGTAATGATTTATTTATTTCGTGAACGAAAAATTTAGTATAGCGCCATCTGTATTTTTGATATGGAACTCATTCCTATCTGATGCCCCACGACACCACCCGATTTTTTTTACAAATAATACACACACGTTTTACTATTAAAAACTTATTTAAGTATTTATATATGTACATAAAATATAAAGTGTTTATATGAGCTTATTTCGACATTTCACATGGCCAAGGCCTTCGACGGGGTCTGGCACCGCTCACTTCTCTCCAAGCTCTCGGCATTCGGTCCGCCTCCTAGACTCTGTCATTGGATTGACGCTTTTCTTCATCAGCGCCGCATTATGGGCCTTTGCGACGGCACGGCCTCTGATGTTCTGGATGTAAACGCTGGCGTACCTCAGGGTTCAGTCCTGTCGCCCACAATATTTCTTCTGCATATCAATGACATGTTAGCTCTTGGCAACATACATTGCTTTGCAGACGATAGCACAGTTCATGGGCGATATTTTTGACACCGTTCAGCCAAGCTGGCAGACGTTGAGGAAAATCGACAGAAGCTTGTCGCTGAGCTCGACCTTTTCAATATTTTACAATGGGGTGATAAGAATCTGGTCGAGTTCAACGCTACGAAAACACAGTTGTGCGCGATCTCTACCAAAAAGTTTCCATTTCTTTCCCTCCCCACTTTTCAGAGCACTCAACTGCCACTACGGGGTAAGCTCGGTGTCCTGGGCATGGATATTTGCCGGGACCTCGAGTACTGTTCTCATCTTTGTGATGGATCCGCGCAGTATTTGCTTGATGCTTTCGATCGGTTGCAGTGGCGAACAGTCCGCTTTACCAACAGTCCCGAAGCCACCGAGTTCCTTAACCTCTGCAGCTGCGTAGAGATATCGCCTCTATAGCAGTCCACTACCATCTGTATCATTGGAAGTATTCTGAGGAGCTCTTCCAACTGGTCCTCCTTCTCCCTTCCTCTGCAGAATAACATGTTCACTCTCAAACCAAACGGTTTGGTTCATCCTTCCTGTGCCGAGCAGCTAAAAACTGGAACTCACTACCAGCGCACATGTTTCTCTCCCACTATGATCCCGGGGCCTTTAAGTGGGGCGTGAAAAAGCATCTCACTAAGCCGTCATAGTGTGGGACGCAATACTGCATTGTCTGCTTTCCCAGTGAGTATGGTTGCCCCCACTGTTGGATTCTGCTTGAGTTTTCCATCAGGCTGACCATAGTCACTTTGGCAGCTTCAAATAAAAAAAGTTCAATTTTAATAACTGCGTTTTTTCTTTTGCCATATTTTGCCAAAATATGGAGATTTTGTGGATTCGATATACGTGAGAGATATACGCTGCCCATGAAAAAAAAAAACTGTATCTTTAAGCATCTGTCCTTGGGTTTTGATAATATTGTTATTGGAAATGCTGTTTTCAGCGGAAACTGAATTCTTTGAAATTAAAATGTCAAATAAGTTGGAATTATTGGAATACGGGGAATTAAAACATTATCTTCTTTTGCCATTCCATGCGTCATGATTGTAGCTTTTACAATGTTGTACCCCAGTTATGTAATATTAAGCCATGTACTATTACATTGCTTTGGCGCTCAAGATACCTCATTTAATAGTACTGGAACATTAACTTGCAGCAGGGTTATAATGACGATACTTCTGTAGAGAATTTTGAAGTCAAGAAACGCTGTTAGTAATTTATATTAATTTGGCTTATTTATTTCTATTAATATAATGCACATACAAATCAGATTGACGAATATATACTTAATATCTTAATATTTTATTTTTATATATATAATATCATTGCTATCATTGTTAAGTCTTCATTGAAAAAGTGAAATATTTTTTATGATTGTGACAGCCTTGTTTATTCGTTGTCAAGACGCCCGACGTAGGTAACGCGCAGGCGTGTGGCGAGTGAACTCCCAGTACAACCTTTCATCCCCCTTTTAAACCCCTTACAACCCTTTTTTCGCATTAAAAAGTAGCCTATGTCCTTTCTCAGGCTCTAGACTATCTGTGTACCAAATTTCATTCAAATCGGTGCAGCGGTTTGGCCAAAGCAAGCTCTGGTGAAAGCAAGACAGACAGACAGACAGAGTTACTTTTGCATTTATAATAATCAAAATTTTCAAATTTTACCAGTAGTTCCTGAGATTAGCGCGTTCAAACAAACAAACAAACTCTTCAGCTTTATATATTAGTATAGCTGACCCACGCAACGTCGTTTGCGTCTCCTATTGCCCGTAGCGTGATAATTTTCCCCCGTTTTTGAAACATTCTTCATTGGTGCTCCGCTCCTATTGGTCTTAGCGTGATGATATATAGCTTTCCTCGATAAATGGGCTATCTAACACTGAAAGAATTTTTTAAATTGGACCAGGAGTTCCTGAGAGGAGCGCGATTAGCTGACCCACGCAACGTCGTTTGCGTCTCCTATTGCCCGTAGCGTAATAATTTCCCCCCGTTTTTGAAACATTCTTCATTGGTACACCGCTCCTATTGGTCATAGCGTGATGAAATATATATATATATCATCACGCCTATAGCCTTCCTCTATAAACGGGCTATCTAACACTGAAATAACTTTTTCAAATTGGACCAGTAGTTCCTGAGATTAGCACGTTCAAACAAACAAAAACTCTTCAGCTTTATATATTAGTATAGATGTATTTATTATACTCTTCTAAGATCTAATACTCATAATCAACAACACATTTATTTGGATAAAGACTAATATTAGGTATTATGTTGATAAAAACTCTTTGACAAATAACTCAATAATAGGTACCAACTCTTAGCGTCTTATACTCGTGATAACTTCTAAACGAAATGTCCGAATAGGGTGAAACAAAAAGTATTTTACTTCTACATAAATACCCTTGATAACAGAATGCTTTATTTGGATAAGGATTAATATTACGATACACATTTAACGTAGTTTCTTTCTTCAGACGATTTAAAAATTTTTTTGAGCACAAAAGCGGTTATTGTGACTAAACCATGATAGTTAGATATATGCTATTTTTTGTAGATCTTAATGAGACCTACAAACCCGTAATACATGATTTTGTTCTATTGTCAATACTTTTTGAAGCGCACGCAAAAATAGGTTTTCGAGTTCACACCTTGGGTTACAAAATAGCAATTTTCTTACGGATCTCAAATTTTTTTGAAAATAAAATATAGCCTATAGCCTTCCTCGATAAACGGACTATCCAACACTGAAAGAATTTTTCAAATCGGACCAGTAGATCCTGAGATTAGCGCGTTCAAACAAACAAACAAACAAACTCTGCAGCTTTATAATATTAGTATAGATAAAAACCAAATAGTTAGTAGTACTATCGCAGCAAACAGATGTCAATATACTACGCCAGGTATGGCTCACCGAGATACAGTAACCAGATATTAGATATATATTTTATTTTATTATATATTAGAAACAGCAATATTCCGAACAATTTCAACTTGCAGTTGCGAGCGTCGGTCGCCGTGCTCTTAAGAGGAGCGAAGTACTAAGACTTATTAGACATTGCTATCTAGATATTAGTCACAGACAGTCATCATAGAAAAACACAAATATAATATGTTGTTACAAGTTTAGTTCTTATAGTTTAATACTAAATCAAAAAAACTAATAATAAATAAGATATTGACTACATCTAATATCATCATAGGTCATTTGTGTTTCAATAAGATTACGGGCATATGGACACGTCGGCTGGCCCTAACGAAGCGCATTCGGAATGTCTAATTTTCGTTAAAGGTGACGCTCGCCTGAATATTATCAATGGAGCGATGATTACTGACCTTTTTCATCTCTAATTGAATAGTCCTGATGTGGTAGAGCTTGAATTTAACCAGATGGCTTGGGAAAAAAATAAATGATGCATAATTTGACGTGATGGAACTGCGAACAGATCTCTGAAGTCTTATGCTGTATGAAGTAACTTTCGTATACAATATAGCTATATTAAGTCATTGATAGATTCATTGAACTAAAATATTTAACCACTTGGAAGTAAACAGTCCTATTAGTCGTGACTATGACTTTCCGAATGTACTATGTATGCGTTATGCTCAAAAATCAAATTATAAATCTTAAATGTGTAATATATAACATATATACAGGGTTTTTCGGAGCTTTGGTTATATTTTCTGACCAATCCGTATTACAAAGAACCTATGAAGAAACTATCGTAGTTTAATAACTTGTGAAAAATAAAATGTGATTTAACAAGAATGTAAAATAACTCTACGAAACGGAAATAGTTATGGTAATCTAGTAAAAATACGGCCAACACAGATTGTATGTCTCGACAGGTGTGTCGCTGTACACTTTGCCATGCAAAATGCCGTAAAATAAATAACATTGCATATTTTATTTAACTGCCAGGTCTCCAAAAGCCTTGGGAGGAAAAGCTGTAAGTCATGTCGTGTCATAAGGGCTGTTACAACTCCGTTGATAAATGTTCCTACCCTAGACCCAGTAGCTGTACAGATGTTCAGATACATTTGTTTGGGTGAAAACGTGGAAATTTCCACGTAAATATTTTGTATTCATATTTTTGTTATTAGTATTTGTGTGATCACTCTAATGTGTCACCGCTTGAAAAGACAGGTTGAATAGTCTGTGTCATATGCTAAAGTAGTCACACTCGAATATTTCTTTAAGCAATATTAATATAAGAAAGATACGTGGTGCAATTAACTTTCAAACTCTATTAGAGTATTTGCATCTACATAAATATGATTCCCATAGACATTTGCTATGCTATATTCAAAATAAATATCACATCAAATCAGTACAGTATTTAAGCAGAAACCTCTCAATCAGTTATATAGAAATCTTCAACCGCACTCATGCATTGTTATCATTAAATTCTTTACAATATGCCAAAATTTTCCTTTCCACGAATACCGAGCTAAAAGAGATCGGTGTACTTATTACCTACTTTCCTCTGAAAAGTATAAATCTCGTCTTTGTATTTGAATGTTTTCAAGTTTTTTTTTTTTTTTGTTTTTACAAAGACAACTCCCGCACTAGGAATAAATCCTGTGTCGCGGGGACTTTACAAACATACATGAAACGGACACAAAGAACACCCAGACTCAGAACAACAATTTGTGGATCACACAAAGCGTTGTCCTACGTGAGATTTGAACCCACGACACTTGGCGAAGTAGGAAACGGCGTGATGACCGTTAAACCACTAGGCCAAACGTGCAGTCAAAGTTTGCATATCTATATCTTCTATATTATAAAAATGAATGTTTTTCTGTATGTCCTTTATAGAATCGTAAATTATGCATTTGATCATGTCAAAAGTGTTGTGCATCAGCCCACAAAGGTTTCTGAGTTGGTACGACCAATCTTTGACAGATGGCCGACATACACGCGGCCGAAATATATGTACGCGCATAACTGCCGATCGGCTGCACCAAATTAAATAATTATTTTTTTATGTGTTCGTTATTGTTAGGATAAGGTTTATGTACAAGAAAAAAATAAAGATAACGGAAAAATTCTTTTTTTTTTGTCCGCGGCTATACACTGCCTGTGGGAAGCTGTAACAGAAATGTAAATATGGCGGTACGAAGTTCGCCGGGTTGGCTAGTTTATTATGTTTGTTTGTTGGTTATGTTTTTTGGTTTCTTATACACCCTCTGTAACCTAAATGAGTTGATGGATTTTGTCGAATCAAGTAATTGAATAAATTAAATTGCGGAATTTTCAATATTCCGAATTTTTTTTTTCTTCAATACCTTTCGCGTGGGGTACCCAAATAAAAGGTTGAATATTTAAGTAATAAATATAACTTATACATTGACATATAATTTGGAATGAGATTAAAATGAAATTTGTGATTTAAGTCACTCATTTCATTCAATCTTATTTCTAGGTAAACGATTTTCTTGCAGTTGGGTTTTTGGTTTTATCATTAACTAGCTTTTGCACGCAGCTTCGCTCACGCAGACTTTCATCCCCTGATTTAGCCCCTTAGGGGTGGAGTTTAGTAAAATTCGTTCTTAGCGGATGTCTACACCCTATAAGCCTACCTGCCAAATTCCGAGTTTGTAGGTGTTACAGTTTCTGAGATTTCGTGATTAATAAGTGAGTGGTATTTCGCTTTTATATATATAGACTAGCTGTTGCCCGCAGCTTCGCCCGCGTGTATGTTGGTTATCGCGGCAAATAGTAGCCTCTGTTATTTTGATGTATAAGCTATATTACTATAAAGTTTCATCCAAATCCGTTCAGTAGTTTTTGCGTGAAGAAGTAACAAACATACACACAAACTTTCGCCTTTATATATTAGTATAGCTGTAGCCCGCGTCTTTGCTCACGTAGAAGTTGATTATATGTATTTAATTAAAACTGTTTAAGTATCTATGAATAATTTATTCATGCTTTTAAACGTATTTATTTATTTATAATCAATAGTCCATTAAAGTCGACTTTCATACACACTTTCGCCCCTCTTTTAACCCCTTTAGGAATAGAATTCCCATTGTGCTGATATATGTATTCATTTATTTGTAATCAAAAGCCTGAAGACAAAGTTTCAGGCTACCAAATTAAAAAATGACGGACTTCCAGTCTAACCTAGGGATAGAATATCCCGAAACGCTTAAATACGTATCTCATCATCGCAGTCCGCTGCTGGACATAGGCATCTCGAATTGCACGCCACTGTGCACTTGGTTCGATCCTCAGCTTCTCTCATCCAGCTCCTGCCAGCCGTCTTGGGCAGATCATTATTCCACCTGGCCTGTGGACGTTCTACACTACGTTTGCCGAGACGCGGTCTCCACTCAAGAACCCGTTTACCCCAACGGTTATCGGTTCTACGGCTAATATAGCCAGCCCACTGTCACTTCAGCTGGCTTATCCTGTGGGCTATGTCAATGAACTTGGTTCTCTGCCGGATCACCTTATTCCTGATGCAATCCCTTAGATAGAGAAACGTTGAGCATAGCACTCTCCATAGCACGCTGAGCGACTTTAAACTTATGAACCAGCCGTGTCCACGTTTCGGCACCGTATGTCATGACAGGTAGGACGTACTGATTGAAGACTTTCGTATTTAGGCACTGTGGGATTGATGATGAAAAGACCCGACGAAGTTTCCCAAACGCTGCCCAACCCGGCTGAATTCTCCTGTGCTCCTCGTCCTCGAAGTAGTTTCTACTTAACTGCAAAGTCTGTCCGAGGTACATGGTTTGAAAATATCCGATATTTATAATAAATATCAAAATATCGGATATTTATGATATATATCCGATATATTATATCAAGTTTGATATATATCAATTTTGTAAGCCATATTATCATTGTATTGTATTATATTTTATGAATACTATTTGCATATGTACCATACCAAAATTGTAAACATACCAAAATTATAAAAAAAAGAACGAATTTGATTTTAATGTTTTAAAATATTACAAATATTAATAATATCTTTATAATATAATCATAAGTCTTAAACCGACTTCCAAAAGGAGGAGGTTCTCAATTTCATCGGTTTTTTTTTGTTTTTTTATGTATGTACATCGATTTCTCCGTCAATTGTGGACCGATTTTGAAAATTCTTTTTGTATTCGAAAGGGTATGCTCCCCATGTGGTCCCATGGCCACCATATCAGGATCTGATGATGGGATCCCAAGGAAATCGAAAGAAACCCTCAAATTTACGTGAGCGCCTGCAATGAAGTTAAGAGCAATTGTCTGCATGCCTTCATATTCTGTAGACATAATTTAATTTTAAATGAAATGATGATGAGAGACTTGAGAAAGACTAAAAAGCGAAAAATAAAAAAACTTCGTTTAAAAAAACCGACTTCAAAAACTAAAAAGTATAAAATAACTTAATTTGTATGTGCTACCTATTCATAGGTTTGAAGTCGGTGCCAAGCCGAAATATAATAATAAGTACCGCACTCGCCGCGCGTGACCTTGAGCGGGATTGCTGCTCTTCGCGTTGAACAAAACAACCGAAGCGTCAGTGACGTCGAAATATAGCGAGTGTGGTACCTAATATTACATTTGGCTTGGCACTGACTTCAAACCTATGAATAGGTAACACATACAATTTAAGTTATTTTATACTTTTTAGTTTTTTTTAGTTACCAAATCAGTCATCAGTCATTCGTAATAAATTGTAAATTATTATCAAATAAATTATAAAATCATCAAAAAATGCAGTATTCATAATACTCGTAGTGCTTTAGTTTGAAGATAAAGGTAGGTCACCTTTCGATTCTGAGTCTGGACTGGATTATAGGACATAAACGACATTTTGAATCATATCATCCGCTATCATCATGAGAAGGATCCGAAATCCAATCTAATTTCAGCTAGCATTGATATATATCAGATATAAATCGGATATATATCTTAATATATATCCATTGATATACATCCTCGAACCCTGCCGAGATACCACATATATTTTTGAACAACTTCGAGAACAGCACCGTGTACCACAACTGGTTCCGGTAGGACATGTTCGTACATACGTATCTACTCATTTTTAATCAGTAGCTTAAAATTAAAGTTGCATGTTTCTAACTTTAAGAATGACGGATTTCCAGACTAACCTATATACGAAATTTCAACCCCTCAGGGGTGGAATATCCAGAAACGCTGAAATTCGTATCTACTCATTTTTAATCAGCCAAAACAGAAATTTTCATGTTTCTCACTTAAAAGATGACGGATTTCCTTACAAATTTTCAACCCCTATATCACCCATTAGGGGTAGAATATACAGGAACGCTTAAATACGTATCCACTCATTTTTAATCAGTAGCCCAAAACTAAATTTTCATGTTTCCACTTAAAAAATGACGTACTTCCTTACAAACTTTCAACCCCTATTTCACCCCTTTAGCGGCATAATATCCAGAAACTCCTAAATACGTATCTTATCATTTTTATTTTGTAGCCCAAAAATAAAGTTCCATATTTCTTATTTAAAAAATTACGGACTTCCATACAAATTTCCAACCCCTATTTCACCCCCTTAAGGTTAGAATATCCAGAAACGCTTAAATACGTATTTACTCATTTTTTTATCAGTAGCTCAAAACTAAATTTTCATGTTTTTCACTTAAAAAATGACGGACTTCCTTACAAACTTTCAATCCCTATTTCACCCCTTTACGGGCATAATATCCAGAAACTCCTAAATACGTATATATTCATTTTTATTTTGTAGCCCAAAAATAAAGTTCCATATTTCTTATTTAAAAAATTACGGACTTTCGTACAAACTTTCAACCCCTATTTCACCCCCTTTAGGGTAGAATATCCAGAAACGCTTAAATACGTATCTATTAATTTTGTATCAGTAGTCCAAAGCTAAAGTTTTATTAATCTAACTTTAAAATTGACGAACTTTCATACAAATTTTCAACCCCTATTTCACCCCCTTAGGGGTATAATATTCAGAAACGCTTAAATACGTATCTATTCCTTTTTAATCAGTAGCCCAAAAATAAAGTTTCATGTTTCTAATTTCAAAAATGTCGGACTTCCAGACTAACCTATGTACAAAATCACAACCCCTATTTCACCCCTTAGGGGTAGAATATTTAGAAAAGCTTAAATACGTATTTACTCATTTTTTATCAGTAGCTCAAAAGTAAAGTTTTATGTTTTTAACTTTAAAAATGACGGACTTCCAAACAAACTTTCAACCCCTATTTCACCCCCTTAGGGGTAAAATATCCAGAAACGCTTAAATACGTATCTTCTTTTTTTTTATCAATAGCCCAAAAATAAAGTTTTATGATTCTAACTTAAAAAAATACGAACTTCCATACAAACTTTCAACCCCTATTTCACCCCCTTAGGGGTAGAATAAACAGAAACTCTTAAATACGTATCTAATCATTTTTATTCAGTAGCCCAAAAATAGAGTTCCATATTTCTTATTTAAAAAATGACGGACTTCCATACAAACTTACAACCCCTATTTCACCCCCTTAGGGGTGGAATATTTAGAAACGCTGAAATACGTGTTTACTAATTTTTAATTAGTAGCTTAAACGAAAAGGTTTTATGTTTGTAACTTAAAAAATGACGGACTTCCATACAAACTTTCAACCCCTATTTCACCCCCTTAGGGGTGGAATTTCAAAAAATCCTTTCTTAGTGCTCACTTACGTTATATAAAGAACCTACATGCAAAATTTCAGGATTCTAGCTTTAACGGTTTGGGCTGTGCGTTGATCTCTGGGTATGTCAGTCAGTCAGTCAGTCAGTCACCTTACTCTTTTATATAGATTAACTTTTTAATGTTTTGCAAAAAGACAACTCTTATCCTTTTATATTATTATGGAATAGGTGGGCAAACGAGCAGACGACTGATGGTAAGCGATTACCGCCGCCCATGGACATCCGCAACACCAGAGGCGTCACAAGTGCGTTGCCGGCCATTGGGGGATGGAGGAGTGGGGAAATAAGGGGAGGGGTTGGAGTATGGGCCTCCAGTATCCTCACTCACTCGGTGAAACACAGCGCAAGCGCTATTTCACACGGGATTTTTGTGAGGCCGTGGTATCACTCAGGTCGAAGCGGCGTGATACCACTCTATCTAATTACCTTTAATCTAGTAATTCTTGTATATATATATATATATATATATATATAAATCTGAATCTCGAAAACGGCTCCAACGATTTTCATGAAATGTATTATGCAGGAGGTTTTTGGGGGTGACAAATGGATCTAGCTAGGATTATTTTTTTGAAAATTTTCAAAAAAACCGATCCAAGCTTAATTGAATCACTAGATTTCTGTTTCGGCTACAATAGAACCCAATACCAAACTTCACACGTACGAATAGCGCCAGTTTAATATAAAGGTATAATTAATATAGACCAAAAATATGTTGGTTACAGCAATATCAACCTTAACAAGTTATATAGTAGGTTTAAATGCCAATCACAAATGACCTAGTTCCTCCCTCAAACCGCAATGTTCATCAAAGCTAATTAAGTAATTATCACGCTATGATTACAGTTTCCAGTATGTAATCCGTGATATATGTTCAGGTGTAAAGCATCCATGTATAGTCCAATGCTGTAATTATTTATTGTAGAATTGATGAATAGAGAATAGAATCATTTTAGCAGGCTTTAATAAAAAAAACTGTCTTGTATACAGAAGGTCCCAATAGTAGAGGTTGAGAATAGAGGTATTTTCATTCAAATAGGTGCAATTATTAAATAACATAACGTATTATGTAAATGTATGTGATTTATTTTGTTTTAACGAGTGCTGACCCAATTTATCATCTCAAATACTACCGAACCAACTCACCACGTACCAGAGGAAATCCTGGCTAAGAATTCCTCGTGCCACAGGTCCTTCCGTTCTTTTAAATACAATAAAAGCTCTACTGGGACATAATTCATAACGAATACAGAGCCTCATAAAAATCCGCTTTTTACGTTTTGTTCGACGGAGTGAAAAGTGTTTGAATAAATTTTAGAAACGCGTAATTAACTTGTACTTCACGCTACAATACAAGATTGTAATAAAAGATAAAATTTAAATTATATCGGTAACTATGAAACATGGTGCTACCTAAATACCTTACACTATGATTCGTCTTTAAGAAGGAAGTATAACTAATGTTTGTCACACAGCGTACAGTTATCGGACGGTTTTAAATTTAGAACAATGGACTGATAAAATCCAACGATCCTGCAGTTCCTTCAGAAAATATGTTCCGAATATTCTTACATCACATTATCAACAGTCTTTAACAGTCCACTGCTGATATAGATTGGCTGGTTAGATTGAGTTTATTTCAAGGTTCCTTCTCTTTGCAGTGATGTTGTCTTGCGTAGTTTGCTCCTTTGGTCGCCTCTTACGACACCCATGGGATAGATCACCATACTTCTTATTTTCCGTATTTGTTTTTTTCTAAATCAAACACTAAATGCACTGAGTTTTTTAGTTTAAAGAGTTTTACTGAAATTCGGCCGTTTCAGCAGCATCATTGACTATAATGTGGTTTTATGTGTAAAATTTCAGCTTTTGTGAACTTATACTATGTAGGTTTCACAGAATCTCTGATCTTCTGGACATGATAAGGAATACAGTTTATGTTGTTCAGTACCTAAATCAAACATGCGTTCTCTTTTCGTAGAAATATCTAGAAAAGTTATCTTTACATAGTACACATTAGTATATTCTGTAATATGACTATTTATGTGTGTAGCCTTAAGTAAGATACAAACGAGGCTTTATTAAAAAAAATATCTAAGAACGTATATTATGCGCAGTTATTTTTTGCCCGACATGTAACAGTTAATTACTGTCCATGTAAGTAAGTCTTAGCTATATCTATACTAACTTTATAGTCCAGGATTCTGGGAACATTTTGATATTTGGTTACTATCAAGTCTATTTTCCGTAGCTTCATTTCAGTGTGACGCTTAACTTTTTTCCTTACGAAAATTCTCGATTGTGGTAGCTAACAGGAATAGCAGGGATATAGTATGTCAATTTGACGATTCTTAAAAAATGATAAGGTTTACTTGTGTAATCGTAGATTTGGGATAGTCACAGTTTGGAACAAATGGGTCATTTGTGCGGTGTAAACACCAGTGTTTAGTAATCTTACGTTGCTTTTCACCGAATTAATGAAGTCATCGAAACTCAAGTCATTCTGCTAGGAGGACGTTCAAAGATCGACAACGCAGTACTTGTGTCTGTTGAGTTCGACGCCGACGCGGTAGTCACTTGGTATCAAATAGGCCGTCTGCTTGCTCATCGTAGAATAATTAAGTAATCCTTGTGGTCATAGTATTTGTTACCTAGATCTAAAAGTTGTCCTTCTCCTTGATAAGACGAGCTCCTTATATGATGGTCATTTAGTGATACAGTGTGATACGTGGGCCCATTTGGGGTTATACTTTGACAGAGGGAAACTTCTGCGAATGGCTACTCCCCACCGTGCTACTCTATGACCTACAAGCATCAACAATTGCTCAACGCTATATTTATTACTGTGTGCTACGCCCAAAGAAAAAGCAATCAAAAGTTGCACGCAATACACCAACTAAAATTCGATTGTAACGGGCTTTAGTGAGGACAGCCAGGGCCTTGAAACCGGCGATTAAGTAAATGTCAACCGAGTAGAAAATGAGATAATAACATGTTGGCTAACGTTGTCATTTACCGAATGGACTAAAGTTCATGTTTCGTCTTTCTCGTAATTTTTAGTACATGCTAAACGGTGTATTAACCACTTCTTCTAAAAAGATAGACCACAAATAAGTAATTTAGATATAAGATGATAGTAATGTGGTGTGCTAAACTACAGACTGACATGACGCATTGACTGATTCTTATATATCTTTAAATGTTACGACAAATTGTTTATAAATGAACAATTCAATGAAAGAAATTCATGAAAAGAGCCACCGTTCAGCAGACTTACAGTATAATAGCAAAGTCCATATTAATGCTAGGTATACTATTTGACCTGCTGTAGGTGAAATGGGCATTTACTATTCCCATCAAGGGTTCCTTTGGGCGTGACCAGAAGTCGAAAACCATGAAAATTATGCAAATTTACGTTATTTTAGCTTGTCTGCCGTTTTGATATCTTAAAATATTTGTTTTTTTATATGTAAAGATTAAATGGCAGACACTTATTCCGGTTCCTACTATAATTATAGCATATCAAAACTGCGAAAATTTCATGAAATTTACGTTATTTTAGCAAAGCTGAATATCATATAATGTTATTTATATCATCATTAGATACACATATTTAAAAAGGCAGACACATAGGCCGGTTCTGACATCCAGGCAGACAACATAATACTTTCTCAGTCGTGCTACTGAACGCGTACGATTTCGGATCTCTCACTGAGAATTTGTGTTTCAGCAAAGCTACAATTTACACATGTTATTTATATTATCATTACATATTAAAAAAACAGACAGAAAGATCGGTTCTAACTTGCAAGCAGACCACGTAATACTTTCTC
This sequence comes from Diaphora mendica, assembly GCA_949125395.1. Classification (NCBI taxonomy): domain Eukaryota; kingdom Metazoa; phylum Arthropoda; class Insecta; order Lepidoptera; family Erebidae; genus Diaphora; species Diaphora mendica. Next base: position 38,761,287 of record OX421310.1, on the reverse strand, counting down.
AGTTGTGGTAATGAAGGCGTACGATTTTAACTGCCTCCCTCTTACTTTGACCGGTTTCGCCCTATGGAAACCGGTCACGTGTAACTTTAATTAAAATAGTGGAATAAGTACAAGTGAGTTTCATTCTAAAATGTATTACAACAAGTTCCATCAAGTGCCGACAATCGAGAGTATAAACTTTGCTTATTTACTTTTCTACATTTATTTAAAAAAAGTCTGTTCTCATATTAATTTGCTTGAAAGGAGACACTTTTACAAATCTGCAAAAGAACGTAAAATGAGTTATATAAAACCTTTCGAATCAGATCGGTCAGATTTTTCTGCATCATGAGGTTAAATATAGTGAAATTGCCTTTAAAGCATCAATATATATGTATCTATAGAATTTATTTTAATGCTTGAAACTGTTTTAAATAAGGTGCATTTTTATACAGGCTTTGTAGTCCAAATTTAGAAATTGAGAAACTTAATATGGCTTTTTAAACATATTTCTTCCCGTCCTCACATTGAAAGTACCAGGTCGTAAACAAATTCTAATTTAATTTAACAAATATAATATTGCATACATAGATACTTAGTACCTGGATGACAGAGTTTTGCTCAATATTATTATTATTTTTGGTTAATTTAATAAAAATCATTCCTACCTTGATCGTTCTATCGACCCCGAAACACTCTGCATACAAAATTTGTTGAAAATCGTTGCAGCCGTTTCGGAGATTCAGATCATTGAAGTGAAAACTTCTTTAGCCGCGTTGAGCACTTTTTGGTAGGGGAAAATCTTATGAGTTCGCGTCACCGCATCACCCGTCACCGTCAAGTTATAAGTTTTCACTTCTATCGGCAGTCCTTATGACAGCCCATTTTATTGTATATAAAAATAGCTCTTTCAAACATAATTATACAGCTTGACTTAACCAATATTCACGATACTATATTATCTAACATAGCTGCCAAACTTTTAATGTCTGTTTCTCCCGTAATCGCTGTTTTTAAAGCCATATTTTATTCAACAAAATGTAAGCTGAACGATACTTTTATGTGGTCACGTACCTAAAAGCTATACATTCTCATTGAATAGATCGATATATATCTCCTGGGTAATTGAATAACTTATTTGTTGATATGTGCGCAGATATCGGTGGATTAGATATTGAATAGACCTTTGATAGCAAATTGAATTAGGTTTTATTTGCGAAAAACTATTAAATGTATTATTTTTTCATAATATAAGAAATAAACGGGTAAATTTGTAACCTGATGGTTAGTGACTATCGCCGTTCTTAGATATCTGCAACTAAAGATTCACAAATCCGTTGTCACCCTTTGTAACCCCCTGTAGTCACCCTTTGTTAATACCCCCCCCCCCCCCGTTGTCACCTTTTGTAACTCTTTGATCTCCAGACTCAGAGGAGGTTTGTGCTCTAATTTGCGGAGCCCAAACATCCTCTACCCTCTCGTGGTTTTTGTGAACTAATGTGAACTAATGATAATTCATATATGTGGAGATGGTATGAACCATCTCAATCAACTCAACGAATGAATTATATATAACAATTTTAATGGAGTTACCTTAGTTTTAAGCATGTAGTGTGGTGGAACATTCCCTAAGAGTCTATTGTATTAAGTTTATTAGTTATTACGACAATAAAGTTGTGTAGAATCACTCCGGTCTATTAAGAGCGTTTATGTAAAACATATCAATATGTCCTTGGCGAGCTGCGCCAGCTTCGAATCGCTACATACTTTTTTTTTTTTTTTATAGTGAAATAAAAAGCTTAAAGTCTTTGTCCTGTACCTGTAGTAGGTATATCAAATTAGGCTAGGTGTAGTTGTCGCTTTATTATTTTTGAATTATTTAATAAATGTTAATAAATTTGTAAAAATGGTCCAGGTAACAGACTAAGACCTAAGATTTATCGAAAGTTTTCACATAGTCGAGATTTTTAAACTTCTACTTGTTATCTGTAATATAATTAATATATCGGTACTTATATTATAAATGAGAAAATAACTCTGTCTGTCTGTCACCCTTAACGACCAAACCACTGCACCAATTTCAATGAAATTTGACACGGACATGCTTTGATTCTTAAGGGAGGACAAAGGCTACTCTTTCCTGCGATTACCTACGAATTAACACGCAGGCGGAGTCGCGGGAAAAGCTAGTTAAAAACAAATAATACAACACAAATCAGATATTTTTATCTCCGATAGGAATTAATAAAGATATTGATAGAATTTATATTCTATCCGAGATAGTGTAAAATTCAAATTGCTTTTAAAGATTCAATTGGATAACAAAGTGTCTCAGTCCGCCCGGAGCGAGCGCGAAAGGACATGAATAATAAACCACAGCCGCAGAGCGCCACTGACAGTCCTCGTTTTTGGTGTACATATGCATTTGCACATATATGTATATTCTTATAATATACTTATATGTACACTCCTACCCTCTTACAGAAGACCAACCAAAATGACAGCAATGATACAGAAGCATCTCAATAGGCATTCTCTGCCAAACAGTCTCCATTCCTTCACCTTCCGACTTTTCAGAACACTCAACTGCCATTACAAGGCACACTCGATATCCTGGGCATGGTTATCTGCCGCGACCTCAACCCGCGCGAGTACGTTGAGAGCGTCACTCAAGCGGCCTCCCGGAAGTTAGGTGTTCTAAACAAGGTGATACGGTTCTTCTCGCCTGGGCATCCATGTCTTCTTTATAAGCCCAGTTTCGCTCGTGCGTGGAGTACTGTTGTCACCAATCTTTGCGATGGAGTCGCGCAGTATCTGTTTGACGCTCTCGACCAACTGGTAATTAACTGTAAAGTAACAACTGCAACTGTTACATAACACAGTACAGATACTTTAGCAGACTCATATATGCATATACTAGTTTTTGCTCGCGGCTCTGCCCGCGTGTATGTCGGTTATCGCTGCAAAAAGTAGCCTATGTGTTATTCTGATGTATAAGCTATATTACTGTAAAGTTTCATCCAAATCCTTTCAGTAGTTTTTGCGCGAAAGAGTAACAAACATCCATCCATCCATCCATACTTACATACTTTGGCGTTTATAATATTAGTAGCCTTTACAACCTGTACGCACAATTTGGGTAATTATTTAAATGGTCATTTGTATATGTATAGAAAATATCTCTTTACACATATTTTTCTTTCTCATCATCATTCAAAATACAAATTAAATAAATCATCATTATCTCTATAAGTAGACTTATTATTTGCTTTCTAGTGACGGTAAGTGATGACATATTATATTGTAAATAGCTGTTAGTCTTCTGGACTTGGCCTCCACCAAGGTTCTCCATAACATCCAAAGGTTTCGCGCTACTTTCTGTTCGATACCAAATCATCTATTTGGTATAAATATGATCATAGTAAATGTAATTTGTAATGGCAACACTGGGGTTTGTCATTATTATCTTGACAGTTGTAAGCTGTCATGTCACTCGGAAATAGAATTTGCTAGAAACAAGTGGAAATATGGCCGGTGTCGTAATAATTAATTGAAGCTCCGGGTTGATATGTGTGGCCCCGTGTTTGGTGTTAGCTGATTTAATATAATAAGTATCGAGTGGTTTGTAACCGCATATAGCGACGGTTCCTCGTGTAGTTGGAAATACTTAATAAAATAATGGCGTCGGCCCGAGGTTAAAGATAGTTTGTGTGTTTGAGATAGTTTGTAGCCTGAAAGGCCTCTCAACACAATAAATGAGCTCCCGCGTTTGATATTGATTGTAAGACCGCGAGTTTTTTGTTGAGCTGATTGTTAAAACGAGATTGTGATATTAGCTTACGCGGTCGGACCGCGAGGGTTGTTAAGCTGGTTTGAATTGTAAAACGAAACGTGGTGTGTATGGACCTGCGTGGTTATCGACCGGGGATCCCCGCACCGCAGCGAAGATTGAAGAAACCCACACACCATCCGTGAGTAATTTTCTTTATAACTTGAAAGGAGGTGTAGCGCCTCAGTTGACGTCCGTTCACCAGGTGGATCGGTCTGCGACTTGCGAGGGTCTATATCTATGGGCCGTATAGACTAGTACAAGGGTTCCACGGGAACGCAGCCCTGGTGAACGGATTAGACACTTTCACTAGATCAGACAACCTTGTACCAATACATATTAAAATCATATGTATTGGTACAACTCGCCATTTACTTCATTCAACTGTTGGGCAACTTACTGAGTAATAGTCAGGTAGTGAAATTTATTACTTTTCAAATTACTAGAATAATTATGTATACTATAAAAGATAATTGTAATAAAACATAGTATCGAATAATTGGACGTTCAAATGAAATGATAGCGAATGGGAAATTCCCTTAACAAACAAAATACTATCTACATACATTTGTCTAAGTAATTTCTTCGGCGGGCGTTGTTTTGACGACACGTGTAACATTTGTTTACACACCCGTACATTCGTGTATGGCAACAAACAACTAAAAAGGCTTCTTACTTCTCATTTACAGACCTTGGAGCCTTTGGCGTTTTGATTAAACGTGTTTTATTTTAGCGTTGATTAATGAACAGTCACTTGAGCCAAAACCTATAGAGTTAATTTGTTTAAATCGCTGTGTGCTGTTCTTAAAATTAGTGATGTTGGGGATGCTCTCTGCACTTGAGAGCATTTCATTGCTTTAAAATTCGTCCTCTAAGAAACCCATACGTTCTTAAACAAAATTATTGCAAATTAATTTCTAAACTATTTTAACTTCATTTAAGTAATCTGTAAAGATATTAATAACTCAAAACTTAGGAGAGTTTATATAAATATTTAGAAATAGTTTATTTAATAAGCGAAGGAAAAACTCCAGCTCTTTATGAAAATGTTTCTAAACTTTCCCACTTTAAAAAGTCTTAGTGTCGCTTACACAGACATGAAAGTACCTACGAATAAAGTGTAAAAGTTTGTACGAGTAATGCATGAATAATAGCGTTTTTCCAGACGTTTCTGATAAGTCCAATGACATACATGTTCAAGGTTATTATGTGACTAAGTACACGTAAAAATAGAAGCCCTGCCTTCAGGTATTTCAATGTTTTAACAAAATTTTCATGTTTAAAATGTTCTGAATAATTCAACACGCATTCGTGTGTGTATTTTAGAAAGTTCTGCGAGGTGATAAAGAATGTAAGTGCTTGTCACAGGTTAGTTTATTATTTAAAACACGTTGAAGTTAAAGTAAGTGGGTATGTTGTCACACGAAAACACCAAGTATAATACTGGAAATTGGAATGTAAAGGTTGTACAGTAAATTCTGATTATGAAATTTGGATATCAAACATAAGTGAAAGTAAACTTTTGTAACACGATAAGACTTTAATTCAGTCAAAGTTACTCTTCTAATATCCTGTCATATACAGGCAGTAGGTATATGTTAGAGGGCTTCCACACAGATTGGATATTCTCGACCAACTCTGAGCCTCGTGCTTGACTTGTCGATGATCTGCGCTTCACCAGCCAGTGTTACCGCTACACTTCTTGCTGTCTTCTTGCTTTCTTTCAAACTCTTGAGCTACAGGTCTTCATGGATTCTGGGTAGACACTTTTTATGAGATGACCAGTCTGCCATTGTAACCATAAAAATAATATAGACTTTTAATCTCTTTGACTGCCTCGTTGGTCTCGCGGTTGGCGTGTGCGACTGCTGATCATGAGGTCTCGGGTTCGATTCCCGGGTCGGATCAAATGTTTGTATGATCTACAAATATTTGTTTCGGAGTTAGGGTGTTTTCTATGTATAATATGTATGTATTTACAAAAAAAAAAGTATATATGTATTTGTATCAGTTGTCTAGTACCCATAACACAAGCTCTGCTTAGCTTGGGACTAGATGGCGTTGGGTGTTAGATGTCCGAAATATGTATTTATTTATTTTATTTACTTTTTCTCTGTGAAAAAACCTCTTTAGAATTTCGAAAACGGTTTGCATCTATAGAGGAATATCTTTTAACATACATATGCCATTATATCTTACGAGTATACTAGCTGACCCACGCAATCTCGTTTGCGTCTCCTATTGCCCGTAGCGTAAAAAAATCCCCTGTTTTTGTAACACTCTTCATTGGTGCTCCGCTCCTATTTTTTTCTCTCTCTTTAAAAAGACAACTCCCGCACTAGGAATAAATCCTGTGTCGCGGGGAACTTTACAAACATACATGAAACGAACACAAAGAACACCCTTATTGGTCTTAGCGTGATGATATATGGCCTTCCTCGATAAATGTACTATCCAACGCTGAAAGAATTTTTCAAATCGAACCAGCGTTCCTGAGATTAGCGCGTTCAAACAAACAAACTCTTCAGCTTTATAATATTGGTATATATTGTTACTAGCCCGAGGCTCCGGCGCCTGCGTGTATTTCGGTTATCGCGGTAAAGACTTGCCTAGTGTTCCTCTCAAACCATCTCCATGCCAAATGTCATTGAAATCGGTGAAGCGATATAGCCGTGAAAAAGTAACAGACAGGGGTTCTTTCGAATTTAAAATATTAAGTATAGATAGTAACCCTCACTATTGCCTATTATGTGATTCTCTAGAATGAGCAGCGGTTTAAAATGAGTAGAATAAAAACTGTTTGATCAAGAGATCGCCTTGCATGCTTTTATACTTAGCTAACGAAAGTAGTTTGAATACAATTTAAAACCAAGCGGCTTATTGGAGGTTTCTCTGCGTAAGGGAGTAAAAATTTTAGTGACGATAACTATAAAATATACAGAGGATAATTTTGCTTATTCTTTTAGACATTAGCAAATTATTATTATTAACCGACTTCAAAAAAGGAGGAGGTTCTCAATTAACTGTTTTTTTTTATGTTTGTTACCTCATAACTTTCGACTGGGTGAACCGATTTTGACGATTTTTATTTGAAAGCTGGTGCTTCCCATGTGGTCCCATTTTAATTTGGTCCAGTTCTGACATGTCATCCATGAGAAAATCATATAAATCTTCAATTTGCATTATGTATGTGTGCGACAAATTGACGAATAACTCAATTCAATTTGGTCGTTCTTGAAGTCGGTTTTTTTTTGTTAAAATTTTGTAGTATTTTTATTTAATAGTGGGCAAGCGAGCAGACGTATCGCCTGATGGTAAGCGATTACCACCGCCCATCGACACCCGCAACACCAGAGGCGTTACAAGTGCATTGCCGGCCTTTTAAGAAGGAGTACGCTCTTTTCTTGAAGGTTTGAAGGTCATATTGTATTGTCGACAGTTCATTCCACAGTTTTGTTGTGCGAGGCAGAAAATTCCTAGAGAACCGCACAGTTGTGGACTGCCAGCCATCTAAGTGATGGGGATGAAACTGATGTCGCGTAGGACGATGGCGGAAAGAGGCGGCAGGAATTAGTCCGAACAATTCCTCGGAGCACTCCCCATAGTATATGCGGTAGAAGATGCACAGCGAAGCCACATCTTTACGCAAATTATTAGTAATTATTACATTTGTTACACTGACTGACTATTTAGTTGACAACGCAATACGTCTGGAATGCTACGCAGACATAAAATATAACGAAACTAGCTTTTATGCGCGGCTCCGCCCGCGTGTTCATCGGTTATTGCATGAGATGACCAGTCTGCCATTGTAACCATAAAATAATATAGACTTTTAATCTCTTTGACTGCCTCGTTGGTATCGCGGTTGGCGTGTGCGATTGCTGATTATGAGGTCTCGGGTTCGATTCCCGGGTCGTTGGTCTCGCGGTTGGCGTGTGCGATTGCTGATCATGAGGTCTCGGGTTCGATTCCCGGGTCGGATCAAATGTTTGTATGATCTACAAATATTTGTTTCGGAGTTTGGGTGTTTTCTAGCTATACTTATAATAAAAATGTAACAGGTCAAATTCTGTACATTGAAGATTATTTTGAAATTTTTTTTGGAGGGCCCTCTGTTGAACTTGAACTCGCGGGCTGGATTTCCGCAACTCGACGACTTTGATGCGCCTATTTTGCGTAGTGGGTCAGCACTAGTGGTGCCATCCCAGTTCCTCCAGGAAGCCTAGCAGACCCCTGGCGTTGCCGACGACCTCCTGAAGTGACCTCGGCGAACCAAGGTGTTTTGCCCGGTATTCTGCCACCCCAGGACATGCCAAGATGACATGGGCGGCTGTTTCCTCCTCCTCCATGCATGCTCTGCACAGAGGGCTGTCCGTTACACCTAGAGTAAAAAGATGTTTGTTTAATAGTGCATGACCAGTCATTGCTCCGATCAGAAGTCGAAGCGGCGGCCTCTTAAGTTGTTTCAGCTTCCGTGACAATCCGGGGTTGATCGTCGGGAGGGCCTCCTTGGTCTGCCTGCAGGTACAAAGGTTGGACCAATATAACTGGTGTTCTACCTTGGTGTTCTGTTGCAGTGTCCGTCGTAGCCAAGCAGCTGGCAAGGGCAATATTGGTTCTGGGCCGACTGCCCTTGTCTCCGATCCGCTCCTTGCCAGCGCATCAGCTGCGTCGTTTCCGCGTGAGTTGCTATGTCCTTTGATCCACTGGAGAGTTATACTATTTGTAGTACTTACCTCTGTCAGGGCTCTGTGGCATTCGTAGATCAGCCCTGAGGTAGTCGTGTGACTTTGTAGAGCTTGTAAGACTGATCGGCTGTCGGAAAGTATGCGGATGGGGTATTCCGTTACCTTTCTGGAGATGATCGCATGTGCTGCCATTATTATACCCATGCACTCTGCCTGGAAGACTGTGTTGTGGGCTCCTAATGGTGTCGAGATGTGTATGTTCAGGTCCTCAGAGAATGCTCCTGAGCCAGTGCCTGACCTTGTTTTGGATCCGTCGGTGAAGATTCTTAACTCCCTTGGGTTAAGTCCTTCTTGGGGATCCTCGTGCAGTTGTATCTTGTACTTTTTGTCGAAGACGAATTGCCTGGGTATTGTGTCAGTTACCGCTTCCATGAGCGGTTCCTTACCTATGGCCTCATAGAGGATTTCGGTGTGTGGTACCCTAGGCGGTCTCCAGAGATTTTGTTTCTTTAGCCGCATTGCTGCAGCTAGAGCCTCCTGCCTTATAAAAAGGTGGAGTGGTGGGAGACCTATAATGGCTTCCAGAGCCGCAGTCGGTGTAGTCCTCATACAGCCCGTGGCCGCCAGACAGGCCAATCTCTGGAGTCGTTGTAGTTTAGCTTCGGCTGTGGATAGCTTGGTCCGTGGCCACCAGACTATCGCGCCGTAACTTACCATTGGTCGGATAACTGCCTCGTAGAGCCACAGAGTGGTTTTTGGGCTTAGTCCCCAAGTTTTACCTACCATTCTGCGGCACTGCCAGAATACGACTGTTGCTTTTTCAATTTTGTTGTTGAGGTGGGCGCTCCAGTTTAGTCTGTGGTCGAATATTACCCCTAGATACTTTACCTCAGACGAAAGTTGGAGCTGTGTATTAAACAGCTTGGGAAGTCGGTGGTTTCCCAGGTTCCGTTTGTTGGTGAACATTACCATTTCAGTCTTCCTTGGGTTGACTGACAGTTCGTTATCCACGCACCAGCGTTCCACTATTGCCAGTGCCGAGCGCGTGACATCGCATACTATACCTGCGTGCATGCCGCTTGTTAATATCACTATGTCATCCGCGTATCCGATGGTATAATGGTGATTGTTGTTCAGAGTGGTGATAAGGTCGTTAACCACTAGGTTCCATAGGATTGGTGAGAGGACGCCACCTTGGGGGCAGCCCTTCGCCACCAGTGCTTGTTTGGTAGCGTCTGCTTCGAGTCTAATGACTCTCTGGCTCAGCATCTTGTTTATCCACTCTATCATGACTGCATGCACTCCGTGCCTTACCAGTGCTGCTGTTATGCTGGTGAATTTCGTTTTGTCGAAGGCTCCCTCTATATCTATGAAGGTGCCTAAGCACATCATCTTGTTTTTGATCGCCACCTCAATTTTGGTTGTGACCGCATGAAGTGCCGACTCTGTTGATTTACCTGGACTGTAGGCATGTTGGTTCGGGTGTAGTGGTGCTTGTGTCAGCGCTGTTTCCCTCAGGTGCCTCTCGCATAATCTCTCCAGTGTTTTTAGGAGGAAAGAGGTTAGGCTTATTGGTCTGAAGGATTTGGGATCCGAGTAGTCGGTTTTACCTGGTTTTGGTATGAAGATTGCTCTGACATCTCTCCACTGTCTTGGCACATATCTGTGTGCCAGACAGGCTCCCAGGACGTAGGTCAACCGTTGAGTAAGTGTCTTCCCTCCCCATTTAAGCAGGGCTGGGAAGATCCCGTCCGGGCCTGGAGATTTAAATGAGTCAAAGCTGTCGATTGCCCATTGCGTTTTATATGGGTCGATTACCTTGTGGGCCAGCTGCCATTCCTCCTCCGTTGGGATGGTTTCTTCATCTGGCCATCCGCCTGGACTGATTATTTCACAGTCCGGGAAGTGTGTTGTTACCAGAGTACGTTCTGCCTCTTCCGCCGAGGTAGTAAAGGAGTTGTCTGGTTTTCGTAAGGACCCCAGTGATATGGCTGAGTTGTTGGAGAGAACTTTCCTTACCCTGTTGGCCTGTGCAGTAGACTCAATATTTGTGCAGAATTTCCGCCATGAGTTGGTACTTCTGCATCTGAGTCGTTTTTTGTACCTGGACTTGGTGGCCTTGTATTTATCCCAGTCCTGGTCTGTGCCGGTGTTCATCGCTCTGTTGAGTTGCTTCCTCATCTCGCGCCTGAGTCTCTCCAGCTCAGGCCCCCACCAGCTCTTATTTTTCATTTGGCCTGCTGGTGGGATGGATAGGGGGCATGTATGATGGTAACAGTCCATCATAGTGTCTGTTAGGAACTTTACCTGTTTTTCGATTTCTACGGTACCTATGATCCTAGTTGGGTTACTTCCCTGTTCCAGGGCCTGGCCAATCCGCAGTGAGTACTGCGCGCGATCGGTTTTTTTCGGGTTTCGCCTAGGTGGTGCCGTGAGTAAGCTTACCTGAAGGTCGAAACGAATCCATCTATGATCCGAACATGATAAATCGTTCGACACGTGCCAGTTTGAGATGTGTTTCGCTACTTCTTCAGTTGCCAGGGTCAAATCAATGATTGTCTTGCTTCGTCTGTTGACGAATGTTGGTACAGAACCTGTGTTTACTATGTTAAGGTTCGTCGTAAATAGGTATTCAACGAGCTTCCTACCTCTGTCGTTTCCTGTAGACATGCCCCACAAGGCATGGTGCGCGTTGGAGTCGGTTCCTACGATTAGCTCGAGTCCCGCCTCCTCGCAGTAGTGGACCAGCCGCGATAGGTCGTGCGGTGGTGGGTCATCGGCTTCAGGCATATAGACCGATGCCATAACCACCTGCGCGAGGCCGGTGTCCTGGGCTCCCTGCACCTTTATGGCACATATGTCTCTAGAACAGAAACTAGTTAGGGCCTGCATGTTTATGTCAGCTGTAGTGTATATGCATGTGCGGGGATTCTCTGGTCCCGCGTAAACTGTTAGCTTACCTCCCATGTTGCGGAGTCCGCAGACAGTGCCGTTTCTGACCCACGGCTCTTGGATCAGTATGACGGCTGTTTTGTTGACCTCCAACCACTTGCGGATCTGAGCCGTCGCGGTCACGCTGTGGTGGAGGTTAGCCTGTAGGGTGCTACACGCCGAGGAATGAGACAGCGCCATTGGAATCAGATTCCTCCGTTGCCATGTCCTCGTCCTCGGCTCCGCTCTCCTTTTGGATGGCCAACCTGCGTAGCTCCTCCACGCACTCACCCCCACTGTCCGTGCGGTCGCGAAGAAGATCTTCTTCTTCCGCATCGGAGGCGGGGGCGGCCCGCGTCGGAGCCTGGGACTCAGGTGCCGCGACTATGTCGACAGCATCTTTTGCCCCTTCCGCAGTGTCCATCGTTAGGGTGCAGGCACTGTTTCCTGCATCCCTGGAGTCGGCTTCGGCTGGTGGATGCTCCACAAACTTGCCGCGGGGCCCCTGGAACTTGACGTACACCGTTCTCAGCATAAAGCTGAGCCGGCGCCCGTGCTCGACCAGGGGTTTTACCACCGTCTCCGGGATACTGACTACAGCAAACGTATCCGTCGCTTGCCTGTCCATCTTCAGTAGGAGCCATCTTTCGATGTCTGCCCACCGGTTTTGGAAGCGCAGCATGTGTGCTACCTTCCTGTGGTCCTCGTGGACCCCAGGGAGCAAGATGCCGCAGCGGACCCGCTTCGTCATCTCGCTCGGGCGCTTGACTACCAGCTTCTCCCCCGTGGCAAGGGTGATGCTGGCCACGCTGCGCTTTAGCCATTCCAGCGTAGGCTGGTTTTCGCACCAGAGTCTCAGGTAGCCGTCGGTCAATATCGGCCTTCCCCGAAACGCTGGGCCCTCTGAATTGCTGCTGCCCGGCTTCATCGACTCCTCGAACAGCAGTTCTTCAATTCGTTTTTGGACCTCTTCAGACTGACTAAGGCTTAGGTTTTCCATGGCCGCAGTAGTTACCGCCGCCATTAGGTCCGCCTTGACCGCGCTCGCGTAGTCAATCTGAGCGGCTTCCCCTGGTGGTCCGGTCCTCCGCCTCTTAGGCTCGCCTCTCGGAGATATTGTCTCGTCGAGACGCGCCCTTTTGGCGGAGTACCGGCCCCCCTGGGTACTACCACCCTGAGGTCCTGCTTGCGCCCCTTTGCCCTTGGGAGGAGGTGGGCGTCGCGGCGCTGAGGGTTCAGCGGACGCATCACTCCCCCCCTGCGGACGGGTACCTTGCCTTGAGGTAGGCACCGGAGGCGTGTCTGTGTTTAAGGCAGTTCGCCTCTCCTTCTCTCTGCGACGTTGCCTTTTGTTTTTCTTCTTGTGCGGCTTGTCTATTGCCGCACAGGCGGTAGAAGCTGGGGGTTGGGGCGCCAGCTCTACGTGTTTCGCCTTCTTCCCCTTCCTCTTCCTGGACATGGCGACCTGCCATCCGGACAGGCTAGGGTCCGTGGCTGGTTCGCCTTGTTGAGACCTCCTCCCCGCGGTCTGCTCCAGGTTTGTGGGTCGAGCCACATCCGGAACAGCTGCGGGGGCTGGCCGGGTCCGGCCTGAGCTCGTGGAGCTCGTTGAAGGCTGTGCCCGTCCAGTGGGTGTTTTCGCGTTAGGCGTCCTGGTCACCGGCTTGCCAGCGACCTTTCTGCCTTCCGCGGTCAGTTTAGTCTTCGGTGTCGGTACCGTAGCGGCGCCGACGCGAAGCTGTTTGTGTTTGCCTTCCTGGGTCGCCGAAGTTTCCCTGAAGGCTCGTGTTAAGGAAGAAGGTCCTACTGGACCTCTTCCTTGGGTGTCCGGTCCAGCTGCTGCCGTACCTTCCACCTTTGGGGTGTCCGGTCCAGCTGCTGCCGTACCTTTCACCTTTGGGGTGTCCGGTCCAGCTGCTGCCGTACCTTCCACCTTTGGGGTGTCCGGCCCAGCTGCTGCCGTACCTTCCACCTTTGGGGTGTCCGGTTCAGCTGCTGCCGTACCTTTCACCTTTGGGGTGTCCGGTCCAGCTGCTGCCGTACCGTCCACCTTTGGGGTTTTTCTTGTTTTTTTGTTGTTGTCCATTTTTGTTTATGTATGTGTTTCACCTCTCGAGCTTCCCACCCTCCGTGGAGCCCGCACCTTTGGGGATGTCCCTAAGGACACCAGGAATACCCGAGAGGTATAGGGTCGTTGGGTTGGGACTCATGCGCGACATCAGGAACTGCAGACGTGCGGCCCCCAGATGTGCCGCCTGTCCTCGCTCCGTCAGCATGGCCGAGTCCCAGTGTTCTCCCGGAGAACACCCCCCCCGAACCTCGCCTGCGGACCGTACCACCTCATCCGTACGGGACGCGTGTCCATTTCCCTGTGGTGGCTAGCTACAGGGCTACCGTTTCGCCTGAATTCCAGACCAAAGAGGGCATGTTGCTTCATGGAGGTATCTAACCCCGACCCCAATCAGCTCAACCCTCCAGGACTCCTTCATCCTGGCTTACGGCGCTCGACTGCGCAGGACTAGCGCAGGCAGGCATGATACTCCACCGAGGTCGCCTGCTGGCCCTGGTAAAGGTCCTGCGTTATACCCCACAGGACAGGGTCCCTGGCCGAACTTCGCCACCTGCATACTCCGGCCTACTGAAGCATGTGGTGCCCACCCCCGCGACGAGGACGCGCCGGTCAGGACTTACCCAAGTGAGAAATAGAGAAGAGGACTCTATTTCGCCTTGGGCCGGGTTAATGGACGTCCTTACTAAGTCCGTCCAAAGGCTAAAAGGGCCCTCTGTTATCGATACTGAAACCAAAACTATTTTTTTTTTCTTTTTGTCTGTCTGTCTGTCTCTTGGCCGCGCATCACACCGAAACTACTGAATGGATTCAAATGAAACTTGGCATGATTTGAGTTCATACTACGAGGTAGGACATAGGATACTTTTTATACCGAAATTCAGCACGGTTTCCTGGAGAGAGGGGATGAAAGTCAAAATATGTACTTAGTTATAATTCAATAAAACATAGTCCGATTTTATTCATTCTGTTTTTGTTAGAAAGAAAAAAAAAAGATAACGGTAAAAGTATTCTTTTTATGTCCGCGACTGTACACTGCCTGTGGGAAGCTGAGACAGATATTTTACAGAAGTTTTACTTTTTCTCTGTGAAAAAACCTCTTTAGAATTTCGAAAACGGTTTGCATCTATAGAGGAATATCTTTTAACATACATATGCCATTATATCTTACGAGTATACTAGCTGACCCACGCAATCTCGTTTGCGTCTCCTATTGCCCGTAGCGTAAAAAAAATCCCCTATTTTTGTAACATTCTTCATTGGTGCTCCGCTCCTATTTTTTTCTCTCTCTCTTTAAAAAGACAACTCTCGCACTAGGAATAAATCCTGTGTCGCGGGGGACTTTACAAACAACATTACGTTACATACATGAAACGAACACAAAGAACACCCTTATTGGTCTTAGCGTGATGATATATAAAGAGTAGCCTATGTCCATCCTCAAGAATCAAAGTATCTCCATGACAAATTTCATTGAAATCGGTGCAGTGGTTTGGCCGTGAAAGCAGGACAAACAGACAGACAGAGTTACTTTCGCATTTATAATATAGGTATGGATAGTGGAGCGCTGGCAAATCGCTTTTTTAAAACTTTATTCTTTTAAGTAGTAAAAACCCCAAGTTAAAGATTTAAGCTAGTCATACACGGTAGGGTGTACCTGACAGGTTTACTTGACCAGTTACAAAAGTCAGGTACAGTTGAGTTGAGCAGAGGACACATCTGTACACTTACAGTTGTGCAACATAGACGCTCCGGTTTACCTGTAAAGTTCAACCTAGGGTATATGTTACACTGGTCCGGGTCCTACCAGAGTAGGGCGCCAGAGGCCGGCCGTCGGTGTGTTTTTAGTGGAAACACCACATACTCCTGTGTCCCCGAAGAGCTGGAGATCCTAAGGGATTTTCATCCCGTCACTAAAAAAAAAAAGGGTAGGTATATGTTACACAGGGTACATGTCATAAGGGTTATATGACAGGCAAAACCGTCAGGTATACCCTAACATTTATGAGTAGAGTACCTTTGAAAATTACTAATTTTAATGCTTTCGTTTGTAGAAAAGTATTGGAACGTGATTCCAGCTTAAGTTATTGACCTGATTCAAAACAAACCTATTTATAATCGTTTTTAGGTTTCCGTGCCAACGGCAAAAAACGGAACCCTTATAGATTCGTCATGTCTGTCTCTCTGTCTGTCTGTCCGTCCGTATGTCACAGCCACTTTATTCCGAAACTGTAAGCACTATACTGTTGAAACTTGGTAAGTAGATGTATTCTGTGAACCGCATTAAGATTTTCACACAAAAATAAAAAAAACAATAAATTTTGGGGGTCCAAGCGTTATATTTGTCTGAAGGAATAATATGAATAATAAAACGTTTCCAAAGCTATACTGACTGCTTGAGACTACAACTGTGGTTACTCTATTATAGACTCGAAGTATTAGGATATTGACAAAACCAATTAAAGAAATATGGATTAGGAAGGCACATGTGCCAAGTCTAAGACCCTGTATTAAATTATTGTAGAAGATTGTATACGATTGAGTGTTCGATGTGAGCAAGAAGTAAGAACAATTTAAGTGCCGTAAACTTAGCTGTGTTTTAGCTTAACATAGTTAGGGTTAGCAGCTGCGCTAACAGTAGTAGCCGAAACTGAAGTCCTAAACCGTTTTTTACAGGTGGCATGTCGATATCGAATAGACTGCAACCAAAATTTGGAAGCTACAAAACAGTACACTAAAAACAATAATCCATTATTAACAAAATGTTAATACCTACTAACGCTGACTACGCATACTAAATGATTATTTGACGACCGCTAGTAAAAGAATCAACCCCTTTAGTCAAGTAAATATTCTACAAATGTAGTGTTATTAGAAAACTAATAAAATTATAGAAATGACATTAGTTCAATATTAAGTCACGCGGTCGAAACAGAATATAAGCAAACAATACAAGAGCATAGAGACGTTAGCGATTGTGGAAAGAGAATCGAGACAAAAATATAAATTTTTTTATTTATGCCTTTGCCAATACGACTCTACACTGCCTGATGGAAAGCAGAATCAGTGCAGACAATGCAACAATGCAGCATGGTGACCCATACCATGGCGGCCTAGTGATGCTTCTGCATCATTGGGCATTTAATAAGCGAGTATAGATTGTGACAATCTTTAGAGGTTGTAAGAAGGATTCTTACGCCTGAGGCCTGAGGCCTGAGGGTCAGTGCCGACGGTCGGAATGGTGGCGAAGAGAATAATTCAGTAACAATTTAAATTCAACCCATATTTCTTAAGAATACAACTGCATTTGAAGCAACGAAATAAAATGACGGCAAGCGACGCCAACGCGAGCAAGCGTTGGTTGTGTGGTGACTACCACATGCAACGCAAATAGAAGTACACTACAATGCCCTCATCCGAAGTTATACTGAACTACGGAGTAACGTACAATACGAAGAAACTACCAATCCTGAATCGCACAATAGAAGTTCTCGCGCCAATTAACATAATATACATTTATAATACAACATCCCAACATAAACTGTCGCATCGGGCCGTGGCCCGCCAGGCATGATAAGAGGATCCTCCCTTTGTGTTAGAGGGACATGTCGGACATATCGAACGGGTGTCATGACACCCGTTCCTCCACAGTTGTATTTCGTCTCTTCACCGCCATTCCGTCTGTCTGTTTAACTTACAGCGTTGCAAGTTATATATTGTATCGAATCGTAACCAATTGACTTCGCTGTTAACGTTAATAGCAAGGTAACGTTCGTTCGTTTTATTTTCGTCCCTCAGCAGTTATCACGTTGTTTCCGATTACTTTCTGTTATTGGATTTGCAAGGAAACCGTTATTACCATATTGGGACATAATAATATCCATTTTGTAAAGGATCTCTATGAGAACACACTTGTGCAATGTTGGATCATGTGTGACCTCTGACTGAAACTAAACCTGAATGAAATTCTTTTCCGTAATCGAACTAGATAAAAGTGATAAAACTATTCAATTATAATGAATGAATGAATGAATATATGTTTTGTATAATTTAAGACAAAACTGGAACGGTCTCTTTGTTTAGGCAAAATTAATTCTGTCTATCTGTCTCGCTTTCTCTGCTTAACCGTTTTTATTCTTTGGCATAAAGATGCTTTGATTCTTGAGGAAGGACATACATAATGATAGGCTACTTTTACCGAAAAGCGCGGTCGCTAGTTTCTGACAATTGTAAAGTAATATTTCTTATTCTGTGTGATTCACCAATCAATATCAAATAAAACTTAATCTATCAATAATATCTAGAATAATTAAAAAAAACAAAAAGTCCGTACAAAGTCAGAGATAGGGCACTACTGGTGAGGATCGAAGTTATTTTCAGTTAGTAGCATCTCTCAGAAGAACACACACCAAGTTTCTGCCAGATCGGTTTCTTTCTTTGTGCTTGGCGTTCGTTTGAATCGAAGAAGTCGTGAGATTTTCAAAACATGGACGAGAAAGAATTTCGTGTGTTAATAAAACGTTACTTTATGAAATGAAAATCGCCTCAGGAGACTACAAAGAAACTTGTAAAACATTATGATGATTCTGCACCTTCAATGAGAACAGTTTATAAGTGGTTTCAAAATTTTCTGAGTGGCCATATGGACACAAGTGACGCTGAACGTTCTGGACGCCCTGTTACGGCCACTACTCCAGAAATCATCGATAAAGTCCATGATATGGTGATGGATAACAGAAGAGTGAAGGTGCGTGAGATTGCTAGTACTGTAGGCATCTCGAATGAACGGGTACATAATATTTTACACCAACATTTGGACATGAAAAAGTTATCCGCAAGATGGGAGCCGCGGTTGCTCACGATTGATCAAAAACAAAATTGTATGAGATGTTACATGTATGGTTTACAGCTGTTGCAGCGGAACCCGTTGGAATCTAAGCGTCGTTTCGTGACTGTGGACGAAACATGGATACACCACTACACTCCTGAGACCAAAGAACAGTAGAAACAGTGGGTTGGCAAGGGAGAATCTGCACCAAAAAAGGCGAAGACTGTTCCTTCGGCCGGGAAGGTTATGGCAACTGTCTTCCGGGATTCGCAAGGAATAATTTTTATCGATTATATGGAAAAGTGTAAAACTATTACAGGTGCATATAATTCATCGTTGTTGGACCGTTTGCAAACCGAGTTGCAAGAAAAACGTCTACGATTGGCCCACAAAAAAGTTCTTTTCCATCACGATAACGCACCAGCTCACACCTCAACAGTTGTGGCCGCAAAACTTATGGAAATAGGGTTCATACTCGTTCATTCTCCAGATTTGGCTCCCTCGGACTATTACTTATTTCTCCAGATGAAGATTTTACTCGAACGAGGAGGTGATTGCAGAAACGAATGCCTATTTTACAAACTTGGACAAATCCTATTATTCGGAAGGGATCAACAAATTAGAGCATCGTTGGATGAAGTGTATTAGTCTAAAAGGAGATGATGTTAAAAATTAAAAATGATCTATCCTAAAAAAGAAGGACTTTTCATTTTTGCACGGACTTTTCAAACCACCTTTTTTTTCTATCATGTTGTCTGTCTGTTTGTTCCGGCTAATCTCTGGAACGGCTGGACCGACTCGTATATTTCTGTCTATTATATCATATAGTTGTACGTTTTTGTTTGTTAATGTTATTCTGATCATGGTTTTATTTAAATTAGGTTATAGCATCAATGACATGATTATAATTTGAATAAAAGACAAAAGAAGTTATTGCATGAAGAATCATCATCATCTTCCTAGCCTTAATATTCCTAAGATTTGGGGTCGGCTTCTAGTTTAACCGGTTTTACCTGAATATCAGTTTTACACACAGTGACTGGCATCGGACCTCCGCAATCCTGTGGGTGAATTGAATTCGAAGGTTGAACTAGTTGTCAGTAGTATATTTGAGGGCATTGACTTTCCAATAACGATTGCCATAGACATAATGTTCATGACAATCGGGACCGACGGCTTAACGTGCTCTCCGAGGCATGGGCGGGAAACACCGCCATCTTCTATTAAATACTATTAAGAATTTCTTGTAAGAAAAACCCACCAGCAGTCCGACCCTGGAATCGAACCCGAGACCTCTTGATCTGCAGTCGCTTAAGCTAACGACTAGACCAACGAGCAGTATTATTGCATGCAGAATATCGTCACATAATAACTAGTGCTCATAAAATATGGTTATAATTTCAGCTCAGTTACCAATTAATAACGTAGTTGCAAGTGTCGGTGTCGTTTTCAATGTTCTCCACGAAATATCAAGAGAATTTCGTCGTTTCAAATTTTTAAACAAATGTTACGTAAATACTGCAATGCAGCAATTTGTTTTTTATTTTTAATGTTAAAGTACTACTTACCTTTGGATAATAACACTTATAATTCATCAACAGCCTATTACAGTCCACTTCTGGATGAAGCCCTCTCCTTAGAAAAAATGTTTTTGCCTTCTATACCACCCTGGCCAGACGAATTGGTGTTGGATTCGTTTTAAGTTTTCCTTCTCTTTGCAGCAGTCTTGCGAAGTTTGCTCCCTTTCTCGGCTCCTGAAATACTTATTTATAGGTGTTTAGTATTCTTAATCTGTCACCACACAATAAAACACATAAATTAAAACTTCAGACCCGATCTTTTAACAAGATTTCCATTTGCAGAGTCACCGTGGATCTTCTCCGGCAATACGCACATTCGCGCCAGATGGTCGCACGCTCGAAGCCGGGACAAGCGCACTTCCACGCTCTCCGTCTCCTCTCCGCGCTGCTTCGCTGGATGTCCGTGCAGCGCCTCTCGCGCACGGGTCACTAGCTTCCCTAGCAGATACACCGACGCCTTCAAGTCCTCGGCACGCTCCACCACGATGCCTTTCACCGCTGTTGATGCCTCCAAGGTGAGAAAATATTTTTGGATTTTTAAGTTGTTCGTTCTTGTAACTATTTTAATTTAGGTTGACTTAAAATACAACTCATCATTATCTATGTAGTCTTGGTAATTTTCATCAGAAAACTATTTACAAGTTAAGATGTTAAGTTGACTTTTGTGACCACTAAAACTGCCACTCACATATATGTACCTAACCGCCTTTAATGGTAATGTTAATAGATGTAAAATGTTGTCCTAACTACACCAGTGGAAGCAGTTTTAGTGTTGGCCTTTTGAACTAAGGTTTATTTTTACATTTCTTCCCAACCAAAGTGGTGGTTGGAAAAAATAAGTTGTCTCAACAAACACAGTAGGTAGTGGCAGTTTTAGTGGTGGTAGTTGGGTGTGAGTCACATTTGTCTAGAATATGACCAATTTTGGTAGACTTCAATAGCTAGTAGCTTTAATATGATACAGATGTAATGCCCCAGGTGTTCCCTTCCAGTCAACTTGTGGGTGGTGTACAATAAATTTTAAATCTAGTTGTGAACTGGGTAGTGTTACTCCTATTACGCAGTTCACTATAATATATCGTACACATAACTTAAAATAATAATATACATACTCATATATGTACTTAAGGCGTATAGTAGCCTCAATGACCTTGAGCGTCTGGGCGGAGCTAAACGCATAGTATCATATCTGCACCGCACACATTCATATCTCCGTACCTTACGCGTTACTTCAAAACGATGATCAAAGACTAGGGAGCGAGACAGACATGCGCGCTTGTCTGACGTTTTTGCCTTAACTTCAAAACATAATTATAAATGGTTAAAATGTTAACATAAGAAAGGGGTATTTCTAAAAGTTTAGTAAGATTTAAAATTAACACATTTTATCATAGGTAGGTACTAAATACGAAAAAGTATGTTAAATTAGGTAAGAAATCTGATAAAATAAATTAATTCATTTTACCCTTTGTAGAAAAAAGTAAAAATTATCATATTTCTGAAAACTTCTAGCATGTTTAAATAAATTAACAAGTAAAATTTTAACAAAATAAAACCGACTTCAAGGTTCAACTCGATTTATCTTGGATGCCATAATCAGATCTTAGTGTCCTTATCATGGTACCACCGTTGGGATATCTCCTTTCCATTAAAAAAGGAATCATCAAAATCGTAGTTATCCCCGAACACACATAAAAAAAAAATATATACGGTCGAATTGAGAAACCTCCTTTTTTTAAGTCGGTTAAAAACAGGTAAATGCGTTACGTGTCAGGTCACCCATAGAATAAGGTTCCGAAGTCACCTGCAATGTCTACAAATTGAAATAAAATCGTGTCGAACAGATAATTATCATGAATTTATTTTTAACTAGCTGAACCCCGCGGTGTTACCCGCGGCTATCGTCTTGCCGCGGGTTACGACCTATCACTGAAAGTCCCGTCAAAATCGGTCCAGCCGTTGCAGAGATTACCCGTAACAAACAGTCAGACAAAAATTGTAAAAAAAAAAAATGGTACATGTATCGTGTATACATACATATGCTTTTATTAAAAGCGGTTTTTTTAATATTACAAACAGACACTCCATTTTTTTTATTTGTAGAGATTTTACATGTACGTTGGTGCAGTGATAGCTTACGCGACTATTGTCCATGAGGTCTCAGGTTCGTTTGGGTGTTCTCTAAGTATGATATATTTGTATTTACAAATAAAAGCATATAATTGTTCTATCAGTCAATCTAGCTTTCATAGTACAAGCTCCACTTAGTTTGAAACTAATAGACGTTGTGTGTCAGATGTCCGAAATATATATTGATTATTATTTTCAAAGCTTTGAATGTGAGTGTGTGTATTTTACAAGTTAGACCTCTATACTCTTGTACCATCTTTAATATTATATCGCGGGTGGGTTGGCTAAAAATCCCTGTCTGAACTATTATAATATGTTTATATATCAAATATTTATATAATTATCATGTTTAAATATTAATATGTATATCCGTGTATGCATTTTATATAGCACTAGCGACCCGCCCCGGCTTCGCTCGGGTGGATTTCAGATGCCCCCGCCGACGACACGATTCGTGCATTTTAAATCTGTAATATCTTCGAATATATTCATTTAAATTAGATACTGTAAAGGGCTATTTTGATCTATATTAAATGCACAATGTATTTAATTTACTTAATTGTATAAGGATTCATTCTGTATTGCTTAAAATCGCTTCGTAAATAAGCCATTATTTCTCGTAAAAAGAAAGGAATAAAAAATGGTTGTTGTGGATTATCGCTAAGAGATAGACATATACCGTCGCGGACTTTTTTGTAGATCTTTTTAAGGTGTATAATACTGTAGTACATTATTTTGATCTATCTCGTAGGGTGCAACCAGCGTTTGCAATGTAAGCGCAAAAAAATGTGTTTATTTGCTACATCACATTAGAAACCTATAGGGACAGAGAAAGCGACTCTGTTTTATACTATGTAGTGATTAATATTATTATTGTTACTTATAAACCGATAAGTCCGCCTTTATAAGACTTATAGACTTTATGCCACATGGTATTATCTCTCAGTCAACCTTGAGTTGGTTCAGTAAGGGACAAGGCAGGTGCCTATCCTATCATACAATTGTAATAAGAAAAAGAGATAAGGGAAGAAAAACTTTAATTTATCGGTTTATAAGTAACAATAATAATATTAATGCTATGTAAAATGCATACACGGATACACGTATTAATATTTAAATATGATAATAAATAAATGATAATTATATAAATATTAGATATATAAACATATTATAATAGTTCAGACAGGGATTTTTAGCCAACCCACCCGCGATATAATATTAAATATGATATATTAAAATACTTTTCATCTAATAAACAGATGGGTGAAGGGCGTTCCTAATCGTATTCTCTACTAATATATTACTTTTTTGTAAATATGTAAGTAGATACATATTATGCATAGAAAACAGTCAAATACCGAAATAAATATTTTCAAATCATACAAATATTTAATCCGACCCGGGAATCGAACCCGAGACCTCAAGCATAGCCTGCAGTCGCATACGCTACCACTGCGCCATCGAGGCAGTCAAAACACCAAAAATCATCCAAGCGCACGATCACTTTGAGTCCTTTGCAGCGAGTTAGTCTCTAATGCACACTAACTCAGAAAGTACCTAAATACTTACACAAACACAAACGTCTAAGCATAGTTAGTCGTAAGCGTGAGCAGAGCAGCGAGCGACACAGCCTTCCCGTCTGAATGCCAACGCACGACTGCCGCCTGCGCCCGCACAGAGACCCGCTGTACTTTTAATTTTGGGAATCGCAATATTGATCATTTTCTTTACAAAATATTGATTGATTTAAATATGAGTATGCCTAGTTTATAGCTAATTCAACCACCAATATTTCTGTGTAAAAATATTTTTTTGCTTCAAAGCCGTTTAAAAGCTTTAGGCAAAAAAGCGAACAAAATAGTGTTGTTAAATTTTTTTTTATGGCAATACTATTTATCGTATGTAAAAAATTAAATCTACATATTCTTGCACATGAATCTGCAGTAAACATATATTTTTTTCGAATCTTTTGATGCAGCTGTTAAGGAGGAGTAGTCTTTAGAATGCAACCATTTTTACGCATCTGAAGGGAGGTAGGCCCTTAATAATATACAATACACACACACTCACGTAGTGTTTTATTATTCTGTTATCTCATAACAACGACACCGTCCTTCATATGCAATTACCGCCATTAAACTCATGTCATGTAAATAAAACGAACCAACACAGGTGTTGTGGAGTGCAGCACTTAGTTTGCATATTTCATACTGCCATGTGAACCACAAAATGTGCCAGATCCATATGCAGCTCGGACTGAATATTAAAGTATTTATTTTAACTGTACAAAAATATGTATTTCTCGATTGATAATTTTTCTTTGTTTTTGCACCATTTTTCATTCATGCTCGGCTCCTATTGGTCGTTGTGTGACGTTATATAACCTTCTACGATGAATGGGATATGCAACACTTTAATAATTTTCTCAGCAGCTCTTGAGATAAGCGCATTCAAGCAAACATACAAATTTCTAATTTAAAATATTAGTGTAGATGTACTTGTTAGGGTTCCGCAGCCAAATGGCAAAAAACGGAACCCTTATGAATTCGTTATGTCTGTCTGTCTGTCCGCCCATATGTCACAGCCACTTTTTTCCAAACTATACTGAATCCAGAACTATACTGTTGAAACGTGGTAAGTAATGTATTCTGTGAACCACATTAAGATTTTCACACAAAAATAGAAAAAAAAACAAAAAAATTTGGGGATTCCGCATACTTAGAACTGAAACTCAATTTTTTTTTTCATCATACCCATACGTGTAGGTTCTTCACAGTCAATTGACTGAATTTACGGAACAAAGTTTGACATGGCGCATGAATGTGAGAACAAATCGATTAAAATCACCTGACCCTTTTAATTAAAAAGTTAATGCTATTTTTAACCGACTTCCACAAAGGAGGAGGTTCTATGTTCCACTGTATGTATTTTTTTTTTTTATGTATGTTCACCGATTACTCCGTCAGTTGTGGACCGATTTTGAATTTTTTTTTTTGTATTCGAAAGGGTATGCTTCCGAGGTGGTCCCATTGCCAGGATATCTGGATCTGATGATGGGATCCCAGGGAAATCGAGGGAAACCCTCATTTTTTATAGGCACATACTATGTTTTTCGTATATTTTCTGAAGTTACACCGGTATTTGCGTCTGGTAGTTATCATTTTATGATGATGAGCTGATGATGTAAGGTACAACTCCTTAACGGTTAGGAGTTGGAGGATAAATCTTTAAATATCATATGTATATATGTTACCTTTAGTCGTATTCTTTCAAATTATTTAGGTAAGCTGATGATGGAAGGTGGAAGGTACAACTCCTCAACGGTTAGGAGTTGGAGGATAATTCTTTCAATTTCATACTTATCTAAAGACCTTCAGTCGTATACTTTCAAGTTATTTAGGTGAGCTGATGATAGAAGGTTAAACTCTTTAACAGTTAGGGATTAGAAGATGATTTTAATATTACACGTACGTATAGACCTTAATTTGTATTCTTGATGATGAAATTTGATGAAATAGTTAAACTTACTACTTACCTACGATTGATTGCACTAAAAACTGAAAAATAAAAACTTTTTATAAAAAAAAAACCGACTTCCAAAAAAACATCCAACAAAAACTCTCTGCCAAAAAAACACTTAAAAGCGTAAAATAAACTGGTTCTTCATAAATGGCCTATACCGAATTCTTTATTCATTTAAATAGTAGTATTATAATGGGTGCTAGGTACCTAAAATCTGTTTGAAGTCGGTGCTAAGCCAAAAAGAATACAAACGAACAATTACGAAAGTCTAAGCGATAGTCACTTGGCACCGACTTCAAACAGATTCTAGGTACCTAGCACACATTATAATACTACTATTTAAATGAATAAAGAATTAGGTATAGGCAATTTATGAAGAACCAGTTTATTTTACGCTTTTAAGTGTTTTTTTGGCAGAGAGTTTTCGTTGGATGTTTTTTTGGAAGTCGTTTTTTTTCTAGGGTTCCGTGCCAAAGGCAAAAAACGGAACCCTTATAGATTCGTCATGTCTGTCTGTCAGTCTGTCTGTCCGTCCGTATGTCACAGCCACTTTTTTCCGAAACTATTAGACCTATAATGTTGAAACTTGGTAAGTAGATGTATTCTGTGAACCGCTTTAAGATTTTTACACTAAAAAAAAAAACAATAAATTTTGGGGGTCCCCATACTTAGAACTGAAACTCAAAAATTTTTTTTTCATCAAACCCATACGTGTCTATGAACCCATCTATGAATAGGTCTTCAAAAATGATATTGAGGTTTCTAACATCATTTTTTTCTAAACTGAATAGCTTGCGCGAGAGACACTTCCAAAGTGGTAAAATGAGTGTCCCCCCCCCCCCTTTAACTTCTAAAATAAGAGAATGATAAATCTAAAAAAATATATGATGTACATTACCATGTAAACTTCCAACGATAATTGGTTTGAACGAAATCTAGTAAGTAGTTTTTTTTTAATACGTCATAAATCGTAAACTGCAATTTACCTTTCATTCAATCAACACAAATATAAAAATAAAACAAAAATTATATTATGTTACTTGCTGCTGCGGAACCCTTCATGGGCGAGTCCGACTCGCACTTGGCCACTTTTTTTTTTTTTGGATGAACATTGACTATGTTTACCGAGAGTTTTAGCAAATATTGATACACTTTGAATCTAATAATACTGCCAAGCTATTAATAGACTTAAACAAAATACCTAATTTCATTGAAAGTACTTAAACATGAATAGTTTTGTTGTGGGAGAGCTATACTCCGTCACATATTATGGCCCCGGTTCATACCTATAGAAAATGTCACTGAAAACCGATGTAAATCGTGAAGGTTCACGATCCTACGATCAGGGATCCTATGATCTGAGGATCTGAGAGATAAAAGGTCATACAAAGGTCGCCACCTGTCTGTACTTTTTAAGTTACCTGTATTTATTTACCAACAGGTAAGCCCCACCCCCTTCTTCTAAATCTGAGAGAGAAAAGGTCATACAAAAGTCGGCAACTGTTTGTACCTTTTAAGTTACCTGTGTTATTTACCAACAGGTAACCCCCACCCCCTTCTTCTAAATCTAAGAGAGAAAAGGTCATACAAAGGTCGCGAACTGTCTGTACCTTTTAAGTTACCTGTGTTATTTACCAACAGGTAACCCCCACCCCTTCTTCTAAATGTAAGAGAGAAAAGGTCATACAAAGGTCGCCAACTGTCTGTACCTTTTAAGTTACCTGTGTTATTTACCATCAGGTAAATCATAAGAGGCGACTAAGGGAGTAAACTACGCGAGACACTATAAATACAAAAGAGAAGGAAAACTTGGAACTAATCTTATACCAACCCCTCTGGCTAGCGTGGTATAGCCTTCTTTCTGAAGAGAGGTCTAAGTCCAATAGTAAACAATTGGTCGTAGTAGTGATATGGTAACTTATTTGCTTTCAATTTATTGTGTTGCTAATGTATTCAACAGAATTTTTTTATAAAGACTTCTACAATCACTTCTATATATGTATACTAGCTGTTGCCCGCGGCTCCGCCCGCGTGTATGTCGGTTATCGCAGCAAATAGTAGCCTATGTGTTATTCTGATGTTTAAGCTATATTACTGTTAAGTTTCATCCAAATCCGTTCAGTAGTTTTTCCGTGAAGAATTAACAAACATACACACAAACTTTCGCCTTTATATATAAGTGGGATTAGTGTGATTATAAACTAGCTGACCCGGCGAACTTCGTACCGCCATATTTACATATCTAGCTCAGCTTCCCGTCGCGGACAAAAAATAAGTGAATTTTCCCGATATCTTTTAATTTTTCTTGTACAAAAACCTTGTCCTAACAATAACGAACACATAAAACAAGAATTATTTAATTTGTTGCAGCCGATCGTAAGTTTGCGCGTAGGTACATACATTTCGGCGATTCATTTATATATATGCATATATGTTTTTTTTTTTTAAAAGACAACTCCCACACTAGGAATAAATCCTGTGTCGCGGGGGACTTTACAAACATACATGAAACGGACACAAAGAACACCCAGACTCAGAACAACAATTTGTGGATCACACAAAGTGTTGTTCTACGTGGGATTTGAACCCACGACACTTGGCGGAGTAGGAAACGGCGTGGTGACCGTTAAACCATTAGGCCAAACGTGTATATTTATACATATAAAAACAAAGTAATAATTATTGACTAGATAATAAGTACTAGTATTTATACGGCTTACATAGCCGACTAAACAAAGTATTATATTTCCAGACAAATCATTCAGTAAACTTCCCAAAACAAACTTCTACGAAACACTTCGATAAAGTGAAAATCAAAAGGCTGTTTTCCTTCAATTAAAAGCTAGGTTAGATTTATTTCGTGTTCAAATCTCTTCAAACCAAATCAGTTTATTCCAAATTATTTCCATTCTAGACGCAGTGTGGTCTAGATTCTGAACAGCGTTATTTCAATGTCATTTCACTAAGACAAACTATTGATCGAGTTTGAAACTTGAAATTGTCAACTAAAATTATGTTGTGAAGTTATATTGGAAAGAGGAAAGTTTATAATGGACCGTCAATTGCCATGGGCTAATTAAAGTATTTAAAATACACACATATTCTATGGGGATGTCCACATAATGAGAGAAATAACAATTTCTCTTTGCATATTTTTGAAGAAGATAATTATTTAACCGAAAAGATTTTTAGAACCAAAGTCGTGTTCGTCATGTCTGTCTGTCAGTCCAAATGGTCTGTCCGTCCGTCTGTCTGTCCGTCTGTCTGTCTGTCTGTCCGTCCGTATGTCACAGCCATTTTTTTCCAAAACTATAAGAACTATAATGTTGAAACTTGGTATGTAGGTGTATTCTGTGAACCGCATTAAGATTTTCACAAAAAAAAATAGAAAAAAATAATTTTGGGGATTCATACTTAGAACTGAAAGTCAAAAAAAACTTTTTCATCATACCCATACGTGGATAGGTCTTCAAAAATTATATTGAGGTTTCTAATATCATTTTTTTCTAAACTGAATAGTTTGCGCGAGAGACACTTCCAAAGTGGTAAAATGTGTGTGTCCCTGTAACTTCTTAAATAAGAGAATGATAAAACTTAAAAAATAAATGATGTACATTACCCTGCAAACTTCCACCGAAAATTGATTTGAACGAAATCTAGTAAGTAGTTTTTTTAATACGTCATAAATCGTAAACTGGAATTTACCTTTCATTCAATCAACACAAATATAAAAATAAAATAAAAATTATATTATGTTACTTGCTGCTGCGGTACCCTTCATGGGCGAGTCCGAATCGCACTTGGCCGCTTTTTTTTTGTTTACGTCAAATGTTGTCTATGAAACTAACACTATGAAGAGCAGCACATCTCTGATAAGAATACAAGTGAAGCTGCAAGATACCACTAGTTTCACATATTTCATTCTTGCGTTAGTTGGTTAGCACATCTTATATATTATTATTAGAAACATTATAAAGATGCTTTTTGTATTCGTGTTATTTTCATCACGTTATTTCATCTTTATAAAAACAATAACACCTCATTTCTTTCGGTAGTAATCCCATTTAATATCTATGTATATAACCACTACCGATTTTTTTACACCAACACACATAAGACCAATAACATATATAATACCAGAAAATATCTCACACAAATCCTGCAAAAACATTAGGTAAATTCAAACCATCATGGTACTCGCTACAAATTCAATCAAAAATATATTACCTGTAATGTATTTTTTATGAAATTGACTGTGGGTTATAAATATTAGAAACCCAACCTCGGTCTTTAGTAAAACGGGAAACAAAGGAGCACCAAAATGTCTAAGAACATTCATAATGTAAAATAATATGTTTTGACCATGGAAGAACCCTGCTTTGGCAAATATGGGCTGTCTCGGCCGAATTCTAGGTGGTGATAAGCTTTCCTTTCGTGGCATATCATCGAGTGAGTAAGATAAATGGAGCAAAGTCAATAGGGAACTTCATGACTTCAAGACCTTTATGAAACAAAGCACTTTTGTAAAGAAATAGAGAGAGTCAATGATAAATATAAACCAAATATGATTAAGATCAATTCTATTTTATTTACTTATAATAATATCCATCACACTGGAACATACACAAAAGATTGTGTATGTTCCACATCACTTTTTTTGTGATGTGGAACATCACAAAAAAAGTGATGATTGAAAACAAAAATCACATTGTTTTAAGATCACAAAAGATCTTAAAAAAAATAGTATTTTTTTTAAGATCTGGCAAAATGAATCTACCGTGGCAGAGCCACGCTTCGACATGAATAGGCCGGCTCGACCAGAGTGATACCACAGCCTCACAGAAAACCGGTATGAAACAGTGCTTGCGCTGTGTTTCACCGAGTGAGTGAGGATACCTGAGGTCCATACCCCAATCCCCTTGCCCCTACCTCCTCCCCCATCCCCAAAAGGCCGGCAACGCACTTGTGACGCTTCTGATGTTGCAGGTGTCCATGGGCGGTAGTAATCGCTTACCATCAGGCGATACGTCTGCTTGTTTGCCCCCCTTTTCCATAAAAAAAAACAAAAATCTGCCTCATGGAAAGCATGAGCAGAATCCAAGAGTGGTGGTCACCATCCTGATCCTAATTGTGAATGTGGGCAGTAATATTGTTCTTCTTCGATCTTTTTATATTATAGAATCACGTAATACATTACTTAGTTAATATTACAACGTATTTCTTCATTAAGTTCTATAATAACTTACGCAATGTATCAATAACTTGTCAGTAGTGTTGAACTACTGCCGTAAGAGATAAAAAAGATAAATGGCTCTCTCGAGTCTATTCCCTATCCAATTCCATCCAATACGCATGTAAGTTTATTGAAATCATATCTATACGCGAGACCATGAAGTAATAACTTTTTCGTGATTAATAACTAAGTAATAACTTTTTACATTTATCATTAACTAATGAACTGACCCGGCTTCGCGCGGTAGTCTTTGAAATTCTCGAAATTCCTCTACTGTATACATGTCTTACACATATAAACCTTCCTCTTAAATTACTCTATCTATTACTGAAAACTGTTTTAAAATTCGTTGAGTAGCTTAAAAGATTCAAGCGAATAGACAGCGGAAACGACTTCCTTTTATTTACCTATACTAATATATAAAGCTGAAGAGTTTGTTTGTTTGCTTGAACGCGCTAATCTCAGGAGCTGCTGGTCCGATTTGAAAAATTATTTCAGTGTTAGATATCCGCTTTATCGGGTAAGGCTATATATAATCACGCTAAGACCAATAGGAGCGGAGCACCAATGAAGAATTGAAGAATGTTACTAAAACGGGGGAAAATTATTACGCTACGGGCAATGGGAGATGTAAATGAGGTTGCATGGGTCAGCTAGTCCTATATCTCAGTCTCCTAACAAAGAAAGTTAATAAAAAGATCTTGAAAGATTTCAGAAAATGTATTATTTCAAAACATTCTATGACGTTAAATAAAGACTATAATGAAAAGTCCTTTTAAATATTTAACGAAATTGTAAATCACAAGGCGTTATACACGAGTGCGGCTGAGACACACGTAACATATTAAATTATTCTGTGTTAGCACTTACTTCATCAATAATTTACAAATTATCACCGTTATACTCTGCGAAATAGGTTCACCTTTTAACCTTTACATATTCAGACTAAAAGCTTTCACACAACACTTCGCACTGGATCCCGAATCACGACCGCCCTTTTTGTACTGAACACTGACATTCAGTTTTCTATTTTTGCGATGAAAATGCTGATTGGCAGTTTGGTATTCAAGTCTAAGTAGGTAGTTACTGCAAGCGGTTATTTTACATTTCTAAAATTAAGAAACTCGTCCAGAAATGTAGATTTATTAACATGCTTTTACTAGCCTTACCTGTTACACACACACACACACACACACACACACACACACACACAATACACACAGATATATGACTTTTTTTATTATTTTTTTTATGTTTAAGCTACCAAAAACACTCTACTCTGCCTGATGGCTATTCAATGGATGGCGATGGATACTCAAATATATATCCTATGCTTACCCCAGAAACCTATCTCATCATTCATTGATTGTGACATTCGTGTTTCACTTGATCTAATCTAATAGTAAGCCTGTTCTATAATTTCATTGGGGGCCTAGTGACCCGTAACACAGGTATTTCAATACCTATCTCGGGCACTAGTCTCTCACAAATGTTTGTTGTGAATGAGAAAAATAAAGATTATTATTATTGTTTTTTGTTGAAGCAGTTACTTGTTGGACCTTTAAATTTTCGGTAATAGTTAAGTCTTAGTTTCAACGTTTTTGCGGATCAGAATTTAAATGTTTTCATACATGATTCACAGGGGAATTTGTATCATGAATGTAAAACATCTTATCCTATCAATAATAGGATATTTTTCCGAATGTCGATTTGCAAATTTTAATGGCATGTTTCCTATTACCAGTCGGAAGGTTCGAATTTCTAGCGATTTTATTTCTTCTTGCCTGCAACCAGATTGAATATGGACTGGACATATACTTATTTAAGGTTTATTTAATAGCAAAATTACTTCCGTAATAAATTTCATCACGATTTACAAGGTATTTTTCGGTCTTTACATTACTGTGTCCTTAGGCTCTATTATATTACGAATGTAATATCACATTAAGATCTTTTATCTTTGTTCTTGTTCTTTCCATTCCCATTCCGTTTTGGTGAAAAGATGACGTAATCAATTTATCTCTAAAGTTCTTTAAATCATTTGTATTGTTTATTCTGAAGCAGACTTTGTAGAATTACTGCTTCATCTTTTATCTGAATTTTCTTGTGAAACCTTGAAATAGATTATTAAGTCAAATTATGTACGAAGTTGAAATTAGAAAAACTATTCGGTAATTGTCAGTCTATTCTATTCAGTTTTAACTAGTTAATAGAACTAAATAAAATGGAACCATAAATTAACAAATAATAACAGTCAACAAACTGACCTCTTTTACTAGTGATTAGTGATTTTAACTGCAAAGACAGAAATCATGGGTTAGGTATTTTTTATGAACGAAGTTCCTTATGGCGCGTTGCGAAAGGGGGCTAGACGGATTAAGACCAAAAGTTGTAACGACAATTTTCGTTATAACGACACTTTTAATGTATATAATATATATATATATATATAAACTTCGTTCCATCCGGGTGTCCCTTGACACCTCTCAAGTTTTTTTTAAAGACAACTCCCGCATTAGGAATAAACATCCTGTGTCGCGGGGGACTTTACAGACATACATGAAACGGACACAATTAACACCCAAACTCAGAACAACAATTTGTGGATCACACAAAGTTTTGTCCCGTGTAAGATTTGAACCCACAACACTTGGCGAATTGGCAAGCGGCGTGGCGACCGCCTTAACCACTAGGCCAACCGTGCAGTTCTTACTTCAGGACAAATAATTGTGCTTTTTAAAAAACCTTAAGCAACATTACTTACTAAGAATGCTCACAGTCTTGAAACCTAAGTCATTAATTGAAATGCTACTGAAGAAACGGCAAGTAAGTGTTTATTTGTTTAGAGTTCAATTTTATAAAGTAGGGGTGCAGCTGTCGGCAAGCGGCGGCGTCCGTCTCTAGTGATTAGCGAGAAACAACCCAGCTGGCCGTATATATTTTCATGTTGAATGTCTTTATTTATTATTGTACGGATTGTACCTGGAAGTTATAAACTAAGCATGTGTTTGGTTTCATATAAGAAAGAGTTTGTAAAATTATGTTAGGATATGTCACTAGGATTCTTATTATTTTAAGTTTAGTGGCCTTTGGCCGAAGTGCAAAACCCGTTGGTAATGAATCCTTCTAGCATGAAAAAGAAAAGACGATATTGAATAATGTTTTATTAAGGATACAGCTAAGTACCTACACACTACTACACTACTACCTATACAGTAGATACTAAATAATAGGATCGGAAACTAAAAATATTTAAATGAAACTTGTTCCTCATACCAACAGTATTTTTTTTATTTTTTAAACGCACTAGGAATAAATCCTGTGTCGCGGGGGACTTTACAAACATGCATGAAACGGACACAAAGAACACCCAGACTCAGAACAACAATTTGTGGATCACACAAAGTGTTGTCCTACGTGGGATTTAAACCCACGACACTTGGCGAAGTAGGAAACGGCGTGGTGACCGTTAAACCACTAGGCCAAAAGTGCAGTCTTATTTTAATAGTCCATTACTGGACATAAGCCTCTATAATGATTAATGTTGTCATGGTGAGTTTCAGAGCACGGTTGGCCTAGTGGTTTAAACGGTCGCGGTTTAAAGTATTGTGCATTCAAACCCACATGTAGCTGTAGCTTTGAAGAAAAAATGTAAACATTTCTAAGCTTTTTCTATTTACTTCAGTATAAATAGAACTAATTGTTTAATAGGGCTATTTAGTGTACCATTTTCCTTAAACATAATTGAAGTAAGGAGTCGGGCCACGTGATTATGTGAATAAACCGTTCGAGTTAAGTTGCTAATTATTATAAGGATGCTGGTATCGCTGGACTTTAATAAAAATAACACAACGTTCCAAAAAAGTAACTGTTTATGTAACTTATAAAGCTTATATATAAAATCTTAGTGTCTGTTTATAATTGCAAATTAACAGCTTATCCCTAAATGCATATGAAAGAATAAACTTACCAAAAAAAAAAACTGTCTGACTGTTTGTTCCGGGTAATCTCTGGAACAGCTGGAGCGATTTTGACTGGATTTTCACTGGCAGATAACGGATGATATAAGGAGTAACTTAAGTTACTTTTTTAGACTAACTTCGCCCCCGACATTACCCGCAATTGTTGGTGCATAAGGTAAAACAATAACAGCGAGTAACTCCGCGGGGCTCAGCCAGTTGTATTTAAAGTTATAAATTAGACAAGCATCCAATTATGGCAGGTTTTACTTTTGTCAGACGCACATCATGAACTTTTCAACCAAACAACCTGCTAACGCAAATTAATTATGAATTGCCCCGCCAAAGTTCATTTAACCGGGTTAATAGAAATGAACAGATTTTCATGAAAGATTAACTCATAATAAGCGAGTTCCTTATCATTTAAGTTAAAGCTTCTGAAACTATTATATAGATGTATATTAACAAAATGCTTTACTATAAGTAGTCGCAAGGCGAAAGTAATTTTAGAAAAGCAACGAAAATAACCAACTGCAGAACATGTTTGATAAATTTTCTAAAAATGAATTCTAGCTAGAGCGATTTATCGCCCCCGAAACCCTCTGCATACTAAATTTCATGAAAATCGTTGGAGCCGTTTCCGAGATTCGGAATATATATATAAGAATTGCTCGTGTAAAGATATTTTTTATGTATTAGGCGGGCAAACGAGCAGACGTATCGCCTGCTGGTAGGCGATTACCGCCGCCCATTGACACCTGCAACACCAGAAGCGTCACAAGTGCGTTGCCGGCCTTTGGGGGATGGGGGGGGGAGATAGGGGGAGGGGAGGGGTGTAGAAGATATGGGGAGTGGTGGGGTATGGGCCTCCGGTATCCTCATTCACTCGGTGAAACACAGCGCAATCACTATTTCACACCGGTTTTCTGTGAAGCCGTGGTATCACTCCGGTCGAACCGGCCCATTCATGCCGAAGCGTGGCTCTCCCACGGTGAATTATTAGATAGATAGATTATAATGCAAGTAAAAATATTAAAAGAGACCGGAGGCCCAATGATGCAGAAGCATCTCAATAGGCAGAGTAAATAGAAACTTTAGCAGGCCCATACATAAAAAAAGTACGTGGCTAATGGAAATGGCTCATTAAAATAATTGTATACAAGTTATTCTCATGTACCTAATGTTTTCAATCGATAAAGAAAACTTGTTACTGCTATGTGGACTTGAGTTACTAATTATTCAGGAATTTTGATTTCATGCATGTTATTTTATTGGCCAATTGAAATAATATTTGATTATAATCTTCGAATTTTTTTTAACAATTTTACAGTAATTAATGAGGAATGTGTATTTGCTTCATTAAATTTAGTAGATATTTACTGAGGCAAACTTTACTGGAAAAGATATAATGTTCAAGAACATTCGAAGCTTTTATTTAAACACTCCTAGTGAGATCAGTCACTATTCGTCGCGATAGTTTATCTTGCCTCGGTGTCCCAGTGGTAGCGTATGAAACTGCTTGGCTTGAGGTCTCGGGTTCGATTCCCGGGTCGGATCAAATGTTTGTATGACCTGCAAATATTTGTTTCGGAGTTTAGGTGTTTTCTGTGTTTAATATGTATATATCTACAAAAAAAAAGTATATACGTATTTATATCAGTTGTCTAGTACCCATAACACAAGCTCTGCTTAGCTTGGGACTAGATGGCGTTCTGTGTTAGATGTCCGAAATATTTAATTTCATTTTCACTATAGGTATTTTTATGGCATAGGGGACAAACGAGCAGATGTATCTTCTGATGTTAAGTGACTACCGCGTGCCATTATCATCAACAGCCTTTAACAGTCCACTACTGAACATAGGCATCTCCTTGGAAAAGAAGTAGTTTCCTTCTATAAAACGCAGGGGTTGGCATAGGTATTGTTTCAAATTTCCTTCTCTTTACAGAGATGTAGGCCTTCGTAGTTTGATCCCTTAGACGCCTTTTACGACACCCATGGGCTGAATAGGGTGGTGACACTCCTTATTCTTCCGTCACCATTCGTCATGGTGACGTATTAAGGCGCGAATCCACCGAAATTGTTGGCAATTTCAGTGTTTCCAACTGTTTGCAACTCTTCAGAAAATCGCCAACTTTTGTTTCCATTGTGTATATACCGAGTCGCCAACAATTTGAAAAACATTCCAACTAAGCGTCACCACAGAGCCAATAAATATTTGCAACAAGCGTCTTCTTTTGACGTTTACCGCCATAAACGGAAACACTGTTCCCAACATTTGTTGACAATTTTTGTTGCCAACACAAGGAAATTACAGAAACTTTTGTCACCAACACGTGTTGAAACAGTTGTCAGCTTTTGTTCGGTGGAGACTCGGCTTCAGGAATACTGTGTCACAACAAGGGAATTTCTGCTTCTTCAGTCATCTCCCCTAGAACCAGAGGAGAGAAAGTTAACACCTTCTTTGTGGATAGTCTTAAAAGCTACCGACCTAATGATGACAAGACATGATCAAATAGTTAATCTATATAGATTTATCTTCTAATTTAATGCCACTCTTCTAAGTTTCTTGTCAGGCCGTCGCCGTCGGCCATTTCCTTTTTTTTTTCTCTGCGCCTGTGAAGGGCGGAATCCGGGAACTGCTGATATTAACACATCCGGACCCCTCCCAGCGCTTGCCCGCACAGAAGCGGGCACCGTCACCTGATGGACTCTAAGTAGGTGACGTACGGCACACACCTACGTCGCCACCCTCGCGGGTGGCCACTAGAGCGGATGGAGGGAAAACCCGTCCCTACCATCCGCGGCCACACTCAGGGCGGCATGAGGCGCTGATAGGCGCGCCTCAGCCGACCCGCGGATTGGGTCCGAGTGGATATCATCCTCCCTCCCTTCTCCGCCACCTCCTTCTGCGAGATTACGTCTTCGCGGAAGGTAGCGACCGCGGTAAAACTGCTGTCGCTACCGGCCATGGAGCGTATGACGGCCGGTAGCGAGAGATGTCCTCCGATGACTGCAGTGAGGGCCCGGCGCTGCGACGCCCTAGCGGGGCAAATCGCCAACGTATGCTGGGCCGAGTCCTCACTGCAGTCGCAGTGGTGGCAGGCGGGACTCAATTCCCTCCTAGCGACCGAGTGCAGGTACTTCCCGAAGCAACCGTGCCCAGAAAGGACCTGCGTCAGTCGGAAGGAAAGGGTCCCGTGCTGCCGCCCTGCCCACTCGAGGATGACCGGCTGGAGAGCCTCCACGGCGGCAAAGCCAGCGCGTGGAGTCTCCAGCCGGAACGACCATCTAGCCATCGTGGCTCGACGGGCGGCTTCACGCCAGTCGCGTACCTCTTCGGGCGGAGGGCGATAGCCATACTCCGCCCGATATTCAGCCACCCGTCGATAAACTTCGGCGAGCACTTCCGCCTCCAAATCCCACGGGGGTGTTCCGGCCAGAGCGCACGCCGCCTCGGTCGACACCGTGCGGTATCCGCGTATGGCTCTGACTGCTAATACCCTCTGGGGCCGCCAGAGGCGAGCCTTATTTAGGGCAGTCAGAGCCGCCACCCACACCGGTGCACCGTACAGCGCCATCGACCGGACCACCCCCGTGTAGAGCTGTCGCGTTGCGACACTGGCTCCACCCAGATTGGGCAAAAGTCGCCCAAGGACCCTTAGCACTTCCGACAGCTTGGTCCCAAGCTTGGGACCAAGCTGTCGGAAGTGCTTCCGTTTGGCTTGCCAGTTGTCGTATGTTGGTTTTCGATCGTATTTGTTTTAAATTTATTTCAGTACTCATAATTATTCCCACGATTAGGGGAGAACTAAAGGTCCACCCGGGCAGAGATCCCCAATACCCGGGCAAGCGAAGATTTGTGCCCAACTTAGGGGTCCGCAGGTCCCTGGCTGGGGGTGTGCTTGCGACTGAACTACCCATCAGTCATGCATCCCCTGGTCACACACCAGAACACGGGATTCGGGGTAATTTATATAGAGGTTTTCTTCCTCGCGGTCCGGGCGGTTAAGCCAAGACCCACGGTCCCAGTCGAATCAGAGACGTGACCTAACTCGACGTACCTACTGGGATTACGTTGTAGCGGCGGGGGCAACAAAAGACTAACTCTCAAGTTTCCCGCTCGGAGGCAGGGTGAGTGCTCACCGAGCTCGCCATACTCGCACTCTAAAACGCCTTCTGCTAGAGCAGAGGGAGGTTTAGAGTGCCCTCCGCGGCAGTCTTTACAGACTCCGTCTGGTATCCCATTTAGTCTGGGGTCTCCTTCTGGGCCTATCCGGCATGAGTGGCTCTACCGGCATAGCCCCAGAAATCGTCGACCCACGCAAGCCCCACCAAGACGACAACGTAGGGATACATTGGGGGGGCGTCATCGTCGGCCATGTGGTAGGCCTTCTCTGGAATGTTCCCAGACGATTTATGTGTAGCTACCCCTATGTATATATGTGAGTACATCTACATATACATGAGTATGTATATAGTATACGTAATGTTACGCATAATTAATTGACGTACTTCTCGACATTTAGGTATTAGACAATAGGTACGCAATAGTTGTGTCACTAGAATGTAATTACTCAAACTTAAAAGGTGATTATTGTTTAATATAAACTCAGAACATCATATTCGTACGGTAGTACGGTACGGATCAATAAATGAGTAAGCCTCGTATTTGAAGAGGAACATTTTTCCTCTTGCCGAATGTTCTGCAAATTTCAACTTTCTTCTTCCTCTTCCTACTGGCATCGGACCTCCGCAACCCTGAGGGTGAACTGAATTCGATGATTGAACTATTTGTCAGTATATTTGATGGCAGATGTGCGTGACAACCAGGACCGACGGCTTAACGTTTATCGTTAGAATCATATAGCTTCAATTATAACATAAATAGAAATTGTTAGTGGTGAAGTTCGTGTATAACTAACATTATAGATATTTATAACATAATATATGATTTAACTGTATGTACATCGTTTTAGTCTCTCTGGAAATCAATAAATTATTGTTTTTGCAATAAACGCTTCAACTTCTTTTGTAAAGTAGAATTATTGTAAGTATGTCAGGCTAAAAATGATTAAGTTTAAAGCACCATACATTTTTAAATAACAATACTGCTTTACGAAAAGTATCAATGACATACATACGAATGTGGATTTCCTTAATAAAACCTGACGTTATAATAATATTAAATGAATGCTCTCAGTGTATCCGCGAACCGTAGAAGCTTTCAGCCATATTGTGCTCATTTATAGCTGTGGGCTACTCTTCTTAACAGCTAACGTACATTACCATTCATAGTGTAATTTCAATTCTTTTTATTACACTAGAGAAATAAAATGAGTGAGAGACCCGTAAAATTCACATAATTAGCGCTCCATTTGCTGTTTATGGCGTACGTAAAAATAAACATCCTAAGTAATCGTTCATCCCGCAGTTTCATAATTTTGGAATACCTAACTACCGTTTTACTAAGATGCATTTGGACTATGATATGCACGGTATGGCACCGATACCGATAACGATATGGTAAAGTGGGACGATAAGGTAGGTACACAAAAAAACGTATCTTAAATCCTTCAGCGACTCCTTGTCACTGAGGTTTCTAAACGTTTTAATCGTAAGAAAATCTGTGAACATTTTGATATGTATTTATAAATAATTTTTGTATGGCATAAGTTAGCCTTCTTCTGCCATAGGGACTTTTTAGGGCTCCAGGTACCCGTAACGATTTCTCGTAGATAGGAATCGTAACTTAATTTGGAGGGTTCTCAATATGTTAAAAATGACACCCATCATAGATGACCTAGCATGATTTCCTTAACTTTACAAATGTGTAAATCTTAGCTGCTACCACGAAACCACGAGCCTGTTAGCACAATAGCCTAGCTATTGTTTCATTTTGGATTTACGGAACATTTTATAGAAGTGCTCTGCGACCTCGAATAATTTAAATACAATGTAGATAGAATTAAGTTAAGTTAGAAATAAGTAGAACTCTGTTCTGATTGTATCTTAGTGCCCTTCGTTTCTACACAATTTTTTTTTTTAAACTGCTAGTGTGAGTGTCAACAAGTATAATAAAACATTAAATACGTTCAAAATTTCACACTTTTAATAGTAAGTAGTATGCTTATTACATTATCAGTAACCAACCTGTTTTCTCTTTTCAGACGAATAGACCGAAGCAATTCTTTGGTAGAAAGCAGCAGCGGTCTTGGACCTCTAAGTCCTGGAGCTGGTGCAACCATTAGTGCTTTGGGTGCTCTTCAGCCAGATCTATATACGAAGAGGGAAGCACCACTTGTGATAGAACTGGAAGGAGCGGGCCCGTCGCTTGGAAGAATCCATTTGCGTCTGAAGTATGACTTTGATAGGTCGGATTTGGAAGTGCACCTTATTGAAGGTAAGGTAGAGACAAGAGTTAATAAAGATTTTATGTAAAATACCCTCCTGCACTGGGTAAATTATTGGAATTTACTAGAAGAAAATTCTGACTAGTAGTTCATACATACCCACAAAAAGTCCCGAGTGTTTTAAACCTTTTATGACTTAGTAACTATCAAAAATAGATTTTAAAGTTAAGAACTTATGAGTAAAAATGTCCTGTTACGTGTGTTCTGTTGCATGTATCAGTGGCTACTACGGAAATTCAAATTTTTAACGGTAAAATCTTTAGGAATAATAAGAAAATTATATACCTAGTTAAGTAATATAAGCCCGAAATAATTTCCAGCTCACGACTTAGCTGGCTATGAAGCAGGAGGCTTCAACGATCCTTACGTTCGAGTGAGTCTGTTACCCGAAGTTGACACAAGAGTACGTCAAACTCCGGTGCATCGCAATGAAGCCAATCCCTTCTTTGACCAGCACTTTAAGTTTCCTGTATCGCATGATGAGCTGACCGACAAGACTCTACTGTTGCAAGTCTTTGATTATGACAGGTGATTTATTAAAATCGTAACTATGTATAGGTATATTATTAATAGCATATTGTGTCCTTCCTATCACATTGTCCCAGAAACCTGTCTTGGTTTATCAAGTGCAGAAAGAAGTTAAATGTAGCAGTAGCCAAACTGTAGCATCTTTTAAATAAGTATTCATCATTTATATAAGTAGCTAACAGTACAAAATTTACCAATATTTCTAGATTCTCCCGAAACGAAGTGATGGGTTCGGCAAAGGTCCCACTCTCTCGTGTAGAAGTGGCCGGCGGAGCGGAAGTTTGGGCCGAGCTGTCCCGAGAGCGACGGCCCCCTGAAGAGTTGCAAGAACTGTTACTTTCTCTATCATACCTGCCGTCTGCGGAACGACTCACAGTCGTTGTGCTTAAGGCGAGGAATTTGCTACCTCCACAAGAAGGGAAAGATGCTCTAGGTAAATATATTACCTGCATATACTTTAACTGCCTCTGTGGCGCAGTGGTAGCGTATGCGACTGCTGTGCTTGAGATCTCGGGTTCGATTCCCGGGTCGGACCAAATGTTTGTATGATCTGCAAATATTTGTTTCGGAGTTTGGGTGTTTTGTATGTATAATAATATGTATTTACAAAAAAAAGTATAGGTTGTATACCATGTATTTATATCAGTTGTCTAGTATCCATAACACAAGCTCTGCTTAGCTTGGGACTAGATGGCGTTGTGTTAGATGTCCGAAATATTTATTTATTATTTAAAGCTTTATTGCATACTCAGTTTGCCAGTTACATATAATAGGTCTTTACCTATGAAAGAGTTTGTTGCCCGGGAGGCAAGCTGATTTTTACAAGAAGGCATCAATAAACTGCCAATGCGTTGGCAAAGATGCGTCGATGGCATGGGTGATTACTTCGAATAACAGAAGTAAAAAAGTTTGAAATAATAAGTACTTTCACTTATTGCATACAAAACGGCAATTTCATAGGTAAAGACCTATTTTAAAGTTTATGAGTGCGCTTTGATCCAATTCAGAATCATTTAATCATACCTATTTATAAAAAAAAAAACAAAAATATATTTTTGTCACAAAGTCATAGTCGAGTCGACTTTTCTCCTTAATACCTTTGACTACTGTAAAAAGTTTCTCCCCGGCATGTAGGCCTACTATACCATGCTTTACCCCTTGTGACCTAAAAATGTAGTTTCAAAGACACAAAACTAGTCTATAAACTTCATGTAAGTAACCCTAACAACACAAACTGCAAGTGGAAACTGAAGCCAGAACTAAGTAGTCCTCTCGTCAGAAGTTGTAAGTTGTTTCTAGTGTGTATATCACAGAACAAAAGAATATACTCTTTTCTGTGGTGTAGGTATGTATATGTATAAAGGCAAAACGTTCATTATGAGTTGCAAGTCCTGTTAGGTACAGAACTAGAGAGAAGTGAGTTACCTGCAACGCCGCCGCGCCGGTGCATTACCCAAATAATTTACGCTCACAAATTAAAATTACGTTTCTTGTTACAGACGTTTATGTAAAAGTATACCTCCTAGTGAATGGTAAACGTGTGAAAAAGAAAAAGACTAACAGAAAAGAGATCAACAATCCAGTGTGGAATGAGGCTTTATCTTTTAGCTTGCCGTCTGCTAATCTTCAGGAAGCTTCCATTGAGGTAAGTAGAATTATGAAAATGGAATTCTTCAAAGATAACTTGGAAAGTTCGTACACCTATACTTATAATACACATGTAACAGGTCCATTTCTGTACATTAAATATATTTTGAAAAAAATTTTTGGAGGGCTCTCTATAACCGATACTGAAGCCAAAACTGTATTTTTTTTTCATTTTTGTCTGACTGTCTGTATCCTGGCCGCGCATCACGCCGAAACTACTGAACGGATTCAAATGAAACTTGGCATGATTTGAGTTCATACTACGAGGTAGGACGTAGGATAACCCGACATTCAGCACGGTTTCCTGGAGAGAGGGGATGAAAGTCAAAATATGTACTTAGTTGTAATTAAATAAACACATAGTCCGATTTCATTCATTCTTTTTTGCTAGAAAGAAATTATACAAAATTTTAACAAAAAAAACCACCGATCAAGAACGACCAAATTGAAATGGGCCTATACGAGAATATTGAGTTATTCGTTAATTTGTCGCGCGCATACTTAATGCAAATTGAAGACTTATATGGTTTTCTCATGGATGACGTGTCAGAACTGGACCAAATTAAAATGGGACCACATGGGAAGCATCAGCTTTCAAAAAAAAAAGAATCATCAAAATCGGTTCACCCAGTCGAAAGTTATGAGGTAACAAACATTAAAAAAAAAACATTCGAATTGAGAACCTCCTCCATTTTTTGAAGTCGGTTAAAAAACAAAAGAGAACGGGATAAGTGTTTTTTTTTGTCCGCGACTGTACACTGCCTGTGGGAAGCTGAGACAGATATGTAAATGTGGCGGTACGAAGTTCGCCGGGTCAGCTAGTCAGTAATAAGGCTGCAAGTCTTAAGTAGGTACTATTAGATAAACAGATCGTATTATGACATGTTTTACTATTAATAAGTTGACACGTGTTTAAGTGTAATTTAACTTAGGTACCTACATGTCATCAGATTCGGAACTTGTCTGTTTAACAAAGTGTCGGTTTTATATAAAACAAGCATCTGCCCGCGGCTCCGCTTGCGTTAACGTTAGTTGAGGCGGTAAAAAGTAGCCTATCTCCTTCCTCAAATATTCGACTATCTCCATGCAGAATTTCATTGAAATCGGTGCAGCGGTTTAGCCGTGAGAGTGTAACAAACAGATTTATCTACTTATATTAATTTTTAT
Source organism: Diaphora mendica (assembly GCA_949125395.1). NCBI lineage: Eukaryota > Metazoa > Arthropoda > Insecta > Lepidoptera > Erebidae > Diaphora > Diaphora mendica. Next base: position 38,716,782 of record OX421310.1, on the reverse strand, counting down.
TTGTTACTAGTTTTCGCCCGCGGCTTCGCTCGCATTTAATAATAAAAAAAAAACTTCGTTTAAAAAAACCGACTTCAAAAACTAAAAAGTATAAAATAACTTAATTTGTATGTGCTACCTATTCATACGTTTGAAGTCAGTACCAAGCCAATGGAATAGTAGGTACCACACTCGCTATATTTCAAGACGAACGTCAACGACGCTTCGGTTGTTTTGTTCAACGCGAAGAGCAGCTATCCCGCTCCAGGGCACGCGCGGCGAGTGCGGTACCTACTATTACATTTTGGCTTGGCACCGACTTCACACCTATGAATAGGTAGCACATACAAATTAAGTTATTTTATACTTTTTAGTTTTTGAAGTCGGTTTTTTTAAACGAAGTTTTTTTTTTTTGCTTTTTAGTCTTTCTGAAGTCTCTCATCATCATTTCATTTAAAATTTAATGATGTCTACAGAATATGAAGGCATGCATACAATTGCTCGTAACTTCATTGCAGGCGCTCACGTAAATTTGAGGGTTTCCTTCGATTTCCTTAGGATCCCATCATCAGATCCTGATATGGTGGCCATGGGACCACATGGGGAGCATACCCTTTCGAATACAAAAAGAATTTTCAAAATCGGTCTACAATTGACGGAGTAATCGATGTACATACATAAAAAAAAAACCTATGAAATTGAGAACCTCCTCCTTTTGGAAGTCGGTTAAAAGTATTCTATGTTACTTCTAATACCTCCAAGAATATGTGTACAAAGTTTCATGATGATCTGTTAAGTAGTTTTCGCGTGAAAGCGTAACAAACAAACTTACATTCACATTTATAACATTTAGGATTATAATATTTGTATGGATACCGCTTCTCTGCTTATAGATAGGTACCTACATACACATTGTAGATGTAAAAGATTTACTAATTTAATGTAATTAATATCTTAACAGCTATTGACAGTTGCAAAAAAAAACCCCACTCAACCCAAAAGAATCAGATCAAACTTTAATTAAATGAATTATTAAATTATTATGTGTGCAGGTGTGCGTGGTAAGCGGTGGTGGAAACGCGCTGGTGGTTGGTTGGTGCTGCGTGGGCGCGAATGAGGCGGGAGCCGAGGGCCGTCACTGGGCACAGATGGCTCATGAGACACGCAAGGCCGTCGCCATGTGGCACACGCTCAGATAGACTCGCCCCGGGACTCGTTCACGCGCTCGTCTGCTTCTCACAGCCTGATGCTCTCTATTTACGCTCGTATGGTTATTACAAGTCAAAGAAAAGTCGGTTTGATCTTTGAGGAGCTTGCACTATAGCCATGTAACTAAGTTTTATGTAATAAAGTTCTAATTTAGGTGTTCTAACTGGTTCTAACTGCCATAATAATATTTTTTTAATTGCATAATTTAATTTGGGTAGATCTAAAACTGGGTCCAACTTGATTCAGTCTTTACCTATGACATGCTTTTAATACATTTACTTCAGAGCAATTTGAATTTTGAACTTAGGTACCTACACTTTGTTAGGTAACAAAGTGTCGATTTTATATAAAACGAGCTTTTGCCAGCGGCTCCGCCCGCGTTAATGCGCGGTAAAAAGTGGTTCCTCGACTTCTAGTACCCGAAACGGTGTGCGGTCTTTAGTCGGTTCGAGTCCGACATAGACACCAGTCGGTGGTATCCGAGAAAAAATGTACCTGCATAATATTTATTAAAAAATATCATTTTACTTAACATGCAATAGAGGTCTTTATCGTAACTGTAGGTAGGTATTATTTCGATTAAAAAAGATAATGGTTGTCTTTATCGTAACGTCGTGATTTAACATAAAGTATATTTAGGTACTTAATTGGATTTTTATTAATTCATTGACGTCGTTTGTACCTAAGTACCTCCCTATGCTTATTGCATTGTGTTAGAGATCTTGCACATCTCAGTGGGACTATATTATAAGGATCAAGATTTTACTCTTGCTTTAACCCTTGTACAGAATACATATTTTCTTTGGACAATCGTTTTGCCAAGACCGCGTCTTGGCAAATGTAGTGTTAGACGCCCGCTGGCCAGATGGCGGCACGACTTATGTAAGAGGGCTGGCAGCGACTGGATGCAGAAAGCAACAGACCGGGCTCTGTGGTGTTCCTTGGGAGAGGCTTATGTCCAGCAATGGACTGCAACGACGGGCTGATGATGATAATGAATCGTTTTGATTTTATCCGCCACCGTCGCCGAAGCAATAGCCGTCGGGAAACCATGTTGAACACTCCATTAGAGTAAGAGGAACACTGTCCTCGGGACAGCCTCTGCAGTTATAGCACGTAGATTGTCTGTCCTCATGGTAACGAATATTTTAATTTCTTGTATCACTTTTTCAATCCTGGCAATTCTCTATGACAGATCCTACCGTTACAATCGGTTACCTTGATAAACTGATTATCTTCAAAGTATATTTAACTTACTTTACAGTAAGAAAAATTATAGGTACCTACCTACTTCTAGTAACAGTAGATTCCACATCAAATATTATTGAAATCTTATTTAGCTGAAGGCTGATTTACAGAACGACGTAGGTAGGTAGATGACACCCCTTGTAAATCTTCGCAGGCCTACTTTGTACAAGTCATTTCTATGTTAGTAGTTAATAGCATTGTGAACTAGTACGAAACACTGAATACCTAACCGTATTACCTGTTATCGCTATGATAAGCAGACGAGGCGTGACGAAGATGTCGAATATGTAGATTAATAAATATATGTAATAAATATCCCTTTATGAAGACTTATCGTAACTTGTATTACACTACCTGCCTTCCTTACTGTCCAGTCTCAACTGTGGGCTATTCTTCCATGTATTCTGATATTATATAATGTATCTTTATTCATAAAAGTTATAATAGTAGTGAAATTATTCTTGTTAAAGTTTAAGATGGTCCTAACAGTTTTCGAAATGGAGAATTTGAGCTTTGGAAACACCAAACAAAATCTTATGAATTTATAAAATTTTATATAAAATGTTAATTTTTGGAAATTTAATATATCATTGTGAAATAGTGATGGTGTACTTCTAATAGCTCCTGTACTTGTCCTATATCTGCCCACAGTTATTCTGTCATATAGTAATATTATTAATACTTATTAGTAGTCATTCAATAGAATGGCCCGTCGTTCGAGGATTTTATGAATTGTATCGAATTTTAATCCAAAAATATACGTACATATTTTTATCTAAGTGTATGTATCTGTGTGAAGAGGTATTACTTTTATTTTCTTTACAATGTCTGAATAATATGTCTATTTGTAAGATCAAAGGTTGTTTCATTTCTACCCACAAATAAAACACGATTTACAATAATTATTTATTTTATTTATAACTTTTTACATTATTTTATAGTTCGATAAATATAATAGCCTAGGTATCAAATTTTATTCGTAACGCAAGACAAATGATATTACCCACTTTCACAGCATTGCAGTCTCGTAGTTCCGTATTGATATAGTCATGAGCACAACTAATGCACTATTATAAACTAACGCGTAACTTACCACAGCGGCTAAGACGACGGGACCCGATCCAACGCCAACTAAAATTGCATTAGATCACATTAAACGGTGCCAAACCACAGCAAACACGTGTATTTCAACAATGCCTTCACCTTAACTTTTCACACTGCAGGGGAGACATGCAAATAGATACATACAAATGAAAGAAAACGTGTAAATTTAAAACTGTCAAAAAATTAAAGGGAAAAGCTGTACTTTGAAATAAACAGTTTTCATGTGACTTAAAACATAAAGCAGGAGTCAATTATAATAATTTTATAGTCCCTTGAGTGAGACTAACTGTTGCCGGTGAGGTAGAACTTCGATTAATGAAGAATTATGTATACTTTCCAAATACTCTAAATAATGCTTAATATTTGTGGAGTGAAGTCGATATTATATTTTAAAAACAATTAGGAAACTTGTGCAAAATATTCATTTCTTAAAAGCTTAGTCAAGACTTCTTGTTTATTTTTTTGCGAATTAAGTAACTTTGGATTTTGTTTAAACTAAGCACGATTGGAATTTAAAATGTTTTCAGTTCACCCTAAAACATCTAAACTTTAGAAGGTTTTGTGTTGTAAACCCGACAATAAAAGAAACTCGAATTCGCTGTTGACAGTTGAATGAAATGTGTAGGTATTTGGAAATAATCATGGTCCTTCCATGTATGTTCCTAGGGGCAAATTGCAATTATATTTTACTAGTAATTATTCACTTTGCCTGTGCGTTATAAATAGTGCTCTATTTGGTCACTTCAATATATGCACATCACATCACATGGATTATCTTTATTAGTACTTCTTGAATAAATATTTCTCTATAAAACTAACACAAAGATAAATATAAAATGTCAGTCTTCCTTTTTAAATAAAAAATAAAGCACGTTAATAATAAACTATTTACAAAAGATTTCTAAACATCCTGACGATTTAATTTGAATTTATCACCAACAATTTTAAAATCACTGGAAAATTTACAGAACAAATAAATACCAGTAATTTTAAGATGGATCCTTATGTAAAAGTATTGTCAGACTAAAATACTAGGTCTTCATAGTTCGCAAAAATTACGAAAAATGTCCTTAAATTATACGACTAGTTTGACTCTGAACATAACGTACAGCACTATGAACCTACGCAAATATTACACAAGGATACTACTATAAATAATAAAAGCTCTTAATAAAGTTTTTGAAAAGAGATGTATACTTTACACATCGCTGTAGAATCCTTGGCCGGTGAGAGGAGGAATGGGACAGGGAGGTTGTTCTGTGTTTGTGTTTATGACTATGTGTGTGTGTACTTTTGTGTTGGTAGTGTCATTTGGGTCTTTTTGTGTGTAGGTATTTGCAATCGGAGTCCTTGCAATCACCGCCAACTTCGAAAGGGCAAAGAATCGCGTTCGGATCTGCTTGCCAGCTGGAAAATATAATTTTAACTAGTTAGGAAATGGACAAGTATACTTAGCCAAATCAATAGTGCTCAAAAACACCCGACAAAATTATCATATGCTCATCAGTCAAAGACATGTATGCACTGCACAAACGCAAGCACATTAATCCAAGTAAATCATAGTTCTGCAAAAGCACTTACATTATAAGAAACTGTTATCTTCAGACTATATAAACTCAACTACTAAGTTATAAGATAAAAAAATAAAAAACAAGCATAAGTGGTAATTTTTGCCAAACATTGATTATTGGACAAACACACACATTTAAACACACATTGATGTATATCAAACTATGAAAAATTTTAACCACCTTATCAAAAAACCTGGCATTGCGTTTAACTGATAAGAATATATTCAATGGTTATGATATAATACATTTATCATGCCCGTAAAATATGTCCACTTACGTGGTACTGCCAAATGCATCGAGAGGCGATCTGTAATCGTCACCAACTCTATTCTCTGAGACACGAGACTCCATATCCATTCTCCCTCCGCCTTTCTCAGCAACAGGCTGACTAGAATGCCTTACACTTTCAAGTACATCTTCCTTTTTATTTTGACTTGTATCTATACTACTATTATGATTAATGTTCGTCACAACTTTTTTATTATTGGCAATATTAAGTTCTACAGATAATTTAGGGAAGTGCATCACAGGAGTCTGTGGCTTGTATTCTGGTTTTTGTTGTTTTAAATCATTATTGAACCCAACTTTAATAGCCTTCAGCATGGCAGGGTTCTTGTAATTTTCTACGAGAACATCTTTGCGTACCACGGGTTTATGATCTTTGGGATTATTCTCTTTTTGCAACTTTGGGTTAATGTGATTTGAATTCAGTATGGCATTTGGTTTGGAATGTGTTGTAGACGGTGAGCTGAAAAAAACAATTTGCAAAGAAAAAGCGACGAAGGAATGCTTGAAAATGTTACGTGCAACATTTGAGTATTAAAAAAACTACATTTATTAAGTACAGTGATAAAACAAATAGATGTAAACCACCAGTGCAGTCTGCATGTGCTGTCTAATGTACCTAATGCTATGACTGAACTTATTTTTGTCATAAGCAAGTGTTATGGTATAAAGAGAAATAAAATTAATTCTTTACCAAATATAAATAAATATGTATAGACTTTTTTTTTAATTTTGGACACCTGATAAATGACATCATTTAGCTTCCAACTAAGCAGAGGCTAGATTAACTAATAGTATACTTAAATATACACATTATACATAGAAAACACCCGAAGTTGGATATAGATATTTGGTCTGACCAGAGAATCGAACCCGACACCTTAACACAGCAGTCACACTGAGGCAGTATACAAATTAAAAGCATAGTATATTTTTAACCAACTTCAAAAAAGGAGGAGGTTATTCTGTTAGTATCATATTTATAATTATGTACCCATAATGTATTCAGGACAATTAAATACTTAGTTTAAATTACAAAGTTTGTTAAAAATCTAGAAATCAGTAATATTTAGAAACGTTAAGGCCCTTAAGTCGTAATATGAAAATGTGACCCAAAGTAAAAAAAAAAAATGTAATGTAAAAACTGTTAAAAAAGCTACAATATTACAATACAAATTACAAGAATACCTTTTGAGTAACATTTGATGGTTTTGTCTTATTTTCGTCAAATAGTTTTGAACAGATCTCTGCTGTTTTTTATTGAGGACTATAGCAGTCTTAATATTACGAAGTTCTGTAGCAACTATTTTAAACCTTTGAGATAGTTTAGTGCCCTCTTCTTTCAACTGAAGCATTTTCGCAGATTCCTCTGCTATATGTTTTCTAAAAACAAAAGTCACATTTGAGACAATGTTTCCATTAAACAGAAATGGAAACAAGTAACAATCAACATACCTTGAGTTTGTAATTTTTTCCTCTAGATTCTTTATTGCTGACAAATTAGTAGCATCAAACGTTACATTTCTCGGTTTTAAAGTATCCTTCAAAGCTGCAGGTCCTTTAGCAATATTATTCTGTCGTGCCTGCTTCAGTTTTTCTAACTCTGCCATCCTTTTCACCAGCTGCTTATATTCAATCTGCTCTAACTTTGGCAAATTTTTAACAGTCTACAAGAAAAATATATGTTAAGAATTTATTGAGTTTGAAAATTCATACAAAATAACTAATAAATAATTTAACCTTGGCAACAAACTTCTCGTTTTTCTTTGGAAGTTCTGGCTGCTGCTGAACTACACCGGGCAGTGTTGTTGTTTTTTCTACTTCCATTCTAGTTGATTTTAAAAACATATCCAGCTGCTTTTGAAATTCTGCTTGTGTTGTGGGTCGTTGTGTGTGTAATTTCTTGTGCAAATTTGCAAGGTTCTTTGTGGCTTCATGTTCCCCTTCAGAGTCTGATTCAAGATTAATTATAAATCTCTTTTCTTTTGGAATGACAACTGGTTCTTGCAGTTTTGGCTTGATAATAGCTTTGTCTTTTACATTTTCTACAGGCTTGACAATATTAGGATTGATCAAGTTTGGTAAATTTTTACTTAAAGAAGTTAATAAATTAGCCCTTAACAAGTCTACATCCTCTTCAACTTCGTCTTGCTTGGCAACCATCAATACGGGAATGTTTTTTTCTAAAGGAACACTTTGTTCTGTCTCATTTTTAACAAAATCTCCCTCGTTTTCTTTAAGTTTTTCATCTCCATCCGAACCAATATCCATGTCAACTGATTCAATATCTGTATTGTTATCCAAATTCATTTTTTCAGTCATCATGATATGGTCAAATGTATCATCTTGCAAGTTGGAAGACTGGGATAATTTTTTTTGTAACTTTAGTTTACGTTTTATTTCAATTGCTTTCTTCAGATACGTAGATCTTAAGCAAATGGCCCTCAATTCTGTGGTATCACTATCTTCATCCTCTGATGTTATTTTATTCTCTTCCACTTTCTTCAATTTTACCGTTTTTGTTTTGAGAGCATGTTGCCTGAGTAACTCTAAATCATCGTCAGAATCTTTGTTGGAATCTTTATCCCTGTCTAGGATTTTCTGAATATCATTCCCTTGCTCATTTTCTTTAACAACTGAATTTACTTGATCAATTGTAATTAATTTTTCACCTGTTTTACTGTCTTCGTCTGTGCAGATGTCTATTACTTCACAAGATGTTTTAATTTCTAGTGCATTGTCTTGAATCTCTGAACAAAGCACATGTTCTTCACTATTTATCAAGGAGATTGAAGCCTCATTATGAGGGTTATCATGTATCCTATTATGTTTGCTTGTCCTGTTTTCAGTGACAACTATTTTCACTGGTTCTGGATTAATACCATAAAGCATTTGCTTAAGTCTTTCACTCAATGATGTTTTGTCATTCTTAAGAGTATTTACAATTACAGCATCAGCTAACTTCCTTCTCCTATTTCTAAGTTCATCAGTTGTCTCCTCTTCACTGGATTCGCATAAACCTTTTCTGTCTTCTAATTTTCTTTTAGAGCGAGTTTTCTTTTTATGTTCTTTATTTCTTATGACAAAAGTTAGCTCTTCCTTTCTTCTTTTCTGTCTGTAGTATGTTTTTTGTGGTTTTTGTACTACATTATTTTTGTATGGTAAACAATACTCTTCCAATTCAGTGGCAGAAACTTCTGATAGCTCATTTGATAATAAATTCTCCGTTTTACGTTTTTTACCTAAAATGTTACAAAATGCACTCTGTGTGCCTACAAAACAGATTATGCTGAATAACACTTTTAAATTTAAAGCTTACCATGTTTCCTTCCTTGGACGAAGAAGTTTAAAAGATAAAATTGATTAAGTACATTAACAATATTGTAAATTGATTGTGTTTACATGTTATATCAGTTATTAGCTTAGACATTTAAATAACTAATAAGTGAATATTATATTAATTATTATAATAAATTATATACTAGCAAACTTGTCAGTTCTAGATCTACTTTTGATTTCCCTGCTTGACTCTAAAGATGGTACTATTAGAAGTATTTTAAAGCCTTATCATCAGAATTAAAGACTCAACAGTTTCAGTATAGAACTCTTCAGTTCTTATGAGAAGCTATCTTACTGTACTGTTCTCTTAAGCAACATATTTCACCTCTCATCATCGTAATCTCAGTCAAGACATCCATTGCTATACATAGGTCTCCCCCAAGTTTCTCAACACCTGGTTCTGTGCTGTCTGCATTCAATGGCATCCAACGACTTCAACCGGTCTTTGGACCACCTTGTGGAAGGCCTACCAATAATATTACCTACCAATACACACCACACACACAACACCTTGTACACCTCTTACATCACCACAATACAGATATTTGAAATGACTCAATGCACAGCTATCCCATGAAAGAACCTGACAATGAATATAAAGGCGGGCATGCACGTTCAAGTATACTTGCGCAAGTCTGTCTGACAAAACAGTCTGAATTTGGGCAAGTATACTTAACGTGTATGTCCGGCTTAAAGATGAACTTGACTCTACTTTAAACATGAATAGGTTCTAAGGTAACAATGTAATAAAAGGTAATAAAATACTTGTCTCCAATTGCTATATTTATGAAAAAAATGCAATAAAAGCAAATTTGTTTTAGTGCAAGATTTCCGCTTGTTTGAAAAAGCTAATGTACAAACCCAACAAATCTTCCCTTGCAATTAATAGCGGTGCATCTACAACTAGGTCAAAGGTTAAATGGGTCAGACAACTTTACAACATAATGAGTATAATTGAGGGTTAGAAACTTGTGCTTTAAATTTTTTTAAAGTGACCTAAACACAAAATATGGTGACAAATTAAGATACCTGATCCAATCGAAGAACGTTTAGCCTTCTTACGCTCAAGGACATTGTTGTAGTTCTCTAATACTTCTAGTCGCTGACGCAACAGGAACTCCTCCTCTGACGATATATCAGAGAGATCATCTACTATCTCCCCTTCCTCCATCTCCGATTCAACGTTCATTGGAGCTAAATTCTTAACACCGGCCATTTTTCTGACTTAACTGCATCAGAAAATAGAAAGTTAAAAGTTCGGATTATTAAAACAACACATGATTATCGGATGTAATGAAAACACTCACCGCATCTAATTTATCATTATGGCACTCTCGCGAATATGTTTGTAACTGCTGGAAATCTCCTATCCATGCAATAATACTACGAAATCGTCGGACAGCTTGAGATTTGGCTTTATAAATCACCTTGAATTGAAAATACTTGTTATCAATCAAGTGAGACAATCACAGAACACATATACTGAGTAGGAGTGAGCGTTATTTAACGTAATCGGTTCAAGTAACCGCTTATGAGGCCTGTAACCGTGTACGTAGTGTCGCGAAACAAAATGTAACGATTATTTTTAAAGTAGTTACGTATAACAATGTGACTGTATATACGGTTGCCATAACCGTATCTTCGTATACGCTACGCTGTACCTGTATCGCTTACTCACTCGTAGCTACAGAACACTGAAACTCAAGAGTGTTTATGTTCGAAGCTAACGTTATAAATAATAATATCTCGCTCGATCTTTTTAAGATAAACAGAGAGTGTTATACTTTTTGTTCATGCACTTATTAATCTTCTCATTAGTGTAAATATTGATAAGAATTGAAATATTATTTTGGTGATGTTAGAGTCCAAAATTTTATCATTTTTGTAAGCATTTGTGAGAAAATATGACTGAATGAAAGTGGAATAGCTTTAAGTAGAATTTATTTTAGGTGTTAGTTACGATCGTTGATTGACAAATGTTATTTTGTATTTGTCTCCGGTCTCGCGATAGCTAAGTTTATTTTTTATTAGTATTGTTTTGTGAATTATTTTCAATGCAATTATTTAAATGAAAATAAATTTCTCAATAAATAATAGGTATTATATTGAACTAGCTTTTACCAGCGGCTTCGCCCGCGTAAATATCGGTTACCGCGGTGATTTTTTAAACACTTCTTCCGACATAACTTTTTATTTATGAACCGATTAAATTAAAACTAACACTTAATATTAAGTGGAGAAAACCGCAACACATTAGTAGGAACTGAATCAAAATCAGTAAAGCCGTTTTTGAGATTTGCGTGCACAAACGTACACAAAAACAGACGTATAGTTTTTTAAAACATTGTTTTGGGTTCTATTGTTTTCATAAAGCCCATAATAGTTTTTCTTTTAAATTTTCCATATACAGACAGTGACCAGTTATGATTTTATTCGCTCGATTACCTGCATACGTCACCGGTTTATGCACCGACCTATCTAATTTACTGTCGTTTATTTTTTCAGTATACTTGAATACCTAAGTTTTACTAATTGAGGGGTGTAATTTCAAAACCCCCTAAAATGACTTCGGACACTTTTACATATTTTTACATGAAAATAAAGTGTTAAATTTTTCTTTTAATATATATAAACGTTGATTTTTATAACCCACTTTAATACATAGCAAAATCAATCTAAAAAGTAATGTTAGTTTCAAATTCAGCTATAACGTCCTACGTCAAAATCAAAATCCTCTAAAATGAAATCAACCAATGACAGCGCGGCATTTGAGTCAGATGACTTTTAAACAGTAGGAAGATTTTCGTTGCATTGTTCAAAGTTCGTCGCGGATTTTCCTTGAAATTCGTAAGAAATAATGGACGATTTAGCGCAGTTCGTACAATAATGCGATCCTGAATATGCTGGGAAACATCGACGCAATCCACAATCTTGGAAACAAGAACAGGAGCGCCGAAAAAGGTGAGTAAAATATTACCTAAAAGTGCCTAAAACTTACTTTGAAAGTTCGCTAAAAAGTTTTATGCAACATGTCGCAGAGCAGGTAATCTCTAGTTACTCTAAAAATGTTTCAGCTTTTTTGTAAATAAGTTAAGTTTTCTTTATCAACATTGATGACTAAAATAACGATGATATTTTATTGAGTTGTATTTAGTCACTAATCTCGCACCGCGAGGCCTGTCTCAGTAGTAGGTATATTAAAAAGGCAGATAAAATTCTATGTCGATATTGAAAACCAGCCTCAAATAACATGCACAAATGAAAATATTATTAATAGTGACCTTTGTGAGCATGGCTTCAAAAACATAACTAATAAAAAAATTTTTAACCGACTTTGAAAAAAGGAGGAGGTTCTGAATTCGACTGTATTTTTTTTATGTTTGTTGCCTCATAACTTTCGACTGGATGACCCGATTTTGATGATTCTTTTTATTTGAAAGCTGGTGCTTTCATCCCGTGTGGTCCCATTTAAATTTGGTCCAGATTAAAGTCGGTTTTTTTTTTGTTAAAATTTGTGATTATTTGAAATAAAATATTCTAATACTGATGCATTTTGTTTTTCATCTATTGATTTAATACCTTAGCTACATAACATAGTGTCATAAACAAAGTTTTGTAAATAGTCGTTCAATTTTATTGCATAACACCATCCACCGAGCAATATAAGGTTAGTTGCAAAACCCTCTATAGTAAGACAGTTGTCTTTCAAAATCCGCTAAAATGAAAAGTGACTTGCAAATTGCTCTATAATAAACTTTAATCTTTAATTTTATTGAAAATGCACATAAGTATCTAAGATTTTTCACGTGTTTTAGGATTAGCATTAAGTGTCAAACAAATTAATATAATTTATTGCCCAATGAATTATGTTTCCTACAACATATTCAAAATAATCTTCTTGTGAAATATTTCTTTAGGATTATTTAGAGGGTTTTGAAATTACACCCCTCAATTATTACTTACATAATGATATTTTCCATCCTCCATGTAGATAAATAATCGCAAGAAACTAATAAAGAAACATCCGTACAATTAACTTAAAACACATTTATGAATACCTAAATATGTACACTTTTTACAGAAAATACGTAGGTACTCATTACACATCATACAACTACGAGCTTTATCTGATAATAACTATAATCATAATACAAAATAATCATAGCAAAACGTTAACCTATTAGCTAACACAAGAAACCTATTACATTAAATAACGTAATACATAATTTAACAGGTTGTAAAGATAACCGTAACCAAAGTTCAGTCTCAATCAGACAAATCTAGTTACACCGTTGTGTGAAAAATACGTAGTTACAAAAATAATCGTTACATTAACTGGTTACGCGTACTCGTGAAACTACGTATAAGCGATTACGAGAAAAAGACGTTACGACCCACCTCTAATACTGAGACAATTGATATAAAATGTCAGCCATTCAGTGTTGCTAGACGTTGTGTCATGGTTGCGTTTGGGTATTGTCGTAGTAAAAACTAAATAAAAAGAGTTCACATTTTTAGGGTAGGTTCCGTGTCAAAGGCAAAAAACGGAACCCTAATAGATTCGTCATGTCTGTCTGTCCATCTGTCTGTCTGTCTGTCTGTCCGTCCGTATGTCACAGCCACTTTATTCCGAAGCTATAAGAACTATACTGTTGAAACTTGGTAAGTAGATGTGTTCTGTGAACCGATTTTCACACAAAAGGTACACACGCAAAAGTAATAGAGCCACGCTGATTTCAGCACGAACGGGCCGGCTTGACCGGGGCGGTACTACCCTCGCACAGAAAATCAACGTAAAATGACAGCATGCTGTCGTGTTTCGTTGGTGAGTGCGAGACCGGAGGCCCAATTAGTCTAGTCAACAAGTTCCATACTTGTTGACTAGACTAAAAGATGCAGCAGCATCACTAGGCCGCCATGGTGTGGGTCGCCATGCTGCATTGTCTGCATTCGCAGTGAGCATGGTGACCACCACTCTTGGATTCTGCTTATGCTTTCCATCAGGCAGAGCAGAGTCATTTTGGCGGGCCAAACATAAAAAAAAAAAGAAAAAAAAACAATAAATTTATTGAGATTTCTAATATCATTTTTTTCTAAACTGAATAGTTTTCGCGAGAGACACTTCCAAAGTGGTAAAATGTGTCCCCCCCCCCCCTGTAACTTCTAAAATAAGAGAGTGATAAAATTTAAAAAAAAAAGATGTACATTACCATGTAAACTTCCACCGAAAATTGGTTTGAACAAGATCTGGTTAGTAGTTTTTTCTTAATACGTCATAAATCGTAAACCGCAATTTATCGATTAAAGTTACAACGAACTACAAGAACTTTTATATTATGTTACTTGCTGCTTCCGACCCTTCATGGGCGAGTCCGACTCGCACTTCGCCCCTTTTTTTTTAACTAAAGTAATTTCACGATGCGATGTTCGATCTAAAGGTACGTTGCCACCGTTTTGTTAGTTCATTCGCATTCGCATATATGAATAGAAACTTTGTTCGAATATAAAACTCGCACCTACTGTATACTATTTTTGGACGTAATTGGGTAACAGTTTTCTCAATTTAATTTTTGGAGTTTACTCCGAAACGATTTTCACCTTTAGCTATAATTTATGCGGTGGAATTTATACGACAAAAGAGAAAAAAAAAATATATAGTATAATACCACTGCATCGTAAATGACAAAAAATGCAGTTTATTTGTTTTTCTTCTTTTAATGAATTGGCAACCAGCCGATGACCAGCCGGATCTCTCGGATCAGCTATTTCTGCCCATGGAGTCTAAAGGTAAGGAATACAATCTTTAATGGGCTCCAAAGGGGAAAATTGTACGTCAAACATGACTAAATAATAGTTCGAAAACCGACCACGTAGGCGCTTTAATTTTTTTTATTAAATTGTGGTATAAATATTAAAAACTTTGCGTAGTATCCTGTCCGACAAACATAAACAAATAATAGTTCATATGATTATCTTTTCTAATTCTTTAAATTTACACTCTTTGTACAGTGGCGTCGCCTAATTAGTGCAATTTGGCGGACACTTTTTTAACTTCTAGATTGTACTCCTTTTCTCTACACTCCATAATTTCTGCCAATGTCAAGTGTTTCAAGTCTTCGTCGTGATGAAATTAATGATAAAAATATAAAAAATGTGGATGAGCTGAAATGGGGACCGACTGGAGTGTATTTGTTCAAAACAACATTGATACAATCACAAAACAAAAAGATATAAGTAGAAATGACTAGTAGGCGTGGCGCGCTTGCCACTGATAAGCGTTGCAACGCATACCTTTATGAGTTGTAGGTATTTTGTATCATAGTCGTGTTACAACGCTGCGTTGAATAGGTCGTCCAATGAAAGTTCTTTTTTACGCCACAATGCAGTACTGTTCTGTTTTACAGTGTAAAAATGATAGCAGAAGGAAAAATATTGATAATTGAGGTGTTTCTTACCATCTGTAGGTACAATTTTATAAGTTTTATCAACAAAATCTTAACATTTTATTTAACTGATAATTGACTAGAGATTTAAGCAAAACTCTTCCTTATCCCATTCACATAAATCTCAATCTGGTATGATCGGGTCTTATCAGTTTTCAACGTTATTCTCGTATTTTCTATTCTACTCGATTAGTGATGTAGCCAGGTAGGATGTTAGCTTTATCGATTTGCATACTTTTAAACGTGTTATATTTACTTACTATAATAATTATAAATATTAAATTTTGCTTGTTTGTTTACGTGGCCTTGAAAGAAAAACACTTGTTTTAACCATTGAATATCTATACAAATAAGTATATAGTAAGAATATATATATATGTATAATAAGAGTGTCTGTTTGTAATATTAAATATTTATATCCGCTTTTTACTAAATGCATCTGCATGTGTAGGTACACGGTACAATTTTTTTTTACGGAACAGGTGGCAAACGAGCAGACGTATCACCTGATGGTAAGCGATTACCACTGTCCATGGATACCCGCAACACCAGAGGCGTCACAAGCACGTTGCCGACCTTTGGGGGGTGGGGAGGGGGAGGAGTTGGGATATGGGCCTCCGGTATCCTCACTCACTCAGTGAAACACAGTGCAAGCGCCATTTCACACTGATTTTCTGTGAGGCCGTGGTATCACTCCGGTCGAGCCGGCCCATTTATGTCGAAGCGTGATTCTTTTCTCTGCGAAATTTGCAGGCACGGGCCGGGCTGTATACCAAAATAACATTTTTTTTAAATTTTGTCTGTCTCTCTGTCTGTTCCGAACTCTGACTCAGCAGTCAGGATCGCTAAACACTATACCAACGGGTCGACAATTAGACGTATTGCATTTTTGTTCATTGCAGTCAATAAAATTTATGATTATTGATACCATGTGTATTTCCTATAAAACTAAATATGAATACATACTGTGCCAAATATTAATTATGTAACCACTGTTTTGAATTTTGTTAAGTGGCTAAACAGTCTTTAATAAATATAATATGATTATAATACAGATTCTTAAAATTAATAAACATTATTATGCAAGTACTTATTTTTTAGCTTCTTCACCTTTATAATGTTACCTCCTCAGATATCCTTCAATTCATGTTTTTTTAATCGGCTCCGTCCTATTACAACAAAAGTTAGGTATCGATATTATTGATAATATTGTAATATGTGCCACAACACTAAGCGAGTAGCGGTAAATATCGAAGAATGACACAAATATCGAATTTAATCTTATAGTGATTAATGTTATAATTGCGTGCATTTAGAATAACGCCATCTGTTTTTGAATAGCTTGCAATGAAGTATTCTTACTTTCAGGATTACGAAACGTTGTAAGTTCTTCTTACGCTATGGCAAAATAACTGTTAACATTACGCGATAAGATATATTATCAAACGTGTGACTTTATGTATTGTAGGCTAGTTTTGAGCAAATAAAAACATCAAATCAAAACAATTCGTTAGTAGTGTGCAGTAATAAAACAGTGCTTTCATTTGTCTGAGTTTGGCGACAGTCGTTCCGTTGTAAATTAAGATACGTAACATTTCTACCTATTCTTTATGTTCTGTGGATACAATCATGATATAACAATACGGTAGGTATGACATTCCGAAAGATATACGGGGTGACGTCACTATGCAGTTACCACTTTAAAGCACCATAACATGAAATGATGGAAACATTTTCAGTCACCATTCTTGTTCAATCCTTTCGCCAATGCAGTGTTCACCTTGGGAAATTTGAAATGTCTATAGGCCCATAGTATAAGCATTCAATCGCTAACTATGTCACTGGCAAGAGAATTAAACCTTCACGGCGTTTCACCGTGTTCTTATTCTAAGCTAATGTAATCAAGCACTTACTGGAGATGCGTGATTGTCCTTGATCTCGTCGGTCGTTGTGGGGTACCCCTCTGCTGTTCCTCTCACCGCGTTCACACATACATACTCCTAAATGGCTTACAGGCTCCCGCAGTATCGTAAATTACGATACACCCGATTTAACTATCGCGGATCGCGCCTAATTGACGTGACTACTAAAACTCGCGAGTCCAAACCAGACCAATCATAATGGTAACCAACGAAACACCGAATTGTATGTACAATTAGCTAAATTTCAATTAAATTAACTTAAACCGGCACCCCTTTACGAAACCCGTGTTCGACCGATCAAAAGCTTCTCATTAGTTCTATCTTGTCACTTCAAAACGTCAAAGAAGAAAAATGACAATCATAATGTTGCCATTACAATGACGTTCAATTTCTAACAATTCTATTTAAAAAAATGTAAAATGCTTTTAAATTGTTATTTTGTGTATATAATCAAGTAAAATATTTGAATTTAAATATATGACAAAGTAAAACTTTATTGTTCTATCGAATTCACAAAGGAAATAATGGTGGTTGGGGAGTTATTATTTCACACTACTGGTAACACTGAAACGATGACGTCATGTCGTAGAACACTGTACCTATCTCGGAATGTCTCATGCCGCGTTTACATGCGTGGCACGCCTCGACAACCCTCCACATACACACGCGTGTAAACAGGCTGTTTGGCTTGGGTTGCGTGAACTTGCGTGAGGTTGTGATAGCTTGTTGCCGACCCGAGTCGGTGTCGGTTTTTGAACACAGATCAAAGGAAGCGTGCGCTCGCCGCTTGCTACGCGTTTACACGTTGGCGCGAGGTTGGTGCCGCTCAGTGCAGTGTTGCCGGGTCTTGTCAGAAGTTACCTGAATTATTAAAAAAAGCTGAATATTAAAAGAAGTAAATATAACTAGATATTTATAAAAATTATCTTATTGTTATTAACGGGTAGCATGTGTAAAGATTTGATAAATAAGACATTCGATAATAATCTTATTGTAATTTAACTTGACAGAAATGAAATTACTGTATGCCACCTATGATCCACAATAAAGATATATTCAATTGAATTGAATGTTAGTGGCTGAGTGATCGCAGTTATAGTAATGAAAATTATTATTTTAAAAACCGCTAGAAAAATCCACCAGCCACAAAAAACAATATTTCGCCACTAAATGAAGGATTCAAACCACCAGTTTTAGTGGAAAATCCACTAAGTTGGCAGCACTGCCAAAGTGTGTGAGTGCATGCGAGCCAATGCGAGTGCTTGTAGTTTGTGAGCGACTGTCAAGTCCTCGCACGCGTGTAAATGTAACACGAGCGTTTGTGAAGGATTGTAGTTTGTGAGCGACTGCCAAGTCCTCGCACGCATCTAAACTTCCACAAACTGGTGCTTGGTCTTGGTCGTTCTGTCACTGTCATTTTTGACATTGTCCAGGGCGTTTGTCAAAATGATGTTTACATTCCGGTGATAATTTGATTCAGATTAGAACGACAATCTTTTGTTGTTTTTAAACTACACCCCCAAGTAAACAGCAGTAATAACTGAGTCTTATTCAACATATACAATTAATTGTACGAGTGTGGAACAAAAGTTGTTTCTTTTTGTCTTAAATACACGTCATAATGTTTCAAGATAATGAAGAGGATTACAAGTTTGGTGCGTGCACTTATTTTGCGAAAAATCATCCAGGAGAGTCTTGCGGGAGTAATGGTTTACCATTGACGCCAAGCTCTATTACAATCTTAGGACGAGCACAAAGACTCCTAACGATAGAACATCCCAATTTGTGTACATATCTTGATGTTATCAGAGGCAAACATGGTAAGAATCTTCTTTGTACATTTTGAATTTAGTTATATATTCATGATAGAGTATCAATGAGGAGATAGATTTTATGGATATAAGGTTGAGGATAGGCAGTGCGAGTAAACCTACATATCTAAAATGTGTTTGATGAACTTACATTTTATTTATTATAAATTTATTAATAGTAAAAACTAAAAAGTTAACTAAACACACATATTATGTATTATCATCATCTCAGCCAAATTCTACTATTAGACATAGGCCTTCCCCAAGGTTCCCCGTGTGTAAAATATATAAATTGTGTCACACAAGACACTTCAAAATTCTACTGATAATTTTGAACTTCTTTCAGAAAGAATAATTGTTGTGGCTGAAGTAATTGGAAAATCATTAAAAGAATGTACCCAAAAGTTTTCCTATGATGAAACTACGAACATTGTAAAACAACTTGCTAATGGCCTTAAATTCCTTCATCAACAAGATATAGTGCATAGAACACTATCAGATGACAATATTTTCATTGATAGTAATGGAAGAGTTAAGATGTTTAACTATGGACTGTATTATATGACTGGCGGGGACAGTGAAGTATCATTTCCGTTGGGGTAAGTATATGATATCACTAATAAAATAATTATTACACACTTGAGCTTTATGATGTTTGTTATTATAACTGAGTTAACTGACATACAGGTAGCATAATCAAAAGGTCACAGAAACTGCAATGGGGATGGTAACTTATTTTTTTATTGATAATTAAGTAGGTGAATTTGCATGTCCCTTTAGGGTAATTGTCATGTGCCTAGCTAGACTATGCACAATTCTAGTCATAGTACTGGCTTCAAAAGTGCTACTTTGACAAAGTAACTTTGCTACCACAAGCTACTCGCATACAATCAATAACATATTTCTGAGTTACTTATTTATATACAAATGTTTGTTCTGAAGCCTTCTTTGGATAAACACAACTTGTAAAAGTTTATTATTTTTATTTACTAAACTACCTGGCAAACTTCGTACTGCTATATTTTTTTTCTTTTGTAAATATTGTCAAAAATTTCTGAAAAACTAGTTTTAGTTATTATGCCGTCTCACTTCCCCACAGCTGCTATGTACAGTCGCGGATAAAAAAATATAACCTTTCTGGTTAACTTTAACAAACCCATAAAAAGAAGAAATATTCAATTTGGTGCAGTCGATCTGAAGTTATGCACATACTATATTACGGGGATTCACTTTTATTTATAAAGATAGATGAGGAGTTTTTGAATAAACTAACAATTGATGACATAATTAAATTAATTCAGTCTAAACTAATGTAAAGTTTTGCTATTTCAGATTACCCAGATATCTAAGTCCAGAAACAATATTAAATGGCGGAGGACCTGCTGCAGATGTGTGGAGTTTTGGTGTCATTCTTCTGGAGCTATGTATTGGTAAATTGTGGAGCAATCTTAAACCAGGCCCAATATTGAGAAGAATACTTACTCTAGTACATGCTAGTAATCCTGCAGAACGAATAGCTAGAGAACATGACTGTTTGGAACAATACAAAGTATGTAAAAGTAAAGTACCTAGATAATAATGTTGATTTTCGGTAAAATAAATGGACTATCATTTATTTCGCCGAAAATCGATCGAAGTAACGTACAAAAGGAACTACCTATGTCCAGTAGTGGATTGCAATAGGCAGATGATAAAGGTATTTCTTCTACCTAAATGCAGCCAAAGGTCGATTCGGTATTGAGCATTTCTGGTTTTTACTAAATGGCAAATAATCAAGCACTAAACACTAAAAAAAAACTTCGTTTAAAAAAACCGACTTCAAAAACTGAAAAGTATAAAATAACTTAATTTGTATGTGCTACCTATTCATAGGTTTGAATTCGGCGCCAAGCCAAATGTAATAGTAGGTACACACTCGCTATATTTCGAGACGAACGTCAACGAGGTCACCGACGCTTCGGTTGTTTTGTCCTACGCGAAGAGCAGCTATCCCGCTCAAGGTCACGCGCGGCGAGTGCGGTACCTACTATTACATTTTGGCTCGGCACCGACTTCAAACCTATGAATAGGTAGCACATACAAATTAAGTTATTTTAAACTTTTCAGTTTTTGAAGTCGGTTTTTTTAAACGAAGTTTTTTTTTTTTTCACTTTTTAGTCTTTCTCAAGTCTCTCATCATCATTTCACCTAAATAACTTGAAAGAATACGACTAAAGGTAACATACAACATACTGTATAGAATAATAAATAAATATTTCGGACATGATGTTTACAGAATATGAAGGCATGCAGACAATTGCCTTAACTTTATTGCAGGCGCTCACGTAAATTTGAGGGTTTCCTTCAATTTTCTTGGGATCCCATCATCAGATCCTGATATGGTGGCCATGGGACCATATGGGTAGCATACCCTTTCGAATACAAAAATAATTTTCAAAATCGGTCCACAATTGACGGAGTAATCAATGTACATACATAAAAAAAAAAAAAAACGATGAAATTGAGAATCTCCTCCTTTTGGAAGTCGGTTAAAAATTAGAAAACTATTATACATTTGATTGAATGAAAGAAATGAACGAATGAATGAACATTTCTTGGTTGCATACTGTTCTGGAGGTGTCGGAAATCTTTACATTTCTGCAAATATGGTTATAAACATAGAAAACAAAAAAAAAACAGTGAGAAAAGTTAAAATTTATTTGCCAGCAAAGTGCAAATTATGGACTGCATTATATGACACATATGAAAATTTATTTGTATTTTTGTTATTAAATAGCATGTAATAAGAGTAAAGTTATCTTAAGTCTTTTGTAAACTTGTTGTTAAAGTAATAAATTAATTTCAGCAAATACCTGAAAATTTAAAGACCATAATCGAAAAATGTCTCTGCATTTATCCAAATGAAAGAGCTACATTTGATGAAATAATTGAAATGCTATCAGAGCTTGATACTAAAACCTTGGCTGAAGTCAAAACACCTCGTGGTTTGATGGGGTGCAAACTACAATACTTGTATTATTGGTGGCAACTGGCTGGTGGCGACATACAGAGCGAATTAAAAAAGAATTATTTAATCAAAAATAGTCCACCTATTTTGTCTATGCCTATGTAAGTATGACTTTTGAACATTAAGGCCGTGTTTCACCAGTTACAGATAGGTTCCGGATAGATTATCTGAGAGATGGTTTGACACAATTTATATGGAAGTTACGTCAAATTATCTGTCAGATAAGCTATCCGTAACTTACCAGTAAAGGGGGCAACAGGGCCTAATAAATTTAAATCTTAAAGGTTTAATATAAAATCCAAATTCGATTGCAAAAGTATTGCATCAACAGCCTTTCATAGTCCTACTGTAGTTAAAATGTAATAAGAACTAAATTTAAAATGTTATCACAAAGTTTAAGTTCGCCATAAATAATTAATTAGAGAAATAATAATATTTCGGACATTTGACACACAACTGCATCTAGTTCCAAACTAACCTTAATCTGAATGATTCGGTGGCGCAATGGTAGCGTATACGACTGCTGTGCTTGAAGTCTTAGATTCGGTCTTGTATGATCGGCAAATATTTGTTTTATAATTTGAATGTTTTCTATCTATAATATGTATATATTGACAAAAAAAAGTAAGTTTTGCTTAGGTTGTAGCTACATGGCGTTGCGTCAGATATCCGAGATAAAACAAGTAACAATTATTTAAAAAAAACCCGACTGCGTCAATCTTTATTAAATTCAGGATTTTTATTTTGTTTTTTTTTTAATTTTGATTTACCCAATGTCACTCTCACCAATAAGACGAATCTTTTGATACCACTCATATAAATATACGACAACCCGTTTAGGCTCTAGAGCGTACCAAAGAAATATACATACATACACTCGAAAACCAAACCAAGGAGGGTTTGGTTTTCGCAGTCGGGTAAAAATAAGCATAGAATAACACAATTGTTTTTTTTCCAGAGCAATACTTCTAGACGGGTGTACTATAGGCGGTAAATCAGGTGCGTTGTTCGACCGACGCATTGCCAAATACAGCTTAGACCTTCTCAAGTCCCGCCTTAGTCATGTTCCACCCCAGGACTACTACCCACTGATGCATGAAAGGAGGAAACAGTACGATGCTGTGACGTTACCGAAGATCATCAGAGAAAGAGATACCGA
This sequence comes from Diaphora mendica, assembly GCA_949125395.1. NCBI lineage: Eukaryota > Metazoa > Arthropoda > Insecta > Lepidoptera > Erebidae > Diaphora > Diaphora mendica. Next base: position 38,693,705 of record OX421310.1, on the reverse strand, counting down.
GTATCAGTTTTATAGGCTGCTTTGGTTCCAAAGACTTTTGCATGTAAGTTTTTTTTTTAAATAGCCATTTACTACTGTAGTTAAGAATTTTTCGAGGTTACTTTGGGTAAATAAAGTAGCTTGTAACTTGTTTTTTTTTTTTATGGAATAGGCGGACAAACGAGCAGACGTATCGCCTGATGGTAAGCGATTACCGCCGCCCATGGATACCTGCAACACCAGAAGCGTCACAAGTGCGTTGCCGGCCTTTTGGGGATGGGGGGGAGGGTAGGGAATGGAGGGGAGCGTAGGGGATGGGGGGGGAGGGTAGGGAATGGAGGGGAGCGTAGGGGATGGGGGGGGGGGTGAGGGTAGGGGATTTGGGTACAGGCCTCCAGTATCCTCACTCACTCGATGAAACACAGCGCAAGCACTATTTCACACCGGTTTTCTGTGAGGCCGTGGTATCACTCCGTTCAATACCTATATCCTGTTTCACATCTGTAAAACATTCTACTGTAGGCGTTGTGTGAACACGCCTATGGCTGATGCAGGAAGGAAAAGTACTAAGAAATGAGAATAAGGCATTTGCTCACGTAGGTCGTAGGTACTTGGAAATAATTCCACTTATAAATTTATTTTGTTTATTTATTTATTTGTAAATAAACAAATTACAAGTTTGAACTTATCGACGGTTTCCGAAGCTCGCTTCCAGGCTTGTATCGCGGCAACCAAAACCAGAGTTTACATTATTCATAAATGATTCAACATATCTATATATATACACTAAGTATATTTATTACATAATATAGAAACCAATGTACATAAACATAATTTATAAAAAATAAATAACAATATTTACATACAAGCGTCAAAAGACTCCACATCTTCGCCTACTGGTAGTGTTCCCAAAAGACTGGCAGCATTACCACGTTGAATGGCAATGCTGATTCACTAAGATACACTAAGTTATATATAAATGTAACTTTGTGATTTCTATTTAAGGATGTTTCGTAAACGTATAGAATTAGTAAAAAAATATTTTTTATTACATTTCTACCTTTGATTTTTTATCGATATTCTAAAGAAATATAGTATTTAGTGATTGAGAGAGTGTGTATTTACTTTGACATGCAAAAATGTTGTCTAATTCGATGTTAAAATACTTTATTTTTTTTAAATTAAATTACAGTTGACAATTTGACGCGCGTAAGCAGTATATGACAGTTGACAATCTATCGAAAGTTTACAATCTAACTAAGTAGATTATAATCTACCGATTTTTACAGTACAATAGTGAAAATTCATGAGATAAAAGAAAAATAAGCAACATGATTTCTTTTATAGGGCTATCCCTACACGGCTCCATACATCCGCGCTGAAGCAGAAGTGGACATACCACCTCTACTTCGAGGTCACGTGTGGGCCGCTCTGTTGGGCGTCGTGGGCGATATTGAAGAGCAGTATGAAAGGATTGATAAGGAAACTCCCACGCCTACTGATAGACAGGTACAGTATCACCAAACGTAATATTAATTTTTCATGGTTTTGCTAATTTCTTAGCTATTAACTAAAAAGTCTGTTATTAATTAATGTGGTAGTGACCATATAAATCACATCTCTCATCTATTGTTGTCTAGAGTGTTACTTATTATTTAACTACAAGACTGCCACACTAATATTCATAAAATTGAATATCGACAATAAAATCTGAGATGGATTGATGTAACTAATTGTAAAGGACCATAAAAGGAATTCAGGATTTTGAAATCAAAGGCAGGCGTGTGAACTGTTTGCTGTGAGCTTTTATATTGAACTTCAATTTGACAAATAAATTATAGATTGATTACTTAATAATACGATGAGCCTTAAATATTACTAGCGTCAAGACGCTGCTACCACATTTAGCGTAGGCGCTCCAACATGCCGCCGGGCGTTGAAAGTACCACTTTCAACAAGACATCAAGATACCGGTAATGGACATATCCTGGAGAACGCCCTCCGTATTGTGCCTGTCGAGGTCTTGATGTCGGCGACACGAACGATTCCATCAGATCCCGGATGAACAGCCGTAACCCGTCCTAATCTCCACTGCAGAGGCGGAAGATTGTCCTCCTTTATGACGACTAAAGTATCGACCTTCAAGCCATCCTTACAAGAGCGCCACTTGACGCGTTGCTGCAACTCAGCAATGAACTCCTTGCTCCATCTTGTCCAGAAATGTTGGCGGAGTTGTTCGATGCGCCGATAATGACTTTGAGGGTTAGTGGAATGCTCTTCAACATTTGGCTGCGGCAAGGACGTGAGTGGACGACCGACGAGAAAATGACCTGGTGTCAGCGGAGTGAAATCGTCAGGGTCTGAAGATAGTGGCGTTAATGGGCGTGAATTCAAAATTGCCTCGATTTGTACTAATGTGGTGTTAAGTTGTTCGAAGGTTAAATGACAATTTCCCAACACTCTGTGCAAATGATACTTGACAGATTTAACACCCGCTTCCCAAAGACCGCCAAAATGAGGGGTATAAGCGGGAATGAAATGAAAGTTGATTCCCTCACTGGCCATACTCGCACCCAAGGAATCTCTACTAGACTTTAAAAATTTGGAAAGTTCGTTGTACGCACCAACAAATGAGGTACCGTTATCCGAATAGATATGTACGGGCTTTCCTCTACGTGCTATAAACCTATGTAAACATAGTAAGTAACTGCTGCTAGTCAAATCACCTACAAGCTCTAGATGAATAGCTTTGGTTGTAAAACAAATGAAGATGGCTATGTATACCTTCACGAGCCTACAACCGCGACCTGAACGACTAGCACACATAATAGGGCCGGCATAATCGACGCCTGTGGTTTCAAAAGGAGAGCCACCTGGAAGAAGGCGCTGCCGTGGCAAATTACCCATCAATGGAGTAACCACCTTACCCTTCATTCGATGACAGAGTACGCACCGATGGTAACAGGCCTTAGCTAGATTACGACCTCCTATAGGCCAATATGACTCTCTTATTGAAGCCAACAATAGTTGTGGCCCTGCGTGCATCAACCTCTTATGCTCATAATTAAATAATAATTTTGTGAAATGATGAGTGTACTGTAATATTATAGGGTGCCGCTTATTATAATTAAAATCAGAGTTGTCGAGACGTCCTCCGACACGCATTATGTTATCATTATCTAAATAGACATTAAACTTTAAAAGGACGCTCCTTTTAGGTAATCTTTCTTGTGATAAAAGTAATTTGTACTCGAAGAATGATTGACGCTGACTTTGTTCAATCAAAATATTTAAAGCCTTTTTTAATTCATCGTTTGATAGAAAATTAGAACTTAACGTTTGCTTTCGACATAATTTGATGAATCGCAACACATAAGCCGTAGAACGTACTACGCGAGAGTAATTGGAAAAGCGACTAAAATCGATTAACTGCTCATTATCATACTGGTTAACACTGACAGTTAGTGACACATCGGGTCGAGTTTCAGGGAGAGTATAAGAGTCTAAACCTCTGACTAAAGAAGGCCAGTCACGTGGTTCCTGTAGTAGAAAGCTAGGACCAGACCACCACAAGTCCAAACTGTGCAGAGTACGAACATCAACGCCACGTGATATCAGGTCTGCTGGGTTTTTATCTGTCGGGACATGTCGCCAGGTACAGTGACCTGCCTGTTCTGAAATTTCAGCTACGCGATTGCGTACAAATGGCTGAAGTTTAGATGGCAACATCTGTAACCACCCCAACACTATAGTGGAATCAGTCCAACAACACATGCGACTAAACTTCACTCTAAGTGAACTAGATACCCTCTCGCAAAGACGAGCTCCCACCACAGCGCCACACAACTCCAATCTAGGAATTGTGGTTGGTTTGATTGGCGCCACTCTACTCTTTGCCATCACTAATCGGACCATACAGCCACCCTCACTATTGACGCTACGTATATAGGCACAAGCTCCGTATGCACGTTCAGATGCATCTGTAAAGATGTGGAGGTCTAAGTCTGTATACGATTCACAAACGACAATACGTGGAATTCGAAAAGAATTCACACAAGGCAAGTTTGTCACAATGGCTAGCCATTCTGTATTAATTTCAGGAGATAATGGGTCATCCCACGATAATTTATCAAGCCACATTCTTTGTAATAACATTTTCATGCTTATTACAAAGGGGGATAACAATCCTAAAGGGTCAAAGATTCTAGCAATGACAGACAACAAGTCACGTTTAGTATGATTGGTGGAAGACACAGTGGAACTAATTGAAAATACGAGTTCATCTGAACCTGCATACCAGCCTAAGCCTAGCAGTTTGTTAGGCTCAGTAGACCCAAAATTAAAGTCAAGTGATGACTGGTCAATCGCAGCCAGCAACTCAGGCTCGTTTGACTTCCACTTACGCAGTGGCATGCACGCCGATGCAAGTGTCTTCGTAACCTCTTCACGAATAAATTTGACGTCATCTAATAGATCACCCCCTGTCAGGAGATCATCTACGTAGAAGTCATGCTTGATGACGTCAGCAACCTTCTCATTCTTACAGTCAAGACCTAACTGATAAAGACATCGGGTAGCTAAAAATGGTGCACTAGCTGTACCGTAAGTGACAGTATTCAATTTATAAACCTTGACATGATCTGATTCCTTATCGCGCCAGAGAACCTGCTGCAGCTGTCTATCAGACGGGTGGACGTCCACGCATCTGTACATCATCTGGATGTCTCCGGCTAAGACATACTTGTACTGTCTAAACCGAAGAAGTATAGACAGAAGGTCATCTTGAATGGTTGGGCCAACCATCTGTATATCGTTCGATGAAACACCAGAAGTTGTGGGACAGCTCGCATTGAAAACCACGCGAAGTTTCGTGGTACTGCTCTGCTCACGTAAAATCCCGTGATGTGGTATGAAGTAACCAGAAGGGTTAAAGGCTGATTGTTTACATTCAGTCATATGCCCTAGTAATTCATACTCGGACATAAACATGTGATACATCATACTAAATTCAGTTTTGTATTTTAATCTACGCTCCAATGAATAAAGACACTGAGTAGCTTTATGAACTGAGTCTCCCAGAACAGAAGGGTTTTGCTTGAGTGGAATACGAACACAAAAGCGACCGCTCGCCAATCGTGTCGTATTTTTAATGAAGTGTTCCTCACACCTCTTCTCTTCTGGAGAGTACTGAGAATTCTTCTTATTAATCTCTTCTAACTGCCAAAACTTAGTCAAGTCAGCTCGAATTTTGTCTAAATCCGTAGAATCAGTAGAACTCAATTTAGCAAAATGACACCTTATATTATTAGAAAGCAAGGTGACATAATTACGACTGATGGGACCGGACACGATCCAGCCTAATCTGGTTTCGAATAGGATTGGTTTTCCAATACCTAGCTTTATCCGCTGGGTACCCAATAAGTCCCAGAAAACATCAGCACCAAGTAATAAATCCACATCAGCAGGTTTGTAAAAAGTGGGGTCAGCTAGACAGACATGAGACGGAATACATAAGTCAGAAATGTTTATATTACGACATGGCACCTCAGTAGTAATTGATGGTAAAACAAAACACATCAATTTAACATTAAAACAATTATTAATTGATGTCATATTGATACGACATGTTTTACCTACGTGTGACGTCACGTTACTGATGCCAAAGATCGACCTATCTATCTCATTAGTATTTAAATCTAGCTGTTTACATAATCGTTGCGTTACAAAACTCGACGTACTACCGCTGTCAAGCACTGCGCGAACTACATGTTCACGACCACTACGATCACGTAACTTGACTAACGCGGTGGATAACAACACATCATGTTGATTATTGTCACACAAGGATGTGATGTTAGCCGATAACGCAACATTACTTGTCTCAGTGCTCGCAGACGGCACCGACAATCCAGGGAACAAGTTATCAGACGAGTTTTTTGGATAATTATGATTAGGATTCGCTGTACGTTTGAAATCATCTATATGAATAAGTGTATTATGCCGGCGCTTACAATGTTTACAACCCGGCTTCTTACAGTGATTAGCAAAATGACCCGGGCGAAAGCAATTAAAACAAACTTTGTAGGTAGGTAACAACTTAATACGAGCTCCACTGCTTAGGGCGAGAAACTGTGCACAATTATTTAAATAATGGTCACCTTTACATTTAGGACAAACGTTCATAACTGTATTGGTACTAGAACTGTTGATTCCTTGCACAGTAACCATAGATTTAACCTTAGGGCATAACTTTAAATTCAGCTGGGACAAGTTATTTCGCGACAATTCCAACGTTTCTACTAAATCAGCGCGCGCGCGTATGAATTGAAGGAATGTATCAAAGGTAATCTTACTATTTTTATCCATCCGACCCTTATACTCCTCCCACTCACGAAACGTTTTGCTGTCTAGCTTGCGAGTAATTATGTAAATCAGCAGAGTGTCCCAGTGCTTAACGGGTTCGCCTAAAGATTCTAAAGAACGTAGGTTTTTATTTAATTGGTCAACTAATGCCTTTAAAATGACTGATGATTCTTTAGTTATTTGATCAATGTTAAATATAGCCGTAATATGATTTTGTATTAACAACCTCTTGTTGTCAAAGCGCTCGCATAGTACATTCCAGGCCACAGTATAATTACTTGCCGAAAATTCTATTGACTGTATAACGACAGCAGCGGAACCCTCCAGTGACGTACGTAAATAGTGGAATTTATTTATTGCGTCGATATCATCATTAGAGTGGATCAGACTCGTGAAGGTATCATGAAACTCCAACCAGTTGTTGTAAGACCCATTGAATTTAGGCAGCTGAATTGTAGGTAACTTGACTGGCTTATGACAACTAGCGCGGGTACTGTTACCACTATGAAAAGAATCACTATCTTTATTTAAATTGCTTAACAGATTTTGAGCCCTAGAAAGTGATTTATAATACAGGGATTCAAACTCTGAACGCTCAGATAATTGTAATTTAGTATCATCGACGATACACTCTAATTTTAATTGTACCTCATCATATTGTCCGTACAACGACTCAATCTTGCCAATACGCAGCTGAAGCTCCGTTATGTCGCACCCAGTCGTCGACTTAGGATCAGTTAGGGCATCTAAATAATTGATGAATGCGGTTAAACGGCCTTTAAAGCTTCCTCGCTTCTTTACAAGCTCCCTCTCCTCGGTCATACTGGGAAACGGGTGAATTAAACCTGTAATTTACAATAATAAAGCGTGAACACAAAATAGGTAGGTATAACTTTTCTACCACCTACAGCTACAATATTGTATACTAATGCCAACTAATCACATTAAATACTAACAATAAATAAACAGTAATATGCGAATACTAAGTACAAACTCGTTTTATAAAATGACTCAATAAATATTAACAAACAGATAAGAAAGAGTAACGTATAAGTATATGCGGTTATAAATGTTAACAATCGCTAATTATTGCATACCAAATAACATCTAATACTCAACAAATTGTATCTAACACCTACACCAAAGTACCTACTTATATGTGAATAATAATTTTACACTAACTTATCTTAACAATTAACATATACAATTAAGTTGAAATAACGTAATATTAATAATTACTATACCTATAACAAATAAGTATGATATGCAACTTAACTGCTACTTATTAAGATTAAAAGGCACTATTCACATTTACAATTTACTGTACGGTAGATACCTATGCGATGAAACTACACTAATTGATACAATAAAATTGGTATTAAACACTTGACCGTTATTTGAAGCTTATTATATTCAGAGTGGCGTTCTTGACTTCCGCTTCATTTTCCATCTCTTTTACCCTTTAGTAGTATTTATATATACCTTTCTCTTTCCCTCACTCGTTTTCTCCCACCAGGTGGCGCTGTCACCCGACAGCTTAAGCTCGGTAGAGTTTAATATTTCATTGGCGTCTAAAATTCCGCATAGAGCAGTTGTTGGCTACCAACATTGCAGAATTTTCATAAATACTTATTACAGTATCGCTATACACTATTGTACTGGATTACAATATAATTGAAATAAGTATTCTGGCTGTGTAATCCATCCATACCCGCATCGAAGAAAACCGTGAGTACCGATTTATATTAAAAATAATTGAATGTGTGCTACATATGGGCGAAGTATATTAATCATTTAAACGGTGTTACCGTTCGATTTTAGCCTATTCTAATTTTAATATCGTGTAATGTGCATGATATGCAAAGTACCCTCTTTACACTGGGTTTTGAATTATTATTTTTTCCGTGTGTTTAAATATCTTAAACAGAGATCTACTTATATTAATATACTAGTTAGTATATTAAATTACAGCTATTCTATTGAACAGCATATATTTACACGGTGCTAACGTTCGACCTTAGCCTATTTTCAAGTTTAATAACGTGTTTTTATGCAAGTACCCTCCTTGCTGTAGTACTGAATTATTTATTCTTTTTTCTAGTGGTTAATTTTCTAGAATTACAGCTATTCTATTGATTACATTATACATTGTCAAGTTACAATGGAGAAACCCTGTAATATTGAGTCACAGGAAGCGCCGGGGCCCTCTGGCTTACAAAATAAAAAGCCTAGATCGCGACAATCGCATTCATATCTGACTTCTAGTTCTTCCTGTAGTTCCACTCGTAGTTCTTCAACTTCGTCATCTATGAAGACATCTAATAGAAAGAAACGACATCGCCGTTATCATAAAAATAAACATAGGAGTGAAACGCAATCGCACAAATGATTTGTTTACTAAACTATCACAAGAAGTTACTGAACTTCGCAATTATGTATATGGTGAAAACTCTGTAAGACACGGTCAGCCGGAAATGTCACCTCGTGGATCGGTAGACTTACAATCGTGTAATCATGATTAAATTTCTTTACTCGAAAATCAGTCTATGTGTATTGACGACGAAACAGTACGCGAAGACAGACAGTTTAAAATTGACCTACAAGTAAAACTAAAGGAGCCCTCGGTTCCTAAAGCACCTAGTGAGTTTGTCGAGTCGCTACAACAAATGCAACGCTTTGACCAAAGTGAATGGTGCGAGATTAGGTACTCAGAGGTACAGAAATCTTATATTCACACACCTGGTTTCATTGAACTGGGAGTTAATGAGGAAATAAAGATATACGACTCCTCTCGCTACTTAGCGCAAGCCGATAAAACGTATGGCGCCTTGACCTTTTGTGCCCTTAAACAACGTGATCAGTTACAGAAAAGTATGTGTGATCTCATCTCCTGGTCTCGGAGCAAAGATAGTGTCACGGCAGATCAACTGCATAACAAAATCACCGAAATATTCTCCGACGGAGACTATTATAAAGTTTACTCGGATATGCTTCAGCTTATTTGTGGTCATCGTGCAGAAACCATCCAACTGCGTAGGGATGGAGTAATAAATCATGTAAGAGACCCACTTTTTAAGGCAACCTTACGTAAAATACCGCCATCCAACCAACATATTTTCAATGCCGAGCTACTTACATTGGCACTGGAAAAGGCGGGAGGTGTCAGGAAGACATTCCTACCCTCAAATAAAACTAGTGGACAAAAACCTGTTGCGCAAACAGGTTTTAAAAAGCCCACTCGCTACCCCGCGCAGGGGTCAGCTCATTTTTATGTGCCCCCGCAGGGTACTCATCAAGTATGTCACACTACGCCTGGCAGTTTTCCGCCCTCGCAGGGGGGGCGACTCGAGCAATACACGGAGAGCTGTAGATATAGCCATCCTTTGCATAGAACAGATTCTGATAAAAGAAATGCTCGAAAATCTAACCTCAACACTCGTGGGTCCTTTCGTTCACGGGGAGGCTATCACATTAAAGACAAGCAAGATACGAGCGGGGGTATCAGGAAGAGAATGGCAACCACTGAATATCGCTTGGGAGGAAAGAGAGGTAGGTTCTGACTCCCAGAACTTTCGAGCAGGCCAATTGAGAGTCTATGTCGACCGATGGCGGAAACTGGGAGCACCGAACATACTGCTTCGCATCATAAAAGGGTATCGCATACCTTTTGCCAAAAAACCGCCTCTCATGCTACCCAAATTACAAAGCTCGCTCATGACCAAACAATCCGGGGCGATGTCGACTGTGATGTCACAAATGATAGCGCAGCAGGTGCTGGAGGAAGTACAACTCTCACCAAGTTTCCTGTCAACAATTTTTCTGACCCCAAAGACCGACGGCTCTGCTCGGCCCATTTTCAACCTAAAAAATCTAAACCAATTTGTTCACACAAAACCATTCAGACTCATAAACGTGTTCAGAGTCCCAGACTTTCTTCAACAGAACGACTGGCTCTGCAAGATAGATATCTCCCAGGTCTACTTCAATCTGCCAATAGCTCGGTCTCACAGACGATTTCTCAGGCTCATTTACAAAGGAAAACTATTTCAAATGACGTGCCTACCCTTCGGTCTCAGCACAGCACCAAGGGTTTTTGCAATGTTAACGAATTGGGTAGCCGAGACACTAAGACGCGAAGGTATACGCCTACTGGTATACCTAGACGATTTCCTGATAGCACATCAAAGCTACCGGACGTTACAAAGTCAAGTACAAATAGTATTAGATCGACTAACCTACCTAGGATGGCCAATAAACTATCAAAAATCTGTCGTACACCCATGCAAATGCTTAATTTTTCTGGGCATCAAATGGAACCCATGGTTGAACGAGAAATCGTTGCCACTCGTAAAAATAGCGAAAACAAAAGAAAGCCTGTCGAGACTTCTTCACAAGCATACTGTTACCCTAGAAGAACTACAAAGTCTTGTAGGTTTACTGAACTTTGCAAGTGCTGCCGTACCAAAGGGCAGACTTCACTTTCGGGATACCCTCGTATTCATGAATCAGAAATTAAGACAACGTGCTGTCAGTGTGACTCTTCCCAGACAAGTGCAAGAGGATCTCAAATGGTGGTTTCAGAATTGTCACCAAACCTCCCCTATCCACTATCCAAAGCCTACACACTTTTTGACTACAGACGCATCAGATCTAGCTTGGGGGGCTCAGCTCGACAGCCTTGCGTTATCGGGACCGTGGTGCAAAGAAGAAGAAGACCTTCATTGCAATCAAAAGGAGATGCTAGCAATATTGAAGACAATAGAAATTCAGGGCGTGTTCTTATGCGATTCAACCATCCTAGTTCAAAGCGACAACAAAACGGTTATTGCCTATCTGCGAAACGAGGGAGGGACCAAATCCGCTCCATTACTACAACTAACAAAAGAAGTATTTCAACTTCTAGACAAGCATCAGATAAGCCTGAAAATGCAACACTTACCAGGAATATACAACTGTCATGCAGATCACCTATCGCGACACCGCAACCCACCAGAGTGGCATCTCTTAGCCCATTGCACAGAGAAAATATTTCGGAAATTCGGGATACCCGTAATAGACTTGTTTGCCTCGCAACACGCAAAAGTAGTCGCAAATTACGTGTCTCTGGACCTGAACGACCACCAAGCAATGTATCACGATGCCTTCTCCCGGAAATGGAACTATCCCCTAGCTTGGGTATTCCCGCCACCTTATCTAGTTCCCAAGGTGTTAGCACACCTCAATTCTGCCTCGGGAGAATACCTTCTAGTAGTGCCACGGTGGGAACGAGTCTTTTGGAGAGCAGACATAAAAGGCCGTGCTCGGGCACCCCCGTTCACGATTCGGAATTTACATCTATGCCTAATAGACACGTCCACGGGACTACCACCACCGAGAGTCCAAGAGATGACAATAGAAATATGGAAATGTTGGGGGGGTTGTCCCAAAACCTGAAACTCTGGAATAATGATCAGGTAGAACTCTTAAAATCTTCTTGGCGCCCGTCCACCAGGAAGACATACAGGGTAGCCTGGAACAGATGGCTAACTTGGACCACGAAGCAGGGAGTAAGTGCCTTCCAACCGGCTGGCCAGGACATAGCCCGATTTTTAGCAGATCTATACATCATAGAAGGATTAGCCTATAATTCAATTTTGCTGCATAAGTCTGTTGTTTGCACCTTATGTAACTCTGAGAATGTCAGTAGACTGAGCTCTCATGTCCTAGTCACTCGTATACTAAAGTCCATCGCCCTGAAGAAGCTAGTTACTAAGAAAACTACAGTTTGGGATGTAGACATACTAGTGAGATACTTACAAAGTTATGAAGTAGATGAAAGCAACGCTTTTGCAGTTTGTAGACATACAGCGACCTTATTACTCCTTTGCTCAGGTAGGCGAGTCCATGACCTAACCTTACTGGCAGTCGATGAAACACACCTTTCAGAGTCTAATGACTACCTTATCCTATGGCCCTTGTTTGGGTCTAAAACCGACGGAATTAACCATAGACAGTCGGGTTGGAAATTGATCACAAATTTGACAAACAAAAACTTAGACTCAGTATTTTGGGTGAAGCACTGTATTTCTATTTTAAAGGAAAAGCGACAGCGAAGCGGGCATGCCAATCTATTCATCAACCTTAGAGGTAAACCTAGAGTCGCTTCCCGCACCGTTATCGCTGGTTGGGTTAAATCACTATTATTACAAGCTGGCATAGATGCTGCAGCTGGTAGCTTGAGATCTGCGGTAGCTTCTAAGAGTTGGCTAAATAATTGCCCATTGGACGAAATACTTGCTAGGGGTAACTGGAAGTCTCAAAACACCTTTGCCCGTTATTATTGTAAACAGGTGGTGCCAATTATGTCAACGAGCCACCCTTATGAATTAACAAGTACATTTATTCCAATTACTTAAATATTTAGTTCATTATATAGGTATGTCAATAGGTTTTATTATAAACCTGTAGAACCTTCATCTTTTCTCGCTGCTTGTACTTCGAGTACCAGCAGGACATCGGAAATTATTGTGATTATTTTTCTCGATGAATTGTATTACTGTATACCTAATTGTACTCTGTTTCCTTTTTGAGCAATAAATAGTTTCTCTTTATTATGATTATAATTTTTGGTCTTATATAGTTGTTGATGTCACATTGGCGTCCTCTTTCCACCAGGTGATAACAAACACGTCTCAATATAATAAGCTTCAAATAACGGTCAAGTGTTTAATAGCAGTGTTTTACCTGAAAATAAAACACACATTAAATACTTACCTTATTTGAAGCTTACACTCTAGTGCTACCTGGTGTAGATTATCGACTCAATGAAATATTAAACTCTACCGAGCTTAAGCTGTCGGGTGACAGCGCCACCTGGTGGGAGAAAACGAGTGAGGGAAAGAGAAAGGTATATATAAATACTACTAAAGGGTAAAAGAGATGGAAAATGAAGCGGAAGTCAAGAACGCCACTCTCAATATAATAAGCTTCAAATAAGGTAAGTATTTAATGTGTGTTTTATTTTCAGGTAAAACACTGCTAATAATACACTAACCTGATAATATCTTCGACACAGTTCGCTTATATTACCTGAATTGAGTGTTGAGTTACGATATACCTGATGAATAAAAGTTAACACCACAAAGTACTCCTTTCTTAAGCCACTTCGCCGGTAGTTAACGCCCGTGAATATTTTCTTATTTAATTTAATCTTCGGCTGATATTCCTTATATAATTGATTTTCTTCCACAATATAGCTGATTGACGATTATCCGGTACGATAGGACCATGTAAAGGACAATAAAAGGAATTCAGGATTTTGAAATCAAAGGCAGGCGTGTGAACTGTTTGCTGTGAGCTTTTATATTGAACTTCAATTTGACAAATAAATTATAGATTGATTACTTAATAATACGATGAGCCTTAAATATTACTAGCGTCAAGACGCTGCTACCACATTTAGCGTAGGCGCTCCAACACTAATTCTATGAGAAGAGGAATACATTTAAATTTCTGCTGCCTTCTCTGCTCTTCTGTGCTTGAGGTCTCGGGTTCGATACCCGAGTCGGGTCAAATGTTTGTATGATTTACAAATATTTGTTTCGGAGTTTGGGTGTTTTCTATGTTTAATATGTATGTATTGACAAAAAAAAAGTATAAATGTATTAATATCAGTTGTCTAGTACCATAACACAAGCTTGGCTTAGCTTGGGTCTAGACGGGTGTTGTGTGTTAGATGTCCGAAATATATATTTATTCTACCCTTTGCCATTGATATAAAGTCTATATTCGTTTAACAGATAGATGTCGATATCCCTCGCTGCCACCAGTACTGCTGGCTCCTTTGCGGTTCAGCTGGTCACCGGACATTGAAACGTTTGCTCAAAGCGTGGCTGTTGACAAACCCTCAGTACGTGTATTGGCAAGGACTGGATTCGTTGACTGCGCCTTTCTTATATTTGAACTTCTGTAATGAAGGTGAGTTAATTCCTAATCTACTGTCTTATAAACATTGTATTGTGATTATAGTCTATTCGCGTTAAGAAAATAGTGGCGAAACCACTGTTGCACATTACGAAGTTTTCAAACGTTTAATGCTACCATGGAGGGAGTATGAAAGCACTGTTGCATATTTCGAAGTTTTCAAACGTTTAACGCTACCATAGAGGGGATATGAAAGCACTGTTGCACATTACGAAGTTTTCAAACGTTTAATGCTACCATGGAGGGAGTATGAAAGCACTGTTGCACATTTCGAAGTTTTCAAACGTTTAACGCTACCATAGAGGGGATATGAAAGCACTGTTGCACATTACGAAGTTTTCAAACGTTTAACGCGCTACCATGGAGGGGGTATGAAAGCACTGTTGCACATTACAAAGTTGCACTTCTTCCGCGCGGAGGGACTCCACGCATTTTTGTAACATAATTCGATCAGTCCCTCACTTATAAATCATCAATTATAAGGGAATAGCAATGCTTACAGAATTACTTTCCAGAATTATTGTTTTCGAATAAGATTTATCATAAACCGCAAAACACAACCGACAACGATAAAAGTTAGTTTAGTATTGTTGTTTAAGCCCCATTTAGTGTTGCCAATATGCATAGACAAAGCTTACGTAATTTTTTATCCAATGAGGTTCAAATGAATTTAAGGTAGATTTAGTAATATCCACTTAATAACAATTGGCTATGATTCTTTATTTTTTATAGTACAGGCGGCAAACGAGCAGACGTATCGCCTGATGGTAAGCGATTACCGCCGCCCATGGACACCCGCAACACCAGAGGCGTCACAAGTGCGTTGCCGGCCTTTGGGGGATGGGGAAGGGGAGGGGGGTGAAACACAGCGTAAGCGCTGTTTCACACCGGTTTTCTGTGCAGCCGTGGTATCACTCAGGTCGAGCCGGCCCATGCATGCCAAAGCCTGAACATCTTTATAAGACAAACAAAAATTAACAAAAATACTTTTTCCTCCAACAGCGAGAGCATTCGCCTGTCTGTCTGCCTTCGTCCCAAAATTCCTTCACAAGTTTTTCCTCAAAGACAACAGTGCAGTCATAAAGGAGTACTTGGCTAAGTTCTGGCAGATGACCGCTTTCCACGAGCCGGAGCTGGCGACGCATCTACATGATATCAACTTCGTTCCTGAACTCTTCGCTATACCCTGGTTCTTGACTATGTTTTCACGTAAGTTTGATGGAATTATTTGTACGTAAGGCTCTTTGCAAACGACGAGGCTGGGCGAGTCGGATAATTGCACCGCTAACGACATTTTTATTTTATTTATTTATCTTTTTTGTACACAGTTACACACATTACAACAGATTTTACAAATGTGACAATTGGCGGTCTTATCGCTCATGGCGATTTATTGCTTCAAGATCAAAAAGTTGCATCGCTCCGTCGTCTGAGGAGCACCTAATTGTAGCTTATTGTTCGTGTATTAATGGAGTTGATTATAGTATAGGCGATGGGTTAGTTCGTGTATTAATAGAGTTTATAGTACAGACGATGGGTTAATGTTGGTATATCTAACTGAAGAATGGGTAGAACAGACAGACTGCTTGCACATAGTTATATTAAAGAAAAAAACTTAGATGATTTGTAGGACATATTACCCTTGTATACACTAGTGAACCCTACAGATGTACCTCTACTCGAAAGTTGGTAGTGATAGGGAATTTTGACAATGAACTAAAAAAAAACAAAATATCTGGAACTTAATTACGGCACTTTTACAATGATAATGCCAGTATTTGTGTAAATGTGCGATATAAATGTACAGTTAAGATAGTCCGTTTAAAATACTAGGTAATGTGTTTTATTTGATGATTATTATGTAGGTCTGTGACATATTGATAAGCCCGATTACTCATAAATATTACGCAACTATTGTGTATTCCATTAACGTAAACATTCAGATAATGGATGCTCTAAATGTTACATAAAAATCTTACTGATTGTACTTGCCATTGTACATTCAATTCATACTAATATTATAAATTCGAAATTAACTCTGTCTGCCTGTCTTCACGGGTAAACCACTGCACCTATTTCTACTAAGAAATACTTTTTTCTTGAGGAAGGGCATAGGATATTATTTACCGCGGTAACCGACATACACGCGGGTGGAGACGCGGGGAAAAGCTAGTATCTACTTTGGAGTTGATTACTACTAATGGAGTTGATTATAGTATAGGCGATGGGTTAGTTCGTGTATTAATAGAGTTTATAGTACAGACGATGGGTTAATGTTGGTATATCTAACTGAAGAATGGGTAGAACAGACAGACTGCTTGCACATAGTTATATTAAAGAAAAAAACTTAGATGATTTGTAGGACATATTACCCTTGTATACACTAGTGAACCCTACAGATGTACCTCTACTCGAAAGTTGGTAGTGATAGGGAATTTTGACAATGAACTAAAAAAAAACAAAATATCTGGAACTTAATTACGGCACTTTTACAATGATAATGCCAGTATTTGTGTAAATGTGCGATATAAATGTACAGTTAAGATAGTCCGTTTAAAATACTAGGTAATGTGTTTTATTTGATGATTATTATGTAGGTCTGTGACATATTGATAAGCCCGATTACTCATAAATATTACGCAACTATTGTGTATTCCATTAACGTAAACATTCAGATAATGGATGCTCTAAATGTTACATAAAAATCTTACTGATTGTACTTGCCATTGTACATTCAATTCATACTAATATTATAAATTCGAAATTAACTCTGTCTGCCTGTCTTCACGGGTAAACCACTGCACCTATTTCTACTAAGAAATACTTTTTTCTTGAGGAAGGGCATAGGATATTATTTACCGCGGTAACCGACATACACGCGGGTGGAGACGCGGGGAAAAGCTAGTATCTACTTTCTTACTTATTTAATGTCCTCTTATCCCTTACTAGCTGTCCAACACAACGTCGCCGCGTCGTTTACGTCTCCTATTGCCCGTAGCGTAATAATTTTGCCGTTTTTGTTACATTCTTCATTGGTGCTCCGCTCCAATTAGTCTTAGCGTGATGATATATTGCCTATAGCCTTCCTCGATAAACGGACTATCTAACACTGAAAGAATTTTTCAAATCGGACCAGAAGTTCCCGAGATTAGCGCGTTCAAACAAACTCTTCAGCTTTATAATATTAGTATACATCAGAGTCAGGGCTCTCCGAAGGGACCTCCATTTCTCCCGGTCTTGTGCAGAAACCTCGAGATCGGTCCAGCTGTAGCTGTAGTATCTACGTAAATTATCTTGATTAATTATGCCAAATATTGTTAAGCCCAAAACATGAAAATGGCTAGACCAATTTGGTTATTTTTTATCATACACACATCAAAAGTGTCTAGGGATCAAGCATTTTTATGCGGATTTCTTGAGATTGAGATGTGGCTTTGGCCCTGGCCTGCTCAGTCGCCAGACTTGAACCCGATTGAGCATGCATGGGATATGCTACAGAGAAGAGCTCTGCCGAATATGGATGTATCCAGTCGCAAAAAGACCTTTTTTTGTTGTTGCAACGAACATGGGCGGCCATTCCACAGCGTGATTTGGATGAACTCATTTGGAGTATGCCAAACCGATTCTTGTGTTGTTAGTGTTCGCGGTAGAAACACGGATTATTAATTGTTTAAGTTACCTAATAAAATTTTAAAGAAAACTGTTATTTCAGTCTTTTTTTCGAACTTTAATGTTAGTGGTTCAAATGTCAAAAATCCCTTTATTAGGAAAATGGCAAATTTCTTTATTAATGCAAAGGTGACTTGGTTTATCGTTACTGTGACAAACGAAAACACTTTATTTGATGAATCCTTAAAGAAAATTTTAATTAATATCAATCAGGAGAAAAGTTATTGCAAAAATATATGTTGATCCCTAGACACATATGTTGATCCCTAGACACTTTTGATGTGTGTATTTGCGTTAAAGCACAAGGGGGCTTTTATAGGGGCAAAAGAGGTAAAAAGTTGCGGGGAAATAGTAAGAACAACACTTTTCCAATGACCAGATCTCATAAAATATGTCACTTTATCTCTAGCTGTCAAGCATTTGATGTAAGTAAAAAAAAAATAGGCGTGTTAGGATTTTCTTTGGTATGTCTTCAATTTAATTGCGGCTCCGTTCGTGTGTATGTCGGTTATCGCGATAAAAATTTTAACAAAAAAAAACCGACTTCAATCTGGACCAAATTTAAATGGGATCATTCAATTAAAAAAGAATTATCAAAATCGGTTCACCCAGTCGAAAGTTATGAGGTAACAAACATAAAAAAAAATACAGTCAATTTGAAAACCTCCTCCTTTTTTTGAAGTCGGTTAAAGCCAAAAACCGACTTCAAGGTTCGACTCGATTTCTCTTGGATGCCATCATCAGATTTTAATGTCCTTATCATGGTACCACCGTTGGGATATCTCCTTTCCATTAAAAAAAGAATCATCAAAATCGGTTCATAAACGGCGAAGTTATCCGCGAACACACAAAAAAAAATATATACGGTCCTTTGAGAACCTCCTCCTTTTTTGAAGCCGGTTAAAAAGTAGCCTGTCCTACCTCAAGAATCGAAGTAGCTCTATGCCAAATTTTATCTAAATAGGTCCAACGGTTTAGGTATGAAAGCGACAGACACACAGATAGAGTTACTTTCAAGTTTATAATATTATAAAATGGATTCAGTTTTTATTTTGGTATTTTTGTAACCCGAATAACTTAAGCTGTTATTGTAAAGGGAGGGAGGGGACCTAAGCTGGTTACGCTTTTGTTACCCTAGCTGTCTACAATATACTATTAATACTTGTTTCTTTACAGATGTATTTCCCCTTCATAAAATCGTGCACTTATGGGATGCATTGCTAGTAGAAGGTCCTGCGTTACCATTATTTATGGGAGTCGGTATACTGAGGCAGCTGAGAGACACTCTACTATCATCAGGATTTAACGAATGTATTTTACTGTTCTCTGATCTGCCTGAAATCGATATTGGCGAGTGTGTTAAGGTTAGTATCTAATGGTAGCTATAAATATAAAAAACAAAAATTTTAACAAAAAGAAACGACTTCAAAAACTGGACCAAATTAAAATGGGACCACATACGTTTGAAGTGCCTTACGTTTCAACGTTCTCCTTCGTTTAGTGCCTTTAATAGCTAACAAACCAGTCAGCTTATGACCACAGCTAATGCAACCCAACCGAAATGTCAGCATCTTCAAAGGACCTTTAGGATTGATCACGTTAATTTTATGATTAAAAATGATGTTATATAATTAAACCTGCATGTTCGACCGTTAGTCATTTGTTTGTATAAGTAAGGATTATCTTAGAATTATTTTTATTGAATTTAAATAATTCACAAAACAACAAATTTTAACAAAAAAAAACCGACTTCAAGAACTGGGCCAAATTTAAATGAGACCACACGGGAAGCACCAGCTTTCAAATAAAAAAAGAACCATCAAAATCGATTCTCCTAGTCGTAAGTACTGAGGTAACAAAGATTTAAAAAAAGCCACCTAAGAGAAAGAAGAGAGAGAGGGAAATCTTGAAACAATCCCAACGTTAGTAAAATAGACCAAAATCTCCTTTCTAAGGAGAGCTCTATGTCCAACAGTGGACAACTAAAGGCCGTTGATGTTGATTGTAAAATGTAGGACATATTTACGAGTTTGATTATTATATTCACATTGACACCTAGTAGTGTGTCAAGGTGAATGGCTGTAATAAGACAATTTTCAAAGAACACTTATCATAATTTTCTGTATTTGATGGCATTGAGTTGAGAAACCTTTACTACATCCGCATTCGCTTACATACTATTCTACATTGTGTATTTCGCTTTTAGTAAATCTATACTATACTAGGAGCACGCTATGATGGCCGTTTTGACATATTACAAAAGTGATGAGAAATGTCAATTAAAAAGGTTTAATAAAAGGTTTAATTTTATGACTAACTGCACGTCACTATTGACAGTAAAGAACAGCAATTTGCTCCTTCAAATGTAATTACTAATAATACGAAACATCATGATTTGACAAACGTCAAACCGGCCATCATAGCGTACTCCTAGTATAGTAATATTATAAACTAGTGGTTGCCCGCGGCTCCGCCCGCGTATATGTCGGTTATCGTGGCAAATAGTAGCCTATGTATTATTCTGATTTATAAGTTATATTACTGTAAAGTTTTATCCAAATCCGTTCAGTAGTTTTTACGTAAAAGAGTAACAAACATCCATCCATCTATACTTACAAACTTTCGCGTTTATAATCTTATATTATACAAGGTGGATACCACAAAGCAAGTGTTTTTTTTAACTAGGTATACCTACACACGTTACAAGTCCACCTACAAAGTTTCAATAAAATCGGTTCAGTAGTTTAGCCACAGGACACTACTTTTCGTTTTTGAAATTTACTACACGATGTGTTCAATGCAACCCGATTATCAACGGGTTAACAACCTTAGGTCTAACTACTCAAATAATTGTCACTCTAAAATATACCTTATGTCTGAGCAATAAGACCCTCACACACGTAATCACAAAATAGTTAAAAACAATAGGTAGGTATTGCTGAAAGGAATCACCCGGGAGAGTAAAAGGGTCAACCGAAAATATCTTTTCTATCCTTTTCTAATTTCAAACGTAAAAACTGCATTTGATTAGTGGGTCAGTGTCAGTGTGTCGCAGTACGCGAACCTGTTGCACATTTTGGCAGTCGATCGCGTCGTTGCACGTTTAAGTAGCCGGCGCTAAAGCCCTATGTCCTGTTTGTTTTGATTATTAATAATAGGTATTTTAAAGTGATAAGTGAGAAAAACTGCTTTTTAACCGACTTCAAAAAAAGGAGGAGGTTTCTCAATTCGACCGTATATATATATATATATATTTATGTGTGTTCGGGGATAACTTCGTCGTTTATGAACCGATTTTGATGATTCTTTTTTTAATAGAAAGTAGATGTCCCGACGGTGGTACCATGATAAGGAAACTAGGATCTGATGATGGCATCCCAGAGAAATCGAGGGTAACCCTCATTTTTTTCAGGCACGTACTATGTTTTTCGTATATTTTCTGAAGCTACGCCGGTATTTGCGTCTGGTAGTCATCATTTAATGATGATGAGCTGATGATGAAAGGTAAAACTCCTTAACGGTTAGGAGTTGGAGGATAAAGCTTTAAATGTCATATGTATGTATGTTACCTTTAGTCGTATTCTTTCAAGTTATTTAGGTAAGCTGATGATGGAAGGTACAACTCCTCAACGGTTAGGAGTTGGAGGATAATTCTTTCAATTTCATACGTATCTATAGACCTTTAGTTGTATACTTTAAGTTATTTAGGTGAGCTGATGTCACAGGCGCTATGATGACTAACCCCTTAATGTATTTTGCTTTAAGTAACTCGCCTGCTTCCTATTGCCCCGTAGACCACGTTCTCGGTAACAGAAATCTTGCATCTCAGCATAATTTTGGAAACTGATCATACTCAGTTTTAATATGTGTTCAAACCACTAAAGCTATTCGCATCAGCAGAAATTATATGAAATAGTTCAACTTACTGAAAACCTATGATTGTTTGCACTAAAAATAGAAAAATAAAAACTTTTTATAAAAAAAAACCGACTTCCAAAAAACCATCCGACGAAAACTCCCTGCCAAAAAACACTAAAAAGCGTAAAATAAACTGGCTCTTCATAAATTGCTATGTGCCAATTCTTGTCTATACCTAATTCTTTATTCATTTAAATAGTAGTATTATTGTGTATGCTAGGTAACTAAAATCTGTTTGGAGTCGGCGCCAAGCCAAAATGTAATAGGAGGTACCGCACGGTATTTCAAACGGGATCTAACCATTCGTATCAAAAACTGACAGACGATATAAACGAGACTTAACGAGCTGGTTATTTACGACGAAAATGCCTTGTGTACTTGACAAAACCGAAAGACTTCAAACTTCATCATCACCCTTAAATATTCCAGTGCTTCACATAAGCCTCTCCTTAGCAAGGAGATTTTGGTCTTCACTATCACGCTGACCATCGTTGGGCTAGTGGTTAGCGTAAGCGAGTTCGATTCCCGGGTCGGACTGCTGTTGGGTTTTTCTTACAAGAAATTCTTAACAGCATTCCGGAGTATGGAAGATGGCGGAGTTTCCCACCCGTGCCTCGGAGAGCACGTTAAGCCGTCGGTCTCGGTTGTCATGAACATCTATTGCAATGGTTATTAGGAAGTCAGTGCCCTCAAATAAACTGAGAACTAGTTCAACCTTCGAATTCAGTTCACCCTCAGGGTTGCGGAGGTCCGATGCCAGTCGCTCCATGGAAAAACTGATATTCAGGTAAAACCGGTTGAACTAGTAGCCGACCCCAAATTGTCTTGGGAATAATAAAGACTAGGAAGATGAAGATGATAGAATTTGCGGGTCGCTATAGGGTTTCTTTCAAGTTTTTCTTCTCTTTACATTAATGTTGTCATGCGTAGCTTGCTCCCTTAGTTGGCTCTTACGACACCCACTGGGTGATGAGACTCCGAATTCTTAATTTGTCTCCACACAGATTGTCAATATCACAAACTTCTGTTCTCCTGAAAAATCTAATTTTACAGTATGAACGAACTCATAGAAAAACAGTTGTCACTTGTATTCGCAAGCTGTATTCGAGTAGTTTGTATAGAAAGTGTTTAAGGCGTAGTAATTTTTTTTTATTGAATATTACTTCAAAAACAACGTGACTCTCCCACGGTAACGTGGGAGAGTCACGGTTCGGCATGAGTGGGCTGGCTCGACCTGAGTGATACCACGGCCTCACAGAGGTCCATATCCCAAACCCTCCCCCCATCCCCCTAAGAGCGGCAACGCGATTGTGACGCCTCTGGTGTTGCGGGTGTCAATGGGCGGCGGTAATCGCTTACCATCCAGTGATACGTCTGCTCGATTGCCCACAATTCCATTAAAAAAAGTCTGTTTATGGTTTCGCAAAAAACATAGAATGCCTTTTGTATTTTCTTAAGTATGTCATTTGAATTTTTAACCGACTTCCAAAAGGAGGAGGTTCTCAATTTCATCGGTATTTTTTTTTTTTTTTTTTTTTTATGTATGTACATTGATTACTCCGTCAATTGTGGACCGATTTAGAAAATTATTTTTCAAAGTATATTTAAAAGTATTCGAAAGGGTATGCTCCCCATGTGATCCCATGGTCACCATGTCAGGATCTGATGATGGGATCCCAAGGAAATTGAAGGAAATCCTCACATTTACGTGAGCGCCTGCAATAAAGTTAAGGCAATTGTCTGCATGCTTTCACATTCTGTAAACATCATGTCCGAAATATTTATTTATTATTCTACTAGCGACCCGCCCCGGCTTCGCACGGCACGCACGGGCGACGACGACACGATTCGTGCATTTTAAATCTGTAATATCTTCGAATATATTCATTTAAATTAGATACTGTAAAGAGCCATTTTGATCTATATTAAATGCACAATGCATTTAATTTACTTAATTGTATAAGGATTCATTCTGTATTGCTTAAAATCACTTCGTAAATAAGCCATTATTTCTCGTAAAAAGAAAGGAATAAAAAATGGTTGTTGTGGGTTATCCCTAAGAGATGGACATATACCGTCGCGGACTTTTTAGTAGTACTTTTTAAGGTGTACAATACTGTAGTACATTATTTTACCAGCGTTTGCAATGTAAGCGCAAAAAAATTTGTTTAATTGCTACATCACATTAGAAACCTCGAAAATTAACAGTGTTTCCATACTATATTATGCATTTATTATACATAAAAACCTTCCTCTTGAATCACTCTATCTATTAAAGAAACCCGCATCAAAATCCGTTGCGCAGTTTTAAAGATTTAAGCAAACAAAGGGACATAGGGACAGAGAAAGCGACTTTGTTTTATACTATGTAGTGATGATACAGTATGTTGTATGTTACCTTCAGTCGTATTCTTTCAAGTTATTTAGGTGAAATGATGATGAGAGACTTGAGAAAGACTAAAAAGCGAAAAATAAAAAAAAACTTCGTTTAAAAAAACCGACTTCAAAAACTGAAAAGTATAAAATAACTTAATTTGTATGTGCTATCTATTCATAGGTTTGAAGTCGGTGCCGAGCCAAAATGTAATAGTAGGACTCGCCGCGCGTGACCTTGAGCGGGATAGCTGCTGGTGACGTCGTTGACGTTCGTCTCGAAATATAGCGAGTGTGGTACCTACTATTACATTTGGCTTGGCGCCGAATTCAAACCTATGAATAGGTAGCACATACCAATTAAGTTATTTTATACTTTTCAGTTTTTGAAGTCGGTTTTTTTAAACAAAGTTTTTTTTTAAATTAAAATATAAGTAGTACATTCTTTTTTATTAAAGGAATCAATAGAAATGTGTCGCAGTTCACCAAAGAGCATAAGTTATAGACGATTCACTAACGAAACACAAGTTAAAGATCCCATGGTAAGTTTATACTCTTTATTTTACATTGTTATTTAAATGAAGTTTACTTTTTCTGTAGCCAATTTCAATCTTCTTGCCTATAAGTTTTTTTTTTTTTAAAAGACAACTCCCGCACTTGGGATAAATCCTGTGTCGCGGAGGACTTTACAAACATACATGAAACGGACACAAAGAACATCCAGACTCAGAACAACAATTTGTGGATCACACAAAGTGTTGTCCTACGTGGGATTTGAACCCACGACACTTGGCGAAGTAGGAAACGGCGTGGTGACCGTTAAACCACTAGGACAAACGTGCAGTCAAGTTGTTAAAAAGATATTATATTAGATGTCGTATAGTAATGCAATCATGTTTTAGCACTTGTAGTCATACAATTAATATACATAATTGCTTGTTCTTAGGATATTGTAGAAATACCCATGGAGGTGTTATTTACGGAACTTTGTCCCAGAATTAGTCTGTCAGATTTCTTTTCCCTGATCTGCCAAGATAAATGCTGCGTCATCGATATAAGGTCCAATTTACTGTAAGTATATCTTTATTGTTTTCCATTACTTTAGTGACGCTTTTTCATATTATCACTACAAGGTTTCGAATGAAAACAATGATATCTTTAAATCTGATCGGTTAGAGGGCGGAGCTTAGTTATTACTATTTTCTTAGCGCGAATGGACTATTAGCATTTTATGTCAACAATACAATGCAAAGTGTTTGGTTTCGGGCAACAGCTGGTTCGCCTTATAGAGATGATCTACTGTTTACCCCAACGACTATGAGGAATATCTTTTATCTTTTTTAACATCTTCCCTTCATAAAATACTCTCAATTTTACTATTTCTTACGCCTATAGCTCCTCTCTTGTTACACTGGGGCTAAATCATAGTTGGAAATATAACAGATCAATTTTGTTTATTCATTTTTTAAATAGATATGAAAAAAGCTGCATAGATGGCAGCATAAACGTCCCGTACAGTGGAGTTCATCTTGGTCAACATGAGCTCAGAGCATTAGGCCTACATCCTCAAAGGGTACTCCAGGAAGCTATCAAACTAAAGAAGATAGTGGTTGTGGCTTCTGCAGAAGATGAAACAGCTCAATTGGTAAGTTTCAAAAATATATTTAGTTTGTTTATTAAAATACTTTTCTCAAGGGTTTATGGGTTACCTGATGATAAGTGATTACCGACGCCCATGGAAATCTGCAACTCAAAGGTCACAGAATTCATTACTGACTCCCGCTGATTTCGTATCCGCGGCCTTAGAGCATACCCCCCTCTCCCCAATAGGGCTGGAAGTTGATGCCCAGACCACTGATTTGTGCTCCAGTAATCTTACTTCGTCGGTGAATAGCAACGAACGGTATTCAGTGGGACTCAGAATCGCTAAGGTCGAATCGTCCCATTTATGGAAAAGCCATGACTCTTCCAGGGTTATTTGAAGTTATTGATAAAATTTACGATAACAAAGGCGTAAACTGTTCAACTACTTAATTCTAGAAATACGGGATACGTCAAGCCGTAAACCATGAATCAGACTTTATGAATAAAATGCTACATATTATTACTTTAATTTTTGAGACCAATAAACTACGTATTCCAAAATATTTTTTGAAGTGAAAACCTCTTTAGGCGCGTTGAGCACTTTTTGGGTGAAAAAAAATCATGGAACTCGCATCAAGCTACATTTTTTACTTCTTTTTATCGCGCATTTTATTTAAAGGGCAAACGAGGTTCATTTCAGGTGAGCTTAAACAACTGTTTGTTTATAGTTTTGAGTTTTCACTTCTGTCGGCAGTCCTCATGACTGCTTTGTTTTTTATCTATACACTAGCTGACCCACGCAACGTCGTTTACGTGTCCTATTACCCGTAGCGTCATAATTTATCCCCGTTTTTGTAACATTATTTATTGGTGCTCCGCTCCTATTGGTCTTAGCGTGATGATATATAGCCTATAGCTTTTCTCGAAAAATGTACTATCCAACACTGAAATAATTTTTCAAATCGGATCAGCGGTGATGAGAATAGATTCAAACAAACTCTTCAGCTTTATAATATTAGTATAGATCTATATAAATAAATAAAATTGGAATGTCTGTTTGTAATATTAAAATAACTGCTTTTTACTAAATGTATATTATGTATGATACACGGGTAAATATACCTTCCATTTTTTTTTTCAATTTTTGTCTGTCTGTCTGTTTGTGCCGGCTATACCGCGGGTAACACCGCGGGATTCAGCTAGTATTTTATATAATTTATTCATTAAATTTCATATTCACCTAAAGAAAACTGACTTATTTACACAACTTTATTTACTTTTAAACTAGTTAATAATTCACGTGTTATATTATTTGTTAGACTTGCTGCAAACAATTTAAAGACACATGTGGCAATGAAATTGTTTTTCAACTGCATTTTAATGTTTTTTCGGTTTTTATACGTCAATTATTGTCTGGCCAGTTTGGTACAGTAGACCAACACTTTCTTTCTAAGGAGGTTTGGGTCTATGTTTTTTTTAATGGAGTAGGGGGCAAACGAGCAGACGTATCACCTGATGGTAAGCGATTATCGCCGCCCATGGACACCAGAGGCGTCACAAGTGCGTTGCCGGCCTTTGGGGAATAAAGAAGGGGTATGGGCCTCCTGGATGGGAAACACAGCGCAAGCACTATTTCACATCGGTTTCTGTGATACCGTGGTCGAGCCAGCCCATTCATGCCGAAGCGTGGCCTCTCCCACGGTAAATGTCCTTTGTGAAATGCCATATATACATCTGTGGACAACTGAAGCCCGTTGATGATAATCGGTTTCTTACCTTCAAGAGTGATATTCAATTTGCCTATAGTACAGTTGCACCTTGGTGACCAACTAGCTGTGGAAAAAAATCTAAGAATTCCGTTCTAGACATTTGAACTGTATCGCAGACGTATAATCAAATAACTGCAACCACGGTATGATGTACCTTTACAACAACAACCGAGAGGAATAGGGGTGCAGCTTGTCTATAATAATAAATTACCGTGGGCAAAAATTACCGAGCAAAGCTTCGGCATGAATGGGCCGGCTCGACCGGAGTGATACCACGGCCTCACTGAAAACCAGCATGAAACAGCGCTTGCGCTGTGTTTCACCGAGTGAGTGAGGATACTGGGGGCCCATACCCGAACCCCTCTTCCCATCTCCCAAAGGCCGGCAACGTACATGTGACTCGTAGGGTGTTGCGGGTGTCCATCGTCGCGGTAATCGCTTACCATCAGGCGATACGTCTGTTCGTTTCCCCCCTATTCCATAAAAAAGTAGACTAAGTTACTCCATATAACATTAGTTATCTGCCACTGGAAGACCTGTCAAAATCGGTAAGCTCTTCCAGAGATAAGCCAGAACAATAGAAGATTGTTTAAGATGTAATTCTGATAAATGATATTAATTAATATAACCTTAAGATTTAATTAAATTTTATGTGTATTCTACTTTTTGAAATCAGCTTATCAGCATTTCTTTTATTTAAAAAGTTTTAATGCGATTGATCTATCAATACGACAATATCAGTGACCCCCTTGTATTTCTTAGTCTTCAAATACTACAATACCTTTCATCAGACAGACTTTAATACAGGGTGTTGGAATATTACTAAACCAAATTGTATTAATGGATTCATAACAGTTAGGTTAAGAGCTAAGACAACAACTTATCTATGGCATACTCACACATACAGATACATACCTATGCATACGTACGCACACAAAAGTTGTTCTTAAAACAAGACATGCTCCGACCGATTTTTTTGTTTTTGTTTGATTAGTTATCCGATGCTGGCCGAGCTTTTTATCTTCCCAATTTGACGTAACTAAATTGAGAGTCGTTTTATCATTTACGTGGGCCCTGCCTACGTAAGTGATAAAGTGATACGGTCTATAGTTACACTCGATGTATGCAGTTATAAGAAATCCATCAAACCACAAATAACTATGAAAATAGTGCGTAGGTAGGTACTTTTCAATAACAAATCTTTATATTCAATGACATCAAATATAGGTTTCGGAGAAATTTTATTCTGCTGTGGTATTCAATTAATCTCTGTCAACTACTTAATAAAAGACAACTCCCGCAATAGGAAAATCCTGTGTCGCAGGGGACTTCACAAACATACAGGAAATGGACACAAAGAACACCCAGACTCAGGACAACAATTTGTGGAGCACCCGAAGTGTTGTTGTAAATTGATTGCATGTTGAAAATACCGCACAGCTTTAGATTGTTTTTTTTATCTATACTAATATTATAAAGCTGCACAGTTTGTTTGTTTGTTTGAACGCGCTAATCTCAGGAACTACTGGTCCGATTTGAAAAATTCTTTCAGTGTTGGATAGTCTATTTATCGAAGAAGGCTATAGGCTATATTTTATTTTCAAAAAAATTAGGGATCCGTAAGAAAATTGCTATTTTGTAACCCAAGGTGTGAAATTGAAAACCTATTTTTGCGTGCGCTGCAAAAACTATTGACAATAGAACAAAATAATGTATTACGGATTTGTAGGTCCTATTAAGATCTACAAAAAAGTCCGCGAGAGCATATATCTAACTATCATGGTTTAGACACAATAACCGCTTTTGTGTTCAAAAAAATTATTAAATCGTCTGAAGAAAGAAACTACGTTAAATGTGTATCGTTATATTAATCCTTATACAAATAAAGCATTATGTTATCAAGGGTATTTATGTAGAAGTAAAATACTTTGTGTTTCATCCCATTCGGACATTTCGTTTAGAAGTTATCACGAGTATAAGACGCTAAGAGTTGATACCTAATAATGAGTTATTTGCCAAAGAGTTTTTATCAACATAATACCTAATATTAATCTTTATCCAAATAAATGTGTTGTTGATTATGAGTATTAGATCTTAGAAGAGTATAATAAATACATCCATACTAATATATAAAGCTGAATAGTTTGTTTGTTTGTTTGAACGCGATAATCTCAGGAACTACTGGTACAATTTGAAAAATTCTTTCAGTGTTAGATAGTTCATTTATCGAGGATCACGCTAAGACCAATAGGAGACGCAAACGACGTTGCGTGGGTCAGCTAGTTAGTTACATAAAATTATTGTGGCAGTAAAATGAATTTGTGATTAAATAAAGAAGTTCTAACCTAACTCTAAGGACATAGAACGACATACTGTAAGATCGACCAATTAGGGACAGTTGATAATTTGACGCGTGACAGATTGTGATTTAAAGGTTTTACTTCGATACATTAAAATCTAACGAAAAAAAGTACGTTATATTGTAAGCAATATGTCACAGTTAACAATCTTTCGACATTTTACAATCTCGCTAGGTAGATTATAATCTGACAGTTTTTGCAATCTTACGGTGACATACAATTATTTTTTGTCTGTCTGTCTGTTTGTTCCGGCTAAGAACTGGAACGCCTGGACTGATTTCGACGGGACTGTCCCTTGCAGATATCTGATGACATAATGAATAACTTAGGCTACTTTTTTTAGACTAGCTTTGCCTCGTGGCGCTACCCGCTATTGTTGTTGTACCGCGGGTAACACCGCGGGGCTGAGCTAGTTACTTATAAAATTTATATTTTAATAAGAGTTTACTACGCACTCATGTGGGTTTATCCTGTTTACGATAACAGTATCATCTTGGAAAAACCTGAAAAACAATTTCACGATTAGTGTCTTAAAATACTTAGTACCTGGATGACCGAGCGTCGCTCGGTATTTTTTTTATAAATGGGTTTTTTGGCAACATTGGGACTATTCAAACGCCACTTTTTTGTTATTTTTCTTCCAATAAAAAATAAGTTAAGTGGCGCCCTCTCTTAGTACGCCCTGATACTGTTTATTCTGCACCTTATTCCAGTATAGTTTAATATAGTTCGCTCGAGTTGCGATAGAGTGGCGCTAGATGTACATTGATTTAATATATTTGATTGTTAAAAACACGAATAAAACGACATTTTCTAAAAATGAATTCTAGCTAGATCGATTTATCGCCCCCGAAACCCCCTGCATACAAAATTTCATGAAAATCGTTGGAGCCGTTTCCGAGATTCAGATTATATATATATATTATATAAACAAGAATTGCTCGTTTAAAGGTATTAGATTTAAAATACTAGCTGACCCGGCGAACTTTGTACTGCCACTTTTAAAAAAAAAAATATTTTCTACATTTCTGAATAACTTTTTTTAGTAATTATGCTCACCTTAGCTTCCCACAGGTAGTTTACAGTCGCAAACAAAAAAAAACACTTTTCCCGTTATCTTTTATTTTTTTTCTTTCAAGCAAAAAATGTTATGTCATGGTCCAACTTGGGAGTAGTTTTTATCTCTTACTAGCTGACCCGGCGAACTTCGTACCGCCATATTTACATATCTGTCTCAGCTTCCCACAGGCAGTGTACAGTCGGGGACAAAAAAAAAGACTTTTCCCGATATCTTTTATTTTTTTTCTTTCTAGCAAAAAAAGAATGACAGAAATTGGACTATCTGTTATTGAAGTACAACTAAGTACATATTTTGACTTTCATCCCCTCTCTCCAAGAAACCGTGCTGAATTTCGGGATAAAAAGTATCCCCATGTCCTACCTCGTAGTATGAACTCAAATCATGCCAAGTTTCATTTGAATCCATTCAGTAGTTTCAGCGTGATGCGCGACCAAGATACAGACAGACCGACAGACAAAAATGAAAAAAATTACAGTTTTGGCTTCAGTATCAATTGTAGTGAGCCCTGCAAAAAAAATATCTAAATATCTTGAATGTACAGAATTGGACCTGTTACATTTTTATTATAAGTATAGATAGATATTATAAAATTATTTCAAGTAGATTAATCGAAACGATATCTTAGACTAACCAGTTACACAAACCTACATTCATTTTTAAATTTTAAAAACTTATATTAACATTTCCCTTAGGTATATTTGCTGAGACGTTATGAACTAGTTGACGATTTGCCTAATTATTCTAGATTCCATACTTACTTCGCTGGATCAGCGATCCAAAGTGTATCTTGGCCTCCGACAGTAGAATGCGCCATTCTTTCCTATTCTGTGCAAGCTAAGACCAATCGGGCACTTTGATGTCTTTCATATATGTGGCAACCTCATCTTTCCAACGATATCTGGGTCGTCCCGCCGACGCCGCCCGATGGTTTGCCCGAGGTATACTTTTTTGACGGCTAGATCCTCACTCATTCTTTCGATGTGGCCATGCCAGCGAAGGTGAGGCAGAGTTTACTGCCTCGATTATGTTTCGCACAGACAGTAGGCTGTCTAGTGTCTATCTCTCGGTTGTATCTCTGCCTCCGCTCTCCAGTCTCTCCTACCGTTGGTCCCAGAATCTTTCGCAGTAACTTAGGTTCTGCGAGTAAGTGTTTCTCTTCCTCCTTGATCGTTAGTGTATATGGTTTAAAATTTGTTATCCAGTGGTGTAATTGAATTTTGAACGGCGATGATTGATATGTAGCTGCATCACCAAACTACCCCGATTTTTATATCATTCGTTTTAAATTTTTACGTTTAAATTATCTCATTGGCCTCCCTATCAAAGCAATTTCAAAGACGTATGTATCCACGTCAGTCAGGCTATGGAAGACTAGCTCTTAATCTGTTTGTTTACCCTTTACATACATATACATTACATACAAACATACAACACAAATAATAAAAACTCTCAAAGAAGTCATGAGGACTGCCGACAGAAGAGAATACTCAAAACTTTAAACAACAGTTGTTTAAGCTTACCTGAAATGAACCTCTTTGCTTTTTAAATAAAATGCGCGATAAAAAGAATTAAAAAAATATGGCTCATGGACAGCGTTCGGTGACGATGACGCGAGTTGCATGGTTTTTGTTCACCCAAAAACTGTGCAACGCTGTTTTCACTTCAACAACGCCTACTTTTTAATTGACGTATAACGATGACTAACATTAAGTTTACATTAATTTATGTACAGTAACACTGTATATTACTAATATGTTATTTTTGTTTCAGTTCAGTGATTACCTAGTGAAGTGCGCCGTACCCAGAGTGTGTATCCTCCACGGGGGCATATCAGCTTTGTTGGCGCATATCCCCTCACTATTCGTAGTGCCTCCTAAAAGGAATGGTCATAAGTAAATACATATTATTAAACAGACTGAGTTTTGAGTATTAGAACTCGCTATTTTGGTTATCCATCCTTTAAGTTACGCTTTCCATGTTAAGTTTGTATAGGGACCAGTGACAAAATTTGTAAATGAAAAAAAATATTCCAATATTCATAAAATAATAACGTGATAGGTAATGTACTGGGTTCCATATGTAATGATATGACGAGAAACGATTTAGAATGCATAAAAATTCTGCGAATCTCCGCATATTTATTTTCAAAGTTTGATTTTCTATCTTTCTCTGGCTTTTATTTGTCAGTCGATATACTCTAAGAGGTCCTACAGTATTAAAAGATTTATAATCTAAATTTAAGGCATCGATAGATTGTGCAGTTTTTGGGCGTCGTATATAATTAGGTCAATGATTATACTGCATGCATAGGTAGTAGAGCCATACTGATTTTAGCATGAACAGGCCTGCTTGACCGGACGGTACTACACAAGATCAACCCAAAATGACGCATTTGTAATGTTGTGTTTCGTTGGTGAGTGCTTGACCTGAGGCTCAATGTTGTAGAAGTATCCTAATAGGCCGCCATGCCATAGTGTGGGTCACCTTGTTGCATTCTGCTCCTGATTTCCGTCAGGCAGAGTACTCTACTCTACCTGACGGAAAGTACCAGCCTTCTTTACATTTTAATTAAGTGCCCAAATACGTCATTATGATATAACATCGAGAAGTTAATACGTTTAAATACTAATTTGGAAAGTGACTACTAAATTAAACATGACTGTACCTCATAACGTATGAGGTAATTGACATCTCACGGCGTTGGCGCCATTTTGAGATTATGATTGGGTACAAAATTACTATTTATTTATAAGTGCTAACATTAAACAACTACGGGCCGTGGTGACTGACTGCTCAACCGGAGTTCGTAGATTCGATTCCCATCCATAATAGGTAATTATATGATGAACAAAAATATTTTTTCAGTGTTTTGGATTTTATAATATGTGTGTATTTTGAAATAAATAAGTATGTTTATCGGCAGCCTAGTTATCAAAATACAAGCTCTGTACAGTCCATTCCTTTAGATAGTGTCGGTACATCTGATCGCAATTGTGATTATTGCTATGAAATACGAATATATTAATTCACACAACGGCATAATCTGACAAATCATACTTACTCGTGGGTGTAAGCCGCACGTGGGACACGGCAGCGCTATCAAAGTGACCGTATCTAAGCGAATGGACTATAAACTGGGTGAAGATATCAAATCAAATGAAACTATGTTTGTATTTTATGTCTCATTTTAAAATATTTTTGTTTGTTATTTTCAAAAGTGTATTTTTTTCTGTTGTTCACAATTTTTCTTATTTTTTTTTTATATCGTTACGAAGATTTTTTTTCCGAATTGTAAACCAAGGTGAGGTAACAATATATTCCACCTATCGGAAGTGATAAATATGTTATAGCAAAGTATCTGTAAAGTTAACTCGTTTGTCATTAAATTATATTTTCATAGTTATGTAAACTAATTATATCTGTACTTATAATCTAAATCTATATACTTATAATAATGAAAAAAAAAAACCGACTTCCAAAAAACATCCAACGAAAACTCTCTGCCAAAAAAACACCTAAAAGCGTAAAATAAACTGGTTCTTCATAAATTGCCTATACCTAATTCTTTATTCATTTAAATAGTAGTATTATAATGTGTGCTAGGTACCTAGAATCTGTTTGAAGTCTAACTGTTGAAGAGTTAAACCTTCTATCATCAGCTCACCTAAATAACTTGAAAGTATACGACTGAAGGTCTTTAGATATGTATGAAATTGGAAGAATTATCCTCCAACTCCTAACCGTTGAGGAGTTGTACCTTCCATCATCAGTTTACCTAAATAATTTGAAAGAATACGACTAAAGGTAACATATATACATATGATATTTAAAGATTTATCCTCCAACTCCTAACCGTTAAGGAGTTGTACCTTACATCATCAGCTCAACATCATAAGATGATGACTACCAGACGCAAATACCGGTGTAACTTCAGAAAATATACGAAAAACAGTATGTGCCTAAAAATTAGGGTTTCCCTCGATTTCCCCGGGATCCCATCATCAGATCCTGATATGCTGGCAATGGGACCACCTCGGAGCCATACCCTTTCGAATACAAAAAAAAATTCAAAATCGGTCCACAACTGACGGAGTAATCGGTGAACATACATAAAAAAAAATACACACAGTGGAACATAGAACCTCCTCCTTTTTGGAAGTCGGTTAAGAATGTAACAGGTCCAATTCTGTACATTAAAGATATTTTGAAAATATTTTTGGAGGGCTCTCTATAATCGATACTGAAGCCAAAACTGTAATTTTTTTCATTTTTGTCTGTCTGTCCGTCTGTCTGTCTGTATCTTGGCCGCGCATCACGCTAAAACTACTGAATGGATTCAAATGAAACTTGGCATGATTTGAGTTCATACTACAAGGTAGGACATGAGATACTTTTTATCCCGAATTTCTTGTTTCGGTTTCTTGGAGAGAGGGGATGAAAGTCAAAATATGTGGGTACTTAATTGTAATTCAACACATAGTCCGATTTCTTTCATTCTTTCTTTGCTAGAAAGAAAAAAATAAAAGATAACGGGAAAAGCTTTTTTTCGTCCGCGACTGTACACTGCCTGTGGGAAGCTGAGACAGATATGTAAATATGGCGGTACGAAGTTCGCCGGGTCAGCTAGTATTTAATAAGAACACATTCATTGAATGAAAACATAAATTGTTTGTTTATAGCTAAACATATCTTTAACTCAATTCTAAGTGGGATAATGCTCCGAGATCTTTTGAGCGTTCTTAAATATTTTCGAACTGACAAAGGCTATATGCATAATAATTTTAGTGATATATGTATATATATAGTGGTATATAGACAACGATCTATATATCAATCCCAGAAACTTAAAGTTATCATCCTAAAAACAATATAATTATAATATAATGTTCATTGAAGGTGTACTATGAAGGTATTGGAATAAAAAACTTTAGATTAATATCTATAATTAAATAATATGATCTGACAGTAGATTAAGAAAATGTTTTTTGTGCAATTTGTTTCTTAAATGACATTTTACTATGTACTGTTTCTTTCTTTATTTATCACTTGTCAAAAGACATATTGTCAAATTTATTTTGTTTGCCAAGGCCGTATAGACTTTTTTTCCATATACTGAGGGTCATTTTCACCGGTTCCTGATGAAATGTTAAATAGTTATTGACTGCACGGTTTTAAATCGTCGCCATGCCGCTTTCTAATGCGCCAAGTGTTGTGGGTACAAATCCCACATTTGACAAAACTTTGCGTCAGTTCAATGTATGTTTGTAAAGTCTCCCGCGACACAGTACCTATATTGTATACTAGCTTTTGCACGCGGCTTCGCTCACGCAGATTTTCTTCCTCTGATTTACCCCTTTAGGGGTGGAATCTGAAAAAATCCTTTCTTAGTGATCACTTACGTTATATAAAGAACCTACATGCAAAATTTCAGGATTCTAGCTTCAGCGGTTTGGGCTGTGCGTTGATCTCTGGGTATGTCAGTCAGTCAGTCACATTACTCTTTTTTTTTATATATATATATATGTAGAAGATAGATTCCAAATGCTAGAGCTGCTAAAAAAACAAAACAAAAACCATATATGACACTATTTATCATATTATGCTGCTGTTATTTAAATGTGTATCTGAGATATATGTAGGCCACAATGAAGAAGTGAAGTGAAGTGAGATATATGTAGGTATATATATATATAAACCGAAATCTGTAATTATTTGACAGATAAGTTCATTATTTCTATCAGAGAATTTGTCAGTAGGGTGGTGAAATTGGCTCTTATTGTTTACTTTTCAACACAGGAAATTTATAACATGCGTATGTACGATTGTATTGTGATTTTATTATGTCACATGCTATCGCCGCTGTACATTCTCTTTGAAACTGAACTTTTCATATAATTTTGTAAGGTAAAATAATTAATAGGGATTCAATATATTCAACAAACTGTCCAAATTTATATTCAGCTTTATGTATTGATAACATAAGTACACTATGTAATTTAAATTTTCAATATTTTGTTACCTAATTGTTTATCATGTTTGTATTCATTCAAATCAAAGAACTAGTACATTCTACACGAGTTATTCATATGGAAATACTATTAATTATATAATGTAGGCTACATAATGGTTATACAATCGAAAGTTGTCTAAATTTACCTATTAATTGATAATCGTGATCGCAATTTAGTCACCGATCGTGATTCGTGACATAAGTTGACACGTTAATGAATTTTCATTAAAATGTCATTTAGTCAAGAACAAAAGTAGTTTTCTTAATTTGTTATACTCGTTGCTTTATACATTTATTTTAAGGTTATTATAAGAAAATCAAAAAACAAATATCACCAATATAAATGAATTCACGTGTAGTGCAATTGTACGAATTTATTTAATAAACATATGAACGTTGATTGTTTGTTATTGCTCCGGTGTTACGTTGTGAATTCCCACGGAACCATCTCTAGACCGAATCGTACTTCATTGAGAGATAAGTACCCACATAATTATCGCCGTATTGTCGCGTGTGCCGTCCCCTAACGCCTAGTGACGTTTTAACCCCCTAACGTCTGTCTATGAATGAGAGGTTCGTATCAGAGAGGCGACCGGCACAAGCCGAGGGGAGGGGAGGTAGACGCCGTTCTCGTATTCGCCGGTCGAACCTCGTCGCGAGTGTGTGTCCGCGCTCAGCGATAAAACATTCTTCGCGTGCAGTGAAACTTCATAAAAAACATTTAACTGCGAAAACAAATGGGCGTCGATAGTGAATCGTAAACTTGTGATGATGCACAGTGTTCTGTGAAATTTGCGCCGTCTGACAGTTTGTTTGTGCTGTTTACATTCTTCCGAGTTCCGGCCCGCTCGGGACACAACTGTTTGCTGGAGAGTGACAGTTTGCGGTGTTTTGTGAGTTTTTCTTCGGGAAAGTTTACTGTGTTTGCTGTCGGAGGCCGTAGCTTACACCGGCCCCGGCATGGAGGGTTACTTTGACAT
Source organism: Diaphora mendica (assembly GCA_949125395.1). Classification (NCBI taxonomy): domain Eukaryota; kingdom Metazoa; phylum Arthropoda; class Insecta; order Lepidoptera; family Erebidae; genus Diaphora; species Diaphora mendica. The sequence continues at coordinate 38,655,657 of OX421310.1, read as the reverse complement.
CTCTAACGATCTGAAGGACGTCTGGGAGGCGGACATTGACCCGGTAAGTTGACCTTGCAGATATCTGTTATCGCTCAAAGATCATTTGAATTAATTAGACATCGAACGAATCGGATGTTGAGTGGAAAGTAGTTTTTTAGTTTATAAATTGGTGTTCTAAGAATACAATCCGTTCAGAATTAAACAATTGCTGAGTATTTAGTACACTAAGACCGTGGTAAAACTACAACAATCGCCAATAATGAATTTACGCTCTTCATGACGTGATACTTGGAAACTCGAATGAAAGTTTAAACTGATAACATTGATAACAAACACATTTACCTATTTATTATCCGTATTGGCTTTGATATTTAATCACACACTCACATTATTGTTATTTAATCAATCTTGATGATTGTTTCCAGTACAAGTCACCTTTGACATGCCGAAATCATTTTTTTATGTATTAAAATTGATGAAAGTAATATGTTGAAGAGATTACCATACAATTAAAAAAGGTTTAAAGTCCACGCGTTACAGTGCGCCGTAAGGGGATTAAAAAAAAAGTATAAAATCATGTTTTATTCTGACACTCGAGCCGCATTCAGCCGCACGGGCCGTGCTCAGCAATTTGATGATGATGGCCAGTTACTTTCTAACAGCGACATCTTTTCATATAAGTTCTAGAAACAAATGTCTGTATCCAGTGAGTGGAGCATACGGTAACTTTCGTTTACTGTTGATAAACTGTTGAATCACCTTGCAATTGTTTCACATTCGTACGATCACAAATTAAAACAACACTCGGCCCGAGTCCAACAAACTTGTTCTTCAATATCTACCGCTTGAACTTTGGGTATTTCCAATATTTGTGTGTATTGATAAACGTTGTAGAGGAATTTATATGATAGATATTGGTGTACATACTTAAGGAGGGTTAAATTAGAAGCTGCCTGAGTGATCCACACTTACTCTCATTAAGTATTCATATGCATAGGGTACCTCTCCCTAACATAATTGGAGACAGTAAAAGTCTGGTAAAAACCAGCTAGTATTTCCCCATTTCTGATATAAATGCTAGATAATATTATTATTCCTGGATCTCGGCCTATCAGAGTTTCAGGGTGCTTTGTTTGTTTGTGACGTAAGTGCGCTGGGGTAAGATAAAATTGTTTATCTATCTACCGTCGTTCTATTCTGAAACAGTATGAGTGATGCCAATGGTATTGACAATAAAGGAAAACAATCACCTGAAATGCATTATGTGCCTGGTGTTAGGTAAGTCCGCGGTGTGACAACATACCATGTTTGGAGTCACACCGAGTGAATATTTAAGTAAGTTCTGCAAACTGCAGGCCTTAGGTTAGGCCTAGTGGTTTAGCGGTGTTTGTTATTGTCAGGACAATGTTTGTTCATAAGAAAATTTTAAGAAAACCGGCAGTGTTATATTTTCTTAGTTCACGACTATACACTACCCATGGGAAGCTGAGCCGGGCATAAATACTAAACAAGTTTTTCGGAAATTAATAAAACATTTCCGAAAAAATGGTGGTACGAAGTTTGTCGGGTCAGCTAGTACAGTTATATTTGTCAAATCTATACTCGTAGTCTATACAAATAAATAAAATTGGAGTGTCTGTTTGTAATATTAAAATAACCGCTTTTTAATAAATGCATATATTATGTATGTATACAAAATACATGTACCAAAATATTTTTTTTACAAATTTTGTCTGTCTGTCTGTCTGTTTGTTCCGGGTAATCTCTGGAACGACTGGACCGGTTTTGACGCGACTTTCACTGGCAGATATCTGATGATCTAAGGAGTAACTTAGGCTACTTTTTTTAGCTTGATTTACGTACGACAATAACCGCGGGTAACGCCGCGGGACTAAGCTAGTCTAACACTTCAGAGGCAGGGTTCAGCTAGTTTAAAATAAAATTATATTTCGGAATGCAATTTTGATCCATTTCAGTAGAGTTGGGAACCTTAACTTGAGAAGAAATTAAAAAACATGAGCGAACATAGTTTATCATAGTTTGATGTCGTGCCTACCTAATTTCCTGAGGACTATATTGGTGTAGCGGTTACTGATTCTGACTGCTAAGCCGACAGGTTGGCTTCCCACCATGGGCAAACGATTTGCAACAAGCATGATTATTTACCGTGTCTGTATGTATATATATGTAGTTATATTCATAACTACATATTTATACATACTATATATATAAAGGTACCTTCTTAATTATTCAATTAAGAAGGTACCTACGTTTATCGGAAGGTTATTGACGGATGGTCACACGTGAGTGTCTTAAAACATTCAATTAAAACCATTAATATTTTCACTGTTATAAGTCCTATTGAAGAATTGTTATAAAAATAGGTTGAAAGAATGTTCTAAATATAAAACAGACGTTAGTATGTTAGGATAACGTGTTATCTATGCATTAGGAACGCTCTCCTACTTTTAGATTGATAAAAACTAGTTGCTACTCGCCGCCTTTCTTTCTTGAAAGTATTTAGTGTTTTTAATTACTTATTGTATACATTTTACGTATTATGATTCGTTCATCAAGGTAAATGCATTTATGTAGTTAATAAATTTTATTTTCGAGAAGTATGTTAGACTCTTTATTATTTGTAATGCCAAGTTTTTAAAACGATTTATTCAGACCCAATTATTGCTTATAGTTTTTAGTTTTTTAATTAATATTCGGATGGATAACTGAACATTCGTTTGAAAATAAATTTATCAAAAAAATGAAATAACAGAACAAAATATTGTTTGTACCTAAGTACTATGATCGGTGTTCAGTTAATCTGTTATTAATACTGTTTATTAATTTTAACGTAGATTTGTGGACGAGATTGGTAGCTTAATAATATCATGCCATAATACAACATTAGGTGATTCTACACTTTAATACTAAATAATTATTTAACACATAGATGAACCAAATAATTAATATGTTATGAACAAAAACACCCAGTTCGGTAACCCGACTGCAGTTTGAAACTGTTACCCAATTTAAATAACTCTTTTAAATTCAAATGGCGTGCCCCAAGTCCTGTCTCTTACGAATGAAGAATTATTATCAACTACTGGCCATCCCTGATTATCAAAGGACAGTATTCGTTTCATCAACGAAAGGTTTAATTTATGGACGACAACATTTTGATAGCGAGCGTTGACCTCTACGATAGATTATAAAAAAACTTACGATTTAGGATTATAGCAATCCTAAACCGTAAGTTTTTTTTGTACTAATACATATTATAAAGCTGAAGAGTTTGTTTGTTTGAACGCGCTAATCTCAGGAACCGCTGGTCCGATTTGAAAAATTCTTTCATTGTTGGATAGTACATTTATCGAGGAAGGCTATAGCATCACGCTAAGACCAATAGGAGCGGAGCACCAATGAAGAATCTTACAAAAACGGGGGATTTTTTTTACGCCACGGGCAATAGGAGACGTAAACGACCTCTTTTTACTTTACACATTTTAATAGTTTTGTAATAGGTACCTAGTTATTTTAATCTTTAATAACGGTAATCTAATCACGGAAATACCTACCTAAATAAAGGTTTGAATTTCCTCAATGAAGAAAATACATTACTCTGTGTACTGACTGATGATATACTTATTGAATAAAACCTATTTTGTACTACCTCGTATCTAAAATGAATAGACACTTAATTTGACCTCGTCTTTACCATAGACAATACTAAATAAGTATTGTTTTTGAGGAAACAAAAATACCTACCTTGATAGACTGACCAATTTTATCATTGTTTAGAGTTAGACACTACTAATTCAAAATCCGTGTTTCGGGAAAGGTCATTCTGACCTCGACTAGAACAAGCACCTGTATTTTAACTTGTTTTCTCTGCTATGTGATGACGTCACGGTTGGCTTTTAATGGTCGAGAACCCGACCGTTTTGCGGAGATGATTTACATGTTTGGATTTGATGCGTGCGTGTGTGCTTCCACTTTTGGTCCGGTTGGCCGGGTGTATATTTCTTATGGCGCGCAGCGTACGGTATCTATAGCGTGGTGCGTCGACCTGGTGCGTTGAACTAAGGGGCCCGACCGCCGCAGGTGCTTTTTTTCTTAATATTAGCTTCTTCATTCGTTATGATGGACAGCTCGGCTAGTACAGAAAAAAAATGGGTTACTATACACTTATCTACTATATCTTCAAGATTATTAATAAAATGCTGTTACTCTGTAACATACAACACTGAAATAGTCGGTAATTAGATTGTAAAATGTTATCGGCCTTTAACGACATTGCCTTATAAAGTTCTTTAATTGTCGAAATTAGCATTCAATTGAACTCGTGTATACCCTGTCAATACCTTCCTTTTTAAAACATGGGTACATTCCAAATACCTACACAGTTGTACAAAATGATTTCCACACCATGTTGTGTATGTAATAAATGTTTTTTTTCATGAAGAGATAGCTTTTTTCAATTGTTAAAAGCAGGGTTGATATGATTTAAATCAGTGATTTAAATCGTGATTTTAATCAGTGATTTAAATCGTGATTTATTCAAACGATTTTTTTATAAAAATCATTGATTTAAGTAAATCATAAAAATTTTACTGCAACCAAATCGGCCGAAATTGTCTAGGGACTTCCCCCGACGTATAGACTACGGCGCGCACACGTGCACAATGCCGTGCGAGCGAGCGATTACCGACCAGTTCCGGGATTCCAAATGCTTTACAGGACATTTCCTAAAAGTTATCAAATATTTCAGAAATCATTTCGCACATGCTATTCAAATTCAATGCAAAGCGACAAGTATCCTGTTTCAGATAGTGTACGCATCTGGAAAGAACTAGAATATGTACTATAATGAGTTGCTAAGTTTTTACTTTTCTTGTTATTTTTTCAACACTACTTTTTAAAATTTTTGATTTTAGTAGAACTTAAGTTACCTTTTAATTGATTAATTAATTCAATTTAAAAAATACGTTATTTTTATTCCATAAATAACTGACCATTAAAGTAATAAAAAAGACAAGAAAGTAATATGTTTTTTTTTAAATCATGATATTTATCAACCCTGGTTAAAAGTAACTTGAACGCCTGCAGATTATACACATGTCTCTATGACTGCAGATCATATAATAGGTTTTTTTTTAAATATAAAAAAATAACATAAAAAAAAACAAAAAAAAATGTTATAGGTGCTCATACCGGAATACGAGTAAAGGCGCATAACTTATCTCTGCGCCTAGCTCATTTATGTCTTAAATCATCTCCGCAATAAAAGAAAAACTGCAAATCAAACTACACAACTTAATAATCTATTAAATCTATACTTATAATAAAAATGTAACAGGTCCAATTCTGTACATTAAAGGTATTTGTTTTTTTTTGTAGGGCTCTCTATAATCGATACTGAAGCCAAAACTGTAATTTTTTAAATTTTTGTCTGTCTGTCTGTATCTTGGCCGCGCATCACGCCGAAACTACTGAATGGATTCAAATAAAACTTGGCACGATTTGAGTTCATACTACGAGGTAGGACATGGAATAATTTTTATCTCGAAATTCAGCACGGTTTCTTGGAGAGGGGGGATGAAAGTCAAAATATGTACTTAGTTGTAATTCAATAACACATAGTCCGATTTTATTGATTCTTTTTTTGCTAGAAAGAAAAATATAAAAGATAACGGAAAAGTCTTTTTTTTTTTGGCCGCGACTGTACACTGCCTGTGCGAAGCTGAGACATATATGTAAATATGGCGGTACGAAGTTCGCTGGGTTAGCTAGTATAAATATATATATGTATATAAAAGAGGAAGGTGACTGACTGACATACCCAGAGATCAACGCACAGTCCAAACTGCTGAAGCTAGAATCCTGAAATTTTGCATGTAGGTTCTTTAAATAACGTAAGTGAGCACTAAGAAAGGTATTTGGAAACGACACCCCTAAGGGGGTAAATCAGGGGATGAAAGTCTGAGTGACAAAGCTAGTAAATAATAACATGGTTTGTGTATTAAAATATTTCTAATTCCTATTCAGTCTTTTATAGTACCATCATCGATAGTACCATATTGTAAATAAAAAACATAACTTTATTATTAAGTAACTTTTTCTTACGACATTCTTTTGTCTAAGCTAAGACGATGTGATGAATTAGGACATAGACAATATAGAATGTCTGTCAACTATATTGCCACACTTTGCGGAAGGATGTTATGCATTTTACAGTTATTAACGAGTCCACATGTCTCATTGAAAGGTAGCTGTGCATGCTACATATATTAATTCCAAAAAAGTTACGTCCGGCGATGCGTCATTGTCCATTGAAATAGTGTGCAATAGGGTTGTCAAATAAGTATTCGACAAGTCAATTAATCATTTTATGTTGCTGCATTAAGAAATAATATGCTCCTTATTGTTATTGTATTTTGACAATAGTATTTATATTTAATTTACTACAAAGTAGGCAGGTACCATACTTTTGGTAAAAACTTTTTGTAAATTCCAATGAAAATATATATAATAAACGAATACATCCCTTTTCACACACGAGGTACCATTAAAGAATTAAATATTTTAAGGTGTCTGAATTTACTTAAATTTTATACTTATTTTAGTTATTAGACCTACTGTATTAGCGACGTCAATCGTCGTCGTGATATATAGAATACTATATATTGTCAAAATTATTAGTCCTTATTATGCAAAACATATAGTGATAAAGACATAGCGGAAAATAATATTTAATATGCCTAATCCAATTAATAATTGAAAACAAACTACATCCCTTCGTCATGGTTTTCGTTAAATATCGTTTAATTATTATTATGCTTTGTATATTAAAACTCCTTATTGGTAACCCTGTGTACAGCCAATCGTAGTATCTTTCTCGGCACCGTCAGAAAGTAATTTTTATTGAATGGTTTTTAAATAATTATCATTGCATAGTAAAATTATTTTGATACATTAGAATATTCTAGTCATACGACTAAGAAGATTTGTATAATATTTTTTTAAATGAAAATATGTTACGGTAATTAAAAGTTATATAAGTAAAGTAAATATAACTACATTCGAAAGTGTATTAAAAATAAGTAGCATTATGCATTTAAAATTCTTTGATTTCATAAATACTTAATGGCCAGAAGTTAGAACAAACAATTTAAATAAAAGGTGTGAATATCAATCTTCAGAAACGCCAAAGTTGTTCGACTTGCTCAACTTCTTACAAGAGAAGTTACTTTCTCTTCTGACAAATAATAAAAAAAAACGTGTCTTAATTGTTGTTATAGATTATAGAACTTTAACATTTTTTATTAAATACCGCTTCAGCTTGAATATATCCTGTGTCGTGAAGGGCTTTACAAATGTAGACACAACGAATACTCACATCCAAAATAACAATTTGTGTATTACCTAAAGTGTTGTCCCATGTGGGGATCAAACATACAACAATCAGCGCAATAGGAAGCTGCGTGATGACTGCTTTACGACTACCGTGAACTCAATTTGTGTCAAAGTTGAATTTTTGTCGTCAAGTTTAAAATTTAAAAAAAATCAGTGAGGCAACCCTAGCTAGCCCTTAGTAGTGTGCTGTTCACGTGTATTGGAAATAATATCGATACACGCATAACGATTATGGATATTCGACTAGTGCAATACACTTTTTGTTGAATTCTAGAACGCAGTATGATATCTAAATTACCTAACGTTTAATATATACGGATGCCATTTTCTGAACGGCCTTGTAGAGTGTTGAGTAGCTGTTGTTAATAGGGGTGTGCACTATACGTGTACGTGAACAATAGTGCAGGCGATTGTCGTAGCGGGTAAACCGAAACTGTTTTATCAGGGTTTTTTCTTACTAATAGTAGTACAAACTAGTTCTAAAAATAGTTTTAACCGACTTCAAAAACAATTCGACCTGTTTTTTTTTCCCATGTGTTTGCGCTGATAAATTCGTCGTTTATGAACCGATTCTTGATGATTCTTTTTCTAATGGAAAGAAGATATCCCAACGGTGGTACCGTGATAAGGACACTAAGATCTGATGATGGCATCCAAGAGAAATCGAGTCGAACCTTGAAGTCGGTTTTTATTTTGTTAAAATTTTACTTGTTTTGTGTTACTTTTAGTTGTAAAGAACCTTTTTATGTTTGCTTTTCTATTTATTCGGTGATTGGTACTACTATATTTTCAATCTTGTGAGTGTGCGTGAAAAACATGACTATTATTTAACACACTTATAAATTTCTAAATAGGTAGGAACATACATATAATAGACTAAGTTTTGCCTGCGGATTCCCCTGCGTACATATAGGTTATCGCGGTGATTATTTAATCTAATGTAACCTTATTTTATTTGTAAACTGATTGAAAAATCAAACACTAAATGCTAATTGAATTTTACCTCAATAAATGATAGAAAACCACGTCCAATCGGTTAAGCCACCTCGCACAAACACACACCTTCATTCGTTTTTATTATCTTTAATGTACAGACATCGACCTATTGCTATTTTATTTTATGTATGGATTATTTAAATACCTTGACACAAAAAAACGAGCATGCTCATAACATATTTATCTGTTCTGGATTGGAATCAAACCTCAGCTTTCAGGATCACTAGCTAAGTAGCTATTACCCGATATACACGTATTTATAAGTACACTAGCTGACCCGGCGAACTTCGTACCGCCATATTTACATATCTGTCTCAGCTTCCCACAGGCAGTGTTCAGTCGCGGACAAAAAAACACTTTTCCCGTTATCTTTATTTTTCTTTCTAGCAAAAAAAAAGAATGAATGAAATCGGACTATGTGTTATTGAATTACAACTAAGTACATATTTTGACTTTCAACCTCCTCTCTCCAGGAAACCGTGCTGAATTTCGGGATAAAAAGTATCCTATGTCCTACCTCGTAGTATGAATTCAAATCATGCCAAGTTTCATTTGAATCCGTTCAGTAGTTTCGGCGTGATGCGCGGCCAAGATACAGACAGACAGACAAAAATGAAAATAATTACAGTTTTGGCTTCAGTATCGATTATAGAGTGCCCTCCAAAATTTTTTTTCAAAATATCTTTAATGTACAGAATTGGACCTGTTACATTTTTATTATAAGTATAGATATTAGGTTACTAACAGTATGTTATTTTGATGTTTGTTCACCAGCATTCATAGAAATTGGCAATGGTGAAACAAATAATTAATAGATGAACAAGACAGGTATAATATGAAGTTGTTTGTGAGTAAAACAATGCCCACATTGCGTAAATACGAAGCACAGTGGTTACGTCACTCACGATCGTTCTGTAACCAAGAGTATCTTTTGAAAAACAAGATATTGACACAAGTGTACACAACTGTCATTGATTCAGTGTACGTCGTGCCTTAGTTATGTATAGTTCAAGTCCAATAACATGGATTATTGTTTTATATAGGTATTTAGCTTTTGTTTAATAAGTAGCTAATGTTATCCATACTAATGTTATAAATTCGAAAGTATCTCTGTCTGTCTGTTACACTTCACTGCTTAACCACGCCACAGATTACAATGAAATTTGGTTATTAAATTTTAAATTAATTTAATCTTAGATTTCGTTATTAACAGTCGTGTCCGTCGCTAGTCCGCACGCTAAATGCATTGTTCACGTGCGGGGAACATTGCGGGCACATCTTCAGTGTATAATAATATGTACCCACATCGTTCACATTCCTTTCACCGCTGAGCGGGCAACAGTGTTTCCATTTACCCATACTAATTCAAACAATCTCCAATACAGTGTAACACTTTATGTAAAAATGGACACAGTAACATTAAAATCTGTCTCAATATTAAAAAGTAAACATTAGTATAATACCTCTTTTCATGCGTACTAAGGTGTAATAGAGAGAGAATTATTTGACTTTTTCCATTTTATTAAAATATATTCCAAGAAATGGCAACATCAAGCTTAGGCTGCGCAAGCGCATCGTGAATTTAGAGAGTCGCATTGAAACTATATTCAGTCTTCATTAGCACATCTAGTGGCACGCTAGCTATAATAGAGTCGATCAGGTTATTGACACTTACCATAGATAAACAGAAGAAATTATATGCGACCTGTAAATTTTTTAACCGTTTTTTTTTTCTTAAAATGCACTTGGCTAAAAGTTTAAACTAAGAATATGATTTTTGAAAGTTGAAGAAGCTGTATGAACCGGTGAAGATTAGTCAACTGCTGGACCTAAGTAGACGTCATATAATGATAAAGGCTGTTGATAGTGGACCGTAGTAAAGTGTTCAAAAAATCTCCTTCCTAAAGAGTGGCTGTCACACCTTAGGAAGAAGGTTTTGGCCTACTGATACCACTCCGACCAGATTGGTATAGGGTTTTTTTTTAATGTTCCTTTTTGTAGTGCTGTGACACTGTGTAGCTTGCTTCCTCTTACGACATGGCGACACCCACGGGATGAATAGGGTTAATGACACTTCGTTCGTCACACGTCACGTCCATCACTTCCGAACATATTTGTTGCAAATACCTACTTTCGTTGAGAGATGGCAAATGCTTTCGTTATGAGAAAATCTCTTTTCTACAACACTTGTTAATATTAATAATGAAGGCAATTACCATCGGTTACCAATTTGGCATGGATTACTTCTGAAGTGAAAGATTAAACATCAATCTGTATACGCACGTGAATAGATTAAGACGGTTGTCATTGCGGGATGGAGTGATGAAACTCTCACCTAGCATCAGGCCCGAGGTGTAAATGATGAATGTGGGTAGCCGCAAAATTTCACTAATACCTACCGGAAAATTGAAAATAATCCGTGTAATTTAATGTAGCGTTTCTTCATGTATTTCCTTTGCCGATTGGAGACTAACTATGTGTGTTAATCAAACCTTTTAAAAACCATTATTGAACGCATAATATGCGTAAAATAATAATGAAAAACTTACGTTCCAGTGCTGTATTCTTTCGGTTTTCGATGTATATGTTGAGGTTATTTTTAAAATTCTTGTAATTGATGATGATGATTAGTTTTTATATTAAAAACATGCTAAATGGTAAAAATTAGGGGAAGAGATTTAATTAGGGTTCTCCTTAAATTAATGTTCTCCTTTGTATTTTTAACTCCCGTATTAGGAATATATGTATCATGGTCTAAGAAAACAAGGTCTCGCATTCCGAGAGCGACTCGGTGTGACGTCACTATCCAGTTACTACTTTATAGCAACACTAGCGACCTGCCCCGGCTTCGCACGGGTGGATTTCAGATGCCCCCGCCGACGACACGATTCGTGCATTTTAAATCTTATCTTCGAATATATTCATTTAAATTAGATACTGTAAAGGGCCATTTTGATCTATATTAAATGCACAATGTATTTAATTTACTTAATTGTATAAGGATTCATTCTGTATTGTTTAAAATCACTTCGTAAATAAGCCATTATTTCTCGTAAAAAGAAAGGAATAAAAAATGGTTGTTCTGGGTTATCCCTAAGAGATAGACATAAATCGTCGTGGACTTTTTTGTAGTACTTTTTAAGGTGTACAATACTGTAGTACATTATTTTGATCTATCTCGTAGGGAGCAACCAGCGTTTGCAACGTAAGCGCAAAAAAATGTGTTTATTTGCTACATCACATTAGAAACCTCGAAAATTAACAGTGTTTCCATACTATATTATGCATTTATTATACATAAAAACCTTCCTCTTGAATCACTCTATCTATTAAATAAACCCGCATCAAAATCCGTTGCGTAGTTTTAAAGATTTAAGCAAACAAAGGGATATAGGGACAGAGAAAGCGACTTTGTTTTATACTATGTAGTGATAACACGAAATGATGGAAACATTTTCAGTCCCCTTTTTTTAGACAAGCTTCGCCCCGCGACGTTACCAGAGGGTACGACAATAACCTCAGGTAACACTGCGGGGTTGCCTGAATCGCCAAATGTGTTGCTAAGCGCAAAACTCGCGAACCGCTCCACCAATTCGTTTTTTTTAATAGTTTCGTTTAGACACAGGACGGTTTTAATCAAGAGAAAATAGTTAAAAAAAACAACTCTTTTCCTTTCCTATACAAACTATAGAGTAAATTAAAATATCTGTCGATAATGCTAACAGAACGAGGTCTATCGGGGCAGCTAGTTTCGAATAAAATGCTAAACAAACATTTCTTGTATATATGTATATATCTGGTCAATGCAAATTTAAGTGAGTGACTTGAGAATGACCTTTTCAAAACTCGTTCTGCGGTCACTGTTGTGTCGTTTCTCATAATATATAAATAACTTCTTCTAAGTGTCGACTTCATTATTTAGAAAGTTAAAATAACATTTTCATAAATAGTTTGTGTGTAACTAAGCGGTAGTTATGTACATATTTAATTATTACTAGCTGAGTACCGCGGTGTTACCCGCAGTTAGGGGTCGTTCAAGTATTACTTAAACACTATAGGGGGGCGGGGGGGTAACTGCTTTGCTTATTTTTGATGACATGGAGGGCGGGGGGGTCTAGATGGTGATTACGTAAGCAGTAGTTATTTACTTTTTTACACTTAAGGCAACCCACACATTGACAATGTTTGAAAACGAAACACATTTTTGGGGATTCTCACAAATAATGTATACGTTAAAGTACTCGCTTAGAACCGAGTAGGGGAATTACCGCGTTCTATTCACATATCTACTGTGACTGACGATTAGATGTAGGTATTGTAAAGCAAAGCAAATTAATGATTGTGTACAGTCAATCCGCTTTCGCCAAAGTTGAATTGTTTCATTTAAAGATGTCGTTTTAAATAGACGAATCCAAGTTTTACCAAATAAAAATTATACATTTTGTGGCGACCTCCACATACAGCGCAACAACAACATAACATACTACAGCGCCATTTACCAAAGATACGTCGAACTACGGAGTAAAGAAGGAAACGAAGAAACTACTAATCCTGAATCGCGTAATGAAAGTTTTCGCCCCGATTATCATATATACACAATCCCAACATCAACCGTTGGGCAGTTGGCTCGCCAGGCATGATCACCTAGCCTGGTCGGAGGATCCTCCCTTTGTGTCGGAGGGACATAGCACCTGTTCCCTCCACAGACTTAATGCCGTAGGCATTTTCTGCCAGTCAACCTTAGGGGGATGCAGAGACAAACATGGTAGATGCACAGAGATTTAAAATGAATGTTTTGTTATGACATGACGTTGTTGAATCCTGACATATCTTTTGTGATAAAAATCTATCAAATCGGTGGTTTTGTTGGGATCAGCTGGCCAGTAAGTTGGCTCACATGTTGTTCATATGTTGAGAAAAAAAAATGCATATGTAACAATGTTTACGTAAGCATGGGGGGGGGGTGAGAGCTTTGCTTACTTTTGCTGACAAGGGGGGTGGGGGGGTAAATAATAGTAATAAATCTGCTTACGTAATACTTGAACGGCCCCTTATTGTTGTACCTTAACAACCGCGGGTAACACCAGTCTAGAAAAAAGTAGCATAAGTTACTCCTTATTACAACAGCTATCTGCCAGTGAAAGTCCTGTCAAAATCGGCCATGCCGTTCCAGAGATTAGCCGGAACAAACTGACAGACAGACCGACAAAAATTGAAATAAAAATTGTTTTGGTATATGTACCGTGTATACATACATGAAATAGTATATAGTAAAATTCGGTTATTTTTATTTTACAAACAGACACTCCAATTTTATTTATCTAATAATACATAGATGTATAGATTTCAGTGGTTGTTCATAGACTATCTACAAAGTAGAGTTAGAACTCTTCCGTTTAGTATTTGTTTTCCTTAACTTATCTTAATTCCATAAGCTTAACATAATCTAAAAACATAAACAGACTACCGCTGCCGCTATATACACATGTAAATTATATATATTATAGATTATCTCAGTAATAAAATCATAAAAGGTAGCCTTGTATGTAAGTTCCTTAAAAAATATACATTTCATTAATATAGCCTGAATATGAAAATATTGAATGGAAAAAACTCCGTTCTTTTTTTAAATCCCAGAAAACGTTTTATTTATCTCTAATTATTTTGATAAAGACAATTTAAAAACAAAACACGTTATCAAATTCCTACGGTTCAAAAAGTCGTACTTTTATTAATTCTACTCAGATAATCTTAAATTTCATTTATTTCTTGTAATCCTGAATTTACGTAGAATTTGTCCGAATGATATTTGTTTTACGGTGTTGGGCAGAAGCTTCTGTGGCTTCCCCCAGGATACAGCCTGGTTAGTCGTTGATCTTCGATCCTCGGAGGGACGTGAAATAACATGGTCCGGGTCGGGGTGGTTTCAAGTTCAGTTTCACGGTTCAAGTTGGTTTTATACCCCTGCATCTTTCTAAAAAGGTCTCCTGGTGGTTCACATGACCCATCAATTTTCGACACTGGCCCGTAGTCTATGAGCATATTTTATCAATGTTTACCAACCATTCGATAATATACATAAAAAAAACTCATAACAAGCTATATTTAGTCTAACCGATATAAAAACTGTTTATACGCTTCTTTTCCTGATAATTGTTTTCGTTTGCGGTTTCCCCATAAGCTGTTTGTAAGAAGGTAGAACCGGTTTCATTGAATTTTGCTTACACGACCACTGAATAACAAATGCTAGGTACTAAAGATGACTATCTTGGAAAATGTAAAGAACCTCGGTTACGTGTATGTACATTTACTTAAGATTGTTAATTAAAGGATGAGAGAATGGTAGATTTTATAGTAATGTAATGATTTTACAGTATTTATCTACCATGAACTATCAGTTCGATCATCATGTTTAAATAAACTAAAATATATTAAAAAAAAATTAAGATGAGTGGTGATGGTGAGTGCGAGACCGGAGGACCAAATAGTCTAGTCAACAAGTTCCATACTTGTTGACTAGACTAAAAGATGCAGCAGCATCACTAGGCCGCCATGGTGTGGGTCGCCATACTGCATTGTCTGCATTCGCAGTGAGTATGGCGACCAATACTCTTGGATTCTACTTATGCTTTCCATCAGGCAGAGTAGAGTCATTTTGGCGGGCCATACATAAAAAAAAAAAAAAAAAAAGAAAAAGATGGAGAAACATTAAGAGAATGTCAAAGTATTGATAAGCCTGATGCTTTAGTGGCTATCGATATTGACTGCTAAGCCGGAGGTGGCAGGTTCGATTCCCATCCAGGAGAATAATTTTGTGAAAAGCACGATATTTTTTCTGTGTCTGTAGTGTAATTTGTTTAATATATGTACGTATTTAAAAAAATATAAGCATGTTCATCCACATAGGCTTTAACCAGTTTAGGATCAAACCGTATGTGAGATGCGTGAAATTATTATTATGATTACGTAGCCAGGCGGAAAAGAGTAACAAAAATATATGTTATTTAGGATGTAAATTAGTAGAGTACCGGCATTACGTAATCTCATTGTGTCCGTCAGACTGCGACCTCTGATAACGCTTCCCTGATAGCAGAAAGTTACCCCACCGACCTACCGACTTGATTTACTCACTTAACCTTTTTGGCATTAACAGTTTTCTTTTATTGTTTTTTTTTCATTTCGAATACTTTTATTCGAATCTTCGAATGTTGATTTTTTTTCATTAGTTATTTGCGGTTTCGCTAGCGTTGTTTTACATAAAATTAATTAACCAATTACGTAAATATCCCTTGAGAATTCTAGGTACTTTTTGTGGCTAGTAAAGGTGTCGGCCCCTTTTTAACCGAATTACAAAAGGAGGAGGTTCTCAATGTCATCGGTATTTATTTTTTATATGTATGTACATCGATTACTCCGTTAATTGTGGACCGCTTTTGAAAATTATTTTTGTATTCGAAAGGATATGCCCCCCATGTGGTCCCATGGCCACCATATCAGGATCTGATGATGGGATCCCAAGGAAATCGAAAGAAACCCTCAAATTTACGTGAGCGCCTGCAATGAAGTTAAGAGCAATTGTCTGCATGCCTTCATATTCTGTAGACATAATTTAATTTTAAATGAAATGATGATGAGAGACTTGAGAAAGACAAAAAGCAAAAAAAAACTTCGTTTAAAAAAACCGACTTCAAAAACTAAAAAGTATAAAATAACTTAAGTTGTATGTGCTACCTATTCATAGGTTTGAAGTCGGTGCCAAGCCAAAATGTAATAGTAGATACAGCACTCGCCGCACGTGACCTTGAGCGGGATAGCTGCTCTTCGCGTTGAACAAAACAACCGAAGCATCGGTGACGTCGAAATATAGCGAGTGTGGTACCTACTATTACATTTGGCTTGGCACTGACTTCAAACCTATGAATAGGTAGCACATAAAACTTAAGTTACTTTACACTTTTTAGTATTTAAAGTCGGTTTTTTTTTAATAATAGGTCTTTACCTATGAAATTGCCGTCTTGTATGCAATAAGTGAAAGTACTTATTTTTTTAAACTTTTTTATTTCCGTTATTCGAAGTAATCTCCCATGCAATCGACGCATCTTTGCCAACGCACTGGCAGTTTATTGATGCCCTTTTTGTAAAAATCAGCTGGACGGGAGGCAACAAACTCTTCAAAGGCATTTTGTACTGCCTCTCGGGAATTGAATTTTTTACCCACTAAAAAGTTGTCTAAATTTTGAAAAAAGTAATAGTCGGTAGGTGCAAGGTCTGGTGAGTATGGCGGATGAGGGAGAGCTTCCAACCCCAGCTTTTGCAGCTTGGAGACTCTCTGATCTGACAACATCATTTGGTACAGTTCGCAACAGACAGTCTCCAAGCTGCAAAAGCTGGGGTTGGAAGCTCTCCCTCATCCGCCATACTCACCAGACCTTGCACCTACCGACTATTACTTTTTTCAAAATTTAGACAACTTTTTAGTGGGTAAAAAGTTCAATTCCCGAGAGGCAGTACAAAATGCCTGTAGTTCATGGTAAGATAATATACTTTCTGTTCGTCAACTACCTATAATTATGTGTTGGACAATGAATTCCATTCTTTGAATGTGATAGAAAGGTAGAACATAATAAGGTACAGAAAATCCATCTTAAGTTAATAGTTGCCTCAAGAACACAACACAATTATGGATAGAAGATACGATATGAGTTTTATTATAAGATTAAGATTATTTACGATAGTATTTAGAGAAGTAGGTATGTCATTAATCAAATGACTCGCGTTGCCATTGGCAACGCTCATGTGAGTTGTGCCCTACCCGGTAAGTTTTATCTTAGAAAGTTTTTTAAAACGGATTTTTTTACTTCCTCCATAACTCGTAGCAATAGCTTTACGTCAAAACAAAACACGATAATTAGGGAAGCTATAAACTCAATTATGTTATACACGCACTGGAAGAAATGTGACTAAGAAAGTGAAGATTGCGTCGTAATTTACGCAAACATTATTTACGCAAACCATCATTGCAGCTGAAAAACTTGACTAAGGGCCTGTTCCACCAGTAACTGATAAATTATCTGCAATATAATACTACTAGCTGTTGCCCACGGCTCCGCCCGCGTGTTTGTAGGTTATCGCTGCAAATATTAGCCTATGTGTTATTGTTATATATAAGCTAGATTACTGTAAAGTTTCATCCAAATCCGTTCAGTAGGTTTTGCGTGAAAGAATAACAAACATCCATCCATTCTTACAAACTTTCTCGTTTATAATATGAGTAGGATTTGATAGACAAAAATTGCTGCTATACATATGTGCTCAGCATATGTGTATATCTGACATGTATGTCTCTATCTAAGACTTATGAAACCGAAATTTGTAGGTAGTCATTTGACAGATAAGTTCATAATAATATATCAGGGACTTTATCAGTAGGTTCTGAAACTGGCTTTAAGGATTCTGTTGGGATTTTGAGATTGTATAATGTTTTGTGACGAAACCTTCAGTACTTCAGTAGCATTTAATCTTTGACTGCTTTGAAAGTAGTTAAAATGTATAGATAAGGAACTCCTACATCAAACTGGATGTATTTAACATGGGATTACCACGTTTCTGCAATTATTTTAATGAGGTTACCTTTATGTGAACAATGGGTAGTCACTCTCACGATCGAGAAAATGACTCAATTCCATGCGAAATTGATTTTTACTTGAAGTCAACGGGAATTGATCTCGATTTAGACTCTTTATGTTTGGTTAGCTGATGTATATTTATTGGAAAGAAAAAAAAAATTTTTAAACATATTTCTATTAGGTCATAAATACAATCCGACTTTTCTTTAAGTTGATGTGATCGCGAGTGATGTATCGACCCTGAATTAAAATGGTCTTATACATAAATCAAGTAGATACTAAGCATTTTTTTCATGATGATTTTCATATTTCAACCATAAATTTGGTAAAAAATAAATAACTTTGTGTTAAAACAGAATTGCGAAGCGTTTACATTACAACAGGTACTTATATAATATAGTTCTTAGTTCTTCTTCATGTTGCAATGGTCTTTCGTAAAAATAATATTAAAGTAAAAGTTCATAACGTCATAATTTTTTTTAAGAATCAGTTCAAATCAAGCGGGAAATAGATCTACTTCAGCTAATAATGCTAAAGGGACAAAGCTAATTAAAAGTAGGTATATTACCTAACTGAGTAGCACTGGCTGAAATCAAGCAACAATCACCAGTCCAAATATCGGCAATGTCTCCAGTGAAGGCGATATTGCTCGAGCTATTATGAGCGTAACGAGCGAGCGTTACGTGCGAGCGTTACGTGCGAGCGACAACAAATAACACATGCTCGCGCATCTATTCACTACATCTCAGTTGACCCTAATTGTTGACTGTTGTCTCCAACTCTTTATCATTATAATTAAATTTTATTATTATGTATCTATTTGATAAAAATAATAAACAAGATAATAAGCTTCAAATTCGTCTCAAAAATATAGGCATTTTCTAGACGTTTCCCTAACCATACACTTGCCAATCCAGCTTCAAAAATTAGACTTTGTACCTATTTAAATTCTGAAAAGTTAGATGGAACATGAAAATCTGTTTTATTCTGTCAATTTAGCTAGCCTGAAATTTATTTTTTTGTTAAATAAATGTACCTAATATAATATAATAATGAAAAACCTTTTGTTGCGCTAAAGGTTTTTGTTCTGCATATATACAATCTTTTAAATGACAAATAGTTCGACAGATTCCAATATGACAACATGCGTTATTTTAAGTTTTAAATAAATATGTAGGTATTTATTCTTATTAAAAATTAAGTAGCTGCCAATACCTTCATTTTGATGTTACTAAAGCATTCTTTGAATGAAATTAGACAAGTTTTTTATTCAAATATATATTTGCTACAATTATGAACATATGAAGGTCAGGTCAAGGTCACGGCACGATCACTGTGTATAAAATACTTCAAAATAAAGTAATGCCGCTATTAATAATTAAAACTGGTTGTGATAAAAGCAAACTTAAAAAATAGTTATTTGTTAATTGTTATACAAGAGTCCAAAGTTGCTTTTTAACCGCGTGCTCAATTTTGATGACCGAGCAAGCGAAGGACTCAAAAATTAGAATCCTGAGCGTGAGCGAGGGAATCAAAAGAGCACGAGGTGAAAAATCTTTGCACTCGAGTGCAACACGTAACTTTTCATTCCACCTCAGCGAGGAAACAACTAAATGCAAAAAAAGCATTAACAATCACAAGATACTTTTATTTTGGTTTAGGTATTAATATTTATTAGGTACTACATTATGATAGGTAAATATTACAGATTTATTTTTAAACTAGCTGACCCACGCAACGTCGTTTGCGTCTCCTATTGCCCGTAGCGTGATAATTTTCCCCCGTTTTTGAAACATTCTTCATTGGTGCTCCGCTACTATTGGTCTAAGCGTGAGGATATATAGCCTATAGCCTTCCTCGGTAAACGGGCTATCTAACACTGAAAGAATTTTTCAAATTAGACCAGTAGTTCCTGAGATTAACGCGTTCAAACAAACAAACAAACTCTTCAGCTTTATATATTAGTATAGATGTATTTATTATACTCTTCTAAGATCTAATACTCATACATAATCAACAACACATTTATTTGGATAAAGATTAATATTAGGTAATTGGCAATTATCTCATTATTAGGTACCAACTCTTAGTGTCTTATACTCGTGATAACTTCTAAACGAAATGTCCGAATGGGATGAAAGAAAAAGTATTTTAATTCTACATAAATAACCTTGATAACATAATGCTTGATTTGGATATTAGTTTAGGATCAAACCGTATGTGAGATGCGTGAAATTATTATTATGATTACGTAGCCAGGCGGAAAAGAGTAACAAAAATATATGTTATTTAGGATGTAAATTAGTAGAGTACCGGCATTACGTAATCTCATTGTGTCCGTCAGACTGCGACCTCTGATAACGCTTCCCTGATAGCAGAAAGTTACCCCACCGACCTACCGACTTGATTTACTCACTTAACCTTTTTGGCATTAACAGTTTTCTTTTATTGTTTTTTTTTCATTTCGAATACTTTTATTCGAATCTTCGAATGTTGATTTTTTTTCATTAGTTATTTGCGGTTTCGCTAGCGTTGTTTTACATAAAATTAATTAACCAATTACGTAAATATCCCTTGAGAATTCTAGGTACTTTTTGTGGCTAGTAAAGGTGTCGGCCCCTTTTTAACCGAATTACAAAAGGAGGAGGTTCTCAATGTCATCGGTATTTATTTTTTATATGTATGTACATCGATTACTCCGTTAATTGTGGACCGCTTTTGAAAATTATTTTTGTATTCGAAAGGATATGCCCCCCATGTGGTCCCATGGCCACCATATCAGGATCTGATGATGGGATCCCAAGGAAATCGAAAGAAACCCTCAAATTTACGTGAGCGCCTGCAATGAAGTTAAGAGCAATTGTCTGCATGCCTTCATATTCTGTAGACATAATTTAATTTTAAATGAAATGATGATGAGAGACTTGAGAAAGACAAAAAGCAAAAAAAAACTTCGTTTAAAAAAACCGACTTCAAAAACTAAAAAGTATAAAATAACTTAAGTTGTATGTGCTACCTATTCATAGGTTTGAAGTCGGTGCCAAGCCAAAATGTAATAGTAGATACAGCACTCGCCGCACGTGACCTTGAGCGGGATAGCTGCTCTTCGCGTTGAACAAAACAACCGAAGCATCGGTGACGTCGAAATATAGCGAGTGTGGTACCTACTATTACATTTGGCTTGGCACTGACTTCAAACCTATGAATAGGTAGCACATAAAACTTAAGTTACTTTACACTTTTTAGTATTTAAAGTCGGTTTTTTTTTAATAATAGGTCTTTACCTATGAAATTGCCGTCTTGTATGCAATAAGTGAAAGTACTTATTTTTTTAAACTTTTTTATTTCCGTTATTCGAAGTAATCTCCCATGCAATCGACGCATCTTTGCCAACGCACTGGCAGTTTATTGATGCCCTTTTTGTAAAAATCAGCTGGACGGGAGGCAACAAACTCTTCAAAGGCATTTTGTACTGCCTCTCGGGAATTGAATTTTTTACCCACTAAAAAGTTGTCTAAATTTTGAAAAAAGTAATAGTCGGTAGGTGCAAGGTCTGGTGAGTATGGCGGATGAGGGAGAGCTTCCAACCCCAGCTTTTGCAGCTTGGAGACTCTCTGATCTGACAACATCATTTGGTACAGTTCGCAACAGACAGTCTCCAAGCTGCAAAAGCTGGGGTTGGAAGCTCTCCCTCATCCGCCATACTCACCAGACCTTGCACCTACCGACTATTACTTTTTTCAAAATTTAGACAACTTTTTAGTGGGTAAAAAGTTCAATTCCCGAGAGGCAGTACAAAATGCCTGTAGTTCATGGTAAGATAATATACTTTCTGTTCGTCAACTACCTATAATTATGTGTTGGACAATGAATTCCATTCTTTGAATGTGATAGAAAGGTAGAACATAATAAGGTACAGAAAATCCATCTTAAGTTAATAGTTGCCTCAAGAACACAACACAATTATGGATAGAAGATACGATATGAGTTTTATTATAAGATTAAGATTATTTACGATAGTATTTAGAGAAGTAGGTATGTCATTAATCAAATGACTCGCGTTGCCATTGGCAACGCTCATGTGAGTTGTGCCCTACCCGGTAAGTTTTATCTTAGAAAGTTTTTTAAAACGGATTTTTTTACTTCCTCCATAACTCGTAGCAATAGCTTTACGTCAAAACAAAACACGATAATTAGGGAAGCTATAAACTCAATTATGTTATACACGCACTGGAAGAAATGTGACTAAGAAAGTGAAGATTGCGTCGTAATTTACGCAAACATTATTTACGCAAACCATCATTGCAGCTGAAAAACTTGACTAAGGGCCTGTTCCACCAGTAACTGATAAATTATCTGCAATATAATACTACTAGCTGTTGCCCACGGCTCCGCCCGCGTGTTTGTAGGTTATCGCTGCAAATATTAGCCTATGTGTTATTGTTATATATAAGCTAGATTACTGTAAAGTTTCATCCAAATCCGTTCAGTAGGTTTTGCGTGAAAGAATAACAAACATCCATCCATTCTTACAAACTTTCTCGTTTATAATATGAGTAGGATTTGATAGACAAAAATTGCTGCTATACATATGTGCTCAGCATATGTGTATATCTGACATGTATGTCTCTATCTAAGACTTATGAAACCGAAATTTGTAGGTAGTCATTTGACAGATAAGTTCATAATAATATATCAGGGACTTTATCAGTAGGTTCTGAAACTGGCTTTAAGGATTCTGTTGGGATTTTGAGATTGTATAATGTTTTGTGACGAAACCTTCAGTACTTCAGTAGCATTTAATCTTTGACTGCTTTGAAAGTAGTTAAAATGTATAGATAAGGAACTCCTACATCAAACTGGATGTATTTAACATGGGATTACCACGTTTCTGCAATTATTTTAATGAGGTTACCTTTATGTGAACAATGGGTAGTCACTCTCACGATCGAGAAAATGACTCAATTCCATGCGAAATTGATTTTTACTTGAAGTCAACGGGAATTGATCTCGATTTAGACTCTTTATGTTTGGTTAGCTGATGTATATTTATTGGAAAGAAAAAAAAAATTTTTAAACATATTTCTATTAGGTCATAAATACAATCCGACTTTTCTTTAAGTTGATGTGATCGCGAGTGATGTATCGACCCTGAATTAAAATGGTCTTATACATAAATCAAGTAGATACTAAGCATTTTTTTCATGATGATTTTCATATTTCAACCATAAATTTGGTAAAAAATAAATAACTTTGTGTTAAAACAGAATTGCGAAGCGTTTACATTACAACAGGTACTTATATAATATAGTTCTTAGTTCTTCTTCATGTTGCAATGGTCTTTCGTAAAAATAATATTAAAGTAAAAGTTCATAACGTCATAATTTTTTTTAAGAATCAGTTCAAATCAAGCGGGAAATAGATCTACTTCAGCTAATAATGCTAAAGGGACAAAGCTAATTAAAAGTAGGTATATTACGTAACTGAGTAGCACTGGCTGAAATCAAGCAACAATCACCAGTCCAAATATCGGCAATGTCTCCAGTGAAGGCGATATTGCTCGAGCTATTATGAGCGTAACGAGCGAGCGTTACGTGCGAGCGTTACGTGCGAGCGACAACAAATAACACATGCTCGCGCATCTATTCACTACATCTCAGTTGACCCTAATTGTTGACTGTTGTCTCCAACTCTTTATCATTATAATTAAATTTTATTATTATGTATCTATTTGATAAAAATAATAAACAAGATAATAAGCTTCAAATTCGTCTCAAAAATATAGGCATTTTCTAGACGTTTCCCTAACCATACACTTGCCAATCCAGCTTCAAAAATTAGACTTTGTACCTATTTAAATTCTGAAAAGTTAGATGGAACATGAAAATCTGTTTTATTCTGTCAATTTAGCTAGCCTGAAATTTATTTTTTTGTTAAATAAATGTACCTAATATAATATAATAATGAAAAACCTTTTGTTGCGCTAAAGGTTTTTGTTCTGCATATATACAATCTTTTAAATGACAAATAGTTCGACAGATTCCAATATGACAACATGCGTTATTTTAAGTTTTAAATAAATATGTAGGTATTTATTCTTATTAAAAATTAAGTAGCTGCCAATACCTTCATTTTGATGTTACTAAAGCATTCTTTGAATGAAATTAGACAAGTTTTTTATTCAAATATATATTTGCTACAATTATGAACATATGAAGGTCAGGTCAAGGTCACGGCACGATCACTGTGTATAAAATACTTCAAAATAAAGTAATGCCGCTATTAATAATTAAAACTGGTTGTGATAAAAGCAAACTTAAAAAATAGTTATTTGTTAATTGTTATACAAGAGTCCAAAGTTGCTTTTTAACCGCGTGCTCAATTTTGATGACCGAGCAAGCGAAGGACTCAAAAATTAGAATCCTGAGCGTGAGCGAGGGAATCAAAAGAGCACGAGGTGAAAAATCTTTGCACTCGAGTGCAACACGTAACTTTTCATTCCACCTCAGCGAGGAAACAACTAAATGCAAAAAAAGCATTAACAATCACAAGATACTTTTATTTTGGTTTAGGTATTAATATTTATTAGGTACTACATTATGATAGGTAAATATTACAGATTTATTTTTAAACTAGCTGACCCACGCAACGTCGTTTGCGTCTCCTATTGCCCGTAGCGTGATAATTTTCCCCCGTTTTTGAAACATTCTTCATTGGTGCTCCGCTACTATTGGTCTAAGCGTGAGGATATATAGCCTATAGCCTTCCTCGGTAAACGGGCTATCTAACACTGAAAGAATTTTTCAAATTAGACCAGTAGTTCCTGAGATTAACGCGTTCAAACAAACAAACAAACTCTTCAGCTTTATATATTAGTATAGATGTATTTATTATACTCTTCTAAGATCTAATACTCATACATAATCAACAACACATTTATTTGGATAAAGATTAATATTAGGTAATTGGCAATTATCTCATTATTAGGTACCAACTCTTAGTGTCTTATACTCGTGATAACTTCTAAACGAAATGTCCGAATGGGATGAAAGAAAAAGTATTTTAATTCTACATAAATAACCTTGATAACATAATGCTTGATTTGGATATTAGTTTAGGATCAAACCGTATGTGAGATGCGTGAAATTATTATTATGATTACGTAGCCAGGCGGAAAAGAGTAACAAAAATATATGTTATTTAGGATGTAAATTAGTAGAGTACCGGCATTACGTAATCTCATTGTGTCCGTCAGACTGCGACCTCTGATAACGCTTCCCTGATAGCAGAAAGTTACCCCACCGACCTACCGACTTGATTTACTCACTTAACCTTTTTGGCATTAACAGTTTTCTTTTATTGTTTTTTTTTCATTTCGAATACTTTTATTCGAATCTTCGAATGTTGATTTTTTTTCATTAGTTATTTGCGGTTTCGCTAGCGTTGTTTTACATAAAATTAATTAACCAATTACGTAAATATCCCTTGAGAATTCTAGGTACTTTTTGTGGCTAGTAAAGGTGTCGGCCCCTTTTTAACCGAATTACAAAAGGAGGAGGTTCTCAATGTCATCGGTATTTATTTTTTATATGTATGTACATCGATTACTCCGTTAATTGTGGACCGCTTTTGAAAATTATTTTTGTATTCGAAAGGATATGCCCCCCATGTGGTCCCATGGCCACCATATCAGGATCTGATGATGGGATCCCAAGGAAATCGAAAGAAACCCTCAAATTTACGTGAGCGCCTGCAATGAAGTTAAGAGCAATTGTCTGCATGCCTTCATATTCTGTAGACATAATTTAATTTTAAATGAAATGATGATGAGAGACTTGAGAAAGACAAAAAGCAAAAAAAAACTTCGTTTAAAAAAACCGACTTCAAAAACTAAAAAGTATAAAATAACTTAAGTTGTATGTGCTACCTATTCATAGGTTTGAAGTCGGTGCCAAGCCAAAATGTAATAGTAGATACAGCACTCGCCGCACGTGACCTTGAGCGGGATAGCTGCTCTTCGCGTTGAACAAAACAACCGAAGCATCGGTGACGTCGAAATATAGCGAGTGTGGTACCTACTATTACATTTGGCTTGGCACTGACTTCAAACCTATGAATAGGTAGCACATAAAACTTAAGTTACTTTACACTTTTTAGTATTTAAAGTCGGTTTTTTTTTAATAATAGGTCTTTACCTATGAAATTGCCGTCTTGTATGCAATAAGTGAAAGTACTTATTTTTTTAAACTTTTTTATTTCCGTTATTCGAAGTAATCTCCCATGCAATCGACGCATCTTTGCCAACGCACTGGCAGTTTATTGATGCCCTTTTTGTAAAAATCAGCTGGACGGGAGGCAACAAACTCTTCAAAGGCATTTTGTACTGCCTCTCGGGAATTGAATTTTTTACCCACTAAAAAGTTGTCTAAATTTTGAAAAAAGTAATAGTCGGTAGGTGCAAGGTCTGGTGAGTATGGCGGATGAGGGAGAGCTTCCAACCCCAGCTTTTGCAGCTTGGAGACTCTCTGATCTGACAACATCATTTGGTACAGTTCGCAACAGACAGTCTCCAAGCTGCAAAAGCTGGGGTTGGAAGCTCTCCCTCATCCGCCATACTCACCAGACCTTGCACCTACCGACTATTACTTTTTTCAAAATTTAGACAACTTTTTAGTGGGTAAAAAGTTCAATTCCCGAGAGGCAGTACAAAATGCCTGTAGTTCATGGTAAGATAATATACTTTCTGTTCGTCAACTACCTATAATTATGTGTTGGACAATGAATTCCATTCTTTGAATGTGATAGAAAGGTAGAACATAATAAGGTACAGAAAATCCATCTTAAGTTAATAGTTGCCTCAAGAACACAACACAATTATGGATAGAAGATACGATATGAGTTTTATTATAAGATTAAGATTATTTACGATAGTATTTAGAGAAGTAGGTATGTCATTAATCAAATGACTCGCGTTGCCATTGGCAACGCTCATGTGAGTTGTGCCCTACCCGGTAAGTTTTATCTTAGAAAGTTTTTTAAAACGGATTTTTTTACTTCCTCCATAACTCGTAGCAATAGCTTTACGTCAAAACAAAACACGATAATTAGGGAAGCTATAAACTCAATTATGTTATACACGCACTGGAAGAAATGTGACTAAGAAAGTGAAGATTGCGTCGTAATTTACGCAAACATTATTTACGCAAACCATCATTGCAGCTGAAAAACTTGACTAAGGGCCTGTTCCACCAGTAACTGATAAATTATCTGCAATATAATACTACTAGCTGTTGCCCACGGCTCCGCCCGCGTGTTTGTAGGTTATCGCTGCAAATATTAGCCTATGTGTTATTGTTATATATAAGCTAGATTACTGTAAAGTTTCATCCAAATCCGTTCAGTAGGTTTTGCGTGAAAGAATAACAAACATCCATCCATTCTTACAAACTTTCTCGTTTATAATATGAGTAGGATTTGATAGACAAAAATTGCTGCTATACATATGTGCTCAGCATATGTGTATATCTGACATGTATGTCTCTATCTAAGACTTATGAAACCGAAATTTGTAGGTAGTCATTTGACAGATAAGTTCATAATAATATATCAGGGACTTTATCAGTAGGTTCTGAAACTGGCTTTAAGGATTCTGTTGGGATTTTGAGATTGTATAATGTTTTGTGACGAAACCTTCAGTACTTCAGTAGCATTTAATCTTTGACTGCTTTGAAAGTAGTTAAAATGTATAGATAAGGAACTCCTACATCAAACTGGATGTATTTAACATGGGATTACCACGTTTCTGCAATTATTTTAATGAGGTTACCTTTATGTGAACAATGGGTAGTCACTCTCACGATCGAGAAAATGACTCAATTCCATGCGAAATTGATTTTTACTTGAAGTCAACGGGAATTGATCTCGATTTAGACTCTTTATGTTTGGTTAGCTGATGTATATTTATTGGAAAGAAAAAAAAAATTTTTAAACATATTTCTATTAGGTCATAAATACAATCCGACTTTTCTTTAAGTTGATGTGATCGCGAGTGATGTATCGACCCTGAATTAAAATGGTCTTATACATAAATCAAGTAGATACTAAGCATTTTTTTCATGATGATTTTCATATTTCAACCATAAATTTGGTAAAAAATAAATAACTTTGTGTTAAAACAGAATTGCGAAGCGTTTACATTACAACAGGTACTTATATAATATAGTTCTTAGTTCTTCTTCATGTTGCAATGGTCTTTCGTAAAAATAATATTAAAGTAAAAGTTCATAACGTCATAATTTTTTTTAAGAATCAGTTCAAATCAAGCGGGAAATAGATCTACTTCAGCTAATAATGCTAAAGGGACAAAGCTAATTAAAAGTAGGTATATTACGTAACTGAGTAGCACTGGCTGAAATCAAGCAACAATCACCAGTCCAAATATCGGCAATGTCTCCAGTGAAGGCGATATTGCTCGAGCTATTATGAGCGTAACGAGCGAGCGTTACGTGCGAGCGTTACGTGCGAGCGACAACAAATAACACATGCTCGCGCATCTATTCACTACATCTCAGTTGACCCTAATTGTTGACTGTTGTCTCCAACTCTTTATCATTATAATTAAATTTTATTATTATGTATCTATTTGATAAAAATAATAAACAAGATAATAAGCTTCAAATTCGTCTCAAAAATATAGGCATTTTCTAGACGTTTCCCTAACCATACACTTGCCAATCCAGCTTCAAAAATTAGACTTTGTACCTATTTAAATTCTGAAAAGTTAGATGGAACATGAAAATCTGTTTTATTCTGTCAATTTAGCTAGCCTGAAATTTATTTTTTTGTTAAATAAATGTACCTAATATAATATAATAATGAAAAACCTTTTGTTGCGCTAAAGGTTTTTGTTCTGCATATATACAATCTTTTAAATGACAAATAGTTCGACAGATTCCAATATGACAACATGCGTTATTTTAAGTTTTAAATAAATATGTAGGTATTTATTCTTATTAAAAATTAAGTAGCTGCCAATACCTTCATTTTGATGTTACTAAAGCATTCTTTGAATGAAATTAGACAAGTTTTTTATTCAAATATATATTTGCTACAATTATGAACATATGAAGGTCAGGTCAAGGTCACGGCACGATCACTGTGTATAAAATACTTCAAAATAAAGTAATGCCGCTATTAATAATTAAAACTGGTTGTGATAAAAGCAAACTTAAAAAATAGTTATTTGTTAATTGTTATACAAGAGTCCAAAGTTGCTTTTTAACCGCGTGCTCAATTTTGATGACCGAGCAAGCGAAGGACTCAAAAATTAGAATCCTGAGCGTGAGCGAGGGAATCAAAAGAGCACGAGGTGAAAAATCTTTGCACTCGAGTGCAACACGTAACTTTTCATTCCACCTCAGCGAGGAAACAACTAAATGCAAAAAAAGCATTAACAATCACAAGATACTTTTATTTTGGTTTAGGTATTAATATTTATTAGGTACTACATTATGATAGGTAAATATTACAGATTTATTTTTAAACTAGCTGACCCACGCAACGTCGTTTGCGTCTCCTATTGCCCGTAGCGTGATAATTTTCCCCCGTTTTTGAAACATTCTTCATTGGTGCTCCGCTACTATTGGTCTAAGCGTGAGGATATATAGCCTATAGCCTTCCTCGGTAAACGGGCTATCTAACACTGAAAGAATTTTTCAAATTAGACCAGTAGTTCCTGAGATTAACGCGTTCAAACAAACAAACAAACTCTTCAGCTTTATATATTAGTATAGATGTATTTATTATACTCTTCTAAGATCTAATACTCATACATAATCAACAACACATTTATTTGGATAAAGATTAATATTAGGTAATTGGCAATTATCTCATTATTAGGTACCAACTCTTAGTGTCTTATACTCGTGATAACTTCTAAACGAAATGTCCGAATGGGATGAAAGAAAAAGTATTTTAATTCTACATAAATAACCTTGATAACATAATGCTTGATTTGGATATGGATTAATATTACGATACACATTTAACATAGTTTCTTTCTTCAGACGATTAAATAATTTTTTTGAACACAAAAGCGGTTATTGTAACTAAACCATGATAGTTAGATATATGCTCTCGCGGACTTTTTTGTAGATCTTAATGGAACCTACAAACCCGTAATATATTATTTTGTTCTATTGTCAATAGTTATTGCAGCGCACGCAAAAATAGGTTTTCGATTTCACACCTTGGGTTACGAAATAGCAATTTTCTTACGGATCTCTAATTTTTTTGAAAATAAAATATGGCCTATAGCCTTCCTCGATAAATGGACTATTCAACACTGAAATAATTTTTCAAATCGGACCAGTAGTTCCTGAGATTAGCGCGTTCAAACAAACAAACAAACTCTGCAGTTTTATAATATTAGTATCTGGGGGCATGGTCGTGCCCCCGCCAAGACGAGCCAAGCGAAGCGGAAGGGCACTACCTACCTTTTCTCGAAGTGTTTTGTCGTTTTTTTGAACCCTCATAACTTTGGTTCCCGATATACCAGATCGTTCAAATTCTCTGGATATGATGTTACTAATAGACTAATGAAACATACAAAGTTTCAATTACATAACTCTGATACTTTAGATTTTATTGATACCTAAAAAACACCGATTTCGTCACTGACACACTGATGATCATCAAAACTGTTAGGGTACTTCCTGAAGTGCTAGAAAGCTGAAATTTGGTATGTAAACTAAATTTAGTATACAAACAACAGAAAAATTCATAAACCTATTACTTTTGCCCCCCAACCCCCAAATTTGGGGGGTGGAAGTTTGTATGAGACTTTCACAAATGTTTATGCTAGAGGTTTTATTTTTGGTACACGGACTTCTTCGAAAGAAGAAAGAAGATGTACAAGAAATACATCCCAAAAAAAAAACTGCCTCAAGCTTCTTACAAAAAGAAATGAAATCCCACCAAAAACATTTTCATGTAAAATGTTGCCAAGACGACTGCATATGGCGTACCCTGTGAAAAAGATATCAGATCTCATGTAGAGCCAAGGTTCCGAATCTACACGCTCTAACTCTACCAACCCTAACTTCATAAACTCTACACCTCAGTCAAAATGTATGGCTTGGCTGTTTCGTCACTTCAGAAACTAAATATTCGTATAAGACATTACTTCAGAAACTATATATTTGCAAACACAAAAGGCGTTCGTTTCCCCTTCGTGATGGTATGGTAGCGAAACGGCGAAGCCATACATTTTTACTGAGATATAGAGTTTGTGAAGTTAGGGTTGGTAGAGTTAGAACGTGTAGATTCGGAACCTTGGCTCTACATGAGATCTGATATCTTTTTCACAGGGTACGCCATATGCAGTCGTCTTGGCAACATTTTACACGAAAATGTTTTTGGTGGGATGAATATTTCAAAAATACTTAGGTACTCGCTGAAACCCGCGGGGTTACCCGCGGTTTTTGTCGTACCGCGAGTTACACCGCGGGACAAAGCTAGTCTAAAAAAAGTAGCCTAAATTACTCCTTAGATTATCAGCTATCTGCCAGTGAAAGTCCCGTCAAAATCAGTCCAGCCCTTCCAGAGATTACCCCGAACAAACAGACAGAAAGACCGACTGACAGACAGACAATGTAACAAAAATTGTAAAAAATATATATTTTAGTATATGTACCGTGTATACGTACATATGCATTTAGTAAAAAGCGATTATTTTAATATTACAAACAAAATTTCAGTTTTATTTATTTGTATGGATGTATAGATAAATTAAGAAAAATTGAAAGTTACGTTGCTATAGTTACATAAGAAGAAAATGGTGCGGCCAGAGCAAATAAAAAAAAACTACACCAAGAAGATTCCGAGTCTGAGTTTTTAACAAATTAAAAATATTGTATGATTAATTCGGCACCATGGAGGTAGAAGTAAATAGGTTTAATGATGTTTTGAATTCACAAACTTAGTGCACCCGAGCGATGTTCTAAATTCAATTTACTTTATTCTCTAGAGGATAAAAACGGCTTTTACACTCAGATATCGAAGGGCAAAAATACTCTTTACGAGCTGGTGGGATGAAAAATACTCTTTACGAGCTGGTGGGATGAAAAATACTCTTTACGAGCTAGTGGGATGAAAAATATATTTCGTTGTTAGAAATCGAAATAAAAGTTCGTTTTCCTCCCAAGAGAAAAAAACACAAAATCCAGTTTTCCAAAAAGGAAAATGTTTCCTTTATATTCTTATGTATGACATTTTGTAAATTTTATTATTATTATATTATTTATTTTATTGTCACATGAATAGTAAGAAGCAACAATACAAATAAACGTTGTACTCTAATGTGTATCTAAGTACAATTAAACATTGTACTTATGTAGATAGCTTTTGTTTTTGAACCCTTTTCTTATTTCTTTTTTAAGTAAGATTTATTTTATTTTTTATGACATATATGTACGAAAAACAGAACATTTTATGTCACGTTATGCGAAGCAATGAGGTAATGACCTGCTAACTTTGAATAACAGTGATAAAACTGGTTAGAATATCGTTAACGTTAATTTAATTCCAAACATTTTTATTGAGCCTAATTCAAAATGTCTGCCAGCTAAAAGTTTAACTGTCAAACGTTATTATTCAAAATACAATAATGGGCTAAATTCCTTTCCTTTTATTTTAGTATATATTTACAGTCAAAATACGTATTTAGATTTTAACAAGAAAATAACTATATTGCGAAAGTAATAAATTGATTAATTAATAACTTAGTATTACTGTATGCTAGTTTGAAAAGTTATTGATAAGCTTGTTGGTCCTCACGTCGTCACCCATTCTGTTTTGAAGTGAAAGAAAATATTGTACCTACATTCAGTAAATTTTCGTTTTTAATTACTTACATATTTTTGATTTCTTTTTGAATTAGGTACACTTTTATCAAGCTACTTTTGTAACTTTTTAAATATCTTTGTTGGATAATCATAAAGTTGGAAAGTTTAATGATATAATATTGATTGGTAATAATATTTTTTTTTAATTAATGAGCTAGTACTTTTTTACTTTAACAACAATATTCTTTTTTTATTAAAACTATGTAAAATGCTCTTAAGAATTCAGTCGTGAGAAAAAAGCATAAATCACTACCTAGTTGCTTTTTCAATCAACGTTGAGTTCCAGTTCATGTGAGAAAATCAAAAAGCATGCAAGTAGAACGTCTAGCGCGTTGCGGCAACGAATTATTCATGACTTTAAGCGTAATGGATACAAGCAGCATGTAAAAAGTAGTTTCATTGACATACTCAATCTAAAACTTTTTTTTTAAATATAACGTTGCTAATTGAATATCACAGATAACAATACACGCGCCTGATATATCAGCTGAATTTACGTTATTGTCTAAAATGTAAATCGCATAAAAGAATACATGATATTACAATTACCAATACATTATTACTTATAATTCTTTCTTATCAGTAGCCTCAAACGGATAAGCACGCCCGAAGAATTCTTTTGAAAAAAAGAATGTTTTTATAGTTTTGAACAAAATGTAGCATATTATCAGCTTTTTTATTTTTATTTTAGTAGCCTACTATTCCAATAACTCAAAACAATGTACGAATCGACTATCGCTGGTGTGGGCCATGTAATAATATTTCGTTATCACCACGGTATAAGTCGATTATTCGACCGTGAGCGAATAAAATTTATCGCTTGATAACACTTAACTAAGCGAACGGTTTTTGTATTGGATAGTGTTGTTACATAACGTGCTTTCGCCACTGGGTGAAACTGACTGGATCGAATCCGGTTGCAGTTTTGAAACTTGCACTGTTTCTGTCACACGGCACATACCTAGTTTAAATGTTGAGGTCGTCAAGTTGTCCTCAAAACGCGCCGAGTCTCTCCCAAGAATCGTGCCGCTTAAATTGGTAACGTCATGACTGCAGCAAGATGGATATAGATGTCTCTTAATTTTAAACTTGCTTTAAATCTGATTAAATATTTCGCCGTTGTAACATTGAATACGTGCATGCAGACAGTTCTAGTCAAAAACCGAAGGAATACAACAAAAAGAAAGGATTACCCTAAGTGCGATTAAAACATGGTGATAAGTACCCAGATCTCTAGATAACCTGATAAAAGCATTGCGTTGTTGGATACTTTGAAGGTTTTCAATAAAGCTTTGTAAGTATTTATGTCCGGTTCAATCAATCCATCACACTGTGTCCTTAATATAAGTATGCAGTCGTAACTACAAGGAAAATATGAAGATTTACGATTCACCTTAGTATTCTTCCCTCGTGTTCAATTATATTCATTAATCATAATACAATTTTATAGACAGAAATACACAATAATCTTTTTAAATTTTGCGAAAAGTACCTATTCCTAATCCTAACAACAATTTTAAATTTTGGCGCGCTATACCAAGTGATGCGTATAGGAATGATCACGTATGAATTATGAATAATTTCAAACTGCATTTAATAAACAGTTTGTGAATCGCGGAACGTAAGTCATTATAAACAAGTGAAGGTGACCGTATCTACCTTTGAACGCCCGCGATGTGAACTCAACAATATTTATTTGAATACGCTTATATAAGACACTTTTTATAGCGTGAGAGTCATTCTTTAGTTTTCTTTGAATGTTTTAATTTATTTTCGTAGATACGTCCCGCAAGGCTGTGTGCTATCGCATACTTTGTTCCGCCTCCATATCAATGACATACTGCAAATTAGCGGCATTCATTATTATGCGAACGATAGCAAGGGCGATGCTCTCTA
This sequence comes from Diaphora mendica, assembly GCA_949125395.1. Classification (NCBI taxonomy): domain Eukaryota; kingdom Metazoa; phylum Arthropoda; class Insecta; order Lepidoptera; family Erebidae; genus Diaphora; species Diaphora mendica. The sequence continues at coordinate 38,620,841 of OX421310.1, read as the reverse complement.
CACTGGCCGCGCTAATATTTCTCAAGAAAACGTCATTGAGAGTCAAAACAAACTTGTGTCTGAAATTGAGACCTCTTTGGATAAAGTCTCAGATTGGGGTAACTTAATTTAGTCCAATTAACCCCACAAAGACACAAACTTGCGCGTTCATCGATAAGAACTGCCATAGGTCGTATGTCCTCGTTTTAAAAACACTCCCCTATCTGCCTTAGCCAATATTGGAATACTTGGTGTCGACATATCGAGCGAAGTTCAATTTCGTGGCCATTTGCAGGGTAAGGCCAAATTGCCCTCGGAGACACTTGAGCGTAGAGATGTGGCTTCGCTGTGCATATTCTACCACATTTACTATGGGACTGCTCCGAGGAATTATTTGAACTTATCCCCGCCGCCTCTTTCCGCCATCGTCCTACGCGACAGCAGTTTCATCCCAATCATTTAGATGGCTGGCAGTCCATAACTGTGTGATTTTCTAGGAACTTTCGGCCTCGCACAACAAAACTGTGGAATGAACTGCCGCCTGCGGTAATCCCTTTATACGACCTTCAAACCTTCAAGAAAAGAGCGTACTCCTTCTTAAAAGGCCGGCAATGCACTTGTAACGTCTCTAGTGTTGCGGGTGTCCATGGGCGGCGGTAATCGCTTACCATCAGGCGATTCGTCTGCTTGTTTGCCTCCTTTCCATAAATGTAATTTCTTTCCTCATTTTGAGACATAATACTCGCATAAGATATCTCTTGAAACTTCACTTACAATTATTTTTAATTATATTCATGTTTATCTGCCTAAAGTCAAAAATATTGTCTGCGAAATTAACCGTATCTTTTACGTTCAAGTCAATTGTAATAAGAGACTGGTTCATTTTACTGCACAAAGAGATCTTAGCTGCGATGATGCAATGTCAAAAATGACTAGTTAAAGGATGTTGATTAATTGCAAATCGTTAGACACTAAACATTGTATATTATGACGAACGGTAATACAGGAAAACTATATTTTCCTGCTGAAGATATAGATTGATTTATTTATTTACCCACAACCTTGGTCGTTAAGGCTGTGAGTATGCAAATACAGATGAGTTTATTTTTTTTTAGTCTACATTTTCAAGGGTTTAAAGGTCTTCAATCTCTTCAAAAGTCTACCGATTATTGTTATTTTTAAGAAAGAGAGATGGAGTAACACAAAAGCTCCGCTGTGTGGCACACCATGGTTGAAAAATAAAATATAAAATCCATCTCTAAAACATGTTGACTCTTGTGTCAAAATTTAAACTCAATCTGTGCAGAACTTTTTTAAGTTCTTTAAGTATACATGTATACAAAACACCTTAACAGTTTTATATATTTAGATAGAAAATATATATACCAAATAATATCCGCCAAGTTCCATCACAGCGGTTAATATAAAATTGATATTAATAACACGGAGGAACTTTTAAATCGATTAAATTATGATTAGATGTATTAACGAGATATAAATACACGAAGATGGAAAACATGCTTAATGATAAAGTAGTGATTCTAAGAAACTTAAAGGAATGTAACTGATTAATTATATTCCATTACACAGAAAAGTATTAAAATGTTTATATCAATATAAGTAAATTAATTACATACAACAAATTAATTATATTTAAAATACGACAGTTGTTTCTTTACTTCAATATAAAAATCATTCAGTTAGAATAGCATTACAAAAAAATCTTTTTCATGGTTTTAGTTTGAATTTTTCTGTCTAATATAAGACATAATTTTATTTTAAAAAGAAATAGACATGTATTTTACTATGAATGTTTCCAATAGAGTCATATAATGATATTCGTATTACTTGTGTATCAGCTTAATTCAGTGTGCATTTCTAGATCTGCTTAAATATGACAATTATATGATATTTTATTTATTACATTCGTTGTTAGTGATCATAAAGGCAATTACTCCAATATGAAACGTTTGATATGTTGTATCGAAAAGGAATTTCGCATTTAAAGAATAATACAAAAGTTCACAGTGTCAAACGCATTACTAAAATCAAATTAATAAAATTCGTAAGCATATCCTTCATGCTACGGTGATAGGTTATGTTACTGCACAGTCCTGATTGAATTGAATTCACAGTATCAAATAGGGTAAGGAATTTAATATGAGGGTCATAAGGGAGTCGTTCAAAATCAATAAATAGATTTTTATTTCTGTATGTGTAGCGAACAGATTGTCCATGGTGAGCTACCAGATTTAACTTCTTACTGTTACTCCAACTAGTTTAAACAAGGCTAACGAGATGCTCGTCTCAAGCGGAAACAATAGAATTAGGTCTGCGATCGGTGTGTAATTTATTTATTGGAAGAGGCCACTGTAAAGCAAACCCATTGAAAATAAAATATTATGATGTATTTCTCTCTTCTTAAACAATTGTTTAGCTCACGTGCCTTGCTTTTACAAAATAGAAACTGATGTAAAAGAACTACTTACTTTGACAACAACGATAGCAGTTCACGAAACGACCGGAATTGGATTTTACGTTTGACAATAAATTTAATTTATTTTCTGACTTCTTTGTAAATGTACTGCTTCAGGTTATTTAAAACTATTCCAGTTATTAATAGCTAGATATAAAAGTACAATAAAATCAGAAACACACGCACACAAATTAAGTTGCAAAGATTGCACTAAATTTAGATTTTCGTAACTGCCAGGCATTTAGATAAAAAGTGTAAGAATTCACTATACAGACTTAAAGAAATAGATTCTACAATTCAAATCATAGGTTGTTGTTGATAGGGTCCGGTGAGTGTAAATTTTAATACATCTTGTATAAACCTATTTTTTTCTACGATACTATTTTATCCTGAAACTCACCTACCGTGCATAATGAATTGAACTGTCTTTTTTATGCTTATTAAAATATTAATTCATTACAAACCCATACAATTCTGACGTTACAACACACTCCTTCGGTCACAGAAGACCAATCTAAAATGACAACATTCGTGCTGTCGTGTTTCATTGGTGAGTGCGAGGCCAGAGGCAGAATGATGCAGAAGCATCTTAATAGTCCGCCATAGTATGGATCATCATGATGCATTGTTGCATTGTGTGCATTCGCAACGATATATGTGACCGCTACTTTTAGATTCTGCTAATGCTTTCCATCAGGCTGAGTCGAGTCACTTTGGCAGGCACATTTTACATAAAAGAAAAAAAAAGATCGCGAAAATATAAATATATGAACGTGAAAAGACATCTTAATAAAGCTGGGTGTTGTGACATTTTGCCATTACCACCTTCAATTTCCGCCAGCCTTGTTAATAACCAGCAAAGTGTTATGTAAAATTGTTTTAGATTATTAACTTCATAAAGAACAGCCGTGACGAATGTAGAGGTATGCGTTTAGTAAAATTTCTTACAATTTTTTTCGTAACAGCGTAGCTATCGAATACCACGTGTGAGGTTTATCGAAGCCATGTGAGCGTTTCGATACGTTGCCATAAAAATTCCATATAAAACCCGTTGCGAATTTACGGAATAACTTAGGCTATCTAATGCTCTTACGACTCGAAAAGGGTAATTACGAGTAGTTTAAATCATTATGCATTTTTACCCGACTATGGCAAAGAAATGTATGCATGTATGTATATCTGTTCCCTCATAGCTCCTCAACTACTTATTAGAACTGGACAAATGAGGCATCGTTAGAAGCGTCTTGACCGTCCGCTGGTCATAGGCTATATGGCGTGTGACTAAATCTAATTTGGCGCCCTCTAGCGGTCATGAAGTACTGTGATCAAAAAAGTACATTATGATATAAGTGCGGTAAGTTGAAAATTACAACCGAGGCGATATTGCTAGCCCCGACTACAAGAAAGCTGAGGCTGTAATTATCAAAGCGCACGTATGTCATACGACGTTTTATAACATATTTGCGAGGAAATAAATAAAACTCGGACTTTCTTGATCGAAAAAATCTTTAATTACTTGTTAAAGCAGTTATAAAAATTTGAACAATTTGTAAAATTCAATGTTGTCAACCGAAATAATGTTCGACCAATGAAATCTAACTCTTGAATTTACTCCTAGGCCCCAAACATATATAAAACTATGGTAATCTATTATGAATATTAAGTATATAATATCTAATATTAGTACATAATATATTGTGTGGCATAACTGAGAACGGAGGTCTACTACTACTTACATAAATTAGTGTTAATTACCTATTAATGACAGTGGTTATTACTTCTCACTTTGATTAAATATTTTGAAATTAACGACTTTATTAACTATTTTAGATTTAATATGTTATTTAAAGCTCGTGTTGTGTAATATGTTAGTGATAATTTATAATTACAAAAGTGATTAAAGTATTTAGAGAGATAATTAACGACAGTTACAGTGTGACCAGCAACAAATTAAAATTAAATCTATCTATTTAAATATAAATATTAAGTTTATTTGTGTACATTTACAAAACTAAAAAGTTCTGCGCTGATTAAAAAAACCGTTTCAAAGATTTTTTTATGATTTTTTCTAGCAGGAACTACTTATTACTAAATTATATAAATAAAAACAATCACATCCATATTTCAGAAGAGATTTGCCGTCAAGAAGACAAAAAAAAAATAAAAAAAAATTAGGAGGTAATTGAAATACAATTCTTAATTATGGATTATACAAAAGTTGATGTGTTACAAGGCCAAACAAAAGTAAGATCTACATTCATAAATGTCGACAATTAAATTATGTCTGACTGCGGGATTACAGTCAAGAGCAAGCGGACATCGTACAATTTAAAGACATGAATTACGTATACGTGTCCCCACAGTGTTACCCATTGTCGCTTATTGCTCATGTCCGGTCTCACAGATATACAGATTTACAAGATAATACAAGAGCGTCAAATTGGCGGTGGTTTGAGCGCAGTTGGGCTCACAAATTAGATTCAGTGGTTTTGTAGGCGGAATGAAACTATAAATTGGGAATTTGCATTAGAAGTTGAGAAAATTGGATTACTGTGTAAATTGAAAACGTAGTTCTTAGTTAGGCTGAAAACTGTTTTATGCATGTGAATGTTATAAAGACTACTTCTAGAGTAATAGTGTTTTAAAATATGGAGTACTTATTTTACTCAAAAGTTCATATGTAGAAGTGCATGACACCAAAGTCAAAATCTATATAAAAATAAAAGACCAATGACACGTAGATCAAGTTATAGTGGTGATTATAGTAAACGGCCGAAATTCAACGGTCAGACGATCTCTAGTATCCATAATCCACACCCGGAATAAATTAAGCTATGATCCGTCCCCAGTCCAGTCGAACCGGTTTCGGTGGCTCAAAGATTATCGTTCAAACTCCTTGGCTTTACCATCTTCTCTATATCTTTATTGATAGATCTCAGTGGGCGTGAGTATTCCTAGAACCGCACTTACGTACGGCATTCACGATGTAGGAAATAATCAGAAGCCAATTGGCACCAGATAGTACTTTTGATCAAGGAATTATAGTGCAATCGTTTTATAAACGTCTTTATAGCTGATTAAGTTGTATGCATATATTTTTTGTTGATATATACACTCATTCTTATATACCCGAAGGGGAAGATATATTTATATAAAACGGTTTAACTCGCCCCCACTTGACTTTGGTAACCATTTAAATTATAGATCTCATTCTTAAAGGATATGTAATAAAAAGGGAAGGAAATGCTAGGAAATGCATATTGGCTTTTGCCCATGGCTGTGCCCGCGTGCATGTCGGTTATTGTGGTAAAGAGTCTGTCTTTCCTAAAGAATCAAAGTATCTCCAGGCAGCCGTTTAGACGCGTAAGCGTAACAGAAAGACAAAGTTACTTTTGAATTTATAATATAGTGTGTCAATATATAAGGTTCAAGGATCTGGGGGCACGGGCGTGCCCCCGCCAAGACGAGCCAAGCGGAGCGCAAGGGCACTACCTACCTTTTCTCGAAGCGTTTCGTCGTTTTTCTGAACCCTCATAACTTCGGTTCCCGATATACCAGATTGTTCAAATTCTCAGGATATGATGTGACCAATAGACTAATGAAACATTCAAATTTTCAATTGCATAGCTCTGATACTTTAGATTTTATTGATACCTAAAAAACACCGATTTCGTCACTGACACACTGATGATTATCAAAACTGTTAGGGTACTTCCTGAAGTGCTAGAAAGCTGAAATTTGGTATATAAACTAAGTTTAGTACACAAACAACAAAAGCATTCATAAACCTATTACATTTGCTCCCCAACCCCCAAATTTGAGGGGTGGAAGTTTGTATGAGACTTTCACAAATGTTTATGCTAGAGGTTTTTATTTTTGGTACACGGACTTTTTCGAAAGAAGAAAGAAGATGTACAAGAAATGCAGCCCAAAAAAAGAAAAAAAAACTGCCTTAAGCAACTTACAAAAAGAAATGAAATCCCACCAAAAACATTTTCATGTAAAATGTTGCCAAGACGACTGCATATGGCTTACCCTGTGAAAAAGATATCAGATCTCATGTAGAGCCAAGGTTCTGAATCTACACGCTCTAACTCTACCAACCCTAACTTCACAAACTCTACATCTCAGTAAAAATGTATGGCTTGGCTGTTTCGTCACTTCAGAAACTAAATATTCGTATAGAACATTACTTCAGAAACTAGATATTTGCCAACACAAAAGGCGTTCGATTCCCCTTCGTGACGGTGTGGTAGCGAAACGGCGAAGCCATACATTTTTACTGAGATGTAGAGTTTTTGAAGTTAGGGTTGGTAGAGTTAGGGCGTGTAGATTCAGAACCTTGGCTCTACATGAGATCTGATATCTTTTTCACAGGGTAAGCCATATGCAGTCGTCTTGGCAACATTTTACATGAAAATGTTTTTGGTGGGATATAGTTTAATATCATGGTGGAAATGTCTAAACAATGTCAAGTTGTCAATGAAACAAGTAATAGTAGTAATCAAAGCGTTTATAAATATTGAAATTCGATCGACAGGCAATCCCTAGTTATTTTTAATTGTTCCCCTTTTTTATATCAAGGGCCTAAATCGTTTGGACGAGTCTAACAAATTGGTCCTGATAAATGTGTTTCCCTCCCGTGTCGTAAAAGTCGACTAAGTAAGTAAAATACGCAGGACAACTAACAGCACTGCAAGAAGGAAAATTTAGCACAAACTATACCAACCCGTGCGGCCAGCGTGGTGTAGTAGTAGGCCAAAACTTGCTTTCTAGAGAGAGGCCTCAGTCTAATACTGATCTCCGTTTCCTCGGGGACTGAGGAGCCAGGTATGTGGTGATTCCACTAAAAACCACCCCGGCGGCTGGTCTCAGGCCCTGCTCTGAGGAGGCTCGGACCATGTTATTTCAGGTGTCCACCAGGAACGACGCCGCGACCGCGTTTTGCGACCGGTCTCTTTCTGGAGCATTACAGACTCACAGAAAGAGACCACTGCGCCCCAGCTCTTCTCAACCGCCAGCATGGCAGCAATGATTGCTGGCGGGGACAGGTTTCGTCTGATTTGGCCGATTAGGATTTCGCGTTCAGAGGCCCACGCGGGGCAGTCCTCCAGCGAATGCTGGAAGAAATCCAAGTCGGCAACTCACTTACGTCTAGCATAGGTCTATCTCTCTGGTACCAGATAGTTAGTAGTACGAGTAGTAGCTAGTTAATTAGTTACAACTTACACGTTATTATAATATTTATAGCAGTTTAAAGTTTCTACGCTGAGTCATCAGTTACAGAATGCAATTGGCCTTGATGCGTTCATAATATCAAGATATGGAAGCAGTAAATACTGTAGTTTTACGTTCATATTTTAGACAGGAATTTGGTGGAATCGTCGATGAGTAAAGGAGATTCTAATTCTTATTTTAAAAACAGCGTTACGTGAAACAAAATAATGTATTCTTTAATATTCGTGGGAGAACCACGCTTGGGCACATATAACCAGCTTAATTTGATACTACGTTTAATTATTTCACTGCTTATATCAAGTTACTGCAATTACTATAAACCCAATTCTCCTCCTTCTATTCTTGGGGAGATCAGTTATAGACACTTAAACAGAGCGTCTGTTAACCACAGTACAGTCGCACATTCTGCAGTACGTTAGCCATGTCTCTAGACGAAATAGCAACTCCATAGAGCGAGTGGTAGTGCAAGGAAAGGTGGAAGGGATCAGATTCCGTGGCACTGCACCCATGCGCTGGATCGACCAGGTGCAATCCACAATAGTTGGCGCGGGCGTGAATGTATCCGACAGTCTACTAAAAGACAGGAGAGATGGCAGGAGATTATGTGAAGGGTTTTTTCCACCTCTACCACCGACGTGGACATCTCTATGTGACCACGAGCTCTGCTCTGCCAACTATCGATATTTAATTACCTTCAAGTTATCTGTTTATTTGCCTTAGATAATAAAGTACTTTGATATTGTTACAGATAATATCCGCTTTCATGATTTTCAAAACGAATCTATACAAACTAATGTTATTACTTCTAAATAATCATGAAGTTCTTTTCGTGTCTCGTATTGTCTATCGTGTCTCTATCAAGGGCACCAAGATTAATCTAAAGCTAATCTTCATTAATCTTCGGATTAAATACAATAAATTTAATTATTAAACTTGTCCCACATTTCGGGTAAAGGACACCATAAATATTAATAAATGAATAGAAATAAAAAACATGAACATTTTGTTAGTTCATGTCAAATTTATTGAAAAAAAAAAACGATTACTTGAAAAAGTAAAGCTCAAATTTTATTTTTATTTAACACAAAAAAATTACATAAAATGAAATAAGGTGCTGAAAACGACTACAATTTATAATATGTACTTTTAGTTTATATGTATCCAGTTTAGTAAATAGTTGAATACAAAGTTGTTTATGCCATGCCAGTGTAAATCCAATACTTGGCCAGGATAGCTTATCATCTAGAATCTAGACTCTAGTGTCACTTCCCCATTAAGACGGATCTAACGACCTCTCAAACGTCAAAATCCGTCCAGCTACTTAGGCTGCAGAGCGTTCCAAATAAATGTTTTTTAAACAGCATAATCCATACAGTAAATATACATAATATGCTCCATCCCCCCTTGTTGCGCAGTCGGGTAAGAAGAGAATACATACCATAATTATGATGAGCAACGTATCCGTAGTACCGTATTTCAGATTACTGATTAGAAATCGAACAGGTTGATCATCATTCCCTTCGCTCGGATAGAAACACGGGCAGGATAGCCTCTGTTCCGCTTCACTAGCGAGTGTTGCAATCCACGCAAATAAGGAACCTGGCGCATTTAGCAACTTGTCTGAACGGTCTGTTCAAGCGAGACTGCGAGAACCATCAATAATGTTTTTAGTCTTTGTTAGAAATTGAACGTCATTATAATGGCAACATTTTTGATTGTCATTTTTCTTGTTTGGCGTTTTGAAGTGACAAGATAGAACTAAGGAGAAGCTTTGTAAAAACGGTCGAACGAGGTTCGTCGGGATTGCCGTTTAAGTAGAATTTAGCTGATTGTCCATCCAATTCGGTGTTTCGTTGGTTACCTTTATGATTGGTCTGGTTTGGACTCGCGAGTTTTAGTAGTCACGTCAATTAGGCGCGATCCGCGTCAGTTAAAACGGGTGTATTATAAAACGTGGGAGCCTGTACAGCAACTGAGGAGTTTATGAATTTGTGAACGCGGAGAGAGTATCAGCAGAGGGGCGCCCCTCAACGACCGCCGATATCAAGGACTTCACGCATCTCCAGTAAGTGCTTGATATTACATTAGCTTAGAATAAGAACAGGGTGAAACGCCCTCGTTTGATGCTCTCGCCAGTGAACTAGCTTAGCGATTGTATGCCTATATTCATGGGCCCTATAGGCATTGCAGATTTCACAAGGTGATCGCTGCATTGGCGAGAGGACTGAACAGTCTTTGATTATAGATACTGCATATTTATAATCGTAACAGAGCAATGGATTTTTAACATTATATGATCTAATATTGAAAAAAGCTTACTGTAATGCACTTACATCATAATGAAGTCTATTCTTTAATTCGCTGATGGCACTTTTCTTCCAATTACAGTAGTACACCTTTTAACTATGGATTTTATAAAAAAAGACAAATCCTATACACATTTTCGCATTGCAGTCGCTGGAAACTTTACAAAAATTCATAAATTAGACACAGAGATTGATAAATTAATAATAGAAACATTCGAAACTAACGTAGTCGATATTAAGGCAACTTAAAAGTATCTAGATCTGTTTTACGATGTTCAAAGTAATATTAATCTTAGTAAGCTAGTATGCTAGTAATGTAAAAAATGTGTATAAAATGTAATTAATTATATTGTTTTTAGAACACCTAAGTTAAGTTCCATATAACTTCATTTTTCTTTAACCTTATACTACTACTAGCTACTATGTGTACCTACTTAAAAATTTTCAACCTGGATAAACGGAATGCTTTCATAAATCGCTATTTTTATTAGGCCAACCTTTCAGTTAGAAAATAATTATTTTGGTCTTAGATATCGTGACTATATGTAGCAATTGCTAGTCGTTCCAACATTGCGTTTTGTTAATTAGTTGACAATGCGTTCGGTTTCTTACTGAACATGTTTTATGTACCTCGCTTCACTTGCTCGCTATTGTTGTCTGCTATTGTAAGTGGTGAAAATTTTTGACTTTATATTTCTTTAACGATACAAAGATGCCTACATAATTAAAAACCTAAATAATTAAACAATGGTTACTTAGACAATTATAACAGTATAGCGGTGTGACTGGGGACTGGTTACATACCTTACCTTTTAGTAAGGTGTTATATCGAGGGGTATGTGTATCGTAAACTTTTTTGATTATAATATAGACAACAATTAAGAGTAACTCTCTTCCTCATTTACCTCATAGTAAATGAAGCGACAGCACCGCGTATGGATATCGATAACTCAAGATTGATATTAGTGGGTTGTTGGTCCTTAAACTCGCAAGATGCTAATTACTAAGTTCTCACTGTGTGTGCTTTGCTACTTAAAGATTTTAAACCTGACAACGAATGCAAAATAAAACACAAATCATTTCTTTTATATTGACACTTTTTTTGAGAATGTCTGAATCAATAAGTTAATCGAGAACATTAAGAAACGGCATCTATAACAAGCGTGATATCTAATCAAGATTTATGATTTAAAATGTATTAATATTGTATGCTAGACAAGCATTGATAACGTTGAGGATATATTTGTTTATTTAAAATCGTCTAGAACAATACAAGCAAGGACACAAATAGTACTTCATTCCTTTTATTAGTTTCCCATCATACCAAATTTTGCTTTCATTCTGAACCCCCAATTTTCTCATCCAATTACTAAATTTGCCTACGATTCTTCTTACTCCTTCGGTATAGGGGATGGAGATGGCTTCCACAGACTCACCCACATTTTCAATGGTTCCAATATGATATATGTATATTGTTCCCAATGATGCAGAAGCATCACTAGGCCGCCATGGACTGGGTCACCATGTTGCATTGTCTGCATTCGCAATGAGTATGGTGACCACCACCCTTCGATTTTGCTTATGCTTTCCATCAGGCAAAGAATCATTTAAGCAGAGCCATACATAAAAAAATATAGTGTCAAGGTCTTTATTGCAAACGACCTAATCTATACTTAATATTATAAAGCTGAAGAGTTTATTTGTTTGTTTGAAAGCGCTAATCTCAGGAACTACTGGTCCGATTTGAAAAATTCTTTCAGTGTTAGATAGCCCATTTATCCTGGAAGGCTATATATCATCACTCTAAGACCAATAAGAGCGGCGCATCAATGAAGAATTTTACAAAAACTAGAGAAAATTATTACGCTACGGGCAATAGGAGACGTAAACGACGTTGCGTGGGTCAGCTAGTATGTAATAGAGCTAAAGTAACTGTCATACAAATTATATAAACCTAACAAAACTATTGTAATCAAATTAAACTTGTACCTAATTACGAAACAACACTATTAAAGCTTCCAAATACTTTCAATGTTAACAAGTTATTTTAAGTTGAATAATATGGTTCTGGAATTAACGTCTTATGTAAGGTATGTTACGTAATGGAAACGACAATTATTTTATTGAGGGTTGCGATGCCATAAAAAGTTTCGACTATAAAAAGGAAACTATAGTGAAGGAAAGTGCTGAACCTAAAGAAAAATTTAAAGAGAAGAGTATAAAGTCGTTTTAACACGGAACACATGAAATATTTCTATGCGATGTGTACCTATGTGTATTTTACACAAGTAGGTAATTATTCACAATACCAATGCATAAGAAATATAAATTGTATTGGGAATGTCACATAAAAATCCTTACTAATATTATCAATGCGAAAGTAACTCTGTCTGTACGTCTGTCTGTCTTTCGCGCTTTCACGCCAAAACTACTGAGCCGATTTAATGAAGTTAGGTACACAGTCTAAAGCCTGAGTAAGGACATAGGCTACTATTTTCCGCGATAACAGACATACGTGGGCGGAGCCGCAGGCAAAAGCTAGTTTAGAGATAGTTAAAATTATGCACTGTCAATTTTCTTTGCCTCCGTAAGTATTCGTTAGTATGGATCAATACAAATTTATACCAAAATCGTAATATCCCGATCTTTGCACCTACACAATAGTTGAGTCTATCCCCGAACTGTCCCACACAAACCCGAATGTATTACATTAAGGTATATGGGACGGCCTACGAGCTGTGTGTAATGTGTCGTCTCGACGTTGTGTCGCGTGGGCGTACGTCTTGCTTGGATGACTTTTTGAGTTTGATCACTTCTTGAATTGGGTCAAGAGAATGCTGTATGAGGGTGGTTACAATATTTAGGTTAGGGTTTTATAGAACCAGGATATCCTGGTCAACTTGCTTTTAATTTTTTAGATGTTCTTTGGAATTGACTGTTTTGTACAGTTTTTTTTATGTATGCCCTGCCAAAATGACTCTACTCTGCCTGATGGAAAGCATAAGCAGAATCCAAGAGTGGCGAATTGCGAATGCAGACAATGCAGCATGGTGATCCACACCATGGCGGCCTAGTGATGCTTCTGCATCATGGGCCTCCGGCTCCGGTCTCGCACTCGCCAACGAAACACGACGACCGTGAAGTAATTTAGTTATAAATTTTTGTGAATTTACTCTAAACCATAAGATGCTCGAAACATTTATAAATGCGATAGTTACTAAAAATGAGCCCTATTACAAAAATATGAAATCACGATCAAATAACAGGGTTGATAGTAAAGAAAATGGTATGGTGGTAATTTCTGGTAGTCTATGTATGTTTCTTATTTCACTACAACTGCTGAAACGAATTCAAAGAACGAGTCGTCAATGGATTCCTAATAATGCGTGACATAGCCTATATAAATTTTATCAAAAATTTCAACTTAGTAGTTTTATTTTTATTTTTTCTTGTTGATAGTATATTCTGGAACTAAGTACGAAAAAAACCTAAATGGTTTTTTTCAATAGCCTGTGGTCACAACCTTACTTATATGAAATCTCCGGGAAATACCTGGACAACCGTCTGGGAAATACCCGGCTACTCATGACAACTTCATTGTCAATCAATAAATTTGATATTAAAGCTACAAAGTCATAATTTTGATAATATTACAAGTTATTTTATCACCGTGACCTGCGTCACACTTTAATTGACATAAACATATTATATTGCTAAGTATTTCTCGTTGATAAGTTTTACAGGCAAGCGTTCGGTTGGAAACACATTTATTCGATTTTATAGACATAAATGTATCGATACTAGTGTTAAGTATTTGAATTTATTATCTGGACGTAAAATATTTTTTGTTTGTTGTGCTTTGCTTGAATATAATTAAAGGTGTGAAATTTTAACATTACTTTTTAAACCCGAGAAATGGATTTAACTTTGAGAGTACGAGAGAGATAACGACAGAGTTGAGAGAGAGAGAAAGAATGAGATTATACTTCTAAACACCCAGTAATATTTACTTAATAGGTAAATTCATAGACAAATATTTAACTATCAATAACACTATAGTGAGACTTCTGTGAAAATCTCGCTCAAAAGTATAGTTTGCGTCTATACGTTGGGTTGCCAGATAGGGAAATTAATATCTGAAATTTACTATAAGTATGTACTATAACTAAAAATAAAAAATTACCCAATTCTTTGGTATACAACGTGTAAGGAACATGAAATGTAAAGATTTGTAAGCCGTAATAGGACTTATTATAGAAACTTACTAAATTACTAAATAAGGGCCTTGCTTTATTACGATATTTCCTATAAAAACATTAATTAAAATCAATAAATTATCCGCCAACATATTTCGCAGGATTAAAGTCATGTTGTAACTAAAGATCGTAACAGGCCGTACATGTGTTTGGATTTGGAATGTGAGTTTGATATTTATTTATTAGAAACAGCATTATCTGTATCGTGTGCAAAAACGCATGGCAGAGAAAAACTAACGATATAATGTCTTAGATAATACTATACTAATGCTTATTAATCATTACTAACAAAAAAGTATTTAATTCTATTGGCGCGTGCATGACATTGACATTGACAGACATTGACCATATATTTGAGTTAATATTGCAAATTAATAAATAATTTAGCTGCAGAGAATAATTGAACCTTGTTTAGCAAGTCAGGTTCGTTCGCAAACGTTCAGGTATCACTTGAAGAAGTTAATACTGAAAGCGGTTTCACAAAACTACAAACGTATATTATGTACATAGTTTCGTTTTCAGCCTCTACTTAGGTGTAAAGGAGAGAAACATCCTAATAGATATTGCTAGTTATAAAATTGTATTCGGTTTTCTAATTAATGACTCGTGCTTGTAATTAATGACCACTATGCATATTATGACGCCGTGTATCTATGCGTTTAATACTCATATGGTAATTCGACTAATTAGCGTGTTTAGTTGGCAACAGAGAAACTTAGTTGAACAGCATTATCTCAAGAGAAATCAAAATATTATACAAGAAAAGGTCGTATTACAGGCTAAATAGGTTTCGCTAAGGAAATAAAAAACAAAATTCATAAACTTATTGTTTATAAATGATCATATTGATTAAAAACAAATAATAAATATAGAATTGAATAAACTTTACTGTAGACCAGCTTAGTGCATTGTACATTTTTTATGGGATAAGGAGCAAACGAGCAGACTAATCGCCTGATGGTAAGCGATTACTGCCGCCCATGGACACCCGCAACACCAGAGGCGTCACTAGCCGAGTGCGTTGCCGGCCTTTTAAAAGGGAGTACGCTCTTTTCTTGAAGGTTTGAACTAAATTAAATTAAATGGCGGCTTTATAAAAAAATAATAAGAAAACAGAAATCAATTTCTTACAGACAACTTTCGATTAAATAAATCGAGTACAGATGTACGAATTTCAAAATATATTCCATAAAATACGACTCGAAAAATAAAATCCCTCTTTGCGTGGTCTGTTATAAGTTGTTTTTTTAGATAAATAATAATATAGTTGCAATTATGAACAACTTTTTTCACAAAATGTTTCTTAAAAATCGCCATATGCTTTTTATTTTATTTTTGTAAAATATTTTAGTAAAATTAATTAGTAAACTTTCTATCACTAAATCTTTTGTTTAAAAATTTAATTGTTTTCTGCTTTTTAATTCAGTTACCGATTTGTGATATTATTTTTAAATTTAATAAACTAGATTACTAGAGTAATATACCAGAGTGAGTACTTATTGACTTCTTGTAATTTTTATCTAATTTATTTCTTTTTTCGATCTCTTTGATTGGTTTCGATAAAAATTACAGTACTGTAGTAATCTGAACTTAATGTAGTCATAACGTTAAATATAAAGACATTAAACGGAATAAAAATTGGTAAGTACATATTTAAGAAATCGGTCACATTTCAAACTGCATCGGAGTCTCACGTTTTACTTAAAACGGTATTTGTTTACTGTACTGTAAAGAATGTAAAAAGGAAAAACTAGTTCAGGTTTAGTTTTTCCCGCCAATTAAAGCATGGGATATTTTTTTCTTCTCTCCCTGTTACGCAGGAAAACTTGGCTCGCACTTCTGTGCATTCGCCACTTTCGCCAGCGTCAATTTTTATTTGGTTTACATTTGAATGATACAAAACATGGGATATTTCAAACTGCCTGCATTTTTGAAGTATTTATGAAGTATTCCATTTGATTGTCTATGGGTTTCAAATTAAGATGACGTTTATTAATAAGGTTTTAAGTCAGTAATAGATTACGGACAACAGTAGCCATGGTAACTACAACTATCGGGAATATATATATATATATATACAATCACTTCTATTGATGTTATTAGTATTTTTAAAAACTTTGTATTTACAAAGTTTTTAAAAATACTAACGGCAACGGCTACTACTTCTTAATATGCTCAGCAAATGCTGAGCATATTAAGAACATTTCAATCTAATTGTGCCGTAAAGCCGGTACCGCTATATATTCTCTATATATTCATCAGCAAACTACGTACCGTACAGGTTTTGAATGTTTTGGTAACAGACACCCATTATAAAGATGACATGTGTGTGATTATTAAGTATCAAGACTAGGACAACCTGTTATAGGTTCTGAGGATATAAAACACTTAAAATTAAACTTTTTGCGATTAAATAATGACACTGGGTACCTACCGATTTGATGGCAAGTCATAGATATATCTATGTATGTAGGTGTATAAAGTCAGTTGTTGTTTGAAGAGAAGAAGAGTTGTGGGTAAGTCGCCAGAAAAATTAATGAATTGTTCAAATAATTGAATAAACAACATTATGTTGTTTGTTCTTGAATTAACGCCAATTGAAATTTATATAAAAAAATACAGTTACTATTTAAAATAAATTTAAACTTAATAAATTTGTATTGAGGTCACGTCAATCTGAGAATATTACAAAGTTGCACATTTAAATTTTCAACGGTTTGTCTGACGTCATCAAGTAGGTATATATGATGGAGCAGTGTTGCCACATGAAATAATTATTAATTTAATTATGTAAAGATTAACCTGCGATTTAGGACGGTCACATTCGTCTGGTTAGTTGCACGCAATGGAATGCGTTTTAGGGAATTGCTTTTTATGGCAAGCAGGAATGTTGTTATGATATGACATTTTTTATAAAAATGTGAGAATTAATATTTCGTATGAGTAAAGGCGGTAAGCAATAGTATGTAGTAAGTATTATTATTATAAAATCAGTTGCAACCAGTGTCAGTTATATTTACTAAATCTATGAAGTTGAATAATGTTTCCCTTTCTTTTTCCTTCTGATTTTAAGTTTCCCTATTATGTAATTTATCAACTTCTTAAACCTACTTATAAAATTCTAAACCCTATTAAAAAAAAAAAAAAATTGAAATTAACGCTATATAAGGCATTTATTTAATTAATGTTTTAGTTCGATCCTGGCTCTAGAATGTGATTAAGAATATTAAACTTAAGATTTAACAAAAATAAAGTTATAAAAATATAAAAAATAAAAATATAAAGCCGAAAGTTTGTGAGTATTATGTTTGTTACTCTTTCACGCAAAAACTACTGAACGGATTTGGATGAAACTTTACAGTAATATAGCTTTTACGTCAGAATAACACATAGGCTACTATTTGCCGCGATAACCGACATACACACGGGCGGAGACGCGGGCAACAGCTAGTAATAATATATATTACAGTTACCAAGGCAACGACCCCTTATATCGATAAAAGGTTACTGTAATTAATCCGTAACTGTAACTAATAACGTTAATTTATTGGTCTACATACAAATAATGCGTTAATCAGGTAGGGACTGTAAATTATTCATAAAAAACATCAACGTAAACTTCATTTCTTTGTTTATACCAAATACTTAGTTTTAAATATTGTACTTATAAACGTACCATTTATACTTATTTTATATTTATTTAGCAGTCGGAATTTATGCGTCATACTAAACTTTTGTGACCTTGTAAAGTGCAGTTTATTTAGTAATTTATGCTTCTACAAATAATAAAAATAGTAATAGCTGTATTGTGTGTTTGTATTCATTTCGGTGTTCCACCTCCGAGTGATGCGAAGATCGACGTATATAGTATTATTTTTCTATTAGTAAATATATACTAATATAAAAAATAAGTATGTATGTATGTAACCCAGGTGAACTGGTATAGCATGGAGTCTACTTAGTTAACGTAGCTCCAAAGACAGTTTTGTTTTTGCAAGCCTTAAACATTTACATCTTAAACCTCTTTTTAACTAGTACTGGACAGTAATACAGAATATAAATATATACTTTTACCTAATCTTAGGACAACCTAATGTTACACTAACAATAATATCAATTTTACTTTTACAAACATGTAGCGTTTTAAAAGACTTTAAACCTGTTACAGAAAAGGCCTTCATTAGCATACGAAAAAAACAAAAGCCGGAAAAGGTTGTCAGTAAATAAATTGAACTTCAACTTTCAAATTAACTGATAAATAAATCGATTAGGGTGTAGTGTTGCCATTAATGTCGATTTATTCTGTTTTTCCTCTAATCAATACCAGTACTACCAGCTTCTAATGGAAACAACAAACAGTGTATTGGCATGGCCCTAACCGGATGTTGGGTAATCGCGATTATCCGGTATTAATCAATCGGAAATTTATAACTATATGTGTTACACACAGCGTTGTAAACAAAAACTAGGATGTTCAAAGTGCAAAGGAAATGTCAGCCTTTTAAAAGTGTTAGTTTTTTTTTACAAAAAGTGCAATGCTTGTGTTATTTTGTTTAGTTTATTACTTTATTCTTCAGTAATGCTTACTAAGATTCTCATTATAAATATGCTGAAGTGCCAAATTGATTCTATGTACATATTGTTATAGTGTGGACATGTTTTTTTTTTACCCTGGCAATACTGTACAATAGTGTACAACCTATTTAAAAAAAGTATAAACAAATTTCACCTTTTTTCTCTATATAGTTCTAAGGGTGCCAAATTTAAATTACGATGACATTTAGGAGTTAAAATGTTTAAATAAATATCTATGCCTTAGCACGTGCGTTGTGCTTGACGTACTACAAAAATTGCGACCACAGATTTATGTGTAGTATTGTGACACAACAAAATAGTTGAAAACAGTTTTTTACACAGGAAACTGTGATTAGAGAGAAAATGAGTGTGTTACTTGTTGTTTCGCAATCGACAAGTTTTTTTTTCTCTATTTTGTATGTCAGATTGTAGTGCATGGTAACTATGTACTGTATCATCTTTAATTTTATGAAATTAAATGGCTATCACATTTATCGCAGCGAGGAATAAATCCATACCTTCCTAATTTCTTAAATAAATTACGTAACTACTCAATTGAATATTATGAAATTTTATGTATATCGGATACCCTCTGTTGGCTCTATTAGCTCCCAAACAATATAGGTTAGAAGCTAACGGACTGACTAAGTCTAGGTAGAATTGATCTTAGGAGAGGAAAGGTATTCGTTAAGATTTGTTTTTGTTAGAACGCTCCAAGCGGAAAACTCTGTCAGCTTGATAACTAAAGAGTAAGTAACAGTTTCCACTTGCCACAGCTCTATAGGAGGGACTCAAGTTACAGCTCTTTAAATATGACCTTACACTCACAATGCGAGTTAAATACAGCATATATGCTGACTTCAATTGATAACTACTTTGCTTGTCTACAAATAACAATTTACGCAAAAACGTACAGGCTCTTACCACCTCTTTGATGAATTGAACACAATTATTTCTCTGAATGTTGGAGGCTGACATAATAAACGATGGCGTAGCGGTATTATGACAAAAAAAGAACATTCGCTGATAGTTCCGATATGTGGAGTTCATTGACTCTTACACTCTATTAAATAAAATAGTGTTCTGTGAGACGAGCACGTTTTAATCTTATTGTTGGCTATTATTTTCAGTTCGCAAAATGCTTTAGCACTTAAAATTAAACTGTTAAAGTTGAATTTTCATCGGAACTATTTGGCCTGGATTCGGTTGATTTCTTCAAGGAAAAGCGAGTCATCGTTGAATGCAGACGAAAAATGTTGCGCGAATGTTTCGACGAAGCTGTTAAGTAAGAGGTTTGTGAATCAGTGCTTCATGCACTCCTGTTAACGACACCAAATAA
The DNA here is from genome assembly GCA_949125395.1 of Diaphora mendica. NCBI lineage: Eukaryota > Metazoa > Arthropoda > Insecta > Lepidoptera > Erebidae > Diaphora > Diaphora mendica. Next base: position 38,600,672 of record OX421310.1, on the reverse strand, counting down.
CTATAAATTTTACTATTACCCTGTGACTTACGTCCAATACGGTTCATTTTAGCACGTTACTAAACCGTGAATATGTCTTTACTGAAGCTGCATAGGTTAACAAAAAATGCTTAGGTAGTGTTGTTTCATTTACCAATTTTTTTCTACACACGAGCGAGAAAACCTTTAAATAAATAAAAAAAATACTTACTGCAAAGATATATTGCACGAGGCGGATTTAATGCCAAAGACATTTTATCCAGAAGATGTTTAGGAGATGCAGAACTGTGTATGGTGTTTCATGGTAGCTAATGAGATAATTCACTAATATGTATATATATCTATTCTATACAAAGTTATGCTATATAGACATTATAGATACTTTAGGTATAGGCATGAACATATTTTTCTGGTTTTCTGTTTCAAGATACAGGTAACACAAATTTATTTAAGAAATCTTTTACCACAAATGTACAGAACCAAGAAACCCGTTAAGAGCATATCTGTCTCACGCCTTACATTTGGCAATAACATAAATTATTATGTTATTATGTAAGTGTAAGAATTTGGCTACTTAAATTGGGAGCAGTTTGGAAATCAGGAGGCAAAATGTATAGGCTGCAAAAGTAATCATCTTGTATGGTAATTTAGCAATCTTCGCCGAACCATTGAATACAGACATACAAGATATGCACATCTAGAATGTTGCAATGAGTAGTTCACCCCCTACCGCCCCTATTGATCCCATGAGGTCAAGAGGCTACTACTCTTGACCTCATGGGATGAATAGGGGCGGTAAAACTCCGTATTGTTAATCCGTCACCACACGGACAACATTTTTTTCCTTGCGGAAATCCCCTCCGATACCACCGTGGTGGCATGTCGGACTCGAACCGACTAAAACCGCACGCCGTCTCGGGTACTAGATGCCGGGGAACCAGGTGCACCCTAGAAAGGAAAACCCTGGAAACCCGACGTACCTCGGGCCACTTACGGTTTATAGACGGTCCCCTCCTGTGTGGGAATCCCAATGTTCCCGTTACTGTCCCCCAGGGCGCGCACGTTCCGCAGTGTCCGCGCCACCACCCGAGCCTGCTTTTGCTAGGGTGACAGATGACCTCATCCGTCACCCCCAGGCTTGCGCTTATGGAGGACGTAGATCGTTCTCCGATCTCCGGTGCCTGATACCCCTACTGTACCTGGCCCATTCCCAGGCCTGGCAGGCCGGGAACCATACGCATCAAACGCACCACACGGACATCTGTCTCTAAATAATGAAGTGTATAAAATACAGATGCGAGCGTCCCGAGTGGAGTGAAAGTAGCGTATCTACATTTTATTTATAATTGCTACTTTCAGTTAATTTGTGGAATTCAAACCTGCTTTTGTGTTATGAAATCATTATGACACAGTTTACTAGTATCTTTTAATATTTATACTTTACCGACAAAAATTTAAAGGAATTTTCCAATTAAGTAATCGTTCCACAGACAATTTACTTGATTAATAAGCGTTCTGTGTTTGTAATTATCCATGTAAATGATGAGTTACAGGCTAATTCAGACAACAGACTAGGAATAGAAAATTTTGAGCATGTAATAGTAGCGAAAGAGGGTTGCGTTGCGTGGGCAAGACAGATTGGGAACAGACGGCATATTTCAGGTGATTAAAATGAGCTATATTCTCCGCAAATACTTCTTAAGTTCTGCCCGTTCAGTGAATTCAAATATGCCTGTGGCAAAGTAAAATGGAACCTATAAGGCTCTTGGGTATTTAAGTTGCATGACATACAAGTTGCAAACTGGAGTAGATTGCCAGTTAGCGCATTTATACGCACGTGAGTTCCCTCATAATTCATTATAACATGGAAGCCAGTTGCTAACCTGTTGCGGCTTTGTCTCGGTTGCTCCGTTATGTAATGACCTTAATTATCTTCTGAATAGAGCGACGGTACAAGAACAGGTCAACCCGATTTCTTGAGAGAGATTTTAGATAAAAGATCTAAAATCTCTCTCAAGAAATCGGGTTATGTTATGTTATGTATATGATATAATATATCCTCTGTTTATGTTTAAGTAATTTTGTCAAAAGTTGCTTATTGTTTAGGCTTAAGCCTATTTGAGACAAAATGATTATTTTACTAGCAGTTAGGCTTTTCCGTCAGTAGGACTTATTCAATGGTAGTGGCTTCTAGCAGTTTCACAAGCGTTATATTTATTTGCATACTTCTTTGCGTATTGGTATAGTATTGCTATGTGATCCCAATAAATGTATTTTAAAGCTAAGTTAGCTTTAGGTATATAAAATGTTGTATAAAATGTAATATTTAATTAAATTCAGAATAGCTTTTTTTAACCTTCAATTCAACTTTGTTGATTATTATGATGTAGTCAAATTGTTGTAACTAATAATGTAATCACTTCTGCATGTCTTAAATAACATGAGTTATTCTCAGAATTCAGTTTTCCTGGGCACCATAATTTTAAAACGTATTTCAACGGATTGTAAAACGCCTTAATGATGCACTTTTGCCTTAAATTTTCATATAGATTCTACAGAAACTGTCTCACCTGGTAACCATAAAATAAAGCAACATTATCATTCGTTTAAATGTGTTAAGCTATTAATATAAATGTAGCAAGTTTGCCAGAGGTATGCAGAAATCATATCAAATTAATTCCAATTTGTTATCATGTAGGTTACACAGTACCTACCAATGAACATTATATGAGGTATTTATTTGACACGCCCCGATTAAATGGAGCTACTTCATTAGCATAACAGGATAGTGTTGTAATATGGTATTTGAAAAGAAGATTGAGTAAATTCGCAGCTTATTTACTCTGTGTGTTTTTTCAGAAATTATGGTTTTTTTGACTTATGTGATTTGATTTTTAAGTTTAAATAGGTTTTTATTTTTTTTATTTTCAATCTGTTTTTAGTTATCGAGACTTCCACCTAACTACACAAATCATGGTTATGGATTGATTGTTTAATTTGAGACTATTATGATTTTAATTTAAAGGATAAGATTACGTTACGGATAAGCTTCGCGCCTTTACATTGATATGGATTAATCTAAATATTTATAGAATTATAAATTAAATGAAAATTTGCCACATATTCATTATGTAGTTAACATCACTCGTAAGACAAAAAGTTAAGTGACAGTTGTGATTTTAGGGACTGGAGATTCTAAAAGATCTCTACTTTTATTATATAATATGATTCATGGTTTTAACAATATACATATTGTTTTACAATTTTACTTGCGGTATTTAAAACAGTCGTTTTTAGGGTTCCGTGCCAAAGGCAAAAGACGGAACCCTTATAGATTCGTCATGTCTGTCTGTCTGTCTGTCAGTCTGTCCGTCTGTACGTCCGTATGTCACAGCCACTTTTTTCCGAAACTATAAGACCTATAATGTTGAAACTTGGTAAGTAGATGTATTCTGTGAACCGCATTATGATTTTTACACAAAAAAAAACAATAAATTTTGGGGGTAATAGAATACAATAATACAATACATAGAACTGAAACTCAAAAAAATTTTTTTCATCAAACCCATGCGTGTGGGGTATCTATGGATAGGTCTTCAAAAATGATATTGAGGTTTCTAATATCATTTTTTTCTAAACTGAATAGATTGCGCGAGAGACACTTCTAAAGTGGTAAAATGTGTCCCCCCCCCTGTAACTTCTAAAATAAGAGCATGATAAATCTAGAAAAAATATATGATGTACATTACCATGCAAACTTCCACCGAAAATTGGTTTGAATGAAATCTAGTAAGTAGTTTTTTTTTAATACGTCATAAATCGTAAACTGCAATTTACCTTTCATTCAATCAAAACAAATATAAAAAAAAAATGTTACTTGCTGCTGCGGAACCCTTCATAGGCGAGTCCGACTCGCACTTGGCTCCTTTTTTTAAAAAAATAACAAACGTCATTTTGTGTTTTAGTAGTAGGACTTTGGTACTGTAAAGATCGATATAGCGTCGCAAATCCAATCTGTATTCAACAAGTGTGTCTATGCAACAAGTTGAGACTGTCTTTTGCGAGGTTATTTCTGTTATTATTATTGTTTAGTTACGTCATACGAACTCACTTCCAATTCGGTTCTTCTTTCCTGTGCCGATCGGTTAAAACCTGGAACTCACTACCAGCGCACGTGTTTCCGTCCAACTATGATCCCGGGTCCTCTAAGCGGGGCGTGAAAAAGCATCTCACTAGGCCGCCATAGTGCTGGTCGCCATGCTGCACTGTCCTTGTTCACATTGAGGATGGTGACCACCACTCTTGGATTCTGCTTGTGCTTTCCATCAGGCAGGACAGAGTTATTTTGGCAGCTAAAATAAAAAAAAAAAAAAAAAGATATATTTCCGCACCACAGTTTGAATGAGAAAAATTTCTTTTGAAGCTCATGTTGCGACGTCTGTATGGTTGTTACATACCTGCTTTGACAATGTCTTTCGATTTATAGTTATGGCCCTTCGGTTTAGATCATAATTTAATTATTTGAAAAAATTACACACATTTAATATCTATACCTTGCGTTCCTATATAAATTTCGTCTGTTCAACAACAACAGAAGATGCCCCCGCCGACGACACGATTCGTTCATTTTAAATCTGTAATATCTTCGAATATAATTTTCTAAATTAGATACTGTTAAGGGCCATTTTGATCTATATTAAATGCACAATGTATTAAATTTACTTAACTGTATAATGATTCATTCTGTATTGCTTAAAATCACTTCGTAAATAAGCCATTATTTCTCGTTAAAAGAAAGGAATAAAAAATGGTTGTTGTGGGTTAACCCTACGAGATAGACATATACCGTCGCGGACTTTTTTGTAGTACCCTTTAAGGTGTACAATACTGTAGTACATTATTTTGATCTCTCTCGTAGGGTGCAACGAGCGTTTGCAATGTAATTGCAAAAAAATGTGTTTATTTGCTACATCACATTAGAAACCTCGAAAATTAACAGTGTTTCTATACTATATTATGCAATTATTATACATAAAAACCTTCCTCTTGAATCACTCTATCTATTAAAGAAACCCGCATCAAAATCCATTGCGTAGTTTTAAAGATGTAAGCAAACAAAGGGATATAGGGACAGAGAAAGCGACTTTGTTTTATACTATGTAGTGATATATATAAATATATATATGTAGTGATGATGATACTAATGCTTACTTACTACGTCACATTTATTTAATTTGACGTAATAGGTAAGTAAATTAAATGCTATGAAATATATTTAGCTTTAATTCCGCGAGACAAATATCCAGGTCTGAAAACTCATTCGCAAAGCTGCTCGCAAAGCAAAATTCGAGCTCAAACGCTCGACGAGTCAACATCTCCTGAGGATGCCCCGTGGAGGGGCGAAACACGTGTCGAGTATAGGTTTGGTTGCATGGCATGCTAATTATTTCTCACTTGTTTTGTATGTGTACATATGCATGATACCCATATGTGCATGTGAGTATGCATGACGGTGGGATTTGTGCCCTGCTTTCAGACCTGGATATTTGTCTCGCAGAATTAAAGCTAAATATATTTCATAGCAGTCAGATACTTTCAAAAAATGACTTTGATATTTGCGATCGTGTTACCTACTTGCAAGCACAACGTACAAAGGAACTTAATGCTATGAAACAGGATCGTAAGTTTGAGTCGCTGTTACAAAAACAAAAGCCCGTATCATACCACAAGAACTCGATCGCAACTCGAACTGTAGGCAACATGTCAAGTGTAGAGTTGTCGGATGCTGCACAATCGGTTCTTGAAAAAGGTATGAATTTTGCCATAACACCAAAGCGTATTCCCTATGAGGAGGTAATTGGGTCCGTTGAAGAGTGTATTAGACGTAATAAAATACCTTCAGTCGATGCGGATACTTTAAGACAAGACGTTGCCGTGATATTGCGCCATGCATCACCACCGAGACCGAACGTTACTTCTTCCGAATCAGCCGCACTAAAGGAGCTCCGAAATGATGAAAACATATTAGTGCTTAAAGCTGATAAAGGGAATGCGACTGTTATTATGGACACCAGTGAGTATGATAGCAAGATCCAATGTCTGCTTAGTGATGTGAACACATATAAAAAGGTAAATTACAACCCGACGGCGAGAACGGACAGAAGCACTCGCTCACTTATAAAACAATGCGCAAACGCCCTTGATGAAGATACGGCCAAGTATTTATTGCGCCCCAGAAGCGCCCAACCGCCGAAGCTGTATGGTTTGCCCAAAATACACAAGCAGAATATGCCCTTAAGACCAATTGTGAGTCAGATAGACTCACCTACATACGAATTAGCGAAGCACGTAGCAAGGGTATTGCAGCCATTAGTGGGACGGACGGCGTCCTTTGTCAAGGACTCTCGTCACTTCATTGATATTTTGCACCAACATAAGGTTGACGTAAATGAGTTGATGGTCAGTTTTGACGTGGAATCACTCTTTACAAATGTACCAGTTGCAGATTGTCTAGAAGTGGTTAAGGTAAAGTTACAAGCTAATAACATCCCGATGGAATATGTCACACTGCTGCATCATTGTTTGTCAACTAACTTCTTCATATACCGGGGCCAATACTATCTTCAAATAGATGGAGTAGCTATGGGCAGTCCCGTAGCTCCAGTGGTTGCAAACATTTGGATGGAGTTTTTTGAAGAAAGGGCACTCGCCACGGCACCCACTGAGATAAAATTGTGGAAAAGGTATGTTGACGACGTATTCTGTGTGTTTCGAGGAAACAGGCATGATGTGGAGTCCCATCTGACATATTTAAATAGCATCCATCCGAAAATTAACTTTACTTACGAGATAGAGGAAGACAGAAGCCTGGCGTTTTTAGACGTAAAAATCGGTGTGCGGAGCGACGGTTCACTGAGCCACTCTGTCTTCAGAAAGTCAACTCATACTGACCGCTATCTCAATGCAAGCTCTCATCATCACCCAAGGCACATTGATTCCGTGGTTACATCATTGACAAATCGTGCATATGATTTGTGTGACGACCAACACCTAAACCAGGAGCTCGAGCATGTTCGGTGCGTCCTACGGAACAATGGACATAGGGTGAAGTTCCCACCTAGACACAAAGGAAGCCACCAGAGAAGGGACAGGGTAGACAGACAACCAGCATTTCTGCCTTATATAAAAGGAGTGACAGATAAGATCTCAAACATACTTAATAAGTTTTCACTCAATACTGTCTTCACTCCATTCAGAAAAGTGGCACAATGTCTCCGATCCCCAAAAGACAATTTCCCCTTGGAGAAGCCTGGTGTCTACAAGATCGACTGCAGTTGTGGGAGTTCATATATCGGCCAAACTAAACGTACCATCGCGTGCCGCATGAACGAACACATAAAAGCGGTCAAAAACAACGACCAGCAGAAATCGGCAATCGCGAAGCATTTGATTGACTCGGGCCCAAATCACTGGATTGAGTTTCACAACCCACAGATAATTACGACAGAACGCCACTACATACCTAGATTGGTCAGGGAAGCGATTGAAATTAATAAACACAAAAATTTCAATCGTGAGGATGGGTTCAAACTGTCAAATGTCTGGAATCCCGTGATTCGAATGTGCAAAAACCGGCGTAATCAACAAAACATAGTTTCGCGACCAGATACTGTTAGTGTTGTGTGTCGAGAACAATTACGAGTGAATAGTGAGTTAGTGAACAGTGGTACCGGGGGCGATCGTAGTAAAAGACTGCGAAAGAGGGTAGACCGATATGTCTGCCAATAACATCCCACCCGCAAGATCTTCAGTTACTCCGTGATCATGGCGCTTGCAACAGCGCCGAAATATCGGATACTCACAAACAAAAAGGTACATGGTAGCAATCCCGTAGATTTCTATTTTAATATTTCATAGCATTTAATGTCATGGATTTCCGCAAAGTAACGCCTGATTCCATAACTTGTAATAGGTAAGTAAGTAAGTAGATATTAAAAAAATTTAAGTGACATAACAAATATTACATAGTGTTAATTTGACAAATTCACGAGCGCGACAATACATTAAACTGTATTCAAACTTGAAAAACAATGATAAGTTACTTGCAGAAGTAGCTAGGTTAAAAAATAAGTAATGTCTTTCTGTCTAGACAGTGGTTTCGTCTTAAGAGTTAATCAAAGCTAGACTTTATTGAGTTGAAGCGTTTTATGGATAGGAAATCATATCTTGAGGGCTATAATTATGAAATATACGAATAGAATTGAAGACTTGAACTTAAAGGGCTATTTTATGGGATACTTGCAATCATTATAACTACATAACTAACTGGCTTTTACTTCCGTCTTCGCCCGCGTACATGTCGACTATCACGATGATTTTTCAAACTAATATATCTTACAAATTCTAAAGGTTGAGTGAAGTTTACAACAATACTTAAGAGAAAACCGCATCCAAATCGGTTAAGCCACTTCTAAAATTAGTGCGCACACACAGACAAACGGAGAAAAATTCTTAAAGCTGCTGTTTTATGATCTGTTACTATAATAACGACTCCTTTCATTAGTTTTTCTCCAATATCTTTAACAATTTAACAGCGGACATCAACTTTTTCCAATTTTATTACATGTTTACACAATTCATGAATGCTTCTCGGATTAATTAGATTATAAGTTCTTTAAAAACTCACTACCTATAGGCATGTAAAAGGTTTGTTTACTATAAAGAGTTTCCGCTTAAACAATAGTAGTAAAGACGGGTTGGTTTGATTTTGTGTGAGCAGTTGAAAGAGTTGTGTGAAAGATCGCTCTATTAATTTAAAGCTCCAATATGTATTATTATCAAGAGATATGCTTGATATAAATTGTCTTTTATTATCCTTTGTAGACACTCTCAATGTTAGTGTTTGAAGTTTTATTGACATTTCGGTTTTGTAACCGTTAAACCTTTGATGGATATTGGTATTGCGTGTTTCGATGTGACGTAATGAGAAAATGATACAACTTACAGTTCCTAGCAACCTTACATTAACATTAACCTACACAAACATCCTGTTTGTTTATTTACCTACTTATTTACGTCTAAGTATATCATTTTTTTTATATTTTTAATTATATACGTTATATTTTCAGAAGCAGCTTAATTGTTTTGAGATCTCATCTTCAGGAAGCAGTTAGACACGGTAATGCCTTAAGGCGCGTCTCCACCTAAATTGTTGGCAATTTCTGTGTTTCCAACTGTTTGCAACTCTTCAGAAAATCGCCAACTTTTGTTTCCATTGTGTCGTCGCCAAGAATTTGAAAAACATTCGAACTAAGCGTCACCACAGAGCCAATAAATATTTGCAACAAGCGTATTCTTTTGACGTTAACCGCCAAAAACGGAAACACTGTTCTCAACATTTGTTGCCAACACAAGGAAATTACAGAAACTTTTGTAACCAACACGTATTGACAACACAAAAGTTGCCAACTTTTGTTCGGTGGAGACTCGGCTTAAGATGACTAATTCTCTCATCATAGTCTTTCGAACCGTATTGATGAACATTAAATATCTGTTGAAAATAATTAATATAAGATTTTTTTATTGATAGTTAACGAAATCTCGAAAGAACATGCTGCTTGCAATATTAATTAGATCGGACATAAATCCAATATTAAAATAATAATAAAAAAAAGAATTTTAAGCGTATCGTTCGAATTTCAAATATTATTATATCTATATTTTGTTTATGGCAGATAAATAATAATTGGCGTCTAACACGTAGGTCGATAGATCCACCTGGTTGTCTGCATTCCTTTGTACCGTTACCCGGCGGCCCCGTCTCACCAATGCGGTTTTGTTTATTTTGTGTGCTTTACGCTCCGTCTGTTGGGAAAAAATTGTTTTCAAAATAGAATGGAACGTCGCATAGATAGGATTGTGCAGGTCTAGAAAGTTTTGAATGAGTTATTTTAATCATTTGTAGTTTAAATTTTGAAGTTTACATGACAATTGTGTTCTGTTTCAATTGAAGTAAAAAGTTGATAGTTCATACAGATTTCTCTTGGAAAGTGTTTAATAGAATTAAAGAAATGCTTACAGTTACAACGCGTAAAAAACGTCGATTGTATTTTTATTATTGGCAGTCATAAATATGTATCCTGATTAAGAACCTAGTAGATTTTTAAATATAAATGAATCTAATATGATAAACCATAGAGAATTGTGTCCACTATTAAACTCATTGGACAAGGCTATTTAATAAATCCCACTTGTAAACTCCAAGTCTGTATACCTATGTATTAACATCAAATTTCAATTGCAAATAAAATGTAAGTCGATAGGGCTTCCCCACAGTATGGCGGCGCGTCGGCACTACGTCTGATTACCAGTGTGACTAATCGTTACCTGCTGACCGCGTAAACAAGAATAAAATTCCTTCATTTTCCTGTACGCCGCAATAAAAATCTTTCCAGGTAATTTATTAACGTCAACATTCAGAAAGACTTTGAGTTGTAAAAATAGATCTTAGGCAAAGGACATCACGTTCTCTGTTGTTTAATTTATAGTAACTCCAGTGTACAAAACAAACTGCAACACTCTGGTTACGTATTATTTAGACTCCTTTGATTAGAATTTTTATTTCGAGTTGAGCGTAGTTTCATATGTGTTTTAATTTTATAAAAACAAAAACAGTTACATGACCAAATCTATTGGAGTTCACCGCTAGAAATAACCATCAGCAGTATCAGAATTTAGCGAGTCTATGTAAAATGACGATAAAGGAAAATGTGAGGTTTATTTAAAATGAATAGAGGAAAAAGATAGATTTTAGTACGTGTGTCTTTTATTATGAAGTATATTTGTTATGGTACGGTACTACATTTGATAAAATTTACCCATAAATACATGATATTGTCGTTTAATAATGCACATTCTTCAAGTCCATGAAATTTAATTTTAATTTTTTCACGAAATAATTATTTGGCATTAGAAGCAATTACGGAAATGAATACAGTAATAACAACAGTCGGCTCAACCATATAACTAGACCCGTGGCTCTAAAGAAATATGTTCGCAACTAGTTAAAAGCAAGAGGTAAAGTTATGTTGGTTTGATTAGCTTGCAGGAGGATCTTCAATTACGTTTTGCGGCAAAAACAGTCATGGCTTTGGTGCAACGTTAAAATGTGGTTACGACATTAAGTTCGACGGCTGCGCGGGCGCAATGCGCTCGAACAATAACAAAGATTTGTCAGCGCCTACCAGAGAATTATAATAGATTACTAGGTTTTTCCTGATAAAACCTAGTAAAATTTTTACTCGGTTATCGTGAAATATCCATGACATCTAATATGACTGTTAGGTTCTCTAACCACTATGTTTTCCTTAGACTAAGGCACTGTAAATCGAACTTATCATTGGATCAAGGGAAAGGATAAAAAATTAATAAATTTCTAAGCTTTACGTTATAAAAGGCTTTAATATACTATCATATAACACAAGATGACGTCATTAAAATATAACGAATTATTTACTTGATAAATGAAACGATAAATCATTATAAGTGACAGCTAAATCGAAATTTCAACCTACTAACACGAAATACAAGTGGCAACAAATCCTGAGATGTAAGAAGTTCTCATCTAATGGACCAAGAGCTACTGAACCTTTCGACCAACGGTGTGTCTGTAAGGCTAGAAACTCTTGTAGTGATGAGTCATAACGTGCTAAGTACGTAACCATCGCCTGGCAGGCCTCAGCCCTGCACATCATCATCTTTCATGGTTTTGAAAGTGTAAAAAAAAAGAGAAAAAAAAAACTTGTTCCGCTTGTAAGGCTGAAATTTTTATAGGATTTAGTTCATTCATTAAGATGTTCAAAAACAAAATGACAGGCGATTCCGATGAGCACTAGTACCTGCTAGGCGAACAGAAAGCCACACATTTCTTCAATTACATCATCAATGTAAATAAATTTTATTCTGTAAAGTTGTAATTCATATAAATGTTTGTCTGAGCGATTTAAAGAAAGTAGGAACAATGACCGGCGGTGCAAACCGACGATTTAATGTTATTTATGACTAATAATGAGAAGTTTGTCGTGTTAGGACCGACCAAGTGTTCTCAGACACATTTTTACTTGCACTCCAGTGCTATCTTTCTCCTCACCTGTCAAGGAAATATGCTAGCTTGCACCGCCGGCCATTGTTCCTACTTTCTTTGAATCGCTCAGACAAACATATATATGAATTACAACTTTACAGAATAAATTTTATTTACATTGATGATGTAATTGAAGAAAGGTGTGTCTTTCTGTTCGCCTGGCAGGTACTAGTGCTCATCGAAATCGCCTGTCATTTTGTTTTTGAACTTCTTAATGAATGATCTAAATCCTATAAAAAATTCAGCCTTACAGGAACAAGTTTTTTTTTCTCATTATTTTTACACTTCCAAAACCATGAAAGATGATGATGTGCAGGGCTGAGGCCTGCCAGGCGATGGTTACGTCCTTAGCACGTTATGACTCATCACTACAAGAGTTTCTAGCCTTACAGACACACCGTTGGTCGAAAGGTTCAGTAGCTCTCTTACTATAAGAAATGAGTATGTAGGTTGGTATAATCTTCGAACCAAAGAGGTCATCTTATTCTTCAGGGTTCATAATATGAAGGCATACTCGACCTGTATAAGTAAAAAATGGCCTAACAGCAGCTGGTGACGCTAAAAGCTAAACATTCTAAATATCAAACCAACAGTAGGGAAAGTGAAACCTAATTCAGAAACTAAGGGAATATAATAGCTTTAAGTATGATCCTCTCTGTGATATTCATACCACTCCATTTGTCGCTTTGCCTACAAAAAGACAGATTTACATCTATGCGATCCTATACAAATTTTCAGCATAAGGTAAATTTTAGAAAAATATTGTAAGAGTCAAAAAGAGAAGGAAGAATCTTAAGTTGTTTGAACTTCAATGTCCTATCGTGACTTCCTTCGCTATGAATCACCGTTTTTTTTTCACTTTACGGTCATACTGCTATTTATCCACTACAAAGAGTTTTCTAATCTTAAATACAGATAACAGAGATAACGTTATCTTCTATCAGATAAAACTATTTCAAAGGTTGTTATTTTCCTAACAAAACAGTTCGATGTGTCACTGTAGGTACAAAAGTATTTGAGTACAATTATCTACTGAAAACACGGCAATTACAATGGTTATTTTAACCCCCGACGCAAAAAGAGGGGTGTTATAAGTTTGACGTGTCTGTCTGTCTGTCTGTGGCAACGTAGCTCGCGAACGGATGAAGCGATTTCAATTTAGTTTTTTTTGTATGAAAGGTGAGTTACGGGCGAGTGTTCTTAGACATGTTTCATGAAAATCGGTTATGGGGGTGTGGTGGTGGTGTATCGGGAAAGTGGGGAAGAATAACAGAATGTCTGCAAAAATATCATTGGCGTATGATTACTCGATTAAGTGCTTGAGTAAGGGTTTTTTTAAATTTAGAACGAATGCACCTATCGCGGGTATTGAGGGCGGGTCTAGTCCCCTTAGACAAGTTCCAAGTGTGTCGCGGTCGCGTCGATCCTGTTTCTATTACCTCGTATTTTAATATTTTGTTTTGATCACGTGACTTAGTGTTGCGATTGGTGCCATCCCTATACATTATTTAGTTTTCTAATAACGTTTACGTTTGTAGAATATCAACTTGGGTAGAGGGGCGGTGGAGTAGTGATACGTGATTATGAGTGATAACCGTAGCTTTAGGGGCATAGACGTCTTTGATAGGTGAGAGAGCCTCCAGGGGACTCACTTGCTTATTCGAATACAAAGGAAAAAATTCTCAACACCAGATGTCTGTAAGACCGCAGTATTAGAACTGTATGAAAAAAAGAGCAATAGTACCTAGTCATCTGTCCAGAGATACTAAAACGATTCGACGATTTCAATTCCATTAAGATTCATTCATTCAAATGCTTTCTGGATAAACAAGAAAAGAAAATTCTATCGACAGAATACCTAATTGCCCATACATTGTATTGTATATCTTAGATTAGTATAATATTATTTACCGATACAAACATACAATTTTACGCACAGTAATTTGATTTACCATTATTATAACCCTACTTATCGGTTTTCAACCGACACCACGGGTCAATTGATCCCGGGAGGATAGAGGCGACATCTGGCTTGTATCCTATATGTATATAGGCTATGAATGAGATGTCCCTGTTGCGATAATTATATGACATCGGTCTTAATTATCCACATGTGCATCCTGCTAATGATAAAGATAATCAGGATCATGTTGCATTGGTTTTTATTGAATTTGATTTTGGCGGCAATTTATACAGCCGTTTGACAGATACTTTTTTTTAAGTCTGGGACGTTGAACGAATATGATCAATGATTTACCTAGTTAGTTTAGACAGTCTTAGTAGTTAGTATATGTATGTGAATTTTTTTCATTAATATGTAAATAAACTGTGAAATAGAAATGTATTATTACTATCATCAACTTTCCTTAAATACATTCCTGAATTTTTATGTCACTTCAAATTGTCAATAGTTGCTTTGAATAAATAAGAAAATGGTATTTAAAGTTCTCTATTTCTAAAGTAGTTGTATTTAGTTTAAGTCTAAACAAGTGACGACCGATTGTAATTATTTATACATATAGGAATGGTTCGAAATATACGTTTAGGTATATATTAAAAACATATACTGGTAATTCATTAGAAACCAGAATAAATAATGGCTGGACTGTAAACGGAAAACATAAACAAAGACATTTATTTTAATAGATTTCTTTTATTAACCGACTTCAAAAAAAGGAGGAGGTTTCTCAATTCGACCGTTTTTTTTTTTTTTTATGTGTTTGGGGATAACTTCGTCGTTTATGAACCGATTTTGATGATTCTTTTTTTAATGGAAAGTAGATGTCCCGACGGTGGTACCATGATAAGGAAACTAGGATCTGATGATGGCATCCCAGAGAAATCGAGGGTAACCCTCATTTTATTCAGGCACGTACTATGTTTTTCGTCAATAACAACCCCAATCCGGCTGGTCCCCGTGGGGTTGCACGACCACCACCCCCCCATAGAAATACATTCCTACATCAAAATAGAAAAAACAATAATATATACATTGCAACGTTAAACGTTAGAACGTTAATGTCGGACAGCAGACTACAAGAATTGGAAGAAGCTATAAAATCTATAAAGTGGGATATCATAGGTCTTTGTGAAGTAAGAAGAATAGGAGAAGAAATAAGAGAATATGATAAATACATTTTTTATTCTTATGGTAAACAAAAAGGTACATATGGAATGGGATTCCTAGTACAAAAATATTTAAAAGATAAAATAATTAGCTTCCACGGAATATCAGATAGAATCGCCGTACTTAAAATTCAATTAACAGAATCTAAGCAACCATGGTCTATTATTCAAGTACATGCACCCACAGAACAAGATACAAAATTAGAGAAAGATAAATTCTACGAAGACATGACAGAGTTGATGCAAAAGAAGAACATAATTATCATGGGAGACTTTAACGCCAAGGTTGGTAGGAAATCAAACAAAGATGAATTTGTCTTAGGAGAATACAGTAGTGGTGACAGAAATGACAACGGACAAAGACTAATAGATTTTTGTTCGCTTACAATTTTAAAATAATGAATAGTTTCTTCAAAAAACGAAAGTCGAGAAAGTGGACATGGTTGGCACCGAATGGCATGAACAGAAATGAAATTGATTTCATACTTAGCAGAGAAAAACATATATTTAATGACATTGAAGTACTTAATAAGTTAAATTTTAACACAGATCATAGAATGGTAAGAGGAGTTATACAAGACAGAAACAACAAATCAAGAAAACATATTATACACTCAACCATGAACAAGACAATAACATCACTGATACCACAAAATATATTGAATGACCTAGGGACAGCATTAAATCGAATGAAAGATACTGAAACATTGCAAGAGAAGTATAATTTTTTGGAAAAGGAACTTATAAATATAAACAAATCGAGTACGAAAAAAATTAAGAAAAATAAGTTAGGAGAAGAAGCATTAAAATTGATGGCAGAGAGAAATGAAATGTTAGACAAACGAAAAGATAACAAACAAAACATCGCAAGTATTAGCAAGAAAATTCAAGAAACAATAAGAAAACATAAAAAAGCAGAAAGACTGGATGTTTTGAAAGAACAAATAGAAAGAACAGGCGGAATTAAGAGAGGTATAAAACAGTTAAAAGAATATACATAATGGATACCCAACATGAGAACTAAAAATAAGAAGAAAAACGAGAAAATTACGACAAAGAGACTATCAATAGCAAAAGTAGCGACAGATTTTTACAAAAACTTATACACGGAGACAGACAGAACAACGCCAGAAGAAAAAGAAAAGGAAGTTTACGAAGAAGAAGAAATACCATGTATACTAGAATCTGAGGCCACAAAGGCTATAAAATCACAAAAAAGTGGAAAAGCTCCTGGAGACGATAAAATATCCAACGAACTACTAAAACAATCTTTACCTGCGATATCCAAATATGTGACCCATCTTTTTAATGAAGTAGTAGCAACTGAACAAATACCCATTCAATGGACTAAATCAACCATCATCCTACTACACAAAAAAGGTGACACAAATGAAATAAATAATTATAGACCTATAAGCCTTATGTCCAATTTATATAAAGTGTTTTCTAAAATAATACTCGGACGAATATCGAAGCACCTGGAGGAAAACCAAGCAAGGGAACAAGCTGGATTTCACGCCGATTATTCTACCATCGACCATATTCATGTTGTGAAGCAAGTAACTGAAAAGCTCAATGAATATGGACAACTGTATTATATGGCATTCGTCGATTACAATAAGGCTTTTGATTCGCTGAGTCATACCTATATCTGGAAAACGCTAGAAAACCAAGGAGTAGAAGGAAAGTACATAAAAATCGTAAAAGAAATTTACAAAAACACCACAGCAACAGTCCAACTAGAACAACAAGGCGAAGAATTTAGAGTTCAAAAAGGCGTTAGGCAAGGCGATCCACTTTCCCCAAAACTCTTCACAGCAGTCTTAGAAAATATATTCAGGAACTTAGACTGGGGACATTTCGGAATCAATATTAACGGATTGAACCTAAACCATTTAAGATTTGCCGACGACATAGTAGTATTCGCTGAGAAACCAAGCATACTACAAACTATGCTACAACAATTAGATGTTGAAAGCAGGAAAGCAGGTTTATCAATGAACCCAGTGAAAACTAAAGTGATGACGAATGCCGTAAAAGAAAATATAGTAATAGGACAAGAAACTATAGAATATGTAGATGAATATATATATTTAGGACAACTTATTTCAATAAAAGACCAGTATTCTAAAGAAATAGATAGAAGAATATGCAACACTTGGAAACGGTATTGGTCTCTAAAAGAAATAGTTAAAAATGAAACAATTCCCATGGAAATGAAAAGCAAATTATATAACACATGTATTCTACCATGTCTTACTTATGGATGTCAAACTTGGCCTGTGACGAGCAAAAACAACCAAAAACTAGCAGTTTGTCAACGCAGCATGGAAAGAAGCATGCTTAACATAAAACTACGGGATCGATGGACAATTTCGAAAATAAGAAAAAGAACAAAGGTCAGCGACGTGTTACAAAAAATAAGAAAACTTAAATGGAACTGGACTGGACATATAATGAGGACTAACAAAGAAAAATGGACTAAGGATGTAATAGAGTGGTATCCGAGGAACGGGAAAAGACAACGAGGAGGTCAAATCAGAAGATGGGAGGACGATTTACCAAAAGGATGGAGAAGGTCTGCCAAGGATAGAGAGACGTGGAAACAATTGGGGGAGGCCTATGTCGACAGACAACCTGACCAAAGTGGTTGCTAATAAATAAATTTATTCTTATATTTTGCTAGGTAAATTAGATTTAAGAATACTACTGTTTTATAAGAATAGCATGTAAGTTAAAAGGTCAGCGAATAAAGGCTTTTATTATTATTATTATGTTTTTCGTATATTTTCTAAAGCTACGCCGGTATTTGCGTCTGGTAGTCATCATTTAATGATGATGAGCTGATGATGAAAGGTAAAACTCCTTAACGGTTAGGAGCTGGAGGTTAAATCTTTAAATGTCATATGTATGTATGTTACCTTTAGTCGTAATCTTTCAAGTTATTTAGGTAAGCTGATGATGGAAGGTACAACTCCTCAACGGTTAGGAGTTGGAGGATAATTCTTTCAATTTCATACGTATCTATAGACCTTTAGTTGTATACTTTTAAGTTATTTAGGTGAGCTGATGTCACAGGCGCTATGATGACTAACCCCTTAATGTATTTTGCTTTAAGTAACTCGCCTGCTTCTATTTCATCACGACATTTAAGCTTGGACACGATTCCTATTGCCCCGTAGACCACGTTCTCGGTAACAGAAATCTTGCATCTCAGCATAATTTTGGAAACTGATCATACTCAGTTTTAATACGTGTTCAAACCACTAAAATTATTCGCATCAGCAGAAATTATATGAAATAGTTCAACTTACTGATAACCTATGATTGTTTGCACTAAAAATGGAAAAATAAAAACTTTTTATAAAAAAACCGACTTCCAAAAAACCATCCGACGAAAACTCCCTGCCAAAAAACACTAAAAAGCTTAAAATAAACTGGCTCTTCATAAATTGCTATGTGCCAATTCTTGTCTATACCTAATTCTTTATTCATTTAAATAGTAGTATTATTGTGTATGCTAGGTACCTAAAATCTGTTTGAAGTCGGCGCCAAGCCAAAATGTAATAGGAGGTAACGCACTCGCCGCTGCCGGATAACTAGCATAAAACAACCCAAGCGAGCAGACACGCGCGGGCTGACGCGACGTCGTTGATGGTCGTCTCGAAATAAAGCGAGTGTGGTAACTACTATTACATTTGGCTTGGCGCCGACTTCAAACAGATTTTAGGTACCTAGCATACACAATAATACTACTATTTAAATGAATAAAGAATAAGGTATAGACAAGAATTGGCACATAGCAATTTATGAAGAGCCAGTTTATTTTAAGCTTTTTAGTGTTTTTTGGCAGGGAGTTGTCGTCGGATGGTTTTTTGGAAGTCGGTTTTTTTTTTATAAAAAGTTTTTTACATATTGTAGATTCAAAATTTACAAAATCTTAGTGTTTTTGTCTTATAGGAAACCAGAATTTAAGTAAGTACATATTCACCAAAACGTTGAAATGGAAAACAGAGTAATTACTATGCGAGTACATGTCAATGTTTTCGTTTCACGCAGAACTCGACAAGTTTACCGAAGTGTGGTGAAAACACTCGATATCGGAGCGATAACACACCTTTTATGCAAATTTTTGTTACTTTTCATTTCCCTGACAACTGGTAGTTGCTAGTATGTTTCTTATTACTCACTTTTTTGTTTTTATTTTCAGGTAAGTTGGCGTAATTGGCGTCTGCTTTGGTATGTCTTTTCTTTCAGTGTTACTCGTTTGTTCACAAGATAATACTGTTATACCAGGTCTGTTAGCGGTAACAGTAGGTAAACGTACCTGTTATCTTAACATGAATATGCATATTAGAAACAACATTGCAAGTAATAGATGACTGTTTGAATAGTAATATTCTCAGGTTTGTAGATATACCTTTTTACATGGAAGTATGAGATAGTAGAACATTTGTTTAATGTATAAATACATAAACATCTTAATCCTCAACAAGGATACTAAATATAATTTTGGTCCTACTTATAGAGAGCAAACCTGTTGCCCACGACCGGACATTGTAGGAATTAAAGTTAGGATAATTGAGTACAAATTAAATGGGAAGGATTATTTTTAAACTGTAAGTGGTATTTGACGGGAAGACTGACTCCTCTAATGTTTCCTCTTTAGAGAAAAAAAGCTATGGGAAAGCTAACTTTCTTAACCTTCCCTTAAAGCTAATGAGTTTACAGAAGGATAAGCAGGTTAGATTTTTCAACATACAGTTAGTGCTCTTATTATTCCTAAGTGTTACAAATAAAGGTAGACCCTAGGTAAATATTAATTGAATAAAAAAACTTTAACAAGACGGTGTCAAAATTGTTGAAAAAAATTATATAGCCTATGTCACCCGGACCATTATTACAAATCTATTGAAACCTCATTCATTAAAATCCGTTCAGTAGTTTAGTTATAGGATAGGTAGCCACGTTGATTTCAGCACGAACGGGCCGGCTCGACCGGGGCGGTACTACCCTCGCAAAGAAGATCAAAGTAAAATGACAGCGTTCGTTCTGAAGTATGTCGTTGGTGAGTGCGAGACCGGAAGTAGCATCACTCAGCCGCCGTGGTGTGGGTCACCATTCTGCATTGTTACATTGTCTGCATTCGCAATAAGTATGGTGACCACCACTCATGGATTCTGCTTATGCTTTCCATCAGGCAGACTAGAGTCACTTTGGCAGGCACAAAAATAAAAAAAAACGATGGAACCTACAAACATACATATACATATATATTGCCAAAACTATTATTGTTCCTTTTGGCTTCGTCGTACTCCGATAAAAAACAACTTCAGAAAGCAGTTTAACTGCATTAAAGACGAAGGCAAGTGACTGACGTACTTTATTGCCTTTCATTCAACATTATTTAAGTACAATCAATAATTGCTGTTTTAAGTAAAATCCATTTTAGGTTAGGTCTTTTTTTAATGGGTTAAACCAAGGTTGTACCATTGAATTGAATGCCAGGGCTCAAAGCCTGGTAGAATAGAACTGACTTGATAAATATTACATTGCCATATTAATGAAGAAAATGCGTATTACCGTAATTGTCTTTGCGTAGTTTTTTAAAGTATAGACAAAGTTGTGAGTGATATTAATTTATGTTAACTGTCTAATTAAAATGTGGTAACTACAGTACCAACATATCCCTTTCCCCATCCTCCAAAGGCCAGCAACGCACTTGTGAGGCCTTTGGTGTTGCGGGGGTGTCCATGGGCGGCGGTAATCGCTTATCATCAGGCGAAATGTCTGGTCGTTTGCCTCCTATGCTAAAAAAAAAAACAAAAAGGGAACCTGTTGAATTCCTGTTTTAATTCGCAGTAGCTCTCGACTACAAATATTTAGACTTGCTATAGGAAGGAGGATTGCCATTGGTGCTAGCATTATGCTGTTTTATGCTGATTTATTTCCCCTTCTTGCTTTAGTTGCCAGATGATATGGATGGCAATACGATGGGACATGAGATATTTCGTGTTGCAAGTGGTAACCTCTTTCGCACGCTAACCTTGGGAACCTAGGGTAACTGCGCTTTGTACTTACATTACAATAAAAATTATCATTTCCAGAGATAGTATGTATCATTAATAGATAATAATGTCCACTACATTAAAACAACTATCACAAAACATCTTGGAAAATATAATTATTATAGCTTTTATTTCTGTCACAAGTTCAAATTAAATAGACTTTGAAATATATTTATTTATCTAACTACTTCAAAACAGTGACGTCACAAGTTTTTATTGAGTACATTTTTCATGCAAATTTTGGTTCGACATGATAAAAAATAACTAATTTGACAAAGGTGTTACGTCATCTACCCGGCCTTATCTTCTTCTTTCTTATATATAAAAATCAATTGCTGTTCGTTTGTCTCGCTAAAACTCGAGAACGGCTGGACCGATTTGTTTGTCGTAGTACAGGGAACGTTTAAACGGTGAAAAATTTAAAAAAACTTGAAAATCCAAATGTCACGTATACGAAGTAGCGGGCACAGCTAGTTGGATATAAGTATCTACATTTTGTTTTATTAAATGAGTTGAAGTTTTATGCTGTGAGTATTTATAATTAATTGGAAACGTTATTTATAACATGAACGTGAATAAACAAAGCTAAAATATTACATAACTTTAATTAAATTAGCTTCGTATCGGAAGGGAAATAGTTATTCTTATCAAGCGTGCCATGTATTTTTTAAATGTTTATGTATAGTTTAGTTTCCTTTATGCTTTTTATTAATAGGTGAAATCTATGGTCATAATCGTCACATTTAAAAACCATCCAGATGTAATAATATGTTCCGAGTCATTTTTTGTAAATGAACTTATTTTCACGCACAGAGAGAAAGCACAAGAATCGAATATTTTAGTCCAAAATATAAATAATTGTCATAAAACTTCATATTGATGTGTCTTTAGAATCACACAAGTAAGTACAGCCCTTGTTATGTTAATCTCCATTCATAATTTCATAATGTTTGATATAATACAGAATATATACTCTACGTAGATTTTTGTTTTATATTAATATAAATAACTTGTTTACGAAAACAATTATACAAAGCTGTAAATCAGTCGTAAGAATACACAAATTCCTTACGTCAACTTCATTATATGAATAAGTAGCTAGTTAAATCGCCTGTCACGACGTGAGGTCAAAGCCCGCCAAATATGTAAAAATACGCACACATAAAACGCACATTAAAGGCCTCACACACGCACACACTCGCATATGAATGAAATGGTTCAAAGGCTTTTATCTAAATTTGCAAGACGACATTATATATTATGCATATCGTGACGTCATAGTTGGTAATGTTGGTATGCAATATGTTCTTTTTCATAATTTAGCAATTAAAATAGTTTTAGCTGTTGCTATCTAATGACATTATGTTACTCAATAATTGTATATTGATGAGTTTTTTTGTGTATATGAATAGAATACTCTTTTAAAAATTAAGTGACATAGACAAGAAAATTGCTGATGTCATTTTTTTTTCAATTTAGAATACTAAAGATTTTAATGTTATTAAAGGGTAGCTAGATATTTTCTACTTTTTCTAAAATCACCGGGAACAGACAATGTCAAATGTTGGTAAAAAATATATTTTTGAATAAGGATGAGGCTAAAACAGACCTGTAGACATTCACATTTCTCATTCCAAATTAAATTTGTTAGTCTGAAATTACAACCTCTTTGATTCGTAAAACTAAGACCACAGTACTCTAAGAAGACCCGTATGCTGAAGTAATTTATTCCAAATTCAAATAATCTCAAATTAAGTCTCAAATATCTCTTTGATTCTTGCTAGGATTAAAATCAGGGATACCTGTTGCAATAAATACACTAATTCCAAAATAATTTAAGATGTAAACTGTGTTTGTGTGTGACAATGTTTTATATCTCTGCGAGGTTATTTATTAAACCTGTTGATATCTCTAATCCATTTTTTTTAAGCTGAAATTAGAAACCAATTTCTTCCTCTGGTTAAATATCACACAAATAATTAATGATAACCTCGGTATTCATTTTATTATCGTAATTATCAATGTTTGTGATAAGGTGGGTTTTTCAAATTTAAATTACAAATATATCAATCATTATTTAATAAGTGGTATTAAAAATAGATTATATTTGTATTTCTTTAATTCCTGCGCCATACTTACTTAGGCCTTGTTGAGTATTGTTTAATCAAGCCTAAACACTGTCACACTCTTGACCAATTCTAGAAAGCTTTATAGTATTGCATATTTGGGAATCGACTTTAAAATTGAAAATATAGGCTCTGTCTATTCCGACAACAGAAGCGTCTAGAAGTCGTAATACACTATGAACACTATGAAAGTGTTCATAGTGTATTTTTTTATGAAAAATAACAAGAATACTAAAATAAGCCATAATTCAAGCCACTAAAGAACATGATGTTCAGGTACTCAAACACTTCTATCCCACATAAAAAAATCATTCCCATTTTTTGAAAAAAGAAATAGGATGCTATCAGAAAAAATACATGCATTATAGTGAAATATAATATATTTATTTTAACGTATCTGTAACTGACAACAGACTGTCCGCTCCGGTTGGCCGGTCTGACCAACTGTACTCTTCTGTCTATCTGTATTTTTCTGTATCGATTTACGCTAAACAAAATTCAAGAAGTTGTGCACCGTTTGAGCTTACCCGTTTCAAAAATGGTTTTATATCTATTTTTCGCGCCAGTATTGTTTCTCATTTGCCACCACATTATGGCACAGTAAAGCGTGACAGGGGTACAGGTAGTATCATTGGCTCTGCTAAGGTCGCCTGGTAGAAAATGCCTACGGCATCAAATCCGCCTTTGTCACATCTGTGCAACAAAAATTAAATAAATAAATAAATGTTTTGCCAATTTAATTTTGTAACATGTAGTATTAAGAATTCTTCGATATTTCAGCATGGCCGGTAGGTATTGCTGAATAATTAATCCTTCAGTTTAAATTGTAGTTTAAGTTTATTTTTAAAATAAAATAAATTGCGTCTAAATGAAATTGTTTAGCAATTTACTATTTTTAATCATAATACAGGAAGTTTTTTTCACTTTTGTCGGTTTCATTTCCAGAACTTTTCAAACTTACAATTTCCATAAAGGTGCTTGCCTATAATATTTGGAGTTTTTTCCTCCTGTGATTTATACCAAGCCATATCTTGTACTCATTTCCACAAAAAAAAAAACAAAATGCTTAACTCCTGGGATAAACCGAGAGAGGTAGGAGAACTTCATTTCAGTACATGCTTTCTAAACTCATATAGCATTAGTAGTTTGTTTTTTGTTGTAAATTAATTTAGCAGACACAACTTAAGGCTTTCTTCTTTCCGGGATAGTGCCTGGCCAGTAGCGATGTCGATTCGACCCTAAAATCAAATCATATCGTCCTGGTCCTCCTGAGAGTAAGCCTGAGACCGGTGGTCACGATGGTTGTTTAGGTCGTAACTTATATTTATTTTATAGGAGAGTCCTGCTTCTTGATACGCTAAATGTGACGTCATGTCGGCGTTATACTGAGTGAGATTCGAACCTGTAGTTTTCCACTAGCATTTATATTAGGTCTTTACCTATGAAATTGCCGTTCTTCAGTACTGGTCATCACTACATAGTATAAAACAAAGTCGCTTTCTCTGTCCCTATATCCCTTTGTTTGCTTAAATCTTTAAAACTACGCAACGGATTTTTATGCGGGTTTCTTTAATAGAAAGAGTGATTCAAGAGGAAGGTTTTTATGTATAATAAATGCATAATATAGTATGGAAACACTGTTAATTTTCGAGGTTTCTAATGTGATGTAGCAAATAAACACATATTTTTGCGCTTACATTGCAAACGCTGGTTGCACCCTACGAGATAGATCAAAATAATGTACTACAGTATTGTACACCTTAAAAAGATCTACAAAAAAAGTCCGCTACGGTAATGTCTATCTCTTAGGGATAACCCACAACAACCATTTTATTTTATTCCTTTCTTTTTACGAGAAATAATGGCTTATTTAGGAAGCGATTTTAAGCAATACAGAATGAATCCTTATACAATTAAGTAAATTAAATACATTGTGCATTTAATATAGATCAAAATGGCTCTTTACAGTATCTAATTTAAATGAATATATTCGAAGATATTACAGATTTAAAATGCACGAATCGTGTCGTCGGCGGGGGCATCTGAAATCCACCCGTGCGAAGCCGGGGCGGGTCGCTAGTTTCAAATAAAAAAAAGTTTGTAATGGCTCTGTATTCTAAATTCAAATTAATTTTGTTTTGAAACCATGACATTCTATTTACAAACTCAGTCTTTTGTTTTTTGATTAGCGTTGTATTTTCATTACATTTGAACATTTTTCGTCGAAATGTAGACTTTAAAAATTCGTGCAATTATGGAATATGAGTTCCGTCGTGGCACCAACGCGACACAAACGGCACGTAACATCAAAAACATATACATACATACATAAACATATTTGTTTTCCCGGTTCCGTTCTGGAAATTTTGACTTGAAAAATTAAGCTCGTAGTCGTCCGGAGACTTTGGTTAACAATAATGAATTAAAGGCGATTGTGGAAGCTGACGAAACTCAATCTACAGCTGAGCTAGCAGCAGCTTTTAATGTAAGCATCAAAACAATATTGATCCATTTGCGACAAATTGGCAAGGTGAAAAAGCTTGATAGATGGGTGCCCCACGACCTTAACGATCGCCAGCGCAACGTACGCGTCGAGTCCTGCCTTGCGGTGCTCAACAGGCAAAGAAATTAAGAAATTTTGAAACGAATTGTTACGTGCGACGAAAAATGGATTTTGTTCGACAATCGAAAGCGGTCAGCAAGTTGGTTAGACCCTGGTTCAGCACCAAAGCCATGCCCTAAACCAAAAATGACTCCTAAAAGGTGATGGTCACTGTTTGGTGGTCTAGTGCGGGTGTGATTCACCACAGCTTTTTACAAAACGGCATGAGCATTAATGCAGATGTGTACTGTGAAGAACTGGAGAGAATGATGGAGAAGCTTGCGCATCTGCAACCAGCTTTGGTCAATCGGTCGTCCCCACTGCTCCTTCACGACAACGCGCGACCCCATACTGCGCAACAGACAGTCTCCAAGCTGCAGGAGCTGGAGATGGAAGCTCTCCCTCATCCGCCATACTCACCAGACCTTGCACCTACCGACTATTACTTTTTCCAAAATTTTTACAACTTTTTAGTGGGTAAAAAATTCAATTCCCGAGAGGCAGTACAAAATACCTTTGAAGAGTTTGTTGCCTCCCGTCCAGCTGATTTTTACAAGAAAGGCATCAATAAACTGCCAATGCGTTGGCAAAGATGCGTCGATTGCATGGGTGATTACTTCGAATAACAGAAATAAAAAAGTTTGAAAAAATAAGTACTTTCACTTATTGCTTACAAAACGGCAATTTCATAGGTAAAGACCTATTATTAATATTACCCCTTCCACCTCACCTCATTCTCAGGGACAATCAAACAAACTTGTCGACTTAAACACGGCTTTGCTTCCACATCTATAGTTTATACAATACAACCGGGTCAAGGACGTTTAAACTTTCATTTTCTTTTTACTATGTACCTGAATATACTCTATGCACCGTATTATGAGCTCTTTCGTACCCTTGAAATCCTTGCTTTGGAACAGCAGTCAACACGAGTTTCTTCTTTTTCAGATTACATTTTAATTCGCTAGATAAAAAACGCAAAATAATAGAAAGTGAACGCTTCCTGTATGATTAATTTAAAGAAATATTAGTTTGTAGAAATCTTATCTTTTTATTAATTATAATTTCCTGTGTTTGCCAACTCTCCGGCTAGAAACAAGATTATTAAAGGCGTGGAAACAAGAACTTGTGCATTTATTTGTATTACGTCATTCATTTTATTGTTTCTTCCGCTGATTAAAGGTGAAAACCTTGTCTTGATAATAGAACAACTGATAAAGGTTTCATAATCTTTCAATGATATAATTTGTGTACATTATTTATTCTTCTGAAACCTTTTTTTTTCTCTATTTACCGTTTCTTCATAATCCTATATCATTTTGGTTCTAATTATGTCGTATCTTATCGTAATAATATTATAATTTGTGATTAGGTTGTTGATGATATATAGGTATTCGTAAGGTATATATATTGTAAGTTTTGTTGCTATATTTAAAAATGTAAAATGTCATATGCTGTACAGATATGTCATGATGCTTTTACACATTTTAGGTAAAAAATCTCTATGAATTCGGCTACTTTCTATCGATTTGTTCATCTAAGATTGCATGTAGTGATAAGCCTGCCTAGCCTATAGGCACTCATGTAAAAAAAGTTTAGGTGTACAATAAATAATACTTCTGCGTAGACTCATAATAATTCAAAACTGTTATCTTGCAGAAATTAATAACGATTTATAAATGGGAATGCAGTTTCTTTACGGCTTTGCTTCATTGCCATTTGTTGAATTGAGTTCCATACAAGGTATCTTGGAATCTCGCTGCCTTGCTCCCTTTGAAGACATTAAGATTTTTCTCGCGGAAGTTCACCTTGCAATTAATTTTATTATTATGAATAGGTACTTGATTTTCTTTCTTATCGCTTTCTACAGTAATGAAGGTCGTACCCTTCTAGTCAATGTCCTTTACCAAGGCTTAGCTAGAGCTAAGCCTTGGTAAAGGACATTGACAAGAACAACTTGTTTCTTATACACGACCCTATCTTGAATTCTGAGTCCAACGTATATACATAGTATATATAAATTTTCATTGCGATCTCATTTTGATGCTATTGAAAATGTTTGATGCTATTGCATAATACAAGTGCCGTTTCCAGTTGATATTTAACCAGCTTTCTAAAAAGTACGTATGATCTCGTTCAAATTTGAAGGTAAAATACCAACTGGTAGTTTCTATACCATGAATTTTACCATTTTAAGACTTAGGGAGAGAATAAGAGTCATCATATGTAAAGTCAATTATTCGTTTGTGTTGTTGTTTTGAAACTAATTAATGGTTTTCAAGATTTTGAAGACCATAGTCCCGTTGTATTAGTCAGATCACGCATTTATTAAAGCATTCAAGTGAGGTTGTTTAAGTTCATAGAAATTAAGTATACTGGGAAGACAACAGTCTAAAAGACTGTTTGTTGTCTTCACTCAAATTTTTTAAATAACCTTAGGCACGGTAGTTGTGGGAACTAAAATTGAATTTTTTTTTATGTAGGTTTTATACTTGGAAAATAATATTTTTAATACTAAGATACGTAATTGGCAAGGTAAAACTTTAGATTTAAGTTGCCCCTGAATTCTAATGATCTTTGAAAAACTAATGAATTTTGCAGCAATCATGCATTTCAAAAGAAATAGTCTAAACATATACATAGGTTGAGTAGGAGAGAATGAGCCATGGCATTATGTCCGCCTTTTTACAACATGTGCAATAAGTTTTAAATAAATTGAAAAATAAAAATACCTTATCCTGCTCTTTAGTGGCGTTCTTCGACTGAAGGTCTATTCTGATTTAATATTATTTTCTGGATGTCTCCCCTGGGTTCCTCCATTTCACTCAGTCTTCAACCTCGCGGATAGAAAAGCCAGTGTATCTATACACTATGTAATTAAAATAAACATACATATTCTTACAAAAATATAACACAAACATCACTTTATTTTATTATTTCACTTTTTATATACTTACCTCGTTGCAATACATAATGTGATCGGAATATTTCCTTATAAACATCCAATTCCATCCAAAAAAAACAGTGACATCACAAGTTTGTATTTATAATTTTATAATTTTTATTTATAATTATTTTTGTCAAATATTTGTGTAATATTCGTGTTCAAAATCCGTAAAGGCTATTGTCAGCCTAGAAATAGTCACCATAAACATGTCGTGGAAACAAACACGTGCCGTCTGTTTATATTTATGTTTATGTTCATATCACAGACTAGAAACCTAGTGACCGCTTAGGTGCATTATAACATTGTATGTTATTGCGTTTAACTTTGGAACAGATATATCATGAATTTATGATATGGAACCATCGTTTGCGTTATTAATTGACTTGATATTCCACGACCTCACCCGTGCAATGTGTATGCATTTCACGTGATTAATTTTCTCTGTTTTTGCAACATTTTTAGTTGCTACTCGGCTTCTATCGGTCGTGTCGTGATGTTGTAAGCCTATAGCCTTCCTCGATTAATGGGCTATCGAGTACTAAAAGTAATTTTCAATTCGATTAGTATTTCATCCAACCGAACGATCTTCAGCTTTATAATACTAATGCAGTGTTTTCCTGGTGATTCATATCATCACAATTTTAACCCCTCGTCTGTGTCACAACAGATTTTTATAAATGGCGGATCTGCGATCAGGTTTTAGAAAAAAAAAACCGACTCTCATTGAAATGACGATTACCAAAAAAAGAGTATTGGGGCTATACATTATTTATGTACCATTAGAATGCCTATTAAATAAGCTATCCGATGATGTATAATTGATTATGATTTAAAATACACACATCAAAAGTGTCTAGGGATCAACATATGTGTCTAGGAATCAACATATATTTTTGCAATAACTTTTCTCCTGATTGATATTAATTAAAATTTTCTTTAAGGATTCATCAAATAAAGTGTTTTCGTTTGTCACAGTAACGATAAACCAAGTCACCTTTGCATTAATAAAGAAATTTGCCATTTTCCTAATAAAAGGATTTTTGACATTTGAACCACTAACATTAAAGTTCGAAAAAAAGACTGAAATAACAGTTTTCTTTAAAATTTTATTAGGTAACTTAAACAATTAATAATCCGTGTTTCTACCGCGAACACTAACACAAGAACATCGGTTTGGCATACTCAAAATGAGTTCATCCAAATCACGCTGTGGAATGGCCGCCCATGTTCGTTGCAACAACAAAAAAAGGTCTTCTTGCGACTGGATACCCTCCATATTCGGCAGAGCTCTTCTCTGTAGCATATCCCATGCATGCTCAATCGGGTTCAAGTCTGGCGACTGAGCAGGCCAGGGCCAAAGCCACATCTCAATCTCAAGAAATCCGCATAAAAATGCTTGATCCCTAGACACTTTTGATGTGTGTAGCTTTAAATTAGTAAATCAAAGCTGGAAGTAAAAGTGATTTTTTCCTCGATGTACTGTACTTAAAAGTGGAATAATTTCTAAATAAAACCTTTACTACAAGTAATATCGGAAAACCAGGATAGCTTTGACTTTAATTAATGAGTATTTCAATTTCGTTTCATTGTAAACATTTGTACTAAACACGGTGCAGTGACCTACACAAATAAATATATTTAGTAAATGATATCAATACGGCATCGACTAAATTTCATAAAAGTGCAATGAACTATATATTTACGTGTTAAAGAGGTATTTTCTAAAATATATTAGCACACGGATAACTTGTGAGACCTGCTAAATAACTAAGCATGTGGTATACCGTAAAAGACCGTGGGAGTTGAACGATGCGTCTCTTTTTACCCGACTACGGCAAAGCCAAAGGAGGGTTATGATTTTGTAATCTGAGGATGCGTCGCTATTTTCTTAATGCGAATAGGTAGATGTTTTGATTCCAATGTAAACGATAAATAAAGCGGTATTTTCCCTGGTTATTTTACTATTAAACTGATTAAAATAACCACGAGTTCGAAGAAATATATATGATAACAAAGTATACACCCGTTTGTTAAGACGTCGCTAAAGAACTTTGTAAACATACCTACATGCATCAATTTAACTCTGAATAACAATAATTTTAATTAATAATTTAAAGATATGTTTGTGTATTTGTAACGCTTTGATTTCTGAACTACCGACCGGGTCAGCATGATATAAATACTGCACGGTTGGCCTAGTGGCTTAGGCGGTCGCCACGCTGCTTGCCAATTCGCAAGTGTTGTGGGTTCAAATCCTACACGGGACAACACTTTGTGTGATCCACAAATTGTTGTTCTCATGAGTAAAATTGTATTGTATTTTAAAAGACAACTCCCGCACTAGGAATAAATCCTGTGTCGCGGGAACTTTACCAACATACATGAAACGGACACAAATAACACCCAGACCCAGAACAACAATTTGTGGATCACACGAAGTGTTTTCCTACGTGGGATTTGAACCCACGACACTTGTCGAAGTAGGAAACGGCGTGGTGACCGTTAAACCACTAGGCCAAACGAGCAGTCAAAGAATTCTATAGTTTTCCTACCGCCTTCTATATTTTTTCCCCTATTTTCTAGCATACGCTCAGGTGATCAGATAGAAACAGTGCAACTTAATTTCAAACATACATTGTGAAATAACTACCATCCACCATTTTAAAATGCACTGGCAGTAAAGTAAATTATACTTTTGTGATTTAAATTGGCCATAAAATTGATTCTAGATAATAGTTAGATTAAAAAATAATAATTGTGCTTAGTTCACGATCAATGCTCACGCGCAGATCAAGACGCGACTTCCTTGAAGTGGTTGTTTATAGAACTTTGTCTGTCGGTGAATCTCGATACCATTATATTTTCATGCAGTAATTTATTCTTGCAAAAGTTGAATCGGGACGAGTGTTGCTAAATGACTTTTTTCTTTGTTTTGTTTTTTTTACGTGCCATTATTGTAGTAAAATATTAACACTTCATATTAATTCTAAAATCGAATGTTGTTTTGAAATATTATCGCATAGTGATAGTGCATCGTTTAAAGAAGATTCTTGATAAAGTGCCTACAGAAAGTTAAAATTACTTACAGACCGTTCACCGTAAGGTGTCCCCTGCCGTGATGTTGGCACTGTTACTTGTCATTCTTGTCAATCAGTTTTTGTCAGATGTTGTTGTTGTTGTCTGTTTTTGTGCTAATATTTATATCCTTGAAATATATCATGCCAAAGCCATTTAAAAGCAGTGCAAGAGAGATTGTGTTGAAGGTGCGTGCCTTTTGTGAGAGAGAAAAGGCAAACCAAGCCCCATTAATTCGACTCAATCAAGTGCGAGCACGAGTCGCCGCCATGACAGGTTAGTAAAATAGGGATACCAGCTTCAGACACAATGTCTTTAGTATGGGTAATAAAAATTAAGTGGCACAAAGGATTAAAATAAAAAAGTACATATCTCAGTGAATTTAATTTATTTCGATAATATTGTCATTACTTGTGTTTATAAAAATATTTAATTTTATGAAAGGATACAAATTTTATGTGTCTATTTCAGGCATGTCGGAGAAAACCGTGAGTAGAATATCTAAAGAAGGTGAAGTTGCTGCCTCTACGTCTCAAAAACTCAAGTCTCCTGGAAAACATCGTCAAAAACGTAAAACAGTGGATCTTGATGATTTCGATTTATGCGCAATAAGAAATAAAATCCATGAAATGTATACTGTCAGAAAAGTTGTTCCTACCTTGAATAAATTACTTATAGAATTAAAGAATGATATAAACTTTGGTGGAGGTCGAACGACTTTGTGGAAAATTTTAAAAGGAATCGGATTTCAGTACAAAAAGTGTGGTTCGAAGCGGAAAATTTTAATGGAAAGACACGACATAGTTGCATGGAGACGCAAGTATATCAATACTATGAGACAAAATCGTGTAGAAGGTCGGCCAATAGTTTTCTTAGATGAAACATACATTCACGCATCATATGCAGTGAAAAAATGTTGGCAAAAAGGTGACGAGGACGGAGTACTAACAAGTGATTCTGCTGGAACGCGATGGATTATTGTTAATGCAGGTGGAGAAATGGGGTTCATTTCTAATGCTCAATTGATTTTTAAATCACAGAGTAAATCAGGGGACTACCATGACGATATGAATAGAACAAATTTTATGAAATGGCTTTCAGAGAAACTTATACCCAATTTGCTTCCGAACTCATTAGTCGTCATGGATAACGCTCCCTATCATACAGTACAAGTGAATAAAGCACCTACTATGAGTTCCTCAAAACTCCAAATGCAAGAATGGATTACAAATAAGGGATTGTCTTATTTACCAACAATGTTGAAAGCAGAGCTTTATCAAATTATAAAAGAACACAAAGAAGCGCCGATTTATGAGGCTGACCAATTATTGATAAGCCATGGCCATAAAGCGGTTAGGTTGCCCCCCTATCACTGTGACTTAAATGCAATTGAGTTTATGTGGAGTCTGTTAAAGAGACGAGTAGCTAGCAATAATGTCGGCCAAGAAACTGGTAATATCGTGAAGTTAACTGAAGAAGCTTTTTCATCGATAACTCCTCAGGATTGGCAAAAACAGTGTGAACACGTAAAACATTTAGAAGACAAATTTTATGAACGTGATGGCTGCATGGATAATATTACGGATAAACTCATAATTGAATTAGGAGATGACAGCAGCACAGATTCGGATACGTCAGATGACGACGTATATGCAAGTGACAGTGATATGTCTGGAATCGTTCCTTTCGACCATACTTACTGTCAGGAAAAATGAAATCATTAAATAATATAAAATTTAAATTGTGTCATCATTTACAACCTTAATAGACTTTTAGCTAGCTGTATATTAGTTAGTCATATAATAAAAATATACCAGGTCGATATCTGTACTTTGAAGATATTGAAGATAATCACAAATTTTAACAAAAAAAACCACTTTAATCTGGACCAAATTGAAATGGGACCACACGGAAAGCACCAGCTTTCAATTAAAAAAAGAATCGTCAAAATCGGTGCACCCAGTCAAAAGTTATGAGATAACAAACATAAAAAAACAGTCATATTGAGAACTTCCTCCTTTTTTGAACTCGGTTAAAAAACTAAAATAGTTATATAGTATAACTAAATATAGTATAACTTTATTAGAGCAACATAAGCCAAAACAATAATTTTAAATTACATACAAGATAATGGGGGGGTAAAAGGTACATATATTGTTGGCAACACCGTTGGCAATGCTACCAATCCCGAAGGCAGGGGACATCTTATGGTGAACGGTCTGTAGTCCTTAAAAATATAGTTTGACATATGTCACTAGCGTCATTTTAAAACTTACGAGGTACATGTGTAAATGTATTGCACTTCATTTGTGACAAAACTGGCACATAAAGCATCATTGTAATTTACACTTTGGATTGTCGCTTGTTCAAAGTTACTTCGTAGCCGTTTCAGAGACCAAGCTCTTTAAGGATGTAAAGTGACTACGGACGCTAATGGACGTCTGCAACTCAGAAGTCACTAACACGTTGCCGACCTTTGGGTCTGAATACGATATTTTCTTGAAAGTCGTATTAGTCCGGAAAAAGCGCAGGCGATAATTTGATCTTGCCTTATTACAACTGTTCAATATAAATCCGTAAAATATTTGATTGGTAGTAGAAAGTACCGCGGCCTTATGGATAGTCTCAGCTAATCAACATTACTAACAACCGCTGTATTTTATTGCTTATAGTAGGTGAGTCCCCTAATTATCTCCTAGATAAGGATACGACCTTCAACGTGAGAGTTGCAATACTTTCTCGAGTTAATAACTCTTTTGAAATTGGAAAAAAATCAACAAGTATGAAAGTCGAACTTTACTGAAATGGCTGGTGAGGGATATATACGAAGAACATGCTCTGATCTAATTTGTGATATTCTAAAGAAAAGATAGGATAGCAATACCTGACTTGTAAAGGTTTGATGACGGTAGTCATAGCACATAAAAACAGGCTGTTATGTGAAAAATATAAAAGAATTATAATGAATTTGTAATTAAGTGTAGTATTTAATAATTTACAATAATTATGTAAAACTGGTAGAACTAGTAGCCGACCCCAAATAATCTTGGTAACAATAAAGGATAGTAAGATGGCAATAATTATTTACTAAACTTAGTTGCACAGTTTATTGACACGATGTTAAATGAGCACAATAAATAAGATAAAGTTTATAAGCAAACATTCTAAGAATAAGTAAAGCCCTACTGAGATCGAAGTATTTATATGACATTTTATAGGTGCTATTTGGTATTTACAACATGGAGGATAATTCTAACGTATTCTACGTTCATTAATTTATTAACAGTTTGATTTTATTCTGCAAGAAATAATTACCTACAAATGTTAACAAAAAAAACCGACTTCAATCTGGACCAAATTTAAATGGGACCATTCGGGAAGCACCAGCTTTCAAATAAAAAAGGAATTATCAAAATCGGTTCACCCAGTCAAAAGTTATGAGGTAACAAACATAAATAAAAATACAGTTGAAATGAGAACCTCCTCCTTTTTTTGAAGTCGGTTAAAAAAGGTTAGTTTCATAAAAAAGGAAATTTTCAAAGTGTGATTCATTCCGCTTCGAAACGAATAATACGATTGAAGGTCAATTGTCAAAATAAGAATTCGTCCAAAATTTAATTTCGGTCTACTCTTTTCCTAAATGTCATAAAAGCTATTGTATGATATTTCTGAGATCGCGATCGTACGATTTGAACGAGTTTTTATTACGTGACTTTCTGAAGGCAGTGGGCATTCTGCCATACTGTGGGGTTGTACTAGTAGGAAAAAATGTCCCCATTAAGAAGCTGTAAACTATTATAGGCTGTTGATGTAGGATTTGCTTTGCATTCAAGTTTAAAAATAAAAAAATGAACTTGCATTTAGATTTTTTTGTATCCTGGACTAAGCATTTAAATTGAAGAATATTTGCTTTAGAGTAATACACGAACATCAATGTTAAATCTAGATTGTTACAATTCTTAAAAAAATAATATCTAGATCTAATTTTAACGTTCCGATTAACATCAGACGTATTAGCTGTTAAAGCGATACGAAAGACACATAGCAGAACATTTAAATGACAATTTGTATGAGCAGTTGTCACATTGTTACTTGTGATGACCCGCATCAAATGTCACCCGTATAATGTAAATAAACGCATTTACTCATTATTCTATCATTAGTTTCGCAAAATGCTATCAAATCAGGTCATTCTGTAAATGTTATGTAATGCAGAGGTTTTAATTTTTAATAAATAAATGATTTTTAAAATATTTTAATAAAAAATACTAATTTGGCGAAGTATAGTTGTTCAATCATCGCGATCTGTTTATTATTTAACTAGTTTTTGCCCGCGGCCTCGATCGTGTGTTTGTCGGATATCACGGTAATCATTTTTCGGGTTAATATATATAGGCTATGCCACTAACAAATAATGTGACTTTCCATTGGTAAAATAATTTTAAAAAATCGGTTCAGTGGCTCCAGAGAGTCCCCCTACAACCTAACAAACTCACAAACTTTACCTCTTTAAGATATTAGTATAGATGTATTTAGTATGATATACACATTATGTAATTATGATATTTACATGGTACAAATACAAAAAAAAAATCCAATTTAGCGTCTCTCTCTTTCAAAATTCTCAAATCAGTTTCTCAGATTTTAGTTTGATTTGTTTTTATCGAAAATCTGATTTTTTTAGGTCGTATATTATCCATTTTATACTAATTTATCAATTACAATCTATTTTATTTTATAGGTAACTTTATTCAAACTGTTTTGAAGACCAAGATAAAACAAGTCATTCGTTCCTTGCATTTCCTGCTTTTTTATTGATTGATGGATTGAAACTGATCCGCTCCTAAAGTTCTGTTATTACGTACTTTCCTTAAAGAATACTCTATAAAATGAAAAATGAACTCGTGAATTATTTATTTAATTCCTTCGCTTGGCACTCCCACACACACGCACGCGTCATAACCGCTTTTTACCGCTTTTTACCGCCTTTTCACCAAAAAGTTATAGGCTGCTCTATTGTCTCTGCGCGTCATATGTGCCCGAGACAGGTATGGAACCTTCATGTATGCATGTATTAGGCCATAACTCACGGACCTATATTCACTACACACTGTAGTTAAATATTTAATGGTTAACAAACAAGTCTGTTTTCTATGCAATTAATAAAATAATTTCTAACAAACACACTTGTAGATATTGGGGCTTGTATAATTGAAAAATCTTACTAGATTCAAAGTCAATAAAATCTCTCACCAGGTATTCGCGTTTTTGCCGTGCAGAAACTAAAAGGACCAAACTGACAAAATACGAGTTCATTGGAGAAATTTCACTGCATTCGAATTACAATTTGTCAAAGCACTTTATAACTTCGAATTCATTTAAATTAAAAACGATTTCTCTTAAATTCTTTTTCACTTTAATTGTTGGTATGCTGTCTGTTTCAATGTATATTATTTAAATTTAGAATGTCAGCAGTGTTGAGGAATTGTACATGCATAGAACTATAAACAAAAATATTTGAATTGTTTGAGTGTTCATGATTTTTTAAAGTCTGGGTGTTCATTTGACATATGATGACTATCATAGAAAATGTAATTACATAGTCGTTTAAATAGAAACATGACAGATTATTATCATAGTTACTGAAATTCTCAGATTATAAAAGAAAGCCAGATAGACCGTAAAGAACACGACAATGAATCTCCAAAGTCAATATGAATGAGAAAGCGAATACATTCTCGCGGCAGTGTTTGACAAACCGCCATATCGTGTTCACGTCACGAGTGATTTTTGATTTTATTTTCAAAATGCCGTCTTGCATCGTGAAACACTGTATGAGTAGTTCTCAAAAACAAAAAGAAGAAGATGGAATATCTTTTAACAGGTAAATACAGATTATTTAGTTGTTATAATAATTATTTATTTACCCGATAATTATATTGTTGTGTCGGAACACAAAACCTCAACCGTAGTTCGACTGTGATACCAGTTTTGGACTATTTTTTAGGGTTCCGTGCCAAAGGCAAAAAACGGGACCCTAATAGATTCGTCATGTCTGTCTGTCTGTCCGTCCGTCTGTCTGTCCGTCCGTATGTCACAGCCACTTTTTTCCGTGGATATATATATATATATATAAGACCTATAATGTTGAAACTTGGTAAGTAAATGTATTCTGTGAACCGCATTAAGATCGCATTAAGAAAAAAAACAATGAATTTTGGGGGTCCCCATACTTCGAACTGAGACTCGAAATTTTTTATTTCTCAACACAAATATAAAAATAAAATAAAAAATATATTATGTTACTTGCTGCTGCGGAACCCTTCATGGGCGAGTCCGACTCACACTTGGCTGCTTTTTTCCCCTTCAATTAGAGAAGTTACTTGTAAGTCCAGACATTAGTGAACCTCATTTCTATATTTAAGGACTTTGTTCCAAACCTCATCTGAAAGTATTCTTTGGATCACCAATTCTGATAATTATTACATACGAACAATTTGTGGATGTTTCTACAAATTGCTGTTCTGTGTCTTGGTGTGTTTGATGTCTTTAACTTGTGCTTCACATCATAATGGAATGATCAATAGTACGAAACTTGATTCCCAGGTACTTACCGTATAACCGTAGAAATCATACATTACAAGTACTTTTGGTTATGTAATTTGTTTTAGCTTTTTATAATTTTTACACGAAATTTACACGCAAAACGACAATATTATAAAAAAGTTCCTGCAAAGTAAAGGTTGCTGAGAGTTTGCATAGTATGTAACAGTAACTGAAATAAAAACCATAATATTTAAAGTTCTTTAATATTAAAATACCTTTTTTTCAATCTTAATACTTATCGAAAAAATGGGGAATTTTTTACTGCGTATGGTATCATTGCACACACAAAGGTGTACGTGTTCCTACAGTGTCGCACCGGCTGTCACGCACACTAAAATAAATCAATCGGCGTCATGTTATTTGATAAGAACGTTCCATCTGGGTTTCTTTTGTAATCTGAGCTGGAATTGTTATAGAATTCCTAGTAAGAAAAAATATTTTCAAGTTTAGTAGGAACCTAAAAGCTCTTAGTTTTAGCCAACATTGTTATTTTTTCTAAATCAAATAATGAATTGTAAAATGCAACACGTTCAATAATTATAATTAATTAAAAAATATATATTTCTTAGATTTCTACTACTTCAACGTAATTACCATTATGATCTTATTTATTAGTATACTTTCGATATCTTTTATCTATTACTTATAATAAAAATGTAACAGGTCCAATTCTGTACAATAAAGATATTTTGTTTTTTTTTGGAGGGTTCTCTATAATCGATACTGAAGCCAAAACTGTATTTTTTTCATTTATGTCTGTCTGTCTGTCTGTCTGTCTGTCTGTCCGTCCGTCTGTCTGTCTGTCTGTATCTTGGCAGCGCATCACGCTGAAACTACTGAATGGATACAAATGAAACTTGGCATGATTTGAGTTCATACTACGAGGTAGAACATGGGATACTTTTTATCCCGAAATTCAGCACGGTTTCTTGGAGAGAGGGGATGAAAGTCAAAGTATGTACTTAGTTGTAATTCAATAAACACATAGTCCGATTTCTTTCATTCTTTTTTTGCTAGAAAGAAAAAAAAAAGATAACGGGAAAAGTCTTTTTTTTTGTCCGCGACTGTACGCTGCCTGTGGGAAGCTGAGACAGATATGTAAATATGGTGGAACGAAGTTCGCCGTGTCAGCTAGTCTTTTAATAATAGTGCTATAGAACCAGTATAATATTACACAGAAATGTAATTATTTTACGAAATCTAGTTCCACTTTAAAATTTTATTCGAAAAGTCTAAGTATTCGAAGCGTTTCCTAACTGATCACTGTTTTTTTAATGTAAACAATGACTTATTTTTTTATATCTTGTAAGTAAACGTTTGTTACTTTCTTAAATCGAGATTCAATGTTCAACTGGACTTCAAGCTGTCTCTGGAATTTAGCGTTTACTAATAGATAAAAACAAAATGATGTAATGATAATTATTTTGGCAAATGTTATCTTGACACCCACTGCTTAAATGTCATTGTGTAAGTTAAAATAATATTTGAACAAAATCAACTACCGTGGCGTCTATGTTTATTCTTATGTATAATTTTATTTGACATTAACACAAAGCAAGCAATTGACAACTAGTTATTTCTGACACACTTCAAGCAAATGATAAGTAGTACAATATTTCATAATTATAATTATTATATTTATGTTATTTAAACAATAGTAACTATTGTACGTAATGTAATATACCTAAAACGATATGCGACAATATCGTTCGTTTCGATTTGATATTCATCTCTTCATTTTGTCATTTGTTAATCCTACAACTACGGTAAGAACTAGTAATCGAAATAAAACAAGTTGTAATGAAACTCTGTTATGTTGTATGTGTTATTTTCAGTATGTTATGCTTATGACAATAAGTCAATAAATGATTTAACTTGTGTGTTATCATTAGACAGAGATTATGCATGTTATTATTAAAGTAAGTGAACACAAAATGTATTCATGTCAAGGTAGAGTAAATATAATCTGCTATAGGAAAATAAGAAAGAATACCCAGTAAGGATACAGTGCAATACGATGTATTGGTATGTTTTAACGGTTACTATGCGATTGCTCGATTGTTACCGTATAACATTTTTGGGCATCTCTACTACCACACTAATAGCTCGGTGCATTTTAACTTTTTTAAAGTGAAGTTAAGTATACAAATTCATTAAACTCAGCTATTATTATTATTAAATGACTGTACATACACTGCATGCTGCTGTTATACAAGGATTACAATTAATGATTAACAATAGTTCTATAGCTATAGGGTTAATAATTAAGTTAATGTTTAAAATTTTAATACCGGACCTAAAATGAATGAGTCAGTGTGGTAAGTGGTGTGTCGCCTTTGGCAGGGTTTGACCTTCTATGTAGAAGTGAACTAGCATTCGTCTTTATTTACAATATATTTTCATTATATAAGTTAATTTGCCAGTTTTATTGGGACAAAAATGATAAAATGATTAAATAAAGTTTAAACAAAAGTTGTAAGTTTTAATCTCGGACAATGAAAAATACTTTTGTATTGGTTTGAGGTTTTAATGTCTTACAAAGTGATGGATGTAAAAAGATTAATATTCTGGCAATTAAATAAACCTTAAAATTGAAAAACCACTTTTTTTTTTAAATGAAGCCTCAAATGTTTTTGGGAAATCTCTTTTAAATAACATTTTTAGAAATCGTTTCATTTAAAAAGTAAAAAAGTATATTTATGGGTAGAAAAACAATTCTTTTATTTTGTTAATTTGGATAGCAATAAAAGTTCATTGAAGTCACTATTGTTAAATTTTAACAAACTACAATCTGATAAAAGATATTTGTTAAAAAAATTGTTCTGAAACAAATGCAACGAAATAAGGTCAGGTTTTGTAAATAAA
The DNA here is from genome assembly GCA_949125395.1 of Diaphora mendica. Lineage (NCBI taxonomy): Eukaryota > Metazoa > Arthropoda > Insecta > Lepidoptera > Erebidae > Diaphora > Diaphora mendica. The sequence goes on along the minus strand of OX421310.1, from coordinate 38,559,136 downwards.
AAACTAAATTTAATATTTCCTTTCGTTGGACGCCAATCAGAGTTATTATTTTTAAGTATGATTTTAAGTACAATTTATGGTTTTACGTAAGTATATGGCGTCTACGCATATACGCATTTTTCTGCTGGGACTGACCTTAAAGATGGGCGGACATTCGTACATACATAATGTTGGTAGCCTTGAACAAGGCTTTTACTCCGTAGTTCAATAGACGCAAAGGTGAACAACCCTTTTCGTCAAAACGACCAGTTTCAAGAATGTCGCTGATATATTTGATTATACATATTTGAGGATCTTCGATTAGTATTGAATTTGTACCGGTTTTTCTATTAAGAAATATTATAATATCGATTACGTGTTACGCGTTTTATGTTGTGTAAGATATAGATATAGAAGTATACATACATACGTACCTATATTTTTCTATCTTATTTTGGTTTCTGTAACACACGTAGTATTGTACACAATTTTTTTTATTCTTGTATGCTGTAGATAAATTTTCAGGTTGTTAGAAGCAATAGAGACAGTTCAAAGTAAGATGGGCATGGAATGTTCAATACTGATGAAGTGTTTCTGCTGGTGCACAATGTATTCGCAAACATTTAAGTGATACTGGTTTACTGGTTTTGGGTTTTGGTTACTTATCAGCTTCTTAGATCACATAATAATCTCGGCAAGGAATTGGCGCAAATAGTAATTACTTAGATCAAGTAGTAGCCTGTCGCTAGTTCCAAGTGTAAATTATGGCGTCATTCTAAGAAACAGTTTATTACTTGACACTTCACATTTTCCTACTGATCTATTCTTACAACTGGAAGCCGTCTATAACTGTATCTCTTACATACTGTCACGTTACTCACAAGCAATTCAAATAATAGTTTTATTCATTGGTTGTCAAATTAAAATACTGGGACCGACAAACAATGAAAATATTAACACAAAAATTCTTCCGCATCATCGCCTACTAGTAGCGTTCCCAGAAGACTGGCACCATTGTTACGTAGAATGGTAATGCTTATTCTCTGCGCTAGAAATAGAGCGGTCTTCTGGTCACGAGAAGCGTCGGGCAGTTGCTTAGTAAGTTGTATAAACATAGCACGAGCACTCCAGCACTAGGACTCCATGAATAGCGTCTCGACCCCAAATCATTTAAAAATGGAATCACGGATTTTTGTATTTATTTTTTCGTTTTATTATGTTTCAGAGACTAAAATGTCATTAAGTGCAAAACCATGGATAGATATGTTGAAAAAATAGCTTCTATAGTAAAAAAAAAAATAAGACTGATAGCGTAAAAATAAATACGTAGTAATAAATGACAGTGAAAATTATTTTGATGATAGCAAAATGTTTGAGTTTAGGCAAATATTGTTAAATCGTAATGACCTAGCTAAGTCGCTTCTAAGGCGGTAAAATACATTAATTATAATTCATTATATTACCTAACATCACTGCTGTATAACTGTAATGTATTAAAGTGAAATAACTGATTTTTAAAGCGACTTTCTCAATTCGTAATTCATTTAATTTATTTTTTATTAAAGAATAACAAACGTTTAGATATGGTATCTTAAAAACTAGCCTTAATTGTAGAAATAGAAATATGTATATGAATTGTAGAACATACATATATACATAAACTGATTGACGGAGACGGAGAATTGATACAAGAAATTAAAAGTATAGGTTGTCTACTTTCTGTTCAGCCCGGTATAGAAATAAAAAGATACCTATATTACTGTATTAAATGGAAAAGATAACATATTTCCTACCAAAAAGTATTAGGTCGCTTGACTTATTACTGTTTTGTTTTCAGCGTTAGTCAAGAAACGTAAACAGATAATATTGTAACATATTGTAACCACATTAAACAATATGATATAATAAAATAATTATACATATACGTTGATGTAAACTATTCCTTATCCTAAATCAAACACTAATAGTCAGTTCATAGAACCGTCCCTCTACGGTTAGCTGAGTCCAATTTAAGTCCCATTTATGCCGCATCAACAGTTGTAAGGCGGAGGTGTGAGTGAAGCGGAGATGAGCGATGTATATATGTAGCTGCGATTCGCTCAATGGTCTTTACATAGTATAAAATGAAGCCGCTTTCGCTGTCTGGTCGCTTAGATCTTTTAAACTATTCAAAGGATTTCAATTAAATTTTCAGCAATAGATAAAGCGATTCAAAGGGAAGATTCATTTATATAACTAACTGCGCCCCGCGATGTTTGTCACTTACAGAAAATAACGTGTAACAGCAGGCGTTTCTGCCTCGGGGGTTACCAACAAATTGTAACAAAAGATATATTTTTTAAACTAACCCGACTACGCAATTTTTTTTTGATAAAATTATAAAACCTATGTCACTCGGGCAATTATCACGCATCTATTAACACCTCATTCATTAAAATCGGTTTAGTCGTTTAGGCGCTACAGTGGAACATACAAACATAGACTGCCCAAACTCTTGCCTTTTGGGTTTGCCGTAGTCGGGTAAAAATACTTATAGTCTATTCAACTTCCTCTGAGACAAAAGGTAAACAAACCAGAAAAAGGTTCTTTAATACGTCAAATTTTATATGCATCTAGAATCAATAAAAAGGTGACATTTACTTTCTTTTTCTTGGAAAATGTCAAACTGTGCCGATGTCGACAATTCTGCCAGTGTCAGGTACAACGGAAATACGTATGTTAAAAAATAAAATAATTGCAACTGTCCAAATTTTCCGAGTTCACAGTGGACTGACTAAAAAGTGACATTAAAAACACCTAAAACTGTAGCTGTTCCCAAACTTTGAACGTATTATAACACTACTAAATTGAAGAGTAGTGATAAGGCAAATAATTTACGTAGAAATGTGAAATTTTGTAATTAGTTTGGTTACACCAGCCATCTTTACTCTCCATCAACTCGTTTGAGAAACATTGGTTTCTTTGTTTACCTTTTGTCTCAGAGGAAGTTGAATAGGGTATAGTTTGCCCTAGCTCCGCTCACCCATCTCAGCAGTTGGACCTCGTCTTATTTACCTACTTATTGTCCAATACATCTGTCAGGTCAGTAATGAACATTGCGTCAGTGAAAGTCTTCTAATAACGCTAGTCAATCATTTAACTGTAAATGTTGACATTTGACTGAGGTTTACAAAAACTGCGGTAATTGTAGGCATTTTATTTAATTGTAAAAGGTTAAGTTTGTTAGTTTGATTACTATTTGTTGAGATTTTTCAACTTTTTTTCTTCGCCGATATCATCATCAACAGTCCGTTGCAGTGCTGAATATAGGCGTGGTATAGTAATGTATGTCAAAATCTAATTTCTAAAGAGATGGCTATGTATAGCCGTGGACTATTGAAGGTGATCATGCTGATATTTCTAAGAACGATAAATTTTAATGATTGTATGCCATGCTTCGTTGTGACAAATTGCAGTTTCATTGATGAGAAATCTTGAGCAATACTGACGAGAAAATACCTAAAACAAGACATTCTTTGAAACAGATTGTACATCGTGTTTTATAGATTTTAATTGTATTAAAAGTATCTCACTGGATGGCTGAAAATAGGTCATAAGTCTTTAGATTTTGAGTGTTGTTTTTGCAGATCCATTGTGAAAAATTTCCGTACCATGACCATAAACATCATATATTAATATGTAGGTGTAACTGCATGTGTGGTGTACGTCGTTGTAGCTGTCTCCATAGTTTTTAAATAATGTAAACTGCTCAATACTCGGCACTTCATCTAATATAGACTTGTGTCAAATAAAGCTGGCAGTCCATGTTTGACACTTAACTGTCAAACTTTACCTGTGGTATGCTCATGGTACGCTACTTATATAAAATCTAAGAAAACCTACTATTTCATACTTTTAAGAGTCCCAATATCCTGCTACCATGTTCATTAGCATTTTATCAAGAAATCCTTACATTGCTTTCTCTGTACTTGGTTGATACCTAAAAAAGCTAAAAAACAGTACAAAACAAGCAATGTATCAGGCACTACTTATCAAATGCACTGGCGGCAGTGATACTAAAGTGTTGTGCAACATTGTTCGGTTCGCATTAAGCCCGAAAGCTGGCAATAAAATAACTAAAAATATTAGTTACTGACAGACAGAAGTTTGAGATCTGAAGTTTCTGAATCCAGGTAAAATTTGACACGATGGCTTTGATGATGCGATAAAAATGAACGAATGAGTAATTTCGTTACGGTTGTTAATGTTGAAAAACAAGCCTCAGTAATTTTGCACGGCGATTGTTATTTATATGAAACAGAAGGAGAAAGAACCTGTATAATAAATATTGTTTCTGTAATTTGTTTGAGGTAAGGCAACATTGAGTCGATAAAAAAACTTATTGAAGTAAAATGCAAGTTTGATTTTGAAAGATAATGACTAATTCGTTTTTCTATGGGGTGTTTGTTCTTCGGACTAATGGGAAGAAGATGTTAAAAAAACTTGGCCAAAATTTCAAAATACTAGGGCATAAGTGACAAAGTATGACGTTAATGTCAATACATTTACTTTGGCACTCGTTTTGAAAAAAGAATAATATATTATGAATATTGCTTTGCGAATATCGTCATTTCATTCAGTCATGCTATATCTCAAATACATAAACTATATAATTTATTTAGATAGTAAGAAAATGTCGTACTAATATTTGATAAGTAAGTGCCCCACGTGTTGTGATAGTGATGCGTATGACAGGTATGCTCAAAAGTATTTTATGAAGTAAACGTTATCTGGTTTAGTGATAAATATGGCATGTGCATTTGGAGTTCATCTACAATAATTTGTAAAAAGGCTAAATAACGATACAAGGAATGGGGAGGAAAATGAACACGAGTCACCTGATGTCAAGTGAACACCGCCTCCTGTAACTCGAGATGTGCGTTGTCGTTCTTAGTCAATGTTAAAAACTTTTACAACTCAGCTTGTACCTCAACTTAATTTGGACGAGAAGATAATAAAAAAAACTTAAGTACACAAAAATCAGGTTAACCCATAATTTCAATTAAAATGGATGACGAGATCATTTTCCAACCTGGATATAGAAAATAATAGAATCTGGAAAAGAAATGAATCATATTTACATATACACAAATTAGCTTCGATGGTAACAATTACGTACATAACGTCTGCTCTTAAAAATTATGGAGCGAAAATTTGAGCTCAGTGCGTTCACCCCACTCGCGTAATGTGGTCACAGATACTTTAATTAGAAGAATAAATAACAGATATTTTTTGTCACTTACTCTAATATACCAAGTATTTTTAACAGGTTTTCTGAAGTACTTGTTTTATGACAATCTAATAGACGGAAACTAATCTAGTGCAAAGGTGGTATTAAATTTTACCCGTACGATATATTAGGTACTAAACTGGAACCGTTACGTTATTGGAGTCTTTTATGAACTTTTTAAAGGTGTGAATTAAATCCAAAATGTTGTCAGCTAGGGCATCGCATCGTTTGTGGTTCCGTATCTTGTGATTCATAAGTTCATCAGACAAATAGAACTTTCTCTATTTGCCAGGTCAGGTTTAGGCTCTTTCTCTTAAGTATCTACCAAGTGTCTCTTTCTTAAAGTAGTAGTAAGTCATCTTTACTAACTCAGATTTTATTTATAAAAATGTGTCAATTGCGTTCACGCAATAACACACGCCTTCATATTGAAAAGGGTTGTCAATGTGAAAATAAAATTGTGTATTAATTTTCTATATTAAACTTTATTGATATCTTATACATATACTTAATTTGAGTCCTACCCACTACCGGAACTAAGTAAATGTATAAATATGTTATGTGTTGTAACCATGTAACTCTTAAAATGAACGCATTAAAATTTTTCATAATATGAAAATGTTTTTAATGACAAACAAGTTATTTTAGGGTTATTAACACCGACTGTTAATTACCGTTCGATCTTCACAAAGTCACTTAATATATTCACAATCACCAAGGTCAAAGTCACAAGCGCGTGTAATATGTACCTATTTAATTTGAACGAATTGTTGCATGGTCACTATCGAACGAAATTATTGAAATAAAATCGTTATCGATACCAGTGCATAGTTATTAGGTACAGCTATTTAAAAAAAACAGTTTTGTGTAGCACAGCCCTACGCGCCGTGAGCGTTGGAAAGCGTATCGAAAACCAACATTTCCCTGAGGCGCCGCTACGGTCTATCGAGTTGACACCTTGCTAAATCATTATATGTATTGCCGTCATGATATCTTAACATTAATCTACCTATCACTGTTTCAATCAACTGTGGTCATGATATATGACTAAAATAAAATTAAGTAATACTAGTAACACTATAAAACTGGATATATATATATATTAAGTGTATCAACTTCGGACTAGGCCTAAGAATTTCGGTTACTGATAAAAAACTGGGGGAATGATGTTTCAAGAATGAGATAATGAGTTTAGATAACGGATGATCTCTCGAAGTTGTTTGATGTTGAACGAAACTACTCTCAAGTTAGCGTGAAGCTGAATTACCTCCTCATACACTACTGTAATAGATTTATAGGTACATACATAAAAAAGAATGTGTGTGTTTTTAATTTCAAATTAACAGCTTTTCACTAAATGCATACGAAGGTACAAACAGCACAGGACTGCCTCGGTGGCGCAGTGGTAGCGTATGCGACTGCTGTGCTTGAGGTCTCGGGTTCGATTCCCGGATCGGATCAAATGTTTGTATGATCTGTATTTGCAAAAAAAAAGTATATATGTATTTACATATATCAGTTGTCAAGTACCCACAACACAAGCTTTGCTTAGCTTGGGACTAGATAGCGTTGTGTGTAGATGTTCGAAATATTTATTTAATATTTATAATAATCGAAGTACTAAGATCAAAAAATAATTTTAAACATTTTTTGTTTCTCTATCTGTCTGTTAGTGTCGGCTATTCTCTGGAACGGTTGGGCCGATTTCGACAAGACTTTCACTGGTAGATAGTTAATGATATAAGGAGTAACTTAGGCTACTTTTACTTGCGGTTGCTGTTGTTAAGCTACAACAATAACCGCGGGGCACAGCTAGTTAGTTATGACAAGAAACTTGTATCACTTGTTATCGATACAACAAATGTATTTACGTCAAATTAAACTTTATGAAAGTCTCAAAGGTAGGTTGTAGTACAACATACCTCGGAAATATGATTCGCACTATCATTTCGTGAATGATTGACAGTATTACCGGTACAAGATACGATAACAGTGGCTGTTGTAAATTATGACGTTTAAATGGAGCAGTTCGAAATTCTTTACTGGTTTGATTAAATTAAAGTCTTACGCTGTGTGTTAAAAATAGGCAATGAATGCCTATATTAAAAATCCTCGCAAAGCTTGTCAGGAAAGAAATTTGTTCTACGGAAAAGCTCTAACGAAGAGTTTGATTTAGTACTTGGCTTTGAAAGAGCACATGAGAATCACTGTGGTCGTATTAGGGCAGTGGACGTCCGAAACTAGTCATTTACGAGTATAAGATACACGTTTTCATTAGCTTCGCTTGTTACTAACGAAGTATGCAATCAATTTTGGTATTAGGTAATCTTTATTTTACCTATTGCTAATTATCGCATTGACATCGTTTCGACATGTATTTTTTGTTTTAACTTTACTTAGTATAAAATAAAGTCGCTCCCACTGTCTGTTCGATTAGATTTTTTAAACTACTTAACGAATTTTAATACACTTTTCAGCAATAGATAGAGTGTTTCAAGAGGAAGGTTCGCATGTGTAATACATGCATATTATAGTAGAGGAAATCCGATAATTTCAAATACTTACCTACCGGGTCGGTATTAGGTAAGTTATATACTTGGATTAACACGATAGCGAGTAGCCATACTCGGGCAGACCAAATGGGCCTACCGTTACACTATTATGACACAGAATGTATTTGTGTGCGTGAAATTATAAATGTGTTTTTTTTGTTTTTGTTTTAATTGTTATGTGTGAGTTCGCAGTGACAGGCGATTGTTTTTTTTTGTTAAGAGTCTAAAATGTGTACGAGTATGTGTGAAGATTTCCCCCCGCAAAAAATGTCAACATATAACCTCCTCCTTTTTTAAAGTCGGTTAAAAATCCAATAGAATACTGTGACTTCATGTTTTCGCGCGTAAGCCCACATTTTATTCTTTCGCGTCCAGTATGCTAAGTAAGGAAGTGTATTCATTATACATACTCTCAACCCATTTAATGTACCTATTTGTAATTAAATGTTACATTTCCATGTACTTTAATTCTAATATATTCCACGAACCTTGAATATAAATCTCTTTGTGGTACTGGGTTAAACTAAGGAAAGTGGCGATCAGCAATTAGATGGTATTTAATCAGGATGCGTGCTAATTTGCCAGAAAATACATTTGTAAAACTAAAAATTTGAAATACATCTGTTTAGTGTTACAATGTGGATGATTTATTTGCGTGATAGTGATGGTTTGATTATAAAAGCGTGTCCGTTATCGGTTGATAATAACTTATTCAGTTATCATGATATTCTGACTTAGTTTCTAAAATGTGTTTGTATTTCGTAAAATTGTTTTTTAAAACTGTATTATTGCGGACGAGTATAAAGTTTATCTAGGGTATTTATTTTTGTCATTCTAGAATTAAAATATTAGTATTACAACAAGTTCCATTAAGTGCCGACAATCGAGAGTATAAATTATTTTTGTCAATTTTAGAGTCCTTAAATTGTAGTTCCAAAAATACGTTCCCATAGCTTCCGTATGTAAAGTATCATCGTATTCCTCCCCTGGGTATAGTAAGAGGCTTTTACAAGGAGAGGCTTGTGTTCAGCAGTTTTATAGGCTATTGACAGTGCTAATGAATATCGAAATGGGCTTTCTAAAATACTAGGAACACAAAACGAATGATTATCAGCACTAAATGCTTTCCTGCCAGATCCCACAGTTGTGTTGTTTATCACTGTGTGATGCTATCATATTTCTACTAATACATATAAATTGTCCATTATAAGTACTGATAAGAAACAGACGTGCCGTAACAAAGTAATGCTGATAATGATAACTTTGTAAAGAAAATGTCTTTACTAGGACGTTTTATGTTTTTCTTTTTAATCATCGTTTTTATTTTACCGTGGGAGAGCCACGCTTCGGCATGCATGGGCCGGTTAGACCGGAGTGATACCACGGACTCACAGAAAACCGGTGTGAAACAGCGCCTGCGCTGTGTTTCGCCGAGTGAGTGAGGATACCGGAGGCTCATACCCCAAGCCCTACCCCCATCCCCCAAAGGTCGGCAACGCACTTGTGAAGTCTCTGGTGTTGCGGGTGTCCATGGGCGGCGGTAGTCAAAAGGGAAATGTATTGCCTGTTAAAAATAGTTATTTGTTATACAAGAGTGCAAAGTTGCTTTTTAACCGCGTGCTCAATTTTGATGAGCGAGCAAGCGAAGGATTCTAAAGTGTCTCTCGCGCAAACTATTCAGTTTAGAAAAAAATGATATTAGAAACCTCAATATAATTTTCGAAGAGCTATCCATAGATCCCCACACGTATGGGTTTCATGAAAAATTTGTTTTTGAGTTTCAGTTCTAAGTATGGGGGACCCCCAAAATTTAATGTTTTTTTTTTAATGAAAATCTTAATGCGGTTCACAGAATACATCTATTTACCTAGTTTCAACAGTATAGTGCTTATAGTTTCGGAATAAAGTGGCTGTGACATACGGACGGACAGACAGACAGACATGACGAATGTATAAGGGTTCCGTTTTTCGCCTTTACCCTAAAAAGTAGCCTAAGTTACTCCTTAGATTATCAGCTATCTCCCAGTGAAAGTCCCGTCAAAATCAGTCCAGCCGTTCCAGAGATTACCCGGAACAAACAGACAGACAGACCGACTGACAGACAGACAATGTAACAGAAATTATAAAAAAATATTTTAGTATATGTACCTTGTATACATACATATGTATTTAGTAAAAAGCGATTATTTTAATATTACAAACAGACATTTCAATTTTATTTATTTGTATGGATGTATAGATAAATTAAGAAAAATTGAAAGTTAAGTTGCTATAATTACTTAAGAAGAAAATGGTGCGGGCAGAGCAAATAAAAAAAAACACTACACCAAGAAGGTTCCGAGTCTGAGTTATTAACAATTTAAAAAATATGGTATGATAAATTCCGCACCATAATTTTAGAATCAATTCAATTTATATATTCAATTTTAGAATCCTTCGCTTGCTCGGTCATCAAAATTGAGCACGCGGTTAAAAAGCAACTTTGCACTCTTGTTCTTAATCTGTTCAGTATGTTCCGGATTTTTAAGATAAAAATAAATGAAAGCAAAGCACAGCAGGTTTGAGAAATTCTTCAATTTAGCAATTGCAGTTCATTCTATTAATATTTCTTCAAAAAGATTTAATATCTATGTTGTTGTGATAAAAAAAACTTATAAATTTGAAAGAAATCCGATTTGTCAATAGATGAAGCGGTATATTTTTTCTAAACGTATTTCTGAAATTATTTCAACTTGCTCTACTTATTGCCGTTTATTTTATTTATAGAATTCATCATTCAGTAATCTAGTTTAATTTGACGTGAAGTCAGTGGATAAAACTTATTATTATTTCTTGTTACAAGAGTCATCATCTCTTAGATCTTATCAGAAAGGTTTCTTTGTAAACCTTCGATACTATTATTGATCGAAGTTGTAAACAATGCAATTATCGACTCGGCTTGTTGTAATCGAATTAACTTGTTTTAGTATAAACAGAACAATCGATAACAATCGTATAATAATTTTAGTCTTTAGAACTCATAGTGCTTGTTCATCACCGTGCCCGCGAGTCAACGTGAACAAGCACTAAGTCCCCAAGTCCTTTCAACCTAATCTTTGTCCATTGACGTGATGGCATATTTGTTTCCTTTTACATTTATAATTTTTGAAAGTTACTAAGTGTTTTCTCGACTTTATAGACAAGTACGAGTGACCATAATTAGATCTTGACGTAAAGACATCTCTGTACAGAAAGGGAATCCAATAAAGTTCTATGTGGAGTCTGTAAGGAGTGTAATCTTATAGTTTGTTGAAGTCGAATCATACCAGTACTTACGATTATTGATAACTGGTGATGATGCTACCATAATTTTACTTTATATTCAAATGAGTCCCTAGATACTACCTCTGAAAAATTCCTGACAACGCCGACAAGCTATCATACGAATAAAATAAAACCAGGTGCAAATATAAATGTATGCCATAAGAAATCAGAACCAACGTATCATTAGTAGCTCTACAATGACTTAAAAATCTAACCCACCAAAAAAAACAGTCGTTACACTACGAAATTATAAAACAAAATATATATACACAGACGCTCCTCCAATGAGAAGACCAACGGTTCCCATTCTCAAGCCGGTACATCTTCATTCACGTAACGCTTCCCAACGAGATACCATTCATTCGATACCTGCGTCACTCTCACAATTAATATATTTTCCCACCGCTGTTATCTTATCAACTCCATCTGATATCACGTGCTCACTCGAGCGTCCCACAACATCCGTACATGGCATGTGTTCATTCATTTATGTTGGTTTCGTCCATAATAACATTGCAATTTTCTACATGAATTCGTTGCTTGACACTTTTCCAAAATATACTTAATTTTGAATGTACAATATGTATGTTACACAAAAAGTTATTTTTTTTAGGTATGGCCATGCCAAAATGGCTCTACTCTGGTTGATCGAAAGCATAAGTGGAATCCAAGAGTGGTGGTCACCATACTCATTGTGAATGCAAACAATGCAGCATGGGGACCCACACCATGGCGGCCTAGTGATGCTTCTGCATCATTGGGTCTCCAATCTCGCATTCACCAACGAAAGACGACCTCGGGCTCCCACACATAACTGCCATGCGACGTGAAGTTCTTGCGGCGCATTCGTGATCGTGCGAGCTCGCAGATATTTGCGATGCGTTGCGAATTCGCAGTCATTTGTGGGAGCCCTTAGACAGCACGAACTGTCATTTTACGTTGATCTTCTGTGCGAGGGTAGTACCGCCCCGGTCGAGCTGAAATCGAGTCGAGTAGGTCGGTGCTGAAATCAGTGTGGCTCTACTACCTTGGTTTATACACAATAAGTAACATATATATATGTCGTTTTTAAAACTACTTTCACAATTTGGTTCACCTCATTTTTCACATTCAATGCGATATTCGAAAAGCGGTCGTTAATGATTATCCTTAACGTGACCGTGACATATGAGCAAGAAATTGAGTAAAGCGCCCTTCTGTTCTATGGCAGCCAGTTTTGAAGACCGGGAAAAGTCATGTAGAAAGATGAAAGTGCGATTCGTAATTCTTTAATATGCATTTAAAATGTGTTCTAGCTCTGTGATGGCTAGCATTATATTTACTATATAGTAAATATACTCGTACACGATAATTTATGTTTTACACGTGCTTTAGAACGAATCTATATGGGTCGGTTTCGTCCGATTAGATAACTTTATTATTATTTTATTATGTCATATAGTAAAGTACAATTTTAGTGTTACAAAGTCAACTGTAGAGTAGTTGGGTGCTTAATTCGTTTGTTATTGTAACCTTACAACTGGTGGTCACGTAAACAATATATTTCTCAGGATGGTACATTTCAGCTGCACAACACGTGTGCAAATTTCGAGAACCGATAGTTTTGATTAGATATAAATTTTATCTTTTCCTGCTAGACTGATCTATGTTGTCTATCGCTTTAATAATAGTAATTTGCCTCCGACAACAATTTTTAAATCCTATCATTTCCATAATATCTTCTCGGTTGTATGCTTCATTACTAAAGGTCGTGTCCGTTCTGAAGTCATTTGGTGACTTCAGCCAGACTTCAGTTGTCAGCAGTTAATAGGAGTCTGGTAAATAGAGGTACACTTCCAAAACACACCTATTTCAAAAGGCGAAAATGCACCCATTAAACCTTTTTCTTTTGGGTGGGTCATCCACTTATAACAATCTCCCTTACTCGTTGAAACATTTAGTTGAGAAATAAGTCTCACTTTTTACATCAAATAATCAAAACGGTAAAATCAAAACATCAGAACGGTAAAAATCACAACTGAATCTCGCCATCGTGTAGTGGCGTCTCAACCATCGCATGGCCATCTCGCTGGGCCAGCGTTGGCCCATCATGTAGCATTTTACAGCATTGTTGTTTGCGTAGTTTGCTTCCTTTGTCGGCTCTTACGACACCCACGGGATGATTAGGGGTGGTGACTGTTAACACTTAGTATTAATCCGACACCACAAAATTTAATTATAACAATAAAGTATTTGGAGGTATTCGAATGAAGTCGCGTATTACAGCTACAGTTAAGATATGATTTAGAAAGTTTTAATCACATGATCACGACGTGTCCGAGAGTCGAGCGAATCGCATTCATTTGGACTCCGGTAATTAAACTGTATTATACTCGTATCATAAGACATTAAACAATGGAATTATTTACGGTTCTGTCGATAATATCTACAGACTCGGCTGTGCAAACTCTTTCGGATTATATATGGCATATTGTTCAATTTATTTATTACTTATATGTGTTTCATTATATAACGTATTATTAATTATAAGAAATAAACGGCAGAAGTGCGAACTTGTAATTTGAATCTCATGTTTTATGGTTTTATTGAAAAAGAAACCCTCGGACTTTTTATTATTTATATAAACCTAAGTCACGCCTGAACAGAAATAATTCAAAGGATTATGTCTTATTATAAAATATAAATGTAATATGTATTATATCTACGGCCATATGTATAAGGAAGGGAGAATATTTTCTACTGAACAATATTTCCTCAACTGATTAATTTACCAAAATAACACAGCAAATAGAACATTGTTCTTTAATCAAACAAAATAATAGAATAACTTTAATATGAAAAGAATGAAATGTAATGTTGTTAGTTACAACAAAGAATAACTCATCATCTTTCTAGTCTTTATTATTCCTAAGATTTGGGGTCGGCTACTAGTTCAACCGGTTTTACCTGAATATCAGTTTTTACACGTATCGACTAGCATCAGACCTCCGCAGCCCTGAGAGTGTGGTGAATTTGAAGAAGAAAAGACAACAAAGAATAATATAAATATACCATAAACCGTAACCAAAAATAGAATACTAACTGACTCACGCAACTTCATCTGCGTCTCTTTTCAATCATGTTAGGCTCCTATAGGTTTAAGCGTGATGTTAACTATCCTATTTCAGGCACGCCAGCAAAACACACATTTAAAAAGAAACATGAAAATCGGTTTGAAAGTTTCGGAGTTCATCGTGAGCGGCAACGTTACACGAGAACAGATTTTCAACTACCCGCGAATTGACTTTTACCTTTTCCGAAAATAAAACGTGTACCTTTGTGCCCCAAAATAAGCCATTTCATTCCACTTATATCCATACAATACATTGTTTTCATCGACACACAATGACCGGCCGATTAAAACTACTCGCAGTTAGACAATGACTTGTTTTTAGTGCGGCGACCGTTTACCGACTATAGGAATAAAATATCTGTTACTAGTCGTGTACCTGATGAGATATCTTATTCTTTAATTTGATCATTAAGGCCCACTGATCCAACAGCCAAACTTATCTATAATGTACGGCGATGACAAGTAAGTGGGTAGAAAATCAGGGTTATCCTGTGATCAGAAAACGATTAAATACTTTGATAATTTACACTCTTGGTTGTCATTGGTGAAACTTGTTAAAATACATTTTGGAATTAAACTCCTTGTTCTTTTATTCCACTATTTGATGAACTTAAAGTTAATCTGACCGTTTTTGCGCAATGGCATTATGAAAGATACTATGAAGATGCTAAGACCACCACTTGATTAAGCCTGATTTTTACTCAAAGTTATACAGGAGCGGCGGCAAATTCTGTATAGTAAAAATGGTGATATGTCTTCAAATGTTTTAAATATTTGATTAAAATCCGACGAAATGTAACACATTTGTAAACTATGCATTGACAATGGTCAATGCATAGTTATATATTTATTATATAACTATATAACTATTATATAAGTATAAAATGCACTTGGTTATTCTGTTTAAGAATAATAAGGAAATAAATTGGTACTGATACCTTCGGATCATTTACCGACTAAATACTGTCATATTGCGTTGGATGTTGAAATAATTTAATTACTTCACATATTTTTCAGTGACAATTACCGCTCATAAACACCTATCACATAATTAGAATGGGAATTGGTTCTCCGGTATGAAAACGCTTCTTTTCCAAGTTCCAACTAGGTTAAAGCATAATGTGTTTATACATCACTTGGAACTTTACCAAAATATCGTTTGCCAATTATTTGCCAAGTTTGACTGACAATATATTAGTAACCTTCTAGTTTATTTACTTTAGAATATATCGCATCTGGCAGAGAGAACAAATAACTTGAAGTACGTTCGTTTAGTGAATACCGAGTACTACGAGTATTTGAATGCAATGATGATAAAATTATATTACTAATGTCCTATGCGTCCTAAGTACTAAGGGTGTTACTTTTTATAAAAAAAAAAAACGACTTCCAAAAAACATCCAACGAAAACTCTCTGCCAAAAAAACACTTAAAAGCGTAAAATAAACTGGTTCTTCATAAATTGCCTATACCTAATTCTTTATTCATTTAAATTGTAGTATTATAATGTGTGCTAGGTACCTAGAATCTGTTTGAAGTCGGTGCCAAGTGACTATTGCTTAGACTTTTGTAATTGTTCTTTTGTATTATTTTTGGCTTAGCACCGACTTCAAACAGATTTTAGGTACCTAGCACACATTATAATACTACAATTTAAATGAATAAAGAATTAGGTATAGTCAATTTATGAAGAACCAGTTTATTTTACGCTTTTAAGTGTTTTTTTGGCAGAGAGTTTTCGTTGGATGTTTTTTGGAAGTCGTTTTTTTTTTTATTAAAAAAAATTATTTTTCAGTTTTTAGTGTAAACAATAGTAGGTAAGTAGTAAATTGAACTATTTCATCAAATTTCATCACCAAGAATACAAATTAAGGTCTATACGTACGTGTAATATTAAAATCATCCTCTAATCCCTAACTGTTGAAGAGATTAACCTTCTATCACTAGTTCACCTAAATAACTTGAAAGTATACGACTGAAGGTCTTTAGATACGTATGAAATTGAAAGAATTATCCTCCAACTCCTAACCGTTGAGGAGTTGTACCTTCCACCTTCCATCATCAGCTTACCTAAATAATTTGAAAGAATACGAGTAAAGGTAACACATATACATATGATATTTAAAGATTTATCCTCCAACTCCTAACCGTTAAGGAGTTGTACCTTACATCATCAGCTCATCATCATAAAATTATGACTACCAGACGCAAATACCAGTGTAACTTCAGAAAATATACGAAAAACATAGTATGTGCCTATAAAAAATGAGGGTTTCCCTCGATTTCTCCGGGATCCCATCACCAGATCCTGATATGCTGGCAATGGGACCACCTCGGAAGCATACCCTTTCGAATACAAAAAAAAATTTCAAAATCGGTCCACAACTGACGGAGTAATCGCTAAACATACATAAAAAAAAAAAAAAAAATATACAGTTTAACATAGAACCTCCTCCTTTTTGGAAGTCGGTTAAAAATTATATTACTAATGTCCTATGCGTCCTAAGTACTAAGGGTGTTGTTATTTTTTTATTTTTAAAGACAACTCTCGCACTAGGAATTGGGATTTGAACCCACGACACTTGGCGAAGGAGGAAACGGCGTGGTGACCGTTAAACCACTAGGCCAAACGTGCAGTCGATATAATTATCGATATTATTAATGGTGTTGACAAATGTTGTTAGTGATTAAGGAATGGTATATTGATTTTCTATCATAACCAGTTGCGATTTAAGAAGAGTTTCCTGCTTCAGTTATCTTGTTGCGAGGGTGTCCGGATATTTTTCGTAGGTATAATCTACATACATATGTACATACCTACATAACGTCATGCCTATTTCCTAGAAGAGTAGGCAGAGACAATTGATCTCCACTTTGTTCAAATTCATCAATATCATTGCTGCTTTCATACTCGTCGGGTCCAGGTGCTTCAGAAAAATAACCAATTTACGAACATTTACCGACCGGTTAATGATCGTAAATTGGTTATGAAAGACAATCTGAAAGACATTCACTTTTGGAAATAGGAACCCCCGAGGTTCACAGTCAATTATTTTATAATTATAGAGATGTACTCATTAATTAACCAGCCATAATAGAGTTATTACATACAGTTAAGGACAACTTAATACATGTCAATTTTTATTATATTCAAATACCATATGTGTTTTACTTGATTCAAATCATTTGACAAGGTCCCAACGGTCAGATTTTCCTATTCCTTAATAAATCTTGAGCACGTCACGTATGCAACGATTGATGAATGTAGACGAAGCAAAAGTGGTGTGTCAGTATAGTAAGTGGAGATCAATGACATCTACAGGAATGGAATTCGCAAGGGCGCGTACATTTTCTTGCTGAATAGGTTACAACGTTCCACGCTAAGGTTTAATCGATCTCAAGAGTCCATTGTTACGATAGACCCTTTCAATTGATGCAACAGATTTGACCTATTTATTGTCTTATAATTACGAATTTATCGAACCGATATCTCGATGAATGCCTATTCATCAGTTCAAAATTAAATCGATTGCTTTGTTCGCATTATTAGGTCTTGCAAGATGAATCCTGATAACTAGTTATAGTTTTGGCGTTTTCTCTTTTGTTTCGAAATAAATATAAGTTTTGTAGCAATTTTTGTTGCGTTATCCGATTTTAAAATGTTTATGTGGTTTCTTGCGTGCTTAGAAAGTTCAATAGACAGATACTCTATTTAGAACTACGAGTTTAGCACGTCGTGATAAAAGTCAAATGATGACAGTAATTCCATTTATTTTTGTTACTAGTTGTTGCCCGCGGCTCCGTCAGCGTGTATGTCGGTTATCGCGGCAAATAGTAGCCTATGTGTTGTTCTGATGTATAAGCTATATTACTGTAAAGTTTCATCCAAATCCGTTCAGTAGTTTTTGCGTGAAACAGTAACAAACATCCATCCATCCATACTTACAAGCTTTCGCGTTTGCAATATTAGTAAGATGATGTCAATATAATAATATTGATTATTATACCCCTTCTCGTTAAACTGAATATTTATATTTCCGCGGTTCCCGTTAATGTGACCGAAGTGGTCGTTCAGCACCGCATTAGTCGATTGTACTAGTCAATCGATAAAGTAACGATCCTGCTTATTCAAGACGTTTATCCCCCAGCACTTATTTTATTATAGGGTTCAGACAGCCAGTTGGAGTTGCAGGTATACGACTCTATCTGAGCTATTGATTACGCTGCCCAATTTAACCATATAAGCTTCTACTTTTTGATCTTCTTCTGCTACCTTTATTTACCCTGTTACCCTTCCCATCCCTTCTTCAAAAGTGAATGTTATCGGCCAATGACAATAGGTTACCAGGGGAACCTTAATAAATATATAAAACTAAATTATATATATAGGTACTTGACATTAATTGAGCGTTTAATATTACTCCTCTACTTACCTCTTCTCGCTTAAAAAAGTCGAGAGTCGATTGTATGTAATGTCCAACAGTGCCTTTCTCTAAGTAGTGGTGCAAAAGCCAGACTAATTTATTCTCTAAATATTCTGTTTAACAAGTTATATTTTTTGTGTAAAAGATAAATGATTGATCAATGAATGTGAATGATGTCACCTCGACCTTTCTATCTACGTGAGTCATCTTTACAAGAACAGTATGTTGATAAAAAGATGTTTAAAACGAACTATAAACCTTTATTTTACTACTTAACATTATAGTATCACATATTAAATATGTTTATTCGAGCAAGCTTTTGGCAATTTTTATCTGTAGATCAAATGCAAAAATTCTAAGAATGAGTTTCGAATACAACCAGGTGGGATGATTTGAAAATTTTAATAAAGATTTTTTTTTCATTTTATTTAATTCTTAGTGACAATGTTTTTTGGTTCTAATTAAGGCAATAAATTAATAATTCTGCATTCTGGTCTTGTCTTTTATATAAATAACTTCAAGGTCATAATATGTACATTCGTTACAGATTAAATAAATACATACGATGTAATGTACGATGTAAATGTAAAATAAATGGTGCAGTAAAGTAAGTAATTTGCAAAATTGCACGCGCTTTGTTGGAGCAGCCTGTCGTATTGTATGAGAGATTTGACTGCCTGCCATGTCATTTATTCTGCTCAAGTAATCAAACATCGTCTTACACACGATTTGGTGTATGGTATGCGTGTATAATAATAGAACACAGCATATACAAGTTTAAAAACAGAAAAGAGATAATATAGACTTAGACTTTGATATTTAAATAATTTAACACGATCTAAGTATTAATAATGTTACATTTTTGTATTTGATTTTTACAGAATATTCTGAAAGGGTATCTATATCAAATTTTTAATTAGTTGCAGAATGAATGAAAAGAAAACCAAGTAATGCAATAGTTGCATCTTTTTAGGGTTCGGTGCCAAAGGAAGGAACCCTTATAGATTCGTCATGTCTGTCTGTCTGTCTGTCCGTCTGTCCGTCCGTCCGTCCGTCCGTCCGTCCGTCCGTATGTCACAGCCACTTTTTTCCGAAACTAAAAGACCTATAATGTTGAAACTTGGTAAGTAGATGTATTCTGTGAACCGCATTAAGATTTTCACACAAAAATAAGAAAAAAACAACAAATTTTGGGGGTCCCCATACATAGAACTGAAACTCAAAATTTTTTTTTTCATCAAACCCATGCGTGTGGGGTAGATACCCCACACGCATGGGTTTCATCAGCATATCATTTTTGAAGACCTATCCATAGATATGGATAGGTCTTCAAAAATGATATTGAGGTTTCTAATATTATTTTATTCTGAACTGAATAGATTGCGCGAGAGACACTTCCAAAGTGGTAAAATGTGTGTAACTTGTAACTTCTAAAATAAGAGCATGATAAATCTAAAAAAAATATATGATGCAAACTTCCACTTAAAATTGGTTTGAACGAAATCTAGTAAGTAGTTTTTCTTTAATACGTCATAAATGGTAAACCGCAAAAAAAATACACTATTATTAAAAGATATCAAAGTTACAACGAACTACAGGAACGTTTAAATTATGTTACATGCTGCTTCGGAACCCTTCATGGGCGAGTCCGACTCGCACTTGGCCGGTTTTTTGGTGTATTGATAAAGAGAAATTTAGGTATAAATATTTATATCATATTTTTCTGAATCTGATATTGCTTAATAAACCAAAAAGATACTTGAAATATGTCCCTAGACCTACCTATAAATAATATTATAGTTCTTATTCTTCATAATATTTTCGCTTATTACCTATACCTACGTATAATAAACGTTCAGAAACTTTTACAAAACTCCTTTTCTGTCAGTATGAAGTATGCATTGTCGAATTGTCGCCATTTTGGGTAGCGCTTAACTGTGAAAGTGAAAATAAAAGCATTTAAATGTCAATTACTGCCCATTTTATGTGTGTATCTTCATACCTCAAATATAAAAAAACAACTATATATATTTACAGACTTATTTTATTAAACGTGTCTTACGTTTATTTAACGATTCATTAATTAACTCGTCAATAAATTGACAGTTGACGGTAGACATTTTGATGTGGTCCCGTCATGGTATGTGGCTGTCACGCACCGTACCTACTTGGTACTCAACTCTGATTCTCACGTGGTCTATGGTTTATTTGTACATAACGAACAGGTTTGAACATAATTCTGACGCTTAAACGTCCTTGACTCCGGTGAGTTTGTTGACACTTGAATGCGAAATCCAAAATTAGTATCATCCTTATAGACACAGGGTTGCGTCACAAATTATCACGAAAATAATATTAATTTGGCATTCGGATCAGCGAAGTCCATCCTTTGGCATATATGAGCCGGTTTGCCAAGGCCACACAGAGCAACAGTAGTAAGCAACTATTTTGCAGCATTCCACCGAGTCCGGAACCACAATAAACCACCTGCCTTCCTCCTAGTTTAGGACTCGGGATACAGCGACGGTATCACTTGCTATTAAGTTACTTGTCTGCTCGTCTGCCCTTTTATACTAAGTGACAAAAAAATTAAGTATCAACATCATCAACAGCCCCTAGAAGTCCACTGCTGAACACAAGTCTCTTCTTCGAAGACATTTATATTAGAAACTTGAACCAGATACTTGGACCATTATATTAGAAAGGTAGGTTAGAATCTAAGTAGGTCTGAAATATAGCAAAATATAAAAGGCACAGTAGAATATTAGTCGAAACCAATCAATTGCTAAGTAGACCTAAGGAACATAGTTAGTTATTACTGTCAGCTACCTTGCCCTAATTATAGCTTATGGAAACTTAAAATAACAAGTTTCATGATTCAAATAAAGCATAAGTACTGTTAAAACCAGCAAACTATTTTTGTACTAGAATATGGGAATTTAAATGCTTGAGTGACTGGCTGGACAACCCTTGAGAATAGATGGATATAAAACCAGTTTTTTTTTCTTTTATGTAATAGGCGGGCAAACAAGCAGACGTATCTAAGCACTATTTCATACCGGTTTTCTGTGAGGCCGTGGTATCACTCCGGTTGAGCCGGCCCATTCATGCCGAAGCGTGGCTCTTCCACGGTAAGAGTTCTTCGGCATGTTTTTACATTAGCATTATTTTGAAGTAAGCAACATTCAAATAATAAGTGTGGACAAATAGAACAGAATTATGTCTTCCTAAGTTTTACCATTAGTTTAAATGTGATATCATTTGTAAAGGGTTTGCGAACTTTGGTGTGCAATATTTGGAAGTGTGAGTATGTACCTACCTACTTTTGTTAAATGTACTTTTTCTTTCCTGACAAGTTGTCTTGTATTATGACCTTATTTTTATTAAATAAGGTTATAATACAAGACAACTTGTATGACAACTAAAAACAACTAACAAAATACTATTAGAATATGATTAAAGACTTAACGTAAGCAAAGATAATTAATAACTTTCGAAAATGAAATGAAAGAAATTTAATGTTACTAAAATTAAATCTTTCTCCGTTATTTTTTAATTACTACACACTTGTATTTATAATTTCTTAATTTAATCTATAATATTCTTTTAAATTAATAAAAATAATATTATAAATGGGACACTGATCTCCTAAGAAATCTAAAAAAAAACAAACAATTAATTGCGTTAATAACTTACCCAACCCATTAGTCATCACTTTTTATTTTGTAGTCGAATAAACAATTAAATTGCTGATATAAAATTTTTAGTTAAATTACATCGATTTCTACTTAGCTATGTATATTGTCAGAACAACGGTGTGCACTTATTTAATGAATTAGCAAAAACAAAGTGGGTTATAATAACATAACGAAATTAATGAACACACATTATTACTTGCGTAATCTATAAAATGCGTCTATTAGACCTTATTTCACAAAGGGCTGCCACAAAATAATTTGCCATTTATTTAGCATTCTGGCAATTGCTCAGACGAAAAGTTCATATTTAAAATAGGAATTCTAAATATTTTGAGTACCTTCTTAAGGGCAATTGGAGGTCTTAGAATAGGAATTGAGAATAATAATAATGTGACACAAATTACACGCATAACCACCTGTTCCCAAACCAGGAGATGTAGCTAAAACACTGTTATTAAACATAAATTCACAATTCTTATTTCAAGCATATGATAAATAAATTACACCACTGTTTAGTCCTGGGTAGGAATCGAACCCACTGACTGGTTCAACAGTTAGGATCTTAATGTAAACAATGTAAGAAAAACTGTCTTGAAAGAGTTTTGCAATAAAGGCAAGACTTTTGTAAGAGCGTTTAAAGGGTTTTATCAATTGTCAGCAACTTTTAAACTTTTTAATTGTTTACCATGACAATACTGTTAAAACATTGTTTTCGTAATAAACCATACATTTTAAGAGGAAATAAAACTATGAAAGTATTATTTCTTCTTAAAATGTGCCTGTGTTAACTGCCTTGGTGGCGTATTGGTAGCGTATACGACTACTGTGCTTGAGGTATCGGGTCTCGATTCACGGGTCGGACCAAATGTTTTGTATGATCTGCAAATATTTGTATCGAAGTTTGGATGTTTTCTATGTATAATATGTATGTATTTACAAAAGAAGTATGAATGTATTTATATCAGTTGTCTAGTACTCATAACACAAGCTCTGCTTAGTTTGGGAGTAAATGGCGTTGTGTGTTAGATGTCTGTTTTTTTTTTATAAATCAAAACTTAAACAGTAGTTCAAGTTAGGAAGAATAAAAACTATTTTCTTATCTTTCACCACAAAAAGGCATTCTTTTCCATCGGTATTGCCAGTAATATACCTACTTTATTCTAAATTATTTAAACACTATCTTATCTTTCGATCATAAATTATTATTTATCTGTAGCATGGAATTCAATGATAAAAATCTAAAAGGCTGTTATGCGTAGTCTTAAAGCGTTAGAATAGGGTAAGGCAATCCAAAATATCATAAATATTATAAACGTAGATGTGGTTAAATAAAAATATTCGTTAATATTATTAACGTCAGTCAATTTAAAGACTTGCAGTACTAAGTAAGATTATATGATCGCGTATTTTAAAACAAGATATTTATAATCTGTGTGTATAGAATAATATATAGTCTGTATACCCCGGCAACACTTCCCTTTCCTGCCTGTCGATTGTGATGCACGTACGTTCGCTCGTTGCTAATAAATGTGATTAACATAATCAGTGTTTTTGTCCATATGCACCAGCTAAAGTTCTCCATATATAGGTACTTAGCTAGAAGTTATTTGTTTATTTCCTTTTTGACGGTTGTTTTTAAACGGAACTACGCCTGAATCTGTAATTATAATGCAAGCTCCAGAATTTCTATCGGACATGCCGAAGGTGCGGAACGCCGTTGACGGCCGTGCCGACGCAGTGGGCGCATGCTCATACAATTCAATACTTTGAACTTTTTAAAAATGTGTTTATTCCCTAAAGAATCAATTGAATGTGATCGATGGTTTCAAAGTTTATTATGTTTAGATACAAACAAAAAAAAATCAGCATTCTTATGTTAATAAAGAAGTGTAGCTCACCATCTGTAGACATTAAGATAACAGTATCATCTTGTCAACAGTATCATCATCTCTACCAATGAGCGTTCAATAAAAGAGCTTATTTTAAATAACCTACATACAAAAAGTAATTAAATATGTCGGCTTATAGGTCCAAATGGGCTAGAATGTTGTTAAGGGTGGCGCGCCAAGGCAATTGAGTTCAACCGCGACAGGTCGACATTATGGAAAATGTAATACACACGCAACTTTCTTACACTTTACGATTATGACAGTTGATCTTTAAAACTTGTCAACCAACCTCTTAGTACTTAATAACGTTCCCAGATATATTTAGTGTCGTATATACTAGTACTACTACTTTTACAGCCCAAGAAATAAGTTGATTTTGTCTGGATCAAGTGATAAGATACCGTAAGATGTGAGTCGTAAGATAAATATTTCAACGCAGAAATAGTTCACTCAGACATATAAATGTTGCTAAACATTAATTTGTTTTAAATGCCCAGGGAAGCATGAAGAAAAATTTTAAGACACTAAGAGCTGTTTTTATCTTTACTTTTTATTATAAAGTCCCTTTACGCGTCTGTCTGTATATCTCTTAACTCCTTGTAAATCTCGAATATTAAAAAAAAAACTAATTAAGTTATAACTTAAAAAGAAAATTAAACCGATATTTTGCTATCAAGTCGCCGAAGAACAAATATACGTTTTTTAGAAGATAGACGCACAGAAAATCAACGTAAAACGACAGCGTTCGTGCTGTCGTGTTTCGTTGGTGAGTGCGAGACCGAAGGCCCAATGATGCAGAAGCATCACTAGGCCGTGCAACATTGCAGCATGGTGTGGGTCACCATGCTGCAATGTTGCATTGTCTGCATTCGCTGCATTCGCGGTGAGTATGGTGACCACCACTCTTGGATGCTGCTTATGCTTTCCATCAGGCAGAGTAAAGTCATTTTGGCAGAGTCAAACATGAAAAAAAAATATTTAAAGATTTTGTAAACATTTGCATTTTTACAGGAGGCCCCTGGATTTTTTCTCTTCCCATAAAGAAGGCTGCTTCGATCAATCTTAAGGGATACATATCAGTGAAATATAAGATAACCGTTCTTATAAAATTATACTCGTGCGAAGCCGCAAAGAGTTGCTGGCAAAAGCATTTGTCATTAATCTAACATGTTTATATTAATGATGAACCTACACCAATTTACAAAACTTGAACAGGCACTTTAAAGCAAATTTTTACAACCTGAAATAGTGCATAACTTCTTAGACTTCTATCAAAATATATTTTGACATATGTGTCAAATATTTGTAAAAGTTATATGTTTAACAACCACCAAATGAAGCTGTCATGCCGGGAAACCTTTTGATTTACCTTATGTATCTAATATCTATCATTAATATCTAGTAACGCATAGTTTATGGCTACGTAAATCGAAAATGCCAATAAATAAATCTGTAACTTGAAACGTATGAAATTTAATTTAACCCAACACTTATGCAAAATGTCAAGGAAATGTGAAATGAGATCCGTATTGCGAATCGTAATATACCGTTTACGCACAATTACAAATACTTATCTTAACATATTATAACACGTATTCGCTTCCGCTCTCTATTCGCTTAGATCTCTTAAACAACTCAACGGATTTTAATGCAGTTTTCAGCAATAGATAGAGTGATTCAAGAGGAAGGTTTATATGTGTAATACATGCATATCACTACATGCATATGACTGCCTCGTTGGTCTAGCGGTTGACGTATGCGACTACTGATCATGAGGTGTCGGGTACCAATCCCGGGTCAGGCCAAGTGGTATTTGAGTTGACACTGAGTTTTTCTGAATATAGAAATACTTTTTTGCTTGACTTTAAAAGACGATGATCACTGAGTTTGTTTCGTCCTTTCTTTTCAGGGCTAATCCAGTTAGGAAAGACCGAACTCATTGGTTAGAAAAAGTTCCTAATTGCATAATAAATGATTACATTTCTTAATAACAGCTCCGAGTTTGGAAGTTGGGCGCTTAGCCCCGTGCCTCGGAGAGCACATAATCCTGCGCATGATCTCTCCCCGGTCGAGTTCAATCAGATTATGAGAGTGAGGGAACAGAGAGTGCACCTGTGTTCACACACTTGTGCATTATAATATCTCCTGCGTAGATAGCTGGTCTCCGTTGACATTGGCCGCTTAAAAAATTTAGCCTAAAAGTAAAATTGGCAAGTATAGTATTCCATTTAATGTAAAAGTGAGTCGTGTATTAGTTAGAAGGACTGAAAGAAATCATGTGCCGTATCAAACATCTGTCGATGATAGGGCTGCCACATAACCGTACTCGGAAATTATAGGGTTGTTACACAAGTTAACTACCTATCAATTAATGTCAACAGAATATTATTCATCAATCATTATAGATGAATGGATGGCCGCCATAGGGCGCGGGCGTGTGAAAGCGGAAAACAACTATTGTCCTTCTACAATAGGTTAACACAACTGTATCGCGGTGAAAGTTGTCTCGCAAAGGTCTCTTATATGTACTGTATGGGTGCTAGTGATCTTAAAGTAGTTATTATACAGCTAAATGGAGGAGTTAATCAAGTTATTGTGAACTAGCTTTTGCCCGCGACTCCCCCTGCGTTTATCTAGTTTATCGCGGTAAAAAGTAGCCTATGTCCTTCCTCAAGAATCAAAGTATCTCCATGCCGAATTTTATTAAAAACAGTTTAGCTGTGAAAGCATGACAGACAGACAGAAGTTACTTTCGAATTTTATAATATTAGTATGGATTGAGAAAGTCATTGCACAAATTTGATTTTGATTGGATTGAAAATGAGACAAATCTATAGACCATTTGCAACGGAACTCCATGCAGAAAGTCAAAACATATTGTTTTGAATGGAAATGGAACAGATATCTACTTAATCCTCAAAGTGTGATGTTTTGCACATATAAGTTAATGACTGTACATATAGCGTAGTGGTTTAATCTCTCACCTGGTCTCTTTCTACTGGGTTCAATCCTCACATGTTATCTACAAATTGTCGTTCCGAGTCTGGGTGCTCTTTGTTCATGTATATTTGTGTGTTAAGTCTGCTGCGACGCTGGATATATTCCTGATGGGTGACTTGTCTTTTAAAGAAGAAAGAATATTAAGATAAGATCACCAGTAGATGACCTCTTAATAAGGTCACGAAGTTTCCTTTTTTCATGCCTTACCTGACTTTGCCGCGAGTTCTTATTTTATTGGTTTAATTGTGTGAGTGGTCAACTATAGGTACACATGGTCAACTACTAGTACTCTTACCCTAATTGCTGATTTTTGTTCTACCGAAAAATATGTTTAACTTATGATTTTTAGATTATTATCAATTATTGTTATTTTAATATAATTGACTGACATAAACAGTACATTTTATTGAGAAATCATTCGTTACCACTTGAATTGCATTAAGGTAAATAACACAAGTAAACATAGATAAGATAGACGAGTCAACGACATAACTTATAGTGCCCTATTTTTTTAATATTGTCTCTGCAACTCCTGTGTGATAAGAAGATGAAATATGTACAATTACAATAATTAATTTTATTACATTTAAATATTAAGTGTGGTGATTAACGTAAAATAAGGAGTGTCACCACACCTCTTCATCCTATGGGTGTCGTTGACATCATTCATCATCATCATCATCATCATCGACACATGACACAAACTCTATGCCACTCTAGCTTTCTAAGGAGACGTCTGATTCTAGCAGTGGATTGTTATAGACTGCTAATGTGATCTAGGTACAGATGTAATATATATATATATAAAAG
This sequence comes from Diaphora mendica, assembly GCA_949125395.1. NCBI lineage: Eukaryota > Metazoa > Arthropoda > Insecta > Lepidoptera > Erebidae > Diaphora > Diaphora mendica. The sequence continues at coordinate 38,531,100 of OX421310.1, read as the reverse complement.
ATGAAGGTGACTGACTGACTGACTGACATACCCAGAGATTAGCGCACAGCCCAAACCGCTTAAGCTAGAATCCTGAAATTTTGCATGTAGGTTCTTTATATAACGTAAGTGAGCACTAAGAAAGGATTTTTTGAAATTCTACCCCTAAGTGGGTAAATCAGGGGTTGAAAGTCTGCGTGAGCGAATCCGCGTGCAAAAGCTAGTACTGTGATATGATACGGATGTAATTATGTGACTGCTTCGGTGGCGCAGTGGTAGCGTAAGCGACTGCTGTGCTTGAGGTCTCGGATTCAATTCCCGGGACGGATCAAATGTTTGTATGATCTGAAAATATTTGTTTTGGAGTTTGGGTGTTTTCTATGTTTAATATGTATGTATTTACAAAAAAGATAATCAGTTGTCTAGTACACAAGTTTTTGACTTGATGGCGATTAGTGTAATTTTTTTTGTAGTGTATAATGCCAAACAATTGCTATTCAATTCAAATTACCGCTTTCAATGAACTTAAATTAGTCGAAATCGATTCATTCCTGAATGACTCGAGCAATCGATACAAACTGTTTACAAGATACTCGATTTAATATGTTTGTAAACATGCATTATAAATACTGTTTTCCTTTTGCAGGTAAGTTATGAGTCAACGGACCACGGTGTACTACAGTCATTGCAGTAAGAATTTGGTACAATCACGAACACAAGTCATAAACGTATCTTTTTTTTGTCAGTTAAACACTTTAATTTTTCAATTCTTTGCGATGAGAGAACAAAGCTAATAGGCTTAGTAGCATGAGCGTAGCCACGGTGGGGCAGGGTGGGGCACTTGCCCCACCCTGGCTCTGACCTGTAAGGTACCTTTTTTTTACATGATATGATGAAACAGCTGTTGCCGCCGGCCATGGAGCGTATGACGGCCGGATAGCTAGAGACCTCCTCCGATGACTGCAGTGACGCCCAGGAGGGGCAAACGACGCTTGCGTTCCCATTGAGGGACCACATTGGAATTTGAAGGTTTTGAATGCACTAGGCTTTAGTAAAAGTTCCTTACTAAAGCCTAGTGCATTCAAAACCTTCAAATTCCAATGTGGTCCCTCAATGGGAACGCAAGCGCAAACGACCAGCGTGTGCTGGGTCAAGTCCTAACTGCAATCGCAGTGGTGACAGGCAGGACTCAGTTCCCTCCTAGCTACCGAGTGCAGGTACTTCCCGATGCAACCGTGCCTGGAAGGGACCTGCGTCAGTCGGAAGGGTCCCATGCTGCCGCCTTGTCCACTCGAGGATGACCGGCTGGAGAGCCTCCACGGCAGCAAAGTCAGCGCGTGGAGTCTCCAGCCGGGACGACCAGCGAGCCATGGTGGCTACATGAGCGGCTTCACGCCACTCGCGTATCTCTTCGGGCGGAGGGCGAAAGCCGTTCTCCACCCGGAAGTCAGTCGTCTGCGGATATACTTCGGCAAGCACTTTCGCCTCCAAATCCCACGGGGGAGTTCCGGCCAAGGCGCACACCTCATCAGTCGATACAATGCGGTAACCGCGTATGGCTCTGACAACCAATATCCTCTGGGGACGCCAGAGGCGCGCCCTGTTCTGAGCGGTCATAGGTGCACCATACAACGCTATCGACCGGACAACCCCCGTGTAGAGCCGTCTAGGTGTGGGTAGGTGTAGGCCGTCTTGTCGCGACACTGGCTCTACCCAAATTGGGCAAAACCACCGTGGCCACCTACCGTCGAGGATCAGGTATCATCTGGCCCCAAACCGGTACGAGGACCGAGTTGTCTACGATGGAGGCACCTGGCGGTGGACCACGGAATAATACGGCTTCCATCTTATCCAGGGCCACCCGTAAGCCCAGCGCCTCAATGCGCCTAACCACCATAGAAACACCCCTGGTGGCCAGGCACGCCGCCTCCTGGAAGTTTGCCCCCCGGGCCATGACCGAAGTGTCAGCGGCGTAACAAATTACGCCTAGCCCAGGGGGGAGACAAATTCGAAGGACCTAGTCGTATCCCACGTCCCACAGGAGTGGTCCAAGGATAGACCCCTGCGGAACACCGCACGACATGGGTCGCCATCTCATCATCATCGACGTTGGCAATGTCCAACGATACCGCCAACAGCGCAATTGCCCACTGTCTCTTCGGTCACGGCCCTCGGGCACAACACGGCATCGACCGTCGGACGCCCCTCTCGGAATCCGAATTGAGCGTCCTACAGATCGGGGCCCACCTCGTAGATGTGCCGGGCGATACGGGCAGAGAGTCTCCTCTCAAAAAATTTGCCCGCCTCGTCCAGCAACACGATGGCTGCGACCGTATCGGCAGGGATTATTACCCCTGAAGACCACGGGTATACATAGTCTGGCCATAAATACTGTTACAATGACTGCCTCGTTGGTCTCGCGGTTAGCGTGTGCGACTGCTGATCATGAGGTCTCGGGTTCGATTCCCGGGTCGGACAAAATGTTTGTATGATCTACATATATTTGTTTCGGAGTTTGGGTGTTTTCTATGTATAATATAGGTATGTATTAACAAAAAAAAAAGTATAAATATATTTGTATCAGTTGTCTAGTATCCATAACACAAGCTCTGCTTAGCTTGGGACTAGATGGCGTTGTGTGTTAGATGTCTGAAATAATAAAAAATAAAAAAATGAACGAAATATTACTTTTGAATTTGGAATCTGTCATTTTTATACGATTTTTCATTGTGTTTTCTTATTTTCGCGTCAATATATTTTAAAATATTTTGTGGTATTAAAATGGAGTGGGGTGATGATAAAGAGAGTCGAATCGCTGCTATTGCATTATATGAAGTAGGTATGTAGCCAAATATATTTTTTTAAATCCTCCATAAGCTTGGTGTTAGTCAAATGTTTATGTACCGGGCTATTGATAGGTACACTGAAACCTCTGTTTGTGACAGAAAAAGATCTAGCCGTCCACGTAGCGTTCGTACGAAAGAGGCGATTAAAGCAGTAAGAGAAAGAATTCGAAGAAATCCTGTCCGAAAGCAAAAGATTTTATCTCGGGAGATGAAGATAGCACCCAGAACCATGTCACATATTTTAAAAGATGACTTAGGACTTGAAGCCTATAAGAGACGCACTGGTCATTTCTTAACTGATCATTTAAAAATAATAGGGTGGTAAAATCAAAACAACTACTTAAGCGGTCCGCAAAGGGAAGTTACAGAAAAAAAAAGTTTACGGATGACATTTTTTTTTACAATATTTTAACAAATTAAATGACCGTATATATGCTGAAAGCTCTAAAGAAGCTTCCCAATTAGTCAACAGAGTACAACGCGGGCATTATCCGACCATAGTGATGGTTTGGTGAGGTGTCAGCTATGAAGGAGTGACTCAGCCATATTTTTGTAAAAAAGGTATCAAAACATCAGCACAAGTGTATCAAGATACAATTCTTGAGAAGATAGTTAAGTCTCTTAGCAACACCATGTTCAATAACTACACAATGATCAATAAAACACAAAAGGAGCTGGAGCTGGAAGGTAGCCATAGGAACTGTGTAAAGAAACGTCGCAACATCATCGAGTTTGGACTCGTTTGATTCGTCTCGAGGCATTCCAGTAAAAGCTTGTTTTTAAAAAGCAAATAAATAAAATAAAATTTATTTATTATCGTCCTTGATTTCTGTTCTGTTTTCTTTATTTAATTTGAGCTATAGGATATTTTGGATAAGTGCGTTTGAGTAAGTAGTCGTGGATTTAATTTCCGATCAAGTAATTATAGGATCAACAATATAAGTAGGTAGGTAGGTAGTAGAGCCACGCTGATTTTAGCACGGTAGGGCCGGCTCGACCGGGGCGGTACTACCCTCGCACAGAAAATCAACGTAAAATGACAGCGTTCGTGCTGTCGTATTTCGTTGGTGAGTGCGAGACCGGAGGCCCAAAGATGCAGAAGTATCACTAGCCCGCCATGGTGTGGGTAACCATGCTGCATTGTTGCATTGTCCGCATTCGCAGTATGGTGACCACCACTCTTGGATTCTGCTTATGCTTTCCATGCAGGCATGGCAGGGCCAAGTATAAAAAAAACGATTTTTCTGGTAATAATTCAAGTAAAGTATACGTAGGTGGTTTAAAAAGTTTCCGACGTAACAATGATACAACACATTGTTTGCTTTATTTTCTACATTTTCTCCTTGAACTATATCCACTTCTCCCAGCGATGTACAATGCAAATGTAAAGAAGCACGTTTACATTCACTAGTTTTTGTTGACGAAATTTGCTATATCCTCGTAACTTTTTAGACCACCTAGAACGTTATATTAGTTAAGGAGTGTTTGAGATTAATGTATTTTCTATAACTTCTGTGCATGAATGTACTTACTCTTTATTATATTCACGGCTTGTTTTCGCTGCAAATTCTTCATTCTATAATGACTAATCTCGAATTCTTATCGTGATGTAGTTGTTAAGCTCGGATAAACATATCGACGATGGAAAGGCATAATGTATTAACCGCCATTTTAGGCGATATTGAGTTATATATACCATTGGAATCGGGAGAACGAGCTCTTTCGAATGGTCCTAGTTTCAGCTCGATCTAATGACTTTTGTGGTCGTTAATACACCGTGATTTTGATCCTTTTCATATTTTTTTGTGTTTTAACTCCATAGTAAATGGTGAATTTTGTCATTAAAACACCTCTCAACTAAAAAAAATACTTTAAGCTACTTTGCTTTATTTGACTTTAACCAACTGTGATTGTTAAAACAATTTACCAAGTTTTAATCTTACCATTTTTTATTTGATACATTATACTCAACTTGATTTTACTTCACCAATGGAGTTCAAACATTTTACTACGATTTGAAATAATAGTCATTGTAAGTTAATACATTTTGCTCCGATTTGAAATGGTAGTCATTGTAAGTTAATTCATTTTACTCGACTCTAAAATACTATTGTTTAATAGATAATACATTTTACCTATCTACAATAAACTGATATTATGCGTTGAGTCGTTTTACTGTTCCTTCTAAAATATATTTTAATACACTAAAACAAATTTACTCGTTTTCTTTTACAAATAAAACCGGCGTTTAAACTGTCTGTGCTAGTTTAATTTTTTGCTATAAACCATCATAAAAATAAATATTGCATAAAAAACTTGGTGGATAATACATACACAATAAAGCAAATTGCGAGTAAATCACGACCCCGCGACATGCGCAGGCGCTTCAGTCACCAGTTGAACATTGTAATCTTTGATGATCCATATTTATATACCACAGCTTAAAGCTGACTAAAGTAAATGTTAATGTTACTTTTTTAATTTAAGTTTATGTTTGATAAAAGTTTAGTGTCTTGTGTGTTATTTAAATTTCAATATTGTATTCCTATTAAATTCCTGAGTCCGTACTCACATGCGGTATAACTCGATAGTTTTACTCCAAAACGAGTAAAAATATACGTGTGGACCGCAAAACTCACAACACGAAGGCTCGCATCGAGCCGTGTGGACGAAAGCCCATGCCGTGGTTTTTACTCGACATGTTTGTTCGATCGAGTAAAACCGTATGTGAGTACTTAGAAAGTTCCTTTAAATTAGGATCGTTGATATGTCATAATAATTATTTTCTAGCAGTTTTACATCAGTTTTATGCTGCCTAAGGTATTAAAAGTTTAATGTTACTGATACTTTACAATGACATTTGTCATGATAAAAGTATAGTGTAAATTTTAGAAGTGTTATTTAATTTTGATTCTAAACTGGTGGACAATAAAATTAGGCCACCTACTACCAAGCATGTTGTTGTTACTGGATTTCAAAACAAAACTTTTTAAAAATATAGTTTTATTAATTTTATATCCATTCTTAAATAAATTAATGAATTTTTAATTCTTTTAAAAAATTTTTAAAGAAAAATCGAAAATAAAGAAAAAATTAGTACAACCTTATACTGATTTAAAGAAAAACGGGTTGCACTTCGGGAGTGCCGGTAGAAGTGAAAACTTGAACATTATCGTTATGCATTTTTGATTTTTAAATTTCATTTTTTAATTTCCTATATTTAGTAAACATAATGAACGATGCTATACGAATCTATGCCATGCTTTGCCTTTAATATTCCTTGAGAACCGATAACTACAGAAATGCTTATTGTGATGTTATAAAAATATAGGTTAATGCTATACAGTATACCCCAAAACCCGAGCGAAGCCGGAGTTCATCTAGTATTTTTATAAAGTACTCACTCATTTTCTGTTACTATTTCTTCGTCACTTTTTTCATTAATAGATGTACTTTGTTCAATTTCCATTTTTTAAACACTTGATATACCTACATGAATTTTACAAGTATACAGACAGTTGAGCCATCAGCTTTCACCATCCGTGCATGCGCTGGCTGGACATGAGCAGGCTGCACGCCCTGCGCCGCTTAAATGAAACAGCAGGAGCAGGCAAACATTTTCGCCGCGCGGTAGAAAGAGAGGGGGATATTACTTTCTCTCCTACCTCCACGCCTCCGTCTTACGAATATTCCATCAGGTTACGTGTCCTGACGCGAGTTTAACATTTTTTACCCATCCCAAAAAAGTGCACAACGTCGCTAAAGACGTTTTCACTTCAAAAACTAAATGGTTTCGCTGATGTCAATCATCTCATCTCATCTCAAGCCTTCTTCAACCATTTTGGTGTAGGCCTCCTTCAACCCCCTCCACTTCTTTCTATTTTGGGCAGTTTGTATCCAATTTTGGCCCGCCACCTTCTTGATGTCGTCCTTCCATCTCATCTGCGGTCTGCCAACTGGTCTTTTAAAATTCCACGGTCTCCATTCTAAGAGGTCTTTGCACCACGAATCAGACTTACGGGCTACGTGACCTGCCCATTGCCACTTCAGTTTGGCTACACGCTTTACTATATCTGCAACTTTGCTTTGTTTTCTTAACCATTTGTTTGTTTTACGATCTCGTAAGGATACTCCTACCAGCTTACGGTCCATTGCCCTTTGAGTGACTAAGAGTCTCTGAAGCATAGCCTTCGTTGTCACCCAAGTTTCGGCTCCGTAGGTAAGGACAGGTAAGACGCACTGGTTGAATATACGTGCTTTCTGACTGCTGGTGAGATTCATTCGAAAAACAAAGTCCAGTTTTGCAAATGCAGCCCAGCCAAGACGCACCCTTCTGCTAATTTATATTTCCTGGTTTTCTTTTCCAAGTGTGACTTCTTGCCCAAGATAGGTGTATTTCGTGACTTTTTCCAAAGGCCCTCCTTTGGAAAGCTGATGTCAATATTTCTTCATATTTCTTCTTCAGTAAGAGATGTTTCATAATACATTACACTTATCATACGTTTGTTCATGGACTGTATCAGTTTTTTAATGATAGATTGGGGTATGTTTTCCCATTTCTCCAATAAAGGCGCCTGCAGCTGTTGTATGTTCTCAGGAGCTGGTTCTCGCTGTCTAACTCGCCGTTTTAGCTCTTCCCATAAATGTTCTATTGGGTTAAGGTCTGAACTTAGTACTGGACAGTCCAGAACCTGTATTCCCACATCTCGTAAGTAATCTTTAACGCACATAGCAGTGGGCGCGCATTATCGTGAATTAATTTAAATTCTGGACCGATAAATCCTGAGTATGGCACTACATGCTCTTCAAGAATGTACAGTCTTCAGCAGTCACAGTTTCTCTTTTAACGATAACCAGCTCTGTACGAGCTTCTAAGCTTACACCTCTCCAGAACAAAACTGAACCACCTCCAAAGCTTACCCTTTCGGATATGGCACATTGTGCATATCGCTCTCCCGGTCTATGATGTACTTTCTTGCTACCATCAGCATCATAAACTTCACATTGTCGAGCGACATTTCGCTAGCTCATTCCAGTTTGTAACAACGTTACGTCTGCTTCGCGTAGATCCATATTTATCGGTAAATAAGAAGTGAGAGAGACAGAACTTAAATCAGTAATACAAATTTAACAATAGTTCTAAATAGTGTACTAGCGACAGGACATTAAACATAAAATATTAAAAGTGTGGGTACCTAAAAAACTGATTAAATGTCATTTGACACATTTAAATTTGGTAATTTAATCAATGTACCCTCTACTAAGATTAAAAATGTACGTTCAAAAACGTATAATTTATTTAAATTTTTACAGGGATCGTAATTTCTGAATAAATCGTAAAAATAGGAGTGGCCTAATTTTTTTGACCACCAGTTTATTATGATCTCACTATTCTGTGGTCCGTACCTAGGGTTACAAGTACTAGCAAGTTTAAGCATATTTTGCAAACTTTATGACCAATATAATGTTTAGTAAAAGATTTAGTTTTATGTTTCATTTTTTAATATTTTCGGGTTTTTGTAAAGTTTTTGAAAGTTTAGTTTGTGGCATAAATTATAGTAAGGTGTACAGTTAAGCCACTTTGTTCTCCTTGTTCGAATAAAACGATGTCAATAAAACTGTTTTTCCAGGTTTCCATAGATATAAAAAGATTAAATAAAACTATTTACCTCTCTCTGGTCATGACTGTATTAGTTATTAAGTCATTTTACTTGAAAATAATATCCAATGTATTTGGATATAAAACATTTTACTTGGAAATAATAATATATGTTTTGGATTTAAAACATTTTACCAGATATCAAACAGTATTTTTTTTTAACTTGAACTAATTTTACCTATCTGAGATATTGAGGTATTTTGTATTAACTCCATAAATCAATAGAAATAATAGACATACATTATTTTTGTTAAATTGTATACATTTGTAATACATTTATTACTAATTCACTTAAATTTCGTTGAGATATCTTCAATACTTTAAAAGTTATGACATTTTTAAAACTTTAATCGTCTCTCCTGAATATTTTACTAAATGGCGGTTAATACATTTTGCCTTTCCACCATCGATATGTAAGATATCCACGCGCAGGATTTCAACTGTTATCTTTCAAATTTCAATTGGATTATCTTGTTTTTAGAGTTTATTAACTTTTTATTTAAAAAAAATATTACTTTCTAAAGTAGAAAATATTTTTTATTTGTGTGTTTAAGGGATTTTATTGTATGGTTTAAGAGATTACCTGTTTTCGTTAAGTACTTTTTAAACTTGCAAGCTTATCCAATTATAATATGTATAATATACATATATGTAAATAGTCTTTGCCCGCGCCTCCACTCGCGTATATGTAACCTACATATACGCGAGTGGAGGCGCGGGCCCGCCACAAAAAGTAGCCTAGTCCTTCTCCAAGGTCCAGTCTATCTCTAAACTGAAATTCATTCAAATTGGTTACTTGGTTTAGCCGTGAAAGCGTAATACACATACAGACAGAGTTAATTTCGAAGTATTAATACTTATTAGAATAGATTCGAAAGTAATTTTTTAGAATGTTTTATATACCTACTAGAGTAACGTTATTAATCAGATATTTTTGTTTAACTCTGTACGTTTATTTAGTAGCCTTCTATTTCATAAAACAAATATATAAATTATATTCCAACTTTAATACATAAGTCTCGTCAGTCGTCGTTTAAAAAGATAGAGAAATTATCCGTTTCGCATGAATCATTTACAAATCTAATATGCCAAAACTACAAAGTATTGTATTCATAAAACGTTTCGTATCTTAAATGGTAAAGTTTGTGTCACAAGTGACAATGGACCGCAGTTATTTGATACCGTTACCTATATCGAATCGATAGTTAACTGTGAACGTTATCACGACTCGATTGAGAAAGTACTAGATTTATTCTTTGAATAAAAACTTTTTGACAAAGCTTCTCAATGTTCGGAATTTAAAAATAAAATTTGTTTAATTTAAAAGAAAGTTCCAAAAACAAAACTAGTTTTCATACAATCTTAACAATTCATTCGTGCATTTAATGTTCTGTTCTCAGATTACTAAGTTATGTCGATTAGTTTGATTTTAGAATATAAAAATGACCGATGAAGTCTTGTGTGTCTGCTAAATATATCTTTAACAGAACTCTTTGGGGTAAGTTTTATTAACATCAGCTTTTGAATGTTCCAAATTTTATTTAACAGTCGTTGCTACGGGACACTTTCACGGATAATAATATGATTACAATACGATCGTGTCTTCCAGAATCGATAAAACAGTCCAATTGAATTGGTTAAAACCGAGTAAAACGAAGTTTATTTTCTAAACTTTCAAAACTGAGAATTTAACGGATTAAATCATGAATAATCATGATCAATCAAAGACGCCCGAGTAACGATTGATTGTTATATAAATAATCGATTAAGCTGTTGATAGTAATCGACCACGATGTAGGTTAACGGTAGTTAATAGTTTTAATACGCATTACTATCGTGACTACATATAAGTGGCCGGCTCAAACCAGGCAGCTAAGTTTCTAATTTCCAAAAGTGTTGCCGTATTAAAAAAGCCATTAATTAAATAATCAAACGCTTATTGAACCGATGTAGATGAAACTTTAATGAGCTAGTTTAACATAGATAAAGAATCCTGATTGTTACTGCGTTGGACTTCAAATTTGAAAGTTAACCTGTAATTGTAATGTTTTAAAATAAAACTATTGTGCTGGGGGAATACCATATACTTTTTATTATATTAAAGTTTAACAATACAAGAGTACGAAATTTATATGTAAAACCAAACTGCATAAGAGTAATGGCGCCTATACAGTATAACCATAAAATAATGTAATTAGTATTCGCTACTGTGTACCTACTATACTAAACTGTCTGAATAATGTATGGAGACGGGACGTAAACCCTTTCTACTTTAGAATGTGTCAATTTAAATCATGGCGGCACTGCGCTCTGATGTCGAGAAGACCACGTTTTAAACTAAAAAATTTAATTCACAAATTAGACTAGGTATAAACAGTCATAAGTATAACATAATGTGTAGATATTTTGATAAATGTAGTTGAAAACATTTTGACATAACTATTTTCAGCGTTGTCATTTTAAAATTTTGCAATGACCTGGTAATTTAGGGTGATTATCACCATATGAAGATCATCAAGTTCAATGATTATGTTAATTATATTCCTCTTCGGATCAGCCTCCTAGGCAAGTTGATATTATCCAAACGTAAACGTTATTATAAAACTAACAAATGTATGGAAATGACATCATCTCAACGCTAAGTCACGTGGTGAAAACAAAATATTAGCCAATACAAAATTCAAGAGTTTAGATGCATTACCGATAGGGTAGATCATTGTATCGCAAATAAATACCGATCTCCTTATTAAAACGAATATTACAAAATATCTCCGAAAATATAATTATCTGGGGACACGGTCGTGCCCCTGCCAAGACGAGCCAAGCGAAGCGCAAGGGCACTACTTACCTTTTCTCGAAGTGTTTTGTCGTTTTTTTGAACCCTCATAACTTTGGTTCCCGATATACCAGATCGTTCAAATTCTCAGGATATGATGTTAACAAATGTAAAGTAAGTTTAGTATACAAACAACAAAAAAAATCATAAACCTATTACTTTTGCCCCCCAACCTCCAAATTTGGGGGGTGGAAGTTTGTACGAGACTTTCACTAATTTTTATGATAGAGGTTTTATTTTTGGTATACGGCCTTTTTCGAAAGAAGGAAGAAGATGTACAAAAAATAAGAAAAAAAATACTACCTTAAGCAACTTACAAAAAGAAATGAAATCCCACCAAAAACATTTTCATGTAAAATGTTGCCAAGACGACTTCATATGCCTAACCTAAAAAAAACCACTAACCTAACCTAAAAAGGTAGTAGAGCCACGCTGATTTCAGCACGAATGGGCCGGCTCGACCGGGGCGGTACTACCCTCGCACTGAAAATCAACGTAAAATGACAGCGTTCGTGCTGTCGTGTTTCGTTGGTGAGTGCGAGACCGACGGCCCAAATAGTCTAGTCAACAAGTTCCATACTTGTTGACTAGACTAAAAGATGCAGCAGCATCACTAGGCCGTCATGGTGTGGGTCGCCATGCTGCATTGTCTGCATTCGCAATGAGTATGGCGAACACCACTCTTGGATTCTGCTTATGCTTTCCATCAGGCAGAGTAGAGTCAATTTGGCGGGCCAAACATAAAAAAAAAAAAAAAAACCCTGTGAAAAATATATCAGATCTCATGGAACCAGCAACTTGATATTCTAGGAAACAATCGCACATATTTTTGTTGGGTCTACCCCCTTGGGCAAGATAAAGTGCTTCGCGTCAATGCTCTCCCTACAATAGGGTAGTTGACACCTTGGTCCAATTATACCCTATTCAACTTCCTCTGAGACAAAAGGTAAACAAAGAAATCAATGTTTCTCAAACAAGTTGATCGAGAGTAAAGATGGCCGGTGTAACCCAAATAATTATAAAATTTCACATGTCTACGTAAATTATAATCCTTATCACTACTCTTCAATTTAGTAGTGTTATAATACGTTCAAAGTTTGGGAACAGCTACAGTTTTAGGTGTTTTTAATGTCACTTTTTAGTCAGTCCACTATGAACTCGGAAAATTTTGAACAGTTGCAATTATTTTATTTTTAACACACGTATTTCCGTTGTACTTGACACTGGCAGAATTGTAAACATCGGCACAGTTTGCCATTTTCCAAGAAAAAGAAAGAAAATGTCATTTCTTTATTGATTTTAGATGCATATATAATTTGATCTATTAAAGAACCTTTTTCTGGTTTGTTTACCTTTTGTCTCAGAGGAAGTTGAATAGACTATAGTTACTTGTATCATCTGTCAAAACGATAACTTTGTATGAAAAATGTACTAAATACAAACTTTTGACGTCACTGTTTTAGACTTCTGAATTGAGCAATATATTTCAATGTTTAGTTGATTTAAATTTGTAATAGAAATGAAAAGCTGTAATCCCACCAAAAACATTTTCATGCAAAATGTTGCCAAGACGACTGCATATGCCTTACCCTGTGAAAAAGATATCAGATCTCATGTAGAGCCAAGGTTCTGAATCTATACGCCCTAACTCTACCAACCCTAACTTCATAAACTCTACATCTCAGTAAAAATGTATGGCTTGGCTGTTTCGTTACTTCAGAATCTAAATACTCCTATAACATTACTTCAGAAACTAGATATTTGCTAACACAAAATGCGTTCGTTTCCCCTTCGTGACGGTATAGTAGCGATAGATAGATAGATGTAGAGTCTAAAACAGTGACGTCAAAAGTTTGTATTTAGTACATTTTTCATACAAAGTTATCGTTTTGACAGATGATACAAGTAACTAATTGGACTAAGGTGTCAACTACCCTATTGTAGGGAGAGCATCGACGCGAAGCACTTTATCTTGCCTAAGGGGGTAGATCTAACAAAAATATGTGCGATTGTTTCCTAGAATATCAAGTTGCTGGTTATCTGCACATGTAAATAGGAAAGTTGAACTTGTGCGGTATCGTGAACCAAATCGCAAGAGGCAAGGCGGTCGGCTCTTGACTCGAATTCTACAGTCCCGTTGTACTATCGCTGTAAAGAGATGAATACTCCATTCATCTTGGTACAGCGTGAAGCGGTACAATAACCGTGGAGAAAACTGTTGGTGAAGACAGATTTATAATTGTATTTTCGATATTATTTGACTTGAAGGGCATTATCTGAACTTTATTATTGAAGTTTAACCCCATATATATTTATAATGTATATGTTTATTTAAAAAGTATATATGTAATTATATCAGTTGTCTAGTACCCATAATACAAGCTCTGCTTAGTTTGGGACTAGATGGCGTTATGTGTTCGATGTCCGAAATATTTATTTATTCAATTTCCCTATCTGCTTTAATTGTTCTACATTAAATTTCATTTCCTATAGTTTTTTTAATAGTAATGGTCATACTGAAATTTAAAAAAGAGAATATTCATTTTTTTACATTATTATCTCGCTACGAACAAGGAGTTTCGCGTATATTTCTCAATGGCAAAACGACAGTTCATCGACTCAAAGTCATTAACTTTGTTCACTTTTATAAGTTTATATTTGCATATTTTTTTTTATTTAACGATCAAATGCAATAATTTACATATGTTATGTACCTATCTAGATATCCAGATAAAATTATTGCGTTAAACAATTTTATTAGTTGTCATGTCTTATACATATCTTATTTGTTGTTTACCTTAGTTTTTAACATTCTACTGTAAATGTAATCACTTGTAAATATGGAAAGTATGTTGTAAAATAAGTTGAATGTATCTGCTTGCTTATAAAACTTTTTATAATCAAAATTTGACCACACGGTACCTACTCCACAATTTTCATTAATTTGTGAACACTTTGATTGGCTGGACAGTTCTATTAAGAATTAACGTTCATATTTTTCATTTATACTATTTTATAACTATTCTAATCAGTTTTTCCCTGATCATCTGATTTGCGGAAAAACAAATAAACAAAACATAATCATTTGAAAAGTTCAGTTGTGATGATTATTAAGATTAAGTTCCAAATCTTAATTTGTATATTTAAAAACAGGAGAATATTAAGTAGGTATATTTTTTACTGTTTTTAGTCATATTATGTAAATTGTAAGGAACGATTAGTTCGCAAGTAACAAGTGCTGCTTGCTCTCAAAATGTCGTGTGGTCAAAATACAGCTCGGAGACCATGGCGACCGAGTAACCAAAGAAAACGTCCGTAGTTATATTCTTGCTACGAAGATACAAGTCATTGCTGACCCTTACAGTTATTATTCAGTATTTTTTTATTTTTTTTAAATGATATAGGGGGCAAACGAGCAGACGTATCGCCTGATGGTAAGCGATTACCGCCGCCCATGGACACCCGCAACACCAGAGGCATCACAAGTGCGTTGCCGGCCTTTTAAGAAGGAGTACGCTCTTTTCTTGAAGGTTTGAAGGTCGTATTGGTCCGGGAATACCGCAGGCGACAGTTCATTCCACAGTTTTGTTGTGCGAGGCAGAAAGTTCCTGGAAAAGCGCACAGTTGAGGACTGCCAACCATCTAGATGATGGGGATGAAACTTCTGTCGCGTAGGACGATGGCGGAAAGAGGCGGCAGGAGTCAGTCCGAACAATTCCTCACTCACTCACTCTATCACTCCCCATGATAAATGCGGTAGAAGATGCACAGCCAAGTTACATCTCTACGCAGCGCCAAAGAGTCTAGCCGAATTGAAAGTTCTTGGCAATCGACGACTCGAGTCGCTCTCCGTTGAATGCGGTCCAAAGGGAGGAGCTGGTATTGGGGTGCCCCCGCCCAAAGATGGGGACAGTATTCCATGTGAGGCCGAACCTGGGCCTTATAAAGTAAAAGGCGGTGGGCCGGAGTGAAATACTGTCTCGATCTGTTGAGCACACCAAGCTTTTTCGAGGCCAATTTGGCCTTACCCTCCACGTGGCCACGAAACTGGACTTCGCTCGACATGTCTACACCAAGAATTCCAATATTGGCTGAGGCAGATAGTGGAGTGCCTTCGAAACGAGGACATACGACCCACGGAAGTTTTTTAGTGGTGAACGCGCAAATTTGTGTCTTTGTGGGGTTAAATTGGACTAAATTAAGTCTACCCCAATCTGAGACCTTAGATTAGAGTGATCGCCTTTTTTTGGGATCGGGTGGACTAATGCTGCCTTCCATGTTGTCGGGACTACGCCAGAAGAGTAGGAGAGCCGAAAAAGACGCGTTAAGACCGGTGCCAACTCTGGAGCGCACATCTTCAACACTATAGGGAGGATTCCATCCGGGCCACTCGACTTATGGATATCCAGGGATAAAAGTGCTATACGCACTGAGCGTTGGTGAAACTGGATATCCAGCATACGGCTCTCGCACCGCGGTATGGTAGGCGGCTCTTGTTCCCCGTCATCCAAGGTCGAGCTGGACGCAAAGTGTTTTGCCAGGAGATCGGTTTTCTCCTTTGCGTCATAGGCCAACGGATTATTTCCCAAGTGCAAAGGTGGAAGGGATGGCTTTCAGAAATTCCCTTCGATAGCCTTGGCAAGAGACCAGAATGCTCGAGTCCCCGAAGGAAGACGCTCAAGCCTCTCGCCAATCCCAGCAATGTACATCGACTTCGCCCTAGCTATGTCTCTTTTGAAGGACCTGGAGGCAAAGTTGTACTCCTTTTTTAGAGCGCTGGTGTTTTGATCCCGTACCGCCGCTGCGTCAGCCCAGGCTTGGTAAGCTTCCTGCTTCCCGCGAGAAGCTTTTTTGGAAGATGAACCAAACCAGGGCCGACACTTGCCACCAATGGGAACCACAGAGGATAGAATGAAAATCTCCATACCCTGCAGCACAACATCAGCAATAGAATCAGCAGCGGTGTTGGGATTATCCGGCGAGAAGCACAACTGTCTCCAAGGGTAGGTCGCAAAGAAGGACCGCATCCCATCCCAATCTGCTGACTTGTAGTGCCACACACGGCGACTGCGTGCAACTCGCGATCGCGGTGAGCATGTGAGTGGACTGTACTCCGGACAAGGCAATGGTCTGAGGAGCCAAGTGGGGCGTTTACGGATACGTGGTATCCGTCCGGATGAGAAGTTAGCAGAAGGTCCAACAAAGAGGAATTCTGACCTTCCACATCTGGGACTCGCGTGGGCGTGGTAACCAATTGTGTCAGGCCATAAGCCAGGGCGAAGTCGTGAACAGATCTCCCCGCATGATCCGTTTTACTGGAGCTGAGCCAGCCGGCGTGGTGAGCGTTAAAATCGCCAAGTACGATGATCTCTGCGGAAGGGGTCTGCTGCTGCACAAGGTCTGTAGCCATCTGGATGTGCTCAATGAGTCGGTCAGTTTCGGCATCACCGCTATAGGACCTATAGAGGCACGCATAGACGCGGGGATGGTCGTCGCTGTCTACACGGAGCCATAAGCTGGAGAGGTCCCCACCTTCAAGGTTGCTGAGGCGACGAGAGCTAATATCGTCTCTGACGTACACGCACACTCCGGCTGTAGACATAAAGGAATGTTCTAGTCCGTACCTCGGGTAGCTGAGTTAGGATGTGTCCGCAGGAGACGATATCTGCGTCTCGGTCAAAAAGAGTAATGCTGGCTTTGCTGTCTCGAGGTGGTGATGGACAGCATCAAGATTACTATGTAATCCCCTGACGTTGCAGAAGTCCACGACCAGCGTGGTAGGGGGTGCCGTGATGTTACTGCTCTTACCCCGAGCGTGATCTAGCGCAATTTTGCCCTCCCCAGAATACGAGGCAGCCTCGGCATCCACGTTCAGGCGCGTTGTGTCCTGAGCGCGGACGCCTAGAGAGGGATTCTCCAACGCTAGCGCAGTTGGTACCCTCCTGGGGTATCAATCTGTCTGTCAACTGCGCCATCATGGGGAGGGGGGGGGGGGGTTGGGCCTCCGGTATCCTCACTCACTCGGTGAAACACAGCGCAAGCGCTGTTTCACACCGGTTTTCTGTGAGGCCGTGGTATCACTCCGGTCGAGCCGGCCCATTCATGCCGAAGCGTGGCTCTCCCACGGTATGCGTGTATTCAGTATTCATTAGAAGTCCACATAGGGCATTTTGTTATCAAATCAACACGGTATCTAATCAAGCATTTAAACATTCAGTGTAGGTGGAATTCTATCAAAGGCAATCTTAGCAAAACTAATTTAGTCAAATAAATTATTAGGAAATACCCAAAATAATAATAATATATAAATAAATATTTAGATATATGGCAACTTGTAACATCTCAGTGCTTTATAAAATATGGCACTAAGAAAAAGTTGAAGGACCGAAATCGATTTAGTTCAGATAGATTTTGTAGAAATATAGTTACAAATAGACCACTTCTTGATAAATAGCAAATAAGGCTTTAAAAGCCATAGACAAGGAAGTGAACAATAAAGATGACCGAAGATAGCATTAATAGCGAAAGGTATGTTAAGATTGTTAAGCGCCCCTTACCTATTCACCGCTGATTGTCTATGACGTTTACCAAAAACCTCGCAAAGAAATACGAAGCTTTGTCATTTTATGAATAGAAGATCCTTTCTTCAGAATCAGACGGGCATATAATGCGAATGAGTTATTGTTCACATCATGTCCTCATTGCTTATAATGAGGACCAATTAAGTACTCTATGACTGGAATAACAATCAGATTACGTGTGTAATTAAACAACCGTTGAACCTTTCAGTATGCGTTCTGTTATTATAATCACTTAATAGAGACTTCTGCGGGATTTGAATTTATCGTCTCCTCTGTTCTAATTTGAATTCCGAATCTTTTTGACATTGGCGGGGAATATTGAAAAAAGTTTTTTTTACGTACGTAAGATTAGTTTGTTTTCTTAGTATTTTTATGTCATCATCATCATCTTCTTTTTTCCGAATATATTTGAAGTCGGTGCAATAAATCAATAAGTTCTTTATTTCATTTAAATTCCTGGAAACTTTGATATGTATTTTGAAAAAATGATCTAAGTATCGAGTTCTGGAACCCATAGTACACGTTTCACTTAGTTTAAGTGGCGATGTTTGATGTTATGGCTCATAAGCATTAAGCATATAGATTGCAAGGCATTATGTTATTATCACCTCTTGTTATTATCGTCTTTTCCCGCTCAGTTAAGATTGGGTCAAGCTTGGCAATGCACGAGTGACACCATTTAGTCGCAAGTGCATTTGCACTGCATGCATATGCAACGATTAATTAGACTTCTAGATAACACTTATAGCTTTAAACGGTTTAATTTTATTTATTATACCAGTTCACAATGTATAAGTGTACTACTAGCTTTTGTCTGAGTCTCTGCTCTGCTCCGTCTGAGTGTATGTGGGTTATAGCGGTAAATAGTAGCCTATGACCTTCCTCAAGAATCAAAGTATCTTCATATTCTTCATGTCAAATTTCATTAAAATCTTTGCAGCGGTTTAGCCGCGAAAGCGTAACAAACAGATAGACAGAATTACTTTCGAATTTATAATAGTATGGAGTTACATTGTTGGCACTTTTAGATTCGAAGGTATGAATACAATCTAATTGTATTTAATTAGCGTATTTCCCCACATTACTATACAGGAGGAAGCATGCATATTTCACGTATTTGGTATAAGACACGTTGGCACGCGGCTTTCTCACGGCCCTTCAGCACTGGGACGATCACGTACTAACATTGCTTTGCCGTGAATGTGAAATTATGCCGATACTCGGACACGCATCGCAATAGAACGACACACTCCTAACTTCTAATCTCACTCTATCTTAGACTTTATCACAAGGCATTAAGGTAGTGAAAATGTCTGCTGGATAGAAGGTGCACGTGGTTTTCTGTGACACGAATACTCATTACCACAAGCGGATTACGGTGTTGCGTCATTTCCCTGTAAAAATATTTAGTTCTGTTTACGATTATTCAAAGCATACCAGAATTGGATGGCGACTAATTTCTGGTACATACGAATTATAAATGGTTCAGTGAATATACTTACTAACATTGTGATGTGATTTCGTACTTCATAGAATTTAGAATAAATGTAAATATTTACCTACTAATTTTTTTTTATTGATTTTTTTTATTTTCTTCTCTCTCTCTTAATAACAGACCGTAGAAAAATAAAAAGTAAATCATATAGCGTGGTATTAACTCATACCTTTTAAGCCCGAAACTTTGAATTTAACAAAACTAAAATGCATTAATTATGTTCTGTCAGCCTCAATTAATACCAAAAGGACATGCATGACGAACAAATTTCACAATGAATGGTTATGTTAGTATTTGGCACAATGTCAAAGGAATCTGGGCCAATGTGGCCGATTGGCGCATACACCAGTGCCTGCACTCTGCTATGGACTCTAGGATATGGCTAGCGCGATAATTGACCAATTACAAAATAACTTAACTGTCGCTTTGTTAGCTATTTAGGTACTAGGTATTGTGCAGTTTGAATTAAGAACAGTTGATTGTTTTTTCCTTTTTTTTAAATTGAAGTGTCTATTTGTAATATTAAATTACCAGCTTTTCACTAAATGTCTCTGAAAGTATTATATGGTGCTTACATCACAAAATCCTAAAATGTCTGTAAAAGCGCTACCGATTTTGATGGGACTTTCACTAGCAGATAGCTGATGTTATAATGTAGTTATGATGAGTAACTAAGTTATTTTCATTTTAGAAATAGCGTTACATGAAGACAACATTTTAACCAAAAATAGACCATAGAGGATATACCTATTATACCTATAGTAATAACAGAGATGGTTCACTTGTCTTTAAGCGTAGGACACTTTGGGTTTTAAGTCAGTTCTATGAGGACATACGGCTTCCCCGACCACCGAGTGAGGTAACACACAAAGTGGTGACAGCAGTATAAAAATATTTTTTATCTTAGATTAATATAATTAAACGGTGTTATAAATGCTGATCAACCGCAATTCGACTGCAATGACGTCACGAATACCCCTTTAACTTAACCTTCCTAATAAAAGATAAGTGAAGGTCGTATGTGGTCATCATTATCATCATTAACAGCCTTTAATACTCCACTGCTGGGCATAGACCTCCCTTTATAAGGAGGTTTTAGTCTACTATTAGTTAAGGTTGCAAAGTGCCTAATTGGTCTAGCGGTTGACGTATGCTACTGCCGATCAAGAGGTCTTGGGTTCGAATAATTTAAACAAAAATAAAAAGTTTCAAGGTTTCATCATTGATTAGAAGGCAAAGTTCAGACTGCACGGTTGGTCTAGTCGTTTCAGCGGTCGCCACGCGCTGCTATCTACTGCGTCAAGTGTTGTGGGTTCAAATCCCACATGGGACAACACTTTGTGTGATTCAGAATTTGTTGTTCTGAGTCAGGATGTTGTTTGTGTTCGTTTCGTGTATATTCGATAGATAGATCAATATATTTATCGCCCTCGAAAAGTTGACATGACTTGAAAATCAATATTTTTATTTCCTAAAAAGTTTTTGAGATTAATTGTTCCTAAAAAGGAAACAGAAAAAAAGACCCTTAGGGAATGTTACCTACTCGTATATCTCACGTAAAAGAAAGCAATTTATTTTCTTTCACTATTCCTAACACTTCTGTCTCCCGTAGGCTTAACGAAAAGTAGAAAACATTTATTTCTTGTACTCATTCTTTTTTTAACATATTATAGGTTATAGGTATATAACTGGACCGTGGGAAAGCCACGTGAAAAAAAACGGTGTGAAACAGCGCTTGCCTATACCCCAACCCCTCCCCCCATGGCCCCATCCCCTTCCTCATCCCCTAAAGGCCGGCAATGCACTTGTGACGCCTCTGGTATTGCGGTATTGTCCATGGGCGGCGGTAATCGCATACCATCAGGCGATACGTCTGCTCGTTTGCCCACTACTCAATAAATAAAAAACTCCCTAATTTTTATCACTATATATGTGTGTGGTGCTGTACTCGTATTTTGTGTAATGTACAAAATTTGAGTGTGTTTCTTAAGAGTAGACTTAACTTAAAATAAGCAAAATGTTAATTCTTAAATAATTATACGATTAGAACTAAGTATTTATTATATCTTACTACCAAACAACAATTTTTAAAGTCATTGTTGAGTAAGGTCAATATTTCCAATTAGTGATTTGCCTGATCTAATTAAGGACAGGTCTTACCTAGATCAGGCAGATTACTAAATAGTTTCAGGCAATTAACTGAGAATATTTTCTAACGTTAAATAATTAGATTCTTAAACTAACTTGATAATAAATAAATAAATAATTCCATATTCAATGTACAAGATTTAGGTGATATGTAACTTAAGAGTAGACTTAACATAAAATAAATAAACTGCAAATTCTTAAATAATCATACAATTGCAACCAAGTTTTAGTTATATCTTACCAAAAAATTTAAATTCTTAAACTCATTGTTAAGTAAGGTCAATGTTTTAATCTAGTGACTTGCCTCGTCTAGGTGAGACCTGTGTTTCAGGCATAAATGGAACTTTGTACTTAATACTACTTTCAGATTGTAAGAGAATACATAAATATATATAGTAACTGACACATTTATAATTTTTCTATGAACTCATAGTCTAGTCAATCATGGGAATCAGTCTACTGATAAACATCTTTATACTTTATCACATAGGTATATATTTTAGACTAGATTAACCCCGCGGTGTTACCCGCAGTTATTCTAGTACCGCGGGTAACGCCGCGGGGCGAAGCTAGTCTAAAAAAGTAGCATAAGTTACTCCTTATATCATCAGCTATCTGCCAGTGAAAATCCCGTCAAAATCGATCCAGCCATTCCAGAGATTAGCTGGATCAAATAGTATAGTAGAGTATAGATATATATATATATATATATATATATATATTTTTAAGACAACTCGGACAACTAGGAATAAACATCCTGTGTCGCGGGGGACTTTACACACATACATGAAACGGACACAATTAACACACAAAGTGTTATCCCGTGTAGGATTTGAACCCACAACACTTGGTGAATTGGCAAGCGGCGTGGCGACCGCCTAAACCACTAGGCCAAACGTGCAGTATATTACTACAACTAATAATTACTATTATTAGTTAATTATTATTATAATTACTATAATTAGTTGTCTATGGACTCTATCTCGCGTGTAGAGTCAACGCAGAGATTCCGCCAATGTCAAGTGTTTCAAGAGAGAGATAAATTACACCTAGGCACAGAACAAACGATTGTGCTTATCACACAATATAGACCAAGAGCCCACGACAGCCAGACCTTCGTTATTTTATAAAGGCTGAAAGTTTTTCTGTGCATGACCCCTATATAGGTAAGAACGACCAGCTACTATAGAGTTTGGGTTGTGGTTACTTTGGCAGATAACAGGTAGTAAAGGTGTATAAAATAGTACCTAATTTTCGTTAAAGTATAAAGCTCAATTTTTTTTTATTTTCTTCCGGATAACTTTAGAAATATTGTCATCCATTGCCGGACACTTATGAAAGTTGCTACCCCCTGCCAGACACCCCTAAACTTTAATAAATTATAGTTATACTTTCGTTATAGTTTAAAAGCTAAATTTTAACCGACTTACAAAAAGGAGGAGGGTCTTTCTTCCACTGTATGTACTTTTTATTTTTTTTATTTATTTTACATAAAATTATGTATGTTCACCGATTACTCCGTCAATTGTGGACCGATTTTGTTTTTTTTTTGTATTCGAAAGGGTATCTGTCAAAACGATCACTTTGTGTGAAAAAAATGTATTTTATCTTCCCTAGGGAATCAAATCCACGACCTCCAAATTAACAGACAGCCCTACTAACAACAAAGCCAGCAGGGCAGTCATAAAACATACAAGTTTTCACTGCCACTGCAAAATATCTTAGACATTTCTCAAAAAAACCCTATAACTTAACAATAGGCGGATTATTCATGTCGTGTTTAATGCGCATCTAATTATTGTACTATAAGGCAACCGTTGCAGGAAGTCACCGAAGAATGTCGGTTGCGTAACGACTTAACCGTTATGATAATGCTGCTCTCAATCACTATTTGTTGATGTACGGTTTTAAAGGGTTAAAAACAACACTAAGTACTGACTTACAAGCCGTCGGTGGTACTTTTTTCAAGGCACTTGTAAACAAAGTGGAAGGCCTAATTTACTGTGTAGCGAAAATGTCTGCTACGAAAACAAAATCATAAAATATTATGCGAGATTATTACCTGCCCTATGTCAATCAAATATTTAGAGGGTGCTTTTCTAGTCTGTGTCAAGCATAAATTTTTATTTCTCGTAACATCTAATATTAACTGACTGTAACTATATTTTATAATAACTGAGCCCCCGGGGAATTACCCACGGTACAACAGCTTAGTTAGTAGTAGCCTAAGTTACTCCTTATATCATCTATCTGCTAATGAAAGTCCCGTTAAAATCGGTCCAGCCGACAGACAGACAAACATTTCAAAAATTGTTTTTTTTTTTTTCTGTAGGTTCCATATATACTTTCGTATGCATTTAGTGAAAAGCTGTTTATTTAAAATTAGACGATATTTGAAGAACGAAAGCAAACGAGACTTTTTTACGTGACATTGAGTTTTATTACTCTCTAATTGGAGGTACTCAAGCTATATTTAGATTAATAAATAAAGAGAGAATCTTCTTAAAATTAACAGCAAACTTTATTTATTTGCAGCGATTAACTACAATTTAATGGCTCATAAAAAAGGTCTTCATTTGCATCTATAAAGAGTAGGATTTTATACTGCGGGGCCTAGTAAAGCGACTTAAATACCGCTGCTTAAAATTTCAATCGATTTATTTAATAAATAAAAAAACCCGCTACCTACGGCAGTACGTGTTTTATGGCTTATATTATTAAGTTATTTATATTATGAATCCTGTCAAACCTTCAGTAGTCCACTGCTGGACATAGGCCTCTCCATATGAGATTTTAGCACCCAGCACCATTTTTGCAAACAGTTTGATATCATAGAGTTATTATAGATAGAGCAGGGGAGCCAGGCCTCCAGTCGTCCCTCAGTTGACAGACAGATGAAGTACCGCGATCTTCTCTCTCTTTTTAACCGTTGGACGTTTCCGCTTACAGGCAGCCTATATCTATAAAGAACTCTATATTTGATATAGCCCTTGTGTCAAGTTTTCATTCTCTTTGCAGTATCATTATCCTGCGTAGTTTAGTCCCTTTCATGGTCTAAGAAAACAAGGCCTCGCATTCCGAGAGCTCTCTGAGATGACGTCACTATCCGGTTACCACGTGCTAGCAACATGACACGAAATTAACCAATCAGAACCAGCGACAGCGATGATAACGTCATGTCGTTCGTCGGAATGCTATACCTGGCGTAGTATATTGTTATACCATGGTCCCTTTGTCACTTCTTGCGACACCCATAGTCCGTGTTGATAGAAGTTTCTGCTCCTCTAAGTAGTACTTCCCGACTTCTAGATAAAAGAGTCTCCTAGCTGCTGCATGAGCTCTATTTACCATCCACGGAAAGTATGTCCATGGAACCATTAAGAATTGTTAGTTTTACAACGGACATCCCACGGCTGACATAAAGATTTTAAACGCCACCATTCATAAAAGTAATGGTCCCTTAATATATTTGATGATATTATAACATGTTAAGCTCAATTACATTGATTTAGTCGCTCAAAATGTTGAGACATATTTCCGTTGATAATTCAGTTTCCTTCCTATATTATCTTTGTTTATCTATATCGCTCTATTTTATTGCAATGACTAATATTGTTATGTAAATCGTACCACTTAAAATATTGCTTTAATTATCTTCATTTCAAAAAGTTATCAAAAAGCAATTGATTTAGATAGATAAATAGTTTGTTATACTTTATTTCACTAAAAATATATCCAGTGCTGCAGGCAACTTTGCAAACATACATATAAATATGTATGTTTGCAAATATGTTTTTTTTTTAATTTCCTTTCTAAGAGGCAACATAAGGAATAACAAATAATATTATACGAACTTAGGAACACGAAATAACAAATATCACGTGAAGGAGGACGCGAGCAATAGTTAATTACAAATATATACGTTAAAAAATAAAAACAATATAACATAAAATTCTAAATTTGTAAAACCCCCTACTCAAGCACTTAATCGAGTAATCATACGCCAATGATATTTTTGCAGACATTCGGTTATTCTTCCCCACTTTCACCCCCATACCTTTTAAACGACTCAACCGATTTCCATGATACATGTCTAAGAACACTAGCAAGTAACTCATCTTTCATACAAAAAAAACTAAATTGAAACCGCTTCATCCGTTCGCGAGCTACGGTGCCACAGACAGGCAGACAGACAAACAGACAGACAGACACGTCAAACTTATAACACCCCTCTTTTTTGCGTCGGGAGTTAATAATATTAACAAAACAACAGCTGGGCGTAATAGACTTTCGATCACAATAATTATAGTGTTAAAACTATCAATAGGTACTATAAGTAAATATTATTCTAGTTAGCTAGGATTGTCTTATAAATATTTGTATTTATACAGTTGTGGTGATAAGTATATATATAATTTTAACAAACGATGTTCAAGTATGGGGATCTATAAAACAGATTTTAACAGTGAATGATAAGTAAACTTGAACTAATAACTGTAGTGATGCAGAAAGTAGTGCCTACTTCTTGATAGGCACATGTTGTGAGGAGGTTTCTGCCTATCGGTCTCTCCTTCTCTTGCTCTGTACCTGTACCCGATAACTCTAAAAATAGGATTAAAGAGAATTTTTAATAGTCTTCTTCTTGCATTGGTTTACTGAGTTACAAATCGTCTTCATCGTTCTACTGCTGTGTGAAGCTTGCAACCCATCCCTGTAGTTTTGGTCCAATCATGCTTTGACTAAGATAAATGACATATCTAATCTCTGCATTTGTCGAAGAAATATTAATTTAGATTAAAAACTTTCGTGATTCTTACTTTTATTAATATTAAAAAAAAAACAATCAAATTGAGACCTCCTCCTTTTGAAAGTCGGTTAAAAACAGTGTCAAAACGACCTTCCTTCCACTTGGACTTATAGGACCACCGTCTTCTTGTACTGTTACCTTGGAGATCAACGTACCCCACAAATACGCTGTATAAAAGATATAGACTGTTACTGGACAAATGCTAGTTGAACATAGGTCATACACGATTTGATACTTTGAATCTTGAATAATACGCAAAAGAAACGTCCTTAGACTAGAATAGAAACTCCCGTCCGGACCGGTTACGACGGTGACGACGGGTCCGGACGAGTTAATAACTGCAGTTCCCGGATTCCTCCCTTCACAGGCGCAGAGTGGCACACCGTGTGGTTTTAGTCGGTTCGAGTCCGACACACCGCCCCGCCGCAAACCTCGGTGGGGTGACAGCCCGAGGGGATTTCCACACGTTAAAAAAAAAAAGCTTGAAACTCCCCACCGCCCAACCAAACCCCGGTGGGGAGACGGTCCGAGGGGATTTCCATATGTTAAAAAAAAGCGGCCAAGTGCGAGTCGGACTTGCTCATGAAGGGTTCCGCAGCAGCAAGTAACATAATATAATTTTTATTTTATTTTTATATTTGTGTTGATTGAATGAAAGGTAAATTGCAGTTTACGATTTATGACATATTAAAAAAAACTACTTACTAGATTTCGTTGAAACCAATTTTCGGTGGAAGTACATCATATATTTTTTTTAGTTTTATCATTCTCTTATTTTGGAAGTTACAGGGGGGGGGACACACATTTTACCACTTTGGAAGTGTCTCTCGCGCAATCTATTCAGTTAAGAAAAAAATGATCTTAGAAACCTCAATATCATTTTCGAAGACCTATCCATAGATACCCCACACGTATGGGTTTGATAAAAAAAAAATTGAGTTTCAGTTCTTTGTATGGGAACCCCCAAAATTTATTGTTTTTTTCTATTTTTGTATGAAAATCTTAATGCGGTTCACTGAATACATCTACTCACCAAGTTTAAACATTATAGTTCTTATACTTTCGGAAAAAAGTGGCTGTGACATACGGACGGACAGACAGACAGACATGACGAATCTATAAGGGTTCCGTTTTTTGCCTTTGGCACGGAACCCTAAAAAGAGGCTAGAAACTCCCACGAGACAGCATTAGTTCCAAAAACTGATACAGTCAGTTGGGTATGTAGGACAGTGCCTGTCATAAACAACCTTGCAATACAAAACGCAGATGTCTTAGATCCGGGTGCTTTTACGTCAGAGTCTGCAAGTAACGCAGTAGGACGCCTGACCTTTCCTAATGGGCCTTCAGGTCTAAAACTAGTCACGCATGCCTGAAATACACACTTAAGTAAATTGTATATCTTATTCACAAATTTTAGGTAAGTATTCAGATTTGGTCAGGTTGATGGACAATAGAATTTAATCCTTTTAAACTGGTAATGAGTGAAAGCCGAACCTTGTTGTGAGATACTTTCCAAACAAGGGCTTTTTTCATATTAATTTGAAACTTTGTGCACTAGTACTACATAAGTGGACTTTACATAAGCCTAATAGAGTTGAATGAATATTGGGAAAGATAAATAGTTGTTCATTGATTTAATGACTAAGAATACAATGTCATCCCTTGTGGTATCCTTGAGCCAGAACGAGGAAGTATAGTTTTGACATTGAAAAGTTTAAAATGAAATAACACAGTTTTGATCTAAATCTAATTAAATCGAATTTATGACTATAACACCCCTATCAACAATTTATTTCACTATTCATGTATTATTTTCGGTAATTTCAAAACTATGTATTAATTTTAAAACACTCTACAGTATATAATATGTCCAAGGACTTATTTTGAAATGTTCATAGTAAAGTGAAATCTTATTTTAAAATATTTCATGAATTTAGAATTATTTAAGGAACCGTTTAAATAACAATTAATTACATATGTACTTTATATAATTTAATCAAATTAATTGAGCACAAACAATGACTGTTTTTCATTTAAGTCTCAGTTTGTTTCGTCCTTTCTTTTCAGGGCTAGTCCAGTTAAAAAAGGCCGAACTCATCTGCTCAAAAAAAGTTTAACTTGCAAAAGTGTTCAAGTGACCTAATTGCAGAATAAATGATTTCATTTCATTTTTTTCTAATGATGAGGGCTCTTATAATAAGGTTAACAATGAAGTGCTAGTTTAAAATCTCATTGATGAATGAAAAAGATATCTAAATATGGAGGTCCGTTCTATTGCGTGAAAGTCCCTGAACACAACTTGGCTAAATTTTGACCACCTATCTATTGAAGTATAAACACGACACGTATAAGTACTTATTCCCAATTCTCAAATAATTTCTAAGTTTTCAAATAACAAGTGTGCGTAACCAAGATCCCATTATGTTATTATAATGTATGAAATCCTATTAACATATGTCAACAATTGGGTGAGCCTCGTCTTTAACGAAACTTGATGCTAGAATGTCATACTTCCATAACATACTCGTATATGGGGCAAGGTCATTTTGTTTTGATTTCATTATTTATTGACATGGAAAAAATAAATGGCAACTTTTGAGAAGAGAATTTATCTTCACTTATTGTAATTTAGGAGACGAATGAGATCTTATCGGAAAGAGGTCATGTCATAGAACAAGAATCGGATAAGAAAATTAAAAAAAAAATAGTAAAAATCACGTTTACAAAAGTGTTTATTTTTACGGGAATTATATATATATCGTTCGTTACTCTTTCATTATAAATATATTATATCATGGAATGCAAAAGTTTAAAAGTTAGTTTACAAAAGTCAATTACAAACAAACATACTGGTGAAGCTAATAAAAGCGTGTTAAGCAGGGGCGGAGTTGTCTATCTATTTTTCTGTATAAATATTATATTATTGATATTAGATAATATTAAACATATTCTAAATATTAATTTACGAGAGAAATGCTTTGTATTTTTCTTACGTAAGTGTGTTTCTGTGAAGAAGCTAAACAGTTAAATAATACGTACAAATCTATTATATCCTACTAATATTATAAACGCGAAAGTTTCTAAGTATGGATGGATGGATGTTTGTTACTCTTTCACGCAAAAACTACTGAACGGATTTGGGTGAAACTTTACAGTAATATAGCTTATACATCAAAATAACACATAGGCTACTATTTGCAGCGATAACCGACATATACGCGAGCGGAGCCGCGGGCAACAACTAGTACTCGTATAATTCGCGTGTCACAATTTTTTTTTCTTTATAAAAGACAACTCCCGCACTAGGAATAAATCCTGTGTCGCGGGGGACTTTACAAACATACATGAAACGGACACAAACCAGACTCAGAACAACAATTTGTGGATCACACAAAGTGTTGTCCTACGTGGGATTTGAACCCACGACACTTGGCGAAGTAGGAAACGGCGTGGTGACCGTTAAACCACTAGGCCAAACGTGCAGTCACATTGTTGCTCACGATGAACTCCGGAACTATCTAATCGATATTATTAAATGTGTGTTTTGCTGGCGTGCCTAAGATAGGATAAACATCACGCTTAGAGCAATAGTAGCCGAGCATGATTGAAAAGAAACGCAGACAAAGTTGCATGTGTCAGCTAAGATCAACGTAAAATTACAGCATTCGTGCTGTCGTGTTTCGTTGGTGAGTGCCCGGGGTCACCATGCTGCATTGTCTGCACGAGCAAGGAGTATGGTGACCACCACTCTTGGATTCTGCTTATGCTCTGCTTCAGGCAGAGTAGAGTCGTTTTGGCAAGGCCATACATAAACTTTTTATGTTATATTCTGATAGAGTACAAAAGTGACATATAAGGTATATTGGTTGAAGAAAAAACCACACTCAAAAAAAGTCAGAAATCGAACGCCAGGCTCTCTATAGTTAAAATTAAATATTGTCGATCTACCCATGGCGACACATGACGCAGTTTATGGCACTTAACGATCTTGTTAATACCCCATCGTAAAGGTTCTGCATAAATGGATCAGGACACCCTTCTCTACGATTAAGCCCTGATGTATTTAGCAGAAAAAGCTTAGGAAGGAAACTTAAATAATAGGTAGAATATTTTTTTCTCTAAAAATAATATCAATACGAGCACTGTTGGTTTAAGCGGTTGCCACGCGTTGCTTCTTTCTGCGCTAAGTGTTGTTGGTTAAAAGTCCACACGAGACAACATTTTGTCACATCATCATCACATCAACAGCCTTAAACAGTCCACTGCTGGACATAGGCTTCTCAATAGAAAGTACGGGTTGGTATAGAGGGTTTGTTTCAAGTCTTCCTTCTCTCTGCAGTGATGTTGTGCTACGTAGTTTCCTTCCTTAGTCGCCTTTCACGACACCCATGGGATGAGTAGGGACTCCGTATTCTTAATAATAAATAAATAAAATTTATTACAAACTCAATGAAGGTACAAGGTTTTCGTGTTTTTTTTTAGGTACATATACGATTAGAACTAAGTATTTATTATTTCTTACTATCAAATTACAATTCTTAATCTCATTATTAAGTATAGTCAATATTTCAAATTAGTGATCTGCCTTATCTAGGTAAGTCCTGTGTTTCAGCCAATTACTGTTCTTACAATTACTTTATTTCTATAAAAAAATATATTTTTCCTTAAACCTTAGAATATGAGTAAGTGTTACAATAATAGTGTTACAATATTCTACTTTAAAATTACTAAGATGTTTTCAGTGTCTAAATAGGTTAGTGTACCTAAATATTCTGATACCCTTTTTTTACATACTGTATTATTAACACTATATAATGTTTAATAATTTATTTAGTTTATTATATATAAACGGTCCCAAAAATATATAAAATCTGTCTACATAGGCGTGCCTTGTTTGCGGGATTCCACAGACCAAGTCCTTTCGTCTTTTGTCTGTTGTTGTTAATCCGACACCACACGGATGCAACACCTGTATCAACACTTTGTATGATTCACAAATTGTTGTTCAGTGTCTGGGTGTTCTTTGTGTCCTTTTCCTGTATGTTTGTAAAGTCCTCCGCGACACACGATATATTCCTAATGCGAGAATTGTCTTTTAAACAAAAAAGAAATAGGTACTACTTCTTGCATCTTCTTCCTTGACACATCCAATATGTATTTTTACCGCAACCGTTGTTATATAAGCCGATATCAAACAATGGCAAAAAATGGATCTAAATACTTTTCAACCCCTATGTCAAAGAATGTATTTTATTCATCAAATCTTACTTACATGTATATTAGTTACGTCGGAAATGCTTCTCTAAATAAACTTTTTTAAAGCTCTGACGTACTTGTACAAACCTCAACGCAAAACACATGTAACATTTTATGCCTTAAATAGGCTTTTAACATTTTAATCCTTAAATAGACTTTAATGTGTTGTAAGTGACAAATATCTATAAATAGGGCGAAATTCAATTTGTGTTACGCACGCTTTATCTATGTGGGCGCAGGCGGCGTTTGAGAAGCGGAAAATTGAGAGAAATGGAACGACGACGCGGCGATGTTGCGTGGGAACAAGGGCGAGTCAGGGGTTAATGCGGGGGAGGGAGGTCGGTTTGTGACGACATGGCGTCATCAACATGCCTCCGATAGACTGAAGACTGTTATTACAAGTACTATTATTAACACCATTAATATTTATGCCGTGAAGCTGGTTTCAAAGTAGAGAATATATTATCTTGATGAGATTTTATAATTTATGTTTTTTTCCTTTAATGTTTGTTTAAGAATAAACGTATTTTTGAATTTACATCTTCGTTTTGGTGAGATTAACAAAAATAAATATGTTTTAAGTTTATTACAGAATGTTTGGCGTGATGTTTTTGATAATATCCCCTACTATATCGGGCGCCAATAAACGCTTATTTCTTTAAGTGGTAAATTGCAACTAGTAGTACCTATTCAAAACGAATGTCATTAACACATGAACGTCACAGGGCGTCCTTATTGAACTGAATTACGTTTTAGCTAACGATACCGATTTAAATTTCATTTAGAACAATTTCTTGTATTAAGTACAATGCGTAAATGCCCTAATAATTCTCTGTCATCTCGCCAGTATCGGATAACTGTGGCCTTACAGCCGGAAAATTAGAAGGGGTAACAAAAAATTACTTATTTTTCAATGAATCGTGGAATTGAAAGCGAAAGCGAGAGTCGTTATCTGTTCGACTTTTAATACCTTTTTATGAAGTAAACTTCACTTTTAGAATCAACAATATTTTATGAATTGAGAAAAGATTAGTTTCTTGTCTATTATCTTGTGTTCTAGTTTTTTTTTGTTTTGATCATGAACGTGTCTTTGATCTTCAGTCTTAAAGTATCTTTGATTTGATTTTTACTGCCGATGAAATGAAATAAATAATCTTATTACATGAGAACTGAAGTAAATTTTCATGTAACTTTAACTTAAGTTTTAAAAGGAAGTTTTGGAAACAAAGTTAATAATGTTATTACATACCTACTTTTTGTTTATATTGGTTTAAAATAAGAATAAGTCGTTGAAAATGAAAATAAAATGTCAAATGAAGCATACACAAAATCAGCTCATTTCTGTTTTATTTTACTTATTTACTCACTGACACATCGTTTATCAAAGGAAATAATGATCAAATAAATGGAACAAAAATTGACACTACGTCATTAGACGTCTAGACAACTTTGGTTATGACGTCACATTGAAAACAGCCCACACCTTTTCGGAAAAGGTTATTAGAACCTTTATATACTAAATCCCACGTCTATTGAATAAAAAATAATCACAGTTTAGTATAAATTAAACGATTTTAGTTAGGTTTAGTACATAGTAGATAGGTACTAATTTCTTTTCTTTTTTAAAGTTGTCCTGTCCTATCCGGATTCGCACGATTATGTAGGTATTTCATGAATATTGTTTGTTTGTAAAAGCTTCCATTAAAAGAAGTTTCAGGAGTCGATCGCCTACTTTCTAAGGATCGTACTCACAACCCTCTTCTTAGATATGCTGCAGGGGCCTTCACACCTTAAGGAGTCCAACATATTCTAACCCTTTAATTCAAAACTAAATAAATGGAAACTATAGAGCTACACAAACTGGAAAATGCTTTTTATGTTTGACAGCCTAAGGATCACTTTCACCAGTTCCTCACAAAGTTTTACATAAGTATCTGCCATTTATCTTGAGTTCTTTAACACATAAGTTGATATTAGTCTATCAGGAATTTTATCAGCAAGTGATGTACTGGCCCTAATTCTTTAGGCAGATTATAGCCTATTTAAAATCACGATACAACTCTTTGGAGCGGACCTATGAAACTATGTTAATAAACGATGCCATAGTTCCCAAGGAACGTCTTGTAAGAAGAAGCAAAAACTATTTGTGATTACGCACCACTCACTGTTACTAGAGTAAGCTGACTATAGTCTAATGTGCGCATAATTCACCTAACAATCTCTTTTAATTGACTTAATTAACAGTTTTAATAATTAACACATTAATGCCAGTGGGATATAGTAACAAAAGTAAAAGGCACGTTAAAAAAAAGATTGTAGAAATTTTGATATTTAAATTTTGAAATATTGACATTCGAATTTCGAAAGTGTCCGGACTTGGCATGATGATCTGAGCTCTGCGCATGGTGGCTAGCAACAGATAGATTTGGACTGCTGAGGACCGGTATACCTAGTTGGCGCTCCTTGGGGCAAACCGTCGTTCATCAATGAACGACTATAGATGATGATGATGAAACGGCACGGTTGCCACTGGCCTAGTGGTTTAAGCGGTCGACACGCCGCTTTCTACTGCGCCAAGTGTTGTGTGTTCAAATCCCACATGAGACTACACTTTGTGTGATCCACTTATTGTTCTGAGTCTGGGTGTTCTTTGTGTCCGTTTCATGTGTGTTTGTAATGTCCCCCGCGACATGTATGTATATTCCTAATGCGGGAGTTGTCTTTAAATAAAAGTAAAAAAACTTGGGCACCATAACTTTGGGTTGTAAATGAGCGCTTTATTCGTACTTACCTCCTCACGTTGGACACTGTTTTACAACATCCCAGTAGTCTAAAAATAAAGCCACAGATTGGACTGACAATAATCTAATTCTCCTTTTACCTTAAATCAAATTTCCTAACATTAAAATTCATAAGACGTCGCTAAATTCGATCAAACATTTTATTAAGGCATTTTCGTTTTTTCGCCAAAAGATTAACACTGGCGACTGACGTCATTATCACACAACGTCGGACCCAATAAGGGACAGACAATTTAAGTGTGACACAAACCATTACTTGTTTAGTTAATACGTTTCCCACATGTTTTTTTATAAAGTAGACGATGTAGGACGATCGATGGATTGTAATACGTTAGTAACAGGAGTGGCGACGCGAATTGGATCAGGAGGTGGTTAAAGCAATTATCTTCTATCTATTGTCTAGACACGATCATGGTGTATGTGTTATAGTTGTTGCTATGTGGGTAGGCTGTATCGTAGTCTTGTAACCTGTCAACGTTCAGTCATACATGTAGATGTAGGTAAATAAATGATTATGTACAAGTAGGATTATACTCTAATCTTGTTTAGCATTTCACTCGAGTTTCTTGTAATACTCTAATCTAGTATCTGTATATCCAAATGACTATATCTTTACAGGTTTATATAAATACGGTGTTACCCGCGGTTATTGTTGTACCGTAACAGCGGGTAAAGCCGCGGGGCGAAGCGTAGTATCAAAAAAAAAATTGCCTAATACGGAGTAGCCTTATATCATCAGCTCACATCAAAATCGGTCCAGCCGTCTCAGAGATTAGCCGGAACCAACAAACAGATAGATAAAAAAAATAATTATAATAAAAGTGAAAAGTTTTTAATTTGAAATTACAAACACACATATTTTTTTATTAAATCGATTTGGGTATCTATTTATTCCATTGCACAGTCAAGTCTTAGTTGATATTTCATTTACTGTTTTTAAAATACATACATTTGTTTTTCTAATATGCACTGACATCATCCTTTCTCTGTACCGCCCAATTGGTAAACTGGCAGAGAAATCTTAGGCATTAAGTCTACGGATGCATAAATTTTCATAAATAAATATATAAATATTATTATGTATTACCCAAGTTGGATAGAGATAGCAAATTCATAATATTTAAGTGTACAATATTCAAAAGAATGTAATGTTGAAGTATCTGTGAAAAATCTCCTAATATATATTTATACCGTCAGGCATTGGACATTTAAAAAAAATTGCATATATAAAGAACTAGCATTATTAAAATAGTTTAATATAGGTAAATAGAATTTGCATTGTCTCTGTTTTAATATTTTAGAGCGGGTTTGTTTGTCCCAGTAAGAGTGCACTTTTTCATTTAAATAAAAACTCGTTTTTTTAGGGTTGTGATTTTTTTATTGGATTGTAAAGAAAACATGTTCCGATTAAGTATAGAACAAAATATCCGTCAAATGGCCCACGGCTCTGATGAGGGATCATTACTTTTTCTGGATGTGGCTGTATTTCACCGATGACGCGTTGGATCTCGGATTTGAGCTCAGGAATTGTTTCTGGTTTATTCGCATAACCCCGAGATTTCACAAAATCCCAAAAAAGGATGCACTGTCTCGACCCTCCACTGAAAATTACTCGAAGTGTGCGAACGGTCTCATTTTAACATTACAAAATTTTTGGAATAAGTTTTCACAATTATAAAGCGTTGTTTTTTCGTAAAGCGCTCTATTTTTTATAATCGGAATAAACATATGTTGCACCTGCAAAATTTCAGAGTTGCCACATGCCAAAAATTGCACTCTTATTAAGACACCCTAATGAATTGTAGTCATACAATCCCATCTTGTGGCTAAATAATTATTAATTTGATTATACCTATATCGGTATGACCTATGGCTTCGAGTATGAGTAAGCACTAATGGTTATATGAAGGTCTAAGTCCATTCTAAGCTCGTCTTAATTATTGTTATTGTTTTTTTTTCAGTTAATAAATTGTTAATGGTACCTAGTATAGAATCGGCAGTTGTGTCTGGTAGACGATTTCAGGTTTTATTCCTTGCTTATAATAGTATAATAAGCTAAACGAAGTTTAAACTTATTAACGAAAGAGATTAAAAATCTTTTCAATGGTGCTAATTTTGTAGTTCGAAAACCATAAATAAAAATATTTGAAACCACTTCACTAAAATAAGATAATAGAAGATACATTTAGATACTTTTTAATTAAGTGACGCAACATCAGAATTAGTACTGATTTCTTTTATCCGTCTTCTAATATAATTACCAAAAATATTTACACTATTATCACGTTCACTTACTGTCATATTAAAACCTCAGAAGTATGATATTTTTGAGAACTTTAAGGTTTTCAAAAAAAACTAACTAACATATAATAACAACAAAACCATTGCTTCACCTAAAATCGTAATGATACACGAACTAATACATAGTGATAAGTTCACTTCATTGTTCAGAAACTCTCATAAAGTGACGATTTCAAGTGACCTATTTCGCACCATACTCAATGTCCGATGTCACAACACCAGATGTTTTACTTAGCTTGAACTATCAATTTGAAATACCATAGAAGTAATAAATTTGTTATAAGTACTTTGAAAATAATGCTAGGAACCACACAATAAGTTTTTAGGTACATAGGTAGGTACAGTTAGTTAAAATGATTGTTAAACCCGGACGAAAGAAAACAGAGATATAAGATATCTGTACCATTAAAACTCGGGGCCCATCCATTTTTCATTTTCATCTCTTTTCCACGGTGGGTTCTCTTAAAAAATTGAAATTCAGCCGTGTCTTAGTAGACTCAAAACTGAACTGAACCTAGATAGGAAAAACGAAAATGATTATTTCTTTCTTTAGATAAATTCGTAAGCTCTTGGAATGTCCTCGACCTTGTTTCAAATATTGTAATAAAAGTTTATAAATGTAGAACATTATAAAACTCAAAATTGGACTAAACACGGAAAAGGAAATTCTTAAATGACATGCGTCAGTACTGCGAGTTCGCAATGACGTTTAATGGATTTCTATTTGTACTATGTTGCCACTATAATTATGTTGATTCGGGTACATGTTAGGGGTACGCCCAGAACTTTTCAGAGAGATCTACAAATAAAAGGAGACTGGACAGTCATACTCTTCCATAGTTTATCGATTGTAGTGATTCAGTTGAATATTTTTATTTGTATACTAATAAATAATAATAAAACATAAATAGTTAAGTTTAAAAAAAAACACTTGATAAAAACATGCAAACTTATATAAATTCATACAAGTCTTAGAACAAAAGTAGAACGATTTATGACACTATAATTGAAACAGTAACTTCACACATTTCATACACGGGTCGGGTCTCAAACTAAGTAGAATCTGTACTATGGTGACCTTGTGCTACATATATATGTATCTATAAATATATACATCATAGATAAATTAATTCCAAATACAGAATAAAGGCTTCAACGATATCGAAGAATTTAACAAGATCAAGTCGAAATGTACTGACAGTGTCGCGATAATGGTCGATCCGACAACGGTACAGAATGAACCGGATGCGAATCCACTATCGGCCGGTGAAAGTAGATACAAAAAATGCTCCCATTCCTTGCGCCGGTTGATATTTCATGAGGCATTCACTTGATACTAAATGTGCATGTGTGGCGGCCTGTTTTGGCTCAGGTTTTTTGATCAGGCCTATTAAAATAACAAGACGAACGGGTAAGTTTATGTATGTAGTATATATATCTTTGTTTGTGTGACAGACCTGTTGTTGGCGGTTAGCAATCCGTATCGCGTCGATTCTCTTTCTAAAAGCGCTAACATCGCTACTCTTATATATTATTGGCTAATATTTTGTTGTGACCACGTGACTTAGCGTTGAGACGATGTTCTTCTCATACATTTGTTAGATTTCTAATAACTTTAAGGTTTTGGAATGTCAATTTGGTTAGGGGGGCAGATTGCTGAGCCCGAGTTTGTGGATGCAGTTCCCACGCAGACATACATTGTGTGAGTGCGAACATTTCTTCTGTGTCTGGATATAATTCCACACAATTCATAGTTAATTATATATTTATAATGTATAGACTTTGAAATAAATGTACCCCGTTTTCGTTCCCGATTAGCGACAGTAGACTTGAGCCCTATTACATAAGTGGGAACTAGCTAAAAGCTAAAAAGTATCTGTCGCTACTCTGTGGTTAACAAAAGACCCTTTAGCGATTTATTACATCATTGTATGTATATACAATTGCTTAAAGCTATACTTAGAGGTATGTATGTACATAGTAGTATGAACAATTGCCTCGAGCTGAAATGAGGGCCAAATATTTCCCAGAGAATGATAATATTCAACTGTTACTCACGTGTGGAGTTAATTTAAAAGCAAGAGCGTCTTTTACTAACTGAACGGTGACATCAGCACGCAGGTGACTCGTTTTACGAGCGACTGCAGTACATGCTCCAAATTCTAGAGCGTTTTGTCTCACCAATAAAGTTGTACCATATCCTGCTATACTGAAACTTAAATAGTGACTAAAATAAACTTTTAGTGACGTTTAGAACACTGAAGTGCTGTGTCTTTGGTATCGTTGATACCTATTCGTTTCGCATAAATTGTTTTGAACTGAAATGACTGCACGTTTGACCTAGTGGTTTAACGGTCACCACGCCGTTTCCTACTTCGCCAAGTGTCGTGGGTTCAAATCCCACGTAGGACAACACTTTGTGTGATCCACAAATTGTTGTTCTGAGTCTGGGTGTTCTTTGTGTCCGTTTCATATATGTTTGTAAAGTCCCCCGCGACACAGGATTTATTCATAGTGCGGGAGTTGTCTATTTAAAAAAATAAAACCTAGTTGTGTCCGATGATTTCGCGTGCTTTTACAGTCTATATAGCCTATGGTATTTATAGTCATCTTAATATATGTATGAAAGAAAGGTAAAGCATTTGTGACTCAAAGAAAACTGAGCCTATGTTAATGTTCTTTGATTTTTTGGATTTATCTTGGTTCGGAATAGCAATTTAGCAGTTAAAACGTTTTGAAAATACATAAAAAAATAAAATCTTATATTTCCAGACATTACGTATGAAACAAATAATGCATTGTGGCGATACTGTGCATAAAGCACAAGTAAATCGCTGAAAATTGTTACTGGTAAATAGAAATGAAATCATGTGTTCAATAAACTTTTCATTCAAATAAATTAAATTAAAAATCTTTTTACAAACAAGCTTTTACTGGAATGCCTCGAGACGAATCAAACGAGTCCAAACTCGATGATGTTGCGACGTTTCTTGACAGAGTTCCTATGGCCACCTTCTAGCTCCAGCATCAGATCAGCTCCATGTCATTATAATATTGTATTGTCACGCTGTATACAAATGCTTGCAAAATTCAGCAAAATCGGTTGAAGATATCTGTTTCAAAATTGAGTTGCAAGATTCCACCCGAACATACAAGCATACATATGTACATACATACATTGCAAGTTAATAAACAGCTTCTAAAAACTACTAAAGACAATTTCATTTTATATGCTTCACTCAATATTAAATGACTGAATGCGGTTCATAATGTTTATAAGTTATAATTACTTGTAAATACGTAAGTGAACGGAATATTTCAAGTAACTTAGGTAAGTCGAAAATTACTGAAGCCTCCCTTGCCGAACGAACCGAGGAGGCTTATAAATAGTTAATTACTGGGCAATTCACCCAATTTATGTGAACACCAAACATACACACTACACAACTCACAAGTTTGTAGTTTGCTAGCTGCATGTTTTCTTTATTGCAACAAATGTGATAAATAATATAAACCAGCCAGAAATTGAAATATTTAGTTCCATTTCTTATATTATCAGTTAACCTTCCAGATCGACTGAGTCTGTCTGAACAGATTCTAGGGTTCAGGGTTTTCCAGGATTACATTCCAGGGTAATTTTTTTCAGATTCCAATTTTATTTGTGTCCAGCGCATGTCCGGATTCTGCATCTTCATAACATGTATATATAAATTCTAATTCTTCTCTTTGGTTTGGTTGACCTTTTTTATTTTGTTCTTAAATATTAAAGGTATTTGAATTTCAATAAAATACTCATTCACAGACTCTTATTTTTACACTATATCCTTACACTATATCTATCATTTAGGCACGCTACAGTCATATAAAAATTTACATTGATAAAGTTTCATACGTCTTACCGAAAAAAAATAACTTAAATTATCCGTAGAAGAGGAATGCAGTAAAAAAATCAAAGAAATGTTGATGGTACTGACGCTAATTGATTCATATAAAATGCTGGTATTTTATTATAGGCGTTTGTTGCTTTCTTTTATTTTGAATACATATGACGAGAGAGAGAGAGAAGAACAGTGTTTGTGGATTGTGTTCTTTGAAACTCTCACACGGATGGTTCACAATGGAGAAGAAGATAAATTGTGTTGATAAACTTACGGGTTTCGTAACAGTACATATGTAAATGTATATTAAGGCATACGGCGTTTATAAATGTATCGTTGATAGCTGTTTGCACGTTAATTTCTATAATCACCGCATTTCATTCGTTATATACCTCTCTCTTTCCTTCATGTGTGTACATATATTTCTTACTCTTGTTGCAACTTTTACTCTACTTAATATTCACAGTGGCGTATACTTACCAAAAATAATGTGAATTCATGGAATTCAGTTCTTGGAGAAATCGAAGGAAGCCAAATATAGGGCCAAGTATACTCTCTAAGTAATATTCTATTATGAGTTTTATGAGAGCTTAAGTCTCACACACACAGACACATATCTCGAATGTCGGTCACCGGTGGTAACTACTTACCATAAGGTGTTCCGTCTGTTTCTTTACTCCTTATATCATAAAAAAGCAGCTATGCTCATGATCCGGTCCATATGTATTACACATAGGCTACTATTCGCCGCGATAACCGACATATACGCGGGCGGAGCCGCGGGCAACAACTAGTAGTGTTATAAATACGAAAGTAACTCTGTCTGTCACCCTTCACGGCTAAACCGCTGCACCGATTTCAATGAAATTGTTCATGGAGATACTTGGATTCTTGAGGAAGGCAACTTTCAAGAGTGAAACGAAATGTTACTGAAACTGTCACGCACCATGCTACAGTGCAAAGAGTATACGTCATTTCATTTTCGTAATTCATTGATTTATGCTATATCGAGTGAATGCGTGTGTGATTAATTAACTACAAAATCTAGATTACCCTACGACGAACGTATATTGTAGCGTGTGCAGAGTTGTACGATATTGCCATTAAATTATGTTACGCAAGCCGGCTTTAAGAATTGGTCCGCGGACCGGTTCCGTGATCCAGTTGCATCATTGCATATACATTTATATTATGTATATGCATACACACAATGTGTGTGGAGGTGTAACCAGACTATTTATATTTAATAGTCTTGAATATTATGCGACGTAAATTATGATTTGACAGTTTATGAACGATTTTTAAATGTACTTTGTAGTTTTGGGGTCTTTGGTGGTTTTATGGTTGAAAGTCGTGACAGTGTTGAAGTCGTACACTCGGCCAAGCACTACTATGAGATGTTTTTAAACCATATAATTCATTAAAACCTTCCATTTCGTCACATCATCACAGCAGCCTTTAACAATCTATTGCTGGACATAGGTTCCTCCGTAGAATGTAGGTTACATTTCTTATTGATGTATAATATTTTGTACATTAGTAACACAGTTTACAATTGTTATAAACACTACCTACCTACGTATATACATAGGTGTTAACAAAAAAAATGAATAATTAAGTATATTTCTGCCAGTACACGTACGTCGAAAAGGTTTTTATGGAGGTATGTACTTAAATGTATGTGATGCGAATATAATCAATGTAAATATATACATATTTTTATTCATAAAGTCTAGACAGTATAGCTTTGTAACAGCACACAATTATTATCGATGAGTATTGCCAAACTTATCTATGACTCAGTCACGATCACGAGTCTTGCCCAATTGTTAAATTTATAGTAAAGCTTAGGCCACATTTGCCAAAAATATTTTATAACCACTAATATTAATGCATTTTTGTGCGCTGATATAGCTAATAAAATAAAGTCAAACTGGTTTGGCCAGTAAGTGTATTACGATGCGGGAAATACATACTTAAAGTGCAAATAAAAACTAATCAGGTATATTTAATTAGGTATCAAGCATATCATAATGAGGTCCGATCTGCTTTGGGGGCTTATAATTAGAAGTAGATAGTTACGTTTAAGTACTACAACTTGTTTGTTTGTATCTATGTAATTATATTAACTTTTTAAGATAAAGGCGTTTTACGGCTAGTCCAATGTGTCGGTAATGTATTTCTTGTTGATTTTATTTGTACACGTAAATAAATAAATGTCTATCTTGTCTTCAAATATAAATTTATTTGTTAGAGTCAAATACGTCAGGTTTTATTAAGTATAGTTTCAAAAACTAAGTCCGTAACACAGACTTAAAAAAGACGATTTTTATTCAAGATCTTTGTTGTTTTTTTTTTTTATGGAATAGACCGGCAAACGAGCAGACGTATCACCTGATGGTAAGCGATTACCGCCGCCCATGGACACCCGCAATACCAGAGGCGTCACAAGTGCGTTACCGGCCTTTGGGGGATGGGGGGGGAGATAGGGGGCGGGATTGGGGTATGGGCCTTCGGTATCCTCACTCACTCGGTGAAACACAGCGCAAGCACTATTTCACACCGGTTTTCTGTGAGGCCGTGGTATCACTCCGGTCGAGCCGGCCCATTCATGCCGAAGCGTGACTCTCCCACGGTAAATTCAACGATTTTTCAGCGCACATAAATAATTTTGTAATCTTCAGTTACTTTTAAATATTATTTTTATTAAATAAAGCTTTTACTTTACAATTTAATTAATTTAGCAATTGTGGCTGGACTCTTAGTGTATTATGCAAATATAATGAGAGATATATCTACAGGTAGTAGAGCCACGCTGATTTCAGTACGAACGGGCCGGCTCGACCGGGGCGGTACTATCCTCGCATAGAAGATCAACGTAAAATGACAGCGTTCATGCTGTCGTGTTTTGTTGGTGAGTGCGAGACTGGAGGCCCAATGATGCAGAAGCATTACAGGGCCGCCATAGTGTGGGTCACCATGCTGCATTGTTGCATTGTCTGCACGACCAATGAGTATGGTGACCACCACTCTTGTATTCTGCTTATGGTTTCCATCAGGCAGAGTAGAGTCATTATGGCAGGGCCATACATAAAAAAAGGGTAAAGACGCAGAGCCCAGAATTTACAGACACCAGATACTAAATATCTTTTTTTATTAACGAAAAACTTAAAATGTGAGCTTCAATGACCAAAATGGTCTGAATCCTCTATGTTCATAACCCTAGATATATTAATTCATGTCTTAGAAATAATTTACTGTGATAATAATATTGACGAAAACTTTAATTAGATCTTGTGGGAGTGATGGAAAGAAGAAAAATAACTTCAAAGTTAAAGTCTTGGCTTTAAATATTTATTCATCAGTCGTCGCGAAGTTTGCCAGTTTGTTTCATAGCAATAGCTTACAAAATTAAAATTTTGTTACCGCCTATTCTAAACTCAGGCGGAGTCTTTTGGTTCTGTTGATATCTCGGCTGTACAGTTTTGTATTCTCAAAAGTTTATAACATATATAGTATACATAAACAATCATCAATCATACATACATTATATATATATGTATGATTGATGATCGTCGAACCAAATGTTTGTATGATCTACAAATATTTGCTTCGGAGTTTGGGTGTTTTCTATGTATAATATGTATGTATTTACAAAAAAAAGTATATATGTATTTGTATCAGTTGTCTAGTACCCATAACACAAGCTCCGCTTAGCTTGGGACTAGATGGCTTGTGTGTTAGATGTCCGAAATATTTATTATTATTATTATATATACAATCCACGGATTGGATTAATACCTCGGATGGGTAGGTCGAGCTAAATTAATCACCAACATGTTAACAATTCTAAGGAGAGGGCTGATGATGTTGTCAATTACTATTTAGTTCTATTTGCAACAGACGTCAAGCTCTCATTGCATCTAAACTGCGGTTTTGTAATCGCGAATATGGGAAAATAA
The DNA here is from genome assembly GCA_949125395.1 of Diaphora mendica. Taxonomy (NCBI): domain Eukaryota; kingdom Metazoa; phylum Arthropoda; class Insecta; order Lepidoptera; family Erebidae; genus Diaphora; species Diaphora mendica. The sequence continues at coordinate 38,486,551 of OX421310.1, read as the reverse complement.
AACGTTATGATGTGTGGATCAAGCTAAAGCTCTTTAAGTAAAAGTTAAGTTGTTCTTGTCACTTCTATTCACACACGTACTTACAGCTTAGCAAAACTGTATGCAAATGATAGTTTGGGTGTGTTCAAAATCACGTTTCTCTTAACGTGACTATATCGAGGACACGTGTAATCAACATAGATTGCTTCGTCATAACCGCTTATAATAAACTAAACATGTAAGTTTAAAGCCCAAAGGGATAGCTAATTCTGGTTACTGCTGCTGTATGCTGATAATAATGTTGTGAGCTTTCAATATGTTATTTACTTGAACACGGGGTCTGGATGTGTTAATAACAGCAGTCCCCGGATCCCTGTTATTTCAGGTACACTCAGTAGTTTTAATCGGTCCGATTCCTAAACACCGCTCCGTCCCAAACGCTAGTGGGGCGATGGCTCGAACTACCAAACGTACAACAATGGACGAATAAGCAGACGTTTAACCAAATGATAAATTATTACCAGAGTCACAAGTGCGTTACCAGGCTCCTGATTAAAAACCGGAGATCAGAGGCCCAATAATGTAGAAGCATCTAAATAGGTCGTTATAGTGTGTATCACCATGTTGCATTGTCTGCATTCGCCATGCGTATGGTGACCACCATTCTTAGATTCTGCTCATGCTTTCCATCAGGTAGAGTATTGTCACTTTTGTAGGATCATACATAAAGAGGAATAGTTGCAAAACCATAGAAGGGGTAGGGGGTTAGGTTGGGCCTCGGTAACTTTTCTTCATGGTGATATTCAACGGAAGAATTATTTACCACCGTTCGAGTCGATTCATAATTATGTACCGAAGCATGCATGGTTCGCCCGCGGTTAGATCTGATGCTAATCTTTGATAATAAAGCAATACAATAGAGTGTTTAGCATTAAATCGTGTTACATTTACGTGAGTATGATTTACACCTCTCTGTTGATATAAAAGTCGTTCGTAGAAATCTTTAAGTATTCGATTTACTATCTACAAATTACAAGAATTTGTAGAGACAGTAGCGACTTTTCAACCGACTTCAAAAAGGAGGAGGTTCTCAATTCGACCGTTTTTTTTTTATGTTTGTTACCTCATAACTTTGGACTGGGTGAACCGATTTTGATGATTCTTTTTTTATTTGAAATAAGTCTTCAATTTGCATTATGTATATTCGCGACAAATTAACGAATAACTCAATATTCCCGTATGGTCCCATTTCAATTTGGTCCAGATTGAAGTCGGTTTTTTTTTTGTTAAAATTTGTGATTATTTTATCTATACTTATTATTATAAATTCGAAAGTAACTCTGTCTATTTGCTATGCTTTCAAGGCAAGGAGATACTTTGATTCTAAGTAAATTTAAAAAGATCAAAATAATTCTTACCAAATATCCGTCAAATTCCGTTCTGAATCGAATGGTTTAACTTGTTAGATCCGTTTTGCCGGGCAACAAAACGGTTGATGTCGTTGTATGTGGATTCTATCCTAGTGGAAATTTGATTAGCGTCAAGCCAACGAGTTGCCTGCAAATACACATTTCATTTAGAATTTCGAATCAATTTTAAATTGTAACTCAATTTTTCATATTTTTTTTCCGGGATTGAGTTAATGCCGAACAATAGTTTCATCCCTGTAGTGACGGATTAAGAATACGTAGTGACACCACCCGTATTCATCCCATGTGTGTCGTAAGAGGCTACTAAGGGAGACAACAACAAAGGTAGTAGAGCCACACTGATTTCAGCACGGTAGGGCCGGCTCGACCGGGGCGGTACTACTCTCGCACAGAAAATCAACGTAAAACGACAGCGTTCGTGCTGTCGTGTTTCGTTGGTGAGTGCGAGACCGGAGGCCCAAAGATGCAGAAGCATCACAAAGCCGCCATGGTGTGGGTCACCATGCTGCATTGTCTGCATTGGCAATGAGTATGGTGGCCACCACTCTTGGATTCTGCTTATGCTTTCCATCAGGCAGAGTAGAGTCATTTTGGGAGGCTAAACATTAAAAAAAAAACATCACTGCAAGAGGAGAAAAATTTGAAACAAACCCTATAGTATAGTATAGTAGTCACAAATCCCCAAAGTATCAAACATGTTCTGCAGATTTAGCATGATTATTTTCTTGGTAACTCAATACATATATCAAATCAAAAGAACAACAAAGAGATAACGTGTTCCATTGAAACGATATGGTCTCTGTAACATCCTTTTATGTAATAAAGCACTTAGGTTCATGTGCTGTTAAAGTGCGAGTTCAATATACCTCGTATCTAATCCTAAATAAGATTGAGGTGCTAATTGGCCGTAACAATACGATTGTAGTTCTAAATATATGATAATAAGTTGACTACACATAACTTCGGTAGTTGTAGGCGTTGGGTATGTACTCAACGCCATCTAGGGGAGATAAACTGCACTAAAAGGTCTAAATCACGCTAGTGCCGTTAATAAACACACAGAGATATACATATATATAACACAAAGATAATTAATTTTATGTTTGTGCGGGATGGGTTAGGAAAGTCGTAACACCATTCCTGTTTATCCCGTAGGGCTAATTAACTAACGGTGCAAACTAAGCAGGGCAAAATCACTGCAAAAAGAAAAAAATCTTGATGCAAACCATGTAACAATCGCAATATTAAGGCGCTCACCACCAAAATTGTTGGCAATTTCAATATTTCCAACTGTTCGCAACTCTTCAAAAAATCGCCATCTTTTGTTTCCATTGTGTCTACACCGAGTCGCCAACAATTTCAAAAACATTCGAACTAGCTTCGCCATAGAGCCAAGAAATATTTGCAACAAGCGTATTCTTTTGACGTTTACCGCCAAAAACGAAAACACTGTTTCCCAACATTTTTTGAAAATTTTTGTTGCCAACACAAGGAAATTACAGAAACTTTTGTCACCAACACGTGTTGACAGCACAAAAAATTACAACTTTTGTCCGGTGGAGGCCCGGCTTTGGGTTCAAAACTCCTTTCTCAGGAGAGTACTGTGTCCAACTGTCCAGCAGGGGACTACTAAAAATACTATTGAAATTGATGAAAACATAAATCGATCGTAATTAACTTCAATCTATATCTAAATAAATAAAATTGGAGTGTCTGTTTGTAATATTAAAATAACCGCTTTTTAATAAATGCATATGTATGTATAGACGATTTTGACAGGACTTTCACTGGCAGATAGCTGATAATCTAAGGAGTAACTTAGGCTATGTTTTTTTAGATTAGCTTTGTCCCGCGGCATTACCTGCGGTACGACAATAACCGCGGGTATCACGGCAGGATTCAGCTAGTTGTACATATATCTGTTACCGTGTCATTCTTTTAACTGCTAGAAAGATCACCTACGTACGAAAGAAAGATATTAACTTTTCTCTTCGCGAATATATGTTCAGGGTTATAATTAATTGGATACAATATTCGTGTCATGGTAAAATATAAAAATCAGAGAGGTAATTTTATATAACCTTTAATTCGAGAGCCGAATAACAGGTTATGTCTAGTTTGAGCGCGGATGCATCCATTTTATGATTAAGTCTGCCTAGCAACAGCATAGATAAATAACTAGTGTTTTGCGTATTTTATTTATGAGGTAATAATATCTTAGAAGTGTACGGTTTTGTATAGTGAGTATAACATCTATTTATATAACAAAATTTTAAGAGATCGTTTTTTTACGTATTAGCCTGCAGTAAGTAAGTAAAGTAACTCTACTCTGCCTGATGGGAAGCATGAACAGAACATAAGAGTGGTGGTCAGCGAATGCACACAATGCAGCATGGTAGGCGGCAGCCCACATTACATTAGCATTACATTAGCACGAATGCTGTCATTTTAGATTGGTCTTCTGTGAGAGGGTAGTACCGCTCCGGTCGAGCCGACCCCTTCGTGCTGAAATCAGCGTGGCTCTACTACCTCAAAATGTACTTTAAAGATCTTTCTTATGAATGTAACAGAATTCAAAACGATAGTTTCTAGAATTTATCTCTGTTTTGCCTGTGTGGTTGTGCGCCTTAATCTTACTAAGTGCCTTAACCGATTTAGATGCGGTTTTTTTGTTATGTCTTGTTGTAAACTTGAGTTAACACTTAGTAATAGTTTGTATAATTTTAGTCGGTTGACAAATAAATAAGTTATATCAATGTAAATAATCACAGGGATAATCGACATAAAAGCGGGCGGCGTCGCAGGCAAAAGTTAGTATTAAAAAAACCAAATATATTAAAAAACAAAATTAAGTTTGTAACTAATTATAGAATTGTGCTCAGTGTCAATATTATATGAAAGCATCAGTAAGTACATGCCTTAAATAGAATAAATTAACATTAGTTATTCTGTGCCTAAACCATATTCGAAAACATTCATATTAAAAAAAAACCTAAACGAACAGTAATTGCGTCTTTTTAAAATAAATATACAATCAACAAAATTTGTTTATACTGCATCGGTCAATGAAAAATGTACAAGTAAGGTCGAATTAAAACAAAAAGTGCGCATAAATCATAGAGACTAAATAATTTCTAGAACACACTAATGAATTTACAACGAAGACATAAAATCGAATGAAACGTTTCTAATAAATGCCTATTATACATTTATTATAATTCAATAAACATACTTACGTGAGCCAATCACTCCCAGGTGTTAAAGAGAACCCACATTCCTTCCATTATTAAAATGTTTATCACGGTTTCGGGTTTTTCCCAACCCAGAATCTATAGTATAGCAGGTTCATTACCCTTGAAGATTTAGTAGCGTTAACTCCATGAAAATATTTGTATAAACATTGAGCGTGCTAAAACTTATCTTGGCATACTCATTGTTTATACAAATAGCGCTAAAATTAGTGATTATTGTGATAAAAACGATCTTGATTATAACAGTTTTAGTACACGGCAACTATTATTAACTGTGCTTATAATTGTTAATCTGTGTTTACGGTTTTATAAACTACCTACAGTTTACTCACTTTTTCTAAACCATGTATTGATATAAACGATTACTCTAATGAGAATAATACAAAAATACTTCATAGACAGAATGTAAAAGACGTTTTCAGAATGTAAATTAAATACTGTGATGTGAGTGTGCATGTCATTGACGAAATTTGTACTCTTACAAATTTCGTCAATGACATGCACACTATTATTTGACATAAGTGGCGTTGATGACATCTGTCAAAAACTTTAACTAATCATTTAATATTATTAACTACAAGTACGTAGACATTTCAAATATGTATTATACCCTTTTTTTGGAGGTATAACTGGTCATAAGGCAGTTTGGGCATAGCGTCGGAAGCTCATCAGGCAGTCGGAAGGCGTTCGGCAGAGGTCGGCGACCGAGTTCGGCTCCATGGCCGTTCATTCGCCTCCACTATTCGTAAGTCTCTATTTACACTCACTGCCAAGGTGAGGGCCGCCATCAAAGATAAACTAAAACCCAACTAAAAACTTGATCTCAATATTGATTAGGTTTTAAATATTTCTAGAAAAGTTTGAATTTTTTTATGAAGAGGTATTAACGAGAAATGAATGGCTAAGAGATTAGTAAGCAATTAGTGTCTCTTCTAGTTATATTTGTAAAAATTCATTCAAAAGTAATTTAAACCTAAGTACCAAATTTTAGTAATATCACATAATACATTCAAAAACGTTGGTCATAATTTATATTGAGAATAAATTCTTTCTCTTGAGAAGCAACAAGCAAAAAAGTGCACAGGAACCGAAGAGAATGGAACCATGTAGTTTTAATATCATTGTATTCAAAAATTTCGTACTTATTCTAAACTTAAATGTTCTACTCTACGGTAGATATGGACATAGATAAAATAAACAACACCCACTCAATAATGAATCTATTTGATCGCAATTTAATAGCCGTTGAACCGATGAACAAGTTTCACAATTGAGGTTTAATGCTGTTTTCTATTTATGACAATGATATTCATATCTTTTTTATGACTAACGTCCGTCTTTTTATTAAGAACAAGTAACCAGTATAGCTACTATACTCGTATTAGTATGTTACTAGATTGTAATTTGATCGCCAACTTTTTTTTCAATAGCGGAAGTTATTGTATTTTTGTTTACGCGCAATACGAAGGGCTAGTAGATATGTGGTCAGGGGGGAAATTTCTGACTTCTGATTCCAGCGGATTTTCTTTACTGTATATTTTCTAATAACCACCTGTAGAAACTAGATTTTTTTAAACTTGTGATTTGTTGTCAGATCGTAGAAAAAAAACCCTTAATTTTGTTCCTTGATATCTTGAAATATTTGCTCAAATAATTATAAATTTGACCATTTGCGTTTTATTTATTTTCTTTTAATCTAAAATTCCATTTCAAAACTTTCCAAATTCTTTGTACGGAATAAAAAGAACCTGATTTACATTATTCTTAATTAGATTTAAAATTTATCTACGTCAATTTCAATTCAAATCGCGCAAAACGCCAAAGAAAAAAATAATAGAAATAATTCTAAAGTGTTGCGAACACCGTTCTTAGTAATGTATTAATTTTTTTTATTCGGGCTGGCGTAACGGCGACCAAGTCCATTGACCGCGGCTGGTTCGCTGCCTACACGATGTTGCAATTACATATATATATAGGTAAACAAAATGACGACCGAAACAATTCGATTTATTTAGAACGATTACATACTCGACTTTAATTAAACGAAGAAATTTCATGCAGGTGACACATTTTATTATAACCTGCAAATTTCTGTCCTTTTAACTGACTTCAAAAAAGGAGGAGGTTCTTTGTTTCACTGTTTGTATTTTTTTTTAAACTAACAATCACTGAATCTCTATTGTTGTTTAAATTTCATTTTTGAATTTTGATTCGGAGAGGGGTGAAAGAAGGTTCCTTCACCCCTCTCCGAATCAAAATTCAAAAATGAAATTTTCTTTCGGAGAGGGGTGCAGGAAGCGGATATGGAGGATCAGAAACATTATTATTATTATGTTTTATAAAACACATTCATTCTTGGTTTAACCTTAGTGTTTTATAAATTTGTTTTATTAAATATTGCTTCATAGTTCGGGTTCTCATATTTTCCATTTTGGTGTTAATTTTACAGAGCAAATATTATATTTTTAGGCAATAAATCTTTTGACATCACTTTCATATTTAAACATAACAAAAAATCATTGTAAGCCAAATACTGAGTTGTTTTTATTTTGCGTTTTGTTTCGTGCACCTAATTTTGTATTCCAATTAAGTTTTTGATTCTTGACAAAGGACATAAGCTACTTTTTACCGCAATAACCAGGGGCGTCTTTACCTAAGTGCTGGGTGTGCGTGCACACGGGCGCTGCAGTGTTAGGGGCGCCACTTTTAGTGAATATGCGCAGTTACTGAAGGGCGCTATGCGTACTAAAGGAGGCAATGATTGCACGCAGGCGCCTCATGGGCTAAAGACGCCTCTTTCAATAACATACATGCAGGCAAAAGCTTGCAATAAATAAATATCAGAATCGATTGTCGTTTACAGATTTTAAATGACAAGAGATTTTTAACTGCGCAATTTTTTTCATTCAACTCCGAGTGTGAGTAGTAGTATAGTATGAAACCTCCCTTTTAAGGAGAGGCGCATGTCCAGCAATGGAGAGTTTTGGATTCTTGATGCGAGTGCCTTAGGTTTATGCCTATCATCATGAATTTTAGACTCCTTTTCAGGGGTAAATAAGAAGAGCCTTTTAGAAGGGTTTTGATTTAGACTTAGGATTAGACTAGACAAGAATTAGAATTTAATGACAGCGGGCAAAGCCGAGTCATAAATAAGTTTTCAATGACGGTTATAAATAAGTATTGCTGTTTCTTAGGACCTCGTTTACCATTTCCATTCCAAGTAAACCATAGATTGGTTAATTTCTAATTAATGTTAATTGCCAAGTAACTGTTTAACCTAATAATGTTAATAAGAATTCGATTAACACTGTGCCGGATAAATGAATGACGTATTATGAGGAAACTTTAATTGTTTAATTTTATGACAGACGTCATTTGTCAAACGTCATTGAAATTTGCAGTTGCATTTTTTTGTGCTTGTCACGCACATTTGCGTTTAAACATTATTTTATATTTTATAATTTTTAATAAACCTTTTTCATCTAAGCTCGTTAAATAATAAACACGAAATTTTAATATACAAATCCTTGGCATTCTTTAATCCAGTGATGAGCATTCCAATTATAGTCAATAATGATTATTATTATTATTATTAATTTTATATATGCATTTAAAACGTACACAAAACGAATAAAAATTAATAAAATCGTAAAAGAAATAGGTGTAGTTACTAAACTGTCAAATAATTACGCTGGTAGTTGTTCATAATCACGTTTAATCCCGTGATTAGCTCTACATGTAAGTCGTGTAATTGGTACTTTCAGTTAGTGGTGATTTAGCCGAAGATAAGTCGAGAATAGTACCAGATAGTGAAAGCTAGGGAATAAAAAAGCTAGGAATAGGAAGATCATATTTTTAAGTAAAAAGTCAAATCACAATCTTATGCTTAATATACATTGTTCCAGGAAATGCATGGGGATGTTCTCGATGAGGATTCAGAAATGGCAGACTGGCTGATCGAGCGTGATTCAAAATCCGGTGTTGTACTGCACGATAGACTAATGACAGATGCCGCGTTAGGCGCCGCACCCATCAAGACAGAACACTCCTACAGTCTACATTCAGATGTTGAATCTGCACCCCCTTCGCCACATCATACCAAAGTTGACGGTAAGTTAAAAAAAATAAAAAAAATAACTAACATTTTCTTAACCGACTGCGCCTGAAAGAGGGTTATGTTTTTCAAGTCCAGTATAGGTGAGAGGCCTATATTTCTTTAGCCTCTGTGGCTTAAACTTATTGATGTATTTTGACTTTTGGGGTATTTTTAGATTACTTAAAAGGATACTGGGTATTTGATAATTATAAAAATTGAAATTTTGATAATTTAATAAAAAAATTCACGTAGTCGTATTTTTGCTTTCAATAATTAGCTTGTTAACGTCTATAACTTCAGAAAGAGACGAACGAGGCAATAGTTACAAAAGAAAAGATGATGCCAAGATCTCTATCAAATTTGAATTAGGTATTTTTATTGGCAAAATATCTTCTTGCCAAAATAACTATAAACGGACCAGGATCTGAAACTTTATGCTTTATTTAGGTCAAATAAATAATGTATTTCTCGTAGCTTTTGAGGCGTGGAACCATTTGGATCATCCTCCTTTATATATTGCATGCAGTAAAATCCATAAATTCTGTGCATCCAAGAAGTGCACCCTTTATTAAATATATGCAGCATGGGGACCCACACTATGGTGGCATATTGGGATGCTTCTGCGTCATTGGGCCTCCGGTCTGGTATTGTTTAGTGGAATGTGCTTTCAGGAGCTTGCGGTTTAAATTAAGAAAATATTTTAGTGTTGGATTTATCGAGGAAGGCTATATTATAAACACACTACAACCAATAGAAGTAATTAATTAAAAATGCAGCAAAAACGGGGCAAATTTATTCCTTAGAAAGTAAACTCAAGCTAGATCCCTTTTTGGCTGTTACAAGGTATTTGTACTCTCTTCCAAGCTAATCTTGCTAGTATGTAAATCTTTAACGTGGTGACTCGCGGAAACATACAAACTTAAATCCTATTTAGTAATTAAATACAGAGTCTAATACTAAAACAGCAGTAATCTTAGTAAATAATATCATAAGTCGTATTTCTCTTTTGCTTACTCTTTTGTTACGGAATGCAGAAGACACTAAGAATAAGACTACTTATCAATACCGATAAATGTCAAGTTAGTTTGTGTACGCGTCAAAAACTCAAAAATTTCTGAATCGATTGAGCGAACACGCTTTAATATAAACAACTGCAATGAGTCACAGCTAGTAAATTATAAATAATAGCAGTTAAATTAATATTAATAAAATAAATACCTAATAAGTAGGCTTAAGTACCTTATCTAAAAATTATTGAAACATTATGTAACTAAAATGACATAAAAACTAAAATGCTTTCATTTAAAACGTTTAATTTGCTCGATAAAACACATTAATTTTCGAATTAATGTAATATAGAAAACCTACACTAAAATGCCAGAATAAACATTTGATAATAACCTGTTTAAAATAACCTGTTTGAGGTTATAAACATTGCGATTTGCATTAAAATATACGACTTGTATAATACTTGTAACACGGTATAAGGGCGTGTTCACTCTAAACGATTTCAAACAGTCCAGTCATAAATGGTCATAATATGCGATCTCCCGTTCTCTAATGCCCTCTTTTAGTGTGACGTGAACTTCCTTATATAACTTATTAACTCTTAACTTCTCTCGAATTAACATTGAGGAATGCTTTTATTGGCGTACAAGTACATTTGTGAACCTTTAGTTGTAGAACCGCATAATGAGTATGGCGAACTTCTAGATAATAAGAATAACAACGGCGATGAGCAACGATATGAGTAATTATCACCACCAGACCTACACTGTGTTGACACGCCCTTGCATGGCCTTCATCAACTTCTTCTGCAGACACTTGCTTACCTGGTGGTACACCACGTACACCAGCAGCAGCAAAATAGCACATAGCATTACGGCAGATAATACCTTTTGATTCCCAAGCTCTTCTAATACGGCCTCAAATTGCGTGAACCATAAACGCGGCTGGTCAGTCCAAAAATGCGAGATCCTCTCCAACACGGTTACTGACGATACCTCTGCTACCATTTCGCTTGAAACTCCGGCTTTTGCAGCACTTCTAGCTCCAAGCAGCGACATCCTGACGATAGTCCTTTTACGCAATACTGCTATACAAGTTCACTATATGTTCTCCTTCAAAAGGCGCTATTAGTTGCTTCTTTTTTCTTGTTCAATTGTCGGGGTCACCAACTATAGCGAGATTGTAGGTAATAAGAATAACAACGGCGATTAGTAATGTTTATTGTGCAGGAGCTCCGGCTTCTAATACTCAAATATTACATAGTAACGTTTGCCGGTGATATCAACTTACATGTACATTATATATTCTAAAATACATCGCTACAATGCTATATGCATCATGTCTTATTCTCGACGAGATAAGTCGTGTCTGAATACTACGTGATCGATAATATACTCATATCTGAAATATGCTGACATAGCTGGTCAGGCTTAGCTATGTATAAATTCTATTAATTTAACAATATATGACGTAGGAATAATGAACCGATAAATAGAGTTTTCGGCAAACCGTTCACCGGTCAGCTGCAATTTACAAGAACCGACTTCGGACTAAGGATGTATTCAGCAAACCGATTACGATACGTGGGTCGTTGGCGATGCCGCGCTTATATACACATATTCTCGTGAAAATATTGTTTATTTTTTCGTAAAACTTACTTAGACTATGGCTCAAGTTATTTCTTATTGTAATTCAAAGCACATATATTTTAGTAACAACTTAATGTATGGAAAATAGTAAGATCTAGATGGAGTGATGTCAGACATGAAAATGGTGTAGTGTAACTCTGTAAAGACTGACAGCAATATTTCCACGTTTATTTCATTGAACTATTTACTTGGACCTTTACTGGACATTGACATCTGAGCCTAATTATGTGGTGTACAAAGGACATTTAAGATTAAATGTGATAGACGTTTCTCAGTCAGCAAAACGGTGTTGCAAATTTATATAGGAATAAGATTTCGGATCGGATTTAGCGAATGAAAATACTTTATATAAAGAGCAAAAAGATAATTTTAGAATATTTTCAAATAATATTGATAAGGGTCTATTTAGAAAATTTTATATGAGTTCAGTGGTTCGGAATACCGAGGCAAAGCATCCGTAGTTGATATTTGTAAAATGAAATTGCTAGACAGCAAATAAATGTAACTGTTCCTATCCTTTAAAATTACTTGTTACGCATAAAATGAAGCCGCCCTATCTATAAGCAATTAAATACTTCATCAGTATTTTTCCTATTTTACAACGCGTAAAATATGATGGAATGGCAATAATGATAATCACTGCATTTACAAAGCGTTTCTAAATATCGGGGTCAGACAAATTTTACATAAAAGAATAAAATGATTACGAAACATAATCTTTCATGAACAAATACGACTGTACCTACCTATCTTTATTATTATGTTGCAACTGTCACGTTTGCGCATGATGAGATAACTAAAGGTTCAGAGACATTAAAAATATGATGACTTTAAATAATGCATTCGTAACTATTTCTACCCTTTTTATTACACTTATCTATCTGTTAAATAAATACACTGAATTAAATGAGGTTTTTGTTTTATGTGGATTTTATTATAGTCATAGGCAATGACTGCCTCGTTGGTCTCGCGGTTGGCGTGTGCGACTGTTGATCATGAGGTCTCGGGTTCGATTCCCGGGTCGGACCAAATGTTTGTATGATCTACAAATATTTGTTTCGGAGTTTGGGTGTTTTCTATGTATAATATGTAGATATGTACAAAAAAATAAAAGTATTTATGTATTTGTATCAGATGTCTAGTACCCATAACACAAGCTCTGCTTAGCTTGGGACTAGATGGCGTTGTGTGTTAGATGTCCGAAATATTTATTTAAATTAAATTAGAAAAATAATACAGGACAGGAATTTGACCATACGAGCGGCAGATTCTCGGATCTCCTCTACGTAACTATAATATGTATGTTTTACACATATAAAGCTTCCTTTTGAATCACTCCATCTTTTACTGGAAACTGCATTTAAATCCATTAAGTAGTTTAAAAGATCTAAGTGAACAGACAGCGGAAGCGACTTCATTTTGTACTATATAAAGAAATACATTTCTTGATCTATAGAAAGGAGGTTTTGAGGACCTCTCTAACTTTCAAAATAAACTCTAGTTTATATACATATTGTACAATCGCGTGCATAACTCAAAATGATTATTTTATGGGAATCGTAAATTTAAATAAATGTTACAAAATAAGACAATAGCGGCAGTCCATGGCCTCGTTCATTGTCAACAAACAACGACCTTGGTACCAATGAAAGCCTACATTACAGAACGCTATTGTTAAATCATAAAATGTTTTATGTATATTCAATCGGTTTATGTTAACCTTTGTATGACGCCTGCCGTGAGAACTAAGCTCTGTTTACAATAATCACTTTATAAAGAGCTTTTCGTCGAAAAAAAGGTGAAAATATTTAAATTTTATTGATGTTTGAATGAAATAATGAGCGATTTCTATAAAATCGATTGAAAAACATCTTTGTACACTATTGTTTAAGTTTTTTTCTAAAAGACACCTCCCGCACTATTAATAGATATATTGTATGTCGCGATCACTTTTCATGTATACAAACATACATGAAAAGTGATGTCTCATGTGAGGATAGAACACACAACACTCAGTGCATTAGGAAGCGGCTAGATGACCGCTTAAATAACTACGCCAACGCGTTATCGGTGCCGTCGATATAAAGACATATGGAAAGTCCTGTTAAATCAGTTGGTAACAAACTAAATATATACTAAATTGCATATGATTAATTATTTACAAAAATGAAATCGAGAAATTAGTTATAAGAAGATAATTGTTAATAATCGAGATTACTACTAATAAACATGCTAACAAAAAATCGATAAGCTAAATTATTAACAGGTCAATCGATCAATTAAAATAGTTTTATTGCAGTGTTTCCTTTTTCTATGTTTTATGTATGTAATGTAGTTTTATTCTGTACTTATTAATGTAACTCTGTATTTAGAATAATCTACGTGTTCATTGATAAAAGGTTACTTCTTAAATTCAAACCAATACGTATAATTTGAAGGAACTATTTAAATTTAATTAAAAGTAGTAGACGAGTGTAAGAACTTCTGCACTCTATAAAGTCTCGAGATTACTAAAGAGACTACTTCTATATGCAAATAACTGTACTACATTGTAAAAAGAAGTTAATCGCTGCCTTACAACTGTTAGGCAATCTGAAACATGAAACAGCTAACTGTTCTCATGATATATCCTTAGCTGTTTAGAACTTCTGCATTATCATCAAAATATGTTATACTTTCTGTAATTGTAATACAATAAAACTTCCGTATAGATCAAAAGAAACTCGCTTATGCAGTTTCAATACCTAACAAGAATATCAGCCGTTGCAAGCTTACAAAAAGTTAATGGTAAATGCTTTTCTAAATATGGATGTTTATTTTATTATTTTTAAACTATTTGTATTTAATTATATAATTGCAGCATATATGTCATAAATATACATTTTAGTTTGTTTGATGAATATACTTTTGGCCTTTTGTCGCAATCTTCTTTACATACTCGTAGTATAAAATGAAGTCGCATTTGCTGTGTGTTTGCTTACGATCTTTAAAACTACTGAACGGATTATAATTTAGTTTTCAGCAGCAGATAGAGCGATTCAAGGGAAAAGTTCATATGTGTAATACATGTTTATTATAGTAGAACAAATCCGAGAATTTCAAAGACATTCGTGCGAAACCCTAGCAACTCGACCCGGGTTGCTAGAAGTACTAAACAAATTGCTTATTTGCGCGCGAGTATGTTGGCGTTTGAACCGCGCATACCATCGCTTCATAGTGTTAGTATAAAACCAGCTTTAGCTCTGTATGTAGTATATTTTAATCTGCATCTAAAATAAACTCGAAAGTATGATTCATGAATGTAAATATTTAATACGATTGATTACTTGTCTTAACACCATTTGGACTTGAGTCAGTCGATTAGTTTATAAATGTGATCCATTTTATATCTGTCTAGTACGTAATGGTTTAACTTTAAAACCGAGTTAGTATTGTTAGTGACAGGCCGTTGTTTATACACCATACACATGTATATGTACTTTAGTATCATTCTTATATATTTTATATTTGAACAAGTGAAGATGATGTATGTATTTTGTTTTGTGGAAAATAGATTCTGATATTAATCATAATACGTGTTATTAATGCCTATTTCAGTGACGTTATACTCGTAGCTGTTACTGACTCTATTCTGCCACCCATCCGGGCCAGTCCTCTGTCTGCCCCAAGTTTAGGCCCCAAGCTAGCTTCAAACTCTAGTCGCTTTAGGTACTCCAGCTTTAAATTCCTCACCAAGTTTCTAAACCATTGTCCTACCTTACATTCGGAATTAAAGCAAGCGCCCGTGATTTACGATAGCGATAATCTCTAATCTTAAACTTACTTAGGATTTTACAATAATAATGGTTTAAAAAAAATCTTTTTTTTTATTTGCAGGACGTTTTTATACTCGGCGATTAATACCTCTTTCAAGTCCTCTAAGAAATTAATCATTATCTGTACCTCAATCGGAAACCAATAGAATGATTATCTTTTTTTATCACAATAACTAACAAAGTCGCCCACAATAATATTTATTATCTCAATCTTTTATAACTATTAACAAACCGTTATACGCAAACCAATCATTAAATTTAATCATGGCCACTCGAAGTCTTTAATTTGCAACAGATTTTGGTGAAAGGAGTCGCGGGTTAACGGCCCAAGACGAACAACTTGGAACTCAGAAATCGAGATTTATCTTAAAATGTCAAGATGCTTAAAACTATGAAGTCATGGTCAACGGCGATGATCACCTTTAAAAGTTTATGTTAATACCCTTCTTGAAATGTTATAACTGTAGACTGCGCTTAAAAGTATATTATTTATGTGATAGGTTTAAGTTCACTCATGTTTTATTAAACTTCGTCAACTTCATCAAAATCAAGATTCAAATGGTATTTTTGTCGGGTACGGTAACTAGCATTGTTACGATATCCGGACATCCGGAAAACGTATCGTGTTTTTATAAGATTCATCAATCACTAATTCTCTAATCATTTCTCAATTTTCTTACGAATCAGTGAATTGTGTTTACAATTTTTTTTAGCTGCCTTCTTTTATGATTGACTAGCTGAGCCCCGCGGTGTTACCCGCGGTACAAAAACAACTGCGATTAACGCCGTGGCGAAAAGTAAAAAAAAAAAACTATCCTATGTCCGTCTCCTGGTTCTACACTACCTCCCCACCAATTTTCAGCCAAATCGGTTCTGCCGTTCTTGAGTTATAAATAGTGTAACTAACACGACTTTCTTTTATATATACAGACTAGCTTTTACACGCGGCTTTGCTCACGCAGACTTTCATCCCCTGATTTATCCCCTTAGGGGTGTAATTTCAAAAATTCATTTCTTAGTGCTCACTTACGTTATATAAAGAAACTACATGCAAAATTTCAGGATTCTAGCTTCAGCGGTTTGGGCTGTGCGTTGATCTCTGGGTATCTCAGTCAGTCGGTCACCTTCCTCTTTTATATATATAGAAGATTACCAACCCTAACTTGAACTTGAACTTGAACTCGCGGGCCGGGTTTCCGCAATTCGACGACTCTGGTGCGCCTATTTTGCGTAGTGGGTCGGCACTAGTGGTGCCATCCCAGTTCCTCCAGGAAGCCTAGCAGACCCCTGGCGTTGCCGACGACCTCCTGAAGTGACCTCGGCGATCCAAGGTGTTTCGCCCGGTATTCTGCCACCCCAGGACATGCCAAGATGACATGGGCGGCTGTTTCCTCCTCCTCCATGCATGGTCTGCACAGAGGGCTGTCCGTTACACCTAGAGTAAAAAGATGTTTGTTTAATAGTGCATGACCAGTCATTGCTCCGATCAGAAATCGAAGCGGCGGCCTCTTAAGTTGTTTCAGCTTCCGTGACAATCCGGGGTTGATCGTCGGGAGGGCCTCCTTGGTCTGCCTGCAGGTACAAAGGTTGGACCAATATAACTGGTGTTCTACCTTGGTGTTCTGTTGCAGTGTCCGTCGTAGCCAAGCAGCTGGCAAGGGCAATATTGGTTCTGGGCCGACTGCCCTTGTCTCCGATCCGCTCCTTGCCAGTGCATCAGCTGCGTCGTTTCCGCGTGAGTTGCTATGTCCTTTGATCCACTGGAGAGTTATACTATTTGTAGTACTTACCTTTGTCAGGGCTCTGTGGCATTCGTAGATCAGCCCTGAGGTAGTCGTGTGACTTTGTAGAGCTTGTAAGACTGATCGGCTGTCGGAAAGTATGCGGATGGGGTATTCCGTTATCTTTCTGGAGATGATCGCATGTGCTGCCATTATTATACCCATGCACTCTGCCTGGAAGACTGTGTTGTGGGCTCCTAATGGTGTCGAGATGTGTATATTCAGGTCCTCAGAGAATGCTCCTGAGCCAGTGCCTGACCTTGTTTTGGATCCGTCGGTGAAGATTCTTAACTCCCTTGGGTTAAGTCCTTCTTGGGGATCCTCGTACAGTTGTATCTTGTACTTTTTGTCGAAGACGAATTGCCTGGGTATTGAATCAGTTACCGCTTCCATGAGCGGTTCCTTACCTATGGCCTCATAGAGGATTTCGGTGTGTGGTACCCTAGGCGGTCTCCAGAGATTTTGTTTCTTTAGCCGCAATGCTGCAGCTAGAGCCTCCTGCCTTATAAAGAGGTGGAGTGGTGGAAGACCTATAATGGCTTCCAGAGCCGCAGTCGGTGTAGTCCTCATACAGCCCGTGGCCGCCAGACAGGCCAATCTCTGGAGTCGTTGTAGTTTAGCTTCGGCTGTGGATAGCTTGGTCCGTGGCCACCAGACTATCGCGCCGTAACTTACCATTGGTCGGATAACTGCCTCGTAGAGCCACAGAGTGGTTTTTGGGCTTAGTCCCCAAGTTTTACCTACCATTCTGCGGCACTGCCAGAATACGACTGTTGCTTTTTCAATTTTGTTGTTGAGGTGGGCGCTCCAGTTTAGTCTGTGGTCGAATATTACCCCTAGATACTTTACCTCAGACGAAAGTTGGAGCTCTGTGTTGAACAGCTTGGGAAGTCGGTGGTTTCCCAGGTTCCGTTTGTTGGTGAACATTACCATTTCAGTCTTCCTTGGGTTGACTGACAGTTCGTTGTCCACGCACCAGCGTTCCACTATTGCCAGTGCCGAGCGCGTGACATCGCATACTATACCTGCGTGCATGCCGCTTGTTAATATCACTATGTCATCCGCGTATCCGATGGTATAATGGTGATACCAACCCTATTTGGGTTTTGAATCGTGTTTACTCCATTAATAAGACAATTAATGAAGAAGTTGAGGTATGAGAAATGATAATATGACGGAGCTGGGTTTACCCTTTTTGTATTCTCCATGACAACGTAAGTCAAGTCTCGAACAGAACACGAGGACTAAGCAGCAAGACTACAGTAGCTCCTAGACCAGATCTTTTACCGTCGTACACCTGTTTTAGAATAAAACTGGAGAAAAATACGGTTAACAGGTTACAATCCGTTCATTTAATGCATCTCTAATATATATAAACTTTACTGTAATATATTCATTGGGTACGGTATTATTATAATTTATTCATGAAATAGAGTTTAAATTTTGTTTTCAAACACGGTAATTGAGCGTTCGTTACCGTATTTTAAGCAATAAAAATACTTTCGGAAATGCAAAAAAATACATAGGTACACACATCAAAAGTGTCTAGGGATCAACATATGTGTCTAGAGATCAACATATATTTTTGCAATAACTTTTCTCCTGATTGATATTAATTAAAATTTTCTTTAAGGATTCATCAAATAAAGTGTTTTCGTTTGTCACAGTAACGATAAACCAAGTCACCTTTGCATTAATAAAGAAATTTGCCATTTTCCTAATAAAGGGATTTTTGACATTTGAACCACTAACATTAAAGTTCGAAAAAAAGACTGAAATAACAGTTTTCTTTAAAATTTTATTAGGTAACTTAAACAATTAATAATCCGTGTTTCTACCGCGAACACTAACAACACAAGAACATCGGTTTGGCATACTCAAAATGAGTTCATCCAAACACGCTGTGGAATGGCCGCCCATGTTCGTTGCAACAACAAAAAAAGGTCTTCTTGCGATTGGATACCCTCCATATTCGGCAGAGCTCTTCTCTGTAGCATATCCCATGCATGCTCAATCGGGTTCAAGTCTGGCGACTGAGCAGGCCAGGGCCAAAGCCACATCTCAATCTCAAGAAATCCGCATAAAAATGCTTGATCCCTAGACACTTTTGATGTGTGTACTTATTTAAGTTATAGTATATAGTATTTAAGTATAAGTTATGCCTCGGTAAAACAGAAAGGGATAATGGTGACATGCTGTTTAATCACAAAAGGTTTTACACGGATAACTAAATTACACTAATATTATAAATTCAAAAAATTGTCGGCATAATCTGTATTATCCTTAACATTTCACAGAACTTTGGTCACAAAATAATAATAAAATAATAATAATAAATATTTCGGATATCTAACACAGAACGCTATCTAGTCCCAAGCTAAGCAGAGCTTGTGTTATGGGTACTAGACAACTGATATTAATACTTTTTTTTTTTGTAAATACATACATATTATACATAGTACACACATAGTACATATTATGACCGTGGGAGAGCCACGCTTCGGCATGAATGGGCCGGCTCGGTCGGAGTGATACCACGGCCTCACAGAAAACCGGTGTGAAATAGTGCTTGCGCTGTGTTTCACCGAGTGAGTGAGTATACCGGAGGCCCATACCCAACCCCTCCCCCTATCTCCCCCCCCCATCCCCCAAAGGCCGGTAACGCACTTGTGACGCACCTGGTGTTGCGGGTGTCCATGGGCGGCGGTAATCGCTTACCATCAGGCGATACGTCTGCTCGTTTGCCGGTCTATTCCATAAAAAAAAAAAAAAAAACAGAAAGTACAAATACATACATAGTTTGACTGCACGTTTGGCCTAGTGGTTTAACGGTCACCACGCCGTTTCCTACTTCGCCAAGTGTCGTGGGTTCAAATCCCACGTAGAACAACACTTTGTGTGATCCACAAATTGTTATTTTGAGTCTGGGTGTACTTTGTGTCCGTTTCATGTATGTTTGTAAAGTCCCCCGCGACACAGGATTTATTCCTAGTGCGGGAGTTGTCTTTTAAAACCTAAAAACCTAAACTTAATAGAAAATACCCAAACTCCTAAACAAATATTTGCAGATCATACAAACATTTGGTCCGACCCGGGAATCGAACCCGAGACCTCAAGCACAGCAGTCGCATACGCTGCCACTACGCCACCGAGGCAGCCGAGGCAAAAAAGATGCATACTACAGTTTGTTTATAGTTTCTATATAAAATGTATATATATACATTTTATTCTCGTACACAAAAGAACATACAAGCCTATGAGTTTCTGTCACTTAAAGTCCACTATCGTCGATTTGAATCATTGCCCGTTAAGTAGTTCAAGATGGGTGCGCTGTTTGCGCTACCATCGTGTCAAAATAAAGACCAACGAAGACAGATGACATAGTCCATAACAAAATGATGTCACAAGAACAACACGCATGTAGAAAGCACAATTGGCCAATTTATTTATCGAAGACCTGTTCATAAACAATAGTACGTGTTTAGAGTTCTCAGTATAAGTTTATACAGGGGAATATTACTGCATCGGCGAAGTTTTTCAAAAGGAAATTGCCGTAATGTGTTGAATGAAATACCATAGTAAATTAGTTTAGATATACGAGTATAGTTGGATATGCTAGTGCTAGATTCTCGCGTAAGGTCTAAAATATATTTTTTACTGTGGTCCTTCATATCTTTTTTCATGATTAATGGGGGTCACTATTATAATCATTGTCACAGATCACAAATCACAGTAGTGATTTAACACTGGTGAATGAATTCGCATTGCCAAAAACCAATCATTTATTCACATTTTTTTAGAGTAGCAAATATCTTAATCCACAATTTTGAATAGTTGAGTTTTTATAGCTCTTGACATGAGCGTGTGCATTAAACTATTTACAATAAATAACACAGTTTATAACGAATAGTATAATAATATAATGATAATATATAATCTGCCTCTGTATAAAAATATCCTACCTTACGCTTACGCCTTATATCATCAGCTATCTGTCAGCGAAAGTCCCGTCAAAATCGGTTCTAGAGATTACCCGGAACAAACAGGCAGACAAAAAATTTCAAGATTGTTTTTTGATGTAAGTAACGTATATACCTTCCATAGGTAGTTTAGTGAAAAGGTGAAATTTGAAATTACAGACAGAAACTTTAATTTTATTTGTTTGTTTAGATATTGGTCCCCTGTTTAGCAGGAGCAGCAGTGGAATTTAATAATACGTCGTAAATAACAAGTACTTATATATGTGATTTTAGTATCTTCCAGATATTAAACATTATACACAATATTCGACAACTGTACATAATTCTGTACCTACACTTATTTCTGAAATTAACACTAAGCCACAAATGTGACTTTGGTTTCCGGTCCTACGAGCTTACGAGTGCTTTACAAACGTAACTGGCAAACCGAGCCATAAACAAAAATATGTCCAATAACTACGTAATAAAAAAATAGAGGGATAGTTTTTTGTTTTTTCGAAAGACAGTCCCCATTTCATCTCATTCACATTTTTTATCATTAATTTCATCACGAAGAAGACTTAAAGACTTTTGAAGACTTTAAACACTTGACATATTTGGCAGAAATAGCTGATCCGAGTGATCCGCTAAGTGATCCGGCTGGTTGCCATTTCATCAAAAGAAGAAGAAAAAAATAGAGATCGAAACATTTTTGACAAATGTCAATTATCTTTTCTGATTTGTCAGCAAACAAAAATATCTTGAATATTTTGCGACATATTAATTATAAATCATCATCATTGTCGAGAAACATATCCAAACAAAGGCTAGTAATGTCTATATTTTTTCAATTATGTGTAGTTATTATGAAAATATATCAAAATTACTGCTATGAACATAGGTAAATGAAGTTCAAATGAAAATGTTGGCCTACCTAATTCCCGCTATATATTCATTGATAAATATACCTATTACTTAGATTTTTAAAACTCCTGATCCACACGGTTAAAACCACAAAAAGAAACTTATACAAATCTAAGCACCAAATAATACACGTGGTACTGTACGTTTACACGGTATTCAAAAGTTCATTGGCATTTATAGAGCTAAACGATGGTGTTAAATAACTCGGAAAGATTACAGTAATACTCATAAACCTAAGAAGTTCATGGTCATAATACGAATTTAATTACCGCCCATATGGATGCTGTTCATCCTCCAAACACAATCGATTAGAACACAGCAGGCGGCGTGCTATAATCACGCACAATGCGGCATACGCACTTACCATGCCCAATTGATAAACAAACGCTATAATCATGGACACGAATATTTAAAGATATTAGTAGCACGCAAGTACTGCAATTCCCATCAAACGTTTATGACTTTTTTTAGAATTATTATTATTCATCCCTTCGTATGTCCATTCACTTCGCATTTTTAGATCGAAATCGAAACTGATCGTTTGCCATAAGCTGAAATTGAGTTAAGATAGAATTCACAATACACTATACTTTACGATGAGTTTGAATCCATTAACGACGAGCAACTACGACGATTAGTTATATAGTTTTGATTATCCATAAATACTTTATCCTGTTTAGATGTCTCCAAGGGGGTAATCAGGGGTACAAAGAAAGGATAATAATTAATAATTATGGTAAACCTCTACAAAGAACTCCTGAGCGTTGATAGCAAAGTAGATGAGAGAACAATCACATTAAGATACTCAAAATTAAGCTCAACATAAAAACAAATGAGTTGTACTTTATTTCCATAAGATATTGATTTTACTATTTCTACTTCTTTTTTTAGACATGGAAGATGAATGTTATCCAGCGATGCCCGCGAGCGCGTGGAGTAGTCGACGGAGGTCCAGTGATTCACCACCGCGGGAGGTCAAGGCTGAACCGAAATCTGAACCAGAGTCACCTGCATCGTCCTGCCCCCCTTCACCCACCCCTGGCACACCTGTCACACACCTCGACTATGTTATTGACCACACGGTGAGGATGTACTTTTACACTGAAGTATAAAAACGCGACTCAGAGAAATGTATGATTTTGTACTACAATTAATTGGATTAGTTACGCAGAAAACAGCTATGTCGCTACTTCGAGTTATGCAGAAAACAACAGCTAAACGATTCTTTGCATAACTCGATTCAATTTACCGTGGAAAAGCTCTGCTTCGGCACATATTGACCTATTCCACTAGAGTACGACGGCCTCATAAAACCGGCCCTAAGTAATTCTTTCGACGCTTTTTACCAGTCGAGGTTATTGGAGATACCTCTTCCCCCTAATTCTGAGGGTACACAAATGTTGGTAACGTACTCGTGACTTGAGTTACAGCTTTTAGGCGTCCATTGGCGACGATAGTAACCTACGCCTCGAAAACAGAAATCCTCATCAAAGAAAAAAGCCTTTTAAAATATCAATGGAAACCAATAGGTATTACAAATGTTTTCAAATAAATCCTTGTGACCTACGATTTTATTGAAATCCATACCAATATTATAAATTCGAAAGTAACTCTGACTGTTTGTTACTTTTTCACGGTTACACCACTGAACCAATTTAGATGAAATTTACAATGGAGATCCTTTGATTCTTGAGAAAGAACATAGGTCACTATTTACCGCGATATCCGACATACACGCGGGCAAAAGCTAGTTAAAATATATGTTATTTCCATTATTAAGAACTTAATTTATTTTGTCATTAAACTATAAATTGTATTAATTGAATACTTCGTGCTTAGTAGGTACATAGACCCTGCAAAATACTCAAATATTTAAAGTGCGCATTTAGTACATGATGGGTTTTAATAAACTCTTAACTATCAAACGGGACCCGATAATTGGCGAACGCCTCTTGCCTAATAGCTAAACTCGTAATTACCATTTTATAGGTTATAATTTCTATACTACTCACATAACATGCAGTAATTGAATTCTTTTCGATATCTCAATCACGATTTAACTCGCACACTTGTCTATAGACTGGTTAAGAGAATATGGGAACGTCTATGCGAAGACTGGTCACGTGTATTGGCACCATCATGTCTAAAGGCGGCGTGATAACTCGACAAAAGCAAAGGTCGTTGGAGTTCAAACATTCCGTGTATCTCGCTTTGCAGCTTTCACCTGTACGGACCTCGTCAAATCGTTTGTAGTTTAGGGTCCCGCAGTTATGAACAGTTTTTAAAGTCATCGATGGCTATTGAGCGATGTATAATAAAACAGAAGTATGTTACTGTTAAAAAAATAGGACTCTGAAATGTCAAATTCGCCATATGCGAAAAATTTACTTACCCCATAGAAGACAAAAACGGAACACCGTTGCACACCGAGCTTTCTTTATTATATTTTTTTAGTATTTTGACAGAGAAAGGTATTAATGTCGTAAGTGTCCTTTTTGTAGCTCTAGCAACCTCTAAATGAAGTTTTTATCCGTTAATTTTAGCGTTAATTCAAAAAGATCTGTAAAAAATATTCTAGGTAATTTGGATGTTTTATGGTGTGTCTGCTTTGCCTTTCTTTGCGAGTTCGCAACGACTATCTAAAAAACTTACGGAATAGTTGTTTCCAAGTTTGACACTGCATATTTGAAAGCAGTTTTATACGTGCGTGTATATCTCCGGTAATTGTTATTCAGATAATTGCTGTTTATGTGAATAATCATGCTTCAATAAATATCTTCAGGTCTAATCCTTTAACGATTATTGTGCAAACAGTAAGCAGGAATTATAGATATTTTTGCTTTACTACTTGTGCCTTTAATAAGTAACACAAGTGGCAAATCTTACAGTGGATTGAGCATACATCACTTATTAAAGTGATATCTATCCGTATGCTTAATCTGTCACCACATGGAGTCGAATGTCCCAAGGGTGTCGTATGAGCCGACTTAGGGAGCAAACTACTCAGTACAAGTCAGTACAACATCACTGCAAAGAGGAGGAAAACTAAACACCGTACCTTAAGCCGAGTCTCCACCGAACAAAAGTTGGTAACTTTTGTGTTGTCAACAAAAGTTTCTGTAATTTCCTTGTGTTGGAAACAAAAATTGTCAACGAATGTTGGGAACCGTGTTTCTGTTTTTGGCGGTAAGCATAAAAGAATACGCTTGTTGCAGATATTTATTGGCTCTTTGGAGACGCTTAGTTGGAATGTTTTTTAAATTGATGGCGACTCGGTGTAGACACAATGGAAACAAAAGTTGGCGATTTTTTTAAGAGTTGCCAACAGTGGGAAACACTGAAATTGCAAACAATTTACACCAACCCTGACCTGGTCTGTTCTAAATAGAGGCCTATGTCCAGCAATAGTCTGTAAGGCTGTTGAATAGGGTGATGTAGGTGATATTCTTGTCGTTGCAAAAATCTAAAACCTATACTGATACCATCAGACCCCAGACATTGTTTACTTATAAATCACGGACTGTTCTTACGTAAAAAATAGTGTAGACAACTTACTTTATTTTCAGACTGGAACAATCCACATGCCACAGGCTGTGTTACAGAAAGTCGGTGCGGCCGGCATGCCCCAACTGTTGCTGAGCGCCGCACCGCGACTAGCCACCTCCCTCAACTCTAACAAGTTATCCATCAAGGTTACCTCCAGTTCAGGTGCTTCGGGTAAGTCAAGACTACCTACAGTTTCTATGATACTGAGGTCAATAACATTCCAGGAGGTTGATATTCAAATTAAGACCTCCTCTATTAGTTCAACTACTAAGTATGAACTTAGCAGTTCACTCGTGCTAGTTCTGATAGCTAACTGAAGTCAGTCAAACCAGGCATTAGTTCTTTTTAAATCACGACTCGATACAATTGCGGCTAATACTATCAAATCGATTGAATATATACTATCACCCACAAATACATCAGATTTTATTAAAACATTTCTAGAACCGCTATTCTACTTAGTGACAGATATTTAATTAGTACACATTAAATGTACATCAACTCCTTATTAGTAGTCCCCAACCCGCACTTGGTAGTCCCAATCCCGCACTTGGCCAGCGTGGGGACGTACGGCCTTATTCATCTCCTGAGAGGAGACTCGAGCCCAGCAGTGGGACATTATGGGTTGTTGTCAACAACTTGTTGTAGGTTTTTAAAACAATTATGCACATCTCTTTCAGGTTTCAACTTACCGCCCACACCGCCTTCATCTCTCTCATCATCAGACAGCGAGGGAGCGCTGTCCCCTGCGCACGAGGCGTCGGCCGCTCCCCTCGCGCCCCCCGCCGCCCCCGCCCGCCGCTCCCACCTGTACGTGTCGCATCACACGAGACAACCAATCAACACGCCACTCATTAGCAGTCAACCGGTAAGTTATGCCACATCCACTTATTAGTGCTACCGGCATCGAGATATTACGTACTACGTACTAGAGGAGCCACTCAAAACCAATTATATGTTCCGTTTATATTTGAATTAAAACTAAAAAGCGCTGCAGCGCAGCCAAACAATAATTAGTAGTCTAATCCAACAGTATTAACAAGCAGCGCTCTATCGCATTCGAGCTGTAGTTTCCTCGCGAGCGAAATGTCATAAGCGCCGTGATTTTCATGGCGCTTACGCGTTTTGGCCAACGAACTGTTGCAAAGATTCGCTTTTATAGAGTAAGCGCCAAACAAGAAAGCAGTACGGATAAATAGCTTTATACCTACGAAGCTTTATTAGGAAATTCACTTTGAGTAAATAGTACTTCAATAGGTTTACCAGTTTCAGTTTTTTTGTAGAATTCATCGAGGTATAAAATATAAAAGCCGAATATTCAATTTTTAAATTATACTTTAATGATAATTTAAATATAATTATTGCAAAAAAAATGTTATGGGTTATTTACGAAGCTATTTTTAACAACATATTATTTTTCCTTATCCAATTAAATACGTTAAATACGTTGTGCATTTAACGTCAGTTAATTCTACCTAAATATCACTTCTGTATGTTTTACTCTAAGTACTCTATGTCGAATGAGGCAACAATGGCGTCTTAAAATATTTTGTTCGTATTTAATTTTAAAACAATTATATCTAGTTAATTACTGGTGAAAAGTTATTCCTTTGTTTTTCTCCGTATTCCTTGTATTATTAGTGCAATATCTCAAGACACAAAATGGCATAATTCACGAGTTTTAGAACGTTTTTAAATGTAAACAATCACACGCTTAAGCCACCGCTTCATCAGAGTGTAGCTAGCAAGCGACTGAAGGAAGTGCGGCGCATGCGCCGCAATTGCATGGAACACCGCACTAATGAGTGGCGTCTTCTCTATACATTATATCTCGATGGCTACCGGACTAGTTTCAGCTAGCTCCGGTGTACATTGACACACGGAAGTATCGTAACTTAGATAACTCTTTGGATCACAAACAATATCACTGCACAGTGCACTACAAAGTCAAATATAAATAGTATCGAACACGATTTTGTTTAGTTTATATAAATTTTCTTGGTGTATTTTAAGTTTTAGAGATGGGTTAGCAAATATAAAAACGAAGCCACCGAAGCTTAGGTACATCATATCATCATCAAATCCTAGACACTGAGTTTTCAGCAGTTCATGCAAGATATCCTGGAATTGCAAATCGATTCAAAGTTTCTATAAAGGTAGCATCAAGTGCAACGATTACCGATGGCTAGAAAACCTAGCAATACCTGAAGAGTTCTACTCGAATTGCATGTCCAATTACTTAAACAGTAGCAACACTGAAGCACCATGCCAAATAGATCAGCTTGATTCTTAAAATTTATCTCTCAATTTATTCCAAGCAATAAAAAACATTGCAGTGTACTTTTTCGATTTCCTCGCATAAATATTGAGTAGGTACGGTGAAGTGAATGGGGCATAAACCGAATCATTAATAGTCTCCTGATTATTCGTAAGTTTGCCTCAAATATTTATGACCTTTGAATATAAAGGTGCACTTACTGTTTTTGGAAGTGGCTGCGTATGCGCACGTGATGAAAAATTCATCATTTATATAATTAACTAGCGACCCGCCCCGGCTTCGCACGGGTGGATTTCAGATGCCCCCGCCGACGACACGATTCGTGCATTTTAAATCTGTAATATCTTCGAATATGTTCATTTAAATTAGATACTCTACAGGACCATTTTGATCTATATTAAATGCAAAATGTATTTAATTTACTTAATTGTATAAGGATTCATTCTGTATTGCTTAAAATCACTTCGTAAATAAGCCATTATTTCTCGTAAAAAGAAAGGAATAAAAAATGGTTGTTGTGGGTTATCCCTAAGAGATAGACATATACCGTCGCGGACTTTTTTGTAGTACTTTTTAAGGTGTACAATACTGTAGTACATTATTTTGATCTATCTCGTAGGGTGCAACCAGCGTTTGCAATGTAAGCGCAAAAAAATGTGTTTATTTGCTACATCACATTAGAAATCTCGAAAATTAACAGTGTTCCCATACTATATTATGCATTTATTATACATAAAAACCTTCCTCTTGAATCACTCCATCTATTAAAGAAACCCGCATCAAAATCCGTTGCGTAGTTTTAAAGATTTAAGCAAACAAAGGGACATAGGGACAGAGAAAGCGACTTTGTTTTATACTATGTAGTGATAGTAACATTGTTAAGCAATTGTAACGCTACAAGGCTTTCTTTACTGTTTAAATACTTAAATGAATTGAGCTGAATAACATTGGCACTTTTTTAAACTACTCGAAATCAAAATATGTGGTAATCTAATTTTATATCGAATGATCACCGGCCGAGACCACTTCATTACAGAGTCAATGATTTACTTTTACTAAAAATCTAGTTTTTTTAAGAATGTTTAACTTGTAAAAATAAAAACTTTGCCTGGTTAAGTAAATAACGAATCTTATTAATTCTTTAAATCTCGTTTGCAGGTATCATGTTAATAATATTTACTCTTTCATCCATTCTTCGCTCTATCCATTTTACGAAAAAATGTCCAAACGTTTGCTCTGAATAGTACTAGATAGATTTAAAAAAAAAATAGTGAAATATAGAACCTCCTCCTTTTTTGAAGTCGGTTAAAATACGTGCTCAGTGATAATCACAGAACAGGGAAATATTGATTTTATCTGTTCGTATGTTAGAGAAAATAAATTTATTTTTAATTTCGTTCTACTACTATTAACATTTCTTATTAAAGGTTTTTAAATGATTACAGAAAGGCTCAACTGGCACGTTGGTACTGACAGAAGAAGAGAAACGCACGCTACTCGCTGAAGGATACCCCGTCCCCACCCGTCTACCACTTACCAAGGCCGAAGAGAAATCACTCAAGAAAATCAGAAGGAAAATAAAGAATAAGGTACCATAATCAAATAGTTTATATTATTTTAAATATTTACATGGTAATCATACCACAGATGTCAAAAAGGTTACATTGTAAGAGCCTGGTACCCGTTATAGATATATGCTAGATCATAATCTGTGTTGCGGGTCACCAGACCGCTCCTGCAGGTACTTTTATCTACTAAACCAAGTCGCAACAATACAATTTATGCAAGCATTATAAATTAAGGAATCCTACTAATATTATAAATGCGAATGTTTGTGTGGATGTTTGTTACTCTTTCACGCAAAAACTACTGAACGTATTTTGATGAAACTTTACAGAAATATAGCCTATACATCAGACTAACACATAAGCTACTATTTGCCGCTATAACTGACATACACGTAGGCGGAGTCGCGGGCAACAGTTAGTACAGAATAATAGTGACAAATTCAACTAAAGTTTAAAAGAAACGAAAGTTTAGAAGTAACTAAAGTTTAGGAGGATAAGTAACCTTACTTATTTGCTGAGTACTGAACTAGAGTACCAAAAGAATTACTTAACTCTGGCTTTCTGCGAGCTCGTTATATCACCCGGCTTGAACCATGACTTAATTATGGCTCTACTGGTATACTCGTAGTATGGACCTAGTTCTTGAATTTACGTAACGTAAATTGTGTCACACTAAACCATCGACCATCGACAATATGGTATAAGAACTGTCGAGATAAATTATGTATGAATATTAAGAATACATATATTGCACAGAATACAGCGACTACGTTGCGTCGCTCGTCTGCAATGACTTAACCAGGATTAGATAGAATCGGTATTTTTAATTTTTATCTAAAACTGTATCGATACCTAATTTACCGCTTTGTAAAATATTAACAAATATTATTAATAAAATAACAATCGACTATAAACCACTACAGAGTTTACATATGCCCTAAGTATAATGTTTACGTTCGTCTTCTCTCTCTGTCTCTTATATCTTAGATAATAAGAACCTTGAAGGAGCTCTAATCTAAATATATTATAATTTACATCGGATAACTTGATAAGCAAATTGTGGTAAGACATTGATAAAAACAAACGAACTGAGAATCGCTTTCGGAAATCTATAAAAAAATAAATTATCGGCTTATCAACGACAAGGGTAATTAAAATAAATTCAGTTCCATAAACTCTGTACATTCATCAAAAGATTGCGTAATGTACCCATTTATAAGTTATCTTATAAAACTAGCTTTAATTTTACCCACCTGCATTCATATCTGTTTTTTGGCTTAGGTATTCTGGCAACTCATGTATTATTAACTTCAAAACAAAACATGACGAAATATATAACTTTTTTAATGGTAATTTCATGTGCGTATGTATTTTAAGAGATTTTTATTTTTTCAGATATCAGCCCAAGAAAGTAGGCGCAAAAAGAAGGAATACATGGATCAACTCGAAAGGAAAGTCGAGGTCCTTATCTCCGAAAACACAGACTATAGAAAGAGGGTAGATACCCTGGAACAGAAGAATGCAAGTCTTCTGAGCCAGGTGGCGTCCCTGCAAGCCATGGTGGCTCGCGGCGCCAGGAAGTGACGTCATAAGCGATGCAGCTCGCGTGACGTCACACTTAGCTGTACAGTGCCGAGTTGCGACTCGAGCACATAATACCCACTCGACGTCACCAGATATCAAGATTCAGTTTCGCCGTCCAGTTAGAATACAAATTCTAGAACGTTCTTTAATCTGTGTTCAAATTGGCCGCGTGCCAGATCAGGCTAGGAGACAAGTTCTCGAGCTCAGATATCGTCTGTCGAAATTGTAACGCTGTCCCAAAACGGAATATGTATATTTTGGATGTATTTACATTTAAGTACGCGTCCGAGGGAGGTACTGTCAGCGTTTGAATGGTTGCTCACTGTATTTGTTAGTAAATAGGTATTCTGTGGTGCTGGATCCGACACCCGTCGATATGCAAACTGTCAAGTGCCACACTAGATATTTATTTTAAACAACTCTAAAAACAGTTTTCGTTCAACGAAGGTGCGCAGAGCGATTACTACACAGGGAATTTTAGTACTGGGGTTTAGATAAGTACCGATAACTATTTACTTACGCGTGTTGTTTGAAATCTCGTAATATATTATAGCGTTGTAGCAGCGCTAACGCTGTAATGGCGATAAATAGTTTTTAAGTTTTATTCTTTGCGTGTTTTCATTGAAAATATGAGCAATTAGGTTAAGGATTTTATTGTTACCCAAAGCATACTTGTGTCGCCGCAAGGTAAGGCTTGTTTCCGTCGTTGGAACATCACCTACTGCGAACAGGTCTCCTGTCTGAATGTGGCCCAATACTTTTAATGGTATTTGACATTAGATTAAACAATAGCGACTACTGAACTACTTAAATATACTTTCCGAACGTACGAACGTGGTTTATTACGTCATTAGTTTCGTTATGATCGGAATTTTAGTAGCATAATAATGTAAGGCTCGCAATGTACCAAGATGCGTTCTTACTATTTAATATTGAATTCCATGAATTTGCATTTATAGCGAAATGTGTATTGTCCTAGAGATTTTACCTTGTATTTAAGATAAAGTTAGATTTTATGTATCTAAATAAAGGAGCTAATGAAAGCCGATTTGTGTGAAAAGTATTTTCGGTTATGTCTAGTCTCTGGAACCTTAGGCCTCGTTGTGGAGGTCTATATATACATAAGCTATATACATCTTAGCTCATACTGCGCTCTATGGATCAACAAGTACAAATAATGGCATGCCCTCAACGGAAATATTGCAACTAACTGTAAAGCTTACTTACATAATTAAATGAAAGATACCTGGCTCCAAATGAACTAATCTTTTACTGCTGGTAGAAACTGAAATAGCGTAATCGGTTGAGATGTAGTATGAGGACAATATCAAATCCCTTACTCCAAGCGTAAATATTTTCCTTTCAAACTCATAGTATATAACTATATAGTTAATCATCATCAACAACAGTATTTGTTAGACCACTGCTCCACATAGGTTTCTCGTTAAAAATACAATTTATTACTTCTATACAACACCAGTCAAACGGGTCGGTGAAGGATTTATGTCAAGTTTTCAGCTACTCTGCAGTGCTATTGTCCTGCGTGAATCCCTTAGTCGATTCTGTATTTTTATTATTCTCACGGATTGACTTCCAATTTTCAATCGTTTCGTGTTTCTATTCTTTTCATCACACTACACTAGACACTATCATTACATATTATAAAACAAAGTCCTCCGCCACGTTTGTCTGTCTGTTCGCGATTAACTCGAAAGCTATTGCACGGATTTATATGGGGTTTTTACTTATAGATAGACTGATTCGTGAGAAAAGTTTTCGTATATAATTCGTATTTTTTTTAGTATATTGGCTTAAATACAACGATATTTGTCGACGACGTCGGAAAAAATTAAGCCGCACACCTCAGAGATACATAGGCTATATTATGTTTTCCGTCATGAATCCGTACGAAGCCGGGGTGGGTTGCTAGTAGTACATAAATTTTAACATGGGTGATAAAGGGTTCCTCAAAAAAACTCAACCGATGTGTTGTTTCGTCAGTTTATAACCTGGTCCACTTGACAGTTCTATGGCTTCAGACGATAATCGTTCGCGCTTAGTCGTTTTACCAGATTTGTTTCCTTGGATTATCTTCATCCTAGCCGTGTAATAATAATTATTATTACTCATCAAGTAGGCAGTACATAAATTTGCACATCAAAATCTCATATCTTTGTAGCCAGACATCTAATATAACTACTTATTTTTTAACCCGTTTACAAATTAACTTCTAGAAAATATCATTATTGATAAATATATTCGTGTTGGTCTTGCCAATCTGCCGTTATTGTAGAACGTAACAGATGTTGGGTATTAAAATGTTTTATATGCATCATACACTAATACACAAATGAAAAAAAGATTAACATCCTACCTGGCTCTAACAAGATGGCTGCCATTTGATGTACATATTAATGTGTGAAATATATAAACATTCTGCTAGTAATCTATCTAACATTCTACTACATACTAAACATTCCATTTCTTAGTAATATGAGTGACTTAAAGTGAGCTCAAGTACTTACACTAATTGTAGACTATAATTAACACAAACCTAACAATATCACATTTGAAGAATAGATAAATGTGTGCTGTTTTAAATATTCGCAAGATAAATTTATATGACTAGCCAATATTACTGTTATTGTGTCATTATGACAACAAATTAAAAGAAAATTTATAGAAAATACTAAATTATTTACGCCAGTTACTAACTAATGTGAGTTTATAGTAAAATTATTTTCAAAATTAAAAATATATATTGATCTAAATTTAAAAGAGTTTTACACACGGAACAAATCAACAGAGTGCAGATTTTTTGACTTTATGCCTCTCACATAAAGTGTAAAATCCTGCATCATGTTGATTTTTAATATCTTTACAGATATGATAGTGGCTTGATCATCGGTTCGAATTTATCCAAATAACCGTGTGTCGTCTAACTTTATGATATTTTTGGGCTGTCAATATATTTGTGACATATTAAGACAATCTTTTTATGTTCAAACACCTCTTGTTGGGTGTTCATCGTGTATATGTATTAATATTTTACTGTCTGTGCAATTAATTTGTTCTCTTATACACTCGTAAAGGTTCTTCCTATTTAGTAATGTAAGTAAATGTTCTATTTATATAGCGCTGAATTAATATATGGACATTATTATTATCCTGAAGCATCAGGGAAAGTTTAAAAGAATTGAGATATATTTTAAGAGATTTTTTCTAAGGAAGTTTTAGATATATATAAATATATATAAACACTGTTTTACATGTCTTTATCAGTATACAAGTTAGGTCTCTAGTTAATGTATTGATAGTATCTACATACAAGTTTATTATTGAAACTGCATTGTGTGCCTGCCTGTCAGCTATTTGATTGTTAAAGGGATAAGTACCTTTAGGATAGAAAAAGTTATCGAAACGTATCCTTTTTAGGAAATACAATTATTTAAATATATGAAATATTCCATTCCTAATATGGCATTTACCGTCTGCAAAAGTGATTTTATAGGGATTATGATGAATTAACTGATGTTAGATTATTTTTAACTTATAATGAAATTAAATATATGAGAGAGGTGCGTGTGCATCGGGCTTGTTATGACATAATAACTTGTAATGTAAAAGAAATGCCAAACATACTTACTATTTACGTTAGTATGCACCATACATACTGGGTGACAATGTTACGATTCGATCGAGTGAATGGGTACCATTAAGTAACTGTTGACGTATCTTGATGATGTTCTATTCTCAAACAGATCGTAATCTGAATGTATAATTATGGGAGGTCCCTAATGTGTCCGACCAAACTTGTTATTCACTAAAGTGTAATTTTATTGATAGTTTTATTTGTTAAAACTATGCGTTACCTTGAGTCATGATTTGTTGAATCGTTTGTTTTATTATTATTTTTCAATGACATTGCGGATTTCTGTCACCCTTTTAATAAAACGTCAAATATTGTAAGATCGATTGTTTTTTTCCGTCGCCCTAAATCCTTTATATAAATAACAGACTTTATACACTATCCGCACTATTACGGATACTACATGCCCGAGCTTTGACCAGACGCCTACAGATTCGTGGGATTATATTATTCTAGTATTTCCAGATTGTTTTTGGCTATACAATTACATAAAAACGAATATACCTTTTTTTGTTGTTAACGGGGTTGAAAATCTCTTCGGATCTCCGGCTCCTCGGCGACTAAGGAGCCAGGTATGTGGTGATTCCACTAAAAACCACCCCGGCGGCCGGTCACAGCCGGTCAATACTGGTCTGAGGAGGACCCGGACAATATTATTTAAGGCCAGGAACGACGCCGCGTCTATAGGGACTCTATCCTGGGGGAAGCCTAGGCTTCCCCTGCATGTCGACCCAACCGTTATATGTTGCGGCCTGACCGCAGTTTTGCGACCAGGCCGCCCCCCTATCGCTGACCGCATCAATTAATCAGCTACCAGAGGTCTCCACTCTCTGGTAGCTTGCGGTCCTGTCGGCGGCTGGTGTCGCCGGCGACGTCGCCTACGCTCGGGATCGGCCCTCTCCCGATCCCGATCAGCGGTCTTTTTCTAGAGCATTACAGCCTCACAGAAAGAGACCACTGAGTTGGTCCTCACCCTCCAGCATGGCAGCAATGATTGCTGGCGGGGACCAGGTCTCGTCCAATTTGGCCGACTAGGACTTCGCGATCAGACGCCCACGCGGGGCAGTACTCCAGCGTATGCTGGGCGGAGTCCAAGTCGTTTGCGCAGTGATGGCATTGTGCCGTCTCCTCGCGTCCGATCTTATTCAGATACTCACCGAAGCACCCATGCCCGGTGAGTATCTACGTCAGTCGGTAGATGACGCGACCTCCCTCCCTAACTACCCAAGCTTCGAGGTTAGGCAGAACGGCACCAACAGCGCGTTGGCGCACGTTATGCGGTTGTTCTAGTCGTGCGCGCCACTGTGCCTGTCGGTGAGCGTTACGCCGCATTTCGAGCTCGTCGTGCTCTTCCCCGCTCTCACCCCTGTGGATGGCACGAGACTAGTCATAGACCTTCGCCATATCACATCGTCCATATCCGCCAGGATATCAAAGGGCGGAAAAAGAGCCAGGACTGTCGCTTCCTCGGACGAGATGGTGCGGTATCCTCGTACGATCCGAATGGCCGCTACCCGCTTTTATGTATATAAAAACGAATATACCTACCCGCTTTAATGAGTTTTTCACCATCTGTGGATATCATAGAGCAACTCGGTATGAAGAAGTCACCATAGAGCTATTATAGATAATAACTCTAATAACTCTACCATACGCCGATGTTCCCCTCTGTCAAAGTATGAGCCCAAATTGACCTATGCGTTACATTGTTTATGACACAACGTATTTATGTGTGCGTGAAATTCTGAATGTTTTGTTTTAATTATGTCTGGTATCGTAGTGACAGGTGATTGTTTTTGTATATGGGTCTAAAATATATATATTTAAAGATTTCCCCCTGAAAAAAATACTGTGTTGGCTCTGTCCACTTGCTTAGAACCCCTGGGGATCTATGTGGAATTTTCGACCACACTGATCCCCTAGGCCCTTTTGATCATAAGGGGATTCATTTGGAAGATTTTCGTCCACTTGGATTCCCTGCTCAAGCCCCTAGAGGATTTATTTGGATTTTTTTGTCCATGTCATGAAACTACCTTTTTATAATATTAGTATAGATTCAATGAGTCATCATCTAGTAGTGGTGTAAAATCAAATAAAAAGCACAATTGTTTATAAATTTAATTTCATCTTACAAAGCTTAGGTACTTAAATAACTAGTATATAGTGATATGGTACATCTACAATACTATTCTGTAGACAAAACATGCATTTAAGACTAGATTTTTATACAAAATGACAAATTCAAAATGTTTTTACTTTTTTAGGATATTGGAGCACCTATTGGTCTTCATGATCGCTCAGTCTTCATTCTATACCTTATATTAATTTTATATTTTGATTGCTAGAACAGTTTTGTTCTATTTAACATCTTTAAGTTACAGTTTCTTATAAATAGTAGACAAAGTACATAAAACTTTGATATAAGTTAAGTAGTTCACTGTATGTATATTCAATTACTCATTTTTTTACGTTAGTTCTTATTTTTTAACCGACTTCCAAAAAGGAGGAGGTTCTATGTTCCACTGTACTTATGTTTTTTTTTTTTTTTTTTTTATGTATGTTCACCGATTACTCTGTCAATTCTGGACCGATTTTGAAAATTCTTTTTGTATTCGAAAGGGTATGCTCCCGAGGTGGTACCGTTGCCACCATATCAGGATCTGATGATGGGATCCCAGAGAAATCGAGGGAAACCCTCAATTTTTATAGGCACATACTATGTTTTTCGTATATTTCCTGAAGTGACACCGGTATTTGCGTCTGGTAGTCATCATTTTATGACGATGAGCTGATGATGTAAGGTACAACTCCTTTACGGTTAAGAGTAGGAGGATAAATCTTTAAATATCATATGTATATATGTTACCTTTAGTCGTAGTCTTTCAAGTCATTTAGGTGAGCTGATGATAGAAGGTTAAACTCTTCAACAGTTAGGGATTAGGGTTAGAGGATGATTTTAATATCTTTCAGTTATTCACATGGATCGTTTTATTGAGTAGACACCCACTAAGGAAGGAATTTTGAAACAGATTTTAGATACCTAAAATCTGTTTGAAGTCGATGCCAAGCCAAAAAGAATACGAACGATCAATTACAAAAATGTAAGCGATAGTCGCTTGGCACCGATTTCAAACAGATTTTAGGTACCTAGCACACATTATAATCCTACCTACTATTTAAATGAATAAAGAATTAGGTATAGACAAGAATTGACACATAGCAATTTATGAAGAGCCAGTTTATTTTACGCTTTTTAGTTTTTAGTGTTTTTTGACAGAGAGTTTTCGTTGAAATTTTTTTTGGAAGTCGGTTTTTTTTAACTAAAAGTAGCCTAAGTAACTCTCCATACCATCGGATATCTGCCCGTGAAATCATATCAAAGTCGGTTCAGCAGTTCCAGAGATTAACCGAACTCACAGACAGACAGGCAAAAGGTTCATAAAAGTTCAGTGTTAATCTAAGTGTAAAGGATGTGAAAATTAACATTAAATAATGATTTAGCAAGTAATTTTTTCTCACTTCACAATATTTTACATTGTTCTAGAGGTGTCATAAAATGAATACTATAGGGTCTGTTGGTAAATATTTTTAAGCAGGAGCAAAAGCGCGGTTAATATTTGTCGTATTTATAGTCGTTGGATGTTTAATATAAAATATGTGTCGTACAAATACATTTGTATATTATTACATTAAATCATTATCAACCATGAAAATATTACTTTTGGCCCGTTTGAAGATGATAAATGTGATAATAACGTAGATTTATATAGGCCGAGACAGAAATCTAATAATGAGCTTTGAAATCAAAATAAGGTACCGATTTAGTAGGATTCTAAATTATATATAAACTATGGCAACTAATCGAGACAAAGATTTATATAAGGTTTAGAAAATCTTAAATAAACTAATCGCGAGATAGTATTTTAGTGTTGTTCCTCTTTGCCAACTATTTGCCTATAACTAAAAGTAAAGACCTAATTATTAACATAACATTATTTAGTAATTGGATAACAAATAGCAAAATTTAAAGACTCTAAACATTAAATGAACTTATAATAAAATATGTACAACTTATTTTAAAGAATTAAAAGTAAATACAATCTTATATCTACCCTATATATAGTATCAGCTCTATATTTATATCATATGATATAATAAGTAATTTCCAGTAACACATTAACAAATTTGTATTTCAAAAACAAGTTTAAACACGTAAAAATTCATTCAAAGAGATATAAATACTTTTTTCTTTGCCATTATATGAGCTATAATAACCCACAAAGCTGTTCCCCAGACAGCTTCTATTAGCTGTAATGTGTGTGTTCTCATGAAGGGTACTCTCCAGTGGAATGGGAAGAGTTCAGCACAGACAGAGTGTCCGACGTAGAGAGCTATGGCGTTCAGCCCCGGAGCTCGGAAGGGACCGCCGCCCCAGAGCCGCCAAGCGTCAGTTAGGGTGTAGCAGAAACATAAAAGGATGAGACAGCAAGCTGATGTAACCAGTACGAAGGACATCGACCTGGAAAATAAATTTGTATTAGTTCATGACATTGCTCATCATTTGTGTATGACTATAAGATATCAAATATATCAGATACGTTGACGTTCGATTGAGACATGACATTTTGCCATACAAAAACATACCATAAGTTTTTATTGATAGGTATTACTCCATGTTCCCGGGAGAAACCAGCGAGTAACGCCCCAGCTAATGCGAAGACTAAGCCCCACGCCAACCACCGAGAGATGCGGGATTTATGGGAACGTTGCAGTAACACCGTAGCTCCAGCCTGCACGCCCAGTAACACTTGAACTGTTGATGTTAAACAGCCTGTAAAAGTTAAATAGAAAAATATTAATTATTAACTTTCACTAAATAAAAGGGTCAAATACACAATTCTAGGAAAAGCTTTCTCAACCATTAAAATGTTTTCTGTTAATAAAATGGTACAAATTAGAGATTATATGTGAAAGTGGGTCTGCACTAGACGAACTTAGCACGGTTTTGGCCGTTTCGTTCGCGTTGCAGAACGTAGTTTTACCACAGAATAACTAATAGTAGTTGTATGCAGTGTACTCGCGGTTCTTGGCGAATGTGAACGAGTTTGCTGTTGTTGCAGCAATACTCTTCGGATATAGGAGACATCGCATCAATGATCTTAATCCAACTTAAGGATTTTTCAGTTTTACTCTCATGACTAGAAGAATAAGTCGTGAACTCAGGAGAGCAAATAAAAATTAATAAATGAGTATCAAATTGTAAAATCTTATCAAGTACATTTCATTCATTAATTAAAAAAAGTGGCCGCCATTTTATTCATTAATACTTAGTTATTCTCGAAAACTCGAAGCAGTGATTTTCTTTAACGGTAACTTACCCAACAACCCTTCAGGGTCCGTCGGAGGTCCTCCATAAACTCTTCTTGCATCACTATGTTGATACAGATGGGCATCTCCTAGTAGCAGCCGATCGATGTACCCAGCCGCACCACCGCTGCATTCTGGTGCTACCCAGTCATCGTGCTTACCACCAGGTCCTAGATATCCTCTGGCAAAATATTTTTTATTTACATTATCGTTAAGTAAGTGTTTCGGAGATGACGGGTTATTAAATTGAACCCTTGAGTAACGATAGGTAAGTCTTTTAGCGTTTTAACAACAAATGAAGAACAACCTTAAAAATGTCAGTGTTACCAAACTGTGTATATTGTTACATTACAAGTAAAATTTTAACAAAATAAATATATATACGGTCGAATTAAGAAACCTCCTTTTTTTTAAGTCGTCTAAAAAGAGTTATTATAAAACAACGTAGGGGGACTGAGAGATTAAAAGTTGACAACATTGTCTATGTCTAAAATTACACACATACATTGTGTACCTATATAACTTTCATGATAGGGTTTGTAAGGTCGGCTCCTGATGATATACGACTATAGCATTTTATAACTAACTGAGACCCGCGGTTATTGTTACAGCGCGTGTAACGCCGCGGGGCACAGCGAATCTAATTTCCTTCTTATATCATCAGCTATCTTTCAGTGAAGGTCCCGTCAAAATCATGCAAGAGTCCTTAGAAGAGGGAGCAGATAAATTTGTGTAGTAAGAGTGTGTGTTGTGTCTGAAGCTATTATAATCTATAAACTCACGCAGGGCAATCCGGGTGATGAATAGTGAAGGTGACGACACTGTGAGCAGCCACCAGCACACCAGCCAACACCCAGCACCACAAACAGGACAGCACATCCTTGAGCGCCTGCCCGCATGCACCCTTTCAACATAAATTAAACTCCCTAGATCAAAAATGATTTATTTTTAACCGACTTCAAAAAAGAAGGAAGGTTCCCAATTAAGCGTATTTTGTATGTTTGTTACCTCAGAACTTTTGACTGGGTGAACCGATTTTGATGATTAAATTTTTATTTGAAATCTGGTGCTTCCCATGTGGTCCCATTTCAATTTAGTTCTGTTCTTGAAGTCAGTTATTTTTGTTAACATCATTTACTTCAACCTTCTTTTATTTTTTATTATTATTTGCTTCTTAAAATAATTTTCCGCCATGATAAGGCATCACAAAGCACATGCAACTATTTTACAATACGATATTATAAATACAAACAAATATTTGTACTTGTCATAAAGGAGTCATACGTTTAGCTTTGCATATCATCAAACTCTGATTATTCATTCATCTGGCCAAACTATATCACGCAATGATCATTTTTTAGATCTGGGCACGACGGTTACATCCTTTCTCATACTCATTGATTGCAGATGACAACGGAATTTTCATCTTATCTCTGTGTGTCATTATTTAGTTATGGTTGCAAATGTTAAGTGCTTTTTACCCGACTTCGGCGAAGACAAAAGGAAGGATAATATATTTGTATGTATGTTCCACTGCAGCGCCTAAACCACTGAACGGCTTTTAATGAATGGGATGTCAATAGATTCGTAAGAATGGTCCGGTTGTCATAAGTTATATAAATTTTATCAAAAGTGTTTACGTAGTCAAGTCATAAATTTTATTTTTTAAACTTTTTCTTATTAAATTTTACATCTTTTATTGAGGGGTACAGGTGTTATACATTATTTTATTGTAAATATGTATGTAATAGGAACACATCAAGATAAAAAAAACCTAATCCTAATCTATTATTATAAATGTGAATGTAAGTTTGTTTGTTACGCTTTCATGCCAAAATTACGTAACCGATCATCATGAAACTTTGTACACATATTCTTGGAGGTGTTAGAAGTAACTTAGTATATTTTTATTACAAGCAAGCGGGGCCGC
Source organism: Diaphora mendica (assembly GCA_949125395.1). Classification (NCBI taxonomy): domain Eukaryota; kingdom Metazoa; phylum Arthropoda; class Insecta; order Lepidoptera; family Erebidae; genus Diaphora; species Diaphora mendica. The sequence continues at coordinate 38,444,737 of OX421310.1, read as the reverse complement.
CGTCGATATAGATATAAAGGTTTTTCCTACAATATTTTTTGCACAGGATAAAAAATCTGGCCAAACTAAACATTGTTCCCAAAAAATGCAATTTTAATCGGAAAAGTTTAAAATATCTAATTTATTAACCATTCTATTATTTATATCAATTGGCTATTACCTAGAGATTGTAAATAGTCAGTCAGAGAAAAAAAAGTAAGCACACGGCTTCTTATCACCGGTAGGTACTTTCGAGGTATAAAATAGTCTAAGGTACTCACCCTAGGTGGTGTATAATATTTAGGTGCCGTGAGTGCATAAAATCCAGCTGATATAAGGTACGCCACTGCTAACCGCTGCAAAACTCCGAAGATGCGCAGCTCAAGCAGCATGTTGGACCCAAACCTTGTGTTCAAAGCCATCCCCAGAAGAAACATCAAGAAGGAACGCTGAAGCAATAAAATATTAGTTAAAAATTTCAATGAATGCCATAACGAATCATTGAAATTGTTATTCAGTAATTTTATTATATTTTCAATAAAAAAATATTTCTTATTAATTGCTTTTTTTTTCATTTTAGTTAAGGTCCTATTATTAAAATCTCGACTAAAGACAAATTTTATTAAAAGATTTGTGCTAGATAAAATAACATTGTCATGGATGAAGTTGTAACAGTAAATAACTATTATGCTTGAAGACTCATTTATTCGTTACTAGTGGTACCTACAGTACAGTTCATTTATATATATGTCGGAGTGAGGGTATCCAAATAATAAAAGTGATACAAACATTTGCCACTATCGAACACTACGGAACACTCTATATAAAGCGGCGCGATCGGCAACAGGACACAGTTCTCTTCAGATCTCGCGACGACCATATCTATTATTTGATTTGTGATTTATTGTATCTCTGTGTTTTATATTGTGTGTATGAGGCGATATTTATCAGTGGGGGAATTACTAGCCTAGGTGGCGAATTCCACAGGGCATCGCGGAGGGGTGAGCGTTGCCCCAATCCCCTCGTGGGGGGTTGCTGATGGTGTTTAAGTTAATTCGTATCCGTTTAGTAGTGATTAGTGTTTGGCTTTGGTCCAGATTGGCTGTATCTGTCATTCATGTTCTCGTTTATTCTTGTGTCTCCGACATCAGAAGTGGGATCTGAATCTCATTTGCCCACAACGTTTGAGAGTGTAACGGATCGTCAGTCGCGGCGAGCGGTCGAACTACCCGCCGCTTGAAAATCGTACGAGGTGCCATTTGTTAATTTTTTGTAAGCGAGAATGCTCACATAGTGTCAGTGTCGGTATAACCATTCGCGTACGAACGGTTTGTGAGACGTGCGGCCTACAACAGCGGCAGCGTGCGGTAGTAAAAGCAACGCATCGATAACTGGGAAGTAACCGGTATGTACGGACAACTCCAATCTGGTGAGTCGTACTATTTTTATTTTGTGCTGAACGCTCTTCAATAAGACAAGTTTTGTCAGATGAATTTCTAGGCAAACGACAATATTGTGCAGTAACATTATTGAGGGTAGGTAATGCCCGCACTTATTGTAACATCGAAATTCTATGAACAGTTTTAATCCAGATTTATTCATTGCGGTTATTGTTTCATGTAGTACACGATTACTGTATTTCAAACGACATAATTATTTAAAGAGAAGAATAAGAATCTGTTTGCATTAAGGTTTTCAGTTGCAGTTTTCGAAAATAATCTTGTTCTTAAAATAATAAGATCGTTTCTATTGGTGACATCGGTACAAAGGTAGACGATTTCGGAAGTATAGCGTAGTATTATATCATAGCAGAATATTTGTGATGGAGGTGGATTGAATTACCCGTTCTGCACATGCTGTTTGTTTTAGATGTTTAAATTTATTACTTATTTTGATGTGATTTTTAATTTGAAGCGGGTTCATCTTTGATTGTGGCTGTTAACGTTTTAATTTTTATTCTTGCCAACTACCACAAGGGATAACTGTTACACTGGTGGTGGTCACAGGGATGACCTACGATACTATTTATTTGGATTGCTTTGAGAATTTGCAGCAGTAGTCAATTACTAAATTTCTTATTTTATGTTGTTTTGATTTTAATAATGATGTTACTGTTTTCTTTTGCTGTTCAGTAGTGTACTGTTTTATTGAGACAGAATAGACAGTGAGGTCAGATATGGCAGAGTGAGAGAGATACTGTGTGTACACGTATGTGACATTTGATAGGGAAAGTGTAAATTAGTAAAGTTTGATCTCAGTAACTTAGTTTTGATTCAAAGTTAAGAAAGAAATTAGACAAAGTTAAATCCTAAGTATAAAGGACCGTTTAAAATTGTAGAGTTGCTCGATGGCGATCGTTATACTTTGAAATCTTTAACTAGTAACAGAATCTACAAATGCGCTTGCGTTCGTATACGAGAGTTTCCTTTAAGTGATATACCCGAGGAGGTAGATTTGTCTGGCATTGATAATAGTGAGGAAAATCCCTGTAGATCAAGTCCCTATTGATGTTGATGATGATAATCAAGGGTTAATTAATGCTGATGCAATGGAATGAAATTGAGTTGTAATTGTGTGGCGAGTAGTCTCTATAATGAGATATGAGATATCCTATCAGCGTGGTGGTTGTTAAAGTTTAGTTAAGTTTTGCGAAAGGCGAGGTGGCCACTGAAAGGCGAGGTGGCCACTGAAAGGCGAGGTGGCCACTGAAAGGCGAGGTGGCCACTGAAAGGCGAGGTGGCCATTGAAAAGTGAAATAGGTAGAATAAGAGGCCATGTAGATATTGTCAATAATAATAATCCAAAAATGTGTAACGCGATAAACGGTGAGGTGACTGTTGCGATACTACTTACTGGTGTTATTAATTTAGTATGTAGCGAGAAGTCTATTAGCATTCAGATTTAATAACGAAAAGCCTATTTTATGAGAATGTCCTAAATGAAGTTGTTCCACAGAAGATAAAATGTAATAATGTACCCAATGTCCTTGGTCAGGAGTGGCCGAACAACACAAAAATCTCTTTCTTTTCTGCGGATAATGATGATGATGCCTTCAACATCACACGAGGACGTGTAATACGTCAGGACGGCCGTGTCGGAGTGAGGGTATCCAAATAATAAAAGTGATACAAACATTTGCCACTATCGAACACTACGGAACACTCTATATAAAGCGGCGCGATCGGCAACAGGACACAGTTCTCTTCAGATCTCGCGACGACCATATCTATTATTTGATTTGTAATTTATTGTATCTCTGTGTTTTATATTGTGTGTATGAGGCGATATTTATCAGTGGGGGAATTACTAGCCTAGGTGGCGAACTCCACAGGGCATCGCGGAGGGGTGAGCGTTGCCCCAATCCCCTCGTGGGGGGTTGCTGATGGTGTTTAAGTTAATTCGTATCCGTTTAGTAGTGATTAGTGTTTGGCTTTGGTCCAGATTGGCTGTATCTGTCATTCATGTTCTCGTTTATTCTTGTCTCCGACATATATATTTTAGTTTTTCGCATTCCTCCTTCATATAAACATGAACCGCGCCATATTTCATACTCCTCCGTTAAAAAGGGTACAAAGTTTTTGGTTCTCTTATTATTATAGATATGTTATATATAAGTATTTAGACCTACTTCCAACCAATACTTTGTCAAAAAAAATCGATTGGCGAATTCGGTCCCAAAAGCCGAGGGGTTTGATAGGTATCTAATTTACATACCTACATAGAATTGATAGCATCAATGCTGTCAATTTTATGTATGTAATTTTCAGGAACGGTCCCTTATAATGCAATTAAAACAGATCACATGAACATCAGGCACTTCAAACATGATTGGTACTATCTGTATCTATGTGCATATCTCCAGTATCTTCATAGACACAGACAAACTCAAAACTCAACAACTATTTATCTTCTGAAGGATTGCGTAAACTTCTTGAGAGGTTAATGCCACACCTTATGACGAGAGCCATTTAAGCGTATACACTCGATGATCACAATTGAATCCAATGCCATTTCACATTACTTTATTAGAGTTCTGTTCCTCAAAAAAAAATATTTTGTTGAATTAGATTACTCTCTCTATGTTGTGTTGTCCGTCTGTCTACGCGGATTGTACTTCTCAGGACCGCGAGTATTTGGTATTTTAGTTAAAATTAGTAGGATCTAGTTTTGCATTATTGCATAAATACAGCCATTTTGCTTAGTAGACGTGGCTCTTTTTTGGTGTGAAAATTCTGATAATGTACCTGACTTACAATCCCTAGAGATGAGGCGAAATGAACGCGATCACCTATTTTTATATAAAACTAGCTGTTGCCCGCGGTTCCGCCCGCGTCTATGTCAGTTGTCGCGGCAAATAGTAGCCTGTGTTATTCTGATGTATAAGCTATATTACTGTAAAGTTTCATCCAAATCCGTCCAGTAGTTTTTGCGTGAAGAAGTAACAAACATACACACAAACTTTCGCCTTTATATATTAGTGTGATGTGATGTGTTGTGATAGTAAGGAACCAGGTAGACTCCTCTTATCTTTTAAGCAATATCAGATGTCCTCGGATTAGTGCTCGTAAGAAACCCTTATTTTTCGTTCCATGTGTTAGAACTAAATATAGAAAGAGTTCGTTTAAGAAAAATAAAAAAAGTTGCTTCACGATTGTCTGGCTCATAAACTTGACAACTGAGTCATAAGGACTAACTTAAGTATTGATAATTTCATTTGTTTTTGTTATTTTTGTTCTTTTTGTGAAATTTATCATTTTGCAGGACTATAAGTTGTATTTAAAAACAGTACTTTAATTTGTTTCAAATTCCGGTAACTTTTTTTATTTTTTTAGATTGGCGCCAAATGTTAAATTAATTTGTGGAAACAGTTCTGGATTATGTGTAAATTACTTGTATATTATTGTTATCTATTTTTCATCTGTTTGTTTCCATAATAAACTGAAATAAGAAACAACTCGATCATATCAAATAAGTACTTATTTCTGCAATGGTCTGAAACGGGTAATTAATTAAAGCTATAGTCAACTCAGAAAATGAATATAGTCATTGCATAGGTAGGTCAAAGGCGCATACTTTAAAGGATCAATGAATACACAATAATATTAGTGCCAAAATGATTACATACAACTTCACACAAGCTACTTCTAAAATCTACTCCCAACTTAACGCAAGACAAACATCAGCACCCATAGATTTTAAAGATATTATGCTTCAACAATCTTCATTCCAATGACAACTTGTGGTAAGGAACAAATATAGCTAATGGTTAAGTTAAGGTTAGAATTATTTATTTCTCAAAGATTACAAATCACTTCAATAAAGAAATAAACATAATAAAAAAAAGAAGGTACATAGTTCAGAGCTCGTTTACAATAATAAAATTCCTTGTAGGTAGGCGACAAAATTGAGGCGCAAAACGCGCAACTTGGACTATTGACACTTATTGGATTCAGTTTCTTCATTTAACCAGAATTATGTAGGATTGTAGATGACTATGACTTTGGAATCAGGAACTGTATATTTAATTCACTTTCACTACGCTTGTAAAAAACCCGATTTATTCGTGCAGCGTGTCAATATGGTAATTTAAGAATCGCTCCTCAATATACAATGTTTGTTTGGCCAATTTACAGGTCTCAGTTGACCTAGAGTTACCGTGGGAGAGCCACGCTTCGGCATGAATGGGCCGGCTCGACTGGAGTGATACCACGGCCTTTCTGAAAACCGGTAAGGATACCGGAAGCCCGTACCCCAACGCCTCTCCCTATCCCCCTCCCCATCCCCAAAGGCCGGCAGTGCACTTGTGACGCCTCTGGTGTTGCAGGTGTCCATGGGCGGTGGTAATCGCTTAACGGCTCTCGTGTTATTTTACCTTATTTCCATAAATCGGCCCTTATTTCCCATAAAAAAAAGAAAAAAGAACTAATGTTAGTACTCAAGTATCGCCGTGGATTACTCATGTTTTGGCATGTATAAGCCGCTCGTATCAGAGTGATAATGATATCACGGTTTGGGAGAAAACCGATGCTAAACAATAATAATAATAATGTAGATAATATTTTCGGACATCTGACATACATCGCCATCTAGTTTCAAATTAAGCAGAGCTTGTACTATGAAAGCTAGATTGACTGATGTAACATATACAAATTTATATTTTTTTGTTATTTTCACCTCATGTTTAGGGCCCATTTATATTTATACACATTTCTTGACAAGTATATAAATACAGTATAATGTTCTTTTACGTATGATAGTCTTCCCATAAAAACTATGTTCTTCTGAGAACATAGTTTTTATGGGAACTTCCTCCATGAATGTTTTGCTTCAAAGCTGCTATTTTAAAGAACGTACTTAGGTATAACTTGTTATTCACCTCAGATTAAATAAAAAATCCTTTTTTTATTTGATCTGAGTTATTCACCTAAATGCTGAAACATGGTACTGGTTAATCACATTTGTCGACCTGAATATACACAATTTTTTGGTTTACTTGAATATGACAATTACAATGTGCACTAACACTGGGTTTAGTTAGCCCTCTGCGGAGAAGATATCGAGGATAGTAATATTGAAATTTGGATCATGATTTGACACAATATCTCTACCCTGTCCTATCATAATTCCTATTTATACACTAAGCATATAATAATACCATACGCATCCAATACGTAGAAGTACACCGGTAAATTCTTTATTTCTTTTTTAGACTTACCAGCATCATATTCTATTTCCCCAAGATGATAATAAGTAGGTACATAAAGAACACATGGTTCTGCGATGTGCCGAATAACGGCTCAATAGCTTAATTTATATCGTGACACTTCAATTGTTCTATGAACGACTATATCTGGTTCAGATCTAAACCAGAGCATGTCCGTTACTAGGTTAGTATGTAACGAACAATTCGAATATAACCAATTTGGACCGATTATCTGCACGCACATGATATACATTGACGACCACGAGTGTAAGAAATTGTATAGAAAATAGGCTTGAATGTAATGTATAGTGTTGTCGGAGAAATAGCGTAAGGTGAGAGCTATATGGATGCTTTCACGCGAACAGAATTTCCAATGAAAAATGTTGTTGAAAAAACTCTCGAGTGTGCATAGCGAGAGAATATACGCATTCAAGATCGGTTCTAGGTAATTATACAGTCTACGGAAGTATTAAAGGTGATTGTGATGTAATGAAAGTGAACGGATCGCGTGCACTGCATGTAAAATATATTTTTATTGAGGATTTATCACTTATTGCGATCTGTGTGAGATATTTTTTTTAGTTTCTCATTATACAATCTACATTGTTCAGACCTTTGAAAGCTAATTACCTAATTTACAATATAATGTGCATTCTTTTGTGGTAACAAACTTATTGAATGTAAAGATTTTATTTACTTAGCATCGCAAAATACAAGTTCGTTTAATTGTCCATAAAATACATTTAACAAAGCAAGTATATAGCAAGTTACATCACAAAAATTGTGATATTCTTTGTGAATAATAAATACCTACAGGGCCGGTGATAACAAATGCTTGTCCTAAAAGATATCACAACAGAGAGAGTTCAAGTGAATCACCACATGTTGTGGAAAACCAAAAAGAGGCAGTACTCTTACATATCAAACAGCTCTGAACAACAGCTTAAAGTATTTCAAGGAACGTTTTTGATTAATATATGAGATTGGACACGAAACTATAACTTTGCAATGTAGTCTAATTAAATAGTTTTTTAACCCCCGACTTTTTTAATTTGAAAGCCAGTTTCCTTGGGTGGTTCTTACCTATGTTTGGTTAATATCGCTCCAGCAGTGTAAGAGTATGTTCTTTTCCAAAATGATGTAAGGCATTTTTGGCGTATGAATACTCGATAAGGTGCTTGCGTAGGGGTTTTTTTAATGGTTAATTTTAGTTATATCTTATATATAAAATTCTCGTGTCACATTGTTAGTTACCATACTCTTCTGAAACGGCTGGACCGATTTTTATGAAATTTGGTGTGCATATCGGGTAGGTCTGAGAATCGACCAACATCTATTTTTTAAACCCAATTTTTTTTATGGCAAAGCAACGCTTGCCGGGTCGGCCAGTTAATATATAAAAAGACAAATCCCGCATTAGGAATATACCCGGGTTCGCGGGGGACTTTACAAACATACATGAAACGGACACAAAGAACACCCAGACTCAGAACAACAATTCGTGAATCACACAAATTGTTGTCCTATGTAGGGTTTGAACCCACAACACTTAGCGCAGTAGAAAGCGACATTGCGACTGCTTAAACCAGTACGCCAGCCGTGCAATTACTTAAATCATCAGATCTTTATACAGTCGTGCGCACCCATCAGACTACGCAATGCTTGCATAATAACAGGTTCCGAAGCCTGACCTTAAACACCCCTTTCACAGTTAGCCACTGATGTAGACTCTTGCGTAAGATCACTTGTGAGTAGCATACTTAATATTATAAAAGCGTATTAACGTGTTCGTGTGTTATAAAAACCACTATTGTAAAATAAAGTCCTTAAATTTAATTATTTAAAAGTTTGTTTCCTAACGTCAAAGCTAACAAATCTTACGCAAAACATTTATTGTGAGATGAAGTGGAATACCTGCCGCATGGAGACCTACCCTGACTGACACACTAACTGTTTGAATTTATCTTACTGACCAGTAACCTGTAAAAGATCATTTAAATCTAAAAGCGTTCTTTTCCATTTAAATCTTTAAATAAAAATTTAAACATTAAAATCTAAAAATCGAATGCGATAAAAAACAGAAATTCTAGAATTTGCTGCGGTGTTTATTTCCAAAAATGAAGTTCTTTTAATCGTCAAAACTCAAAATCATTTCATCTATAAATATGTTTTATCCTGATTATTTACATGTCCGCATTAGATACACTTTTTAAGACAGCAAAATAATAATTAGGTTGAAATTATTCAAATGGTTACCAATGAAGACTTGTAAATAAAAAAAAATCTATTACTAGATTTGACCCAAACAAACAAATAAATAAACAACCAGGACAAGCTAAATAAAACCGTTTAAAAGTAAATGTAGTGTGTGTATTATAAATAAACTAGTTCTTTCTTCCATTTACATATTAATTTAATATTTACATATTATTACGTGAATATATATTATTTAATTTAAGATTGATGTTAAAAATCATAACTTGGTTGTGTGGTTTTTAACCCACTTCCAAACAGGAGGAGGTTCTATGTTCGTATCACTGTATGTATTTTTTTTTTATGTATGTTCACCGATCAGGCGATTACTCCGTCAATTGTGGACCGATTTGGAAAATTATTTTTCGAAAGGGTATGTTCCCGAGGTGGTCCCATTGCCACCATATCAGGATCTGATGATGGGATCCTAGGGAAATCGAGACAAACCCTCAATTTTTATAGGCACATACTATGTTTTTCGTAAATTTTCTGAAGTTACACCGGTATTTGCGTTTGGTAGTCATCATTTTATGATGATGAGCTGATGATGTAAGGCACAACTCCTTAACGGTTAGGAGTTGGAGGATAAATCTTTAAATATCATATGTATATATGTTACCTTTAGTCGTATTCTTTCAAATTATTTAGGTAAGCTGATGATGGAAGGTGGAAGGTACAACTCCTCAACGGTTAGGAGTTGGAGGATAATTCTTTCAATTTCATACGTATCTAAAGACCATCAGTCGTATACTTTCAAGTTATTTAGGTGAGCTGATGATAGAAGGTTAAACTCTTCAACAGTTAGGGATTAGAGGATGATTTTAATATTACACGTACGTATAGACCTTAATTTGTATTCTTGATGATGAAATTTGATGAAATAGTTCAACTTACTACTTACCTACGATTGTTTGCACTAAAAACTGAAAAATATAAACTTTAAAAAAAAAAAAAAACGACTTCCAAAAAACATCCAACGAAAACTCTCTGGCAAAAAAACACTTAAAAGCGTAAAATAAACTGGTTCTTCATAAATTGCCTATACCTAATTCTTTATTCATTTAAATAGGTAGGTACTAAAATCTGTTTGAAGTCGGTGCTAATCCAAAAAGAATACAAACGAAGAATCACAAAAGTCTAAGCGATAGTCACTTGGAACCGACTTCAAACAGATTCTAGGATTTCTAGGTACCTAGCACACATTATAATACTACTATTTAAATGAATAAAGAATTAGCTATAGGCAATTTATGAAGAACCAGTTTATTTTACGCTTTTAAGTGTTTTTTTGGCAGAGAGTTTTCGTTGGATGTTTTTTGGAAGTCGTTTTTTTTTTATATCTGTATAATCTCATAAGAGTAGATATTATGACGGCGGCCATCGTGCGTTTGTCAAGTCGCAACCTAAAACAGATTTTTTGTTTCTACGCATTGTTTCCTCATAACTTTCGACTGTGTGAACCGATTTGATAAATCTTTTTTTATTTCAAAGCTGGTGCTTTCCGAGTGGTCCCATTTTAATTTGGTCCAGTTCTAAAAGTCGGTTTTTTGGTATTTGTGACTATTTTACATTTATTTATGATACGCTTACTACTTACTATTAATCAAAATCTGCATCCCCTAAGGCTTGAAATTAGGGGATATAGAATTCACAATTGAAAGCTTATTTAAGTCCGTAATATCTTTTTAAGAGTTAATTATTTTAATTATTTATCGACTTGTCTGAGTAGGGGGGCCAGAAACCGGCAATTTTATCCAAGAAATTGTAAAGTAACCTTGAAAATAATTTGGATCAAACTGACTATTTTAAAAATAGAAAACTTCTAAAAACATGTTGTTGGACTGAAACTATTCTTTTGAAAATGGAAAGGTTTTAAAAATATGCCTTTCGACGGTAACTCATCGAGTAGTTTTTAATTCCCAATATAAGAAAATTCTTTTCTTCATTCATTATTGTTTTTTATCCATGCTTATATTATAATAACTTGCCTGAGGCAGTTAGACAAGCTAAATCTCTGCAAGTTTTCAAGAAGCAAGTCACAGATTACTACTTGACAATGTAAGGGCCTCTGGGGGATTATTGATCATTGATGGTATGTGGTACGCAATATGTGTATTTAGGACATTTATGTGTATATTTATATATGTATGTATTTAACCATGTTTGTATGTATATATTGTATTCATATGTATTGGTGTGTTTGCTGTAGATACATGTGTTAAGTTTATATATATTAATTATTACTTAGATTATTTTAAACTTAGATACACCTTAGACTACCCAAAATCAAATTACACAATATCCGTACAAAGGTTGTCTGGAAGAGATCGCCGTGAGCAATAAGACCGCCTATTGTTAGATCAAATGTAGCTTTTCATGTATCTGTAAATTTTTATACTTTTTTGGTGTTCAATAAAGTTGTATAAATTAATAAATAAAATAAATAAAAGTCTGTCTGCTACGCTTTCACGGCAAAACCGCTGCACCGATTTCAAGGAAATTTGGCATAAAGATACTTTAATTCTCGAGGCTACTCTTTACAGTGACAACCAACATAGATTACTATATTTTTAACCGACTTCAAAAAAAGGAGGAGGTTCTCAATTCTACTGTATTTTTTTTATGTTTGTTACCTCAAGTCATAACTTTCGACTGGGTGAACCGATTTTAATGATTCTTTTTTCATTTGAAAGCTGGTGCTTCTCGAATGTTCCCATTTAAATTTGGTCCAGATTGAAGTCGGTTTTTTTTGTTAAAATTTGTAATTATAACATTTATCTATACTAAATTATTTACATTATAAAGCTGAAGAGTTTGTTTGTTTGTTTGGTGGTCCGATTTGAAAAATTATTTCAGTGTTGGATAGTACATTTATCGAGGAAGGCTATAGGCTATATATCATCACGCTAAGACCAATAGGAGCGGAGCACAATTGAAGAATGATACAAAAACGGGGGATTTTTTTTAAGCTACGGGCAATAGGAGACGTAAACGACGTTGCGTGGGTCAGCTAGTTCTTATAATAAAGCTCAAACATATTGTCATGTACACTTGTCTGACTACAAGCGTCCCAAAAACGATGTAAAGTCATAGCTAAAAATAATGCATTTCCGCATATATAAATATAAAGCATCATAAAATAATCAGTCTGTAATAATAATAATGTTGATGGCTTCTTAATTCTGGATATTATTGTCAGAGAGATTTGTTTAATGGCGTCGTATGTTTGGCGTCTTTGACATACGTTACACATCGCCATCTTTTATTAAAAAAGGTGAGAGCATATGTGTGCATTGATAATTAAAATGTCATTAATATGATACTAATGGGTAAGTTATATGTCTACTTCAGCTTTCTGATAATTAAATGAGAATTATAGATTTTTGAAATCAAGTTGTCAGTTCATTAATATTAGGGTAGGAGACAACCAAGGCAGAGTCACGCTTCACGTTCACTAATGGGCGTGCTCAACACAGAAGACTGGCGTTAAGTGATAATTTCGTTAATTATTCCGAGTGATTGTGGTTATCGGAGCCTACAACCCCCTTCATCATTAATTATTATTATTATAACACTTATTTCTGAGAAAAGGGGCTGAAATAATGATTGTAGCTAATTAAAAAGACAACTCCCGCTTTAGGAATAAATACTGGGTTGCATACATAAAACGGACCCAAAGAAAACCCAGACTCAGCACAAACAATCTGTAGATCACACAAAGTGTTGTCCCATGTAGGGTTTGAAACCACATCCCTCAGCGCAGTACAAAACGGCGTGACGACCACTTAAACCACTACGCCATCAGTGCAGTCAAGAGTATAGAACTTAACTATGTTAAAATATACAAACAAACATACCCTGACAATATGCATTACAATTTTCCATCTCGGTACACCTTTCGCGAAGGAACTCTTCACAGACAGCGGTATGCACACACCCATGATCCACAGGAACGCGGGGAACACCAGGTCGCCTGCCACTAAACCGTTCCACGTGGCATGCTCCAACCACCAGTAGCCGCCTGCTCCGTCATTAACGAAGATCATGAAGACTATTGCCATGCTGGAACACACAACTTCATATTAGTCGTAACATTAAATGAACCTTAAGTTTTTTCACTACGTTCTTAGCCATTGTGGTTTTAAAAACTAGACAAGTAACTGTAAGGAATCGAAAAGGATTTTTCTAGTTAATTTGTTTTGAATATGTATTACTTTAATAGTAAATTATTGATGTTGGTAACAGTGACTTATAGGAAAAAAATGAAGACAAATTCCACGTCATGGAAATAGGACCCTCCTTACAAAGAAGGTTTTGGACTACTACACGTAATATATATCCAACCAAAAGAAGTTGCATGCTACTAATGTGGTGACAGGGTTTTAAATTGTGTATTTATTAAGAAAGCACTGCAAAAAGGTTTACTACATTTTGGAATTGGCCTGCAAGTGCGATGTTGACGAATGAATGACTTATCAAGTAAAAAAAAGCTTGTAAGATTAACACTGTCAAGGCCAACAAGTTATTTATGCTTGTACTAGAAATCTATTATTGAATTTAAAAAAATAACTAACTTCTGCCCTCGGCCCCGCACGCGTGTATGTCGGATATAGCGGTGATCGTATTCCGGGCTCATATAATGACACTTTCAAATAATGTGACTTTCTATTGATCAAAAAAATTTCAAAATAGGTTCAGTAGATCCAGGGGTTTTTTTTTTTTTTTTTGTTTTTTTTTTTTTTTTTTTTTTTTATGTTTGGCCCGCCAAAATGACTCTACTCTGCCTGATGGAAAGCATAAGCAGAATCCAAGAGTGGTGGTCACCATGCTCACTGCGAATGCAGACAATGCAGCATGGCGACCCACACCATGGCGGCCTAGTGATGCTACTGCATCTTTTAGTCTAGTCAACAAGTATGGAACTTGTTGACTAGACTAATTGGGCCTCCGGTCTCGCACTCACCAACGAAACACGACAGCATGCTGTCATTTTACGTTGATTTTCTGTGCGAGGGTAGTACCACCCCGGTCGAGCCGGCCCGTTCGTGCTGAAATCAGCGTGGCTCTACTACCTCACACACGGTTTCTACAAACTCACAAACTTTACCTCTTTATAATATTAGTATTGCAGTAATGATAATAATAAATCGCTTTTACAAATGGCGGCCTTAGCGCTTAAAGTGCAATCTCTTACGGGCAACCGTGATCTCTTCCAGGCAACCGTATAGATTTATTTATATAAACTAGTTAGATCTACTTACCCCCTAAAAGTATCTAACGCCCGTAATCGCTGTTGTATTGCCAGTTCTTTGTCTCCATAACATAACTTGCCTGTTCGTCTGACACGTGACATGATGAGCTTTCCAATGCCGTATAGGAACCATGTCGCCAGCAAGAATCCCAGCATCAGCAGAAGGGCTGATAGAAAACAAATTAAATTCATTAAAGCATATTGGTTTAAGTAATTTAATAGGACAGAACTCTACAATCCTCTTACAAATGAAGCTGTTTTTTATGGGGAACAAACATACACACCGTACCAATTTAATTATTAGAGGCACAATAATCATATATTTAAAAATCAATTGCTCTTCGTTTGTCTCGCTAAAACTCGAGAACGGCTGGGCCGATTTAGCTGATTTTGGTTTTGAAATGTTTGTCGTAGTCTAGGGAAGGTTTAGTTAGTTACACTATTTATAACTCAAGAACGGCTAAACGGATTTGGCTTGAAATTGGTGGGAAGGTAGCTTTCTAAGCCAGGAAACGGATATAGGATAAATTTTTTTCTCTTTATTTATTTTTAAGCGACTTTTACCCTATTAGGGTATGCCAGTCCCATAAAGTCTTAGCTTAAACAAATATCAATTTAAATATTAGTACCTCGTCCCTCGACGTCGAGCGTCGCTCGGTAATTTTTTTTTATAAGTGGGTTTGGGACTATCCAAACGCCACCTTTTTGTTATTTTTCTTCCAAAAAAAAAAAGTTAAGTGGCGCCCTCTCTTGGTACGCCCTGATACTGTTTATTCTGCACCTTAATCCAGTATAGTTTAATGTAGTTCGCTCGAGTTGCGATAGATGGCGCTAGATGTACATACATTTCATATAATTGACTGTTAAAAACACGAATACCACGACATTTTCTAAAAATGAATCCTAGCTAGATCGATTTATCGCCCCCGAAACTCCCTGCATACAAAATTTTATGAAAATCGTTGGAGCAGTTTCCGAGATTCAGATTATATATAAATATATATGTATACAAGAATTGCTCGTCTATAGGTATTAGATTAGATATGCTAGATTGCACAATTTAATAGCTTTCTTTGATGTCGGTATAGCCGTATAGGTATAGATACTTTTTACATAGTTTTTTTTTTACTTTGTCCCGTGGCGTTAACCGCGGGTAACACCGCGGGGCTCAGCTAGTTAAAAATAACTTGAAAATTCAAATGTCACTTGTACGAAGTAGGGGGCACAGCTAGTACTAACTAAATGTGTAAGAATCTCATGTGTATCAATATTAAAATCTAGTATATATAGATTGGGGCCTTAAAATTAGGTTTCCGACGAGCCTTTGGCTTGGTTTGACTCCAGGTTCGATTGCAGCACTGGTAGTCAATTGGTCTTTACAATTTTAAAGAAATACTAAGTACATATTTGTTTAGGTTTTCGTTTGTATATAAAATATTGTAACTAAGAACGAAAGATTCTCAAATCAGTACAAATTATGGTTAAACAAAAAACGAAAGAAAACACCAACGAAGAACTAACTCATCATTATCAAGTAATGTAAGTATAGTTCACTGCTGGCCATAGGCCTCTCCTTAGCAAGCTTTGTGAATTACATCTAGCATGTGTAATGTAGCATCAAGTTCTCCTAGCTCTCATCATAACACTTTTAGATAATACTTTATCTTTTATATTTATTTTATGTTTATGTAACAATATGTAAATGTGAACATAATATGTAAACAAAACTAGACGAAGAACTAGTTTATTTCTAATATATTATTTACATTTTGAAAATTAGCAAACCTCATTTATATTTGACCAAGATATATTTTGACCAAAAAGAAAAAGAGTTTATGTAAAATTATTCATTCAAATAAAAAACATCGACATGTTTGTCCGTCTCTCGTTCTTAGGCATTCTCAACTATCTCTTCTCCGGATGGCTCTATCTGAACTAATGCTGTACTACTTTCATTCAATTCTTTTATGCGATTTTCATCCATCACTTTCGTCTACAAGTCTCTACGTCCGCTTCTATTTTAAAACTGATTTGCTCCACAATTGACAGTTGGGCAATACTTACTGTACATGTTAACTAATACTATACTCGTATACCTAGTATAATATATACCTAGATCCTACTAATAATATTAGTGCTAACAAAGTAACTAGTATATTCGTGAGATTTTTTGTAAAACTAGTTCTAACTAGCGTGAGATAATAGGCACATTTCATGGCATAAAAACCTGAATAACAGGTAATACAAACAGATATAAATCTCACACCGAGATGCGAGAGAATAATTAAATACGGTTACAAAACTCATTAAATATTTACTTATATTGTTGGCTTATGTAACGAAAATCAAAAAGTAATAATGCCATACTCGTACAGCTACCGTTATATTTTTTCAAAATAATTAACTTTGAAAAAAATATTACCGACTTCGGGGGATAAATAAAACCCTTGCAAAACAAACATAAAAAACTAAACCTAAGTAAGAACCACTTGGAGTCCATTAGAAAATAAGAGGGTGTCACTTAAGCTAACATAAACAACAAGAAAGAATTCAGTAATTAAAAACACTTTTTTGAGTAGTCAAACTAAATTTCTTTAAACTATCTTTTTTTAGAGTAAATGCTGCCAAAATGGCTCCACTATGCCCGATGGAAAGCATGAGCAGAATCTAAATGTGGTGATCACCATCTTCAATGCGAATGAGGACAATGCAGCATTGTGATCAACACCAGACAGCCTTTACTAGTCACAAGACATAGGCCACACCAATATATATTTTGGAGTAGCCTATGTACAGCAGTTGCCGGTGGCAACAGTCCTTCTGACTTTATTTGTGTACTAATTATTATCTTCATAGATGTTTGGGACATACGACGTTAATTGGTTCACTTAAAGTATCGCATCTCCTTAAACTTATACAAATATCAACCTTCACTGTATTTTATAATTCAAATTATTGTAGGTACTTTAGGACGCACAAGGCTATATTATTATATACTTTACATTGTAAACTTAGTTGAACGACGTGACATTACAAATTCAGCCAGTTCAGGCCTTGATCGTCCACGCCCTTGTTATTGAACCAAGTTCATTCAAACGACGAGTGGACGACGCGACGGTTGAATTGAATGAGGCGAATAGTAAATTAATTGTAACGGTTTCAATGATTGTGGTTCATTGTTAGATGCAAATTATACGAACTTTAAGTGGTGACGTTGTACCTTTTCCCAGGAATAATTTAGGCAAAGACTTAAAGTATTTTTTATGAATCATAAAAGACGTAAGTTCTCATGACGATAACAATATATTTTTCAATATTCTTATGCATGTTTTTGAAACATGAATGAATATTGCCGCACAGGTCATATTCATGTTCTTAAAAGGTTACCTACTACGAGTGGACAAATCTAATAACATTCTATCTTCTTTAGAATCTAGAACATTTTTTTCTGCCTCCATCTTCTCTCTGTTTTGTATATCTCTTAGTTCTCTTACCAATTTTATCCGCAGTTTTGCTTCGTTTAGGTTTTTTTGTTTACTATTACGTTCCTCAATTTCTTACAAATATAATATTCATATCTATAATATACGTATAACTTATTTTATTGTATTTTGAAATTCACAAAATAACATTTTTGATGTAAATAAAAACAAAAGAAAAGATATTTAATGTACTGAGATGTTTCTTGTGATGACCCAATGCTCGAAGTTGGACCATAATCATTTAATTTGTTTTTTTTTTACTTTCTGCACCTCTACTCCATGTCCATGTAAAGTTTAAATGTGGCACATTTAAACTCCGTTCGCATAATTTTCGTAAAAAGAAGTACAAAGTTTTGCTGCACGCATTAATTTATAGATAGAATACTTTAACATAAGTGAATATTAAAAACAATCCTTGACCAATTTTTAACTGTTATTCCTTACCTTATTTCCATAGTGCCTATACATGGTAAACGACATTTAAGACTGGACTGGTTTTGTGTCACGGTCATGAAATGCAAGAAACGTATCTTCATTTGTATCGATAAAATTCTAGATTTATTGAGGCGACTTTAGTATGCATGCAAATATACGATTACACATTATGTAATACGGCTAACACGTATCAGCATTATCTTGTATTGTCATGAAGGATATCTATATTTATCTCATAAGAAGTTGCGTAATTTGTGACGTAATAAGGAATGGAGAAAAGAAAGTTCATATAGACTAAAAGCAGGGATAATCTAATCTGATCAGATTGAAGATGTTTATCGAATTACAATTGCATTAGAATGCAAAGAATTAAACGCATTCGTTTATATATTTGTACACAACAATCTAAACATATTTAGTATTTAAAGAAGCAATCCTTTTAAATTATAATCAAAACGCCTGTCTTAAAAGCTTAAATCTACGTTCCTTGAATCTTACTCAAACTGATTTATTTCTTAATTATAATGATACTAATATTTATATGTGTGGATTTTTATCCCTATAGGCTATTGGTGTATCCAGACTATAATTTTTCCACTTTGCAAATTACATCATCAGCCTATCGCAGTCCACTGCTGGACTTAGGCCTTTGCAAATTTCACACAGCCCTATTCCACACACTTAAACACGTACACTCAATGCATAAAATTATTATGCATTATTATCTTTGAATCATGTGTGTTTTTTACGGGTTTTGCTAACAAAATCTGGCACAAATACTATCCTAAATTTTAACCACTCTACCTCGTATAGGTTTTCAGAAATTACTTTTTATATTTTAGCTCAAACATCAACAGTATCGTCAAAGGCTCTTCGGTTTATCGAAACGCAACCACTTTATCCGCTCTGATAACTCAAGATACATCTTATTGAGAACGTCTAGATAAAATAACTATATATTGACAAGTCCAGGTTATCGAAGTTTAGTAAGAAACACAAATTTGGAAAAAAACGATCTGTTTAAAACGAAGAAAGGACTGTTAATTGAGATGGAAAGGACTTGGTTCTTAGTGTTGTTTAACTTATTTCTAATTAGAAATGTTGTGTGTTATGTGCGGGTAGATCCTCTTGTTCTAATCAATGGCCAGGGGTTAGTGAGAGGCTACAGAGCTACTGATGGCGACTACTCCATGTTCTTGGGTATCCCGTACGCAAAAGTTGATCCTGAAGATCCTTTCGGAGTAAGTTTTTAGTTTTTTTCTGAGTGTTTTACGTAATACTATGTAACCATCGGCAGTTCAGACGTTTGAAGAAATGATTAGGATTGGGTAATCTAGAGAGATTTCAATAGATAGAGATTCATTGTGAGCAAGGCGTGGGCGTGTCTGTAGTAAGAGTGTATGTTGTGCAACATTTATATAATTTTTCAATAAAAAGTGTTGCTTAAGACTATTGTATTTACACATAAAAACGTTTTATAAAAAAACGGTCTTCCAAAAAACATCCAACGCAATACTCTGCCAAAAAACACTAAAAAGCGTAAAATAAACTGGCTCTTCATAAATTGCTCTGTGCCAATTATTGTCTATACCTAATTCTTTATTCATTTAAATAGTAGTATTATAATGTTTGATAGGTGCCTAGAGTCTGTTTGAAGTAGGTGCCAAGCGACTATCGCTTAGAATTTGGTAATTGTTTGTTCGTATTCTTTTTGGCTTGCCACCGACTTCAAACAGATTTTAGGTACCTTTCACACATCACACAGGCCAGACGCCTGACAGCTTAATTTATGATATAATAATTGACCATGTTTTGATTAGCTATTCGTAAAACGCTGATATTTATTCATTGATCTGGCCAAACAAGTTATAAGCGATTATTTCACCAAATACGAACATATGTATTATGAAAAGGCTGACCACAATATGAAGTCACCAACACTCGAACATACAATCAGCATAATTATTTTAAATTACCTTGAATAAAACTACAAAATAAAAAAAATAAAAATTTAAAGTGATGAATTTTATACAGGGTACATTTATATATTTTTAATCAACATCAGTAGTAAAAAACGACTTGGATCATTAAAAAAATACCCATAATATTTTTTACTCTCCGTCTGTCTGTAGGGCAATTGCAAGATGTTATTAGGTATGAAGATCTGACACCAAAAGATTAAAATTCAAAACAAAAAGTAAATGTAATATACACCTTTTACTTTTTTATTTATAATATTAGTCATATGTATGCTGAGTACCTTCTCATAGTTGAAATTAGTCGTTAAAGTTATTTTTACATTTTCTCAGTCCCATTAAAAGCCGATAATGATGGGTTGTGGAACTCATTAAACTATGATTGACGCGTTGAAATGTTGATGGACGGTATAGTGTTTATTCTTTAGTTCAGAACAATATTATAATAAAAAGTTCTTCATATCTCGAGATTTAATATAGAACTAGTATGAGACCGTTTATTGTTATATTATTGTTTATGTAGCTTGCTACTCCTGTTTGACCCACGTAAATCTCGGAACCCGTATGGCGATTTTATAATCTAGGATTTACTTTATATTTTTATACAAAAGGTGAATACAGAACATTCAGTGCCATTACTGTTTTGTTTGGTAGCAATTGCCGACCGCCGTATTAATTCCCCTAAACATCTAGAATGATCCTTATTTAACTCTGAATGACACCTAGGTTACAAACACCTATTCAATGTGTAGGATTTGGTTGAATATTCATGAGTGTGTTATTAAAGGTAATACATAAAGGTAAAAAAACAAAGGTGTTTATAAGTAGTTCATCTACAATAAAGACAACTACTTAATCTAGAAACAATAATGTAAATAAAATCTTCACTTGATACTTAGAGAAATAAGATTTCCTGCAAATTGATATGAATAACTTCTGCGTCTTATTTTGCTAAAAAAATATTTCTTGATTTAACTGTACAGTTGGATTACATATGGCTTCTTGTTCCAGCCTGCCCAAGAACCAACTCCATTTGATGAGGTAATCTACTACGCTAGGGATGGATCAGTCAAGTGCCCACAAATGACTAATGAACATTCAACCAGCGATAACGAAGACCTTGACTGTCTCCGTCTAAATATCTTCGTACCGTTTCAAGCCAGTTCTACTAACCCTCTCCCTGTATTAATCTGGTTCCATGGAGGAGATTTTGCTCGCGGCAACGGTGGACAGAATGGTGTGTCAAATTTCGTCAGACATGATGTTGTGGTAGTAACTTTGAACTACCGCCTAGGCCCCTATGGTTTCATGTGCCTTGATATCCCTGAAGTACCCGGTAACCAGGGACTGAAGGATCAATATGCAGCTCTAAGATGGATCAGGTCTCACATTAATTCTTTTGGAGGTAACCCTTTCAATATGACTGTAGCTGGCCAAGACGCAGGAGCTACATCTGTTTTATTACATATGTATGCAGATAAAGACAGATACTTCAGAAAAGCAATAGTAGAGAGTGGAACACCTCAGAACGAGGGAATGTTTGTTAGCTCTGATGAAAACGTTGCTATTAAAATAGCCGGTCATTTGGGAGTAAATACAACTGATACGACAGAAGCGTTAGACTTTCTGAAAACTTCTCCTCATGAATTAGTGACAGCTGCTGCTTATGAATTAAACTTACAATTAAAGCCTTGCAGAGAAAGGTCGTTTAGTGGGGTCGATATCTTTGTACAAAATGATCCTTACTCACTTACAAATACGAGGAATTTGAGATCATCTATATTAATAGGATATAGCAGTAATGAACAATATTCATTCAGCAGTGAATACTTCGATTCAGATCCATTTTATGAAAAATTGCAAAACAATTTTAATCTCTCTGACGAAGTTTTACAAACTTCTGCAAAAATCGTAAGGCAGTTTTACATTGGTGACAACGCAGTATCCGAAGAAGTTGTAACGGAATTAGAAAAGTTCGAATCAGATTTCAGGTCTTATCATCCAACAGAAAGACAAATAACTCAACTGTTACAAGAAAATCTTAGTGAAATTTATCAATACTTGTATAGTTACACTGGTAACACTGCTGTTAGCCGTTCTTCTGGAGTTAATTATTTGACTAACATGGAAGGTATTAGAATAACTGGAGATCAATTAGTGCTTGACCGTCTAACTACATTATGGACTAATTTCGTGAAATTTGGGTGAGTTTGAATAACATATAAGTAACTAGTAGTCTCCAGGAAAAGTTTGAATTTTACTTTAACTTTCTCTAGTTTTGGTCTTTTCTAGTTAATTTTGAATAGTTATACAAATTCGATGAACGAATGAAAAGAGCGTGTTTATGTTAAACCAAATTTATTATATTCAATATATTTAATCAGAATTGCAAGCGACAAGGTCAAGTGCATAAATTTATTGGATATTTGCTTCCCCAGTAGATTATAAAATACAAAAAGTAAAGTTCGTGCAGACAGCAGCTAGTTCAATAATAAATTGAACACTATGTAAACAGTTACTAAAATTATGAACTACTTTACAGAAATCCTACACCGTCTACAACAGAGCTCATCCCTCTCAGATGGACTCCAGTCACAAATGGCAATCGTCCCACCATGGTTATTGACACTGATCTTCGAATAGAAAGCAGAGTCTTTCAAGGAAGAATGGCTTTTTGGGATCTCTTTTACTCTATGTATGGCAATACGGTCAAGGTCTTACGGAACTGCTCTGACAATCCTTACATTTGTTGTTAATTTGACTAAGTTATTTTGTGTGACCGAAGATTTGAGCACGATGTTAAAATTAATTTTTATAACCTATATAATATGTTGTGATGTTTTAGTAAAATAAAAATAAGTTAACAGTATTTGAAATACATATTTGTTCCCGTGTAATATCATTTTTGTGTTTAAGTATCATTTCCAGCTAACTACTCTCGCAAGTAGCTTCAGAATTGTCGATTTTATTAGGAAGGTGGTTATATCATTCTCTTTTTTTTACTTGAGTGTTAATGAGTAAACGAGTAGCCTAAATCGAATAATGGGGGCGGATTGGGACTCACATAGTGTCATTATTTTAATAATAATCACAAATTTTAACAAAAAAGAACCAACTTCAATCTGGACCAAATTTAAATGGGACCATACGGGAATATTGAGTTATTCGTTAATTTGTCGCGTACATACATAATGCAAATTGAAGACTTATATGGTTTGTGTCATGGATGTCATGTCAGAACTGGACCAAATTTAAATGGGACCATTCGGGAAGCACCAGCTTTAAAATAAAAAAGAATCATCAAAATCGGTTCACCCAGTCCAAAGTTATGACGTAACAAACATAAAAAAAACAGTCGAATTGAGAACCTCCTCCTTTTTTGAAGTCGGTTGAAAAGCAATAAACGAAATGCGTCCTGTTAATCTCGTTCTGTTGAAGACGGCCCATTGATGCCAAGGTATGGCTCTCCAACGATGTATCTCTGTATCTCGTGCAACATGTACGTAAGGTTGATGATTAACTGAACTTAATCATCAAAAATGATGTTTATTGACAATTTACGGTTGTGATAATTTCAAAACCGGAAATCGTATAACGCGAAGGAAAAGTGATCTGCTGCCACGAGTCCTACAGTATTGTTCCATATATAATGATTTATATTTATGAAAGGTCTTATCTATCGCCTATTATAATAGTCGATTATATGGAAGACAAAACACGATACATGGCCAAATATCTTCTGCTTCACAACCGCTCTTAGAGTAGGTGCTGCCTGTTTATCTGTATGGAAATCGATTTTCTAGAATCAGGATTGACAGGATTTTTTGACATGTTTTGACGGAACGATTTTGACGGGGATTGTTGTAAACCCCCGTCAAAATCGGTCTGTCCAGTCGTTCCAGAGATTAGCCGGAAAAACAGACAGGGGGCCATTAATCACGTGATGTTTTTTTAACATTTTTTTACCCCCCCCCCCCCTCCCCCTTGGTGATACGTGGTGAGGTTTAAGATTAACCCCCCTCCCCCCTTAAAATCATGTGTATTTAAGCAAATTTTTAGAATAATATCTTTAAGTATAGGTATAAGGTATTCATCATACATCAACAACCCAGAACGTCCCACAGCTGGGCTCGGGTCTCCTCTCAGGCGAGGGTTACAGTCATACGTCCCCACGCTGACCAAGTGCGGGTTGTGGCTACGTAATCTTGCTGTTGGATGTTTTTAAACCGCCCAAAGACTTCCAACAAACTCCACGACTGTTATCCTATGATAACAACCGGGATCGACTGCTTAACGTGACCTCCGAATCACGGAGACGCACATGGTATCAAACGCCAACGCTAATTTATATAGCAATACACATGACACGTATGTCTGCCATAAATATAGCCAAGGCGTTAGTTCCTATAAACTTTAAACGAGTCTGGCGAGCTTTAATGCTCGTCAGATCGTGTCTGGCTGATTGAAATATATTTTAAAATATTATGCTTAACGACATTATATAAAATTCAGGCTTTCTAAAATGACGTAAGTTAGCATGGTTTTATTCCAACTTTGATACCTGCTAACTGCAAAACGGCCCCACTTTCAGCTTAGTGAGTATCCATTCCTTTCTGAGTATATGTTAGACTACCGACCCTAAAAATTTCATCTTTCCTAAAATGACGTAAGTCTGGGCTGACTGGTATCTTGTACTAATAGGTTCAGCTTCGTATTGTTGTATGTCAAAGCCTAAAGTTATTTTAAAAATCGTTATCTGTTAATGAAAAGCTTCACACGGGACTACACTTTTGTAGGGAAATTATAAATTTAGAACTAGTGTCTTTATTTATACCACTCACACTGACAGTAGGTAATATTTCAAAATTTGCATCGTCCCAAAAGAGAGAGGGGGAATAAAACATGAGTTCAAAAGTTGTGGTTGGTAAGCATAATGGCATGCATGACATAATTTATTAATGTTTTTCCTTATTGAATGAACACTTTTTCATTAAGTAAAAAAAAGCAATTTAAAAGTAATAAAAAAAGAAAAGGGAAAAAAAAACCGAAAAAGGTCAAGGGCTGAAACAAACATGGCCCATTTTACGCTATCAAATATTTTATAAAACCAATTTTATATATTTTTACAAAAGGACACTGGACAGCTCATGCATTAACAATAAATTCTTTTTTCAAAAGGTCAACTCCTACATTTATTCTTAATGTAGGAGTTGACCTTTTGAAATCTTGATTCTGAGCCGCGGGGCTTTTCACAAATATACATGAAACGGACGTAAAGGGGTGCTTTTTCTGACTCAAGAAAAACAATTTGTGGATTACTCAAAGTGTTGAACCACCAACCCATGTTTGAACCCTGAACTGAGTGTTTTACTCAGTGCAGCAGAAAATAGCGTGGTGACCGCTTATGCCACTAAGCCATCCGTGCGCTTTTTAACTTTGAATATGTAACTTACAAAATTATATGTTTTAACGTTCTTGATTTTGATACCCTACTCGAAAAGATTGATTATTTTCTTTATTAAATCCGCCATTTTTTTTTAAATAAAAAAGCATTTAACACTTGGGATTTTCAGACGAACAAAACGATATGAATTAAATTATAAGAAGCCTTTCAGGTGAACTTAATACAATATATAACATTCGTAACTGTTGTGCATGATACCGATAGGTTTAGATTGTCGTTATAACAATTGTAAGTCAGTGGTTTCTTTCTGGGTCGTTTCTCGTCTCCGGATGGCGCTCATCAAGACAATCGACGACACAAAGGATTTGGGCCAACAACCGCCTCTCGCCCACAACAACACCACTTAGGGCGACTGGTTTGTACAGATTGAATTTTTCTTCATAGTGAGATGTGCAGAAATAAACGAATGTCGTCATGGCGTAGTTTGTTACATCCTATATAAACATTACTCGGAAGGATGTACATATTTGCCATGTGTTTACAAGTAATAAACGAACAAAGTAAGTCTGTCAAGACGATATTTTCTTTTGCACTGCTTGTCAACATCAAAAACGTACTCGATATTGACTCTGCTATGTCAGAGGTCGTGAATTCTCGATCCTTTACGAAATTATTGCGTCGTTATTATAATATGACCGTTTGATCTATGTGAAGATGTAATTTATTGACAGAAGAAGAATTGTAAATACAAATTTTGTATTTCAAATTAAAGTTCTATTATATTTATTGAAATCTCGACATTTAAGCACTGATTGGCAGTGATCGAACCGAATAAAACATTGTCCTCTTATTACTTTTCTAAGCTTATTTTACTACATTAGTGGGAGATAATATGGTAACTTTCTTGTAAACTAAAGATTAAGCAATCACTTCAATACTTTGGTAGACTTTCTCTAGGCACATCGTACGCCGATATTAGTCTCGCCAGATTTTCATAGTTTTCTCCGTCCTTTAGTGCGTGACTCAATCGTTTCGGCTTATCAATTTATTACTTAATCAATTTGCGGTGTTTCTTTGCAATACATTCTTAGATACTCTTAGACTTTCGCAAAATCTTGCGTTAAGATTGATTTGTAGAAAGAGTTTTGCAGACATTATTTAAGTTTTCTACAATGTGGGTTTTTTATGTATGAGCTTGTCAAAGTGACACTACTGTGCCTGATGGAAAGCAGAAAATGCAACAATGCAGTATGGTGACCGAACATATTATGGCGTCCTATTGAGATGCTTCTGCATCATTAGGCCTCCGGTCTCGCACTCACCAACGAAACACGACAGCACAAATTATGGTGTCATTTTAGGTTGGTTTTCTGTGAGAGGGTAGTACCGCCCCAGTCGATGGGCCCGTTTTAGCGTGGCTCTATCACTTCGAACATAATAAGGTATTAATCAAAATCATTAAATATAATAATCAATGTTACATTTTTTCAAGTCTTATTTCCGTTCGTGGTAGGCAAAGACAATAGATATTAATACATAATACATAAATAGTTTTTTAAAAATACAGATACAGTTGGAAAATATCTCATGCCCGATAATATTAGGGATCTATGATCAGTTCTATTTAATCATCTTCAACCTGATCTAAATACTGATGTTCGGGATGGACTTTTACCCGACTTAATAAATGTAGGTTGTCATTTGAATATTTTTTTTGCGTATGTTTCGTCATTCTTGTATCTGACGCTTTATCAACGACGTATTTGCATATCATATCATTATAACCTAGAGTAATTTTCGCATTTAGGTTAATAGTATGCTAATAATTGAATCACTTTAAAATGATAATATAGCCTTCTAGGCATACACAAGTGCAGTGACCTTGACAAGTGGCATAAAGTATCTGCAATCGTATTAAAGTGCAATATAAACATGTAAAGGGTTGTCTGCAAACAGAAATAAATATATGTATATATAACAGAATTAGTGCGTATATAGGTATAGTATATAACAGAAATAGCGATAAAAAATTAAACTTAATAATTTTAGTTGTAAAGAGAACGTTTCATGTTATCTACAAAGTGGTATTACTCAGTTTTAGTTACAAATAAAAAAAAATTAAGTGTCTGTTGTAACTTCTAATTAACAGCTTTTCACTGAATACATAATTTGAAAATACACACATCAAAAGTGTCTAGGGATCAACATATATTTTTGCAATAACTTTTCTCCTGATTGATATTAATTAAAACTTTCTTTATGGATTCATCAAATAAAGTGTTTTCGTTTGTCACAGTAACGATAAACCAAGTCACCTTTGCATTAATAAAGAAATTTGCCATTTTCCTAATAAAGGGATTTTTGACATTTGAACCACTAACATTAAAGTTCGAAAAAAAGACTGAAATAACAGTTTTCTTTAAAATTTTATTAGGTAACTTAAACAATTAATAATCCGTGTTTCTACCGCGAACACTAACAACACAAGAACATCGGTTTGGCATACTCAAAACGAGTTCATCCAATTCACGCTGTGGAATGGCCGCCCATGTTCGTTGCAACAACAAAAAAAGGTCTTCTTGCGACTGGATACCCACCATATTCGGCAGAGCTTTTCTCTGTAGCATATCCCATGCATGCTCAATCGGGTTCAAGTCTGGCGACTGAGCAGGGCAGGACATTGATTTTAGCTGCGGCGAGAGTCTGTCTTACAACTCTTGCGGTGTGCGGTCGTGCATTATCATGCATTAACTGAAATAAGGGACCGATTTGCACTTGTAGAGGAACGATGACGTCTGATACAATCGTCTCAGCATAAATTTGAGCGTTGAGGTTGCCTCTGATCCAAATCAACTCAGTTCTTCCGCCGATCCAAATACCCGCCCATACCATGATGGTTCCACCACTATAAGGATGGACTTCCTGGCAGGATTTTAATCGCTGTTGGCGTCCAGGGGTTCTCCAGTGTCGTATACGTCTTGTATCCGGTCTAATACCAAAACGAGACTCATCAGAAAAGCACACGAAACGCCATTGTTCTTCTGCCCAATTTCTGTGTTCAAGAGCCCATTGATATCGAATCCTACGATTGTGCATTGCTATAGGTGGTACCCGTAGCGGTCTTCGGGAATGAAGGTTCACTTCATGCAAGCGGTTTCTGACTGTTTGGTCGCTAATTAAGTTCCCTGAAGAGTGATGAAGCCTCACGGCTAACATCATGGCGGTTATTGTTGGAGCTCTTCGAGTTAAGATTTGAATGTATCGGTCTTGTCTCCGTGTGGTGCAGCGATACCGTCCTCCATGGCGCTCAGCCACGGTACCAGTGCTTCGGTAACGTGTCCAAAGTCGACTGATAACACTCTGACTTGTATTCAGAGCTAAAGCCACAGTACGTTGCCGGGAACCAGCTTCTATCATTCCCACGGCTCTGAGCATTTCTTCCCTGCTTAAATGACGTCGCCGCTCCATAATAACGTTGGTTTTAATCAG
Source organism: Diaphora mendica (assembly GCA_949125395.1). Taxonomy (NCBI): domain Eukaryota; kingdom Metazoa; phylum Arthropoda; class Insecta; order Lepidoptera; family Erebidae; genus Diaphora; species Diaphora mendica. The sequence continues at coordinate 38,415,765 of OX421310.1, read as the reverse complement.
TAGTAGGGAAACAGTAGCACTAATAATGTCTTCAATGCGTTGTATGTTTTTATAGGGAAAATATTGACAGCTGATTTTCATCTTTTACTCGAATTTGATTGACAGTTCCTGATTCAAATTATGAAATGCACCAAAAAGGATCCATATAAATTTATAAAATCATAAATTTATTACAAAGCCACATCTCAATCTCAAGAAATCCGCATAAAAATGCTTGATCCCTAGACACTTTTGATGTGTGTATATACGTTACTAGCTGATCAGGCAAACGTTGTTTTGCCATAAAAAAAAAATGGTATAAAAAATAGATGTAGTTCGATTCTCAGACCAACCCGATATGCACACCAAATTTAATAAAAATCGGTCCAACCGTTTCAGAGGAGTATGGTAACTAGCACTGTGACTCGAGAACTTTATCTAAAAGATTATCATGTTTTTTTTATTTTTTTTTATCTGTCAGACTGTTTATTTCCGTTACCTTCTGGAACGGCTGGACTGATTTCACTGGCGGATAGTTGATGATATAAGGGGTAACTTAAGGTACTTTTCTTAGACTAGCTTCATAGCTACAATGGATGACAGCATACAGCTTGCCTGGGGGAAGGTTATATTGCGACTACAATATTTAGCCCAAACTAAAAGTTATTCATTACACAGCTCTACATGAGCTGATTTTAGAATAAATATCTGACCGCTCAAATATACCCTATATATTTGAGGAGGTATATAAAAGGAGGTAACAATAAATTTTCTACAGAAAAATGAGGCCAAAATTATAAATTGCTGTAGATAAGACCAAAAAAATTTTCGTTAAAAAATAATCCTCTGATAATAATTCTTCAAGCATTTTATTGGCATTTAATATGTTGAGGATATTGGTTCTTTTGTGTGTCAAGGATTAATTGATATGTTTTACGATGGTTTTGTTCTATTAAATATATAATATAATTTTTCTTGTTTCAAATTATAAGCCAAGAAAGAGAAAGGGTTAATTTACGTATTTAATGTATGTAATTATTTTGTAATAACAGAAACTAAATTAAGAGCCTTTTACATAACCCGCTAGAAACTGAGCGACTTATATTTCATGTCGTTACCGTTGTTAATGGACTCATTTGAATAATTTATGTTGTGTAAATATCATAGTTATTCGTGTTATTACTTCTTTAAATTCACTTGCATTTATATTTAATAAGTTTGTTAGTGGTTTGCTATTATTTGTCTAGCGAAACTAAACATATAAGCAAAAATTAACTAAATTGAATTACTAACCAATTTCTTCTATGTTGAATTATGTAATGCTTTATGTATATATGTAAAAAATAAGTTAAAACAGTTTTGAGCTTGTCAGTTTAAATAAAGACATTTTTTTAGATGTGTTTGATTTTTCAGAACTGAAGGATATCAAGAAGGAAAGAAGGTATCCTACTGTTCTGATGAATAGATCACCTTCACACAACTATTTTGCCACATAGCTGGTACATACATGAATACAAACATTCTAAACAAAATATTTTTGTGTCTACTGTTACTGGTAGGTATTTTTGGATTCAGACCAGAAAATGTATTACATATAATTTTCGTGTCACGTTGTTGCTAACGATGAACTACAAAACTATCTAACCGATTTTCACAGTTTTTTTAATTGTGTGACTTCCAGGGTGCCTAAGATAGGATAGTTAACATCACGTTTAGATTAACACCTTCGCTGCGTCAAGCAAAATCACAAACCTTCATCTGGTGCGGCATTGGGTCGAAATGTGCCCCCACCGATATGTTCGCCAGTGCGTGTAGGGTCTTTTTCAACCCACAAGCACAAGGGTAGATTAAAATGCTATAACTTTGCGAAAACATGATGTATATATATTTTTTTATACTGTTAGAATAACCTTGAACCCAATTTCTTTAGTTTTGATTCGCCCCGGGATCTACCAAACAGGAAATGAGAAATAAGCCAGGAAAAGGGGTGGGCCGATATCGACCTGAACCGCACTAGAAAGTATTTTCAGTAATGATGGGACACAGAAAAATAAGTGGATATCGAAAGTAAAACCGAATTATCGTAGAATTTTTTTAAAGGGTTTTTATTTATTTCTGACTGTCTTTAAAACATTTCACCTATAGGTTCAGGTAAAATTTCTTACAAAATCTTTAATTTTTTTTACAAGCGTTTTATTAACTTGCAATGTATATGTATGTATGTGTATTGTTTTAAACTTTCATGGTCATTAACATTAAAATAGAAATCTACGGGATTGCTAAAGGTAATGCGACTGTTATTATGGACATCAGTGAGTATGATAGCAAGATCCAATGTCTGCTTAGTGATGTGAACACATATAAGAAGGTAAATTACAACCCGATGGCGAGAACGGACAGAAGCACTCGCTCACTTATAAAACAATGCGCAGACGCCCTTGATGAAGATACGTCCAAGTATTTATTGCGCCCCAGAAGCGCCCAACCGCCGAAGCTGTATGGTTTGCCCAAAATACACAAGCAGAATATGCCCTTAAGACCAATTGTGAGTCAAATAGACACCTACATACGAATTAGCGAAACACGTAGCAAGGGTATTGCAGCCATTAGTGGGACGGACGGCGTCCTTTGTCAAGGACTCTCGTCACTTTATTGATATCTTGCACCAACAAAAGGTTGACGTAAATGAGTTGATGGTCAGTTTTGACGTAGAATCACTCTTTACAAATGTACCAGTTGCAGATTGTCTAGAAGTGGTTAAGGTGAAGTTACAAGCTAATAACATCCCGTTGGAATATGTCACACTGTCACACCAACAGAAATCGGCAATCGCGAAGCATTTGATTGACTCGGGCCCAAATCACTGGATTGAGTTTCATAACCCACAAATAATTACGACAGAATGCCACTACATACCTAGATTGGTCAGGGAAGCGATTGAAATTAATAAACACAAAAATTTCAATAGTGAGGATGGGTTCAAATTGTCAAATGTCTGGAATCCCGTGATTAGAATGTGCAAAAACCGGCGTAATCAACAAAATATAGTTTCGCGATCAGATACTGTTAGTGTTGTGTGTCGAGAACAATCACGAGTGAATAGTGAGTTAGTGAACAGTGGTACCGGTAAGGGTAAAGACTGCGAAAGAGGGTAGACCGATATGTCTGCCAATAACATCCCACCCTCAAGATCTTCAGTTACTCCGTGATCATGGCGCTTGCAACAGCGCCGAAATATCGGATACTCACAAACAAAAAGGTACATGGTAGCAATCCCGTAGATTTCTATTTTAATGTATGTATGTGTGTTCGGGTGGAATCTTGCAACTCTAACTTTTAAACTTTCGCGTTCCATGATATAACAATAATTATTTTTACGGGAATTAACGCGATCACTTATTAAAAGGTATTACATACCTCTGATATGCCTGACGTTTCGACCAGGTTGCACCGGCCGTGGTCACAGGCTGACTTACCTTTTAATAAGTGATCGCGTTAATTCCCGTAAAAATAATTATTGTTATATCTTGCAACTCATTTTTGAAGCAAATATCTTCAAACAAAAGTGACAAAATTCTGCAAGCATATGTATATAGCGTGGCAATGCAATAATATGATGACATGGAACTAATTTGATGCTGGAGCTGAAAGGTGGCCATAGGACTCTGTAATGAAACGACGTAACACCATCGAATTTGGAATCATTTGATTCGTCTTGACGAGTACTATATGTTTTGATAGCATCCAGGTTCTAATGATGGAGCCGGAAGGTGGTCATAAGGACTCTATAATGATATGACGTTTACAACACACTCGAGTTTGGAATCGTTTGATTCGTCTTGACAAGTACTTTATGGCTTGGTAGTATACAGTGTTTAAAATTTTCAAACTAAGTAAATACCTGTACTGAAATCTCGCTACAAGCTTTTGTATTAAGTAAATTTTGTAATGACATTGTAAGTTAATAGTAAAAGTTTTCAAGGAATACTTTATTTTATTTTGTTTAGAGCATTCCAATAAAAGCTTGTTTTAAAAAATGAATTTTTAATTTAATTAATTTTTACTTAATTTTTTGCTTCGGTATGATTACATTTTTACTTGCTTTTCCATGAATTTCTGGATGTGTTAGGATTTATCCTTTTAGTAGAAAATATTTATTCGCTGCTGTCACTATCACCATTAATACCCCTGGGCGAATTACTCTATTTTCCAATATTTGGATTTTTCTTCTATTGTTTGTCATCGTCGTTTATCGAGCGAATGCCACGTCATCAGCTAGAAAGCACAACACTAAATGGCGGGGCGCGCGCTCTGTGCGGCATAGGTTCGCCGGCTGCCCGTTGGGACCGTGGTGCCGAAATAGACCCGTTGCCGCACTGAGCGGATGTATTTCACCGTCAGTGCGTGGTGGGCTGAAAAAGGGCCCACAGTGATATTTTTATACAAAATACCTAAATTTTTAACTACAAGTTGATATATATATTTGTCTCCGTCGAACTCTTACAAACTTGTGAGATAATCGTTCCGCACCAGCGAGAGGGACATAGTTTTCTTCGTCCGCACCAGCTGAACTACCGCGTAGGGTCGAAATTGGGCCCGATACGCAGTGAACGTGTTAATAGAAGTCAAGCATGATTGAGGAGATAAAGTTGCATGGGACACCTAGTCTTTACATACATAAATTCGTTCTCATTAAATTCTCTTTGTAAAAGGAAAAAATATTGTAAACCCTATTTATTTATTTTTAAAGGAGCAACAAAGGAGTTTCTTGCCAGATTGTTCTCCATGAAGGGTAGGCTGCACTTGGAACTGGCGACTAGAATCACTCGGTTTTTAAATATTAAATATTTATAAGTGCCTGTAAAATAGTAGAACCACACCTTATATTGGTTGACGGAGAGAATGTAGCAAGATCAAGACAATACCACTTTGGTATCGGGTATACTAAAATGATCTCGACAGTAAACATAGAACTAACATTAGCATTAGTTAAAGATACACGAACGATAAACGTAAAAGCTCAATGCAGTATCCGATAACCGGTACGGACTTTACTAGGACGTGTACTTCACTAATAAATGGACATAAACAATAGGTGAAAATGGTATAATATTTTCACGAAACACGAATATAATGGATATTAAAGAGAGTTGTTCATGATTTAGTGATGACTTTAGTGGCTTCGTTCGAGTTTAATAGATTAATCCAGATCTTCTATCCGTCGGGAATAATTCTCGGTAAAAGGAAGGAAGGTCAAAACGAAATGTGTTTTAATCAGTTAAGTAATAGACGAAAGTTACAAAGAAACCAAATTTTAAATTCGTATTGACTCGTAATACTTATGTATTAGTGTCTTGGTTACGAACAGAACTATAATTAATCTAAATGTATAAACAAAACTCAAGGTGTTTCGGCTGAACATGTTGTCCTTTTTATAACCACTGTGTTTAATACGTGTTGTAGTTTTCTTTCCACTCTAATTACCAACAGAAGACACGAAGTTATGTCGTTTTCTAAGTATTAATCACTTTCTCAGCGCATTTCCTGTGAACATCCTAAGCCAAATCCCATTCCATCTGTTACGAACGTCAAGTATAAAATGCATTGCAATAATTAAGCTACTCGTGAACCGGTCTAAAATAAACCAATAAAGTTTACTTTTTGTGTCTGAGTAAGTCGTGCCACAGAGAATGCGGACCGTCTGAAACAGACATGTGCATATAAACAGTCAATGTTTGAAGTGATCTGTCACTTTCGTTTTGACAGCTTAAAGCGCTCACTTTTCGCGCCACAGAGCTAAAAAAATTACAAAGTATTATTTTCTCTTCAAGAGACAGTTCCCGCACTAGGAATATATTGTATCGAGGGTGATTTTTACAGGCATACATGTAACGGACAGTCTTCGTTACTTGTTATACCTACTTTACTTTTTCTATGATACTTATATCAATGACCTCATAACTAACCTTAAAGTTGATACAACAACCCCGTCTAATAACTAAACGTATCTAATAAATATAAAGAGTACTTACGCATATAAATATCAACAGGTTCTTTGGTAGTGCGTACGTCACATCCGTCCCGTGAAACGTTCAGCTTGTAAACGCCGAACTCTCCCATCTGAGGTCGCAGCTGGCATATCAGCCCTCTGTGGACATACAACAATGTGTGAATACAACACAGGACACAGACTTCTAAATTTATAAAATGAAACTTAACTACACATTCGATCATCCTAAACTATTACATAGATACTCATTGCCAGAGATAATTAAAACTATTAAGTTTTCTTCAAAAAAAAAAAGAGTACTATTTCCGAAGTGTACCTAAATAAACATTTAATCCGTGTTGAAAGTTACTATTTCAGAGTAACTCAGAAGTAAAAAGAGAGCCAAAATAATAAATTTCCCGACGAGTTTTAAAGTTTTAAATGTACATCATGATCACTAGTCAGCAGTGTACGATAATAACATGTTTAAAGAGAAAAGCTTGAACATAAAAAGGGTATTTCAATTCAACTTTTTGAAGTGAAAACTTCTTTAGCCGCGTTGAAAACTTTTTGGTAGGGGAAAATCTTATGAGTTCGAGTCACCGACAAGCTATGTTTGATGTTGATAGTTTTAATTTAAACATTATGAAATTATTAATTTTACACAATAATTTTATAAATAACATTCTAAGATAAAAGTTTTCACTTCTATCGGCAGTCCTTATGACTGCGATTTTTTTTTAATTTAAATAATGGAGCACTTATGTAAATAATATGATAAATAAATGAATTAGGCAAGTTTTATTTTGAATGATAAATGTATTAACAATTTGACTTATAAAACTTCGAGCTTTGTACTTTAAGAAAAAGAAACTGGTTAAAATGTATTTATGCTAATTTTGTAGGAATTGGAATCATCTTCAACGGAGTACGTTCCGATTTTTTGGATGATTGGTTAATTCACTAAGACGGCATCCTAGAACAACTGCAATCATTATTATCTTGGTTATCTTTTGAAACTGTTAGCATATAGTAACGAACTAATGACACATGAATTAAACCTCAGTAGTTTGTAATGTATGTAATTACTTCTTTCCCGTCATTAAGCCCTACGCTACACGCAAATCATTACAGAACAACTCTGTATTGTTAAGAATTTTCTTTTCTGCTTAGGTCAAGAGCATATAATGAATAAAAAAAGTGTTAGTGTGTGTAAGTGAAAATCTGCTATCTGCTGAAAAGTTCGTATAATATAATAATAATATACATGTAATAAATATTTTGGACATCATAAGCATAAGCAGAGCTTGTACAATGACAGCTTGATTGACAGATAGAACACTTCGAATAATAAAAAGAAAACAACCAAACTTAAAATTCTCTTATTCACTTAAAATTCTCTCAAACAAATATTTGCAAAACATACAAATTTTGATTCGACTCAGGAATCGAAACCGAGACCTCAGCATAGCAGTCGCATAGGCTACCACTGTGTCATAATCATAACTCATAAGTCAGTTTGAAATCGTTAATCTAAAGTTCGTTGCAAAAAATTCCTTTTTTGTGGTAAAGTGAGCAACGGGTCACTTGTTTTAAGTAGTAGACACCTACAGCTTAAGAGTAACAAGTGCGTTGCCTTTTGAGTTTTCAGTTTTCACTCAATATAATTAAAATAAAGAGTAAAAGTTGGTCTCGCTCTTCTCTATGAAAACCGCCGCATATTTTTAACCGTCTTTGTGAAGATTCATGAATGGAAACTTCCCAAAAATATTATCTAAATGGATACAAAAATCATTAAGATAAAAGTTTGAGGAAAAGTCAACGACCGTCAGCGGTCGTATACATCGGTGACGACGTCATGGGTCGATTAACATCATATTATGACAAACAGAAATGCAAGATGTGTGAGACTTAACAGTACCTTTCTAACTAAATGAATACATACAAATGACTATATGCTAGCTCCTAGATTAAATTAAGTATTTAAGCTATCCGAATGGTCAACAATGTTTATAAACTGTGCCACTCTATCGTTTTACTCAACTTTTACGCCGTCGTACATGGTGCTTTTTAGTCGCGTATAGATGATAAGTAAATAAGCACCAATAAGATCATTCAAGGTATTTTAATAAGTTTGAATGTTTAAACAACGTATCACCAATTAGTTTAAATACGAAACCGTTTAATTAATTTAATGAATTGAAGTCTTATAGTTTGTAAATTAATGCAAAATTCTATAAGAACAAAGGTTAAAGCTTAGAGGCCGATTATGAACCAAAGCGAAAGATTTGGTTACGCTGATAGACTCATTTGTAATGGAACGCCATGTGGTTTTTAACCCCTGAAGGAAAAAGAGGGGTGTTATAAGTTTGACGTGTCTGTCTGTCTGTGGCACCGTAGCTCGCGAACGGATGAAGCGATTTCAATTTAGTTTTTTTTTGTATGAAAGGTGAGTTACGTGCGAGTGTTCTTAGAAATGTTTCATTAAAATCGGTTGAGTCGTTTACAAGTTATGGGGGTGAAAGTGAGTGCTTGAGTAGGGGGTTTTTTGAATTTTGAATTTTAGCTTGTATTCGGTTTGATTTCGACACACTACTTCCCGCGACTCTATAACTTTTTTATCGTGTATAACGATAAAAAAGTAAATTAAATTCAGATAGTCGGTTATTTAACTAACATCGTGCTCACTTCACTGCTATTAAATTATTTTCACATATTTAATTAATATAATTTTCCTGGTGCAAAGCTTTGAGTATTGTGGCATGGTTCGAGCATAGTACAGCTACATGTATCTGCTTGTAGTACTTGGTCTGCTAATAAAAGTCGATATTGGCAGTTTTCCGAGTCGATCAATTTAACTTAGGTACCATTACTGCTCAAAAAAACAAGTAAAGGTTAGTCAGACCATGACAGCAACTCTTGTTAATTTCGCCATAAATCTCTAAGGCGTTTAAAAATGTCATACTTTCTTTTTCAACCTGAACCTGATTTGAATAACAATATGAGTATGCTGCAATAAATTATCATAATTGGACATGTTTAGTTATGGACTATTATCACTCAGTAAGTCATTAGAAAATATTGTTGAAAATGAATTACATAACTTTATGATCATAAATTAACTTTTTTTATTAATTAAAAAAAAATTGATTTCGTGTATTGCATGAGTTGGTGTATATGTATAATGAAGTAACGATTATAATTATTATGGTTTGATAACTTATGTTATTTGTTCACCGTACAATTATAGACATTAACAAAACTTAAATCTAACAGTTATTTATTTAAATTAGTGTTTTTAGTCTATTTGGTGATAGAATAAACACTACAGTTTACTCAGCTTTGCCTTTTATTCATCTAGGCTTTGACGTAACCATATTTAATTAATGTTCCCCAAATAGGCTAAATTTCACAGCAAAATATCATCAAATCAGTCGGTCAAGGTCAATATGATCATGTCATACGCAAAAAAAGAGACAGATAGAGGAGAAAAGGCACTGAGATAGTTTGTCTTTGCCTATATAGCATAAAGGAAAATTTTAACTGATGAATATCGTTTTTTTGTTTTTTGCGAGAGACAGTGTCCCTATTTCATTTCATCGACCTTTTTATATTTAATTTTTTTTTTGTTTTTGTTGTATGTACAACGGGACTTATTCGCGATAAAATTATTTAAAAGGGTACGATAACTTCTATTGCCCGATGCAAGTTTCAAATGGGTTATAACCTCTCGTGGTCACGTGCAGATTTTTTTTTCCATTAATTTCATCACGACGAATTCAAAACTAGAAGACTTTAGATTTAAAGACTTTAAATAATTGACATTGGCAGAAAAATAGCTGATATTAATCGACAGGTTGCCATCTCATCAAAAGAAAAAAAATTAAACTGATCATAGTTTGGACCATAGACTGACACAAATCCATTTGAAATAAGAACACTAACCGAAAGCGATTTCATTTTACAAGTCGTTCTCATTTGCTTAACGTACGTGCGTGAGTATAAATAAATAATTAAATGTGAAATTAACATTTCAAGTGACTAATAGCCATTGCTAAAATTACCTTGGTGGAAAGTTTATGATTGCGAGAAAACGACTGCCAATTGTATGCCATTACTTTTGTGCATATTCTTTAACGAGATACACTAGTCTATAAAGTACATCAGTGTGATAAGACAGCTGTAATATCTCAAGTTTAACATGTGTAGCACAGTGTGTTATGTTATGTGGTTCATATGGAAATAAATAATTTTCTTTATTTAAGCGTTTAATAAACGTTTCTGTATACGTGAAGTGTTTTCCTGTAAAATATTAACTAGATATTATTTGAAGGTTTAAAAGAGAATATGAAAATTCGACGCAAATAGGAGTTTATATGTTTAGTTATGGTATGATTTGTCGCAAATTTGCAACATAAACGGCTGTATCTTTGGATTGCGTTGGCTTAGAAGTTTGATTTTTTCACAGCTTCAAGAGGCAGTGGACCTGAGTATTTCATATGAATTTCAGCTTGATACTCACGCGGTCCTGAGTAAAAGGGTCTTGAGAGACAGACAGACGGACAACAAAGTTATCCTATTAGGGTTTCTTTTTTTTCCTTTTGAGATACGGAACCCTAAAAATGAATGCAGAATCAAATTCAAAATCTGAATACTTACGATGTATTTCCCGCGCTGACGTATTGTTCTGTGAGGTCGGCGTACACTCGCCAAGTTGAGCGTCTGGCTGTCTGCACCTTCCACGAACCTTCCTCATGAGCCAACAGCGTCTTCTGCCATTCGAAAGGACACTGTAAAAAGATATACGATGTTATTTATATTTTTATAGCATACAACAGACACAATAATATCACTGTCAGTGACAAGGTCCTGGGTTCTACTAGCGAAAGTTTTTTTTCATAAAATATTGACGATTTCAAAGATAGAAAATAATTATCATTCAATAATATCAATCATCAATAATAACACCGATCAATCAATGAAAAATTTTGGATAGAAAACCCTACATGATCATGTTATGTAGGGTTTCATTGTTGCATTTGGACGTTTTAAACCCTGAAAATAATCACTTTAAGACCTGCAGCTTCTGAGGTAATTATAACATTATCATTGATAAATCGATCGATAAAGACACTGTTCAGCATACGAACTTACAAAGGCTATTCAATAATAATTAAATTATCAATAAGATACATAGGGTCTTTGGCCGTAAACTAACATAATCAGGAAATGAGTACTACAACCTTCCGAAAAACTACATAATCATGTATTATCTTATTAATGTGCGAACATGTTAGGTAATTATCAAGTAAGTGTGCAACAAAGCAAAATAACTACGAGACCATAGGCATCTTTATTTGGCATTTTAATTTGAGTAAGTAATTATAAATAAAATACATAATTCATGCGTTTACTAAATGGGGAGAAATCTACTTTATTGAATACAAAGTTGCCTAAATAGGTATAACGTTTTCGACTCCAATGCGCCTTCGTAATCTTTGTTCCTTAATTTTCCATCTTTGGAATGGTATTATTAGAAGTGGTTTTATTATTCAAATTTGAATAGGAGCAAACGGGAACCTTCATATATAAAAAATCCGTAAATAAATGATAAAGTTCTGAGGTAACGTACATAATAACAATACAACAATCAACTTAGAACTTCCTCTGTTATTGTCAGTACAGAATCAAATTAACCTATCGCCGGCCATCCACTGCTTAACGAAGGTCTCGCCAAGGAAAAATGCAACAAAAATCACATAAATGGCTTATCATAAATTCATATCTGTCATCATAGATAAGAAAAAGAATAAAAATTAAACTTCTCATAATGTTAATACTTACGACGGTTCAAAAGAACCTATGAAAATTGAAATCACAAACATAATACAAGTTTAATCTTTGCATTTTGGGATTTGTAGTATGCGTTTAATCTGCTTCCGATATATTCAACGCTTCCCAAGATTCTCGTGTAAATTCTTTTATCTAAATTGTAACTGAGGTATAAACAAAAGAATATATCGCTCGAAACTGTAAACAATAAACTGTGGAATACAACATTATTTTATTTTAAGACAATACGCGTACATGACTTCTAGATTATCCCACATTACCTATAATAAATTATATGACTGTTATCTGTTTAAAAATTATTTAGGAGCATCGGTTTCTCTTACTTTTTTTTTAAAAGTCAATTCGCGTTGTAGGACCTCCTGTGTCGCGTGGGACTTTACAAACATACATGAGACGGGCACACATAGCACCCAGACTCAGAACAACAATTTGTGGGTCAACAGTGTTGACCCATGTGAGATTGTTTGTTGAGTTGAACCCACAACACTTAACGCAGTAGACAGCGGCGTGGCGACCGCTTAAACCACTAGACCAACACATCTTTGTAAATAACCAATGATATCCGTTAGTGTTAGGAGCAGATCATGACCTCAACCTTGCCGCCAGTCATAAACAAAGGGCAAATCATTCAGAATCAGTATTATTTAACTTCAATGGGCCTTGGTCAACACCGTCTTGCGATTTGTAAAACAATATAACTACTAAAATAGCTATTCAACAAGCCGTGGTATTGTAAAAGTAAACAATTTCGTTTCGATCCATTGTTGAACCTAAAAATAAAAATACTACTCGTGTGACACATACTTCACGTGTTTGCACTATGAGTAATAATGCTTTAACCCGTAAACGAAACTGCTGAGAGTTCATAAACGTTTTCAATTTTCAATAATACATATATTAGTCATAAACCATAGTATTTCTTTATGATTTATAGTAACAATAGCCAAAATATATATTTCCCATTTTTAATCGACTTAAGATAAAGAAGGATTTTCTTAATTTATTTGCTCGTATTTTTGTTACTTCAGCAACCCTTAAAAACCGATTTGGAAAAACAACAATGGTAACAAAGACTGGTAGACTACCAAAACTATTACACTTCTTTTTGGCTTAGCCGCAGTCGGGTCAATACTAAGTAATGAAACATACCGTTTATTGAAATTTATTACGAAGAATTCGAATTTTTTGTTGTTGTATTTTTAACGTTATTATCTTAATTTAGGTACAGTTGTAATACAAGCATATTTGGTAAATTTTTCATAGCAAATAAATTCCTATATCTTTTAATTAATACTTTCACGAACAAGTTCTGATTTACATGACATTTGTCATACAATTTTTAAATTAGTAGCTCGCGAACGGATGAAGCGATTTCAATTTAGTTTTTTTTGTATGAAAGGTGAGTTACGTGCGAGTGTTCTTAGACATGTTTCATGAAAATAGGTTGAGTCGTTTAAAAGTTATGGGGGTGAAAGTAGGGAAGAATAACAGAATGTCTGCAAAAATATCATGGAGTGGTCAGTGGGGTCTCAAATGAAAGCGCATAACGTGTTTTTTACTTTTTTAAGGGAACTCAGGTTATTATGTCGGGTTTTTTTTTAATTTTGGAAATTTATAGTTATTTTTCTCATGATTTTGGCAGACGTTTTGGAATTGTCTCATTTTTTATACGATTTAGGACACAATGAGTTGATACGTTTGATTTAATTTTAATCTATAATGATAATATTTACTTTGCTTTTCAATTCACTTTTAACTGTCAGCCTTATTCATAACCGTTGTTTAACTAAGCAGTGGTGTTGTGTTATTTTCACTTTGAGGCTGTAAGTTTAAATTTGAAAATAATCAAAAGAAAAGCGATGCTTAAACTTAAATAACATTTATTAATAATGCTGTAAATCTTTTGCGGTTATTACACTTTGTGCAATTCTTTCCAGAATCAACTTCTATAAAGTTATTTTTTCTAATTATTTTTATCCGTTATTACCGAAATACCTCACGTGGGTCGTCTGAATTTGCAAAGAAACAAATTAAGCCTTCTTATTATGTTTTATTAGTAATCTTATGGTTTTGGTAATGTTCCACACATAAAACCAGATCCCCGAATAGTGTTATTATAAGGCTTGTGTTCGTTTACCTACTAAATTGCCAGTTGCATTGCAAGAGCGACTTACCTTATTAATTACTTCAATACTTGTTCTCTCGCAATGTCAGCACTTGCTGACCGTTAGCGAATTCACCGTTAAATACAAAGTTAACTACGACAAGCTACTTCTAGGTTAAGAGACAATCAAGTAAGAAGCCGTTACAGTTATCTTACGTTCGTTAAATTAATTAGATTAGATTATAAGGGACGTTGATCATAATGGATTTAACGGTTATTTCTTACATCTAGAATGTATTTAATTTAAAATCGTTTTATAATTTACGTGTTCCCTGTAAATAAAATAAATACTTATAATCGTTTTAATGCTAGCGCAGACATAAGTCGGAGTCCGAAATCCTACCATGAATGTCTGGAGAATTATAGAGCAATTTCTGTGAGCAATCCTAAGACAACGGAGCACTAAACTAGTAAAGGGGATTTAGACCCCTCATTGAAACAAAAAGTTTAGATCTATTAAAAGTACATAGATATCGATAGACAGACTTTTTTTTTAGTGTGGCCCTGCCTATTTGACACTTCTCTCTTTCTCTACTTATTTATACTAATATTATAAACGTGAAAGTTTGTAAGTATGGATGGATGGATGGATGTTTGTTACTCTTTCACCCAAAAACTACTGAACGGATTTGGATGAAACTTTACAGTAATATAGCTTATACACCAGAATAACACATAGGCTACTATTTGCCGCGATAACCGACATATACGCGGGCGGAGCCACGGGCGCCACTAGTACCTATATATTTTAAAAACCAAGTGTCCTTCTTGTTTCTTCACTTTCTTACCTTATCTTTGAAGCATCTTTAGTAATTTTTGTTACATAGAGACTTTAGCATTGGTAGCTAATCATCAAGCTAAATGTAAGTGATCTTAGCTGATCACACTTTAAGTAACCGAACCGGTAATCTGTGCCATAACAAGTGGCGGAGACCGGCTCGTGCGCCGGTAAATAATACTTACACACAGCATTGTACGTACACGAAGCTAGTAAAAACTATAAAATAAATGTTGTATTCTCTTCATTTGGTACAGGATGTAGGTTACGGTATTTTACAGTTAAACCAGCTGGTGTTGTTACCTAATCATCTTACGAACTGCTTGGCGGCTTTCAATTTTATGGACCTAACTTTACCGATTTGTTTTTTCTCACTAGTTTCATTTAAAAGTTGATTATAAATACTACTATTTTATAGTGTTACTAGTATAAGAATTGTTATATTTTTTTGTTAATAGTAAACTTATAAAATTATAACCCATAAAATTACAAAGAACTGAATAGGTTTGAATTCGGGCTCTCGGTCTGAATGCACACTCGCCTCCTTTTTTATGAACATGTTTAAAAAGGAGAAAATTTTCAATTCGATTACCTTTGGGAAAAATTCACGTGATATCATTATCAGTTTTGAATAAAAACACTTTTTTATTTGTTAGAAAATATCAAGTCCCTTTTCCATGTAGTGACGAGTTAAGAATACCCAGTGTCACTGGTCCTATTCACCGCATGAGAGTCGTAAGATGCGACTAAGGAAATACACTAGTAGAGTAGGTAAGTAGTAGAGCCAGTAGTAGGGCCACGCTGATTTCGGCACAGTAGGGCCGGCAACGTAAAATTACAGAGTTCGTGCTGTCGTGTTTGTTGATGAGTGCGAGACCAGAGGCCCAATGATGCAGAAGCATCACTAGGCCGCCATAGTGTGGGTCACAATGCTGCATTGTGCATTGTCTGCATTCGCAATGAGTATGGTGACCGCCACTCTTGGATTCTGCTTATACTTTCCATCTGGCAGAGTAGAGTCATTTTGGCAGGCCCATACATAAAAAAAAACTATGTACGCCGGGCAACGTAACTGCAAAGAGAAGGAAAACTTGAATCAAACCCTATACTAAACCGTCTGGCTAACGTGGTGTAGTATGCCTAAACCTCTTTACTCGGGAGAGGTTTATGTCCAGCAGTGGACTACTAAAAGCTGTTGATCAAGTCCCTCAATCACTCGACGAAAAATTGAATATATCAACCATAGATAAGTAACGATTAACTTGGTAATTATGCATGATTAAAACGTACGGAAGTCGGTTAGATGGTGTTTATACAAGTTGTGACCGACTTTGGCAATGGCTTGCAATTAGCATAACGGATGCAACGAATCGAAAATGGCTTGTCTTTGTACTAAAGAAAGTGACATCTACCTTGATCAGAGGTTAAGTGTTTACTGTTGTCGGAAATCGGACATTGACGCGGCTAAAATATCTTTTGTTTGTCCTTGCAAATACATGACATACGTATGTTTGACTGCCAAGTTGGCTCAACAGGAACGTATGCTACTGTTGAGGTCTCTGGTTCGATTCCCGGGTCGGAACAAATGTTTGTATGATCTGCGAATTTTTGTTTCGGAGTTTGGGTCATTTCTATGTATAATGTAAAAGTATAAAAGAATTATATCAAGAAGCTCTGCTTAGTTTAAAGCTAAATGACGTTTTCGACACACGACCCTTAAAGTAACATTTACAGTTACATTTAAAACTGTTAAATCATCTGTAATTCTGAGGCCAATCAACATTATTAAAAAAAACGGCTGTCAATATTGTTTTTACAACTACAAAAATAAATCCGTTTCAAAAGCCGTAGTCACGCGTTACGTAATAATGTACCATAACACATTAACAACGCGTGACTACGGCTTTTGAAACTTGTTTCATACTTTTGTAGCGTCGTTTTTTGTCGTAGTTGGGTTTTACAATTTCTTTTTTTTTGTATTCCATGTATAAAGAAAATATGCAGGTGAGAAAAATTGGTTTAAAAAAATGGCTATATGATGTTATAATGATCTAATGATGTTATATCAACTAAGAGACTATTTTTTTTTCTAAGTACAAATTTAATATATGAAGCCGGGCAGCGAGTGTAGTAATATAACTTTACCTAAGCTTGCACTTGGACATACAACAAGTCACCGTATAATTATTGACATGCAGGTTTGTTACCCTTGGAAATCCCGGTGACAAAGCACCATTTATTATACTCGGTATTGACAGGTGACATTCCATTGACTTGTGTTGTGACATTGTGTTTCAAAGCTTTTGATTAAATAAATTCCTATAACAATTACATATCATATGTAGGTAGGTATACGTAAAAGTTTGTGAATAAACTGTTGAAGGAATTTTGATAAATTTAATATCTTGAAACTAGTTTTTTTTGTGGATTAACGCAGGTATAGAGGAATGTATAGGACATATCTATAGGAAATCTAAGACTGAGTGATAGTAATCTGTATCCATGGTGATATTTCTAAAGTAACACTGTATGTCTGTCTATCTGTCTGTTACGCTTTCACGGCTAAACGGCTAAACGGCTGCACCGATTTCAATGAAATTTGGCATGGAGACACTTTGATTGTTGAAGCAGGATATAGGCTATTCTTAACTGTAATAAACGACATACACGCTGACGGAGCCGCGGGTAAAACCTGGTATTAGATATAAACGTAAATTGACACTTAATATTCATTATTATCAGCTTAGCCAAAGGACGTTCCACTGACAGAGGGGTCTTTCCCAACAGAAAAACCGGTCCTAGGCTGCCTGCATCCAACGGCTCCCCGCAACCTTTAAATAATATCATTCTAATTGAGTATTTAGTTGTGGTAAGTTTCTAAAGTAGTAAATGGAATTCTGAAAAAAAAACAATAGGTATAAATGTAAAATACCTATTGATATATGAACTACCTCAAGGTAGTAGAGCCACGCTGATTTCACGGCTCGACCGGGTCGCTAGGGTCGACCTCTCACAGGAGACCATCCTAAAATGACAGCATTCGTGCTGTCGTGTTTCGTTGGTAAGCACGAATCCGGAGTTCAAATGATACAGAAGCATCTCGACAGGCCGTCATAGTGTGGGTTTCATTGCCAGCATTCGCAATGAGTGTGGTGGACAACCACCTTTGTTAGTTGGAGTTACTTCCTCTGCCTGATTTCTATCAGGCAGAGGAAGTAAACTCACTTTGGTAGACTCACATAAAACAGTGTTAGTACCGCTTCGAAAGCAACCATTCGCTAGGTTTAAATATTTGCAAGAGGTTCTATTGGATTTGTAATTAAAATACTACATGTCTTCGTCCCACAGACGCTTCTTCTGTTTACTTTTTAACTTTGTTTTTATTTTATGCATTGAAAGTTATTTTTATTTGAATACCAGTACCACGTTTCTTCTTCAGGTTGACGAATTTGTGTTTTTTTTTCAGAGTCTAAAGTGTAGAGTACGTTATTACTATATTATGAGTAAGTTTAAACACTCATACCGAGCGATTTAGTGCAGTAGTTGATGAACCTGCGAGTATTTTATTTTCAAACTACCTGTGCCCCGCAGTGTTACCCGCTTTACAACGACAACTGCGGATAACCCCACGAGGCAAAGCTAGTCTAAACAGAAGTAGTCTAAGTTACTCCTTACATAATCAGCTAACTACCTGTGAAAGTTTAGTCAAAACAAAATCAGTCCAGCCGTTTCAGAGATTAGCCATAATAAACAGAAAGTTTTTTTTATGTTGGTACCGTATGTATATACATTTTATGAAAAGTTTATAATTTGAAACTACAAACAGACACTTCAATTTTTTTTATTATATTTGTATAGATGAGTTCATTTCGTTCATAGTTCATAGAGAGTCACCATTTTGTTACATTGGCTTTAACTCGCGCGCGTTCAAACAAACAAACAAACTCTTCAGCTTAATATATTAGTATAGAAGTATAGATTTAGATTTAAATACCTACTCCTCTTTTAGCAGTTTTGCAATTAAAGCTGTACTTCACTATAAGTGCAATAAACATACATTGTAATTGTATTTACTTAGGCAACAAGTGAAAGACCTTTTAATTACCAATCGCCTGAGAAACTTGTCGGCACAACATACAAAAAGTGTCGATTAAAGTGGTAGTTACGCTACGCACGTTGCATTTGGCACAAACTGCTTTCCTTTCTTTTCTGTGACAATGACAAATGATTGCAACACTCGCAAAATAAAAACGGTAAAGTTAATTCATGGCCAATGTAATAACAAAATATGTATAAGTTTAAGTTGTTACATAAACATTAATATAATGTAATAATATTATTTAAAGTGTAACGTTTTGCTTCCAATTGTATTGCCAAATCACGTTATAGTTATTTTTTATGTTTCGGTACGATCGTTTAGTAAGTTACTAAAATATTACGAAAGATATATTGAATCTGATCAATAAATCTATTGTTAATAAATATATTAATGTTCCGTTCTATTTTACCCCATTTACGAAACTTAATAATTACTATTCTTTTGTTGTAAGAAAAGCAATGCGTACATAAATTATATAAAATTGCACTGTTTTCTATGGCTAAGCTTAATATCACTACATAGTATAAAACAAAGTCGCTTTCTCTGTCCCTATATCCCTATGTCCCTATGTATGCTTAAATATTTAAAACTACGCAACGGATTTTGATGCGGTTTTTTTTTAATAGATAGAGTGATTCAAGAGGAAGGCTTTCATGGATAATAAATGCATAATATAGTATGGAAACACTGTTAATTTTCGAGGTTTCTAATGTGATGTAGCAAATAAACACATTTTTTGCGCTTACATTGCAAACGCTGGTTGCACCCTACGAGATAGATCAAAATAATGTACTACAGTATTGTACACCTCAAACAGGTCTACAAAAAAGTCCGCGACGGTATATATCTATCTCTTAGGGATAACCCACAATAAAAAAAATCCTTTCTTTTTACGAGAAATAATGGCTTATTTACGAAGCGATATTAAGCAATACAGAATGAATCCTTATACAATGAAGTAAATTAAATACATTGTGCATTTAATATAGATGAAAATGGCCCTTTACTGTATCTAATTTAAATGAATATATTCGAAGATACTACAGATTTAAAATGCACGAATCGTGTCATCGACGTGGCGGGGGCATCTAAACTCTAGCCATGCGAAGCCGGGGCGGGTCGCTAGTATAAATATATAATGATAAACGAGCAGACGTAACGCCTGATGGTAAGCGATTACCGCCTCCCATGGACACCCGCAACACCAGAGGCGTCACAAGCGCGTTGCCATCCTTTGAGTAATGGGGAGGGGGATGGGGTGAGGAATTGGGATATGGGCCTCCGGTATCCTCACTCACTCGGTGAAACCCAGCGCAAGCGCTGTTTCACATCGGTTTTCTGTGAGGCCGTGGTATCACTCCGGTCGAGTCAGCCCATTCATGCCGAAGCGTGGCTCTCCCATATGAGGTTGCCAAAGTGACTCTACTCTGCTAGGTGGAAAGCATGAGCAGAATTCAAGAGTGGTGGTCATCATACTAATTGCGAATGCAGATAATGCAACAATGCAGAATGGTGACCCATTCTATGGCGGTCTATTAAGATGCTTCTGCATCATTGGGCCTCCGATCATTATGTAACTTTACAAACTTTACCAAGTGGCTCATGCATAGAAAATAAAACTCAAAATAAATCTTTTCAGGTTATTAGTGTTTGAATCATAAAGATAAGTAAATGTGTCAATAAACGAACCATTAACATCAGGTAGACAATTTTATTGGTATAAATGTTCTTATGTAATGTTCGCAACGAGAGTGTAGCAGTGTTAATTTACGCTTTGTACATTTTAAATAGAAATGAGGCCTTCTTTAGGTCCCTACACCATTATATATTACTCGTATGCGTGTATTGTTTTATTAAAATCCTTGACATACATTGATATCGCTCTAGATAGTTATATTTTAAAGTGGATTGAGGCGATATTGAATTGTTTTATGAAGTAAATAATGCAAATGTATTTAGGTAATTTATTTTAAACATATTTACATTTAATAATAACTTCCCTCCCCAATAATAGAATAAAATGAACCTTAAAAAAATAATGATAATCTAATAAATTGAATAAGGTTTACAACTGGTAAATGAAATTAAAAGGTTATAAGACGGAATTAACATAAAACTTAAACTTAATGGCTTAGTGGTTAGCTCGTCACGTCCTACGTGCGGTGTGTTGTCGGTTCGATGACATCACTTTGTGTGATCCAAAAATTATTTTCTAAGTCTAATTTCAGAAATCAGGAAAGACTACCCAGGTTCTTTCATGGATGTCTATAAAGTCCCCCGCAACACAGGTATAAAATGAAGTTGCTTTCGCTATCTATTCGCTTAGAACTTCTAAGGTACTCAACGGATATTAATGCAGTTTCCAGCAATAGATAGAGTGATTCGAGAGGAAGGTATACAGAGTTACTGGTAATAAGTAGCGATTCCTTTACAGGTGACAGTAGAGATCATTAGCTATCAAATTGTCCTCGGGTAAATGAGTCAAAAACAAACCGGTTCCGAAAAAAAAAGGTTTTCTCATTTTTTTAAGAAAAATGGGTCACGCTTCTTCAAAGTGGATTTAAATAAAAACATACGTATTTAATGTGTTTTTTTTTATGTTTTTAGTTTGTTAACACCAGTATCCCTATATATGTATGTAAAAATTATGGTATAGATAGATACAGGTTTTTCTGCTAATGAATCTGTAAATAAAAATAAACTGTAAAAAGAATAAAATAACAAAGCAATAAACATTATTTATTTTATGGTGGATTAGTTTATCAATGTTCTTTTATTTATTAATTTGATTTAGATTAATTTTATAAGTACTTTTATAAGTGTTTAAGTTTACACTCGAAATATTACTTTATCCTCTAAGTCAATGTAAGTAACAATAAGTAGTAAATCAAATATTATTCAATGGTCAGCATTTTGAATGTTATTTCCCTACTCATGGACTTAAGACAAAAATACGAGACAAAAAGTACCTTAAAATATTTAAGTACGGTGACTGTTCATGAACTAATCATTGTTGGGCATAGATATGCATGGGTCTTCTCTCAATAAAATCTCAACACCTCGTTGAAGATCAGAGTCTACACTACCCCCGTTGTTATACATACAGTAAGTAGCGTTACTTGCCCTTATGACTTACTATATTTATAAAAACGGGGGTAATACACCGATCCTTATTTTCGTCGGAGAACCATGCTTCGGTACCAATAGACCAGCTCGATATCATGGACTCTCAAAAAAGCTATTAAGCAACCTATTGCGTTGCTTTTAACTGATTGAGTCAACCTCACTCATTCTGGCACACAGCACTTACAAGAGCATTTATAAACTTCTCTCCTCTTGACTCTGGGCAAGAGTCTGAAAGGGCAATGATGGTGATGATGATGAAATGTAATTTAAATATTTTCGGACTTCTAACACACAATGGCACCTAGTCCCATCTAAGCAGGGCTTATATTATGGGTACTAGACAACTGATATAAATACATGTCTACTTTTTTTTACAAATACATAAATCCATAGAAAACACCCAAACTCCAAAACAATTTTTTGCAGACCATTCAAACATCATCAGTAACGCAATGTGACTCTTGCTTGAGTAACTGATGTCCATAGACAGCGATAATCACTGACCATGGTATCTATTGTATACCATAAATACCATAGATACCATGAAAGAAATACAAATACAGCAGCAGACTTCACAAAACTGTGAAACCCGTATGCATTTAATGGACTAAATATTTCATGTATTTATCTATCAAAATTACAATCAGGTGAGCAATCGAACGATAGATTATTATCTTACACAAGTAAAATTTTTACAAAAACACAAACCAACTTCAAAGTTCGACTCGATTTCTCTTGGATGCAATTATCAGATCTTAGTGTCCTTATTATGGTACCACCGTTGGGATATCTCCTTTCCATTAAAAAAAGAATCATTAAAATCATTTCATAAACGACGAAGGTATCCGCGAACACACATAAAAAAACATATACGGTCGAATTGAGAACCTCCTCCTTTTTTAAAGTCGGTTAAAAACATAGTATGCAGGTTAGGGTGTTTCACTCTATAAGGAGATTTTTTTTTAATATTTTTCCTGACTTTGCTCGGTTTTGAAGTCTCCCTAAGCTTAATAATATATATTAAAAATTTCAAAAAGATTGGACAATATTAAGAGGTTGCGCAACTGAAAAGTATTGTAAGAAAAATCGAAATTTTGATGTTAAATTACCTATTTTCAAAATAACACAGTATGACAGAAATATGTATAAATTAATTAAAAAGATACAAATTCGCATAAAATACAATATAAATATTCAATATGTTACATAAATTTTACATTTAATCCATGTATTAATTAATTAACGACATTAACTGCAACCCCTTCTTTTGTTTGCCAATGGCGACGTCTCTTCTGCGATGCTCGACGACTCTTAGCAAGAATTTCTGTTCTTTTCTTTGATGGAATCGTTGTTGTTTATTTTAAACTAGCGACCCGCCCCGGCTTCGCACGGGTGGATTTCAGATGCCCCGCCGACGACACGATTCGTGCATTTTAAATCTGTAATATCTTCGAATATATTCATTTAAATTAGATACAGTAAAGGGCCATTTTCATCTATATTAAATGAACAATGTATTTAATTTACTTCATTGTATAAGGATTCATTCCGTATTGCTTAAAATCACTTCGTAAATAAGCCATTATTTCTCGTAAAAGAAAGGAATAAAAAATGGTTGTTGTGGGTTATCCCTAAGAGATAGACATATACCGTCGCGGACTTTTTTGTAGTACTTTTTAAGGTGTACAATACTGTAGTACATTATTTTGATCTATCTCGTAGGGTGCAACCAGCGTTTGCAATGTAAGCGCAAAAAAATGTGTTTATTTGCTACAGCACATTAGAAACCTCGAAAATTAACAGTGTTTCTATGCTATATTATGCATTTATTTTACATAAAAACCTTCCTCTTGAATCACTCTATCTATTAAAGAAATCCGCATCAAAATCCGTTGCGTAGTTTTAAAGATTGAAGCACACAAAGGGACATAGGGACAGAGAAAGCGACTTTGTTTTATACTATGTAGTGATAAGTTAAGCTCCCTTCTGCAGCAACATAGACTACCTTGAGACCGTTTAAGGAGTATTTGATGTAGTGCTACAATATTCGGTTTTGTTGTGAATACTGAACCCGAAGAATTTTTTTGTTTTACTAGTAACGAAGTCACTAATAGATTTCTTGGTCAAATTGAAGAGTTTTCTCATCCAATCGTTTGATATCCTTTTTCTTTTCTGATTTTTCTAAAGTTAAATAATTTTATTTGAAATGAAACATACGATTTAGCATTTTTAAACGAACTTTTCACTCAAGAGAGGGATCTTTTGTGTAATACGTCTAACTAGTTTTTGCTCGCGGCTCCACCCGCGTGTATGTCGGTATGCCGTTGTAGCCTATGTGTTATTCTGATCTATAAGCTATATTATTGTAAAGTTTCATCCAAATCCGTTCAGTAGTTTTTGCGTGAAAGAGTAAAAAAACATCCATCCATCCATCCATACTTACAAACTTTCGCGTTTATAATATTAGTAGGATTTCAATCTATAATACGTAAAAATGCAAAATCTATGTTTATTTCAGATAGATACCAAAGGTATATGTATTTTGGTCACCGTGAGAGATTTTTTAAAATTGATATTAGGATAAAAATCCCAATAACCATCACATCCAAATCCGTTCTTCGGAGTGCTCCGATTTAATTCGTGATATAGGTGAAATTGGACATATTAAACATTTTTTCTATGTATGATATGTATGTATTTACAAAAAAAAAAAAGTATATATGTATTCGTATCAGTTGTCTAGTACCCATAACACAAGCTCTGCTTAGCTTGGGACTAGATGGCGTTGTGTGTTAGATGTCCGAAATATTTATTTATTTATTTATTTAGTTTCTTTTTATTTTTCTTATATTTATTTAGTGAAAACTAAGAAAATTCAATTATTGTTTGGTGAATAAAATAATTTACATCATTTTTTGGCGTATATGGCTTTTGCAATCCACCTTGCTTAATGGATAGTCCCTTGAACTGAACGGGAAAATTATTCTGAGATCAATCTCCAAGGTTTTGAGGATAACCTTCGTGCAAGATAGTTATAAACACTGTCATATCAAGCTAATCCTTTATTTCGAAATATTCTATAAATAATAATGTCTGGAGCACTAGGCGATTCAGAAGAACACTCATCTAACGCTCTTTACAGTATTAATTACTATAGGTGTAATTAAATTATTCTTAATCAAAACACGCTCCATGAATTAGTCCTGTAGTTGCAGTGTCAAAGCAAATGATATGGCGACGTGTAGGTAGTTACATTTAATTTGTCCACCTCTTTTGAGAACAACTTGAGTCTTTCTCGTGCCTTATTAAGTAACCAAATTCCTCTTGTTTTACTCTTTTTACAATCTAAATATGCTTAACTAGTTTACTAGTAACACACAAGTAATACTTACTAGCCTCCACTGTAAAAAAAAAAAGCGGCCAAGTGCGAGTCGGACTCGCCCATGAAGGGTTCCGCAGCAGCAAGTAACATTTTTTTTTATATTTGTTTTGATTGAATGAAAGGTAAATTGCAGTTTACGATTTATGACGTATTAAAAAAAGCTACTTACTAGATTTCGTTCAAACCAATTTTAAGTGGAAGTTTGCATGGTAATGTACATCATATATTTTTTTTAGATTTATCATGCTCTTATTTTAGAAGTTACAGGGGGGGGGGACACACATTTTACCACTTTGGAAGTGTCTCTCGCGCAATCTATTCAGTTTAAAAAAAAAAAATTAGAAACCTCAATATCGTTTTTGAAGACCTATCTAGACACGCATGAGTTTGATGAAAAAAAAAATTTTTAAGTTTCAGTTCTATGTATGGGGACCCCCAAAATTTATTGTTTTTTTCTTATTTTTGTGTGAAAATCTTAATGCGGTTCACAGAATACATCTACTTACCAAGTTTCAACATTATAGGTCTTTTAGTTTCGGTAAAAAGTGGCTGTGACATACGGACGGACAGATGGACAGACAGACAGACAGACATGACGAATCTATAAGGGTTCCATCCTTTGGCACGGAACCCTAAAAACTCAGTAAATATTTACCCCATAGTGATGACGTATCATCTGTATGAGAAAATTTAATTGGCGTTGCGCAACCTCTAAATATTATCCGATTATGGTGATTTTTGGTATATGATTACTGTACATGAGTGGTATCAAGAATTCGAGCAAAATCAGATGAAAATCGAAAATTAAAAAAAATGTAACACCCTAATGCAGGTATTCAGTGTAAGTAACAATAAATACGATTTAAACAAAGTAAATGATATGTAACCTCTTATTTCGAGGTCTACATGACTACATCTTTCACTTACATTGCGCAATAAGCAATATCTTCTAAAGTTACGTAAACTTCAACAGTAATGTACTAAAATTACAAATGAACAATAATGTTATACGTCGGTGTACTAGTTGCTCAATAATATTTGGTAGTATTAGGAAGTAGCAGCTTTATAAGAAGTCATAAATCTCCATCAACATTAGTAATTGTTCTATACTGTACATACATGGGATAATCGTTAGACATAAAACGTTATGCAGGTAGGTAAATACTTTCTAATTGTCAATCGCAATTGTTAGTCATAATAACTTGGTACAGTTTACACAAAGATACCACATAAGTACACACATAAGTACCTAACCGATATAGGCATAAAAAACAATCTTGCTTAACACACAATATTATTTATCATTTATATGAATTTAAGCCACAACCACCGACAAACCAATAGGGCAGTTGAAAGCAAAAACGATCAGTGACCATTGAGGAATAATATAAATATTAGTTCAATGTCAGTGACGGAATTTTTCTGTTTAATAAATCCTTAGTAACTTGAATATTGTTGAGCGGGATGTTCATTAAACTCTTACCCCCTTATTATTAAACTCTATTTAACTATCGATTTAAGCAACGGTTCTGTATTATTTCCAACTATAAACAGTCTTACGTTTGTATAATTTTATTATATTTTAGAAATACAGACGTTTCTAGGGAAAAACTAGAACTATATCTGAGATGGCTAAAGCGATATTTCTATACATGTATACAAACAACAGAAGAATCAAACCGGTGTATTACGTTTACCTCTGAACTGAATAATAAAGAACAATGGGTACAATCCACGATACAATCAGACTATGGTCAGTGGATGCCAGCTGTTCAGATTGAATAATTCTTTGTGCAGTGAACATAAGTAGGTATTATAACTTACTTGACAAAAATACAATTGGCTCCATTAACTGTGCCTCATCCACACTGTAAAAAGTTGCTGTACTTGCGATTAAAGGAGTTAAAATGATGGAAGAAATTCTCAGAAAAAAGTAATTAGATAATTATATACGGGAACTATAATTTAAAACGCTGCGCTGAAAGGACGAACCAAAATGGTATATAGAAAAATTTAACAATAATTATTTATAATTAAGAAAATTTTAATCAACAAACAGTTAACAAAGAAATAACGTTTACTGTTTAAATGTAATAGGAGGTTAAAACATTCAAATTTTTTAAACAACTTTGTAACACTTTATTTCTTAAAAATATACAGCTTCGTTTTTCTACAATAAAATAGTTTATTTATTATGTGTGTCAAATACATAATAACATTTACATAACTGTGTTATATGATAACAGGTTCTTTTGTTCTTGAATCATAAAAACTATTAAGTGTGCGGTTATTTCACAGTTTGAAAAAATTTGCAGTCAAGCTTAATATAATTCGTTTTTAGATCTTTCATTTTCTGGTAAAATCCACTTCGAAGGAAGTACAAGTATTCTTCTCGGACCTTCTGGAACCATTGTTTGCATTCCCAATCTCGCTTATTTCTTATATGCAAGACGTATAGCTATCTACTTTCTTTTCTTATGTTTTTTTCATCTAAACCCTAAATGTTCGGTTTTTTTTTTAATTCTAATACCCCTAGCGAGTGAATATAGCCAGGGTCTATGGCAACTACTCCTATCTCTTCCCATTTACAGTTTTTCAGTCCTGCCCTTAGGGGGCTTTATTCCTATTCTAACACTTTCATTCCTGTCCTCTAGTACCATTTCAGTTCTCGCAAGTATTCCTCTCGTAATTCTATACTGCTAGTTCATACTTTTCATTCCTGGTCTGTTAGTGATCATTTGGGTTTTAATAATTTGGCTCTCCATTTATTTATTTCTTTTTTCAATCTTACAACTAATTCTTACGCTATTACAATTTCCTTTAGTTCTGTTTTATTTGTTAACATTTCCTTATTCTATTTTACAACTAATGCTTACCCTATTACAGTTTACTTCCTTTAGTTTTCTGTTTTATGTGCTTACATTTCCTTATTCTATCTCACAACCAGTGGCGTAGCTAGGTAACCAAGGGCCCTGGGGCAAATAAAAAATGAGGCCCCACTACTATATATCTACTACTAGTTAGATTTTATCAAGTAAGAATATTAAAGATGCAAAACTTTAAAAATGCTAATCTACTTTATCATCAGTTCTGTTTCGTGCACTGCAGGGCAGGTAATAAAGGGTAGGGCTGCATCTGGCTGTCAACTAGTACGGTTTCCGTCAGGGGCGCTCCAACGTGGATGCGATCATGTGCGTGAGGGTTCTGGCGGAAGAAGCAGTTTCCCGGGGCGAAGTGGTATTGGCGGTGTCTTATTTGGACATCGGCAACACGTTCAACGCTTTACCCTGGAATTGCATCAGGGAAGCACTAGTGCATCATCGAGTGCCTCCCTATATCCGCCGCATAGTTAGGGCATATCTTACGGAGAGAGCCGTCATGTATCCAAGTACGACCACTCTTGGTCGACGTGAAACGTCGTGCGGTGTCCCGTAGGAGTCGGTCTTAAAGACCTGTAGAACATTGGCTACGACTGGGTACTTCGCGGTGCATTCTTCGTCATCACGTGCTATGCGGTTGACACGCTTGTGACGGCGTGTACCAGGACGCACCGTGAGGCAACCCTAAGGGCCACGGCCGGGGTTGCCCAAGTCGTCGAGAGAATCCGGCAGCTGGGTCTCGAGGTGGCTCTGCACAAATCCGAGTCTTTGTTTTTTCACGGGCCTCGGAGTAGGCCACCTGAAGCACTCAGCCTCATAGTAGGAGGCACTCGCATCGGCATCGAGCCTTCTATAAGGTATTAGGGACTCGTACTCGACGGCGGATGGGACTTTGGATATCACTGCCGAAGTCTGCTCCCCAAGCTGGTTGGCGCAGCGCGTGCATTGGCCCAGTTGCTACCAAACATGAGGTAGCTCGATGACTTCTGCAGGAGACTATACGGGGGCATTGCGCGGTCCATGGCCCTTTATGGGGTACCAGTATGGGCGGAGGCCCTGAAGGCTAGCAACATCGACCGCAACGAGTGCTGGCTATCAGGATCATAAGGGGATGCCACACGATCTCCTTTGAAGCGGCAAGTCTCCTGGCTGGAACTCCACCATGGTACATGGACGTGAGAGCTCTTGCGGCTCTTTACCAGTGGCGCAAGGAGGCCCGGGAGTTTGGTAGGAGTCCTGAGACTCGAGAATTCTATAATTAGAAATTCCAACTCCGCCAGGTCCTCGTAGAGGAATGGAAGGAACGATTTGGGCAACCAAGCACTGGGGCACGCCGTTATTGCGGCGGTAAGACCCATTATGGAGGATTGGCTCGAGAGGTGTCACGGGACCCTCTCATACCGGCTGACACAGGTGATCACTGGAAAAGGATGCTTCAGAGACCACCTGTATCTGATCCACAATGAGCGAATGCCTGAGTGCCACCACTGCGACGGCCAGAC
The DNA here is from genome assembly GCA_949125395.1 of Diaphora mendica. Lineage (NCBI taxonomy): Eukaryota > Metazoa > Arthropoda > Insecta > Lepidoptera > Erebidae > Diaphora > Diaphora mendica. The sequence continues at coordinate 38,386,014 of OX421310.1, read as the reverse complement.
CGGTAAATCAGTAACAACTATTCTATGTATATATAGCATATGTGCGGTATTACCGGCTACGCGTTGATTTTATTCTGGTGGTTGCACCTTCGCTATCATTGTATAACGTGAAATATCTGTAAATTGTACATGATGTTCTGACGTAACGGAGATCAATATGAGTGGTACTAAAATAAAAATAAAAAGAACCACTATATTGACCAGTACTAAAAAGTTTATTGACATTAGCTTACTTACTCCTGCTACAGCATTTATTTTTTAAACCATTCACGAAAAAATTCTTGACTCGAGACTCGAATTCACAATAAAACGCATGTCGATGAATAATTAAATACACATATAGCTATCGCTATCCGTCAAGTTGACAACACTGCCAACCCACAGAAAGAATTTAGGGGAATTCCCATGATTAAAGTCGGGTTGCAACCTGTCATATTTATTTAGAAAATGGGAGAAATTTTCGAAAGATCAGTTCAATCGAGATTGTATGGTGAGGATTAGAGGGCCCCCTGAGCTTGAGGGCCCCGGGGCAGTGCACCGCCTAGCCCCTAGGTAGCTACGCCACTGCTCACAACTTATTCTTACGCTATTACAATTCACTTCCTTTGGTTCTCTGTTTTATTTGTTCACATTGCCTTATTCTGTCTTACGACTTATTCCTACGCCACTACAATTTTTCTTATTTCTAGTTTCTTACTCTGTTAAATTAGATAACTAAAATAATATATTATACAATATTTAATAGTTATTCTTTTTCTTGTCACGTTTTGTTTCGTTTATTTGCTCTTTTTACAATTTCTATGCAATAGCCCAAGTATAGGTCTCTCAGTTTACTATCTGTCATTATGGTTGGCAATGTCTGTGTTGTCAATTTCATGCTAATTTTAATATCTAAATCGAATCTTTCTTTACAGTGCACTGGGCATTCAGTTAGTAAATGGATAACCGACTCACTTATTGCAGGGTCGCAGATGCACGGTGGGCTCTCCTTGCACTTGAACCTAGCCAAGTACTCTGAGAACCCACCGTGCCCCGTCAACGCTTGAGCTACCTCCTTGGTTATTTTAAAGTTCCTTAAATGTTCGGTTACCGACAATAGGTTTACCCTTACTACATTAGCTGAACTATAGTTGAAAAATGTGGACTATTAATACCATCCCAGCCCTTCGGGGAAAAAGGCATTAGTCAATGTACATGTGTACGCACTTTTCTGTATCTATTCGCAGTCCATGATTTTTTGATTGAAGCAACGTTAATGGCAAGGTTACTTCTACCCGTTTACCTATCTGGTTTATCACCAATAACTTACTGACCCACTGGTTTGAATAACCATGCGTACCATAAGCACTTGAATGACCGTCCAGGCAAATGAAGCGCGAAATGTAGCGTGTATGGCAAATTGAGTTTAAACGCTGGAAAAACACTCACCTAACCGTACTCATTATAGTAGATAGACATTCTGACATACTTCAGAGACTAAATTTCTCTCAATCATTACACATTGTTGAGCGATATGCCTGCACTGTCTGTTTATTTACAGCGGCAGAACCTTGTTTATGTACATCGACGTACATATTATAGGGGCATCGGCGTAATTAATTACATATGAACTAAAGATTATAAAATCAATACGGTATGTTTAAAAGTGAATTGACTGAAAATGAATTGAAGGTACCGAAATTCGCACGGTTAACGAAGCAGGGCAAAGGTTTGTGCCTTTCCACCATACTCACTGCGAATGCAGACAATGCAGTATGGCGACCCACACCATGGCGGCCTAGTGATGCTGTTGCATCTTTTAGTCTAGTCAACAAGTGGAACTTGTCGACTAGACTATTTGGGCCTCCGGTCTCGCACTCACCAACGAAACACGACAGCATGAACGCTGTCATTTTACGTTGATTTTCTGTGCGAGGGTACCGCCCCGGTCGAGTCGGCCCATTCATGCTGAAATCAGCGTGGCTCTACTACCTATATATATTATCGATAATGCCGCCAAACTGGCTACAACCAGCCAGCAAACCTTATAAAAAACATACATGTATATATTTCATGAAGTGTTATGTTGTTATTTTGGCTTCCAGTTTGTGAGTCAGTCAATATCACTAGGTTGTATGCAATTAACTGTGCAATTAACAGTTTAACAAATTGAAATGAAATTTTCTAAAACAACAATTTGTATCAAAAACAAACGGACGCCGTTATTCTTCACTATAAGTATGAATTATAATAATATCTAATTTATACTTTGCATATTTTCATATTAAAAGTTTTTATTATAATTTGTGACTATCACTTTTTAACGTATTTTTTAATACGTTCGTTAACTGCACCATCCAAGGTTATCAGATAAGAAACACCGGTACCAATTCCACTTTTTATTTTGTTCGGAAACTTTAATTGGCTTAATGAAGCTATATAATTAAAACTCACCCGAAAACAATCATCAGACACACTATAGACACCGACATTCAGATCTGCAACCCCAACCATATAAGCCTGGTCTCTGTGCAAAGCTGTAATATTAAGACCCTCATGGTCCAGCACTCCTGGGTCCTCTAGCCATGATTTGATCACTTCCTTGTACCACTCCCAAGTGTCATTGGAAACACCCACGGAATCATTCATGATCACTTTTATTTATGTGTTAAATGTTTGAAAGTTCTTCCTAAAATTGCCAAACTGCACAATTACACTCTCACAGATCGGAAACCATTGTACTTGTAACTTTTGTCTGCAGACGCGTCTGTCCGAACCACGGAATACAGTGTGACTGATTCACCAGTCGTCACTCGTCGGCTCTGATTGCCGTCGCAAAACCGGTGCGGCGCGGCGTGTCGTCTGCACGCCAGCTCATACGCTTATGAATAACTAGCTGAGCCCCGCGGTGTTACACGCGGTACGACATCAACCGCGGGCAAAGCCGCGGGGCACAGCTAGTAAAAAAAAGTAGCCTGAGTTACTCCTTGTATCATCAGCTACCTACAAGTGAAAGTCCCGTCAATATTGGTCCAGCCGTTTCAGAGATTAGCCGGAACAAACAGACAGAGCGACATACAGACAAAAATTGTAAAAAAAAAATTGGTGTACCGTGTATACAATTATACATACATATGCATTTAGTAAAAAGCAACTATTTTAATATTACAAACAGACACTCTCATTTTATTTATTTGTAGTATGTACAGGTCGAGTATAGATAAGCTTTCTGCTGCAATATCTGGAAATCTTGGGAATAACCAATAAAGGCTATAGATTCTGTATACCGCCTTTAAGCCTTAATTTTGCAGTTGTTTGTTTTTCTCGTAAAGAAAAGCTTTAACTTTTGTTTTTGCTATAAAATTCAAACTTTTTTCAAGCGCCTGCGTAAAAGGAAGTTGAATGTATTCCCACTGCAATATGAAACAGAATATTAGGTATATTATAACAGTTTGTAAAGATACAACGGTTTTGAATTCTGTTGCATAATAGAGGCCTTAATGTTGTATACCGGGTACCGGGCTAGCATAAAACACACCACAAACATAAAATAAAACTTTTGCACCTGTCCTTGACCGATCAAGAGGTCTCAGGTTCAATTCCTGGATCGAAGTGTTCTTGGGTTTTTCTTACAAGAAATACTTTATCAAAGTCCGGAGTATGGAAGTTGTTCCACGCACTTGTCTCAGAGAGCCCGTTAAGCTGTCGGTCCCGGTTGTCATAAAAATAATATAGCAATCGTTATTGGGAAGTCAGTGCCCTTACATATACAGACAAGTAGTTCAATCTTTAAGTTAAGTTCGCCTTCAGGGTTGCGGAGGTCCGATGCCAGTCGCTCCGTGGAAAAACTGATATTCGAGTAAAAACGGTTGAACTAGTAGCCGACCCCAAATCATTAATTTAATAATTAAGTACGTCTTACGGCATGTTCTTGAAAAACTATAAATTAATGCAAGATGGATGTTTCATACTTCATAGGCTACTTAATCAGCAAAGGTCACGCAATAAAGTAATGTATATATGATACCTACATTATGTTCATCAATATTACAAGGATATTAGGAGGACATCAAAAAGAGATATCCAGGTTTGTCTGTTCTATTTTTGTATATTTATGAGTATTTTCTAACAGAAAAAATCAACAGTAATGTGCACCCTCAATGCATGTAAATATAAGCCAAAGATCACAATACAGGAAAATATGTATAGTTCTTCTTTCGTATGGAATCTAGGCAAAGCGAAGTACTTTTATCGAAATTTACCTTTGTGCTATCGTAGCTAGGGATAATCCCTTAGAATATGGCTCGAAGCTAAAAGTGCCTAAGCATAAGTTAAACTCAAGTGTCTTCAGTGCCTAGGCATAGTCCACAGAAATAACGAAACCAGCGCAAAATGGATGCAATAGTTACGATACTGTTTGTAAAAGTGGAAGGAAGGTTAGGGATTATGGATGTGTCTACGGAATGTTAGTGATAGCTTGTTCAGAACGGGATTCTGTACCTCTATTTCGAATTGGCTATTCTTAAAGTAAACCAAACTAACTTGGATTATGAGTTTATGAGCCATGTACATTGCCTAATATTGTTACCGTGTGTTTAACTGTTCATGTTTTGAAAAAAATACAGTAATTTACCCTGCTCTTAAAATTCTAACCTGAGAATAATGTAGGCTAATTATATTCCACATAATTGACTACTTAATTATCACATTTATGCATTCTGCGAGACGATTAAACACACGATTCACGCACCCGACAAGAGTGCTCTGTTTGGATGCACGACCAATCGACCTTTGCTAACGAAATTCAATACTTAGGCCAAGTTATTTCTGCGAACAGTTGCTAACAGATCACACGGTCTGAAGTTCAGTTTAATATTTATAAATTTTAGTGAATTTGATAATGAACGTGCGTGTTTTTTGTCTTTTGTGGATGTGTGAGTTCAGTTTTCAAGCAACGGACACTGGGTATCCAGCAGGGCTTATGGCCGATTGTAAGTCTTTGTGCTTTGGTAATCTTATAAGGTGCTCTTAAGTTAATTTCTAAAAATAGGTAATAAATTTGTAGGGAATGCATCAACTATTGTAAATAAATGTAATTGGTAGAAAAGTTATACGTATACACCATTAAATTTTTCCCCAGTTAGTGGCAAATAATTGTGAAAAATTTACTTTTAAGTTGACTTTTAGGTGGTTAATTTGAACGTTGTAGCTATTGTTCTGTATACTTATAAATTATAACTAGGTACGCATAAAACAATTCAGATACAGAAGTACCTATGCTTTTGCATACTAAATAAGTTTTGCAAACTTTGAAGGTTTACTTTTAAGACTTCTGTTTATAAAGACTATTATGATCACACGATTAACCATATACTCCGTCATATCATTTCATATAACTTTACGACGAATTAAGTTGCATCTTCTTCTAATTTTATACGGAGTTCTTGCATACAAAAGTTGTCATCAAAATTACTTTCTTTCAAAAGGTCCAGGTATGAACCACACTACTTCACTATCTGAAGAAACAAAACGCTCCGCCTCCGTATTGCTAGTAATCCCGACTACAAACTTTCTACTGCCGTACCAGGACATAAAGTGTCAGCTTGATGATGCAGCATGTGTGACCAAACATATCAAATTCCAAGATAAAGTCACTCAGGTACTTTTTTATTTTATTACGTATGTCCAACTCCTCCAGTTTGTGTCTGATTAATTTCGTCGAGTGTTCCAAGACTGTTTAATTTTTCCTGAAACTGCCCAAGATTGTCTGTTTGTGTTTAATCTTAAATGGCGTGTTAATAGGTACCTAGTGGTAATATTTCGGAAAAAGTTTCTGTCGCTTCCATAGTAAAAAGGAATTATTTATTATTAACTGCGGCTACCATGCTTATTTGGATGCATAGAGCGTGCGTAAAGTCTGATTTGGACATGGAATAAATGCCTGCCTTCAATTAGACTACACTGCATGACGACTAATGGTTTCTTTATGCCTTATCGTGTAGCTTATAGATTGAAATAGTTTACAAAGCTATTAAACTTAGGTAAGCATGTAGGGTATAGATCATAATCCCTAAGCAAAAGTTACCAAGCTTTTTTGGTAGGTTGGTTTGTAGGTACTATGTTAAAGACAATTAATGTTTAATATAATACTTATGTAGGTTCTGATAAGCGGCTACTTGGATACAACGTTTTCTCCTTTAATCCGGTCTTTCGTTGCTCAATACCTGAAGATGAACAGGAACGTCATCGTGTTGGATGTCTTTCCTGTTCTGGTGCGATCTTACCCATTGTAAGTATCTTTTGTAGAATGAACTTAGATACGTATCTTTTAAATAGGAGCACAGTCTGATAAATATAACTATTGTAATATAATATGCTTACCTACTTTTATTTTCTCTAATATAAATATTTCTCTTATATACCTATCCATCCATACCTACATACCCACCTATCATGAATTTTTTTGGCAGTCTATGCATATGGACCAGGAACTAGTGACAGATTTACATGACCAAGTCCCTCTCGATTGAAAATTCGTAAAATGCATTATAAATGCATAATAAGAATACTCGCGACCGTCAGCTGCGACTCCGAGGGCAGTGGCAGCCTCCAACGCATGCAGAAAAGAATTTTTTTCAGTCACTTAATTTCTCTCCCAGCTCAAAATCCTACAGATTATAGTTTACCTAATATCTTGAAGGAAAAATAAAGTCAGCTGACCATAACATGGTGGATTATACGTCAGCTGATTATATGTATAAACATAAAAAAAAAAATTTTCAATGATTTCCTCTCAAGTCAAAATTTATCCGGTGATAGTTTTTAAGCTACTATTAATAAAAAAACATGTCAGCTTGCTGTATCTCAATGGAAACTTTGTCAGTTGGCACCAGGTTTGACGCAGCAGCATCTATCACCTACTGAATCTTATCAGCTGACGACTTTTCCCTTGACTTACAACTAGCTGATTTTTTTTAGTATTTAATAGAGCATATTAACAATCCACAATTATTATTTCAAATAATTGACCGAATTTGTACCTGGCTCTCGGACCATGTATGATATGTATGATTCACCGTAGAGCTTAAACTACTTACTGCACCTACTTTAATGAATGAGGTGTCAATGTATCGTATATGTAAGAATTGACCGGGTGACATAGCTTTTTTTTTAATTTTTTCCAAAGTTTTACAGTAGTCGGGTTACAGTTTTTAAACTGTTTTTTGTTCCTTTTAATGAACTCCGCCTAATGCAAGCACAATCGAGTATAAAGTCACCTGATTACCTAATTACATACCTACTCTTAGAATGACAAATTCCCATGAGAACGTAAGCACACGTGCAATGCACTTTATTGCCTATTTACAACACTCTTTTTGTTTGTAACTGACACATTTAAAATGAAATTAGCTATTGGTATGTCCTCACCGATAAATTTATTATAGAACTGTATGTGTAGATTGAACAATCTTATTGGTGATTTAAAAAAATAATTATTTATGGAAGCTGGCTCAGAGTTAGACAGAGATGTTGCTTTTCTTTAAGAATCGGCAGTTACCTAACACGCACAAAAAAGAGACTAATAATCACAAATTTTAACAAAAAGAACCGACTTCAAGAACTGGACCAAATTGAAATGGGACCACACGGGAAGCACCAGCTTTCAAATAAAAAAAGAATCATCAAAATCGGTTACCCAGACCAAAGTTATGAGGTAACAAACATAAAAAACAAATACAGTAGAATTGATAACCTCCTCCTTTTTTGAAGTCGGTTAATAAATAATATGCCATGTGTGGTCAATAAATCAAAAACGTTCCGTGATGTGTGTGACTAATCGGACTAAGGGAGGAAACTACGCTGAATAATAATAGCACTGCAAAGAGAAGGAAGACTTGACACAAAATTGATACTCACTATATCACTATGGAATTAGGAATACTGCTTTGGATCTTCTTATACCTTACTAGCTGACCCACGCAACCTCGTTTGCGTCTCCTATTGCCCGTAGCGTGATAGTTTTCCCCATTTTTGAAACATTCTTTATTGGTGCTCTGCTCCTATTGGTCTTAGCGTAATGATATATAGCCTTCCTTGATAAATGGGCTATCTAACCCTGTTTTTTTTTTTCAAATCGGACTAGAAGTTCCCGATATTAGCGCGTTCAAACAAACAAACTCTTCAGCTTTATATATTAAAGTAAGTATAGATTAGAGTACCTAATATGGTCCATAAAGTGGAAGTTAATGGTCACAGGTGGGATCTCTGGTCACTATGGGGGTTCTGCAGGGCTCGATTCTCGGCTCATTTTTTTGTTTCTCATTTACATCAATGATCTGCCTAATTTGATAAAGAATAGCCAGTGAATAGTGCTATTTGCGGACGACACTTCACTATTATTTAATGTTCTCCTAGCCGATAACGGCCACGGCGTGGCGGCCAGTCTCAAAGGAGACCAGCCAACTACGCAGGATATATTATAGTGCACAAGTGTGTGCGCAAACACAGGTGCACTCTCTATTCCCTTTCTCTCATAATCCAAGTGGACGGTTAACCGACACGATCGGAGAGAGATCAGGCGCAGGACCGACAGCTTTACGTGCTCTCCGAGGCACGGGGGTTCAGACCCCAACTTCCAAACTTCGAACTGTTATTAAGTATTTCTATAATCAGAAAAACTCATTTAACACATTTGGCCCGACCCGGGATTCGAACCCGAGATCTCTTGATCGGCAGTCGCATACGTCAACCACAAGACCAACGAGGCAGGCTATTATTTAAACTGAAGCTACAACAATCAGTTACTGATGACGTGAATGACGCTCTCTTTTATGTTGTGAACTGATACAATGTTAATAATTTACTTTTAAATGAGAACAAAATTAAATGTATTAGATTTTTTACACCCAATGTTAAGCAAGAAAAAACCAGTGTTCAGATAAATGGAAAGGAGTTGGACATTGTGGACACCACCAAGGTTTTGGGCATAACTCTGGACTCTAAATTGCAGTGGGACCCACACATTGATGGATTGTGGAATAGACTCAGCTCTGCAGACTACGCGGTCTATATAAAATTCGTCAATTAACCGATGTAGAAAAAGCTAGATTGGTGTATTTTAGTTATTTTCATATTGTACCTAATGTCATATGGTGTTTTGTTGTGGGGGAATGCTGCTGACTTTCAAAGTATCTTTGTGTTGCTGAAGAGGGCTATTCGTGCAATTTATAATCTTAGTTAAAGGCATTCACTGAGGGAAAATTTAAAGAAATTGGTATCATGCGAAGTTGCATCTCAATTCATCTATGAAAATTGGTTTTTTTTTTACTAAAAATATTTATACATTTATTCACAAAGTTTAACGACGTTCATGATAGCAACACTAGAAATAAAGATAAACTTGTGTTGCTAACCACTAGATTACAAAAAGTAAGCAAGTCTTTTCGATGTCAGGGTGTGCGATTTTACTATAAAATTCTAAGCATTCAAGAATTAAGTAGTAAGGGGTATTAGTACCCTAGTACCTACAAAGTATTACCAAAAAGTCCTTAATAAAACACAAACTAGGTAGGTATGTGAAAAGGCTTACTACACAGTTTTGGATTATTTGGATGACAAATTTGCTTGGGATTGATGATGCTCACTCCTGCATTTACGTATTTTGTGTCTGAAAGAGTGATACACATTTTAATTTTTTGTAGGTATGTTATCGTTATTATTTATTATTTTTATAAGTGTTTTCCCAGCTTACCAAAATGTCCTGCTGGCGGTAGTGTCGCGCGTCGGGTCGTTAATCTTGACTATAGGGGTTAGGCAACACGATGGCTGGGCTCGTATTTCGTCTGTAAGGACAGGCCGACTCAAAACTATGGTCCTTTTTTCAGTAGGCCAACCTAGATCCTGTACTATATAAACTAGCATAGATTTATATTTAATAAATGTTCACAGACTTAAAAAAAGACACCTCTGTGATTTGTTGCGGCATTTCTTCCCAGTGTGATTCTTATGAAATGCCGGCCTCTTCTAGCTGTAAAGTCCGACGTGTAAAAATATCTGTAAAGATTTACAAAAATAAATATCATTTACCAATTCGTCTGGCCAGTGTGGTACAGAAGGCCAAAATCTCCTTATGTCCATAAGTGGACTATTAAAAGCTGTTGATGATTGTCATGTTCGTGAATCAATTAATACGGTAAAAAACATGAATTTACTTTACAGAGCTGCTCGCCTAACGAAGCCAATAGGAGAGTTGCTTGGACAGTTACTCGCATCTCTTAACCATAAGGGCCTAGCTTCAAACCGACTTGAAATGGTGGGCGCTAGTTTGGGCGCCCACATTGCATCTCATGCAGCTGTGGAATATTACCGCCTGACTCGACAACGACCCGCTAGGGTAACAGGTATAGATACAAAAGTTGAATTTCCTATAATATTCTAAATAAAAAAATATATAAGTACTCAATTTTTAACCGACTTCCAAAAAGAGGAGGTTCTCAATTTCATCGGTATTTTTTTTATTTTTTGTTTTTTAAAATGCCTCTCTTTGGGCTGTAGCATGGTGCGTGACAGTTTCAGTAACATTTCGTTTCACTCTTGAAAGTTGCCGCGATTTACAAATTATGACTTAGTATTTCAGCTGTACCACATTCGCAAATTATTGAATAAAATTAATAACTGTAGCAAATTAAATTAAAGCAACCAGAATGTTCTACTCTACAAATAAATGCCGCACCATGCTACAGCGCAAAGAGTATAGACTTTTGCACATTATTGAATATTAAACCTGGGACATGTAGTTTGGGTGTTAAATTCAAACCATACCAACAAGATATTTGATCTTAAGATTCTCATTATCATCGATTCGTGGATGTTTTTATTTTTTTATGTTCAAAAACCTACCAAAACTTCTACACACTTATTTAAAACTAGCTGACCCGGCGAACTTCGTACCGCCATATTTACATATCTGTCTCAGCTTCCCACAGGCAGTGTACAGTCGCGGACAAAAAAAAAACACTATTCCCGTTATCTTTTATTTTTTTCTTTCTAGCAAAAAAAGAATGAATGAAATCGGACTATGTGTTATTGAATTACAACCAAGTACATATTTTGACTTTCATCCCCTCTCTCCAGGATACCGTGCTGAATTTCGGGATAAAAAGTATCCTATGTCCTACCTCGTAGTATGACCTCAAATCATACCAAGTTTCATTTCAATCCGTTCAGTAGTTTCGACGTGATGCGCGGCCAAGATACAGACAAACAGACAGACAGACGGACAGACAGACGGACAGACAGACAGACAGACAAAAATGAAAAAAATTACAGTTTTGGCTTCAGTATCGATTACAGCGAGCCCTCCAAAAAAAAATTTCTAAATATCTTTAATGTACAGAATTGGACCTGTTACATTTTTATTATAAGTATAGATAGGTACATGTATATTTAACAGAACAAAATAATTTCGTACTTTAATTCTTATTCTTTTTTACTATGCCATTTTTTCTAACTTTAATCCTTCAATATAGTTTGCAATTTTCAATGTCAAGACATTAAAAATTGCAAACTTTAGTTAGTGGAGAAAAACTAATAACAATTTTATGACATTTGTATTTGAATCGAGTTATGCTGAAAACAGCCATGTCGCTCTATAATTGCCTAACTATGTGTGCGGCTACTCTCTTAAATATTAAAAAACTCAAGAGAGCCTGCGGATCTCACTAATAAGACAGTCAGTTATACTTGTAAACGGCAATACAGTAAAACCAGTTACCTATACGTAAGGGCTAAAGACCTCTCGTTCCAGGTTTAGACCCGGCCGGGCCATGTTTCCGTAACCTGCCAGTGAAAGCGAGGCTACACGCAGATGTCGCTGACAAGGTTGATGTACTGCACACTAATATTGATGGGTTTGGCATAGCTGAACCTGTAGGAGATGTCGACTTTTATGCCAATGGAGGTGGGATTTAGTTCCTTATTTTTAATTTTCGTCACTTGCGCCCAAAGGTATAATCAGAAACTATATAGTGAGAGGTAGCTTTATTTTTATTGCTAATCTGAAATTGCACCCGTATGTACATAAACTAATTCAAATTCTCTGTTAACTGAAGAAAATAAAACATAATAAAAACTAAAATAGAAGAGAAATAAGTAGAGAATAAGCTTAGAAGATAAACCACATATTCAACTTGTTTTTTTTCTTAGTTTCGGCAGTTCATAATTTTCTAACTAGATGAGTAACTCAAAGGTACTTACATTTTATTTCAGGCGAATTTCAACCAGCTATAAAAGGAAATTTCGTCCTTCCGTGTTTCCAGCTGTGCAGCCATATTCGAGCTGGATTCTTTTTCCTCTTAGCGTACACAAACCCAAACCAATTTGTCGCTGTTGGTTGCGAATCGCTTGAAAAGGTCCGCCACGGGAACTGTTATGAAGGAAAAATAAAAACAAATGTGCTCGGACCGAAGACTGACTTTAACGAGACTGGAATATTTTATTTACCGACAGAAGCCATTTCACCGTATTATTTAGGATTAAATGGATTGAAGAAACGAAACTACGGCGTAAATGATTATTTGTTAAATTCTTCTCCAGATGAAGATATTATTATATAATTTTGCTGTTGTTTTTAATTTTTTTAGAGCCTGCCAGTGATTCTACTCTGCCTGTTGGAAATATGAGTAGAATCTAAGAGTGGGGGCCACCATACTCATTGCGAGTGCAGTCAATGCAGCATGGTAACCCCCACTATAACGGTCTAGTGAGATGCTTTTTATGCCCCGCTTGAAGAACCCCGGACTATAGTGGGAGGGAGAGTTGTGCGGTGGTAGTGAGTTCCAACTTTTGACTGATTGGCACAGAAAGAGCCGAATCATTAAGTTCGAGAGCGTATTTCTACCACTCTTAGGGCTCCCACACATAACTGCGAATTCGCACCGCATCGCAAATATCTGCGAGCTCGCACGAATCCACCGGAAGAACTTCACGCCGCTTCGCAGTATGTGTGGGAGCCCTAAAACGGTAACTTCCAATTCCAACCCATCGTATAGATAGAGGAAAGGAGAAGTTTTCGCGAGGCCGCCTTAGTGACGCTCTTTCATTTTCATAAAACTGTACACCTTGAGGGTACACCAGGTACTCCAGCCGCAGCCTTTAATTTTTGGAATGAATAACTATTTCTTCATGGTATAGAAGGGTAAACGAATAGATATGTCGCCTGATACACCTGTCAGCTATCTGAATCTCACCGAAGCACAACTTGATAGGCTTGAGCGACTACAAAATCTTTGTATACGATTTTGTATTTGGACTACGAAAATATGATCACGTCTCTGAATTCCGTCAAATGCTCAAGTGGCTTCCGATTCGCTCTCGCCGGAATACTCATATCCTTGTTTTCCTTTATAACATCTTGTTTAATCCTAAAGCCCCTCTCTACCTCAAAGAACGCTTCAAGTTCCTTAATGACACACATGACAAATGTCTAAGGTCATCTGAAAATTTGAGACTGGGGATTCCTCTGCATTCCACAAAATTCTATGGCCAGTCCTTTACGGTTGAAGCTGTACGCTTGTGGAATGCATTGCCGATAAATATCAGGAAAGCGAAAACAGTAAATAGTTTTAGACAATGGTTCATGAATTTTATAGGTCACTAGCTGTTGCCCGCGGCTCCGCCCGCGTGTATGTCGGTTATCGCGGCAAACAGTAACCTATGTGTTACTCTGATGTATCTTCTATACTTATAAAATAACATGTCCTGACTGACTGACTGACTGATTCATCATCGCCGAGCGGAAACTATTAAACTTGGGAATACAAAATTTGGTGAGTATGATCGTTTCATTAAGTAGATACCCATTAAGGAAGGAATTTTGGAATTTCTACCCCCAAGGGGTCGAAATAGGGGTTGAAAGTTTGTATGGAAGTCCGTCATTTTTTAAGTTAGAAACATGAAACTTTATTTTTGGGCTACTGATTAAAAATGAGTAAACACGTATTTAAGCGTTTCTGATAGATAGAGCGGATATTCTACTCCTTAAGGGTGAAATAGGGGTTGACGTTTTGTATGTAGGTTAGTCTGGAAGTCCGTCATTTTTGAAGTTAAAAACATGAAAGTTTATTTTAGGGCTATTTAAGAAATATGAAACTTTATTTTTGGGTTACTTATAAAAATTTGTAGGTATGTATTTCAACGTTTCCTAATATTCTACCCCTAAGGGGGTGAAATAGGGGTTGAACTTTGTTTGGAACTTCGTCATTTTAAAATTAGAAACTTGAAACTTTTCTTTTGGTTAGGGCTACTGATTAAAAATGAATAGATACGTATTAAGGCCTTTCTCGATATTCTACGCTGAAGGGATGAAATAGGCGTTGACATTTCGTAAGCGGGTTAGTCTAGAAGTCCGTCAGTTTTGATGTTAGAAACATGAAAATTTATTTTAGGGCTATTGATAAAAAAATAGGAGATGCGTATTTAAGCGTTTCCCAATATTCTACCCGTAAGAGGGTGAAATAGGGGTTGAAAGTTTGTATGGAAGTCCGTCTTTTTTAAGTTAGAAACATGAAAAATTATCTTTGGGCTAATACACACATCAAAAGTGTCTAGGGATCAAGCATTTTTATGCGGATTTCTTGAGATTGAGATGTGGCTTTGGCCCTGGCCTGCTCAGTCGCCAGACTTGAACCCGATTGAGCATGCATGGGATATGCTACAGAGAAGAGCTCTGCCGAATATGGAGGGTATCCAGTCGCAAGAAGACCTTTTTTTGTTGTTGCAACGAACATGGGCGGCCATTCCACAGCGTGATTTGGATGAACTCATTTTGAGTATGCCAAACCGATGTTCTTGTGTTAGTGTTCGCGGTAGAAACACGGATTATTAATTGTTAAAGTTACCTAATAAAATTTTATAGAAAACTGTTATTTCAGTCTTTTTTTCGAACTTTAATGTTAGTGGTTCAAATGTCAAAAATCCTTTTATTAGGAAAATGGCAAATATCTTTATTAATGCAAAGGTGACTTGGTTTATCGTTACTGTGACAAACGAAAACACTTTATTTGATGAATCCTTAAAGAAAATTTTAATTAATATCAATCAGGAGAAAAGTTATTGCAAAAATATATGTTGATCCCTAGACACATATGTTGATCCCTAGACACTTTTGATGTGTGTAGTTAAAAACGCGTAGATACTAAGTGTCTCTGGATATTATATCTACCCCTTTTTTTGTGCGGAAATTCCCTCGGATATCACCAACTGGTGGTTATGTCGGACTCGAACCGACTAAAAACCGCACACCGGGTTCTAGAAACCAGGGAACCAGAGCGCCCTCAAAAGGAAATCCCATAAATGTTATATCTACCCCTAAGGGGTGAATTAGGTGTTAAAATGTCGTAAGTAGATTAGTTTGGAAGTCAGTCATTTTTAATTTAGTAGCCTGAAACTTTGTCCTTAGGCTTTTAAGTACAAATAAATTAATACCCATATCATCATTAATGGGAATTCTATTTTTAAAGGGGTAAAAATAAGGGTCGAACGTTAGTATGAAATCCTTTTTAATGGGCTATTGATTAAAAATAAATAAATAGGTACGTTTAAAAACATGAATAAATTATTCATACATACTTACACAGTTTTAATTAAATATATTGTAAATAATCAACTTCCACGCGAGCAAAGCTGCGGGCAACAGCTAGTAAGCTATATTACTGTAAAGTTTCATCCAATTCCGTCCAGTGCTTTTTGCGTAATGAAGTAACAAACATACACCCTCACAAACATTCGCTTTTATAAATTAGTGTGATGTGATAAAATCGAATACGAAAAACAATGTTAAATTTATCACTACAGTTAAATGAAAAATTAGACATAACGAATGAAGCTTATTTTCAAAGCGTAAATAAAACTAAATTAATTAAGTATCTACAACCAATTCAACGAAAAAAATGGAAGGTATCTACAACTTACTAAAAGAATTTAAAACACCAACAAATAAGGCAAAGTAATTAAATATTTGCAACGAAAAACATCTGCTTACCTATGCCTATACCAATAACCTAACAAAATCCTATAAAAAAGTAAATTATAGGTACCTAGGTACCTATGCTATAACCTTACAAAATTCTAAAAATACCGAGAAAACCAATTAGTATCTACAAAAGACTATTTGCTAATTATTTAGGTACAACAAAAATCGCCTGCTTATACCTATGCTATAACCTGACAAAATCCTAAAAAAAACTTCGTTTAAAAAAACTGACTTCAAAAACTAAAAAGTATCAGTTAACTTAATTTGCATGTGCTACCTAGGTTTGAAGTCAGTGCCAAGCCAAATGTAATACTAGGTATCACACTCGCTACATTTCGAGACGAACGTCAACGACGTCACCGACGCTTCAGTTGTTTTGTTCTACGCGAAGAGCAGCTATCTCGCTCAAGGTCACGCGCGGCGAGTGCGGTACCTACTATTACATTTTGGCTTGGCACCGACTTCAAACCTATGAATAGGTAGCACATACAAATTAAGTTATTTGGTACTTTTTAGTTTTTTCGGTTCGGGTTTTTTAAACGAAGTTTTTTTTATTTTTCACTTTTTAGTCTTTCTCAAGTCTCTCGTCATCATTTCACCTAAATAACTTGAAAGAATACGACTAAAGGTAACATACATGCTGTATAAAATCGAAAGAACTTCAGGTATTTTTTTTGTAATAAAATCTCAAATGGACTATCTTCTATAGGTTACTATAATTCAAGTGATTTGAGGTAAACTGACTATCTGAGGTTAACTCTGATATCGTTAAGACCCGTTTTATATATTATGAAATTAAATGATGTCTACAGAATATGAAGGCATGCAGACAATTGCTTTAACTTCATTGCAGGCGCTTACATAAATTTGAGGGTTTCCTTCGATTTCCTTAGGATCCCATCATCAGATCCTGATATGGTGGCCATGGGACACCCTTTCGAATACAAAATGAATTTCCAAAATCGGTCCACAAATTGACGGAATAATCCGTGTGCATACATAAAAAAAAATATACAGATGAAATTGAGAACCTCATCCTTTTGGCAGTCGGTTAAAAAAAATATACCGATGAAATTGAGAACCTCCTCCTTTTGGAAGTCGGTTAAAAATACAGAAGAAATATTATAATACCAAGTAATATTTATAGAATCGAACTATTTAGACGAAATTGTGTGTACCTATATGGCTCCCCTAATATACAACACAATACCCAAGTGGATAACTGACCTACCACTCAATAAGTTTTGTGTTGTTCTTAGAAAATGGTTGGTAGAAAACAGTTATTACTCCGTTAAGGAATTCCTACAAAAAAATTCGTGTCCGTCTTATCATTTTAGAAATGCATTGTAGGTGTGTATTGAATTTATTAAGTAGTTCTTGTATGTATTTTCAAAGTGTTACACTTAATCTTTTTAAATTAATTCTGATTTAGTTAATTAGTTATTGCTAATTAGCAATTAATATAGTTTTAGCAATTTAATAACTATTGCTGAAATAGTTATTAAAGCAGTCTTTCGTACAAACGAAAGACTTCAACACTAAATTTGCATGCCTATTACTGGTGAAATGTGTTTCGTGCATATTTTATTTTTATTTTTTACCATCTTTTTGTACCACATTTAAGCAAATAAAAATTATATTATTATTTTTATTATTATTATAAGTATTTTAAACTTAAAATAAATATCATAAATATAAATGACCATTTAACGTTTATGGCATTCTAGTTTTTGGTTCAGTATCAATAAGAGCATCCTCCCAAAAAAATCTAAATTTCTTTAATGTACAGAATTGATCTTATACACTTTTCTTATGCGTTTAAAAGTAATCATATTACGTACCTATTGTAAAGTTAGTTACTTGATTCCAAAAGATGTCGCTGTTTTAAGCAAAGAAATTTTTCAATTAAATTTAAAACAACCCTTTCTATGGAAAGAGAGAACATAAAACAAATACCTACCTATCAAATACTAACTACATACCACATTAATCACAATGCTTGTGCATAAAACGTTCCCACGATTATTTTGAATATTTAAGTCATGCGGGCACAACCAAACACACAGATTCGACGTCTACAGAGAGATATAGATATTCTTTTTCCTATGGATAGAGAGATTGCGATAAATCAAATACTTAATGCTACACCGAATTATACGTAATACGTTCTACGATTATTCCATGATATATTAATCAAAGTGTTATTAATTACGCATGGCTTCCAAAAGATGTCGCTACTTGTTGTATTTCGTAATGATAAATTCTTTATATATTTTTTTCCAATAGATAGAGAGATTGTGATAAATTAAATAATTCAAATCAATTCAGAGTATCTCCTTTCTAACAAAAAAAGAATTATTGCAATCGGACTACTCGTTAATGAATTACAATTAATTACACATTTTGACTTTCATCCCCCCTCACAGGGAAACCGTCCGGAATTTCGGAATAAAAAGTATCCTATGTCCTACCTCGGAGTATGAACTCAAATCATGCCAAGTTTCATTTGAATCCATTCAGTAGTTTCGGCGTGATGCGCGGCCAAGATACAGACAGACAGACAGACAGACAAAAATGAAAAAAAATACAGTTTTGGCTTCTGTATCGATAATAGAGAGCCCTCCAAAAAAAATTTTCAAAATATCTTTAATGTACAGAATTTGACCTGTTACATTTTTATTATAAGTATCATGAATTACAATTAATTACACATTTTGACTTTCATCCCCCCTCACAGGGAAACCGTCCGGAATTTCGGAATAAAAAGTATCCTATGTCCTACCTCGGAGTATGAACTCAAATCATGCCAAGTTTCATTTGAATTCATTCAGTAGTTTCGGCGTGATGCGCGGCCAAGATACAGACAGACAGACAGACAGACAAAAATGAAAAAAAATACAGTTTTGGCTTCTGTATCGATAATAGAGAGCCCTCCAAAAAAAATTTTCAAAATATCTTTAATGTACAGAATTTGACCTGTTACATTTTTATTATAAGTATAGATAACTGATTTAATCACGTAATAAATGTATGATATGAACAGTTTTTATTTTCATATGTGATATAATGTGATATCTATACTTATAATAAAAATGTAACAGGTCCAATTCTGTACATTAAAGATATTTTGAAAATTTTTTTTGGAGGGCTCTCTATAATTGATACTGAAGCCAAAACTGTATTTTTTTTCATTTTTGTCTGTCTGTCTGTCTGTCCGTCTGTCTGTCTGTCTGTATCTTGGCCGCGCATCACGCCGAAACTACTGAACGGATTCAAATGAAACTTGGCATGATTTGAGTTCATACTACGAGGTAGGACATAGGATACTTTTTATTCCGAAATTCAGCACGGTATCCTGGAGAGAGGGGATGAAAGTCAAAATACGTACTTAGTTTTAATTCAATAACACATAGTCCGATTTCGTTCATTCTTTTTTTGCTAGAAAGAAAAAAATAAAAGATAACGGGAAAAGTGTTTTTTTTTTGTCCGCGACTGTACACTGCCTGTGGGAAGGTGAGACAGATATGTAAATATGGCGGTACGAAGTTCGCCGGGTCAGCTAGTAATTAAATAATTATGGTAATTAGTGTTTTTAAATATGTTTGTAACGTATGTCATGTATGGTTATATTTATAATGTATATGACGTTATGTAAAGTTATATATATATTTTTTGTATGTATAAATGGATAAGTGGAGATATATGTATGTATGCACGATTATATTCATAACAATTAAAATAATTCTTTAAAATTAATTGCACCGTCAACTGCTACTGACTCTCCGATACATTTTGATCCATCCTAAGGTTGCCTGGAAGAAATTGCTTTTGGCAATAAGGCCGCCCTTTGTACATAACATTATTATATTGATCACCTTATGTACTCTCTTGAAAAGATGTATAACGGTGTACAAATAAAGAGTTTTCTATCTATCTATCTATCTATCTGATGGTTAAGTAACTCAAAGAATGCGTTATCGTGCTTTGATTTACCCCTCCCTACCACCAAGCTGGATAGGGAAGTAACCTCACTCAATCAGTGCCAAGTAAAAAACCGACTTTATGTTACGATTGATTTCACTCCAGCCGAACCAGCTCATTCGTGCCTTACAATCTTCAAAACTGTCTGCACTGGGTTTTATCAAGTTTTTATGAAAAGATCTGGTCAGTAGATATTCAATAAAAAAATAAAACTCACCAAAGTAATACAAGAGCAATTTTATTGTAAATTTCATCACAATAAGTATTAACAACAACTAGTTATTATGTTTCAGTTAGGCCGAAAGTGCTTCGGTACAAAATCTAACTACGAACGTATATGTACATTACGACAATACATTGGCTATCAGTGGTCAGTCAATACGTATAAGCTCACTGTGCAGTCACCTTTGAGCAACGCTTGGAAGCCATACATGTTAACTAACATTATATTATACATACTACATTGAAATTCGGACATTACCTTTGATATTTATATTGACTTACAATTAATTCAAATAATATTGGGATAAGTTGTTAAATGACAGTTGATACTCACTTAGCTGTATGCCTTGGCATCATATTAAAAAAAAAACGACTGATAGATTATATAAAGAGGTAGAATATACAATGTATACTTTCTGAATACTGGAAATTAAATCATAAAACAGGTTTAAATGCAGAGACACTTCATTTCTGAGCGTCGAATTTTAGACTGGAAGATATTGTATCAGAGTTCTGTGACAATGCTACTACTATGTATTTTAAAGTGAAATGAAATGAAAATGAGCTTGTGACGTCACACTTGTTGAAATCAACACTTATTTAAACACACTTAGCCACACTAATGAAAAAGTAATATGAAATAGGACCTCTCGTGGAATAACTTGGCACGTAAAACCTACTTTTCAAATCGTGAATTGAAAAAACATTTTTGCTGATATTTTTATAACAAAGATAGTGGTTATTTATTGGACTAGCGACAGTCAAAATATCGAAAAGAAATAATTCAGTGTAAAGGAAAAAAACCTAACTGTAAAGAAGAACTAGTCATATATTTGTTAATAAAAAAAGTGTTTTCCAACAAATAAACCAAAATAAAACTAAAGCCATTTTGTTTTTTTCTACAGCGATAGATTTACTATGCGTTTTTTATCTCACGTAAGCTTTGTAAATGCCATTACAGTTATATATTTTAGTTCGACCTACGAAATACACTTGCCTAAATAAATGCTGCTTTAAAAGGTGAAGGAGGGCTGTAAAAGTGTTTTTGATCATGTTTTGAGAGTCAAGGAAGTACCGGTGACCTGCGAATGTCTTGGTTTGAAACTAGGTCTAGAAATAATAATCATCCAAAAATCGTAATGTTATTGTTATGTATATATATGTTATTAAAGCAAACTTCGATCCCGCGAATAAATCTGTTGTTTACAGATTAATAAATGCGAAAGTAACTTGTGACTGTCTATTACGACGAAACCGCTAAACCGATTTTAATGAAATTTTACAAGGAGATACTTTGATTCTTGAGGAAAGGCATAGGCTACTTTATACGGCGATAACCGACTTACACGCGATGGGAGACGCGGGCAAACGCTGGTAGTGATATTATAATGTATTATAATTATAAATAAGCCACACTAATATTGCAATTACATATTTGTAATTATATAAAGTAACGTTACAGAAATAACGTTATTTTAAATACATGCTCGTTACATTTTTCAATAAATATTTAATCTAATTAATAACCTATTATGAATAACAATCAAATAACACAGATATAAGTAGTATACAGTAAAGCATATTTCATAGAAACTAAGCAATAATATGTGACAATCGCAACCATTCATTCAGATCTCTAAATAATTATATAAAATAATGAATATATATATGCACTATATGTAGACATAAAGGCTTGCTAATTGGTTCACTAATTCTATTATCGAAATACGTTCAACACTTTCACTAAAAATGATACCTACCTATATTACAACCGCACGTAACGAGCGCGAAAGCTTACTCTAGACTTGGACATATTTGGTAATAGAATAAAAAACCCAACCTGCATGGCCATATAAAGACCCATTTACACGAAGATAATTTCCAGACCTTGGTTCGTTGAAAGGAACAAGTTAAACAAGAATTCGAGAAATCATTCTCGTGTGAAAGTGTCCTTAGAATGTTCCTTTAAGACGAGCACCAACGCAACGTAATACACTTTTAAGCTATATAAAATAATCTAAAAATAGAATTTATCTTGGAATGTGACTAAAATATAGATGCCAATTAACAGATATAACCTTCACATGTGTATGCATTTTTTTATTGATTGAAAAGTATTTATAGTATTTTTTACGCCAAACGTAAAATAAGATCGTTTTAGTTAGGGGCTGGTCCCGAGATAATATCCGATTCGAATTGTTTTTTTTATCTCTTTTCAAAGTTTCATTTCATGTTCACAAATTCAATTCATGTAAACTATTGCATTCTTCTGTTTTAGCAGAAAATGTTCCTGTCGTCATGTAAATAAGTATCTAAGATCTCATGTAATCTTTTTTGTGGCAAATCTAAAGTTAATCGAAAACTAAATAAATAAAATATTTATTCAAATTATAAGAATTCGTATAAAATGGTTTGGTGTAAGGTTTTTTTTATTCTTATTTTATTCCGATTGAAAACATCGGCATGGAAATATTTTCATTTCATCTTGATATGTGATACTCAAAAATGTGTATCCGAAGGATTGAATCCATTATCATATGATTTAGCGATCACTTTTAATTCGATATGTCATTAATTTTATAATATACCCAAAATCAAACGCCAATACGATGTAACAGGCTGGTAATTATTTGTATAAGATTTTGTAACGTAACGTAGTAGTACTTTTATTGTAGTTTTTTTATTGTGATAACATACCCCATTTATATTTAGCTGCATAGGCAGTCATTTGTCGGCGTACCTTTCAGAAATAAATAAATAAAATGTAATCTATATATATAAAAGAGTAAGGTGACTGACTGACTGACTGACATACCCAGAGATCAACGCACAGCCCAAACCGCTGAAGCTAGAATCCTGAAATTTTGCATGTAGGTTCTTTATGTAACGTAAGTGAGCACTAAGAAAGGATTTTTTGAAATTCCACCCTTAAGGGGGTGAAATAGGGGTTGAAAGTTTGTATGAAAGTTCGTCATTTTTTAAGTAAGAAACATGGAACTTTATTTTTGGGCTACTGATTAAAAAAGAGTAGATACGTATTTAAGCGTTTCTGGATATTCTACCCCTAAGATGTTAAATAGGGGTTGTTATTTCGTATATAGGTCAGTCTGGAAGTCCGTCATTTTTTGAGTTAGAAACATGAAACTTTATTTTTTGGCAGCTGATTAAAAATGAATTGATACGTATTTCAGCGTTTCTGAATATTCTACCCCTAAGGGGGTGAAATAGGGGTTGAAAGTTTGTATGGAGGTTCGTCATTTTTTAAGTAAGAAACATGAAACTTTACTTTTGGGCTACTGATTAATAAAGAGTGGATATGTATTAAAGCGTTTCTGAATATTCTACCCCTAAGGGGTTAAATAGGGGTTGTTATTTCGTATATAGGTCAGTCTAGAAGTGCGTCATTTTTGAAGTTAGAAACATGAACCTTTATTTTTTGGCTGCTGATTAAAAATGAATTGACACGTGTTTCAGCGTTTCTGAATATTGTACCCCTAAGGGGGTGAAATAGGGGTTGATAGTTTGTATGGAGGTTCGTCATTTTTTAAGTAAGAAACATGAAACTTTATTTTTAGGATACGGATTTAAAATAAATAGATACATATTTTAACGTTTCTGAATATTCTACCCCTAAAGGGGTGAAATAGGGGTTGAAAGTTTGTATGGAAGTTCGTCATTTTTTAAGTTAGAATCATAAAACTCTATTTTTAGGCTACTGATTAAAAAAGAGTAGATACATATTTAAGCGTTTCTGGATATTCTAACCTTAAGGGGGTGAAATAGGGGTTGAAAGTTTGTAAGGAAGTCCGTTATTTTTTAAGTGAGAAACATAAAAATTTAGTTTTGGGCTACTGATTAAAAATGAGTAGATACGTATTGAAGCGTTTCTGGATATTCTACCCCTAAGGGGTGAAACAGGGGTTGTTATTTCGTATATAGGTCAGTCTGGAAGTCCGTCATTTTTAAAGTTAGAAACATGAAACTTTATTTTTTGGCTGCTGATTAAAAATGAATTGATACGTGTTTCAGCGTTTCTGAATATTCTACCCATAAGGGGGTGAAATAGGGGTTGAAAGTTTGTATGGAAGTTCGTCATTTTTTAAGTAAGAAACATGAAACTTTACTTTTGGGCTACTGATTAAAAAAGAGTAGATATGTATTAAAGCGGTTCTGAATATTCTACCGCTAAGGGGTTAAATAGGGGTTGTTATTTCGTATATAGGTCAGTCTAGAAGTGCGTCATTTTTGAAGTAAGAAACACGAACCTTTATTTTTTGGCTGCTGATTAAAAATGAATTGATACGTGTTTCAGCGTTTCTGAATATTCTACCCATAAGGGGGTGAAATAGGGGTTGAAAGTTTGTATGGAAGTTCTTCATTTTTTAAGTAAGAAACATGAAACTTTATTTTTGGGGCACTGATTTAAAATGAATAGATGCGTATTTAAACGTTTCTTAATATTCTATTCCTAAGGGGGTGGAATAGAGGTTGAATTTTTTTATGGAATTTCGTCATTTTTTTTAGTTCGAATCATGAAACTTTATTTTTAAGCTACTGATGAAAAAAGAGTAGATACTTATTTAAGCGTTTCTAGATATTCTACCCTTAAGGGGGTGAAATAGGGGTTGAAAGTTTGTATCGAAGTCCGTAATTTTTTAAATAAGAAATATGAAACTTTATTTTAGGGCTACTAAATAAAAATGATTAGATACGTATTTAGGAGTTTTTGGATATTATGCCCCAAAAGGGGTGAAATAGGGGTTGAAAGTTTGTAAGGAAGTCCGTCATTTTTTAAGTGAGAAACATGAAAATTTAGTTTTGGGCTACTGATTAAAAATGATTAGATTTTTTCGTATTGAAGCGTTTCTGGATATTCTACCCCTGAGGGGGTGAAATAGGGGTTGAAATTTCGTCTAAAGGTTATTCTGGAAGTCCATCATTCTTGAAGTTAGAATCATGCAACTTTATTTATGCCTACTGATTAAAAATGAGTAGATACGTATGTACGAACATGTTCTACCGGAACCAGTTGCGGTTCACGGTGCCGTTCTCGAAGTTGTTCAAAAATATGTGCGGTACCTCGGGCAGACTTTGCAGTTAAGTAGAAACAACTTCGAGGACGAGGTGAACAGGAGAATTCAGCCGGGTTGGACAGCGTTTGGGAAACTTTGTCGGGTTTTTTCATCGTCAATCCCACAGTGCCTAAATAAGAAAGTCTACAATCAATACGTCCTACCTGTCATGACATACGGTGCCGAAACGTGGACACTTACGACACGGCTGGTCCACAAGTTCAAAGTCGCTCAGCGTGCTATGGAGAGGGCTATAATAATAATTTATTTTTCTCATCACAAAACCTCAACGTTTCTCTAAGGGTTCGCATCAAGAATGAGGTGATCCGGTAGAGAACCAAGGTCATTGACATAGCCCACAGGATAAGCAAGCTGAAGTGACAGTGGGCTGGCCATATTAGCCGCAGAACTGATAACCGTTGGGGTAAACGGGTTCGTGAGTGGTGACCGCGTCTCGGCAAACGTAGCGTAGAACGTCCACAGGCCAGGTGGAATAATGATCTGCCCAAAACGGCTGGCAGGAGCTGGATGAGAGAAGCTGAGGGTCGAACCAAGTGGCGTGCAATTGGAGATGCCTATGTCCAGCAGTGGACTGCGATGATGATGATGAGATACGTATTTAAGCGTTTCTGGATATACTATCCTTAGGCTAAACTGGAAGTCCGTCATTTTTTAATTTAGTAGCCTGAAACTTAACGTAACTTAACGTATTCAGGCTTTTAGCATTTATGGGAATTCTATTCCTAAAGGGATTAAAATAAAGGTCGAAAGTGTGTATGAAAGTCAATTTTAACGGACTATTGATTATAAATAAATACGTTTAAAAACATGAACACAGTATTCATAGATACTTACACAGTTTTAATTAAATACATATAATCAACTTCCACGCGAGCAAAGCCGCGGGCAAAAGCTAGTCTTTAATAATAATTGAATATAATATTTATTTCACATTTTCTGTTTTTCTGTATTTTAATTATACCCGAATTATTTCAGGACTAACGGTAGCCTTATCATGAGAAGATGTGACCAGTAGTATCGTCACCAATGACGACGTTATTAAACTACATTTACTGCATATAATGGTGACAATTTAAGTATAAAACGTTGATGAAATTCAACCAGGTACACTTTTTATAGTTTACTAGCAAGACTTCATCAATAAAGACATACGTTACATTTTTTTAAATATACAGGGTGTATATGACAATACGACATTAAATGAAACCGTGGGTTATTGAAATGTGCTGGTTTACTTTGGGATTGTTTAATTTATCCGAAAACAGTTGCTTCAAAGGTAGCGCGTGCGAAACCGTGACGCGCGACTGTAGGTGTCACATCGGTCATTGACCCAACAACATAGTGTAGTAAATTTCAAAACCGGAAAATAGTGTCCTATAACTAAACTACTGAACTAATTTTATTGAAATTTTGTAGGTGGAATTGTAACATGTGTAGGTAGGTCTAGTTCAAATTAATGTCGTATTGTCATATCCACCCTGTATATAATATGAGCCTGCCAAAAGTAGTGGTCACAATACTAATTGCGGAAGCAGACAATGCAACATTACAGCATGGTGATCCACACTATGGCGGCCTATTGAGATGCTTCTGCATTATTTATTGTATTAAGTTTTCATCGTGTCTAATTTCCTGATGTTACATCAGGAAATTTCCTGATGTTATCATCAGGAAATTAGTAATAATACTAAAAATAATGACTTAATGATAACTCACCGTAATAATAATTGCGGAAATTATGTACATAAAAGGTAAGCTCGTCTTACTAATAAACTAAGACAACACGCAACTAGTCTATTCGCGTTACGAAAATAATGACAAGCTCACATTCTGGCCAATTAAGTTTCAATGTGTTGTCAAGTTACGATGATTTCTTGTAACTCTTAGCCAAGATGCAAGTGTTTCGCGTCGATTATTTTTTACATCGCTAAGCCTCTATTTGTTGTATTTTTGGCAAACATTTCGTTTCGACCACGTGACTTAGCGTTGAGATGACGTCATTACGAAAGATTTGTTTATCGATTTGTCACTATTTTCTTATTGCGAATGGACTATAAGTTTATCACTGTCTTATTTTTAAATATTTTACTAAATTGTCTGTCTTTTTCTCAAAATGATTTTTTATTAATGGAAAAATATCTCGTTCTATTAACAGCCAAAATCGCTTGCTAGCTTCATTCGCTGAACCCGTTTCCCTGAGAAATTACTTTTTATTAATTTCTTCTTTATTTTTTGTTTCAGTTTTATCATTTTTATATTTTATTGTTTAATAATTATAAAAAGATGCCGAATATTGGATAATTAAATATATTATTTGTTACAAATTATTTCTATTTCATGAAAATCTTCATTTTATCGAGTACGACCATAAATAGTTGGTTTTAAATGTCTACATCCTTGATTTAGATAATAAAATAAGTAGTATAAATTCTTAAAATATGCTTGAAAAGATTAAAGTTAAAAAAAACTTTTACATAATCCTCTATTTATGACTTAGGTGCTAGTTTCACGGGAGCTTTTTACTGTTATAGTATTCAACCGGGTTTAAACATAATATTAAGTACCAGTTTCGCTAGTTCCTGATAAAGTTCAGATAGTTATCTGTCATATAACACTATTTGACAGATAAAAGTTGCTGATATATATATATATGTGCATCTGACATATCTCTCTAAGCCTTGTGAATCTGAAATCTGTAGTTATTTGACAGATAAGTTCATAATAGTCTATCAGGGAAACTGGCCCTAATTTTACTAATACATATATGACTATACTTATTATAATTGAAAAATCTGTAAAACAAATAAATACTTGTCTTTTAAGCCACGGTTAAGGTAGACGACTTTATTCATAGTTACTGCATTACATTTACCGCATTACTACTATTGACCTAGATTTCCAAACTATAGAAGGAATAAGAACACTTCAGATTACGAAGATTACTGAAATATTTTTTAATTTTAAAACTTAAAATTTTGTGTTCTGTGTGAAAATAGGAACAAATATTTTCCTATCTCCTTGTTTGTAATGAAAGCTCCCGTGAAAGAGCGTATATTTAAATTGACCTATTTGTAACACTCCGAGCTCCATATCGCAGAGCCGGCGAGTAGTAGCTACCGTGGGATGTACTCTAGAGGATACCATGCCACAGTTTCTTCCCTCAAACGTAAAGAACTCAATGGTATCACCACTCCACCTAAGAACTGGTTCTCTTGCAAAGAATCGTAGTTCCATACGGTTGCTTGAAGGCATCTGTTCTTGATGACTTCTAAGGGAAGGCGGTATTCAAGCATCTCCATGAATGAAGGGTGCGAGTTTCGTTTTAATACGCGAGTTTTTCGCTTCGTTTCTTTTGTTGGATCAGGTACCAGATACACCTGGAAAGAAATGATAGGAAAACGGTTAGTTTTATTTTATTTATTTATTTATAGTATCCACTAAGAACGTAACACATTAGAAAGTTGTCTGGAACCCATAGTAAAACTTCTGCTTAGTTTGGGACTAGATGGCGTCCGATCGCCGTCCGTCAGATGTCCTATATATTATATTAAAATTATCGCCTAGTTGCCTCAGCAACTAACATTTGAAAGAACTTTTAACAAATTCTAGTCTGTAACTTAATCCAATTATAACCATGATCCATGTGTAAGAAATAGAGTTTATTAAACCAATTCTTGGACCAAAATAATGTTATATCCAAAAAAGAGACTTTTTGATGCAATTTTGAAGGTTGAAACTTGGTTTGAAGCTCTTTCTACACGACTACAGCGAAGCCAAAAGGAAGGGGAATAGTTTTAGAATTCAATGTAATTATGTACAGTCCTTTCGTTTAGATAGTGTCGGTGCACCCGCACGCAATTGTGGTTAGTGTTGTGAAATACGAATATATTAATTCATACAACCAACGGCGTAAACTGACAAATCATACTTGCTTGTTGGTGTACGCCGCAGGCGGGTCATTTGATTTTGTTGGCTTGCCGGCGGCGCAATCAAGGTGACCGTATCTAAGCAAATGGATTGTACGTTCAACCGTAGCGCCTTAACTACTGAACCGATTTCGACGAAGGTGTCAATAGAATTGAATGGCCCTGATGACATAGGCTATATAGATTTAATCAAAAGTTTTTACGTAATCGGGTTCTCATAGTTTTCTTCTAGAAGGTAAAAGAAGGATCTGGAAAGTGAATATATATAGTACCTTAACATAAGGATTAGGCGGTAATCCCTGCGCAGTGATTGCGAGAGACTGCGCGTGCAGTATCAACACTGAGAGCACGCCACCAGCGTACTGGACCGACAGCTTCAGAGACCCTGAACCACTCGTTTCAGGTTCCGTTGATTCACCTGAAAGTAAAACAGTTTTAATGTAGGTACACAACAACACAAAACAAATAACCTTTTAATGTGTGTCAGCAAACTATTGTAACTTTTAATTGCACTAAGAAATTGTCCCATATCATTTATTCATGTGATGTTTTTTTTTCTAAAATTGTACAATGATTTTTTTCTGTGTTACTGTATGTGTAACAATATTACTATACTCTAATTTATTTTCATATTACAGAAACTGAGCCTCAAGGAATGTATATACGAGTAAAATATATAGCCTCAAGAATTGTATATAAAATATATGAATGTGTAAATTCATGTGTATGTGTAGCCATGGACTGCTGATGATGATGACGAAGAATCAATAAATTGTACCTTTCCTATTCAGTTGATCCACATCCTGTTGATCCCGCAGA
This sequence comes from Diaphora mendica, assembly GCA_949125395.1. NCBI lineage: Eukaryota > Metazoa > Arthropoda > Insecta > Lepidoptera > Erebidae > Diaphora > Diaphora mendica. The sequence continues at coordinate 38,355,964 of OX421310.1, read as the reverse complement.
AGTGGATGGAAGAATGTGTACACGAGGTCTGAATGAGCGATTTCGTCTGCCAAACTGAACAATGACGTCAAGAAGGCTTGAACATCGTTAAAACGTCTGTCGGCTACTTGACGAGTGTTAGATCTTCCCACGTGAAGCCCGGAAGGTAGACTGAAAAGAAGAATACGGTTAAAAAGTGTGAAAGAATGAAGAATCAATCTCAGGTAGTAGAGCCACGCTGATTTCAGCACAAACGGACCGGCTCGACCGGGGTAGTACTACCCTCGCACAAAAGATCAACGTAAAATGACAGCGTCGCGCTGTCATGTTTCGTTGGTGAGTGCGAGACCAGAGGCCAAATGAAGCAGAAGCACACTCACACCGTGCTGCATTTTCTGCATTCGCAATGAGTATGGTGACCACGACTCTTGGATTCTGCTTATTATTTCCATCAGGCAGAGTAGTCATTTTGGCACGGCCAAATATAAAAAAAAACAGTATTTTGTGTAGGAGAGACGGATCCAGCGATATCATATCATTCAATAAATATGAGTAATGTGCATTTTTGAGTATGCGTACAGAATAACGGAAATATCGACTTAAGTGATCGTGACTCATTTCAACATAATCATGGATTATCGTAAAGTTAGTATTTATTATGTGTATTGGGGCATTTCCTTTAATCTGTATGAGTTGTAAATAAAATTCTTCTTTCCATGAAGATGTATTATGTACAATGGATATTAAAAATACTATTCGTTACACAGATATTTCATAGACATCAGTGTAAAACATCTTATCCTCAAATAAAAACATTTACTTCTTTGTGTTTTGTCCTCATAAATTTCTAAAGGAAATCAAAAAGTCAACACAATCTATAGGTAATATAGGTATAGCACGTTGTGCCAATATTTGTATTTCTATTTATTTATCCTGACAACATTTCTTCAGAAGATTGATTTACATGTTTCAATACGCTATGGTACTTCTAAAACCACGAAGATTTATGATGTTTGCTCTGATCAAGATAACTAAACGAAAAATAAATAGGAAATATAAAAGCTAATTCAACAATAAGGCCAAACAGCTTGTTTTAATTGTCACTTGCAATTTGGTACACTAAGTATAAGATATAAGGTCTTAATTTGGATTTATAGTTTAACGGTGCAGCGTAACAATATTTCTTAGTTTAGTGGGTAGGTTGTAAATAAGTCCAATAATAACAAATTTTAATATCTAAATAGTAGCTATTTCTGTTTACATTTTTAGCGCTCAATTTTCTTTCAAAGTCGGTAACAAATAGTGTACAATATTTTTGACGCACTGTGAAAACGCTAAAAGTGAGTTTGTTAATGCAGGTAAAGATTTAGAACCCTGTGATCGGCCAGTGCGACATCTAATACCGCAGAGTATTGATAACACGTTATGAGGCGGTCGAATATATCATCAAAACATGTTCTAATTGATCTTTATTCTTTGTCTGATTAATTAATGGTCTATCATGTTAACCCGTGCACGCTGAATGAATTTAATTATAATATTTTAAAGGATGATATATGCCATTGATTTCGATATTTGTCGCCTACTAGAAGAATGTTTTGTGTTGTGTTAAATTTCGAAACATGATACCTTGATTCCTTTACAAAAAAAGGTTTTATGGTCTGCACAAACAACTGCATCAGACTCTGTGTTTGCTTTAATCGTTCTACGTTGTTGTATGATCATCTATATCTGGGATCGTAAAGAAATCCGTCTACTAGTTTTCTGCATTCCTACTCAATATAAACTTTAACTGTGCCAAATTACAGACTTATCCGTTCGCATAATTTTGGTATAAAAGGGGTACAAAGGTTTTGATACCCGTTTTAATAAATACATTCATAAAACAATCGAATATAAATATTCTTACATAAAAAGCAATATTCTGATTCAAATGAAAATTCCATAGATTATCTCATTAAAATATAGTTAAAGTAAAAGAATTCTTCAACTTTTTATATTATTACAGGTACATTTAGATAAGTAAGCTGTTTACAAGTGACATAATTAGATTTATGATAACGGATCAAGATATAAATTTTGCGATCTGATAGTAATGGCGCTTACTAGTTATATTTTCAAAATTTATAAATACAATATAATGGACAACATCACTGCCCGTCTGGCCAACGTGGCCTTTCCAAAGAGAGGTCTATGTCCAGCAGTGGACTGTTGATGATGATGATGTTGAGTATAATATACATTTTTGAAATAAAACCTCATCGAATAAATTCAAATTAGTTTTGTATTAATATGCGTGTGGCTTCTAAATATCGTACAAAGTGATTAAAATAATTTCAAAGCGATAAGATAACCATTATTCGTACCTTGTCACTATACTTATGTTATCTTATCACACAAAAGGACGTATTGATTCAAACAGTAATGGACGAACAACTATCGCAATCGTTTATACATTGTTTGCATATTTTTTAGGTTTCAATAATTGAAAAATATTTTGGAACCGGTAAGTAACGATATTTAAACACTTATTTAACAGTAAAAATACGTATACCGAAGAATATTTCTCATCAATTTTTTTATTTTATTTTCCTTTTCGATTGTCGTGATAAAAATATTTATTTATATTTTTCAGATACAAATAGAAATTACGTAACAAGATTAGTTTGAATTTTATTGTATATAAAAGGACTGCCTGATGTTTAAGTTTGGAAGATTTAGGAGTAACTTTGATGTGTATACTGCCACAAGGAGCAGTAAGCAAGAAGTTGCCAGCGATGGAATATCATCTGTAAATGGAGCTTACAGAATGAGTAGGAATGAGTTTTCTAGTAAGTTTTTAATAAATAAATGATATAGTTGTTCAAAGAATTGGAGTCATGTAAGACCTTCATGCACTATCATAAAAACAGTAACACGATTCACGAGCATTAATACGTTACATACATACATAATGTTTCAGTATTAGCAAACCAAGGAACGCCAACTATTCTAACTTATACTTCTATGCTTATAGCATACATATAGTATAAGCATTTTAATGATTACTTTGATACAAATAAATGGTTCTTAATGAATATCGGGCAATTCTTTTTTATGAATAAAATCTTCCACTTACACAAAATTTAGATTAACTGTTGACATACATTAAATACACAATAAAGGCTTAATGTAGCAACTTATCTTCAAAAGTCGTAGAATTACTTTTTTTTCCGGTGTGTAAATTCGCTATCTTAACACCATAGATAAACTATAAGGCAAGCCCATTAATCATATAATATGATTGGTGTTCATTTAAACCTGTGTATATGATTTTAAAAACACTTTCTTATTATTGACACTTGTTATTATGACTACGTTTTATCATGAATGTTATATCGAGGATTTCAATTTGTGTGTTACACAGGTATTTTCGTCTGGATGAATTAACGGTTAAGCTCACACAAATTAAATAATATGTAAGGTCAGATAAGACGATTTTACTGAAAAAAGAAATAATCTGATTCGTGTTCTCCGTTACAGTGCCTGGCAAGTACTCAGAGACGCAAGAAAAAGTAAGCGTCGCAGCTCCACGACAACCTCAGAACCCACCACAACAAATAGCAGTATCAAATCGACAACCTAAAAGTTCCAATCAGTCAGTAAAAAACAGAGTTGCCCCACCGCCACCACCGCCGCCGTCGTCTGGTGTGTCTCTAAACCCGCAAGGACCAAGCGAACCCAGCAGATCAATAACTGAACCAGTCAGAGCAAAAAGTGAGCCCAGTATTAGAGCAGCAGTTGCAACAAGTAGTAAAGGACCAACAGCAGATCCAAATAGTCAACGACAACTAGACGCATATAAGAGAGTGGAAAAAAAGAGACTCGAGGAACAAAAGAAGTTAGAAAAGAAAAGGTTAGATGAACAGAAGAAATTGGAGAAGAAACGATTAGAAGAACAAAAGAAGAGTCAGAAATTAGCGTTACAGGAGCAAGCAAAGCAGGAAAAGTTAAGAAAAGAGAGGGAGAAAAAAGAAGCACAGCAATTAAAGAAGAATAAGAAACAAGCACCACAGAGACCTTTAACAAACCCTTTGGCGCAAGGTACTTCTCAGGCGCCTAGTAATCCACCAGCTCAGTCGGGCGCTGCTCCACATTCTACGAATACTTTAAATAGCTCTATCAGTAAAACAAGTGGTCCACCGCCCTATTCAGATGTTCCACAGCCAGAGAGAAAGGAGACTGAGACCAATAGTAACGTGCAACTAAGCAAGCCCGTTGAAACGGACAGCTGGGATTTGGTAGCAAAACACAGACAAAACGTTAGTGCCAGTAAAAGTGCGAATACAACACAACCGGCAAAAGGCCAGACTACGATGGATTTAAACTTTAGTTCGGGTGAAAGTAAAAGTAATGCCTAATTGCCTAATGCATAATTCCACGTGTTTATTTACACGGATTGATAAACTATAGAAAATGTAAAATTGTGACATATTTCGGGAGTTGACAAACAGTTTTAAGCGATTCATGTGTTTAAACGTCATTATTTCACATACAATATTTTCAAATGACTTTTCTTAAATAAAATATTATCTTTTCTTTTCTTATCATATTTTAGTTTTTCTTTCCAAAATATATTTAATTTAACAGTTTACTACTGTTTAATTAAAACAACAAACTGTCAACTCGTGGGTTGTGTAGAAGTTAGTTTTGTTTATCGAGAATAGTTTAAATCACAAAGAGCGTACAGCCCGTTAAATCCTACTAATACTATGAATGCGAAAGTTTGTGAGGATGGATATTTGTTAATCTTGAAGAAAAGTGCGTACGTTAATGTTTAAAAGACATTACTTATTTAAGTATCGTTAGAATGTAAGTAAACAAAAAAACTAATGTTGTAATTAATTATTACATATTTTTATATTTATAACCGGCTTTTTTATTTCTACTAAAGGTTTAATAGTTATTTTAATGACGGCAATTACATATGTTTTCCTTAATATAATCACCTTATTCCGAGTACAAAGTTTATATCTTATCACGTGTGTATCTAGTTACAGTATCAAGAAATACCTAAAAAAAAAGTTACATAATTTAAACCCGTCATTCTATACGGATCTGAATGTTAGTCAATGAAGAGAATGGATGACAAGACGTCTGCAGACGAAATGGGTGTTTAAAGATGGATGTTTGGAGAGACTAGGTTGGACAATGTCGAAGCTACAAACAAGCTATGCCAGGTTTAAGATCAGAAGACCGTACCTTAAGTTGATTATTTAAATTCTAGAAATATAGATTCTAATTAAACTTTCTTGGACTTCAAGTAAATTAAATTTTCGTTTCAAAGGCAAACCAAAGACAAGACTTTAAATCTCTATTTATTTAATTGATTTTCCTCATTTCTTTCAGTAGTTAGTTTACAAGATTATTTGCCGCCTGTGCCTCGAAGAGCACATTAAGCTGTCGGTCCCGGTTGTCATGAACATCTATGGCAATCGTTATTGGGAAATCAGTACCCGCAAATATACTGACAACTAGTTCAACCTTCGAAGGAGGTCAGATGCCAGTCGCTCCGTGTAAAAACTGATATTCAGGTAAAACCGGTTGAACTAGTAGCCGCCCCAAATAATCTTGGGAATAATAAAGTCTAGGAAGATGATGAGCTAATTTACAAGTTTAAAGTGTCGATAACGAAAATTTTAATGTTTTTTTTATTTCCTTCATCAACAGCTGTTAATAGTTTTCTGCTAGACATAGGTTTCTCGATAGAAAGGAGGTTTTTCCAAGTCGGTTAAAAAGGAGAAGGTTATCAATTCGATTGATTTTTTTTTATGTTTGTTACCTCATAACTTTCGACTGGGTGAACCGATTTTAATAATTCTTTTTTTATTTGAAAGCTGGTGCTTCCCAAGTGGCCCCATTTCAATTTGGTCCCATTCTTGAATTCGGATTTTTTTTTGTTAAAATTTGTGATTATTCATATCAATAATTATGAAATCACAGTTAAATTTTAACCTAGGCAAACACTGGTATAGTATAAAAAAAGCGGCCAAGTGCGAGTCGGACTCACCCATGAAGGGTTCCGTAGCAGTAAGTAACATAATATAAAATTTCTTGTAGATCCTTGTAACTTTGATCGATATTTTTCTGTTTACGATTTATGACGTATTAAAAAAAAACTACTTACTAGATTTCGTTCAAACCAATTTTCGGTGGAAGTTTGCATGGTAATGTACATCATTATTATTTTTTTAGTTTTATCATTATCTTATTTTAGAATAATTTAATAATAAATTTTAGAAACCTCAATATCATTTTTGAAGACCTATCCATAGTATGGGTTTGTTGAAAAGAATCATCTAAATATACAAATACATCTACTTAACAAGTTTCAACATTATAGTTCATATAGTTTCGGAAAAAAATGGCTGTGACATACGGACGGACAGACAGACAGACGGACAGACAGACATGACGAATCTACAAGGGTTCCGTTTTTTGCCTTTCGCACGGAACCCTAAAAGCGTATTAAATAACATGTCCAACTTTTAACAGAACTCATACCCAACTACATATTAAACAGATTGTGTAAAACGTAATTAATACCGAAAACGAAATGTGTGTGACTATACCATAAAACGATTAATTATACTGACCTGTGAACTTTGGCCAATGGAAAGTGAAGACAAATCTTCTGGTATAACTCAGTGAAGTGTTTGTATGACCGATACAAAACAATAGGCGTAGCCTGCCCTTGTCTGAATATTCGTAGCGCATATACGTAGTGCTTTTCTGGATCGTAGCGCTTTTCGTAGCCGAGACATTCTACACTCAGTAGACGACCTTCTTGGGCCATTCTGAAAGAATAACGAATTTCGTTTAGTACACTGTCATATTTTGTATATTGGGTGGTGTTTTGTTTATAATTATAAGAATATTTTCGACTTTGTGAATAAGAACATAAAGTGCATTTTTATTGAAACAATATTTTGCTTACGTGTATGTGCGAGGCATAAAGGATAGTAGTTCTGACGTATTACTGCTCTGGTCGCCGCTTGCACGAAGTTGCGCTAAATTATGAATAAAGAAGTTGATCGGCGTGAACCTGTATGAACAGAAAACAATAATTAGTCAAACTCACTTTCATACTAAGAAACAATTATAGAGGGTAGAAGAAAAGGTGTTCTACAGATAGCAGTTTTTTTTAAATATTATTGTTAAAATTTAATGTTTTGTGTTTTTTGTTTGGACCATGCTTACTATAGTAAGCATGGTCCAATCTTCGACCTTCGACGTCAGGAATGTTGGATTTATCACTCTCAAATAATGTTTTAGCATATTTGAAGCATGTAAATGTCGAAAGTCGATTTACTTTATAATAAATATTGACGTGTTGTTCAAGGCCTGCACTCTGATCAATCAGATTCCAGGCTTTCGACGAAACGATGAATTTTTAGACCCTGATTGGTCAAGAGGCGAGGCTTAATATATACGTCACTGTTTACTTAACGTGAATGGACTATTTAATGGACTAATGGACGCCAAATTTCGTACCCCGTTAGGATAATAAAGTAAATATAATCACAAATTTAACAAAAAGAAAAAACCGACTTCAAGAACTGGACCAAATTGAAATGGGACCACAAGCTTTCAAATAAAAAAAGAATCATCAAAATTGGTTCACCCAGTCGAAAGTTATGAGGTAACAAACATAAAAAATAAATAAATAAAATACAGTCGTATTGATAACCTCCTCCTTTTTTGAAGTCGGTTAAAAAGGGGTGCAAGAGAAAAACTTTGTATTATTACGTGAAGTGGACATTTCGTATCTGAAATATTTTACAAAATGACTTTTTGATATAGTTTTGATAAGAAAAAAACACGTCGACGTCTGTGGCTCAATACGTGTGGTTTGGATAGAGAGAAATATGTTTCAAATTTCAATTGTCTATCTTTCTTAATCTAATATTTAATAGTACATTGTTCACCGAGGGAGGAAAGGGACCGATTACTAGCGAGGGATCAGTTTGTGGCCCGAAGGCGCAGCCTAGGGCCACAATACTCCCGAGGTAGGAATGGGACTTTCACCCGAGTGCTACACAGTGCTTGATACTACACCTGTGAGGAACATTTAAAGACTTGTATTGTAGAAAGTATTTAAATCAAAACGTAAGACACCATGTAAGACACAATTTAGCTTAGAATTTGACCGATATTTCGCGCTTCTTTTGTTTTTTTTTTATTCATCACAAAAGGATGTCAGAGGCACGGAGATTCCATATTTAAATTATGAGAAAACTCCTTGAGCAGGCGCGCGCAATAGATAAGATAACACATGAGAAATTAAAATTCATACAACTTTCTCTCTCGCTAAAACACGTTAGAAATGGATTTTCATAAATTTTTTCCTGCCGCTTATTCAGGTCAAGGAAAAGACTAACGTTCTCTTTTCATTTTCAGGGAATATTGACTACTGTTCCGATCAGCTGTAGTATAAAATATTGTTTGGTTCTAGTATAAAGTTGAATATTTCATGATATGATATTTCCGCTTTCTGTCATCAATTTAAAATTTACGTACTTGCTCTTGAGTGAAGAGTGTATGAGTCTCGCAAAGGCTGCTGCGGCCTCTGCATTGGTAGCGCCGGGCAGTAGCGCCTTCCGCACGTAACTTACCGCCGCACTGCTTACACCACTAACCCCAGACATCGCCATCTGATACAACAATCGACCTCTTATTCACCACACTCATAATAATACCCTACTCCGTGCGGTGATGGGTTAAGAATACAGAATGTCACGAGCCCTATTTATCTCGTGTGTGTCGGGATAAATAGGAGTGGTGACACTTACGACTAAGAGACTAATGGCCGTTTTCACCAACGTTCCCTAAATTAAAGGGACCTCTTAGAGAGTTAGGTAACCCTTAGCGATGTTTTCGTTTTCACTAACCTTTAGGGGCTACATAAGCGCTTAGGCGTCTCTTAACCCCTAACAAAGTGATAAAGAAACTAGAAGCACGTTTTGCTTGAAATAAATAAATATTTTCGGACATCTAACACACAATGCCATCTAGTCCCAAGCTAAGTAGAGCTTGTGCTATGTGTACTAGACAACTGATACAAATACATATATACTTTTTTGTAAATACTCACATATCTATATATATAAAAGAAAGTCATGTTAGTTACACTATTTATAACTCAAGAACGGCTGAACCGATTTGGCTGAAAATTGGTGGGGAGGTAGCTTAGAACCAGGAGACGGACATAGGATACTTTATATTTTTAAGGGACTTTTACCTATTAGGGTATGCCAGTCCCATAAGCCTTAGCTTAAACAAGTATCAATTTAAATATTATATGCTAGACTGTACAATTTAATAGCTTTTTTGAAGTTGGCATAGCCGTATAGGTATAGATACTTTTTACATAGTTTTTTTTTACTTTGTCCCGTGGCGTTAATAGCGGTTATTGTTGTAGCGCGGGTAACACCGCAGGGCTCAGCTAGTTATACATAGAAAACATCCGAACTCCGAATAATGTCAATACAATTTCAATCAAATTATTGAAATGGAGGAATTATGGGATGTTTTCAACACTGTTGAGAATTTATAAATAATCCTAGTGTTTTCAATACATCGAGAATGGCACCGTGATAGACCGCCTTTATTTTCAAAATAATGCAATAAATATTTTTTTACAAGATTCAGGTTAACCAATGAGTGATATTGAACAAATATTGAACAAATCTTGGAATATTCTTATAATAGGTAATACTAGTTATATTATTGCTTTTTTTAAAAATTTTGTGTTTATCATAATTTAATATGTTTTACTAAGTAGTTATGTGTAGGGTAATATTTACTTTATATCCTCAACAACTCGCAGTCGATGTGCCACAGGTATAATAAATAATATATTTTTGTCAATTGTCCGTTTGACATTTCAAACGATTGGATTGGAAGATAGAAATTACAAAAATTGGTGATTAAATCTTCAAATTAAACAAAAACATATCTATTTGGTATTATATGTTAATACTTAGTCAGAATAATCAATGTAATAATTTATCACTGCAGGAAAAGATAATCGACATATACTTGCGTACGTTTACGGTTTAGTAGACCCTTAATTAGATGTCACTTAGCATGGTGAAAACGAAATAAAATAAGATTTATCTTTAGGAGCTACCTACGTGAGGAGGTTTCTATTTAAGAGAACGTTTAAGTATAGTTTGTGAAAACATAAGATACTTGACTCTTATGACTAAGAGCCGACTTAGGGCCAAACTACGCAGAATCAACATCATTACCCTGCGTAGTTTGCTCACAAGTTTTCCTTAGCCAAGGTGCCCAATAGCGTTCTGGTGTGTCCTATCTATGTCCACGTCACGGGTTAAAGTCCTCAAACCGAACCCTTCGCGTCCCTGGTTACATTTGAGTATTCGTGTCGTGATATTCACGTGTCCGTTCTCGCTTCGTGTTGGTGTGAGCGTCCGGAATCGAACCAACGAAAATCGTGAAGATTAAGCAAGAAATTTACTATACAAACAGTTACATTCATATTCAGCTACACTATACGCATTTGTTGACCCAAGCCAAGCAAGCCAAGGATCGCTATTCTTGGTAAGCAAAATTACTAAGCAATAGTACTTCGATAGTACATTTTAAGCTGTAATATGTACATTTCACGCCTACTGTTATTTCTTACAACATACACATAAAATATGTACATAGCATAATATAATTTATACTCTCGATTGTCGGCACTTGATGGAACTTGTTGCAATACATTCTGGAATCAAACTCACTTGTACTTGTTCCACTATTTTTATTTTTTTTCTTTACACCTGACCGGTTTCGCCTTATGGCATTCTCTCTCTCTCTCTCTCATCTGGGAGAATGCCATAAGGCGAAACCGGTCAGGTGTAAAGAAAAAATAAAAATAGTGGAACAAGTACAAGTGAGTTTGGATTCCAGAACATAGCATAATATTTAGAATTATATTGTACACAAGTTAGAATACTACCCCCACATCTTGCCAAAGAAGCAAGTGACGTATTAATTCGATAAAGTATCAGTCATTAACTCCAAAACTAAGTAGTACTAACCAATGCGAACAGATCGAGTAGGTGATCATGGTGTGCTCGTACAATATTGAAGGCCATACAGCAGAGCTCAACGAAATGCTGGAACCGTTGAGTGGGACGTTCTCCGCCATTGATCACGTATACCATGTCGTGAGTTAACACGAATGGCGCGCGGTCTCTGTTCAACAAACAATAATTACAGTCAGTATATTTCATAAACATTTACTGTTACAGTACATAAATAATCATTATAATGGTTTTACAATTTACAACTTGAAGAATAGATTATGCCTTCAATCAACTGGGACAGTACCTTCAGGTTTCAAATTAGATTTTTATATTGCGGTCATAACTGTTGTTAATGTCGTGTCGCCACGATACATCGCCACACACATCCTAGGACATCCCTTCTCTTCCGTTCCTTTTAAAATAGACAAATTTTGGATGTTTTTCTCATTGATAATGGGATATCAAATCGAGATATTATTGGAATAAGATAGGATTGTTATTATTAAATACCAGAAGACAGACCGAGAGAGAAGGAGAGAGAGAGAGAGAGAGAGAAAGAAAAGGGGGGGGGGAGAGAGAGAGAGAGAAAGAAAAGGGGAGAGAGAGAGAAAGAAAAGGAGAGAGAAGAGAGAGAGAAAGTGGGGAAAGACCTATGTCCAGTAGGTACCGGAGTGGAATAGAACCGAAATAGAATTATTACCTTTTAAAATTGCCAAACATCTGCGCATCTCCTAGGAACTTGCCGAAGTCGATATGGAACAGGTGTCCGGATGTTTTCAACATGATGTTATCGTTGTGACGATCGCAGATACCCAGTAAATATGTCGCTACGCTGTATCCCGCACATGACGCTGCAGAAGAAACACACTATATAGAACATAATAATAGATCCCGTATACCTACATAGTGTTTCGCCATAGAGATAAACGGGTCTCGTATAATCTAGATGATTCGAGAGGACAGCGCCATCTAGTATCAAGTAGCGCACGACTGTTGAGATTATGATTAATAATTCCGATATTCTCAAGGCTAGATAGCGCTGCGGTTTATTTCGATAGCCTTATGAAAGTGGATAGTGTTAGCCTTACGGACGAGTATTGTTTCACGATACGGCGGATTAACATCGAAGCGATTTAGTGAATTATTGTTATAAAAGTGTTGTCATTAATAAATATTGTGTTATATTTTGGTAATCAGCGGACTACTTTTATTTAATTAATACCCGGCTCGTAACAATAGCATTAGGGTCGTTCAAGCAATAATGGGTCACTACATAGGTTTCCCATACCATGCTCTATATAGAAATACTTTTTTCATGGTTGCTCAAACTTTCGTGACCGCTTGGAATAATTTCTTTTTTTTATTCAATTACTGCTAAAATTACTCTGTCTGATGGAGAGCATGAGTAGAATCCAAGAGTGGTGGTCACCATCCACATTGCGGACATAACAATGCAGCATGGTGACAAACACTATGGCGGCCTAGTAAGACGATTTCTAGAAACATAGTGCTACCAGGCTAGAAAAGGCCATATGCACTGTTACCCAAAATACAAATAAACTTATTAATCGACTTCAAAAAAAGGAGGAGGTTCTCAATTCGACTGTGTTTTTTTTTATGTTTGTTACCTCATAACTTTCGACTGGGTGAACCGATTTTGATGATTATTTTTTTATTTGAAAGCTGGTGCTGCCCGTGTGGTCCCATTTTATTTTGGTCCAGATTGAAGTCGGTATTATTTATTGTTAAAATTTGTTTTTTAAATCTTCTCATTATTCTACACTTTTTGGACAAAGACTTCTGCAAATACTATTTTCTGCTATGAAATAACTGTCATAGAATTGACAATCATTGGCGTAATTTTTTTATTTAAATACGGTTTAAATTAAAAAATACTGACGAACAATATTAGGGTACCTTTAAATACATAAAAGATTTGCTGCATTTTCCATTTTTGTAAACAATAGAGAATATGCATAAAAATGTATTTGTCCGTTGTGAGACTTATATGATCAGATTGAGAAATAAAAAAAAGACATGCATATTCCCTATTATACGCAATGATAGATAATAAATAAACCATCATTTTAAATGAACAATAAAAATAACCCACCTGTGAAATTATCCCTCGCCCTTTGGTATTCCAATTCAGAGGGGTTGTGCTTCGCCAGCCATTCAGCTATAGGCTTATCTTTGAAAGACCCCGTTAGACCCCATTCAGTTTGTATAGCTCGGAGAGTTTCCGCTTCTGACACTATTTCAATCATGCCTGCGAAACATAATTAGTATAAGGCAGTGGTCCGAACGCCAGCGAGAAAACGACTAACTATCGGCGATTTTCTCGCTCAAGAATCGTACATTAAATATAAATCCCGTGTAAACGAAAGAAATGCATATAGTAATAGTTGCTCTCCGACTGTTCACACTGCTGGCGCTTTTACTAGTTTTGTCGCTGAGCGACAAGAGATTTTAATGATAAACTCGCTAAGCGATGCTCGCTCGCTTGATCATTTCTATAATATATAACAAATCATTGCAACTATCATTGTTGTCTAGTTCAGACGACGACGATGATGTATTTTACGATAGAGATATTGTCGGACACATTCAATAAAAAACTCATCGCGCGAGTAATCGCTTATCGCACTTGAACCCTCGCTTAGAGCCCAGCGACAAAACTATCGAAACTACACACTCGCTGCCCGCTAATCGCCAACTCGTTCATAGTTTCTAGTTCTACTCGTTTCTCGTTCATCGTCGGCGGGGGGACCACTGCCTAAAGCTATTAAAAGCTCAAAATAAAGTATATTTGATCAGTGATCAGTGAGGATTAGGTTTACAGGTTACTTTGATTATGGTGCATCTTATTATCGATGGCGGAAATCCTAAGCCTGTAAATCATGTAAATGAAACACTTTCAAATGGATAGAAAAATCAAAATACCTTGTATTTCACCAATAATCCATAATGTCCCGCTGCAGGGCTCGGGTCTCCTCTCATGAGAGGGTTAAGGCCATTCATATTTACTTTTATAAATTGGTAAATAATAAAACTAATTCATACAATTACAAAATGTATACATTTTTACCTCTCTTATCGCTAGTGGGTAACGCTTGGAAGGTTACTATCCGTAGATCAAGCTCCGCCTTCAACCACAGACTGTCCATCACTTTGATCACTTGCAATACTAAAGAGTCTTGACGTAAATCATCACCGACCTGGTGGACAAAACATACACGTGTTAATATGACAAAATATTTATTTATCTAAAAGATTAATCTATATAATTTCAAAATTAAAAAGCTTTTCACTAAATGCATATGAAATGGAACTTACATCAAATAATGACATTTTTTTTTGTCTGTCTGACTGTCTGAGCGTTTCAGTCTTTTCTAGCGTTTATATTAAACAATAATTACCTTGAACATAGCAGGAATAACTGCATTATCACTACCAATAAAGTTGATCTTGAGCGGAAGAGTATTTGAAGCAAAGTACATACACGACCTGCAATTTAAAAAAAAAAATCAAATTATATTTGAAAAACCACACATTAACTGGGTACTTTACAAAATAACTGTTATGACAAAGTAGCAATAGCTGTTTGTATTATGTAAAAACGAACAGATGTAACATTTAAGGCAATGACCACCATTGTGACAGTTCTAGTGGTGGCCCTCTTAGCATAAGCCGTTCCGGTCGCTTTTCTTTGACCACTTATGTGAAAATTTAAGTACATGTCATCGAAACAGGGCACAGGGTGCCTTATTGTTCTGTTTCCGTTTCAAAACTGAGGGTCAAGTGTGAGCTTATGTCACTTAGACTCGATTATGTTAGACCACCAATCAGAATGCCGTATGCGAGCTGTCAAATAAACTCACACTAAACCCTCTGATACTTTTCGGGTCGTCACGCCTGGATTGAGAAGAGGAAGTATTTTCCCCGGGATAAGGCTTGATAAGGCGTCGATCCAGGGAGGACCTGAAATAACATTATCCGGGTCCTCTCACAGTAAAGCGCCTGAGGTCGGCCGTCAGGGTAGTTTTTGGTAGATTTACCACACACTCCTTGCTCTCATATACCACAGGCGCAGGAAATTCACAGGGATTTTCACCCACATCATTAAAAAAAGGCCCTTTTCCTTAATCTTTGGTATAATATTGGTGAGGTACTTACTTGATGTCCACGTCATGCACATATTTGTGCAAAGCAAGAGGTAGCGCGGCTGGTTCTTGTCGCAGCAGGGAAGCCAGCCTTGTACTGCCAGCGGTCAGAGCTCGTTGACGAACTCCTTCCTTCGCGTCCTTCACCGATTGAGCCATTTCTGATAATGTCTGCGATACAAAACATAAATTCGTTTTATTATTTTGGTAAGTAAAAACAAAAGGATGTGCTGTGATTTCTCATTAGAAAATAAATACTATAAAAACAAAAATGTTAACAAAAAAACCGACTACAAAAACTGGACCAAATTAAAATGGGACCACACGGGAAGCACCAGCTTAAAAAATAAAAAAAGAATCATCAAAATCGGTTCACTCAGACGAAAATTGTGAGGTAACAAATATAAAAAAAAAATACAATCGAATGGATGACATTTTCTTTTGAAATCGGTAAATCCTAAATAGGTTATCATATTTCTGGTCATTTCATCTTCCCTTTTGTCTATTCGGGAGCTAACCATAAACAGTGATGCAAACAAAATGAAAACTTGAAACGACCCCTATACCAACTAATCCAGTCAGTGTAGTATTGTAAGCCCAAACCACCTAAGGAAAGAAACGTATGTCTAGGAGGTGGTATGAAAGGAAATTATTGGTAATAATTATTCGGTATTGGGACGATTACTTATTAGTGCTATATGCTTTGTACACGTATCAACAACGTAATTCTTAATATGTGTACAGATTTCTTTTATTAATTCCTTTTTCTCTAGGATGGTTTTTGTTTTTCAGTTTTGAAAATTGAGTAACAGTAATTTATGGAGTTTATTTCCGGTTCTTCTTCATAAGAATAACATTTTGGAACTAAGCAATTACAGTCATTAATGTAACGTTTCGAAAAGGCCGGCTTGAAATTAAAGCTAATAGATTTTTGATTTAACATTGGGTTTCTTGGAGAAAAGTTAAGAAGTTACCTTGACGAGGAGT
The DNA here is from genome assembly GCA_949125395.1 of Diaphora mendica. Taxonomy (NCBI): domain Eukaryota; kingdom Metazoa; phylum Arthropoda; class Insecta; order Lepidoptera; family Erebidae; genus Diaphora; species Diaphora mendica. The sequence goes on along the minus strand of OX421310.1, from coordinate 38,339,757 downwards.
TGTTGCCGCAGCAGAGAGTGTTGTAGGGCTTCGCCGACCACGGCCAGGAGTGCTCGCAGAAGCAATCGATATCGCCAGGCGCATGTCATGCCGCTGTCGTCAGTAGCCACGTCTCCAGCACTCTCCTCTAGAGTTATTCCCAGGAATTCTTGGTTCGGCGCCTGCGAATACATTAATATAAGTATACCCGAGACCTCTTGATCGGTAGTCGCATACGTCAACCGCTAGACTAATAAGGCAGTTAATCTAATAATCCCGGATTAGACCAAAAGTGTTATTGAGTTTTTCTGATTATAGAAATACTTAATAACAGATCATCGTTTGTAAGTTGGGGTCTGAACCCCCGTGCCTCGGAGAGCACGTAGACCTGTCAGTCCTGCGCCTGATCTCTTACCGATCGGATTATGAGAGAGAGGGAACAGAGAGTGCACCTGTGTTTACGCACACACTTGTGCGCTATAATATCTCCTGAGTAGTGGGCTAGTCTCCGTTGAGACTGGCCACCGTGGTCGTAATCAGCTGGGAGAACATCAATAAGTAATTAGTGTGGTGATGGATTAAGAATATGAAGTGTCACCCCGTGGGTATCGTAAGAGGTACAACATCACTACAAAAAGAAGGAAAACTTGAATAAAACCCTATAGCGACCCCTATAGCCAGGGTCCACGTTGTATAGTAGGCCAAAACCTCCTACGGAGAGGCCAATGTTTAGTGGACTGCTTAAGGCTGTTGATAGATGGATAGGTATATTGGTAATTCTATAATAGGCTAAAGGCGCGTATCCACCGAAACTGTTGGCAATTTCAGTGTTCCCAACTGTTTGCAACTCTTCAGAAAATCGCCAACTTTTGTTTCCATTGTGTCTACACCGAATCGCCAACAACTTGAAAAACATTCCAACTAAGCGTCACCATAGAGCCAATGAATATTTGCAACAAGCGTATTCTTTTGACGTTTACCGCCAAAAACGGAAACACTGTTCCCAACATTTGTTGTCAATTTTTGTTGCCAACACAAGGAAATCACAGAAACTTTTGTCATCAACACGTGTTGACAACACAAAAGTTGGCAATTTTTGTTCGGTGGAGACTCGGCTTAAGATTGATGTATTTTTATTACATACCTGAGGAATATTTGGTAGAGAATGCACTAATAACCAAAATAGTTTATGAGCCACTGCAGGTGACGCCAGAGCACGGTACAGTAACAGTTCTGTAAAAAAAGATATAGTCATTTTAAACTGAACATATTCACAATGCATATTTTTAATACGTTTTATTTGATTTTATATCATAGGTTTTAACCGACTTCAAAAAAGGAGGAGGTCCTCAATTCGACTGTATTTTTTAAATGTTTTGTTACCTTTCGATGACCTGTGAACTTTCGACTGGGTGAACCGATTTTGATGATTCTTTTTTTATTTGAAAGCTGGTGCTTCCCGTGTGGTCTCATTTCAATTTAGTCCAGTTCTTGAAGTCAGTTTTTTTTGTTAAAATAGCTGATCCGGCTGGTTGCGATCTCATTGAAAGAAGAACTAAATCAATAAAACCACTAACCGGCAACAGGACTAGCTTCGTAGGTCTCGTATCGCAGGGCCTGCATCAGTTGCGGCATGATGCGACACAGTTCGTCGTCTGACATGCCATTGATCAGTTTAGTCGCCGTCCGACGAACCACTATATCGGGGAAGCTGCAATTTTAAATATACTATGGTCATAAACCAGGAGTGAAAATCAAACAAAAGAAACAAGTTGTAGGTAGCCTAACCTCAGTTCTCATTTTTATAATTAAAACACTAAACAGTTCACAACAAACGAATCTTATAATTCGAAATATGATTACAAGCAATTCACGAAATACATAACAGATCGACATTAAAACGATAAAGAAATAGGTTTACAACAATATAACATCAAACGACAAGATATGGTTGACGTATGCCGTACGACCCTACAAAAACACGTCCTTATCGACCGCTGCCCGAACAACAAGAGAGCGAGCATAGCCTAGTACCGTCTTTTTATAGGTTCGCACTGCATAATTTATTGGTAGAGTAGGGATACACCTAACACTATTTAACTTATTTAGAAATGGAAAGCTTACTAAAGTTTATCATAGGTATGTAAAATCCATACTAATACTTTAAATTCCAAATTAACTCATCCGTAACGCATTCACGTTTAAACCTCTGAACCGATTTCGATGAATTTCAGTTGAGATGGATTGGACCTCGAAGACAGACATTCCGCTACTTTTTGTAGCGATAACCAACATGCACGCGGGTGTAGCCGCGGGCAAAGGCTAGTGATAAAGAAAAAAGAAAACCGTGTAGTGTCGTGGGACACCAGATAGGAACGAAGTGTCTTATTATAAAAATATTAATTTCAAGTTCTATTCGAAGTATAAAGAATATAATAACATTTTTTTAAAATACTAATGACTATACGTAAAAATCTTATGCTTTTTTTAACGTTACGGACGTTTTTTGCCGGCTAGGGCATCCCTCCGCAATGCCCCATAAGGAACTTCGTTCCATATAAATACCATATCTTACGGACGACTTATCACTGTGTGTTTAAGTTATTGTTAAAATTAAAGTTATGAAAAAGCTTCTCGGTCAATGCAGACAAGATTATTACAATTTTACGGGTTAAATGTATTATATTAAAAACGTCATTAATTCACACACAAACTCGAAAACAAAAATTATTCGCCTTACCAAGGCAGCAGTAAGTGCATAGCGTTCAGCGGTGAAGGTTTTTCCCACAATCGCAGTAAGGCAAGTAACTGATCGCGATGTTCCCCGTACCAGTTGGTGGCTGCCAGCAATATCAGGGGCAATGCTCCGGGCAACTCCACTAGATATTGTCGTTTCTCCCACATTATCTGGAAACAAAAAAAAATATTTACATTCCCAGGTCTTTTATCTTTACTATTTTAACCTGATTAAGGAAAAGGCTAAAAGGATGGGTAATAGATTGGCAGTCTACGTATGTTCTACCGTAAAGCCTAAACTACGGAATCGATTAGTGACTGAGGTGTCAATAGATTCGAGATTAGATTCGATATCAAAAATTTATACGTAGCCGAGTTATACTTTTTCTTGTAAGAATGATCAAACGGTTTCACACCTAAACTTCTGAACCGGATTAATGATATAGCCTGCACGAAGATGCGTTAATATCTGAGAAATGACGTAGTCGTAGTTTTTACCCCGAAAACCGATATACACGCGGGTAAAACCACGAAGCAAATACAAAGAGGAGATGGCATAAGCACATAGGTCCCGTGACAAAATACAGGTCCCGACGTCATCGCAGTTATCGCGACTTACAAATTAGACTATCAACGCCAATGTTCTAGAACTTTATCGAAAAATCGCAATCCTTGAATATTCTCGGTACAATTAAGTAAAAGATGAAGTGTTGTGTTTTATCTTGTACAAATAACTTGGATAGACGTTCTGGTGCCATGAATGGCATAATATTCCATTTGTAAGTAATTTTATACTTAATTTTTTTAAATAGTTCTAGAAAAATCTCTCAGTGTGTTGTTGAAATATAGTTAAATCTATTCGCCACTAGATGGAAAAGCTTTGTGTGGTGGGAAATAAAAATACAAAGGTTCGTAGAGCTGAGTATTTATAAAGTAAATCATAAAAAAATATTGAAATATGTTCTGCATTCTTGCCTAAAGAATTTTTAATAGAAAAAGTATTATTTTTTGTATTTTTTGTAATCATTTTGTGAACACTGACGTCTATCGTCAACTAGGAAAACAAACATCAACAGAACAAAGAGACAGGGTCGTAATTAGATTTTTTTTTTTTATCTATATTCAAATTATATCTATATTAATCTAGAATTTAAAGTACTTGAAAATGAAACAAATTTTACTTATACTGATCATTTGATAGGTTTTCTAATTAACTAAAATTCTATCCCAGGAATCCCAGGAAAATTAAACTTTCTCGGAACCCACAACGAAATTAATCAAACGACAACTGAAGAATATGAAAATATAATAAATGAAAAACTAATTTGTAGAAACATTTATTTTTTTTGTATTATACGCCTACTTGTATGTTATTGTTCTCTTTATTGTATGTGTTTGTTGTTGTACTATATTTTTTTGTTTTTGTTCTCTCTCTTTAATATATATGTTACCGTCAGATTGTCAAAACCGTTAGATTGTAATCTATCTCGCGAGATTGTAAAATGGTATCTACGAATCGCAAGTCGCGCGCTGATTGGTTGAACAGCATATGTCCCCGCGCCGCCATATTTGTTTGTTAATTTGTCTTTGATGCAAAATGTAAAGTATTTCTGTGATTGTAAATTGATTTCATGTTGAAAATACCTCACAGCTTTAGGATTAGTTATATAAAGTTGCTGTGGCAGAAAAAAATATTTGTGATTAATCAAAGAAGTAATATCCTAAACTATCTCTATGGGCATTGATTGGCCTACTATAAAACCGAACAATCAGGGAAAGTTGACAATTTGACGCGCGTAAGTAGTATATCACAGTTGACAATCTATCGATAGTTGGCAATCTCGCTAGGTAGATTATAATCTAACGGTTTTTATAATCTTACGGTGACATATTTAAATAAGTAATAAATCAAATACATCTCCAAGGTTACGGGGAAGATATAAAGAACACACAAACTTTCACTTTTATACTATACTAGCTGACCCACGCAAATTCATTTACGTCTCCTATTTCCCGTAGCGTAATAATTTTCCCCCGTTTTCGCAACATTCTTCATTGGTGCTCCACTCCTATTGGTCTAAGCGTGATGATATATAGCCTATAGCCTTTCTCGATAAATGGGCTATCTAACACTGAACACATTTTATTTTCAAATCGGAAATTTCAAATTTTTTTGTTCCTGAGATTAGCGCGTTCAAACAAACAAACTCTTCAGCTTCATATGTTAGTATAGAATATATTAGTATAGATGTTATGTACGATGTTTCTTACTAATAATATTTTTGCGATACATGCATCAAAATGATTTACAAAATTGACTTTAAAAAAATAACTACCTGATAAGAAAATTCTGAGTACGTCCCTGTATGTCCCTTACATCGTACGCTTAGTGTCAAATAGCTAAACTACATAGCAACATCAACATGTAACGATGCAAGTAGTTTTGCTATTGATTGGTAGATGGCAAAGGGCAAAGTAACCCCCCCTTACCCCCGCAAATTGTCACGCATTGTTTCATACAAACATTTCATTAGGGCATCTCCTCTTTGTATTTGCTTCGTGGGTAAAACTGATTTCTTTAACAGACAAAATTATCAAACGGAGGGTTCAATGGTGAGGTGAGACTGAAAACCTTAAGAAAAATTTGTATAAGTAAAAATGACTGACTATCATATTCTCTTCTGCCACACTTTTAAGTAAGTAAGATTTTTTAGTACAAGAGTTTTGTTTTTAACCGACTTTGAAAATAAAAGGATTATTACCTCCCTACAGTCGGTGGGCACCCTCTGATAAGCGCCTTGTTCAATGAGATGTAACAGCTGAGACTGCGTGTGTCCGTCTAAGCTATCGAACTTTGGTAGGTCGTTACGCGTCAGAGTTCTCTGCTTGCTCTCTTCGCTCTCCACCCATCTCACACCGGTATGCGCGTATAGGGGAATCTCTGAAAGTTAAATATTTTTTTAACACAATTTTGTACAGACAGTGGTAGTTTATGACTTTAAAAAAAACAGTCGAATGGAGGACCTTTTCTTTTTTGAAGTCGGTTAAAATACTAAATCGTAAGTCGATCGATGAATCGATTCCAATTAGAAATCGATATACTTAGCATTCGTGTCAGTAGATAGTTGCGTTCACTGTCTTTTTTATCGTAAAACGATGGCAAGCTAACTAAGCTATAAAGTACAGGTTGCAGAGAGATTAAGAGTAAAAAGAAACTTTACATAAAGCAACTACGAGCTTTGAACTTTACCAGTCGACCCTGTTTCATACTTGCAATTTGTATTATTTATTACAACAATATTTTTGTTTAACGAGTTATGTTCTAGTATATATTCGTATAATTTACAAGTTTTAGTTTCAATACAGTACATACCAATATTAACTACAGGGTGTGGGGTGGTTGGTGAGTGTGTGGGATGTGGTGCAGGTCCGATGCGACGGTCACAATATGTCGGCCATATCGGTAACACATAGTTGCCTGACGCCAACATGCTGTAAAATTAAAAAGAACATGTAGAAGCTTTAGGATGTAAATAAATAGCTGTGGTAAGAGCCGACTATGGGAGAAAACTATGAAGGGCAACATCATTATACTGAGAAAGAAAACATGAAAAAAAATACAATCTCAACCCGTCTAGCCAGCGTGGTATTGAAGGACAAAAGTTTCTTTTTAAAGAGAGGAACTAATGTAATATAGTAGAGCCACGCTGATTTCAGCACGGTTGGGCCGGCTCGACCGGGGTGGTACTACCCCCCTGTCACAGAAGATCAACGTAAAGCCGAGTCTCCACAAAACAAAAGTTGTCAACTGTTGTGTTGTGAACACGTGTTGGTGATAAAAGTTTCTGTAAAGCCGAGTCTGCACCGAACAAAAGTTGGCAACTTTTGTGTTCTCAACCTTTTTTTATGTTGTCAAATTTCGGCGGAGATGCGTCTTAAAATGACAGCGTCCGTGCTGGCGTGTTTCGTTGGTGAGTGCGAGACCGGAGGCCCAAAGATGCAGAAGCATCAATAGCCCGCCATGGCGTGGCGTGGGTCACCATGCTGCATTGTCTGCACGAGCAATGAGTATGGTGACCACCACTCTTGGATTTCTGATAATGCTTTCCAACGGGCAGAGTAGAGTCATTTTGGCAGGCCCATACATAAAAAAGAGGCCTATCATCAGAAGTGGAATATTAAAAGCTGTTGATATGTGTGTGATGAACTATTAATAAGTCAGTGCATCATCAATATTAAAAATGATAATAATTTGGTACCCGTCATAATCAAAGAGCTGTATCGCAGCCCATCCCAACTCAACCAGCTCATATTGAACATCATTATTTTCTTCGTCTTCTTGTCCGCTTTGTTGGTTGTTGTCTGTCTGGTTCGGGTGTTGTTGGCTATCAACAGTGCGCTGTGACCGTCCATATAAAGTGAACACTAAGCGAGACTCTCGTGGTAATGTGTTGATTTGTAGATCTTCGAGGTTTAACCTGTAATTAATAATTTTCAAATTATTAAATATATAATGGCTTTTTTAACTAATTAAAACAATATATTTAAACGAATGTAGTTGAGGTCCGAACCAAACTTTATGGTGTTTCTAAGTTAGCTGCGCCAGCAGTAGGGCGCAGGTACAGTTAAGTCGAAAATAAATGACTGGATATAATTATAATTTGCTAATTTAATAATACATGTACTTATTTTTTAGCATATTTAATTTATAAAAACAGGAGTAGGTTCCTACCATTCTTATCCAACTATAAACCGAAGAATTATTTGTGTGATGTTGTTCGAGGCAAATAAAATATGATCTCAAATATTAATCTAATTCTATTTAATTATACTAAAAGTTCTCTAGCAAGTTGAAGTGTTTTGTGAAAACCTATTTACAGAAATAAATTACTTTGACTTAGAAGATTATACAGTCCGCGCTTCATTTTAATCGACACATCAAATATGTAACCATTGAAAAGCTAACGTAAAATACACTAAACTACAAAAGTCAGTGAAGCAAGTAACCAAAAAAAAATAAAAAACAAGTAGGTTACGAAACAATTCAAAACTATTAACAACTCGACTGTACGTAAACAAGAGTATGAGTGCATGTGTAGTGTACGGACATAGTCACACACACAAGGAAGATGCGCCGTGTATTGGTCTACACCCGCACCCCTGGGCCCTATTTCATAAAACTTACAATTGTCAGTGACAGGTGACAATTTGATAATTTGACAGTTGTCCGTTTCATAAAACTTTTGCTCTGACATATTTATAATCGGAAAATTCGACAAGTTTGTCAAATTGTCGTGACAATTTGTCATTTTTGCGTTTCATAGAAATTTACAGGTGACAATGAAAACTGTACAAATTGTCAACGATTTACTGACATTTTTTGTTTATGAAACAGGTACTTGTCAATACCATGCGACAAATTTGTAGAATTGTCGCAAATTTTTGACAGAGGCCTCGACGTGTGTCAGGAATAGATCGCAAGTGACAAGTGACTAAGAAATTCGTTGTTTTGTTCGTAATTTTTAATAAATCTTGTGATAACAGTAGTGACAGTGATGAATATTATTTAGAAGAGATAGGTCTCTTCTAAATAATATTCATCACTGTCACTACTGTTTTTCCTTCTCTAAATACTCTGCTGTGTTAGGTCACAGCAGAGTATTTAGAGAAGGAAAAAACTTTTCTTTTGAAGTAACTAACTTTTGACTTTACTTTTAATGAAAAATTTCGAATAAGTAAACCGGCGGTAGAATACATTTTGAGTAAAATAGGAATACAATTGAAACATGAAACAAACACGAATCATTCTCTTTCACCTGAGCAACAGTTACTATGTGCGTTACATTGGATGGGAGCAGGCTCGCAATTTCACGTAACTGCTGATGCACACGGGTTATCGAAGGACACGGGTTATCGAAGGCTACCGTCCACCGATTTGTTACAACAGTGTGTTACTAGTGTGTAAAATTATTTAAAAATAAAAAACCCGACTGCTTCAATATTTAACAATAAAAACATATAAGTTTTATATATATTCGTAATCACCGTAACAAAATCTTTATTTTGCTACGACACTCGATGTATTTTGAAAACATTTTTTTTTTTGCGTCAAAAATCCTTTTTTTTTATTTTGATGTACCCAGTGTCACTCTCACGACTAAGACGAATCTATGGACACCACTCACATAAAAATACAACAAGCCGTTTAGGCTCTAGGGCGTGCCAAAGAAATATACATACATACATACATACACTCGAAAAACATAACCCTCCTTTCGCAGTCGGGTAAAAAAAATCATTCAATTCTATTGACATAAATGTCACCTATCGCCAACAATTTACCATAAGTAAGAATTGTAACGAGGGGAAGCCAGGGTCGCATACGAAGACCTTGGCACTGAAGGATGGCCGAAATTTCTCCTATATTTGTTAAACGATTTTTATACAGGCCGTACTCGAAATAATACATTTTGTTTTGTTGTTAACTTGTAACCTTGATTTCATTAGAGGCTACAGCTAGAACCGTTATACCTGTCCCTGACAATTTTTTTGGTGTGACAGGTGTTTATTACCAATTGTAGGAAAAGTAGTTTTATGAAACGCTACAAAAAAAGGTGACAATTACCACTGTATGCCCGTCTACAATTAATAAATTGTCAGGTTTTATGAAATGGGAATTGTCGTGACAACCCGACAAATTACGTAATTTTTGACAAATTGTCGACTTGTCAGGTTTTATGAAATAGGGCCCTGTACGTTCCCTCTGGTACCTAAAATTGTATGCTGCGCATCGACAGGGACGAAGGTCCCAGCCGGCATAAAGTTGGTTCGGCCTATACCTCAGACTTACTTGGTCATCAAATTGTATTTTTTATTTTAATAAGTATGCAAAACTCACCAAGTATCAAATATTATCCTGGGATAAAAGGAAGCACACTCGATCTTGGACGGATGGGTGACCCGTAAAGAGTTAAGTGCTCGAGTGCCGTAGTACACTTGTGTGTGGAACAGATAGTCGTCGTGGTTCCAGCACAGTGGGAGACAGTGGACCGCTTCGATACAGAATAGAGTCGATTCTGCTATCGTATGTGCCGGGATGGCTTCTGTAATGGGAAAAAAAAAGGGTTTAATGTCAAGAATAGACAATTTGAAAGTAACAAAATGACTCATGTCTATATACCCGTAGTGGTTTACCGGTTTCAAAAAGGTGTGTGCCTATTATGGCTTCAATTTGTCTCCCGTTTTGCTAAAGAGGGAAGTGGACCTTTTTTATTTCCAACACCTCCAGTTTTTCTTCTGATTAATTTCGTTTCGGGTTCCAAGACAGTTATTTTTTTCCTGGGACTTCCCGAGTGTCATAACTCGGTGTGTTCGTGGGTCACTGCTGTTGATCCAGGTCTACAGGAATTACAGTGGTGGGCGTGTGTGCGGGATTATTCCCGTAGTGGTTTATGTTATTTAACTTTCCTGAGACTGTGTAATAACCCAATGTGTTTGTAGTAGTAGTAGATCACTGCTGTTGATCCTGGTGTGAAGAAGTTATAGCAGTGTACGAGCGATAGAGATTAAGCAGAGGTGTTAAAATATGTGTATGTATTTATTTTGCCTACTATAATTTAAATCCATATCATTTTAAAAAAACTATAACTTGACTAAAAAAAGGCCTAGGCCATTATTACAAATCTATTGACACCTCAATCATTGAAACTGGTTCAGTAGTTTAGGCGCTAAGGTGGTGTATGTATGTATATGTCACCGTTAGATTGTAAAAACCGTTAGATTATAATCTACCTAGCGAGATTGCAAACTATCGATAGATTGTCAACTGACAATTTGACACGCGCGTCAAATTGACAACTGTCCCTGATTGGTCGGTTTTACAGTAGTCATAGAGTTAGGTTAGGTTAGAATTCTTCTTGATTAATTACAAATTAATTTTACTTTTTTTTTTTTATGGTATAGGTGGCAAACGAGCAGACGTATCACCTGATGGTAAGCGATTACCGCCGCCCATAGACACTCGCAACACCAGAGGCATCACATGTGCGTTGCCGACCTTTGGGGGATGGGGGTAAGGGATGTGGGGAGGGGTTGGGGTATGGGCCTCCGGTATCCTCACTCACTCAGTGAAACACAGCGCAAGCGCTATTTCACACCGGTTTTCTGTGAGGCCGTGGTATCACTCCGGACGAGCCGGCCCATTCATGCTGAAGCGTGGCTCTCCCACGGTACTACTGTCACAACAATTTAATAATATAACTAAATCTAAAGCTGAGAGGTATTTTCAACATGAAATCATTTTACAATCACAAAAATACTTTACATTCGGCAACAAAGACGAATTAACAAACAAATATGGCGGCGCGGGACATATGCTGTTCAACCAACCAGCGCGCGACTTGCGAGTCGTCGATATCATTTCACAATCTTTCGACTGTTTGCAATCCCGCAAAAGACTACAATCTAACGGTTTTGACAATCTGTCGGTAACATATACATAGACTGCCAAAACTATTACCTTTCCTTTTGGCTTCACCGTAGAATGGTAAAAAAGGGTGAGCTTATTGCTGATAGAAATTTTTGGTTCTTGAAAATTAGGTAAAATAAGAAGAACATGGTGTAGTGCAGTGGTTCTCATTAGACAGCAATGTGTGAGCTTATGGATTTGATTGCCACTTAGCGACCATATAAGATATTGCAACACGTGTTGTCTTTGCCTAAATACCTTAATAAAAACGTATTTAGCGCTGTATAAATATTGTATAATAGAAATATGAAGAGCAGCAACTAACTGGCGAGGTTAGTAGGCGTGAAGTAGTGCGTGTCAGTGAGCTGGAAGTCCAGCAGCCTGGTCCTGCAGTACAGCGCCAGTAGAGCCCGTACAGCATCCCTCAGTCGCGTGCATTGAGCCGCTACGGCCTCTCGCCGCGTAGCACCTCGTAGCGCTACGCCGCAGTACGGACCCGCATCAGACACGATCTCTGGCGTTACTGTGTTACCACCCTGAGGAGATACAAGTTAAAAACATATAATTATATTACATTTTTGAATTAAAATCACTTGTACTTATTCCACTATTTTATTTTTGTTTACACCTGACCGGTTTCGCCTTATGGCATCATCAAAGGTTACTTAAGAGTAACCTTTGATGATGCCATAAGGCGAAACCGTAAATGTATTATAACAAGTTCCATCAAGTGCCGACAATCGAGAGTATAAATTACATATAATTATATGTTAAGTGGTATCTTTCTGATTCTCTCTACTTTGCATCTTTCTGGTGGTATGAAATATAAGTATATTAGTATAAGTGTAAATGTATTGTTACTTTCACATGAGTTCTCGTGAATTAACGATATAATTCAGCCCGTCAGGCTAATGTGGTATAGTAGAACAAAACCTTCTTTCTCAGGAGTAGCCTATTTTCAGCAGTGGACTGTTGTGATGATTAAACTGCATACCAACAACCAAGTACGGATAGACAAATTTTTCTACACTGCTTAGCACGGAACAATAATTCTTAGCTATTGGACTCGATTCAAGAAAATATTTCACTTGTACTATTTCACATCTATCACAAATATCACTGAAGAGAAGAGAAATATTGTATGAACCACTACTATCTGAGTGAGAATTTTCAGAATCAAAAGTCTTGATAAAAAACAATACTACAAACATGATGAACCGAAAAATATGCAATCATATTATACAGAACTCTAACATAGTACTCTATAAACTAATTACAGAAACGTGCATAAATACTTACATGTGTAGTGCACGCCTGTGCGAAAGCGTTAAGTGTATGTGTGACGTGTAAAGTCTCAACTCCTCCCGCCAGCGCACAAATAGCCTTCACCGCTTGGAATACAGCTTTCGGAGAACACGTTCCCTCGGCTCCCGTAACGCCTATCGCTCGAGAGAACTCACCTTCCAGAGTTTCTGTAATTTTAATTGTATAGAACTAGAATATAAGTCTCATAAGCTAGTCAAACTAAATCAGTATGCAACCTATTGTCTTTTATTTTAACTAGACAACCAAGAATATTCTAGTGAGCGGGAGATTTTACAAACATACATTAATCTGACACAAAGAACTCCCAAATTTCACGCTACCAGGGTTTCAACACACAACACTCAGTGCAGTAGAAAGTAGTTACACCACTATGGTATGCATATTCAACTTTCAAATGGACCGTTCTCTGCTATATTTTTTACACTTATTGATACATAAGTATATTTTTCTATAGCTGGACAGGTTGAATATAAACGCATATTATTAACCAGTGCTGATAAGGTTGGCTAGTACTAGTAAAGAAAATACGAGCAACCCACACGACATCTCAATCAAATAGCGCGTCATTCCCCCGCTGTTACACGTTTTCGTCCCTTTTTTAGAAAAACACTCCCTATATTTTAAAGAAAAGCGCGTATAGAGATGTGAAACAACAAAAAATAATAAAAAAGTTGTATTTCAAGAGAATGTATAGAAAAAATACTCACCAAGTAATATAGACAAATTATCAAATGATAATAACGGCGTAGCGCCTTGACACGGAATCAAATCATCCAAACTTATATAGTTATCTCTAGCATCGTCCCTCTCAGTCCTTGCTAGAGCGTTGTCTCTTCCCTCCGTGAGACAGAGAGTAACATCTTTCTCTAGTCTAACACATTCACGGATGTAATCATATTCTCGCAAGGAGCTTCCCGGCATTAGATATTCTTTCGCTCCCCATACCTGACAATATAGAAAAAAAACTTTGTATTACTAAAATATTCTTGGAATGAGTAGAGTCACTTTAGCAGGCCCATATATTTAAAAAAAAATTAGTTCAGGAGTGGAACTTTTACGTGTATTTAAAGCAACGATCATCAGACTTGCCGTCCTGCATAGATCTATGTATTGGCCAACAAAGAAAACGTATGAGAGATATCTGCATGTAGCTCAAATGCGATTGCTAAAATGGATGTGTGGTGTGACCAGAATGGAGGAATGACATTAGAGAGAGCCGCAAAGTAGTATATGAACGTAGCGTAGAACGTAGTCAGTTTATGAAAAATTGGAGAGCAACAGGTTGTCTTAGTACTGGCATGTGACGCGTAAACATGAGCAAAGTATAGGGAAAAATGTTTAATTATGAAAGTTGACGGAAATGGATGGACTGCCTGAAACAGAATTTGTACGTGAAGGGAGTAAGCAGAGAACTGACGAGTGAAAGAGGAGAAGTAAACTCTTTACATCGGCCCCAAATAAAGTTGGGAAGAGGATAAGAAAAATATTTAAATTTTTGTACTACTTTGAACTTTGAAAAAAAAAAGTTTTAAACTCGCTATTATGTGGATACATTTAAGATTCATTTCCAAACTTACCCTTAACATATATTCAGACATATCTTCTCTAATATCCTCATCAAGAGAACACACTACAGTTAATATCACATGTTCCACAGTCGATTCAACTGAAAGAGAAAAATACACTTTATTACTATAAGCATAAAGTAGAAATTTTCATAAAAGCTTATTATTTACTCTCTGCGGTCACTAGTAGAATGATGTACTTTAGATTACGGTCGATTCTCTGTAGTCAGAGCGAGATGCAAGGACATCCGTTGCACTCACACATAACAGTTAAGTATATATAATAAACATTGTATAGGTTTAACTGGTTTTAACCAAATGTTTATTATTATTTATGTGCGTCCTGCACTATAATAAGCAAAACAGATATTATTATAAAAAAAATCTAAAGCAAATACTTTGAAAACTTTTTTTTTTCTAGCAACACTGTCGCAAAACATTTTCACTGTTGCAACACAAACTATATATAATGTACTAGCGGGCGCTCGCGACTTCGTACGCGTGGAGTTAGTTATTTAGATTTTTTTTATACTTAAATACCATTTAAAACCTGCCATAATTACTTTTACTTCAATAACATTGAACTTCCATACAAACTACCATCCCCCGTTTTAACCCCAAAAGGGGGTTGACTTCTAAAGATACATTATTAGTACACCCCCACACTATCCATAGAGCATACATTTTAAATTTCAAGTCTCTTACTTCAAAAACATAGGACTTTCATACAAACTTCCAACCCCCGTTTTACCCCCTTAGGGGTGAAGTTTCGTAAAATCCTTTCTTAGCGGATGTGTACACCCTATAAGGAACCTACCTGCCAAATTTCAAGTTTGTAGGTGTTATAGTTTCTAAGATTTCGTGATTAATAAGTGAGTGGTATTTCGCTTTTATATATATAGATAAAGGGTATCTCACCATCAGACGTAAAGGTGAATGGTTCATCGGAATGCGCGTGGTGGACTAGAATTTTAATACTCGTATTTGGCGGGTACTTGCCGCCCGATCGGGCAGCCCTCACGTGACCAGGGTTCGTCTTTTCATCAGTGTATGCAAATCTTTCTGTAAAACAATGCAATATTCAATGCAAATCCATGTTATGTTAGCTGTTGATGTCAGTATGCGAAACGTTTAGTGGCACAATTAGAAGAATATCCGTGGGAGAGCCTCGCTTCGGCATGAATGGGCCGGCTCGACCTGAGTGATACCACGGCCTCACAGAAAACCGGTGAGAAACAGCGCTTGCACTGTGTTTCACCGAGTGAGTGAGGATACTGGAAGCCCATACCCCAACCCCTCCCCCATTCCCCCGCCGCCTTTGACGCCTCTGGTGTTGCGGGTGTCCATGAGCGGCTGTAATCGCTTACCATCAGGCGATATGCAAACGAGCAGACGTAAAATTCCATAAAAAAAAAAGAAAAAATAAGTAATAACTTACTTCTGACATCAAGCACCATTTTGAGAAAAGCTTTGTGCTCGCTATCATGGTTCCTAGTTCGCGATTTTACTATACAGTCGTACAATTTATTCTGGAACACACGAAAAAAATTGTTAAAATAATTACAAACCTCCTTTATATACTAATTTACGTATTCTGATTTCTGTAACGTATGACACACATTTGCATACGATTATTTCATTTCAACCAATTTATTTTATAAATCCTGTTACTAATACATACCTACCTCATAAACGAAATAAAAGTTTATTATTTTTATAATTGAATAAGAGCTTCTTCAAAGACTGGATTTATGTGTCTGCAAATGAAGATACATAGACGTTGACGCTATTTTAGGGAGACCCTCGTTCAGTTGTCGACGGCAATAGCCTGAAGAATAAGACAACGAGGCAAGTACGTATGTAACTATAATAAAATGTGCTATTTTTCCTGGAAACCTCGTTATCTTCGCTACCACAAAGCAAAATCACGTGCATCTTCTATCTCAAGGCTATAACCTGACATTTAAATTTGAACTTTTCGTTGTTTCTAAGAGAATTTTACATTGTTTTTTTTTCGGGCTATTTCCGCACTTAGCCTCTTGATTGGGCCGTTGTAAGTGGAATTTAATGCTGTTGAAACGGCTTTAAAGGAAGTTATATAATATAATTCAACTTACAGTAGTAGATCTAAGCGCCACAGCCGGAACGCTCGGTATGGACTTAGGTGGAGGGGAAGGTAGGGTGTCCTTTTTATTGACGGCCGCGTACACGGCTTCGCGCATTTCTGTCTCGCCGTACAAGAAGTCCAAGGGGTCGTACTCTTCGTATACACTGCTCCCACAATCACTCGCCGCGGCGGCATTTTCTGTAAATATTGGTTAACCGAAATTAATTTACTGATGACGATCTATAATAAAAAGTAAATATTAATATGACTTACATTAAGCATACTATTTAACAAAAATAGTTTAAACATGTACTTTATTATTTATTACAATGTAAAAACCATTAAAAAAGATATTCCTATCAAAAAATGCGTGGAGTCCTTCCGCGTAGAAGAAGTGAAACTTCGTAATGAGCAACAGTGCTTTTATAACCCCTCCATGGTAGCGTTAAACTTTTAACGCAACCCGTTAAACGTTTAACGCAACCTTGTTGGAAGTCGCGTTAGAAGTTTCACTTCAAAAAGAAAATGAAACACTAAAATATTAAATTACTTTCTATGAGTAATACATATATTATAGGTGCACATTCAGGTTCTGCTTAAAACGACCCATAATAAAAATTACGTGAAACATTAGAGAGGGTAAACGACGTGTGACTTCATGTCTCAAGGGCCACAGGACTTTATGACGTCACAGTTCTAATTTTATGTGTTTAAATACAAAAAAGTCTGTAAACAAAAAAAGATGATGTTACATCGAGGTCCTATAAATGAGACAACCTGTGAAAATGATAAGATCAGGGAATAAAATAATAATTTTGTGGGATCTCAATAGCGTTGAAATATATTTTATTACAATTTTTTAGTAAGTGTATTGTAAAATAGCCATGATGACTATATTTGAAAAACTGTTTTATGATGTTTGGAAGCTTAATCCTATTATCAAAAACAATCATTTCTGCATAAAATACAGTTTTAGTAGGAAAAAAATGCGATTTAAATTTTAAGTTTAAAATTCACGTCAAAACGCTCGGTGGTGTCATGGCGTCTGCTTGTGCTTGTGCACCATTTGTCAATCAGTGTCAATCACAGATATTGATCAAGATAGATTGGTGACGAAAGTACTTTGCCAAATAAATCCTGCGTGGCAACAAATCACAAAGCCGCGCCCCCTAAACGCACCCGATTAGTCAATGCGCGAGCGTCGACTAGTGAAGTGTCACACTTTCATGTCTATTTATCAAAGAATGGAATCATTGGAAAACTGAAATGCAACTTAATATTTAAGCTTAAAATTGACAATTAAGTACATAAAGTAAGTTCGAAGATTAATAACTATGTACTTAAAAAGATTATTGATAAAAAAAATATAATTAACTTTTAAAACAGCATTTTTTCCAAATTAATAATATTTATCGGTTATAATAAATAACATACACGTAATTTAGGTAGGTATATAATGGATGTTTTTGAAATGTGATAATAAAGCCTTTTTTAACCGACTTCCAAAAAGGAGGAAGTTCTATGTTCCACTGTATGTATTTTTTTTTTTTATGTATGTTCAGCGATTACTCCGTCAGTTGTGGACCGATTTTGAAAACTTTTCTTGTATTCGAAAGGGTATGCTTCCGAGGTGGTCCCATTGCCAGCATATCAGGATCTGATGATGGGATCCCTGGGAAATCGAGGGAAACCCTCATTGTTTATAGGCACATACTATGTTTTTCGTATATTTTCTGAAGTTATACCGGTATTTGCGTCTGGTAGTCATCATTTTATGATGATAAGCTGATGATGTAAGGTACAACTCCTTAACGGTTAGGAGTTGGAGGATAAATCTTTAAATATCATATGTATATATGTAACCTTTAGTTGTATTCTTTCAAATTATTTAGGTAAGCTGATGATGGAAGGTGGAACGTACAACTCCTCAACGGTTAGGAGTTGGAGGATAATTCTTTCAATTTCATACGTATCTAAAGACCTTCAGTCGTATACTTTCAA
This sequence comes from Diaphora mendica, assembly GCA_949125395.1. Classification (NCBI taxonomy): domain Eukaryota; kingdom Metazoa; phylum Arthropoda; class Insecta; order Lepidoptera; family Erebidae; genus Diaphora; species Diaphora mendica. The sequence continues at coordinate 38,321,576 of OX421310.1, read as the reverse complement.
GTTATTTAGGTGAGCTGATGATAGAAGGTTAAACTCTTCAACAGTTAAGGATTAGAGGATGATTGTAATATTTCACGTACGTATAGACCTTAATTTGTATTCTTGATGATGAAATAGTTCAACTTACTACTTACCTACGATTGTTTGCACTAAAAACTGAAAAATAAAAACTTTTTATAAAAAAAACCGACTTCCAAAAAACATCCAACGAAAACTCTCTGCCAAAAAAACACTTAAAAGCGTAAAATAAACTGGTTCTCCATAAATTGCCTATACCTGATTCTTTATTCATTTAAATAGTAGTATTATAATGTGTGCTAGGTACCTAAAATCAGTTTGAAGTCGGTGCTAAGCCAAAAAGAATACAAACGAACAATTACAAAAGTCTAAGCGATAGTCACTTGGCACCGACTTCAAACAGATTTTTCGTCTGATGTTTTTTGGAAGTCGGTTTTTTTTTATAAAAAGTTTTTATATTTAATAGTATCCTGGTAACTACAAAATGTATATATTTATGTAAATATTTTGACTAATATACCTAACAAACTTATTTTTATTTTAAATAGACAATAAATTTCACATTCTCAATCACAGTTCGTAGTTGAACAATATAGAAATAACACCACCAGAATTAAATAGTCTCTTGCCTGCATAATAACAATTTATCGACATTCACCTACGTAGTGTGTATCAAGCTCTAGCGCAAGTCACATCGGGCATCCGTACTTCGTGCAAACAGTTTAATTTTGAGCGTTCGGAACGATTGTTTATTTCGATATTCATTGCGCGGTCACTTCACGGGAATAAGTACGAGTATTGTGTATTGAACGTAATGGATCCGGTACCTTAATGAAAAAGTAAATAGATAATTGCTTCTCGTTGACAACATAATACTAGTTGAAAGAACATTTTGATTCTTGTTTATCTTTGTTTTTACTAAAAAATAGTACTTACTGATGAAAGCAAATGCCTCCTTTCTTCAGACTAACTTCACTACTCTTATTTTAACAGTTAGTGATTGCACAATACGGCATCGTAATGAAGTTTTTGTTGTTTTGTTACGCTGCGAACGCCGTTCCGTGAATCTTGATGCGTAATGAGCGGGCGACATTAATACTATGCACTATAGTGCAAGCTTTCGGCACAAGTGCCACGCCTCTTTCACCATTCTATCGTGTTCTGTGGTGTCAATTATAGCACTTATACACATGAAAGTGATCGTCGATGTTATCCAAACAAAATGAAGTTTACATAAACGTGACGTAACTCACTCTGATTGATGTTCAACTTTACATGGTGGATATTTGGTAGTTTTATATACGCTCTAAATATTTAAATAAATACGATTTTTATACTCTATGAACCCTATTTCATCATATAAATACATAATTTTTGTAGTTCTTGGTTACTGCCATCATGCCTGGCCTATATCCAGTAGTGGACTGCGATAGGCTAATAGTTATAGTGTATTGGATAATAACTCTGAATATGTACCATTACTCACTTCTGGTACAGTTACTAATTAATTATGTCGGTTAATGCATTAATTAACAAAAAAATAATGCGTTGTATTTCTAACATTCTATAATTATTAAATAGCAAGCCCACAAATAACATATTATGATATTTAAATAAATGAACGACTTGCAATGTTTCATCAAAGTATGGAGTTTTATGTGAGATCAAAAATTTACAAGGAAGCTTTATTTGCTAATTTTGACTATTTTTAACCGACTTCAAAAAAAGGAGGAGGTTCTCAATTCGACTGTTTTTTTATGTTTGTTACCTCATAACTTTCGACTGGGTGAACCGATTTTGATGATTATTTTTTTATTTGAAAGCTGGTGCTTCCCGAATGGTCACATTTAAATTAGGTCCAGATTGAAGACGGTTTTTTTGTTAAAATTTGTAATTACTAACAGATTACACGTTAAGAGTGGTTTTATCGTATTATTAACGTCTAAAACAATCGTGAGTAATCCCTGTAGAATGAATTGCAGGGAAAAAAGATAAGTGCAAAAGTTAGACACAGTTCAAGCCATTTGCCAACATAAGTTATAAACACAAACAAAATGCAACATTTTAAGAAGTAATGTTTGATTGTGGTTCTAAAGTTTTTCTAATGTAGAAACTTAATAATGAACTATGGGGACGACTTGGAAATGAGAAAAGATTTATAACATGAACAGTAAACTGACTTTATAAATTGTTAAGTCCTGAAGTAATATCGATAAAATATAATCATACTTTAACATAAAAGTCTTATTTATTGTTTGTACCATTTCTCCAATTAAAAAGACTAGAAAAATAATAAACATTTAGATTGAAAAACCTCACGTTCCTCCGAAAAAAAACGTGCAAAGAATATTCTTGACGCATTAAACCAGAAAGAAAAATTGTATACAGTATAAGCTGACAATTTAACATTAGTTTTTATAAAAAAAACGGTCACAAAAACCTATGGACTTTTACGATAACAAAGATAATATTATGACGATTACAACATACAACCAAACGGAAACATATTTCAGCGCCATCTATAGAAGACACAAGGAACTACGGAGTCACTGCTAATCCTGCATCGCGATGCTGTATTCGCCTCAACATTTTTTTTTAACTATCAGCATACTAAACAATGATTTACTACTATAGTTCGTACGTCATATTCGAACCGCCATATATGTGCATTTTTTGAGAAATATGTAACGATTTCTCATTCCCAAGTCGTTAATGAAACACAAGCCACTCACCGATATTATTTTTCTGAGTTAATAGTGGATCAAACGCTTCTAGCACACTGACTCTTACGCTACCTTGCGAATTGTTGTTGCGACCGAAGTCAATCAGATTCATCGACTTTGGCAGGCTACCTACTATGTCGTTTGACTCGTTGGACTGAAAAAAAAACATTTATTTTTATTTAGTTATTGTCTAAGTTTATAGGTAATTGTAATTCAGATCGTAAAATGTACTTATATTTTTACAAATGAAGCTATTCTTGGGGATGCTGATGGGCAGATAACTAGCTGTATACTACCACGCTTCGCTGTGGCAGTATGTGGCTGTTTTGATGACAAATAAAGAATAAAAACTTTGAACTTCACAATTCTTTTTTCTTTACATGGTATAAAATGAAGTCGCTGCCGCTGTCTAATTACTTAGATCTTTTCAACTACCTACTCAACTGATTTCAATGCAGTTTTCAGTTATAGAGTGATTCAAGAGGAAGATTTATATGTATAACTAGCCGCGCTCTGCGGTTTTACCCGCGGTTGGTTTTGTAACACCGCGGGGCACAGATAATATATTATATTTCAATACTGACAGCAGTCAATACTTACATTCATACATTTTTGAAACATATACCTACTAACTTTAAAACTTACATATTTCATTGTATATAATTGTGTATATATACGCGAATTAACGCGATAACATAATAGGTATTACATGCAGTCAGCCTGTGATCACGGCCAGTACAATTTCGTAGAAACGTTAGGCAATTTAAAGGTATGTAATTATGTAATCCTCTTTTTTTCTCTTTTTTTTCAAAAGACAACTCCCGCACTAGGAATAAATCCTGTGTCGCGGGGGACTTTACAAACATTACTTGAAACGGACACAAAGAACATCCAGACTCAGAACAACAATTTGTGGATCACACAAAGTGTTGTCCTACGTGGGATTTGAACTCACGACACTTGGCGAAGTAGGAAACGGCGTGGTGACCGTTAACCCACTAGGCCAAACGTGCAGTCGTTTCCCCAATCCCAATAACGTGATCACGATATTTCCCGTACAGACACATAAGTAAAATGATACTCATTAACAGTTCTTAGAAAGCAATTATAATTAAGAGTAAACATCTCGACGTGTGTTAGTAATACATTTTTTAATACTATTTTGAACTTTTTTAACCGCAGATACTTTTCAAATACATTTGAGAATATACATATTTTTTTAATTATAAATGACCTCCACTAATGAAATGTAATATGGACTCACCGCATTACTGACTTCGGACAACTTTCTAGAACTTTCTCGGGGAGTTTCCTTTGGCGTCTCAGGGGTGGGGGCGGCTTGTTTCACTCCGTTATTAACGGTGTTACCCGATGAGCTCGGAGGCAATTGAGGGTAATATTGTCCTTGTCCAGCTTGAGGGTAATAAGCAGGCATCGGAGGACGCGATATCATGTTAGTCGTATTATAATTGTACGCTGGAGGCGTATGGTACGGAGGATAAGGAGATGGGGTCGCCATTCGCGTTTGACCGTACTGTACAGATGGTCCGTAAATAGGGGGATTGACCGGGACATATGTTTGTGAAACGTCTGGTGGAATCATTGGTGGAGGGTAATACCCATAATGGGGTACAGGTGTAGGCATGCCATATGGCTGTGTGGGGTACGGCGGCATAGGTGTGTAAGGCTGTTGGTAGTTGAAGGGGTATGGCGCCGCAGCGTAATTATATCCCGGACGTTGATTGTACTGTTGGTTGTTCATTGTGACAATCGACTGTTCTGTTTGTGCGACGTTTATTACAAGCTCTTCTGTTTTTTGATTCAACCTGTGAAATTGTAAAATGTTTTAAAATAACTTGAAAACAGTTTCATAAGTACATAAGTAATGTTGAATTTTGCTAAATTAGAAATATTTCAACAGATACTGTAACTCAACACGACTTACTTAATATTATATGAATATACGCATCACACACTGATACTTTACTACGTGCTTTATCGGCAAGAATTTCGGAAATAACGACACACGACAATCGAATATTCCCTTTCGCGCAATTAATTTATACTCAGACAGTATACACGACACATTTGATAGATTTCTAAACAAAGCATAAAATATATATATATACTCGAATTGTTATCCTCACTACGCTACTTACCTACTTTACATTTATTTATATCCAGATGCGTCATTAATATATAAATAAATAGTAATTAAATATTGAACTCTTTTTTTATAGAAGTATGCAATATATAAATATTTTGATATCAAAGTATTGCGCGTTGTATTGCATGCAAGGTCAAAACAAGAAACTTACTGTCTTTATATAAACGTCGTGACATTGAAATAGGGCTGTACAATAGTAATACGAATAGCATATTTAGTAATATAAACATCAACGGAAAAGCTGTTGTTGTTGTCTAGGAACTGTCAATTATTCATCCGTCATTTGACAACCTATTTGTCAAATGCATGTCAACGTCGATCTTTGGAGGCTAAGTAATTAATAATGAGAGAGTAATTTTCGTCACACACAAACTTTTAGTTTTTTTTTTGTGGCGTACTTAAAACGGTTGAAGGGCCATAGAGTTATTATAGATAGAGTAGGGGAGCCAAGTCTCCAGCCATCCCTCGGTTAGAAAGAGAGAGACGATCGCGGTACCCATCTGTCTCGCTTTACTCGCGCATGCGCATAGCAGAACGATTCAATGGTTAATTGTTGTGATTGGATTACCATTATTAGTCCTTTACTGCGCATGCGTCAATAGAGAAAGACAGACGGGGTACCGCGATCCTCTCTCTTTCTAACCGTTGAACGTTTCCGCGTACTTGTCAGCCGTATGACTTCCCCGCTTTATCTATAATAGCTCTATGGGAAGGGTTCAGTATTTTAAGTCAGAGTCAGAAAGAATATATCGATACCTCCCACGTATACTGAGTCAACTAACATTATAGTAATTATATAGGAGAGCGATTTGAAGACAAATCGCTTATATTTTTATGAAACTAATCTTAATTAGAGTAAATTAAATGTATTTATTAATAATATTATATTAAAAATAAATATGGGAAGCTTTTCCTTTGGTATGAAATGTTTTTGCTGATTTTTGTTTTAAATTATATTTTATGTATATAGCTGGGTATACACCGGCGGGACTCAATAGTAAAATGGTTTAACTACCACTTATATTCATGTACGTTGTACACCAAAATACATGGTTTACACCAATTTCATTTTCAAAGGAAAAGCTTCCCATATTTATTAAAAGATACATTTAATTTACTCTAATTAAGATTAATTTCATAAAAATATAAGCGATTTGTCTTCAAATCGCTCTCCTACAAAATTACTATAATGTTAGTTGACTCAGTATACTTAGGAGGTATTTCGCATGCACGACTCACCGCCGTGCATCGTATACTGAGCCGCAATACACTTTTACCGATGCGTTCCCCCACACACACCACGCGTATACAGGTACGATGTCAGTTGAATGAGTATACAATATACGATTCTATCTGATGTTTAAATTGATTTAGTATACGCGAAATTATCTCAGTAATATTGTTCATTTTAATTTTTTTTAACACTATCATAAAGATCATAGATTATTGTATACATTTATATAAAAATCATAAAATACCTAAATTTGCTAGTTGACTCAGTATAGGTAGGAGGTATCGATATGATATATCATAGATTTCTAGATTAGGTTTCTAAGAATCTAGGTTTTAAAAAATAATTCTATCACAGTATACAATTACAATATAAATTTGAATCAGTTAGTATTATTAACTCCATTAGGTCTGAGTTTCATTTAAAGATCTTGTAACCATGCTGCATTGTCCACATTCACAATGAGGATGGTGACCACCACTCTTGGATCACCATCAGGCAGAGCAGTCATTTTAGAAGCTTTTACGATAAAAAAACTGTTAAGCTAGTTGACCAAATGTTTGTATGATCTATAAATATTTGTTACGGAGTTTGGGTGTTTTCTATGTATAATATGTATGTATTTACAAAAAAAAAAGAAGTATATATGTATTTATATCAGTTGTCTAGTACCCATAACACAAGCTCTGCTTAGCTTGGGACTAGATGGCGTTGTGTGTTAGATGTCCGAAATATTTATTATTTATTATTATTATTTCTAGTGATATACGAAAATAAAATTTAACAACCCTATAATAAATAAACACGATTATGTATTGCAAAAAAAAGATATCTATTATTTATACATACTTGTTTATTTGCTCGATGCACTCCTTGAGTTTGAGGTGTGGTTCTTTGGGCGCATGCTTGGAGGTGGGGCTCGTGAATGATATCAAGTCGCTGCTCTGGTCCCGTGTTGGACTACTTCCAGGCGATCTGTCACACAATAAATATATATACATTACCTAATGTTAAAAAAACCCTGAAAAGGCACGTAGGTATACACTAATGGTAGTTTTTAATTGGTTCAACGCTATAACCTCAGGATCTACGGATTCGAATAGAAAAAAATATTTTACTGTTGGCTAGTCCATTTATCGAGTAAAGCTTATTTGTATAATGAAAAATGTTGCGTAAATGGAGAAAATGTATTCCTTTTGAGAGATGCAAGCGAAGTTGCGCGTGGCACCTAGTGTATTAAATTTGAATAGGCCATCGTATTTATTATAGAACATTCTTATATTTTGTTATATGGAATATCACTATAAGGAGGGGTACCACAATGTAAATTTTGTATGAAAGAAAAATATTTCAAGACAGCAAAATGTATGTCATGGTGCCAAAATGAATACTAAAAACGTTTCACTGACTGTTTAACCCAATGAAAAAGTTTAAAAATTATAACCCGACTGCGTAAAAACTTTAAGGCATCATCAATCATACAATTTATTTCTTCGATAGCACGTTTAAATGCAATCCAAATCAGTTTCAAAGTTTGTCGATTGCATTTAACATATAACCCTTAGAATTCATTTCTCCAATTATTTAAAACTAGCTGACCCAGCGAACTTCGTACCGCCATATTTTTCTTTCGGCTATATTTTCTACTTGTTTTAGTAATTATGCCCGCCTCAGCTTCCCACAGGTAGTGTACAGTCACGGACAAAAAATACCTTTCAAGTTATTTTTAATTTTCTTCGAAACAAACCTTGTCCCAATAATAACGAACACATAAAAAATAATTATTTAATTTGGTCAAATTTGGTGCAGCCGATCGGAAATTATGCGCGTACATACATTTCGGCGATTCATTTTTATATATATATAGATATACTTTCATTTTTACTGATGGTCAGGTCAGTCAAAACATATTAATAGGTGTGTCTTTTTATTATTGTGTTCTATTTCCAAAAAGATAGCGATAGGAACCCAATCCAAGGTTTTCTTATTCAAACCATACTACTTATGAAACGGAGTATTTCCACTACTAACATTTGTGTAAAGTTCACGATTATAATAAGTACCTACAATAACTAAAGAACTATCAAAGTAAGCCACAACATTTCTCCCTCTATAAATTAATGTTTCTTAAGGCGACATAATAATAGCTTATCAATACCCGATAAGCAGTGATAACAGTACGTCATTTGGGTTGTCTTAAATTTTCTAACTGTTCCATCAGTTTTTGCTACGCCCACTTATTGCTTTGTTCAATCAATGCACAAGTCAGATAGCTAACTGTTTTGTTCATAGAGAGAAAATTAACCGACTACAAATAAATATCGGATTTGGTTTATATCCAGTTATTTTTTTGTAATTAGGTTATCTATCATTGTGAGCAATTTTATCGGGGGTGGTGTTTACATGTAGCGAAAGGTTTTTGTGTCGATATTGATGTTCTAACTAAACATCGAGTTTTACATGTGTGTATATTTATTACATTATCCTGCCAAGCTTCTCTTGACAATGGCACATTGTTTTTCATTGATTGTGTAGGGCCAAACTAACGCGAAAAATTGATAAAAACCAACTTTGAAGAGAGTTCTACTTATCGTAACAAAATTGAGTTCAATTTGTTCCAGAACTTTTCGACTTTTTGACGAGTAAACAAACTAACTTGACATTTTTATATATAAAGAATGAGATAGTTTAATCGCCATACATCATGAAGATAGTAGAATTAAACTCATATTCACCTGTGACCTTCAGAGATAGATGATCTTCCTCGAGGATTCCTCGGTGGAGGCGGTAAGGCTGGTGGCGGGCCGTCGTTCTCGTCGCGCCTGCGCGCACTAATGGTCCCCACATCGCGAACATTATCTGAATAATATCAGTGTGATAAGACAAGGGACTCTCCAATAAACATACGAATATTTTTTATAGGCATAACCATACAACAGATAAAAAAGGTATACACAGGTTATGTTATGTAAACAATATTAATTTTGTTTGTGGGCATTATTATTTACTACTAGCGGTTGCCCGCGGCTCCGCCCGCGTGTATGTCGGTCATCTGTCAAAGATAGGTCGTAACAACTCAGAAACCTTTGTGGGCTCATGCAGGAACACAATATTTAAAGTACTTGCTTTCTATTTCTAGCAAAAAAATAATGAATGAAATCGGACTATGTGTTATTGAATTAACTATAAGTACATATTTTAACTTTCATCCCCTCTCTCCAGGAAACCGTGCTGAATTTCGATATAAAAAGTATCCTATAACCTCGTGGTATGAACTCAAATCGTGCCAAGTTTCATTTGAATCCATTCAGTAGTTTAGGCGTGATGCGCGGCCTAGATACAGACAGACAAAAATGAAAAAAAATACAGTTTTGGCTTCAGTATCGATTATAGAGAGCGCTCCAAACAAATTTTTAAAAATATATTTAATGTACAGAATTGGACCTGTTACATTTTTATTATAAGTACTAGCTGACCCGGCGAACTTGGTACCGCCATATTTACTTAACTGTCTCAGCTTCCCACAGGCAGTGCAGAGTCGCGGACAAAAAAAACACATTTCCCGTTATCTTTTATCCCACCAAAAACATAAATGTAAAAAAGGAGAGCCAAGTTCAATCCAAAAATTATGCTTGGCTGTGGGCTTCGTCGCAAAAAGAATGGAGATCTAAATGAGGGCCAAGTTCTATGCAAAATCCAAATATGTATTTATAGGAACAAAATAAAATTATGAACAAGTGTTAAACTATATTTCTTTGCTTTATTGGATACCTATAACAATTGCTGTTATTTAAAAATGTGAGATCTTAAAGTAGGTTAGATTTTACTAAGCTGACAAATTATAATGTTCCCTTAGCTTTTATTGATTTTATTCATTTGTAAATACCATAATTTCGTAATTTTCTGAGTTGTTGAATTGTCATGTCATGTTAGAGTCATATATGTACTTAATTCTATTTGATAACAAAAATCGCAACGGCCGTACTTGGTGAAATAGTTCACGGGTCGTTTGATATTCTCATAATAATAATAATGAGGATTGCATTTGAGGCATAGTGAAGATTATTGATAAAATAACTTTCGCAAAAATTAGTACTCGAAAAAAACATGTTCATTAATATAATTAAAAGATAATTAAGTACTAAAACAAAACAAAAAAAACTCGAGTATGTAAACATGTACAGATATGTACGTAAAATTCAAAATTCGGCGATTTTTTTTCTTTATCACTTTCATTCACCAAGTGCCAGTTTTGCAAATAAAAAGAATCTAACGCTCAAAAACCAAAATTCATCGAGTCTTTTGGACTATAAAGACAGAAAACATAACACTCCTTCGCAGTCGAGTAATAAAGGATAGGGGGTTTTGCTTTGATGTGCATCTCAGGAAGCCGAAACTTTTTCCGCGTTAAACGTTTTCCTTGACTGAGAAGATCAGATCGGTGTTCAACGGGCATTCTCAAAATACATACTGAAATTTTGGTTACGCAAAAAAGAATAGATTCTGATCGGATGTCGGTACTTGTGACACGATACTCAATAAAAGGTGTTTCTGAAGGAAAAGGGTTGAACTTATCTCTAAACCAGTCAGATTGCACATTGCGATAATTTATCGATTGGTGGCTATCGAAATAAAAAAAAATCGACCATGTGTATGTGTACTGATGATTAGGCAAATTTTGTGTAACGAGTCACTGCTAAGTTATTCCGTGTATTGACGAATTAAGAAATATAGAGTGTCACCACCCCTGTTTATCTCATGGTCGTCATAAAAGTCAACTCGGACAAGACATGTCCGTGGTTATTATTATTATTACAAATGATAGCTGTGAGTTAGGGAGATCTGTTTGTTATTTTATGTATTCGTAGTTTCAAATAATCGTGTTTAAAATGTGCTATATTACTATGCTACACAACTTTTATCAGTGGTTTTACAGACAAAAATACAACTTTATTATCACTCAGAGGTCATTAAAGTGCTGGTTTCCTTCGCTTGAGCAATATAGTTACTATATGCAGAAAAAAAAATACGAGACATGTGAAGCGGTGACTTCCAAGGTCGGAAGGGAGAAGGGGGAACAGTTTGAAGAGCTCTTCAGAACACTCCCCATGATAAAGGCGATAGAGGAGAGGACTGCCATAGAGGCAATATCTCTCTGCTGAGGGACTCGGTGGCTTAGGAATGCCGACAATGCGGATTGCTAGCCGCTGCAACCGGTCGAGAGCGTCAAACAGATACTGCGCTGCTCCATCGCAAAGATGAGAACAGTACTCCACGCACGAGCGAACCTGGGTCTGTTTCCCTGTAAGGCCGTATCACTCATATCAAACCTACCCCATTTGCGTCGTAGCATGGCTCATCCACGAATATACTAAAATAACATGTCTGTACGGTTCGGGTAGTGGTTTAAGCGGTCGCCACGCCGCTTTCTACTGCGCTAAGTGTTATGGGTTCAAACCCCACATGTTCAAACACACACTTTGAGTGATCCAAGTTGTAGTTCTGAGTCTGGGTGTTCTTGGTGTCCGTTTCATGTATGTTTGTAAACTTCCCCACAACACAGGACATATTCCTAGTGCGGGAGTTGTCTTTAAAAAAACCTAATAAATATTTCGGACATGGGTCACACAACGCCACCTAGCTACAAACTAAGCAGAACTTATAATATGAAAGTTAAATAGACTAATAGAATACTTATATAACTTTTTTGTAAATACATAACATATGATACATAGAAAAAACCCCAACTCCGAAACAAATATTTCCAGGTCATAGAAACATTTGGTCCGACCCGGAACCGAACCCGGGACCTCAGCATAGTAGTCGGATACGTTACCACTGCGTTACCAAAGCATTGCGTCAATGTGTCAAATTATATTTCTTTGCATTTGAGTGAGAGAATTTGATTACAAGGCAAGTGTTATCATGATTCACAATCAGTGTCCCATTTATTTTATGTCAACGAACTTTCACTTCCCTTTAGATTGATGTACATACAGACATTTTGCTGAACTCACAATGCTTATTAATATTTTTTTGTTTACACAGCTTCAATTGATCTCATTGTCTCAATAAAGGTGCCATTAGCCACTTTAATACTCATATTTGGTGTTGTGGGTTTTGACCTGGTCTGTCTCGTATAATGATTTTATACAAAGAAAAGAAAAAAAAGAATTTGAGTGTCTTCGAAAATGCTGTAGGCATCGGAAATGCAGCACAAGTAGAAAAACCGACTTCCAAAAAACCATCCGACGAAAACTCCCTGCCAAAAACACTAAAAAGCATAAAATAAACTGGCTCTTCATAAATTGCTATGTGCCAATTCTTGTCTATACCTAATTCTTTATTCATTTAAATAGTAGTATTATTGTGTATGCTAGGTACCTAAAATCTGTTTGAAGTCGGCGCCAAGCCAAATGTAATAGTAGTTACCACACTCGCTTTATTTCGATACGACCATCAACGACGTCGCCTCAGTCCGCGCGTGTCGTCTCGCTATGGTTGTTTTATGCTAGCTATCCGGCAGCGGCGAGTGCGGTACCTCCTATTACATTATGGCTTGGCGCCGACAGATTTTAGGTACCTAGCATACACAATAATACTACTATTTAAATGAATAAAGAATTAGGTATAGACAAGAATTGGCACATAGCAATTTATGAAGAGCCAGTTTATTTTATGCTTTTTAGTGTTTTTGGCAGGGAGTTTTCGTCGGATGGTATTTTGGAAGTCGGTTTTTTTTTCTACTTGTGCTGCATTTCCGGTGCCTACAGCATTTTCGAAGACACTCAAATTCTTTTTTTTCTTTTCTTTGTATAAAATCATTATACGAGATCATCATAGCGCCTGTGACATCAGCTCACCTAAATAACTTAAAAGTATACAACTAAAGGTATATAGATACATATGAAATTGAAAGAATTATCCTCCAACTCCTAACTGTTGAGGAGTTGTACCTTCCATCATCAGCTTACCTAAATAACTTGAAAGAATACGACTAAAGGTAACATACATACATATGACATTTAAAGATTTATCCTCCAACTCCTAACCGTTAAGGAGTTTTACCTTTCATCATCAGCTCATCATCATTAAATGATGACTACCAGACGCAAATACCGGCGTAGCTTCAGAAAATATACGAAAAACATAGTACGTGCCTGAAAAAAATGAGGGTTACCCTCGATTTCTCTGGGATGCCATCATCAGATCCAAGTTTCCTTATCATGGTAAAACCGTCGGGACATCTACTTTTCATTAAAAAAAGAATCATCAAAATCGGTTCATAAACGAGGAAGTTATCCCCGACACACATAAAAAATAAAAAAAATATATATATATACGGTCGAATTGAGAAACCTCCTCCTTTTTTGAAGTCGGTTAAAAATGGCAAGACTCAATAGTGATATTTTTTTCATGACTTGTATATGTCACCGGGCCTTCTCCGCCTGCGAGGTGACATCTTCGCAGAAGGTTGCGACCGCGGTAAAACTGCCATCGCTACCGGCCATGGAGCGTATGAGGGCCGGTAGCGAGAGATGTCTTCCGATGACTGAAATGAGGGCTCGACGTTGCCAAGCGGGGCAAACCGCCAGCGTGTGCTGGGCCGAGTCCTCACTGCAGTCGCAGTGGTGGCAGGTGGGACTCAATTCCCTCCTGGCGACCGAGTGCAGGTACTTCTAGAAGCAACCCTGCCCGGAAAGGACCTGCGTCAGTCGGAAGGAAAGGGTCCCGTGCTGCCGCCTGCCCACTCGACGATGACCGGCTGGAGAGCCTCCACGACGGCAAAGCCAGCGCGTGGAGTCTCCAGCGGGAACGACCAGTCATCGTGGCTCGACGGTCGACTTCACGCCACTCGCGTACCTCTTCGGGTGGAGGGCGGTAGCCATACTCCGCCCGGTATTCAGCCACCCGTCGATACACTTCGGCGAGCACTTCCGCCTCCAAATCCCACGGGGGTATTCCGGCCAAGGCGCACACAGCCTCGGTCGACACCGTGCGGTATCCGCGTATGGCTCTGACCGCCAATACCCTCTGAGGCCGTCAGAGGCGAAAGAAGTTCTACCCTAACCTAACTGTATGGCCATTAAACGGCCTGTACTTCTGTAAAACCGACCAATCAGGGACAGTTGACAATTTGACGCGGGTAAGCAGTATATCACAGTTGACAATCTATCGATAGTTTGCAATCTCGCTAGGACGATTATAATCTAACGGTTTTTACAATCTTTGTTATGGACTTTTTTTTAGATCTTTTAAAGGGGAAAAAATCTTTTATACATTTTATGGTGAAACTTTAACTGTTTACGCAGCGCTAAACTACTAACTAAAAATAAATTACGGACCGCCACGGGCAGCATTTGTCATTTTGCATGAGGTGACCCTATCTGTAAGTTTGCCCCCCCATATGTCATACAAGGATAAAATTTAATTGTCACTTTCACCTAAAAACACTATCTTTTATTGGTTTTCTAAGATTGTACATATCGCTTGATATACTAAACTATAACAAATATTTCCTTATGATTTTAACTAAAGAGCTGTCAAACAAACGGTTGTAACAACTGTACTATGACCTTTTTACAACTCAAATAGAATTTAATAATACCTATCATAAATGCAAAAAAATTGTATAGAGGATAGATGTATGCATGATGTATTTTTTTATGAAATTAAATGAAATGATATTTATTTGTAAGTAAATCTTTTCAGATATTTTTACACGTCGGACTTTACAGCTAGAAGAGACCGGCATTTCCTACGACTCACTCTGGGAAGAAATGCCGAAACAAACCACAGAGATGTCTTTTTTTTTAGTCCGAGAACATTGATTACAATACAAAAAAATAATCTGTGCGAGTACAGTATAGGATCTGGGTTGGCCTTTTGAAGAAAGGACCATAGTTTTGAGTCAGCCTGTCCATACAGACGGCATACGAGCCCCAGCCATCGTGTTACGACCCGAAGCGCGACACTACCGTCAGCAGGACATTTGGGTAGGCCGGGGAAACACTCAAAGCCACCAGAAAGATACTAAATATGAACTTGTATTACAAGCCTAGACTATACTCACATTTACATACACAAAAGGAATTTAGTTCACTTGGTATAAAAACAACATACAATAAGAATATAAATGTCTATCACTTTCTCATAAGATACGTAGGTAAATACTGAAGTGAGCATCGTCAGTCCCAAGCAAATTTGTCATCTAAATAATCCAAAACTGTGTAATAGGCCTTTTCACATAGTTTCTGTTTTATTAAGGACTTAAATTTGGTAATACTTAATTCTTGATATTTGCTTGGAATTTTATTGTAAAATCGCACACCCTGACATCGGAAAGACTTGCTTACTCTTTGTAATCTAGTAGTTGGCAACACGAGTTTATCTTTATTTCTAGTGTTGATATCATGAACGTCGCTAAACTTTGTGTATAGATGAATATTTTTCTTAACGTAAACTAGATTTTCATAAATGAATCAAAGTGAAGTGTCATCCGCAAATAGCACTATCCCCTGACTATCCTTTATCAAATTAGGCAGGTCATTGATGTAAACGAGAAACAAAAATGGGCCGAGAATCGAGCCCTGCGGAACCCCCATAGTGACCAGAGATCCCACGGATCTATGACCATTAACTTCCACTTTATGGACCCTGTTACCCAAATAAGAGATAAGAAGATCCAAAGCAGTGTTCCTAATTCCATAGTGATACAATTTCCTGACCAATGTTTCATGAAAAATGCAATCAAATGCCTTAGACAAATCACAAAAAACTCCTAATGCATCCAGTTTATCTTCCCAAGCACTAAATACAGTCTCTAATAGTTCAACACCAGCATCTCTCTCTCTCTTCTAAAGCCAAATTGTTTTCTGTGTAGAATATTGTTTTCACTAAAGTGAGTCTGTAACTGACTTAGTATAATTTTTTCAAAAATTTTACTGAAAGTAGGTAACACTGAAATAGGATGACTGACTTTATCATGGATGTATGAACGTTTGTTACTCTTTCAAGGCAAAACCACTGAACGAATTTAGATAAAATTAAACACATAGACTACTATTTAGCATGATAACTGACACAAACGCGAGTGTAGCTGTGGCAAAAAGCAAGTTATAATATGATGTGATGTTCTCCTAGCCCATCAGGGCCACTGCGGCTAGTCTCAACAGAGACCAGCCAACTACGCAGGCAATATTATAGTGCACATGTGTGTGCAAACTCAGGTGCACACTCTGTTACCTCACTCTCATAATCCAATGGGATGGTTATCCGACACGACAGGAGAGAGATCAGGCGCAGGGCCGACAGCTTTACATGCTAGGTTACAGTTATAACAACTTAAGACAGTTATAATATAATAATAGTTGATTATATGCTCACACATCTCACACACGGTTGTCTGATCAAACACTCGGCAAAGCCTGTGCCATGGTTTCCAAATTCATGCATATTTTAGATTCATCATCTTTCCACAAAGGTTTGTCCAGGCTGGGAATAAAACCCACAACCTGTAGTTTAACAGTCAGGATTGCAAACCGCTAGACCGTCAGGCCCATCAACCGTTTACATATACTCAAACTCAAACTCTCTTTATTTCATAAAATTTTTTAAATCGTTTGAAATCGTCTTTTATGTAGACTCTAAAGTCATAGATCAACACACACAATAGCAACAATCTCTGTTTTGTCAAATAGCAAGCAAATAAGCTTAATAAAAATTAAACTCATACAAAATCTATTACGAGTATTTGCCTGTGCCGATCTACAACCGCCCATTTCCAAGGAGTTGAGCCTTATGAGAAGAAAGGGCAAACAAACTATAACTATAAATAATAATATTAAAAAATACAAACTATAATACTTGCTAAACTGACATAAGAATATTTTTCACACTTTTACCTGAACCACTAGTCACATACAAATATTTTTACATACACCAAGTAATTACGTGTAGATATTAAATGGTAATAAACCCTAGCTCTTGTTAGAATCCATTTATCAATGTAAACATGAATATCTAGATGAGATGCTGTTAGCTATCTCATTAGGTAAACATATCCCGCAACTTATTGCATTAAAACATCCAAGACTTTAAATTTTATGTTGTGATTACATCACCTATCAAACCAGAAAAGTTTAAAAATACTTTAACCTGACCCTGTAATAACTTAATAAATACCCCATGTCACCCAGGACATTAATATGAATCTATTGAAACCTCTTTCATTAAAATCGGTTCAGTAGTGTAGGTACTACAGTAGACCATAACCACTCTAACGTCCGTGGCAACACGCGTTGCCAAAATAAAAACCCTCTCAAACGTCCGTGGCAACACGCGTTGCCAGCGCGCGCAACGGCGCACAGTTGAATTTAAATCGTATCCTCTGAGAAACAGAGTACTGTTTGGTAGATTTTCATTGCTTCAATGTGTAGCTAATAAACTAATTCGAGTATAGAACACCAGAGGGCCGTGGATTTAATTTGATTGGACCATGAGATTTGGCCGCTTCAGTTGACCCGCGTTCCGCTTGAGTGTCGTGCGCGAGTGTTGTTGTGCGCTAAGGACCACCCGCAGTTAAGTCGTAAGTACTATAGTTTTATCGTATTTAACTTCCAAGTGTTATGCATTAAAACAAACTAGATGAATTGGGCTTCACGATGATGTTTACATATTACAGTTGTATGTAATAAATCTATATTAATTTTAGCTTTAAACTATTGATGCTTCGAACAAAATGAAGATGCTTTTCGTTTTGACCAATTTTAGTATTGTTTGCACATATTTTATACACAACTATATACAAAATATCAAATTAGATTTCGTAATAAGCAAAATAATATCGATATTTCATAAAAACATGTTAAATTCATTGAAGATTCCTCAATAATATGTGTTCATGTGTGTGTGTGTATCATGTGTTCCTCAGAATTTAGGCGTGGCCACAGTTGTTGCCACGGACGTTTGAGCAAACGGTCCAAATAAGGTTCGCTATTAACGTTAAAATTGTATTTGCAACATTTTTTGTTTTTTGTTTTATATTATTGTGTGTAGATAGGACCTTTTTACCGTTTAAAGTCATAATATATATATGTTATCGATCTTCTTTCTAAAATAATTCTGTTTAAAATACACACTGTGACTTTTTTCAACAACAGATTACGGGAGTAGGACGGCCTTAGGTGCGGCCATTTTGGTATTATTTCGCTTTAGCGAATAAGTCGAAAGCGCTAAAATTTGCACCCAAAAAATATGAATTATTATATAATATAAAAATATTATTTAAATACTTAGAAATAATTAAATATAATAATTTATATGCCATTAGAAAGGGAAATAAGTCTAGTTTGTTGTGAAATTATTTTATTGACAAAAATATAACAATCCTCCTTGTAATGTAAAAAGAAAGTTTTTTTTTTTTTTTTTGTTTTCTAAATACTACGTTTAACCCGACTTTACGCATTATATATAGAAATTTGCTATTAAACAATGTAGATAAGTTTATTCTGTATACTTTTAACTTTCTTTTCGTATCTCTTTATTTACTCTAGCTTCTACGGTTAAGTAGCCATGTAGGTTTTTATTGCGGTTCAGCTGCAGGGGTCAAAGGGGGTTAAGTGCCGCGAACGACTGGACGTTGGAGGTGTGACCTAGGCGCGCGCGGGGGACGTTGAAGTGGATAAACACATCTAGGCTGCCTAAAAATTTAGCCTTCTTTATGGCTCTGCCGTAGTCAAATGAAAGGCTCTGCCGTAGTCAAATGAAAGCTAAACTCCTGGACTATTTAGAAAGGAGGTTTTGGTCTACCGGCTGCTGCTCAGGTTGGTAAAGAGTTTGCTTCAAGTTTTCTTTCTCTTTGCAATCATTTCATAACATAAATACATAATAAAACAATGTTCATTTGACTTAAGAACCTCCTCCTGTTTGAAGATGGGTAAACATGCAGCTATTCACATACAAACTTTTCCCCATAGACTAAGTCTAAAATTTAGATTCTTAGATCTGTATTTTACTATAATTTTAACTGGGACATTAGTTGAATTTAATCCGTGGTTTATATGACTACAACCTACTTTTTCGTCATAATGTTTCAAGCCAACTAATTTGTAATGAATATGTATTAGTGTAGGTGGTTCAAGAGTAATAACAAAAATGTTAAATTACGTTAGTAACACACAATACTGAAAGGTTGTTTTACGAAATTACAATTCAGGAGACCTTGTATCATCACTAATCCGACAGAGTAAACAAAGTTACGTCAGTTACCTGCAGTCGACTGAAGCTTCTGCCTACGAAACTGATCTAGTGCTAGACTTTCTAAACTCAAAGCCTGCGCCTTTTCCAAATCCGCTTCGAACTGAAGATCGTAGTCAGACATAATCGGTCTTCCTTCAACATGTATCTACAACATTCACAAAACGAGCGTGTGAATTAAAACAATAATACCACTGTTTAGCGATGAGCACATAACTATGCCACAAAAACTTTGAATTTTAACAACACTGTTACACCACGAGACACTTTCAACATATTTACCGATCGTCTTACCAAAGGACAGTTCCCGATAATTCACTGTGTGCTTAATTCTCACTCCATAATATAATTTTGGATGAATCCATTGGCTTGATTTTATTTTATTATTCTACTGGGTCAATTCAATTTTTATGCATCATTCGACAGATAGAATTGCTAAATTGCGAAGACTATAACTAAATGTTTTGACAACCAACACTTGATACAAAATAGATAAAACAAGTTTAAAGGCGACTATAAAAGTGACAATTTAGACTACATTTAGAAATAGTCGTATAAAAATGGTGACGTTACTGCAAAGTTTTAAAATCGATTGTTTGAATCGACTTCTAGATTCAACTAAATTTCAGTTCAATATCAAATACATCATGTTCATCATATTAATTTAGCATTTGGTAATCTTTGCCAGGTAGTAGAGCCACGCTGATTTCAGCACGAACGGGCCGGCTCGACCGGGGCGGTACTACCCTCGCACAGAAAATCAACGTAAAATGACAGCAGCAGTGCTGTCGTGTTTCGTTGGTGAGTGCGAGACCGGAGGCCCAATTAGTCTAGTCAACAAGTTCCATACTTGTTGACTAGACTAAAAGATGCAGCAGCATCACTAGGCCGCCATAGTGTGGGTCGCCATACTGCATTGTCTGCATTCGCAATGAGTATGGTGACCACCACTCATGGATTCTGCTTATGTTTTCCATCAGGCAGAGTAGAGTCATTTTGGCGGGCCAAACATAAAAAAAAAAAAAAAATCTTCTTGTCTTTCCTTTACAAATCTTTCTCTAGTCTTCAAAGTAATACTAGTTCCGCCAAGAATACAATGTTATTTAAACAGATTACTTTTTCAGGTATTTCAGAAGTACACCAAGTTTTAGCTTTGGAATACCTTCTCCCCTTTATCAATCAGTTTTTGTGTAAATTAACGTTTTAGTCCTTTTCTCGTGGAGATTCTCCAAAAGAGGGACATGACGCGCGCAACTTTTGTCGATCTGTGCGAATCTTAGAGCATATTTACCTTATTGGTTGGTGTATTTCCCGCCAAATCAGTCATGCAAATTGGTATGTTCGTCCACCAATCAGAAGCTTGCGTGAGAGAGACAGACGCTAACCAAACTCAGTCTGTATCTCTCTACTCTAATCACGCTTTCCACCCGTTCAGTTACCCCTCCTGCTATATATGCTCTAAGGTGCGAATGGGGCGAAAAGAGCAGCTGACAGTTTTTTTTTTTTTTTTTTTTTTTTCCTCCCATTTGGCAGGGAACTTGGCTCGCACTTCTGTGCATTTGCCAGCGTCAAGTTTTATTTTTGGCATTTGAACTTTGAATGACACAAAGTAAAGTTAGGGAAACAATTTATCGCGAAAAGGCAATTTCACGGAATTTGGAACAAAGTTAACAGGATCAGGAATGTGTATATATTATAATACTTACATACTTAACATTAAATATTTTGATTAAATAGCAGGCACGTAAATATTAATATTTATATAAATATTTATACAGTTTAAAGGCGAATGTTATTATTATGAATAAAATTCGAAAGAACACTATATATGGAGGGGTTAGAAGAAAAAAGAAGAGACTTTATGGAAGTGGGGAAAGGAACACGGAGTGATATCAAGTCATTATAAAAGGAAGTACGGTCATGAATCGGACAGGAAAGGAATATGTGGTTCAGATCCCCAAAGTCATATCCACATTCACATTGAGGACTATCTATAATATGAAATCGTGCCAGATGTGCTGGACACGTGGTGTGACCTAACCTCATTCTTATTAGAATGGTTGTCGCAATCTTGCCAAGTTTGAGGACAGAGAACCAAGGTTTACGAGGAATTTTCGGTTGTATACTAAAGTAGTATTTCCCTTTTGAACGGACACTTTCTTCCCAAACTCTATCCCAGGAATCCCCAAGATAAAGTCTAGGGAGAGTAGCCAAGTCCTGAGTATAATTTTTAAACGGAACAGTATCACCACACACCACAGCTTCATTGGCAAGTCTGTCAGCTCTTTCATTACCATTTATTCCACAATGGCTCGGAATCCAGATAAAAAGTACAGAAAAGCCCTTCACAACACAGTCAAAAAGTTTACTCCTAATATGCGCTATAAGAGGGAATGGTGGTTTAGACTTAAAAGGATATCTCAAGAGCGCCTGAAGGGCACTCATGGAGTCGGTTAAAATTAAACTATTTTTAAGTTTTAAAAGTAAGACATATTCCAGAGCCTTCAGGATGCCAAGACATTCCCCAGTGAAAACTGTTGCTTCAGGTGGACACTTTACTTTCTGAACGATATTATACTGAGCATGATATATTCCTACGCCCACAAAATTATCAGATTCATGCTTGGATGCATCAGTGAAAATACGGTGCCACTCAGGCCAATTTTGTTCAACAATGAAATTAAAATGGGGGTTAGCATTATTTTTATCAATATCTAAAATGTATTTAATAGATGGCTCATGGATTAAGGATTCGAATTTATTATTAAACAAATCAAGTTTTGAAGATCGATGTGTCGGGGCATTAAATGATTTAAATCGAATATAACTTTTAACTAAACAAGGAAGAGATTTGTGATTCCAGTAATTTGACGACTCAATGAGATCAGCAAGTATCTGAAGTTTTTGAATTAAATGGCTATTAGAAAACTGTAAAACACGGAAAAACAATCGATCAGCTAAAAATTGACGTCTCAGTCTAAGAGGAGGTTCACTGCATTCGGTTTGTAATGCATTAATAGGACTAGATTTCATAGCACCTGTGATTATTCTTAAGGACTTTGATTGGATGGAATCCAATCTCCTAAGGGCACTCACGTTACAAGGCTCCAATAAGAAGATTCCATAGTCAAGAACACTTCGAACTAGAGCATTGTAAAGAAGTTTTAAGGAAAACGGATGCGCACCCCACCAAACACCTGATAGGCATCTCATCAAATTGAGAAGTTTTTGACATTTATTTACCACATAATCACAGTGCGGAACACCTGTAAGTTTAGAGTCCAAAATAATACCCAAAAACTTGACTTGTTTTTTAACTGGTATTTCGTTATGATCGAAATCTATAGCTATTGGGATGGGAATACGTTGTCGAGTAAATAAGAGTAATGAACTCTTACTCGCAGATACACTCAGGCCATTTTTGTCCATCCAGATTTTTAAATAATCAAGAGAGTTAGATAGCTGAGAACACAGAGAACTTGCTGAATTTCCAATAGCGTATAAAACTAAGTCATCTGCATATTGTAGGATATTTGATGTATTTTGAAGTGAAGAATCTAAATCAGACGTATACAAATTAAATAATATAGGGCTTAGAACTGAACCCTGCGGGAGACCTTTCCATACTAGTCTACTTTCATCCTGTGTTTGATCTAATTTTATTGTTCTACCTGAAAGGAGGTTAATTGTAAAGCAAACCAAAATTTCAGGGATGCGAAGTATATCTAGTTTTTGTTTAAGGACATTTAGAAGAACATTATCATATGCTGATTCTATATCTAAAAAAACTGCAATTACAGATTCGTTTTGTGAAAATGCAACTCTAATATCTGTTAACAAGGTAGCCACACTATCCAACGTACTCCTGCCTTTCCTAAATCCAAACTGAGATTCTGGTAAAATTCCACGGTGTTCAGCTATCCATTCAAGGCAATTTTTAACTAGGTTTTCAGCTACTTTTGCAATTACGGGTGACAAAGCTATTGGTCGATAAGATGAAGGTTCTGATGGTGTTTTCCCCGGTTTCAGAATGGGAATAACAGTTTGGGACTTCCATGTTGGAGGAATATTACCCGACATCATAATCTTGTTAATTAAGTTCAAATAATATTCAAGTGAGGTTTGATTTAAATTAGCCAGGAATGAATACGGAATGCCGTCATCACCTGGAGCAGAGTCTTTAACCGATGATAATACGCCCTGTAATTCTTGCATTGTAAAGGGAGAATTTAGTAGACTTTGGTTCTGAGAGATAGAAGAAGGAATGTTGTTATAAATAAGGTCATGTTCTGGAACAAATGGTGGAGCTAAACGATTAAGAAAAGAGTTCTTCAGAATAGGGGGAATGCCAGAAATATTAGAATTAGTAACACCATTTCTAAACCTTCTTATGTTTTGCCAGACAATAGAAGGATTTACATTGGGGGTAATGGAAAGGCAAAATTTTTTCCATCCTTCAAATTTCTTTTCTTTGAATAATTTACGAGCTTTCGCTATAGCATCAGTTACAATTTCAAAATTATATACGGACATATTATTTTTATATTTTTTTTCAGCTTCCTTTCTAGCTTTTACCATTCGCGAGCATTCAGTGTCCCACCATGGAGGGGAAGGAACTCTACCATTGGTTGAAGTTTTTACAGGGAAGGTTTCATCTGCAGCTTGTATAAGTACGTTTGTGAAAATATTATTACAATCGATAAGTTCGTGTGATAAATTATTTTGTAAATTAGAAAGTTTAAACTCTACAAGAGTTTTAAACTTATCCCATAACCCATCTTTATTAAGTTTGTACTTCATACGAGGTTGCCTTGAAGGATTAGGAGAACTGCTATGATGAGTGGGCGTTATAAAAATTGGGAAGTGGTCACTTCCATAAGAAGATGGTAAAGTGCACCACGCAAGAGATGAAGCGAAATTAGGGGTACATATGGAAAGGTCTATTGCACTAACATTTTCATTTGGCCCTGTACGACGAGTTGGGGACCCGGAATTTAACACACAAAGGTTATGTTGGTCAAATATATCTAATAATATGTCACCACTATATGATGAAAGAGTACAACCCCAAGAAATATGGTGAGAGTTGAAATCACCTAAAATTATGAAAGGACGAGGAAGTAGAGAAACGAGATTGTTGAACTGTTGAAGAGTTGAAGAAGAGGGGGAAGGAATGTATATTGAAACAATACAAGTATTATTTATTTGTGCAGCTACTACGGAAAAATTATTAAATGTTGGAAGAGAAAGGGGACAGTAAGAGACAGTGTTTCTAATGAGTAGAGCAGTCCCACCATACCCATCAGACCTGTCATCTCTTAGACAAGAAAAACCACTGATTTTGAAGATGGAACCTGGTTTTAACCAGGTTTCTGAGATTGCAAACAAAGAAGCTTTATATTTATTTATCAAGTAAATAATTTCGTTTTTTTTAGAAACTGCACTTCTACAGTTCCATTGTATTATGTTCTGAGTTTGTAGTAACATTATTAACAGGTTGAGGGTTTTTATACATATCGACTATAAGGGCAACGTTGGTCGGTATTTTTATATTAGATTGAGTTAGTGTTTGGATGAGAATTTGGATTATATCTGATGTTGACATCAATGTAGGATTTGCGGAATTGGTGTTAAAGGCACAGCCATTTTGTGACGTTGGTAACCTGTATTCGTTAACTAATTGTTGATGTTGTTCTCGGTCGTAGCCTTTACCTAATTTGGAGGGTGGGCGACGATTGATATACACTGTTTTTTTATGTGAAGTGTGTGAAGGAGAATTTTGTGTATAAGAAGACTGCGAATTTCGGTAAGCGTAAGTAGTAACCGGAGTACTAGCTACATTGGCATAAGAATTATAAATAGGTGCAATCATTTTAGAAACTTCGCCATATGAAATACATTTTTCTGCCATAACACTCTTAATTTCTTTTTGGCGCAAAAATTCAGGACACAATTTAGAGGTCGCAAAGTGTTTAGCAGAGCAGTAGCAGCAAGATATATTGTCCTCCTCAACATCACAAGTATCACCAGTATGTTCCTGACCACACTTGTAACATTTAGGTTTGGATCGACACTGAATTTTTGTATGTCCAAAGCGACAACAATTATAACATTGGATAGTGGGGTACACATACAGCTCTACAGGTAATGAGTTGTAGCACATGAATATACGTGGAGGAAGAACTTGACCATCCAGCGTAATCACTATACTCTGCGTTGGTTTCCAAACAGGAGACCCTTCTACGATAGTCTTATAGTTTATTCTCCTAACTTTAATAATTTTGCCACAGTTATCGGGTACTGAAGCATTTTCGATGATTTCTTCGGGTGACCATTCCGATGGAACACCACGAACAAGTCCCATTCGTGTTAATTGAAATGTTGGTATGAATGCTTTTAAATTATTTTTTGATAACTCACTATTTAAAACAAATGAATTCGCATCATGAAAATTTGAGAACACTAAAGTAATTCTATTTCTGCCAATTTTCTTAACGGAGCCTTCCACAATGTTGTGAATGGCATTGGTCTTGAGAAACCTGCCAAATGTGACCGGGTGTAACGTGATATTATCATTGGGCGACTTAACTTCTTTTTGGACGTGTATAACAAACGGGCCTATGTCATTGTCCTCATACTTGGTTCTAGCAACTCCAGATACTGAACTTTGGGGGGCCGAACCACTACTCGGTGTGACTTTATCATTAATATGTACAATCGAGCTAACAGTAGGAGTAGAATCACTATTTTCACTATTATCTGCACTAGCACAACAGCAACCCTTGCTTCCATCAACAGCCTGACTGTGCTTCCTTTTCTTTTTATTGCATACTTTGCATAATTTGTGTAGTCTGGTTCTTTTGTGACCACGTTGTGCACTGGGACCATCCGTTTCCATCCCAGATTCATTAGATACAACTGTTACAAAATTAGCAGCCGGGGGTACAAAGACCCCCGGGTCCGCCAAGTCAGGCGGCTCGTTCATAAAGTAATATTAAAAAACTTACCGAATCTGGAAAACTATACACTAAAACTTATATATATACACCAAATATGAATATTATTTACAATATAATACAAAACTGATCCGTTATTATAGAAAAATTAAAATTAAAAATTTTATCCAGAAAAAACGCACCGGTACGCTTGAAGTTTCCCGCGCTTTTTTCCAGCTGACAGTTGAATCGAAAATAATAAAGTCGTTTGTCATTCTCTTGTTTCGATTCCGACACACCACCCCGTCACCCCGTCGCAAGCCCCGGTGGGATGACAGATCGAAAGGGTTAGTGGGGCGGCAAAATTTTTATAGCCTACTGGCGGCAAATATTTAAATCCGCCTCTCCTGTCCTAAGAGGTGATTAGAGGACAAACTGTGCAGAATAACAGCACAGCAATAAGAAAAACAAGGTAACCCTTCTCGACAGCGTGGTACAGTAGGCTTAAACTAATTTTCTGAGGGGCTTATGTCTAGCAGGAACTAGGCATCAAAAGCTATTCATCATGTGCATAATATGCTTGTACCTACTTACCAGTAGGGTCATAAATATACGTAACAGTTCATGTACGTACCAACTCACGCTAAAGATCAAAATAAATATAAAACAAAACTCAACAAAAATACTACCTCCCTTCGCATGAGCGGTTTATATAAGACTTTTGTACCGCCTTGCGAAGCTCATTGTAGGGCATAATAATGTACTATGTGTTGTAGGGATTGCTTTTATACTTTTGATTGATTCATATTTTAAAACTAGCTGAACCTCGCTGTGTTACCCGCGGTAACCGTCGTACCGCGGGTAACGCCGCAGGACAAAGCTAGTCTAAGAAAAAGTAGCCTAAGTTACTTCTTAGATCATCAGATATCTGCCAGTGAAAGTCCCGTTAAAATTGGTCCAGCCGTCCCAGAGATAACCCGGAAAAAACAGACAGACAGAGATTAATTGTAAAAAAATATATTTTGGTACATGTAGGTCTCGTGTCTACAGATAGTAGGGGAGCCCACGATGCTAAATGGGGATTTACTCGAGTGTCATAGAGACCTATTGGGTTGCAAAGCTTAGATGATAAAAAGAAAAAAAAAATTATTACTGTATACCTTTTCATCGATGGGGTGAGCAGCTATGGAAGTTCAAAAATGTAAAAAAAAACTGATGCATAGCGTCGAGCGCGTCAGATATTGATAGCATCCATGTCCTACGTATTCGATACGTATCGAGCGCGTCAGATTTTTAAAGTGAACCTAAAATAAAGCTCTCATTCAATAATCTGACGATTTGGATGTGACGCAAACTCACGGCCGTTATAAGAAGGTGCAAAAAAAATCGTCATATTGACATACTCAAGCGCGTCAGATTAAGATATATTATGGTTCATCTTTATGTCCTAGACGTGCTGTCTCATAATCTGACGATTATCTGGAGGGGTTCGCTTAATCTGACAATTTAAATAAAAATGATATCAAATCCAGGCGTGCTTTTTAGAAAATTACCACAATATCAATATCAGAAGTTCTGATAGTAATAGTAAAATCTTCATTTTGTTGGCAAGCAATAAATGCTATGTTCGTCTTCGCTTCTTCGTGATCAGGGCATGACAAATCATAATCAATTTATAATTAATAGAGATGCGCCGACTAGTCGACGACTAGTCGGTAAAGCCGACTATTCGGCATCTATCGTAGTCGACGATTAGTCGGCGACTAGTCGGCACAGAGCGCCGACTATTCGGCTTCTTACTTTGTATGTATTTCTCAATAATATAAACCATAAGGGCCCTTTAAAAGGGCGAATAACATGAAATAAAAACCTTGATTAGTTATTAATATTTTTATTTTATAATCAGTCTTTGAAATGTAAAGCAAAGCAATCTTTTTTTTGTCAGTCTCTAAAATGACTTGCTTATAAAAAAAACTATGTAATAAACAAAATTAGTATCCTAATTAACAAACAAAACATAATATCTTCTTATCTTCAATAAACCTTTATAATGTTTCTTCTTATTTATATAAAAGAGAAGAAAATCAAATTAACAAACTAGTAGTAATTATTATTAAAGCAAGATTGCATGTACATGTTGTACAGAAAAAATAAATCCAAAAATTCTAAAACAATCTGTTTCTTAAAAACAAAAAGTTAACTTGTATTCATAACAGCCGTACATAGCCTAATGAAATCAAAGTAACTATTGTGGCAACCAAAAAATCTCAATTTTGTTACATTTTTATAACTTACTTGTATTTTTTAACTAAAGGTAAATTATGATGTAAAAAGACTAAAGCTTCTGCCCTTTCTGGTAGCAATCGATTTCTCTTTATTTCATATACGTTCCCGGCCTCTGAAAACAACCTCTCACTGTAAACCGAACTGGCGGGACAACAAAGGTACACTTTGGCGATGCGCGCCATTTCAGGATATCTACAATTATTGCGGCTCCACCACTGAAAGGGGTCATCATTACGCTTTATTACCGGTAATGCACAGTAGGACTGCAGTTCATGAGCTGCGATTGACGTGTCATCTTCAATTTCTTTTACTTTTCTTGTTGCAAAATTTTGGTAGCATTCCCAAAAATTTCTATGTGTTACTGATTCTGTATCGCCTTCATCGGTGGAGGTGCTCTGTATCATTGGATTATTTTTGCCACTGTCACTCTCGTCTACACTCAAGCTATTTTTCTGAGATTCTACTAAAAATTGAGACCTAATGGTGATAAGATCCTCTGCCTCGAAAAATTGTTGCTTATATCTTGGATCCAACAAAGTTGCCAGGGTGAAGACTTTGTTATGGTCCACGTCGAACCTTATCTTTAAATCCTTTTCCAGTAGGACTTTCATTTCCATGATTTCCTGGATTTCATCATCATAAATTTCTAAGTATTTTTGTAAGGTTTTCAGATGAGGAATAACTTCAGATACTGAAGAGCAACTTGAACTTATGATCTTGGTAATCTCTTCAAATGGTTTTAGCAATTCAAGGCTTTTTTCTAGTATTTTCCACTCTTCATTACACAAATTTTCGAAATTTACCGATGTTTCCGCAAGGTACAAAGAAATAGCTCGTTTTTGTTCGAAAAGGCGAGATATCATATAGTATGTGGAATTCCATCTAGTACATACATCTTGGACTAGCTGGCGATTTGATAAATTTAGTTCTTGCTGCAAATCTCGAAGTTTCGACTGAGCTTGATTAGAGTGATTAAAATGTGTAACAATTCGTCTCGATTTCATAAGTATTTGTGCCATGGTATCATGCTTCAAAGCACTATTGATAGCCAGTTGAAGAGTATGTATGAAACAAGGTACTCCCTTAAAAACTGAATCGTTAATTGCTTTCGTCACATTTCTACCGTTGTCTCGTACAACGGCGTGAATTTTGGTCGTATCAATATTCCACAAAGTTGGAATTTCTTCTAAACAGTTTTTAATATTATTGGCGGTGTGTGTTTCAGGGAAATGTTTCATTTGTAATACAGCATGATGATGTTTGAAACTATCGTCGAACCAGTGAGCTGTAAAACTCAAGAAACTTTCTTTGTTGTTTATGTTTGTCCACATGTCAGTAGTGACTGAAATTGCAGCTGCTATCATCACTCCTCTTCGTATTTCAGATTTAGTTTCGTCGTAAAGTTGAGGAATGATGTTCTCTGTGAAATACTTTCTGCCCGGTATGTTATATTTAGGTTAAATTTTTCTCATCAAGTTTCTAAAGCCAGTATTTTCAACAATTGATAACGGCTGGTTGTCAAGTGCAATCATTTCACCTATCGCAATATTAATGTCTCTTGATCTTGAATCTTCACGTGACCATTGTATAGCAAAACTATCTTCAATATTTTGTTGGCTTTTTTGACATAAACTGACCTCTAATGACACTGAAGTTGACGGAGTAGGCACTGTAGTAGGTATTTCTTCTGCTTGTATTTGCGACTTGGAGAAATCGTCTGTGTTCGAACATTTTATAGCAGAATCTAACTGAGGTATCAGGGTTGGATGTCGGTATTTAATATGGTTGTACATGCTTGTAGTATTTGCTGTTCTTCCCTGCCCCCCACGTGAAATAATAATTTGGCATTGGTTACACTTAACTTTACGGGAATCATTGTCCAATTGTTCAAAAAACATCCACACACGAGATTTTCTTTTTGACATGATTAAATTTTAATTGAACCCTTTACTTCAATAAACAATAATAGTATTAACTTTACACAAAAATATTTTTTACAATAAAACACCGCTCCGACCCTTACATAAGCAAAAATGAAGCAACAATGCGAAGTAAACAAAACAAGTTCCGACAGGTTCGCAGGCGGCGCATTTGCGACTGGCGCGCGAATCGGCTGTAAACGAAGTGTTACGGAAATGTCCGAAACCATGATCGGTTTGGCCGACTAGTCGGCATTTTTAAGACCGACTAATCGGTTAGTCGGCCGACTGGCCAAAGTTATAATCGGCACATCTCTAATAATTAATTATCAGTAACTGAATATATAAGACACAAATCGAGGTAATTACATAAAATTACCTTACTACCTATAATCGTTGCCTTCTCCTGATCAGCCCAATGATCGATCAACAACTTAGTTACTTACAACTTTTACTTAGTTTGAAAATTTTAAACAAACTCAAATCAAGTTATTTCAATTACTTCCTTACACACAGGTAAATCTCGCGACAAGCTTTGTATTCTATAAATTGTATAAAGACCACCTTCCGGCTCCATCATCAGACCCTGGAAACTATGAAAATATAAAGTACTCGTCAAGACGAATCAAAAGATTCCAAACTCGATAGTGTTGCGACGTTTCTTTATAGAGTTCTTATGACCACCTTCCAGCTCCAGCATCAGATTAGTTCCATGTCATTATTATATTGTATTGATTGTATTGTATTGTGCTTGCAAAATTTCAGCAAAATTGGTTGAAGATATCTGCTTCAAAATTGAGTTGCAAGATTCCACCCAAACCTACATACATTGCAAGTTAAATAAAAACTTGTAAAAAAGAACCCATCTACAATATAAGGTCAAATTGGGATGGCGGTTGCTCCATATCTTCGACTTATTTCTCTAACACATGAATTAGTACTGACTTATCAGTGTGAATATAGGCATCACCATTATCAATACATTAAACTTTATCGATGCAGTGGCGTAGCTAGGTAACCAAGGGCCCTGGGGCAAATAAAAAAATGAGGCCCCACTACTATCTATCTACTACTGGTTAAGTTTTATCAAGTAAAAATAAAAAATATACAAATATTTCAAAAATGCTAAGCTACTTCATCATCACCTCTTTTTCGTGTACTGCAGGGCAGATAATAAAGGGTAGGAGCGGATCTGGCGGACAACCAGTATGGTTTCAGTCAGGGGCGCTCCACCGTGGATGCGATCATGCGCGTGAGGGCTATGGCGGAGAAAGCAGTTTCCTGGGGCGAAGTGGTATTGCCGGTGTCTTTGGACATCGCCAATACGTTCAAGACTTTGTGGCGACCTTCACATACAGCGCAACAACAACATAACATACTACAGCGCCATCTACCGAAGATACATCGAACTACGGAGTAACGGAGGAAACTAAGAAACTAGCAATTACCAATCCTGAATCGCGCAGTGAAAATTCTCGCGCCAGTTAACATATATACAACATCCCAACATCAACCGTTGGGCAGTTGGCCCGCCAGGCATGATCACCTCGCCTGGTCGGAGGATCCTTCCTTTGCGTTGGAGGGATATTACACCCGTCCCTCCACAACTTTATTCTGAAACTGCATCAAGGAGGCACTAGTGCCTCACCGAGTGCCTTCCTACCTCCGCCGCATAGTCGGGGCATATCTGTCGGAGAGAGTCGTGATCTACCCAAGTAGGACCGGTCTCGGTCGACGTGAAATGTCGTGCGGTATCCAGTAGGGGTCGGTCTTAGGGCTAATCCTGTGGAACATTGGCTACGACTGGGTCCTTCACAGTGCATCCTTAGATGGTGTCGCCGTCACGTGCTATGCGGATGACACGCTTGTGACGGCGTGAGGCAACCCTAAGGGCCATGGCCGGGATTGCCTAGGTTGTCGAGAGAATCTGGCGGCTGGGTCTCGAGGTGGCTCTGCTCAAATCCAAGGCTTTGTTCATTCACGGGCCTCACAGTAAGCCACCTGAAGGACTCAGCCTCATAGTAGGAGGCACCCGCATCGGCATCGAGCCCTCTATACGGTATTTGGGGCTTAGTACTCCACGGCCTATGGGACGTTGGACATCACTTTCGAAGTCTGGTCCCCAAGTTGGTTGGCCAGCAACATCGCGCTATTGCGACGATCGCAACGAGTGCTGGCTATCTCTCCTGGCAAGTCTCCTGGCCGGAACTCCACCATGGGACGTGGAGGCTAGAGCTCTTGTGGCTTTTTACCAATGGCGCATGGAGGCGCGGGAGTTGGGTAGGAGTCCTGAGACTCGAGAAATCGATTATTAGAAATTCCAACTCCACCAAGTCCTCGTGGAGGGAAGGAAAGGAAAGACTTGGGCAACCGACCGCTGGGCACGCCGTTATTGCGGCGGTTAGACCCGTTATTGGAGGATTGGCTCGAGAGGCGTCACGGGACCCTCTCATACCGGCTGACGTAGGTGACCACTGGAAAAGGATCCTTTGGATATCACCTGATCCGCAAGGAGCCAATGCCTGAGTGCCACCACTGCGATGGCTAGACCGGTAAATCGGTAGCAACTATTATATGTATATAAAATATATATGTGGTATTTCCGGCTACGCGTTGATTTTATTCTGGTGGTTGCACCTTCGCCATCATTGTATAACGCGAAATAATTTCGCGTTATACAATGATTTGACATGATTTACTGACGTAACGAACATCAAGTGGTAATAAAATAAAATTGAACCACTACATTGACCAGTACTAAAAAGCTTATTGACATTAGCTTCCTTACTCCTGATACAGCATTAATTTTTTAACTATTCTCGAAAAAACTTCTTATAAAAAAAACTGACTTCCAAAAACCATCCAAAGAAAACTTTCTGCCAAAAAAACACTAAAAAGCGTAAAATAAACTGACTCTTCATACATTGCTATGTGCCAATTCTTGTCTATATCTAATACTTTATTCATTTAAATAGTAGTATTATTATGTGTGCTAGGTACCTAAAATCTGTTTGAAGTCGGCCCCAAGCCAAATGTAATAGTAGTTACCACGCTTGCTATCATTCAAGATGACCATCAACGACGTCGCATCGCGCTATTACATTTTGGCTTGGCGCCGACTAAGGTATCCGGGTATAAGGTATCCCTATGTATATTAATCTGCCGCGCTTGAGTAAATCCCGAAATTCCTTCTAGGGCTCCCCTACTAATACATATGCATTTATTAAAAAGCGGTTATTTATATAGCTATACAATGCACTTCCAGCAGACGTGAGAGAGGCAATTTTGCTAAATATATTTAAAAAGAAACTAAAGAATCATATTTTAAATAATTTAAAAATATAAATCACTCGTCGTCCATAACTTGGGCCATACAACTTTGAACGCAGCGAACTCACATCTCAAGACATGCCGTTTCTGAATTACATTAAATTTGTGTAAGTAATCGTTTTTTATACTAATTTGTTCTCATGTAAATGAATATATCTTTTTGAGAAATAAAAGATCTCTAAACCGATATTTTAACATTACAAAAAGACTCTCCAATTTTATTTATTTGTATAGATAATAAATTAATATAACATATTTTGGGCAATCTGGCATACAATGCCATCTAGTTTTCAAACCAATTTATTTTGAAGTATGACATGTTAAGAAAACGTAGCGATGCGTTTTTTAATGCAGTTGCAACAATTTTTTGAGCAGAATTTAAATTCTTTTAGCAGTCGGATTGTTGCGTACTGGTTCGGCCGTTTGTTTGAGGATTACCGAGCCGCGCCCACAGAACACATTTACTCTTCGTGCCCGCTGCTTAGGGATCCCTCCCACACATAACTGCGATGCGGCGTGAAGTTCTTGCGGTGCATTCGTGCCAGCTCGCAGATATTGACGATGCGTTGCAAATTCGCAGGTGTGTGGGAGCCATAGAGTTAGGATTCTTTTTAATTTACTTGACCAAAAATTACTATATATTCTGCCTCGTTGGCGCAGTGATAGCGTACGCGACTGCTGTGCATAAGATCTCGGGTTCGATTCCCAGGTTGAACCAAATGTTTGTATGATCTGCAAATATTGGTTTCGGAGTTTGGGTGTTTTCTGTGTATAATATGTTTATTTACAAAAAAAAAGCATATAAGTATTCTATCAGTACATCCTAGCTATCATAATACAAGCCCTGCTTAGTTTGAAGTTAGATGGCGATATTCAAGGTAGTTAGTAGAGTCACACTGGTTTCAGCACGATTGGGCCGGCTCGACCGGGGCGGTACTACCCTCGCCTTGCACAGATGATGACAGCATGCGTGCTGTCGTGTTTTGTTGGTGAGTGCGAGGCCGGAGGGGCTGGAGGCCCAATGATGCAGAAGCATCACAAGGCCGCCATGGTGTGGATCACCATGCTGCATTGTTATATTGTCTGCATTCCCAATGAGTAATTGAGTATGGACTGGTGACCACTACTCTTGGATTCTGCTTATGCTTTCCATCAGGCAGAGTAAAATCATTTTGGCAGGTTAAATACATTACAAAATGTTTATTAATACTCAAAAACATGAATTCCGAACTTCGATCAAATATATTTGATCGAAGTTCGATCGAGATTCCGAAGTATAAATTGTGCAATACTCATAATTTTGAAACTCTTTTGAGTTTTGAGCTACGTACGAATAGCGTTTGGCTATATAGCTAGTTAAAAGATAAGATGCGAGTTAATCAGAAAACTGCAAATAGCAATAAAATTGTTATAAGGTTTTGGTTAACGCCAACTGGCTAAACATATACCTAAGTGTGGAAGGGCGGGAATAAACGTGTACTTATTTTTATGGTAAATAACAGTGAAACAAAGATATTTTTTTACTTTTATTAACTGCAAGCTAAATAGAAATATACAAGTGTTGATCCAGATGGAGGGATGGGACGACGAAGCCCAATTTATACTTTAAGTTTCATGGTTTTACCTACAGCTTAACTTGTAACTTAACAGCGCTACGATTTCATTACCATACAGTCACTACCTACCTACGCCATTGTTTTGAATTTCAGTCAGAACAAAATAGGCCATGGAAGCACTACTTAACTCTTGCTTAGTTAAAGTATAGAGCAAGGATTGAAAATAAACCGGAGGTATTTGTATTACCCTTTTTAATACACTTACAGCTATAATTAAGCCATATATCACATTGTTGATTCCAAGGAATTTGGTCTGATTTTTTTTTATAAATTTACTCCTTCATTCCGAGCGTTTTCTAATTTATCCCATTCCTCTGGGACATCGATAGATTGCGATGATGCATTCGGTTTCTTCCTTTTGCTTAGTTTCTTCTTAATTACTTTAAGGCGAAACGTCCGAGTATTATTATTAGAATTAACTTTTGCTCCTTCAACAGCTGGTTTGCTATTCACATTATAATTAGTCACTAAAGTCCTTCTAATAATTGATGTTTTATTATACTTAAAACCAGGCTTAGGGGGACCATCATCCTTTCTATCAGATACTGCAGGCTTTATTGGAGTAACAATTTCTTGTTCTGCAGGTGTTTTATCGGCAGTCGGTTCGTGCAAGCTTTTGGTGTGTGTTATTTTCTTTTTCCTTCTGTGTGTTTTTAGTTTCTTTTGTTTCACTCTTAGATTGTGGCGCACTGGGTTTTGTATTCTAGTAATCTAAAATTGAATTAAATTTATCAATAAGGTGAGATCAAGTAGGTAGGTACATACCTAATGTTAGTTACGAAGTACAGATATAATCCATAGTGAATTACCTATAGTTCAAATTTTTAAAACTATTTCTTGAGTTTCCATTTCTAATCTCCCATTACGATAGATGATCGCTTTCGAACGAACGACTTCGTGAATTAAAAAGTATTTTATCTCGTCACTATTCTTAAAATTATTCGTAAGAAAGTTGGAATTATCATAACACATTTAACAAATTGTTTATTGTTCTGCTTTCGAAAAATATGCTTTTGATATAACAACGTAAGGTGCAGCGGCGTATCTAGTCCGTGAATCGCCCGTGTGCAATCATTAATCAAATCCCTTTAGCAAGCGTAGCACACTTCAGGAAACGCACAGATTCATTAATGATGCCGTGTGGTGCGGTGGCAGGCCCGGCGGGCGCCCGCACCCCTTACACTGCTGCGCCCGTGTGCACCGCACACCCTGCATATAGGTAAAGATTTTTGAAATATATATAGATATATCTATGGTATAACAACATACTTCGCTAGGTATGGCATTCCGAGACACAGTGACGAGACAGAGAGAGCCCTATAAAGTGCTTGCGCCCTATTCTGAATAGAAGTGTTAGGGTTCCTACACAGGAGGGGTTCCAGGCATTTCCTTTCGAGGGTGCACCTGGTTACCCTGCTTCTAGTACCCGAGACGGTGTGCGGTTTTTAGTCGGTTCGTGTCCGACATAACCACCAGGCGGTGGTAACCGAGGGGACAAAAAAAAGGCATAAAACATTTTTAACTCTGTCACGTTGCACGCGACATTGAATCTTGTCCTGTGACCCGAGCGTTTATACTCCGTTAAACACCGCTCGATTTACAGCAAGAGCCCAGGGTTCCCACTTGTTGTACATTTAGGTAAATATTAAAATAAATAATAAACAGCTTTAGTAACAAAGTAAGTAAAAACCTTTTAACAAACATGATAATCTGGTCTACTTAATGTAATACTGGTACTAGGTACTATATGATATTTTATTTACTTTATTATTTATTTATTACACAGAGAAAAACAAACGGTTACAATCTTTGTCCCCCAAAACCTGGTTGACGTCAAACGGTGTCGTTCTTGGAATGCGAGATCTTGTTTTCTTAGACCATAGATATATATCCACTACTGTAACTGGGTCATTCTCCGAACGCTTGAAAAAACGTGTCCAGATCGAAATCTCTTTGAATTGATTACTTACTATTTCAATTTTTTTACATGTAATAGAAAATTTGAAAATAATAGTCGGGCCTATGTCCTTTTTTAGATAAATTAAGTAGAAGTAAGTAAAAAAAATTTTAACTTACTAAAATATTGACCTCGGTGGCGCGTCCGAACTCTACGTTGCAGCGGAAATTATTTTTTTATTTTTTTCCTCTAACAAATTACGCTATTTTGCATGTGTTCACAAATGACCAAATAGTTATTTGTTCATTTTATATTATTATTAAATAATGATATGCCACAATAGAGAAGATACAACAGATTGTATACACGTCCGACGTTTTGAGTTGATATCAGTGGCGCGTACCGATCTGCGCATATTTCTTAAACTAAACTGTCTGTGAGGATAGTTATTGGCGTTAGCTGAAGTATCAGTCATAAAATATTTATCTTGTTCTAGTATTGATATTAGGTCAGATTCTAAGCAAGGTCACTTGGCTAGGAAAAGATTGGCTAAGACGTCGGAAAGCCCGAATCAAGAGTCATCCAGAACTTTACGCAATACACAAGGAAAAAGACAGGAAGCGTTATTATGAAAGGAAGAATGAAGGAAAGCCTGTTAGTGAATTAATTCGTCGTTAACAACGCATACATAGAGAGAGGAGTACAATATCTTCAGACAAACATAATCGGAAAAAAGGCTCGGAGGGTTGAAATGCCTTGACTTCTTCAGATTTAATAGTCATACCAGAAGTAGTCGATACAAATGATGATCCTTTGATAACTTCACAATCGCAACTGAAACTTTTATAGCAACGCCAATTAATGCCACCGATAGTAAGGACTCGGCTTAGCACTCAATCAAGTTCCTTCAGTGATTTATTACTATAGAGTCAGTCAATTATTTCATCTTCTTTAACACAACGTAGTAGGACTTATCGAGAATTGTCAGTACCATTGTGTCCATCTAGTGATGCCAGTTTTGCTTCTAACTCACAGACTGGAGTTGCCAGCTCTAATGACTGATAGAGAGTTGCCTTTGACCACCACTGTAACTCCTGTACACCAGGATCAACAGCAGTGACCCTCGAACACACCGAGTTATGACACTCGTCAAGTCCCAGGGAAAATAAACTGTCTTGGAACCCACAATGAAACTAATCAGAAGAAAACCAGAGGAGTTGGAAATAAAAAAAAGTCCAGTTCCCTATTTAGTAAAGAGGTAGACAAAATGAAGTCAAAGAAGTTAACACAAGATCGACATAGTATACCGCCCCAGATGTTATAGCATTATGTTACATTCATCGTACCAAAAATGACATTCTCAGAGGACATGATGAGCTGACTGTTAGCTGCTAGAATCAGGTGTTGAGCGTTGCCACAATGTGTGACAAAGGTGAATCGACTAATTTGAAAGCGTGTAGTTTGCTCTTAACGTTGGCCTGTGAGAAATTGAGCGACACAGTGATCCACCCTCGAGCCAGTCCCTCGACAACCGTTCGCGAATAGATGGCAAGAACTGGTAAAGGTAGCGCCCCTTAAATGATCGTTATTGCCTTTCATCCATGAGGTTATAGACATTGGACTGCTAGACCGGCTCTAGAGACTAATAAAAATCCAGATAGCAAAGTTATTGTACATAGACTTAAATACCCTTAGAATACCTATTTATGTTATTTATACATCTTGTATGAATTACAGAGAAATGTAAAGGCCCCACCTTTTTGATTTAAGAAATGAAGAAGTAGGAACTAACTATACACTTAACTTTTTTAAGCTTCATGCCAAAGTTGATTGTAGTAAGTTTATGTAACGTAATAAACAACGTGTAATTAATCAAATAATTGTTTTATTGTAATATATATCAGAAGTCCCTTAACGGTATTAGTTTTGCTTACCTGAATTTATAATAAAATACATTTTCATTTCATACTCTTTACGAGCTGGTGGGACAGCTCGTAAAGAGTATTTTTGCCCTTCGATATCTGAGTGTAAAAGCCGTTTTTATCCTCTAGAGAATAAAGTAAAATCTTTTTGTTTTGTGCTCGGAACCTTCTTGGTGTAGTTTTTTTTTTATTTGCTCTGGCCGCAATATTTGTAACTATAGCAACGTAACTTTTCTTTTACTAAAATATTAACTAACTAACTGCCTCGTTGGTCTCGCGGTTAGCGTGTGCGACTGCTCATCATGAGGTCTCGGGTTCGATTCCCGGGTCGGACCAAATGTTTGTATGATCTACAAATATTTGCTTCGGAGTTTGGGTGTTTTCTATGTATAATATGTATGTATTTACAAAAAAAAAGTATATATGTATTTGTATCAGTTGTCTAGTACCCATAACACAAGCTCCGCTTAGCTTGGGACTAGATGGCGTTGTGTATTAGATGTCCGAAATATTTATTTATTTATTTATTATTTTTTTACAATTTCTGTTACATTGTTTGTCTGTCAGTCGGTCTGTCTGTCTGTTTGTTCCGGGTTATCTCTGGAACGGCTTGACTGATTTTGACGGGACTTCCACTGGCAGATAGCTGATAACCTAAGGAGTAACTTAGGCTACTTTTTTAGACTAGCTTTGTCCCGCGGTGTATCTCGCGGTACGACAAAAATCGCGGGTAACACCGCGGGGTTGAGCGAGTACCTAAGTATTTTTGAAATAATTTATAAATAAATCTGTAATACCTACCTATCATAATGAAGTACCTAATAAATATTAAGACCTAAACTGAAATAAAAGTATCTTGTGATTGTTATGCTTTTTTTGCATTTAGTTGTTTACTCACTGAGGTGAAATGAAAAGTTACGTGTTGCACTCGAGTGCGAAGATTTTTCACCTCGTGCTCTTTTGATTCCCTCGCTGACGCTCAGGATTCTAATTT
Organism: Diaphora mendica; assembly: GCA_949125395.1. Classification (NCBI taxonomy): domain Eukaryota; kingdom Metazoa; phylum Arthropoda; class Insecta; order Lepidoptera; family Erebidae; genus Diaphora; species Diaphora mendica. Next base: position 38,281,281 of record OX421310.1, on the reverse strand, counting down.
TTTTAATTTTTAATTTTAGAATCCCTCGCTTGCTCGGTCATCAAAATTGAGCACGCGGTTAAAAAGCAACTTTGCACTCTTGTATAACAAATAACTATTTTTTTAAATATAGAACTATGATGTAAATATTTTGAAAACATATTTAACATTTTTGATTTCGGTGAAAATAAAGTTGATTCCGGGAGACGCCATTTAAAAAAAAAAAATCTTCGTAACCGTTCATCGAATAAGAGTGCCTCCAGTACAGATATTTTCAAAATAATATATAGTATTTGAATTTCTTACTAATATATTGAAATTTAGAAAAAAAATCAGCCACCGAAGTCAACTGAATAATAAGTTACCTGAGAAATATCTAACTACGGTCTCTTGCCTGGTCATCCAAAAATTCATTGGCATCCTGGCGATTACAATAATCCAAAATTTTCTTGCAGACAGTCCTTAAATTCTTGATTCGTTCTTTTTTCTTTTTACCTATTATGAATTTATTGTCATCGTCCAATCTTAAAGTTCTGAAAACATGTTAGAACCTTAACCCTTAACTTGGATAAAATAAAAAATATGAATTTACGTATTTTTTTATGAAAATTCGCTTTAAGAATACGTCAGAATGCTAGGAAAAATGTAGAAAAAATTCCTATGCTTTTCAGTATGATGATACTCAATGTATCCCGTGAGATACATTGCCTAGTACCTATGTAACAAATTATTGTCATGGGGAAATGTGTCTTATAAGATACATTGCCAAGATAAGGAAAATAAATAAAATGCATCAAAAAATTCAGTTTTTGTTTTTATTTATTATTGAAATTTGAAAATGCATAAAATAGTGAATTATTCCTTGTAAAAACAAATATATTATTATTTCAGGACAAGGTACTGCGGATCTCTTCTTTTTTCCCTTATCTTATCACAGGATTGTTGATACAGGATGTGCTTCGACATAACTGCTTGCAGTAGTTACGCATTTATTGTCATACCTACCGCTTAGTGACACACATTTTGTTCTTATTGTATATCACCTGTACCTCTTGGTTTCTTCTTCAAGTTCTTGTCCGTACGTAGTATTTTTTCAGCTTGGCTCTTATGCTTGTTGATTTTGTTGACATGGTGTCAACGGAGATGCACTGACGGCTTCTTGAACAGGAATTAGAGAGTAAATTCAGGTTTTCCAATGATGATGGTCATGTGGGCGCGGGTGCGAATCATCGTCTACCCTACGTAAAAATGGAATGTCCTGCATTTCATTTCCGGACTCAGCAGATGATTCATCGTCCGTTGATTGCCTGCCCGATTTTGATACAAGTGCTCAAATTTTTTTGCTCTTTTGCTGTTGTACTCCCTCCTGAAACAAACACTCAAAGCTCACCCTTTTACAAAGCAACATTGACCACAAATTCATAATTTACCCAAGCATATACAAGTATCAGGTTTGAACAAGATTTTTATAATCCCCTTTAGTCAAAAGTAAGTATTTACTACAGCAAAATAAATAAGTTGTTTTTTTTTACATTTTAAGTTCATAATAACGAAAACCACATGCACCCTATATAATAAAATGATTTTTTTAGATTATAAGTATTTACATAGTATATTTGGCAATGTGCACTACAAGATACACTTCATTGAAAAAATAATAATTAGCGAACATGGCAGTGTGCACTGCGAGATACATGTCATTTCAGAGTTAGTTTCCAATAAAATTATTACATTTTTACTCGAAAAATCACTTTTCTCAGACTAACCAAATATTCTAGTTTACCATGCCATGTAAAATAAACACTCCATTGAACAAAATAAATAAAAAAATAATTATTCTTACCTTTTTACGTGGAATTGCATTCAGTCCGTTCGGCATTTTGAACTAGAAGTAACCGTAAATTCAGCAAACGTCAACTTGACGTAGATACGTTCAGAAATAGTGTCACTTTTAAAGAATTAATAACGCTTTGTTCCACAATTAAGGTTTTTTTTAAATAATTTTTTCCAAGTTGACTGTATCTAGGTAGTAGAGCCACGCTGATTTCAGCACGAACGGGCCGGCTCGACCGGGGCGGTACTACCCTCGCACAGAAAATCAACGTAAAATGACAGCATGCTGTCGTGTTTCGTTGGTGAGTGCGAGACCGGAGGCCCAATTAGTCTAGTCAACAAGTTTCATACTTGTTGACTAGACTAAAAGATGCAGTAGCATCACTAGGCCGCCATGGTGTGGGTCGCCATGCTGCATTGTCTGCATTCGCAGTGAGCATGGTGACCACCACTCTTGGATTCTGCTTATGCTTTCCATCAGGCAGAGTAGAGTCATTTTGGCGGTCCAAACATAAAAAAAAAAAAAAAAACTATGCAGATACACCGTCAAGAAAAGGGTTAAGAGGAGCGGAGTAGGGGTAGCTAGGTAAACAGCATGTCACGTATTTGGTTTAGGATGTACTCATATTGTAATAAAACCCGCATAAGGCCTAATCGAAATACATACGATTCTTTAAATAAATAAGACATGGAACTTATAATTACTTCCGAGTTATGACGTCATCTGTCGTCTGAGTCATCCCATGGGTGTCGTAAGTGGTGACTAAGGGTCTAAATTATGCAGGACAAAAGACAACATCACTGCAAAGAGAAGGAAAACTAGAAACATACCAACCCCTCTGCCTAGGCGTGGACAGCGTAGTAGGCCAAAACTTTCTACCTGAGCTGAGGACAAGCCTATATCCAGCAGTGGACTATTACAGGTTTTCGATGATGATGATGACGTATGTTTATTTTAGGTGGTTATATTATTTTCTGTTCTCCAAGCGTGGTGCTATATTAACCCGGAATAAAAAAAAACTTAAGGCTTTTTAGCTAGTAAACCTACACTACTAAGTACATCATCTCACTAGGTAGCTATAGTGTGTCCCACCATGCTGCATTGTTCGCATTCACAATGAGGATGGTGACCACCACTCTTGGATTCTACTCATGCTTTCCATCAGGCTGAGTAGTCATTTTGACAGCTATTTAAAAAAAAAGTGGCCAAGTGCGAGTCGGACTCGCCCATGAAGGGTTCCGCAGCAGCAACAAACATAATATAATTTTTGTTTTATATTTGTGTTGATTGAATGAAAGCTAAATTGCAGATTACGATTTATGACGTATTAAGAAAACTACTTACTAGATTTCTTTCAAACCAATTTTCGTTGGAAGTTTACATGGTAATGTACATCATATATTTTTTTTAGTTTTATCATTCTCTCATCTCACACACACACATTTTTTTATTTATGTATGGCCCGCCAAAATGACTACACTGCCTGATTGAAAGCATAAGCAGAATCCAAGAGTGGCGGTCACTATACTTACTGCGAATGCAGACAATGCAGTATGGCGACCCACACCATGGCGGCCTAGTGATGCTGCTGCATCTTTTAGTCTAGTCAACAAGTATGGAACTTGTTGACTAGACTATTGGGGCCTCCGGTCTCGCACTCAGCAACGAAACACGACAACACGAACGCTGCCATTTTACGTTGATTTTCTGTGCGAGGGTAGTACCGCCCAAAAAGATGATTTTAGAAACCTCAATATCATTTTTAAAGACCTATCCATAGAGAGACACGTATGGGTTTGATGAAAAAAATTTTTTTAGTTTCATTTCTATATATGGGGACCCCCAAAATTTATTGTTTTTTTCTATTTTTGTGTGAAAACCTTAATGCGGTTCACAGAATACATCTACTTACCAAGTTTCAACATTATAGTTTCGGAAAAAAGTGGCTGTGACATACGGACGGACAGTCAGACAGACGGACAGACAGACAGACATGACGAATCTATAAGGGTTCCGCTTAGAATAATAACGCATAGAAACCGAGTCCACGCGTCCGTTTTGAAGCACCTCAAATGGAGCCATATATGGCTCCAAACGCCGGGCCGCTTCGTAGTATTCAAGGTCAAAGTACGCCGAACGTGTCTCGCGAAAAATAAACAATTATGACGGTTTGTGCAATTAAATTGTGTCACAACGCATCTGGAAAACAAAAGAAGTGTGATAACATCACTTTCCACAGGTAAGTTTTTAATATTTCACAGTATTTTGTAAATAATTAGGTCAAAATAGAAATGTTTTGTTTCAATATTCAGTGTTGCCAGATTGTCAAAATATTTTCCCATTCTTTATTACTCCGACTGCTTAATTTTAAAATAGTTGTTACTGATATTTACGTAGGTACACGTTCAGTAATGTAGGTGTTTCTGTGATTTACCGATATCATATACCAAAAATTGAAAGTTGGGAAGTCTAAACGAAATTTATTTCCACACTTGTTTAAATCACAACTTATAAGTATTGCGTGTTGTTGTTCAAAGGATTCCTATTGACCCTATTATTGCTGATAAATGGGTGAAAAATATAAGGCTTAGTCGTGGAGAAGTATACTGGAAGCCAACCAAAAATACACGAATATGTTCAAAACATTTTAATAATGAATATAGGTACATCACACATGCAGGATCGTGTAGATTACGGCGAAATGCTGTCCCTGTTAAAGTATAATTATTATTTAGTACTTATTTAACCTCAAAATACAAATTGTATTTTGAGATTTTGTGACCTAAATATTTCTTTGTTATTTTCTTTCACATTTGAATTCAACTGTGTTTCATTCGAAATAAAAATAAATTGTAATTTTTCACGTGTTGTTGTTTTTATTTAAGTTGAATACTTAATTCATATATAATATACATATAAACACTCTTGTCATATACCGAATTTACATTACCATACTCACACATAGTTATTTATGTATTATTGCCAAAAACAACTGGATATCAGCGGCCGATCATTTCCCCACTTTCGGGAAAACTACATTTCCTCTGGCAACATTACCCGTTTGCATGTGTGAGTATCGTCGCGCGTACCTACGTAATCGTCACACCTATGTGAATCGGTTCAGTGCTTCATTTTTGACAGGGAGCTTGTATGAAGACTATCTTTCTATGCGTTATTATTCTAAGGGGTTCCGTTTTTTGCCTTTGGCACGGAACCCTAAAAACTATTGTGGATAAGAAAACTTACAATTATTTTTTGGAAAATAATTTATACATACTTGATGACCTTGGGTTTGTTTGAGATATCGTTTTCCTTCTCCTCCATCAGCATGGCCGTATCCCAGATGTCCTTGAAGAGTTGACGTCTGTCAGCGTAGCTGTCTTCCGTTGTTATCAGTTCCATTGTTACCTACTCTGAATTAACCCAGTGCCAATACCGTGTGTTATTTATTGCAAGATTCACATTGATGAATCTGTGCAACTTTTATATTTATTTTTTAATTATTCATTTTATGTTTTTTGTTTTGCTTGTTACATGTTTTGGCAATAATTTAGTTCCTTGGTGCAAGTTCTAGACATGTGTCTTTTTTTGTCTATGACTTAATTTTCCTTTTTAGCGCCAGTATGTTGTGTGTTTTAACAAAGTTTGTACGGTTTTAACATGCCAGAGGCATTTAAGTAGGTAACCGTACCCTGAAGATAGGATAGAAACCGTGCGAAGCCGAGAAGAAAAAAAAAGATGGAAAAGATGTACTACTACATTATATCCTTTAAGCCAAAACAAATAGATGTGAATTACAACTTAATACACACAAAATACGTCGTCAAAATTTACTTATATTAATGACTAGCTGTTGCCCGCGGCTCCGCCCGCGTGAATGTCGATTTTCGCGGCAAATAGTAACCTGTATAAGCTATATTACTGTAAAGTTTCATCCAAATCCGTTCAGAAGTTTTAGCGTGAAAGAGTAACAAACACACACACTCACACACATTTTGTGTTTTGTTTCTGGTAAATTATCATAACTATTAAGTTATATGTTTGTTTATATTAAAAATTATAACTCCTAATTCAAGTATTTTAAACTTAAAATTGATCTTTTACATTTTTATCATACGATAAAAAAGTAATCATATAACGTACCTATTGTAAAGTATCTTTTAGAAACTGTTTAAGAACTACCAGATGTGGATGTTGTGTTAGTTACATTGAGATGATAATTTTAGGAACTGGTCACACACACTTTTTTGGAAATATAAATACAATGTAGATTATTTATATATTATTTATTAACTTTATGCACTAAGAATGTACATCGGCGGACTTAATGCCCAGAGCATTCTCTTCCAGTCGACCTTCGGGTGGTGGAGAAATCTTATAAGGCAGGTGTGTGAAACCTTATATACATAAGAAGTCCGTTCAAATTTACAATAATCACATCATATTCAACGTTATACATACAAACATACATATATAAGTAGATATACATATACAGATTACGTATACATAAATACAACATTTATACACTAAATAATGGAAAAAAAAACTTCGTTTAAAAAAACCGACTTAAAAACTAAAAAGTATCAAATAACTTGTATATGCTACCTATTCATAGGTTTGAAGTCGGTGCCAAGCCAAATGTAATAGTAGGTACCACACTACACCACACACACGCTATATTTCGAGACGAACGTCAACGACGTCACCGACGCTTCGGTTGTTTTGTTCTACGCGAAGAGCAGCTATCCCGCTCAAGGTCACGCCATATCAGGAGATATGGTGGCCATGGGACCACATGAGGAGCATACCCTTTCGAATACAAAAATAATTTTCAAAATCGGTCCACAAATTGACTGAGGAGTAATCCGTGTACATTCATACATTAAGAAAAAAATCGATGAAATTGAGAACCTCCTCCTTTTGGAAGTCGTTTAAAAAGGACGGTAAGCTATAGATTAGATAATTCTGCCAGTTCATTGAGAAAGAGCTCGTGTACTTTATTTTTGAATGTATATCGGTTAGTGGACATCCTGATTTCGAGCGGGAGCGCATTCCAGAGTATTACTGCTCGAACAAAGAAGGAACAGTTCACGAAGTCGGAGTAATGAGACGGACATGAGAGAAGCAGATTATTAACTGAGCTAGGATTTCTATCGTGATTAGAGCACAGGTATCGGAAATACGGAGCAAGGTAGGTAGGTAAGGATGGCGAGTTGAGAAATGAAAATAGGAAGGTAAGTGCTCGCTGATTGCACTGTAGGCGAATAGGTAACCATTTTAACTGGGAACGCAAAGCAGACACATGGTCATACTTTCGAATATTGAAAATAAATCGAATGCAGTTATTAAGAAGACGGTCAAGCTTGTTAAGGAGGTCTGCATTCAGGTCGAAGTAACACACATCACCATAGTACATTCAGTGTTCCGCAAACTTTTTGGGTTCAAGGTACATCTAGGAAGATTAAAAATTTTGGAGGTACACCATAATTTAAAAATATTTTTAAGTAATAAAAAACAATGTTTCTTATTAGTCACAAAACTATATTTTTATTTTACACTTTAATTGAGCATAGGCGGTCTCATCTCTCGTCGATCGTCTTGAGGCGTTCCCTTTTTTGTTTTTTACTGTGGTAAGAGTTAAAAATCCTAATCCACATAACTTTAAAATTTTCTTATCTAGTTTTATGGTTAGGCAGATTTAGACAAAATAAAAAGATCTCAGAAATTACAGAATAAAAAATAAAAGTCCTCAGAAATCAGAACAGACTTGTCTATAAGTAAATTCTGAAAGCTGCAGCACTTTGAATAGGAAGGGAAGAATAGAAATAGGGCGAAAATTTTCAGGAAAGGAAGAATAAGAATAGGGCGAAAATGTTCAGGAAGGAAAGAATAGAAATTAAGCGAAAATATTCAGGAAAGGGTAGAATAGAATTAGGGCGAAAATGTTCAGGAAGGGAAGAATAGGAATACGGTGAAAATGTTCAGGAAGAGAAGAATAGAAATGGAGCGAAAATATTCAGGAAGGGTAGAATAAAAATAAACTTCGTACCGCCATATTTACATATCTGTCTCAGCTGGTCTCAGCTTCCTACAGGCAGTGTACAGTCGCGGACAAAGAAAAAGACTTTTCCCGTTATTAAAAAAAAAATTAAATTAAAAAAATGTTTTAAAAAATCTATGTCCTACCTCGTAGTATGAACTCAAATCGTGCCAAGTTTCCTTTTAATCCATTCAGTAGTTTCAGCGTGATGCGCGGGCAAGATACAGACAGACGTCGCGGACAAAAAAAAAGACTTTGCCCGCTATCTTTTAATTTTTCTTATACACAAACCTTGTCCTAACAATAAGGTCCTACACATAAAAAAGAATCATTTCATTTGGTGCAGCCGATCGGAAGTTATGCGCGTACATACATTTCGGCGATACATTTTTATATAAATAGATATGTTGATACTGAATTTTAAAAATATTATCTAATATCTTTACCATTTTTATTTGCATTCTAAACAGTGACAACCAACAAAATATGTATGTCAATACAATGACAATTTCTGAATGAACCAACAATAACAACCATCAAAATAATAATATTAAAATACGCGATAATAATATATAAATATTAGAGATGGGCCGATCATTACTTTTGCCGACTAGCCGATTAGTCGGCCCTAAAAAGGCCGACTAGTCGGCTGACTAATCGGCCAAACCGATCGTGGTTACGGACATTTCCGTAACTCTTCGTTTACAGCTGATTCGCGCCCCAGTCGCAAACGCCGCCTGCGAACCTTGTATCTTCATTTTTGCTTCTGTAAGGGTCGTAGTCGGAGGTGTGTTTTAGTGTAAAAAATATTTTTGTGTAAAGATATTATTATTATTGTTGATTGAAGTGAAGAGTTAAATGAAAAAGAAAATCACTTGTGCCGATGTTTTTTAAACAAGTGGACGATGTTTTTTGTTTTTTTTATTTGAAAGCCTGCCAAAGTTATTCTGCTGAGCTTGATGAAAGCTTCAGTAGAATCCAACACTCCAACACCATACTCACTGCGAACGCAGACAATGCAGTATAGCGTCCTATACTATGGCGGCCTAGTGAGATGCATTTTCTCACGCCGCCTACAGGACCCGGGATCATAGTGGAAGGGAAATACGTGCGCTGGTACCAAACAGTTGAAAACTGCTCGGCACAGGAAGGCAGAACGGAACCGTTTAGTTCCAAAGCGTATTTCTACGACTCTGAAGCGGTGGCTTCTAATGCCAGTACGTGTTGTCCTGTAGAAGATGGGAGAACGTGGGATTAGTTGGAAGAGCTCTTCAGAATACTGTCCATGGTAAACACGCTAGAGGACTGTCACAGAGGCGATATCTCTCCGCAAGTGCAAAGGCTCAAGGGTGGCATCGGGACTAATGATAATGCGGACTGCTGGCCGCTGCAACCGATCAAGAGCATCAAGCAAATTCTGTGTGGATCCATCAAAAAATGAGAACAGTCCTCCGCGAACGAGCGAACCTGGGTCTTATAAAGAAGACAGATGTTCGGGCGCAATTCAGTACGTGAAGATTCCGCGAGGCCGCCTTAGTAATGCTCTCGATTTTTTTATGTGTTTGCTGCCAAAATGGCTCTGCCCTGCCTGATGGAAATCATGAGCAGAATCCAAAAGTGCTGGTCACAATCCTCAATGTAGGTAGTAGGTAATAAGGACAATGCAGAAGTGTGTGGACACACAGGACAGCGTGACCTGGTGAGATGCTTTTTCACGACCCGCTGAATGGACCCGGGATCGTAGTGGGAAGGAAACACGTGCGCTGGTAGTGAGTTCCAAGTTTGACCGCTCAGCACAGGAAGGAAGAACCGAAGGGATGAGTGCGAGAACGTATGTCTACCACTCTGAAGCGGTGACTTCCGAGGCCGGCACGTGTTGTCCTATAGAGGAAGGGAGAGGAGAGGACCAGTTGGAAGAGCTCTTCAGAACACTCACCATGATAAAGGCAATAGAGGACTGCCATGGGGGCTATATCTCTTCGCAACTGCAGAGGCTCAGCTCAAGGGACTCGGTGGCTTAGGGACTGTCGCCAATGCGGATTGCTCGCCGCTGTAACCGGTCGAGAGCGTCAAACAGATACTGTGCGACATCATCGCAAAGATGAGAACAGTACTCCACACACGAGCTAACCTTCTTTTTTTTTTCTTTTTTTTTACGCGGAAAGCATTGTGCACCATACCTCCGTGGGGGGGGGGGGACACGAAGGACGTGTGTGGGACTCGATGGTCTACCCACTAAACCCCGCGGCGGCTTACCTCGGCAGTCGGGAGAAAATCCAGGAACGCATCAGCGGTTTCTGGAAACCCGGTTCCGGTATATCCCGGGGTAACCATAGTCACCCCCGGGGCGGGTCGCTGTTGCGCCTCCTACCGTTCTACACAGTAAGAGTCGGAACACCGACCCTCCTTAGACGACAACCCCAGGCCGCACCGGGATGTCACCGGTCTCGGGCCGTTTGTAGCGGCCACATCTCTCAACGTCTTTTCAACGTTTTTCCTCAACGTCTGCCAGCTTGACTGCAAGTGGTGGAAAGGAAAAAAGTGCAAACACTACAAGCAACCATTTTGTTTAATAAATGTCAGATATGTTTGTTATCAGCAAGTAATTTTAGAAACTGGTTACCAAAAGAAAGATTGCTTTGTTTTACATTTCAAAATGTCTAAAACTGATTATAAAATAAAAATTGACAAATATATTATTGAGAAATACATACAAAGTAATATGCCGAATAGTCGGCGCTTTTTGCCGACTATTCGCCGACTAATCGTCGACTACGATTCTTGCCGGATAGTCGGCTTTACCGACTAGTCGTCGACTAGTCGGCACATCTCTAATAAATATTATGTGGTGTCTATTTAAAACCCTTAATTTCATTCGTGTAATAATATATGATGCCTATTTAAAACCCTTAATTTAATAAGTGCTTCAATTTGACAGTCAAAAGTTTGACAGGAAAGTTGGTAGAACAGTTTTTAAGGGCAAAAGGAAATTGTTGTTTTTATTATCTTCCCCGCAATTTTTCCATATTTTCTCACCGTTTAAACCTTCCCTGAACCACGGCAAACATTTCAAAACCTAAATCAGCTAAATCGGCCCGGCGGTTCTCGAGTTTTAGCGAGACAAACGAACAGCAATTCATTTTTAGGGTTCCGTGCGAAAGGCAAAAAACGGAACCCTTATAGATTCGTCATGTCTGTCCGTCCGTATGTCACAGCCACTTTTTTTCCGAAACTATAAAACCTATAATGTTGAAACTTGGTAAGTAGATGTATTCTGTGAACCGCATTAAGATTTTCACACAAAAATAGAAAAAAAAACAATAAATTATGGGGTCCCCATACTTAGAACTGAAACTCAAAAATTTTTTTTTCATCAAACCCATACGTGTGGGTGTGGGTAGGTCTTCGAAAATGATATTGAGGTTTCTAATATCATACTTTTCTAAACTGATTAGTTTGCGCGAGAGACACTTCCAAAGTGGTAAAATGTGTGCCCCCCCCCACCTGTAACTTCTAAAATAAGAGAATGTTAAATCTAAAAAAAATATATGATGTACATTACCATGCAAACTTCCAACGAAAATTGGTTTGAACGAAATCTAGTAATTAGTTTTTTTTTAATACGTCATAAATCGTAAACTGCAATTTACCTTTCATTCAATCAACACAAATATAAAAATAAAATAAAAATTGTATTATGCTACTTGCTGCTGCGGAACCCTTCATGGGCGAGTCCGACTCGCACTTGGCCGCTTTTTATAGGATATAAGAGAAGAAGAAGATATACAAATTGTTTTGTCAACTTTGCAAGTTTTTTCTAGTAATCTATTACTGTAAAACCAGCAAATTAAATACAGTCTACTGAAAAGTCGTTTTCCTTCATACATTTGGACCTTGCTCCTTTACAATGACCATTTAACGTTATTATGGTATTTTAGTTTTTGGTTCAGAATCGATTAGAGCGTCCTCCCAAAAAAAATCTAAATTTCTCTAATGTACAGAATTAATGTTTTTTTTTTATTATACCTACTTTAAAAATTAATCATATATAGATTATATAGGATAGGTACATCCTACTGTGAAGTTAGTGTTACTTAATTCCAATAGATGTCGCTGTTAAGTTTAGAAACAATTTTCAATAAAATTTCATTGCTTCAGTAACGATTAGAGAGCCCTCCCGATAAAACATCTAAATTTCTTTAATGTACAGAATTGATCTGTTACATCACATTTTTATTATACGTTCAAAAGAAAATCATATTACGTACCTATTGTAAAGTTAGTTACTTGATTCCAAGAGATGTCGCTGTTTTAAGCAAAGAAACAGACAAACTCAACGTTTACAGATTTATTATACGTGATATATGTATAAATAGATCACGGAACAATATTTAAAGTGTCTGTCTGTCAAAACTGTCTAGCAAAAAAAGAATGAATGAAATCACGTGTTATTGAATTACAACCAAGTACAATTATTTTGACTTTCATCCCTTCTCTCCAAGAAACCATGCCGAATTTATGGATAGAGAGATTTCGATAAATCAAATACTTAATGCTACACCGAATTATACGTAATACGTTCTACGATTATTCCACGATATATTAATCAAAGTGTTATTAATTACGCATGGCTGGCAATAGATGTCACTACATGTTGTTTACGTAATGATAAATTCTTTATAATTTTTTTTTCCAATAGATAGAGAGATTGTGATAAATTAAATACTTTATGCTACAATCTTCAGAGTATCTCCTTTCTAACAAAAAAAGAATTATTGCAATCGGACTACTCGTTAATGAATTACAATTAATTACACATTTTGACTTTCATCTCCCCTCCCAAGGAAACCGTCCGGAATTTCGGAATAAAAAGTATCCTATGTCCTACCTCGGAGTATGAACTCAAATCATGCCAAGTTTCATTTGAATCCATTCAGTAGTTTCGGCGTGATGCGCGGCCAAGATACAGACAGACAGACAGACAGACAAAAATGAAAAAAAAAAATAGTTTTCGTTTCAGTATCGATAACAGAGTGCCCTCCAAAAAAATTTTCAAAATATCTTCAATGTACAGAATTTGACCTGTTACATTTTTGTTATAAGTATAGATAGAAGTAAGTGCAATATTAATAGACATGCCACTCACTTTTCAACCTTCGTCAACTAGATCGTTGTTCAGGGTGAAAAACAGTTCGCACCGCAGGGTATCATCCAATAAGCATTTTTGAAAAGCCTGTACTGAAAATCAACAAAATAAAAAAAGCTTTAAAAAATACTTTTTAAATGAATAATGAACATAATCTTTCTTCTTCTTCCTAGCCTTTATTATTCCCAAAATTAATTGTTACATAATATAAAATTAAGTCGATTACGGTGTCTGTTCGCTTGGATATTTTACTAAACTATTCAACGAATTTTAATGGGTGAGTGATTCAAAAGGAAGGTATAGGTATGTGTAATACATGCATTTATAGTAGATAAAATCCGAGAATTTCAAAGACCGTGCAAACCCGGACCGGGTCGTTATATAAAAAAGTGGAAGATTAAAAATAAAATTTAGGACACTCAATGTTCGTAGGATCTACGCAGACAACTTCGTCTGCGTAGATCCTACGAACAGATAGACGAATACACGAATACTAGTTAGTGTCTACGACTTCGTAGACACCAACTAGTATTCTCATAATCGCCAAAATATGTTTATTTGTTTGTTCCGTCTACTCTTAACCAATCCATTGATCATAATGAATTTTATAACCAAAGTGTATGCTAAGAATATTACGACGATCATTTAGGGGGGAACTATCACCTCCCAAATTAAAAAGTTTTTTTTTTTCTAAATGGGTTCCTAGCGAACAGAGTCCTGAGGTATAAACAACACAATCAATTTGAAAACTTCCTCCTTTTTTAAGTCTTGCTTCTGCTAAGACCACACACTTCATATTATACGAGTATAAGTATATAACTTAGAGAGTATAAGACGCAACAAGTGTGTTCAGTGCCTTGAGTCGTTCAGTAGGCGGGAGGCACTTGCTGAAAGCTTTCCTTTGGCGTATTTTTCCGCGAACTTGCGTCGAAACTTTTTCGTAACTTATAATAAAACAATTATAAAGTTATCTCAACGAACGATAGAAAAATAATAATGATTTTAAATTTTCTAATTTCTTATTCGCCGAAATGAGTAATTTTTTGTATATGAAAATTTAGGTTTAATCTCTATACCAACGACGTAATGTCGGCACTATGGCAGTTAAATATGATCCGAACACTTTGTGGGTGGCTCTTAATGAGATCAGTGATGGAAACATATTCCATGTGTATCCGAAGATGCTGGCAGAGTTATTTCTACAGGAAGAGGCTGCGAGACAGGAAGGCGACTTTAGCGAGGCGGAAAAACTGGTTCTGCCCAGCGATAAGGAGTACAGATTGACACAGTATTTTGCCCTTGTCGCTCTACAGAAAAACTTAGACAAGCAAGTATTTTTTGTAACAAAAAACTTTTAAATCTTATTATTCCAAAGTCATTTTGAATTTTATGGGTATTATAATAATTTAATCTAAATCGCAATACTACTAATGTTCTCTGACCCGTTACCGTCTGACCATATAGGTTAATAGGCTGAGCCTCAGACTGCTATTTAATTATAATCTGACTGCTGATATACATACTTATCTAAAAATCTATACGAATAAATAACATTGGAGGATCTGTTTGTAACATTAAAATAACCGCTTTTTAATAAATGCATATGTATGTATGTATACACGGTACATGTACCAAAATATATTTTTTTATTTGTCTGTTTGTTCCGGGTAATCTCTGGAACGGCTTAATCGATTTTGATGGGACTTCACTGGCAGATAGCTGATGATTTAATTCTAAGGAGTAACTTTTTTAGACTAGCTTTGTCCCGCGGTACGACAATAACCGCGGGGTTCAGCAAGTGTATTATATAATTCATATACCTACTCGTATATATTAGGTATATTACCCAGACAGCAGTTGGCCGTGCTCATCGCACAACGATTGTATTTGGCTGGAATCAAACCTACGGCCTCTGGCTTCGCAGTCAGTATAATATTTTTGTTTTTTAATATTTTCGGACATTTAACACACAACACCATCTAGTCCCAAATTAAGCAGAGCTTGTGTTATGGGTACCTACTAGAAGACTGATATTAATACATTTAATTTTATACTTTTTTTGTAAATACATACATATTATACATAGAAAACATCAAAACTCCAATACAAACTGTTGGTCCGACTCGGGAATCGAACCCAATACCTCAAGCACAGCAGCAGCAATACACTACCACTGCGCCACCGAGGCAGTTATTAGTATCACTAACCAGCAAGCCACACAATTGCATACAAAACTTCTCTGTTTCTTTCCCAGATATCTAAAGAAAAATGAAACAAAGAAAAAAGTTAGAAGTTATAGACTTTATTCGATTGTAGGTTATAGCCCGTAGCCTTGATATTATTTCTGTATCAGATAACATTATTGCAGACAATAAAAATGTGACATGATTTGTATTTTTTCAATAATTTATGCGTTAGGCTTATAATGCGTAATAAGATTTTATTGTTTATTGGTAATACAATGTTAATAATGAAAATTTTAACGTGGGAGAGCCACGCTTCGGCAAGAATGGCGTAGTGATACCACGGCCTCACAGAAAACCGGTGTGAAATAGCGCTTGCGTTGTGTTACACAGAGTGAGTGAGGATACTGGCAGCCCATACCCCAACCCCTTCCCCATCCCCATCCCCCAAAAGCACTTGTGACGCCTCGGGTGTCCATGGGCGGAGGTAATCGCTTACCATCAGGTGATACGTCTGCTGGTTTGCCCGCTATACCATAAAAAAAATAAAAATCCAAGACTTTTGCCATCAAGGCGTGCTTATGAAGATGGGCTTTTTTTATTTTTTAATGTAGGTAACATGTGTGAGAGCTCTCATAATGTTGGATTATTTAGGATACTAAATTCAAGTAACATGCTATGTCGTTTAAAAATAATTTTAATGAAAACAACAAGTCTATTAAAGATTGCGCTATTATTACTGCAAATATTAACTAGAAATATTTGCAGCCAGAAATGATGTACTAAGTCTTTCTTATCAATAAATGAAAATCATCTCAATTTCATTTAGACATTGCAATTTAAAAACTTGATATTTCGCTGTAACCGTATTACTAATTTTCCAAGAGATCCGTCCGATCATCGTCAGTTTGCTAATTAAGAGCAATTATTTAAATTATTTTTTATTACACAACAATGTACACATTCCTAAAGGCGGTCTTATTACAAACAATCAACTTAAAGAATTTCAAAGCCTATGTTTCGTGGTCCTCATATAGTATGGCTCTTTATGGTTGTGAAACTTGGCCAATAACTAATCAGGATAAGAAAAAACTGGAAGCCTTTGAAATGTGGTGCTGGAGAGGAATGGAAGCAATCAGCTGAACGGAAAAAAATACCAACGAAGAAGTTCAAGAAAGAGAAAAGGCTGCTGATATCTACTATAAAAATTCGAAGAGGCAAGATGGTAGGCCATCTTGAGCGTCATGATAACTTTTTATGTAATATCATAGAAGGAAAAATAGAAGGAAAGAGAGGAAGAGGAAGACCGAGACACAGTTATATAGATCAGATTAAGGAAATAGTGGCGGTTGCGACGTATAAGGAGGTCAAGGAAACGGCTCTTGATAGGGAGAGCTGTACAAAGCTGCATCTACAAGAGCGTAGCTCTTAAGTTAATGATGATGAAGTACGTCCTAACTATTTTAGGTCTGCCAGACTATTAAATAGCAGTGTTACCCGCAGTTGTTGTTGTAAAGGTACCACAATAACCGCAGGTAACGCTGCGGGGCAAAGAAAATAGCCTTAGTTACTCCTTATATCGTCAGCTATCTGCCAGTCAAAGTCCCGTCAAAGCGGTCCAGTCGTTCCAGAGATTAGCCGGAACAGACAGATAGACAGGCAGACTAAAAAAAAAAGACTTTTTTATGTAAGTGTGATACTTTTACTCGTAAATGTATTTAATGTAAGCTCATAATTTGAAATTGAACAGACAGACACTTCAATTTTATTTATTTGTATATTTGATCTGTATAGAATCTATATAAAACCCTAAAAAGACTAAGTACTTACAAATACTTCATATCTTCAATCAGATTGCCTACTTCAGTTTCTGTTCAAAACTCGTTACAGTTTAAATGGGCTGTTCAGTTAAACCAACAGTAATAACGTTGATTGCGCCTTCCCCATATGGCGACCCTGACCTACACGCAATAACACCACGGCGCTTCACTACACTTCGTCATAATGGCTAATTGGATTCCATATAACTGACTACATGGTTATAGAAGGCACACACGAAGTAATTATACCTTGAAACACATTACGTCACAAGTAATTCGTACTAATTTTAGAAATTCAACAACAGTAACTCTGTCACGCTTTCACGGCTAAACAGATTTGGATGAATTTCGGTGTAGTGATAGATTGGACCTGGGAGAAGAACTTAAGATACTTTTTTTTGCGACAACCGTTAGACACGCGGGCGGAACCCCGGGAAAAAGTAGTAGATCTTATAAAAGAAATTGCCCTTCGCACCTGCTGTCTGAACACCATAGACTGAATTTATTTTCATGCAACATTTAGCAATGTATAAAGGTAACGGGGAATATAAGAGTGGAGATTATACTATACTAATATTATAAAGAGGTAAAGTTTCTAACTTTATTTGAATGGTTGTAGGGGGTAATCCTCGGAAGTACTGATCCGATCCTGAAAATTCTTTCACTAACAGAAAGCGAATCTATTCAGGAATGACATAGGCCATATTTTATTATGGTTGAACAAAAAATTCAGTTAAAAATAATAGTATTCGTAAATAAAGTCGAAGAAAAGCGGGCAAGTAACGCCCTAAGTTAGTGGCATAATATATAAGTATATATTAAAATTTCTTATAAATTTTCTAAAATACGACGAGAGTATTAAAGATTGCCAAAAAAAAAGCTTTAAGCGATGCGTGAAAAAGCATCTCACTATGCCCCCATAGTGTGGCTCACCATACTGCGTTGTCCACGTTCACATTGAGGATGCTACCACCATACTTGGATTCTACTCTTGCTCAATCTCTTTAAAATCCTAACATAAAAATAAAATGTTTTTGTTACTTGTAACTTTGTTTGCTTGGTTGTTAATAATTGTTTTTGCTTGCTGTGGTCCAGTGGCGGATTTATATATTTGCCGCCAGTAGGCTATGAAACTTTTGCCGCCCCTTCTAACTCCTGTAATTCAATACCCATTTTTTTTCGTGTGGAAACCTTTTCAGGCCGTCATTCTAAAGGGATTTTTTGAGTGTAGTGTGTCGAACCGAGTAAAGGTGTTGGTGGGAGGAGGGGGAATGTGATTTATAATTATCGCCATCCGCACCATCAGACTTTTATTTCAGAGTCAAGAAGTTGGGCTGAAGGGTTCGCCATCAACCTGTTTTTGCAGGTGCAGAAAGAGATTGAAGGCGTTTTCGTACAACACAAGTGGAACACACGTCCCCGTTTATGATCTCCTTGACCGGAATCGATGAGAAGAACGTGGAAGATGTTCCACTCGTCCTGGATGCAGTGATACGGCTAAGGATCCGTTGTAAGAGCCTGCCAATAGTTGTTTGAGCGCCCACGTAGAATACCAACAAAGCTGGTCTTTTTCTTCCGTGTTGAATTGTAATACATTGAGATACCCCTACCGGACTGATTAAAACCACACTCTGTCTCGAGTACTAGCAGCTGGTATGATAGATGGTGGTAGCTGGTAAATGTAACATAGAAGGGAAACGTGAGGTACCCAGATAGATCTCGAGCCATTTACGGTTTGCATATGATCGCCTCGTATATGTGGACCACAATCTCTCCTTCCTGGCTCTAAAAATCTAACCCTGGCCTGATTCTACTACCGCGAACAAATCCCGTCACCTCTAACCCCCCAGGCAAGCGGCTATCGTCTATCTTACCTAGGTGTAGGTAGAGTCTGGCCTGTTCCCGGACCTACCAGACCAAGACTAAACCTTTCCTAGTCCCACTCCGCCGTATCCTTCACAATTTCCACCTAAATAAGAGAATCCTTACTAATAGCCGTCCTGATGTTTCGCCTCTACTTGTCCATTTCATTCCAATCCATTCAATTATTCAGTAGTTATTGCATCAAAAGTAGCAAACATCTGTATATCCATCCACACAAATTTTTGCATTTACAATATTGTAAATAAAATCGAGATTGAAAGCCGTAGACAGAGATCGAGAAGAACCGATCGACATAGATGTAATTATAATGTAATAGTAAAATATACGTGTATTAGTCATCTAAATTATGACAATCCTTTATTTTTAACCGACTTCAAAAAAAGGAGGAGGTTCTCAATTCACTGTATTTTTTTTTATGTTTGTTACATCATAACTTTCGACTGGGTGAACCGATTTTGATGTTTTTTTTTAAAGCTGGTGCTTTCCGTGTGGGCACATTTAAATTTGGTCTAGATTGAAGTTGGTTTTTTTTTGTTAAAATTTGTATATTATCGTTTCGATACTTGATTTAGCGTCTTACTTGGAATTGCCGACTGCATGTATTGTGTACACCCGTACACGCCGCTGTAGTTGAACACCGCCGACGTATTTATTAGCCTCCACTACCACGGGTTACAAGAGTGCCTGAAGCGACAAGCGGAACTACTAAGACTATTTAGAGGTACGAACCGTCACGTAAGAGGTTCAAGATGAATATCTGAGGCGTCGATCTATGCCGTGCAGTGTTCCACAGGGGCTGATTTCGTCATTGTCCCGTAGACCATAGGTTACTGGTGCAGGAGACTTCCCATCCGGTCTGGGCGTAAACTGCTATGTTATTGACAGTTTGAATACAGCCCGAAGGGCGACCTTTAAAGATGTGGCGTCCAGGGATGTCTCTTTGGTGATATGGCAGTGGACTTAATGGTGTACAAAAACGTAAGTCTCTTCACTTCATTAGTCCCGTAGTGATCCATCTTATGGCGCCTCAATCGTGTTCCATTCCATCCTCGTACCGGATCAATCCCAAAAAATTTATCTAGGATTGTTACTTGACGGTAGGTGGCTCTTTGGCGAGCATTTTTGACAGCTTGCTCAAAAGCTAGTGGGCACAGCGTTTGTCCTTCGGCAACTTTTGCCTAATCTGAGTAAACCAAGCGTCGCCACAAGGCTGTAAGAGGAATTCTCCGGTCGATAACACTATACGTTATTACACTATACCCTGTGTGGACGGTAGCTCTGATCGCCCAAAGTAGGGCGCCAGTATTGTGGGTTAGAGCCATACGTGGTTATCACATTGCGTCTAAAGACGCGGCGCGCGTTGGCCGGAAAACGGAACTAGGAGTAAGTTGAATCCCACCTTTTCCTGTTCGGTGTACAGAACCAATTCGCTGTGCCAGTGCTTGGATATCGCTGCGTTGCGTGTTACGCACCATGGTCGGTAGCGGCATATGTTGTACCTCTTTATGCGAAGATCACAACGCAGTGAAATAGGCGGCGGAAAGATTCAGGGACAAAAATTTCTACTCGAACCTAATTCGTCACCGCCCGGGCGGCGCGGTGCATGGTAGGACCTCATGCCGCCCTCAGTGGTGATTAAGAAAAATGTTAATCAAAATTACAAATTTAAATTGTAATGTTAAACTGTTATTGACATGTTTAAAAACCTATATTTACAAAGATATATTTAATTAACCGTTTAGTATTTTTTAAAATATTATTAAAGTTGAGAGTGTTTGGTACAGTAAATAATAAATTGTTTCTTTTTTGTTAAACTGTTAAGACTTCTTTTCGCTGTTTATATTATACTTAACAATGTTTTTTTTTTTATTTCTGTATGAAAAAAAGATTCATCTAAATTTGCCGCCCCCTAAAATTCGCCGCCCTGGGCTCCAGCCTACTCAGCCTAGTGGTAAATCCACCACTGCTGTGGTCTCCTGTAAGTGAAGGAGTAAGTACACCGGTATAATACCCCTTTAGTAATTTATTGTATACTGTACATATGTGTATATCCTTTGTTAGAGATCCTAATTTAATTAAATATATAAAAACTAGCTGACCCACGTAACATCGTTTACGTTTTTGTGAATCTAAACCATTCCCAGATCCCCTTGAACACACACAAAAAATATCATCAAAATCGGTCCAGTCGTTTGAGAGGAGTTCAGTGACATACACACTCGCACAAGAATTATATATATAAAGATGAACTCTGTTAATAAATACCAAACGTTACACAAACAGCTACAGCATGCTATGAGTCTACCTCTGTCTGTACATATATGTCTATGTGGTAATATCATGGTAATATTCCTTGCATGTAATACCTCAATACAATTACCTTTATGCACCTATGACCTACTGAATTCTCCTGTAAACTGCTGTGTGCCGATAACGCGAAATACGTTTGGATAGCTACTGCTCACGCTTCAACACTGCCATTGACTCACTTTTGTATACAATATAGATTTATATATCGTTATGTAATAGTTAGTTTTTATGATCCTAAGTATAAATTTCTACTTTTAAACTGCCAAGAAGCACGGCGATGGAGCGTTTCTTTTCAATTTTAATATCAATTTTTAACCGACTTCCAAAAGGAGGAGGTTCTAAACATCGGTATCTTTTTTTTTTTTTTATGTATGTACATCGATTACTCCGTCAATTGTCGACCGATTTTGAAAATTCTTTTTGTATTCGAAAGGGTATGCTCCCCATGTGGTCCCATGGCCACCATATCAGGATCTGATGATGGGATCCCAAGGAAATCGAAAGAAACCCTCAAATTTACGTGAGCGCCTGCAATGAAGTTAAGAGCAAATTGTCTGCATTGCTTCATATTCTGTAGACATCGATAAATTTTACATGAAATGATGATGAGAGACTTGAGAAAGACTAAAATGCGAAAAAAAAAAAAATTCGTTTAAAAAAACCGACTTCAAAAACTAGAAAGTATAAAATAACCTAATTTGTATGGGCTACCTATTCATAGGTTTGAAGTCGGGGCCAAGCCAAAATGTAATAGTAGGTACCGCACTCGCCGCGCGTGACCTTGAGCGGGATAGCTGCTCTTCGCGTTGAACAAAACAACCGAAGCGTCGGTGACGTCGAAATATAGGGAGTGTGGTACCTACTATTACATTTGGCTTGGCCCCGACTTCAAGCCTATGAATAGGTAGCCCATACAAATTAGGTTATTTTATACTTTTTAGTTTTTGAGTCGGTGCTAAGCCAAAAAGAATACAAACGAACAATTACAAAAGTCTAAGCGATAGTCACTTGGCACCGACTTCATACAGATTTTAGGTACCTAGCACACATTACAATACTACTATTTAAATGAATAAAGAATTAGGTATAGGCAATTTATGAAGAGACAGTTTATTACAGAGAGTTTTCGTTGGATGTTTTTTATGTATGGCCCTGCCAAACTGACTTTACTCTGCCTGATGGGAAGCATAATCAGAATCCAAGAGTGGTGGTCACCATACTCATTGCGAATGCAACAATGCAGCATGGTGACCCACACCATGGCGGCCTAGTTATGCTGCCTTTTTTTGAAGTCTGTTAAAAATAAAGTCGCTTTGTGTTCTTGTACGCTTAAATCTATCAAGTTAGATTTTGATGCAGTTTTAACAATAGAGAGAGTGATTAAAGAGTAAGGTATATACAAGTAAATGTGTATTTATTTCAGTTGTCTTGTACCCATAGTACAAGGCACAAGCTCTGTTAAGTTTGGGACGAAATAGATCTTCTTCTTAGCGTTTCGGCGGCAAACGTTTCGTGTCAGTGTAATTAGATCTTAGCAGACCAGAACGCGGCCACTCTGACTGCATTGTCGGTGGCAGCCATCAAATCCTCCCTCGTGCAGGTGTCCGGGCAGGCAGGGCATGATGTAAGGTGGGACATCGTTTGGGTTTCACCGCATAAACAGCCCAGGTTGTCACCGTCCGCAAAGCTCCACCTCGACATGTTTTCCTTGCTCCGGCCGACCTGAGTCCGAAGTCTGTTTAAGGACCTCCAGGTCGGCCACGGTAATTCGTGTCCAGGCGGTAGGCGCTCAGCCGGCACCACAAAAGGCTCCGGCAATGACACGCTGTCGCTCCACAATTTGCACCTAGCTTGAGATGGGCCCAAGGTCAGTGGGTCGACACATTTCGCAAAACTCCTACGACTCTTTAGTCTCTGTTGGGGCAGGGTGTAGCCGTACATGGGGTGTCGTGGGTCGCTCTCCATTTTTGCCCTCTCTGCGGAACTCGCCACAGTCCTCCGAACCACCGGTGGCGCTATGCCGGCCAGCGGATACAGCAGTTTGGTAGGGGTCGGTTTGAGGCAACCTGTAATTATCCTACATGTGTCATTTAGTGCTGTATCTACTAACCTCGCGTGAGCAGATCGGCTCCACACGGGGCACGCAAATTCGCCAGCAGAGAATGATAGCGCCAGGCCAGATGTTCTCATAACCTGCGGCGAGGCTCCCCAGTTGGTAGTGCGGAGACGTTGGAGTAAATTATTGCGGGCGTGTACCTTCTTTTTAATATTCTCGCAGTTTTTTCTAAATGTGAGTGACCTGTCGAAAATAGTACCCAGGTACTTTGGATTGTGATTGTGGGCAATGAGTTCACCCTGCCACATGATGTTGAGCCTTCGGTTCGCCTGGTTGTTGCGAAGATGAAACGCGCAGGACTCAGTTTTTGTTGGATTTGGCTTGAGCGAGTTATCCCTGTAGTACCGACTCAAGGCGCAAAGAGCCGCAGTGAGGTTGACCTCTACTTCTTCGAAACTGGAAGCTTGGGATGTTAGCGCAAGATCGTCTGCGTATATAAAGCGGAAGGTGTTCGGGCTGGACGGTTGGTCGTTCGTGTAGATGTTGAATAAGAGCGGGGCTAAGACACTGCCCTGTGGCAAACCGTTCCGCTGGGATCGCCAGCGGCTTCGATCCGTGAGGAGATGAACCTGAAAGCGACGATTATGGAGAAGCTCTCGGAGTATCATGACAAATTTTGAATCGCCAGTCATTACTTCCACCTTCCACAACAGTCGCCTAAGGTTCACCGTATCATATGCCGCAGTGAGGTCGACGAAAACAGCGCCGGTTATTTTTCCCAACTCAAAACCGTCCTCGATATGTTGCGTGAGTTTTAAGGTCTGGTTGCAGCATGATTTCGCTGGTCTAAAGCCCGCTTGCTCTGGTATCAAAACCGGATCTATAAAACTAGTAAGCCTGGTCAGCAGCAGTCGTTCAAACAGTTTATATGTGTGGCACAATAATGATATAGGCCGGAAGTTTTTGGGGTTGTCTGTTGTTTTCCCCGGTTTTGGTATAGCGATAACTTTAGACTTTCTCCAGACCCTTGGTACGGAAGCGGATTCCAAGCAGTTGTTAAACATCATCAGTAACCATGACACAGCAGCAGGGCCGAGGTGCTTTAATTGCTCCACAGATATGTTGTCCACCCCCGAAGCCTTGCCACATTTAAGGTGATTTATGGCCGAGACGATATCAGACAGGCCGAATGGTTTACTGATGTGATTATTAGCGCCCCTGATGCTGTTCGATTTTGGTGTCTTTGCGAGGCGGCCTGATGTCTTACCATTCAGGAGAAGCTGATGGGCTATCTGATTAGCGGTGACTAGTCGGGGAGGTGCAGGTGAAGGAGGGTCGCTGGTCAATTTCCGTATGGTGTTCCATGCCTTCTTACTGTTATGGGTCATGTCGATATTGGTAACAGTGTTCATCCAACTTTCCTGTCGAGACTTACCTATCTGCAGAAGTAGCTCCTCACCGACTAAGGTAGTCTCCGCGGAGAAGGGGTCGCGTCTGAATAGACTTTCATACTCCTCCAGCAGGTCTCTGGATTCTTTCGATAGTCCCGGTATGTAGGATTTTCGACAAGCTCTAGGTATGCATTTGCGAGATGTTGTGGAGACAATGTCAACAAATCGGTCGTAATTCCGTGGCGTTGGTGGGACACTTAGTAGGGCCTCGTCCACGAACCCCGAGAACCGTTGCCAGTTGGCCTTAGAGTAGTTGAATCGGCGTTTGGGTGGGAGCGCATCTAGAGGTTTTATGACGGGCTCTATTGTGCACATAATGGGCCTATGCTGTGTACGAGGTATGGGAGTGCATACGGTCCTAGTGCACTGTGAGATGATGTTTTCACTAGTGAAGGTTAGATCCGGGTTGTAACCACGCTTCCAGCGGCCACTGTTAAAGGAAGCTGGTTGTTTTGGGCTGTGGAGAAGCACTAAGCCGTTGGACTCTGCCCACTCCTCAACAGCTTGCCCATTCACATCCGTGAAGTTGTAGCCCCAGGTCGAACTGTGACTATTAAAGTCACCCATTACAATTTTGACGGGCTGGTCGCTGAAATTTTCAGGAGGCAAGAATTGAAAGGGCGTCCCGGGGGGCTTGTAAAGAGAAGTGACGGTACAGTGGCCAAGGTCTACTGTAATTATTTCAATACCATTCTGGGTCGAACATTTACTTGACTTTGTGCTTACGCCGGGAGCAACAAACACTGCGTTACCGTGCTTCGGGTGACAGATCTCGGCGATAAGCGTGAGTCCAGGAATGTACGGCCGACTCTGAGTTTCATCCCTATGGGTTTCTTGGACACACAAGACGTCGCAGTGCGCGGTGCGACATAAGTCAGAGAGAATTTCTGATTTGTCTTGCGAGAAACCCTCGATGTTAATAGAGACTACACACAAGGCCGGCTTTAAGGGTGGACTGTTGGTGTTTGCCATCGTGGTGAAAGGATTCGCCAATCAGCAAGGGGATCGCCGATTGTTTCCAGGGTGCGCCGGACGTACGGGGCTCATTATGGTACGTCGCAACGGGGAGGCTCCTTTCATGCACCCCCGAAACGAAATAGATGGAAATATAATATACAGCTTGTTGCCCTGTTGTATGTCGATTATCGCGGCAAATAGTAGCCTATGTGTTATTCTAATGTATAAGCTATATTACTGTAAAGTTTCATTCAAATCCTCTTATTAGTTTTTGCGTGAAAGAGTAAAAAACACACACACATTTTATACTATTAGTATTATGCATATTACAGAAGATGAAATACGATAATTTCAAAGAATTCCATGCAAAGCTCACTAGTGTGTTACAAAAAAAAAAGTTTGTGTATAATATAATCTTTTGAACCAGTGAATTTACTAGACACATACACCTATACTTTTGCCTTTATAGTGCCTATAGGTATACATAAATAAATACATTGATCTTGTATTTACGGAGCGCTAATTGAAGACTTTTTTAAAACGTAACTGACTTATTTAAACCAATTTAAACAAATTAAATAGTCATCATACTTTAACACTGGTTATAATTAAACTAAAACTTTTTTGTAGACTTCAAACATTATATGACAAATGTGACTTGAATTACGTCAGCACACAAACTCCAGGTCAACGTAATATCTTAGAAACAAAAAAAAGTATTGAAGAAACCTTTAAATCATTTTGTGTTTTTAATATAGTTATAGTTTAATATATTGATTTATACAAACTTCTTTCTATGTGTAATGGATAATCGGAACTTTATAAAATTGTGTTTTGCAATATCTATATAATGGCGTGTGCGGGCTTGAGACAATGATAGCAATTGACAACTTACGACGAGAAATAAAGTAAGTCTAGTTCCCTATAGTTCAGTCTTATTAGTGCATAGAGCAACACCGTAGCATAACCTGCACAGTTGGCCTAGTGGTTTAGGCGGTCGCCACGCCGCTTGCCAATTCGCCAAGTGTTGTGGGTTCAAATCCTACACGGGACAACACTTTGTGTGATCCACAAATTGTTGTTCTGAGTTTGGGTGTTAATTGTGTCCGTTTCATGTATGTCTGTAAAGTCCCCCGCGACACAGGATGTTTATTCCTAATGCGGGAGTTGTCTTTTTAAAAGAAAAAAAAAGAAAAAATAACCGTACTAGTTGTTGCCCGCGGCTCCGCCCGCGTATATGTTGGTTATCGCGGCAAATAGTAGCCTATGTGTTATTCTGATGTATAAGCTATATTACTGTAAAGTTTCATCCAAATCCGTTCAGTAGTTTTTGCGTGAAAGAGTAACAAACATCCATCCATCCATCCATCCATACTTACAAACTTTCGCGTTTATAATATTAACTAGCTGACCCACGCAACGTCGTTTGCGTCTCCTGTTGCCCGTAGCGTAATAATTTCCCCCCGTTTTTGAAACATTCTTCATTGGTACTCCGCTCCTGTTGGTCATAGCGTGATGATATAGATAAACTCGCTAAACTTCCTCGATAAACGGGCTATCTAACACTGAATGAACTTTTTCAAAATGGACCAGTAGTTCCTGAGATTAGCGCGTTCAAGCAAACAAAAACTCTTCAGCTTTATATATTAGTATAGATGACCCACGCAACGTCGTTTTCGTCTCCTATTGCCCGTAGCGTAATAATTTCCCCCCGTTTTTGAAACATTCTTCATTGGTACTCCGCTCCTATTGGTCATAGCGTGATGATATAGATAAACTCGATAAACTTCCTCGATAAACGGGCTATCTAACACTGAAATAACTTTTTCAAATTGGACCAGTTACTGGTCCAATTGGACAACTGGTCCAACTGGACGCGCTAATCTCAGGAACTACTGTAGTTCCTGAGATTAGCGCGTCCAAACAAACAAAAACTCTTCAGCTTTATATATCAGTATAGATGTATTTATTATACTCTTCTAAGATCTAATACTCATAATCAACAACACATTTATTTGGATAAAGACTAATATTAGGTATTATGTTGATAAAAACTCTTTGGCAAATAACTCAATAATAGGTACCAACTCTTAGCGTCTTATACTCGTGATAACTTCTAAACGAAATGTCCGAATGGGATGAAACAAAAAGTATTTTACTTCTACATAAATACCCTTGATAACATAATGCTTTATTTAGATAAGGATTAATATTACGATACACATCTAGCGTAGTTTCTTTCTTCAGACGATTTAATAATTTTTTTGAACACAAAAGCGGTTATTGTGACTAAACCATGATAGTTAGATATATGCTCTCGCGGACTTTTTTGTAGATCTTAATGGGACCTACAAACCCGTAATACATTATTTTGTTCTATTGTCAATACTTTTTGCAGCGCACGCAAAAATGGGTTTTCGATTTCACACCTTGGGTTACAAAATAGCAATTTTCTTACGGATCTCTATTTTTTATGAAAATAAAATATAGCCTATAGCCTTCCTCGATAGATGGACTATCCAACACTGAAAGAATTTTTCAAATCGGACTAGTAGATCCTGAGATTAGCGCGTTCAAACAAACAAACAAACAAACAAACTCTGCAGCTTTATAATATTAGTATGGATAAGATAAGCCCAAATGAGCCTACACGTTACAGAATGTTTATAATATTATGTGTGAGTGAAATTCTGAATATTTTGTTTTAATTGTTGAAGTGAAACTTCTAATGCGACTTCCAACAAGGTTGCGTTAAACGTTTAACGGTTGCGTTAAATGTTTAACGCTACCATGAGGGGGTATGAAAGCACTGTTGCACATCACGAAGTTTCACTTCTTCCGCGCGGAGGGACTCCTTGCATTTTTTTTGTGTGTGAGTTCGTAGTGACAGTTCATTGTTTTTGTTTGAGTCTAAAATGGGTACCTATGTGTGAAGTCCTCCCCCCCTCTCCAAATATCAGGCTAGTCTTTGTAACGGCTGCTGTGCCGATTTTGATGAGACCTTCACTGACAGACAGCTGATGTTATAAGGAGTATATTAGGATACTTTTAGTTTGGAAACTACCTGAACCACGTGATACTACCAACAGTTGCTGCTGTGAAGCGGCAACAACAACCGCGGGTAATCTGTTTTTCTATATAGCTTATCTATATTTTTATATATAAAGCTGAAGAGTTTGTTTGTTTGCTTGAAAACGCTGATCTTGGTAACAACTGCTCCGATTTGAAAAAATATTTCAGTGTTAGATAGCTCATTTATCGAGGAAGGCTATATATCATCACGCTCAGACCAATAGGAGCGGAGCACCAATGAAGAATGTTTCAAAATCGAGGGATTTTTTATCCTTTTGAGAGCTTCCGCTGTGTGCGCTGCGTAAACGGTAAAAGGTTCGCAAAAATCATGTAGGTCTGGATTGTTTCCTAGATAGAAAAAGATGGATACCGAGCTTATCCAGAGAGATTCTAATAATTAAATCTGTACTCCCTTTTTCGACAAACTATAGTATGAACAAAGTATAGTAGTGCTATGATTAACTATCATAAAGAAGACTATAACAAAGAGAGTTTCATATTCGGTTTGTTCTAGTAAAGAATGATTAACTTTTTGCATGTCGTTAATATAAAGTTAAGATCGACTTTAATCCTTAAATATTGCATTCTAAGGGAGGATGACAATGAAAAACCTCAAGACCCGGCTGAGGAACCGCCAGAAGAATGGGCACCCTGGACCCTGGACCTGCCACTCAATAACCCTCATGCACCGCCGCCTGTCGCCGTGAAAACAGCTCCTGGGCCTGCTTGGGACATTGAACAGGTATTAACTTTTAATATTTATTACTTTTGTTATTCTAGAACTACCGTCGGCATATTATGGTTTCTCCAATCTCCATTTCTCCAAAAGACGCCATTAAGTTATATTTAAGTGACATTTTTTGAAAATAGTACGCTTTCGAAGTTGACCGTTATGTGAAATTAGTTTCTCTTTCAACATCATCATCATCAGCCTATCGCAGTCCATACCTGGATATAGGCTGCTCCCGTTGCACGCCACTCTGTTTTTTTGGGATTCTCTTTGATAAACGTGAAAATTTTACAAAAATGATTCATATTTTGGACGTTCCTATCAATTTAAAAACATAATAATAATCGTATGAGCCATCGTCTTACATTATTCGCGTACGATGTGTAACTCAAATTAACATATCACCTACAATCTGACGACCAACTTTATTAGCCGGAGAGTTACAGAAAGCACAGTAAAAATATTTTTTCATCAATTTTATAATATGAAGACAATTTAACCAGACTTTTTTGAACAGAGTTGATTAAATAGAACCGTGGGGTCGCTGCTCACCGAGTAGGCCCGAAGTACAAAGATTTAAGTTAAACGTTTGCTACAGGTTTTAAAAGCCGCTCGCTTACTGTGCAAGCCACCGATGGCTGTGAACTTCACCGATGAGCAAGATATGCGTTGTGTGTATTCACTCATATACGACGTTTTTCGATGTAAGTTTATTGAAAGCTTTTATTACGTTTATATAGCAATTATATGACCTAATTCATGTGTTCATTGTCATGTTTTACGATTTTCTAATAACAGAAATGAATAGTCATAGTTGGATAGACCATAAAAGAAACCTGTGAAAACCTTTTATGCTTAATGAATAGGCATTGCGCTAATCCAAAATAAAATAAAGAAGAAGCAGGAAAATGATGATGGTGTTTATGATTGCACACTGGCACAGCCATTTAAGGGCCTACCTCCCTTAAGATGCGTAAAAAAGGTTGCATTCTAAAGACTACTCCTCAATAACGGCTGCATCAAAAGATTTGAAAAAAATATATGTTTACTGTAGATTCATGTGCAATAATGTGAGCATTTGATTTTTACGTACGATAAATAGTATTGCCATTAAAAATATTTAACAACACGCTATATTGTTCGCTTATTTGCCTACTACTTTTAAACGGCTTTGAAGCTGAAAAAAATTTTTACATAAAAAAAAAGATTTTTTAATTTGCAACAAATTAGTCATTGCTCATTTAAATCAATCAATATTTTGTAAAGAAAATATTCAATATTGAGACTCGCAACGTGAAAAGTACAGCGGATCTCTATGCGGGCGCAGGCGGCAGTCGTGCTTTGGCATTCAGACGGGAAGGCTGTGTCGCTCGCTGCTCTGCTCGCGCTATCGACTAACTACGCGTATACGTTTGTGTATGTGCAAGTATTTACGTACTTTCTGAGTTAGTGTGCATTACAGACTAACTCGCTGCAAAGGACTCAAAGTGATCGTACGCTTGGACGCTTTGTGATATTTTGACTGCCTCGGTGGCGCAGTGGTAGCGTATGCGACTGCTGTGCTTGAGGTTTCGGGTTCGATTCCCGGGTCGGACCAAATGTTTGTATGGTCTGAAATAATTAGTTTGGGTGTTTTCTATGTAAAAATGTATGTATTTACAAAAATAGTAATGTATGTATTTACATCAGTTATCTAGTACCAATAATACAAGTTTGGTTTAGTTTGGGACTAGATGGCGTTGTGTCGGTGTGTGTCCGAAATATTTATTTATTTAATTTATTTGTAGACTATTGTTTTTGTAAATTTGTACATGGCACTAATTTTAGAACCTTTACAATTCTTGTCTCGGACGAAAATTTTCTGATTTTTTCAAGCTATTATTATTAAATTTGCAATTTATGACGCAACGCCATCGAGTTTGAAATCATTTGATTCTTCTTGATGAGTGCTTTATGTTTTGATAGTATCCAGGGTCTGATGATGGGGCCAGAAAGTGGTCAGAGGAACTCTATAATAAAACGACGCAAACACCATCGAGTTTGGAATCGTTTGATTCTTCTTGACGAGTACTTTATGTTTTGATAGTATCTAGGGTCTGATGATGGAGTCGGAAGGTGGTCATACTGTAATAAAACGACGCAACACCATCGAGTTTGGCATCGTTCAATTCGTAATTTTTAATTTATTTTATTCTTTTAAATAAAGGCTTGTTTTCAAAAAGTTTTTTTAAATTAATTTTATTAGAATGAAATATATTTTTTTAAATTCAAACCTTATCATCACTATCACTACATAGTATAAAACAAAGTCGCTTTCTCTGTCCCTAAATCCCTTTGTTTACCTAAATCTTTAAAACTACGCAACGGATTTTGATGCGGGTTTCTTTAATAGATAGAGAGATTCAAGAGGAAGGTTTTTATGTATAATAAATGCATAATATAGTATGGAAACACTGTTAATTTTCGAGGTTTCTAATGTGATTACGCTTACATTGCAAACGCTGGTTGCACCCTACGAGATAGATCAAAATAATGTACTACAGTATTGTACACCTTAAAAAGTACTACAAAAGAGTCCGCGACGGTATATGTCTGTCTCTTAGGGATAACCCACAACAACCATTTTTTATTCCTTTCTTTTTACGAGAAATAATGGCTTATTTACGAAGTGATTTTAAGCAATACAGAATGAATCCTTATACAATTAAGTAAATTAAATACATTGTGCATTTAATATAGATGAAAATTGTCCTTTACAGTAACTAATTTAAATGAATATATTCGAAGATATTACAGATTTAAAATGCACGAATCGTGTCGTCGGCGGGGGCATCTGAAATCCACCCGTGCGAAGCCGGGGCGGGTCGCTAGTTTCTTGATATATTAAAAAAATGCAACTGCAACAATTTGGTGTAGGGTCAAAGAGGAAACAGAGTGTTCAGTGTTGAGTCTGTTCAGTTTTTCTAAGGCTTATAAAGCTAAAAAAATGCCAATGAACCGCTATTTACAACCAAACAGAGGAGAAACTACCGTGGAAGATCCACGCTTCGGCATGAATGGGCCGGCTTGACCGGAGTGATACCATGGCCTCTCAGAAAACTGGGGTGAAATAGCGCTTGCGCTGTGTTTCACCGAGTGAGTGAGGACACCGGAGGCCCATATCCTAACTCCTCCTCCTATCCTCCTCTCCATCTCCTTTGGGAGACGGCTACGCACTTCTGAAGCCACTGGTGTTGCGGGTCTCCATGGGCGACGGTAATCACTTACCATCAGGTGATACGCTCATTTGCCCCCTATTCCATAAAAAACGGACCACACTAACTATAACGGATTAGATAACTTTGTTAGTTCAGGAGTTATGGAGGTCTACCTTGTAAAATACACTCATTTGGAAAACTTTAAAAATAATAATAAATAATAATAATAATAAATAAATATTTCGGACATTTAACACACAACGCCATCTAGTCCCAAGCTAAGCAGAGCTTGTGTTATGGGTACTAGACAACTGATACAAATACATATATACTTTTTTTTTTTTTGTAAATACATACATATTATACATAGAAAACACCCAAACTCCGAAATAAATATTTGTAGATCATACAAACATTTGGTCCGACCAGGGAATCGAACCCGAGACCTCATGAACAGCAGTCGCACACGCCAACCGCTAGACCAACGAGGCAGTCAAATAAATATTTCGGACATCTGACACAACGCCAATTATTTTCAATCTAAGCAGAGCTTGTACTATGATTGCTAGATTGACTGATAGAATACTTATATGCTTTTTTTTGGTAAATACAAATATTTACATATCATACAAAGATTTAGTTTGACCCGGGAATCGAACCTGAGACCTCATGTATAACATTTGCGTACGCTACCACTGCGCCAATGTTACTTAAATGTAAAATATTAAAAATAAATTCATGATAATTCCTTGTTGGACACGATTTTATTTCAATTTGTAGACATTGGTGACTACGGAACCCTATTCTATGGGTGACCTGACACGTACCTATTTACCTACTTTTTCATTTATTTAAAGATGCTAGAAGTTTTCAGAAATATGATCATTTTTACTTTTTTTCTACAAACAGTAAAATTAATTAATACATTTTACCGGATTTCTTACCTCTCTTATCAAATGTAGGTATTTGGATCGGTATGTCGAATTATTTGATTTAAAATTTACTGACAAAACCTTCTATATGGTTTTTAGTCTAATTTAACATACTTTTTTGCACTAAGTACATACCTATCATTAAATGTGTCAAGTAAAATTTTAGTTTTAAATCTTACTAAAGCTTTTAAAAATATCTGGTTTTTATGTTCACATTATAACCATTCTGTTTTGAAGTTTTAGGCAAAAACGCCGGTCAAGCGGGCATGTCTGCACCGCTTCCTAATCTTTGATCATCGTTTCGAGGTACCGCGTGCGGTACGGAGATATTGATGTGTGCGGTGCAGATATGATAGTATGCGTTTAGCTCCGCCCAGACGCTCAAGGTTATTGAGGCTACTATACGCCTTAAATAGAACTTATTTCAAGTTCAATTTTTTATTAGCACATTTTTTGGATAGATGTATTTTAACTTCTGGTTAGTAAAATATTCTTACTCCACATTGCTATTGGTTTTATAGTTTGGTTCTAAGTCGAAAACTGTACTAAGTACATACGAGTAACGTAAGTCTATACATGTGGTGTACAATACAATATACAATACAATGTGGTCAAAAGTAAAACATTTTTACATAGTTTCATTCGTCTTAAGTTATTTTACAGTGACTTATGACATAACCTACGGATGACTTCACGACGACACAACAAAACGAAGTATGAAATTAAAACACGACGAAATGAAAGGTTGCTTGCGTGAATGTTGTGTTGTAAGTGGGTGATAAGTACTTTAAAAAAGTTGTTAAAAGTATGCTTTACGACATACAAACCCTCCGCAAAAGGGAAAGCCGCTATAAGCGGGTGTCACGAACTCGCAGGAACGCAGTGACACAAAAAAGGGAATGCAATTTCGTATATGTGGGTAGAGATTTACTGATTTTAAACATTGGAACCTCATCGTAGTATTTGTAGCCTTTTTATCGTTGTAACATTTTTTTAACTTTACAACGTTTAATCATAGTGGTCAAATTCAATTACAATCTAGAGATTTTGATATTAGGAAATGAGAGATTGAGGGATAGAAATCGATATTTTAAAAATTCTAACATATTGTTACCGTACAATTTACTACTCTTCTTTGTTCTTTTATTCAACTATTGAAGCTTTATTTAAAATGAGTAAAATCTTCTCATGAAGAGGAGACAATTGAATTAAATACAAGTACGTTCATCAGTAAATTATTACATGAAACAGGTCAAGGTGATGTCGATGTGGGTAAAAAAGTTCGATCATAAAATACTTAGTGATCAAGAGTCCCATATTATATGCTATTTCAGTACGCCCTCCGACACACGTAATGTGATATATAATATACCTTAGTACAATTGTATTCAGTCTATATTTCAATGTATGTTGCATGTTGCATAGCAAGCATGTTGATATTTCCTATATTTGTGACTTGTGCACTCACAAATTAACAAAATTTAACCGTTTTTTTTTATTTATTACAATAAAATTGGTGTACAAAATCAAGATTTAAATCACATCCACGGCTTTCGCGTAATTATTTTTGTGCCATTAGTTGGGAAAAGATTTCTTTCTGGAATGATATGCTATGAATCAAAGAAGTTACTTACTTTCTTTAATATGGAACTAAACTGCATTTTTGATTGTACTCATCTTTTCTGTCTGTGACCAATTTAGCGAATACCTATATATTAACACTATTTAGATATTTTTACTTTAGCTATTAGATTTTACGAAAGTACAAACACCAAACATTTTAATTGGGTGGAACTAGTTTTGTAAAAGTTGCGCTATTTATCACAACTTTATCGTGTAGGCATCCATTTCATAAACTTAAATAACATTTTGTAACTGCAATAAACTACTGGTGGCATAGCGTGTGTTAATCTACGATTTACAATGACGGTAGTCCTATCGTAAACGATCTTTTATAACTTACTAGCTGTGCCCGCTACTTCGTACACTTGACATTTGGATTTTCAAGTTATTTTAAAATTTTCACCGTTAAACCTTCCCTGGACTACGGCAATCATTTCAAAATTAAAATCAGCTAAATCGGCCCAACCGTTCTCGAGTTTTAGCGAGACAAACGAACAGCAATTGATTTTTTAAGATGTACCTACACGAAGCGGTAGAAGTTTTGGATCACCTAATTAATTACTGTAGCTTTTTCAGACTGTGATCACATACATGCAGGCGCGGTTCCAGCCTGAAATTTTGGGGCGGGTCACTAATCAAATAAGTCGAGTAAATTAGACTTTATTGCACAATACACAATTTCATTTCACACATTAAAAACAAATGGATATCTTTTGTTTTTATTGGTAAATCTGTTGGAATCATAATATTTAAGACGTCTGTGACAATCTCTGGATGAATATTTAGAGGAACTAGCTCTGTAGGGGGACGAAGGGCGTGTATGGAACTCCCGACAAATCGGTCTAACCACTAACCCCGGCGGCGGCCTACATCGGCAGTCAAGAGTAGCTCCAGGAACGCATCAGCAGCTTCTGGGGCTAACCTTTAGAATCTATACAATCGAT
Organism: Diaphora mendica; assembly: GCA_949125395.1. NCBI lineage: Eukaryota > Metazoa > Arthropoda > Insecta > Lepidoptera > Erebidae > Diaphora > Diaphora mendica. The sequence continues at coordinate 38,245,123 of OX421310.1, read as the reverse complement.
TTGAGAGTTGACAATTTTATGTTTGATAGTTCTTGCTTTTGTTAGTCTACTCCTAAAATTTCAACTTGCGGAAAGTCGTAGTTTTTGAGATATAAATTTTTGAAATTATAAATAAAATACGTGAAAATAATTTTGACATCTTCTCTGCGTTTTGTTATTCCTTACGTTATTCGTTTTAAACTTTTTTCAAACTCTCAAAATAGTTTTTGTGTAACTTTTTGCTAAATTAATTTAGTTTTTATTGTAATACACACCGTAATATACGAAAAAATACTTTTCGAGTATTTTTTTATATATTACGTTTTGATATTCACTTTTAATAAAGGACATATTTTCTTAAAAAAGGAGAACCAAAACGCAACACTAATGACGCGACGCCATTTCAATTATAGAACTACAACAACTTAGCAACACCCTAATGTTTTTGTTAGTGGCTAACTTTGTAGGTTAGGTTAGAGTTGTGAATTATATATATTATGTGTTATAGGAAATGTATAAGAACAGGATATAATTCTTAGGTAATTAATAGCAATGTATTATTCCGAGTTGGCACAATCCGACTTTATTGGGTTAGGTTAGATGGCTAAGGCGGGAGCGCAGCGCAGCGAAGCTCCCGCCTTAGCCATCGTGGTTATTTTTTTTATAAACCACCCAGAAATAGGAGCCCCGCATAGCGGGGCTCCGTCGACTCATAATTGAAGCCAGTTTTTATATACATATTTATGTAATAAATAACAGCGATAAAACATGTTTATTAAGTGGAATATACAAACAATTTTTGTACAAATTTCTACTTTTTCTAAGGGAACCAAGTATTTCCGGCGGGTGAAATGGTGAGGAGGTGAGGAGGACCCCCAAGTAAGGGGTAAGGGGTATCCCCCACCCCCTACCCCCAAAATCTATTGTATATATTGCGAAATGCGTCCTAACCTATAAAATTTTCAAAAAATCATATAAAAAAAACTATGAGGAATCGCAACCCCCCCTTCAAGGGGGGCTATCTACCACCCCTCCCCTACCCCCTCCCCCCACCCCCGCCCCCGAAATCGATTGTATAGATTCTAAAGTCCTTCCGCTTCTGGAGTCCCCCCTGCCTTGCCTCATCACTGAGGTACATCCCGGGGTAACCAGATTTAAACCCGGGGCATATCGATGTCATACCTCTCACCGCTCTACACAGTAAGAGAGTCGGAACACCGACTTACCTGAGTCGACACCCCCGGCCGCACCGAGGTGTCGGGTCGTTTGCAGTGGCCACATCTCCCCTGCATGTGGCCACAACGACCGTTAACTTTGGGGAGCTAGCGGCCTCTATCGCGCATCCTTCGTCGCCTCTTTCGATCCTGCTCTTCGGACTCCTTCTGGAGCATAACGTCTTCACACTACTCGCCAGCATTGCAGCGATCAATTGGTGGTGACAGGTATCGTCCGATCTGGCCGACCGGGCGAAGTCACCGAAGCAACCGTGCCCGGTGAGCATCTGAGTGAATCGGTAGGTGACACAGTTGGTTCTCTCTATGCAAGCTTCGAAGCTCGGCAGAACGGCTCCGACAGCGCGTTGGCTGGCACAACCCTGGGTGTCGAGCCGTGCCAGCCAAGCTCGTAGTTGTGTGTGTGTTCTGACGATTCATTCCGCGCTCATTATACGGCGCTATCTCTTCGTCATTCTGACCGACGGATCGAATTTCGTCGCAGACCATTGTGTTCATGTCGGCTGGAATGTCGAAGGGTGCCAGGATCGTAATCGCCTCGTACGAGATCGTATGGTGGCCTCGTACGATCCGTATGGCCATCAACTGCTGCAGACTCCCGAGTTGAGCATTACAGCGGGAAGATCCCGCCGGTGCCCCATAGAGGACCATGGATCGTACGACACCCATACGCACATAGAGGCAGCGAACTTCTTCCCGCGGTCCCCCGAGATCGGCGCCCCTGCTACTCCTCGTACTGGTGACTAGTCGCCTGAAATGCTTTTCAAAGCCCTACTGATTGTCCAGGATGAGGCCTCGGTACTTCATGTACTGACCCACTTGGACTTCGGTGTCATCCACCCGGAGGTATGAGCTGGGTGGTTCCTGGCGCTTTCGTAGGCCATGGAACCATATCGCCTCAGTTTTCTGAGGCGCCACCCTCAGGCCCAGCTCATGAATCTTATCATCGACACAAGCCATCCCTTGCTCGGCGAGCAGAAGCACCTCCCCTCCTCCTCTAGCCAGTATTAGGGTATCGTCTGCATAGCAGGCAACACTGAGGCACGAAGTCAGACTAGTGCGAAGGCCCGCATCGTATGCCAGGTTCCATAACATTGGGCCCAATGTAGAGCCCTGTGGAACCCCATTGGAACCGCGCCTGCATACATGACGGGCGGAAGGTCATGAACCCACGTATATCGGCAGATCCATACTAATAAAATATTATAAAGTCGAAATTAACTTTTTTAAATTAATTAACCACTGCACTTCAATGAAATTTGGAGATACCTACTTACTTTGATTCTTAAGGAAGGACATAGACTCTTTAATTTAATACGATAACCAACAAACACGCGAGTGGAGTCGTTGTAATGTAAAGGCGCGTCTCCACCGAAATTGTCGGCAATTTCAGTGTTTCCAACTGTTTGCAACTCTTCAGAAAATCGCCAACTTTTGTTTCCATTGTGTCTACACCGAGTCGCCAACAATTTGGAAAACATTCCAACTACGTGTCTTAACAGAGCCAATAAATATCTGCAACAAGCTTATTGTTTTGATGTTTACCGCCAAAAACAGAAACACGGTTCCCAACATTTCTTGACCATTTTTGTTGACAACACAAGGAAATTACAGAAACTTTTGTCACCAACACGTGTTGACAACACAAAAGTTGCCAACATTTGTTCGGTGGAGACTCGGCTTAATACTCTTTGCGTATACCCATGTGTGCTTTTTACGTGTAGGTACTCCTTCATGAAATAAGCATAAAGGTTGTCCTAATGTATCGTCCGGGACCTAATGGTCCTAAGGTAGTATGTTATACTGAAATAAAAGCACACGCTGTCCCACTACTGAGACTTATAACCGGTGCTTTAGATGCATTCTGATGTGAAAATCCTTTCGCTCCAATAATAGTGAAAATGTCTATTGAGTAGAGTGGTCCCTCTATCTGTATACTGTGGGGGTTATGTGTAGTCAGTGGACTAATAGTACCTGAAATTCGGGAAATAACAACACGACTAAACTTATTGTACGCTTTTACTGCGAGATAAATATTTTACAATATAGGAATACAATTATTCATATTTCACGGCTAGGAGGTCTTGACTCCGCGACCCCTGACGGCTCTCTTCTTCTTCAGCATTCAAAAAAATCAAAGTTTCAAATTATATAAATCAAATTTAGAATATTCGCTTCAAACAGGAGATTTCATGTGCCAGTATTTTGACGTGGAGGTTGTATAGCTCTGTGAAGGCACCAATCGCCACAATACCGGAAGAGTATGTTTGGAGGTATGTAGGTCATTCGATAGAATCGGTAGGACTGTAGGAGATATCGCTCTGCCAATCTTCCATTAGGGACCTTATCGCCACAGTCAGAACTTCGTAAGAAATCACAAATTGAACACGAGTTTCTTAAACGATTGTATTTTATACCTCTCTTTTTGTTTTTACAAATAAGCTTTCTTTTTTCAAATAGGATTTAGACTGACATAACAATCGTCTTGTTAGATCAGGAGTGAATTCGAATAATACTCGCAATTTCTCATCAATAAAAGTTGGCAATTGAGTTCAAACGGTACCTGGAACGTATAGATATTGTCACCATTGGTTACATAAAGCCGATCTGTCTATGTCGAAATAAAAAGACCATGAATTCTAAACTATTTGGCCTTTTTATTATTGCACGTAGCACGTTGAATGTCTCCTCATACAGAAGTTTTTGGTCACGCGACAATATTTTTATAGTTTTATTTGAATGATATATAACTATTTTTATTATTTTGCCAAAAATGTTTTCAGATAAAATCGTATTGGATCAAACACTTCAAGATACTGAATTCTTTTCGTTTCACCCAGAGGTAAGTTGTTTCATTTTTAAACTAAGAACTATTCGGTACTGAAAGCTTTCTTCAGTAGGCATGCTATATGTACTTCACGTTTCATGTGGCTTAGAGCACGCAGGTAAATATAGCACTCGTATATAAAGAGTATAGGATGTTTTTTTTGCTCTATTTATGGGATAGGGGGGATTACCGCCGCCCATGGACTTTCGTAACACCAGAGGGGTCACAAGTGCGTTGCCAGTCTTTTAAAAAGGAGTAGGTTATTGAAAGTTTGAAGGTCGTATTGGTCCGGGAATACCGCAGGCGACAGTTCATTCCACAGTTTTGTTGTGCGAGGCAAAAAGTCTCTAGAAAAGCGCACAGTTGTGGACCGCCAACCATCTAAATGTTGTATAGAGTTTGTTTAAGGTTTTCCTTATATTTCATTAATGTTGTCCTGCCTAGTTTACCTTTAGTCGCCTCTTACGACACACATAAAACACACAATCATAGTTAAAAACTGTCACCGAACAGAGTTTTGCCCCATCTAGTTAGTATATTAGAGATCACTGTAGTTCATTCACATGCCCCGCACACTAACAAATCAGGTGGTTTCGTAAGAAGCGATAAGTTGTGTTACCAACTAAGTAAGTAGCGGTTAGTGTCCAGTTCAAATCTTACTAGTATTTCTACGAAATTAGTCATTATTATCAAAGCTCTGTAAAGTCGAAAGTCAAGTACTGAATTATTTTACGCCAGGCTAGGGCAGAGGGAACTTTGAACCCACACGAAAGTAAGTCCAAAGGTAATCTGGATCAGTTTTGTAAATTAATTAATTAATTGAAATTAATTAATAAAATTAAATTAATTAATTAATTTAATTACTCGTATTTCGGACGTTTAACACACAACGCCATCTAGTCCCAAGCTAAGCAGAGCTTGTGTTATGGATACTAGATAACTGATATACATTCATATATACTTTTTTTTTGTAATTACATACATATTATATATAGAAAATACCCAAACTTCGAAACAAATATTTACAGATCATTCAAACATCTGGTCGGACCCGGGAATCGAACCCGAGACCTCAAGCACAGCAGTCGCGTACACTACTACTGTGCCACTGAGGCAGTCATCATTAATCTCATTCTATAAATTAGAAAACTTTACAATTGTACAATGAGTAAACTTAAGATCCTTGCATTCAACCAAATAAGTTCTAGTTAATCTAATTGTAGCCGCCCCGCTACATAAAATCCCCGCTATAATTTTTTTTTTTCTAAATTACATAAAAATAATACCCAAGTACTTTCCATTATTTCTGAAATCTCCTGAAAACTTTTAATGAATAAATCTTTCCATTTGCTGCGCTGACAAGTCGTCACCGCTCTATGTAAACGAAAGTTCTTAAGCCATTCATGAATTTCAATTTTTATTCTGTTCTTGAACTTGTAAAAAGATTGATGAAGGTCTTATTACCGTTGCGGTTATCAAGGTTGTATATTTAGGGCTCGTTACCGAACAATAATAACCTCCAGTTAAGGTAGGTTCGACAAGATGTTACAAACTTACAATAAAAGTATGCCCCATCTAACTCACATTAAATGGCTTTCTCGTGACCGAAGCGATTTCTTTCTGAACGCTCACGAAAATGGGGTTTATATTTATGACGATTCGTTTGTGTACCAGCGAAAAGAATCGGTATTTCAAGATTTTGGAGACTGATAAATAGGCTCTTTTAAACAAATCACGAGACTTTCGGTTGAGGTCGTTCAGTGAGGCGCCTACTAATTGGTACGGTGGCGGTGGTAATTTCAGTTATCAATTGTTCGCATTTATAAAACGTTTGTATTTTAAATTTTAAGTGAGAGCTTGGATTTCAAAGACTGCTTTGTAAATTTACGTTATTTAAGGTACCAAAAAATAATCTCGTAAACGTAAACTAGTTGAGACCACAAATAAAATACTTTCTCTATTTCCTAAATAAATTATTTTGTTTCTTATAGGTACAGTAAAACAATAAGTAAAATTTTAACAAAAACCGACTTCAAGGTTCGACTCGATTTCTCTTAGATGTCATCATCAGATCTTAGTGTCCTTATCATGGTACCACCGCTAACCGTTGGGATATCTCCTTTCCACTAAAAAAAGAATCATCAAAATCGGTTCATAAACGACGAAGTTATCCGTGAACACACATAAAAAACATAAGATCTACGTCGTGTACTTCTAAGGGACAGTGTTATAGAAAAATCTTAATTTGTTTTTTATTAGCTATACTTAATGGTGTAGTCTCAACTCATTTTCAACATTTTAGTTTGCGGCTCACCGACACCTACTATGGCTGTTTTTAATGGAGTTAGCGAGGCGCCGTTGGGGAGCACGACCAAGGAACGAGATGGAACGAGCAGCACAGCTCCTGGATGAAGTCGGTTCACCGTTTAAAGAGATTGAGAATATTGTGTGGGAGGAGAGAGTACACTTTGCGGCGGCCATTGCCAGGATACGCATCAAAAATAAAGCCTTCACGTATGTCTTATGGGGTTTTACATTTAGTGCTCGATCCACACTATCTGACTACTATCCACACCGATTTCTATGAAATTTAGCATGGAGATAATATGATTCTTGAGGAAGGACGTAGACTGCTTACTATATAGCGCGGGCTGAGCCGCGGACATTTAATAAGCTAATATAAAATACCAAAAAAAAATGAGAAGTCATGGCTAAAACATTGTAATAAGTTCGTCTAAATTTAATTATTTTCATACATATTTTACATAACGTTGTCAACGGGTGGATATGAACATGTTAATTTAAGGTTTCAAAGGATAAATAAAAAAGTAAGTAACGTAACAGGTTATCGGAGCTGTTGCCAGCACATCTGCGTGAGGAACGATCAGCGTGTGCCAATAGAGAGACAGTAACGGGATGGGTCAACATTTTTAAAGCTAAGTATGTTTAGGAACAGTTTTTAGTTTAACTAGTAAATTTATCAACTAAGTTATCAAAAAAAGCTAAATCATTATGTCATCGCTAAATTATTTACGATTGTGTATTGTGTTAGTTTATTCGGTACCCACGGGTGGGTATACTTGCGAAGGAATAAGCACGTTGACTTCTTTTTCTTTTTTTTCTCCCTCGGGCCGTCAAGCCCCCACTGGGATTTACGGTATGGTGGTGTGTCGGAATCGTCCGACTAAAACCACATGGTGTGCCATTTTACGCCTGATACAAAAGGATCCGAAAGCTGATATTACGACATACAGACCCCTAGCACGTGGACTCTATTGCAAAAGCTTTAATATGTTACAGACCTTTTCATCTAAACTCGGGGCTTGGCTTATACCTAGTATTGAAATCAAAACAACTACATTTTATATTGAAACTAGCTGACCCGGCGAACTTCGTACCGCCATATTTATACACAATAATTAGCAATAAATTAAAATTGCGACTATAATTTGAGATTTAAACTATCCTATCTCTCAATTTGGATCGAACTGCACATGGTGTGCAAATTTTATTATAATCGGTTAAGTGGTTTAGGAGTCCATTAAGGACAAACATTGTGACACGAGATTTATATATATTAAGATTGGATGCTCTTCTTTTTTAGAAAAGTGGCGCTACTTGTAAAAAAGCTACACGAACTTGGTTATTCTTATAGCAATTCGCGTCAACTGTGCGCAGGAGAATACAGATTCGATCGAGTATGTCCGAGGTATGTACCTACTATATTTATTTTAGGTTTATTATGCCACTCCATAATCTCAGTACAGGGAACAGGTGAATCGATTTTTTTATCCTTTGTATTCGAGCGACGATTAAGCGGGAGACTAAACATTGAGCATTGTATTTTAATGATAAATACTACCAATAAATCAACCTAGAGCTATTATCGTCCACGGCTGAACGAAGCTCTCCCCAAAGGAGCGCCAACTATCGCGGTTTTGGGCAGTCCGCGTCCAGCCATTAACCAAACTAATATAAATAACTACCAAACCAAACCAAACTACAGGTAAATTAGCTTGGAGAAATTTTTGCGTTTGTAGTAGTGTATGGTCAGCAAATAAAAAAAAAACAACATTTTTTTTTGTTTTTTTTTTTAAAGGTAATATACGTTTGTGGCTGGAGCACACCAAATGCGTACACGTTAAGCATACGCACTACGTACTAATACGGACGTGAAAATGTGTATCCACTGCATTGTAATCTATGGAACTGTATGAGGCAGACAAGCCAGTTCCAAACATTACAAGCAGTGAATGCCGGTTTTCACTTCAGTGAAGACGTGTATGAATTAGGTGTTCTCCGGCCATAAATGTTTTATTCTAATAATTCATCAACCCCAGGCATATCACAATCATCCCCATCCTCGCTTTCATCAGATGAATTATTTAAATTAATTATGATTCGTTCTGATATTGTGTCTAAAGCTGCGTCTCTACCCTGATATTTGTTTTCCTCCTCAATAGCATGCAGACAAACTTTTCTCCATTCCTCTACAGTTATGGCGTTCATTTTTTCTTCAGCTAATGACATTATAACCTTCATATTCATTGCGACATTCTTTTTTGTGACATATGTTTTCACTATCCCCCATATATTTTCTATAGGATTAAACTCCGGATGGTATGGTGGTAAACGCAGCACAGTATGACCGTGCTATCGTAATATTTCGTCTATCTTGTACTCTACAAATCTCGCCTTGTTTTGCAGAATCAGTTCATATAATTGAGGCTTAAGCAACGTGGATGAATGCTCAATGTTTCGCAATGTCAGCCAGTCAATAATTTGCTGTTTTCTAGAATTACTATACGGTGCAGGATTTTGTATTGAGTTATGATATGGTGCGTTGTCAACAACAACAACACTATTTGGTTGTAAGTTGGGTATTAATTGAGTTTGAATCCACCTTGAATAGTTGTCATAGTTCATATTGTCGTAGTAATCTCCACTTTTTTGGTTGGCTTTAAACATAAGCAATGCATTTGGTATAAAGCCATCCACACCACCGGCATGAACAATGATTAAGCGGTTGCCTTTCGATATATGTTGCTTCAAACCTGAAGTGCTTCCATCTGACCAAGATTTCGAGCGGGTATGTGATGTATGTATATATGTTTCGTCGGTGTAAACAATTGGTCGGCGTTGTTCACGATATTCAGCAATTTTCATCAAATAATTAATTCGCAAGTATCTAATTTCGTGTTTTTCCATAAGAAGTTTCCGGTCATCTTCTGTTTGCTTCCAATTAAAACCTAATGACATGACGTGTTTTCGTAACGTGCTGACACAACCTTTATAATCGATATCTTCTTTCAATTTTGCGTGCAAAGTTTTCAAAGTGGGAACTTCTTTATTTGTGATGTGGAAGTCATGAATTGTTCTTCTGATAACTTGCTGATCAAAGTTATCGATTACTATTGTAGGATTACGATTTGGTTTCTTTTTAGGAGATTTAAATGTTACTTCCTGATCTGAAGGACGACATTTGCTTTCTGATACTACCTTTCTGACGGATGCTATTGAAATTCCTGTTGATTTAGCAACTAATTGAGTGGGGGTCATAATACTGCTCGGGTTGTTATTACACTCATTTTCGAAATATTTGTACAAACAGTACAAAACTTCTTTAGTTTGAGAAGTCAAAGGCTTGCCTCGACCATGTTTTAACACTGGAGCCATTTTGAATTAACAATATAAAGTTACAACACTTACACACAAATTAAACACTTCAACAAATATTATAACAATAATAACAAACAATAACAATAATCAACAAATACAAAATTTAACAATTAACGTAATAATTATAATTTTTGAATGAAATGTGTGCTTTATGTTCTAACAGTACCAAGCGACTGACGCCGGACTGCACGTGGCACCTGCGGACAGCGTAAACTGGTTTATTCTGGTTTTGTGCGTGTTTCCACTTTCCACTATCAAGTGACGATTTTTTGCTTTAGATTGAAATATCTCGGAAATCTCCTAGGCCAAAAATAACAAAAATTTTGACCCCCCCGTATACGCCCCGGAGTTTTAAAAACCTAGATGAAAGGAAAAAAAAACAAAAATCAGAGTGTTGCTAGGGATAAGTATAAAATTAAATAGTAATGTTAGGATATCGAAACATTTTTGTATAGGCCAGAACGATATAGTGGAAACGCGCTCTAAGATCTAAGTAATATACACACCACTACATATGCAAAAATTTCTCGAGACTAATTTCACTGTAATATATAAACTCGTATAAATTCGTCAAATAAAATCCATAAATAAATTTCCAATTAGATAACATTTTCTATATCAATTACTTTTCACAGTTTAAAGATAGTTTTGTTCATTATAGTTATCTTTTCATTCAGATTCATAACACTGCGACCACCTTTGAACATGAGCATTGGGCAACTGGACCTGGTGAAGCAAGGAACCATTGTGCTTCAGGTAATTAATTCATTTCAATTACGAAATAATCAGTTCATTTCTGTTTACTGCGGAGTGTCTAGATTTTTAACCGACTTCCAAAAAGGAGGAGGTTCTATGTTCCACTGTATGTTTTTTTTTTAATGTATGTTCACCGATTACTACGTCAGTTGTGGACCGATTTTGAATTTTTTTTTTGTATTCAAAAGGGTATGCTTCCGAGGTGGTGCCATTGCCAGCATATCAGGATTTGATGATAGGATCCCCGGGAAATCGAGGGAAACCCTCATTTTTTATAGGCACATACTATGTTTTTCGTATATTTTCTGAAGTTACACCGGTATTTGCGTGTGGCAGTCATCATTTTATGATGATGAGCTGATGATGTAAGGTACAACTCCTTAACGGTTAGGAGTTGGAGGATAAATCTTTAAATATAATATGTATATATGTTACCTTTAGTCGTATTCTTTCAAATTATTTAGGTAAGCTGATGATGGAAGGTGGAAGGTACAACTCCTCAACGGTTAGGAGTTGGAGGATAATTCTTTCAATTTCATACGTATCTAAAGACCTTCAGTCGTATACTTTCAAGTTGTTTAGGTGAGCTGATGATAGAAGGTTAAAGTCTTCAACAGTTAGGAATTAGAGGATGATTTTAATATTACACGTACGTATAGACCTTAATTTGTATTCTTGATGATGAAATAGTTCAACTTACTACTTACCTACGATTGTTTGCACTAAAAACTGAAAAATAAAAACTTTTTATAAAAAAAAACCGACTTCCAAAAAACATCCAACGAAAACTCTCTGCCCAAAAAACACTTAAAAGCGTAAAATAAACTGGTTCTTCATAAATTCAACAAATCTGCTTGAAGTCGGTGCTAAGCCAAAAAGAATACAAACGAACAATTACAAAAGTCTAAGCGATAGTCACTTGGCACCGACTTAAAACAGATTCTAGGTACCTAGCACACATTATAATACTACTATTGAAATGAATAAAGAATTAGGTATAGGCAATTTATGAAGAACCAGTTTATTTTACGCTTTTAAGTGTTTTTTGGGCAGAGAGTTTTCGTTGGATGTTTTTTGGAAGTCGGTTTTTTTTTCAACTACGGTTAAAGATAAACGTCCTGACTGTCTACTTTTTAACCCCCGACGCAAAAAGAGGGGTGTTATAAGTTTGACGTGTCTGTCTGTTTGTCTGTCTGTCTGTGGCACCGTAGCTCGCGAACGGATGAAGCGATTTCAATTTAGTTTTTTTTTGTATGAAAGGTGAGTTACGTGCGAGTGTTCTTAGACATGTTTCATGAAAATCGGTTGAGTCGTTTAAAAGTTATGGGGGTGAAAGTGGGGAAGAATAACAGAATGTCTGCAAAAATATAATTGGCGTATGATTACTCGATTAAGTGCTTGAGAAGGGGGTGTTTTAAATTTTGAATTTTAGCTTGTTTCTGTTTGCTTTTTTTACGCATTAGGAGGTCGTCGGTTCGATACCCACATGGGACAGACAATAACATGAAGAGCATGATTGTTCCTTCTGTGTTTGGGTGTAATTTATCATCACGACACCTCATCACACAATTATTTATTTGGCATCGAACTCACGACCTCCAGCTTAGCAGTCAGGGTTACTAACTATACGTATACGGCTAAAAGACCAGACAAAAGTATATAGAAATAAGTAGGTAAGGTAAAGAACCTATGGTGATCAGCGCTCTGGTTCAAGCTATGCCTATTTTGGAATCGGAGTGTCGTGCGTGAGACTTGGCAAATTATTAATATTAATGTTGTTTTTTCAGGAGCGTGAATTCTGTGAAGGTGCCTCCACTTTATGTAGAGCTCTTCGAGCAAACAGTCTCCAAGGCGTAGTAGCGCAAACACACGCGTCATCGCCTCGTTGTTCAGCGTATCTAGCCGCACAGCTCCGAGATTTGGCTGCAGTTTTGAAGGCGAAGACACCAGCAGCACCGGCTACACCCACTCTTGGAAAGCTCGTTGTTTTTGGTGCTGGAGACAAGTAAGGGTCCTTGTTCTTTTTTCTTGTTTTCGACAGCTGTTACAACAGTCAAAGAAGTCTGTTGAGCTGAGTTTAAATAATATGTGTTATAGTAATAGCTAAACGTGCGTCTAGTGTCACTTTCTGGGTTCTTTATCCGTATTATGTTAATAAACTATGCGAAATAAGTAATACTAAGTCGCGAATATCTTGTAATACTCATATACATAAATCATATCCAAATAACACGAAAAAATAAATTAAATAAAAAAAAAAATTTTCTAAAACTGTCTACTAAACATATACATCTCCACTATCTTAAATACAAAATCCTAATTATCGTGAGGTACTCAAATACAAATAATATCAACTTAACAGTTGAAATTTGGTACGATGCGATCGCACAATATCACCCGGGAGAACATTACGTTTTGCTACGAGACACTCGCCTATCTCTTGCTACGAAGTCTCACAGTCTACACAGTCGTAGCACTATGGAACGAGGTGCATACCTTATTTTTATGAAGAAACTAATTTGTTTATCAAAAAACTAATTGATTTCAAGAAAAAAAAAATTAAGCGCGATTTTAAGCTCAAAGTCATAATGACTTTAGCGAGACAGGTGTTTACTGACTTTTATGACTAACCTTTTTGGGTAACTGAACCTATATTGTTATCTTCCATTATAGGGTTGAGAGTTACATTGGAGCACTCCGGGAGCTGGGTATCGAGGCATCCGAAGCTCCTCAGTCAGGTGCCTCGGTACTGATTCTCAGCGAGCCGGTACACTGTGACACGCCTACTGTTATCAGCGCTCTCGATGGAGTAGTGGCGGCCCTGGCTACACCACCCAACTCATATTCTGCTGTTACGGACCCCATTGATTTGGTTTGCGGAAGAGGAGGAGATCTTGCAATGTTAGAGGTACTTTTTTTATTGGAAGTTTTCGTTTTCTTTTATTAGAAGTTAATGTATTCAATGATATTCACATTTTTGTGAATTGTGAACACAAAAATTAGAATATCATTGAATACGTTAGATACGAAACCCTTAAAACATCTCAATGTTTTTTTAAACAGAACTACAAAGTTTTATTCGTCTCTTGATTTTCCAAACTATTAAATTTTTCCATCATAGGAGTGATGATACTTATATATTTTGTGTCATTTACATACCATATGACTCACAAGCCAGGCTCGCCTTCACAAGCCAGCTCATTTAAAAAGGAACTCATTTTAATATCAATGATGATTCCCCCTTACAGATCCTCACCGAATCAGAAATAGATATGAATGGCAAGACTCGAGTCCAGATGATATTAGAAGAACAAAAGAAAACCCTGAAAACGTTGCTCTCTAAGCCGCAGGTAATTGCAATGGCTTTAAACAAACTATATTACTTTAGATTATTTATTAATGCCTTTGATATAGTACTCATAATCTGCCTGCCCTTAGCCGTATTCTATTTAGGGTCGTCGCAGTATGTTTTTATTCTTCAATTCTACTATATTACTCCTCATTTCACTGTTTACTTCCTTTCTACACGTATCCTTTCACACACTCCATCTACATTTGCTTTGGTCTTCCTTTTCTCTTGTACCATTCAACACTTATACCTTACACTTTACACGCCACATATGCCGCCTCTAATCTAGTGCTAAAGTACGGAAACAAAATGCAAATAATGTCAAATTGTTTTTCAGATACAACTGATTTTATATGAAACTCATTCTGCTTTGGAGGCAGAGAATCAGGCTCAAGTCACGCGAGCGGTGGCAGAGGCAAACAGATTAGCGCGGGAACGACACATGTGGCTAAAGAAAAAACATCGAATATCGGTAGGGGCCTTTTACAGTAATAATAATTGTTCGATACCAAATCGTCTATGTACGCTCTGGAAATGTACGTCTATTATTATGTGTTCTAAGAAAATGTACCTGTATGAGAAGAAAATGTACCATTGTGATATGCTCTAAGGTAAAATGTAACTTGTAGTGACATTTTAGGTTATGTCAAAGTTGTCAATGTCGGAAAATATGTAACACATGCGGACGTGTCTTGGCGCGGGCCGGCCCAATAATTGTTAAAATCCTCCCTAGCTGTTCACTAATTGTAGTGTTTCGCTTTGGGAGTGTTGGTTGAGTGTTTGATAGCTGTATGCCTGCGGGGGCCTATCAAAATAAATGTAAGTCGCCCTAAGTCGAAATCCTTCACCAGGTGATCGGTCTTCGATTGTCTAGCTCATATCTAATGGGCCCGTGTAGCCTACAAGGTTTCCTTACTTCAAGGAACGAAGCCCTGGTGATTGGACTAAACAATAATATTTATGTACGCATAAATTAAGTACAGATTTCCTGATACAAAAAACATTTTCTTTAGTTACGTACACAGTAATAGTCAAGCTCTGGTATCCACATTAAGATTAATAATAATAATCATTTATTCCTCTTTCACAAAGGTAAGTACAGATCAGGTAATACAATACAATGAGCAACAATTATTCCTTTGTGAGAGACTGGTGTCCATATTAGGAAAACCTGTGTTACAGATCACCAGGCTCCCATCTCTTGGACCAACTTGTATGATGCCTTCTATTACTATACATTAATGTACCTAATGTTCAAATGCAAATCAGAATAACAAATAAAGTAACAACAAAATTACATTTATAGTTGTGTGTGTGTATGTTTGTGTGTGTGTGTGTGTGTATGAGTGTCTATGCATGTGTGTGTTTGTGTGAGTATGTGTGCATGGGTGTGACGTTTTTATATTTCAGCTTAATAGATCGCTTGTATATTATTATCTTAATGGAGTAAGTAGGTTTTCTGTATCATTGTATGATAAGTTTCGCAACCACGTAGATAATACTCTTTTCAACTTAAATTTGTTTAACTCGTACATAGAAAGTTTGGAATTAATTTTATTGTACAAATAAGGGCCTAAAAAACAATAGAATCTGTGTGAAAACGTTCTGTATATAGTATCAGTTTGAAAGATTTTATATTTACGACGCTTTGTTGCGTTCATTAAAGGGTCATAGGTTGATTGTGCGTGTGATTTAGTGACAATATGAAGTATAAAAAGTTGACGAACTGTAAGGACATTGAATCTCTGATAAAGGTAAGCCGAGGGATGAAGGAAAGGTAGAAAAAGTGCCACTTTAATGACTGCTCTTTGGGCACGCTCCAGCTTCATCAAGCTAGTCTTTGCAGCACCTCCCCAAGATGTGATGCAATACGTTAAAATGGATTGGCATAATGCGAGGTAAGTCATTCGTAGGACTTTTTGATCCGATACATGACGCAGGTTTTTAAAAATATAAATTAGCTTTCTAGTCCTGGATGTTAGTGTAGGCTACCTACTACACATATTCTATACACTCACTATATTTCACACATTATTATATAATAATCTTAATAGTAACTTAAATGTAAATCCTATAACTATTTATATATTTACACTTATAATTATCTATACACAATATCATTAACCTACTACCTATACTTACCTATTTACTTTTCTCATATAAAATATTCAATATTAATTAATAGTCAAAATACCGATGTCGAATATCGACAGCTGGGCTACACTATGAATACTGGTCGCGCAGCGCACGACCTCGGGACATGCGCGCGCGCCAGTCGTAACTTGTTATTGACGCAGAACGCACGCTTGCTTACCTCGGTATATGTACTTCTGTTATGCGCTTATATACCGCCTATATACTTTGTGTTATCTAGTGTTCTATGTGCTGACTATCTACATATAGTCATTCCTTCCTTTCCGCACCTTCTATTGTTTACTTGTGAGTGTTGGACAATTATACAGATTAACCGTGAGTTGAACTTTTTATTTAACCTGTTACACACAAGTCAAGTGGTTACTACTCCAGTACCACATTGGTGACCCCGTATTTGAACCATGGAGAAGGAATTCCAAGATGCACTCGGACTTACAATGCCCTTGACGACAGAAAGGTCGAACATTAGGGATGAGGGCGAGTCGATAAAAAATATCGATGTTTTCAAAGTTGGCACACGCTTACCACCATTTTGGCCGGAAGAGCCTGAGGTTTGGTTTGGGCAAGTGGAGGGTCAATTCGCCATATCTGGCATCACTAGCGACTCCACAAAGTTCCACTATGTTATTAGACAGCTGGATACCCAATTTGCAAGGGAGGTGAAAGACCTTATTGTTAGTCCACCAGCCACAGATAAATATGCAAAATTGAAAGGCGAGCTGATTAAGCTCTTAACTCTATGTGAGCCTGGAAATTCAAGTTTTTATCAATGACAATTCCTAGGTATTTAATTGAATCTACCGATTGTATTTTCTCACAGGCGCATTGGACAGGCGAAAAGTTGTGGTCGAGACAAGAATGTGCTATTATGGGGATAGAGGGTTTGGGAAACAACTTATTGTTTTTCACGCTGAATGCTATATATTTAGTTTTATTTATATTTAATGTGAGAAGATTGTTGGTCAGCCAATTAATGACGCGGTTCAAGCCATCCTGTGCACATTTGAATGCATTGTCCCAGGACTCGCCCTGAAAAATTTGTGCAGTGTCGTCTGCAAAGGTAATAACCTTCCCATTTGTCATTTCTAATTGACAGAGTTAATTGATGAAAATCAGAATCAAGGTAGGACCAAGTATACTGCCTTGGGGCACACCTACCGTGATGGGAAGGTCATCACTACACATTATCAAGCTGTACACACTGAGACCGGTCTGTTAAGTAACTTGTGAAAAATTGCAACTGTACACCACGAATACCCAACCGCTGCAATTTATCGATCAGTAGTGGGACAGAGACCGTGTCAAAGGCCTTGGCTAAGCCTAGAAATATTGCTATTAGTTAGTTACGTACACAGTAATAGTCAAGCTCTGGTATCCACATTAAGCTTAAACTTGTGTTGTGGATACCAATCCCTCTCTCAATTAAAAGTTACATTTATTACGCGCTATTTATATTTCAACCAATTTAACTTCATTTTAACGTGTGAGCGTGCATGCATGTGTGAATTGGTGTAAATTTGTGTAAGGTATGTGTGTGAACAGTAGTATTATTATGCCCGTGTTATTAGTTTTATCAAAGAAATAAATATATAGCCTGTAGGCAAAGAATGGTTTAAGGGGATGTAAATGTTTATATTTAGTAATTAATTGGGTTTTCATTTCACAGAGTCCAAAAAAACATGCAGCCATTGCTGAAAACGAAACAGTAACTACTACATCTAGAACATCTTTCGATACATCTCGATCAGACGATGAAAAAGAAGATGAGGCAGAAGATATACCGTTTAGCGAATCCCAATCGACAATGAAAACTATGTCGACTTCTCGACCGACTTCAGCTTCCAAGCATCGAAGCTCAAGACCTAGTTCGCGAACTAGTACAGCAAGAACTAAATTTTCCAGTCCAGATCGATTGAGAAAACGACATGACAGTTTAGAGAGACATTCTCGACCGGGAACTACAAAGGCTAGACCGATACCAAACCTGCCTACTACAGAAATGCCACACGACCCTGATAAAGATAATCCTAACATTTTTGTGAGTATAACATTCAAATTGCATGTTTAACAAACAGTAAGAATAGGCTTGATACTCGATTAGCTTACAAAAAATAAGGAATATCTAAGTTTTTGAAGTGAAACTTCTTACAAGGTTGCGTTAAACGTTTAACGGTTGCGTTAAACGTTTAACGCTACCATGGAGGGGGTATGAAAGCACTGTTGCGTTAAACGTTCAACGCTCCTGGGGAGGGGGAATATGAAAGAAACAATATGATTTCACTAAAAATCAATTTCAACCCCTTCCTATTTTCATTTTCACATTACGAAGTTTCACTTCTTCCGCGCGGAGGTACTCCACGCACTTTTGTATTTTTATTTGATATGGGTTTTAGTACATTTTAATAGGACATAGGCAATTTTATTTAAACTGCGACTGTCTTCAGCAATGGTTTTAACAGTTTTTGTGCAGTCACTTGTTTGTAAAACCCCGTTTACGTTGCAGGTACCAAATAGTGACCTATTTGAACTTACGACGTTGCCTAATTTGGGTAATGGATTAGATATCAATTACATACTTGATAGGGACGGATGTTACCTCGGTCTTATACAAAGAAAGGTAAGTAATATTCTTCTGGATTAGTCTATAAAAACTCAAAAATACTTTGCAAATTTATTATTTAAAACGAAAATATATATCGTAGCCTTATTAATTTTCTCAGTGGCGGATTTACATATTTGCCGCCAGTAGGCTATTAAATTTTTGCCGCCCCTTCTCACTTCTGCAATTCAATAACCTTTTTTACATGTGGAAACCATTGCAAGCCATCATTCTACATGAGTTTTCATGGGTGGTGTGTCGCAATCGAACCGAGTAATGTTATACGGTGTTTAGAGGGAGGGGGAATAAGTCTCAGTTGTGTCTCAGTCACCGTAATCGCCCTAAATGCACGGACTTACAATTATCGTCATCCGCTTCATTAGGCCCCTATTTTGGAGACTCTTCAGAGTTTGCCTTCAATAAGTTTCCCTACAATACAGGTGGAACTCACTTCCCCTTTTACGGCCTCTACGATGGGAAGAACGTGAATGATGTTCCACCCGTCACGGATGCGGCGATTTAAACAACTCTGTCTTTGGTACTAGTAGCCGAGGAACTAGAATAGAATAAACTTTATTGTACACAAGATATTACAGTTTACATAAAAATAACAAATCAATTAAATTACCATGTACAAATGGCGGCCTTATCGCTAAAAAGCAATTTCTTCCAGGCAACCTTGGGATGGAAAAAAAATTTGTAAAAAAAAAATAGTCGAATTCATGGGCAGTTTTAGCCAAAAAAAATGTAAAGGAATTTAAGTGAATTCGATAAAAGTAAATGTCAAAATAAATATTATTATAGATACTAATACAAGTAAATAAAATAAATACATATACACAAATAAAATATCTACATTTCCAAAACAAAATAAAAATAAATAAACAATAGGTATTTCAGGTAAAATATGTTTTAGGCACTTAACATGCACTAGATGTAACTTAGATAGGAAACTTCTGGTACCCTGACAGATTTCGAGCCATCTACGGTTTACAGATGGTCTCCTAGTATATGGTGACCACAATCTCTCCTTCCAGGTTCTAAAGATCAAACCCTGGTCCCTTGCCTGCTTCTGCTATCGTCACAAAAAATATCGCCTCAATCGTGTTCAATTCGGTCCTCGTACCGGTCCAATCCCAAACAATGTATCTATACTGTTTGGCATGTAGCATGGTGCGGGTGACAGTTTCAGTAACATTTCGTTTCACTCTTGTAAGTTGCCGCGATTTACAAATTATGACTTAGTACATATTTCAGCTGTACCACATTCGCAATATATCAAATCATTAATGACTGTAGTAAATTAAATTAAACCAACCAAAATGTTCTAGTCAACGTCGTACAGGCAACTGTCACCCGCACCATGCTACAGCGCAAAGAGTATAGGCCCGTTCTTTAGTGCGGTGTTACTATCTATGTCCCTCTACGGAGCGCCAATATGGGCTAAGCTTCCATTGGCCTCCTCCTGCTGTCGAGCCAAGCTCAATCAAGAGATCGGGTAGCGGCCATTCGGATCGTACGAGGATACCGCACCAACTCATCAGAGGCGGCGACAGTCCTGGTTCGTTTCCCGCCTTTTGATATCCTGGTGGACATGGACGCGAAGGTCTATGACCAGACTCGTGCTACCCGCCGGGGTAAGAGCAGGGAAGACCAAGACGAGCTTGAAATGCGGTGAAACGCTCACTAATAGGCCTTGGCACAATGGCGCGCGTGGCTGGAGCAGCCACAAAATGGGCGTCAACGAATTGTTGGTGCCTATCTGCCTAACCTCGAAGCTTAGGTAGGCAGGGAGGCCGGTCGGATTACCTACCAGATGACGCAGATGGGCATGGTTGCTTGTTGAGTATCTGAATAAGATCGAACGCGAGGAGGTGGCGCAATACCACCACTGCGTTACTGATTGGGACTCCACTGGGCGTCTGAACAACAAAGTCGACCATATCGGACGAGACCTGTTCCCACCAGCAACCAATGCTGATTGAAGGGCTGGGGCGCAGTGGCCTCTATTTGTGAAGATGGAATGCACCAGAAAGAAACCACTGAACGAGATCGGAACAGGGCTGATCACCAGCATAGACGACGTTGACGGCGAATCCAATCGTTGACAGAGCCGCAAGCTACCAGAGAGTGGGGACCTCTGAAAGGCCGGTTCCTAAAAGGTAGTTGGCTCTTTGACGAGCACTTTCGACAGCTTGCTCAAAAGCTGGTTTCCTCTGCGAGTTTTGCCCAATTTGGGTAAACCGAGCATCGTGAGAAGGCTGTACGCGAAATTCTCCGGTCGATAACGCTATACGGTACCCCGGTGTGGACGCTAGCTCTGACCGCCCAGAGTAGGGCGCGCCTTTGTCACCATTGGAGAGTATTGTTGGTCAGAGAGATACGCGGACATCACATCGTGTCTACGCATGCGGTGTGCGCGTTGGCTAAAATATACATTTGGGATTCTTTCCGGGTAAAGCAAGTTCTTTCTGAGCACGGATGCATTGGGAATTACCTGCACGTGGTTACTAGGAGTTAGTTGAATCCCGCCTGTCCCATGTATTTTGCCGATTCGGTGTGCCAGTACTTGGGCATCGCAGCGTTGAATAATCAATGCAGTTATCGGAGAACAACTCTCGCTGCCAACTGTGGTACTCACCATGGTCTGCACCATGGTCGGTAGCGGTAGATGTTTTCCTACGTCTGCGAAGATGATATCGCGCAGAAAGAGGCGGCGAAAAGGACCAGGTATGAAATGTCTATTCGAACTTAATTCTCCGCCGCCCTGTGAAACTGGCGGTGCGGTGCATTCTAGGACCTCATGCCGCCCAAAATAGTGATTAAGGACCAGGAAGTTAGTCAAAATTAGTAATTTTAATTGTAATATTAAACTGCTATGGAGATGTTTTAAAAACCCTTAATTTCAAAGATTTTTTTACAAAGCGTTTAGTAATTTTTAAAATAGTATTAAAGTTGAGAGTATTTGGTACACTGCATAATACAGTGTCTCTTTTATTAAATTGTCAAGACTTTTTTTCTTCGTTTGTAATATAATAATTATTATTTCTGCATAAAAAAAATCGTCAAAATTTGCCGCCCCCTAAAATTCGCCGCCCTAGGCTCCAGCCTACTCAGCCTAGTGGTCAATCCACCACTGAATTTTCTAGTTAAGTTTCAAACATAACACTTTATAATATGCCAATTTATTTATCCAAGAGTAGCTGACCCACGCAACCTCGTTTACGTCTACAATTGTCCGTAGCGTAATAATTTTCCCCCGTTTTTGCAACATTCTTCATTGGTGCTCCGCTCCTATTAGAGTGATGATATATAGCCTATAGCCTTCCTCGATAAATGGGCTATCTAACAGTAAAATTATTTTTCAAATCGGACCAGTTGTTCCTGAGATTAGCGCGTTCAAACAAACAAGCAAACTCTTCATCTTTAAATATTAAGTATAGATACCAAAATGTTATAAGTAAGGTCGTTGATAACTTTCAATGAAATAAAGGTATTGCAGGCATTACCGACAATATTCAGTCTATTATTGGTGTCGCAACCGTAGAGCTGATTGCGTAACTATAGGTTGACTACAGGAGATCACGCGTCTGGACGCTAAGTACATGATCCGAGTCGCGGAGGATCGCGGGCTGTTTGGACCGGCCTCGTCCGCGCCGCCACCGAACAGACGCAAGAAGGAGCCGGCCACTTTATCACCCAAACGACGTAGAAGAAAGCCACCTACTTTTGAGGTACCTGATGCTTCTGGAAATAGTTATTATGTAGGTAGTTATTTTTATTTTTCATTATATTTTAGATATGTTGATTTCTGTGTCTAGACCTTGGTCAACGGTGACCAAGGTCTAGACACAGAAGAAATTTCATTTCTTCTCATTGCATATTTATTTGTCCCGGTGGTTGCGGGAATCGATCCGACAATTCGTTGGTTCGGCAGTCAGATCGATAGATAGACAACTGATATAAAATACCTTTTTTTTTGTAAATGCATACATATACATAGAAAACATCGAAACACCGAAACATTTGCAGATCATACAAACATTTGGTCAATGTCAAAGCAATTCATACGTTACAACAGCGCCACCGAGGCAGTCGAACTCCCTACATGTCCAAATTTTAAAAATGTTTTGTACTTGGTCTAAAAGAAATAACAATGGTACTATCAACAAACATGAATCATGACCGACTTTGCGAATAAATCGTTTGAAACCTTCAAAACAACAAAGATTTCCCTCCTTTACATGCATGCAGCACTTAGGACGTTTTAAATACTAAGCGAGCTACGTCAATACTGATTGGAGATCTATACAATTTTTATCTAGCGTCACTGCAGTAGAAAACAGTAATAATCATATTTTTGAATTCATGTTTTTCCGAAGTTAACTATAACATATAGACCAAGAGCTACTGATCCCGCCGAGTAAGTAACAGTGTGTCTGTAAGGCTAGAAATTCTTGTAGTGATGAGGAAATGGATGTCAATTTTTTTAACTTCCCAATGAATTAACTAAATCGTAAAAAAATTTAAAGCTTACAGGAACAAGTTATTTTTCTAATTTTTTTTACACTTTCAAAAATGTATTGGTTGATAATGTGCAGGGCTGAGGCCTGCTAGGCGATGATTACCGTACTGTTACGAGCCGAGTATTAATTAAATAAAAGTAGTCGGTAGATTACCAAAAATAACACAATATTTATTAAAGACAACACTGTTAGAACAATAATTCACTAAACCACTCGTTAGTCGCACTAGAAAATCGCTTCGATGTTAATCCACTGTATCGTGATATAATTAATACTGGCCCGTACTGCTAACACGCTCCTGCAGCTTATATGGCTATCGAAATATCTAGAATGGACCAAATAGAATCTCCTAGAACAAGTAATCCGTTACTTGCAGCGCCGTCTAGCGTTGAGAATATCGGAATCTTAAACATAGTCTCAACAGTCGTGCGCCACTTGATACTAGATGGCGCTGTCGAGACCCATTAAACTCTATGGCGCAACAGTACAAAGAATGCTATGACTCATCACTACAAGAATTTCTAGCCTAACAGACACACCGTTACTCGGAGGAATTAGAAGCTCTCTTACTATCAGAACAAATGCTTTTTTGAATACTGTAAAAGATAATTCTCTCTGTAATGAAATGACAAGTAACAAGGTCGTTACCATGGAAATGCATATTTACGCGAATGTCGACCTAATTGTATTTGAATGTCTGTGGAAAGTAAGCTTATGGTGGGTCATGTTTCAAATTTGTCTATAATCCTACATAAACATTGTTGGATGTTCAGGTGGAGCGAGTGGCGGCCCCTACGTATGCGTCATTATCTCGTTCGACTCGGCGGGGTAGCGCGCCGGCATGGTTAGAGCCGACGCGAGAACCACAACGACGCGAGTCGCTCGACCGGCGCCTGGTGTGCGAGCGACACGCGCGCAGACACGCTGCCGCCGCGGCCATCTCGGCCGCCGCCTGCACTTGCGATGCCAGGCACAAGTAAATGCAACTTTATTACTAGTACTTTGCTTCATCATCAGCCTATCGCACTGCTGAACATAGGCCTCTCCAATTGCACGCCACTTAGTTCGATCCTCGGCTTCTCGCATCCAGCTCCTGCCAGCCGTCTTGCACAAATCCTCACTCCACCTGGCCTGTGGACGTCCTACACTACGTTTGCCGAGACGCGGTCTCCACTCAAGAACTCGTTGACCCCAACGGTTATCGGTGCTACGGCAAATATGGCCAGCCCACTGCCACTTCAGCTTGCTAATCCTATGGGCTATGTCGATGACCCTGGTTCTTTACCGGATCACCTCGTTTCCAATACGATCCCTTAGAGAAACGCCGAGCATAGCCCTCTCCATTTTCTTTTTGGCGGGCCATAATACAACTTACAACTTTTCTTCTTGGTAGGCCATAATAATCCACTTCTAGGCCTAGCCGTCTCCTTAGTAACAAGGTTTTAGCCTAATATACCACGCTGGGCAGACGGGTTGGTATAAAGGCGCGTCTCCACCAAAATTGTTGGCAATTTCAGTGTTTCCAACTGCTTGCAACACTTAAAAAAATCGCCAACTTTTGATTCCATTGTGTACACGGAGTCGCCAACAATTTGAAAAACATTCGAATTAAGCGTCACCATAGAGCCAATAAATATTTGCAACAAGCGTATTCTTTTGACGTTTACCGCCAAAAACGGAAACACTGTTCTCAACATTTGTTGACAATTTTTGTTGCCAACACAAGAAAATTACAGAATTTTTTGTCACTAACACGTGTTGAAAACACAAAAATTGACAACTTTTGTTCGGTGGAGTGCTGTTTTCCTGCGTAGTTTGTTCCTTTAGTCGGCTCTTACGACACCCACAGGATAAATAGTGGTGGTGAGATTTCACATTCTCAATCCGTCACCACACGGAATAGCAGGTAGGTATAAGACGTCAAACTGGCAGATGTATCATCTGATGATAAGAACTACCCAACGACACCCGCCATTCAAGGGTCACAAGTAGGTACATTAACCGCCCTTCCCATACTCCCCCCTAATTTGGGCTCCAATAACCTCACTAACTTGGTGAAGAGAAGCAAGTTAAGAATGGTTTAATCCGGTTAATACCAGATTTTGTGAGACCCTCATATCACTCCAGTCGAGCCTGCAGGAGCGCCCAGCATCCCGGTCTTGGGCAGTCCGCATCCATGTCAATCAGTTAATATTACTTTTATAATTTCCAGATATCGACGCAAATCCGTTAACATTCCATCGCCGCGGCTCTCGCAGCCGGCATGTCGACGTCCTTTCCCACTCGTTGTGCAAGATTTACGTCTCAATAAATCAATAACCAACCACCACAAAGTAAGCGCTTCGTAGCAAAAGCTTCAAAATAACCATGAAGAGGTTATAAAACATACCTACCTAACAAGAAATGAACTAATTTTTGATGTAGGTACCTAGTATGGCAAATGTTTTAACTAGCGACTTTTTTGTAATGTAACAACTGCGCAGTGCTCTTCACACCTTATTACTAATGTGCATAACTAATGCGTAACGCCAACATAAACCATTGCTATAAATGTGGTGTACTGACAAATGAAACAATATCGAAGCTGCCTCACTCGTCTACGAGGTATTTTGATGTCATTATATTTTGTTTAGAATTATGATCGATTGGAAAGAAATATATGAAAAATACTTTTAGAAAATAGTTTATTTCACAATATATCCATAGAACCCAACTTTAGTTTTATTTAAATTTTGACCTTTCGTTGTAATTTCAGTCTATTTAATTAATACGATTTTAGACACATCTAAACTGAGCTCACTTTTGCAAAACTCCAGTGAAGATTTCACAAAAACTGGACGAACCTCTTGTATAAATAGCATACCTGACATCACTAATTAAAACCAGTTGTATACTACTAATAATTCATTGCGGCTAGGTGTTCACCACAGAATATAAATGCCTTAAAGAAATATGGAATAAAACACAGGTGGTGTATAAATAAAACAAACTTTATTTATTAATGTTACAAAGACCGCCTGGCTCATTTACAACAATCGTTTGTTCAACGTCAATACACTATATTTAAAGCCTTTAGGCGCGTTTGGTCCAATTCGCACTTGGATCAATTGCCTAAAAAAAAGTCCAATTCCTGGTTGGTCCGATTCGCGTTTCAACCAATTCGCGGTTGATGCACATAAAGAAATAACATATTCTTAAATGATATCTTTAGGTTTAAAAAAATATAAAACGAAAAATATTGGAAAATTTTAAGTGTAACTTGATTAAGTATAATACAATTAATAATATAAGACAAAAGCGTAGCTCAGCGTGACTGAGTTTGCTAATTAGTTTATAATAGCGAAATAGTAAAGTAAAAAGAATTATATATAAAAATAAGAAGAAACATATTCCCTATGACACTACCGGCACTGCAATAGTGTGGTGTATGGTACGGTGTCGGAGTTTATATAATAAAACATCAAATTGGACGAACCGAGAATTGGACCAACCGTAAATTACGTGGATTGGACAAAATCCGAATTGGACCAAACGCACCTAAAGGTATTTAAAGCATTCCGAACCCTTTAGAGTAGCTTATTGCTTTCATCAGTCTGTCTTGTAATTTGTCCTTGGTTTCATACTCTGGTAGGAGGAGAACATTAAAGCAAGTATGGGCTGTAGGTAGCCTATCACAATCTGGACCGTTCCTTGCAATCACAAGTTTGAGGTGACTTAAACCCCCTACAGGGACTCTGTCAGAGCCGGTAGTGAACTGTAAGAGCTTTCTCTTATCGTCTAATGGCAAACTGTGAACGATACTCCAGAAGTCTTTGATGGTTTGCGAGTCTGTTGTGTAGCCGCCATCATATTCTGTTGATTTTTCTAATTCGTTGAAATCGAAGTTCTGTAAAATATTTTTTTATTATAGTTACTTAATATTGCTAATTACGGTAATGACAAATT
The DNA here is from genome assembly GCA_949125395.1 of Diaphora mendica. Taxonomy (NCBI): domain Eukaryota; kingdom Metazoa; phylum Arthropoda; class Insecta; order Lepidoptera; family Erebidae; genus Diaphora; species Diaphora mendica. The sequence continues at coordinate 38,218,077 of OX421310.1, read as the reverse complement.
TTTCAAAATAATGCCATATACTCTTACCTTACTACCACAAACCAGCATTTCTACTTCTTCGGGCCTAAACAACGCTGCGAGTGGACTCTCGTCGGTCACCATTAAGAAGCCGCGCCTGAACGCTCTGAATTGCGTGTCCACTGAATCGTTCAATAAGAAATTTGAATATAATTCCACAAATTCCTGAAAAAATATAATTTATTGTTACTGTAAGTCATTATTTTAAAGATAGATCACTCAGGGATCATAAAAGCAGTCCCACAATTTTCATATTTGCACGTCAGTTCTGTGTTTATTTTTGTGTGTGTACTGTTTAATACTATATACTGCGCACACATATTATTATCACATGTTTCGTTGATAGATTTGTTGACTATCCACTTTTCTATGTAACCCACCAACTGAACCACCCGCCAGCTGAACTTGTAACCGCCTCCTTCAGTACCATAAAGTGCATTTAGTCCCAAATTTTGATCACAGATACACGCTTGTTTAACAGTGAAAATGCCTTTACAAACATTTATCGAAGATTGCAACTTAATTTTCACAACATCATGGTCCTTCGAGCCAGATATACATATCAAGGTATTATTGAGAGAGGGGTTATAGAAACCGCCTGAAGCCAAAGGGAATATAGAATCGCCTTCCGTCGTAGATAACGTACCGATGGATAAAGACACAATAAATTAAATGCACGTGCATTGAAACATCGGACATTTACACTGGCTATACAGAAAAAACTTAATTTCCGTACTGGAAAGAACATACGTTCTCTGAAGACTGTCACCAGCACCACATAAACGCCGACTAGTAAAGGTAAGATCAGATGGGTATTTTGGGTATTTCAGCATTCAATAAAAAAAAAACTCGGTTTTATAAGTTTGATGACCAACATATTATAATTTTTGCCTAAAAACATACATGATTGTGAAATAACTTACCTTTTTATTTTCCTGTGTAACAAATATGTTATCTCCATCCTCTTTCAGATCATGGAATATAGCGTTCCCAAAGACATCTTGGTAACATATCCTGAATGTTTGGTAATATGCTTCTTCTAAATCATTGCCCTCGTATTCTAACATGTCTTTTAAACCATTGTATAGTGTCTGAAAAAATAAACTATAATTTACTATCCAATAAAAACACCTTTTTAAAGATGACTTGATAACTTGTCCCCTTAGATTGGTAGGGGAGGATCTACCCCAGGACCAGTAAGTTCTCCCGGTCTTACCCTGATGGATTATTACGTGTGTGTGAGCCTGGTCTATGATGTTTCGCCTGTACCAAATATTGTAGGTTTAAGGATCCGCATAGTTAATGCCGCAAGTGAAATCAAAAACTCGTTGTCTAGAGGTGTTGTAAAAACTCAATTGAGGACAAGAATGCTTGCTTGCATTAGAAATAGGGGCTCACACTTTGAAAATCGACTGTAAATTTAAGTTTAGACCGCAAAATAACTACATTTTGAAAAATTACGATTTTTCACTCCCGATTAAGGTACTCAGCCATTTGTCAACGTATTTAATTTTTTTAACCTCGTTGGATAGCTAATAAAACATACTTGTTTTAAAGCTATTACGCCGATAAAATTGTAAGATTTTTTAAATAAAATTGCATTTAGTCATAAGAAACAGTAAAATGTATGATTTTTTTAGATTCCCTGATTTTTAGATTCATTATTCACTAACGGTACTACATTTCTGTTATTTTTTGTGTTATTATTACGCATTAGGGTGTTAGCAAACTAAAAACACCAACAACAACCATATAATACGCAAGTGTTTGTTTTGAGAGCACTTTGAAGTAGCGTGATCCACATTTCTTTAAAAAATGAGTTTTTTATTTTATTTCCAAAACGGTACATTTTTGACACATTTACCCGAGGACAATTTGATAGCTAATGATCTCTACTATCACGCCTTAAAGGGATTACTACATGTTACCAGTAACCCTGTATATTCTTTTGTAAATACATACATACATAATTAACACCTTAACTTCGAAACAAATATTTGCAGATCTTACAAACATTTGGTTCGACCCGAGAATCGAACACGATACCTCAAGCGTAGCAATCGCATACGCTACCACTGTGCCACCGAGGTAGTCCACAGACAAATTTGACGCTTATGAAATAGCGGGCACAGTTATTATCTAAAAAGTTCAGCGCCACTTGAGTACCAACTTGGCACAATTTACAAGGCTTCAAAGACAATTTTTAACAATTTTTTTTTCAAACAATGACCAGCGAAGCGGGGCTGAAAATAATTTCAAACGATAGCTAGTAAGTTTATATTTTACATTTTATTGGGGTAATAATACTTACGGGGTTCCAGTCAGCCAAATCTTCGAAAGACCCTTTCTTGCCCATAAGCTTTCTATATACCACCATAGGGAAATTAACGGCAAGAATAACATTATTGTATATCGCCAGACCTAATACTATTCCAATCAGTGTGAATTGGGCTTCCGTCTCGAAAGATGTCATGTTAAACCTGAAACAGTACATTGTTGTATTCCCTTCTATAATCTGGTTTTAGGTTTCTGTAGTTTCAACATCGTTGGATAACAAACGATTAAGAACATTCAAAGATAATAATAATATTTCGGACATCTGACTCGCCATCAAGTCCGAAAAATAAGCCGAGCTTATACCATGGGTACTAGGCAACTGATATATTAGGTCTTTACCTATGAAATTGCCGTTTTGTATGCAATTAGTGAAAGTACTTATTTTTTCAAACTTTTTTATTTCTGTTATTCGAAGTAATCACCCATGCAATCGACGCATCTTTGCCAACGCATTGGCAGTTTATTGATGCCCTTCTTGTAAAAATCAGCTGGACGGGAGTCAACAAACTCTTCAAAGGCATTTTGTACTGCCTCTCGGGAATTGAATTTTTTACCTACTAAAAAGTTGTCTAAATTTTGGAAAAAGTAATAGTCGATAGGTGCAAGGTCTGGTGAGTATGGCGGATGAGGGAGAGCTTCCAACCCCAGCTCTTGCAGCTGCTTCACGACAACGCGCGACCCCATACTGCGCAACAGACAGTCTCCAAGCAAATAAGTACTTTCACTTATTGCATACAAAACGGCAATTTCATAGGTAAAGACCTATTATATATACTTACATACTTTTTTTTGTATTAAACATAGAAAACACCCTATTACTGCGGCCACCGAGGCAGTCAAAAGATAAACTAAGATAGAGATGTGAAAAGCATTTGCGATTCAGTGATCCGTTTAGAAAATATTAAGGGAAAACATACCACACTGTGAGGGAATCCGGCTGTTGTGTGAACATGCCATAGTCAGGATTGAAAATTTCTTCAACTATCAATTGGAAAAACTCCTTACTAACGCCACCTTCATCCACGCCTTGTTCTCCCTCGAACTCTACGACTAGTTGTTTCTTCAGGTCAAGTGCTCGCTCCATAGCCACCATTTCCAGCTAAAAATATATATAGAATACAAATATATAAAGCTGAAGAGTTTGTTTGTATGAACGCGCTAATCTCAGGAACCGCTGGTCCTTTTTGAAAAATTCTTTCAGTGTTGGATAGTACATTTATCGAGGAAGGCTATAGGTTATATATCAACACGCTAAGACCAATAGGAGCGGAGCACCAATGAAGAATGTTTCAAAAACGGGGGAAAATTTATCACGCTACGGGCAATAGGAGAGGCAAACGAGGTTGCGTGGGAGGAAGCTAGCACAGAATATAATGTCACTGTGATGCCGACAGGTAAAAAATATTATTTTAAACAACATTAAAGGTATTGTATTATTATATTTGTCGGAGACACAAGAATAAACGAGAACATGAATGACAGATACAGCCAATCTGGACCAAAGCCAAACACTAATCACTACTAAACGGATACGAATCAACCTAACACCATCAGCAACCCCCACGAGGGGGTTGGGGCAACGCTCACTCCACCGCGGTGCTCTGTGGAATTCGCCACCTAGGCTAGTAATTCCCCCACTGGTAAATATCGCCTCGTACACACGATATAAAACACAGAGATACAATAAATAAATCACAATCAAATGATAGAAAACTACTACGACTCATTAGTGACTCATGTCACAATCAAGAGGTATGGTCGTCACGAGATCTGAAGAGAAACTGTGTCCTGTTTCCGATCGCGCCGCTTTATATAGACTGTTCCGTAGTGTTCGATAGAGGCAAATGTTTGTATCACTTTTATTATTCGGATACCCTCATTCCGACAGATTAAACATTTTTCATTTTACTTATATCAAGTTCGTACTACATGCGTATGTACAGTATGTATGTACTTCTGAGATGCTTAGATATACCATTGAGCAACCTATTTGATAACATTCATATTAAAACTCTGTCAGCCAACACAATATTGACAACTGATAATTAAGATATTTTGATCACTTTGAATGCGTACAACAATTTAAGTGACATGTCTGCCAATATAAAATTGAATTGATGGTTTTCACATAATTTTGAGCGCTTTGAGAGCACAAATCAATATGATGCTGACTGTACCTCGAGTGTGCCACTTATCACTACGCGGCGAAGGAGAATGTAGTAGAAGTTTGTAGCCTGAGGGCGCCGCTCATGGGCTACATGCGCATGTAGCGATACCTATGTAGCCGGAGGGCGCTAGGTAGCGTAATTAGCGTATGCTACGTGTGCATGTAGATACTGTGCGGGAAGGAGAATGAAGTAGGAGTTCGTAGCCGGATGGCGCCGCTCATAGGCTACATGCCCATGTAGCGACACCTTACGTAGCCTAAGTGCGCTAGGTAGCGCATGCTACGTGCGCATGTAGGGATTGTGCGGCGAAGTAGAATGAAGTAGAAGTTCGTAGCCTGAGGGCGCCGCTCTTAGGCTACATGCGCAAGTAGCAACACCTTATCAGCCGGAGGGCGCTAGGTAGCGTAGCGTGGATAAGCGACAGTGCAGAGAGAGCCAGTACGTACCCCCACGAGCGCGTCGTCGATGATGTGCGAGCGCCGCACCTTGAGGCGCAGGAAGGGCATGGGCGGCGAGGCGCCCACCACGGCGTGCAGCAGCGACACGCGCCGCTCCGAGTACATGCGGATGTAGTGACACCTATGTAGACAGTGCAGAGAGCCAGTACGTACCCCCACGAGCGCGTCGTCGATGATGTGCGAGCGCCGCACCTTGAGGCGCAGGAAGGGCATGGGCGGCGAGGCGCCCACCACGGCGTGCAGCAGCGACACGCGCCGCTCCGAGTACATGCGGATGTAGTGACACCTATGTAGACAGTGCAGAGAGCCAGTACGTACCCCCACGAGCGCGTCGTCGATGATGTGCGAGCGCCGCACCTTGAGGCGCAGGAAGGGCATGGGCGGCGAGGCGCCCACCACGGCGTGCAGCAGCGACACGCGCCGCTCCGAGTACATGCGGATGTAGTGACACCTATGTAGACAGTGCAGAGAGCCAGTACGTACCCCCACGAGCGCGTCGTCGATGATGTGCGAGCGCCGCACCTTGAGGCGCAGGAAGGGCATGGGCGGCGAGGCGCCCACCACGGCGTGCAGCAGCGACACGCGCCGCTCCGAGTACATGCGGATGTAGTGACACCTATGTAGACAGTGCAGAGAGCCAGTACGTACCCCCACGAGCGCGTCGTCGATGATGTGCGAGCGCCGCACCTTGAGGCGCAGGAAGGGCATGGGCGGCGAGGCGCCCACCACGGCGTGCAGCAGCGACACGCGCCGCTCCGAGTACATGCGGATGCGGTTCTCGTAGTACAGCCCCAGGGACTTCGTCGCCACCGTCAGGATGAACGGGTACTTTAGGAACGCGAACTTTTTACCTGCAGTTATAAATGTTGCGATGAGCGATTTGGAAGTTATAAACACACATATTGTATAAAATTTTGAATCATACATTCAAATACAATCAGGTCGACATTCGTTTAAATATGCATTTTCATGGTAACGACCTTGTTATCTGTCACTTAATTATCTGTTGCTTATTGTAAATATTTTATCAACTGCAGTGATGATAAAGGTAAAAATTGCATAGATCTTCAAAAAATATTGATTGACAATAAGGCCGCCCGGTGTACATTATGTGTTTGTAATCTAATGTACTCTCTTGAAAATATGTAAAATAGTGTACAAATAGTTTCTACGTAATATCTATCTAAACCATATTATATTTAATTCCTAACGTCTGTTATTTTTTTTTTCAATAGAAAACATTATAGGGAAAACACTCGACAATCGGTTTAGCCGCTGAAGTTCTAATTGGTTTGTATACACATTGCGCCACACAATATAGATAGATTGTTGCGCGGTTTGCTTATTTACATTCGACAGCGTTTTCCTGGAAACGGTCATTTTGAAGGCCGTTGAACTTTCCAGAATGGACTAGTAATAGTACTGACTAATATAAAAAGGCGTCTCGTGGACCGTAGTTCAGTTCAGTTTGAGCTACAGTGCGACAAATATCTAAATGATATAAGCGATTAACCCAGCGAACTTGGCGATCATTAAGGATGATATTTCTGTGGTTTTAAGAGCATTTATAATAAAGCCTATTTTATTCGTCAGAACGCTTATTTCTCAAACTCGTCGAACCCTAACACCTAACAATAGCTTGCGTGAGATAGATAGACGCTAACCAAACTCAGTCTCTCTCTACTTCCATCACGCTTTCCGCCCGTTCAGCTGCCCCTTCAGGTATATATGCTCTAAGGGTTGCCCATGTAATAATGGTGCTCACACTAAAAATTATTCCAAGTATGTGAGTTACTTCAAGAGATGACGTTAATGTCAAAATAAATCTATCATGCATAAATAATGAATCGACGTTATCCGAATGTTCATCTATTATATATCAAGTAACACAAAATGTGTCATAAAACATTAAAATTCAAAAAAAAAGAACAATGCTCACCTTTACTTATTTCTGTCTTAAAATTACCAAAGTCTATATCCATTTCAATTGTATCACTAAGAGGTTCGTTGTAAAATTCCTCAAATGGCAGGTACGGCTTCCTAGCGTCTAATACATTTATATCTAATTCAATGGCTGAAACAAAAAGATTCATACATTACAAACAAATAATATAACTTGCAGATCTAAATCAGTTTTATTTTTTGGTACACCAATTTTTTTTCAAAACATTCTTATAATTCCCAAGAGTACTTTCAATGTAAGTACAAAACTATTAACCTATTGTGACGAATACCACGTAAGGTGAAACAAAACAAACTACAGTGCCATCTAACGAAGACCCACTGAACTACAAAGTTACTGCTAATCCAATATCATGCTATGAAAAGTTCTCACGCTCGATTAGCATTTAAACAACTTCCTAACGTCAATAGTTGGGTCTTGATTCACCAATATCGTATAGCTGTTTGATAGCAGTTTTTTACACTTAAAAATGGTTTAATTAACTTGTATGTATACAAGGTGGATACCACCACAAGGTGGTGAGTATGGCGGATGAGGGAGAGCTTCTAACCCCAGCTCTTGCAGCGCGGAGACTGTCTGTTGCGCAGTATGGGGTCTGGGGTTGGAAGCTCTCCCTCATCCGCCATACTCACCAGACCTTGCACCTATCGACTATTACTTTTTCCAAAATTTAGACAACTTTTTAGTGGGTAAAAAATTCAATTCCCGAGAGGCAGTACAAAATGCCTTTGAAGAGTTTGTTGCCTCCCGTCCAGCTGATTTTTACAAGAAGGGCATCAATACACTGCCAATGCGTTGGCAAAGATGCGTCGATTGCATGGGTGATTACTTCGAATAACAGAAATAAAAAAGTTTGAAAAAATAAGTACCTTCACTTATTGCATACAAAACGGCAATTTCATAGGTAAAGACCTATTATTTTTAGGCATTTAGTTTGTTTGAAAGTTTCATTTTTTTAATTTCAATTTTCAAATAAATTTAACAATCCCAAAGTCAACAGACATATTTGAAAGGCCCGCGGTTTCGTTAAATATCGTTTTGTCATATCCACCCTGTATGTTACCGTCAGATTGTCAAAACCGTTAGATTGTAATCTATCTTGCGAGATTGCAAACAGTCGACATATACACATATGTTGTGACATATACACCTAAAATGTTAAAACAAAGGTTAAATACAATACCTAAGGGATCATCAGGCTGTGATTGCTTAGAGCCCTTCATAGAGGTGGGTGGGTATAGATGTCCTAACACATTCTCCAGTGGATCCTGTTGGTTGTTGATAACTATTGGTTCTTCGCGTAACGAGTTTGATTCCATGGAACCGGCTAACATATTCGCATAGTATACTATCTGTAAATAAAACAATATGTTTACATAGTAAAAAATCAACTTGTTAGATGACGATAAACCTACGATGTTTATTTTGCGTATAACCTTAACCCTGCGTTTTGAGGGCCTAGTGTGAGTTTATTTTACATCAACTCGATCATCATGGTGACCGTATTCGACAATGTGATTGGCCTGAACTGAAATATTTACTAATCAGTACTAATCACAATACTAAACGTGTTCATCGTATAGAGTGAGTCAAAAGACCCTCTGAAAAAACAATTTAACACTTTGACATTTCACCAACATAACAATTTCACTTTATTGAGCAATCACAGTATTACCGTAGCTTAAGAATTGAATGGTAGAAGAAATATTGCCCTGAAGAAGATAATTATGATACTCAATATAATTTTCTGTAGAGTCTACAGTGTAGACTATGGCTAATGCGAACAAATAGTATAAATAAGTGTATATCATCAATGTTGTTGCGCACACATATGACCTGCCAACTACTACTTTCGTATCGTATATGTCTGTATTATCTGGTCATAATTTGCATTGAAACATCGCTCACACAAAGAATGGCACAGAACCAGGGTGTGAATATGAACATTACGGTGGGACTGCATATAATAATATGACCGTTGACTATACATACCTTCATAAACTTAGTGGCACAAGTAACAACTTCGTCGTCTTGAACTTGGAACGATCGTGTGTAATTTGTAGAAATAACCCTAAGCGTTATGAGCTGTTGAAGAGTCTCTAGGATGTGACGTAAGCTGTCTTTACAATGCTGTGCCCAGATACGTGCCAATTTCGCTTGACCTAGAAATGGAAGTTTAACATAAATTATAGATTAACAACTCAAGCCTTAAGTGGGCTCATTGAATATAAAGGTTGACTTAACTAGGCAAACTTAAACTAAGGAAGTACGATTGGCGGCCTTATCGCCTGGAGGAGGAAAGTATATGCATAATGTAAATAGTTTTGCCAGTGTAAGAAAATTGAAGTAAGAATATATAAGTAACTATGTATTAATTTTGAGAGATCTTAAGAAAAGATGGGAGGGAGGGGAGGTGGACGATATGACGATACATACACACATCAAAAGTGTCTAGGGATCAACATATATTTTTGCAATAACTTTTCTCCTGATTGATATTAATTGAAATTTTCTTTAAGGATTCATCAAATAAAGTGTTTTCGTTTGTCACAGTAACGATAAACCAAGTCACCTTTGCATTAATAAAGAAATTTGCCATTTTCCTAATAAAAGGATTTTTGACATTTGAACCACTAACATTAAAGTTCGAAAAAAAGACTGAAATAACAGTTTTCTTTAAAATTTTATTAGGTAACTTAAACAATTAGTAATCCGTGTTTCTACCGCGAACACTAACACAAGAACATCGGTTTGGCATACTCAAAATGAGTTCATCCAAATCACGCTGTGGAATGGCCGCCCATGTTCGTTGCCACAACAAAAAAAGGTCTTCTTGCGACTGGATACCGTCCATATTCGGCAGAGCTCTTCTCTGTAGCATATCCCATGCATGCTCAATCGGGTTCAAGTCTGGCGACTGAGCAGGCCAGGGCCAAAGCCACATCTCAATCTCAAGAAATCCGCATAAAAATGCTTGATCCCTAGACACTTTTGATGTGTGTATTTAATACATTTTGACACTGACAGAATTTTCAAATTCGCATCAGTACTATTGACGGTTAACGCGTACAAACAAACTTACAAGCTTTACCTCTTTATAATTTTAGTACAGATTGCTAAAGATTTTTTTTCTTTTATGTAGCATATAAACAAAATATTATCCGATTATGTTATCTATACTATACAAACATTATAAAGCTGAAGAGTTTGTTTGTTTGTTTGAACGCGCTAATCTCAGGAACTACTGGTCCGATTTGAAAAATTCTTTCAGTGTTAGATAGCCCATATATCGAGCAAGGCTATACAGGGTTACAGGTTAAGTTGACCTATTCCCGTTAAGGGCGTGTAGTTGACATCGTTTCTGACTAATTTCACTAAAAACAACCTATCCTAAATCTAAACGTTTTTGAGATATTTGAGTTTAATTGTTTTTATGAAAAATGCCCGATTTTCGACTGTCAGCTTAGATATTTTGAAATGTGTATGTGTTATTATAACTATTATTTGATTTTTACATGTAAAATAAGATGCTTTATGACCTTAATAACCAATATTATACGTAATGTGAATTAAAAAGTTGTTGTGGACGATTTAAACTAAAAAATAAAAATAAAAATTTTGAAAGTTTATTTTTCTTCAATTAATATCTTAAAAAAATATTATGGCGCATGTTTTGCATATGTGCTTAGAAATATCTATGTTTCATCAGCTATCCAACGAGGTATAACAATCTAGGGTTTTATAAAAAAAAAATTAAAAAACTTAGTTGCGAGCCGCCAGGTCGCAATTCTGAAGGTCCCAGCCAATTGTTCTTTAAGGTTAATGCGGTGCGTGCGATCGAGACACCTTACGATTTATGCAGGTGTGAGTGAGAAAAATAACGTGCAAATGTGTTTTGTGTACGTTTTGTATTAACTTGTTATTGTTAGTCTGCTTATGTGATTCGTCCGTGGTAGATGTAATATTATTTTTACAAGCTTTTTATTAACTTCCAATGTATGTATGCTTGTATGTTTAGGTGGAATCTTTCAACTCAATTTTGAAGCAGATATCTTCAAACGATTTTGCTGAAATTTTGCATGCATATGTATACAGCGTGACAATACAGTATCATAATAACATTGAGCTGATCTGATGCTGGAGCTGGAAGGTGGTCATAGGAACTCTGTAAAGAAACGTCGCAACATCATCGAGTTTGGACTCGTTTGATTCGTCTCGAGGCATTTGAGTAAAAGCTTGTTTTTAAAAAGCTTTTTTAATTTATTGCTATCTGTTTTCTACTTGACTTACCTGGGTTTTTGGTTTGTTTCTTCTGATTTATGTTTGCTGTGCTTGTAAACTGGAGTCTGATTTGTGCTTGTGCTACGGAACTGTTGAAGAGGTCTTCCCGAAACAGAGCCAGTATTGCGAAGTCTTCGATAAACTCCGTCGAACACGCCCACGTCCGGCACTCGACGGCTGGGATAGCGTCTTATGTACTCATTACGAGCATGTGCGGACACACAATTGCAGTATTTATAGCAAATTAACATGTCAGCATATTCCTCATTCGTGTAGGTTGTCATCTTCAAGAGTTCCGTATCACAAGCACAAATCAGACTCCAGTTTACAAGCACAGTAATCATAAATCAGAAGAAACGGACCAAAAACACAGCCAAGTAGGAAACAGATAACAACATAATATCACATCTACCACGGACGAATCACATAAGCAGACTAACAATAACAAGTTAATACAAAACGTACACAAAACACATTTGCACATTAATTTTCTCACTCACACCTGCATAAATCGTAAGGTGTCTCGATCGCACGCACCGCATTAACCTTAAAGAACAATTTTATTGGCTGGGACTTTCAGAATTGCGACCTGGCGGCTCGCAACTAAGTTTTTTAAATTTATTTTTATAAAAGCCTAGATTGTTATACCTCGTTGGATAGCTGATGAAACATAAATATTTCTAAGCATATATGCAAAACAGGCGCCATATAATTTTTTTAAGATATCAATTGAAGAAAAATAAACTTTCAATTTTTTATTTTTTAGTTTAAATCGTCCACAACAACTTTTTAATTCACATTACGTATAATATTGGTTATTAAGGTCAAAAAGCATCTTATTTCACATGTAAAAATTAAATAATAATTATAATAACACATATGCATTTCAAAACATCTAAGCTGACAGTCGAAAATCGGGCATTTTTTGTAAAAACAATTAAATTCAAATATCTCAAAAACATTTAGATTTAGGTTAGGGTGTTATTTGTGAAATAAGTCAGAAATGATGTCAACTACACGCCCTTAACGGGAATAGGTCGACTTACCCTGTAACCCTGTATATCATCACGCTAAGACCAATAGGAGCGGAGCACCAATGAAGAATGTTACAAAAACGGGGGAAAATTTCTACGCTACGGGCAATAGGAGACTTAAACGAGGTTGCGTGGGTTAGCTAGTATTTAAGGTATATTACCTTTAACAGACAAATGTTCAGCGGCATTACATAACGCAGGCAAAGCTATCTCCAGGTAATCGCTACAACCCAAGTCTGGCACCTCGAACGCTATCACGAAACAATTCACTGCATCGTCCATCAACAGCTTCTTAGTTATCCGTAGGTCTATCAACATGTTGTCTGCTAACGTTTTGAGGGCTGTCACTAAGGCGGAACTGTAGTTTTCTGATGGCACCTGTGATACGAAATTTTTGAATGTCAAAAATTGATGTGTTCTTGTTATAGCCACTGTTTTAGTGTCTCAATTTTGTAATTTATACGCTCGATTGACGGCACTTTTTTTTTATGTAATAGCCGGGCAAACTAGCAGACGTATCGCCTGATGGTAAGCGATGACCGCCACCCATGGACACCTGCAACACCAGAAGCATCTCAAGTGCGTTGCCGGCCTTTTGGGTATGGGGGGGAGGTAGGGGTAGGGGGATGGGGGAGGTAGGGGTAGGGGGATGGGGGAGGTAGGAGTAGGGGGATTGGGGTATCGGCCTCCAGTATCCTCACTCACTCGGTGAAACACAGCGCAAGCGCTATTTCACACCTGTTTTCTGTGAGGCCGTGGTATCACTCCGGCCGAGCCGACCCTTCATGCCGAAGCGTGGCTCTCCCACGATTTAAAAGATTGTTGATGGAACTTGTTGAAATACATTCTAGAATTAAACTCACTTGTACTTATTCCACTACTTTTATTGACTTAATCCTCACCGGTTTCGTCCTATGGTATAATATATGTAATCGAAGGGCGTAATAAAAAAAATGAACCCATAAGATTTTCCCCTACCAAAAAGTGCTTAACGCGGCTAAAGAAGTTTTCACTACAAAAATGCTATAGGGCAAAATCGATCCAGATTAAAGTCAATAAAAATAGTGGCATAAGTACAAGTTACTTGAATTCTAGAATGAATCTCAATTTTATTTTGAGTTGATAGTTGATTAAGAAGGTCATATTTAACATTTTATAAATTACATCAGGCAGTTTCGTTCAATTTAGTTCTATTTTTTGGGTAGCAGTATCTATATAATTATGTAGTAATAATACTCACTTTGGCAAGGTATTGAAAGGCTCTGCGACAAGAAGCTACGTCTAACTCAGGTCCCGTCACACTGTCTACGTCTTTGTCTGGATCACTTGATAAACACATTGCCTTTGATTCTTTATCTGAAATTTCATATTTTTGTTAGAACCATTTTAAATTTATATAGGTACTTGAATAGTCATATTAATAACATATATCTTTGATATTGTAAGCAAAAGACCGAATAAATCATAATAACCACAGCCAATCCTCGTCGCGAGATATGTATTTAGAAATATATAAGTATGGGGAATTTGGCCATACTTATATATTTCTAAATACATACATATCATAGTTGAATTTTACCCAGACAGAACAAATGATCGTGAATAATCTCATTACACAATTATTAGGCCTGAATTGGAATCGAACCTATTACCTCTATCTTAGCAGTGAGGGTCACTAAACACTCAACAAACCAATGGAATGGAGATCAAATGGACGTACAAAAGATTTTCCTATATAGAATTTGGTCAAAAATCAAAATTTCATTTTACAAAATAAGACCATACCATGACCAAAAACAAACTTACCACTGCTTTTACCGGGAGTTGCTTCATTATTTTCTACAACTTTACACGCGAAACTTCGCGCTAACGTTGCTGGCGTCGTGAACGCTTCCCCGAGTGCCCTGATCAATGGCTGTCTCACTTTCGTTTGAAGACAATCTTCACACAACTGATACATTCTCTCTTCGGTCAATGGGGCACCATCTGATAACATAGTTAGCAAATTCTCAAGTCTCGCTACCAAATCAATGAACAGCGGTAAATCCATTTTAACTTCCTTCTTGCAAGTGTGAAATGCAAATAATATTTTTAAACATATGAATTGTGTACTGCGAAACTGTGTTTATTTATATAAATTTTAAAGTAATTATCGTAATTATGGTTATTAATATTACCTTAATTACTTTATCTATAGCTTTTGCAAAATATAATGTTCTTTTTTTTATGATATAGGGGGCAAACGAGCAGGCGTATCGCCTGATGGTAAGCGATTACCGCCGCCCATGGACACCCGCAACACCAGAGGCATCACAAGTGCGTTGCCGGCCTTTTAAGAAGGAGTACGCTCTTTTCTTGAAGGTTTGAAGGTCGTATTGGTCCGGGAATACCGCAGGCGACAGTTAATTCCACAGTTTTGTTGTGCGAGGCAGAAAGTTCCTGGAAAAGCGCACAGTTGCCAACCATCTAGATGATGGGGATGAAACTTCTGTCGCGTAGGACGATGGCGGAAAGAGGCGGCAGGAATCAGTCCGAACAATTCCTCGGAGCACTCCCCATGATAAATACGGTAGAAGATGCACAGCGAAGCTACATCTCTACGCAGCGCCAAAGAGTCTAGCCGAATTGAAAGTTCTTGGCAGTCGACGACTCGAGTCGCTCTCCGTTGAATGCGGTCCAAAGGGAGGAGCTGGTATTGGGGTGCCCCCGCCCAAAGATGGGGACAGTATTCCATGTGAGGCCGAACCTGGGCCTTATAAAGTAAAACGCGGTGGGCAGGAGTGAAATACTGTCTCGATCTGTTGAGCACACCAAGCTTTTTCGAGGCCAATTTGGCCTTACCCTCCAGGTGGCCACGAAACTGGACTTCGCTCGACATGTCGACACCAAGAATTCCAATATTGGCTGAGGCAGATAGTGGAGGCAGAGAGTTCGAAACGAGGACATACGACCCACGAAAGTTTTTTAGTGATGAACGCGCAAATTTGTGTCTTTGTGGGGTTAAATTGGACTAAATTAAGTCTACCCCAATATGAGACCTTCTCCAAAGAAGTCTCGACTTCAGACACAAGTTTGTTTCGACTCTCAATGACGTTTTCCCGAGAAATATTGGCGCGGCCGGTGTAAAAAGCATCGCCGGTGCTGTCATCCGCATAACAATGAATGCCGCAATTTTGCAGCACGTCATTGATATGGAGGAGGAACAAAGTAGGCGATAGCACACAGCCTTGCGGGACACCAGCATTCACAGATATGGAATCAGAGCATTCACCGTCGACTACGACCTTAATGCTTCTATCTGCTAGAAAGCTAGTGACCCAATCGCATAATTTCTCGGGAAGCCCATAGGAAGGGAGCTTCGAAAGAAGCGCTTTGTGCCAGACCCGATCGAAGGCCTTCGCGATGTCCAAACTAACTGCCAAGGCTTCCCCCTTAGTCTCAATCGCCTGTGCCCAGCGATGTGTCAGGTATACCAGAAGATCACCAGCCGATCGACCCTTACGGAAGCCGTACTGCTGGTCGCTAAGCAGATGATGATCTTCTAGATACCGTAGGAGTTGATAGTTGATGATGGACTCCATTATTTTCGAGAAGAGGGAAGTAATGGCTATCGGCCTGTAATTGGACGGATTAGAGCGATCGCCTTTTTTGGGATCGGGTGGACTAATGCTGCCTTCCATGTTGTCGGGACTACGCCAGAAGAGTAGGAGAGCCGAAAAAGACGCGTTAAGACCGGTGCCAACTCTGGAGCGCACATCTTCAACACTATAGGGGGGATTCCATCCGGGCCACTCGACTTATGGATATCCAGGGATAAAAGTGCTATACGCACTGAGCGTTGGTGAAACTGGATATCCAGCATACGGCTCTCGCACCGCGGTATGGTAGGCGGCTCCTGTTCCCCGTCATCCAAGGTCGAGCTGGACGCAAAGTGTTTTGCCAGGAGATCGGCTTTCTCCTTTGCGTCATAGGCCAACGGATTATTTCCCAAGTGCAAAGGTGGAAGGTTCTTCAAAGTTCTAAAGACTAACTAATACTAAGCAATAATTAGTTCTTGAAATAGGGATTATATTAATTTATGTTTTGTTATGGATACTTGCTGATTGAGATTAAAAGTTTGTAAGTATGTAAATCTAAGAAACAACTGTTTATAAAATTGGCTCAGCTCTCGTTTCTAACGACGACACATTTATTTGTTTTACAAAGAAATTGTTTTGTATTATTTAAACTCTTCCGTGTTCACTGATTTTATCGATTATTGAGTATTTTATTGATATATCGACATTGTGATTATGAATGAACTTCGTATTGAATCGAATCGTATCGAACTGAACGTATATAAATCTAGCATCACCTTCCACCAAAAAACCATGCGTCCTCAACATTACACATGCAATTTTAAAATACAAACTCATTTTTGAACAACTTATTTTCTTTGTTATGTATTTATTGCGTTATTTATTTAATTCTAACTTTGATATAAGCATGAGAGTATCACTACACTAGAAATATATACATTATGGCTACAAATCTACTACTCTACCACAACATTTTCAATATCACATACTACCCGTGCTTTGTGCAAGAGTTCCCACACCCACTAGAGTACATAAAGAGAATATGAAAAGAACAGGATAGAGGAACGAGATTGCCACAAATCTTGTGATATGTTAGTAGATTCCAATGTGTAAATATTACTAAAATGTTACTTACAATTGTTATTTATTAAGCGCAAGAGCATCTGATTCTTACTGTTATAACTACGTGTTTTGGGCTCCTCTTGGTGAGTTAAGTTATGACTAGTTTGTGGTTCCATATCCTTGGATGTGCTCTCTTTAGATGACGTGGGGTTGGGCTCTGGAATTTCTTCTTTTTCTCTGTTGTCTTCCTTGTCTTTTGCACTTGACGTATTGCATGTTGTACTGAAACGATTACGTTATTTTGATACAAGGGAAAGAGAGACAAATTATTACTTGACTGTCTTATTAGTCTAGTATAGGCGCTGGCACGTGCTACTACAATTCCCACGTCCCTCTATCAACCAAAGGGACCTAAAAAACGACTACTGCGCATGCGCATCTAACGCATCTGGTCAAGTTACGTGCCGGTCTCTATAGTTGGGGCTCTTGACTAGGTTGATCTTAGGTGATGAGCGATGATAAGATTGTACGTTTACTATTATTCTGTATGTATTTAGAAATATATATGTATGTTGCAGTCTGGGTACCACAGCACCGGCACTGTCTAGTTCGGGATCTTACGGTCGTATGTAAGAATTGTAAAGTTATTTTTGTTAAGTAGATACTATTATTATTTATCATCCAATTACTATCGCTAGTATAATAGAAAACAGTTTTTGAATATAGTAAATATTAATATTCCATTGGTGAAATGCTACTTGATCAAATTTCGAATAAATAACGCATAGGTACGGAACAATAAAGTCCTCAATAATTGGATGAATATGACTTGTTTTAAATTTACAAATATTCATTACACATTTTGTGTAATGAATATTTATTGGCGGATTAAGAATAGAGTGTCATCCCCCCTATTTTTCCCATGGGTTTCGTAAGAGGCGACTAAGATAGCCCGACGCAGTACAAAAGCACTGCAATGAAAAACTTGAAAAAAACCTATTGTGGTACAGAAGCATAGAGTAATTATAGATAGAGTAGGGAGCCAAGCCACCAGCCGTCCCTCGGTTAGAAAAAGAAAGACGATCGCGGTACCCATCTGTCTCTCTCTACTCGCGGATGCGCATAGCAGAAAGATTCGACGGTTAATTGTTGTGATGGGATAACCATTATTAGTCCTTTACTGCGCATGCGTCAATAGAGAAAGACAGACGAGGTACCGCGATTCTCTCTCTCTCTCTTTCTAACCGTTGGACGTTTCCGCTTACTGTCAGCCGTATGTCTTCCCCACTCTATGTATAATATAGCTCTCTGTACAGAAGGCCATAACCTCCTTTCTAAGGAGCGTACACATAAATATTCTGTACTACTTTCATCTTAAGGTACGAAATAGCTAGCCATATCTTTCAATGAACCATCACAAGCGAGGGAGATAAGATATATTTTTTCCTTCAGTATTATAACATATCAAACGATTCTATATTAATCTGAAGATATTGGATATTTACGTTAAGATATGATGTTACCGTTAATTATATTGACACATTTTTTAATCACATTGACAAACAAAACAGTGCTAATTACCTGCTATTGTTATGATAAAATGTCAATACAAATCTAATTTTGTAGCATAATGAAATACTCATTTTAACTTACCATTGTTAGCATTTCATTGAGTATTTATTAATTACTTTTTATAACAAAAATATTAACAACAAGAATAATAGAATCATTCATAAAAAAAAATATTACGAAAATAAGCTCACATATTTTCAGCAGAAAACTCGTGAACATCATTAGAACGGCTTAATAAATACCATTTTAAATACTCCCTAAGTGCCGAATCACGTATTTATCTATTGCCATATCCCATGTTAAAACATATAAATAAAGAATAACGGAATTGGTTACAAGTTGGTTTATAATGATACACACTGGTTTTTAACAATAACTAGTACGGGCGAGTTAGGGCTAAATCAAGGAGTTCGGTCGAATTACGTATCGTGTCATGCTGTCGATTTAAATGGATGATATTCAGTGTGACGCAGTCACATGGATTAAATGAGTGCAAGGCGAACGTTACATGGAGGATTGGAGAGAAGTGAGGGATATACATAGGCATAAATAATGATAAATTCTTAAGTAATCTATACTAATAATATAAAGAATAAGAGAATATTGTTGGATTGAACAGGCTAATTTCATGATCTGCTGGTTTGACTGGCATTTAAAGAATGTTTTGGAGTTAAACAGCCAATTTATTGAGGTAGGTTATATATCGAGGAGCATCAACGCAAAATCCTATAAGTCAAGCCGATTTTGCCATGTCAGCCAGTCAACCTATTTTATTATTCATGCAGTTTTATTCAGACCGGCATTTATAAATTACAAACGTCCAAAATGTTGCTGAAAAGTTTATAATATGCATCCTAAAAGTGACCTCTTTTTTGTTTGTTGTGTGTTTTTCACAGTGTGAAGACTTAGTCATAAATATTGTTTTATCTATATTACGAGTCTGCCAAAATGACTCTGCTCTGCCTGATGGAAAGCACGAGTAGAATCTAAGAGCACGGTTAGACGACGCGAAAATTTTCTTGCGGCCGCCGCGCGATAGCCGCGTACTTGTTTCTTTTTATAGCAATTTAAACTTTATTGACTAGTCCACAACGTATAAATTCATAGTATTGGACAAACCGCCTCATATCGCCCGCGCGACATTGACACGTCAATCTTGCTTGAATTTTGTTTGTATTGTCGGTACAAATAATGTGTAATTACATCCGCTGCGCGCCTGTGTGGTCCACCAGGACCCCTCCTGGTGGATGTCCACCCCTCCTTCTATGACAGCGCAGTACCGCCCCGGCCGAGCCGGCTCTTTCGTGCTGAAATTAGCGTGGCTCTACTACCTTTATATATATTTGTTTTAATAAATAAGGAATACTAGGTACCTAGAACTAGAATCGCAGGGGCTGGACTCTGTGCGAGGCACCTTATTGGGCAGTGTGTCACAGAGGCGAGCCTCTTTATAGAACAGTTTTATTGCTTCTGCTGCTGCTTCATTTGGAGACAGATTTCTTGCCTAAAACAAAATATAAATTGACATAGTTTAAAACTAGATGGCGTTGTGTCAGATGTCCGACAATAATATAAATCGAAACATACATTAAAAAAAACAATCAAATTGAATACCTCCTCCTTTTGGAAGTCGTTTAAAAAAGAAAGAACTTACACAATAAGAACAAAGTGTCGGCTAATTTTGTATTAATATTAAAATTATATGATAATAAACATCAAATACCGAAATATAAAACATTGTTCGTGTATCACTTGTTCAAATATAGGGTCCAGTCATTATGCAAACAAGCCACGGTCAAGTAATGACACGTGGTTAAACCCCAAGTTTTCTGCGCAATACGAGTATAGTCTTATAATAAAAATAAAAAACGGAATGAGTTGTTACGATTAGGTGGCAAATGTGTTTATGGTCAGATAACGAATAGTACTTTAGCATATTTAAAGAAAAAGTAGTAGGAAAATTTACAAGGAAAAAACTTTTTATAAAAAAAACCAACTTCCAAAAACCATCCAACGAAAACTCTCTGCCAAAAACACTAAAAAGCGTAAAATAAACTGGCTCTTCATAAATTGCTATGTGCCAATTCTTGTCTATACCTAATTCTTTATTAATTTAAATAGTAGTGTTATTATGTGTGCTAGGTACCTAAAATCTGTTTGAAGTCGGCACCAAGCCAAATGTAATAGTAGTTACGACACTCGCTATATTTCGAGACGATCATCAACGACGTCGCGTCAGCCCGCGCGAGTCTGCCCGCTTGGGTTGTGTTGTGCTGAACGAGGAGCAGCTATCCGGCAGCGGCGAGTGCGGTACCTCCTATTACATTTTGGCTTGGCGCCGACTTCAAACAGATTTTAGGTACCTAGCACACATAATAATACTAGTAATAAATACTAATAGTAAATCCGACCAATCAGGGTCAATTGACAATTTGAAGTATGTAATCACTATATCACAGTTGATAATCTATCGATAGTTTGCAATCTCCCTGGTAGATTATAGTCTAACGGTTTTACAACCTTACGGTGACATATCCACTATTAAGCACATTTTATTGTGTTACCTATAGCTTAATCTCCTTATTTTAGGGAGAAGGATCAAACGGTACGAATGCACTTGTGAGTATTGAGATACAGATGTCTATGGGCAGGGGAAGTCACTTTTCACTAGGTGACCCCTACTTATGTGTCCCATAGATAATAATAAATCTATAAATTCATTACAGTAAATAGGATTGTAAATAATTTGTGTTCAAGGTATTTGACAAGAAATCTGCATTCTAACAATAGCTGTATAAGGATGTAGGTCTTATGAAACACATGACAAATCAAATACCTGGTCATATTTATATGTGTTATTCCAGTAAGTAGATATTTTATTATACATTTGCATGTGTATGAATTATATATAGAATAGTACAGTAAATTTATTGTTTTGAAACCGGTCTGCTTAAACTTACAGGTACTTGTTATTAGGTATAATGATTTCCGTCTGTACTTCAATCAATGTGGTTGATAGATAATTGTAGTTGATACATTATGCAATAATTAATTAATTAACATTTACTTTCACTAAAATATTTTCTTTAGCAGATTCATGAGTTAAATATCATAATTATGAGTATAACTAGCTGTTGACCGCGGCTCCGCCCGCGTGTATGTTGGTTATCGCGGCAAATAGTAGCGTATGTGTTATTCTGATGTATAAGCTATATTACTGTAAAGTTTCATCCAAATCCGTCCAGTAGTTTTCGCATGAAGAAGTAACAAACATACACACTCACAAACTTTCGCCTTTATATATTAAAATTAATTTTTAGAAAAAAAACAGAGTTTTGCAAAAACAAAATGAAATTCAATGAAATAGCGAACAATAGCAACAAAGCCCATGGGTAGTACCACAGTACCGTTAGTGAATACAGTGTAAACTCTATATAATGTCACTCAAGGGACTGTGCATATTTTGACATTCTCTAGAGTTGTTAAATGGAGATAAGAAAAATCTGCATTAGAAAAGTTTTTTTTTATTTCAGACTAGTGTTAGTAATGACATAAAAACAATTCTTATTTTAACGCTATTGCATATAGTCTGTTATTTTTGTCTGACGTCTTTTGCTGCACCAATAATTTTGTTGTATTTTTTTAACTTATTTTATTCATATCTTGCGATATTGAATCTCGTACTCCTACTAACAACAGTCTACAGGTGCAAGCAATCCCAATTTTTAAACAAAAGAACGGATTTCTTATAAAGTTTGGTATGTATGATGTCGACAGTCAAGTTTATTACGAGCTAGGATAATAAAGCGGACAAAAGAAGGGCTAGGATAATAAAGTGGACAAAAGAACTTACACAGCTGCGCAGTTATTACTAATTTTGGCAACTTAAAAATTAATTTAGATGTCCGAAATATTTATTTATTATTTATTAATTTTTATTATTTAATTCTTGTCGTTATTGAGAGTGAGTGTAATGCTAAATAGAGTGTGTTGTATGAACGACAAGCTAAACCAACCAAAGCCGAGTTATTTCAATGCTTTAGGGGGTTTGTCGTTAAATCGAGTGACGTTACATGGAGTTTACACTGTACTCTGCAGCAGCCCAAGTGCAACATTATTTTTCACTTTCTTACATTGACATATTGTAATTAAAATAAGTCCCAACCATAGTGTAGCATCTTAGCATGCCAGATATAATCACTTATTTACAAATAATCATGTGATTAAATTAAATTCTTGTTTTTGTTTTTAATATTTTGTTTACTACTAGAGATAAGTACATAAGGTTAAAAAAATTACAACATGAATCACAATTCAATGGGAAAACTTATATTTGATAGATATTTAAGACTATTCTCTGCTTTGAACATGACAGAAGTAAAAAAATTGCAAAATTACCTCTCCACTAGATGCACAGTACTTATTGTCACAGTTAGCTTTGCCACATCCATCCAGCAGTTGATAGAAATACCTTTCAATCAACTGTTTAGCTGCAGCACGCTTCATAATGTCTTGTGTGTGGTTGGTCACTGTATTTGAACATAAACCTGATGTAGATTCCTCTTCAGTATTATCAGGGGCTGGAGTTTTTGACGATGATGCTTCGCTCCCCCTACAAAACGTTCACGAAAAAATAACTCAAGATTTGTTTACTCGTTATTATCCAAACTTGGAAGAAAACAAAGAACAAAAACAGCAAGTAATGCCTAACCTAACCTCTGTTATTATTACGCATCAGATAAATATAGTCGAGTAACAGATTGCACTATCTTTATATACAATTTTAACAGTTATAACAGAACTCATAGGCACTTCACGAATAAAAAATAAAATTACCTTGAAGCTTCGTCAGGTTCGCTTTTCGAGTTCATAGAAATTAATGCTCTCCAAAACAAAACAACCCCTAATTGAAACGTTACATAAATGCAGAGAGCTAAATGTGTACATTCGTTAATTATCTATCCAGATTGTTTATTTTAAACACACTTTGGGTACATGAAATTAACAACAACTGTTCTATTCTCTTCCATTCTATTCTTTATTCTGTCAATTTTGTCAACCATTTTGAATTTTTGTTTTACGTTATACGCAATATTATTCTGGTATTTATTTATAAATTCTAGCAATTAGCAATAACTTGCAATTTCACTATTTTTATCTTATTATATATATTTCTTGTGTGCGTGTGTATGTGACTGAACTCCTCCTAAACGACTGGACCAATTTTGATGAAATTTTGTGTGTGTGTTCAAGGGGATCTGGGAATGGTTTAGATTCACAAAAACGACTGGACCGATTTTGATGAAATTTTTTGTGTGTGTTCAAGGGGATC
Organism: Diaphora mendica; assembly: GCA_949125395.1. Taxonomy (NCBI): domain Eukaryota; kingdom Metazoa; phylum Arthropoda; class Insecta; order Lepidoptera; family Erebidae; genus Diaphora; species Diaphora mendica. The sequence continues at coordinate 38,194,274 of OX421310.1, read as the reverse complement.
TGGGAATGGTTTAGATTCACAAAAACGTAAACGATGTTACGTGGGTCAGCTAGTTAGTTTATATATTCATAATTATTTGATGTTAGGAGCTTTTTATGCAATCTATTAAACGTTTCGTTTTGTCCAATGAAAATTCCCATTATTATTGAACGGGTATACGGATAGTTCAATAATTGGTAACAAACGTGAAAAGAAACAAACAACAAATCATTCAACAAATCGACTAATTTTTTTGTCAAACAAATACTCATCTTCAAATTCATTCAATTCATACAAATCTTCAAGACAAGAAAAATCTGACAAGAGAAGAGATACTGTTTGACTTTTGACAAATGTCAATTCAGTCAGAGTCAGATCCATGTCCATGTCAGATCATTTCATTCAGCTGACAGCTAGCAGTTAGTCAGTTTGTGTTTTGTAATTCATGTGTGTGGTGTGAAAAATAAACTATCAAATTATTGGTATTCCAATTCAATCGTTGCTGCAGCTGATATTTTCAACAACCAACACGATGACGGAAATAATGTCCACTGAAGAAACAAGAGATCACGACCGTGTGGATGATATCCTTGGAGGATTTCAAGTGTATCCTTTTTAAAAATAATTTCAATAGCTGTACAATACGTCTGTGTTTTTTGTTTTTGTTTTAAAATCTTTAAATTTGTGGTGATTGCCAGCTGTTTCATTTATATCGCCTGTTAATTTGATAATTTGTAACTTTTCCATAATATATGGATTATACTACCATCTGGCATGTGGTGTATTTGTTTGCTAACACAGTGCTATAGAAACAAGATTTACTATGGCGAAAGCTGCCATAAAGAATGTATTCCAAAGAAGTGTAAACAAAAAAAAATCTTAACATATTGTTACACATCCAAACCTTGATCATTGATAAATCAAAAAGACATCTGACTCCAAGGCTCTGAAAGCATTATTTTAACAGTTTCCAACTGTTGCTCAATAAGTTCTTTTCAATGTTAGGTTACTTTAAAACTAAAGGTGATACACAAACCAAGAAAATAAAGTTGGCCTATTTTTTGTTATTTTATAGTGGGGTAGTCTTTTAGAGAAATACTTCTATTTTTATCAATATATGTACAGGGTTTTTTGCCCTAAGGCATATTTTAATTTCATAAACAGACGGTTATTGCAGGCATTTGTGAATGATAATTGTGGAGGAACTGGTGTCCCTCCACCACCTCCTCCGACCAGGCCAGGTGATCATGCCTGGCAGGTCACTCTGCAGGTTAGCATATTTCAGTCCACTCTAGAACTCTTTAACCCTAACGGTTGCCAGTTCTGCCCCTAATATGACCATAGCTGCCACCTGCCGGCTGAACATAGCCCATTCCATATCACACTAAGTGACTTTGAGCTTGTGGATCAGCCAGCCAGTACTGTACATGCACACATTTTGGATGGATAGAATGTAGTGAGTGAAGACTTTTGTCTCTTTATGGCACTGTGGGATTAACAAGTTTGAAGACACATTACAATAACTCTATAGTACTTCTCTTGTATAGCACTTCATCATTACAGATGAATGACCCACAAGATTCAATAGTCTGTTATATAAACAATGATTAAACAGCAAACAAATACACTACAACCCGGCAATTAAACATAATTTATGTTGTTTTAGTTTTATGCTAATTTTAATTAATATAATTATATTGTATCACATATTTCCTTAACCAGAATTTTAATTACCACACCAGTAATTGGATGAATTTGCGTGATGCTGATTCAGGTGAGTTGAAACATTAAAATAATATATTTTACAAAATATGAACTCCTTAAAGACATAGACTTATGCACCTGCATAAAAAACATTCAAAATTAGTTCAAATTGACTATTTCTTAAGGAACATGTCTTGGATCTAGGTTGAGAAATAGTCATTCTTGTGTAAGACATACTTATGTAATCATTAGTCGTCTTCATTAGGTCTGTGTCATATCAATTACATTACCTTAGGCAAACCAGCAAAACACACATAAAAAATCTCTTAAATTGGATTTCAACGTGAGCAACAACATGACACGAGAATTGTAAATTACAGTATTTAATTGTTAAAGTTAAACGGGTTTCCATATGTTTGGTACGTCTCTTATTCTTCCTATTAATATATGAAACCACTAGCTTTTACACACGGCTTCGCTCACACAGACTTTCATCCCTTGATTTACCCCCTTAGGGGTGGAATTTCAAAAATTCCTTTCTTAGTGCTCACTTACGTTATATAAAGAACCTACATGCAAAAATTTCAGGATTCTAGCTTCAGCGGCTTGGGCTGTGCGTTGATCTCTGGGTATGTCAGTTGGTCAGTAGTCACATTACTCTTTTATATATATAGATAGATTACAACAAAGTATGCCTCAAGGACAAATTAACAAGATTGTTGACATTAAAACATTTGAAAGTAAAAGCACTAATCTTTAGAACAATACTTTTACTACAAACAGTTTCAAGGTAATAGAAGCAATCAAATTTTAATATTCATATAAACATGACCTTAATGTTAATACCCGTAATGTAACAGCATGTAATACAGCTAAGCCACACAGCAAATTTTGCAGGCTAACACTATTGTGTTCAAATCTATACATTTATACAAATAAATAAAATTGAAGTAATTTCAAATGAACACCTTTATACTAAATGTTTGAGCATGTAAAGTATATAATCTATCTTCTATATATATAAAAGAGTAAGGTGAATGACTGACTGACTGACATACCCAGAGATCAACGCACAGCCCAAACCGCTGAAGCTAGAATCCTGAAATTTTGCATGTAGGTTCTTTATAATAATATAACGTACTAGCGACCCGCCCCGGCTTCGCACGGGTGGATTTCAGATTCCCCCGCCGACGACACGATTCGTCCATTTTAAATCTGTAATATCTTCGAATATATTCATTTAAATTAGATACTGTAAAGGGCCATTTTGATCTATATTAAATGCACAATGTATTTAATTTACTTAATTGTTAAAGGATTCATTCTGTATTGCTTAAAATCACTTCGTAAATAAACCATTATTTCTCGTAAAAAGAAAGGAATAAAAAATGGTTGTTATGGGTTATCCCTAAGAGATAGACATATACCGTCGCGGACTTTTTTGTAGTACTTTTTAAGGTGTACAATACTGTAGTACATTATTTTGATGATGAAAAAAATTTTGACGGGACTTTCACTGGCAGATAGTTGATATTATGAGATACTTTTTACACTAGCTAGTTAATTAATAATTTGAGACAAATGGTGTTTGATCCCAAACTAAGCAGAGTGTTTATACTAATTTCTTGCTTTAATATAGTTAAGTAAATAAATAAACATGAGTAAATTATAGATACATACATATGAAAATGTGTATGTTCATAAGTCTTGGTATCTGTGTTTTAGAACTTTTCCTTTTTGCATTACCTTAGTTAACTTTAGTAACTTTGCAGATACTTTACGACTTACTGAGCTCATATATTACCTATCTCCAAAACAGAAAATGAGTAGGTAAAGGGTAACTGTCTAACTAAAAAATTTTTTGCTGCAGGCAAGATTCTCTGGCAGAATAATGAAGATATGTCAAGTCCGGACGTGGAGCACGAAGCACGTGTACCGAAACGGATCCTGAAGTGTCGCTGCGTCTCACGCGAAATGAATTTTAGCTCTACTGAAGCGATGGAGAAATTTCGATTAGAACAGGTAAAATATTAAACCATCTTACTGATACATATTATAAACGCGAAAGTTTGTAAGTATGGATGGATGGATGTTTGTTACTCTTTCACGAAAAAACTACTGAACGGATTTGGATGAAACTTTACAGTAATATAGCTTATACATCAGAATAACACATATGCTACTATTTGCCGCGATAACCGACATATACGCGGGCGTAGCCGCGGGCAACAACTAGTTCCTTATAATAATGTCATGAGATGAGTCATGACAAAGACACCTGACTTCGACTGAGTCCTTTTGAGTAAAAAAATCAGGTAGAAGCAGCAGTTCTGACTCCAGTAATCTCACTCAGTGTAAATAAAAGTTGCTTAACACGGGTTTTGTGTGAGGATCTAGTATCCCTTTGATCGAGCTGGCTTTCTTGTGCCAAAGCATGGCTCTCCTCTGGTAAGTATAAACCATCATCAATAGCTTTTAATAGTACACTGCTGGTCAGAGCCTTTCCTTGAAAAGGAGTTTTTGGCTTACTATATATACCACGCTGGCCAGACGGGTTGTTATAGGATATCTTTCAAGTTCTCTTTCTTTTTGCAATGATCCTGTACTGCGTCGTTTGTTCCATTAGTCACTCTTTCGACACCCAATAGATCAATCCCCTATTCATGGTGACACTATGTACTTTTAATCTGTCACCACCCGGGTATTTTTTATCATCATCATTAACTTTAGAACTCCGCCACAAAATAGATAGGTACAGAAGTCAACACATGTATGTAATTCACTTTTCATACCTACACTGCGCTCGGCGGTCGCTCTAGGGTTGTCGGTCCAGCCGTTCCAGAGCTTACCCGGAACAATCACAAAATATCTTGCGACGATTTCGACATTGGCGAAATGCACGATTATTATATTTTAAAGTGTAATAAATTCGCAGTCTCATGTACAATAATTGTTTACAGTAAGCTAGTGGAAAACTCTTGCAAGGCATTGAGAAAGTTAGAGTCTATACCTCATTTAAGAGACTTTATAGGATTTCACAGTTCAAGTAGTTGTCCCTTGAAAAAGTTGCAGAATCGTTCCTCCATTGATCTGACAATCTCAAGCGGATGGCTTTCGCACTCGTACTGATCCGAACCGGTCCCAGATATCATGTCCGTGAGCAATGTCCATGTGTGCGTTGCTCGAGCGCACTTTGTAGGTAGATTGACTTCTGTACCTATCTATTTTGTGACTCCGCTGTTGTCAATGCAGCTTTTTCCAGCTCTCCCTATCAAGAGCTGTTACCTTGACCTCCTTATACGTCGCAAAGTAATAAAATTCGAGTTTCGAGTTTTTTCAAGTTTCGACTGAGACACAGTTATATAGACCAGATTAAGGAATAATCACAAATTTTAACCAAAAAAAAAATGACTTCAAGAAGTGGACCAAATTGAATTGGGACCACACGGGAAGCACCAGCTTTCAAATAAAAAAAGAATCATCAAAAAAAAAATATAAATAAATAAATAAATCGGTTCACCCAGTCGAAAGTTATGAGGTAACAAACATAAAAAAAATACAGTCGAATTGATAACCTCCTCCTTTTTTGAAGTAGGTTAAAAATTGGCGGTTGCGACGTATACTTTTATAAATAAAATTAAAACCATATTAAACTATTTAAGAAGTAGAATCTACTTCAGTGGGTTTTAATAACACTCGGTCTAAATAAATCCTTGTATTTATACATTATTATTATTTTTAATATACATTATCGTGATAATTTACAGAAAGTGCTGTTCAAAGGACGGTGTTTAGAAGAGTGGTTCTTTGAATTTGGCTACGTAATCCCCAACTCGACTAACACCTGGCAATCAGTAATCGAGTCCGCTCCTGAATCTCAAATGATGCCGGCCAATGTTCTCAAGTAAGTCATTTATTTTTTTTATGTTAATTTGGCTTGTATGCAAACTATCGAATGACTAGGTCTAATGCATTATAGTATAATATTTTATTTAAAAAATGTAGTTTTTAATTTGACATTATGACTATGACTTTTTATGTTATAAAGATATTTTGACTTCAATTTTTATGTATTCTAACGTATTTCTAATACTGTTCACAGCGGGAACGTCGTCATCGAAACGAAGTTCTTCGATGGAGATACGCTGATCACCACGTCTCGAGTCAGACTATTCTACGTATAAAATATTATATGTTGAACAAACCAAGCATTTACTAGTCAAAACATTTTACTGCATTTCCTCTGAGTGTATCTATTTTTCTTATTACATGTATTATGTTACATTCATGTCCCGTTATATTAAAATCACAAGTGACCTTGAGATTTGATAATTTGGCACCTCCAAGGATTTATGTACGCTTGTCATATAATATAAAATATATACAAGAGACACTAAAAGAAAATAAATTTTCCGTCTCCATGATAATGAAAGTTACAATTAATATATTAGCTTTTGCCCGCGACTCTGTTTGCGGGTAGGTCGACATCAGATATTGTAAAGGATACAATAAATTAAGCATTTTCGCCACTTCTTGTGGGTAGTTTTAAAAAAATGTTAATATTTTTTTTTATTACATTTTTTTTAAAGACAACTCCCGCACTAGGAATAAATACATGAAACGGACACAAAGAACACCCAGACTTAGATCAACAATTTGTGGATCACACAAAGTGTTGTCCTACGTGGGATTTGAACCCACGACACTTGGCGAAGTAGGAAACGGCGTGGTGACCGTTAAACCACTAGGCCGAACGTGCAAATTCCACTATTTTAGTTAGTTACACCTGACCGGTTTCGCCTTATGGCATCCTCAAAGGTTAATTTCCTTTGAGGATACGTACAAGTGAGTTTCATTCTAAAATGTATTACAACAAGTTCCATCAAGTGCCTACAATTTTAATTCGCAAATTTTTTGAACTTGCGTTAAAATGTTATTATAGTTTCTAGTTTACAATGTAATACATAAAATTTACCAAATTCGACATCTATGACTGCTGGCTGTCACAAATGAGTTGTTATTGCTGCTAACAAGATGGCGTAGTAGGTGGCGTGATCCGCTAATAAAAGTCACTCTGTCAAACTACTTGAATTACCCTTTTTAGATCATGTTTACGATTGAAAAAAAATTACTAGTTACCTTTCTTACCAAAATAATTGATTTAAAAAACTGAATTTCTTTATTACTTCGTTTAACCTGTACAATCAACATTAGGAATGATAACATGTTTGATTTTAACTGCTAAATACATTAGAGAGCTCATTCATAATTATCGATTTAAATATTATGTTGTTTTTCATGTGAATATCTTTTATAATAAAATAAAAATATTTTCGGACATCTGACATAACGCCATCTAAGTAGTTACCAACTAAGCAGATTTTGAGCATCAAGATCCAATTTTAGAAAACGCAGTATTGCGTTTAGTTGACAACACGGACGTTTAGCTATTGCAGTTATTATAACTTTTTAGAAGAATTTAGGTTATTTTAGAAAATTTCTAAAAATACAATTCTTCTTCTTAGTCGTTTACTCTTGACAGAGCAGTCGTGGTTAACGATGCTGCATTTTCGTCGTAGTTGACGATATGTCTCCACCTATCACGGTCCATTGCGTCTCGGGAACTCTGGACGATGGAGGTCTGTGTCGCAGCTCTGATGAGGTCTGTCCAACGCGTAGGTGACCGCTTGCCTTCCACTTCTCCCTGGACAACGAACACTCCATGGAGTGTTCGTTGCGAACAACGTGACCGAAATATTTGAGGATTCGTATTTTCACAGTCGACGATAATCTTTGTTTAATTTTTAATTCCTCTAGAATCGATACGTTGGTCCTATGTGCTGTCCACGGGATCCGCAGCAGTCGACGCCAGCACCACATCTCGAGGGCATCGATTTTGCGTCGGTCTTTAAGGCGAACCGTCCACGTTTCTGCACCATAGAGAAATATAGGAAATACTAAGCTTTTCATGAGGCGGACTTTTGTGGCTTTGGTGATGTTACGGTTGCATTGTTCGTATAAATTTTGAACAGGAGTGAAGACAGTATGCAACCCTGTCGAACGCCAGCTTGATTGCGAAAGCTTTTCGAGTCAACGTCGTCTATCCGAACAGTCGCAGTTTCGTCCTCATAAAGTCGGCGTATGAGACCGACCAGGTGGAGCGGGACTCCCATTCCAATCAGCACGTCCCACAGAATATGCCATTTTATGTCGAACGCCAGCTTGAGTGCGAAAGCTTTTCGAGTCAACGTCATCTATCCGAACAGTCGCAGTTTCGTCCTCATAAAGTCGGCGTATGAGACCGACCAGGTGGAGCGGGACTCCCATTCCAATCAGCACGTCCCACAGAATATGCCATTTTACGGTATCGAAGGCCTTGCGAAAGTCGACGAAGCAGATATAGAGTTGGATGTTAAACTCTCTAAACTTTTCGATGAATTGTCGAAGAATTAGGATCTGCTCTCTTTTTCCACGACCCCTGACAAATCCCGGTTGCTCAACAGCTATTTCAGGACCCAGAAAAGCCTGCAATCTGGCGTTGATGAAATGAAGGAGTACTTTGCTGGCGTGGGTAATTAAGGCTATAAGCCTGTAGTTGCCACACTTCTTCGTTGATCCTTTCTTATGCAGTGGTATGAACACGGAGACACGGGAGCCCAGTCTCGAGGCCACTTCTCTGTCTCCCAGACACGGTTGCAGATTACATGCATAATATCAACTCCGTACTCACCCATTGCTTTAAAGATCTCTATTGGAATGGCGTCAGCTCCCACAACCCTATAATTCTTTACGTGATCGATTGCGGCTCGAACTTCACTTTTCAGGATTGGCGGTTCCATAGCAATCTGTGAGAGTATACTAGTGTTGCACGCTGGTATTATGCTGCTATCGCTAAAAAGTTGCTCGCAGTATTCTTTCCACACACCCACAATATCCTTCATTTCTGTTACAGTCACTCCATTCAGATCTAATATATAATAATAACATAATAAAATAAAAATATAATAATAACTTTGTAAAGTGTACAAATCCCATGATCATCCATTACATATTGCTAGCGGTACAAGATCTGCCATTCTCCTTTCCGACTCCATTTTCACACTTACATAGTCCACGGTATATCAGTGTAAAAGCTTTAAGAACGTACGGTGTGTCAGTCTGTCAATTTCTTCTTTTAAAGATGCACCTATAGTCGATATAGATATTATTAGTCTATCTAGTTTAGTACATTCGTTTAGATAGTGTCGATGCATGCATGGTTATATATTGTTGTGAAATACGAATATATGAATTCATACAACGTCGTAAACTGACAAATCTTCAAAGGCTTGCCGCACGTGCGACGGCAGCGCGATCAAGGTGACCGTATCTAAGCGAATGGACTATAAAAAAAAATCCTAATTTATTTGTGGCCTATATGTGGGTAATTTCTATATTTAAAATACTATGAAATTTAAGTAAATTTTATCGTGAAATAACTGAGACAAATATCACATCACACTTCACACTAATATATAAAGGCGAAAGTTTGTGTGTATGTTTGTTACTTCTTCACGCACAAACTACTGAACGGATTTGGATGAAACTTTACAGTAATATAGCTTATACATCAGAATAACACATAGGCTACTACTTGCAGCGATAACCGACATACACGCGGGCGGAGCCGCGGGCAACAAGCAATTGTACATATTTTTTTAAACAATAAAAGCCCTTGGGTCAATTCAAATCTTTTATTATTATTAGAATAGTAGCTTTTTTATTACTTTTGTATGGTGCATTTTCTATGTCCTCTGTGCTGAATAGAGTCACAATTTTGTAATGATGTAAAGCATAATATTAATTTATTAGATATATACCAATATGATAAATAAATGTTAAAACATATATTAAAATTTATTTCTTTATCCGACTGCGCCAGAAGGAGAATAATGTTTCTCGAGTATATATTACATCACATGAGATCAACAGCTTTATATAGTCCACTGCTGGACATAAGCCTCTCCTTCGAAAGGGGGTTTTGGCCTACTACCACGCTGGCCAGACGGGTTGGTATAAGGTTTGTTTCAAATGGTACTTCTCTTTGCAGTGATGTGGTCCTTCGTAGTTTCTTCCCTTAGTCGGCTCTTACAAAGCCCTTAGGATGAATAGTTACTGCTCTTTATCTAGCAAGAAAATGCACTCCTTTTTACATATATATATTACAGTTAAAACTAGTTCTTACTAGACAAAACGCTTTAGGTTAGGTGAGGTTAAGTTTTTTTATCTTCTAAAATTCTCTAAAAATTCTCGTGTCACAATGTTAGTTACCATACTCCTCTGAAACGGCTGGACCGATTATTATGAAATTTGGTGTGCATATCGGGTAGGTCTGAGAATCGACCAACATCTATTTTTTATGGCAATCAACGTTTGCCGGATCAGCTAGTATATGTATATATATACTAGTTGTTGCCCGCGGCTCCGCCCGCGTGTATGTCGGTTATCGCGGCAAATAGTAGCATATGTGTTATTCTGATGTATAGGTAAGCTATATTACTGTAAAGTTTCATCCAAATCCGTTCAGTAGTTTTTGCGTGAAAGAGTAACAAACATCCATCCATACTTACAAACTTTCGCATTTATAATATTAGTAGGATAGGTAAATAATAAGTAAAAAAAAACATATAAACCTTACCTAACGTGTTATGTCTTGTAAGAACTAGTTTTAACTGATATTCGATTTGGGCATTAGTTAATTCTAGTATTAAGAAAGGCATACATAAAAACTAGTTCTAACTAGGAAAAACGCGTTCTATCTAAAAACTAGTTTTAACTGTAACATAGGTATATTTATGAAACCTAGATAGAAAGAAGCTTGTTTCAAGTATATGATTTACTGCTCCTTAATTACCATGGCAGTATGTGTTCATAGGCCGTCCGTTTCATATGTTTTCAGTTTCATAGATCCTCATCTACTCCCTAGAGGAGCTACGTAGAATAATACTTTAAATGTAAATTTGTATGATTTAGAATCATAATAAGTTATAATATAGGTAGTAGAGCCACGCTGATTTCAGCACGAACGGGCCGGCTCGACCGGGGTGGTACTACCCTCGCACAGAAGATCAACGTAAAATGACAGCGTTCGTGCTGTCGTGTTTCGTTGGTGAGTGCGAGACCGGAGGCCCAAAAATACAGAAGCATCACTAGGCCGCCATGGTATGGGTCACCATGCTGCACTGTCTGCATTCGCAATGAGTATGGTGACCACCACTCTTGGATTCTGCTTATGCTTTCCATCAGGCGGAGTAGAGTCATTTTGGCAGGCCATACATAAAAAAAAGTAGTTAAATACTTGATTAGTAACTGTTGTTTGTCTGCGTACAATTAGCACCTGAATACATAATCATAAATATACAGGTAACGTAATTATTATGTAATGATATCTTTAAAAGTATTGTTAGTTTTATATGTTCTTAATCTTATTAAATTTGTAAGATGTATCATTATATTGTTTTTTTTCTAGTGTTCTGATGAACTAATGGAACTTATTTCGGCCCCGTCTTTTCACCATCATTCAACACGGCAAAGCATCCATCCAGTAAAGGTTGGATAATAATTGGCACTCCACTACACCACTGTTTTTCTTTCTTTTATGACAACGCCCGCAATAGGTATATCCTGTATCGCGGGGGCCTTTACAAACGTAACGGACATATAGAACGCCCAGATTCAGAACAACAATTTATCGATTACATAGAGTGTTGTATCGTATGGGATTCGAACCCACAACACTAAGTGTAGTATCGAACGGCGAGTGATCGCTTATATCACTATTTCATACATGCAGACAAAATTTCGCTCGGGTTTTCGAATCGTGGTAAACTATTGGTGACGAGCAGATTCCCTAGCGGCAAGTCGCAGAACTAACGTATGACAGATAAAAATACGTATTTAACACGTTAACATTCCACTTTTAAAATACTGTTCACCCTCACGAAGTGGTCTTATAGTATTTTTACTACTCCTTAGACGACTATCAATGAAATCATTGTAGAAAGAATTTAAAATAACAATGCACTCGCTCTGTATATTAAACTGTCAGGTAGAAATATCTGTCATACGTTAGTTCCGCAAACGGCCACTAGGGAAATCTCGTTACCAATAGTTTGCTTCATTTTAAAATAATTCTTACTACAACTATTATAAATGCGAAAAGGATGGATTTACGCTTCTCACGAATTGTGTCAGAACAGCCGAAAGAATATAAGCATAATATTATAAACATGTATGAAATTTGGTACAGACATACCTAATCTGTAATGACCTAAAGGTTATTCAAAAAAAATACCAACAGATGAGGGCAAAAGCTTGAATAGTTTCAAAAACTCAAGTGATTATAAATTGTCTGATAACGACATAAACTAGTAATGCCATCTATACAAAAAATTATGTACTGCAGCACTACTATAATATACTTTTAGTTACTGCATGTAACTGACTTTGTTCTTACCTCTTAAAAGTTCAAAACTATTCTACTAGGTGGCAGCATTTTGCTGTTCCCTAAAATATAGTTTGCTTCTGCGAGTTACCCACATGAGCAGTCAGCTTTTTAGTAAATGAAGTTACGAATACAGCTTTAAACTAAATAAATATTAAAAAGTACTAAAACTCACAGAATGCTAGCTTTTCACTATCTATCACATACCTATAGTTAATTTATAAGCGAAAATGCAATTACAAGAGCAAGAAACGTTAGGAGAGTTGGCAAACAAGATAAAATAGAAATCGAAATAAATGAATAGTTTTTTTTTAAATTAAAAGCTAGGTCTCTCTGATAATACAACAATCAATTTATTCTGTCGCCAAAGGTTACAGATACCTCGTAATATTTAATGTGATCTCATAGTTAGTCATTCTTTATGATAACTACAATTGCTTAGGCACACAATAGTAGGCGTACCTGTTACACGTGAATACCGACCATACTAGATTCTCACATCCTCTTAAATATGAATATTACCATTCATACAAGATACAAGGCGTGTTATGTAGCTATTGGTATATCGTGACTCGATACCGTATCTCATTAGTACGCTGACACGTTTAATAACATTATCATAGAGGAAATGAAAAGCGTTTCACGTGTCTGATGCTCGCAGGAAAAGCTTCACTCACGACAGGAACTTTTAGTAAATGAAATCATTGGTGGCGATGCGTACATCCTCTTTAGCCCGAAGCGACCGACGGATTTCTTCGTACAGCACCGTCGCGGAGGAAGCAGTATCATTTGAATGCGCCTCACATACGACACTTCGCATATAAATAATAGAAATTATCTAATTATGTGCCGGCGAGTACTAGGCTCGTACTTGTTAGGAATTGTAATATTAGCTGTACCCACCGAACAATAATAATAACGATGACATTATGATAAATATTGAACTTTTTTTCGATAGGAAGGTCGATGTTATCGGTTACAGCTATTACACATTATAATGTAATGATAAGCTACCTAAGTATGTACACAATATGAATATGCTTAGGTAATCGCTTGATACGTTATTTTTATTTATTTACATGAATTCTTTGAAATTAAAGGTGACAGACAGGACGCATTGCAGGTAGTCCTGCGTCCTGCTCTGTGAAGTCACTAGTAGTACATACTCGCATTCGTATCGTATGTGTATTCTTAGTATGAAAATAATTATATGTATGAAATAAATTAATCATAAGTACTGACAAATAACCCATCATAATACATACTATTTCAGCAGTAACAGGAACGAAGGAAGGGTATGAGATGACTGGTCCTTTTTAACCCTAAAATGCCGGTCGTGTTGAAGTGACAGGTATATAAAATCATCATTAGACCTGTCCATTTACATGGTTCCGAAATGTAGCCTTTATTAGAGCGACACAAGTTTTAGGAGTCACGAGGAAACAGACCTGCTCTACGTTGTGAACAAATGCTACGTCACGCTCTGAAGTAAGTAGTAGGTAAATAAGTAAGTAGACCCAAGAAGAGATGGCTTCACGTCGGCAGTAATGAAATGCGTGCCAATGCAATGGTCTCACAACGCGGGATTGCAAAGACCGTGCGAATTGAAGTAAAAAGGGTAAAAAACGGACCCAGAGTGTCAGACGTGATATTTTTCCTTCTAAGTCGAGTTTTTTTCCCATTTTTTCAATTTTTCCTAGAGATTAGGTTATAGACTGCAAGTTTAGGTTATAGGAGGGAAGCTAGGCACTCTAAGTACCTACCTTAACTTTACCTTATGGTGTACAAAAACTACACTATTAACAACTTAATTCAAATTAGCTCAAAAATAAATTATAATTCAATTAGCTAAATTATTATTATAAATTTCAGATTAGGAAGACGCTCTTAAATCTTACCGTTTACCTGATTAAAATCGTCATTTATTTATTTTATTGATGACTAATAATCAATATTCACTCCAAGCATCGACAATTATAATTCTAGAACATTAGTATTTATTAATAAATCATTTTGTCATGTATTACATGTGTCAGGTATGTAGAATGTACATATGAAATGAGTTCTCGCCAAGTTCTAAAGCGGTAGAGAAGCAGAGAGGACGCCTGCTCGGCGCGTTCGCCGGATGAACACCAAATGTGTGATATTTTTAGGAATGTTGATTGCCCTCTTCCTGTTTCCGGCATGAACGAAGCGCTCTGATCTGCCGACCGACTCCCATACAAAACTGCTAATTAGTGATGAATAATTAATAGTGCTTGCCCGATGACATGTAAATAGCTTTATATAATTTGATTTAAGCCGAATCTAATGTCGTTAGTGATTACAACTGTAGCGGTCGTGATTTTCCGTAATTTTATAGCATCTAGATAAACTTTCGACGAAACCTATAAAGGCCATTTTCCAGAGATCTTTTATCTTGCATATCCATTTTAAGAAAGTAGGTTGTAAAGTGTAGGTTGCAAGATCGGAAAAGGACTGCTATAACTTATAGTTTGTACATTATTATTACTGGGAATATTAAAAGGAAAATTATAAAGCAGATGTTAAAATAACGGATTTAAACCCGAGACCTAAAGTACAGCAGTCGCATACGCTTACCACTGCGCCACAGAGCAGTTTGGCACAGACTTAGCTAACATACTTACATTATTACAGGGGATGAATCTTAAATCATCATCATCATCAATCATCATCAGTCAATACATATAATAAAATCGTAACGGGTTGCTATCTGTCCATGGAAGATATATCAGGAAAACTATTATAAGTTAACTATACTACTATCTTTACGCTACTATAAGTTTAGGCGTTCCTGAGATTTGCGCGCACAAACGCACCGACAAACAGACAAAAATTCTAAAAATGATTGTTTTGGGATCTTTTGCGTTCTGAAAAATATGTCAGTTTGAAGAACGACCGCGATATCCGACTTTTACGCGGGTGGAGCCGCAGGCAAAAGCTAGTTGTTTATCAATACGTTCGACTAAAACCTATGCGCTAGTCAATAGTAGGTACATCTGTCTCAACATGACAAAAGGCGTCAAAAGGTATTTTTCTGTCCTGTATGATCCTGTCATGAATCATCATGATCATGAACATTTACGAACGGTCATAAACCGTTCGTAAATGTTCTAGTGAATAGAACTTCACACATCTCACACAAGGCCGTTCGAAATACTATAGAGCCTCTGCAGTGTGCTATCGTTCCCAGTTACCAGACCGACTATAAACATAATTACTTATATTATCTGGGGGCACGGTCGTGCCCCCGCCAAGACTAGCCAAGCGAAGCGCAAGGGCACTACCTACCTTTCCTCGAAGTGTTTTGTCGTTTTTTTGAAGCCTCATAACTTTAGTCCCCAATATACCAGATCGTTCAAATTCTCAGGATATGATGTTACCAATAGAGTAATGAAACATACAAAGTTTCAATTGCATAGCTCTGATACTTTAGATTTTATTGATACCTATCTAAAAAACACTGATTTCGTCACAGACACACTGATGATCATTAAAACTGTTAGGGTACTTCCTGAAGTGCTAGAAAGCTGAAATTTGGTATGTAAACTAAGTTTAGTATGCAAACAACAAAAAAATCATAAACTTATTGCTTTTGCCCCCCAACCCTCAAATGTGGGGGGTGGAAGTTTGTATGAGTCTTTCACAAATGTTTATGCTAGAAGTTTTATTTTTGGTACACGGACTTTTTCGAAAGAAGAAAGAAGATGTACAAGAAATACAGCCCAAAAAAAGAAAAAAAAACTGCCTCAAGCAACTTACAAAAAGAAATGAAATCCCACCAAAAAAAATGTATCCCACCACCTCTACATCTATCTACATAAAAATGTATGGCTTACACTATTATACATTACTTCAGAAACTAGATATTTGCAAACACAAAAGGCGTTCGTTTCCCCTTCGTGATGTTAAGGTAGCGAAACGGCGAAGCCATACATTTTTACTGAGATGTAGAGTTTGTGACGTTAGGGTTGGTAGAGTTAGGGCGTGTAGATTCAGAACCTTGGCTCTACATAAGATCTGATATCTTTTTCACAGGGTAAGCCATATGCAGTCGTCTTAGCAACATTTTACATGAAAATGTTTTTGGTGGGATACTATATAGTGGCCGCCAGTGGTCGAAATGTGACCATAATTTTATTTGCTTAGCTTTCTGCACTGCTCCTTCATATAAACTTTAATTGTGCCAAATTTCACACTATTCCATTTGCATTATTTCGTGTAAATGGTTAAAAAGTTTTTGCTTATAAATAAATACTATCGGACCCGGCAAACGATTTGACATAAAAAAAAAAACAAAAACCCAACTACGACAAAAAACGAAGCTGAAAAAGTATGAAACAAGTTTCAAAAGCCGTAGTCACGCGTTGTTAATGTATTATGGTACATAGACCTCTCCAATTGCACGCCACTTAGTTCGATCCTCGGATTCCAGCATCCAGCTTCTGCCAGCCGTCCTGCGCAAATCATCACTCCACCTGGCCTGTGGACGTCTTACATTACGTTTGCCGTACTCAAGAACTCGTTTACCAAATATGGCCAACCCACTGCCACTTCAGCTTACTAATCCTATGGGCTATGTAGATGACCCTGGTTCCTTGCCGGATCAATTGCTCGTTTCTGATACGATCCCTTAGAGAAACGCCGAGCATAGCCCTCTCCATAGCACGCTGAGCGACTTTAAACTTGTGGACCAGCCGTACCGTAAGTGTCCATATTTCGGCTCCGTATGTCATTTCGGGTAGGACGCACTCATTGAAGACTTTCGTCTTTAGGCACTGTGGGATCGACGATGGGAAGACTTGACGAAGCTTGCCAAACGCTGCCCAACCCACCTGAATTCTCTTCTTCACCTCGTCCTCAAAGTTGTTTCTACCTGAACATATGAACATACATACATACATAGCCTGTCAAAATCATAACCCTCCTTTGGCTATGCCGTAGTTGGGTAAAAATAAAAAAAAATGGATGGGTCACCCTTATCATTTAGAGTATGAAAAATAGATTTTGGTCGATTCTCAGACCTACCCGATATGCACACAAAATTTCATAAAAATCGGTTAAGCCGTTTCGGAGGAGTTTGGTAACAAACATAGCGACACGAGAATTTTCTCTATTAGATAGTATAGATTTTTCAAATATAAACGTATTGTAGAAGAATAACACCCAGTCATGGAATAAATGAACTTGCTAATAACACAATTATTTGTCTAGAGTGAGACTCGAACCCAAGACTTCTGGCTTTGCAGTTAAGATCATCAACCATTATACTCACAGACCCGTCCATATTATGATACTTAAGAAGACAAACAACCTCACTTTCGCATCTCTTATATTAGTCAGGATAAAGGTTGAGTTACGTTGATATTAGTAAAGTGAAATTTCTTAATAATTAAGTTTTTGCAATTTGTGCATCAGATGAAACGATAAGATATAGCTACGTCTAGATAGTTTCAGCGTCCTCGTTCTCAGTCAACATTCTGCCGTGACCCTCATAATTCCACAGCAATGAAATCATCTACAAACGGACACCGGTTTAGGAACTTCCCGTTAGCACTCTGCTGTTCTATCTGCTCCTTACGTGTCATTTAATGTTTTCTACTAGCGTTCATGCCAATTTGAACGTTATTTTCTATGTCTTAAGTTATACAAATAATAAAAAGCACTACCTGATATAATAGTGGATGTTACTCGGAGAGGCAGGGAAGGGCAGATAAATTGTCCTGGATCTTGTATGCTTACGTAACTGTTCTATTCAAGACTATTAAAGTATCTCTGAATAAATAAACTAGTCAAACTTGCCACACCCAAAAAAAATTTTTTTTTACACCCGGAATTTATCCTGTGTCGCGGACGACTTTTAAACAACAAAGCAACAACTAATGCATCACACAAAGAGTTATCACATGTGGGGTTTGACCCCACAACACTCAGCGCAGCAGAAAGTGGCGTGGTAGTAACTGAGTAGTCAGTAACTTATGATCTGTGGTCACTAATAATCGCTATAGGTTAAATGTGTACACATTTTATAATGATGTGCGACCCGAATGCGGGTTCGATTATCACTTAGTGGCAGTGAGTGCTCTGGGTAATATAATTCGTAACCAACCTATCTGTAATAGAAAATAAGTGACTTCCTGATGATTGCTTTACCATAACATACTCCTCTGTTAAATGACTTGTTGTTCTAGTGATTATTAAAACATTCCAACGAATTGAGTACCTCCTCCTTTATTTGAAGTCGGTTAAAAATGAGCGCTATTAACATGCCTCTACCCCTTTGTAGATAAAGACGTGAGTGTATGTATGTTGTCTACTAGTAACGACTTACTAAAAAGAAATTGATATGTAGAAAAATGAAAATGTACTGAAGAATCTGAAGAGTATTGATAATGGCAATAGGTAGGTACTGAACCACGCTGATTTCAGTATGAATGGTGGTACTATTCTCTCACAAAAGACCAACCTGAAATGACAGCATTCGTGCTGTCGTATTTCCTTGGTGAGTGCGAGACCGGAGGCCCAATAATGTCGAAGCATCACTAGGCCGCCATAGTGTGGGTCACCGTACTGCATTGTCGGCATTTGCAATGAGTGTGGTGGTCACTACTCTTGGAGTCTGCTCATACTTGCCATCAAGGCCTTTCCCAAGCGAATTAGCTGTCCACACGTATTTTCTACCAATCATTGATCACCTGCACTCACACTAATCAAAGTGAATACGGGCCTTCAGGCAAAGTAGAGCCTTTTTGCAAGTTAATAAGGTATTATAATTGGATGGATCACATTACATCAACAGCCTTACTAAGTCCATTGCTAGACATAGGCCTCTCTGTAGTAAGAAGGTTAATTTGGATAGATAAATAAATATTTCGGACACCTAACACACAACGCTATCTAGTCCCAAGCTAAGTAGAGCTTGTGTTATGGGTACTAGACAATTGATTTTAATAATTTACATATACACTTTTTTTTGTAAAAACATACATATTATACATAGAAAATACCCAAACTCCGAAACAAACATTTGCAGATCATACAAACATTTGATCCGACCCGGGAATCGAACCCGAGACCTCAAGCACAGCAGTCGCATATGCTACCACTGCGCCACCGAGGCAGTTTGTTTGGGGGTCTCTCTCTCTCTTTACAGAACTTTGATATCAGAAGAAACAAATCAGCTGATATTTAAGTAATAAAACAGTCACTTTTATTTATTTACTATTTATCTATCCACATTGGTAAATCAATTCTATAGACTTACAATTTTTTTCAGACTAACAAACTATCTTGAGGTTGTTCTTTATTTAAAAGAATAAAGTTAGCTATTAGATTTAAAAATTAAAAAAAAAACAGAGAGTCTATGATTCGTAAGCATGGGCAGAATAAATAACGTATGTTGGCCAGGATACGGTGCGGCGGTGGCAGTGAGAGCCCGCGGGTCAGCGTCCTCACACCTCGCCCCCCCCGCGCGTCTCCCCTTACGTCACAACTGCTACGTCACTTGCGGGCTCCGGCTTTATCAGACAATGTCACAGTTTTTACCATCAATATTCGATTTGATTAACCTTTAAAACTCTCTGCGTTTTCAACGTAAGTAGACGTCACGAATTTTGTGCATATTACCGATTATTACCTACTTAGAAGCGAAGAACTTCGATTTTACATCAACAGATTTAAATGATTTAATAGTCCGCTGCTAGACGTAGGCATCTCCTTAGAAAGGAGGTTTTGGCATACTACATCACGCTTACTAGGTTTTTAGGGTCGATATATTTGACCAAAGATGACGAGATAGAAAGTGACTACACGCATGGCGTGATGGTTTAAATTAAACGGTCACCTCGCAGTATTTTACTGCGCTGAGTATTATGGGTTTAATACGCAATGTGACAACACTTTGTTTGTTTTACTTTAACTTATAATTTTCAATCCGTAAATTGTTGTTCGGACTCCTGTGTGTTCTTACTTCTTGGTGCCCGTTTCAAGAAAGTTTGTAAAGTCGTCGCGACACAGGATATATTTAAAAGTAAAACTATTGTAAAAGTTGTTCTTTTTTAAAAAATAAGGGAAGTTATGAAGTCTACCTCAAGTTTATCTGCACTGAGGCTTTAGTGCACCCGACATCGTTGGTCCCGCCGTGATTCGTGGGTTCGGTTCTACGGTCGGTAGGTATATATATTGTATAAAATCTTAAATATAAAAATCTATTACTGTTCGTTTGTCTCGCTAAAACTCGAGAACGTCTGGGCCGATTTAACTGATTTTGGTTTTGAAATGTTTGTTGTAGTCTAGGGAAGGTTAAAACGGTGAAAAAATAAAAATAACTTAAAAATTCAAATGTCACGTGTACGAAGTAGCGGGCACAGCTAGTTTATAAGGATTATTTAAGTTTATAGACATATTATAATGTCTTTCTCTTTTCAAAATCGCGGTTTTTATAATATTTATTTTTTGACCGTATAATAATAAAATGCCTGTCTTTGTGTCACGTCTCTTGTGTCTTTGTGCTTTACTCAAAAGTAACGTTCGTTCTAAAGAAGTTTTCCATTTTCATCACTATATTCGTGACATCTATCTAAAGATTCTAAAAGATATGATCAAAGACAAAACAGGACAGTTTAGTTTTTTTTTATTTGTCAACCGTTTTCTTTTATTTTTGACAAGTTTTACTTATTTATAGACAATCTTTACTTCTGAAAAGATCCTTTTAAATGATCAAAGATGTAATCTAAAATCGTGAGCAAAAATGACAAAAACATTTACAGAATAAGTTTCTCTCAACTTTTAAATATTAACTAGAGATAGATTCTCCATACGAATTAAAAAGAGAGACACAGGGTGTCACCACCCAATAGGGTATTACACCCATTTTGAAAAGTGTCCTAATCAGATTCTATAGTGCTAACACCACAGAAAAAAACACAAAATTTTTATTCAATCGATATGTGCCATAATTAAATAGTAGTATTATAATGTGTGCTAGGTACCTAGAATCTGTTTGAAGTCGGTGCCAAGTGACTATCGCTTAGACTTTTGTAATTGTTCGTTTGTATTCTTTTTGGCTTAGCACCGACTTCAAACAGATTTTAGGTACCTAGCACACATTATAATACTACTATTTAAATGAATAAAGAATTAGGCATAAGCAATTTATGAAGAACCAGTTTATTTTATGCTTTTAAGTGTTTTTGTGGCAGAGAGTTTTCGTTGGATGTTTTTTGGAAGTCGGTTTTTTTTTTTATAAAAAGTTTTTAGTGCAAACAATCGTAGGTAAGTAGTAAGTTGAACTATTTCATCAAATTTCATCATCAAGAATACAAATGAAGGTCTAAACGTACGTGTAATATTGAAATCATTCTCTAATTCCTAACTGTTGAAGAGTGTAACCTTCTATCATCAGTTCACCTAAATAACTTGAAAGTATACGACTGAAGGTCTTTAGATACGTATGAAATTGAAAGAATTATCCTTCAACTTTGAGGAGTTGTACCTTCCACCTTCCATCATCAGCTTACCTAAATAATTTGAAAGAATACGACTAAAGGTAACATATATACATCTGATATTTAAAGATTTATCCTCCAACTCCTAACCATTAAGGAGTTGTACCTTACATCATCAGCTCATCATCATAAAATGATGACTACCAGACGCAAATACGGGTGTAACTTCAGAAAATATACGAAAAACATAGTATGTGCCTATAAAAAATGAGAGTTTCCCTCGATTTCCCTGGGATCCCATCATCAGATCCTGATATGCTGGCAATGGGACCACCTCGGAAGCATACCCTTTCGAATACAAATTTTTTTTTTAATCGGTCCACAACTGACGGAGTAATCGGGTAACATACATAAAAAAAAATACATACAGTGGAACATAGAACCTCCTCCTTTTTGGAAGTCGATTAAAAATGCATTTAAATTTTAGATTTTCAAATTACGCGCGTATTTTGTCAAAAACAGTGGACACCATATTGCTCTGTGGTAATGACGTCAGTTCGCTTTGTAAAATGTGGATGACATGAATATAATTTCAAAAAACAATTTAAAGCATGCGCTGATCAGTTGACACTTTAGTGTACTTACAAAGCGGTGTGACGTAATAACATGGCGGCTAACAATGGAGTAGTAACAGATTAAAAAAATTGAAAATTTTGAAATAATTTATAAAAAATATTTTATTATTTGATGAACTAAAACTAACATTTTGCGACAGATTTTTGCCGGTATCTCAATATTATATTTTTAGATTTTTTCTCGTACACAGTAAAATACCCTATTGATCACATGGGTGTCGTAAGAGCCGACTAAGAGATCAAACGCGCAGGACATCTTCACTGCAACGTGTAGGAAAACTTAAAACAAACCATGTACCAACCCGTCTGGCAAGCGTGGCATACTCGTAGTAGGCCAAACCCTTCTTTAGGCCTATGTCCAGCAGTGGATTCTTAAAGGCTGTTGACGAACTAGAGCTGAATTTCGAGAATTGAGTGATCCTAGTAGTAGAAGTAATAGTGGCCTAGCCTACTGATCGAATTTCAGAGTATGTATTTTATTTTGAACCTACATATTGCCAATGACACCGAACTTGTTGTTATTGTGTCAAATTATCATTGCCTCTTTCATAACTCAAAAACAAAATCAAAATGAGCCATCCTTTGATGTCCTAATAAAATACATGTATTTTAAGTCTGTGATGTCAAGATGACAGTTCAGTTGTCGTGACACCGGCGGGAACGCGCGCACTGGACCATTACCGAGGGTAGCTGTAAAAAACTATGTGCGCTCATCTATGACAGTATCCAATCCGAGTGATACTTTCTTTTACCGATTATTCTATTTCGGTAGAGCTCAGTGATACCGCTCTTAACATTTAATAATTGACCGGTTCAATTAAGGTAGATTTTAAAAGATTATTGGTGGATGTCGAACTCGATGCTCTACAAACTTAAATGGCTGTAAGACGTAGCTGAATGAAAAAAACTAGAGTAAATTGTGTAGTGGATTTGTAATTTCAGTAAATCCTTACTTTTAGACTGACTCCATTTATTTGGCTAATCTAATCAATGCTTCAAATAAAGATCAATGCTTTAATCACAGATACATTAGCTAATTATTGCCACCATCTGTTAGGTACTGAACCCGTATAGGTATTATAAATAATCCGATCCAATTTAGCAAAGCTTACTTCAATACACAGAGGATGTATGCCGTCAAGATCCATTTGCCTGGTATTTTATCACCACCTAAAAGCTCAAGACTGGTAGTATAAAAATTAACTTCCACTTGTCTTATTATTAAATTGCCATTACATTCTAGTCCATATTCGTTTTTACCGTTGCGTTGTCACAAATTTCTCGTAACGTTAGCTTTGACTTTTTAACCGACTTCCAAAAAGGAGGAGGTTCTATGTTCCACTGTATGTATTTTTTTTTTTTTTTTTTTTTTATGTATGTTACCTGATTACTCCGTCAGTTGTGGACCGATTTTGAAATTTTTTTTTGTAGTCGACAGGGTATGCTTCCGTGGTGGTCCCATTGCCAGCATATCAGGATCTGATGATGGGATCCCAGGGAAATCGAGGGAAACCCTCATTTTTTATAGGCACATACTATGTTTTTCGTATATTTTCTGAAGTTACACCGGTATTTGCGTCTGGTAGTCATCATTTTATGATGATGAGCTGATGATGTAAGGTACCACTCCTTAACGGTTAGGAGTTGGAGGATAAATCTTTAAATATCATATGTATATAAGTTACCTTTAGTCGTATTCTTACAAATTATTTAGGTAAGCTGATGATGGAAGGTGGAAGGTACAACTCCTCAACGGTTAGGAGTTGGAGAATGATTCTTTCAATTTCATACGTATCTAAAGACCTTCAGTCGTATACTTTCAAGCTATTTAGGTGAGCTGATGATAGAAGATTAAACTCTTCAACAGTTAGGGATTAGATGATGATTTTAATATTACACGTACCTTAATTTGTATTCTTGATGATGAAATTTGATGAAATAATTCAACTTACTACTTACCTACGATTGTTTGCACTAAAAACTGTAAAATAAAAACTTTTTATAAAAAAAAAAAAACCGGCTTCAGTCGAAAAAAGTCACTGGGCACCGACTTCAAACAGATTTAAGGTACCTAGCACCCATTATAATACTACTATTTAAATGAATAAAGAATTAGGTATAGGTAATTTATGAAGAACCAGTTTATTTTACGCTTTTAAGTGTTTTTTGACAGAGAGTTTTCGTTGGATGTTTTTGGAAGTCGGTTTTTTTTTTTTATAAAAAGTTTTTCACTTATTCACTATTGATTTAAATATCATTATCATACATGGGTATGTCATAAGCATTCACCGGTAAAGGTAGCTAAGGAATAGTTGGAGTTGAATACCTGGTAACTAAAACAATAAAAACGTACACATGTACTTTGTTCAACCTACCATAAAACAAAACAGTTTAATGATTCCACTGATTAATTTCGTGGGATCAATTTGGTGCGCTCAAGGATCTTGCACGGTACGCATTCTGATTCTATTGTGGCAAGAATTCCTATTATGGATTCCAAGTCCAGGTTACATCACACTTCGTTAATAAGGCACGATGGATATGAAATATGAAGTCGGTTATCGATTAATTATCGATTCATCGTAAGTGCGCCACCATCTTGGATATAAGTGTGCGGTGGTTCCCGCGCGCGGCTTCCTGCGCATGCGTGTTGCTGCATGCTAATGTTCGCGCATGCGTTGTGTCCTGTTTGCCGCATGTGCGTTCCACTTCGATGTTTGTTTCATCACTGTAGGGTGACATAAAAGCGTTGATAGAATACCTCTTTTCATCTTTTGATTCTGGCATGCATTAAACGAATAATGTATAGGCCTGGCTTGGATCTGTGTGTGACACCTACAACATTGAAAAACTCTTGAGAGCTTTGGTACTATTAGTTACTACCATAATTTAATTTGTTAGGATATTATATGTGTAATTGTTATCACATCAAGGGTTTCTCACTTGCTATCCTCAAATTTGTGGACAGGATTTATGAATTTGAGTACATACATGATTGTCAGAAATTATCCGTACAGAGGTATCATGAAAATTAGAATGCGTATCATAAACCTCCTTTCTAAGGAGAGGCCCATGCTCAGCAGCAGACTGTTAAAGGCTTATGAAGATGCATATCATAGTATCATTGTAATCATTTATTAAAATGTGGTCCAAGTCGTGTTCTAATCTTTGATGTTGAAATTATGGCTGGCAGCATGCTTGCAGTTAGTAGAGTTCAGAAAAAAATACGGTTTTCCAGTCTTTTAAACCTATCGCTGTAAAACCTTTATCTACCTATTTATTGTACTCATTACAACTTTATTTGCTTGAGTAATATAGCAATCGAACGTTTTAAACTTAAGAGTAAAATTTGCGTTACCTATAGCATCTAGTTATAAATACAAATCACACCGCAATGAGCTTTCACATCAATCGAATGAGCTGTTTTGTGCGGATGTCGAACTCGAACGTAGAATTTCTTCGGAAAAAATTGATACGATTAGTATTAGGTACCTACTTACAAATATTTTGTCGGTTTCCTGTTAACAGTTACGCGAGTGAAATCTAAAAAGTGAGGATAGACAGCTTTTGAACGTAATTTATTTTAGGTACAATTTATTTGTCAAACAACAAGTAAGTAACAACACCACACACGGAATTGAAATTAGGCTAGAATAACTTTTTTCACTTTTTTGTTATAATTGTGAAGAAATTGTATTTTAACTTTTTAACCGACTTCAAAACAGGAGGAGGTTCTCAATTCGACCGTATATATATACATGTTTTTTTTTATGTGTGTTCGCGGAAAACTTCGTCGTTTATGAACCGATTTTGATGATTTATTTTTGTAATGGAAAGGAGATATCCCAACGGTGGTACCATGATAAGGAATACACTAAGATCTGATGATGGCATCCAAGAGAAATCGATCGATTTGGTCGTTCTTGAAGTCGGTTTTTTTTTTAAATATAATATATTAAGTTAACAAATAAGCAAATTACACTCTTGTTTTAAAGTGTTTGTACACTCCGCGCCACTGAGGCATTATCCTAAAGACGAATGAAACAAGGAACAGCATATGTTAGATGTTAAGTTTAAAGTTGTAAAAGTACATTACACTTACACCATTATCATTAACAGCTTTTAACAGTCCACTGCTGGGCACATACCTTTCCTTAAGCCGGGTGTCCACCAAACAAAAGTTGTCAATTTTTGTGTTGTCAACACGTGTTGGTGACAAAAGTGTCTTTAATTTCCTTGTGTTGGCAACAAAAATTATCAACAAATGTTGAGAACAGTGTTTCCGTTTTTGGCGGTAAACGTCACAAGAATACGCTTGTTGCAGATATTTTTTGGCTCTGTAGAATGTTTTTCAAATTGTTGGCGACTCGGTGTAGACAAAAGATGGCGATTTTTTAAAGTGTTGCAAACAGTTGGAATCACTGAAATTGCCAACAATTTTGGTGGTGACGCGCCTTTAGAAAGGATGTTTTGGATATATCACGCTAGCCTCCCTTATTCGCCTCTTACGACACCCATGGGATGAGTAGGGTTAGTACCACTCCGTATTCTTAATCCGTCAACACAGGGTTCATTACAAATAACTGTAAAGTTTGCTCTCAATTACTAACAAATACAAGAAAAAATAGATTAGACAAACAGGAAATAAAACTAGTTACATAATACTAGCCGTTTCCCGTAATTTGTCAGTCGTTTACGGTCATTGCTCTGCTTCTAAGGGTCGGTTAATAAATGATATTAAATAGAAACACAATTTAAAACTTCTTTAAACAAACTTCTTTCTCTGTTTACAAGAGACAACTCTCGACACTAAGAATAACTAAATAATAAGTAGACACAATTACACACACCGTCTGATCCCAAACTAGACAGAGCCTGTATTATGGGAACCAGCTGATAAACATACTTACCTACCTGTACCTATACCTAGGTGCTTCCGAAAAGTTATAGCCGAATAAATACAATACAATACAATACAATACAAGACAAAATAAATACAATCTCTTCTTTCATGAAACTATTTTGGATTGACGGCTAATTTCAACACAAACCTCCTTGTGAAAATCACTGGCCAACTATGTGTAGTTTTTTTTTAAATATGTTTGAAGATTATCTGTGACTCTTGTTTTGTTTGCAAAAATGGACGTCTCGCCTGAAGCTTTTCGTAATAGGATTTTCTATGATTATAAACGAGGGTTAAACTTCAAGGAATCTGAAGAAAATTTACAAGCTGCTTTTGGGGAGTCTGCTCCTGCGTTAGCAACAATTACTTATTGGTTTCGTGAATTTAAACATGGTCCAGAGAACTTAAACGATGACCCCATATTCGGCCGACGACCAACTGCAGTAACTCATGAAAACGTCATCAGGGGAGAGTGGCTATTGCGAGAGAATAGACTTATTACACAGCGAGAAATACAGGCTGAACTAAAATTGGATCACAGGCAGTTTCCACCATTTCGCATAAACAACTTAAAGTTAGGAAGCTTGCTTCGCGATAATCGCGATGGATGCCTCATTCTCTCATCGATGAGCAAAAATGCCGTCGGTAGATTGGCGCAAATTTATGTGTGAAAAGTTCGAAGGAGGAACTTCGCAAAACGTATCCTACATTGTTACAACTGACGAATGATGGAAATATAGCTACCACAGATCATAGAAACATTTTATAATCTGAGATGGCTACGATCCTCTCACAAAGCAGCAATTCATGCAATGGGTGTTTGAAGAAGACGATTTGCCCACAAAAGTTTTTCGCGGTCGAAGCGTTAGTAAAAAATGATAGCGGTTTTTTTTCGACGCAGTGGACCAGTAGCAGTAATTCCGAAGTTTGTCTGCCTCAAGCTTTCGGGGAGTTGGATAGCAAGCGCCCAAGGAGCGGCGTCCGTGGCATTATTTTTCACCGCTCACACAAGTCACACAGCTGCTAGAACTATGGATTGACAACTTCGGGGGTACAAATGTTACCTTATCCTCACTTTTCCCCACCCTCCGTACAGCCCAGATTTAGCTCTATGCGATTTTTTTTTGCCATTTTGCTTCGTAGGCGAAAATTTTACACAGCAAACGAGGCCGTCGACCGTTTCCAAATACATACATACATTTTATAAATAAAATACACCCAGACACAGAACAAATTATGTGATCATCACACAATGTAGTGTGGGAGACTTTACAAACATTCATACAACGGACACAAAGAACACCTAGACTCAGAACAATAATTTGTGCATTACACTAAAGATTGTCCCATATGGGGTTTCGATCCAACCCACAAGACTCAGAAACTAGAAAGTAGCGGGTAAGGTGACCGCTGAAACCATCACGCCATCATTACAGCCATCATCATTATACTTAGTACAGTCATCAACAACCCATAATGTCCCACTGCTGGGCTCGGTTCTCGTTTTAGGAGAAGGTTAAGGCCATACGTCCGCACGCTGGCCGAGTGCGGGTTGGGGACTGGCAATACAACATTGTGGCTACGTAATCTTGCCGTTGGATGTTTTAAGCCGCCCAAAGGCCTCCAATTAAGCTTCACGACTGCTACATATGATAACAACCGGGACCGACTGCTTTTTGTGACCTCCGAATCACGGAGACGCTCATGGTAACATGCCACTAGCGGTCACCCATCCAGGTACTGACCGCACCGTCGTTGCTTAGCCTCGGTGATTGTTTCTAATCACCGAGTGAGAGAGTGCGAGTGCAACTGGGCTATGAGTGCCTCTTAGTGTACTTAGAACAGTAGTGTAGTGTAACTTTTAATTCCAGACATAATTTACTCAGGTACCCAACTAGAGGAAAATAAACTTTTAAATTCTATACTGTTGATATAGCGTCCTAAGACATTTCCTTTTCCAAGAAATACAAAAAACCAATTGATACACTAGCAAATGGCCAAATGTGACGCATTTTTTTTGTATCCACAAAATAAGTTCGCCGGGACGATATAAATCTAGTAATTTGTCAAGGCTACCGAATGGTTTTTGTCTATTCTACACACATGATCATCGTATTCTCGTCACGAGTGATGTCCATGTGAGACTGCACGGCTGCGCAGGCGCAGACTATTGTCAATTTCTCATCATTTTAGTACTTGCCATTACTGCCATCCGTGACTTTACGTACGGTATACCTATTTATTATATACTCCAATAAAGGATGTTTTGGTTGGTATTTATATTTCTCTGTAAATGGAGGTATCTAAAGAACCAACTAAAGTTAGGTATTCAAATACAATTTTACTGTCATGTTACTTTTATGGAGACCTTTATATGTGGTACCTAGGAAAACCACTTAGCAATCATTATGTCTATGTACTACTTGCTGTGTACTCTGTACGTTACAAGAATGTATTCTGTACGTTAAATTTAATGGGTTCTATCTTAATCAGAACGTCCTATACGAGTATGTACTGGACGCAACATGTCGATCAATGAAGAGATGAGAGACACTTACACGTAGCTGAAATGGGAATATTAAGCTAAGGATATCTGGTTTGTTATCCTTGTACAGATAAATTAAGTTAATTCAGACACAAGAAATTATCATTCGCATCACACAAATACTAGCCATCAGAACGAATAGAACCCACAAACTTTAGTTAACGGTCAGAACTTCTTTAGAACCTTTTAGCACATACATTATTAAAGACTACCTACGTGATAGAAAACAACAAGTAAGAGTAGGTAACTTCGACAGTGATGAGGATACTACGTCCTATGGCGTTCCGCAGGGAAGTATATTAAGCCCGACCATTTTTCAGCTCTACATAAATGATCTCTGCCAACTCTCCCTGCGAAACACTAACATATTCACATATATATGCGGATGACACGGCAATTTTTGTCTGGGGACCGGACTGGAACACTGTTAAAGTAAGAGCTGAGTATTCATTATCAAAAATTATGCACTGGCTTACTGACAACTTACTGAAGTTGAATCTCTCTAAAACACCTTTTCGATCACAAAAATTAACTCCCCACCACAAAACTACTCTATCACAGCCCATAGTTGCCTTTCACAGAGTGCCTGCACATGTCGACAAATTGCTCGAGCCGATTACGTTAAGTACCTAGGAGTATACATCAATAGTGGACTGAGGTGGGACAGGCAGATAGGCACAGTCACCTCCAGGGTAAGGAGGCTGATACACATATTTAAATGACTAAGAGACTGTGTTCAACTAGAAGAGAAACTGAACCTTGTCTACTTGGCTCTATGTCAGTCCATTATCCAGTATTGTATTCCAGCTTGGGGTGGCGCCGGCAAAACCCTCCTTTTGAGTCTCGAAAGAGCACAAAGAGCCATGCTTAAAGTTATGACTAGGAAGCCATATCGATACCCTACAAAAAACCTATACGCAAACTGCAAAGTGTCATCGGTTCGACAGTTGTTTGTGCCGAAGTGTCCCGCGCCCCGATACAAACAGACGTAGCAGGATGTCTGTATGCCCACGATTTCCCTGTAAGACATCCTTCGCCAGAAAACAATTTCATGCAACTAGCATAAAATTATACAACGACATACACAAGAAACTTAACATCGTAGGACTAAACAGCCATAAAGTTAAAAGTAGGTAGTCTCACAGACTGGCTTTTGAACATGGACTACGATGAAACTGAGAAACTACTGACATATATCTCATAAAAATGAACATCTACAAGTACTTAACACAAAATATGAATTACATTTCACTCTAACACCCCCCACGCACACACACACACACACACACACACACACACACACACATAGACACACACACCAATACATATAATCACTCAACAACATACGGTCCATGTGGAGGGACGGGTGTCATGTCCCTCCAACACAAAGGGAGGATCCTCCGACCAGGCGAGGTGATCATACCTGGCGGGCCTCCAGATTACTTCTCTTTTTCGGTCTTCCGAGGTTTTATAGGTACACTAGCATTTACAAGCGGCTCGCGTGTGTGTGGGTTATCGCTCAAGAATCAAAATCTCTTCATGCCAAATTTCATTGAAATCTGTGCAGCGATTTAGCCGAGAAAGGGTAACAGACAGTGTTACTATCGAATATATAATATTAGTACGGATATCCTTTCTTTTTGTGTTATTTCCTTTAGGTGTATTTTTGCAATATAATATAACCCTTCTTGCTAAGTAAATATAGTTTTTATTGAAATCACTGCATACATACCCACCCCGCATGGGGTCGTAAAGGAAATGACATGTGGTGCCCGAATTTCGGTGGGTAAGATTATTGTAGATAAGACAGTACAATGCCCGTATTGAAATAGTTTAAAACATTTAATTGTAACTAACTAACATCGCTTGTGTAAATCTATATCTATTCTAATATTATAAACGCGAAAGTTTGTAAGTATGGATGGATGGATAAATAGATAGATGGATGGATGGATTAATGGATGTTTGTTACTCTTTCACGCAAAAACTACTTAACAGATTTGGATGAAACTTTACAGTAATATAGCTTATACATCAGAATAACACATAGGCTACTATTTGTCGAGATAACCGATATATACGTGGGCGGAGTCGCGGGCAACAACTGGTGTTTATATAAATAAATAATAAATATTTCGGACATCTGACATACAACACCATCTAGTCCCAAACTAAGCAGAGCTTGTACTATGGTTACCTAGACAAGTGATACAAATACTTATACGCTTTTCTATTGTAAATACACACATATATCCGAGGTACAAAACACCCAAACTCCAAAACAAATATTTGCAGATCAGACAAATATTTGGTCCGACCCGAGAATCAAACCTGAGACAGCAATTGCAAACGCTACCAATAGTCCACCGAGGCAGTAAAGTATGGCTACATGATGTGTTATAATTATTCCACATCATCATCATCATCGCAGTCCACTGCTGGACATAGGCCTCTCCTCTCTATATATATAATAATCACAAATTTTAACAAAAATTAAACCGACTTCAATCTGTACCAAATTTAAATGGGACCACACAGGAAGCATCAGCTTTCAAATAAATGATCATCAAAATCGGTTCACTCAGTCGAAAGTTATGTAAGTAACAAATAAAAAAAAAATACAATCGAATTGAGAACCATCTCCTTTTTTGAAGTCGGTTAAAATGAATCGCCGAAATGTATGTACGCGCATAACTTCCGATCGGCTGCAACAAATTAAATAATTATTTTTTATATATGTTCGTAATTGTTATGACAAGGTTTGTGTAAAACAAAAATTTAAAAAAAACGGGAAAAGTCTTTTTTCCCGTTTTTCGCGACTGTACATTGCCTGTGGGTAGTTACAGATTACAGATATGTAAATATGGCGGTACGAAGTTCGCCGGGTCAGCTAGTTTGAAATCAAAATTGAAAACAGTTTAATGTAGTAGTTCATCCATACTTATAGTTAATTACAACAACTTTAACATTAGTTTATAATTGTTTATAATACTGTTTCGATATTTTGGATCTGTTATTATTAGTCGACATCTAAATTAAAAAGTCAATTCGTTTAAAATGATCATACAAGATAACGGAGATGTACGGTTATCCGGGTTACGTACAATTTATTATTATTTTATTACACGAATTATTGACATTACCTCAAAAAGTTAAACCTAATAATGTCAACGAATCATAATAATTTAAGCATTCACATTAGGAAGAGAGCTAAATTAAACTAATAAATTCACTTTATAACTGACTTCAAAAAAGGAGAAGGTTTCGCAATTCGACCGTTTCTTTTTATATATTTCTTTTGTCTTTACATCTTTATGTTTCACCCAAACATATACGAGCAAAATAATTCAATTGCAATTGTTATCCCTCGAAGAAAGCAAATGAGTTGTAAAATTTTATCATTTACTCTAAATTTAGTGTAAGAGAAATAAGTCTAAGTCTATAAATAAGTTCTTATCTGCATGTTATGTCGAATGTTCGTTGACATGAACATCTAATCATATCAAAACCTCTTGAACGTCTTGCAGTAAGATACGCACTGTGATTTCTTTGAAGTTATCTTTATTCTGAAGTTATCATACTCTAATAATAATTATAATTCTTTTTTGTGTCAATTATTAGAAACTTCGTGATCTTCTTTACGCTGCACATATTATTTCCCTTCAATTGCGGACATCTTATTTTATTTGCGTTTTAGATAGGTAATAGGTAAACAACACTTCTACTAAAATCCCCAAAATTTTTCTATTATTAGTTTTAGAGAAATTTAGAAAATCGAGAAATGTCCATAGAAATCAGAAAAACGCTTTATCTCTATAATAAAATGTTTTTTCAAGAGGAAGATTCTTTATTAAGATTCAGATGTATTTCAGGCATTAATTTAATTAAAAAAGAGTAAAAAATGTCATCTATTTCGGGAGAAAAAAAATATTTTCTATGATTTGGTTTTTATTTTTTTTCTGAGGCATTTATTCACGGTCGCATTTTTTTTTGAGTGCTAAATTATAAGTTGCAGTTACTATAACTACCACAAAAAAACCAGATGCTTCGAATGCTGGACTTCAGAGATATTCAGTTTTAAAATATTGAATTAGGGTTGGCACTCACGTCTGTTTTTATGTTCAGTGATAGTCATCCTAGATTTTAAGTTTGAATGTGATGGGACAATCCAAGGAAAAAATTATTACACCTCCTAAAATAATATTTCGCATAGTCAAAGAAATTTAGAAACGAGAAATATAGAAATATAAATACCTATAGAAACTATAAAACCACTTTATATCTTTATTTAAGCATTTTTTCCATTGGATGTTTTATTATAACAATTCGGATGTATTATATACAAATACATCTGTAAATAAATTATTATGACACATAAGTCTTTAGAAAACCTAGAAGATTGCCACTGAAATAAAACCATGGACTTGGGTGGCAATCCCAATCCAAGATTTTAAAATTAAATATCTCTGAAGTCCTGTGTTGGAAGCATTTGGTTTTTTTGGTAGTCGTTATGGTAACTGAAACTTTTAATCTGGTATTCAAAGAAAAAGCGACCGTGTTGAGATGCCTCAGAAAAAAAACAAAATATAGAAATAAAAAAATTTGGCCGAAAAAGACTAAGTTTATATTAAGATTGGATGTTAAACTTTTTTAAATAAATGAGTACCTAAAATACAGCTGAATTGTAATAAAAAAATTGGTATTGAATTATTTAAAAAAAAAAAGTATAATCCTTAGTATATATATAATAAACTTAATCTATTTCGGACAAAAAAATGTTTTCCTAAAAATTTTTGTTTTATTTTTTTTCTGATGCATCTCATCACGTTCGCTTTTTTTTAAAATACCAGATTGTAAGTAGTAGTGACTACTATTACCACAAAAAAAAACCAGACGCTTCAAACACAGGACTTCAAAGATATTGAATCTTAAAATTTTGCATTAGGATTGGCTCTCATGTCCGTGGTATTATTTCAGTGGCAGTCATACCAAGCTTTTAAGCTTTATATATTTTTACTAGCTGATCCGGCAAACGTTGTTTTGCCATAAAAAAAAATTGGGGTATAAAAAATAGATGTTGGTCGATTCTCAGACCTACCCGATATACACACCAAATTTCATAAAAATCGGTCCAGCCGTTTCAGAGGAGTATGGTAACTAACATTGTGACACGAGAATTGTATATATAAGATGATAATAATCTAAGAAAAAACATATTATATCTACTAAAATAATATATAAACTTAATCTAATTCGGGCAAAAAAATGTTTTCCTATATTTTGCTTATTTTTTTTTTCGGAGGCATATCATCACGGTCGCTTTTTTTTTTAAACCTAGATTATAAGTTGCAGTTACTATTATTACCACAAAAAAACAGACGATGCATACAAAGGACTTCCGACATATTTATTTTTAAAATTTTGGTTTCAGATTACCACTGAAGTCCGTGGTTTTATTTTAGTGACAATCACCCCAGTTTTCTAAAGGTTTACATAATAATTTAATTACAAAAAACATTTGAAAAGCCTTATCTATTTTGGCGATTTTTATTTTATATCATTGGGTTTAATTTTTTTTCTGAGGCATCTCATCACGATAGCTACTCCTACAAAGATATTTAATTAAAAAAAATTGAATTAGGATTGCAACTCAATTCCGGGGTTTTATTTCAGTGACAGTCATCCCAGTTTTTTAAGTTTTATATGTGACAATTATCCAAAAAAAATCTTTATCCTAAATTAATATTTTGCATAGATAGAGATAATATAGAAAATTATTTAAATTCATCATAATTTGTATGTTTTTATTAGAGCCTGACCTACTCGGCTTGTATGAAATGTTATCGGAAAATAAAAAAGAAATAGAGCTTTCTATTTTGTGAAACAAATCCACTTCAAAAGTGTAAAACGAATTCACAAAGATTTAACTAGGTATAGTAATTTATCTGCTAACGAAAATTTTTTCACTATGCTTTACTGTAAGGAACTGTGATAAGATACACAAATAACACAAACACAGTCATACAAGTATCCTATTTAACTAACTTAATAGATATATGGTATCTAAAGCATCTATCCACATTTTTTTTGACAACTCTATTTCCATAGAAAAATCGAAAAAACTTAGAATCGTTATATCTCTGAAGTCCTGCATTATAAAAATTCAATTCTTTCAGAATAGGAAGGTACAGGACTGAAGTATTTTTTGTTGGTAAAAAAAATGCGACCGTCCCATAGGAAATTTTATATATAATTTTTTCTGAAAATTATAAAATATTTTTTTACTCAATTTCTGGAGCACATAAAGACTTGTTATTAATAAAAATACTTATGTTTATATTCCTTAATTTATTGCTAACTTTAAATAAAGTAAGTGTTGGTTATTTTGTGAATTATCTGCAAAAATGTTTTTGACAAAGTTCATTGACCTTTCAATAAATGCGTTATAGTTTCAAAATTATAAAATATATTTAAAGTCGTGTTTCATATTTAGGTGCATTACAGTTATATGTATACTATTCAGCGATAAAAGAAGGGTGTCCTCAATTGAAGGTCTGTTCGCATAATTAAGATCTTTGAAACTACTCAACGGATTTTAATGCCGTTTTCAGCAATAGATAGTGTGATAGGTTTTCAGTTTGCAGAAATAAATAGATAGGGAAGATTTATATGCGTCAATTTCGGATTTCCTACACTATAGTAGAGGAAATCCGAGAAATTCTTAAGTAAAGTTAATCACAAACATTAAGTTATTTTAATTTTATAATAGTGACAGGATTTTATAATGCCTATGTACACATAAGCATTTGGAGATAATATAATATAACACGGGAACTGCTTTGGAGTGTTTGTATTTAATGCAATAATCTAGCTTAAACATCTTTATATCAAAATATTTTCAAGCAGGTATGAAATGGTTTCGACCAATCACGTAGCGTAGTCCAATACTGAAACTACAATACTAAAAACGATTTGTAGTAGATTTCTACCTCATATACAATATTAAAAATAAACTTTACAGAAAAAAAGGGACACACTAAAAGAAGTTGAATTTTAAGAAAATTATTGTAAACTTTTTTTAATAGGAAGCAGGTCCTTACAATTCTTACTATACCACAACTTGCACACCTGCCGTAACATTCCTTCCCAAACTTCGACAACACCCAACCAATTTTAGTAGCCACCACATCAGCTTTGAGACGTAAAAAAACAATGAAGATTTAATTCATCAACTTTACACAGGCACCTGATTCACTTTTTGTTCTCAGTAAATCATAGTTAGGTGAACTTAGGTGCCACTTATGGCCATGTTTGAATTCGTTATCAAATGTACCTCCATAAATTATTTCTTTTTTGTCAGTTATTCATTGAAAATAACTATTTACAATAAAAACCATCATAGTGCGTATTTTATGGCTAAGTTTGACTATCGAACACAAGATATCAGATGAGCATAAACATTTTTAGATTTAGATTACAGATTATGCTTAAATGATGTATCGATGCCAAAGACATTAGTTGAAATTTTAGATACCAGGAAATTTTAATAACATTTTTATTTCTAAAAATAATTACATATTTTCATAAAATAAAAATCATGATTTTTTATCTATATGTCACGTGACCGCAAATGCCAATCATTAAGTGTGACGTCAGTTTTCTCAAACTTATCGACTTGTCAATAACCTAAAAAAAAATTTATGCTGAAATAAGTTATTAACTATATTATTACGGCATAAATATTATAAAAGGCGAAGGTCTAACAATGCAGAAAAAATTCACGAAAGATATGAGTGTCGTCAAATATGAGTCCTTCCAACCCCAGCTCTTGCAGCTGCTTCACGACAACGCGCGACCCCATACTGCGCAACAGACAGTCTCCAAGCTGCAAGAGCTGGGGTTGGAAGCTCTCCCTCATCCGCCATACTCACCAGGCCTTGCACCTACCGACTATTACTTTTTCCAAAATTGAGACAACTTTTTAGTGGGTAAAAAATTCAATTCCCGAGAGGCAGTACAAAATGCCTTTGAAGAGTTTGTTGCCTCCCGTCCAGCTGATTTTTACAAGAAGGGCATCAATAAACTGGCAATGCGTTGGCAAAGATGCGTCGATTGCATGGGTGATTACTTCGAATAACAGAAATAAAAAAGTTTGAAAAAATAAGTACTTTCACTTATTTCATACAAAACGGCAATTTCATAGGTAAAGACCTATTATTTTAAAGCTGCAGAGTTTGTTTGTTTGTTTGAACGCGCTAATCTCAGGAACTACTGGTCCGATTTGAAAAATTCTTTCAGTGTTGGATAGTCCATTTATCGAGGAAGGCTATGGGCTATATTTTATTGTAAAAAAAAATTGGGATCCGTAAGAAAATTGCTATTTCGTAACCCAATGTGTGAAATCGAAAACCTATTTTTGCGTCTGAAGAAAGAATCTATATATATTAAATGTGTATCGTAATATTAATCCTTATCCAAATTAAGTTAAGGGTATTTATGTAGAAGTAAAATACTTTTTGTTTCATCCCAATCGGACATTTCGTTTAGAAGTTATCACGAGTATAAGACGCTAAGAGTTGGTACATAATAATGAGTTATTTGCCAAAGACTTTTTATCAACATGATACCTAATATATCTTTATCCAAATAAATATGTTGTTGGTTATGTTATGAGTATTAAATCTTAGAAGAGTATAATAAATACATCTATACTAATATATAAAAATGAAGAGTTCGTTTGTTTGTTTGAACGCGCTAATCTCAGAAACTACTGATCCAATTTGAAAAATTCTTTCAGAACACTGAAAGAATTTTTCAAACTGGTTTCAATCAATTCTGATAAATGGGCTATCTATCAAATTAGCCCATTTATCGTGGAAGGCTATAGGCTATATATATATCATCACGCTAAGACCAATAGGAGCCGAGCACCAATGAAGAATGTTTCAAAAACGGGGGAAAATTATCACGCTACGGGCAATAGGAGACGCAAACGACGTTGCGTGGGTCAGCTAGTAATGAATATGATTTCAACAATAGCTCCGAGTGCACCGACAGATACGGTCCTAGAGAGAGGTCATATTAGTTAAAAAAACCTAATAAAACCGTACCTACATGAAAGAATATTGGCAAGCAAGGATCCTGCTCCTGCATGCAAAACAACTACCCTTCCTCTGATTTTTTGTCTGCACAGACATATTTATCCATTTATCACGCGAACTAACTTTTCAAATAAACTTTTAACATATTGTGAAGTATTCTGTAGAGTTTACGCCGAGCAACACCAAAAGTCTTTAATTTTTTTTTGTTACATTTAAGCAACTTTAAAAAAAATACAGCGTGTGAGGGAACAAAGTGTATTTGCTTATTATTTGTGACGGGCAGGGATGTACCCGGGGTAGTGGGGCGCGGAGGGGACTCGCTCGCTTTGTTTGCAGGCACGCGCGCGCTGCCTACAACACAGGATCCACTCCCGCGCAAGCCCTGGTCACTCTTTCAAATGTTTGCTTTTAACGTATACTAGCAGACATTTTCGTTTTGTTATTTACACATACTGTAATTGAACGTGTCTGGCTGACTATAGCGCGATGGGTTTTAAAACTAGGTAAATTCTACAAATAATTTTCATTTTTAACGTATGTTGATATAAGTGTCTGTTCTGTTTACAAATAATATAGTATTTTTTATATTTCTAACTATATAAATAAAAGTCAGTGTGAAAGGCTCTTCTGAAAATGTTTGCCTTCATTTTCATAAAAGTAAGATGGTACATAATTTTGACCCAATGTATAAATTGACGCTTTTTATTGAACTTAAATAATTGCAAAACTAATTTTATATCCAGCACTGTCACTATTTTAGTTCGCTAGTATCTCGACGAGGACCAAATCCATCTCAAACAACATAAATTTCTATTACTTGGCCATTATAAGCCAATGTTAAATGTAGTAAACTGTGATCTGGATGGAAGTACCAGGTTATTAAAAATGAACAATTGGAACCGTTCGCCAAGGACACTAGAGAAAAGTAAAGGGCCTTAACGACCTTTCTATTTAATCTAAGAATACCTAATTCTCAAAAACAACTGAACCTAAGACGGCTTATATTGTGTCTACACGGAAATCACAACTAAACAAACTCAGAAGAAAGCCTAGACAGCGGCGGAGAAACTGTGTCCTAAAATGTTTTAGGTGTATGGGCCATGTTGTAATAAAAAAAACATCTCGTAAAAAATATGACAGAGAGAAATGGAAATTAAGGTTTGAGTATGATGTGATTAATGTCATCGTAACATAATTCAAAGAACTGAGTAAAATCTAAGTTAGCTATATAAGTATGTTTTTAATGCCATGATGAAAAAAAAACTTTTGTGT
Organism: Diaphora mendica; assembly: GCA_949125395.1. Classification (NCBI taxonomy): domain Eukaryota; kingdom Metazoa; phylum Arthropoda; class Insecta; order Lepidoptera; family Erebidae; genus Diaphora; species Diaphora mendica. The sequence continues at coordinate 38,154,185 of OX421310.1, read as the reverse complement.
TTCGGATAAAGTAACATATCTTGTGCGTCATAAATATTGCTACAAAGTTGACTGGACGCAAACGTGTCAGTTTGCGTTTTAAGTTATATAACGAGTTACGAGGTTCGATGCCCGCGTCACAACCTTTAAGGTCGAGCGGGCGGCCTCAAACCCTTTATTTACACATATGTGCAAGCCTTACGGCTAAGTCCTTTAGAGAAATGAAATAAGAGAGATTGCTTATTTTCGTTTAAAAGCATACCGAGTTGCACAAGTTTCAAAACTTCTTTGGATAAAGTTTTTTTGTGTGTATTAGGTACTAAGTTTATTGCTGTGATTGCCTGAACAAAGTTTTCACAACCGACCAGCCTACTGCAGTCCACTGATGACAATATAACTCTCAACATGTTTCATAACTAGAGAGTTATGAATTAGACAGAGGTCTAAAGTAATTCCAGTACTTGATAACTAAATGTGTTTTATTAAAAGTATTAAAAAGAACTCAAATATAGTATTTACACTTTTATACCGTACACCAGTACTCGTTAGTCTTCACTGTAACCGAACATCGACTATGATATATTTAAAAAAATGTATAGGCATTAATAATAATAATAATTTATGAGGCGCTCATAGCCCAGTTGCACTCGGTGATTAGAAACAATCACCGAGGGTAAGCAATGACGGCGCCGTCAGTACCTGGATGAGTGACCGCTAGTGGCATGTTACCATGAGCGTATCTGTGATTCGGAGGTCACGTTAAGCAGTCGGTCCCGGTTGTTATCATAATTATGATAACAGTCGTGAAGCTTAGTTGGAGGCCTTTGGGCGGCTTAAAAACGTCCAACAGTAAGATTACGTAGCCACAACGTTGTGTTGCCAGTCCCCAACCCGCACTCGGCCAGCGTGGGGACGTATGGCCTTAACCCTCTCCTGAGAGGAGACCCTAGCCCAGCAGTGAGACGTTATGGGTTGTTGATGATGAATAATAATAATTTATTTAAAACCCGTGTTACAATATTGTGAAATTAGGTACACTGTTTCTAGTCTACTTAAGTTAACATTTTAGTTTATCACTTAAAAATACAGTAACAGCAATGGTCATAGATAGAACTTCCAGCAAGATGACATTTCGATGGTTAAACTAGGCTCGAAGCCTGTACTATAAGCATTAGCCATCTCCCCCTGATGGAATTATAATAAAATAACATTATACAGTGTGTTTACATATGTTGGATTTCGAACGTCATTATAATGGCAACATTTTGATTGTCACTTTTTTTCTTGTTTGACGTTTTGACGTTTGAGGTTAATATGTAAAAGGACTTGAAAGACGCGCGTTGTGAAAGGTAGACGATTTGTTGTTTGAGAACCGAAAATTAATTGATAGTAAGCTAATTGTATTGTCCAGGTCGTGGACTCGCGAGTTTTGTAGGCGCGTTCCGCGATAGCTGAAGCGAGTGAGTTGTAATTCGAATATCCGCGATAGCTGATACGAGTTTGTTGTAATTCGAATACCTTGGAAGTTGTACAGCACTTTAGGAGTTCATGATTGTGTGGACGTATCAAGACAAAGCAGTGGGGTACCCCACCAACGGCGCCGAGAACACGGAAGCCACACAACTCCAGTAAGTGCTTGATGATTTTAGTTTAGATTAAGAACACGGTGAATCGCTGTGGTTTATTCTTCTCGCCAATGAATTAGGTTAGTGATTGAATGTCCTATCTATGGGCCCTAAGACATCTCAAGTATCACAGAGTGATCACAGCATTGGTGGGAGGAGTGAACAACATAGATTTCGGAAACTTAAGGTTAATTACATTCGTCTGACCAGTAGCAATGAGTAAATTAGCTGATAGAGATACTACAATTCACATATTATTCCAGGAGGTATTTTAATAACAGTGTATAGAATATGTTGAAATGTGTGAGCATGTGTGTGTATGAGTGCATGGGTGTGTGTGCGTGCGTGGGTGTGTGTGTGTCGTTTAAGTAATCGCATATAAACTCACTACCACCAATAAATTTTCAGTTGCATTGTAATCTTGGGAGTGCAGCCACTCATTAACTGACTTTTTGAAATTATAATAGCTCAGTCTGTGCACCCCCAATGTTTTATTAATCTTATTATATCAGAACTCACCCAGAATACTCGGTAATTTATTTGCATATGATCTATTTAATTTGTGCGAAAAGAAAACTTTATGGTCTCTACGTTTATTTCTAGCTGATAAGTGTAACATGTCCCTATTGACCCTACCGTGGTACCTTAAAAGAAGTCTGAGAATAAATAATTGTCTTACTGTTAGTACTTTACATTCTTTGTACAATAGTTTAGTAGAGTATGTGTACGGATGGTAGTGGCTCATCTTAAGTATGGCTCTTTGAGCTCTTTCTAGAGTGAGCAAGTGTGTCTTCGATGCCCCTCCCCAATAATCAATGCAGTATGTTATAATAAGGGATTCACACAGGGACTGGTATATCATTTTAGGGGTTTGGGCTCTGCAACATGACGTAGGTTTTTAAAAATATCGATTTAATTGCGTATTCTGGTCTATATTTTTTTTTTATATGTGGTTCAAAAGATAGATTGCGGTCTATTAAAATTCCAAGATATTTAATGGTATCAACTTGCTCGATACTCGAACAGGAACAGGTTACATAATTTTCTCTAGAACCACATTTATGAGCCCTAATTCGGAAACAATCCCCAGACGGCTGCGTACAATTTAGAGTCGAGAGGGTGATGTAGTGTGTCTTATTGGCATTTAGACTCAGTGAGTTGTTATAAAGCCATTTAGTAATTTCATTTAATCATTTTTGTGCGCGATCAAAAACGCTCTCCCAATCATCGTCCCAGTATAAACAAACCGTGTCATCAGCGAATGTTACGATCTAGCTGTTCTCAATTGACATCTCACACAGCTGGTCTATATAAACTCAAGAAAAGAGTCGGGCCGATAATACTCCCTTGCGGAACGCCGTAATTCACGTTTAAAGGACAGCTGACCTTATTACCGATCCTTACGCTTTGAGTTCTACCGGTCAGGCAGTCCTCAAATAGTTTCAGTTGATTACCTCGTATTCCCAACCGCTCAAGCTTTTTTATCAAGAGTGGAATTTAAATCGTGTCAAAAGCTTTTGCTACATCCAAGAATATTGCTAAACACTTTTGGCCCTCATCCAGTTTTCCAAAAATTGTGTCAGTAACACAGAATACTGCATCAGCAGTAGACTTCGCTTTTCTGAAACCGTACTGATTAGCAGAAATGAGGTCGTTTTTCTCAAGGTACTGGGTTAGCTGCTTGTTGAGTATTCGTTCTAAAATTTTGGACATGGTGGAAAGAATGGATATCGGTCTATAGTTACTTATTAGACTTTTGTCACCTTTTTTATGTATAGGGATTATAATGGATTTTTTAAAGATGTTAGGAAACTTGCCTGTGGAAATAGCTAGGTTACATAATGTGAACAATGGGACCAGAACAATGGGAATGGGAACAATAAACCTCATCCTATCATAATAATTTTTCTGCCCTATAACCAATTTTAGAAGAGGTGTGCGATTTTAGACAGGGCAAGAAGAAGGCAAATGTTGCTAAGGGAAGCGGATAAGATAATGAATATCCTTAGTCTCGAATGGGGAAACGAGAAAAAACTGGAATAGCTAGAATAGGAGTCGTCGTTCTAATATCCCCCCATCCGGATGTATTTACTTACTAATAAGAGAGTACCATCTCATTAACACAGAGAAGGGCGGATCCAGGGGGGGGTCATGGGGGTCATGACCCCCCCCCCTGGGCTGTGTCCATGACCTAAATTAAATTGTTAAAAATAAAGTTCTAAATGTGTCTAAATTTTGGAAAAAGTAATAGTCGGTAGGTGCAAGGTCTGGTGAGTATGGCGGATGAGGGAGAGCTTCCAACCCCAGCTCTTGCAGCTTGGAGACTGTCTGTTGCGCAGTAGGGGTTGGAAGCTCTCCCTCATCCGCCATACTCACTAGACCTTGCACCTACCGACTATTACTTTTTCCAAAATTTAGACAACTTTTTGGTGAGTAAAAAATTCAATTCCCGAGAGGCAGTACAAAATGCCTTTGAAGAGTTTGTTGCCTCCCATCCAGCTGATTTTTACAAGAAGGGCATCAATAAACTGCCAATGCGTTGGCAAAGATGCGTCGATTGCATGGGTGATTACTTTGGATAACAGAAATAAAAAAGTTTGAAAAAATAAGCACTTTCACTTATTGCATACAAAACGGCAATTTCATAGGTAAAGACCGTGGTAAAAAAGACCTATTAGATATTTTTAAGTATAGTACTTCTAAACCCATGTACAATGGCCCAATCAAGAAGAAGATCAGGGTGCCCCTGCCCAAAGTTGAGAAGAGTATTCCATATGAGGCCCAACCTGCGCCTTATAAAGCAAATGCGCGTGAAATACAGTCTTGATCTATTGAGCACGCCAAGCTTCTTCGAGGCCAATTGGACCTTACCCTCCAAATGGCCACGAAACTGGACTGCACTCGATATGTCGACACCAAGTATTCCAATATAGTTTTTCAGCGGTGAAATTGTACTAAATTAAAATTAAGTCTACCCCAATCTGAGACCTTTTCCAAAGAGTTTTTTTTTAAAGACAACTCCCGCATTAGGAATAAACATCCTGTGTCGCGGGGGACTTGACAGACATACATGAAACGGACACATTTAACACCCAAACTCAGAACAACAATTTGTGGATCACACAAAGTGTTGTCCCGTGTAGGATTTGAACCCACAACACTTGGCGAATTGGCAAGCGGCGTGGCGACCGCCTAAACCACTAGGCCAACCGTGCAGTATGTCAATTTCAGACAAGTTTGTTTCGACTCTCAATTACGTTTTTCCGAGAAATATTAGTGCGGCCGGTATCGAGAGCATCGCCCGTGTCATCCGCATAACAATGAATGCCGCTAATTTTATCCGCAACACGTCATTGATATGGAGGAGGAACAAAGTAGGCGATAGCCCACAACTTTAGGGGACACCAGCATTCACAGATATGAAGGCAGAGCACTCACCGTCGACTACGACCTTTATGCTTCTATCTGCTAAAAAGCTAGTGACCCATTCGCGTAATTTCACAGGAAGCCCATAGGAAGGGAGCTTCGAAAGAAGCGCTTTGTGCCAGACCCGATAGAAGGCCTTCGCAATGTCCAATGAGACTAAGCAAGAAGAGTAGGAGAGTTGGAAGGAAGACGCGTTAAGACCGGTGCCAACTCTGGACCGCACATCTTCAACACAATATCAGGGCCCCTCTACTTATGTATATCTAGGGATAGAGATGCTAAACGCACTGAGCACTACCTACCATACCATACCGTGGTGCGAGAGCTGTATGCTGGATACAGCATGCAGCTCTCGCACCGCGATATGGTAAGTAGATCCTGTTCCCCGGCATCCAAGGTCGAGTTAGACGCAAAAAGTTTGGCCAGAAGATCGGCTTTCTCCTTTGCCATAGGCCAACGAATTATTTCTTATATGTGGAGGTGGAAAGGATGACTTACCGAAATTCTTTTCGATAGCCTTGGCAAGTGATTAGAACGCCCGAGTGCCCAGAGGAAAACGCTCAAGTCTCTCGCGAATCCTTGCAATGTACTCCGACTTCGCCCTTGCAGTGTCTCTGTTGAAGGACCTGGAGGCAAACTCCTTTCTAACCGACTTCCAAAAGGAGGAGGTTTTCAATTTCATCGTTTTTTTTTAATGTATGTATACTGATTACTCCGTCAATTGTGGACCGATTTTGAAAATTATTTTTGTATTCGATAGGGTATGCTCCCTATGTGGTCCCATTGCCACCATATTAGGATCTGATGATGGGATCCCAAGGAAATCGAAGGAAACCCTCAAATTTACGTGAGCGCTATGAAGTTAAGAGCAATTGTAAGAGATTGCCTCCGGGCGATAAGGCCGCCAATTGTACCTACTTATCTTATAATAAGACCTTTATAATTTAGCTGGTGTACAATAAAGACATTTTTATTATTAATTGTCTGCATGCCTTCATATTCTGTTGACATAATTTAATTTCATAATATATAACGGGTCCTAACGATATTGTCAGTTTACCTCAAATCACTTGAATTCACTCCGACTTCGCCCTTGAAGGACCTGGAGGCAAAGTTGTTCTACTTTTTCAAGCTCTGCTTCTCCGAGAAGCCTTTTTGGAACATGGACCAAACCAGGGCCGATATTTGCCATCAATGGGGACCACAGAGGATGAAATAAAAAGCTCCACACCCTGCACCACCACATCAGCAACACAATCTGCTGACTTGTAGTGCTACACATGGCAGCTGCGTGCAACTCGCGATCGCGGCGAGCTTGTGAGAGGCACTGTACTCCGAACAGGGCAATGGTGAGAGAAAATCAAACCAAGTAAGACGATCTCTGCGAACGGGATCTGCTGCTGCAGGAAGTCTGTAGCCATCTGGATGTGCTCAATGAGTCGGTCAGTTTCGGCATCACCGCTATGGGATCTATAGAGGAACGCATAGACGCGGGGGCGGTCGTCTATGCGTTGACAAGTTCGCCTACACGGAGCCGTAACATTGAGAAGTCCCTACCTTCAAGATTGCTGAGGCGACGAAAACTAATATCGTCTCAAACGTAAACTCACACTCCGGCCTTAGTGTGGTAGGAGTGTCCGCTGGAGACGATATCTGTGTCTCGGTCAAGAACAGCAAGGCTGGCTATGCTGTCTCGAGGTGGTGATGGACAGCATTAAGGTTACTATACCATCCCCTAATGTTGCAAAGGTCTACGATCGCGGGCATTATTGAGCATTATTTTGACGACCCGTCGGAAATGAGGGGCAGCCTGGGCGTCCACGCTCAAGTGCTGAAACATCCCGGGAAAACCAAGTACAATACTCACATCATTACACTTACATACGTTATTACAATACCTACTTTTTATCTGTACCTATCGATTTATTATCAAAATTAAATTATGACTTCTTATGACTTGACCACGATTTTATGACTCCCCCCTGGCGCCAAAGCTGGATCCGCCCTTGAACACAGCTGATAAAGATGAAATGACAACTCATGTGTCAAACGGTGTAGACGTTGACTTATAGCCTCTACGCCCTAAGAGCCCCCGATACCGGATCGTTATAATGTGCGCACTCCCATACATCTTCATACAGATACTGATTAAGAAAGTCTGCAGTTTGCGGGGGCTCTAACCGTTCAATGAATTATATTTAAAAAAACCGACTTCATTAGTTACTTAATATGTTATGGTACATTTCTACCTAACATGTTTTGTTCGATACACATTATTTACATGCATCTTTAACCGACTTCAAAAAAAGGGGGGTTTCTCAATTCGACCGTATATATTTTATTTTATTTTTATGTGTGTTCGCGGATAACTTCGTCGTTTATGAACCGATTTTGATGATTCTTCTTTTGTTGGAAAGGAGATGTTCCGACGGTGGTACCATGACAAGGAAACTAGGATCTGATGATGGCATCCCAGAGAAATCGAGGGGAACCCTCATTTTTTTTAGGCACGTACTATGTTTTTCGTATATTTTCTGAAGCTACTCCGGTATTTGGGTCTGGTAGTCATCATTTAATGATGATAAGCTGATGATGAAAGGTACAACTCCTTAACGTTTAAGAGTTGGAGGATAAATCTTTAAATGTCGTATGTATGTATGTTACCTTTAGTCGTATTCTTTCAAGTTATTTAGGTAAGCTGATGATGGAAGGCACAACTCCTCAACGGTAAGGAGTTGGAGGATAATTCTTTCAATTTTATACGTATCTATAGACCTTTAGTTGTATACTTTTAAGTTGTTTAGGTGAGCTGATGACACAGGCGCTATGATGACTAACCCCTTAATGTATTTTGCTTTAAGTAACTCGCCTGCTTCTATTTCATCACGACATTTAAGCTTGGACACGATTCCTATTGCCCCGTAGATCACGTTCTCGGTAACAGAAATCTTGCATCTCAACATAATTTTGGAAACTGGGCATACTCAGTTTTAATACGTGTTCAAACCAGTAAAGTTATTCGCATCAGCAGAAATTATATGAAATAGTTCAACTTACTGATAACCTACGATTGTTTGCACTAAAAATGGAAAATAAAACTTTTTATAAAAAAGTTTTATTTTTCCACACATTTTTCCACACATAAAAATAAAATAAAATATATACGGTCGAATTGAGAAACCTCCTCCTTTTTTGAAGTCGGTTAAAGATGCATGTACATAATGTGTATCGAACAAAACATGTTAGGTAGAAATGTACCATAACACATTAACAACGCGTGACTATGGCTTTTGAAACTTGTTTCATACTTTTTCAGCGTCGTGTTTTGTCGTAGTTGGGTTTTAGTTTACTTTTTTCATTTAAAAATGTTTTGGTGCCTCTATAATATTATTTTCTTTGCAAAGTATATTTTAAATAGGTACCATAGAAATATCACAATTATCGAATAAATACGGACAAACTCACGAGAAAATGCTAATAATGTATTTATTTATGAAATGTAAAATTAACGCCTTTTCGAATGATACCAAACACGGAACACGGTATATTTATCTCAAATTTATTTTTAATACAGTACTGTATGTCGGCTACAGGGCGCCACATTAGATTCAGTGACACGTCATATAGCCTATAACCAGCGGACGATCAAGACGCTTCTAACGATTCCTCATTTGTCCATTTCTAATAAGTAGTTAAGAAGCTATGAGGGAACAAATGAACATACATACATACATAGCCTGTCAAAATCATAACCCACCTTTGGCTTTGCCGTAGTCGGGTAAAAATTATATTTTTTAATAGTCTCTTGGTTCACTGAAAACCATATTTAACAAAACAACCGAAACGTACATCATCATCATCAGCGTTATCGCAGTTCACTGCTGGACATAGGCCTCTCCAATTGCACGGCACTTAGTTCGATCCTCGGCTTCTTATGAAACGTACATGTTGCATACGAACTAATTCGTGAGTATAAAGTAGCTGACCGCGTCTCGTCCCCGGCACAACCAGGGTTTAAGGTTACATGTTTCAAGTATAATTATATCGTTAGAATGGTTTATAACATAACCGGTACTCTACAGGCAGTAGGGCCACACTGATTTCAGCACGAACAGGCCAGCCCGACCGGGGCGATACTACCCTCGCACAGAAGATGAACGTAAAATGACAGCATTCGTGCTGTCGTGTTTCGTTGATGAGTGCGAGACCGGAGGCCCAATGATGCAGAAGCATCACTAGGCCGCCATAGTGTGAGTCACCATGTTGCATTGTCGCATTGTCCGCATTCGGAATGAGTATGGTGACCATCACTCTTGGATGCTTCTTATGCTTTCCATCAGGCAGAGTAGAGTCATTTTGGCAGGGCCATACCGGCCATACATAAAAAAAAACAACCGACTCCTACTGGAGAAACTTTTCTGTTGAGCTGTTTTATTCTAAAAGTGTTTCCTCGGAGCTTTTTCTCCAAATTAGGTTGGGGTCGGTTTTAAGGCTACTACGACACGGCTGAACTTCAATTACTGCCTCAGTAGCGTATGCAATTGCTGTACTTGAGGTCTCGGGTTCGATTCTCGGGTCGGACCAAATGTTTGTATGATCTGCAAATATTTGTTTCGGAGTTTGAATGTTTTCTATGTATAATATGTATGTATTTACAAAAAAAACATATATGTATTCATATCAGTTGTTGTTGTTATATCTGAATCACATTCGTAAATTTTTATGCGCCAGTGTAAACGTATCCTCTATAAGGGCTTATGTAGGTATCTGTTCTATGCTGGTTTGGTTTGTTTCGATCATCCACGGTCACAAACGAGTGCATGGGCACTGGACCCAGATTATAGAGGTCCTCTAGTTATTGCACTGCTTAAATGTTACTGTTTCTCTCTGGCTCTCACACACGCAAAACAAGGGCAAGAAAATAGCTTAAATAACTTCCACATCAGATTTTGCTACTGACCACATTAGCTTCCGATCATATTTCGCGTCTAACGGTACGTAACGCATCCGCTAACGGCTAATGTCCTTTCATTTTATTTCTGTGTACCGCCCCTTTAGCCAAGATGTAAGAGTGCACCAGGAATGCTAAAAGGATGAGATTAGTTCAATCACAGGAATCTGAAGAAGATCATGAGGCAAGACTCACTCCATCTCAGGAACGTCAGGCCAGATTTCGTGCTACAGAAACTTCTGCTCAGCGAGAATCTCGATTGAGTTCACATCGTTCTCGAATGACGGTCACTCGAATTAGAGAGAACAGGGAACAGCGTGAGGCACATTTGTCTGCGTGAGGCACTATCGCGTGAGTCTGCGACTTTCACTGATAGGGAATCCCGCCTGAGCTCTCAGAGGGTTCGGACAGCAAATGCCCGGTCTCAGGAGACATCTGTAGCACGTGAAGTATGTCTCACTGCCGATCGTGAAGCTCATGTACTATCGCGTGAGTCTATAACTTTTACTGACAAGGAAACCCGCCTGAGCTCTCAAAGAGCACGAACTTTGCAGTCTAGAGAGCTGAAACATAGTTTAGATCGTCAATCTCGATTAACAGCTGATCGAGAGCGACACAACAATGCCAGAATTCTTGAAAGTGAAGATGAACATAGACAAAGATATGGTGATGTGTTGTCAGTTTTGTAAAGTAAAATGGAGAAAAGAACTAAATGCAATATGCTGTTCAGGTGGCAAAGTGCTCTTTGAAAATTTCCATGAGCCCCCAGACTCTATAAAAGCTCTAAATGGTGAGCATCCTTAGTCTAAACGTTTTTTAGACAATATACGTTTATTTAATAGTGTAACGTTGCGTGATGTCAAGCAAAACGGCCAACCTATGGATGGCATAACTATACTTTTCTGTGCCGATTTTCGTCAGACTCTCCCTATAATACCACGTGGAACAAGGGCTGATGAAGTTAGAGCCTGTCTAAAGAGTTCTCGCCTGTGGCATTACATTATCCCTTTGCATTTGATAATAAATATGCGAGCGCAAATCAGAGGCAACGAAAATGCTCAAGAGTTTTCGGATTTGCTACTTGAGATTAGTAAGGGTGTGTATCTGCAGAAACAAGGAAAAGTTGTTCTAAACGAAAACATATGCTACAAAGTTTCTTCAATGCAAGACCTCATATCACCCGTGTATACCAACGCAACGCGAATACCAATCCGCCAAAATTCCTGGCTTTGCGAAAGAGATATTTTGACTCCACGAAACGACCAAGCATCAGCAATAAACGCTGAAATTCTGAGCTATGCTTTCGGGGGATAATGTAGACTATATCCCCATTAACAGAGTTATGGATGATAAAGAATCTACCGGCTACCCAGTAGAGTTTTTAGAATCCCTCTGTGCTACTGGACTACCAGCTCATAAAATAATTTAAAAGTTAGCTTACCCATAATGCTCCTTAGAAATTTAAGCCCGCCAAAATCCTGAATCGCGCAATTGAAGTTCTCGCATGGATTAACATATATACAACATCCCAACATCAACCGTTGGGCAGTGGCCCACCAGGCATGATGACCTCGCCTGGTCGGAGGATCCTCCCTTTGTATTGGTGGGACATGACACCTGTCCCTGGCCCCCCACAATAGAAGCAGAGATTTTAACAAAGTGCGGTTTACCGCTATTACTATTTAGGTGGTCACACGGTCAGCTTTATGTAGCTCTGTCACGTGTTAGCAATCCTAGCAACCTGTATGCTTTGAACCCCGATGGCTATACGTTTAATGTCGTGTATAGAAAAGCATTACTTTAAATTAGAATTTTCTAAATACCCAAATGACGGTGTTTATAAACTAAAAGATATGTCCAAAAACTAAACTGCCCAAAGTCACTATTCCACGCGGATGGAGTCGCGGGCACAGCTAGTAATTATATAAAAATCAATGCCACTTTTCGTTGTAATTTTATAACTCAGGAACGGGCTCACCTATCCAAACCAAATGTTTAGGCTTTGTTCGGACTATTTAGTAGATGGTTTATGTGAAGTTTGCACAAAATCGGTCGAGCGGTTCTTCATTTATCACATATTTTGTTATAACATACATGCGGGCGGAGCCGCGGGCAACAGCTAGTTTTAGTATATATCTTTACAAATTCTCTACTAAATGTCTGCAGTCACAATACCTTCTAAAAACATGCAACGAAAACTCTCTGCCAAAAAAACACTTAAAAGCGTAAAATAAACTGGTTCTTCATAAATTGCCTATACCTAATTCTTTATTCATTTAAATAGTAGTATTATGATGTGTGCTAGGTACCTAGAATCTGTTTGAAGTCGGTGCCAAGTGACTATCGCTTAGACTTTTGTAATTGTTCGTTTGTATTCTTTTTGGCTTAGCACCGACTTCAAACAGATTATAGGTATATATCTATAGGTATATATAGGTATTATAGGTATAGGCAATTTATGAAGAACCAGTTTATTTTACGCTTTAAAGTGTTTTTGTGGCAGAGAGTTTCCGTTGCATGTTTTTTGGAAGTCGGTTTTTTTTTTATAAAAAGTTTTTATTTTTCAGTTTTTAGTGCAAACAATCGTAGGTAAGTAGTAAGTTAAACTATTTCATCAAATTTCATCATCAAGAATACAAATTAAGGTCTATACATACGTGTAATATTAAAATCATCCCCTAATCCCTAACTGTTAAAGAGAGTTTAACCTTCTATCATCAGCTCACCTAAATAACTTGAAAGTATATGACTGAAGGTCTTTAGATACGTATGAAATTGAAAGAATTATCCTCCAACTCCTAACCGTTGAGGAGTTGTACCTTCCACCTTCCATCATCAGCTTACCTAAATAATTTGAAAGAATACGACTAAAGGTAACATATATACATATGATATTTAAAGATTTATCCTCCAACTCCTAACCGTTAAGGAGTTGTACCTTACATCATCAGCTCATCATCATAAAATTATGACTACCAGACGCAAATACCAGTGTTACTTCAGAAAATATACGAAAAACATAGTATGTGCCTATAAAAAATGAGGGTTTCTCTCGATTTCCCTGGGATCCCATCATCAGATCCTGATATGGTGGCAATGGGACCACCTCGGGAGCATACCCATTCGAACACATAAAAAAATTCAAAATCTGTCCACAATTGACGGAGTAATCGCTGAACATACATAAAAAAAAAAAAAACATACAGTGGAACATAGAACCTCCTCCTTTTTGGAAGTCGGTTAAAAATAGTACTACATCTCAAAGATGCAAGTGTTTTCTGTGTACTGCCCCTTTAGCCAAGAGATACAAGAGTTTCGCATCAACTCTCTTTCTACAATCGCTAAAGCTTTCTATTCTCTTGTATTATTGGCTAATCTTGTAATGTATTAATAAGGTGAGTCAGCCTTCTGAGCAGTGGCGGATTTACATATTTGCCGCCAGTAGGCTATTAAAATTTTGCCGCCCCTTCTCACTTCTGCAATTCAATAACCTTTTTTACATGTGGAAACCATTGCAAGCCATCATTCTACAGGAGTTTTCATGGGTAGTGTGTCGCAATCAAACCGAGTAATGCTATACGGTGATTAGGGGGAGGGGGAATAAGTCTCAGTTGCGTTCCAGTCACCGTAATCGCCCTAAATGCACGGACTTACAATTATCGTCATCCGCTTCATTAGGCCCATATTTTGGAGACTCTTCATAGTTTGCCTTCAATCAACTTCTGCAGGAGCAGAAAAGTTTCCCTACAATACAGGTGGAACTCACGTCCCCGTTTACGGCCTCTACGATGGGAAGAACGTGAATGATGTTCCACCCGTCACGGATGCGGCGATTTAAACAACTCTGTCTTTGGTACTAGTAGCCGAGGAACAAGAATAAAATATAATAGAATAAACTTTATTGTACACAAGATATTACAGTTTACATAAAAATAAAAAATTAATTAAATTACCATGTACAAATGGCGGCCTTATCGCTAAAAAGCAATTTCTTCCAGGCAACCTTGGGATGAAAAAAAAAAGATTGTAAAAAAAATTAAATAGTCGAATTCATGGGCAGTTTTAGCAAAAAAAATGTAAAGGAATTTAAGTGAATTCGATAAAAGTAAATGACAAAATAAATATTATTATAGATACTAATACAAGTAAATAAAATAAACACATATACACAAATAAAATTTCTACATTTCCAAAACAAAATAAAAATAAATAAACAATAGGTATTTCAGGTAAAATATGTTTTAGGCAATTAACATGCACTAGATGTAACTTAGATAGGAAACTTCTGGTACCCTGACAGATTTCGAGCCATCTACGGTTTACAGATGGTCTCCTAGTATATGGTGACCACAATGTCTCCTTCCAGGTTCTAAAGATCAAACCCTGGCCTGCTTCTGCTATCGTCACAAAAAATATCGCCTCAATCGTGTTCAATTCGGTCCTCGTACCGGTCCAATCCCAAACAATGTATCTATACTGTTTGGCATGTAGCATGGTGCGGGTGACAGTTTCAGTAACATTTCGTTTCACTCTTGAAAGTTGCCGCGATTTACAAATTATGACTTAGTACATATTTCAGCTGTACCACATTCGCAATAAATCAAATCATTAATAACTGTAGTAAATTAAATTAAACCAACCAGAATGTTCTAGTCAACGTCGTACAGGCAACTGTCACCCGCACCATGCTACAGCGCAAAGAGTATAGGCCCGTTCTTTAGTGCGGTGTTACAATCTATGTCCCTCTACGGAGCGCCAATATGGGCTAAGCGTCTATCGGCCTCCTCCTGCTGTCGAGCCAAGCTCAATCAAGAGATCGGGTAGCGGCCATTCGGATCGTACGAGGATACCGCACCAATTCATCAGAGGCGGCGACAGTAAACCGAGCATCGTGAGAAGGCTGTACGCGGAATTCTCCGGTCGATAACGCTATACGGTACCCCGGTGTGGACGCTAGCTCTGACCGCCCAGAGTAGGGCGCGCCTTTGTCACCCTTGGAGAGTATTGTTGGTCAGAGAGATACGCGGACATCACATCGTGTCTACGCATGCGGTGTGCGCGTTGGCTAAAATATACATTTGGGATTCTTTCCGGGTAAAGCAAGTTCTTTCCGAGCACGGATGCATTGGGAATTATCTGCACGTGGTTACTAGGAGTTAGTTGAATCCCGCCTGTCCGATGTATTTAGCCGATTCGGTGTGCCAGTACTTGGGCATCGCAGCGTTGAATAATCAATGCAGTTATCGGAGAACAACTCTCGCTGCCAACTGTGGTACTCACCATGGTCCGCACCATGATCGGTAGCGGTAGATGTTTTCCCTCCTTCTGCGAAGATGATATCGCGCAGAAAGAGGCGGCGAAAAGGACCAGGTATGAAAATGTCTATTCGAACTTAATTCTCCGCCGCCCGGTGAAACTGGCGGTGCGGTGCATTCTAGGACCCCATGCCGCCCTCGATAGTGATTAAGGACCAGGAAGTTAATCAAAATTTGTAATTTTAATTGAAATATTAAACTGCTATGGAGATGTTTTAAAAACCCTTTATTTCAAAGATTTTTTTACAAAGCGTTTAGTAATTTTTAAAATAGTATTAAAGTTGAGAGTATTTGGTACACTGCATAATACAGTGTCTCTTTTATTAAATTGTCAAGACTTTTTTTCTCCGTTTGTAATATAATTATTATTATTTCTGTATAAAAAAATTCGTCAAAATTTGCCGCCCCCTAAAATTCGCCGCCCTAGGCTCCAGCCTACTCAGCCTAGTGGTAAATCCACCACTGCTTCTGAGTCTGAGTAACGATAATGTTTGTCATAATTATGTCAATTTGGCTAGAGGGGCTGAATAGACTTTTTTATGACTGCACTGCCCATTAGTACACATATCTATCTAATGCCTTTAACCGAGTAGGTAATTCTTGTATTTTAATAATAATAATTTGAATCAAAATTATTAAAAGCAAAATACGTGGTCATCCAGGTACTATCAGAGTAATTTACTTACGCTTTAAATACTACCTGTACCTACAGATAAAATATATATCTTGCTATAAATCACCTTCATCGAAGTGATAAAATATTTGAAACACATCCGCTGAGGATCCAATAAGCAGACTAAAATAAAGAAATTGGTCAATTAACAAACCGATTTCACCCAATTCGATATGAAATAAAATCAAGTCAGGTAGTCACGGCTACCCAGCGGTCTTGAATTGGGCAATTTGACTCCCCATGAGACAATTTGATTGAAACCTATTCAAATCGCTCGTAAAAGATTCTCTGTGGAGTTTCAAGACAGTTCAAGTATCAAAATAGTTTTTTTTTGCGTTAATTATTTAATACTAGTGGTTGCCCGCGGCTCCGCCCGCGTGTATGTCGGTTATCGCGGCAAATAGTAGCATATGTGTTATTCTGATGTATAAGCTATATTACTGTAAAGTTTCATCCGAATTCGTTCAGTAGTTTTTACGTGAAAGAGGAACAAACATCCATCCATCCATTCATACTTACAAACTTTCGCGTTTATAATATTAGTAAGATGACTCGTTTTTCTTTGTGATGCATCACATCACATGATCACACATTTGACAGAAATAATAAAAAACGATCTAAAAACCTCCCAAAATTAATTATATAATAAAATGTTGCCAACACAACTGCATATGGCTTACCCAGTGAAAAGAAAAGATATCAGATCTCATGTAGAGCCAAGCTTCTGAATCTACACGCCCTAACTCTACCAACCCTAATTTCAGAAACTCTACATCTCAGTAAATAAGTATGGCTTGGCTGTTTCGTTACTTTAGAAACAAAGTATTCTCATAACACATCACATAACAAAGATGGACCCAGTTCCTCTTTATCATCTTAGCAGTGTTAAAGCACTACTCGTAAAGTTTATTTTGCAATTGCTGTAATTAATTGCTAACTAAACACTGTACGTAGTGAGCATTGAAATTAGTTTACAGTCGTTTCCTTTTTTTTTTCATTTCATTAACTCTAATGTGTAGTATACTAATGTGTTAGTCAACTCAATCACGTAAAAAGGAATTTACATTACAATAGTGTCAACCGCCAAATGATACGTAACGTCAATGTATTTTAAGCGGAAAGAATGAAAAGTAAATGCTTTCAGCCCTTGGGCAAATAGACAATCCTACTAATAATAGGTTTTTACCTATGAAATTGCCGTTTTGTATGCAATAAGTGAAAGTATTTATTTTTTAAGACTTTTTTATTTCTGTTATTCGAAGTAATCACCCATGCAATCGACGCATCTTTGCCATCGCATTGGCAGTTTATTGATGCCCTTCTTGTAAAAATCAGCTGGACGGGAGGCAACAAACTCTTCAAAGGCATTTTGTACTGCCTCTCGGGAATTGATTTTTTTACCCACTAAAAAGTTGTCTAAATTTCGGAAAAAGTAATAGTCGGTAGGTGCAAGGTCTGGTGAGTATGGCGGATGAGGGAGAGCTTCCAACCCCAGCTCTTGCAGCTCCTTCACGACAACGCGCGATCCCATACTGCGCAACAGACAGTCTCCAAGCTGCACAGTCACCAGACCTTGTAATAGTCGGTAGGTGACCGACTATTACTTTTTCCAAAATTTAGACAACTTTTTAGTGGGTAAAAAATTCAATTCCCGAGAGGCAGTTCAAAATGCCTTTGAAGAGTTTGTTGCCTCCCGTCCAGCTGATTTTTACAAGAAGGGCATCAATAAACTGCCAATGCGTTGGCAAAGATGCGTCGATTGCATGGGTGATTACTTCGAATAATAGAAATAAAAAAGTTTGAAAAAATAAGTACTTTCACTTATTGCATACAAAACGGCAATTTCATAGGTAAAGACCTAATATTATAAACGCGAAAGTTTGTAAGTATGGATGGATGTTTGTTCCTCTTTCACGTAAAAACCACTGAACGAATTTGGATGAAACTTTACAGTAATATAGCTTATACATCAGAATAATACATATGCTACTATTTGCCGCGATAACCGACATACACGCGGGCGGAGCCGCGGGCAACAACTAGTGTTAATATATGTATATTGCAAATTACGGTTCTAATTATAATTTCGAGATGTCCAGAAAAATCTAGGCAGATTTAAACATTTTGAACTTTTTTAAAAATATTAAGGAAGATCTTAATCAAATTGACCGAGTCAATACAATATGTACTAATATTTCTTGGTGAGGTGAGAGGTGAGTTATACTCAATTAGAAATCTTCACTCCACGGTTGGTCTAGTGGTTTAAGTGTTCGCCACGCCGCATTCTACTGCTCTGAGTGTTGTGGGTTCAAACCCCACATGGGACAACACTTTGTGACTTTTGGAACTTCAAACAGATTCTAGGTACCTAGCACACATTATAATACTACGATTTAAATGAATAAAGAATTAGGTAAAGGCAATTTATGAAGAACCAGTTTATTTTACGCTTTTAAGTGTTTTTCTTTCAGAGAGTTTTAGTTGGATGTTTTTTGGAAGTCGGTTTTTTTTTATAGTATACGTTTATAATATGCATTTAGTGAAAAGTAGTTAATTTGTAATTACAAACAAACGCTTCAATTTCATTTATATTGTGTAGATGTAGATGTTTATATGTCGATGACAAAAAATAGTAAAATTTTATACTTGATGGTAAAATACAACACAAGATCGTAAAAGACTCGGGGATCTCTTAAAAAATATTTTTCTTTAAATTACCTATTTACAGAGTGAACCGCATATTAGTAATGAAGAACTCGAGATGTTATTAAAAGGAAATGTGTTTTTAAATCGATAATTTAAAACTGTAGAAAACCCTTTTCAAGATCAAACTAAATAGTTCACTTAGACTGTATTGCCCTCTGCAAATAGAACTAGTCTACTATGGCTGTTAACTTATGAAACTGATTTATTGATCAAGTTTTATTGCTGTTTCAGATCAAAAAAGACATTCTAGTCAGAGCATTCATTCAACGTAAATCGCCGGAAGAGAATATAAATGGCTTCATCTATTTCAGTATCGACGGAAAATTTTAATGTGATAAGACTGAATACATACACAAAGAGGCTTTATAATGTAGCAAACAAACACCGTGTACCGTAAAACAATTTGTTTGGTCTCATAAACGTACTTCCTTGTTTTTATGAGAACACAAAGTGATTCTTTGATACTGAAACAACAATCCATACTTTAAACTTATCACCACAATACGATAATGGCAGTAACGACCTTGGATCCGTTTCCATCCATTGTCCGCAGAAGTTTACACTTTTTACCCAATATTCTGTTATTGTATCAGACAAACATATAAATCTAAAGAAGGCACAAAGGTAAGGTGGAAGTAAATGTTTTCGTATTCAATAGCAACGGCAACATTTTGCTACTATACGTTACTTCCTTCCGAACCTTTGAGTAAGGCCTATTATGTAACCCAATAGGCTTTTTTTCATTTATTCATTTAAACAACAAAAGGCTTGTAAAGGCTTGTGCATGCATATGCGAAGTTTCTAATTCAAACTGTTGATTTTGAAACTTGCTGTAAGCAAATTTAATCTCTATACCCTTCAGTTAGAAGCTAAAACGGAGAGATACATTTAACATGTGTTTTAAGTTAGGATGCGTACAGTACAAAAACGGAAGGAAGAGCAATAGAGCTGTAAAAGGGATTGCCGGCTGTCGCTTTATGAATAGATATTTCGCTATCCGTGACTTCGGCATGGTTTCGCAGCTGAATGAGTGAATCAGGCGGTTTTTAGTTTCGATGGGAAGTGAGTGCGTGAGCGATGGATCGATTTGGAGCTTAGCAGCAGTGCGCTGGCGTCATGGCCGGGGCAGGGGCACCGAGAGGGGCGGTGTGCGGTGCGGGGTGCGGGGCAACGGTTTCCGGCGACGCGGGCGCACCGTGGGAACGCGCGCACCCACCTACACGAGACTGCTCCTCGGATTAAATGACGGGCACTAATTAATTTAAGTTTGCGGCATGTAAAAATAGAGATCCGTGCTAGATACTAGCAGGGAGAGTGGCTAACTACTTATTGACTGGCTACTACATCCTTATGCTTATGCTAAGGAAGTGGTTCTGTTACTTATCTATGAACTTGATTTCTGAATGTGATTCTCATTTGTTGGAAGTTTATTGCAATGGTTTATTGCCTTTATCCAGTCTGTAGTTAATGCTTTAATTGTTTTTGTTTTACATTATGAGTTATGCTTTAATTGTTTATGTTTTACATTATGAGTTACACTAAAACTATGTAAGTTTATAATCTATGAATATGTACACATTGATTTATAAATAAAATTAAATAAATTACTTTTGAGTTCAGAACCCAACTGTTAAGTCTGTACACAAGAATAAATAGGAAAAGAACAATAGGTGTTTCCAATCTTAGCCCATCGCACAAAAAAAAAAACCGGACAATTTTTACAATGTTTTCTTGACGAGTATCGATATCTGTACGATCTCCTAGACATTTTAGCAGAAGTGGTTGACCCTTTGTGTGCCTGTCGCGTCGAGAGGCAAGCTGTCGGCACACCTGGCGTGCCAGATGCTCTCATTCAGACCGCGCTGAATTTTATGAATTGCGGACGGCGCTCCAATCTCGGCCCATTCACTAGAGATTTTTTTATGAATAACGTTTTATATTAAGTAGAAGTATACAGAGGGAGACGTTCATAAGACACCATGTTGCATAACTTTATAAATTATTTTAATTATGCGTAGTAGAAAAAAGATCAAAAGAAAATTTCTTAGTTGATTTGTGAAGTAAAAATAATTTCAGAAGTAGCGTGTGCGGCTGCTGTACTGAAATTTCGGACTAGATTCCCGGATCGGACCAAATGTTTGTATTATATGATCAGCAAATATTTATAACGGGGTTTGGGTACTTTCTACGTACCTATAATATGTATGTATTTAACAAAAAGCATATAATTGTAAAAGTCAATGTAGGTTTCTTATTACAAGCTTTGTTTAGTTTGAATTTTAATTTGATCCTCTTTTAAAATACCGTAAAAAATAATCCAAAGCACCTGGCCTATTGAAGCTTAACAAATAGAACGAAAATTTCATGTAGGTATGTACTTTGAGTTATTTGGTTGTTTTTGATATAAATAAGACTTCAGGATCTACATTCACCCGTTACACATTACGGGTTCGAGTTATACTTCAATATTTCCATTTCCTCACGTCCCTAATTCATGGCAGTTTTATTTGCTCTTAATGCTACAACACTGATTGAAAGCACGTACAAGCTATACCCAGTTAAAACTAATACTGGTTCACCACATGTCAGCAATTAAGTTCAATAAAAACTAACTTGATGTCTAATAAATTACACTTATCTTAAATACAGGGATCTAGTACTAAGTGGTTCTTATATTATCTTCTATCACGTACTCGAATAGGTATTAGTATTTTTATCTGGCCAGTAATAAGTACAGGAAAGTTATGAATTATCAACATTCTTCTTTTTTTTTCTTTCCTCATTTAAATGACCACTCCCGCATTAGGAATAAACATCCTGTGTCGCAGGGGAATTTACAAACATACATGAAACGGACACAAAGAACACCCAGTCTCAGGACAACAATTTGTGGATCACACAAAGTGTTGTGCCGCGTGGGATTTGAATCCACGACACTTGGCGCAGTAGCAAGCGACGTGGCGACCGCTGAAACCACTAGGCCAATCGTGCAGTCGTATTTTGATATGGTAATTTTGTTACTCTTGTGCCTTATTAGTTCATCAACAGCATTTAGCAGTGCGCAACCTTGCCTCTCCTTAGAGAAGACGTTTTGACCTTTTTACTAGTCTGAGGCTTATTTCAAGTTTTCCTTCTCTTTGCATTACTGTTTTTTTTTTACTGTTTACTTCCTTAGTCGGTCTATCTTACGATATCGTGGGTATTACGTTATATGAGTAAGTGGTGGAGAGATACCGTATTCTTAAACGTTCAGCACGCATGTTACTCATTAGTTCAAGCTAGTTTTTCTTGCCTTGCCATTTTTCTTGCCTCTTGTATTTATTTATGTCTTGGCTATGAATTCACTTAACCCCAAAAATATGCTCTATTCTGAAGGAAATAAAAATGTCTATCTAGCATCATCTTTTTTTTCAAAACCACGCAACGTGGGAGAGCCACGCATCGGCATGAATGGGCCGGCTCGACGCAGTGATACCACGGCCTCACAGAAACCCGGTGTAAAATAGCTCTTGCGCTGTGTTTCACCGAGTGAGTGAGGATACCGGAGGCCCATACCCCAACCTCCCCACATCCCTTTCCCCATCCCCCAAAGGTCGGCAACGCACTTGTGACGCCTCTGGTGTTGCGCGTGTCTATGGGCGGCGGTAATCCCTTACCATCAGGTGATGCGTCTGCTCGTTTGCCAATTATATACCATAAAAAACGTCGTTTTTTTCCCTGTTTCCTAGGAAACTAATTTGCAGTTTGTTTTCCTAGTTCTGTTCGTGGAACTGCACAGATGGTTTTAGTGATTGCATTCCCGACTGAATTATTGTGATTCACAAATAACTTTACGTAAATCGTCTGTTTGTCCAGTCGCTCGGCATGTAGGTATGCACATATTTTGCCTACTGTAAGAGTTGATTCTTACAAATAGGAATTAAGAATGCCTTGTTGCTAATGTAAGTACGTACGTATTCTAATTTTATTGATAAATTATTGATCCTGAATTTACAAAAATATAACAGAAAATTAAAAACTCCAATTAGCCGGTCCACGTCATAGCTTTTACTGAATGAAATTTTACTGAGCAGGGACTACATCTACAAATATTGATACTCCACACATTACATGAGATTATCTAAGCACTGTGACCTCGAAGTAGATTGTGACAATCACACCGGAACAAACCAAGCTTACCGTAAATATTCATAATGTTATTTGCATTAGATATTGTTGAAACAAACACGAGTGAGCTCTGTAACTCTGTATCAAAACAAATTAACAACAACCACATACTTAACCGTTATCGGACCAGTTCATTCATAACTTCTGTGATAAGTTGGCAAATAAATCCACTTTGTTATCTCTGTGTGACGATCTCTGACTGACATGTATAGTGTTTGTGCTGCTATCTGCTATTCATGTTTTAAGTTTAGGTAATATTCACGTGGCAATTCGAAACTAGTATTCATAACTTTTATACTATAGACTCTATGAGTCTATAGTATCTATAGATATACGATAGACGATATAGTATCTATAGATATACGATAGACGATATAGATATAGACTCTATAGATAGAGTCTATAGAATCTGCGGCGAAATAAATTACTGAGGTTAAAATTAAAAAATAGTTTAAGTCAGATGATCGTACGGGTATCTGGTATTGTGTAGGGGACTAAATTTACGCAAAGTATAATGAGGTTCTCAAAAAAATATTCCAACAGGTTTCTTATTTATTTTTAAATTTTATCTACATTGTACACACACATAAACAGGTGTAAACCTGACGCAATCGTTTTTGTTTTAGAATCTTTCTCATTTCAAAATCTTTTAAAACCTCTCAGAAATTGTTACAAAAATTTAATATGTTGCTTTATAAGAAACAATCCTTTATAACTAATACAAATTCGGAAGTTCGTTGTAGAAGAAGAGAGGATGTCATCAAAAGTCCTTACGAGCGTTCAATTTTAAGCTATTGTATAGCTTTTATCGCGGGTTTGAGGCCTGAATCAAGAAATTCCGTAACGTAACACAAAATCCTGACACCCGAAGTTCGCACGAATCAACGAATCTGTCTGAAGCTCGCACGGATCGAGACGAGCTGCTCGGAACTACGAAGCAACGAACGTCAACTATACGATAAACATGCGAGTATGTGTCATTCACGTTGTATTACTTCATGTCAACATTTTTACGATCTAAAAATTAAGACAATTTACTCGTCATCACTACATAGTATAAAACAAAGTCGCTTTCTCTGTCCCTAAATCCCTTTGTTTACCTAAATCTTTAAAACTACGCAACGGATTTTGATGCGGGTTTCTTTAATAGATAGAGTGATTCAAGAGGAAGGTTTTTATGTATAATTAATGCATAATATAGTATGGAAACACTGTTAATTTTCGAGGTTTCTAATGTGATGTAGCAAATAAACACATTTTTATGCGCTTACATTGCAAACGCTGGTTGCACCCTACGAGATAGATCAAAATAATGTACTACAGTATTGTACACCTTAAAAGTACTACAAAAAAGTCCGCGACGGTATATGTCTATCTCTTAGGGATAACCCGCAACAACCATTTTTTATTCCTTTCTTTTTACGAGAAATAATGGCTTATTTACGAAGTGATTTTAAGCAATACAGAATGAATCCATAAACAATTAAGTAAATTTTATTCCAATTATACATATTTATTTCTTACATAATATAGAAACCTATGTACATAACCATAATTTATAAAAAAAATAACAATATTTACATACAAGCGTCATATTAAGTAAATTAAATACATTGTGCATTTAATATAGATGAAAATTGTCCTTTACAGTAACTAATTTAAATGAATATATTCGAAGATATTACAGATTTAAAATGCACGAATCGTGTCGTCGGCGAGGGCATCTGAAATCCACCCGTGCGAAGCCGGGGCGGGTCGCTAGTATATTATAAAATCTGAAATTTTTACCACAATATCCAGTAAACATTCACAAAAAGACGACGACGCCCAGTTGAGATTTGAACTCGAGGTACCATCGTCATAAATCATTCTCCTACACCTTCCAGACAGTAACTCATTTCTATTAATCGGTAAAATTGTTGTTCTTATGCTACTTGATAAATTCTAAAGGCCCGGTAATTCCATACATACATTTGTTTGTTGTCAGTATCGCACCAAATATATAGATGGCGGTGTACTTCGAATGCGATGGAGCATTTGAAAAATAGTTTAGTATTTTTCATTTACAATGTTACACATACTGCATAAATAAAAATAAATAAATAATTATAATTGCATAAGTTGATAAAAAATGTTATGCAATAGCTTTACCGCGGCAGTCCCCGAGTGCCACACGTCTTATTTTTGTCAAAACAGAGGAAAGAAAAGTGTTTGCAAAGATGAAAATGGTATGGTCGTATAAGGACTGCGAATACTGCGATGCGATGCGCCGTGGAAGTTCTTGCGTTGCGAATTCGCAGTTATGTGTCGAAGCCCTAAATGTGGACACACTGTGCTCCCGTCGTGTAGCGTGAAGCAGAAGAAAAATGCAAGTGTACAATCGCGTACACATATATTCCACTTTAGAGAAAAATGATCTTAAAATCAGTGTGTTAGCGGATTAAGTTTGACAGACAGATTAATTAAGAGACTTAAGAGCCGGCTGAGGGAGCCAAATGAGCCAACTACCTCCGTAGACACCAACATTGCAACATTGCTAAGAGAATGAGAACTTGACCTACAGGACAATCTGGACAAACATGATACCAACATGTACTGTACTGAGGTCTACTCCATATTTTTATACCAAACAGTTACTTCTTATAAACAACCTGCGACAATGCCGTCCACATTGACACGTAATCGTTGCTTGTAGCCTGTCGTATATCAAATAGAGGAGAAATAACTGTTGACAAACAAGTATTACAAACCGAGTAAATCCCGTTAAGTAGCATATTACAGTCATTAGACTCTCACGACAATACCGCAATAAACGCCATTCAGTGTGAACTTATAAATCAAATCGATGTTGATGTTCCAAGAACGCTGTTACAAAAGAAAAACTCATCAATTTATAGCATTAACGTTTCTTCATTCTTTAGAACGTTTTTATAAGATACTAGCTTTTCCCCGTGGCTCCGACCGCGTGAATGTCGGTTATCGCGGTAAATACTTAGTAGCCTACCTCAAGAATCAAAGTATCTCCTTGTCTTTAATTGAAATTGGTGCAGTGATTTGGCCGTGAGAGCGTGACAGACAGACACAGTGTCATCATGTGATTCGAACTAACATGCTAGCTATATTAAGAAATTGATAAACTATTTTATCAAGGCCGCATAAGCCTTAAGGGGCTCTAGGTCAGCCACAATTTGGAACCTCTTTAGAAATTTATTTAACTGATTGGAATACATAAATGCAACTTTGCCACTACGTGTACCTACTGGTAAGCACTTCGCCTATTCGGAAGATCCTCCCTTAGAGGTAGCCATACACGTTAGATTATACCTGACAGATTTTTCTGTATAGTTGAACGTTACAGTTAAGACGGAGCGTGTGTTTCACAACTGTACAAGTATGTCAATTTCAAGCTTGCCTGTGCAGGTAAACGTACCAGTTATACCCTACCGTGTATGGCTAGCTTTAAAGTTTGAGGAGTATGGTCTACGCTGATAACCCCGACGTGATTCGTTGATCAAAATTTTGTGTTGGTATTACGCGATTATAACAACCGGAGTCGCTTACTGGTGATTGCTAACATGTTTGATTATTTGACTACTTTATGAGTATGAATTATTGACTTAATTAATTTTGATTTTTGTACCAAATAAGGCAGCCATAGGTCAAGTGCATTAGTTGGTGCACTAACGCACAGTCATTTTTCTGTGTGATGATATTTCATATTTACAAGGCAAGGCATTAAATATAATCAATGAACGTTGATTAATAAATTTAATGTAGAGCAAGTCAGTGTGATTGAATGACTACAAGTTTTGTAGCTACCAGCTTATTGTATTTTATGGCAACTATTTCTAGACGCCGTGTTTCTATTTCGTCCACGATAAAGTAAAAAATCTATCTGTTGGTTGAATAAGTGACCGTATAAGTATATACTTGCGTGCTGATCCAACCTTCGCGTGCTAACTCATTTTGTTTACGACGATACAAAACTAATTCACTTCGACACACTAGTTTCTTCATTAATGAAAGCGCTACGGAGGTGGGGGATTCTGCCTGTAACGGAACTTACATAATTATTGCTAAATCTTGTTGGCTTCAAATAGCATCAAACTAGTGAAGACAGACTACAATTGGTTTTAAACTTTAAGTACGTTAGTTAAAGTTTTGTTTTATTTAAAAGCCTACCGATACTTGTGACGTTTGGGCATTAGTTTCCAACTTTTGAAATGAATGAAGCAGCTGCCGGCTGCAAAGCAACCTACACTATACTTTTATAGGCATTGTATTTCACAAATTTCTGTTGATCATTTCAATGGACTCAGTTTTTCTATTAACATGCTCATTGCTATGAAATACTATTAATATTCATTGATTTGAATTCTAAACGGGTCACAAATTAACCTTCCGAATTAATTAGTACTATCTACTGACCGACTAACTGTGTGTAAGTATTTTATTTGTATTTTTGTAGCTAAATATAATGTTAGCACTGTTCGTGTCTTGTGTGACCTGTGATCATTCATGGGTTGCTGTCGATCGACGTGCTCATTGCTTAAAAGTTTTTGAATAAAACTCTTCTTAGTCTTTGAAGGATGATAGGATTTTTAACCGACTTCCAAAAAGGAGGAGGTTCTATGTTCCACTGTATGTATTATTTTTTTTTTTATTATTTTTTTATGTATGTTCAGCGATTACTCCGTCAATTGTGGACCGATTTTGAAATTTTTTTTTGTGTTCGAATGGGTATGCTCCCGAGGTGGTCCCATTGCCACCATATCAGGATCTGATGATGGGATCCCAGGGAAATCGAGAGAAACCCTCATTTTTTATAGGCACATACTATGTTTTTCGTATATTTTCTGAAGTAACACTGGTATTTGCGTCTGGTAGTCATAATTTTATGATGATGAGCTGATGATGTAAGGTACAACTCCTTAACGGTTAGGAGTTGGAGGATAAATCTTTAAATATCATATGAATATATGTTACCTTTAGTCGTATTCTTTCAAATTATTTAGGTAAGCTGATGATGGAAGGTGGAAGGTACAGCTCCTCAACGGTTAGGAGTTGGATGATAATTCTTTCAATTTCATACGTATCTAAAGACCTTCAGTCATATACTTTCAAGTTATTTAGGTGAGCTGATGATAGAAGGTTAAACTCTTCAACAGTTAGGGATTAGAGGATGATTTTAATATTACACATACGTATAGACCTTAATTTGTATTCTTGATGATGAAATTTGATGAAATAGTTCAACTTACTACTTACCTACGATTGTTTGCACTAAAAACTGAAAAATAAAAACTTTTTATAAAAAAAAAAACCGAATTCCAAAAAACATGCAACGAAAACTCTCTGCCAAAAAAACACTTAAAAGCGTAAAATAAACTGGTTCTTCATAAATTGCCTATACCTAATTCTTTATTCATTTAAATAGTAGTATTATAATGTGTGCTAGGTACCTAAAATCTGTTTGAAGTCGGTGCTAAGCCAAAAAGAATACAAACGAACAATTACAAAAGTCTAAGCGATAGTCACTTGGCACCGACAATAAAGAATAAGGTATAGGCAATTTATGAAGAACCAGTTTATTTTACGCTTTTAAGTGTTTTTTTGGCAGAGAGTTTTCGTTGCATGTTTTTTGGAAGTCGGTTTTTTTTTATAAAAAGTTTTTTATGTTTTCCGTTCCGAATTTCCTCCGTTTACATTTGACAATATAATCAGGTGTTTAAGCAATGGTATAACTGACAAGGGCTGATTCAAAATGACTATTAATGAAATGTACATCAAGAGAGTCACAATGAGAGAGCCGCAAGAAACCTGGTATTAGCTTCCTCCTTGCTTTTCACCAAATGGGTAATGTTCTAAGATAGAATGAGTAAAGTGTTCAGAAAGTTTACATTAAGTTGCCTCCTCTTGTTCCCGGTATTAAAAATCCACAGACACAAAAGCACTCAAGTCGAATATAAAGATAATAAAAGTTTGTGTTTTGCATCTTCACTCGACTTCTCATAACGTGAATTCTTAATAATGCCTCCAGTTTCTATAAACAGTCATTGTTAGCCATAGCAAGCATGCGTATCACATACAAACAGTAGGCCAGCTGTTATATCTCATACAATAAAGCCGTTGCGACCACTTAGATCACATTTAACCATCTTACGGTAGCCAAGTACTCTTAACATACACAAATCAATATGAAGTCAATACACGTTCTCGACAAGTTCCGTCAGTACATCTAAACATTATGTTATAACTAGCTTTTACACGCGGCTTCGCTTACGCAGACTTTCATCCCCTGATTTACCCCCTTAGGTATGGAATTTCAAAAAATCCTTTCTTAGTGCTCACTTACGTTATATAAAGAACCTGCATGCAAAATTTCAGAATTCAAATTCTAGCTTCAACGGTTTGGGCTGTGCGTTGATCTCTGGGTATGTCAGTCAGTCAGTCAGTCACCTTACTCTTTTATATATATAGATTATGTATATTACATGTAATAGGAAACTAGATTGTCAAGACTACCAGCAATGTTAATGCCACGAATACCAAATAAGCTACCGGGCCCATTAATTATAAAGACGTGCCATTTGAAAACATAAATCAGTCACTATCAATATATACGTATTTATTTATCGGCCTCCTAGACTATTACCTTTTTAGTTCTTTCGAATTTTAAATATAGAATAAATAGTTTATTGCCTTAGCTTCGGCTATCTGTCTATTTTGACAGTTCGTGTTTTTAATCAATTTTATTTCAAGATGGAATCCATGGAATCATTGAATGTTATGCCTAGGCAGAAATAAAGTAGATAAAGTATTTTACTGGAAGTTTTTTTTTCGATTTAATATAGTACTTGTAACATATAGTAAGTGAGGTCAAGAAACCCGGAAAATAAAACAGGCTTTGATAGAACTTAAATTTTTAACGTGTTTAGTAACTCCCAGAAGTTCCGGGTATATTCAAAAAATTACCACATTAGCTACTCTCAAACCAGCATCAAAGATATATTTATTACTATGAGCAATCTATAGAAAACACTAATGTATAAATCCATGATATTTTTGTCATTAAATATCTGGGTAATAGGTATAATACATATAGTTTCATAAGTATATTCATTTCTAATATGCGGAACGGAATTCGTTTCGTCGTTATAAAGTACCCATTAATTTACCTACTCTACAAATTACTCGAAACGTATTATGTATATTTCTATGCGTTTTATTGCTTTGAAGTTTACGGAAAGACTCTAGAATATGAATAATATTTCAATAACAATAATATTCCATTACACGACTGAGTATGAAATCGTTTTCCGGGTATTTACCTACATCAAAATGTAAAAGTAAGTAGGTAGGTATAATTAAATTGATTTGAAATGTATTTAGCTTGATACATTCATATTGAAAGTCATTATATTTTTTGTTGTAATTACATACTTATTTAATAATTCAAATAAAATATTCTTAGTTTCACCGGTCATACCTACCTTGTTTGAGAAGACAAATTCAAAAAGTTCTCTTTCTGTAATCTGTATGTGATCTGTATTTTAGTTGATATTATGAGAGGTATAATTACTGGTGACATTGATGACATTTGTCATATCAACGCGATCACAGTAGTTACACACTTTTACATTCCTTATCTTGCTTGAATCCGTGGCAGGTTAACATCGCCTTTTACATAAGCTAATTTATATCTACGAGACTTTTAAATAACTACTATCTTTTTTACAGATGCATTTAGATAATACGGTAATAAAAATAGTACAAGGAGCACGCAGTTGGTCGCTGTATAAAAATACCCTCCCCTCGAATTCATTCACTCGCACACCGCGTGAGCAACCGACCAAATGAAAAACATTTATACACTTAATTTTATTTAAATACCCGCGTACCTTTGTAAATTGTCGTTTTATTTTCATTCATGAATTAGAAGTTACGGTTAGTTCCGTTCACAAGCTCCCACGGTTACATGAATGAATGGAGTGCCCTTGCACATGATTCAAGGAGCGAAAGAAAGGGGCGCGTCATATCCGGAGTGAGGCGTATGGCGTTACTTCCGGTCGTCACCGGATACGTATGGTCCCTGTTCGTATCAATTATTATTTCCTTCTTAATGCTTCCTTTCATAAAAGCTTAGTTTTTAACGTCTTGAAATGATATATTTCTATTTTTTTCTTAACTATTATTCGCCAAATGGTCGATTTTTTTGTAACTTTCCACAGTTGCCACAGACTTGACTTTTATCAAACTACTAGTGAATGTACACATATTTGTATACCTAAATACCTGTTTTATATTGTTCTAACTTCTAATACGTCAACTTCAATCGTTCATAAATACGTCATACGCAGACTATAATACACACATAACGTGTTTGACATTGGCAGTATGAACGTAAGAAATTAGGTAATATTTAACTTAATATATATTTAGAACACAATCATGATATTAACATATTTTTCCTTTTTCACTGTAGGCGTTTAGTTACAAATGTTGTAGAGCAGCCAACCTTTTTAACCGACTTCCAAAAGGAGGAGGTTCTCAATTTCACCGGTATTATTTTTGTAATTGTTTATTCTTTGTATATGCTGAATGCATTTACTACAAAACATCTGGTGTTCGAATTTCGACCAATCACTATTAACTTTTTAATATTTTTTTATACGAGAACTTGTCATTGTAAAGCCACTTAGCCTTCATAGATAGATAGATAGATATGTATTTATAAAAGGTTTCACGCAATTTTGGAATGCATATTTTATTTTATTTAAAGTGATAGATTTCTCCTTCTAAATATAAACGAGTGCGATAACGAATACGAATGTATTGAACTAATGTTAATGTCGAACTATCGATCAATCAATCAATCAAAATTGTCACACTATTGAATATTAACTCAATATCACTGCTGGTAGAAAGTCTATAAATATTATGTGTTTAGTCTTGAAAGTCTAAATTGACACAAAATAAATCTATTCTATCTATACCTACAATAGCTGCACCAGGTACCTATCGCAAAATAACTGGAGACATTACATTTTATATATATAATGCCTATGCCTAGCAAGGGCGGATCCAGCTTTGGCGCCAGGGGGGGGTCATAAAATCGTGGTCAAGCCACAAGAAGTCATAATTCGGAGTCGAAGCACATTGCTAGGATTTGCGAGAGACTTGAGCGACTTCCTCTGGGAACTCGGGCATTCTAGTCTCTTGTCAAGGCTATTGAAGTGAATTTCGGTAAGCCATCCTTTCCACCTCTACACATATGAAATAATTCGTTGGCCTATGGCAAAGGAGAAAGCCGATCTTCTGGCCAAACTTTTTGCGTCTAACTCGACCGTGGATGCCGGGGAACAGGATCCACCTATCATACCGCGGTGCGAGAGGTGTATGCTGGATATCCAGTTCTACCAACGCTTAGTGCGTTTAGCACTTCTATCCCTAGATATACATAAGTAGAGGTGTCCTGATATTGTGTTGAAGATGTGCGCTCCAGAGTTGGCACCGGTCTTAACGCGTCTCTTTCAGCTCTCCTACACTTCTTGCGTAGTCTCATTAGACATTGCGAAGGCCTTCTATCAGGTCTGGCACAAAGCGCTTCTTTCGAAGCTCTCTTCCTATGGGCTTCCTGTGAAATTACGCGAATGGGTCACTAGCTTTTTAGCAGATAGAAGCATAAAGGTCGTAGTCGACGGTGAGTGCTCTCACTTCATATCTGTGAATGCAGGTTGTGTGCTATCGCCTACTTTGTTCCTCACACCACATCAATGACGTGTTGCAAATTAGCGGCATTCATTGTTATGCGGATGACAGCACGGGCGATGCTCTCGATACCGGCTGCACTAATATCTCTCAGAAAAACGCCATTGAGAGTCGAAATAAACTTGTGTCTGAAATTGAAACTCTTTGGAAAAAGTCTCAGATTGGGGTAGACTTAATTTTAATTTAGTACAATTTAACCACTGAAAAACTGCCTTTGGTCGTATGTCTTCGTTTTGAAGACACTCCCTTATCTGCCTCAGCCTTTATTGGAATACTTGATGTCGACATATCGAGTGCAGTCCAGTTTCGTGGCCATTTGGAGTGTAAGGCCAAATTGGCCTCGAAGAAGCTTGGCGTGCTCAATAGATCAAGACTGTATTTCACGCCGGCCTACCGGCTTCTGCTTTATAAGGCGCAGGTTTGGCCTCATATGGAATACTCTTCTCAACTTTGGGCAGGACTCGGCAGGAGCACCCTAGTACCAGCTCCTCCCTCTGGACCGCATCCAACAGAGAGCGACTCGTATCGTCGACTGCCAAGATGTTTCAAATCGGCTGGACTCTCTGGCACTGCATAGAACTATGGACTTGCTATGCATCTTCTATGCATTTACTATGGGGAGTGCTCCGAGGAATTGTACGAATTGATCCCTACTGCCTCTTTCCGCCATCGAGGACGATGGCGGAAAGAGGCAGTAGTGTCGCGTAGGAACGCGACAGCAGTTTCATCCCCATCGTTTAGACGGTTGGCAGTCCACAACCGTGCGCTTTTCTAGAAACTTTCTGCCTCGCACAACAAAACTGTGGAATGAACTGTCGCCTGCGGTATTCCCGGACCAATACGAACTTCAAACTTTCAAGAAAAGAACGTAGGTACTCCTTTTTAAAAGGCCGGTGACGCACTTGTGACGCCTCTAGTGTTGCGGGTGTCCATGGGTGGCGGTAACCGCTTACCATCAGGCGATCCGTCTGCTCGTTTATCACATAAAAAAAACTTTGCCACTTGATTGGGCCATTGTACATGAGTTTAGAAGTACTATACTTAAAAATATCTATATTTAAACTAGCTGACCCGGCGAACTTCGTGCCGCCATATTTATATACAATAATTAGCAATAAATTAAAATTGCGACTATAATTTGAGATTTAAACTATCCTATCTCTCAATTTGGATCGAACTGCACATGGTGTGCAAATTTTATTATAATCGGTTAAGTGGTTTAGGAGTCCATTGAGGACAAACATTGTGACACGAGATTTATATATATTAAGATAAGAAACTCAATTTTTTTTTTACGTCTTCGCCCAAAACGCGTTATCGCTTCTATTGCTACTTCAATGGGTACGTTTTTAAGGATGTAGAGAAGTGGCAGTCCGGTTACACGTTCTTCAACCTTAGCCACGATTAAATTCTATTTTGTGACAAAAAAATATATGGGACTAATCCCGCCCACACGCCCACCACTGTAACTCCTGTACACCAGGATCATCAGCGGTGACCCACAAAAACACCGAGTTATGACACTCGGGAAGTCCTAGGAAAAATTTAACTGTCTTGGAACCCGCAACGAAATTAATCAGAAGAAAACTGGAGGAGTTGGAAATATAATAAGTCCACTTCCCTCCTTTAAAAAAAAAATATATAGAACTTTATGTTCAACAATTTAATTTAGGTCATGGACACAGCCCAGGGGGGGGTCATGACCCCCATGACCCCCCCCCCTGGATCCGCCCTTGATGCCTAGTTTTGGAACGGGAGTCGTCGGTCAGGGTCGGAGATGGGATGCAATTTTTTTAATGTTTTACTTTGAAAAATACCAAATACTTAGTATTAGTTATGTGAATGGAACTTACCATAATTTCCATTCTCATCTGTGAATTTGTGAAATAATATCATTATTTAAATGGAAGGGTGTTTTCATTTCATTAAAACTTTCACGATACAAATAGCCATTGAAAATACTATAAGGAGATTAATATTGGACCGGTAGATCTCAACAATATCTAAATATAACCCTCATTGCCGGTAGCCCATAAAAAGAAAAAACAAACGTGGGCTTATTCGACGAAATTAACCTAAACAGTTCTAATGTAAAGATTACTTTCGCGTGTAGGCGGTGTAGGTTGTATTGAAATGTTATAATCACGCCATGTTTAAC
This sequence comes from Diaphora mendica, assembly GCA_949125395.1. NCBI lineage: Eukaryota > Metazoa > Arthropoda > Insecta > Lepidoptera > Erebidae > Diaphora > Diaphora mendica. The sequence continues at coordinate 38,119,414 of OX421310.1, read as the reverse complement.
ACGAAACAAATGATTTTGAACACAATTGAAATGAGGGTCTCTTCGTTGTGTACAAAACTGTGTATGTGGGCGTAAATAACATTTAAAATAAAGTAAGTTATATATCTATAAATAAAATGATTCTTTCTTCATTTCGTTATATACAATACGCGCTATCAATAAAACTTATTTGTTTTTAAATTACCTTTATAAATACTACAACTAATTCGTTTTCATTGGTAAACAAAACATAGTCAATAGTATTATCTAAATTGCAATGAATTAGTAGCGTGTTGTCTCACTTAATGTACTTATTTTAAAATAGGAGCGACAAGGATAGAAAGCGGAAGTGTAAATATAATACAAGTTTGGTTCATTCATTGAAGTTTTCGGCGCTATCAATGACACAAGTAACAGATGTGAATCGGTTTTTATTTATTCACTAGCTTTTACACGCGGCTTCGCTCACGCAGACTTTCATCCCCTGATTTACCCCTTTCGGGGTGGAATTTCAAAAATTCCTTTCTTAGTGCTCACTTACGTTATATAAAGAACCTACATGCAAAATTTCAGGATTCTAGCTTCTGCAGTTTGGGCTGTGCGTTGATCTCTGGGTATGTCAGTCAGTCACCTTACTCTTTTATTGTATATAGATTAATATAAATGGCCATAAATATATTTTGTTTTAAAGTATTATTAGTAAATGGGTTATCTCATCTTTCCTTTTCTTAAATATTTTTTGCTTATAATAATGGTGATTTGCTATGTACTCTACTTATAAAAATATTAGTTTTATTACCAGCCATTGCCCGCGGCTCAGCCCGCGTGTGTGTCGGTTAAAGCGGTAAAGATTAGCCAATGTCCCTCTTCAAGAATCAAAGTATCTCCATGCCAAATGTTATTGGAATCGGTGCTGCGATTTGGCCGTGAAAGCAGGACAGACAGTTAATTTCGATTTATAACGTTTATAATATTAGTATGGACTATAACGATCGACGTCGGATACGAAGCTAGATAGAGCCTGGCCTGCAGCTCGTGGTCACAGACTGACTCATTACATAACATGGAACTTGATACTTTAAAAAATAGTAAGAGTAAAGCTACAGGAACCTGCAATAAATTGAATATTAATAAACCGTAGCCAACATAATATTTGTTCAACCGAACAGTCGAGGGGTCACCCAACTACTAACACATCACACCACACAAAATTTCCTTTGATAAAACCAATGTTACACTAATTTGGACTCTATCACAATAACATAAAGGTTATTATTTTATCTACAGTGTGTTGTAAGTTCGTTCACAATGACGTAACAGAACATCCCCTTCATTGAGATGTCAAGCATCGCTGTCTCACTCCTTTTAACCGTTTCGCCCCTGTTAATTACTTCACCCTAGCGGTGACGTCAGAGTAATTACGTCACAGTACACAAATGCCGTATACTATAGTAAATGCTTGTAATACCGTAATAATATGACACGGTATAGCGTAGATCCCTTAATAATTGACATATTTTAAAGATTAGTGTACTTATCTCAGATCAAATAAAAAGAATTTGACCGAATGGTGACGGATTAAGGAAGTGTCACCATCACTGTTCATCCCGTGGCGTGTGTGTGTAGGTGGTAGCTTATGCGACTGCTCAACCCGAGACCTCAAGCACAGCAGTCGCATACGCTACCACTGCGCCACCGAGGCAGAAATTCTATGTATGTATTGAATAAAAGCATTCCCTATAATTTCTTAATATTCTTATTACTTATCCGTTGCTTGGTAATGTTGGGTAAAAAAAATTTAGCAAAATAAAAACCGACTCCAAGGTTCGACTCGATTTCTCTTGGATGCCATCATCAGATCTTAGTGTCCTTATCATGGTACCACCGTGGATATCTCCTTTCAATTAAAAAAAATCATCAAAATCCATAAACGACAAAGTTATCCACAAACACACATAAACAAATTAAATATATATATACGGTCGAATTGAGAACCTCCTCCTTTTTTGAAGTCGGTTAAAAACACCTATTTGTTGTGTTGGTTGGAAGGCCTTCAGTTGAATTATTACATATTTTGTTCGTAATGAGAAGAACATACTTACGTCACGTCTCCATTATTGTCAGGTTACATAAACATTTAACCGTGTATCAAATTACATGTCACAATCATAAATCGGTAAGGGTAGCCGGCAATGGTTTCGTAAACAGAATCGCATTACGCTTGGGTTTCCGGATAGCACGGTGTGTAATTCCAAGCTCACAACGTTACTCGCCTCGCCTCGACTAGATAATATTACTTCAACTATACAAAATACAAGAGTTCTGAATGGAACAGTGCGCGTCCGGCGAACCGGCGAGCGGCGCGAATGGGAGCGGAAGCCCGCGGTTAGTCCACTTCCTGTTTCCTGCAGGGCCGAGAGCGTCGCCGCGTCGCACGCGCAGCCGAGCGCGCCCGACCGTAGCCGATCCGGCACGAACGAACCAAGACCACTCCGACGGCAGCCGAAGCAACAGAGCGCTATGATTTTTCATTCCGATTATACGTCGTGGAAAATGGAAAATGCTTTGCGCGTAAACACGTAACTAAATAAAACATTACATGATTATTATGTATGTATGACTAATATATTCTACTTGTGGTTTATGTTCATTTTATTTGACGTATCTATTTATCTCCATTTAAGTCAAATTTTATTCAATAAAAAACAACTATGGACGAAAAAGTAAGAATAATAATACATACAATACAGTATTTATTGTTACCTACGGATTTTCACTAGTTCTTAACTGTTTTATTTCCAAACGACTTCATTAAAAGTCTAAAAATATTTCATTTTGTCATTAAAACATTTCTTTTTTAGAACACCTTCAGGTTTATTCTATTTCTAACCAAGAGTCATTATTCCAGTCACGCAATATAATATATCAATAAATTCATTGGCAACCACATTTAAAAAAAAAGCGGCCAAGTGCGAGTCGGACTCGCCCATGAAGGGTTCCGCGGCAGCAAGTAGCATAATATAATTTTTATTTTGTTTTATATTTGTGTTGATTGAATGAAAGGTAAATTGCAGTTTACGATTTATGACATATTAAAAAAAACTACTTGCTAGATTTCGTTCAAACCAATTTTCGTTGGAAGTTTGCATGGTAATGTACATCATATATTTTTTTTAGATTTATCATTCTCTTATTTTAGAAGTTACAGGTGGGGGGGGGACACATTTTACCACTTTGGAAGTGTCTCTCGCGCAAACTAATCAGTTTAGAAAAAAAATGATAATACAAACCTCAATATCATTTTCGAAGACCTATATGGATAGGTCTTCGAAAATGATATTGAGGTAGGAACCCACACGTATGGGTTTGATGAAAAAAAAATTTTTGAGTTTCAGTTCTAAGTATGGGGACCCCCAAAATTTATTGTTTTTTTTTCTATTTTTGTGTGAAAATCCTATTTCGGTTCACAGAACACATCTACTTACCAAGTTTCAACATTATAGGTCTTATAGTTTCGGAAAAAAGTGGCTGTGACATACGGACGGACAGACAGACATGACGAATCTATAAGGGTTCCGTTTTTTGCCTTTGGCACGGAACCCTAAAAAATGCTTACGTCAAAGCCCTATCGCGACACGCACATTAATTGCCCAAATGCGAATAACATTTTGTTATAGTATTTGTGTATAGTTATAGATATAAATGGCGATTCGCCCACGCACCGCCTACGTATCGCCCACGCCTCCCTCCAGCTCCTCTTGATCTCAGACGGACGTAGTAGCGTAGGCTCCTATTATGGGCGCTAGATTATGTGCTTACAGACACGACACTCCTCTGTAGATGTAAATAAATGTGATGATGTAGTTAAATAGGTACGTTATAGCTAACAACGGGCTTCGGATAAGGAGTGTGATACGTTGTACGTTGAACCCTACTTAAGGCTTTAACGGCGTGAAAACACTTCAAACAAAACAAATAAGCTTAGCTTAAATTCTAGAAGTCTTTGCTAAATTCTAAAACAAGTATTTTCAATAAACAAAACGAAGTCTTAAACTATTCTGAGGCTTACATTTGGCATTACGAGTATAAGATTAAGATTATTAGATTATTACATTACAATATATTTTCTTTATTATGTCTAAAGGCCCGTATTCACTTTGATTAGTGCGAGTGCAGGTGTGAAGCGCAGGCGATCAACGATTGGTAGAAAATACGTGTGGACCGCGAATTCGCTGCCCACACGTACTTTCCACCAATCGCCGATCACCCGTACTAAGCACCTGCACTCGCACTAAGCAAAGTGAATACAGGCCTTAACTTTATGCAGATTTCTTCAAGGTTGTAACACAAAATAACTAATAATCAATGCCCAGGAAAACTGGTAAAATTCTACCGCTAATGCAGAAATGGTCTAAGGTAGGCGCACCTATTCATTATTTTAGCTGTACCTATGTTTCTACTTTTAAAATGTAGACCATATTTTAGATTATATCCATACTATCTATATTTACTATACTAATATTATTATTTTAATATTATAAACCTGAAGAGTTTGTTTGTTTGTTTGAACGCGCTAATCTCAGGAACTACTGGTCCGATTTGAAAAATTCTTTCAATGTTACATAGCCCATTTATCCACTAAGGCTATATACACACATCACGCCACGATCAAATGGGGCGGAGTAACAACATTATTTTTTTTGCTGAAATGGGGAAAAAATATTTGACCGTTTTTTTTTCTTTATATGTGTTCGCGGATAACTTCGTCGTTTACGAACCGATTTTGATGATTCTTTTTTTAATGGAAAGGAGATGTCCCAACGCTGGTACCACGATAAGGACACTAAGATCTGATGACGGCATAGAAATCGAGTCGAACCTTGAAGTCGAACCTTTTTTTGTTAAAATTTTACTTGTAAGAGCTTTCATTGGCAATAGGCCACGCAGACGAGGTTGCGTGGGTTAGCTAGTCATTAGATAAAACTGAATTATGCTATAATGGAAAATAAGCTATAGCTACAGCGAGTATATGAATTCATAGTAACGTGTAACCTTTACGTTTAGCACTTTCGAAGTACGGGTTTTTTTTCTGCTTTTTATGGCACTGTAGCCACATAGGCGTATTAACATTTGTCTTTTCTTCCCAAGAACAAGAGTAGAGGAGGGGGTCTCAGATTCAGCCGACCCAGATGACTCTTCACATCCGTTACATTTTCCGATTAATACAACGGCATCATCATCAACAAACCATAATGTCCCACTGTTATGCTCGGGTCTCCAGGAGAGGGCATCCAACCTAAGTAAATCATCAATCCTTCACATCTTCGCTGTGTTTAATCTTTGAGAATATCCTTTTGTGTCGAACAAGGGGCGAGCGACAAGCCGATTCAATTGCGCCAACACGAATTGTTTCTAGACTCACTCCCAGAATTAATTAGTTTGTAGACTACTGGTATTATCATTACTCGTATCACTCGTACCGGTTGTATGACACGGAATAATTAGAACAACTAGTTACGATGTCTTAAGATGATAAAATCTCAAATATGTTAGATGATTTAAGTATGATAAAAAGACGTACTCGTAATATAGTTTCAGTTTTTCTGGTTTGTCTCTGTCCCATAATAGTATGGTTTACATTGGACTACATTCCAGCCTTTGATTCTCATATTTTGTGCCAAGCAAGAAGGTTTCAGAAGTTATGCACATAATTATCTAGAAGGTACCTTTAGTATGTTCTTATTTCTCATCAAAAGGTGTAGGTAGACATTATGTGGTTCTTTTACGCTATCTCGCTCTCTTGGTTATGTAACATTTTCGTGTTATTTTGTCAAAAAATAACAATTATAAAATGAGAATCTATGATGAAATATTTTTATTTAACGAAAGGTAACCCGATTAATAGAAAATCGGTGCTAACTTTGTTATAATTTAATAACAAATTTTCCCCAACAACACAATAGAAAACCTACAAATCGACGACATTGAAAAGTTTCTTGTGTCGAAACCGTATACCTAAAATTATGAATCAAAATGGACGCAGCATAAATCAATGGAGCCTTGCGTCATTCAGAATCGGCCAATGATATCATGAAATTCATGTTCGAAATGCACAGTTTCGAATGTGATGTTTAATGTATTACATAAACAAATGACACTACATTTACTACCTAATTAAGGGCTCCTACACATAACTACGATGCGATGCGACGCCGCATCGTAGGAACTTGCGATGCGAATTGCTACGATACGAATTCGTGCAACAAAGCGTTGGTTCATGTGACCATACTTTCGACCACAAAGAGATGTCTTAATGAGATTTTTGTATGAAATGAATGATTAAAAATATAATAAAAATAATAAATAAAAATAATATCAATTATTTATGGATACAAATAAATAAGAAAATAGTTTTGTAATTGTATTAAACGAAAAAAAAAATGTTTAACAAATATTTTGTTTATATTCTTCAGCATTTCAACCAAAATAAAATAACATCTCAGATCCTGCAAATTATGCGTAGCGTATAGTTACCTAGTTAGGTAACTTGTATGTTCAACATGTGTATAAAAAAATAATGCATATTTCGGACATCTAACACACAGCGCTATCTAGTAAAGGTAAAGTTAAGAATAAAAAGGAAAGAAAGTAGTGCCGTTTAGAAAAGTCTCGGAGTGGACCAAAAATGTTGTCAACAAGTGTGACATAACATCGCACGAATGACGAATGCACGATACGAATTACATCGGACGTTCTTGCGATTGCGGTGTGTGCTTGACGAATGTGCGAGCTCGCAGATATTTACGTTTTGTGTGGGCGCCCTAAGTAGCGATGATATTGTAAAGCTAAAAGAAAGATTATTTGAATTAGGTGTGAATTACATAGTCTTGTTGTTGTAGGGGTTTGTAACGCTGACTGCTAAGCCGAAGGTCGTGAGTTCAATTTTCATCCAGGACAAAATAATATTGTATGATAACCACGATCATTTGTCCCATTTCTGGGTACCACTTATCTATACTCTATACAAATAAATAAAATTGGAGTGTCTGTTTGTAATATTAAAATAACCGCTTTTTACTTAATGCATATGTATGTAGGTATACATGGTACATTTACCAAAATAATATTTTTTACAATTTTAGTCTGTCTGTTTGTTCCGCCTAAACTCTGGAACGGCTGGACCGATTTTGACGAGACTTTCACTGATAGGTTGCTAATGATATAAGGAGTAACTTAGGCTACTTTTTTAGACCAGCTTCGCCCCTCGGTACGACAATAATCGCGGGTAACACCGCGGGGTTCATCTAGTATCATACTAAATGTCTTAATGGACATGGAGAATTAAAAACACTGGACGAAGGTCGAACATCGCATCAAAAGGAACGTGAATATTAAAGGTGGTAAACAGGTGAGACGAATAACTAATATTCTCTTATTTTTTAAATGTTAGCGTGGGAGAGCCACGCTTCGACATACATGGGCCGGCCCGACCGGAGTGATTCCACGGCCTCACAGAAAACCGGTGTGAAACAGCGATTGCGCTGCGTTTCACCGAGTGAGTGAGGATACCGGAGGCCCCCATCCCCCAAAAGCCGGCAACGCACTTGTGACGCCTCTGGTGTTGCGGGTATCCATGGGCGGCGGTAATCGCTTATCATCAGGCGATACGTCTGCTCGTTTGCCCACTATTCCATAAACTTTTTTTTTATCAGTATACTATTTTAATCTTACACTTAATACATTGATAACCTCAGAAATTTAAAAAAAGTATGAGTAAAGCGGTATCCTTGAAGAACATACTACAAATTAAGACTTTGCTAAGAATGGGCCTGGGTAGAGAAGAGTGCCTCACCCTCCCAGTTCACTGTACGTATCACCCCCTTCATTCACTACGTAGGCCGATAGGGGACGAGATTACGATGTGTACCGAAAAGTATTTGCATAATCATATTCAAGAGGCAAGTTGGAAATGCTCTGACTAATGATTTCGGTACATTTTCGGTATAAACTTGGTTTTTGAAGTACTACAAGTCAACCGTCTATATATTACACATTTAGTGTTAAATGAAGGAATAATTTTATCATCAATTTAGATGATAAACATCCAATAAATTAGAACAATGATGACTGCAAACAAAAGTACTAAGTAACATATGAAAGGAGTTTTCATGGCATATTCCGCACCAAATGAAAGTGTTTAACGCGTAAAGTTATTTATTAGTAAAAAAACCCGACTGCGTCAATATCTGCCAGCTTTATAAAAAAAAACCTATAAGTTAAATATATATAATGACCATTATTTTATACCGGTATTTACACACATCAAAAGTGTCTAGGGATCAAGCATTTTTATGCGGATTTCTTGAGATTGAGATGTGGCTTTGGCCCTGGCCTGCTCAGTCGCCAGACTTGAACCCGATTGAGCATGCATGGGATATGCTACAGAGAAGAGCTCTGCCGAATATGGAGGGTATCCAGTCGCAAGAAGACCTTTTTTTGTTGTTGCAACGAACATGGGCGGCCATTCCACAGCGTGATTTGGATGAACTCATTTTGAGTATGCCAAACCGATTCTTGTGTTGTTAGTGTTCGCGGTAGAAACACGGATTATTAATTGTTTAAGTTACCTAATAAAATTTTAAAGAAAACTGTTATTTCAGTCTTTTTTTCGAACTTTAATGTTAGTGGTTCAAATGTCAAAAATCCCTTTATTAGGAAAATGGCAAATTTCTTTATTAATGCAAAGGTGACTTGGTTTATCGTTACTGTGACAAACGAATACACTTTATTTGATGAATCCTTAAAGAAAATTTTAATTAATATCAATCAGGAGAAAAGTTATTGCAAAAATAATTGTTGATCCCTAGACACATATGTTGATCCCTAGACACTTTTGATGTGTGTATTTTGATACCACACTCCATATTTTGAAAACTTTTTGTTTGAGATTACTTTTTAGCGACAATAATCCTTAATTTTGTTTTTCTTTTTATTGTTACGAATAATATTAATCTTCAAGCCTTATCTGCACACACAAATACACACACGCTTCTTATCGATCTCCTGAGGCAAGGAATAATGGACCTTATTTCTATATGCATAGTGTCGGATATCGATTGGTTGTTGCCTAATTATTATTAATTTCGATTATTTCTATTAGCGTTTTTACTAGATGACTCTCGTGTATTATCGTCGTTTCTAGAAATGGAAGAGTAATAATAATATGAGTATAAATAGAGCGTCTCGCGGGCCGCAGGCAGTTCAGTTCAGTTTGAGCTATAGTGAGATAAACATCGAAGTGATATCAGCGATCAACCTAGCGACCTCGGCGATCTTTAAGGATTGTAATTCAGAGTTGTATTGTGATTTTAATAGTGGTTTTTAATAAAGTCTCTTTAACTAACTTTTAACACGTAACAACTGGTGTCAGAAATGAGATTTGGGAAATGCCATTGACCCGCGAAGGAGTGAAGACCAGGGCTCAGCGTGCTACAGGAGGAACGAGCATGGAGGAAACCACCTCACCCACTGGTTCCACCCATCAAGCTACACTCCCTTCGGAGCAAGTTCCGGTTAGCCACACCCCTATGGCAATGCCTACGACAGACTTAGCAGACCTGGTTATGAAAGAGCAGCTTGACAACAAGTTTACGCCCATACAGAGTGGGCAAGAAGCCCTACAAAAGCAAATGAAGGATGACCAACATCTACTTTTATCCGCTGTCAGCGAAGTAAGTGGTGCCGTAGATAAACTACGGAAGGACGTCAACGTGGTTGAGGAACGAGTCAGCTGCCTAAGTACTGATATCGACAGCGTGAAGACTGACCTTACCGCGCTGCAGAAAAAGGTAGTGCGCCTGGAAACTACCACTACAACACCTGTTACTTCGGGTGTAGTACATGCACCCAGTGTCAAGGTCCTTCGTACGACGGCAGTACTTCGTGGACCGCGTACCGTCAGCAGTTCCAGACCGTCGTAGCTTCTAACGGGTAAACAGATGAACAGTGCCAGACTGCTCTTACTGTTGCACTTAGGGGGCATGCACTAACAGTCCTAGAGGCACTACCTAGCTCGGGCAGCGGATACAAGGAACTATTGGAAGTGCTCGAATCGATATATGGGGAACGCCATCTGGAGCACGTTTTCCGCGCCCAGCTACGCGATAGAATTCAACGTCCAGGAGAGGGACTACAGCAATGGGCGTTGGAGATTGAAAAACTGGTACGAAAAGCATACCTTACGGCTGATGCGAAGATGGTGGAGTCGAACATCGTCCAAGCATTTGTAGATGGGATCAAGGATTTGGAGGTCAGGGCTGCAGTAAGGCTTCACCACAACGCCTCACTGAAAGAAACACTGGCAAACACCCTAGAGGTCGAAGCGGTTCGACAGGATATCCGTCCGACCCATAAGTTACGGGAAGTCTCAGAGGAAGTCAAAGAAGTTAAGGCTTCTTTTAAGGAAGGTTCTGGGGTAATGTGCTACATATGCGGTGAAAGAGGACACCTGCAGCTTAACTGCCCTCAAAAGACCTCGCAGATGTCCAGGCTCAAGAAAATGGAGGAACGTCTAGAGGAGCTGATGAAAAAACCGTGACGAAGCCTCGCCGTTCACTGAAAATCAGGGAAACGAGTAACAGCCAGGACTAAGGGGCGAGTACTGGATGGCGCGGAGGAAGCCTCGTCGACCATCATATCACAGGCGCGCACCGGTAACAATCTCGTAATTCTGGGCAACATCAATGGAACAGATTGTAAAATGACACTGGACACTGGAGCTTCAAAGGCAATAGTGCGACCGGATCTAGTGAAGACTACGATGAGTAATAAGAAGAAGGTTGCTTGTCGACTTCTCTCTGCCTCCGGCCAGCCAATACCCGTCTTAGGTGAAATAACAGTAACGATGCACGTTGGGGAGACATCATATATCCACGACGTCATCATAGCTGAAATTATGGATGACTGTATTTTGGGCTTGGACTTCATGAAAAGTTACAACAGTAAAAAAATTATTTCTGATGGAGTTTTTAAATGCGGCGATCAAGAAATATTTATACTATTTGGTACTACGGGCAAAGTGACGTGTCTGAAGAGAATCACAATTCCTCGGAAGTCTGAGGCTCAGGTGTTAGTTAAACTACCATCAGATAATAAAAAGGCAGCGAACCGATGTGTGTTGATCGAGGACGAATCTTCCAGGATAGCAGCTCGGAAATACATGACGGCAAGAACTCTTGTCAATGGAAACGCGACCGCAGTAGTGAGGGTCTTAAATCTAGGTAACAGCGAGATTGAGCTACGTAAGGGTGACGTCATCGGACAGTGCGAAGAAGTCGTCTGGGGGAGAAAATGCTCCTCGTCATCAAGTTTGGAAACATCAAGCACAAGAAGTGATGCAAAAGTCACTGAGCTTCTTAAGGACTGCAAGAAGAGCCTGACTTATTCGCAGAGCATTAAAGCTAAGAAGTTATTACTGCGATTCCCGAATGTTTTTATTAATCATGAAGGAGACCTTGGAAGAACGTCGCTCGAACAACACAAGATTGATACCGGAAATGAAAGACCTATTCGTCAACGAGCAAGACGGGTTCCTATAGCAAAAGAAAAAGATGTGGACAACATGCTAGAAGAGATGAAAAGGAACAGAATCATCGAGCCATCTGCAAGTCCATGGTGCTCGCCAGTCGTGCTGGTGAAGAAGAAGGACAGAAGCACCCGATTCTGCGTGGATTACAGACGACTCAATGACGTCACAAAGAAGGACAGTTACCCGTTGCCTAGGATCGACGACACATTAGATACTTTGAGCGGAATGAAATGGTTCTCAACCCTAGACTTAAAATCTGGATATTGGCAGGTGGAAATACATCCAAAAGACAAGGAGAAGACTGCATTCTCAACGGAAAAGGGATTGTGGCAGTTCAATATGATGCCTTTTGGATTGTGTAACGCGCCTGCCACTTTCGAACAGGGTTAGTAGGAGATGCCTGCCTCGTATATTTGGATGACGTCATCATCGTTGGCCGTGACTTCGAGGACCATTTACAAAAATTTGAGTAGGTTCTCAGTAAGATTCAGGGAGCCAACTTAAGGTTGAACCCGAAAAAGTGTCACTTATTGACAAATGAAGTTGATTACCTCGGTCATGTTTTATGCAGCGAGGGCATACGAACTGATTCGAAGAAAGTAGAAGCAGTTCAAAAATGGCCTAGTCCCAAAGACAAGACGGAAGTTAGAGCGTTCCTCGGTTTGTGTTCGTACTACAGACGCTTCGTCAAGGGATTTTTCCAGAAAATCCCAAGCCGTTGCATCGGCTGACTGAAGATAAAATACCATTTTGTTGGGATGAAACCTGTGAATATTCCTTCCAAGAACTGAAGAAACATCTATGTCAAACATCAATTTTAGGGTATCCACAACCTGAGGGTGTATTCATCGTTGACACTGACGCAAGTAACACGGCAATCGGTGGAGTGTTGTCACAAAAACAGGGCGACAGAGAAGTCGTAATTGCGTATTTCAGCAAGTCATTATCAAGACCGGAAAGAAACTACTGTGTGACAAGGAGAGAACTTTTGGCTGTGGTGAAAGTTCTACAGCACTTCAACAAATACCTCCTCGGCAGACGATTTTTATTGCGCACCGATCACGCAGCACTGAAGTGGCTTCTACAATTCAAGAACCCAGAAGGTCAAGTGGCCAGGTGGATTGAACAACTCCAAGAATTCAACTTCGACACATTACACCGTAGTGGAAAGTCTCATGGGAACGCAGACGCGCTGTCACGAAGGCCATGCCTAGAAGACTGTAAGCATTGTGTCAAACAAAAATCAATAGGCTTAATGGTAAAACGGACACAGGTTACTCCTTTGGGTGCCTGGGAAGATGAGACAATGAAGAAAGCACAGGTGGATGACGTTGACCTGTAGCAACTCATCATATGGAAAGCACAGGGTGATGCCAAACCTGCTTGGAGTGATGTCTCATCTGCAAGTGCTGTCACTAAAGCTTATTGGGCTCAATGGGATAGTTTGGTTCTACAGAACGGCGTACTGTACCGAAAATGGGAGAAGACCAACGGCAGAGAGTTCCACATATAGATAGTTGTGCCAAGAGCTAAAATAGCAGACGTTCTCCGTGAAGTTCACGATGGAGTGTCAGGAGGCCATCTTGGAGTCAAGAGAACTCTAATAAAAGTCCGCGAAAGATTCTACTAGCTCTATTGTCGGCAAGATGTACAAGATTGGTGCCGTAAATGTACTACTTATACTGCTGTAAAAGGTCCACAGACACGAAGCCGAGGGAACCTGCGACTGTACAACGTCGGCGTGCCATGGGAACGAATCGCGGTTGACGTCGCCGCACCATTCCCTGTTACGGAATCAGGAAATAAGTACTTCATGGTTGTTATGGACTACTTCACAAAGTGGCCAGAAGTATTCGCGATACCTAATCAGGAAGCTACAAAAGTCTCGACAAAATTGGTTAAAGAAGTCATATGTCGGTTTGGTGTTCCCTTAGAAATCCATTCGGATCAGGGCAGGAACTTCGAGTCACAATCTTTCAAGTACGTAAAACTATTACTAGTATGTAGAACTTTGGGATTACATAAGACTCGGACCACCGCATATCACCCTCAATCGGATGGAATGGTTGAACGATTCAATCAGACACTCGAGACGAATCTGGCAAAGTTAGTCGACAACCATCAACGTGACTGGGACAAATACATTCCATTGTTTCTACTCGCCTATCGATCAGCGGAGCACGAGAGCACAAAATCGACCCCCGCATATGTAAATTTCGGGAGGGAACTCCAAATACCAGTAGACCTACTTACTGGAGGGTCACCTGACGAGCCTCAAGCCGTTACTGACATCGTATCTAAGCTACGAGAAAGAATGAGAGAAATATACGACGTGGTTCGAGAAAACGGTATACAGGCGACCGAGAACATGAAAACCAGATACGATCGGCGTTCAAATTCAAACGGTTTTGAAGAAGGTGCACTGATACATAACCCAACCCGTAGGAAAGGAAAGCCCCCTAAATTACAAGCCAAGTGGGAGGGCCATATAAGGTGATTACACGGATGAACGATGTTACCTACAGGATTCAGCGGCATTCGAGAGGAGCGTTCAAAGTAGTGCATATCGACCGCCTGGCAAAATATCGTGGCAGCAATAGCGATGTTCGGGACGAACATCTCTAAGAAGGGGGCAGTGTTACGAATAATAATAATCTACAAGCCTTATCAGCACACACAAATACACACGCTTCTTGTCGATCTCCCGAGGCAAGGAATAATGGACCTTACTTCTATAGGCATAGTGTCGGATATCGATTGGTTGTTGCCTAATTATTATTAACTTCGATTATTTTTATTAGCATTTTTACTAGACGACTCTCGTGTATTATCGTCGTTTCTAGAAATGGAAGAGTAATAATAATACGAGTATAAATAGAGCGTTTCGCGGGCCTCAGGCAGTTCAGTTCAGAGCTATAGTGAGTAGTCCATTGAAAAGTTACATTTGGGGTTGCGTTTTTTAGAGGACGCAATTTTATTTTTTTGATGTGTAGGGGGGGGGTCAGTGTAAAGCTAAAACCAAGTTTGTTGGGTCGCCACCCTTGTCCCACGGCCGCCATCTTGAAAATAGGGGTTGAAATGGTTTTTACGATATATCTCTTAGACTATTTATTTGATAAAAAAAATTGTTAACATTTTTTATTGCAAATTAAATTCTCTACAACTTTGATTCAGTAACTTTTTGTCGTAGAACTATAAATAAAAAAGTTATAAGTGAAAATGTTCAGAAATTCGAGATTTTTTTATATTTTTCGATATAACTTTTTTCTTAATCATTTTACGAAAAAATGATATCAAACCATTTTTGTAGATTGTTTTTTGCAACATTTTTTTATGAAGTCAATAGCTAAGGTCTTACAGCGCTCCGAAGTGAGTACTATTTTTCAGTACTCTTAACTATACCTATATTATACGTGTGTACTAATAATGTGTTCAACGGCAGAGAGTTCCACATATAGATAGTTGTGCCAAGAGCTAAAATAGCAGACGTTCTCCGTGAAGTTCACGATGGAGTGTCAGGAGGCCATCTTGGAGTCAAGAGAACTCTAATAAAAGTCCGCGAAAGATTCTACTAGCTCTATTGTCGGCAAGATGTACAAGATTGGTGCCGTAAATGTACTACTTATACTGCTGTAAAAGGTCCACAGACACGAAGCCGAGGGAACCTGCGACTGTACAACGTCGGCGTGCCATGGGAACGAATCGCGGTTGACGTCGCCGCACCATTCCCTGTTACGGAATCAGGAAATAAGTACTTCATGGTTGTTATGGACTACTTCACAAAGTGGCCAGAAGTATTCGCGATACCTAATCAGGAAGCTACAAAAGTCTCGACAAAATTGGTTAAAGAAGTCATATGTCGGTTTGGTGTTCCCTTAGAAATCCATTCGGATCAGGGCAGGAACTTCGAGTCACAATCTTTCAAGTACGTAAAACTATTACTAGTATGTAGAACTTTGGGATTACATAAGACTCGGACCACCGCATATCACCCTCAATCGGATGGAATGGTTGAACGATTCAATCAGACACTCGAGACGAATCTGGCAAAGTTAGTCGACAACCATCAACGTGACTGGGACAAATACATTCCATTGTTTCTACTCGCCTATCGATCAGCGGAGCACGAGAGCACAAAATCGACCCCCGCATATGTAAATTTCGGGAGGGAACTCCAAATACCAGTAGACCTACTTACTGGAGGGTCACCTGACGAGCCTCAAGCCGTTACTGACATCGTATCTAAGCTACGAGAAAGAATGAGAGAAATATACGACGTGGTTCGAGAAAACGGTATACAGGCGACCGAGAACATGAAAACCAGATACGATCGGCGTTCAAATTCAAACGGTTTTGAAGAAGGTGCACTGATACATAACCCAACCCGTAGGAAAGGAAAGCCCCCTAAATTACAAGCCAAGTGGGAGGGCCATATAAGGTGATTACACGGATGAACGATGTTACCTACAGGATTCAGCGGCATTCGAGAGGAGCGTTCAAAGTAGTGCATATCGACCGCCTGGCAAAATATCGTGGCAGCAATAGCGATGTTCGGGACGAACATCTCTAAGAAGGGGGCAGTGTTACGAATAATAATAATCTACAAGCCTTATCAGCACACACAAATACACACGCTTCTTGTCGATCTCCCGAGGCAAGGAATAATGGACCTTACTTCTATAGGCATAGTGTCGGATATCGATTGGTTGTTGCCTAATTATTATTAACTTCGATTATTTTTATTAGCATTTTTACTAGACGACTCTCGTGTATTATCGTCGTTTCTAGAAATGGAAGAGTAATAATAATACGAGTATAAATAGAGCGTTTCGCGGGCCTCAGGCAGTTCAGTTCAGAGCTATAGTGAGTAGTCCATTGAAAAGTTACATTTGGGGTTGCGTTTTTTAGAGGACGCAATTTTATTTTTTTGATGTGTAGGGGGGGGGTCAGTGTAAAGCTAAAACCAAGTTTGTTGGGTCGCCACCCTTGTCCCACGGCCGCCATCTTGAAAATAGGGGTTGAAATGGTTTTTACGATATATCTCTTAGACTATTTATTTGATAAAAAAAATTGTTAACATTTTTTATTGCAAATTAAATTCTCTACAACTTTGATTCAGTAACTTTTTGTCGTAGAACTATAAATAAAAAAGTTATAAGTGAAAATGTTCAGAAATTCGAGATTTTTTTATATTTTTCGATATAACTTTTTTCTTAATCATTTTACGAAAAAATGATATCAAACCATTTTTGTAGATTGTTTTTTGCAACATTTTTTTATGAAGTCAATAGCTAAGGTCTTACAGCGCTCCGAAGTGAGTACTATTTTTCAGTACTCTTAACTATACCTATATTATACGTGTGTACTAATAATGTGTCATCAGTTATTGTGTTTTATTTTTTTATTTTGTTGTTATACTTTTTCTAATTACAAATTTAGCAATATTATTAATAATTAATTATTGACTCTTTTCCCCACCACACACGAGGTAGCGTCTGGAGGCGCGTTTTTTTTACGTGGTATCCCCAATACGCATAATCCACGGTGATTTTTTAAATTAGAACTACTCCGTCCTCAAGCCAAAAATAATACGAACGAACAATTACAAAAATCTAAGCGATAGTCGCTTGGCACCAACTTCCAACAGATTTTAGGTGCCTAGCACACATTATAATACTACTATTTAAATGAATAAAGAATTAGTTATAGACAAGAATTGGCACATAGTAATTTATGAAGAGCCAGTTTATTTTACGCTTTTTAGTATTTTTTGGCAGGTAGTTTTCGTTAGATGTTTTTTTAGAAGTCGTTTTTTTATTTTTAACCGACTGCCAAAAAGGAGGAGGTTCTATGTTCCACTGTATGTTTTTTTTTTTATGTATGTTCACCGATTACTCCGTCAGTTGTGGACCGATTTTGAAATTTTTTTTTGTATTCGAAAGGGTATGCTTCCGAGGTGGTCCCATTGCCAGCATATCAAGATCTGATGATGGGATCCCAGGGAAATCGAGAGAAACCCTCAATTTTTATAGGCACATACTATGTTTTTCGTATATTTTCTGAAGGTACACCGGTATTTGCGTCTGGTAGTCATCATTTTATGATGATGAGCTGATGATGTAGGGTACAACTCCTTAACGGCTAGGAGTTGGAGGACAAATCTTTAAATATCATACGTATATATGTTACCTTTAGTCGTATTCTTTCAAATTCTTTAGGTAAGCTGATGATGGAAGGTGGAAGGTACAACTCCTTAACGGTTAGGAGTTGGAGGATAAATCTTTCAATTTCATACGTATCTAAAGACCTTCAGTCGTATACTTTCAAGTTATTTAGGTGAGCTGATGATAGAAGGTTAAACTCTTCAACAGTTAGGGATTAGAGGATGATTTTAATATTACACGTACGTATAGACCTTAATTTGTATTCTTGATGATGAAATTTGATGAAATAGTTCAACTTACTACTGACCTACGATTGATTGCACTAAAAACTGAAAAATAAAAACTTTTTATAAAAAAAAAAAACCGACTTCCAAAAAAACATCCAATGAAAACTCTCTGCCAAAAAAACACTTAAAAGCGTAAAATAAACTGGTTGTACATAAATTGCCTATACCTAATTCTTTATTCATTTAAATAGTAGTATTATAATGTGTGCTAGGTACCTAGAATCTGTTTGAAGCAGTGGTGGATTTACCACTAGGCTGAGTAGGCTGGAGCCTAGGGCGGCGAATTTTAGGGGGCGGCAAATTTTGACGAATTTTTTTTTTACAGAAATAATAATGATTATATTACAAACGGAAAAAAAAGTCTTAACAATTTAATAAAAGAGACACTGTATTATTCAGTGTACCAAATACTCTCAACTTTAATACTATTTTAAAAATTACTAAACGCTTTGTAAAAAAAATCTTTGAAATTAAGGGTTTTTAAAACATCTCCATAACAGTTTAATATTACAATTAAAATTACTAATTTTGACTAACTTCCTGGTCCTTAATCACTATTGAGGGCGGCATGAGGTCCTAGAATGCACCGCACCGCCAGTTTCACCGGGCGGCGGAGAATTAAGTTCGAATAGACATTTTCATACCTGGTCCTTTTCGCCGCCTCTTTCTGCGCGATATCATCTTCGCAGAAGGAGGGAAAACATCTACCGCTACCGACCATGGTGCGGACCATGGTGAGTACCACAGTTGGCAGCGAGAGTTGTTCTCCGATAACTGCATTGATTATTCAACGCTGCGATGCCCAAGTACTGGCACACCGAATCGGCTAAATACATCGGACAGGCGGGATTCAACTAACTCCTAGTAACCACGTGCAGATAATTCCCAATGCATCCGTGCTCGGAAAGAACCTGCTTTACCCGGAAAGAATCCCAAATGTATATTTTAGCCAACGCGCACACCGCATGCGTAGACACGATGTGATGTCCGCGTATATCTCTGACCAACAATACTCTCCAATGGTGACAAAGGCGCGCCCTACTCTGGGCGGTCAGAGCTAGCGTCCACACCAGGGTACCGTATAGCGTTATCGACCGGAGAATTCCGCGTACAGCCTTCTCACGATGCTCGGTTTACCCATATTGGGCAAAAGTCGCAGAGGAAACCAGCTTTTGAGCAAGCTGTCGAAAGTGCTCGTCAAAGAGCCAACTACCTTTTAGGAACGGGCCTTTCAGAGGTCCCAACTCTCCGGCAGCTTGCGGCTCTGTCAACGATTGGATTCGCCGTCAACGTCGTCTATGCTGGTGATCAGCCCTGTTCCGATCTCGTTCAGCGGTCTCTTTCTGGTGCATCCCATCTTCACAAATAGAGGCCACTGCGCCCCAGTCCTTCAATCAGCATTGATTGCTGGTGGGAACAGGTCTCGTCCGATATGGTCGACTTTGTTGTTCAGACGCCCAGTGGAGTCCCAATCAGTAACGCAGTGGTGGTATTGCGCCACCTCCTCGCGTTCGATCTTATTCAGATACTCAACTAAGCAACCATGCCCATCTGCGTCATCTGGTAGGTAATCCGACCGGCCTCCCTGCCTACCTAAGCTTCGAGGTTAGGCAGATAGGCACCAATTCGTTGACGCCCATTTTGTGGCTGCTCCAGCTACGCGCGCCATTGTGCCAAGGCCTATTAGTGAGCGTTTCACCGCATTTCAAGCTCGTCCTGGTCTTCCCTGCTCTTACCCCGGCGGGTAGCACGAGTCTGGTCATAGACCTTCGCGTCCATGTCCACCAGGATATCAAAAGGCGGGAAACGAACCAGGACTGTCGCCGCCTCTGATGAGTTGGTGCGGTATCCTCGTACGATCCGAATGGCCGATACCCGATCTCTTGATTGAGCTTGGCTCGACAGCAGGAGGAGGCCGATAGACGCTTAGCCCATATTGGCGCTCCTCTAGATAGTAACACCGCACTAAAGAACGGGCCTATACTCTTTGCACTGTAGCATGGTGCGGGTGACAGTTACCTGTACGACGTTGACTAGAACATTCTGGTTGGTTTAATTTAATTTACTACAGTTATTAATGATTTGATATATTGCGAATGTAGTACAGCTGAAATATGTACTAAGTCATAATTTGTAAATCGCGGCAACTTTCAAGAGTGAAAATGTTACTGAAACTGTCACCCGCACCATGCTACATGCCAAACAGTATAGATACATTGTTTAGGATTGGACCGGTACGAGGACCGAATTGAACACGATTGAGGCGATATTTTTTGTGACGATAGCAGAAGCAGGCCAGGGTTTGATCTTTAGAACCTGGAAGGAGAGATTGTGGTCACCATATACTAGGAGACCACCAGTAAACCGTAGATGGCTCGAAATCTGTCAGGGTACCAGAAGTTTCCTATCTAAGTTACATCTAGTGCATGTTAATGCACTAGATGTAACTTAGGTAGGTTAGGGCGATTACGGTGACTGCGACACAACTGAGACTTATTCCCTATATAGTGAGAAGGGGCGGCAAAATTTTAATAGCCTACTGGCGGCAAATATGTAAATCTGCCACTGGTTTGAAGTTGCACACATTATAATACTACTATTTAAATGAATAAAGAATTAGGTATACGCAATTTATGAACAACCAGTTTATTTTACGCTTTTAAGTGTTTTTTTGGCAGAGAGTTTTCGTTGGATGTTTTTTTGGAAATCGGTTTTTTTTTTTTAATAACATTTAAACCAGTGTCACTCACAGTCACTCTCACTACTAAGACGAATCTATTAACACCACTCACATAAAAATACGTCATGCCGTTTAGGCTCTAGGGCGTGCCAAAGAAATATACATACACTCGAAAAACATAACCAAGGAGGGTTATGTTTTTCGCAGTCGGGTAAAAAGAATCAAATTCTTATAATTTAAAAAATATCATCTATCTTTTATTTACCTTAATTATAATAAGATCCATTTCATTATCATTCTTATTTAAACGCGTGTAAGGCGAAACTATAATCGTTTACGACCCTACAAGTCATTGAATTGCGAAGGGGATGGGGTGAGCGTAGGCAGCTATGAATGAACAAAAGCCGCGTCACACGGCGCGTCAGCAACCCTTAATGTGATTTCTAACACGATAGACGTCGACGATGAATAAAAGCATTTTAAGGTTGGATTTTGAGAATGTGCTTCAAGATTTAATAAAACCTACGTAGTTATGACGTAGGTTGACTTAGCTCTTAACATTTAAAGGTTACTAATATGCATCTAACAGCATCTAACAATAAGCAATGCAGGTGGATTTTGTATTGAAACTTATGACAGGTGGATTCGTTTCTTCTCACTTTGCTAATAATAGAACCTGTAGGTTTATGAAAAGGTTGAGTAGGTTTTATTTTTTTACAGATAAATTGTGTCCCAACATTTCGACTGCAAATATCTAAACGGTAAGTCATTGTTATTGAAAATATTAACAGTGTGTCGCTTTTTGAAACAAATGATGAAGTAATTATTGACGCTGGTTTTCACAAGACTGATGATTAACAACGAAAAGTCTGTACGAGCTCGTATATGATTTGATGGCTCCACACTTTACAAAATTATAAATAGAATAACATGCATTTTACATCGGGTGTGCACTCAGAAACTACGCTACTTTTTTTGCTTCAACAAGAACAAGGCCGTACGTTATCTACCTTTTTTTTAATTTGATCCGAGGGTGTGCAATATCGATCGCTGGATGAAACACACTTAGTAGTATAAAATCACTGATTAGACAAACTTACACCTAACAATCATTTTAGTAAAAGTAAATCGGATTTCACGTTAACTGTAGCACCTCTTGTTTTATGTGAACACTATATAAAACACGTAGAAAACCTCCACTGCTCCACCAGCTACCTAATGTACAAAGTCATTTTGCGTATAATACCTGCAAACGGTAAATCCTATTAATATTATAAACGCGAAAGTTTGTAAGTATGGATGGATGGATGGATGAATGTTTGTTACCCTTTCACTCAAAAACTACTAAACGGATTTGTATGAAACTTAACAGTAATATAGCTTGTACATTAGAATAACACATAGGCGACTATTTGTCGCGATAAACGACATACACGCGGGCGGAGCCGGGGGTAACAACTAGTATTTATTATTTTACTACAAAATAAACATAGATAATTGATTTTATATGAGAAGAGCTTTATAACACCTAATGATTTGTTTTGTCGTAGAAAGAAATAATAGTCAGGAAGTGAGGTAATAAAAAATATTAATAGGTTATAAAACAGTGTCTACTTTTTCCCACACAACGTGCAGTTTACTGTTACACAGATCAAGTCAAATCTTATCTTAGTGCTATTATATGTATTAAAAATTATGATGTCTTGAATTTCCCGTATTTTAGTTTCTGCTAAATACTTAAAGCGAACATTTTTTTTTATTTTATCTATCCGTTTTATTTAGAAACACTCTATGGAGCTTTCATGAGACATTTTTGAAAGACAAGAATTGTCTAATACATCGGTACCTAGTATTTTCCATTACACTAAAGACAACTTGCTGATAAAGTACTGTCTAGCTAATGTCAATTTATCTGTAAAAAAACTACAGATTACGGTTTCACAAGTCTTGGATAGAGACATATGTCAAATTTATCCGTTACATAGTATATGGCAGATAACTATAGTAAACATTATCAGGAACTAGTGAAACTAAGTTGTAATGAAGCTAATCTATACTTATAATAAAAATGTAACAGGTCCAATTCTGTACATTAAAGATATTTTGAAAAAAAAATTTGGAGGGCTCTCTATAATCGATACTGAAGCCAAAACTGTAATTTTTTTCATTTTTGTCTGTCTGTCTGTCTGTATCTTGGCCGCGCATCACGCCGAAACTACTGAATGGATTCAAATGAAACTTGGCATGGTTTGAGTTGATACTACGAGGTAGGACATAGGATACTTTTTATCCCGAAATTCAGCACGGTTTCCTGGGGGGAGGGGATGAAAGTCAAAATATGTACATAGTTTTAATTCAATAACACATGGTCCGATTTCATTCATTCTTTTTTTGCTAGAAAGAAAAAAAAAAGATAAAGGGAAAAGTCTTAAAATAAAGTAAAAATAAAGTCTATAAATAGGGCCAAGGCGATTTCGTTCAACATCTCAAAAAAGTCACCCTGACTTCTCGGTAACTTATGTTTATACAAACAATATATAAATATAGATAGTAATTACCTAAATATTTTATCACAAATTGGGCCCACGACTCCTCAAAATATCTTCGAATACATTTTAAAGAGAACCCTGAGCCCACATGGCAACGAGTTTAAATTAGGATCAAGGTCAACGTAAAGGCGCGTCTCCACCGAAATTTGACAACACAAAAAAGGTTGACAACACGAAAGTTGCCACCTTTTGTTCGGTGGAGACTCGACTTAAAAGACACCTTTGGTGTATACACATATATTTACAATATACTTTTATTTTGTTTATAGAAATATTTTCAACGATTAATACTGCCGATTTATGTGAAACAAAACTGCTCAGAATCTGCCCATTATGGAAAGGTAAAGAATAAACTTTGCTCTTACAACACTATATTAATATATATTATACAATATACATAATCATATAGTTAGTATCTATACTTATCTATACTTATAATAAAAATGTAACAGGTCCAATTCTGTACATTAAAGATATTTTGAAAATATTTTTTGGAGGGCTCTCTATAATCGATACTGAAGCCAAAACTGTAATTTTTTTCAATTTTGTCTGTCTGTCTGTCCGTCTGTCTGTCTGTATCTTCACGCCGAAACTACTGAATGGATTCAAATGAAACTTGGCATGATTTGAGTTCTTACTACGAGGTAGGACATAGGATACTTTTATCCCGAAATTCAGCACGGTTTCCTGGAGAGAGGGGATGAAGAGTCAAAATATGTACTTAGTTGTAATTCAATAACACAGTCCGATTTTATTCAATTTTTTTTTGTTAGAAAGAAAAAAAATAAAAGGTAACAGGTAAAGTCTATTTTTCGTCCGCGACTGTACACTGCCTGTGGAAAGCTGAGACAGATATGTAAATATGGCGGTACGAAGTTCGCCGGGTCAGCTAGTTCTATAATATAAAGACCGGCACGTAACTTGGCAAGATGCGTTAGTTTTTTCAAATCGTGTTTTATGTCCCTATTGGTGATGGGGGGACGCTTAGAGCATTAAACCAATGCTCTAAGGGGGGACGCGGCACCGCTCTGAGCAAGCGATTGGAGGGTCAGTCGACTATACTTTTTTTTTCCGGCCAAGTTACGTGTCGGTGCCTATACATGCAAGACTTTTAACTATGTGTTTTATTTTATTTATCTATAACTTTATGCACTTTTGTACATCGGCGGACTTAATGCCCAGGGCATTCTCTACCAGTTAACCTTAGCTTTATATTAGCTTTATACTAGCTTTTACACGCGGCTTCACTCACGCAGACGTTCATCCCCTGATTTACCCCCTTAGGGGTGGAATTTCAAAAATTCCTTTAGTGCTCACTTAAGTTACATGAAGAACCTACATGCAAAATTTCAGGATTCTAGTTTCAGCGGTTTGGGCTGTGCGTTGATCTCTGGGTATGTCAGTCAGTCAGTCACCGTACTCTTTTATGTATATTTATTATGAAAACATAATAGGAATAGGACTAAACTTATTATCGTTTTTCAGAACTAAATTTAGTTAAATTACCTACTCAATATATTTTATAGTACCTGGATGACCGGTACTTTTTTAGGTAATTTTTCTAAAAATGAATCTTAGCTAGATCGATTTATCGCCCCCGAAACCCCCTGCATACTAAATTTCATGAAAATCATTGGAGCCGTTTCTGCGATTTAGAATAAATCTATACTATATAATATTATAAAGCTCCAGAGTTTGTTTGTTTGCTTGTTTGAACGCTCTAATCTCAGGAACTACTGGTCCGATTTGAAAAATTCTTTCAGTGTTGGATAGTCCATTTATCAAGGAAGGCTATAGGCTATATTTTATTTCAAAAAAAAATTAGGGATCCGTAAGAAAATTGCTATTTCGTAACCCAAGTATGAATATATAACTAGCTGACCCACGCAACGTCGTTTGCGTGTCCTATTGCCCGTAGCGTGATAATTTTCCCCCGTTTTTGAAACATTTTTCATTGGTGCTCCGCTTCTATTGGTCGTAGCGTGATGATATATAGCCTAGAGCCTTCCGTTCCTTATAGCCTTCCTTATATAATAGTAAAGATATGTACAAGAATTACTCATTTAAAGGTATTAGATTTATATATTTGTTATGTACTTTTTATATGTCCAAAATAATGCCAGTGAAATATGTTCAGATTTACCCATAGACACACGTTACTCCAAAGTCGCAACTATGAATGACTTCGCCCGAATTTAAGGGTACACATAATTATTCGTTTCTTCTGCTCCTCTTCTTTGATCTAAGCCTAGACGTATAATTTCCACTGCCGGGAAATTATACGTCTGATTGATGATAAAACTGACATTTGATCCTACAATCCAAATTCATTCAGTATCCTTAGACAGGTATAACACGACGTTCGTCTCGTAAACTTGTCGTTAGGGTTGCAAGTAGATAGGTATGTTTCATAGTAATGTTAGTATAACACATTCCACAAACAAAGGTCACATTGTCGAACGGTTAGCGGATGCGGGAGAGGTGGATATCTCGGCATCGGCCGGTATCCGCCCCTGTCCGGTCGAACGGACGGACGCGCGTCCGCTTTGTACCGCCACATCCGATTACGTAGGAATTCATACGCGTATTGTCGCGTAATAACTTTGTCCATTGTACTCGTAACCCGCCTTCGTAATACTTTTACAGACAAATGTTACAGTTGAATGGGGTCAGCTGTTCAAGACTGTAATCAGTTGAATAACAATGAGACTAAGTGCCACGGGTGTGTTCCAGGTGACGCGATGAAGGCCCGAGGGAGCCCTTTTAGACCACCAAATCTTTTGAATTCTACACACTTTTTTATTGGGACTAATTCCGCCTATATGTCCACTACTGTAACTCCTGTACACCAGGATCAACAGCAGTGACCTACGAACACTCCAGAAGTTTCAGGAAAAAATAAAATGTCTTGAACCCGCAACGAAATTAATCAGAATCTGCAAATATTTGTTCCGGAGTTTGGATGTTTTCTATGTATAATGCATTGAGATATGTATAATGTGTAACTGTTTACAAAAAAAAAAGATTTCTATTTATATCACTTGCCTAGGACTCTAGGCTCTGGGACGCATAATACAAGCTCTGCTTAGTTTGGGACTAGATGGCGTACTGTGTCAGATGTCAGAAATGTTATTTATTATAAATGAAACTACAATCATAACTAATATTAAAGACTAGAATCACAATTATCAACCCTTATTATTATACATACATATACGAGTATATTATTATGGATACAGCAACGCGTACGCCATGTGTCCACCATTGACTGGTGAGGTTACCTTTTTAGACCGATTACCGCTGTTTTACAAATTAATTTAACAATATATGACGTAGGAATAGATTCAATTGACATAGATAAGTTTACTGCAAAAAAATATTAATATACCTTTATTTTTCAGTTTTTAGTGCAAACAATCGTAGGTAAGTAGTAAGTTGAACTATTTCATCAAATTTCATCATCAAGAATACAAATTAAGGTCTATACGTACGTGTAATATTAAAATCATCCTCTAATCCCTAACTGTTGAAGAGTTTAACCTTCTATCATCAGCTCACCTAAATAACTTGAAAGTATACGACTGAAGGTCTTCAGATACGTATGAAATTGAAAGAATTATCCTCCAACTCCTAACCGTTGAGGAGTTGTACCTTCCACCTTCCATCATCAGCTAACCTAAATAATTTGAAAGAATACGACTAAGGGTACCATATATACATATGATATTTAAAGATTTATCCTCCAACTCCTAACCGTTAAGGAGTTGTACCTTACATCATCAGCTCATCATCATAAAATGATGACTACCACACGCAAATACCGGTGTTACTTCAGAAAATATACGAAAAACATAGTATGTGCCTACAAAAAATGAGGGTTTCCCTCGATTTCCCTGGGATCCCATCATCAAATCCTGTTATTACAGTGTAAACGAGTTTGTTAAAAAAAAAGGTTAGAGTTAGCCAATCTTAAAATATAGACATATGCTGTGGCATACTTTCTTAAGAACTTTTAAAGGGGGAAAATTCTTTCATACATTGTTTTTGTTTTACAGTTAACATAGCGCAAGCAAAGGAAGCTTTAAAAAGGTAGGTATAATTTTCCCCCATTTTTGCATTTTTTTTTTTTTTTTTGATGTATGGCCCGCCATAATGACTCTACTCTGCCTGATGGAAAGCATAAGCAGAATCCAAGAGTGGTGGTCACCATACTCACTGCGAATGCAGACAATGCAGTATGGCGACCCACACCATGGCAGCCTAGTGATGCTGCTGCATCTTTTAGTCTAGTCAACAAGTATAGAACTTGTTGACTAGACTATTTGGGCCTCCGGTCTCGCACTCACCAACGAAACACGACAGCACGATCGCTGTCATTTTACGTTGATTTTCTGTGCGAGGGTAGTACCGCTCCGGTCGAGCCGGCCCATTCGTGCTGAAATCAGCGTGGCTCTACTACCTACACTATTTTTTTATTGATATTTCTTGTTTTGGCCGTAAGGTGATGATTATATAAATCCTTTAGCCTTCTTCGATAACTGGACAGGACTGGGCTATCTAACACCAAAAGAGTTTTTCAAATCGGACTAGGTCTTTCTGAGTTTAACGCGTTCAACCAAACAAAGAAATTCTTCAGCTTTATAATATTAGTATAGATTAAGGCGTTTCATATAAATGAATTGTGACTTTATCTCGAGTTATATACCACTGGTCGATGTCGTAACTCGAGCTGTTCCTGCGTACTAAGATACAAAATGCATTCTAAAATACAATCATTAGAACGGTAGGCATACTCTGTAAGCGATAACCCCGCGAAGGACGCACCCATTTTTGTTCTTTTATTGTGATATTCCGTTATTTTTAGAAAGTCGTTGGAATATTCCAAATGAAATTTATGTCATAGTTTTGTAATTATAACACTAGCTTTTGCCCAAAACTTAACCCGCGTGTATGTCGGTTATAGCGGCAAATAGTAAGCCTATATTTTTTTATTAAGTATGGCCCGCCAAAATGACTCTACTCTGCCTGATGGAAAACATAAGCAAAATCCAAGAGTGGTGGTCACCATACTCATTGCGAATGCAGACAATGCAGCATGGCGACCCACACCCTGGCGGCCTAGTGATGCTTCTGCATCTTTTAGTCTATTCAACAAGTATGGAATATTTGCAGATCATACAAACATTTGGTACGATCCGGGAATCGAACCCAACTCAAGCACAGCAGTCGCATACGCTAGCACTACGCCTCCGAAAGCAGTTAAGGCAGTGTTATTCTGATATAAGCTACATTAGTAGTTTACATTTAGTAGTTTTAGTGTGAAAGAGTAACAAAAATTCATACATCCTCATTATATTAGTAGGAGCGGTTCGACCGAAGTGATACCACGGCCTCCCAGAAAACCGGTGTGAAACAGCACTTGCGCTGTGTTTCACCGAGTGAGTGAGGATACCGGAGGCCCATACCCCAAACCCTCCCCCCATCTCCCTCCCATCCCCTAAAGGCCGGCAACGCACTTGTGATGCCTTTGGGGTTGCGGGTGTAAAAAAAAAACGTTTAATTTCACCTCGTATACAACAACGTAAAATAAAACCAAATTATTGTGCCTAATGAATTAAACTTATGTGAAGAAATCGATATCTATCTATACTTATAATAAAAATGTAACAGGTCCAATTCTGTACATTAAAGATATTTTGAAATTTTTCTTGGAGGGCTCTCTATAATCGATACTGAAGCCAAAACACAAAACTGTATTTTTTTTCATTTTTGTCTGTCTGGCGGTCTGTCTGTCTGTCTGTATCTTGGCCGCGCAGCACGCTGAAACTACTGAATGAATTCAAATGAAACTTGGCATGATTTGAGTTCATACTACGAGGTAGAACATGGGATACTTTTTATCCCGAAATTCAGCACGGTTTCTTGGAGAGAGGGGATGAAAGTCAAAATATGTACTTAGTTGTAATTCAATAACACATAGTCCGATCTCTTTAGTTCTTTTTTTGCTAGAAAAAAAAAATAAAGATTCCGGGAAAAGTCTTTTTTTTTTTGTCTGCGACTGTACACTTCCTGTGGGAAGCTGAGACAGATATGTAAATATGGCGGTACGAAGTTCGCCGGGTCATCTATTTTTTTTTTAAAATATAAGTGTATAATTAAAGACTTCATTAGCTATCACGCTTGTACTACCATGTCAATTCCAATAGTGATAAAATCTATTTTTTTTTTAAATATAAGTGTATAATTAAAGACTTCATTAGCTATCACGCTTGTACTACCATGTCAATTCCAATAGTGATAAAATGTCTACCTTTTTTCTTGGATACCTGAAACTTGACTGCCAAATTGTTTTAGCGATTAGTGTATGCGACTGTCTATCAAGAGGTCTCGGGTTCGATAAATTCGATTAGGTCTATACCTAATCGAATTTATCGAACTTTATTATTTTATCGATAAAAATCATGATTTAAAAAAAAAAACATAATTGTCACTGATTTAAATCAAGTGATTTAAATCATATCAACCCTGGGTATAGATGAACGTTTATAATAAACATATATTTTAAAATACACAAAAAACTACGTAAACTGTACAACAATATTTATTTTAATAGGTAATCGACCTCTTTAGGTCACAAGTGTTATCAAACCATTATAGGAAGTTATGGTAGTTAAATATTTTTGCTGAACGATTCTTTAATTTTTTGTGGTTTTCCCTGATCAAACTTCCTGTAATGAATCAGCGAGCTATTTTGACATTGAATTGTAAAGAGGATAAGTATTACTACTACAGTTATTAATAAGTAATCAATAAATATTTCCTGGGACATTCAATTAAATTGTAAGAATAATGACCGTTCATTTTGAATATCGCCGTCATTGACACTTGAAGGTTTTAAATTGCAATTAACATCAGATATTAATGGTTGTGGTTCCTTGAAGCAATAAAAAATCGAGCTATGTCACCGCAATTATAGACAAGTTTAGCACTTCACAGGCAAATCAAAGCCAAAATGGTTACTTCCTTTGACCCCATAGATTAATTCTATTCACTGATTGAATCTGTTGTTAATTCTTATAATATCAACCACCCGTAATGTCCCACAGCTGGGATCGGGTGCGGGTTGGGGACTGGCAAGATTACGTTGTGGCTACCTGGCTACGTAATCTTGCCGTTGAATGTTTTTATGCCGCCCAAAGGCCTCCAACTAAGCTTCACAAGTCAACTGTTATCCTATGATAACAACCGGGACCGACTGCTTAACGTGACCTCCGAATCACGGAGACGCTCATGGTATCATGCCATCAGCGGTCACCCATCCAGGTACTGACCGCGCCCTCGTTGTTTACCCTCGGTGATTGTTTCTAATCACTGAGTGCAACTGAGCAATGAGCGCCTCTTAATTCTTTTAAATCTATATACATATATAAAAGCGGCCAAGTGCGAGTCGTACTCGCCCATGAAGGGTTCCGCAGCAGCAAGTAACATAATTTTTTTTAATTTTTTTTTTATATTTGTATTGATTGAATGAAAGGTAAATTGCAGTTTACGATTTATGACGTATTAAAATAAACTACTTACTAGATTTCGTTCAAACCAATTTTCGGTGGGAGTTTGCATGATAATGCAAACAACAATATACATTTCACTGCCTGGCGCATTGGTAGCGTAGGCGACTGATGTGCATGAGGTATCGGGTTCGCTTCCCGAATTGGACCAAATGTTTGTATGATCTGTAAACATTTGTTTCTGAGTTTGGGTGTTTTCTATGTATGATATGTATGTATTTACAAATATATATATATATATATTATATATATTTATATCAGTTGTCGAGTACCCATAATACAAGCTCTGTTTAGTTTGGGACTAGATGGTGTTGTGTGTGAGATGTCTGAAAATATTTATTTATTAACAATTATCTTTGGCAATTTGTCTTTTGACTTCATTTTTTTAAAAGTAATTACCAACTTATCCTATCTATAAACTTAGTATGGGATTCATCTCGAACTCGGAAAAGTTAATAATAATTTGAAAGGTGAAATAATTAGTTAAGTTAAGCTAATTAGGACTTACCGTACCATGTTTGGGCCGAAGGTGGCACTGTTCTTCTCAAAGCACTTACCAATCCAGTATTCGCTATAGCTGACTAATATCTTGATGAAAACCGGTTAGCACAAGTTAAATAGTAACGTATAACACATATAATAGGATAAAGTGCGGCTCCCACGAGTCAACCCACGTAAAAACTTGTTCGCGCCAAGACGTTTCTATTGAAAGGGTGACACTCACGTTCCTAACTAAGCGAAGTTGACTTCACTAAGTGACTGTACATGCCCATGAATTAACCGACTTTTTCTTTTCATTTCCAAAAAGACATCCGGCCCTAGGAATATACCTATCCTCTGACGCAGGGGACTTTACAAACATTCATGAATGAAACGGACATAAAGAACACCCAGACTAAGAACAACCATTTGTGGATTACAGTGTTGTTTGCCATGTGGGGATTGAACTCACAGAACTCAGCGCAATAGGTGACCACTTCAACCACCTTGCGATTCGTGCACTTGACAAAATACAAACTGTATCAATATTTAAACCTTCAAATTTTACCAACTGTCTCTATTTTATTTAGTCCTAATGTTAATTTAGGTAGAAAAATAGAATACTAAAGAATGTCGTGTCGTTGTTAACTTTCGCCCCCGTTGTCACCCACATACATGTGATAGTGTTTCCTCACATCGAACCGGATATTTGCTCGGTAATTCTAGAGTTCAACCTAGTTACTCCCACTCGGTTTCGCGCTGGTAAGAAAGCAAAATTTTGTTTAATATCGGTACAATATTGGATAATTAATAGTTAAATACATGGTATATGAGCCTTTGCCCTCTTCGTGGCCTGCTTGTACTAAACTTTAGTGTCCATGATTTAGAATACTGATTTAATCCTGGACTTTCAATGCCGTGCACTAGGTGTGTCTACTTTTGTTAAATCAGAAAAGTAAAAATTTTTTATAAACAAAAAAACTTTTGTTAACCGACTTCCAAAAAGGAGGACGTTCTATGTTCCACTGTATGTTTGTTTTTTATGTATGTTCACCGATTACTCCGTCAATTGTGGACCGATTTTGAAAATGGTGGTCCCATTGCCACCATATCAGGATCTGATGATGGGCTCCCAGGGAAATCTAGGGAAACCCTCATTTTTTGTAGGCACATACTATGTTTTTCGTATATTTTCCGAAGTTACACCGGTATTTGCGCCTGGTAGTCATCATTTTCATCAGTTTTCGGTCACTCCTGATGTTGGTTTTCTTTCTACATTTGTGAAATCATTTGGCAGAGAGTAGTCATTAAAAATGTAGAAATCTAGACTTTCTTTATCGTGGGAGTTTTGGGACTACCATTTCATAAAAAGTTCAATTAAACCCTTACTATGATATTCGGGTTTTGTGTGTGGAGTACTGGATTTCCCCTTACTTCTTAACCACATCATAAAAAAAATATAAATTTTATAACATAAATTTATAAAAAAAATCCTAAAAACTCTAAACTAAGTTTATTTGCCACTGCATCGTTCAGTATAACTGACTTTTTTTTTCTGCCTTTATATTTGAGTATACTCGAAATTAAACCAAAATGTGCTGCGGAGGTTGCTGTGGAGGCTGCTGCGGAGGCTGTTGTGGCGGATGTTGCTGCCCATGCATAACGATCCATACGTGTTGCACCAAGATTTGCTAGTGTCGTCAAGCAGAGTTTTGGTGCCCATCGGCGCCGACAAGCCATGGTGTCGGCGATGATGCTTGCGATCAGACCTGCTTTTATCCGGTGCCGTTTTGTGGTAATATACTACTATTAAAGATCAAAAGATCGAAAATAAAGTTTATAACCATTCCTAAGGACTTAATAAAGTTATTTAAATTGAGAATCTGGTATGTTTACTTTATGTAAATAAACGGGCTTGAACCGTTTTGCATAAGGGTGATTCTACCGTTTCGTCCGAATCTGAGCGATTTCGTAGAACGACTTTTTTGTTTCAGTTTTGGTTGAATTTATGAATTAGGTTACTCGTTTACTTCCTAGACAAAGGTTACTGAGAAAGGCGTCCATGAAAATAGTTTCATTTGGCTGAAAAGTGGTGGAGTGTAATGAGGGTTTGGAAGGTAATGAATTATGGTGAGAGTGTAATGAAATATGGTGAGAGTGTAATGAACTATGGTGAGAGTGTAATTATTTAGAATGGAATTGTAATGAATTTTAGAATCTTGTTAGAGTTAATGGAAGAAATTTAGTAATTTATGCCTTTTTAATTATTTCCTAATTCCTCCGGCTCAATAATCAATAATTTGTGTGTGACAGTACCATAAAATGGGGTGAAAGGGGTTCAAATTGAACTTTGCACAAGGTTTCCACCATGTCACTCTAGTAAAAGTGAATCTTATCTAAATGAAATATGTACAGCAGTTTTACCGCTGTCACAACCTTCTGCGAAGATGTCATCTCGCAGAAGGAGGTGGCGGAGAAGGCCCGGGAGAATGATATCCACTCGGACCCAATCCGCCGCCGGCGAACCGGGCGGCCTTTGCCTTACAGTGTGTATGTGGTCTGGTGCCGAATTCCCCGCGGAACCCGGCCTGCTCTGGTGGCTAGAAGTCATCCAGTCGTTGCGTCAGCCTTCAGTTCAGCCGTCTTTAGAAATGTCTTGTCTCCTTTCTTGAAAAGTAGGACTACCATACTCCTGCCCCACACTCTTGAAGATCTCCCTTCATGGAGAACGGAGTTGTATATACGCTTCTGTTAATTAAGAATATGATTTCCCCTGTTTTTAAGAGCTCATTTGTAACTCTGTCCTCACCCGGAGCTTTTAAATTTTTTAGTTGTTCCAGGGCCAAATCAACTTCGTCAATTCTGATGTGGAAAAGTTCATCTGCATACGACTCTATAGTGTCAGACTAAAGTAGCTCGGGGGTCTCTGGGGGTCCCCACAGATTCTCTCGGAGGTAGAAGATTTATATGGCCAGTTATATGATTCGCAATCTCCGCTACCTGAACCGACGGGTTCTGGACGACGATTTCTGGCTTAGAGGAGATGACACGACCGTCGGCGGTAGTGGTTCCTCTGGAGACGCTTGACGAATACTTTGAGACATCGGTCTTGTTCTATTGCCTCCTTAATGAGAGTGTATTGGAACAACAGAGATAACGCTGTACCGCTTTTCGAATATGAGTCCTGAGTGCTCGCTGATCGTATGCCGTTGGTTTGTTTATTTTCACGTCTCTCACTTTAGACTCTCCTCTGGAGATTTTAACTTCCTTTCCGCAAGATCCTTCTTAATTTCTGCATATCTATCTCTCTCTCGCAATCTATCTTTGGCTAGCTTTTCTTTTGTATTTGCTATTTTCTATGGCCTAGCTATTGTTGTAACTATCTGAGTAATAAAAAAGACCGGTCAGGTGTAAAGAAAAGATAAAAATTGTGGAACAAGTACAAGTGAGTTTGATTCTAGAATGTACTGCAACAAGTTCCATCAAGTGCCGCCAATCGAGAGTATAAATTATAATAAAAAAGAGTTTCCAAAATCTTAAATTTGATACTCTATGTATAATTATAAACACAAAATCAACCACAATCACTTTGTACACATTATTTCATTTCCTTCTAAAACCGCTTCATTCACTTCCTGGTCAAAATCGGAGGAAACGGAATGGAAGAAAAACTGCTTAAACTTCATTCAGCTCTGTTTCACAGAGCTTTAAGAGAGAAGATACAAGTTTAAGAAGTTTTTCTAACTTATCTTGAATAACAGTTATAAACAGAAGTCAATAAAAATAACCTAGTATAAGATCACTGTATACTATAAGTTGTAGTAAAAATTATTAGTTTTCTCAAACGCTTACTTCTTAAAACTTTGGAATGTAATGACCACTCATCTGTGACAAACGTAATCTCCGAACGCAAAATAGGTAAAATTTTGCACTTCCAATTGACACACGACCACTCTTACTAAATCATTCTGAAGAATAAGGTTTGCAGAAGGTGTGGTCGGTTTGTTATAAGTAATAATTTTATTGTCAAATATGATGGGATTTTTATTTTAGTTTTTATTTTTAACCGTCTTCAAAAAAAGGAGGAGGTTATCAATTCGACTGTCTTTTTTATGTTTTGGTTGAGCCGATTTTGAGAATTATTTTTATTTTTGAAATCTGGTGCTTCCCGTGTGGTCCTATTTCAATTTGGTCCAGTTCTTGAAGTCGGTTTCTTTTTGTTAAAATTTGTGATTATTCAGTGGCAAACTAATAGACATTTTTTTTGTAGGTACTTTATTAAATACCTTCTTTGTTGCAAGTATGCCTTCTATTTATGCGGCGCTATCGGGTATCGGGAGCTTACGAACGGGAATCTAAACGACCGACTACCCTATAGGTAGTTGGTAGTTTAGATTCCCGTTCGTAAGCTCTAATACATTTAAGTCTAATAGATTTTATATTATGTTTTCCTGTTTTCATTCCTATATTTTTAGTGCATGTTGTGTTTGCTTATGGTGCAATGGTGGTTTTACTTTAGCCTAAATTCTAGCAATTGTTATCTAATAATGCTACGACTGTTGGCAGACCATAAATAAATAAACTATCTTTTTTATACTTTAATATTTCTGTAAGTAATTTTTTTGAGGCAATAAAGAGGTTTTGTCACTTAGGTGATAATATACCTATAACAATATCAAGTACCTACTAGTAGCGTTAGTACTATTAGTTATTCTGTGCTAGTAGTAACAGATATACATGTAAACAACGATAGTAATGAGAAGGGCGTTTTCGCCACCTACATAATGGCTCCCACACATAATTGCGAATTCGCGACGCATCGCAAATATCTGCGAGCTCGCACGAATGCCCTGCAAGAACTCCACGCCTCATCGCATCGCAGTTAGGTGTGGGAGCCCTGAACAAATACTTACATAATATTTTTATGTAAATAAAAGAGTAATATCAGCTCGAAAGACACGTCACTTCAGCTCATAGACTCGTGGTATTCCTCAACATTGAAGAAGAACTTATCGTCGGAGGGTCAACCTTTAGCATTCTTGAACCTCTCGCCTGAAGTTATAACACAGCTACGCAGAAAACACAACTTCTTCGTTATTTTTAGAACCTAACCCCACCCTTGTCCACAATTCTGGAAGAGGTGCGGAGACATATGGCAGCGTCAGCAGCGCACTAGCAAGTCTTATCCATACTAGGTAATATTATAAATTACAAAGTAACTCTGTCTGTATGTTACACAAACTTACACGGCTAAACCACTGCACCGATTTCAATGATTTTTTTCATGAATTTTCATGAATTTGAAAATAATAGGGGGGCCTATGTCCTTTTTTAGATAAATTAAGTAGAAGTAAGTATAAAAATATTAAACTTACTAAAATATTGACCTCGGTGGCGCGTCCGAACCCTACGTTGCAGCGGAAATTATTTTTTTCCTCTAACAAATTACGCTATTTTGCATGTGTTTACAAATGACCAAATAGTTATTTATTCAATTTATATTTTTATTAAATTAATATATGCAACAATAGAGAAGATACAACAGGTTATATACACGTCCGACGTTTTGAGTTGATATCAGTGGCGCGCACCGATCTGCTCATATTTCTTAAACTAAACTGTCTGTGAGGATAGTTATTGGCGTTAGCTGAAGCATCAGTCGTGTCGCGACAGCAACAAAGAAACCATGGCTGTACGTCTTATGGTCACCTTTTTATAGAGGTAAGTAACTGTTTTCGCTGGCTTGGTATACTAAAAATTTGATTTCGGTGAAGCCTTTTTTTCATGTATACTTTAAACTATCATATTTAAAATATAAAAATAGTGTATATTACATGTAATAGATTTTATTAGAAAATGTAAATATTAGCATTTTAAATTATTTTTTAAGTTATTTACAAAATACCTTAATATTTTTATTTCAGTGGTATTGAATTCGGTGTTTTCCGTGGCAATGTGTCCACCTTCTACTAACTTTTAAGACCGTAAATCATAAAATATTTATCTTGTTCTAGTATTGTCATTATGTCAGATTCTAATCACGGTCACTTGGCTAAGAAAAGATTGTCTAAGACGTCGGAAAGCCCGAATCATGAGTCATCCAGAACTTTACGCAATACACAAGGAAAAAGACAGGAAGCGTTATTATGAAAGGGAGAACGAAGGAAAGCCTGTTAGTGAATTAATTCGTCTTTAACAACGCATACATAGAGAGAGGAGTAGAATATCTTCGGACAAACATATTCGGAAAAAAGGCTCAGAGAGTTGAAATGCCTTGAGGAAGATTTGATTGTCATACCGGAAGTAGTCGATACAAATGATGATCCTTTGATAACTTCACAATCGCAACTGAAACTTTTATAACAACGCCAATTAATGCCACCGATAGTAAGGACTCGGCTTAGCACTCAATCAAGTTCCTTCAGTGATTTATTACTATAGAGTCAGTCAGTCATTTCATCTTCTTTAACACAACGTATTAAGACTTATCGAGAATTGTCAGTAACATTGTGTCCATCTAGTGATGCCAGTTTTGCTTCAAACTCACAGACTGGAGTTGCCAGCTCTTATGCAGTCATAAGAGCTGGCAACTACCTATCAGTATAGGGAGTTGCCTTTGACTCTAAAGGCTAATGGGACCAATCCCGCCCTCACACCCACCACTGTAACTCCTGTACACCAGGATCAACAGCAGTGACCCACAACCACAACGAGTTATGACACTCGGCAAGTCCCAGGGAAAATAAACTGTCTTGGAACCCGCAACGAAACTAATCAGAAGAAAACCGGAGGAGTTGGAAATAATAAAAGTCCAGTTCCCTATTTAGTAAAGAGGTAGACAAAATGAAGTCAAAATAGGCAGACCCTTTTTTCAAACCGGGAAATACCACGAATAAGAAAATTATGGGTCCTAAGTGAGCTTTATTCGATTACTATAGTATGTATGGTAGAATAGCCTAAACGCACGGAATTCATCGAAGTTAACACAAGATCGACATAGTATACCGCCCCAGATGTTAATTGTAAGCTTGTATAGCATTATGTTACGTTCATTGTACCAAAAATTACATTCCCAGAGGACATGATGAGCTGACTGTTAACTGCTAGAATCAGGTGTTGAGCGTTGCCACAATGTGTGACAAAGGTGAATCGACTAATTTAAAAGAGTATAGTTTGCTCTTAAAGTTACCTTGGCCTGTGAGAAATTGTGCGACACAGTGATCCACCCTCGAGCCATTCCCTCGACAACCGTTAGCGAATAGATGGAAAGAACTGGTAAAGGTAGCGCCCCTTAGATGATTGGGCCCATCGCTATTGCCTTTCGTCCATGAGGCCGTTATAGACATTGGACTGCTAGACCGGCTCTAGAGACTAATAAAAAGCCAGATAGCAAAGTTATTATACGTAGACTGAAATACCGCATGAATATTTATGTAATTTATACATCTTGTATGAATTACAGAGAAATGTAAAGGCTCCACCTTTTTGATTTAAGAAATGAAGAAGTAGGAACTAATAACTATACGTAATAAACAACGTGTAATTAATCAAATAATTGTTTTATTGTAATATTTATCAGAAGTCCCTTAACGGTATTAGTTTTGCGTACCTAAATTTATAATGAAATACATTTTTTTATAAATATAGAACTACTATGTAAATAATTTGAAAACAAAATTAACATTTTTGATTTCGGTGAAAATAAAGTTGATTTCGGTGGACGCCATTTTTTAAAAATTAAATTTATTCGTAACCGTTTATCCAATAAGAGTGCCTCCAGTACAGATATTTTCCAAATAAAATATAGTTTTTTAATTTCTTACTAATATATTGAAATTTAGAAAAAAAAATCAGCCACCGAAGTCAACTGAATAATGAGTTACTTGAGAAATACCCATTTTTGCCCTTCGATATCTGACTGCAAAAGCCGTTTTTATCTTCTAGAGGAATAAAGTAAATTGAATTTAGAACATCGCTCGAGTGCACTAAGTTTGTGAATTCAAAACGTCATTAATTAAACCTATTTACTTCTACCTCCATGGTTCCGAATTAATCATACAATATTTTTAATTTGTTAAAACAAAAAACTTCGTTTAAAAAAACCGACTTCAAAAACTAAAAAGTATAAAATAACTTAATTTGTATGTGCTACCTATTCATAGGTTTGAAGTCGGTGCCAAGCCAAAATGTAGGTACCGCACTCGCCGCGCGTGACCTGGAGCGGGATAGCTGCTCTTCGCGTTGAACAAAACAACCGAAGCGTCGTTGACGTTCGTCTCGAAATATAGCGAGTGTGGTACCTACTATTACATTGGCTTGGCACTGACTTCAAACCTATGAATAGGTAGCACATACAAATTAAGTTATTTTATACTTTTTAGTTTTTGAAGTCGGTTTTTTTAAACGAAGTTTTTTGTTTTAACAAATTAAAAAATATTGTATGATTAATTCATAGGTTTGAAGTCAGTGCCAAGCCAATGGAATAGTAGGTACCACACTCGCTATATTTCGAGACGAACGTCAACGATGCTTCGGTTGTTTTGTTCAACGCGAAGAGCAGCTATCCCGCTCCAGGTCACGCGTGGCGAGTGCGGTACCTACATTTTGGCTTGGCACCGACTTCACACCTATGAATAGGTAGCACATACAAATGAAGTTATTCTATACTTTTTAGTTTTTGAAGTCGGTTTTTTTAAACGAAGTTTTTTTTTTTCGCTTTTTAGTCTTTCTCAAGTCTCTCATCATCATTTCATTTAAAATTTAATGATGTCTACAGAATACGAAGGCATGCAGACAATTGCTCGTAACTTCATTGCAGGCGCTCACGTAAATTTGAGGTTTTCCTTCGATTTCCTTAGGATCCCATCATCAGATCCTGATATGGTGGCCATGGGAGCATACCCTTTCGAATACAAAAATAATTTTCAAAATCGGTCCACAATTGACGGAGTAATCGATGTACATACATAAAAATAAAAAAAAAGCCGTTGAAATTGAGAACCTCTTAGGCATTTTGACATTTGACAGCTGGGCAGCAATCAACACGGAGGAACACAAAATAAACAACGTAACGTATGTATGGATAATGTGAAAAAACTCAGCGAACAAAAATGTAGTGACTTTAAAGCACGACCGTCTTGTTGCGAGTGACAGATTAAAACAAACACAAAATGGTGGTGGGTCATTGAATGTTCCCAGCTTGCAAAAATATATTTGAATGTTTTTGTTGTATTTGTCTTTGTTCAAAACATAATAAATATACGCGATCGATATCATTACTTATTTGGTCACAACACTACAACTATCAAATTAGAACTGTCATCGAGAAATTAAAGAAATGGAAATAGCAACTTAACTTTTAATTTTTCTTTATTTATCCATACATCCATACAAATAAATAAAAATGAAATGTCTGTTTGTAATATTAAAATAGCCGCTTTTTACTAAATGCATATGTATGTATACACGGTACATATACTAAAATATTTTTTTTACCCGAATACGGCAAAGCCAAAGGAGGGTTATGATTTTGACAGGCTATGTATGTATGTTCATCTGTTCCCTCATAGCTCCTTAAGGGGCGCGTCCCTAAAAACGCGCGAAAAGGCACTTGCAGTTTTGCAAAACACAAACAACTGAATTCATATTTGACACTAAAAAAAAAAATCTCAGTAGTTTAATAAATCAGTCTACCAATCTACCGAGTGACATTTATAAAATAATTCTTTATTTTTGTGAAAAAAAGCCTTAACAAAGATCAAAATCATCGAAATCGACCTTTTTAATTAGCACACTCTGTCCTATTTCGTGCTCTATTTTAAATGTTTTTTTCTTATTTCGCGAGAAAAAAGTATGGAGAAAAGATTTACCGTTTTAGTTTTTTATTAATTCTCACCAAAAAGCCATAATCTAAGGCTAAACATCATTCATTTTTAGCGACAAAAGTTCCATACATTTTAGTACGTAGATATCGTCTCCCGTAAATTGCAATAAATAAGTTTTATCGCGCTCAAAAAATTCAGTGCCCGCCGAATATTCAAGGTGACACCACGTCCGTTTGTAGTTCGCACTGAGCTCCCTAATACGTAAATGACAAGTTTTAGGGTGGGTTGCCAGTGAGTGTCGAATTGTAACTGTTAATTTGTATTCTTGAATTTAATTTATTTTTTTTAAAGAATAATTTCAAAGAAAAATATTAGTATTTTTTATTAACACAGAACTTATTTTTATGTTTTTTTTTAACTTGCTATGTATGTATATATCTAACTATATTTGTTAAGACGGAATCTTGCAACTCAATTTTGCAGATAGCTTCAACCGATTGTGTTGAATTTTTGTAGGCATATGTATATAGCGTGACAATGCTATATTATGATGACATGGAGCTGATCTGATGTTGAAGCTGGAAGGTGGTCATAGGAACTTTGTAACGACGGAACCTATCGTGTTTGGAGTCGTTTGATTTGTCTTGACGAGTACTTTGAATACACTTTGACAGACCGAGACACTTTGAGAAATTGTTTTTAAAAAACTAAATTTTTTTTTTAATGATTTCTGTTAGAATTGAATAACTACTACTGAAATAATGAAAGACCTTAAAATTACAGTTTTATTTTTGACTGCATGGTTGGTCTAGTGGTTTAAGCTGTTGCCTCGCCGCTTCCTACTGTATCAGGTGTTGTGGGTTCAAATCCCACATGGGACAACACTGTGTGATCCACGAATTGTTGTTCTGAGTCTGGGTGTCCATTGTGTCCGTTTCATGTATGTTTGTAAAGT
The DNA here is from genome assembly GCA_949125395.1 of Diaphora mendica. Lineage (NCBI taxonomy): Eukaryota > Metazoa > Arthropoda > Insecta > Lepidoptera > Erebidae > Diaphora > Diaphora mendica. The sequence continues at coordinate 38,077,341 of OX421310.1, read as the reverse complement.
CCCCCGCGACACAGGATTTATTGGATATATACGGAAGTTGTCTTTTTTGAAAAATAAAACTAGCTGAGCCCCACGGTCTTACCCGCGATACTACACCAACTACTACCTATCAGTAAAAATCCCGTCAAAATCGCTCCAGCCGTTCCAGAGATTAGCCGGCACAAACAAACAGACAGACAGACAAAAATTGTAAAAAAGGGTCCCATCTATACTTTACGTCATTTCCATTATTATTCATCCCTTAAGTTCGAATTTAATCAATTGGTGAATTGTAAAACAATAGATGCCCTATCCCTTACATTATCTGATATCTGTAATCTATTTATATAAAAGAGGAAGGTGACTGACTGACTGACTGACATACCCAGAGATCAACGCACAGCCCAAACCGCTGAAGTTAGAATCCTGAAATTTTGCATGTAGGTTCTTTATATATCATAAGTGAGCACTAAGAAAGGAATTTTTGAAATTCAAATCAGGGTAAATCAGGGGATGAAAATCTGTGTGGGCGAAGCCCCGTGTAAAAGCTAGTATTATATATTTGAGGAAGTTTCCATTTCAAAGTTTTACACTCTTAATATTCACAAAACAAAAAGTGTTCTGTGTTAATATTAATTTTAAGACAAATAGTTTGTTTTTTAACTGTCTTAAAAAAAGAAGGAGTTTATAAATTAACTGTACTTTTTTATTTTTTTACCCGACCACGGCAAAGCCAAAGGAGGGTTATGATTTTGACAGGCTATGTATGTATGTTCATCTGTTCCCTCATAGCTCCTTAACTACTAATTAGAACTGGATAAATGAGGTATTGTTAGAAGTGTCTTGATCGTCCGCTGCTTATAGGCTATATGACGCGTCACTCAATTTAATGTGGCGCCCTCTAGCCGACATAAAGTACTGTATTAAAAATGAATTTGACATAAACATGCCGTGTTTGGTATCATCGGAAAGGGTGTTACTTGTACATTTCAAATATATATAGGTATTATTAGCATTTGCTGGTGACTTTGTTCGTATCTATTCAATTTTTTTTTATATTTCTATGTTAGGTATTTAAAATATACTTTGCATATAAATTATTATTATCACTACACCAAAACATTTTAAATAAAAAAAGTAAAAACTTAAATTAAAATAGAACCGTACCATAACTCTTAAAAACACGTGACTACGGCTTTTCAAAACTTGTTTCATACTTTTTCAGCGTCGTTTTTTGACAAAAAGTGAAAAAAGTACGTAAGTAATCTATGTAGTAAAATTTAGTCAATATGAGGTGATATGAGCAATAAAAGCGATCAAAAATTATATTTTTAAGAAACATTATGTTCCAATAATATAACATATATCATACAAATTTTATTTCATAACATAGCATTAAAATCCGTTGATTACTGTAAAAGATCTAAGCTGACAGATAGCGCGAGCGACTTAATTTTATACTGTGTAAAAATATATTATTTGTCCATGAAATGAATTAAAAATGAATAGGTACACTTGAACCCCATTCTCGGCCGTTGACGAGTTACTTATAGTCCGCGGGCTTTCCGATATGACAAAGATACATTGCGTGCTTTGTAGGACATTTTAAACATTCTTCAAAGGCGAACCGTTAATGAATATGTAACTAGAAGAAAAAACCGAAAGTAAATTTATTAGTTGCCAGGGTTAGTATGCAACAGTGCCCGATGCGTTTGTGTGCATGTAAAATATGAATGTGGGTGTTCAATCACAAATTCCCACGCTCAGGGACTACAGTCTTAACTACTTATTACAACTGGACAAATGAGGTATCGTTAGAAGCGTCTTGATCGTCCGCTGGTTATAGGCTATATGACGTGTCACTGAATCTAATGTGGCGCCCTCTAGCCGACATAAAGTACTGTATTAAAAAAATAATTTGAGATAAATATGCCGTGTTTGGTATCATTGGAAAGGGCATTACTTGTACATTTCATAAATATATATATTATTAGCATTTCGTGACTTTGTCCGTATTTATTCGATAAGTGTGATATTTCTATGGTACCTATTTAAAATATACTTTGCAAAGAAATTAATATTATAGAGGCACCAAAACATTTTAAATAAAAAAAAAAGTAAAAACTAAAACCCAACTACGACAAAAAACGACGTTGAAAAAGTATGAATGGTACATTAAATTAAACTACATGGACTACAGTTTTTGAAACTTAGTAATGTACCGTAATCCACAACACTTTAACAACGCGTGACTACGGCTTTTGAAACTTGTTTCATACTTTTTCAACGTCGTTTTTTGTCGTAGTTGGCTTTTAGTTTTTACTTTTTTTATTTATATATAATTTCTGTTACATTGTCTGTCTGTCTGTCAGTCTGTCTGTTTGTTCCGGGTAATCTCTGGAACGGCTGGACTGATTTTGACGGGACTTTCACTGGCAGATAGCTGATAATCTAAGGAGTAACTTAGGCTACTTTTTTTAGCCTAGCGTTGTCCCGCGGTGTTACTCGCGGTACGACAAAAACCGCGGGTAACACCGCGAGGTTGAGCGAGTACCTAAGTATTTTTGAAATAATTTAAAAATTAATCTGTAATACTTACCTAACATAATGTAGTACTTAATAAATATTAATACCTAAACTGAAATAAAAGTAGGTATCTTGTGATTGTTAATGCTTTTTTTGCATTTAGTTGTTTCCTCGCTGAGGTGGAATGAAAAGTTACGTGTTGCACTCGAGTGCAAAGATTTTTCACCTCGTGCTCTTTTGATTCCTTCGCTGACGCTCAGGATTCTAATTTTAGAATCCTTCGCTTGCTCGGTCATCAAAATTGAGCACGCGGTTAAAAAGCAACTTTGCACTCTTGTATAACAAATAGCTATTTTTTAATAAAAAAGTAAAACTTAATTTACATATAAATTATTTTATATATATATATACAGGGTGGATATGACAATACGATATTAATTTGAACTGGACCCACCTACACATGATACAATTCTACCAACAAAATTTAAATAAAATTGGTTCAGTAATTTAGCCATAGGACACTATTTTTCGTTTTTGAAATTTACTACACGATGTTGTTGGGTTAATGATCGAGGGCGTCGCGTCGTCGCACGCGCTGCGCTACCTTTGAACCTTTGAAGTAGCTGCCGACATCGGCGCGGGTGTCCTGTGTCGCGTTGTTGTACCTATTGATTATTAATAGGTATTTATTTGTAGTGATTTTACAGTGACATGACTCATTAGTTAAGTTTGTTAGTTATTTATTACGGAGCGTTGTGTTATTTTGTGTGAGTTTAGACAATGCCTCGACTCGGTTACACTTATACGGCTAGTAAATATTTTACTACGGATAAGATATTAATTTAGGGAGAATGTTCATTAATCCTACCTACCAATAGTCGGATTATTATACATACTATCCAGGACATACGAGAAAAATCAATCTTTTATTCCTAATAGAGATAATGCTCTTCCGGTTGTAAACTCGACACGAGATGATCAAATTTACGTAAATACACAATAAATATTACTAGTGCTATTTAGCTTACGGCGATAAAGTTGGTATCTACTTTGTAAACCTACATCGCGCGTCGTTTAGGTAACTATTTTACAGCCGCCAGCCGGTACCGGGGCCACTCAGGTTAGTGACCTTAAATTACAAATGGTGTCCTTATTGGTTTGTATTTTTAAAATATTTAGTTTGTTTGAAAATTTGAATTTTTTTTGTATCCGTTTTCGGATAAATTAAAAAATCCCAAAGTAAACCAACACATTTAAATAGCCCACGGTTACATTTAATATCGTATTGTCATATCCACCTTGTATATATATGTATGTACATATAAATATAAATATTTTACCGTGGGAGAGCCACGCTTCGGCATGAATGGGCCGGCTCGACCGGAGTGATACCACGGCCTCACAGAAAACAGCGCTTACGCTGTGTTTCACCGAGTGAGTGAGGATACCGGAGGCCCACCCCCCCAATCCCCCCTATGATGGCGCAGTTGAAACAGATGCTACCCCAGGAAGGTACCAACTGCGCTTGCGTTGGAGAATCCCTCTCTGCACGTCCACACTCAGAACACATCGCGCCTGAGCGTGGACGCCCAGGCTGCCCCTCGTATTCTGGGGGGGGGGGGCAAAACTAAGCTTAATCATGCTCGGGATAAGAGCAGTAACACCATGACACTCCCTACCACGCTGGTCGTGGACTTCTGCAATATCAGGGGATTACATAGCAACCTTAACGCTGTCCATCACCACCTCGAGACAGCAAAGCCAGCCTTGCTCTTCTTGACCGAGACGCAGATAGCGTCTCCAGCGGACACTTCATACCTAACTTACCCTGGGTACGGACTTGAACACTCCTTCATCTCTAAGGCCGGAGTGTGTACGTTAGAGACGATGTCAGCTCTCGTCACCTCAGCAACCTTGAAGTTAGGGACCTCTCCATCTTATGGCTCCGTGTAGACAGCGACAACCATCCCCGCGTCTATGCGTGCCTCTATAGGTCCCATAGTGGTGGTGCCGAAACTGACCGACTCATTGAGCACATCCAGATGGCTTCAGACTTCGTGCAGCAGCAGATCCCCTCCGCAGAGATCATCACGCCGACTGGCTCAGTTCCAGTAAAACGGATCATGCGGGGAGATCTGTTCACGACTTCGCCCTGGCATATGGCCTGACACAACTGGTTGCCACGCCCACGCGAGTCCCAGATGTGAAGGACCAGAATCCTTCACTGTTGGATCTTCTGCTGACTTCTCATCCGGACGGTTACCGCGTATCCGTTAACGCTCCACTTCGCTCCTCAGACCATTGCCTTGTCCGGAGTAAAGTGCCGATCACACCCTTGCCGCGATCACGAGTCGCACGCAGCCGTCGTGTGTGGCACTATAGGTCAGCAGATTGGGATGGGATGCGGTCCTTCTTTGCGTCCTACCCTTGGAGACAGTTGTGCTTCTCGCCGGATAATCCTAACGCCGCTGCTGATTTTGTTACCGATGTTGTGCTACAGGGTATGGAGCTCTTCATCCCATCCACTGTGGTCCCCATTGGTGGCAAGTGTCGGCCCTGGTTTGGTCCATCTTCCAGAAAAGCTTCTCGCATAAAGCAGGAGGCTTACCAAGCCTGGGCTGACGCGGTGGCGCTACGGGATCAAAATACCAGCGCTCTGAAAAAGGAGTACAACTTTGCCTCCAGATCTCTCAAAAGAGACATTGCAAGGGCGAAGTCGGAGCACATTGCCAGGATTGGCGAGAGGCTTGAGCGTCTTCCTTCGGGAACTCGGGCATTCTGGTCTCTTGCCAAGGCTATCGAAGGCAACTTTTGTAAGCCATCCTTTCCACCTCTGCACATAGGAAATAATCCGTTGACCTATGACGCAAAGGAGAAAGCCGATCTTCTGGCAAAACACTTTGCGTCCAACTCGACCTTGGATGACGGGGAACAAGAGCCGCCTACCATACCGCGGTGCGAGAGCTGTATGCTGGAAATCCAGTTCCACCAACGCTCAGTGCGCTTAGCACTTTTATCCCTTGATATCCATAAGTCGAGTGGCCCGGATGGAATCCCTCCTATTGTGTTGAAGATGTGCGCTCCTGAGTTGGCACCGGTCTCAACGCGTCTTTTTCGGCTCTCCTACTCTTCTGGCGTAGTCCCGACATCATGGAAGGCAGCATTGGTCCACCCGATCCCTAAAAAAGGCGACCGCTCAAATCCATCTAACTACAGGCCGATAGCCATAACTTCCCTCTTCTCGAAAATAATGGAGTCCATCATCAATCATCAACTCCTGCGGTACCTAGAGGATCATCATCTGCTTAGCGACCAGCAATACGGTTTCCGTAAGGGTCGATCAGCTGGTGATCTTCTGGCGTACCTGACACATCGCTGGGCACAGGCGATTGAGACTAAGGGGGAAGCCTTGGCAGTTAGTTTGGACATTGCGAAAGCCTTCGATCGGGTCTGGTACAAAGCGCTTCTTTCGAAGCTCCCTTCCTATGGGCTTCCCGAGAAACTATGCGAATGGGTCACCAGCTTTTTAGCAGGTAGAAGCATAAAGGTCGTAGTCGACGGTGAATGCTCTGACTCTATACCTGTGAATGCTGGTGTCCCGCAAGGTTGTGTGCTATCGCCTACTCTGTTCCTCCTGCATATCAATGACATGCTGCAAACTAGCGGCATTCATTGCTATGCGGATGACAGTACAGGCGATGCTCTCTACACCGGCCGCGCTAATATTTCTCGGGAAAACGTCATTGAGAGTCAAAACAAACTTGTGTCCCAAATTGAGACCTCTTTAGAAAAAGTCTCAGATTGGAGTAGACTCAATTTAGTCCACTTTAACCCCACCAAGACACAAATTTGCGCGTTCACCGCTAAAAAACTGACACTCCCCTATCAGCCTCAGCCAACATTGGAATACTTGGTGTCGAGATATCGAGCGAAGTCCAGTTCCGTTTTTTGGAGGATAAGGCCAAATTGGCCTCGCAGAAGCTTGGCGTGCTCAACAGATTGAGACAGTATTTCACTCCGGCCCACCGCTTTCTTCTATATAAGGCGCAGGTTCGGCCACATATGGAATACTGTCCTCATCTTTGGGCGGGGGCACCCCAGTACCAGCTCCTCCCTCTGGACCGCATTCAACGGAGAGCGACTCGAATCGTCGACTGCCAGGAATCTTCAATTCGTCTGGACTCTTTGGCGCTGCGTAGAGATGTGGCTTCGCTTTGCATCTTCTACCGCATTTACTATGGGGAGTGCTCCGAGGAATTGTTCGGACTGATTCCTGCCGCCTCTTTCCGCCATCGTCCTACGCGACAGCAATTTCATCCCCATCACTTAGATGGTTGGCAGTCCACAACTGTGCGGTTCTCTAGGAACTTTCTGCCTCGCACAACAAAACTGTGGAATGAACTGTCGCCTGCGGTATTCCCGGACCAATACGACCTTCAAACCTTCAAGAAAAGAGCGTACTCCTTCTTAAAAGGCCGGCAACGCACTTGTGACGCTTCTGGTGTTGCAGGTGTCCATGGGCGGCGGTAATCACTTACCATCAGGTGATACGTCTGCTCGTTTGCCCCTTATTCAATAAAAAAAAAATATAATTAATCAGTATTGATAACTCCTTCTGCTTAGACGGTTCCCTTGTAAGAGTGACGTCGTTCACGTCGACTGGGTTCAATCCCAGGACTGACGACAAATACTTAAAGCTTATATCAGTTCAGGGTTTCAGTTCTCAGTTTAGGTGTATTTCGCCGAGCGCCTCCCGGGAAGAACTATGTGGCAATGGTTGCCACTCTGCGCTCGGTTTGCACGCTAGCCACGTCGCGCGTAAATAAGTTGAATATTACGTGTAGGTACTTACTGCGAAAAATGACTTCAAAACGAACTAATTGTTCGTACAAAATTGTAGTTAGCAATAAAATTATTTAATTAGTTGTTTGAAAACTATGATAAGATAGACATGTTTTGTCAATACAAAAATCTGTCACTTATCACGAAGGTACCCAGAACGAGTAGTACGTTACGTAGACATGATTATTGTTTGTTAAAATGTTTCTTATTCATTACTAAAGTTGTTATATTTTTATAATTAATTTTAATATTTACCTAAATGTACAGCAAGCGGCAGCCCCGTGCTCTTGTAGTAAATCGAGCGGTATCTAACGTAATATGAACCCTCGAGTCACACGACAAGATTCAAATTCGCGTGCAAGGTGACAAAGTTGAAAACTTTTTATGCCTAAACTTGACTTTTGTTCGAGAGTGAAACTTCTGTACGACAGTACTATTAATTATTCTGTGCTTATATCCAGCATTCCACTTAATGTAATATGAGTTGTCTTCTAGTTGCTCTTGACTGCCTCAATGCGTAACTGTTGAGGCGTCAATCTTAGCATGTACGACACTACGTATACAAAGCCACTACCTACTAGTAAATTATAAAACCTAAAATTATCAATAAAGGCAAGGTTTTTTAATATGCCTATTTCATAAATTCCTAAGAATGGTACCTTTATTTCCTTTCGTAGCAATTATGATTATTTATCAATTTTAATAATAACACCGATATTATTTTTGTGCAATGAATAAAAAACATATCGTCCATTAGAGTTGACGTCAGTACTCGAAGTGGAAGCCGCTTCCTTCGTGTCTCGATCTTTTATTTATAGACGATTGATTGATGAAGCGTAACGTCGTATATGAATGAATCGATTTATGGTTTCGTTGAGCAGACACTGTTTATGTGCCCGCTTGACGTCAGGAATCTTAAATGGGAAAAGAATAAAGTCCCTTTGAATTCATAAAATCAGTAGGGAACATTGTACCGTCAGAAATCCGACGGCTTGTCTGTTAATAATAGCAGCAAGCAGTAACATCCTTTGTGATGAAGAACTAATGCAGTCCTATTTTACGATGAATGAATTCGTACTATGACTTTATAAATGAAAAGCAAGATTTAATAACCAATAAACTTGAAGTTAATGTGAATTGTGAGCACTAAACGATAGTCTTATAATTATATACGCTTGTAACATCTAGTAATTTCTGCAATATATGCTGAGATAGTATAGGAACTGTGAGTGGTCGCTACTCGTACTGATTACCCATTACCCAACAGTTGTTATCTGTCCGTTGGCAGAGTGTAGCTCGTTTGAAGCGCCGCAACTTCCTGCGCGATATGACCTGCCAGCGTTCGTTCTTGCTACGAGCCACGCGCCTATTTTCTATCCCTCTTTGCGAGATGCAAAAAAGATTTCAACAAAACTATTCTAGAAAGTAATTGGTTATGCCTTTTTGATAATAGACAACGACAATAAAAAGGTAAGTCAATATGTTTTGTATTAACAATAAACTACAAGATATACTCAATATATTTATAGGTTCGTATAATTTATCAGTGATTACAATCAAAGTTGCCACACAAGTCCACGAAGTACCTCCTCTTCATTGTTTGATAATCTTACAAATGCGAGTATAAACATTTCAATTGTTAATTTCTAAACCTGTCGTTTAAGGAATATTTTAACGTTAGAAAACACAATAGCGTGTGTCACTGGATCGGAATGTTCAGCCAATGATCGAAAGCTGTCAGGTTCGGCCCATTATATTCTATAGAAGGGATTCTTATGACAGTACACCGTAGCCGTATTTTTAATATACCTGCCTTATAAATTGCTTAGTGAATAAAACTAGCCATTACTTTATGATCCACGAGTGTGTATAATAAAAGAGTTATAAAAGCAATAGAAAATCTAGCTAATAGAGTATCTATCTGCATAGAATTGGAGAACACACACAATAAAATTGAAGTGATAGTGCATGATGCGTCACAGGCCACAGGTCAAGGAATGCGCTCGATAACTGGCATGATTTGACAGTGAAATAACGATGGCCATGTACAAAGGCTACATCAAAACCAGAACGGAGGTACCACAAATGGCTGCCGTGGTTACAAATCAACCACACAATGGCACGAATGATCCATCTCCTCCGTATCAGAGGTCAAACGAGCCACATCAAGTCTGACGTATTTTAAATATTTTATATTAATTGTTCACCTGTAACATACAGGTACGTCCATTAAAAGTATAATATTTTGACTTGTGAATATCGATGTTGATAAATGAGAAAAAAATGTAGAGCCCGGACCCGAGGATTTAAATTTTACAAGTATCTGGCGTGGATTGTAAATAATATTTGAATACATGTGAGTATAAACAAGACAAATAACTGGGAAAAGTATCCTAAAATGTGTTTTCAGAAGACGTATGAGCGAAGTTTCAACAAATTTGTGCACTTAAAATGTTATAATCATAATCGTAAATGAAAAATGTATTTATATTCTGAAGAAAAAAACGGGTTAAATCTGACATTTAAAAGTTATGTACCTACCTATCATATTGCTTAATGCTCAAAGCAAGCACAAAGTAAACAATATGAAGCATAGAAGTAAAATCATAACTTTTAGGCACTGGCACATCCCTAGCGAGATTGTGTTTATTTACAAATAATAAATAAAATGAGAAATTTACAAGAATCTATTTATAAACATATATTTTAATTTTGGTTTTGGAATTACATTTCTTTTGATTTAAAAAAAATCTTTTTACAATTACGCGATTACGTCCAATAACCAATTCTTTAATCACATAGCCAGGCCTCATCCGGCCATCAAAGCGTTGTCGACAGCCTGTCAACATCTGTTGTTCCAATTTAAAACGATCTACAGTAGCCGCAGCCGCGCCGCGTACGCACTCGTAACGTGTTAAATTAGCAGCGGGGAACAATTCAGGCCATGCTGGGAACATTATTATTGTAGTAGAATCAATTACACTGTTGAGTAAAATACTAATTAGGTGTGGCGTGGTAAACCGTGTTTATGATACGTGTGTTATTATTGACGTTTTTTGTAAATGAGATCCTAAATCCACCTAAAGCCTGATAGTCCGGGATCCCCGGAACCAATTTCACAAATTATTACTATTAAGCTAATTTTTCGTGAGTGGCTTCATTTTGATGAGACCATCTCTTTTCCTATTACAAAAATTGTCGATTGTGGTAGATAACAGACAGTTGCTTAGTTAATATTTATATCATTTTACAGCCACATTGCGTGGTACGTTATCCCGATCCTACGCTCAAAAGTTTTTTGTCCCTGCTACCCCTGTTAGCTACCACAATCTAAAATTTTTGTAAGATGAAAGGTGCCCGCCTCTAATCAAAATGAAGATACTCGCGAAAAATTAGCTTGATAGTAATAACTTGTAAAATTGGTTCCGGGGATCCCGGACTATAATAGTAAAAGAAATATTCTTTCCAAATTTTAATGTATGAATTTAAGGTCGCTTATCTGGCTTTATTTTTAACCGACTTCCAAAAAGGAGGAGGTTCTATGTTCCACTGTATGTATATATTTATTTTTTATTTTTATGTATGTTCACCGATTTCTCCGTCAATTGTTAACCGATTTTGAAATTTTTTTTGGTATTCGAAAGGGTATGTCCCGAGGTGGTCCCATTGCCACCATATCAGGATCTGATGATGGGATCCCAGGGAAATCGAGAGAAACCCTCATATTTTATAGGCACACACTATGTTTTTCGTATTTTTTCTGAAGTTACACCGGTATTTGCGTCTGGTAGTCATCATTTTATGATGATGAGCTGATGATGTAAGGGATACAACTCCTTAACGGTTAGGAGTTGGAGGATAAATCTTTAAATATCATATGTATATTATGTTACCTTTAGTCGTAGTCTTTTAAATAATTTAGGTAAGCTGATAATGGAAGGTGGAAGGTACAACTCCTCAACGGTTAGGAGTTGGAAGATAATTCTTTCAATTTCCTACGTATCTAAAGACCTCCAGTCGTATACTTTCAAGTTATTTAGGTGAGCTGATGATAGAAGGTTAAACTCTTCAACAGTTACGGATTAGAGGATGATTTTAATATTACACGTACTTAAAGACCTTAATTTGTATTCTTGATGATGAAATTTTATGAAATTGTTCAACTTACAACTTACCTACGATTGTTTGCACTAAAAACTGAAAATTAAAAACTTTTTATAAAAAAAACCGACTGCCAAAAAACATCCAACGAAAACTCTCGGCCAAAAAAACACTTAAAAGCGTAAAATAAACTGGTTCTTCATAAATTGCCTGTACCTAATTCTTTATTCATTTATTTAGTATTATTATAATGTGTGCTAGGTACCTAAAATCTGTTTGAAGTCGGTGCTAAACTGCTAAGCCAAAAAGAATACAAACGAACAATTACAAAAGTCTAAGCGATAGTCACTTGGCACCGACTTCATTAATCCTTAATCCTAATTAAATATTAGGATTAAGGCCCGTATTCACTTTGCATAGTGCGAGTGCAGGTACATAGTGCGGGAGATCGGCGGTGATTGGTGGAAAGTACTTGTGGACCGCGAATTCGCCATCTACGCGTATTTTCTACCAATCATTGATCACCTCACTTCACACCTGCACTCGCACTAATCAAAGTGAATACGGGCCTTTAGAAATTAACAAAAACCAGTATCATTATTTGAGCCACTGATTGGTCACATTGATTTTATAAGTATTACAATTCTTTCCATTTAAAAATGTACGTTAACTTATGTGTATTTTATTGATTCTGTACGTGAGGATAGAAGGAAACAGTGTAATAGGCATGCTCCGTGCATCCCGGATGGTGACGCTGCGCTAAAGGAAACAGGCGCGACAAAGCGCACCGCTGATGACGCGACTTACGCCGCGCCGTGTCGTCGTCGTCACATCCTTTATAGCATACTAGTAGTTGCCCGCGGCTCCGCCTGCGTATACATCGTTTATCGCGGCAAATATTAGCCTATGTGTTATTCTGATACGAGTATATAAGCTATATTACTGTAAAGTTTCATCCAAATCCGTGCAATAGTTTTTGCGTGAAAGAGTAACAAACATCCATCCATCCATACTTACAAACTTTCGCGTTTATAATATTAGTATAGATCTGTCTATTCAATCAGTAAGTAGATAATAAATATTACAGATTGTTTTGTGTCATAGGTGTGTTCTCTTAAGTTCATAATTCTAGTATGTAGTAGTAGTATATAATACACACCCACATGAAGAGTAGGCAAAATTGTGTTTTTTCTAAAGGAAACCTACCAGATTTTCTGTCATTATTTAACATTTTGTGTCAAAAAAATACTGGAAAGGCTACATGTAATTAAGATTTTCAGTAGGTAGTGTTTTAACAATATGTTAGTTGCAATTTTTCTAATGTATAGTATCTTATTTACACTAATTGAAAAAATAAGAAAACGAGGAAGGAGCACATTTATGTAGTTTTTATTACATAAATTCTTATACCGTCTAATTGCTCAAAGGGTTAATTTGTTAAAGCTGGCCTATCACATGAATTTGTAGTATCTGTAATACTAATGCTGTTACAATAAGTATGCACAAGTTTAAAGATATTATCGATAACAGAAGCTAACGATTACACGAGAATTACTTCGATATTTATATATTATAATTGTAACACATATTAAACTACACAAAGAAATATATATATATCTCTTAAAACATTTGGGTAATTAATTACAGCACTAATTTTTTTCGTGTTACATTTAATTCTTCCATAAAAAATATATTTTACATACCTAATTCCTCTTACTAAAAAATGTGTACTTATAAAAAATACCGCGCCTTCTTTATGACATTTATTTTCTAAAACGTTATTTTACCTACAATGTTAAAAATTGTATCATTTCGTTATTTTCCGGTCAAGACATATCAATTTCACATAAATTTGGAAATTAATATTTGAAGTTATCAAAAAATCACACTGACACTGTTTAAAAAAAACCTGTTGACATTATATTGAGTAGTGCCGGGGTCAGGGTTTGCGAGGGTCGTTTTTTAAAATGTCTATCAGAACTGTATTTTGCTGAATGATTTTGTCATTTATTTATTATTATATGATTTTTCGCTTCTGATCGCCTGTGTTCATTATTATACCTTGCAATTGTTCTAAAAGCCTTTTATCCCTCATTTTATTTTTAGTTTAGGAGAACTTATATCCTAATAAAATATACACCTGGGTCAGTCTCATCACGGTATATTTATTTTTGTCTTACAAATATGTAAATATACCCATGCCTTTGTAAATATATCAATTCTGTTATAATATGTACAAGTATACAGTAAAGAGCATGTAAGTAATAGAGGAGCATTGCATGTTTCTGAGCACAGCTTCGTCCCCTTTGTCAGGTTATTTATTTATACATTTATTTTTGTCTTGTTTGGTGATCAAATCACCCACAAGAAACATCAACATAAAACAGTAATATATACATGTATGTTTAGCTTATAATTAATTATTTTCTTGTATATTAATAGTACAACTACCAGCAGTTGAAAAAATTAAAGGAATAGAAAAAAACAAACATAATGTAGTAAACATTCGTATTTATAATATAATGTTGTTTTATTTACAAATAAATACAAATTCAGTTAATAAATAAATGGTAAATTATCTACATCTTAATAAGTATGTTTTATATCTCATTTCTTAATCTTCTCTGGATTTGTGTGGAATCCAAAATACTAACGTTAACGTTTTCTTATGACACGTTACGGTCTCAAGAAAATTTGAGACTTTCGACGTTCGGGCGACACGTTCACGTACATTCACACTATACGACTATATTTACAAGGTACTCGTAGACGATTCACTCGTGGACGCGGGGCTCTCGTCCGACGCCGGCCCCGGCCACCACACACCACACACCACTCGCATCAGGCACAGCGATCACTGAGTCCACCCCCGCGCGGTCCGAAGCTCTCCGCTCGCAAATAAATATTTGTACAAGGCGGCCGCGCCGCTCCACTCGGCGCTTCGGCGCGCGGGCCATGGCGCGCGGCGGGACTAGATAATACTGGAGAGCCGCGGCGGAGGCTCCGGGCAGCGGCAGCCGGACCGGCGGCAGCGCGCGTACAGCGCCTGCCCCGCCGCCGCGCAGCCCCGCAGCGGCCAGTACAGCCACAGGCACGGCAGCGCCACGGCCAGCGCGCCCACGCACGCCAGCCGCGGCCCGCACGCGCACGGCTCGCCCGCCTCCTCCTCGCCGCTCCCGCAGTGGTAGAACAGCGCCTTCACGCAGCACATGCACGACGCGTAGTCCACGCACGCCTCGGCGCTGCACAGGCACGAGCCGCACAGCCAGCGCGAGGGCAGCGGCCTGGGGCGGGCGCACTGCTCGCAGCGGCAGCGCCCGCAGGTATCGCACACGATCGAGTCGGCCGGGAGGGCGCCGGCGCGCCGCTTGTCGGCCGCGGCGGCCGGCTGCGTCGTCACCGGCTTGAGCGGCTGGTGCGCGGCCGAGGGCAGCGGCGCGGCGGCGTGCGCGCGCCGCGGCGCCTCCACGTAGGCGTTGCGCTCGCGCTCGGCCTCGGGCCGGGGCCGCAGCAGTGACACGGTGGGCTGGCGCGCGCCCGTCGGCCTGTGGACGCGCGCCGCCGGCTTGGGCGGCCGGGGCGGCGCCGCCGGCCCGCCATACTCATCCATCGAGTACGGCTAACGGCTCTCCGGGCCGTCGCCTTCCTGTTCCCTCATCGTCCCCACCTGCGAATAAATACACATTCTCATTAAAGAAACCGACACGCGGAACACGTTAGAGATAATATAATCATTACACGATCTCGCTTTCGTCACCATTCATTACATCGAAACCGAGAAAAGGAAGTGAAATCTAGCCGAGTTACTTTTCTTGAGACATCTTATCAATTTCAACGTTGTAATAAGCCTCCTTTGGCTTTGCCGTAGTCGCGTAAAAAGGCACCGACACCTTAGCTTTTCTGGTTTTCGTCTCCCTGTGGAACCTTTTCGTAGTATCGTCGGAATCCTTAGTAAACGACATTTTTTGTATTTCGGATTAATTCCCATGACATAATATTATGATGATAAACTTGTACCAAATTAGATACGTAATACAATAAGATAGGTAGTTTTCTATAATTACAATATTGTTATACAATCCCTATGAATTAAAGTAAAATAAGTTTGTGAAATATAATGTCCTAAACAGTTTTCAATTGTCTTCTAACTTTGCAACTATTAAACCAAATATATTGGGTTAATATTTATTTACATTATGAATGGTTCTAAAGAACGTTAACATTTTGATGTCTAGATGAACTTATATGACCTGACAGTCAATACCGTATTGTTAATGCAGTCTTAATAAATGTCATCACTACAAAATATTGTAATATTAGTTTTTTTTAGTTCTAGGCAAAATATTTTTTTTAATGGACAGTTTAACCCATTACAAACGAATTTTATTACCATGATAGGATCATTGGACATAATACGGTCACATCGCATGTCGTACGATACTATTGCTAGCAGTTTTATTTTAGACTATGTGGTAACTCGAAAAGTACTTCTTACTCATCTTTTGTCATTGTACATGTTGTCGTGAGCGATAAAAAGTATATTACATATACAATTTCTATTTCGCTTTATTTTCTCAATTTTTTAACGTAACTATTCGAAGCTTTATCGACACCCGTCATAAGATAATACGAGCTGAATGTATATATTGTTTCTCATTTTAAAAAATGTAGACAGGTACCAAATACTGACAGGTTAAACCTGTTTGGTTTTAAAAGTGTATTCGGTATTGCACGCTTTTTCTCTTGACTATTACTATACACAGCTTCGAGTCGTACTTTTTATGGTATTATTAATATTTAGGTAATAAAACATCCTAGGTATATTCTTACTTTTAAGTTATTTTTATACTTATTTATTAGTCGTTTCTATAAATGCCCTCTATAGCTTTCACACATATATTTCACACTTTACACATCGGATTCTGTCAGATATTTAAAATATACCTATACTAGTTTTTGCTCGCGGCTCCGCCCGCGTGTATGTCGGTTATCGCGGTATATAGCAGCCTATGTGTTATTCTGATGTATAAGCTATGTTACTGTAAATTTTCAGCCAAATCCGTTCAGTACTTTTTGCGTGAAAGAGTAACAAACATCCATCCATCCATCCATACTTACAAACTTTCGCGTTTATAATATTAGTAGGATATTCTGTACCGTTACTGAATGACTGGTTATGCGACTATAGTCTTTATTTTAGGTCTATTTTTATTATGTATATTCTGTATTACCGTTATAGAGCCTGTTGAATAGAACAGAAAACTAGAATAAAATTATTTGAACAGAAACTTCGTTTTAAAACCTTATTTTTACATTGCCGATTGAAAAAATGCAATGGGTATCTTATTTAATTGTTCTTGGACGAGTTCTAAAATATTTTCATGAAAATATCAATTAGACACGCAGCAGCATTTATTAGCAGCTTGATATCTCGAACCTTGGAAGGCATTTTATCTAAATGCCTGTCAGCATATCTTTAAAACGCGAATAACTTTTAATGGTAGCCAATTGAATATAGTTTATAAACGATTTCTTCTTATAAAGTTTCTTTCTATATTTAGCCTTAACATTTAAGTGTTAGGTCTAAGCTAGCTATAGCTACTATAGCTCTAAGCTATAGTAGACATTACAATTCATAAAATAAAAGTGAAAACAGAATGTTATTCTAGTTGGATTCTTGGATTAAACTAGTCCAATATTGATCGCAGGATTGTCTGAGCCGTATGTACTTAATTAAAACCTTCGTGAGGTAGCGTACTTACCTATATGGCGGAACTAAGAACAAATGAGCAATAAAGTCCAAAAAAAGCAATATTGAAATTAAAAAAACGAAAAAAGAACGGAAGTCGGAAGCAATTTCTATTTTGCCTATTCTGTATAGTTGCGAGTAATGTCGCTATTGCAAAGAATAACCTACGTTAAACTATCGTTACATTTAATAAAACATTCTTATTTTGTTTTGTCTAAATATACTCCTTATCTGCAGAGTTCGTTACAAGATATTAACACTGTATGTGGCTATTGTTTACAATTTATTCTTTATCTGTGTTCACAGTTATCAACTCCGTCGAAATTCGTTCACTGTTGCTATAATAACGCTATTACATATTAAAAGCGCTTTGCTGTTTTTTAATTATATTATTGTGCATAATGAGCTAGTTGTTTTTCGACTTACAAGAAACCCATTCTGAAACGAGAGTTGCATTCCTACTATTTAGGTGAAGTTTGAAGTAATAAGCAATTTTTTTGAGTAGTATAAATTACAAACGTCGTATAAATAGGTTTGAATCATACAATAAATGAAAGCATCGTTATTAACTCGTTTGTTGAGAACGTTCTCGCTATTAGCGCTGATCGCTGCACGTGTGCCGGTCGCCAGGCGGCGAAGCGGAGCGTCGCCACTGATCATTCATGTTAGCTCGATTTGTTCTCAATTCATATAATTACAACCTACACATGAATTCGTGATCTACGAGCAGAAAGCTACTTGTGACGCCGCGCGATTTGTATACGAGCATACAGTCGGTTTTGACCGGTGGGCTAGAAGTCCCACGTCAAGACGACTAATGTACTTACGAAGCAGACATTCCACGGTCACACGTCTCCTACACACATCGCTCCACACACAAGGGCACTGGGACCAAGTGGCCCAACACTCATCACTTAGCAACTTATCGCTTGGCGACCAAATGGTCGTACCGCACCGAAACCGCGCCGGAAGATACACTAACACTCAAAAATACGGCAGAACCACCGGATTTCGGCCGCGCAAATCCACGGGAAGGTTCATGAGACCGGCGCGGTCCGGAGCGGCACCTGGCGCGGGCGGGGGGCGGCCCACGCACCGGCCTCGATTCTCGTCCGCCCGCCGCGCGGTTATCACTGCAATATGGCCGCTACTCACTTCCTCGCTGAAGTTCTTCGTTGATTTCTACTCCTAATCTCGACGACGGCGTTTTTTGTAACCGTTCCGAACTCGTGCGGATTCACTGCACTTATTCTTATACACATTTTAATGGAAAACCGGGAGCGTTAGGGCTACGCTCCGACGAAACGACCGTTCCGTTCGCTGGCACATTCCGCACTGGCGTCGGCCGCGGGTGCGGGTCGGCGGGAGAGGCCGCCCTCCCCTCACCGCGCATCACACCGCCTGTGCCTCGCCTTTTTATGAATGGAAGGCGGCCATACTGAATGAACCGCGTACACGGAGCGGTTGGCCGCTATTTTCGCGGGCGAGAGCGGTGTTAGGGGTCCGGGGGACGGAGGCCGGAAGCGGGCTGCGAGAGCTCGCGGTGCCAAATTTTGCGGCGCGGGCGGCGGCAGCGGATGTGCTCGTTTACCAAGCTTCCGGCGAGATCCCCCCGCGCAGCCGCATCCGGGAATTGGGTTTCCGGTTGACGAGAGTCGTACCACCGGGATACCACCCACATTAGCCCTGCAACTGCATAACGCTTTTACACAAAAAATAAAAAGCTAGTACCCAATTTCAATTAGGCGAAATTTAACATTACATCACATACCTACCAAGCGAAAGTCAGTATGCCCAAACACCAGTGGCTACAGTATTTTATTTATACAGAGGCAAACATCATTTGCATTCTATTTGAGATTAACGATGTTTTGAAATTCATGGGCACGTAACATTTCCATTCACTACTATATTTTGGTAAGCGCGTGTTCGAGAGACGCGTCGTCGGCGACGACGACGGCATCTGTTATCGCAAGCGGTAATTTTCGCAAGGTTGCAGCGACAATAAGGCGTGTTGTGCACGCCGCGCCGCCTCTCTGTGTCAAGGACAAGCGATAACGCAGCGCCACACCGCCACGGATGTCACACATAACATATCACCATCAAATACAGTACTAGTTTTGTATCAAACAGTATGTTAATATTTCACAATTTGATTAGTATTATTCTTTCGGGATTCCTTAAAGAAAACTAGCGTTTTCGTAAGTTTATCGTTTCTGTAGGTTTACTAGCTGACCGGGCAAACAATGTTTTGCCGATGATGGTCACCCTTTTCATTTAGGGGTATGAGAAGTAGATGGTGGCCGTTGTTGAATTTCATAAAAATTGGTCCAGCCGTTTCGGAGGAGTTTGGAACCAACACCGCGACACGAGAATTTTATATATAAGTTTATAATAATAATAGTGGCGTAGGTTTAACATACTAACACTACAATTATTTAAATTCTATTTTATAAAAATGTAATAGCTAATACCCATAGCACCTACCCATTCACTTTTCGACAACCTATTTAGAGACTTGAAGCAATTCATTCTCAAAAAATATCTACGATATAATTATTATGAATAAACAAAAAACCATTCATCTGTGTGTGTAGGTGGAAACTTGCCTTAGGATATAAATATTAACCAAATTAGAACAAAAGAGCAGTCACTGTGATGTTGAATGGTTGGGATGAAAGAATGGCTATGGTTTTACAAAAAATATTTTTCTACCTGAGTTTGTACTGTCGCCTTCTATTGTTACACGTGGTGCTCCGCCAACACATTGTAACCGCTTGTTTCACTTAAAGAAACTATCGAACTCACATAATTCTGAAAATCATTATGAACAAACCAAATCTCCAAAGTTTTTTATCTAAAAATCAAAACGATTGCACGTTTTTTGCCTTTTATCACTAGTGTGCCTTTTTATATCCTAATCCTAATATTAATTAGAGAAAGAGAGTTTGTTACACTTTCACATCTGAACCATTTGACCTTAACTTGAATAAACAAAATATATTATAGGAACCCGAAAATTCATTAATAAATTACAATTATGATATCGGTCTACATAGAGCTTAAATGATGTATGCCCATTCATGCTTTATATTAAATAAATATGAATTCTTTTGTTTGTGTACACAGCGATTCCAACGAATGCAAAAAGTAGCTCCTCATTGAATTTATGAGTAACGAAAATCAACGTACATCAAGGAAGAACAATGGCGATGACAATGGGTAGCTTAAATCGGTACCTACCTTTACCTCGTAGTGAAAACGATATCAAGCCAAGGTGGACGATGGAATCGATTCATGGAACGGTCAACTAACCCACTGGAGCCTTAGCTAGACAATGAGATTAATAAGAACACGTTTTTCTTTGAACGCGCCACTTGTAACTCATTGTTGAATTTCTAAAGCTTATAAGAAATAGGTACATTAACTCTCCTTGATTCGATTGTACTGTACTAGTTTATCTTACATTATTGTGGTAATCGTATTAGTATAAAATGTAAGTGAATGTACAATTTCTCCTTAAATTCTGTGCTAATAATAGTCATCTTGAATCATTACGGATAAAAGTGTTCTCATGGTAGAGTAGGCGGTGTAATCATTGGCCCAGTCGATAGAAATCAGGTTTCGTTTGTTATTCTGAAGGCGGTCCGAGTGGAGTCGAAGCGGAAGCCGCCTCCGCCCGCACTTTCCATCCGCTATTGCTTGCACCTATGCAGCTAAATTGATCCCATTTGTTTTATAACTTTTATGTTTTATGTGTTTATTTTAACTTCATGCAAAAATGTATGCATCAGTGGATTTTATATCCGAGCCATTAATGTCATTATCTACTAATCAATCGATTAGACAATACAGAGAAAGGGTAAAATAGATATGTACTTAAAAGAAGCCAATTAATGATTGAAAAAGTAAAATAATGATTACTTTTGAGAGAAATACTTACATGCGCAGTGCAATCACATGATTCACATTATGTATTTGTACAAACATTGTATATTGATATTAGTGGATAATATGCACATCACATGTTATGTAGGTACATACACATCATTATCTTACTTACGTGTATAAAGATTCACTTATACATACAATAATAAACACAATAATTTGAAATAATGAACTAGCAGCTAATATTTATTTATATGAAACTTATTGCACATGGTGTACAAAGGCGGACTTAATGCCATGAGGCATTCTCTCCCAGTCGACCTTCAGGTTATGTAGTGTGGCGACTTCCACATACAGCGCAACAACAACATACACTACAGCGCCATCTACTCAAGATACGTCGAACGAAGGAAACTAAGAAACTACCAATCCTGAATCGCGCAATAGAAGTTCTAGCGCCGATTATCATCATATACAAGGTGGATACCGCAAAGCAAGTGTTTTTTTAACTAGGTAACACACGTTACAAGTCCACCTACAAAGTTTCAATAAAATCGGTTCAGTAGTTTAGCCACAGGACACTACTTTACGTTTTTGAAATTTACTACACGATGTGTTCAATGCAACGCGATTATGAACGGGTTAATGACCTTAGGTCTAACTACTCAAATAATTGTCACTCTAAAATATACCTTATGTCCGAGCAATAAGACCCTCACACACGTAATCACAAAATAGTTAAAAACAATAGGTAGGTATTGCTGGAAGGAATCACTCGGGAGAGTAAAAGGGTCAACCGAAAATATCTTTTCTATCCTTTTCTAATTTCAAACGTAAAAAAACTGCATTTGATTAGTGGGTCAGTGTCAGTGTGTCGCAGTACGCGAACCTGTGACGTGTTGCACATTTTGGCAGTCGATCGCGTCGTTGCACGTTTGAAGTAGCCGGCGCTAAAGCCCTATGTCCTGTTTGTTTTGATTATTAATAATAGGTATTTTAAAGTGATTAGTGCGAAAACCTGCTTTTATAGTGACAGGACGCATTATTTAGGTTTGTTAGTACTTAGTTGTTATTTGACGATTACTTTGTGTGAGTGTAAATGAAACAATGCCTCGATTTGGTTATACGGCTAGTGAATAGTCGGATATGATATTAATTTATGGAGAATGCCGAGGAAACGCCGCTCTGGCTTTACGTACCTACACTGATATGTAGTTTGCGTACAGCTGCTCGTCATTTTCAAGTAAGTAAGCCATAGATAACCATAGATACCATAGCCATAGCCATATAACCATAGCCATAGATAGCCAAGAAAACCTGGAACTCACTTCCAGCACACGTGTTTCCCTCCCACTATGATCCCGGGTCCTTTAAGCGGGGCGTAAAAAAGCATCTCACTAGGCGGCCATAGTGTAGGTCACCATGCTGCAATGTCCTTATTCGCATTGAGGATGGTGATCACCACTTTTAGAATCTGCTCGTGCTTTCCATCAGGCAGAGCAGAGTCATTTTGGCCCAGCCAAAACTTAAAAAAAAAAAAAAAAAAAGATCTATTCACAAAGTTCTAAACTAAAAAAAACGAGCGTAAACCTTTAAATACAAGTAAGTACAGGCTTTATTAGATCGACGAGATATACTTTTTGTAAGACATTGCCCGTAAGACATACTTTTTGTTATTACTTATTTGCAAAGCTATTTGTTAGTTACTTACTAATTTGCAAAGTTGCGAAAAAATTACATTATTAAATGATACGATCTTTGTATTCATTGAGAATTGAAAAATTCAAATAATAATTAATTTAATTTCATATTTTGTGATATTATTGTGAAATATTGTGATTGTGTAAATACATGTAAATTATTATTACAATAAGTAGGCGCGCGGGCACGACAGCACCGCGCGGGCGCTCAGCTGTACTGTACTGTAAATTGCAAATGGTGTTCTTATCTGTTTTAATATTTTTAGGCATTTAGTTTGTTTGAAAATTTCATTTTTTTAATTTCAATTTTGAAATAATTTTAACAATCCCAAAGTCAACAGACATATTTGAATGGCCCGCGGTTTCGTCAAATGTCGTTTTGACATATCCACCCTGTATACAACATCCCAACATGGCGGGCCAACTGCCCAATCGTCTCGCTCTCTCGTGATCACCTCGCCTGGTCGGAGGATCCTCCCTTTGTGTTGGAGGGACATCACACCCGTTCCTCCACATGTAGAAATATAATCCGGTAGGTGCAAAGAGATTGAATTAATATGAATTCAATCTCATATTAATGCCACTTTTTAGGAAAAAGCTTTTTCATCGTGAACGAATTATACACATCCTGACTTCGACAGGAAGCGCATTCCACAAACGGATAGATTGAACAAGTTTTAAGGAATGCCTTTGTGTTTAGACTACGTTATTTTCGGATACCACCACTGGTGGTTATGTCGGACTCGAACCGACTAAAAACCGCACACCGTCTCGGGTACTACAAGCCGTGGAACCAGGTGCACCCTCGGAAGGAAATCCCTGGAACCCTGGCGTAAAACCATATACCACCTAAATATATTTTTTGTTTTAAGTCGTTCAATATGTTCACAGTGCGAAAAATATTTTATTTAATACCTATATATTGTTTGTGAAAGGTAGATTTAACTATAAGAGTTAAACGTATTTATTCGTTGATTCCGGTAAACCTACTCCTACGTATATGTATAACGAAATAGCTTAACTAATTACATAATAGAGATACGTAATATTGTTTTGAACATATTGTATAGTCAAATCGTTTGATAAATTGGAGTACCAACGCAGTGGACGCGTTGAAAATAATACCGGATGTTTGTTACAGATAAAAGAAACGTGAATGAGAGCGTTACGGCTAATGTTGGTGCGATCCGCACATATTTAGCGTCCGTTCGACATAAGCCGTCGAGCTCCGAATTTATTTTTACAAGCAACTTTGAACGTTTTACGGCAATAACTTATACGTTAACATGTTATAGAATTATAGAAATGTCTTGATTATTTTATTACGAACTAACAGTTTTTTTCTTTTGACTTCCTGTTGTTGTCTTTGTGTCGAATAAACGTATGCTGATATTTCTTTCGTAGATTTATCGGACGAGCGTTTTCCAGACCTGGTCACTCAGTATTGCGAGTTGAGTTGAGTTATCCAACAGGTTTTGCATGATTTACTTTTGTGATTAGTCCAAGTTAAAAAAAAACCGACTTCCAAAAACCATCTAACGATAACTCCCTGCCAAAAAACACTAAAAAGCGTAAAATAAACTATTGTTACGTGTGCTAGGTACCTAAAATCTGTTTGAAGTCGGCGCCAAGCCAAATGTAATAGTAGTTACCACACTCGCTATATTTCGAGACGACCATCGACGACGTCGCGTCAGCCCGCGCGTGTCTGCCCGCTTGGGTTGTTTTGTGCTACACGAGGCATCAGCTATCCGGCAGCGGTGAATGCGGTACTTCCTATTACATTTTGGCTTGGCGCCGACTTCAAACAGATTTTAGGTACCTAGCACACATAACAATACTACTATTTAAATGAATAAAGAATTAGGTATAGACAAGAATTGGCACATAGCAATTTATGAAGAGCCAGTTTATTTTACGCTTTAGTGTTTTTTGGCAGGGAGTTTTCGTTGGATGGTTTTTGGAAGTCGGTTTTTCTTTTTTATAAAAAGTTCTTATTTTTCCATTTTTAGTGCAAACAATCGTAGTTTATTAGTAAGTTGAACTATTTCATATAATGTCTGCTGATGCGAATAACTTTAGTGGTTTGAACACGTATTAAAACTGAGTATGCTCAGTTTCCAAAATTATGTTGAGATGCAAGATTTCTGTTATCGAGGACGTGGTCTACGGGGCAATAGGAATCGTGTCCAAGCTTAAATGTCGTGATGAAATAGAAGCAGGCGAGTTACTTAAAGCAAAATACATTAAGTGGTTAGTCATTATAGCGCATGTGTCATCAGCTCACCTAAATAACTTAAAAGTATACAACTAAAGGTCTATAGATACGTATGAAATTGAAAGAATTATCCTCTAACTCCTAACCGTTGAGGAGTTGCACCTTCCATCATCAGCTTACCTAAATAAATTGAAAGAATACGGCAAAAAGCAACATACATGCATATGACATTTAAAGATTTATCCTCCAACTCCTAACCGTTAAGGAGTTGTACCTTTCATCATCAGCTCATCATCATTAAATGATGACTATCAGACGCAAATACCGAAGTAGCTTCAGAAAATATACGAAAAACATAGTACGTGCCTGAAAAAAATGAGGGTTCCCCTCGATTTCTCTGGGATGCCATCATCAGATCCTAGTTTCCTTGTCATGGTACCACCGTCGGAATATCTTCTTTCCAACAAAAGAAAAATCATCAAAATCGGTTCATAAACGATGAAGTTATCCCTGAACACACATAAAAAAAATAAAAAAAATATACGGTCGAATTGAGAAACCTCCTCCTTTTTTTGAAGTCGATTCTCACTTGTAATTTGAATCGTGTGAAAGCCATAATAATTGTGGACATAGGGGTCGGTGTGATTGGGGTAATACCACGGAGTCAAAGGTAACCAGAGTTAAGAAATTTCTTAGTTGATTTTCACAGATTCAGTAAGATTTCCTTCGATAATCGTATTCCCCACCATCACCGTTTCTACTGGGTGCCATTTGTGTCTTTAAAGTTACATGTTTGACTGCCTCGGTGGCGCAGTGGCAGCGTATGCAACTGCTGTGAGTGAGGTCTCAGTTTAGATTCAATGTTTGTATGATCTTCAAATATTTGTTTCAGAATTTGCGTGTTTTCAACTTATAATATGTATGTACATATTTACAAAAAAAAATATAGATAATACTTATATCTGTTGTCTAGTACCAACAGTACAAGCTCTGCTTCGTTTGAAACTACACACATCAAAAGTGTCTAGGGATCAACATATGTGTCTAGGGATCAACATATATTTTTGCAATAACTTTTCTCCTGATTGATATTAATTAAAATTTTCTTTAAGGATTCATCAAATAAAGTATTTTCGCTTGTCACAGTAACGATAAACCAAGTCACCTTTGCATTAATAAAGAAATTTGCCATTTTCCTAATAAAAGGATTTTTGACATTTGAACCACTAACATTAAAGTTCGAAAAAAAGACTGAAATAACAGTTTTCTTTAAAATTTTATTAGGTAACTTAAACAATTAATAATCCGTGTTTCTACCGCGAACACTAACACAAGAACATCGGTTTGGCATACTCAAAATGAGTTCATCCAAATCACGCTGTGGAATGGCCGCCCATGTTCGTTGCAACAACAAAAAGAGGTCTTCTTGCGACTGGATACCCTCCATATTCGGCAGAGCTCTTCTCTGTAGCATATCCCATGCATGCTCAATCGGGTTCAAGTCTGGCGACTGAGCAGGCCAGGGCCAAAGCCACATCTCAATCTCAAGAAATCCGCATAAAAATACTTTTGATGTGTGTATATGGTGTTGTGTTATAGTTGTAGAAAATATTATACAATATCCATAAGTGTTCGCAGTCACTTATCGTCAGGAAGCTGGTCAGTTCGTTTATCCACCATAAAAAAAAATTAAGGTTATTTAAAGTCTTTATAATTATTCGACTTGATTCTATTAATTGAAAGATCGTTATTATTACCGACAGCGCTCATAAAATACCTACGTACAATATAGTGGGTATCATAATACGATGATAAATATATTCAAGTGTTAACTAGCAGGGGTCAACGTTTTATCATTGTGCCAAATTTCAATTCTTTTTATTTTTTCCCTTATACAGTCTGGCGAAATCTTATACATAAAATTCTCGTGTCACAATGTTAGTAACCATACTCCTCCAAAACGGCTGGACCGATTTTTATGAAATTTGGTGTGCATATCGGGTAGGTCTGAAAATCGACCAACATCTATTTTTTGTACCCCAATTTTTTTTATGGCAAATCAACGTGTTTGCCGGATCAGCTAGTATGGGTATAAATTTTAACAATCCGCTCACTATAATTAGAAATTTTACTTACAATTTCATTTCCCATTTGCCTGGCCTAAACCAGGTTAAAAATCGCAGACTCGTACCTACGAATACTTGAGTTTTTGAACCTGATTCTCTAAATAGTATTGATTTACGTTGAAAATATTAGAAATATCACCTAGTAGGTAGGTACATAGTTTGTGAACACTTTTTATAACACTAAAAATAAATTTGTAATCAAGATTAAAATAACTTTACATTAATTTGTGCATTTTCATTAGTAGTAACGTAAAATAATACCTACTTAAAGTCATAATGTAAGTAGGTAAAAATCACACAGCCACATTATTTACCAACAATATTTTTATTTCATTGATTAATAAGAACGTACTTTTACATAATAATAAAAGCTAGAATGAAGGATCTCGTTGAATGGTCGAGTATCGCGCACGACTCGGTTCATTCATGGCACACATTCATCGCCGGTGACCTTAGTCGTTCCTATTCCATGCGGTTATATATTTTAATACACACGCCAAACTATAATTTTCATTGCGTATCAAACATACCTCGCCATCGCATTAATACTTCTTTCTATGTGTTGACGATAGCAAACACTATTTGCTGAATATTATAAAGATAATTGTTATTTTACAACAAGAAAATCGGTAGTGATGTAGTGAACATACTTAGCCACAGTATTAATTGAAGTCTGACAAAATATTGACGAATTGTTCAAACAATTTGTTCAGTGACTAGTGTGACTACTGACTAAGCGTTGTATAAGTAATTGAAAATGTCTGCATGTATATTTGTGTATTAAAGATGGTATTCCGTGTATTCTTGTTTTAATTGAAGGCAATTATATAAATTCCACGTAGCGGTCGGGTGAGGTGGGAGGGGCGGTACGGACGAGGCAGTCGACCTTCCGTGAGGCCGTCCGTCCGCGTCCGTCGTTTGCCGGCCCTCCGCTCCGTGCCACTCCGCTGCTTGCCATCGCGACGACTATCACAGCTCCCGGCGATCGAGCGGCCAACAAACGCAGGAAGCCACACCGCTTCATTCGGCCCGCATGTCAAACTAACACTGATATGACGTACCAAATTCACGGTAGGTTCGTAATGGCCTTTGATAAAGTTTTAACCTAAACTTCCTTTTGAGATTACATTTATAGCAACATCTTGTTTCAATCATTCAGTCTAAAAAAATAAAGATAACAATTGTGATACAGAACAAACTGTAGTGTTTCTGTATGTCTCTTCAGGAACTTAATGAAGATAAAAGCATTGAAATAAATATCTACTTAATCAAAGTGATGTAACAAATGTTATGTAAAAGAACTATGTAGGTACTTTAAGGCGCGTCTCCACCAAAATTGTTGGCAATTTTAGTGTTTCCAACTGTTTGCAACACTTCAAAAAATCGCCAATTTTGGTTCCATTGTGTCTACTGTGTCTATACCGAGTCACCAAAAATTTGAAAAACATTCGAAATAAACGTCACCATAGAGCCAATAAATATTTGCAACAAGCTTATTCTTTTGACGTTTACCGCCAAAAACGGAAACACTGTTCTTAACATTTGTTGACAATTTTTGTTGCCAACACAAGGAAGTTACAGAATCTTTTGTCACCAACTGAACACGTGTTGACAACACCAAAATTGACAACTTTTGTTCAGTGGAGACCCGGCTTTAGACTAGCAAATAAATTCAAAAAAATGTGTATTGGGAAATGTATTCTCGAAGACTCATTCCCAGAGTGATAGTATTTGCTTTTTATTGTTTGTTTCTTCTTTGTCTAGTTTGTATTTATGTTTGAACTTGAAATCGTATTTACGGTAAGGTAATAATTTATCCAAAAAGTTTTCATAAACACCGTGCCTACATACATTTTGTATCTATATGGCTTTATATTCACATCTGAGTTATGAGAAATTATGGTTTATGTGGTGTGTTTTAAAGCCGTGATTAGAAAACACCGAAGTAATGACGTACGTACGCGGCAAGAATGGACAATGTTCACTCGAAAAGCAAAAGTAGCTTTGACAGAGAGCGAGTAAAACGTCCACAGCACGCAGTAGGGCCAATGACATCACTTTCCACCTCAAGTGTGCCGTAAGTATCTTACGCTGCCATGTCAAACTAAACTTTATGACCCATGAAATAGATCACAACCTTGTTTCAAACAGTAACAGGTTTTGTTGCGTTAAGTTTGTCGGTCGTATCGTAGAGTATATTTTCTAGTCCTATCTGTCCAACTTGAAAAATGAAAACAGTGTGGTTTAAAATTCAACTTTGAAATGAAAACTAAAACTTTGTACATTGTGCCATGTCAGTTTCGGCGACTTTAGGATTATAATCGACCTTAAGGCATTCAATTGTGGCCCTAATTTAGTCAGTTTTCCTTTTTTGCTTCATCTCATTGGTCAACTAGTCAACTGTCGTGCAACTTTTTTAACCATGAAAAGTTATTATCAAAATTAGACTAACAAGTGCTTAGTTTTCTGCCCACCTTAAAGTCCTACTAATGTTATAAATGTGAAAGTTTGTGAGGATGGACGTCTAGTGGTCGAGATTCGACCATATTTTTTTTTTTAGCTTTCTACCCTCCTCCATATAAACCTTAACTGTGTCAAAATTTATACCGGAGGAGTATAAAATTATTAAAATTAATACGTATTATAGTTTTCGTAAAAAGGTATACGAAGTTTTTACTTGTCAAAACTAATAATAAATTTTGAGTTTATTTTAAAATAAATACTTACTACAAAATTCTAGATATTATGAGTGACCGTTAGTTACTCATAGCTCGGTTCTTTCCTCACCGACCCTACTTAGGCGTAGGCCACAGCGAATAGTAATTACAGCTTCCAATATTCGTAACTATTACTTTGTGAACTAGATGAAAGAAAACAGAGTATTTTATTTGAATTTGTGTTGAGTGTGAATAATTCGATTGAGAATAGTACCTACTTTCATTTATTCATCGTACGGGGTCAAGTCAGTATTTGGGTTTCCTTATGGTACAGGTCTGACGTCGGCCATGGATGAGTGTTTAGTACCATTTTCATTTTTCCGATTTTCAGAGGGGGGACGGAGGGTGAAACCTCTAGTTACCTCCCATCACTCAGTGAAAGTAAAAAAAAAATTTTTTTAGTACCACCATACAAAATCGTCAACCTACTTGTTTGAATTTACCTACCTAAATAAAGTTGAAAATATATAGTATTATTATCCTGAAGGTTATACAAATTCCTTCCGAATTCACACAGATTCGCTCATAATTTGAAACATACCATCCTTTGATTGAGGGCATTCATAACAACCTTTCAAAGAATCTCTCTGATGATAGTGTATTCGGAATCATTAAAAATAATTTTGCGAGAATCTTTCATTTTGTTCCCACAGTTAACCTCGAATTCTGAGAAACAATAATAGGTAAATTATAAACTGATTATCGTTTACAAAATTCACGAGAAAACGTAAATAAATATACAACATTGTTGCTTTACTACGCATAGGATACACGAATTAAGGTACTTAAATAATATATAATTTTGTAAACTTTTAACTTGATTATGTCATTTCACGTAAGCCAATTATTTTTGTTATCTATCGTTATCTTTTTTGTTGAACTGTCTTGAAATATTCAGTCACAGATGCAATAATAGCAATGATTACGCTTATGTCTTTTTTTTGTTTTTTTTTCTATGTATGGCCCGCCAAAATGACTCTACTCTGCCTAATGGAAAGCATAAGCAGAATCCAAGAGTGGTGGCCAGCATACTCACTGCGAACGCAGACAATGCAGCATGGCGACCCACACCATGGCGGCCTAGTGATGCTTCTGCATCTTTTAGTCTAGTCAACAAGTATGGAACTGGTTGACTAGACTATTTGGGCCTCCGGTCTCGCACTCACCAACGAAACACAACAGCACGAATGCTGTCATTTTACGTTGATTTTCTGCGCGAGGGTAGTACCGCCCGCGCCCCGGTCGTGCCGGCCCGTTCGTGTTGAAATCAGCGTGGCTCTACTACCTTTACTATTATATTATATGATAACTGTAATGGCTTGAAAGAATAATCAAATTCGGAATACGGAGTGCACTACCCCTTTTCTTCAAGTGGCTGTTGTAAGAACCACCTAAGGGAGCAAACTATGCAGGACAACAGCAGTATGGTAAATTCGATATGCCATTAAATAATAAAACAGCTGACAACTGTCATTGTCACAACGCGACGTACATTTAACCTTAGTCTACGAGTACACCATGAAGAAATTGTAAGTTTATCGGTTTGTGACGTAATCGAACACCATAGATCTTGGCGGGAAAATGATTTTTTCTGTTAGTTTTTAAAAACGGAATATGATTTTTTACATCAAATAATAGCCAGTTATAAATAAAAGGACTTCTGAAAATTACAAAATCACTATCGGTCTTCATTGTTTTCCTCTAACCTACACTAAATTTACTATTTCATGTTATACGTGTTTAAATCGACTAAATCCGACTCAGGGTGGTAAATAGTGATGCGTCGGAGGTGTATGTTAGTGATTTACACGTTGGCGGCGACGTGGCTAGGTGCGGCGTCGTGGGCGAACGGGCCAGGTCGCCGCCGCCTACATACCTCATGCGGCAGAGCAATGGGAGTCAAGCAGCGTCGTCGTCGCAAATTCCAAGCCACCACTTCCAACCCACACCTGTTGTGGCTTAAGGTCTCAGTAGGCACCGTAATAAGTACACCAGTAAATTATTGCTAAATATGTATGCATTTAGAAATATTTAAGTATGTTTGTCCGCAGTCTAATTATCTGCCTTGTTTGAGAGCAGACGGTCGCGTGTGACGTTTGGGGATACCTCTATTATCGTTATTTCCCGATGTTCAATGTATGGCATGTAGAATGTGTGATCTTTTGTAGGTTTTTAGTTAAAGTGTTAGCCAAATTAAATGAGAATAATTCTTAATTCGACATCCACCAAAATTAATCGACTGCCGAGGTGCTGCAGCGGTAGCGTATGCCACTACTGTGCTTGAGGTCTCAGGTTCGATTCCCGGGTTGGATCAAATGTTTGTATGATCTGGCAAATATTTTTTTAACGTTTGGGTGTTTTCTATGTATATATTTATGAAAAAAAGTAAATAATAATGTGTATTTATATCAGTTGTCAAGTACCCATAACACAAGCTCTGCTTAACTTGGGACTAGATAGCGTTGTGTAAAAAAGGACTTTATTAGTTTTGGAGTGTGTATTTTAGATTTTAAAGTTACTGAGTTTGTATTTACTAATATTTTCTATGATGTTTAAAATCTCGACCCGCCGAATTGCAGCGCAATCACATCACATAATCAGGTCAGCAGTTAGCAGTCAGATCGCCTCATTTTAACTGAGTCCCGCGCTTCCGTTAATAAGCGACTCACGTGTCCCTTCTACAAAATCAAGGGATAGATAAAATGCAATGTGTAAAATAAATAGGTTTTGGTCTGTATTTATTAGTTTCATACTACCTAGCTACGTACTCCTACCTATAAACGTGCTCTGTTTGTTTAAAATTAACTTTGTTCAGAACTAGTTGACCCACGCAACCTCGTTTGCGTCTCCTATTGCCCGTAGCGTGATAATTTTCCCCCGTTTATTAAAACATTTTTCATTGGTGATCCGCTCCTATTAGTCTTAGCGTGATGATATACCATGTGTCCCAAAATTCAACGATAAGCGGGCGCCAAGAGGTAGACCTGCTCATGAGTACATAAGGAAAAAAAAAGAAAAACCTAGTTTTTTTTTAGTTACAAGAAAAATTTTGAATTTCTTTTAAAGTTTACACCCTTCATATTTTTTTTATTTATTTATTACGTAGTGGTGTCCATACTTTTTTTTTACAAGACCATGAGTCAAAGAACACTAAGAGTAAAAATATTTCTAAATTGTAGGGAAAAAAATTATTTTGAACGTTTTTTGTGTAAAAACTGCGGGAAATTTGGTGTTTTCAAGAGTTGTGGTGAATAGTAGCAATATCATGAAAGGTATAAATTTTCAAAGAAATTCTAAATTTTTCTTGTAACTAAAAAAAAAACTAGGTTTTTTTTTTCTTATGTACTGATTAGCAGGTCTACCTTTAGGCGCCCGCTTATCGTTGAATTTTGGGACACCCTGTATAGCCTATAGCCTTACTCTTCAGCTTTATACGAGTACTAGCTTTGCCCCGCGGCGTTACCCGCGGTACGACAATAACCGCGGGACTCAGCTAGTTTTACATATAACGTTCTAAGTTATAAGTTTTCACTTCTATCGGCAGTCCTTATCCTTATGACTGCTATTTTTTTTAAAATGTACCTTTTAAGAATTAACCCCATGTCGCGGCGCTAGAGGACTTGCAGGAATTGTAAGGAAAAACGCAGTACGAATTAAAAACGGTTGAATGTGTGAACTATGCGGGTAAGCAAGATCAAGTGACATGTGGTGGCACATACAAAGAACATTACAATTAATCTTATAACTAACTAGCTGACACACGCAACGTCGCGTCGTTAACGTCTCCTATTGCCCGTATCGTAAAAAAAATCCCCCGTTTTTGTAACATTCTTCATTGGTGCTCCGCTGATATTGGTCTTAGCCTGATGATATATAGCCTATAGCCTCCTCAATAAGTGGGCTATCTAACACCAAAAGAATTTTTCAAATCGGACCAGTAGTTCCTGAGATTAACGCGTTCAAACAAACAATCAAACAAACTCTTCAGCTTTAAATATTAGTATAGATTAGTAAAAAATAGATTCATATAGATTACTAGCTGACCCACGCAACCTCGTTTACGTCTACAGGTAAATTAGCTTGGAGAAATTTTTGCGTTTGTAGTAGTGTATGGTCAGCAAATAAAAAAAAACAACATTTTATTTTTAGTTTTTATTTTTTTAAAGGTAATATACGTTTGTGGCTGGAGCACACCAAATGCGTACACGTCTACGCATACGCACTACGTACTAATACGGACGTGAAAATGTGTATCCACTGCATTGTAATCTATGGAACTGTATGAGGCAGACAAGCCAGTTCCAAACATTACAAGCAGTGAATGCCGGTTTTCACTTCAGTGAAGACGTGTATGAATTAGGTGTTCTCCGGCCATAAATGTTTTATTCTAATAATTCATCAACCCCAGGCATATCACAATCATCCCCATCCTCGCTTTCATCAGATGAATTATTTAAATTAATTATGATTCGTTCTGATATTGTGTCTAAAGCTGCGTCTCTACCCTGATATTTGTTTTCCTCCTCAATAGCATGCAGACAAACTTTTCTCCATTCCTCTACAGTTATGGCGTTCATTTTTTCTTCAGCTAATGACATTATAACCTTCATATTCATTGCGACATTCTTTTTTGCAACATATGTTTTCACTATCCCCCATATATTTTCTATAGGATTAAACTCCGGATGGTATGGTGGTAAACGCAGCACAGTATGACCGTGCTGTCGTAATATTTCGTCTATCTTGTACTCTACAAATCTCGCCTTGTTTTGCAGAATCAGTTCATATAATTGAGGCTTAAGCAACGTGGATGAATGCTCAATGTTTCGCAATGTCAGCCAGTCAATCATTTGCTGTTTTCTAGAATTACTATTCGGTGCAGGATTTTGTATTGAGTTATGATATGGTGCGTTGTCAACAACAACAACACTATTTGGTTGTAAGTTGGGTATCAATTGAGTTTGAATCCACCTTGAATAGTTGTCATAGTTCATATTGTCGTGGTAATCTCCACTTTTTTGGTTGGCTTTAAACATAAGCAATGCATTTGGTATAAAGCCATCCATACCACCGGCATGAACAATGATTAAGCGGTTGCCTTTCGATATATGTTGCTTCAAACCTGAAGTGCTTCCATCTGACCAAGATTTCGAGAGGGTATGTGATGTATGTATATATGTTTCGTCGGTGTAAACAATTGGTCGGCGTTGTTCACGATATTCAGCAATTTTCATCAAATAATTAATTCGCAAGTATCTAATTTCGTGTTTTTCCATAAGAAGTTTCCGGTTATCTTCTGTTTGCTTCCAATTAAAACCTAATGACATGACGTGTTTTCGTAACGTGCTGACACAACCTTTATAATCGATATCTTCTCTCAATTTTGCGTGCAAAGTTTTCAAAGTGGGAACTTCTTTATTTGTGATGTGGAAGTCATGAATTGTTCTTCTGATAACTTGCTGATCAAAGTTATCGATTACTATTGTAGGTTTACGATTCGGTTTCTTTTTAGGAGATTTAAATGTTACTTCCTGATCTGAAGGACGACATTTGCTTTCTGATACTACCTTTCTGACGGATGCTATTGAAATTCCTGTTGATTTAGCAACTAATTGAGTGGGGGTCATAATACTGCTCGGGTTGTTATTACACTCATTTTCGAAATATTTGTACAAACAGTACAAAACTTCTTTAGTTTGAGAAGTCAAAGGCTTGCCTCGACCATGTTTTAACACTGGAGCCATTTTGAATTTACAATATAAAGTTACAACACTTACACACAAATTAAAAACTTCAACAAATATTATAACAATAATAACAAACAATAACAACAATCAACAAATACAAAATTTAACAATTAACGTAATAATTATAATTTTTGAATGAAATGTGTGCTTTATGTTCTAACAGTACCAAGCGACTGACGCCGGACTGCACGTGGCACCTGCGGACAGCGTAAACTGGTTTATTCTGGTTTTGTGCGTGTTTCCACTTTCCACTATCAAGTGACGATTTTTTGCTTTAGATTGAAATATCTCGGAAACGGTGCGTCCTAGGCCAAAAATAAACGCATAAATTTTGACCCCCCCGTAGGCCCCCCGGAGTTTTAAAAACCTAGATGAAAGGAAAGGAAAAAAATATATATTTATATCGGTCTCTCCTCTTTGAAGTTTCACTTCTATCGTGTGTGAATCGCACACACACCTTTTTTTTTAACCGACTTCCAAAAAGGAGGAGGTTCTATGTTCCACTGTATGTATTTTTTTTTTTATGTATGTTCACCGATTACTCCGTCAGTTGTGGACCGATTTTGAAAATTTTTTTTGCGTTCGAAAGGGTATGCTTCCGAGGTGGTCCCATTGCCAGCATATCAGGATCTGATGATGGGATCCCAGGGAAATCGAGGGAAACCCTCATTTTTTATAGGCACATACTATGTTTTTCATATATTTTCTGAAGTTACACCGGTATTTGCGTATGGTAGTCATCATTTTATGATGATGAGCTGATGATGTAAGAAACAACTCCTTAACGGTTAGGAGTTAGAGGATAAATCTTTCAATATCATATGTATATATGTTACCTTTAGTCGTATTCTTTCAAATTATTTAGGTAAGCTGATGATGGAAGGTGGAAGGTACAACTCCTCAACGGTTAGGAGTTAAAGGATAATTCTTTCAATTTCATACGTATCTAAAGACCTTAAGTCGTATACTTTCAAGTTATTTAGGTGAGCTGATGATAGAAGGTTAAACTCTTCAACAGTTAGGGATTAGAGGATGATTTTAATATTACATGTACGTATAGATCTTAATTTGTATTCTTGATGATGAAGTTTGATGAAATAGTTCAACTTACTACTTACCTACGATTGTTTGCACTAAAAACTGAAAAATAAAAACTTTTTATAAAAAAAAAACCGACTTCCAAAAAACATCCAACGAAAACTCTCTGCCAAAAAAACACTTAAAAGCGTAAAATAAACTGGTTCTTCATATATTGCCTATACCTAATTCTTTATTCATTTAAATAGTAGTATTATAATGTGTGCTAGGTACCTAAAATCTGTTTGAAGTCGGTGCTAAGCCAAAAAGAATACAAACGAACAATTACAAAAGTCTAAGCGATAGTTACTTGGCACCGGCTTCAAACAGATTCTAGGTACCTAGCACACATTATAATACTACTATTTAAATGAATAAAGAATTAGGTATAGGCAATTTATGAAGAACCAGTTTATTTTACGCTTTTAAGTGTTTTTTTGGCAGAGAGTTTTCGTTGGATGTTTTTTGGAAGTCGGTTTTTATAAAGTCAAAACCTTTTTCTTTAAAATAAAAACTTGTTTTTATTGAAACCAAAAATCAGAGTGTTGCTAGGGATAAGTATAAAATTAAATAGTAATGTTAGGATATCGAAACATTTTTGTATAGGCCAGAACGATATAGTGGAAACGCGCTCTAAGATCTGAGTAATATACACACCACTACATATGCAAAAATTTCTCGAGACTAATTTCACTGTACTATTGCGCGTAGCGTAATAATTTTCCCCCGTTTTTGTAACATTCCTCATTGGTGCTCCGCTCCTATTGGTCTTAGCGTGATGATATACCATGTGTCCCAAAATTCAACGATAAGCGGGCGCCAAAAGGTAGACCTGCTCATGAGTACACAAGGAAAAAAAATAAAAAATATACCTAGTTTTTTTTTAGTTACAAGAAAAATTTAGAATTTCTTTGAAAATTTACACCCTTCATTTTTTTTTTATTTATTTATTACGTAGTGGTGTCCATACTTTTTTTTTACAAGACCATGAGTCAAAGTACACTAAGAGTAAAAATATTTCAAAATTGTAGGGAAAAATTATTTTGAACCTTTTTTGTGTAAAAACTGCGCGCAATTTGGTGTTTTAACCGACTTCCAAAAAGGAGGAGGTTCTATGTTCCACTGTATGTATTTTTTTTTTTTTTTTTGTATGTATGTTACCCGATTACTCCGTCAGTTGTGGACCGATTTTGAATTTTTTTTTTGTATTCGACAGGGTATGCTTCCGTGGTGGTCCCATTGCCAGCATATCAGGATCTGATGATGGGATCCCAGGGAAATCGAGGGAAACCCTCATTTTTTATAGGCACATACTATGTTTTTCGTATATTTTCTGAAGTTACACCGGTATTTGTGTCTGGTAGTCATCATTTTATGATGATGAGCTGATGATGTAAGGTACCACTCCTTAACGGTTAGGAGTTAGAGGATAAATCTTTAAATATCATATGTATATAAGTTACCTTTAGTCGTATTCTTACAAATTATTTAGGTAAGCTGATGATGGAAGGTGGAAGGTACAACTCCTCAACGGTTAGGAGTTGGAGAATAATTCTTTCAATTTCATACGTATCTAAAGACCTTCAGTCGTATACTTTCAAGCTATTTAGGTGAGCTGATGATAGAAGATTAAACTCTTCAACAGTTAGGGAATAGAGGATGATTTTAATATTACACGTACCTTAATTTGTATTCTTGATGATGAAATTTGATTAAATAGTTCAACTTACTACTTACCTACGATTGTTTTCACTAAAAACTGTAAAATAAAAACTTTTTATAAAAAAAAAACCGACTTCCAAAAACATCCAACGAAAACTCTCTGTCAAAAAACACTTAAAAGCGTAAAATAAACTGGTTCTTCATAAATTGCCTATACCTAATTCTTTATTCATTTAAATAGTAGTATTATAATGGGTGCTAGGTACCTAAAATCTGTTTGAAGTCGGTGCTAAGCCAAAAAGAATACAAACGAACAATTACAAAAGTCTAAGCGATAGTCACTTGGCACCGACTTCAAACAGATTTTAGGTACCTAGCACCCATTATAATACTACTATTTAAATGAATAAAGAATTAGGTATAGGCAATTTATGAAGAACCAGTTTATTTTACGCTTTTAAGTGTTTTTTGACAGAGAGTTTTCGTTGGATGTTTTTGGAAGTCGGTTTTTTTTTTTTATAAAAAGTTTTTAAGAGTTGTGGTGAATAGTAGCAATATCATGAAAGGTATAAATTTTCAAAGAAATTCTAAATTTTTCTTGTAACTAAAAAAAAACTAGGTATATTTTTTTATTTTTTTTCCTTATGTACTCATTAGCAGGCGCCTTTAGGCGCCCGCTTATCGTTGAATTTTGGGACACCCTGTATAGCCTATAGCCTTCCTCGATAAATGGGTTATATAACACTACATTTTTTTTTCAAATCGGGCCAGTAGTTCCTGAGATTACCGCGTTCAAGCAAACAAACAAACTCTTCAGCTTTGTATATTAGTATAGAATATCCCACCAAAAACATTTTCATGTAAAATGTTGCCAAGACGACTGCATATGGCTTACCCTGTGAAAAAGATATTAGATCTCATGTAGAGCCAAACTTCTGAACCTACACGCCCTAACTCTACCAACCCTGACTTCACAATCTCTATATCTCAGTAAAAATGTATGGCTTCGCCGTTTCGCTACTAGACCAGTGTAGAAGCCTTTAAAAATTATAAAAAGTGAAAAAAATAATAGTAGGATGAAACCCATTAGAAAAGGAGGAGAATATTATAAAAATGAAAGGAAAAATAATTTACGGGCGATCTGAGGTCGGGAAGGGGATGGGGGGGAGGTTTTAAGGGTTAAAAACGTTTTTTCTCGATTTCCGTCAAAACTAAATCCTATGGAAAAAAGTCAAATGACAAAGTTGTAGGTAATAAAAAGATGTAAACATTTTTATTTACACTTTTATCACATAACCTCAAAATTTATGTGAAAAATTCAAAAACCAAGTTTTTGGTTTTTTATTTTTATCTTTTACAAATTTTTTTTTCACGAAATTTGGTGAAAACTTACCTTTTTATGTCCCAAATACGCTGTAATTTATTTGATTAGAAATATTTATTTTTTCCCCTTATATTGAATTAATACCGAAAAAGCATCCTAATTTTCAATCGAAAATTCACCCGTCAAAATATCAGCTTTTTTCAAAAAGTTGGTATGTTTTCTGTTCGTTGAAATCTCTACTTTCCGATTGTGAAAAAAAAAATGTTACCATAGTTGTTGGATTTCGAACGTCATTATAATGGCAACATTTTGATTGTCACTTTTTTTTGTTTTGACGTTTTGACGTTTGAGGTTAAGTGAGTACAAAAAAGACGCGTATTGTGAACGGTCGACGATTGTTGTTTGAAAACCGTAATTAATTGATATTAAGCTAATTGTATTGTCCATCGACCCGGTCCCTTTAGTGATTTACCGTTTTGTGTTAGGTCGTGGACTCGCGAGTTTTGTAGGCGCGTTCCGCG
The DNA here is from genome assembly GCA_949125395.1 of Diaphora mendica. Classification (NCBI taxonomy): domain Eukaryota; kingdom Metazoa; phylum Arthropoda; class Insecta; order Lepidoptera; family Erebidae; genus Diaphora; species Diaphora mendica. The sequence continues at coordinate 38,037,164 of OX421310.1, read as the reverse complement.
ATAGCTGAAGCGAGTGAGTTGTAATTCGAATATCCGTGATAGCTGATACGAGTTTATTGTAATTCGAATACCTTAAAAGATATACAGCACTTGGAGCAAGTTGTGTGAACGTACCAAGACAAAGCAGAGAGGAACTACCCAAGAGATCTCTTGGAACGCCGAGAAGAAGGAAGCCACACACTCCAGTAAGTGCTTCATGAATTTAGTTTAGATTAAGTTCACGGTGATTCGCCGTGGTTTATTCTTCTCGCCAATGGACTAGTAGCGAGTTAATGCTTATACTCATGGGTCCTATAGGTATTACAAGTATCACAAAGTGATCGCTCCATTGGTGGGAGGAGTGAACAATAGTAAATCTTCTCAGAATGCAAAAAATCTAAAAAAACTCGAATTCGAAAAAAAAGTTTTAATCATTAAAAATAATTTTATCAAAAAATGTGATTCCTGCAATTTGTTTCAATTAAAAAGTTGATTTATTTAATGCTTATTACATTTATGTCATAAAAAATCTCATTATATATAAATATAAATGTAAATCGTTCTATTAAATGTAGATACTTTATTCTGATTACGTTATTCATTACAATATTTTAAACACATTAATAATACCATTCATAAATATATGAAAATCGGCCAAAAGTTTGTTATTAAAAATATATTTACGATATATATTTTATATATATTTTTATAGATTTTTAATATATTTTTTATGTATTTTGATATATTATTTTTTCATGGGGGTGACTAAAGTTTGTGCAAAATTAAGGAGATTATTATTTTATAATCTTGTACTAAAATATCATTCAATTTTAATCTTAAGGTTATGTTACGTTAAACATGCTATTTTTTAAAGAAAATATTACTATTTTTATGTTTGAGTTTATTGATACAGATAAAAATAGAGATAGTATTTACCTTCCTATGCAGATTCGAATAGCTTTTTTTTTAGTAAACTTGTCACAATTATCTTAAAGAAACTCAGCGTGCACGTGTATTTTTATAAACGACTAGCTTTTACACGCAGCTTCGCTCACGCAGACTTTCATGCCCTGATTTACCCCCTTAGGGGTGGAATTTCAAAAATTCATTTCTTAGTGCTTACTTACGTTATACAAAGAACCTACATGCAAAATTTCAGGATTCTAGCTTCAGCGGTTTGGAATGTGCGTTGATTTCTGGGTATTTCAGTCAGTCTGTCAGTCAGTCACCTTACTCTTTTATATATATAGATGTTGTATACTGTACTGTATTTCGAATACTGGCTAGGCTAACGGTTGTTACAGCTGCTACAAAACAGTAGGTGTGTATGTAGTAAGACCCAGACCCGCCTAGCCTCTTCCCCACTTCTCTATGAAATACCTTTTGATGGGCTAAAAATTTTCGTAGGTCACTCAGGTATATAAGTTATCTTAAAATAGTTATAAATAGGCATCTACGCATATAATTTAAAGAAGTTTCGACTACTTTCTCCAAATATTGTAGATGTCTTATTAAGTATTCATTTTATTAACTTATTTGTTTGTTAATTAAAGTAGTATATTTTGATTTGCATTTTTTTTTATCAATATAACATTTAATTTTACGTTTTTCGAGTAATTAAAGTGTACATTTTCATAAATAGCTCAAAATTGTATATAATAATTAAAACAAATTTTCGAATTCGAGTTTTTTTCGATTTTTTGCATTTTCTGAGAAGATTTACTATGGTAACAATTTAATTTATTTTTCACAAAGTAAGTAGAGTAGGAAAGTAGAGATTTCAACGAACAGAAAACATACCAACTTTTTGAAAAAAGCTGATATTTTGACGGGTGAATTTTCGATTGAAAATTAGGATGCTTTTTCGGTATTAATTCAATATAAGGTGAAAAAATAAATATTTCTAATCAAATTAATTACAGCGTATTTGGGACATAAAAAGGTAAGTTTTCACCAAATTTCGTGAAAAAAAAAATTTAAAAGATAAAAATAAAAAACCAAAAACTTGGTTTTTGAATTTTTCACATAAATTTTGAGGTTATGTGATAAAAGTGTAAATAAAAATGTTTACATCTTTTTATTACCTACAACTTTGTCATTTGACTTTTTTCCATAGGATTTAGTTTTGACGGAAATCAAGAAAAAACGTTTTTAACCCTTAAAACCTCCCCCCCATCCCCTTCCCGACCTCAGATCGCCCGTAAATTATTTTTCCTTTTATTTTTATAATATTCCCCTCCTTTATAACCAAAAAAAAAATAGTAGAATGAAACCCATTAGGGGTTTCATTCTACTATTTTTTTTTTGGTTTTAAAACTTATCGACACTGGTCTATACAGTCACGAAGGCGAAACGAACGCCTTTTGTGTTTGCAAATATCTAGTTTCTGAAGTAATGTGTTGTGGGAATATTTAGTTTCTGAAGTAACGAAACAGCCAAGCCATACATTTTTACTGAGATGTAGAGTTTGTGAAGTTAGGGTTGGTAGAGTTAGGGCGTGCAGAATCAGAAGCTTGGCTCTACATGAGATCTAATATCTTATTCACAGGGTAAGCCATATGCAGTCGTCTTGGCAATATTTTACATAAAAAATGATTTTGGTGAGATAATTATAATATTGTTTATTACTAACTGCCTAACTAGGTACTTACCTAGTTAGGCAGTTGCCTAGCTACTTAGATGCGTATTATTTGTTTATTTACCTGAAAGGTGATTTCTTATGTTTTTCCGAATCAAATAGAATTTTATTTTCAACTAGCTGACCCACGCAACGTCGTTTGCGTCTTCTATTACCCGTAGCGTAATAATTTTCCCCCGTTTTTGAAACATTCTTTATTGGTGCTCCGCTCCTATTGGTCTTAGCGTGATGATACATAGCCTTCTTCGATAAATGGGCTATCTAACACTGAAATAATGATTTCAAATTGGACCAGTAGTTCCTGAGATTAGCGTGTTCAAACAAACTCTTCAGCTTTATATATTATAGTATAGATGTATTTATTATACTCTTCTAAGATCTAATACTCATAATCAACAACACATTTATTTGGATAAAGATTAATATTAGGTATTATGTTGTTAAAAACTCTTTGGCAAATAACTCATTATTAGGTACCAACTCTTAGCGTCTTATACTCGTGATAACTTCTAAACGAAACGTCGGATTGGGATGAAACAAAAAGTATTTTACTACTACATAAATACCCTTGATAATATAATGCTTTATTTGGATAAGGATTAATATTACGATACACATTTAACGTAGTTTCTTTCTTCAGACGATTTAATAATTTTTTTGAACACAAAAGCGGTTATTGTGACTAAACCATGATAGTTATATATATGCTCTCGCGGACTTTTTTGTAGATCTTAATGGGACCTACAAACCCGTAACACATTATTTTGTTCTATTGTCAATAGTTATTGCAGCACACGCAAAAAAAGGTTTTCGATTTCACACCTTGGGTTACGAAACAGCAATTTTATTACGGATCCCTAATTTTTTTGAAAATAAAATATAGCCTATAGCCTTCCTCGATAAATGGACTATCCAACACTGAAAGAATTTTTCAAATCGGACCAGTAGTTCCTGAGATTAGCGCGTTTAAACAAACAAACAAACTAACTCTGCAGCTTTATAATATTAGTATAGAATTAGTATAGATTTCACAGAGTTTATAGGTATTTTTTTAATATTATGAACGGAATGCTCACTTTTTTTACAGAATTTTGAAGATATGCGAGTACATACATCATAATACCGCATTCTTGCTCACGCTTCGTTAATCTCATGTCATCCCGGTAGTGTACGTAAGTAGGTATGGCATGAAAAAACGTTTAGATTCATGCATATTTATAGGTTTTTTTATCTGTACCTCAGTAGTATTTACTTACAATATTTAAACTGTCTTACTCACCTACATTTTACGTAGGCACTGTCAAGACCAACATCTGTAAGAATATTATGAACTGTAATCGTTCGTATCTTTAAATTGCGTCAATCAAGACGTTAAGAGCATCTTAATCGAATTGAGTTGCGTTTAGTTTTTTAATTAGTGTTGTGAATCGTTTTAAACGTTGATAATGAATATACATAGAGCTACTCTACATTCATCTCATAAGAGGCGTTCACAATTGTAGCCTATAAAGTACTTTAAACCAAGCGGAACAGTGTCTATCATTGCGCATACGACGGACTCAAAACATCGCGAGTGACAAGTAGTGTTTTGTTAGGAGGAAAAAAATTAAGAATAAATGCGGATAACAAAAACGTCCATTTGATATAAAATATTTATCATGAATGAATAAAACAATTTCACGTTCATAGCGTTAATCAATGAGTTGCATGCAGGCAAGAGTCCGAGTCGATGTCGAGCTCATTGATCGATCGACTCGATACAGATCACTACAGGCGCATTTCGAGTGTACACATTGCTCACAGGCAAACAAAACCGGATAGTGCACACAAGCGTACACCGTGTAGTGTGCGTGCGTGCGCGAAGGATTTCCTACCGCCCCGCACCCGCGACCGCGTCCCGCCACAGACCTGTTGCGCCGCTACCGGAGTTACGCCGCATAGTTACCAGACTTGATATGCCTGCTCCGCACCGCGCGCCGTATCGACTCAGCGCCGAGTTCGGAGTGGTGAGCCCACGCACACCACACCACACCACATATACACACCATTCGAACACTTAATTATCATGGCGCAGCACTCGTGAAATTGCTGTGCATATCGCCTGGTCTCACCGGCATCTTTTATTAATCTGATATCTTCCATTACCGGTTACACTGAAGTAAAACGCCTAACCCGTTCGATTTTATAGCCCCTCTTATGGATGCAGCCGGTTACATGACATCATGTGATGCTAATTTACTCAGACGGCGCTATCATTTAGCATTATAAATCTTTAAAGGAATCGATCGATCGTTTTATTAGAGTTCCTCATAGACTAGTGAATACCGCATTAAAGACAGGTTAAGGTGTATTACGTCAATAATCTTGTGTGGAAATCTGATTTGACTTCTACTAATTAGTTGCTACTAAAATTCATAGAATTTAGTTTTGTTGCTGAACTCACTAAACTTCTGACTATAAGTAAAACTACATCAAGTTCGTCTGATATTGTTTAGCTTTTTTCTATCTTAGGGATAAAAAAGACGTTTAATGAATAGGTATTAACTATTACGCTATTTAAGATTTTAATTTTTTCTACATATTTTCTGAAGTAAGGAGGCCAATCATGACAAGCTTGTGGACGCCTGTAGTATATTTAAGGAAAGCTCGATAGCCGCAAGCTAAACACAGTGAAAAAACAGGTAGCGCCGTTCCACTGTATCGATCTTTTTTTTTATTTATCTGGAGCTTCGCTCAGCGTCTCGGACCCGAACGGAAGTTGTAACGATTTTTAATCGTAGCAAGTATCTCGGCCGGCCGGTTCGTGTATAGCCGCTTTGGACAAGAGTTTATATTATATTTTTTTGTAAACAACCACCGGAAACGGTCTAGAGAACACACTGCTCTGGAACACATATCTTCCATTACGTCTGTCTCTCGGTTCTCAGTAATAACGATAAGGGATACAGATAACATTTAATATTAAGACAAGATTCACTACATTTTAGTTCAAAAAAAAAAAAAAAACTTTCCCGAATCTCGTCAACACTGCAAAGAACAATAAGTAGCCCTTCTTTGTCTACTACAGAGGCAATGAAAGATGGTATCAATGTCAATAGCTGACCCCGTATAAGACATACTGTAATTTGCTACGGTGTATTTTTGTAACATTTTTCTGCCAATAGCAAAGCGTGGGTGCGTGATAATGGCCCGAAATATCCACGTTCTCTACCGCCCACTCGGTCTATCGAGAATATTACTTTACAGATAAATAATTCGTATAAGCACGGATGTCCACTAAACTATACAAATATGCAACCTATTTAGAAATACAATTATATTATATCGTACTAATAACCTAGTAGCTTAGAAAGCTTATATTTGTTGCTTGGAAAATGATCGAACGTTCGCTAGAGAGTTGATATTGCTCGCTTTAGTAAGTAGTAACTGCTTTGCTATATCTTCTATCTTAAATTCATCATAAATATTCCGATTCCATGGATACAAAATCAACACACAAATAGTTGCGTCTATCGTCAGACTAAGGTAGCACAGTTCCATATCAAAGCTTACCTGAAGGTCGCGTAAAACCGCACACAACGCGAAGATTGTGTCTACTATTGACATGAAAAAACTTCAAGGGTGTAAGATATGATAATGTAACAAATCAAAGTTTATGTTGTCAGCTATGTAGCGAAACACAGACGTCGTTATGTGCTTAATGACATTGTATATCTTCACAATTAAACTTTGAACAGTTGAATAAAATGATCCCATATGCCGTGGAATCGATCTTACGGTTAATCGAACATTTGAGATTAGAACTTAAAGATAGCAGGAGGCCTAACTGCGTCTATTACATCGTCTATCTTACTGCAAGATCGGCTGTCAAGATGAAGAGTTCCGTACCTTGTCGTGGACTGGCGCCGCGTCGTAGAGTATTTATAAATATCCCTTTGAAGCAACCGCTTCTACTTTTTTCACTGTAAAAGTTTACTTAATTTCACAAGGAATTTGGAAATTAAAATATACATATTGTGTCAAGATTGTTGCCATATTTGGTACTCACAATTCATATTTTAATGCAAGCAAACTGGACTAACTTGTGTATGTGTATGTCTATAATAAATAATAATAATAAAAGGTTTATTCATTCCATACAAAATTGTTACATAATTACATAACTGTATAAATTATATTATTACACTAGCTGTTGCCCGCGGCTCCGCCCGCATATATGTCGATTATCGGTGATGCGTTATTCGGATGTAGGTATATTTAAGCTATAATGCTGTAAAGTTTCATCCGTTCAGTAGTTTTTTGCGTGAATAAGTAACAAACATACACACTCACAAACTTTCGCCTTTATATATTAGTGTCATGTGATGTGATAGTGTGATTATATTTGTTATTATTATATTTATTTTAATATTATATTTGTTGTTTTTATATGTATTTTTAAATTATATTTTATTACAATTTAATTACATACTTTATTTTATTTTTTTGTTCTATGGACCCCTGTTGGGTAAAAGTATATGTCTATAGAATAGTAAAAGGTTGCAAGTAAGCTAATGGGCGAGACATCTCCGCTTATCTTGTTTTAGCAAGAGAAACTATGATACTGAACTATCAAACTCGCGGTCACGGATGTCGAAAGTTGTACAGGATCTGAGTGGCAATCACCTACATTCGCTTCTCAGATATTAAATCAATTCTAATGCCGTGAGAGGTAATATCAATTTTAAGATGTTTCCTTTTATCAAATGACCATTTTTATTTGGCTTCACGTGGAAGTTTTTGAAAAGGTTACACTCAAAGGCATATATTATAAATATTACGGTGAAGTTAATAAATTACGTGATTGCAGGGTACCCAAAATCTGTTAGATATAAGGTACAATATAATCGATATAATGATCAAACATTTTATATTTAAACAGTTTATGTACTTGTGTCTAGGTATAGGCGTACAGCTTATTCTATCTATTTAAATGGTGACATTCTTTGACATATATATCTATATTTATTGTAATAATCTGAGAGTTAGAAACGTTCTGTAAGACATTCAATAATAAGTAAAGGTAGTTGTAGAATTTATTCTACACATCGACATCCAGGCAACGGAGCGGTCGCCGAAGAACCAGTTTCATTTAATCATCATAATTGCGTCCTCCGTTAAGCCTATCCCGCGCTTCAAAGTGGTAGAGGTGAGAGCACAGATGTGACGCTCGCTAGTCGCTACTCACTTCCATTCGAAACTTAATATATCATAGTTGGAAACTAAGATTAAACAAGTGTTATCTCATACGTTTGTTTTTGTAACTCAAAAGATATGAATGAAAGTTTCTTGAATTTGAATGATAAACCAAATTGCGACGAAATTAAACATCTCCATCACTAATATTTATATTTATCTACACACCGAGCTGTTAAAGACTACTATATTGATTTGATATATATTAATAATATTGTCAAATTCTCAAGTATAATTCAGTCGTTATTGGTAGCTTTGATAAGGTGACACACTGTGTTATCTGTGTACGCTACACGAGAAGGAGAAAAAATATTTAGTCAAAATCTATCAAGGCCACGCCTTACGCGGAACTCTCGATTAGTCTCGATTCTACAATAAGTTTTTGATATATTTGATACGTGCCAAGTTGGGCAATGTCAAATAAGTTATTGAGGACATCTAAAGGGTATGGACTGCCTAAGTCAAGAAATGAATTTTAATAACATTATTAGTAGAGTAAACATTCATGACTAACTACTATATGGTTAGAAGTTTATTTTTGTGTGTGTCCGTTGGGAGTTTGTGGGTATTGATATCGTTTTTAGATACGTCATACGTCAATTTCAACAACGCATTCTGTAGATGGTGAATAAAAGGCTTGAATTTTAGTGGGTTCCTTCAAAGAGCATGTCACAATGATATTTTAAAACATATACATAACATCATGGCATGTCACGATGTAATAGACTTCTTGTTCTGTCCCGCTGCTATTTAAGTTTGTTATATCTACCTCATTTTCTTAAGTTTTATTCTTCTATCTAAATAAAACATTCGAGAAGGTAAGTAAGGACTGGATAAGAAATATTAATGTAAATATGAGTTAAAATTAATATCAAAAACGGCTAAAATATCTTACACATCTTAAACACAGTTAACAAATCAAACTGAACATAAAGTAGGTAATAGGAGAGTGGGACATAATTTTCGATTCGTAATAATTAAAACACGTCTATGTTTCCCAATTGTGACGTAAAATAGCTTTTGGGTAAATCCACTAAGCTCCGTGGAAGCGTGGTGTTGAACAGACGACGCGGTAAACAGGAAGTGGTATCGGGCAAGCGAACGTTGGCAACTCTTCAACTAGACTACCACGTGGTACCATCGACGACACTGCGCATTCACAATTACACCACTATGATGACGATAAATTTTATATACCTCAGTAAATATAGTCAATCTGTATACATCCTATCCTACTCAGCAAATATAATATTTTAGTTTTATAAATGCAAAAGTCTGTGAGGATGGTGATATAAATGTTTGTTACTCTTTAACCCAAAAACTACTGAGCGGATTTAGATGAAACTTTAGAGTAACGTAGTTTATACATCCCAATAGTATTGTCTATGTATATAGACTACCATTTATCGCTATATCCGACATACACGCGGACGCAGGACGGAGCGACAAGAAAAAGAATATTTAAAAAACTCAAGAAGTTCTACACCGATTGAGCTAGAATTTTGAAACAATGTAGATACAGTAGATACAGTCCTATGTCACAGAATAACTACCTATGTTTTTTAATTTTTCACGTCGGATTTCTTCTCTATTTCTTATCAATACAACCACAATTTGCCATGTCGAAGCGTGTCAGGACAGAGCTACTTGAAGATAAAAGATAATACATATCTCCTTTAAAATAACTTATTATAATTGCTATTTTACTATTAACACTTTTGATAAAATTTACTTTCAAAATCAAAATCTTTATTGCTAACTAAGTGTAGGTACATTTGTGAATTGTGATCTTATAACTTTACGGGATATAGCCGCGGAATTATTACTACGTAATATATAAGTTATATAACGCATCTAGTGTTTGAGATACAAACGTAGGAACGACTATATTACCTGACAGTCATGTAGGATTTTATCTATTTACACTGGACCGGTAGCAGTGTCAAGATATTTTATAACAGTCTCCTGTACAATCCATAATAAATATGTATAAATGCGAAAGTAACTCTGTCTGTCTGTCTCGCTTTCACGGCTAAACCAATGCACCGATTTCAATGAAAATTGGCATGGAGATACTTTGATTCCTGAGGAGGGACATAGGCTTCTTTTTATCCGACATATATGCGGGCGAAGCCGCGAATAAAAGCTAGTCTGATATAAAAGTAAGAACTTTTCGTTTAGGTATTGAAAAAAATGTGACAAAAACCAGCGCGTTCCTTCCGCGAGCCACATGGTCAGGGTTGGGACAAAAGGCGCGTCTGAATATGCACTACAGATGTGGTATCTGGTCCATGTGTCACGAACAATGGTTGCCTTCATTGGCCGCGAGACATAACACTCGTTAACAAAATAGTAATAACTCGTTACGCTTCTTAAATAATATTGAAGCAATCATTTGATAGTACGATCTCATATTCTCAGAACTGTGGGACAAGATCACAGTATTGTAGAGTTACTGCTTCTGTTTATCATTTTAACAAGAGTTTAGCGCAAATAATACTACATCCCTATAACGAATTAAGACAATGTTGTAGGTTTGTAAGGTATTATGTTATGAACGAAAACAAATTAAAAAGCAAGCGTTTAGTCGCTAGCTCTTTAATCATAGAAAACTTATTTAATTTTACTTATCTCTTTATTATTATTATACATTTAAGTGGAATATCGTACCATACAGAATACAGATACATTATTATCATTGAGGCATTTTACCATTAGACTTATCAAAAGCCAGTGCCGTTTAAACGAGTGGGACGGTACGAACGCTTGTTTCGCGCATTAGACGTTGTAATAACAAACTTGAGAAAAATAAAAATAATACAATGTATATGTGTACATTGTTACCTACACAGATAAGTAGTGCGACTCAGTTTGTCAAATACAATGATTACTTATGAATGAATTAGTGAATGACAGTTCGGCCATGTTTGTTTACGCGTGCGCAACACATCGCGCGATCGGCTCGAGTCGGGCGCGCTCGCTGTTCGTCGTCGCCTCGAAATAGCACGGCACCAACACCGAACAGTGCGGTCGACGACCCTGCGCCCTGGCACACCGAAATATTGGAACTACTATTATACTGCGATTCAATCCTTTCTCTGCTTATGATACAGGTCACTTTTACTCTCTGCTTACACACACACTTCCTTTGTAATAGATATTGTAATAAACAAGATTTATTGTTTTCACCAAAAGTGTACCTACTACATCAATTTCAAAGTAGGTAACTATCAATTAAAGTCTTCTCTGGTTAATTAATTTTATATTTATTGTACTTTATCTGTTCGTTTTTCATATATGCATGTATTGTCATTATCACCTGCTATTTATGCATTTTAATAAAAAAAGCCAGAGGATCATAGCTATTTTGTTACCTTTCTATAACTGGGTTTTATTTATAGTTGTCTTAAATCATCCAATAAAGTATAATTTAATAACAGTAATAGCTTAACGTCAAGTTAATTCTTATGACAGACTGTAGCAAATATTGTATTTAACAAGGGAACTAAGCACTTTGTTTTTGTCCTACATAAATATTCTTAATTGATATAATTTACTTAGTTAACATTGAAGTCACTGCATGTCGTTTCCTTCTTTCTAATCTCTTCTCTAAGAAGATGCTTAGGCCAGCAGTGGACTGTTAAAGTCTGTTTGATGATTACATGTCGTTATTACATAATTATGAATTCGGAAGTTTAAAGGGGGCTTAGCGGTAACACATTGCAAAATTTTATTTAAATCAGCTCAGTAGTTTTGGCGTGAAAGCGCGACAGACAGACAGAGTTACTTTTGCATTTATAATATTAGTAAGGGTGTTCTATTGGTTTGCGTACGCTTCAAAACTAGAAAAAAATCTGGACCGATTGATCTAAAATTTTGACACAATGTACAACTACAACCCGCTTCAGAGATTGTTTTCTCTACTTTTCGCGACAGTTTTGTTACGTTATCAATTCTTCTTCTTTAAGTACCATCTCTACCACGGAGGTCGGTGACCATATGTCTGTACGTCTCCCTGTCTTCAGTCATGCGAATTAGTGCATCTTTGGTTTCCACATCCAACCAGTCTCTTATATTTTTTGTCCATGATGTTTATCTTCTACCTCTACTGCGCTTACCTTCAATTTTCCCTTCAATTGTCAGTCTCATGAAGTCACACTTTTTACTTCTATATTATATGCCCAAAATAAGCTGCTTTTCTTTTCTTACGTTATCAATGCGACCACAGTATGATACAGGGCAGGATACCTACACTTAGGGTTGCCAACTTTTTTTGCCAGAAAAAACGTATAAAATGATTTCAATTGGAAAAAAAAGTATTTGGAAGAAAAAAAAAAGTATTTTTTATTTATTTTTGTCTTTAATGCCATAAAAACCTATTTTTGCGTGTTTTAGCACATGCTAAATTTTTTGCTATATTCAAATGTATCAAAGCCTGTTTGACAATCAAAATTTAAATAAACAATTGGTTCCTATTTAAATTTATTGACGCTCTATAACTTTTTTTCTCGCCATTTTAGATTCATCACTGAAAAAACTCTTTCAGTGAAAGATGAAGTGGCGGGATAGTGTAATTAAGTTTTTTTTTACATTTGATAAGCTATCCATCATATTTCCATTTGTCAACTGTACTTTTCTTTTGACATAAGTGTACCGTTACTATAGTTAAATACCCATAATGAGTGTTTTGTTTTACGCATTACATTAAAGGTTGGAAATAAAGTATTTTCATATACTTTATTTGTATGCAAAAGTATAAAGTATAATTACCAAAAATAAAGTAGGATACGTTATTATAAAGTATGGTTGGCAACCCTACCTACACTACACCTATAGTCTTTAAAATAAATAAATACCTACGAGTAATTATTTCGGACATCTAACGCACAACGCCATCTAGTCCCAAGCTAAGCAGAGCTTGTGTTATGGGTACTAGACAACTGATATAAGTACATATATACTTTTTTCTGTACATACATACATATTATACATAGAAAACACCCAAATTTCGAAATAAATATTTTCAGATAAGCAGACTAAGCAGAGCTTGTATTATGCGTACTAGACAACTGATATAAATACATATATACTTTTTTTTGTACATACATATTATAGATAGAAAACACCCAAACTTCGAAACAAATGTTTTCAGATCATTCAAATTTTAGGCTTCAACATATTATCCTAACTTTTAAGAAGAAATGATATTTAAGTTGTTATAAAATATTTTATGTTGTTCTAAATAAATTTTAGAACTGATTAAATATTGAACTTGGCACCCATTTGGATCTCACTACTTTTGTCGTTGAAGTGAATAACCGAGGCATCCTACTAATATTATAAACGCGAAAGTTTGTAAGTATGGATGGATGGATGGATGTTTGTTACTCTTTCACGCAAAAACTACTGAACGGATTTGGATGAAACTTTACAGTAATATAGCTTATACATCAGAATAACACATAGGCTACTATTTGCCGCGATAACCGACATATACGTGGGCGGAGCCGCGGGCAACAACTAGTATATCATAATATTGAACTTGGCTCTCATTTTACATTTATGTTTTTGATGAGATATGAATACTTTTTGATCTTTTAGTACAGTAATTATTAGTAGATATTATTCGTATTAATCATCATTTTAATTTTATAATAATATATTGAAATAATACTCTAAATCCCAGTTAATAACGTAATAAATACGAGAGTCAACTATAATCTTAGTTATAAGTATGTACATGTACTTATAATTATTACTAAAACTCATAAATTAAGGGTGGTATTCTACTCGTTATAAATTCACGTCAAGACTTTAAAATCCAGATATAGACAGGCTGTGACCACTTTGGAAGTGTCTCTCGCGCAAGCTATTCAGTTTAGAAAAAAATGATATTAGAAACATCTCATTTTCGAAGACTTATCCATAGATATCTCAGACATAGGGGTTTGATGAAAAAAAAGTTTTGAGTTTCAGTTTTAAGTCTGGGGACCCCCAAAATTAATTGTTTTATTTTATTTTTGTGTGAAAACCTTAATGAGGTTCATAGAATACATCTACTTATCAAGTTTCAACAGTATAGTTCTTATAGTTTCGGAAAAAAGTGTACGGACCGACGGACAGACACACATGACGAATCTATAAGGGTTCCGTTTTTTGCCTTTGCCACGGAACCCTAAAATGGACGAGTTTTGGACGTTAATATCTAAATAGCCGTTTAAGCTGTGTTTATGAAATTTAGAGGACAGGTGTATGTAGCAAGTCTTAATATAATTTTATTATGTACCAAATTTGACATGTTTATAATGAAATAGTTTAGTTATGTATGAGGGTGTCAAAAGTAGATCCAGTTAGATCAGCTAAATATTACACACGGTGCTGCTCGTCAGTTCTGTTAGCCTGAACTTGGCTTAACACGCTGCCGCGTGTCTAGAAAGTCAGTTATTTTTAAAATAGGTTTTTAATATTTATGTACTAAATGTATTTTTCGATCATGTTGGGAACACCGACGCAAAAAGACTTAAAAGTCACTAGACACTACCTAAGCCTAACTACTAACCTAACACTTTTTATTAAGGAGGACTTGGGGAGTGCACCGAGGAATTTTTCGAACTGATCCCTGCGGCTGCCGCCTCTTTCCACCATCGTCTAGATGGCAGCAGTGCCGGATTAAGCCAGCGCGGGGCCTGTAGCAAATTCGGCCAAGGGGCCCTTGGTTTGCGTTAGGTTCTCAAGTTTATGGTTTTTCGGACATTTAATACACGATTGCTAGATAGCAATCGTGTATTAAATGTCCGAAAAACCATAAACAGCTCTGCTTAGTTTGGGACTAGATAGTCCCAAACTAAGCAGAGCTTGTATTATGGGTACCAGACAACTGATTTAAATACATATAAACTTTTGTTTTTGTAAATACATACATATTATACATAGAAAACACCCAAACTCCGAAAAAATATTTGCAGATTATATTAGGTCTTTACCTATGAAATTGCCGTTCTTCAGTACTGGTCATTTCAAATAAAAAAAAGTTTGTAATGGCTCTGTATTCTAAATTCAAATTAATTTTGTTTTAAAACCATGACATTCTATTTACAAACTCAGTCTTTTGTTTTCTGATTAGCGTTATATTTTCATTACATTTGAAAATTTTTCGTCATTTTGGATACTTTAAAAATTCGTGTAATTATGGAATATGAGTTCCGTCGTGGCACCAACGCGACACAAACGGCACGTAACATCAAAAACGTTTACGGAGAGAACTGTACAAACGAACGCACAACCCGTTTTTGGTTTTCCCGGTTCCGTTCTGGAAATTTTGACTTGAAAAATGAAGCTCGTGGTCGTCCGGAGACTTTGGTTAACAATAATGAATTAAAGGCGATTGTGGAAGCTCACGAAACTCAATCTACAGCTGAGCTAGCAGCAGCTTTTAATTTAAGCATCAAAACAATATTGATCCATTTGCGACAAATTGGCAAGGTAAAAAAGCTTGATAGATGGGTGCCCGCAATCGCATCGCCAGCGCAACGTACGCGTCGAGAGCTGCCTTGCGCTGCTCAACAGGCAAAGAAATGAAGGAATTTTTAAAAGAATTGTTACGTGCGACGAAAAATCGCTTCTGTTCGACAATCAAAAGCGCTCAGCAAGTTGGTTAGACCCTGGTTCAGCACCAAAGCAATGCCCTAAACCAAAAATGACCCCTAAAAAGGTGATGGTCACTGTTTGGTGGTCTAGTGCGGGTGTGATTCACCAAAGCTTTTTCCAAAACGGCATGAACATTTATGCAGATGTGTACTGTGAAGAACTGGAGAGAATGATGGAGAAGCTTGCACATCTGCAACCAGCTTTGGTCAATCGGTCGTCCCCACTGCTCCTTCACGACAACGCGCGACCCCATACTGAGCAACAGACAGTCTCCAAGCTGCAAGAGCTGGGGTTGGAAGCTCTCCCTCATCCGCCATACTCACCAGACCTTGCACCTGCCGACTATTAATTTTTCCAAAATTTAGACAACTTTTTAGTGGGTTAAAAATTCAATTCCCGAGAGGCAGTACAAAATGCCTTTGAAGAGTTTGTTGCCTCCCGTCCAGCTGATTTTTACAAGAAGGGCATCAATAAACTGCCAATGCGTTGGCAAAGATGCGTCGATTGCATGGGTGATTACTTCGAATAACAGATATAAAAAAGTTTGAAAAATAAGTACTTTCACTTATTGCATACGAAACGGCAATTTCATAGGTAAAGACCTTTTATTTAATAAATCGTAATGTACTAAATCACCAACAAACCAATGTTTACAGCTTTGAAAATTAAAAAATGTTGGTACGCATTGTGTTCTCAACACATTAATCGTTCTCGGACATTTCCGTGAAATTTACACAAAACATCATCACATTATTAAGAATTCTCAGAACTTTACATAAACCATCCGAGTGGATGCAAATGTTGTTAGTTGCCATACTTATTAGTTTATCAGTGCGTAATAATATGTACACAAGACCTAGTACACGTATGTGTATAAAGTGTACATGATTCATAGACCAACATGGGCCACCGCACGGATGGGAGTAGTCATAGCGTCTTTTTCCGATACAAAACTATCTGTCATTTTTACGGGGGAAAATCTTCACACATACATGTTTTAGACTTACATACAAAAACAATCGACTGTCACAATGAACTCAGAATTTCACGCACACATAAATACATTCTTGTGTATCATTCACAACAGTGTTTCACATTATCCGATCCGATAATAGTGTCGGGCGCCGATACGATATCGGAGGAAGTTAAACATTGAGATATACCTATAGAGGCACAAACTTCATTACCACACGTCGCAAGAAATGTAACAGCTTTGATTGGTGACGATGTAGCTTCGAAACTATTATTGAAAGTTAAACCGTTAAAGCTGTTTCACATTATCCGATCCGATATCGGTATCGGAGGAAGTTATTTGGCAACCGAGTCCTATAAATGCCGGCTACAGTATTTCTTTAGAACTTTGATGTCGCGTAGTACTTGGAGTGTGGAATGTGAAGATCTGATGACAGTCACGTGACTGAGTCACTCTACGTAAAACATCAAAGTTCAGCTGTATCGTAGTAGACTTAAAACCGACACGAACCTAATTTGTGTGAAAGGCTCTCAGGAAGAAACAGGAATTTCAGAAACACGTACAATGTAGTAGAGCCACACTGCTTTGAGCACGAACGGGCCTGCTCGACCGGGATGGACCTTAGCTGCCTTAGCACAGATCAACGTAAAATGACAGCGTTCATGCTGTCGTGTTTCGCTGGTGAGTGCGAGACCGTAGGCCCAATGATGCAGAAGCATCACTAGGCCGCCATGGTGTAGGTCACCACAGGTGCATTGTTGCATTGTCTGCATTCGCAATGTGTATGGTGACCACACATTTGGATTCTGCTTATCTTTGCAATCAGGCAGAGTAGAGTCACTTTGGCACGTTCATACATAAAAAAAACAAGATTGTTTTAGTTTGGGTGGTAGTCTAATAACTATATGATGGTTAGAATGACCGGCAATTGGAATCTAATCGGCAAACGAAATATCAGGTCTTTAGCGAAGTACCTGTGACTTTAATGACTGCTTTGGTGGCGCAGTGGTAGCATATACGACTGCTGTGCTTGAGGTCTCTCTTCGATTCTTAGGTCGGACAAATGTTTTTGCGATCTACAAATATTTGTTTCGGATTTTGGGTGTTTTCTATGTATAATTAATTCATAGATCGGAGTAGGTAGATTGATTTGGGGTTAATAAGCAGGCACGCATATATGAATATGGATATGCCTCCGGGATTTGGAAATTATTAAGATTTTTTAGGAATTTCAAATGTTGAAATGTGTTGAATGAAGAATATATCAATATGAATAAGAAATATTTAACCTTTGTGCTGTCTTTTTAATAGTATATAGGTGATCGGCCTTCTACTGTAAAAAAACTATGGTATGTTATCTATGCCACTTAAGTAAAAATGTAGAAAACGTAAAGTGGACCTTTTTGAAGTTATTTTATACTTTGGTAAGTTAGTATTATTTTTCATATTTCGAGTACCTCAGCCTTTTATAATTATAATTTTCTAGTAAAATTCTCGTAAGAAAGATCATACTTTTTACACGACTATCCAAAAGAGAGTGTATTTTGAAATATTTTTGTAATGATCTAGGTAACATTGACGATTTACCAATATCAATTTGACCTTGTTTATGTAACGTACGCTTTAAATGCAATTTTCTTTGCAATATAAAATATTAATTGCTCGATTTAGTTATTTTTTTATATATTTTGTTACTTCACAGTTGAAAAACAATACGTGGTTTTCATGTGCTTAAAATAGATACGCCCATACAAATCATGATGTTACGATATGGCAATATCAGTTTATTCTTATAGATTCACCTATTAAATCATTAAATTCTAATAACAATCTGTACCATTTTTCAATCAAGTCGTGACTCTCACATAAATCAATATAATTTATTTATTTATTTTATTTATTTATTGATACGAAACTATATTCATACATTAAATATGAATTCTCTGGCCCCTGAACTAGTGTAAACTGTATTTCAGGGACGTGTGTCTTCGCTCCAAACTACATAGGTTCTTAAGGTATGTCAATTACAAAAAGACAATCAATATAATCAAGAAGGAAGAAAAGAAAATACAAAATAGACAGAAGTAGCACACTCAGAAACCACACACCTGGCCCGTGTATATATTGTGTGTGTGCGCGCGTGCGTCTGTGTGTGCATGTGGAGTGTGTCTGCATGTGTGTGCTTGTGTAGACCAATTACCCGACCACTGAGCTAGTTATTCCTTTTTCAACATCATGTTCTCAATATCATTGGTAGTAGACTTTTATATAAGTAAGCGTTAGATTGTTTTTAAATCGCAACAAACTTAATTAAATAAAAAGGAGTATTAAGTTATTATATCAAGGCTGAACCAGTCGAAAAGTGGATATCAGGTTATCCCAAACTACTTTACGATCATTCTAGTAGTACAATATACTGTACAAGGTGTGAAAGCCACATGAAAACTATAAACAAAGGCAACATCAAAAGACACATTGAAGGCGCAGTACATAAAGAAACGTTTAAAAAGCCGCAAGAAGAATTTTATTTTAATTAAGTTTAAATCAAGTTTAAAAAGGCTTATCCATGTTCTGATTTCTATGACTATTCATAAAATCAATCTACCTACTCCGATCACTAATAATTATGTGTGTATTTATAAAAAAGTATTTAAGTATTTATTTCAGATATCTAATGCCCATAGTACAATCTCTACTTAGTTTGTGACTAAATACAAAAAAAAACCGGTCAAGTGCGTGTCAGATAACGTATAGAATATGGTTCCGTAGTCACCCATAATGGCACCAACGGTAGTTGGTATTTATTACTATGAATAAAACGGTTTAAAAAATTACTGCACTACGCCATCTATCGAGTGCCGATGTTATGTAACAGACAGATAGATAGAGTAGAGTAGAGACAATAGATTTTAAACAGACAAATGTTTCAACTAAGGCTGCTCTAGTCATGCACGTCTCGTCTAGCACTCCTGGCTCCGTTCACATAAAAACAACAGTGTCATAGATAAAGAACTAAATAATTCTATATTTTATATTGGTTAGTAAGCATAATTTTATAATAGGTACATATAAACTTACACAGATGATTTTTTTTTTGCTATCTACTCCTTATTTCGGCTTATTAGTAACTAGTTGTTGCCCGCGTCTCCGCCCGCGGGCAACAACGAGTTACTAATAAGTCGATAGATATGTCGACTATCGCGGCAAATAGTAGACTATGTGTTATTCTTATGTATAAGCTATTTACTGTAGAGTTTCATTCAAATCCATTCAGTAATTTTTTGCGTAAAAGAGTAACAAACATCCATCCATCCATTTATCCATACTTACAAACTTTCGCGTTAAGGTATAGTATTAGTAGGAAATAGGATGGTCACCTTTAACATCGGAAGAAGTACCTACTTTTACACAAACTGTTTGCTAATACTGTCAATCTTAGGGACTTAGGGGCTAAAGAACCAAAAAACACTATAATAATGGAAACGAAAATTGCAAAAAAAAACCGAAGTAGAAAAACTGCAGTCTTTGATCAGTCGATTGACAGTCATACTGTGTTGTTAGATGTTATCTCATATGTTGAATGTTGTGTGTACTTGTAACGGGCATGCATACTATACTATTTTGAACCGACTTCCAAAAGGAGGAGGTTCTCAATTTCATCGGTTTTTTTTTTTTTTATGTTTGTACATTGATTACTCTTGTAATATATATAATTATATTCATAGGTTTGAAGTCGGTGCCGAGCCAAAAAGTAATAGTAGGTACCGCACTCGCCGCGCGTGACATTGAGCGGGATAGCTGCTCTTCGCGTAGGACAAAACAACCGAAGCGTCGGTGAGGTCGTTGACGTTCGTCTCGAAATATAGCGAGTGTGGTACCTACTATTTGGCTTGGCGCCGAATTCAAACCTATGAATAGGTAGCACATACAAATTAAGTTATTTTATACTTTTCAGTTTTCGAAGTCGGTTTTTCTATAATAATTTTAAAAGAGTATCGTATGTGTGCCGTATGTATACCCTATAAATAAATAATAGTCCACTGCTGGGCACACGCATTTCCTTAGAAAGAAGGTTTTGGACTACTATATAGGTATACCACGCTGGCCAATCGGGTTGGTACAGGGTTTTTTTATTTTTTCAAGTTTTTCTTCTCTTCATGCAGTGATGTAGTTCAAATATAGCCTTAATATGACAGAAAGAAGTACAATTCTTTTTTTTTATAAACACAACTCCCCCATTAGGAATATACATCCTGTGTCGCGGGGGACTTAACAAACATACACGAAAGTTCATGAAACAGACACAAAGAACACCTAGACTCAGAACAACAATTTGTGGATAACACAAAGTTTTGTCCCATTTGGGATTTGAACTCACATCACTTGGCTTAAACCAGTAGGCCAACTGCAGTCGAACGTTTAGTAAACCTTATTTTTTTCTCCCTATCTCTGTATTCACGACTAAATATTGTGATTATTTCTCATTTCTCAGATAAGAACTTTGTCCAAAGCTGTCCCTACAAACACGACCGGCGAAAGACAATGCATGACAACGGATAAATTACCGATATGCGAAGGTTAACTCGTGTGCGTGTGTGTGTGTAAAAAGATAAGAATATCATGCTGTATTAAAAGAAAAAAAGTCTAACAAACAACGTAGTCTAGTCCCAAGCTAAGCAGAGCTTGTGTTATGGGTACTAGACAACTGATATAAACCTATATATATAAAAGAGTAAGGTGACTGACTGACTGACATACCCAGAGATCAACGCACAGCCCAAACCACTGAAGCTAGAATCCTGAAATTTTGTATGTAGGTTCTTTATATAACGTAAGTGAGCACTAAGAAAGGAATTTTTGAAATTCCACCCCTAAGGGGGTAAATCAGGGGATGAAAGTCTGCGTGAGCGAAGCTGCGTGTAAAAGCTAGTACATAATATTTACTTTTTTTTTTGTAAATACATACATATTATACATAGAAAACACCCAAACTCCGAAACAAATATTTGCAGATCATACATACATATGATACATACAACATTTGGTCCGATCCGGGAACCGAACCCGAGACCTCAAGCACAGCAGTTGCATACGCTACCACTGCTCCACCGAGGCCGTCAAATCAATATGAAGAAAATATCAGAAGCTTAGCAGCTAACAGTGGACACTAACCGAAATATAGAAAACTTTGGTTGTCATTAGACAGACTACCCTGTCTTCAATGTAAACTAAAAACTATGCTTGGCTTTGGAGAAAAAAAACCTGTGGAAATATAATAATAAATAAGTTTATTTCCACAACACAAAACACAGTTTGAGCAGTACATAAACAAAAGTATGTAATAAAATATAAATAAAAAGAGAACAAACATTTTTTTTGGCTGTTAACATCATTTGAAGATATCAAATATTGTCATCAAATATCAACGACTGGGAAATCCATATTATTCAATAAAATGTAACTACCACAATTCTTCATCCACAATTAATATTATAAATTCGAAAGTAGCTCTGTCTGTCTATCTATATGTTGGTCTGTTAAGCTTTCATGACAAATCCGCTGCACCGATTTCAATACTATTATTTGCCATGATTATTATTTACTTTGATTCTTGAGCAAGGATACACGCAACTTTTTACCGCGATAATCGACATAAATCCTACTAGTATTATAAACGCGAAAGTTTGTAAGCATGGATAGATGGATGTTTGTTACTCTTTCACGCAAAAGCTACTGAACGAAATTGGATGAAACTTTGCAGTAATATAGCTTATACATCAAAATAAAACATATGCTACTACACACATCAAAAGTGTCTAGGGATCAAGCATTTTTATGCGGATTTCTTGAGATTGAGATGTGGCTTTGGCCCTGGCCTGCTCAGTCGCCAGACTTGAACCCGATTGAGCATGCATGGGATATGCTACAGAGAAGAGCTCTGCCGAATATGGAGGGTATCCAGTCGCAAGAAGACCTTTTTTGTTGTTGCAACGAACATGGGCGGCCATTCCACAGCGTGATTTGGATGAACTCATTTTGAGTATGCCAAACCGATTCTTGTGTTGTTAGTGTTCGCGGTAGAAACACGGATTATTAATTGTTTAAGTTACCTAATAAAATTTTAAAGAAAACTGTTATTTCAGTCTTTTTTTCGAACTTTAATGTTAGTGGTTCAAATGTCAAAAATCCCTTTATTAGGAAAATGGCAAATTTCTTTATTAATGCAAAGGTGACTTGGTTTATCGTTACTGTGACAAACGAAAACACTTTATTTGATGAATCCTTAAAGAAAATTTTAATTAATATCAATCAGGAGAAAAGTTATTGCAAAAATATATGTTGATCCCTAGACACATATGTTGATCCCTGGACACTTTTGATGTGTGTATTTACCGCGATAACCGACATTCACGCGGGCGGAGCCGCAAGAAAAAACATAAAACTAAGCCACTAACTGATCAGATTGATACTGATAACAATACATGTCAGTGAACATACACTGAGTTAACTACTTTTTAGGATTCCCTACCCAAAATGTAAAACGAGACCCTATTACTCAGACTCTGCTGTCCGTCCGTCTATCTGTCCGTCTGTCAACAGGCTGTATCTCATGAACAGTTTCAGTTCATGTTTTCACACAACATGCATCTCTGTTGCAGCTGTAATAAAAAATACTAAAAAACAGAATAAAATAAAAATTTAAGGGGCTCCATACAAAAAACATGTTTTTTTTTGCCGTTTTAATAGATAATTGGCACGGAATCTTTCGTGCGCGAGTCCAACTCGCACATGGCCGGTTTTATTTATATTTATGTGCAATATTATCTTTACAGTATTATTTAAATTTTTACTAATCTCATCAACAACCCATAATGTCCCACTGCTGGGCTCGGGTCTCCTCTCAGGAGAAATTAAATTAAAACCAAAAGTTGTAGCCAACAACGCCCGGACATAGCTTGAATCTTTACGTGGGCTTTTCCCCTTACGTCTCCCATTTCTGAGATGCATACTGAAGCGGTTATACGACCAGACATTCCTGTTTCCGGCGCTTAGTGATTGCCATATGACATGGTGGGTTTTAGTATTTAGTATTCGTGTATATCGCATCCGGCAAGTGTCTTCATTAAAGTTTGAAACCATCTAAAACTATTTCAAGCCAGTTTAATCTGTACTCTGGAGAGCTTCCTGGAGGAAATAAATACTATTTCTGTCTTACGTGTGATTTTTTATTTATTGCGAATTAATTTATTTAATTTCGAATTATATCGATTTACATTTTTAAATGTCGACATTTTATACAGGTTATTATAAAATATTTTATGTTTTAAAAATATCTTTAATACAGCATTATCGACCTAGGCCTGTGCTATTCATATTTGTTTAAAAATATTCTTTCATTTTCTATTTAATTCGTTTATGCACTGTTTTATGGACCTATAGAAAAATATAATAGGTCTTTACTTATGAAATTGCCGTTTTGTATGCTATAAGTGAAAGTACTTATTTTTTCAAACTTTTTTATTTCTGTTATTCGAAGTAATCACCCATGCAATCGACGCATCTTTTTTTTTTTTTTTTTTTTTTATGTATGGCCCGCCAAAATGACTCTACTCTGCCTGATGGAAAGCATAAGCAGAATCCAAGAGTATTGGTCGCCATACTCACTGCGAATGCAGACAATGCAGTATGGCGACTCACACCATGGCGGCCTAGTGATGCTGCTGCATCTTTTAGTCTAGTCAACAAGTATGGAACTTGTTGACTAGACTATTTGGGCCTCCGGTCTCGCACTCACCAACGAAACACGACAGCACGAACGTGGTCATTTTACGTTGATTTTCTGTGCGAGGGTAGTACCGCCCCGGTCGAGCCGGCCCATTCGTGCTGAAATCAGCGTGGCTCTACTACCTCTAGACCAACGCATTGGCAGTTTATTGATGCCCTTATTGTAAAAATCAGCTGAATGGGAGGCAACAAACTCTTCAAAGGCATTTTGTACTGCCTCTCGGGAATTGAATTTTTAACCCACTAAAAAGTTGTCTAAATTTTGGAAAAATTAATAGTCGGCAGGTGCAAGGTCTGGTGAGTATGGCGGATGAGGGAGAGCTTCCAACCCCAGCTCTTGCAGCTTGGAGACTGTCTGTTGCGCAGTATGGGGTCGCGCGTTCTCGTGAAGGAGCAGTGGTGACGACCGATTGAACAAAGCTGGTTGCAGATGTGCAAGCTTCTCCATCATTCTCTCCAGTTCTTGACAGTACACTTATGCATTAATGCTCATGCCATTTTCCAAAAAGCTGTGGTGAATCACACCCGCACTAGACCACCAAACAGTGACCATAACCTTTTTAGGGGTCATTTTTGGTTTAGAGCATTGCTTTGGTGCTGAACCAGGGTCTAACCAACTTGCTGAGACCTTGCACCTACCGACTATTACTTTTTCCAAAATTTAGACAACTGTTATTTCAGTTCAGTTCACTAAAAAGTGGGTAAAAAATTCAATTCCCGAGAGGCAGTACAAAATGCCTTTGAAGAGTTTGTTGCCTCCCGTCCAGCTGATTTTTACAAGAAGGGCATTACGCCAATGCGTTGGCAAAGATGCATCGATTGCATGGGTGATTACTTCGAATAAAAGAAATAAAAAAGTTTGAAAAAATAAGTACTTTCACTTATTGCATACAAAACGGCAATTTCATAGGTAAAGACCTATTATTTTAAAAATGTAAAACGGACACTGTCGGTCGGGCACGGCAAATCTTTATAGTGGTTTCGAAGAAAAAGTATTTAACCATGACTAAAGATTTCTAAGAATCTAGATAGCCATAAAAAGTATACGCAATATGTGTCTAGTTGTCATCTAAAGCAGCGGTCGGCAACCTTATCGCAGGCAAGGGCCACATAGTGTCAAATGATATACAGGCGGGCCGCACTGTAGAATATTTTGGTATCATCTATTCATGTATATATGTATCCAAAAGTTAAGCATCAAAACAGAAGCTTCTTTAAAGCAAATACTGAGATGATGATGATGCAGATAGTATGAAAATAACCGACTGACCGACTGGTATTATTATGGGTGACTTCAACATTAAAGTGCAAGTGCGTGTTTGCAACGAATCAGTTGTAAGAACCCATGGATTTGGATGCAGGAATCATAGGGGGCAAATGTTAGTTGACTTCGGGATTCTTCTTGTGAATTTGTTCTCCAAGAAAATGCCTCAACGAAGGTGGACGAGGCAAAGCCAAAACTGAGATCGACTTCATCATGACAGACAAGAAGCATATAGTCAGAGACGTCTCAATGATCAATAGGTTAAATACCAGTAGCAAACACCGACTTGACCTCTGAATATCAATTTTAAATACCGTTGCGTATTGTGGTGAGGTGTACCGGTGAGGTTGTATCCCCGAAATTGTTCACAAATGCAACGGAGGATATGTTTAAGATATTGAACCGGAAAAGACGTGGCATCAACATTAATTTTTAAAAAATGTATGACGTAACTGATTTATTTATTTTTAAGAACAAGACTGCAATTTGCAAAACTGTCGAGGGCCGCAAGGGGAAGGGTTGCGGGCCGCATGTGGCCTGAGGGCCACGGGTTGCCGACAGCTGATCTCAAGCATGGCTGTTTTGGCAAAGTTTAAGGCTTAACGTTCGTCTCGTGTTATGTACTAGGTACACCTACAATACGATTGCGCCTTGTTGGTCTAAAGGTAACGTGTGCGACTGCCGGTCCAGAGGTCTCGGGTTCAATGTCCGGGTCGGGCCAAAAATTTGGGGTCTTAATCTTTACCCCGCGCCTCGGGGAGCTTGTTAAGGCGGCGGCCCTGCGCCTGATCTCCACACGGTCAAGTCGGATAGCCCTTCCATCGGATTGTGAGAGTGAGGGAACAGAGAGTGCACGTGTGTTTGCGTACACACTTAGCCCACGACGGCCAGACCTTCGTTATTTTATAAAAGCTGAAAGTTTTTCTGTGCATGACCCCTATATAGGTAAGAACGACCAGCGACTATAGAGTTTGGGTTGTGGTTACTTTGGCAGATAACAGGTAGTAAAGGTGTATAAAATAGTACCTAATTTTCGTGAAAGTATAAAGCTCAATTTTTTTCATATTTTCTTCGGGATAACTTCAGAAATCTCGTCTTCCATTGCCGGACATTTATGATAGTTGCTACCCCCTGCCAGACACCCCTAAACTTTAATAAATTATAGTTATACTTTCGTTATAGTATAAAATCTAAGTGGCGTGTAATTGGAGAGGCCTATGTCCAGCAGTGGACTGTGATAGGCTGATGATGATGATGATGATGATAAAATCTAAATTTTAAATATGTTACTTAGGAACCTATAAAAAAATGTTAAAAAATATATTTTATTACGTTAATCCATGTTATATAAAGTAAAAAATGTTATTTTATTATCAAAAAATACAAAAAAGAAAGATTACGTGTAAAAAAATAACCACCCTCCCCCTATCTCCCCCCTGTAACGGGGCTACTTAGTGTGGTGTATATTAAATAGCCAGTGCGAGATTTATAAGAGCAATAGCAAGTTACCAATCCTACATCTATATATACTTATATACTTAAACAGGTCCAATTCTGTACATTAAAGATATTTTGATATTTTTTTTTGGAGGGCTCACTATAATCGATACTGAAGCCAAAACTGTTTTTTTTTTCATTTTTGTCGGTCTGTCTGTCTGTACTTGGCCGCGCATCACGCCGAAACTACTGAATGGATTCAAATGAAACTTGGCATGATTTGAGTTCATACTACGAGGTAGGACATAGGATACTTTTTATCCCGGAAAACAGCACGGTCTCCCGGAGAGAGGGGATGAAAGTCAAAATATGTACTTAGTTGTAATTCAATAACACATAGTCCGATTTCATTAATTCTTTTTTTTCTAGAAAGAAAAAAAAAAAAAAGATAATGGGTGAGAGGCAGATATGTAAATATGGCGGTACGAAGTTCGCCGGGTCAGCTAGTATGTAATAAATATAGAATCACTTCAACAGAATAAAGTTATATAATAGAGTTACCAAATAAAATACTATCCTAGATACATAAGTCGGTATTCGACAACGGGGTTCTTTCCCAAAAAGCTATCCCTGTCCGGCACAGTTCATTCATTGCATTGCATAGCATCATTCCTATCATCAGATCCTGATATGGTGGCAATGGGACCACTTCGGAAGCACACAAAGCAAAAGAATTTTCAAAATTGGTCCACAATTGATGGAGTAATCGGTGAACATACATAAAAAAAGAAAAAGAAAAGTACATACAGTGGAACATAGAACCTCCTTCTTTTTGGAAGTCAGTTAAAAATTTAGCTTTTATACTACAACCAAAGTACAACAAAATTTTTAAAGTTTAGGGGTGTCTGGCAGGGGGTAGCAACTGTCATAAGTGTCCGGCAATGGATGGCGAGATTTCTAAAGTTATCCCAAAGAAAATATATAAAAATTTAACTTTATACTTTAAAGAAAATTAGGTACTATTTTATACACCTTTACTATCTGTTATCTGCCAAAGTATCCACAACCCAAACTCTATAGTCGCTGGTCGTTCTTACCTATATAGGGGTCATGCACAGAAAAACTTTCAGCCTTTATAAATAACGAAGGTCTGGCTGTCGTGGGCTCTTGGTCTACAATGGTGTAGTATCATAGTATCTCCTGCGTTGTATGTTGGTCTTGCTTGAGACTGACCGCCGTGCCTGAAATCATTTAGGAGTACATCATCAACATCAATATGATTACATCTTTGCCTATATAAAAAGATACCAGTAAAGGGCACATTCGTGTACATTGGCTGCATGTGAAAATCTGTCCAAGGATAATCCAACATTCATTTTCATTCTCAGAGGATCTATAGGCCAGATCCATGGTGGAACTAAAATACATTATCTCATTAGATCTTAATTTGAAGATGTGGATCTACTGAGTTTTTCTATACGTACAATCTTAGCGGATGCATTGGCCAGATCCGTGAGATCAGATCTTGATTTCGAGATGTTGGTAAGCAATAATTACCTAATCTATGAAAAATACATTTATTTTTACTTTGATTAACCATTTTCTATTTTGTCTCCCTTCTCCATCTCCTCGTTCATTGTTTCATCTTCACCTAGATAAGTGTAACTAAACTCAAAATTTACTTGTTTTAGCGATATTTATCTCTTCGTGTTATGATTGTTACAAAATAAAGAATAGATTTTCATAAGATTTTCTTTAAGTTGAACTAAATAATAGATGTACTGACAAAAAATAAATTCTCATTAGATTCAACATGGATCTGGCCAATGGGTCCTCTGAGAATGAATCCTAATTTGCATATTTCATGACAGCAATGCAAATATATTTCATTTAGGTAATCATAGTTATCGGTTTGTTAAAAATACGTAACAAATGTTGCTTATTAACATTTATACCAGACTATAACGTTTAGATTATAGTTAGTTAGACATGCATCTGGACTAGATCGATGACTTGGCGCATATTTCCGTACCGACCTTTCGAGCGTCTCGCGTCTGTCTGTACGTTCAAATGTATTTTTGTATTGAAGTTCATATTGTAGCTGGTTATTACTTGTATTATATAAATAACTTACTAACTACTTAGATGAATCGTTTATTTTAATTTGATTGTTGGTGGTATCTTTATGAGAGCCTAAATTGACAAACAGAAAAATGTGACATATCGCATCTAAAAAGACATTTAGTGGTGCCTGTGAGGTTGACTGATTAATTACAATAAACATTATGAATGGATATAATAGATACATTTTTGTTATCAATCCATACTAATAACGTCTGTTTGTCTGTTACACTTCCATGGCTAAACCGCTACACAAATTTCAATGAAATTTAGAATGAAGGTACGTTGATTCTTGAAGAAGGATATAAGCTACTCCTAATCGCGGTAGCAAAAGTTAGTCAGTAAATAAAAACCAGCAGTTTTCTACCTTACAATTTTAAAGTAGAGTTTTTTTTTTGTTAATCATCTATTTCTATGGTATGATAAAGTATGCCGTCAATACGAGTACATAGACATATCAGGGGACAGACTAGACAACTACATACTCGTAGGACTGAACTGCGTGTCTTTGAATAATTTGTGAAATCAATTTTATCGCGAATGAATCCCGATATACAACAAAATGGCTTTGTGAACTATAAGACCTATGTACGTTACCACACACTGTATTTCTCCAATGCTTATCCTGAATTTATAAATGTTAGCAAAGTAATAAATATTTTAATTTTAATTAGCGCTTAATGATCTGTGCGTGTGTGCTAATGTACAGATAATAAATAGAATGATACCGCGGTCGCGTCGGCGCACCCACGATGGTACCCACACCTACGAGGCCGGCACTAATGTATCCCTGTTCAGAGAATGTGGTCCCACCTACTATACTTGCACAACCATTGATATTAAATTCACAGGTAAATACACACATCAAAAGTGTCTAGGGATCAACATATATTTTTGCAATAACTTTTCTCCTGATTGATATTAATTAAAATTTTCTTTAAGGATTCATCAAATAAAGTGTTTTCGTTTGTCACAGTAACGATAAACCAAGTCACCTTTGCATTAATAAAGAAATTTGCCATTTTCCTAATAAAGGGATTTTTGACATTTGAACCACTAGCATTAAAGTTCGAAAAAAAAACTGAAATAACAGTTTTCTTTAAAATTTTATTAGGTAACTTAAACAATTAATAATCCGTGTTTCTACCGCGAACACTAACAACACAAGAACATCGGTTTGGCATACTCAAAATGAGTTCATCCAAATCACGCTGTGGAATGGCCGCCCATGTTCGTTGCAACAACAAAAAAAGGTCTTCTTGCGACTGGATACCCTCCATATTCGGCAGAGCTCTTCTCTGTAGCATATCCCATGCATGCTCGGGTTCAAGTCTGGCGACTGAGCAGGCCAGGGCAGGACATTGATTTTAGCTGCGGCGAGAGTCTGTCTTACAACTCTTGCGGTGTGCGGTCGTGCATTATCATGCATTAACTGAAATAAGGGACCGATTTGCACTTGTAGAGGAACGATGACGTCTGATACAATCGTCTCAGCATAAATTTGAGCGTTGAGGTTGCCTCTGATCCAAATCAACTCAGTTCTTCCGCCGATCCAAATACCCGCCCATACTTTATGGTTCCACCACTATAAGGATGGACTTCCTGGCAGGATTTTAATCGCTGTTGGCGTCCAGGGGTTCTCCAGTGTCGTATACGTCTTGTATCCGGTCTCATACCAAAACGAGACTCATCAGAAAAGCACACGAAACGCCATTGTTCTTCTGCCCAATTTCTGTGTTCAAGAGCCCATTGATATCGAATCCTACGATTGTGCATTGCTATAGGTGGTACCCGTAGCGGTCTTCGGGAATGAAGGTTCACTTCATGCAAGCGGTTTCTGACTGTTTGGTCGCTAATTAAGTTCCCTGAAGAGTGATGAAGCCTCACGGCTAACATCATGGCGGTTATTGTTGGAGCTCTTCGAGTTAAGATTTGAATGTATCGGTCTTGTCTCCGTGTGGTGCAGCGATACCGTCCTCCATGGCGCTCAGCCACGGTACCAGTGCTTCGGTAACGTGTCCAAAGTCGACTGATAACACTCTGACTTGTATTCAGAGCTAAAGCCACAGTACGTTGCCGGGAACCAGCTTCTATCATTCCCACGGCTCTGAGCATTTCTTCCCTGCTTAAATGACGTCGCCGCTCCATAATAACGTTGGTTTTAATCAGTAGTAGGGAAACAGTAGCACTAATAATGTCTTCAATGCGTTGTATGTTTTTATAGGGAAAATATTGACAGCTGATTTTCATCTTTTACTCGAATTTGATTGACAGTTCCTGATTCAAATTATGAAATGCACCAAAAAGGATCCATATAAATTTATAAAATCATAAATTTATTACAAAGCCACATCTCAATCTCAAGAAATCCGCATAAAAATGCTTGATCCCTAAACACTTTTGATGTGTGTATGTGACACTTGAGGCACAACACAAAATCAATAATTGTGCAAACTGCCTGGTTGCCTAGTGAAAATTCGAGATGTAATTTATACTCTCGATTGTCGGCACTTGATGGAATTTATTAACAGTCTTGTAGAAGCTTTTGTTAAATAACAATTTGTGACGTCATACAGCACTGTATTTAAAAATTTACTTTAAACTTTTAGTGTGACAGTTAAGAACTATGAAGAGCAAACTTCGATCGGCTGGCGAATATTTAAAAACCAATGTTTGCATGTTCGTCTTTGATGCGCTGCCACTACCATACCGGTCATCTAGATATCCCGAAAAGGTCAAATTGCAGGCATTGCAAATTGAAAATTACAGAAAAGAGTATGAATGTTTTTGTCCTGCTGCTTGCATATTTTGTTGGGAACAACACTAACTTAAAATAGACAATTTAAGTCAAACGTAGTCAATGAAAATGAAAAACCAGTCATACAAAAACATAACACAAACCATACAGCTGGAAAACCCACATGTCAGCAGTCAAATCATTCGACAAAATTCTGAGAAATTTTAGTTGCAACGATTGTAGTTCAATGAATTTCATTGTTTTTAATATGATGAGGCAACTGCATCCAATTATAAATGTTTGCAAATCTTCCAGGAAACAACGAGAATCAGAAAGAAATAATAAGAATCATAAATCTATACAAATCTTCTGTACAAATAAATAAAATTGGAGTGTCTGTTTGTAATATTAAAATAACCGCTTTTTACTAAATGCATATGTATGTATACACGGTGCATTTACCAATTTTTTTTTTAAAATTTTTGTCTGTCTGTCTGTTTATTTCCGGCGGTCCCGCGGTTTATGTCGTACCGCGGGTAACACTGCGGTGCTCAGCTAGTTTAAAAATATAAGCAGAAGTAGATCATTAGTCTGGAGACCCGAGCCCAGCAGAGGGACGTTATGGGTTGTTGATGATGAGATCATTATTATATTCAGATTGTTCGATACCAAACCGTCTATTTGGTGTACGCCCCGGAAATGCCCTTCCATATTATATGCTCTAAGGAAATGAAGATAAAAAAATTATTTAAACAACATTTTTTTGACTGCCTCGATAGGACATAGGTAGCGTAAGCGACTGCTGTTCATGAGGTCTCGGGTTCGATTCCTGGGTCGGACCAAATGTTTGTATGATATGCAAATATTTGTTTCGGAATTTGGGTTCTTTCTATGTATAATATATATGTATTTAGAAAAAGAAGTATCTATGTATATCAGATGTCTAGTACCTATAACACAGGCTCTGCTTAGCTTGGTACTAGATGTCGTTGTGTGTAAGATGTCCAAAATATTTATTTAATAAGACCATACTTTTTACTTACTTACAGGATAAAAGACATCTATAAATATTAAGCCATCATACCGTTTTAGTAAAAGGCTATGATGGACTTACCTAAGCACCTTTGCCTAATATTTAATATGGAGACTCGATTATAAAAGCCGTGGGCAGCGTTCTATTCAGCTCGCCTACGTACTGCTGTTGTGCCTCCAATTTGGTAGTGTCGTTTCGCAATGCGCA
Organism: Diaphora mendica; assembly: GCA_949125395.1. NCBI lineage: Eukaryota > Metazoa > Arthropoda > Insecta > Lepidoptera > Erebidae > Diaphora > Diaphora mendica. Next base: position 38,004,108 of record OX421310.1, on the reverse strand, counting down.
CAAACCATGCCTGGCTGTTGGTACCAAATTCTTAACCCACAGAGTAAGTCGTGGGCAGGTGGAAAGTGGACCGTCAATACTTGACTGTTATGCAACACATCAATATGGTATGCACCTTATTGAGTGCGAAAGTTGACGGCACTGTCCTTCACAAGTACCTACACTAATTGTTAAAGCTAAAATCTATTGATGGACAATTTAGTCAAAAACCTATTATTGTATAGTTTTATATTGTAATTATTGAAGAAAGTTCTTTAGACTAACAATTAATGAATACCGTTATTGTAGCATCCAACCAGTTAGGTGGCATTATCTTAGTGTTGTAACAGTTAACTTTTATCTAACTACCAACCGAGTTCAAAGTGCCTTTTTCCTGATTTACAATTAACCATATTGAATTGTGTTCTTCATTCCTTTATTTTCTTCAAATTTGAGTGAATCCAAACGGGAAAGCGACACCTATATGTTATCTGCCGCCAATAAATAGCGACTTTCACATTTCATGTGATGTTAGTATGTGAAAATTCATGTAGTGAATGAAGTTTTCAGATATTTTAAGCTTTAGTGCTTTTTCAAGTTATGTGTTGTTCAGGTTAGTTTTGGTCACAAAAAATCACTTAAAAGTAACTGTTAGATACTATATGATACCCTGATTCTCGTAAAACGTAGGTACACATGTATAAATCTATGTTGTTATTGACTTAATAGTTACTACACACTTTTCTAAATAAATTATATCTAATGGTGAAATACTAGTGGCACTAGTCATTTAATTTTGTAAACAATACATCGTAATTTTAACTGAATGTCTGACAAATAACTGATTGTCATTATATACTCGTATAATTATGTATAATATAGGTTTAAGTAACAAATCTTTAATGGATATTTAAGTCTTAAATCCTATAATTTTATAGATAATAATAAATGTATATATCATACTTTGAGTTTTATTTAAACAGTTATTATAAGCATCTGTGAAAGTTTTTATGTAAAAACTAAAAACCTTCTCATTCTGTCGGCACCTTCTCTATAGTTCTAAGAAATAGAGGCATATACTGAATAATTCAATTCAGCATAATAATATCCTTTTTACAGAAATCAACTATTGACTGTATTAACTAACTAATAAAATGGAAGTATAGGTAGGTACACTATTGGAAGGTTATAGGTAAACGCGTTTTTAACTTTATCCTCCAGTCTCTGAGTATTTTTAAAGAAATAAAACGTTATGCATAAAAATAGATGTTATTACCAGTTTTTTAGGCAAATCGAAATTTTGAAACTTTTTGGTATAGTTGAATGTGAGTGTGAACAGAACATATATGTACAATGGGCGGTCTTACAAGTAATTGCAATCTCTTACAGGCAACCTTTGCATAATAGATAAATCATCTTACTGAGCTCGTATAAAATAGGAAACAAGTCACCCTACGCTTAGGTCGTCTATAAAGTATATAAATTATAGTTTATGACTTAATTTTAACGAGGTCTCTACATTTTAAATGGCAAAGTATCCTTCGGTTGTCCACTTACACGCCTACCGACTCAATAACCAACCTCAAGTGTTGCTATATTTCACGAAATGAGAATAACGATTTGTTTACTTCTTGATATATTATTTTTGTTTTATTTGTCAAGTTGCTGTAAAAAGGAGCGGTGACTGCCCACTTCCCACCTACGTTTATTCGATTCTCTGATATTAACAGTGTCATCAAATGATAAACGAATGTATAAGTAAAATGTATTTTAATTTGCTCTAAATGTTATTTAGTTTAGGAATTTTAAAGTAGGATATGCTGAGGGTTAATTAATTAGTCCATCAATATACAATGGCGGACCCATGCTACAGCACACATGGACTCTGAAACTGAATGTAAGTATAAACGGTGTCTAATATTATAGCTAAGCAATTTGTTTCCTGTTTTTCACCGACTTGAGGAAAGTTACTGAAGGATCAAACCATTTCCTATTTTTAACTACACTCAAAAGGGCTGCAAATCTGCAATGCATTCGTGTTTATTTTTTGCAGTTGGAAAATTTACAGTAGTTCAGTTAGTTAGGTGGTACAGTTCTAATTAGGATCTACCGGTACACATTTTCCATTTTTTTTTTTTTTTTTTTATGATTGGCCCGCAGAATTGACTCTACTCTGCCTTATGGAAAGCATAAGCAGAATCCAAGAGTAGTGGTCACCATGCTCACTGCGAATGCAGACAATGCAGCATGGCGACCCACACCATGGCGGCCTAGTGATGCTTCTGCATCTTTTAGTCTAGTCAACAAGTATGGAACTTGTTGACTAGACTAATTGGGCCTCCGGTCTCGCACTCACCAACGAAACACGACAGCACGCTGTCATTTTACGTTAATTTTCTGTGCGAGGGTAGTACCACCCCGGTCGAGCCGGCCCGTTCGTGCTGAAATCAGCGTGGCTCTACTACCTTGCAGATTTGTACAAAGGAACATATAATAATCTAAATTTTATTTGTAACTAGCTTATGCCAGCGGTCTACCTGTGCTTCGGTATTTCGGTTATCGCGGTAAAGAGTGGCATTCCTCAAGAATCAAAGTATCTCCATGCCAATTTTCATTGAACTCGGTACAGTGGTTTAGCCGTAAAAAACGTGACAGACAGTTTCAAATTTATAATGTTACTAGCTGTTGCCCGCGGCTTCGCCCGCGTGAATGTCGGTTATCGCTGCAAATAGTAGCTTATGTGTTATTCTGACATATAAGCTATATTACTGTAAAGTTTTATCCAAATCCGTTCAGTAGTTTTTGCGTGAAAGAGTAACAAACATCCATCCATCCATACTTTGTTAGTATGGATGGATGGATGTTTGTTTCTATCTTTCGCGTTATTAATATACACACATCAAAAGTGTCTAGGGATCAACATATATTTTTGCAATAACTTTTCTCCTGATTGATATTAATTAAAATTTTCTTTAAGGATTCATCAAATAAAGTGTTTTCGTTTGTCACAGTAACGATAAACCAAGTCACCTTTGCATTAATAAAGAAATTTGCCATTTTCCTAATAAAGGGATTTTTGACATTTGAACCACTAACATTAAAGTTCGAAAAAAAGACTGAAATAACAGTTTTCTTTAAAATTTTATTAGGTAACTTAAACTACACTAACACAAGAACATCGGTTTGGCATACTCAAAATGAGTTCATCCAAATCACGCTGTGGAATGGCCGCCCATGTTCGTTGCAACAACAAAAAAAGGTCTTCTTACGACTGGATACCCTCCATATTCGGCAGAGCTCTTCTCTGTAGCATATCCCATGCATGCTCAATCGGGTTCAAGTCTGGCGACTGAGCAGGCCAGGGCAGGACATTGATGTTAGCTGCGGCGAGAGTCTGTCTTACAACTCTTGCGGTGTGCGGTCGTGCATTATCATGCATTAACTGAAATAAGGGACCGATTTGCACTTGTAGAGGAACGATGACGTCTGATACAATCGTCTCAGCATAAATTTGAGCGTTGAGGTTGCCTCTGATCCAAATCAACTCAGTTCTTCCGCCGATCCAAATACCCGCCCATACCATGATGGTTCCACCACTATAAGGATGGACTTCCTGGCAGGATTTTAATCGCTGTTGGCGTCCAGGGGTTCTCCAGTGTCGTATACGTCTTGTATCCGGTCTCATACCAAAACGAGACTCATCAGAAAAGCACACGAAACGCCATTGTTCTTCTGCCCAATTTCTGTGTTCAAGAGCCCATTGATATCGAATCCTACGATTGTGCATTGCTATAGGTGGTACCCGTAGCGGTCTTCGGGAATGAAGGTTCACTTCATGCAAGCGGTTTCTGACTGTTTGGTCGCTAATTAAGTTCCCTGAAGAGTGATGAAGCCTCACGGCTAACATCATGGCGGTTATTGTTGGAGCTCTTTGAGTTAAGATTTGAATGTATCGGTCTTGTCTCCGTGTGGTGCAGCGATACCGTCCTCCATGGCGCTCAGCCACGGTACCAGTGCTTCGGTAACGTGTCCAAAGTCGACTGATAACACTCTGACTTGTATTCAGAGCTAAAGCCACAGTACGTTGCCGGGAACCAGCTTCTATCATTCCCACGGCTCTGAGCATTTCTTCCCTGCTTAAATGACGTCGCCGCTCCATAATAACGTTGGTTTTAATCAGTAGTAGGGAAACAGTAGCACTAATAATGTCTTCAATGCGTTGTATGTTTTTATAGGGAAAATATTGACAGCTGATTTTCATCTTTTACTCGAATTTGATTGACAGTTCCTGATTCAAATTATGAAATGCACCAAAAAGGATCCATATAAATTTATAAAATCATAAATTTATTACAAAGCCACATCTCAATCTCAAGAAATCCGCATAAAAATGCTTGATCCCTAGACACTTTTGATGTGTGTAGGTAGGATTTTTATCGATATAAAATCATAATACAAAATGTATCGGTACCTGAATAGTTTTATTTTCTTTACCTCGCATAGAACTTTTATATATTTTTATAAATCAGTTTAAATAAAATAAAGGGGTTAAGACAATTTTGTGAAAACTCAAAATTTTGTATAGCGCCATCTGTAATGATTTATTTCATCTGTAGCATTGGAAGTATTCTGAGGAGCTCTTCCAACTGGTCCCCCTTCTCCCGTCCTCTGCAGAATAACATGTTCACTCTCGAACCAAACGGTTTGGTTCATCCTTCCTGTGCCGAGCAGCTAAAAACTGGAACTCACTACCAGCGCCCGTGTTTCTCTCCCACTATGATCCCGGGGCCTTTAAGTGGGGCGTGAAAAAGCATCTCACTAAGCCGTCATAGAGTGGGACGCAATACTGCATTGTCTGCTTTCCCAGTGAGTATGGTTGCCCCCACTGTTCGATTCTGCTTGAGTTTTCCATCGACCATAGTCACTTTGGCAGCTTCAAATAAAAAAAGTACAATTTTAATAACTACGTTTTTTCTTTTGCCAAAATATGGAGATTTTGCGGATTTGACATACGTGAGTATGCTGCCCATGAGAAAAAAAAACTGTATCTTTAAGCATCTGTCCTTGGGTTTTGATAATATTGTTATTGGAAATGCTGTTTTTAGCGGAATCTGCATTCTTTTAAATTAAAATGTCAAATAAGTTGGAATTATTGGAATACGGGGAATTAAAACATTATCTTCTTTTGCCATTCCATGCGTCATGATTGTAGCTTTTACAATGTTGTACCCCAGTTGTGTAATATTTAGCCATGTACTATTACATTGCTTTGGCGCTCAAGATACCTCATTTAATAGTACTGGAACATTAACTTGCAGCCTCAACTTATGTGAAGGCACTCCTGATATTCCTAAAGACTTTAAGTATTCGACAACATCTCCCTCCACGCCTGACATGATCCGTTCGTTTAATTGATAACTATCTCATTAGTCAGCAGATCAGGATCGATATTATTTTTAAATCATCTGTGCTATCTTAAACCAGAACCCACGACTCAGTGTTATCATGTCGTTCTTGTCAGTTGGCATACTATCTTCTCCGTGATAACTCCGTAAATGTCATATCAGAATAGCTCTTATACATATTTTGTCTCTTGTCGCAAACTAACTCACAAACCTTACATATTTCTATACAAACTGCCATCCCCTGTTGCTATTTTACCGTATTGAGGGTAAAATTTTTACAAACTTTAAATGACATTTTTATTCCTATCTAACCAACAGCTAGCTTATAATGACGATACTTCTTGATAATTTTGAAGTTAAGAAACGCTGTTAATAATTAATTATGTGTATTAATTTGGCTTATTTATTTCTATTAATATAATGAACATACAAATCAGATTGACGAATATATACTTAAAATCTTAATATTTAAGTCTTCATTGAAAAAGTGAAATATTTTTTATGATTGTGACAGCCTTGTTTATTCGTTGTCAAGACACCCGACGTAGGTAACGCGCAGGCGTGTGGCGAGTGAACCCCCAGAACAACCTTTCATGCCCCTTTTAAAGCCCTTACAACTCCTTTTTCGCATTAAAAAGTAGCCTATGTCCTTTCTCAGGCTCTAGACTATCTGTATACCAAATTTCATTCAAACCGGTGCAGCCGTTTGGCCGTGAAAGCAGACAGACAGAGTTACTTTAGTATTTATAATATAAAGTACGGATAGCTGACCCACGTAATGTCGTTTGCGTCTTCTATTGCCCGTAGCGTAATAATTTTCCCCCATTCTTCATTGGTGATCCGCTCCTATTGGTCTAAGCGTGATGATATATAGCCTATAGCCTTCCTCAATAAATGGGCTATCTAAGACTGGAAGAATTTTTCAAATTGGACCAGTAGTTCCTGAGATGACGCGTTCAAACAAACAAACTCTTCACCTTTATATATTAGTATAGATGTATTTATTATGCTCTTACACATTTATTTGGATAAAGATTAATATTAGGTATTATGTTGATAAAAACTCTTTGGCAAATAACTCATTATTAGGTACCAACTCTCAGCGTCTTATACTCGTGATAACTTCTAAACGAAATGAACGATTGGGATGAAACAAAAAGTATTTTACTTCTACATAAATACCCTTGATAACATAATGCTTAATTTGGATAAGGTTTAATATTACGATACACATTTAACGTAGTTTCTTTCTAGAGACGATTTAATAATTTTTTTGAACACAAAAGCGGTTATTGTAGCTAAACCATGACAGTTAGATATATGCTCTCGCGGACTTTTTTGTAGATCTTAATGAGACCTACAAACCCGTAATACATTATTTTGTTCTATTGTCAATAGTTATTGCAGCGCACGCAAAAATAGGTTTTCGATTTCACACCTTGGGTTACGAAATAGCAATTTTCTTACGGATCCCTAATGTTTTTGAAAATAAAATATAGCTTATAGCCTTCCTCGATAAATGGACTATCCAACACTGAAATAATTTTTCAAATCGGACCAGTAGTTCCTAAGATTAGCGCGTTCAAACAAACAAACAAACAAACTCTGCAGCTTTATAATATTAGTATAGATAGAATTGATTAATCCTTTCTTTAATATTATAAATGTGAATGTAAGTTTGTTTGTTACGCTTTCACGCAAAACGATTTAACCGATCATCATGAAATCAATCATAAAACTTTGTACACATATTCTTGGACTTATTAGAATAGAAGTAACATACTTACATAGGATACTTTTTAACCGACTTCAAAAAAGGAGGAGGTTATCAATTCGACTGTATTTTTAAAAATATTTGTTACCTCATAACTTTCAACTGGGTGAACCGATTTTGATGATTCTTTTTTTATTTGAAAGCTGGTGCTTCCCGTGTGGTCCCATTTCAATTTGGTCCAGACAGAAGTCGGTTTTTTTTGCTAAAATTTGTGATTATTATTAAATGCGAGAGAAGCCGCGGGCGAAAGCTAGTTGTTTTATATCTACACTAGGAAACGCATGCGTAGGTATAGTATCATTACACGCACAAAGATGAACGTGTTCCTAAAGTGTCGCACCGGCTGTCACGCACACTAAAATAAATCAATCGGCGTTATGTTGTTTGACAAGAACGTTCCATCTGGCTTTCTTTTGTAATCTGAGGTCTGTGCCTGAAGTTTTTTCAACCGACTTCAAAAAGGAGGAGGTTCTCAATTCGACTGTATTTTTTTTTTTTTTATGTTTGCTACCTCATAACTTTGGACTGGGTGAACCGATTTTGATGATTCTTTTTTTTATTTGAAAGCTGGTGCTTCCTGAATGGTCCCATTTAAATTTGGTCCAGTTCTGACATGTCATCCATGAGAAATCCATATAAGTCTTCAATTTGCATTTTGTATGTACGCGACAAATTAACGAATAACTCAATATTCCCGTATGGTCCCATTTAAATTTGGTCCAGATTGAAGTCGGTTTTTCGTTTTGTTAAAATTTGTGATTATTAAAAGTTAATTTAAAAAAACATTTTTTTTGCTGTCGCTCACATCTATATGTACATATCACTGCAGGTGAGGACTTGTAATTGGCTCACTTTTTTTTTTTATTTAAAATTAATTGTTCACAATAATAAAACCTTATTCTAAAACATAGGTCCACAAAACTGTTTCAAACAGTTTGTCTGTGGACAACTGTTGTTGTTATCTACTTGATTACAAATGTTATTATGTTAGCTGTAAGTCCTCCATAACAAATAAATAAATAAATATTAATTTAACCCTCCCTATATGTTTTGGGTTGAGTTTTACCTTAAGAAATCGTCTTAATTGTGTGAGTGGCACCGGGTATATAAAAATTATTAAAAATAAAATTGCCGGTTTGTAACTTTTAATTACCTAAACTTATTTTTTATTTCCACGTTTCAATAAATTAGCTTGTATTCTATGTTTTGTTAGGCAGGTACTAATTTTGAATTTTATGTGTACCGTGTAATTTATAAAGCTCTTACTTTTGATAGGTAAAATTATAAGCCTGGGTAGATAATGCTGTCTTGTAACATTCCAGATTTCATTTATCGTAATATTTGTAACTGGTAAATACGATAAATAATCAAAGGAACTTATTTTCATAAAAGAACGATACATGTTCAACACAGATCAATATGAGAATTGTAACGCGAGTTTGCAAAACTAACTTTACCTACATTTTGAATGGACTATTTAATGATGATACGTGACATAAGTACATCCAGCAGAATGCATTGAAAAGTAGTGAATGATGTATTGCGGACGATATGTGCGTTGAGTTCAGTTCAGAGTGCAGGAGGCGAGTTGGGGCACTTCCTGCGGTTGCGTGACACGCGCTCCCCTTATCGTGTTCATTGATAGATTTATCTGGACGAGGTCGTGCTGTCCGCTGTCGCTCCGCACTCCGCAGTCACGCGCGCCCTCTCGCGCAAAACGACCCGTACATAAAACTACTCACAAATCAACAATACAGAGCTCTAAGGTTAATCAGTATCTTGTCACACCACTCAACAGAAACAATTTCTACTAAAGGGAATTATTTATAAACAGAAGACCAAAGACAAACACTGCTCTGTTTGTCATTCAGCGATATGTGTTTTCGCGAATAGGACCTCCCCATTTGTTCAGCGATGAGCGACGTCTTTTAGTATCTAACTAAAAGCTTTCCAAGCTTGTTTTATTCATAATTGAATGTGAAATAGGATTTGAATATTCAATTTAACGTTTCTTTGTTTTTTTTTAATTATTAGTATACTTTTTAAATATCGGTTCTCTTAGCGACTTATATTTTTTTACAGTTCACTCAACATTATCTTGGCAAAAAACAATACTGGCGCCACACTCATGATAACCGACGAAGTTTCTTTTAAGGCCCGTTATATTGTATTTTAAGTAGTTTTAAAAGAGATAAGGTCATTCTTTTAGAGCAACGGTATCTCGTTTGAGGCCCTTAAAGCGATTCTTATCTAAAACCATATCCGGACAGCTGATTTTTTTGTTGAACGGATCCATTTGGCACGCGTATTGTATTGTTTGGTATTGAGGTGTCATAAAATGAACCGTTTTGACATATCCAGTAGGAGTAGCTTATTCATACTTAGAAACTATGAAAGAGGAGAAGCGCTTCCTGTGTTAATCGAGTAGGTGTAGGGTATCAGTAAACCGTCGCCGGTGGAGCGTGCGGCATCTGTCTAGCGGTCGTCGTCGTCACTAATGTATAAAACAACCTAGGTGCGATAGTGTCCCGTTGCTGCTAGAACCAACGCGACGGCGGATGATTTATAATTTCCTGTTACTGTTTGGTACGAACCTCTACGAAAACTCAACGCCGTACTCGGATAAAGTTGACTTCTTGTCAACTTCTTCAACGATCATTCACCGGTACACGTACAGAAGCTACTTACGGCCACTTATCTTTCAATGAATTTGAGTGGCCGCCGCGCGTAGGAACCAAAACTACAGTGGTTTTAATTGTCGAAATTGATGCCAGTCACTCAATTAACATCATCTTAACAACTGTTATAGGTACAAATGTCTAATAAATTATCTCCAATTAGCGAATCGTCCGTCATCGTATGTTAGAATACAGCGTTTGCGTCTGAAATACGATCGAAAGTGATAATTTTAATGAATGAAACTGCAGCACATTTTGTTCAAGGTCGCTGTTTAGTAGCTCGTGTTTTAAGTAGTGGTATAAATAGATGACGCACCGAGAGAAGATCCGGTGTATCGGTAGGTGGAGGCAGTGGCTCAATGTGACGTGTGTGGACTGAGGAGTGTCACTCGCGGTGCGCAGGGCGCCTGCGTGCGCTGCGCGACGTGCGCGCGGGCGTGCGGCGGCCGACTGTTTCAGCGCTTGCGATGCGCCCCATTCATTCGCACGCATGAATGAACGACGTTTAGCACGTGGTCTAAAAAATTACTGAAACTGTCGTCTAGTAGGGCGGCAGTAGCGAAAACTGCTGACTCGACCTTGCCAGCGCGTCTAGACTATCGCTCAGACTAATCATTGCTTACTAACTAACCACGGTGTATGCTTGCATGGTTTGAGGAGGAAAAGAATGACATTTGTGGTAAGATATAGCATAAATTATGTCAGTGAAAATAAGGCACCCGAAGGGAGCCCCGGCAAGTAATGCATTATTAATTTTGAAAATTAAAAATAGCCAGCCAAAAAGCCTACGAACAACGCGCGACAACTATTTCAGATTCACCGAATGAAGAGTTAGCAAATTCTCGTAGCAACATTGAATATTCGCATGAGGCAAGATCATAATCACAATTAATTCATGAAGCTTAGTGACAAAAATATTTCATGAAAAGGTTTTGTAGAAATTGGTAATAATTTATTCGTTAAATTGATGTAGTGATAAATTACACTTGTATTGACTCCTATTCATTATTGTAAAATCCTTTCGCAGAAGAGTTACATTTCGCAGATCCTAAATTGATTCTTCATTTCTATATAATTTTAAACTTGTTTGATATGTTAGGGGTCTTTTTATCCGACTTCAAAAAGGAGGAGGTTCTCAATTCGACTGTTTTTCTTTTGTTTGTTACCTCAGAAATTTCGACTAGGTGAACCGATTTTAATTATTTGAATTATTTGAAAGCTGGTGCTTCCCGTGAGGTCCCGTTTCAATTTGGTCCAGTTCTTGAAGTCGTTTTTTTTTGTTCAAATGTTTGTATTATCTATTATCTATACTATAATATTATAAAGCTGCAGAGTTTGTTTGTTTGTTTGTTTGTTTGTTTGAACGCGCTAATCTCAGGATCTACTGGTCCGATTTGAAAAATTCTTTCAGTGTTGGATAGTCCATCTATCGAGGAAGGCTATAGGCTATATTTTATTTTCATAAAAAATAGAGATCCGTAAGAAAATTGCTATTTTGTAACTCAAGGTGTGAAATCGAAAACCTATTTTTGCGTGCGCTGCAAAAAGTATTGACAATAGAACAAAATAATGTATTACGGGTTTGTAGGTCCCATTAAGATCTACAAAAAAGTCCGCGAAAGCATATATCTAACTATCATGGTTTAGTTACAATAACCGCTTTTGTGTTAAAAAAATTTATTAAATCGTCTGAAGAAAGAAACTACGTTAAATGTTTATCGTAATATTAATCCTTATCTAAATAAAGCATTATGTTATCAAGGGTATTTATGTAGAAGTAAAATCCTTTTTGTTTCATCCCATTCGGACATTTCGTTTAGAAGTTATCACGAGTATAAGACGCTAAGAGTTGGTACCTATTATTGAGTTATTTGCCAAAGAGTTTTTATCAACATAATACCTAATATTAGTCTTTATCCAAATAAATGTGTTGTTGATTATGAGTATTAGATCTTAGAAGAGTATAATTAATACATCTATACAAAAACTCTTCAGCTTTATATATATAAAGCTGAAGAGTTTTTGTTTGTTTGAACGCGCTAATCTCAGGAACTACTGGTCCAATTTGAAGAAGTTCTTTCAGTGTTAGATAGCCTGTTTATCGAGGAAGTTTATCGAGTTTATCTATATCATCACGCTATGACCAATAGGAGCGGAGTACCAATGAAGAATGTTTCAAAAACGGGGGGAAATTATTACGCTACGGGCAATAGGAGACGCAAACGACGTTGCGTGGGTCATCTATACTAATATATAAAGCTGAAGAGTTTTTATTTGTTTTAATGCGCTAATCTCAGGAACTACTGGTCCAATTTGAAAAATTCTTCCAGTCAGATAGCCCATTTATCGAGGAAGGCTATAGGCTATATATCATCACGCTTAGCACAATAGGAGCGGAGCACCAATAAAGAATGGGGAAAATTATTACGCTACGGGCAATAGAAGACGCAAACGACATTGCGTGGGTCAGCTATCCATACTTATATTATAAATGCGAAAGAAACTCTGTCTGTCTGTCTGTCTTGCTTTCACGGCCAAACCGCTGCACCGATTTAAATGAAATTTGGTACACAGATAGTCTAGAGCCTGAGAAAGGACATAGGCTACTTTTTAATGCGAAAAAGGGGTTGTAAGGGGTTTAAAAGGGGGATGAAAGGTTGTTCTGGGAGTTCACTCGCCACACGCCTGCGCGTTACCTACGACGGGCGTCTTGACAACGAATAAACAAGGCTGTCACAATCATAAAAAATATTTCACTTTTTCAATGAAGACCTAAATATTAAGATATTAAGTATATATTCGTCAATCTGATTTGTATGTTCATTATATTAATAGAAATAAATAAGTCAATTTAATATACCTACAGCGTCTCTTAACTTCAAAATTCTCTACAGAAGTATCGTCATTCTAAGCTAGCTGTTGGTTAGATATGAATAAAAATATCATTTATTGTTTGTAAAAATTTTACCCTCAAGGTCGTAAAATAGCAACAGGGGATGGCAGTTTGTATAGAAATATGTAAGGTTTGGGAGTTAGTTTGCGACAAGAGACAAAATATGTATTAGAGCTATTCTGATATGACATTTACAGAGTTATCACGTTATCACGGAGAAGATAGTATGCCAACTGACAGTAACGACATGATTACACTGAGACGTGGGTTCTGGTTTAAGATAGCACAGATGATTTATAATTAATATCGATCCTGATCTGCTGACTAATGAGATAGTTATCAATTAAACGAACGGATCATATCAGGCTTGGAGGGAGATGTTGTCGAATACTTAAACTCTTTAGAAATATCAGGAGTGCCTACCCATAAGTTGAGGCTGCAAGTTAATGTTCCAGTACTATTAAATGAGGTATCTTGAGCGCCAAAGCAATGTAATAGTACATGGCTAAATATTACACAACTGGGGTACAACATTGTAAAAGCTACAATCATGGCGCATGGAATGGCAAAAGAAGATAATGTTTTAATTCCCCGTGTTCCAATAGTTCCAACTTATTTGACATTTTAGTTTAAAAGAATGCAGTTTCCGCTGAAAACAGCATTTTCAAGCGGACTGCTCGCCACTGCAACCGATCGAAATCATCAACCAAATACTGCGCGGATCCATCACAAAGATGAGAACAGTACTCGAGGTCCCGGCAAATATCCATGCCCAGGACACAGCTTACCCCGTAGTGGCAGTTGAGTGCTCTGAAAAGTGGGGAGGGAAAGAAATGGAGACTTTTTGGTAGAGAACGCGCACAACTGTGTTTTCGTAGCGTTGAACTTGACCAGATTCTTATCACCCCATTGTAAAATTCGGTTCAAAACCCGGTCGAGCTCAGCGACAAGCTTCTGTCGATTTTCCTCAACGTCTGCCAGCTTGGCTGAACGGTGTCAAAAATATCGCCCATGAACTGTGCTATCGTCTGCATAGCAATGTATGTTGCCAAGAGCATTGATATGCAGAAGAAATAGTGTGGGCGATAGGACTGAACCTGTCCTGAGGTACGCCAGCGTTTACATCCACAACATCAGAGGCCGTGCCGTCGCAAAGACCCATAATGCAGCGCTGATGAAGAATAGCGTCAATCCAGTGACAGAGTCTAGGAGGCAGACCGAATGCCGAGAGCTTGGAGAGAAGCGAGCGGTGCCAGACCCGGTTGAAGGCCTTGGCCATGTCAAATGTCGAAATAAGCTCATATAAACACTTTATATTTTATGTACATATATAAATACTTACTTAAATAAGTTTTTAATAGTAAAGCGTGTGTGTCTTATTTGTAAAAAAATCGGGTGGTGTCGTGGGACATCAGATAGGAATGAGTTCCACATCAAAAATACAGATGGCGCTATACTAAATTTTTCGTTCACGAAATAAATAAGTCATTACAGATGGTATATGTATGGATACAATATGTATGGATACAATATTTTTAGTTTTCACAAAATTGTCTTAACCCCTTTATTTTATTTAAACTGATTTATAAAAATATATAAAAGTTCTATGCGAGGTAAAGAAAATAAAACTATTCAGGTACCGCTACATTTTGTATTATGATTTTATATCGATAAAAATCATACCTATATTAATAACGCGAAAGTTTATTAGTATGGATGGATGTTTGTAACTTTTTCACGCAAAAACTACTGAACGGATTTGGATAAAACTTTACAGTAATATAGCTTATACATAGAAATAACACATAAGCTACTATTTGCAGCGATAACTGACATACACGCGGGCGGAGCCGCGGGCAACAGCTAGTTAATATTATAAAGCTGCAGAGTTTGTTTGTTTGTTTGAACGCGCTAATCTCAGGAACTACTGGTCCGATTTGAAAAATTCTTTCGGTGTTGGATAGTCCATTTATCAAGGAAGGCTATAGGCTATATTTTATTTATTTTTTAAATAGAGATCGGTAAGAAAATTGCTATTTCGTAACCCAAGGTGTGAAATCTAAAACCTATTTTTGCGTGCGCTGCAATAACTATTGACAATAGAACAAAATAATGTATTACGGGTTTGTAGGTCTCATTAAGATCTACAAAAAAGTACGCGAGAGCATATATCTAACTGTCATGGTTTGGTCACAATAACCGCTTTTGTGTTCAAAAAAAATATTAAATCGTCTGAAGAAAGAAACTACGTTAAATGTGTATCGTAATATTAATCCTTATCCAAATTAAGCATTATGTTGTCAAGGGTATTTATGTAGAAGTAAAATACTTTTTGTTTCATCCCAATTGGAAATTTCGTTTAGAAGTTATCACGAGTATAAGACGCTAAGAGTTGGTACCTAATAATGAGTTACTTGCCAAAAAGTTTTTATCAACATACATAATACCTAATATTAATCTTTATCCAAATAAATGTGTTGTTGATTATGAGTATTAGATCTTAGAAGAGTATAATAAATACATCTATACTAATATATAAAGCTGAATAGTTTGTTTGTTTGTTAGAACGCGCTAATCTCAGGTACTACTGGTCCAATTTGAAAAATTATTTTAGTGTTATATAGCCCATTTATCGAGGAAGGCTATAGGTTATATATCATCACGCTATGACCAATAGGAGCGGAGCACCAATGAAGAATGTTTCAAAAACGGGGGAAAATTATCACGCTACGGGCAATAGGAGACGCAAACGACGTTGCGTGGGTCAGCTAGTTTAATATATTAAGAGTTTGCCTTTAAGCTCAGGAAGGTTTGTGGAGCTAAATAATCAAATGTGTAAAAAAATAAAAATGATTTAATTATTTTGTATTCATATTAGATTTAAAGTAAGAGCATTAGTAATTGACCATGTACCAGTTGATAAGAATTCGCGGAATATTTTTAAACTGATTCCATATTTAAAAAAACCGGTCAAGTGCGAGTCGGACTCGCGCACCGAGGGTCCCGTACAAACCTGTAGGTATATAAGTAAAAGTTTTCTGAATTTTTCTGTTACCTGTGCTGTAAGCTATTGCTTCTTATAAATTTCAATTTTCTATGTCAACAGGAAGCAGCTTTTAGGTTATGATTCCCTTGCGAGTAGTCGCGAGTTTCAAAATATGCGGTATAAATGGTTGTACTTTTGCGTTTTTACATTAACTTATAAATTTTTACATTAAACATAGGTACCTTGTTGGACAATACTACTTTTCGCTTTGCCACTTGCCTCCGTTTAGGAGCACCTTGTGTTTCTCCGCATTTTTGTCACTGTGGAGAAGAAGCTGTTGACAGTTTCGGACATCATGGCCTTTCTTGTAACAGGAGCACTGGTCGAATATCTCGACATGCCAATATTAACAACAATATCCGTCGTGCTCTTGTTACCGCCGGCGTTCCAGCCAAATGGTCCGGTACGGGAAGATGGCAAGAGACCAGATGGATGTCGTTACTGCCATGGAAGATGGGTAAGCCCTTGGTGTGGGACGCAACTTGCGTTGACACCCTCGCGTCATCTCATCTTCCAAGTACAGCTGGTTATTCCGGCGCTGCTGCTGCTTTTGCGGAAAGCCTCAAACGGCGTAAGTACTAAAATATAATAGGTAATTACATTTTGAACCGTTTGGGGTAGAGACGCTTGGTTCATGGGTTCCGAGTGCTCGCGCTATGTTTAAACAACTAGCTAAGCAACTGATTGACGCTTCTCGCGACCAGAAGGCCGGCCTTTTTCTAGCACAGAGAATCAGCATTGCCATTCAACGTGGTAATGCTGCCAGTCTTTTGGGAACGCTACCAGTAGGCGAAGATGTGGAGTTTTCTGACGCTTGTATCTTGTATGTAAATATTGTTATTGTTAAAAACAATAACAATATTTACATACAAGATTACATTATGGTTGTAACTGTAGTTCGTTGTAACTTTGATCGATAAATTGCGGTTTACGATTTATGACTTATTAAAAAAAACTACTTACTAAATCTCGTTTAAATCAATTTTCGGTGGAAGTTTGCGTGGTAATGTACATCATATATTTTTTTTAGTTTTATCATTCTCTTATTTTAGAAGTTACATTACACATTTTACCACTTTGGAAGTGTCTCTCACGCAAACTATCAAACTGATTGTTACAGAATGTTATACAACAAGTTTAATCTGTGTTACGTGCAACAGATAACATGTTGTAGCAAATGTTATAAAATGTTATCGTGTTACACAAAATTTTATCTATCTATCTATACTATTATATAAAGCTGAAGAGTTTGTTTGTTTGTTTGAACGCGCTAATCTCAGGAACCGCGGGTCCGATTTGAAAAATTCTTTCAGTGTTTCTTCAGTGATAGTACATTTATCGAGGAAGGCTATAGGCTATATATTATCAAGCTACGACCAATAGGAGCGGAGCACCAATGAAAAATGTTTCAAAAATGTGGGAAAATTATCACGCTTGATATCACGCTTATCGCAGTTTGTTTGTTTGTTTGTTTGAACGCGCTAATCTCAGGAACCACTGGTCCGATTTGAAAATCGGTATTATTATCTTTTTATTGCACTTATACTGTTTTCAAAGCGCATTTTTTTCTTAAAAAAGGGGATTCCCCGCTCTAAAAGCTTAACCACTGGCAACTGAAATGTGAAAAAAATCCTGATGGTAGTCCATACGATGAAGTTTGAAAGAAAACTAAAACTTACTTGGAAAACTTCATATAAAAAGTCCTTTTTTTTCTATTTTAGTTGAGACAATGGCCAAGTTTACGCAAAGCATAATTTTTTGGTGTCTGGACAATACTGGAGCCATCGTCGTACACGGCCACGGCACCTCCGACTCCGTCACGCTTTAACTGATAACTGATTCAGTAACTAAATTTAGGACTAATTTCTTTTTCAGTAGATTAGAACTAAATTCAGTCAAGTGTAATAAGCGTTTAACACCGTTGACAATGACAATGATGACTTTTTCAATACTTGTTTACTTTTGAATCATAATTGATTCAAAATCAGACAAGTCAATAACCAAAAGCTCAGATTGCAGATAGAGTTCTTGCCAGTACTATTTTTAAATTTGTTTTTAATAAAAAAAATAGCTAAAATTGAAGTTGTCATAGTAATCCAGGACTGAATGAGATCCATATATCTATACTAATATTATAAACGCGAAAGTTTGTAAGCATGGATGGATGGATGTTTGTTACTCTTTCACGCAAAAACTACTGAACGGATTTAGATGAAACTTTACAGTAATACAGCTTAGACATCAGAATAACATATAGGCTACTATTTGCCGCGATAACTGTCATATACGCGGGCGGAGCCGCGGGAAACGACTAGTAAACCATATTTAAAAGAATTTAGTCCTGGGAGATCCTACCAAAATGCCCTTTACACCTTTTAGGGCCGGTTTTTCAATCCGCAGTTAAACGGTCAAATAACTAACAAGGGAATAAATGTATCCAGCTCTTTAACAAGCGAATAAACTTTTTGTGTTTTTCAATCGGGAGTAAACAGTCAGATAGTTACTTGATGGTCCTTCACAGCTATGTTCACTGTAATGATGCGCAAGTGAGATGCAGCTATACAGGTAGTCACACGTTAGATAAGGACCAGAAACTTTTAGACAACATTCAAGTTGACTGTTCTTTTCTATTTCTTTTTGTCTTTTATACGATTGCCGGTTTGGGATATTTAATTAAATGAAATGAAAGCATTCGATTATAATTATTATTTGTCTATAATAGATGTAGTAAATAATAATTTAGTAAAAAGTCGTTTATGATATTCCTGTAGTAGAGTCCATAACAATGATTAAAATCAAAATTTATAAAAATGAAATGCCGGGTTTGCGGGTGGTGCATAGTAATTTTTTAAACGGGTGTTTCTACGTTTAATTAATATGTGTTTAAAAGTAAAAAGTATATTTGTATTTATGTCAGTTCTCTGTACCTATTGGTGACGAGCAGATTCCCTAGCGGCAAGTAACAGAAGTAACGTATGACAGATAAAAATACGTATACACGTTAACATTCCACTTTTAGAATACTGTTTACCCTCACGAAGTGGTCCTAAAGTATTTTTTTTACCACTTCGTAGACGTCTATCAATGAAATCATTGTAGAAAGAATTTTAATGGTGACGAGCAGATTCCTTAGCGGCAAGTCGCAGAACTAACGTATGACAGATAAAAATACGTATACACGTTAACATTCCACTTTTAAAATACGTATTTTTTACTTCTCCGTAGACGTCTATCAATGAAACAATAACAATGCACTCGCTCTGTACATTAAACTGCCAGGTAGAAGTGTCTGTCATACGTTAGTTCCGCAAACGGCCACTAGGGAAATCTTCTCGTTACCAATAGTACAAGCTCTGTTTTGTTTCGAACTAGATAGCTGTGTGTGAAATAAAAATTCTTCATCTTCTCTATAGTATCTGTAACCTATTTTTCTCTAATAACCCTTTTTACCTCAGAACAAAAAGTCAATCGAGTCAAAAACATCCATAATCTATCAAATATTCAGTAACGACAATGTACCTTAACTTTACCACAAATAGGTACAAGAGAAATACACAACGTCAAATCACTATTCTACAGAATAAAACACTAACTGAGGTTTGAAAGCACAGATAAAGTTATCAGTCAGATTACAGCTTTATTCGTCTGATAACTGATGTCTGACTATTGAAAGACCCAAACTTACGCTAACTGAGGAATAAATGCTATTTGACTGTTTATCTGACTATTGAAAAACCGGCCCTTAATGGGATAAATTGTATTTCTTGTAGTCATTTAATTTTACTTTACCAGAATTAGCTATAAAACAAAATTAGTTAAATTAGTCATTATTTTAACTAACCCATCCACGGTTTTACAAATTTAGTGTCTTTTTACCCGATTACGGCAAAGCCCAAGGAGGGCTATGTATGTATGATATTCATCTGTTCCCACATAGCTCTTCAACTACGTATTAGAACTGGACAAATGAGGTATCGTTAGAAGCGTCTTGATCGTCCGCTGGCTATATGACGTGTCACTGTGACCATCTAATGTGGCGCCCTCTAGCGCACATAAAGTACTGTGTTAAAAAATTAATTTGAGATAAGTATGCCGTGTTTGGTTTCATTAGAAAAGGCGTTACTTCTACATTTTTCACATTGTTTGGTTAGTTAATTAAAATATACTTCGCAAATAAATTAATATTATAACGGCTCGAAAACATTTTAAATAAAAAAAGTAAGAACCTCCTCCTTTTTGGAAGTCGGTTAAAAACTAAAACCCAATTAGACATAAAACGACGCTGAAAAGTATGAAGCAAGATTTTCAGGACACTGGATTAAACAACGTTACAGAAGAAGCAAGATAATCGATAGATAAACTCTACCAAGATGCCTTCGTTGCAGGTTGATAATAATGTCATACGATACGATACTATTATTATTATAGTGAACAGAGAAACACATACGAACATTCAACTTTGAAAAGCCGTAGTCACGCGTTGTTAAAGTGTTATGGTACGTTTCTATGTAATCTTGGTATATTCTATGAGTTGATTATTTTGCTTCTTCATAAGTAATTTGAAGTTTCCGGAAATAAACTCAAAATTTTTGCGACGGCTTTTTTAGGCCTATATGAAAAATTATATAACTTTTAAGTAAGATTTCATTATTATAGAGAACAATTTAATCAAGAAATTATTAACATGTAGGTACATGTAAATACAAATGACATACAATTTTATTAACACTAATTTGCAGTACTTACATATAGTTATAATTGCAGAGAAGACTAATTTATGAAAAACACTTCACATGAACTTTAAACTGTATTTTCTTCCACACATAAGTAATCACTTAGAACTGATGTGTTAGGAAACTTATTCTTTCCCGGCCAACCGAGGTTCCTCTCACAAGGAAGTCCGATGCGCTTTGAACGGGCTAGTTCCTGAACGGGAGCTGCTCGTAGCCCGCGCATGCGTTGGAGACACTGGGGCGTGACCTAGACCCTGAAAACACCTCCTCGCCCACGCACACCGAGTTGCCATGGTTACAAGCTCGAAAAACAACCAAAAAACCACGGAAAACTCCTAGAAATCCGCCTTTAAACCTTAATTATGGGCTAAATTTATAATAGTATCGGTACTCTCTTCATTTTTTCCGGCCAGTAATTAGTATATTATGAAATAATTGACATAGATGCAAAAT
The DNA here is from genome assembly GCA_949125395.1 of Diaphora mendica. Classification (NCBI taxonomy): domain Eukaryota; kingdom Metazoa; phylum Arthropoda; class Insecta; order Lepidoptera; family Erebidae; genus Diaphora; species Diaphora mendica. Next base: position 37,983,147 of record OX421310.1, on the reverse strand, counting down.
GCGTCACACGGAAACGCAATAAAGAAAGTAGACCAGTGCCTACATTGGTGGCTCCACCCAATCAACAATGCTGCCTGTCTCGCATTGGTGTTTCTTGGGATGGTATGAGAAATGATGACCTTCTTCGTGAATTATTGACGACAATCAAGGCCTTCCCAGGTAGGTGCAACCTATTAAATAATACTGACTATAAAGTACATACCAATCTATAACTGCATTTCGATATTTTACACGACGAGAAATATTTCTATGAGCAAAATATTTGCAACATGAATTTAACGTAGCGTAGTGCACATCATATACTCGAAACTCGCAAACCCAGGATTGCTGGAATCTAAAGAGGTTCTGGAAAATATCCTGACAGCAGGATTTACTTTACAATATTAAGGTGGTAGATGTTGTGGAATGGTGTTGCTGTGAAAGCTACACCAGTTTGCAATAAACCAGGGTTATGAAGCTTTTTGAAAATATTCAAATTGTCATAATTGTAAAGGTCATGAAAATAAAAGTTAGGTATTAGAAAGATGTGCAAAAGCTTCATAACCCTGGTTTATTGCAAACTGATGATGATGTAGCTTTCACAGCAACACCATCCTGTCGTAATAGTACTGTCGGGATTTTTAAGCCTCTTTTCTTATTTGGTCTTTAACAGCCTTACTACGCAGAACATAGACCTCTCATATAAATAACAATAAATTATATAACATTAGCATAAATTAAGATTTGTATCCCTGATTTTGTTTAATAATGAATTATTATTATTATTAAGGAGGTTTTGGCCTCTTACACCATGCTGGCCAGATGGGTTAAAGGTTAGTTTCAAGTTTTCCTTCTCTTTACTTCTCTCCCTTGTCTTCTGCCTGAATCGGCTCTTACGAACGACCTGGGATGATAATGATGAAACTGCATATTCTTAATCCCTAACCACATGAACTAATCAATATCTATTCAGTATAATTGACTGCCTCGTTGGTCTTGCGGTTGGCATGTGCGACTGCTGATCATGAGGTCTTGGGTTCGATTCCCGGGTCGGACCAAATGTTTGTATGATCTACAAATATTTCTTTCGGAGTTTGGGTGTTTTCTATGTATAATATGTATGTATTTACAAAAAAAAAAGTATATATGTATTTGTATCAGTTGTCTAGTACCCATAACACAAGCTCTGCTTAGCTTGGGACTAGATGACGTTGTGTGTTGGATGTCCGAAAATATTTATTTATTTATTTAATATTTATAATTGAATTTATACGTTATATTTGTCAACATAAAGATAAACGTATATGCGTTCCTTTCCAACCTACTCTAGACTAGAATATGAGTCTAGATTTTACTTGGCAATTTACAATCGACAAGGACGCAACAGTACCTACTGCTAAATTCATTAAATGTTTATTTACTTATTATATTGGAAATCAATGCACGTTATACAATGCATAATATCTAATGCATTTTGTTGTGATCGTGTTTGCAGTTTTGCGTGATACATACTAATAAATGAACATAATACGGTTGTTTAAGCCTCGTGGAAGGATAATGTGGGGAGATAAATTGACTTGAAATAAGTCTGGGACTTCTAAAAATCGAGAAAAGCATAATTTTAATATTGTTAAGTTTCTTCGAAAGTAAGTCTGTCTGTCTCTAAGTTACGCTTCCACGTCTAAACCGATGCACCGATTTCATTGAAATTTGGCATGGAGATACTTTGATTCTCGAGGAAGGACCAAGGTAGGCTACTCTTTATCGCGATAACCAATATATAAGCGGGCGGAGCCCCAGTTAAAAGCTAGTCATATATAAAAATCAATTGCTGTTCGTTTGTCTCGCTAAAACTCGAAAACGGCTTGGCCGATTTAGCTGATTTTGGTTTTGAAATGTCTGTCGTAGTTTAGGGAAGGTTTAAACGGTGAAAAATTAAAATAACTTGAAAATTCAAATGTCACGTGTACGATATAGCGGGAACAGCGAGTTATTAATTAAATTAATAGTTCTATTTTATTGTAGTCAAAGTATCGTATATTTTTTTAATTCGCTCAGTATTGATAACTTATATGAATGTAGCGTTCCAGTAAAATATTTTACTCCTAAAATTGGATGTTGTACATACAATTCAATTAGTTCTCTTTTTTTGTATTTGGCCCGCGAAAATGACTCTACTCTGCCTGGACTCTACTCTGCCTGATGAAAAACATGAGCAAAATCCAAGAGTGGTGGTCACCATACTCATTGCGAATGCAGACAATGCAGCATGGCGACCCACACCATAGCGGCCTAGTGATGCTTCTGCATCTTTTAGTCTAGTCAACAAGTATGTAACTTGTAGCCTAGACTATTTGGGCCTCCGGTCTCGCACTCACCAACGAACGCAGCATGAACGCTGTCATTTTACGTTGATTTTCTGTGCGAGGGTAGTACCGCCCCGGTCGAGCCGGCCCGTTCGTGCCGAAATCAGCGTGGCTCTACTACCAACAATACCCTTTAATATCAATAAGTACTCGTAATCCTCAAAAACAACTATGTCTACTGTAAAAATCCAAATCACAATGAACATTGTAAAATATGTGGCATAATAATATATTATTAAAAGGAACTAGAAAGTAAGTAGTGACAGTAGTAACGTAAAAGGTAGTTTCAGTTTATAGTGCGTGAATTACGCATGACTCGGTCACCATAGATTATGAAGAAAAAAACAATATCCTCATTAGAATTCTACGTACCATTGAACGATCACTGTTATGTAACCTTGGTTCCCATGACAGCTGCAACATGACGAATTCATAGACCACGTCATTACTGCCACATCAGCCGTAGGTCGGTCAGTAACCAAGTACCTATTGGTCATCGAGCCATCGAAAACTGAAAATCATTTTTGATCATTTCTTTTTTTTTAACATCCTAACGAAAAGCATGAGTAGAATCCGAGAATTCTAATCTGGATGGTCTGCAAAACAAAAATCAACTGCTGTTCGTTAGTCGCAATAAAATCCAAATATGGTCATAAATTGTTTACAATTGTTCTGCAAAAATATCTAAATTATGGCTTTGTTTCAATCGCTCCTGATAGTCTATAAACTGTTTTTTTTATTTGATAAGGGGCAATCGCCTGATGGTAAGCGATTACCGCCGCCCATGAACAACACCAGAGGCGTCACAAGCGCGTTGCCGGCGTTGGATGACCAGGATGAGTTAAGCTGGATCTCTTATTGCTTTAAACTATTAGGAATAATACAGTAACCAGATATTAAATAAGGAGTGATACGATAAACAAGTAGAACGTAGAACTCATCTCGTTAATCTCAGCTGCCTGTTGTGACTCATGGACGGCTTAAGCTAGCGCAATTGGTATTTGGCAAAGTTCATGGGTGAAAAGTTAACAAATATGGCTACCCTGCAACAGATGAATCATGGTTTTATAGCTGAAGCTCCTACTCTGACCATCACAGAACTGTATTTATATGAAACTAGCAGACCCACGCAACCCTGTTTGCGTCTCCTATTGCCCGTAGCGTGATAATTTTCCCCCGCTTTTGAAACATTATTTATTGATGCTCAGCTCCTTTTGGTCTTAGCGTGATGATATATAGCCTATAGCCTTCCTCGATAAATGGGTTATCTAACACTGAAATAATTTTTCAAATCGGACCAGCGGTGCCTGAGATTAGCACCTTCAAACAAAAAAACTCTTCAGCTTTATAATATTAGTATAGATATAGATAACAAGATTGTGTTACCTAAAGAGGTAAACATTTAGAATAAGGAAACAGTGAATTAATATCGTAGAAGCCATAGGCAAGGGCGTCGCCAAGGGGGGGCAGGTGGGGGCAGCTGCCCCCCCCTAGAGATTTGATTTGATGCATATTTGAATTTAAAGAAACATATTGAGCATGAAAAAATAATGTCAGCTATCAATCGTATCGATATTCGAAATTAGATCATCCTAACAGATCTACGCTCAGAAATTGTTAATACCACAATACCATATTTTTTATTACTAACCGTAGGACAAAAATATTAAATAATAGATTTGTTCTCTGTCCAAATGAAACAATGTCCTACACGAAAACAGGTATGTATCGCTAGTCCGACAAGAATTATTGTCACAATCGTTTTTCTATTGGTATTCCCAACTTTTGAGCATAGGACCTGGATAATGTACCTACTACGCAATTTGTAGGACAACGTGCAGGCGCAGTTTCATCCTGAAATTTTGGGAGGGGTTACTAATAATCAATTTAAGTCAAGTAAAGACTTTATTGCACGATACACAATTTTATAATCCCCTACCCAAGCACTTAATCCAGTAATCATACGCCAATGATATTTTTGCAGACATTCTGTTATTCTTCCCCACTTTCACCCCCATACCTTTTAAACGACTCAACCGATTTTCATGAAACATGTCTAAGAACACTCGCACGTAACTCACCTTTCATACAAAAAAACTAAATTGAAATCGCTTCATCCGTTCGCGGGCTACAGTGCCACAGACAGACAGACAAACAGACAGACAGACACGTCAAACTTATAACACCCCTCTTTTTGCGTCGGGGGTTAAAAACATATGGATATCTTTTTGGATGGAGGAGGAGAGACACGAAGGGCGTGTGTGGGACTCCCGACAAATCAGTCTACCCACTAAACCCCGCGGCGGCCTAACTCGGCAGTCAAAAGAAGCTCCAGAAACGCATCAGCGGCTTCTGGAGTACCCCCTGCCGTACCTCACGCGTGAGGTACATCGCGGGGTAACAAGATTCACCCCCGGGGCAGGTCGCTGTTGAGCCTCTCACAGTTCTACGCAGTTAGACGTCATCCCCCGGCCGCACCGAGGTGTCACCGGTGTCCTCCCCTGGATGTGGCCACCACGACTCTTAACCGACGATTGAGGAGCTAGCGGCTTCTACCGCGCCCCCTTCGTCACCCGTTTTGAGCGGGATTGGTCCTTTCCCCATCCCGCTCTGCAGACTCCTTCTGGAGCATAACGTCTCCACAGACTCCACTCGGCCTCCCATCCCTCACTACTCGCTAGCATTGCCGCGATTAATGCTGGTGACAGGTTTCGTCCGATCTGTCCGCAGTGATGGCATTGTACCGTAACCTCACGTCCAATTCTGTTCAGATATTCACCGAAGCAACCGTGCCCGGTGATTGAATCGGTAGGTGACACAGTCAGTTCTCTCTATCCAAGCTTCGAAGCTCGTCAAAACGGCTCGGACAGCGAGTTAGCTGGCACAAACCTGGATGTCGAGCCGTGCCTGCCAAGCCTGTTGGGCTTACCTATGTGCGTTCTGAGGAAGCATTCCGGGCTCGTGATCCGGCGCTGTCTCTTCGCCATTCCGACCGACAGAACGAATTTCGTCGTAGAACATTGTGTCCATGTCGGTCAGCATGTCGAAGGGTGGAAATCGCGCCAGGATCGTCACCGCCTCGTACGAGATCTGCAGACTCGCGAGTTGAGCCTTACATTAGGAGGAACGCAGGCAGCGAACTTCTTCCCGCGGTCCCCCGAGATTGAGAAGCAGACGATGTAGCACCCCTGCTACCCCTCGTACTCGGGGGACTAGTCACCCGAAATGCTTTTCGAAGCTCGAAGCTCTACTGACTGTCCAGGATGAGGCCTAGGTACTTTATGTACTGGCTCACCTGGACTTCAGTGTCATTCACCCGGAGGCATTAGCTGGGTGGTTCCTGGCGCTTACGCAAGCCATGGAGGCGTCACCCTCAGGCCCAGCTCACGAGTCTTAATCACGACACAAGCCAACCCTTGATCGGCGAGCAGAAGCACCTCCCCAAAACGTGACCCTCTAGCCAGTATTGCGGTATCGTCTACATAGCAGACGACACTGAGGCCTGAGGGCAGACTAGTGCGAAGGCCCGCATCGTATGCGAGGTTCCATAACAATAGCCCCAATACAGAGCCCTGGAGAACCCCACAACACACCTCCCTTCGATTTGCCGCTCCGTTCCGATCGACAAACTTCACTGCCCTGCCGCGCAGATAGGCCTCTATGACGGCACGCGTGATATGCAAGGGCCGCCCTAATCGCGCGCCAGGGAAGGATGCCGAAAGCGTTAACGATATCAAGGCTAACTGTCAACACCGCCCCCCCTATCCGAATCCAAATTGGCAGTCCAATAGATCAGGGCCCACTCGCGACAGGGCGCCCGCTGATATGGTTAGAGATAACTCTTTCAAAGAGTTTCCCCGACTCGTTCAGGCAAGTTGTAACGCAGAGATAGAATCTGCAGCCTTTCCTTACTTTTTGAGGAGCACCAGTCTTGCTTCTTTCTAGCCAAGGGGGAAGATACCACGCCGAAATATTCAGTGAAAATCTGCCTTAGTTTGTCTCCCAGCACCGACAGAGTGATCACCAGCGCCCGACCTGGATAACACCATCAGGTCCAGGAGCTGTGTTGCCGCAAGCCAGCCGCCATACGGCTCGATCCAGCTCTCCCTCCGATACCTCACACTCGTCGGCCCAGAATTGCCGGTTCGATTGCGTGGGAGGGATCGGGGACTGTTGTGTTGTTCCCTTGTGTCCTGGACCCTTGGACAAAGCGTGTCTGTCTAGCTAAAACTCTTCCTAGAAACTCCGGTCCAGACTAGTACCCAGTGTCATCTGAGTCTTTATGGCAGAGCAGGCCTGAATCACGACAGCTTTGGAGGGCAAATTTTTGCTATCCAGATTATATTACAGTTTTAATTTAAAGGTGTTAAACAATTCCTATCCTTTGATTTCTTATCTCGATTGAATAATTACGGAAACAGGAGAAAAAAAAACAGGTTCTAGTAGCAGTTGGAAAAAATTACATGTGTACGATTATGGGTGGTATCATGTCACCTGTGACTCTCCCCTCCCACCCCCCTTAGAACCGCGCCTGCTACCGGCCATGGTGTGGATGACGGCCGGTAGCGAGAGATCTCCTCCGACAACTTGCCCCTGTGTTGTTTTCAGATCTTAAATGTCTTTTATCTACCTAAATTTATAATTGAATAACAATAATAAAGCCAGTACCTATAATAGCATGTACGTCATACAGGTCCCAAGTTTTTTTTACCTTTTTTGCGATACCCGAAAGAAATAATCACAAATTATAACAAAAAAAATGACTTCAAGAACTGGACCAAATTGAAATGGGACCACACGGTCACAGCAGTCGTTAAAATCGGTTCACCCAGTCAAAAGATATGAGTTAACAAACATAAAAAATAATACAGTCGAATTGATAACCTCCTCCTTTTTTTAAGTCTTAAAGGTTTAAAAGTACAAATGTTTTAGATATTTAACTACCCACATTTGAAGTAGTGTGAAGAAGTGAAATGATGTTAACATACCAGTGATCATCGCCAATTACGTAACACATCAATCATACTTCTGAGAAAGAAGTCCTATCCCTGGTAAGCAACACCATCATTAAAACACGATTATAACCGATCACATATTATCAGAACGGCGATGAATCAAACCGTTTAGTTGTAAGTTTACGACAGGAAAGTTGACAAATTTATATTTCTAAGTATTTATATTATTATTATTATTATTTATTTATATTTATACCTACAGATTGCTCAATTTCCGATCTCAGAATTGCCTTAATCATTTCCATAAATCGTCTCTCAATGGTTGTCTCATAGTCGTTTGCGGTAATCAGATACCTTGACATTTGCTTTACAAGAAACCGCTACTTCAGCTGCACATGGATATCTATTTTATTTCCTGCACTCTTCTAAGCCACATTTAACATGTATAAGTAAAGTCTCAATCAATCAATTCTGTCATTGACATTTAAAAGCCATCGAGGAGGTAGTTAAAGGTTTATCTTTAAATTTCTTAGTAGATACTCAAACGGAAAGTCGATTTGTAATGCACAGTTCATCAATTGAATCCTAATAGGCGGTCCACACGTGTGCGTGTGAACTGAGGGACCATAGTGATATTTTTGTTTGAAATCTTTATAAGATTTAGTAGTAGGCTCAAAACAATTGTAGTATAAATATGAGAATTTGTAAAAAGACATGTTAAAAACTACAGCCCTTTAAGTGTGGTCCCTCAATCCTCACATACCATCAGCCGGATCTCGGCAAGTATGTAAAAAAATAAGGTATTGTGACTGCAGACATTTAGTAGAGAATTTGTAAAGATATATACTAAATAACTGAGCACAAATAATCAACGATTAAAAAAATACAACGACTATACTGTGGTCCCTCAGTCCACACACGAAAGATTTTGTTATACTGAATATTACCACATCAACGGAATAAAATCTTTACTTTCTTACATAATGTTTTAGAAAAAGTCTTATAGCAATTTGTAAAAAATAAATTTAAAAAAAAATATTGACGCACTTTGAAGATATTTATAATTAAAGCTGGTCCCTCAATCCTCACGTTCTCAAACATACTTGCATGTCTAGCTGCTAGACGACTAAAGTATCACAAAGTGTAGTGTACTAAACTTTTTGTAAAAAAAATCTACAAAATAATAGGTATCTTTAATTGTGTGTATCTTACCTCTAAAACGAGATTATAGCATTTCAGTGATCTTATGAACAGATATACGAGTAGTGTGACCACACAATGAAACAAAATGTAGACTACCAATATAATTTTTATTGTAATAGTCGAAACCCAAGGTTGTACGGTTGATTTAGTGTTATGTTACATTACGTATCTTTACAAAGCATGAAATAAAGTAGGTAGCTTTTAGACGCTTATCATCATTTAGGCTATGTTTCAAGGAAGCTTTATGTACTTATAATACCCCAGTATTTTACAAACCATTATGGTAACATAGTGGTATTATTCATACAGCTCAGTTTTATACGTTCTATTAACACATAAAATTGAACATTTAAAAACACAGGATTTTGTAAAATATTTACAAAAAGCCCGCGATAGTACCTATCGCGATCTATATTAATATTATAAATTTGAAAGTGGCTTAGTCTGTTTCTCTATTACGCTTTCACGGCTAAACCAATAACAGTGCCTGCACTTGGTAAGGCATAAAACTTATTATAATACTTTTGTTTAAGTATGTGAAATTTGGTTATAACTTAATGAATGTAAGAAGATTTGTTGGTCCGTACTGTAACGCCCTGGCAAAAAAAACGAATGACTCTGTTTTGTGAAAAAAAAAGCTAGATAGAACTTTTCATATTTTTTTTATGTACAAAAAAGTCAGTGTTTTGTAATTTAAAACTTTTAATAAATCATTATTTATCTAATATTGAAATAACAATTATAGTGGTAGTCTACATTTTGTTTCATTGTGTGGTCACACTACTCGTATATCTGTTCATAAGATCACTGAAATGCTATAATCTCGTTTTAGAGGTAAGATACACACAATTAAAGATACCTATTATTTTGTAGATTTTTTTTACAAAAAGTTTAGTACACTACCCTTTGTGATACTTTAGTCGTCTAGCAGCTAGACATGCAAGTATGTTTGAGAACGTGAGGATTGAGGGACCAGCTTTAATTATAAATATCTTCAAAGTGCGTCGATATTTTTTTTAAATTTATTTTTTACAAATTGCTATAAGTTATGGAATCAGGCGTTACTTTGCGGAAATCCATGACATTAAATGCTATGAAATATATTTAGCTTTAATTCCGCGAGACAAATATCCAGGTCTGAAAGCAGGGCACAAATCCCACCGTCATGCACATGTACATATACAAAACAAGTGAGAAATAATTAGCATGCCACGCAACCAAACCTATACTCGACACGTGTTTCGCCCCTCCACGGGGCATCCTCAGGAGATGTTGACTCGTCGAGCGTTTGAGCTCGAATGCGCGCTAGCGCACCGCTGTCGGCCCTTTATATACCGTTTCGATGACGCTATAATCACGATCGATACAATGTCACAACGACATCTGTGCCGAACTACCCGCAATCATACTTAGAAGTGGTGATGAAATTAAGTTTGTTTGGTCATTCAACAGTGTATATGCATTATTATTGTTATATTTTGATATTTCTAACTGTTCCAACACACTCATCCGGAAACCCTTATCGCAAACATGCAGAATGTTAAAGGTATTGTTGCCGCTCAAGGAGTGGCCGGTGTCGATTAAATGTTTTGCGAAATGTGATTTCTATGTTTTTCGTAATTTTCTGAAGTTACACCGGTATTTGCGTCTGGTAATCATCATTTTATGATGATGAGCTGATGATGTAAGGTACAACTCCTTAACGGTTAGGAGTTGGAGGATAAATATTTAAATATCATATGTACATATGTTACCTTTAGTCGCATTATTTCAAATTATTTAGGTAAGCTGATGATGGAAGGTGGAAGGTACAACTCCTCAACGGTGAGGAGTTGGAGGATAATTCTTTCAATTTCATACGTATCTAAAGACCTTCAGTCGTATACTTTCAAGTTATTTAGGTGAGCTGATGATAGAAGGTTAAACTCTTCAACAGTTAGGGATTAGAGGATGATTTTAATATTACACGTACGTATAGACCTTAATTTGTATTCTCGATGATGAAATTTCATAAAATAGCTCAACTTACTACTTGCCTACGATTGTTTGCACTAAAAACTGAAAAATAAAAACTTTTTATAAAAAAAACCGACTTCCAAAGAACATCCAACGAAAACTCTCTGCCAAAAAAACACTTAAAAGCGTAAAATAAACTGGTTCTTCATAAATGACCCATACCTTATTCTTAATTCATTTAAATAGTAGTATTATAATGTGTGCTAGGTACCTAGAATCTGTTTGAAGTCGGTGCCAAGTGACTATCGCTTAGACTTTTGTAATTGTTCGTTTGTATTCTTTTTGGCTTAGCACCGACTTCAAACAGATTTTAGGTACCTAGCACACATTATAATACTACTATTTAAATTCTTTAGAAGTCGGTTTTTTTTTTTTATAAAAAGTTTTTACCTATTTGATGGCCCATGAAAGATTGCACGTTTCCTCGAGAGTAGACTTATATTGTAGGAATTTAGATGATTATTGAGCGGATATAATAAATTTTCTCACTGCCATGAACTGACAGCTGTATCCTACATCCTCACAAATTCCATTTAAAACTTACTTTGGGTTCTCGAAGACCGCCAATTGTAACTCCCATAGTGCAATCCCTGTCGATCTGACTTACCAGTAGTTGTACTTGCAACCTCAACCAAGTAGGTTCTATTTATCAGGATACTTTCATCATAAAAACCAGTACAAATGAGGCTCAGGTAGGTTTTAATAATTATAAGGGGTACATTTTGAGATGTTGAAGAAACTGTGTTTAAAACCAGATCCAAGGCATAAATCTCCATTCTCCAAAACCTAAATAATCGTTTTAAAAAATGTATTAACGAATGGAAAGTCATAAATTTATCAAGCGAATATATTTAAAAAAATACTTTTCATTACCTTTACTAATATCAATGTTTTTTTCAAATTCAAAAGTTAAGCTCATACGGGATAATATACATACATATTAAATGATACAAAAGTAATATACTTTCTAATTTAATAAAAGTTCTTCAATATAAGAATATGTCCGATTCCATCTATATAATACAAAGCATTTCAAAAAGGGAAAATACCTACATACAAAATACAACCTTCATTGGACAACTATTCCGATCACCACCAATTCAGTTCCCGATCCCTGTATGTGTCACATACTTGGATGATCATAGCCAGAAGCATTCAAATTAAACGAAAATACAATATTTTATTTATATTATAATCATACAATAAACGACCTCCTAACACAGTGTCTCCAATGGTGTAAGAATTGTAGTTGTAGTGAATTCATGAATTCATATAATATATTTATCTACATCAGGAGCACCCGCTAAAAGATCTCGCCTGAAGCACAAGATATTGAGATCGTGTATTGCACTACTTTATAATTATAACATGAAAAGATTTCTCATTACATTTTATTTACATAAAACTACTAGAATTTAAAAGTAAACGACCCATGTGAACATTTCATATACAAAGGATCATCATTCAAATGTTCATCTACATATTATTCCCGACAACACGTGCCTTATGGTTTGTCCAATCGCGGAAACATTTTTGACAATAAATAAACATGAATAATACTATTTACAATGTTTCACGACGTGTAAAATGATGTGCCATTGCAATATCGGTTATTATATTAACGAAATGAAATGTAAAACAATCCTAACTTTTCCAATCTATGAACGCACACCTATTACATAACAGCATTTGTGTAAACAAACAATAAATAATAATAACGAATTAATTAATTTTAAGAAACAAAAACAATTATGAAGGACACGAGGTTGCTTGCATACACTTGCATCCATCCATCCATATTTGACATCATGTTCCGGAAGGTGTTTCCAAGTTCAATTCTGTTTATGATTATGTTAATTAAACTGTTTCTAAATGTCGATACACAGTCTCGAGTGAATTCATAAATTGAAAAAGCTATAAGTTAAAAATAAAAGGTCTAGTCGTGACATTGACGTGTGCATTTTCCCACCAATAACATTAACATAATTTTAACTAAAATCATATTCAAAATGGATTAAAAAACTTATGGTGAGATTCTATGATACATAGGAGAGGGGCTAATTGTTAGATGGAACAGACAAGGCTGATGGATCTACGACACAATATAACTTATCGGAGAGCTTCACCGTATATGGGATAGGCAGAAGAAAGTTACACATTTACAAAATCTGGAAGAGTTTTTTCAGCTCTACCATTAATTGCCAATCGGTCTTAACCAAATCGTCGCGGAAGTAATCCTTGCAAGCATCGATACTGGCTCGCGATATCTGAAACAAAAGAAAAATATGTTAATGTAATTGTGAATGCATAACTGCTGTTTTGGTACCTAATGTATTGCAGTCTAACTTCCCAAGAACTGTTTAGAGGTAGACATCCAAATCAGTGCAATCAGAGTAATCCATTTCAAGGTCATTGCAAAACCCACAAAAAAGGCCAGGTTCATCTAACGTATTTGTCTGTTCCATTCCATTAATAAATACCATTTTATTCTCCATTTGACACTACTGTAATAGACATCAGGTTCCCTGAATCTCACTACTTAAATCTATATTCTCAATAATAATCGGACTGAGGACCAATTAACCAGAAGAGAAATAATTTCAAACTACTAATACGAGTCTATAAAAAATCTAAGTCATAATTTTAAAATGGTGTACTTTAATTGCTTCCTACCAATATATTTGTAAAAGTTAAGAACTGGTTTGATCTGTGAGCCGACCGAGACACCTTCGCTGCTAAAAATAGATGGTCCATGTTGAATGTACGAGGGGTTCATTCAGATTGACCTAGTTTGAGCCGCATTGATTCAGCAGCTTGGGGTGAATGGGTGGGTTTTGACGTCATAGGGAAAATAGAGCAGGTTGTGCAACTATGAAATTAGGTCAAAACACCCCCGCGCCATGGCCGGTGCACCGAACCCCGGGCCTCGTCGTCGCCGGTAGCGACATTGGAACTGGCTAGGAAATCATATTATCCATGTTTGGAAATGTAGAAAAAATTCCGTATATTTTTAGATTCAGGGCTAAGCTATATGCAAGGTGAAATGACCAAGGTTCCCTTAAATTTCAGATAAGCCTCTTTAAAATTATGTGCTATGGAATATGGACTTCATTTTTATATAGTAATTACTCTATCACATTTTTTTAAATAACCTATATTAGAGGCGAAAGCTTAATAATTAAGAGGTTTGATTAATGATTTGAAATTCTAAACATACATAGGGTCCCTACCGATATGAATCTACTTCCTAACGCATGCATTTAGACTAAGCTGCATTAACAATAATCCTAGTAACATGTGACCTGCATTCATTTTTTGCTGCTGCGAATAACATCAGTTTCATCAATGAAACCGCACAACAAAATATCAATGGGGCTTCTACAATGGGCCTGACGCCCGCGCCCTGACCCGGTCACCGCGTTCGTGTGCGTACAGTTGCGTCTGTCTGTGTGTTCATTGCGAAGTGCCGGGTTAGCAAAACGTAATATCGCCTCGCCCTTCTTAAACTTTGTCATAAGGAACGTCCTTCAAATTGAATTTGGCATCTTCCCTTTAATGTACATACTTAATATTTTATGGCTATATTTATTGATATTTAATAATAGGTATATAATTTTTAAATGATTTTATTATGGGAATAAATCTTCGTAATGAAGGTTCAGGTACAAAGTGTTTCATTGAGTACGGTAGTTGAAACGACCTTGGAACTTGGAAATGCACAAAACAGTAGTCTACTGACGGCATGATAATTTTGGTCGTAACCATAATCATTAAGCAATATACAGTGCTTCAAAACAGAGCAAACCCATCCGATTTATTGGACTCTTCGACAATTCGGTGTGCTTTCTCTTGGGCCTTCTTTTGCTGGATTGACGAACTTAACAAAAGATAGGTAGAACGTAGAGCTATAACTTTTAGGCATTATTTGACAACATAGTAGTAATGGCAAACTATAGCTGTCTAGATAAGAACGAAGAAGAAATTTTTGCTTAATTAAAAAGTTTGTAGCCACAAGAAGCCAGCAGTGGACAGCAATAGACTGATGATCATGATGAACAAGTAAAATAAAGTATCGATTAGATCAATCAAAACCTCATCTTTCTGTAAACATGACTTTATTACCTTTCTATCTTAGTTTTAATTTTATTAGTAAACGTTTTAAATGAGTAATTTTATCGCAAATGAGTATGAATACAATTTATAGACGGAAATTGTCGCTCCGGTTAATGAACTTAGAAGTAGGTATTTTGGATACCCTTTTTTCATTCAACCACATATGGAATCGATTTAATTTGGGTAACATCAAATACATTATTAAATGTTTCTGTTGAAAGTTGAAAACATGAATGATGTGGATGAATACTCAAAAATAGTGTTACGAGCCGGGTATTCAATAATTAAAAATAGTCGGTTAATTACCAAAAAAATAACACACTGTTTATTTACAACCCTTTTACAATAATAATTCGCTATGTCACTTGCTAATCGCACTAGAAGATCGCTTCGATGTTAACTCCGCTGTATCGTGAAACAATACTGACTCGTACGGGTAACCCAATCTGCTTATATATGGCTTTGAAACCCCTAGAAAGATCTATAATATTCGATAGAACATTCTACACTAAACAGAAATTACCAGAGTGAGTAATCTAGCGCCATCTAGCGTCGAATATCAGAGTTACTCCACAGTTGCGCACTACTTGACACTAGATGGCGCCTTCAATTCAATTCTCGCGACTGGTAGATTATTCTAGACTATTTTTCTCGAAGGCGCAACACTGCCCCCTCCTAAGACATGCTCGTCCCGAGCATAATCAGTTCCATAGTATCGCGCCAATCGATCTACGTGAACTATCTTTGGGGCGCCTCTTGGACACTTCTGTATCCGGTAGGTAACATCATTGATTTTTGTCACCACCCGGTATGGCCCTTCCCACTTGGCTTGTAGCTTTGGAGATCTCCCTTTACTGCGAACTGGATTATGGAGCCATACTAGAGAACACTCTTCGAAGCCTTTATTGTTCACTTTCCGGTCATATCGGGTTTTCATCTTCTCAGACATTTGCTGGCCCGATTGTCTGACATGCTCATAAATGTCATTCATCTTGTTCCGCAAGTCATTAGCGTACTCCGTTATACTTCGCGGGGTGTCAGGGGGTATTCCAGTGATCAAGTCTGCAGGCAATCGTAGTTCTCTTCCGAAGTTTGCAAAAGCTGGTGTTACTGAAGTGCTTTCGTGGACTGCACTTCGGTATGACAGAAGAAACGGTTGGATGTGTTTGTCCCAATCTTTTTGCCTACTTTCAACAACTTTTGCGAGATACCTCTCTAGTGTTTGGTTAAATCGTTCCACCATTCCGTCAGATTGTGGGTGATAAGAGGTGGTTCTGGTTTTGTGAGCACCCATTACTCGACACATCTCTTGAAATATTTGAGACTCAAAATTTCTTCCTTGGTCACTGTGAATTTCTAAAGGCACTCCAAAACGACAGAAGACTTCGTGCACTAATTTGTCCGCAACTGTTGATGCCTCTTGGTTGGGAATGGCGAAAACTTCTGGCCACTTAGTGAAGTAATCCATTACTACCATGAAGTACTTGTTTCCAGTTTCACTTTCAGGAAATGGTCCCGCTACGTCTATTGCAATTCTTTCCCAGGGTGCCCCAACATTGTACAATTTCAATGGACCTCTGCTACGTGTGTGAGGTCCCTTCACGGCCGCACAATTAGTACACTTGCGACACCAGTCCTCAACATCATCACGACAATGAATCCAGTAGAATCTCTCCCTTATCTTTAACAATGTCTTCTTAACTCCCATATGACCTCCTGAACATCCGTTATGGTAGAGCTGCAGAACCACTGGTATCTTAGCTTTAGGGACAACCATTTGCAGATGACAGCTGTCTCCTCGAGCGTTTTCCCATTTACGGCACAAGACTCCATCCTGGATGACTAGGCTATCCCATTGAGCCCAATAACTCTTTGTGGTTGAACTCAGCGATGCAACATCGCTCCAGTGAGGCTTAGGAGTCTCAGCTTTAATCCACTCGAGAATTGGTTTGATATCTGCATCCTCTTGCTGTGCTTGCTGTAGGCTTTCCTTCCATTCGATGCTAAGGTCCGTCTTTATTGTCCTTATAGGAACAGCTTCCTTTACTTCTTGCTTGGCACAGTGTTTGCAGTCTTCAGGGCAAGGTCTTCTTGATAATGCGTCTGCGTTACCGTGTGATTTTCCATTGCGATATTGGGCAGTACTATCAGTCGCCCTAATCTGCTGAGGTCGCTCGTATTCATTTCCTATGCTTCGCTTAGGGCAGCTGGACCGAAGGTGACCTTTTTCACCACAGGCGTAACACCTAGGGCTGTACCCCTTAACCCGGTCCCGCACAGGTGACGCCACAACCTCCCGGGCCCGATGAGACCGATGATCTTGTCTCACAGCTTCCACCTCCAAAGCATGGGCCAGAGCATCCTTGAGAGTTTCATGGTGCCCAAGTCGCACAGCAGCTCTAACTTCGAGGTCACGAATGCCATCGATGAAAGCTTGCACCAGATTCCCGTCCACGAGCGCAGGTGCAGACTGGTATGCCTTACGGACCAGTTTCTCAACTTCCAGAGCCCATTGTTGCAAGTTCTCACCGATGCGTTGGGCACGATCCTTCAGCTGTGCACGAAAAACGTGCCCCAGGTGAGCGTCACCATATCTTGCCTCCAATGCCTCCAGCAGTTGCTCATAGGTTACCTTCTTACCGAGGGCTTCGAGGACGGTTAGAGCCTGGTCTCGAAGACCCAAGGTGAGCGCGGTCATAGCCTGTTCCTTAGTCCAGCCGTTCGCCATCATAACAGCCTCAAACTGGATCTTGTAGGCTGACCACGAAGATGTCCCATCAAACGGCGGTACTTTGAACCCCCGCACCGAAGGAACAGCAGTTACTGAAGTCGCCGCTCCATCTCCAACTTTGAGGTTCCCTAATGCCTTCTTCACGTCGGCAATCTGAGTTTCGGCCTCAGTGATACGGTTCTCGTGTTGAAGAACCTGATCCTTCACTACCTTGAGTTCTTTGCCGAAGGTCTCGTGAATGCCTTTTAACAAGAGCATTTGTTCCTCCTGGCGGCGGGCCTGCTCCTCCTGATGGCGGGCCTGCTCGTCCTTGTCCCGCTGCAGCTGTTCCTCCAATCGGCGGGCCTGCTCCTCTTGACGGCGGGCCTGCTCCTCTTGGCGGCGGGCCTGCTCCTCCTGATGGCGGGCCTGCTCCTCCTTGTCCCGCTGCAGCTGTTCCTCCAATCGGCGGGCCTGCTCTTCTTGACGGCGGGCCTGCTCCTCTTGACGGCGGGCCTGCTCCTGGAGCATCACCATTAGGGCCGTGATATCTGGAGCTGCTGACGATGTGGACAGCGTGGCTTCCATCGCTGGCTGCTGACCTTCCGGTGTGGGCAGTTGTGCACCTCCAAATCGCCTCAGGTCCGCCTCTTGCTGACGCTGACTCCTAGATCGGATGCCTTCCGTGTCCTCCTTTGGTAAAACCGGCATACTGTAATCCCACTACTGACACCAAATTGTTACGAGCCGGGTATTCAATAATTAAAAATAGTCGGTTAATTACCAAAAAAATAACACACTGTTTATTTACAACCCTTTTACAATAATAATTCGCTATGTCACTTGCTAATCGCACTAGAAGATCGCTTCGATGTTAACTCCGCTGTATCGTGAAACAATACTGACTCGTACGGGTAACCCAATCTGCTTATATATGGCTTTGAAACCCCTAGAAAGATCTATAATATTCGATAGAACATTCTACACTAAACAGAAATTACCAGAGTGAGTAATCTAGCGCCATCTAGCGTCGAATATCAGAGTTACTCCACAGTTGCGCACTACTTGACACTAGATGGCGCCTTCAATTCAATTCTCGCGACTGGTAGATTATTCTAGACTATTTTTCTCGAAGGCGCAACAATAGGAAGAAAATCGTGTCACAATTACGCGAACTAATAGTCGTCTGTATGGTAAAATAGAACGTAGGTGCTCTAATTCTGAAATATTGCAAAGAAATTTCAAGTCAAAAAGAACTATTTTTATCATCTTTAAGATGTACTTACTAGCCTTTGCCTACGACTCGTTCCGCGTTTGTCTCGGTTCTCGCGGTAAAAAGTAGCCTTTGTCCTTCCTCAAGAATCAAAATATATCTCCATGCCAAATATCATTAAAGTCGGTGTAGTGCAAGTGTGACAGACAGACAGGCGGAGTTACTTTTGAATTTATAATATTAGTATGGATTAGCTTTTAACTATGTGGGTAACAACTAGAGATGCCACGAATATTCGGCTACTATTCGGTATTCGGCCATTTTTTTTGTATTCGGTATTCGGCCGAATACCAAATAATTAAAACAGACACGTTATATTACTCAACATTAAATGTATTTATTACCAAATTACACAACTTTAGTAAATAAAATTGATCAGTGGTGTGATGGATGAAAGCAAGCTTTTCAGCATTTGATGGTAGCAAACGATTACGCTTTTCATCGTAAATGATACCAGGTTCAAAAAATAACCTCTTACTATACACGCTACTCCCAGGAGACGAAAGATATATTTTAGCAAATTTCGAGAGGATTGGGTATTGTTTTTCGTTTGCTGACCACCACTTGTAAGGATCAGCCGTCTGATCAAGGCGAATTGTTTTGCAAATAAAATCAAATTCATTTGCAACAGCATTCTTCTCCACATCATTACCATTTCGGATATTATCTGTAGCGTCTTTCTCAAAACAATTCCAGAAACTGTCGTATATTTCAAAAGCCTTATAATTTTCATTTAAGTTTTTTTTCTTACGAAGTGGAGGAGAATCATCATCGGTACTCCTAGATTCGTTAAAACTTATATTCAGAGCTTATAGAAGAATTTTTTTTCTTGTTGTTTCTGTCTGAACACTCTCGATTCAATCCTAATATCCTAGGAAACTTGTTTTGTGGATCAAGAAAAGTAGCAACCAAAGTAGTTATGTTTATGTTTTATTATTTATAATGATCTGACAAAACGTGCCGTAACGTGAATTACTCGCAATCGAAACAAACAGTCAAATATTGGCAATAATATTCGGCGCTTCGTCCGACAGTGTTGCCGAATATTCGTTATTCGGCCAAATCACTATTCGTGGTAACTCTAGACTAACAGCCTTTAAGAAGGGAGTGTACGGAGTGAAACAAATATAATAACCACTACTTCATCATAATCAACCTATTGTAGTCCCATGCTGGACATAGGCCTTTCCCATTGCATGCCACTCTGATCGATTTTCGGATTCTCGCATCCAGCTCCTGTCAGCCATCTTGTGCAAGTCGTTACTCCACCTGTCCTGGGTTCGTCCTACACTACGTTTGCCCATACGCGGGCTCCACTCAATAACAACTACTTACTGACACTAATTTTGTACATCTTACAACGTACATACTTGTCACTTATAAGTGTACAAGACTACGTGTGCTGCAGCGAAATCAATTATCAGGTACAGAACAGGACAAGTTCTGAATCGTGATTACTTCGTTAACTTTTTTTGGTAGTGGAAAGTTTTGGTTATCCTTGCCTTGAAGGACCATAAATAAGGCTGCTATTAAAGGACGCGCCGCATTGACAAGTTGCGTAAGATCGTGAATGAAACTGTGAAATGAATTGTACGACAGATTTATATTTTACTTTTCAATCGAATTAATTAGTTGTATATTTAAGATTACAGGCTACAACTGACGGAAACAGATTGAAAATTCTTCTACCCGCGCATTATTCAATAATATATACCATTATTATAAATTCGAAAGTAACTCTATTAAAAATTCCTTTCTAAGGAGAAGCTTATACAATACAACGACAGTAAAATTAGGTACCTAACATTAGTTCGATGAAAGAACAAACACTGAAATGATTTATTTAATACAGTTGCTCAAAAAGTGGCGTATTGCAGGGACGTATAGCGTTCGGGATGTGGGCTATTACCGTAGACAGAGAATAAAGGTATAGACTAGCTACTAAATTAATAATTATTAGGATATATAGGATTGAACGACAAAATATGTGTAAGAGGAAGCAAGACGGAGTATGATTTTTTTCTTTCGGCTTGTGTATAGGGTTTTTTGTTGTTTGCCACCATTGTCGTTGATGGCAAACAAGCGTTTGGTGTCAAGGAAAAATTGTTAATCAAACTGAATAACGCATAATCCGTGTCACGTGTAACCTAAAAGGTGTTTTAAAAAGTAGTATTTAGTGTGCAGTGATGGTGAATTGCTGTGTAATTGGCTGTAAAAGCCGTAGTGAACGAATTGAACCAAACATAGGTAACCTTTTATCGGTAAGTAGAATTTAGTTTTTTTTTTTATATCTATTAAACAGTAATTAAATGAAACGATTAAGTGCTATGCTAAGGTATATTTCATGTTATTTTGATGCACTGGACAATTAAAATTAAGTTATAAGAATCCAGTCTTTTTCGGTATTAACCGACCAAAGTGAGTGTGTGATACGTGAGCTAATCTATGTAATAACATCGTGTCATCTCTGAATAGCCGGATTATACGCCATTGGGGATACCAGAATCACTGTTTTTAACACCCTGTTTTTTTTTAGTTTTCTAAATGAACCATATTTAAGAAATAACTGGACTAAATGTACGGGCCGCATAGACTGGCATCCAAGTCGCCACTCCAGTATTTGCTCAAGACATTTTGAAACCAATTGTTTTCTTCAGAATAAATATAGGACCTATATAAATATGAAATTGTATTATATCTATCTTTCACTTCAATTCTCTGCAATGGTAATCGCCTCCTTTTTTAATTTTATCGATAAAAAAATCATGGTAAAAAATGTATACCAGAATAATTATTTTCTTTATACCTTGAATAGAACTTGCAATAAATATTTTTTATGATGTGGTACTTCGTTCCTATCTGGTGTCCCACGACACCACACGACTTTTTTATTTTATTATAACTATTATAGAACCTTACATTGTCTTTTATTATTTCTCCTATTATATCTGTAACAATATTTTAAACTTAGATAACTTACCTCCCGATTATATCGAAACGGGAACTCAGATAATAGCGCAAGGTAAACTGCAGAGTTTACCCCAAAAACGGGGTAATTTAAAGTGTGGCAATTTCGAAACTATAGATCTAGATAAGTTGAACTATCGCTATTTTACACTGTATACGTTAATGACTTGTCTATATCTCTATTCTCTGTCTACGGCTATTACATACTCGAGCTTTTTCTTTACCTTTCCGAACTCGCGCGTTCTCTTTCCCAACTGTCGAAATAATGTCTATTAAAAAGAAAAACCAGCCACGAAGTTTTTACTAAAAAAAAATCCCAGAAGTTTTTATGATTCATGCAAATATTTCTAAAAAGAAGCTACTAATTTGTTTCAATATCAGATTTAATGATTTGATTCAATGAGTTGGGTTAGCTTTCATTTGATTAAATTTCATTTTCATTTCATATCAATAAAAAAATTATACTGAAGACTATGCTGTACTGGCATAATTTCCTTTGCCTACCCAAAATGGGTGAAGAAAACAAAAAAAAAACTCTGCTTATATTCTTTTACGGTTGGCGCCATTTTCCAAAAATTTTCTTTGAATGATTAGATTTTAATGATTGATTAGATTATTAAATCGCTTCATTTTTTCGCAACTGTATTAATAATAGTTGTTCAGTACACGTGTGGAACCGTCATTGCAACTTGTTCCTACTGTCAAGTGTCAACCCTTACCTTCAGCTGCGCCTCGGCTCGGGTAGACATTTGTCGGAACTCTTTGCAATGACAGGCTTTCCGCACTCGTAATGAAATATACTATTTTTTAATAATAAATCCTCACACTAATAAGTTACTAACATATATCTTAAATTCAATACATGTAAAGAAAAGAATTATATTATCTATCGCTAAACACTTAAAACGTTAGCTATTAAGTGTTTTTGTTTTATTTCTTCTCTTCCAACACTGATAAAAACATAACGACATCAAAGTAATTCAGTTCATACAAGTGGCTAGAAGATCGTATGGAGAATGTGACGTCACAAGCGTCCAAAAATACACCGACCTTCGGTCGGGTGACGGAAAATCGTCGAGTCTACATTGAGTGCTTTTATATTGTGCGAAGGAAAGATTGATGTTTTCCACTAATCGAAAACAAAACAGGAAGCTTTTATGTAGTGTTATATACACTTGATATAACCTGATATTTATTGAGAGTATGTAGAATGAAGAGTTATGTAGATAAACCGTGGGAAGTATTTGAATGAAATATTGATTGACTAACTATATTCGACTAAGAATTATATGAATCTATGTATATTTTATCTACAGTATTCCTTCTCCTCCTCCAGTATTTTTTTATCAGTCTTATTTTTGCCACTAGCGTGAGATCCTGGATATCTGTACGAAATAGGATCTCAAGACCTAAAAACTGAAAGAACAGGCAGGTGAGTTTTATAGACGAGTTTCATAAATTTCTTTTGTACATATTTGGCAATTATGCATGTTTTGTTTTATAGACAGGTGATTATCAATAAAAATGAAGAATACCTATTAGAATTGACTTCATCCATTACTTAGCAAAATGTTTAGCCACATTTATTACTAGAGTAACTAAAAGGGTCCATTCTCAGTATATTTATGAGCAGGGTGAGAAAAAGAGAAAGAAAAACCTCCCTACAAGATTTCTACACCACCCTAAGGTTGACTGGAAGAGAATGCCTTGGGCATTAAGACCGCCGATGCACAAAGTGCATAAAGTGTGATTCAGTGTGAAAAAAATAAAACGTGGTTACAGTTTAGATTAGATGCTAATCGGGTAGTTATTTATTAAAAACTGGACATTATTAAAGATCATTTGTACTATAATGTAATGAAATTAATAACTATCAGGAGTCTCGAGTCCCGACTATGATCCTTAAAAATATCTTGATTTCTGTGGCAGATGATAGCAAATCATCTATATTTTTATTCAATGAACTCCAATACATTAGAATTATAAAAATTCACACCTAAAAAACTTTTTATATAAAAAAAACCGACTTCCAAAAAACATGCAACGAAAACTCTTCAAATAGATTTTAGATACCTAGCACACGTTATAATACTACTATTTAAATGAATAAAGAATTAGGTATAGGCAATTTATGAAGAACCAGTTTATTTTACGCTTTTTAGTATTTTTAGGCAGAGAGTCTTCGTTGCATGTTTTCTGGAAGTTTTTTTATAAAAGTTTTTATTTTTCAGTTTTTAGTGCAAACAATCGTAGGTAAGTAGTAAGTTGAACTATTTCATCAAATTTCATCATCATCATCAAGGATACAAATAAAGGTCTATACGTACGTTTAATATTAAAATCATCCTCTAATCCGCAATTCTTGAAGAGTTTAACCTTCTATCATCAGCTCACCTATATAACTTGAAAGTATACGACTAAAGGTCTTTAGATACGTATAAAATTGAAAGAATTATCCTCCAACTCCTAACCGTTGAGGAGTTGTACCTTCCACCTTCCATCATCAGCTTACCAAAATAATTTGAACGAATACGACTAAAGGTAATATACATACATATGATATTTCGACTGCCTCGTTGGTCTCGCGGTTGGCGTCTGCGACTGCTGATCATGAGGTCTCGGGTTCGATTCCCGGGTCGGACCAAATGTTTGTATGATCTACAAATATTTCTTTCGGAGTTTGGGTGTTTTCTATGTATAATATGTATGTATTTACAAAAAAAAAGTATATATGTATTTGTATCAGTTGTCTAGTACCCATAACACAAGCTCTACTTAGCTTGGGACTAGATGGCGTTGTGTTTTAGATGTCTGAAATATTTATTATTATGATTATTATTTAAAGATTTATCCTCCAACTCCTAACCGTTAAGGAGTTGTATCTTACATCATCAGCTCATCATCATAAAATGATGACTACCAGACGCAATACCGGTGTAACTTCAGAAAACATACGAAAAACATAGTATGTGCATAGAAAAAATGAGGGTTTCCCTCGATTTCCCTGGGATCCCATCATCAGATCCTAATATGGTGGCAACGGGACTACCTCGGGAGCATACCCTTTCGAATACAAAAATAATTTTCGAAATCGGTCCACAATTGACGAGTAATCGGTGAACATATATAAAAAAAAAAATATACAACATACAGTGGAACATAGAACCTCTTCCTTTTTGGAAGTCGGTTAAAAATGTATCTACCTCGTAAGTTCTAAAATTATAGTAGTGACAACAACCACTGAGATTAAGCTATATTTTAAGGACAATTATTTTACTTCAAGTCTGTATTTGAAATGTGTTATAATATACATAGATAGATATGTAGGTGCATATGTACCGATGAATTATGTCGGCATTTTTAGAAGGACTTGATAATCTATATATATAAAAGAGTAAGGTGACTGACTGACTGACTGACATACCCAGAGATCAACGCACAGCCCAAACCGCTGAAGCTAGAATCCTGAAATTTTGCATGTAGGTTCTTTACATAACGTAAGTGAGCACTAAGAAAGGATTTTTTGAAATTCCACCCCTAAGGGGGTAAATCAGGGGATGAAAGTCTGCGTGAGCGAAGCCGCGTGTAAAAGCTAGTGATCTATATATGTCCAAAAAGTGGGCATGTGCAAGAGTGATTAGTTCAGAAAAAAATATTTACGCCATTTGAAGTACCTACAGTCTTGCGAAATATAGAAGCAAGGTTCACCATTTGTGTTTCAATTAAATGTCTCATGTGATTATTGCGTGTTGTCCATTTGATCTTATTTGTAGGAGTCGAGTGGCTGTTTAACAAGGAGCACATCGACGTACCGATTGATGCAACGACCAATTTCATTTAGAACCCGACTATGACTTAAATAGCATTGCATTTATATCAACATGGTCGCATAAGCCTTTACGCTTTTATTACCATCCATCATTTACTTAACCGTAAAGACCTATTTAGGTGATTTCGCCCAATTACTTAGTTCATTCATCTATTAGATTTATCGTCATTCATCTGTAACCTTTTCATTTATCTCTTAAACTAAATAATAAATTTGGTAGGTGAACCTGGTTAACTCGCAAAAGTTCGTGATTCCGACTTTGATATTGATTACTTTTATGAGTTTCACAATTTTACCAACCTTCTATACAAGTATTTTCAAAGGTTAAAAACAGGTGAAACAAATAATGACCTACTTTTGAAAAATATATTGAGAATATTGAGATCGATAAGTCTAGAACCTATTTGTCTCAAAAATAAATCGGGCTTCCCCGAAACACACGTGATTACAACCTATCCTAAATAACTACGATTACTACACACGGAAGCTATTAATCTAAAAAAATCTTAGTATATAAAAACCTATAGATAACAACACGTGAAGTACAATAGCGGCACAAAATCTAGGTTACATTAATCATAATCTCAACCTTAATTTTTTTTTTAAACAGCATTTTCAAACTTGTGTTTCATGTCCCAAAACATTTTCTGACACGTTGTATTATTTTATTCTGGTAAAAAAAGTAAAGGAGGTGAGAAAAATGTAATCATAAACAAAGTCTGTATATCTGGCGTAAGATCAAGCCTGGCAACAGAACGGTAGTCAAGTACGAATATCATATAACTGCAATGTTCCCCCACCCGTGACAAATTCCCCGCCGACCTAGTGACCCGGGCATCCCCTCTCGCCGCCACCCCCCGCTGCAGCGATCAATGGAACCGAACCCTCTTCACCATTGAGGCTAACCTTCTACTTGCATTGATACAATGCTTCGCTAGGTATGAATGAAAATCCTTCAATGAGTTTCTTTACGTTAGTTTTGCGTGACAAAACACTGACAAACATTTGCACGCAACTTTGTATACGTAATTACTCTATGACGCAGATGTTTAAAAATAATTATATTTCGTCATCGGTCACGTTAATATGGAGTAAAAGATTTACTTTTACTGAAAAGTTGTGAGGTAGTCTAGTTCAGGTAAAAATAGTCTATGTTAAAGTAGTGTAAAATGTATCGTTTTTGAACAAGTAACTTTGACCATCACAGACCAAAATCATGGTTTTAAACGGTGACAAATCTGACCTTGTTACTTTTTAATACAAAAAAGAAATATTAAAATCTGAAGATCGCCTGCTGGTAGAATATCTACCATATTTTTCATACGAGAATTTATTGTGGGCTATTTCAAGGTCACTTGTAACTCAACTCTCATTGTATATATGTACTTACGTACCATTAGGTCGTAATGTTACCCACGATGATAGTATGTAGCCGTTATCACGTAACTTTAGAATTTGTAACTCATTTTTATTTTAAGTTCTCACAGACGTATTTATTTTAAGAATTCGATGATAAATATTTATCAAGTGAAGTTTTGATTATATTTCAACACATACATAGAATGGTCCCATTCTTATTAATAAGTGAGTTTTATAACTTTTATTTTCATAAATCAATAATCCAACAATGTTGGTCTATGACGTCAGAGAAAGCGCCAAAATGGCGGCGTAATAACACGTAGCTGGCTGCGGTTAGTTAGTAGTCAATAAGTTTGGATGTGTTACATTTATTCTTTTTTTCGATAATCATCATTATAAACAGCCTTTAAGAGATGTGCTGGACATAGAAATCTCTTTTGAGAGGAAGTTTCGGCCTAATATACCACGCTGCCAAGACTGGGTAGCGTTTGTATCAAATTTTCCTTCTATATCCGTTGTTTATCCTGCAGAGTACGCTCCCTTAGCAGGCGCGGTTCCAGGGGGGGGGGGGGGTCACAGGGGACGTGAAGTAAGTAAGTGGACGTATTGCCCTAGTGTTAATACATACGAACGTCTATGAGACATTAAATTGAATGTTCAAATTGATCGTGTTTCGTTGTTCTAGTTATCTATACAAATACCTATTATAAACGCGAAAGTTTGTAAGTATGGATGGATGTTTGTTACTCTTTCACGCAAAAACTACTGAACGGATTTGGATGAAACTTTACAGTAATATAGCTTATATATATATACTCGTATCAGAATAACACATAGGCTACTATTTCTATATAAGTAATGTGTGGGTAGTTGTGACAGCAACATCAAGTTTAAAGTGTCTGCATTTAAATTGAATTTTTAAATAGTATAAGTATATATTTAAAAACATTCTCTTTCAACAATTTTAATGAGAACATAAATCACCTACCAGTAAAGTGTTATCTCCTTTCAAGCACACTCATTTTAAAAGAAACATTCAACAAACACTTTTAACGTTCGGAATGAACACAATGAAGGACTCATTTGCAACAATTATGGCTGGAATTGAGGAACGCATGGCTGCCTTCGAGATGGAGCTGCAGAAGACTGCTAAAAGCACTAGCACACCAACCCTGGCGACGCTTGCATTGGATTTTGAGGGTTTCAAAGCCTTTGTCATGAGTACCATTTCTGGATTTCGGTGTCAAATTGAGCTTTTGGCTAATCAGGTAGACACCATGGAGATGCGTACACGTCGGAAGATGTTATTATTGCATGGCGTACCCGAGGACAAGGATGAAGACCCAGCGCAGTCGGTTGTGGGTGTTGCGACAGGTCATCTTGGGTTGAAGGAATTCTCAAAGATAGACATACGGAGATGCCACAGAATGGGAAGACAGGTTGGTGCAAAAAAACCTAGACCAATATTGGTCAAGCTCCAGCTAGCATCTGTGCGGGACAAGTTATGGTTAGCTAAGACCAAACTTAAGGGATCTGGCATCACTCTGTCCGAGTTCATCACTAAGACTAGGCATGAAATCTTCATGGCTGCTCGTGAGCGGTTTGGTGTCTCGAGGTGCTGGACACGAGACGGTCACATTTATGTTCTCGACCCCAATGGGACACGGCACCGCATAGACTCGCTTGGTGAACTCAATCGTCTGGATTTCACTCAGAAGGTCGCTCCAGTCGAAAGGATTACAACGAAATCCAGACGTGCTGGAAACAAAAAATAGATTCTGTCTTGTGTTCGCGGTGATTTTAGCATTACGTCCAGGTATTGTTAAATGGTTTCATATTGTAGTTAGTTTTCATACTTTTTCTTTCTACCTAATCTGTCTGTACCCTACTTATTCTTTACTCTTAAATGATAATAATTTAATAATACCTCTTTCACATTGATATTTGTTTACAGTTTTTTCTTTCACTTGACAATTTGACATGACACTGACAGACTACAAAGTACAACAGCAGTCGATGATGCGTTCACGCAACACGCAGTCATTCTTTACTGATATTCTCGACTTTTAGATAAGTCATGTAAATTAACAGTAAATTTTCTTGTAGTTTTTATTCATTGTTCTCTTTATGTGTAATGTGTATTTTGGTTGTTTAACATATTTTTTTATTGTTATTTTATTAATCTCTTTTCTTTTCAAAGTTTTCATATGTTTTAATTTTGCGAGTAAAATATAATTGTATTATTTTAGTAACACTGGCGGTTGGAAAAGAAAAAAAATTAGAAGACAAAAAACTAAAGCGATAAAATTTAACATTAACATATTTATTTAGATATATTCACATTTATATATTATATTATTTTAAAGGGTTTACATTTTTAATGATTAATTTGGGTATCGACAGTGACGATGATGATAGTTTTCAATCAGCCAGTAGTCATAACGACAGTTTTGTAAGTATTCCTTCACTCTCCGACGCAATAAAAGCCCAGTTTTCGGATGTAATCAGGAATTTCAATGTAGTCCACATAAATGCCCAGAGTATTCCGGCCCATTTCCCAGAGATGCTGGCTAATCTTGACTGTAAAAGTGTCCATGCCATTCTCATTTCGGAGTCATGGCTAAAGCCATGTCTCCCTTCTACTTCTTTTTCCCTTCCTGACTTCCATTTAATAAGAAATGATCGTGTGAATGGTGTTGGAGGAGGTGTTGCCATATATCTACGTAAAAGTATTCCTTTCAAAATTATAGATGTGTCACCACAACCACCACCACCAAACGCAGGTGAGCATTTATTTCTGGAAGTGGAACTCTGTCATATTAAGATTTTACTTGGTGTTTACTACTGTCCCTCGTCTCGCGTAAATTTTTTCACATCATTTGATAAATTAATAGAAAGTACAACACCCGCCTACAGTCACTGTATTATCATGGGAGATTTTAACACATGCCTGTTAAAAAATGATCTCCGCTCATCCTCTTTCTTCAGTACAGTCGAGTCATATAATATGTCTGTTCTCCCTTTAAATGCAACTCACCACTTTCCTAATTCTACTCCATCCCTCCTAGATCTTATACTTGTATCCTCTCTAAATTCAGTTGCTAAGCATGGACAGTGCTCAGCTGATGAATTTTCCTACCATGACCTGATATTCCTATCCTATAAACTACGCTCCCCTAAACCTAAAGTCAAAATCCTTATGCAACGCAATTTTAGAGACATGAACCTTGATGCACTCCGTCGGGATGCCGCCGGAATCGATTGGAGTTTTCTGTCGCAAATGGACTCAATTGATAATAAAATCCAGTTTTTTAACGATAATCTAACCAGCCTCTTTGATGTGCATGCGCCGGTTCGCGCTGTGAGACTCAAACATTTACCCGCTCCATGGCTAACAGATGAAATCAAAAGTTTCATATCAAAAAAAGCTGCAGCCAAAAGCAAGTTTAAATCTAGACCAACACCGAGCAATCGGGAAAAGTATATTAATATCCGAAATCTCTGCAGTAAGGCCTGTAGGAAAGCACAACGCCAACATGTTCATAATTCGGTCGAGAACGGAGACCCAGCTAAAATTTGGAAATTTCTTAAAACATTAGGAGTTGGTAAGTCACGTTCGTTTTCAGATTCCAAGCAAATTGATATCGAGTTGTTAAATCAACATTTCTCTTCTTCGTCTAAATTTAACCAGACCAGTAAGGCAAATACCTTAAAATATCTTTCTACGCTTCCAGCTCCTCATTATCCACCGTTCTGTTTTAATCAATTGACTGCTTGTGATGTTGAGAAATGCATTAAGTCCATATCTTCTAACGCTGTTGGAAGTGATTGTATAAGCCGTAACATGATCCAGCCAATTCTCGACGAATTGTTACCTGCACTTTGCCATATTTTAAATCACTCCCTTTTTTCCAGCTTCCAGATATTTGGAAAGAAGCACGTATTATCCCACTACCCAAAAAGAACAACCCCAAATCCTTCTCCGAATATCGTCCCATTTCCATATT
Source organism: Diaphora mendica (assembly GCA_949125395.1). Taxonomy (NCBI): domain Eukaryota; kingdom Metazoa; phylum Arthropoda; class Insecta; order Lepidoptera; family Erebidae; genus Diaphora; species Diaphora mendica. Next base: position 37,952,370 of record OX421310.1, on the reverse strand, counting down.
GCCCTTCCTTTCGAAAGTCCTAGAACGTCTTGTGCATACCCAATTAAATTCATTCCTTAATAGAAACCAACTCCTAAATCCCTTCCAATCAGGTTTTCGAGCAGGTCATAGTACTGTAAGTGCATTGATCAACGTTACGGATGACATCAGGCTAGGTATGGAAAATGGAAATCTTACAGTTCTTTCTTTACTGGACTTTAGTAACGCTTTTACTAGCGTAGATTTCCAGATACTGCTTGGCATATTACGCTCTATCAACATATCTCCGACAGTAATTGATTGGTTTCAAAGTTACCTGTTTGGACGAAGGCAGCGAGTGCGCCTGGAGGAATCTTTATCTTCTTGGTTGAACACGTCTGCTGGAGTACCGCAGGGTGGCGTTTTATCTCCTTTACTTTTCACCATATTTATTAATTATATCTCTAAGTCATTAGTCTCCTCCTACCACCTTTATGCAGATGATTTTCAAATATATACACAAGCACCGCTACATAGATTATCTGAAGCCTTTTCAACTATTGGTCAAGATCTGGCGCGTGTATGTGAATGGAGTGAGCGGTATGGAGTTGTGGTTAATCCATCTAAGACCCAACTTATTGTTGTAGGCAGTGCCAGGATGGTGTCTAGAATAAACTGGACGCAATTACCTAACATTACGTTTAACGGAACTCCATTATCAATAAGTACGTCTGTTAAAAATCTAGGAATCTACTGTTAGCGGTAATTCTAAATACAGTTGTGATTGTGCAGGTGACTTCCGGAACATCTCATAGTTAGATGCAATGGAGTATTGAATACATATTATTGAACTTGTCAGAGTGAGGGTATCCGAATAATAAAAGTGTGGTTCCGTGAGTCGGGCGAGGTAGTATATAAAGCGGCGCGATCGGAAACAGGGCAGTCTCTCTTCAGATCTCGGGACGACCACATCTCTTGATTGTGACATGAGTCACTCCTGAGTCGTAGTAGTTTTCTATTATTTGATTTGTGGTTTATTGTATATCTGTGTTTTATATCGTGTGTACGAGGCGATATTTACCTGTGGGGGAATTACAAGTCTGGTGACGAATTCCACAGGGCACCGCGGAGGAGTGAGCGTTGCCCCAACCCCCTCGTGGGGGTTGCTGATGGTATGTAAGTTACTTCGTATCCGTTTAGTAGTGATTATTGTTTGGCTATAGTCCAGGTGGGCTGTATCTGTGATTCATGTGCTCGTATAATTCTCGTACCTTCCGACAACCTTAATAACTATGCATATCTTTCCGAAAGTCCGTAAATAAGTGTTTTATAACAAGAATATTAAGTGTTTTTATTTTGTTAAAACCTAAGAAGGTTTTAGTTCAGAAGTGGGATATAAAATAAAATAAATCTATAACTACCTTCAAGATAAATAACTACCGGTAGACTCGGATTGCAAAGAGGGGCCGGATGGAACGTTCTTGTCAAATAACATGACGCCGATTGATTTATTTTAGTGTGCGTGACAGTCCGTGCGACACTGTAGGAACACGTACATCTTTGTGTAGGTGATACCATACGCAGTAAAAAAAAAAAAACCTTTTTTTTGAAAAATATTAAGATTGACAAAAGGGTATTTTAATGTTAAAGAACTTTAAATATTATGGGTTTTATTTTAGTTACTGTTACATACTATACAAACTCTAAGCAACCTTTATTTTGCACTAGCTTTTTATAATATTGTCGTTTTGCGTGTAAATTTCGTGTAAAAATTATAAAAAGCTAACATCAATTACTTTACCGCAAGTACTTGTAATTTGTGATTAGTATTTTTTTTTAAATATTCTGCGGATAAACGGTAAGTTCCTGGGAATCAAGTTTTGTACTATCGATTATTCTCAATCTTTCAATTATGATGTGAAGCACAAACAATTTGTAGAAATATCCACAAATTGTTTGTATGCAATAATTATTACAAATAATTGTGTGTATCACCAAAGAATACTTTCAGATGAGGTTGGGAACCAAGTTCCTAAATATAGAAATGAGGTTCACTAATGTCTGGACTAACAAGTAATCTCCCTAATTGAAGAAAAAAAAAATAGACAGAAACTTGTATCACAGTCGAGCTACGGTTGAGGTTTTGTGTTCCGACACAACAATATAATTATCGGTGTTTAATGATGCAAGACGGCATTTTGAAAAAAATAATAATTAGAAATCACTCGTGACGTGTACACAATATGGCGGTTTGTCAAACACTGCCGCGAGAATGTATTCGCTTTCTAATTCATATTTACTTTGTAGATTCATTTTCGTGTTCTTTACGGTCTATCTGGCTTTCTTTAGTGGTCTGAGCCGGTAGATATTTTAATAGGTCTGACCTTGAAATGGAGAATGATAAAATTAACTTATTTTGTAATGAAAATACCCATGACGATAGTAGATTATCAGATGCAAGTAATAACAATGAATGATATTTCACGAGGGAAATTAATTCACTGGTTTCCTTATCTAGTACTTACCTAGTGTATTTATGATTGAGTATATATTAGCGAGTTGGAATTAGCTCGATAAAATTATAGTGTGAAATTACACTAAAAGTAAATCACGTTGGGTGTTATTAGCCCTAAGTATGTATTTATTGTAATTAATAATTATTATGGGTTGAAATTATCTGTCTTGAAATTAGGTCGGTCTGAGTTGAAATTAACTCAAATTAAGTGTGAAATTACACGTAAAATTAAAATCAAATATTTTGCTGAAATTAGCTACAATACGAGTTGTAATTAACTCAACTTCGGTGTGAAATTACACCTACAAATGAATGGAAAGGTTGAAATTAACCCGATAAAATATACATATTAAAATTGTCAAAAATGTAATGTATAAAAAAAAGATTAAAGATCATGTCATTAAAAACTACAATTAATTGTTAAATGAAGTCCATCAGGCCAACAAACGCTTCAGCTTAATAAAAACAAAAAAGAGTCGAATATATTATAAATAATTATTTTGAACTACTAAACTAATAGGATCAACACATAAAAATAAAAAAGGTATATAAAAATTTAAATGTCGCTTCTAGTGAAGCGCACTAAAATCTTGTGTCTTTGTATTGTGATGTCCGTCCATGGTCGCAACTGTGTCAGCGAGGGTAGTAGTTGAAAAAGTATTATATTGTTGCCGCCTTTATGTATGTTCTCAAGTGAAATATATTTGTGTATTAGCCATTAGTGTGTTCTCATGTTAAGTGAATTGTATTATAATTCTTAATGAGAATAAATATTTTAAACCGAAACCGTTATAGTAAGGGTTGAAATTAACCCGAAAAAAATATAAATATTAAAATTGTTATAGTCTGACTTGAAATTAACTAAAATTAAGTGTGAAATTACGCGTAAAATTATAATCAAATATTTGGCTGAAATTATCTACAATACGGGTTGTAATTAACTCAACTTCGGTGTGAAATTACACCTACAAATGAATAGAAAGGTTGAAATTAACCCGATAAAAATATAAATATTAAAAATGTTATAGTCTGAGTTGAAATTAACTCAAATTAAGTGTGAAATTACACGTAAAATTATAATCAAATATTTGGCTGAAATTAACTACAGTACGAGTTGTAATTGACTCAACTTCGGTGTTAAATTACACCTACGAATGAATAGAAGGGTTGAAATTAACCCGATCAAAAATATAAATATTAAAATTGTTATAGTCTGACTTGAAATTAACTCAAATTAAGTGTGAAATTACAAGTAAAATTGTAATCAGATATTTAGCTGAAATTAGCTACAATAAGAGTTGTAATTAACTCAACTTCGGTGTGAAATTACACCTATATATGAATAGAAGGGTTGAAATTAACCCAATAAAAATATAAATATTAAAATTGTTATAGTCTGAGTTGAAATTAACTCAAATTAAGTGGAAATTACACGTAAAATTATAATAAAATATTTGGCTGAAATTAACTACAGTACGAGTTGTAATTGACTCAACTTCGGTGTGAAATTACACCTACGAATGAATAGAAGGGTTGAAATTAACCCGATCAAAAATATAAATATTAAAATTGTTAGTCTGACTTGAAATTAACTCAAATTAAGTGTGAAATTACACGTAAAATTAAAATCAAATATGTGGCTGAAATTAGCTACAATGCGAGTTGTAACTAACTCAACTTCGGTGTGAAATTACACCTACATATGAATAAAAGGGTTGAAATTAGCCCGAATAAAGTTGAAATTAACTCAAATTAAGTGTGAAATTACACGTAAAATTATAATCAAATATGTGGCTGAAATTAGCTACAATACTAAAAGGGATGAAAAAAGCCCGAATAAAGTTGAAATTAACTCAAATTAAGTGTGAAATTACACGTAAAATTAAAATCAAATATGTGGCTGAAATTAGCTACAATGCGAGTTGTAACTAACTCAACTTCGGTGTGAAATTACACCTACATATGAATAAAAGGGTTGAAATTAGCCCGAATAAAGTGGAAATTAACTCAAATTAAGTGTGACATTACACCTACAAAAATAATAAAAGGGTTGAAATTAGCCTGATATAACTTATTAAAATTATTAGTCTGAATTGAAGTTAGGTCAAAATCGGAATGAAATTACACCTACAAATGAGTAAAAAGGGTTGAAATTCACCCAATATAACATATTAAAATGATAGTCCGAGTTGAAATTAACTATGTCTTTTATTTACAATCTGGGTTGAGAAATTAGCCCTATACAATGTGTAGTACTCAAAGTTATAACTCAAAATAATGTGAAATTACACCAAAAATAATCAATGTTTAGAATTGTTATAAGCCTAATGAATAATTCAATTTTTTGATATTATTTCAACGTAACTTGTAGCTATGTAAAATTTATAATAAATTATAAGTGTACTTTAGTTAGAAATGGGATAGGTTGCATAATACAATTGTGATTTCATGTATAATTATTTAATTGATGCAAAATTGTTTTAAATATATATATTATAATACATTATATCTCGGAAAATACATAATTGCAACCACGAGGACGTGTTGATAGCAGGATAGCCGAATCTGTTAGCGGTAATTCTAAATACAGTTGTGATTGTGCAGGTGACTTCCGGAACATCTCATAGTTAGATGCAATGGAGTATTGAATACATATTATTGAACTTGTCAGAGTGAGGGTATCCGAATAATAAAAGTGTGGTTCCGTGAGTCGGGCGAGGTAGTATATAAAGCGGCGCGATCGGAAACAGGGCAGTCTCTCTTCAGATCTCGGGACGACCACATCTCTTGATTGTGACATGAGTCACTCCTGAGTCGTAGTAGTTTTCTATTATTTGATTTGTGGTTTATTGTATATCTGTGTTTTATATCGTGTGTACGAGGCGATATTTACCTGTGGGGGAATTACAAGTCTGGTGACGAATTCCACAGGGCACCGCGGAGGAGTGAGCGTTGCCCCAACCCCCTCGTGGGGGTTGCTGATGGTATGTAAGTTACTTCGTATCCGTTTAGTAGTGATTATTGTTTGGCTATAGTCCAGGTGGGCTGTATCTGTGATTCATGTGCTCGTATAATTCTCGTACCTTCCGACAACCTTAATAACTATGCATATCTTTCCGAAAGTCCGTAAATAAGTGTTTTATAACAAGAATATTAAGTGTTTTTATTTTGTTAAAACCTAAGAAGGTTTTACTACATTGATAACACTTTAACTTGGGGCCATCAACTGCGAGAAGTCAGTCGAAAATTGTTTGCATCGGCGGGATCCTTACGAAGACTACGCAATTTCCTCCCAACGGCCACTAAAATTGCACTTGCACAATCCCTCCTTCTTCCTATACTCGACTATGCTGATGTCAGTTATCTCGACATCACGGAGGAGCAACTAGATAAACTTGAGCGCCTTCAAAATTTCTGTATTAGATTTATATTTGGATTACGCAAATATGATCATGTTTCTGAATATTGCAATCAGCTTAAGTGGCTCCCAATTCGCCTTCGACGGAATGCTCATATACTTTCCATACTTTATGGTATTCTAATTCATCCGTTTACTCCACCTTACTTAAAGGAACGCTTTGTTTTCCTCAGTGACACACATTCGAGATCCCTGAGGTCATCTGAATCTCTGGAACTGGCAGTACCAACACACTGTACAAGGTTCTACGATAAGTCGTTTACTGTGCAGGCTGTCCGACTGTGGAATGCTTTGCCAATGGCTATACGGCGTGCCAAATCTTTGCCAATATTTAAAAAAATGCTCAAAGAGCATTACATGTCATCATAATTTGTTATGTGTCTAAAACGTATTGTATCTGAGTGTTTTTTCTGATGGAAATGTAGATATTTTATTTGTGTGTAAGTGTGTGTATTTATTTTATTTATTTGTATTAGTATGTATTATTGTATGTATAATATATTTATTTTGACATTTATTTCTAGAGAATTCACTTAAATTCCCTTACATTCTTTTTATTTTATTTTTTCTCTTTTCGCACCAGAACTGCCCATTAATTCGTTTTTTTTTCCATCCCAAGGTTGCCTGGAAGAAATTGCTTTTTAGCGATAAGGTCGCCATTTGTACATGGTCATTCTATTGATATGTTGATTTTATGTAAACTGTCTGATCTGGTGTACAATAAAGTTTATTCTATTCTATTCTACTATTTGCCGCGATGACCGACATACACACGGGCGGAACCGCGGGGAAATCTAGTGAAATATATATCTGGATTGGGTTTTATTTATTCAGTTAGGTCCTTCCAATAATAAGATTTCACATAGCCATAGACGTATTTAATATTTCTATGTAATTTTGAATTTAAATTCAAAAATATATTTAATGCGTGTGGCAACGAATTAATACTCGTAATACAGACTGTCAGTATTTATCTCGTAGCCGACGAAGGGACCGAACTACGTAGGACAACAGCACTGCAAAAAGAAAGGAAAACTTGAAACAAAGTCTATACAAACCCGTCTGGCCATTGTGTTAATAGTAGACTCATGTTACATTCACCAACCATATTTAAACCATCTCCTAACTAGGAACCCCCTAACGTAGATAGCTCCTAAATATATTATTTAGTTTTCACTAAATCTACTCTAAATAAGAGACTCAGCACTTAGGTGTTCCTTAAAGGTTGGTGAAAACTAAAATTTAAAGGACCACTTAGAGAGAGTTAGGCAACCTTTAGTGTGCAATTACAGTGGCAGCGGGGCGGGCAGCGGGAACGGGTGGCCGGCGAGCGGAAAACGCATATTCATGTGGATGAACACACTACACAGTTGCATGGTGGTTTATCTTGTATGGAATTACATTTTTTTATGAATAACGCACTCTATCCACTAGCCCCCGTACTATTTTAGTATTAAAATGCGTTCACGTAATAATAAAGAAATATAAAAATAGTTAAATTTGAAGATATAAACAACATAAAAAAAATATTATTTAATAAATGATATTAATGTAAAAAATATAACTCTAAATAATGAAAGTTATTATAACACTTGAAATAATTTTAAACGAACGCACTCAGTGTAAAGGTCTTTCAGTGTTGCATAATGCTTAAAAAGTTTCGTGTTTCGTGCAAAATTGCACAAAATTACGAAACGCATAACTCACATAAACTTGGTGATAAGTAATATAGAAAACATTTTTTTTATATTATCTATTTATTATACATAATATTCATTTCATATTTTTGGGAAACAAAGTTCGACATCATATACTGATATGTTATGTTCATAAATTTAAGCTGTGCAGTATGGCAACATCAAGAAATCGTGGAAAAAATGGGTGTGTCAGGGACTGTTATGTCAGGCAACAACAACTGTTTTAAAATGTTCGAATGTTACTTTGTGCACGATTATTTAATTTGCATTTTTGCTTTTTATCCAGCTTCTTATATGTGCATTTATTTTCGTGGGATTTTCCGCTAAGTATGTCGAGTTGAGTGTATCTACTTCTCCGGCTTCGCGACGCTATGTTCACGAAATACTACCTGATTGTGATAAAAAGTGTTGAGATAGGACTCCCTGTGATCTAGTTTTAGTGGATTTATAATAATACCTATGAGAAAATAGACTTTTTATCATGCCTCAAAGAATCTGTTGTGTTGTGCAACGTTAATTTTGTTGTGTGGCAAAAGTAGTTATTATCGACAACAGTGATTGTTTATAGAAATTAGCCAGTGAATATAATTTCAAAAATAAAAAGAATAAGTAAATTTATTTGTTTAATTTTTCTTCTCACATAGCGATTATTGGCATGTTTTTTTTTGTTTTTGATTATAAAAACAAAAATGCCAAGTAAAGTTAATACAATAAATCCATTGAGTTGCAGTAACGTATTTTAAAGTAATTAAGTCAATGTTTTTTATGGTTTCACTATTTTTATCAATAGTGAAAACATTAGACATCTTTACTTTAAAATGCGTTTCTGCACCTTAGCGGGTTTTCAAAGTATATAGGGAGTATATATATATATATGTTTACCTAGGTATACGTATACATATGTATATGTACCTAGGTATAGATATGTATATGTACCTAGGTATACATATATATATATATGTACCTAGGTATACGTATATATACCAGTGACACTACGTTTTAGTTCAGGGACTGGTAACTAGATGGCGGAATGATGCAAAACGAAGAGTTGGCTATCTATACGTAAGTACATATTCTTATCTATGCACAGTTGCAGCGGGGCGATTGAGCGGTTCAGACGTACCTAACTACGAAACAATAGTTCCACAATGAGGGCTAGAGCAGCACGAAGTGACTTTACTGATTACTTTAATAATTATGACACTGAAAATAACTAATAAAAGTGTATTACCATAAGAATCTCCACTTATTATTTTTATTTCTTCCCATAGTTCTTTAATTACTAGTCGATTCAAATGATTTGAATCACTAGAATTCCACAAAGGTGGCCGTGCCAATACGGCACTTATTAAATTTTCAGTCAGTAACGGCATGTCAAGAACAAATCGAGCGGGAAACGCAAACTGACTTGCGTCCACCCGCCCCGCTCGCGACAAACGCTTGTCCCGCTGCGATTCCCGCTCACCCGCCCCGCCCGCACTTGGCGCCCCTTAGTCAAAAATTATTGTTTGCGTTACCCGCGAGCGGATTCCGCTGCCCGCCCCGCTGCCACTGTAATTGCACACTAAGGGTTACCTAACTCTCTCTAAGTGGTCCTTTAAATTTAGGGGACGTTGGTGAAAACGGCCATAAACCCTCCTTTCTAAGGAGAAGCCTATGTCCAGAATTGGACGACTAAAGTGATGATGGTATATTTTTAGTATTGCAACACACTGTATAGTATAGAGTGCTATCTAGCGCATCTAGGTACATTATGCAAACTTCGCACGCTTCGAACTCAAGATAAATGTTTACGTTATCACTTATCACTCTACAATTTACATAATCTAAGGATAGAATGTTGCAACATGTGTAATAAATACAGAAGTGCAGTTTGGTTGGCTGGAACTGAAGATATTTGGCGATTTACTCGACGAAGTTCCTACTATATGACACGTCTAACATCTCATACTGTATTAAAATCACTGTAATCGTCAATAGCCGAAATCCGTTAAAAGTTAATTTCCAAGCATATAGCAAACATGCATAGTTAAATTCCAGGGCTATGAGAAATCTGCAGTTCATAATTCCTGTCCTGTTTCCTTTTCAATATCATACAATACACATACATAAAATCATACAAATACCCTCCCTATTTCCCAAAAATTCTAAATACAAAACTGAACTCGATTACTGCAATTCTTTTTCACATCTTAACGACTACAGAAAACAAACGCAGTTCGACGTTCATGTAAACACCTGTTAATATTCTATGGGAGAATTTAAGAGCACTTTTTGTTTCGGTCGTTTCAACAAGTTAAATTGGCAGTAGACTACATAATATATTTATGTATACGATGCTATCAACAGTCCTAACAATGTTGCTGAAACGCAACAAAACATATTCAATTGTGACACATCGCTTCCGTTCACATATAGAATACAAACATTTGCACTCAATATCTGCGGCCGTAGCAAAATGCTAAACGAGAATTGATTATATGTATACCGCTTACTGCTTTGAAAATTTCGATGAATGATACAAAGCATGCACATATTTATTAATGTTTGGTGCATCATCGAATTTATAAAAGGAAAAGAAGCTTGCGTTATATTTTATAGGTATCATCAAAAATTTACTTCTTCTGTTTCTCGAAGTGTTGCTCTGGTAAAGGTAAAGAAGGAGAGTGTACATAACCAATACAAAATTTTAGTAGTTTTTGTTATCTATACTAATATTATAAAGCTGAAGAGTTTGTTTGATTGAACGCGCTAATCTCAGGAAATACTGGTCCGATTTGAAAAATTATTTCAGTGTTAGATAGCCCATTTATCGAGGAAGGCTATACGGCGCATCAATGAAGAATGTTACAAAAGCGGGGGAAAATTATTACGCTACGGGCAATAGGAGACGTAAACGTCGTTGCGTGGGTCAGCTAGTATAGCCAATAAACTTTAAAATCGTTTTTAACCGACTTCCAAAAGGAGGAGGTTCTCGATTTCATTGTTTTTTTTTTATGTATGTACACTGATTACTCCCTCAATTGTGGACCGATTTTGAAAATTCTTTTTGTATTCGAAAGGGTATGCTCCCCATGTGGTCCCATTACTATCATATCAGGATCTGATCCTGATATGATAGTAATCAGGTATCCCAAGGAAATCGGAGTAAACCCTCAAATTTGTTAGGCACGGCCTATGTTTTTCATATATTTTCTAAAGCTATTACAGTATTTACATTTGGTAGTCATCAGTTCATGGTGATGAGCTGATGATGGAAGATAAAACTCCTTAACGGTTAGGAGTTGGAAGATAAATCTTTAAATGTCATGTGTATGTATGTTACCATTAGTCGTATTCTTTCAAGCATCGAGATATTACGTACTACGTACTAGAGGAGCCACTCAAAACCAATTATATGTTCCGTTTATATTTTAATTAAAACTAAAAAGCGCTGCAGCGCTCTATCGCATTTGAGCTATAGTTTCCTCGCGAGCGAAATGTCATAAGCGCCGTGATTTTCATGGCGCTTACGCGTTTTGGCCAACGAACTGTTGCAAAGATTCGCTTTCATAGAGTAAGCGCCAAGCAACAGCGCAGAACGGATAAATAGCTTTATACCTACGAAATTTTATTAGGAAATTCACACTGAGTAAATAGTACTTCAATAGCTTTGACAGTTTCAGTTTTTTTTTAGAATGCATCGAGGTATAAAATATAAAAGCAGTTTTTTAAATTATACTTTAAGTATAATTTTAAGTGTAATTATTACAAAAAAAGTGTTAAGGGTTATTAACGAAGCTATTTTTAACAACATATTATTTTTCCTTATCCAATTAAATACGTTAGATACGTTGTGCATTTAACGTCATTTAATTCTACCTAAATATCACTTCTGTATGTTTGACTCTAAGTACTCTATGTCGAGTGAGGCAACAATGGCGTCTTAAAATATTTTGTTCGTATTTAATTTTAAAACAATTATATCTAGTTAATTACTGGTGAAAAGTTATTCCTTTGTTTTTCTCCGTATTCCTTGTATTATTAGTGCAATATCTCAAGACACAAAATGGCATATTTCACGAGTTTTAGAACGTTTTTAAATTTAAACAATCACACGCTAAAGCCACCGCTTCTGCAGAGTGTAGCTAGCAAGCGACTGAAGGAAGTGCGGCGCAATCGCCGCAATTGCATGGAACACCGCACTTATGAGTGGCGTCTTCTCTATACATTATATCTCGATGCTTGCAAGTTATTTAGGTGAAATGATGAAGAGAGACTTGAGAAAACTTGGTAAAAACTTAGTTTTTTTTTAAAAAGACAACTCCCGCATTAGGAATAAATATCCTGTGTCGCGGGGGACTTTACAGACATACATGAAACGGACACAATTAACACCCAAACTCAGAACAACAATTTGTGGATCACATAAAGTGTTGTCCCGTGTAGGATTTGAACCCACAACACTTGGCGAATTGGCAATCGGCGTGGCGACCGCCTAAACCACTAGGCCAACCGTGCAGTCATTAAAAAAACCAAGTTCAAAAACTAAAAAGTATAAAATAACTTAATTTGTATATGCTACCTAATACACAATTATTAACAGACACAATATTGAAAACTGCACCACGAATACTTCGTAGAGTCTATCTGGGTAACAGTGAGTCGCTAAGAATTAGTGTATTACACAAATTAACATTCAACATTGTCTTAATCCATGTCACATATTACTCGTAGTCCATGCAACACTATATGTTGTTTACATTCGGCAGATAGTTTTTATGTGCTACCTATTCATAGGTTTGAAATCGGTGCCAAGCGAAAATGTAATAGTAGGTACCGCACTCACCGCGCCTGACCTTGAGCGGGATAGCTGCTTTTCGCGTAGAACAAAACAACCGAAGGGTCGGTGACGTAGTTGACGTTCGTCTCGAAATATAGCGAGTGTGGTACCTACTATTACATTTGGCTTGGCACCGATTTCAAACCTATGAATAGGTAGCACATAAAAACTATCTGCCGAATGTAAGCAACATATCGTGTTGCATGGACTACGAGTAATATGTGACATGGATTAAGACAATGTTGAATGTTAATTTGTGTAATACACTAATTCTTAGCGACTCACTGTTACCCAGATAGACTCTACGAAGTATTCGTGGTGCAGTTTTCAATATTGTGTCTGTTAATAATTGTGTATTGAAAACAATAAAAAAAAAACAAAAAAATATCGGCCTCTCCATAGAAAGGAGGTTTTGGTCTACTGTACCACCCTGGCAAGGTGGGTTGGTACAGGGTTTGCGTCAAACAAGCGCTGGGAGGGGTCCGGATGTGTTAATAGCAGCAGTTCCCGGATCCCTCCCGTCTCAGGCGCTGAGTGGCACACCGTGTGGTTTTAGTCGGTTCGAGTCCGACACACCGCCCCGCCGCAAACCCCGGTGGGAACCTATGGAAACCCTCGGCCCGAGGGGGTTTCCACAGGTAAAAAAAAAGGGTTTGCGTCAAAATTTTCTTCTCTGTGCAGCGCTGTTGTCTTGCATAGTTTTCTCCCTTAGTCAGCTCTTACGACACTCAGAGGATGAATCTTTTTACCTCTATTTCTCTTCTAATTCTTAATACGTAACCACATGAACTAGTATACCTCAATATTTTTGCATTATGATTAAAATAGGGGTTATTATGATCATCTATTTGATCATAATAACCCCTGTTTTAATATTTATGTAGATAGTGATAGTAATTAAATGACACAAGGATGAACTAATAAAAAAGGCTGTGATTAGATTCATAACATACAGTGTATAAAGAAGAAACATATTTACACGAGGCATAAGCTATTAAATAAAGTAATTCAGCAGCCTCGTCTAAAGATTTTATCCTCTGTGTAGAACCAATATTCTAATAATAGCCGTATCAATCGGTGCCATTTGTCTATTGAACTGGAATAGAACAGTGCGATGTGCAATGTGCAGCTCATTCATTAGATTGTCACACGTGAATTTAGGGTGAGCACAGTGCACACACAGACGGTATGTATCGGTATTGTGTTTACGCGACTACGGCGAAGTCAAAAAGAAGGGTAATGATTTTTGCAGTCTATGTATTATGTTCCTCCGTAGAAAAAATACAGGTAAAACCGGTCAGGTAAATCTAGTAGCAGACCCAAAGTAATATTGAGAAGAATAGAGGCTAGGGAAAAGAAGAAAGCTGTACTCCGCCAAGTTTCGTTTTGACACATTGAAATAGATAAGAAATGGAGAAAAAAAAACAATATTTGAAGCGGTTTGTATATTGTGTCCAAATTTTAACTTTCCGAGTTCCTTATGCGTACACAAGTCAACATTTTTACATACATTAGATAGGTACGTGTATAGAGCGCATGTACGCTGTTTTACAAGACAGCAGGTAAAATTGTCTTCAGAATGTAAGTGAGTTTTTTATTGTAGGTAAATAAGTTTTATGTGCCTGGACAAATTTAGATGTCTAAAGATGTGGTTGAAATCCATGCTGTGAACCTATCTCATTTTTTTTAAAAAACCACAATTTGGCAAGCAACAAACACGCTTACAAAAGTCTAGTTACAAACAAACATACAGGTGAAACTAATAAAAGCGTGTTAAAAATATTGAAACATTTAATAGAACCCAGAAGAATCTTTGCAAAAGAGTTCATGATGATGTTTACGAATTGCCTCATAATGATGGCGAACAAATTTGTTTTATCGACAACTGCCTATCGACTGTAGACAGTAACATTTTCCAGCAACAGAGTAGTGGCATTTAAAACGATTTATCGAATACCAATATCTACGATTTATGATGTAAGGATTTGGTAATCTTCATAAAACTCTCACGCGTCACTTGAAACGAGCTGTTTATTTTTATTGCAATATACATTTTACATTTTTAGAATCTAGATCTAAAAAATACGATAGGTATACGATACATATGTACGTCTTTATAAGACATCATATGATGGTGTTAGGTCAATTTCATGATTCATGCGAAATTCTTCAGGTGATTCGGTCAGCAACGGAGTATGAGTCAACATGTTAAACGTTTTATAAATATCTATAAATATTATATCTAGATCATTCAAAATAGGGTTTTCAAAATAAAATTGATTAGTGCTTTTTTTAGTTTTTTTATACCTAAACAATTAAGACCATTCTAATGATCGATAAAGACCGATGAGATCTGAGAAATAGCACGTACTTTGCGGACAAGAGCACCAGCAAACAGTACTTGGAGACAGTTGGAAGACACATATATGACAATTATTTTTAAGATTTGGTAAAATGTATTTAGTATTATGAAAAAATTTCAAACTTTTACTATTATTTTAATCGAGTCGGTAATGTGTTAGAACGACACTAATTGACAATATATCTACGGTAGATGGTGCTGTAGTGTGTTTTCTGTTGAGTTGTATGTGGAAGTGCAACAAGAAATGCTTACCAAAAGTGCTAAATTGAAAATAGGCCGCTCAAATTAGACCAAAAAATAAGAGTAAAGTTACCTAAATTCCCACCAAGCTGAAAATCGGTAAGATTGTTTAGAATATCATTAAAAACAAAATTATCTATATATATTATTATATATATAATTAAAATTATATTTCCCCTGTAAGGAAAAAAAAATATTCAAGGTGAAAGGTCAAAAAATTGAGTTTAGCGCGATTTTCAGCAAAACGATAAGTTCTATCATAAAAGTAGTTTGGACAAAATTGTAGATCATAAAATTATCTAAAAAATGTATAAATATTTTTTTTCTTACGAGCCACCGTTTCTGAGATATAACCATTCAAAAAGTTATAAAAGTTGTTTCGACTGCACGTTTGGCCTAGTGGTTTAACGGTCACCACGCCGTTTCCTACTTCGCCAAGTTCAAATCTCACGTAGGACAACGCTTTGTGTGACCCACAAATTGTTGTTCTGAGTCTGGTTGTTCTTTGTGTCCGTTTCATGTATGTTTGTAAAGTCCCCCGCGACACAGGATTTATTCCTAGTGCGGGAGTTGTCTTTGTAAAACAAAATAAAAATCTTTTTGAATCGTTATGTCTCAGAAACGGAGGCTGGTAGAAAAAAAGTTTTGATAATTTTTTTAGATAATTTTATGATCTACAATTTTGTACAATTTGGTACTTTTATGATAAAACTTACCGTTTTGCTGAAAATAGCAAAAAACTATTTTTTTTTACCTTTGACCTTGAATAAAATTTTTTCCTTACAGGGGAAAGATGGGGAACTTTCAAATTTTGTTTTTAATAATATTTTAAACACTCTTACCGATTTTCAGCTTGGTGGGAATTTAGGTAACTTTGAATGTCTAAATTGACCGGACTAAAAAGAACGAATGCCAATCATAACTCTGTCAAGAATTGTACAAATAATGTCATTACACTAGATTTGTTTATCATCCTACGTTACAAGCGTCACGTATCACGGGACTAAGCGTCGTGTTGCTACTTTAACAACTAGATGGATAAACTATTAATAAACTGAGCGATACCTATCATTTAGTCACGGCCTCACGGGCCCTTCATTGAGTGATCTAATTAGAATCGCGGCGTATATTGCTCGTCTGCGGTGACGTTGGTCGACTACCAAGTCATAAAAATAATCAGTTGTTGACAGTGCATTCATTCATTAAATTATAGTTTATCCAACTAATATTGTAAATGCGAAAGATTGTGAGGATGTTTGGATGTTTGTTACTAATTTACGCTAAAATAACTGAATGGATTTGGATGAAACTTCACAGTAATATAGCTTTTACATCGGAATAACATATAGGCTACTATTTACCGCGATAATCGACATACACGCGGGCGAGGCTTCAGAAAAAAGCTATGTATCTTAATAAAACATGTATGGTGGGAAAGAACTAATGATAAATTTAAATTTAGAAGCAAATCCAGCTTAATATGAACCTCAAAGTAAACACGACGTTATTATCAAAAATATCAAACTCACGTACTGTAAAAAACTAAACAGATATTTTGCATCCCTACATGTGTTCTATATCTTAAACAACAGTTTTAGTTCTAGGAAATCGGTCGAGATTAAGAACGCTACATTTCATCGTCACAACACTCGCTTGCGTGGTTCATTCTCACACAATAACAACAAAACTAGTTGCAAACTTTACGACCATAAAACTTTTAGCGCGAAAGTTCAAATTGTGTGATAAACGTAATGGTCTACCATAATATATTTACTCAAAAAAAAAAGCTTCGTTTAAAAAAACCGACTTCAAAAACTAAAAAGTATAAAATATTTTTATTTGTATGTGCTACCTATTTATAGGTTTGAATTCGGTGCCAAGCCAAATGTAATAGTAGGTACCACACTCGCTATATTTCGAGACGAACGTCAACGACTTCGGTTGTTTTGTTCTACGCGAAGAGCAGCTATCCCGCTCAAGCTCACGCGCGGCGAGTGCGGTACCTACTATTACATTTTGGCTTGGCACCGACTTCAAACCTATGAATAGGTAGCACATACAAATTAAGTTATTTTATACTTTTTAGTTTTTGAAGTCGGTTTTTTAAACGAAGTTTTTTTTTATTATTCGCTTTTTAGTCTTTCTCAAGTCTCTCATCATCATTTCACTTAAATAACTTGAAAGAATACGACTAAACGTAACATACATACTGTATAGAATCGAAAAGACTTCAGGTAATTTTTTGTAATAAAATCTCTAATGGACTATATATTATGAAATTAAATGATGTCTACAGAATATGAAGGCATGCAGACAATTGCCGTAACTTCATTGCAGGCGCTCACGAAAATTTGAGGGTTTCCTTCGATTTCCCTGGGATCCCATCATCAGATCCTGATATGGTGGCCATGGGACCACATGGGGAGCATACCCTTTCGAATACAAAAAGAATTGTCCACAATTGACGGAGTAATCAATACATTAAAAAAACCGATGAAATTGAGAACCTCCTCCTTTTGGAAGTCGGTTAATTAGTTGTTATCAAATTTTGTAGTTAGAAAAATATGTATTTCATCAACAAGAAGTACAGCAATACAATGTTTTCCAGAGACAATCCGAAAGAGATAACTAACATAAATTAAAAATTTTAAAAAAGCCCTACGCCTCTTACACTGCTGGACCGATATTAACCAAACATAGCTAAGAACCACCGAGGAAAGGAAACTGGCTTTCAAATGAAAAAAAAACGCTTCGAAATCGGTCCATCCGTTTAAGAGCTACGATGCCACAGACAGACACATACAAAAAGACATCGACGTCAAACTTATAACACCCCTCTTTTTGCGTCGGTGGTTAAAAATACTTTTCTAGCAAAACTTATCCAAAGTGGGCTGTAGCGGGCACAAGACTTTGGTCATTTTTTTGATGTCGGTTAAAAACGGGTTAAGAATACGGGAGTGTCACCACCCTATTCATTTGATGAGTGTCGTAAGAGGTGACTAAGTGAGGAAACTACGCGCGACAATAGCACCGCAGAGAGAAGGAAAATTTGAAATAAACCCTATACCAACCCGTCTGACCAGCGTGGTATATTAGACCGAGACCTCCTTTCTAAGCAGAGGCCTATATCCATCAGTGGACTGTTAAAGGTCGTTGATGATGATGGTGATGACGGTTGAAAAATATCTATTATTAGGCTGAAATAAGCTCTTTATTTCAGCCTTATAATAGATATTTTTAACCCACTTCAAAGAAGGAGGTGGTTATCAATTCGACTGTATTTTTTTATATTTGCTACCTCATAAATTTCGACCGGGTAAACCGATTTTGATGATTGTTTTTTTTATTTGAAAGCTGGTGCTTCTTGTGTGGTCCCATTTCAATTTGGTCCAGATTTAAGTCGGTTTTTTTTTTGTTAAAATTTGTGATTATTAAGGAACATCGAAGTACTAACTTTTAAACTCTCGCGTTCCATGATTACCAGGTTGCACCGGCCGTGGTCAACCTGTGACCACGGCTGGTGCAACCTGGTCGAAACGTCAGGCAAATCAGAAGTATGTAATACCTTTTAATAAGTGATCGCCTTCATTCCCGTTAAAATAATTATTATTATAACTCCGAGGTAGTTATAATCTATTTCCGACGTACCACCTTACCGATGCGTAATAATCTGATACTACACGACGAAAACACGCTTTCTTTACATATAACTTTTCCCAATACCCACAGTTATAATTTCCATGCCTTACAGCCTATTATATTACCAAATTTAATATTGCTATGAAAAAGCGTTTACAGAATAATAACTAATTGTCAGAATAAAAACCAAAGACGCCTTATTCAATTTGACCATTCAATATTATTTTAAGCATTTGTTGGAAAACAACATCTTTTATTGACATTATATTCAAGGCCATTTTCTGGGAATTCCACTGACGTAGATGATTTTCCTTGCCAGCTAGATTGTTGACAAAGATTTGAACATACTTAATACAATAGTTCCAGTTATTATTTTTCGGTTTTGAACAACAGTGTGTTTGTAATTTAAATACTTACATTTAATTTATTGTTTGGTCTTTTGAATGGTGTGATTTTACCTAGATTCCATTTTATAATCGTAATTATGTTTTTAACAACAAAAATGATGTAATATACCTATATGTATTGCATGTTCACTTTTCACTTAAATAAAAAACGTCATTATATATTGTGTCTAAAAAAACAAAAATAAACAAACATTCGTTAACCCAATTGGGTAAAAAAATAAAATAACGAGTTTTCCGGCCGTCCGAAATCAATTTAAAAAGAGTGATTTTAATGAATATTACAAACTCCTGATAATGTGATAACACTAAAAAATGTTGTCATGTAATAAATTGATATTTTACTTTTTTTTATCAAAACATTCAAAGATACTTTTCTATTCATACTAATATTAGAATTCAAAAGTAACTTCTATTTAGTAACAGTCCGTATGACCCTTCACGACTTAACCGCTGCACCGATTTCAATGAAATTTGACATGGACATACTTTGATTCTTGAAAGACATAATAGGCTTGCTCTTTACCGCGAGAAGCGATATACATGCGGGCCGACCCGCGGGCTAGAGTTAGTTCAGTATAAAGATGACAATTTGACATTTACTATGACTACTAGCTCATAATACTTTACTTTTTATTTACTGCGGTTATTTGATAACTTGCTAACCCGTGGAACATAGTTTTCGTATCTTATATATTATATATATATAATATGTCGGTTATTGCGGTAAATAGTAGCCTATGTGTTATTCTGATGTATAAGCTATATTACTATAAAGATTCATCCAAATCCGTTCAGTAGTTTTTGCGTGAAAGAGTAACAAACATCCATCCATCCATACTTACAAACTTTCACGTTTATAATAATACTAGCGACCCGCCCCGGCTTCGCACGGGTGGAGTTTATAGATGCCCCCGCCGCGTCGACGACACGATTTGTGCATTTTAAATCTGTAATATCTTCGAATATATTCATTTAAATTAGATACAGAAAATAGCCATTTTCATCTATATTAAATTCACAATGTATTTAATTTACTTAATTGGATAAGGATTCATTTTGTATTGCTTAAAATCACTTCGTAAATAAGCCATTATTTCTCGTAAAGAGAAAGGAATAAAAAATGGTTGTTGTGGGTTATCCCTTAGAGATAGACCTATACCGTCGCGGACTTTTTTGTAGTACTTTTTAAGGTGTACAATACTGTAGTACATTATTTTGATCTATCTCGTAGGGTGCAACCAGCGTTTGCAATGTAAGTGCAAAAAAATGTGTTTTTTTGCTACATCACATTAGAAACCTCGAAAATTAACAGTGTTTCCATACTACATTATGCATTTATTATACATAAAAACCTTCCTCTTGAATCACTCTATCTATTAAAGAAACCCGCATCAAAAACCGTTGTGTGGTTTTAAAGATTTAAGCATACAAAGGGATATAGGGACAGAAAAAGCGACTTTGTTTTATACTATGTAGTGATTAGTGAGATTAACAAAGGGATATTTTTCCGTTTTTAACCGACTTCAAAAAAAGGAGAAGGTTCTCAATTCGACTGTTTTTTTTTTTTAATGTTTGTTACCTACCTCATAACTTTTGACTGGGTGAACCGATTTTGATAATTCTTTTTTTATTTGAAAGCTGGTGCTTCCCGAATGGTCCCATTTAAATTTGGTCCAGATTGAAGTCTGTTTTTTTTGTTAAAATTTGTAGGTAATTATTTAAACATTTGTTAGATGCTCGGCTGTTATTAGTCGTAGTGTAAAGTTATATAGTCTTTCTCTTCAATAAACGAACTATCAAACACAATAAAAAATCCTATTCAAACCAGCTGTTCCTGAGATTATCGCGATCAACCAAATGAACTCTTTCGCTTTATACATACATATAGCATAGATTTAATAATTCGTTCGCTATATAATCGTATCTTCTTATCAGTTGTCTTTGGTTACCAGAATGCCGTGGTTGTATACTTTATAAAAAAACAGTTAAATCTACTAATGTCGGTATATGTATCTATCGAAAGTAAGGGTGTTGGGAAAACCTTAACATAGCTGTGTCCTATTTCCTGAAAAGATCGGGGTGGAGCATATTCCTTAAACGTTTTTAAGGTTCTTCAGTTCTACCAAACATATAAAAAAATCGGTCAAGTGCGAAGGCGAGCGGACTCACGCATGGGGTTTGTACCTTTATCTAGACATTTAAAGCGTCTACCTGTTGCTGTTATTAATATAGAGCAAAAACGCAAAAACATCACATTTGTTATAGTTATAAGGGAATTAAATATTTATTTTATTTATTTATTTTTTAAGTGAATATTAATATTATGTACATGTTGTCGTTTTAATAACGACAACATGTACATAATATATTACTAAAGGCGCGTATCCACCGAAATTGTTGGCAATTTCATTGTTTCCAACTGTTGGCAACTCTTCAAGAAAATCGTCAACTTTTGTTTCCATTGTGTCTACACCGAGTCGCCAACAATTTGAAAAACATTCGAACTAAGCGTCTCCACCGAGCCAATAAAAAACTGTAACAAGCGTATTCTTTTGATGTCTACCGTCAGAAACAGAAACACGGTTTCCAACATTTGTTGACAATTTTTGTTGCCAACACAAAAGTTGGCAACTTTTGTTCGGTGGAGAGTCGGCTTAATATAATATGCCTCTTATGACTTACCTTGCTGACTAGAAAATCAGTCTCGTCGAAATGTCTGCCGAACATCTTGGGAGACTCGCCCGGTATGGGCTCGATCTTGATGCACACCTCTTGTCCCTTGCGGGCCGTCTCTACTTGCTTGTGGTTCACTTCAATTGATGTCACTATGCCCAGCTCCACAAACTGTGAATAAATTAATATTTATTATATACTAGGTTTAGGTTTATTGCCTTTGAATCCGATAAATGTTAATTATTTCACTCAATTAAAATGTTGTTTTTCCAAAACAAAAGCCTAAGTTACTCCTTATAACATCAGTTGCCTATCTAAAGTCTAAGTCAACATCGGCCCAGCCGTAACATACATTACCGGACAATCAAACATTTTTTGTTTAAGTACCGTATTTGCAGTACCACCTACTATATACTTCCACATACAGTATTACGCATATAGGTACGTTAAATATGATTCAATATGAATGATTCAATACTTTCATTGATATGCAGGATCATGTTTTTATTTATTTTTGGACAAGCTTCAGTTGTCAAAATTTTCTTTTTAAGATAAATTCAGACCGTTTATAATAACCTGTAGTTTTTTTTATGGAATAGGCGGGCAAACGAGCAGACGTCTCACCTGATGGTAAGCGATTACTACCGCCCATGGACACCTGCAACACCAGAAGCGTCACAAGTGCATTGCCGACCTTTGGGGATGGGGGAGGGAGGTAGGAGTAGGGGATTGGGATATGGGCCTCCGTTATAGATTCTAGACGATAGACAGCATACTTTTTTATAAAAACATTTATATTTATACACATTATTTACTATTAAATAATATTATTACATCGCCATACGTAATTACTGTCTTCTTATATATAAAAATCAATTGCTGTTCGTTTGTCTCGCTAAAACTCGAGAACGGCTGGGCCGATTTATAAATAGCGAGCTAATTTTGAAATGTTTGTCGTAGTTCAAGGAAGGTTTAAACAGTGAAAAATATAAAATAACTTGAAAATCCAAATGACACGTGTACGAAGTAGCAGGCACAGCTAGTACTTAATAAAAATTACCTAGATGACCAAGCTTTGCTGGGTTATTTTCTTTGGTAATTCTAAAAATGAATCCTATACCCTATTCAACTTCCTCTGAGACAAAGGGTAAACAAAGAAACCAATGTTTTTCAAACGAGTTGTTCGAGAGTAAAGATGGCCGGGCTAACCAAACTAATTACAAAATTTCACATTTCTACGTAAATTATTTGCCTTATTATATATACTCTTCAATTTAGTAGTGTTATAATACGTTCAAAGTTTGGGAACAGCTACAGTTTTAGGTGTTTTTAATATCACTTTTTAGTCAGTCCACTCTGAACTCGGAAAATTCGAACAGTTGCAATTATTAAATTTTTAACACACGTATTTCCGTTATACTCGACACTGGCAGAATTGTCGACATCGGCACAGTTTGCCATTTTCCAAGAAAAATTACACATTACACTTTTTTTATTAATTCTAGATGCATATAAAGGTTGACCTATTAAAAAACCTTTTTTTGGTTTGTTTACCTTTTATCTCATGAGGAAGTTTAATAGACTATAGTTAGATCGATTTATCGCCCACAAAACCATACATACTAAATTTCATAAAAATCGTTGGTGACGTTTCCGATATTCAGATTATATATACATATATACAAGAATTGCTCGTAGTCGAACGGTATAGGTTAGATTATAATAAAAAAATCTTACTTCTTGGCTAGGTACGCAAATAGGTGTTCCCTCTTTCACAATGCCGGCTTCAATCATTACACCACACACGATCGGGTCACGAGAGTTGAAGACAAACTGTGGCAGCACCTGTTTACGGATTATTATAAGATTAAGAGGGCCTTAAGTGAGGGATTCACAGGATTGTAAGGTGTTTACCACACGCGCAAGTATCACCACAGCTATAACTGCGCAGGTAAAACTGTCGTGATACAGTTGTTTGGCGCGTGATACACTTTAACCAAACACACGCACGGTGTTATATGTACAAGCCGGCCTGCGCAGGCAAAGTGGTGATACTTGCACGTGTGGTAGGCCCATAAAGTATGAAAATAATTACGATGAGCGGGGCAAACTATTGTCAGAATATTATGTTATGTTTAAACTATACTTTGTCAATTTTCTTTTAATTGAGGTACTAGAAAATTTTATTAAAGTATAAGCAAACAGAATCCGTCAAAAATATTTCTGCCCAGACTTTGTAACTTTGTTTTTGAACAATGATAAGTACAAAGTCACACATTTAAAGTAAAATACAGGCGTCATTTTTTAACGCACATTATTAATCCCGAATATCTACATACCACAAGTATACATATACAAAAATTGTATACATTTCATGGGAATAACTTGACTTTGCACTAAAAAAAATATTTTTAAAGTTATTTTGGTGAACGTAGCATGCAGACCATGCAGTCAAGTTCCTCTAAAGAAAATAACTTACCTTCAGTTTACAGGGAAAGACGGCGATATGCTTGAATTCTTCACGCTTCCTCTGCCTTAGTTCTTCGCGGTAGGCCGTGAACTTATCAAACAGGTGGTAAATGATGTCCGCAGCAAAGATTTTCACACCTAAATTGTCAGCCATTTCTTGGGCGTCACGTTCAATCTGTTAAAACAAATAAATAGTGATGCTCGCTACTAACGCGATTTAGTCGCATTTGCAACGCGCTACAGAAGCGATGCCAAAGCGCTACTAACGCGCTACAGCATCGCGACTATATCGATGCAAAAGTGCGACCGTGTCGGACGACATCGGAGCGACAGAAACGCAACAGTATCGTGTTTGCATCGCGACTGAATCGTGGTTATGTGGGCGACGGCACACAGCTTGCGACCGCATCGCGACTGTATCGATGCGAACGCGTGACAGTGTCGCTACTGCATGGCTGAAAAAAATCGCCGTGGGCGAGGGCCCTAACAGTGACTTGAAATCGTCTGAATGTTGACTCGGAGAGTTTTTTAACAAAAAATTATAAGTGAATTTAATTTGTATAGACAAGAGTTATTAATAAGTATAATAATAACAAATATCATATTATAACTCTATTTATAACAGACTTATTTATTTTAGTATGTGTGGAGATGGATTATCTTAATCCTCAGACTCACTACCCCTATTTATCAAATTTGCAAAGAGAATTAAAACATGACACAAACTCTTTTCCACCACTTGCCCAGTTAGCCTTCTGGGTATAGCTATAGTAGGCCAAAACCTCCTAGCAGTGGACTTATAAAGGCTAGTAGTGATAATGGCGAATTTTTCTTAGGGTTAACTATTTTATGTCAGTGGGTAAGTCCATGTCAAATGTAATTTATACTAAATTATACGTATAGTGAAGTGATGTAGTACATAATAAAGGGAATTTTACCTTGACATCGAACGCCAATATAGTTGCGTATTGTGAATCGTGTTCCAACATGGCGGATGCCTTCATGACGTCACGTTTCACCACTGGTCCTATTCTGATTGCGGAGTACTAAAACAACAAAAATACAAAATTATATATTGATCAACAGAATATGAAGAATATTGCGGAGTATAATAATAATAATAATATTTATTCAATTAAACAGTATTGTACATAGTACATACATAGTTTTTCAATTTTAGTTTTAGGTGCAAATGATACAATTAACTTGGGGCATCTGTGCCTGGACTAGATTGGAAATCTGTATCCCAGACATCAGCGCTCTTCCCTCAATAAGTCGCACTATCGTGTCTTTTACTACAGACATATTATATAATATACAAGTAAAATTTTAACAGAAACCTAAACCGACTTCAAGGTTCGACTCGATTTCTCTTGGATGCCATCATCAGATCTTAGGCCCGTATTTTAAAAGGCGTCTCAAGTATCCGTTGAACTCTGATCAGCTGAAACGAGTTTCAAGTTCTCATCAAATCTCAAGTGTCTCTCTTATTATAGAATGAGAATTGAGTTCTACTCAGCTGAAACTAGTTTCAATATCTAATCTCAACTCACAGTATGTTCTCAGTTACGTTTCTACATTATCGAAATTATTGTTTCGTATCACGCATCAAATTATAATAAACAAAATATATTTAACAAACATAATTTATATATTATTGGTTATTAGTTTATATATAATACACTATTGACTAGTGTAACAATGTAAACATAATAATAACTAGCAACTAGCCCTAAATTAAATTTTTAAATATTAAAATAAAAATGGCTAGATATTACCTATAACGGAACGTTCAAATTGTTATCAATACTTGGCATGTTGAAGTGTCAAACTATGTTTTGGTTTTTAAATCTACAAAAATAATATATTTTTGTCATAAACCAAAAGGTTGTGGGTGATATTAATTGAAACAAATATGTGTTTTAAGTGTATTGAATATCAAATAATGTTAATTAAAGTGAATTGAAATGTGTATAATAAGTAATTCTTTCGTAAATAAAGTAAGGTAAAGTAAATTTTTCGTTGTTATTCAGAAAAATCATTATAAAATATGATAGTTTCCATTAAAACGCCTTAGAAATTACCACATGAGACTAGATTGATCTTGTCTCAGGTAAACAGAGATCACATCTGTCAAAATCTATTCCTGAGAGGAGATTTTGACATAAACATCGTTCTAAAATAAGCTTTAGGCAGAGATTCGTTGATCTTTACTCACTTGATTAACGATCAGTGAATCTTGTCTCAAGAGCCGTTCAATAATAAAATATCTTCTTAAAACTAGTTTTAAAACTAGATTCACGACTGAGACGCCTTTTAAAATACGGGCCTTAGTGACCTTATCATGGTACCACCGCTGGCATATCTCCTTTCCATTAAAAAGAAAAAGAATTAAAAGAATCATCAAAATCGGTTCATAAACGACGAAGTTATCCGCGAACAAACATAAAAAAAACATATACGGTCGAATTGAGAACCTCCTGTTAGAAATTGAACGTCATTATAATGGCAACATTTTGGATTGTCATTTTTTTCTTTTGTTTGACGTTTGAGTTTAAAATGGAATGATCGAGACGCTTTTGTTCGGTCGAACACGGTTTTCGTAAAGGAGTGCCGGTTTAAGTTAATTAAATTGAAATTTAGCTAATTGTCCATACAATTCGGTGTTTCGTCGGTTACCGTTATGATTGGTCTGGTTTGGACTCGCGAGTTTTAGTAGTCACGTCAATTAGGCGCGATCCGCGATAGTTAAATCGGGTTTATTGTAATTACATACTTCGGGAGCCTGTAAGCCAGCTTAGGAGTATGTATGTGTGAACGCGGTGAGAGGAACAGCAGAGGGGTACCCCTAACAAGCCCGCCGATATCAAGGAATCCACACATCTCCAGTAAGTGCTTGATATTACATAAGTTTAGAATAAGAACACGGTGAATCGCCGTGAAAGTTGAATTCTTTTGCCAGTGAACGAGTTAGCGATTGAATGCCTTACTATGGGCCTATAGACATTCCAAACTTCACAAGGTGAACGCTGCATTGGCGAAAGGATTGAACATCCTCCTTTTTTGAAGTCTGTTAACAAATAGATTTACACTAACTTAGTCAAAACTTGGAGTAACTCAATTTAAAAACACTTCAATATAATGTGCTATGGGTATGGGTTGCAATACTGACAATACTATATTGCAAGTTACGGATATTAATTATAGATTTTGGTTTCATACAATGGGATGTGAAAAATACCTTGGCTTATCCGACAGTTTCGGCTATTGCCAACTAGGAGATTAGATTCAATTAAGAAATTTTAACTCGGTTTAATCTCTCTATTAGCTTTACGTAAAAATTGATTTACTTAAAAATTACCAGTAGTCTATAAAAATGAATCGCCGAAATGTATGTACGCGCATAGCTTTCGATTGGTTGCACCAAATTAAATAACTCGTTTTTTTATGCGTTCGTTATTGTTAGGACAAGGTTTGTGTACCAGAAAATTTAAAAGGTAACGGGAAAAGTCATTTTTTTGTCCGCGTCTATACATTGCCTGTGGGAAGCTGAGGCAGATATGTCAATATAGCGGTACGAAGTTCGCCGGGGCACTAATATGATAAATACTACTAACAGGAATTTTGCTGGTTCGCAGGAATTCAAGTAACGCTTCCAGAGATCCCAGTGTGGAGGCTTGCACATACACACCCCTCTCTGACAACTTGATAGAAGACAGGGCAGACTTCAACTCACGGGCTACTTCTTCCCTGAAAAGAAAGATAAAATTAATACATTTTAAAGTAAGCCTTTCTGTGATAAAGAGCGGTGAAATCCTAAGTATTTTTATGTTATTGTAGCTTACTTATGTCACACACGTGTTATTATGTATCCACACTAAATAATAATTATAATACTAACAGTAGGTTAAGTCATTCTGTAACTAACAAAATATGGATGTATTAATAAGTCCGAAATAAATAATTTGAATTGAAAAATTGAATTGAATATGTCACAAGACCACTACAATAAATAAATTAATATTTCGGACATCTAACACACAACGCCATCTAGTCCCAAGCTAAGCAGAGCTTGTGTTATGGGTACTAGACAATTGATTTTAATACATATATACTTTTTTTTTGTAAATACATACATAGTATACATAGAAAACACCCAAACTCCGAAACAAATATTTGCAGATCATACAAACACTTAGCCCGACCCATGAATCGAACCCGAGACCTCAAGAACAACAGTCGCATACGCTACCACTACGCCACCAAGGCAGTTATAATAAAAATAAAATGTAGCCTATGTGCTATTCATGATTATAAATTTGTTTTAGATTCATTTAGCGGTTTTGGCGTGAAAAAGTAATAAACATAAGTACAAACTTGCGCCTTTATAATAATAAGATTGTTATATAATCTGTGTATATATAAAAAATTCGTGTCACGATGTATGTTCGCGATATACTCCGAAACTACTAATACAATTTTTATAAAATTTTGTAAACATCTGTAATTTGGTCCAACTTGGGAGATAGGGTAGTTTGTATCTCATTATTGATCTCAATATTTGTTATTGCATTATTGCAAATTAAATGTTTATTATCCGGTAGATGTCGCGAGAAGGTTTGTATGAAAAAAAAATATTAATCGGTTTTTTTTGTTCCCGACTGTAAACTACCTGTGGTGCCGAGGTGAGCATAATTACTAAAACAAGTTTTTCAGAAATGTAGAAAGTATTTACAAAAAAATGTGGCGGTACGAAGTTCGCCGGGTCAGCTAGTTAACTTATAATAAAATTCACACTTTGATACAAGTAAATGATCTGTTTTCCTCCATGGTTCTAAATAAATTACATTATGAATAGCCATATAACTTACTTCATCACGTCAACTTCGTCAGGTTTTTGCGCTACGTAAAGGTTTAGTCCAGCAATAGCTTTTTCCAACTCCTTCGCTGCAATTTTCACTCCCTGAGCGCCGATTACTTCTTTATATTCAATATAGGCATTCTAAATGAGAAATAAAACGTTAATATCTACCCAAAAACACACCTACAATAAAATAATATATAAAAAATTGAATAATAGTTTTTTTTTAATAGGCATGATGACAGTAACCAAGAACCACTAAAATAATGTATTTATCTGATGAAATGGGGGTTCATAGAGTATAAAAATCCTATTTATTTTCATATTGAGAGCGAGATTAATAGTTAATTAACAAAGATAAAACTACTAAATACAGGAATCCGCCATGTTAAGTTAAACACTAATCAGAGCGGGTTCCGTCACTTATGTATAAAGGTCACTTTGTTCGGATATAATCGACGATCACTTTACTGTCTATAGGAGCTATAATTGACACTGGTTGACAAATGGTGACGTCACGTCTGCACAAACAGACGCCATGACACCATCGAGCGTTTTGGCGTGAACTTTAAACTTAAAATCGTAATTTTTTACTACTAAAACTTTATTTTTAGAAGAAATATAGCTGTTTTTAACAATAGGAGATACTTCCGAACACCATACAACAGTTTTCCAAAATAAGTCATCATGCCTATTACTATGATATTGATTATCGTCCTGTAGCCATTCATAATAAAATTGTGCTATCAAAAGATGAGAGCGGCGATGTGACCAAACCTTGCTAATTCGTGCAGTCGAATCCTAGACTATCTAACTGTGTTTCACTATAAGTACCTGGATGACGGACTTTTTTTGGTGATTTTTCTAAAAATGAAGCTATAAGCTATAGAAGCCTAGCTAGATCGATTTATCGCCACCGAAATCCCTGCATTCAAAATTTCATGAAAATCGTTGGCATGCATCGGCCGGCTCGACCGGAGTGATATAACGGCCTCAATGAAAACCGGTGTGAAACAGCACTTGCGCTGTGTTTCACCGAGTGAGTGAGGGTACCGGAGGCTCATACCCCAAAGGCCGGAAACGCACTTGTGACGCCTCTGGTGCTGGGTAATCGCTTACTATCAGATGATACGTCTGCTCGCTTGCCCACTATTCCATAAAAAAAAATAGATGGATTCTCACCTTAACTCGTAACTCCTTCATGGGCTGTGGCATGAGCAGCGAACGTATTTGAGTGACGATGGGCCCATCAGTACCCGCCAAAATCATTGTGTCTCCTTCATGCAGTATTCCATTGATCAGGATTGTATCAATTGTTGTACCTAGGCCAGGAATGGCTTTGACCTGTTGAAATAATAAATAACAAAATATGATCAGTGCTTTCCTATTTTAAAACATAGTATTATTAGCCCAATAAGGAGGTATTTATAAATTACGTTAAGTATACTTTTTTTTTTCAAATTTGTGATAATTTTGTGACGTAACAATGTTTTATATGTATGAGCCTATTATAACTAATTGGTTTCTTCCTCTGTACTCTTGATGTTATTTCCGTAAAGTTATCTAAAACGTTTTTTGTTAATAAATGGAGAAAGGGTGTTTTATAAAATTTTACACATACATATTTTACAGTACAGAAGTATTGACACAAAAAGCATTTCTACACTTAAATCTTTACAATTGGTAGGAAAAGAATCCTACTTTAATGTACACATACCTCAAGCACAGTAGCGAGCAGTTGCTGAGAAAAGATAAGTCGTTTATGAAGCGGTCCCTCGCAAGCTTGTACGATCATGGCGAGCAAATTGCCCATACCCTCGCCAGTTACCGCCGAAGTAGGGACTAGGGAGACATAACTTCGAGGGTCCGGGTTTTCGTAGAAGAGTGCTGCGTTGAGACCCTGGGAATTAAAAAAATGCATATTAGTTGATTAGCCAGCCGCACAGAATGACAGAAGTATGCAATTCATCTGTAAAAAATCATCTTTTTTTTATTGAATAGGGGGCAAACGAGAGCTCGTATCGCCTCATGGTAAGCGATTACCACCGCCAATGGACACCCGCAACACCAAAGGCGTCACAAGTGCGTTGCCGGCCTTTTAAGAAGGAGTACGCTTCTTTTTATCATTCGTTTGTGAACCCATTTTCTCTCATCTATGGTTGATGGTAGTGGGCCTGGCCCCTTATGACATGATTGACCTTAATTATTTTTGGTAAATATTTCTTAATAACTTCGTAAATACAAGTGTACCGTATTGTTAGGCATATCAAACTTGTAATAGTAGCACGTAATACTAAAAGCAAACGTTAACGTGATTACAATGAACCTGGCAGTAAATAAGATGGGCATAAGAAGAAAAAATTTAAGAGTACTATTTGATTTATTATTATTGATGTTGCATTATGTTTCACGCTCACATCTAGAGGCTTATATTATCTAGGAAGTCTAACCACCTACAGTGCATTAAACACCTTCCACTACATTTAACATTTCTATAAGTGGTAATAACTTTATACAATGGTTCAGTGTTATATTCAACTTTAATTGTACAGGCTCAAAATTTAATATAACACAGTTGGTTAAAGTTAATTAATGTTTATGAATAAGGGGGTAAATATATAAGTATATAATTGTTTTAGGTACATTACCTGTTCAGCAAACTGCAACATGACATCTTTGCTTCTCTTCTCAAACTCCAATTGTGTATTGGGCTGCTGCATCTTCAGTATATCACGGACATCCTTGCGTTGAGCACTCTGCCAGTCGTACAAACGGTCAATTTTGTTCAAAGCAACCAAAAACGGTGTTTTCTTTTGCTTCAATAAGTTTATAGACTCGATTGTTTGAGGTTCTAGACCGTGCATAATGTCCACTACCTGAGAAAACAAAATGAAGTATTAACATGACATATTATGTTTGGCAGATTACATGTATACTATTTTAAAAAGCTGAAGAGTTTGTATGTTTGCTTGAATGTGCTAATCTCAGGAACTATTGGTCCTATTTGGACAATTATTTCAGTGTTAGGTAGCCCATTTATCAAGGCCTTCAACGGCCAAGTCACACAACATTAACTATAACAATAAAGAAATCGCAGTAAGGAATCTTAGACTTGGCACGACTTTGTCTAGATTTCATTACTTTTTAGAGATAAACAAGCAGCTCCATCGAGACTTGGCTAGTTTTTTACAGAATGTTTTTGGTGGGATTTCACTTATTTTTGTAGAAACGTGGGCATATTGATTTATTTTATTATATTTTTCTAATTTGACACATATTTTTTTTAGGAGTAGTTCTTTTATTATTACTCTTCTTCTTGATCATCTTTATTTTCTTTTTTTTTCACCAGGTAGTCCATATTGTCGATTATCCTAGTCTTTATAGTTTTCCCTTTATGTGGCCATTAAACCCTAACTCTGTACCAAATTTCAGCTCTATGAGTTTATGGGAAGTATTAGTTCTATTCTGATGATCATGAGTGAGTGACATAAATGCGAAACTTTGCTTTCGCTTAACTTCGGAACTAAATGACCTACAGACTTGATTTTTTTTATTTTAAGTTTGATTTTATAGCTTACTGGATTACGAAAATTTCTGCGTTCTTATCCAGAGATTCTTAAAAATGGGGCCTGAAAATGCGGCGAAATATTTCCAGTAAAGGATGGTACGGCAGTGTTTGCGTCGCGCTCCACTTGGCGGGGGCACTACCGTGCCCCCCGATAAATACATATGTACTTTTTTTTGTAAATACATACATATTATACATAGAAAACACCCAAACTCCGAAACAAACATTTGCAGCTCATACAAATATTTGGTTCGACCCGGGAATCGAACCCGAGACCTCAAGCAAAGCAGTCGCTTACGCTACCACTTACGCCATCTAGGTAGTAGAAAGGTTTCGTCTTTATCAATAGTAATAGGATGGATACATGGAAATACATAAGGCCCACAGAATTCATAATTATTCACAAGTTTTGGCATAAATTGTTTTCAGATAATTGCAAAATTTTATATTAAAAGCTTTTGTTTCTAAACTTACAACTTTGAATTTAAATTAAAAAAAAACTTCGTTTAAAAAAACCGACTTCAAAAACTGAAAAGTATAAAATAACTTAATTTGTATGTGCTACCTATTCATAGGTTTGAATTCGGCGCCAAGCCAAATGTAATAGTAGGTACCACACTCGCTATATTTCGAGACGAACGTCAACGACGTCACAGACGCTTCGGTTGTTTTGTCCTCCGCGAAGAGCAGCTATCCCGCTCAAGGTCACGCGCGGCGAGTCCTACTATTACATTTTGGCTCGGCACCGACTTCAAACCTATGAATAGGTAGCACATACAAATTAAGTTATTTTATACTTTTCAGTTTTTGAAGTCGGTTTTTTTAACGAAGTTTTTTTTTTTTCGCTTTTTAGTCTTTCTCAAGTCTCTCATCATCATTTCACCTAAATAACTTGAAAGAATACGACTAAAGGTAACATACAACATACTGTATAGAATAATAAATAAATATTTCGGACATGATGTTTACAGAATATGAAAGCATGCAGACAATTGCCTTAACTTTATTGCAGACGCTCACGTAAATTTGAGGGTTTCCTTCAATTTCCTTGGGATCCCATCATCATATCGTGATATGGTGGCCATGGGACCACATGGGGAGCATACCCTTTCGAATACAAAAATAATTTTCAAAATCGGTCCACAATTGACGGAGTAATCAATGTACATACATAAAAAAAAAACCGATGAAATTTAGAACCTCCTCCTTTTGGAAGTCGGTTAAAAAGGAACAGATGTGTACCGCAGTTATTACTGTTGTTTTTAAATATGCTAATAAAAATATTACATGATATAAAGCTGAATATTCTAGTGTAACGAAAGTATTAAAACAAAATTATGAATTAACTTACCAAAATGGCAATATCACAGAGTGAAGATCCTCTGTTCCTCAAGTTACTGAAGGACTCGTGCCCAGGTGTGTCGATAATTAACAAGCCAGGCAACTTGAACGATATTTCACTGACCTAAAAAAACATAAATCTTTAGCATGTGGTAGGCAAGCTATTTTAACACTTTTTGCCATTTAAGAGATGCCTAAGTGTGGTGACACATTTAAAATACGGAGTATCACCAGCCATATTCGTAAGAACCGACTATACTCTTTGCGCTGTAGCATGGTGCGGGTGACAGTTTGAATAACATTTCGTTTCACTCTTGAAAGTTGCCGCGATTTACAAATTATGACTTATAGACCAGGGAAGCCTTTAAAAATTATAAAAAGTGAAAAAAAAAATAGTAGGATGAAACCCTTTAGAAAAGGAGGAGAATATTATAAAAATGAAAGGAAAAATTATCTACGGGCGATCTGAGGTCGGTAAGGGGATGGGGGGATTATTAAAACAAATTTTTGAATTCGAGTTTTATTCGATTTTTTACATTTTCTGAGAAGATTTACTGCTCTAAGAAAAAGGGTGCTTTTTCGATATTAATTCAAAATAAGGTGAAAAAATAAATATTTCTAATCAAATAAATTACAGCGTATTTGGGACATAAAAAGGTACGCTTTCACCAAATTTCGTGAAAAAAAAAATGAAAATTGTAAAAGATAAAAATAAAAAACCAAAAACTAGGTTTTTTGAATTTTTCACATAAATTTTGAGGTTATGTGATAAAAGTGTAAATACAAAAGTTTACATCTTTTATTACCTACAACTTTGCCATTTGACTTTTTTCCATAGGACTTTTAGTTTTGCCGGAAATCGAGAAAAAACGTTTCTTACCCTTAAAACCTCCCCCCCCACCCCCTTCCCGACCTCAGATCGCCCGTAAATTATTTTTTCTTTCATTTTTATAATATTCCCCTCCTTTTCTAATGGGTTTCATTCTACTATTATTTTTTTTGGTTTTAAAACTTATCGACACTGGTCTATTAGTATTTCAGCTGTACCCAGTGGCGAACCCAGGGGGGGGATATGGGGGATATATCCCCCCCCGAAATGTTTATGTTCGATAAAAAATGTAAAGTAACGATTGTTGGCGACGACGCGACGACGACCTGTAGGTAACAACTGCAACACGTGAGCGTTTGTTTTCAACTCTATGAAGAGTGAAATCCTACTGGAGAATCACCACAGGACATCGAGATGTTCCTCTAAACCGAAAAGAAATCCTTAACAAGCTAGCGCGCTATAAATCAACGGGGCTTCATTTAATTTTTTGTGGTTATTCCGTACATTAACATGAGTTAATGTACGGAATAATGATCGTTCACCTTTTTTTACCAAACTCTCCAGGGCACCATACCCTCCATGGAAGACAAACGATGAATCGGTCTACCCACTAAACCCCGCGGCGGCCTACCTCGGCAGTCGGGAAGAGCTCTAGGAACGCATCGGCGGCTTCTGGAGTCCCCCCTGCCGTACCTCACGACATAGGTACGTCCAGGGGTAACCAGAGTCACCCTCGGGGCAGATCGCTGTCGCGCCTCTCACCGCTTTACACTGTAAGAGTCGGAACACCGACCCGCCTTAGACAATACCCCCCGGCCGCACCGGGGTGTCACCGTTCTCGGGTCGTTTGCAGCGACAGCGATGTGGCCACAACGAACCTTAAGCGACGATTGGGGAGATAGTGGCCTCTGATGCGTTCCCTTCGTCGCCTCCTACGAGCGAGATCGACCATTTACCGATCCCGCTCTGCGGACTCCTTCTGGAACATAACATCTTCACAGAAGGAGGCCTTCCATTCTCCACTACTCGCCAGCATTGCTACGATCAATGAGGGTGGGGACAGGTTTCGTCCGATTTGTCGGACCAGGACTCGACCCTCGGACTCCCACGCAGGGCAGTCGTCCAGCTTGTGCTGGGCGGAGTCCCGGTCGGACCCGCAGTGGTGGCATTGTGTCGAAGCCTCACGTCCGAATATGGTCAGATACTCATCGAAGCAACCGTGTCAGGAAAATATCTAAGTGAATCGGTAGGTGACACAGTCGGTTCTCTCTATCCAAGTTTCGAGCTCGGCAGAACGGCTCCGACAGCGTGTTGGCTGGCTCAGCCCTGGATTTCGAGCCGCGCTCGACGAGCCCTTAGGGCTTGCGTATGTGCGTTCCGCCGAAGCTTTCCGGGCTCATGATCCGGCGCCGTCTCTTCGCCGTTCCCACCGTCAGAACGAATTCAGTCGTAGACCATTGTGTCCATACGTAATGTTTAAAATATTATTTATTTTATACTTTGCCTGGGTATTCTATACAATGCCTAATGCGCAGCAGTATGCCGGTGTAATATCTACGGGAACAGATCAAAAACAATCCACTCAATCTGCACTGCACTGTTGGCCTAGTGGTTTATTGTATTTTCCTATTGCGTGTGTTGTCTTTTTAAAGATAAAAAATCTCAACTGATCCAAATGATTCAACAACAACAGAGTGGATCTGGGATGATCACTGTTCTAACCTAACCTAAACCTATAATCGTAGAGATTATAGGTATAGGTTTGGGTTAGTATAAATCTGAAGAGTTTGTTTGTTTCCTTGAACGCGCTAATCTCAGAAACCATTGTACCGATTTTAAAAATACTTTCAGTGTTAGATAGCCCATTTATCGATGAAGGCTATATATCGTGAAGCCAAGGCTTATAGGAGCGGATCACCAATGAAAAATGTTTCCAAAAAGTGAGAAAATTATTGCTACAGGCAATAGTCGTAGCAGACGCAAACGAGGTTGCATGGGTCATCTAGTTCTAAATAAAGTTGATTTTATGCAAACAGAACATGTTTCTAGGTAGGAGTACGTAGCTCGGTAGTAACATAAAATTAATAAATACAGCCCAAAACCTATTTATTTTACACATAGCCAATAATACATGAACAATAATTTTCTTTAATTAATATATTTCATACATTGCCGTATACCTGAATTATTCAGATTGCTGGTAACATATACCTATACTTAAATTCTTTATGCATTTTAAAGGTTTACAAAAGATGGTATCCCCCCCCCCGAAATAATTTCCTAGGTTCGCCACTGGCTGTACCACATTCGCAATATATTAAATCATTAATAACTGTAGTAGGTAAATTGAATTAAACCAACCAGAATGTTCTAGTATAGTTCTGTATAGTTTTCTTCCTTATACTCTTTGCGCCATGCTACAGCGCAAAGAGTATAAGGAAGAAAACTATACAGGAATTGGCACTGCAAAGCGGATTAAACTGACCTTAAACATTTTCATTTTTAAGTTTTATATTTTAACATTCTGTTAAAATAAGTTATTTTAAACATTTTTAGGGTTCAACAGCTAGCTCAGTGTTTTTTTTATGCAATAAGTGGGCAACGAGCAGACGTATCGCGTGATGGTAAGCGATTACCGCCGCCCATGGATATACACCGGAGGCGTCACAAATGCGTTGCCGGCCTTTGGGGGATGGGGAGGGGGATAGGGAGGCATGGGCCTCCGGTATCCTCACTCACTCAGTGAAACACAGCGCAGGCGCTGTTTCACACCGGTTTTGTGAGGCCGTGATATCACTCCGGTCGAGCCGGCCCATGCATGCCGAAGCGTGGCTCTCCCACGGTGATAGTGTGGTGACAGATTAAGAATACGGAGAGTAACCAACCCTATTCATCCCATAGTTTTCGTAAGACTCGACTAAAGGAGCAAACTATGCATAGCAACAGCACTGCAAAGAGAAGGAAAACCTTATTACTAGAGACCAGATTATATGCATTTGCATATTTGCATATGCATTTGCATATTTTAGCCACCCTCAGCGGTAATAGCACATTTTAACTAAGATCTAGTTATGGCCCGGGAGCCAGGTACAAATTCGGTCAATTATTTCCTCTTGAGCAAAACTTCGTAAAAGGCATTAGGAATGTATATTATAATACTTGTGACCGTCAGCTGCGACTCCGTCGGTGGGGCAGGCAGTGGCAGCCTAGCAAACACGCAGAAAAAATTTTTTTTTTAGTCACTTCCTCCCGTTTCAAAACTTGTAGGATTATAATTTACTTAATATATTGAAGGAAAAATAAAGTCAGCTGATCATAACATGGTGGATTATACGTCAGCTGGGCACTTAACATGACAAAAAAACATTTTTTTCAATGATTTCCTCTCATCTAAATTTTTTTCTGGTGATAGTTCATAAGCTACTACGAATAAAAATACATGTCAGCTTGCTCTATCCCAGTGGAAAGTTTGTCAGCTGGCACATATTCTTATCTATGAAAACTGGAGCTTCTCGTGTGGATCCAATTCAATTTGGTCGTTCTTGAAGTCGGTTCTTTTTTCTTTAAAATTTTTAAATAGACAGTTTAATCTTGGGATAGTGAAATTAAATAATAATAATAAATAAATATTTCGGACATCTAACACACAACGCCATCTAGTCCCAAGCTAAGCAGAGCTTGTGTTATGGGTACTAGACAACTGATACAAATACATAAATACTTTTTTTTTGTAAATACATACATAATATTATACATAGAAAACCCCCAAACTCCGAAACAAATATGGGTAGATCATACAAACACTTGGTCCGACCCGGGAATCGAACCCGAGACCTCATGATCAGCAGTCGTACACGCCAACCGTGAGACCAACGAGGCAGTCAATTGTTTAGGTAGTTTACAAAAATACTTTAGTAAAGTACGTTAAGAAAAGAAGATTGAACATCATTGTCCTTGAAACAGCATATACTTATTCAATATTTGACGTTTGGAAAAAGTGAACAGCATAGTTCTTAAATAGTGAAATCACATTCACATCTACATATACTTCGGTAATTTTAATCCACAATCTAGCTGTAATGTGGAAAGGGTTTATGTATCTAGCTTTAATCTGTAAAGAGAATAACTTAAGAAACTTGATGTCCTCTCGGATGAAAATAGATAAGAGGAACATGCTCTAGTAAATATTGAAAACAATCACTGTAAGTCAAGGGAAAACTCGTCAGCTGATAAGATTCAGTAGATAGATAGATAGATGCTAAAATAGAAATTTACGGGATTGCCGAAATATCAGATACTCACAAACAAAAAGGTACATGGTAGCAATCCCGTAGATTTATATTTTAATGTTAATGACCATGAAAGTTTAAAGCAGTATATGATAGATGCTGCCGCGTTACACTTTTCGAGGTGCCTGCTGACAAACTTTCCACTGGGATAGAGCAAGCTGACATGAATTTTTATTCGTTGTAGCATATAAACTATGACCAGAAAAAATTGTAGATGAGAGGAAATCATTGAAAAAAAATTTTTTTTTTGTCATGTTCAAGTACCTAGCTGACGTATAATCCACCATGCTATGATCAGCTGACTTTATTTTTCCTTCAAGATATTAGGTGAACTATAATCCTACAAATTTTGAAACGGAAGTGACTAAAAATTTTTTTTTCTGCGTGTTTGCTGGGATGCCACTGCCTGCCCCACCGACGGAGTCGCAGCTGACGGTCACGAGTATTCATAATATACATTCCTAATGCCTTTTATGAAGTTTCGATTGGGAGGGACTTGGTCATGAAAATCTGTCACTGGCTCCTGGTCCATTAAGATGCATATTATCGGTACATTTTAATTTTTTTCCCAGTTCAGTACACTTACCCTACATTCCAAAATGGGAAAAATCCAGAATCCGACCAAATTTAATAGTCACAAATATAAGGGTTAATCCTACTAATATCATAAATGCAAAAGTTCGTAAGGATGTTTGTTTCTCTTTCACGCAAAAACTACTGAACGGATTTGGATGAAACTTTACAGTAATATAGCTTATACATCAGAATAACACATAGGCTACTATTTGCCGCGATAACCGACATACACGCGGGCGGAGCCGCGTCCAAAAGCTAGTGAGTGTTAATTGTGACTCGTCGGTGGGGTCGGAATCGCATCGCATCGGATCACATTTCGGTCAGTAGCTGCGCTTGTCTTATGTTTTGAAGAAATAATCGAAGACACAATCTTACTACTGAATATTTGGACTAAAACTTGATTGCTTACAACAATATTAAATAATTCTAATGTCATGTAATGTTGTACCTATTATCGCCTATCAAAGGATAATTTACTATGCTGATTTTGTAATAAAAAAAATTATACTAGTTTTTTTCTTTTTTGATTCCTAAAATTAGTCATTTAGTTTTGCATATTTTGCCGACTTTCCTGCATATTTTCAAAATTTTCATGCATATTTCAAGCATTTTCCATGCATATAAAAAGCATTTTATGTTGCATATAATCCGGTCTCTACTTATAACAAAGGAGAGGCATATCTCCAGTAGTGGATGTCCAGTAGTAGATGGAGGTGTCAATAAACTTACCCCTTTAACATGTTTAGTCTGTTCCTTGATATTCTCGATAGGAACATTGGTAGCACCAATCTGCTGCGTAATACCACCGGCCTCGCCATCTTGGACATTGGTACGACGCAGTTTATCCAAGATCTTGGTCTTGCCAGTGTCGACGTGCCCGAGAACGCACACCACAGCAGCTCGGAGTGGGTTATTGCCTTTGTTAGCTTCATTGTCCTGCTTGCGTTTCTGTAAATTAGGAAGAAAAATGATATTATTTAAGATATAAACGACATTAAATGCTCTTAAATTATGAAGTACTAGCTGAACCCCGAGGTTACACGCGGTCATTGTCGTACTGCGGGTAACGCCGCGTGGTGAAGCTAGTCTAAAAAACGTAGCCTACATTACTCCTTATATCATCAGCTACCTATCAGTGAAAGTCTCATCGAAATCAGCCCAGCCGTTCCAGAGATTAGCCGGAACAAACAGACAGACAGACAAAAATTGTAAAAAAATATATTTTGGTATATGTACTGTGTATACATACATATGCATTTAGTAAAAAGGCGTTATTTAATTATTACAAACACTCGCAATTTTATTTATTTGTATAGATTAAGTTAGAACCCACCAGTAGTGAGTATAACCATGCAAGACAGCAGCACTTCAAAGTGAAGGAAAACTTGAAAACTCAATACCTGCCCGTCTGGCCAGCATCACATATTAGGCCAAAACCTCTTATATAAGGAGTGGCCTGTGTCCAGTAGTGAACTGTTAAGGCTGTTGATGATTTTGCATAACCACTATGACTCAAAAATAATTGTTATTAATTACAAGCAGACACGAACATTATGATATAAGTGCGGTAAGTTGAAAATTACAACCGAGGCGATATTTCTGGGACGAGCCGCAGGCGAGGGCTACAAGAAAGCTGAGGCTGTAATTATCAAAGCGCACGTATGTCATACGACTTCGTTGGGCGGTAAACATTTTTTTCTCCGACTTACTTTGCAAATTCAGCTACCACGAAAAAGTCTTTACACTATTCGGGTTATTATATAGCCTATGTCACTCCCAAATAACGTAGCCTTCTATTGGTAAAAGAATTTTCAAAATCGGTTCAGTAGATCCCGAGATTACGCCTTACAATTTAACAAATATACAAACACAAACTTTAGCTCTTTATATAATTGTGTAGAAATAGTGTAGATTTGCGAGGAAATAAATAAAACTCGGACTTTCTTGATCGAATAAATCTTTACTTAAGTACTTGTGAAAGCAGTTACATAAATTTGAACAATTTGTAAAATTGATTATTACGTTGCCAGTTGGCATTTTTAAGCTTGTCAAGTTATTATTATTAATTACAATTTCACCAGCCTCTCTCTCACTCTCTTGAGTGAAAGTAGGAGAAACGAGACCACAGAGTTCAGCAGTCGGCGGCAGCGGCGGAGGCGGCTGCGGCGGAGGCGGCTGAGGCGGCGGCGACGATGCTGGAATGTACGCGTGTGTTGTGCTCGTAGATGGTCGAGAGTCAACACTTTGCTCCAAATTTATATTCCTTGTAATGCGGGAGCTAATCTCTTCTTTATTTCTCATCGAGTCATCTATGTAGCACTCGGCTACACTGCTCGACCGCCACCCGCCGTGGCGTTTTAGGCCGCAAATACGGAACGGCGGGGCGTGCAGCGGCGCGTTGTTTTGAGCGTGAACGCTCGAATACTGAACGTATGGATTTCTCTCTTGGTGTATTCGTAGCAGCGTTTTTAGCGTGTAATTAAGCGGCGTGATCAGTGTTTTGGCGTTTTAACTAGCGTTTACAAGTGATATTATGTTTAGTGTGTCAAGATTTGCCAGTAAAAGAAGTGGTGTGTTCATGAAAAAATATGAAATGAGAAGATATTGACGTATTATTAGAATAAAATTCATTTTTAAGATATGAATTATTTAATGAAATTGAAAGGAGAATTTGCTACATTATATGAACATTACGACAATCCGAATCGGACCTATTTTGATTATACAAGAATGTGTATAAAGTAAAGTGCTTTGATTATATACTAAATGGCAATGAAATTTATATAATAAAAAAAATAGCTAGATTTCACCAGCGCCTAAAATGATTATATGTTTATGACTTAAAAGCCATAACTCCGGCCGTGATTGCACTTCGCTAATAGGGAATATGCGTGTCTTTTTTTTATTTCTTAATCTGATCATATAAGTCTTCATAACATAGAAAAAAATATAAATAGGTTTCAAAATAGTCAAACTAATTTTCAAAGTGAAATTTAAAACACCGACTAAATTTGAGCTATTCAAACGCCGCCATTTTTCGCGCGCTATTGACATAACATATGACGTCATTGTGATTTCGTGTTTGTTTACTATTGAGTGTTTCACTTATTTTATACCTATTTACAGTTTTGATTTCTATAAAAACCACGGAAGAAGTAATTTTTTCTCACAAACACTACTAACACAGTAGGAATTTCGACGCCGTTAATTTCGATAATGTAACAATCGACGTCACATTTCGTTTCGACCAATAGGACGCGTTTTGCAGGTTTGAATTTCCCTCCCTTAATTTTCACTTTTTATTTAATATTTTCTGGGTTTAAATAATCACTAAATAAAAAAAATACCATTTAGGTATATTGTAAAGACAATAAAGAATCTAGATAAAAATGTTTGAGACAAATAAAAATTTTATGCATATTCCCTATTATCATTTCGAATGACATTATGTTGACATTAAATACTATTCAGGAAGGATCGCATTCGTTGATTAAACAAAACAAACAACAACAATTATACACAAATGTCTCGTAATATCGTTCCTTTGACGTGATGAAACTTGCCCTTGAATAGCGGCCTCCATTTGGTCAACGTACTTGGACGCCCCGCTCGCACGCACGCTCCAGCGAAAACTAGTTGCGTGCACGCTGAACGAACTGCACGCCCCGCCGTTCCGAATTTGCGGCCTTAGTGTCAATAAGTCCGCACCTGAATCGGCGATGTAGCCGAGAACTTCTGAAACTGTGCCCTGTGTATTCATGTGGATCATCCAAATTTAAGAAAGTGGCAATTTGATTCGGCATTGCTTCAAATTTATTAATGCCAATGGGTTGACTAGTGCATTTTCCATTTTGATAATTTTGAAAAAAATTGTTGGACATCGCTTTTGTTGAACGAAGCGCTTCGTATTTTTTCACTATATCGTAAAAAAGTCCCTGTATTGTAAACGATCTTGGAATTTTCTTTTTTCTGTTTTTGACCTGGACAAGAAGAATCCGCCCATGGTTCTCGACATCATTAGTTGTGATGTTTGCCAACTCTTGGCGTCTACATGCACCATTTATACCGAATATTAGTACAACCTGAAAAGAGATAAATACAGCGTACAAAACACCTATATTGTAAAGAAATACGAAAGTGAAAGAAGTTAATAACAAAAATTTAGTTTCAACTGACCTTGGTTGCCAAATATCGGTAATCCGGAGCTTCTTTTAGGAACTTCTTGACATTGTCAGCCGAAAATACTTTCGACTTCTAACTCACATGGCCATCTGAGCGTCTTTTTAGAAATGCCAGCAAGTTGGAGTATGACTTGATATCAATACCATGTTTTGTTTTCACAGTGCTTTTTAGCACTGAATAGTAGCACCACAATGAGCTTGACTTATATTTTTGAGAAAGTTCCATGAAATAGGCTAAAAACACACTTTCGGAATATGAATTTGCATATTTGCTTGTTTTCCATATTATGAAACTAGCTGACCCGGCGAACTTCGTACCGCCATATTTACATTATCTGTCTCAGCTTCCCACAGGCAGTGTACTGTCGCGGACAAAAGAAAAGACTTTTCCCGTTATCTTTTTTTTTTCTTTCTAGCAAAAAAGAATTAAAGAAATCGGACTATGTGTTATTGAATTACACCTAAGTACATATTTTGACTTTCATCCCCTCTCTCCAAGAAACCGTGCTGAATTTCGGGATAAAAAGTATCCCATGTCCTACCTCGTAGTATGAACTCTAATCATGCCAAGTTTCATTTAAATCCATTCAGTAGTTTCAGCGTGATGCGCGGCCAAGATACAGACAGACAGACAGACGGACAGACAGACAAACAGTTTTGGCATCAGTATCGATTACAGAGAGCCCTCCAAAACAAATTTTAAAAATATCTTTAATGTACAGATTTGGACCTGTTACATTTTTATTATAAGTATAGATTTTAATACGCCTGTAAGCATCAGCATCAAAGCATCAA
The DNA here is from genome assembly GCA_949125395.1 of Diaphora mendica. NCBI lineage: Eukaryota > Metazoa > Arthropoda > Insecta > Lepidoptera > Erebidae > Diaphora > Diaphora mendica. Next base: position 37,907,730 of record OX421310.1, on the reverse strand, counting down.
AACGTGAGTTTTACTTATTAAAAAAAAACGTGCGTTTTACATTACAATCACGCACAAGTACGTAATGAGATACATTACGATATTTAAATTGGTGAAATAAGAGACCCTTTACGAGCAAATATGTTATAAAAAGCACAAAATAACCGTCGTATTGAAAACTCCTTTTTTTTTAAAAGAACGGCAACATAAAAGGTCATAGCAAATTTGGCCGTTACTTCTACTTGGCTAATTCACATAAAAGCAAAAAGATTGCAGATAGGATGGATCGGTTCAGGTGGCGGTTTCTCTTTTTTTAATGGACCGCCCAAATGACTCCCATCTTTCCATTGGATTCTGCTTATGCTTTCCATCAGGCAGTACTCTGCCTGATGGAAAGCATAAGCAGAATCCAATAGTGGTGGTCACCATATTCACTGCGAATGCAGACAATGCAGTATGGCGACCCACACCATAGCGGCCTAGTGATGCTTCTGCATCATTCAGTCTAGTCAACAAGTATGGAACTTGTTGACTAGACTATCTCATTCTATGATCTTGATTTGATAACAATAGACTCCCTGGCGCCATTTGTTTATTTAGGAAAGGACAAACATGTTTTTCATTTAGAATGTTTTATAAAAAGAATTTTATTGTTTATATTGTGTCTTTTCATAGAGGGGTGATAAGAGTACATCCATCATTTATTTCCTTACCTCTAATCTCTTGATTACAGCTTCTCTCTTTTTCTGTGCATCAGTCATGTCTTCATCGGATTCCTCTTCAGAACTGCTGTCTTCCTCAGAACTCTCGTCCTCTTCAGATGAACTCTCTTCTTCTTCTGCGTCTTTCTGAGGTTAAAATTTATTTATAAGCATCCAATACGTCAATAGGTTTTATTAACTCTATTGTTTAGATTTAATACTTAAAATGTGTGTTTAAAATTCATACAATCACAGAATAAAATTTAATATTAATAAATTATTCAATTTAATATATTTTTAATTACCTCCTTGGCTTTCTCCACTACATGACTACTTGCCTTCTCTTTTACGGGTGTTTTCGGTGGTTCTTCTTTCGGTGGTGGTTCAGTCTCTTCCTCTGAAGACTCGGCGTCCCACGCGTCTTTTACAGACTCAGTGTCAGAGTCTTTCTTTTCGATAGTTTTAGGAGCCTCATCCTGAGAATTTGATTAACAAATCGTTATTTTAGTGTGAATATACAGCACACTCTTGGATGAAGAGCTTTAGATAATTGTGTCTGTAAATTTAACGAAATACGTAATAATTATAATTTAAAGCAGCCTTAAACTTAGAAATTAGACATAAACGCTAGTACGTGTTTTTATTTAAGTACTGTACTGTTGTATATCTATATAGGATGGTATGATATTTTAATCGATATTGTCTATATGTTTGCTTTATGTTTTGTGATTCTAACTTTTGTCTATATATTATGAGTATATTAATTTTGTTACATGTTCCGAACTTGTTGGGGGAGAAATGTTGTATATCTATACATGTATATGTCACCTATGTGGGTACCTTGTCTATAATAAACCAGTGTGAACGTAACCGTTGCTTTATTCACTTGTCCCGCGCTCTCTACATAACATGTACAAATGTTCGAAACTTGAACAATCTTCTTTTTTAGAATTTAGCACAAAAAAATACTTACCTTTTTTTCTCCAATCTCTAACTCTTTTTTTTCTTCAGATGGAGTTGAAGGTGTATCTTGTGACAGTTGAGATTTTAGCCTACCTGGCTTTACTCTAGTTCCGGGCCTTGCAGGTTTCTTCTCTGCTGACCCAATTTCTATACCTTGAGCCTTCAAGGAATCTAACAAGGCTTGAGCTCTCGCTTTCTCAGCCTTTTGCTTAGGCGTCAATAGTTTGCCCTCAGCTTTAAGTCTTTCTTTTCTCTCCTTTTCTTTCTGCTTTTTCCTTTCTTTTCTTTCTTTCTCTAATCGAATAGCTTCTAATCGCTGCTGTTCCCTCTCCTCTTCCTGCCTTATCCTTTCTTCCTCTTCTTTTCTTAATCGTTCTTCTTCCTCCTGGACTTTTTTCAACGCTTCTTGCATAGCAGCAATTGTCTTTTTAGTCGGACCTTTTTTACCTTTATCATCTTTTTCAGCCTTTTCCCCCTTTTTTTTCTTTTTTTTACCTTCTGCTGCAGGAGCATCTCCTTCTGCTTCCTTTTCTTCAGATGGATCTTTGACATCTACAGGTATATCCTCCATACTTTCTACCTTCCCAGGTACTTTTGCTTTATCCTCTCTAACTCTTAGAGGTAACTCTTTTTTTACCTCTTGCTCCTTCTCTTTTTTCTTAGATTCTAGCTTTTTTAATTTCTCCCTTTCCTTTTTCTCTTTCTTTTTTTGGGCTGCAGTTTTTATAGTAATATCGTTCTCGTTATCACTACCTTCTTTATCTTCATGCTCTTCAGGCTCTTTTTTTGCCTCCTCCTTCTTGCCCTTCTTCTTTATTTTTGTCTTTTCTTCTACAGCTACCTCAGTTTTTTCAGGCTCAGGAGCTGGAGCAACTTCTTTGTTTACTCCAGCATACTCCATTTCTAACTCGGCTAATACTTTTTCTAAATCATCATCACTGTCATCCTTCTTTCTCTTTGATTTCTTTCCTTTCTTTCCAGCAGGTTCTTTTTTTTCCTGAATAGGTTTCTTTTGCTGCTTTTGTACGGCTCTCTCATCTTCTGATGAAAGTGGAGCTTCTGGTGGAGAAATATCTGCATCTTCTATTTCTAAAAGTGAAAAAGTACTCTTCTTCTCTTCCTTCTTTTTACTTTTTTTTGGCTTTTCCTCTTCTTCTGACTCATCTGTAAAGTAAAACTATTATTTTATATAAAGACATTCAATTTTATATCAGAATATTTGATGTGATTCTAATGTTTTAATGATAAGCAATTAATAATAATTGTTTATAGTAAAATAAACAGGTAAATAAATGAATATATTAGCATAATCAATTAAACTATAATTAAAGTCTACATACCATCATCACTGGTAACATCTTTTTTCTTCATTGATTTATTCGAGATAGAAACATTTTTTATATTCTTTGTGACTTCTTTGACATCTTCATCAACAGACTTCTTGTGTTTTGCCTTAGGCTTAGGCTTTTCTTCTTCACTGTCGGAGTCCACTGATATTCTAAATAAAGAAGTATAGTTTTCAGAAAAATCTGTTACCTGGATTGACTAGTACCCATAATAGAGTTTAGGACTAGATAGCGTTGTGTGTTAGATGTCGAAAATATTATTATTATTTATTTAAAGTGAGAATTGCTTGCCTAGTTGGTCTAGTGTTTAGCGTAAGCTTTCGTAGCGTAAGAGGTCTCGGGTTCGATTCTCGGGTCGGACTGCTGTTGGGTTTTTCTTACAAGAAATTTTTAATAGCAGCCCGGAGTATGAAAGATGGCGGTGCTTCCCGCCTATGAATCGCAGAGCACGTTAAGCCGTCGGTCCCGGTTGTCATGAACATCTATGGCAATCATTATTGGAAAGTCAGTGCCCTCAAATATACTGACAACTAGTTCAACCTTCGAATTCAGTTCACCCTCAGGGTTGCGGAGGTCCGATGCCAGTCGCTCCGTGTAAAAACTGATATTCAGGTAAAACCGGTTGAACTAGTGGCCTACCCCAAATCTTCGGAATAATAAAGGCTAGGAAGATGATTTAAAGTGAGAATCGTCTATTAATGACATAGCTTCATAAAGTTTCTCACAATAATTACATCTTAGTAACTTCATGTTAAACTGATTGAACCAATAGGAAACCACAAAATTAAATGATCTTGGGAATAATGAAGGCTAGGTTTTTTGTTTAGTGAGTATATAATAGTTGTTGTTGTTGAATTGAACTGAAGGTGAACCAAATCTTACCATATCTCATCAACTTAGAGTAGTCTAAATAAAATAGAACTTATTTATTTATTTAATAAGTACATGGAAGACTAACAGCAATTCACAACATTATATATTGTCTTTTACAGTTACTAGAAGGCCAATTAGAAGTCTTCACTTATAGATATACATTAGTATATGAGTGTGATCGAACACATTTAATCACTGATATGCTGGCAATGGGACCACCTCGGAAGCATACCCTTTCGAATACAAAAAAATTTTTCAAAATCGGTCCACAACTGACGGAGTAATCGCTGAACATACATAAAAAAAAAATAAAAAAAATACATACAGTGGAACATAGAACCTCCTCCTTTTTGGAAGTCGGTTAAAAAAGTCCCGATAACTTACGATAGATATCGTTCTCCATACAAAACTGTCGCTAAGATTACGTCGGTCGAGTTTCATAATACCAAAAACCGAATAAGACAAAAATTGTAAATTTTGGGAATTCATTTAGTGTTTTTTTTTTCAATTTCTTCTAGAATACACTTATAAACAGATAAATTGTAATATGGTATTGTTTACGGACTTAAAAAAGAAACATGTCGAACTTTTCTTTTTTGATATTACTGAGGTTTTTAATTTATTTTTCACTAAAAGAATATGTTATATCAGGATTTATTTAATTAATTTTAATTTATATTCATGAAAGTAAGCAACTAACAAAAAAAACTAAATTTTATCATCTGTACTAGTAAATAAGATATTTTGACTTATGCCTTCTAACTTGACGTCGAGTTTGCCGTCAGGGGCGCATCACCTGTCCGCCATTTTGTAATAATGTCCTTCCGTCATTCCGAATTTGGAATGCGCTTGGGATAGACTACTCAACTTGTATACTCTACTCGGAATGTTTTCGCTCGTTTTTGTTTTGTTATTGCTGTTATTTTGTTTTAGTGTTTTGTTAGTTTGTTATTATTTTTAATGAGTGAAGAAGTGAGAATGGATCAACCTAAACCAGCCCAAACCAGACGGCGACGACAGCGACTCATTGAACCTCAAGCAGGTTAGTTTACTTTAAATGCACCTATACTTAGAACAAATACTAATAACGGAGTTGGGTACAGTTCATTTGTATTCAATTAATACATAGGCCATACATTAAAAAAAAATGTGAACAATCTTGATAATAATTAATTGTCTTTTAACCATATGAAATATTTTTACGTTCCTATGTTCCACCCTACAGTCAGATTGTCATAAAAATGTAGGTTATTTGTAGAAATTGCCTCGGAAGTAGTAATAACCATATTTTAACATATATTTTAAGATTAAAAGACATAATATCAATATCGTTTACGTTAAGTCACAAAATAAGTAATAGTACAAGTACCTACCTACATAAATTACACTCTGTGATTGCAAACAAGCGAATCTAAACCTTATAACAATTACAAAAATAAATTATCTGCCCATCTTTAAAATAAAAACGACTGATCATAATTTTGACCAAAGGTTTGTAATCCCTTCCTTGATGCATGTACTGTCTTGCGATAAGGACGCCTCTTACCACGATACACTTGTTTTGATCGTGTTACCGACACTGCCCATACATTTTTTTGTATCGTTTTGAAATATTGGGATACATTAGTAGAAGGAGGTGAACAAACTTTATTGCAAGTTTATTTGGCGCGTACTATAGATTTCGTTCAAACCAATTTTCGGTGGAAGTTTGCATGGTAATGTACATCATATTTTTTTTTTTAGATTTATGCTCTTATTTTAGAAGTTACAAGGGGCACATTTTACCACTTTGAAAGTGTCTCTCGCGCAAACTATTCAGTTTAGAAAAAAATGATATTAAAAACCTCATTATAATTTTCGAAGACCTATCCATATCCCACACCAATGACACAATATACTAAATAGACCGACCCTCCCCTGGCCCAAACTGTACACCGATAAAAGCTAGAAAAATTCACCTAAATCTAGATGGCGCGCAAAAATAAGGTACTAGAACTCTATCACTATTTTATTAATATTCTTCAATTATAGTAATTATTTTATTATTTTTCGAATATAAATCTTACTTTCTAATGCTTGTTTAAAAAAAATATTTTTCAATTGCGTAACTATAAGTTATCACCCATTTTTAGGAGATGTCGTTGCAATCGATTTAAATAAACTTGAATATAATGACCTATTTACTACGCTAGATGTCACATTTATAAGATATTGATATGACATATAGAATATTATATGCTGGATGCGCGATGATAGCGCCACCAAGTGGCTACAATAACGTCGGACTTTGATATGTCAAATGGTTAGTTGTCTTACGAAGAGTAATGGGACTAATCCCGCCCACACGCCCACCACTGTAACTCCTGTACACCAGGATCAACAGCGGTGACCCACGAAAACACCGAGTTATGACACTCGGGAAGTCCCAGGAAAAATTTAACTGTCTTGGAACCCGCAACGAAATTAATCAGAAGAAAACTGGACGAGTTGGAAATATAATAAGTCCACTTCCCTCCTTAGCAAAGCGGGAGACAAAATGGAGTCAAAATAGGCAGACGCCTTTTTCAAACCGGGAAGCACCACGGATAAAAATATTATGGGTCCTAAGTGAGCTATATTTGATTTCTATAGTATGTATGGCAGAATCGCTTAAACGCACGGAAATTCACCGCAGTTGACACAAGATCCCCATAATATACTACCCCAGACGTCATTTGTAAGCTATTTAGCATCATGTTACGTTCATTGTACCAAAGACTACATTCCCAGAGGATATGATGAGCCGACTGTTCACAGCTAGAATCAGGTGTTGAGCATTGACACAATGGTGAATCGACTAATTTAAATGAGTATAGTTTACTATTAAAGTTACCGTGGCCTGTAAGAAATTGAGCGACACAGTGATCTACCTCGAGCCATGTCCTTGACAACCTTTCGCGAACAGATGGAAAGAACTGGTACGAAGAGTAAGTAAACAAACAAATTATTTCAACGAAAAATCGTAGAGGGGCGTCCATTAATTACGTGAGGCATTTTTGAGAATTTTTCGACCTCCCCTCCCGTCTTGGTGAGATATCGTAAGATTTTCTTCAACTCCCTCCCCCGTCCCCAAATCTCACGCGAGATTCTTCAAATTTATGTTATGGCTGTAAACGTGTTGGATTATTGAACTTGTTCTATTACTTCTATTGAAGACTAGCAAAGCAAAATCGAATGCTACTTCGCTGCTCTGCGGAGTTCGGACGAATACGACAAACACTATTGTGTCAGATTTGGCCATATTTTATTTGGAAATAATTTTTCACGCAATTTTACACAATAATTACGTGATATTTGCCAAGACCCCCCTAAGTGAGATTTGAAAAGATTTAGCTCAATCCCCTCCCCCCTAAAACACCTTACGTAATTAATGGAAGCCCCCTAATTTAAATATATTCTATTCGATCATGTAAATCTATGGTGTAGATAATAATGTTGAGCGATTTTATTTCCTGTCTGATATGGCATAATCAATAAATTTTAGGTCATTATATGTCATTTTAATATAAAATAAATGATTGAACTGCAAAGTATAATCTTTATTTTGGAACGAAATTCCTTATCGCGCGTTGCGAAAGGGGGCTAGACGGAAACAAATGTAACGACACTTTTCGTGCCAAAAGTTATAACGACACTTTTAACATTGAATTGACGTCATAGTGCTGGATACTCAACGTTAAATATAACAAACTGATTGCCAACGTCCATACCATGTTGAATACACCGGTTCTTGTCCGATCATCGACGTTAAGCAACATCGGGCGTGGTTAGTACTTGGATAGGTGACCGCCTGGGAATACCACGTGATGTTGGGTTTTTGCATTTATTTACAGAAAATATATTGTTTTATAGTATATTTTGTAAAGCTTGATTATTACTAAAATAATTTGAGTATTTTATGCGCATTTTTATTAGTAGGGGCATAGCAAATATAATATATATATATATATATATATATAAACTGCGTTCCATCCGGGTGTTCCTTGACACCTCTCAAGTTTTTATTATACATATTTTAATTTGTACAACAGGTAATATTAAAATCACATTAAATCAGTCAGGAGATTAACAAATAAATATTATTTCATATACATACACTTTAAACAGTTTTCTAACAATTTTGTTAACCTATTATTTCAATTACGGCAAAAACCAAAATCTGATAACAGCATTTTCAAATCTAAAGAGTTCAGAAGAGGTTTCTAGAGAATTGACATTGATGCAGCTACGAAAATAAAGGTTATGAATTGGACAGAAGACGATAAATTCAGCTTGTCATTATTTAACAAATCTAAAGTGTATTTTTTTCTAAGGCGGCAAGGTGTAGTACTTGCCGCTCCAACCACAATCCGAAACTCCGAAAGTGGCTAGCAAAATCCGATTGTTTTGCCCTGATCTATTTAAAAAAAGAATAACAGAAATTCGAAATGCATTAATTAAAGATAAAGCTTGTGTGATCACTTTCGATGAAATCGCAATAATGTGTAACTTATAATATTCCATCAGCAGTAAAAGCAGAAATGTTACAACTCTTTTAAAAGCTACTATAAATAAACTATTTGATAATAAGTGGGCTTCTGCTACAAGCCGTATTTTGCGGTCGGGCTACGTAAAACCAAAATACATGCAAGAAATCAGGGATATCTAGTAACTTTCCCTTTTCCTTTTGTAACGTTTTGTAAAATTATTTGCGTTTTTTGATGTGCCACATTTGATTAAAAGTATTCAAAATCATTTTTTAAACCATAACTATGTTAGCGGCAATGAGCAAATTTCGTTTCAAGATGTTACCAAACCATACGAAATAGACAAAACTTAAAACTTGAGTCGATCACTTACAAAATTGACAGATCGGCCCATTGAACAGTAATAAAAAAAATGGGATGCCATAGAAACACGCTTTGTTTAAAAAAGTAACACATGCATTAAATGCGATAAAGAAGGGCAAAATTATTTGAAAAATTACACAAGTAACAAAAACAAAAACCAACTTCAATGTTCGACTTGATTTCTCTTGGATGCCATTATCAGATCTTAATGTCCTTATCATGGTACCACCGTTGGGACATCTCCTTTCCATTAAAAAAAGAATCATCAAAATCGGTTCATAAACGACGAAGTTATCCGCGAACACACATAAAAAAAACATATATACGGTCGAATTGAGAAACCTCCTCCTTTTTTTGAAGTCGGTTAAAAATTTAATCAGGATGTAATAGAAAATTTGTTTGCGCAATTTTGGCAAAAGGGTGGCTGAAACAAAAATCCAACAGCAAAGTTGCTGAGGACCATATTTAGGAGTAATTTAGTTAATTTCTTAAAGAGTCCCCATAACAAAAAACTGTGAGGATGAAGATGGTAATTTTATCCAGTTAGCCGTTGGAGAAAGCAAATAATTTTCTCCAAAACCATCATTATCACCAAAACACGCAGTAAACAACGAGAAACAATGCACTCATGAACGGCAACTTATTTATTTATTATTTACCGCTGCCCATGGATACCCGCAACACCAGAGGTGTCCACAAGGCTTTTAAGGAGAAGTATGTTCTTTTCTTGAAGATTGATTGAAGGTCGTATTGGTCCGGGAATAACGCAGTCGACAGTTCATTCCACAGTTTTGTTGTGTAGGGCAGAAATTTTCTCGAAAAGCGCACAGTTGACACCTAAATGATGAGGATGAAATTGCAGTCGCGTAGGATGATGGCGAAAAAAGGAGGCAGGGATCAATTCAATCAATTGTCGGAGTACTCTCCATTGTAAATACGATAACAGATGCGTAACGGAGCCGCGTCTCTACACAGCGCGTGCAGCGCCAGAGATTCCAGCCGAATTGAAACTTCTTGACAATTGACGATACGATTCTATTGTATATTAGTATTTCAATCATAGACGAATTGAATTTTGCGAGAAATAAGAAATAGGTACATTTTGTATACTCAGAACAATAAAATTACTTGAGAAACTTGATGAACTTGTAAGAGTTGGTTTGCAGATGTTTATATTTGTGCAAAAAAAAAGCTGGCAGGTGGCTTAGAAACTTCAGTCAACACATGTAAACAATGAAGGCCTTGCAAATAGTAAGTAAATTATTAAAATATTCAAGGAGCTTTTACAAATGCGTGTGAACTTTTCAACACCTACCCACGAAAAAGAATATATTACCTTAATAAAGATTAAGTTTTACTTAAATATTTAAAAAGTGAAGATTATGAGCGTTTACATTATTTTTCTTTCAGTAATCGACATAGATATAATTATTGTGACATAATAAAATATACGTGTCGTTCCAAGATGAATATCTGAGGCCACTTTAAGGCGCCTCAATCGTGTTCAATTCAGTTCTCGTACTGTATTAAGCCCAAATAATGTATCTAGGCCTGTTCCTTAACAGTAGGTTGACGACAGTTTCACACACACACTTTCAATAGTTTGCTCGAAAGCTTTTGCCGAATTTAGGTAAACTGAGTGTTGCGACAAGATGGAACGCAGAATTCTCCGGTTAATAACACTTTACGGTACCCGGTGTAGACGGTAGCACTGACCGCCTAGAGTAGGGTGCGCCACAGGAGAGTAGACAGTAGAAAGTGTTGTTGGTTTGAGCCACACGCGTTTATCACATAATGTCTACGGAGGCAGAATGCGCGTTGGCAGGAATATCCATGTTAGATTCGTTCCGCGTAACGCAGGTTCTTTCCGGTCACAGTTGCTTCGGAAATACCTGCACGCGGTTACTAGAAGTGAGTTGAATCCTGCCTGTCCAGTGGATTGAGCCGATTCCCTGTGCCATTACTTGAGCATCGCAGCGTTGGATATAGAATGCAGTTATGGGAGAATATCTCTCGCTGCCAACCATGTTATGCTCCATAGTGAATAGCAACAGAGTTTTATCTTCTGCGAAGATGACATTGCACAGAAAGAGGTGGCGGAAAGGACCAAGGATGAAAATTTCTACTTGGACCTAATTTGCCGCCAGCCGCTGAAACGGACGCAGCAGTGCATTCTAGCAACTCATGCCACCTTCAGTGGTAATAAAGAAAATGTTTAGTTAAAATTACCAATTTAAATTGTAATATTTATCTGATATTGAGATGTCTTATAAACAGATATTTACAAAGATGTATTTTAACAAGCATATAGAATTTCTCAAACAGTACTATTATTACTGTTACGAGCCGGGTATTAAATAATTAAAGATAGTCGGTTAATTACCAAAAAAATAACACACTGTTTATTTGCAACCCTTTTTACAATAATAATTCGCTATGTCACTTGTTAATCGCACTAGAAGATCGCTTCGATGTTAACTCCGCTGTATCGTGAACAATACTGACTCGTACGGGTAACCCAATCTGCTTATATATGGCTTTGAAATCCCTAGAAAGATCTATAATATTCGATAGAACATTCTACACTAAACAGAAATTACCAGAGTGAGTAATCTAGCGCCATGTAGCGTCGAATATCAGAGTTACTCCACAGTTGCGCGCTACTTGACACTAGATGGCGCCTTCAATTCAATTCTCGCGACTGGTAGATTATTCTAGACTATTTTTCTCGAAGGCGCAACACTGCCCCCTCCTAAGACATGCTCGTCCCGAGCATAATCAGTTCCATAGTATCGCGCCAATCGATCTACGTGAACTATCTTTGGGGCGCCTCTTGGACACTTCTGTATCCGGTAGGTAACATCATTGATTTTTGTCACCACCCGGTATGGCCCTTCCCACTTGGCTTGTAGCTTTGGAGATCTCCCTTTACTGCGAACTGGATTATGGAGCCATACTAGAGAACACTCTTCGAAGCCCTTATTGTTCACTTTCCGGTCATATCGGGTTTTCATCTTCTCAGACATTTGCTGGCCCGATTGTCTGACATGCTCATAAATGTCATTCATCTTGTTCCGCAAGTCATTAGCGTACTCCGTTATACTGTGTGTCAGGTGTCAGGGGGTATTCCAGTGATCAAGTCTGCAGGCAATCGTAGTTCTCTTCCGAAGTTTGCAAAAGCTGGTGTTACTGAAGTGCTTTCGTGGACTGCACTTCGATATGACAGAAGAAACGGTTGGATGTGTTTGTCCCAATCTTGTTGCCTACTTTCAACGACTTTTGCGAGATACCTCTCTAGTGTTTGGTTAAATCGTTCCACCATTCCGTCAGATTGTGGGTGATAAGAGGTGGTTCTGGTTTTGTGAGTACCCATTACTCGACACATCTCTTGAAATATTTGAGACTCAAAATTTCTTCCTTGGTCACTGTGAATTTCTAAAGGCACTCCAAAACGACAGAAGACTTCGTGCACTAATTTGTCTGCAACTGTTGATGCCTCTTGGTTGGGAATGGCGAAAACTTCTGGCCACTTAGTGAAGTAATCCATTACAACCATGAAGTACTTGTTTCCGGTTTCACTTTCAGGAAATGGTCCCGCTACGTCTATTGCAATTCTTTCCCAGGGTGCCCCAACATTGTACAATTTCAATGGACCTCTGCTACGTGTGTGAGGTCCCTTCACGGCCGCACAATTAGTACACTTGCGACACCAGTCCTCAACATCATCACGACAATGAATCCAGTAGAATCTCTCCCTTATCTTAACCAAGGTCTTCTTAACTCCCATATGACCTCCTGAACATCCGTTATGGTAGAGCTGCAGAACCACTGGTATCTTAGCTTTAGGGACAACCATTTGCAGATGACAGCTGTCTCCTCGAGCGTTTTCCCATTTACGGCACAAGACTCCATCCTGGATGACTAAGCTATCCCATTGAGCCCAATAACTCTTTGTGGTTGAACTCAGCGATGCAACATCGCTCCAGTGAGGCTTAGGAGTCTCAGCTTTAATCCACTCGAGAATTGGTTTGATATCTGCATCCTCTTGCTGTGCTTGCTGTAGGCTTTCCTTCCATTCGATGCTAAGGTCCGTCTTTATTGTCCTTATAGGAACAGCTTCCTTTACTTCTTGCTTGGCACAGTGCTTGCAGTCTTCAGGGCAAGGTCTTCTTGATAATGCGTCTGCGTTACCGTGTGATTTTCCACTGCGATGTTCAATCATGAAGTCATATTCCTGTAGTAGCTCAATCCATCTCGCGACTTGTCCTTCAGGATTTTTAAATTGTAAGAGCCACTTTAGTGCAGCGTGGTCAGTTCGGAGGTGGAATTTACGCCCGAGCAGATATTTGTTAAAATGTTGCAGTGTCTTCACTACGGCCAGTAGCTCCCTTCTTGTGACACAGTAATTTCTTTCCGGTTTTGACAAAGATTTACTGAAATATGCAATAACGACCTCTTGATCACCTTTCCGCTGGGATAACACACCGCCAAGCCCAGTATCACTCGCATCTGTGTCAACTATGAATTCATTTTCGGTATCTGGGTACCCTAAGATAGGTGTGTTGCATAGAAGTCTTTTTAGCTCTTGAAATGCAATGTCACAACTTTCATCCCAGCAGAATTGTCTTTTCTCTTCAGTAAGTTTATGAAGGGGTTTGGCAATATCCGCAAAGTTTTTCACGAATCGCCGATAGTAAGAGCACAAGCCCAAAAATGCTCTTACTTGGGTCTTATCTCTTGGAACTGGCCAATCCTTGACGGCAGCGATCTTTTGCGGATCTGTTTGGACACCCTCTTCCGAAACCACATATCCTAAAAAGCTAACCTGCCGTTTGAAAAATGAACACTTCTTAGGACTTAACTTTAGGTTGGCACTTCGGATTTTCGATAATACGCGCTCCAGGTTTCGAATATGTTCTTCAAACGTACGGCCTACAATGACAATGTCATCCAAGTAGACCAGGCAAGCGTCTCCAGTTAATCCGGTCAGTACTGACTCCATCAGTCTTTCAAAAGTTGCTGGCGCGTTACATAATCCAAAGGGCATAACTTTAAACTGCCACAGTCCTCTCCCTGTAGAGAATGCAGTCTTCTCTTTGTCCTTGGGATCAATTTCTACCTGCCAGTATCCACTTTTCAAATCTAAGGTGCTAAACCACTTTACCCCTGTTAGCATGTCCAGTGTGTCATCTATTCTAGGAAGTGGATAGCTGTCCTTCTTCGTAATGTCGTTTAAACGGCGGTAGTCAACACAAAAACGCATGCTGCCATCCTTTTTCTTTACAAGCACTACAGGTGAACACCATGGGCTGGATGAAGGCTCTATAACGCCGTCCCTGACCATTCCATCAATCATGGTTTGCACTTCCTTTTCTCGTGCTACTGGCAGTCTCCTTGGTCGCTGACGAATAGGCAACTCATTCCCAGTGTTTATTTTGTGTTGAACTAAACCAGTCTTTCCAATATCAGCTTCATTAGTAGAGAAAATATCAGCGTACTTAACTAACATTCTCTTAGCCTTGTCAATCTCTTCCCTAGACAAGACATCTCGACAGTCTTCCAAAAGTGTTGACACGTTGACCCGTGCATCCTTGCTAACATTCGAAGTAGTCAAGTCTTGGCATCGATGCATCCAATCCACATCTTCGCAAGTGCCAATCAGTGTGCCCTTATGAATCACATGTTGCTTGTCACTTAGATTTAGCACACGTACTGCAGGGATGTTAGTGGTACTTACTAGAGTCCGTGCGATCTTCCATGGAAGGTCATTATCTATCCTTTCAATAAGTACACACCGTTGCATTCGTCCGGAGTTATAAGGAAGACTAACTGGCATGATTGTTTCTGATCTGGGAGGAAGAACAACATTCTTTAAGCTGTACACTTTTCCTGGTGACGCTCCTTCCATGAACAGTTCTTCTTGACCACATCTCAATACACCTTGATTGATGTCGATCTCACAACAATTGTTCTTCATGAAGTCTAGGCCAAGGATGCAGTCGTCAACTATATCAGCCACGATAACGTTATGCAGGTAAACGTGGTTGCCCAACTTCAACTCCACCTTCTGTTCGCCTCGGACGGGTATGCGCTGACCAGTGGCTGTTACTAGGTTTATTTGCTCACGGTTACAGGTGATATCCCTCAGAAACTGATTTGCAAGTTGGGAACTGACAACTGTGCGAGAAGCTCCCGTATCAATCGTCAGCTTACATGTTGTTCCGTTGATTTCGCCTCTGATGACCAGGCTGTTCCCATCATGACTTTGCGAGATCGAAATCCTTGGGGCTCTTTGAACACCAGCCAGCACCCGCCCCGCAGTCCTGGCGTTTACTCGTTTCCCTGCTGTTGTTGGGCAGTACTATCAGTCGCCCTAATCTCCTGAGGCCGCTCGTATTCATTTCCTATGCTTCGCTTAGGGCAGCTGGACCGAAGGTGTCCTTTTTCGCCACAGGCGTAACACCTAGGGCTGTACCCCTTAAACCGGTCCCGCACAGGTGACGCCACAACCTCCCGGACCCGATGAGACCGATGATCTTGTCTCACAGCCTCCACCTCCAAAGCATGGGCCAGAGCATCCTTGAGAGTTTCATGGTGCCCAAGTCGCACAGCAGCTCTAACTTCGAGGTCACGAATGCCATCGATGAAGGCTTGCACCAGATTCCCGTCCACGAGCGCAGGTGCAGACTGGTATGCCTTACGGACCAGTTTCTCAACTTCCAGAGCCCATTGTTGCAAGTTCTCACCGATGCGTTGGGCACGATCCTTCAGCTGTGCACGAAAAACGTGCTCCAGGTGAGCGTCACCATATCTTGCCTCCAATGCCTCCAGCAGTTGCTCATAGGTTACCTTCTTACCGAGGGCTTCGAGGACGGTTAGGGCCTGGTCTCGAAGACCCAAGGTGAGCGCGGTCATAGCCTGTTCCTTAGTCCAGCCGTTCGCCGTCATAACAGCCTCAAACTGGATCTTGTAGGCTGACCACGAAGATGTCCCATCAAACGGCGGTACTTTGAACCCCCGCACCGAAGGAACAGCAGTTACTGAAGTCGCCGCTCCGTCTCCAACTTTGAGGTTCCCTAATGCCTTCTTCACGTCGGCAATCTGAGTTTCGGCCTCAGTGATACGGTTCTCGTGTTGAAGAACCTGATCCTTCACTACCTTGAGTTCTTTGCCGAAGGTCTCGTGAATGCCTTTTAACAAGAGCATTTGTTCCTCCTGGCGGCGAGCCTGGTCTTCCTTGTCCCGCTGCAGCTGTTCCTCCAAGCGGCGGGCCTGCTCCTCCTGGCGGCGGGCCTGCTCCTCCTGGCGGCGGGCCTGCTCCTCCTGGCGGCGGGCCTGCTCCTCCTGATGGCGGGCCTGCTCCTCTTGACGGCGGGCCTGCTCCTCCTTGTCCCGCTGCAGCTGTTCCTCCAATCGGCGGGCCTGCTCCTCTTGACGGCGGGCCTGCTCCTGGAGCATCACCATTAGGGCCGTGATATCTGGAGCTGCTGACGATGTAGACGGCGTGGCTTCCATCGCTGGCTGCTGACCTTCCGGTGTGGGCAGTTGTGCACCTCCAAATCGCCTCAGGTCGGCCTCTTGCTGACGCTGTCTCCTAGTTCGGATACCTTCCGTGTCTTCCTTTGGTAAAACCGGCATACTTTAATCCCACTTCTGACACCAAATTGTTACGAGCCGGGTATTAAATAATTAAAGATAGTCGGTTAATTACCAAAAAAATAACACACTGTTTATTTGCAACCCTTTTTACAATAATAATTCGCTATGTCACTTGTTAATCGCACTAGAAGATCGCTTCGATGTTAACTCCGCTGTATCGTGAACAATACTGACTCGTACGGGTAACCCAATCTGCTTATATATGGCTTTGAAATCCCTAGAAAGATCTATAATATTCGATAGAACATTCTACACTAAACAGAAATTACCAGAGTGAGTAATCTAGCGCCATCTAGCGTCGAATATCAGAGATACTCCACAGTTGCGGGCTACTTGACACTAGATGGCGCCTTCAATTCAATTCTCGCGACTGGTAGATTATTCTAGACTATTTTTCTCGAAGGCGCAACATTACATTATTTCTTCTTGTTAAACTGCCAAGACTTATTTTCCCCATTTCTATTACAGTAATGTAGTTTTTTTTAAATCGTTTAATTTGCCGCCCCCTAAAAGAAGCCGCCCTAGGCGTCAGCCTAGTGAGCTTTCATCACTGAATAATATAACATATATAATATATGGATTTTTTTCAACAAATTTTGATTATTATAACACAATTAAGTAGCTAGACCTACATACAGAGTTTTATATGAAAATTTAAAAAGTTTCATACAAAAATTAATGAAAAAATATATTCATGTACCGTATTTACCGAGAAGCATTTATTAAGAAGCTGTGTCAATTTTATTTATTTGTGTGTATAGATGGCTCTTGGACGATTTAATAAAATATCACTTAAATTACCTACTAATAATGTAATTATGTGGAAAACGACATCTAGTGGGACATTTTGCACTGATACAAAAACAAATAAACTTGACAGTTTATTCTCGGATTCGTATCGGAGTAGAAGCTCAGAAAATATCTTTGAAATTTACAATTTGATACACTTAGTGACATCTAGTGAACATTAAGCTTATTATACATCCGCGTACAACTCTAAGTTCATGCGGTGTAAGTCTAACCTGATAACACCGTATATTAAAAAGAGAAATACTTTTTTAGAGACAATACTAGTATTAGTACAAAGCAGAGATTAGTCGTAACGTTGCGTTTCACGCTATTTTGCGTACGCGTGCAATAGACGGAGCAAATATAAAACGTGCGCTCGCGACGGTAGGCAAACGGCGACTGAGCGTCCTAATCCTAAATGTGATTACACCCATCCGATTTAGCATCCGATTTAGTATTTAGGACGTCGGAAACCGTCCTTGTCCTAAATGGGCTCCTAAATCGGATGCTACTATTCCTAAATGCGATTTAACTTCCCTGAATTCAGGATAGACTAAATATCGGATCCTGAATTTAGGATGGTATAATATCCCCTTAAGCGATTTCTAGCCGTTGCCACACTAATAACAAAGGGATCGATGTCGCCTGTTTACAAAGCTTATTAAAGTTTCTACATGCGCGCACTATTTCGTTGTTGAAGCTTTAGGTATAGCTAAAGGTGGATTGAAACGAGAAGATTTAAATGGTATGTTGAATTTAATTTTGGACATAAAGCTCGGGGCAGTCTATGTGATGTCGAAGTAGCTTTAAAATAAGTATGAAACCAGCATTTCGCGTCGGTTACCAAGCGGCAAAATATTAAATTTTCTACCTAGTTGTAGGTAGTTTTCAGAACAGTAGGGAATCTTTTTATGGTAACACAAGTATCTTATAAAACGCTTTTGTATGTTCTCCAGACTGTCAATGTATATTTGGTAACGTGAGTCCCAAATTTGCAGAGCATACTCGAGGTGGCTTATTACGTAGGTACAGTATAAGATTTTTAGGGTCTTAGCATCAGAAAAGCATTTAGAAAGTCGCATGATAAAACCTAGTGCCCTGGAAGGCTTTTAACTATAACATCAATGTGCTCGTTAAATATTAATTTGCTATCATGATGTACTCCCAGGTCACGGATTGTATTCTGCTTAGGCAGTATTTGTCCACTCAGTGTATAATTGTTGGTCACAAAATTTTCATTTTCTGCTAAATCTACATCGCCTAGATGAATATTGTAAGTAGTCTCACTTAAAATATTCATCTAGGCGATGTAGGTCATCCTTTAATAGAGCAATAGGGAATATGCATAAAAATTTTATTTGTCTCAAACATTTTTTTCTAGATTCTTTATTGTCTTTACAATATACATAAATTGTATTCTTTTTATTTAGTGATTATTTAAACCCAGAAAATATTAAATAATAAGTGAAAATTAAGGGAGGGAAATACAAACCTGCAAAACGCGTCCTATTGGTCGAAACGAAATGTGACGTCGATTGTTAGATTATCGAAATTATCGGCGTCGAAATTCCTACTGTGTTAGTAGTGTTTGCGAGAAAAAATAACTTCTTCCATGATTTTTATAGCAATCAAAACTGTAAATAGTAAACAAACACGAAATGACAATGACGTCA
The DNA here is from genome assembly GCA_949125395.1 of Diaphora mendica. Classification (NCBI taxonomy): domain Eukaryota; kingdom Metazoa; phylum Arthropoda; class Insecta; order Lepidoptera; family Erebidae; genus Diaphora; species Diaphora mendica. Next base: position 37,888,879 of record OX421310.1, on the reverse strand, counting down.
TATGATGTTATGTCAATAGCGCGCGAAAAATGGCGGCGTTTGAATAGCTCAAATTTAGTCGGTGTTTTACATTTCACTTTGAAAATTAGTTTGACTATTTTGAAACCTATTTATATTTTTTTCTATGTTATGGACTTATACTTATATGATCAGATTAAGAAATAAAAAAAGACATGTATATTCCCTATTACATCATACATATCATCATCAGACGAAATAGCGGTATAAACCTTCATGTCATCAGCAAATCAAAGAAGCAAGAAGTCCGCAGACATGAGAGTTGTGTTGTTGTTGAGAATTAGTTCTCTATTAAATTAATGGATACATTTTAATTTTAAAAGTCTACTAATCCTTAAAAAACTAGATTGTTTTAGTGTCCGACCGAAACTGGTTTTTACGTCCGAAACCGAATTTCGGCAACGGTCTCAGTTTCGGCCGAAACCGAAACTTTCTTATAAGGATCATGTTTTCAGAGAAAAATAAAGAAAATGTATTATAATCAGCAGTCAGTTTTAATTTTTTTTTCTTTAAATCACATAGGTAGCTGTAATACTTATTTATTTATGTTGTTACCTAATATCACAATAGTTATAGGTGGATAGGTACTTAATATTTAAGTAATGAACAAAACAATATAAATCATTTTATCTTAAATTAACTTCTATATTTAATCGTCATATTGACACTTGTGAATATAATTTATTGCACTGTTTGCACTTGGCTTTAGATGAATCAGACGAACTTTTCTCGAAAAATTGCCAAATGCTGTTTTTTAACGACATTGTTCTTTCATAATAGATGATTCAATACTACAACAAAAGAAAGGTTCTCTATTAGGTTAAATCAGTAGGTACTCAATGTATTTAAAATTATTTATTTATGTTCGTGAACTATTAAGGATAAGGTTTTAAATTGAAAAACAGTATAAGTGTTAATTTTATACGGATAACCAGGTAGGTATCTACTCGTTTAATTATAAGTGTTAATTTGTAAAAAAAAAACAATTATTATATTTATACCTACTTAATAATTATTAAATTGAACACGAAACTCTAAATCCTTAATATTATCACCACTAATGCACTATAGTAAATGTCATGTACTTAACTAATGTTTGTTTACTTAAAGCATACGCGAAAGAGTTAAATTAACCACAACATGTTTAGATTTTTTATTTTTATGGTAAACTTTATTCTACTATAATCTAGGTACTCCTTTGTTATATTAAATTACTTTTGCGAGGTACTCTTATATTATATCACATGATAAAACTTACCGAATTCAAAACATATCACACGAAAACTCACAACAAACAAAATGCACTGCAAACATCGAGATATTACGTACTACGTACTAGAGGAGCCACTCAAAACCAATTTTAAGTTCCGTTAAATTTGAATTATAACTAAAAAGCGCTGCAGCGCAGCCAAACAATAATTAGTAGTCTAATCCAACAGTATTAACAAGCAGCGCTCTATCGCATTTGAGCTGTAGTTTCCTCGCGAGCGAAATGTCATAAGCGCCGTGATTTTCATGGCGCTTACGCGTTTTGGCCAACGAACTGTTGCAAAGATTCGCTTTCATAGAGTAAGCGCCAAGCAACAATGCAGAACGGATAAATAGCTTTATACCTACGAAGCTTTATTAGGAAATTCACACTGAGTAAATATTCTGTGTCAATAGCTTTGCCAGTTTCAGTTTTTTTGTAGAATGCATCCAGGTATAAAATATAAAAGCCGAATATTCAATTTTTTATTATGCTTTAAGTATAATTTTGAGTATAATTATAACAATTTTCTTTTATGGGTTATTAACGAAGCTATTTTTAACAACATATTATTTTTACTTATCCAATGAAATAGGTTAGATACGTTGTGCATTTAACGTCAGTTAATTCTACCTAAATATCACTTCTGTATGTTTTACTCTAAGTACTCTATGTCGAGTGAGGCAACAATGGCGTCTTAAAATATTTTGTTCGTATTTAATTTTAAAACAATTATATCTAGTTAATTACTGGTGAAAAGTTAGGTTACTTCGGTTGGCGCGACATTGAACACTAAACTGGCGTTTGCCTCGAATAAGAGAATTTTATCTTTTTGCCTCTTATTTTCGGCCTGTGCGTTTTTGGTTCGTAATTGCTAATCTAGTGTATAAAAATTTATATTGTATCGTACGTTACGACACATCAATGTGTCGTAACCTATTTGTTTGCAGTCATCGAGATATAATGTATAGAGAAGACGCCACTCACAAGAGTCACAAGTGCAATTGCGGCGATTGCGCCGCACTTCCTTCAGTCGTTTGCTAGCTACACTCTGCTGAAGAGGTGGCTTAAGCGTGTGATTGTTTAAATTTAAAAACGTTCTAAAACTCGTGAAATATGCCATTTTGTGTCTTGAGATATTGCACTAATAATACAAGGAATACGGAGACAAACAAAGGAATAACTTTTCACCAATAATTAACTAGATATAGTTGTTTTAAAATTAAATACGAACAAAATATTTTAAGACGCCATTGTTGCCTCACTCGACATAGAGTACTTACAGTAAAACATACAGAAGTGATATTTAGGTAGAATTAACTGACGTTAAATGCACAACGTATCTAACGTATTTAATTGGATAAGTAAAAATAAAATGTTGTTAAAAATAGCTTCGTTAATAACCCATAACATTTTTTTTGTAATAATTATAATTATAAAATTATACTTAAAGTATAATAAAAAAATTGAATATTCGGCTTTTATACTTTATACCTCGATGCATTCTACAAAAAAAACTGAAACTGGCAAAGCTATTGACACAGAATATTTACTCAGTGTGAATTTCCTAATAAAGCTTCGTAGGTATAAAGCTATTTATCCGTTCTGCTTTGTTGCTTGGCGCTTACTCTATGAAAGCGAATCTTTGCAACAGTTCGTTGGCCAAAACGCGTAACCGCCATGAAAATCACGGCGCTTATGACATTTCGCTCGCGAGGAAACTACACCTCAAATGCGATAGAGCGCTGCTTGTTAATACTGTTGGATTAGACTACTAATTATTGTTTGGCTGCGCTGCAGCGCTTTTTAGTTATAATTCAAATATAAACGGAACTTAAAATTGGTTTTGAGTGGCTCCTCTAGTACGTAGTACGTAATATCTCGATGTACCAGAGTAAATTTATTGGAGCAAACAATTGAATGTCAGTTAACGAAAAAGTCATATTTTTATATAAATAAGTTATTTATTTAGTCTCTTTTATACCCGATATTATCATACCACGAAAGGGATACATGTTAATTAACTAATCATAATTTACAATGGAATAATTGTGGGATACCACACCATATTTTATTTTAAAGTAAATGCTTGTAGGAAATATAGAATATCAAACAATTAATTAAATTCCTACACTAAAAGAATCACCATAATCAACAGCCTTTAGTAGCCTACTAGTGGATATAGAGCACTCTGTAGAGGAGGCTTTGGCCTACTATAGCATGTTGGCCAGAGTTTTGTTCTAAGTTTTCCTTCTGTTTGCCATGCTGTTCTCTTGCATAGTTTACTACTTAGTTGGCTCTTACAATACCAAATACAAAATTGTTATGAAAAATAATAATACAAATAAAAATAAAGGAGACATAGACAAAACATTGCCGGACCTATAAAACATTGAAGTATTTTTAAATTTAGACAGCCTGTGACCACAGGCAGTGTAATTTGGTTGAAATGTCAGGAAATTCAATGGATTGTATCTGTTTAGTGATCACATGAATTCCCATATAGATACATAATTATTATAACAAACTGCAAAAAATTAAAATCAAAAATCTCAATAGCTACTCTTGAGTGGATTGAATCATTTTCCATAAAGAATGAAAAGGACGACCTAAATAACTGCACAAGTTGATTATAGTACTGACTCTATAATGAATAGTTTTTGTTTAACAGTGGGACTTATTCGCAATTTAATTATTTAAAAGGTATGATCCCTTCTAAGCCCTCTGTATAACAAACTATGTGTAAAATGCATTAAAAGCTTAAAACAGTTATGAAATGTATAATAAGGACCAGTTTCACCACAAAGTATTAAAAACCCTGATGGACTAATTTAAACATATTTTCCAAATAACTATGGATTTAGGTTTCATATAGAGACATAAGTATTAGGTATACATTTAAATATCACCAGCAATGACAAATTATACATTACTATTTAAAACTTTATCAGATACATGGGAATTGGCCCTAATTTGTGTGTATTTATTTAAAATAAAATCATTTTTTTAAGGTGTCACTATCTCTATCACCCAACCTACGAAAATCCACAGCGATTTAAGACCTGAGGGAATTTGGCCGGAACATGGTTAAGTGGTTTAACTGATGATGAAATTTATCTCAGAAGGAAAGTGTGTGATAAACATTTTAGACCACAAGACAGAAACAGGAACAATCATTTGAATGCTCTTGCTGTTCCTTCACTACTACAACCAGGTATGTATCATTCTTGTTGCAAGTAATTATTTTAATTGATAAATTGTTCCATTAATCTAAAAAGGTTTATTTGTTTTTACCCAACTGCGCCAGAAATAGGACGGCATCATAAAGTATTTAGTAAGCTTACAAAACAATGTCAGTTAGTCAATCGAATTATATAAATAGATGTTGTGATATTTGTTTTTTGCCTATTCAGTTCATTACTTATAAGCAACGGGGTTTTATTTGTGTTGTAACGATAATCTTATTTACATCAAAGTTTTATATGTAGTGTAAATCTATCATTTAAAGAACCCAAAGGGCTAGAAATATACATTTTGTTCGTGAATTTTTTGACAAAAGCCAATTCCATTTTATAATGTTTCACAAACTTAAGTGTATAAAATAATTAAAAAGGTCTTATATGTAATTTATACAAATAAATAAAATCGGAGTGTCTGTTTGTAATCTATCTTCTATACATATAGAAAAGTAAGGTGACTGACTGACAGACCCACCGATTAACGCACAGCCCAAACCGCTGAAGCTAGAATCCTGAAATTTTGCATATAGGTTCTTTATATAACCTATGTGAGCACTAAGAAAGGAATTTTTGGAATTCCACCCCTAAGGGTAAAATCAGGGGATAAAAGTCTGCGTGAGCGAAGCCGCGTGTAAAAGCTAGTATTAAAATAACCGCTTTTACTAAATGGATATGTATGTATACATGATACATACACCAAAATATTTTTACAATTTTTACCTGTCTGTCTGTTTACTTGGTCCGGCTAATCTCTAAAACGGTTGTAGATAGCTGATGATATAAGAAGTAATTTAGGCTACTTTTTAGGGTTCCGTGCCAAAGGCAAAAAATGGAATCCTTATAGATTCGTCATGTCTGTCTGTCTGTCCGTCCGTCCGTCCGTCTGTCTGTCTGTCCGTCCGTATGTCACAGCCACTTTTTTCCCGAAACTATAAGAACTATAATGTTGAAACTTGGTAAGTAGATGTATTCTGTGAACCGCATTAAGATTTTCACACAAAAATAGAAAAAAAAACAATAAATTTTGGGAGTCCCCATACATAGAACTGAAACTCAATTTTTTTTTTCATGAAACCTATACGGGGTATCTATGGATAGGTCTTCCAAAATGATATTGGGTTTCTAAAATTTTTTTTTTCTAAACTGAATAGTTTGCGCGAGAGACACTTCCAAAGTGGTAAAATGTGTCCCCCCCCCTCTTGTAACTTCTAAAATAGGAGAATGATAAAACTAAAAAAAATATATATGATGTACATTACCATGTAAACTTCCACCGAAATTTGGTATTATAAAATAAAAATTATATTATGTTACTTGCTGCTGTGGAACCCTCCATGGGCGAGTCCGACTCGCACTTGGCCGCTTTTTTTTAGACTGGCTTCGCCCCACGGCGTCACATACGGTATGATAATAACCGCGGGTAACATCGCGGTTATTTGCTATTTTTTATCAAGCTCCGACACGACACTTCGTGTTAGGTATGAGTTTTACGAGTTAATCAATGTGTCTATGTGTGTATATCTCTCTGTGGGTTCTTGTGGCATCATAGCTCCTAAACGGATGATTTTGATTATTTATTTTGCCAAAAAGAGACTTGGCCGAGTTTTCTAAGCTTGGAAAGTTTGCTAAGAGCGTGTTATAATTAATAATATTTTTTTAATTTATTTATCTTCATTGTATACGCAAAGTTAAATAGTACAACAAAATCAGTTACAAAGTATGTATATCAATTGGCGGTCTTATCGCTCACGGCCACGGTATTAAAATTTTTGGTTAAATACCTATGTTTATCGCGTGAAGCCGGGATCGGCTGCTAGTATTATATAATTATATTTACAACTAGCTGAGTCCCGCGGTGTCACCCGCGGTTTTTGCCGTACCGCGGGTAACGTCGCGGGGCGAAGCTAGTCTAAAAAAACTAGCCTGTTACTCCTTATATCATCAGCTACATATCAGTGAAAGTCCTGTCAAAATCGGTCCAGCCGTTCCAGAGATTACCCGGAACAAACAGACAGGCCGACAGACAGACAAAAATTGTAAAAAATACATTTTTGGTATATATATGCGTATAGTGTATGGGCATTTTGCCACTTTGGAAGTGTCTCTCGCGCAAACTATTCATTTTAGAAAAAAATTAGAATAAAATCCTCAATATCATTTTTGAAGACCTATCCTTAGAGATACCCCACATGTATGGGTTTGATGAAAAAGAAAATTGAGTGTCAGTTCTAAGTATGGGAACCCCCAAAATGTATTGTTTTTTTTTAATATTTCTGTGTGAAAATCTTAATGCGTTTCACAGAATACATCTACTTACCAATTTTCAACAGTATAGTTCTTATAGTTTGGGAAAAAAAATGGCTGTGACATACGGACGGACAGACAGACATGACAAATCTCTAAGGGTTCCGTTTTTTGCCATTTGGCTACAGAATCCTTAAAAGTAGCCTAAGTTACTCCTTGTATCATCATTAGCGAAAATCCCGTCAAAATCGGTCCAGCCGTTCCAGTAATTAGCCAGAACAAACAGACGGACAAAAATTTAAAAAAATGTTGTTTTGGTATATGTACCATGTATACCTACATACATATGCATTTACTAAAAAGCAGTTGTTTTAATATTACAAACAGACACTCCAATTTTATTTATTTGTATACTCGTAGATGACTAGTTGAGCCCCGCGGTGTTATCTGTGGTACAACGACAACCGCAGGTAATGCCGCGGGGCAAAGCTAGTCTTAGCCTAAATCACTCCGTCTATCATCAGCTATTTGCCAGTGAAAGTCCCGTCAAAATCGGTCCAGCCGTTCCAGAGATTAGCCGAAACAAACAGACAGACAAGAATTGTAAAAAATGTTGTTTTGGTATATGTACCATGTATACCTTACATACATAATTATGCATTTAGTAAAAAGCGGTTGTTTTAATATTACAAACAGACACTGCAATTTTATTTATTTGTATAGATGACTAGCTAAGCCCCGCGGTGTTACCCGCGGTACAACAACAACCGCGGGTAACGCCACGGGACAAAGCTAGTCTTAAAAAGTAGCCTAAATGACTCCTTTTATCACCAGCTATCTGCCAGTGAAGTCCCGTCAAAATCGGTCCAGCTATTCCAGAGATTAGCCGAACAAACAGACAGACAAAAATTGAAAAAATAATGTTATTTTGGTCTATGTATCGTGTACACATAAGTGTACAATATGCATTAAGTAAAAGCGGTATTTTTAACCGACTTCAAAAAAGGAGGAGGTTCTCAATTCGGCCGTATATATGTTTTTTTTATGTGTGTTCACGGATAACTTCGTCGTTTATGAACCGATTTTGATTTTATTTTTTTAATGAAAAGGATATGTCCCAACGGTGGTACCATGATAAGGACATTAAGATCTGATGATGGCATCCAAGAGAAATCGAGTCGAAACTTGAAGTCGGTTTTTGTTTTAATTTTACTTGTAATATTACAAACAGACACTCCCAATTTTATTTATTTTTAATCGACTTCTAAAAAGGAGGAGGTTCTCGATTCGACCGTATATACATATATTTTTATGTGTGTTCGCGGATAACATCGTCGTTTATGAACAGTTTTTGATGATTAGACAATACTAAAGTGTTGCATTTAGCATTAAGAAAATTAAAGATATTTTGATTTCATTTTCAGAAACACAACCTGAACGCACACGCTGGCGGCCTACTACATTTGTCACTAAGACTACGCATTCAAGGTATGCAAGCCATTTGGAAAATGTTGTCCAAAAAAACATGGTTTTGATACAATGTTGTGCAGAAATTTCAATCAGGACCATAAACTTGAGTCATCAATTTAGAATCTGCTATTATTGTTTTTAATTATTAATTATTATTGTGTATGAAGGGAATGACGATGTGAAAAATGCCTCAAGAATATTTTAATAAACACAAACATAATAAAACAAAGAAATAAAATAATTCGTTTTATTTACCACTTTCCTTTCTTGTAATCTACCCTTCTTCTTAAAAACGCAGCTTTTGTTATCTAATAATAGTATTTTTTTTAAATTCACGCAAATAAATTATTACAAACAAAAACTGTGTTTTTAAGAATTAGGTAGTGTAGACATACGTAAACCAATTTTATTAAACGTTGTAGCACACAAAGATTAGATTACGTATGTGTGAGTAAAACATGTAATGTAGTTTACGGGTCAAGATTAATAGATGGCGCCAAACATCGGGGACAATTGACAGCGCCAAGATGACTCTCTATCTATATATAATATATACATTGTACTCTGTGGGCTTGCTGCTGAAACCAAAACATAACCGAAACTCGACCGAAACCGAACATTCGGTCGGACACTAGATTGTTTTCTTTCTTTTCTTTTGGTGTATGTTACAAATACTAATACAATGATGATGATGTTCTCCTAGCCGATTTCGGCTATATTATAGTGCACAAACATATGTGCTCTCTACGTTCCCTCACTCTCATAATTGACATGATGGGATGGCTATCCCACACGAATGGAGAGAGACCAGGCGCAGGACCGACGGCTTTACATGCTCTCCGTGAGACTACTAATACAATACAGATACAAGCAATGTCTTTGACATCACCATGATGAGAGTCCAAAATCATCCACTGTTGAAATGTATTCCTTCTTACTTAGACTATTAAAAAAAAAAGGAAGTTTGATTATACTTGATTCCTAAGCCACTTGGTCTAATCACACTAGTAGGCAAACAGAGTGTTACATGCCATGCTACACTGTCTGCATACGCAATGATTATGGTAACCACCAGTATAGAATTTTACTCTAGTACTAAGTTCATTAGTTTGGAGTAGAGTCACTTTTGTAAGGCCTATGTTTAAAAAATATAAATGTGTTATAGCTTTTAAGCTGGGTCTCAGCCCCATCAAAATAATTCCAAAATTAATCATAAGGCCGGCATCGCACTTGTGACGCCTCTAGTGTTGCAATACGTCAGCTCGTTTGTGCCCTATTCCATAAAAAAATAAATGGATGTTACCAAAAACTAAAACAATAATAATATTTCAGACTAGCTTTTACACACGGCTTCGCTCACTCAGACTTTCATCCCCTGATTTACCTCCTTAGGGGTGGAATTTAAAAAAATCCTTTCTTAGTGCTCACTTACGTTATTTAAAGAACCTACATGCAAAATTTCAGAATTCTAGCTTCAGCAGTTAGGGCTGTGCGTTGATCTTCGGTATGTCAGTCAGTCACCTTCTTCTTTTATATATATAGATAGATATCTACTACACAACGCCATCTAGTTCCAAACTAAGCACAGCTTGTACTATGATCACTATGGGTACTTAAGAACTGATATAAATATACATTATACATAGAAAACACCTAGACACATTTGGTCTGACCCAGGAATCTAACCTGAGCCCTCAAGCACAGTAGTCACATACCCTAACACTGTCCCACTGTCCCGCTGTCAAAAAGCTCTATAAACTTTACAAATCTTGTAATTACAAGTAAAATTTTAACAAAACAAAAAACGACTTTAAGAACGACCAAATTGAAATGGGACCACATTCTATTAAAAAAATGAATCATCAAAATAGGTAAATGACGAAGTTATCCGCGAACAAACATAAATAATATATAAATTTACGGTCGAATTGTGAACCTCTTCCTCCGGCTTCCTCTCTTCTTTGTCTGGCCTAATCCCATTCCTAACCTTACAAACTAAAATTTGAAAGCAATGCTCATATGTGCAAGTGCTCATAATATAATATATAGCAATTGAATTTTAAGGCCCCTCTTCACAATGGGCCATTATAAGAGACGCAGATATACGTTAGAGGAGACAAACAATATTGCTGTCTTGTTTTGTTATATAGTTGCGGCCCATTGTGAAGAGGGGCCTTTAGATCATTTAAATGATAGCATGATATCATTTGATCATTTAAAATATTACAATTTTGGTTGCAAATAGCGCGCAATACTTCTGTTTGTCTTCTTAAGAGCACTTGCACTGCAGAGGATGAATCATCATAATGAAATTTGACAGTTGATTTACGCAAACGAGTACCTTTTCAACTTCTAAAAGTGTGTTTATATTTGACCAGCTTTTGCCCGCAGTGTTTGTGTTTATTGGTATCATGGTATGGAGTAGCCTATGTCCTTTCTCATGCATCTAAGTATTTATATTCCAAATTTCATTGAAATCAGTACAGCAGTTTGTATGATATATTGTTTACAAAGGCAACAGAACACTATATTTAGATTTAATAACATCTAAAAATAATATTTTCAAAGCTTATATTTTTCATTTTAAAATTACATCAGCTTGATGTGGCCATACTTGATAAAATAGTTTTTTGAATGGTGGATCTCAGCTTGTATACAACCATCAAGTCTAAAGCTAGCTAAGTTAAAGATATTGCATAAAAAAGAAATAACATTAAAAACTTCGCTTGGAAGTAATGATTAGAAAAAAATGAATCATCAAAATAGGTAAATGACGAAGTTATCCGCGAACAAACATAAATAATATATAAATTTACGGTCGAATTGTGAACCTCTTAAATATAAATTAAATGAAACTTATTTTTCAATAACTTACTAACACAAATGAATTAAATAATGCTAGCAATTTGAATATACACTAAATGATATCTAAATCATTTATACCTGTTACTAAACAAGATAAGTATGTATATCATGAACTGTAAACTATACTCAGCTCTATTAAAATTAGTGTCTGGCTAACCTAAAATTACTTACTTCTTTGACTTCTGCGCCGGTTTAATGTTATCAATGTTAGTGGTTTCCACATCACTGTCACTGCAAAGAATAGTATAAAATTAGCTTCCATGTATTTAATTCGCAAAAGGTAACAAAAACATAATATGCGATTGACAAAATCTTACCCATCGTCTGCAGTCTGGTTCTTCTTGCTTTTTTTAGCCTTTCCCATTGTGTTAGTATGCTATGATATTAAGTCACGATACCAGATATGTAGTGGCCTATTATCGTATATTTTGTGTATTCTATCATGTGAAATATGATCAAAGCACAGGACAATTGTTACAGCCGAAAATTATTACAATCAAGACGTCGTCGTGTCCGACTCCAACCTGCACTCACGTCACGTCACTGTATGTACTGTCATGTATCTGTGGTACTGTCTGTCATTTTACGATTTTTACCACAGAGACTCTGTCAACGATTTTTAAGGTAAGAGGTAGCAAAAATGAAAAATTATCCACACTACTCGCGAAGTTGAATGAGGTTTTTGGATTCTGGCGGGAACTTCAAAAAAGCGCGCGCGTGAAAATTTTTAAAAATTACTTTTTTACATAATATTTGCTATTTTTTTCCTAAAGAGGTGATCAATAGCAACTACTAGGTGGATTAATTAGTGACAATGGTGGGAAACGAGGGGGGCGGGGATAACCCGCCCACCTCACATAAACGTCCTCGGCCTGAGGTCAGGGACGGAGGGACTAAGATGGACTGTGGTGATGGCGGCGGTGCTGGTGAGCGTTTTGACTATTCACCATATATTAAACCTAACTACAAAAGACTATACCCAGAAAATGGCACCTATCTAGACTTTAAAGTGTTTATTGAAGCTACCAACAATTCGGATAGAATAGGCAATAAGAGCCCTATCTATCTCAACCATATATTTTCCAATGAAATAAAAGGGGTGACGGCGATTCAACGCATTAATGCAAATAAAATAGCAGTAATATTTAAACAGTATAATACAGCCAATAATTTCATCAACAACACGGCTTTTCTCAACAAACACGGCTTTAAGGCATTTATTCCAGCTGCGGAAATAGAAAAAACAGGTATAATTAGATTTGTACCAGCAAATATCTCGAACAAAGAATTATATACAAAACTATCATCAATCTATGAAATAGTAGCTATAAGAAGATTCACAAAGAAGGTTGGGGAAGAGCGAGTACCACTACAAACAGTTAGCATTACTTTTCTTTCAAACATACTCCCAGACAATGTACAATATGATTTATTTTCATACCGAGTTTTTGAATATATACCACCATTACAGCAATGTTTCCGTTGCTTTAAATTCAACCACTCTGCTAAAATATGCAATGGTAAACAAAGATGTTCCATTTGTGGAGGTGAACATTTATATAAAGAATGTGATAAACCAACAGAGCTCTGCTGTGTCAATTGCAGTGGGCCTCATCTTGCAATTTCTAGATTATGTCCAATTAAGTTAAACAAAATATTAGAAAAGAAAAATAAGATAACTTATGCAAGTGCTACATTGAAGAAACAACATATTAATAATGATAATAAACAATTTCCACCTCTTTTACCTCCAAAAATGAAAATTTCTACTGTAAATAAGCCTGTACATACATCTATAAATAGGCCTGTACATTTATCTGTAAATAAACCTGTATCTGTAAATAATCCTGTACATAATGTAAATAAACCTAAAGATGTCCCTCCAAAGGTAGACATCAAAGCCCAAATAGTTGCCAACAACGATGTACTTATGGCCCTAGTACAGACGTTGGTGGAACTGGGTAATAAGAGGGATACTAAGCCCACTACCATAAATAGTATTAAGGAAACTCTACTTAAAAATCTAAAGTAATGGATCCAAGTCATACACTGTCTAAGCTACGTATTGCTCAGTATAACATTCAAAGGGCTAATAGTAAGAAACCCCTATTGATTCAATTCTTAGAAAAACAAAATATTGACATTTGCTTACTTAACGAAACATGGTTTAAAGACAATAAATTTAGAATACCTGGATATAATATTTACAATAAAAATTCCAATAATGCTCATAATGGTGTAGCAATACTAATTAAGCCATACTTAAAGTACAAACTATTAAACACTAGATTTTATGAAGACATTCAAACTGTTGCTCTGTCCTTATCTACTGTGCATGGTAGCTTGACTATTCTATGTGTATACTGTCCTCCTTCTAGTGGACACATACATCTCAACAGACTACATAATATAATTAACGATCTGCCAAAACCTATCTTTGTTAGTGGTGATTTTAATGCTCACCACATTGCATTTGGTTGTCTATCCACTAAGAGTAGAGGTCAGGATTTATTTAATATCATAGACGACTTGGATTTATGTATTTTAAATGATGGTAGTTTTACAACTTGTAATAACCCAAGACGAAATCCATCTGCAATTGACGTTAGCTTTATTAGTGCTAACCTCGCCTCAATATGCGAGTGGTCTGTACATGATGATGCCATGGGCAGCTACCACTTCCCTACAATAACAGAGATTTCACTACATATAGATAAATATCACATTAATCCCCCTGTTGTTATGTTTATATATAAAAAATCAGATTGGACAAAGTATAAAAATATTTCCAAAACGATATTTAATGATTTAGTGTTAAAATTCTATGATCCTATTTCAACCTATAATGATTTTTGTTCTCGATTGAATACTTTAAAAGATATGACTATCCCTAAACTCACTAAACCAAATAATTTTAAAAGCAGACCACCAGCTCCTTGGTGGAATGACATTTGTGAAAAAAGTGTAATTGCCTCTTACAATGCATTGAAACATTATAGAAGTGAACCTACTATGGAGAACTATTTAGATTACAAAAGAAAAGATGCACTTAAAAAAAGGACTATATCAGAGCAAAAAAGAATAGGTTGGGATAACTTATGTGACTCTTTCAATAGAACTACCCCTATTAGTAAGATTTGGAATCTTCTTAAAATGTTTAAAGGTATAAGAGTTGGCAATAAATCACATAAAGATGAGTTTATTTCTCCATTTCTAGACAAATTATCCGACAATAGCAATTTAAATGATGCTGATAGTTTAGGTAACATTTTCGAATTAAATAATGATAGTCTAAATTCAAAATTTTTGCTAGATCCTTTTACATGGTCCGAATTTAAAATGAGTTTGTTATCTCGGAAAGACACTACACCTGGATTAGATGATTTCCCCTATAGTATTATTAAAAATTTAGACGAATCTGCGCAAAAATTGTTTCTTAATGTACTTAATTTACTTTGGCATTGTAAATGTATTCCGCAATCATGGAAAACACAATGTGTCATTCCAATACTCAAACCAGATAAACCTGCAGAGCTAGCCAGCTCTTACAGACCAATATCACTCTCTTCATGTCTGAGTAAAATATTTGAAAACATGATTAAAAATCGTTTGGATTGGTATATAGAATCTAATGGCATCATTCCACATATACAATATGGATTTCGTCGAGGGCGAAGTTGTGCAGACAGCTACACTTCTTTAATTTCGGACCTGAAACATGCAAAGGATAAAAAGTTACACACTGTTTGTGTATTTCTAGATGTTCAAGGTGCATTTGACAGTCTAGATCCTGTTATACTAGTACAAGTTATGTTTAGGCTTGGCGTGCCAGGCCAAGTATGTAAATGGATATATAATTTTTTAAATAGTAGAACACTCTATGTAAGATATAATAAATACACTACATGGTCCAAAATGTGCATCTAAAGGTACAATGCAGGGTGCTACACTATCTCCTTTGCTTTACAATATTTATACAAGCGAAATCTGTAAATTTGTAAATAGTAGTAATGTAGATATTTTGCAGTTTGCTGATGATATTGTTTTGTACAGTAGTAATTATAATGTAGAAATTGCAATTAACAATATTAACAGAGCCTTGTCCCAACTATTTCACTATTATAATGATGTACTACATTTAAAAATCACCCCCTCCAAAAGCAGTATCATGATATTTGGAAATGAGAATTCAAATTCAAAAGTAGTTTATAACGGCGAATTTATAAACCCAGTAAATTCAAAGAAATTTTTAGGCATAGTAATAGATAGGAAATTAACTTTTCAGGAACATATTAAATATATATCAAAAAATGCTCTAAAAGGTCTAAATATAGTAAAATGTCTTGCAGGTGTCTCATGGGGAGCAGACCCTAAAATATTGTCAAATTTATATAAAAGTATAGTTAGAAGTCATTTTGATTATAGTTCACTAGTGTATATAAACAGTACTCATGTAAATAAACTAGATCTATTGCAGAACAGGGCTTTGAGAATTATTTCTGGTGCAATGTGCTCTACTCCGATAAGGGCCATGGAAGTGGAGACTAAATTGATGCCCTTAATTTTGAGACGCATTCTACTTGCAGAGAGATTTTGTCTTAAATTAATTGCTGCAAATCACAAGAAAATTATCAACAAAATTATACCTTCTGTAAGTAGTGCTCCTGGGCCTCTAGCAACAGGAGACAATCTTTTGAATGGCAAATCTCCAACATTGTCCAAAATATTGCTAGAAATAGAGAATACTTTTACTCATATAAGAAAACAGTGCCCATGGCCATGTTACTCTTTTTCTTATCAGTGTATTTCACATCCCATCAAAGAATTACAAAATTCAATTAATAATAATTCAGATATGCTACAGTTTTTGGCAGATAATGATAATCATTATGTTATTTATACTGATGGTAGTAAGGGAAGTGATTATGTACGTTCTGCTAATTATGATCCACATACAAAATTCTCTCAAAGCTTTGTTCTGCACAATACATGTAGTATATTCACTGCAGAGGCATATGCGGTTTATCAGGCTTTATTACATATTCGCCAAATTAATAATTGTAAATACTTTTTGATTGTTTCTGATTCAAAGAGTTTGATAAAAGCCTTAACTAACCTTAAACTTTCATTTTAGTCGAATTATATTCTGTATTTTATCAAAGAAATAATATATCAATATTATCTTAAGTACATAAAAATTTCTTTCCTATGGGTACCTTCTCACCGAGGTATCTCGGGTAATGAAATAGTTGATAAAACCGCATATGAAGGTAATAATGCTGTTGATGTTAGAAATGCAATGGACATTCCTATGACTGATTTTCTGCAAAGTATCAATGAAAATGTATGTAAGTTATGGCTAGAAATGTGGAAGAAAGACCAAGACATCAAAGGAAAGTGGTATGGAAGTATTCAAGAAAGATTGCCTGTTACACCCTGGTACAATAGATTGAAAGAAGCCAGCCGAGACTTTATAACTACGATAAATAGATTGCGCTTTGGCCATAATACTGCACCGTCACACCTTTCTAGACTTGGCATTATTACAGACAATACATGCCCATATTGCGAATCTCAAGAAGGAACCATGGAACATCTGATTTTTGATTGTCAAAAATTCTTGCTTGACAGATTAGTGTTGGCTAGTGAACTCAGTGATGTGAAAATTAAGTGTGATTCTTCATCCCGCCCGCCGCCACTAGAACAGTTATTAAAAGACAAAAACACTTACAAACCAATATATAAATATATTAAAAATACTATTAAAACAATTTAAAAATGAAGTGAAGTGACAGTGCAATGTTTGTGCAAATAAAATAAGACTTGACTTAAAGGTCTTAGTTACCAGGTCATTAAATCCCAAAAAAAAAAAAAAAGAATGAGGTTTTTTTTTTTTTTAAATCTGCTTTTCCCCGTCCAAAGGTACGACAGGACCTTGTTATTCCGGGTGCTATATTTATGTCGTTTGCTTATTTGAGTCTTTTGCACTACGTGCCTCTCATCACCATCCTTTTTATTAGCGTTATGTGATTGTTAATTGTTCTTATTTTTATTTTAGACCATCTGTGCTGTGTTACGAGCTTTAACATTTCTTATTTATTTGTTGTACTTAATTTAATTTATTATACTTAATATGCTTTATCATTTATTTCTTAAGTTTAGTTATTCCTATAATATCTGCTATGTTTTTACTTATACTTATTAGCTACTAGCAAACCCGGCGAACTCCGTTTCGCCACCAGATGGCTTTGTTTTATGTAACACTTTCCCGCTTTTCTGTTGAAAATTTTGCTGAATTTTCTTTGCTATAAACCTCACGGAGCCCGAGACCTTTCCAACGAATGCAAAACCGTGGAAATCGGTTCGTGCGTTCTGGAGTTATAGCGTCAGGAAGGAAAACCCGACTTATTTTTATATAGTAGATTAATATCTAATCTGATTATCCCATTTCAATGACTGTTCCTTCTGGATTATGAATATTTAATTTTTATTTTTGTAACAACCTGTATAATTACTTTTAACTGAATACAATAGTTTTTACGTTATTGACTATGTATAGTAATGATATGTATGGCTTCTAAGAAATCAGTTCAGTTTTTTATATTTTTGTAACATTCTGTATAATTTGGTACTGGCATCTGGAACTTGGCAACTGGTTTTTTATTTCAGATGATTATTTACATGAATGAGCAGCAGTGACGGTCAGATTAAATAGAACTATTTATTTGTCCTCCGTCGGCGGTCTTATCCATATTATAGCATTGCATAGCGTGTAATTGTAAGATTTGCAT
Organism: Diaphora mendica; assembly: GCA_949125395.1. Lineage (NCBI taxonomy): Eukaryota > Metazoa > Arthropoda > Insecta > Lepidoptera > Erebidae > Diaphora > Diaphora mendica. The sequence continues at coordinate 37,871,003 of OX421310.1, read as the reverse complement.
CAAAATTGTATACTTTTCACCTTGATTTCGAACTTCGTACCGCCACATTTTTTTTGTAAATATTTTCTACATTTATGAAAACTTGTTTTAGTAATTATGCTCACCTCGGCTTCCCACAGGTCAAATATAAGCATGAAAATGTTAATTCTAGAAATAGAAATACGGCGCCATCTACCGGATATAGTTGATGCCTTAGTCAAATTAGTTACTTTTTATCATCTGTCAAAACAATAACTTTGTATGAAAAATGTACTTAATACAAATTTGTGACGCCACTGTTTTAGATTACTCAATTGAGCATTATATTTGAATGGTAATTTGATTTAAATTTGTAATAGAAATGAAAAGCTGTAATAAAATTAAATTTTGAGAAATGTTTCGCAATATTCGTTTTACGGAAGGAGACATGGGTATTTAATTATGACTAGTTTTTGCCCGCGGCTCCGCCCGCGTGTATGTAGGTTATCGCTGCAAATAGAAGCCTATGTGTTATTTAGATGTATAAGCTTCCTGTAAAGTTTCATCCAAATCCGTTCGGTAGTTTTTGCGTGAAAGAGTAACAAACATCCATCCACCTATACTTACACACTTTGGCGTTTATAATGTTGCGCCTTCGAGAAAAATGGAGGAGATGAGATAGAGGAAGGCACCATCTAGTGTCAAGTAGCGCGCAACTGTGGAGTAACTCTGATATTCGACGCTAGATGGCGCTAGATTACTCACTCTGGTAATTTCTGTTTAACGTAGAATGTTCTATCGAATATTATAGATCTTTCTAGGGATTTCAAAGCCATATAGTCAGTATTGTTTCACGATACAGCGGAGTTAACATCGAAGCGATCTTCTAGTGCGATTAACAAGTGACATAGCGAATTATTATTGTAAAAAGGGTTGTAAATAAACTGTGTTATTTTTTTGGTAATCAACTGACTATCTTTAATTATTTAATACCCGGCTCGTAACAATAATATTAGTAGGATACAGTCAACTACCCAATTGAGATATAATCTACCCTATCTCCCTTCGCCGTTCGCCGGCGGCGGATTGGGTCCGAGTGGATATCATCCTCCCGCGCCTTCTCCGCCACCTCCTTCTGCGAGATGACTTCTTCGCAGAAGGTTGCGACCGCTGTAAAACTGCTATAGCTACCGGCCATGAAGCGTATGAGGGCCGGTAGCGAGAGATCTCCTCCGATGACTGCAGTGAGGGCCCGACGCTGCAGCGCCCAAGCGGGGCAAACCGCCAGCGTATGCTGGGCCGAGTCCTCACTGCAGTCGCAGTGGTGGCAGGCGGGACTCAATTCCCTCCTGGCGACCGAGTGCAGGTACTTCCCGAAGCAACCGTGCCCGGAAAGGACCTGCGTCAGTCGGAAGGAAAGGGTCCCGTGCTGCCGCCCTGCCCACTCGAGGATGACCGGCTGGAGAGCCTCCACGGCGGCAAAGCCAGCACGTGGAGTCTCCAGCCGGAACGACCATCTAGCCATAGTGGCTCGACGGGCGGCTTCACGCCACTCGCGTACCTCTACGGGCGGAGGGCGAATGCCACTCTCCGCCCGATATTCAGCCACCCGTCGATAAACTTCGGCGAGCACTTCCGCCTCCAAATCCCACGGGGGTGTTCCGGCCAAGGCGCACGCCGCCTCGGTCGACACCGTGCGGTATCCGCGTATGGCTCTGACTAGCGTCCAACACTTCCCTGAGGCGGTCCGACATATGGTCGAGGGCTCGGGCCAGCACTCGGGCTGGAACCCCGTCCGGCCCGGGGACCCTATCTCCCTAGTTGGACCAAATTACAGATTCTTAAAAAAAATGATAAAAATTGGTTCAGTAGTTTCGGAGTTTATCGCAAACATACATCGTGACAAGAAATGTATATATGTGTTACGGGTAATGTTAGAAGATGGAGTAAACCTAGGTTTACCCGGGTTGACTTAGTATTATCCAAGCTTCTTGGGTAAAGTCCGAATAATAAGTTAAATAAATTTTAATTCGGGGTTCACCCATACTCACCTAGGTGTACCCAACTCTTGCCAATTTAAATTTATCTTGCATCTCATTGCGGAAACTGATTAGTCTTTATATTTATGCATTCTTTATCGTAAGGTCAGTATTGGTCTATAGTTTCGGCTTTTATATTATTTATTAGATTTTTTAAAAACAATTATTATATATAATTCACAGAACATAAAGAATAGGTAGAAATGTTATGTGTCTTAATTTACAACGGAACGACTGTCGCCAAACTCAAACAAATGAAAGCACTATTTTATTACTGCACACTACTAACGAATTGTTTTGATTTGATGTTTTTATTTGCTCAAAACTAGCCTACAATACATAAAGTCACACGTTTGATAATATATCTTATCGCGTAATGTTAACAGTTATTTTGCCATAGCGTAAGAAGAACTTACAACGTTTCGTTATCTTGAAAGTAAGAATACTTCATTGCAAGCTATTCAAAAACAGATGGCGTTATTCTAAATGCACGCAATTATAACATTAATCACTATAAGAATAAATTCGATATTTGTGTCATTCTTCGATATTTACCGCTACTCGCTTAGTGTTGTGGCACATATTACAATATTATCAATAATATCGATACCTAACTTTTGTTGTAATAGGACGGAGCAGAATAAAAAACATGAATCATGATATCTGAGGAGGTAACATTATAAAGGTGAAGAAGCTAAAAAATAAGTACTTGCATAATAATGTTTATTAATTTTAAGAATCTGAATTATAATCATATTATATTTAATAAAGACTGTTTAGCCACTTAACAAAATTCAAAACATAATGGTTACATAATTCATATCTGGCATAGTATGTATTCATATTTAGTTTTATAGGAAATACACATGGTATCAATATCATAAATTTTATTGACTGCAATGAACAAAAATGCACTACGTCTAATTGTCGACCCGTTGGTATAGTGTTTAGCGATCCTGACTGCTGAGTCAGAGTTCGGAACAGACAGAGAGACAAACAAAATTAAAAAAAAATGTTATTTTGGTATACGGCCCGTGCCTGCAAATTTCGCAGAGAAAAGAATCACGCTTCGACATAAATGGGCCGGCTCGACCGGAGTGATACCACGGCCTCACAGAAAACCAGTGTGAAATGGCGCTTGCACTGTGTTTCACTGAGTGAGTCCTCACTCAGTCCTCACAGGAGTTGGGATATGGGCCTCCGGTATCCTCATATCGGAGGCCCATATCCCAACTCGTCCCCCTCCCCACCTCCCAAAGGTCGGCAACACGTTTGTGACGCCTCTGGTGTTGCGGGTGTCCATGGATAGTGGTAATCGCTTACCATCAGGTGATACGTCTGCTCGTTTGCCACCAGTTCCGTAAAAAAAAAATTGTACCGTGTACCTACACATGCAGATGCATTTAGTAAAAAGCGGATATAAATATTTAATATTACAAACAGACACTCTTATTATATATATATATATATTCTTACTATATACTTATTTGTATAGATATTCAATGGTTAAAACAAGTGTTTTTCTTTCAAGGCCACGTAAACAAACAAGCAAAATTTAATATTTATAATTATTACAGTAAGTAAATATAACACGTTTAAAAGTATGCAAATCGATAAAGCAAACATCCTACCTGGCTACATCACTAATCGAGTAGAATAGAAAATACGAGAATAACGTTGAAAACTGATAAGACCCGATCATACCAGATTGAGATTTATGTGAATGGGATAAGGAAGAGTTTAGCTTAAATCTCTAGTCAATTATCAGTTAAATAAAATTTTAAGATTTTATTGATAAAACATATAAAATTGTTCCTACAGATGGTAAGAAACACCTCCATTATCAATCTTTTTCCTTCTGCTATCATTTTTACACTGTAAAACAGAACAATACTGCATTGTGGCGTAAAAAAGAACTTTCATTGGACGACCTATTCAACGCAGCGTTGTAACACGACTATGATACAAAATACCTACAACTCATAAAGGTATGCGTTGCAACGCTTATCAGTGGCAAGCGCGCCACGCCTACTAGTCACTTCTACTTATATCTTTTTGTTTTGTGATATAATTTATCAATGGTGCATGCGCTAACGCACCTAGTCAGAGCCTTAGAGCATACATATATAAACGAAGCGTTAAACGAGCGTAAAGCGTGATTGGAATCTTAGAGCATATATATATCTCGAGGGGCAGCGGAACGGGCGGAAAGCGTGATCGGAGTAAAGAGGGAGAGAGATCAGGCTTTCCACCGGTTCGGCTGCTTCTCCAAGTATATGGAGTAAGGATCAGAGTAGAGAGAGACTGAGTTTAGTAGAGCATATATATCTGGAAGGGTACCAACACTAACACACTGATGATCATCAAAACTGTTAGGGTACTTTCTAAAGTGCTAGAAAGGAAATCTGAAATCTGAAATTTGGTATAAGTAAGTTTAGTGTACAAACAACAAAAAAATTCATAAACCTATTACTTTTGCCCCCCAACCTCCAAAATTGGGGGGTGGAAGTTTGTATGAGACTTTCACAAATTTTTAGGCTAGAGGTTTTATTTTTGGTATAAGGACTTTTTCGAAAGAAGTCACACACACATATACACTATAACATAAAGACATAGTTGTACAAATACATCTATAATCATTTCAGACCACCCGAAAGCTTCACACGAATATCCCCGTAAATGTCTAATTAATACTGATTTACCGCACAAGTGTCCATACCTTGACGGTGTGAATGTGCTATGCATTTGACATCTATAAACATACATAAATATTCCAACAAACGACATGTTCACAGCCTTATCTAGCTTCCGCTGTGCTAGGGATGAGCGATATTAGTAAAATATCGATATTGAAATCGATATTGATATCGATAGCTAGATATCGATAGTTCGATATTATCGGGCACAAAATATCGATATTTTAAAATATCGATCGAAAACCTTGGTCATAATGTATGTTATGTGCAAAAAATATTGTGAGAAATAATGGACATCACATTTTTTATCACAATTTATTAAAAAATACGAATTGAAAATGCAAGTTGTGTTACATTCAATTTAAAGCGATCAATCTTCTGATCAATCATTTTTGTTGTTTTGAATAGTGGGTACAGTAAGTTGCACATCAATATTTACGTTTTCGTGGTTGCGTTCGAAAATTCATCTCAAACTTATACTATACTACTATACTATACTAGAGGTTGACCGCGGCCTCGCCCGCGTATATGTCGGCTAGGCGGCAAATAGTAGCCTATGTTATTCTGACGTATAACCTATATTACTGTAAAGTTTCATCCAAACCATCCAGTAGTTTTTGCGTGAATAAGTAACAAACATACACACAAACTATCGCCTTTATATCTTAGTGTGATGTGATGTCATATGATACCACTCGAAAATATTGCACTTAAATTCTTTTAAAATAACACGATGTTTATTAGAACTGAGCTGACTACTAACTTACTTATAATAAATGAATGAGTGAGAATTGACTGACTTTATTTTCATTTAAAATAGGAATGCTACTCTGCTGAGTTTGCTTGTAAAAAACTATATCGATGTCTAAGAATGAATATAAACAATTTTTTTTACATAAATAAGAGAACAGAGATGGAAGTTTCGATATTTCGAGAATAACCCGATATCATGTTAAAGATATCGATATAGCGATATTTCAAAGTTACAATTATCGATATTTAAATATCGATATTTCGGAGATTAATATCGATATTTCAACGATATCGATAAATATCGCACATCCCTACGCTGTGCGTGTAAATGTTTTTTGAACATCTGCTGTCAAGCGGTTGTTGTTGGAAATTTTGTTTTGGTTTTCGTGCCAATTACGGCTTTAAATTGGTTTTTATTGTATCCAAGGATTTGCCCTAGACATGAAAATCATGCCTTCGTGCTCCATTAAACAATCTGGTGCAAGAAAAAACAAGAATCATTGTACATTGACTCTTTACAGGTTAGTACAAAAATGCATTGAAATTGTTAAATATTTTACGATTTTGTTTATTTTATTGTATTAAACATATTCTTTTTATAATTTCCGAAGACGTTTGTTAGTTTTTTGAGGTTCTCAATGGTATTATTTGCTTTGTTTCACTTTGATTTGTTTACATACGATTAAGGATAGTGATGGTAGAGTTAAAGTGTCGATCCTCATATTATTATATAAAAAAATATGTTAACATGGTGTTTTCTTCATCAGATTTCCTGTAAATGAAATTTTAAGAAAGAAATGGATCGAAATCATTGGTTTGGAAAATATAAACCCTCAACATAAAATGTGGTATGTCTGCTCGATGCACTTCCATGAAACATCCTACAACAGAACTCTCGACGTGATGCGATTACGTGACTGCGCAGTGCCCTAACCTGAATGTGTGAATAAATATTACAACTATTTAAAACGTGTTTTATTTACTCAATTTGTTATTTCGCTCAATGTCAACATAATATAAGTAATTTTTATGTTGATATCGGTATCCCAGAACCGTCGGAGCTACGAAAAAATAGGTAAACAACGATATACATTCTCGTTGGTTTGAATGCGGAGGTATTCTGTTCTTTCTTTAGTCTTGTTGCTGATAGAACGGATAGGGCTGTTTTCATAGCCGATAACATGTTATAAAAAATCTAATAAATAATATAAAAGCCGAAACTATAGACCAATACTGACCTTACGATAAAGAATGCATAAATATAAAGACTAATCAGTTTCCGCTTAAATGAGATGCAAGATAAATTTAAATTGGCAAGAGTTGGGTAGACCTAGGTGAGTATGGGTGAACCCCGAATTAAAATTTATTTAACTTATTATTCGGACTTTACCCAAGAAGCTTGGATAATACTAAGTCAACCCGGGTAAACCTAGGTTTACTCCATCTTCTAGCATTACCCGTAACACATATATACATTTCTTGTCACGATGTATGTTTGCGATAAACTCCGAAACTACTGAACCAATTTTTATCATTTTTTTTAAGAATCTGTAATTTGGTCCAACTAGGGAGATACGGTCCCCGGGCCGGACGGGGTTCCAGCCCGAGTGATGGCCCGAGCCCTCGACCATATGTCGGACCGCCTCAGGGAAGTGTTGGACGCTAGCCTGGCATCCGGACGCTTCCCGGAGTGCTGGAAATGCGGGAAGCTGGTCCTGTTGAGGAAGCCGGGACGGCCTGCCGATTCGGTCACGGCCTATAGACCCATCGTGTTGCTGGACGAGGCGAGTAAACATTTTGAGAGGATACTCTCTGCCCGCATCGTCCGGCACCTCTGCGAGGTGGGGCCCGGCCTGTCGGACGCCCAATTCGGATTCCGAGAGGGGCGTTCGACGGTCGATGCCGTGATGCGCCTTAGGGCCGTGACCGAAGAGGCAGTGAGCTGTGGTGGCGTGGTGTTGGCGGTGTCCTTGGACATCGCCAACGCCTTCAATAGTCTGCCATTTAGCTGCATCAGGGAAGCACTCCATTACCACGGGGTGCCAGAGTACCTGAGGCGGCTAGTGGCAGAGTATTTAGAGGAGCGTACCGTCGTGTACGAGGACCGAGAGGTCTTGAGGAAGAGGTCTTGAGACGGCGACCCATGTCGTGCGGCGTTCCGCAGGGGTCTGTCCTTGGACCACTCCTGTGGAACGTGGGGTACGACTGGGTCCTTCGGAGTCGTCTGCCCCCGGGCTGGTCGTTATTTGTTACGCCGATGACACATTGGTCACGGCTCGGGGAGCGAACTTCCAAGAGGCGGCGTGCTTAGCCACCAGGGGAGTTTCTCTGGTGGTCGGGCGCATCGAGGCGCTGGGCTTACGGGTGGCCCTGGACAAGACGGAGGCCCTATTGTTCCATGGGCCCCGTCGTGGTCCACCCGCCGGCGCCTCCATAGAGGTCAACTCGGTCCTCGTACCGGTTCGGGCCCAGATGAGGTATCTGGGCCTGATACTCGACGGTAGGTGGCACTTCGACGAGCACTTCCGACAGCTTGGTCCGAAGCTGGTCGGCGCTGCCTCCGCCCTTGGACGACTTTTGCCCAACTTGGGTGGAGCCAGCGTCGCAACGCGACTCCTGTACACGGGGGTTGTCCGGTCGATGGCGCTGTATGGTGCACCGGTGTGGGTGGCGGCTCTGACTGCCCTAAATAAGGCCCGCCTCTGGCGGCGTCAGAGGGTATTGGCAGTCAGAGCCATACGCGGATACCGCACGGTGTCGACCGAGGCGGCGTGCGCCTTGGCCGGAACACCCCCGTGGGATTTGGAGGCGGAAGTGCTCGCCGAAGTTTATCGACGGGTGGCTGAATATCGGGCGGAGAGTGGCATTCGCCCTCCGCCCGTAGAGGTACGCGAGTGGCGTGAAGCCGCCCGTCGAGCCACTATGGCTAGATGGTCGTTCCGGCTGGAGACTCCACGTGCTGGCTTTGCCGCCGTGGAGGCTCTCCAGCCGGTCATCCTCGAGTGGGCAGGGCGGCAGCACGGGACCCTTTCCTTCCGACTGACGCAGGTCCTTTCCGGGCACGGTTGCTTCGGGAAGTACCTGCACTCGGTCGCCAGGAGGGAATTGAGTCCCGCCTGCCACCACTGCGACTGCGGTGAGGACTCGGCCCAGCATACGCTGGCGGTTTGCCCCGCTTGGGCGCTGCAGCGTCGGGCCCTCACTGCAGTCATCGGAGGAGATCTCTCGCTACCGGCCCTCATACGCTTCATGGCCGGTAGCTATAGCAGTTTTACAGCGGTCGCAACCTTCTGCGAAGAAGTCATCTCGCAGAAGGAGGTGGCGGAGAAGGCGCGGGAGGATGATATCCACTCGGACCCAATCCGCCGCCGGCGAACGGCGAAGGGAGATAGGGTAGATTATATCTCAATTGGGTAGTTGACTGTATCCTACTAATATTATTGTTACGAGCCGGGTATTAAATAATTAAAGATAGTCAGTTGATTACCAAAAAAATAACACAGTTTATTTACAACCCTTTTTACAATAATAATTCGCTATGTCACTTGTTAATCGCACTAGAAGATCGCTTCGATGTTAACTCCGCTGTATCGTGAAACAATACTGACTATATGGCTTTGAAATCCCTAGAAAGATCTATAATATTCGATAGAACATTCTACGTTAAACAGAAATTACCAGAGTGAGTAATCTAGCGCCATCTAGCGTCGAATATCAGAGTTACTCCACAGTTGCGCGCTACTTGACACTAGATGGCGCCTTCCTCCATCTCATCTCCTCCATTTTTCTCGAAGGCGCAACATTATAAACGCCAAAGTTTGTAAGTATAGGTGGATGGATGTTTGTTACTCTTTCACGCAAAAACTACCGAACGGATTTGGATGAAACTTTACAGGAAGCTTATACATCTAAATAACACATAGGCTTCTATTTGCAGCGATAACCTACATACACGCGGGCGGAGCCGCGGGCAAAAACTAGTCATAATTAAATACCCATGTCTCCTTCCGTAAAACGAATATTGCGAAACATTTCTCAAAATTTAATTTTATTACAGCTTTTCATTTCTATTACAAATTTAAATCAAATTACCATTCAAATATAATGCTCAATTGAGTAATCTAAAACAGTGGCGTCACAAATTTGTATTAAGTACATTTTTCATACAAAGTTATTGTTTTGACAGATGATAAAAAGTAACTAATTTGACTAAGGCATCAACTATACAATTATTGATCTCAATATTTGTTATTGAAAATTAAATGTATTTATCAGTTAGTTCTGTCAAATCATAATAGATGGCGGTTTGGCATCTAAGTTACACAGATATCCGGTAGATGGCGCCGTATTTCTATTTCTAGAATTAACATTTTCATGCTTATATTTGACCTGTGGGAAGCCGAGGTGAGCATAATTACTAAAACAAGTTTTCATAAATGTAGAAAATATTTACAAAAAAAATGTGGCGGTACGAAGTTCGAAATCAAGATGAAAAGTATACAATTTTGATGCAAATCTTACAATTACACGCTATGCAATGCTATAATATGGATAAGACCGCCGACGGAGGACAAATAAATAGTTCTATTTAATCTGACCGTCACTGCTGCTCATTCATGTAAATAATCATCTGAAATAAAAAACCAGTTGCCAAGTTCCAGATGCCAGTACCAAATTATACAGAATGTTACAAAAATATAAAAAACTGAACTGATTTCTTAGAAGCCATACATATCATTACTATACATAGTCAATAACGTAAAAACTATTCTATTCAGTTAAAAGTAATTATACAGGTTGTTACAAAAATATAAAAAAACAACAGCTTTGTCACAAAATATACTTACTGTACATAGTCAATAACTTTAAAATCAATTGTTTCTTATTATAAAATTTATAGTTCATAAAATCAAATCAATCAAAAAAAAACAAGTACATAAGTAATAACAATCAGTTTTCACCCATCTCACACGTGTCATCCAAACAATGTACAGACCCGCATATAAAGGCGATATGTCTGTTTGTTGCCCCCTATTACATACAAAAACACAAAAAAGAAGCCGGCTCAACGATCGAGAGGAAACAGCAAAAAGTTGCTTAAGAGGCTTTAGAAAAATATGTAATAATAAGAAGAAGATAAAAAGAAATGAATACAAGAGTGACAACAAGAGAGAAATGATGACGATGAAGAGAAATTTATAAATAAAAAGTGAAAATGAAACAGAAATATATAAATAAAACAAATGCAAATGACAGTAATATATACATACTATAGTTTTGCTGATGGATGGAGGACAAGGAAGCAGGTGTATAGGCAGACGGTCTTCTTACAACCCGTACAGAACGTCCTCACCCGTTTCCTGCATACGACGCAGCGCCGCCTCAGCCGTTCACCATCTGGGGTGTCCGGGTATTGTTCGATGCGGTGGGTGAGGTCTACGTTCTGTACGACTGGCATGGGACGAGTGAAGGAAGAAGCGGAAGGAATGGAAATAGAAATAGTAGAAGAAACAGAAGAGGCAGTAGGAGAAGCATGTTTGGAGAGGAGGGAATTGACTAAAGAAATTCGGAACTTGCAATGGGATAAAGGTGGGGTGGAGAGAGCTGGAGAGGATTTCTGGTGAATAATGTATGAATTTAAGACAGATACGTTTAAAAGCCTTCTAAACAACTTCTTATACCACACGTTGCTCCGTTTCCTCTCGATAGGGTACATGGCCAGCATTTGATCTTTTTTATCCACCCCACCCATCATGATATTGTAGTCCAATATCAAAATGGGTTTGGTGGAACCTTGGTGCTCGGACACTGCGTTGCCATGATATGTCGAGATCGTAGCAACTCTGTTGTTATCTCGCCATACCATGACATCGACATCCCCCGAGGTAAGACCAGAAAGTTGGCCAGGACGCATATTCCCCTTGGTTAGGTTGTTTAGGTCCTGCGGGACAAACTTACGGTTTGTCCGCAGGGTACCCGCACAATCAAAACCAAGGGTTTTGAGCCGGCGCGCTAAAAGAGGTGAATTATAAAAATTGTCCATCCACACAGTGTGACCTTTATATTCAAGACCATCTAAAAGTCTTAAAACAAGGGACGGTGTGGAAGCGTTTAATGGATCTTCCAACTGCTGCGGTGGGGATGATTTATGAGTGTAAATCTCAAACCGCCACAGATAGCCAGTTTGAGACTCACAGACCTCATAACTCTTGATCCCCACCACAGCAGCTTTATTAGGAATCAATTGGTTAATATCTAACCAACCTTTCCACATCAGAAGACTCTCATCTAGTGAGATATTTTGACTGAGCCTGTACATTGTTTGGAATTTCGTATTGAGATGTGTCAAAATTGGTGTTATTTTAAACAATTTGGCCTCTGAGACACTCAGTTCTGAAGCACGCATGCTCTCGTTATCGGCAAAATGTAAGCAACGACTAATTAAAAGAAATTTTTCGTAAGGCATGTGTGCTTTAAAACCGGGCGTACAGAATATGTCAGAATTAGCCGACCAGTAGCCCTCCATTCGAGTCTTGACAACAATCCCCATCGCCATAACGATTGCAAAATATACATACAGTTCATCAACCGTGGTGTCACACCAACGGCTGATGCGACTTCTCGGATGGAGATTGTTGTCAAGTATCATCTGATGGGCTAATTGCTGAGCATATCTGTTAGTCTCAGAGGCAATGTGCTCCATAATCTGCCTGTCCCATATGGCCACAAAGATGTCATATGGGTCGACACATGGAGTTGTCGGACCTACATTAATGTTGGAAAAGCGTTCGCGTCTCGATGCAGGTGGAATCGGGACGCTAGGGAACTCTTCCCAATTAAAATCACTAAAACTCCTAGGCTGGTCCGTAGCCATCGGATCTATCTGAGTGGTACTGGCATCGGCATGTACAGTTTCGGTTGTGTCGGGTTGGTCATCCATTGGCGTATCCATTAAGCTTATGAAAGCCCGAGGCATAATTGGCTGCATCGTGTTTTCGTCGTCACTCTCGCCAGAACTTGGATCACTTCCTGTAAGTAATTATAAAAAGGTCAACATATCAAACTGATGAGGAGATGGAGGTTATAGAGAGCTTTTATTATTAACTAGCTGACCCGGCGAACTTCGTACCGCCATATTTACATATCTGTCTCAGCTTCCCACAGGCAGTGTGCAGTCACGGACAAAAAAAAATACACTTTGCCCGTTATCTTTTTTTTTCTTTCTAGCAAAAAAAGAATGAATGAAATCGGACTATGTGTTATTGAATTACAACTAAGTACATATTTTGACTTTCATCCCCTCTCTCCAGGCAACCGTGCTGAATTTCGGGATGAAAAGTATCCTGTGTATGGAGTAGTACCTCGTAGTATGAACTCAAATCATGCCAAGATTCATTTGAATCCGTTTAGTAGTTTCGGCGTGATGCGCGGCCAAGATACAGACAGACAGACAGACAGACAGACGGGCAGACAGACAGACAAAAATGAAAAAAAATACAGTTTTGACTTCAGTATCGATTATAGAGAGCCCTCCAAAAAAAAATTTCAAAATATCTTTAATGTACAGAATTGGACCTGTTACATTTTTATAATCAGTATAGACAATTTACAATTTTTATGTTTTCTGAGTTTTTAGTTTTACAATACCGCAAGCAGTGGGGGGCGGAGGGGGCGGTCCGCCCCGGGCCTCCAAATGGCTGCAAGTTCCCTTGATCAAATCATAAATAAACTTTTGAAAACATAAGAGGAAGTTTTGGGTTGGAGGCCCCGTAGACAAATATATAATTAGGTACAGCCTGTACCGGTAGTTTTTTTACATTTTTTTCAAAATAAAATTACTTTTACTGCCTTATCTTTCTAATGTTCAGCTTCGTAGTTTTTTACTTTCATCAACTTTAAAATACTATGGCCATCTATATTGTATACGCGGTACTAATATTATTTTATAGTGAATCGGTCGGGGAATTCCCGTCTTAGCGGGGAATCCCTGAACGAATGAACGAAGTGTATTTTTTACTCTCGTAGTTCTCGTGCGCCTGAATATGTACGTCGAATAAGCACACACCCTTTTTTTAAATTAAAATAATTTTGTAAACGTTTAGTATTATATTGTAATAGTGTTCAGATATTTCTTAGTGTAATGTTTTTTGTGGTTTATGGAGAAAGAAAAATAGGAAGACGGATTTCTGGTCCCTCCCGTAGTAAAATTTTCCACCAATTTTTAGGGTTCCGTAGTCAACAAGGAACCCTCACAGTTTCTCCATGTTCGTCTGTCTATCCGTCAGTCCGCGGTTTAAATTAAAAAATATCGGTTCTAGAAAGTTGTAATTTGGCATGGAAATACGCATTAATTACGCCGCTGACAGTGTTGAAATAAAAAGTTGCAAAAAAACTAATTTTTAGGGTACCTCCTCTACACGTAAAGTAGGGATAGTGTTTTTTTTAGTTTTCTCTCCCATAGAGTGGGATATCGTTGGATAGGTCTATTAAAATATTAGGTCTATTATAATATTAAAAATAAAGCGACAATTTTCGTTATTAGAGTCAAGTGAACAGGCCAAAGAACTTGCTGGATTTTTATCCAAATTCCTATTATATATCAAAGGAAAGAAAGATGCCGTTCGCGAAGAAATTAATCAAACTGTTGAATCGGTCTCCAACATTCAAATAAATTATGTCGATATAACAAGTATAGGTGAAATGTCTTGTGATACTAACAAAAACCAGTGGTGGATTTACCACTAGGCTGAGTAGGCGCCTAGGGCGTAAAATTTTAGGGGTGGCAGAATTGGGCCAAAATTGATCGCCGCTAAGCGGCGAGTGTCGTCACAGCTCTTCTAGGCGAGTTGTAAACCTTATTTTTGACGTGGCGAGATTTTTGGAGTGGTGAGATTTCTGGCGGGGTGACGCTCGCCGCGAAGCTCTGATCTTCGCCACTGCAATTCAATTCTTTTTTACATCTGCAATTGTTTCGCATCTGCCAGGCGTCCCGTGACGGCTCACTTTTTGATGTGAAACATCTATAGGCGAGGGGTAAACCTGATTTTTTGAGTGGAGATATTTTTGGAGTGACAACGCTCTCGAACTCACGAGTCACTTTCTGGATTTTAAAATTATTGCAGTAGCTGTAGATTAAAAGTAGTAATTTTTAATTTTAACTATCTTTTAATCACCACTCAGGGCGGCATGAGGCCCTGAAATCAGTGACTCTGCTTTCTGGTTCGTCAACGGCTAATTGTGTCTGAGTGGCAACCTTCTTTCCGAAACCTCTTCGCCGCTTCCTTTCGCGAGATGACATCTTAGCAGAAGGTTCTAATGACTGCAAGGAGGACCCTACGCTGTTATGTCTAAACTGGGCAAATTACACAAGTCCTCCCTACAATCACAGTAAAAATAAACTCGATGGGTGGTTCTGGGGCAACGCGCACGGCTCTTTGAGAATGCCATTATGCTCGACCTTTTATGTGCGGTTAGAGCCACAGTCAAGACCAGTGTTCCAGCGACCAGTTTTGGAGCAAAAAATCGGAAACACTCATGAAAGAAACATCTTTCGTTAAGGATTAGACACAGACACTTGGTTTAGGCCTGAACCAGTACGAGGATCGAGTTAATCAAGATTAAGTCACCAGGGAGTGAGCAACGACAGAGCCCATGAAATAAGAGGACCTCTGTGTTATACTTACGGGTGTCAAAGTTCAGCGCCTACCAGTGCCGTACCACGTTTTTGAAGTTCTTTGAAGGCTTTTTGGAAGTTCGACACTAACTAAAGTGTCAGCGCAGCCAGTTTAGCCCAAGCAGGAGAGCTTCTCGACATCATCATTCATTCATCAACAACCAATAACGTCCCACTGGTGGGCTCGGGTCTCCTCTCAGGAGATAGTTAAGGCCAGTAAATGCACGACGTTATTCATTCATTTCCTCCTAGCGACGAGTGCAGTGCGAGAGAGGAAACCGACTGACGCAGATGAGTCTAGAAAACATACTTTGGAGATCACGTCCGGCACGTTATAATATAAATTCTGTCACATGTTTTTTTTTTTACTTATTTCATTTTCCTAACTGTTCATGAAAGTCGAATTCAAACGTTAATTATCTATCTATATATATAAAAGAGTAAGGTGACTGACTGACTGACATACCCAGAGATCAACGCACAGCCCAAACCGCTGAAGCTGGAATCCTGAAATTTTGCATGTAGGTTCTTTATATAACGTAAGTGACCACTAAGAAAGGAATTTTGAAATTCCACCCCTAAGGGGGTGAAATAGGGGTTGAGAGTTTGTATGGAAATTCGTCATTTTTTAAGTAAGAAACATGAAACTTTACCTTTGGGCTACTGATTAAAAAAGAGTAGATACGTATTTAAGCGTTTCTGGATATTCCACCCCTAAGGGGTTAAATAGGGGTTTTTATTTCGTATATAGGTCAGTCTGGAAGTCCGTCATTTTTGAAGTTAGAAACATGAAACTTTATTTTTTGGCTGCTGATTAAAAACGAATTGGTACGTGTTTCAGCGTTTCTGAATATTCTACACCTAAGGGGGTGAAATAGGGGTTGAAAGTTTGTATGCAAGTTCGTCATTTTTTAAATAAGAAACATGCAACTTTATTTTTGGGGTACTGATTTAAAATTAATAGATACGTATTTAAACGTTGCTGAATATTCTACCCCTAAGGGGGTGAAATAGGGGTTGAAAGTTTTTAAGAAAATCCGTCATTTTTTAAGTGAGAAACATGAAAAATTGTGTTTTGGCTGATTAAAAATGAGTAGATACATATTTAAGCGTTTCTGGATATTCTACCCCTAAGGGGGTGAAATAGGGGTTGAAAGTTTGTAAGGAAGTCCGTCATGTTTTAAGTGAGAAACATGAAAATTTCGTTTTAGGCTACTGATTAAAAATGAGTAGATACATATTGAAGCGTTTCTGGATATTCTACCCCTAAGTGGTGAAATAGGGGTTGAAAGTTTGTAAGGAAATCGGTCATTTTTTAAGTGAGAAACATGAAAAATTGTGTTTTAGCTGATTATAAATGAGTAGACATTTAAGCGTTTCTGGATATTCCACCCCTGAGGGGGTGAAATAGGGGTTGAAATTTCGTATACAAATTATTCTGGAAGTCGTCATTCTTGAAGTTAGAAACATGCAACTTTATTTATGGCTACTGATTAAAAATGAGTAGATACGTATGTACGAACATGTTCTACCGGAACCGGTTGTGGTTCATGGTGCCGTTTTCGAAGTCTCGAAAATATGTGTGGTACCTCGGGCAGACTTTGCAGTTAAGTAGAAACAACTTCGAGGACGAGGTGAACAGGAGAATTCAGCCGGGTTGGGCAGCGTTTGGGAAACTTCGTCGGGTCTTTTCATCGTCAATCCCACAGTGCCTAAATACGAAAGTCTTCAATCAATACGTCCTACCTGTCATGACATACGGTGCCAAAACGTGGACACTTACGACACGGCTGGTCCACAAGTTCAAAGTCGCTCAGCGTGCTATGGAGAGGGCTATATTATTATAGCCATAATAATGATTTATTTTTCTCATCACAAAAGCTCAACGTTTCTCTAAGGGATCGCATCAAGAATGAGGTGATCCGGTAGAGAAGAGGTGATCAGGTAGAGAACCAAGGTCATTGATATAGCCCACAGGATAAGCAAGCTGAAGTGACAGTGGGCTGGCCATATTAGCCGCAGAACTGATAACCGTTGGGGTAAACGGGTTCTTGAGTGGTGACCGCGTCTCGGCAAACGTAGCGTAGAACGTCCACAGGCCAGGTGGAATAATGATCTGCCCAAGACGGCTGGCAGGAGCTGGACGAGACGAGAAGCTGAGGATCGAACCAAGTGGCGTGCAATTGGAGATGCCTATGTCCAGCAGTGGACTGCGATGATGATGATGAGATACGTGTTTAAGCGTTTCTGGATATTCTATCCCTAGGCTAGACTGGAAGTCTGTCGTTTTTTAATTTAGTAGCCTGAAACTTTGTCTTCAGGCTTTTGATTACAAATAAATGAATACTTATATAAGCATTTATGGGAAGTCTATCCTAATCCTAAAGGGGTTAAAATAAGGGTCGAAAGTTTGTATGAGAGTCAATTTTAATGGACTATTGATTATAAATAAATACGTTTAAAAACATGAACACAGTATTCATAGATACTTACACAGTTTTAATTAAAAACATATAATCAACTTCCACGCGAGCATAGCCGCGGGCAACAGCTAGTAAAATATAAATCAATTAACATAAGTACATACTCAATGGAACACACGCAATGTGAAATTAATAAAAATCTTTTACACTAAGGCCTCATTCAACTATGCCGCCCCGGGCCTCTGACGGGGTTAGTCCGCCTAGCTTTTTTTTACTCGTTTATTATCTGTCTGTCACAGATTAGAAATGACATAGTCTAAATTATTTATAGTAGGTATGACAATATATTCCAACACAAAAACATTTACTTTTGAACAGTAATACAGCTATTAAAACAAAACTAATTATTTAACTCACCATAGTTGAGTGTGTCAGTTTGGTCATCGCTCAATTTCTGGCGAAGAGGACGACGCATAGCACTACCCGAGTGCGACGGCGTGCTCGAAGTTGAACTACCACATTTTACAAATCTGGAAAAAAAAAAATCATAGAATTATTGTTGATAGATGTTGATACCCACACAAAAATAATAAAATGGTTCTGGCTCTAACCTAAACATACATTTTTAACTTTTAAAATATTTATTTTAATTTTAAAACATGTGTGCATAACACATGTATAACGGCGGCGGGCTTAATGCCCAAGACATTCTCTACCAGACAACCTTTGTGATGTAGAAATTTTGTGAGGTAGGCACATTGTGGTGGAAGTCAGGGGTTATAATTGCCATCAATATTATGGAACTGACATAAACCAACATAATACGACTACACATATACATTAAAAAAAAAACATATATGAATACATACACACACCAATGCATAAACCTTACATACGTACACTGTGAGTAGGTACTCAATTGTATCTTAATTAATGTTTTCCTGCCATTTTCTCATGAGGTAGTTATTGTCCTTCTTTTTGAATGAAACATGACTTGTTGACATCATGATTTCGAGTGGGAGCGTGTTCCATAGCAGTACAGCTTGCACAAAGAACGAAGAGTTCACGAAGTTGGAATTATGGGAGGGACACAACAGAAGCAAATTGTTAAGGCGGGCATAAAAAACAGTCTGGATTTGCGCAAGTTTACTTGAACGTGTATGTCCGGCTTTAGATTAGCGAAGATTTCTATCGTGATTCGAGGATATGAAACGGAGGTAAGGTTCAAGGTAAGTAGGTGAAGATGGGAGGGGAGTTGAGGAAAAAAAGTCAATGGGCAACACTCGCTGACTGCGGAGCTGGCATTCGCCAGCGCCGCAGTCGAGTGTTGACCTAATCAGGTAACCATTGCAATTGAGAACGGAAAGTAGACACGTGGTCATACTTGCGGATATGAATCGAATGCAGTTATTAAGTCATAGTTGCTAAAAATGAAGCAAGATCCTTACTAAAATAAACATTTAAAATGAAAACCTAATTATTGAATAAGTACGTAGTAAAATATTCAACTTACAATGGTGGACAGACGGCCGCAGGCATAGCCTCATGGAGCGGGGTTTGTGGTGGTGGTATGAGGGGCGCGATTGGCCGGCTTAAAGCATCTTGGTCAGTCCTACAACAATATTTAAACATTTTAAATTAAAAAGTCAAACAAACTGCCATATTATTATTACAATACTTCAACAAAATTACTCACGGCTGCCACACACGACATCGTTTTGGTTGCAGCGGGGTTTCAAGACCCACGCCCTGCGGCAGCTCGTCAACATGTCTAATGGAGAGCCTAAAAATAAGCCAATTCAATCATAATAATGTCATTCTGGGTGAGCTCAGCCCATTGAAGGCTTCTTCCAAAGCACTATGCTATGTGAAGCCAAGAGCAAATCAATTAGTAAACAAAAAATAATAAGAAATACAAATTGTCAGAAAAAGATAATAATAATAAAAAAATAATCTTTACTAATATTATAAAGCTGAAGAGTTTGTTTGTTTGTGTTTGAACGGGCTAATCTCAGGAATCGCACTGGTCCAATTTGAAAATTCTTTCAGTGTTAGATAGCCCATTTATCGAGGAAGGCTATAGGCTATATATCATCACACTAAGACCAATAGGAGCGGAGCACCAATAAAAAATGTAACAAAAACGGGGGAAAGGTCTACGCTACGGGCAATAGGAGACGTAAACGAGGTTGCGTGGGTCAGCTAGTCTATACTGAAAGCTGAAGAGATTGTTTGCTTGAACGCGCTAATCTGAGGAACCGCTGGTCCGATTAGAAAAATTCTTTCAGTGTTAGATAGCTCATTTATCGAGGAAAGCTATAGGCTATATATCATCACGCTGAGACCAATAGTAGCGGAGCAACAATGAAGAATGTTTCAAAAACGGGAGAAAATAATCACGCTACGAGACCCAAACGAGGTTACGAGGCTCAGCTAGTAGCCTAGCAACAGCTAAAAAGCGTTCTGAGTAACCTAAAATTACTTACTTCTTTCCCTTCTTCACCGGTTTAATGTTATCAATGTTAGTGGTTCCCACACCACTGTCACTGCAACGAATTGTATAAAA
The DNA here is from genome assembly GCA_949125395.1 of Diaphora mendica. Lineage (NCBI taxonomy): Eukaryota > Metazoa > Arthropoda > Insecta > Lepidoptera > Erebidae > Diaphora > Diaphora mendica. Next base: position 37,850,895 of record OX421310.1, on the reverse strand, counting down.
TTAGCTTCCATGTATGTATTATAATAGCAAAAGGTAACAAAAACTTAATATGCCATTGACAAAATCTTACCCATTGTCTGCATTCTGGTTCTTCTTGCCTTTTTTAGCCTTTCCCATTGTGTTAGTATGCTATGATATATTATTGAGTCACGATACCAGGAATGTAGTGCCCTATTAACGTATATTCTATCATGCGAAATATGTTCAAAGCACAGGACAATTGATATAGCCCGAAATTATGTTGCAATCGAGACTTCTAAAGTTGTGGGTGTGCGGCGCCGGCCACAGAACAGGACAGTTCAGAACAAATTATCACAATGAATCAATGAATGGAATCAATTCTGTATTAACAATGTACTCTATGGAATGAAATGAACACATGTCACATAGTCACATGGCCGGGCAACTTGGTTGGCCGGCTTGGCTTGGCTTGGCTTTGACAGTGTTACCAACTGCTATCAAAGGCTTGTGTTGTGGCAATAAATTTAACAGAATGTTGCTATATTGAGTAATTTTTCTCCCTAAAAAGTAGCTAGAAGTAGAATAAAGACCCGATGAAAATAAAGACCGTTCTAACATGATTACTGGAGATCACACCGCGATCTTCTGATAAAGGCTTTATATTTATTGTATTTAAAATGTAATATTAACGAAATAAAACACTGTAGCTAATAAATCAGCTACAAACTTTAATAAAATTGTATTTTTATAGATTACTATTTATTCAAACAAACTTTTGTCGCCATACATTATCCTATTTACTTTAACTACTTAATTAACAAATTATTTATGACAATGTTATTTTGTTTTAACTTATGGAATTATAAAACATTGTTGGTTCCATGGCGCTCTATTCCACCGAAGTTCGTATTACAATTATCTCCAGAAAATGCAACATATTTAGTTAAAAGATCATGCTGTTGAAGTTGCTTTGTTATAAGCTCAGTAATTATCTCAGATCTGTCATTTCATTTCGATTTGGTTTTCTGGTGGTTTTAAAAGTTCAATCTAAAGGAGAGCTAGATTATCTGTTGACAACACTGTTCGCGGTTTAACCGTAGTGTGTGCGCTTCGGGCGGTTTAGCGGTTTAACCGCTGGCTGGAAAAAACCGTAGTGCGGCCTCAGCCTTACGTTAGGCTGGCTGCCCGGCCATGTGACATGTGTTCATTCCATTCATTGATTCATTGTTCATTGTGTTCTGAACTGGTGAAGCGCACCTTGATGCTCAATTGATAAAACTGATAAAACTAAGTAGTAATCTTAGATTATAATTATTAATATGTCTAGATAGAGCATCGCAAAAGAACAAAAATATATGACACAACTTCTCGATATTTGTGTGAGTGACAGCTACGTCTTACACCCGCCTCTTGTTATTTTGATTTCCTAGTGTGAGTGCAAGAATGATACCAGTTATTGATTTTTCTGTGGAAATGGGGAAAAATTATAATACTTTTGAATAATTTTTTTCTCTAGGAATATGCTAGGAAAACAAAATGTGATAAAACGTAATAATATGTCTCTTATTTCTTATTATTTATTTTCTGGATGAATGGACTGTTAAAGGCTGTTTGTAATGATTAAAAATATGTCGTAAAAAAAATAATTTTGGTCTGGTATTGTGAAAGACAATGTGCACTTAATGAATTCTAAAGCTGTTAAAATATGTAAGTTATATTTAACCGATCGAATTGTCTTTTTGACCGACATTAATAAAGAAGGAAGGCACCAAAAAATTAGTTACTTTTTTTAACACGATTTTATTAGCTTCACCTGTATGTATGTATGAATCAGGGATGTTGCGGATGTCGATTTTTTCACATCCGCGGATGTGAATGCGGATGCGCATTTTCGAAGTCGGATGCAGATGTTTAAAATTTTACATAAATATAATGAATTAATGAAGAACTAAAATAATAATAAAGTAATTATTAACATGTTTATAATTGAAAATTAGTGTATAATGCTTAAATTTTTTTAACTTTATTTTCTAACTTTCGTATTAGTAAGTGAAGCTAAAAGTAGGAGTCTTATACTTAATAAAGAGTAATATTATATCTGATTCAAGGCGGTTTCGCAAAGCGAACCTTTAAATTGAACCCGAAAGTAAAAAAAAAAAAACTTACAGTTTAACACCTCGAAATGCCTAACAATCACCTACCCTCGCTTACGCGCAACCATCTCATTTAACTATACGGTAGACGGGACGCCAATGGAACGGGGCATAGAACTTGAGAATTTCGGGGTTTATGTTAATACTGAGCTAAAGTTTCGCTAAAAAGGCTACAGCTAAAAAAAAATTACCATCGGTGAAGGACTTCAGAAACCTAAATGCAATGTAGTATTGTATAATGCACTACTAAGAAATTAGGTAGAGAGTAACTCAGATAGCTGGGCCCCATGTGAAGCTAATTATAGCCTCATGTTGGACCGGGTTCAAAATAAATTTATACATTTTTGTATCTGAGGTACTGTGGAAATATAATAAAATATTAATTTAAAGGCTTGCCTTGCGAGGCACTGTTCCTTTTTTCTATTTTATGCGCTTCTGTTTGTTGACCAAATATAAATCTTTTTTATGGAAATGGTCAGAGCAAACCACAGAACTTTTAGTTGGTTGCCAGAGTTCCTCGTTACGACTTTTCCGTATGATCTCTATCCATCGACATCTCAGTATTGGATCGCTTGGTATTCTGAAAATATATTTTCGAAAACGATTTTATGATTCCCTTGATGACATTTAATGACATGAAATTTGCACTCAGGATACCTAAAATCCCCTTGAACGATGCCCGTAGTGGCATTTTATAAAAATGGTGCAGCGGCCATATTGGGTTAAAAAAGGACATGAAATTTGCACTCAGGATACCTAAAAACCCCTTAAACGATGTCCGTAGTGACATTTTATAAAAAGCGGCCAAGTGCGAGTCAGACTCACCCATGAAGGGTTCCGCAGCAGCATGTAGCATAATATGATTTTTATTTTATTTTTATGTTTGTGTTGATTGAATTAAAGGTAAATTACAGTTTACGATTTATGACGTATTTAAAAAAAAACTGCTTACTAGATTTCGTTCAAACCAATTTTCGGTGGAAGTTTGCATGGCAATGCACATCATATATTTTTTTTAGATTTGGTCCGGGTCGGGCCAAATGTGTTATTGAGTTTTTCTGATTATAAAATACTTAATAACAGCTCGGAGTTTGGAAGTTGGGGTCCTGAACCCCCGTGCCTCGGAGAGCACGTAAAGATGTCGGTCCTGCGCCTGATCTCTCCCCGATCGTGTCGGTTAATCGTCCCATCGGATTATGAGAGAGAGGGAACAGAGAGTGCACCTGTGTTAGCGCACACACTTGTACACTATAATATCTCCTGCGTAGTTGGCAGGTCTCCGTTGAGACTGGCCGCCGTGGCCGTAATCGGCTAGGAGAACATTATTATTATTATAATATTTTTTTAGATTGATCATTCTCTTATTTTAGAAGTTACAGGGGGGGGGACACATTTTACCACTTTGGAAGTGTCTCTCGCGCAAACTATTCAGTTTAGAAAAAAATGATATTGGAAACCTCAATATCATTTTCGAAGACCTATCCATAGATACCAAACACGGGTTTGATGAAAAATTGAGTTTCAGTTCTAAGTATTTATTGTTTTTTGGGTAAGACCCCCAAAATTTATTGTTTTTTTTCTATTTTTGTGTGAAAATCTTAATGCGGTACACAGAATACATCTACTTACCAAGTTTCAACATTATAGGTTACAATAGGTAACATTATAGTTTCGGAAAAAAATAGCTGTGACATACGGACGGACGGACAGACAGACAGACATGACGAATCTATAAGGGTTCCGTTTTTGCCTTTGGCACGGAACCCTAAAAATGGTGCGGCGGCCATATTGGATTACAAAAATGATTTGAAATTCTTAGCGTATCAATTAACTACCATGAAGAATTTTATAGAAAACATCTCAACCTATTTATGAAGGAGTTTTGACTTCATAAGCTAGCAACACCCACATTAAACAAAAAATGGCGACTGCAATAATTATTTATTTTGGATATTTTAAAATGGCTTTGATTGCTGTAATAGATACAAAACAATGATACTTACCGATGATAGGTTACTTTTATTGTTGATTTAGATCGTCCTCTGTAATTTCTACACACTTTTATTGCACAACTCGTCATTTTTATCAACACACAATATGACAGCTACGTGCGCATATCCACTGACAGTGCATTTAATACTAAATGGGGGAAAAGCATTTTGGCGTTAGTAGTTAGCGCCTATTTTTCCCAGTGTTTTTACAGCTTTGACAGTCCATCTAGACATATTAATAATCTAAGGTAGTAATTTTAAATAATATATTTGCCAAACACAATAAGATACAAGATTATAAAATTATAGTAAAACACGGAATGCATAAGTTACAGATGTAACAGAAGTAATAGATGTAATGTTCTTAACAAACATATTCAAACATCTGTCATCTCTTATACCCAGCCAGTCTGAGTCACGCTTGCAAACCTCTTTCTAACACTCCTCCTCAAGCGTTTCTCTCTGACTCACTCTTGCACACCCATCGCCTTACGACAGAACTCGTGCTTGCTCTTAGGCACAGGCTTTGTCATACTATCAGCAACCATCTCATTTGTTGCGAGATATTTAAGCTTTATAATCTCCTTTTCTAAGGCCTCTCGAACAAAATTATATCGTAAATCGATATGCTTAGTCTGCTGATGGTGCACTGGATTTTGAGCTATGGCCATGGCTGACTGACTATCCGTGTGAACCGTGATAGCTTTCACTTGCCCGTCCATTAGTTCCCCAAGGAATCTCCTCAGAAAAATTGCTTCCTTGGCTGCCTCAGACAAACACACATACTCCGCCTCTGCGGTTGATATAGCAACACTCCGTTTTATTTTGCTCTGCCAGGATATTGCTCCTCCTGAAAGCGTAAATACATTTCCAGAAAAAGACTTCCTGTCTATTATATTCCCTCCATGATCCACATCCGAGTAACCTTGTACTTCTGTACTACATGTATCGCTTGAATACACTAGTCCCATGTTCTTAGTCGCTTTAAGATACCTTAGGATTCTCTTTGCAGCACTCCAATGAATTTTTTCATAACAGTTGCAAAACTGACTCATAATATTCACTGCATGAGCGATGTCTGACCGCGTACACACTGCCAGGTACATTAGTGATCTAATCAGCTCTCTGTATGGTATTTTGTCACTTGGTATGTATGGACCCTCTGGCTTCTTCAAGTGTTGCCCAGGTACTGCAGGTGTGGCAACTGTCTTGCAGTTCTCCATGCCAAATCTGTGTAACAGCTTCTCTATATACTCTTCTTGGTCAATTTTTATGTAGCCATTCTCTTGCTTAAGCCGCATCCCTAAGAATAACTGTGCTTTTAATAAATTTTTCATCTCGAATTTAGACATAAGTTCTCTCTTGACCTACTGCATTTCTCTTGCATTGTTATAAAAAAATAGGATGTCATCAACGTACACCGCAAGAATAATCATATCCTTCTCATTACGTCTCGTGTACACACTTGGTTCATTGTTACACCTCTGAAAATTCAGACTCTCTAATTCTGAATGAAGTTTAGAATTCCATGAACGTGGTGCCTGTTTCGGTCCATATAGAGATCTCTTCAGTAGACATACATGATCTTCCTTCCCTTTCTCTTCAAAGTGTGGTGGTTGACGCATGTAAACTTCTTCTTGTAACTCTCCATTAAGAAACGCCGTCTTCACATCCATGTGATCTATTTGCAGTCTCGTCTGCGCTGCCAGTGCTATTAACAGTCTTAACGAGCTATGGCTATGACGTACAACAGGGGAGAAAGTCTCATCATAATCAATACCTTTTCTTTGTCTGAAACCTCTTGCAACCAATCGAGCTTTATACCGGATCTTATTTCCCGCCTCCTTTTTGATTCGGAACAACCATTTCGAATCAATAATGTTGCTCGCTTGGTTTGGCTCTACCAATACCCAAGTATGATTTTTCTTCAGTGCGTCTGTGGGGGACAGGTGTGTCTTGTCCCACCAACACAAAGGGAGGATCCTCCGACCAGGCGAGGTAATCATGCCTGGCGGGCCAACTGCCCGACGGTTGATGTTGGGATGTTGTATGTATCTTAATTGGCGCGCGAACTTTCACTGCGCGATTCAGGATTGGTAGTTTCTTAGTTTCCTTCGTTACTCCGTAGTTCAGTGTAACTTCGGTAGATGGCGCTGTAGTATATTTCTGTTGCGCCGTATGTGGAAGTCGCCACATCAGTCCCCTCCAAGACCGGAGGTCGACACGTTGTTGAGTCAGCTGTCTGTGCTCTGTTGTGGAGCTTGCCAGTGCCAGAAGTGAGCAGTTCCAGTGAGTCGGAACTGAGTGCCGCAAGTTCCAGTGCGTCGGAAATGAATGCCGCTAGTCCCAGTGACTCGGGGCTGAAGTCCGCTGATCCCAGTGAGTCGGGATGGCAGGCGGTGCGCGGTGCTGCGGTGAGGTCCCCAGTGAGTCGGGGCGGTTGCTGCGTAGTGGCTGGCTGCTGCATAGACGGGAGAGATATGCTCTGCTCACATGAACCGTAGCTGCAGTGTGCTGTGCCTAGACGCTGATGAGGCCGTAGGGGTAAACCAGGCTGGAGCGGTCGCTTCCTGCGTGTGGTGTATCCTTGTCAAGGCCGAGGTTGCTGGCTGGCTGTGAGACTTGCTGTGGGAGTGAATATGATGGTGGCGTGCTGATGCTGCATCGAAGGCTGCTTCCAATCACGTCGGGGTCACCACTGTGGGGGATAGGTGTGTCATGTCCCACCAACACAAAGGGAGGATCTTCCAACCAGGCGAGGTAATCATGCCTGGCGGGCCAACTGCCCGACGGTTGATGTTGGGATGTTGTATGTATCTTAATTGGCGCGCGAACTTTCACTGCGCGATTCAGGATTGGTAGTTTCTTAGTTTCCTTCGTTACTCCGTAGTTCAGTGTAACTTCGGTAGATGGCGCTGTAGTATATTTCTGTTGCGCTGTATGTGGAAGTCGCCACACGTCCAACTCCTCCTGAATCGCAACCTTCCACTGTTTTGCGTCATGTTTCGACAATGCCTCTTCTACTGTAAGTGGGTCTCTCTCCTCCACTATTGTCTCATAGATGACCATATCCTTAAATTCCGCAGGTTTCCTGTTTCTGAGTGGGTATCTCCTCTCTTCTACCACAGGTCCTGGTTCAACAAGTTGTTCTTCTTCCGGTCTTTCTTCAAATGATGTCCACTGCTCATCTTCCTCTTAAATGATTTCAGCATCTCTACCATCATCTGTATGGACTCTATCACGTTGAGGATCGGTCTCTTCTTGAATAACAGCTTGTCTCTCTTCATCTTTCCTTAGATAAATAAATAAATAAATAAATATTTCGGACATCTAACACACATCGCCATCTAGTCCCATGCTAAGCAGAGCTTGTGTTATGGGTACTAGACAACTGATACAAATACATATATACTTTTTTTTTGTAAATACATACATATTATACATAGAAAACACCCAAACTCCGAAACAAATATTTGTAGATCATAAAAACATTTGGTCCGACCCAGGAATCGAACCCAAGACCTCATGATCAGCAGTCGCACACGTCAACCGCTAGACCAACGAGGCAGTCAGATGAATTGTAGCAGTTTCTCTTTCCTCTTTAGTATGAGTCAACTTATGCTGCTGGTACATCTGGTTTTCGAAAAATACCACATCTCTCGCTCTATGAAGATCTCCATTCATAGGGTTAACTAACCTGTAACCTTTCGATTCTTCACAGTATCCTACAAATACAAGCTCTTTACTCTTTGCATCCCATTTGGTTCTCTTCTCATCCGGGATAGGCATAAAAGCTCTGCAGCCAAACACACGAAGATTAGATAAATCTATCTTACGGTCACTCCAAACCTCTTCAGGTGTTTTGTTCTTCACTGCAATTGACGGGCTCCTGTTCTTCAAATATACAGCTGTATTTACTGCTTCCCTATTTGCGAGTGTGGCACAGATGTAGGCGATTTAAACCATATCTCTTGTCCTCTTTATGATCGTAGTTCTTTTCTTAGCAATCTGTTATCCCTCAGTACTCCTTTTCCTACTTCTATACTTTCATTACTCTGTACAAATAGCGTCCCTGTATATAAATGTATAGTCTCATTCATTTCTTTAAATAATATTAAACTTTAAAGTTGTAAATAATTACATTCATGTTGTAAATTCCATTTCTCTTATTTATTTTTCAATAAAGTATTTCTCATCTTATTATATTATACTGACTTAGAGTTACATAAATATACTGATCCTTTATCCGTCATACATAGTCTAAATTCCGTTTTACCCATTTTAATAAATCCTTTAATTTCCTTACCTTTAAATAAAACTCGACAATGGCTAAATACACAAATCGTGTGAACCCAAAAAAAAAAAAAAAAACAAACAAACCAAGCTGCCCGGCCAATCCGGCCATGTGTCATTGTTCATTGTGTTCTGTTCTGAACTGTTCTGTGGCCGGCGCCGCACACCCACAACTTTAGGAGCACGGGGGTGAATGTCCCTTATAAGCCGTTTTTACGAATAAGGTCCTGCTCTCTATGGTTCTTGTTCCTTAACTATTACCTCTACAATCTTTTTATGATCACACATAATTCTTAAAGTTATAGATAGATGGCGTTAATTCATTTTTTAACTCACACTTTTTTTTTAAATACATCTCAGTGTTGCAACTCAATAGTCTACAACCATTTCAGTAATTTAATTGACAAATAAAATTTAGGGTTACATCAAAATATAATTTCAATCCTCAAGTACAAAACTTATTTACAAACCAAGAACTTATTTATAGAATATGTAATGTCTCAACCTTGCATAAAAGTACGCCTATCTTACTTTAAGGTGAGAACATGCTAATTAAACCCAACGCCTTGTGGGGTTTCGACACCAGATGCCAATCGTGCATTTAATGGGAAAGACTATATTATTTACTATAAGAAGACGAGGTGAAATAAACATCTGACATTTTAAAGAAATTATATTATATAAGCAAGAAGCTAATAATGATGAATTGAATAATTCTGACGAATAATTTCATTAATATAGGTTTCAAGGAAGCGTTTTAGAAATCAAAGTCATGCAAAGTGACTTTGGATTTTTAGATTTTGTTTTTAAATAATTTTTTAGAGTTATTTTATGTTATTTTTTTTCCTCCAAAATTTATAACTAGGTATGCTTTTATTTCCATTCCATGGCAACATTTTATTTTTAAAAATTTGACTGTTTTTGTTGGTTTCAAATCGGTATACAAAACTTTTTAATGTTTTCTTTTGGTATTAATAGTGAATTTCCTTGCGTTGAGTATTTTTTCTCCGCAACTATATTAGACTTGAGTTAGCTCCACGTGTTAGTGTTTAATTCCACCAGTTATTTGCGATATTTGGAACGCTTGTTCCAGTTACTTGCGATGGTTTGGACGCTTTACTTTTAAAAAATTCTCTAATTGCGATAGTTTGAATGCTTTATTATTTAAATTTCTAGTTACGTCCTTGTGAAGAATTTTACTGTGTGTGTCTCGCAATTTTACGATATTTTGGAGGTTATAGTTATTTTTATAAGTTTCTTATTGCCAACTACAAGACGTTGTGTTTTTGGATGTAAAACGACAGGTAAGGATGAAATTTCATTAATATGATAATATCAATAACCTCTACTAAGTAATAATGGCAAATATTATGTTTGTTAAACGTATTACCAGAGTAAATTTATTGGAGCAAACAATTGAATGTCAGTTAACGAAAAAGTCATATTTTTATATAAATAAGTTATTTATTTAGTCTCTTTTATACCCGATATTATCATACCACGAAAGGGATACATGTTAATAAACTAATCATAATTTACAATGGAATCATTGTGGGATACCACACCATATTTTATTTTAAAGTAAATGCTTGTAGGAAATATAGAATATCAAACAATTAATTAAATTCCTACACTAAAAGAATCACCATAATCAACAGCCTTTAGTAGCCTACTAGTGGATATAGAGCACTCTGTAGAGAAGGCTTTGGCCTACTATAGCATGTTGGCCAGAGTTTTGTTCTAAGTTTTCCTTCTGTTTGCCATGCTGTTCTCTTGCATAGTTTACTACTTAGTTGGCTCTTACAATACCAAATACAAAATTGTTATGAAAAATAATAATACAAATAAAAATAAAGGAGACATAGACAAAACATTGCCGGACCTATAAAACAATGAAGTATTTTTAAATTTAGACAGCCTGTGATCACAGCCAGTGTAATTTGGTTGAAATGTCAGGAAATTCAATGGATTGTATCTGTTTAGTGATCACATGAATTCCCATATAGATACATAATTATTATAACAGACTGCAAAAAATTTAAATCAAAAATCTCAATAGCTACTCTTGAGTGGATTGAATTCCTTTTCCATAAAGAATGAAAAGGACGTCCTAAATAACTGCACAAGTTGATTATAGTACTGACTCTATAATGAATAGTTTTTGTTTAACAGTGGGACTTATTCGCAATTTAATTATTTAAAAGGTATGATCCCTTCTAAGCCCTCTGTATAACAAACTATGTGTAAAATGCATTAAAAGCTAAAAACAGTTATGAAATGTATAATAAGGACCAGTTTCACCACAAAGTATTAAAAACCCTTATGGACTAATTTAAACATATTTTCCAAATAACTATGGATTTAGGTTTCATATAGAGACATAAGTATTAGGAATACATTTAAATATCACCAGCAATGACAAATTATACATAACTATTTAAAACTTTATCAGATACATGGGAATTGGCCCTAATTTGTGTGTATTTATTTAAAATAAAATCATTTTTTTAAGGTGTCACTATCTCTATCACCCAACCTACGAAAATCCACAGCGATTTAAGACCTGAGGGAATTTGGCCCGAACATTGTTAAGTGGTTTAACTGATAATGAAATTTATCTCAGAAGGAAAGTGTGTGATAAACATTTTAGACCACAAGACAGAAACAGGAACAATCATTTGAAAGCTCTTGCTGTTCCTTCACTACTACAACCAGGTATGTATCATTCTTGTTGCAAGTAATTATTTTAATTGATAAATTGTTCCATTAATCTAAAAAGGTTTATTTGTTTTTACCCAACTGGGTCAGAAATAGGACGGCATCATAAAGTATTTAGTAAGCTTACAAAACAATGTCAGTTAGTCAATCGAATTATATAAATAGATGTTGTGAAATTTGTTTTTTGCCTATTCAGTTCATTACTTATAAGCAACGGGGTTTTATTTGTGTTGTAACGATAATCTTATTTACATCAAAGTTTTATATGTAGTGTAAATCTATCATTTAAAGAACCCGAAGGGCTAGAAATATACATTTTGTTCGTGAATTTTTTGACAAAAGCCAATTCCATTTTATAATGTTTCACAAACTTAAGTGTATAAAATAATTAAAAAGGTCTTATATGTAATTTATACAAATACACACATCAAAAGTGTCTAGGGATCAAGCATTTTTATGCGGATTTCTTAAGATTGAGATGTGGCTTTGGCCCTGGCCTGGTCAGTCGCCAGACTTGAACCCGATTGAGCATGCATGGGATACGCTACAGAGAAGAGCTCTGCCGAATATGGAGGGTATCCAGTCGCAAGAAGACCTTTTTTTGTTGTTGCAACGAACATGGGCGGCCATTCCACAGCGTGTTTTCAGAACTCATTTTGAGTATGCCAAACCGATGTTCTTGTGTTGTTAGTGTTCGCGGTAGAAACACGGATTATTAATTGTTTAAGTTACCTAATAAAATTTTAAAGAAAACTGTTATTTCAGTCTTTTTTTCGAACTTTAATGTTAGTGGTTCAAATGTCAAAAATCCCTTTATTAGGAAAATGGCAAATTTCTTTATTAATGCAAAGGTGACTTGGTTTATCGTTACTGTGACAAACGAAAACACTTTATTTGATGAATCCTTAAAGAAAATTTTAATTAATATCAATCAGGAGAAAAGTTATTGCAAAAATATATGTTGATCCCTAGACACATATGTTGATCCCTAGACACTTTTGATGTGTGTAAATAAAATCGGAGTGTCTGTTTGTAATCTATCTTCTATATATATAGTAAAGTAAGGCGACTGACTGACTGACTGACAGACCCACAGATTAACGCACAGCCCAAACCGCTGAAGCTAGAATCCTGAAATTTTGCATATAGGTTCTTTATATAACCTAAGTGAGCACTAAGAAAGGAATTTTTGAAATTCCACCCGTAAGGGTAAAATCAGGGGATAAAAGTCTGCGTGAGCGAAGCCGCGTGTAAAAGCTAGTATTAAAATAACCGCTTTTACTAAATGGATATGTATGTATACATGATACATACACCAAAATATTTTTAAAATTTTTGTCTGTCTGTCTGTTTTGTCTGTCTGGTTGTACCGATTTTGACGGAACTTTCACTGATAGATAGCTGATGATATAATAAGTAATTTAGGCTACTTTTTAGGGTTCCGTGCCAAAGGCAAAAAATGGAATCCTTATAGATTCCTCATGTCTGTCTGTCTGTCTGTCTGTCTGTCTGTCTGTCTGTCCGTCCGTCCGTCTGTCTGTCTGTCTGTCTGTCTGTCTGTCCGTCCGTCTGTCTGTCTGTCCGTCCGTCCGTATGTCACAGCCACTTTTTTCCGAAACTATAAGAACTATAATGTTGAAACTTGGTAAGTAGATGTATTCTGTGAACCGCATTAAGATTTTCACACATAAATAGAAAAAAAACAATAAATTTTGGGAGTCCCCATACATAGAACTGAAACTCAATTTTTTTTTTCATGAAACCTATACGGGGTATCTATGGATAGGTCTTCCAAAATGATATTGAGGTTTCTAAAATTTTTTTTTTCTAAACTGAATAGTTTGCGCGAGAGACACTTCCAAAGTGGTAAAATGTGTCCCCCCCCTCTTGTAACTTCTAAAATAGGAGAATGATAAAACTAAAAAAATAATATATGATGTACATTACCATGTAAACTTCCACCGAAATTTGGTATTATAAAATAAAAATTATATTATGTTACTTGCTGCTGTGGAACCCTCCATGGGCGAGTCCGACTCGCACTTGGCCGCTTTTTTTTAGACTGGCTTCGCCCCACGGCGTCACATACGGTATGATAATAACCGCGGGTAACATCGCGGTTATTTGTTATTTTTTATCAAGCTCCGACACGACACTTCGTGTTAGGTATGAGTTTTACGAGTGAATCAATATGTCTATGTGTGTATATCTCTCTGTGGGTTCTTGTGGCATCATAGCTCCTAAACGGATGATTTTGATTATTTATTTTGCCAAAAAGAGACTTGGCCGAGTTTTCTAAGCTTGGAAAGTTTGCTAAGAGCGTGTTATAATTAATAATATTTTTTAAATTTATTTATCTTCATTGTATACACAAAGTTAAATAGTACAACAAAATCAGTTACAAAGTATGTATATCAATTGGCAGTCTTATCGCTCACGGCCACGGTATTTAAATTTTTGGTTAAATACCTATGTTTATCGCGTGAAGCCGGGATCGGCTGCTAGTATTATATAATTATATTTACAACTAGCTGAGTCCCGCGGTGTCACCCGCGGTTTTTGCCGTACCGCGGGTAACGTCGCGGGGCGAAGCTAGTCTAAAAAAACTAGCCTGTTACTCCTTATATCATCAGCTACATATCAGTGAAAGTCCTGTCAAAATCGGTCCAGCCGTTCCAGAGATTACCCGGAACAAACAGACAGGCCGACAGACAGACAAAAATTGTAAAAAATACATTTTTGGTATATATATGCCGTGTATAGTGTATTTTTTTATATTTGAGTTGACTGAATGAAAGGTAAATTGCGGTTTACTATTTATGACGTATTAAAAAAAAATACTGACTAGATCTCGTTCAAACTAATTTTCAGTGGAAGTTTGCATTGTAATGTACATCATATATTTATTTTAGTTTTATCATTCTCTTATTTCGAAGTTATAGGGGGGGGGGGGGGGGGGGGCATTTTGCCACTTTGGAAGTGTCTCTCGCGCAAACTATTCATTTTAGAAAAAAATTAGAATAAAATCCTCAATATCATTTTTGAAGACCTATCCTTAGAGATACCCCAAGATATACACCCCACATGTATGGGTTTGATGAAAAAGAAAATTGAGTTTCAGTTCTAAGTATGGGAACCCCCAAAATGTATTGTTTTTTTTTTAATATTTCTGTGTGAAAATCTTAATGCGTTTCACAGAATACATCTACTTACCAATTTTCAACAGTATAGTTCTTATAGTTTGGGAAAAAAAATGGCTGTGACATACGGACGGACAGACAGACATGACAAATCTCTAAGGGTTCCGTTTTTTGCCATTTGGCTACAGAATCCTTAAAAGTAGCCTAAGTTACTCCTTGTATCATCATTAGCGAGAATCCCGTCAAAATCGGTCCAGCCGTTCCAGTAATTAGCCAGAACAAACAGACGGACAAAAATTAAAAAAAATGTTGTTTTGGTATATGTACCATGTATACCTACATACATATGCATTTTCTAAAAAGCAGTTGTTTTAATATTACAAACAGACACTCCAATTTTATTTATTTGTATACTCGTAGATGACTAGTTGAGCCCCGCGGTGTTATCTGTGGTACAACGACAACCGCAGGTAATGCCGCGGGGCAAAGCTAGTCTTAGCCTAAATCACTCCGTCTATCATCAGCTATTTGCCAGTGAAATTCCCGTCAAAATCGGTCCAGCCGTTCCAGAGATTAGCCGAAACAAACAGACAGACAAGAATTGTAAAAAAAAATTACATGGTACATATACCAAAACAACATTTTTACTAAAAAATGTTGTTTTGGTATATGTACCATGTATACCTTACATACTATGCATTTAGTAAAAAGCGGTTGTTTTAATATTACAAACAGACACTCCAATTTTATTTATTTGTATAGATAACTAGCTAAGCCCCGCGGTGTTACCCGCGGTACAACAACAACCGCGGGTAACGCCACGGGGCAAAGCTAGTCTTAAAAAGTAGCCTAAATTACTCCTTTTATCACAGCTATCTGCCAGTGAAAGTCCCGTCAAAATCGGTCCAGGTATTCCAGAGATTAGCCGGAACAAACAGACAAACAAGATTTGTAAAAAATGTTGTTTTGGTATATGTACCATGTATACCTTACATACATAATTATGCATTTAGTAAAAAGCGGTTGTTTTAATATTACAAACAGACACTCCAATTTTATTTATTTGTATAGATGACTAGCTAAGCCCCGCGGTGTTACCCGCGGTACAACAACAACCGCGGGTAACGCCACGGGACAAAGCTAGTCTTAAAAAGTAGCCTAAATTACTCCTATTATCACCAGCTATCTGCCAGTGAAGTCCTGTCAAAATCGGTCCAGCTATTCCAGAGATTAGCCGGAACAAACAGACAGACAAAAATTGAAAAAATAATGTTATTTTGGTCTATGTATCGTGTACACATAAGTGTACAATATGCATTAAGTAAAAGCGGTATTTTTAACCGACTTCAAAAAAGGAGGAGGTTCTCAATTCGGCCGTATATATGTTTTTTTATGTGTGTTCACGGATAACTTCGTCGTTTATGAAGCGATTTTATTTTCTTTTTTTAATGAAAAGGATATGTCCCAACGGTGGTACCATGATAAGGTCATTAAGATCTGATGATTTTTGTTATAATTTTACTTGTAATATTACAAACAGACACTCCCAATTTTATTTATTTTTAATCGACTTCTAAAAAGGAGGAGGTTCTCGATTCGACCGTATAAACATATATTTTTATGTGTGTTCGCGGATAACATCGTCGTTTATGAACAGATTTTGATGATTAGACAATACTAAAGTGTTGCATTTAGCATTAAGAAAATTAAAGATATTTTGATTTCATTTTCAGAAACACAACCTGAACGCACACGCTGGCGGCCTACTACATTTGTCACTAAGACTACGCATTCAAGGTATGCAAGCCATTTGGAAAATGTTGTGCAAAAAAACATGGTTTTGATACAATGTTGTGCAGAAATTTCAATCAGGACCATAAACTTGAGTCATCAATTTAGAATCTGCTAATATTGTTTTAAATTATTAATTATTATTGTGTATGAAGGGAATGACAATGTGAAAAATGCCTCAAGAATATTTTAATAAACACAAACATAATAAAACAAAGAAATAAAATAATTCGTTTTATTTACCACTTTCCTTTCTTGTAATCTACACTACTTCTCAAAAACGCAGCTTTTGTTATCTAATAATAGTATTTTTTTTTAATTCACGCAAATAAATTATTACAAACAAAAACTGTGTTTTTAAGAATTAGGTAGTGTAGACATACGTAAACCAATTTTATTAAACGTTGTAGCACACAAAGATTAGATTACGTATGTGTGAGTAAAACATGTAATGTAGTTTACGGGTCAAGATTAATAGATGGCGCCAAACATCGGGGACAATTGACAGCGCCAAGATGACTCTCTATCTATAATATATACATTGTACTCTGTGTTTAGGAGTCTCGATTGCAATATAATTTCCAGCTATATCAATTGTCCTGTGCTTTGAACATATTTCACATGATAGAATATACATTAATAGGCCACTACATTCCTGGTATCGTGACTTAATCATAGCCTATTATCACAATGGGAAAGGCTAAAAAAGGCAAGAAGAACCAGAATGCAGACGATGGGTAAGATTTTGTCAATGGTTTTTGTTACCTTTTGCTAATTATATACATACATGGAAGCTAATTTTATACAATTCGTTGCAGTGACAGTGGTGTGGAAACCACTAACATTGATAACATTAAACCGGCGCACAAGGGAAAGAAGTAAGTAATTTTAGGTTACTCGGAACGCTTTTTAGCTGTTACCAGGCTACTAGCTGAGCCACGTAACCTCGTTTGGGTCTCGTACTGCCCGTAGCGTGATTTTTTTCTCCCGTATTTGAAAGTTTCTTCATTGCTGCTCCGCTCCTATTGGTCTTAGCGTGATGATATATAGCCCATAGCTTTCCTCGATAAATGAGCTATCTAACACTGAAAGAATTTTCAAATCGGACCAGTAGTTCCTGAGATTAGCGAATCTCAGGAACTGCTGCAGTAACTACTGGTCCGATTTGAAACGAACCTAGTTCAAACAATCTCTTCAGCTTTATAATATTAGTAAAGATTATTTTTTTATTATTATTATCTTTTTCTGACAATTTGTATTTATTATTAATTTTTGTTTACTAATTGATTTGCTCTTGGCTTCACATAGCTTAGTGCTTTGGAAGAAGCCTTCAATTGGCTGAGCTCACCCAGAATGACATTATTATGATTGAATCTGCTTTATTTTTAGGCTCTCTATTAGACATGTTGACGAGCTGCCGCAGGGCGTGGGTCTCGAAACCCCGCTACACCCAAAACGACGTCGCATGTGGCAGCCGTGAGTAATTTTGTTGAAGTATTGTAATAATAATATGGCAGTTTGTTTGACTTTTTAATTTAAAATGTTTAAATATTGTTGTAGGTCTGACCAAGATGCTTTAGGCCGGCCAAACGCGCCCCTCATACCACCTCCACAAACCCCGCTCCATGAGGCTATGCCTGCGGCCGTCTGTCCAACATTGTAAGTTAAATATTTTACTACGTAAGTACTTATTAAATAATTAGGTTTTCATTTTAAATGTTTATTTTAGTAAGGATCTTGCTTCATTTTTAGCAACTATGACATATTTAATCAACTATGACTTAATAACTGCATTCGATTCATATTCAATATCCGCAAGTATGACCACGTGTCTACTTTCCGTTCTAAATTGCAATGGTTACCTATTCGCCAGCGCCGCAGTCAGTGAGTGTTGACTGTTGACTTTTTTTCCTCAACTCCCATCTTCACCTACTTACCTTGAACCTTACCTCCGTTTCTTATCCTCGAATCACGATAGAAATCTTCGCTCATCTAAAGCCGGACATACACGTTCAAGTATACTTGCGCAAATCCAGACTTTTTTATGCCCGCCTTAACAATTTGCTTCTGTTGTATCCCTCCCATAATTCCAACTTTGTAAACTGTTCATTCTTTGTGCAAGCTGTAGTGCTATGGATCACACTCCCACTCAAAATCATGATGTCAACAAGTCATGTCTCATTCAAAAAGAAAGACAAAAACTACCTCTACCACCAAAATGGTAGGAAAACATTAATTAAGATACAATTTAGTACCTACTCACAGTGTACGTATGTAAGGTTTATGTATTGGTGTGTGTATGTGTTCATGTATGTTTTTTTTTATGAATATGTGTAGTCGCATTATGTTAGTTTATGTCAGTTTCATAATATTGATGGCAATTATAACCTCTGACTTCCACCACAATGCACCTACCTCGCAAAATTTCTACATCACCCAAAGGTTGGCTGGTAGAGAATGCCTTGGGCATTAAGCCCGCCGTTGTACATGTGTGCATAGTTTTAAAATAAAATAAATATTTTAAAAGTTAAAAATGTATGTTTAGGGTAGAGCCAGAACCAATTAATACTAGCTGACCCACGCAACCTCGTTTGCGTCTCCTATTGCCCGTAGCGTGAAAATTTTCCCCCGTGTTTTAATCATTTTTCATTGGTGCTCTGCTCGTATTGGTCGTAGCGTGATAATATCGTCTTCTCGCATAACTGTATAATCTCAAAACTTAAAAATTTTACAGGAGAGCGTTTTAAAGGTTTAACGTGTAACATTTTTAATAAATATGATCTTTTCAATATGTATTTATTATTTTTAACCTACTTCCAAAAAGGAGGAGGTTCTATGTTCCACTGTATGTTTTTTTTTAATTTTTTTTTTATGTATGTTCAGCGATTACTCCGTCAGTTGTGGACCGATTTTGAAAATTTTTCTTGTATTCGAAAGGATATGCTTCCGAAGTGGTCCCATTGCCAGCATATCAGGATCTGATGATGGGATCCCTGGGAAATCGAGGGAAACCCTCATTTTTTATAGGCACAAACTATGTTTTTCGTATATTTTCTGAAGTTACACCGGTATTTGCGTCTGGTAGTCATCAATTTATGATGTTAAGCTGATGATGTAAGGTACAACTCCTTAATGGTTAGGAGTTGGAGGATAAATCTTTAAATATCATATGTATCTAAAGACCTTCAGTTGTATACTTTCAAGTAATTTAGGTGAGCTGATGATAGAAGGTTAAACTCTTCAACAGTTAGGGATTAGAGGATGATTGTAATATTACACGTACGTATAGACCTTAATTTGTATTCTTGATGATGAAATAGTTCAACTTACTACTTACCTACGATTGTTTGCACTAAAAACTGAAAAATAAAAACTTTTTTTAAAAAGAAAACCGACTTCCAAAAAACATCCAACGAAAACTCTCTTCCAAAAAAACACTTAAAAGCGTAAAATAAACTGGTTCTCCATAAATTGCCTATACCTAATTCTTTATTCATTTAAATAGTAGTATTATAATGTGTGCTAGGTACCTAAAATCTGTTTGAAGTCGGTGCTAAGCCAAAAAGAATACAAACGAACAATTACAAAAGTCTAAGCGATAGTCACTTGGCACCGACTATCGTGATAGACCTATTATATAAAGCTTATTACAAGTGGTCTCCGTTGGCTGCAATACAGTCCTTTAAACGTTGAGGCTAGTTATCAATGCAGTGCAGCACGCACTCTTTCTATGGGAAATTTCTTCACTGCCAATCGTTCGGATTGTTTTAGGGACTCCAAATTATCATGGCGTTTAGAGCAAGCCTTACTCTCTAAAATTGACCAAAAATCATAATCCAGTGGATTAAGATCAGGAATAGACAGCTTGTCAGCCAGTCTTCAGCTCTTATTTTTAATTGTAACAGTATTTATGGCCAAACTAAGTTTACCCGCAGTCTTACCCCTGCCGGTACGGTCGCAGCATATAAGCCTATCGTGTTGCTGGACGAGGTGGGCAAATTGTTTGAGAGGAGACTCTCTGCTCGTATCGTCTGGCACCTCTGCTAGGTTGGCCCCGAACTGTCGGTCGCTTAATTCGGATTCCGAGAGGGGCGTCCGACGGTCGATGACGTGTTGCACCCAAGGGCCGTGACCGAAGAGGCAGTGGGCTGTAGCGACGTGCTGTTGGCGGTATCATTGAACATTGCCAACGCATTCAATAGTCTGCCATTTAGCTGCATCAGGGGAGCACTCCACTACCACTGGCAGAGTACCTGAGGCGGCTAGTGGCGAACTATTTAGAGGAGCGTACTGTCATGTACGAGGTCCGAGATGGTGACCCATGTCGTGCTGTGTTCCGCAGGGGTCTGTCTTTGGACCACTCCTGTGGAACATGGGATACGACTCGGTCCTTCGAAGTTGTCTCCTTCCCGTGCTAGGCGTAATTTGTTACGCCGATGACACTTTAGTCACGGCCCAGAGGTGGAGGGCGGCAAACTTCCAAGAGGCGGCGCGCGTGGCCACCAGGGGTGTTTCTATGGTGGTTAGGCGTATTAAGGCGCTGGGCTTACGGGTGGCCCTGGATAAGACGGAGGCCCTATTGTTTCATGGTCCGCCCCCCGGTGCCTCCATCGTTGACAACTTGGTCCTCGTACCGGGTTGGGCCCAGATATAGCCTGATCCTCGACGGTAGGTGGCTCCTCGCCAAGCACTTAAGACAGCTTGCTCTGAAACTAGTCGACGCTGCTTTTGCCCTTGGGCGACTTTTACCCAATTTGGGTGGAGCCATCGTAGCGACAAGATGGCTCTACACCGGGATTGTCCGGTCGATGGCGCTGTATGGTGCACCACTGACGGCCCAGAAAAGTGCGCGCCTCTGGCGTCCCCAGAGGATATTGGCCGTCAGAGCCATACGCGGTTATCTCACTGTATCGACCGAGGCATTGTGCGACTTCCAGGCGTAGAACGACTTTCGCCCTCGACCTGGAGAGATACGCGAGTGACGTGAAGTCGCTCGTCGAGCCACCATGGCTCGCTAGTCGTCTCGGCTGGAGAATCTACTCGCTGACTTTGCCATCTTGGAGACTCTCCAGCCAATCATCCTTTTCGACTGACGCAGGTCCTTTCCGGGCACGGTTGCTTCGGGAATTACCTGCACTCCGCCTATCACCACTGCGATTGCAGTGAGGACTCGGCCCAGCACACGCTGGCGGTTTGCCCTGCCTGGGCCTCACTGCAGTCATCGGAAGAGATCTCTACGCTGGTCGTCCCGGCTGGAGAATCCACGCACTGACTTTGCCCTCGTGGAGGCTCTCCAGCCACTCATTCTTTTCGACCGACGCAGGTCCTTTCCGGGCACGGTTTCTTCGCGAAGTACCTTTTTTTTTTTTTTTTTTGGACACGAAGGGCGTGTGTGGCACTCCCGACGAATCGGTTTACCCACTAAACCCCGCGGCGGCCTACCTCGGCAGTCTGAAGGAGCTCCAGGAACGCATCAGCGGCTTCTGGAGTCCCCCCTGCCGCACCTCACGTTTGAGATACATCCCGGGGTAACCAGCGTCACCCCCGGGGCGGGTCGCTGTCGCGCCCCTCACTGTTCTACACAGCAAGAGTCGGAACACCGACCCGCCTTAGACGACACCCCCCGGCCGCACCGGGGTGTCACCGGTCTCGGGCCGTTTGCAGCGGCCACATCTCCCCTAGATGTGGCCACAACGACCCTTAAGCGACGATTGGGGAGCTAGCGGCCACTACCGCGTCCCCTTCGTCGCCTCCTACGAGCGGGATCGGCCCTTTCCCGATCCCGCTCTGCGGACTCCTTCCGAAGCATAACGTCTTCGCAGAAGGAGACCGCGGCCTCCCATCCCTCACTACTCGCCAGCATTGCCGCGATCAATGCTGGCGGTGATAGGTTTCGTCCGATCTGTCCGACCAGGACTCGACGCTCGGACTCCCACGCAGGGCAGTCCTCCAGCGTGTGCTGGGCGGAGTCCTGGTCGGACCCGCAGTGGTGGCATTGTGCCGTAGTCTCACGTCCGATTCTGTTCAGATACTCTCCGAAGCAACCGTGTCCGGTGAGCATCTGAGTGAATCGGTAGGTGACACAGTCGGTTCTCTCTATCCAAGCTTCGAAGCTCGGCAGAACGGCTCCGACAGCGCGTTGGCTGGCACAGCCCTGGATTTCGAGCCGTGCCCGCCACGCGCGCAGAGCTTGCGTATGTGCGTTCCGCCGTAGCATTCCGGGCTCATGGTCCGGCGCCGTCCCCTCGTCAGTCCGACCGACAGAACGAATTTGGTCGTAGACCATCGTGTCCATGTCGGCCAGAATGTCGAAGGGAGGATACCGCGCCAAGACCGTCGCTGCCTCGAACGAAATCGTGCGGTAGCCCCGTACGATCCGTATGGCTATCAGCCGCTGCAGACTCCTGAGTTGAGCCTTGCAGCGGGAGGAACCCGCCAAGTCTTTCGACCAGACGGGCGCCCCAAAGAGGACCATGGATCGTACGACGCCCATATAGAGGCAGCGAACTTCTTCCCGTGGTCCCCCGAGATTGGGCAGCAGGCTATGTAACGCCCCTGCTACCCCTCGTACTCGGGGGATCTTCGCGAAGTACCTGCATTCGTTCGCTAGGAGGGAACTGAGTCTTGCCTGCCACCACTACGATTGTAGTGAGGACTCGGCCCAGCACACGCTGGCGATTTGCCCCGCCTGGGCCTCACTGCAGTCATCGAAGGAGATCGCTAGCGAGAGATCTCCTCCAATGACTGCAGTGAGGCGCGCAGTACTTCCGATGACTGCGACGGCCGGCTGTCATACGCTCCATTGCCGGTGGCCACAGCGGTCGCAACCTTCTGCGAAGACGTAATCTCGCAGAAGGAGACGGCGGAGGTGGCCCGGGAGGACGACCTCCACTCGGACCCAATTCGCTTCTTCCTTCTCAGGCGCAGAGTGGCACACCGTGTAGTTTTAGTTGGTCCGATTCCAACACACCAACCCGCCGCAAACCCTAAGTGGGCTGACGGCCCGTGGGATTTTCCACATGTAAAAAAAAAGGTACCTGACAGGTTAGAGCCAAGGTGGGGCAAGTGCCCCACCCTGCCCCACCGTGGCTACGCCCATGCCTGTCAGTAAGTGCCTGGCTGTACCTATTGCCGCATTGCACATCGTACAAGCCTTTTCTGTAGCTTTTCCCCACCTTACTAGGTTGCTTTGATCGGGGAGAGTTAATTGAAAGGCGTTGAGGTAGAATTTTAACAGGGCGGGTGACCAATCATATTAAAGTGTTCGCCATTTCAAAGCTGGTGGGATACAAAATTCTCCTAGAGATAACCATTCATTCTGCATTTCTTGGTTCATTGCGTGCACCTTGTAGGTCTCGTTTTCATCTTGTTGTATGAAAGATTTTGTTATCTCTTTGTCGGTCTGTCTTCTAGCATTTCCCAATCCAACTCTACTGGACTGTGTACCCACCATGAATTTTTTGTGGAATTGGAGCCGTGACTCTAGCTCTGATGAATTTTTGTCTTTTGGAAGGGATCTAACGATTTCGTCTTGGGATTTTGACAAGACATGCATTTTGGTAACTCTTAGGTGTTTGTAGAGTCCGAAGGTTTTTTTAATTTCATTCCAAAATTATTCGAGCCCCTGTACAACGTTGACGGGTCTGCAGATGGTGCTAGCCCGAGCCACGACATCAATGTCTTAGTGACTTTCGCGTCCAGTGTTCTTATGTGGTTCTGGTTTATATCATATAATAGAAACGGCCAGTTGAGACGTGATGTTAAGTAGTTGTCGTAAATCCAAGCTTTTTTACGTTACTAATTGGCTGTTGGTCTACCTTGTCAATGTCTTTTACGAAGTCATCGACTATTACGTTTATAGATGGAGTACGACCTTTGTAGTCTATCTTTCTTCCAAGGAATTTAAAGGGCACGGTATCTGATATTATTGAAACACTTTCCCCACCAATAGTAATTCCGGGGTCATATGAGGTATACCCGGTGCCTCGCCGGCCCAGAAAAAGGCAATAGCATTTGCTAGATTTTGTCCTCATTCCCTCCGTCCAGGTACAGAAGTCATCTACCTTACGCAGTAGTTCTTGGCACTGCTTTGGATTAAGTGTTATGATCGCAAGGTCATCTGCGAACGCTAAGATGGATTCCGTATATTTTCCATTGACCTTAAACCGATAGCCCCACCTCTTTTCGCATGTTGCGATATTCTCTATTAATATATTTATAACTGTATTAAATACTACTGGCGATAAGCAGCAACCTTGGAACAACCCTACTCTGTATTCGAGGGGTTTCGTATGTCCCTCTTTTGCTGTGATTACAAATTTTAATTTACTGTAGTATGATGCAAATATTTCACAAACTGTTGGCGGGAAGTTATACCATTTCAAGGCAAATAACAAGCTCGTGCTGTACTGAGCCAAAGGCATTTTCTAAATCTATCCAACAGACTGTAATTTGCCTTTCATTTTTCCTAGCTAAAGCTAAAAGAAAATGGCTCAGAACAAAAAATAATTTTATATAATAATTTTATATATATATCAATAAAATTAAGTGGTTGAAAGACAAGAAAATTACTGAATAACATGGCACTAAGTTAGGAACTTGTTTACCGACGTATTTCAGTGTCACACACTTAAAAATATTTGTGCGATAAAAGTTCAACCTTCGGCTAATTTAAAAGTAACCAATGCGTCACCTAGCGAGTGTTTGTTGAACTACGCTGTTATGTCAGTATTTAATAGATAAATACTGGTGATACCAAACGTTTCGGGCATATTAACTCAATTTTGAATATTTTTGGTAATTGTACACTTTTAATGCGAAGAGGTGATATATAGCCTATAGCCTTCCTCGACAAATGTACTATCCAACACTGAAAGAAATTTTCAAGACCAGCGGTTCCTGAGATTAGCACGTTTAAACAAACAAACAAACTCTTCAGCTTTATATAATAGTAGTATAGATTTTTGTAGGCATCAACATCTATCAACAATAATTCTAATAACCTTTTTTTTCCAGATTTGTAAAATGTGGTAGCTCAACTTCGAGCACGCCGTCGCACTCGGGTGGTGCTATGCGTCGTCCTCTTCGCCAGAAATTGAGCGATGACCAAACTGACACACTCAACTATGGTAAGTTAAATAATTAGTTTTGTTTTACTAGCTATGTTACTGTTAAAAAGTAAATGTTTTTGTGTTGGAATATATTGTCATACCTACTATAAATAAGTTAGACTACGTAATTTCTAATCTGTGACACTGACGTGAATGTCAGACAGATAATATACGAGAAAAAAAAGCAAGCAAATGTGCCTTGCGGTATTGTAAAACTTAAAAACTAAGAAAAGGTAATAAATGTACACACATCAAAAGTGTCTAGGGATCAACATATGTGCCTAGGGATCAACATATATTTTTGCAATAACTTTTCTCCTGATTGATATTAATTAAAATTTTCTTTAAGGATTCATCAAATAAAGTGTTTTCGTTTGTCACAGTAACGATAAACCAAGTCACCTTTGCATTAATAAAGAAATTTGCCATTTTCCTAATAAAGGGATTTTTGACATTTGAACCACTAACATTAAAGTTCGAAAAAAAGACTGAAATAACAGTTTTCTTTAAAATTTTATTAGGTAACTTAAACAATTAATAATCCGTGTTTCTACCGCGAACACTAACAACACAAGAATCGGTTTGGCATACTCAAAATGAGTTCATCCAAATCACGCTGTGGAATGGTCGCCCATGTTCGTTGCAACAACAAAAAAAGGTCTTCTTGCGACTGGATACCCTCCATATTCGGCAGAGCTCTTCTCTGTAGCATATCCCATGCATGCTCAATCGGGTTCAAGTCTGGCGACTGAGCAGGCCAGGGCCAAAGCCACATCTCAATCTCAAGAAATCCGCATAAAAATGCTTGATCCCTAGACACTTTTGATGTGTGTAGATTGTTAATAATAAAAGGTCTCTATAACCTCCATCTCCTCATCAGTTTGATATGTTGACCTTTTTATAATTTCTTACAGGAAGTGATCCAAGTTCTGGCGAGAGTGACGACGAAGACACGGTGGAGCCAATTATGCCTCGGGCTTTCATAAGCTTAATGGATACGCCAATGGACGACCAACCCGACACAACCGAAACTGTACATGCCGATGCCAGTACCACTCAGGTAGCTCCGATGGCTACGGATCAGCCTAGGAGTTTTAGTGATTTTAATTGGGAAGAGTTCCCTAGCGTCTCGATTCCACCTGAATCGAGACGCGAACGCTTTTCCAACATTAATGTAGGTCCGACAACTCCATGTGTCGACCCATATGACATCTTTGTGGCCATATGGGACAGGCAGATTATGGAGCACATAGCCTCTGTGACTAACAGATATGCTCAGCAATTAGCCCATCAGATGATGCTTGACAACAATCTCCATCCCAGAAGTCGCATCAGCCGTTGGAGTGATACCACGGCTGATGAACTGTATGTTTATTTTGCAGTCATTATGGCGATGGGAATTGTTGTCAAGACTCGATTGGGGGACTACTGGTCGGCTAATACTGACATATTCAGTACGCCCGGTTTTAAAGCACACATGTCCTTGGAAAAATTTCTGTTACTTAATCGTTGTTTACATTTCGCCAATAACGAGGACATGCGTGCTTCAGAACTGAGCGTCTCAGAGGCCAAATTGTTTAAAATAACACCAGTTTTGACACATCTCAATACAAAATTCCAAACAATGTACAGGCTCAGTCAAAATATCTCACTAGATGAGAGTCTTCTGATGTGGAAAGGTTGGTTAAATATTAACCAATTAGTTCCCAATAAAGCTGCCACGGTGGGGATCAAGAGTTATGAGGTCTGTGAGTCTCAAACTGGCTATCTGTGGCGGTTTGAGATTCACACTCATAAATCATCACCACCACAGCAGTTGGAAGATCCATTAAACGCTTCCACACCGTCCATGGTTTTAAGACTTCTAGATGGTCTTGAATCTAAAGGTCACACTGTGTGGATGGACAATTTTTATAATTCACCTCTTTTAGCGCGCCGGCTCAAAACCCTCGGTTTTGATTGTGTGGGAACCCTGCGGACAAACCGTAAGTTTGTCCCGCAGGACCTAAACAATCTAACCAAGGGGAATATGCGTCCTGGCCAACTTTCTGGTCTTACCTCGGGGGATGTCGATGTCATGGTATGGCGAGATAGCAACAGAGTTGCTATGATCTCGACATATCATGGCAACGCAGTATCCGAGCACCAAGGTTCCACCAAACCCATTTTGATATTGGACTACAATATCATGATGGGGGGGGTGGATAAAAAAGACCAAATGCTGGCCATGTACCCGATCGAGAGGAAACGTACCAAAGTGTGGTATAAGAAGTTGTTTAAAAGGCTTTTAAACGTATCTGTCTTAAATTCATACATTATTCACCGAAAATCCTCACCAGCTCTTTCCACCCCACCTTTATCCCACTGCAAGTTCCGAATTTCCTTAATCCATTCCCTCCTCTCCAAACATGCTTCTCCTTCTTCCTCTTCTGTTTCTTCTTCTACTGTTTCTGTTACCATTCCTTCCGTTTCTTCCTTCACTCGTCCCCTTCCACTCGTACAGAACGTAGACCTCACCCACCGCGTCGAACTGTACCCGACCCGAGAGAATAGAGCTCAGAGACGACTCTGCGTTATATGCAGGAAACGGGTGAGGACGTTCTGTACTGGTTGTGATAGGACCGTCTGCCAATTTAACTGCTTCCTTGTCCTCCATCCATCAGCAAAATTATAGTGTGTACCTATAAATTTCTTTCATTTGCATTTGTTTTATTTATATATTTCTGTTTTATTTTCACTTTTTTATTTATACATTTCTCGTCATCATCATCATTTCTCTCTTGTTGTCACTCTTGTATTCATTTCTTTTTATCTTCTTCTTATTATTACATATTTTTCTAAAGCCTCTTAAGCAACTTTTTGCTGTTTCCTCTCGATCGTTGAGCCGGCCTCTTTTTTGTGTTTTTGTATGTAATAGGGGGCAACAAACAGACATATCGCCTTTATATGCGGGTCTGTACATTGTTTGGATGACACGTGTGAGATGGGTGAAAACTGATTGTTATTAATTGTTTTTTTTTGATTGATTTGATTTTATGAACTACTAGCTGACCCGGCGAACTTCGTACCGCCATTTTTATATACAATAATTAGCAATAAATTAAAATTGCGACTATAATTTGACATTTAAACTATCCTATCTCTCAATTTGGATCGAACTGCACATGGTGTGCAAATTTTATTATAATCGGTTAAGTGGTTTAGGAGTCCATTGAGGACAAACATTGTGTCACGAGATTTATATATATTAAGATAAATTTTATAATAAGAAACAATTGATTTTAAAGTTATTGACTATGTACAGTAAGTACATTTTGTGACAAAGCTGTTGTTTTTTTATATTTTTGTAACAGCCTGTATAATTACTTTTAACTGAATACGAATATGAATATTTTTACGTTATTGACTATGTATAGTAATGATATGTATGTCTTCTAAAAAATAAGTTCAGTTTTTTATATTTTTGTAACATTCTGTATAATTTGGTACTGGCATCTGGAACTTGGCAACTGGTTTTTTATTTCAGATGATTATTTACATGAATGAGCAGCAGCGACGGTCAGATTAAATAGAACTATTTATTTGTCCTCCGTCGGCGGTCTTATCCATATTAGGAATAGCGTGTAATTATAAGATTTGTATCAAAATTGTATACTTTTCACTTTTTTTTTCCTTGTGCGGAAATCCCCTCGGATACCACCGAATGGTGGTTATATCGGACTTTTCACCTTGATTTTAACAATAATAATATTATGAGAACCTATTCTTTTGTTATGTTTTTATTTGTTGTTTTAGTAATTATGCTCACCTCGGCTTCCCACTGGTAGTTTACAGTCGCTAACAAAAAAAAAAGTGATGTGATTGGTCAAATATAAGCATGAAAATATAATGTAAATTCTAGAAATAGAAATACGGCGCCATCTACCGGATATCTGTGTAACTTAGATGCCAAACCGCCATCTATTATGATTTTACAGAACTAACCGATAAATACATTTAATTTGCAAGAACAACTATTGGGATCAATATAATTGGGTAGTTGATACCTTGAGTCAAATTAGTTACTTCTTATCATTGGTCAAAACGATAACTTTGTATGAAAAATGTACATAATACAAATTTGTGACGTCACTGTTTTAGATTACTCAATTGAGCAATATATTTGAATGTATATTTGATGTGTGCGTGTGAACTGAGGGACCATAGTGATATTTTTGTTTGAAATTTTATTAATTTGAAATTTAAAAAGATTTAGTAGTAGGCTCAAAACAATTGTAGAACAAATATGAGAATTTGTAAAAAGATATGTTAAAAACTACAGCCCTTTAAGTGTGGTCCCTCAATCCTCACATACCATCAGCCGGATCTCGGCAAGTATGTAAAAAAATAAGGTATTGTGACTGCAGACATTTAGTAGAGAATTTGTAAAGATATATATACTAAATAACTGAGCACAAATCATCAACGATTAAAAAAATACAACGAATATACTGTGGTCCCTCAGTCCACACACGAAAGATTTTGTTATACTGAATATTGTCACATCAACGGAATAAAATCTTTATTTTCTTACATAATGTTTTAGAACAAGTCTTATAGCAATTTGTAAAAAATAAATTTAAAAAAAATATCGACGCACTTTGAAGATATTTATAATTAAAGCTGGTCCCTCAATCCTCACGTTCTCAAACATACTTGCATGTCTAGCTGCTAGACGACTAAAGTATCACAAAGTGTAGTGTATTAAACTTTTTGGAAAAAGTTTCTACAAAAAATAGGTATCTTTGATTGTGTGTATCTTACCTTTAAAATGAGATTATAGCATTTCAGTGATCTTATGAACAGATATACGAGTAGTGTGACCACACAATGAAAAAAAATGTAGACTACCAATATAATTTTTATTGTAATAGTCAAAACCCAAGGTTGTACGGTTGATTTAGTGTTATGTTACATTACGTATCTTTACAAAGCATAAAATAAAGTAGCTTTTAGACGCTTATCACCATCTATACTAATATTATAAAGCTGCAGGGTTTGTTTGTTTGTTTGTTTGTTTGAACGTGCTAATCTCAGGAAGTACTGGTCCGATTTGAAAAATTCTTTCAGTGTTGGATAGTCCATTTATCGAGGAAGGCTATAGGCTATATTTTATTTTCAAAAAAATTTGGGATCCGTAAGAAAATTGCTAATTTCTAACCCAAGGTGTGAAATCGAAAACCTATTTTTGCGTGCGCTGCAAAGACTATTGACAATAGAACAAAATAATGTATTACGGGTTTGTAGGGCCCATTAAGATCTACAAAAAAGTCCGCGAGAGCATATATCTAACTATCATGGTTTAGTCACAATAACCGCTTTTGTGTTCGAAAAAAATATTAAATCGTCTGAAGAAAGAAACTACGTTAAATGTGTATCGTAATATTAATCCTTATCCAAATTAACCATTACGTTATCAAGGGTATTTATGTAGAAGTAAAATACTTTTTGTTTCATCCCAATCCGACATTTCGTTTAGAAGTTATCACGAGTATAAGACGTTAAGAGTTGGTACCTAATAATGAGTTATTTGCCAAAGAGTTTTTATCAACATAATGCCTAATATTAATCTTTATCTAAATAATTGTGTTGTTTATTATGAGTATTAGATCTTAGAAGAGTATAATAAATACATCTATACTAATATATAAAACTGAAGAGTTTGTTTATTTGTTTGGACGCGCTAATCTCAGGAACTACTGGTACAATTTGAAAACTTATTTCAGTGTTAGATAGCCCATTTATCGAGGAAGGCTATCCATACTTCCGTACTTTATATTATAAATGCGAAAGTAACTCTGTCTGTCTGTCTGTCTTGCTTTCACGGCCAAACCGCTGCACCGATTACAATGAAATTTGGTACACAGATAGTCTAGAGCCTGAGAAAGGACATAGGCTACTTTTTATTGCGAAAAAAAGGTAATAAGGGGTTGAAAGGGGGATGAAAGATTGTATAGAAGAGTGGTGGTTTAATCGCCACACGCCTGCGCATTACCTTGGTGACACCGGACACTCTTGGCAACGAGGTAACAAGGATGTCAAATTCATTAAAAATATTTCTCCTTTTCAACGAAGACTTAAATTAATATAATAATAATAATGTAATAAATAACATACATTCATAAATATGATTTGTATGTTCATTATATTAATAGAAATAAATAAGACAAATTACAAAACAGTGTATACAGTATCGTCATTTTAAGCTAAAATCTTAAATTTTATTTTTTAGGTTGTTGATTACATATAAATAAAAATGTCATTTAAATTTCGTAAAAATTTTAAGATCAAGGGGGTAAAATAACAATAGGGGATGAAAGTTTGTATGGAAATATTCAAGGTTTGTGAAGGCAAGGCAAGGCAAGGCCTATGTCCAGCAGTGGATTGCGATAGGCTGATGATGATGATGCAAGGTTTGCAAAAATGTTTCATGAGTTTGGGACAGGAGACAAAATATTAGAGCTATTCAGATGTAACATTTACTGAGTTATCACAATATGCCTAAGTGTGCTTACCCGAACGGGCAGACATGTGAGGGCAGACGACTGTGCCGCATGCGGATGTTGAATTTTGCTACTACAAATTCGTTATTATTCACTAGGATTCGATTTGTTAACATGATTTTTTGTTTATTCAAATAATTTTCTTCTTGAAAAAATCCGAAGGAAAAGTATCCGGCGGGATTTAAACACAAAAAAAGCAAAAGGGGTACGCCGCAAGATGAAATAAATGCCTGTATGAAACATATGTATTATGGGTACATGTTAAAAAGTTTTGTCTTACTACAATTATGCGAGTACAACTTCACAATTATTTATTAGCAGTGTCAATATGCAAATGCTCTTCTAAAAATAGGAGATGATTGTATGCCAAATGACAGTAACGACATGATTACACTGTGACGTGAGTTCTGGTATATGATAGCACACATGATCTAAAAATAATATATATTCTGATCCGCCGACTAATGAGACAGTACTCGAGGTCCCGGCAAATATCCATGCCCAGGACACCGAGCTTACCCCGTAGTGGCAGTTGAGTGCTCTGAAAAGTGGGGAGGGGAAGAAACGGAGACTTTTTGGTAGAGAACGGGCACACCTGTGTTTTCTTAACGTTGAACTCGACCAGATTCTCATCACCACATTGTTAAATGCGGTTCAAAACCCGGTCAAGCTCAGCGACAATCTCCTATCCATTTTCCTCAACGTCTACTATCTTGGCTGCAGGGTATTCATAATATCGCCCATGCACTGTGCTATCGTCTGCATGGCAATGTATATTGCCAAGGGCTAATATGTCATTGACATGCAGAAGAAACATCTTGGGCGACAGGACCGAATTCTGAGGTACGCTAGCGTTTACCTCCAGAAAAACAGAGGCCGCGCCGTCCGTCGCAAAGAACCCGAATGCGAAGGCGCTGATGAAGAAAAGAGTAAATCTAGAGATGACTCTAGGTGGCAGACCGAATGCTTAGAGATCGGAGAGAAGCGAACGGTGCAAGAACAGGTTGAAAGCCTTGGCCATGTCGAATGTCGAAATAATTTCATACAAAATACTTTTTATTTTATGTACTTATATAAATACTTAAATATGTTTTTAACAGTGAAAAGTGTGTCTTATTTTTAAAATAATATTAGCCTTAATAATTAAAACTGCTACCCAAAGTCACTGTTCCACGCGGACGAAGTCGCGGGCGCAGCTAGTTTAGGCTATGTTTCAAGGAAGCTTTATGTACTTATAATACCCCAGTATTTTACAAACCATTAAAGTAACATAGTGGTATTATGTATACAGCTCAGTTTTATACGTTTTATTAACACATAAAATTGAACATTTAAAAACACAGGATTTTGTAAAATATTTACAAAAAGTCCGCGATAGTACCTATCGATCTATATTAATATTATAAATTTGAAAGTGGCTTAGTCTGTTTCTCTATTATGCTTTCACGGCTAAACCAATAACAGTGCCTGCACTTGGTAAGGCATATAACTTATTGTAATACTTTTGTTTAAGTACGTAAAATTTGGATATAACTTAATGAATGTAAGAAGATTTGTTGGTCCGTACTGTAACTCCCTGGCAAAAAATGCGAATGACTCTGTTTTGTGAAAAAAAGTTCTGTGAAAAAAAAAGCAAGATAGAACTTTTTTTCACAAAACAGAGTCATTCGCATTTTGTACTTGCACTTTGCACTGGGGTATTATAAGTACATAAAGCTTCCTTGAAACATTGCCTAAATGGTGATAAGCGACCACGAAGCAAATACAAAGAGGAGATGGCATAAGCGCATAGGTCCCGTGACAAAATACAGGTCCCGACGTCATCGCAGTTATCGCGACTTACAAATTAGACTGTCAACGTCAATGTTCTAGAACTTTATCGAAAAATCGCAATCTATACTAATATTATAAAGCTGCAGAGTTTGTTTGTTTGTTTGTTTGTTTGAACGCGCTAATCTCAGGAACTACTGGTCCGATTTGAAAAATTCTTTCAGTGTTGGATAACCCATTTATCGAGGAAGGCTATAGGCTATATTTTATTTTCAAAAAAATTAGGGATCCGTAAGAAAATTGCTATTTCGTAACCCAAGGTGTGAAATCGAAAACCTATTTTTGCGTGCGCTGCAAATACTATTGATAATAGAACAAAATAATGTATTACGGGTTTGTAGGTCTCATTAAGATCTACAAAAAAGTCCGCGAGAGCATATATCTAACTATCATGGTTTAGTTACAATAACCGCTTTTGTGTTCAAAAAAATTATTAAATCGTCTGAAGAAAGAAACTACGTTAAATGTGTATCGTAATATTAATCCTTATCCAAATTAAGCATTATGTTATCAAGGGTATTTATGTAGAAGTAAAATACTTTTTGTTTCATCCCAATCGTTCATTTCGTTTAGAAGTTATCACGAGTATAAGACGCTAAGAGTTGGTACCTAATAATGAGTTATTTGGCAAAGAGTTGTTATCAACATAATACCTAATATTAATCGTTATCCAAATAAATGTGTTGTTGATTATGAGTATTAGATCTTAGAAGAGCATAATAAATACATCTATACTAATATATAAAGCTGAAGAGTTTGTTTGTTTGTTTGAACGCGCTAATCTCAGGAACTACTGGTCCAATTTGAAAAATTCTTTCAGTGTTAGATAGCCCATTTATCGAGGAAGGCTATAGGTTATATATCATCACGCCAAGGCCAATAGGAGCGGAGCACCAATGAAGAATGTTTCAAAAAGGGGGGAAAATTATCACGCTACGGGCAATAGGAGACGCAAACGACGTTGCGTGGGTCAGCTATACTAATATATAAAGCTAAAGAGTTTGTTTGTTTGTTTGAACGCGCTAATCTCAGGAACTACTGGTCCAATTTGAAACATTCTTCCAGTCTTAGATAGCCCATTTATCGAGAAAGGCTATTGGCTATATATCATCACGCTTAGACCAATAGGAGCGGAGCACCAATGAAGAATGGGGGAAAATTATTACGCTACGGGCAACAGAAGACGCAAATGACATTGCGTGGGTCAGCTATCCATACTTATATTATAAATGCGAAATTATCTCTGTCTGTCTGTCTGTCTTGCTTTCACGGTCAAACCGCTGCACCGATTTGAATGAAATTAATTTATTTACACAGATAGTCTAGAGCCTGAGAAAGGACATAGGCTACTTGTTAATGCAAAAAAGGGGTTGTAAGGGGTTTAAAAGGGGGATGAAAGGTTGTTCTGGGGGTTCACTCGCCACACGCCTGCGCGTTACCTACGTCGGGCGTCTTGACAACGAATAAACGAGGCTGTCACAATAATAAAAAATATTTCACTATTTCAATGAAGACCTAAATATTAAGATATTAAGTATGTATTCGTCAATCTGATTTGAATGTTCATTATATTAATAGAAATAAATAAGCCAAATTAATATAATTAATTAACAGCGTTTCTTAACTTCAAAATTCTCTGCAGAAGTATCGTCATTATACGCTAGCTGTTGGTTAGGTAAGAATGAAAATGTCATTTAAAGTTTGTAAAAATTTTACCCTCAAGGGGGTAAAATAGCAACAGAGGATGGCAGTTTATATAGAAATATGTTAGGTTTGTGAGTTAGTTTGCGACAAGAGACAAAATATGTATTAGAGCTATTCTGATATGACATTTACGGAGTTATCACGGAGAAGATAGTATGCCAACTGACAGTAACGACATGATTACACTGAGACGTGGGTTTTGGTTTAAGATAACACAGATGATTTAAAAATAATTTCAATCCTGATCTGCTGACTAATGAGATAGTTATCAATTAAACGAACGGATCATGTCAGGCGTGGAGGGAGATGTTGTCGAATACTTAAAGTCTTTAGAAATATCAGGAGTGCCTTCCCATAAGTTGAGGCTGCAAGTTAATGTTCCAGTACTATTAAATGAGGTATCTTGAGCGCCAAAGCAATGTAATAGTACATGGCTAAATATTACACAACTGGGGTACAACATTGTAAAAGCTACAATCATGACGCATGGAATGGCAAAAGAAGATAATGTTTTAATTCCCCGTATTCCAATAATTCCAACTTATTTGACATTTTAATTTAAAAGAATGCCGTTTCCGCTGAATGCATGAAAACAGCATTTCCAATAACAATATTAACAAAACCCAAGGACAGATGCTTAAAGATACAGTATTTTTTTTTCTCATGGGCAGCATACTCACGTATATCAAATCCGCAAAATCTTCATATTTTGGCAAAATATGGCAAAAGAAAAAACGTAGTTATCAAAATTGTACTTTTTTTTTTGAAGCTGCCAAAGTGACTATGGTCAGCCTGATGGAAAACTCAAGCAGAATCCAACAGTGGGGGCAACCATACTCACTGGGAAAGCAGATAATGTAGAATTGCGTCCCACACTATGACGGCTTAGTGAGATGCTTTTTCACGCCCCACTTAATTTACGCCCCACTTAAAGGGCCCGGGATCACAGTGGGAGAGAAACACGTGCGCTGTAAGTGAGTTCCAGTTTTTAGCTGCTCGGCACAGGAAGGATGAACCAAACCGTTTGGTTCGAGAGTGAACATGTTATTCTGCAGAGGAAGGGAGAAGGGGGACCAGTTGGAAGAGCTCCTCAGAATACTTCCAATGATACAGATGGTAGTGGACTGCTATAAAGGCGATATCTCTACGCAGCTGCAGAGGTTCAAGGAACTCGGTGGCTTCGGGACTGTTAGTAAAGCGGACTGCTCGCCACTGCAACCGATCGAAAGCATCAAGCAAATACTGCGCGGATCCATCACAAAGATGAGAACAGTACTCGAGGTCCCGGCAAATATCCATGCCCAGGACACCGAGCTTACCCCGTAGTGGCAGTTGAGTGCTCTGAAAAGTGGGGAGGGAAAGAAATGGAGACTTTTTGGTAGAGAACGCGCATAACTGTGTTTTCGTAGCGTTGAACTCGACCAGATTCTTATCACCCCATTGTAAAATGCGGTTCAAAACCCGGTCGAGCTCAGCGACAAGCTTCTGTCGACTTTCCTCAACGTCTGCCAGCTTGGCTGAACGGTGTCAAAATATCGCCCATGAACTGAGCTATCGTCTGCATAGCAATGTATGTTGCCAAGAGCTAACATGTCATTGATATGCAGAAGAAATAGTGTGGGCGAAAGGACTGAACCCTGAGGTACGCCAGCGTTTACATCCAGAACATCAGAGGCCGTGCCGTTGCAAAGGCCCATAATGCGGCGTTGATGAAGAAAAGCGTCAATCCAGTGACATAGTCTAGGAGGCAGACCGAATGCCGAGAGCTTGGAGAGAAGCGAGCGGTGCCAGACCCGGTCGAAGGCCTTGGCCATGTCAAATGTCGAAATAAGCTCATATAAACACTTTATAATTTATGTACATATATAAATACTTAAATAAGTTTTTAATAGTAAAACGTGTGTCTTATTTGTAAAAAAAATCGAGTGGTGTCGTGGGACATCAGATAGGAATGAGTTCCATATCAAAAATACAGATGGCGCTATACTAAATTTTTCGTTCACGAAATAAATAAATCATTACAGATGGCGCTATACAAAATTTTTAGTTTTCACGAAATTGTCTTAACCCCTTTATTTTATTTAAACTGATTTATAAAAATATATAAAAGTTCTATGCGAGGTAAAGAAAATAAAACTATTCAGGTACCGATACATTTTGTATTATGATTTTATATCGATAAAAATCCTACCTATATTAATAACGCGAAAGTTTGTTAGTATGGATGGATGGATGTTTGTTACTCTTTCACACAAAAACTACTGAACGGATTTAAAACTTTACAGTAATATAGCTTATACATCAGAATAACACATAAGTTACTATTTGCAGTGATAACCGACATACACGCGGGCGAAGCCGCGGGCAACAGCTAGTCCTTGAATATTCTCGGATTATTCCTTATAAAAGATGAAGTGTTGTGTTTTATCTTGTACAAATAACTTGGATAGACGTTCTGGTGCCATGAATGGCATAATATTTCATTTGTAAGTAATTTTATACACAATTTCGTAAAATAGTTCTAGAAAAATCTCTCAGTGTGTTGTTGAAATATAGTTAAATCTATTCGCCACTAGATGGAAAAACTTTGTGTGATGGGAAATAAAAATACAAAGGTTCGTAGAGCTGAGTATTTATAAAGTAAATCATAAAAAAATATTAAAATATGTTCTTGTTATACTGTGGCAATTAAAATGTTTGTCTACTCTGTGTAGTGGACTAGCTGTTGTCTGTGGTCTGTGGCTTCCTCTTTGATTTAAGTGTCATGTCGGTTGATTGTTCTAAAGTAAAGTGGATAGATGTATAAAAATCTGTTTAATTAAACACAGTTGGCTTTTCTCAAAACTTTATTTATTTCTGTCTCCGTCCGATCAAGTACACCCTAACAGGTTATGGGACCAAGCTCGTAGTTGACAGATTGAAAAGTATTAAAGAGATTTAAAAAACGTCTCACTGCGTGCACCCGGCGACGGCGTTTTTTACAGAAGATAGAGGCTGGAGAGGACAGAATACTACAGCAGCAGCATAAAAGAGCATCTACAATCATGGCAAGTGATAGAAAAGATACCGGCGTAATAATATTAAACGAAAATAATTGGTCACTATGGCGTTTCCAGGTTACGATAACCTTACAGGCTAAAGGTTTGTACGATGTATTATTGAAAGAGCCAGTGACGACAGAAGAAAAAGCGTACGACTTAAAAGCTAAAGAGATAATTGTTCAACGAGTAGAAGAAAACATTTTGTCACTACTATTGTCTTGTACTACAGCACATCAAATTTGGGAAAAATTAAGTATAGTTTTTGAATCCAAATCGAATGTGGGCATTCATCTATTACAGCAGAGGTTTTACAACCTGAAATATCAACCTCCCATGATAAACTTCATCTCAAATACAGAAGATCTGGTTAACAAACTCAAACTCAACGGAGAAAGTTTTTCAGAACAGATGATAATAACCAAGATATTGATAAGTTTGCCAGATGAATATAGATACTTTATTTCAGCATGGGAATCCGTCACAAAAAGTGAACAAACATTCAAAAACTTGACAGCGAGACTACTTATAGAGGAGGAGCGACTATCAAACAAAGAAGAGGACACAGAGGCTACAGCGTTGGTTACACGGAAGAAAGGAGCATGGAATAGAAGACAGCAAGATCAAAAAAACAAGAATAGGTCTAAAATTATAGAAGTTAAAGAAGTGCAAAAGTGTTATGAGTGCGGTAAACCGGGTCATTTTAAAAGAGAGTGTCGTTCACGTAAGTGCAACTATTGTGGTAAAGTAGGGCATGTCTACAGTGACTGTCGACAGCGTCAGAACAAAAACAAGAGTGAACCAAGGGCTTACATCGCTAGGACGAACTGTCAACAAACAGAGTGGATAATGGACACAGGCGCTAATGAACACATGTGTTGTAATAAAGAACATTTCAATGACTTTAAGTTATTAAAAGATGAAAGGTATGTAACAGTAGGAGACGGCAGAAAATTAAAGGTTTTAGGTATAGGCCAAATAAAGTTTATTGCACATAATGGTGAACCATCTATTCTCATGGGTGTACTTTATGTTCCAGAATTAAAAATAAATTTGTTTTCAGTAATTAGTGCAATAGACAGAGGAAATTTTATTATGATGTCTACTAAAGAGGGCTGTAAATTTATGTTAAATGGTGTAACTACACTTATAGCTGTGCGTAAAAATGATTTGTATGTTTTGGATTTTGAGTTATCTAAAACAAGTGCATTACTCTCTCTCTCAGATTGGCATCAAAGATTAGCTCATCAGAATATTAATTATATCAAAGAGATTTTAGATAATTCATACATTGGATATGAATGGCAGAATGATCAATGTCAATCATGTATTGAAGGTAAGCACCATAGGTCATCATTTCAGAGTAAGAAGCATAGAACAGCAGGAGTGGCAGAGTTGATACATGCAGATCTTTGTGGCCCAATGGAGGAGGATTCTGTTGGAGGGGCAAAGTACTTTTTACTACTTAAAGATGATTTTTCAAATTACAGAAGTATTTACTTTTTGAAACAGAAGACTGAGACACCAGAGAAGATAATGCATTTTATTAGACATACAGAGAGACAGAATGGGCATAAAATCAAAATACTAAGGACGGATAATGGTACAGAATTTACTAATAAACATTTAAAGGATTTCTTACAGAATCATGGCATCGAACATCAAACAACAGTACCTTATCATCCTGAACAGAACGGAAAAGCAGAACGTGATATGCGTACAATAGTAGAAGCAGCAAGAACTATGCTCATAGCAAAGAAATTACATAAGGAATTGTGGGCAGAAGCTGTGAACACTACTGTCTACATTCTCAATAGAACGAGCAAAGGAAAAGATAGCAAGACACCATTCGAGATTTGGGAAAACAAGAAATTTGATATTACTGCTTTAGACAAAATCTTTGGTACAGAAGTCTACACTCATATACCTAAGGAAAAAAAAAGGAAGTGGGACTCAAAATCAGAAAAAGGTATATTTGTTGGATATGAAGGTTCAAAGGGTTTCAGAATTTATTATCCAAATAGAAGAAATGTGCTTATTAAAAGAGATGTAATATTTATTAAAGAACAGGAGAACCCTATAGGTAAAGAAGACAAAAGGAACAGAAGATACATAGAGGAGAATATAGATGTAGTCATAGAAACAGAACCAAATACACAGAGAGCGAGGAATACAGAAGAAAGTACAGACAGTTTTACCATTGATGAGAATACAGACAGATTGGCTACAGAGAATGCTTATGAGACAGCTACAGAAGATGACAATACAGAAGAAATTACAAATTCTACAGATGAAGAAACTACAGAAGAAATAGAAAATACAGAAGAATTAAGAGAAGACAGAGATGTTAGAACAAGGAAAAGAATTTTAAAGACTCCAAGGTGGATGGAAGACTATCATGTTGGTTTAGTCTCTCTAGAAAAAGAAGAATTAACTTATGAAAAGGTGATAAATGGAAAATACTCAAATAAATGGAAAGATGCTATAGATAGAGAAATAGAAGCTTTAGAGAGAAACAATACATGGGTTGAAGTAAAAGATACTAATGGCAAGAGAGTGATAGAGACAAAGTGGGTTTTCAAAATTAAAAAGGGAGAAAATACAGAGAAGGACACATATAAGGCACGATTGGTTGCAAGAGGTTTTCAACAGAAAGATAACATAGATTTGACAGATATTTACGCACCTGTTGCAAAATTACCAACATTGAGAATATTAATGGCTATAGCTGCAAAATATAATTTGGATTGGACACAAATGGATGTAAAAAACGCATTTCTTTATGGAGATATAGAAGAAGAAGTCTATATAACATTACCAGAAGGACCTAAAGATTATAAAAATAAAGTTTTTAAATTGCAGAAGTCACTATATGGTTTGAAAAAATCTCCAAGAAATTGGAATGATAAATTCAATAAGTTCATGTTAGAAATAGGATATGAAAGAAGTAAAGCAGACTATTGTTTATACTACAAGAGAAGAGAAAAATGCTATGTACTACTATATGTCGATGATCTGATAATAATCCATGAAAATACAGAGCAAATAGAGAAACTAAAGAAGTCTTTAGAAAGTAAATTCAAGATGGTTGATATGGGAAATAACAATGCTACATATTTAGGTATTAATATCAAGAAAGTTGGAAGCAATATTGAAATAAATCAAAAACAGTATCTACAGGAGTTATTAAAGAAGTATAATATGAATGACTGCAATCCAGTAAATACACCAATAGAACAAGGCATTGAACTTAACATGAAACCTTCTACAGACAAAAAGATAGAGAATCAATGCAGACAGCTGATTGGAAGCCTCATGTATGCCATGCTTGGAACCAGACCTGATATCTGCTATGCTATTAGTTACCTTAGCCGATACCAAACATATGCTGATGACACACTATGGAAAGCTTTGAAAAGGATTCTAAGATACCTAAAGGGAACTATAGACTATAAACTTATATACAAGAGCAATGGAGAAAATCTACTGACAGGATATACAGATGCTGATTGGGCAGGGGATAGAAATGATAGAAAGTCAACATCTGGTTTTGTAATTAAAGTTTTTGGTTGCACAGTTTCATGGAGCAGTTCTAAACAACAGTGTGTGGCATTATCTTCTACAGAATCAGAATATATAGCACTGGGAAAAGGAATGGCTGAAGGTTGCTGGATAAAGAATCTTTTAGGGGAGTTACAGTTAATTTCAGAGGGTTTTATCATTTATGTTGACAACCAGTCTGCTGTTCACATTGCCAAAAATCCTGAACAGCACAAGCGATTAAAACATATAGACCTTAGATATCATTATATAAGAGATATAGTTAATAGTGGAGTAGTGTCTTTGAAGCACATTAGTACAGAAGAGCAAATAGCTGATTTATTTACAAAGCCTTTGTCAAAGACATTGTTTCAAAAGTTTTCTTTAAAATTGTAAGTTTTATAGATTGTAAAATTGTTTTAATTGAGGGAGGGTGTTATACTGTGGCAATTAAAATGTTTGTCTACTCTGTGTAGTGGACTAGCTGTTGTCTGTGGTCTGTGGCTTCCTCTTTGATTTAAGTGTCATGTCGGTTGATTGTTCTAAAGTAAAGTGGATAGATGTATAAAAATCTGTTTAATTAAACACAGTTGGCTTTTCTCAAAACTTTATTTATTTCTGTCTCCGTCCGATCAAGTACACCCTAACAGTTCTGCATTCTTGCCTAAATAATTTTTAATCGAAAAAGTATTATTTTTTGTATTTTTTGTAATCATTTTGTGAACACTGACGTCTATCGTCAACTAGGAAAACAAACATCAACAGAACAAAGAGACAGGGCCGTAATTAGAATTAATGTTTTTATCTATATTCAAATTATATCTATATTAATCTAGAATTTAAAGTACTTGAAAATGAAACAAATTTTACTTATACTGATTATGTGATAGGTTTTCTAACTAACTAAAATTCTATCCCAGGAATCCCAGGAAAATTAAACTTTCTCGGAACCCACAACGAAATTAATCAAACGAAAACTGAAGAATTTGAAAATATAATAAATGAAAAACTAATTTGTAGAAACATTTTTTTTTGTATTATACTCCTACTTGTATGTTATTGTTCTCTTTATTGTATGTGTTTGTTGTTGTACTATATTTCTTTGTTTTTGTTCTCTCTCTCTAATATATATATATGTTACCGTCAGATTGTCAAAACCGTTTGATTGTAATATATCTCGCGAGATTGTAAAATGCTATCTACGAATCGCAAGTCGCGCGCTGATTGGTTGAACAGCATATGTCCCCGCGCCGCCATATTTGTTTGTTAATTTGTCTTTGATGCCAAATGTAAAGTATTTCTGTGATTGTAAATTGATTTCATGTTGAAAATACCTCACAGCTTTAGGATTAGTTATATAAAGTTGCTGTGGCAGAAAAAATAATTTGTGATTAATCAAAGAAGTAATAACCTAAACTATCTCTATGGGCATTGATCGGCCTACTATAAAACCGAACAATCAGGGAAAGTTGACAATTTGACGCGCGTAAGTAGTATATCACATCGATAGTTGGCAATCTCGCTAGGTAGATTATAATCTTACGGTTTTTATAATCTTACGGTGACATATTTAAATAAGTAATAAATCAAGTACATCACCAAGGTTACGGGGAAGATATAAAGAACACAGAAACTTTCACTTTTATACTATACTAGCTGACCCACGCAACTTCGTTTACGTCTCCTATTTCCCGTAGCGTAATAATTTTCCCTCGTTTTCGCAACATTCTTCATTTGTACCACTCCTATTGGTCTAAGCGTGATGATATATAGCCTATAGCCTTCCTCGATAAATGGGCTATCTAACACTGAAACATATTTTCTTTTGAAAAAAAAAAAATACATTTTTTTTTTCAAATCGGACCAGTAGTTCCTGAGATTAGCGCGTTCAAACAAACAAACTCTTACGCTTCATATATTAGTATAGAATATATTAGTATAGATGTTATGTACGATGTTTCTTACTAATAATATTTTTGCGATACATGCATCAAAATGATTTACAAATTTGACTTTAAAAAAATAACTACCTGATAAGAAAATTCTGAGTACGTCCCTGTATGTCCCTTACATCGTACGCTTAGTGTCAAATAGCTAAACTACATAGCAACATCAACATGTAACGATGCAAGTAGTTTTGCTATTGATTGGTAGATGGCAAAGGGCAAAGTAACCCCCCCTCACCCCCGCAAATTGTCACGCATTGTTTCATACAAAAATTTCATTAGGGCATCTCCTCTTTGTATTTGCTTCGTGTAAGCGACTAAAAGCTACTTTATTTCATGCTTTGTAAAGATACGTAATGTAACATAACACTAAATCAACCGTACAACCTTGGGTTTCGACTATTACAATAAAAATTATATTGGTAGTCTACATTTTTTTTCATTGTGTGGTCACACTATAATCTCATTTTAGAGGTAAGATACACAATTAAAGATACCTATTATTTTGTAGAAACTTTTTACAAAAAGTTTAATACTCTACACTTTGTGATACTTTAGTCGTCTAGCAGCTAGACATGCAAGTATGTTTGAGAACGTGAGGATTGAGGGACCAGCTTTAATTATAAATATCTTCAAAGTGCGTCGATATTTTTTTAAAATTTATTTTTTACAAATTGCTATAAGACTTGTTCTAAAACATTATGTAAGAAAATAAAGATTTTATTCCGTCGATGTGGCAATTATTCAGTATAACAAAATCTTTCGTGTGTGAACTGAGGGACCACAGTAT
This sequence comes from Diaphora mendica, assembly GCA_949125395.1. Classification (NCBI taxonomy): domain Eukaryota; kingdom Metazoa; phylum Arthropoda; class Insecta; order Lepidoptera; family Erebidae; genus Diaphora; species Diaphora mendica. Next base: position 37,806,348 of record OX421310.1, on the reverse strand, counting down.
AGTCGTTGTATTTTTTTAATCGTTGATGATTTGTGCTCAGTTATTTAGTATATATCTTTACAAATTCTCTACTAAATGTCTGCAGTCACAATACCTTATTTTTTTACATACTTGCCGAGATCTGGCTGATGGTATGTGAGGATTGAGGGACCACACTTAAAGGGCTGTAGTTTTTAACATATCTTTTTACAAATTCTCATATTTGTTCTACAATTGTTTTGAGCCTACTACTAAATCTTATAAAAATTTCAAACAAAAATATCACTATGGTCCCTCAGTTCACACGCACACTATTTGATTTAAATTTGTAATAGAAACGAAAAGCTGTAATAATTATATTTTCAGAGATGTTTCGTAATATTCATTGTAAGGAGACATAGGTATTTATCACTGACGAAATATATACTTAGACTTACACCGCATGAACTTAGAGTTGTACGCGGATATATAATAAGCTTAATCACACTAATATATAAAGGCGAAAGTTTGTGTGTATGTTTGTTACTTCTTCACGCGCAAACGGCTGGACAAATTTGGATAAAATTTGGTATAAAGGCAGCTGACACCATGGATTAACACATAGGCTACTTTAAAAAAAATTGGAGCGAAAACCGATAAAGACGCGGGCGGAGCCGCGGGCAACAGCTAGTGTTTACTAGATGTCACTAAGTGTATCAAATCGTAAATTTCAAAGATATTTTCTGAGCTTATACTCCGATACGAATCCGAGAGTAAACTGTCAAGTTTATTTGTTTTTGTATTTGTACAAAATGTACCACTAGATGTCATTTTCCAAACAATTACATTAGTAATTATATTTAAGTATATTTAGTATTATAATTAATTACATTTTAATGAGACCCGGAAACGCATCTGAAGTGCACTTCAAGTGCATACCTAAAGCCACTCGACACCATAGCAATTACGACGGCATCTTGTGCGACATCTGAGAGGTTATATTTTATTAAATCGTCCAAGAGCCATCTAAGAGTATACACAAATAAATAAAATTGAAATGTCGGTTTATAATTTCAAATAAACAGCTTCTTAATAAAATGCTTCTCAGTAAATACGGTACATGAATATATTTTTTTACTTTATTTTTGTATGAAACTTTTTAAATTTTCACATAAACCTCTGTGTGTAGGTTTTTTAAATTGACTTAAGTAAGGACTGAGAAAATATATTTAGAATTTCTATTTAGGGGATAAAATAGGGGTATGTAGCTTGTATGCAACTTTTTATTTCTTTAATGGATTTAAAAAGAAATATAAATCTATGAAATAATAAAAAAGTTGTGAGTCTTGTAACTTTTCACCATAGAAATTTGCATAGGTACCTAATAATATTTTTCTTGTATATTTCAGTTTGTAAATTTCATTAAGGTCGAGTCTTGCTTGCAATGGTTTTTTTTTATTTGAATGTGTTAACCACAACTAAGTAGGGGAGATTGGGTAACAGTGGATCACGGGGTACAGTGGATTATTCACAATAACTCGGTATGTGTTATGCTTACGCACACAATGAAACGTGTTTTTGTCGCCTAGTCCGTCCCCCTTTCCGATGCACTAGTCGTCCAACGGGTGACAAAGCGGGAAGTTGCGCTGTCAAACTTCGCGCAGTAGGTAAGTAACGAAAGTATTTATTTACGTGATTTTAAAATTAGTTTTATATCTAAGTGAATAAGATATCTAAATGTTTTAATTTTGTCGTACACTTGTGATATCCTAAATCTTAAGTAGCTTGTGTCGTTTTATCTGCAAGATAGGTAGTAATTGTTTTATTTATTGTATTATTCCAGAACCGCCATTGGGTCACAATGAATCATTTCGTATTGGGTCACAGTGGACTGCTGATCCATTGTAACCCATGGAACAAAAATCGATTCAAAATTAGTTTTTAGGTAAAAGTGCCCCGCAATCGGGTAAGAAAGACTGGCATCAGACTTCACACTGAAGAACAAATGAGAAATGCTCTCAAACTCATTTCGGATGGTCACAAAATAAGAGCTGTGGCTAGATCAACCGGTATTCCATTTACAACTTTATTTGAATACAATAAATAAAGTTAAAAACAATCCGGATCCTAAAAAACCAATAAAACCCACACCTAATTAAGCAGTTCGTCAAATATTTACCGATAACCAAGAAAACAATAGAGTCGATTATATTGTTAAGGGCAGCCAAATGTTCTATGGACTTACTATAAGAGACGTTCGAGGCCTAATTTACGAAGTAGCGATCTTAAATAATACAAAAGTACCAGATACATGGCATAAAAGTAAGCTTGCAGGGATTGAGTATCTGTATTTCATCAACAACCCATAACGCCCCACTGCTGGGCTCGGGTCTCCTCTCAGGAGAGGGTTAAGGCCATACATACCCACGTAAGGACTGGCAAGACAACGCTGTGGCTACGTCATCTTGCCGTTGCGTTGGATGTTTTTTTAATCCGCCCAAAAGTATCTGTAAAGTCTCGGAAAAAGAAATAATCGATTATCTTTCCGAACTCCTGAAGGATGCAGTCTTAGCAGAGTGACGTCTTTCAACCGTCATAATGTGAATGTGTTCTTTGATAATAACCAAAGCTTGAAGACTGTTTGTGTTGTTATCTTAGAATTTAAATTAACAGACTGTTGATTAGGTCAAAGAAAAAAAAACTAAATTTATTACGAAGCTCATTAATGTGAAATTGTTATTTTTTTATAAGACTGGTTTGATTTACATGAAAGAAGATTGTACAATGATACATATAAAAGACTCATAATACGAAAATTGTTGTATTTTCCTAGTTTTTTTACGTAGATCCAGTCTACCCAAGTTGATTCACTGTCACCCATGCATTGATCCAAAGTGACCCATTCCCGGGGCACAGTGGATCATTTTCCATTTTTTTAAAAAGTTGTTATAACTTGTAAATTTTATAAAATACAAGCCATCAAATGCTTTTTTTTTAAAGATTAGATACAGATATTATGATTTCATTTCAGAGATGAATCATTTAGCCATTTATTTTCCAGTTGCATTGCTTCAAAAAAAAAGTGATCCACTGTTACCCAGTCTCCCCTAGGTGATATGCATTTGTTTTTATATGATTTTCTTTTGTTTTCTCTTGTGTCTTATAAATAAATATTAATAACACAATGTTAAGGAATGTTTTCTTTAATAATATCGATAACTGACGTAATACGTACGGGGAGGAAGATAACCAACAGAAATAGGGGGTTCCTCATTTTTACACTGGGGTAGCTACTGGGTGAACCACGATGAACACACATCACAATGACCATCTGTTAGGTTTCTCTAGAGAGTCAAATCTCGAGATATCTTAACTAATATTATAAAGAGTACCTAAAGATTTGAATTCTTGTTTGTTTTCTACGATTTAACTGAAAAAATACTTAACCAATTTGGAAAAATCATTCTCTATTAGAATTATCCCTGGTGAACATAGGCTATAATATTTTCAAAGTTGGAGATCCATATAACACAAAGGGTAAAAAATTTAAAAAATATTCTGTTGTAACTATTTACAATAGAGCAAAGTAATGTACTTCAATTTTATAGAGGACAATAATGTACACAAAAAAGTCCGCCATACCTATGTCTAACTTTTATAGATATGTCACAATAGCTACTTAATTGTGTTAAAATAATCAAAATTTGTTGAAAAAAATCCATATTATTCAGTGATGGAAGCTCAGTAGGCTGAAGCCTAGGGCGGCTTATTTTAGGGGGCGGCAAATTAAAATATTTAAAAAACTACATTACTGTAATAGAAATGGAGAAAATAAGTCTTGGCAGTTTAACAGGAAGAAAGCGTCCGTTTCAGAGGGTGGCGGCAAATTAGGTTCAAGTAGAAATTTTCATCCTTAGTCCTTTCCGCCACCTCTTTCTGTGCAATGTTATCTTCGCAGAAGATAAAACTCTGTTGCTATCTACTATGGAGCATAACATGGTTGGGAGCGAGAGATATTCTCCCATAACTGCATTCTATATACAACGCTGCGATGCTTAAGTAAGCACAGGGAATCGGCTCAATACACTGGACAGGCTGGATTCAACTCACTCCTAGTAAGCGCGTGCAGGTATTTCCAAAGCAACTGTGCCCGGAAAGAACCTATGTTACGCGGAACCAATCTCACATGGATATTCCTGCCAATTGCGCATTCTGCCTCCGTAGACATGATGTGATACACGCGTATGGCTCAAACCAAAGAGGGTGCCTGTGGCGCACCCTACTCTAGGCGGTCAGTGCTACCGTCTACACCGGGTACCGCAAAGTGTTATTAACCGGAGAATTCTGCGTTCCATTTTGTCGCAACGCTCAGTTTACCTGAATTCGGCAAAAGCTTTCGAGCAAACTATCGAAAGTGCTCGTCAACCTACTGTTAAGGAACAGGCCTAGATACATTATTTGGGATTAATACAGTACGAGAACTAAATTGAACACGATTGAGGCGCCTTAAAGTGGCCTCAGATATTCATCTTGGAACGACACATATATTTTATTATGTCACAATAATGATGTCGATTACTGAAAGAAAAATAATGTAAACGATCATAATCTTCACTTTATAAATACACACATCAAAAGTGTCTAGGGATCAAGCATTTTTATGCGGATTTCTTGAGATTGAGATGTGGCTTTGGCCCTGGCCTGCTCAGTCGCCAGACTTGAACCCGATTGAGCATGCATGGGATATGCTACAGAGAAGAATATGCCTGCCGAATATGGAGGGTATCCAGTCGCAAGAAGACCTTTTTTTGTTGTTGCAACGAACATGGGCGGCCATTCCACAGCGTGTTTGGATGAACTCATTTTGAGTATGCCAAACCGATGTTCTTGTGTTGTTAGTGTTCGCGGTAGAAACACGGATCATTAATTGTTTAAGTTACCTAATAAAATTTTAAAGAAAACTGTTATTTCAGTCTTTTTTTCGAACTTTAATGTTAGTGGTTCAAATGTCAAAATCCCTTTATTAGGAAAATGGCAAATTTCTTTATTAATGCAAAGGTGACTTGGTTTATCGTTACTGTGACAAACGAAAACACTTTATTTGATGAATCCTTAAAGAAAATTTTTTTTTTTTTTTTTTTTTAATTATAATTAATATCAATCAGGAGAAAAGTTATTGCAAAAATATATGTTGATCCCTAGACACATATGTTGATCCCTAGACACTTTTGATGTGTGTATTTAAGTAAAACTTAATCTTTATTAAGTAATTTTTTTTTTTCGTGGGTACGTTTTCAAAAGTTCACACGCAGCGTACGTGGCTTCGTTACGCATCTGCTATCTTATTTGGGGAGTGCTCCGAGCAATTGATTGAATTGATGCCTGCCTCCTTTTTCCGCCATCATCCTACGCGACTGCAGTTTCATCCTCATCATTAAGATGTCAACTGTGCGCTTTTCTAGAAAATTTCTGCCCTTTTTTCTTCCCCAAAGGAAAAAGGGAAAGTTACTAGATATCCCCGATATCTTGCATGTATATCTTGCTGATATCTTGGTTTGTCGTAGCCCGACCGCAAAACACAGCTTTTAGCATAAGCCCATTTATTATCAAATAGTTTATTTATAGTAGCTTTTAGAAGAGTTGTAACATTTCTGCTTTTACGGAATATTGCAAGATACACATTATTGCTTTTTTATCGAAAGTGATCACACAAGCTTTATCTTTAATTAATGCATTTCGAATTTCTGTTATTCTTTTTTTAAATAGATCAGGGCAAAAATGTGGCAAACAATCGGATTTTGCTAGCCACTTTCGGAGTTTCGGATTGTGGTTGGAGCGGCAATTACTACACCTTGCCGCCTTAGGAAAAAATATGCTTTAGATTTATAAAATAATGATAAGCTGAATTTATTTTCGTCTCCTGTCCAACTCATAACCTTTATTTTCGTAGCTGCATCAATGCCAATGCTCTAGAAACCTCTTCTGAACTCTTTAGGTTTTAAAATGCTGTCAACAGGTTTTGGTTTTTGTCGTAATTTAAATAATAGGATAAAAAATTTGTCAGAAAACTGTTTAGAGTGTATATGAAATAATATTTATTTGTTAATCTCCTGACTGATTTAATGTGATTTCAATATTACCTGTTGTACAAATTAAAATATGTATAAGAAATAAAGATTATACTTTGCAGTTTGATCATTTATTTTATATTAAATTGACATATAATGACCTAAAATTTATTGATTATGCCATATCAGATAGGAAATAAAATCGCTCAATATTATTATTTTATCTACACCATATTTACGTAATCGAATAGAATATATTAAAATTAGGGGGCTTCCATTATACCTCGCGTAAGATCAACGTAAAGTGACAGCGTTCGTGCTGTCGTGTTTCGTTGATGAGTGCGAGACCGGAGGCCCAATCATGCAGAAGCATCACTAGGCCGCCATGGTGTAGGTCACCATGCTGCATTGTTGCATTGTCTGCATTCGTAATGAGACCACCACTCTTGGATTGTGCTTATGCTTTTCATCAGACAGAGTAGTTACTTTGGCAGGCCTATATAAAAAAAAAAAAAACATATTCACGACGATTGTGTCACGAAGTGTTTAGTACTTTTTAGCAGAGTTGAAAAAGGAAAAGCTTTTGATTCTGTCGATGGTTAATCCCAGGTTCCTGGTGGTCGGTGACCACGGGACTTCCCTCCGTCCTCGGGAGCCTTGCGGGTTGGTAGCACTCATCGTTGTGGCTGCCTCTCTGACGGGGAAAATGCTTCCCCCTCCAGGCCTCGATCACCACGCCCGGCATCAACAAGACCTCGTCGATGCCGTGGGCCTTAGTCCTTAGCGGCAGTCGTCTTCTTCACCTCCGCGAAGAAGAAGATGAATTCGGGCCTTCCGTTTCGGGTCCGGATGAACTTGGCGTACTTGACCGGCACGCCTTTGCCGGTCAGGTCCTCCACGATCTCTTCCGCAGGGGTGTCGGGTGCCGAGCAAAACTTTATTTAAATTGTCAAGAAAGCTTAATACTTGCTTTACTGAAACCAGTGGCGGACTAACCCCTTCAGAGGCCCGGGGCGGCATAGTTGAATGAGGCCTTAGTGTAAAAAGATTTTTATTAATTTCACATTGCGTATGTACCATTGAGTAGGTATGTACCTACTTGTGTTAATTGATTTACATTTCATAAGTGACGTTTGAACTAGACTTTTATGAAGAGATAGGAAAATAAAATACGTATTTTTTTTAAAACATGTGATAGAATTTATGTAATAGATTTTTGTAGTTTTATCAATTTTATCGTCCAGTTCTTTAGTGTCGCTTGCGTTACAGTTTTTGTCAGTGGCGGATTTATAGATTTGCCGCCAGTAGGCTATAAAGCTTATGCCGGCCCTATTAACCTACAATTTAACATTTCCCTGCTTTTTTCATATTCCCTGTCTATACCCCCTTAGCTCCCGTCTCCGCGCATCACTCCTCTTCCTCTTTCTGAGCCTCTCATGTCCAGCTTCTTGCAGGAAGTGGTTGACAGCCTTTTCCTACAATAGTACATGTGTGGTGACCAGGTTCCCATGGTTCTGTCTCTAATGTCACACTAGCTTATTTCTGTTGCTACCCCTAGGCCTGCGCTTTTAGCCTTCGAGGTCGTTCAGCGATCTCCAGCGCCTGAACAGAGTGCAGACCATTCCCGGGCCTGGCGGACTAAGATGGTTCTAAACCTCACCCAATTCCACTCCGTTCTCTCCTTCGCTCTGTTCTGTTACACCCGCTCTGTCACAGCCGGACGTGATCTCCAAAGTATGTTTTCTGGACATCATCTGCGTCAGTTGGTACGAAGAGGTGCTGTGTTTCTACTCGGACACTTGTCGCTAGGAGGAAATGAATGATTCATGTCGTGTAATGCAGACCTCGAGAGGCTCTCCTGCTTGGTTTAAACTGGCTGCACTGACACTTTAGTAAGTGGTGAACTTCCAAAAAGCGGCGCACCTGTCTGCCAGAGGTACCGCACTGGTGAGCGCTGAACTTACGGGTTATAGGGACACCCATAAGTATAACACAGAGGTCCTCTTATTTTATGGGCCCCATCCTTACTCACTCCCTGGTGACTTAATCTTGATTAACTCGATGCTCGTACTGGTTTAGGCTTAAACCAAGTATCTGTGCCTAATCCTTAACGAAAGATGGTTCTTTGATGAGTATTTCCGATGGCTTGCTCCAAAACTGGTCTTGACTCTGGCTCTAACCGCACAAAGAAGGTCGCGCATATGGCATTCTCAGAGAGCGGTATAAGCAGTTAGCTATACGCGGTTACCGTACCGTATCTATGGAGGCACCGTGCGCGTTGCCCCAGAACCACCCATCAAATTTACTCTTTCTGTGATTGTAGGGAGGACTTATGTAATTTGCCCAGTTTAGACATAACAGCGTAGGGTCCTCCTTGCAGTCATCAGACGTTTCTGCTAAGATGTCATCTCGCGAAAGGAAGCGGCGACGAGGGTTCGGTAAGAAGATTCCCAGTCTGAAACAATTAGCCGTTGACGAACCAGAAAGCAGAGTCACTGATTGCAGGGCTTCATGCCGCCCTGAGTGGTGATTAAAAGATAGTAAAAATAAAAAAATACTGCTTTTAATCTACAGTTACTGCAATATTTTGAAAATCAAAAGGTAGCAGAGCCACGCTCATGTCAGCACGAACAGACCGGCTCTACCGGGGCGGTACTACCCTCGCGTAAGATCAACGTAAAATGACAGCGTTCGTGCTGTCGTGTTTCGTTGATGAGTGCGAGACCGGAGGCCCAATGATGCAGAAGCATCACTAGGCCGCCATGGTGTAGGTCACCATGCTGCATTGTTGCATTGTCTGCATTCGTAATGAGACCACCACTCTTGGATTGTGCTTATGCTTTTCATCAGACAGAGTAGTTACTTTGGCAGGCCTATATATAAAAAAAAAACATATTCACGACGATTGTGTCACGAAGTGTTTAGTACTTTTTAGCAGAGTTGAAAAAGGAAAAGCTTTTGATTCTGTCGGTGCGATTATTTTTTCCAAAGTTGAGAGTAAACTCTAGGCATTTTCGTAAGAAACAAATTTTGGCCCAATTCTACCGCCCCCTAAAATTTCCCGGCCTAGGGCCTACTCAGCCTAGTGGTAAATCCACCACTGGTTTTTGTTAGTCTCACAAGACATTTCACGTATTCTTGTAATATCGACATAATTTATTCGATTCGATTACCGATTCAACAGTTTCATTAATTTCTTCGCAAACGGCATCTTTCTTTCCTTTGATATAATAAATATAAGTAATAGGAATTCGTATAAAAATCCAGCAAGTTCTTTTTTTTATTATTGAATAGGCGGGGCAAAGAAACAGACGTATCGCTTGATGGTAGGCGATTACCGCCGCCCATGGACACCCGCAACACCAGAGGCGTCACAAGTGCGTTGCCGGCCTTTGGGGGATGGGGGAAGGGGGAAGTTTTTTGGCCTGTTCACTTCACTCAACGAAAATTGCCACTATAAAGCTTAATCAGTCACGAACGGTTCACCAAATTGAAAAACATTATTTCCAAACCCCTAATATTTTAAAAGACCTATCCAACGATATCCCACTCTATGGGAGAGACAAATAGAAAAAACACTGTCCCCACTTTATTTCAACACTGTCGGCGACGTAATTATACTCTGTCCATTACTTTATTTTCTTTTTGACAGTTCAAGAAATTTTGAAATTAGTGACGCCCTCACTCATTACCGATTCGATTTGAAACGAATAGTGATTTTATTTATGAAGAACTTTCAATCGTTTTAATTAAATATTTTTTGTTGAAATATTAATTATGCCTTCATTAGTTTTTTATATTATGTAAGAAATAAACAAAAATATAAATAATAAATCAGTAAATTAGATGAATGAACAGAGTTATTGTTCTTTACTCTTGGTTTGATCCTAAATTCCAAGATTTCGACTTAATTCCTTGCAAAAATTCAGTTTTGGAGTCATAGATACAATTTTTATTTCCTTTTTTTATTAAATTTACAGAAAAAATACTTACATGAAGTCAAATTATTTTTATCATATGATCGATTTATCGTATTTCAAGTACTGTTTTATAGTCTGTGGTTGTTTGTTATGCACAGACCACTTCACTAAAGTACCGTCACCGTCAATAAAGTACGACATTACTGTAGTACATAATTCCGAAAAAAAAAATGGTAATTTATAGGCGTGAGCTGTCAAAAAGAAAATAAAGTAATGGACAGAGTATAATGTGTATACCCATGCAACTTTCCATACAACTTTCTAGAACCGATAGTTTTTTATCTAAACCGCGGACAGACGGATAGACAGACGAACATGGAGAAACTGTGAGGGTTCCTTGTTGACTACGGAACCCTAAAAATTGGTAGAAAATGTTCACTACGGGAGGGACCGGAAATACGTCTTCCTATTTTTCTTCCCCCATAAACCACAAAAAAAATCACATTAAGAAATATCTGAATCCCAACGAAGCGGACACGGGTCAGCTAGTTAATTTTAAGAGGGTATTACTTACTGTTTCTTCAGATGTACAACAATATGACCATTAAATTTGTGGCGGCGTAGCCCCCACTTTTATGTCTATTTCCGAACGCAACCATAAGTAGCGCTCCGCGCGATTTTGTCATCTGACAGAAGAAAAAAGATTTGGTGACACCTTCGTTGGCAAACGCCACGCCGGCCGGTCTTTGTTGACGAGCCTGCGGCGACGCATCTTCTAGTTGATGCATAATAACTTCGAGTAGTAGCGACCGAGCCCGCCTTCATTATTGGCTCCGGCATTCGGCCGCCAATCTTTCGTGCTGGTCAGCGATCCTCTACGGTGACTTAGGAGTTCCCGCGGCGGATGCGCGCAAGGAGTGTGCCCCCGCAGCCCTACCCTGCTAATATATCGCTAGTGTGCTTAAAAGTGCTAAAAGTTCAGTACAACTGCAGTGCAAAAGGCCCAAATAGTGTTTAATACGCAATTAGCATTTAACAGACACTAACAAGGTTATAATTATATCACTATAGTGTATCATAACAAGGTTCCAGTTCACGCAAGTATAGTGTACACTTGACTTTTCTATCTTTATACATAATAAACCTAATATTATGGTTACAAGATTTACAAGCAACAGCATATTGTTATATTCATCTTGCGGTGTTGCTACTGAAGCATTTGAAAATTTTTGTTACTTGTGTATATTATTTTGAATTGTTTAACTAAAACTAATTCTAGTTACCATTTTTGTCTAGTGTTAGTTCTATTCCTGTGTTTTGTCAGTTAATCGATAGGTGTCCAGGTTAATTACAATTTTTTTATTATTTTTTTGAGCGTCTAGGTTAACTCTTGTCTGAAATAGTTGAAACAGTTTGTATTACTCATTTAAATAACCATATTTCTATTGTTTTGCTGACATTTCAACTTCACAAATTATACACCTTTTGACAGAAATTGTACCTACTAAAAATCTTAAATTTAATTTTTAAGGCTACAAATTTAATACTTTTCAAACTTTTTATTTTGTTTATTGTTGTCATGGTACTTACCTGCTTATAACTATTTATATTTTTTCTTTTTATGTGTAAATACTCCATTGCTCATCCACGGTCTGAGTTTTTTTTTAACCCGTATACTGAATTAGTTTGCTGTTGGTGTGTGGTGTTTGTTGGTTAGTTCCTTAACATTAATACTTTATTACTTACCTTCCTCCATCCTTTTTCACCATGGATGCTGATTTACAAGCCCGTTTTTTTTTTTTTTTTTTTTTGCTCCTGAAGTGCTTTCGGTTTCTGTAAAATTGCCACCATTTTGGCCCGACAAGGTTACAGTGTGGTTTGCCCAAGCTGAGGCACAATTCCTTCTGGCTGGCATCACCAGAGACGAGACTATGTATAGTCATGTACTTAGCCAGATGGACCACCGGATGGCTGGTGAAATTGAGGACACTGTAACCAACCCACCCGCACAAGGAAAATACCAAAAGCTGAAGGAGACGCTTATCAGCAGACTCTCTTCTTCTGAGGAACAGCGGGTGAAAAGGTTACTCAGTGACGAGGAGTTGGGAGATCGGAAGCCGTCGCAGTTTCTCCGCCACCTTCGATCCTCGGCTGGGACTGCATTGTCCGACGACAAGATCCTACGGCAGCTGTGGTTCCGACGCTTGCCACAACATGTCCAGGGCATTCTTGCTACCCAAGCTGATCTCTCGTTGGACAAGGTTGCTGACATAGCTGACAAGATTGTCGAGGCTCAGCCCGGCCCTACCTACGTTCATGCTGCTGCCGCATCCCCTCTTGATGCAATGATGGAGCGCATCGAAGAACTCAGCAGACAAGTTGCTGCCCTATCTTCGGAACGGTCTCGTTCCAGGACTCGCTCTAATTCTAGAAGCACTTCGCGCGCCGGGACTCCAACGTCAGTTAACAAGCTTTGCTGGTACCATAAAAACATTTGGTCGTAAGGCTGTTAAGTGCATTGGCCCCTGCACCTGGAAGCCGGAAAACCCCACCAGCAGTCAGTAGCGGCGGCAACTGATTGCGATTCACACGGCCGCCGTCTCTTCGTCACCGACCGGGTCACTAAACGGCAGTTTTTAATTGACACCGGCTCGGATCTATGCTGTTACCCCCGCCGCTGGCTCACAGAACAGAGGAAGATCTCCGACTATGAACTCAGCGCCGCTAATGGTAGCTCAATCAAAACGTATGGGACCATTACCTTAACATTGAATCTTGGTCTTCGGCGGAGCTTTATGTGGGAATTTGTGGTTGCTGATGTCACTGCCGCTATTATAGGATCTGACTTTTTAGCCTACTACCATCTCCTTCCAGATTGCCGCGTTCAGCGCCTGGTCGATGGCCTTACCAATATGTCAGCACCTGCTTCCTCCGCATCTAGGGAACAACCAAGTGTCAAGGCCATAGTTTCAACAAACTGTCCTTTTACTCTAGTTCTCGCTGAGTTCCCGGATATCACTCGGCCACCCGGTTGTCCAAGAACAGTCAAGCACAATACTGTGCACTATATAAAAACAACGGATGGACCGCCCTTATGTTGCCACCCTCGTCGTTTGGCGCCTCAAAAATTGTTGGAAGCCAAGAAGCAATTCGAGGACATGGTGCAATCCGGCACCGCACGGCCTTCTAAGAGCTCATGGTCGTCCCCTTTACACATGGCCACGAAGAAGGACAATTCCTGGCGTCCCTGCGGCGACTACCGTGCGCTGAACGCAAGGACCATTCCCGACCGTTATCCTGTCCGTCACATTCATGACTTCGCTCATAACCTTACTGGCTCCAAAATATTTAGTACTATTGACCTTGTTAAGGCATTCCATCAGATTCCCGTTTTGAAGAGGACGTACCGAAGACAGCCATCGTTACCCCGTTTGGCCTCTTCGAATTTCCCTTCATGACCTTTGGTCTCCGCAACGCTGGTCAGACCTTCCAGCGGTTCATCGACGAGGTCACACGGGGTCTCGATTTCTGCTTTCCGTACGTGGATGACATCCTCGTATATTCAGCTGACGAGGTCCTGCACAAGGAACATCTGCGTATCCTCTTCAAACGTCTTCAAGATTATGGGGTTGTCATCAACCATTCGAAGTGCGTTCTTGGTTCCCAAGAAGTAACATTCTTGGGTTACCACATCTCTCCTGAAGGCACTAGACCTCCGCAGGACCGCGTGCAAGCTATCCTGGATTTTCCCCCTCCTAAAACTGTCCAAGGTGTTCGACGCTTCCTGGGCATGTTGAACTACTACCGCCGCTTCGTCCCACAAGCCGCTCATTTCCAGGCTCCACTTATCGATGCAGTCGTAGCTACCAACGGAAAAGGTGCTAAACCGTTCATATGGACACAAGAGCTTCTGGACCAGTTTGAAGCTTGCAAGAGGAGTTTATCCAACGCCACGCTACTGCAACATCCGATCAGCGACGCACCTCTTGGATTATTCACGGATGCATCCAGCGTACACATCGGATCCTGCTTACAACAGCTAGTGAATGGTCAGTGGTTACCCCTTGCCTTCTTCAGCAAGAAGTTGACCCCCAAAAAAGCGCAGTGGCCAGCCTATTACCGCGAGTTGCTGGCGGTGTACGAAAGCGTACAACATTTCCGTCACATTCTCGAGGTTCAACATGTTACAATCTTCTCGGACCATAAACCGCTTTTGTACGCTTTTGTACAACGCCGAGAAAAGCTCCCACCGGCTCAGTTAAACCAGCTTTCGTTCATCAGCCAATTCACAACAGACATTAAATACATCAAAGGAGAGAACAATATTGTAGCTGACGCGATGTCACGAGTTGACGCTATCGCTCTGGAACACGACTACGACGCACTGGCCCGTTCTCAAGAGACAGATCAGGAGTTAGCTGCCTTGCATCATAGCAAATCCCATGTTCAGCTGTCTAAAGTTATCATCCCGGGTACAAATGTTTCCGTTACTTGTGATGTCTCCACTGGCAAGCCCCGTCCCTATTTAACCCCTCCCTTTCGTAGACCTACTTTTAACAAACTTCACAACTTGAGCCATCCCGGTGCACGAGCTACCACTCGTCTGGTGACTGAACGCTTCGTCTGGCCTTCTGTCAATAAGGATTGCAAGGAATGGGCCCGCACTTGCGAGGCGTGTCAACGCGCCAAAGTGTCACGCCACAATTCTGCTCCTCTCGGCAATTTCGACCTTCCATCTGGTCGTTTCCGACACGTCCATATGGACATTGTTGGTCCCTTGCCGATCTGCAATGACTTCCGCTACTGCTTGACAGCTATTGACAGAGCCACCCGATGGCCTGAGGTCTGGCCAATGCGTACCATCACCTCGGAAGAAGTTGTCGAAACTTTCACTCGAGAGTGGATTCCTCGTTTTGGCATTCCATCAGTAATAACAACAGATCAGGGAACCCAGTTCGAGTCTGAACTGTTCCACCGACTGATGACACATCTTGCCACCAAACGAATCAGGACGACATCCTACCATCCCTGTGCCAACGGCATGATAGAGCGCGTACATCGCCAACTTAAGGCGGCCCTCATGTGTCACCAGGAATCTTGGGTACGTGCACTCCCTCTGGTCCTCCTTGGCATGCGCTCCGCTTTTAAAGAAGACATTAAAGCTACAGCAGCTGAGATGGTGTATGGCGAAACACTTCGCCTTCCTGGAGAGTTCCTTGTCCCTACTAAACCTGATTTAAACTACAATTCTTCGGACTTTGTAGCGACCTTACGTCGCCACATGCTGTCTATTCAGCCAGTCCCTGCTTCACGACACTCTGATCCAGCCACATTCTTATTTAAGGATTTAGCTACAGCGTCACATGTTTTTTTACGTGAAGACCGTGTTCGTCGTTCGCTGCAGCCCCCTTACAACGGCCCACACCAGGTCATTGACCGCTCCAGTGATGGCAAAACAATGACACTGGATATAAACGGCCGCCAAGTCGTCGTTAGCGTTGATCGTCTCAAGCCTGCTTTTGTAGACCACACTGGCCCATCTACCTTTGAGCCTACTGTGGGAACTCCCACCACTGTTTCTTCACAGCATCCAGCCACTCCTGTACCTACACAGCTTCCACCCTCATCTTCTGTTCCATCAGAACCCACCACAGGCACCACCAAACCACAGTATACTACCCGGTCTGGTAGACGCGTAAAATTTAAGATCCTCGACTGATCTCACTCCGTGGGGGGGTGGTGTGGCGGCGTAGCCCCCACTTTTATGTCTATTTCCGAACGCAACCATAAGTAGGGCTCCGCGCGATTTTGTCATCTGACAGAAGAAAAAAGATTTGTCTATGTACAAGAGTTGACTAAACCTTTGTTGTTACTTAATATTAATGATTTTGTATGTTTTATCGAGAATAATATCGTTAACACAGTAATATTAGTGTTTTATTTTACACGGTGATATATTTCTGCGAACATCTTGAAGTTGGAACACAACGCAACCCCCAAAAATTATTAATGCTTTTTTGTTTATACTCCGCAACAAGAACCAAAAACACTATGACATTAAAATGCTAAACTAAGTTTATTACAAAATATGATTACAAAATTATTTTCATTAAAAAAAAGGGTGTGTGCTTATTCGACATACATATTTAGGCACACGAGAGCTACTAGAGTAAATAATACACTTCGTTCATTCGTTCAGGGATTCCCCGCTAAGACGGGAACTACCCGACCGAGTATAAGACACGTTCAATATAAACTAATATTAGTATCGCATGTACAATAAAGATGGCTATAGTATTTTAAGGTTGATTGATTGATTGATTTGAGTTGATTGAGTTGAGTAAACTACCGGTACAGGCTGTACTTGTTTGTCGACGGGACCTCCAACCTAAAACTTTCTCTTATGTTTTTAAAGGTTTATTTACGACTAGTGGTTGCCCGCGACTCCGCCCGCGTGTATGTCGGTTATCGCGGCAAATAGTAGCCTATGTGTTATTCTGTTATATAAGCTACATTACTGTGAAGTTTCATCCAAATCCGTTCTGTAACTTTTGCGTGAAAGAGTAACAAACATCCATCCATCCATACATACTTAGAAACTTTCGCGTTTATGATATTAGTGTAGATTTGATCAAGGGAACTTGCAGCCATTTGGAGGCCCCCCAGTACCAGAGGCCTGGGGTGGACCGCCCCCTCCGCCCCCCCCCCCCTCAATCCGCCACTGACACAAACTCGACACATTTAATCTTATAACTCCGTATGCCATACAAAATGTTTACTAACAGGAGTTCTTTTAACGTGCGGTTGAGGTATAACGACCGACGATGTTAGGGGCGCTGCAGCGCATCTATGTGCATCCATGTTAAGGACAGGGCCGGGGCGCCGCGGCGTGCTTATATGTCAAGAACAGCACCGGGCACTGCAGTTAGCACCGCGGCGCCCCTAGCATCGCGGCGCCCGGGTGCACCGCCCCCCTGCACTATAGGTAAAGACACCCATGGTGGCCGTCGAACTAAGCAAGTGATCCAGGCAAGTGCTGTGCGACTGACGGCTTTGTTTGGTTGACGCGTATTTGTTTCTGAGTGAGTGAGCGAGACGCTAAATTGAAAAATGTACGCTTGTGACTGGGATAGGTAATCTGGTAGATTACGGATAGAAAGCAAGATTGCGCCCTATGTCATGTACGATAAAACATCGATCATGAACAACGATGTATCGCTGATGTGATGTATCGTTCATAAACATCGGTGTTAAAACATCGATGTTCATGAACGAAACATTGATGTTTGAAAAACATCGATGTTTAGCTGGCATCCCTACTGACAAGACAAAAACTCCGGGAATGACAGCCGTAGGCGAAGATCGAAGTTTTTTTGTAAATTTATTTTGTTAAATAATTAATATGTATAAAGGATTAGCAAAATTATTAGCCGTTAATCGTTGTAATAAAATACAAAATGTTTATCCTTTTCTTATCGGCAACGTAGTTTGTACCAATAAAGACAAGTTAGGCCGTTTAGGTTATATTTTCGTGAGGACGAAGAAACACGACCGCGGTCATCCTTTGGCACTGTTTGTTCCTGTGCCTGTGAAACCGAATCCAGATGACATAAACATTGGAGAAGAATTTACGGGACGTCTAAAGAAACAAGACTTGCTGAAAATCCTAAACAAATTCTACCAAAAACCTGAAGTGCGAGGACTGGCTTCTGAAAATGGGTTAGACGATCAATTATTGCATCAGGCGTTTTTATCGTTCAGAAGACATTGTTTAGAACATGATTTACCTCCAGATTTGCACATAACTATCAGTGATATATTACAAGGTAATGTTTTTTTCCGCATTGTTTGATTTTTCTTTTTTGGCTAGAGACTCTGTTTTGATAACATTGAATCGTTATTTATAAGTTGGCTGCTATAGTATGAGATAATTATATCAGTCTTGTAGTGCATATTTGTTTGTCCTTGTCTCTATGCACTTATGCTGTCATCAAATTTGGTGTTTATTATTTTTGTAAACTAATCAGATATTTTTCTTTATCTGCTATATTTAAACCACAAAGCCACCCTGAACAAATATTCTTTTTAATGCTATTTTTAAACCACAATGCATCCCTGAATATCATTTATCTTTTTTTTTATTTGTTTCTATGGTCATGATTCATTTAATTATTTGTGGAGTACCTATTTTTAACTCCATGGTTAATAAATAAATCATAATTAATTAAATAAACAGTTGATGTTTTCAGGTGCCGGACATGTTGATGACTTATTTCCATACTTTTTAAGACATGCAAGACAGGCATTTCCTCATTTAGATTGTTTAGAGGATTTAAAACAAATATCTGACTTAAGAACACCTGCCAATTGGTTAGTATATACATGTTGAGAAACTAGCAACCCAACCCAGATTCACATTGACAACTTTGAGGATCTCAGATTTCACTTGGTATGCATGTATTACACATATAATAAACCTTCTTAAATCACTCCTATCTATTGCCGAAAACTGCATTAAAATCCATAAAGAAATTTAAAATATCTAAGTGACCAGATAGCAGAAGCGACTTCTTTCTATGTAAATATATACAGCACTAAAGTATAATATGGATTTTCTATTTATTACAATGATCTAAGTGGATTCAACTTAACTACATAAACACACTTATTGATATCGGAATTTCAATGTTTCAGAACAAGTACTTCCTATAAGGAGTGGCATTAGTAGTAATCTTTAAAATCAGAATACACAAATAAACATTTATGATTGCCAATACAATCAACATCAACAATGCTTTCACTCATAAGAATGCACATATATTTACAACTGAAAGAATATTTAGGGGCAAGCTATTTTAAACCTTATTTCCTTTCTGTGAAGTTCCTATTTATCTACTACATGATGTGTTGGTATAATTCATCAGCACTGTACTTGTTAGTCTTTGCTTGCATGTTTTTTAGAAAAAGCATGCAGTATTACTTGCGGTTTTTGTTGATATCGAATATTGTACATAATTTGATTGGTTTTAGTTTTTTAAGTTCAAAGTTACTCCTTATAACATCAGCTAGCTGCCCGTGAAAGTGCTGTCTAAGTCAGTCCAACCATTACAGAGATTATCTGAAACAAACAGACAGACAGACGAAAATCTAAAACTAAAACAGATTTTGAAGAAAATCTGTTTTTTCAAGTTCCTTACATAGGTACTTTCAAATGCATTTACTTCAAAGCTGTTAATTTGTAATTACCAACAAACATAGATGAATTTATCTTCTATATCTATATAAATAAAAATGAGTGTTGCTAAGCGCATAACTCGAGAATGACTGGACCAATTCGGCTAATTTAATTTTTTGTATGATCCTTAAGGTCCACGGGAGGTATTAATGTATACTAATATTATAAACGCGAAAGTTTATAAGTATGGATGGAGTGTGAGTGTGTATGTTTGTGGAACTTGGATTTGGATGAAACTTTACAGTAATATAGCTAATACATCAGAATAACACATAGGCTACTATTTGCCGCGATAACCGACATACATGCGGGCGGAGCCGCGGGCAACAGCTAGTAAAACTATAAAGTATAGGTGTTTTGCACATCCACTTACTAGAAAATATGTAAATATGAAAGAGCTACAGTGGTTGAGGGAATGGAAAGAGAAGGAATTGATTTTGAGAGAAGTTACTCCTCTGGCATTTCAATTTCATTGTTGCCAGTTTCATTCAAGCAAGTCTAATGGTTACTGATCAAGTAGTATTTAACCGATTTCTTTAATAATAGATACCATCATCTGTCTGTCTGAAGAATACATTTTCATTGATGTAAATTAATTGTATTTGTAGGTACCCAGAGGCAAGAAGTAAAACAAGGAAAATAATCTTTCACGCTGGTCCAACAAACTCTGGAAAGACTTATCATGCAATGGAAAGGTTCTTGGAAGCCAAATCTGGTGTCTACTGTGGCCCTCTGAAGTTGTTGGCAACTGAAATTTATCATAAGGCTAATAATCGTGTAAGTATCCTTTTTTGTTGTTTGTGACTCTACTCTGCCTGATAGCTGAAAGCATAAGCAGAATTCAAAAGTGGTGGTCTCTACACTCATTGCCAATGTAGACAATGCAATAGTGCAGCATGGTGACCCACACCATGACGGCCTATTGAGATGCTTCTCCATCAATAGGCTTCTGCATCATTGGAATATTCTCTTCGCTGACAGTCTGTTTGTTGGGCTGACTTTTAGTAACTGAGAACCAGTGAAATATAAAAAAAATAGAGTCAAACTGTTAGAATTACGTAAAATACAGTTGTATTCTGAACAAAAATAGGAAATTTTTTAATTGTTAGTGAATAACTCTCTTCGCCGACACTTCGTCTGTCGGCGCTGACCCTAAGATTTCTTTATATTAAAGTCTTTTTAACTCTACCAAACTGAATACTGATACGTGAAATGTATAAAGTAAACCCACCCAGACTCAGAATATAATCAACTGTTTTACTACTTACAGGGTACACCATGTGACTTAATAACAGGTGAAGAACGAAGACATGCTTCACTATACAATGTACTACTGAATGAACAAGTAACTGAAACGCAAGAAACAGAACTGTTTATAAACAATGAAACAGAATTGACCCCTTCAAACCATGTGGCATGTACTGTAGAAATGACATCATTAAATCATGCATGTAAGTTACAGTTAGAGAATTTGATGTAAAAAAATAAATTTTATAGTGTATTATAATAGATTGACCATGTGGTGATGAATTAAGGGTCAGCGCCGACAGACGGAGTGACAGCAAAGAGACTTAATAACAATTTAAATACTACTTTAAGTGCTTCAGAATACAATTGTATTTGGTGCAATGAAGTTAAATGAGGCGTTCGGAGTAACGCGACAGCTCTCGTAACTATTGGCGCGTCGCATCGACGACCGCGCGACGTTCAGTGAGTTTTGCGACCTCTAAACTGTTTTTCGCCGCCACTCCGTCCGTCGGCTTGGCCCTAAGGATGTGCAATGTTACAAATTTATTCACACAAACCACACATATGCACAAAAGCGCACAGGTACTCGCACAAACATACACCAAACACTAAGTCATTAAGGATATTTAAATGACTTTTTCAAATTGCAAGTGGCGTCACCTTCAAACTTCAAATTTAAATACATTGGAACAAAATTTGCGACTGAATCCTGTTTCCCAAAATACAGACTCTGCCTAGCTTGAAAATAAGAACCAAAAAAAAATCTGCCTGCAAAGTTTTTCCACTAGTACTCAAAAGCCAAATTGGCATTAAATTGATTGATGATCATGATTGTTTAATTTTTTACTATTTCACGAATGATTGAAAATTTTATGTGTTTGTATGTACATTAGTTTATACCTAAACTTTTTTTTTACTAGATGAAGTTGCAATAATAGATGAAATTCAAATGATTGGTGACAGAGGCAGAGGGTGGGCGTGGACAAGAGCTATTCTAGGTAACAACTAACGTCTAGATAAATTAAACTATGTATGTTCTTTGTTAAGTTATAAAATTGATTGTTTAAATTGCAGGATTACAAGCTGACGAGATTCATTTGTGTGGTGAAGCGGGATCTATAGAACTTATAGAAGAAATTTGCAATACAACTGGTGAAGAGTTAGAGGTAAGAAAGTAATTTATATATGAATGTTCAATTGTAGGCATTGTAGCCCTAAGCTTAGGTTGTATGTGCTGTTCAGGGCATCAAGGTTTGTTTAAAGTAAGGTACTACATTAAGGGGCTGAAAACCAAAATAGAGCTAAATAAAGATCGCTTTGTATAAAACCTATCGCTCATATCATTACCAAAATCAATGTCTTTATAATTGAACATGTTCCTGACATAGTGGTTATTTCCAAAACACGATTTGAAAAACTTCACTCGATAGAAAAAAAAAACAAAGTAGCCTCCGAAAATACTTGAATTCTGACTTTACACAGTTGTGCTTTAAGTAATGTAAATGAAATTAAGTAAAATTGTCTATCATATGTAACTAAACAAAATGGTTGAGTTAGATTTTTAATAAAATTGCAACTTTTACCATAATAACGAATTTTGTGGTTTAGCACTTACGCCCTTCTATTCCAAGCGCTCTTTCTCTGTCACTCCTATGGACATCGGCAGTGAGCGTTGAGGCGCGCTGCTAGACGGACCTATGTCGCTCGATTCGCGCGCTGACCCGATATATTAGTCGTCTATTTAGTGTATAATTTGGTATAAGTGAACAATTTCTACACACGAATAGTGTAAATAGATAGTTCCTAATTAATTAACCGACTTCCAAAAAGGAGGAGGTTCTATGTTCCACTGTATGTTTTTTTTTTTTTTTTATGTATGTTACCCGATTACTCCGTTAGTTGTGGACCGATTTAATTTTTTTTTTTTGTATTCGAAAGGGTATGCTTCCGAGGTGGTCCCATTGCCAGCATATCAGGATCTGATGATGGGGTCCCAGGGAAATCGAGGGAAACTCTCATTTTTTATGGGCACATACCATGTTTTTCGTATATTTTCTGAAGTTACACCCGTATTTGCGTCTGGTAGTCATCATTTTATGATGATGAGCTGATGATGTAAGGTACAACTCCTTAACGGTTAGGAGTTGGAGGATAAATCTTTAAATATCAGATGTATATATGTTACCTTTAGTCGTATTCTTTCAAATTATTTAGGTAAGCTGATGATGGAAGGTGGAAGGTACAAATCCTCAACGGTTAGGAGTTGGAGGATAATTCCTTCAATTTCATACGTATCTAAAGACCTTCAGTCGTATACTTTCAAGTTATTTAGGTGAACTGATGATAGAAGGTTAAACTCTTTAACAGTTAGGAATTAGAGGATGATTTCAATATTACACGTACGTTTAGACCTTCATTTGTATTCTTGATGATGAAATTTGATGAAATAGTTCAACTTACTACTTACTTACGATTGTTTGCACTAAAAACTGAAAAATAAAAACTTTTTATAAAAAAAAACCGTCTTCCAAAAAACATCCAACGAAAACTCTCTGCCAAAAAAACACTTAAAAGCGTAAAATAAACTGGTTCTTCATAAATTGCCTATACCTAATTCTTTATTCATTTAAATAGTAGTATTATAATGTGTGCTAGGTACCTAGAATCTGTTTGAAGTCGGTGCCAAGTGACTATCGCTTAGACTTTTGTAATTGTTCGTTTGTATTCTTTTTGGCTTAGCACCGACTTCAAACAGATTTTAGGTACCTAGCACACATTATAATACTACTACTTAAATGAATAAAGAATTAGGTATAGGCAATTTATGAAGAACCAGTTTATTTTACGCTTTTAAGTGTTTTTTTGGCAGAGAGTTTTCGTTGGATGTTTTTTTGGAAGTCGGTTTTTTTTTAACTCAAATAGAGCGTCCACCGGCGCAACTTGTAGCATTTGTTACTTACTATATTTTATTTTAAGACATTCACACGAACCTTAATGTAACTTACTCTATTGAAATAAATAACATACGTGTAACTAAAGCTATTAAAACATCACTAAATAATATACCCAGTTCATTCTATACCCAGAGAGAAAAGAACTGTTATCCGTAACCACAGGTTACTACTTAAGACGCTGACTGCAGCCAACGACCTTGAGCAATGGTCTAACCTAACCTAACCTAACCTAACCTAATTCTTTATTCATTTAAATAGTAGTATTATAATGTGTGCTAGGTACCTAAAATCTGTTTGAAGTCGGTGCTAAGCCAAAAAGAATACAAACGAACAATTACAAAAGTCTAAGCGATAGTCACTTGGCACCGACTTCAAACAGATTCTAGGTACCTAGCACACATTATAATACTACTATTTAAATGAATAAAGAATTAGGTATAGGCAATTTATGAAGAACCAGTTTATTTTACGCTTTTAAGTGTTTTTTTGGCAGAGAGTTTTCGTTGGATGTTTTTTATGTATGTATATATGTGTATCTATGTACCTAATTGTCTCGCTTTTTGATTTCGATCTCGTGATAATCGTGATCTCGTTAATCACAATAAAATAATGTGATTATAATACATAATGTGATTATTTTTTTTTGTTTTTTTGTTTTAGGTACTTACTTGCTTACCTAATTGTATTTTTTTATCTATAACAATACAAAATAAAATAAATATTATATCACATATTTTCTATTATTTCATAGACAGAAAGTAAACACATTAATAATCCTCATTATAATATTTTTGTAAGGAATGCGCCCATTTTGCGCATGACATTTTTGCTATTTTTATATGCTGCACAAACTTTGATTAGTTGAACCATTATTTACTTATTTAAAATTATGTTTTTTTATCATACCATTACGATAGCATTTTTATTTTGACCTATCTGAAATATTCTAAAGCCCTGTGTAAAGTGTGGTGAAACTACAAAGCGCCATTATGTTGGTTTTAGCAGAGTGCAAACTCAAAGTGGATTAGTGGTTCTCGGACTCTGTAGTAGTACCAATAACGAACCGCATCGCAACCGCGGCGCTGCTTTATCGAACATTGTAAGGGGCGTGTCCATTGCTCAAGGTCGTTGGCTGCAGTCAGCGTCTTAATTGTGTTTAAACTCATAACATAATGTGTGTGATCCACACATGGGTCACAATTGAAGTTTTGATACTGAACTATCGAAATAAAACCATATAATAAATATTATTGATTACATTTAATAAAATTTTTTCTATTAAAATCAATGAAATAAGTATAACGTGAAATACATAGGTACCTACAGACAATTTTGAACATTTAATTTTCATTATTAATTTAACTAGTTTTAAGTTTAGATTTTTACAATTTGTGTTTAAATACAGCTAAAAAAAATTATACTGTGCAAAATGAGATTTATCTTCTTTGGTTTTCTATGACAAAACCGTGCTTATGTTACATATCTTACAATTGCTCTCCTTCGTTCAATAATGAGTACTAAAACTTTAGATAGAGTGTATTATTGCTTACAGGTCCGGACATACAAAAGGTTAACAGAACTGAAAGTTGAGCATTCAGCACTAGGATCTCTGGATAATGTAAAGGAAGGCGACTGTATCGTGTGTTTCAATAAAAACGACATATACAGTGTAAGTCGAGCCATAGAACAGAGGTCAGTCCCATGTGAGGCAGGTATCCAATTAATATAAAGTAACTAGCTGACCCGGCGAACTTCGTACCGCCATATTTACATATCTGTCTCAGCTTCCCACAGGCAGTGTACAGTCGCGGACAAAAAAAAAGACTTTTCCCGTTATCTTTTAATTTTTCTTGAACACAAAACTTGTCCAAACAATAACGAACACATAAACAATATAATTATTTAATTTGGTGCAGCCGATCGGAAGTTATGCGCGTACATACATTTCGGCGATTCATTTATACTCGTATTTATTAGATTTGGGAAACGCTAGTCTCCGTATAATAGTGTTTGATCAACATATGCTCTTATTTTGTTTGATGGTAATTGTTTTTTTAAACTATTTGAAAATAATGATAATAAATATGAAATTAATGATATTTTGGTGTTATCAAGACTGTATGGATTGTGGTAATAATAATGTTCATGATTATTTTAGCAACTATATTCTTTAGTGTGGTTAGATTTTCTTACATATTCTTTTATTATATAATCGACGCAATTTGATGGTTAAAGGGATGTAGAAAATATAACTATTAACTTGCAGTTAGTACACTACCCTAAGTGCAATAATAATTAATTTATTTATTACAAGCACAAAATAAGTAAGCCTCTACAACTTTAATGAGTTTGGAGATTGCACTTACATTTTTTTAGAGGGACTGTTGATTGTAACAAAAACCCAAGCCTCCATAAAGAACTAGTGCTGATTGAAATGACGCTTACAAAGAATGTTAATCACGAATGACTGTATTTATGCAATAACTTTAACTTTGTCAGTTATCTGTACACAATCTTATTGTATATATCTTGAGATTTCACTGTAATGAAATCATGTTCTTTTCTGTTGATTCGAATTGAATGTTGAATTTAGTTTTTAAAATGTAGTTTAATTTTAGGGGTCGAGAAGTAGCAGTGATTTACGGTAGTCTTCCACCTGGCACTAAGTTGGCACAAGCTAATAAGTTCAATGACCCCAACAGTGCTTGCAAAGTAATGGTGGCCACAGATGCAATAGGACTTGGTATTAATCTGTAAGTTTTTAAACTCTTTTTTTTTCCTTACAAATTTAAATTATTATTTGAAGCGCAGTGGCAGGCAAAAGCTAGTTAATAATACTACTAATAATGTAAGAAAATTGTTTCAGTTACTATTGTAAACGGTTCTTCTTTTTTTTTTTGTGATATAGGGAGCAAACGAGTAGACCGAAAACCTGCAGTCAAGTGCGTCACCATTAGGCATTATTTGTAATTTTTTTTATAAAATGTGCAATTGTTAGGTGTATTGATGTTTTATAACGAAAATATAAAATTTTCAGGAGTATAAGAAGAATTATATTTTATTCGTTAGTAAAGCCAGTAGTTAATGAAGATGGTGATAAAGAAATGGATGTTATCAGTATATCTCAGGCGTTACAAATTGCTGGTAAGAGTTCATTATTCATATTTTTATTATAAAAAAAAAACAACTAATCTAAGGTACTCTTTATAACATCAGCTATCTGCCAATGAAAGTCCCGTCAAAATCGGTTCAGCCGTCTTTATGTAAGTACTGTATATACTTTCATATGCATTTAGTGAAAAGCTGTTATTTGAAATTACAAACAGACATTTTAATTTCATTTATTTTTATAGATAAACAAAAAATATATTTAGAGTATAATAAATTTATTTTTGAATTGAAGGTCGGGCAGGTCGTTATGGGAGCGCATGGGAAACTGGCTACGTCACAACATACAGACCAGAAGACCTGGCGACTCTGAAGCAGTTGTTATCCAAACCGCCAGACAAAGTGATTCAGGCGGGACTCCACCCCACCGCTGAGCAACTGGAGCTGTATGCTTATCATCTACCTCATGCAACACTTAGTAGTCTAATGGTAGGTTTAGTTCATTGTACTATCGACAAATTTTCCGGAAGAGACCATAAGCTTACTTTTTTACAGACATTCAAATACAATAGAGAAGACCCAAGTTTTTTTTATTTCGTAATCTGATCAATTACGTCTCTATAAATTAGAAAAAAATATAAATAGGCTTGAAAATAGTCGAATTAATTTTCATAGTGAAATTTAAAACACTGACTAAAGAGCTATTCAAACGCCGCCACTTTGCGCGCGCTTTTGTCACGGCTAATGACGTCACTGTCATTTCGTGTTTGTTTAAGTTACTTCATACTTATTTACGGTTTTAATTGCTATAAAAATTATGGAAGAAGTTACTACTAACACAGTAGGAATTTCGACGCCGATAATTTCGAAGAAATACTATCGACGTCATATTTCGTTTCGACAAATAGTGACGCGTTTTGTAAGTTTGAATTTCCCTCCCTTAATTTGCACTTTTTATTTAATATTTTCTGGGTTAAAATAATCACTAAATAAGAAAATACCTTTTAAGTAAATTGTAAAGACAATAAAGAATTTAAATAAGTACGCATTTTTATATTTTCTATGTGTTCGGCCTTGGCATATTTTTATTATTGAATATTATCTTTTTTTTGAACAATCTCTATAAATACAGTAATATAGTTCAAAAATCCTTTTAAAAGTAATAATATATATATTCATGAGATTGTAAATACTGTCACATAGTTTTTATTGTAGGTAAATGGTTTGACAATTGCCAACGCATGAGATGTCATAACTAATTTGTCTTGCGAATCAAACCCATATTAGAAAAGTTTATATTTTTAAGTAGCAATGGATGGATATATGGATAGATGGATAATAATATAGAAGGGGTGAAAAGTGGGCGTTCATTATGTCCCTGCGTACCTTTTCGTTGAACAGGCCTGATTTTATGCATGTATGTAGAAGTGAACCGTTGGTTTGTGTTCAGGATATATTCGTGCACTTATGCACGGTGGACGACTCGCTGTACTTCATGTGCAACACGGAAGGGTTCAAGTTCCTGGCGGAGATGATCCAGCACGTGCCGCTACCGCTGAGAGCGCGGTACGTGTTCTGTTGCGCGCCCATCAACAACAAGCTGCCCTTCGTCTGCGCCACATTTCTCAAGGTAACTACTGCTACAAACTTCTTCCTATATAGCTTTTATTAAACCCAAGATTTTTTAGATTAGATAAAAAAAATGCGTAGAGTCCCTCCGCGCGTAAGAAGTGAAACTTCGTAATGTGCAACAGTGCTTTCATACCCCCTCCATGGTAGCGTTAAACGTTTAACGCAACCTTGTTGGAAGTCGCATTAGAAGTTTCACTTCAAAAATCGCTTTATTGTACACCAGATAATAATTCAGTACAAGGCCGGCAGCCTTATCGCAATCTCTTACAGGCAACCATAAATGTTAGTTTTTCTACGGAGCGACTGGCATCGGAGCTCCGCAACCCTGAGGGTGAACTGAATTCAAATGTTGAAGTAATTTTCAGTTTGAGGGCACTGACTTCCAAATAATGATTGCCATAGATGTTCATTTGGCGTGAATGGGAAACGTACCCACCATCTTTCGGGCATAATTTTTATGATGTCCTTTGTTGGATATTTTTTATGATAGAGGCAACGAGCAAGAGACCTATCGGAAAGTGATTATCGCGGGCCATATAATCAACGCCAAACAACTTGACGCATGATGCGCAAGTGTAATTGGATAGCGACGGAACGTAAACTCAAAGCGGGAAGCGATGGTTGACTGATCTACCAATAGCGCGGCTCGACGTTGACTGATCTACCAATAGCGTGGCTCGACGTTGACTGATCTACCTCGCTCCCCGCGCGCCGCACAACATACCGCACTGTCTTAAATTGGCTTCTGCGCATACAACGTAATTTGTTCAAGTTATTTGGCGTTACCTATACTACAAGCGACAATTTACTCAGAGTATACTAAAATATACATGTTTCTTTATTATTTGGCAAAAAAACATAATTATTTTACATTCAACTAGAGTTTGTGCATACGAGAATATTGAATACTTCTACTGAGATTAAATACTTTGTTTTACAAATAACCTTATTCAATATTTCCGTTTACCTACAGATGGTTCGCCAATACAGTCGGAACGAGCCTCTAACGAAAAACTGGCTGTGTAACAGTGTGGACTGGCCCTTACCTTCTCCCAAGACTATCATGGATTTAGTTCATCTTGAATCTGTATTTGATGTGCTCGAACTTTATCTATGGTTAAGGTAAGAATTCAAATGGTTTTTTTTTTTTTAATTTGAAACCAGTGAACCGCCCTAGCTTATATAAAGCTGTGCAATTCAAGCTGTATAAAATGCAATTATTACACATATAAATATTCCCCTTTAATCACTCTATCTATTGATGAAACATGAATTAAAATCGTAAGTAGTTTAAAAGTCCTAAGCGGACAGACAGTGTAAGCTTTCATTTAATACTATTTTTTTTTTGTTTTTGTTTTTTTTTTTTTTTTTTGTTGTTATTGTATCGGCAATCAGTCCTAGGACTATGAGCAGATGTGTTGTTCGAGCGTAGTGACGTGTAGAGTGTGCTCTCCAGCGAGAGCAACTACTCATGCATGGTAGCTTAAGCTACTGACGGGTCTGTAGTCCTAAGATATCAAATCTTTTCAGCCGGTTTGTGTAGTTTTTTATGGTCAGCTGGCGTGCCAACTCATTTGGGTGATGTTTTAACCTTTCCATATAGTTCTCGGAGGCATGTCGTATTTCCTCCCTCACTGTTTTCACTGAGAGCTGTTGATGCAGTTCCGCGTTGGTAACAAACCATGGTACATTTGCTATCGACCTTAGGATTTTGTTCTGAGCTCTCTGTATGACATTAATATTGGAGTCTTTTGCGGAGCCCCACAATTGAATGCCGTACATCCAGGTTGGTTTAATTATCGTCTGATATATCAGAAGCTTGTTGTCCAGTGATAGTTTGGAGTTTCGTCGTAGCATCCAGTAGAGGTTTTTGTGTCGAATAGAAATCTCATCGCGTTTTGCTTTGATATGGTTTTTCCAGGTCAAGCGGCGGTCTATATGTAAGCCCAGGTACTTCACACACTCTCGTTGCGGCAAGATATTTTCGCCGAGTTTTACTTGCGGACAGTTACCCTGACGAAGAGTGAATGTTATTTGGGCTGATTTAGAGGCACTTGCTTTTATCCTCCAGTCCTGTAGCCAATTGTGGACTTCGTTAAGTGCGTCTTGAAGCAGGTCTGAGGCTCGTTTTGGATCTTTGTCGCTCGCAAGAACCGCTGTGTCGTCTGCGAATGTTGCTATAATGACACCAGGTGGAGTTGGTAAGTCTGCTGTGTATATCGTGTAGAGAGTTGGTCCGAGTACTGATCCTTGAGGGACTCCCGCATTAACATTGTAGAAGCCGGAAGTCTCGCCTGTTTCTTTCACGCAGAATATCCTGTCCGTTAGGTATGATTTTAGAATCAAGTAAAAGTTGTGTGGAAGGATCTGCTTAATTTTATATAGCAAGCCTTCGTGCCATACCTTATCAAAAGCCTGCTGAATGTCTAGAAATGCTGATGAGCAATATTCTTTATTCTCTAAGGTTTTCCTTATAGTGGTGCACACTCTATGGGCTTGCTCTATTGTAGCGTGTTGTGCCCTGAAGCCAAACTGGTGGTCTGGAATAATTTTTCGTTCTTGGAGGGTTGGTG
Source organism: Diaphora mendica (assembly GCA_949125395.1). Lineage (NCBI taxonomy): Eukaryota > Metazoa > Arthropoda > Insecta > Lepidoptera > Erebidae > Diaphora > Diaphora mendica. The sequence continues at coordinate 37,775,652 of OX421310.1, read as the reverse complement.
TTATTCTGCTTAGTAGGACTTTTTCAAAAATCTTGGACATTACGGGTAACAAGCTTATTGGTCTGTAGGATGCTCGATCGTGTGGAGGCTTGCCATATTTGTAGATCATTATGATATGGGATACTTTCCAGATGGTTGGGAAGTACTGCAGCCTCAGCATAGCATTAAACAGCGTAGTCAAAAGTATAATGGCTTTTCTTGGTAGCTCTCGGAGAACTTCCTTTGTGATGAGATCAAATCCTGGCGCTTTTTTGTTGTCAAGGGTTTTAATCAATCTCCACAATTCTTGCGGGGTTACAAGTTTTATAGGTGCATTAGATTCAAGATTTGCCTCTGGTACGGATTGTTTAAGCAACTCGGGGTTGTTACCAACCATATTGTTTGGCGTAAATACTTCAGCTAGATGCTCAGCAAATAAGTCAGCTTTTTGTTTATTAGTTCTAGCCCATGTGTTCCCGTGTTTTAAAGGTGGTTTAGATTCCTGAGGTCTATCATATGCTTTGGCCATCCTCCCAGCGAGTAATTGGTTGAGGTAGTTGCTGTAAGTGACTCCAATTTTGTTTGGAGTGTTACTTCATTAGCATCCCTGATCATATTCTTTAACTCTACAATTGCTTTATTTAACGCTGTTTTATCGCTAGGATGACGACTTACGTGCCATTTTCTACGCAGCCTACGCTTTTCCAGGATTTTTTCTTTTATGTCCAGTGTACAGTTATTGATGGAATATTTTTTTTGTACATCAGGAGTATTTTTCCAGCAGGCAGATTGAATCGCATTAGTAAACTTCTCCAGTACACCATCAATGTCCTCAGAGGTTTTTAACTCAGCATTCAGCCGTATAGTACTTTCTATATACTCTCGGAAACCGTTCCAGTCCGTACGTGTGTTACAAAGAATAGCAGGCTTCTCATACTGTATCAAAGTTCTGCTGACTGTCAGTATGACTGGGGTGTGATCAGACGAGCCGTCCAGACAGGAATCCGCCTTGAAATAGTTCCTGGATAATCCTTTAGCCACAAAAAAGTCCAGCAGGTCAGGCTTTCTGTTACTGTCTGTAGGCCAATATGTAGGTTCCGAGCTAGAGATTGTAATGAGGTTATTTTGATCCAGGCTTTGCTTGAGTTGTCTGCCTCTTGTGGTAGTCAACCTAGACCCCCAATGCACATGTTTAGCGTTCCAATCTCCTCCGACTATGAATCTACATCCAAGGGAAGAAAAGAAATGTTCTAACATAGAGTCGTTTATACTGTGCCTGGGCGGGCAATAAACTGCTGAAATATTAAAATTGCCTCCTTTATCCTCAACAGAGATAGTAGTGGCTTGTATGTGGTTTGTTTTATACTCTGGTAGCAAGTGGTGCTTGATACTGTTTCTTACTATTATAGCTGTCCCCGCATGTGCCGTGCCATCTGGGTGGTTGGTGAGATAGGTGCAGCATCCACGAACTTTGATAGAGCTGTTGTTGGTGCAGTGTGCCTCAGAGATCAATACTATATCCAATTTATGTTCAGTCATCAGCATTTGCAGTTCATTTTTGTTTGGAGCAAGTCCATTTATGTTCCAGGCAGCTAGACGTAGACCTAGTTTGATAGCTTACTGACAAGTGTAGTTATGAGACTCATCAAAGTACTCATTTGTTGTAGGAGGAGGTCGAACTTTTCTGTTTGTTTTGTCAGTAACTCTATTATAGGATCAATTTCTTGTTGAGATTTTTTATTTGGTGTGGATTTAAGAGCATCGGAATATGTTTTATTTCCAGGTAAATCATTTTCAAGGGTGGATTTTTGGTGTAAATCGATCGTCTTCTTTGATTGAATGTTATCTCCTCTGGCTTTTGCATTACTGTTCTTATTAGTCCTTCTTGCCCATATTTCCTTATATACTTCACAGCCTTTGTAGTTTGCTGGATGTGCACCATGACACAAGGCACATTCTGCTGGTGTGTTACGATCATGTTTGGGACAGTCAGATGTTTTATGCGACATTGCACATTTAACACATCTGTATGGTCTCATGCAGTAGTTCTTTGAATGTCCTTATTTTTGACATCTTTGACATTGAATTATAGTTCTTCTCTTTTTGGGATCTTCTATGGTGACTACCTGGTTGTGTATATATTTTAAGCTCTTGACAGCTTTGTTATGCTCGCTTTTAACTAAGTTAACAAAGAAAGTAGATGTTGGTTTCTTGTTGGGTCCATATTTAACATTTATAATTTCCCCAAACACAGTGTTTCCAGTTTTCTCTATATCTTCCCTGATTTGATCATGTGGTGTTGAGTAATGCAAGCCTTTAATCACTATTCTAAAGTGTTTTTCTTCTTTTATGTTGAAGGTGTGTCCTATAAGTCCTTTTTGCCGAACGAGGTGTATAAGTTTTTTATAGGATTCAGTTGATATTGAATTGATTCTCAATTGATTCCTGTTGGTGATTTTATATGTAAACTGATCTCTTTCTGTAACTGTTTCTAGAAGTTCTGTTAATTTGTTTACATCTTCCACTCCATACAAGATTATGGGGGGCGGTTTGCTTACTCTTTTCTCTGATAAAGAGTTTTCCTCAGTTAAATCTATGGGCAAAGTACTGTATCTGTTGGTCATTGTTAATCTTTCTGGGGAGGGAGTCACACACATTTTTTTCCGCTTCTTGTTTTGATTTGATGGGACTCTTTGCCAGTTAGGTGGGTCAGGTTGGGATTCTGTGGTTGCCTCTTGTGTTGGTTTAGCAACAGAGATGTGTTGTGTTGAATGTGGTATGCTTCCAATAGATGCACTTCTTGGTTTACTTATAAGCAAGCCGGGGTGAAAGACCTGCTGAATAAATTTACGATTTCCAGTAGCATTCACTGACGTAGAAGCCTGGTTGCCTACTTCTACGGAGTCTTCGGTAGCCAATTTCACACCCACTGGCCCGGATACCAGTGGGCGCCGGGGGTTAGCCGGATCGCATGACAAATCACTCTCAATATTCGACATTTTCATTATAAGGGGGGGTTGGGAATGATACGCCTGGCACTTTCCCAAGGTACCAGCGTCACACTTCATGGGAGATTTAGTTCCTCAAAGGTTGTGAATTCCCTTTGGTCAGGTTATTTACCGCCGCCTGTTACTCGGCGTTGTTGCTCATTTAGCACCACCCGGGGGGAACGTGTAGGGTCGGCCTAGGTGGTAAAAGGTGGTAAATCCTACGGACGCGAGCAACAGCAACCCCCCAAAGTATAATATATATTACTATTATTTATATAATACTATATAAAGAAGATTTGTTATTGTCACGTGTTGGGGATCGACGAATTTGAGAAATAAACTTTGTGACGAGTAAAAGAGACTTTATTAAAAACGATCTTAAACCACAGTATAACTTAGAATAATAGTACTTCATTGTCGCCGAGGTCGCTGGGTTAATCAATGATATAATTCAGATATTTGTCGCACTGTAGCTCGAACCGAACTGAACTGCGGCCAGCGAGACGCCTTTTTATATTACATGCCGCTATTACTAGACGTTCGGGAAAGTTTAATGAGTGGTTTCAATAACAATATATATTAGACGCTATGCATATCCATGTAAGGTTCATTGTTCAGTGTATCAAGAAACAAACTAGAACTTTCACGACGTCTAGACTTTGTCGAGTCTTTTTTCTGGATTATTCTTTCTTCGTAATAATATAAACAGACGCCCGTTTTATTTTAAATATCAAGTAATATAATCGATAAATAATTTTATTCACAGCTATCGATTCGCCGATATGTTCCCGGACGTCAAATTAGTACGTGACATGGAAACGGAACTCGATGCAATAATACAGCAAGGAATATTTCAAATAACCAGGTAAAAATTATTATTTTGTTAAAACTGTACATAATTTTGTAGGCCATGCGAGTATTCCTAGCGCCATCTAATTTAGAAAAAATGAAATAATCTTGAGTTACGCAAGCAAAATTCTCCTACCAATGAATATTATTTTTTCTATACAAAACACATAGTTCTGTTATGTGTCGATAACATTTGATGTGATAAGAAAATTAATAACGTCATAAGAAATATTCCTTTCATCATCAATAACAGCTTTTAATAATAATAATCCCACTGCATTAGATATTGACCTAATATAGTACAGACAGGATTTCCTTCTCTTTGAAGATGTTTTTTATAGTTTGCTTCATTAGTCGGCTTTTACGGCACCCATGGGATGAATAAGGGTGTTGACACTTGGTTTTGTTAATCCATCAACACACGTACAATATTACCTTAAAATTAATTTCTGACAGGTTGCTGAGAAACTCTGAGCAAGTATTCCGTGACCAGCCTGATGAAAACAAAGGTACAGACAACAGACGTCCTCTGAGAGGTGGTTCTCACTACAGACATAAAGGCGAAGACAAGGGGAAACTCTCCGAAATGCTCGTTGCTAGAGTAAGTACAAAAAAACCCTCTAATTCTTTTAAATGGACTTTTTATTTGGTTGACTGCCTCCCTGGCGCAGTAGTAGCGTATGCGACTGCCAAGCTTGAGGTCTTAGGTTCGATTCCCGAGTTGGACCAAATGTTTGTATTATCTGCAAATATTTGTTTCGGAGTTTTTTCGGCTGCGCGTCGTCTGTCAGTCAGTCACTCAGTAACGAAAGAGTTTTATATTGATTGATATTTTAAATAGACAACTCCCGCGTTAGAAAAACATCCTGTACCGCGGGAGATTTTACAAACATACATGAATCGGACACAAATACACCTAGACACAAAGAAAAAGGTAACAAATCACCTAATAAATGAGTGACAAGCACCGCCCAGATATTACGTCAAAAAATTGTGACATTTTCATCCGTCACGTTCAGATGGATCTGGTTCCTCCCATTTCTGGTACACCCACCTCTCATTTCTTTGCAACATTCATTTCTTCGGTATAATTATTATACCAATCGCCTCGGTTTTTAACCGACTTCGAAAAAGGAGGAGGTTCTCAATTCTACCGTATAGGTTTTTTTAAAATGTGTGTTTGCGGATAACTTCCTCGTTTATGAACCGATTTTGATGATTCTTTTTTTAATGGAAAGGAGATATCCCAACGGTGGTACCATGATAAGGACACTAAGATCTGATGATGACATCCAAGAGAAATCGAGTCGAACCTTAAAGTCGGTTTTTGTTAAAACTTTACTTGTTATAGCGTCTTATCCTATTTGCCACCGCATAAGCTTTTTGTCAGTCTCAGTCTTTGACTCACTCAAGTACATGCCACGTTTTTTTAGGATGAGTAAATTAAGTTTGTACATCTATAACATTGTGTCTGTAAAGCAGCTTTTTGAAGCAGTATGTTGGTATTGGGTTTAAATCAAGGAGTTGTAAAACTGTGATGTATGTGTTTCGGAATAACACTCGTGGATGTATTATCCATTATATATATATACATATATATTATTGTTTCCAGATACATACTTAAAACTTTGTCCCTAAGATCTGTGTATTAACTTTTTCTGCTATTGTTTTTTGTAGATTGAGAGTCTTTGGAACAGCTTTGTCGACGAAGTAAGTGGTTTTATTTATTTTGTCTTGTACGGTTATATCAAGGCGGTTGTAATGTATGGTCCTATCGGTTACTATTGCACGGTCATAGTATATTATTTTATAGGGTTTGCTTTCTAAAACTGCTTTACGGCTATGAAAGTTGTATGGCGTATGTTTATCAGGAATAAATTCATCTGTTATATTTGCAATTTGGTTGGGTCTAGGTGAATAGTCGGTTTGTGCGAGAATGAGGGCATGCTCTAGTAATAATTATGTTGAATGGTTTCCGATTGATTGACATTTTCTACATCTTGCTGGGTCTACTGGTCTACTGTAGGGTCTTAGAAATTATTATTTTTATTGTACTATACCATCCTACGAATATTTTGAAAAATGTATCAAATAAAAATGTTCCAAGCTAAAGCAAATAAACTTAAATGTTTTTAACACTTGCGATGTCTAGGTACGCCGGTACGGCTTGATATTTATTTTTAAATCTTATATTTAAAAATTGTTCTGAACTATTTTTTTTCTTGCACGATGTTATGTTTTGTTTCTATATTGTTATTTTAAATGTTATCGCGCAAACCTGCAGGTGGCTTGTTTAAAGTTTTGGTACTTTTTTTTTGTATGACCTTGTCAAAGTGACTCTACTCTGCCTGATGGAAAGCATGAGCATATCCAATAGTACTGGACCGTTATTTATGTATATTCGTATATTTTGTTTGTATTATAAAATTCAACATATCAATATCACTGATTCCGCCGAAAGTGATACTGAAACCTTATTTTCTGCTAACGACCTCGAAGATAGTTTTGTCAGTATTCTGTCACTTGCAGAAATCCTTCAATCTTAGATTTCGAAAGTACTAAAGAACTTTAATGTAGTCCATATTAATTCCCAGAATATTCTTGCTCACTTTCATAAGATGTTGCCAAGCTTAATTGCATGAATAAATATGCAATATTTTGGTTTCACAATCATGGTTGAGGATTGTCTACCATCTAGCTATTAATCTCTTCCTGGTTTTCACCTGGAATGATCGCTCTGTTCTTGATGGGGGGTGGTGTGGCTATATAATTACGCACTCACATTTCGTTTTCAATCGTATGTCCTCACAGTCATGATAGGGGCGAGCATCTCTTTTTTTAAAGGATGAATTTCAACATCAAAAAGTTTTATTTGGTGTATACTATTTTCCTTCTTTACACGTATCCACTTTTCTTTTTTTTTAAACTCTTGGAAAATCTCATTATTCCATCTTATGGGATATCGTTTGTGACATTAAAGTATTCGTAATATGCGCGTGTCCTATGTGAACACTATCAAGAAGCGAGATTCTTGATAGTGTTCACGTTAGAATCAAACCTGTTAATTGCGAAGAATAAACAAGAAATCTACTTTACCCACCCTTACAAACACCCCACTACAGTTTTCGTCGACCTGCAACAAGAAAGCTGATTCTTAGTAAGTAGGATAAATATTGTAAGCCCAAATTCTTATGCCGCGTCCGCACGCTTGGCAATTGCCGCAAACTCCAAACCTCTACTAACGTTTGGCTTGATTTTGGGAATCAAACATCGCCATCCACACGCATTTATGAAATTACTTGTTTGTTTCTTTTTCGAATACTTTCTAAAGAGACCATAAGAATTTCCTTCTTAGTTTTTAATTCCTTTACGGACGCAGCCTTAAGTTGTTCTTTTTTTTTAAATAAATCTCTCATGAACCTAACAATATATTAAACAATTCTGGTAGCATTGCGTGGTTTTACGGACCCGGTCGATTCGATTTTTTAGCTTTTTCGTAAGATATATTTTTAGAATAGCATTCTTGTGTCACGTGTCGGTGTCGACCGGTTTGTATTCGTCTATTTTGTGAAATTGATATACATTATTGTTATATAATTTCATCGGTTGTAAGTCGATCGGTAATAAAGTCGGTTTATACGGTTGTTAGTTTGTAATGGAATTAGTTTGAGGGATAAATAATTTTGTGTAGGTGCCTTCATTTTGTTATTTTTCGGGTTCGGCCCGCTAGGTCATTTTCGAAGGTCGGTGTGGAGTTTACGAAACCGTTATTGGTGATGACATCCAGCGTTCGAAATGCTTTTTATTCAAAACATTGGACAACTTAATAATATTTTAAAATATTATGCTGCTATGCCGACATGTTCATTATCATTCCATTTTTTACTTAATTTTTGAGCATATTGCTGAAAGACAGACAGACATGGCGGGAGACGCGTTATAATATGAAGTGATAATAAGGTGGCGTTGTACATGCAGGTATTACATCGTTCGAGAGTAACCTCATACAAAGTAATACATTAAAATTAATGTACAATAATAATAACATTTTTATTGCATAAACATGAAGATAGTCTTAGAAACTGTGTGTAAAAAATATCTATGAACAATGTACGCTGCGAAGAGACTAATTTATGTTATAGCTAATAGTTATGATTGCACCGAACTTTGATATCGCCTACTTGAGTTATCTGAAGGCAGTCGCTTCTCGTAAACAATCAAAGTTTATTCGTATCATAGCAGAGAGCCGTTCCCAACCTAAATAAATAAATATTTTTCTCTGACACACATCGCTAACCAGTTTCAAACTAAACATAGCTTTTACCATGATAAATATAGCTGAATTGGCTTAGAGAAATCTATTACATATAATTGTAGCGTAACGTCGTTGCTCACGATTTTAAATGTGTGTTTTGCGTAGCGTACCTAAAATGGGATAGTTAACATCACGCTTATACCAATAGGAGCTAAGCATGATTGAAAAGACACGCAGATAAAGTTTCGTGGGTCAGCTAGTACTTGTATACTCTTTTTTCGTTATACATAGAAAACACCTAAAATCGGATACAAATATTTGCACATTCTGTTCAACCTAGGAATCGAAACCGAGACCTCAGCACAGCAGACGCTGCACTGCGCCACCCAGACAGGATAAAAGGCTCGGAAAAAGAAGGTTCTGATTATCAATTAAACCATTTTATATTTGTTACAGGGTTTAATTACACCACAGATGTTGAAGAAACTACAACAAGAACTAACCGTGGACAAAAAACCTGAACCAAAGTGTAGAAATAATAGAAATAGGAGGAAATGATTTCTTCGATTTGTAAATAGTGTTGAGAAAATAAAAAGTACATACGTTTAATTAAATGTTTCTTTAAAGCAGTTTCTTTTATATCTAAAACTACGTTACAAAAAACATTGGAGAAGTCAAAACCTGGAACTCACTACAAGCGCACGATTTTCTTTCTCTCTATGACTCCTGATAGAAAATTTTAATAACAGCCCGGATATCAACCGTCGTTCCTGCGCCTAATCTGTCTCCGGTCGTTCCGTATTGTGAGAATGAGGGAACAGAGAGTGCACCTGTGTTTGCGTACATACTTGTGCACTATAATATCTTCTGCGCACAATTATCGACGATGGCTATAGGCTTTATATTATCACGCTACGACCAAACGGAGCGGGGTATCAATGAATAATGTTGCGAAAATGCTGGAAAATTATTCCTTTTGGGAGCTTTTTATGTCAAACAAATTTGTTTACGCTGTTATAACACCACGCTAGTATTTATGGATGGATGTTTATTTATTTATTTACAAACATGCGCTATCCTCACAGGCTCTCAGCCCAATACGATAGCGAAGTTACATAAGATTAATACTAATCACTTGCATACAATCTATAAAAACAAACATGCCACTAAAATACTAACAAACAAAATAAAAATCATAAAAATTCTTACATTTTCTAAAGGTAACATATAGACCAATTTGAAACTCTTGTGAATTCGCTCAGTGAACATGTGAGTAGATCAGTATGGTCTGCCATTGTGTTGAGCGTACTTAGAGCCCTAGACATTGGCGCGTGGTGCAAAAGATTAGTGCGTGGGCTGCTGGGCGCCGCCGCCGGCCCCTGTAGGCCGATATCCGTCTGGGACACAAAATCGAATCTCTTGCAGGATGGCTGGGTTATTTATTTTACCCCGTAATACTAATAAGTAAGTAAGTAACCAAGGCTACTTCTCTACGTACCTCTAATTTACTATAACCTACCATTCCGAGTGTAAATCATACTCTGACTCCATATGACTGCCTCGATGGCGTAAGTGGTAAGCGTATGCGACTGCTGTGCTCGAGGTCTCAGGTTCGATTCCCGGGTCGGACCAAATGTTTGAATGATCTGCAAATACATGTTTCAGAGTTTGGGTGTTTTCTATGTATATTATGGTATGTTATTTACAAAAAAAGTATAATGTATTTATATCAGTTGTCTGCACGGTTGTCTGGTACCCATAACACAAGCACTGCTTATCTTGGGACTAGATAGCGTGTGTTAGATGTCCGAAATATTTACTTATTTCTACTCGATTTTAGTACAACGAATTTGGTACAGGAATATATTATAGTCTACTTTTTATAATCAAACGAAAATAAAATCAATATTAACGCATGCGAAACGCTGGGGACATCTAGATAAAGATAAAAGCGTTTGTCCAATCAGTAAGTTTATAATATACCTACCCCAAAATAGTAACTAATATTACCTACAAAGTAACACAAAATAAATAATCATTTTACTCATTAACATATCATAGGCGGCGTGTGCACCTCATTACACCATAATCGGTCACTAAACATTTTTCTGCATCGATAATATTTTCACATACATAGGGGTCTCAACATGTTTATTCAATAACTAGCTTTTAAACGCGGCTTCGATCACGCAGAAGTTCATCCCCTGATTTACCCCCTTAGGGGTGGAGTTTCAAAAAATCCTTTCTTAGTGCTCACTTACGTTACATATAGAACCTAAATGCAAAATTTCAGGATTCTAGCTTCAGCGGTTTGGGCTGTGCGTTGATCTCTGGGTATGTCAGTCAGTCAGTCTGTCAGTCACCTTACTCTTTTATATATATAGATAGATAGATAACTCGTGTTAAATGCGAATGGGTTATCAAGCCATTAAACTAGACCTATTGACGTGCAATTAGTAATTACTGTATCATTATCAAGAGGGTAGCTCGTCGTATTCGGTAGGTAATTATAGTAGGTAGACCCATATTTCTTTAGTCGTGTTCACGCGAGAGACTGTAAAATGTGTAAATATAACTTGTTGAGTGTATTTTTAGCAATAATAACAGTGAATGACTATCTTTATTTTACCAAAGGTATAAAATACAAAAAAAAATATTCATAAAAATGTTAAGATAATTTGTGTATGCTTCCAAAAGTTCCGCTTGGAAAATTGTGATATCAATAATCCTTATTTGATTTTATCTATACGCATCAGTTTTGTTTCTCATTTCAATCCAATTTCATCATCATAATACTATTTAAACAATGAAATTATTATTTATTTGTATTTTTTTGTTTTTATTTCCTTCATGTGTAACGGTCAGTGTATAGGTACCTACTACCTGTCAGTGTGTAAAAACAATTTATCAGCCCAATTATTGTGTTGGTACATATTTTTATTATTTTAGAAGATTCTGTTAGCAACTATTGGGTATTTTTTAGCTTCTAGAACATTCAACCATAATGGAGTGGAAACTATTCTTGCTCTTGAAAATGAGAATATTAATATGGAATGCAAAGCGGACATGCCGATGAGATATTGTGGATTGACGCATCCAAGCGGCAAGCGATATTCGTAAGTATTTATGTGTGCAATAGTTTGAGTTTGTAGTAGTTGTATAAAATTAGTATAAGAAGGGGTATAAAATTAAAAATAAAGAAAAGTTTAAAAACTATAACCTGACTACATATTATGTTATAGTCCATTCGCTTAGATACGGTCATCTTGAACACGTCACACGTGCGGCAAGCCGCCACAAAATCAAAGGGCCTGCGGCGTACACAAGCAAGTACCTATGATTTGTCAGTTTACGCCGTTGTATGAATTCATGTATTTCACAACAATAACCACAATTGCGTGCGGGTGCACCGACACTCTAAACGAATGGACTATACCAGAGCTTTGATTACGATTCTATGGACAGCTCACTCAAAAATATCGGTTCAGTAGTTTAGCGCTACGATAGAACATACAAACATACATAGACTGCCAAAACTGTTACCCTTCCTTCCTTTTGGCTTCGCCATAGTCACGTAATTAATAAAATATCAGCTCATATGAGGAAGATTTGATTTAAATTTATTAGGACAGTTGTTGTCTACGTAGTTATTACACCGAATTGAATTAAGCTACCGTCATTGCATTAGATTAAAACACACTATAAAATAATGTTTATAATAGTGAAATAAGTTTTAATATTTGTAGAAAGATACACAGTAAAGACATTTTACCATAAGTTTCATTTGCTATCTGCTGAGTTTAAAAAAATACAGAAAATAGGTTGAATTAAAGTAGGTATTTCAAATAACTGCTAAAATTAATGCTCGGTTTTAAATAAATAGGTTTGTCTAGCCTCTCAAGTGTCGCGACATTCATTTCCGGAATCGCTTGAGTGTCAAGTGGTTTAGGATGCACTTCCGGTGAATTTCCGGGTCTCATTAAAATGCCGATTTGCAAAAAAAAATTTGGGCTATGAACAATTTTGGTATCATTAAAAGGGTTATTAATAAGCCTATCAGATAATGTATAATTGATTAGAATTGTACATAGAATTAAATTAGTAAATCGAAGATGAAAGTTTTTTCCTCAATGTACCTACTGTTTTAAAAGGTGAAATGATTGTAAATAAAACATTTTAGTCTGCCATAAGACCTCTCAATAATTATTCCTAGATTAATTAAGAGACAACAGAGATGCTTCTTCTGTTACCGACAAGTTAACGCAAAACTACTTTAGCTTTTCAGGGCCAACTACCAACGCTGGGAAATGCTCCATAAAAATAAAAACAAAGTCAAATGACACAGGAACGTGGCTTTGTCATATGGGAAGCCGAGTAGTTGGCGTGGAATCGACTAAGTCGATTCAACTCAGAGTAGTGGGCCAAATAGCAGCAGTGGAGTCAAATATCACGGCTATGCATGGAAAGTCACATACATTGTATTGTACGACTATTAAAGGGTTTATACCTTTGAGTTACTGTCGTTTTGAACCACCAAATGGCCTGCCGTTTAGTATAGATTCCTGTGTGACGGAATCGAAGTAAGTTTCTAATTTTGCTTTGTTTAATTATCATTATCAACAGCATTTAACAGTCATCTGCAGGACATAGACCTTGGAAATCCCCTCGGATACTACCGACTGGTGGCTATGTCGGACTCGAACTGACTAAAAACCGTACACCGTCTCGGGTACTAGAAGCTGGGGAACCAAGAGTACCCTCATAGGAAATCCGTGGAATCCAGACGTACCTCGGGGCACCCACTGTTGGTAGGTGGCCCCCTCCTGTGTAGGAACCCTAACACTCCTATTCTATTCAGAAAAGGGCGAGAGCATTTTATAGAGCTCGCGCCGCCGCCACCCCGGCCTGCTTCTGCTAGCTACTGGTGGCCTCACCTGTCACCCCCTGGCTTGCGCTTATAGAGGACGGAGATCGTTTAGCAATCTCCGGTACCTGGCTGCAGGACATAGAAAGGAGTTTGGCCTTCTATAACGTTATATTATTTTATAACGTTTCTTTCAAGTTTTCCTTCTCTTTGCAGTAAAGTTATACTGCGTAGTTTGTTGCTTATTCACCTCGTATGACACCCCCGGGATGAATAGGGGTGGCACTCTGTATTCTTAATCCGTCACCACATCTATAGATATACTATATATCACACTATCACATCACATCACACTAATATATAAAGGCGAAAGATTGTGTGTATGTTTGTTACTTCTTCACGCAAAAACTACTGAACGGATTTGGATGAAACTTTACAATAATATTGCTTATACATCAGAATAACACATAGGCTACTATTTGCCGCTATAACCGACATATATTATACGCGGGCGGAGCCGCGGGCAACAACTAGTATTTAATAAATTTAAAAACAATATATATATCCTAATTCCTATTCTCTATATTTGACTACCTCGGTGGCGCAGTGGTAGTGTATGCGACTGCTGTGATTGAGGTCTCGGGTTCGATTCCCGGGTCGGACTAAATGTTTGTATGATCTGCAAATATTTGTTTCTGTATGTATTTATATCAGTTGTCTAGTACCCATAACACAGCTCTGTCTAGCTTAGGACTAGATGGCGTTGTGTGTCAGATGTCCGATTTATTATTTATATATGTATATACAGATGACAAATTTAGGTATCCGTGGTGTTAGAAACGAACATTATAAGACTTTATATTCCGGATTCGAAAAAATACAACAATATCTGAAGTAGTTAGGAAAGTTGAAAGTATATCCACAGGAGCAGCAAGTCACTAGGTAAATATTAGGCAGAGGCATTTTAGGTAAGAGATGAGTATCAAGTTAAGAGTTACGACAAAACAGATATTTTCAAAATACCTATTAAAATTAAACAATAATGAAACATGAACTGACGTTTAATAATTGCTAATAATTTAATAGGTGATAGGATTTTAATCAAAGTCTTTGCATAAAGTCTAAACGCTTTATTTCGTCGTTTCAGGCCTCTGCTAAAAAAATATTATTTTCCAAACAACAAAAGTTTAGACCGAGGGGATTGTGCTGTGACCATTAGTAAAGTGAAATATGAAGATCTCGGTATATGGACTTGTGGTGCGGGTTTGGAAGACGGCCACGAGTACATCGATGTCATTAATTTCAAAGTTGAAGGTTCCTATCAATTTATTACTTATGGCTTTAGTTGGCGCGCTCAGATTATGCCTTTTATTAAACAAACTTACTCTAAATTTATTCAAATTGTTATTTTTTCTTCTTGTCTGATGTCTGAAAATCTGTTTGAAGTCGGTGCTAAGCCAAAAAGAATACAAACGAACAATTACAAAAGTCTAAACGATAGTCACTTCGCACCGACTTCAAACAGATTCTAGGTCTTCAAACAGATTATAATGTGTGCTACGTGCACACATTATAATATTACTATTTAAATGAATAAAGAATTAGGTATAGGCAATTTATGAAGAACCAGTTTATTTTACGATTTTAAGTGTTTTTTTGGCAGAGAGTTTTCGTTGGATGTTTTTTGGAAGTCGGTTTTTTTTTTCAAGTATTTTTTTTGTGTTTTTTTTTAATAAGATCACAACTATCAGACACAAATATTTGAATAGTGCCTATAAATTTTGAGGGACACCTTCTATTTTCTTGGAATCCCTTCATCAGAGTACCTTCTCCCTCACCTGAGAGCTACACCAAACTCAATGCAAAAAGAATGTTTAAAATCGGTTCAGAAACGACGAAAACATCGACGAACGAACATATATAAAAAAAGACTGCGTCGAATTGAAGACATCCTCCTTTTTTTAAGTCAGTTTAAAGGTTAAAAGATTTTTTTGTTATGAAAAAGAATTAATTTTAGTTATTTTATTCGACAATCCATTAAAGATTATTAGTAGTAGTATTAAATTATCTTTATTAGCGTTTTTTTATTAAGACTGTAGTCCTTCAGCGTGGGAATTTGTGATTGAACACCCACATTCATATTTTACATGCACACAAACGCATCGGGCACCGTTGCATACTAACCCTGGCAACTAATAAATTTACTTTCGATTGTTTCTTCTAGTAACATATTCATTAAGACTGTAGTCCTTGAGCGTGGGAATTTGTGATTGAACACCCACATTCATATTTTACATGCACACAAACGCATCGGCCACTGTTGCATACTAACCCTGGCAACTAATAAATTTACTTTCGGTTTTTTCTTCTAGTTACATATTCATTAACTGTTCGCCTTTGAAGAATGTTTAGAATGTCCTACAAAGCACGCAATGTATCTTAGTCATATCGGAAAGCCCGCCTGCTTTAAGTAACTCGTCAACGGCCGAGAATGGGGTTCAAGTGTACCTATTCATTTTTAATTCATTTCATGGACAAATAATATATTTTTACACAGTATAAAATTAAGTCGCTCGCGCTATCTGTCAGCTTAGATCTTTTACAGTAATCAACGGATTTTAATGCTATGTTATGAAATAAAATTTGTATGATATATGTTATGTTAATGGAACATAATGTTTCTTAAAATTATAAATTTTGAACGCTTTTATTGCTCATATTGATAAAATTTTACTACATAAATCTTACTTACGTACTTATAAGTTATAAGGGATAGGGCATCTATTATTTTACAATTCACCAATTGATTAAATTCGAACTTAAGGGAAGAATAATAATGGAAATGACGTAAAGTGTAGATGGGACCCTTTTTTACAATTTTTGTCTGTCTGTCTGTTTGTTTGTGCCGGCTAATCTCTGGAACGGCTGGAGCGATTTTGACGGGATTTTTACTGATAGGTAGCTGATGATATAAGGAGTAACCGCGGTTGGTGTAGTATCGCGGGTAAGACCGTGGGGCTCAGCTAGTTTTTTTTTCAAAAAAGACAACTTCCGTATATATCCAATAAATCCTGTGTCGCGGGGGACTTTACAAACATACATGAAACGGACACAATGGACACCCAGACTCAGAACAACAATTCGTGGATCACACAGTGTTGTCCCATGTGGGATTTGAACCCACAACACCTGATACAGTAGGAAGCGGCGAGGCAACCGCTTAAACCACTAGACTAACCATGCAGTCAAAAATAAAACTGTAATTTTAAGGTCTTTCATTATTTCAGTAGTAGTTATTCAATTCTAACGGAAATCATTAAAAAAAATTTTTTTTTACTTTTTTAAAAACAATTTCTCAAAGTGTCTCGGTCTGTCAAAGTGCATTCAAAGTACTCGTCAAGACAAATCAAACGACTCCAAACTCGATAGATTCCGTCGTTACAAAGTTCCTATGACCACCTTCCAGCTTCAACATCAGATCAGCTCCATGTCATCATATTAAAGCATTGTCACGCTATATACATATGCCTACAAAAATTCAACACAATCGGTTGAAGATATCTGCAAAATTGAGTTGCAAGATTCCGTCTTAACAAATATAGTTAGATATATACATACATAGCAAGTTAAAAAAAACGTAAAAATAAGTTCTGTGTTAATAAAAAATACTATTATGTTTCTTTGAAATTATTCTTTAAAAAAATTAAATTAAATTCAAGAATACAAATTAACAGTTACAATTCGACACTCACTGGCAACCCACCCTAAAACTTGTCATTTACGTATTATGGAGCTCAGTGCGAACTACAAACGGACGTGCTGTCACCTTCAATATTCGGCGGGCACTGAATTTTTTGAGCGCGATAAAACTTATTTATTGCAATTTACGGGAGACGATATCTACGTACTAAAATGTACGGAACTTTTGTCGCTAAAAATGAATGATGTTTAGCCTTAGATTATGGCTTTTTGGTGAGAATTAATAAAAAACTAAAACGGTAAATCTTTTCTCCATACTATTTTCTCGCGAAATAAGAAAAAAATATTTACAATAGAGCACGAAATAGGACAGAGTGTGCTAATTAAAAAGGTCGATTTCGATGATTTTGATCTTTGTTAAGGCTTTTTTTCACAAAAATAAAGAATTATTTTATAAATGTCACTCGGTAGAGTGGTAGATTGATTTATTAAACTACTGAGATTTTTTTTTAGTGTCAAATATGAATTGAGTTGTTTGTGTTTTTCTTAAATTTGCTGGAAGGATCTTGATTTCTCGTAATAACAAAATACACTTTAACTTACTGATACTTTTATTTATTTTTCTTACAATCACATTTTAACAATACATCGGCCATTCTTCTTCCATAGACCATAACCAATCACCGATTACCAATAATGTTGCCATAGACAATATTTTTGTTTGTCGCATTTCTTAACACCCTCTCTTGCGACTAACAAAAATCTAGTATACATTTAACTTCAATCGGAACTCCTTAAATTTAATTTGTCCAAGAGCCTTGGTTAACATATCAGCAATATTATTATTACTTTCAATTTTAACAATATCAATTTTACCATCTACAACTAAGTCATGTACAAAATGAAGTGCCACATCAATATGTTTTGATCGTTTTGTAAAATTACCATTCTTGGCTAAAGCAAGTGCTCCGCTATTATCTTCAAGTTCCCCTTGTTGTTCAAAACCTCGTGCAACTAAACGTGCTTTGTAACGGTTTCCACTCTTCAAAGTATACAACCACTTCACACTAATAACTTCCTTATCCTCTGGTCTTTCAACTAGCTCCCATGTATCTGTATCATTCAATGCATCAAATTCCTTTTTCATGGCTTTCCTCGAATCTTCACATTCCTCACTCATAACTGCTTCTTCATATGTTTCTGGAGTACAAGCTTTCACATAATTTGCATACAATACATAATCATCAAACTTGCTTGGAACTTTCCTCTCACGTCTAGGCTTTCTCTCTTCCCTCATTTCATCATTTACACCTGTCATAGATTCATCATTACTCACTTCTTCATCCTTCTTACTATTTTCATTTATTCCTTCATCGTTATTCTCATTTATCCTTTC
This sequence comes from Diaphora mendica, assembly GCA_949125395.1. Lineage (NCBI taxonomy): Eukaryota > Metazoa > Arthropoda > Insecta > Lepidoptera > Erebidae > Diaphora > Diaphora mendica. Next base: position 37,757,620 of record OX421310.1, on the reverse strand, counting down.
CTCATTCTCCTCACTAACTATTACATAACCTTTTCCTGGTTCAACAACCTTTACATTTCTAGCTAAAACAATCTTACCATCAATCAGCACACGATAACCTAACTCAAAATATCCAACTAACTTTCCTTTCACTGCTTTATCATCTTGAGTAGTCCTCTTAACATCTGGTACTCTTACAAAAACATTACTTCCATACATCTTCAAATTATTAACTGATGGTTTCTTACCCATAAAAATCTCATATGGAGTCTTTCTTTCAAGTGTAGAACTATTCAATACTCGATTACCTATATAGCAAGCTGCATACACAAGTTCAGGCCAATACTTTTTTTCTAAATTGGACTCTTTTCTCAAACACCTAACTCTGTCCATAATTGTACGATTATATCGCTCCGCTACTCCATTCAACTCATGGTTGTAGGCTGTACATGGTAATATCTTAAATCCTTTCACCTTAGCAAAATCATAAAAGCGATTATTCAAATACTCAGTACCATTATCACACCTTAATTGTTGCATGGGTCGATCAGTTAAATTGTTAATAAAATTATAATATTCCAAAAATTTTTCAAATACTTCTGACTTATTTTTCAAACAATACACACGAGCAACACGAGAATAATCATCTATGAAACTTACAAAATATTTTTCCCCATTATAACTTTCAACATCTAAAAATTTTATATCAGTATGTACTATTTGCCCGCAGTATTTAGCTCGAGTTCGATTATTTTGATATTTTAAATTAGACAATTTTGACTCAATACAAATTTCACAATCCATATAAATTTTTTCAATGGAGTTTGGCAAACCTTCTAAATAATTATCTTTGCACATAATATTTAAATCTTTAAAATTTACATGCCCCAAAATTCTATGCAAACGTTCTTTTTCTGACATATTATTTCTTACATAATTCGCTGAAATTACAAAACTTATTTCTCCTTTCACAGGATACAATTTGTTTTTTTCTTTTATTAAAATAATTAAATCATTGCCACTGTATATTTCACAATAACCTTTTGAAAAAACAACACTCTTATTACTTTTTGTTATGGCAGATACACTCAAAAGATTTTTCCTTAATTCAGGCACATAGAATACATTTTTAACCTTAATTGTTTGTTCACCAGTATCAGAATAAAATTTACACATTATATTACCAACTTTTGTTGCTACAATTACTGTATTATCACCTAGTTTCACATTAGCGGGTGTTGATAGATCAACATACTCATAAAAATATTCATCTGATGTTACTACATGGTCAGTACATCCACTATCTAAGAGCCATTCAATACATTTCTTTTCATTTATTGTTGATTCACAAGAGTTACAATTATTAATGCAAATAGAAAAGGAATCAAGATTCTGAGAATTATTACATACTTCAGTGTTAGCAGTAAAACCTCTATTATTTCTATTATAATTACCTCTACTATGATTTGATCCACGATAACCTCTGTTGCCACTTCCACGGAAGTTTCCTCTAAAGTTACCACCAGAATTTCTAGAATAATTTCCATATTGATTACCACTGAAATTAGAATGACAATCTTTTTGCAAATGTCCTGGTTTATTACACCGATAACACAAAAATTCCCTCTCTGGTTTCTTTGGATTTCTAACACCAACTTGTGCTTTAAATGCCTGTGGATTATTGGTCCCTGCTGTAGATGTTTGAACTGAATCTGTGACAGTACCAAGCTGCTTTCTTTCTATTAATTTCTGACGAATATAGTCAACAGTCCTCTCTTGTTCAGGTAATATATCAATAGTTTCAATAATATGGCGACAACTATCAGGTAAACACATCATTAAATAACTTAATTTTCGTCTTCTACAGGTATCACCACCAGCATGATGCAATTCAATAACTTTTCTTTCAAATTTTTCAAAGAACTGTTCAGGATCTTCACCATCTGCATATTTCAGTCCACTTAACTGTTTTTCAATTAATAACTGTTTAGACTCAGACTTACACAAGTATAATTTATCCAATTTGTCAATAACTTGCATTGGTGTATCGCAATTTACCATTTTATCCGGTTTAACGGCTAATGATAGAAAGTACATAGCCTTATTACTTTTCTGCTTCCAGTCTTCTTCCTTGACAGTTTCTGGCCGGTCTGCATGCTCGATAACATCAGAGCAATTCTTATACCTCATCAAATACATAAACTGCAACCGCCATTCATCATAATTAACCGAGCCATCAAACTTTGGCACAGGTACAAAGCTTTCGTTGGACATCGTGTATTCAAACTTTATTAAATTTACAAATGAGACAACCACTGTTCTGCTACCATCTTAAATTTGCTGGAAGGATCTTGATTTCTCGTAATAACAAAATACACTTTAACTTACTGATACTTTTATTTATTTTTCTTACAATCACATTTTAACAATACATCGGCCATTCTTCTTCCATAGACCATAACCAATCACCGATTACCAATAATGTTGCCATAGACAATATTTTTGTTTGTCGCATTTCTTAACAGTTTTGCAAAACTGCAAGTGCCTTTTCGCGCGTTTTTAGGGACGCGCCCCTTAATACCATTAAACTGAGTTTCAGTATTTATAAGATAATTGCATTAGACTGTACAAATAGTCGGCGAAGTGGTACTTAAAACTACATAATAGATTTTTTTCGGCTTTCTGAACCTAAATATAGATCAATTTTGAATAAGGATTAATGCTGTATTGCTTAAAATCGCTTCGTAAATAAGCCACTATTTCTTGTAAAAATAAAGGAATATAAAGGTTATTGTGGGTTATCCCTAAGATATAGTCATATACCATCGTGGCCTTTTTTGTAGACCTTTTTAAGGTGTACAATACTGTAGTACATTGTTTTCATCTATCTCGTAGGTGTCAGCCAGCGTTTGCTGAAAAATATGTTTAGTAGGTTCGATTCCGACACACCGCCCCGCCGCAAACCCCGGTGGGGTGACGGCTCGTGGGGGTTTCCGCACGAAAAAAAATGTACAATGCATAATAGGCTTTAATACGATTAAAGAAAAATAAACCTGACCTGTGAATTAATTTAAATTTCTTCTCCTAGGTCTATACTCATTGACATTGGCTGATGCCGTAGGCATAATATTCGGAGTTATCGCCTTTGCAGTCCTAATATTAGCACTGGGAGTTGCGGCGTGGAGGCATCAATGGTGTCTTGGCAGCATTCGGAGACGAGTAGAGACTATAGAAGCTCATGAACTCCAACAAATTCCAGCAGCGGCTTCTCTTAGTAGGGCAGCCTCAACTCCTCAACCAGAAAGAAATGTCCCGTCAGTTGTTGTTGAACCACCATCTTAGCCTTCTGAAACTGGGACGAGAACATCTCTTATATCAGCTGAAGACAGTGAAATTCCTTAGACTAATACATGGTCAATTTCCTTATCTACTAATTCGTTATTGAATGCTTAGTGGTTGATAATCTTCAGCGCCAATTTTGATGTAGGTAACTACTTAGTGTTAATATATAAGTAAAAATAAAGTAACCTTTAGTTATAAACCATTTGAGTATTCACCAAACTAAACAATTTCCCAACATTGCCTAAATACTAATAGATAATACCGTATCATATTACCTTCGTGCAACTGAGGGAATTATTTCACGATAGTGGCTTCATTGGTTTCGATGTGTTTCCAGCCCTCGAGATGGAAGTGGAACCACTTTTCTTGACGTTTCTGTCGGTCCTATAAACCCCTGAAGAGAATTCAACAAATATATTTTACAGAATCGTGCTTGTACAGAATGCGTTTAAAAAAATAATTTTATATTTAAAAAAAATATTTTATGTGAATCCAATTAATCACTTCAATTCTTATTCACCCTTTTTATGTACCATTTTTTTTGTTTTCTACAGACACGTTTGCTTAATAATAATTCGTACTAGGATAGATATTTTTTTTGGCTTGAATAATCAATCAATTGTTTTTCTTTCTAATATGTTCTGTAATACTTTAACACTCTGATTTTGTATAAAACTACGCACATTTTCTTGTTGTCAACTACTTGCATAACTAATACATACTAATTTTTCACAAAGGTATTATTTTGATTTTTTCTAAATTGTTATTGAAGTCATTAAAAAATAATATTATTGGAGGTAACTTATAAGTAGGTACTGACTTATAGGTAGGCGCTTTTTTGCATTTATTAGGTTTTTTTCCCTTAATTTAATAGAGACCAATGCTTGCTTGGTTTTGTTAACTTTTATTATATACCATCAAATCAATTTATCACAAAGATAAAATATTATTTTTAGTGGATCGATGTCAATAAAAGCTTTAATTCAGCCACATTTGTTTTTTTTTAATTTATTCATACTAGTTGGTTTTCCAGAGATGACTTTATCACAAGTATATCTATGACATGACATATATACGTTTATCATAAAGCGCGCCTTCATCGTTATAAATGTGACAAAACTCCATGCACACTTTGGCACAAATGCTGATGTGACCGGAGTGATTGAAAATTCTGCTTATCACAAAATAGTAATGTAATTATTTCATTGATTTCTCATATTCAATCACAATTAACACCCCTTTTTTCTTTGTGCGGAAATCCCACCGGATACCACCACCAACAGACTAATAAAAACCGCACTCCTTCTCGGATACTAGAGGTCGGGGAACCAACCAGGTGCGCCCTCTTAAGGAAATCCCCGGAACTCTGACGTACCTCGGGCCACCTACGGTTTGTAGATGTGTGCCCCTCCCCCCCTCCTGTGCAGAAACACCGGTGTTACTTTTCTACACGGAATAAGCGCTTGCGCCGCCACCTCGGCCTGCTTCTGCTAAGGTGACACATATGTCACCCCAGGCTTGTGCTTATGGAGGACGGCGATCGTTCTACGACCTTCGGCGCCTGAGTCGTCTGCGTTTCCTGGCCTGGCGGACTAGGAGAGTTCCAAACCTCTCCCGGTCCCGCTCCGCCGACTCCACAATTAACACCCCTAGGGTCAATTTATACTAGCGCAGAGTCGAAGCGCATCGAAGCGTCAAATTCTTTACAACTAAAGCGAAGCCGCACGAAAAAGAGCACTCTTTTACGTGTAGAGTGGGCATCAACAGCAGTGCTATTGAATATCACTTGCCAGTTGACTCTCGTAGCTGAAACGTGTGTAAAATGGTTGACATTGATCTTGCCATGATATTACTTATATCGGAAGTTGAAGAAGAAGAAAACGAAGAAAAAGGAAGCGGAATTATAACGTTCCGTAATTTCCGACTGATGACGCGTAGGTTCGCTAGTGGGCGCATGGATACGTGAGTATGCGCGCGCACCAATCAGCGTTATTCACGCGCAGACGCGCGAATTCCGAAGAATGCGCACGTCTATTTAAAATCTCAGAAGTAATGTGTGCGTTACGCTGTGGAGTTAAGGTTTTTTGGATAGACGCTTCGACTCTGCGCTAGTATAAATTGACCCCTAGGGTCAATTCATAGTTTCGGATTGGACGACTCTGCTGTAGTATGAATTGACCGTCAGGGATGGATTTTGTTTCTTCAACCTTGAATGAACCAAACAGGAATTTTCTGAATCGTAACTTACTTGAGACTTCACTTGACTTAAAACTTAGGGGGGTTGCTGTTGCTCGCGTCCGTAGGATTTACCACCTTTTCCTAGGCCTACCCTACACGTCCCCCCGGGTGGTGCTAAATGAGCAACAACGCCGAGTAACAGGCGGCGGTAAATAACGTGATAATGGCTTCCACAAGCCAAGAGGAATTAAATACCCTCCAAACAAAGTGGCTATAGTACCTTGGGAAAGTACTACTAGACTTTTTCCCAACCCCTCTACTTTATGAAATGTCAAAGAATATGGAATGTGATATGTCGTGCGATCCGGCTAACCCCCGGCGTTCACCGGTATCCGGGCTGGTGAGTGTGAAGTTGGCTATCAAAGACACCACTGAAGCGAGTGACCAGGCGTCTGTGGCTGTAAATGCTACTGGAAACAGGAAAAAACTAGTCCAACAGGCATTCCACCCTGGCCTGTTTATGAGAGCCCGTAGTGCGTCTATGAGTAACATCTCAAGCTCCGACAGTCAAGACTGCTGTGACGAAGAGCCAGATAAAGGAAATATTATTAAGCCCCCACCCTGGCACAAAGTCCCAATACAAAGGAACCCTGCTGCTATAGTTGACTCACCTGAAGATCCCTCAGTAAAAACTTCCAATAGCTTTAGTGGGCTAGCCATCGACCTTACCGAGGAGAACCAAGCTTCTGGGCCACAAGCTGTAACTAAAAAACCTAATAATAAACCACCACCATTATTTTGTATGGAATCCAGGATGTAAACAGGAACAGCTGTAGACACATCTAAGCTGGCTTATAAAATTATCAACAAAAATCAACTGAAGATTGTCACAACTGATGTTGAAGTGTACAAAAATATCATATTTATTATGCGGGAGAACGGATTTATAGGCCGCACCTTTAATTGTAAAGATATGAAATGCTATAGAACTGTTATACGCAACCTACATCACACAACACCATTCAGTGCTATAAAAGAGGCCTTGGAAGCAACTGGCAATATGGTCCCCGGTGAAATAATAAATGCCAAATATGGTACTGAAAAGAAACCTACATCCACATTTTTTTTAAACTTGTTACCAGGTCCCAATAATAAAGCTTCAAAGGATTTAAAAGTTATTTACCATCAGTCTGTTATTATAGAAGATCCCAGAAAAAGAAAATCTGTAGTGCAATGCCAACAGTACGGGCATACGAAAAACTACTGCATGAGACCCTATCGCTGTGTGTGTGCCGAAGCATATAAAACATCTGAATGCACAAAAATCGACCGTAATACTGCAGCCACGTGTGCATTGTGCTTGGGACCCCATCCAGCTAATTATAAGGGGTGTGAAGTTTACAAGGAAATTTTGTCCAGGAAGACCATACAGCGACTGCAAAGTCGAAAGTCCCTACTCTTGCAAAGACCACTGAGACTACCAGGTACCCAATTGAAATGGCTGTTGAATCCAATAACAAGGAAAAACCAGTCAGTAAGCAAAGATATAAAAATACCTATGCCGAAGTGCTTCGTTGGCGAACAGACCAACCTCAACCAGGGGCGGTTCCAGCCTGAAGTTTTGGGGGGGGTCACTAATCCACTAAGTCGAGTAAATTAGACTTTATTGCACAATACACAATATTATTTCACACAAAAAAAAACAAATGGATATCTTTTGTTTTTATTGGTAAATCTATTGGGATCATAATATTTGAGACATCTGTGACAATCTCTGGATGAATATTTAGAGGATCTAGCTCCGTTGGGGGACGAAGGGCGTGTAAGGAACTCCCGACAAATCGGTCTAACCCTAAACCCCGGCGGCGGCCTACATCTGCAGTCAAGAGGAGCTGCAGGAACGCATCAGCGGCTTCTGGAGTTCCCCCTGCCTTACCCCATCACTAAGGTACATCCCGGGGTAACCAGATTCAAACCCGGGACATGTCGCTGTCGTACCTCTCACCGCTCTACACAGTAAGAGAGTCGGAACACCGACCCACCTGAGACGACACCCCCGGTCGCACCGAGGTGTCGCGTCGTTTCCAGCGGCCACATCTCCCCTGCATGTGGCCACAACGACCCTTAACCGACGATTGGGGAGCAAGCGGCCTTTATCGCGCATCCTTCGTCGCCTCTTTCGAGCGGGATCGGCCATTTCCCGATCCCGGTTCCCCGATCGAGTGAATCGGTAGGTGATAAGTTGGTTCTCTCTATGCAAGCTTCGAAGCTCGGCAGAAAGGCTCCGACAGTGCCCGCCAAGCTCGTAGGGCTTGCTTATGTGTGTTCTGACGATGCATTCTGGGCTCATGATACGGCGCTATCTCTTCGTCATTCCGACCGACAGATCGAATTTCGTCGCAGACCATTGTGTTCATGTCGGCTAGAATGTCGAAGGGTGGATTTCGTGCCAGGATCGTCACCGCCTCGTACGAGATCGTACGGTGACCTCGTACGATCCGTATGGCTGCAGACTCCCGAGTTGAGCATTACAGCGGGAAGATCCCGCCGGTGCCCCATAGAGGACCATGGATCGCACGACGCCCTTACGCACTCCCAAGCACAGAGAGTCAGCGAACTTCTTCCCGCGGTCCCCCGAGATTGGGCAGCAGACAATGTGGCACCCCTGCTACTCCTCGTACTGGGGACTAGTCGCTCGAAATGCTTTTCAAAGTTCTACCGATTGTCCATGATGAGGTACTTCATGTACTGACCCACTTGGACTTCGGTGTCATCCACCCGGAGGTATGAGCAGAGTGGTTCCTGCCCGAAGTCAGACTAGTGCGAAGGCCCGCATCGTATACGAGGTTCCATAACAATGGGCCCAATACAGAGCCCTAGGGAACCCCACAACACACCTTCCTTCAATTTTCCACTCCGTTCCGATCGACAAACTTCACTGTCCTGTCGCGCTGATAGACCTCTATGACTGCACGCAGGTAAGTCGGCACCTCGTGATATTCAAGGGCCTCCCTAATCGCGCCCCATTGAAGGGTGCCGAAAGCATTAACGATATCAAGGCTAACTACCAACACCACCACCCCGATCGGACTGCCGACCCCGATAGGGAGCGAACACATGTATTAGCGTCCATTGTCGAGCGTCCCCGTTGTAATCCAAATTGGTAGTCCGATAGATCAGGGCCCACTCGCGACAGGTGCTCGCTGATACGGCCAGAGATAACTCTCTCAAAGAGTTCCTATCCTTCCTATCCTTTGATTTCTTATCTCGATTGAACAATTATGGAAACTGATAAGAACAAGAAAATCAGGTTCTAGTAGCAGATTTTGGGGGGGGGGTCACGTCCCCTGTGACCCCCCCCCCCTGGAACCGCGCCTGACCTCAACACGATACAAAGGGTGAACAAGATTCACTCAAGTTGATTGAAAACATTTTCCTAAAGCAATCCGAAAAACTAGATCTTGTCCTACAACAAATGAGTACACTTCTGCAACTCATAACTACATTAGTCTCAAAACAATCAATATGACATAATTAAAGATAGCAACCTGGAACATCAATGGTTAAACCATTGATTTTCCAGCCTCCCAACAAAGATGAAGTTGAATTGTTACTACACCTTCATGATCTTTACGTTCTTCTTATATCAGAAACCCACTTTGTCTCTAGCATCTTAATTAAAATTAAGGGATATTACATCTATTCCACCAATCATCCAGATGGCTCAGCACACGTGGGAACGGCAGTTATAATAAGGACGTCTATTAAACATCGTGAACTGCCCAAATTTTGTTCAGATCACAACCAAGGCACTACAGTTGCAGTATCGGATCGAAACGGCAACTTTAACATCGCAGCTGTATACTGCCCTCCCAAACATAGACTAACAGAAGAGCAATTCAATGAGTTTTTTGAGAGTTTGGGACCCTGATTCATTGCTGGTGGTGACTGGAATGCCAAACACCTACACTGGGGTTCTAGACTAATATCTACACGAGGCAGAGCTTTAAAATGCAGCGTTGAAAAAAACAGTTTGATAACGATCTCGACTCCCGAACCAACACATTGGCCAACTGACCCTAACAGACTCCCAGATGTCCTGGACTTCTTCATAACAAAGGGCCTGTCATGCCTTTTCTTCAAAGTTGAATCCAGCCTTGACGGATCGTCCAATCATATTCCTGTGATACTTAAACTTAGTACTCGAGTAGTCAACCAGGAAAAATGTCCGTCATTATAACAAACACGAAAACAAAACAACACAAACACTGACTGGGACGCATTTCGCGAAATAATATCAAAAGAATTTAGTCTACATATGGCTCTGAAAACCGAAGATGATATCGACAGCGCAACAACGAAATTTACGCTGACAGTCTAATCGGCTTGTTTGAAATCTACTCCGGAAATTGAGAACCTGAGGCCAAGAAAATGTAGAATGTCAGTAGACATTAAACAAATTCTTGAAAAGAGGAGGCTGCGTAGAATATGGCAAACTAGCAGACATCCAGCTGATAAGACTGCTTTCAACAATGACTCGATGGAAGCTGTCCTTCAATCACTTAGTGCTACAAATGCTACCAAGTATTCCTTGTGGCGCCCTTGCAAAAACTCAAATAAGCCCGTGAATCCCAAGCCACCTATACGGCTAAATAACAACCAATGGGCAAGGACGAGCCATGCGCACCTAGCAAAAGTATTCACTCCAAACGAAGCCGATCCACATACTGACGATTCCGATATTGATAATGCCCTGAACCAAACGTTTCAACTCAGATTATCACTTAAACATGTCACCCCTAATGAAATAACGAGAACCATTAACGGCCACCCGGTTTCGACCTTATTGACAAGAAAGTCCTTACAGAACTACCAAGAAAGGCTATAATGTATCTTACTATCTTGTTCATAATGGTATTCTCAGAACCGGCTACTTCCCGGCTTTGTGGAAGGTTTCACACACAAGAAACCAGTAATGTGTTCAACTGTGAAAATAAGAATGTTTATTTATGAAGTACAAGTTTATTTAAAATCAAACAAAAGGTTTTTGAATGAAACCAAATTAATGTTTAATTCTTTATTCTTAAATTAATTATTTACAATATGGAAGTTTAATCATAGAGATTCTGTATGAACAACACATTTTAATCTATTAAAAATAAATATACAAGAATACTCTACCTCTACACACTAGGATGATTTAGCGAAAGTGCTAATCTTTCCATATTGACAGCATACACTGAATGACAGGCGATAATATTTTTATTGGTGAGTAGAGTGTTGTAGAAATCATCTATGGTTAGTTTGTGATTTGGCTCAACACTTTGTGTACTGAAAAAGATAAATATTTTATTACTATACATACAATAAAAACTTATTGGTAAATTGTTGCTCATGGCTAATAATTAATTTGTATCAATGAAAGTTGTCTAGCTCAAAATAAATGGATGTTTATCATAAACTGACCATAAAAAGCTGTAAGAATACAGTATACTTTCATTGCAAAAACATTACTAAATTAAGAGTAAAACGGGTCAATCTATATACCTGTCACTATTGCTAAAAATATGTACTAGGTACACACATAACTACAATGCTTTCTTTCTAAATTTAAAAAGACTTAAAACCAATTACTATGGAATGTATACTGTTGTTGTTTTTTGTTTTACAGATCTAAACTATGTTCTACAATCATTTTCGTTTGTGTATGTAAAATTATTAAATATTTATCTTGTTTGATTGTAGTAGTTTGTTAGTCCTACCTGCAAGCAATCTCCAAAGCAGCAGAATGTTCCATTTCATCTCTAGTCGGAGGACACCTAGGACCCAGACAATCACTCATAGCGTCATCTACATTAAGTCTTCCCTCACTTTGTGGATCATAGAGTTTCAATGTATTTCTTAACCACATGTTCGGAACGTCCCCTCCTATATCATACATGAAATGTTTGTTGTGGATTTTGTAGCCTTTCCGTTGAGATAATACTGCAGCAATTATATTTTTAAGGAAGTTCTGCACGGCAACCACAATTATGTCTGCCGCATCATCATCTGCACCTTCAAGCCCTAGTTCCCAGGCTGCTAACATGAAGCGACCAACTACCAGAGCATGGTCGGGCAAGAATATTTCCTGCAAGTTAGAGACATAGTTAGTAATAATGTCAATCAAATTAAATATAATAAAATAAAATGTCAATTCATTGAGTAGAAAAGGTGTAAGTGTAGCACAAAAAAAAACAAATTTATGGAACTTTAATTTTAGGGTTGGTCTGACTTGGATGGGCAAAGTGAAAATGAAAAGATTAGAGGCAGCCAGAAAAGAATGGATGAAAAGTAGAGAAACAAGTTATCTTGATGTGATGCAAGTTAATCAATATAAGAGTAGAGGATGGACTGTGCGAAAGGGAATATTGCTATTAAGTTAGTAAGCAGTTAACTAACAAGTGATGGGCGAGAATGAAAGAAGAAAACTCAATTTGAGAAAAGAGTAAAAAATAAAGAGCTAAATCTTTTAAAAAAAATGCAATACCTGTGCGGCATATTTAACACCATCGCTTCCAGCGCCCGGAGGTGAACTCGGTGGTAGATACTCCAGTAAATCAACCGGCTCAAAGTTAGATTTCTCTGAGGTGCGGGAGCTCCTTTTGTGTCGTCTACTATTCCGATTGTGACTACTCGCTTTCTCTTGCGCTATACTAATCGACGTTTCTGCCAGCCCTTCCACCTTATTCAACAGCGCTAATAGAAAATCATTATGATAATGCACTTGATCAGAGAAAAGTAGTTTTCGGGCTTCGGCGTCAAATTCTTCTTTGGTTAGTTTCATGCGAAACCATTGTTTCATATTGTTAAAATATTTTGTGGATTTCTCACCGAGAACTTCGTTTAGCTTGCGCCTTGCAACATTTAAAGGATCAGAACTCATGATTCATTTAGTATTATTTTTATCAAGTTCAAAAACTTCAATTTTTCATTGTGGCCTTTGTGGAGATGTAACCACAATTTCGCCAATGTCAAGTTTGTGAAAGACCAACAAACGAAGGAAGTTGTCCAGTGAGCAAAAAGGCCAAAAACCATTAAGCAGATTAAATATTTTATCAAGTTGTATCGTCACAGTATCGTGAAAATAAATAAACAACGTCTATCAGCACAGAACACATATACTTACTCTATCAGTCCATCACACTCACAGTTTTCTGTATTAACAATGTCACACTCACTCACAGTCTCAATTTCTGTATGGATATGTTTTTTTTCTTTTTAGATTTTACGGCTCTGGGTTCCAGCCCTTTAAGCCAGTCGTTAATATTTGCTTGGAAACCTTAGAGCAAATATATCTGAAGTGACTGCCGAACGGGCGGAAGCGTGACCGAAGCAGAGAGAGACTAAGTTTGGGTGGTGTCTGTCTCTCACGCAAGCTTCTGATTTGTTGGTGTATTTCCCGCCAAATCCAGGGCCGGATCTACCATATGGCTTTTTGGGCTTAAGCCCAGGGCCCCGTGGATTCCAGGGGCCCCCGGCTAAGTCAAGTTAAAGTAAAAAATAGACGATAATGCGTGTCGATTATTTACGGACGACAGTATGTTTTCATAATTTTCTAGAGTTGTAGATACTGCTTCAACAATTTTACACGTTACGATTTAATATTTTAATAACGATTTTGCTCACATATTAAATAATATAACACAGTTTTTATTCCTCTTACGTGATTAACGTTAATACTTAAAATATTTCTTAATACCATGTGATAATAACTATGTTCCGCTAATTATACCCACATCAAGTATTTTTCGTTCGATAGTAAGTATATTTGGCTCATATATCTTGCTAACAGTCGATAAGGTAGTGAGTCTATGGGTGAGTCTATAGTACGGGGGAATTCTCGCCACTTATCACCTAGCGTAATTTTGTTCTTTTTTGCGGTTCTGTTCTCAGTCCCAGAGCTATCTTATAATGATCAGTTAACTATCGTACTTCGATACTGTTTTCGGGGAAAAGTGTACAAAATATGTATATCGTTAATTAAAATTGGTAGTCATACTAGCTTACATTTATTTAATGTTTTACAACACTTTTTGGAAAAAATGGATTACCACTGGATAACTGTAGAAGACAGTCAAACGGTCGTGCGGTCCATGGCCTTTTATGGGGCCTCAGTGTGGGTGGAGGGCCTGAGGGCCAGCACCAGCACTATCGCCCTATTGCGACGACAGAAACGAGTGCTGACCATCAGGATCATAAAGGGATACCGCACGATCTCTTTTGAGGCGGCAAGTCTCCTAGCCGGAACTCCACCATTGGACCTGGAGGCAAGAGCCCTTGCGGCTCTTTATTAGTGGCTCAAGGAGGCGCGGAAGTTGGGAAGGTGTCCTGAGATTCGAGAAATCGAAGATCAGAAATCCCAACTCCGCCAGGTCATCGTGGAGGAATGGAAGAACGACTTGGGCAAGTGAGCGCTAGGCACGCTGTTATTGCGGTGGTAAGACCCGTTATGTAGGATTGGCTTGAGAGGCATCATGGGAGCCTCTCATACCGGCTGACGCAGGTGATCACTGGAAAAGGATGCTTCGGCGATTACCTGTGTCTGATCTGTAAGGAGCTAACACCTAAGTGCCACCACTGCGATGGCCAGACCGTGGACACGGCGCTCCACACGCTGGCAGAATGTCCGGCGGGGGGGGGAGCCGAGGTGCGATCTTGTGGCGGCCATCGGAGTGGAGGTTCTCTCACTCAGTAACATGATTGCGGCCATGGAGCGAGAGTGCATGGAAATTCGCAGTCTCTTTCTGCGATTCTCATTATGCTCGTGCAGGAGACGGCGGAGCGGGACCGGGACAGGTTATGAACTCTCCTGGTCCGCCAGGCCTGGGAATGGGCTCAGTACCGCAAACGACTCAGGCGCCGGTGCTTGCAGAACGATCTCCGTCCTCCATAAGAGCAAGCCTGGGGCTGGCAGATGAGGCCACCTGTCATCCTAGCAGAAGCAGGACGGGGTGGAGGCTCAAGCGATTTTTTGTAGCAAGAGAACATCGGGGTTAGTGCTTAGGAGAGGGCCATCTAGAAAACCTATGTGGCCCGTGGTACGTCGAGGTTCCAGGGATTTCCAGTAATTTCGAGGGTGCACCTGGTTCCCCGGCTCCTGGTACCCGAGGCGGCGTGCGGTTTTAGTCGGTTCGAGTCCGACATGCCACCAGTCGGTGGTATCAGGGGTCATTTCCGCACGAAAAAAGGAGACAGTCAAACAACAACGCTGCTAATATGGCGGGTCGTTACAATGGTGTAGAAACAATACTAGAACAAAAAAATAAATCTGCGGATTACGTGGCATGTGCTGTGCATTCTTTTAACCAAGTTGGTGAACAATCTGTGAAGGTTGGAACCAAAATCGTAAACTTTTTTGAGAACTGCGAAAATATATGTTTTCTTTTCTGCTTCAACCCATATAGATAGGAATTGTTAAATTGTGAAACAAAACTTATATTTATGTTAAAAAGTTTAAGTCAGATTAGATGGTATCGCCACTACGATGCTGTTAAATCAGATTTTTGATAAGTTTCAGCGAAAATGCAGAGGAAAAAAGCTGATTTTCTAAATGAAGCAAGAAATTTATTTCATAAACTGGCAATTTTGTTTATTTTTTATTGGGAAGAAATTATTGAAAGGTTTAATTCAGTTACAAAAAAATACAGAGTCCTGGTTGTGTAGGATATAAGTTAATTGTGTCATTAAAAGAGATCAGAAACTAAAGGATTACAAAGAAAAAGCCAAAAACTAAGTATATACTATAGACACCTTACTATAACTAAGAGACACATTACATCAAAGTATTCTGATAATTGTACAGAGACAGACGCAGTAAACGGCGCAGAAAAGTTTAAAATAGACACGCTAAACGTTGCACTGGATAAACTGAATACGGATTTAAATCCAAGAAGTCAAGTTTATTAGACATGTAGTTTTTTTTTTAATGGATTTGCAAGAAAATATCGTGCAACATATTGATTTAGAAAGCACACGTAAGGTTATCGACTATTATCTCGATAATGTGGATGAATATTTAGTCAACGAATGCATCAAATTAAAAACTTATTTCATCTTGCGTAGACATTTTTACGATTATTTATGAAAAGAAGCTTGTTGACGTATTCCCGAATTGCTATACAATCTTAAAAATATATTTAACCATACTAATCACAAGTTGTGAAGCCGAGTGATGGCATATAAAGGCTTTTATCCGTTTTGTCCATAAATGTTGATTTAACTAAGAATTTAGAATGTTAGAAGCATATTAAATTAAATTTGCCAAAGGAAAGTGCAGAAAGATTGCTTTATCATTTTTCAATTTAATTACGATTGTACTTATTAAACACTAAGCCCTAAGGCATAAATTATTAAAATACAAATTAAATATTTTATCGTTTAATTTTTATCCTAAATATTTGAGTAATTGTGTGATTGATAATCATCAACCGCCAGACTGGCAATCGCCAGACCTAGTGGTTTAAGCGGTCGCCATGCCGCTTTTCACTGCGCCAAGTGTTGTGGGTTCAAATCCCACATGGGACCACACTTTGTGTGATCAACAAATTGTTGTTATAAGTCTGAGTGTTCTTTGTGTTCGTTACATGTATGTTTATAGAGTCCCCCTCGACACAGGATGAACATTCCCAATGGGGGAGTTGTCTTTCAAAAATAGAATTTGGTGGGCCCCTAAGTAGTATTAGCCCAGGGCCCCCTAAACTCACGGTCCGGCCCTGGCCAAATCTGTCATGCAAATTGCTATGTGCATCTAAGAATCAGATGCTTGCGTGAGAGAGACAGACACTACCCAAACTCGGTCTCTCTCTCTCTCTCTCTACTTGCCCCTTCAGGTATATGCTATGTATATGCTCTAGGGCGACGGCGACGGCGCGGCCTCTGATTATCGACAGGTAAACGCCGGTGTACCTCAGGGCTCCGTCCTGTCGCCCACGCTGTTTCTTCTGCATATCAATGACATGTTGGCCCTTGGCAATATACATTGCTATGCAGACGACAGTACAGTTCATGGGCGATATTTTGGTCACCCTACAGCCAAGTCTGCGGATGTTGAGGAGAAGCGACGAGATCTTGTCGCTGAGCTCGACCTGGTTCTAAGCCGCATCTCTCAATGGGGCAGTGAGAATCTGGTCGAGTTTAACGCCAAGAAAACACAGGTGTGCGCGCTGTCTACCAAAAAGTCTCCCTTCCTTCCCCTCCCAACTTTTCGGAACACTCTACTGCCTCTGCAAGATAAGCTCGATATCCTGGGTATGGATATCTGCTGTGATCTCAACATGCGAGAGTACATCGAGAGCGTCATTAAAGCGGCCTCGCGGAAGTTAGGTGTACTTAACAGGGTGAGACGGTTCTTCTCGCCCGGGCATCTGTGTCTTCTTTACAAGACCCAGGTTCGCTCGTGCGTGGAGTACTGTTCTCATCTATGCGACGGTGCCGCACAGTATCTATTTGACGCTCTCGATCGGTTGCAGTGGCGAGCAGTCCGCATTATCGGTAGTCCCGAAGCCACCGAGTCCCTAGAACCTCTGCAGCTGCGAAGAGATATCGCCTCTATGGCAGTCCTCTATCGCCTGTATCATGGGGAGTGTTCTGAAGAGCTCTTCCAACTGGTCCCCCCTTCTCCTTTCCTCTACAGGACAACACGTGCTGGCCTTCGCAGTCACCCTTTTAGAGTGGAAGACATACGCTCTCGAACGCAACGTTTCGGCTCTTCCTTCTTGTGTCGAGCGATCAAAACATGGAACTTACTACCACCACACGTGTTCCCTTCCCATTATGATCCCGGGTCCTTTAAGCGGGGCGTGAAAAAGCATCTCACTAGGCCGCCATAGTGTGGGTCACTATGCTGCTCTGTCCACGTTCACATTGAGGATAGTGACCACCACTTTTGGATTCTACTTATGCTTTCCATCAGGCAGAGTAGAGTCATTTTGGTAGCTTAAACATAAAAAAAAAAAAAAAAAATGGGGGATGAACGAATTTTAAGTCAAAAGCTGGCAACTGGCTGGCTACTAAGCGGCTACTAAATTTTATTTATTCCAATTTTATTGCTGAAGAAGTTATTTATGAAAAATGACTCTTAATTTCCTTCTAAGTTCGAATAAAGTAAATGCAGTAATTAAAGGTAATGTTAAGAAGCTATGGCAATGGATTTGAGGTTATAAGTAAACTGAGTATTTATTTACTGATTTATATTTTAGAATTCGTTCGTAATGCTAGCAAGAAGACTGGTGGTAGTACACAGAATACTAATTGTAAAGTAAAGCCTAAACGTAGGGGCTGGAAGGTGCAAGATGGACATTATGTACAGGCTGGTCATATGTTGGCTACCCAGAGGACTCCTAGATTTCATCCTGGATTAAATGTATGTAACACTATCTACAATATAGTCATGACTGAATCACGACGAATTTCCTTTTGTTAAATTTACAAACTGGTCAAACTTGATAAAATTAAGGAGGATCTTAAATTAAATAATCTAATACATATTAAAAATGAATTATCCCTCTAATGCTATTGTGTAAGGTACTTTTTATTTCCTGACTTATAATCAAATTTTCGGACTAAGTATTGAACAAAATAAGTGGGACTAAGGGCAGATTTATGACTTATTAACATCCCTTTCTTATTGATAAACTGCTACAACTAAATAAATATTTATTGATAATAGAATTACTAGTTATTCTAATTTTTTTTATAAGTACATACTATGTTATATTCTCCTGTGTAAATACATATCTTTTAATAAATTTTATCATCAACAACCACGTAGTGTCATGCACTGATGATGGTTGAATCTTCCAGTCGTCACAGGTTTCCGAGCAACTTTTGAAAGTTTTAAAAACATTATTTGAAGTATTGGTAGGTAGTATAGGTAGGTGGTACAATGGTAAAAAGATATAATATCAAATCATATCAGTCCAATATATTAACTAATAAATACTATTTCATAATTTGCAATTGAATATGTAACAATTATCAATATTTGAAATCTATTAATAATCTGCTCTCTTCTCATAATCTTAAAATATATAAAACTAGCTGACCTGGCAAACTTCGTAACGTCATATTTACTTATCTGTCTCAGCTTCACGTCATGGACAAAAAAAAAGACTTTCATATACACAAACCTTGTCCTAACAATAACAAACACTTAAAAAAAAGAATTGTTTAATTTGGTGCAGCCGATGGGAAGTTATACATTTTGGCGATTCATTTTTATATATATAGATGAAAGTTTCTATTTGTAATTAAAATTTAACAGCTTCTCTCTAAATGCATATGAAAGTATATACAGTACTTACATCTAAAACAATTATTAAAAAAATTCTGTTTAAAAAATCTGTTTCGGCTAATCTCTGAAAAGGCTGTACCCGTTTTGATGGGACTTTCATTGGCAGATACCTGATCCCCATGGGTAAGACTGCGAAGCTGAGCTAGTAAATACTATAACACGTAATTAAGGGGTTTATGTAATAACATTCTTAATATTTCTCAACATTCTTTTACAGCTCAACAATGATGGTATAGAACATAATTGTTTGGATTTCAGGTTGGTTTTGGCCGTAATGGTACATTATTTGCAATGGAGACAGGGAAAGTAGTCGTAACTTGTGAGAAATTTGACCCTAATTGGGAACACACCTGGGTACAGAGGATATATGGAGGCAGAGAGCAGCAGACCATAATGAAGAAATATTTTAATGTGATACCAAAAGAACAGCACCAGAGGTTCAAGCTTGTTGATGAAGTGTAAAATTATTTATAGAGTGACTTAGTAGTTATTAAATTTAATTCTTAGTTGAAAATTTTGTTTAATTTTATCATCAACATACTGCTTGATTACAGACGATCAACACACTGAAAGACTACTAATGTACTAGAGCCACTAGTGCCACTAGTGCCAATGGCCAGCTGTGACTATAAATAGTTTAATCTGTTGTAAAGGTCAAATAGCCAAAATCAATTTTAATACGTAATAAATCACTCTATAAACTTTTATGAAAATAAAAGTGAATACAAAAACGAAGCGAATTTGCGAAATACTTCTTTTGATGAGATGGCAACCAGCCGGATCAGCTATTTATTTCTGCCAGTGTCAACTGTCAAGTTTATCAATTCTTTAAATCTTCCGAGTCTAAGTCTTTGTCGTGATGAAATTAATGATAAAAAATACAAATAATGTGGATGTGGATGAGATGAAATGGGGACCGTCTTTCGAAAAAACAATCTCCAATTTGTGAAATAGAAATACAATACAGCATACTTTAAATGCCATCTATGGTTTGACTATAGAATTTGGTTTCATTGAAATTGTTTCCGAGTGTGACTTGGGTTTCTATTACATAGATGTCGCTACAGTAACTGTAATTTATCATTCTGGAAACTTAGCATCTACAGTAAGATTTTTATGAAGTAAGAAGTTCCTTAATTATTTAATTTTTATTGACTCACTGTGGAAGTTCGTGCTCTTTAATAAAACTATCTAAAGCACGTTCCCAATCTTAGCGTAACTGTGATTGGAATAGATTATTTCCAGTTCTGTAGTTCTGTGGCGTTGTGCTACAGTTCTGTGACTTAACTATTGCCACGCTTCTACTTCCAAATTAATAGGTACCATGGAAAGCTCAAAGGCCGCTACCGACCGGTCGAAATGGAAATCAATAGGGGAGGCCTACGTTCAGCAGTGGACTTCCTACGGCTGATATGATGATGATGGAAAGCTCTATACTAATGTAATGTTTGTTTTCGTGTAGTTCCTATAAAATGTTTTTTTTAAACCTCTAATTACAAAAAATATCAGTTTTTCATCGTGTACTACTTCGCATTATGTTCCTACTAGTACCTACCTAAGTTATTTTGCCAGACTTTTCATGAAGGTGGATTTCGTGTGAGGCAAGGACAAATTTTATTGGCCTAATAAATATCCTCTTGACTATAAATCATGATATATTGCCAAGTGGGAACAGGTAAGGAAGGATTGTAAGGAAAATCTCCAATTTGGTTAGAAGTTACAAGTTTTGTTATTGCTTTTTACACGATAAATTTTATTATTATTAATTGTCTATGGACTCTATCTCGCGTGTAAAGTCAACGCAGAGATTCCGACGATAAATGTTATGATGTGAAGCAAAGTGGCCTACCAAGAAACCTATTAAATAATAATAATAAATATTTCGGACATCTAACACACAATGCCATCTAGTCCCAAGCTAAGCAGAGCTTGTGTTATGGGTACTAGACAACTGATAGAAATACATATATACTTTTTTTTTGTAAATACATACATATTATACATAGAAAACACCCAAACTCCGAAACAAATATTTGTAGATCATACAAGCATTTGGTCCGACCCGGGAATCGAACCCGAGACCTCATGATCATCAGTCGCACACGCCAACCGCGAGACCAACGAGGCAGTTAGGCAGACGTACCTATCTGCATATTACCTCCATTAAACAGATTTAGCTCAAGTACAAAACTATTAAACATAATAGTTTTAGTGGACATCTTCATTACTTCACCGACTAGTTCGTTTTCCAATATCCAAATACTTATTAATGTTATTAAATTTGAAGGTTTCAATTAATTCATTTTCGAGTCCCAAAAACATTCGCCATTTTAGCCTTTTATACACGAGCGTTCAGGTATAACTTTTATTTAATTTAATGAATTACGTTACGAAGCTGCTACGAATACCCTGGACAGCCCATCGTACTAACGCATCCATCCTAAAAGAACTTAACATCCGTGAGCGCCTATCGACCCTGTGCATCCACAGAATCCTTTTTTTTTTTTTTATGTATGGCCCGCCATAATGACTCTACTCTGCCTGATGGAAAGCATAAGTAGAATCCAAGAGTGGTGGTCACCATACTCACTGCGAATGCAGGCAATGCAGTATGGCAACCCACACCATGGCGGCCTAGTGATGCTGATGCATCTTTTAGTCTAGTCAACAAGTATGGAACTTGTTGACTAGACTATATGGGCATCCGGTCTCGCACTCACCAACGAAACACGACAGCACGAACGCTGTCATTTTACGTTGATTTTCTGTGCGAGGGTAGTACCGCCCCGGTCGCGCCGGCCCGTTCGTGCTGAAATCAGCGTGGCTCTACTACCTTCTACCTCGAATACTTTGGCCACATTGCGAGGAGAGAAAGCGATAACCTTGAAAGACTGATGGTGACGGGTAAAATAGAGGGGAAAAGACCCAGGGGCCGTAGCCCGTTGCGCTGGGCGGACCAAGTTTGCACTACGATCCAAGCTGCCCTACACACTGCTCAGGACAGAAACAGGTGGCGAGCTATCACTCGCACATTAGTGCCAAATAGAGGTCACGACCCTCAGAATTGAGGATAACGACACAGGGAGGAATTTAATGATTTACGTAAAGCGTGGTGAATTAAGCATATTGTAACACACCTGGTGCTATTTTTTTAATTAAATAACATAAACAAATTCTTTCAGAAAATAAATAACCAACAAGTACAATCGTACACAAACTACTAAATTGTTCAAAGTACATTCGGAGCCAGATGTCACTAACACGAACGCATAAAATAAAAAATCTCAGGGAGAGGAGATTGGCGATTTTCCGGTCCTGAAATGACGTCCGGCCTGCCCGGATGTTGACTGGACCGAGCAGGTGGCGCACCTTGTCAGTTACTGTAGAATAAAGGTGCCTTTAAATCGGGTTAGAGACTGGGGCATTGTGTGAATTAGCCGGATAAACGAGTGACCTGGTTCGGGTTTTATTGGTCTTGTACTTTCTAGATTGAGATTAGGTACATTTGGTTTTAAAAGGGTTAATATACAGAATGATATTGCATGCGATGGCGAAACGGTTTAAGCGGATACTTTGTCGGTTCAAATAGTATGTATGAATGTACATATGTTAAATCTCTCTCAACACAAGATGTAATCCTAGTCCAGAAGTTGTATGAAATAAAGGCAGATATACATAATCCAAGGATTTCAGGTTAAAGATTAGGTTGAAATGGTAGTGACGGCATGGGGTGCGTGAGTACCTACGTTTTCCGAATATTAAACGCAAAAACACAAGTTCTTCTGTTGTAAGAAAGGGGATTTTAGGGCAGTGGTTTCTAACAGAAGATGGCTTATGCGGATGAAGGGACAATTTCATATTAGTGAATTCTGTTTTCATAAGAATATCCTGACAATAGGTCCCAATGTTATCTTATGGTGTTCAGAGACGAATTCGGCTCCTAATTAACAGCATGACTGTTTAGTCAGAATTCACGGCAAGGTCAAATTTTGATTACTTACTTAATAATACAAAATTTGAACAAAGAAAATCCGACTTCAAGAACTGGACCAAAATTAAAATGGATCCACACGTTAAGCACCAGCTTTCAAATAAACAAGTGATTAATTTAAAAAGTTTTTTTTATAACAAGCTTTAATTACTTCTTACCCAATAAAAAAAAACTTTAAGCCTTTTCATTTGATATCCATATTGGGTAGGTTGTTCAGAAATATGTACGGGGCCATTTTGAATTAGGTAATAGTAATTAATACTGATTATATATAATTGCATTGTCATCAGATCTAAAGGGACATTTCAAATTACAGCTCAATCGGAAATCGGGAAGTGAATCTTTAACTTGCAAGACTTGATCACAGACAGACATCGGGACAGGTAAAACTAAATAAAAGCTTGTAAAAAAAGAATCATCGAAATCGGTTGACGTGACATTAAGTTATTCGTCGATTTGTCGCGCACATACTTAATGCAAATTAAAGACTCATTTGTTTTCTCATGGATGACATTCTCAGAACTAGACCAAATTGAAATGGGACCACACGAGAAGCAAGCTTTCAATTAAAAACAGAATCATCAAAATTACTTCACCCAGTCGAAATTTCTGAGGTAACAAACATAAAAAAATATAGTCGAATTGATAACATCTTCCTTTTTTTGAAATCGGTTAAAAATTAATGAACTTGATCTAGCCCATGCCTTCTTATGACCAAGGGAACCGCTCCTCAGCCTATCAATCGAAACTATAGGCCTTAAAGCAATTCTATAAGATGTATGAAAAACAACTAAAGAAAAGGTATCAACCCAGTCTATGAAAATTAGTTGTTAATATAATCTGTGGGTATAAATCTTAATGTACAAGATCCCCTATCGTTAAACTCATAAATTTGAAAATATAAACATAAATACATACGCAACTAAATAACGTAGTAATAACTTATTCCAATATTCGTCATACAGCGAGATAAACAATGGAATTCGCATATAGGTATACCTATTCCGGAAGTTTGCATATTAATGACACAGACCCGTTTTATTTTGCCTATTTTGCATTTTTTTTTATTTTTTTCATATGTATGATTGGCGAAAAACTTTTCAAATTATGTAAACTAATACAACGTATAGAGGAAATCTTAGTATTTTATTTTCATGTTCTTCATTGTTACTTTTGACTTTATATTTAATTTTTTCACTGTTAACTTTGTAAATGAGTACACGATTTTTTAAGGAAGAACACCTACAGCCATTCATTTTGCCAACTTTTTGTACTGAATGTATTTATTTATACTTACATTTAAGTTTCTTAAAATGATAAGAATTACATTCATTAAATTTATTTGAATTGTTACAACTTCTTCATTTTCTTCACTACTATGCCAGCAAATAAACCCATAATCTATTAATGGAGCTATTTATTTTTTAACAATTTGTATAGATCCTAACCACAGATTGATGTCATCTCAATATTTACTTGAAACTGATAATATTCCAGCATTGACTTGCTCTAGAGTAGAGATCAACTCTATTTAACAGCAGAAATGAATATTAATTTCTGGACTGTGGAATGGAAATCCATTGTCACGATGAACAAGGATCGTCTACAGGTGGATCTTTTTTCTACGTATAGGAATAGTCCAACATCCAAGTCGGATTTCCAATCAATTGTAATAGAGGTACTGGTAGTTGTTGGTAACTGAAAGTAGAAGAACTATTGGAGAGTTGCAGAGGTGTCGATATTAATAACTCTTAAAAGGGGATTGAATTCTAAAAAGATAAATGTAGTCTTAACACATCATTTTAATAAAATCAACTTATTTTGCAAAGTATTGAATGAAAAAACATTATTGTATGCCAGATCTACTTATATGTAGGAGAAAATCCGCCGTTTTCATTATCACGAGGCGTTTTCAGTCGTCACTTTCCCCTTGGTGCAGTTGGAGGGTCCTCGAGAAATCCCACTTGTAATTTTTCTCGGCGCCCATATTGCAATGTTCGCCCCATAACACCCAAGTTTAGGGTCGACAAAAACAAAAGTGTCTGTAAACTTGCTCATGATTTTATTGTCAAGCTTTAAGTCAAGCATGTAGTACTTTTTTTTTTGGCTTGATTTCTCAGTAGGAAGGTAAGCTTCATCATCATTCATCGTCAGTCTCAATAGCATTAAAAATTTGACCTGTCTCAAAATATATTATATGTATAATAATAAAACATGAAGGAACTCCATTTTAATTTTAATCCATCGTCTAGCAATTTGATTATGTGCTCCTTTTTTAAAAGCCTGCGATGGATTTCCGCAGATAAGTAAGATTTAGATTCATATATTCATTTTTGAATAACTGGAGTAATTTGTCATGATAAATGGTTTATTAACATTATGCTGTCATTTAACTTTAATATTCCGTCTCTTAAAAATTTAATACCTGTAAAAATTAATGGCCAAAACTCTAATTATAACCATAACAATTAAAATTGGAAGTGAAGTAAAGTATGCCTTTCTTTTAACAGATCTAAGATAAATGTAATATGACATTTCTAATCGTTTAAAACAATAAAGCAACAACTATTAGTTATAAATATGGCGTCGCACCATGCTGCCTGCACATTATCGTGGCCATTTTTTTTTAAGAAATATCTTTTTGCGACTCGCGACCCTACGAAACACCCGTTGCCAGTTATAACTCAAGGGCTAAATTAAACTTTTTGCTTCAAAACGTAGGTTGTCATGTGCGAATGGCTTTTATGGATTAGTTTGTTTCGGCTAGATTATTCTTCTTTTTATAAACTAAGGGTGCTGGTTTGTTAGGGGTGTTTCAGCACTAATACTTGTATTTCAATAACGTTTTTGTAATTAAATATATGTACATGAACAATATCAATTATTGTTTTATTTCAATGAACTTTTGAATCAATTACCCTTTTCCGTAAATTCAGAACTAAGGAAAGGCAGAGTACTAAGTAAAGTAACTAAATACCCTTTGTATTTAACCGTTTTTTTATGGTATAGGTATAGGATTTGGCTGGGTAGGACTCCTGTAACTTTACTTACTATCTCCGTTTTTGTACTGGACTTCTGCAGTCACAGGTAAGTTTGTATACTATTAAATAAAGTGGTATAAGTAAACTTTTTAAACAAATACCATGGACAGTTTTCCCACAATCTCGATGTTTTAAAAGGAGTTTGTTCCTGGAAATTTCAATAAAATTTACAATTGAAAAGAAGCATTGAAGACGTCTTTTAATTCACTTATACTTACTTTTCTTTTTAAACTGATGAAAACAATCTTTTTAATTCATGTTATGCTAAGACTGGTACGGATATTCTTTCCATTTTTCACACCCATTCCGATCTCAAAGCGCTCGAGCCTCCACTCGACTTCCGAGGCGTTTTTAAAAGTGAAACGTTTGTATTACAAGACAACCCCATTCGACTATCAACTGTGACGTTATAAACATAAGGTTCTTATCTATTTTTGTTGAATGCAGTACTCCAATTATAGTATCTGAGATAACGCTGGCACTGCTTCAGTAATGAATATGAAAGATGCCAGGATTGTTTTAGTGACATAGTATACTTTTGACAGCTTTGTTTAGTTATACGAGTATAGTTTAAGTACTTTGTTTTCATGTCAGTACTTTTCCGTAACCTAGACTTATAATCAGAAAAGTGCGTCGATGTGACTAACTGGTTAATTGTGACTTTAGAGTCGCCAGATAATAAAATCTGCTTTAGCACATCATCATCTTCCTAGCCTTTATTATTCTCAAAATGAATTTAGGTCGGCTACTAGTGCAACCGATTTTACCTAAATATTAGTTTTCCATGGAGCGACTGGCATCGGACCTCCGCAACGCTGAGGGTGAACTGATGTAGACGATTGAACTAGTTGTCAGTTTATTTGAGGGCACTGACTTCCCAATAGTGACTGACACAGATGTTCATGACCGGAAAACACCGCCATCTTCAATACTCCCGGCTGCTATTAAGAATTTCTTGTAAGAAAAAACCCAACAGCAGTCCGATCCGGGAATCGAACCATAGACCCCTTGATCTCCAGACTATATACTACAACCAACGATATAGGCAAAAATCTGCTTTAGCACATAATCATTTGAGTTTTATACAAATTGAAGGAAATTATATATGTGGAGGCTTCAGCTTGTCATAAGCAATTTAGTTCATTTATGCATTTATATGATTTATATTAATAGTATTATTGGTCTGTAAGCTTTCTGTAAAATAAAGTAAATAAATAAATAATTCGTAATTGAAATGGCAACAAGGGGTTGTAAAAAACTAATATTAAAAAAAAATGCAGAAATTTGGTGATAAACCTGGCGACCCAGAGACGAGTAGTTACAAATTTCAGATTTAGTTCCGTTAGTGTAGTTTAGTTTTATTACAATCAGAGAGAGGAAAATGTCCTTCGAGTGTTTTCCAAGTGTCTTCAGTGTGTGGCCATTGCACACTATATCTACATTTTTTAACTAGATAGACTCGGTATTCAAGTTAAATAAATAAATATTTCGGACATCTAACACACAACGCCATCTAGTCCTAAGCTAAGCAGAGCTTGTGTTATGGGTATTAGACAACTGATATAAATATATATTATTATATACTTTTTTTTGTAAATACATACATATTATACATAGAAAACACTCAAACTCCGAAACAAATATTTGCAGATCATACAAACATTTGGTCCGACCCAGGAATCGAACCCGAGACCTCAAGCACCGCAGTCGCATACACTACCACTGCGCCACAGAGGCAGTTCATGAGTATTATTATTTTTTCATATATCACATCCTCCTCCACCTATTTAGGAGCTAATTTCCTAATAGGAGGTTAACGCGATCTCTATTTTGTCTAAACATCTTGTCAAGCTAAAAAGTAAAGAAGAACAATTTGTTCAAAGTTATCAGAAATATAGGAAATCTTTAATTTTATTCAACACTGTTGAACAAATCGTTTTTTTTGTTTAAGTATGTGTATTAAGAATACTTTCTAAACTAAGTACCAAGCTGTTACAATACAAGAACAAAAATAAACTTGGTTTAAGGACATTTAAGTTCTCAGTTTACGAAGCTCGTTAAGTAAATCCTGGACGGCTCCCAAGTTGCTTCCTAAAAAGTCCAGAACTTGGCCCTTTTTAATCTACCTGTACATGTTTTACGATCGTCAACTTTTTCTTTATTTTTTTTTGCTGCAAAAAGTTCTTGGTACGTGACAATAAACATCAGCATAATGAACGTGCTTTTCCTACTAAGTTACTTATTGTTTTAAGCCAAAAAGTCAACCTTTTGAAAATTTTGTTCCATGTGTAAAGCAAGTTAACTTTTAACAAGAGTGCCTAATTACTCAGAATTTCGCTGAATGTGTAATATTTCATTGTCCGTTTATATGAGAACATATGACAATTTATTCATTCATGTTGGATTTAAATTCAGTTTGTTTGTAAAAACAACGAGCAAATGATTATAATTTGTAATATAAGTATCTGTTTTTCTTGTAATGTAAGTCACTTTTTTTTAACTTTTTTTGGGTTCTACTTTTTTTATGGAATAGTCGGGCAAACGAGCAGACGTATCGCCTGATGGTAGGCGATTACCGCCGCCCATGGACACGTGCAACATCAGAAGCATCACAAGTGCGTTGCCGGCCTTTTGGGGATGGGGGGGGGAGTTAGGGGTAGGGGATTGGGTTATGGGCCTCCGGTATCCTCGCTCACTCTACTTTGACTATTTCACACCGGTTTTCTGTTAGGCCGTGGTATCACTCCGGTCGAGCCGGCCCATTCATGCCGAAGCGTGGCTCTTCCACGGTACTCTACTTGCCACTCTACTTTGACGAAAGCTCGAAGATAGGGTTGTCTCAGATAAGAACCAACAGAAAAAAAAATGTTATTTGTGTAAAAAGATATATTGGAGACGTTTCACGTGCTATTGAGAGATCTTCTAAATTTAAAGGACAATCATCGGTCACTTCTAAAAAATTGAAATCAGTAACTCCAAATTATGACCGCTACTTTTACCAACCCGTCATGCCTGCGTGGTGTAATAGTCATAAAACCTTCTTCCTAAGGAGAGGTCTAAGTCCAGCAGTTAGCGGTATTCTTGTTAGGGTGACAAGTAAACGCATGTGAGTTTGATTGATTTTACTCAATAGGCTTTATTTTGCTCACCCTGATCATTATAGGCTTTTGCAGGATTTCTGATTAAAGTACAACAAGGATTTTAATTTCCGTCCTGAAATAAGTACTATTCTAAAAGATAATAAAAATTACTCTTACGTTAGAGAAGCAAAAGCTTGAACGATTATAATACTGAAAGAAAATGCCCAGCTAGACGTGAAAACCGGTAATCACAAAACACCTTCAAAAATACACATTGATATAGCATTAAGGCTATCGATTCGCTCCAGCGTTAGGTGATTTACATCGTAGCCTACGTAATTCGTTGCCCTGACGGACGTCCAGTATAAATCAACGTTGGACCCCTGCTAACCGGACATTTATCTCGGCTCTACGATAAAAAACTACGGCGCCGTAGGGCAAGCGCGACGGATACATTGCTGTGATTATTTGCTTTCCACGAAATTGGACCGTGATGGGAATTATTTTTGCATTTCAATTCTTCAAACGTTTGGAATTATAGTGTTTCCCTTGATGTTTTCCTATAAGATTGATATTCCTATTAGATTAGAATGAGTGACACATTTGTGATAAATTGATGACTTTCTCAGACTCTTAGAATGATATTAAACCTTACAGGAGACATTGGTCTAATCTAACCTAAAGAAAATCTAAACTTTAGATTGTCTCAAATAACACGATATTTTTTTTGTAGCAAATCTACAGCAAATTCAATAATTACAGCATATTTCGAAGAACACAAAAGCGATGAAGAGTACATTCATATTTTATGTAAAGTTATACTAACGTAGTATAACTTTACCACCTACATAAAAAGTAGGTACTAATGATCGTATTTATAATATGATACACGACTGTGGGTGAAATTTTACGAGGGCGACATGTTTACTAACTCAAACTTACATATTTACAATCCATATATTAATACGTGAAGCAAAAACTATGTACCAATTTTTAAGAAAATTGCGCAGATGGAGGAGTATGAAATTTTGCACAGTTTATATAGTACTACCCGTGCCCACTTCGTTGGGCGGTAAACATTTTTTTCTCCGACTTACTTTGTAAATTCAGCTACCACGAAAAAGTCTTTACACTTTTCGGGTTATTATATAGCCTATGTCACTCCCAAATAACGTAGCCTTCTATTGGTAAAAGAATTTTCAAAATCGGTTCAGTAGATCCCGAGATTACCCCTTACAATTTAACAAATACATACATACTTAAATAATATACAAACACACAAACTTTACCTCTTTATATAATAGTGTAGATGTAGATAAAGAAAGCTACTTTTTTTTTAAATTAGACATAGAAATTAGAAACTGCATTAAAATCATAAAAATAACATTCTACATACTATCATGCGTATGACACACACATACACAAAATATAAATTATCCATATATACACAAATGTATTATGTCAAAGTCAAACTAAAAAGATGATTATTTTTTGTCTATAGTGACATACTGAATGTCAAAGGTAGCCATGATGAAATCTTTAATTAAAGAGGTGTAATAGCCTTAGAGGAAATAAACTAAAATTTGTAACTAAAAATTATAAGAATTATTTCCGAATTTCGACCTCTGGGCGACCACTAGTAAATGTAAAAACACAACTATTATTTCAGTAAGCAACGTACATATATTCAGACATGTTTAGATATAGATAGAACTTTTCCTTATAAGCACCCTGGGCCCTAAAGGATTTTATATTATGATTCATTGTCATTTTTTACAGCCGCCTCTCAGTTAAGTAATGCAAAAAGATTGCGACATCGGGTATAATATTCATGGAAAGGCATAATTTAATTCCTTGAGACAGTCCGGGTTCGCTTGAGATTAGACTCTTGTCTCGGAAAACGTGTAATGAAGGAAAAATGCTCCCAAAATATGAAATTATGGACTTACGAATGATATTTCTTCATTTGTTTTACGCAACGTACGATTTAATGTTTATCTTGGCAAGAAATGCTTTGTTTCTTTTGGAACGATTTCAAACAGTGAGAAGCTTGTTTTAATTTTATTCAGATGAAGAATGTGAATGTATGAACAAGTTCTTTGTCACTAAATCAAAATTCAGGCGTCGAGTATGTTACAATCAGGATACTAACAAGTGGCAACATAAATCTTGTGATTTGTTTTATGAGTATTTTACGTGTCGTAGTTTTTGTTATATTTACCGCGTTTTTATACCTACTTTTCGAAGTTCAAGATTTTTGGGTTAACTAAAACTAAAAACATCTTCATTAATGTGATGACAGTCAGCCAATAGAAATTTTTGTGTTTTTGGAACGTCTATTACTCGCTAACATTGAAATTTTGATGTATATTTGGAGCATACATAGTTTAATTTTCATAAGTTTCACCAATTCTAAGTGGTCTGGAGTACTATGTATGGACGACGCGAGACTTGTCCGAGCACTCCCGTGAGCCAACATTTAAGAAGATATTACGGAATGAAAATGACAACGAAAAACGTGTTATAAACCAAAAAAGTACTAAAATGCTATAAGTAAAGCCTTTCTTAGAAAAATAAAACTAAAATCTTTAAAACCTCTAAGATAGAAAAGCCACAAACCGCAAGTGAACACAATAACACGAACAGAAAAGGGTTGACTGTGACATGACATTTACAGGTTAACTCAATTATGTTGTTTGCAGGGCAGCGGTTAATTTCTTTAAGGGTTGGACGTCTAATCTTTGAAATCTGACAAGTTTAGAAGCGGTTAAAATTGTTCTTTATTGTTGCGTTAGAGTTTATGAAGACAGCTTTTAAAAGAGCTTTTGTTAATTTCGCCAATCATAATGGTGGATTGGAAATTTGATTTTATACTGCAAATTCTTTCTTCGGAACAAATTTTCGAATAGAGAATCGAATCGAAGAAAGATTATGAAAAAAAATTATTTTCAAGAAAATGTAGCCTATCTACGTTTTATTAAATTTTAACACAGATGCTTTAATTCTATTTCACGAACGTCTTTATCCTACACGGAAAATTGTAATTGCAAAAGCAATTTAGAAAGTATATGTGCATAAAAGGTAAATTCAGAATTTCATAATTGTAATACATTTCCCTGGCACATATCTATATCATATCATCTATCTATATCATCTATCTATATCATCTATCTATATCATATATTTGTAACAATTAATTGATTTGTAGCAATGGCTATGAAGCTTCTGGAAATTCGTCGTCTTATACACACATCAAAAGTGTCTAGGGATCAAGCATTTTTATGCGGATTTCTTGAGATTGAGATGTGGCTTTGGCCCTGGCCTGCTCAGTCGCCAGACTTGAACCCGATTGAGCATGCATGGGATATGCTACAGAGAAGAGCTCTGCCGAATATGGAGGGTATCCAGTCACAAGAAGACCTTTTTTTGTTGTTGCAACGAACATGGGCGGCCATTCCACAGCGTGATTTGGATGAACTCATTTTGAGTATGCCAAACCGATGTTCTTGTGTTAGTGTTCGCGGTAGAAACACGGATTATTAATTGTTTAAGTTACCTAATAAAATTTTAAAGAAAACTGTTATTTCAGTCTTTTTTTCGGACTTTAATGTTAGTGGTTCAAATGTCAAAAATCCCTTTATTAGGAAAATGGCTAATTTCTTTATTAATGCAAAGGTGACTTGGTTTATCGTTACTGTGACAAACGAAAACACTTTATTTGATGAATCCTTAAAGAAAATTTTAATTAATATCAATCAGGAGAAAAGTTATTGCAAAATATATGTTGATCCCTAGACACTTTTGATGTGTGTATAAATCGGACATGGAACACAGATTTTAATATTAGAAATTATTTGGATATATAAAATCAGTCACTAGTGGTGATCTGAAGATAAATATAAATCTATCTATCTATATATATAAAAGAGTAAAGTGACTGACTGACTGACTGACATACCCAGAGATCAACGCACAGCCCAAACCACTGAAGCTAGAATCCTGAAATTTTGCATGTAGGTTTTTTATATAACGTAAGTGAGCACTAAGAAAGGAATTTTTGAAATTCCACCCCTAAGAGGGTGAAATAGGGGTTGAAAGTTTGTATGGAAGTCCGTAATTTTTTAAGTTAGAAACATAAAACTTTACTTTTGAGCTACTGATTAAAAATGAGAAAAACGTATTTAAGCGTTTCTAAATATTCTACCCCTAAGGGATGAAATAGGGGTTGTGATTTTGTACATAGGTTGGTCTGGAAGTCCGACATTTTTGAAGTTAGAAACATGAAACTTTTTTTTGGGCTACTGATTAAAAAGGAATAGATACGCGTTTCTGAATATTATACCCCTAAGAGGGTGAAATAGGGGTTGAAAGTTTGTATGAAAGTTTGTCTTTTTTTAAGTTCGAAAAATGAAACTTTACTTTTGGGGCTACTGATTAAAAAAGAGTAGATACGTATTTAAGCATTTCTGAATATTCTACCCCTAAGGGGGTGAAATAGGGGTTTAAAGTTTGTATGGAAGTTCGTCATTTTTAAAGTTAGAATCATAAAACTTTATTTTTGGGCTACTGATTAAAAAAAGTAGATACGCATTTAAGCGTTTCTGGATATTCTACCCTTAAGGGGTTGAAATAGGGGTTAAAAGCTTGTATGAAAGTCCGTAATTTTTTAAGTGAGAAACATGAAAATTTACTTTGGGCTACTGATAAAAAAATTCTAGATACGTATTTAAGCGTGTCTGGATATTCTACTCTTAAGGGGGTGAAATAGGGGGTGAAAGTTTGTATGGAAGTCCGTAATTTTTTAAATAAGAAAAATGGAACTTTATTTTTGGGCTACTAAATAAAAATTATTAGATACGTATTTAGGAGTTTCTGGATATTCTACCCTAAGGGGGTGAAATAGGGGTTGGAAGTTAGTATGGAAGTTTATGATTTTTAAAGTTAGAATCATAAAACTCTATTTTTGGGCTATTGATAAAAAAAAAGTAGATACGTATTTAAGCGTTTCTGGATATTCTACCCCTATGGGGGTGAAATAGGGGTTGAAAGTTTGTATGAAAGTTCGTCATTTTTTAAGTAAGAAAAATGAAACTTTACTTTTGGGGCTCATGATTTAAAAAGAGTAAATACGTATTTAAGCATTTCTGAATATTCTACCCCTAAGGGTGTGAAATAGGGGTTGAAAGTTTGTATGGAAGTTCGTCATTTTTAAAGTTAGAATCAAAAAACTTTTTTTGGGCTACTGATTAAAAAGGAATAGATACGTATTTAAGCGTTTCTGAATATTATACCCCTAAGGGGGTGAAATAGGGGTTGAAAGTTTGTATTAAAGTTCGTCGTTTTTTAAGTTAGAAAAATGAAACTTTACTTTTGGGGCAACTGATTAACAAAGAGTAGATACGAATTTAAGAATTTCTGAATATTCTACCCCTAAGGGGGTGAAATAGGGGTTGAAAGTTTGTATGGAAGTTCGTCATTTTTAAAGTTAGAATCATAAAACTTTATTTTTGGGCTACTGATTAAAAAATAGTAGATACGTATTTAAGCGTTTCTGGATATTCTACCCTTAAGGTGGTGAAATAGGGGTTGAAAATTTGTATGGAAGTCCGTAATTTTTTAGATTAGAAATATGGAACTTTATTTTTGGGCTACTAAATAAAAATGATTACATACATATTTAGGAGTTTCTGGATATTATGCCCCTAAAGGGGTGAAATAGGGGTTGAAAGTTTGTGAGGAATACGTCATTTTTTAAGTAAGAAACATGAAAATTTCTGTTTTGGCTGATTAAAAATGAGTAGATACATATTTAAGCGTTTCTGAATATTCTACCCTTAAGGGGGTGAAATAGGGGTTGAAAGTTTGTATGGAAGTCCGTAATTTTTTAAATAAGAAAAATGGAACTTTATTTTTGGGCTACTAAATAAAGATGATTAGATACGTATTTAGGAGTTTCTGGATATACTATCCTAAGGGGGTGAAATAGGGGTTGAAAGTTTGTATGGAAGTCCGTCATTCTTAAAGTTAGAAACATGCAACTTTATTTTTAGGCTACTGATTAAAAATGAGTAGATACGTATGTACGAAAATGTTCTATCGGAACCGGTTGTGGTACACGGTGCCGTTCTCGAAGTTGTTCAAAAATATATGTGGTACCTCGGACAGACTTTGCAGCTAAGTAAACCGTGGGAGAACCACGCTTCGGCATGAATGGGCCGGCTCGACCGGAGTGATACCACGGCCTCATTGAAAACCGGTGTGAAATAGTGCTTGCGCTGTGTTTCACCGAGTGAGTGAGGATACCAGAGGCCTATACCCCAATCCCCTACCCCTACCTCCCCCCATCCCCAAAAGGCCGGCAACGCACTTGTGATGCTTCTGGTGTTGCAGGTGTCCATGGGCGGCGGTAATCGCTTACCATCAGATGATACGTCTGCTCGTTTGCCCATCGATTCCATAAAAAAAAAAAGTTAAGTAGAAACTACTTCGAGGACGAGGTGAACAGGAGAATTCAGCCGGGTTGGGCAGCGTTTGGGAAACTTCGTCGGGTCTTTTCATCACCAATCACACAGTGCCTAAATACGA
This sequence comes from Diaphora mendica, assembly GCA_949125395.1. NCBI lineage: Eukaryota > Metazoa > Arthropoda > Insecta > Lepidoptera > Erebidae > Diaphora > Diaphora mendica. The sequence continues at coordinate 37,722,091 of OX421310.1, read as the reverse complement.
AAGTCTTCAATCAGTACGTCCTAGCTGTCATGACATACGGTGCCGAAACGTGGACGCTTACGAAACGGCTGGTTCACAAGTTTAAAGTCGCTCAGCGTGCTATGGAGAGTGCTATGCTCAACGTTTCTCTATCTAAGGGATCGCATCAGCAATGAGGTGATCCGGCAGAGAATCAAGGTCATTGACATAGCCCACAGGATAAGCAAGCTGAAGTGACAGTGGGCTGGCCATATTAGCCGTAGAACTGATAACCGTTGGGGTAAACGGGTTCTTGAGTGGAGACCGCGTCTCGGCAAACGTAGTGTAGAACGTCCACAGGCCAGGTGGAATAATGATCTGCCCAAGAGGGCTGGCAGGAGCTGGATGAGAGAAGCTGAGGATCGAACCAAGTGGCGTGCAATTCGAGATGCCTATGTCCAGCAGTGGACTGCGATGATGATGATGAGATACGTATTTAAGCGTTTCTGGATATTCTATCCCTAGGTTAGACTGGAAGTCTGTCATTTTTTAATTTAGTACTGAAACTTTGTCTTCAGGCTTTTGATTACAAATAAATTAATACTTAGATCAGCACATATGGGAATTCTATTCCTAAAGGGGTTAAAAGAGGGTCGAAAGTGTGTATGAAAGTCGACTTTAATGGACTATTGATTATAAATAAATAAATACGTTTAAAAACATGAATAACTTATTCATAGATAATTACATAGTTTTAATTAAATACATATAATCAACTTCTACGCGAGCAAAGCCGCGGGCTACAGCTAGTATATTTATATGTGTATTAATAGACACCAATACTAAAGACTATAAAACATTCGAGTGCAATGAATTCGACTTGGATTGTCAAGGGTGAACATAACAGCAGGGTGTGGCCAGGGTTTAATAGAAACTTTCGAATGTTATGGAAAATATGTAATTATTATATTTTTTGCTAACGATGTTTATTTTCTTTTACTATCACATGATCATATATCCTTAAGAGAAAAAGTAATTTAGTTTGTTTATAAAATACTCTATCCCATCGGTTCTCATACAGCTACATTCTCACTGCAAATTATACTTATCTGTTATTGTTTGATATTTTTTCCGATTGTCTTAGTGACAAGACGACAGAATACTTTACGAGCATCCACTCTCCACTCATTCATTAATCAATCAACTTTCTTTTACTCCATCGTCTCTCATTGGCCTCTTGAAACGATCGCATTCCCGACCAGACAATGTATTTTATTTTCAATTCGAACTCGATTATTATAGCAAAGAATTCCTTCTCGTCGCTGAGATCCGAGATACGAATGGTGGTACTGTATAATCGAATAAGAACAATTTCTCAATAATTCAGAGAATTTCTGTCATTCATCAATTGGCTGATCCCGCCCGTGTCTACCCCCGGACCAGGGATTATTAGATTTTCTCGCAAAAATTTAAAATTCCACGGATTTCCTTATCTGTATCGTTTTATTGTGTTACTGGGATTATACTTAACAGAGTAATGTATATTTACATGATTTGTCGGGAGGCATCATTCTGCCCTATATCACTGTCAGATGAAAGTGCGATAAAAATAAGGCTAACAAATAGAATTTAAGAGACGAAGTTGAGTTAGAAAATAATCGGGCATTTGTCTATAAACATATAAATAAAAATGTCTGCATATTATATAATAACAATAGGAAACAAGTAATTTTTTTCATTAAATTCGAATCGCTGAAATGTATGTACGCGCATAACTTCCGATAGCACCAAATTGGATAATTCTTTTTTTATGTGTTAGATATTGTTACGACATGGTTTTTATAGAAAAAAAAAGAGATAACCGGAATAGTTTTTTTTTGCCCGCGTGTGAAGCTGAGGCAACGACAACAAGTTTTTCAGTAAACTAAAAAAAATACGAATGTAAAATATAGTGGTACGAAGTTCGGCGGGTCGGCTAGTACTTATATACATTGCAGTTTTGACTTATTAATTTTAATTTATATGTTTTAAATTCTACCTAGGTTAAAGTATATTACCAAATGTATTTGGTTAATACTCCGTATAAATTCATAAAATCAAAGGGAATTTATGTAAAGTACTTACTGTACTTAGCTCTGGTTCCGACCCGACTAAGAAAACAGGGACATATTCTTTATGTTCACCATCTAGGAAAAAAGCCTGTTTACGATATTCATTTAGTATACAAGCAGAGTAAGTACACGGTATTATGATAAAAAGCCTAAAATTCATTACACTTACCACATTATTATAAAAAGTGTCACCATATTTTAAGGTTAAATATTGTCGGTATTTAAAAGCGACTTCGCTATATTTTTGGTGTGAATATTGCATTTTTATATTGTTTGTTACATTGCAATGTATATAAAGTTATTTCAGCTGTTACCTCACCGCGGGAGTCGTTTTAATTTTCCGCTTCGTTTTAAATTTATACGTTTGAATCGGCGAAACCGTCCCATTTTTGTACGATTGTGTTTTTTTCACGACATTTTATGCATACACAGCTTGTTGTACAGGTGTATTGATACCTTTTTATGTCTGTGGTCTTTGTCTTTTTCAGAAGTGAGTATCAACTATAGATAAACGCTCATGGATATTTATGGGAGAGAAAAAAACAGAAACAATTTAATTTTTTTAAACAGCTTATGCACATAATATTAGGAACACTTAATCTTTATATTTAAAAGAAGTGCAGAAAGCTGAAGTGATTAAACAAAATGTGCTTTAAAGATGAAAACTTTGAGAAAGTAGGCGCACACAATTGTAAGGGTTTAGTACGAATGCACAAAAGTCTTATTATTTAAGTTCTGCTAGTCAATGAAATAAAAGTAAGAGCTTAGAAGCGGTCGAAATTTAATTTTGAGGTAATGATGAATACATGGTTCACAATTTTTTGAGATCGTTTCAAAATCTAAAGATTAGTGGTAATTTCAATTCTTAATTAATTCCAGGTAAGTACGTCTCTTCCGTGTAAACGACACTTTTCACGATTAGTTTAAGTTGGTTGCGAGGTATACAGAGGAGTTTTGTGTGTGTTTTAGTGTTGACAGAAGAAAAATATTAACATGGTTTCTGTTTGAATGAAATGTAACATTGACAATGTGGGTTTTCTTATATTTGATGACCACGCTGATATTCTTTCAATGAATTTATAATCTAAGGTTACCTTAAATAAGGCTACTATAGATATTTGTAAACACAAATAATATACTTAAAGTCTTTATAATATAGCTTGACCTCTGTGGCAGTTGTCACTAGGGTCATTTTAGAACTTACGAGCTAGGTACATTTTAGGTGAGAATTTTTACATTTAAAATGTATTGTACTTTATTTGTAATGAACAGTCACGTAAAGGATGAATATGTATAGGTGATTCAAAATAAAATCACTTATTCAAAGTTCGTCGGTTCCGTAGCCATCTGACAAATAAAAGTTATATTTTAAGGCCCGTAGTAGTATTTACCACTTAAACCCTGAAAGGTGTCTGCGCGGCCAAAAGACGTAAAATCTAAGACAATTTCTAAAGGTTACGCAATGTTTACAAAACCAACAATTTAGGTAGGATTGTTAAGGGATCAGCGGGACAATAAATATTTTTAAATTTGGTACAATATGGCGGACAGCGGGTTGCCATAAATCTCAAGATGGCGTAACGCGAGAATGCACGTTTAGAATTCTTTATGAAGGGATTAGGCTTTCGTTCAAATCACATTGAGAAAAACAAATAGCTTTTGAATATTAATAGGTATACTGTCATGTTGGGTTTCATTTTATAATTGTCCTAAATGTAAGTAGGTACAATAGTGTCAAATGCATATTTTTAATGCTTGCCAAACGTTCTAAAATGAATACTCATAGCAAACAAACGGACGTAGATATATCTAATTTCATTCAACTTATGCTACATCGCACCATACGACGCGACGCTTGAAGATAGAGGCCTGTCGGTGTTGAGACAGTGTGCTACTAACGGGCTACGTAGCGTTTGTCTACAGATTTCAAGCGGGCTACATCGTAGTACTATGTCATAGACAGAACTTAATAAAATGGTATTGAAAATTAAATCTATCTACTTATTTATAGTTTTTTTTATCTGAAACGCACAAAAAGAGAGACTAAGACCGCTTGCAGACACTGTGATTCAAACACAAGTACAACTGTACAAGCATTGAGCCACAATTGTTATTGCTAAGTACCATGATACATTTTTACGTTATAAGTTCACTTACGTGCCAGCACAAACCTATGAAGACTAATATAGATAATTAAAGTACAATATATACGTGTTAATATTAATCGATTGATATGAACAGCCCCAAGTCCAGGCGTAATGGGAACACTACAAACGCATTAGTGCATCGTTAACAAAACGATTGTGAGGGTACCTATCGGGAATTTGAAGAAATGGCGCGTTACTCGGATGACCTTTGCTAATGTATTTTGTATTACTTCGTACCCACTCACAATACAGTGAAAATGAATCAGAACCAACTTCTTTATGTATTATTAATCAGCAGTTATTATATGAAGACTAATAAAGTACAAAAATTACACAGTATAACAGTTATATTGATCAGAACTACTACGTACAGAAATAAATGATGATTTAAATGTAATGAAAATGTAAAATACGTTACATAAAATTATTACAATTTAAATAAATCACGGCAAATAAACATTGCTCAAGATACCAAAAGTTAAAAGTATTTGTGAATGGGAAATCAATCTTCAATTCAATTCAATAGAAAATACTGGCAGTCATTATATTTATTAACAGCCGTTACTAAAAAAAAAATAAAGAAAATATTTTCAAAAGACGAACAATAAAAGATCACAATCCCGGAACAATTATCTTAAAACACCGTCTATGAATCATTATAAAAATAAATCACAAAAAGTGGTAAAATAATGAAAACGACCACCTTTTTCGGAGGCATCGTAGCGCTTAAATTAAAAATCGCGAAAATTGACGGGCACACTGAAAACATATAAATCTGAAGGCTAGCGGAAAATTAAAAAGCTTCCCGAGGCGCTGAGGCGGTCGCCGAGTGTCGTTTGTCACACCGTCGATTATTCCCGGGAATAATCAACCAATCTCTTCATTACTTTGCACAGCATCAGTCTTTTTGATTTTAAATCCCAGCAGACACTTCTTTATCGAAAGCCTTTTATAAAATTAATTGATGAGAGCGTTGAAACTGAAGCACAATTACTTTATTTGATTTAGTAACTTTTCTTTCCTTTTTTAGTGTTAAAATTAAATATTTTTTTTACCGTAATTAGTTTCGTTTTATACTTCTATTATTCTTTGTAGTACTTTTAAACTAACAATTTATTAGTTTGATGTCTATAAAAATCGTCAAATTATTGGTGTTCCGTTCTTATATTATTTTGGGAAGACTCAACTTGCTAAACAGTCAATAGGAGCTCTAAATGTTAGACACTGTTAAAGTAACACATATTTTCATTTAACTACAACACATTACGAATACAATACGTAGACATGTTTACACACACTCACACGTACGACCTTTATACTTCCCTTTGATCAATCTAATGGATGATTTGACTAACAGTATACAATGTATACCTACTTCGAAGACATACGTTTTTGATGGATAGGCTCCTCGATATATGAAGGATTGCCGTATGACAATATGTTTTGATCTCCTTTTTATTTCTTTTAGTGTTCATGTCCTTTTTAAAGTTAAATCTTAATATATTCTGCGTCGCACATAATTAATAAATTCTTATATTAACCCTTGAAGAAACTGTGCTGTGTGTGTTCCATTCTAGCTAATCTTTATTTTGTTACCTGTGATTTTATTTACGTAGCAGTTTACATATTTAATTTACGTTAATTCAATTCACGATGTACTTATTTTTAAAACATTACATGTGACTATATACGATTATGTAGCTTAAAAAGAAGAAAACATTGAAATGAAAAATTATAGAAAGAAAAAAAAAGAAAAACTCACATTGCTAATTACTTTATACATATTTCAGAAATCTTTTTCCAGCCACGACTTGTTTGGTAGTAATGGCTCGCAGGCTTGAGTTCTAGGTCAGTGCGAATATTATATATTTTTTTATGTAATAGGTGATACGATCAGCGAGCAGTCGTAACTCCTGATGGTAAGCGATTACCGCCGCCCATGGACACCCGCAACACCAGAGGCGTCACAAGTGCGTTGCTGGCCTTTGGGGGATGGGGGGACTATTAGATTTATATATATATATATGTTTCTTTAAGCATATATGTAATATGCTTAAAGAAATACATTGAAGTAAATTCTACAGTTGGAGCTTCCATTAATATTATGAAACCATTCAACATTCTTCATTTATTTTTAAATCCATTTTTTTTAGTATTATTGTCTTTGATATATGTCTATATGAATTTTCCCTTTCTCAAATTTGTATGAGACAAAATGGGAACTACACATTCATCAATCAACCAATCGCCGTCCACTGCTGGACGTAAGTCTCCCCCAAGGAGCGCCAACCATCCCGGTCCTGGGCAGTCCTCATCCATCCGCTGCCAGCCACTTTCCTTAGATCGTCAGTCCACCGAGCCGCAGGGCGCCCTACACTACGTTTGCCTAGTCGCGGTCTCCACTCAAGCACATTTCGTACCGCACCGGCCCATTTCCACTTCAGCGTACTGATTCTCCGTGCGATGTCGGTCACTCTAGTTTTCTGTCGAATAGCTTCATTCCGAATTCTATCAGACAGAGAGACACCCAACATCGCACGCTCCATCGCCCGCTGAGCCACTTTAAATTTGTGGACCAGTCCAATGGTGAGTGTCCACGTCTCGGCTCCGTACGTCATCACATTACTAAATAAAATATAATTTTCAAACCAGTTTTAGATGTTGGTATTCTGAGGTACAAACAAAATAAATACAAACGAATTGAGTTTCTACTTTTTTGGAAGTCGTTTAAATAGCTTATAATCGCCACTTCCAATATTTTTCTGGAAAGTAATATTTCTTTAATTAGTCTCTACCTTCGTCATCTTTTTAGTCTTTTATAGCTAATCCGTTCGACGGTTAGACAAACAAGGCATTAATATTTACCTTACCTAGTAATAAAAATATCTCCAACCTCTTTTATTATATTTATTACTCAAAGTTTTTCTCTTTCTAGCAGAACGGCAGAATATCGAACAGATTCTTCAGACGTTAGACAGTAGTGAATTTACGTGGCATACACATTTTCAAGGTTCACAAGGCTCTTGGGGGACTCCGGAAAATTGCAAACATAAAGTTTCTAATCGACGGATCTTTTATTCCCTAGCTTTCGAGATACAGCCCATTAGCTTTGTAATGGAGGGATGTTCAAAATTTATTTTATCATCTCTTGGCACGTGATGTCTTTGTTTTAGTGGCCAGACGTTTGTTGTGCAGGCAGTTGATTTATTACAATCATAATTTCAGAAATAAGGGGATGTGAGGCTAATATTAAAATGTAATTATTAAAACGTGGCTCAGGAAATTGATGCAGACTCGGTTTTTTACTCAGTGTATACATTTACATATTTTGTCTCATTAGTTTTTAAGTGAGTTTGTTATTTATGTGTGTTTTTAACCGGCTTCAAAAAAGCAGGGGTTTCTCAATTCGACGGTATATATACACATATATTTTTATGTGTATTCGCGGATAACTTCGTCGTTTATTAACGGATTTTGATGATTCTTATTTCAATGGAAAGGAGATATCCCAACGGCGGTACCATGATAAGGACACTAAGATCTGATGATGGAATCCAAAAGAAATCGAGTCGAACCTTGAAGTCGGTTTTTATTTTGTTAAAATTTTACTTGTATTATGATTATACAATAGCGTATAATAAGATAATGAGTTTTCCTGATGCGTTTGTATATTATTTCTGGAGTATATATGGAATGGTTTATAAGTTATGGCAGAGAATTTGCTGTCACATATCACCAAATATGGGATTTATTCTGAAGAATTAATTAAATGCTAGGCGTGCATCACATCTCTCTTAACTGAAAAGCGGACCATTACACTAACTTCGGAAAAGTTACTACTCGGTTTCAGAGGATTTAATCTCGGACACTTTTTTTTGCAAATAAAGTACATATAGCTAAAAAAGAAATACACAAGTTCTTCATAGGCTAAGGTGCTATTGTAATATATGATTTAAAGAAGTAAATCATCAAACAAGCAATCATTACTGACTTTAAATACTGTTTCTGTCGAAGAACCCATCAGCTTGAAACAATATTTACTAAGCATCATATAAATATATCATCATCATATAAATATATACTTGTTTTAGGTACAAATCACATATTATTGAAACTAAGCAGTAAACAAAACTCCTTCACTTCACCTTTGTTACTTATCTATACTAATATTACAAAGCTGCAGAGTTTGATTGTTTGTTTGTTTGAACGCGCTAATCTCAGGAACTACTGGTCCGATTTGAAAAATTCTTTCAGTGCTGGATAGTCCATTTATCGAGGAAGGCTATAAGCTATATTTTATTTTCAAAATAATTAGGGATCTGTAAGAAAATTGCTATTTCGTAACCCAAGGTGTGAAATCGAAAACCAATTTTTGCGTGCGCTGCAATAACTATTGACAATAGAACAAAATAATGTATCACGGGTTTGTAGGTCTCATTAAGATCTACAAAAAAATCCGCAAGAGCATATATCTAACTATCATGGTTTAGTTACAATAACCGCTTTTGTGTTCAAAAAAAATATTAAATCGTCTGAAGAAAGAAACTACGTTAAATGTGTATCGTAATATTAATCTTTATCCAAATTAAGCATTATGTTATCAAGAGTATTTATGTAGAAGTAAAATACTTTTTGTTTCATCCCAATCGTTCATTTCGTTTAGAAGTTATCACGAGTATAAGACGCTAAGAGTTGGTACCTAATAATGAGTTATTTGCCAAAGAGTTTTTATCAACATAATACCTAATATTAATCTTTATCCAAATAAATGTGTTGTTGATTATGAGTATTAGATCTTAGAAGAGCATAATAAATACATCTATACTAATATATAAAGCTGAAGAGTTTGTTTGTTTGTTTGAACGCGCTAATCTCAGGAACTACTGGTCCAATTTGAAAAATTCTTTCAGTGTTAGATAGCCATTTATCGAGGAAGGCTATAGGTTATATATCATCACGCTAAGACCAATAGGAGCGGAGCACTAATGAAGAATGTTTAAAAAACGAGGGAAGATTATCACGCTACGGGCAATAGGAGACGCAAACGACGTTGCGTGGGTGAGCTATACTAATATACAGGGTGTCCCAAAATTCAACGATAAGCGGGCGCCTAAAGGTAAACCTGCTAATGAGTACATAAGGAAAAATAATAAAAAAAATATACCTAGTTTTTTTTTTTAGTTACAAGAAAAATTTAGAATTTCTTTGAAAATTTATACCTTTGAAAATTTATACCTTTGAAAATTTATACCTTTCATGATATTTTGAACGACCACGATGACAATTTCTCAAATATGCTTAAGATTTTTTTTTATCTTGTACCTAAATAGTGCTACTATTCACCACAACTCTTAAAAACACCAAATTGCCCGCAGTTTTTACACAAAAAACGTTACACAAATATTGTCATCGTGGTCGTTCAAAATATCATGAAGGGTGTAAATTTTGAAAGAAATTCTAAATTTTTGTTGTAACTAAAAAAAAACTAGGTATTTTTTTATTTTTTTTTCCTTATGTACTCATGAGCAGGTCTAAAAAGAAAGGTTGAATTTTGGGACACATGGTATAAAGCTGAAGAGTTTGTTTGTTTGTTTAAACGCGCTAATCTCAGGAACTACTGGTCCAATTTGAAAAATTCTTCCAGTCTTAGATAGCCCATTTATCGAGAAAGGCTATAGGCTATATATCATCACGCTTAGACCAATAGGAGCGGAGCACCAATGAAGAATGGGGGAAAATTATTACGCTACGGGCAATAGAAGACGCAAACGACATTGCGTGGGTCAGCTATCCATACTTATATTATAAATGCGAAAGTAACTCTGTCTGTCTGTCTTGCTTTCACGGCCAAACCGCTGCACCGATTCGAATGAAATTTGGTACACAGATAGTCTAGAGCCTGAGAAAGGACATAAGCTTATTTTTAAATGCGAAAAAGGGGTTGTAAGGGGTTTAAAAGGGGGATGAAGGTTGTTCTGGGAGTTCCTGGGTCGGGCGTCTTGACAACGAATAAACAAGGCTGTCACAATTATAACAAATATTTCACTTTTTCAATGAAGACTTAAATATTAAGATATTAAGTATATATTCGTCAATCTGATTTGTATATTCATTATATTAATAGAAATAAATAAGCCAAATTAATATAATTAATTAACAGCGTTTCTTAACTTCAAAATTCTCTACAGAAGTATCGTCATTATAAGCTAGCTGTTGGTTAAATATGAATAAAAATGTCATTTAAAGTTTGTAAAAATGTTACCCTCAAGGGGGTAAAATAGCAACAGGGGATGGCAGTTTGTATAGAAATATGTCAGGTTTGTGAGTTAGTTTGCGAAAAGAGACAAAATATGTATTAGAGCTATTCTGATATGACATTTACGGAGTTATCACGGAGAAGATAGTATGCCAACTGACAGTAACGACATGATTACACTAAGACGTGGGTTCTGGTTTAAGATAGCACATCCCATCCCATAAGTTGTGGCTGCAAGTTAATGTTCCAATACTATTAAATGAGGTATCTTGAGCGCCAAAGCAATGTAATAGTACATGGCTAAATATTACACAACTGGGGTACAACATTGTAAAAGCTACAATCATAACGCATGGAATGGCAAAAGAAGATAATGTTTTAATTCACCGTATTCCAATAATTCCAACTTATTTGACATTTTAATTTAAAAGAATGCAGTTTCCGCTGAACACAGCATTTCCAATAACAATACTATCAAAACCCAAGGACAAATGCTTAAAGATACAGTTTTTTTTCTCATGGGCAGCATACTCACGTATATCAAATCCGCAAAATCTCCATATTTTGGCAAAATATGGCAAAAACGTAGTTATTAAAATTGTACTTTTTTTTATTTGAAGTGCCAAAGTGACTATGGTCAGCCTGATGGAAAACTCAAGCAGAATCCAACAGTGGGGGCAACCATACTCACTGGGAAAGCAGACAATGCAGTATTGCGTTCCACACTATGACGGCTTAGTGAGATGCTTTTTCACGCCCCACTTAAAGGCCCCGGGATCATAGTGGGAGAGAAACACGTGCGCTGGTAGTGAGTTCCAGTTTTTAGCTGCTCGGCACAGGAAGGATGAACCAAACCGTTTGGTTCGAGAGTGAACAATGTGAACATGTTATTCTGCAGAGGAAGGGAGAAGGGGGACCAGTTGGAAGAGCTCCTCAGAATACTTCCAATGATATAGATGGTAGTGGACTGCTATAGAGGCGATATCTCTACGCAGCTGCAGAGGTTCAAGGAACTCGGTGGCTTCGGGACTGTTGGTAAAGCGGACTGCTCGCCACTGCAACCGATCGAAAGCCTCAAGCAAATACGGCGCGGATCCATCACAAAGATGAGAACAGTACTCGAGGTCCCGGCAAATATCCATGCCCAGGATACCGAGCTTACCCCGTAGTGGCAGTTGAGTGCTCTGAAAAGTGGGGAGGGAAAGAAATTGAGACTTTTTGGTAGAGAACGCGCACAACTGTGTTTTAGTAGCGTTGAACTCGACCAGATTCTTATCACCCCATTGTAAAATGCGGTTCAAAACCCGGTCGAGCTCAGCGACAAGCTTCTGTCGATTTTCCTCAACGTCTGCCAGTTTGGCTGAACGGTGTCAAAAATATCGCCCAATTACTATGCTATCGTCTGCATAACAATGTATGTTGCCAAGAGCTAACATGTCATTATATCAATGACATGTTAGCTCTTGAAGAAAGAGAGCAAGAAAGAGAATGCAGAAGAAATAGTGTGGTTGACAGGACGGAACCCTGAGGTACGCCAGCGTTTACATCCAGAACATCAGAGGCCGTGCCGTCGCAAATGCCCATAATGCGGCGCTGATGAAGAAAAGCGTCAATCCAGTAACAGACTTTAGGAGGCAGACCGAATGCCGAGAGCTTGGAGAGAAGCGAGCGGTGCCAGACCCGGTCGAAGGCCTTGGCCATGTCAAATGTCGAAATAAGCTCATATAAACACTTTATATTTCATGAACATATATAAATACTTAAATAAGTGTTTAATAGTAAAACGTGTGTGTCTTATTTGTAAAAATCGGGTGGTATCGTGGGACATCAGATAGGAATGAGTTCCACATCAAAAATACGGATGGCGTTATACAAAATTTAAGTTTTCACAAAATTGTCTTAATCCCTTTATTTTATTTAAACTGATTTATAAAAATATATAAAAGTTCTATGCGAGGTAAAGAAAATAAAACTATTCAGATACCGATACATTTTGTATTATGATTTTATATCGATAAAAATCCTACCTATACTAATAACGCGAAAGTTTGTTAGTATGGATGGATGGATGTTTGTTACTTTTTCAAGCAAAAACTACTGAACGTATTTGGATAAAACTTTACAGTAATATAGCTTATACATCAGAATAACACATAAGCTACTTTTTGCAGCGATAACCGACATACACGCGGGCGGAGCCGCGGGCAACAGCTAGTCTTTTGTATAAGTCTACACTGAATGCAAAACTGCCAGGCGATAGTAAGCCTATTTATAACAGACATTCACACAACGCCAAGCACAGTTTCCGTCTGGTAAAGGAAATCTTCCCGCAACTGCATCCTGACGATTTCTATTCAAAATGTTCAGATATAGAAGTGTGCTGCAATTTATATGTCTCTCACAGCGGGAGTCAGTCATACATTACAGGCATTAGGACAACCCGCACACGGGCACAAAGCTAATTTGCGCAGGAAGAAAATATAGCTTTCTGTTTTTGACTTTGGGATTGTTTTATTTTTTTTGTTTTTAAAAAGACAAATCCCGCACTAGGAATAAATCCTGTGTCGCGGGGGACTTTACAAACATATATGAAACGAACACAAATAACACCCAGACTCAGAACAACAATTTGTGGATCACACAAAGTGTTGTCCTACGTGGGATTTGAACCCACGACACTTGGCGAAGTAGGAAACGGCGTGGTGACCGTTAAACCACTAGGCCAAACGTGCAGTTTTTTCTTGTTTTCTTGTTTTAGAATATAGTGTGGATTATCTAGAGCAGAGGTTTTGTGGACTATTTTGTTAAATACTAGCTGTTCCCGCTACTTCGTACACGTAACATTTGGATTTTCAAGTTATTTTTAATTTTACCGTTTAAACCTTCCCTGGACTACGATAAACATTTCAAAACCAAAATCAGCTAAGTTGACTTAGCCATTCTCGAGTTTTAGCGAGACAAACGAACAGAAAATGATTTTTATATATTAGATTCTAGCTTACTAGAATAGTCTTATCACTTCAAAAATGAATTGCCAAATGTGTTTCGCAAACCTTGTTGCACAAAACTCGAGAATCACTCGACCAATACGGTTATTTTTTTTTTATAATTTCATCAAGCCACTAAGTAGGTTCTATATAATGAAGAAAAATAATGTAAAATCATCTTGTTTGTTGTTTTTTCTCTTGGACTGCGTCAGGCCAGTAATTTTTTTCAGAATAAAGTTTATCAGGCAGTTAGTACGTTATAAAAATGAAACTCAAACTGCAATGATTAATAACACCTCTACGTAGTTGACAATTCCTGACACAGTTAAAATATAACACAATAAAAATAAACAAATGACAAAAATGTGCTAGTGTGTGTGTGTCAAACGAAAGCTACTACAAGAGTTTTGAAGTTCTGCTATAAATTCTGCTATGTCTTAGCTGGCACCCCATTGTCATGTGTCATTTGAAACTATACTCTATTTCCTTGCGACATGGTTCATGAATAATATAAAGTAGAATTTTCCAGTAAGTCCAGACCCTAGGGAAAGTTTTGTCAAGGAACAAAGATAAGTCCGGATTGTCGTGAGGCTCGTCCGCGAAGAAATTACAACTACGAGTAGTATATTACAAGGAGACTTTATCCACGTTTCTATTGGGAAGTTTTCTAGTAGGTAATAACTTGGTCTATATTTGGTTTAGACTTTATTTATACCTATATTTAAGTTAGTTTGTCTAAGTAGTTCAAGACCTACTGCAGACTGAACTTTCTATGGATTCAGTTTCTTCCAACAGAATGTCAGTACCCGGATAACCGAGATTTGTTCCGTATTTTTAACCGACTTCAAAAAAGGAGGAGGTTCTCAATTCGACCGTATATATGTTTTTTGTCATGTACGACGGCCCAATCAAGAGACTAAGTGCGGAAATGGCCCGGTAAAACAAACAAACAAACAAACATTTAGTCCGTGGTGTTCGGTCAACCAGAGTTTTTACAGGCACAGGTAGAGCGTACACTGCGACAAGAATGCGATGTTGTGATGTAAGTGACTCGCCGGGGATTACCTTACAATCTTTGAACTTCTGCCTTAGAGGTAAGTCTGAAATAATAAAGTCTATCTGTGAGACTCGACCTGCACATGTGATCAGGTGCTCCGATTTCTTCTGGAAGTTGGTATTTATCAGAGATAGCTTATTTCTCGTTGCGAAATCCAAATTTTAATTGATATATTATTTTAACATTTTTGTACTACATATTTATAAGAAAACGTGCTTGAATGTTTTTGTTTATTGCATTTCCTTTATTACCTTTTTTTGATTGCCAATAATGATTAAAACTCAATCATAATGTTTACATAATAGGTTATTTTATTTAAGAATCGCACCTCTGTAACTGAAATAACCTGTCTTCTGACCTCTATTAATGGAACCTCTGTAAATGAGACAGATATTTATTTAAACCTAGATATCTGAGACACTGGGTAAGTGGAATACCCCTATAAGTGAACCAGGTTTCACTGTATTATTACTAGCTGAACCCCGCGGTGTTTCCCGCGCTTATTGTCGTACCGCGGGTAACGCCGCGGGGAGAAGCTAGTCTAAAAACTTAAAAGTAGTCTAAGTTACTCCTTATATCATCAGCTACCTATCAGTGAAAGTCCCGTCAAAGTCGGTCTAGCCGTTCCAGAGATTAGCCGGAACAAACAGACAGACAGACAGACAAAAATTGAAAAAAATGTTATTTTGGCATATGCCAAAATAACGTTTGTAAACACGGTACATATGTACCGTGTTTACAAACGCATGAATTTAGTAAAAAGCGGTTATTTTAATATTACAAATAGACACTCCAATTTTATTTATTTGTATTGATATGACTAATTATTAATAATTTAGATTATATATTATTATATGAATAATTATTAATAATTCAGATTATATAATTATTACTACAAGAAGTGCTCGTTTAAAGGTATTAGATACAATCTACCGATAGTTTGGTCAAATGTTTTCAATTTGTTAGATGATAAAGATCAGCATTACTTGTTGTTACAAAATATACCTAGGTTGAATATCAATTAATATTTGAAGACACCACTGCATTGGTGATAGGATCTGCCTGACGATATTATTTCTGTGATATTATTCTAAGGTCTGCGTGGTATCACATCACACTAATAATAAAGGCGAAAGTTTGTGTGTATGTTTGTTACTTCTTCACGCAAAAACTACTGGACGGATTTGGATGAAACTTTACAGTAATATAGCTTATACATCAGAATAACACATAAGCTACTGTTTGCCGCGATAACCGACATACACGCGGGCGGAGCCGCGGGCAACAGCTAGTACAACATAAAATACAAAAACGACAATGAAGCTCAAATAATTTTAAAAGTTAATAAACCCAGTATCGTCTTTTTTTTACCCGACTGCGAAAGGAGGGTTATGTTTTTCGAGTGTATGTATGTACGTATGTATATTTCTTTGGCACGCCCTAGAGCCTAAATGGCTTGTCGTATTTTTATGTGAGTGGTGTCAATAGATTCGTCTTAGTCGTGAGAGTGACACTGAGTACATAAAAAAAAAAAGGATTTTTGGTGCAAAAAGTAATGTAAAAAAATAAAATGTTTCCAAAATACATCGAGTGTGGTATCAAAATAAAGATTTTTTTACGGTGATTACGAATATATGTTAAACCTTTATGTTTTTATTGTTAAACTAGTAGTAGCCTATGTGTTATTCTGATGTATAAACTAAATTACTGTAAAGTTTCATCCAAATTCGTTCAGTAGTTTTTGCGTGAAGAAGTAACAAACATATACACAAACTTTCGCCTTTATATATTATAGTATGATGTGATATAGATGCAGTCGGGTTTTTTATTTTCAATAATTTGTACTTGTTACTGGAAGAAAGTTACTAGTTATATTGGATAATCAAATAGCTGACTACTGCATCTATTTGCTTAATAATAAAACAATTTTTTTTTTTTTTTTTTATGTTTGGCCCGCCAAAATGACTACTCTGCCTGATGGAAAGCATAAGCAGAATCCAAGAGTATTGGTCGAGTTATGTTTTTCGTGACAAGAAGTAGAAATAAAAACAAATTCGTATATGTATTAATATCAGTATCTTCCACCACATAAACACTTGAAATATAAAAGGAGTCCCAATCGTATAAAAGGCGGTAAACAATAAAAACCGTGGGATTTTCATTTGTTCGACGTGAGACGATTATAAAGATTACGCCCCTCGTTTAAAATGTGTAAAGCGCTCGACAGAATATTTGAAAATGGAATATTGTTTAACGAAAAAAAAACGTTTGAAATGTTGCCATTATTTTACATAGCTTTCTTAAATAACATAATAAATTGTTTTGTTTTTGAAATATTTGTAAATATTTTTCAAAGACCGCACTGGGGCTTCAAATAGTCATAATAGTACATACTATGTATAGGGGATGTGACAGTTATGATATTTCGGAACTGGTTACAACTATATGAATAGCATTAAACCAGTCTTGGGTACGGTCATGCATATCAAATTATTTGGTATTATCCGACAGTTTTGAAACTTTCAACTTCTTTGTGGTTTGGTTTTACAATAAAAAAATATTTTTGAGTTTTCTTTTAATTTAGTGGTGATTAAGTTACCATAGAGTAAGTGACAGAATACGAAGTGAAGCTACGTCTGTAATTAACGAGGGAAATATTGTGATAATTGGAGCGTCATCCTCCGTTGGATGATCACGGGACAAAGCTGATATTAGATTATAATCTTTTCAAAGAGTTGAGAACTACTATTCCATATGGTAGGACAGTACGAGTACAAAGAGAAGTGTATAATGTGCAAGAACTTTTTAAACAGTGCTTTAAACACTACTTTGTACTAACACGTGCCCACCTCATTGTCTCTGCATTGAGTGGATACATGTATTTATTTTATTTAATAAAGGTGAGGAGTGCTACGCCATTCCCCCTTTTATTCAAGAACGAGCATTGATCTTTAAAATTCCCTAAAAAGTTCGATTATTACACATTCAATATTAAAGCCCCCTTATGTTTTAGGGGGAGATCAAGCTTAGTTGCCGTCGGGTAATCCGATTTCATTCAGCAAGTAATGAGCACCATTAAACATAAAAGTTTGAAGTTTGAAAACGAATTATAATCATACTTTCTACAGCGTAAAATTAGATTAATGATTATTCATATAGAGTAGCAAATCCACTGACAGCTTTAACCTATATCGAAATTTAAATGGACTACAAACCTACCATTCTACATTCAAACTTGAATTTTATCAGAAAGTCTTAAAGCTTAAATTAAATTGTGTTAGTAACCTCATGTACAATTCATTTTAGACCTGAAAAGATATGCCGAACTGGGTGCAGACGAAATATGAGGATTAAATTCCTGTACTGCACTTAACAAGACTAATTTATGCACGGATGCCTGCTGTGGGACGACTATAGTCGACTTAACTAAACTAATAGAGAGGTTAATGGGTGAAATTTCACAGCAATGTTATGTTTCTCTATGGACTAGGTTTTGAAATTGGAGTCTTTTGTAAACATGTTGTGGAACAGACATGCAATTTGTATTATTATTTAGGCTTGCAGCACCTACTTGTAGTAGCTTTAGTGTGTAAGTATTTTATTTGTATCTTTGTGAATTGTGAAGTGATTTGATTTAAAACGTGTTGATTGGTTTTCATTTTAAGGTTAATCTGTGTTCTTTTTATGAATTTGGTCATTTTTCAATTAAATCATAGTGGTGTTTTGAAAGCTTTATAATAATATAATAATAATAATAAAGTGTTACGAAAAAATCGTAAAGTTTAAGTAATAACTGAAATTAATACGCGTCTTGAATTTCGTGAAAAATGTTTTTTTTTCTCCACACTTTTTCCAGCGATCTATAAGGAAATTACGTAGTACACTGTATCAATACTATAATGGATTAAAATTTTCACCGTCGCTTTAGATATATTTAAATTAAGAAAGAATTATATGAGAGATCTGTGATCACATGGCGTTAAATTGCCTCCGGGTGGAATCGGTACGTGTTGCAACTTCCTATTACTATTTCATAAATATTTTGTGTTATTTTTGTAAGATTTATAGAGTATGGACGGAAAACGGAAGAAGATAAATAAATAAATATTGTGTATGGGTACTAGACAACTGGCATAAACATATATCCTTTTTTTGTACATAAATAATCGTATTATACATAAAAACACACAAACTCTGAAACAAATGTTTGTAGATCATACAAACACTTAGTCCGACCCAGGAATATAAATAACTTTATTTCTTTACATTTTATTAACTGATTTATCATTAACTAGTGGATTTTGTGGTTACTGAAAATTGAAAGTGAGGAGCTATCTATTTTTTACCGATTCTAAATACTAAATGTGTAGTGATATGAAACCTTTAACAAACAAAGAAGCTTTTTAAAACCTCTGAACAGCACCTGAGAAATCTCTTTACATAAAAAATAAAATACTCGTATTCAAGCCAAAAATTCATTGCATTGGAACCAGGATTTAGCACAAACGACTAGATCGACTCCTGAATATTGTGAACGCGCGCATTGTTACGTACCATAATCTCCATCGTCGAATATCTTAAACGGGGGAAAATTGCAAATGGAAACAATAAATAATTCGAATGTAGCGGTTTTTATTATGAAAGTCCGTTGAAAAGGTTGTGAAAGCTTTCACCGCGGCGAAAATTCTTAGAACAAAAGGCGATTATGCTTGTTCGCACGCTTTTAAGCGTTTAATAAAACAGGGAAATCTTAACTTTTGTAAGTAGCACTTTGGTGCGATCGGTAAAAAAACTTAAGTAAAGGTATTCTTTTTTTAAGTATGTAACAATTTCTTAGTCGGATTACGGTTGTGTATTTTGCTGCCTTTGCCTTCGCTAAGCTTTATAATAAAAACTACATTACTCGCTAATATAATTATTATTTAAATGGGCAGACGCACGAAGAGAATTTACATTTGTTTTTTTTTCAAATAAAACTAATTCTAAATTTAAATAAAAATATTTTTTTTGCAAAAAAAATTATATGTGACAGGGAACTTCTGAAATAAATATTAATTTATTTACCTAAATATGGAGCTGATACGGCATGTTCCTACATGGACAGGACACTGATAACTTATTTATAGTTATAGGTTTATTAAATGACTGTTTAGTTATTAATAAGTGTATTATGTTCACGATTGCTATCCAGTAGTACCTACTTCATAAAACCTTATAATCAGACCAAAGCTACGGGATACCTGATTCAATCTCGAAATAAAACTGACTTGTATTTTTATTGCACTACTAGTGGTTGCCCGCGGCTCCGCCCGCGTATATGTCGGTTATCGCGGCAAATAGTAGCCTATGTGTTATTCTGATGTATAAGCTATATTACTGTAAAGTTTCATCCAAATCCGTTTAGTAGTTTTTGCGTGAAAGAGTAACAAACATCCACCCATCCATCCTTACAAACTTTCGCGTTTATAATATTATAGTATAGATTAACTAAAATTGACCTGACCAAACCTGATTGGTCAAATAGGTGGCAGGAAGCCGTTGAAGACGGGCATTAAAGGATCGAATGTACTGAAAAGCCTTAGGGGAGGGCTTTGTCCAGCAGCGGAGTTCCTTTGGCTAGATGATAAGCTGACCGGTTTCTTCCTATAGCATTATATGGCATTTTGCCCTAGGGCCTAATGGTAACTTACTATCACCACCCTTAGATTACTGCAACACAAGAGCCACGAAAAAATAATGTTCTAAACAACACACGTACTTAATTTTTAAGCTAAGTGTACACTTAGCTTAAGAATTCAACTTAAAACAGTACCCCGGTAAAATTATAGATGAAATGAAAATTTACCTCGTTAATGTAATGTAGGAAACTCCATGACAATGTTAATACCATCGGAAGCCATTTTAAAGGGGTTGCTTCAAGATGTTTACTTTCATACGAATGAGCACAAGATCCCACCATTGTTTGCTCGGATGAATTTTCATTTATTTGCGTAAACCTTACTCCCTCATACTGTTTCCTTTTATTTCCGGCTGTTGTTTGACGATACTGCCATTTTGCTGAATTATTGACTATTCCCGGCTATGATATAACCATTTGTAATGTGTTTTGCACAGTACGTATTGTTGTCATAATTTACGTATGTTCTACGTTCCGTATTTGTAATGTTGCCAGTAAAAACGATTGTATGTTGTCACCGAAATATTTGTATATAAATTTTATTCGTTGTGTTAACATGAATTTGTTTCATGGGCATAAATTAGGTGTTATTATTGTGTTTTAGCTTGTTTTGTATATGAATTGGATTGCCTATAAAGTATTACACGTAAATAAAAATGACAGTGTAAAATAATGTACAGTGAAATTAGTCTCGAGAAATTTTTGCATATGTAGTGGTGTGTATATTACTCAGATCTTAGAGCGCGTTTCCACTATATCGTTCTGGCCTATACAAAAATGTTTCGATATCCTAACATTACTATTTAATTTTATACTTATCCCTAGCAACACTCTGATTTTTGGTTTCAATAAAAACAAGTTTTTATTTTAAAGAAAAAGGTTTTGACTTTATAAAAACCGACTTCCAAAAAACATCCAACGAAAACTCTCTGCCAAAAAAACACTTAAAAGCGTAAAATAAACTGGTTCTTCATAAATTGCCTATACCTAATTCTTTATTCATTTAAATAGTAGTATTATAATGTGTGCTAGGTACCTAGAATCTGTTTGAAGCCGGTGCCAAGTAACTATCGCTTAGACTTTTGTAATTGTTCGTTTGTATTCTTTTTGGCTTAGCACCGACTTCAAACAGATTTTAGGTACCTAGCACACATTATAATACTACTATTTAAATGAATAAAGAATTAGGTATAGGCAATATATGAAGAACCAGTTTATTTTACGCTTTTAAGTGTTTTTTTGGCAGAGAGTTTTCGTTGGATGTTTTTTGGAAGTCGGTTTTTTTTTAATAAAAAGTTTTTATTTTTCAGTTTTTAGTGCAAACAATCGTAGGTAAGTAGTAAGTTGAACTATTTCATCAAACTTCATCATCAAGAATACAAATTAAGATCTATACGTACATGTAATATTAAAATCATCCTCTAATCCCTAACTGTTGAAGAGTTTAACCTTCTATCATCAGCTCACCTAAATAACTTGAAAGTATACGACTTAAGGTCTTTAGATACGTATGAAATTGAAAGAATTATCCTTTAACTCCTAACCGTTGAGGAGTTGTACCTTCCACCTTCCATCATCAGCTTACCTAAATAATTTGAAAGAATACGACTAAAGGTAACATATATACATATGATATTGAAAGATTTATCCTCTAACTCCTAACCGTTAAGGAGTTGTTTCTTACATCATCAGCTCATCATCATAAAATGATGACTACCATACGCAAATACCGGTGTAACTTCAGAAAATATATGAAAAACATAGTATGTGCCTATAAAAAATGAGGGTTTCCCTCGATTTCCCTGGGATCCCATCATCAGATCCTGATGTGCTGGCAATGGGACCACCTCGGAAGCATACCCTTTCAAACGCAAAAAAAATTTTCAAAATCGGTCCACAACTGACGGAGTAATCGGTGAACATACATAAAAAAAAAAATACATACAGTGGAACATAGAACCTCCTCCTTTTTGGAAGTCGGTTAAAAAAAAAGGTGTGTGTGCGATTCACACACGATAGAAGTGAAACTTCAAAGAGGAGAGACCGATATAAATATATATTTTTTTCCTTTCCTTTCATCTAGGTTTTTAAAACTCCGGGGGGCCTACGGGGGGGTCAAAATTTATGCGTTTATTTTTGGCCTAGGACGCACCGTTTCCGAGATATTTCAATCTAAAGCAAAAAATCGTCACTTGATAGTGGAAAGTGGAAACACGCACAAAACCAGAATAAACCAGTTTACGCTGTCCGCAGGTGCCACGTGCAGTCCGGCGTCAGTCGCTTGGTACTGTTAGAACATAAAGCACACATTTCATTCAAAAATTATAATTATTACGTTAATTGTTAAATTTTGTATTTGTTGATTGTTGTTATTGTTTGTTATTATTGTTATAATATTTGTTGAAGTTTTTAATTTGTGTGTAAGTGTTGTAACTTTATATTGTAAATTCAAAATGGCTCCAGTGTTAAAACATGGTCGAGGCAAGCCTTTGACTTCTCAAACTAAAGAAGTTTTGTACTGTTTGTACAAATATTTCGAAAATGAGTGTAATAACAACCCGAGCAGTATTATGACCCCCACTCAATTAGTTGCTAAATCAACAGGAATTTCAATAGCATCCGTCAGAAAGGTAGTATCAGAAAGCAAATGTCGTCCTTCAGATCAGGAAGTAACATTTAAATCTCCTAAAAAGAAACCGAATCGTAAACCTACAATAGTAATCGATAACTTTGATCAGCAAGTTATCAGAAGAACAATTCATGACTTCCACATCACAAATAAAGAAGTTCCCACTTTGAAAACTTTGCACGCAAAATTGAGAGAAGATATCGATTATAAAGGTTGTGTCAGCACGTTACGAAAACACGTCATGTCATTAGGTTTTAATTGGAAGCAAACAGAAGATAACCGGAAACTTCTTATGGAAAAACACGAAATTAGATACTTGCGAATTAATTATTTGATGAAAATTGCTGAATATCGTGAACAACGCCGACCAATTGTTTACACCGACGAAACATATATACATACATCACATACCCTCTCGAAATCTTGGTCAGATGGAAGCACTTCAGGTTTGAAGCAACATATATCGAAAGGCAACCGCTTAATCATTGTTCATGCCGGTGGTATGGATGGCTTTATACCAAATGCATTGCTTATGTTTAAAGCCAACCAAAAAAGTGGAGATTACCACGACAATATGAACTATGACAACTATTCAAGGTGGATTCAAACTCAATTGATACCCAACTTACAACCAAATAGTGTTGTTGTTGTTGACAACGCACCATATCATAACTCAATACAAAATCCTGCACCGAATAGTAATTCTAGAAAACAGCAAATGATTGACTGGCTGACATTGCGAAACATTGAGCATTCATCCACGTTGCTTAAGCCTCAATTATATGAACTGATTCTGCAAAACAAGGCGAGATTTGTAGAGTACAAGATAGACGAAATATTACGACAGCACGGTCATACTGTGCTGCGTTTACCACCATACCATCCGGAGTTTAATCCTATAGAAAATATATGGGGGATAGTGAAAACATATGTTGCAAAAAAGAATGTCGCAATGAATATGAAGGTTATAATGTCATTAGCTGAAGAAAAAATGAACGCCATAACTGTAGAGGAATGGAGAAAAGTTTGTCTGCATGCTATTGAGGAGGAAAACAAATATCAGGGTAGAGACGCAGCTTTAGACACAATATCAGAACGAATCATAATTAATTTAAATAATTCATCTGATGAAAGCGAGGATGGGGATGATTGTGATATGCCTGGGGTTGATGAATTATTAGAATAAAACATTTATGGCCGGAGAACACCTAATTCATACACGTCTTCACTGAAGTGAAAACCGGCATTCACTGCTTGTAATGTTTGGAACTGGCTTGTCTGCCTCATACAGTTCCATAGATTACAATGCAGTGGATACACATTTTCACGTCCGTATTAGTACGTAGTGCGTATGCGTAGACGTGTACGCATTTGGTGTGCTCCAGCCACAAACGTATATTACCTTTAAAAAAATAAAAACTAAAAATAAAATGTTGTTTTTTTTTATTTGCTGACCATACACTACTACAAACGCAAAAATTTCTCCAAGCTAATTTACCTGTAATGAATACTTTATAAGTACTGCTTTTTTGTGCACTAGACTAAATCGAAAGTAAAAGTTAGGAACTTTAAAAAATATATTTAATTTCAGTCCTAATTCAATACTATGCTACTATGCTACTCATTTTGAAGTTCTGGAATGGCAACCATCACGTACTGGAAGACTAGCGTAAGATGCACAGGAGAGGTTATTGTGGATAGCCCTGAGGGCAACCTAAATCCTCCATGGATATCCTTCGGCTGAGATGATGATGATGATCAATGTTTATCATTAACTATAAACATCAACTTCTCATCTTTAACTTTAACTGAATTTAACAACTTAAAAGCAAAATATTTTAGGCTCCACGCCTGGTTTTATTAGTTCAATGGTAAGGATTACTGCCGGGATAGTCAGGATTCTTATGTTAAGATAAGTTATGAAAGTTATCACGTTTTAAATACAGCAAGGTTTTGTAAGTTTTATTTAATTATACTAATATTTAATTAACACTGGTAACATCTTTTAACGTAGGGTAAAAAAAGACTGAAAAGGTTTCGATATGATATTGTTTTAAAACTTTTACTTCTAGTGAGATAACATACCATCAAAAACAATATCCTGCTGAATCGCATTCAAAATATATAATTAACTTTTAGCGACAATCCCTCTTTCATTGTTAATTCCGAATGTGGCATTGAAACCAGTGATCTGTGTCAATTGTTATCTGAAATCGATTAAAAAGTTAATATCTGGTGGCAGATCGTTTCAATTGAAATAATATTGTTCTATATTTAAATTATGAAATACCGCGAAGTGGTTGGATTTTATTAGATCATTCATAATAATTTATTTTGTTTTCAACGCAAATATTATACCTACCCAACAGACATGTTTATTTCAGAGATTAAAATCAATCAATCGTTTATTTGCGGAAACATAGGTTACAGATCTTATGCTTATTTTAGAGGTACACTATGTCCTACCACATTATGCGGTGTGCAAATCTTATATAAACAGAAATGTCATAAGTTAAATTATTTAAACACTTAAATTAAATTATCAAGATATGTCAATTAATACATCAAATAATTTCAATGCAAAACAATGGGAGAGAAGAAAAAAAAAATGGTTTCAGATATTACAATAACAGGTAGCTAAAAATTGTCGAAGAAAACAGAACTACTAAAGTATATTGAAATAGTACGGTAACATTAGCATAAATGTTATATAGCGAATATTGTAACATTAAAAATTTGTGGTCGATAAGAATTCATCAACAGTGTAATAACTCTTGTCTACCAGATACTGGAATAATTTGTTTTTGAAATCATTTATATTGCTACACTCTTTTATGTAATTAGGAATTCTATTATAGATTTTTCAAATAGAGTAGTTCTATAGTGACTGCACAGATTACTATACAAATGAGACCTATTTAAAATGGCAGTTGAAGGCTGTGTTTGGAAGATAACGAAGTAATATTTAGTAAATTTCTTCATATTTTATCGCTTAAGGATCATTCAAACCTAACCGTCAGCGACGCGGGACGCGGGACGCGAAGCGGGAGCGTCCACGACGCGAAACTTATAGTGCACACCTGCGTGACTGCGACGCGAACCGCTAACTTCATTTGCTAGTGAGCAGTCACTAAAGCTGCGCGTCTTTAGACTTTATCTGGTACTAGCTGGGTCCCGCGGTTGTTGTCGTACCGCGGGTAACGCCGCGGGTCAAAGCTAGTTTTAAAAAAGTAGCCTAAGTTACTCCTTATAGCATCAGCTACCTATCAGTGAAAGTCCCCTTAAAATCGGTCCAGCCGGAACAAACGGACAGACAGACTAAAATTGTAAAAAAATATCCATATAAATAAATACATATGTATGTATACACGGTACATATACCATACCAATAAATAAAATTAGTATCTGTTTGTAATATAAAAATAACTGCTTTTTACTAAATGCATATGTATACACGGTACATATACATTTTTTTTACTGTCTGTTTGTTCCGACTAAGCTCTGAAACGGCTAGACCAATATTGACGGGACTTTCACTGATAGTTTATGATATAAGGAGTAACTTGGGCACTTTTTTAGACTAGCTTTGTAGTCATCGTGGAACGAAAACGAAATAATACTCGTGATATGGAAGGTAACTTTCCTGCACGTACACACGTCTGACCACTATACGCGTGCGTCCGACTGCGTCCCGCTTTGCGGACGCTGCAATCCCCCTTTGTGGTCGCGTAGGAGTGCACGGCGCTATAAGAAAGCATGGGCAGCGTCCGCCGCGCGGCGGACGCTCCCGCGTCGCAGTCGCTTTGGTCGCTTAGGTTTGGCCGAAGCTTTACACAAATGTTTTGGCTGTAAACGATAAATTATTAATTCTTGAATATTGTCGCCATTGGGTGAGAGTAATTAAAAATATAATTATATAGAAGCGTGAATGTAAATATAGAGGAATACCCAAGCGCTACTTAGAATATTTTTTATTGCAAGCAATTGTGAGAACTGATTTGAATAACTATGTGGATTGCTATGTGACAACTATGTGGCGCCAGATTTGCAAATAAGACTTTCAAATCCCAGTCGTTAGACGTTACTATACCGGATTCAACACTTACAAAAACTAAAATACCACTTACCTACTAACTTATTTTTAAATAATGAAATAAATAAACGTTAAAATCGGTGTAAATCTTTGACTCGTAATATTTTCTTTTGAAGCTACTTGGAACGGAAACCATAAATCTGCATCGAGTCGATATCGGACAATGCTCGGGGCTGACAACAGTTCCATTTAGCTATTGTGCATTCTCCACAATAGGTGCATGACCTATATTTGCCAACACTGCAATATTCAGACCCATCTGAGCGCAACTTTTAAATATTACAGTTATTTTGTATTATCAACTTTAGGTAAAATGTTTACTATAAACTTTTTATTTCTATGTCCAATGAATTTGGCAAACAAATACAGAACCTTTTTGATTTTATGGTGTTATTAGAGTCTAAATTTGAACCATCGGTGGCATTACTCCTACTTTATCAACGTTATCCTAATTTCACCCTTGTATGGGTGACCCCGGCTATCAGTAGGAAGGAAACGTGACTGGTAAGTTCAATAGCTGCTGGTTGTGAAATGATGAGACAAATGATACTTTAAGTAAGTATTATATTAACAACCAGTAACACATTGTTTACTGCTAGAATATTACCTTACCCTCGCACATGCGACTGCGTTGACACGAAGTAAAAGTACTTAGGTATTCTTTATCAACACCATCACGAATAATTTGACTTCGTCCTACCAGGTGGTAAGACCAAGAAAAAATTATGATATATCAAGGAGATCATCCGCTTAAAGGTTTACGCGGATGATCTCCAGATCTATACTACGGCTACTGTCGTTAACACTACAAATACCAACATGGAAAAGATCTGTAAGTGGAGCATTTCCTACGATCTGAAGATTAACCCATCCAAGGCTCAGGTCATTGTCGTTGGAAGTTCAAGAATGATATCCAAAATTGATTGGACTTGACCGCCTTAGGCCTCTTGTGACGGCACACCTATCCCGTAAAGTTTTATATATAATATTTTAATTTAAATATTTCGGACATCTAACACACAACGCCATCTCGTCCCAAACTAAGCAGAGCTTGTGTTATGGGTACTAGACAACTGATATAAATACATATATAATTTTTTTTTTTGTAAATACATATATATTATCCAAAGAGAACACCCAAACTCCGAAACAAATATTTGCAGATCATATAAATATTTGATCCGACCCGGGAATCGAACCCGAGACCTCAAGCTCAGCAGTCGCAGACGCTACCACTACGCCATTAAGGCAATTTCAAGTTTAGTGACAAGGTTAAGAACCTGGGAATCTATAGCGACAGTACCTTTTCATGGGGTCCTCAGCTGCAGGAGCTGAGTCGTGTCGGTCCTTGCGCAGACTACGCATCTTTCTACCTACCTCTTTCAAGATTGCTCTTTCACAATCCCATCTTTTCCCTATCCTTGAATATGCTGATGATTATTTAGATCTTACTGAAGACCAATTCAATAAGCTTGAGAGACTCCAAAACCTCTGTATAAGATTCATATTCGGTTTACGAAAATATGATCATGTCTCCTATTATTGTAAAAAGCTTAAGTTGTTACCCATCCGCCTTCGCCGGAATGCACACGTCCTTTCTCTTCTATATGTAGATATAATATTCTCTTTAATCCTCTTACCCCACGCTACCTAACATCACCGTTCTTCTTACACGACTCACATCCTAAATTACTGAGGTCATCAGAGAACCTGAAACTGAAAATGCCTGGTTATTCTACTAAATTTCTCGACCACTCCTTTTGTATCCAAGCAGTTCAGTTGTCGAATGCCCTACCAGTCGCAATTAGACGTGCACAAATACTAACTGCATTGAAGAGGCTTGTAAAGGAGCATTACCTGGGAGACATCAATGTCCCTTAACCTGCTATTTTTTATTTTTTATTTTTAGTCGATTGGATCACACTACAACATACGTACTACATTTAAGTATGTAATTAACTGTATATTTATCGTATTCCTTGTTTGCAGTTATTTCATAACCCACACTATAATGGTATTTAATAATCTTTATTACTATTTTTATTTTTTCCTTACCTAGTTTCACACCAGACACTACCCTTTTTCTTCGTGTGGAAACCCCCTCGGGCCGTCACCCCACCGGGGTTTGCGGCGCGGCGGGGCGGCGTGTCGGAATCGAATCGACTAAAACCACACGGTGTGCCACTCTGCGCCTGAGACGGGAGGAATCGGGGAATTGCTATTATTAACAAATCCGGACCACCAGACACTACCCTACACTATCTCTTAATCAGGTTTTCTCTCCATCCAATGGTTGCCTGTAAGAAATTGCCTTCGGGCGATAAGGCCGCCAATTGTACTTCTCTAATTTTAAGCTTACCTTGGAATGCATCTGGTGTACAATAATATAAAGTAATATATTATTGTTAGCGCCAAATCGAAGACAGTGTTGCCAAGTAAAGTGTCATTAGTGAAGCGAAGCCGTAACAGTGTCACTGTACAACCAGATAACCAGAGACAAGGATCTAATTTCAGATGACGTCTGCTACGCCCAATATTTTTTGTACATTAAACCGGACTGTCAGGTTGACATTTTTTACCATTGTACAATGTACTTAGATTATAGAAAGGAGTACTAACTAAGCCTGTCTCTGTATGCTGTATTAATATTATTGTTGGTCAACTGGTCATCTTCTGCGATTTGTTTAAGTAATGTAATACATACTTAACATTGGGTTACAATAGCCATAGTTACAATGAAACTCTTATTTAAAGGCGTTAAAAACTACCTTCAAATTTTAAACGTCAATATTTTTAAGTCTAATATACTGAATTGAATAGATATCGAATAAATGTAAACAGACAGACTTGGTACAATGATGTGTTGCGTTCTGTTAGTGCTAATAGCAGCGTTTGCATTTCATCATGGCATGCGTAGAGTACGTCACGCAGATATGTTCAATTTGCGTCACAGCGTGCGGAGAATGTTGCCAGCATACTGGAATTCGGAACTGTTGTATGCTGAATGACATATTAACCGCCAGAATGTGCTATTTATTACAAATTGTGGAAACTATTAAAATTCATTTTTGAATTGATATTTGTCTACATCACAATGTTTAAAATTAGTCACTGTTGGAGTGTGTGAAAAAACTAGCCATAACAAGCTTTTGCCCGCAGCTCCGCCGGTGTATATGGATATCAGTTATTATGACAAATAGTAATTTATGTCCTTTTCCAAGGTCGAACCTATCTCTATACTAAAATTCATCCAAATCAGTTCAGCGTTCTAGCCATGCAAGGGTAATAGACAAACAGACAGACTCGAGTTACTTTTGATTTTTAATATTAGTAATGCTTTATGTGTTTATTTATTTCTATTACATAATAAAAAATGCAGAGATTGTTTTGTTTTCCTATATGAATACCCCAGGAGTGAGTAGGTCTATTTATTTTGTTTTACATGCAATCATATTTTCAATTTTCTTTGATCTAAAATCCGCCATTGATTTAATTTAAAAACTGATGATTAAAGCTATTAAACTTATTACGATTTCAAAACTCTTCTACAAAATTAACTTCATAGTTTCCATAAGGAAACTTTTAGCACGTGAAATTACTAACACGTAGTGTTTAATTACTTTAGCACTAAACAATGTGGTGTAGATGAATGTTTCAACGCAGACGAAATACTTAAGCCCTAAAATCACAAGATATCTCAGACTTCAAAATTTTCATGCACTCGATAATAAACCTTAACTCCTGAACAAACTTCTATATTACTTACGTTCGAGAAACTTACACCTTAAACAAACACTAGGATGTTTCTAACTTTAGTCTAGAATGTTCCCCGCTACGCAAACACGCGGGCTTTATCTCAGAGAGGAGTAATTAGTTCCGAAGATCATTAAATTTGCATGACAGTACTGTTTCCTTAGGATAGACGTTGGGGTTTCGGACATTTGAATCATATTTGAATCATATTTGAATAAAGTCCAGTCGTAATTAATAAACCTTTTTACCCGACTCCGGTGAACCCAAATGGAAGCATAATAGTTTTGGCAGCTAATGTATGTTCCACCGCAGCGCCTAAACTACAAAACTTCTTTAATGAATGAATTGTCATTCATTAAATCAAATGTTTTTTCGTATTTAGATGAGTTATGGTTTTCAAAAATAATATCTTGTCAAATTTTATGCCTAAGCTATAAGTTGCCTAGGCGCATGCTCACTAGCAGAAACCTTTTTCATATGTTTTTTTTCACATTTGTGAAGATAATGCTTAAATATTGTTCATATTTTGATGATGTATGGCGTATGATTGGGAGGAAGAGGTTTGGATGTACCGATCCAAACAAAGTTTCTTTATTTTTATTTTTTGGATTTTTAGTTACTAATTGCAGTAGAGCCTATAGCATACTATCCATGTAAGATTTATTTTTGTTTGTTCTTTATTTTTTTAAATTTTCTCTTTCCAAATTGTTTGGATTTTATCTCGAGGCGTTCGAACTTCTTTATTTACTTCAAGAAAAGTCTTGTCCGTTTGACATTTCACATTTCTCGAGATTGCATTGGTATTTCTCTACGTAGTAATATTTTAGTGGTAATATTTTGGTTGATAAGATTAAGGTTTACCTTAATCTTATCAACCTTACCTTATCAACATCAACACTTGATAAGGTATTAATTTACAAAATACAAAATCAACCTTAAACTTATCAATTATCATAATAATACCTAAACTTTTAAAATAAAAAGCCAGTCATATAATACACTTAACTCAGTCTCAACAACTGTCTATTTAACATTTCAAAAATTTATATCACTTTTCAAAATGTTTACGTCCGACATAATCTGATTATCGGAAAACAATCATTATGGTAAAAACACACATCCATATAAAATTAATATTCAAAAAGCCTGATAACGACTGCCGATGTTGGATTGCGATAAAATTCCAAATTCCGTTGTTTATCCGACAAAAATTGGGTCATAAACTGAAAGTTACCGCTCCCTAAACCCCAATCACAATTTCGAAAAGATACGTAATATATTTCACTGGCCGTGCCTACCTTGTGCCCGCGAGACTTTTCTTGTTGATTTTTTGAGTTTAAGTACTCACCTGGAACATTCATATTTACATAATGCAATTTTATAAAAGGAAAATCTAATTATATTATGTGTAGCTTTTTTTTTTTTTTTTTATTGTTATCCCATGGGATAACGCTGCTTTCCCCCGTCCATAGTAACGACAGGACCTTTTTTGCTAATCAAATATTTTGCCGTTCATTGGTGTGTCTCGCACAAAGTGCCTCCCGTCCGTCTCTTGGCTTCAATAAATTTTTACTGTTTTCTATTTGTGTTTATTCTATTATAATTATACAAAATTTTATAGCAAAGCATTATTTTTAAGATTTTAAATACATTATTTTCTTAAATTCTCTTTTCTGTGGTCATTTATGGTATTAGTATCCATTTAATAACTTTAAGCAGTAATTCTTAATATAATTAAATAATTTTCAATGCCAAATTAATTTTAAGTTATTAATGATCATGTATATTTTTATTTAATTATTTACTTATTTATTTATACTGATATTATACTGTTGTTTTACTATTTATGTATATTGTTTTATTAGGTTATTTTCTATTTGATGCCATTCATGTTTAGTTTTCTTTTTAGTTGTACTTTTTCTTTATTTAAGTTTGTTATAATGCTTCTAGTTTTGTTCTCAAGTGTATTTCATTTGTGGTTTTCCCATCTGTGAGACCACGGCATTTGTAACTTTGTGTAATTTGTTTTGTGTTCTTGTCCAGTGTTTTTGTGTGTTTTTCTGTGATTTGTTGTTTTAATCTATGTGTGCGTGATTTAAGTCTAAAAGTGATGTTCGTGTCTGTATATGTTTTTTATTTTTAGCATTAATTCCGCCTTTGTTATCAACAATCTATTTATATGCTTAAATATAAACAATTATTATAAGCCCGGTCGTGAATTATTTGTTATGCTGTTTATTTTAGTTGTGTGTGCGTGTTCAGTGTTTGTGTGCATGTTATGATGTCTCCGTATATATTCACCATATACGTTCAATATCTGTGTGTGTTCGTGTGTGTGTGTTTCTGTGTCGTGTGTGTATGAATGAGTGTGTCACGAGTATGCCGTGGTTAACCTCGCCAGATAGTCCCATTTTTGGCGTACTGGGCACTCAGCGCTGAAGGCGTTGTGCCCCGTGCTGCTCAGCCTCTCACCCTGGCAGTTGCAGCAGTTTGGTTCCGCACCACAGGCAGCGTCCGGGCATTCGGCCCTTAGGTGGGGCCCGCCACAATGGCTGCAGTTTGGTGTAGTTGTGGTGCAGAACCTCTTGCTGTGCCCGTATCCCAGACACAGGGAGCACTGCACTAGAGGGGATTGGTCCGCAACTTTTATCGGTTGCAGATCAACATGCAGTCTACCTCTGTCTAGGGCACGGGACCAAATCGCCGGGGAGACCCTGAGCACCACGTGGCACGTGTGGGGATTTTTGGCTCTCCTCCTGTACTGGACCGTTAGCCTGTCCTGGTCCGGTGTCAGGTCCCGGAATATCTCCCGGTTCCTGCACCTCAAGGCCCTCACTAGGTCCTCGTCCGTTTGGGTCTTTTGGACGCCGTATAGTACCAGGAGGGGATCCTTATTTTTTACCTCTTCCACCACAAGGTCTTTCCCTTTCTCTGACAATCTTTTTTGGGCCTGTTTTCTATCCTCTTCTGTTTTGTACCCTATTATTACTTTCCTGTCCTTAGCTTTTCTTATTTTTTCTACCTTGATCCAGCCTTCATCCTCGCTTGCAGCCTTTCTCAGTCTCTCTATTACCTGCTCCCCTGTGTCCATCTCGTCCTTAGACGTAACGACCACAGAGTGCAGGGTCGTCCGCTCCGGAAGCTGGGCTTCAGGGCGGCTCGTCACTATCCCCGCATAGGTCGCTGTTAATGTTCCTTTTCTCTCTCTCTCTTTTCCTTTATCGTCTTGCTTTTCTATTCTTTCTTTAATCTCTCCTATAGCTTTTGCGTTTTCTCTTAATATCTTTTCATTCTCCTCTATTTTCTTTTCTCTATTGTCTTGCTTTTCTAGGCTTTCTTTTATCTGTTCTATAGCTCTAGCGTTATTTTTCAGTATTTTCTCATTCTCTTCCATCTTTCTAAGAATTTGATTGTTTGTGTCAGCACGTGAAACCCCCACGACTTCGAAGCTCTGATCCACAATTGATATTGTTCTGTCCTTTTCGTATTCTTTAAAAATTTGCTCAATGATGTTAATTCTGCATTCGATCTCCCTCTTTATTTCTCTTTTGATGTTCCCCGAGATTTTGAGTTGTTCTCTGATTATTTGGCAGTTTCGGGAGGCATGATAGCTACGCTTTTCTGCCGGGATCGTCGTTGCCTCCGGCGATGGTGATAATGAGGCAAAGCTAAGTCGCCTGTTAGTAGAGGTTCTGGTGCCGGACATGTTGATAGTGCGCGTCTTATATTAGATGTACAATATCTGGGGTATGTATAGGGTACCTTACCAGATTTGATGAAAGATTATGTAGGGTCAATAACGAAGTGCGGTATGAGAGTGTGTGTGTGTAGTGTGCTGTGTAGGTGACGGGGGAAATTGTCTGTATGTGTATATATATATATATCCAACCCTGTATAAGGGGGTGTGTGTCGATAATAATGTGTGTCTGATATATCTTAGATTTAGTTGTAGGTATAAAGGTATAAAGCTACCTGGTTAAAAATTTAAAGTTCTAATCAAATATGATATTTGGTGCTCTAATTTGTGTGTAGTTGGATTGCATAGACCTCAAAAAATTTCAAGATGGTTTTATCTATTTTTTGCGTCACATTTTAACCCCTAACGCAAAAAGAGGGGCATTATAAGTTTGACGTCGATATCTGTCTGTCTGTGTGTGTGTGTCTGTCGTGGCATCGTAACTCTCAAACAGATGGACCCATTTCAATGCGGTTTTTTTCATTTGAGTTTCCTTGCGGTGTTTTTTAGCTATGTTTGGTTAATATCGGGCCTGCAGTGCAAAAGTATCAGCTCTTTTCCAAAATGATGTAAGGAATTTTTGGCGTATATTTACTCGATTAAGTGCTTGCGTGAAGGTTTCTATTTATTTTTTTGCGTGTATTTTCATTTCCCATTAATGTAACCCTATTTTACCAACGAAATGTGGTTTAGTTCAATTAGTAACTTATAAATGTATTACGTTAAATGGCGAATGTTTCAGAAAATAATTTTAAGGAAGTATCTTCTTCTTCCCAGCCTTTATTATTCCCAAGATTTGGGGTCGACTACTAGTTCAACCAGTTTTTTATTTTAAGGAAGTATAATTTTTATTATTATTCTATGTCAAGCAGTGGACTGCGATAGGCTGATGATGAAAAAGATTATAAAACATTTATAAAATAGTACTAACTATTAGATTTCATAAATTAAGGTGGATACATTAAACTGTGAAATAAATAAGCGTAAAAACTATTAAAACATACTTGTATTTAACAGTATTTATTTTCTTAGATTTATCTTTTTTCATTTATATAATAGAATTCCTTCTTAAACCAACTTATCTTAAGTTTAAAGGCATTTTTAAATAATAGGTATTTACCTATGAAATTGCCGTTTTGTATGCAATAAGTGAAAGTAGGTACTTATTTTTTCAAACTTTTTTATTTCTGTTATTCGAAGTAATCACCCATGCAGTCGACGCATCTTTGCCAACGCATTGGCAGTTTATTGATGTCCTTCTTGTAAAAATCAGCTGGACGGGAGGCAACAAACTCTTCAAAGGCATTTTGTACTGCCTCTCGGGAATTGAAATTTTTACCCACTAAAAAGTTGTCTAAATTTTGGAAAAAGTAATAGTCGGTAGGTGCAAGGTCTGGTGAGTATGGCGGATGAGGGAGAACTTTCAACCCCAGCTCTTGCAGCTGATCACGACAACGCGCGACCCCATACTGCGCAACAGACAGTCTCCAAAGCCGCAAGTGAAATCAAAAACTCGTTGTCTAGTGGTGTTGTAAAAACTCAATTGAGGACAAGAATGCGTGCTTGCATTAGTAATAGGGGCTCACACTTTGAAAATCGACTGTAAATTGAAGTTTAGATCGCAAAATAACTACGATTACGATACTAATAAATTACGATTTTTCACTTACTCCCGATTAAGTTCAATTACTCAGCCATTTGTCAACGTATTTAATTTTTTTATACCTCATTGGATAGCTAATAAAACATACTTGTTTTTGAGCTATTACGTCGATAAAATTATAGGGTGTTTTTTTAAATAAAATTATATTTGTATTTATTTTATTTTGTACGTATTTATTAAAGTAATTGCTGTTTCACTTTCAGTTAAAGACAACTATAGAATAATAATAATAATAATAAATATTTCGGACATCTAACACACAACGCCATCTAAGCAGAGCTTGTGTTATGGGTACTAGGCAACTGATACAAATACATATATACTTTTTTTTTGTAAATACATACATATTATACATAGAAAAATAAGAAATAAAATAAAATTAATAATAAGAATAATAATAAATAATAATTAATTAATAATAATAAGAAATAAAATTTAGTCATAAGAAACAGTAAAATGTATGAAATTTTTTAGATTCCCTGAACCATTATTCACTAACGGTACTACATTTCTGTACTTTTTGTGTTATTATTACGTATTAGAGTGTTAGCAAACTAAAAACACTAAAAACAACCATTACATACGCAAGAGTTTGTTTTAAGAGCACTTTGAAGTAGCGTGATCCACTTTACTTAAAAAAAAATGATTTTTTTATTTTTTTTCAAAACGGTACATTTTTGACTCATTTACCCGAGGACAATTTGATAAGTACGTACGTAGTATATTTAAATATCCTGATTCCTGGGCAATTTTTACAACATCTAAATTCAGGACAATAAGGCCCCAGAGTATTGTTTCAGAACCACGAACCACCCATAGACGCAGTCAAAAAACGTCTAAAAACCAAAAAAAACGAGTTAAATTACCGGCACATATGTATATCCCGAGATTTATAATCAACCTTTTTAACGATTGGATACCATATAATATGTCTTTACCTTTGAAATTGCCGTTTTGTATGCAATAAGTGAAAGTACTTATTTTTTCAAACTTTTTTATTTCTGTTATTCGAAGTAATCACCCATGCAATCGACGCATCTTTGCCAACGCATTGGCAGTTTAGCTGGTCAGGTACTGGCTGGACAGAGTCAGGTCAGAAATAGGTTCAATTTCTCTGTCGCATCACCCTGCCGCAATCCCCGGTGTGCAACAGAGTTAGGATAAGTTAGAGATAAATTAGGTTAGGTGATTGAATCAAAATTTTTCTGATATTTGCATTGGTAGGGGAGGATCTACACCAGGACCAGCAAGTGGTCCCGTTCTTAACCTGATGGATTATTACGTGTGTGTGAGCCTGGTCGATGATGTCTCGCCTGTACAAAATATTGTAGGTTTAAGGATCCGCATAGTTAAAGCCGCAAGTGAAATCAAAAACTCGTTGTCTAGTGGTGTTGTAAAAACTCAATTGAGGACA
The DNA here is from genome assembly GCA_949125395.1 of Diaphora mendica. Lineage (NCBI taxonomy): Eukaryota > Metazoa > Arthropoda > Insecta > Lepidoptera > Erebidae > Diaphora > Diaphora mendica. The sequence continues at coordinate 37,684,610 of OX421310.1, read as the reverse complement.
AGAATGCGTGCTTGCATTAGTAATAGGGGCTCACACTTTGAAAATCGACTGTAAATTTAAGTTTAGATCGCAAAATAACTACATTTTAAAAATTACGATTTTTCACTTACTCCCGATTAGGTTCAATTACTCAGCCATTTGTCAACGTATTTAATTTTTTTATACCTCATTGGATAGCTAATAAAACATACTTGTTTTTAAGCTATTACGCCGATAAAATTATAGGGTGATTTTTTTAATAAAATTATATTTAGTCATAAGAAACAGTAAAGTTTATAATTTTTTTTAGATTCCCTGAATCATTATTCACAAACGGTACTATATTTCTGTTCTTTTTTGTGTTATTATTACGTATTAGGGTGTTAGCAAACTAAAAACACCAAAAAACAACCATTAAATACGCAAGTGTTTGTTTTAAAAGCACCTTGAAGTAGCGTGATCCACTCTTCTTAAAAAAATGTTTTTTTTTATTAAATTTTCCAAAACGGTACATTTTCGACTCATTTACCCGAGGACAATTTGATAGCTAATGATCTCTACTATCACCCCTTAAAGGGATTGCTACATGTTACCAGTAACCCTGTATAATCTATATTTTGGCACTGCATGCCTGCTCATCGCTTTCGGAAAAAATAAATTATTTTTATTTGAGCATGGTCTTTGAAACACAAACGGGAAATACCTTCTTTGTCGTACTCAAGATAGTAAAATGATTTCAGTTGATACCTAACGAAAGTCCGAAACTATAACTCGCAGAACAACAAATTGTACTGAACTGAAACTGTCAGACAAAACTTAGGTGTTTTTGTAAACTTGTTTACTCGAACTTGTTGCTCTCTTAATTAGGCTTATTGTAAAACTGTGTTTTTCTTTAAGGTTAGTTAAACAAGTTAAACAATCGATGTGGACAAGATATCTTGTTTCCAAGCTTCAGACAACATGTCCTGAGAGGTAGTTAGGTGAGGTGTTTTCTGAACGATGTCAAAGCGTAGAATAGAATACTCCTTTAAAGATGCAAAGTGTGAACCTTTTTCTGCTTTGTTTTGAAAACAAAAACAACCTCTTAGCAGTTATGTAGGTCGAGGAAAATAGCGTGCGGTGCCGACATTAGCGTGTTATTCCGCCAATATTTTCACAAAACGCCTGTCGCCGGTCGCATGCAAAATTGGTTTGATTCCACCAAGATATAATACTCCCACACACGTCTGAGTAATATACAGGTTGTTTTCTTTCTCAAAGTATTTAGTAATATCGATATATTTTATTTTAAAAAAGACAACGCATTAGGAATATACCTACATAATGTGTCGCGGGTGACTATACAAAAATACATTTTCTAGGAACTTTCTGAACTTCCTTCAAGAAAAGAGCGTAGGTACTCCTTCTTAAAAGGCCGGCAACGCACTTGTGACGCCTCCGGTGTTGCGGGTGTCCATGGGCGGCGGTAATCACTTATCATCAGGCGATACGCCTGCTCGCTTGCCTAATATGCAATAAAAAAATACATAAAATGGACTCAAAAAAAAAACACCCAGACCCAGAACAACAATACGTGGATCACACAAAGTGGGATTTGAACCCACAACACTTGGCACAGTAGGAATCGGCGTGGCGACCGCTTAAATCACTAGGCCAACAATGTCGTAAAATATATTAGATATAGGTGATTATGCAATTGAGAATGTACTCAAATTATCTTTTCAATTTTGTTACAGATACTCTACTATTAAATATTAGATGTTATGTATCATTTTAATCTCAAATTATGTAAATTTTGTTATAGTTGGCACTTTGTTAATAACATTAGCTCCTGGCGTGAAATCGTAAACCATTATATTTATGTATATAATTTATACCGTAAATATTATTTAAATTTCGTGCTGACACATAAGTGCTGATAAACAGATTATTAAAATATATTTTCGTGAAAATAATGTTTTGAGTTTTGTATTCTGTTCATGGCAACTGTAAAATAATTATTTCAGACTGTACAAGATTGTGTAAGACCCTGGCCTATTTCCGATTTGGTAGCGTGCCTTTAAAATATGGATCAAAGACAATACGATTTCATGTAAATTAGATTTTTCACCTCGTGTTGACATAAACGGATTTAAACCAAGGTAATTTCGACATTTCGTTTTGATATCGATTTAATGGATGCCTTTTGTGACTTAAAATGTGAATAACGTAGATGGTCATTTATAAAATTCTAGGCTATTTTATTTATTATTGTTTTACTAGTATTTTGAGAATAAATAAAAATTTTCAAATATAAACATGTTATGAAAGTAAAAAAAAGTCGTGTGGTGTCGTGGGACACCAGATAGGAACGAAGTTCCTTATCAAAAAAATAGTTCAAGTTCTATTCAAGGTATAAAAAAGATAACTATTCACAAATACATTTTTTATTATGATTTTTTATCGATAAAAATAAAAATAACTAAACCGGTCACTTGTGCTGCCACCTAGTAATCTCTACTGAAACAAGTTCTGTCTAGAATTACTCCGTACTTGTTACATTCAACTTACAGATACAAATTTATTGATAAATAATACAAAATAACTAAACTGGTCACTTGTGCTGCCACCTAGTAAGCTCTACTGAAACAAGTTCTTTCTATAGTTACTCCGTACTTGTTACATACAACTTACAGATGACGCTATACAAAATTTTTCGTTCACGAAATAAATAAATAAATATTTCTTACATCTAACACACAACGCCATCCAGACCCAAGCGAAGCAGAGCTTGTGTTATCTGTACTAGACAACTGGTGTAAATACATATATGTGTGGTGGTGTAAAAGGTAGTAGAGCCACGCTGATTTCAGCACGAACGGGCCGGCTCGACCGGGGCGGTACTACCCTCGCATAGAAAATCAACGTAAAATGACAGCAGCAGTGCTGTCGTGTTTCGTTGGTGAGTGCGAGACCGGAGGCCCAATTAGTCTAGTCAACAAGTTCCATACTTGTTGACTAGACTAAAAGATGCAGCAGCATCACTAGGCCGCCATAGTGTGGGTCGCCATACTGCATTGTCTGCATTCGCAATGAGTATGGTGACCACCACTCATGGATTCTGCTTATATTTTCCATCAGGCAGGGTAGAGTCATTTTGGCGGGCCAAACATAAAAAATAAAATAAAAAATATATACTTTTTTTTTGTAAATACATATTTTACATATAAAACATCCAAACTCCGAAAAAAAAATTGCAGATTATAAAAAAAATGATCCGACCCGGGATTCGAAGTCGAGACCTCAAGCACAGCATGCGCATACGCTTCCATTTTGACACGGAGGCAGTCAATCTTACATTACGGACGCTTTTTGCCGGCTAGGTTACCCCACCGCAACGCCGAACTTCGTTCCAAAAAATACTAAGTTTAATCTAATAAGGATTGCTTTAAGACAGTTTTCATTTTAAGTTTAACATGCATTAATAAACTTTTTCTTATAATTTAGAAAACACATAAACAGACGTCTCACCTCGTAGTAAGTTACCATTACATCCATGTACACCTGCAACTGAAAGGTCACAAATGCATCACCACGCTAAGAAGGAGAATTGGTAAGAGTGGAGTTAGACTACGGGAATGTAACTCACTCGATATAAAGCAACAAAAAATCGTTTTATTGCAATTTTCAGTGAGGCAGTAGTATCATTCCAATATGCCGAAGCATTGTTCTTCCACCTATACTAGGCTCAATAAAAAAACTAAAACAAGATGATTGATGCTAAAAGTTTGATTATGTTAATTTATAAAAACAGTGTACACTCAATGTTGAACTTTACGTAAAGAAAATAAAGTCTACTCCTAATAAACAAAAGTACCCAAAAAAAAAAACATTTCCTCTTTCATTTTAAAAAAAGGTTCCGAATGAACGCAATACGTGTGAGTTACTTATTTGACGCGCGGCCATTAATTCACGCAACTCGACTTTTGGCATTTTTCATAAGCAATCAATTTCCAATGACATCGATGTATGGGCACGAGAAGGGTTATGGGGCTAAAATAAATTCACATCAACTGCCATCAATCAGTGAGTCCACTTCACGTGTCAAAGTGATATCATCGTCATAGAGAATCTAATTGATTTTTAGATCACCCGTAACGACCTGAGGTTTGTTTTTATTAGTTTTAGAATGAGTACATGAAAGCGTATGACGTATGCGTATTTCTTGTATGTCTATATATGAATCCCTATTTACTTTGATCACGGGCGGCTCGACCAATTTCGATAATGTTTTGTTTGTTGAAAAGCCGTTCACGCGTGAACAAGGGGAATAGGGATTTTTAAGATAAAGGTGGCCAGCAATGCGAATGCAATATTCATTGTTTAGACCAGACGGGACCAGATCCGTCGGGTCAGCTAGTTATAGATATTTGGTAAATGTGATTATTTCATGTATAGATTAGACCACAGATTAAATACAGATTACACCACACTAGCGCACAGAAAGGACACCTTATTAGATGCGATCTTAATAGACTCCTTGCCTTTGGGTACTAACATTGAGGATGTTGGTAGATCTACCAGATAGTTTATTTTTGGATTTTTCTTATAAGACTTCATCGACACTTGAAGATTTATGTTTGCCAGACGTCATAAGGAATGTCTTATTTGTTTTGTTTTTATTGGTATTCCATTTATTCCTCTATAATACAGATTTGTATTGTATTTTTCATGAATGTCATATTTATTCAGAATTCAATAAAATTCGAAGAATAAAATACAGAATGTAAAATGTTTGCATTTAAAAAACGGATTTCGTCCAATATTTTGGCGAACGGGGTGTTTAATATTTATACACGATCTATAGCTTTTATAGGTACAAATGTAACCAACGCGAGCGTGTTTTGCTCGTCGACAAGGATTAGCCGTTTTGCCTTTAATTATTACCCTGTTGTCGAGTGCATGTTGTGTAGGCAACGCGTCAAAGAGTAAAGAGCAGAACTGACACGGTTTGTACTAATGAAAATAATAGGTACCTACCTCTGTTGGTATATTATTGAATATAATAGAAGTAGTACATGTAATGGTTGATAGATTTCAAAAGCAGCTGAAACATAGTGTAACTAACTTTTATAAACTTCATTAAAATCATTTGAAATTATTACAAACTTTAACCAGAAACCTGACTCAATAAACCTGAAAAAACAATTTACTTGAATTTGTTTTTTATTGTATGGATTTTAATGGAAAACACATCAAGACTAACATCGTTTTCATTTATTAATTCTTATGACAATTTTAATAAACATTTATTTTTATAGCAACATTTACAAATACTTTTTGAGGTTAAGGTTAAAGATGTTAGTGTCTGACCTATGGATAGTCTTTGGTTAAGCTTTATGGAGAGAGATTGCAAAGTTTATTTGACGTCTCCCCGAAGAGCCCTCTGGCTCTGCGACGCGTAACCACGAGTTCACGCGCAAACGCGTCCCGCATCACGCCGTAATAAAATTAATTGCTCCCAATGCTTTGTCTAATAAAAATGTATGAATTGTTGATACGAAAAGAAGTTATATCCAGGATTAACCAGTAATGTTTGACGCGCTTGTTACCCTAAGACCAATAAGTTTTGATCATATTTGTCCATTAAGACATTATGTAGGCTTATCAGCGTCTTGGTCTGCCTAGTTTAAGATTAGGTGGCTCTATCCTCCATCAACAATATATAAACCACAGATAGAAAACAGAATTCCATACTCTTGATATCAGATAGTTAGACTAATACTACTTTTTTCTGGGATCTGTTTCTTTTTCGGTACAATTCATTTTTATCCTAAAGATGCAACATATTTTTTCATTACTTTTAGTATAATAACGGTACTGTACAATACATATCCCGTCTACCGTCCGTCTGCCCGTAAATAGAGTAAAAGTTAACGTAAGTTAAGGCTAGTCATAGCCCGAGAGCTGACTGTCAGTTTAGCAAACTTGGTATAATTATTTTCATGAGTATTTTTAATTCTTTCTGATGTAGAAAAAAAATAGAAAACGATATTTTCTATCAGTAAAAATACTCTATTGTTTCCTGAGTGTCTAAAATGACAACGCTTTTAAATTTTAATAAACATCGTCAAAGTAAGTTCATGGTAGAGGGTTTAATAACTGTAGTTACTACATAAATCAATTTATGGAATGGAATGTGAAAGGGAAGGTATTCCTCCAACTTTTCGATGTTTTTGTGGACGTGCTTCTGATTATGGCAATCACGTGTTAGGTTTTTGTAGAGCTTTTCTCAATGTCAATAATGTGGTAAGTCATAATGCTAATATAATAAATGTGAAAAAAAAACTTTCTAACAACTTGACACGTAAACTTCTCAACCGATCATCACATTTGACAAGAGTACAAAAATGCAAGTAGCGTACATTTTATCCAGAAACATAGTGTTTGAAAAGTATAGAAAAATATCTTGCAACAACACAGGCATAAGCTAGTGTCAATAAATTTCACTATTCTCTGAAACGGTTGTCAGCTCTTATGTTATAAAGGATAAGACGAGGTAATAAAGTGTTCTCCGCATGCTCGGCGCTCTTATTTTCTAAATACCGACACATCGCAAACGATTTACTGGTGCACGTTATATATCTAAAGTTTTCTGAGGTAATGTTTAAGGATCACGTTTTCTTAAAATTTACTTTAATACCTTTAAGTTGTCATGATCAAATTTATTTTATGAGAAGTTAGAATGTATTTATTACGTTAACTTAAAAGTAAATAGGGCTAATTACGGGCAGGTTGATGATACAAAATCTTTGAAAAGTCTTTACTTGTTGAAATTTCTTTTAGAACTTTTGTTGTCTTTCAGAAGTATCCTTAGATGGGCTCAAGCCGTCTCTTCTAAATCAAGAAATTATCACATGTAGCCATTTATAGACTACTAGCTTTTACACGCGGCTTCGCTCCCGCAGACTTTCATCCCCTCATTTACCCCTTAGGGGTGGAATTTCAAAAATTCCTTTCTTAGTGCTCACTTACGTTATATAAAGAACCTACATGCAAAATTCCAGGATTCTAGCTTCAGCAGTTTGGGCTGTGCGTTGATCTCTGGGTATGTCGATTTTAAGGCTCATTATATGTTTTAAAAGTAGTATTGTACTTTTTAATTACTCCGATATTATAAAATCTATATCGTAAAAGATATAAACGAAGGCTTAAATTATCGTAAACCAAGTATATTTTATAAAGGTTTTTTGTAATAACTGGCACAGTACAAGTCATCATTTTAAAGCTGTATGTGCAAGCTTCTTAAATGTATGTATGTATACTTATTTAATCCAGTGGCATTATGCCCATTTACATTTGCATAGTGTAACATGAGAGCGTTCTGTCCATGGGTTAATTAATAGATCCATCCCTTTGTGCGGATGACAATGAACGGTATTGTGCTCTATGGACCAATCTTCCTTGTGCTCCTTTATGGGACTCGTGTTTGAGTAACTTGGCTCAAATATGAGAGCTATGATTTCTATATGTTGTTGTGGATTTAACGTTCGGATTTCCACAAGCTTTGCTATGTTGTGACAGATTATTCTAGATTTTCAACTAAAGTTTCGTTAGTTTTGTGTCACTTTAACCGCGTTGTGTTTTTTTATACTCAACTTGTTATTATTCAATTAGTATTTAGTAGTTTTATACATATAAATAAAAAAAACATGAAATTAAGAAATCTCGTGGTTTTTGATACATTGAAGTGAGAATCTTTTCCAATTTCATTTCAGGTCCTTACAATGTGTAATGTTGCAATAGGTTTTGACTTCGTTCTTTTTCCCAGTCGCCCCTGGTTGACGCTGAACCTCCTTGAAAATGTCATTTTTTTCAAACGCCGCGAAAGAAGAACAGAAGTTGTGGCAAAGTAAAAGGATAAAATGAGAAGGGGAACTGAGACAGCTGTAGCTTAAAGGGATCCGGGTTGCATATCTGTAAGTTTATCTTATTAACATAAATATACAATTCTAAGTAGTACATACATACATACTATTGATCAATTGCCACCAGACACAGATAAAATCCTACTTATCATACTATTTTTTTTTGGGGAAATTTTAACTTATTACCACTAGTTTGGTAGTCAAGATCACTAATAACTACACCATTTTGGTGTAATGAGCAAGACTTAACGAATTTGATTAATTGGAAACTTAATTATTAATTGTATAATTTAATTGTATAATGAAAACGAAATGCTAAAAAGAACAGAATATTAAAACACATCCTCTAATTACAGCAAAAAGAATCGGTCAAAGATAATCCCGAAATCTTTGACCGGTGCCCTTAATGTAAAGTAAAAAGTTTCTTTTGTTTGTTAACCAACCATACCGCATAATGATCTATGCTCAAAATCTTAGCACAAAAGAAAATTTTAAATGAGATGCAAAGACGACTGTTATTTCATATCTCCGAGAATTAAACAACAATGTGAAATAAGGACCCTTTTGTGTTGTTATGAATTTCAAAGTTCCTTCATGTGAGTCTCATTTGTTGGAAAATGTTGCCAGTTAATATTTTACTCCGGATGTTGGAGTTCGAATTATTTCGTAAATCAAATTATTGTAATGAATTTAATACTCTAAAAAGGTAGAAATGTTTAGTATAGATATTAAAATGAAAATATTATGGGGTCATATAAACTTCGTAAATACAGTTATATTCGAAAACGATATTTTAGTTCGAAAAGAACTTCATTTTATGTTAAGTGTTCAATCCTCTCCCCAGTGGAGCGATCACCTTGTGAAATTTGAGATGTCTTACGGCCCATAAATAAAGCATTCAATCGCTAACCTAGATCACTGGAAAGAGCAATGAACGACGGCGTTTCACCGTGTTCTTAATCTAAACTAAAATCATCAAGCACTTACTGGAGTTGTGTGGCTTCCTTGTTCTCGGCGCCGCTGATGGGGTACCCCACCGCCTCGTCTGTCCTGGTACGTTCACACATACATGCTCCAGAATGCTGTACAATCTTCAAGGAATTCGAATTACAATACACTCGATTCAGCTATCACGGATCGCGCCTATGACGTGACTACAAAACTCGCGAGTCCAAATCAGACCAATCATAACGGTAAACCACTAAAGGGACCGGGTTGAATTGACAATTAGCTAAATTACTATTAAAACGGTTCTTTTTTAACGAAGCTCCAGCTCGACCGATCCAAGCGTCTCAAAGTACTGCTGTCAACGTCAAAACGTCAAATAACAAAAAATGACAATCAAAAATGTTGCCATTACAATGACGTTAAATTTCTAACAGTCACCCGCCCGAACAGGTCCGTACCTGTTCCCTAATCTACAGGCAGGCGAGATAACGTTGCTACCGCTCGTTTGATAACTGAGTCCCCAACTAGAACCTCTGCGGACCGGGGGGTCCCATCCTTACCAGGGTACAAGTTAACAATGCGCCCCCGGCGCCAACGCAGTGGCGGTAGGTTAGCATCCTTAACCAGCACGAGGTCACCAACACTAGGGGGGCTAGTTTTGTCAGTCCACTTAAGGCGCTGTTGCAGAATGTGCAGATACTCTAGAGACCATCGTTTCCAAAAATTCTGTGAAAACTGCTGCAACATCTGATACCGAGACAACACAGATTGAGTGCTGTTCCAATATCCACTTTGTTTTTATTTAAAAACCTAACTACATCTCGCAAGTATCGTTCTGCACCTACGAAGTTGGTTCCGTTATCGGAACGAATCAATGCTGGCAGTCCCCTCCGGGAAACGAATCTGTCCAAGCACGCTATAAAGGCTTCCGTCGTGAGGTCAGCAACGAGCTCGAGATGCACCGCCTTGGTGGATAAACAGACGAACACGCAAAGGTACGCCTTGTACTGTTTCGCGTTCCGCAGCCGCGAGCTTTTCACTAAGAATAGGCCCGCAAAGTCTGCACCAACACCAGCCCATGGCCTAGCCTCATTCACCCGATCAGGGAGTAGATCCCCCATGTGAGGCTGCATCGTGGCAGCCTTGCTCCGATAACAAGGCATGCACCGAAGCACGATGTTCCGTATGGTACGACGCCCAGACAAAATCCTAAACTCCCTCTGGAGTGTAGCCAACAAGGCGTTACAACCTGCATGAGCGTTTTTAACATGCCGATCAGTCACCAACAACTCAACCAACTGCCCTCCCTTGGGGAGCAGTAGGGGGTGACGAGCCGAATACGGCAGATTCGCATTGCGCAATCTTCCTCCTACCCGAAGCAACCCAGCCGAATCTATAAACGGGTTGAGACGCGCGACAGCACCCTTCAATTTAGAACGCCCAGTTCGTAGACTCTCCAATTCTGCTCCAAAGTTCGAAGACTGTACCAACCGGATCAAATTCAGAAGCGACTCATTTCGCTCTGCCGGTGACAGAATTGGGCTTAGAGTTCGCTGTTCGCGGGAAGTGCGACAATTCCGAACGAATCTCCTTATCCAACAATTGACATTGATCAATTTATCAAGAGAGCTATACCGCTCAATCAGGAAACTCGCGTCAGTCTCCTGGACCTCCTGGGTCACATACACGGCTGCCATTATACCACAGACCATAGGCAATTTCGCGTTGTTAAGGGGCCAATCCGATTCCTTCCTTGCCAGCCAAGGAGGGCCCCACCATAACTGATGGTTAACCAACTCAGGAGCCCGGCATCCCCTGGATGCACAATCCGACGGGTTCAACTCTCCTGTCACATGTCTCCACAGCCATGAGTCGATCATGCTGCTAGACTCTCCGATCCGACAACAAAACTTACCCAGAACGTCAATTTTTTTTTTTTTTTTTTTTTTTTTTTTTTTTTTTTTTTATGTATGGCCCGCCGCCAAAATGACTCTACTCTGCCTGATGGAAAGCATAAGCAGAATCCAAGAGTATTGGTCACCAAACTCACTGCGAATGCAGACAATGCAGTATGGCGACCCACACCATGGCGGCCTAGTGATGCTGCTGCATCTTTTAGTCTAGTCAACAAGTATGGAACTTGTTGACTAGACTATTTGGGCCTCCGGTCTCGCACTCACCACCGAAACACGACAGCACGAACGTGGTCATTTTACGTTGATTTTCTGTGCGAGGGTAGTACCGCCCCGGTCGAGCCGGCCCATTCGTGCTGAAATCAGCGTGGCTCTACTACCTCCTACTACTCCCAGTAGCACGTCAACCGTACCTCCGGTGTCGAGTTCAAACCCCAAACACACACGGAGGCAGTGGGCAAGACTATAGCCTCCGGTTGGGGACCGAAGTTTGATTGGCTGCAATTTCCTAGCGGGGGCCCCCGGGGCCCCACGCATTATAGCCCAAGCAACCGGGCATATCAGTGTGGTAGGGATCCCATGGTCCCTCGTAAGTGCCCCTCCAGTCGCGGCGCTCTACTTGACGCCGTCCACGGATAGGGGGGGTGCGGTGATCCAACCGAGGGCGTTCCATGATGGGCGGCGATAATCGACGAAATGTAGTCGTCGGCGGCGAGCGCGATGACACCCGAGGCGGTGTTCTAGTGGTCGGCGGCGAGCGCGATGGCACCCGAGGCGGCGTTCTAACTAGCCGCTCCATACTCGAGGGTGCATACGCACACCCGCCCATGCCAGCTCCTGCTGAGCTACTGGCCTGCCAATAGGTCGGGGAACCGCCCGCGATGTTGGCCTGAACATCGGCCCCAACATCTTCCCTATGGGGGCCCTGGTCCCGTGGACCCAGGTTCCAAGTCCGGCCCTGTGTACATGACCCCATCTGTCCCTGAGTCCGGCCCTGTCTATCTGCATGATGTTGGCCGGGCCTATTCAGGCAGAGCAACTCATGATGGCGGCCTCCACAAAATTTACACATTGCGGACCGAGCGCAATCCCTTGCTAAATGGGGACCCAGACACAAAAAACACCAGCCACGTTGCTTGGTGATCTGGCGTCGCCCTTGGACTCTCTGGTTCCTAAATCTAAGGCAGGCGGCCACACCATGGCCATCCTGTTTACAATACAGGCAGGCATCCTGTACAGGTGTTGAGGCACCCATGTGTCCATACAACTTCCTTGGCGGAAGTCCCCTCTTCACAGGGCTCCGAGTAGCCTTCTGTGGCTCCGCAGCGGGCTTCACGAACAAACCCATGTTCTCTGCCCTCCGACACTCTTCCTCCAAAAACTCCATGAGTTGAGAAGAGGTGGGCAAGTTGTCTGCACCCTGACCGTGATGCTGCTCAAATCTGGTCTGCACATCAACTGGCAGCCGGGACAGTACTATGTATACTAACATGTAAGACCATTCTTCAACCGGCAAGCCTAAATTTCCTAATGCCCTAGTGACACTCAACAACGGGTTCAACACTTCTGCCTGTATGGCAGAGACCCGAGTCACTGAAGGGATGCTAAACAGCCTCTTGAGCTGAGCATCAACCAGCCTTCTTTTGTTCTGGTAGCGCCTTACCAACATTTGACGGGCAATCTCATAATTGTCCTCTGTCACCGTCAAATGGGCTACCAGTTCCCTAGGATCTCCCTTCAAAGCTGACATCAGTTGTGCCATCTTATAGGCTTTAGGTAAATCCTCCCTTAAGTGGACCAAACTGTCAAATAAATTGATGAAGCTGACCCACTCACCGAGCTCTCCATCAAAACTGGGTAGTTGTATCTGAGACAGTTTTGATACAACCCCGCGAGAGTGTGGGCCTTCCACAGCTTCTTCATCACAGCCAGTTCTGCGCTGGCGCTTTATTTCTGCTATGCGCTGCTGAATGTCATCAACAATTGAGAGGCACTGGTCAACATCAGCCTCCATCGCGGACCTTATCTGATCGCTGACCTTCTCCTCCTCAAGGGCATTGGTAAGCGCTTCCATCATAACCTCCAGCCGGGCTGGCGCATCCAAAGCTCGAGCCAACAGTGCATCCTGTCTATCTGGTCGGCCCAGGAGGCCTTGAACCGATGTAAACCATCTCAATTCCGTGCTAATCTTAGCCCGGTACAATGACAATGACATAGCGCAGGACGTTACTTACAAGTTACAATATTTTATGTATGTAATAAACTATCTATTTAAACACTATTAGGAACTTTATATAAAACACTATTAAGTGCTTGTGCACTCACTTAATCTCAGATATGGTATCTACCTACAAGTTTCAATTTATCAATGCCCAATAACTCAAAATAATTGAATTTAACAATAACAATAATATTAGGTCTTTACCTATGAAATTGCCGTTCTTCAGTACTGGTTATTTCAAATAAAAAAAAGTTTGTAATGGCTCTGTATTCTAAATTCAAATTAATTTTGTTTTAAAACCATGACATTCTATTTACAAACTCAGTCTTTTGTTTTCTGATAAGCGTTGTATTTTCATTACATTTGAACATTTTTCGTCATAATGGATACTTTAAAAATTCGTGTAATTATGGAATATGAGTTCCGTCGTGACACCAACGCGACACAAACGGCACGTAACATCAAAAACGTTTACGGAGAGAACTGTATAAACGAACGCACAACCCGTTATTGGTTTTCCCGGTACCGTTCTAGAAATTTTGACTTGAAAAATGAAGCTCGTGGTCGTTCGGAGACTTTGGTTAACAATAATGAATTTAAGGTGATTATGGAAGCTGACGAAACTCAATCTACAGCTGAGCTAGCAGCAGCTTTTAATGTAAGCATCAAAACAATATTGATCCATTTGCGACAAATTGGCAATGTAAAAAAGCTTGATAGATGGGTGCCCCACGACCTTAACGATCGCCAGCGCAACGTACGCGTTGAGACTTGCCTTGCGCTGCTCAACAGGCAAAGAAATGAAGGAATTTTGAAACGAATTCTTACGTGCGACAAAATATGGATTCTGTTCGACAATCGAAAGCGCTCAGCAAGTTGGTTAGACCCTGGTTCAGTACCAAAGCAATGCCCTAAACCAAAAATGACCCCTAAAAAGGTGATGGTCACTGTTTGGTGGTCTAGTGCGGGTGTAATTCGCCACAGCTTTTTGCAAAACGGCATGAGCATTAATGCAGATGTGTACTGTGAAGAACTGGAGAGAATGATGGAGAAGCTTGCACATCTGCAACCAGCTTTGGTCAATCGGTCGTCCCCACTGCTCCTTCACGACATCGCGCGAACTCCATACTGCGCAACAGACAGTCTCCAAGCTGCAAGAGCTGGGGTTGGAAGCTCTCCCTCATCCGCCATACTCACCAGACCTTGCACCTACCGACTATTACTTTTTCCAAAATTTAGACAACTTTTTAGTGGGTAAAAAATTCAATTCCCGAGAGGCAGTACAAAATGCCTTTGAAGAGTTTGTTGCCTCCCGTCCAGCTGATTTTTACAAGAAGGGCATCCAAAAAAATGCCAATGCGTTGGCAAAGATGCGTCGATTGCATGGGTGATTACTTCAAATAACAGAAATAAAAAAGTTTTAAAAAATAAGTACTTTCACTTATTGCACACAAAACGGCAATTTCATAGGTAAAGACCTATTAGAATAATATAACAATATTATTCTAGTAATATTGTCTTTGGGCTAGCAAATCTAATTGTATTAGACTAATATATTGGACCACTTGTCCCAAACAATTAATATTTAATATTAAGTTTTACAATTCAACCAATAATTAAATGTGTGATTGGGTGAATATATTGGACCATCTGTCCCAACAATCAATATCAAGTATACAATATAGTTCAAACTAGCAAACAATTAGTAACATAAGTTTTACAATTTAACCAATAATTAAATGTGTGACCTACCTACATTTAATCATTATGCTAAAAATTGTTTTAAATACTATTATAAACAACTATATCAGTGGAATCAAAGATATGTGGACAGTGGAACAGTATAGTTACTAACTAACAACTAGGTATCACCTTCTGAGGCACTATGGAGTGCTCAACTCAGAGGTTAACCACGCTTCCTACCAAATTGTTCAATCCTCTCCCCAGTGGAGCGATCACCTTGTGAAATTTGAGATGTCTTACGGCCCATAAATAAAGCATTCAATCGCTAACCTAGATCACTGGAAAGAGCAATGAACGACGGCGTTTCACCGTGTTCTTAATCTAAACTAAAATCATCAAGCACTTACTGGAGTTGTGTGGCTTCCTTGTTCTCGGCGCCGCTGATGGGGTACCCCACCGCCTGGTTTGTCCTGGTACGTTCACACATACATGCTCCAGAATGCTGTACAATCTTCAAGGAATTCGAATTACAATACACTCGATTCAGCTATCACGGACCGCGCCTATGACGTGACTACAAAACTCGCGAGTCCAAATCAGACCAATCATAACGGTAAACCACTAAAGGGACCGGGTTGAATTGACAATTAGCTAAATTACTATTAAAACAGTTCTTTTTTAACGAAGCTTCAGCTCGACCGATCCAAGCGTCTCAAAGTACTGCTGTCAACGTCAAAACGTCAAACAAGAAAAAATGACAACCAAAAATGTTGCCATTACAATGACGTTAAATTTCTAACATTAAGTAAGTTATTAAAATATAAATTCGAATGATTTTTTGTTGATACTGGAATCTCAACAGAAACCTTTCGCATTTCCATTTCCTTTTTCGTAAGTACACATTTAAAAATAAAAAACGCAGGTATTACTTTATGGGGACAATGAGCAGGAAAATATAGTTGGAAATAAAAATGGGTATTTTAACAAAGCACTGTGATAACCCCGGAACAAGGTAAGAGTTATCTCAAGTCACAAGTTATTTTACGTAGCGAGTTTACGTTAATTTCGAAAATAAATTAAAGAAGACGCCCGGAGCGTCCAGAGTTGAGAACAGACTGGCAAACCGGCAGTTGGATGTTCAACACAGTTTAAAGAGCTGTTTAGATGAAATTTTCAAAGGATTTGTTTCCCAGTTTCCTGGAGCAAGCTTTTTGTTCATAACTTTCACCTGTTCTGAAATGTTATGTGTCTGCCTTCTCATCTGTGCTCTGTTTTGGTTACGCCGTAGCTGAAACATAGCTACTTTTACTCCTGCCATTAAATTAGGGTCTTACCTTACCTATTTGGTAGATAACTTTGCAGCGTCTTGAATTAATTGTAATTATGTTATTTACATTAACATATTCATTATGAACAAAGTGACGTGCAATAGGAGAGACCTATGTAAAGCTGTGGACTTTGATAGGCTGATGCCATAACATAAGTGCCTTTGAAAGTTTTGGGAAGAGCGAACCCTGTTTCCTAGATAAAACTTATCTTTTATTAAAAATAGCCAGCTGAAACGCTTAAATAGGTTAATATGAGCTTTTGCATTGGGAAAAAACATTTTACTCTGAATGGCTTGATTTTTGACCAGATAATAACTATTGCTAGCAAATCTACTTCGTTCTGTTTCACTTAAATCTAGCCGTACGAATAAATTACACAAGTTACACAAGAATAAATTTACAAGTTGTGTGTAAGATTTGTAAAGTTTTAATTTAATTCAGTATTTTAACCCTAACAGGGTTATATGTTTATGCTTGTTTACACCAGACTATCGGTATCTTTGTTCCATAAAACCAGCTGCTGCCAACAAGCGTTGCATTGTAACCACCGATAAATAACGCGATTCCCACTTTCACTGACAGCCATTTTGCCAGTTTCCTCTGAATCTAATTTGGAGTGATACATGCCACCGTCGCAGACCACAATTGCGTTAGTGTAGGGTGCTATAAATTTGGCAATTACAAGCTAGATGGCAAAATGGGGGTGTTAAAATGTAGCTTAAACACTAATGGGCCTTATGAATGTGTGCGTGGTCTAGAAGCGCTATATTGAGAGATGTTATTTTAAACAGCCTTAGCCAAATTGCAATTGTTTCGCGTCAAATCCCTTTCTACAATAGCAAACGCCTCTTTTCTCTTGTATTATTGGTTAAAATGTTGCGTTGAGATGGCAAAATTCCCATACATTCCATTATAGTTTAAGTTTGTGGAATGTCTACATGACTAGGGGGCAGTAGGGACGGACGGGTACTATTATCTACTGATGTTAAGTAGCTGTCAACGCCCACGGCTGTGGGCTGCTGCTCAAGAGTCACAAATGAGTTACCGCCGTTTAAGCACACTTAATTAAGGGTTTAGGTTTCTGTAACTGCATCAACGAACAATTTGCTATACACAGGTCTTCTGTGGGACCGATATTTCTACCTACATATACCTACAAATATAATTGTGCTTGCTAGTTTTCACCCGCCCACGGCAAAGCCAAATGGAAGTGTAATAGTTTTAGCAGTCTGTGTATGTCCATATGTTCCACCGTAGCGTCTAAACTATTAATTAATGACATGTCAAAAATATATAATAAGTTAATAAAATGTCAAATCAAGGTTAATGTTGATCTTAAACACTATATATTCGTATAAACTTTATAACAATGTTATATTGTTACGAAGTTGTACAATGTCAAAACTAAACTAACAAAATGAGTTATAATATCAAGAAGTATCCAAATCTTACATTAAACTCAAATAAGAGACTAAAGAACAACTCTTAAAAGAATTGTTGCATTTGAACTTTGTTCTTTATAACAATTATTATTTTTACTTATAAGTCTTCTTGCAGCCTTAACTTTTTGAACATTTTAGGCATCCTAGGAGAGAGGCAACTTAATGCCGTCGGCGACGACGCGGCTGGGCATGAGCCCAGACGCTTGAACTTCCTTCACGAGAATCTTGCAAAAAGATACATATTTTGGCACCATGCACGCCTGTATTGTGCAGCTTCCTTTATTCTAGTTAAAAATTGCGAGGATTTTATCTCAGCGAAATATGTTTTGTTATGAATAGCATTGTTTTAAAATTTTAGCTTGGAATTTGATCTCAAATAATTTACGTGGTATGTGACATTGTTTTTTGTAGGAAAATATTTATATCTGAACTAATATTAAAGATGCCAATGTAAGTTTCTTTGCAATGCTTTAAAGTCTTTATATTATACAGTAAGTAATAAAGCCTGAATAAATTAAAGATCATCACAATTTTTATAATATACTAGCTTTTGCACGCAGCTTCGCTCACGCAGACTTTCATCCCCTGATTTACCCCCTTAGGGTGGAGTTTAGTAAAATCCGTTCTTAGCGGATGTCTACACCCTATAAGGAACTTACCTGCCAAATTTCAAGTTTTCGTGATTAATAAGTGAGTGGTATTTCGCTTTTATATATATAGATTTGTCACAGTTCAGAAAAGTTCTAAGGATGTTATTTAGAAAACAAGTATATTTTCAGAACGAAGCCGCTAACAAAACATAGTTGTTTATATAACAGCTTTTAAATATTTCGATTTATTCTTACGTATGTATTATTATAAAAAAGTAAAAACTAAAACCCAACTACGACAAAAAACGACGCTGAAAAAGTATGAAACAAGTTTGAAAAGCCGTAGTCACACGTTGTTAAAGTGTTATGGTGCGTTTCTATGTAACGTGTGACTTCGGCTTTTCAAACTTGTTTCATACTTTTTCAGCGTCGTTTTTTGTCGTAGTTGGGTTTTAGTTTTTCCTTTTTTTTATTTAAAACGTTTTGGTGCCATTATTAATATATAATATATATATATTTGAAATGTACAAGTAACGCCCTATCCAATGATACCAAACACGGTATATTTATCTCAAATATTTTTTTTAATTCATTACTTTATGTCCGCTAGAGGGCGCCACATTAGATTCATCGACACGTCATATAGCCTATAACCAGCAAACGATCAAGACGCTTCTAACGATACCTCATTTGTCCAGTTCTAATAAGTAGTTAAGGAGCTATGAGGGAACAAATGAACATACATACATACATACATAGCCTGTCAAAATCATAACCCTCCTTTGGCTTTGCCGTAGTCGGGTAAAAATGGATAAAGGCTTTCGCTATAGCATAGTATTATTTATTCATTTATAAAGTCGCAGAAATACAGATACAAAACGTCACTAAACGAATATTATCTTGAAAACGAACAACATTAACCGTTAAATCTGTATAAAATGACCCAATTTACCAAACAATGCCTCGTAACGAGCCCACTGTGAAAAATAATGTACAAAATATTTTTTTTACAACTGGCAATATTGTCAGCGCTTAAGGAAATTATGTCTTGAAACATAAAGGAAGGGTTTCCTTGTGACACGGGTATGTTTTATAACCTTCATAAAATATCATGGCATGATAAATCACTCGGTATTCTGCTAGTTAAATTGCAAAATTGTACGTTAATTTGCCGATGAAATAACCGTTATTATTGAATTATCAGTGCTTAGGGCCGTTCTCAAAGCTCGTAATAAATCAATGAATTTGAACTCATTTTTCCATTACGAATTACTGACTTTGAAAGATTTATTTCATATTCCATTGCTTTTAGAAATTATTTCATTGGTAAGAAATTATTTATCTTGACCAAAATATATTTTTATTTATAAATAACAGCAAAATACTACTTTAAATTATATTTTTGGTTTATTTTTATTTAAAATTTATCTATTGTGCTTTGTTTTGTTTTATACTAATTCAACGTATTCGACTTTAACTCAGTTTCTAAAACAGTTGATCTTAGAAAAAATTAAGTACCTAATCGTTCGCCAATGTCGTTGACAAATCAGTATAATTCTTAAAAAAAATCATATTTTTTTTGTGTTTAATGCAAAGTGGTTACATAATAACAACGATGTACAAAAAGGTTCGTAACTAGGTATTTAGTTCAGGCAGTTCAATTTTTTGTCCTAAGTAGTATAAAAAGTATCTACTTATAAACGAATTCAAACATGGCTTAAATAAATAAGACATTTTTGAATTTCTCATTTTCCTTTCTTGTAATGAGTGGCGAAGTTCAAGGCTCTGCCTTTCAGTAACTGACAGACAGGACAGAGATAAATTAATTAACCAATTTTGAATTCACTGTCGATTAGACAGAGCCCTTTAATTGTTTTATATTTTTAGCCACTCTGGTCAACAATTGTTCTGGCCCAAAATCCCGATCATGCACAGTCGCGATACTCTATTTGCGGTGCATCATTTATTCAAGGCACATTATCACTCGCCCCTGCATTTCAGGGGTTTGTGCAATCATTGCGGCTGGTTCTATTTTTACATTTAGAACTTCATTTTGGTCAGCAGTTTGATAAAGACGAGCAATGAGTAGACTTTGAAGAATGCATGTCAATTTTTCTCTGTACTTAATTTTATCCTTATATTATGATCTTAGGAATGCAATAAACTTGTCATGAATATTGGGAATGTTATATATATGTGTTTTTTTTTTATTGAACAAATATCACAAGGAATGACTTCAACTTCAATGTTTGGCAATTTCGGGTTTTGTATTTATTTGTCTGATATTTTGATGACTTTCCAAAAAAAGACTGTCTAGAAAAATACTTTAAGCATTGAATTAATGAAATATTACGGATTGAGTTAATAAAAATCTATACAAATAAATAAAATTGGAGTGTCTGTTTGTAATATTAAAATAACAGCATTTTCCTAAATGCATATGTATACACGGTACATATACCAATATAACATTTTTCACAATTTTTGTCTGTCTGTCTGTATGTTTGTTCCTGATAATCTCTGGAACAGCTGGACCGATTTTGACGAGACTTTCACTGATATGTAGCTGATGATATGAGGAGTAACTTAGGCTACTTTTTTTAGACTAGCTTTGCCCCGCGGCCTTACCCGCGGTACGACAATAACCGCGGGTATCACCGCGGGACTCAGCTAGTTTATTAATAAAGATTGACTGCACGGATGATGGCTATTACCTATTTCTACTGTGCTGAGTTATCAAACGACACTTATGTGACAACACTTTTTGTGGTTCACAAATTATTGTTCTGAGTCTGGGTGTACTTTTTCTCGTTTCATGTGTGTTTTTAAAGTCCCTAACAACAAAGAAATGTTCCTAGTGCGGGTCCAGTCGTTTTTAAAGCAGAGAGTAAAAACAAAGAAAAGAATTGGCACAAGTACATTTCTAGTATAATTAGCAGCAACTATTTCAGGTATTTCTCAACTACTTTTGTTTGGTTAAAAAAGTGTAGGTAGTGAGACCTATAGAGGAAGTAATCGAATGTTCCCGAAAAAGTTTAAACTTTCTACCGTCGTTTTAAAGTATTTAGGCGATTTACCACAAGTATATTTACAAAAGTTCAGTCCGCCTTTCGGTGTATCGCAGAACTAGAATTCTCACTCGTTCGCTAGCTAAAAACTCAAGAGAAGTGATATACATATAAGTGAGAATAAGTTGTTATTAATAGTCGATTTATTGCGATTGATGTAGAAAGTTTAGAGTATTTCGCATATAAATCAGTGTATTAATCTAATTATTAACCTACTTGGTGACTATTATGATATATGAATGTAAATACTTATGCTATAATTAGCAGTAATGCTATAAGATACACTATAAAATGCTATCTGATTTAATAACCTCAACGTTTAATCCAGATTTAAAATCTAAAAAGCACAAATCGTCTTTGCTCTTCTTTTACGATTTACATGCGAGTTTTAAGCTCATTTCATAAAAACTTCTATCAGAACACGCATTCTATGCATTTATGGTGCAGTTCTAAGTTTGAATAGTAAAACTTTAGCCTACCATGCAAATGCGTTACTCGGAAGCGATTGTGCGTACTTTACGAAGAAAATTAATTTAAATGAACTACATTTTGTACTTGGCTTGATAAACCTGGTTAGTTTACAATGAGAAATGCTTTTTTTTTTGGTATGGAAATGAGAAATGTTTGATGGAATTTTACAACTGTTCTGTTTTGAAACTGGTACGTTGGAAGTGGAGTTCCTAATTTAAAAAATCAAGTAATTACAAACGTGGAGATGCTGACCTTCGTTCTGGCATTTTACGGAGTCTCTGCCAATGAATGGCCAAATCATAATCGTCTAATCATAGGTAGTCTATCTTCTTCTTCCTAACCTTTATTATTCCCAAGATTTGGGGTCGTCTACTAGTTCAACCGGCTTTATCTGAATATCAGTTTTTACACGGAGCGACTGGCATCGGACCTCCGCAACCCTGAGGGCGAACTAAATTCGATGATTGAACTAGTTGACGGTATATTTGAGGGCACTGCCTTCCCAATAACGATTGCCATAGATGTTCATGACAACCGGGACCGAGGGCTTAACGTGCTCTCCGAGGCACGGGCGGGAAACACCGCCATATTCCATACTTCGGGCTGCTATTTCTTGTAAGAAAAACCCAACAGCAGTCCGACCCGGGAATCGAACCCGAGACCTCTTGATCTGCAGTCGCTTACGCTAATCACTAGACCAACGAGGCAGTCTATACTTATCATAGGTAGTCTATACTTAATATTATAAACGCGAAAGTTTGTAAGTATGGATGGATGGATGTTTGTTACTCTTTCACGCAACAACTACTGAACGGATTATGATGAAACTTTACAGTAATATAGCTTATACATCAGAATAACACATAGGCTACTATTTGCCGCGATAACCGACATATACGCGGGCGGAGCCGCGGGCAACCACTAGTTATAAATGAAATAACGCATATTGTACCCAACTAAATGCCGTTTAAAGTTTGTAAACAGTAAAAAACATGAAATTCATATCTCTACATGTTCTTTTTCAAGGCTTATAATACCTAAATTTTTAAAGGAAATTCTTCTAGCAATTGTAAATATATTGGCGTTAGATATTTCTAAAAAAAAAAACTCAACCTATTGGTTAAGTTTTTCAGTTCACACAGTTGGTTGGTATCATTTCAGTTGGTATCATTTCAAAAATAAAATAAACTATACGGTTCCGTACATTTCCAGCGATGTAGGACTTTATCTCTGAATTAAATTCGTTTGCGAGTATTTACAGACCAAAATTCATACTGGCCGGTGTAATTTCGTAAACAGAGACTTCGGCTTGCCCTAATCGAGGCGTCCCGGAGTGCATCCAAATGGGTTTATAAAAAGGACACGTTTTGGAATTGCATTCGAATTTCAAATGAGAGTATTTTTTAGGCCGTCTGAGTGTACGTGGAATTAAATTAGACTGTGAATAGTAAACTCAGTCTAGTCGACTATTTGGGCACGTGATGTCGTGTTGTGTACGAAACAGAGCTCATTTGAGGGGAGAGTTTTAAAATTATGAACTGAAGGGACATAACGAATGTATTGTTGTTATAAGAGGATTAATTTTATATGTTTTATATGTACGGTAAGTTATATTATGTAGTAGTATAGTAGTAGTTTAATAAGTTAAGATTATTATATGAATAACCTAAGGCTAAACCGCTGCACCGATTTCAATGAAATTTTAAATTGAGGATTCTTGATGAAGGATATAGACTACTTTTTACCGTTAACCGACATACATGTGAGTGGAGCGGCGGGCAAAAACTATGTTTCATTAGCCATTAAGAACCGATGTACTAATAAAGGTTGTTGTTGTTGATGATGATGAAAATGATGACATGACATATATATCGTCCTTCTAGTACACTTAAATAGCTTATTCAGAAATTAGCTCAATTTGTACGTACATCTATAAACCGCCCTATCACTAATGCAATACATTTGTTCATGACTAAGGTTGTCATGTCTAGCAGTGGACGTCTTTCGGCTAAGATGATGATGATTTTATGTAAGCGGATTTTATGTACTATTTATTGTCGAACACTATAAATAGTACATAAAATCCGCTTGACCTCCAAAAATGACTGCAGTGACAGTGGTATGATCGGTAACCTTGCCGTTTCCAGCTACGATGGGTGTTGTGGGATCAATTCCCAGATGAAGCAATACTTGTATGATCCATAAGATGATATTCTGATTCTAGATGTTCTTTATGTTACTTTGATATCATCATTATTACTAGTGCGGGAATCATCTTTAAAAAAATTGTTTTACAAAACTAAACAAATACGCTTTTGTAAATATACCAAACTAAAAGTAGAAAATCTATTCTAATATTATAAACGCGAAAGTTTGTAAGTATGGATGTTTGTTACTCTTTCACGCAAAAACTACTGAACGGATTTGGATGAAACTTTACAGTAATATAGCTTATACATCAGAATAACACAGGCTACTATTTGCCGAGTACGAGCCCCAAATATCTCATAGAGGGCTCGATGCCGATGCGAATTCCTCCTACTATGAGGCTGAGTCTATCAGGCGGCTTCCTCCGAGTGCCCGAGACGGTGTGCGGTTTTAAGTCGGTTCGAGTCCGACTTAACCACGGAGCCGCGGGCAACAACTAGTAAATTATAGTTTAAAAAACTAAAAAACACGCTTTAATAGCAATCGAACTAAAAAGTAGAAAGTAATTTGATGTAAAAAGCGTGGGGCGACATTATTGAAATATTTTCAGAAAGCACCCCACGCTTTTTAGCTTAAAATTATTTTCTACTTTTAGTACGATTTAACTTTTTTTTTAGAAAATAAACTTTTTTTTTGTTTTTTTTTTTTAAATTATTGTATTGTCATCGGCCCTTGACCCCTGTGCAAGTTAATCAGACTCCTAGAAGTAGGTGAAAATGAAGTCAAAAGATTTTGTTACATACATACAGGTCAAGACAATAAAAGCACGTTAAAAAGTTTTGTTCTAACTTCGATATCAGTTTTTTATATATTGACCTGCCAAAGTGATTCTACTCTGCCTAATGGAAAGCATAAGCACAATCCAGGAGTAGTGATCACCATATTAATTGGGATTGCAGACAGTATAACCAGCGCAGCATGTTGACATATACTATGGCTACTATGGCGACCTATTGAAATGTTTCTGCATGATTGGAAAAAATCATGTTGCAAAAAAATTTAAATTATTTTCATTCTTTGTTTTTAGTTGTGCAATGAAAAACTTAGTTATAAAATATATTTTCTATAGTACAAGTGTCACGGCAAGTGACTTTTTTGTTTGTAATATTTCTAAAATGCAAATAAAGTAGTGTTGTGTTATGAACAAAAATTAAAATCAAAAATATCCATCCTCCATGGATATTTTTGATTTTCAGCTCAACACTTTTATACATAGTTTTTGTTGTATAGCGGCACTAGTCTACCCGGTACCACGCCCGTTCGAAACGTCGGGAAATAGAAGGTATCTCGTAATTTTTATCACCGAGTCCCGCTTTATAACAAAAAGTAAAGTGTTCAATCTAAAACTTATAAAACCTTTAGCTTTTTTTCTGAATTTGCACAAAGTCAAATTAAGAAATGCTTCACATTATAAAAGCAAATATTTTAAGCAACAAATTCAAAAGCCTACTGAAAACTAAACTTAAAAAAACTCTAGGTGCCTATTTTCTTCAGAAGTCGTGTAAAAGTTAAATTAAGAAAACAACAAACACATTACGAACTTATATAAAGGTTCTAATGTTCTTCCCATCGCTTAGGGTGGGGGCTCTAGGGCGAGTAAAATACGTGACAGCGTGGACACGCTCCGTGAAGCGAGGAAGAAATGTAACCTTTCGAGACCTTTAATATGTATGAACATTATTCCAGAGACACATCACATAATATACTGACTGGCTCTTGCTTTCCAATACGAACAAATTGCCTATTTACGAATAATATTTGTCCACTCCGAAGTTATACTACAAATGTATGTGCAATCCTACTAATATTATAAACGCGAAAGTTTATAAGTATGGATGGATGTTTGTTACTCTTTTACGCAAAAACTACTGAACGGATTTGGATGAAACTTTGTAGTAATATAGCTTATACATCAGAATAACACATAGGCCACTGTTTACAGCGATAACTGACATACAAGCGGGCGGAGCCGCGGGCAACAGCTAATTATAATGTAATGTTTTTCAGCAGTCTGATTTCTATGGCTAACTATAACATAACTGCCCGGGAGCCAGGTACAAATTCGGTCAATTATTTCCTCTAGAGCCAAAGGCATTAGGCATTCGTAAAAGGCATTAGGAATATATATTATGAATACTCGTGACCGTCAGCTGCGACTTCGTCGGTGGGGCAGGCAGTGGCAGCCGACCCAGCATGCAGAAAAAATAAAATTTTCAGTCATTTCCTCCCATTTCAAAATTTGTATGAATATAGTTTACCTGATATCTTGAAGGAAAAATAAAGTCAGCTAATCATAACATGGTGGATTATACGTCAGCTGGGCACTTGAACATGACAAAAAAATTTTTTTTCAATGATTTCCTCTCATCTAAAATTTTTTCTGGTGATAGTTCTACTGTGGCTACTACTAATAAAAAATCAAATCAGCTTGCTCTATCCCAGTGGAAAGTTTGTCAGCTGGCACCTTGAAAGTGTAACGCAGCTGCATCTATCACCTAATGAATCTTATCAGCTGACGACTTTTTCCTTGACTTAAAGCTAGCTGATTCTTTTCAGTATTTACTAGAGCATGTTAAATACATTTTCTCTCTTATAAATATTCATCCCAAAGGAAATCACGTTTCTTAAGTGATTCGGTGGTATACTTGATTTGAGAGTTTTGATAAACAAATAGTTTAATAATGGAGGAAATGTTGGTATAAGTAATTAAACCGATCCACATCGGTGTGCATAATAATTGCAAATAGTGTGAAATCATCCTTGCGAAATCAATATGTTGTACCAACTGATTGAAGATTTATGGTGTTTAATTGTAATAATGCATCAGATGGCAGCATACTTTCTATGAGTCTCGGTTTTTTAGCACAGTATCGTGACCAGCTAGATTATTAGCTTTTTGTATTGTAAACTAGTTGTTGCCCGCGGCTCCGCCTCGGTGTATGTCGGGTAACGCTGCAAATAGTAACCTATGTGTTATTCTGATGTATAAGCTTTCTGTACTGTAAAGTAAAATACTGTAAAGTTTCATCCAAATCCGTTCAGTAGTTTTTGCGTGAAAGAGTAACAAACATCCATCTATCCATACTTACAAACTTTCGCGTTTATAATATTAGTAAGATACATATCTAAACTTATTTAAATTATCTTTGCTAAATAATTTGAACTGACCACTGTTTTTTTTTTTAAGACGCAGTAAGGTATCACGTTTGGAATTTTATTATATACTAGCTGACCCCGCGAACTTCGTATCACCTTCTTTATTTTTAACCGACTTCAAAAAAGGAGGAGGTTCTCAATTCGACCGTATAGGTATTATGTTTTTTTTTAGTGTGTTCGCGGATAACTTCGTCGTTTATGAACCGATTTTGATGATTCTTTTTTAATGGCAAGGAGATATCCCAACTGTGGTACCATGATAAGGACACTAAGATCTGATGATGGCATCCCAGAGACATCGATCGACTTGGTCGTTCTTGAAATTGGTTTTATATTTTACTTGTATAGATAGATTGAACCGTTACTATCACAGAAATATATCTGGATAGAAGATGACGAACATACTTTTGCCTGTGTGATAAATAAACAGCAAGCCACACCCCATCAAACGCACAAGATTGGTCAATGCGCGAGCGCCGACTAGTAAAGTGTCAAACTTTCTTGTTTATGTAACGAAGTAATTTTTTTTACATAAATCATTTCTTACACAAGTCTTATTTTAAATAGACAGTTTAATCTTGGGATAATGAATAGTTTTTTTTAGGTAGTTTACAAAAACACTATAGTAAAGTACGCTAAGAAGAAAAGAAGATTGAACATCATTGTCCTTGAAACAGCATAATACTTATTCAATATTTGACGTTTGGAAAAAGTGAACGGCATAGTTCTTAAATAGTGAAATCCCACATCTACATACATATACTTCAGTAATTTTAATCCACAATCTAGCTGCAATGTAGAAAAGGCTTATGTATCTAGCTTCAATCTGTAAAAAGAGAATAACTTAAGAAACTTGATGTCCTCTTGGATGAAAATTTGTAAGAGGATTGATAACATGCTCTAGTAAATATTGAAAAAAATCAGCTAACTATAAGTCAAGGGAAAAGTCGTCAGCTGATAGGATGCATTAGGTGATGGATGCAGCTGCGTTACACTTTTCAAGGTGCCAGCTGACAAACTTTCCACTGGGGTAGAGCAAGCTGACATGAATTTTTATTCGTAATATCACTAGAAACATTTTTAGATGAGAGGAAATCATTGAAAAAAAATTTTTTTTTGTAATGTTCAGGTGCCCAGCTGACGTATAATCCACCATGTTATGATCAGCTGACTTTATTTTTCCTTCACGATATTAGGTAAACTATATTCCTACAAATTTTGAAATGGGAAGAAGTGACTGAAAAAAAAATTTTTTTCAGCATACTTGGCAGGGTGCCACTGCCTGCCCCACCGACGAAGTCGCAGCTGACAGTCACGAGTATTCGTAATATACATTCCTAATGCCTTTTACGAAGTTTCGATTGGGAGGGACTTGGTCATCAAAATCTGTCACTGGCTCCTGGTCCATATGTTCATTTTGAGAAATATAGAAACGAAATTTACTAAATAAGTCATAATTAGGAAAATCTAGAACCAATGAACATTGAAAGGTTGATTTTGGAGAATGTAAAAGCGAAATATTAGTTTTCTATACTATCTATATACAGACGGAAAACAAGACTTTCGTTGTTAGTTACTTATTCAGATTAATATATATTTATCCAATTATTAAAATGCAACTTAGTTAACTTGTAAACTTTCAACAAATTTGAATCAAATCATTCGTGAAAAAGAACATCTTAAGTCACGATCTCAGTTTAATGTTTAAAGAAACTTTTCTAATAAAGATTTCTCGAAGTCTCGATCAAAAAGTCGATTCACCATGTTCATTACGAGGGTGCCAATCACATCGTCTCGTGTGAAATCATAACTCAGCAAGACGCCAACCCCTCGTGCTAAATCTTTGGGGAAGCTCCATCTATTGCGTTTAATTATAGCCCGACTACCCGACCCCGGTTCTCCACTACCTGAAGATCGTTAATCTTTCTTAAAGATATATACCGAGCCTTAGAAGAGGTTCTATGGGCCCCAGCACTAAGCGCTTCATATAGCACACGTCGTACTACCGTCTAACGGGCGCAGTTTAAGCTTTGCTGCTGCTGCGCTACATTCCTAATGGGCTGGACTTGGGACATCAGTAAGCTAGTAGAAATGTTTTATGAATAGTTATGATGTTTTCTTTTTGTGTGTGTATTAATTATATTTATACGCAAATGTCTTATTTGGATTGTTAGACGAGTAACGTAACTTTTAAATTAATAATAATAATCTGATTTATGTGGCATTAGAAGAACACTTTGTGTTATAATGGATGTCTTAAGGGTGACTAAAAATTGGTTTCTTCTTCTGTGTTTACGCTAAGTAAAATCAATTTAATGTTAGGAGGTCCTTTTATCTATATAATATTTGTCATGGAAGGAATGATTGATATACTTTACAACTTTAATATACGTGTTTCTGACCTGCGACATTACTCAGATGTGCCCAAAATTTATTACCTGTTATTTATACCTGATATTACCTGTGCAAACTGGCAAAAAGCCAGAACAAGCTTAGAAGGAAACCTTAAAAAATATGATTTATCTTTGAATGATATTGCCATTACTTAGAGCGGTCGCGACACCCCGATCTAATCTAAATCCGGCCCTGATTCCAAATTGGAAAGTCTTTGAACTTTCCCCTCTGCACATTAAGGGTAGGTACAAGGGTTTACGTGTACGAATCTCTGAATCGACGTTTATGTTTATTGATTAGCGGGATGAAGACAGCTTTCAATGAGCTCCATTAACAAATTTGGTTTGAGATGTGACGGTTTAAAGTTTATAGCGTTTCAGCGATCAACTTGATTAGTTAGCGGTGACTGTCAACTGTTGCTTTGAACTTTGAATTTGGATTTGACTTTTCAAAACAATAATAAATTTCGTTATGCTGTGGTGGTAAATGAAAGTATTAAATACATTTCGTGCGAAATGCATTCTTGTACTTTTAAGTATACGACTCGTTTTTTTAAAGTGAACTTAATAAGCTAAGGATGCGGCTGTGGTATTCGGTCTAACACACATTCTGAATAAAATACTGATATACTAATAGCTGCAACACCATTAAAATTTTAGTACTTCAATTTTTTACTGTAAGAACTACAGAAAAAAAGGGCTTGTCCAAACTGTAATTAAGAAAATGGCTCCAAAATATATATGAGATTATAGTCTAACTAGCTGACCCACGCAACGTCGTTTGCGTCTCCTGTTGCCCGTAGCGTAATAATTTCCCCCCGTTTTTGAAACATTCTTCATTGGTACTCCGCTCCTGTTGGTCATAGCGTGATGATATAGATAAACTCGCTAAACTTCCTCGATAAACGGGCTATCTAACACTGAAAGAACTTTTTCAAAATGGACCAGTAGTTCCTGAGATTAGCGCGTTTAAACAAACAAAACCTCTTCAGCTTTATATATTAGTATAGATGACCCACGCAACGTCGTTTGCGTCTCCTATTGCCCGTAGCGTAATAATTTCCCCCCGTTTTTGAAACATTCTTCATTGGTACTCTGCTCCTATTGGTCATAGCGTGATGATATAGATAAACTCGATAAACTTTCTCGATAAACGGGCTATCTAACACTGAAAGAACTTTTTCAAATTGGACCAGTAGTTCCTGAGATTAGCGCGTTCAAACAAAAATAAACTCTTCAGCTTTATATATTAGTATAGATGTATTTATTATACTCTTCTAAGATCTAATACTCATAATCAACAACACATTTATTTGGATAAAGACTAATATTAGGTATTATGTTGATAAAAACTCTTTGACAAAAAACTCAATAATAGGTACCAACTCTTAGCGTCTTATACTCGTGATAACTTCTAAACGAAATGTCCGAATGGGATGAAACAAAAAGTATTTTACTTCTACATAAATACCCTTGATAACATAATGCTTTATTTAGATAAGGATTAATATTACGATACACATTTAACGTAGTTTCTTTCTTCAGACGATTTAATAATTTTTTTGAACACAAAAGCGGTTATTGTGACTAAACCATGATAGTTAGATATATGCTCTCGCGGACTTTTATGTAGATCTTAATGGGACCTACAAACCCGTAATACATTATTTTGTTCTATTGTCAATACTTTTTGCAGCGCTTAGGTTTTCGATTTCACACCTTGGGTTACAAAATAGCAATTTTCTTACGGATCTCTATTTTTTATGAAAATAAAATATAGCCTATAGCCTTCCTCGATAGATGGACTATCCAACACTGAAAGAATTTTTCAAATCGGACCAGTAGATCCTGAGATTAGCGCGTTCAAACAAACAAACAAACAAACTCTGCAGCTTTATAATATTAGTATAGATTACATAAAAAAAGACGTGTGGCACTCGGGACTGCCGCGTTAAGGCTATTGCATAGCTTTTTTATCAACTTATGCAATTATAATTATTTATTTATTTTTTATTTATGCAGTTTGTATAATATTGTATATGAAAAATACTAAACTATTTTTAAAATGCTCCATCGCATTCAAAGTACACCGCCATCTATATAACTGGTGCCATACTGACAACAAACAAATGTATGTTTGGAATTATCGGACTATTAGAATTTATCACGTAGCATAAGAACAATAATTTTAACATTTAGTAGTAATAAGTTGTTGGCTGGAAGGTGTAGGTGAATGATTTATGACGAAGGTGCCTCGAGTTCAAATCTCAACTGCGCATCGTCGTCTTTTTGTGAATGTTTCCTGGATATTGTGGTAAATAGGTATTCATTAAATAAGTGTATAATAAGTAATACAAAATTACACAAAACAAAAAAGATACGAAAACTTCACAACAAACAACAGAGGGCGCTGAGTGTCGATTTCGGAGCAGCTCGTCTCGATCCGTGCGAGCTTCGGGTGTCAGGTTTTATTTGTGTTACGGAATTTTTTCCGGGGGCTTTACAAACATACATGAAATGGACACAAAGAACACCCAGACTCAGAACAACAATTTGTGGATCTCACAAAGTGTTGTCCTACGTGGGATTTGAACCCACGACACTTGGCAAAGTAGGAAACGGCATGGTGACCGTTAAACCACTAGGTCAAACGTGCAGTCCATTGAAACAACATTGAAAATTTGAGTAACATTTACAATTAAGCGACACAGAACCCCAGTACATCTCAATAGCAGCAAGTAAGCAAAAATATTTATACTTTTTTAAGGTGTAAAATTACTTCAAGTCGTTTAGCATCACATTTCAATTAGTTTTATTTTGCTGAATTTTCATATTAAGCTGAACAGAAATTGTTGTCGAACATACTAAAATAAACGACCTTTTCCGATTCTGTATATTCAAGTAAACAGGCTCGTTGTCTTTGACACAAGCTGCACGAGAGCTGAGTACACAGTATGGTCACGGTGAGTACTAAACAAATACCTCGGTTCGCTTTCCAATTAACATTACCAGCTGTTTGTGTTCTGGAGTATTCATACCTGAATACCTTTGACGTCCTCTCATATTCATCAAACTGTATTTGTGATATGTAGCTTTAGTTGCTGTTTATATGAGCTAATTAATTTGGAAATTTGTTCATGGACTGAAATCTGTACAGTTATTTATATAACCGAATGGAGTCTTCCAGTCTACTTAACTGTAATTTCATTTTAAACAAGATTTTGCTTGCGGCACCGCACGCTTGTATGTTCATTATCGTGGTGATTCTTTATGATTTGATCTGATTATACCGTGGGAGAGCCACGCTTCGGCATGAATGGTCCAGCTCGACTGGAGTGATACCACGGCCTCACAGAAACCGGTGTGAAACAGCGCTTGCCCAGAAATTATGCAGAACCTGAGCTTTGGCAAGCAGACTGCTTATATTACACCCAGACATAGAATATAATCGTGTTCGTAACACAAATATTGATCTTTGGTCTCGATGTCAAAAGCCAAATTATGAACTAAGTATTTAACAGATTAAACAAATGGTCTCACATATTCCTCACATATCACTTCTTTTTCGTATACTTTTAATACACCTGTTTAATTTATTTCTACATCACTCTAAGCTGGACTGGCAGTCATTGCTTTTAGCATTAAGTCCGCCTCTATACACATGGGGATAGAGGAATAAAGTAAGTTAATTTACTGTTTTAAAATAAAACTACTATGATTTTTTTTATATTAGCAGTCCGTATGTTTTCTGCAGGTGTATTTTAGAAGAAGTCATAGATTATCTAGAGGACAATAACACTAAAATGAAAGCGGTATCCTCTAAATTGCAATGTTAATAAAAGTCGTCACTATTTCAGATAGTAATAAAAATGTCTGCGGTTAAACAATAGCTATTGCTACTAAAAGAACCAGATACCCGCCAACATTCCCAAATTATAATATAGTACGATTTTACAGCGCTATGGACGTGTGTTTTACATTTTGAATCCATTCAAAATACATTGGTTCTATCTAGCGTCTTGAGAGACGTAACTGTCGCGCAATAAAATTGGAGATGTCTTATACTCGTAAGTTTAAATTTAAGTAAATCTTACGTAAATCGAATTTTAATAACCATTTACTTTTATACACCAGTAAATATTATTGTAAAGTAATTAAATGACGGTTTAACGTGGCATGTAGTAGCTGTTTAAATAATTTAAATATAGTGTGAAAATTAAAAAAAACACGTTTACAAAAGTTGGTTACATACAAGCAAACAAAAATTCAGGTAAACTAATAAAAGAGTAAAAACATCTGAACATCTAAGCAGAGCTTGTGTAATGGGTACTAGACTTCTGATATAAATACATATAAACCTTTTTTTGTAAATACATACATATTATACATAGAAAACACCCAAACTCCGAAACAAATAATTGCAGATCATACAAACACTTGGTCCGACCCGGGAATCGAACCCGAGACCTCAAGCACTGCAGTCACATACGCTATCACTGCACCACCGAGGCAGTCATTAAGATGTTAACATAAAGGACAATAAAATTGATGTCTTCGTGAATGTTAAGCAATCATATTTATTAATTTGGATTTATACAAACTAAATTAACCATCCACTGTTAGTCTAAGCATGAAATAAACAGCTATTATTATTTTGATAATACTTTCTATAGACTTGTTCAAAGCGACCTAACTTCTCTCCTCTTTATTTGTGAATCTTCAAAGTTCAGTCTTGGCATCTAAGATGGCTACATAATGCAAGAGATGAAGGAAGATTCCGCGTCGCAAATAAGCATAACATAATAACAAAGCTAACACCATTATAATAGGAACAAAGGGCAAAACTCGTCACGCTTAATTTGAAGTGTCATAAGCCACGGTATATTCATAAAACAATGCAATGATTGTGTAGCCTGTCGCTGGCTAAAGAGGATGAACGGTCGTATTGTGTATGGCGTGCCAGCTCGTCTGCTTCAAATCTGCTTTGCGAATCCCTTTTCATGAAAATGACGGTTTAAAACCTCATTTAGTCCAGTCTCGACGCCTTCGCCACTTAAACGTTATGGCCCAAGAAAATTGTCGCGTAATTTAAATAACTTTGTCGAGACCGTTCCATTGTCTTTGGTTTCAAACTCGGAGTGCCTCTAGTGTATAAATCTTCCAGTCTCTGGGACTCATCTTCATTTTTGTAGAGGACATTTATGTCGTTCTCCTTCGGATACCGTTTAAACCTCTCAGTTATATTAAATGTTAAAGTTACGTAAATCTTTTTCAATTTCAGCGTGCTCCGTTTTCGTTTATTGAATTACGCTTTGTCTCCTTTCCGAATTATAATGCTATCAATGTAAGAGATTGCATAAAAGTAGTCTGTAGTAATTTACTTACAACTCGAGTTAATCGTTTACGATAAAATGTGGCTTATAGAATTTAATTTCATGTGGTGTTAAGCTCTCTTCTCATTTTGTTGTGACAAATCTAAAGCATCGTAATAAAGCTTTCACTAAAGTGAATTGAAAGATTATTATTGATGTTTGCTGTTTTTTACAAGCTTTTTATTAACCTGTAATGTATGTACGCGTGTATGTTCGGGTGGAATTTTGCAACTAAATTTTGAAGGAGATATCTTTAACCGATTTTGCTGAAGTTTTGCAAGCATATGTATTAAAAAGCTTTTTAATTTATATATAATGTTTTATCTATACTATACACCTAGTTCGATAATTGTAAATGTAATAGGAGTTTATAGGTACTAACAAAATTTGTTTTAATAATTATATTTGCAATTTTATTATAATCATAATATACATATTTGCAATATTTTTTTCACATTGACATTGACGATACATGCGTTTGTAGAAGTCTAGAGGCTCTTAAAGACAAAGAAAAGCTCTTAAAGAAAAAACCAAAAAAAAATATTCTATAATTTTTCGGTTTAAAAAAGTAGTAAATCTATACTAATATTATAAACGCGAAAGTTTGTAAATATGGATGGATGGATGTATGGATGGATGTTTGTTACTCTTTCACGCAAAAACTACTGAACGGATTTGGATGAAATTTTACAGTGATATAGCTTATACATTAGAATAACACATAGGCTACTATTTGCAGCGATAACCGACATATACGCAGGCGGAGCCGCGGGCAACAACTAGTTGTTAAATATACGTGATTTTAAGTACATCATCATTAAGCTGTTAGTATTCGACATATACGCGGGCGGAGCCGCGGGTAACAACTAGTTGTTAATTATACGTGATTTTAAGTACATCATCATTAAGCTGTTAGTATTTTAAATTTTAGAAATAAACATTATATTACGTTAATCAACTAATAAGATCTAAGCCTATTTAAGTTGTCAGTATATTATAAATCCAATCACAATAAAATTCAATGCCAAATGTAAATGGGTGATTCTTTGAAACGGAGTGTTTTTGCCTCATTGATCTGGTGCAATTTTTTTTTCACTTTTTGATCTTAATTGTTATTTTATCTTGTCCCGGCCATTACACATTATAACATATATCAATTGCACTGGTTTACACCTAGTAGTTTAGGATTTAGCTTGTGCTGATGAATTGGTCAACCAGATTAATGATGACGAAGACAGATGAATGAGAATTTCAACCATATTAATGAGGATCGTACAGATAAATGAGAATAACAAAGACTATTCAATCAATTTTATCTAAAATATAATACGAAAATCTTAAGAGAATGCGGATTATCGCATACAACAGGGTACCAGAGCTGGCGTCTTCTTGAACGACTTAAATATCAAGAACTCTAGATAAGCTAAACACAATCTTACAAACAGAATGCGTTTATAAATCAAAGCAGCACAAGCAGTTGCAGCCAGAGATGTGAGAGACTCAAATATAAAAATTGTGGTCCGGAACCACTACTACATTTACCCCAAGCCCAATTAAAAACGTGACTGTGCGCCAATACTGAAGAATACAAAACCGAATGAAAAAACGATGAAAGATGCAGGCAAATAGAAAATGCAGTGCCGGTGGCATCAAAAAGACGAAGCAACCTGATCGAAATGAAAAGGGACGATCTCAGGAAGATCATAGGTATCTTAACTGAACATTGTCTCCTAAACAAGCACCTATTCTCTATAGGTACAACAGACAACCTCTGTGCAGGGGATGCATGGAGGCAGAAGAAAAGCCGCAGCACGTTTTCACAGAATGTGGAAGAGTGGCAGATCAACTGTCGGCCATCCTCCAATCAATATCACTCCCGGAAACATGTAGTGACCTGGAAAAGTTGCATAGCTTCTGGGATGATCTAGTATAGTTGGAGTAAAAAGATGACAAACCTACGTACAATGACCCAATCAAGAGCTTAAGTGCGGAAAACCAAACCATACTACAATAAAAAAATCAGTTGCAGAATTCGGATGTGGACGAGACAGCATTGAAGATGACTCCAGCTGGCCTACCACATCTACAACCGAAGAAATATCCACAAAGTGTGGGTTCTCATATTTTAGAACCTCAAATTGACTATAGGGCGATTGCAGACACTATGTCATATTAGTAAACATAAAGTATCAAAAACTCTGCTTTTCTGAGGGAACACCTCAGTGTCCCCTCAGAAAAGCAGAGTTTTTGATAATTATACTTTATGTTTACTAGGTGGCCAGGCTGCTTTCAATCGCACAATTATTACAAAACTTATTTGTCTAATAACTAAATCAACCCATCCCTCGACTGCTAAACAAAGGTTTCAACCAAGGAGTGTCAACCATTCCGATCCTGGGAACCGGGAAAGTCCAAATCTATCCGCTTCCAGCCACTTCTTCAAATCGTCGTCACTGTATTCTACTTTCTTTATTTTACTTTTACTTAATTGCGGTCTCTATTCTAGCACGTTACGTCTTCAGCAACCATCGGCTTATCTGGAGACATGGTCGGCCCACTTACATTTGTATACACTGATTCTCCGTACGACGTTGGTTATTTTAGTTCTCTGTGGAATAACTTCGTTATCAAATTTACCAGACTTTATTCAGTATCGCATCGCAATTAAAGTAGCACAGCGTGTGATGAAGCGTACGCTGCGCTACTTTAATTTGTAGATCAGCCCCATGGTCTCAGCTCGGCTCTGTATGTCATTACGGGTAGGACGCACTGGTTAAATAGCTCGGTCTTTTTTATTAGTTCTTATTTTCCTTTCTGTACTTTGTAAACGATACCTTGTTTAATCTTCCACGATTTGTATGTTATATCTGTAGACTTACTGATGTTTCAATAACAGACTACTTTAACTTTGCACGATTAAAACGTTCAGTGCAAACAATCCACATCGTATTTGTCGCAACATTGCAAATCTTATCTTTCTTTGGTATAATTCCCAAATGAATAAATCAATGTTAGTGTGCAATATGCATTAACAAGTATCTCATAACCTAGAATAAGTAGCGGAACCTAAAAAGATCAGGTGGGAATTCATTTCTCTGTTTAGGAAATCTGCGCAGAGAGAGTTCTAGATGGTTGTGGTACGAGTTTTCTGTTTGAAAACTAAATTTAGAGGGAGATTATTACTGTTGACTATGAAAACTATCAGTCTAGTATCTGGCAAAACGCTGAGACTTCTAGGTCGAGTATTTTCTTTCTGATGTTTTTTTTTCTTGTTACAGTCAAGTTTAATATATTTTGTAAAGTTTTCCACACCACTTTCTTTATTATCTTTGTAACCTAGGTTTCATTTAATTAATAACTGATAGCTGTTTCTTTTCATTTTCTCCGTATATAGTCTTATAGTTTTCTTTTGTTTTTCTTGCATGATTGATTTCAATTCTTTCATATCTCTTTACACCGCGATTATGTAATTTAAGCCTTTCTTGCCTAGGTTGCTTTCCGGTTTTGTCATTTCTAAATTAAAGATCTGAAACAAGACGATTAGGTTCATCAAACAGCCACGGTTTAGTAGGTGATCAGTTGTGTCTTTACTGGTCTATATAATGTACTACATGTACCCCGTCGATGGTTGCTTATTTTTATGAAAACTAATCCATCTGAAAGAAATATCTACTCTTATCAGGTCATCCTTAACTGTACCAAATCTAATTTATTTGGATCCTCCAAATTCATCTGGGTCATAAGAGCCAGATAAAACCAGATTAATGGGTGCCAGAAAAATGAGAAATTTGGAAATACCTTCACTCTGCTCCATAATTTATAGAAGAATGGAATCTAAGATACAATAAACGTTATTAATTTACAAACTTACAAACCATATTTAAGTTGCAAAACATAACTAAAGATACACAATCTATAAAAGAAATCAGATTAATTATGCAACCTAGGTGACAAACAGTCAGATCACAACTATAAATCGTTCTTTTTGCAAAATTAGACCCGCACACTAGCACTACGTATGATACATCGGTGCTGACTGCTATGGCCAACAAAGAGTCGATATTTTTCTACCAAATATTATGTGTTTACATTGAAAATATGTTCGAACAAATTGTGCCAGGTGAATTATAATTTTATCTGGGGACATTTTTTAAATTAACGTAATTACGAACATATACAAATATTTTGAATATAGATCACAACATTTGAAAATACCTTTATTCAAATATCGATACGACGTTTTAAATATGACTTCTTTCGACGTAATATTACATAAAATCGAATAATTCAACATAAGCGGCGTGGGGACACACCAGATGAATGAGTTATGACCGTTTCCTGTTGATTTAATTTTATATATTTAAAGTAATCCCAAATAAATAAATACATGCCTGGATAGATATCGTCAATTACTATAAAACCTGCAATCCATGTAGAAATTGGATAAAATAAAGATGTGTTCTTCAGTCAAAAACACGTCAAAACCGTGTTTCGAAGAATCACCCAAATACAGAAACCCTATTTTGTATTTAAATTTTTTAAATCGTGCAGCATTTGAATTGAGTTTCCCAATTTCATGAAAATAGGTTATCGTCCTGCACTCACACCGCTGTTTTTCCACCTGTAAACACGTAGCTGCAGGCAAACGGCAAAAGATTGTGTGCCACGATATACGGTGTGCATTGCACCTTTGTCTAATCCTTTGTTGCTACGTTCTTTACTTTAATTTATAGTGCTATCTTCCGACGTAATCGCGTTTAACATATGCAATTTGTTTGGTGTACTGTTTTCTTCCGTTAGAAAAATATTCTTTTGTTTTCAATTTAGTGGTGGTATGTTGTGCATTTTAAAATGAGAATACTGTGTCTTGTAAATATCTATTTAATTTCGTGAGGAGAATGGTTCTCGATAATTTTGAAGTAAGCACTCTTGGAAAGAGATTTTAAATTTTCAATCCTCAACTGTGCGTGCATTTATGTGCAAATATGTATTTCAAAGAGTAAAAAACGTTGACTGGTATAAGGTCAAGGGAGTTAAGTTATTATGATCTATACTGAAAATAGTTGTGTTTATTTCAAGACTGATATTAATTACAGGCCTGGACAGAAATAAAACAGGTGTCATGGTTTGCGCCGTCATTAATATCCTGAGCTTAAAACTCCTTGTCTTTATCACGTTACTGACTAACAAGTACTTCCAATGTCTATTTATTGAAAAGATACATAATTATAGTATTTAAATCCATTGCTTTTTATTAACAAAATATTAATGTGTGAGTGACATAACTACACTGGCAAATGTACATGGCTATCGTTCCTTTAAGACTAGATAAGGCATCATCAGTCTATCGCAGTTCACTGCTGGACATAGACTCTCCAATTTCACGCCACTTGGTTCGATCCTCAGCTTCTCGCATCCAGCTCCTGCCAGCCGTCTTGCGCAGATCATCCTGCGCGCACCTGGCCTGTGGACGTCCCATATTACGTTTGTCGAGACGCGGTCTCCACTCAAGAACCCGTTACCCCAACGGTAATCAGTTCTGCGGCTAATATGGCCAGCTCACTGCCACTTCACGTCGATGACCTTGGTTCTCTACCGGATCCTGATGCGATCTCTCAGAGAAAAGTCAAGCATAGCCGTCTCCATAGCACGCTGAGTGACTTTAAACTTGTTGACCAGCTGTGCCGTAAGGGTCCACGTATCGGCTCCGTAAGTCATGACTGATAGGACGCACTGATCAAATACTTTTGTCTTAAGGTACTGTGGGATCGACGATGGAAAAACCCGACAAGGTTCTGTAATTGGACGGACATGGTGGCGGCTTCGTAAAAAAAAGAAAAAAAAAGCATACATTCTATTAAAAACGCGTATTTTTGGACATATTCACTATCATCATCAATAGCCTTTAACAGTCCACAGCTGGACATAGGCATCTCCTTAACAAGGATGTCTTGGCCTTCTATACTCATCAGTTCACTGTCTTTATCGGTAAATCATAAAGATCATTTTAGTAGTATGAGAAGCATTTCTTGCGTTGAAGGAATAACAATATCTAGAAACAGTGGCAGTTTGTTAAGTAGAGCATAAAAAATTTCATGCAGTAGTTATTTAGAAAAAATATATGCAGGTAAAATAAAATGTCGGGCTTCACCCCATTATTTAAGTAACATAATTTCTAAAATGCAAATAGATAGAGAGGGTGGGGCTGTCAAGCTAAACGTGAACTACACACGGACTGGAGGCGTGCATGTTTAAGTGCCGATTGTCACCGACAATTGCTGGTTAACAGTTAAGTGCCAATCAAGTAATGTCAAGCTTATTATTTATAGATTATATTACTTGTTTGAACTACGAGTCGACTATCAATGAGTTTCTTTTTAGAGTCCCGTACGTAAAAATCAAAAACGGAACTCTACATTTTGGAATTTTCTGTGCACGTTCATAGCCGCAATGGATTACAATAGTTTTATATATATGAGCTTGCCAAAGTGACTCCACAGAATACTCTGCAATGTACTTTGCCTGATGGAAAGCATGAGCAGAATCCGAGAGTAGTGGTCACCATCTCATTGCTAATACAGACAATACAATAACGCAGCATGGTGACCCACTCTATGTCAGCCTATTGAGACGCTTCTGCATCATTGGGCCTCTGGCCTTGCACTTACTCACGAAACACGACAGCACGAATGCTGTCACTTTAGATTGGTCTTCTGTGAGAGGGTAGTACAGCACCGATCGAACCGGGCTATTCGTGTTGAATTTACCTGAAATTTAACAAAAACATAAATATCGTTTATATCATATGATCATCAATAAAAACATGGCAAATATTTAAGGAAAATTATGGTGGTATAGATGGCTAAAATCCCTTTTCCCAGAGGAGGTTCATGTCCAGCAGTGGACTATTAAAAGCTGTTGATGATGAAATTTTTTTTTAATATTGTGCGTAT
This sequence comes from Diaphora mendica, assembly GCA_949125395.1. Lineage (NCBI taxonomy): Eukaryota > Metazoa > Arthropoda > Insecta > Lepidoptera > Erebidae > Diaphora > Diaphora mendica. Next base: position 37,642,978 of record OX421310.1, on the reverse strand, counting down.
AAAGTTACATTACTAGCTGGTTTGGATAGAATAACATTTTTTTACTTACAATGAATGTTAAGTTTATTCTTCATCAAACGGAATCTTCTTCACACGAGCTCAACTCGAACTTAGCTAGTTTTTAAAGAAGTTGTTAAAGTTTTGTATTTTTTATCGTATTTCATTGTATTCAATTGCAGGCTATTATTCCCGGGATACAATACAGGGTAGAGGTACTTCAATTTCAAATCGCCGAACAAAGATGTACTTAGCAAGCGCTTATATATCACTAGCATTTGCTCGCGGCTCCACCCGCGTGTTTTTTTTTTTTTTTTAATGTATGGCCCGCCAAATGACTACTCTGCCTGATGGAAAGCATAAGCAGAATCCAAGAGTGGCGGTCACCATACTCACTGCGAATGAAGACAATGCAGTATGGCGACCTTGTGATGCTGCTGCATCTTTTAGTCTAGTCAACAACTATGGAACTTGTTGACTAGACTATTTGGGCCTCCGATCTCGCACTCACCAACGAACTCAGCACGAACGCTGTCATTTTACGTTGAATTTCTGTGGGAGTGTAGTACCGCCCCGGTCGAGCCGACCCATTCATGCCGCAATCAGCGTGGCTCTACTACCTACGTCTGTTATCGTGTATGTCTGTTATCTCTATAAAGAGTAGCCGATGTTCTTCCTCAAGAACCAAAGTATTTTCTTGCCGAATTTCATTGAAATCGGTGCAGCGGCTTAAGCGTGAAAACGTTTTGACGTTTACAGTGTACAGATAGTGACTTTTGTATTTATAATATTGTTATGGATACTTATATAATTCAAAGTAAATGAGTATAAGAAGTTATTAATTGTATACGATTAACTAAAAGTCTAAATTTAAGAAGATTTAACACGTTAGTGTTGTGGCAGTCCATAGACAAGATACAGTTAAGTCCCGCTGAGTTGTAGGACTTACTTGTGGAGACTTAATGACCTGTGACTGTCCACTGGCCGTTAAATAGTTACCCTTTATTGCGGTACTCCGGTTTATTGGAGGGTCCAAAACTTAGAGGTGAGGAAGTCTATTGTGGTAGATTAATGCAATCGTTAAGGGTTTTACTAATAATTTTGAAAATAAATATTGTTATCCAATGTTAAATTGATTTGTTATTTCCAATAACAACTAAACTAAACCTAACATCAGCAGTTAGAACTGAGTTAATCAAACAATCCAAATGTTTCTCGGACTTCTGTTCCATTTGATTGGACAAATATTTTTTTGTCCTCTATAAAATGACCAATAGTCTTGCATGGTTGTTTGTCTATTTTTTTATAATTCACACACCATCAAGTCTTCGGATAGTGTATGTAGATACGAGAGGGCGCCACCGGTCTCCTGGTGCGATTCCAAGTTTCTCATCGTATTTATCTAGACCGGACTTAACGTTTTGTATAGGTACACGCGTTATCCTTATTTATACAGTACGTGGCGCAGCAGAATTTAATTCTAATTTGATACTTCTTTCTTATTCTATATGCGGCCGATTTACATATTATATAACGTGTATTTATGTCAATTGTGCAGTTAGTAAAATTGTTTAGATGTGTAATTAATGCTCGATAGTTAAAAAAAAAACATAAAATTTTGCATAATTTATTTAGTGTTTACCACAATGAACACTTATAAAAGGGTGAAAGTTGTATAATATATGCGAATCTATTATTTTTGAATATTTAATAGAAATAATGAAAGCAAACGAAAATTTTAGACCAGAGAACATTTTATTAATTGGTAAGTATTTGCCGCCACATACTTCTTTTAATTGCAATAATGTATCAAATCTCTTTGCAGTTAAAACTATGTAATTAACTACAACTCGAGACTGAAAAATCAAAGATTTTTAATGAGTGATTACTCTAAATTTCTAAAGTCAAAGCATTTGCTCATACAGATGGGAGCTTATGACGGATAATACAAAACAAGAATATTGAAACAAATATACAATACTAGCTGACCCGGCGAACCTCGTACCGCCATATTCACATATCTGTCTCAGCTTCCCACAGGCAGTGTACAGTAGCGGACAAAAAAAGACTTTTCCCGTTATCTTTTAATTTTTATTGTACACAAACCTTGTCCTAACATTAACGAAGACATAAAAAAGAATTATTTAATTTGGTGCAGCCGATCGGAAGTTATGCACGTACATACATTTCGGCGATTCATTTATATAGATTTTAAACTTAACAAAATAATGGAAAGTCAACTAACATCTACATCTAAATCTCTTTTATTCTTTAGCTACACAATCATTTTTCAAGCTCACAATGAATACAAAAAAGCAAAGCACTAAATCCAAATCAAAGACCAACCGCTTCTAGAATATATAAAGCGCGACTTTCCATGATATATGGAGCTAGATAAAGTACTAGTCCCAAATTGTTGCCAAAGAAATGGGTGCAGTTTAACATAATGCGATACACTTCGTCATCGGGCGGTTATCGGACTGAATACATTGTGGACTTCTTAGCTATTAATCAGGATAGTTTCTGTAGAAAAATAGTCAGAGTTCATAATTCTGTCGCTTTGATAACATCTCGACGGATGAAGACTATTTATTAACGTGATTTAACTGTTTTATAGCGGTTTATTAGGATAAATAAAATAGAGGATTTGTTTACATGTACCGTACCACCGTTTAAATAAAACTGTGTCTTAATTTAGAGTTTACTTTCTTTGGGACACGTTAGTTTAATTTTGTTACTATTGTTATTATTATTCCGATTTGGGACTAGATGGCGTTGTGTGTAAGGTGTCCGAAATAATAATTCATTTTTATATTATAACTTAATTAAAATATTGAAAAGTTCAATTTCTTCTTATTTAAATTAAACTTGTGTATTACTTGTAAGCAATTCTCGTACAATAATTTGCATCTCCGCTTCAAATTAATTTGAAATATACTATGCAGGCAGTTTCGGGGGCGATAAATCATTAAATACAGGATTCATTTTTTTTTAATTACCAAAAAAATACCGGTTCGATGCCGGTCATCCAGGTACTTCCATAATAATAATAATTACTTTAATATTTTAATAATTAATTAGTAATGAATGCCCAAAGTTATTGTATTTGTGTATGAGGCCAGTACTGTGAATCAAATTAGTTAATATTTGTCACAAGAAAACATGACACATTGAATTTAAAAACACCTCCACTATAGATTATATTACAAAAGGTTTCAGGAATTTCCTCTGTCCCATATATTACGCTGAGTTGACATTTATTGCTCAGGTGAATATAAATATGAGCTTTCATACCTTGTTTCATTTTTATTGATTAAGTTGCGATATGATAAAAAATGCTTTGGAAAATGCAATTTTAACAAAATATCTCATGACTCTTGAGAAGTATTATTATTTATTTTCATAATATGAGCCTGCCATAGTGACTGCTAAGCCTGATAGAAAGCACGACCATAATACAAGTGTAGTGGTCACCATACTTACTGTAAATGCATACGATGCAACAATGCAGCATGGTGACCTTTACCATGGCGGCTAATTGAGATGCTTCTGCATCTTTGGGCCCCGTTCTCGTACTCACTAACTAAACACGACAGCAACAATGTTGTCATTTTAGGTTAGTCTTCTGTGAGAGAGAAGTATCGCCCCGTTCAATGAAATCACCGTGACTCTACTAACTTGTCTTTACCTTGTCCATACCTTGTAGTATGATAGATGTAAAAAATCCATATTACAGTATATTATAAAAAATCTAGGTAGCGACAGATCTAACTGACTGGTCATGTGTTATCAAGCGACAATCAACGAAACTAAAAGCTATAGTATCGCTCATAATCACGACTTAAGATCAGAGGTATATCTTTCAACATTAATACTACAATCCATGACTCTTCAAAGATACGTACAAACATACCCACTTATACCTGTGCCATACCACTTATATTCATGTAATACCAACCTACTGAGGTAGTAGGTATGTACGTTCTAAGCCTTCAAGTGGTACGTGTTCGACGGCTTAAGTACGAATAAGTGTACAGTGATTAAACCATACATCTCGAGATGCACTTACGCAAATAGGCTTTTGTTACTAAATGAGGAAGGGTTGTTTCGATATTTCAATGACTAAATGCAAGAAATTTATTAATCCTTACTAATATTATAAATACGAAAGTAACTCTGTCTGTCTGTCTGTCGCGCTTTCACGCCAAAACTACTAAACCGATTTAAATGAAATTTGGTACACAGATAGTCTAGAACCTGAGAAGGCTACCTTTAAATGCGAAAAAAGGATTGTAAGCGGTTGAAAGAGGGGTGAAAGGTTGTATAAATGTTAGCCAAATTCACTATTCCACGCGCACTAAGGCGCGGGCACAGCTAGTGAACTATGAACTCGTAGGTAACGGGAAATAAATGTCATAATAGAGTCTTGAAAACTATACATTAAATTAATATTATATTCCCCACACACGAGTGTTTTTTTTAAATGTTTTTTTTTAAAAGACAACTCCCGCATTAGGAATATATATCCTGTGTCGCGGGGGACCTTTACAAACATACATGAAACGGACACAAAGAACACCCATGTTGGTTGTCACGGTAAAAATTAGCTTATCTTTTAAATTCGCCTTTCTCAATTCACAGTATTTATATTCAAAATGTCAATAAAATCGATTCAGTGGTTTAGTCGTGAAGTAGTTTAGACAGACAGAGGTACTTTTTCATTTATAATGTTAGAAAGGATTAAAATATTCTTTACGTAATTATCGATTAATTATCACACACGACTCAATTTTCCACATTATCTTCTAAGTAAAGAGGCTTAGGTATAAGTGGGTATGTCTGTACGTAGCTTTGAAAGGTTACTGTAATATTAGCGTTGAAAAACAGAGTTCCGATCTTAAGTCATGAATAATTTAGACGATATTCAGGGCAAAATGTTCCGTCTTAAATAAGGAACTTCATATCAACGCGTAGTACAATTTACACAGATAAAAATGTATATTATAATATATAGTCATATGTAACATTTAAAATAAATAACGAATTTGTAACATGAAGGCTATTAGAGGAGTGTAAGGGCAAGTTTAGAAGTCGTTATCGTGGCGCACAAGCTCAAACCTTCGACTTCTTCCTAACAATAAATGCTTTGTCAAAGTTACCCGACTTCGACGCCGGCTAGATAACCGACTGCATTTGTTTTGACTAACTTTAGCGTTGTTATTTTTGTTTGGAAGTATTTGAAAATGCAGGTGGACTGTGTCGTTGTGTTTTGAAGAGTATTAATATTATGATATCTATTTAAGTTTTTTGTCGATACAAATAAGTTATATTCGATTTAGAGGTTTTGAACTTCTGGATTTTAATATTAACAGCTTAGTTTTTCACCTAATTGCTTGTAAGCAAAGGAATACTAAAACTTTGTGACATTCTGAGCCAAACCATTTTTCAATGTTCCCAAAGTACAAGTATATTTTAAATTGTTTTTTGATTATCTTTGGAATATTTTTTACATTTATCTATAAAATATAAAAAAACTGTAAGGAAAAACATGCTTTATAAACCAATAATAATGGGGGTGCAGACTCTGTAAACAAATTCAAAAATATTAAAAATATAACACTTCAGCTGTTGCCGGTACATAAAAGGCGTATGATTATTTTCCTTAAGTCCATTATATTGTGATCTCCAGCTTTATGGGGTGCGTCAGTGCAGGGGGTAATAAAGGACTACTTTTTCGTAGATCTCCTTAGATAGGCTCAGGTGAGCGACGATATATCAGGAGATTAGTCGTTTGCCAGCGTTGGGTGAACACGTTGAATGTAAAGTGGTTAGCTAGGGATGGGAAAAGAGAAATATCGATTTTCTGACTAGGATAGTCATCGTGTGGTTTTTTTTTAATAAAATGTATTACACTAGCAGTAATCTCTCTGTATAACTAATACACAGTCGACATATAAATGGTTCATCAAAATACTCATACATTTTAATTTCAATAAATAGGTATATATATATGTATATTTTAATGAAATTTAGACTCTCTTGTTTAGTATAAACAAGAGTAACTTTACAGTAACCACGCTTAAGTGAGGTGCATCATCTGATGTGTAACGACGCTTATGGGCCCCAGCTTACTGTTACAGAGTACCATTCCTTTTCTGCTCCAGATTGCAGGAGAGAGAAGTTGCGAGAGAAAATATGTTCACATCAAACTATCGCCGTGCACTGCTCCTCCGTCCTGTCCTCCGCAAAGAACGCCTACTATCCTGGTCTCGGGTAGTCCGCATTCATCCGCTGACAACCACTTTCTTTAAATCGAAACTTTGACTTGATCGAGGTCTCCATTAAAAAATATGAGTCTAGTGTTGTTCTAGTGAGTAGTGACCCTGACTGTTAAGGCAGTGGTTGGACATTTAATTCCTACCCTGGGATAATATGTAATGAGTAAGATTATCTACTCTGTGTATAATTAATATATTTATGATATATGTATTTGTATTTACAAATATATAATAATACATTATTGCAAAGGCCGGGAAATAGGCAATTACAGGTCAAGTATGAGTTTGAAGGCCAAGTCGTAGGCGAGGACTTCACTAATACGAGACAGGCAATTGCCATTTTCGCCGAGGCATATTATAGTGCTTTTCTCAAAAGAATGCAGGGAAATAAAACATAATTTTATATTATACATTTATTTTAATTAATATTAAAAGTTACATTACTCATATTGGGGCAATTACTAAAAGAACATCTTAAATCTGGTGGAGTACAATCAATTTCCATTTCACTCTCTGAACTGTTGGAACTCATTTTAATTATTCAATTTACATTTATTAAATATTAAAATAACAAATCAAGACGAAATTTCAGCTTTGCCGCTGATTTTCTATTTATCATCTGTGCCGAAAGGCAAACGCATTAACGCATACAGCCACGTGAACGCAATTTGTACTAAGCAAAGAGATTTTGGTATGCCAAGAATGATAAAAAAGATCCAATCAAAGAATATATAATAACCCCAGCACGCCGTTTCATTCAACATTGCTGGAGCGTTGTAATGTTACAAATTCAAAAAACGCTCCTGCAATGGATTTATTTTTCGCTGTCCGTAAATTAGATACTTCGCGTGTTCTTTTTTCTAAAATAATGACAGTATCTCCATGCATGTTTGAGAAAAGATGTTTATCAGTAGTTTGGCTATTATCGTTATCGATAATTAATAGTAGCTCTCTTCACTATACATCCCTAGGGCAGCGTACTCCATAAGTTAACAGCTTGCTGGAGCCTGTCATATATCAGAGTGACATATTCGTCCTCATGCACGCTTTGCATGGTCTCGTGAAGCCTTCGAGTTTTGTTTACCGTGTTTATAGTGAATTGAGATGTTTAATAGACATTATTTGTGTATGTACTGCATCTTCTTGTTAGCAATCTAATATATTTTATTCTCGTGTCACGTTGTTACTCACGATGAATTCCCAGAGTTATCTAACCGATTTTCACATTTTTTTACCCGACGACTGCAAAGCTAAAGGAGTTTGAAAAGCCGTAGTCACACGTTACATAGAAACGCACTATAAAACTTTAACACGTGACTACGGCTTTTCAAACTTGTTTCATACTTTTACAGCGTCGTTTTTTGTCGTGGTTAGGTTTTAGTTTTTACTTTTTTTATTTAAATGTGTATTTTGCTGGCGTGTCTAAGATAGGATAGTTACCATCACGCTTAGACCAATAGTAGCTGAGCATGATTGAACAGACGAAGTTGCGTGGGTCAGCTAGTATTGCCATAGTTTTTGATTAATTTATTCTAATCTTGTAAGAGTGTATCTATATCTCGTAATCAATTTCAGTTGAAGTTGTTGCTTTCAGTTGAAGTCATTTTAGGTTGATCTTCTGTGGGTTGTACTGCCCAGGTCGACCCGGCCCGGTCGTACTGAAATAAGCGAAGCTCTATAACCTTATATGTATTTATATTTCAGTTCTCAACCAGCCTATCTTTTCGGTGCTATTCCTGCATCTTGTGCAAGAACCATAGTTTGCGGCTTTCTCGTTTCGGTATGATTTTTATAGGAAATATTTAAATAATGAAAGATTTACTAACGTTGTATTTTTCGAAACTGTATTATTTTTTAGCTAGAAGCAATAGGTTATGGTATATGTAGGTGGCTTTGTGCGTTGTTAATAACGTAGATCTAATGAAGTACACCGCCGACTACCCAAACTAACATTTTTAACCCCCGACCAAAAAGAGGGGTGTTATAAGTTTCACGTGTCTGTCTGTCTGTCGGTCTGCCTGTCTGTCTGTGGCACCGTAGCTCCCGAACAGATGAAGCAATTTCAATTTAGTTTTTTTTTGTATGAAAGGTGAGTTACGTGCGAGTGTTCTTAGACATGTTTCATGAAAATCGGTTGAGCCGTTTAAAAGTTATGGGGATGAAAGTGGGAAGAGTAACCGAGTGTCTGCAAAAATATCATCGAGTGGGGTCTCAAATGAAAGCGCATAACGTGTTTTTTTTACTTTTTAAAGGGAACTCAGGTTATTATGTCTTATGTTTTTTTTAATTTTGAGAATTTATAGTTATATAATATCCGTACAAAGGTTGTCTGGAAGAGATCGCCGTGAGCGATAAGACCGCCTATTGTTATACCTGATGTTGATCTCCGTATATGTATCTCTGTTAAAATGTTCACTGTAGTGGTGTGCAATAAAGTTTAATAATAAAAAAAAATACAAATTGTACTTTTCATCATCATTGCCAGCCTTTAACAGTCCACTACTGGTCCTATTTCCTATTTAAAACTGGCCTATGCCTTGCCTATTAGGTACATTTAACTGTTTTTAATAGCGCCAAATGAATTACGTACCTAGCAAGAATAGGTACAATTATTGAGGATTATGTGGTAATATATCTCCATATAATATAATACTAACAGGTTAAAAAAATTATTCTTCGTAAATATAAATAAATGAAATCAAAACAATTGAATATTTTTTTGGATCAAAAGATCAAACGTCAAACTTGTATATAACCGGATGAGTAAAAAAATACTCTTAAGGATAATGTTGATTTGTCTAACAGTGACGATTGAAGTTACATTAAAAGTGGTTAAGTAAAAATATACATAAGTTATGGTCAAAACTACTCGTACCAGCCTAAATCTCTGGGATTTATTATTGTTTGTATCATAAAGTCGATCGTAAAGTGACAAGGAGCTCATAAAGGGTCCCTCAGTAAAACTGTATACACTAGGTACTAATACTTGTTCATTATAGACTGTTGGTAGTAATACCGAATACTATATAGTAATAGAAATTGAACGGAAAATTACAAAACTGAAGCCAAAAATGTATTAAATATAATTGTTGAAGCGGTTTATGTATGATGTTTACAATTTGAGCTCTATCGGTGAATGTGTTTCTATACTTTTAACAAACCAGCTGAATATCCATACTAATCCATACTAATATTATAAATTTGAAAGTAACTCTGTCTGTCTGTGACGGCTAAACCACTAAACCATTTTGGATGAATTTCGGCATAGAGATAGATTGGACCTTGGAGAAGATAGTTTAATTCTTGAGGAAGGACTTAAGATACTTTTTACCGCGATAGCCGACATTCATGTGTCGAAGCCGTGGGTAAAATCTAGTCTAATATAAGTACCTTAAATATTTTGTAAATCATTTTAGTAGGGAAATCCATTATATGATATTTAAAAACATCAATACTACCTAGCTATCTCAAGAGTTTGCTTCTGTATGATAAATATCTGTTCATTAAAGAACGTCAAAGTACTGAAAGAACAGATGAAACCTGCACAAACAGTGACTGTTCTAATTTATTTGCAGTTCACATTGGATAATTATTTGATTGCATTAATTGAACAACAGCCAGTCTTTATAGCGAAAAGAGACGCTTCTTTCATTGATCATTCCATTTATCCCAATTGTACAGCAGTTACCTATCCTCAATTTTTGTTCTTTTAATACGTCTGCAACCCCTCGATAAATTGCGACGTTTTGCAGGGGTTGTCGGATGTTTATGTATGTAATTTGCCGTTTATACTACACTCCAAGCTGAAAGGAACCTTGTTTAATTAGAGGATGGAATTTTATTATGTTGTTTTAATATTTATTTTTCATTAAATTTACTGAGGCGAAAATGTATGAGGATTTTATAAAAAAACTATATTCAATGAATATATGGGTGTATTGTATATTAGTTATGTACATAAGTTTTCAAATTTCGAGCTACTAATCTTGTTTCGCGATAAAAAACTTCTCGTGCTGATTAGTATATATAGAACTTCCCAACATCAACCATTGGGCCGTGGCCCGCCAGGTATGATCACCTCGCCTGGTCTCACTTATTTTAATTTAAGACAGTTGTAAACCAGAGGACCATCAAAATTTTACTACGAAATTCTGATAGCCGATACAGTATGGAGCAGTAAATTGTTGCCGTGAAGGCTACAATCACAATAAGGCTATAAAAGCAACAACCTGGCTTCAAATCGATGAGGAGGGCTTCCGGAGTACTCTCACTAAATTCTTAATACCTCACGTAACTGTTAAGAAGGGTTCGAAATAGTGTTGCCACTCTACAAGCCCCGGGAATAGAATTATATACGGGATTGGTAGTGTGATAACAGTAGTAAATTATTAGGACTAATATTGTTGTGGCTTTTTAAAACTGAATAATTAAGACTGAACTATGAAAATAAACTTTGTATGATTAATAATTTTTTTATTTAGAAATTTTGATTCAAATCTATGCAAGTGACTCAGAATGAAACTGATAGAAGAATTGAAATAATTTGTAGTTATACTGACACAATGTGTTTAAAGTAAATATGATGAAGTTGAAATTTAGGATATTCATTTTATTATAGAAGAGAAGAATCAATTTTCCTTAGTCTTGCATAACTTGGTTCGTTAGTGAGGTCTATCTAACACTGCAATATATATTTTTAACGAACTGAACAAACAATTAGCTCTCAATGGTAGTAAAGTTTTCATCTATTACAAATGGTAATAGAAAAAATCATAGCAAGAATAAACTTATCCCGTAATATGTTTCGTGTCCCGCGAACCCGGGATACTTGGCAGCTCTATATCTGCTTATCTTTTATTGTGCAGCCTCGAGACAAGGTTGGCGATCGATGATAATGCACTAAGTCTCCAAGATCAAGTGCTCTGCTGTCTCCAACTTTGGAAATATTTGTTTGTTTAGAAACAAAGACAAAAGCTTTGTGTTTAGGGTCGAGATTCAGAAGTTTAAAGTCATTTTGTTTCGCCACGGCTGAAGTATTTTATGTCTCTGTGACATAATAGTATCCATACGAAACCAGTCTTATATTAAATTTTAATTTAAAAAATAAATAAACCAACTATGGAACCTATTACCCACGGGTCTTGTTTTAATTTCGCGTAATAATATAATAATTAATTTCATTTATTCGAGTAATAAAACTCATTGTGTTAGTAACAGTTTAACTTATATCTATGTTAGAAAAAAAATTAAAAAAAAATTTACACAATTACGCTGCTGTTCCAGCAGAGAGTCTGCAGCACCGATTTACTATTGCGCAGTCCAGTCGGCTAGAGATCATTTTTAGGATGCTGTTGGTGCTGCCCCGCACCCTGCGTACCAGGGATGCGCATCTTTTACGCATTATAGTATAGTCACCGCGGGCTTCAGCAAACATCCCTGAAGCACTACAGAAACGCGGCAACCCCATTTATTTTCTTACATCTACATCTAACATCAGCAATCTGTCAGTGAAAATCTCATCAAAATCGGTCTAGCCATTTCATAGATTAGCTGGAACAAACAGGCAGACAGACATTCTTTTAAATGGTTTTTTATGTAAATATCTTATATCTCAATATGCATTTAGTGAAAAGCTGCGTTGATTTGAAATTACAAACAGACACCTCAATTTTATTTGGTTTGTATAGGTTGAGGAACCTGATCTAATTGGAATCGAAATGTGTTAACCCATTTTAGTGTTATTCTTGTAAATAATGGAGATTTTAGTAAACTTTTCATGATTTTTTTCCAGTGAAAACCATAACATCAGTCAATCTCAGTAGTATCGTTACTTGATTGACTAGGTAATTAAAATTCTCCATAATAAAGGGTCAGAAAATAATAGTAGGAGATCCGATCGTAGATCGACCTTCATCGAGCTGATAATAGAATAAAACTTATTTTATAATAAATTTCGTACATTAGAAAATATAATATATTAAAAATGGGTTGTCTAAAAAAATCCTGGACAGATTTTTTTTTAGTTTATAGTAAAACTAATAGGTAGTAGAGCCACGCTGATTTCAGCACGAACGGGCCGGCTCGACCGGGGCGGTACTACCCTCACACAGAAGATCAACGTAAAATGACAGCGATCGTGCTGTCGTGTTTCGACTGCGAGACCGGATGCCCAATGATGCAAAAGCATCACTAGCCCGCCATGGTGTGGGTCACCATGCTGCATTGTTGCATTGTCTGCATTCCCAGTATGGTAACCACCACCCTTGGATTCTCCTAATGCTTTCCATCGGGCAGAGTAGTCATTTATGCAGGGTCAAACATTTAAAAAAAAACTATGATCAGATCTTAGACCATAAGGTCGCCCGCGTACTCACTACGACATGGTACGAAGGTCAATATTATGTGGCAAGCTTTTCGGCCTTTGGTTAGTAGTCTTGAGTTCTTGACTGCTAAGCTGGATATCATGGTTTTGATTTGAACCCAGGACAAATATTGTTTGATTACACGAATAGCTGCAGCAGGTATTACATAAATTATCTACATTCATTTATGACTTCATTATAACAGTAAAACTCACCATGTAATGTAAATCTCTATGAATATTTATCACAATAGTCTGGTAAGTAAACTTCAGCGTAATACTTCAGCAGTTTCTTAATTGACCTGGAACGTAATAATGGTGGTACGCCTAGCAAACACATAAAATCGACTTGGGTATAAGTTGTAGACTTTCCAGTGAAATTGCATCAGATATAAAATTATAAACTCTGTTTTCTAACTGCTGTCAGTGAAGCAAAGAGTAAGTTTACGAAGGAACGTAGGAAGGTTTAGTAATACTTCCCCGGTCAGACCGGTACATATATACCTACCAATGTTTTTAAGTGCGTTCAATCCAACAAATCAACTCTTCAAAATTTATTCGTTTGGTTGAACGAGCTAAGTGTATTCTCGGAAACTACCATTTTGAATTGTAATAGGAATTGTTTCAGTTATAGATTATAGTTATCAAAGTAGGCTACGGGCTTATAAAATTACGTTGCACGCTCTGAGTAAGAAATTACATTAACATTTTTAGAACTTCATTAATACTTGTTTTACTATTATTTCCTGCAATGATTCAAATAATGAATTAATCAAACAAATGTATATTTACGAAATATAACAAAATACTACTAATAAATTTATGTTTGATATTTCATTAAATAGGATTACGTTCTGGAAACGAAACGAGATCCACAAACGAAATATATCTAAAGACTCAATACACAATAACAACAAATTTAGTATCACAATATTTCGGTACATAATATAGGTATAATCCTATTTGAGGGTTGCACTGGTACGAGTAACTAAGCCGATTACAATATTCGAGAGACTGTCACCCCTAGCACTCTGCAGACTTGTTAGCGACTAGACGTAAGTTTGTCTTGTTAGCCGACTCGACTCGACTTAGACATGTCTACACATGCGTTTTAAAACTTATTGTGTATTTTTGAAGATGCGCAAAGAATACTTCACGATAATTGGACCCTGAATAGGGTATCACGGTTCATTTTTACAGTAACGAGGTAAGTTAAAGTTATCAAATCGTAAGTTGTTTTCCAACTATTGCAAATGCCATCTGTTACAGACTGTTTTATGAGTGCTTCTACCTGACCCGCTGGTCAACATCTGGCAAAGTATTCTTAGTGATATTTTGGGAATTGGAAATAGTCAATTCTTTACATTAGACTTAGAATCCGATACTTCTGTTGAGAATGAATACTAGTAGTGATCATAGGGTCAAAATTAAGATGTGCTTAATTAATTAAAATGAGAAACCCATGTGCAGCAGTTGGCCATCACAGGCTGCTCATACTCGTATGTATGTATTAAAAACCTCACTCACTTTTCGAAATAATTTCATAACTTTTCTGGAGACAGAGAACTCATATATTAATTGTTGAAAGCCGGCGTATTTGTGCCAAAGAATGTTTACTTTTAATAAATTTTGATCATTTATAGAAAGGTCGGGGCCGGGGCGGGTTGCTAGTAGATTTACATTCAACAAAAGCATGTAGGACAATAATTACATTTCACGTGTATTTTCAAAATAAAATACATATAACAGATAATAAAAATATACCTTTTAATACGGCCCCGAGACCCTTGTCACGATTCCACAAGCTTCCACCGGATTTGCTTAACAAGATTAGAAGAACGAAAAAAGGCAGACAATGAGAACGAATTAACTGCGAATACGAATGTCCCACATTTGTTATTAAACGACATTGCACGGTACAGAGTTTTGCTAGGTGAGTACATTTTTTTACAGAAACATTGCTGTTTATGTCACATTTAATATGAATAAATAAATATACGTGGTGTAACTGTTTCGATTTATTTTTTTAAAAGGAGCAAAAATGGAGTTTCTTGCCAGATTCTTCTCCATGAACTTGGAACTGGTGGCTAGAATCACTCGATTTTAAAATATTGACTGTTCTTAAGTGCCTATTTGAATAAAAATCTTTGACTTTAACTTTGACTAGCTGTTCGGGCTAGGGCTCCGCCCGCGTGTATGTCGGTTATCGCGGCAAACAGTAACCTATGTGTTAATCTGATGTATCTTCTATACTTATAAAATAACATGTCCTGACTGACTGACTGACTGATTCATCATTGCCGAGCGGAAACCATTAAACTTGGGAATACAAAATTTGGTGAGTATGATCGTTTCATTAAGTAGACACCCATTAAGAAAGGAATATCGGAATTTCTACCCCCAAGGGGGTGAAATAGGGGTTGAAAGCTTGTATGGAAGTCCGTCATTTTTTAAGTTAGAAACATGAAACTTTATTTTTGGGCTACTGATAAAAAATGAGTAAACACGTATTTAAGCGTTTCTGGATATTCTACTCCTTAAGGGTGAAATAGGGGTTGACGTTTTGTATGTAGGTTAGTCTGAAAGTCCGTCAATTTTGAAGTTAAAAACATGAAAGTTTATTTTAGGGCTATTTAAGAAATATGAAACTTTATTTTTGGGTTACTTATAAAAATTAGTAGATATGTATTTCAACGTTTCCTAATATTCTACCCCTAAGGGGGTGAAATAGGGGTTGAACTTTGTTTGGAACTTCGTCATTTTTAAATTAGAAACATGAAACTTTTCTTTTGGTTTGGGCTACTGATTAAAAATGAATAGATACGTATTTAGGCCTTTCTCGATATTCTACGCTGAAGGGATGAAATAGGCGTTGACATTTCGTAAGCGGGTTAGTCTAGAAGTCCGTCAGTTTTGAAGTTAGAAACATGAAAATTTATTTTAGGGCTATTGATAAAAAAATAGGAGATACGTATTTAAGCGTTTCCCAATATTCTACCCGTAAGAGGGTGAAATAGGGGTTGAAAGTTTGTATGGAAGTCCGTCTTTTTTAAGTTAGAAACATGAAAAATTCTCTTTGGGCTAATAGTTAAAAACGCATAGATACTAAGTGTCTCTGGATATTATACCTACCCCTTTTTTTTTGTGCGGAAATGCCCTCGGATATCACCAACTGGTGGTTATGCCGAACTCGAACCGACTAAAAACCGCACACCGTCTCGGGTTCTAGAAACCAGAGAACCAGAGCGCCCTCAAAAGGAAATCCCATAAATGATATTTCTACCCCTAAGGGGTGAATTAGGTGTTGAAATGTCGTAAGTAGATTAGTTTGGAAGTCAGTCATTGTTAATTTAGTAGCCTGAAACTTTGTCCTTAGGCTTTTAAGTACAAATAAATTAATACCTATATCATCATTTATGGGAATTCTATTTCTAAAGGGGTAAAAATAAGGGTCGAACGTTAGTATGAAATCCTTTTTAATGGGCTATTGATTAAAAATAAATAAATAGGTACGTTTAAAAACATGAATAAATTATTCATACATACTTACACAGTTTTAATTAAATATATTGTAAATAATCAACTTCCACGCGAGCAAAGCTGCGGGCAACAGCTAGTAAGCTGTATTACTGTGAAGTTTCATCCAATTCCGTCCAGTGCTTTTTGCGTGATGAAGTAACAAACATACACCCTCACAAACATACACCCTCACAAACATTCGCTTTTATAAATTAGTGTGATGTGATAAAATCGAATACGAAAAACAATGTTAAATTTATCACTACAGTTAAATGAAAAATTAGACGCAACGAATGAAGCTTATTTTCAAAACGTAAATAAAACTAAATTAATTAAGTATCTACAACTAACTCAACGAAAAAAATGGAAGCTATCTACAACTAACTAAAAGAAATTAAAACACCAACAAATAAGGCTAAGTAATTAAATATTTGCAACGAAAACCATCTGCTTACCTATGCCTATACCAATAACCTACCAAAATCCTATAAAAAAACTTCGTTTAAAAAAACCGACTTCAAAAACTAAAAAGTATCAGTTAACTTAATTTGCATTTGCTACCTAGGTTTGAAGTCAGTGCAAAGCCAAATGTAATAGTAGGTATCACACTCGCTACATTTCGAGACGAACGTCAACGACGTCACCGACGCTTCAGTTGTTTTGTTCTACGCGAAGAGCAGCTATCCCGCTCAAGGTCACGCGCGGCGAGTGCGGTACCTACTATTACATTTTGGCTTGGCACCGACTTCAAACCTATGAATAGGTAGCACATACAAATTAAGTTAATTGATACTTTTTAGTTTTTTCGGTTCGGTTTTATTAAACGAAGTATTTTTTATTTTTCACTTTTTAGTCTTTCTCAAGTCTCTCGTCATCATTTCACCTAAATAACTTGAAAGAATACGACTAAAGGTAACATACATGCTGTATAAAATCGAAAGGACTTCAGGTATTTTTTTGTGATAAAATCTGAAATGGACTATCTTCTATAGGTTACTATAATTCAAGTGATTTGAGGTAAACTGACTATCTGAGGTTAACTCTGATATCGTTAAGACCGGTTTTATATATTATGAAATTAAATGATGTCTACAGAATATGAAGGCATGCAGACAATTGTTTTAACTTCATTGCAGGCGCTTACATAAATTTGAGGGTTTCCTTCGATTTCCTTAGGATCCCATCATCAGATCCTGATATGGTGGCCATGGGACCACATGAGGAGCATACCCTTTCGAATACAAAAAGAATTTCCAAAATCGGTCCACAAAATAAATAAAATAAAAAAATACCGATGAAATTGAGAACCTCCTCCTTTTGGCAGTCGGTTAAAAAAATATACCGATGAAATTGAGAACCTCCTCCTTTTGGAAGTCGGTTAAAAATACAGAAGAAATATTATAATACCAAGTAATATTTATAGTAGGTAGAACAAAAATCAAGTAAATATGTAGTTCCAAAAATAACTTTTTATCCGAATATACATTCAAGAACTACTACTGAGATTTTAAGTCGATTTGGGTGCGTGTGTCGCGTAGGGAGCCGACCGACCGCGCGGGCACTGCTTTTTAAACAATTTGGACGTGTCTGGTAAGGATCTACGTAGGGCAGTACTATTAGTTATTCTGTGGCAGGGCGCAGGCCACGCGCCCGCGCTGCCTTTCGGGTACCTACCTCATAAAGATGTTTTGTATCATTTTCTGGTAAATTATGATGAACTATCTTAATATATATAAATCTCGTGTCACAATGTTTGTCCTCAATGGACTCCTAAACCACTTAACCGATTATAATAAAATTTGCAAAACATGTGCAGTTCGATCCAAATTGAGAGATAGGATAGTTTAAATCTCAAATTATAGTCGCAATTTTAATTTATTGCTAATTATTGTATATAAATATGGCGGTACGAAGTTCGCCGGGTCAGCTAGTTATGTTATATGTTTACTCCTCTTTCAAGTATTTTAAACTTAAAATAAATATCATAAATATAAATGACCATTTAACGTTTATGGCATTCTAGTTTTTGGTTCAGTATCAATAAGAGCTTCCTCCCAAAAAAAACTAAATTTCTTTAATGTATAGAATTGATCTTAAACACTTTTCTTATGCGTTTAAAAGTAATCATATTACCTACCTATTGTAAAGTTAGTTACTTGATTCCAAAAGATGTCGCTGTTTTAAGCACAGAAACAATTTTCAAGAAAATGTAATTGCTTCAGTATCGATTAGAGAGCCCTCCCAAAAAATCATCTAAATTTCTTTAATGTACAGAACTGAACTGTTACATTTTTATTATACGTTAAAAAGAGTAATCATATTACGTACCTATTGTAAAGTTAGTTACTTGATTCCAAAAGATGTCGCTGTTTTAAGCAAATAAATTTTTCAAGAAGATTTAAAACAACCCTTTCTATGGAAAGAGAGAACATAAAACAAATACCTACCTATCAAATACTAACTATATACCACATTAATCACAATGCTTGTGCATAAAACGTTCCCACGATTATTTTGAATATTTAAGTCATGCGGGCACAACCAAACACACAGATTCGACGTCTACAGATAGATATAGATATTCTTTTCCCTATGGATAGAGAGGTTGCGATAAATCAAATACTTAATGCTACACCGAATTATACGTAATACTTGTGCGTAAAACGTTCTACGATTATTCCACGATATATTAATCAAAGTGTTATTACGTATGGCTGGCAATAGATGTCACCACATGTTGTTTTACGTAATGATAAATTCTTTATATTTTTTTTTCCAATAGATAGAGAAATTGTGATAAATTAAATACTTATTGCTACAATCTTCAGAGTATCTCCTTTCTAACAAAAAAATAATTATTGCAATCGGACTACTCGTTAATGAATTACAATTAATTACACATTTTGACTTTCATCTCCCCTCACAAGGAAACCGTCCGGAATTTCGGAATAAAAAGTATCCTATGTCCTACCTCGGAGTATGAACTCAAATCATGCCAAGTTTCATTTGAATCCATTCAGTAGTTTCGGCGTGATGCGCGGCCAAGATACAGACAGACAGACAGACACACAAAAATGAAAAAAAAAATAGTTTTCGTTTCAGTATCGATAACAGAGTGCCCTCCAAAAAAAATTTCAAAATATCTTCAATGTACAGAATTTGACCTGTTACATTTTTAGTATAAGTAGGTAATAGATTGTCATAAAAAAAGGAATATGATAATTTGACAATTGGATAGCTAACTTGCCTTGGAACTATCATAAATGAATTGTCCCTACACACAAACATTATTGTGCTAAGCATCATGATTGAATACTTAGAACAATAACGTTAGATAGATTTTGTTGCGTTCAGATTCTAAATAGTATGTAATTGATGCAACTACTACAAAACGCCATAAATAAGGTAACAATTTATGAAAAAACATGGTTTAGTTTTATCACAGATCTTATAAAATATTGTGATATGGCCACGTTGCAATACTTACATTTTCTACTTATCATTTCTTTGAGGGGTGTAACGGGCCGGCTCGACCGGGGCGGTACTACCCTCGCACAGAAAATCAACGTATAATGACAGCGTTCGTGCTGTCGTGTTTCGTTGGTGAGTGCAAGACTGGAGGCCCAAATAGTCTAGTCAATAAGTTCCATACTTGTTGACTAGACTAAAAGATGCAGTAGCATCACTAGGCCGTCATGGTGTGGGTCGCCATGCTGCATTGTCTGCATTCGCAGTGAGTATGGTGACCACCACTCTTGGATTTTGCTTATGCTTTCCATCAGGCAGAGTAGAGTCATTTTGGCGGGCCATACATAAAAATAAAATAAAAAGGTGTCACATTTTTATGAATAAGTGATTTGTTTTGCATCAACGATATGACACGATGAGACGAATGTGATGATGACTGTGTCAAATACCATCCAAATCGGTTTTCAACTGTTCTAGTGTGTTGTGTATGTTGTGCGTGTTTTGTAATTTGTATTATTATTCTTAGCAAATATTTTTACACACCCAATTCAATAAAAGTTGCGTAGTAACCCCTATTATGACTTGTAGATATGAAAACAAACCTTAAGGCAATACGCTGTGTGAGTTAACCATAAAATGATTTTAAACAAACCTTCCCCTTTATAATCAAAACCAGTGCATCGTGCATCGATTTAACGGCAATTACCAACCATATGGACAAGTTCGTTTGATCGTTCGCAATTAGACAAACGTTGTGATTAAAATCGTTTTTCACTGTATACATAATCCTAAAATAACGAGACAGCAATTAAACAGAGCTTTAGACAACATTGAGTGGACAAGAGCTTACATCAAAGCGGCCGGGAGATAGGCGTGGTCACGTGTCATCGAAGATAAGTCCATTACTTAGAGTAGTGCGGCCATGAGCAAAGCGGGTGTTGTATTTTAGACAGTAAAACGATTTCAAAATACGATAATGTTCTTCTGAATTTCCTTAATAAAAAACTAGAGATGCTTCACATTCCTGAAATAATGTATCCTCTAATAAATCTAAAATAAATCCTCCGCGGCTCGCTGCGGTTCACGTGTGACGTCGCGTTTTAATAATTTAAATATTGTTTTTGTATATCCTTGCGACTGTTACCCGGTTTGTGGGCGGTATAAGGTTGTGTATAGTGTTTCTGACAAATAATCTGTAAGTTTTACGCCTTATAAATACAAATATTGTGTTAGTTTCTTTTACTATGGCTATCGGTAAGTCAATTTATTTTTACTCTTAAAGGTACGTAGGAGTAATATTTTGTTTGTATTAATTTTCTTTTCGTGTTTTTTGATTTTGAAGTTGTTTTCTATTGATATTTCTTTTGTCTGGTGTGTCTTTGTTTGGCAATGTCGGTTGTTGGCGAGTTGCCGGATCCCGGTGGTACAAATGAATTTCGAACACCAACCGGAAATAAATTGTTTGGTAGAATGTCGCCATCAAATTTATCGTCAAATGAAAGTAGAACTGGACGAATTAGGGCTTCGGACTTGGGCGAGAGTGTTTCGTCTCTTAGTGGTCGTGATAACTGTGGGGAGTATGATTATTTTCAGTTGGTGTCTCAGGCAACCGAATATTTGGCAAAAATTAAACGAATTAAAAATGAATTGGTAAACGATCAGGGGTCGCGAATGAATGTGGGGAATAGGACCGCCATTATGGACGTAACTCAGCGGATTACCGGTATCGTCTCATTGTTGGCAATTAAATGTGCTAGCAATGAAACGAAATTAGCGAATCTCGAGCGCCGGGTGGGGGGTGTCGCCGTTCAACAGCCGGGCTTGACGTACGCGGACAAGCTTAGGCTTCGCTTACCACCTGGATCAGCCCCGTGTCCGGTGTCCGCTGAGGCACGCGTATCTAGGCCGTGTGTTATTGCGTATCCTACTACGGAACGTTCAGCGGACTATGCAACTTCGTCAGCTACAAAAGAAGCTCTCATGAAGGCTATTAAACCTAGCGACGAAGGTTTTCAAATTGTAGGCGTCAAAAAAACCGCAAAGGCAGGCGTCGTGTTGCGGGTCGCAAATGAACGGCAGCTTAAAAAACTAGAAGCAGTAAACGCCATTAAATCTGTAGGCTTACGCTTAGAAAAGCCGAAAGGCCGAAGGCCCCGTATAATTGTAAAAGACGTGCCCGGTTCTATGGAGGATCGTACCTTCCTAACAGCTTTATATCGTCAGAATATCAAGGACGAATTAAAATTAAGCGAAAGCGATTTTTTAAAAACAACCAAAATTGTCAGGCATCGTAAACTGGAAAACGGACGTCAATGGATAGGCTTAGAATTAGAGACAGAGGTTAGGAAACACTTGGCTAGCACAAAAGATAAATTATATATAGACTGGGCCACATGTAGGTTTATAGACGACTTAGAAGTAGTTCGTTGCTTAAACTGTCAACAATTCGGTCATGTTCAAAAATTTTGCACTATTAAATCTCCTACGTGTGCTAATTGCGCGGCCAGCCACGATACAAGGGCTTGCCCGCATAAGGACACACCAGATTTTAAACCGAAATGCGCACAATGCAGCCGGTACAAAAAACCATGTGACCATCGATGTGGATCACAAGACTGCTCCACATATAAACTTAAATTAGAGCAGCTAATCCTAAATACTAATTACTGAATAACTTATACAGTAGTAGTTGTAGTACCTTTTTAAAAAAATGGATAATATCTCAATAGGCCAGTTAAATCTTCATAATGATAAAATAGCCACGTCAGAATTAGATCGCTTAGTTTTGGAACAAAAGTTAGACATTGTCCTTATACAAGAGCAATATCAAAGCGCTCAATTGCGGAATTATGTAGTACAGCTAGATGGCCGGTCGCGGGCTGGGATATATGTTGCAAGTTCTAATTTTACGGTAACATCTTTGCGTAACCTTATGACGTCACACTGCGCCTTTGCTGAGATCTCATCCTCTCCCTGTAGGGTTTACGTAGTGAGCTGTTATTTTCAATTTTCACATCCTATTGATCCTCATCTACATCATTTACGTTTCGTTTTGCGGTCCCTCATAGGACACAAAATTATCATTGGCGCTGATGTCAATGCTTCTTCTACTTTATGGTATGGCAAATTGCGTGCAGCTGACATGGCTCGTCGCTGTGCGGTTGAAGATTTTATTGCGGAAATGAATCTTACTATCCACAATACCCCTGAT
The DNA here is from genome assembly GCA_949125395.1 of Diaphora mendica. Taxonomy (NCBI): domain Eukaryota; kingdom Metazoa; phylum Arthropoda; class Insecta; order Lepidoptera; family Erebidae; genus Diaphora; species Diaphora mendica. The sequence continues at coordinate 37,620,144 of OX421310.1, read as the reverse complement.
GCACCACCAACTTTTTGCAGCCCAATGGGTGAGTCTTCTATTGACGTGACGCTTACGCGCGGCGACGTCTCGATATCTGGATGGCGTGTCCTACCGGACGCATCCTGTAGTGATCACCGCTTAATCGTGTACGAATTCATACCAATGGTTGCACAATATCCACAAAGAACTCCTTACAATTTTAGGTATAAAACTAAAGGGGCAAATTGGGCTTTATTTGGTTCACTCTTTGCAGTACATGCCAAAGACTTCAGACGCAGTGGTCTATCAGCTGAGGAAAGCGCAAACATATTATCAGATACTTTCACATATTGTGCTGATGTTTGTATCGGCCGTGGATCTATCACTAACACTCGTAGATGTGATTCGTGGAATTATAAATTAGTCGAATTACGTAGAATCTATCGGAAAGCTCGTAAAAAACTAATAATATATACTAATAATATAATAACGTAACAGGAGATATTTACAATAATGCTCTTATTGCTCTTAGAGTTGCCAGGTCTCATTATAGAGCTGCTGTGGAGAAATCAAAGGGAAATTTAATACGTAAACTTGTTGATAAACTCGATAGAGAGGGTCCCTGGTCACCTTTGTATCATGAATTTAAAGCAAATAGATCAATCGACCTTGCATACGTACAGAACATCAAAATTAATAATAGTTATACTACAGGAGTAGAACAAACCACAGAATATCTTTTAGAATCACTTGTGCCTGACGATCGGCCGGAGGATGACACGGATTATCACCGACAAATTAGGCAGTGGGCTATTGAACCACCTTTGTCTCCAATGTCTGACTTACCATCTTCAGACGAATTCCTCAGTATTGTTAGGTCATTACCACTAAATAAGGCTTCGGGCGACGATAAAATATCAAACAAAATGATAAAAGAAGCTTGTAAACTTTTGGGTGATACGGTTTTAACAGTTTTTAAACGTTGCATTGCGGAAGGAGTATTTCCTAGTGTTTGGCGGTGCGGTAATATTCGAATAATACCAAAAAGCGGCGATAAGCCGCCGGACGATCCTAAATCCTATCGACCCATAACACTGTTACCATCGCTGGGAAAGCTTTTAGAGCGTCTTGTAGTACCACGACTTCTACCGGGTGGAGTTAAATTTCATGATAGACAATTCGGCTTTACGTTGGGAAAATCGACAACTGATGCGGTTATATCTGTAAGGAAAACTGTCACCGAGTCAAGTTTTCAATACGTTTTAGGCATCTTCTTAGATATATCTGGCGCCTTTGACAATGCGTGGTGGCCCATGCTATTGCTAAAATTAAAATTAAGAGGTTGCTTTAAAAATATTTATTCCCTTATCTCCTCGTACTTCTTACAAGGTACTACTAAATTGAGACTTGGGCATCATTCTGTGTCGAAGGCGCTTACGATGGGGTGTCCTCAAGGGTCAGTGCTAGGACCATACTTGTGGAACATAGGCTTCGACGATTTTCTGGCAATGCCTGTGCCGTCCGGATGTACCCTGAATGCGTACGCGGACGACGGTTTGTTATTGATAGAGTCGGATACTAGAACGGGGCTGGAGAGGCTGGCCAGTGAATGTTTGGACTTAATATCTCGGTGGGGTGGGCGTAATCGGTTGACGTTTGCACCAAACAAAACCTTCCAGCTACTTCTGAAAGGTAACCTCAAATCACCGCCGTGTATTAAATTTGAAAATGTTACTATTAAAAATAAAACCTCGGTTTGTTATTTGGGATTGGTTTTAGAAAGAAATTTTTCATTTATTGAACATATTAGAACAGTTAATGAAAAGTCTAAAAAGAGTTTCTTTGCACTGACGAGGATATCAACTGCGACATGGGGTCTGTCATATAATACACTAAAGATCATATATGGAGCTACTTATTTGGGTTCTATTTGCTATGGTGCTCCTGTATGGGCAGATAGGGCGACTGTAGGTGCTGTCCGTCGCAAACTGTTACAAGGCCAACGACCTGCATTGATTTTCTTGTGCAAGGCATATAGGACGGTTAGCACTGAGGCTTTACCGGTGTTGGCAGGTGTTCTTCCGGTCGATCTCGAGGTGCAAAGACGTGCAGCCATGTACTATTCCACACTACAAAACATGGAATGCGATTTTTTGGGCATACGAGACCGCGGTAAAATCATAAGATTGTTTCAACAAAAATCCAATGTCTATAACGACCTCTTGGATGAATGGCAGAAACGATGGGACGAATCATCTAAGGGGCGCCACCTCTACCAGTTCTTCCCATCTGTTCGCGAAAGGTTGTCAAGGACATGGCTCGAGGTAGATCACTGTGTCGCTCAATTTCTTACAGGCCACGGTAACTTTAAGAGCAAACTATACTCATTTAAATTAGTCGATTCACCATTTTGTCAATGCTCAACACCTGATTCTAGCTGTGAACAGTCGGCTCATCATATCCTCTGGGAATGTAGTCTTTGGTACAATGAACGTAACATGATGCTAAATAGCTTACAAATGACGTCTGGGGTAGTGTAGTAGTATATTATGGGGATCTTGTGTCAACTGCGGTGAATTTCCGTGCGTTTAAGCGATTCTGCCATACATACTATAGAAATCAAATATAGCTCACTTAGGACCCATAATATTTTTATCCGTGGTGCTTACCGGTTTGAAAAAGGCGTCTGCCTATTTTGACTCCATTTTGTCTCCCGCTTTGCTAAGGAGGGAAGTGGACTTATTATATTTCCAACTCCTCCAGTTTTCTTCTGATTAATTTCGTTGCGGGTTCCAAGGCACTTAAATTTTTCCTGGGACTTCCCGAGTGTCATAACTCGGTGTTTTCGTGGGTCACCGCTGTTGATCCTGGTGTACAGGAGTTACAGTGGTGGGCGTGTGGGCGGGATTAGTCCCATTCCTGAAATAATATAGAAACCTATAATATCAATGCTGATTCTCTATGCTAGAAAAGGACCGGCCTTCTGGTCGCGAGAAGCGTCAATCAGTTGTTTTGACAATTAAATGAATTACGATTAAGATCCAGATGCTGGAGATACCGAGCCCTCTAAACATGCACTTATAATTCTGAATTAATTGAATATTAGAAATGACCGAGTTCCAAAGTAATAGAAATGAAAAAACAACACAGTACAAAATCTTTTCTTTAATTTAAAATTAGTCGGACATAGGCTTTTAAATTACTTTAAGAGCCGAGAGTGTTATTCTATATAAATAAAAATGAATCATCAAAATGTGTTGCTAAGCGCAAATCTCCAGAATCGGTTCTTATAGAGACAAAAAACTTAAAAACTGGGAAGAAAATAGTAAAAACAACACTTATTTATTTTTCCATTACACTGCGACAGGCCAATAAATTCTGACAGAACGAAGTCTGTCAGGGCAGCTAGTAAATAAATAATCAAGTAATTAAAGAACTCTAATTTTATGGGCTTAAGCGCAATGTTATGAGTAGGTTTACCTAAACGTTTGTGGGGCTCTCTTTGAAATGAGGAATGTTTCATGTTTGTTTACACTGTTTTTATTAACGACAGTAATTGCTGTCAGTACCAGTTCGCAGGATTTGTTTTAAATTAAAACCCGCCTTTGGGGTTTTTATATTTTAAATTTCGAATAACGTCAAAGAGGTATAATGTATGTATATTGTTTGGCCATAAATGTAATAAAGAGTTTTTATTTTTTTTATTTGTCATTTAATATCTGAACATGTTGGGCAAATATTTGATTACCCGCACGTATGGCCTAGTGGTTTTAACTTCGCCAAGTGTTGTGGGTACAAATCCCACACTTTGTGTGATCCACAAATTGTTGTTCTGAGTCTGGGTGTTCTTAGTGCCATTTCATGTATGTTTGTAAAGTCCCCCGCGACACAGGATTTATTCCTAGTGCGAGAGCTATGTATATACCTTTATACGACATTGTAATCGAGATGTGAAAAATCGACATAAATATCGTGCCGGCTAAGAAAGTTATAAAGGTTTGATTGATACTTATTATTGAATAAGTTGCAAGGTGTTGCCGTTTGTGGTTTCCATCACCACTTCAAGTTAACAACTATATCTTTCAAAATGTTCAATTTCTCCAGGATACATACCATGATAATTAGATCTTTATCAGATCCGATCAAATACACGAAGGAAAATCGTTGTGAATTGAGAAGAGAATAAGAAAAAAGGCTGATTAACCATGATTTTGTTTTTTAATTATCGCTTTGTGGTGTGATCCCATTTCAATTTGGTCCAGTTCTAGAAGTCGGTTCTTTTTTTGTTAAAATTTGTGATTATTATCGAACTATGTAAATGGCAAACGCCGACAGTAACCAATGGTATCTATAGATATGTCTACGTATCGATGTGTTATCAGCCCTATCTAATTCTGTGAACAGATAAATATAAACCGAAATATTTGTAAGTGATCGGAAAAAAATACGTTTTTTATATTTTTTCCTTATTTTTATTCTTCATCGCAACATTTACCGTTAATATTTTTGCTCTTTTCTGCCCTTTATTAATATTTATCTCAAGACGTCATATAACTAGAGCCTCTGTAAAAGATCAAGACAGTCAAGACCCGAGTCCTGTTTTTAATCCCCGACCAAAAAGAGGTGTTATAAGTTTCACGTGTCTGTCTGTCTGTCTGTCTGTGGCACCGTAGCTCTCGAACGGATGAAGCGATTTTAATTTAGTTTTTTTTGTATGAAAGGTGAGTTACGTGCGAGTGTTCTTAGACATGTTTCATAAAAATCGGTTGAGCCATTTAAAAGTTATGGGGGTGAAAGTGTGGAAGAGTAACCGAATGTCTGCAAAAATATCTTCGAGTGGGGTCTCAAATGAAAGCGCATAACGTGTTTTTTACTTTTTAAAGGGAACTCAGGTTATTATATCGAGGGTTTTTTAAATTTTGAGAATTTATAGTTATTACACAAATGATATTTATTGTAGGTAATTTCGGTTAGAGAACATATTGAAACTATTATATTATAAATAAGACTAGAAGTTTTAAAAAACAATTTGATTTATGTGACCTATGTAGGCCACATCTGTGGTCGTGTCAGGTGGCAGGATGATCAAATCAAGACGCGATGGGGAAACGACATAATTATATCAAGCATTGGAGGCCCAATGATGCAGAAGCATCACTATGCCGCCATAGTGTGGGTCACCATGCTGCATTGTTGCATTGTCTGCACACGCAATGAGTGGTGACCACCACTCTTGGATTCTGCTTATGCTTTCCATCAGGCAGAGTAAAAAAAAGCCGATTGGCGGAGGATGCTTGCATATCGGGTTGATGAAAGTGTTTCTCGTCGAATCTCTTTCTACAATTGCTAATGGCTCTAATCTCTTGTATTATTGGCTAGTATTTTGTTTTGATTACGTGACTTAGTTGAGAGACGTCATTCACATTTTGTTAGTTTTCTATTATCGTTTACGTTTGGTGAAGGTCAACTTGTGGTGGACACGTCTTTGATTGTGGGAACATAAAAACAGTCGGAGTCTCCCTAAAATATCAAAGGCCAACTGTCGAAATAGTGTTTTGCAGAAAGATAGGGATCATGAAAAGTTTCAGTATTATTTAGTTATATGTTTTCTATTTCTTTTTAAAAAAGACAACTCCCGCATTAGGAATATATATACCCTGTGTCGCGGGGGACTTTTACAAACATACATGAAACGGACACAAAGAATACCCAGAACAGACAGACAGACCCAGACAGAATATATTATTATGTTATAATTTTCACTTATATTTCTTTGTTTATTTTTTAATTTGCCTATTATTTAAGTATTTACTAATATTATAATTAAATTATGTTTATATCTTTTATATGTTCTTTATTTTTTTACTCTAACGTATATTTAAATGTCTCCAAAAGTCTGTTGTCATTAAGAGAGAGCTCTGATATCCATAAGTTATATGTTAACATGTAGTGCTAGTGTTTCAGTTAGGCACATAATTATTTATTTATTCTGATGGAACTGAGTTTACTGCGAGATTGATATACATGAGTTTGCTATAATAAAAAAATGACAGTCTAAATAAAAACAAAAGAGTATTTAAAAAAATAACAGTATATTCTTTATTCTCCTAATACATGAACAAAGTGGTAGCAGTTATATACAGTAGTTAAAAGTAATGTTATAAACTACGTTTACTTTACATTAACATTCGACAATCACACTCTCAATAGAGAACACACATTATAATTATAATCTTAATACAATAAGTTTGTACACAAACGATCTCAAATATTAGAGTCGCACTAAAATCTCACAGATAGAAAATTTCTTTAAATATTTCTCCTGGAGCTATCGTGCTCATGTCAAAGTGCAAATAAACACATCTCTTACACATATTTAATAATTACACATTTCGGATGATCATGTCCATACACGTGAATTAGCTCAATCCCGGAACAAGTATTAAATACCTCTGAACTGCTGACGGTTCGACAAGGTTACACTGGCAGTAGCGCATTCCTGTGTATGAACATAATTTAATATCATGGAAAGTGAATGTATTTGGAATAATCTTCAAGATGTTAAATAGCACAGTTTCTGTTATCAAGACTAACGGGTTTAGCCCAGTAACTAGAAAAACACTTTTTATATTTGCTGTTACTCCACAATAGACAGTTTTTTATAAACCTCTTCTGTAAACAGGGGCCTATGTCTTGCAGTAGACTTTTGAGGATGTTAATGATAGAGGTGGTGACTACTTTGGTAATCGTATATCTTTATTTGTATCTGTACACAACTTTTAACACCGGTATATGTGTTATATGCATAAATCTTTAGCGGTTGTAGGTTCCAATAAAAGCGTCGCAGTTAGGGCAGTAATGATCGCCGTTTTTGCAAGAATCCGTACAGTAAGGTATGCATACACAACACCAACAACTGAAAATAAAATGAACCAATGATTATTAAATGAACATGGTATTGTTGAGGCGCTCATAGCCCAGTTGCACTCGGTGATTAAAAACAATCATCAAGGGTAAGCAACGACGGCGCGGTCAGTACCTGGATGAGTGAGCGCTAGTGGCATGTTACCATGAGTGTCTCCGAGATTCGGAGGTCACGTTAAGCAGTCGGTCCCGGTTGTTTATAGGATAACAGTCGTGAAGCTTAGTTGGAGGCCTTTGGGCGGCTTAAAAAACATCCAACAGCAAGATTACGTAGCAACAACGTTGTCTTGTCAGTCCCCAACCCGCACTTGGCCAGCGTGGGGACGTGTGACCTTAACCCTCTCCTAAGAGGAGATCCTAGCCCAGCAGTGGGACGTTATAACGTTATATATAACGGAACAAATTACGCAAAACAAAATCACTGCAAAGAGAAGGAAAACTTGAAACAAACCATAAACCAACCCGTCTGGCGAGCCTGGTATAGACCTCCTTTCTAAGGATAGGCTTATGTCCAGCAGTGGACTGTTAAAAGCTGTTGATGATAAACGATTTACTTAACCAATAACAGCTTAATTCATAGGATAGTATAGCCTAGGTAGTAGAGCCACGCTGATTTCAGCACGAACGGGCCGGCTCGACCGGAACGGTACTACCCTCGCACAGAAAATCAACGTAAAATGACAGCATTCGTGCTGTCGTGTTTCGTTGGTGAGTGCGAGACCAGAGGCCCAATGATGCAGAAGCATCACTAGCCCGCCATGGCGTGGGTCATCATGCTGCATTGTTGTATTGTCTGCATTTGCAGTGAGTATGGTGACCACCACTCTTGGATTCTGCTTATGCTTTCCATCAGGCAGAGTAGAGTCATTTTGGCAAGGTCAAAAATGAAAAAATACAGAAATTATAAATATAGCTTAACAAATTGACAGTTCTGACTGGACTGAATATCTGCGTCAACTTTTTTGTTAAATATATTTGAGCCTGGCAAAGTGACTGTACTCTGCCTAGTGGAAAGTATTAGCAGTATCCAAAAGTAGTGGCCACCTAACTAAATATCGGTATTTTAGACGAAAGCATTGTTTGCTTGCAAATTTATATTTCACTGTATATGTATGTATAAATTATAATAATAATACATATACATCATATTACATCGGTTTTAAAGTTTCTGGTAATTTGTGTCTGTCTTGATTATTATATAGAAAAACACACACATATACACACACACAGAACAGTGTTTATTTTGATGATAGTCTTAATTAGTGTAGTGTGAGTCTGCTTTTCCCTCATTCGCATTGAGGATGGTGACCTCCACTCTTGAATTCTGCTCATGCTTTCCATCAGGCATGTAATACATAAAAAATAGTGCTCCATCATTCGAATATCATCATAAAGATAATAATAATATACTTACGCTAAGGCACAAAGTAAAACAGCGAAGAGATGTGTTTTCGTCACAGTCTTATATTCCACCCTAGTCACAATCTGGGTACGACATGACGGACAAACATATTGAGTAGGCTTTGGTCCCATCTGGTTACCTAGTACCACAGGCATTACAGTAGTGGTTGTATGAACTACTGCTGGTGAGCCAACTACTACAGAAGCACCCACATTTGTGCCAACAGAAGTTTGAAGCGGTATACCGCCAGAACCGTCTGTATATGGGGGAGGTTCAGCCCCAAAAGTTTTTTCTGAAATGAAGATAAAACTAGTGTAAGTATTATATGAATGGACACAACATCAAATTTTTTTGACTTTTCTACCGTGTAACTTAATGTTGACTTTTTAAGAGCAGGATATAGCCGCGATTACATACCTACATATATATAATTTAATAAGTAAACCTATAATCAACAATGATCATCACTAAGTATGGTAGAGTAAGAGTTTCATCACCTTCTTTGTCATTTTTTACACTTATACAAATTTTATTCTGGGGTTGGAGCGATGCCTTACAATAAAAAAGTTTTTTTTGGCAGGTAATTTTGGGAATGTAACCGCTTTCAGACGGAACAAAACTATTAAGTGTATGTATTATTAAAGGTAACGTATAGTGTCAGGAAATTAGGGTGACGAATGGGGCAGTAATTTTGGGAATGTTACCGCTTTCAGACTGCACAAAAATATTAAGTGTATGTATTATTAAAGGTAACGTATAGTGTCAGGAAATTAGGGTGACGAATGGGGCAGTAATTTTGGGAATGTAACCGCTTTCAGACTGCACAAAAATATTAAGTGTATGTATTATTAAAGGTAACGTATAGTGTCAGGAAACTAGGGCAGGTCTGGGATGGGTAAAAATAACTAAAACCGGTTTGCACATTCTATAGTTGGTGCGTCCTTTAAGACACGGAATCTACAAATTATACTATATGCAGATTAGTGTGTTTAAACAAAAGGTTAAAAGATTATGGGAAATAACCTTGAACCTTTTATTTGTACATATAGATTACGTATGGATATATTCAACAGATTTGTTTATTGAAATTTGTAACCGGTCTAATACCGAGTTTTAGATATACAATTGACTGTAATAGGCATTTGATATATTTTACAAATTCAAAAACTTCGAGAATGTATAATGTAATATGTCTCAGTCATACTAAGTACTAATATTATAAATTCGAAAGGAACTCTTTATATCATGCTTTCACGGCTAAACTGCTGAACCGATTTGGATGAAATATACAATGAAGATCCTTTGATTTTTTATGAAGAACATAGGCTACTATTTACCTTGATAATCGACACACACACGGGTGGAGCCGCGGGCAAAAGTTAGTAAATAATAAATAGAATTATATCGTAGTGATAATGATTTAGATAAATTTAAAAATACTTATTAAGTGAGCTAACGTGAAACCTAAAGTTATAAAACAATTCTGTTTTTCCCTCTTATCCTATTGTTTAGTTTATCAGATATAACGTTATATTGATTAAATGTTTTGTGTATTATCTATGATAGTGATAAGATAGTTGTTGTCCCTGTACTAATAACCTCTCCCACCACAAACAATTCATATGTTAGGCAATTTGCTAGACGGTAATCCTACTTAATATTATAAACGCGAAAGTTTGTAAGTATGGATGTATGGATGTTTATTACTCTTTCACGCAAAATCGACTAAACGGATTTGGATGAAACTTTACAGTAATATAGCTTAGACATCAGAATAACACATAGGCTACTATTTGCAGCGATAACCGACATACACACGGGCGGAGCCGCGGGCAACAACTAGTAACTTAAATAAAAAAGGAAATGAATACATTTATACATATATATAAATACACACTCCTCATATGATGTCCGTGTGATCACGGATTAAAAATAAAGAGTGTCACCACCCCTATTTATTATATGGTTGTAGTAAGAGCCGAAACAAACTACTCAGGTCAACATAAATGCAAAAGAAGGAAAGTGACTTGAAACAAATCCTTTAGCAACCCATCTGGCCAGCGTGGCATAGGCCTAAATATCTTCTAAGGAAAGGTTTATGTCTAGCAAAATCGTTGATTGCTGATTCTTACTCACTGTGATCTTTTATCACATTAAGCCACTTAACAATCGAAACATATTTACAAACACAAAATGTTGATTACCCCATGCATATTTTATGTCGGATAAAAATAAATGTAGGTATAAACAGATCAACTTTCAATGAGCGACAGAAGACGATGTTAGTATCAAAGACACAAAATATTTGTCTGTTAAGGTTATGTTTTGTTTATATCATTGAATGGATTTCTTTTATTAATCACTAGGTTAATCTTATCTGATAATTTAAGCAGTTGGAGATTGGTAGTTGTAAGTTGTACTTTAATTGGTTAACTATTATGTTAGTACACTATTTTGATTTTCTAAACTGAACCTTCAGTGTAGTGACAGAAACATTGAAGTAATTTAAAAACTACTTACCAGTGTGTGAATCCATTTTAATACGATAATAACTGAGATGTTCTATTTAAAATCTCTTAACCTGTCTCTATAACTTCCGAGGATTGAACACAAAGCAGAACTAATACCCGTCTGATATAACACGAACTTATAAGTGTAAAATTTCGACAAATAATGGCGAAAGCGATAACGCCCTGGGGGTTCCGTGAAAAAAGTGTTCGTTTATTTAACCAATGTGTTTTATTTACACTTTTGTTTTTTTTTTATATTGTCTCTCTGTAATGGAAAGCTGAGCAGGATCCGAGAGTTATGGTCACCATATTCATTGCGAATGCAGCAATGCAACATGATGATCCACACTATGGCGGCCTATTGAGAAGCTTCTGATGGGTGTCCGATCTCGCACTCGCCAACGAAACAGGACAGCACAAATTATGGTGTCATTTTAGGTCTTCTGTTTCAGGGTGGTATCGCCCTGGCCGAGCGGGCCCATTCTTGCTGAAATAAGTGTGCCTACTGATGTTAAAAATATACTTTGTGTCATAAAATAATTTGAAGAACAAGCTAATCAGTGAACCACATTCAGTAAGTTGGTATATTAAGATAAAAACATGCTATTTGGAATTACCAGAAGTATTTTATTATGCATGTTGTACCTACTATCTATGAGAACAAATTTTACAAGCTTTTATTTACCTTGTTGCATGTATGTATAGTCCGAACCAAACTTTATGACATCTTAGAACATCGTGCGAGTCACTGCGCAGTAAATAGTTTTAGGTATCAGAGGGACATAAAGGGGTGCGGGGGGAAGCCGACACACGCCGAGTCTTGCTTGTGGGTGTGTGAACTGTGTCCCTACACTACAAACACACACACACAAACAAGCATAGTCATTGACTGCCTCGTTGGTCTCGCAGTTGGCGTGTGCGACTGCTGATCATGAGGTCTTGGGTTCGATTCCCGGGTCGGACCAAATGTTTCTATGATCAATGACACAATATACTATAGACCGTCCCTCCCTTGGCCAATACTGTACGCCTTAAAAAGCTAGAAAAGTTCAACTAAATCTAGATGGCGCTCAAAATAAGCTCTAAAAAGCAGTTTAACAAAGTTTAACAGTATTTTATTGATGTGCTTTAATTCTAGTAACTATATTAATATTTTTCAAATATAAAACTTGCTTTGTATTGCTTGCTTTAAAAAAATGATTTTCAATTGCCTAGCTAAAAGTTATCACCTATGTTTAGGAGATGCCGTTGCAATCGATTTTTAATAAACTTGAAAATAATTACCTATTTACTACGCTAGATGTCACATTTATAAGTTATTTGGTTGAATCAGAGAAACAATGCACTCATGAATGGCAACATTGCAAAAATCGTTCATATCTTCCAGTAGTTAATACGGAACGGCAACGTCGCTTGAGCCGCATACTCAGTTTAAAAATATTAATTAATATGAATGTTTATTTTTAACCGACCTCAAAAAAAGAAGGTAGTTATCAATTCGACTGTATTTTTATTTTTAACCGACTTCCAAAAAGGAGGAGGTTCTATGTTCCACTGTGTGTTTTTTTTTAATGTATGTTCACCAATTACTACGTCAATTGTGGACCGATTTTGAAAATTCTTTTTGTATTTGAAAGGGTATGCTCCCGAGGTGGTCTCATTGTCACCATATCAGGATCTGATGATGGGATCCCAGGAAAATTGAGGGAAACCCTCATTTTTTTAGGCACATATTATGTTTTCGTATATTTTCTGAAGTTAACCCGGTATTTTCGTCTGGTAGTCATCATATTATGATGATGAGCTGATGGTGTAAGGTACAACTCTTTAACGGTTAGGAGTTGGAGGATAAATCTTTAAATATCATATGTATGTATGTTACCTTTAGTCGTATTCTTTCAAATTATTTAGGTAAGCTGATGATCGAAGGTACAACTCCTCAACGGTTAGGAGTTGGAGGATAATTCTTTCAATTTCATACGTATCTATAGACCTTTAGTCGTATACTTTCAAGTTATTTAGGTTAGCTGATGATAGAAGGTTAAACTCTTCAACAGTTAGGGATAAGAGTTTGATTTTCATATTACACGTACGTATAGACCTTAATTTGTATTCTTTCAGTTATTCATATGGATCGTTTTATTGAGTAGACATCCACTAAGGAAGGTATTTTGGAATTTCTACCCCTAAGGGGGTGAAATACGGGTTGAAAGTGTGGACGAAAGTCCGTCATTTTTAAGTTAGAAACATGAAACTTTAACTTTGGGCTACTGATTAAAAATGAGTAGATACGTATTCAACCGTTTCTGGATATTATTTAACTTGGTTACGCGCGACGCGACGTAATATGACCCCTGCCCCTGGTAATACCACGGCCTCACAGAAAACCGATGTGAAAAAGTGCTTGCGCTGTGTTTCACCGAGTGAGTGAGGATACCGGAGGCTCATACCCCAACCTCTCCCCCCATCCCAATTTACTATGCCCCAAAGGCCGGTAACGCATTTGTCAAATTATTTTGAGAAATAATCAAACTTTACAAAATATACTATAAAACAATATATTTTCTGTAAATAAATGCAAAAAGCCAACAAACACGTGGTATTCTCAGGCGGTCACCCATCCAAGTACTAACTACGCCCGATGTGGCTTAACTTCGGTGATCGGACGAGAACCGGTGTATTCAACATGGTATGGACGTTGGTAATCAGATCGTTATATTTAACGTTGAGTATCCAGCACTATGACATCAACTCAATGTTAAAAGTGTCGCTACAACTTTTAGCGAGAAGCGCGACAAGGAACTTCGTTCCAAGAACATTTCTTATGATTGTTTTATTAATAACTAGGTTTCGCCCGCGACTTCGTTCGCATTTAATAAAAAGTATCCTATGTTACTTCTAATACCTCTACAAGAATATGTGTTTCATGATGATCAGATTGATCAGCTAAGTAGTTTTCGCCGGAAAGCGTAACAAACGAACTTACGTTCGCATTTTTAACATTAGGATTATTTATAAGACACAAACCGAAAGAAAATCCTTAATTACACCTTTTTGTCATCTACAGTTGATAAATTAATATGTGCAAGCAATTCTCGACATTATCAACTCGTAATTATCAAATTTTTTATTTGCATACATTCACGATCAACAACATTTATAAACGCCAAAAACTGTTTTTAGACATGTATTATAAGGACGGGAATTGCAACTGCAACATGCAACTGTATTTTATTAATTCATCAATTTTATTTTGTTTTTTGAATCCATAAAAAAAAAATGTCAGTCCTTAGTTCCTTACTTATGTCAATTGAGAAACTTAAATACAAAGTTTAAAGTGAATCCATTAAAAATAAAAGTTTCAAACAATTAATAAAAAAAAAGATTTTAAAAGAGAAAAGCGGTTATTTTAAAATTAAAAACAGACATTTCAATTTTATTTATTTGTGTAGATCTCTCTGACGATAAAAAAAATATTACATAAATTATGTAGGTACTAATATAATTAATTATTTAAAAAACGACATCTAGTGGTACATTTCGCAATAATACAATGACAATAATCTTGACAGTTGATTGTTGGGTTCGTATTGGTGTTGGGGGTCAGAAAATATCGTTGTAATTCACGATTTGATACACTTAGTGACATCTAGGGAACATTAAGCTTACTATAAATCCGCGTACAGGTCTCGCCTAGTAGAGTGTTGGTCTAGTATATATTTCGTCAGTGCTATGATCTACAAATATTTGTTTCGGAGTTTGGATGTTTTCTATGTATAATATTTATGTATTTACAAAAAAAAGTATATATGTATTTGTATCAGTTGTCTAGTACCCATAACACAAGCTCTGCTTAGCTTGGGACTAGATGGCGTTGTGTGTTAGATGTCTGAAATATTTTATTTATTTATTCATGTTTTTATAAATTAAATTGTATCTATAAAATAAGTACCTACATGCAATAATAGATTTCATATTTTATTTAAATCCACGTGTCTAATTATTTTCGACTTAACTGTACCTGCGCACACCTGCTTGCGCAGCTAACTTCAGAACCGTCATAAAGTTTGGTTCGGACTATACCTATGTTTGTTCGGACTGAATCTTGCAACTTATTTTCTAAGGTAATAGAGAAATAGGAAGGTATTTAAGAAGTAAATAGATACGCATTTGAATTAATGTTCCTGTAAGTATCGTCCATCAAAATTTAAAGCGCTTTGATTTGATGGCATAAATCTTTTAAAACAGATCAAATTAAAACAAAACGAACCAGTTACGTAGATTTGAAATAGGCTCAGTAGTTCAAGGGCATATTTAATACATTAATTTGTTTAACCATTATAGCTAACTGGTATAACACGTTTCTATGACTGAGAAAAATATAGCTCCGATAACGAAGTCGTCCGCCACCAGCCACCTTCTTTAAATCATCGGTCCATCGTGCCGCAGGGCGCCCTACACTACGTTTGCCTAATCGCGTTCTCCACTCTACCACATTTCGGCTCCAGCGACCATCGGTTACTCAGGAGACATGGCCGGCCCACTTCCACTTCAGCGTACTGATTCTCTGTGAGATGTCGGTTACTCCAATTCTCTGTCGAATAACTTCATTACGAATTTTATCGCACAGAGAGACACCCAGCATCACACGCTCCATCGCACGCTGAGCTACTTTAAACTTGTGGACCAGCCCGATGGTGAGTGTCCACGTCTCGGCTCCATATGTCATTACAGGTAGGACGCACTGGTTGTATACTTTGGTCTTAAGTGATTGAGGTATCGCCAACTCGAAGATATGACGTAGCTTCCCATACGTGTAAGGTATAATATATATTATAATAGTAATAGTATTTTAAGTTATTTTATTAATAATTGGTTTTTTGTTTGTTTTGTTCATAAATATTAGGTTTCTGTTTCATTTGGTAAAGAGATTTTGTAAATACATTAGTGCGACATTTAATATGTAGATAGAATCAATATAAAGTAAAAGTTCAATGTGTGTATGCATATAGCAACACAGACCGACAGACCGGAGGAGAGTGGCTATAGCGTCTTTATACAGTGTGGTAATTACTATTATATTTGGCTTGGCACCGATTTCAAACCTATGAATAGGTAGCACATACAAATAATAGTGTTTAATCATTTAATATTGGTTTGCATATGAGGTGTATTTAATTAAATCTTTATTAAGTTATTTTATACTTTTTAGTTTTTGAAGTCGGTTTTTTAAACGAAGTTTTTTTTATACAGATAAAGTATTCATATCATAAAAATCAAATAGTGGAATATCGAGAATGGTATTTTTCGTTAGCTACTGAACCCTAAAATATTATTATAGATAGCGAGTGACGACTAACAGATAAACGTTTAATCTGTAGGTATGTATATAGCAAGCTCTTTCGTAGTGAAACGTAATTCTGTTTTTTTATTCCATAACCCGAAATTCCAAGCGTCTCTTTTCAATCATGCTCAGCTCCTATCGTTTGCCTATCCCATTTTAGCCACGCCAGCAAAACACACTATTTAAAAAAGTCATAAAAATCGGTCAAATACTTTCAGAGTTCATCGTGAGCATCCACGTGACTCGAGAATTATAATATGTACCTGTAAATACACACATCAAAAGTGTCTAGGGATCAACATATGTGTCTAGGGATCAACATATATTTTTGCAATAACTTTTCTCCTGATTGATATTAATTAAAATTTTCTTTAAAGATTCATCAAATAAAGTGTTTTCGTTTGTCACAGTAACGATAAACCAAGTCACTTTTGCATTAATAAAGAAATTTGCCATTTTCCTAATAAAGGGAATTTTGATATTTGAACCACTAACATTAAAGTTCGAAAAAAAGACTGAAATAACAGTTTTCTTTAAAATTTTATTAGGTAACTTAAACAATTAATAATCCGTGTTTCTACCGCGAACACTAACAACACAAGAATCGGTTTGGCATACTCAAAATGAGTTCATCCAAATCACGCTGTGGAATGGCCGCCAATGTTCGTTGCAACAACAAAAAAAGGTCTTCTTGCGACTGGATACCCTCCATATTCGGCAGAGCTCTTCTCTGTAGCATATCCCATGCATGCTCAATCGGGTTCAAGTCTGGCGACTGAGCAGGCCAGGGCCAAAGCCACATCTCAATCTCAAGAAATCCGCATAAAAATGCTTGATCCCTAGACACTTTTGATGTGTGTATATAATTTTGCACATACTAAAACGTAGTTAAAAAGGTATTTAATTGAAAACCATATGAATGATTAAAAATTACTTACAATAAAACTATAACAGGACTTATTTTGTACATTGAACATATGTATATTAAATTTGCTATGAAGAGCTATTTATAATCGACATTAAAGTCAAAACTGTATTTTAAGGTTTTCATAGTTTAAATATTGTTCTTCTTTAAAGCTTTTTAGGTTGCGATTTTAAATAGAACTGTATCTACAGACTTTAAGTGGCAATTTTTTTTTGCCGTATTTTTTTAAATAATATGTAGTTATCCTAAGCAAAGCAATCCTCTGGATTTTCTACTCAACGTGACCCCACACACGTGACAAAATTTAATCTTTTGTAAGCAAACATTATCATCTATAAACGATTATGTCTATTTATCGCGACAATACATTCTTACGCAGTGTTTGACTGCAAACCCAATAGGTATCTTTTGTTTATTAAACCTGCGATAACACAAAGATGACCCGACGGAATTATAATTACAAATTTTAACAAAAAAAAATCGACCTCAATCTGGACCAAATTTAAATGGGACCATTCGGGAAGCACCAGCTTTCAAATAAAAAAGAATCATCATAATCGGTTCACCCAGTCGAAAGTTATGAGGTAACAAACATAAAAAAAATATACAGTCGAATTGAGAACCTCCTCCTTTTTTTGAAGTCGGTTAAAAAGGGACGGGGAGTTTGGGTAAGGTAACCTTACTGAATTAGTAAAATACAAAAATATAATCTATCTATACTTATAATAAAAAGGTAACAGGTCCAATTCTGTCCATTGAAAATATTTTGAAATTTTTTTTTGGAGGGCTCTCCATTATCGATACTGAAGCCAAAACTGTAATTTTTTTCATTTTTGTCTGTCTGTCTTTATCTTGGCCGCGCATCGCGCTGAAACTACTGAATGGATTAAAATGAAACTAGGCATGATTTGAGTTCATACTACGAGGTAGGACACAGGATACTTTTTATCCCGAAATTCAGCACGGTTTCCTGGAGAGGGGATGAAAGTCAAAATTTGTACTTAGTTGTAATTCAATAACACATACTCCGATATCATTCATTTTTTTTTGCTAGAAATAAAAAAGCGGCCAAGTGCGAGTCGGACTCGCCCATGAAGGGTTCCGCGGCAGCAAGTATCATAATATAATTTTTATATTATTTTAATATTTGTGTTGATTGAATGAAAGGTAAATTGCAGTTTACGATTTATGACGTATTAAAAAAAACTACTTACTAGATTTCGTTCAAACCAATTTTCGTTGGAAGTTTACATAGTAATGTACATCATATATTTTTTTTAGATTTATCATTCTCTTATTTTAGAAGTTAAAGGGGGGGGGGGGGACACTCATTTTATTTATTTATTTATTTATTTATTTAATACATCATACACTTTAGGTGCATTGGCGGACTTAATGCCTAAGGCATTCTCTACCAGTCAACCATCGGGTGATGCAGAGAATTCAAAAAGTAGGTGCAATTTGTAAAAAAAATGTATTAAAATAAATAGATCTGGCAATAAATCAAATACAAATAATATATAACAGCTAATCGTACATACAAGAACTAATACATACTATACATACATCTAAATACATATAAACTTATATAGATACATAAATACGCGAATACTAGGAATAATAGATGACAATTATGTAGATGTTGATTCTGCAAGTTGTTTTATGAGATGCTGCTTTACTTTTATCTTAAAAGAAAAGGTGTTGGTGGCCATCCTGATTTCGAGAGGGAGCTTATTCCAAAGTAGAATGGACTGAACAACAAAAGATGAGCCAACAAACTCAGACGTATGGGAGGGACAACGAAGAAGGAGGTTATTAGTGGACCGAAGGTTTCTGTTGTGGTTGCTGCAAAGAAGTTGGAAGTAGGAAGTTAAGTAGTGTGGTGAAGATGGGTTATTTAAAATTGAGTACAAGAAAGTGAGAGCTCGTTGTTCTCGTCGTAAGCGAATAGGTAGCCAGTTGAGTTGCAAACGGAAAAGAGAAACGTGATCATATTTACGGAGATTAAAAACGAATCGAATGCAGTTATTAAGAAGACGGTCTAGTTTATCGAGAAGATCTGCATTCAGGTCATAACAGCACACGTCACCATAGTCGATTATGGGAAGGATAAGGGTTTGCACAAGCATAGTCTTAGTTTTTGGAGGCAAAAAATTTCTCAAGCGATAAAGCGCCCGAAGAGTGCCAGTAACTCTCTGGCACTGGTTTGTAACTTGCTTACGCCAGCTCAATGTGTAATCTATGTGCAAGCCAAGATCCTTCACAGACTCGCACACAGGTATAGTCGTCCCATTAAAAATTATAGCCGGAAGAGTTTCGGTGACTATCCTGCTCATCAGTCGACAACTTCCAACTATAATGGCCTGACATTTTGATGGATTTACAGTCAAGCCAAATCTTTTGGACCATGTATTAATCGATTCCAGATCGCTGTTAACCTTATCTATTGCTAGCGAAATATCTTCGAGCTTAGCTTGCGAAGAGAGCTGAAGATCATCGGCATACAGATGATACGCACATTGAAGTTTCAGGGTTAGGAGATTAATGTATACAGAGAATAACAATGGAGAAAGAATACCGCCTTGAGGAACGCCAGAGTCAATTTCGTACCAATCTGAGGACGCTTCATCGACACGGATAAACTGCTGGCGTCCCCGAAGATAAGATGAGAACCATTCCAGCGCTTCGGGTGAGATCATAAGATGGGAAAGGATAGATAGGAAGATATAGTGGTTGACAGTATTGAAGGCATTAGAGAAGTCGATCAGCACTAACACAGTGACCTTTGTGTCCTCCATACCCGCCCTAATGTCGCCTGTCACTTTGAGAAGTGCGGAAGTAGTGCTGTGACCAGGCCTGAAACCGGATTGTAACGGGTCCAGGAGGCTATTTTCATAAATGAAATTAGAAAGCTGTTTAAGCACACACGATTCTAGGACCTTGGAGAGGAAGGGGAGAATAGAAATTGGTCTGAAATGATTGGGGAGGGTGGGATTTGCAACTTTAGGTAAGGGGATGACACAAGCTTTGCGCCAAGAGGATGGGAAAATTCCGGAGTATAAGGAGTAGTTGATAATGTGGGAGATTATAGGTAAGATGTGGTCTAGGATTGTAGTGATCATGCGTCGGCTGATTTGATCACAACCAACAGCTTTGGATTTGATGGAGAGTATTATCTTTTTAATCTCACCCGGAGCAACCGGAGAAAATTTAAAAGGGTTTATGTTAGGGCTGTTTAAGCTCGCCAAGTAGTCCACAGTACGATGCCGGATTTGGTGATCCAAATAAACAGAGGAGGAGAAATGACGATTTATCTCATCCAAACCAACCATCCCCTGCAGATCACCTGATCGCTGCTTACCGATGCCCAGTGTTCCTAAAAACTTCCATATATTGGTGGGGGATGAATGGGTGATGTTGTCAAGAATGTGTTGGCGTTTTGCGTTACGTATCATCTGATTGCAACGATTTCTCGCAGTTTTGTATAAGACACGTTTTTGTAAACTTGCTTGAAGCTTGAAAACTTTCGGGTGATACGGTTTTAACAGTTTTTAAACGTTGCATTGCGGAAGGAGTATTTCCTAGTGTTTGGCGGTGCGGTAATATTCGAATAATACCAAAAAGCGGCGATAAGCCGCCGGACGATCCTAAATCCTATCGACCCATAACACTGTTACCATCGCTGGGAAAGCTTTTAGAGCGTCTTGTAGTACCACGACTTCTACCGGGTGGAGTTAAATTTCATGATAGACAATTCGGCTTTACGTTGGGAAAATCGACAACTGATGCGGTTATATCTGTAAGGAAAACTGTCACCGAGTCAAGTTTTCAATACGTTTTAGGCATCTTCTTAGATATATCTGGCGCCTTTGACAATGCGTGGTGGCCCATGCTATTGCTAAAATTAAAATTAAGAGGTTGCTTTAAAAATATTTATTCCCTTATCTCCTCGTACTTCTTACAAGGTACTACTAAATTGAGACTTGGGCATCATTCTGTGTCGAAGGCGCTTACGATGGGGTGTCCTCAAGGGTCAGTGCTAGGACCATACTTGTGGAACATAGGCTTCGACGATTTTCTGGCAATGCCTGTGCCGTCCGGATGTACCCTGAATGCGTACGCGGACGACGGTTTGTTATTGATAGAGTCGGATACTAGAACGGGGCTTGAGAGGCTGGCCAGTGAATGTTTGGACTTAATATCTCGGTGGGGTGGGCGTAATCGGTTGACGTTTGCACCAAACAAAACCTTCCAGCTACTTCTGAAAGGTAACCTCAAATCACCGCCTTGTATTAAATTTGAAAATATTACTATTAAAAATAAAACCTCGGTTTGTTATTTAGGATTGGTTTTAGAAAGAAATTTTTCATTTATTGAACATATTAGAACAGTTAATGAAAAGTCTAAAAAGAGTTTCTTTGCACTGACGAGGATATCAACTGCGACATGGGGTCTGTCATATAATACACTAAAGATCATATATGGAGCTACTTATTTGGGTTCTATTTGCTATGGTGCTCCTGTATGGGCAGATAGGGCGACTGTAGGTGCTGTCCGTCGCAAACTGTTACAAGGCCAACGACCTGCATTGATTTTCTTGTGCAAGGCATATAGGACGGTTAGCACTGAGGCTTTACCGGTGTTGGCAGGTGTTCTTCCGGTCGATCTCGAGGTGCAAAGACGTGCAGCCATGTACTATTCCACACTACAAAACATGGAATGCGATTTTTTGGGCATACGAGACCGCGGTAAAATCATAAGATTGTTTCAACAAAAAACCAATGTCTATAACGACCTCTTGGATGAATGGCAGAAACGATGGGACGAATCATCTAAGGGGCGCCACCTTTACCAGTTCTTTCCATCTGTTCGCGAAAGGTTGTCAAGGACATGGCTCGAGGTAGATCACTGTGTCGCTCAATTTCTTACAGGCCACGGTAACTTTAATAGTAAACTATACTCATTTAAATTAGTCGATTCACCATTGTGTCAATGCTCAACACCTGATTCTAGCTGTGAACAGTCGGCTCATCATATCCTCTGGGAATGTAGTCTTTGGTACAATGAACGTAACATGATGCTAAATAGCTTACAAATGACGTCTGGGGTAGTATATTATGGGGATCTTGTGTCAACTGCGGTGAATTTCCGTGCGTTTAAGCGATTCTGCCATACATACTATAGAAATCAAATATAGCTCACTTAGGACCCATAATATTTTTATCCGTGGTGCTTCCCGGTTTGAAAAAGGCGTCTGCCTATTTTGACTCCATTTTGTCTCCCGCTTTGCTAAGGAGGGAAGTGGACTTATTATATTTCCAACTCCTCCAGTTTTCTTCTGATTAATTTCGTTGCGGGTTCCAAGACAGTTAAATTTTTCCTGGGACTTCCCGAGTGTCATAACTCGGTGTTTTCGTGGGTCACCGCTGTTGATCCTGGTGTACAGGAGTTACAGTGGTGGGCGTGTGGGCGGGATTAGTCCCATAAAAAAAAAAAAGACACGTTTTTCTTCGGTACGATCCCTCCTAAACTTGATAAAGGCCCTATCTCTTTTCCGCATAGCTATGAGTACCTCCTTTGTCATCCAGGGAGCAGGTTGTCTTTTAATTTTAATTTTCTTTATAGGTGCATGAACATCATAAAGGGCAAGAATGGCGTTATTGAAGTTATTTACTTTCTCGTCTACATTTTCAGCTGAAGTTACTGCGTCCCAACTAAGTTTTGAGGCATCTGTACACAGTTTGTCAACCTCCATACGGCCAAAACTGCGCATGTACAAAATTTTAGGTTGGATTTTGGGTGGTTTAAGGATGTAGGAAAGAAATATAAGATCATGATTGGAGAATGCCGGTGCTTCCAGTTGGCCGTGGTTGCGGACTAGTGTTGGAGCCGATGTTAGCATTAAATCTAACCAAGTGTCCACGCCTAAGCTGTTATGGTGAGTTGGTTGTAGTGGTAAGATCTGCATTCCGGCAGACTCAACAATCTGAAGAAGTTTACAGGAACGAGAGGTACGGTGAGTTAGGTCTGTGTTAAAATCTCCCATGATGACGTGGTGACCGTATGTAGACTCTAAAGATTCCAGTACTGTTTCCAGACTGGAGAAGTAATCTATCGAAGGAGGACAATAAACAGCCCCCAGAACCATTTTGGCTCCCCTCACAGAGACTTCGAGAAATAAGAATTCTGCGGCAGTGGCACCAGGAGGAGAACAAGCTAGAACTTTATAGGGAAGGGAACAGTGTACATAAATGGCAACTCCTCCACCCCTCCTACCAACACGATCATTTCGAACAAGGGTGTAGTCTGTGAGGGGATAGTAAGTAGAAAGAAGATTTGGCTTAAGCCAACTCTCTGATATCAGGATGGCATGTACGTTAGTGCTATTGAAGGCCTCCGCCAAGTCGTCAAAGTGACTGGGTAGGCTCTGAGCATTCAGATGACAAACATTAAACAGGTGCTTCGATTGGCCGACGAATGTAGATCGCAAGCGTTCACCTAATGTCTCAGTAAAAGAGGTAAAACTATCATCGTCAGAGGATATAGCAGACTCATATGCAGCATTATCAGAATCAGAATTATATGATATCATCTCTTTAAAATTAATAATAATAAATATATAAAGTATAACTATGTAAAAAAAATATAAATATATAAACTAAACAATAAATACGTACGACTGATATCTTAACTAATGCAAAAAACTTACTCAATTCGCACGAACATACTTCTCTGCACCACCCACCAGCCAACACAAAATGAAATTGAACAACAAAAAATTACATAGACGATTACAATTTAGGAAACACGATAAGACATAGAGACGAGGTAGACATAAGTTGTGTGAATATAGTTGAAAATAAAAAAGTGTGTTGCTAAAAGAAATTGATGTTATAAAAATTGTATGTTAGTGTTTCCGAACGCAACTCGTCGTGTCAAGCGTCAGTAGTACGTCACTTTCATAGAAAATGTCAAATTGACAGTGTTTACAAAAGTAAACAAAGCTGAAAATGTTAATGGGTAATTTGTTTGTGTGACAGTACTAAAGTAATAGACCTAAAAGATAATTACTGTTTACCTGCCAGTCTTCTATCGAGTTACATGCAAAAACACTAACAAGATTGTAGTCCCATCTTGAACAATAAAAATGATATTATTACGCCTTAACTGGAGCATTCTTGTGTAGGCAAGGCGAGACATTCTTTTTGGTGCCGCTTCTAGCAGTTCTAGCCTGTGACACCGTTTCGTGGGGAGCTTTTGGGTGTTTCGATAATAGGTCTGACAGTTCCTCATCAGTGGTAACCTTGAGCCGCTTGCCATCGAGTACCTTAATAAGTATCGTGCCATCCTGTGTCCAGCACGCACGAGTGCCGAAATGATTACGGGCTTTAGCAAATATGGTCTGTCTAACCTTAGTGAGGAACTCACGGATTGAAATCGACGAGCCCTTAAGTGCCGTTTTAGCCCTCCAAATAGATGTCCTGAGCTCCATACTATGGAACCTAACTAAGATAGGCCGGTGGTGATCCTTATTGCGCGGCCCGAGTCTGTGAATGACTCTTCAGTGTATCCTTCAAAGTGCAGCTTATTTTTGATTATATCCAGTACTATTTGGTTACAATTTTCACCGTCAATCTCTACTACCCCCATCAAAAGCAGTGCCTTGCGTCTATGCCTTGTCTCCAAGGCATCAATAGCTTGAGAACATTGACTTATCTGCCTCCGCAACAGCCCCAGCATACTGTACATTAGTGCCCGGAAAGTTCTGAACTCTTCGGCAACCCTAGAAACTGTATCCTTCGAAGGACCCGTGCAATGCAGTTGTGACTCCAGTTGCTCCATTCTCTCCACCTCATCCTCCACCTCTCGTCCCCCGCGCGCGCCTAGGTCACACCTCCAACGTCCAGTCATTCGCGGCACTTGACCCACTTTGAACCCTGCAGCTGAGCCGCAATAAAAACCTACATGGCTACTTAACCGTATAAGCTAGAATAAATAAAGAGATACGAAAAGAAAGTTAAAAGTATACAGAATAAACTTATCTCTCTATGTTTAATAGTAAATTACTATATATAATACGTAAAGTCGGGTTAAACGTAGTATTCAGAAAACAAAAAAAAAAAAAAACTTTATTTTTACATTACAAGAAGGATTGTTATATTTTTGTCAATAAAATAATTTCACAACAAACTAGACTTATTTCCCTTTCTAATGGCATATAAATTATTATATTTAATTATATCTAAGTATTTAAATAATATTTATATATTATATAATAATGCATAATTTTTGGGTTCAAATTTTAGCGCTTTCGACTTATTCGCGAAAGCGAAATAATACCAAAATGGCCGCAGCTAAGGCCGTCCTACTCCCGTAATCTGTTGTTGAAAAAAGTCACAGTGTGTATTTTAAACAGAATTATTTTAGAAAGAAGATCGATAACATATATATATTATGACTTTAAACGGTAAAAAGGTCCTATCTACACGCGATAAAATAAAACAAAAAACAAAAAATGTTGCAAATACAATTTTAACGTTAATAGCGAACCTTATTTAGTGAAGCACTCCTCTAATGATTTTTGGGCAGCTTCAATACTCTCCAGTTGTGGCATTTTGTGATGTAGTGTACAGCTGGTAGGTGGTGACTCTTATATAACTAAGATCCGCACATAGACTTGCACCAACACGTGTTGTGTAGTTTCAAACAACTTGCTATAGAAATTAGATGTACTTATATAGAAACTCTAACTATTTAAAATGAAAATAATATTAAACTTATTGCTGTATGTGTTGATGTTTTGACACCTACCCACTTTTTACCACTTTGAAAGTGTCTCTCGCGCACCCTATTCAGTTTAGAAAAAAATGATATTAGAAACCTAAATATCATTTTCGAAGACCTATCCATAGATACCCCACACGTATTGGTTTGATAAAAAAAAAATTTTGAGTTTCAGTTCTAAGTATGGGGACCCCCAAAGTTTATTGTTTTTTTTTATTTTTGTGTAAAAATCTTAAAGCGGTTCACAGAATACATCTACTTACCAAGTTTCAACATTATAGGTCTAATAGTTTCGGAAAAAAGTGGCTGTGACATACGGACGGACAGACAGACAGACAGACAGACATGACGAATCTATAAGGGTTCCGTTTTTTGCCTTTGGCACGGAACCCTAAAAAATAAAATATAACGGGAAAAGTCTTTTTTTTGTCCGCGACTATACACTGCCTGTAGGAAGCTGAGACAGATGTGTAAATATCCGGTACGAAGTTCGCCGTGTCAACTAGTAAAAAAATAAGGAGAAATAAATACTGATTAAAAAAAATCTAGATAATTCTGATTAGGACGAGTTATGACAATCTGTTCATACTAATCAAAGTACATGACGTCAGTTATTAGTAAACAAAGATTGCGGTGCATGTGAACTTTTTTTATAAATCACACTTAGTACCTATAGTTAGTCTGATCTAAGAAGTAGATTATGACAGGTGAGACTGACGTTCCGTAACGACAGAATGCAACCATGCACAAATGGAAGTGACAATAAAACTATGTTAATTTAAGTCAAATCAATTTTATAAATGTAATAATTCATACTACTGAGTAGAATAAATGTAATGGGGCATATTTCTGTTTAAATTTCCACAAATAAAATTAAATAGTCGCGTGATTCTTCATTTCTGCATTCTGTCCTAAAACAGTTACATTCTGTGTTTTTTTTTTTAATTTAGTGATGTGACATTTTAATCGTTGCGGAGGTTAAAAATAATCGTTTTGATTTACAAATCGTATGTAATCGACTTGCTAACCAGTATTCATTTTCGTTATAATTAAGTAACTAATACTTATTCATTCATTTTTTTTACTTTCATTTTATGCTTTTCGTATAATGAAACTGAAGTGAAAAAACATTAATATTTATATCATTAATTTTTATATTAAAAAGACAATTTAAATAATATTAATATGTTATCCAAAAGTATCATTCTTTCGTTTCTGTTTCAGCATAATTAGCCATTGAAATTTATAATCATATATTTATATTTATATTATTTCTGAAATTAAATACCGTGAAATTAATTTTTTCGTCACTTTATTTGAGTTAGTTTGAGGTCAAATGTGTGTGAAAAAAACTAATGTCACGTATAGAACAAGACGTTATGATAAGTATTAGTATCGACACTAAACACAATATTAAGAACATATACAATGATCGAAAAGTAAGTTCAATTCTTTTTTATCTTTTGCAGCGCTATGTTATCTATAGACATATATACCAAATCAATTTCTATTCCAGAATCCAATACGTAGCCATAACATTATCTAATTTTAGCTCAAATTGAGAAATACACCCGCGATTCTTAACTATATTTGTGGAATACAACATGTATATATTGCTAATGTAACATAATTCTTAAAAATAAGAGAAAAAAATATTCCTATTTTAAAACGATTAACGATGCATCATATAGGTATTATATTGATGATCGTTCATTTGTAATCGTTATCGAATATTTTCACTATGGCATAGAGACACCCAAGCACTAAACGTCAACTGTCAAAATCACCTTCTTAGATCGGACAATCTATACATTATTTTCAATTATCTAGCTCCCGAATCGATTATTATAAGCAGTTGATTTCATAGGTGATTTTTTGTTGATCAGCTACTTTAACGTCCAGGTAATGAAAGAACACATTAATGTATTATATTATGATGGTTTCTTTATATACTATAAAATTATGTCGCTTACGACGTCTGTTCGCTTAGATCTTTTAAACAGATCCCAATGCAGTTTTTAGCAATAAATATAGTAATTTAAGAGGAAGGATTATATGTGAAATATATGCATATTACAGTGGAGGACATACAAAAATTTACAAGACTTCCGTGCGAAGCCGGACCGGGTCGCTAGTTTTATAATAATGTGCTATGTTAGTATATTAAGCACTAGCCTGGTTGCAATTCAAATATTACAGTCTCAGTCTAGGGATTAGACAGCCCTGTGTGAGATGTGTGAAATTATTATTTATACTATTTCCATTTCTTTATTTTCTCGATGACAGTTCTAATTTGATAGTTGTAGTGTTGTGACCAAATAAGTAATATTATCAATCGCATATATTTATTATGTTTTGAACAAAGACAAATACAACAAAAACATTCAAATATGACTGACCGCTGACGCTTTTCGCCGTCATATATACGACTATTACTTGCGCAAAGAAATTCCAACACTTAAAAAACTTGTTATTTCTTTACGTGAATGTGGTTTGTTCCATGGCCAAAAATCATCATTAAGCTTGGTTTTGAAATCAGATTTTCTTATAAAAAATCGGACAAACGTAAAATATTGATGGAGCGTCACGACGTTGTTATGGCTTGCTGCGAATTTTTGAGCGAAGCCAAAAAGATATCAGATTGCTCAAATGTTATTTTCACTGATGAGACTTGGTTAAATGCAGCCAAAAAGATATCAGATTGGTCAAATGTTATTTTCACTGATGAGACTTGGTTAAATGCAAACCACGCAGTATCTAAGAACTGGACTGACGACACCGCCGCTTCCACTAGTTTAGTGCCAATGGGAAAAGGTGAACGCCTTATCATATGCCTTGCAGGGTCTACGACAGGATTCATGTCATGCTTTACTGGCCTTAAATCCAAGAAAACAGTGGATTACCACGAAGAAATGAAGATTCACGAAGGATGGTTTAAAAAAATGGTGCAATCTCTGGAAAAACCGTGGATAATTTGTCCATAATAATTATAGACGTTCTTCCAGAGATTGCACCAAGTTGTTTGTCAAAAATGCTACTTTATCTATGAAAATTAGGTATTTATTTATTTAGTAACGTATAGTTATTTGTTATCAGTGGATTTATATCTTTTTTGTCGCAAGCTTTTATCAGCAATAAAAGGATGAATATTATTACATTAAGGTGTAACTGTGTATTTATCTGTATCATCATAGTTCCGGTTAAACCGGTTTTGATTTAGTTTTATAAAATGATGATTCGATGGGAGTACTTTAGCCGTAATTCAAAGAAAGTTATTCTGCCGCTGATAGATTATCTTATTGCCTAATTATGTGAAAACATACACTACTTATCGCTGCATGTTTCAAAGATATATTTATATGCTTTTCCTTTTTTAAAGAATGCTTTAAAATAGAAAGAAATCAGGCAGGTAATAATGTAATGTTTAAAGTATTTCTCTAAAATTTCTTCCTTCAAATTTTGCAATTGTAAAAATATTTTTTGAATAACGAAGATTTAAATTCAATCTCATATTTGACAATACCAGTGATCACTGCCTAGGCAAGAGGATTGATCATTTTTAACATTAACCTCAAACGTCAAAACGTCAAACCCGAACCAGAGTCAATCAAAATGTTGCCAGTGCAATGACGTTCGAAATCCAACAGTGGGTGACTGTTGGATTTCGAACGTCATTGCAGGTACGTACCTGTTCCCTAATCTACAGGCAGGCGAGATAACGTTGCTACCGCTCGTTTGGTAACTGAGTCCCCAACAAGAACCTATGCGGACCGGGGGGTCCCATCTTTACCATGAAACAAGTTAACAATGCTCCCCCGGCGCCAGGTGCCGGCGGTAGGTTAGCATCCTTAACCAGCACGAGGTCACCAACATTAGGGGGACCAGTAGAAATGGCCTGGAGTCAACGCCTCCAAGTCATTTGGATCCGAGCTGAGCGGACACAACAATCGCGAGTTGAGAACGGCTTCGATCTTACAAACAACGTCGCGAGTTCCTCAAATGTCAGCGCGGTCTGACCTACAATACGCCCTAAATGCGTCTTAGCTGACTTGACTACGGCTTCAAAAATCCCTCCCCAGTGGGGGCAACCTGGTGGACTGAAGGTCCATTGTATACCCCGACGGGAGAGGGCTGTTCCAATATCCACTTTGTTTTCATTTAAAACCTGACTACATCTCGTAAGTATCGTTCTGCACCTACGAAGTTGGTTCCATTATCGGAACGAATCAGTGCTGGCAGTCCCCTTCGGGAAACGAATCTGTCCAAGCACGCTATAAAAGCTTCCGTCTTGAGGTCAGCAACGAGCTCGAGATGCACCGCCTTGGTGGATAGACAGACGAACATGCAAAGGTACGCCTTGTACTGTTTCGCGTTCCGCAGCCGCGAGCTTTTCACCATGAATGGGCCCGCAGAGTCTGTAACAACACCCGCCCATGGCCTAGTCTCATTCACCCGATCAGGGGGCAGATCCCCCATGTGAGGCTGCATCGTGGCAGCCTTGCTCCTATAACAAGGCATGCAACGAAACCCGATGTTCCGTATGGTACGACGCCCAGACAAAATCCAAAACTCCCTCTGTAGTGTAGCTAACAAGGCGTTACAACCTGCATGAGCGTTTTTAACATGCCGATCAGTCACCAACAACTCAACCAACTGCCCTCCCTTGTGGAGCAGTAGGGGGTGACGAGCCGAATACGGCAGATTCGCATTGCGCAATCTTCCTCCTACCCGAAGCAACCCGGCCGAATCTAGAAACGGGTTGAGACGCGCGACAGCACCCTTCAATTTGGAACGCCCAGTTCGTTGACTCTGCAATTCTGCTCCAAAGTTCGAAGACTGTACCAACTGGATCAAATTCAGAAGCGACTCATTTCGCTCTGCCGGTGACAGAATTGGGCTTAGCACTCGCTGATCGCGGGAAGTGCGACAATTCCGAACGAATCTTCTGATCCAACAATTGCCATTGATCAATTTATCAAGAGAGCTATACCACTCAGTCAGGAAACTGTGTTAAGGGGCCAATTCGATTCCTTCCTTGCAAGCCAAGGAGGGCCCCACCATAACTGATGGTTAACAAACTCAGGAGCCCGGCATCCCCTGGATGCACAATCCGACGGGTTCAACTCTCCTGGCACATGTCTCCACAGCCATGAGTCGATCATGCTGCAAGACTCGCCGATCCGACAGCAAAACTTACCCAGAACGTCTACTCCCAGTAGCACGTCAACCTTACCTGGGGTGTCGAAATAAAACCCCAAACACACACGGAGGCAGTGGGCAAGACTATAGCCTCCGGTTGGGGACCAAATTTGAGTGGGCTGCAATTTCCTAGCGGGGGCCCCCGGGGCCCCACGCATTATAGCCCCAGCAACCGGGCATATCAGTGCCGACGTAGGGATCCCATGGTCCCTCGTAAGTGCCCCTCCAATCGCGGTGCTCTACTTGGTGCCGTCCACGGATAGGGGGGGTGCGGTGATCCAACCGAGGGCGTTCCATGATGGGCGGCGAAAATCGACGAAATGTCGTCATCTTCGGCGAGCACGATGACACCCGAGGCGGCGTTCTAGTGATCGGCGGCGAGCGCGATGACACACGAGGTGGCGTTCTAACGAACCGCTCCATACTCAAGGGTGCATCCGCACACCCGCCCGTGCCAGCTCCTACTGAGCCCCTGGCCTGCCAATAGGTCGGGGAACCGCGCGCGATGTTGGCCTGAACATCGCCCCCAACATCTTCCCTATGAGGGCCCTGGTCCCGTGGACCCAGGTTCCAAGTCCGGCCCTGTGTACGTGACCCCATCTGTCCCTGAGTCCGGCCCTGTCCATCTGCATGATGTTGGCCGGGTCTATTCATGCAGAGCAACTCATGGTGGCGGCCTCCACAAAACTTACACATTGCGGACCGAGCGCAATCCCTTGCTAAATGGGGACCCAGACACAAAAAACACCAGCCACGTTGCTTGGTGATCTGGCGTCTCCCTTGGACTCTCTGGTCCCTACATCTTGGGCAGGCGGCCACACCATGGCCATCCTGTTTACAATATGTGCAGGCATCCTGTACAGGTGTTGAAGCACCCATGTGTCCATACAACTTCCTTGGCCCTCTCTGCGGAAGTCCCCTCCTCACAGGGCTCCGAGTAGTCTTCTGTGGCTCCGCAGCGAGCATCACGAACATACCCATGTTGTCTGCCCTCCGACACTTTTCCTCCAAAAACTCCATGAGTTGAGAAGAGGTGGGCAAGTTGTCTGCACCCTGACCGTGATGCTGCTTAAATCTGGTCTGGACATCAACTGGAAGCCGGGACAGTACTATATATACTAACATGTAAGACCATTGTTCAACCGGCAAGCCCAAATTTTCTAATGCCCTAGTGACATTCAACAACGGGTTCAACATTTCTGCCTGTATGGCAGAGACTCGAGTCACTGAAGGGATGCTAAACAGCCTCTTGAGCTGCGCATCAACCAGCCTTCTTTTGTTGTGGTAGCGCCTTACCAACATTTGACGGGCAATCTCATAATTGTCCTCGGTCACCGTCAAATGGGCTACCAGTTCCCTAGGCTCTCCCTTCAGGGCTGACATCAGTTGCGCCATCTTATAGGCCTTAGGTAAATCCTCCCTTAAGTGGACCAGACTGTCAAATAAGTTGATGAAGCTGACCCACTCACCGAGCTCTCCATCAAAGCTGGGTAGTTGTATCTGAGGCAGTTTTGATACAACCCCGCGAGAGTGTGGGCCTTCCACAGCTTCTTCATCACAGCCAGTTCTGCGCTGGCGCTTTATTTCAGCTATGCGCTGCTGAATGTCATCAGCAATTGAGAGGCACTGGTCAACATCAGCCTGCATCGCGGACTTTATCTGATCGCTGACCTTCTCCTCCTCAAGGGCCTCGACCTTGGTAAGCGTTTCCATCAATAACTCCAGCCTATTCGGCGCATCCAAAGCTCGAGCCAACAGTGCATCCTGTCTATCTGGTCGGCCTAGGAGACCTTGAACCGATGTAAACCATCTCAATTCTGTGCTAATCTTAGCCCGGTACAATGAGAACGACATAGCGGCAAAACGATACTTACAAGTTACAATATTTTATGTATGTAACAAAACTATTTATTTAAACACTATTAGGAACTTTATATAAACCCTATTAAGTGCTTGTGCAGTAACTTAATCTCAGATATATATCTACCTACAAGTTTCACTTTATCAATGCCCACTAACAATAAGTTAATTTTATTAAAAATAATTGAATTTAAGCTTCACTAAATAATATTAGAATGATATAACAATATTATTCTAGTAATATTGTCTTTGGGCTAGCAAAATCTAATTGTATTACACCAATATTAAGTTTCACAATTCAAGTTTTACAATTCAACCAATAATTAAATGTGTGATTGGGTTAATATAATGGACCACACAATCAATATCAAGTATACAATTACTTGTTTTACAATTATAAGTTCAAACTAGTAAACATCAACTAGTAACACAAATTTTACAATTTATGTATAAGTTTTATAATTAAATGTTTCACTACCTACATTCAATAATTATGCTAATAAATTGTTTTAAATACTATTCTAAATAGCTATATCAGTGGAATCAAAGATATGTGGACAGTGGAACAGTATAATTACCTGCCTAACAACTAGGTTTCACCTTCTGAGTGCACTACGAGTGCTCACAGCCCGAAGGTAAACCAAGCTCTTGCTACCAAAATGATCAATCCTCTTGCCAAGGCAGTGATCACCTTGTGAAGTTTATAATACCTACGGGCCCATAGATAGATATACAATCACTACTAATACCACTGGCAAGAAGAATGACCCACGGCTGTGTCACCGTGTTCTTAATCTAAACTACACTTACTGGAGTTGTGTGGCGTCCTGTTTGCGACGTCCCCAAGAGATCTCTTGGTGTGGTAGTTTCTTCACTGCTCTTCGTCTTCACACAAACATTGCTTCCAGGTGCTGGTTATTTCTCAAGGTATCGGAATTAATCTCAATAATCAACTTTTCACAGATATTCGAATTACAATACACTCGTTTTATCGAGCCTATCACGTATTACAATTCTCGCGAGTCTAATCACAAATAACGGCAACTGTTCACAAGCGACTGACCGATCAAAAACGTTCTCAACACTTTTCGATATTAACCTCTCTCTCACGCTGGCATACGGCGAGCCCACAAGTACCCTAGCTCAACAAACCTCACGGTGTAATCAATCTCACGCGGAAACTATACGAGTACTACAGAATTAACAATCAATAAATTACGGCACAGGCCATTTCAACACGCGTCATTTTCAAGTCCTTTTTTACATATATTAACCTCAAACGTCAAAACGTCAAACCCGAACCAGAGACAATCAAAATGTTGCCAGTGCAATGACGTTCGAAATCCAACAACCAGTGTAAATATATGTAGTTTGTAAGAGATCATGTCATATTATTGTCATTATTTAATAATAATAAATAATAATAAAATAATAATAAAACATTTATTTATCTCCACAAATTACATCATGTATACTGTATACATGATGTCATTTGTGGAGATAAATACATATACAGTTGACAGTTTTTTTTAGTTTTACAAATAATTCGTAATTTGTGGGAGATCTGGAGTCTAAACTAAGCCGAGGCCTGTGTTATAGATCTCCAGGCCCCCCAATCCATAACATTGAATAGATTGTCAATATGTGAGAATCGTACACGATTGTTGTGGATGAGTATACATAGGAACAAGTTTTTGGTGTTATAACCTACTATCTTTTTCCCGCGTCTCCGCCCGCTTGTATGTAGATTATCAAGGTAAAGAGTAGCATAATATTTTATGTCCTTCAAGAATCAAAAGTATCTCCATGCCCAATTTCATTAAAATTGGTGTAGTGATTTAGCCGAGAAAGAGATCATAGCGAGGTATTTGGACTTTAATTTCGGCGATCTATTAGAACTTTAACATCATACGCATTCGGCAAAACGGTAAAAGCCTGAGGATGGCTACTCACTACCGTTTTGCCTTGGCAGGCAGGCAGGTTCTTCTCTGTCAAAGTATAAACTCAAATGGGCCTACGCATTACACTATTCTGTCTCATGAAGTATTTAATATGTGCGAAATACTGAATGTTTTGTTTAAATTGTTACCTGTTTTTGTATGCGAGTCTAAAATGTGTATGTGTGAAAATTTTCCCCCGAAAAAAAAGTGATAGACGGTTTTGTATAAAAACCAGTAACAATTATTTAAAAAAACTCCATCTTCGTCAATATCTGCTATGTTTTTATTAAATTCAGTTTTTTTTTTAATTTTATTTTTTATTTTGATGTAGGTACCTAGAGTCATTCTCACGACTAAGACGAATCTATTGACACCACTCTCATAAAAATACGACAAGCCGTTTAGGCTCTAGGGCGCGCCAAACAAATGTACATGGTGCCATGGTGTGGGTCACCCTGCTGCATTGTCTGCATTCGCAGTGAGTATTGTAACCACCACTCTTGGATTCTGCTTATGCTTTCCATTAGGCAGGGTAGAGTCAGTTAAGCAGGGTCAAACATAAAAAAACATACATATTAAATACACTCGAAAAACATAACCCTCCTTCTTTCGCAGTTGGGTAAAAAGACGC
This sequence comes from Diaphora mendica, assembly GCA_949125395.1. Classification (NCBI taxonomy): domain Eukaryota; kingdom Metazoa; phylum Arthropoda; class Insecta; order Lepidoptera; family Erebidae; genus Diaphora; species Diaphora mendica. The sequence continues at coordinate 37,584,664 of OX421310.1, read as the reverse complement.
TACGGTTACTTCCAGCCTGCGGGCCTGGTTTGCTCTAAGTTGATAGGTCATGTATTTCTACTTTACTTGATGTATGAAGGCACGTAGACCCAGGTCTTCCTCGTTTTCTTTTGCTCTAATTTTTGGAAGAAATACAATACCTCAATTCTAGATTTTTGTTATATAATGTAGGTATTGATAGAGTGCTCTCAGACTGGTTAATCCTTTATGTATGACTCATTCGAATCTTACGCATCGAATCGATAAATTCACGATACAAACCGATAATATGATAAGTTAACGCTTTATGTGTTTTTAAATTATCTTCAAATATGAATCATACTGTAAACAGGTAAATAAATGAATTACCGGAAATTGTTTTGTATTACAGTATTGTGCAATACCTGTAGGTATAATAATGTTACGCAATACCTAAATTGCATTAAAAAATATAAATCGCTTAAGAGTTTTAAAAGAAACTAGCTAATGGCCTCGGCTTCACTGGCGTGTTTTTTTTTTCATGTTTTAACTTTAACACCATTAAACGTATCATGTGGCAAAATTTCAACATTACAGTCCCAGCGGTTTAGCTATACGAAGCCTTTTTACGAAAATTGGTAATGCAGAAACATCTCAATAGGCTGTCATAGTGTGGGTCACCATGCTGCATTGTCTGCATTCGCAATGAGTATGGTGACCACTACTTATGGTTTCTGCTCATGCTTTAGACCAGGCAGAGTAGAGTCATTTTGGCAGGCTCATACATAAAACGTTCAAGTTTATATGGAGGAGGTGTGCAGAAAGCTAAAAAAAAAAAAAGTTCGGTGTTTTATACGATCACTAGGCGCCCACTAAAAGATTGTAAGAAGCTATTAGTAGTAGTACTTATATACACTAGAGAGCAATGAATATGGGTGGGATTGTTGATAGTTAACATGAAGTGCATGTAGTGACCATTGATAATTCCAGACCAACCCAGGTGGACAGGTTTCAGATGAGCTGACGAAGTGTGAGTCATAAAACCCTTCCGTGAATACGCATTAAGATGTCGATTTTTTTTTGCAAATCAGGTAGCGGGAGAATATTTCCCAACATTGTATAATAACTTTGAGGAGTTTTATATGTTTCGTCGTAGAGTTTTAACCCAGCCTAGTTTGAGAAAAAAGCTTTAAGGAAAAAAGTAAGGAATTAGTACATTTACGATATCTACGAATACTCCATAGTGATTTTAATATCTCCACTCTCCTCTTATCTACACATGCTGACGCGTTTTGCGAACGTGCACCATAATAATCTCTATTCCGAGAACCCTACAAATTTATATTTACCTAAATCGAACTCAATAAACACAAACACGCAATCCGTACTTCCAACAGTGAATAACTTAAGGGGTTTGTCAGAGAACAGATAAGTTAATCTTGATGGAAAACCTATTAACTAATTGAGAAACATGGCCACCCAGTTCATCATTTAACGGAAAAGTTTTTGTACTGAGTTTGTGCTTTTGTTTTCGTTATGAGAACTAATGTTGATTAGAGTTCGGATGTATAAATATGTTATGTTCATTTATTATAATCAAGTAAAATCTATCTTATCTATATATACCTATAATAAAAATGAAACAGGTCCAATTCTGTACATCAGTGTTCCCAACTCTCAAAAATTTATCCCCCTAAGCCCCAATCAAAAACCCCTAAAATTGCCATAATTACTAGGGATTCCCCCTAAAAAAAATTTTACCACTGTGAATCTATAAGAAGTAATATTTTTTTTACAAAGAATAGTAATAACAATGATATAAAATAAAAAATGCAAGTCTTAGAAAGTTAAAAATCTAAAAGTTCAGTTTTTATTTTTACAAAATAACCATTATTAATAGTTTTTGTATAAGAATTAAAAAAAACATCTTTTAGATTCACACTCGTAAATACAATGGAATTACTTCACCTTTAAAGTCTGTGTCTGTTTTCCATGTCTTTGTATATTTTTGACAATACTTTTTATCTTAAGCTTTAGGAATTTAGCGAATGGCTTGCTGATAAACGTATTTATTGAGTATTGAGAGGATAAATTGAACAGGTAAATAACTAATAAAGATCAACGTATTTGTAGTAAACATAAACGCAGTTTACCCACAAATTCTAACGAGTATGTTTATAATTGTGTGTGTTAGACAACATGCTGGAATGAGCGTCGCATTTTATTCTCCCTCTCACTCCTAGTAACAAGCAATCGCACTAGAAATCGCCAAGGCGGTATGTATAAAAATTAATATGATTCGCTAGATTAGGTTATCTCAGGGCCTATACTATTACACCTTTATTTTGCTTAATTTGAAATTAAAAAAGGGTAAATACTTGAAGTTATAACAATCCCTAAATAAACCCCTACCAATATAAAACCCCTAAAAAAAACCCAACTCACATTTCCCCCCCCTAAATTTGGGGGGAAAACCCCTAAGTTGGTAACCCTGCTGTACATTAAAGAAATTTGAATTTTTTTTTTGGAGGGCTCTCTATAATCGATACTGAAGCCAAAATTGTAATTTTGTTGTTTGTCTGTCTGTCTGTCGATCTGTCTGTCTGTATCTTGGCCAAGCATCACGCCGAAACTACTGAATAGATTCAAATGAAACTTCGCATGATTTGAGTTCATACTGCGAGGTAGGACATAGGATACTTTTTATCCCGAAATTCAGCACGGTTTCCTGATGAGAGGGGATGAAAGTCAAAATATGTACTTAGTTGTAATTTGGCGATTTCATTCATTCTTTAGTGTGTATTTATCGGTTAGTTCTATAAAATCCTAATAGATGGCGGTTTGGCATTTAAGTTGCACAGATATCCGGTAGGTGGTGCCGTATTTCTATTTCTAGATTATCCGGTAGATGACGCCGTATTTCTATTTCTAGTATTTTCAGAAAATAATGTAGAAAATAATAGGTATTATAATAATATATAATGTACACACATCAAAAGTGTCTAGGGATCAAGCATTTTTATGCGGATTTCTTGAGATTGAGATGTGGCTTTGGCCCTGGCCTGCTCAGTCGCCAGACTTGAACCCGATTGAGCATGCATGGGATATGCTACAGAGAAGAGCTCTGCTGAATATGGAGGGTATCCAGTCGCAAGAAGACCTTTTTTTGTTGTTGCAACGAACATGGGCGGCCATTCCACAGCGTGATTTGGATGAACTCATTTTGAGTATGCCAAACCGATTCTTGTGTTGTTAGTGTTCGCGGTAGAAACACGGATTATTAATTGTTTAAGTTACCTAATAAAATTTTAAACAAAACTGTTATTTCAGTCTTTTTTTCGAACTTTAATGTTAGTGGTTCAAATGTCAAAAATCCCTTTATTAGGAAAATGGCAAATTTCTTTATTAATGCAAAGGTGACTTGGTTTATCGTTACTGTGACAAACGAAAACACTTTATTTGATGAATCCTTAAAGAAAATTTTAATTAATATCAATCAGGAGAAAAGTTATTGCAAAAATATATGTTGATCCCTAGACACATATGTTGATCCCTAGACACTTTTGATGTGTGTATTATAATATATAATAATATACCTATGAAATTGCCGTTTTGTATGCAATAAGTGAAAGTAGTTATTTTTTCAAACTTTTTTATTTCTGTTATTCGAAGTAATCACCCATGCAATCGACGCATCTTTGCCAACGCATTGGCAGTTTATTGATGCCCTTCTTGTAAAAATCAGCTGGACGGGAGCAACAAACTCTTCAAAGGCATTTTGTACTGCCTCTCGGAAATTGAATTTTTTACCCACTAAAAAGTTGTCTAAATTTTGAAAAAAACGACGACAACGCGCGACCCCACACAGTCTCCAAGCTGCAAGAGCTGGGGTTGGAAGCTCTCCCTCATCCGCCATACTCACCAGACCTTGCACCTACCGACTATTACTTTTTGCGACTGCCTCGTTGGTCTCGCGGTTGGCGTGTACGACTGCTGATCATGAGGTCTCGGGTTCGATTCCCGGGTTGGACCAAGTGTTTGTATGATCTACAAATATTTGTTTCGGAGTTTGGGTGTTTTCTATGTATAATATGTATGTATTTACAAAAAAAAAATTAGTATTTATGTATTTGTATCAGTTGTCTAGTACCCATAACACAAGCTCTGCTTAGCTTGGGACTAGATGGCGTTGTGTGTTAGATGTCTGAAATATTTATTTATTTATTATTTATTTATTTTTCCAAAATTTAGACAACTTTTTAGTGAGTAAAAAATTCAATTCCCGAGAGGCAGTACAAAATGCCTTTGAAGAGTTTGTTGCCTCCCGTCCAGCTGATTTTTACAAGAAGGACATCAATAAACTGCCAATGCGTTGGCAAAGATGCGTCGATTGCATGGGTGATTACTTCGAATAATAGAAATAAAAAAGTTTGAAAAAATAAGTAATTTCACTTATTGCATACAAAACGGCAATTTCATAGGTAAAGACCTATTATTTACAAAAAAATGTGGCGTTACGAAGTTCGCCGGGTCAGCTAGTATGAAAATAAATCACAAAAATGTATGTACGCGCATAATTTTCGATTGACTGCACCAAATTGACTAATTCTTTTTTGAAGTCTTTGTTTTTTTTTCAGGACAAGGTGTGTATAGGAGAAAATTAAAAGCACGCACGCACACACACACACAAAAAAAAACACACACACACACTTTATTCTATACCTTATTCTTTCATTTTATTATTTATGTTTGTTATTTACTGAATTTGTTGTTTAGCGTTAATAGCACTTCAAATCAATTATCTGAAAGAATTTACCTTTCTATAATTTTCCCACAAACAAAAACATAAATAAATATGTGATTAATTTAAAATTTAAGTTTGTTTTCTATAAACGTTGAAAGTTATCATCAATTAGTATTTTACGATTCTAGAACGAATTAATAATTATGAAACTAATACAAAATCGGATATTTGTAAAGGATTATCCCACCAAAAACATTCTCTAAACAAGTACAAATAAATAAAAATAAAAAACCCGACTGCGTCAATATTTAACAATAAAAACATATAAGTTTTATATATATTCGTAATCACCGTAAAAAATCTTTATTTTGATACCACAATCGATGTATTTTTAAAACATTTTTTTTAAATATTACTTTTTGGCGCCAAAAATCCTTATTTTTATTTATTTTTAATTTTGATATACCCAGTGTCACTCTCACGACTAAGGGCCGGTTTTTCAATCCGCAGTTAAACTGTCTAATAACTAACAAGGCAATAAATGTATCTAGCTCTTTATCTAGCGAATAAATTTTTTGTATTTTTCAATCGGGAGTAAACAGTTAGATAGTTACTTGATGGTCCTTCACAGCTTTGTTCACTGCAATCATACGCAAGCGAGATGCAGCTATACAGGTAGTCACACGTTAGATAAGGACCAGAAACTTTTAGACAACATTCAAGTTGACTGTTCTTTTTTTATTTCTTTTTGTCTTTTTATGATTGCCGGTTTGGGATGAAATGAAATGAAAGCATTCGATTTAAATTATTATTTGTCCGTAATAGATATAGTAAAGAATAATTTAGTAAAAAGTCATGTATGATATTCCTGTAGTAGAGTCCACAACAATGATTAAAATCAAAATTTATAAAAATAAAATGCCGGGTTGTTGGCGGGTGTTGCATAGTAATTTATTTAACGGGTGTTTCTACCTTTAATAAATATGTGTTTAAAAATAAAAAGTATATGTGCATGAACTAGATAGCAGTGTGTGAAACAAAAATTCTTCATCTTCCCTATAGTAGCTATAAGCTATATTTCTCTAATAACCCTTTTTTTCCTCATATATTTTTTATTTTAGGTTTATATCGTCGCGTCCACCGAGTTAAAACATCCATATTCACTTAAGCAAAATTAAGTACCTACTTAATTGTGGCAGTGTATGTAATTTTATCCCAACCATTACTAAGAGAATTTATAGGAATACCCAAACATCAAAATCACTATTCTACAGATACTATCACTAACTGAGGTTTGAAACAACAGATAAAGATATACCTCAGATTTAACCTTTATTCATTGAATAACAGATGTCTAACCATTGAAAAACCCAAATTTACGTTATCTGTAGAATAAATGATGTCTGACTGTTTATCTGACTATTGAAAAACCGGCCCTAAGACGAATCTATTGACACCACTTACATAAATATACGACAAGCCGTTTAGGCTCTAGGGCGTGCCAAAGAAATTTACATACATACATACATACACTCGAAAAACATAACCCTCCTTTCGCAGTCGGGTAAAAACTAGCCAAGTCTTGATGGAGCTGCTTGTTTATCTCTAAAAAGTAATGAAATCTAGACAAAGTCGTGCCAAGTCTAAGGTTCTTACTGCGATTTCTTTATTATTATATTTAATGTTGAAGGTAGTAGAGCCACGCTGATTTCAGCACGAATGGGCCGGCTCGACCGGGGCGGTACTACCCTCGCACAGAAAATGACAGAGTTCGTGCTGTCGTGTTTCGTTGGTGAGTGCGAGACCGGAGGCCCAAATAGTCTAGTCAACAAGTTCCATACTTGTTGACTAGACTAAAAGATGCAGCAGCATCACTAGGCCGCCATGGTGTGGGTCGCCATACTGCATTGTCTTCATTCGCAGTGAGTATGGCGACCAATACTCTTGGGTTCTGCTTATGCTTTCCATCAGGCAGAGTAGAGTCATTTTGGCGGGCCATACATAAAAAAAAAAAAAAAAATGTATGTTGATTTATTTTATTAGATTTTCTTATTTGACACATTTTTTTTTCCTTTTTAGGAGTAGTTTTTTTATATTCCAAATTTTTTTTCCACCAGGTACTCCATATCTTCGATTATCCTAGTTTTTATAGTTCTCCCTTTATGTGGCCATTAAACGCTAACTCTGTACCAAATTTCAGCTCTCTGAGTTTATGGGAAGTACTAGTTCTATTCTGATGATCATGAGTGAGTGAGTGTCATAAATGCGAAACTTTCCTTTTTTTTTTATTGAATAAGGGGCAAATGAGCAGACGTATCACCTGATGGTAAGTGATTACCGCCGCCCATGGACACCCGCAACACCAGAGGCGTCACAAGTGCGTTGCCGGCCTTTTAAGAAGGAGTACGCTCTTTTCTTGAAGGTTTGAAGGTCGTATTGGTCCGGGAATACCGCAGGCGACAGTTCATTCCACAGTTTTGTTGTGCGAGGCAGAAAGTTCCTAGAGAACCGCACAGTTGTGGACTGCCAACCATCTAAGTGATGGGGATGAAATTGCTTTCGCTTAACTTCGAAACTAAATGACCAACAGACTTGATTTTTTTTATTTTGAGTGTGATTTGATAGCGTACTGTATGACGAAAATTTCTGCGTTCTGGTCTTATCCAGAGGTTCCCAAATAGCGGCCTAAAAATGCGGCGAAATCGTTCCAGTAAATGTTAGTACGGCAGTGTTTGCTTCGCGCTTGACTTGGCGGGGGCACTACCGTGCCCCCCGATTTTAAAAGTAGATGGCAATGCAGTAGATATAATAAAGTCTAAATTTTAACGACTGTTATCTATGCTTATCAGATTGTCTGAGGAAAGAGATCCTGTTATCCCTAATAACGCTTGAGTGAAAAAGTGACTAAATATAATATTACTAATCGCAATAAAATACTACCGTACCGAACAACGCAATATTTGTATTATCTTGTAGTGTAATAAATTAGCCTTATAGTCACAGATAACTTAAGTACATGCTATTTAAATTATTATGACTAAGCTGTAATAAAAGATTTACATAAGAAGTTTTATATTTTTTTTGGATATAAAAAATTATAGCTAAGGGTCAACCTTTGCAAGTGATAGCCTTCTCCACAAATAACACCCATACCCTATTTTCGATCATCATCGACATAAAACACGATGAACAATGGTGCTTATTCTATTGTTGCGTCACGAAATTATAATTATCATCTATTCTCATAATTAAGTGAGGCAATTTCCAAAATGCATTTTTTTTATGTATATATATGTTTTTTCTATCGGAATAGGCGTGCAAACGAGCAGACGTATCACCTGATGGTAAGCAATTAGCCGTCCATGGACAGGCATCAGAGGCGTCACAAGTGCGTTGTCGGCCTTTTCAAGAAGATAGCGGGAGGGGTACATTAAACTACATGGACCACAGCTTTTGAAACTTAGTAATGTACCGTAGTCCATAACACTTTAACAACGCGTGACTACGGCTTTTGAAACTTGTTTCATACTTTTTCAGGGTCGTTTTTTGTCTTAGTTGGGTTTTAGTTTTTACTTTTTTATTTAAAATGTTTTGGTGCCTCTAAAATATTAATTTCTTTGCACAGTATATTTTAAATAGGTACCATAGAAATATCATAATTTTCGAATAAATACGGACAAAGTCACGAAAAAATGCTAATAAAATATATATTTTTGAAATGTTCAAGAAACGCCCTTTCGAAAGATACCAAACACGGCATATTTATCTCAATTTTCTTTTTTAATACAGTACTTTATGTCGGCTAGAGGGCGCCACATTAGATTCAGTGACACGTCATATAGCCTATAACCAGCGGACGATCAAGACACCTCTAACGATAGTCATATCCTGACTAGTAGTTTAGAAAGAATGAGGGAACAGACAATACCATAGAAATATCACACTTATCGAATAAATACGGACAAAGTCACGAGCAAATAATAATAATATATATTTTTGAAATGTACAAGTAACGTCCTTTCCAATGATACCAAACACGGCATGTTTATCTCAAATTTTTTTTTTAATACAGTACTTTATGTCGGCTAGAGGGCGCCACATTAGATTCAGTGACACATCATATAGCCTATAACCAGCGGACGATCAAGACGCTTCTAACGATACCTCATTTGTCTAGTTCTAATAAGTAGTTAAGGAGCTATGAGGGAACAGATGAACAAACATACATACATACATAGCCTGTCAAAATCATAACCCTCCTTTGGCTTTACCGTAGTCGGGTAAAAAGAATAAAAAGCCCGAACTATGGAAAAGGACCTTCGAAAAATACTTTTTCATTTAAATAAATATATGGAAACTGGTTGCTATTGTGATTTGTATGCAGTACACGTATATGTTTGAGGGGATCGCAAGAGCGAATACAATCAACGATATAATTTTGTCAACTACCATGCAATTACTTAAATAGATTGTGGGCAAAACGGGAACGTCAAATTTGTATTATTTGAATACATTTGAATATTCGGTCATCGTATCTTTTGAGTCAAGAAATTGTAGACGATGAATCTACAATTGTAACAAAGCGAAACAGTACATAACATAACAGAGTTATATTTATTTTAATTAAAAAAATTCGAAGCGTTACCTTTCTAAATTTTGTATTAAAATTAAAATATAATAAATGTTATTGTGGATGGGAGATATAGTGTCCAAAAGGTCAATGGTAGAAATAGTCACTTGTTCCAATACTTGGAGTTCCTCAGTCCTGCCCCCGTAGCCAAGTTGCAAGCGTTTTTCTCTCTGCAATCGCTAACGCCTAAATTCTCGTATGTCATTGGCTAATACTCTCTCTAAGATTACTTCGTCTACGATTACAACTTGGCTAGGCGGGCAGTTCTATGTGTGTGTATCTTGTACGAAACCTGTGATTAAATATGCACCTAATTTGTAAGTGTATAAATTTAAACCAATTCGTTTTTGGCTGTAAAGTAATATAGCATATACTCGTAGTTCATCCAGGAGAAAACACAAATCTGTAGGTACAGGAATTTAACATTCTACAAAATTTTGATAGTGCCAACTACAGTAAAAATAATGAAATACACACAACTATTATAACTTAAGCATAATGACAACATTTCTAGTAAAACGTGGAACACATTTCGACTTCTAAGGTACTTATCTACAAACATCACTTGTATCCAAAAAGTAATATTTTTCTGATAGTAAAGCGTCGAACTATTCAGAACATCTGTGCTCGCGGATAAAATATACCTATTCATGTTCACTTTAATATGTGGCATTACTTGCTCAGTATACTTGCTTATAGTAAGTAAAAATAAATCAAAGCAGTTGTAAATAAAATAGTATATCGTTTAATAACCAAAACCTCTATTATTTATTCGTTAATCCTTTTTTGTATTATCAGCAATAGGGATCTCTTAATTGTAATGTTGAAAATATCAAATAAGAGAACAATAACCTTCCTTTTCATTGTTGTGCTTGATCCCCTGTACCATGAAGAGAAAATAAAACGATTAGGGTCGCATACACATGGTACACACCTATAATTCAATGAATACAATTATTTTCCTGGCAATATTCAAAATTCTATAAGTAATTGCAAACATAAAAGGGCCAGATAACTTTTTAAACATTTAGGGCCGGTTTTTCAATCCGCAGTTAAACGGTCTAATAACTAACAAGGGAATAAATGTATCCAGCTCTTTAACAAGCGAATAAACTTTTAGTGTTTTTCAATCGGGAGTAAACAGTCAGATAGTTACTTGATGGTCCTTCACAGCTATGTTCACTGTAATCATGCGCAAGTGAGATGCAGCTATACAGGTAGTCACAAGTTAGATAAGGACCAGAAACTTTTAGACAACATTCAAGTTGACTGTTCTTTTTCTATTTCTTTTTGTCTTTTTTATGATTGCCGGTTTGGGATATTTAATTAAATGAAATGAAAGCATTCGATTATAATTATTATTTGTCTATAATAGATGTAGTAAATAATAATTTAGTAAAAAGTCGTTTATGATATTCCTGTAGTAGAGTCCATAACAATGATTTAAATCAAATTTTATAAAAATGAAATGCCGGGTTTGCGGGTGGTGCATAGTAATTTTTTAAACGGGTGTTTCTACGTTTAATAAATATGTGTTTAAAAGTAAAAAGTATATTTGTATTTATGTCAGTTCTCTGTACCTATTGGTGACGAGCAGATTCCCTAGCGGCAAGTCGCAGAACTAACGTATGACAGATAAAAATACGTATACACGTTAACATTCCACTTTTAGAATACTGTTTACCCTCACGAAATGGTCCTAAAGTATTTTTTTTACTACTCCGTAGACGTCTATCAATGAAATCATTGTAGAAAGAATTTAAATGGTGACGAGCAGATTCCCTAGCGGCAAGTCGCAGAACTAACGTATGAGAGATAAAAATACGTATACACGTTAACATTCCACTTTTAAAATACGTATTTTTTACTTCTCCGTAGACGTCTATCAATGAAACAATAACAATGAACTCGCTCTGTACATTAAACTGCCAGGTAGAAGCGTCTGTCATACGTTAGTTCCGCAAACGGCCACTAGGGAAATCTTCTCGTTACCAATAGTACAAGCTCTGTTTTGTTTCGAACTAGATAGCAGTGTGTGAAATAAAAAATCTTCATCTTCTCTATAGTATCTATAACCTATATTTCTCTAATAACCCTTTTTACCTCAGAACAAAAAGTCAATCGAGTCAAAAACATCCATAATCTATCAAATATTCAATAACGACAACGTACTTAAACTTTACCACAAATAGGTACAAGATAAATACACAACGTCAAATCACTATTCTACAGAATAAAACACTAACTGAGGTTTGAAAGCACAGATAAAGTTATCAGTCAGATTACAGCTTTATTCGTCTGATAACTGATGTCTGACTATTGAAAGACCCAAAGTTACGCTAACTGAGGAATAAATGCTATTTGACTGTTTATCTGACTATTGAAAAACCGGCCCTTACACTACATTTACAAACAAGTATCTTTTATCTACATACACATTCTAGAAAATTTCAATTAGGTACCAAACTTACGCTAGTCGCTTGTGTCTCTAGCTAGCTAAAACTGATTTACCGCAGTGCGTAAGGATTAGCGATACACACAAACATACACCCACATACAGACATAGAGAGGTTCACTTCACACTTTTTATTTTAGATTTATTGAACTTTCTTTTATAATAAACACTAGTTTAATTGAAATTCCTGTGTGGAATTGCGACGTTAGCCGAAATACAGGTTTCTAACTAGTTTGGCAACGGAGGCTATCTCGTGTTCGATTTATAACTTATACTAGTTTTAAGTTGAACAGATTGTATTTTCTTTTCGTGCAATAAATTGCTTTTTTTTAAAGAAAAGGTAACTTTATTGCAGTAATTTAGCAAACTTTCTAGCTTCATTTGAGTCAAGTTTGAATTTAAAATCATATTGCCAAACGTTTTCATATAATACATGTTGAAAAAGTTATGATATTGTATGAAAGCTGCAACTGGTTAATCGGTTGATGACGTAGTTGTGTTTTCAGTTACCTGATATACTCACTATATATGTAATTTTTATCAAATATCTAATGACGTGAGTGAGACGTCATACGTTGCAACACATGACGTTAGTGATACGTCATACGTTGCCACGCATGACGTGGGTGAGACGTCATACGTTGACATGTAATGCCGTATGTAATAGCATGTGTTATGATTTAAAATTGTACTGCCATCCTTTTATACTCATTATTTATATAAAATAGTTTTTCACATCTGCCAGACTTCTCGCAATGCCTCAATCTTTGTAATCACTATTTCAAATATCGATAAACATTTTTTTAAAGGTAAGTAATTATTTAAAAATATTGTATTCAGCTTCTTCACTTTAATAGTGAACCATTAAATTACATCATAAACAAAATTATTGATTAATATTAACGTCCATATAAATGACGCATTCTTTAATAAATAATTTCTCCACCCAATATTACGCTAATAATCGTCAAAATTCATTCATGAACAGCTGTTCCGGCAAAGCATTGGCTCATGACGCGTTCTCGTTGCATGAAGAGCTTCGTAGTTGTGAGCCCTTACAAAAGCCGCATTTGTCCCGCGCTAGCGCTGAGCATGCAATCGTCTAATTGAGATGTCGCCATGCATTCAGTAGGCTCTAAATCTATGTCAACGGATTTCAGTGTATGCTGACTGCATATCCAGTTTTATCTGAACATTTTGAATGGTGTCCGATAAAATCATTGGCATTTTCCCTAAATGAATTTGTTTATGTGGATAAAATTTTGAGTACAACATCACCGAATAAAACAGCTTAAAGTTCATTCACAAGGTAATAAAGGAAAAGTAGTAGAAATTTAGAAGCGATAGATTTAATTTTAAGGTTTTAAAACCCATACCAAACTACCAAAGTTGATAAAAACAATTTAAAAAAAGCTCTTCAAGGTAGTAGAGCCACGCTGATTTCAGCACGAACTTGCCAGGTCGACCGGGGCGGTACTACCCTTACACAGAAAATCAACGTAAAATGACAGCGTGCTGTCGTGTTTCGTTGGTGAGTGCAAGACCGGAAGCCCAATGATGCAGAAGCATCACTAGCCCGCCATGGTGTGGGTCACCATGCTGCATTTTCTGCGTTCGCAGTGAGTATGGTGACCACCACCCTTGGATTCTGCTTATGCTTTCCGTCAGGCAGAGTAGAGTCATTTTGGCAAGGCCAAAAAATAATTTGAAGTAAGGTTATCGAAAAAGTCGGCATGTCGGTGAATGTCCATGAAAGATTAATGTAAAACACCAATAACACCCTCCTTGTCATCTGCAGAATCAAACAGTTGCTCACTGCAGTGAAAAAATGAGCAAAAGATTTTGGATCACTTTGGATGAATGCTATGTCAAATTTCTTGTCATGTATATCATTCATACATATATTATGGCACTCTAAGGATAATTAAAATAAATATAATAAAAAACCTGTTTATTTCATAAAATAAAATACAAATCTACCGTCCGTATATCTAACTTTTATTCTATAACAAGACTTTTTTAGTTGAGCTTCTTACACTTTATGTTATTTTTTTGATTGTTGGTTAAGATTCAGATCGGTATTTTACTGCAAAGCGAGATTTGAAACGTCATTCAAATTTTAGAATTTCATTTGTTAATTTTTCGCTCATTACACAAGCTCGAACAGTTTTTAATATTATTTTGAGCAGACATACCATTTTTACAGAACCAGTACGTTAATTTAACCTTTAATTTCTTAAAATATGAATTATAGTTATGATGAATAAATATACACAGCATGATAATACTGATAAACTAAATGAAATCGAACCCGAATTTGAATTAATACTCCCCTTTTTTTCTCTTGAATTTATCTTAAATCACTTCTGACTACGTAAAAACTCCCTTAGAAACTTCTTCATTCTGTATAATACTAACATTTGAATTAATATCACGAATATCAATATAAGGGTAAAAGTGAAATAGAAAATAAACAGTCGTGAAAAGTAAAGATCGTTCAAAAACTTTCGCGACACACTCCAAGTGACCCTAAACTGAACTCGAATGTTTCATAACTTTGTTATTGCTTCAAAACGTATGTTATGTATGGTGACCGGGTAGACGGTTGAGTGCTTATAACTCTCGTACAGGCTGATATTAAAGTGGCTAAAAATGTTATAAAACTTATCGCATCCTTACTTCTTGTTAGTTAATGCAGTAGTTTGCAAAAAAATTAAGATTTAACTCATTTTAAACACTACTTTCAGGGTTCTAGTATTGTTTCAAAATAAAAACTCGTTAAGACTCTTTACGTTTTTGCGTGGAGCGGATCGATGAATAAAAAATATACTGTTGAACTTCAATAAGACTCTCACAGAATAAAACAAAACTAATAATAAAAACTATAACTCGTGTAGGTACGTAAAAACTTTTAGTAAAATGTATATAGCCTATGTCACCCGGGATATTATTACAAATCTATTGATACCACATTAATTTAAATCGCTTCAGTTATTTAGGCGTTTCAGTGGAACATACAAACAAACATAGAATGCCAAAAATATTACTCTTCCTTTTGACTTTGCCATAGTTGAGCAAAAACAAATAATATTATGCTACCGACTGATAATAGCTTCGAAAAATAATGTATTAAATACATTTTTACGCTTATAATATAGAATCGTGTAGTTTTATACGCATGTTCAGGATTAAACGGTTTTTTAAAGTAAATCTTGACAGAATTGCGTTATATAAATGACTTTATAGGGAGGCAAAGGTACCCGAAATGACATATGCAAATGTGTCTACATGACACCAGGGGTAAGTCAACTACGTCTGCCCTGAGGACTTAATGTTTTCATCCATTAAGTGAGCGTAGCACTTATGAAATTCGTGGTCGCGATTCGAACAAGATTACACGGGTTACCTGACAGGTTTCTCTATGTAAGGATGGCGTGTTTACGAAGATAGTGAATATACTTATCCATCCTGCTGCCTGTTTACCTCAATTATATAAACAAGATTTGTAACAAACATAATACAATCGCGTTATAAACATATTAGTATACGTTATGACAATGAATGTTTTTATGTATGTGTGAAATTCTGAATGTTGCGAGTTGATAGTGAGTGACAGTCGATTGCTTTTGTATGTGAGTCTAAAATGTGTACGTGTGACGATTCGCCCCCCCGCAAAAAAAATGTATCAGAAAAGACGCTAATGGCCACTTCCCTCCGTTCGGTAGCCTGTTAATTATAACGAATAAACAACAGATTTGTACCAATTTCCAAATAGGAATTTTAGTTATTCATTTAAATCTTAACTTACACTATGTCATATTTAATATATATATATATAAGTGCTCCTTTACTGGACGAATGCCTAGTTATGAACTTTTACAGTCGCGCAAGTTCGCGCGAAAAGTTACTGCACAGCGCACATTGCTGCAGCAATAAAGCTTTTAGCTTTTCACCTCCACTCTTCTAGCTTTTTTCTATTAAAAAACTGCTTTCGACAGAGTACATAACATGACAATCTATGGAGTACATGACGATTGCACTTGAGATTAAGTAATACGCCTTTTTACATACATAGTCCTGTCATAGTAGGCATTTTAAACTCCGTTCTGCGGAAAAAATCCTACTAAGGTGAAACTTTATTACGGCGTTGTAATGAAGATGTGAAAAATCGACATTGGTTATAAAAGTTATAAAGGTCAAAAGGTCTCGGCGCTCGCCTCCCACCGCTGAGCCGCTGTCCCTGCCACCGCAGGGACACATAAAATGACGAGCGCACTACAGCTCGAACTCTTTCGCCCGGCGTCTACCACGCCGGACGGCTGCGCTGCCCTCTACGGGGGGGGGGGTCGGCCTCTAAAGCCGCCCCCAGCACTGCACTCTTAACCCGGCGTCTACCACGCCTGGTGGCTGGGCCGCCCGGCCTACGCCGGAGCCCCAGCACTGCACCTCTTTCGGCCGGCGTCTACCACGCCAGTCGCCTGCGACGCCTCTACGAGGATCGGCCTCTAAAGCCGACCCAGGACTACACCTCTTCCTTTTCTCATCGCTGCGAACCTACAGTTAAGTGCTTCTTGTCTGGAGGCACTGACTGGTCGAATCTCTCAAACCCACACCCTGTCTGTACATCTATCTGTTTGTGTTATACTTCAGTAAATAAATAACGTTTAAATTGTTGTTGTGAAGCGTCTGATTTCACCATCTTCAGAACCTCGTGGCCTCACCACCACCTCAAGGGCTCCTAAAGCCACTACGTGACAAGATTTTCTTTTTCATTACAGCACTGTAATATGTGTATACAAAAATTCAGATCACTAGGAATTTTTCCGCAGATAAAACCTAAAATGACTGGACTAACAGTATTATTTGAGAATATATTATGGTCTATAATACGAACTGGCATATGTATCCAACCGATATACATAATTAGAAGAGATGAGCTATTTGGCTTTATAACACAGAATTTTTGGTAGGGTTCCACATTATTATACCACAAGTATTGGAACGAACATCCGTATCTATCAAAATGGCAACATTTTGACAACCCTATTACTCGTTACCTGGTTCATGGCACCTCAGGCGTTCGTTGCGTCTTAGATACAACCACTCATAACTGAACCCTGATTAAACATCACCCGACTCATAACACATCCAATTATATTTCGGCTGCGGGGATAGAGGGAGGTCAATGAAAACTGGGTCATGTAATACGGGCTTAACCATATTTGCTAATGGAATCCAGATGTGTAGATGAACAATATTCTGTGGGCTACCATAAATATGTACACCTTATGCGGCTATCCCTATACATATATAGTCTACGATTTTATCAAATGAAAATTATCCTCGAATATAACCAATACTGTTTGAAGGAATATTAATAAGGGAATAATGAATTAGTTATTAGACTATAGTATGGTATTAAATGTGTAAGTATTATATCTTTTTCTATTTAAGGTAACAACACCAAAGTTATTTATGAAATTAAGCTCAACCCAGCGCGGCGGGATAGTAATTGTTACTAAGCCACAACAATTTTCCCACTAGGCTTAGCGATTATAAACTTCTAGTAAAAAAGTTTACAAAAAATATGAAATTACATGCAAAATATTTCAAAGGTTTTTAACAAAGGCCAACGTTACGTTATATTTCATTAATGAGATAAAATATTTATTCATTACTAGTTTGTGTCCATTCCATTGCAGGTCTCTCTCTCTTCTGCACCTCTCTGTCATGCGTTAATTTTGACAAGTCTTTTCGGAAGCTGTGTAGATTACTAACCATTATCACCTTGGCCTACCACGTAGTCATTTGGCATCTAAGATAAGATAATTTAATGTAGATGGATTAATTTTGTCGTTTTCCTAAATCGCAGAAAATGAAAGTTTTGACATAAAATTTTATCATTAAAGTTTACTGTGAAATTGCTGATTTTAAAGTCTAATATTGTACCCACCTTTATTTCACTAACTTTAAGTTTAAAAGTTAAAATTATTCTATAATATTTTCCTTTTTAAATCAAGTTAATTTGTTGTTCTATTCTTTGTTTTTTTATTGCGACTAATTTTCAAAATTATTCATCTAAGATATAAAATATAAAGATAAAGGTTTTGAATTTAAGTACTCATGCATACTAGATCTCGCTATCTACATATTACATGTGTAATATGTATTAATATGGCAAATAATATTAAATTCAAATTCAAATTCATTTTAAAAAAACCCCTACTCAAGCACTTAATCAAGTAATCATACGCCAATCATATTTTTGCAGACGTTCTGTTATTCTTCCCCACTTTCACCCCCATAATTTTTAAACGACTCAACCGATTTTCATGAATCATGTCTAAGATCACTCGCACGTAACTCACCTTTCATACAAAAATACTAAATTGAAATCGCTTCATCCGTTCGCGAGCTACGGTACCACAGACAGACAGACAAACAGACAGACAGACACGTCAAACTTATAACACCCCTCTTTTTGCGTCGGGGGTTAAAGAATGTTGTTACAACACGCTGCCAACTAACAAGTGAACATTCCATATAAAAAAAAAAAATTCTTCTTAAAACCTCAACAATCTTGTCGGTATTACGTATTAACACATGTTTTAAAACTAAAAGATCCTATCGGACTTCCTTTCATCCTCATAACTCAGAAGCGCGGACAAAGACAGGTGTATTCATTATAAACAGCTTTACAAAACTTTAACTGACAGGCTAAAGACTTAAGATGTGCCTTTCTAACAGCATCCCGTAGCAGACCCTTTCTTGCGCAGCGATGCGAAAACACAAGCCAGAGTAGAAGGGGTCCGCGTTTGACTCCTCATTGGGGCAAAACAAGATAATTTTGCTTGAATGTACTTGTACACACGGCTAAATATTTTATTCAATTTTATTAAACAGGTTAATAATTTCAAGGATCGACTGTTCGTCTAGAACTCTAGAGCCATACCTTTCTTTAAGATTACGATTGTGGAGCTAACCTTTTTATTTACTAATTTATTTGTATATAACTTTATGCACTTTTGTACATCGGCGGACTTAATGCCCAGGGCATTCTCTACCAGTTAACACTAATGGCTCCTCAGTCCGGTTAAATTCGTATCTGAGACATACAATTATATGATACGCGTTATTAATTGTTGCATTTTTATAAAATAGAATAGTATGTTCTTCAGTCAACAACAACAACCGTGTGTAACGTCGCGGGGCAAATCTAGTCTAAAAACACGTAGCCTAAGTTACTCCTTATATCATCAGTTATCTGCCAGTGAAAGTCCCGTCAAAATCAGTCCAGCCGTTCCAAGAGATTAGCCGCAACAAACAAACAAACAAAAATGTAAAAAAAAAAATTTGGTATATGTACCGTGTCTACATACATAATATGCATTTATTAAAAAGGGGTTATTTTAATATTACAAACAGACACGCCAATTTTATTTATTTGTATAGATATAGATAAATTGGTGTATGTACCAACAATTACAAGAAGTCATAGGGGTATATTGTGATACTGAACTTAAATTAAATAAAATTTTAAGATTGTTGTTGCTAAACTTGTAATTGTTAACTAACACTAACCTTTAAATATAAAAGAGGAAGCCATTTTATCTTAAAATTTAAAAAAGTGACGGATATACTTATTTAAACGAAGCAATTGACAATCATTAAATTATATAATACTAGCTTTTGCACGCAGCTTCGCTCACGCAAACTTTCATCCCCTGATTTACCCCCTTAGCGGTGGAGTTTAGTAAAATCCGTTCTATCCGTTCTTAGCGGATGTCTACATCCTATAAGGAACCTATCGGCCAAATTTTAAGTTTGTAGGTGTTATAGTTTCTGAGATTTCGTGATTAATAAGTGAGTGGTATTTCGCTTTTATGTATATAGATAAGTACGTTCAGTCATTGTACTGGCACTTATTTTTTTGTCAAACAAAAATATGATCAAAATGCAATCATACACTGTTATGATAATACTTTCACATATAATCGATGGGATATAATAAAAGTCTGATAAATGCAATCAATGACTTGATAACAACTTTAATAAAAATCCGAAACTATATTTGAGCTGTGATTCTGTGAGCGGCTAAATTTACGCCCGTATGTCACAAATACCTGCAAACTTAAAGACACATGGCTGCGAGCCAGGAAACGTTTAATTAGACCGTTATTCGTAATCGAGAGGGACTTGATAAGTCACAATCGCCAAAATTGAGATTTCTCTTTAGTTGAATTTAAAGGTGTGTGGAAACTGAAGTTAGCAACTGTGTAATGCTTGAAAACTTTGTCAGCACTTTGGTAATGAAATCATTTTGTGTGGATTAATTATAGTTGCTGTATTTCCGTACATTATTGCTAATGAACATTTTGTATAAATTACATTCGCGTCTCGTATCTCGTAGGAATAGATAATGGTTACATAACACTAATATATAAAGGCGAACGTTTGTGTGTATGTTTGTTACTTCTTCACGCAAAAACTACTGAACGGATTTGGATAAAACTTTACAGTAATATAGCTTATACATCAGAATAACACATAGCGATAACCGACATACACGCGGGCGGAGCCGCGGGCAACAGCTAGTATAATATATATATAGAACATATACATACATAGAATATGGTTAATAAATGCTTACATTTACACAACAATTTCATACTCACGTAATCAGAGAAAAATGTGTTTTGAATTTTCAAACAAGAAGTATATGTAAGTAATAGCTGGAGCAGACCAGGGCCACATTAGTAGCTTGAGCTAGCTGTAGTCAAAATATTCGTCCGTAACTATCTTAAGAAAAGGTATTTATATATACCTAGTTACAATTGAAAATAAAAGGATCTAACTTTGAACAAGATAGTTAATCATTTATTTAAGCTATCGTTGAATTATAATTCGTCGCAGTTTTTACTGTTTCTCTAAACAGTGAAACGAAAATGATGAAAATTGACGAGAAAGCAACTTTACTTTTCTACCTTATTCTACCTAAAGGAATAAATAGTTTAAATCCAATGAGAAGCTATCTAAAATCGAAGAATTTTACAACGATTTTACTACCTTTTGATGTTATTTTGATATTGAGTCACGATTCACACAGCTGTAAAATATTTATATTGCATCAAGGAAAAGATCCAGAAGCATTGAAATATGTTCAAACATCTTAGGAACATACATGAAATCATTTTTTTATGGACTAGGGGGCAAACGAGCAGACGTATCGCCTGATGGTAAGCGATTACCGCCGCCCATGGACACTCGCAACACCAGAGGCGTCACAAGTGCGTTGCCGGCCTTTGGGGGATGAGGAGGGGGTTGGGGGGAGGGGTTGGGGGATGGGCCTCCGGTATCCTCACTCACTCGGTGAAACACAGCGCAAGCGCTATTTCACATCGGTTTTTTGTGAGGCCTTGGTATCACTCCGGTCGAGCCGGCCCATTCATGCCGAAGCGTGGCTCTCCCACGGAAAAATATACTTACAATATACGTCATTATACAATACACCTAAATGTACATAGACACGTCTATATGTGTACAGTATATTAAAACTTCTTGAACTTAAAGCATGTTTTTGTAAATATTAAACATAATTAAATGTATAAATACGAAAATCGTTATCATGTTTGTCTTAGTAGCATATAGAACTGATCTGGGAAGCTTACTTTTAAAAATAACATCAGCCGTGAATGAACTGCCCATTAGGTTGAACATTAAAAATTCAAAGAGCACAGAGAACCATACTACTGAAAACTGAAAAGCCTAGTTCAGAAAACAGAAGAATATGTATTTTCCGAATGCATTGAAACAATCTGACAAGGATCAAAACGAAATTTCAACACAAAATATTTTCTCTTTCCAGCCATCCATTCGTAAAGTTTTTCTACGGGTAAAAGCCCCAACAGCAACATTCAACATGCACTCTCAAAAATCGAACCCCAACGTTCCCGACGAAGCGAGAGGGCACCAAGCGGGTGAGTCCATCCGGAAGTGACGTTGCAGGTAGATAATAAGCGTGGTCGGGCGCGCCACCCTAGCATTGTGCAGCTTCCGGTCCACACAGGGCTCTGACAGCGATAATCTTCGACGTACGTAATTTTCAAATTGGACAAGGAAATACGTGGAGAGTCCGTTCTGCGTATTTAATTTTCTCAATTTAAATCATTTTTATTTCTAGATTTACTGGCTACACATTACAGGCAAGATCGTCGAAGAATCTGAAAGAAGTACTTCGGTATATAGTACGAATACAATTACAATGAAGGCATTAACATTATATAAATACTAGCTGACCCACGCAACCTTGTATGCGTCTCCTATTGCCCGTAGCGTAATAATTTTCCCCTGTTTTTGAAACATTCTTCCTTGGTGCTCCGCTCCTATTGGTCTCAGTGTGATGATATATAGCCTTCCTCGATAAATGTACTATCCAACACTGAAAGAATTTTTCAAATCGGACTAGCGGTTCCTGAGATTAGCGCGTTCAAACAAAGAAACAAACAAACTCTTCAGCTTTATAATATTATATTAGTATAGATTTGTCTTACTTATTTTTGCAATTAAATTATTAACATACATGTTTTACACGAGAATAAATTTATTTAAGTAAATAGTATGTACAATATATTATTTGAGTTTTGGAAAGAGTGAAAAGGCTGCTGATGTCTCCTATAGAATTTAGAAGAGGCAGCATGGTAGGCCACCTTATACGCCACGATAACTTTATGAGTAACATCATTGAGGGAAACATAGGAGGATAGAGAGGAAGAGGAAGACCGAGAAATAGTTATATTGACTATATTAAGGAAAATTGGCGATCGCGACGTATAGGGAGGTCAAGGAAACGGCTCTTGACGTGGAGAGCTGAATAGAGCTACATCGACTGCTGCAGCGTAGCTCTTGAATAAATGATGATTATAATAATTTTAATAGAGTTTAATAGAATTAGATGCTAAATATTATAAATTTACTATTTATTTAAATAAACTTAGCAATTATTTACTAATTATATCCTACATGATTATTAGTAAAAATAAACATAATATTGATGCTAAATAGAATATCCTACATAATTGCTGATAACTGTTTTATACAGGTTGAAAATAAAAGTATTATAAGGTGGCTCTTATAGGTTTATTAAAAAGTTGTAAAATATTTTCATATTAAGGTTCTGTTAATTTATTTTTGGTTTTACTTTTTTATTTTGTCATAAATAATATTATCAGTGTTGTACTATTCATAGTTATTTGTTATACAAGAGTGCAAAGTTACTTTTTAACCCCGTGCTCAATTTTGATGACCGAGCAAGCGGAGGATTCTAAAATTGAATCACGAACGTAGCAAGTGATTCAAAAATTAGAATCCTGAGCGTCAGCGAGGGAATCAAAAGAGCACGAGGTGAAAAATCTTTGTACTCGAGTGCAACACGTAACTTTTCATTCCACCTCAACGAGGAAACAACTAAATGCAAAAAAAGCATTAACAATCACAAGATACTTTTATTTCAGTTTAGGTATTAATATTTATTAGATACTACATTATGATAGGTAAGTATTACAGATTAATTTTTAAATTATTTCAAAAATACTTAGGTCCTCGCTCAACCCCGCGGTGTTACCCGCGGTTTTTGTCGTACCGCGAGTAACACCGCGGGACAAAGCTAGTCTAAATAAAGTAGCCTAAGTTACTTCTTAGATTATCAGCTATCTGCCAATGAAAGTCCCGTCAAAATCAGTCCAGCCGTTCCAGAGATTACCCGAAACAAACAGACAGACAGACTGACTGACAGACAGACAATGTAACAGAAATTATAAAAAAAAATTGTATATGTACCGTGTATACATACATATGGATTTAGTAAAAAGCGGTTATTTTAATATTACAAACAGACATTTCAATTTTATTTATTTGGATGGATGTGTAGATAAATTAAGAAAAATTTAAAATTAAGTTGCTATAGTTACCTAAGAAGAAAATGGTGTGGGCAGAGAAAATTAAAAAAAACTACACCAAGAAGGTTCCGAGTCTGAGTTTTTAACAATTTATAAAATATTGTATGATTAATTCGGCACCATGGAGGTAGAAGTAAATAGGTTTATTGATGTTTTGAATTCACAAACTTAGTGCACTCGAGCGATGTTCTATATTTAATTTACTTTATTCCTGTAGAGGATAAAAACGGCTTTTGCACTCAGATATCGAAGGGCAAAAATACTCTTTACGAGCTGGTGGGATGAAAATTTTACATTCTTACTAAAGTAACAGAATTATACCCAATAAATAATATTAAAAAGAGACGCCGCATCTTTCGCTGTTCTCGGCACCCTTCGTTATTTGGCAGCATGACCTCTGTTCCCTGCAAATAGTTCCACAGCTGAGCTCTATACTCTTAAGTACACTCAACAAAACGAGCTAATGAAACATAAACAGTACAAGCTTGTAAGGTTGGCCTTTTCGTGGCACAAGATATATTGTGATTGTGTTGAATTACAGTATGGAGTAGAAATTGTGATTAGTCACAATGTCTTTAATCGGATATAAACTCAGGTTTAAATAGTGGAATAGGCTCTAACTAACCCTTTGAAATATTTCTTTTGAAAAAAAAACTATTTTAATATTTGTATTTTCATACAAAAGGTTTCGTGTAAATACCTTTAGATCTGTCCTATACAAATTATTATTATTAATTATATAAGAATACTAGCTTTGGCCTGCGGCTCCGCTCGTGTGCATGTCGGTTATCGCGAAAAAAAAACATTGAAATCAAAACATGTAATACTTATATAGTCTATGCTTTTTTTTCAAAAAATATCAGACTAGCTATAAATGTTGAATTTATAAATCCGAAATATTCAAACAAATATTTATTAGGTAGATATATTTAATTTTTCAGAGACAAAATCATTGTCTAAACAAAACGGAAACGACCTAGTATGCAACTTTTACACGATAACATGATAGTGTCTCATGAATATAAATAAAAACAAACAGTCGTAAAGTCTTAAGTGGCCGTAGGACTCGCACTCCCTTGCTTAGTTGACACAGTAAATACTGTCATAGCTCGCCAGCGTTTCCCCTAAAAAAAAAGAATTAGACACACTCGTAAATAAAGCCGCAACGATGCACATTTATCAAAGTTTAAACCTTTTTCCTTGAAAAGTCGATCTATCTGAAATAAATTCGTATATTGGCCGTAGTATTTATGGTGTGTTATGTTACCACCATATCTCTGACTTTCCACACACTTCCACAACATTGAACGGCCATAAACTAAACACAAAAAGGGACACTATAGCCTTTTGACGCAAAAAAAATAATGGATGGACCCTTCGTTATTGCAGTTAAAAAATAAACGCCGGCGATATCTTTGTGAAAAATATCTATGTCGTTTATAAATAAAAGGATAAAACAGTAATTTTTGAATGTTGCGCTTTTCATTTTTTTTTTATTTACCAAAATTCTTTCACAGCACTAATATATCTATTTTTACCTATAGCTAATCCACGAAAACATCTTAATCTCGGTATTGGCCAGCCTTGATGCTTACCAAAATTGTATTGCTTGATTATCTATATTAATTTATCATTAGGTATATACATTCACTTGCCTCCGTCCTTATGGTGGTGTAACTTGGGATCCGGGGCTTATTTGACCCCTAAATATTTTTTGAACTTCCTTTTTTGTTTCGTCTAATACGATTTTTACCGAAAATAAAATTAGTAGGTGATACATTTTTGGAACTGAAAAAGAGAAATCAATATAACACGAGGTTGTCCCAACAGACACGCCACAATTATCCATACAAATACGAATATTGTGCCGAACCAAGTTGGTGTGGGCCCGGGGAGACTGGACCGAATTGCTCTGACACGATATCTAAACAACCGATGCACACCGACAAGTGTATTTGCTAATTGGTCTTATACACTCACACTTTGAAAGGAATTGAGAATCAATTGTAAGCTCAGATTGTTTGGTTTGGGTCAATTATTACTGTATCCTGGCTGGACTTTGGCGATTTTAATTACCAGAAAGTACATAATAAATGTTATGTACAATTAAGTATATGATAAATGACTTTTTCATCCCACCAGCTCGTAAAGAGTATTTTTGCACTTCGATCTCTGAGTGTAAAAGCTCTAAGTGTAAAAGCCGTTTTTAACCTCTAGTGAATAAAGTAAATTGAATTTAGAACATCGCTCGGGTGCACTAAGTTTGTGAATTCAAAACATCATTAAACCTATTTACTTCACCTCCATGGTGCCGAATTAATCATACAATATTTTTTAATTTGTTAAAAACTCAGACTCGATACCTTCTTAGTGTAGTTTTTTTATTTGTTCTGGCCGCACCATTTTCTTCTTAAGTAACTATAGCGACGTAACTTTAAATTTTTCTTAATTTATCTATACATCCATACAAATAAATAAAATTGAAATGTCTGTTTGTAATATTAAAATAATCGCTTTTTACGAAATGCATATGTATGTATACATGGTACATATACTAAAATATTTTTTTTTACAATTTCTGTTACATTGTCTGTCTGTCAGTCGGTCTGTCTGCCTGTTTGTTCAGGGTAATCTCTGGAACGGCTGGACTGATTTTGACGGGACTTTCATTGGCAGATAGCTGATAATCTAAGGAGTAACTTAGGCTACTTTTTTAGACTAGCTTTGTCCCGCGGTGTAACTCGCGGTACGACAAAAATCGCGGGTAACACCGTGGGGTTGAGCGAGTACCTAAGTATTTTTCAAATAATTTAAAAATAAATCTGTAATACTTACCTATCATAACGTAGTACCTTATAAACATTAATACCTAAACTGAAATAAAAGTATATTGTGATTGTTAATGCTTTTTTTGCATTTAGTTGTTTCCTCGCTGAGGTGGAATGAAAAGTTACAACACGTAACTTTTCATTCCACCTCATTCCAGCACTCGAGTGCAAAGATTTTTCACCTCGTGCTCTTTTGATTCCCTCGCACACGCTCAGGATTCTAATTTTAGAATCCTTCGCTTGCTCGGTCATCAAAATTGAGCACGCGGTTAAAAAGCAACTTTGCACTCTTGTATAACAAATAACTATTATTCGATCGATACTTTTATTTTATCAAAAAAATCATTTTATACGCCCTCACGCCAGGTGGAGTAAGACTTGCGCAAGTTGGCTGGCAAGAGCTGGAAGCGAAAATCGATCAGAATGTGCTGCAATGGGAGAGGCCTATGTCCAGCAGTGGATTGCAATATCTTGATCATGATACAGTTAATTAGTGTTAGTTTCAGAATAAGTGCAACTAATAACATGCAGTTCTGTATTACATTTTAAATCATGTCAAAATTTTCAACAATATATTTTGCTTTACAATTTCTTTATAAAACAAACTTGTGCACCTTTATTTTCTTATTAGTCTAGTCAACAAGTGCTTTTTTGGTCAACTTTTTTCAGCAGTCTCCAAAAATTGTGAGAGGTGTCATTCGATTCGGAATGGCATCCAGATGATTTTTGAATAAAATGAAGTTGCGCTTGCAAAAATTGCAAAAGTTATTAACAATTAACTAAAAACACAATAAGGGATTTGGTATTTTGCAAATTCCTCAAAAACTTATTAAGATTTTTAAAATTCGATAAAAGATTCGAAAAGAAGAGGAAATTTCCTAAAAAAAAATTTGACTCCCGGAAGTGTAGGACCAATATTTATTATATTACCAGAGGGTTGAAAATACGACCGAAAACGGGTACTCCGAAAACGGTTTTTTTTAAAACATCATAAATATCATCAAAATATTTTGTTATAAAAAAAAGCATTTAAATATCTCATAAACAACGCATTTGTATGTAACAATTTTTTAAACAATGGGCGTTTAAAAATATTAAAAATCATTTTGTAGGTAGCTTCTGATCATAAGAAAACGAATCAATAATAATAATTATAAAAAAACATTTTTTTTTCTATGTTTAATAAAGCTTTATAATTTTTCACCTTAGTAAATTGTAAATAACAAAACGAAAATTAAAAATTGATTAATTTTTCCAACGGGAATCTATTCTAAGACCTTTGAAAAATAGCTCCACGAAAGGAAAAAAATCTCAGATTAATAGTTTAACAATTATCGCACTTGCAATGTTGATGTTCGTGCTAAAACAAATTTTTAATTAATTAATGGATAACTTATTGAAAATTCGCGATAGAAATTTTTGGACCACGGATTATTATTCATTGGTCTATCCTGTAGACGCCAGATTTTTTTAAATTTTTTATTTTTATATTTAATAAGTTTAAATAATATTTATTCATTGAAGGTACTAAGGAGCCGTGGCTTGCGCAAGCCGGCGTACCCGTTTTCGGGCGTATTTTCAACCCTCTGGTAATATTATAAATATTGGTCCCACAATTCCGGGAGTCAGAATTTTTTTAGGGAATTTCTTTTTTTAAATTTGAAAAATCTTAATCAGTTTTTGAGGAATTCGCAAAATACCAAACCCCTTTTTGCGTTTTTAGTTAATTGTTAATAACTTTTGCAATTTTTGCAAGCGCAACTTCATTTTTTTCAAAAATCATCTAGATGCCATTTCGAATCGAATGACACCTCAATCACAACTCTCCAAAAGTTGTGATTGAGGTGTCATTCGATTCGAAATGGCATCTAGATGATTTGCTGCTGAAAAAAGTTGACCAAAAAAGCACTTGTTGACTAGACAGACTAGTCAAAACTAGAATAATACTTTTGACCCGACTACTGTCAAGCCAAAGGAAAAGGTTGTATCTTCCACCGTGACACCGTATCAAAAGATTTTACGTAGTCGGGTTATGGTTCTATAAACTTTTTCTTGTTGCAAATTATGTAAATAATATAAATGCCTTGCATATGGGTGTGTTTTTTCATTTAATCCTTAATTTAAATTAAGCCTAAGCTTTTAAGTTCCTATAGGTTTGTTGTCCCCATGCAATTAGTCATACCCCAAATAATGCAAATTGTAAAGAGGGAATTAAATTTCGATTACTGGGCACAGCCCATTGTTTAATTAATTTGTAGTGTGTATAAATAATAGAGTGATTTGCTAAAGTAACAAAAATATTGTGTTTTTGACTAGTTTAAACAAACTACTACTACTTTTGTAGATTAAGAATTTGTTTTTCTAACTACAAATGCAGAAAATGCATAATTATTATTATGCATTTGTTATCTGTAACAAAACACATTATTAAGCGTATTGTCCCTGGATAATACCTGTATCATAGAAAGTGTTTATACTTAAGTTATTTAGTTTATCCTGGACTTAATATACTCGTACGTAGGTGACTTGCTTTTGGACGAGTTAAGGACTTTTTTCATTCCAATATCCATTTTATTCTCAATAAATAATCACATTTTTTTTTGCAAAAAAAGAACCGACTTCAAGGACTGAACCAAATTGAAATGGGACTGCACGGGAAGCACCAGTTTTCAAATAAAAAAAGAATCATCAAAATCAGTTCACCCAACCAAAAGGTATGATGTAACAAACATAAAAAACAGTCGAATTGATAACCTCCTCCTTTTTTGAAGTCGGTTAAAAATAACATAAACACACAAAAATACATGCACAAAATTTTCAATATTTTAAGTAAATTTTACATATTGGTCATTAACAGTTGTGTTTATATTGAATTGTACAAATTGCCTTGCCAACTTGAGATACAGGACTGAGACAGGTCTTTCACGCTTGTGCATACAAAGTGATCAAAAACAAAAAGCAGAAGCCGTGAGGCAACTCCAAATAGAACACTGAACATTTTCTATCTTACATAACATCCGTGACTTAATATTGGGAATGACCACGGAAAATTCGTGTTTCCGACAGAAGCGGGTATGTAATGGGCTCCAAAGTCACGTCCCAACACCTGCGCTGGTCTAATCAGTTGCTATTATTAATTCCGAACACACTTCTGAACCAAATAGTTCTCGTCCACACTGAAATTATTGACTTTCCAACGTAGCAGTTACATCTGATTGAGCTTAATCTGCGTCTTTATTACAGTCGTGGCTTTAAGGGAGACTTCTATACTGCAGGAAAATATGAGGAACATATCGTGTGTGTTTTTATTTTGTCGTTTCAGCAAAGGTAGTCGTGAACATTTGAGCCAACTATGAGGTGCTAAAAGCGGAGCTACTAATACTGTGTCTGTGTCAACTCTGTCTCTGTCTCTGTTTGGACCTCGAAGTAGATAACCATGAAAGTTTTTTAAAACATTGTAGGATATAAATATAAGGTGCAAAAAAAAAATTACATGGTAAGGTTTTTATTTCCGATATGAATTTAATATTAGGTCTTTACCTATGAAATTGTCGTTTTTCAGTACTGGTCATTTCAAATAAAAAAAAGTTTGTAATGGCTCTGTATTCTAAATTCAAATTAATTTTGTTTTAAAACTATTGGACCAGGAGCCAGTGACAGATTTTGATGACCAAGTCCCTCCCAATCGAAACTTCGTAAAAGGCATTAGGAATGTATATTATGAATACTCGTGACTGTCAGCTGCGACTCCGTCGGTGGGGCAGGCAGTGGCACCCTGCCAAGCATGCTGAAAAAAAATTTTTTTTCAGTCACTTCTTCCCATTTCAAAATTTGTAGGAATATAGTTTACCTAATATCGTGAAGGAAAAATAAAGTCAGCTGATCATAACATGGTGGATTATACGTCAGCTGGGCACCTGAACATTACAAAAAAAAATTTTTTTTCAATGATCTAAAAAATTTTCTAGTGATACTTCATATGATATTACGAATAAAAATTCATGTCAGCTTGCTCTACCCCAGTGGAAAGTTTGTCAGCTGGCACCTTGAAAAGTGTAACGCAGCTGCATCCATCACCTAATGAATCCTATCAGCTGACGACTTTTCCCTTGACTTATAGTTAGCTGATTTTTTTCAATATTTACTAGAGCATGTTATCAATCCTCTTACAAATTTTCATCCAAGAGGACATCAAGTTTCTTAAGTTATTCTCTTTTTACAGATTGAAGCTAGATACATAAGCCTTTTCTACATTGCAGCTAGATTGTGGATTAAAATTACTGAAGTATATGTATGTAGATGTGGGATTTCACTATTTAAGAACTATGCCGTTCACTTTTTCCAAACGTCAAATATTGAATAAGTATTATGCTGTTTCAAGGACAATGATGTTCAATCTTCTTTTCTTCTTAGCGTACTTTACTATAGTGTTTTTGTAAACTACCTAAAAAAACGATTAATTATCCCAAGATTAAACTGTCTATTTAAAATAAGACTTGTGTAAGAAACGATTTATGTAAAAAAAATTACTTCGTTACATAAACAAGAAAGTGTGACACTTTACTAGTCGGCGCTCGCGCCAATCTGACCAATCTTGTGCGTTTGATGGGGTGTGGCTTGCTGTTTATTTATCACACAGGCAAAAGTATGTTCGTCATCTTCTACCCTGATATATTTCTGTGATAGTAACGGTTCAATCTATCTATACAAGTAAAATATAAAACCAATTTCAAGAACGACCAAATCGATCGATGTGTCTGGGATGCCATTATGAGATCTTAGTGTCCTTATCATGGTACCACAGTTGGGATATCTCCTTGCCATTTAAAAAAGAATCATCAAAATCGGTTCATAAACGACGAAGTTATCCGCGAACACACTTAAAAAAAAACATAATACTTATACGGTCGAATTGAGAACCTCCTCCTTTTTTGAAGTCGGTTAAAAATAAAGAAGGTGATACGAAGTTCGCCGGGTCAGCTAGTATATAATAAAACTCCTAACGTGATACCTTACTGCGTCTTTAAAAAAAAACAATGGTCAGTTCAAATTATTTAGCGAAGATAATTTAAATAAGTTTAGATATGTATCCTACTAATATTATATACGCGAAAGTTTGTAAGTATGGATAGATGGATGTTTGTTACTCTTTCACGCAAAAACTACTGAACGGATTTGGATGAAACTTTACAGTATTTTACTTTACAGTACAGAAAGCTTATACATCAGAATAACACATAGGTTACTATTTGCAGCGTTACCCGACATACACGCGGGCGGAGCCGCGGGCAACAACTAGTTTACAATACAAAAAGCTAATAATCTAGCTGGTCACGATACTGTGCTAAAAAACCGAGACTCATAGAAAGTA
Source organism: Diaphora mendica (assembly GCA_949125395.1). NCBI lineage: Eukaryota > Metazoa > Arthropoda > Insecta > Lepidoptera > Erebidae > Diaphora > Diaphora mendica. The sequence goes on along the minus strand of OX421310.1, from coordinate 37,552,724 downwards.
TGCTGCCATCTGATGCATTATTACAATTAAACACCATAAATCTTCAATCAGTAGGTACAACATATTGATTTCGCAAGGATAATTTCACACTATTTGCAATTATTATGCACACCGATGTGGATCGGTTTAATTACTTATACCAACATTTCCTCCATTATTAAACTTCATATTGGTTATCAAAACTCTCAAATCAAGTATACCACCGAATCACTTAAGAAACGTGATTTCCTTTGGGATGAATATTTATAAGAGAGAAAATGTATTTAACATGCTCTAGTAAATACTGAAAAGAATCAGTTAGCTTTAAGTCAAGGAAAAAGTCGTCAGCTGATAAGATTCATTAGGTGATAGATGCAGCTGCGTTACACTTTCAAGGTGCCAGATGACAAACTTTCCACTGGGATAGAGCAATCTGATATGAATTTTTATTAGTAGTAGCCACAGTAGAACTATCACCAGAAAAAAATTTAGATGAGAGGAAATCATTGAAAAATATTTTTTTTTTGTCATGTTCAAGTGCCCAGCTGACGTATAATCCACCATGTTATGATTAGCTGACTTTATTTTTCATTCAAGATATCAGGTAAACTATATTAATACAAATTTTGAAATGGGAGGAAATGACTGAAAATTTTTTTTTTTCTGCATGCTGTGTCGGCTGCCACTGCCTGCCCCACCGACGGAGTCGCAGCTGACGGTCACGAGTATTCATAATATACATTCCTAATGCCTTTTACGAAGTTTGGTTCGAGAGGAAATAATTGACGGAATTTGTACCTGGCTCCCGGGCAGTATGACATTCTATTTACAAACTCAGTCTTTTGTTTTCTGATTAGCGTTGTATTTTCATTACATTTGAACATTTTTCGTCATAATGGATACTCAAAAAAATCGTGTAATTATGGAATATGAGTTCCGTCGTGGCACCAACGTGACACAAACGGCACGTAACATCAAAAACGTTTACGGAGAGAACTGTACAAATGAACGCACAACCCGTTATTGGTTTTCCCGGTTCCGTTCTGGAAATTTTGACTTGAAAAATGAAGCTCGTGGTCGTCCGGAGACTTTGGTTAACAATAATGAATTAAAGGCGATTGTGGAAGCTGACGAAACTCAATCTACAGCTGAGCTAGCAGCAGCTTTTAATGTAAGCATCAAAACAATATTGATCCATTTGCGACAAATTGGCAAGGTAAAAAAGCTTGATAGATGGGTGCCCCACGACCTTAACGATCGCCAGCGCAACGTACGCGTCGAGACCTGCCTTGCGCTGCTCAACAGGCAAAGAAATGAAGGAATTTTGAAACGAATTGTTACGTGCGACGAAAAATGGATTCTGTTCGACAATTGAAAGCGCTCAGCAAGTTGGTTAGACCCTGGTTCAGCACCAAAGCAATGCCCTAAACCAAAAATGACCCCTAAAAAGGTGATGGTCACTGTTTGGTGGTCTAGTGCGGGTGTGATTCACCACAGCTTTTGCACATCTGCAACCAGCTTTGGTCAATCGGTCGTCCCCACTGCTCCTTCACGACAACGCGCGACCCCATGCTGCGCAACAGACAGTCTCCAAGCTGCAGGAGCTGGGGTTGGAAGCTCTCCCTCATCCGCCATACTCACCAGACCTTGCACCTACCGACTATTACTTTTTCCAAAATTTAGACAACTTTTTAGTGGGTAAAAAATTAAATTCCCGAGAGGCAGTACAAAATGCCTTTGAAGAGTTTGTTGCCTCCCGTCCAGCTGATTTTTATAAGAAGGGCATCAAAAAAATGCCAATGCGTTGGCAAAGATGCGTCGATTGCATGGGTGATTACTTCGAATAACAGAAATAAAAAAGTTGGAAAAAATAAGTACTTTCACTTATTGCATACAAAACGGCAATTTCATAGGTAAAGACCTATTATATAAATATTTAATTTTGAACTAAAACTGTAGTTTTCTACAGCATTTTAATGTGATCAATAAGTATAAGTTCTCGGAACTCATAGGAGTATCAGCTCTACTAAATAAAGTTATTATATCAATTAATATTTTACCGTGAAATTTATAAATAGCTGATACTTGGAAGATGTTATATTACATTGATTTTAAAATAAGGTACTATTTCAGAATATTTTAGGATCAAAATCACTTTTATCGTCACAATGACTGCACGGTTGGCCTAATGGCTTAAGTATTCGCCACGCCGCTTTCTACTGCGCCAAGTGCTGTGGGTTCAAATCCCACATGGGGCAACCCTTTATGTGATCCACAAACTGTTGTTCTGAGTCTGGGTGTTCTTTGTGTTGTAAAGACCTCCGCGACACATGATGTATATTCTCTTAAAAAAATGTAGCACACAAATCATTGCATACTGGTACCCTTTTTAGGGTTCCATGCCAAAGGCAAAAAACGGAACCTTTATAGTTTCGTCATGTCTGTCTGTCTGTCCGTCCGTATGTCACAGCCACTTTTTTCCGAAACTATAAGAACTATACTGTTGAAACTTGGTAAGTAGATGTATTCTGTGAACCGCATTAAGATTTTCACAAATAAATAAAAAAAAACAATAAGTTTTGGAGGTTAGAACTTAGAACTGAAACTCAAAAAATTTTTTTTCATCATACCCATATATGTGGGGTATCTATGCTATGGATAGGTCTTCAAAAATGATATTGAGGTTTCTAAGATCTTTTTTTTTAACTGAATAGTTTGCGCAAGAGACACTTCCAAAGTGGTAGAATGTGTCCCCCCCTGTAAGTTCTAATATATGAGAAATATAAAACTAAAAAAGTATATGATGTAAATTACCATGCAAACTTCCACCGAAAATTGGTTTGAACGAGATCTAGTTAGTGGTTTTTTTTAATACGTCATAAAACGTAAACCGCAATTTATCGATCAAAGTTACAACGAACTACAAGAACTTTTATATTATGTTACTTGCTGCTACGGAACCCTTCATCCGCGAGTCCGACTCGCACTTTGCCGCTTTTTATTGTTTTACGGTGGCAAACGAGCAGACGTTACCTGATAAAAGGTGTCTACATTTGCCCGTGAATGGAACCTGGAACCGAATGAGTGGGATTACTGGAGCCGAAACTCCTCTTGATTTACAAGAGTAATACAGTGTGTTCACCTTAATTTTTTTTGCCACTTCTTTAGATTTACAGAGAGGAGGCTCCAGTAATCCCATTACCTTGGTTTCCTATAGTTATCAGTTTTCCAACTACCCGCTACAAAACACGTATTCAACAAGCAGCGTGTTCGATTGTTAGGCAAATTCTGGGACAGTAATGAAATCTATACTTTCTATACTAATATACCTACACCGAAAGTTTATAAGTACGGATGGATGGATGGATGAATGTTACAACAACTAGTTATAAATATTTTAAAATTCGTACGTGTTTGTTAGTTATTAATTAAATGTGTCTAGTATTTATTTCCCTACTACGGCAGAGGCAAAACGAAAGATAATAATTTTGGTAGTCTATGTATTTTTCACTAACCACCAATTAGTATCTTTTACCGTGACCAAGTTACCGATAATAATTAATGATGGTGTCGATAGATTCGTAATAATAGCCCAGGTGACATAAGCTAGATAAATTTTCCTTGTTTGTATTTGAGATTAAAAGCTCGACCGATCGGACTTATATTTGCTATTAGTCATAATAAAATAGTTTATGACTATAGTCAGTTCGTTTAGATAGTGTCGGTGCACCCGCACGCAATTGTGGTTATTGTTGTGAAATACGAGTATGTTAATCCATACAACGGCGTAAACTGACAAATCATAGTTGCTTCTGGGCGTACGCCGCAGGCGGGCTCTTTGATTTTGTGGCGGCTTCACGCACGTGGGACGGCGGCGCGATCAAGGTGCCGTATCTAAGCAAATGGACTATACTTGTGTACACACAGGACAAGTATTTAGATATGTATTGTGTATGATTATACATATGTGTTGTTGTTAAGAGTAGTCAATTCGTAATATGTACGTTTTACTACTTAAATAAGTATGTTCATTGGTACCTATCAAAACCAACCTTGGTTGACCTATTAAAAATAATATTCTGACTAATTCAATGCAAATGCAACTCTAAAGTATTAAAAAAATTGTATATCATCACTACATAGTATAAAACAAAGTCGCTTTCTCTGTCCCTATGTCCCTATATCCCTTTGTTTGCTTAAATCTTTAAAACTACGCAACGGATTTTGATGCGGGTTTCTTTAATAGATAGAGTGATTCAAGAGGAAGGTTTTTATGTATAATAAATGCATAAATAGTATGTAAACTGTTCAATCCTCTCGCCAATGGAGCGATCACCATGTGAAGGTTATAATGCTTGCAGGCCTATTAGTACAGGCATTAAATCGCTACTAGTCCACTGGCAAGAGAAATGAACCACGGCGTTTCACCGTCTTCTTAATCTAAACTAAAATCATCAAGCACTTACTGGAGTTGTGTGGCTTCCTTGTTCTCGGCGCCGTTGACGGGGTACCCCACTGCTTTGTCTTGGTACGTTCACACAAACATGCTCCAAAGTGCTGTATATCTTTCAAGGTATTCGAATTACAATAAACTCGTATTAGCTATCACGGATCACGCCCTTTTGTACGCGCCTACAAAAATTCGCGAGTCCAAACCAGACCAATCATAACGGTGACCGACGAAAACCGAGTCTTTGGAAAATTAGCTTAATATCAATTCAATTTGCTTAAACCGACAATCAAATGCGAAAAACGTGTTCGGCTGGCAAGCGTCTCTATAGTACTTAACCTCAAACGTCAAAACGTCAAACAAGAAAAAGTGACAATCAAAATGTTGCCATTATAATGACGTTTAATTTCTAACATAAACACTGTTAATTTTCGAGGTTTCTAATGTGATGTAGCAAATAAACACATTTTTTGCGCTTACATTAATCAAAATAATGTAATACAGTATTGTACACCTTAAAAAGTACTACAAAAAAGTCCACGACGGTACAACAACCATTTTTTATTCCTTTCTTTTTACGAGAAATAATGGCTTATTTGTAGTATTATTACTACGAAGTGATTTTAAGCAATACAGAATGAATCCTTATACAATTAGGTAAATTAAATACATTGTGCATTTAATATAGATCTAAATGGCCCTTTACAGTATCTAATTTAAATGAATATATTCGAAGATATTACAGATTTAAAATGCACGAATCGTGTCGTCGGCGGGGACATCTGAAATCCACCCGTGCGAAGCCGGGGCGGGTCGCTAGTCCAATACTAAAACACGCAAGGCCTTAAAGTTTTTGTTTCAGTGAAAAGTGACCATCAAAATTTAGACCTGCAATAGTTTTACTACGAGTGCTGCTTAGTACAGATTTATCATTTAAATCATTTGTATGAATATTTATTTAACTACATTATGGTTTAAGCACAAATTATAATTCGACGAATCAAATACTGATTGTTCAGTATTACAAGGTGAGGAAAAAAACGCAATTAAATTCCGCTACGAAAGAGCCTGCTACATTCAGATAAAGCTAACCTTTATCTGTTAGTCGTCACTCGCTATCTCTAATAATATTTAGGGTTCGGTAGCAAAACACTTTTCATAACAGATTATATCCGGCAATTTAGTATATGCCTTATATTATAAATATATAAGTAATAAAACAAGTTTTAGAAAATTAAATTCAACTACTTATAAACTTTGATAAAGATTTTGTGTAGTATATCAACCGGTATTACCAATCTATTAACACCTCATTTTAGTAAAATCGGTTCATAGTTCAAAATTTAAGTCGACTACGTACAAACTTTTGATAAAGATTTTGTACAGCCTAAATCAACGGGGCTACTATTATGAATCTATGGACATCTCACTTATTAAAATCGGTTCAATAGTTCAAGGGCGACCGTGGATCAAACAACATACATAGACCGCCTAAATTATAACCCTTCTTTTTGTCTTCGCCGTAGATGGGTACTAATAAATAACTTTTATAGGTTTTGAATGAAACCGTGTTGTGTTGCTATTTCTACTAAATATTTTATAGAATAAAGTTTATTTTCAAGAACATAAGAATCAAACGCGGCTATATATATAATATATTTATATAAATAAATTATAAATTGATGTTGACAGAAAAACAGAATTTATATAAATATATAGCAACGGAACCCTCAACGGAATTCCTTCGCCATTTATTGTCTAAAATTTACACCTATATATTTGAGTTATATCAAACGAGTTTTACTTGCTTTCTGTTCAGTCTGGGGAAGTTTTAGCAATAGGCGACACAAAAGATCTTAAATATATATCTATTTTTGTTATTATCGTGTTAAAATGGAGTCGAAAAATGGTAAGTGGTTTATAAATAACTTTAATATTTGTGTGGCTTGACTGAATTAAGTTTAGATACAAATAAAACAATACGCGCCTTAATGTTGAACCAATTGAAAATACCTTACCTTGAAATACCTTGTAGTTTCATCATCAGATAAGTTGAAATAATGCTCAATTTATTATGTGTGTCAACCGTACTACATATAGGGAAAATTTTTAATTTAATACGAGTTCGTTAAATTTACTTATAAGATTTTTTATATAGTATTTATTAAAACATCATCAAATATTGTGTGTACTTCTAGAGATGGTTAAATAGTTGATATTTATATATTACTCTAACTTTAAAGATGCATGGGTTATTAAACGTTTGCATTTTGTGCTCTTTTCTATTTTTATTAAATGCAATTCATTAAAGGTGAGTTGATACGATAAAATATCACGAATCACAAACCGTGAGAATCTGTAGTATACTATTTTAGGTGCATAAACGTATACTTTTCTCAATTTCATACAAATTTTTAATTTACTGTCTAGAAAATTACATAATATATAAGTTATTTTAGCTTTCTAAGTTTATTTGAATCTCGTCAAGTTTGTAATACTGTAAAGGATTTTTTCGGGATTCCTTGACAACCGGTTGTCTTTCTGACTTCAACCCTCTCCTCCCCTCTTCATGAATGTAATGCGTAATACGTTTTATTGCGGAACAAAAAAGGTAGAAGTAACAGGAACATCACAAGTCTCGGAAAGGACAACAGGACTAGGGCTGGTAAAGGAACTTGAGAAGGTCGGAGTTGTTCATGAGGATAAATTGTCTGTTTAGAACTAAGGACACATGTACCCATCTCACGTAGATAATCACGTCGTAAAGCTGTAGTAGGAGAGGTTATTAGGACAGGGACAACAACTGCCTTATCACAATTATATCTAATACTTAAAATATCTAATCGATATATCGTCGTATCTGATAAACGATAGTTTTGTAGGAAAAACAGAATTTTGTTACTTTGAGTTAATGTTATCTGTGAATATTTTTATTAATACATTATAAATCCATTGATTATTTGTAAGATATCCATTACATATTCTCCAAATTAGATAAGTTTCAAAACGTCAATAAAATATATCAAGTGCGTGTGTTTGATAGTTTAAATTTATATTTAAAATTGAACTCAATATTAGATCGATTATTACAATCTAATCTAATCTCACTAAAACATTTATATTATGTAATCTACATATTATTATGCATATAATAAATCCAATTTTTCTTGATCCTGTATTTGATCCCCCATTTACATCTTTTGCCTTTACCCTATCTGAAAGCACTTATGAGGAAGGACAGACAGACGGCCAGCCGTAAAACAAACCAGGCAAAACATTTTCCAATGTTAGTAATTACTCGAAATCCAACATAAAATTTGATAAAGAGTAGGGAAACGATGATGAAATCCTTAAGAGCAACCATAGTTAGTAACAAGAAACGCAGGACAATTTTTCAGTTTCTTTCGGGGAAGTGCCTAATTAGGTGCGGCGTCGAACCGGGAAAAGAAGACCAAAATCACCGAGACTGGCCGTCGGAGCGGATTTAGTAAAAATACCACATACTAGTAGCTCCTGCGTCCCCGAGGCATCGGAGATTCTAAGGGACTTTCCACCCACAAGGTTTACCTTAACCCATGACCTTTTAGTTTGAATTAAATGAAAGGTTTTAATCAATTAATCTATTGTCACGGTGACATTACAATGGTTTTTGATTATTTGTAATTGTTCTTAACTTTAAATTGTTCTGTGAACGTTGTCGAGGCTTTAATCAAGTAACCGAACAATCAAAGAAAGAATGAGCAATTCCTAATTAGATTAATTCAAGTATATTACTACTAATTATTTGTTTATTTGTATAATACCTATTTACACTTGTTTTCTTTCATTTCAGAAAAACAATTCACCCCTGAAAACCCACCCCCATACACAGATAATCCTGCTGAAAATGAAATTTCTGCTGGAAAGTCAGGTGGTACAGATGGGGTTGCTCCACTCCACGCAGGTGCCCCAATCCTTGTGCCTGTGGTGTTAGAAACCAAGATGGGACCAAAACCTGCTGCAATTGTATGCCCGTCATGCCGCGAACAGATTGTAACTCGAGTGGAACATAAAAACACGACGAAAACCCATCTATTCGCTGGTTTACTTTGCATTTTAGGGTAAGTACATTATCACAAAGCTTTATGATATGTAGTATTCATGTGATGAAACAATTATATTATTTCTATTTTTTGAAGACCTCAAAGTTTCATAAAAAATAATCACTGTTAAAAATCTTCTAGTCATAGCATCATCATCAACAACCCATAACGTCACACTGCTGGGCTCAGGTCTCCTCTCAGGAGAGGATTAAGGTCATACGTCCCCACTCTGGCCAAGTGTGGGTTTGGGACTGGCAAGACAACGTTGTGGCTACATTATCTTGTCGTTGGATGTTTTTAAGCCGCCCAAAGGCCTCCAACTAAGCTTCACGACTGTTATCATATGATAGCAACTGGGACCGACTGCTTAACGTGACCTCCGAATCACGGAGACGCTCATGGTAACATGCCACTAGCGGTCACCCATCCATGTACTGACCGCGCCGTCGTTGCTTACCCTCGGTGTTTGCTTCTAATCACCGAGTGCAACTGGGCTATGAGCGCCTTTCGGAGGAGTCATAGCATACATAATGATGTTTTTCTATATCATGACTTATCGAACTAACTTTGGCAGAAAAAATGAGTTCCATAAATGTTATCGTACTTCTTATGGCTTATTACGAACGATAGGCAAGGACCTGTTCGTGGTTACTTATAAATCATATTTAATTATTTTCAGGGGTTTGCTCTGTTGCTGGATACCATACTGTGTTGACTCTTGCCGGAATGCTGATCACTACTGCCCCAACTGCGATACTTACATTGGAAGTTATAACCACTAAACATTTTCGCATTATTCTGTGAGATTGTTTTAGTACAGCTGTCAAAAGTTGACCACATGTATGAGTTTAGAAATATGTCGACTACGAATAAAGTGTCGAGTATTTATTGTGTGTGAGTAGCGAACGTGAAAATTATTTTTCTAGTTACTTGGCTCAGGAACTGTGTTATTTAACATCCTGAAGATCACTTTCCATGATATATAATTATGTTCATACACAGGAATGTGTAACTACCAGTGTAACCTGGTCAAACCGTCAGTAGTTCAGAGGTATTTAAGACTTGTTCCGTGATTGCGTTAATTCACGTGTATGGACATGATCATCCGAAATGTGTAATTACTAAATGTAAAAAATGTGTTTATTTGCACTTTGACATGTGCACGATAGCTCCAGGTGAAATATTTAAAGATATTTTTCATCTGTGAGAGTTTAGTGCGACTCTAATATTCGAGATCGCTTTTGTACAAACTTATTGTGTTAAGATATGTATCTCTATTGAAAGTGTGATTTTAAACGTCAATTTATTAATGTAATTTTTAATATTATTGTATAAGAAGTGAAAAAATATATTTTTTTAAATAAATTAAACTTTTTTATGTTTTTTTTTAACGAGAATAGAAAAAAAATTGAAAAAAATTCTCTCAAAATCTTGAGACCCGGGTTCTTTTGTGGTAAATGTGATTGCTGAGTTAGGCGCGTGGGGCGTGGGTTGTGATTCACCCTCAGGACAAATAGTTGTGTGATAAGTGTTATTATTTGTTGTATGTCTAGTAGTAATTTATTTGTAAAATATGCATGAGTTTTAGTGGTATAATTACTTTAGTAAAGGATTTCTCTAGATTTGGATGAGATAGCCGTGTGAGAAGTATCTTAAGAAACTATAATGTGTAATCCATATTGGATAAGTCAGATTAAGAGACGCTTTTGTTATGGTACTGTAAATAAATGTAATAACTGAGATTGTAATTAGTTACAATCTCATGACGCATGCGTATTACGCATGCGTCAGGCATGAATGCAAAATTTAATTTATGTGCAAAATGCAATTTTAATGTGTACTTTATTTGTAAATATAACTGTTCTATGAAACTGAATCGAAAGTATCTACTCTAGATAATTCCAATGCAGTTGTGACTATCTTAGAAAAGTAAATAAAAATATTCATTTTATCAAATAGTTCTATTTTTGATTACATCATCGTCATCAGCCTATTACAGTCCACTGCTAGATTTAGGCTTCGCTAATGCACGCCTATTTATTTCCCTCGGCTTAATTTAAATTAATAACACATAATTATTTTAAAACAGACGTTGTTTCGTATGTCGAATTTGTCTCATTAAAGTTTAAAATGTTCTTAATATTTTACTGAAATCTTTTCAACTTAAAGTTGACGTTGCCATAACGGGTCAAGTTACATACTAGAATCTGCCTAAAGGACACATTTCTACACACATTCTTCACACTTTAAAAAAAAATTACAACCGACATAGTGGTCCAGGTACCCGATTCCGACAGGGCACTATATTTTGTGTTTTTAATTGTATTTAGATGTCTAGAAGTGGACTGTAAGACTGTCGATGTGACGTGATGTATATTTTGCATGTATTTATAAATAAATAAAGAGAATAATAATAAAATCCTCACACACAGTTGTTTTATCCCTAACGATGGTTGAAAAACATACTTATATATTTTTAAATATACTTTAGACAATAAACACTCAGACACTGAACAAATAATCGTGTTCATCACACAAATATTTATCCTAAGTAGGAATCGAATCCACGACCTGTAGCTTAGTAGTGAGCATCACTAACCATTAAATCATAGACCAGTCCAGTCGATCACTGTGATACCATGGACATAGAACATCGGATAATTTTTTTCCTGGGTTTTTCTTGGTAATCGGGGATCTTCGAGGTAATCGAAGAACAAACCCTAACTCTCCTGATCATGGGGGAGGAAAATTAACACGCGACAACATACTTGTGACTCTTGCAGCGGAATTAGCCATTCATCAAGTTATCGGTCGGTTGTCAACATGTTTGCTGCAATTTCCCTAAGTTTGGACTAGGAACAAAAATATATTTTAGTTCAAAATAGAAGACAATTTGTTGTCAAAGTGTTGACGTAAAATAACCCAAATAAGTAGGTATGACTTTTCTTCAACAGGGGCACTCGAAATATGAAAAATATCTCTTTAAAATGGATAAATAAAATAGATAAGTTTGTGAGCACGCTCTGTATTATTGATAAATTTGTTTGCCGGTCAGAGGGCGTTAGTAGAAACGATATTGTTTACAAAAACATTTGTAGTGAAGTTAATTTCATCCACAACGATAAATTTAATCAGTGGATTAAAAACCTTTTAGCTTTATTACATGTTTATTCCCAAAATAACATATTCAGGTTTGATGAAGCGGGCTTAAATTTACGAGTGTCTGCCCGATAAAATCCTTAAATTCAAGGTCATCTTGTTGTATAGTTTAGTGCTAACTATTATTATTGTTATTTTATTAAACTGCGAATGGTATGTGCCAATTACACTCATTATATAATCAATAATTTTTTTATACTTATGGGCCTGCCAATGTGACTCTAATCTAAGAGTAGTGGTCACTGAAAAAAATGAAGAAACAATCCTGCATGGTGACCTACACTATGGCGGCCTTTTTTTTGACGAGGTTGAAAATCCCTTCGGATCTCCAGCTCCTCGGGGACTAAGTAGCCAGGTATGTGGAGTTCTCACTAAAAACCACCCCGGCGTCCGGTCACGGTTATTTCAGGTTCCTCCTAGAAACGACGCCACGTTTATAAAGACTCTATCCTGGGGGAAGCCTGGGCTTCCCCCTGCCTGTCGGCCCAACCGATATATGCTGCGGCCTGACCACAGTTTTGCGTGTGACGTGGGGCGACATTATGGCGGCCTACTGAGATGCTTATGCATCATTAGGCCTCCGGTTTCGCACTCACCAACCATACACGACAGCATGAATGCTGTTTTTTTTTAGTTAATTCTTCTGTGAGAGGGTAGTACGGCCCGAGCTAGCACGTTCGTGATGAAATCACTGTGGCTCTACTATCTGGAATACTGAACTTTAATATTTATTACGGAAAATACTCGTACGATGTCTATAAATCAACAAAAGTGCAATACATAGCTGAAATATAAAATCGCCAGTAACTTCATATCGTGCAGGCAATTAGCTTGGGAAAAAATTCAGAGTGGTAGAAGTACCAGAATACCAGAAGAAGATGCAAAGAATGTAGAAAGACAAAATGGAACCAGATATTACCGCCAATAGTAGCGACGAAAATGACTAGCAGTGCACTTTTGAGGATTTTGTCCGAATGGGAGATAATGTACTAGCAGCAAAAGAGCTCACTGATGTCAATCTACGTTTCCTTTTGGTAGTAGACGAAGATTAATTGTGTATCATTTTGAGAAATAAAAATAATATAAAAAGAAAATTATGCATTTTTAATTAATTACACCTTTCATAGAAAAAAAATAAAAGTCATCTTATACTACCCTGTTTATAAAAGGGTAAATAAAAAAACCTAAATGAGTAAAAAAAAAATGTAAGTCTCTAGTGATCGTGGACACAGTTTATTTTTTTAAACAGTTGCCACGTATCGAGCACGTGTATATTTACAGAATAGTTATTCATAACTTTTAACTTTGAAAAAAAACTGAAATAATTATTTTTACAACTTTAAGATCCTTTCAAAGAAGCAGAAGACTGCAAATGAACCTTAAATTAAAGTCACTTTATTTTAATTCTAAAATTTCACTATAGCAATTAAGCCTATGTTTGATAAATAGTATTAAATTATTTGAAACTTTAACTAGTGTTATTCACATTAGCATAAATGAAAGGGTCGACGCAAGTTGATAAGTCAAGTTGACGCAACACATATTCCAAGTACAGCTGGTTATGCCAGCGCTGACGCAATCTACAGAAAGCCTCAAACGGCGTAAATGTTAAAAAAAAATGTAGGTAATAAAATTTTTGGACCGTTCTGAATCTGTTTGATATGTAAAAAATCAAATTTACATTAAATCTTATGCAAATGTAAACAAGTTGAGAGTTGAAGTTCAGAATTAGATTTACAATATTCACCACAACACGTTCATAAAGGTTACTTGAAATGAATTCGTTAGAAGAATACATTTGTGTATCCAAGAAAATGGAGCCCATTTCGAACAACTAATTAGCTAGTTTACCATTTTTTGTTAATACATATTTTTTATTTTTATTTTTTATATAATAAATGGGGGCAAACGAGCAGACGTATCGCCTGATGGTAAGCGATTACCGCCGCCCATAGACACCCGCAACACCAGAGGCGTCACAAGCGGATTTTCGAAAATCTTTGAATGCAGTTTTCTTTCTTTTCAAAAATAAAGGAATGTTTTCTTTGAGTAAAAGTTTCTATCTACAGTATTAAAAGTACTTTCCCTTCAGGTGGCATTACAAAATTCCACCCAGTACATTACACATATAAATACGCAGTTTATTATATTTTTATTAGTAGAACCTGATAACTGTAGGGACAGATTGTCTAGTAGGTCTTGGGGTATCCAAATAGCCTTCAGCTTGAAGGATCCTAGCGCGTCATCAGATGCCACTTACAGTGGTCTCACAGACCTTTGACTGCACGATTAGCCTAGAGGTTTAAGCGGTCGCGACGCCACTTTCCACTGCACCAAGTGTTGTGGGTTCAAATCCCACATGGGAGAACACTTTATGTAATAACAAACATAGTACATGTGTGATACAAATTGTTGTTCTGTGTCTGGGTGTTCTTTGTTTCCGTTTCGTGTATGTTTGTAAAGTCAGGATATATTCCTAGGGCGGGAGTTGCCTATAAAAAAAAAGAAAAAAAAGACATCTATACTTACTACAATTATTTTAGCATAATATAAATTATATCTATTCGCAAAGTGAATAATAAAAATGCGGAGTGTCTCCATTCCTTTTTATCTTTTGGGTCCTAAAAGTCGGTTTTGTTAAACCCCTCCACAGTTTGTTAAATGAGAGCCACAGTTGAAAGGCTAAGAGCCGACTATGGGAGCAATCTAAAAATTTAAATCAACCCTATACCAAACCATCTGCCCAGCATGGTATTATAGGCTAAAACCTCCTTTTTCAAGGAAGGCCTATGTTCTACAAGTGGCCTATTAAAGACTCTTAATGTGAATCTTAGCATGTTTTTCTAAACTGAACTTTAAACTAAACATTTACTCCAAAAAACTTATAGCTAAGAAGACACTGACTGATTATACAATAAAACATTACTAATACATGACTCACCTCCTTATAGATAACGTATCGGTACAGGATTAGGCAAGAATACTTATATTATACTTATATTAAAACTTCCATTTGGAAGTTTTAATGGTTGTTCAAGCGTTGCATTGGTCGATTCAAATGACTGACGGTAGTGGATCAGTCATCAAATCAAAATGAGCTGATGACAGTTTAAAACAATTGATGGGCAGATGCAGTTAGTTAAATTGAAAGAAGACTTTTCTTTAAATTTTCTTTTTACGAGTATTACCTAGGATATAAATAAATCAGACTATGACAAATATGATTAAGTTATCGTTATCCGTCATTCGTCATCACTTATCGATAAGAAAATTATCGGTAATTTTTTGCTTATAAAATTCTACCTTATCGTTCCATCATCAGTTCCTTTATTGAAATCGTTAAAGTAGTTGGTGCCTTGCCAAAAATACTAAATTTAAAAAGTTTATTTTTATACTTGTGTCTGTAAAATGGATCCCAATAACGGTAAGTGTACAATGTATATCCTAGTTCGGCTGAAAACCGTTGCGCAATAATTGAATCGCCTTAACGACCCGGGGTTCCGTCATAGGTTAAGCTACATACATTCTGAAGGTCTGGAAATAAACTAGAGTATAAAGTTCAAGGGTACATTGTAATCTTAACTCTTAAATTCATAGCCGTTATAATAATAATCGGGTATATACACTACTTTGAACACAAATGGCGTTCAGATTGAAAACTTTTCAAATGGACGTTCGAAAAGTGCATTATAGATACAAGGAATATACAAGGAATTTTTGAGCCTTGACTGTAGTACCATTAACGATTAATGCGATTTGATCATTAAAAGAAACAGAAGATGTTTAAATTTTATTATTAAATTAAACTCATATCATGTTCACATAATATAAGTACACAGTTCTAAAACATAATAACATATTGCTAGCTTTAATTCCAGCTGCACCCGCGTATATGTTCGTTAACACAGTAAAGAGTAGCATATGTCCTTCCTCAAGAATCAAAGTATCTCCATGCCTTTCATCGAAATCAGTCCATACAGACAGACAGTTACTTTCGAATTTATAATATTAGTACAGAAGTTTAATGCAACTGAAGTTTGACAACAGTTCTCCTATACTAGTATTTCCTGTATAACCTATGCTTACAAGATTCTTTTCGATTTATTTTCAGATAAAAATGTTAGAATAAGCCAGCCTCCTCCGTATTCCGAGTACCCTGGACAAGCACCTCAACCACAACAAGCGTATGTCGCTGCCCCAGTCGTCGTGCCCGTCGTAGTAGCAGCACGGATGGGACCAGAACCAACTCCACTTGTTTGCAAATCATGTCATGCTCAAATTGTTACCCGGGTAGAAACAAAACCGACAACGAAAACTCATCTTTTTGCACTATTACTCTGCCTTATTGGGTAATTGATTTTATTACAATTTATGCGCATTTTAAGCGAGCTTATCTCTTACCTTTATTCAGAAAAGAAGTGATATGATTTCGTTTTAACAAGTGAAATAACCGACCTCAATTATCAGATAATACCCATAATCTTTTTTTTTTGCCATTTTATCCTCCCTCTTGTGAAATTTCTTTGACAGTTTCTTATAGGTATAATAAATACCTAAGCGGTTTTTACTTCACAAAAAAATGGTAATGGTTCTTCAAGCACTTGTTGTCCTAAAATGAATCCACAACTCCGTTTTGAATGCAAACAAAAGAGATATTCCAAAATACTGAAAAAAATAATTGATGTAGGTTTTATATAAGTTTAACCAAATGCAAATTAATGCTAAGTGAGCAGTAAGGGCTTTCAGTTCACCTTATAGTAATCATACCATTTTTCTCGACATTTAAATAACGTGCGAGATCTAGTATCGAACTTATAATAGGCAAAGGGGAACTTTATATAACGTACTTTTATTTAATTTTCAGATGTTGGCCTTGTGTGTGTGTACCTTACTGCGTGGATTCCTGCAACAACGCCGATCACTACTGCCCGAACTGCAACTCGTATCTTGGAACCTATGACAGTTAAAAACCGTCTTAGATAAGTTATGAGCAAGAATTTGAAAGTCATTTAGGCTTATTTTGACTAGACGCAAGCAAATGCGTTAGTGCAAAATAACGAATGTACTTATTATCTTTAGTAGCTATTTTTGCAAAAGCAAATTACATCGGAAAGGTTCTGACAACTAGAAACTTTTCATAAAATTATATTCACATTGATTAGCTAAACCTGCTGAATATATGTATGTGTTTGTGCGCGTGTGTTTAAGTGTAACATAATTTAGTACTTAAACGTCAATTAATAGTTAAAAATATCAATTAATCAAAACTGTTTTTTTACAATTGTACTGTTTTGTTATCGGTTTGAAAATATAATCCGATGATAAACATTACATTTTTGTAGTATAAAAATCTATTTATGAAGTTATTGTTATCTGTGATAAATTAGTTTTGATAATAAGAATTTCATTTATCTATGTTTCGTTTACTTTGAAATGTAGGTATATGTATATATTGAAAAGCAAATGTTTAAATAAAATAGGAGTATAAGTTATATTCAATAAAATAAAAAGTAAAACAACATAAATTATTTCATTTATTTTCTTAATTAATAAAGTTATGTGCTTAAATTGCATAAACATATGCAATTTAAGCACATAACTTTCATATCGGGGAAAGACTGAAAGAGTACAGTGCAATATGTCAAAAACATCACTTTTTAAGTGGCGTTTTAATGATAAATCCTTCATATTAATGATAAATGATCAGTACTTAAACTTTGGCGCGTGTTTTTATGGCATTTTACACGTAATGTAAGCAAATACGCAGTATGTATTCTAAGAAGAAAATTCTACAACGTCTACATAGTATATATGTTAACGGAAATGTATGTAATCCGTCATTGTATACAATTCCTAGGAAACGTATGTAATCCCTAAAATCGCACGGAAATGTGTGAAATAAATTATATTATACTTACACATTACACATTTCCTAGGAAATCTATACATTTCCTAAATAGCAATCGGAAATGTAAAACATTTAAGATATTGGTGGGTAATTATTATTTTTAGGTTAGGTTAGGTTAGAACATATTTTGGCCGGAACACCCCCGTGGGATTTGGAGGCGGAAGTGCTCGCCGAAGTTTATCGACGGGTGGCTGGATATCGGGCGGAAAGTGGATTTCGCCCTCCGCCCGAAGAGGTACGCGAATGGCATGAAGCCGCTCGTCGAGCCACTATGGACAGATGGTCGTTCCGGCTGGAGACTCCACGCGCTGGCTTTGCCGCCGTGGAGGCTCTCCAGCCGGTCATCCTCGAGTGGGCAGGGCGGCAGCACGGGACCCTTTCCTTCCGACTGACGCAGGTCCTTTCCGGGCACGGTTGCTTCGGGAAGTACCTGCACTCGGTCGCTAGGAGGGAATTGAGTCCCGCCTGCCACCACTGCGACTGCAGTGAGGACTCGGCCCAGCATATGCTGGCGATCTGCCCCGCATGGGCGTCGCAGCGCCGGGCCCTCACTGCAGTCATCGGAGGAGATCTGTCGCTACCGGCCGTCATACGCTCCATGGCCGGTAGCGATAGCAGTTTTACCGCGGTTGCAACCTTCTGCGATGAAGTCAGCTCGCAGAAGGAGGTGGCGGAGAAGGCCCGGGAGGATGATATCCACTCGGACCCAATCCGCCGCCGGCGAACCGGGCGGCGGAGGCGCGCCTATCAGCGCCTCATGCCGCCCTGAGTGTGGCCGCGGATTGTCGGGACGGGCTTTCCCTTCCATCCGCTCTAGTGGCCACCCGCGAGGGGGCGACGTACGCGTTTACTTTATACATTACCTAATACGATATTGGAATTATATACAATTCCGAGGAAATTTATACATTTCCTAGGATATCTATGTATTAAATAGTTTTTCAAACAATATTTTAAACATTTCCTAAATAGTATCCTAGGATTCCTAGGATTTGTATACAATTTCTTGATTTTATACATTTCCGGTAACATATACAGGCAAAAAAATAGGTGTCTTTTTTTTTGTAAAATATATTTAATTAATTAAAGTATGTACCATTGTTATCTATGCACTTTTGTCATCTCATAGGTAGTTCATTTATCCCGTTACTAAAAATACAATGGGGGCGAGAACCAATAAACTCTGAAGCCGGTTTGGACTGCCACATCGAAAATATTTTTTTTCCTTGTAAGAAGTTATACAAATTTCGGAAATAATTATTATAATTTTTACGGGAATTAACGCGATCACTATTTCAAGGTACTACATACCTCTGTTTTGCCTGACGTTTCGACCAGGTTGCACTGGCCGTGGTCACAGGCTGACTGGCTCAGCGGCGCACGCCCTCCGTCGTCGAATCCGTGAAGTCGAAGGTTCTTCATCCACCCGCACATTTTCGATATTATTGATAAAATTGTTTCGCCATGTACCGTCACATACCACACTAACAGGGTCCCTATTCTGTAAGCAAACCAATGTGTTCCTATTCTGGTGTTTATCCGACTGCGCAGAAAAGCGAGGTGGTATGTTTTTTAACACTGGATTCCACGCTGTAGATAATTTAAAACCATCTTCCCGATTGAAAGTTTTATGCTTTTTAATCTCAATCGCTTCACGTACAACTCTTGAATAAAAGTGACGTTCGGTGGAGAGGACTTGCGTGTAGTGTTAATCTATCTCAATCGGACTATGATTTGTGTGACCGGGTTACGTTTTTACAAGCGAGTCGTACCTTCGAGTTATGTAGTGCAAGCTTTGATCGAAAGTTCTCGAAGGAATATAATCTGCGGTATACAGAAAACAAAGCGTCACCCGTGGTACCCGACCGATCGAAGGACACCGTTGTAAACTTATCGAACGTGAGTTTAGATGACACAACAATGAACATCTTGGCTAAAGGTATTAACTTCGCTCCGACGCCTAAACGGATACCGTTTGAGAATGTAATCAGCAGCGTTGAGGAATCGATTGCACGGAACAAAGTACCGCCCGGTGATGCTGATATCCTTAGACAGGACGTCGCGGTAATATTACGTCGGTCAAAGCTTCCGGCTAGTAATATCACTATGGAAGAGCGTCAAGCATTAAAAAACATTAGGGATAACCAGGATATTTTAGTGCTTAAGGCCGACAAGGGAAACGCCACCGTAGTGATGAATACAACTGATTACCAAAATAAAATACTCGAACTGTTGAGTGATAATAAGGTATACAAACCGGTAACATACAACCCTACAGCCAGAGTAACGCGTAAAATACGATCTCTAATCCGGGATAGTGAGGACCTATTTTCAGAAGACGAGTACAACAGACTGTACAAACCAAAGTCACACCAGCCACCGAAATTATATGGTCTGCCTAAGATACACAAGCCTGACGTGCCGCTGCGGCCTATTGTAAGTCAAATTGCTACTCCTACTTACGATCTTGCAAAGCACGTTGCTTCAGTATTGCAACCACTTGTAGGCAAAACACCGTCTTTTGTGAAAGACTCACGGCACTTCATACAAATCATAAAAGATCTCACGTTGGAACCGGATTACGTCATGGTGAGCTTTGACGTGGAGTCGCTTTTCACCAATGTTCCAATAAAAGAGTGCTTAAACGTCGTAAAAGACCTGCTGAGAGACAACGAACTGCCGTTCAACTATATAGATCTACTTGAACACTGTTTAGATGGCAATTATTTTCTTTTCCAAGGTCAACATTACCTCCAGATTGATGGTGTCGCGATGGGAAGTCCTGTAGCCCCAGTACTTGCCAACATCTGGATGGAACATTTTGAAGAGAAGGCTCTAAGTCTCGGCCCGAATACCGTTAAGCTGTGGAAGCGATACGTGGATGACATCTTCAGTATCGTTAAAGGAAATAAACAAGAAGTAGATCAATATATACAACATCTTAACTCTATTCACCCTAAAATAAGGTTTACATATGAAATGGAGACGGATAGGTCATTGTCGTTCTTGGATGTTGAAGTAACCGTGAGATCAGATGGGTCCTTGTCACACTGTGTGTACCGTAAGCCTACTCATACGGATAAATACCTACACGCCACGTCTCATCATCACCCCCGGCACTTGCAATCTGTTATGACTTCACTCAAGAACAGAGCTTACGATCTCTGTGACCCTGAACATTTAGAACGGGAGCTAGAACATGTTCAGGAGGTACTCAAAGGTAACGGATATCAAGTGAATGGAGGACGGAAGCAACCGAAAATAAGACGCAAGTATCCAGAAGTGAACAGGCAACCAGCCTATATGCCTTATGTCAAGGGAGTTACGGATAAGATCGGGTCCGTGTTAAAGAAATACTCCATTCCGACAGTATACACACCAGGCATAAAGGTTCACAACATCGTCGGCACACCGAAGGCTATATTGCCACTACAAACTCCGGGTGTTTATAAAATAGACTGCAGCTGCGGAAGTTCCTACATAGGCCAAACGAAACGGACTATTGCTGAAAGGGTCAAAGAACATATCGCTGCTGTGAAGAACCGACAGACGAGCAAATCGGCGATTGCAGAACATGCACTCGATGCAGGCATCAACCACTGGATTGAATATCACCGCGCGCAAGTCCTCTCCACCGAACGTCACTTTTATTCAAGAGTTGTACGTGAAGCGATTGAGATTAAAAAGCATAAAACTTTCAATCGGGAAGATGGTTTTAAATTATCTACAGCGTGGAATCCAGTGTTAAAAAACATACCACCTCGCTTTTCTGCGCAGTCGGATAAACACCAGAATAGGAACACATCGGTTTGCTTACAGAATAGGGACCCTGTTAGTGTGGTATGTGACGGTACATGGCGAAACAATTTTATCAATAATATCGAAAATGTGCGGGTGGATGAAGAACCTTCGACTTCACGGATTCGACGACGGAGGGCGTGCGCCGCTGAGCCAGTCAGCCTGTGACCACGGCCAGTGCAACCTGGTCGAAACGTCAGGCAAAACAGAGGTATGTAGTACCTTGAAATAGTGATCGCGTTAATTCCCGTAAAAATAATAATAATTATATCATGGAACGCGAACGTTTAAAAGTTAGTAAATTTCGGAAAAATGGTAATCTGTTAAAGCAAGGTCCGGGGAGTACGCTGTTTGTCGCAGAAATTCCAATTGCAGCTCCTCTAGTTTAGCGGCCGTCTTTTGTGCAGTGTCAACCGTTGTCCTGAAGCAGCAGTGATCTAGAGCGATTGACCAGGCTCGGTTGTTTAGCAGGTAGTTCTTCTAAAATGGTTTGTAGTTGCTGACAATAGATATCTGCCATAATCGTTTGACCAGATTTTAGAAAGCTGCAGTGAACGATTTTTGAGTTAAATTTCGCTTGGGGCAGAACTTGGCTGGTTCTCCAGGGTTCAGCCATTGTGACGACCGCTTCCGATTATCGTATAGGATACACCTTTCATCACAGGTAATGACCCGATTTAAATGAATTAAAACAGTATTATCACACACAACGAACCCTGCAGTCATCTGTGAAGTGGATTGCTATGAATCCGCTTCCACAATAGCCTTTAATTCTTCATTATCCACTTTGGTCTCCGGCCGTCCACGGGCCTTGTTATGAAGGTCAAAATTTCCAACCAAAAACGTACCGTGTCTTGTTTTGCGACAGCGTCATACACATCGTTAATCCTTCGAGCTGTTTCTGCAGCACTGGTGGCACGGTAGAACTCGTACTTGTAAATAAAGAGATATTTCAATATTTCCGTTGTGCAAGATGAGCGATGCCGTAGAAAACAATAAGGTCATCGACATAGCCCACAGGATTAGCAAGCTGAAGTGGCAGTGGGTTGGCCATATTTGCCTCAGAAGCGATAACCGTTGGGGTAAAAAGGGGTCTTGAACCTAGTGTAGGACGTCCTCAGGCTAGGTGGAGTGAGGATTCGCGCAGGACGGCTGGCAGGAGCTGGATGCAAGTAGCCGAGAATAGAACTAAATGGCGTGCAATTGGAGAGGCCTATGTCCAGCAGTAGACTGCGGTAGGCTGATGATGATGAAACAACCGAGAAAACTTTGATTGCGTCGGTGGCGCAGTGGTAGAGTATACGACTGTCGCAATCTTGTTGTCATGGTACACAGCTCTGTTTAGTTTAAAGTTAGATGTCGTTGTGGGTCAGATGCCCAAAATATTCATAACGACTTTATTACAATTTAGAGTAACAAAAAAGATATCAGGAACATAATGTGCGTGATGTGATGTATACGGCCTCGATGTAGCGGACTATAGTTAGATAAAATTATTGCTTCTCTGTTTCAGCATCTGTTACTCATCACTTGTTATCGAAATTTATTTTTAGCTTTAATCTCTTGTATGCTGGGCAATGTATTTAGTTCAGTGTTGTTTTCAACCGAAAAAAGTTGGTAGTGAATTTGAAACAAAACATTTTGTAAATACTTGCATAATCCTTTTCAGATACTGTGAAAATGGAATTAAATAATGGTAAGTGTTTTTAATAGATTGTTATTTAGAAATCAACTCTGCCTCCATTTTCAGAGGCAAATGATAGAGGTAAACACTACATTAAATCGTAGAATATCTAAAGAAGGCTTTCATATTTTTATGTAGTTATAGGTAAGTAAGTAACGTACACGTAAGTTGATTTGGCATCGGCGTTTTGAGAAATTACATGTCTTTGTTTCTTTCCATGGAAATTAAATGATTTTGAACAAGTTGTACTTGACAATTTTACTCTTAAATATATACGTTTAGTCAGTGAGTGGGCTGAGCTTATTATTTTATATAGGTTTAGAAATAAAAATGAAATTTTTATGTTGCCTACTGGTACTATTTCTTGATATGAAGAAATTTGTATACCGTATAGCAAAATTTCACAGTCAATATTTTTGATTATATTGTTAAGCCGTTTCAACTACACACATCAAAAGTGTCTAGGGATCAAGCATTTTTATGCGGATTTCTTGAGATTGAGATGTGGCTTTGGCCCTGGCCTGCTCAGTCGCCAGACTTGAACCCGATTGAGCATGCATGGGATATGCTACAGAGAAGAGCTCTGCCGAATATGGAGGGTATCCAGTCGCAAGAAGACCTTTTTTTGTTGTTGCAACGAACATGGGCGGCCATTCCACAGCGTGATTTGGATGAACTCATTTTGAGTATGCCAAACCGATTCTTGTGTTGTTAGTGTTCGCGGTAGAAACACGGATTATTAATTGTTTAAGTTACCTAATAAAATTTTAAAGAAAACTGTTATTTCAGTCTTTTTTTCGAACTTTAATGTTAGTGGTTCAAATGTCAAAAATCCCTTTATTAGGAAAATGGCAAATTTCTTTATTAATGCAAAGGTGACTTGGTTTATCGTTACTGTGACAAACGAAAACACTTTATTTGATGAATCCTTAAAGAAAATTTTAATTAATATCAATCAGGAGAAAAGTTATTGCAAAAATATATGTTGATCCCTAGACACATATGTTGATCCCTAGACACTTTTGATGTGTGTATTTATCAGGTAAACATAATATATGTAGCTGTAGACTATAGCTTATCTAGATATTGCGAAGTGATGAAAATAATTTCCTTTTTAACCGACTTCCAAAAAGGAGGAGGTTCTATGTTCCACTGTATGTTTTTTTTTTTTTTATGTATGTTCACCGATTACTCCGTCAGTTGTGGACCGATTTTGAATTTTTTTTTGTATTCGAAAGGGTATGCTTCCGAGGTGGTCCCATTGCCAGCATATCAGGATCTGATGATGGGATCCCAGGGAAATCGAGGGAAACCCTCATTTTTATAGGCACATACTATGTTTTTCGTATATTTTCTGAAGTTGCACCGGTATTTGCGTCTGGTAGTCATCATTTTGTGATGATGAGCTGATGATGTAAGGTACAACTCCTTAACGGTTAGGAGTTGGAGGATAAATCTTTAAACATCATATGTACATATGTTACCTTTAGTCGTAGTCTTTCAAATTATTTAGGTAAGCTGATGATGGAAGGTGGAAGGTACAACTCCTCAACGGTTAGGAGTTTGAGGATAATTCTTTCAATTTCATACGTATCTAAAGACCTTCAGTCGTATACTTTCAAATTATTTAGGTGAGCTGATGATAGAAGGTTAAACTCTTCAACAGTTAGGGATTAGAGGATGATTTTAATATTACACGTACGTATAGACCTTAATTTGTATTCTTGATGATGAAATTTGATGAAATAGTTCAACTTACCTACGATTGTTTGCACTAAAAACTGAAAAAAAAAAACTTTTTATAAAAAAAAAAAACCGACTTCCAAAAAACATCCAACGAAAACTCTCTGCTAAAAAAACACTTAAAAGCGTAAAATAAACTGGTTCTTCATAAATTGCCTATACCTAATTCTTTATTCAATTAAATAGTAGTGTTATAATGTGTGCTAGGTACCTAAAATCTGTTTGAAGTCGGTGCTAAGCCGACTAAAAAGGCTAAAAGTCTAAGCGATAGTCACTTGGCACCGACTTCAAACAGATTTTAGGTACCTAGCACACATTTTAACACTACTATTTAATTGAATAAAGAATTAGGTATAGGCAATTTATGAATCTAATAAATCTTTAATTACTTGTTAAAGCAGTTATAAAAATTTTAACAGTTTGTAAAATTGATTATTACGTTGCCAGTTGGCATTTTTAAGCTTGTCAAGTTATTATTATTAATAAAAATTTCACCAGCCTCTCTCTCACTCTCTTGAGTGAAAGTAGGAGAAACGAGACTACAGAGTACAGCAGTCGGCGGCAGCAGCGGAGGCGGCTGCGGAACTTATAAAATGTTGACCATTTTTTTCTCTTTGCTAATATTTAAAAGAGTATTGTTCGAGCATCTTGATAAACCGTGAGTTTTACTTTATTAAAAAAAAAGTGCATTTTACATTACAATAACGCACAAGTATGTAATGAGATACATTACGATATTGAAATTGGTGAAATAAGAGACCCTTTACGAGCAAATATGTTATTAATTAATATTACAAAAATGAAGAGTTTCTTTGTTATTTGGTCGAACGCACTAATCTCAGAAAGTCCTGATCCAATTTAAAAACTCTTTCACTGTTAGATAGCCCAGTTACCGAGGAAGGCTATAGGCTATATATCCTCACGCTACGACTAAAAGGAGCGGAGTATCAATGAAATATGTTGCAAAAACTGGAAAAAAATATTCCTTTTGAGAGCTTCCATTGAATGCGCTGCGTAAACGGATAAAATTTAACAGAATCATAGGATGAAAGAATCGTTCCCCTTTTAATACTGTTTTATAGTAACAAAATTTGTTCACGCTTTGTAACATCACGCTACAGATAATAGGAGACGAAGACGAAGTTGCGGGGTTAGCTAGTTTAAGATAAAACTAAATTTTATTGGGTCAAAATTTTATTACTGGAGGGTCTCCGGTAATAGATAGGTACACCTTTCTGAGACCACTTTAAATGACTCAGTATGCTATTAGAATTGTTTGTGACTGTTAGCGTACCTATATCTTAATATATAAAAATGAATCGCCGAAATGTATGTACGCGCATAACTTCCGATCGGCTGCACCTAATACAATATTTAAGTGTTCCTTATTGTCAGGACAAGGGTTGTGTACAAGAAAAATTAAAAGATAACGAGAAAAGTATTTTTTTGTCCGCGACTGTGCACTGCCTGTGGGAAGCTGAGGCAGATATTTAAATATGGCGCTACGAAGTAATCGCGTCAGTTGCGGGCAAAAAAAACTTTTCCCGTTATCTTATATTTTTTTTCTTTCTAGCAAAAAAATAATGAAAGAAATCGGACTATGTGTTATTGAATTACAACTAAGTACATATTTTGACTTTCATCCCCTCTCTCCAAGAAACCGAGCTGAATTTCGGGATAAAAAGTATCCCATGTCCTACCTCGTAGTATGAACTCAAATCTTGCCAAGTTTCATTTGAATCCATTCAGTAGTTACGGCGTGATGCGCGGCCAAGATACAGACAGACAGACAAAAATGAAAAAAAAATACAGTTTTGGCTTCAGTATCGATTATAGAGAGCCCTCCAAAAAAAATTTTCAAAATATCTTTAATGTACAGAATTGGACCTGTTACATTTTTATTATAAGTATAGATGTGAACGCTTTGATATTAGTTCCTTTAGAACTTTAGCTTTAATAAATAACAAAGAAACCGACAACTAATTACTTTCAGATTTATAATTTGACAATAATTATGTACATCGGTAATAAAAGGACTTGTAATAATATGAGTAATCTTTTCTTCGTATACCGTTAACAAAGTAGAACATTATTGTTTACGAGAATACCAATCAAATGAATCTATAAAAAGTATAAAAACGTGTACAATAATTGCAGTGTGATGATAAGTAAAATCTTTACATAGTTTAAAATTAGGTGGCTTCCACTGTCTGTTCGCATAGGTCTTTGGAAATCCTCAACGGATTTTAATGTAGGTTTCATCAATAGATAGAGGGACTCAAGAGGATGGTTTATATGTGTAAAAGATGCATATTGTAGTAGAGGAAAACTGAGAATTTCAAAGACGATGCCGTCCCGGGTACATTTACAAATTATCAATTTCAATTGCACTGTACAATTTCAATTGATTAAAATTTTAATTTAATAATACTAGTATGCTATGTGGTGGGTGGCTATTTTGGTGGTGGTGAGGTGCCTATTTTCCGTGAGGAGTCTTTTTACCGTGGTAGAGCCACGCTTCGGCATGAATGGGCCGGCTCGACCGGAGTGGTACAACGGCCTCACAGAAAACCGGTGTGAAATAGCTCTTGCGCTGTATTTTACCGAGTGAGTGAGGATACCGGAGGCCCATACCCCAACGTCCCCACATCCCTTTCCCCATCCGCCAAAGGTCGGCAACGCACTTGTGACGCCTCTAGTGTTGCGGGTGTCCATGGGCAGCGGTAATCGCTTACAATTAGGTGATACGTCTGCTCGTTTGCCATCTATACCATAAAAAAAGAAAAAAATAGGACATCTTTTTATTAGTGATCTTTTGTATAAATTCATCCATACTAATTTTATAAACTCAAAAGTATCTCTACCTGTTACACTTTCACAACTACATCTATTTGACATGGAGATACTTTGATTCATTAGGCTACACGCGGCCGCAGCCGCATTCAAAAACTAGTATATTTTATTTACCATAAAAGTAAGTCATAAATGTTTTCATACCTTGTAAAAAATTACGAAAATGAACTATCAGATTTCAAAGGCTTAATTACAACTAAGCAAACTACCAATAAAGATAAATTCATGTTATTCCTAACTAGCTGACTTGGCGAGTTTCGTGCCGTAATTTTTGGTTTTCCGGAATATTTTCTAAATTCCCGAAATACTTGTTTGACTTGTTTCACTATTTATTCTCTTCAGCTTCTCACGGGGGTAGTGCATAGTCGCAGATGAAAGCACTACACTTCCGTTTTTTTATTTTCTTTTATACAAAACTTGTCCTGACAATGACAAACACATAAAAACACCAATTTGGTGCAGTCGATCGGGAGTTATGCGCGTACACACATTTAGGTGATTCATTTTTATTTATGTATATATAGAAGATCAACAAAGGGAACTAATAAACGCTATATTTGAATTCCAGAAAAAGTGCCCCGACCGGAGTACCCTCCTGCATATTCAGAATTCCCTCCAGAAAAAGCTCACATTCAAATGCCCAGTGTTGTTGTATCCCCACCGGTAATCCAGACTAACACTCCAGTCGTCGTACCCGTTATTGTTGGACATCAGATGGGGCCAAAACCAGCTCCAACTAAATGCCCAGCTTGTCATGCTGAAGTCATAACCAGAGTGGAGAGGAAAACTACGACAAAGACACATCTTTTTGCACTTTTACTTTGCCTTTTTGGGTAAGTAATCATGAGTATTTTTTTCTGATCGCTTTTTTCTTCTGTTTATTTTCCGCACAATTCCGTCTGTTCATATGCATCAGAGTTGATAAAACTCATGATTTAAAAAAAAAACATAAAAATTTGATTTAATCGGATTTTTTTGATTTTAATCAGATGTTTTGATTTTTTTAATTTGATGTCTTTTTTATTACTGTAAGGTCAGTTATGTATTATACGAAAACATTTTTTTTACATTTAATTATTCATACAATTAAAAGATAATTCAACAATTTCTACTAAAATCAACAATTTAAAACAATATTGTTGCAAAATAACAAGGCAAGTAAAAACTTAGCAACTCATTAATATATATTCTAATTCTTATCCAGATGGGTATGTACACTATATGAAATCGAATACTTGTCGCTTTGCATTGAATTTGAATAGCATGCGCGAAATGATTTCTGAAATATTTGATAACTTTTAGAACATGCCCTGCATTTGGAATACCAGAACTGTGTTGGTAACCGCTCGCTCGCACGGCATTGTGCACGTTTGCGTGCCGTAGTCTATGTCGGGGAAGTCCCTAGACGATTTTTGGCCGATTTGGTTGCAGTAAAAATTTAATGATTTAAATCATTGATTTTTATAAAAAAAGACGTGTGGCACTAGGGGACTGCCGCGGTAAAGCTATTGCATAGCATTTTTTATCAACTTATGAAATTATATTTTTTTTTCATTTTTTATTTATGCAGTATGTATAATATTCTGAATGAAAAATACTAAACTATTAAATTAGTACCAACATCGTCACTAGATGGCGTTGATCACTTTTTTCACTGACTGCCTCGTTGGTCTCGCGGTCGGCGTGTGCGACTGGTGATCATGAGGTCTCGGGTTCGATTCCCGGGTCGGACCAAATGTTTGTATGATCTACAAATGTTTGTTTCGGAGTTTGCGTGTTTTCTATGAATAACATGTATGTATTTACAAGAAAATAAAGTATATATATATTTGTATCAGTTGTCTAGTACCCATAACACAAGCTCTGCTTAGCTTGGGACTAGATGGCGTTGGGTGTTAAAATGTCCGGAATATTTATTTATTTATTTTAAGTAGCGATATGGTTTCGTTACACAGCATACTATAAAAGGTTTAACTATTCGTCATTGAACGGGTTGTTTTATTGACAGTTTTTTTTTCTTTGAACATGTATACTTACGGGGCGCGCACATGCGATGACTGTGGCATTATAAAGATATGATAGATACCTATAGACAGATTTCGGAGTGCAGCAGCTCGTCAACGAATCTGTCTGTCTCTGTCACGTAAAATCACGATTTGAATCACTGATTAAAATCAAGTGACTTAAATCATATCAGCCCTGATATGCATGCTTCATATTAGTGAAAGAATTTCCAGAATCGGTTACGCAGTTGTGACTGGATCAAATGAGAATCTCTCCCTACACGCAAATAAATATACCTCTTTATAGTATTAGTGCAGATGAGTTTTCAATTACCTTATATTATTTATTAATTTTAAAAGTTATGTGCTTCATTAATTACGAGACCTCATCATACACAAGAAAGATCAAACAATTAATTATCAATTAGGCTTAACAAACTGATACATATACAAATATATGAAAATAATGTAAAATGCTTACTCATGTTGTTTTCATGTCGACGGGCTTGTTGTTCAGTAATCCTGATTGCGAAACCAGAGGTCGAGAGTTGGATTCCGATCCAGGACAAATTTTTGTGTGATGAACACGATCATCTGTTCTATATTCCATAATATGTATTTAGAAATATATAAAGTATGTTTATCAGCAGTCTGGTTACCTAAGGGCTCCCACACACAACTGCGAATTCGCAACGCATCGCAAATATCTGTGAGCTCGCACGAATGCACCGCAAGAATTTTCGATCTGATTCGCATCGTGCGACACCGCATCGTATCACGTCGCAGTTATGTGTGGGACCCTAAGCTCTACCTAGTGTGGGATCAGATGGCCGTGTGTGAGATAAGTGAGGATATTATTATTGTTAGTACTTGGATGACCGGGTTTAGCTCGGAACTTTTTTCTTTTGATTTATTTTCTAAAAATAAATTCTAGCTCGATTGATTTATCGCCCCCGGAACCCCCTGCATACTAATTTTCATGATAATCGTTGGAGTCGTTTTCGAGATTCAAATTATATATATACACAAGAATGGCCCGTTTTAAGGTATTATAAATAATAATGTCAAATTTTTAAGCTATTGTAT
Organism: Diaphora mendica; assembly: GCA_949125395.1. Lineage (NCBI taxonomy): Eukaryota > Metazoa > Arthropoda > Insecta > Lepidoptera > Erebidae > Diaphora > Diaphora mendica. Next base: position 37,521,979 of record OX421310.1, on the reverse strand, counting down.
AGCTTTTATCACGGGCTTTGAGGCCTGAATCAAGAAATTCCGTAACGTAACACAAATGCCTGACACCCGAAGTTCGCACGAATCAACGAATCTGTCTGAAGCTCGCACCGATCGCGACGACCTGCTCCGAACTACGAAGCAACGAACCTGTCGGTCTCTGTCACGCACGAAGTGCGTGACGAGACAGACAAATTCGTCAACTATACGATAAACATACGAGTATGTGTCATTCACGTTGGATTACTTCATGTCAACATTTTTACGATCTTAAAAATAAGACAATTTACTCATATATGTATTATAAAATCTGAAATTTTTACCACAATATCCAGTAAACATTCACAAAAAGACTACGACGCCCAGTTGAGATTTGAACTCGAGGCACCTTCGTCATAAATAATTCTCCTACACCTTCCAGCCAATAACTCATTACTACTAAACGTTAAAATGTTGTTCTTATGCTACTTGATAAATTCTAACGGCCCGGTAATTCCAAACATACATTAGTTTGTTGTCAGTATGGCACCAAATATATAGATGGCGGTGTACTTCGAATGCGATGGAGCATTTGAAATATAGTTTAGTATTTTTTATTTACAATACCTATACATAGTGCATAAATAAAAAATAAATAAAAAATTATAATTGTATAACTTGATAAAAAATGTTATGCAGTAGCTTCACCGCGGCAGTCCCCGAGTGGCACACGTCTTTTTTTTGTATTAATATTGGTATAGCAATTAACGATCCTGACTTTTGTATAGGTTGGGATCAGACGATTGAGAGCGTAAGATATGTCAAGTTTTATTATTATAAATATATTCATTGCTTGGAGTTTTTTTAACTAATTTATAAAAGTCTGATATGGTAACCTACAATTTGTTTACGATACCATAATCTTATTATCATATACTGCCATTAGTTGTCCCCTGCTAGAAAGGCGGTTTTAGCCTTGAATACCACGACGATGGCCAGAAGCATTAGTATAGGGTTTGATTCAAGTCTTCTTACACTTTACAGTGCTGTCATCCTGCATTGTTTTTCTGACTAAAACTAATTGCAAGGTAAAACATCTTGAAATAATCCATTATGTATTTTTTTTGTCGTTTTCAGATGTTGGTGCTGCGTATGCTTACCTTATTGCATGGACTCTTGCCAAAACGCTGATCACTACTGTCCAAACTGCAATGCATACATCGGCTGCTATTCTAACTAAAGAACTAGAAAGTCTTTGCGATAGTAAAGGAAACTGGTTATATTATGTTCTTTAGCTACAAAAAGCTGCAATAACTGCTACACAGTGTAGCTAAAGAAAGTATTGCCTACACTGCAATAATTGCTACAAATAATTGCAATGCATGCATCGGCTGCTATTCTAACTAAAGAACTAGAAAGTCTTTGCGATAGTAAAGGAAACTGGTTATATTATCGATACCTCCTACGTATACTGAGTCAACTAACATTATAGTAATTTTATAGGAGAGCGATTTGAAGACAAATCGCTTATATTTTAATGAAATGAATCTTAATTAGAGTAAATTAAATGTATCTATTAATAAATATGGGAATCTTTTCCTTTGGTATGAAATGTTTTTGCTGATTTTTGTTTCAAATTATATTTTATGTTCATGGCTGGGTATACGCCGGCGGAACTCAATAGTAAAATGGTTTAACTACCACTTATATTCATGTACGTGTTACACCAAAATACATGGTTTACACCAATTTCATACCAAAGGAAAAGCTACCCATATTTATTAAAATATACATTAAATTTACTCCAATTAAGATTAATTTCATAAAAATATAAGCGATTTGTCTTCAAATCGCTCTCCTATAAAATTACTATAATGTTAGTTGACTCAGTATACTTAGGAGGTATTTCGCATGCACGACTCATCGCCGTGCATCGTATACTGAGCCGCAATACACTTGTGCCGATGCGTCCCCCCACACACCCCGCGTATACAGGTACGATGTCAGTTGAATGAGTATACAATATACGATTCTATCTGATGTTGAAATTGATTTAGTATACGCGAAATTATCTCAGTAATATTGTTCCTTTTAATTTTTTTAACACTCATAAAGATCATAGATTATTGTATACATTTATATAAAAATCATAAAATACCTAAATTTGCTAGTTGACTCAGTATACGTAGGAGGTATCGTTATGTTCTTTAGCTACAAATAGCAATATTACTTAAGTTTTTGAACATTTAATCACATAATTGTTTAATGATCGTTTCAATTGTAAATGACCAAATATTCGAATTTAAAAGCTCCCAAAGATAACTGCGAATTCGCAACGCATTGTAAATATCTGCGAGTACGAATGCACCGCAAGAACTTCACGCCGCATCGCATCGTAGTTATATGTGGGAGCCCTATAATCACAATGTTAGGACGATGTCAATCATTGAAGAAAACTACCTAGGTATACAGTTTTTTTTTTTGAGATTTCTCTTTATATTTTATCTAGTTATAAAGTATCAAAGAAAGAAATCAAAAAGGAATAGAATGATATTTAATAATTTTCTTGATGTTAATTGTTATAATGTTGTAAATAAGAACCATCGCAAATATGTCACATCGAAAGAATAAATTTTTGCAATTGCAAAAATTCAATTGCAAAAATTTGTGTTTCGTACCCAATAAAAATGTTTTGGTAAGGAATAAGGCAGAAAGCGAAATAATACTCAAAATTTTATTTACTATTATTATTCAGATGTTTGAACATTTAGCAGATCCCACCGAGATCCAAATTGCTTTTAACATTTTACATATTTTTGTCATGCTCACAGTTTTCAAACCAACAATTACGTTATGGTTTTGTTTGGAAGTTTCTATGACATTGTGAAACTTAGCCCATGTTCAGATGACGAGCGCTCAACGCGCGTTTATAACTACATGTACCTAAGCCCATGTTCAGATGACGAGCGCTCAACGCGCGTTTTGCTAACGCGCATTTACAACTACATGTGATTTCATTCTAGGAGTACACATGCTAACGCGCATTTTTACATGTAGTTGTTAACGCGCGTTAGCATAACGCGCGTTGAGCGCTCGTCATCTGAACATGGCCTAATTTCGTTCAAGGAGTACACATGCTACGCGCGTTTTTACATGTAGTTGTTAACGCGCGTTAGCAAAACGCGCGTTGAGCGCTCGTCATCTGAAATGGCCTTATAGTATAGTTATTTTAGGATGGATTATAGAATTTAATGTACACACATCAAAAGTGTCTAGGGATCAACATACGTGTCTAGGGATCAACATATATTTTTGCAATAACTTTTCTCCTGATTGATATTAATTAAAATTTTCTTTAAGGATTCATCAAATAAAGTGTTTTCGTTTGTCACAGTAACGATAAACCAAGTCACCTTTGCATTAATAAAGAAATTTGCCATTTTCCTAATAAAGGGATTTTTGACATTTGAACCACTAACATTAAAGTTCGAAAAAAAGACTGAAATAACAGTTTTCTTTAAAATTTTATTAGGTAACTTAAACAATTAATAATCCGTGTTTCTACCGCGAACACTTACAACACAAGAATCGGTTTGGCATACTCAAAATGAGTTCATCCAAATCACGCTGTGGAATGGCCGCCCATGTTCGTTGCAACAACAAAAAAAAGTCTTCTTGCGACTGGATACCCTCCATATTCGGCAGAGCTCTTCTCTGTAGCATATCCCATGCATGCTCCATCGGGTTCAAGTCTGGCGACTGAGCAGGCCAGGGCCAAAGCCACATCTCAATCTCAAGAAATCCGCATAAAAATGCTTGATCCCTAGACACTTTTGATGTGTGTATATTTTAATATGCCTTTTAAAAAGGTTGACATTGTTACTATGGAAACAAATTGGGCCAAAATATGTTTATTCAAACAATATTTTTTGTGTGTTTTTGTGTTAACGGGAATTAACTCACTTTGACTCTAGAATGTTTTGACTATTTTGTACCGGCCTTGGTCACACACTGACTCGACAACTAAGTCAAAACCCATGTAGAAACGTCAGGCAATTGAGGTCTCTACTTAATAACTATCGTCATCTCGTTAATTCCCGTAAATCTTTATGTATATGGAAATAGCATAAGCATTATTGAAATAGGTTAGAAATCGTTTGTTTTAGTAGTATTTTGTACCTATATATGATGCTGATGTAATATTGACTAGTTACAATATATTGTCAATTACTCGGATATCTTATGTTATCATTTTTTTATCAGAAAGTTTTATGTTAAATAACTGATATGAGAAAATTACCATTTTACATATTAATTATACGTCGTCTTTAATAATACGGCAAAGGTTCATAAATACCTAATATTTTGCAACATGCACTTTTTATTCACTTTTTTTGTGCGAAAATCCCCCCGATACCACCGACTGGTGGCTATGTCGGACTCGAACCGACTAAAAACTGCACACCGTCTCGGGCACTAGGAGCCAGGGAATCAGGTGCACCCTCGAAAGGAAATTCCTGGAACCTCGAACTTTTATATCCACTAAAATATAGAGGTGTATAAAAATGCCTATATTTTGCTCAGCATAATTTTAGTCCCACTTGCTGATAATATCGGACAATCTAGGAATTTAGTATATCGAATTGGGTAAGAAGTGAAGATGATGCTAGGAAAGGGATGTTACTTGCTTGAAAAGATCAAAGTTTTGTAGTTGTAACTCTAATTTATTTATTCAATTAGGGAATACAAACAGTAGCATATTAAGTGTACATATGGTTATTATTAAAAAACTAAACTTAGTAAATATACTACTTACTACGTTTTCCACAGATTACTTATGGGGGTTCGAGTATTCATATAAGCAAAGTTGGTAATTAATCATAAACATTTAACTTTCATTGTCTATTAAATTATGTGTAAGTAGTAATTTGTCACTAGGGAAATATTAACTGGTACTTCTCAGGAGTGTAAGAAATACCAGTAACAACAGTGGGTACTACAAATATCAATAACAATAACATTGTGATACATTGCATGCTTGATATAAAGTGTTGAAACAAAAAAAACAAAGCAAAAAATGAACAGTGTTCTTAAAAATAACCTAAAGCCGTTGGGCCCACTACCGATCGCTTAAAACTTCAATTACATATTTTTTAAAACGTAATTTACTGTAATGTAATATATCTATGTCACATTTTTTTTTATTATAAGTGTCAACTAAGCGGTGCAGCGGAGAGCGCACACCAGCATTGGTTCTGCAAAGACTAGTGGCAAATAATCGTCTGGTGCGCACCTCGCGCACTTGCACTGTTCGAGGAATCAGGTAGCACAACCTATGTACTAAGTCTGGGCAGTCAAATTTATTGCGGCATATGCCGACTAGAGTCATGGTATCGAGGAGAATCCTTCTGGTATCTAACGTTAATAGATTATACTTTTTAAGAAGTAGTTGGTGTGATATTTTTTTATGAAAACATCTGAACTGCATTGCGCGAAGATACTTGCGTTGCACCAATTCAATAGCTTCCTTGTACTTCACATAGTGCGGATTCCATATGGGTATTGCATATTCCAACTGTGGCCTGATTATCGACTTATATAGAAGTAGGAATGTGGTTGGTTGACAAAAATCATTGGTTGCTCTCATTACGAAGCCGAACATTTGATAAGCCTGATGTTCTCAACGTGGATGTCCAAATTGAGTTTAGAGTCAAGATATACGCCAAGATCTCGAACACCTGTAACTTTGTCTAGAACAGTATTAATAAGTCTATAGTCCTTGTTTATGACTTTAAAAACTTTTAAATCATCCGCATATAAAAGAAATTTAGAATTTTTGAAAAATTTATTAATGTCGTTTATAAAGTATAAATAACAAGGGTCCTAATATTGAGCGCTGGGGTACTCCTGAAGTTACTTTGAAAGTGTTAGACTCAATACCATTAACCACAACTTTTTGTGTTCTGTTTGTCACATACGAAACAAACCAACGAAGAAGATCCCCCCTGATACCATTATAAGCGATTTTGTTGAGTAATAGTGTATGATCCACCTTGTCAAATGCTTTTAGATAGTCCGTGTATACCGCATCTATCTGTTGCCTGTTGTCAATCCCTTCAAATGGGTGAGTAGAAAACAAAAGAAGATTGATTATACATGATCTGTCCCGTGATCTGTCCTGAACAAAACCATGCTGTTCGTTTATTATAATACGACGTATACTCATAAAAATCTCATTATGAACGAGCTTTTCAAATAATTTAGAGAGTGCTGATAAAATAGAAATAGGACGATAGTTCTCCATATCATTTTTGGATCCACCCTTATGTACTGGGACAGTATTTGCACGTTTCCATATCTCAGGAAATACCCCATTCGAGACGCATTTATTAAACATAATAGAAATAATAAATTGAATAATAATAATTTTTAATAGCAGGTAAATATATTTCATGTCTCTGTTATGAACACTTATATACATCTCATTTCATTTACGACCTTTTGTAGTCTACTATTAGTAAGAACTCCTTAAAAAAAGGTTTTGTCATCCTATATTCAGAGCTCCTTGGTCAGAGGAGTTAGTATGGGGATACTGGTAGTATTTATACCATTTAAGTGAAATCATATAACCCGCCTAGCATATCTCTCGGTCCAAAGGTCCCATGATACTACTGACGGTATTGCTTTGCTGAATTGCAACGGACATGCTGTACACCACAAACGAGTAGGAGCGGGAATCATACTAATCATACTTTATCACTAATTAATAAATTTAATAAAATTAGAACTACTTCAAGTGCTTTTTCAAAACATGTTGGGATAACAGACATCACGTTTACCAATCTAATAATACATAAATATTAAGATGAATCGGAATTGCGAATAATCATTATTAAAATGATAAATATTGTTGTGTCATAACGATATATTGTCACAATTTAGTATTGTAGCATAAGGACAAATACTTCTTGTAATAATGTGTATCTTAATATTTTTAAAACGCGCTGGCGGCAGATGGATGCTTGATGTCCAATACCGGGATGGTTGGCGCTCTTTGAAGGAGGGCTTCGTTCAGCAGTTGACGGCAGTAGGCTGAAGTAAATATTTAAGGGTTTCCTTTATATGTATGTGTGTTACAGACTACCCTTGATAGGTCTTGAATGTAGATTTTGTGTTTGTAAATCGGTTAATACAGACTACAATCTTTACCATTCTGCAGGACATAAATAATTAAAATAAATATCACCCAAATTTCTCATAATACCTGTTGGATTTCGAACGTCATTGTACTGGCAACATTTTGATTGTCTCTGGTTCGTGTTTGACGTTTTGACGTTTGAGGTTAATACACACATCAAAAGTGTCTACGGATCAAGCATTTTTATGCGGATTTCTTGAGATTGAGATGTGGCTTTGGCCCTGGCCTGCTCAGTCGCCAGACTTGAACCCGATTGAGCATGCATGGGATATGCTACAGAGAAGAGCTCTGCCGAATATGGAGGGTATCCAGTCGCAAGAAGACCTTTTTTTGTTGTTGCAACGAACATGGGCGGCCATTCCACAGCGTGATTTGGATGAACTCATTTTGAGTATGCCAAACCGATTCTTGTGTTGTTAGTGTTCGCGGTAGAAACACGGATTATTAATTGTTTAAGTTACCTAATAAAATTTTAAAGAAAACTGTTATTTCAGTCTTTTTTTCGAACTTTAATGTTAGTGGTTCAAATGTCAAAAATCCTTTTATTAGGAAAATGGCAAATTTCTTTATTAATGCAAAGGTGACTTGGTTTATCGTTACTGTGACAAACTAAAACACTTTATTTGATGAATCCTTAAAGAAAATTTTAATTTAAATCAATCAGGAGAAAAGTTATTGCAAAAATATATGTTGATCCCTAGACACATATGTTGATCCCTAGACACTTTTGATGTGTGTATGTGAAAAAGGATAAGACGCGTGTTGAAACGGCCTACGATTTGTTAAAGTTAATTGATAGTAAGCTAATTGTATTGTCCATCGACCCGGTCTCTGTAGTGATAAACCGTTTTGTGTTAGGTCGTGTACTCGCGAGTTTCGTAGGCGCGTTCCGTGATAGCTGAAGCGAGTTTGTTGTGATTCGAATACCTTGGAAGTTGTACAGCACTTTAGGAGTTGATGTTTGTGTGCTCGACTCAGAGGTAAACCAAGCTCTTGCTACCACATTTTGGTAGCAAGAGCTTGGTTTACCTCTGAGTCGAGCACTCCGTAGTGCCTCAAAAGGTGATACCAGTTGATTAGGTAGGTAATTATACTGTTCCACTGTCCACATATCTTTGATTCCACTGATATAGCTGTTTAGAATAGTATTTGAAACAATTTGTTAGCATAATATTGAATGTAGGTAGTGAAACATTTAATTATAAAACTTATACATAAATTGTAAAATTTGTGTTACTAGTTGATGTTTACTAGTTTGAACTTATAATTGTAAAACTAATAAATTGTATACTTGATATTGATTGTGTGGTCCATTATATTAACCCAATAATACATTGATTATTGGTAGAATTGTGAAACTTAATATTAAATATTAATTGTTGGGACAATAAAGTTGGTCCAATATATTAGTCTAATACAATTAGATTTGCTAGCCCAAAGACAATATTACTAGAATAATATTGTTATATCATTCTAATATTGTTTAGTGAAGCTTAAATTCAATATTTAATAATTTTACTTTAATACATTTTACAATAATTTAACTTGTCGCCAGCCCCTAACTAAAGATCACTGCAATACCTATTTTTGTAAATTTATTTAAATGTAAATGTAACAGTATGTAAACTTCTGCAGTAGTTAAACATTGTGTGTAATGTTAATTCTTCATGCAAAATAAATTTCCCGGAATTTATAGAATTTATTTTATACACATCGATGTTATTCTATCTCTAGAATATGTATACTGTGGCAATTTCCACATCAGGCGCAACAGAAATATACTAAAGCGCCATCTACCGCATATACGTCGAACTACGAAGCAACGGAGAAACTACCAATCCTGAATCGCGCAATAGAAGTTCTCGCGCCAATTATCATATATACAACATGCCAACATCAACCGTTGGGCAGTGGCTCGTCAGGCATGATCACCTCGCCTGGTCGGAGGATCCTCCCTTTGTGTTGGAGGGACATAACACCCGTTCCTCCACATGTACTTACGATGATATCATACATATAAGTTATAGAGTTCAATTATTTCTTTAGTTCAAGATATATCTAAAACGGTAGGTACTTTATAGGGTTACTCATATACACCTTGCTCATGCTGGAGCAGTTGACTATAAAGTGCTGGTGATGATGAGAATCTCTACTTAGAATGCAATCCTGTGCATAGTATGCTTACTTACGGCCATTTCCAATAATCTATTTCTAGTTAAAACTGGAAAACGCCAATTGATAATGGCCTGAATTTGCCTCAAAAGTTTTTTTTTGCCGACTAAGACTTGTCAAAAAAAGAAAAAAAGTTCCTGTATATCAATGATAGTATAGAATCAATGTTATTGCAAATAATAGAAAAAAAAATAGACTGTCTCCAATTTTAACTAGAAATACATAGGTGACGGCTGTCGACTCTTACGACACGTGCGTCATGAATAGGGGTGGTAACACCATAGAGCTATTATAGATAGAGTAGGGAAGACATGCGGCTGCCTGTAAACGTAAAAGGTCCAACGGTTTAAAAGAGAGGGAAGATCGCGGTACCAAATCTGTCTTTCTTTACTGACGCATGCGCATTAAAGGACTAATAATGGTAATCCAATCACAACAATTAACCGTCGAATCGTTCTGCTATGCTGCTATTCCGCGATAACTGCGCATACGCGAGTAGAGAGAGACAGATAAGTACCGCGATCGTCTCTCTTTCTAACCGATGGACGGCTGGAGGCCTGGCTACCCTGTTCTATCTATAATACCTCTATGGGTGACACTCTGTATGTATCTTAATCTGTCACTACACTAACCTAACTTGATTTATAAAGTGATTAGAACTCTAAATTATGAAAACCTTTATGATGTTAATCACCACGAGTAATAAAAATCCATAAACTACTGAAAATATTGTGTTTGTATAAAAACTCCTTAATAATTAAATTTAATGGTTTTAGACAGTGCGCTATGTTTCATAGAGTGAGTGAGGATACCGGAAGCCCATATCCCCAAACCCCTCCTCTCATCCCCCAAAGGCCGGCAACGCATTTGTGACGCCTTTGGTGTTGCGGGTGTCCACTGGCGGCGGTAATCACTTACCATGCGTCTGACATACGTACGGTGATACGTCTGCTCGTTTGGCACCTAGTCCATAAAAAAAAAACACTAAAACCCATACATCGCTTGATTACAAAAAGTATTTTTTATTTCAAACATAAGCAAGCAAGTTTTAGTAATGCATTACTTTATACAAAGCCAGCTCAGAGCCTTATCTACCAACATTTTTCGCTCTTATCTAAGGACGTTTTATCTATGAATTCGTAATCACACCAGAACTACTTCAGTCTCTTTCATATCGCATGCTTTATATTTCATAGTTCATAACAAAGAACGTTTAATACATAAATACAGTGATTATTTTTATATAAAATGGATCTTAAAGATAGTAAGTGCATTTATTTATTTAAAAGCTTTATTAGTATGTATCTGTATCATATGTATTACTTGTAGTTTTGGGTGAAGTATATTACAATTTTAGAAAGAGTTACTTCAAAGAAATACTCATAACATCCGCCATCTATATTTGTGACTGTGAACTTCTGCATTTGCTTAGTAATGGAACAACACGAATAACATGAGCATAAACTTATTTACGAACTTATACTTAAACGTTGTAGTAATTGAACTGGCAAACAGACTAACAGAAAGTAAAAAAATCATCAAATACGCGAACAATTTTAATTATGTAAAACATGTATGTAACAGTAGTGTAAGAATCTAAAGTGTATCGTATGTCCGAATAAAAGGCTTTATTATTATTATTATTCTCTTTATTACATATAGTGCTATATACATATAAAATATTTTTGATTAATAAAAAAATATGTATAATATTATTAGAAACTGGACAACTGTAGAAGTTTTATTACGTGTTGTTAGTACTTATCTTTATTGACGTACTATTTTTTATGTATTTGCACAACTTAAGCATTGAAAAAGGTACAATCAAACATTTGATTAAAAGCCACAGTCATGGTCAATCTTTCGTAAATCTCTTTATCAGAGTAAAAAGTTTCATGATAATTTAAAATTAGTAGTATAAAGTAGTTTTGTATGCTTACAGCGAAATTATAAGGATAATTGGGCAATATACATTCAATTGGAGAGGCCTATGTCCAGGCCAGGCTGCGATAGGCTGATGATGACGATTCTTAATTCTAACAGGATCACAAAGATTGTTTTTGTGTGACGTTATATGTAACATACACCGTTTATTGCCAACGCACACTTCCTTAGATACCTCTTTAGAATGTAAACTGCTTACATATTTGTGACCAGTTCAAATGCTTTTAAAATAGTTATATTCATACATTTAGTTAATAGTTGATGGAGTCGTATTAACTGCCTCGTTGGTCTAGCGGCTAGCGTAAGCTACTGCCGATCAAGAGGTCTCGGGTTCGATTCTTGCGTCGGACTGCTGTTGGATATTTTTTACAAGAAATTCTTTACAGCAGCCCGGAGTACGGCGTATGGCTGTGTTTCCCGCCCGTAGCTCGGAGAGCACGTTAAGCTGTCGGTCCCGGTTGTCATGAACAATATGACAATCGTTATTGGGAAGTCAGTGTCCTCAAATATACTGATAACTTTTTTTTTTTTTTTTTAACGTGTGGAAATCCCCTCGGACCGTCACCCCACCGGGGCTTGCGGCGGGGCGGTGTGTCGGACTCGAACCGACTAAAACCACACGGTGTGCCACTCTGCGCCTGTGAAGGGAGGAATCCGGGAACTGCAGTTATTAACACGTCCGGACCCCTCCCAGCGCTTGCCCGCATAAAAGCGGGCACCATCAGCTGTTAACATCTCGATTTAGGCGACGTACGGCACACGCGTAACGTCGCCTCCTCGCGGGCGGCCACTATAGCGGATGGAAGGGAAAGCCCGTCCCGACCATCCGCGGCCACACTCAGGGCGGCATGAGGCGCTGATAGGCGCGCCTTCGCCGCCCGGTTCGCCGGCGGCGGATTGGGTCCGAGTGGATATCATCCTCCCGGGCCTTCTCCGCCACCTCCTTCTGCGAGATTACGTCTTCGCAGAAGGTTGCGACCGCGGTAAAACTGCTGTCGCTACCGGCCATGGAGCGTATGACGGCCGGTAGCGAGAGATCTCCTCCGATGACTGCAGTGAGGGCCCGGCGCTGCGACGCCCAAGCGGGGCAAATCGCCAGCGTATGCTGGGCCGAGTCCTCACTGCAGTCGCAGTGGTGGCAGGCGGGACTCAATTCCCTCCTAGCGACCGAGTGCAGGTACTTCCCGAAGCAACCGTGCCCGGAAAGGACCTGCGTCAGTCGGAAGGAAAGGGTCCCGTGCTGCCGCCCTGCCCACTCGAGGATGACCGGCTGGAGAGCCTCCACGGCGGCAAAGCCAGCGCGTGGAGTCTCCAGCCGGAACGACCATCTGTCCATAGTGGCTCGACGAGCGGCTTCACGCCATTCGCGTACCTCTTCGGGCGGAGGGCGATAGCCATACTCCGCCCGATATTCAGCCACCCGTCGATAAACTTCGGCGAGCACCTCCGCCTCCAAATCCCACGGGGGTGTTCCGGCCAGGGCGCACGCCGCCTCGGTCGACACCGTGCGGTATCCGCGTATGGCTCTGACTGCCAATACCCTCTGAGGCCGCCAGAGGCGGGCCTTATTTAGGGCAGTCAGAGCCGCCACCCACACCGGTGCACCATACAGCGCCATCGACCGGACAACCCCCGTGTACAGGAGTCGCGTTGCGACGCTGGCTCCACCCAAATTGGGCAAAAGTCGCCCAAGGGCGGAGGCAGCGCCGACCAGCTTCGGACCAAGCTGTCGGAAGTGCTCGTCGAAGAGCCACCTACCGTCGAGGATCAGGCCCAGATACCTCATCTGGGCCCGAACCGGTACGAGGACCGAGTTGACCACTATGGAGGCGCCGGGGGGCGGACCACGACGGGGCCCATGAAATAGTAGGGCCTCCGTCTTGTCCAGGGCCACCCGTAAGCCCAGCGCCTCGATGCGCCCGACCACCAGAGAAACACCCCAGGTGGCCAGGCGCGCCGCCTCTTGGAAGTTCGCCCCCCGGGCTGTGACAAGCGTGTCATCGGCGTAACAAATTACGCCCAGCCCGGGGGGTAGACGACCTCGTAGGACCCAGTCGTATCCCACGTTCCACAGGAGTGGTCCAAGGACAGACCCCTGCGGAACGCCGCACGACATGGGTCGCCGTCTCAAGACGCCCTCTCGGTCCTCGTACACGACGGTACGCTCCTCTAAATAGTCTGCCACTAGCCGCCTCAGGTACTCTGGCACCCCGTGGTAATGGAGTGCTTCCCTGATGCAGCTAAATGGCAGACTATTGAAGGCGTTGGCGATGTCCAAGGACACCGCCAACACCACGCCGCCACAGCTCACTGCCTCTTCGGTCAGGGCCCTAAGGCGCATCACGGCATCGACCGTCGAACGCCCCTCTCGGAATCCGAATTGGGCGTCCGACAGGTCGGGCCCCACCTCGCAAAGGTGCCGGACGATGCGGGCAGAGAGTATCCTCTCAAAAAGTTTACCCGCCTCGTCCAGCAACACGATGGGCCTATAGGCCGCGACCGAATCGGCAGGCCGTCCCGGCTTCCTCAACAGGACCAGCTTCCCGCATTTCCAGCACTCAGGGAAGCGTCCGGACGCCAGGCTAGCATCCAACACTTCCCTGAGGCGGTCCGACATATGGTCGAGGGCTCGGGCCATCACTCGGGCAGGAACCCCGTCCGGCCCGGGGGCGGTGTTCTTGGAACGGATCCGAAGAACAGCCGCCCCAACCTCCGATTCCCTAACGGGCGGCACATCGTCCTCTCTACCCCCGTCGTCTCCGACCGCATAGGCCATCGACGGGGGTGTGTGCTCCGCCCGCTCAGGGAAAAGGCCCTCGACCACTTCCTGCAGGAAGCTGGGCTGGAGAGTCTCGGTAAGGGGGGGGCCCGACGTGCGGAGCTTCTGACGCACCGCACGGTATGGGCGACCCCAGGGGTCACGATCGAGACCCTCCAGCATCTCCTTTCTCTTCTCCTCCTTGGCGCGGCAAATGGCCAGCTTCAGAGTCCTCCGCGCCTCGCGGTACTCCTCATGAAGCTGGTCCCCGCCACCGTCTCCACGGTGGCGTCGCCTGCTACGGGTGTAGGACCTCCGGGCACGAGTACAGGCCGCACGGAGGTCCGCCAACTTCTGGGACCACCAGTAGACCTCCTTCCGAGGAGGCCGACGACCTTGGATGCGGGGCATGGCCGTATCGCAAATTTGCGTAACCGCATCGCGAAAACGGCCAGCCCCTACGTCCACGCCGACTTCCTCGGTTGGGGCCTGCGGAGACAGCCAAGATTGAATAATGGCCGCCTCCTCTAGTAGGTCCCTATCCAGCTTGGCAACAGCCCACCGCGGAAAGCGGGAAGGATGCCGCGCCATGTGACCCCTACTGGGGCCCTGGGACCGGGAGAGCTCGAATCGGATGTACAAGTGATCCGAGAGCGTCTCGACCTCTTCCAGGACACACCAGTTCCTTACTCGTGCGGCAACAGCAGGGGTAGCAAACGAAAGGTCCACTATCGACCCCCCTTGCTGTCGCACGCACGTATTGGTGGAGCCTCTGTTTAGTAAACAGAGGCCCACCGAAGCCGCCCACTCCTCGACGGCCTCGCCCTTGGCATCCGTCCTGGGGGACCCCCACGCAATGGATTTTGCGTTGAAGTCCCCCAGCACGAGGACGTGCCCAGACGCTAATCGCCGCATCGAGGTCTCCAAGCTGTTAAGGAAGACCTCGAAGTCGCTCAAACTCCGGTTGGGGGAGAAGTAAACACCGTAGACGGTGATCCCCCCCCACTGAGCGGCAACATATCCAGAGCCCTTGTCCCTAAGCGACAAGGGCGGGGAATGAGCCGCCGCGGAGCCGACGACTGCCACGGAGCCGTCCCAGTCACCCATCCAGTTTGGACGGGGAGGAACGAAATAGGGCTCCGCGACTACGGCAACACTTACTGACCACTGCGCCATGGTTTGCAGGAAGAGATCCTGCGCCGCGGCACAGTGGTTCAGGTTCGTCTGGACAAGGAGGTTGCAGATTTGATCCATTACTGGATCGTTTCTACAACCCCCTCCATAGGCGTCGTTTGAGACGGACGGACAACGTCGGAGGCAGCCTGGGTCGCTAGGCTAGCCCCCGACGTCTGCCGAGAAGCGCGGGAAGGTCTGCAGCCCCCCTGCCCCATCTGGTGATTGGCGGGCTTATTGCCCGCCGCACACACAGGGCAGTGAGGGGCGGCAGAACACCCCGCAGCCACGTGCCCCGGTCGACCGCAGCGGAAACAAAGTCCGCTGCAGTCGAAGCAGCTGTCACACTTGACGCGTGTGTGCCCCGATGCTAGGCATTTGTAGCATCTCATCGGTCTTGCCGCCAGGACTGTTATCCTGGCGGTCACAAAACCGACGAGTAGCCTGCCGGCGTCGCCCAGAATTTTGGCCGACGCCACGGGACAGCTCACCCACACAGCGCCAAGCCCTCCTGGACCGGGGCGGATGGTGCCAATTCTGACGCCGTCCGCGCTGCTTCCAGTCTTTTCCTGGATCGCAACACGCACGTCGTCAGTCGTCACTGAATCATCCAGGCCTGAAATGCGCAGCTCCGCGCATTTGGTAGGCCTGGTGATCCTGACACCCTCCGTGGCTGCGAACACTCCCCGCAGCTTCTCGGCGAATGTGTCCGCCGTCTTGGCGCCTTCAGCCCCAGGGAACTCCAGGATTCGAGCTCCCGTTTGGGCGAGGCGCAGTCGGACCCCTGCCGTCGCAAAGTCCGGGGCGAGACAGTCCCGGGCCGTCTTAAAGACAGCCGCGTAGGACAGCCCACCGTTAGCCGCCTCCGGTGACACCGTGACCACCACAGCCGCGGTTTTCGGCGGCTGCAGTTTCCGCGGCTTCTTCGGGGTGGCCCTTGCCACCGATTGCGACTGCGGGCCAGAGGCCGCCTTTTGGGCAGCCTTCTTGGCCCGCTGTCGGGACTTCTTTGACTTAGCCCCCCCTACTACCTGCCAACCCTCATTGGAGGGGGCAGACGTGGAGGGGCCAGGCAGAGGTGTTGGAGTGGGCCCCGGCTTCGGCGCAGTAGTTTTGGCTGGAGCCTTGGCCACCTGACGGCGCCTTTGAGGAGCCGCAGGAGCCGGAGCCGACGTTGCTGCTGCGTAGGACATACGACCCCCCACAACGGGAAGAGGGGTCGGTGCCGACGCGACCGGTTTCGTTGTCGCAAGCGGCGGCCGAACAATTGGGGCCGGAGGCAGCCTGGCCTCCAGGCCGGCCGTACGTCCCTCCACCATACGCCAGCATGCGTCCAGGATAGCACCAAGCTGGGCGTCGGTAATCCCGGTGCCAGCAGGAGCCAGCTGCGACGCAGACGCAGACGGGGCTGGCTGGGAAGCAGACGGGGCTGGCTGGGACGCAGACGGGGCCGGCCGCGACGTAGATGGGGTTGGCCGCGATGTAGACGGGGTTGGCCGCGATGTAGGCGGGGCCGGGGCTGGGGCCGGCCGGGACGCAGACGGGACAGGGGCCCCACGCTCAGAGCGCTCCGCCCGAAATACGGCAAATTGAGCGCTCAGGCCGGCCACCTGCTCCGTCAATCGGTCGTTGGCCGCCTGGAGGCGAGCCACGTCCCCGGCTAGGGTCTCCACGACCTCAGAAACGGCAGAGGAGGAATCCTTGAGGGCCCTCACAAAAGGGCCCTTTAGGTTCACCGACTTGGTGGCCACCTTGTGGATGATGGCCACCGCCGCATGCGCCCTCTCCTGCAAAGAGGCCGGTGATTGGGGCACTGAATCCCCTTCCACCGGCGTCCCGATTGTAAGCAGGAGACCAGCGATCTCCTCTTCCGCCTGGAGTTCCCCGTCTGTCCTGGCTCGCCTGTAAGACTCCGCCTTAGAGAAGACGGAGCCCGACGGGGCCGAAACTGGGGTCCGTGACCTCCCTCTGTAACTACTGGGTACTTTGGGAGGCGGGCACTCCTGGGACGTTTCCACGTCCGTAGCAGTGCTACCGCGCTTCCGGCTATCGCCGATCTCCACCTCCACGACATCCATTGCGACAGTTGTCGCACCGGAGCCACTGGAGCCGGTCGGGACAGCTGACCTCGATCGCAGACGATCCGATGTTCTTCGGCTCCCAGCAGTCAGGTCGACTTCTGGGAGCCCCACCGCTGCAGGCGTTCCTGCTGCAGCAATCTCCTCATTGGAGGAGTGGGCGTCCGCCTTCCGGAACTGCCCTCGGCTGTTCCTCGACGGGCGCGACACTGCCCCACTCCTTTTTTCCGCGTCCTTCGCGTTTACTTGGGTGCCGGATTTGACGCTCGGCGACGGGCGTGTGAGACAAAGGGTGCCCCCCCCATAATACGATTGGGGGCTGCCGGAGCCGACTGGCTCCGGGAGGGATTCCCCAGACGCATCGCGTCTAGGACCCTCCTGGGTAGGTATATTCCTATGTTCGTCCATTGTCATGATTTTTTTTTTGAAGTTTAATGTCCTCCGACATAGGACGCCCTTGGCACTGGACTCCCTCCAGCGATTCAGCTCATTGCCAGGCGTCAGAGCGTGAGCTTGGGGTATTTTTATAGAGGTTTACGTCCTCGTGGCTTCGAAAAGCCACCGGTCCTGTCCGTTCAGGATTACGGCTGGGCCGGACGGGGTCTGCACCAGACCGGATCCGTCCGCCCCCTGTCCCTCTTGGAACTACTGGCACTCTAATACGCCCTCTGCTAGAGCAGAGGGACGTTTAGAGTGCCCCACACGGCAGTCTGTAAAGACTCCGTCTAGTATCCCATTTAGTCTGGAGTCTCCTTCTGGGCCTATCCGGCATGAGTGGCTCTACCGGCATAGCCCCAGAAATCATCGACTCACGCAAGCCCCACCACGACGACAACGTAGGGATACATTGGGGGGAAATATACTGATAACTAGTTCAACCTTTGAATTCAGTTCACCCTCAGGGTTGCGGAGGTCCGATGCCAGTCGCTCCGTGTAAAAACTGATATTCAGGTAAAACTGGTTGAACTAGTAGCCGACCCCAATTAATCTTGGGAATAATAAAGGCTTGGAAGAAGAAGAAGTGTTGATTGAGTCGTAATTTTTTTGGGTATTGAGACTCAGTTTAGGTCTATAAATCAACCCATTACTGCCCACTGCCCGCTGCTGAACGTGTGTCTATCTTAACATGTTCAATAGTCCTCGGGTCAGTTGGAAACCAAACACTACTGTTTACCCCATATACCTTTCTCAGATTTTCTATAGGATAGAAGAAATCATCGTAAAGACCTCAGGACAAGTTGGCCCTAATCATTTGTTGTATGATCTGATTATGAATTTTCTTGGTTCCCCTAACCTATCATTACTAGCAAAGTTTGCAAAATTGGGACAGTGAAACAAGATTCTTTTTTGTAAGTAGGTATTTTTGTAATAAACGATAGACTTACATTGGGAAGCATTTAAAAAGGATTGTTTCGGATTTCGGATTTTTTTTCGGACATCTTACAGACAATGCTATCTGGTCCCAAGCTAAGCAGAGCTTGTGTTATGGGTACTAGACAACTGATACAAATACATTTATACTTTTTTTTGTAAATACATACATATTATACATAGAAAACACCCAAACTCCGAAACAAATATTTCGGAGTTTGGTACAAACTCATACAAACATTCCGAGCCGGGAATCGAACCCGAGACCTCAAGCACAGAAGTCGCATACGCTAACCCTGCGCCACCGAGGCAGTCTATATTAGTGTTTTATCTATGGAAATAAATCTATATGCCTGTTGGCTGTTATCTGTTAAATAAATGTACATAATGATAATATAGAAGAATAAAAGCTTAGATATTTATTTTTAGTGGACTATGGCGAAGTCAACAGGAAGGGTAATAGTTTTGGCAGTCATAAGTATGTTTTTAACCGACTTCAAAAAAGGAGAAGGTTCTCAATTCGACCGTATATATTATAATTTTTTTAATGTGTGTTTGCGGATAACTTCGTCATTTATGAACGGATTTTGATGATTCCTTTTTTAATGGAACGGATATATCCCAAGGGTGGTCCCATGATAATGACACTAAGATCTGATGATGGCATCCAAGAGAAATCGAGTCGAACCTTGAAGTCGGTTTTTGTTTTTTATAAGATTTTACTTGTTAATCTTGTTATGTTCCACAAACATACATAACAGCATAACACTGCCTAGGACTGAATTAAATCGGTAAACTACAGTACCGACTAAATGCATATGAAAGTATACACATACATACATAAAAAAACAATTCCTAATCTAATCTCTGGGAAGGTTGGACTGATTTTGAGTGATGACGTATGCAATAGTTGCATACGCTGAGGTGAGGCTGAGGAGTATATTCGGTGTTTAAGTGTTTCCTATGTATAAAATGTATGTATTTAGAAAAAAAGTATTTAAGTTTTCTAAAAATCTATTTAGCTTTTAACTAGCTAGTGTTAGATGTCCGAAATTATTATAATTATTGTAACAAAATCCGCAATACGGTACTAAGTAAATACGAATAAAAAATTTAATAATCATAAGATACGCTTAACGTGGCTGTTGTATACAATTTTTTTTTGTGTTATACCTATGTACTTATAAACAAGTACAAATTATTAAAAATAAAAACCCGACTGCGTCAATATTTAACAATAAAAACATATAAGTTTTATTAATCACCGTGAAAAATTCTTTATTTTGATACCACCACTCGATGTATTTTAAAAACATTATTTTTTTTATATTACCTTTTCTCGCCAAAAATCCTTATTTTTATTTTTTCTTAATTTTGATGTACCCAGTGTCACTCTCACGACTAAGACGAATCTATTGACACCACTCACATAAAAATACGACAAGCCGTTTGAGCTCTAGGGCGTGCCAAAGAAATATACATACATACATGCACTCGAAAAACATAACCCTCCTTTCGCAGTCGGATAAAAACTTAAATAAATAAATTATATTGTCATAAAAAGTGTTTCATTGTTACTTACCTGTTCAACAGAAGATCATCGATAAAGCCAAAATGGAAATGTACAAAATGAGTTGAAACTTGAGGAGTTTACTAGCAGTCACTGAAGAGTTTAACTCATAGTTTAGGACTCACTAATTAGATATATTATTAATATTTTATCAATTTTTGTTATTCCAGCTAGAATCGGGCCTCGTCCAGATAACCCTCCACCATACTCTGCTGAACCTCCAAGCCAATCATCATTTCCCGAAACTCATGGCCAAACATCATATGCCGCTCAACCTTCAGGTCAAACGGCATTTGCCACTCAACCTCCAGGCCAAACGACATATGCCGCTGCACCTCTAGGCCCGCAGATGCATATGGGTTATGCAACTACAACACCAGGCTCAGTTCCATATACAGCTGTTCCTCAACCAGGCCAACAACATGTCTATATAACAACGCAACCAGGAGCTATGGTTCAAACAGTGATAGTCCAGCAAATGGGCCCTGTGCCAACAAGCATGGTATGCAAGTCCTGTAACATACAAATTGTGACGCGAGTTGAAATGAATCCCACGATAAGGACACATCTTTTTGCTATAATGCTGTGTGTAATAGGGTAAGTAATATTTTTTATTCAAAATAATAAATTTTAATACTCGACCATGTTACAATTTAATAAAAAATTAAAGAAAAGTGAGGCCCTACCTAATACTAAATTGAATCACTTTCTGTTTTTTTTGAAAGATAATATTTTCGTATGATCTAAGTTTAGGTTGCAGTTTAAGTTAAGTGAATTTAATGCTCTCGGAAAATATTTTTCGTTCATTGAATACATCACATTGAATAGTATCAGTAGATTTGCAATATTTTAGTTTTGCATTATTTTCAAATAATATAAATTTAGTTTTTTCTGGATGATGGTTAAAATTATTTTTTGTTATTTTCAGTTGCTGGCCGTTAGCATGTGTGCCTTACTGCATTGATTCCTGCTACAATGCTGAACACTACTGCCCCAACTGCAACGCTTACATCGGCAGTTATGTCAGCTAAATTGCTGGTCTTATTTTTTTGGGCAAGATTTTCAATGGATTAGTTCGGGTTCAGCTAAACTTTATTATAAAACCATCATGATTCATTCACAAAATTTGCCTGATTCGACTACAATTTTACACATGACATACACATAACACCAAAACCGTTAGTGAATTTTACTGTTTTCATCTGATTTTGATTCTTAAATTAAAGTTACCGAAATAAATCTTGTTTATTACTTCTAAACAGGTGAAATTGTACTTAAAAAGTTAGGAAGTAAGCAATCTGTATTTTAATATATAGGCTAGGAAATATAGCATAAAATAACCTAGCAAAATAGTGGCTGAGATTTTAGTTAACTATTTTTGCAAAAAAGGTTTTAAACTTTAATTGTCTTACAACTTTAGGATTTTATTATTAGAATTTTAGTATTGTATGATATACCTCGTCATGAAAAGTTGAAAAGCAAAGAGAAATGTTGGAAGCTGCAAGCATTCTTTAAGAATGAAGAGACACCGGAAGAGTAAGAAAAGGTAGTAGTGACCATACCTCTTTAGGAAGAAACTAGAAAGTACAAATCTTTGATAATGATTTATTTATTTGTAATTTGTGGCAACCTCCACATATAGCGCAACAGAAATATACTACAGCGCCATCTACCGAAGTTACACTGAACTACGGAGTAACGAAGGAAACTAAGAAACTAGCAATCCTGAATCGCGCAGTGAAAGTTCTCGCGCCAATTAACATGTTTACAACCTCCCAACATCAACCGTTGGGCAGTTGGCCCGCCAGGCATGATCACCTCTCCTGGTCGGAGGATCCTCCCTTTGTGTTGGTGGGACATGACACACCTGTCCTCCACAGTGGTGACCCCGACGTGATTGGAAGCAGCCTTCGATGCAGCATCAGCACGCCACCACCATATTCACTCTCACAGCAAGTCTCACAGCCAGCCAGCAACCTCGGCCTCAACAGGGATACACCACACGCAGGAAGCGACCGCTCCAGCCTGGTTTACCCCTACGGCCTCATCAGCGTCTAGGCACAGCACACTGCACCTACGGTCCATGTAAGCAGAGCACATCTCTCCCGTCTATGCAACAGCCAGCCACTACGCAGCAATCGCCCCGACTCACTGGGGACCTGACCGCAGCACCGCGCACCGCTCGCCATCCCGTCTCACTGGGATCAGCGGACTGCAGTCCCGACTCACTGGGACTTAGCGGCATTCAGTTCCGACTCACTGGAACTTGCGGCACTCAGTTCCGACTCACTGGAACTACTCACTCCTGGCACTGGCAAGCTCCGCAACAGAGCACAGACAGCTGACACATAATATATCAACCACCGGTCTTGGAGGGGAGTGATGTGGCAACCTCCACATATAGCGCAACAGAAATATACTACAGCGCCATCTACCGAAGTTACACTGAACTACGGAGTAACGAAGGAAACTAAGAAACTACCAATCCTGAATCGCGCAGTGAAAGTTCTCGCGCCAATTAACATGTTTACAACCTCCCAACATCAACCGTTGGGCAGTTGGCCCGCCAGGCATGATCATCTCGCCTGGTCGGAGGATCCTCCCTTTGTGTTGGAGGGACATCACACCCGTTCCTCCACATAATTTATTATTATTGAGGTACAAGCTTTATACATATAAACAATTTTTTTTAATGATTTTCGTAACTTCAAAGTTGCACGTTTTGTTTTACAAGGTAGAGCCACGCTAATTTCAGCACAAACGAGCCGCTTCAGCCGGGGCTAATACCCTCTCACAGAAGACCAACGCAAAAAGACAGCATTTTGGTATAAGCACCTTATACTGTAAAGTAATATTTTCAAGTGATACCCAGTTATAA
Organism: Diaphora mendica; assembly: GCA_949125395.1. Lineage (NCBI taxonomy): Eukaryota > Metazoa > Arthropoda > Insecta > Lepidoptera > Erebidae > Diaphora > Diaphora mendica. The sequence continues at coordinate 37,498,861 of OX421310.1, read as the reverse complement.
GTTATTGCAGTTTGAACTCGGTCAGGCGATTTTACTGTCTCGTAGTCTACCCATGTACTTAAATAAATAAATAAAAATTAAAAAACCTTTTATTTCCAATATTAACAATTTAAATTAGTAACATAATATCTACCTTTATACCTAGATAACAATATAAATGAAGAGGTTAAATCCGTGCACATATCTATATCTACCTAAGTTATCTAAAAGTATTCATACGTTGTAATTAAAAACTTTTTTTCACCCCCTTTAGATAAAGGCCTCCTCCAAGGATCTTGGGCAATTTGTTGCCATTGTGGATTATTCTTAATACGTAGCTTGTACGTTATTATGTAAAATTCTTCATTTTTTTCTCTTGTCTTCTTTGGGGGGTTGTAGTCATATTCTTCCACGGTCACCAGCCGGCTTGGAAGATGTATTTTATGTGCTGTTATATGTTTTATTTTTTGTTTTTTCAGGAGAGGTGGAAGTGCTTGTTGCTATGTTTTAACGTTAGTGTCTTCTTTATTTGTGATACTGTTATTGTGTTTTGCTTGTCAGATATTTTAGTATGCCCGGTTTTATTATGTTTTCCGACAAACTTGAAGTTCTTTTTTTGTGTACATAGGTTGAGTTTTATTCTTTTTATTTACATGGGGTCTTTGTTCAGCAATATTATCTGTGGCATTTTCTGTACATTTTGTGAGACCTCTTTTATTGTTTTTATTTCTAGGTATATTCTTTAATATGACAAGCTTATCGTATTTGATTATAGCTAAATTACCCTTTTGCAGAAGCGTGACCGCCATAGTGTGGGTCACCACGCTGCATTGTTGGAGTATGGTGGCCACCACTCTTGAATTCTGCTTTCTATTCGGCAGAGTAAAGTCTTTTTGGCAGGGTCATACATTAAAAAATACATATAAATCGAAGTAGAAAACGTTTATTACCTCATCTATGTATCTAATAATTAATACAATATGTTTTGCTAATCCGATATCTAACATACAATGCCATCCAGTCCCAAGCTAAGCAGAGCTTGTGTTATGGGTACTAGACAACTGATATAAATACTTATATACTTTTTTTTTGTAAATACATACATATTATACATAGAAAACACCCAAACTCCGAATCAAATATTTGTAGATCATACAAACATTTGGTCCGACCCGGGAATCGAACCCGAGACCTCAAGAACAGCAGTCGCATACGCTACCACTGCGCCACCGAGTAAAGCGTAACCAGTAAAGTGCACCAGTTCAATTCATATGCTCACTGTCAAATTGGTAGAGTTAAAGTAATATTACCGAGACGTTGTAAAAACAAGCATTCAGGCGAAAGCTCAAAATAGATTATCAAAACAACAGTACCTTACAAGCAAGTTTAGCAGCTTTTAAGTCAGTATTGTAACGTATAGCTTAAATGTTCACGAATTGATGATGCATCACAGCAATCTGAATGTTCACGGCGAGGGGGGTTTGCCATTATAAAATATACAATAGAGCGATGCTATCTATATACGGCGTATTTATTTGTCTGGCGAGTCACTATAAGCATATAATGAATACAACTAATATAAATACAGTAGTGTTTGAAGTTTAACGCCTTAAAAGTGTTTTTATAACTCCTAACTTTACATTCAATAACATTTTAGCAGTTCAGTGACAAATGTTTGAAATTCAAAGCTATGTGATAATTAAGTAATAAATGTAAAACCCCAAAGCTGCCTCGTTGGTCTAGTGGTTAGCGTAAGCGACTGCTGATCAAGAGGTCTTGGGGTCGATTCCCGGGTCGGACTTCTGTTGGGTTTTTCTTACAAGAAAATTTTAATAGCAGCGCGGAGTATGGAAGCTTGCGGTGTTTTCCGCCCGTGCCTCGAAGAGCACGTTAAGCCGTCGGTCCCGGTTATCATGAAAATCTATGGCAATTGTTATTGGAAAGTCAAGGCCCTCAAATATACTGACCACCTTCGAATTCAGTTCGCCCTCAGGGTTGCGGAGGTCCGATGCCAGTCGCTCCGTGGAAAAACTGATATTGAGGTAAAACTGGTTGAACTAGTAGCCGTCCCCAAATCTTGGGAATAATAAAGGCTAGGAAGATGATGATGATGAAATGTAAGACCCCAAACATTGATACTAGCTTAATATCACTTTTAAATTACAAAAAGGGAAAATAGTAGAAGTTTAGTTGACGTAACTTCCTATATAAGAGTTGCAGCTTGGGCAGTAGTGGTCAGCGCTGTTGCAGGAGTCCATGCAGTAGGGTAAACACGCAAATGGCCAACATCTGAAAACAAACAGAAACATTGCTAGTTACAAATAAACCAGAAAAGCTTAATGTTCTCTGCTGCAATGAATAAGTATTTGTATATCCCAATAAGGATCTTTATCAAAGAGATAAGTAACGTAGCCATATAACCTCTAATTGTACTCTGTTTATCAATAGCTGATTACATTCATGCTGCTAATGGCACAATGTATCATTCTATAATATAGTAATTAGTATAAATATATATGAATGGTATTTTCCCAAAATATATAAATACATTATATATAATGTATGCATAAGTCTTAAGTTGATGAGTTCTGCATCGATTGAGAGCAAATTTTGATAGAACGTGGTTTATAGTTGGTTTTAGGGTTCCGTACTCAAAGGGTAAAACGGAACCCTATTACTTAGACTTTGCTGTCCGTCTGTCTGTCTGTTTGTCCATCCGTCTGTCACCAGGCTGTATTTATGTTGCCGCGCCGCTATAACAACAAATACTAAAAAAATGGAATAAAATAAATATTAAAAGGGGATTCCATACAACAAACGTGATTTCTTTTGCTCGTTTTTGCTCGATATTGATAACCGCAACAGGCAGACGCTTGAAATATTCACAGAATGTTTAGATATGTATTCACTTTAAAAATAAATAGTTAAATTAAAATAAAACAAATATTTAAGGGGGGCTTCTATACAAAAAACTTTATTTTTTGCTTATTTTTGTTAGTTAGATAATGGTACTGACCCTTCGTGCGCGAGTCCGACTCGCACTCGGCCGGTTTTATTTAGTGCTTGTAACCACAATGTGTCACAGCGTGGCAAGGTACAGGCCGTACAGGTAGAGTATTATAAATTCCAATTTCCATTATATATAACTCGCTAATACGGAAGAAAAAACTTACCCTATTAAACATAGTACAAGAGCAAACAGATGTGTCTTGGTAGTTGGTTGAAATTCCACTCTAGTCTGTATCTGATGATTGCAAGATTTGCATAAAATGGTTGTTGACCTAGGTCCCATCTGCTGCATAACCACCGCATGAACAACTGGTCGACTTGGTGGTGGTCGCGGTGGAAGCGTCACATTAGGAGCTGCGGGATTTTGGAAACTTTCTGAGTACGGTGGCGGTCTATCTGGAGGACCACCGGCCATTTTACCTGGTAATGAAAACAAGATTTTTAGACATCCACATATATCTATACTAATATTATAAACGTGAAAGTTTGTAAGTATGTATGGATGGATGGATGTTTGTTACTCTTTCACGCAAAAACTACTGAATGGATTTGGATGAAACTTTACAGTAATATAGCATATACATCAGAATAACACATAGGCTACTATTTGCCGCGATAACCGACATATACGCGGGTGGAGCCGCGGGCAACCACTAGTATTAATATGTAAAGCATAACTTTGTACCCGTCTAAAAAATATTGTTAACGGAGAAATTTGGCAGATTAAATATTTTAAAGAGAAGGGGAGGGGCAACCACTAGTTAACTGTCACACCACTCGTCCGCCGCTCGTCACCTGCTCGTCGCTCGCTCTCGCTCCGCTGTGTTGGAAAACAAATACTCCCATATAATACATTTGAACGTGCCCCTGCCGCTCCGCACCCGCTCCGCTCCCGCGCCCGCCCCGCTCCCGCTCCCGCTGAGTTCGAGTACGCGGCCTAACACTGTCACGGTCGTCATATTACACTGTGTATAATACATACATAGCTAACGGATTTTTAAGTTACGGATTACTAGTGGTATTTATTGAAACGTTAAAGGTATATGTTACCGACAATATGTATTGTCTAGAACAGTGTTCCGCAAACTTTTTGGGTTCAAGGTACATCTAGGAAGATAAAAATTTTTGGAGGTAAATTAAAAACCACAGCATAAATTACAAAAAAAATTAAGGTATAAAAAACAATGTTTCTTATTAGTCAAAAAAACTATATTTTTATTTTACAGTTTAATTGAGCATAGACGGTCTCATCTCTTCGTCGATCGTCTTGAGGCGTTCCCTTTTTTTGTTTTTTATTCTGGTAAGAGTTAAAAATCTTAATTCACATAAATAGGTCATTGCTACATTTCAAATTATGTTAATCGAAATATTCTCCCGTTACTTTAAATATTTCTTATCTAGTTGTATGGTTAGGCAGAAAATAAAAAGACCTCAGAAATTACAGAATAAAAAATAAAAAGTCCTCAGAAATCAGAACAGACTTGTCTGTAACTGATTTCTGAAAGCTGCTTATATGCACTAACCTCAAGCACTTTGGATAGGAAGGGAAGAATAGATATAGGGCGAAAATTTTCAGGAAGGGAAGAATAAGAATAGGGCGAAAAGGTTCAGGAAGGGAAGAATAGAAATGGGGCGAAAATATTCAGTAAGGGCAAAATAGAAATAGGGTGAAAATGTTCAGGAAGGGAAGAATAGAAATAGAGCGAAAATATTCAGGAAGGGTAAAATAGAAATATAACATCAAAATTCAGGAAGTGTAGAACAGAAATAGGGCAAAAATGTTCAGAAACTGAGGGACTACTCTTTTTGGGAAAATGAATGACATTAAATGCTATGAAATATATTTAGCTTTAATTCCGCGAGACAAATATTCAGGTCTGAAAGCCTGAAGAAAGAAAAATGAATGACGTAAGCCTTACGCTACTGCCATCATGCTCCACAGCATTAGAGCGTATAGATAGGATAATACTTTTGATGTCCTCAAAAGACAATAAAGAAAATTCAATGAGCAGGATACTTAGTTTAAAGATCCGGCGTAGTTGTGGATGAGAAATAAAAATTGATATCATTCTAAATAATAGTGTTTTTGAACTCAGTTCTTCGGAGAAGTAGTTAATTGCAGGAGGGCAGTAGACTACACCTAGAATAACGCTAACTCTCTTGACCAACCCACACTTAGTAGAGATGAACGAAACAAAATTCCTCCCTAGTGCTTTCGCGTAATTAACATCTGTGTACCAAATTTTTTTTTAGGCCGTCTATTTAGGTTTGTGGGATAACCGTATTTTTCCGAAGCACACCAACAGATGACCACGGCACACCAGTGTGCCGCGGCACACCCTTTGTGGAACACTGGTCTAGAATACCTTAATTATACATTTGTCAGTAATTACTGTTTCGTTGTAGCAGTGGTTACGTATGCGACTGCTGCGCTAAGGTCTCGGGTTCGATTCCCGGGTCGTACCAAATGTTTGTATGATCTGTAAATATTGGTTTCAGAGTTTGGGTGTTTTCTGTGTATAATATAAATGTATTTACAAAAAAAAGTAACAAGTATTCTATCTGTCAATCTGGCTTTCTTAGTACAAGCTCTGTTTAGTTTAGTGTCAGTTATCCGAAGTGTTTGAAATATTTAATTAACCATTCAAATTTACCGGAGTAAATATAAAAATTTACTATATATATATATAATATACTAAATAAGTCACTAATAATAGTTAGTATAAATTTTATACTCTCGATTGTTGGCACTTGATGGAACTTGTTGTAATAAATGTATTACAGCAAGTTCCATCATCAAGGGTAACCTTTGAGGATGCCATCATAAGGTGAAACCGGTCAGGTGTAAATTTAATTAAAATAGTGGAATAAGTACAAGTAAGTTTCATTCTATTTATCTTGGGAATCATACTGCAACAACATGGTGCTCTTACCTATGATCCGTCTTCTCTTAATCAGAAGCGCCGAAAATATGAAGTCTGTGTTGCAATGTCCACTCAATGGACTACATCATTCGTCAGGAAGTTCTTTGGTTTTCGGGGAGGTTATCTTTATAATAAGATCAACAAAGACGTACACACTGTCATTCTGTAGTAGGTATTTACATTCTTGAAACTTACCTTACATCTAGTACTGCACAAAACCAGAGTTGGGAGAGGCTGGCAGTCTGTCATACAGGCCTGTCCTAGTATAGTCTCTCACATAGAAATATAGTTCTTTGTCTAATGTTTTGTTCCTTTTGTTATTTCTAATGTAATGTAACTGTACAACAGTGTAACTCCAGTGTAATAACTGTACAACAATAGCATTAATCCTAATACTTTCAACTGTTTTGAGATTCAAAATTTAAATAGATTCGAAAATAGAACAGTTCCATATTCAAAATTGCCGGGAAATATAGAAACGACAGAACTTAAAGGCATGCCTAGTATTGTTGATTTAAGATTGATTTTATTGACAACAAGACATATTCTCCTCTTGTACACAATAACTTTCAATTGGTTTTGTAATCACGCTTAGGATTGGTTATTATAAAGCGATCTCGTGATGGGTGTTGCGTGTCTTTGTAGTACCAGACGTTTTTGCCTTACTATACTGTTCGGTGCAGCCTTGCGTCTTAATTCGCAGGAATGTCGAGTATGGTGCGTCTTTTGACCGTTCGTAAACTTGGTTTAATTAATTAAATTATAATTATGTTTGTTATTATTTTATGTATTTTGATTATTACATGAAAAGCATGTTGTATTCAAATTAAATTAACCATTTTAGGGTTCGCACCCAAAGGGTAAAACGGAGCCCTATTACTAAGATTCCGCTCTCCGTCTGTCTGTCTGTCCGTCTGTCACTAGGCTGTATCTCAGAAACCGTGGTCGTTGGGAAGTTGAAATTTTCACAGACGATGTATTTCTGTTGCCTTTAACAGTAATACTAAAAAACAGAATAAAATATTTAAGGGACTTCCATAGAACAAACGTGTTTTTTTTGCCGTTTTTATAGATAACTAGCAACCCGCCCCGGCTTCGCACGGGTTCATTACGGGAAATGTAATATAGCTTATGCTACCTACTCTGAGAAGATGTGCGGTTTAAGTTTTTCCGACGTCTTCAAGAAATATCGTTATATTTAAGCATTAAGTTAAATACGTACGTAAATTCTACGAAAATTAAATACATAAATTGATTACATGATGCAAAGTTCTACAAAATATGGTTGGATAGAGTGAGTAACAATAATTATAATTAGTAAGTATAAAAACAAGATGCGGTTATTGTAGTCTACGTTGTTAGCATGTGATCGACTTGATCAAATAGTGGATTCGCACGTCGTTAGTATCAGGCTTATAAGGTCTTCAAGAAATACTGCGAATAACAAAAAAATATTTGATTTCTTAATTAAGATTTGTACAGAAATGGTTGAAAAGGGTTTGTTTTAGTCTAAGAGTTACAAATCATTTTAAGTAGAACAATATTAGATTGTTCTTGAAAATCTATAACAGTAAAATTTTAAAATTATAATAATAACTACGGTAGGTATGCTACATTCAAGTTTTTATTTTAGATTGAATCCATGTCGAACCACACGTACTCTTATTTATTTCTTAGTGTTTTCCTAGTGAATGTTTCCTCATTATCGCGGATTTTACGTGTGGTTTAAAATCCGAATCGACTAACTGTTTGCTTACATAGACTTTATTTTTAGATTGTGTAGTACCTAATGCAAAGAATGTTCGGTAATGTTATACAATAACAATCGAAAGTTTTTGACTGTATTCATAATAAATGTAGCAAGATTGATTTTGACGAATGATAAAATAATTAAACCGTTTTATAATTAATCATTCGTTATCGTTACTACAATTTTTTGAAAATATTAGGCTGAAAAGGAAGATTACCAAAACTAACCAAGATAAACAAAAGTAAAATACGATCCAAAGGTTGAGTATACAGTACAAATTTATTAAAAATAGAAAACCCGACTGCATCAATATTTAACAATAAAAAGTTTTATAGATGTTCGTAATCACCGTAAAAAAATCTTTATTTTGATACCACACTCTTTTTTTTCGTACCCAGTGTCACTCTCACGACTAAGACAAATCTTTTGACACCACTCACATAAAAATAGGACAAGCCGTTCAGGTTTAGGGCGTGCCAAAGAAATATACATACATACATACACTCGAAAAACATAACCCTCCTTTCGCAGTGGGATCAAAAGTAGTAACCTGATTTACTTATCACTACGTAACAGAAATTTTATTCTATTTCACATTACATACACTTAAATGATCAAACATTAATAATAAAAAGTACAGAAACCAAATACTAACTGTCTCTTAATTCCATTTTTTCCATCACGGATTAAAATGCCCAAGAATTTCTTATCACTAACGATAGTACAGCTTGCTATGATTCAACACAGACTAACCAAAGCCGTCTACAGCGTACTAAGAAGAATAAACACAACGTGTAGATATAAATAAAACATAAGTCAACTTGTTATTCTGCTACAACTTATCATATAAAATTGAACTCATTCACCTTGAATTTTTTGTGGCCATTGATTTGTAGTTTTAAGGAGGATCATTTGAAACAATAGCTATTTAAGCATCTAATAATAAAAGATCTTTGATTTTACTAAAGTTTTGTATATTTATATGAGCCAGCCAAAGTGACTCGACTTGATGGAAAACATGAGCAGAATCCAAGAGTATTGGTTTGCGAAATGCGAATGCAGATAATGCAACAAACAATGCAGCTTGGTAATCCACAATATGGCGGTCGGGACAGCACAAAAGCTGACAATTTAGGTTGGTCTTCTGAATCCGCGTGGCTCTGCTACCTTTTAGAATTACCCTTCCATTAACTGAAAACTCCCTATAAGGGCATGTTGCGAGGTATCATAAGAACAGATGGACACTAAAAGCAACAACATGGAAAGGACCAAGCGGAAAAAGAAAAAGAGGTCACCCAAGGACCAGATGGATTGACGAAATAATGGCAATAGCGGAAAGAGGCTGAAGAACAAAAGCTAAAAACATGGAGTAAGCTGGAGGAGGCCTATACCCAGAGTGGGGTTCCAATAATATATATACAATATAATAATAAATATTGTTTTTTTAAGATTGTTGGAAATAAAAGGCTTATTATTATTATTATAACTGAAAATTCTCACTCACAAAAAATAGATCAACATATTATTTCATACACTCTTTATGATATTGAGGTTAATACAGTGAAGATCGTAATAAATCTTCCTTATGCAAAATCATTGATGGACCTGATGTACCTTGATGTACTTGGGATATCCGTTTCCATCCATTCCATCATATTGTCCGTATGGAGCCCACTAAGGGAGCAAATTACACAGGTCAACAACAGATAAGAAAAGCTTGAAACAAATCCTATATACATCCGTCTGGTCATCGCGTCCTCCTAATCCTATTTTCTAAAAAGATATCGATGTCAGAAGTTGACTATTAAACGGCTCTTGATGATGATGTGGTACCTAGGACATATTTTTTATACTTTTATTAGATTTCCTACAGAAAATACACATTACATTAATTGATGATGACTGATTACATGATTAAAATGTCATATTATCATTATCGCTTAAATAAAGTGTACCCAATACATTAACTAACTGGTTTTAGAGGTGTTTAATATTTTACGATGTTCCGCGCAAGATCAAAGTTTAATTAGTTAATGTAGAGCTAAAAGTTGTAGACACACTTCAGGTTAAGCTGAGACTTATTTCTTATCTTCGGAAAAAATATAAATGGAGATACATGGCTTGGCAAGGCTACGCTCTCGTGTGCTAGGAGTAAACCTGTGTCACAAGTAAAGGGACTCCGCCATGGAAGCGTACTTCCAGTCGCGACAGCTGATTAACTATGTGTACAGTAGCACTACAGCAGTGCGGGGCCATATGTTAGGCAAGCCTGTGTGTGGGATCCAGCCATACTTAAAACTAAGAATTTAAAAGAAACAAAAAAAAGTAATCATAATAATTAAAGTAGTTGAGTACTTAGTCTGAGTGAGGAAACAGGAAGGCGTATGTGTATGTGAGTGTGCGGGTGTTTTCTTTAAAGTATTATATCGATGGTGGAAAGGCAAAATGTATTAACCGCCATTTAGTAAAATGTTCAGGAGAGACGATTAAAGTTTTAAAAATGTCATAACTTTTAAAGTATTGAAGATATCTCAACGAAATTTAAGTGAATTAGTAATAAATGTATTACAAATGTATACAATTTAACAAAAATAATGTATGTCTATTATTTCTATTGATTTATGGAGTTAATACAAAATACCTCAATATCTCAGATAGGTAAAATTAGTTCAAGTTAAAAAAAAACTGTTTGATATCTGGCAAAATGTTTTAAATCCAAAACATATATTATTATTTCCAAGTAAAATGTTTTATATCCAAATACATTGGATATTATTATCGAGTAAAATGACTTAATCACTAATACAGTCATGACCAGAGAGAGGTAAATAGTTTTATTTAATCTTTTTATATCTATGGAAACCTGGAAAAACAGTTGTACTGACATCATTTTATTCGAACAAGGAGAACAAAGTGGCTTAACTGTACACCTTACTATAATTTATGCCACAAACTATACTTTCAAAAACTTTACAAAAACCCGAAAATATTAAAAAATGAAACATAAAACTAAATCTTTTACTAAACATTATATTGGTCATAAAGTTTGCAAAATATGCTTAAACTTGCTAGTACTTGTAACCCTAGGTACGGACCACAGAATAGTGAGATCATATTAAACTGGTGGTCAAAAAAATTAGGCCACTCCTATTTTTACGATTTATTCAGAAATTACGATCCCTGTAAAAATTTAAATAAATTATACGTTTTTGAACGTACATTTTTAATCTTAGTAGAGGGTACATTGATTAAATTACCAAATTTAAATGTGTCAAATGACATTTAATCAGTTTTTTAGGTACCCACACTTTTAATCTTTTATGTTTAATGTCCTGTTGCTAGTACACTATTTAGAACTATTGTTAAATTTGTATTACTGATTTAAGTTCTGTCTCTCTCACTTCTTTTTTACCGATAAATATGGATCTACGCGAAGCAGACGTAACGTTGTTACAAACTGGAATACGAGCTAGCGAAATGTCGCTCGACAATGTGAAGTATATGATGCTGATGGTAGCAAGAAAGTACATCATAGACCGGGAGAGCGATATGCACAATGTGCCATATCCGAAAGGGTAAGCTTTGGAGGTGGTTCAGTTTTGTTCTGGAGAGGTGTAAGCTTAGAAACTCGTACAGAGCTGGTTATCGTAAAAAGAGAAACTGTGACTGCTGAAGACTGTACATTCTTGAAGAGCATGTAGTGCCATACTCAGGATTTATCGGTCCAGAATTTAAATTAATGCACGATAATGCGCGCCCACTGCTATATGCGTTAAAGATTACTTACGAGATGTGGGAATACAGGTTCTGGACTGTCCAGTACTAAGTTCAGACCTTAACCCAATAGAACATTCATGGAAAGAGCTAAAACGGCGAGTTAGACAGCGAGAACCAGCTCCTGAGAACATACAACAGCTGCAGGCGCCTTTATTGGAGAAATGGGAAAACATACCCCAATCTATCATTAAAAAACTGATACAGTCCATGAACAAACGTATGATAAGTGTTATCAAAGCCAGAGGAGGCAACATCTCTTACTGAAGAAGAAATATGAAGAAATATTGACATCAGCTTTCCAAAGGAGGGCCTTTGGAAAGAGTCACGAAATACACCTATCTTGGGCAAGAAATCAAACTTGGTAAAGAAAACCAGGAAACAGAAATTAGCAGAAGGGTGCATCTTGGCTGGGCTGCATTTGCAAAACTGGACTTTGCTTTTCGAATGAATCTCACCAGCAGTCAGAAAGCACGTATATTCAACCAGTGCGTCTTACCCGTCCTTACCTACGGAGCCGAAACTTGGTTGACAACGAAGGCTATACTTCAGAGACTCTTAGTCACCCAAAGGGCAATGGAACGTAAGCTGGCAGGAGTATCCTTACGAGATCGTAAAACAAATAAAATTTGTTAGTTTTACGATCTCGTAAGGAATGGTTAAGAAAACAAAGCAAAGTTGCAGATATAGTAAAGCGTGTAGCCAAACTGAAGTGGCAGTGGGCAGGTCACGCAGCCCGTAAGTCTAATTCGTGGTGCAAAGACCTCTTAGAATGGAGACCGTGGAATTTTAAAAGACCAGTTGGCAGACCGCAGATGAGATGGAAGGACGACATCAAGAAGGTGGCGGGCCAAAATTGGATACAAACTGCCCAAAATAGAAAGAAGTGGAGGGGGTTGAAGGAGGCCTACACCAGAATGGTTGAAGAAGGCTTGAGATGAGATGAGATGATTGACATCAGCGAAACCATTTAGTTTTTGAAGTGAAAACGTCTTTAGCGACGTTGTGCACTTTTTTGGGATGAGTAAAAAATTTTAAACTCGCGTCAGGACACGTAACCTGATGGAATATTCGTAAGACGGCTTACGAATATTCCATCAGGTTACGTGTCCTGACGCGTTTCTAAAACTAAATTTCGAAAACTAAATGGTTTCGCTGATGTCAATCATCTCAAGCCTTCTGGCTTAGAAGGCTTGGCAGGCGTAGAGGTAGGAGAGAAAGTAATATCCCCCTCTCGTTCTACCGCGTGGCGAAAATGTTTGCTTGCTCCTGCTGTTTCATTTAAGCGGCGCAGGGCGTGCAGCCTGCTCATGTCCAGCCAGCGGATGCACGGATGGTGAAAGCTGATGGCTCAACTGTCTGTATACTTGTAAAATTCATGTAGGTATATCAAGTGTTTAAAATATGGCAATTGAACAAAGTGCATCTATTAATGAAAAAAAGTGACGAAGAAATAGTGAAAGAAAATGAGTGAGTACTTTATAAAAATACTAGATGACCCCGGCTTCGCTCGGGTTTTGGGGTATACTGTATAGCATTAACCTATATTTTTATAACATCACAATAAGCATTTCTGTAGTTATCGGTTCTCAAGGAATATTAAAGGCAAAGCAAGACATAGATTCGTATAGCATCGTTAATTATGTAAACTAAATATAGGAAATTAAAATATGAAATTTAAAAAGCAAAAATGCATAACGATAATGTTCAAGTTTTCACTTCTACCGACACTCCCGGAGTGCAACCCGTTTTTCTTTAAATCAGTATAAGGTCGTACTATTTTTTTCTTTATTTTCGATTTTTCTTTAAAAATGTTTTAAAAGAATTAAAAATGCATTATTTTATTTAAGAATGAATATAAAATTAATAAAACTATATTTTTAAAAAGTTTTGTTTTGAAATCCAGTAACGACAACATGCTTGGTAGTAGGTGGCCTAATTTTATTGTCCACCAGTTTAGAATCAAAATTAAATAACACTTCTAAAATGTACACTATACTTTTATCATGACAAATGTCATTGTAAAGTATCAGTAACATTAAACTTTTAATACCTTAGGCAGCATAAAACTGATGTAAAACTGCTAGAAAATAATTATTATGACACATCAACGATCATAATACTATAGGAACTTTCTAAGTACTCACATACGGTTTTACTCGATCGAGCAAACATGGCGGGTAAAAACCACGGCATGGGCTTTCGTCCACACGGCTCGATGCGAGCCTTCGTGTTGTGAGTTTTGCGGTCCACAAGTTAATTTTTACTCGTTTTGGAGTAAAACTATCGAGTTATACCGCATGTGAGTACGGACTATTAGGAATACAATATTGAAATTTAAATAACACACAAGACACTAAACTTTTATCAAAATAAACTTAAATTAAAAAAGTAACATTAACATTTACTTTAGTCAGCTTTAAGCTGTGGTATATAAATATGGATCATCAAAGATTACAATGTTCAACTGGTGACTGAAGCGCCTGCGCATTATCGCGGGGTCGTGATTTACTCGCAATTTGCTTTATTGTGTATGTATTATCCACCAAGTTTTTTATGCAATATTTTTTTTTATGATGGTTTATAGCAAAAAAATAAACTAGCACAGACAGTTTAAACGCCGGTTTTATTTGTAAAAGAAAACAAGTAAATTTGTTTTAGTGTATTAAAATATATTTTAGAAGGAACAGTAAAACGACTCAACGCATAATATCAGTTTATTGTAGATAGGTAAAATGTATTATCTATTAAACAATAGTATTTTAGAGTCGAGTAAAATGAATTAACTTACAATGACTACCATTTCAAATCGGAGCAAAATGTATTAACTTACAATGACTATTATTTCAAATCGTAGTAAAATGTTTGAACTCCATTGGTGAAGTAAAATCAAGTTGAGTATAATGTATCAAATAAAAAAATGGTAAGATTAAAACTTGGTAAATTGCTTTAACAATCACAGTTGGTTAAAGTCAAATGAGGCAAAGTAGCTTAAAGTATTTTTTTTAGTTGAGAGGTGTTTTAATGACAAAATTCACCATTTACTATGGAGTTAAAACACAAAAAAATATGAAAAGGATCAAAATCACGGTGTATTAACGACCACAAAAGTCATTAGATCGAGCTGAAACTCGGACCATTCGAAAGAGCTCGTTCTCCCGATTCCAATGGTATATATAACTCAATATCGCCTAAAATGGCGGTTAATACATTATGCCTTTCCATCGTCGATATACTAGTTGTTGCCTGCGGTTCCGCCCGCGTGTATGTCGGTTACCGCGGCCATTAAAGCCTATATCTTATTCTGATGTATAAGCTATATTACTGTAAAGTTTCAGCCAAATCCGTTCAGTAGTTTTCGCGTGAAGAAGTAACAAACATAAACACAAACTTTCTCCTTTATATATTAGTGTGAAGTGTGATGTGATTTACTGACCGTGGGAGAGCCACGCTTCGGCATGAATGGGCCGGCTCGACCGGAGTGATACCACGGCCTCACAGAAAACTGGTGTGAAATAGCGCTTGTGATGTGTTTCATCGAGTGAGTGAGGATACCGGAGGCCCGTACCCCAATCCCTCCCCACATCCCTTTCCTCATCCCCCAAAGGTCAGCAACGCACTTGTGACGCCTCTGGTGTTGCAGGTGTCCATGGGCGGCGGTAATCGCTTACCATCAGGCAATACGTCTGCTCGTTTGCCGGTCCTTTCCATAAAAAAAAAAGTTTAGAGTGTGTAGCCATGTTTTAAGAGTTAGATTGGTTAGATGAAGTTAATACCTGTTTAGGGGATGCTGCTGAGTATGTTGTTGATTATTTGGGCAATACAATATCACACTACGACCAATAAGAGCCAGGTATTCATGAAAAATGTTGTGAAAACGGGGTGAAGTTCTTTCTTATGAGGAACGCAGATGAAACTGCGCTAGTAACATATAAATATGCGACCTCAGATTTGCCTAATCTAGAAATGACTTCCATTTACATCAATGGCAAGACATTTTCATCATATTGAAGTATCGCATATTACATTTAGATGATATAAATTTACAAAAACATTGCGAAACATATTGAATGCGGAACCTATTGAATGCGGAAAAATATGTAATAAACCTAGTGAACTAGTAACATACCTAAATCTATCGATCATTGCAATCACGCGTGAACGGCTGTACCAGTTTTAACAATAATTTTAGTTGCCTATTTATTAAGAAAAGATAGAGGCTATATAATTCCACGCTACGACTTAAAGGAGACGTGTATTAATAAAACGACGCAGACAAATTTGCATGGGTCAGCTAGTATTCAAATATTTCAAGGTAGTAGAGCCACGCTGATTTCAGCACGAACGGGCCGGCTCAACTGTGGCGGTACTACCCTCGCACAAAAGATCAACGTAAAATGACAGCGTTCGTGCTGTCGTGTTTCGTTGGTGAGTGCGAGACCGGAAGCCCAATGATGATGGGTCACCATGCTGCATAGTTGCATTGTCTGCATTCGCAGTGAGTATGGTGACCATCACTCTTGGGTTCTACTTATGCTTTCTATCAGGTAGAGTAGAGTCATTTTGGCAAGTCAATACATTTAAAATAATCACAAATTTTAACAAAAAAAAACCGACTTCAATGTGGACCAAATTTAAATGGGACCATACGGGAATATTGAGTTATTCGTTAATTTGTCGCGCACATACTTAATGCAAATTGAAGACTTATATGGTTTTCTCATGGATGACATTTCAGAACTGGACCAAATTGAAATGGGACCACATGGGAAGCACCAGCTTTCAAATAAAAAAGAATCATCAAAATCGGTTCACCCAGTCGAAAGTTATGAGGTAACATTAAAAAAAACAGTCGAATTGAGAACCTTCTCCTTTTTTTGAAGTCGGTTAAAAATACAATATAGTACTAAATTGTATAGTACTAAATTGTAAACGACCCTCAACTGGTCACTGTTGATAAGGTATTTACGCTTCAAAACTACATGTTATTATAATTAACTTACTACATCAATAGAAACAAAGAAATCCTAGTTTATTTTACAGTCCAGTAAACCGCGAAAATTTGTCAAAACTGTTTTCTTATTTCATTAACAAATACATGTAGAAAAGGTTATCAAAATGGTTCAGTTCATCACTGTTCTTTACAAACTTTACTTATTTTTTGTTGTAATGACAAACACGTGGGAGAGCGGCGGTAATCGCTTACCATTAGGCGATACGTCTGCTCGTTTGCCCGCCTATTCCATAACAAAAAACACCAAAAGAAATTTATGTAAATAAATGATATGACGAGGCCTACATCTAGCGTAGGTCTCGTCTAGAAAGGTGGTTTTGGCTATACCACGCTGACCAGACGGACTTTTTAAGTTTTCCTTTCCTGCACAGTATTTTATTAGTCTATTCCAGAATATAATGCAAATCCTTATTAGTCTATTCCAGAATATAATTGAAACCCAGTAATTCTCTTCCGTAGCAGAGGCAGCATTAGGTATGTGTATTTTTTTCAAAAAGAATAATATATTAAATTACATTACTCACCTGTCCAGTTTATTTAGTTTAAGTCTTCTAACTTGTCTTCCGTTTAACAAATTTGTTGCCTTTTTATTTTACTGGCTTAATAAAATAAGTATAATAATATACGGTATTGTTTAATAAACAATTGAAATACCAAATATACAGTTCTGTTTTAACTGTTGCAAAAAAAAAAATTCAAAATCGGTCATCAACTGACGGAGTAATCAGGTAACATACATATAAAAAAAAAAAAAAAATACATACAGTGGAATATAGAACCTCCTCCTTTTTGGAAGTCGGTTAAAAAAGGAAATAAAGTAGTGCATATTTCGAGTAAAATTGGAGAACTTCTCTGCACATTATCACGTTACTTGTGTATAATAAAGTTTGACTTACTGTAAATATAGGTAAATATATATCCTTGAAGTCCAAGGATATGCACATGTCGCTTTGTCTTTTTTTATGAGTAGCGGGTCTGGAAAAACAATAATCATGAACACTTTTTTCTAGCGTGGCTGTGTGTTTCTAGTGATGAGGTAATAAAAGTAGACTTATTAAAGACCCATAATAATTTATTAGGTAGTACAGTACTTGATCTGAGTACTTCAATTTGCATTAGCTCTATTTGAACTCTCTCTACTGTTCAGGAAGTTCACAGCCGAAAGGGACAGTGGTTAAACCACACGACTGTCAATAAAATGCTTCTGCAGTTGTCTTTCTTTCTCTTAATTATGGCAAACTGTGCTGATGTCGACAATTCTGCCAATGTCAAGTGGGATGGAAATAGTCGATGTTAGTAGTATATTGTAGTTCTGCAGTTGTCGATGTTATTATTTCCATAAGACATATACGTATATGTCAGACTACTAAAATGACAGTCTCAAAATCAGTTCCCTTTTGAGACCATTAGATAAGCTCGCGAAAAGAAAGAAGACTGTGGGCTGACGGTTTTGCTGATAACGCTCAACTCGCTGCTAATTCTGGCAATCTGAGAGAGCTGTATAAAGCAACTAAAATTTGATTGTGATTGTGACATCAGAAGGGCAACTGGAACGCTGGCGTGAACACTTCGAGAAGGTTTTCCGAGGTGCATGTGGTTGTTCGATAGGGCTGCATAATTTTTATTTATTATTATTTATTAAAAATAAAACAAACTGAGTCACGTATTTGTCCCCCAAAACCTGGTTGATGGTTTGACTGGGGGATCGAATCTCCGTTCAATTATCCACTTATAAAATAATAATACTTAACAACAAAGAAAGCTAACAATTTAGAAAACAAAACAAAAAAAAACAAAACACCTCTTTACAACTAATTAGGAAATTATTTTTGGACTCATACTCTCGCCTCTACTATGTTTGATCGTCCTCGACGGAATTATGCATCGCACACACCACAATAAGCGACGCTAAAGTTGAAGATATTCCGGTCCAACGTCAAATCTGTACTGCTATATGGGTTTGAGACGTGGAAGGTCACGAAGGACATCTCGCACCGGCTCCAGGTCTTTGTAAGCCGCTGTCTGCGTCGAATTCTCGGTATTTACTAGCCCGAGAAAATCTTCAACAATACCTAATGGAACGCTGCCTTGAAACGCCGATCAACCAACAGATAAAGCGCCGCAAATGAAACTGAATTGGTCACACACTGCGAAGAGATTCCGATCATATCGCCAAACAGGCGCTCTATTGGCATCCGCAAGGAAAACGGAAACGTGGCGGCTCCCGAGCCCACGAAAGCCGCCGACCGCGATTGCCACGTCGCAGAGCTGGAGCACGTAGCGGTCTTCGAGCATGAAGGTTGACTTCATGCAACCTCCTTCGCATGGTTTGGTCGCTTACCAGCAGCTGGTGGTCCTCCTGGAGCCTTTGCACAAGTAGCAACGCCGTGATATTGGGTTGTCTTTTGGCGTTCATTTGGAGGAATCGATCCTGTCTTTGCGTAGTAACCCGTTGTCTACCACTGTGCCGTTCAGCCACATCCCCAGTACTGCGATAACGTAACCACAATCTTGATATCACGTTTTGGCTGGTATGTAAGGTCTCATCAACGACGCGTTCAATAGCACCATTTTCTAACATGCCCACGGCTCGTAACATTTCATCTAGACTCAAATGGCGACGTGACATGACTTTTGAAGTTAGCACAGCAAGTTCAATTAAAAAAAAAGACAATCTAATCAATTTTAATTCATTAACAGCATAAAAACATATATTATTTTTTTTGTCGTAATGAATTACCAACAATTTTGTCGCCGTATTTTGTTTTTAGCATTGTTATTCTTTTTATATTTTGAAATTTTGAAAATAGAATAAAAGAGGTTTCATTTAGTATATACACTTTTTATGGAAACTATAAAGTCATCAATAGTATAGGATTATGATATCCCTAGACTTTGTTGAGGTGTGTAAATGAAATAGCAAATTAACAGCACAAGTAATTATTGTTGCCTTTAAACACCTTGGTGGATGTCTGTGTCTCAATTAGTGATTGTTCAGGGCGGGTTGTCCTTATTGCAGTCACTTGAACTTTGTTATTTCAGTCATCATCAACAGCTCTTAATAATCCACAACTGGACTTAGAAATGCCTCTCCTTAGAAATGTGTTTTTTTCCTACTACACCACGCGAGCTAGAGAAGTTGGTTTAGTGTTTCAAGTTTCTCTTTTTTACAGGCTTTTATTAACTTGCAATGTATGTATGCTTGTATGTTCGGGTGGAATCTTGCAACTCAATGCAGATACCTTCAGCCGATTATGCAAGCATATGTATACAGCGTGACAATACAATATTATAATGATATGGAACTGATCTGATGCTGGAGCTGGAAGGTGGCCATAGGAACTCTGTAAAGAAACTGCACCGCACGACTGCACGTTTGGCCTAGTGGTTTAACGGTCACCACGCCGTTTCCTACTTCGCCAAGTGTCGTGGGTTCAAATCCCACGTAGGACAACACTTTGTGTGATCCACAAATTGTTGTTCTGAGTCAAGAACACCCATTCTTTGTGTCCGTTTCATGTATGTTTGTAAAGTCCCCCGCGACACAGGATTTATTCCTAGTGCGGGAGTTGTAAAAAACGTGGCAAAACCATCGAGTTCGGACTCGTTTGATTCATCTCGACGAGTACTTTATGTTTTCATTTTAACAATATAACAAATAAAAGCTTGTTTTTAAAAAGTTTTTTAAATTAATTTATTTTGTAGTGTTATTGTTGCAGTTGCTTGTGCTCTCTTAGTTCCTTCTTACGACACCTGGATGAATAGATGTGGTGATTAGTATTCTTAATCATTCCGTCTTTACATGGATAGTTCTTTCTAATGAGATGGTCACATCCAGCAGAGGACTGTTAAAGATTGTTGATAATCTATTACTAGTACCCCATAACTTCCGATCGGCTGCACCAATTTTTTTTTTTTTTATGTGTTCGTTCGCAAGAAAAATTAAAAAATAACGGGAAAAGTCTTTTTTTTGTCCGCGACTGTACACTGCCTGTGGCAAACTGAGACAGATATGTAAATATGGCGGTACGAAGTTCACCGGGTAACTTGTAAATAACAATAATAAATATTTCGGACATCTAACACACAACGCCATCTAGGCCCAAGCTAAGCAGAGCTTGTGTTACGGATACTAGACAACTTATATAAATATACATTTACTTTTTTATGTAAATAAATACATATTATACACAGAAAGCACCCAAACTCCGAAACAAATATTTCATAGATTTAAAGATCATACAAACATTTGGTCCGACCCAGGAATCTCAGAGACCTCAAGCAACCAGTCGCATACGTTACCACTGCGCCACCGAGGCAGTCAAGATGATGTGGTGTTGATACTCTATAATTTTTAAACATGGTTTTTATTCACACATTTAGTAAACTAAAATTAAAAAATATTCTTTACGTTATCGTAAACGCTTTTGAATAAGTTCGGATAGTACTTTATATTTATATACTAGCTGAACCTCGCGGTGTTACCCAAGATACGACAATTTCCGCGGGCAACGCCGCAGAGCGAAGCTAGTCTAAAAAAAGTAGCCTAAGTTTCACCTATCAGTGAAAGTCCCGTCAAAATCGGTCCAGCCGTTCCAGAGATTTTTAAAGCCGGAACAAACAGACAGACAAAAATTGTAAAATTGATATTTTGGTATATGTATATGTACCATGCATACTATATATGGATTTAGTAAAAAGCGGTTATTTTAATATTACAAACAGACACTTAAATTTTATTTATTTGCATAGATGTTACTGGCAATTCGAAACCAAGATCTAGTATATAATACATAGAAAAGCAATCATATCCGTGTAGTGACGAATTAGGAATACAGAGTGTCACCAGACCTATTCATCCCATGGGTGTCATAAGAGCCAATATAGAGAGCAAACTACGTAAAACAACAGCACTGCAAATAGATGGAAAACTTGATGCAAATCCTAAATAATTTCGTTTGGCCGTGGTACAGTGGGCCACAACCTCCTTTCTAAAGAGAAGCCTAAGTCCAGCTGTGGATGTGGAATAAGCTTAGTAAAATTGTAACAAAATAAAAACCGACTTCAAGGTTCGACTCGATTTCTCTTGGATGCCATCATCAGATCTAAGTGTCCTTATCATGGTACCACCGTTGGGATATCTCCTATCCATTAAAAATCAAAATCGATCCATAAACGACGAAGCTATCCGCGATACATAAAAAAAGGTCGAATTGAGAACCTCCTCCTTTTTTGAAGTCAGTAAAACGGCTGGAAAGAGGAAATTATTTAATATAATATTTCATATTATATATATATATAGCCGTTCAATTACCGGCTTAGCCGAGCCTAGCTCTTTACTAAACAGCGTCGTTTAACTAGCGGTTAGGTTATATTAAATTATTTTTTTAATTCTTTTAGATCAAAAAAAAAACTTGGTATTAAAACAAAAAACACAAAGCAGTCATGATGACTCCCGACAGAATTGAAAACTCAAAATTATAAACAAACATTTGTTTAAGCTCACCTGAAATGAACCTCTTTGCTCTTTAAATAAAATGCGCTATAAATAGAAGTAAAAAAATGCTTATTGTTATGTTAAAAAAATATAGTTTAATGCTATATGTTTAATGCTTTTCTACGAGTCACTATTGCTTCTGCTATCACCGTCCCAGGAACTCAAAAACTGCATGCTTTTCTTCCAACGAACGAAAACGTATGTGTAAAAAGCATTCTAACACTAGTGCAAATGGTAAAATTGAAATTAAAACTCTCCATTTTAATTAATACTGTTTCAGTCTCTATTAATAAAACCACTCTAAGTCCTAAACTATTGAAGATCACGTTTTATTTTTTTTTTGCAAAGAATTACTACATATAAAGCTTTCATTCAAGATGAAAAAAATAAAAATAAAAAATGTCGAAGTTACTCAAAAATCGATTTGAAATGTTCACTTCCGGTTTACTAATCGTAAAAATTCAAATTTAGAATTCGATTAAAAAAAACAAAACTTCAACTATTTAACTATAAAAAACAATACTTTTTAGTTTTTTTACAAATTAATTGATGCAAATAATAAGTATCCAAAAATAACAGATTTCATTTTTAGTAAATTTTAAAAGCTCATAACTCGGCAATAAAGCATCATACGAAAAAAAGATTGTGTGTACACATCCACGTCTCGTAGAAGTATAACTGACCAGAATATAAACAAAATTCACGACCTCATTTTTTTTTCGTTGTCCGCTTGACGTGAAATGCCCCATATATTGATTGATAAACATATTACCAGTCATGTCATATGAGACAGTCGAGCCATCAGTTGTCACCACTCGCGCAAGCGCACTGCGCCGCCGTCTTACGGTCATGTCACTTGTCCTGTCGCGAGTTTAGCTTTTTTTACCTATCCCAAAATAAATTTTGCTAAAGTGCACAACGCCACCAAGGAAGATTTCACAAAAAAAAAACTCTAACCTTTCCCTTTCGCCTTAATTCGTAACACAGCCGCTAGTTAAACGATGTTGTTTAGTAAAGAATCCAAGCTGTTAATTGAACGGCTAATTAAGCTAGTCGGCTACGACATACAATATACCTAACATTAAAAACCTAGTTTTAATTATGGTATTAAATATACTGTGTTGCGATATGCGACATTAGGTTTTTTCTATGCTTTGTTTTATTGGAATTTCCTCAATATTATTATGTTCACAATAGGTTAGGTATTGCTTTAGTTATTGTTATTTTTGTTTATTATAGAAAATGTCTTTATTGTATAAATTTAGTACGAAGTGATGAAACCGTAAAAATATTTAGATATTCTTTATTTATAATACACATTCTGAAAAGTTAAATCACTTCTAAAATTTGATGGATTTTTATATCAACAAACACGAGACTCTTGCTTCTAAACGAATTTGTCCATGTATGGCTAGGGTATTTTGAAGTTTGAAAGTTGACAACAATGTAAATAACATTTGCAATAAAAGTTTTTTTATAATTGAACTATATAAAAAACAATCACTGAGATTATTCATGATATTAAGCAAGCTTTTTAAAAAAAAAAGTGATAATAACGTTCATATGTTAATGCGCGTTTTATTAAACTAATAATAATCTTCAAATTATTCAACTCTTTTTCCCACCAAAGCATACTTAAACATTTTAGCCCATTGCAACTGAAGGATTTTTTTAATAATTATATTTACTTTTTAACTGACTTCACAATTTCTCAATTTGACTATGTATGTATGTTCATTTGTTCCCTCATAGCTCCTCAACTACTTATTAGAACTGGACAAATAAGGTATCGTTAGAAGCGTCTTGATTGTCCGCTAGTATAGGATATATGACGTGTCACTGAATCTAATGTGGCGCCCTCTAGCGGTCATAAAGTACTGTGTTAAAAAATAAATTTGTGATAAATATGCTGTGTTTGGTATCATTGGAAAGGGCGTTGCTTGTAAATTTCAAATATATATATTATAAATAAGCATTAGCTCATGACTTTGTCCGTATTTATTCGATAACTAGCCGACCCACGCAACGTCGTTTGCCTTTTCTATTGCCCGCAGCCTGATAATTACCCCCGTTTTTGAAACATTCTTCTTTGGTGCTCCGCTCCTATTGGTCTTAGCGTGATGATATATAACCTATAGCCTTCTTCAATAAAGGGGCTATCTAAAACTGGAAGAATTTTTCAAATTGGACCTGTAGTTCCTGAGATTAGCGCGTTCAAACAAACAAACAAACTCTTCAGCTTTATATATTAGTATAGATGTATTTATTATACTCTTCTAAGATCTAATACTCATAATCAACAACACATTTATTTGGATAAAGATTAATATTAGGTATTATGTTGATAAAAACTCTTTGGCAACTCATTATTAGGTACCAACTCTTAGCGTCTTATACCCGTGATGTCCGAAACGAAATGTCCGATTGGGATGAAACAAAAAGTATTTTACTTCTAAATGAATACCCTTGATAACATAATGCTTAATTTGGATAAGGATTAATATTACGATACACATTTGACGTAGTTTCTTTCTTCAGACGATTTCATAATTTTGTTGAACACAAAAGCGGTTATTGTGACTAAAACCTGATAGTTAGATAAATGCTCTCGCGGACTTTTTTGTAGATCTTAATGGGACCTACAAACCCGTAATACATTATTTCGTTTTGTTGTCAATATTTCAAATAGTTTTTGCAACGCACGCAAAAATAGGTTTTCGATTTCATACCTTGGGTTACGAAATAGCAATTTCTTTACGGATCCCTAATTTTTTTGAAAATAATATAGAGCATATAGCCTTCCTCGATAAATAGACTATCCAACACTGAAATAATTTTTCAAATCGGACCAGTGGTTTCTGTGATTAGCAATTCAAACAAACAAACTCTGCAGCTTTATATAATACTACAGATGAGATCTGAAGACGTTAATAAAAAAATATGGTATGATAACAATAATAAGACAAATCTCGTATTGCAATCATTGCATTTAATAATACAGGTAAACCTGGCTTCTAATTACGACTAATAGGAGCGGAGCACCAATGAAATATGTTTCAAAAACGGGGGAAAATTATCACGCTACGGTGATATTAATTATTCTGTGGGTACGGACAATAGGAGACGCAAACGACGTTGCGTGGGTCAGCTAGTGTATGATATAACATAAAAAAGAGCTTAAATATAATATGACCGCCTTTCTAAGGAGAGGTCTGTGTTCAACAGTGGTCAGTTAAAGGCTGTTGATGATAGACGTATATAAAACATGAATTGTGCTTGTTTTGTGCCTAAGCCCTGTATGTAGTTTTCATTTATTATAAGTTCCAGAGACTATCAATAATTCAGTGCAGGAAAATAATAAAATTGAAAATATACTATTCATTTATTCAACAAAATGTATTAAGGTGGTTACTCGAACCTCACCGATTTTATGAGACGAGAAGATAGATAATTATTGTGGTTCAAAAGTGCCAACATAAGCATTGCAGTTGGGGCAGTAGTGATCAGAATTCTTACATGAATCCATACAGTATGGAATCAGACAACATGGCCAGCACCTGGAAAAAACAAAGTATCAGAAAAATCTGGCATAAGAAAGGTACTGAAACTTTAATAATTAATATTAATGCGCCATAAGGAGGTGGGTCTCGTATAGTCGGGAACATTCGAGAATCGAGGACGGCGCCATCTAGTGTCGGGTAGCGCGCAACTGTGGAGATTATGACTGGTGATTCTGACATTTTCAACGCTAGATGGCGCTGCAAGTAACTCTAGAATAATCTATTTGGTTTAGAGTATTCTGTCGAATATTAAGGATTATTCTAGATATTTCGACAGCCATATTTAAGCGGAGCGTGTTAGCCGTACAGGCAGTATTGTTTCACGATACAGCTGATTATCATCGAAGCAATTTTCTAGTGCTAGCCGCACGAGTGATTTAGTGAATTAATGTTGTAAAAGTGTTGTTAATAAATATTGTGTTCATTTTTGGTAATTAATCGACTACTTTTATTTATTTTATACCCGGCTCGTAAGAATATTGACTTACTCAAGACAGACAAAATATCTGTTATTTTTTTTAAGCTAGTGCAAATGTTTAAGTATAGCTATTGCGCTAAAAGTTGATTAAAGGTAGTAGAGCCACGCTAATTTCAGCACGACCGGGCTAGCTCGACCTGGGTGATTTTAACTTTCTCACAAAAGATCAACCAAAAATGGCGGCATTCATGCTGTCGTATTTCGTCGGTGAGTCTAATGATGCAGAAGCATCTCAATAGGTCACCATGCTGCATTGTTGAATTGTCTGCATTTGTAATGAGTATAGTAATCACTACTCTCTTCTGCTCCTGCTTTCTATCAGGTAGAATATAGTAACTTTGGCAGGCTCATATCTATTACTATATAATATTATAAAGCTGCAGAGTTTGTTTGTTTGTTTGTTTGAACGAGCTAATCTCAGGAACTACTGGTGCGATTTGAAAAATTATTTCAGTGTTGGATGGTCCATTTATCGAGGAAGGCTATAAGCTATATTTTATTTTCAAAAAAATTAGGGATCCGTAAGAAAATTGCTATTTTGTAACCCAAGGTGTGAAATCAAAAACCTATTTTTGCGTGCGCTGCAAAAACTATTGACAATAGAACAAAATAATGTACTACGGGTTTGTAGGTCCCATTAAGATCTACAAAAAAGTCCGCAATAGCATATATCTAACTATCGTGGTTTAGTCACAATAACCGCTTTTGTTTTAATTTTTTTTTATTAAATCGTCTGAAGAAAGAAACTACGTTAAATGTGTGTGTATTATAATTAAGCATTATGTTATCAAGGGTATTTATGTAGAAGTAAAATGCTTTTTGTTTCATCACAATCGGACATTTCGTTTAGAACTTATCACGAGTATAAGACGCTAAGAGTTGGTACCTAATAATGAGTTAATTGTCAAGAGTTTTTATCAACATAATACCTAATAGTAATCTTTATCCAAATAAATATGTTGTTGATTATGAGTATTAGATCTTAGAAGAGTGTAATAAATACATATTCTATACTAATATATAAAGCTGAAGAGTTTGTTTGTTTGTTTGAACGCGCTAATCTCAGGAACTTAGTAGGTACTTTAGTAGGTAGTAGAGCCACGCTGATTTCAGCACGAACGGGCCGGCTCGACCGGGGTGGTACTACCCTCGCACAGAAAATCAACGTAAAATGACAGCATGCTGTCGTGTTTCGTTGGTGAGTGCGAGACCGGAGGCCCAATTAGTCTAGTCAACAAGTTCCATACTTGTTGACTAGACTAAAAGATGCAGTAGCATCACTAGGCCGCCATGGTGTGGGTCGCCATGCTGCATTGTCTGCATTCGCAGTGAGCATGGTGACCACCACTCTTGGATTCTGCTTATGCTTTCCATCAGGCAGAGTAGAGTCATTTTGGCGGGCCAAACATAAAAAAAAAAAACTACTGGTCCAATTTGAAAAATTCTTTCAGTGTTAGATAGCCCATTTATCGAGGAAGGCTATAGGCTATATATCATCACGCTAAGACTAATAGGAGCGGAGCACCAATGAAGAATGTTTCAAAAACGGGTACTTCTCATAATCTCAGTATTCTATTTGAAAGGTGCTTGGACAAGATGTTTTTATTTATGATTCAAAAAAGTTTTTTATCTCCTTTCTAAGGCCGCGTTTTCGAACTCAGCGGGCAGCGGAGCGGGAGCGGAGCGGCAGCGGGAGCGGAGCGGGGCCGCTAACCCGTTTTCGAAACCAGCGGGCTAGGAGCGGGCGCTAGAGCGGTTTAGTGATGTGTTATAAGAAACAATACCTCGTAAAATATAGCTTGATACGGATGACAGATTTCACAAAAAAATGATTAGTGATTTTAAATAATTAGTGAAAACGACTGTTTGATAATATTTTATATAATCATAATATCTACATATGCAATAGCGTCATAAATTAGTATATTAAATTTATTTTTCTAAAATCGTACAACCCAAGCCTGATAACCTTAAAAAAATCTTGATTTGTCGTAATTGTAAACACAATAATTTACTATATTGACAAGTTAGGGGGGTATTAGGTTACTATACTCGATCATTATAGAAAATAACAGGGGGTACAATGAAAAAAAAATAACATCAACAAAGCGAACAAATTAACAAGTTATAAAGATGATTAAAATGTTTTAATAACAACAAATAAATAAAATATTAATAATTAAATAAACTTGCAAAAATCACAACATTGATAAAATTAAAATCATTTTTTATTTTATTTATTTATTTTAAAAAGACCTAAGACTTGACATATGCGTACACCCGTAAGGAATAGAAACCATGTACATCAAATATTAACGTTGCCTGGTTAAAGCCCATTCTCCCTTATTAATGTTCCAAACGTTCAACAAATCTGGTTACAATTTGGTCGGTTAATTACAAAATTGTGTCAAGTCTGGTGTGCAAGTGCAAGGTAGTAGAGCCACGCTGATTTCAGCACGAACGGGCCGGTTCGACCGGGGCGGTACTACCCTCGCACAGAAAATTAACGTAAAATGACAGCGTGCTGTCGTGCTCGACGCTCGACGCTCGCTCGTCAAATAAAAATAAAATTATTTTCGGACATCTAACACACAATGCCATCTAGTCCCAAGCTAAGCAGAGCTTGTGTTATGGGTACTAGATAACTAATATAAATACATAAATACTTTTTTTTTGTAAATACATACATATTATGCATAGAATTTAAATATAATTTTTTGGAACATTTACGTTCCTATCAAAATAAAATTAAAAACAAAAAAAAAACAACCATTCGAACATTATTTCAAGTAATAAAGATGAATAAAATGTTTTTTTTAATTAACTATTAAAATTGTTATTTTAATAAGTAAATAAATTTGGAAAAATCACAAACTTGACAAAATTAAAAATCAATAATCACAGGTGATTGCTATTTTATTCCATCCCTAGCTGACACCGTGACACTGGTACGCACCGCCATAGAGATATTATAGATAGAGCAGAGG
The DNA here is from genome assembly GCA_949125395.1 of Diaphora mendica. Taxonomy (NCBI): domain Eukaryota; kingdom Metazoa; phylum Arthropoda; class Insecta; order Lepidoptera; family Erebidae; genus Diaphora; species Diaphora mendica. The sequence goes on along the minus strand of OX421310.1, from coordinate 37,469,889 downwards.
AGCCGTGCGAGTCATAATATATGTTCGATGAATGGAAAATCGTCTGAACGTTACTTCGAATACTTTTTACCGATAAACTCTTCTTCTACTGAACAATGCCAAATTTCATGTTTTTAAATTTTAATGTACGGAAGGAACGTATGATATCTCAAAGTTATTAGATTTTCTTGATTTTGTATGAAATAATACACCACACATATTTTCTTTATATTTTTATTATCATTATTATATTCATTCGAAAAAGCATTTATTCGATTCAAAAATGTTCGATGAATCATTCAGTAGAAGAAGTGCTTATCCAGACCCAGGGAGGGGAAGCAGGCCTCCAGCTGTTCCTCGGTTAGAAAAAGAGAGACGATCGCGGTACCTATCTGTCTGTGTGTACCTATATTTTATTACTTCAAACAACTTTATAAGGTACTAGCTTTTACACTCGGCTTCACTCACGCAGACTTTCATTTCCTGATTTACCCCATTAGGGGTGGAATTTCAGAAATCCCTTTCTTAGTGCTCACTTACGTTGTATTAAGAACCTACATGCAACATTTCAGGATTCTAGGTTTAGTGGTTTGAGCTGTGCGTTGGACCTTCCTCTTTTATATATATAGAAGATTTTAGAGTTAATTTTTATTTTATTATTCGAGGTTATCATAATAACAAGCAGTCCTTTACTGCGCATGCGTCAGTAGAGAAAGACAGATGGTGTACCGCGATCTTCTCTCTCTTTCTAACCGTTGGACGTTTCCGCTTACCGGCAGCCGTATGTCTTCCCTACTCTATCTATAATATCTCTATACGCACCGCTCGTCCGCCGCTCGTCACCCGCTCGTCGCCCGCTCCCGCTCCGCTGCCGCTCCGCTGTGTTCGAAAACACTCCCATATAAATCCATACATTTGAACGTGCCGCTGCCGCTCCGCGCCCGCTCCGCTCCCGCGCCCGCCCCGCTCCCGCTGAGTTCGAGTACGCGGCCTAAGAGGTTCCTATTAGTACTAGTATTACAGTTTTAAAATTTACCTTTTTGATCTTATTTGAGTAAGTATTGATGTAGAATAAAAACGAGTATTAAAAATATCCTTACCCACATATAAAAAGAATGCACGCCCAAATATGGGCTATGTTTTGGGCGGCGAAATCCACTCTGGTTTGAATAAGAGCATTACAGAATCGGCAAACTATTGTCGATGACTGTGGCCCTACCAAAGTTGGTGTTGGATACGACATTATTGTTGCCTTTTTCTTTTACTTGTACCTGTAAAGTATAAATGTATAGATTTTCTGGGTGCCATTTTTTATGATTGTCTAAAGGAAAGGTTAATAAGCTATTTGTGGGCGAGGGTTAATCCTATTGAGATTTTTTAAAATCTGTTTAATAATTACGGTTATGAGACAGCAATCATTAAAAAAATATCCGAATTAAAAATCTCTCGAGACTTTGTAAGTAGTTGTAGGTAGTGCTATTTATATTTATAGTGCTAATGTGCATATTGTTATATACTATGTAAGTAAATTAAGTGTATATAGTAATACTAGCTTTTGCTCACTTGCATTGCGGTTATCATGATAAATATCAAATTATTCTTTATCAAGAATCAAAGTACCTCCGTGCCTTGAAATTGGTTTAGTGGCTTAGCTGTGAAAGCGGAACAGATATACAGACTGAGTTAATTTCGACTGTTAAATGTTGAATCCAAATCAAAATAAGACAATTGTCAACGGACATTAGATGAAGTTCACTTTTTTAACTTCAGTTTTACTATATTTTATAGCCCATCCAGACTCTCGCGAGGCGCCTCGGCACGAGTCTTGGCGAGTGGAGGAGGCCACAACCACACTCTCGCGGAAATGTGGTTGATTGTCTCGTGTCGCCCTTCGCGCCCTTTGACCCGCGCCCAAAAACCGACACAAAGCGGAGCGACAACGAGGCGAGGTGAGCGAAGACGACGTTACTCTCGCGTTCCCTCGTGTAGCATCGTGGAGAGTGTGTATGGGTATGGGCTATTACAATTAGGTCGCCAATGAAATATTCTTCTGAATCTGTTCTAATAGAAAATTGTTTTTTAATTTTGTCACGAAATGCGAAAGTAGCTCTGTCAGTAGATTTCATTGAAATTTGTCATGGAGATACTTTGATTGATGACTATTTACTGCGATAACTGACAAAGACGCGGGTGGAGCCGCGGGTAAAAGCTAGTCGTATATAAACTTCAAGTTAATATGCGTATTAATAATATTATCACTTACCTTAGAAGAAAACTATTGGGAATTGAAATTATGTCTGGCGTAAGACAATTTACAAATAAGTTGAAATGGTATATGCGAATTATCACTGAAATCACTATATTCTTTTACTTGAATTTAGAAAATAAAAAGTCTATTGCGTTCTACAGAAAAGTGTTTTTATAAACTTGTGTAAAAACCCCAAATTTGAATGTAGCCTTAATGGCCGACTGTTGTTTACGCCACACAAATGAAGCTCTTAGTAATGACTAAGAGCACAGAGTACAATGTATATGCTTCATTTGTGTGGTGGAAACAAATATAATAATAGTAAAAATAATATCAACAATAGCTACCTACAATAGGTAGCTATTGTTGATATTATTTTATAACAAGGAAAAGAGGATAAAGTTAATATGTGTAGGTGAGAGAGAGAACTGGAGATAGATATGCGACTACAAAAAATAATTTTGACTAGCTGTTGCCCGCGGCTTTGCTCGCGTGGAAGTTGATTATATGTATTTAATTAAAACTGTGTAAGTATCTATGAATACTGTGTCCATGTTTTTAAACGTATTTATTTATAATCAATAGTCCATTAAAATTGACTTTCATACACACTTTCGACCCTTATTTTAACCCCTTTAGGAATATAATTCCCATAAATGTTGATATAAGTATTCATTTTTTCTAATCAAAAGCCTGAAGACAAAGTTTCAGGCTACTAAATTAAAAACTGACGGACTTCCAGTCTAACCTAGGGATAGAATATCCAGAAACGCTTAAATACGTATCTCATCATCATCATCGCAGTCCACTGCTGGACATAGGCATCTCCAATTGCACGCCACTTGGTTCGATCCTCAGCTTCTCTCATCCAGCTCCTGCCAGCCGTCTTGGGCAGATCATTATTCCACCTGGCCTGTGGACGTTCTACACTACGTTTGCCGAGATGCGGTCTCCACTCAAGAACCCGTTTACCCCAACGGTTATCAGTTCTACGGCTAATATGGCCAGCCCACTGTCACTTCAGCTTGCTTATCCTGTGAGCTATGTCAATAACCTTGGTTCTGTACCGGATCACCTCATTCTTGATGCGATCCCTTAGAGAAACGTTGAGCTATTGTGATGAGAAAAATAAATCATTATTATTATAGCCCTCTCCATAGCACGCTGAGCGACTTTGAACTTGTGGACCAGCCGTGTCGTAAGTGCCCACGTTTCGACACCGTATGTCATGACAAGTAGGACGTATTGATTGAAGACTTTCGTATTTAGGCACTGTGGGATTGACGATGAAAAGACCCGACGAAGTTTCCCAAACGCTGCCCAACCCGGCTGAATTCTCCTGTTCACCTCGTCCTCGAAGTTGTTTCTACTTAACTGCAAAGTCTGCCCGAGGTACCACACATATTTTTGAACAACTTCGAGAACAGCACCGTGAACCACAACCGGTTCCGGTAGAACTTGTTCGTACATACGTATCTACTCATTTTTAATTCGTAGCCATAAATAAAGTTGCATGTTTCTAACTTCAAGAATGACGGACTTCCAGAATAACCTATATACGAAATTTCAACCCACCCCCTCAGGGGTGGAATATCCAGAAACGCTTAAATATGTATCTACTCATTTTTAATCAGCCAAAACACAAATTTATAAAATGACGGATTTCTGTACAAACTTTCAACCCCTATTTCACCCCTTAGGGGTAGAATATCCAGAAACGCTTCAATATGTATCTACTAATTTTGAATCAGTAGCCCAAAACTAAATTATCATGTTTCTCACTTAAAAACTAACTGACTTCCTTACAAACTATCAACCCCTATTTCACACCTTTAGGGGCATAATATCCAAAAGCTCCTCAATACATATCTAATTATTTTTATTTAGTGGTTAAATGCAATGAAATATATTTAGCTTTAATTCCGCGAGACAGTTCCACGAGACCACGAGAGACAATTCTCGCGGAATTAAAGCTAAATAAATTTCATAGCATTTAATGTCATGGATTTCCGCAAAGTAACGCCTGATTCCATAACTTTATTTAGTAGCCCAAAAATAAAATTTCATATTTCTTATTTAATAAATTACGGACTTCCATACAAACTTTCAACCCCTATTTCACCCCCTTAAAGGTAGAATATCCAGAAACGCTTAAATACATATATACTCTTTTTTCATCAGTAGCCTAAAAATAAAAGTTTCATGATTCTAACTTAAAAAATGACGAACTTCCATAAAAAATTCAACCTCTATTTCACCCCCTTAGGGGTAGAATATTCAAAAACGTTTAAATACGTTTCTATTCATTTTAAATCAGTACCCCAAAATTTAAGTTTCATGTTTCTTACTTAGAAAATGACGAACTTCCATACAAACTTTCAACCCCTATTTCACCCCCTTAAAGGTAGAATATCCAGAAACGCTTAAATACATATATACTCTTTTTTCATCAGTAGCCTAAAAATAAAAGTTTCATGATTCTAACTTAAAAAATGACGAACTTCCATAAAAAACTCAACCTCTATTTCACCCCCTTAGGGGTAGAATATTCAAAAACGTTTAAATACGTTTCTATTCATTTTAAATCAGTACCCCAAAATTTAAGTTTCATGTTTCTTACTTAGAAAATGACGAACTTCCATTCAAACCTTCAACCCCTATTTCACCCCCTTAGGGATAGAATATTCAGAAACGCTGAAACACGTATCAATTCATTTTTAATCAGCAGCCAAAAAATAAAGTTTCATGTTTCTAACTTCAAAAATGACGGACTTCCAGACTGACCTATATATGAAATAACCACCCCTTACTAACCCCTTAGGGGTAGAATATCCAGAAACGCTTAAATACGTATCTACTTTTTTTTAATCAGTAGCCCAAAGGTAAAGTTTCATGTTTCTTACCTAAAAAATGACGAACTTCCATACAAACTTTCAACCCCTATTTCACCCCCCCAGGCGTAGAATCTTAAGAAACGTTTAAATACGTATCTATTCATTTATTCAGTACCCCAAAATAAAGTAGCAGCAGCAAGTAACATAATATAATTTTTATTTAATATTTTTACATTTGTGATGATTGAATGAAAGGTAAATTGCAGTTCATGATTTATGACGTATTAAAAAAAAACTACTTACTAGATTTCGTTCAAACCAATTTTCGTTGGAAGTTTGCATGGTAATGTACGTCATATATTTTTTATAGATTTATCATTCTCTTGTTTTAGAAGTTAGAGGGGAGAGACACACTTTTTACCACTTTGGAAGTGTCTCTCGCGCAAAATATTCAGTTTAGAAAAAAATAATGTTAGAAACCTCAATATCATTTTTGAAGACCTATCTATAGATACCCCACACGTATGGGTTGGATGAAAAATATTTTTTTGAGTTTCAGTTCTAAGTATGGGGACCCCCAAAATTAATTGTTTTTTTTTTCTATTTTTGTGTGAAAATCTTAATGCGGTTCACAGAATACATCTACCTACCAAGTTTCAACATTAAAGGTCTTATAGTTTCAGAATAAAGTGGCTGTGACATACGGACGGACAGACAGACGGACAGACAGACAGACAGACAGACAGCCAGACAGACAGACATGACGAATCTATAAGGGTTCCGTTTTTTGCTTGGCATGGAACCCTAAACATGACGAACTCCCATACAAATTTTCAACCCCTATTTCACCCCCTTAGTGGTAGAATATTCAGAAACGCTGAAACACGTATCAATTCATTTTTAATCAGCAGCCAAAAAATAAAGTTTCATGTTTCTAACTTCAAAAATGACGGACTTCCAGACTGACCTATATATGAAATAACAACCCCTATTTCACCCCTTAGGGGTAGAATATCCAGACACGCTTCAATACTTATCTACTCATTTTTAATCAGTAGCCCAAAACTAAATTTTCATGTTTCTCACTTAAAAAATGACGGACTTCCTTACAAACTTTCAACCCCTATTTCATCCCCTTATTGGTGGAATTTCAAAAATTCCTTTCTTAGTGCTCACTTACGTTACATAAAGAACCTACATGCAAAATTTCAGGATTCTAGCTTCAGCGGTTTGGGCTGTGCGTTGATCTCTGAGTATGTCAGTCAGTCAGTCAGTCACCTTACTCTTTTATATTATTATTATATAGATTAGAATATTTTGTAGTGTTTAAACTAAAAAATATCCATCTGGTATCGAGAATGTAGACCAGACCAACCACTCATTTGCTCTTGTCCGATAAGATTCCATTCTGTAACCTTATTTATTACTTTTGCTAAATCTAAATATACATGTACACAAGTCTAATTACTTGAATGATTTATAATTTTTAGATCTTTAGGGCCAGTCGGTGATTAGAAACAATCACCGAGGGTAAGCAACGAAGGCGCGGTCAGTACCTGGATGGGTGACCACTAGTGGCATGTTACCATGAGCGTCTCCGTGATTCGGAGGTCACGTTAAGCAGTCGGTCCCGGTTGTTATCATATGATAACAGTCGTGAAGTTTAGTTGGAGGCCTTTGGGCGGCTTAAAAACATCCAACGGCAAGATCACGTAGTCCCAACGTTGTCTTGCCAGTCCCCAACCCGCACTCGGCCAACGTGGGGACGTATGGCCTTAACCCTCTCCTGAGAGGAGACCCAAGCCCAGCAGGGGACTTATGGGTTGTCGATTGAAAAGGCCAGTCATTTACAGCTAATTCCAGACTTGTATTGGTGGTGGTAGTGAACTTTATGCGTGTGGGTGTATTAGCCAGTGAGCCACAGAAGCCTTTTGGTTCTATTGAAGCTATTTTCAGCGTTTTATAGTCGGTATAATACTAGCATGTCGTATGGATTGTCATTTTAGAAGCTGATTCCAAAAATATACATTACACTTTTACATTTACGAATTACAAGTAAAGAAACTGAGATTATAATGATAGAAAAATGAAGTGTTAGAAATTGAACGTCATTATAATGGCAACATTTTTGATTGTCATTTTTCTTGTTTGACGTTTTGAAGTGACAAGTAGTACTTATGGACGCTTTGATCGGTCGAGCAGGGTTTCGTAAAGGAGTGCCGGTTTAAGTGGAATTTAATTGAAATTTAGCTAATTGTTCATCCAATTCGGTGTTCGTTGGTTACCGGTATGATTGGTCTGGTTTGGACTCGCGAGTTTTAGTAGTCACGTCAATTAGGCGCGATCCGCGATAGTTAAATCGGGTGTCTTGTAATTACGAGACTTCGGGAGCCCGTAAGCCACTTAGGAGTATGTATGTGTAACGACGCAGAGAGGAAACTACCAAGAGGCCTCTTGGACGCCGCTATCAAGGAATCTACACATCTCCAGTAAGTGCTTGATTACATTAGCTTAGAATAAGAACACGGTGAAACTCCGTGAAAGTTGAATTATTTTGCCAGTGAACGAGTTAGCGATTGAATGCCTTACTATGGGCCTATAGACATTCCAAACTTCACAAGGTCAACGCTGCATTGGCGAAAGGATTGAACATGAAGAGTAGAAGTGCTATTGTTACTAAACTTTTAGAAAACACATATATAAACACCCCACCTGAAATATTTTCTGATGAAATTGACAATTTCTTTTTAATTAAACGTAAGTAAGACCTAACATTATTACCTATTTTGAGGCCAAATATCTCAAGGGGGATGGGTCAACACATCTCAAAAGTGTTATATATTTAATTTTCTTTCTGTGGAGTTGAATTATATGAAAATGTTTATTTAGTTGTATTAATAAGTAGGTGTGGTGACAAATTAAGAAGTAGACTCCGTAAGTCTCATCACATCTATTTATATATCATGGGTGTCGTATGAGCCGTCTTAAGATAGCGGTTCGCGTCGCGACAGAGACAAGCGACCGAGACAGGAGACCGCGACAAGTATCTCGGTCTCTACGTACTGTACTCTGTGTCCTGTCTCGGTCTCGCTCGCGAGCTGTTGCTTATACATTGCCTATGGTCAAGTGACGGTCGCCGTCTCCCGTCGCGGACCTCTGTCTCTGTCGCGGCGCGAACCGCTACCTTTAATAATATTGTATAGTATAAACTTCTCAAATGTCTCGGTCTCTTCGGTATGTACTGTAGGTCGAGACCGAGACCAGAGACCCTTTCCCGGGTCGAACCAAATGTTTGTAAGATCTGCAAATATTTGTTCAGGAGTGTATAAATACATATATATTTTTTTAATAAAAAAATATATATGTATTTATATCAGTTGTTTAGTACCCATAATATAAGCTCTGCTTTGTTTGGGACTAGGTAGCGTTGTTTGTTAAATGTCCATAATATTATTATATTTAACTAGAAGCTGCACCACATGTTTGATGACAATATAGGAAGTATTTAATGTGCATTTTGAGTGCGACACGAGACACTACTAGTCCGGGACAGCGACCGTCTCGCTGTCTCCTGTCTCGCGTCTCTGTCTCGGTCTCGCTCGTGAACTGTTGCTTATATTCGTACATTACCTATGGTCAAGTGACTGACGCGGTCTCCGGTCGCGGTCTCCTGTCTCGGTCTCCTGTCTCGGTCGCTTGTCTCTGTTGCGGCCCGAACCGCTGCCTTTAGGAAGCTGGCTAGTCAGAACCATGGTCTAAGAAAACATGGTCTCGCATTCCGAGAGTTACACAAGCTGACGTCACAATCCAGTTACCACTTTATAGCAACATAGCACGAAATGAACCAACCAGAACCGGCGATAGCGGTGATGACATCAGCTTGTTTAACCCACGTGATCACAGTGTCTCGGAGTGCCATACTAGTGATGCTCAGAACAACATATGTAACTGCAAAGAGAAGGGCAACTTGAAATAAACCCTATGTCAATCTGTGTCTGCCCAGCGTATTATAGTAGACCATAACCTCCTTTCTAAAGAGAGATCATTTTCAGCAGTAAACTAATTAAACCTGACAAAACATTTTTTTTATTGTAGTAATTAATGAACACATCTATATTGGCTAGCCTTGACGATTTTAAAATTTAATTTAATTTCATCACATTTTTCATCCCTTTACTCTATTGATATAGTCAACTAAATTTAGTCTCATATATGTTAATTTTCTATAAACCTAGAAAATAAGACTAAGTAGACTTGCTTACTTATTCCTATGTAGATATCTGGAAATAGGCATGAGCAGGTAAATCAATATAGGGAAGTACACTGAGCTGACAACTAATTGAAATTGGTATCAAAATTAAGGTTATTTAATAACAAAGTTAATATATAACTTACCTTCAAACCGAGAACTTACCTTCGAAAAAAGGAACGAATAAAAATTAATTCCAAAAAAATAATAGTCATGACATCTTTGCGATAGGCAAACTATCATAGGTGTGTTCATTTATTAATACAATTGCAGATGAGTGTAAGAAGACGATCTTCAATGGCTCTTAGACCTTAACTATATATCTGACTAGCTGAGCCCCGCGGTGTTACCCGCGGTATATAACAACCAACCGTAGGTAACGTTGCGGGTCGAAGCTAGTCTAAAAAAAGTAGCCTAAGTAACTCCCTTAGATTAGAGAATATAGAGGATACGAAATAGTGCTACGACTCATTTGTTTACTTGTATCCTAATATATCGATAAACCATTAAAGGACTAATTTAAAATGAATATTCATATTAAATATGTAAGAAATAGAATAATAATAAAGGAAATAATAATAAAACAAAAAATATGTCATTTTACTAATGATTTTTATTCGTTCCGAAACAATATTAATCTAGTAAATAAATTTGTTCTAGATACTTTTTTAGTTCTTAATCCAAAATGTTTGTATCTTATATCTAAACTAGCTGAGCCCGCGACTTCGTCCGCGTGGAACAGTGACTTTGGGTAGCAGATTTAATTATTAAGGGTAATATTATTTTAAAAATATGACACACTTTTCACTGTTAAAAACATATTTAAGTATTTCTATAAGTACATAAAATGAAAAGTATTTTGTATGAGCTTATTTCGACATTCGACATGGCCAAGGCTTTCAACCTGTTCTTGCACCGTTCGCTTCTCTCCGACCTCTAAGCATTCGGTCTGCCTCCTAGAGTCGTCTCTAGATTGACTCTTTTCTTCATCAGCGCCTTCGCATTCGGGTTCTTTGCGACGGACGGCGCGGCCTCTGTTTTTCTGGAGGTAAACCCTAGCGTACCTCAGAATTCGGTCCTGTCGCCCAAGATGTTTCTTCTGCATGTCAATGACATATTAGCCCTTGGCAATATACATTGCTATGCAGACGATAGCACAGTGCATGGGCGATATTATGGATACCCTGCAGCCAAGATAGTAGACGTTGAGGAAAATGGATAGGAGCTTGTCGCTGAGCTTGACCGGGTTTTGAACCGCATTTAACAATGGGGTGATGAGAATCTGGTCGAGTTCAACGTTAAGAAAACACAGGTGTGCCCGTTCTCTACCAAAAAGTCTCCGTTTCTTCCCCTCCCCACTTTTCAGAGCACTCAACTGCCACTACGGGAAAGGCTCGGTGTCCTGGGCATGGATATTTGCCGAGACATCAACCCACGGGAGTACATCGAGGGCACCACTAAGACAGCCTGAACAGGGTGAGACGGGTTTTCGCGCCCGAGCATTTGTGACTCCTTTATAAGACCCAGGTACGCTCGTCCGTACTGTTCTCATCTTTGTGATGGATCTAGGCATTGATTTTCTCGATCTTTTGCAGCGGCAATCAGTCCGCATTATCAACAGTCCCAATACTACCGATTCCTTTGAGCCTCTGCAGTTTTCGGTTTCAGAAATCTTTATTCTCATAAGAATTTATACATTCACTTAAATGAGAACATATACATTTTTTATCTACAAAACATTCCGACGAGCATGCATTAATATAAGACAAATATTTTAATACAAAAATTTTTAAAAGTTAAGGTTCAAGAAATTAGGAATATTCACCTTTACTTCACTACATACACTTATTTTGCAATACATTTCGGTTACTACATGGTACATTGGTAATAACATAGCATATTTCAAACGAAAATTCATTAAAAACACAGTAATCACACTCTTAAAAACTTTGAATGAGGGTAAACAATATAGGCAGTTCTATTGATCAAAATAAACAGAAATGAAATATTTTTATTCTACCTACATTAGACCAAACACAATTCAAAGACCACAAAGACAGTAAATTATTAGCGCGCTTGCTGTGTCCCCATAATTGATTATCTTCACTTCTTAATTGGAATGAGATATTAGTGTGTATGTCTTTTTTAGTATTTTTCTAATTAAGATGCATGTGTTGTATTTGTATGTATCATCAATATTCATTATTTTAGTTTCTTTATAAAGCTTTGCAGAAGGTGTAAAATAATCATAGTTAAATAGTCTCTTAATTAATTTGTTCTGTGACACTTGTAGCAAATTGAGGTTTGTTTTAGCTGCAAAGCCCCAAATCTCGATAAGATAATCTAGGTGTGGTTTAACTAGGGAATTATATATAGTATAACGAACGTTATGTGGCAAACACCGAACCACACCTCGCAGGGCACCTGTCAAAGAAATTAACTTTGCCCTAAGTTTTTCGATATGCGGTTTCCATGTTAAATTTTTATCCAGAAGTAGTCCCAAATATCTTTCTTGCTCCGATTTGCTTATAGATAAATTATTAACTTTTAGAGTAATATTATTGTTATGAATTTTATTTTTGGCTGCAAATATTACATAATGGGTTTTATCGGTGTTGATAGTCAAGAGATTTGAATTAAACCAGGCATTAATAAGCTCTAGATCACTTTGAGCATCGTCTGCGAGTGAATCAACATTATCTCCAAAATAAAACAAGCTAGTGTCATCAGCATAGAGCGAAAGGTCTCCCTTAAGATTAAGTTTGCTTAAATCGTTTATATAAATTAAAAATTGCGTAGAGATTGCGGATTACAGTTGCGGAGAGATATCGCCTCTATGGCAGTCCTCTACCGCCTTACCATGGAGAGTGTTCTGAAGCGTTCTTCAAACTGATCCCACCTTCTCCCTTCCTCTACAGAACAACACGTGCTGGTCTTGGAAGTCACCGCCTCAGTCTTAGAAATACGCTCTCGAACCAAACGGTTTGGTTCTGCATTGTCTGCTTTCACAGCGAGTATGGTTGCCTCCACTGTTGGATTCTGCTTGAGTTTTCCCTCAGTCTGAGCAAATTCTAAATTTTTATAATTTTAAAATACTACGTTTTTGATTTGCCATCCTTTGTCAAAATATAGTGATTTAGCTGATTTGATACACGCGATTGTGCTGCCCATTTGAAAAACATGTTTTTTTTTAAATGAACTGCAACTTTAACCGTCTGTCTTTGGGCTTTGATAATTGGTAGTGCAAATGTTGTTTTCAGCGGAAACTGCATTATTTTAAATTGAAGTTGCAAATAAGTTTGAATTATTGGAATACGGGGAATTGAAACATTTTCTTTTACAATGTTGTACCCCAGATGTGTATTTTGTAGCCGTGTACCATTACATATCTTTGTCGCTCAAGATTTCTTATTAATAGGACTGGAACATTAACTTTCATTCTTAACTTATGGGAAGGCGCTCCTGATAATTCTAAAGATTTAAAAAACTTTATGCAAAAGCTATGATATGACTGGTTCAGTTTCCCTTGCATTGTTTCCTGAGAGGTATTCGTTAACATCTTCCTCCACGTCTGACATGATCCGTTCGTTTATTTGATAACTGTCTCATTAGTCGGCGGATCAGAAAAGATATTATTTTTAGATCATGTGTGCTATCATATACCAGAACTCACGTCTCAGTGTAATCATGTCGTTACTGTCATTTGGCATACAATCATCTCCTATTTTTAGAAGAGCATTTGCATATTGACACTGCTCATAAATAATGGTGAAGTTGTACTCGCATAATTGTAGTAAGACAAAACTTTTTAACATGTACCCATAATACATATGTTTCATACAGGCATTTATTTCATCTTGCGGCGTACCCCTCTTGCTTTTTTTTGTGTTTAAATCCCGCCGGATACTTTTCCTTCGGATTTTTTCACGAAGAAAATTATTTGAATAAACAAAAAATCATGTAAACAAATCGAATCCTAGTGAATAATAACGAATTTGTAGTAGCAAAATTCAACATCCGCATGCGGCACAGTCGTCTGCCCTCACATGTCTGCCCGTTCGGGTAAGCACACTTAGGCATATTGTGATAACTCAGTAAATGTTACATCTGAATAGCTCTAATATTTTGTCTCCTGTCCCAAACTCGTGAAACATTTTCGCAAACCTTGCATCATCATCATCATCAGCCTATCGCAGTCCACTGCTGGACATAGGCCTTGCCTTGCCTTGCCTTCACAAACCTTGCATATTTCCATACAAACTTTCATCCCCTATTGCTATTTTACCCCCTTGATCTTAAAATTTTTACAAAATTTAAATGACATTTTTATTTATATGTAATCAACAGCCTAAAATATAAAGTTTAAGATTTTAACTTAAAATGACGACACCGTACACACTGTTTTGTAATTTGTCTTATTTATTTATATTAATATAATGAACATACAAATCATATTTATGAATGTATGTTATTTATTACATTATTATTATTATATTAATTTAAGTCTTCGTTGAAAAGGAGAAATATTTTTAATGAATTTGACATCCTTATTTACTCGTTGCCAAGACGCCCGGTGTCACCAAGGTAACGCGCAGGCGTGTGGCGATTGAACCACCACTCTTCTATACAATCTTTCATCCCCCCTTTCAACCCCTTATTGCCTTTTTTCGCAATAAAAAGCAGCCTATGTCCTTTCTCAGGCTCTAGACTATCTGTGTACCAAATTTCATTGTAATCGGTGCAGCGGTTTGGCCGTGAAAGCAAGACAGACAGACAGACAGACAAACAGTTACTTTCGCATTTATAATATAAAGTATGGAAGTATGGATAGCCTTCCTCGATAAATGGGCTATCTAACACTGAAATAAGTTTTCAAATTGGACCAGTAGTTCCTGAGATTAGCGCATTCAAACAAATAAACAAACTCTTCAGCTTTATATATTAGTATAGATGTATTTATTATACTCTTCTAAGATCTAATACTCATAATTAACAACACAATTATTTAGATAAAGATTAATATTAGGCATTATGTTGATAAAAACTCTTTGGCAAATAACTCATTATTAGGTATCAACTCTTAGCGTCTTATACTCGTGATAACTTCTAAACGAAATGTCGGATTGGGATGAAACAAAAAGTATTTTACTTCTACATAAATACCCTTGATAACATAATGCTTAATTTGGATAAGGATTAATATTACGATACACATTTAACGTAGTTTCTTTCTTCAGACGATTTAATAATTTTTTCGAACACAAAAGCGGTTATTGTGACTAAACCATGATAGTTAGATATATGCTCTCGCGGACTTTTTTGTAGATCTTAATGGGCCCTACAAACCCGTAATACATTATTTTGTTCTATTGTCAATAGTCTTTGCAGCGCACGCAAAAATAGGTTTTCGATTTCACACCTTGGGTTAGAAAATAGCAATTTTCTTACGGATCCCTATTTTTTTTGAAAATAAAATATAGCCTATAGCCTTCCTCGATAAATGGACTATCCAACACTGAAAGAATTTTTCAAATCGGACCAGTAGTTCCTGAGATTAGCGCGTTCAAACAAACAAACAAACAAACAAACAAACTCTGCAGCTTTATAATATTATTAGTATAGATAATTAAATAATTAAATATAATTGCCTTCATAAACATTAATTTGTGTGTGAGTGCTATCATGATCAGAATTTCCATTTGAAAAAATATTCGAAATGGTCCATTATAAATTTATATAAAGAAGTTATACTTTTCTGGTTGAGTTTTGTGATCAAAATTTTGTTTATAATTTTTTTCTTCAAATTTTCCTTTCTTCAAAATGCTGTAAGCAAACTGAGGTTTTATGTTTTCGATGCCAATGTTTTCTTTCCAAAACTAATGAAGACTCATTTTTTGGAAATCTAAAAACAAAAGTCTTATCACTCTAAACTGTTAGTGAGAAAAGAAGAAACTAAAAATGTTATCATTGTAGAAAAATCACACGTACGTAGTTAATTTCACGTTATTTTGCTATTTGCAATTCATGTATATATTGTGAACAATAATATTGAAAATAACTTTTAATATTTAAAACAGTTTTGCTTTTATCGATAAATTACATGACAACACTTCGCGATACGGTAAACAAGTTAATAAAGCCGAATTTCTCGCTGATACACAGTAACTAAGAGAACTATGTATTAATAAATATTTTAAAAAGCATTTATAAACAATAATTAAACACAAGTCGAAATCATAATTAACACGTAAAATATACCAAATTTTGTAACTTACATAAAAAATGATAATCCATGGTCTTTTTCCGAGAATTAGATTTACGACCTGTAATGCAACACTGCACCATGATTCCTGCTGCATAACAGTCTTTACTAACAGTGAGAAGTAAACAAATAAGCACAAATCACTACGAAAACAAAAAACACTTCCATAAATTCCACAAATCTTCCTCTAAAATGGCTGTCTGTCAAAAAATTGGCGTCAAGGCGGGGGTTGATGACGTCATAAAATAATATCAATAGAAAATTGAACTCCATGATATATTATCTTAACTCTATCACATAATATGTCCAGACAACTGCGTTAATAAGAGATAGACATACTTTTGTAATCATCATACGTTCCAGGCTTGTTTTATACTAATTAAAAAATGTATAGACAATTAGAGCTTATCCTCTATACTCTATTATCTAAGGTTACTCCTTATATCATCAGCTATCTGTCAGTGAAAGTCCCGTCAAAATGGGCCCAACCGTTCAAGAGATTAGCCGGAACAAACAGAAAGACAGATAAAAATTAAACAAATGTTATTTTGGTATATTTACCGTGTATACGTATACATACATATGCATTTAGTAAAAAACGGTTATTTTAATATTACAAACATACACTCAAATTTTATTTACTTGCATGTATGTATTGATGAACATAACCACTTCAATACACGACGTATTACTAATTACCTTAGAAATATGTTTCTTTATTAATTGAAAGCCTGGTTACCTGTATTATATTACTAATTAGAATTATTATAAAATTGATAATTTTCAATAACGTCTTTAGAAGTCATGTATGATGTAACGTCAAAAAAAGCTTTAATATAATATGACCGCCATTCTAAGGAGAGGTCTGTGTTCAACAGTGGTCAGTTAAAGGCTGTTGATGATAGACGTATATAAAACATGAATAGCGCTTATTTAAGCCCAAGCCCTGTATGTAGTTTTCATTTATTATAAGTTCCAGAAACTATCAATAATTCAGTGCAGGAAAATAATAAAATTGAGAATATACTATTCATTTATTCAACAAAATTTATTAAGGTGGTTACTCGAGCCTCACCGATTTTTTGAGACGAGAAGATTTTTTTGTTTGAATTATTGTGGTTCAAAAGTGCCAACATAAGCATTGCAGTTGGGACAGTAGTGAACAGAATTCTTACATGAATCCATACAGTATGGAATCAGACAACATGGCCAGCACCTGGAAAAAACAAAATATCAGAAAAATCTGATGAAAAATGCTGAAATTTCAATCGTTAATTTTGACTGACTCAAGACCCGGACAAGGTATCTGTTAAACTGAATATACATATATTTTAAGCTAGTGCAAATGTGTAGAGCAGTGGAACTAAACTGAAGTTGATTAAAGGTAGTAGAGCCACGCTAATTTCAGCACGACTGGGGCGGTTTTACTTTCTCACAAAAGTTCAACCAAAAATGACAGCATTAGTGCTGTTGTGTTTCTTTGGTGAGTATAATGATGCAGATGCATCTCAATAGATCACCATGCTGCATTCTTGCTTGGTCTGCATTCATAATGAGTATGGTGACCGTTACTCTTAGATTCTGCTCTTGCTTTCTATCAGGTACAGTAGAGTTACTAGGGCAGGCTCATATACATTATGTATTAAGAAAGCTAGCACCAAAACTATTATGAAAAATTAAATCAAATCAAAAATCATTTTGATATATATATTTGTAAGCATATAATTTTCACAAGTAATATATCCTCCAAAAGCTTTTTAACGCTGTCCTGTTCGAAGGGAGAACTCCAGAGGCGTGGAGCAGAAGTGTGGTCATCTTGTTCTTCAAGAAAGGTGACAAGACCAGGTTGAAGAACTATCGACCCATTTCGCTTTTAAGCCACGTCTACAAGCTGTTCTCAAGAGTCATCACGAACCGTCTTGCGCGAAGACTCGACGAATTTCAACCACCAGAGCAAGCTGGATTTCGGAGCGGATATGGCACCATAGACCACATCCACACAGTGCGGCAAATTATACAGAAGACAGAGGAGTATAATCAGCCCCTGTGTCTAGCATTCGTGGACTATGAGAAGGCCTTTGACTCGATCGAGATCTGGTCTGTTCTGGAGTCCCTGCAGCGTTGCCAAGTGGATTGGCGATACATCCAAGTGCTGAGATGTCTCTACGAAGCCGCCACCATGTCCGTCCAAGTACAGAATCAGCAAACAAGGCCCATACCATTGCATCGAGAAGTTAGACAAGGGGATGTTATTTCCCCGAAATTGTTCACAAATGCAATGGAGGATCTGTTCAAGACGCTACACTGGAATGGACGTGGCATAAATATCAATGGCGAATACATCTCTCACTTGCGATTTGCGGACGACATCGTCATTATGGCAGAGACGCTGCAGGACCTACAACAGATGCTGAACGACCTGGCTGACTCTTCTGTGCGCATCGGCCTACGGATGAACTTGGACAAAACCAAGGTCATGTTCAATGAACATGTACTACCGGAACCGATCGCAGTACACGGTGCCGTTCTCGAAGTTGTTCAAAATTATGTGTACCTCGGGCAGACTTTGCAGTTAGGTAGAAACAACTTTGAGGATGAGGTGAACAGGAGAATTCAGCTGGGTTGGGCAGCGTTTGGGAAACTTCGTCGGGTCTTTTCATCGTCGATCCCACAGTGCCTTAAGACGAAAGTCTTCAATCAGTGCGTCCTACCCGTCATGACATACGAAGCCGAAACGTGGACACTTACGGCACGGCTGGTCCACAAGTTCAAAGTCGCTCAGCGTGCTATGGAGAGGGCTATGCTCGGCGTTTCTCTGAGGGATTGCATCAGGAATGAGGTAATCCGGCAGATAACCAAGGTCATCGACATAGCCCAAAGGATTAGCAAGCTGAAGTGGCAGTGGGCTGGCCATATTAGCCGCAGAACTGATTACCGTTGGGGTAAACGGGTTCTTGAGTGGAGACCGCGTCTCGGCAAACGTAGTGTAGGACGTCCACAGGCCAGGTGGAGTGATGATCTGCGCAAGACGGCTGGCACGAGCTGGATGCAAGAAGCCGAGGATCGAACCAAGTGGCGCGCAATTGGAGAGGCCTATGTCCAGCAGTGGACTGCGATAGGCTGATGATGATATATCCTCTATTTAATGAAATCCATCAAGATGCTTTTTTCACCTGAGTGGTATTAAATCATGAATAGCAAAATTTGGGTCAGTGTTTATACATCTCTGTAAATCGTATTATTACACCATATGCACAGAGGTAGATAAGGCCATAAAAGTTACTGTACGGTACTGTGTACGTTTCTATTCGCAATGGACGTCATAAATGGATATAATGATTTTATTTCAGTATTTTTTTTAAAAGGTGCTTGGAACAAGATGTTTTTAGTTATGTTTTTTTATCTCCTTTCCAAGAGAGTTTTATGTCCTTTAATTATTATATATCCTTATCATTGATTTAAGCTATTAAAATCTAAAGATCATCAACTCTGTTTTATTTCGAATATTATCAGATTTTTAACGGCATTATTAGTATTAAGTACAGGCCTACCATAATATATACCATTAAGTATTAAAATTTGCCTTTTTGAGTATATATGTAATATTTACGAGTATTTAAAAAATCCTTACCCACATATACAGAGAATGAATGCCCAAATATGGGCTTTGTTTTGGGTGGCGAAATCCACTCTGGTTTGAATCTGAGCATTACAGGACCGACAGACCATTGTCGATGACTGTGGCCCTACCGAAATTGGTGTTGGATACGACATAATTGTTGCCTACGACGTACTTGTACCTGTAATAAGCATAAATGTATAGATTTTCTGGGTGCCATTTTTATGATTGTCTAATGGAAATATTAATAAGCTATTGGTGGGAGAGGGTTAATTTTATGAAGATTTTTAAAAATTTGTTTAAAAATGACGGTTGAGATAGCAAACATTTAAAAAAAAGTCCGAATTCTCCTTTCGAGACTTTGTAGTCAGTTAATGGTGTTGGAGACGTATTCATCTTTTTTGGGATATATCATTTTAAATATACCCTTTAAAAAAGTGATCGTTGAGTGCTAATACGCATATAAATATCAACTATTAAAATCTAGCGGGATGACCCAGGAATCGAACCCGAGACCTTAAGCACAGCAAAAGCATACGCTACCACTGCGCCACCGAGGCAGTCAATTTATTCATACCTATTTAAGTAAGTAAATAAAGTAGGTATATATTATTATAATAGTATTTTTTTGCGAAATGATTTTTTTAGCCGGCAACGCACTTATGACGCCTCTGGTGTTGCGGGTGTCCATGGGCGGCGGTAATCGCTTACCATCAGGTGATACGTCTGCTCGTTTGCCCCCTATTCAATAAAAAAAAAAGGTTTAATCTCCGTCCATATGTATGTCGGTTGTCGCGATATATAATAGCCTTTGCCATGCTTCGTGCCAAATTTCATCGAAATCAGTAGAACGGTTTAGCCGCGAAATCGTATCAGACAGACAGAGTTACTTTCAAATCTATACTATTTTTTATATATATACAAGAACTGAAGAGTTTGTTTGTTTGAACGCGCTAATCTCAGGAACCACTGGTCCTTTTGAAAAATTATTTCAGTGTTGGATAGTACATTTATCGAGGAAGGCTATAGGCTATATATCATCATTCTAAGACCAATAGGAGCGAAGCACCAATGAAGAATGTTACAAAAACGGGGGATTTTTTTACGCTATGGGCATAGGAGACGTAAACGACGTTGCGTGGTTCAGCTAGTTTGTAATATTTGTTTGGATTTAATATATGAAAATCTCTTGTCACGATATTAATTCCAATCTACACAAAAAGTCTATCAGTTTTTGTCAACGGCCATTGGACGAAGGTAACTTTTTTAACTTCATTTAACTTTTATCACCAATAAGGTACATTGTAAGATCTTTAAGTCTTAAGACGATATCATCGTATTATTAGCAACTTCGAAAGCTAATATGTCGAGAAGTAAACAGTAAAGAAATCTAAAAATAGGTTTGCGATTGGAATATTCTTCTGAATCTGTTTCAACAGACATCATTATGATCAAGTAAAAGTATTTACGAATTGTTTTTTTTTGTCATGGTTCACATTAATAAAATTTTAAAATTACAAATGTTCTTTTTTTACTTAATGTTATATAAACTATAAGTTAATATGCGTATTGATTATATTATCACTTACCTTAAAAGAAAACAATTCTGAATTTAAACTATGTCTGGTGTAAGACAATTTTTACAAACAGGCTAAAATTATATATTTGAAATAAGCACTAAAGTCACTAGATACTTTAACTTGAATTCAGAGAATAAAAAAAAACTATTTCGTATTACAGAATAGTATTTTTTAAACTTGTGTAAAATCCACAAATTTGTATGTAGCCCCAATGGCCGACTGTAACACTACTAAGAGCTTCTTCTGTGTGGCGGAAACAAATATATTAGTTAAAAATAATATTAACAATAGCTATTGTTATAACAAAGAGAAGGGGATAAAGGTAATATTATTTATTATGTGTAGGGGCGTAAGAGAGAGAGAGATATACGACTATAAAAAAAAATGTGATAAGAATACATATATTTTGTAGTATTTTAACTAACAAATTATCCATCTGGTATTCGGTTTGTAGACCGACCACTCATTTACTCGTGTCCGATAAGATTCCATTCTGCAACCTTAGTTAACTTTAGTTAAATGGTGGCACTGGATGTTTATAGTATATTTATAAATTAATCCAAATATATATAATATAATTACCTAAATGACTTTTAAATTTTTAGGTCTTTAAGGCCAATTATTTACAGCTAATTAATTTTTTATTTTATTTATTTAGAAAAGACAACTCCCGCATTAGGAATATACATACTGTGTCGCGGGGGAATTTTACAAACATACATGAAACCGACACAAAGAACATCTAGACTCAGTACAACAATATGTGGATCACACAAAGTGCTGTCCCATGTGGGATTTGATGAACCCACAGTAGTGAAGTTTATGCGTGTGGGTGTAATTGGCCAGTGAGCCAACCTACCTTCTTGACAGAAGCCTTTTGGTTCATTCACAGATTTGCTTCGTGGTATTTACTTTCTAACAATAGTTAGGGAATAATTTGAAGCTGGGAATTACAAGAAAAGAAACTGAGGTTATATTGACCCCCGTAACCCCGTTTGCGTCTCCTATAGCCCGTAGCGTGATAATTTTCTCCCGTTCTTGTAACATTCTTTATTGATGATCCGCTCATTTTGGTCTTAGCGTGATAATATATAGCCTACAGCCTTCCTCGATAAATGTACTATCCAACACTGAAATAATTTTTCAAATCGGACCAGCGGTTCGTGAGATTAGCGCGTTCAAACAAACAAACTCTTCAGCTTTATAATATTAGTATAGATGATAACGACAATTTATTTACAATAACACATCTAAGTAAGACCTAAAATTATTATTTTGAGGCCGAATATCTCAAGGGGGATAGCTCAACACATCAAAAGTACATCAAAAAAGTGTTAGATATTTTATTTGTGGGGTTCAATTATATTAAACAAAAAAATGTTTATTGAGTGGTATTCTGAAGGTTGTGTGATGACAAATTAAAAATACGGAGTCTCATTGCTTCCAATATATATCATGGGTGTCTTAGGAACTAAGAGAATGACACTTAGTAAGCCAGCTAGTTAGAACCATGGTATAACAATGTACTTCGCCAGGTATAGCATTCCGAGACACAGTGATCACGTGGGTTACACGACATGACGTCATCACCGCCATCGCTGGTTCTCAAACTCCGCAACCACCATTATTAATTTTGTGAATTCAAAAGAACAATAAAGTTTTACGTTATCATTTATGTTTACATTCAAATATTTTATTTGGTAAGATACATAAAACAACAATTTAAATGCCTTTTACACTTTTTTAATAGAATGGTGACTGAAAATGTTTCCATCAATTCGTGTTATGTTGCTATAAAGTGGTAACTGGATAGTGACGTCACACCGAGTCGCTCTCGGAATGCGAGACCTTGTTTTCTTAGACCATGGTCAGAACAACATCACTGCAAAGAGAAGGAAAACTTGAAATAAACTGTCATTCTCTTAGAAATAAACCCGTAGACAGAGAATAGACATCATTCTCTGTCTACGACACTATGTCAATCCGTCTGGCCAGCGTATTATAATAATAGACCAAAACCTCGTTTCTAAGGAGAGACCAACGTTTATCAGTGAACTATTAAAACCTCTGTCGATTATTATGATAATTCATAAATTATAACTAATTATAAATAATGTCATAATATTTGGAAGTTATATTATAAATGTAAATTGGGTAAAACGGGCTATATAATTTCATCCACATTTTTTATATTTCTAATTACATCACGACGAAGACTTCAAGATTTTAGTTTTCGCCGTTGCCATCTCATAAAAAAAAGAAGAAATGTAAGCTTATAGAGAAGGGTCAAAGTATTTGAAAAAAGTGCGAGAAACCGGTGCAAGAAACTTTAAAGAGGGGGCGACAGAAAAAATCGTGATAGTCCGAACTGTTTTGTGCACAGTTGAAACAGTAAATAAGGTAAATTAAAGTTTTATAAAATTGACATTTGCAACTAAGTCTAGTTGGAAGTTGACTTTCATCATGGTCTAAGAAAACAATGTCTCGCATTCCGAGAGCGACTCATGTTGACGTCACTATCCAGTTACCACTTTATAGCAACATAACAGGAAATGAACCAACCGTGATAACGTCAGCTTGCGATGGATATTGTTATACCATGACTTTCGTCATGAAATTTAGTGATTGGGTGTGGTCTGGGCTGGCATTGTTTTTAAATTTGTGGAATTACTTGTGTGATTTGGCTGTTTACGCTAACAGGACATAATCATCATCAGTCTATTGCAGTCATTGCTGGGCATAGGCCTACTGCACGTCACTTTGATAGATTTTAGGCTATACAGGATATACAGTAGATAAAAAATAATAAGCACAGTGCATGGGTGTTTCATTAGAAGCGCCTCTCCAGATTTTGAAGTGAAAACTTCGTTACCGAACGCTTTCCATGAGCTCTATGTAAACTGTTTACATACGTGTACTTCTTCGCATTCACAAGTTAGGTAGTTATCACTTCTCTCGGCAGTCCCCACAAACTGCCCGTTTTTTTTTCAAAAAGTCTGTTGTCCATACCACAATGTGTTTGCATATAATAGTTCCTCATGCAATTAGTCTATTCAACTTATGTAACCATGTAACCAAAGAGACTGAAGTGAGAATGACAGAAGAGAGATGAGTGAGATCATTGGTGTACTGGTTATGGCATTTAGGGCATGTACTTAATATATCGACATATTAAAATTTGTATTTCTCTACACTATCATTTGTGGGCAAATTTGAGTCTTTTAAGTGATGGTATATCTTAGGAATTTAAATAAACAGTGTTTATATGCAAATAGAATGAAAATTAAATAAAATGCGTTTTAGAGATTAGTACTTTTGTTGGCGTTTATAAACATAAATAATAGTAAACCCAGAAGTGAAAAGTTGTCTGTTTGTCACAGAATGCAATGGTATATATAAATATTATAAAAAACAGCAAATACACAACACATACCTAATTTATTATAATATTACTGGACCTTGTATGTTTCGTTCACTTTGTATTTATTACTTAGATATTTTTCCTTACGAAAATATAGAAGCAACGCCAACGCCTCGAATGCGTTTAATAAATATATTGATATGGTGTTATTGGCTATTGCCAACTGCGTCAAAGTAAAAGGAAAACGGTTTTAATTAACTATTGAGCTAGCAAAATACCTAACAATAATAGCATGAAGTACTTGATCCCATTAAAAACATAACGTGTACAAAAATGAACAAGTTTTGCAATGCAGTGCATTTGCCGTAAAAATTTGTGAAATCGAAAGTCACTTAATTCAGTACTTACCTTTTTATGGGAGCAGCTATCCAACTATTTTGACATAAATTGATACCTTTTTTAACCGACTTCCAAAAAGGAGGAGGTTCTATGTTCCACTGTATGTATTTTTTTTAATTTTTTTTTATGTATGTTCAGCGATTACTCCGTCAGTTGTGGACCGATTTTGAAAATTTACTTAAAAGCGTAGAATGAACTGGTTCGGTGCTAAGCCAAAAAGGATACAAACGAACAATTACAAAAGTCTAAGCGATAGTCACTTGGCACCGACTTCAAACAGATTCTAGGTACCTAGCACACATTATAATACTACTATTTAAATGAATAAAGAATTAGGTACAGGCAATTTATGAAGAACCAGTTTATTTTACGCTTTTAAGTGTTTTTTTGGCAGAGAGTTTTCGTTGGATGTTTTTTGGAAGTCAGTTTTTTTTTTTATAAAAAGTTTTTAGTTACTTTACAACGTGCTGTAGTTACCATTTGATTTTTCATAATTTTTTTCAAATACTTGGCAAGTTAATACTTTTTTAATTATGTGTGTATTTTCATTGTTTATTACTATGTCAAATTGGAACGTAGGAGTTTTCCTTACTTTGAAGTTTAAATAAACTTGTAAAAAAATTTTGAAGACATTAAATTCTAAATTTACCTTGAAAGTTTTGAGGATCGGTGAGGGATAAAGTTATGGAACTTGCAATTATTCTTAAACTAGCTTTTGCCTGGCCCCCCGCGTAAAGGTCGGATATCGCGATGATTCTACAAAGTGACATAACTTTTTTATTTATGAACCGATTTAGATGAAACAAACACTAAATGTCAAGTGAAGCAAACTACAACAGATTGGTGAAAACCGCATACACTTTGGTTAAACCGGTCCTAACATTAGCTCGCACAAACGCACAGATAAACAGACAAACAGACAAAAATTCTAATAATCATTGTTTTGGGTTCTATTGCGTTATCCCCCTATAATAGTTTTCCTGATATATCTTCCATGTACAGACAGCGACCAGTTACGAATTTATTATATGTATGTATTGATTATCGGTTCAATTTTACTGTAAGTTGATTATAGTATGATACTAGCTGATCTGGCAAACTTTGTTTTGCCACAAAAAAAATTGGGGTATCAAAAATAGATGTTGGTCGATTCTCAAACCTACCCGATATGCACACCCAATTTCATAAAAATCGGTCTGGAGGAGTATGGTAACTAACATTGTGACACGAGAATTTTATATATAAGATGTAACGCCTTCTTGATCACTGAAGACATAGGCTTCTAGTTTTTTCCAAAATGTTTCCTACCAGTTTTGGGTTACCAAATACAGTACATCTATATACCTATATCTTATATATAAAATTCTCGTGTCACAATGTTAGTTACCATACTCCTCCAGACCGATTTTTATGAAATTGGGTGTGCATATCGGGTAGGTCTGAGAATCGACCAACATCTATTTTTGATACCCCAATTTTTTTTGTGGCAAAACAAAGTTTGCCAGATCAGCTAGTACCTATATAAAAATGAATCGCCGAAATGTATGTACTGTACTGCCGATCGGCTGCACCAAATTAAATATTTCTTTTTTTTATGTGTTCGTTATTGTTAGTACAAGATTTCTGTACAAGAAAAATTTAAAGATAACGGGAAAAAACTTTTTTTTGACTGCGACGGGAAGCTGAGACAGATAAGTAAATATGGCGGTGCGAAGTTCGCCGGGTCAGCTAGTTTTAAATAAATTAAACAACTATAGGAAAATATCATGGAATGTGACAAAAACTGAAGTTAAAACAGCACGTTCCCACTTCATTGGAAACAGAGTTCACCGTTTCATTTCTTTGTCTTGTCTCAATTGAAACTGCCACAGAAAACTTTATGGAGACACACTAAGGTGTCCTCATATTCAAGGTAAAGAAACCATACCACACCACATCACTAACTTTTAAACTTTTGCGTTCCAAGATATAATAATAATTATCACACCACATCAGTAGCCTTCAGTAGTTTAATTGTGTATATAAGCCACTTCTCAGAAAGGAGGTTTTGGTGTACTATGTACAATGCTTGCCAGAAGGTTTGTTATACGGTTTGTTTCTATTTGTCCTTTCTCTTACAGAGTAGGTGTCTCTAAGGGAACACCGTTATTGCAACAACCCGTTATGGAGGGTTGGCTCGAGAGGAATCTCGGGACCTTCTCATACTGGCTGACGCACGTGATCACTCGGAAAGGATGCTTTGGAAATCACCTGTGTCTGATCCGAAAGGATCCAATGCCTGAGTGCCACCGCTGGCCAGGGCCGGATCGTTGACACAGTGCTTCAAACGCTGGCAGAATGCCTGGCGTGAGCGGGTAGAGGCGTGAGCTCTTGACGTCCATCGGCGTGGGACTGGACACGGAGCGAGAGTGCATGGAACTATGCCATCTCTTAATGTGAGCAAGGTATACTTGAATTTTTGGGGGCAGTCAGGGAACATATGGATTTCCCACTATGGTTAAAAAAATATCAACGGTACATCTAGTTCTCCAGCTACTAGTACCTGAAACGGCGTGCGGTTTTTGGTTGTTCCAAGTCCGACATACGTAGTCCGACACCAGGAGGTAGTAATCCCGGGGAATTTGCACAGACAAAAACAAGTTTAAAGCTTGCTATTGTAACAACAGCTTTTATCTTTATAATCGCATCTAGTGTTTATTTTTTGATTTACGTTTATCGTGATGTTTACGCATTTTATCATGTAACCAATAAAAGCATTTTATTATCGATACAGGTTTTGGTATAATCAGTGCTATTCTCGAAAAAAGCTTAAATAAAGGTGCTCTGTATGTTTAGTTTTTGCCTAAGTACCTTTGTTTAAGTGTTAAATAACGTGAGCTGTACTAAAAATAGAACGTTGTTTGGTTTTACATTAATAAAACGTATTAGTTTGGAAGCAACACGTGAGTATGTAGGTATTAATTATCTTTTAATCAAATAACAACTCAACAATATTTTGTAATTTCATGTTATAAATGTTGTGCGTAGGAAGGAAATGTAATTAATAATATTAAAAAGCGAGGTTGGGCCTACCTCTATTATCGGTTTGAAATAATACCAATCACTAATAAAGTCGTAATTGAGTAAAAACTATTTGTATTGAGAACGTATATCTACACTAAAAAGTATTTTTTTGCAATGAAGATATGTATATTTATTTTGATTTGACTTCAGTGCACCAAAAGTCAAGTTTTTAAAAGCTTTTGCTAGCAAAGCGATAAGACATAATCGCAGTCCAGTGACAATGTTTAGGTTTGTGTTGAAATAATTCTGTACCTATATGGCCTATGTGACTCCTGAATAGTGTCGCTTTCTGTTAGTGAAATAATTTTTATGATCGGATTAGTACTTCCGAGGATTACCCCCTACAACCATACAAACAAAGTTAGAAACTTTACTGCTTTATAAATTAGTTTTTAATAAAAGACATTACTTACTAATTTCATTTCTCTAACTTTTAACATATCGAACTTGCCTTCACTTAGTTTCCGACTCTCTTATTTTACCAGCTTAGGCAAAAAACATCTTTTAAACTGCTTATATTATTATGTTAAATAGGCTAGCTTTTGCCCGCGGCTCCGCCCGAAGCGTAGTAATTTTTTTTCGGATAACCTATGTACACGCACAAATAATGTGGATTCATCGGTAAAACAATTTTCAAAATCGTTTAGTAGATCTAGAGATTCCACCCTACAACTTCACAAACTTTACATCTTTATAATATTCGTATAGATAATGAATTAATGATGAAAACCAATAGCACTAAAAGAGTCGAGAAATAGTTGGTATACTAAATCCTAAACCTCCAAAAGTAATAATCAATTGATGATTTTTTCAATAAGTTTCGATAAATTTTACAGAAGCTACAATGAGCCAGCCAGCAGGTCCTCCGCCTTACGAAGAGATATACTCACACGGGGTTAAAACAGAGCCAGTTGAAAGCCAACCTGAGCCAAGGCGCCACTATATAATAACATCACAGATGCACTTGATTGACAATGATGAACCCATATTTACGGAAGAACCAGCTTATGTGGTATGTTCAACTTGCAACGTAATGATCAAAACTCGGAATGTGATGAAACCTGCATTGAGGACTCACATGTGTGCTTTGATTTTGTGTTGTTGTGGGTAAGTATATTACTTCATTATAATTTCACTAGTTTTTGCTCGCGGCTGCACCCGCGTGTATGTTGGTTATCGCAGCAAATAGTAGCCTATGTGTTATTCTGATGTATATTACCTTAAAATTTCATCCAAATCCGTTCAGTAGTTTTTGCGTGAAAGAGTACCAAACATCCATCCATCCATGCATACTTACAAACTTTCGCGTTTATAATATTAGTAGGATATATCTAACAAACAGCAGTCTGATCAAATAGTAGCAGCAAATAGTACTAGCTACTATATAGACACTATATTACAGTAGACATGTACAGTACAGTACATGTACAGTAGACAGCTATAGACACTAGCTATTATAGACAATACCAATCTGCGAATAAACATACTTATTATTTTCAAAATACAAACACATCACATCCACATACTAATATTATAAATTCGAAATTAACTTGTCTGTTTGTCTGCTACGCTTTCAAGTCTAAGCTGCTGCATCGCTGCTGCATAATATTTTAAAATATTTTTCAATCTGCCAGACACTATCTGAGGAGCCTTAGACCTCACCAGACTTGTTTAAAGTTTATAAGAACATAATGCCTGTGCTACATTTACGGCAGACTTACGTGACATGTGTATTGATTGCTATATAAGTTAGCGTTGGCGTTCATACTTCTCAACGATATACAAAAACTTACAACACATTAATTTGGAGTAGCTAGGAATTGTAAGAGATAGAAATTCAAGCGACAAAGTGCATCTCACCTGTCCTTATGCGCTTAAATAATGCTCTAATGCTCTCGCGCTTCCTAGCACAGCAGATCTTTTAACGAGTCTTCTTTGATTGATGTCTATTTGGCCCGTCAGATTTGTGTGACTCATTGGGAAATATTTTAGATTAGTTCTGAGTTAGTGTATTGTTACTTTTTAGTCTATATTGTTGAGAAGTATAAACGCCTACGCTAACTTATATAGCAATACACATGACGCGTATTTCTGCCATAATAATAGACAAGGCGTTAGTTGCTATAAACGAGTCTGGCGAGGTTTCAGGCTCCTCAGATCGTGTCTGGCTTATTGGAAAATATATTAAAATATTATACTTAATGATATTAGATAAAATTCAGGCTTCCTAAAATGACGTAAGTTAGCATGGTTTTTTTTCACCTTTGATACCTGCTAACTGTAAAACGGCCCCACTTTCAGCTTAGTGAGTATCCATTCCTTTCTGAGTATATGTTAGACTACCGATCCTAAAAAATTCATCTTTCCTAAAATGACGTAAGTCTGGGCTGACTGGGATCTTGTACTACAAGTATGATATACTATACCTACATAATGTCAGCAACATCATCAACCACTAAATTATGAACACTCCTCCGCCCTTAAATTATATAGGTACACAAAGCACACACACACAACAACATAAGAGCATCAACGGTATTTTTAACCGTCTTCAAAAAAGGAGGAGGTTCTCAATTTGACCGTTTACTTTTATGTGCATGTTCGCTGATAACTTCGTCGTTTATCAACCGATTTAGATGATTCTTATTAAATGGAAAGGAGATATCCCAACGGTGGTACTATGATAAGGACACTAAGATCTGATGATGGCATCCAAGAGAAATTGGGTCAAACCTTGAGTCGATTTTTGTTAAAATTTTACTTGTCAATTCTCACCTTTCCTTGTCACTATTTTCTTTACCAGTGAAAATATAATTATCATTACTGTATATATAATTTCCTAATACTATTTAATTGTTTACAGATTGTGGCCGTGTTTCGCGATTCCTTACTGTATACCGTCCTGCAACAACGTAGAACACTACTGTCCTACCTGCAAATTACATTTAGGCAGCTACAAGGGTTAAAACTTTGTGGTACGATGCAGATTTACCAGACATTAAATTTTCTATATTGCATATATTTTTCTATTAATTGGTGACTTATTATTCTTCTTTTAAATAAATTTATAACTTATTTTTATTCTATCTTGTTATTATTTTTTGTAAAATTTATTATATATAATAAAGTTATGGTTTATCCTTTTACTAATCTTTATTTATTTTTCGTATACAAGAATAGGTGTTAGCGTTCAAAAAGATCTTTTTTTACATTGTAACCGTAAATATTAATGGTTCTAAAAGTGATTAACTGGTGATAGCCAACTTCTCAGTAACGTATCCCATAAGATCTTTCCATACAATCAAAGTAACACATTGAATAAACCTTTACGAAGACCAAACAACCTGTAAATATTTCTCAGTTTTGTTTAGTCTATTCCACACGCCCACCGCTGTAACTCCTGTTCACCATCATTAACAGCAATTATTCAGAAGTTCAGACCACATCGATCACAATTAGGTTTGTCCCTGTCTTATAAACTTTCAATATCATCATCACCAGCCTATATCAGTCCTCTGCTGGACATGGGCCTCTGCAACTGTGCACCACTCAGATTAGTCTTCAACTTTCCGCACCCAGCTCCTGCCAGCCATCTAATAAATCGAATATTCTAAATATTATGAAATAAATACAAATCGTCAGACATCTGTATCTATACTTCTATAATAATAATATAAACGCGAAAGTTTGTAAGTATGGATGGATGGATGTTTGTTACTCTTTCACGCAAAAACTACTGAACGGATTTGGATGAAACTTTACAGTAATATAGCTTATACATCAGAATAACACAGGCTACTATTTGCCGCGATAACCGACATGCACACGGGCGGAGCCGCGGGCAACAGCTAGTTATAAAATAAACTCAAAAAGATACGAACAGCTTTCTTGTACGGTTTTCAATATTGGATAGTGATTTATGAGTTAGGTTTACGATAAATTATTTATTAAGGTTATGCAAATATTTTTGTAATAAATCTTTGTATAAGTTGAAGTCTGAAGATGTTAAAAAAATGGAGAATAGAATAAAATATGAACGAATGTAGGTAATAAAGGGACGTTCTACTTCTTTCGGAATTAATCTTCAAAACATTTATTAAACTACGAGTATACACGATAAACGATAATTGTTTAAAGCTTTATATTTTTATAAGATTTGTACCTATACCATAAAGAACTCGTTAGATACAAATAGATATGGATAAAATAAGTTTTAAATAATTTCCTTTCAACTTATTTTTTATTTTCACACGAATTTCTCAGAAATTAGTTTTTAGTTACAATTTTTAACCGACTTCAAAAAAGGAGGAGGTTCTCAATTCGACCGTATATGTTTTTTTTTTATGACTGTCTTCGTGGATAACTTCGTCGTATAAGAAACGATTTTGATGATTATTTTTTTAATGGAAAGGAGATATCCCAACGGTGGTACCATGATAAGGACACTAAGGCCCGTATTTTGAAAGGCGTCTCAGTCGTGAATCTAGTTTTAAAACTAGTTTTGAGAAGAGATTTTATTATTGAGCCTCTCTTGAAACAAGATTGACTGATCGTTAATCAAGTGAGTAACGATCAATCAACAATTTATTTTAGAACGATGCTAATGTCAAAATCTCCTCTCAGGAATAGATTTTGACAGATGTGATCTCTGTTCACCTGAGACAAGCTCAATCCAGTCTCAAGTGGTAATTTCTAAGGGCTTATAGGGAATAAATAAAATAAATAAGATTTGATGATGGTATCCAAGAGAAATCGATCGAAGTCGGTTTTTTATTTTGTTAACTTTTTTATCAACAGATGGTCAAATCATCTGTTAGATAAAATAGTAAAAACATGCATGAATGCAAGCATAATGTGTTCTGATAAACGTGTGCAATCGGCGTGGGTTGTTAGTTTGTGTTTGCAACACAAACCTTTAAAAAAAAATGAATGAAGCCTAGTGCATGAAAAGGTAAACGCCTGGCAAAAATCACATAACAATATGTTGTTGAGTGTTGTGTTTAGTGCGTTCCAAAAAATACTTGGTTAATAAGCTTTGATAACAATACGTCAAATACTATACCAAATAATTAAAGTATAGTACATTAACAGCAGAAAGCCTTGTTCTGTCCACATCAAATTATTCAGAAGAAGATAGTAGGAAAAATAAACAAATTAAACAAAGTTAAACTTATTTCTTGAAAATAATTTTAGTAGGTATATAACTTAACTGCCTCGTTGGTCTCGCGGTTGGCGTGTGCGACTGCTGATCATGAGGTCTCGGGTTCGATTCCCGGGTCGGACCAAATGTTTGTATGATCTACAAATATTTGTTTCGGAGTTTGGGTGTTTTCTATGTATAATATGTATGTATTTACAAAAAAAAAAGTATATATGTATTTGTATCAGTTGTCTAGTACCCATAACACAAGCTCTGCTTAGCTTGGGACCAGACGGCGTTGTGTGTTAGATGTCCGAAATATTTATTTATTATTATTTATTATAATTATTTTACCATAATATGTGTATTTAAGTTCTGTTTCAGATTTATAAAATTGACAATATAACTTTTTATGAAAATACTAGTTGTTGCCCGCGGCTCCGCCCGCGTGTATGTCGGTTATCGCGGCAAATAGTAGCCTATGTGTTATTCTGATGTATAAGCTATTGTTCGGCATTGGCCTTAATTTGGGTGTTTCCCAGTGGACTGTAGGGCTGGTTGATCGATCGTAACAATAAGACACCGATTTGCACTGCCACAGTAATTAGTTTAATTGTATAGTTAAAATCATGTATGCACGGTACGTTCACAAGCTGCAGAGGGAAGAAAAAGTACACGAGTGTTGACACACTTAAAAAATATATAATTTAATGTTGTTGTTCCCAACAGCTATATTACTGTAAAGTTTCATCCAAATCCGTTCAGTAGTTTTTGCGTGAAAGAGTAACAAACATCCATCCATCCATCCATACTTACAAACTTTCGCGTTTATAATATTAGTAGGATGTGTACGATTTTAAAGATTACCTTTCGATGCATTTAAGTTATGTTACCTTACAAAGATATTATTAAACTCGCACAGGTATCATGTATGTACACAATCATGTAACAAATATCGAGAATATCACTGGGCAGCATATCGATGCAATATGCTATCTATCCTTTATAAAGAATCATTAAGACTTAGCTATATTATAATTATCGATAATTCTAAGCCATTCTTCACTTTTCCAGCAACTGTATGATACATTCTGTAAGTACATTAAACACATATTTAAATTGATAACATTCACTTTTTATGACAGGCATTTGCGTTGCAAGATAATAACATTTTGTATTATTTTACAAATCCATAACTTATAAAATACAAGTAAAATTTTAACAAAAATAACCGATTTCAAGAACTGGACTGGCTTCGCACGGAACTCTTTGAAGTTCTCGGATTTCCTCTACTATAATATGCATGTATTATAAACTTAAACCTTCCTCTTGAACCACTCTTTCTATTGCTGGAAATTGTATTAAAATCCGTTGAGTAGTTTAAAAGATCTAAGCGAACAGACAGTTGAAGCGACTTCATTTTAAACTATGTTAAGAAGAAGGACTTCACTATTTTTTTTTTTTCAACTGGCTGTGTTAGCAAAGAGTCCGTGTACCACTTCAGTCAGCCTTTATTGGGTACCACTTAGCAGAAAAAAAAAGAACTGATGTCATTTATTATACTTTTGTAACGTAACGGTTAACTATAAATCTTTCATTGTTCTTATAAGTAGGGACCCACTTAACAGGCATTCGGGTTACGATTTTTTTCAATAATATTTTTTCCTGCAAAACGAAAACTAAGTAGGTAATAAATTAGGACATGTGAAGTTTATACGATTATTAATTAGGTACTGAAAAATAAGTAATGTGAGTTTTTTTTTTTGGAACCTAATAAATAAATATTAAACCAAAAGCGTAAATCGCCTATACCTACTGTCTAAAGTAAAAATATGTCCCAAGGCATTGTATTGTGTTACCTGTATTTAAAAATATTAAGTTAGTTTATCTACGCATGAAAAACTCAAGCACTGATCTGCAACGATTCTTCAAAAGGAAGAATGTAGAACACATTCTAAAAATCTGGTAATTAAAATTGAAATTGTCGATGATATAACTAACTTAATAAATACAACAACAATACCTACCATCAGATATGCAAGGCGGTACAAAAGTCCCATACAAACCTGCCATTGTTCTTTGATGACGTACTAGTCGCTACAATTTTTTTTATTTGATCTGAGATGCTACCATACATAATAGGCTACAGCGAAGCATATCAGGGTAGGTACAGATAGTAACCTATATGTATAAGACCACAATAACCATACAGTTATTATAGAACAGAATATAAGAAGAGAGGACAGACAAAGACCCTAAAAAGCAGACAACAAAAAAAAAAAAAAAACTACTAGTTGTTGCCCGCGGCTCCGCCCGCGCGTATGTCGGTTATCGCGGCAAGTAGTAGCCTATGTGTTATTCTGATGTATAAGCTATATTACTGTAAATTTCATCCAAATCCGTTCAGTAGTTTTTGCGTGAAAGAGTAACGAACATCCATCCATACTTACAAACTTTCGCGTTTATAATCCTACTAATATTATAAATGCGAAAGTTTGTATGTTAACATGACATGTTAGAATAACACATAGGCTACTAATTGCCGCGGTAACCGACATATACATGGGCGTAGCCGCGGGCAACAACTAGTATTAGTATAGATTTATATTATATATTATAGATTAGTATAAATATATTCCACGTGACTAGATAAAATACAATAGGAAGGTCAGACATTAGTTTTATACCATGGGGCTGGTATAGCCCTGACCTTGACTGTTCCAATGGGCGCAGGCGCGAAAGGCTTTTTTATTTATGAGATGACGTCACGAAGGCGTGTTGTTCGTTTAGCCAAATATCAATCAGATGCTCAATGTTGCATTAATGTAATTGGTTTGTCTCTCAATGCCGTCTTATTATGTATTTCATTCTGTAAAAAAGATGTAAGTATATTTTCTTTTTTTCTGAATCAAATAAGATCCTTTGACCTTTGTTTCGACTGGTTGGACTCTTATATTTTCAATTCAGAATAACTGTGTACCTATTTTAGACTTTAAATAGTGTTATTGTAAAAGAAAATTAGGATTAGTTACATCTTATTAATGTAATTTATACCCATTATACTGAATGTTAAAGACAACAACAGACCGAATGCAAAAAGCAACAGACCGGGCTCTGTGGTGTTCCTTGGGAGAGGCCTATGTCCAGCAGTGGACTGCAACGGGCTGATGATGATGAAACTGAATGTTTGTATATGTTACCGTCAGATTGTCAAAACCGTTAGATTGTGATCTATCTCGCGAGATTGCAAACAATCAAAAGATTGTGAAATTGTATCGAAGACTCGCAAGTCGCGCGTTGATTGGTTGATCAGCATATGAGAATTAATTAATAAGTTCTAACCTAACTCTATGGCCATTGAACGGCCTACTGTAAAACCGACCAATCAGGGACAGTTGACAATTTGACGCGCGTAAGCAGTATATCACAGTTGACAATCTACCGATAGTTTGCAATCTCGTTAGGTAGATTATAATCTAACGGGTTTTAAAATCTAACGGTGACGTATACAAATACATAAGTATACAAATAAATAAAATTAAAGTGTTTGTAATTTCAAATTAACAGCTTTCACTAAATGTATATGGACATAACATAATATATAATAAAGTCTATAGGTACGGTTCTTACATAAAAAAACAATTTCTATTTTTTGTCTGTCTTTTTGTTCCGGCTAATCTCTGGAACCGCTGAACCGATTTTGATGGGACTTTCCCTGGTAGATAGCAGATGATGTAAGGAGTAACTTAGTCTACTTTTATTTTGGAATAACTTCTGCAGCTGTGCAGCTAGTTTTATAATACATATTTTCAATTTGCCTATAAATAACAGCAGGTGTGAGCATTGAATTATAAATTTCCTGTAACCATCGAAATATCTTATTACAAATAAAGTATTTAAATAAACGCCTGTAATCATTGTTTTCATAACACAACTGAAGACAGGAATTCTTATTAGTTGAAGCCAGCAACATTATCCTGAAATAATGTAGACAACGAAGCCAATCTTAATAATGAACCGACGAGGTGACGTCACTACAGGGGTCCCATACTTTTGGTGCCGAAACATGCATAGGTTGACGAGCTTTTATTTTCCTTGTTTATCTATGAAGGCACTAATATAAAGGTCCAAACACATCATACCTACTCTATGACATATTTTTTTGTGTTTAATTTCATTACGTTTAAAACAAAAACACATTAAAAACTTTTTCGGAGATCGTTTTTTGTTTTTACGGAAGACGGTCCCCATTTCATCTC
Source organism: Diaphora mendica (assembly GCA_949125395.1). Lineage (NCBI taxonomy): Eukaryota > Metazoa > Arthropoda > Insecta > Lepidoptera > Erebidae > Diaphora > Diaphora mendica. The sequence continues at coordinate 37,432,896 of OX421310.1, read as the reverse complement.
ATCCACATTTTTTATATTTTTTATCATTAATTTCATCACGACGAAGACTTGAAGACTTTAAACATTTGACATTGGCAGAAATAACTGATCCGAGAGATCCGGCTGATTGCCATTTCATCAAAAGAAGAAGAAGAAAAACTTTTTCATGAATTACACTATTCAACAGTAAAAACTGTATCAAATCAGTATCGTAATTTTGGAGTTTATTGTGTTCAGAGCGAGAGACAGAACGACGAACGTAAATTAAAATTATAATTTTATTACAAGCACTTCAATTGAAACACGCGAAATTTGAACTTCCTTTTAAGTGGGTTATCTAGACTTGAATCAACAGTTTGTAATCTGGCACGCAAACGAATGTAATATTGACCTAAGGTTTACTAAGCCAAGTTTGTAATTGATTCTACTTTAATTGCTTAAGTACATATTTGATTTGTTCAAGAAACATCTTAATGAGATATAATTTCTGTAGCATCATTATTATTAATATACCTTTTTAGTAATTTGTTATATTTGTTCACGTAAAACCATTGGTATATCTCAATGCGTAAAACAATACTGTTATCGGTTATGAATTATGGATTTTTGAGAAATTCTAAGTGAATGCTTGTTTATTTAGTAGTTAATTTCATTAAATATTATTTTGTGTGTATAAGTTTGAAATGAATACAGTTGAGCTGTATTATGATTATGAACTAGATTCCATTAGATAGATAATTTAAATAATTTTAACTTGATAATTCAGGAGTGGACTGCGATAGGCTGATGATGAATTACTTTAATTAAATGTCAGTGGTTTTAATTAAACACATACGACATTTTTTTTCACTTTTTCTAGTGAACAATGTAATTAAAAGTAATCGTACAAGTGTGAAACGCCCATAAAGAGTGACTCACTTTACTACCAAGAGTATAATAATGACGCGTGCTCAACCGACTAGAAATGGTCCAACGCCAGTCGCCAGTCAGTAGTGCGTCGATACTGTTTCTGTGCGCTCGCTTCGGCGTTAAAAAGTAAATATTGCCACTTCCTAGTCTAATCTTTAAAGAGGTACGTTTATTTATTTAATGTATATATTTCGTTATAAAGTGCCATTATTATAATATGTTAGTATTTTAGTGATCGGAGTTTTTTGTGGATTATGTTTACAATAATATCTGGTTGCATGTTGCCGACCGATCTTGGCCTCGGCCATTAAAAAGAGTAGAGGTAATCATTCGTTCCTAAGAATAATTCTAAGTTTTTTTTTGTCGTTGAATTTTTGTTGTATAGGAAATAGCGGTGTGTAAGTACTCCTGTGGATAAATACATAGTTATATTTGTGGTAAACGTGGCTTTAATAAAATTATAGGACATGGTACTGTCACGCGACGCGATTCAACAATGTAAATTTAATTTATGTTTTGCCCTCGTAAACTGATTTTGTTGTAGCAGGTACTATCTTATTATTTTACCTTGATAACGCTTGTTTACATAAAGTGCATAGGTTTCTCGAGTGTAAATATCGTTGGATAGTAAACAACTCCTATTTTAAAAAGTAAATTATCTGTGTTATGAAAATTGTAAATGATTTAGCTTTGTTAGTTTTTAATTAGTGTGACATGTTGATGTTTTTTCAGTTAATGGCATACGCGCACCTAAATTTAGAATGAATACAAAGGTTTATTTTTATTATGTCTAGTATTTTTGTATAAAACAAAATGGCGGAACACCGTGAACTTATTCGCATAGTAGGTAAGTTTGAATAGATTGCATGGTATTTTAAAGCGTTCATACGTTGAGGATTTATATATAATTCTTCATGGCCAAACATCGATTTAGCGTAAGAAGCGCTTCGTAGTACAATCTTCACGATTTTTGTTTATTTTTAGATCCCGTCTAGCTGTTGAGCTCCAAACAAACTATCGGACGCGGCTGACGGACGCGGCTTACAGCCGCGGCTGATAATGGGCACAGTCTCTTCGGACGTTGCTTGAGGACGTTTTCAGGATTGCCACTTTAGTGATTTTAGACAGAGATACCTATTCTAAAAAAAAACTGAAAAATTATGTAATGACTTTTTTCTAATTGACTTAGTGATTTTGTCACTAGATTTGATGAATTTTAGAAGTTAGACACATATATTCTAAAAAAAATCACTGAAAAATTATATAATGACTTTTAGTACATACATTTAAAATATCTCAATTAATTTACAAAATACATATTTTCCAACCCTTTTACCCTTCGGTAAAGGCCCTGATAAATGTTTTGGCTTAGAAAATGTACACTTTGCTTTGCCGAGTATAAATTACTTGTTTTGAAACGTAGCTTTAGACATACAATAAACTTACTAAAGAGTCGAACTAGCAACAGCAAGTCGTGTTACAATAGATTGGCAGCAAATTTAAGAATGTTTAAGGTTTCAACCCTAAATATACTCGAAAAAACAAGTTGTTGTAAGGTTCCTATGTTTATACATATTCGAAAATATTTAAATTATCAAGATACATCTACATCCACAAATTAAAGTAAATATAATATTAAAAGTATTTGAAGTTGATTTTAAAAACATAATACCGGGCGCATTAATGATACTAGTTTAACAATAAACCAGAAAGTAAAGTGCCAGAACCTTATAGTAATGTCCCACGTCGTTAGTTTTAGTAAGTATATAATCACCTTAGAGCAATGTAAGAAATTGAGTTAATTCTACAATTTTCGAAAAGTCATTAAAAAGTAAACTTTTCATTTGTGTAAGTTTACAAAAGTAACCTTCTGGCAACACTGACACGGACGCGATAAAAACATTCAGCACTCCAGATTCCTTTCGGACGTCCGAACGCTCAAGGTCAGTCAAAGGTTACGTCCGCGACTTACGTCCGATAGTTTGCACACCTCAATGTAAATTCATACTCTAGATTACGACTGTCAGCCGCGTCCGATAGTTTGTTTGGAGCTTTATACACGTCTTTGAATTCCTGTCCCGTATAGCTATGTAGATGTAGAATGAACAATCAATCAAAACCTCTTTTAAAGAAACCGGTACACCTCTACTGATTTTTACACCTACCTATTTGGTCTATTGTTATTGGATTTCCAAGAACTATAGACAATATAAACTATATAGGTACCCATGTAGTTTATATTGTCTATAGTTCTATAGTATTCTATTCTATTATAGTATTCTATTCTATAGTATATTAGCCAAATAAAAAAGGCTTGGATAGTTGAACGTTCAAGTTCTATGTTCGTGATATTTAATGTAGCATAGGTAAGGTAGGTAGGTATATTGTTTTACTAAAATTACTCTTTAAGTACAGTGTAGATGTAGAAAAAGTTCAGAAAGTACCTCACGTTTATGTAATTACACCTATATTAGGTACTCAGCAAGTAACATCAAGTAAATAGGAGATCTATATTGATTTGCTGAGAATAATATTTTGTACACGTGATCCGGAAAGTATTAGAAACAGACACGACACTGTTCTGCATCAGACAGAGACAGAACTATCTCATCTCTGTTTTTACACGTGCGTTCTTGTTTTGTTGCAATTCTTAGAATAAGTCAAACAAGCGGGGCCCGTCGGGGGCTGAATGGCGACATGACGTAAGAGGTTCCAATGTATTACTTGGAATGAAGGCGACACTTCAGTTGCATCGTGGTTTCGCCCCGCCCACTGACTGCAACAACCTTTAAGTAATCACACATATCTTTGTTATATATGGAAACCAGTCTGTGCATGGAATTAGGTTTCGGAAGTTGCGAAACATAATTTTAGGATTCTAACTCATTGTTAATTAATTTTTGATCATATCAACAACCTGTAATAGGCGGTACACACTACAACGAGAAATATCTGAGCCAATTTCCGTCCACTCTATCGATAAAACTGCACAAACGAACTGCACAGTTAAATCGCTACGATAAATCGTTGTAGTGTGTACCGCCTATAATAGTCCACCGATGGACATTATAGTCCGGGAGCCCCGGAACAAATTTTACAAGTTATTACTATCAGACAAGCTATTTTTTCGTGAGTGGGTTCATTTTGATGAGGGGCCCACCTTTCACCTTACAAAAAATTTCGAGGGTGGTAGCTAACAGGGCTAGCAGGAAAAAAAAAAAAAATTGAGCGTAGGGCCGGGCGGGATAACGTACCACGCAATTTGTAAGACAGTGTAGCTGTTAAATTATAAAATTAAATAATTTTACTGATTTCGATATAATATAACTATACGGCCATGCCGCGCCGGTACACGTACACCACACGACTACAGACATAATCACAAATTTTAACAAAAAAAATGACTTTAATCAGGACCAAATTTAAATGGGTAGCACCAGCTTTCAAATAAAAAAAGAATCATCAAAATTGGTTCAGCCAATCGAAAGTTATGAGGTGACAAACATAAATAAAAATGGTTGAATTGAGAACCTCCTCCTTTTTTTGAAGCCGGTTAAAAAGGTTAACGTCATCGTTCTTGAAACGATGTTTTAGCCTTATCTTTATCTTAAGTCTTCAAACACAACACTATTTACATCTTTCTGTGTGATATTCTTAGATAAACAAGTGTCCACTTTGTACACTCGCTATTAGTACACAAACTTAATAAGTTATGTTTATATTGTAGGTAAATACACAAAAACTTTAGAAAGCTTTCTGAAAATCGGTTATTGGTGGAAAGTACGTGTGGACAGCGAATTCGCGATCCACACGTATTTTCTACCAATCACCGGTCACCCGCACTAAGCATCTGCACTCGCACTAATGAAAGTGAATGCGGGCCTTTACTGATTGAATAAATCGATAGAAAAAAAAACTAAAAGTCTATTCTTCATGTAGGTATATAGTTTTTAGATTTTCTAATTGCAATGATCAGAATCTAAAATCAAATAATTTCTATAATGAATAGAAAATCTAGTTCTTAGTCTCCAATTAAAAGTGGGCGTTGTATTTTATTACAATCATCGAGATATTACGTACTACGTACTAGAGGAGCCACTCAAAACCAATTATATGTTCCGTTTATATTTGAATTAAAACTAAAAAGCGCTGCAGCGCAGCCAAACAATAATTAGTAGTCTAATCCAACAGTATTAACAAGCAGCGCTCTATCGCATTCGAGTTGTAGTTTCCTCGCGAGCGAAATGTCATAAGCGCCGTGATTTTCATGGCGCTTACGCGTTTTGGCCAACGAACTGTTGAAAAGATTCGCTTTTATAGAGTAAGCGCCAAACAAGAAAGCAGAACGGATAAATAGCTTTATACCTACGAAGCTTTATTAGGAAATTCACTTTGAGTAAATAGTACTTCAATAGCTTTACCAGTTTCAGTTTTTTTGTAGAATTCATCGAGGTATAAAATATAAAAGCCGAATATTCAATTTTTAAATTATACTTTAATGATAATTTAAATATAATTATTGCAAAAAAAATGTTATGGGTTATTTACGAAGCTATTTTTAACAACATATTATTTTTCCTTATCCAATTAAATACGTTAAATACGTTGTGCATTTAACGTCAGTTAATTCTACCTAAATATCACTTCTGTATGTTTTTCTCTAAGTACTCTATGTCGAATGAGGCAACAATGGCGTCTTAAAATATTTTGTTCGTATTTAATTTTAAAACAATTATATCTAGTTAATTACTGGTGAAAAGTTATTCCATTGTTTTTCTCCGTATTCCTTGTATTATTAGTGCAATATCTCAAGACACAAAATGGCATAATTCACGAGTTTTAGAACGTTTTTAAATGTAAACAATCACACGCTTGAGCCACCGCTTCATCAGAGTGTAGCTAGCAAGCGACTGAAGGAAGTGCGGCGCATGCGCCGCAATTGCATGGAACACCGCACTAATGAGTGGCGTCTTCTCTATACATTATATCTCGATGATTACAATACAAATTATGACTAGATATTGCACTAACACTCGGCAATAGGGAATATGCATAAAAAAATTATTTGTCCTAAACATTTTTTTCTAGATTCTTTGTCTTTACAATATACATAAAATTTTTTTTTTTTTTAGTGATTATTTAAACCCAGAAAATATTAAATAAAAAGTGAAAATTAAGGGAGGGAAATTCAAACCTACAAAACGCGTCCTATTGGTCGAAACGAAATGTGACGTCGATTGTTACATTATCTAAATTATCGGCGTTGAAATTCCTACCGTGCAGCCGTGTAGTGTAGTGTTTGTGAGAAAAAATTACTTCTTCCATGATTTTTATAGCAATCAAAACTGTAAATAGGTATAAAATAACTGAAACACTCAATAGTAAATAAACACGAAATGACAATGACGTCATTTGTTACGTCAATAGCGCGAAAAATGGCGGCGTTTGAATAGCTCAAATTTAGTCGGTGTTTTAAATTGCACTTTGAAAATTAGTTTGACTATTTTCAAGCCTATTTACATTTTTTTCTATGTTATGGAGACTTATATGATCAGATTAAGAAATAAATAAAAGACATGCATATTCCCTATTAGATACATTGATTTGACGTAGATTTAAGTCATGGTCTAGATCTGCCATATATAGGCACACAGTTTTAGTGAGACGTATCTTGACGACACGTTGCAAGACAATCTCTTGTAAATCGTAAACACATGAAAATATTATCCGATCATTTATACTGCTGTTTCATAATGAGGCACGTATGCATGCGTCCTTTTCTCTAAGTAATATGAAGGTTACTGCGGATATGTGACCGCAATTTGTTGTTATTATAGGTACATTGGCCAATTTCGTCAGCCTTGTTAGCGTAGTTGTATAGGTACATCAATCAATATATATAAAATAAAAATCAATGCCACTTTTCGTTGTAATTTTGTAACTCAAGAACGGGCTCACCTATCCAAACCAAATGTTTAGGCTTTGTTCGCAATATTTAGTAGATGGTTTATGTGAAGTTTGCACAACGCACAACATCGGTCGAGCGGTTCTTCATTTATCGACATACACGCGGGCGGAGCCGCGGGCAACAGCTAGTAAGTCATACTTATCCAAACTTATTGCCGATTAAAATGTTTTTGTGAAAGCCAGTATTCTGGTCATCAAATCGCTATTTATAGGCACTATGACATAACGGCCTGTTTTAATAAAACATAGGTTTCAATCATACAAAAACATTATATAAAATTAATCACTTCATGTGAAAACTGTGCATATTGTTTAATATTTCCTCAACTTCCACAAAAATAATTATCCAAATCGACTACATAACAATCAAGTTTTCTTTGTATAATATGTATGTATTTACAAAAAAAAAAGTATTTATGTATTTGTATCAGTTGTCTAGTACCCATAACACGAGCTCTGCTTAGCTTGGGACTAGATGGCATTGTGTGTAAGATGACCGAAAATATTTATTATTATTTATTTAAGTAATAACATTACGTTCCTAACATTTTTAATAATACGTTTTATGAAAGCTCGTAAAAAACTAAATGACATTAAAAAGCGTAACGTAACAGGAGATATTTACAATAATGCTCTTATTGCTCTTAGAGTTGCCAGGTCTCATTATAGAGCTGCTGTGGAGAAATCAAAGGGAAATTTAATACGTAAACTTGTTGATAAACTCGATAGAGAGGGTCCCTGGTCACCTTTGTATCATGAATTTAAAGCAAATAGATCAATCGACCTTGCATACGTACAGAACATCAAAATTAATAATAGTTATACTACAGGAGTAGAACAAACCACAGAATATCTTTTAGAATCACTTGTGCCTGACGATCGGCCGGAGGATGACACGGATTATCACCGACAAATTAGGCAGTGGGCTATTGAACCACCATTGTCTCCAATGTCTGACTTACCATCTTCAGACGAATTCCTCAGTATTGTTAGGTCATTGCCACTAAATAAGGCTTCGGGCGACGATAAAATATCAAACAAAATGATAAAAGAAGCTTGTAAACTTTCGGGTGATACGGTTTTAACAGTTTTTAAACGTTGCATTGCGGAAGGAGTATTTCCTAGTGTTTGGCGGTGCGGTAATATTCGAATAATACCAAAAAGCGGCGATAAGCCGCCGGACGATCCTAAATCCTATCGACCCATAACACTGTTACCATCGCTGGGAAAGCTTTTAGAGCGTCTTGTAGTACCACGACTTCTACCGGGTGGAGTTAAATTTCATGATAGACAATTCGGCTTTACGTTGGGAAAATCGACAACTGATGCGGTTATATCTGTAAGGAAAACTGTCACCGAGTCAAGTTTTCAATACGTTTTAGGCATCTTCTTAGATATATCTGGCGCCTTTGACAATGCGTGGTGGCCCATGCTATTGCTAAAATTAAAATTAAGAGGTTGCTTTAAAAATATTTATTCCCTTATCTCCTCGTACTTCTTACAAGGTACTACTAAATTGAGACTTGGGCATCATTCTGTGTCGAAGGCGCTTACGATGGGGTGTCCTCAAGGGTCAGTGCTAGGACCATACTTGTGGAACATAGGCTTCGACGATTTTCTGGCAATGCCTGTGCCGTCCGGATGTACCCTGAATGCGTACGCGGACGACGGTTTGTTATTGATAGAGTCGGATACTAGAACGGGGCTTGAGAGGCTGGCCAGTGAATGTTTGGACTTAATATCTCGGTGGGGTGGGCGTAATCGGTTGACGTTTGCACCAAACAAAACCTTCCAGCTACTTCTGAAAGGTAACCTCAAATCACCGCCTTGTATTAAATTTGAAAATATTACTATTAAAAATAAAACCTCGGTTTGTTATTTAGGATTGGTTTTAGAAAGAAATTTTTCATTTATTGAACATATTAGAACAGTTAATGAAAAGTCTAAAAAGAGTTTCTTTGCACTGACGAGGATATCAACTGCGACATGGGGTCTGTCATATAATACACTAAAGATCATATATGGAGCTACTTATTTGGGTTCTATTTGCTATGGTGCTCCTGTATGGGCAGATAGGGCGACTGTAGGTGCTGTCCGTCGCAAACTGTTACAAGGCCAACGACCTGCATTGATTTTCTTGTGCAAGGCATATAGGACGGTTAGCACTGAGGCTTTACCGGTGTTGGCAGGTGTTCTTCCGGTCGATCTCGAGGTGCAAAGACGTGCAGCCATGTACTATTCCACACTACAAAACATGGAATGCGATTTTTTGGGCATACGAGACCGCGGTAAAATCATAAGATTGTTTCAACAAAAAACCAATGTCTATAACGACCTCTTGGATGAATGGCAGAAACGATGGGACGAATCATCTAAGGGGCGCCACCTTTACCAGTTCTTTCCATCTGTTCGCGAAAGGTTGTCAAGGACATGGCTCGAGGTAGATCACTGTGTCGCTCAATTTCTTACAGGCCACGGTAACTTTAAGAGCAAACTATACTCATTTAAATTAGTCGATTCACCATTGTGTCAATGCTCAACACCTGATTCTAGCTGTGAACAGTCGGCTCATCATATCCTCTGGGAATGTAGTCTTTGGTACAATGAACGTAACATGATGCTAAATAGCTTACAAATGACGTCTGGGGTAGTATATCATGGGGATCTTGTGTCAACTGCGGTGAATTTCCGTGCGTTTAAGCGATTCTGCCATACATACTATAGAAATCAAATATAGCTCACTTAGGACCCATAATATTTTTATCCGTGGTGCTTCCCGGTTTGAAAAAGGCGTCTGCCTATTTTGACTCCATTTTGTCTCCCGCTTTGCTAAGGAGGGAAGTGGACTTATTATATTTCCAACTCCTCCAGTTTTCTTCTGATTAATTTCGTTGCGGGTTCCAAGACAGTTAAATTTTTCCTGGGACTTCCCGAGTGTCATAACTCGGTGTTTTCGTGGGTCACCGCTGTTGATCCTGGTGTACAGGAGTTACAGTGGTGGGCGTGTGGGCGGGATTAGTCCCATTAAAAAATACGTTTTATGATTAAACTCCAAGTATAGGTACTAATCAGACAACCAGATGCTATTCTCTTGTTAAAGGCTGATGGTTATATAGGTAGTGAAGATAAGACAGTGGAATAGTCTTACAAGGCCACTAAGAAAACCGGGTTTCCTGAAACTGCAACCATCATTAGATTGAAGTTGAAGCAATTGTTACATTTTCCTTATACTTTTTTTTTAAACGGTAACGTAAGCTTTGTCAAAAATTAAGTATCTCCTGATACGGAAGGCTTTTTTATTCAGTTCTAGGTCGCGAAATCATGAGGCTTGTACTGTTGACGGAAACTGGTTCTGAGTTTCAATATTTAGGTCATGAATTGAATATTATTTATTTGTGTACGTAAGTTATAGCTTTGAAGTGCATTTTATGCAATATATGATTTATTATTTGCTAGAAGATGGTAGTGATGCAACCATTTGTTGATACTTAGATTAATAAACACAACCCTAGGTCATCAGTACGTCTACTCTAGATAAACTGACAGACAACTGCTGTCACTGTGTATGTCAGTTACGTTGTTACACACTAGCATAATTATTAAGTTCGTTTCATTTAGTTCTTTTGCTCCATCTATACATGCAACTGATAAACATGATAATGTAATTTAAAATTGTATGTACATTTCTCGCTCTGGTTATTATGTGTTGATGATAGTGTTCTGAATTCGTCGCAGGGCAACTCTATTTTGAATTTTTTGACTATTATAGTATTCCGCTTCAAGATTTTTTGCATTTATTAGTGACGAATCGCCCAAAGCGAATAGACCGCCATTTGTGCTACTGACAATATTGTTTTAACGATAAGCATTCCGCACCGGAATAAACAGTGTGATAAGTTCATGTAGCTTTTAAATTTATGATACGTGAATAAATTTATTAATTAAAACTTGAAAAAAAAAACTTGTATTAAAGTAGACCCTACCATTTAAATTTATATCTATACTAATATTATAAACGCGAAAGTTTGTAAGTATGGAGGGATGGATGGATGGATGAATGTGTGTTGGATGTTTACTCTTTCATGCAAAAACTACTGAACGGATTTGGAAACAGTAATATAGCTTATACATCAGAATAACACATAGGCTACTATTTGCCGCGATAACCGACATATACGCTGGCGGAGCCGCGGGCAACAACTAGTATTACATATTTTAATAAGCAGGATGTTACGTATATATATATAGTCGACTGTCGTGCGCAAGCCAGCTCAACGTTCAGGGGATTCCCCTTAATGTAAAACCGGTGCGTATGCGTCATGGTTAAAACAGTTATATCTCGATGTTAACGTGTATGTTTGTGAGAACTCAAGTACCCATGTATTGACATTTGACGTCGGTTATCATGGACTGTTTATTTAAAAATAAAAAATATTCACATGCATAGCCAGACTTAAGACGTCACTGTTTAAATATGACGCCAAAGAGGATATTCATGAGTGTCTCATCTATACATGTTTGATGTTCACTAAACCAATTACAGCTTTACAAGCCTTAAGCTAATTAATAATCTTTTTTTTAATTTGGATGACTACTTATTCGTAAGTGACTGTTAATGCAAGGTGAGTGTAACTTTGTGTGTGTAAACGTAACGCTCCCTTGACAATTATATGTAAAACAACCAAACCTAACCGCCAAGTCACGTAGTCAAAACAAAAATTACCCATTATGAGAATCGACGCGAAACACCTGCATCTTTGATAATGGGACCGGTTTTGGATTTGATATTTTGCGCTTTTTGTTTACCGATGGTTATATTTTTAATGCATTCTTCGCTTTGTTAAAGTTATTGGCCTGTCGAAGTCGAAGAAGAATAGATAAAAATAATAAGTTGTTTTTACTATTTTCCTCGTAATTTTTAAGTCTTTTGTCTCCATAAGAACCTTCCTTGTGCCTTAAAATGTGAAATGTAAAATCAAAAATTTACTGAATTTGTCGAGCGTTTCTCGAGTTTTGCGCTTAGTTACACATTTAGCGATTCATTTTTATTTACATACGTAAATGTAAACACTATTGATGTGACTTTTTTAATATAACTATATATTTAATAACGATCTAACCGTATTGAAAACGTTTCCGACAATTTTAATTTGTAATTTAGATAAAACTTGCTATATTAGTATTAACAGATAGTTTTGATATATTATATACTTGGATTTCATACAAACGTATCTTAGGCTACATCATGTAGGTCCACCACCACCCACGACGAGTCGAAGCATAATAAATGATTCCATATTGGCTGGCATAAAATTGAGCATGATTGATTGATTGATTGAGATGAGCAACTTGTAATGCTCGTCATTCAGTTTAAATCGCTGGATAACCTTGGCTTTATTCGAAAAATACAGAGGGCAACACCGTAGGAAATAAAGACATGGGACGATGATCATTTACAATATTATCAAAATACGACACAGTTTAGTGGCAACCACATGTTTATGATCGTTTGCACCAACCAAAATATCTGAGCCAATTACCGTCCACACTAGCGATAAAACTGCACAATCGAACTGGCCAACTGGCTGGATCGGAGGCATGAGCAAAAGTCGATAAATCGTTGTCGATTTAACTGCAAAGTTCGTCTGTGCAGTTATCGTAGCGTGTGGACGGAAGTCGATCCAATCGCTCAGTTCGTTCATCGTTCACAAATCTTGCTGTAGGCGGACGCGGCCGAGCACATCAGCAACTCATTTCAGACTGCCTCGGTGGCGCAGCGGTAGCGTATGCGACTGCTGTGATTGGGGTCTTGGGTTCGATTCCCGGGTCGGACCAAATGTTTGTATGATCTGCAAATATTTGTTTCGGAGTTTGGGTGTTTTCTATGTATAATATGTATGTATTTAAAAAAAAATAGGTATATATGTATTTGTATCAGTTGTCTAGTAACCCATAATATAAGCTCTGCTTAGTTTGGGACTAGATGGCGTTGTGTGTTAGATGTCCGAAATATTTATTTATATATTATTAATTTAATAAATTTATGTGAGACTAGCTGAACCCCGCGGTATTACCTGCGGTCATTGTCGTACCGCTGGTAACGCCGCGGGGCTAAGTTAGTCTAAGAAAAGTAAGTTAGCCTAAGTTACTCGTTATATCATCAGCTACCTATATCAGTCCCATCAAAATCGGTCCAGCCGTTCCACAGATTAGCTGGAACTAACAGACAGACCGACAGACAGACAAAAATTGTAAACAATGTTATTTTGGTATATGTACCTTATATAGATACATATGCATTTAGCAAAAAGCGGTTATTTTAATATTACAAAGATACACTCCAATTTTATTTATCTGTATGTTATAGAAGTATGACTTTCTATTAAGAAGCCACTCCTTACTTACACCACACACTATGTGATGTTCTTCTCGTTTTGTACAAATAAGTAAACATTTCGGACATCTAACACACAACGCCATCTAGTCTTAAACTAAGCAGAGCTTGTATTATGGGTACTAGACAACTGATACAAATACATGTATACTATTTTCTGTAAATAGATACATATCATACACACATACACAAATATATGCAGATCATACAAACAATTGGTCCGTGCCGGGAATCGAACCCGAGACCCAAAGCACAGCAGTCGCATACGCTACCTGTTAGAAATTTAACGTCATTGTAATGGCAACATTTTTGATTGTCATTTTTCTTGTTTGACGTTTTGACGTTGACAGATAGTATTATTGAGACGCTTGTTGTAAACGGTCGACGATTCTCGTTTTAGGAACCGTTTTACTTGTAATTTAGCTAATTGTCAATTCGACCCGGTCCCTTTAGTGGTTTACCGTTATGATTGGTCTGATTTGGACTCGCGAGTTTTGTAGTCACGTCATAGGCGCGATCCGTGATAGCTGAATCGGGTGTCTTGTAATTACGAGATTTCGGGAGCCTGCAAGCATTTAGGAATACCTTGGAGGTGTACAGCACTTTGGAGCATGTATGTGTGAACGTACCAAGACAAGCCGCAGTGGGGTACCCCATCAACGGCCGACAAGATCAAGGACATCACGCATCTCCAGTAAGTGCTTGATTACATTAGTTAGAATAAGAACACGGTGAAACGCCGTGGTTCATTGCTCGTGCCAATGAACTAGTTTAGTGATTGTATGCTTATAACATGGGCCTATAGGTATTGCAAACGTCACAAGGTGATCGCTGCATTGGCGAGAGGACTGAACACTGCGCCACCGAGGCAGTCAATTTAAGCCACGTTATCGCAAGCGCGTCATCGTCTTCCATCGCGGACGTCATGTTTATAGTCTGAGCTTATGCAGAGAACTGACGATCAATGCAGATATCGTTGACGGATGGACGCTCTATGGACGTACGATAACTGTACAGTCGAACTGTGCAGTCACATCGCTACGATAAATCGTTGTAGTGTATACCGACCAAACTCTAAATTTAATGAGAATTGATCTAATCTTACATTATAGAAGTACGTCTATGAGTGGTATGCATAATAATCAAAAAACCACCTTTCGCATTTAAAACATGTTGATTAAAATAATTTAAAAAATATCACTGACTCCAATATACACTTTCCTTAATTCCTTTATTGTTACTGTGGGGGACAGGTGTGTCATGTCCCACCAACACAAAGGGAGGATCCTCCGACCAGGCGAGGTGATCATGCCTGGCGGGCCAACTGCCCAAAGGTTGATGTTGTATGTATCTTAATTGGTGCGCGAACTTTCACTGCGCGATTCAGGATTGATAGTTTCTTAGTTGGCTTCGTTACTCCGTAGTTCAGTGTAACTTCGGTAGATGGCGCTGTAGTATATTTCTGTTGAGCTGTATGTGGAAGTCGCCACATCACTCCCCTCCAAGACCGGAGGTCGATACATGATGTGTCAGCTGTCTGTGCTCTGTTGCGGAGCTTGCCAGTGCCAGGAGTGAGTAGTTCCAGTGAGTCGGAACTGAGTGCCGCAAGTTCCAGTGAGTCGGAACTGAATGCCGCTAGTCCCAGTGAGTCGGGGCTGAAGTCCGCTGATCCCAGTGAGTCGGGATTGAGTGCGGTGCGCGGTGCTGCGGTCGGTGAGGTCCCCAGTGAGTCGGGGCGGTTGCTGCGTAATGGCTGGCTGCTGCGTAGACGGGAGAGAGATGCTCTTCTTACATGGACCGTAGGTGCAGTGTGCTGTGCCTAGACGCTGATGAGGCCGTAGGGGTAACCAAGCTGGAGCGGTCGCTTCCTGCGTGTGGTGTATCCCTGTTGAGGCCGAGGTAGCTGGCTGGCTGTGAGACTTGCTGTGGGAGTGAACATGATGGTGGCGTGCTGATGCACGAAGCATCGAAGGCTGCTTTCAATCACGTCGGGGTCACCACTGTGGAGGACAGGGTGTGATGTCCCTCCAACACAAAGGGAGGATCCTCCGACCAGGCGAGGTGATCATGCCTGGCGGGCCAACTGCCCAAAGGTTGATGTTGTATGTATCTTAATTGGTGCGCGAACTTTCACTGCGCGATTCAGGATTGATAGTTTCTTAGTTGGCTTCGTTACTCCGTAGTTCAGTGTAACTTCGGTAGATGGCGCTGTAGTATATTTCTGTTGAGCTGTATGTGGAAGTCGCCACATTACTTTTATCTAAATTTCATTCAATAATTTTTAACCCTTTAGTTTTTCAAATTTAAAGGGGATGATGTGAGATGCAGTCACGTATTTTTTATTATCTTATACAATACTAGCGACCCGCCCCGGCTTCGCACGGGTGGATTTCAGATGCCCCCGCCGACGTCACGATTCGTGCATTTTTAACCGACTTCCAAAAAGGAGGAGGTTCTATGTTCCACTGTATGTATTTTTTTTTTATGTATGTTCACCGATTACTCCGTCAGTTGTGGACCGATTTAGAATTATTTTTTTGTATTCGAAAGGGTATGCTTCCGAGGTGGTCCCATTGCCAGCATATTAGGATCTGATGATGGGATCCCAGGGAAATCGAGGGAAACCCTCGGAAACCCGGAAAACTTCAAACAGATTCTAGGTACCTAGCACTCATTATAATACTACTATTTAAATGAATAAAGAATTAGGTATAGGCAATTTATGAAGAACCAGTTTATTTTACGCTTTTAAGTGTTTTTTTGGCAGAGAGTTTTCGTTGAATGTTTTTTGGAAGTCGGTTTTTTTTTATATAATAAATCTGTAATATCTTCGAATATATTCATTTCACTACCACTGCACCACAGAGGCAGTCAATTAATACTCCTATGGGCTTTAATTCCTTGTTTGAGACGTTTCACGTCAAGAATTTGTAACACGAGTATATTTTGGTTAAACTTGGTTATACTCGTGAAATAAAATACCAAAGCGCTGGCCATAAACTAGATTCGGTTTCAGTCGTCAGCATTTCGATATCCCATATAAACCGAGTTGCACAGAGTTGTGATTAAAATTTAGCAACTTCGTTGTTAATATAAACTAAAAAACTCAACACTCAACTCAAAAAACACTAATGTAAATATCTTAATCTAAAACTGATAAAAAAAATGTATAATGACATGACAAACTTAGATCAATATGCTGTGGGTAGGAATAATTTAACTTTCAACCTTAAAAATGAAAAAAAGAAACCCCTACGCAAGCACTAAATCGATTAATAATACGCTAAAAATGGCTTAAAGAGCTGACACTTACACTGCTGGACCGATATTAACCAAACATAGCTGAGAACCACTGCAAGGAAACTGGCTTTCAAATAATAAAAAAAACACATTTGTATTTGTATTCTTTTTGGCTTAGCACCGACTTCAAACAGATTCTAGGTACCTAGCACACATTATAATACTACTATTTAAATGAATAAAGAATTAGGTATAGGCAATTTATGAAGAACCAGTTTATTTTACGCTTTTAAGTGTTTTTTTGGCAGAGAGTTTTTGTTGGATGTTTTTTGGAAGTCGGTTTTTTTAAATATTAGTATGGAATAGCTTTTGCCCACGCTTCCGCGAAATCGGTTCAGTGGTTTAGCCGTGAAAGCGTAATAGACAGACAGACTGTTACTTTTGAATGTATAATATTAGGATGGATGTATATGCCATAGTCATAATAATATATTGTACACCAACTTATGTAGTTACAAAGTTAACTTAAAACTACACACATCAAAAGTGTCTAGGGATCAAGCATTTTTATGCGGATTTCTTGAGATTGAGATGTGGCTTTGGCCCTGGCCTGCTCAGTCGCCAGACTTGAACCCGATTGAGCATGCATGGGATATGCTACAGAGAAGAGCTCTGCCGAATATGGAGGGTATCCAGTCGCAAGAAGACCTTTTTTTGTTGTTGCAACGAACATGGGCGGCCATTCCACAGCGTGTTTGGATGAACTCATTTTGAGTATGCCAAACCGATGTTCTTGTGTTGTTAGTGTTCGCGGTAGAAACACGGATTATTAATTGTTTAAGTCACCTAATAAAATTTTAAAGAAAACTGTTATTTCAGTCTTTTTTTCGAACTTTAATGTTAGTGGTTCAAATGTCAAAAATCCCTTTATTAGGAAAATGGCAAATTTCTTTATTAATGCAAAGGTGACTTGGTTTATCGTTACTGTGACAAACGAAAACACTTTATTTGATGAATCCTTAAAGAAAATTTTAATTAATATCAATCAGGAGAAAAGTTATTGCAAAAATATATGTTGATCCCTAGACACATATGTTGATCCCTAGACACTTTTGATGTGTGTATTATAAAGTATGTAAAAGTGGCGGCCTTATCGCTACAGAGCAATATCTTACAGGCAACCATCTCATACATATATACCTAGGTGACAGACTTCAGGTTCACCTTCGAATAATCTGATAGTATTATTGTGTAATTGATTTCTTATCTATACACTTATATGTCTACTTATAGAGTGATAAAGTAAAATACCTATCATGCCACTTGTATTGTTGGTATTCATAGTGTATGAAATTATCCAACCAATTACTATTGAGACATGGTATTTCATCATCATATTCATACGTCATAAATAATAATCTTTACTTAGTATAAAATGTCTAGGCTGTCCATTTGAAAAGCAACTTTATACACTTTACTTATTATAAAGTGTAAAAGTAGCTTTTATTTCTTGTGCGCGTAGAGATCTAAAAACAATGCAACGAATTTTGATGAGGTATTCATCAATGGGGAGATTGATTCAAGAGAACGGGGCGGTACTTCACTCTCACAGAAGACCAAGACAGATGGCAACACAATATAGTTTAGACCATAATGAGAACCTACAGGCTCCCAGAATACGAGATTAACTTAGTTTGGGAACCTGTGCGCTACAATTAAAATTTGCCAAAAAAAAATTTGCCAAATATAAAAAATATATGACGTAAAAAACTAAAACTTGAATTTTACCTGACGACTGTAACACAGTTTATATTAGTACAGTCGTCAACGGTAACCTCCTAGCCTCCTACCTAATGTGCCGCTAATTTTATATAGTATCAGTATACCTGAGAAAAATTTGTAAATTATCTGTTATCTGTTGAATTAACATTAGTACCTACTTTAACAACATATGCATTTATTAAAAAGCGGTTATTTTAATATTAATATTACCAACTTAAAACAAGCTAAAATTCAAAATTTAGAAAGACCCCTACTCAAGCACTTAATCGAGTAATCATACGCCAATGATATTTTTGCAGACATTCGGTTATTCTTCCCCACTTTCACCCCCATAACTTTTAAACGACTCAACCGATTTTCATGAAACATGTCTAAGAACACTCGCACGTAACTCACCTTTCATAAAAAAAAAACTAAACTGAAATCGCTTCATCCGTTCGCGAGCTACGGTGCCACAGACAGACAGACACGTCAAACTTATAACACCCCTCTTTTTGCGTCGGGGGTTAATGACATCATTAATATTGTCTTGTTTCGTTGAGTGCGAGACCGGAGGCCCAATGGTGCAGAAGCATTTCAATAGGCCACCATGCTGCATTGTTTCATTGTCTGCATTCGTAATGAGGTGACCATGCGTATTTCAAATTTTTTGTACGAAGCTGGGGCAGGTCTCTAGTAAGAAATATAATTTAAAATTATCTATTTTCTTTTACAGACTCCAATATGAACGTAGTACCAGTTGGACCTGACCCCTCCCAGGTGACCTGCCCATCTTGCAGGGCAGTGATCGTCACAAAAGTAGAGAGAAAGGCAACGACAAAGACCCACGTCATAGCTCTCCTTCTCTGTCTGTTTCTGTAAGTATAATAATTCTAATTAAGAATACCGACTTTCATATATTTTATATTTATACATATATACATAAATATATATTTTTAAGTCAACTCTCGCATTAGGAATATACTATACATTATTGTGTCGCAGGGGGGTTACAAAAATACATGAAATGGACATAAAGAACATCCTAACCAAAGAAATACAATTATACAAATAATAATATTATTAATAATTATTAATTATTTTTAATATTGATTCAACAAAAAAATTCAAAATATAAGCCCAAACGGTTTACTTTGTAAATGTTAATATTACTTTCATTCAAGACAAAAAATGTACTCTTCTATAAATAAAACACGTCATAGATAGGTACAGGAACATACATAAAAAAAGCGATGAAAAAAATGAAAAAGATCTAGTAACTATTTTTTTTTAATACGTCATAAATCGTAAACCGCAAAAAATACACTATTATTAAAACATCGATCAAAGTTACAACGAACTACAAGAACTTTTATATTATGTTACTTGCTGCTGCGGAACCCTTCATAGGCGAGTCCAACTCGCACTTGGCCGCTTTTTAGGGTTCCGTGCCAAAGGAAGGAACCCTTATAGATTCGTCATGTCTGTCTGTCTGTCCGTCCGTCTGTCCGTCCGTATGTCACAGCCACATTTTTCCGAAACTAAAAGACCTATAATGTTGAAACTTGGTAAGTAGATGTATTCTGTGAACCGCATTAAGATTTTCACACAAAAATAAGAAAAAAAACAATAAATTTTGGGGGTCAACAACATAGAACTGAAACTCAAAAAATTTTTTTTCATCAAACCCATGCGTGTGGGGTATCTATGGATAGGTCTTCAAAATGATAGAGGTTTCTAATATCATTTTTTTCTAAACTGAATAGATTGCGCGAGAGACACTTCCAAAGTGGTAAAATGTGTGTCCCCCCCCTGTAACTTCTAAAATAAGAGCATGATAAATCTAAAAAAAATATATGATGTACATTACCATGCAAACTTCCACTTAAAATTGGTTTGAACGAAATCTAGTAAGTAGATTGTTTTAATACGTCATAAATCGTAAACTGCAATTTACCTTTGATTCAATCAAAACAAATATAAAAAAAAATGTTACTTGCTGCTGCGGAACCCTTCATGGGCGAGTCCGACTCGCACTTGGCCGCTTTTTTTCTTATTACGCGACCGAATTTGGAAGGTGTTCGCACCGTCGTCCAGTCTCGGAAGCCATATAAACTTTTAGTTAATTACTCCAGTTTCCAGCATTTAATAAACAGGGCTGACATAGTTCTTCTTCTATAAACATAATACTACTACACAAGGGATTGAATAAAAGGGAATGATAATCTCTTTGACGTCCACCGTTTTCACTAAATTATAACGTGAATTATTACGAATCAGGTTTTGTATGGCAGATGAAGTGGTAAATAGTAGCCTATGTATTATTCTGATGTATAAGCTATATAACTGTGAAGTTTAATCTAAAGCCGTTCGGTAGTTTTTGCGTGAAAGAGTAACAAATATCCATACATCTCAACAAACTTTCACATTTATAATATTAGTAGGATTTATAAATAAGTTTATAATATAAATTAATAAGAGCAAGAATATAAAAATAAAACTGTTTTTGTATTAGTAACAACTTGTCAATAAGTAGTGTTTTCTATTTTCTTATCAGTTTAACCCATACGAATAGTACTTATTGCTACATAGATACCACTTCAATTATAGACCTATCGTCATAATATAATATAGATAGCTTAGTTAATATGCTGTCAACGTACCTATTAATTATAATGGGCACTTACTTAAAAGTAACAAATATGTAGCATGAGTGACCGATTTAGAGGTTAAAATACATATTTACTGCATGACATTCGTAAGCATTCAGCATCGATTACATCGCATTGTAGAGTACGATGTACGCTAGCCAATGTTAATAAATTACAAGTGATTGAAGTAAGAACGTGAGGTTGCATGTGTTTGTCATCTTAACTACTCAATCTTATCTTTATAAAATATTTATACGACAGCAGTACAGAAAAGCAAGTGGAGTTCCTTTTATCAAAAAAAAATACTTTTCTCGAACTATCCTACTACGAGGCATGCCTTTTAAGTTTTATCATTTGAAAAAAAAACACAACTAGAACCTTATGGTACTTTTTTTGTTTTTCAAAGTATTCACCACCTAGCTTAATACACTTTTCCATTCGCTAAAACCAGTTATTATAACATTTATTCTACTCTAAAGTGGGGGTGTTCAGAATGGCTGACTTGAAAGCGTCGACTGCTTCTTCACGGACTGGAACCTTTGACCACGAAGACTTTTCTTAATTTTAGGAAATGTAAAGAAATCGTTAGGGCTTAGGTCAGGATTGTATGGAGGGTGGTCAAAAATTTATACTTTTTCCTGCTTCAAATACTCCATCGTTTGACGAGCGCTGTGTGCGCTTGCGTTGTCGTGGTGCAGGATGATGCGTCGCTTTGAATTAGATTTTCGAAATTCGGCGATGACTTGTAGTAAACAAACTGTGGTATACCACTCTGCGTTAACCGTTCTACGATCTTCAAGTGCAATAGTCGCAACATGGCTGGTTTTTCTAACGAACGTGGAAACCATCTTCTTTGAAGTGCTTCGAGAACGAACAACTTTAGTCGGCTTTGGCTCGTCTTGAAAGACCCAGATTGTAGATTGTTGTTTGGAATCAGGATCGTAGGCATAGATGAAAGATTCGTCACCACTGATGATGTCGTAGACGTGATTTGACTCTCCTCGGTTGAACCTTTGCAGAGTTTTCTTACACCATCTGACGCGGGCCGCCTTGTGATCGTCTGAAAGCAGATGCGGTATCCAACGGCAAACTAGCTTTCTCACACCAAGCGCTTCATGCAAGATCTTCTGTCCCTGAGATGCCTAATAGAGCCTCTATCTCTCGATACGTCACATGACGATTATCGAGAATTAGATGTCTCACAGCAATTATGTTATCTTCAGTGAAGGCGGATTTTGGGCGTCCTTCGCGAGATTTATCACTAACACTAGTATGTCCACGCTGGAATTCTAAATACCAGCGTTAGACAGTCCGCAGACATGAGGCTTCATTACTGAACACAGATGTTAGCTCTTCAAAACGCTGAAGCCGTGTCAAGCCTCTTCTAAAGTTGTAGAAAATTATTGCACGAACATTTTCCTTAGAAAGATTCATTTTCCTACGTAACCTGACAGATGCCAATCAACGCTGTGACTAAACAATAGCATTAATCATAATACTTTCAACTGTTTTGAGATTCAAAATTTAAACACATTCGAATATAAAACAGTTCCAAATTCAAAATTGCCTGGAAATATGGAGATGACAGAACTTAAAAGGCATGCCTAGTAATATTATAAACGCGAAAGTTTGTAAGTATGGATGGATGGATGGATATTTGTTACAGGCAGGAGCCGCGGGCAACAACTAGTAGAACAATAACAATAGATAGGTAGCCGCCTGGCATTAGAAATCTACCTTATCAGTTAGTACAAGCATTGCCCAAGAAAATGTTAGTTCTCCATAGTTACAGCTAAAATTATCCATCCAAAGTAATCTATACAAATAAATTGAAGTGTTTGTTTGTAACTCCAAATTAACAGCTTTTTTCTTAATGAATATGAAAGTATATCCGCAACTATGTATTATAAACATGTGCCACTATCGAACGATTCCATGAGTCAGGCGAGGTGGGGATGAAATCTATATAAAGCGGCGCGATCGTAAACAGGGGACAGTTTCTCTTCAGATCTTGCGACGTCCATATCTCTTGATTGTGACATGGGTCACTCCAGGGTCGTCCTTCTATTATTTAATTTGTGATTTATTGTATTTATGTGTTTTGTATCGTGTGTGCTAGTACCGACTAGTTTGATCCACGTGAGGCGATATTTACCTGAGGGGGTTGCTGATTACATTAATTAGTGATTAGTGATTGGCTTTAGTCCAGATTGGCTGTATCTGTGATTCATGTTCTCGTTTATTCTCGTGCCAGGCGATATATATGACTGTATCGTAAATAAATACCGATGTCTTGTTTGTATTTAGAACACTTTTCATACAAAGTTATTGTATTGACGGATGATAAAAAGTAACTGATTTGACTAAGGTGTCATCCACCCTGTTGCGTGAGGAGAACGATCATTTGTTGAATATCTGGGTGCAATTTATCTACAGTATATATATAGAAATATATAAGTAGGATTTTTATTAGCAATCTGTTTACCATATGGCTCAGCTTTGTTGGAATCTGACTGACGTGTGTGAGGTCTTTATAATAGCAACACGCATCAAATTTACTTATAATATTTGACGATAATATAATCCGTGCTATAATATTATTAATCCCGATGTAACTCTATTACGCTATCACACCTAGACCACTGCACGTATTTTAATAAAATTTGGCTAAGATACTTTTGATTGTTCAGGAAGAACATAGCCTATTCTTTAGCTATTCAAAAGCTAGTATTTAATAATTATCTTAGAAAAAAAAGAAAAAAAATAGAGAAAAAAAAACGAATAGAGAGAAATAATTCCGAATGAAGTTTCATAGATAGATGCAATGATTCTTAAATAATATCATTGGATAGATGTGACAATTAACTACATATAACATTATTATTATCAAGTTGTAAGACTCGTGAGAAGGCGCAATGTCCTGTTGCAATGTCAGTAATTCTGTTTAGCATGCTTAGTGTTTATCAGAGTTCAAACAAGAGCGTGATAACTATATCAACGACAGACATTCCACGTATCAAAAGTTACACGATATCCTGTAGGTCATATTACAATGAGTGCATTGTATTCCATTACGATTTGGTAATGAATAAAACTTTTGAAGGATAGATGTTGGATAATGGACTTTAACGAACGGGATTTAGGTTTAAATTTAAATTGTATTGTTGTTTGCGTTAAGAACAATATCACACATAATATGAGTGAGTGAGTCAACCGTACACCAGTGAGACGTTTCTAATTCAAATACATATCTATTCTATATTCTATACTAATAATTATAAACGCAAAAGTTAGATAAAAGATAAAAGAAAGAGAAAAAAAAGATAAAACTAAAAATAATTGTGATGTACATTACTATGTAAACTTCCACCGAAAATTGGTTTGAACGAAATCTAGTAAGTAGTTTTTTTTAATACGTCATAAATCGTAAACTGCAATTTACCTTTCATCAATCAACACAAATATAAAAATATTAAATAAAAATTAAATTATGTTACTTGCTGCTGCAGAACCCTTCATGGGCGAAAAAAATTAAAAAGATAAAATTAAAACAAGAAACTTTAATATGTTTTTTTCTTTTGTACACATTACAATATCTTTTAGGATAGAGAACTTTTCTTAAAAAAATCTAAAAAGTAAAATATGCCTTGAAGCAAAGACGGCTTTAGTTCTCTAAAACAATACCTACATTAATAATAAAAATATTCTCGCGGGAAAATCTTACGTCTGCTTTAATCTATTGACGTCATAATTACACCTAATTTTATCTTGTACCAAAGCCTGAAATGAAATTGACTAAATTGGATTAAATTGATGATGGTTGAACAGCGCGCGTGCGTCAGTCCCGGATGGGTTTATCTTCATTATAGGATGTTGTGAGTGCCTGTTTATAATATTTTGTAAAACAAATGTTTACTGTGGTTTGTTTTATCAGTATAGGTATATTATTAGTTACCCAGAACCACCCGAAACACATTTGCAGCTTTATGATCATAACAAAACAATAAAAAAAAAGTCTTTGAATTCATTTTATTCTGTTACATAACAAACAGGTCTTTAAAAGAACTGGTGACATGTTTAAATACAAACTTAAGAATAGATATATTACCGTGGGAGAGCCACGCTTCGGCATGAATGGGCCGGCTCGATCGGAGTGATACCACGGCCTCACAGAAAACCGGTGTGAAACAGCGCTTACGCTGTGTTTCATCGAGTGAGTGAGGATACCGGAGGCCCATCCCCCAATCCCCCCTATAATGGCGCAGTTAAAACAGATGTTACCCCAGGAAGGTACCAACTGCGCTTGCGTTGGAGAATCCCTCTCTGCACGTCCACACTCAGAACACAACGCGCCTGAGCGTGGACGCCCAGGCTGCCCCTCGTATTCTGGGGGGGGGGGGAAAAACTACGCTTAATCATGCTCGGGATAAGAGCAGTAAAACCATGGCACCCCCTTCCACGCTGGTCGTGGACTTTTGCAATATCAGGGGATTACACAGCAACCTTAACGCTGTCCATCACCACCTCGAGACAGCAAAGCCAGCCTTGCTCTTCTTGACCGAGACGCAGATAGCGTCTCCAGCGGACACTTCCTACCTAACTTACCCTGGGTACGGACTGTAACACTTCTTCATCTCTAAGGCCGGAGTGTGCGTGTACGTCAGAGATGATGTCAGCTCTCGTCGCCTCAGCAACCTTGAAGGTAAGGACCTCTCCATCTTATGGCTCCGTATAGACAGCGACGACCATCCCCGCGTATATGCGTGCCTCTATAGGTCCCATAGTGGTGATGCCAAAACTGACCGACTCATTGAGCACATCCAGATGGCTGCAGACTTCGTACAGTAGCAGATCCCCTCCGCAGAGATCATCGTACTTGGCGATTTTAACGCTTACCACGCCGACTGGCTCAGTTCCAGTAAAACGGATCATGCGGGGAGATCTGTTCACGACTTCGCCTTGGCATATGGCCTGACACAACTGGTTGCTACGCCCACGCGAGTCCCAGATGTGGAGAACCAGAATCCTTCACTGTTGGACCTTCTGCTGACTTCTCATCCGGACGGTTACCGCGTATCCGTTAACGCCCCACTTGACTCCTAAGACCCTTGCCTTGTCCGGAGTAAAGTGGCTATCACATCCTCGCACGATAACGAGTCGCACGCAGCAGTCGTGTGTTGCACTACAAGTCAGCAGATTGGGATGGGATGCGGTCCTTCTTTGCGTCCTACCCTTGGAGACAGTTGTGCTTCTCGCCGGATAATCCCAACGCTGCTGCTGATTTTGTTGCTGATGTTGTGCTACAGGGTATGGAGCTCTTCATCCCATCCACTGTGGTCCCCATTGGTGGCAAGTGTCGGCCCTGGTTTGGTCCATCTTCCAGAAAAGCTTCTCGCTTAAAGCAGGAGGCTTACCAAGCCTGGGCTGACGCGGTGGCGCTACGGGATCAAAATACCAGCGCTCTGAAAAAGGAGTACAACTTTGCCTCCAGGTCCCTCAAAAGAGACATTGCAATGGCGAAGTCGGAGCACATCGCTGGAATTGGCAAGAGGCTTGAGCGTCTTCCTTCGGGAACTCGGGCATTCTCGTCTCTTGCCAAGGCTATCGAAGGCAACTTTTGTAAGCCATCCTTTCCACCTCTGCACATAGGAAATAATCCGTTGACCTATGACGCAAAGGAGAAAGCCGATCTTCTGGCAAAACACTTTGCGTCCAACTCGACCTTGGATGACGGGGAACAAGAACCGCCTACCATACCGCGGTGCGAGAGCTGTATGCTGGAAATCCAGTTCCACCAACGCTCAGTGCGCTTAGCACTTTTATCCCTTGATATCCATACGTCAAGTGGCCCGGATGGAATCCCTCCTATTGTGTTGAAGATGTGCGCTCCAGAGTTGGCACCGGTCTTAACGCGTCTTTTTCGGCTCTCCTACTCTTCTGGCGTAGTCCCGAAATCATGGAAGGCAGCATTGGTCTACCCGATTCCTAAAAAAGGCGACCGCTCAAATCCATCTAACTACAGGCCCATAGCCATAACTTCCCTCTTCTCAAAAATAATGGAGTCCATCATCAATCATCAACTCCTGCGGGTACCTAGAGGATCATCATCTGCTTAGCGACAAGAAATACGGTTTCCGTAAGGGTCGATCAGCTGGTGATCTTCTGGCGTACCTGACACATCGCTGGGCACAGGTGATTGAGGCTAAGGGGGAAGCCTTGGCAGTTAGTTTGGTTGTAAAGGTCGTAGTCGACGGTGAATGCTCTGACCTATGAATGCTGTGTGCTATCGCCTACTCTGTTCCTCCTACATATCAATGATATGCTGCAAACTAGCGGCATTCATTGCTATGCCGGTGACAGTACAGGCGATGCTCTCTACACCGGCCGCGCTAACATTTCTCGGGAAAACGTCATTGAGAGTCGCAACAAACTTGTGTCCCAAATTGAGACCTCTTTAGAAAAAGTCGCAGATTCGGATAGACTCAATTTAGTCTACTTTAACCCCACAAAGACACAAATTTGCACGTTCACCGCTAAAAAACTGCCATGGGTCGTATGCCCTCGGTTTGAAGACACTCCCCTATCAGTCTCAGCCAACATTGGAATATTTGGTGTCGAGATATCGAGCGAAACCAGTTCCGTGGCCATTTGGAGGATAAGGCCAAATTGGCCTTGAAGAAGCTTGGCGTGCTCAGACAACAGATCGAGACAGTATTTCACTCCGGCCCACCGCTTTCTGCTTTATAAGGCGCAGGTTCGGCCACATATGGAATACTGTCCTCATCTTTGGGCGGGGGCACCCCAGTACCAGCTCCTCCCTCTGGACCGCATTCAACGGAGAGCGACTCGAATCGTCGACTGCCAGGATTCTTCAATTCGGCTGGAATCTTTGGCGCTGCGTAGAGATGTAGCTTCGCTTTGCATCTTCTACTGCATTTACTATGGGGAGTGCTCCGAGGAAATGTTCTGGCTGATTCCTGCCGCCTCTTTCCGCCATCGTCCTACGCGACAGCAATTTCATCACCATCACTTAGATGGCTGGCAGTCCACAACTGTGCGGTTCTCTAGGAACTTTCTGCCTCGCACAACAAAACTGTGGAATGAACTGTCGCCTGCGGTATTCCCGGACCAATACGACCTTCAAACCTTCAAGAAAAGAGCGTACTCCTTCTTAAAGGCCGGCAACGCACTTGTGACGCCTCTGGTGTTGCAGGTGTTCATGGGCGGCGGTAATCACCTACCATCAGGTGATACGTTTGCTCGTTTGCCCCTTATTAAATAAAAAAAAAAAAAAAAATCGGGCCTACGTCACAAAAGTTCTATTTTGATGTCGGGGTTTGATTAGGGGCAAACCATCCAGTGAGAATCCTAAATGTTAATAATGTTATAGTGCGTCATCCAGAATGTCATGAAAATCTATGGTAATCGTTATTAGTAGGTCCGTGCGTTCAAATAAACCGGTCGGTTTATTTGAACCAGTGTTCAATCTTCGAGTTCAGTTCACCCTCATGGTTACGCATATCCAATGCCAGTTGCTCCGTGGTAAAATTATGTTCAGGTAAAACCGGTTGAATTGGTAGCCGACCACAAATAGTATTCTAAGAAATAATGAAGGCTAGGACGATGATGCAGAACTTCAGTATATTGGTCCGTTCACACAGACCGGCTCGGAGAGGAGATCATATTTTTACCACATTAGAAACAGAGTCTTGAGTAATTGTAGTAAGGTTTATTTTTGCATGTGCACTTCTTTTCTCATTAAGAATGTTGGAACGCGCTTCGTGTGACATAATAAGAGGAGCCGACTGGCTCCGATTGCGTGCTCTTTCTCGCTTGCACTCGCGCAGTTCTCTTCCAGCCGGTCTATGTGGCTGATCCGCTTCGGCCAATTCCAAGCGTATACGATTCGGTCTGTGTGAAAAGAAAAAAGCGGGCCGATGCTCTCTGAGCCGGTCTGTGTGAACAGACCCTAATGATACCATCTATAAGGGCATAATGATACCAAACAATCGACGCATGCGTCGGGAAACATGTCGCAACGTCACA
Organism: Diaphora mendica; assembly: GCA_949125395.1. NCBI lineage: Eukaryota > Metazoa > Arthropoda > Insecta > Lepidoptera > Erebidae > Diaphora > Diaphora mendica. Next base: position 37,403,949 of record OX421310.1, on the reverse strand, counting down.
GCGCTCTAATAAGCCCAGCAATAAAATACTATGCAGGTCTTATTTACAATTGTATTTTGTAGTGCAAAGAGTATAAGTCTATATTTGCTGTGGTTCTTGAAATTGTGAATAATATTACTCATTCATTACGGCGATCCACAATTACACGGAAAATTCCATAACGCTAAAAGTATTGTCTTCCCAGAGTTTGTATAAGGTAAAATATGCATTAAACTGGCATCAGAAAACATAATAAATTTAATTTAAATTCCATATCAAATGTACATGGTTTTTTTTATGTCATTGTTGGTATTGCAGACGATTCTGAAATTAATTTTGCTTGATTAATGACAGACCTTGCCTTGACTTCTTAGATTATTTTGTGTCTAGAAGTAAAACCATTGCATTAGCATACTTTTATTAGACCAGCTTTTTCCAAATATTTGTTGTTGTATTTTTTACTCCAAAAGTCCAAACCCAATATCAAATAGGCGATGAATTTTACTAGGCACAATGTAAGAGAAGAAAAAAAAATCGATAAAGTAAGGTATACTAACTTACTCGTAACTATGTTTTCGTATTAGAATACTTACGAATGAGTAGTATGAAGATTAAAGTAAGAATCTGTGAACTATGAACACGAAAATCTCAGCACAAACAATCAAACACACTGTCGAGTTCTACCTTCACTGTACTACGGTTTATTATATTAATGTTTTATTGTGTAGGTTTTCCTTAAATTTATTTACGACAATTAGCTCAACTCATAAATCATGTTATGAATTTATGTTCAGTATTATTAGTATTATTATTTTTATTTATTTATCAAGCGAACGTAGGTACTTATTAGACACAACTGCAACTGCAGTGAAGTTCAAAAATCTTCCTCTGTAAAATATCTAGGTGTCATTATAGACGAGAAACTTACCTACAAAGAACATATTAGTACGTTATCTGCCAAAATTAGGAAATTAATTTATGTTTTTGTAGAACTTAGGGATGTAGCCGATATAAAACTGCTAAAATCTATTCATATATCACTTTGCCAATCCATATTATCATATTGTATTGACGTATGGGGCGGCTCATCATCTTCGCATTTGTTACAATTAGAAAGAGCGCAAAGATCGGTCTTAGAGGTCATGTTAAAAAAACCTATCAAATTCTCTACAGCAAGTCTGTACAGAGAAATTAAATTACTTAGTGTTCGTGGTCTTTATATAATGCGTGCCGTTATTTCCATCCATAAGTATGTCCTTAACTCACCAGAATACAAAGATAAGTTAACACAACGAGTATTTAAAGTCAATACTACTAGAACCAAAACCTCATTTGCGAGAAGTTCACAAAAATTTATGTTCCCGTACCTTTACAATTCAATCGCAAAAAAACTAGATATTAGACATAAAACCGCCCGTGAAACACAGATCAGCGTTTCCGAGTTTATAATAGGCTTTAGTTACCGTGAACTGGAACAATTTCTGAAACCAGTTGTGTAAATGAATTGATCCTTCACACCTCACACACCACATAAACTCAACATCACACACTATTCACACAACACAATTACTACAAACATAATAACCTTTCACCCTTATTTCAAAATGTATCAAACTTTGTTTAAACCAGTATTATTACTTTATGTCCATATACCTTAAGTCCAATTTGTAAATCGTACAATAGCTAGCCGCGATACAGGCTGAGCCTAGTGCGGCTAACACCGAAACAAAATTATGTATAAACTGGATTGCTAATAAAGATTATTATTATTATTAAGTATGATACCTACATTTTAAATCCATACTAATATTATAAATTCGAAAGTAACTCTGTCTCTCTGTCTGTTACGCTTTCACGTATAAATTACTGAACCAATTTGGATGAATTTCGGTATAGATACAGATTGAACCTTGGAACAGAAACCTGTAGAACTATACAGGCTAATTTTGTCATGATAACCGACATAAACGCGTGTGGTGCCACCGGCAAAAGCTAGTTAAATGCATATTTTGCACAACGACAAAACAATTTCAAAGACAAATCCAATAGAACCATTATATGATGAACTTTAAGGGTCAATTCTATGAATTCCAGTTTAAGAGTTTTCAACGTATGAAAGATAAAAAAAATAGTTATTTGTTATACAAGAATGCAAAGTTGCTTTTTAACCGCGTGCTCAATTTTGATGACCGAGCAAGCGATGGATTCTAAAATCAAAATTCAAAAATTAGAATCCTGAGCGTTAGCGAGGGAATCAAAAGAGCACTAGGTAAAAAGAAATTGCACTCGAGTGCAACACGTAACTTTTCATTCTACCTCAGCGAGGAAATGACTAAATGACGTGAAAAGAAAATGGCGCTGGCAAAGCAAATCAAAAAAAAGTACACCAAGAAGATTCCGAGCCTGAGTTTTTAACGAATAAAAAAAAAATGATAAATTCGACACCATGGAGGTAGAAGTAAATAGGTTTAATGATGTTTTGACTTCACAAGCTTAGTGCACATGATGTTCTAAATTCAAATTTACTTTATCCTCTAGCGAATAAAAACGGCTTTTACACTCAGATATCGAAGGGCAAAAATACTGTTTACGAGCTGGTGGGATGAAAAAGACTTAAGAGGTTAAATCTAGTCCACATTACTTTATGTTCAGAACTGTAAATAAATAAAACTCTAGTTACAGAGGCAATACTTTCTGTATGTGTGTAATGATGTACAGTAATGTTTTTCTGTGAAATGAGCAATTCCCTACGGGTTTTCCTATTTGATCTTTTTCACCTAGTATAGGTATATCTTCGTTAAGCTTGCAGACGAGAAATAAAGATAATGTATAATAAACGTATGTGCAATATTTTGGCCAATTATAACAATTGTCGCTAATTGTCCATTTGGAATATCGCATAACCTCAATGTCATGCTTACTGCTAACATTTATTTATAATCTCGGGCAAGTATCTAATCATCAACAGCCTTATATACACAGTCAACTGCGCAATTTAGGCCTCTTGCCTGGTTGCAGACGGATTTAAAATACGGAGTGTCACCATAATCTGCCACCATCTATCACCATCATCATTCATAGCGTGGGTGTAATCTCGGCAGAAAAACAGCACTGCAAAGAAAAGGAAAACTAGAATCAATCTATCTAATATTTATTTTAATTTATGATAATTTTATCGTTTCGCTATTTAGGACTAGGATAATAAATAAAACAAGTTTTAAAAGATGACCATTTACGCATATATTCAAAAATTGTTTTGGTAATTCGCACCCATGGTGGCCCCAATATGTTTTGCAGTCATAAAGTTATAGATATTTAGCAGGTAGATTCAACATGACTTAAAGCTATTTTAAGAATAAAGATTCTCAGAGTATTTTATTTATGTTTTTGGTATTTGTACTATTTATGAATCCTGTTCCAAACTACGTCATTCTGCATTTCAAAATGATAGTTATTAACTGATGTTAGTAATAATATAATTTATATTAAGTAGTATGGATTAGTACAACATTGTAATACAACTCTTAAATTCCTTGTGAACTTTCTTTTCATTTATATTAATCATAAAATTAATTGTTTTTTTACCTTTTAATTAAGTTCTTTTACCATAACAAAGGCACAACATCTATGCATCATCAGACTTCATAGAACATGTTCATCATAGTTTTTCAAGTGAAAATTGAATTTGAAACAAATACAATAAACGTTTGAATCGCGATATAATATGAAACGGCTCACACATGGTTATTTATGTGGTTTCGTTTTTATACCTGATTGCTGATAATCTTACGTATAAACTACGAAGTACTTCGTTATCATAGATAATCTATTTTTTTTTAAATAGTCACAGAACAAGTAATCGTGCTCATTCTATCTCTGGCTTAGTAATTAAGATTTTTAACCACAACACTTAGAGGTCCTTTGAAACGTAAAAATTACAGTTTTACCACTGCTTTCTGAATTTTTATGTAATCTAATCTATACTTATATTATAAAGCTAAAGACTTTGTTATTGTGTGTGTTTAAGTGTGACGTTGAAAACTCTTTTAGTATTGGTGATCCATTTATGGAGGAATGCTATATACCACACGTCACGTCCAATAGATGCCGAGAATTAGTTGAGCATATCCCAATAACTCGTAATATTTTTTTGAGAGGCACAGACGATGTTGCACGGGTCAGCTAATTGTAAATAAACCTTAATAAGTACATTATAACAACATTCAAACCATCTGTGGTAAACAGAAAGGTATAAGTCTTCATTTGACTGTACATTTATTAACAAAACATAGACCATTATTATTCGTTTACACCATGACATCATCCTGACCTTCAGTTCTGTTTGCACTGAAAAAAATGGAACGGGTGAACGGATGTGGATAGTAATATATAATATAAAGTGGTTACGGAAACGCCTAATAAGCATATACATAAACATATGACAACTATACAGTTTGGTATATACATGACAAATATTTTACGTCAATGGTCAGTAGTATATAATATAAATAGGCATTTATCCTGCATACTTAAACCATAGCTCAGAAAGCAATCTCAGTAAAATATTATCCTTTGTGGCATTTTAAACCCATGTACCTTTAAGAAAAATTTTAACAAAAACAAACACAGAGTTCGGGGTTCGACTCGATTTTTCTTGGATACCATCATCAGATCTTAGTGCCCATATCATGGTACCACCGTTGGGATATCTCCTTGCCATTAAAAAAAGAATCATCAAAATCGGTTTATAAACGACGAAAGTTATCCGCGAACACAAATAAAAAAATACATATATACGGTTGAATTGAGAACCTTCTCCTTTTTTGAAGTCGGTTAAAAATAACTGATATCTTATAAGTATCCAAAAAAAACAAAAGAACTGATACAGTGGTGATATATAGTGTTAATGGAAGTTTATGTGTGTATTATAAACCTATGCTGCTTATTGGATCTAGAATAAAACCCAATGGAAATAATTCTGTTTAATGAAAACTAATAGCAAATCAATTTTCCTCGCCTATACTTTCATGTACATTAGTGTCACCTTTGATCTCTTGTAAACTAATGTTGTTATGCGTCAATAGCTGGATCCACACCGGACGATCCAAAAAGGATCGCGATGCGTGGAGCGTGGATCGTACTAGGCCGATCCAGTTTGTTAGAAACTGCGATCCTGAATTACGCTCCAAGCGATCCATAGGCGATCCGGGACTCAGCTTTACCCAGAGTTAGTGTCGAATTTCGCAAGAAATCTGACGCCAAGCATCGTCTCTTACACCTCTATTGACATCTTTTGGTCCCATAATTACAATATTATATTCCTTACAAAGCGATATCAGACGGCGACTTTGCGAGATGTCCACGGTGTGGTCGATCGCGCGAACCACGCACACGGTCCACATCGCGCGCGCCACGTCCACACCGCCTACACATTTGGATTGCGCTCCTGCCGCGCGCGGTCGGAGTGCGGTGGATCATCCGGTGTGGACCAAGCTAATGATGTATTCCTACATCCCGGCAAATGCGTCTATAAAACGGCTTTCATTTCAAGAGTCGAATTTCCTTTCACCACCAAAAATAATTTATTATTATCTCACACGTTAATGACATCATCGAAGTTTTATCATTGTAGTTTTCTTGCAATGAATGTAGAAATCAGACGTTGGTGTTTATTTTTACAACTGTATTGGACTGTGCCCAAAATTCAAGAATATACATTATCCTCTTCAGAATAACCTTTCCTATAAATTATTGCGAATTAGATATCTATATCAAGTCGTATAGGAAAAAAATATACCTGGCAGATATAACATCAAGGAGAGGTATACTCCTTACTTCAGCACCTATCAGTCAGCTACTGGAGTGATATCATGCTGTCACAGAAAACCGGTGTTAACCAAATTTTTTCATTGTAAAAATGAAATTATCAAACTTTCCTATCTTCTGATTATGGGGAAAGGGACATAAAAAGTGGGAATGCACTTGTGGCTCTTGCTTTGCAGGTTTCGGACAACTGCTTCTCAAGTCATAAGTGGGAGCGGGACAGCGATTGTTTCCTATCACCTGATGACTATTGTCTGCTCTTTTACTCTTTTAAAAAGCACAGCATTAGTTTGCTTGAACTACTAATAAATATATCCCAGTATCTCCAACCAAATTTATTTGAAGAGGAAAACACTCTCCATTTTGTCGGAATAACTACTGACCTAATACCAATTCTAATTCAAATGTGCCATATTATGCACGTGTAAAAATACCCAGCGAAGAAATGAAGCACGAGTCAGATTTAAAAATAGTAAGTCTACGATTTTGACTGTTATTATGCAGAGAAACCCCTCTTAATTTAGAATATTCAAACGTTTATAAAATCTACTTTAATTTATTTTATGAAACCATTCACTGTGGAAAAAAATAAACAGGACTGTCTGTTTTTTCTATTACGCCTAATAGAACAGAAAGAGATGAATATGATGTAAATTGTTATGTTGGATTTATTCTCGCCGATAAATTATTGTAAACAAAACAAATAATAAGTGTAGGTATAATGTATGAAATACAACCACGAAAGACATCTATTTGTTAATACTTATATGCTAATATGTAGGTATTATAAAGAGATAAAGTTTGTGAGGTTGTAGGAGGCAATTTCTGGGTCTACTGAACCAATTTTGAAAATTCTTTTACCACATTATTTGTGTGTCATAGAACATCTATACTCTATACTAATATTATAAACGCGAAAGTTTGTAAGTATGGATGGATGGATGTTTGTTACTCTTTCACGCAAAAACTACTGAACGGATTTGGATGAAACTTTACAGTAATGTAGCTTATACATCAGAATAACATATAAGCTACTATTTGCAGCGATAACCGACATACACGCGGGCGGAGCCGCGGGCAACCACTAGTATATTATATAAACCCGAAAATGATTACAACATCCGACATACACGCAGGTGGAAGCGTAGGCAAAAGCTAGTGATTAATAAAAAGCTGGATGCCAGTAGCCGAGGATCGAACCAAGGGGCGTGGTCTATTTTCAGCAGCTGGCTGCGATTGACTAATAATAAAATTCATGTTACCTAGTAATCTAAATAACATGATGATGAACGTTTTCGTATATAATTTTCTTTAGTTCAGAATTAAAATCGAATGGAAAAAAGTTTGGCGACTTCCATTATAGCGCAACAAAAACATATTACAACGCCATCTACCGAAGACACGCTGAATTACGAACTACTAATCCTGTATCGCGATATAGAAATTAGCATAAACATAACTTCCCAACGTCAACGCCACCAGGTATGATAACCTCGCCTGGTCGAATGATCCTCCTTTTGTATTAGTGGGACATGACACTCATTTCTCCACAAAAGTAAATATGTAATTTGAGAGGTGTCCTTTCTAGTTTTAGGTACATATTTAATGAGTTTCATTTGTAATAATGTGTTTTTTATTTGTTACAGGTGCTGGCCATGCGTATGTGTACCTTACTGCGTGAATTCATGTCAGAATGCAGACCACTACTGCCCCAACTGCAACTCATACTTAGGCACTTATCAGCGATAAGCAAGCATATCTTCATAAATTAAGAATATTTGTATTATAGGATATGTTCAAGTTTTTTTTTGCGTTATCATTCAACAAAAATATGTATATGATACTTTTGATAGAAGAACTTTTGTCAAGCTGTTTCTTTTTTAAATTTTATATTTCTTATGTGTAATTTTAATGTTTAGCTTTGGTATTTATCACTTTTGAAACAAGTGCCTACACCGAAGTGCTACTTTTGCACGTTTTGTACTTTTAAATGAGATTAAAATAAATAAATATAAGTAAAATGCCGTAAAACATTTATTTTTTTATTTAAACACTGATATACATATTATGATAAATGCAGAATAAAAAGAATTTAAATTTAAAACGTCTTCATACCGTATGTCTGAATTTTTTAATCTGCTTAATTTTCATATCATACTCAAATGACTGCCAATAATATTTATAGTTATTTCATTTTTAATAAATTGTTATATAAAATTAATAAATAGATAATGTACAAGGCATGAGCACCAAGGCCTTTCATTTATCAACTCTTCTTTATATGGGTATTGTAGATAGAATTGCCTAAGATTCCTACTTAAAAATGTTATACGAATAGTTTTAATTGTCTTCTTTAAAATTAGGATTTATAAGCCAAAACCTTATACTCACGGCTTTGCTGCGGGTTAAACAGTACAGAGAATTCAGAGTATAAATTTACAATCTAATTTATAATCTGAATTAATACAGTATACTCATAGTTGGTTGATCTTTTGCATCACTATTCTCCCATTTTATTCTGTGGTATGGCTTGCCACCTGGTAGTTTTCGAAGTAAGAAGTACAATCTACAATCGATCCTGTAAAATGTCTCCTAAAACCTTATTAAAAACAACTTTGACATGTTCCATTCAACATCAATTACCTATCCACATAAAATAAATACATTTTCTCAAAATATATATACAAATAATTACAAATTTTAATAAAAAAAAAACGACTTCAATCTAGACTAAATTTAAATGGGAACATTCGGGAAGCACCAGCTTTCAAATAAAAAAAGAATCATCAAAATCGGTTCACCCAGTCGAAAGTTATGAGGTAACAAAAAAAAAACAAAAAAATAAAAAAAAAAATTGAGAACCTTTGAACCTCCTTTTTTGGAAGTCGGTTAATAAAAAAAATGGAGTGTCTGTTTGTAATATTAAAATAACCATTTTTTACCAAATGCACATGCATGTATATACGGTACATATACCGGTCTGTCGGTCGGTCTGTCTGTCTGTCTGTTTGGTCCGGCTAATCTAGAACGGCTGGATCGATTTTGACGGGAATTTCACTGATAGGTAGCCAATGATATGTTTCATCACATAATAAAAATGTTTTTAAATTATTTAAACTTATTACCCCTTTCCTCATAACGCGTAGAGGTATTAAATTGAAATTCATATCAACTACTCAAGTCTACATTACCTTTAAGCTGTCACAAAATCAAACTCCTATGTTAACGCAATCAAAAGAAACAGCAATTTAAGCCTCATATTTTGAAACTCCTAACTACTCGCAACGGAATCAAAACCTACGGGATACTTCCCGTGAACTCAGGATCTTAAAATTTGGTACGAAGCAACGTTTTATGGCACACATAAAGAAAAATTTCAAAAACCTTAAATTTGTATATATAAATAATTATAAAATTATGCATTATCCTTTTCCTCATGAACGCGTAGAGGTATTGAGTTGAAATTCATATGAAATACTTAGGCCTTATTGCGTTTAAGCTGTAAAAAAAAAACAAATGTCTAAGTTAACGCAAAAACGCAAAACGCAAAGGTACAACCATTTATACCGCATATTTTGAAACTCGCGATTACTCGCAAGGCATTCAAAACCTAGCTACTGCCTGCAGAGGCGGACTAACCCCGTCAGAGGCCCGGGGCGGCATAGTTGAATGAGGCCTTAGTGTAAAAGATTTTTATTAATTTCACATTGCGTGTGTTCTATTCAGTATATATTTATAGTCCGGTCAATTTAGACATTCAATTGAAAGTTCCCTTATCTTTCCCCTGTAAGGAAAAAAAATTATTCAAGGTCAAAGGTAAAAAAAAATAGTTTTTCGCGATTTTTAGCAAAACGGTAAGTTTTATCATAAAAGTACCTTGAACAAAATTGTAGATCATAAAATTATCTTTCAAATTTTGTTTTTAATGATATTTTAAACAATCTTACCGATTTTCAGCTTGATGGGAATTTAAGTAACTTTACTCTTAATTTTTGGTCTAATTTGACCGGACTATTATGTTACTTGATTTATATTTTATAATTAACGTTTGAATTAGTTAGGAAAATGAAATACGTTTTTTAAAAAAAAACATGTGACAGAATTTATATTATAACGTGCCGGACGTGATCTCCAAAGTATGTTTTCTGAACATCATCTGTGTCAGTCGGTACGAGGGGGTGCTGTGTTTCTACTCGGGCCCATCCTCCCAAACGGCAGTACGGTACTTTTTCCTCTCTCGCACTGCACTCGTCGCTAGGAGGAAATGAATGAATAACGTCGTGCATTTACTGGCCTTAACTATCTCCTGAGAGGAGACCCGAGCCCAGCAGTGGGACGTTATGGGTTGTTGATGAATGAATGATGATGTCGTGCAATGCAGACCTCGAGAAGCTCTCCTGCTTGGACTAAACTGGCTGCGCTGACACTTTTAGTTAGTGTCGAACTTCCTAAAAGCGGCGCACCTGTCTGCCAGTGATACCGCACTGTAAGGCGCTGAACTTTGACACCCGTAAGTATAACACAGAGGTCCTCTTATTTTATGGGCTCTGTCGTTGCTCACTCCCGAGTGACTTAATCTTGATTAACTCAATCCTCGTATTGGTTCAGGCCTAAACCAAGTATCTGTTTCTAATCCTTAACGAAAGATGGTTCTTTGATGAGTGTTTCCGATGATTTGCTCCAAAACTGGTCACTGGAACACTGGTCTTGACTGTGACTCTAACCGCACATAAAAAGGTCGAGCATAATGGTATTCTCAGAGAGCCGTGCGCATTGCCCCAGAACCACCCATCGAGTCTACTTTTACTGTGATTGTAGGGAAGACATGTGTAATTTGCCCAGTTTAGACATAACAGCGTAGGGTCCTCCTTGCCGTCATTAGAACCTTCTGCTAAGATTTCATCTCGCGAAAGGAAGCGGCGAAGAGGTTCGGAAAGAAGATTGCCACTCAGACATAATTAGCCGTTGACGAACCAGAAAGCAGAGTCACTGATTTCAGGGCCTCATTCCGCCCTGAGTGGTGATTAAAAGATAGTTAAAATTAAAAATTACTACTTTTAATCTACAGCTACTGCAATAATTTTAAAATCCAGAAAGTGACTCGTGAGTTCGAAAGCGTTGCCACTCCAAAAATATCTCCACGCCAAAAATCAGGTTTACCCCTCGCCTATAGATGTTTCACATCAAAAAGTGAGCCGGAACGGGACGCCTGGCAGATGCGAAACAATTGCAGATGGAAAAAGAATTGAATTGCAGTGGCGAAGATCAGCGCTTCGCGGCGAGCGTCACCCCGCCAGAAATTTCGCCACTCCAAAAATCTCGCCACGCCAAAAATAAGGTTTACACCACGCCTAGAAGTGCCGTGACGACACTCGCCGCTTCGCGGCTATCAATTTTGGCCCAATTCTGCCACCCCTAAAATTTGACGCCCTAGGCGCCTACTCAGCCTAGTGGTAAATCCGCCACTGGTTTTGTTAGTATCACAAGACATTTAATTTCTAATGTTCTTTATTTTCTTTGATATCTAATAGAAATTTGGATAAAAATCCAGCAAGTTCTTTGGCCTGTTCACTTGACTCTAATAACGAAAATTGTCGCTATAAAGCTTAATAAGTCACGAACGGTTCACCAAATTGAAAAACATTATTTACAAACCCCTAATATTTTAATAGACCTATCCAACGATATCCCACTCTATGGGAGAGACAACTAAAAACAACACTATCCCTACTTTACGTGATGAGGAGGTACCCTAAAAAATAGTTTTTTTGCAACTTTTTATTTCAACACTGTCAGCGGCGTAATTAATGTGTATATCCATGCCAAATTACAATTTTCTAGAACCGATATTATAACCGTCCGGATAGACAGACTAACATGGAGAAACTGTGAGGGTTTTTTGTTGACTACGGAACCCTAAAAATTGGTAGAAAATTTTCACTACGGGAGGGACCAGAAATTCGCCTTCCTATTTTTCTTTCTCCATAAATCACAAAAAACATCACACTAAGAAATATCTGAACACTATTACAATATAATAATAAACGTTTACAAAATTATTTTAATTTAATAAAAGGGTGTGTGCTTTTTCGACGTACATATTCAGGCGCACGAGAACTACGAGAGCTACGAGAGTAAAAAATACACTTCGTTCATTCGTTCAGGGATTCCCCGCTAAGGCGGGAATTCCCCGACCCATTCACTTTATAATAATATTAGTATACATATTATTAGTAATAGTATACCGCGTATACAATATAGATGGCCATAGTATTTTAAAGTTGATGAAAGTAAAAAACTACGAAGCTGAACATTAGAAAGATAAGGCAGTAAAAGTAATTTTATTTTGAAAAAAATGTGAACTACCGGTACAGGCTGTACCTAATTATTTGTCTACGAGGCCTCCAACCCAAAACTTCCTCTTATGTTTTCAAAAGTTTATTTACGATTTGATCAAGGGAACTTGCAGCCATTTGGAGGCCCCCCAGGACCGGAGGCCCGAGGCGGACCGCCCCTTCCGCCCCCCCCCCCCTTAGTCCGCCACTGACTGCCTGTTGACATAGAAAATTGAAATTTGGTAAGAAGCAATATCTTACAGTACAGGTAATGAAAAAATTCAGTTTTTTTTAAATTATATACCTACTGGTTTGTACGGAACCCTCGGTGCGCGAGTCTGACTCGCACTTGGCCGGTTTTATAGACTAGCTTCGCCCCGCGGCGTTACCCGCGGTACGACAATAACCGCGGGTAACACCGCGGGGTTCAGCTAAGAATAAAGTTCATGTTCTGTACATTCCGTGGGTGTCATAAGAGCCCACTAAGGGAGCAAACTACCCACGACAACTGCACTGCAAAGTGAAGGAAAACTTGAAACAAAGGCTATACCAACACGTCTGGCCAACGTGGTACACTAAATAAAAACCTCTTTTCTGAGGAGAGGCCTATGTACAGCAGTGGACTAGTAAAGGACCAGTGAAGACTGTTGACGATGATAAACTCAAAGTTATAAGAAAAGTTCTCTCTGAAAAAATAACGTAAGATTATTTTATGAACAAAATGTTTGTTGCATGAAAATTTAAGGCACTATGCACTTACACTTAAAATGCATTTAATAATCGTACCGTACGCGGAGGCTCATTGACGCAGAAACATTTCAATGGACCGCCATAGTGTGGGTCACCATGCAGCAATAATGCAGCATGGTCCATGCTGCATTATTGCATTGTCTGCATTCGCAATGAGTATGGTGACCACCAACCTTAAATTCTGCTCATGCTTCCCATCTAGCAGGGTAGTCAGTTTTGCAGGCTCATACAAAAAAAAAACGAATTTTCCGATCTGTTATTGAATAAACTATTTCATCTCAACTATACAATATCAATGTCTTCTGTAATGTATTTATTCTCCTAAGTACTCGCAAGTACAAAACGGATTGCGGTACTGGAAAACATTTTACAAGACTGAAATATTATGTCGTTGTGACGTAGGTATATCACTTTTTATGATGTCTTACGTCACGAAGACGCCGACATGGCGATGGTGGTAGTTCCGCAATAAACTTCGCAAGTGTTTCCGCACATAAAAATATCTATCACGCGCCTCAGCGTCCGACCGCACCGCGGCGCTAGTAGCTTGGCGGAACCTCTAGCTTTATGTTTATGTAAGCGATTCCGTACAGACTATAGATAGTTCATAGGGCTGACAGTCGTTTGTAAAATTAACTAAAATAGTTTACTTAAATAAAAAAATATAATTAAATAACACTTTAAACCACAAATATAATCGTACTATGTGTATTTAAGATACACTATACATATACCTACATAATATGCCTACAAGCAAGCAAGATGATGAGACTTAAGCCAGCAGCAACTCGAACTGCCTGCAGACGGATGCCTTCGGTTGTTTGATCCTAAAGTGTGTTGTCTTACTTAGAAGCATTCCATAAATTACTATGTCTTTTGATTCATTAGAGAAGTATCCGGTTTGTCCCATAATGTTTGAAGGATTATGCAAGTGTTTGTTACACGAACACCTTTGGTAATAAAATCATTAGGGCAGTTGAAGCTCTAAAAATTCCATATTATTCTTTCAGAATATTACAGAACTAAGACATCGAGTAGTAAAATTGTTGTTGAGGTCGCCAGGTACAAAAAAAACGAAATTCAGCAGTATCATAGTAAATTTAAAGCAGATCGAACCTAATATTCATGAACAATAATATTATAGTTTTTACTAATCATACAATGTAACAAAGCAGTTTAAAAGCAATGCTAAATTACACAATATCTCATGGCGATATTAATATTAGATCATTAATAAATAATGTAATTTTTACTGGATTCGGAAATTTATTTAAATTTTATGAAACATTCTCATCTAGTAAGTACCTACTGATAATAAAACATTATTGAAGATCCTTTCTAGAATGCTTAAAATAGAAGAAGAAGCTGTGATAGTCAAACAGCATAATGTAAAATTATTAAAAAATAAATTAAATTAAAAAGCTTTTTAGAAACAAGCTTTTACTGGAATGCCTCGAGACGAATCAAACGAGTCCAAACTCGATGAGGTTGCGAGGTTTCTTTACAGAGTTCCTATGGCCACCTTCCAGCTCCAGCATCAGATCAGCTCCATGTCTTTATAATATTGTATTGTCACGCTGTATACATATGCTTGCACAATTTCAGCAAAATCGGTTGAAGATATCTGCTTCAAAATTGAGTTGCAAGATTCCACCCGAACATACAAGCATACAACAATAATTATTTTTACGGGAATTAACGCGATCACTTATTAAAAGGTATTACATACCTCTGATTTGCCGGACGTTTCGACCAGGTTGCACCGGCCGTGGTCACAGGCTGACTGGCTCAGCGGCGCACGCCCTCCGTCGTCGAATCCGTGAAGTAGAAGGTTCTTCGTCCACCCGCACATTTTCGACAATATTGATAAATTTGTTTCGCCATGTACCGTCACATACCACACTAACAGTGTCCCTATTCTGTAAGCAAACCGATGTGTTCCTATTCTGGTGTTTATCCGACTGCGCAGAAAAGCGAGGTGGTATGTTTTTTAATAATAATTATTGTTATATCATGGAACGCGAAAGTTTTAAAGTTAGTATACAAGCATACATACACACATAGGTACATTGCAAGTTAATAAAAAGCTTGTAAAAACAAGTATCTACCTATCTAGACGTTTCATAATTTTATCATTTCTCCAGTTGGTCAGCTTCGATTAAAGCAAAAATCTTCTATGCAATACATCCTTTCAATGTTTATTCAGCTTATAAGACACTGAATTACATAACAACAAAGTAAACACAAAACTAATGCAAAAAATGTATGTAAAATATAGCCACTAACAAATTAGTATCTGTTGCCACATACACAGGATATGGCTCATATTTGAACATATTGTCATGATCACTGATCAATATAGCCTTCAAAGTTATCTTATATATAAAATTCTCGTGTCATAATGTTAGTTACCATACTCCTCTGAAACGGCTGGACCGATTTTTATGAAATTTGGTGTGCATATCGGGTAGGTCTGAGAATCGACTAACATCTATTTTCTATACCCCAATTTTTTTTATGGCAAAACAACGTTTGCCGGATCAGCTAGTAAACTATAAATTTTACTAGTGTCAATTTTATTCATTGCAGTTAAAAGTTGGTGACAACCCTAACACAATAATACTGAAACGTTTACCAAAGACAGAAACTATGGCATGTATTCAGGTAGTATCAAGCAATCGGAACACAGCGATGCAAATTGTCGACCCCGACTGGCAAAATACACGACAATTTGTTGCAAAGATAGCTTTTTTACGATAGCTGTAGATTTTTTGTACCTAATATGTATCAACATTTTTTTTTATGGCATTGTGGTTCAATTTTCAAAAAAGTATACGAAACGTTGGAGATTCAGTTGGTTATATACATGATACATTTCTTAAATATTGGCAATATGTTAGTTTGAATGCCATTTTTTTTCTTTTGTTTTTTATACTAGTTCCCAAAATGACTCTACTCCGCCTGATGGAACGTATGAATAAATTGGCGGGTTTGCGCGGACGAGGAGATCAAAACTGGATGGATGTCTTGAAAGAAGATACAGTTAGAAAGGAAGCAATGAAATGGCTGTTGGTAGGCTAGAATTGAACTAACCCCAAATAAAATTGGGTCCATGGTCGACGATGATGATTACTGTGATGATGACGATACCAAGTTTAATTAATGAAATTTCTCTGTGATTATTTTATCTAAGTCATTCATGATATATTTAATTCCACCAAAAACATTTTCATGCAAGACGACTGCATATAGCTTACCCCGTGCAAAAGATATCAGGTCTCATGTAGAGCCAAGCTTCTGAATCTACACGCCCTAACTCTACCAACCCTAACTTCACAAACTCTACATCTCAGTAAAAATGTATGGCTTGGCTTCACCCTCCGTGTGAAAAAAATGATATTCAGGTAAAACGGTTAAACTAGTAGCCGACCCCAAATCTTGGGAATAATATGGGCTAGGAAGATGTATAGATTTGTATTTTAACTCAAATATTCAGAAAAGTTAAAGACTATTACGAGTTGAGTAACGATAGTAAAATGTCTACTACCTCATTGGTCTAGCGCATAAGACTGCAGATCAAGAATTATCGGGTGTAATTCCCGGGTCAGGCCAAAGAGTTGAGTTCAGTTTTTCTGATTATAGAAATGCTTAAAAACAGCCCGGAGTATGGAAGCTTAGGTCTAAACACCTTCCTGGGAGAGCACGTAAAGCCGTCGGTCCTGTGCCTGTTGACTCCCCGGATGTGTTGGACGTCCGTCCTATCGGTTTGTGAAAGTCGAGGGAACAGAGAGCGCACCTGTGTTTGCGCACACTCTTATGCACTAGGTACAATATCTAATAAGTAGTTGGCTGGTCTCCGTTGAGACTGGCCGCCGTCTAATCTCTGGAACGGCTGGACCGATTTTATGCGACTTTCACTTATAGGTAACTGATAATATAAGTTGTAACTAAGGCTAATTTTTTCAGACTAGCTACGCCTTGGTGGTCTAGTAGGACCACCAAGGCGTAGCGTGGCTTAGACTTGGTGTTTTAACAAATTTTCTTCTGTTTAAAATGTATGTAAAACTGAGTATCTATACAAATGTTAATAAAATAATCCCTAATATATATATCTTCAGCAGAACAGAACTTGCGCTGCAAGACGCAAGTTTGTCCATTGAACCGAGGCGGAAACTTGCAAGAGACGAGCAATCAAATTATTGCTAGTTCAAAAGCAAGTGGATAATGCCAGTACTCCAATACTGAATATATACATGATGTACAAACGGTTTACCAAGTTGCTGTGAGGGTGCAATAACGTTAGTTTGGCTTTTAGGCGTGGCATAAAGGATACATCTTACAAATATTATAAAGGCGAAAGTTTGTATGGATGTTTGGAACTCGTTCACGTAAAAAAAACTGAACGGATCTGAATAAAATTTGGCACATAGATAGATTATATGATAGAATAGTAAATAATTTATTTTTCATCACGAACAATATTGTAGTATCTGCGTCCCGCTATGTCATAAGTGATGTCAAAGTACATATTTTCATGTTCGAGAATTTGGTCTCTACATTTTGGTATATTTATATTATACCTAATTTGTTTTATCGAATTATGATAATAATTGATAGTATTTCATATGATAAATATAGTTATTATAGGTATTAGTAATGTCTTTCTCTTTATGTCTAGATAAGATATACTGGATATTTGTTTCATTACTGATTGTTTTCGCCCATTATCATTTGTGACTATTTAAACAACAATTCCCTATTTGTTATATTATTATCTGTACCTATGAAATATAAAAGTCATGAAATAATCAAAATGGTTTCGAAATATGAATCTTCCGAAATATTAATGTATAAATATGTCTCTTAAAATATATCTGGTCTGTCATCAAATTGGTAGATCAGTTCCATATTGGTCGTCTTTCGACTGAGATGATAGGACAAACGAGCAGTCAAATCACCGTCTGTATCTAAGTGACTGCCGCCGTCAATGGACAGTAGTAGTAGAGCCACGTTGATTTCAGCACGAACGGGCCGGCTCGGCCGGGGCGGTACTACCCTCGCACAGAAAATCAACGTAAAATGACAGAGTTCGTGCTATCGTGTTTCGTTGGTGAGTGCGAGACCGGAGGCCCAAATAGTCTAGTCAACAAGTTCCATACTTGTTGATTAGACTAAAAGATGCAGAAGCATCGCTAGGCCGCCATGGTGTGGGTCGCCATACTGCATTGTCTGCATTCGCAGTGAGTGTGGTGACTACCACTCTTGGATTCTGCTGATGCTTTCCATCAGGCAGAGTAGAGTTATTTTGAAGGGGCCATACACAAAAAAAAAACCTACACTCAAAAGTCACAACAAGTAATAATATTTTTTCTATTCAAAATGTAGATATTGTATTTGTGTGCATGTATTTTATTTTTATTAGTATGTATTATAATCAATATTTTCTTTTTTTATTTACTTTTATCTAATTCACTTAAATTGTTTTAATTTTTTTTTATTCTCACACCAAAACTGCCCATGAATTCGTTCTTTTCCCAGTACTTTTTTTCATGTCAAGGCTCAGATCAAATAAAAAGGTAGATAACTCACCGCCTTGTTATTGTTGAAGCAGAAAAAAGGCGCGTAGTTCCAAGTAAACACAAGCGATAAGCACTAACTATGCTATAAACTACGCTACTTTTCGTCAGTATTGTGTAAGTTGTCGATACTTGTACGCTTTGCTTGTGTTTACTTGGAACTACGCGCCTTTTCTCTCCTTCAACAATAACAAGGCGGTGAGTTATCTACCTTTACTTTTCCCTTGTCATGGTTATCTGGAGGAAATTGCTTTTTAGCGATAAGGCCGCCATTTGTACTTGACCATTCAATTGATATATTATTTTTATGTAACCTGTATTATCTAGTGTACCTACAATAAAGATTATTCTATTTTACTCGTAGTATTCTATTCTAAGAACTAAAAACTCATTCCAACAATATACTTTTGCATTTTCGGACATTTGACACAACGTTATCTTGTTTCAAACTATGCAGAGCTTTTACTTTAACTATGAATACTGGATTGACTGATAGATATTTTGTCCGACCCAAAATTCGATCGCTGCAGCACCGAAGCAGTCAAAATATAAAAGTAATCACTATGATAAAATAAATCTTAAGAAAACTTATCCTACTTTCAGTGCACAAGCATGAAATCGCAGGCGTCTAGTCGTCAGTCCGTCCGGTAATCAAATCAAATACACAGAGTTAATAGAAGTAGTACTCCAAGTAAACAAAGAGAAGAGCGGTACTTTGCATCTATATTATTAAATACAACACTTTGATTTACCATTTACAGATTTGTCACTAATAATGCTGTAACTATAAATTTATTTATTTTACATTTCTCGACTCTGAACCAAAAAACAACGCTGACGAATGTGGATCATAATATAATTAAACACATGACTACTTCCTTTTGGCTAGCTAAAGAGAAAATAAATACAGTAAGATTAGTAAGCAGCTCGATAAAATGAAACTGAAATTTCTCAGTTGCGTAGATTGCACAGCGCCATCTGTCGAAAAATCTATTGAAACTTGCAAAACTTTGAGAACTTGTTTATTTTAACACTATTTAAAACAAATATTTCAAACAAACAAAGAATAGTTCTGTTATTGATAAATAATTTATATTCAGTGGTGTTTTGTGACTGATATTCCTATTTTTTAACCCCCGCCCCAAATGAGGGGTGTTATAAGTTTGACGTCGATGTCGGTCTGTCTGTGTGTGTGCGTGTCTGTCTATGAAATCGTAGCTCTGAAACAGGTGGACCGATTTCGATGCGGTTTTTTTCATTTGAAAGCCAGTTTCCTTGTGTTGGTTCTTAGCTATGTTTGGTTAATATCGGTCCAGCAGTGTAAGAGTATCAGCTATTTCCAAAATGATGTAGGCATTTTTGGCCTATGGTTACTCGGTTAAGTTCTTCATGCGTGCAGTATGATCGTTAAAAGACAATTAAATGATAACTTCGACCTGATGCTGCGTAGGGGGTTTATTCAATCTTTTATTTATGATTATTGAGAATGAGCAGTGAAGTAATCTTGAGACAATACATTCTACTTTAAGAGCTTTTTAATTGTTAATGTTAATAGTTGTTTATGTAAGTAGTTACTATATGGATAGATACTGAATGATGAATGACTACCGTGGGAGAGCCACGTTTCGGCATGCATGGGCCGGCTCGACCGGAGTGATACTACGGCCTCTCAGAAAATCGGTGTGAAACAGCGCCTGCCCTGTGTTTCACCGAGTGAGTGAGGATACCGGATGCCCATACCCCAAACCCCTCCACCCATCACTCTCCTTATCAACCAAAGGCCGGCAACGCACTTGTGACGCCTCTGGTGTTGCGGGTATCCATGGACAGCGGTAATCGCATACCATCAGGCGATACGTCTGCTCGTTTGCCACATATAACTAGAAAAATATATTAATAGGAATTAAATTGCAATTGTGATTGGGTAAGTCAATGGCCTCAAATATATTGACAGCTAATTCAATCTTTGAATTCAGTTTGCCTTCAGGGTTGTGGAGGTCCGATGCCAGTCGCTCCGTTTAAAACTGATATTAAGGGAAAAAAGAAAAAGCCGGTAAAGCGGACCCCGTATAATATTGAATATAATGTAATATAATATATATGTCGGAGACATAGGAATAAACGAGAACATGAATCACAGATACAGCAAATCTGGACTATAGCCAAACACTAATCACTACTAAACGGATACGAATTAACTTAAACACCATCAGCAACCCCCCACGAGGGGATTGGGGCAACGCTCACCCCTCCGCTATGCCCTGTGGAATTCGCCACCTAGGCTAGTAATTCCCCCACTGATAAATATCGCCTCATACACACAATATAAAACACAGAGATACAATAAATCACAAATCAAATAATAGATATGGTCGTCGCGAGATCTGAAGAGAACTGTGTCCTGTTGCCGATCGCGCCGCTTTATATAGAGTGTTCCGTAGTGTTCGATAGTGGCAAATGTTTGTATCACTTTTATTATTTGGATACCCTCACTCCGACACGGCCGTCCTGACGTATTACACGTCCTCGTGTGATGTTGAAGGCATCATCATCATTATCCGCAGAAAAGAAAGAGATTTTTGTGTTGTTCGGCCACTCCTGACCAAGGACATTGGGTACATTATTACATTTCATCTTCTGTGGAACAACTTCATTTAGGACATTCTCATAAAATAGGCTTTTCGTTATCAAATCTGAATGCTAATAGACTTCTCGCTACATACTAAATTAATAACACCAGTAAGTAGTATCGCAACAGTCACCTCACCGTTTATCGCGTTACACATTTTTGGATTATTATTATTAACAATATCTACATGGCCTCTTATTCTACCAATTTCACTTTTCAATGGCCACCTCGCCTTTCAGAGGCCACCTCGCCTTTCAGTGGCCACCTCGCCTTTCGCAAAACTTAACTAAACTTTAACAACCACCACGCTGATAGGATCTCATATCTCATTATAGAGACTACTCGCCACACAATTACAACTCAATTTTATTCCATTGCATCAGCATTAATTAACCCTTGATTATCATCATCAACATCAATAGGGAAGTCCCTATTGATGTTGATGACGATAAAAATCAAGTGATCTACGGGGATTTTCCTCACTATTATCAATGCCAGACAAATCTACCTCCTCGGGTATATCACTTAAAGGAAACTCTCGTATACGAACGCAAGCGCATTTGTAGGTTCTGTTGCCAGTTAAAGATTTCAAAGCATAACGATCGCCGTCAAGTAACTACAATTTTAAACGGTCCTTTATATTTAGGATTTAACTTTGTCACCGAGATTAAACTTTTCTAATTTACCCTGTTTCCTATAAAATGTCACATAAGTGTACACACAGTATCACTCTCACTCGGCCTTATCTGACCTGACTGTCTATTCTGTCTTAATAAAACAGTACACTACTGAACAGCAAAAGAAAATAGTAACGTCGTTATTAAAATCAAAATAACAAAATAAGAAATTTAATAATTGACTACCGCTGCAAATTCTCAAAGCAATCCAAGTAAATAGTATCGTAGGTCATCCCTGTGACCACCAAAGTGTATCTGTCAACTACATAGACATGCCAGCCACAATCACCCGCTGCTGGTGAGATAGCTGACACCAAATAGAAGAACGACCAGTTTTTTTTATCTTTACTGAAAATATCGACATTTCATCACAACATAAAATTATAATTCGAGTCACAACTATCACAAATTGGTCAAAATAATAATTAAAAAAAACTGTTAATAGCTACAAGCAAAGATGAATCCGCCTCAAACTAAAAATCACATCACAATCATAAATTTAAAATTTAATAAATAAAAAAACCCCTTATCAGCATCAGGTCGAAGTTATCAATTACACAATTGTCATTTAACGATTATACTGGCACGTTTTGCAGACATTCGGTTATTCTTCCCCACCTTTACCCCCATAACTTTTTAAACGACTCAACCGATTGTCTAAGAACACTCGCACGTAACTCGCCTTTCATACAAAAAAACTAAATTGAAATCGCTTCATCCGTTCGCGAGCTACGGTGCCACAGACAGACAGACACGTCAAACTTATAACACCCCTCTTTTTGCGTCGGGGGTTAAAAATAAGAAATAAATTTAAACAATAAACAAACAGCATGTGCAGAACGGGCAATTCAATCCACCTCCATCACAGATATTCTGCTATGATATAATACTACACTATACTTCCGAAATCGTCTACCTTTGTAACGATGTCACCATTAGAAACGATCTTATTATTTAAAAAAAAATATTCTTTTCGAAAACAGATTCTCATCCTTTTCTTTAAATAATTATGTCGCTTGAAATACAGCAATCGTACACTACATGAAACAATAAGCACACCGAATAAATCTGGATTAAAACTGTACATAGAATTTCGATGTTACAATAAGTGCGGGCATTGCCTACCCTCAATAATGTTACTGCACAATATTGTCGTTTGCCTAGAAATTCATCTGACAGAACTTGTCTTATTGAAGAGCACTCAGCACAAAATAAAAATAGTACGACTCACCGGATTGTTAGAGTTGTCCGTACATACCGGTTACTTCCCAGTTAGCGATGCGTTGCTTTTACTACCGCACGCTGCCGCTGTTGTAGGCCGCACGTCTCACAAACCGTTCGTACGCGAAATGGCTATACCGACACTTTGACACTATGTGAGCGTTCTCGCTTACAAAAATTTAACAAATGACACCTCGTACGATTTTCAAGCGGAGGGTTTTCGACCGCTCGCCGCGACTGACGATCCGTTACACTCTCAAACATTGTGGGCAAATGAGATTCAGATCGCACTTCTGATGTCGGAGACCTCGCCTCATACACACAATATAAAACACAGAGATACAATAAATCACAAATCAAATAATAGATATGGTCGTCGCGAGATCTGAAGAGAACTGTGTCCTGTTGCCGATCGCGCCGCTTTATATAGAGTGTTCCGTAGTGTTCGATAGTGGCAAATGTTTGTATCACTTTTATTATTTGGATACCCTCACTCCGACATATATAATATATAAGTAATATAATATTGAGGCTAGGAAGATGATGATACATGACCAACCTCGACAAGTTACTGATATTACAGTTGGTGGTTTTTCACTTGCCTAGGTCGAACATCTTACACTATATTTTCATATTATTTTTGAACTCTATTTTTATTTCGGATTTATTCATTATTTAAACTTAGTTTTATGTGAAGAACAACGAATTAACATTTAATTAGAACAGCAACACAAGTTTAGCGGGTCATTAGATATCTATAATGATCTGAACGTGCTTAATACGTACTAGGCCAAACTAATTGGATTTGCAAACCAATTAATGTTGAACATTCCCCTCATTATACGCGTACACTGGTACATATTGTAAAGTCAATACATTGCGCGTTGATTACTAATTGATTAGTTTCCGTGTAGGGAACAATATGGATCCCGAGGTAATAGACACCGTGACTTAATGATGGTCAACGTAATGAGATACAAAAGATTTTTTTAATGAAAAACTTCAGGCAATTGTTTGTTGAAATAGTCGTTTATGTACAGTTTTGTATATAATGTACTAGCTTTTGCACGCAGCTCCGCTCACGCAGACTTCCATCCCCTGATTTACCCCCTTAGAGGTGGAGTGTAGTAAAATCCGGTCTTAGCGGATGTCTACACCCTATATGGAACCTGCCTGCCAAATTTCAAGTTTGTAGGTGTTATAGTTTCTGAGATTTCATGATTAATAAGTGAGTGTTATTTCGCTTTTATATATATAGATGACACATTCTTTGACTGGTGCATTGATATCAATTATCTGAAGATCACTTCTAGCACAGGGTGTGCTCATTGGTCAAATTAAAAAAGTCCTTCTATCGACAAAAGAAGAGTGAAGAAGACAGTTCATCTTCATCATCATCAATAAAAGTCCTTAATAGTCTAGTAGTAGACATATACCTCTACTTAGAAAGGAGCTTTTGGCCTGTGTGGTATAACAATACCACACAGGCCAGACACATTGCTATAGGGTTTGTTTCAAGGTTTCCTTCTCTTTGAAATGAAATTGTTCCGCATAGTTTGGCTCCCGGAGTCACTTCTTACGACACCCATGGGATGAAAAGGGATGGTGACATTCCGTATTCTTAATCAGTCACCACACTTGAAGAAGACAATTGACAAGTAAAATTTTAACAAATTCAAAAACCGACTTCAAGGTTCGACTCGATTTCTCTTAGATGCCATCATCAGATCTTAATGTCCTTATCACGGTACCACCGTTAAGACATCTCCTTTCCATTAAAAAAATAATCATCAAAATCGGTTCATAAACGATGAAGTTATCCGCGAACACACATAAAAAAAAACATATACGGTCGAATTGAGAACCTCCTCCTTTTTTGAATTCGGTTAAAAATACTTCTGTATCTTATCATATCACATACAATAGTAATAAAATTCTACAATTAGTACACCATTTAGTCGAAAATATAAAAGTCAAATGATTGTGCAGAAATGACTGTGCAGAACATTGATTAGATATCACGATAGTAGTACTATATAAAGGTGAAACCATTTCTCACCAAACCTCTCAAGCTATTCGAAAACTAAACCTGTGCCGGCCAATTCAATAAGCCGGAGCATATTAAACTTAGATCGGTGCACTAATGCGTTTGCTTTGTCCTACGCACTCGTGCCAAATGCCGAGTAATCAACTCTCAACAGTGCCTTAGACTAATGACTTGGTTTGAAAGCCTTGTTTCCTAAAGCTGCGGTAACAGCTCATGCTTTGTCACAGAAGTTGTTAACAAAATAAAAACACATCAACAGAAATAATTTATTGTGTAATACCAGAGAGCCGGCAAGGCTTGCTTGACATCTTTTTCACTAACAATTAATATATTTTAATTCAAAATTCATCCAAGCTATTCCAGAACAATAAGTTCTAAATATTTCAATATCGGAGCTCTGGTCCTTCCATACTACTTCATATATTTGAGATTTATATATATATTGCCAAAATAGAAATTCTGTGCTGACTGACGCTATCTTAGTTGCCAATTGAATTACAAATAATTTTATCCCGCTGTAATTATGCCACATTTCATTAATTAGATTTATTTTTCTTTCTTTTTTTCTTTTGAAAAGACAACTCCTACACTAGGAATATCTCTGTGTCGCAGGGGACTTTAAAAACATACATTTAATGAATATAAGGAAAACCCAAACTCGGAACATCAGTTTGAGTATCACAAAAAGTATTGTCCCATGTGGGGTTTGAACCCACAATACTTAGGCTATGACTTCGTGGTCTGATCACTTCGTCCGACTGACCAACCAAAAAACAAGTCCACATCGTCCCGATCAGTCGGACCTACAGGAAAAAAAAGTCGTTCGATCATTTGGACGAAGTGATCTGACCATGGTGTCATAGCCAATACTTAGTGCTGTAGAAAGCGATGAGGTCACTGTTTAAACCCCCACGTTATTCCTGCAAACACACAAACAGAAAATATTTGTACATTCATGTAGACGTACGTAAATCGTAATGATGTCTCAGCCTGCATACTACATCGCCTAGTACAGAGTTCAAGTGTCACAATTATGTTTCAACTTTTATTTTAAATCCGGTTGATGGAAACTCGCTGTGAACGCAGCTTTACAGGTCTCGGATCACATAAACATGTTATACGATATGAGTAAGTCTAGTTTATAGGCACTGAACATATAGTTATAATAGTTTGCACAGTACTAGTTTATTATCTGTGTAATATTACACAAACTGTGTTTTCTTTAAATAAGTATTTCTTAACGATACCTAAACACGTATAACGTTCTATAAATCTTGGATTAGTGAAACGACCAGAAAAATCAAATATTTATTAAAAATAAAAAACCCGACTGTGTCAATATTTTACAATAAAAACATATAAGTTTTATATATATTCGTAATCACCGTAAAACAATCTTTATTTTGATACCACACTCGATGTATTTTGAATTTTTTTTTTATATTACTTTTTGGCGCCAAAAATCCTTATTTTTTCTTTTATTTTTATTTTGATGTACCCAGTGTCACTCTCACGACTAAGACAAATCTATTGACAACACTCACATAAAATACGACAAGCCGTTTAGGCTCTAGGGCGTGCCAAAGAAATATACATACATACATACACTCGAAAAACATAACGCTCCAGTCGCTTTCGCAAAAATATAATAGGTATTGAAAAGTGGAATAATAATTTTAAAATGTATTGTTATAATTACTCATCATAAGTTATTTGTTTAATAGTTGTTTCCTTATGGAATAAATCACTTTCGAAGTCTTGGTTAAAATGGCAATAAATAATTTTTTGTAGGCTTTTTAGCAGTCTTCGCAAGTACAAAGTTGCAGCTGCCAATTTTTTTATAAAAAAACTCTAACTTTAAGTGAGGTATCATGTAAAGTAGCAGATAGGGTTCCTTGATATTGTTTCATTGTAACAGTAAATACTTCGGTACTTTTTTTAATTACTCTTAAATTCTGTTCTGTACTATTCATATTATCATCCTCAGCCTGTCCACTGGTGGAACTAGACTTCTCCCATTGCACGATATTGTGATCGATTTTGGGTTTTTTACATCCAGTTATTGCCAGCCATCTTGTGCAAATCGTCACTCCACTTGGCCTGTGGCCGCCCTACATACTGTCTCCAGTATAGAACTCGTTTATATAAAAGCCGTTCTGATGATAATATGGCTACCTTACTTTACATTACATTAAAATATAATATTTTCCCTATATAATAAAATATGTCCGATGCTCGGGCTATGTTTAAACAACTGATTGACGCTTCTCGCAACCAGAAGGCCGGCCTTTTTCTAGCACAGAGAATCAGCATTGCCTTTCAACGTGGTAATGCTACCAGTCTTTTGTGAACGCTACCATTAGGCGAAGATGTGGAGATTTTTTTTAAAGCTTGTGTGTAAATATTGTTATCCTTTTTTTAAATTATGGTATAATATAGTATATAAAATAAAATGTAGTCCACCATTACTAAAATGGTATGATTAGTAATATCAGTCCTTTCAATGACATGCCCGTCAAAAAGTACTCATCGTGACATGGAGTCACGAAATCCTGTCATTTACGAAAATGGGAAAAGTTAAAATACTTCCGTACCGTAGTAGGAGCTACTTCTAAAACTTGAAGGTCAAAACATGGTTTTCGCGTACAAGCATATTGTTTTTTAAATCGGAGAATATATTTCAGACCTATTGCAACTGCGTTTTTGACTTCGCTAATAGAATAAAAAGTTCAAACATCGTTTTTCTTAAACATTTCGTTATTAAGCTCAGACTGTTCCTTAAGTGTGAACATAATTTATGATATAGTACTTTTTTTAATTGTACGTGAATTCGTAAACGACAGACAGTTTCTTTCGAATTTATAATATAAGTATATGAATAATACTTATATAAAATTGACATGATTATTTAAATGTAGTGGAACAGAAAATTATTTAAATATCTCTCTAAACCAAACATGTAAGTTTATTATATTAATTAAAACTTAATTACTAATTATTTATGTGACTATTGGTTATTAATTAACTTACATATAAATTTTGCAAAACTAAACAAATGTGAAGCAACAGTTAATAAAGCGATTTTGACAGTCATGTCAAAATGTCGATCACCTGGCAAAGAAAACACACCCTGGAATAAAATGGCACAAGGGCAGAATATATTATTGGAATAACATTTTATTCCATTACTTTTTCATCCATTCATTCCACCATTAAACTACCTTGATTTTTAATATTGCCATATTATTTTTATATATGGGCCTGCCAAAATGTCTCTACTTTGCCTGATGGAAAGCATAAGGATCATCAAGCATCATTGGGCCTCCGGTCTCGCACTCACCAACGAAACACGATAGCACGAACTCTGTCAGCTGGCCCGTTCGTAAATAGTGTAAAAAAAAAACAGTCAAAAACGAAGACCACTGTTAGTTTACATATTCAAATGCCTGGTGCATAGCTAACTATAGAACGAGGTTTATAAATAATATACCTACTTAAAACATGTACTTAAAACATGTTAAAACACTTTCGCATACTCATCCCATACATAAATCTTTATGCAAAAGAGTCATTTATGGTTGGTACTAGGATACCATAAAACATTCGAAGATTAAGATCTTTATTGCCTCGCTGAAATACTCCCCTTTGATAACGTTAAGGGAAAGGAAATAATATCATTAGATGTGACGTATGTTTGTTCACTCGTCAATTTATTTGTCGGTTGGCGCGACGCACCTAAATAGTTTTAGGCGGGACTTTACTGGAAAATATACTACTTTTGTGAACCGTTATATATGGTATAAGACATTTTTGGGGGAAAATAAATTTTAGGTCAACATTGTGCTACAAAAAAGTTGCTGGATAGACTTATTTTAAGGTTGTAATATTCGTCTATCGTCGTGCCGATTACCTAATAAATTAAAAGTAGAATATAAATGATTTCTGATTAACCTTTGAACATTTTCATAATAATCACACTCAACTGACTCGTATTTCTTGTTGATTATTTATTTCATTTTGCATCTCAGTAACCATTTGATAGTGTGTTACGAAATTTTTAATAATTAAAGACAATATTTGATATTGTGTACAAAAATCGAGTTACTAAAATAGTCAGTACAAATTAGTAGTATTATTAATTAAAACGAATTTTAATAAATTAGCCCTCAGTAAAGGCAACACTAATCTGAATTACAATAGCAATTAAATAAGTAGCAATACCGTAGTGTTAGTAGCAGCCCGTAGCAAACACTGCGGCTCACGTAGCGCTACGATAGAACAACTTGTGCTACCATCAACAAATATTGTTGTTGGCTAACCAAACAATGAGTTTGCTCACTCGCATCAACCATGCAAGTTATAATTAGAAAATTAATTAAAAGTTCATTTAAAGTGTTACACGATCTTGTTTATTGCGAAAATTTACAAATTAAAGTTTATTATAAACTTTTAATATTATATTGTAAAACTCCCTTAGCTGAATAAATTTGTTTGTAAGGGCCTTCTTTGCTCATCAAACATTATATGAGAATCCTATTAGAGTGTTGAAATTAGGCACGTGTTGAAATTCCTGAATTGAAATAAAATATTCTGTTTAATTTTCTTACAATAATCACACTAGTATATAAATGCGAAAGTTTGTGGGTATGTTTGTTACTTCTTCACGCAAAAACTACTGAACGGATTTGGATGAAACTTTACAGTAATATAGCTTGTACATCAAAATAACACATATGCTACTATTTGCAGCGATAACCAACATACACGCTAGTTTGTAATATATTTTTAATAATATCTTTTCTATACTTAAAGTCTATCTATAATCAAACAGTAGAAAAGCGTGTCGTAAAAAACTAGGTAAATGAATATTTCGTTATTGTTTTTTAACCAACGAGTCGCCTGATTTTTTACGTTCTTAAAATATAAAGACAGATTAAGATAAAATAATAACCTTGGACACATAAGCATTTCTTAATTCACTATTTATAGTCTTTGTATTGAAAATTATGCAATAGTAGAAGACAGCTAAACAGCGAAATAAACAAAAAATAAAATAAATAAATAAAGTAAATAATAAATAAATAAATATTTAGGAAATCTGTCACACAAAGCAACTTTGAACGCTACATTGAATAATAGAATTCTTACATACTTTTTTTTTATAAATAATAAATATTACACATAGAAAGCACCTAAACTCAAATGTATATTTAGAACTAGAATCATGATCTAGGATTAAGTAATGGATTTAGATAAATCACACACCTTTATTCAAAGATGTTACAAAGTTGAATGCTAATTAACTTTTACCATTAAACGCCTACTAACTACGCCTACAAAGAATAATCACAAATTTTAACCAAATAAAAACGACTTCAATCTGGACCAAATTTAAAATAAAAAAATTAAATGGGGCCACACGGGAAGCACCAGCTTTCAAATAAAAAAAGAATCATCATAATCGATTCACCCAGTCCAAAGTTATGAGGTAACAAACATAAAAAAAAAAATATACAGTATATACACGCATTGAGAACCTCCTCCTTTTTTTGAAGTCGGTTAAAATGAAGAGGCCGTCTACAAAAATCTTATAAATGTTCTAGTATGCTGTCACTGTGAGATGTCACTATAAAATCTGTTATACCGCCAGTAGGAACGGTCGTAAGTGCGTATAAAGACAATTGAAACGAACACGGCCACCCTCTCTTTAGTATCCTAAATTACGATCTATCTACTTGACTTTTATATACTTAATAAAACAGATGTATTTGCACTAGAACTATAGCTTTTTTCGTGGTTTATAAATTAAGACTCGTTAGGTTTAAGTGTAGCGTAAGATTAGTTATAGTGATAAGAACGTATTGTGAAAGACGTAGATCTATTTACGATTCCGTGGTATTTTGGTATATTTATCTTCTGTTTGTATAAATATATGTTTATATATATACAAAGGTTGTAAGATGAATCGATAATAGTAACTGCGAGAGGCATTAGGTTATTTAAGAATTATGTGTAGAAATGACTTGCGTGCTTCACACAGAAGACTAAACGTAAAGCTAATATTATCATTTTATTAACCGACTTCAAAAAAGGAGGAGGTTCTCAATTCGACCGTATATATGTTTTTTTTTATGTGTGTTCGCGGATAACTTCGTCGTTTATGAACCGATTTTGATGATTATTTTTTTAATAGAAAGGAGATATCTCAACGGTGGTACCATGATAAGGACACTAAGATCTGATGATGGCATCTACGAGAAATCGAGTTGAAATTTGAAGTCGGTTTTTGTTAAAATTTTATCGATATGAACTAACCTAAACGTTTATTTTTATGTATCTTGTCTTTGTATAAAAATAAATAAAGAATAATATTAAATTATCTATAGATTTTTGGAAAAAAATTGGTCACGTGATGCATGCTCTATAATTTGAAAAGTTGTTAAAACTGAAAGAATGCAATTTAGAAATGACAATAACGAGTTTGGAACAACAGAGGGTTCATGTTTCCTTGTTCTATTAGTGACATGGGCCGACGTGGGTACCGCGTGGTCACCCTAGCTGACGCTAATGGAAATTCTTTGGTATGGATACCCCAGTGAATGGGACAGTATTGGTTAAATCGTTTTTGGTAAACTTGAACTTTAACCGCTGTGAAGTTTTTGATGAACTGTTCTGACAGTCCTTTAATGTTGCTCGATTAGTTACTTGCTATGTGAATGAGGAATATTCGTGTATTAATTTCGTGCTGAACTTTTGACTACCGCATGTCTTATCGTAGTGAGCACTTTAGAAGTTTTGGAATTATTAAATCTTTATCACCGTTATCCTCTAACATTTTTAAATGTGGTGATAACATCAAAATAGTTAAATTAAATAATGTATGAATACTACTTAAATGTGAGTATGAAACGACGAAACCATTAGTCGCGATAAAGCTCAATTTTAATTTACGTCGTTAACAGTATCAATTCCACTTAAAATTATGTGATGATAATCTGACGAGAAAATCTCATAACCTCATCAAATTAATATATTAATACTTGATTATACTATATCAATATTTTTTCCAAAACCATTGAATTTTTATATATCCTACTAATATTATAACCACGAAAGTTTGTAAGTATGGATGGATGGATGGAAGTTTGTTTCTCTTTCACGCAAAAACTAATGATCGGGTTTGAATGAAAATTTAAAATAAAATAGATTATAAAACAGCATAAAATGTAGGCTACTATTTGCCGCGATAACCGACATATACGCAGGCGGAGCCGCGGGCCACAACTAGCTAATGATATTTATATCAAATTTGTCTGCCTATGTGAAATATTTGTCTATGAATTGCGCTTTGTATATATATTATAAGCCGTTTTGTTTTTCCATCTGAAGGTTCGGTAAGAAATTGAAATAAGGTCACCTTTTTAACCGACTTCCAAAAAGGAGGAGGTTCTATGTTCCACTGTATGTATTTTTTTTTTTTTTTATGTATGTTACCTGATTACTCCATCAGTTGTGGACTGATTTTGAATTTTTTTTGGTATTCGACAGGGTATGCTTCCGTGGTGGTCCCATTGCCAGCATATCAGGATCTGATGATGGGATCCCAGGGAAATCGAGGGAAACCCTCATTTTTTATAGGCACATACTATGTTTTTCGTATATTTTCTGAAGTTACACCGGTATTTGCGTCTGGTAGTCATCATTTTATGATGATGAGCTGATGATGTAAGGTACCACTCCTTAACGGTTAGGAGTTGGAGGATAAATCTTTAAATATCATATGTATATAAGTTACCTTTAGTCGTATTCTTACAAATTATTTAGGTAAGCTGATGATGGAAGGTGGAAGGTACAACTCCTCAACGGTTAGGAGTTGGAGAATAATTCTTTCAATTTCATACGTATCTAAAGACCTTCAGTCGTATACTTTCAAGCTATTTAGGTGAGCTGATGATAGAAGATTAAACTCTTCAACAGTTAGGGATTAGAGGATGATTTTAATATTACACGTACCTTAATTTGTATTCTTGATGATGAAATTTGATGAAATAATTCAACTTTCTACTTACCTACGATTGTTTGCACTAAAAACTGTAAAATAAAAACTTTTTATAAAAAAAAAAAAACCGACTTCCAAAAACATCCAACGAAAACTCTCTGTCAAAAAACACTTAAAAGCGTAAAATAAACTGGTTCTTCATAAATTGCCTATACCTAATTCTTTATTCATTTAAATAGTAGTATTATAATGGGTGCTAGGTACCTAAAATCTGTTTGAAGTCGGTGCTAAGCCAAAAAGAATACAAACGAACAATTACAAAAGTCTAAGCGATAGTCACTTGGCACCGACTTCAAACAGATTTTAGGTACCTAGCACCCATTATAATACTACTATTTAAATGAATAAAGAATTAGGTATAGGCAATTTATGAAGAACCAGTTTATTTTACGCTTTTAAGTGTTTTTTGACAGAGAGTTTTCGTTGGATGTTTTTGGAAGTCGGTTTTTTTTTTTATTAAATGTTTTTGGCACAATAAAGAACGCCGTTTTGTGTTGCACACATCATTATTTTAATTTGTTTTTCTTACCACCTACTGTGGCTCATTTACATCAGAATCAACAGGAACAAATACATTCGATATCACACTAAAACAATGACTTGAATTGCCAAGTTTTCGTACTGATAATGAAGGCTTTATTTGGAATATTTTAGTAACTAATCCTTCCCACATTGGTCGTTACACGCCAATGGCCTTCGACGCCCTCTCAATCCTGTAGTGCTGACGTAGCACATAGGGGTGGATTCCGTCACGGTCTCTTTAGTCGAGTGTTTTGTATGGGCAATAAGCCAGACCGAAAGTATGAAGGTAATAAGAAGTTGGTGACGCTTGGGTAAATACGGGAAAACAATTGTTTATTACCGAGTAGAATGGCTTCGTGATGAAATTTAGTGAGAGATACTACAAAAATTCAAATTGATTTTATGACCAATTACGGCGAAGCCAAAAGGAAAAAAGCTTCAACGGTATCATTAAGTGATTTTTTTGTTGGTACGTTAGCTTTTGGAGCATTTCTATAAAATTAAATTCACGTGGCAACAGCTTGCATACTGTTTACCTTCCATGTAGTACTAACACTATTGTACCTGAGTATTTAACTTTTAAAAAGAGTGGCCATGAGTTTCTTTGCCAATATTTTTCTTGCTCTACAATATTGGAGTTTTCACCTAATTTACCTTGACAATGTGTGGCGTCAGTTTGTGTCGATCTATGATTTTTAACTGTAGCTTTAATTTAACGTTCATAAATGTCACTTAGTGTCTTAATTGAAGAAATGATTTTGAATTTGAAGGCTAACAGTTTATGTATGTATGTACTCGTAAGTTCCACTATAGCACTATAGCAAACCACTGATTCGT
Organism: Diaphora mendica; assembly: GCA_949125395.1. Lineage (NCBI taxonomy): Eukaryota > Metazoa > Arthropoda > Insecta > Lepidoptera > Erebidae > Diaphora > Diaphora mendica. Next base: position 37,369,494 of record OX421310.1, on the reverse strand, counting down.
AATAATAGTTTAGCTTCCATAGGCTATATAAATGTTGACAAAAAAGAAATACGCAGTCGGGTTATAGTTTTTTAACCGACTTCAAAAAAGGAGGAGGTTCTCAATTCGACCGTTTTTGTGTTTTTTTTATGTGTGTTCGCAGATAACTTCGTCGTTTATGAACCGATTTTAATGATTCTTTTTTTAATGGAAAGAACATATTCCAACGGTAGTATCATGATAAGGACACTAAAATCTGATGATGGCACCCAAGAGAAATCGAGTCGAACCTTGAAGTCGGTTCTTATTTTGTTAAAATTTTATTTGTTAAACTTATGCTTGCTATATACTAGACTATTGAATACTTAATTGTAATTATTTAATCTGGGTAAGAGAGCATACATTTTCCGACAGCATCTAATAAAAATTAAAATATTATATGAGGTATAAAACATTTCCTAGAATAAGAAATTTAAGATTTTACCCATTTAAATTGTTCAATTTACAGAAAAGTTAAATGTTAATATTAAACATCATTCTAGTATCAAACCGTATGAATATAAATAAATATTTTCATTGCTGTTCCTCTTGTTTTTATTTAATTACAATTCATGCAACAAGTTGCCCAAAAATAATAGAAATAGTTCTTAACTGTAAAACAGAAAATTTTGTAAATACTTTTGCCATAGGTAATTTTTGTATTTATTTAAAATAAATAAATATATAAAGTGACATTAAATTATACTGCTACATTAATGTACCTACATGACAGTTTGAAAAAAAATAACTATCATTTAATCCTACTAATGTTATAAACGCGAAAGTTTGTAAGTATGGATGGATAGATGGATGGATGGATAGATGGTTGGATGGATAGATGGATGTTTGTTACTCTTTCACGCAAAAACTACTGAACGGATTTCATTTGATGAATGATGATGATGAATGGATTGAGTCAGATGAAACTTTACAGTAATATAGCTTATACATCAGAATAACACATAGGCTACTATTTACTGCGATAACGGACATACACGCGGGCGGAGCCGCGAGCAAAAAGGAGTTCAATAATAAATTATGTTCAAATTAATATTAGCATTTTAAAACAATGAGTGTACAATCATATTATTTAAAATAATATTATTTTAGTTTATCCTCTTCTGTGGTTTTTTGCTATTTCCGCGTAATTTCATACAAACATTAAAAGCATAGATAAGGCTAATATAGAATTGTGCCTATTTCTAGTTTTTCATATAAGCATACCTCCACTCAAATTCTAGCAAGCATAAATATAATTATTAGGGCAAGTTCTTTGTCACTAAATAAAAACAAGTACCAATTAAAAAAAAAACCGACGGCGTCTGCGGTTTTTTTTGTTTTTTTTTTTTTCATTTTTACACCCGGTGTCACTCTTACAACTCAGAGGAATCTATTGACACCACTCACATAAAATACGACAAGCCGTTAAGGGCTCTAGGGCTTGCCAAAGAAATACACATCATCATCATCAGCCTATCGCAATCCACTGCTGGACATAGGCCTCTCCAATTGCGCGCCACTTGAAATACACATAGGTACATACACTTGAAAAACATAGCCCTCCTTCTTGTCGGGTAAAAACCGCTAAATTAGTTAAATTGAACTTACAAAACTTCATTACAAACAAAGGGACAGCTGAAACTAAGTAAAAGCTTATGATAAGAGTATTTAACTCGTGCCTGGTTTTTACCCGACTACGGCAAAGCCAAAAGGAAGGGTTTATAGTTTTGTCAATCTATGTAAGTTTTTAAGTTAAACTACTGAACCGATTTGAATGAACCGGGGTGATATATGCTGTTTTTTTTTTACGAGCCTATTGTGTCCCACTGCTGGGCAAAGGCCTCCCCCGCAACAAACTACTTCCCTCTATCCAAGGCTAGTTCCGGCCAGTCTCTGTGATAGGCGTCAAGATCGTCCACCCTGAGGCACCCAGCGTTGGCCCACCGGTCTGAATTCATTCGACATACGTGTCCGGCCCAGTCCCATTTTGATCTGGCAGTCTTCTTGCCCACATCCGCAACTTTAGTATTGGAACGCAGCTCTGTGTTTCTTATGTGATCCTGTCGCTTGACACCCAACATACTGCGTTCCATTGCTCTTTGGCAAACCTTGAGCCTGGACTTATTCTGACCCTCCGTCAAAGACCAAGTTTGGGCGCCATATGTAAGGATGGGCAGGAGACACATGTCAAAGAGTCGGCGTTTTAAGGAAAGGGGAAGAAGTTTCATGTACTGTTTCATGGACCAGTAGCTCTTCCAGGCGTTATCAATTTGGCGATCGATTTCCTTTTCTTGCCTGTTCTCGAAGGATGCTGTATAAATTTTATCAAAAGTTTTTAAGTAGTCGGATTTAAGTTTTTAAACTTGTTCTTTTCTGTGAACTTTTTGCTAATATAATATTTTGGTTGTTATTGTCATACAAATGTTTCGACCTGATCTTAGATGTGTTTGTTAATTAAAATTCAATGCTGGTGACGAAAAATACACCAGAGTTGTACCTACAATTTCAAAACGTCAATTTTTAGAAAATGTCTTCGTCTCTTCTAATAAATCATAATATCGTCGTAACATATCCTACACTATGATTCCTTTTTTTTAACTTAAATTTTTCACATTCTTATAAATTATCTTATAAATTATGCCTTTAAATTGAGGAATAAAAGTAAAAGAAATATCTAACACACAATTAGTAAAGCGCCTGCTTTTTTACGTATAGCAAACAATACTTATCGTGGTTTGCTAATTCTCAATCGTTTTGTTCTTAAGTAAATAAGTAGTTTCTATTTTTGGTAGACTAAATACAGATATTATCTTATATATAAAATTCTCGTGTCACAATGTTAGTTACCAGAAATTTGGTGTGCATATCGGGTAGGTCTGAGAATCGACCAACATCTATTTTTATACCCCAATTTTTATGGCAAAACAGCGTTTGCCGGATCAGCTAGTAAAACATAAAATGCACAATGGTCGGCCTAAAAGGTAAAGGTAAACGAACTATAGACAAACTTAGCTATGTCAACGCTATCAAAGGACTCAACTAAACTCTGCCCTCGGCTGCCGGTGACAGATAAAAACGTCGGATTTGGTAGCGCGGGTGTACCCGTGTCTTCGTCAGCGTATTTACTTACCCTGAAGCTATTTGCTCCGTTACCCTTAACCTAACCTTTAGGTTTAGAGCGCAAGTAATAAAAGTAAAGCGTTTTATTTAATACTAGCAGCCGGCCCCGACTTCGCACGGCACAAACGTCACTCTCACAAATTTTAACATGAAAAAGTAGTTATTGTGACATACCTGTAACAGATAGACATGTGGATATTGATATCCTCTATAAAACTGTAGTACATCATTTTGCTCTATTGTCAATACTTTCCGCAGCGCACGCGATATACGGATTTTTTGGATTTTTTTGGGCTACATTACCTACATTATCGAAGTTTTCTTAGGGATCCCTAACTTTTTTACAAATTTAATATAGCCTATATTACTCGGCGAAGATTCAGCTTTCTAATGGTGAAAGAATTTTTCATATCAGTCAATTACTTTTCGAGTTAAATCGTTAGAAACAAACAAAAATCAAATCTTTCCTCTTTATAATATTAGTTTAGATTACTGATATGGGTAGTTTCGCCTGCGTTCATAGTCACAGCTCCGCACCTGAAAGTCAAAATTTGATACTCTATGCAGTATAGAAATTATTTTTGAATTTACCTGATACTTTTAGGTATAAGTGCATGTTAATATTTATTATTTCAAGGTAAAGAAAACTGAATGAAATTTTATGCCGTAAAAAGAAACTAACGTGATGGTGTCTTGGAAAAATTAATTATTTACTTACATGTTATTTACATACACTGAGCTATTTGTACACATTACTTCACTAATCATTCCTATATAATAATATAATGTTTAATTAACACCTTAATTTTCAATACTAAAATGTCATGAAACATTTAACAAATCAAATTGTTAAATTTAGTTAACTCAAATCTTCATAAATATTTATGCAGAGAAATACAACGTATTTTAATGATCCTAATTAAAAATATTATGCTTAAATTCAATAAAAATCCATCCGTATTATTACTAGGTATTTGTTTATTTTATACGTATACATATCAAAAGTTTTGAATTGTTTTAGTAATTCATTTGTAGATATACGAATGTTTAACATTTTTCCTTCAATCGAAGTAAGACAATTGACTTAAGTTTATAACTTGGATCTACTATTATATTGATTCTGCAGTCCTTCTCTAACACTTTACATATTGCTTATTGAGCATTATTTCATTTTGGCGTGCCGCTATTTGTCTTTCTTGTTCCGCTGATATTGTTATTGTTACCCCACCTGAGAATATCAAAATGCTGATTCTGTGATAGTCATAATAGACGCTCGTTTTCCTGATTATTCGAAATAAAAGCTCTTTAAAAATATCATAAACGTGAGGTTTAGGTACTTGGAAATTATTTTTTATATCTCAGGAATATCATTGAAAAATAGCAGAACCCAACAGCTTCCTGACTCCTCCTCATAGTTCTATGATAAAATCGTGTGATCCATGTTTCCTAATTGGGATTTCTCGTTAGGTCTTCGGTATCTTGATATCTGAATGTGCGGTTGCCTATTGCGACCAAGGCCTGCGGTTTTTTTTGAAGATTTACTGAAATGGATTCCATACGTGACGGAAAACCATACAATGGTTTTAGTACGTGTGATTTAGAAAAAAATACTTCAACGTTAGTCTCCGTGATTCTTCCACGTAATAAATTAAAAAAAAAGCTCAAGATACTACTTAGCAAGATAGTAAAAAAATCCGGTAACGGAAGTACTTGAACAAAAAGAAATATAAAAGACATATACTAACTTTAGCCTATTAATTGTCCTCAACTGCTGATAGAACGAAAACGAAAAATTGAAAAAAAGAGTTAGATATTGTTGTATTACATTCATAGACCAAATACCGTCAAAAAGTGGTACCTTGGGAAGGTTTCCATATTTTTTCCGGCGATATATTTTTTCAAAAATCAACCCTTTTTATTGCAAATATGGGTAATGGGTTACATCTTTGTTGCATTTTGGGTCCAGAATGCCACATTTTGCTTTCCAGCACATGAATTAATAATTATGTCAAAATTCACATATAACTCATATTATATTCTTTCATTATTGACCTTTCTTTATTTCAATTTCCAAATAAACAGATTAGTATTGTGGAGTTAGAAAACTTCCAACATCTCTAATAATTATCTCAGTCAAAACACGTGTACTGTCGGACGTAGGCCTCCCCCAGTTGTTGTGTTCACCACAGAAACTTGTACTGCCGCATCAATCACAAAACCACAGAAAAGAGTAATTTATACTCTCGATTGTCGGCACTTGATGGAACTTGTTATTTGTATTACAATATTTGTAAGGGGAGTTTGTATAATTTAGACGGGTATAGTTAACACATTTAATGACTTTTATGAATTTTTGACATATAATTTAATAGACATATAGTATGACACAATTTTGGACATTAAATATAAAGAGGACATGACATAATCATTTTATTTCAAAATTTTTCAGCATTAATGTCGATTTTAATAATTTAATTATTAAAATTAATATATTATTTGTAATTAGTATTTCATATCACAACTGGGACTTTGTATAGCTGTAAGTTACTAATTTCACAAATAGCGTAGGTGGAGACAAATACAATTTCCCTGATTTCGGGGAAAATTCCTTACACGGACACACTGATATTTACATGTACCCGCAGTTGGTGGGTTTTAGATGTGAATATTTTATTTTGTATAATCAGTAACCTTTGATGATGCCATAAGGCGAAACCGGTCAGGTGTAAACAAAAATAAAATAGTGGAATAAGTACAAGTGATTTAATTCAAAAATGCACAGAAAAGAGTACTTTAGCGATTCATATAAACTATGCTCTATGACCTTATCAACACTTCCCGCCTTGCCGAAACATCACTAGGCCACCATGGCGTGGGTCACCATACTGCATTGTTGCATTGTCTGCATTTACAATGAGCATGGTGACCACCACTCTTGGATTCTGCTTATTTTTTCCATCAGGCAAATTAGAGTCACTTTGGCAGGCTTTACATAAAAAAGAAAGTCTCGAAAAATCTATTTTTATTATGCACAGTGATTTTATTTGCCGATGATGCTAATTCAAGCAACTAAATAAAACTATGTTTCGCGTATACAAACTTACCAACTTATATCTTGATAGTTCCATCCTTCATCTCGTTCATCTAATCCCTTGAGCCTACTCGCCACTCGCCACTCTCTACCATTTTCCTCCCTTAGCCTTAATCTGACAACTTTTCCTTTCTTTCGTAATGTGAATTGTTTAAACTACACACATCAAAAGTGTCTAGGGATCAACATATATTTTTGCAATAACTTTTCTCCTGATTGATATTAATTAAAATTTTCTTTAAGGCTTCATGAAATAAAGTGTTTTCGTTTGTCACAGTAACGATAAACCAAGTCACCTTTGCATTAATAAAGATATTTGCCATTTTCCTAATAAAGGGATTTTTGACATTTGAACCACTAACATTAAAGTTCGAAAAAAAGACTGAAATAACAGTTTTCTTTAAAATTTTATTAGGTAACTTAAACAATTGATAATCCGTATTTCTACCGCGATCACTAACAACACAAGAACATCGGTTTGGCATACTCAAAATGAGTTCATCCAAATCACGCTGTGGAATGGCCGCCCATGTTCGTTGCAAACACAAAAAAAGGTCTTCTTGCGACTGGATACCCTCCATATTCGGCAGAGCTCTTCTCTGTAGCATATCCCATGCATGCTCAATCGGGTTCAAGTCTGGCGACTGAGCAGGCCAGGGCAGGACATTGATGTTAGCTGCGGCGAGAGTCTGTCTTACAACTCTTGCGGTGTGCGGTCGTGCATTATCATGCATTAACTGAAATAAGGGACCGATTTGCACTTGTAGAGGAACGATGACGTCTGATACAATCGTCTCAGCATAAATTTGAGCGTTGAGGTTGCCTCTGATCCAAATCAACTCAGTTCTTCCGCCGATCCAAATACCCGCCCATACCATGATGATTCCACCACTATAAGGATGGACTTCCTGGCAGGATTTTAATAGCTGTTGGCGTCCAGGGGTTCTCCAGTGTCGTATACGTCTTGTATCCGGTCTCATACCAAAACGAGACTCATCAGAAAAGCACACGAAACGCCATTGTTCTTCTGCCCAATTTCTGTGTTCAAGAGCCCATTGATATCGAATCCTACGATTGTGCATTGCTATAGGTGGTACCCGTAGCGGTCTTCGGGAATGAAGGTTCACTTCATGCAAGCGGTTTCTGACTGTTTGGTCGCTAATTAAGTTCCCTGAAGAGTGATGAAGCCTCACGGCTAACATCATGGCGGTTATTGTTGGAGCTCTTCGAGTTAAGATTTGAATGTATCGGTCTTGTCTCCGTGTGGTGCAGCGATACCGTTCTCCATGGCGCTCAGCCACGGTACCAGTGCTTCGGTAACGTGTCCAAAGTCGACTGATAACACTCTGACTTGTATTCAGAGCTAAAGCCACAGTACGTTGCCGGGAACCAGCTTCTATCATTCCCACGGCTCTGAGCATTTCTTCCCTGCTTAAATGACGTCGCCGCTCCATAATAACGTTGGTTTTAATCAGTAGTAGGGAAACAGTAGCACTAATAATGTCTTCAATGCGTTGTATGTTTTTATAGGGAAAATATTGACAGCTGATTTTCATCTTTTACTCGAATTTGATTGACAGTTCCTGATTCAAATTATGAAATGCACCAAAAAGGATCCATATAAATTTATAAAATCATAAATTTATTACAAAGCCACATCTCAATCTCAAGAAATCCGCATAAAAATGCTTGATCCCTAGACACTTTTGATGTGTGTATTTGGTTGACAGATGGATCTTTAAGTTTTTTTTTATTTATTATTACGTATTTTTTTTTTTGTATTAAATAAAGATTATAGATAGATTAATATGCACGAATATGTCTGCACGGATAGTGTAATGGTTGAAGCGGTCGCTTCGGTTCGATGAAGTCGGATTTGATTCCCGGATCGGACTGCTGTTGGGTTTTTCTTACAAGAAATTCTTAATAGCAGCCCGGAGTTTGGAACATGGCGGTGTTTCCAACCATCAACCAAACAGCCAAGCCATACATTTTTACTGAGATGTAGAGTTTATGAAGTTAGGGTTGGTAGAGTTAGGGCGTGTAGATTCAGAACCTTGGCTCTACATGAGATCAGATATCTTTTTCACAGGGTAAGCCATATGCAGTCGTCTTGGCAATATTTAACATGAAAATGTTTTTAGTCGGATTTTATTTCTGTTAGAAAGAAGCTTGAGGCACTTTTTTTTCTTTTTTTGGGCTGCATTTCTTGTACATCTTCTTTCTTCTTTTGAAAAATTCCGTGTACCAAAAAAATACCTCTAGCATAAACATTTGTGAAAGTGTCATACAAACTTCCACCCCCCAAATTCTGGGGTTGGGGGGTAAAAGTAATACGATTATGATTTTTTTTGTTGTTTGTATACTAAACTTAGTTTACATACCAAATTTAAGCTTTCTAGCACTTCAGGAAGTACCCTAACAGTTTTGATGATCATCAGCGTGTCAGTGACGAAACCGGTGTTATTTAGGTATCAATAAAATCTAAAGTATCAGAGCTATGCAATTGAAACTTTGTTTGTTTCATTAGTCTACTGGTCACATCATATCCTGAGCATTAGAACAGTCTGGTATATCGGGAACCAAAGTTATGAGGGTTCAAGAAAACGACAAAACACTTCGAGAAAAGGTAGGTAGTGCCCTTGCGCTTCGCTTCGCTCGTCTTGGCGGGGGCACTACCGTGCCCCCAGATAAACATTTCAGACATCTAACCCACCACTTCATCAAGTCCAAAACTAAGCAGATCTTGTATTATGGGTACTAACTAGACAACTGATATAAATACGTATATATTTTTTTGTAAATATATACATAATACCTATACATAGAAAACACTCAAACTCCGAAACAAATATTTGCAGATCATACAAACATTTGGTCCGACCATGGAATCGAACCCAAAACCTCAAGCACACAGTCGCATACGCTAAAACTGCGCCATCGTGGCAGTTAAACGCATAAACGTAAGTAACTTTACAATTTTATAAGTGTCTTAGTTTAAACTAAGACATAAATAAATATTTAAAAGTCTTCCTAATCCTCGTGTATTGTTTTTCTTTAATAATGACAAATGTGTTTAATGTAATTCCATAAAGTCAAAGAAAACCTTAGATAAAGTTACTGTTTTATTACTTACAACGTATGTTTATATAAAATAGCAATGAACAGGAAAACAAGAAACAAAATATATATTCCTATATACCAATACCACATAATTTATTGTATATCTCAGTAAAGGTCAGAAATGACCACAAAAAATAAGTAATAAAGTGTTTAAAATAATATTGTTTTATTGTGTACAGAATTAGAAATAATATAACCAAGACCCAATTCAGTTTAGCTGCAGACGAGTTCAACGATGGATGTCTCTTTACACCTTATATTATTTGTGTCACTTCTAGTGATGCTTATACCTGCTATAAACACAGAGGAACAATGTAAAACAGAACTGAGAAGCTGCAGATTAGTCCTGGACGAAGAGATGTTTGGAAGACCTGGTCCTCCAGGGGAACCTGGACGTCAAGGTGGTTATGGCTTGAGAGGTGACAGGGGATTTCCAGGCCCAGTTGGTATGCCCGGACCACCAGGTCCACCAGGCGTTTGTCAATGTAACCTGTCGTGAAAGAAGGTAATTACGGCAGAAATGGACTGATTATTTTGCTGGATTCAGGTACAAGATTTTATCAGTAAAATACGTTTATTTACATGGTCATGCATATATTTGAGTAACATCATTAATGTAATTAGATACATATTTAATGAGCTATTAGTAGTTAAACAATATGTACATATTTCCTTATCAATGTTTAGTATTCCCCGAGTTACTGAAATCAATTATCAAAAATCTGTTAAAATTGTGATTTCATTATGAAAAAAGTTTATTATCTTTTTTCATTTTCATAATATTTGTGTGATATTATTTATTTTTGATTTATAAGAATAAATGTGTGGCTCTCACTGTTTTTGTTGTTTTTCATTTCAAGTTAAGGAAACAAATATATTACAAATAGTGTGATTGAAGAATGAAAATCAATACCTATCAAACGAAATTTTGACATTGTGCCAATAATATTTTACCCAAGCCGAATATTGTGATGTTGCTTGAAATTAAAAAAGACGTGTGGCACTCAGGGACTGCCGCGATAAAACTATTGCATGGCATTTTTTATCAACTCATGCAATCATAATTATTTGTTTTTTATTTATTTATTATTGTGAATGAAAAATACTAAACTACTAAATTAGTACCAACATCGGCACTAGATGGCGTTGATCACTTTTTTTAAGTAGCGATAAAGTTTCATTACACGGCATACTATAAAAGGTTTAAACTATTCCTAAAAAATGTCTTCGTCATTGAACGGGTTGTTTTATTCACAGTATTTTTTTTCTTTGAACGTGTATACTTACGGGGCGCACATGCGGACCATGCGGTGAGTGTGGCATTATAAAGATATGATAGATACCTATATACTTTCTCACAAACAGCTGCTTAAGCCGGACATAGACGTTCAAGTATACTTGCGCAAACCCAGACTGGTTTGCCTTGATTGACAGACTGATTTCGGAGCAGCTCATCTCGATCCGTGCGAGCTTTGGGTGTCAGGTTTTATTTTCGTTACGTTACGGAATTTCTTGATTCAGTCGCCGCGCTCAACGGCCTCAAACCCCGCGATAAAAGCTATGCAATAGCTTAAAAAAACACTAAACTATTATAACCATTCATTGATATAAATTCTTAGTAACGAAAGAAAGGGAAAGCCAGTTCGACGGCTAGGTGGCAAATGGCGTCTTACGAAAAGGCTCAAGGGATTCGACACAGAAAACCAAAACCGCGAAATCTCCGGTTTTCATCCGTCATAATTTCAACAAAAGCCTACGCTTTTAAATAACGTTTCCGATACACAGTCGTGAATTTTTACAGCCTCAAACATTTTTAGAGGGTTTTTACGACATAACTTTATATCACTGTCATTCTGTTACGAGCAAAACTTATTTGTATTTACGATGTTGCACCTTCCTTGTTCTAAATCAAATTTTTGTGATCGACCCCTTTATCGGTTTAGCTTTATAATATTTATCATGTTTGTGTTGGTGATAAAATGGGGAAAATCTTCTATTTTACTTTTTTTTTATTATTATTAAGGTGACACATAGCCAATGAATAAAATGTGTAAATAGATAATTGAATCCTATAGAAGAAATAGTACTCTACTTTATCTTTGTCTAGGTTAAAGGAACCTTATACTACCTTTATTTTCAGCATACGAATTCTTATCATTAAATTTTGGTTTCTATTTACAGAAACTACGTTAAATATAAGATATCGAACATTTCGCTTTAATTTACAAATTGAATTGTTAGATACGTTAAAATAAAGTTAAAAAGGCAGTAGAGCCACTCTGATTTCAGCACGGATGGGCCGGCTCGACCGGGGCGGTACTACCCTCGCACAGAAAATCAACGTTAAATGACAGCATTCGTGCTGTCGTGTTTCGTTGGTGAGTGCGAGACCGGAGGCCCAAATAGTCTAGTCAACAAGTTACATACTTGTTGACTAGACTAAAAGATGCAGAAGCATCACTAGGCCGCCTAGGTGAGGTTCGCCATGCTGCATTGTCTGCATTCGCAATGAGTATGGTGACCACCACTCTTGGATTCTGCTTATGTTTACCATAAGGCAGACTAGAGTCATTTTGGCGGGCCATAGATAAAAAAAAACCACAACAGTCTTTTCTTATTTTTTCAAACAATGGCATTCACTCTTCAATATTTTCGTGAAAAGAATATATATATATATTTTTTATTCCATTTATGTATGCCCGCCAAAATGATTCTACTCTGCCTGATGGAAAGCACAAGCAGAATCCAAGAGTGGCGGTCACCATACTCACTGCGAATGCAGACAATGCAACTATGGAACTTGTTGACTAGACTACTTGGGCCTCCGGTCTCGCACTCACCAACGAAACACGACAGCACGAACGCTGTCATTTTACGTTGATTTTCTGTGCGAGGGTAGTACCGCCCCGGTCCAGCCGGCCCGTTCATGCTGAAATCAGCGTGGCTCTACTACCTTTACTAGTAAAGAGTAACAAACATCCATCCATCCATACTTACAAACTTTCGCGTTTATAATATTAGTATAGACTAGGTATATTATTTCAAGCTTGTCCTAGCATAGCCAACACATGGAATAATTTTATTTTAAGTAAATGGTGCACAAAAATATCACAAAATAAATATTAAAAGAAATCTTTCTCACCTAAAAAATATGTAAACATACTTCAAATTCAAACTTCGTTTATTCTGCACAAATTAGAGTGGCTGTCAAACGCGGAGTAACGTCGCATTCATTAGGCTGGTTCCACTGTGTCCAGTCCACACAGTACACGGAGTATGCTTCGGCTCCGGGTCCGGATGTTTTGCAATTTTCCTTTTTATGTCATTCTAAAGCCAGCTTTGATGGCACAGGCATTCTTTGATGAGCAATGGAAATATTTGCTTTTGGTAATTCATAAAGATACTAACTGCTACAATACTTTGAATGCCGTTGTCGATGTAAGTTTTTAAATGAGACTTCATGTTTGTTAAATACGTATTGGAATGATTACATAGTAAAGATTACAGCTTTTGTCACGCGTGTATTTTAAGGATGGCCAACTAATTTTGGATCAATGAGGATCGGTTAAGAAGTGATCGTTTATCATTCATGAAAGTTTAATAGTACGTACTTATAGTAGAATTAAAAAGTACTAGTATTATAGACTTGTAGCTAATAGCACAAAGGCCTTGCAAAGTGTTTTATTTTATACGCAGTGTTAAGAGGAATCGATATATTTAAAATTCTACATTACTAGTATTAAGTAAATGTAGAATCTATGCCAATCCAAGTCAGTCTACGCTTTGCCACTGCTCAAAATAGTAAGAAATTCCAATATTACTTTTTTACTTACTAAGCTTAGCACGTTTTTTGGTCACTGCCATAGATTGTTGATTGCTTTCCTCATCGTTTTCTCTATAATTCTACTGTCTATATTATAAAAACCTTGCCAGCTACTATTATCGTGACTAAATATGATATTTGACGTGTCTGCATGTTGTAATCTATGCAGCCCCAGGGATATAAATACGTGGCGACTCTGATGTGACGACCAAATGATGTGCATTACGGACGTATCATTGCGTGTTCTGTTTTTTTTCTATGACAGAGAAAACGAGCAGACTAACTGACAACTGACTAACTGATCAAATGACATTCATTTGATGGAAAGTCACCAATTCCTTTTCATTTGGTAGTAAATGATTATCAACAACCTCTAGCAGTTCAGTACTAGACATAGGTCTCTCGTTAAAAGGAGATTTTGGATTACTATACCACGCTGTTGGCCAGACGGGTCGGTATAGGGTTTGTTTTATTTTTATTTTCGCGTTTTTTTCGACTTTTTTTTTTTTGTTATTAGTGACTCTACTTTGTCTCATGAAAAGCATAAACAGAATCACTACTAAAAGAGTGGCGGTTTCCATACTCATTACAAATGCAGAAAATACAACAATGCTCCTGAATCACACCATGGCTGCCTTGTGATACTTTTAAGTTTTCCTTCTTTTAGCAATGTTGTTTTTTTGCAAAGTTTGCTCTCTTGTTCGCTTTCAAGATACCCACGGCATGAATATGGGTGGCGGCATTCCATATTCTAAATCCGTCACCGCGTGAACAATTTTTTTTTTTTTTTTTTTTTTTTTTTTTTTTTAAGTTTTGGCTGCGCCAAAATGACTCTGCTCTGCCTGATGGAAAGCACGAGCAGATTCTAAAAGTGGTGATCACCATCCTCAATGCGAATAAGGACATTGCAGCATGGTGACCTACACTATGGCCGCCTAGTGAGATGCTTTTTTACGCCCCGCTTAAAGGACCCGGGATCATATTGGGAGGGAAACACGTGCGCTGGAAGTGAGTTCCAGGTTTTGACCGCTCGGCACAGAAAGGACGAACCGAAGCGATGAATACGAGATCGTATGTCTACCACTCTGAAGCGGTGACTTCCAAGGCCGGCACGTGTTGTCCTGTAGAGGAAGGGGGAAGGGGGGACCAGTTGGAAGAGCTCCTCAGAACACTCTCCGTGATACAAGCGATAGAGTACTGCCATAGAGGCGACATCTCTACGCAACTGCAGGGGCTCAAGGGACTCGGTGGCTTCAGGACTGTTGACAATGCGGATTGCTCGCCGCTGCAACCGGTCGAGAGCGTCAAACAGGTACAGTGCGGCACCATCGCAAAGATGAGAACAGTACTCTACGCACGAGCGAACCTGGGTCTTGTAAAGAAGACACAGATGCTCGGGCGAGAAGAACCGTCTCACCTTGTTTAAAACACCTAGCTTCCGCGAGGCCGCTTTAGTGACACTCTCAACGTATTCGCGTGGGTTGAGATCTCGGCAGATATCCATGCCCAGGATATCGAGCCTACCTTGTAATGCCAATTGAGTGTTCTGGAAAGTGGGAAGGGGAAGGAATGGAGACTTTTTGGCAGAGAACGCGCACCCCTGTGTTTTCTTGGCGTTGAACTCGACCAGATTCTCACAGCCCCATTGAGAAATGCGGCCCAGAACATGGTCGAGTTGAACGACAAGCTCCTGTCGTTTTTCCTCGATATCTGCAAGCTTGGCTGTTGGATGTCCAAAATATCGTCCGTGAACTGTACTGTCGTCTGCATAGCAATGAATGTTGCCAAGGGCTAACATGTCATTGATATGCAGAAGAAACAGTGTGGGCGACAGGACGGAGCCCTGCGGTACTCCGGCGTTTATCGACTGAAAATCAGAGGCCGCACCGTCGCAAAGGACTCTGATGCGGCGCTGGTGCAGGAATGCGGCAGCCCAGTTGCAGAGTTTGGGGGGCAAACCGAAAGCTGGTAGCTTGGAGAGAAGCGAACGATGCCAAACCCTATCAGAGGCCTTGGCCATATCAAGGCTAATGGCCAGGGATTCCCCATGCCTGTCAATAGCCTCACCCCAAAGGTGTGTGACGTACGCTAGAAGATCACCCGTGGATCGGTTCGGTCTAAAACCATACTGACGATCATTTAGTAGGGAGTGATCTTCCAGGTAGTGGACCAGTTGTTTGTTTATTATCCGCTCAAACACTTTGCAGATAATGGAGGTGACGGCTATCGGACGGTAGTTGGCCGGGTCGGAGCGGTCGCCTTTTTTGGGGATGGGTTGAACATTCGCCTCTCTCCAAACCTCCGGTACAGTTCCCGAGGAATATGACAGGCGATACAGACGCGTCAATACCGGAGACAACTCTGGTGCACAGTTCTTAAGAACCACCGCTGGGATACCGTCGGGTCCACTTGCTTTCCGGACGTCGAGTGACCGAAGCTCCGCACGGACTTCACTCAGCCGGACGCGAATATCCCGCATTGTAGTGTCGCAGGTCGGAATAGTAGGCGGGTGCTTGCCGTGGTCACAATAGATAGTAAGGACGGTAGTTAATATCGATCCTAATTTAAATAAAACCAAACCAATCTTATCAAATCTTATTTTAGAAAATATATATTAATAGACATTAATTAAAATAAAAATCTCACTTTTTACAATTACAATTATAATTTGCTGTCCTTAGATAAATGTACATTACTCATTAAACTTTGAAATTGAATTCATTGCATGTGAACCTAGTAAGGATGTTAACACGTTTGTTGAACATGCATCAATATGCATCTGAAAATGAAATTCTGTTCCAGCAAGCTGTTGAAGCAGTAAATAAGATCCGGAATAAATATCCGGTGCCAACTGAAACCAAGATCGTTTGTCTCGTTCGTTTGCAACGCGAGCGAGAGAGGTGGAAAAAGCACCCCGTGTTGATAACGAACTGTGATAGTCCCTACGGCTTCTCGTGAGGCAGTGATTGACAGTGCAATCCATGCACAGTGTACTGAATAGAATTTTATATGAACCTAATTTATTATTTTCAATTTTAGATCTTTTATTTAGAAAATTTCTTATGTCTGTTCAAGACAGTTGATTCTTAGACAGTTTTTAGTCATTTAACCGAATGAAAAACACAAACAATTGTGAAATTATGATCATGAATGATGTTGATGTTCGAAATGATGGCGATGTCCTTGGATAGATGTTCCATTAGCATTACTTAACCTGATTTTACTTCATTGATATTTACATTTATTATTATTATTAATTTTAGTCCCGGTAACTGATTTTGAAACATCAACATGAAAGGTTGATGACTATTTTTATACAAACCAATTTCTTGGTAATAATGTCTAGAGAAGAAAATCGATGTTTTTAATCCCTAAAAATCTTCAATTATGTAAGAATATTTATTAACATTTTGTAGCAATACAAAATTTATTTCTTACATACTACAGTACCGATATTAAATGATTTTTGGTTTTAATTTTGGTGCTGATTTAAAACAGTGTGCGGTTCAACGTTGCACCGGAAATATAAATGTTAGTTTCAATAGCGAGCATTGAGTTTTGAAAATGAAAGGTTTCACAGTTACTCAACATAGCAAAATTTACCCTTACTAGTCGTAATTTCGTAAAGGCTGCTAAGTGTTTAAAATGTAATGTTATTTTAAAGTACCAAAGTATTGTTTATGTAATTGTAATTATAAGTGAAAACTGTTTACTTATTAACGGTAACAATGATTATCCCTCAGATTACCAAAGAAAGCCAGATAGACCGTAAAGAGCACGACAATGAATCAACAAAGTAAATATGAATCAGAAAGCGAATACATTCTCGCGGCAGTGTTTGACAAACTGCCATATTGTGTACACGTCACGAGTGATTTATAATTTTATTTTCAAAATGCCGTCTTGCATCGTTAAACACTGTAAGAGTGGTTCCCAAAAACAAAAAAAAAGAAGATGAAATATCTTTTCACAGGTAAATACAGATTATTTAGTTGCTATAATTATTTATGTACCCGATAATTATATTGATGTGTCGGAACACAAAACCTTCAACCGTAGCTCGACTGTGATACCAGTTTTTGTCAATTTTTTTCCCCTTCAGTTAGGGAGATTACTTGTTAGTCCAGACATTAGTGAACCTCATTTCACTATTTAGGGACTTGGTTCTTAACCTCATCTGAAAGTATTCTTTGGTGATACATACAATTATTTCTGATAATTATTACATACAAACAATTCGTGGATGTTTTATCTCTTTAACTTGTGCTTCACATCAAAATTGAATGATTGAGAATAATCGATAGTACAAAACTTGAGTCCCAGGTACTTACCGTTTATCCGCAGAGTTAAAAAAAATATTAAATTATACATTACAAGTACTTTTGGCAAAGTAATTGATTTTAGCTTTCTATAATTTTTACACGAAATTTACACGCAAAACGACAATATTAAAAAAAGTAAGTGCAAAATAAAAGTTGCTGAGAGATTGCATAGTATGTCCCAGTAACCAAAATATAAACCATAATATTTAAAGTGCTTTAATATTAAAATATCATATTTTTGATCTTAATATTTATCAAAAATATTGGGATTTTTTTACTGCGTATGGTATCATTACACACACAAAGATGTACGTGTTCCTACAGTGTCGCACCGACTGTCACGCACACTAAAATAAATCAATCGGCGTCACGTTATTTGACAAGAACGTTCCATCTGGCTTTCCTTTGTTATCTGAGGATGATCCTATGAAATTATTAAATTTTGGTACAGGCGAGAAATTTTTAATTAGATTGGGGGTATGTATTTTTAATGTTTATTATTAAATTCATCTAACTAATCTCAAAAATATACGTTATATTATATTGTGTTTTATGTAAGTAATTCTTTAATTTTTAAGCTGGAACAGGTGTGATTTTATATTATTTTACAACTAAGCAGTCTTAATTATGGAGTTCTTATAATCTGGGGGGCACGGACGTGCCCCCGCCAAGACGAGCCAAGCGTAGCGCAAGGGCACTACCTACCTTTTCTCGAAGCGTTTCGTCGTTTTTTTGGACCCCCATAACTTTGGTTCCCGATATACCGGATCGTTCAAATTTTCAGGATATGATGTTACCAATAGACTAATGAAACGTACAAAGTTTCAATTGCATAGCTCTGATAGTTTAGATTTTATTGATACCAAAAAAACACCGATTTCGTCACTGACACAGTGATGATCATCAAAACTGTTAGGGTACTTCCTGAAGTGCTAGAAAGCTGAAATTTGGTATGTAAACTAAGTTTAGTATACAAACAACAAAAAAATTCATAAACCTATTACTTTTGCCCCCCAACCCCCAAATTTGGGGGATGAAATTTTGTATGAGACTTTCACAAATGTTTATGCCAGAGGTTTTATTTTTAGTACACGGACTTTTTCGAAAGAAGAAAGAATATGTACAAGAATGGAGCCCAAAAAAAGAAAAAAAAAGGGAAACTTACAAAAAGAAATGAAATCCCACCAAAAACATTTTCATGTAAAATGTTGCCAAGACGACTGCATATGGCTTACCCTGTGAGAAAGATATCAGATCTCATGTAGAGCCAAGCTTCTGAATCTACACGCCCTAACTCTACCAACCCTAACTGCACAAACTCTACATCTCAGTAAAAATGTATGGCTTGGCTGTTTCGTTACTTCAGAAACTAAATATTCGTATCACACATTACTTCAGAAACTAGATATTTGCAAACACAAAAGGCGTTCGTTTCCCCTTCGTGACGGTATGGTAGCGAAACGGCGAAGCCATACATTTTTACTGAGATTTAGAGTTTATGAAGTTAGGGTTGGTAGAGTTAGGGTGTGTAGATACAGAACCTTGGCTCTACATGAGATCTGATATCTTTTTCACAGGGTAAGCCATATGCAGTCGTCTTGGCAACATTTTACATGAAAATGTTTTTGGTGGGATACTATATGTTTCAACGACGTTTTCATTCGTGGTACGTTTGGTGTATAATTAGGTGAAATAAATATTTCTAGACATCTTATTGACAGAAACGAAATTAAGAACCTCCTCCTTTTGGAAGTTGGTTAATAAATAAATAAATATTTCAGGTTTGTAAGTGAAATATTGAGGCGTCTGAATCACATAGGTGATCAATAATAAATAATATATAAATAATAATATATTTATTTTTTGTTTTTTTTTATTGTATTCTGAATCACAAAAAAACTTTATAACCTGTTCTATTTACGAAAACATATTATTATTTTTGTTGAAAAAGGTTATGACTTTAAGGACGACCTTTATCAGCTAAGAATGAAATTGTAATCTTAGCATAGCTCTTGATGTACTTTACTGCACACAACACTTATACACATAGTAAAAAAGAATTCAGGATATATCTAGTATGCAGTACACTATCTATCTTAACTATTAGCCAACTATGCCTCCCGAGTATGACACGAACTCATGTATTGCGGGTGAAGGCGTTATCTCGCACTAATTAATTTTATTAATATCGACATAGAGGTGTTGCCGCTACCAACGAAGCGAGACCTACCATCCCCTCCCTATCTCATATAATTTCAGGTCCCGGAAGAGAATTTATCGGAGTTAGAAAGGTCTGATTATATAAGTCCAATGTAACAGGTGACGTATAGTGATTTACTAGCAAACGATAAATCGGTTCGTACATTCATTATAGGTAGAAATTTGATAATCGTTTTAGATAGTTAAGGAATATAAACAAGTTTACGTTAAAATTGGTTACAGTATTATACACGAACTATATTCAAATATTTACTAACTATATTTCTTACCATCATCATCTCAGTCGAAGGTCGTCCACTGATGGTCATAGTCACAAGGCTCTCCACGATAACCGGTCTTGTGTTGGTTTGAAGATAAATGTGATGTTCTGGTGGATACCTTCTTTTGTCGGTCAGTTGCTTAGATTCTCTGTCTTTACAAGGAGTTAATCAGCTAGACGATCCAATACCCTTTATTTATATAGCCTTTATTTTCCTACTAGCAACCTGCCCCGGCTTCGCACGGGCTCATTACGGAAAATATAATATAGCCATGTTACACCGCGAAAATGTGCGGCTTAATTTTTCCCGGCGTCTTCAACAAATATCGTTATATTTTAGTCAATATACTCAAAAATTAAACAAATTATATACGAAAACCTTCCTCAAGAATCACTATCTATTGATAAAAATCTCATCCGTGCAGTAGCTTTTGAGTTTATCGCGAACAGACAGACAGAGGCGGAGGACTTTGTTTTGTAATATGTAGTGATAGTGATATTCTTTAAAAAAAATACTTGTTTTTATTCTATTTTATTTTACAGTGTTATTAGACGTTAATTACTATTTATTGCTCGGTTGGCCTAGTAGTTTAAGCGGTCACCACGCCGCTCTCTACAAGTGCAAGTGTTGTGGGTTTAAATCCTACATGGGACAACACTTTTGTGATTTAAGAATTGCTCGAATGAAGTTCCTTATGGGGCGTTGCGGTGGGAAACCCTAGCCAGAAAAAAACGTCCGGACCGTAAGATTGACGCCTTGGTGTCAAAATGGGAGCGTATGCGAATGCTGTGTTTGAGGTCTCGGGTTCGAATCCCAGGTAGGATAAAATATTTTTTTATTATCTGCAAATATATGTTTTTTCGGAATTTGGATGCTTTCTATGTATACTATGTATGTAGTTACAAAAAAAGTTGTAAGAAATATTTATTTATTTATTTTCCTGACCGTAAAATTTTGTACAGCGTAGAAATCTGTAAGTTGTTGTAACAAGTACGGAGTAACTCTAGACAACACTCACACTTGCTTACCAGGTAATGACTGTACGTGTTAAGAACTAACTCAAGCTGAAAATAGCAAATACCTTGGCGTTCATATAGATTGTAGACTTAGGTGGGATGTTCAGGTTAACATCTTAAAAACTAGAATCAGAAAGTTAATCCACCTCTTCAAAACTCTTCGTGAGGCAACCACTCCAGAAAAACTGAGAATGATCTTTCTTGCCCTATGTCAGTCCATCATGCAGTACTGCATTCCGGTTTGGGGAGGGACTGCTAAAAAACACTTACTTGGATTGGAGAGAGCACAGAGAGCCGTTCTTAAGGTCATGAACAAAAAACCTATTAGATACCCAACTACACAACTTTACGCAGACAATAAAGTTCTGACGGTGAGGCAGCTGTTTGTCCTCAGAGCAATATTGAAGACTCACCATACTATACCTAACAAAGATAAGAAAATACGTGGTGGCAAATCGATTTGTCTTAGTTTTCGTTGCAGAACCACTTTTGCCAAACGGCAGTTTAAGAGTCTGAGTCTCATGCTTTATAATGTTCTAAACAAAAGAGAGGATATTGTTGGACTCAATAGCTATGAGGTCAAAAATATAGCAAATAGTTGGCTTCTCCAACTAGATTATGAAAATACCGAAGCATTACTCAAATTTCTAGAATAATCATAAGCGTTTATCACACATACACACACACCCACGCACACGCACAAACACACACATGTTTTTCCTTTGATTTCATTTCATTCAAATACTACTTATTTTTTATAAATTAATATTATAAACTGCACCACTGAATTTATCAAAAGGCATTCGCAGTACTGACTGCGGTAGACTATAGGTCCCAATTTGTGAACTGACTCCCAAAATGCAGGCTCAAAGCCTAGTTTGGGAACCAGTGCTAGTACCCTTATGTAAAGCTCAGTGCATATTTTTAGCTTAAGAACACGTTTGTAAATCATTTTCTAAGACAAATAAACGTTATTTTTATTATAACTTATATCAGTAGAAATTTCTAGGTGGCAGCAGAAGTGACAAGTTCAGTTTTTTTTTCCATAAAAAATCATAATAAAAAATGTATACCCGAATAGTTATTTTCTTTATACCTCGCATAGAACTTTTATAGATTTTTATAAATCATTTTAGATAAAATAAAGGTGTTAAGACAATTTTGTGGTTTTTAAAGGACGAGAACGAAAAATTGAGTATAGCGCCATCTGTAATTATTTATTTCGTGAGTGCGAAGTTTACGATATAAATAAATAATTACATATGATTGAATTACAGATATTGATTATTTTTGATACGGAGCTTCATTCCTATCTGGTGTCCCACGACACAACAAGACTTTTTTGTTCTGAGTCTGGGTGTTCTATGTGTCCGTTTCATGTATGTTTGTAAAGTCCTCCGCAACAAAGGATGTTCGTACATTCCTAATGCGAGAGTTGTTCTAAAAAAAAAGAAATGAATATTTTTACTTAGGTTAAAAGCTCTAGCAAATCAGAATATGGGGAAACTTAAATAGTATGAATATAAAACTAACAGTGCTAGTTGTATAAATTACCTTGACAATAATTTAATATTCAAAACAATATTTCAAAGTTCAAATATCACAGCTTGGCGGATCATCAGGAAGAGGGTAGAAAATTGCACGATGCCCTATGTACATATGTTTCCATGAACGTACGAAGAATTATGATTTCTTTACAACATAAAGAAGGGTAGAGGCAAACTTGGTAAAGAGCAAAAAATTCATTGGTGTGATGGGAATTCAGTAATTTTATTATGATAAAATATTTATTATATTTCACCTTTGAAAAACCATGAAATGCTTAGGTCCAATTGACTGCCTCGTTGGTCTAGTGGTTGGAGTGTGCGAGTGCTGATCATGAGGTCTCGGGTTCGATTCCCGGGTCGGACCAAATGTTTGTATGATCTACAAATATTTGTTTCGGAGTTTGGGTGTTTTTCTATGTATAATATGTATGTATTTACAAAAAAAAAGTATACAATATGTATTTATATCAGTTGTCTAGTACCCATAACACAAGCTCTGCTTAGCTTGGGACTAGATGGCGCTGTGTGTTAGATGTCCGAAATATTTATTTATTATTATTATTATTTAATTAATGTTCTTAGAGAATTAAAAAAAAACAAAAAAACGATGAAATTGAGAACCTCCTTCTTTTGGAAGTCGGTTAAAAACGAACCAGCTTTTTGAAGTATTACCATAATTCTTGAACAGTTTTTTCTTCGATGACTTTAAAATATATTTTTTACCCTTCCATCAACGTAACTGTAAAAATTGTAAAAAAAGTTTTCAATATCTATGTTATTAAATTGGTTTAAAGTTGTTTTTATCTGTTTGCTTTCAAACACCAAAAGAACAGCTTACTGTGTGACGCGATTAAGTAATTATGTCGGAAAATAACAAAGAAACTTTTTTGTGTCATATCAAAAATAAACATGAAAAAACACCATTCTGATACGCTATCAAAAGAAAAACATTTTAGTACATCAGTAAAGTTGCAGCGCAGGTGTCGCTAACTTGAGGAGAAGGGGACCCTCCTACGGATTTTTTGTCGATTTAGACATAAACACCGCTTAAGACTTGCCGACTGTTATATCTCCGATGTTGTTGTATATGTATAAATATACTTATATAGCTATAGAGGGTGCAGTAACACTCGCAGTTAGTCTGGGTGTAAGTATGAAATATTGTCGTTTTAAGTTAAGTGTTTAATACGTTTTACGTAAGCGTAAAATTGTTCTTCTTCTTTGTCCGAGCCATTCCCTAATTATTTGGGGTCCGTTCTCCTCGTTCTACGGTGCCACAACAATCTATCCTGGGTTGTCGAAACATATGTTTGGGCAAGCTCTAAGTCCTTGGCCACCGTGGACCACCAGGTGGCTAGTGAGCGTCCTCTACCTTTCCTAATATTTGGTAGCGCTAAGGCCTGTTTCACGACACGGCCTTCAGGGCGTCTCATGACATGACCAAACCATCATAGGCGGCTTCCGGTGAGTTTTTATGTCATCAAATCTATTTAATTATTAAGGTGGTTTGGAGGATGAATGATCTATTTGAGTATTAGGATAATACTTAATCTAATACCTTTTGCAGGATTACGGACTTGCGATAGTAATATTAGATATTTTGCTTTCTACTATTCTTAGCTATTCATTGCCAAAACCACATCTTGGTCATGATTTATGCACCCCAACGTTCACATATACGCATACATATATGTATACAGTACTACATAAGTCGACACAAAGTGATGTAAGCTCCCGTAGCTCTGCCTACGCCGTAGCCGTAGCCTGAGCTACATTTTTGTACTATTGTTTCATCCACTTGATAAAGTAATTGGAAATGGTTGAGTATTATAATTTTTCATTCATTTTATGATAATGAAAATTAAGAAATTAGTTCAGAACGAGTAACAACAACAAACATACACCTAAAATAACAGCATTTTTGCTGTCGTGTGTCGTTGATGAGGGCGAGACCAGGGGCCCAATGATGCAGAAGCATCACTAGGTCCCCATGGTGTAGGTCACCCTGCTGCAATTCTGTTTATGCTTTCCAGCAGGTAGAGTAGAGTCATTTTGGCAGGCAAAATACCTACCGGAAAAAAAAAACTATGTATGTTTGTATGTCCTACGGTCGCATCTTATCAGATTCGTAATATCGTGGCCCGGGTGTCTATATCAGTTATAACAAAAGTTTTTAGTCAGATTAATGACAAGTGGATACCGGCACTTGAATGCACTTGCAATTCAAGGAGTTATGGGGCTTTGCGTACACTCTTTCCCAAAGGCTGCTGGGTTTTCATATTAAACATTCTAGGATTTTATATGCAATAAAATGTATCAATTAAACTACAAACTTAATAAGTTTCTGAACGAAGTTTCATGTACCAATTATAAATGTTATAATATATTACATGAACTTAATATCGTTACACAAGTTGTGGGAAACAGCGGGCCCTATTAACGTCGCGTAAATACCTTGAGGGCACACAGTTTATCAGACTGTATTGTCGTTTCCTACAAATATCCGCCATCAGCGGTTAGAAACAAAACAAGGATGTACATTTTCTAGATAACCATAAGTATCACTATTATATAATTATTATAACTATCACTATTAAAACACTTTAACTTGATAGTGATTATGTTTGGGGAGATTTGATACACGTCAACACCATTTAATAATCTACTGCTGGACATAGGAATGAACTAAGAAAGAAAGTTTTGCTTCTTTTTGCTGTGATATTAAAATGCGAAGTTTGGTCCTTAATCGGCTCTGGCAACACCTACAAGATGACGGGTAACATGATTTCATACAATAAAAACAACCTAAACAAAGTTCGTTGTGATCTTAAATAACGAAAACTAAAATTTTTGTAAATTTTAAAACTGCAGGAAATAACCAATTAATGTCGATCTCTAATTATGTGCTCAACCGCAATGTAATATTCTACAAAGGGCTTAGAGTTTTTAATTCATTTTATTCTGCTAATATATTATTACCAACGATTTTATTTGTTACTGTGTACTTTTAAATGGGGATTACATCTGTTGTTGTGAGTTACAGTATTTTGTTCATTAAGGTAGAAGTTTTAAGACATACAAACACACTGACATTGCTCTTATGCAATGAATCTGAGTTGTATATATATCCATCCATCCAAAACTATCCATATCTAGTGACTAATAGTTCCAATATCAACAAGATTTACGCTCACGTTCGAGTTACAACACGCTACCTTTAGCGTGCGAGGCGTACAACGAATAAATCAAGTGGTGTCTCATTCTTCCCCTATCGCCTGGTGGACGTGACGGTCCTAGTTTGATGGCTGAGGTTCGCAACTGAATATTTTATTTAAATCTGCCCTGTGATTTGGTAGAAACTGATTGTTTATGTATCGGTTTATTGCGTGAAAAATTTAACGCACGATTGGAATTTATGGCATCACGCAGCGAGAAATTCACAGGAATTTGATTATTTGCAGGGTTTATTATACATTTTTTACTTATGTAATTTACTCTTCCGATAGAAGTAGCCTTTGAGGATATTATTTTTTAAGTTTTTTTAAGTTTACTTTTTAGAACACCTGAAAAATCATATTAATCACGTTTTGAATTTTTTATTTCATTTTACTTTTCTATTTTACAGAATGCAAGAGGAAGCCCAGTGATCGAAATTTGAGCACAATCCTTTTTTTATTATTTAAGCGTTCTGCTCTCCTCTTTTCGTAAAAACGAGTACAAAGTTTTTTGATTCACATAGGTATATACGTATAAAAACATGAATTGCAATAAACCATAGACAATTCAGTATGCATGAAGTTATAATATAATTATGGATTAGTAAAATAGCCAATATAATTTAGCATATTTCAACAAGCAGAGTAATAAAGCAGTTTTTGGATTAAATTAATACTGGAGAAGAATAAAATCAGGTATTAGCATAGTCTGGAGTAAACTACACACATAGACGCATTTTATAAAACTCACCAAGCAGTTAAAACTCAACTCAATTAAACCAAAATAAAATAAACATTTAATACTAAGGAAAAACAACGTTTTACGTTGTAGGTACATAATAAATGAGTATAATTTATTAAATCGCGCCTCTACCCTTTTAAGATGCACTGTTCGTTATATTATTCAACACTTCATAATCCGTGCTTCCCGCTACAACTTGCATTAGAAGTTTTAACTCTACCTGGCATCCATTTTGTATTCGTGCCCGAATTTAATCCTGCGGCGTGTCCGGCCCGCGAAAATTATTTATACTGACGAACGCCGTAAATAGGGGATTAAACAGGATCCCTAAATACCCGTATATTTAGAATTTTCGAGGGTATCGCGTAACCGGTAAAATTAATTCCTTTTATTTAAACAAGTCGCATATTTTCGTATTAAGCGCGCAAACTGATCAGTAAAGCCTTCGATGTTTGAATACGGATATTCGTTTCGAATGTCAAGGTCGGTGACCCCTGAAGGGTCGACGCGTAATGACGTGGCAGTTGTTAACTTTTGTTATCCTTGGATATCGATTATCGAACTAATAACTTTGAATGCACACATTAATAGGGATCAGCTGGACTTTCTTGGAAGTTATAACGATTTATTTGTCTTAAATTTACAATAGTATTAGCCAATTTAAGCCAATTAATATGAGAAACAATGAAAATACAGTTATTTTCGATACAACACTTCAGATATCAAACACCAACATGAAAAAAACAATCTACTGAATGACCGTACATTTTTTCAAAGATACTTTTATGCCTCAAGGCAATATCAAATCAAGAAAAGATTCCAGTTCAGATTGAAACGGTGTACTCGGGGCTGATTTTCAACAGGGACCTCATATCATCGTCATCTCAACCGAAAGACGTCCACTGCTAGAAATGACTACACCTATAGTCAGGAAGATTCCAGGAACATCCACATATATATACAAACTAGCTGACTCACGCAACGTCGTTTACGTCTCCTATTGCCCGTAGCGTAAAAAAATTCCCCCGTTTTTGTAACATTATTCATTGGCGCTCCGCTCCTATTGGTTTTAGCGTGATGACATATAACTTATAGCCTTCCTCGATAAATGCACTACCCAACACTGAAATAATTTTTCAAATCGGACAAGCAGTTTCTGAGATTAGCGCGTTCAAACAAACAAACTCTTCAGCTTTATAATATTACTCGTAGCATAGATTAAATGTTTGCTCCTTCATAATCTCAGATCTGCTTTACCGTACGATTTGTCATGTATTGCATGACATTGTATTCGAATACATACTTGTTGCTACTAAATCAAGGGACTCAGTATACATACACATTTTTTATTGCGTATATTAGGATCACAGGCACCATTTTTTCAGTCATCATGAAAAATCGATACTTTCACTCGACTGAAACGGCTGGGAAAAGCTAGTTGAATGTAAATAATTACAAAACTTGTCATACATATTCTTCGTGTTCTTCTTTCAGTGAGATCTTACCCTTCAATCAAGCTCAACAACTCTAAGAACACAATGCGCTTCAAAACAAAACATGTTCTATCACTATGAATAAGTTAAGCATCCCCCAAAAGCCTATTACATCTACTCAGTGACACCTATTCACGAGCTCACATTCTTCATCTTACACAAAGTCGAAGCGAACCGCGAGCGGAACGCAAAAAGATTTCGTTCACTCCTGAATGGAATAGACCGGCAATCCCTTGAGCCGTCTTGCGTGATGAATGATGTTGTTCTTTTCATTCGTACTTAGAATCGTGATCTGTAGAATATCTCCGATTACATAACGCGTTTCCCAGTGATAAAACGCTTGAAATATTTTTTGGGACGTACATTGCTTTAAGTTATGATGTTTCAGCTTTCATATAGAATATGATCAATGAATATAGGGTTTGCATTCTGAGTAGTTGAACATTATTTTTAAATTGATTTTTAGCGCATGTTGATATTTTGCATATTACTTTATTATAGTAGGCCACCTTTCTATGAAGTCTACGTTCAACAGTTGACTATTAAAGGATGTTTATGTGATTGACTTTCCATGTCTAAATTTTCTTAAATAAATAAATCAATATTTCGGACATCTAACACACAATGCCATCTAGTCCTAAGCAAAGCAGGCCTTGTGTTATGGGTACTAGAAAACTGATACAAATACATAATATATAAACTTTTTTTTGTAAATACATACATATTATACATAGGAAACACCCAAACTCCGAAACAAATATTTGTAGATCATACAAACATTCGGTCCGACCCGGGGATCGAACTCGAGACCAACGAGGCAGTCAAAGTCAAATGTAATCGATCGTATAAGTAAGTTACACTTAACAAAAATGTTATAATTTTAGTTAAGTACGTTATAATATATAAAAGTTTACCACAATTGTTAAATAGCCGGTTTGAGTAGTTTTCTTTGCAGTATTGTTTAACCGCTTTCACATTTGAAGTACTGACACTTGTCCAGTCTGGACCATCTGATTGCATTTGATTGAGCAAAAAGTACAAAACCTCAATATGAATTTAACATTTTATATAACAGTTGAAAACATCCTAATAAATTTTTGCAGTAAATACATTTTCTGCATTCAATAAGTTTATGGATGTTAGAGGCGAATGGAAGTTTTAATGTCAAATTAACAGCACAACTATATTGCCATGACGTCACCGAAGCAAACATGTACTACAAATAGAAATTACCTTCATGTTAGACTCGACAAACATATCTGCCCCAAATTGACAGTCACTAAAACGAGTAGTTTCTGTGACGTCAATGTGCCACTTGATACCTTCTTCATGGTCAAGCCTTTCTATTGTCGAACTCGTTTAGTTGTTTACAAAGATTAGCAGACAATTTCAGTGTAATTGTTCCATCATATATTATTTCGTTGTACATAATTAATTACATACTAAGTACACACCATAATTAAAAGACAATGACTAACATTACCAATCTATAAATTTTGGCTTTGAGTGACCCCATGAGAATGAAGAAGAAGGAGTCGGGTCTCTAGCTTACTCGGTGAAAGATAATGAAAGAAACTTTGGTCTAAATATCTGTTTTCTATGAGGCAGTGGTAGGCACTTCGGTCGAGTCGACCCATATGTATCGAAGCTTAGCTCTACCACAATAAAATGCACCATCCATAAGAGCATGAGATACAGGATAGCGGATCATAAGTGATGGATGAAATGAACTAATCTGGCAATTATGCATAAATATTATTAGATTGTGGATAAATATTAATTATTAGTTTTTTCAGGTAAAACTGTGCCTAATACATTTAAATTTTCGTAAAATGCCTTAAAAATTATAACAGAGTGTGCCTCGTGTGTTTGAAGTTTGAAAACGTAACTTTCTTGCATTGTTTTAAAAAATGCTTCTATAAATATCCCAGCATGATGCCAGCTCCCGCATGTTGGGCTCGCAGGGAGGCATCGATTGGCTGTAATTGTATTATCTTACCCTAAGGTGAGAGGACTGGTAATCAATGGGAAAATAAAGGGCGTTGCGGTGTCGCCTGCTCATTTTACTTAAAGCTTTGAGAAATTATTTACAGTTTATCTTTGATGTTTCGCCTTGCAGATATGCTTATGCGATTCAACGCCAAGGAATTTTTCAAAGATTTTTTATTTATTGTACTACAGTGCAGCTTCCTTTATGTGACTTTTAATCTCGTTGAAAAACATTATTTTCATTTGAAATCTAGGGATTAATTTCCGAAACTTGTCAACCTATTTGTAAATGGTCTGAAAGTATTGCCGTTCTCAATAAAGCCTCGTTGACTATGGTGGTTTTGAATTTTTAAAAAATGAAATACATACTATCCTTATAAATGTAATAATAGTTGATCGTACTTCTCTTTTAATTTTCGAAATTATCAAAGACAGTAAATATTATTACTTATTGACGTGACAACGTCTTATAATTCGAACGGCGTTACCTGACATCATGCGGCTTTACCTCGCTCTGAGGCGTTCCATTTAAGGCTTGAAGTGCACTTCAAGCCTTAAATGGAAGAGATCTAATCATTTCATCAATGTTTCGTCATGACGTTGTCACGTTAAACTATCGTCCGTAAACAGAATTTTCAGACAACCATTTTTTTTATCAAACTATTCCCAGATTACACTATCATTTAAATAAACAGTATAGCTTCTCCAAAAACATTTTTCGTTTGTAAGTAGTTCACGAACATAGAACAAAATTTGTATAATCGCATTAGACGTGCCGGTGCTTTGTCTGGGGATTTATCCGGTCACAACTACCTCGATAGAGAGATCATTGGTATTAGTAAGGTCCACGAATGAAACTAGTGGTGTGCCATTCTCTGATAGACGTCTGGGAGTGCTATATATTTGTTTGCTCGTTTTCTTTGCATTTTAATGGTATAAAGGGCAGACGTATCACCTGATAGGAATTGACTACCGTCGTGCAAGTGCATTGCCGAGCTTTGTTCCTTCCCGTCACAAAACTAGCTCCCCAAATTCATAACTTACAAACACTGGAACCTTATTCTCGTCCGGAGTTGACAGAGGCTATGAAGTAACTGGCTATGTTTGACTTAGTAATGCAAGGGACATTATTTCTGTTTTAACATTTTCAAACATGATTGTATCCTTTAATTGATACGATTTTTTTATTGCTATTATTATACCTACTATAGTTTCAAAGTTTAGTTTCAATATATTTTTAAACAAATGAAATATATGTAACTAGCTTTCACCTGCGGCTCCACCCGCGTTTATGTAGGATATATGTAGGGCCTTTATCCTTTCTCAAGAATTAAAGAATCTCTTTTCTAAATTACATTGAAATTAGTGCAACGGTTTAGCACTGAAAGTGTAATGACTGCACGTTTGGCCTAGTGGTTTAACGGTCACCACGCCGTTTCCTACTTCGCCAAGTGTCGTGGGCTCAAATCTCACGTAGGACAACACTTTGTGTGATCCACAAATTGTCGTTCTGAGTCTGGGTGTTCTTTGTGTCCGTTTCATGTCTGTTTGTAAAGTCCCCCGCGACACAGGATTTATTCCTAGTAGGGGAGTTGTCTTTAAAAAGAAAATTGATAGATAGACAGACAGAGTTACTTTCGAATTTAAAATATTAGTATGGATTTTTTGTAGTAGTGTATGCGACTGCTATACTTAGTTTGAAAGTAAATGCCGTTGTGTGTCAGACGTCCGAATTTTTTTTATTAAAACAATGTATGAATAAGTAAATTACTTGCAAAAAACTAAAACAAATCATCTTCCTAGCCTTTATTATTCACAAGATTATTTGGGATCGACTTCCAGTTTTTTTTTTTTTATAGTTAGCTGCCAAAATGACTCTGCCCTACCTGATGGTAAGCATGAACAGAATCCAGGAGTAGCGGTCACCATCCTCATTGCGAAGAAGGGCAATGCAGCATGGTGACCAGCAGTTCAACCGGTTTTACCTGAATATCAGTTTTTCCACGGAGCGACTGGCATCGGACCTCCGCAACCCTGAGGACGAACTTAATTCGAAGATTGAACTAGTTGTCAGTGTATTTGAGTGCACTGACTTCCTAATAACAATTGCCATAGATGTTCATGACAACCGGGATCGGCGGCTTAACGTGCTCTTCAAGGCACGGGCGGGAAACACCGCCATCTACCATAGGTACTCCGAGTTGCTATTAAGAATTTCTTGTGAGAAAAACCCAACAGCAGTCCGACCCGGGAATCGAACCCGATACCTCTTGATCGGCAGTCCCTTACGCTGACCACTGAACCAACGAGACAGTCAAACTAAAACTAAAATATAAGGTTGAAAAAAAAAACCAACCTATAAATTGACGGTCAATTTTCCGTTACTTGTCATCCCTATTCTGGACCGTTGTCGCAGGCTACATTAATATTCCAACTTTGTCGAACGTGTTTTGTTTTCTGTTGTGCTATTTTGTTTTTGTTTTAATTAGTAAGCTTGTTCGTTGAGGTGTAAGCCATTAAGTGGGCGACAGACGGACAAATTAAATTGTGTACCGGACTGAACGAAATAGAGTTTGGAGTAGGTACTAATTTTAGAAACTGTTTAATTTTCATGTCAGTATAAAACAATGGTCAATGATTTGACCATTGTTTTATACCATCATGAAAGTAAAAATAATTTGGAGTACTAATTTTAGAGACTGTTTAATTTTCATATTAGTATAAAGCAATGGTCAATGATTTGACCATTGTTTTATACCATCATGAAAGTAAAAATAATTTTAAAAATTACTCTGGAATTACTAGAATTAAAAACTAGTGAAATTTGAAACTTAACGAAGAAAATAAAAATAGTTGATTTTAAAACTCGCCTTGACAAATTTCAGAACACGAAAGTTTTTGTTTCTAAAAATGAAAAATTTTGCCACTATGCAGACTGCTTAGTTGATATAAAAAAGCATTTTGACATTTGATATGATGGCAATATAAAAAAAGTTTGTTTAAGCGATACAAGAACTGAGACGATGAGAAATTTATTGTCAATCCAAAAAAATCAAGGAAAAACTAGCGACTTGTATAATGATAGTACCTTATTTACAAACCAAGTTTAATATCAGATAATCATAACTATTTTATTACATATACAAATCAGTAAGATCATAAATATTTCTTAACAGTCTCCTTCGAAAGGAGGTTTTAGTTTTTGTTTTATTACACTGGCTTGACGAGCCTGGCCTGCTACATAGATATACCATTTAAATTTAGAAAAATGAAAATTCATTTTGCCAGTCAGAATATTAATATTATTCATAACCTACATTTTGTACCTTTGAAAGCAAAGTGATCCTTTCATATCATTCACGTCTAATTACCAAGTACCAACAAAAACATTCCCATAAAAATATTTTTCATTCCCTCGACAACCCTCCTCCGCATCAACGCATTTAAAAACAAAAACATTCAGTTTAAAAGGCTCTGTGTACAAAGCGAGAGAAGGAAATCCTCTAATTGCGGCGTCGTACGGCCGGCATTGAGGCGATAAACATGAATAATGTCGCAAGATGTCCGACACTACTGTCGGACACTTTATTTTCTCGCATTTGAATAGGGCTGAGAAAATATTTAAAAATCGATTTCAAAAAACGTTTAATTGATTAGAAATTTTGATTCCATCGGTTGTTGAAACACTCTAACAGTAAAATACTGCAAAACTTCTTGACAAAATTAAGTAAAGCCAAATGTAAGATTAGTTTTTCTTACAGTTGGAGTGAAATGGAATTTCAGTGTTCTGATACTCGCTTTCAAAGTTACTATTTTTGTAAAAGTATCCCTAGCAAAATATACCCATTTATGACTATATCTCGTTATCTGTAACTTCAAATTAATAATATCTGTCACGCTTTAAGTTTTTAGATAAAAAAATTGTTATCCATGTCTTTGAAAGTATGAAGTCATGATTGCCATAGATGTTCATGACATCCAGGACCATCGGCATAACTTGATTCTCCGAGGCACGGGAAGTACCGCCAACTTCCAAACTCCGGCCTATTATTAAGAATTTAATACAATAAAAATCCAGAAACATTTTTTGAACCGGTCCGGTTATTGAACCCGAGACCTGACTATGCGCCTGCGGATTAATTAGCCGCTAGACCAAAGAAAAAACGAAATTTTCGGTGTTTATTATTTAACATCCTGAAATTCTGATTATTAATGTAGACTTCTTTCATTCATTTTAAAACTAGATTTCACTCATACCTTCGCCAAATAGACGACTATTTTAATTCCTCGGGAACAGCATTCAGACTCGGTACTTCTTCCGAATGAGCGATTTTTGACAGGGATTTTCTGAACTTTTGGGAACGTATAATAAAGTTTTATGACAATGATAACGATAAAAGACAAACACACATTACGTGAAAACCAGCTACACTATCTCCTTGCCTCATCAAGCCTATTCTGGTGGTCACTATGACAATAATAGGTACGTTATAACCGAACTCCAGAGTTTTAATGGTAGCTTCTTCTTTGTTTTACCCTTTTCCATTTTATTTGGGGTCGGTCGTATCACGCGTCTCCAGGCAGCTCGGTCCTGGGTCGTCTCTTTGTTGACTTGGGCTTATTTGAGATTCTTGTTTACTATGGGCATCCATGTGATTCGGGGTCTTCCTTGTCTTTGGGGTTTAGTTTCGATATCTAGTACTTTTGAGAATATTGTCTGTCTGGACTTTAAAAGAGACGGTGATCCCTGAGTTTGTTTCGTCCTTTCTTCTCAGGGCTAGTCCAGTCATCATGCTACAACTCATCTGCTCAGAAAAAGTTTAACTTGCAAAAGTGTTCATGTAACCTAATTGCAGAATAAATGATTTCATTTCATTTCACTTTTCTGGCCATGTGGTCGGATGGTCGCCTCATAACGTGGCCGTACCACCGCAGACGGTCTCCTGTAGTTTATCTGGGATAGGTCTTACTTTGAAGGTGCCTCTTATATGTGTTTCTGTCATGATCCAGCCTAGTCACACCACCTGCCCACATGAGCATCTTCATAGATATTTAGAGAGTCTTACTGGTAGCTGCTAAAGGGTTTTACTATTATTAACTCTTGGCTCACTTAAAAGTAATAACACTTACATAATAAGAAATTGATTAAAATATGTAACGTGAATTAAACTAAATTTATTAAATATTATAAATAAAGTTAATCAACGCCATCTAGGATGTTATAGGAAAATTAATAGAAAAATACAGTACTGTTTGTTCCAAACTGCCAACTAATGCAATTTATTTGTTGCAAGTGAATATAACAATAAAAGCTGAAAAATATTAAAAATAATCTGTTTAAATCAGACAAAATAAAATTCACTCCTCGTTTTAGTTGGTTTGAGATTAAACTGTTCTAGATCCGATTAACCGAACCCTTTTTAAGAAGTGAAACATCCTATATATTATCATGCATATCTATACTATATTATTATATTTTCAATTTGAATTCGTATTATGTAATGTGATGTGTGGTATTATATCATATGCCTACATACAAAATCGAAAACTTTTATAAATTGTATTAAAAAACAAAGTGACACATAACAAGTAGTCAAATATCTTGAAATTAACGTGTAATATGCAAAACTAATTATTTTCACTTCCCACATAATCGATTTAGAACTTGTCACAACTGTTACTGCCAACCCTAAAACGTCACCTGCTCTGCTTTTAGGAGATAACACTCGCAATACGAACATTTTCTCTTTACCCGGGTTTCGTAATTCAGTAGACATTTTGATTCATTTTGATTAATACGAGTTAGTAATGACAGAGAACTTGTACGAGTTGGGATTGTGATTTATGGGATTAAACGTAATTTATTATGTAGTAGTTCCGAATATTAAGTGAAAGATGATGTCAAGCTTTGGCGAAAACTTTCTGACTTCTGATTGATACAATAAAAGTGCTTGCTCATGTGAATGAAGAATATGTACGTCAAGTACTCCAAGTAATTTTTCACAAAGGTATAAAACTTGTTATCATTTATTTTTATATAACATTTTAAAGTGTTTGAGTAAACGTATTATGGTCTATGACTTAATCAAAGTAGACAACCCCATTTAATCTTGGGAATAATAAAGGCTAGGAAAAAGACTTAGATTAAAATAAATAAATAAATATTTTCGGATATCTAACACACAGCGCCATCTAGTCCCAAGCTAAGCAGAGCTTGTGTTATGGGTACTAGACAACTGATACAAATACATCCATACTTTTTTTTTGTAAATACATACGTATTATGCATAGAAAACACTCAAACTCCGAAAAAAATATTTGCAGATTATACAAATATGTGGTACGACCTGGGAATCGAAACCGAGACCTCAAGCACAGCAGTCGCTTACGCTACCACTTGCGCCACCGAGGCAATCAGTCGTAATTATTTTCACTTCCTACATAAATAAGTTACTGATTGGGTTCTTCTTATGTGTATATTTGTAAGACTAAAAATACATAAAGGAACATAAAATATAAATATTGATTGCAAATTCGCTAATGTCACAAAATATATATCAACTATAACCATGATTGCATATTACTTTTAAATTACCGACAAAATTGTTTTACTTATTTTCAAATTACCATACTCATTGATAAACACACTTAATTTCCCATTATCCACACTTCCTACATCTTTATTCATTACTGAGAAACCTTTGCGCGAAGCCACGCGTGTCGAATCACTATAATTATAACAAATTTGGCTTGTGTTGCAAACAATGCTAATTTGGAAACATCTGTTCAGTATGCAACAGAGTACGCAGTTTGCGCATTTTGTGTCATTATAAGGATTATTGCAGGAGGCGACTGGCTATTAAATAAACGTTAGAAGTTTCCTTACTCGTTTTTGTCTGGGGTGATGTGGTGGTTGCAACGAGATGCTTGGTATTTATTTATGCAAATTAGTTGCGCTCTCTGTTGTTTTGAAGCGGTTTTGTATATAGTAAATGTTTGTGATTTGTATCAAAACCTGTTTTGATATTATGTAAACATAAATTTTAACTCCTAAAATATTGAGTTAATGGACAAACAGATGGTCAGATGTCGAAAAACGACTACCTCTACCCTTGCAGCAGTCAATAGTTATATTTGCGTTACGGGCCTTTAAAGTGAGAGTATGGTCTTTTTTTGAAGATTTGGGGCTCATTTCGTTCTGAAAATACCACAGATGAGAATGTGTCCTACACAGTTTTTTTTATTTATTTTTTATTTTGGCCCGCCAATATGACTCTACTCTGCCTGATGGAAAGCATAAGCAGAATCCAAGAGTGGTGGCCACCATACTCATTGCGAATGCAGACAATGCAGCATGGCGACACACACCATGGCGACACACACCATGGCGGCCTAGTGATGCTTCTGCATCTTTTAGTCTAGTCAACAAGTATGGAACTTGTTGACTAGACTATTTGGGCCTCCGGTCTCGTACTCACCAACGAAACACGACAGCACGAACGCTGTCATTTTACGTTGATTTTCTGTGCGAGGGTAGTACCGCCCCGGTCGCGCCGGCCCGTTCGTGCGGATATCAGCGTGGCTCTACTACCTTGATTACTGCCCAAAAGATCTAAAGAGTACTCGAGAGCCTTTCAGCTTTTGAATCTTCTAAGCATTAAACTGTCAAGGTAGTGTCGACTCCAAGAAACACGAAAGGGTCGAAATCTATTATATGCTGCTAAACATATTTATTGAAGTTATTCTTAAATTACACTGAAAAAATAATACCTACACAACCTAAACAGTATTTAACCTAGAAACAATATATCTTACGTTACAAATGTTATTTTTAAACTTTTTAATTTACACACAACGTAATGACAACGCAAAAACAAATAAATGTGAACTCTTCATGAAAAAGAGTCATTGGTATCGGCAGACGCTTGGTCAATATTTGTCACATTGTTTGGTTTGTGGTGGACAGTGTCGTGTTTGTATCTGTCTATTAAAACAAATAAAGCTATAAAGATAATTATAACAATATAAAAGTGTTTTTGTTAAATAATTAATATATGAACAAGTACATATCCGACCGTTCTTATGTGCTGCAATTTTTATCGTTCTAATAAAAATAATATATACCGTACGGTATATATTATATATACCGTACGGTATATATAATATGTAGTATATATTAGTATACTGGGTCTAACATAAACAGATATTACTACCTACTCTTAATAAAAAATCATTTTTCCTAAATCATTTAAAAAAAAATAATTAAAAATATTCTGTCCAGGATTTTTTTAGACAACCCAGTTTTAAAATATTTTATATTATCCGAAATTAATTGTAAAAAAAGTTTTATTCTATTATCAGCTCGGTG
The DNA here is from genome assembly GCA_949125395.1 of Diaphora mendica. Taxonomy (NCBI): domain Eukaryota; kingdom Metazoa; phylum Arthropoda; class Insecta; order Lepidoptera; family Erebidae; genus Diaphora; species Diaphora mendica. The sequence goes on along the minus strand of OX421310.1, from coordinate 37,331,147 downwards.
CAGGTCGATCTAGGGTCGGATCTTAGACCATAAATAATTTGATGATAAGTCAGAAAACAAATTGATCCCGTTGAATGAAATCATAATTTTTCAACATTATTATTATTAACTGCCTCAGCGCAGTGGCAGCGTATGCGACTGCTGTGCTTGAGGTCTTGGGTTCTATTCCCGGGTCTGCATCTGCAAATATTTGTTTCGGAATTTGAGTGTTTTCTATGTATAAAATTGGTGTATTTACAAAAAAAATATATACTATGTATTTATTTATATCAGTTATCTAGTGCCCATAACACAAGCTCTGCTTAGCTTGGGACTGGATGACGTTGTTTGTTAGATGTCCGAAATATTTATTATTTATATTTATATCTTGGCATTATTAACACCACAAATTTATTATTTTTGAAAAATGACAAAGCCGCAAACTTTATTAGCAAACACTTTAAAATAATTATCCGTTAAAAGTACACTCTGTTTTCCAGACTTCTATTGTTAACTCGACTAACTATTGTGTTGACGACATGCGCTTTTGTTCTGAAATATTTCTTGATGTCCTGCGATGTGACTGTACTATGGCCATGTTCATGCTTGGATTCTAGCCAAAATTGACCCCGTCATATTTATGATACCATAAACGAAGTTGTCAACCAAGCAATTTAAAGTAAGAGCTTGTTGGTGCAGCTACACATTATTATAGTATTCTAATTATTTTTTGTCTAGACGTTTGTGATAATGAAGAATGAATTAATAACAAGAGTATGTAACTTTTCACATTAATGCACATCGATAATTTTAAAGAATTTTGGCGAATACGATTAATATTAATTTTTTTATGTTTTTATTCAACATTTTTTTCATACATTTTAAGTTGTGGCTTAATATGTTTGGCTTTTATTACTTTACTAACGAGTTGAGTTTTATTTTAGAAGAATTGCTGTTTAAATTTTTGAAAATTATTAAGTGTTATTTTAGGAGTCTTTCACATATTGTTTTAAAATTGTATAACCAGGAGTAATATTTTAGAAATTATTAAAACAAAACATGAGCATGATAGTAGAGACATAAAAAAAAAGTTTTCAGTTGTAATTTGTTACAATTAAATAGTTCTCAAAGTGTCTGCTATGATATGATAATTCTATCAAATAAGTAATGTCCTAAAATAATAATACTAAAATAAAGGTTTAAAAGCGAATCAAATTTCTCTTCTATCTATACACTCGTATAATTATATAAAAATGAAGGGCTGAAATGTACCACCAAATTAAATAATTCTTTTTTTTACGTGTTTGTTATTGTTAGGACGAGGTTTGTGTCCAAGAAAGTATTTTTTTTGTCCGCGACTGTACGCTGCCTGTGGGAAGCTGAGACAGATACGTAAATATGGCGTTACGAAGTTCGTCGGGTCAGCTTACCTATAACCTTTAAAGTGTTCTACCTTGTACCACAGTAATTTAATATTTCTGGGATAAATATTGAAAGTATATATGCATCAACAAACAACCACTTACGAAGCCATATTTGTCAACCTAGAATATAAAGTAGTTACTAACTAAATAGGGAAACACACATTCCGAATCCTGTGATCGATATGCCTAATTAAACATAGATGTGTTTGCCAACAACATGAAAGCTAAACCCAAAGTATCTACTCACCAAATTATGGTCGGCAGTAATTCAACGTCCCTGAAAGTCCAGGCACTTCTTTCAACGGTAAATAGTACAAAATAAATGAGCTTGTAATTAAACCGGTGTTTAGACAAACATGGGGACCGCTCACATCAAAGGCAAGGGATGAAGATTAAACAGGACTGCGTCTGCGCCACGTGCTGGCATTAGTCTGTTCTACATCAACCACGATAACATCACTATCGAAATCTCTTCGCTCTAACCTTATTTGTTTGACAATAAAGTCGCAAATTACTTGGCATTATTTTGAACATGTGCATGAGTATAACTATTGGTAACAAGAGTTGACAATGCAACTAGTCTCAACTACCATGGGATTTGCCGGGAAATAGGGTATCTATTACTTGTAAGCTTTTAAAAGCAAAGATAAGGTTGTTTGCGAAGTGTAGTTAGGGATTTTCTTATGGTTTAGAGATTATGTATACAACATTATAGTCAATTCTGCAATAGGCACATTTAATAAATTGACATGCAGGATAAAAAGAAACAAAACAATATTCTTGTATAGCTATTGAAACAGAATGTAAGTAGTAAATAAGTTCATGGCAACTACATAGTTGTTATTTATATATTTCATCATCAGCCTATCGCAGTCCACTGCTGGACATAGGCCTCTCCAATTGCACGCCACCTGGTTCGATCCTCGGCTTCTCGCACTCACTCCACCTAGCCTGTGGACGTCCTACACTACGTTTGCCGAGACGCGGTCTCCACTCAAGAACCCGTTTACCCCAACGGTAATCAGTTCTGCGGCTAATATGGCCAGCCCACTGCCACTTCAGCTTGCTAATCCTCTGGGCTATGTCGATGACCTTGGTTCTCTGCCGGATTACCTCATTCCTGATGCAATCCCTCAGAGAAACGCCGAGCATATTCGTTTGATACTAATTTCTATTAAAAGAAATGATATTATAGTGGACGCTAATATTTTAAGTAAGCATTTTGTTTTACAATTTGCTTCTTGGTAGGTTTTTTTATTGCATAGGGGGCCAACGAGCAGACGTATGGACTGATGGTAAGCGATTACCACCGCCCATGGATACCCGCAACACCAGAGGTGTCACAAGTGGGTTGCCGGCCTTTGGGGGATGAGGGGAGGGGTTGGGGTATGGGCCTCCGGTATCCTCACTCACTCGGTGAAACACAGCGCAAGCGCTCAGGTCGAGCCGGCCCATGCATGCCGAAGCGTGGCTCTCTCACAGTATCGATAGTTCTTATAATTCACGGGATTAAAAGCTCCCCACTATCACGAGTATGCACTCTGTGTAGTAAAGCGTAGTTGTAAGCCATATTGAGTGAAATGAAATATCGAAGTTTTTATTTTATGGGATAACAGCGTCAATTTGGCAAGAGAACATTGTTTTCTCGACACGAAATCCAGATTTCCATTTACGCAATCTGCGGTAAAAGCGTAGGATATTCGATACAGTATATCAGACTATTGACTTTAGTACCTATTGTATCAGTAATTTGTTATTCTGTGGTTCTATTGGGCTGCTTTCGTCACTTGCATTAGAGATGTTTAACTCCTTTCTATATTTTAGTTTTTAAAAACAGTATGTGAAGTTCATTACCTCAATTATGTGATTAAATATAATGTTTCGCATTAACGTGAAAACGTGGGTGGCATGCTTATCAAATTTACTAAAACTTTAGTATTGTTTCAAAGAGGCCGTAAAACTCACAACTATTACGTCTTATAGGTAGCTTCGGCTCGAGCATTTACATTTCGTAAATCAACTAAGTTTATATTAGTGTTACTTAAACTTGAAATTATCCAATTCTTAAGATTGTTTCCAATATTTACTTAATTTCTAAGTCACTGGTAAATTACTAACCAATACTTCAATATGGATCAATCAGCAATATACAAGCGAAACCGTTCTTATAGAACAATAACCTAGATGCGTAAGCACTTAGGGATATGGCTCGAAGTAGGTCAGCCCCCAAGAGGTTCGTCTCGGATACTCGGATAATGGTACGAATACACGCGAACAATGGCCGATGCATTCGAGGTGCTTCGACTTTACCGTTCGCACTTGGCACGCTGTTATGTTCTACCTTTATATGGAACGTGGAATATTTGGAATTTGAAACTGGTTGTTTTTTGACATTACGTTGCTGCTATATGCGATGATAAGATTTTTCTTGTGTAGTAATTTCCAATTAGATGTTGTAGTTGACAGTTTTTTTATTGTTTTATGGAATAGGCCGGCAAACGAGCAGACGTATCGCCTGATGGTAAGCGATTACCGTGGCCAATGGTCACCAACACCAGAGGCATCACAAGTACGTTACCGACCTTTGGGAATGGGGGGGGGGGAGATAGGGGGAGGGGTTGGGGTATGGGCCTCCGGTATCCTCACTCACTCGGTGAAACACAGCGCACAGCACAGTGAATGTAATGTAGCAGATAAATGAAAGTGTAAAATGAATTAAGTTTAAGGAAATTATCATAATAATGATTTAAAACAATTGAAATTGCTATTCTTTATCATTTGAATAGTTAGAAACCCATGAAAGTATATTGGAACGGAAATCAAGATCCGTTTACAACGATAGCTAATGTGCATATTGGTGCAATATGGCATAAAAATATCCCATTTCACTCTTTATGTTAAGATCCATATATTTTTATGTATATATAATACATTGAGATAAAGTTACTTTCACAACAAAAATTTTAATCATTCATATCCATCCATAGTTTCAATAATTTCCAATTTAAGGTTGTAACCCTCCGTCCTCGATACATTTTCCACCCTTTTGTGGACCTCAATCTCTTTTAAAGCATCCAATACTGCATTTACGGACATATTACATCCCGTATTTCCGATTTTGTATTCAACTCAGGTCATTTTGCGTACAACCCTGTCTGGACGGGTCCAAAAGCCCGATTATATTAATCCTACGTGCGTTTTGTCGTACGAGGTCTGGATGGTCAGTTTCATTAAAACGCGGCGTTCTGATTGGCTGAATTTCAATGTATTTTTTTAATTACGTAATTACATGAATGATGGAAATGTTTCCATTGATATTATTAAAAAAATAATTTGGTTTATTTATTGAAATGGAGAAACCACTTGCAGTTTGTAAATAAATTGATTATAATAATTTATTAATTCAAATTTTATTCACTCTATTTTTTCCTATCTATTTTCAAATATTTAATTTAAAAAAAAACATACCAATCAAATTGAGAACCTCCTCCTTTTGGAAGTTTGTTAAAAAATAAGAAAATTTGTAACTTATTTTATAAACAATAATTAAAATATCGAGTCCTGAACTTTAATAATGAAACTAATAGTTATTTGCTGCTTCGTATTATATTCCAAATAAATTACTGTTATATATAAACTTTCTAAACAAAATAATGACACTGATTATACCTATTAAGATTAGTAGGAATTCTAATTTTTAATACATTTTCCAAAAAATGTTATGTTAATAAACTATTTACCCATTTTTAAATTTAAAACATAACCTCTTATTTCAACTTTCATAACAAGCAATTTTCATAAATATCAAAATATGTTACCTATTGAGAAATATGTACTTTAAGAATGTTTAATGAAACAAAATAACTTTTCCATATTTTCATCCAACTACTTTCTCAATACGGAATGAATGCACTCGTATTGCATGAAACGATGTAAAAATAAACACTGACAAGTAATCACTATCCGTATAAAAAGTTCCATTCATCGCTGAGTTAACGTCGAACTTAGTTCCATTCCACTCTTTTTATCCCGATCGAATTCGCGAAAACTGCTTCATTCTATTTTTTTTAATTTCCAGCAACCAAGAGCTTCCACAGCCCGCGTTATCTGTAGGTACCAGGGTAGTAGAAACGTTAGTTTTAAAGTTATGAGAGTTCAGTATTGGCTGGTTATGACGTCGGAAGTCGGGAGTGCCGTTGAAGCCGACAATGTGTATAAATAGGCAATCCCGATTGTGATCACGTAGCCCTAACGAGGCGTCGCGACTGTAGTAGCTATCGATCTGAACACCATGCTGGAATTTACTGACATGGTCCTCTATGGCTTTGTATGCCTTGGCTCTGTATGGTGTAATAAATAATCATTTAAATCCCAGACAGATTCTCTTACTTTTATGTAAAACAATCGTACCTGTTAACATGAAGTTTAAGCTGTTGCATATATCCATGTATACAAGCTTTGCGGTTTGATGACTTTGAAAAATGACAGTACAGGTTACATTCTAGAGAATCAAACTCACTTGTACCTACTTATTCCACTATTTTAAAAAAAACAATACATTATTATTTATTTAAAAATAATTATAAATATGTGGCGACTTCCACTTACAGCGTCAACAGAAATATACTACAGCGCCACCTACCGCAGATACACTGAACTACGGAGTAATGTACTACACGAAGAAACTACCAATCCTGAATCGCACAATAGAAGTTTTCGCGCCGATTATCATATACATATACAACATCCCAACATCAACCGTTGGGTAGTGGCCCACCAGGCATGATCATCTCGCCTGGTCGGAGGATCCTCCCTTTGTGTTGGTGGGATACGACACCCGGTGCCCCACAAATATATTATTTATGTTATTTAAACAAGTTCCATCAAGTGCCGACAATCGAGAGTATAAATTAGACAGTACAGGTGACTTATTGTAAATTTTAGTGGTTTTATTGGTCATCTAACTTTCTGTCCTGTGAACCTATTTCTGTAAGGGAAGCTTGACTTGATTCAAGTAACGTTAATTTGGCATTGAAATTCAATGATACAACTTTTCTTTACTATTGACTTGCTCTGTTAATTTTTTTCTAAATATTTTTTTGTGCGGCCTTTAATATTTTTCTGTATTTATTTTTTATTTTTTGAATTACCTACCCGAAAGATTAATTATATGATTAATCTTTTTGAGATTAATTTTCACAAGATAATGGTCAATGACACCACGCTTGTCTTAGTAAATACGTGTTTTAGCTACGTAGGTGAAAATACCTGTTATAACTATAAATTTATTATAAAAAAAGTAAAAAACACGTTATGCGCTTTCATTTGAGACCCCACTCGATGATATTTTTGCAGACATTCGGTTATTCTTCCCCACTTTCACCCCCTCACTTTTAAACGACTCAACCGATTTTCATGAAACATGTCAAAGAACAGTCGCACGTAACTCACCTTTCATACAAAAAAAAACTAAATTGAAATATATAATTTATACTCTCGATTGTCGGCACTTGATGGAACTTGTTATAATACATTTTTGAATTAAAATCACTAACCTTTCTAATTTCTAACTAATCAGTAACCTTTGATGATGCCATAAGGCGAAACCGGTCAGGTGTAAACAAAAATAAAATAGTGGAATAAGTACAAGTGATTTTAATTCAAAAATGTAAATTGAAATAGCTTCATCCGTTTGCGAGCTACGGGGCCACAGACAGACAGACAGACACGTCAAACGGTCAAACTTATAACACCCCTCTTTTTGCGTCGGGGGTTAAAAACTGTGCAAATAGTGACTAAAGGGTTTATTTTTTGGCCACTATAATGATTTGAAACATCTGCTAAACAAGTTTTTCATACGAAAGGTCTATTTAAAGTGGTTACTTAATGTATTGACGTTTTTCATCCTTTAACCATAATAAATGCGGGGCTAGTTTCGGTACAACATTGATTTATAGAGGATCGACGGTGTTTAAAATTGCTTTATAAATTGTATCGGTTTCGTGAGCTTGCAATTTCAAGGATAGTAAATACAGGAGAGAATAGCCTAAAGTGCTGATAAAGTATTTAAACATGAACTCACTATTAGGTTTGTAGAGAATTTCGAAATAAAGGTTATACGGTAATTTTCTTACTACATGGGAAGAAGTAGCTACGTTACCTGATGGTAAGTGATTATCGTCAGCTATATACTCCTAATTCGTGTCACAAATGCGTTTCCGCATTTGGACTCTTCCTCTTTGGTATTAGGAGTTTGGTCTTCCAGGTAACCGATGAAGAACTACTTCACACCAGTGTTCTATGAAGCCGTGCTATCACTCCTATCGAGCTAGCCTATTTGTGCCGCAGCAGGACCATCGCACACATCGAAACACACTCAATTCTCTAAAAATGAAAATTTTGTTGCGGAAAATGCTCCTCATATTTATCTTACAAATGATTTCACACAAGAAAAATAGTAATACACAACGATATTTTCCTTTAGATGGAGAAAAGTCTCACCTTTACTTAGTTACACGAGTCATCCTCACAAGTTTCACGGATGAGAGCTTGTCGAGTGGGCAATAAAAACAACGTACAACTTCCTAGTCCCGGATCGTAATAAGAAATGTGCTCGACATCATAAAGAAACTCGCAGTTTGCATTTTTTAAAACAACAATAGTAAAACAACACTGTGTTCTTTATGGCGAAACTTTGAAGCATTTCAAATGAGGTTTCAGTTTGTTTCAAGTTCAAAGAATATTTTCAAGTTCAAAAACTAAATTCATGATCTGATGGCGATTTAGGACCATTTGTATGTAACTACATTACTTGTATGATGAAAGTCTCTTCTGACTTTTTAATGTACAGTTCGCGACATTAGGGACTTTGTCGAGCTTTCAATTGTCATTAAAGCGTTAGAAGGTGCAACTGAAGCGACATATAATATTAGCGTAATGGTACGTTAACTTTGGTTATCAATATCTACCTTCGTACTAAAAATATTTCTCTATTTACCAGATCATGGCGAAGCCAAAAGCAAGGGTAACAATTGATAAAGGTTTTACGTAGTTGGGTTGTAGTTTTTTAACTTTTTCTTGATTGTTTAATTTACTACTAAGCAGTAGCGACAGTAAACCTCGATAGTGACGAATATTTTTTTTACACATTTAGCACCTAAAAAGTGATGTAAACACGTGCATTGCGCAATATACATTTTTCTTTCAAATAAGAGAAATGAACATAAAAGCATTTAGTTTAACCTGCAAATACAATTTGCTAGTATTATTATAGAGGCTTAATGTAAACAATTCGATTAATCACCTTTACTACCTCGTCAATATAACCCGTACAAAACAGGGATGTATTGATTGCCTCACAACTGTTTTCCATTAGCGGTACAATCGTGTAGGAGCATAGCAGTGTAAAGGTTCAATTCCACCTCTCTAACAGTTAAAGGAATTTCCGTTTAAAGCTAATGTATAAATTTGACAAAGTAGCACAATTCTATAAAATAGAGTTTACTACGCTTCTACTTATCAGTGATCAACGCATTGTCTATTATCTGCTCTTTAATGTAATTAATTCATCCTTTAGTATCCATCAGGTTCCATGTATAAATCTATTTTCACCCATTTTCATAATCAAACTAGTTGAACCCCACAACTTCGTGTGCGTCTCTCCAAAGAAAGAAATCTTCCCCGTTTTCGCAAAATTTTCTATTGGTAATCGGCTCTTATAAGTTGTAGCATGATTTTATATGATCTGTTGAGTTATATGAGCCTGCCTGAATAAATGGGCTATCCAATAACAAAAGAAATAGCGAAATTGCTCCAGCTGATCACAAAATAGAGATTTATTTTATATTAATAGATAGCTATACCCTGCCAAGGTTCACTGTAGCACATTATGATTGTGTTTATAAGAATGAGAAACAAAAACAACATAAGAACAATCTTTGAAGTGGTTTGTTTATATAGTCAAAATTTGCATTACTTTTTGAATGTTTGACGTGTAAACTAACCAACTTAACAATTAAAAATAAATTGATTGCATTCATATTTGTATATTTTATATCCGTTGTTTTTTATTTTTCCGTTCTAATTACAAACCAAGATACGATCAAAACATCTGGTTACCCCTGATACGATGAGTTTATGTATGCGGACAAACCAATTTTAAATATTGAATTATACATAAAAGAATTTCACAAAATAGCCAAGCACTTTAACTATTCTAATTTAAAAGGAAAGATAACACAACCGAATTAAATAGAACACAACTTGTTACAACGTTTGAATGTGCAGTGAACCAGTTAAATTCGGACGTTTCATTACAAGAATTTGATTTATCGAATGAACTCTGAAATACCGAGCACATAGCGAGCCGCTAGGTATCTCTAGTAGAGTAATTTGAATACGTTCGAATGAGCGTATACCTCATTGTAATACCTTTTATCTATGTTGGAACTAAATGTGTCTGCTAATTTTGTTTCTATGATAAAAAAAAAGATGTTAGTGGAAAGCTATGTGAAAAAAAGAACTATGGAAATGGATGTGAAGTAACTAATTTAATTGGTATCAGTTTTTCTTTGAGGTGTGCCTGTATGTAAGTATATATATTATATAACCAGTTCAATACATAATTACATAAAATACAAGCTTTTCATCTGTTGTACTTTCAATATTTTTAAGTCAATCAGTTCTTGATTCCTCGTAAGTAGTGTTTTTCCTAGAGGAATTACCACAAAGTATGATGCTTATTGTTATGATTTTATGAAGTTGAGGTTCGTTAATGACTTAATTTTAATTTGGTAGACTAATTTGGTTGAAATTTGTTATAGCTGTAGGTATAGCATAAATATTAAGACGAGAAGCAAAAACTTTGTACCCTTTTTATGAAAATTATATGGACGAAGACGTATGAAATTTGGCACAGTTAAAGTTGATATAGAGGAGGAGTCTAGACTACTGCAGTGCGTATATAATTTATTTAATTATGTGTCGATTTAGATATAAAAATTCTATTTGAAATAAAACAAGCTGTGATTCAGAATTACGTCAGTAGTTTTTCAACAAAAGAAAGAAACACATCCAATGCATATTGAAACAGAGAACCATAAAATTGTTCAGCAAAACGAAACATAGAATGTTCTCAAAAGATATAAATTGAAGCAAATTATTAACTTGTAATAAATAAGGGCTCGGCTCGATATCTGGCACACAGCCAAAACGTTTTAGATAGGAAAAACCTCCTTGTTCGAACTCTAGGACATTCGGACATTTAACTAATGGGATTCTGTGATTACAGACCGTGATTTATGCTAAGCATTTGAAATTCGAAGACCTTTTCGATTTTCTTGGAACTGGGAACAAAGTTTTCGACACAGAAGAAGGATTGAAATATGAATCCTTTTATCGCCGTCTTTGTAAATAAAGATTGCTCAAATCCAACATTGTTGGCTCATTCGGATTAGTTAGGCCGTTGTTAGACATTTATAGTCGATTGATAGCACATCTGTCAACGTTTATTCTCCATGACGCAAGGTTTGTCAAGTTACTTCAAATATGTTCATGTCTAAGTTTGTTTTTTTTTTTTCAAACGGAGGAAAGTATTTATAAAATACCACAAGGGAAGTTAGTATTTTAAATAAGTACTTTGTTTTTTGTCTTGTGGTGTACTCTCTCATTACCTTCATCACAAGTGGTATATCGTAATCAAAGTGACTAACAATGCTCCGTTACATAACAGTCTATTACGAGGGACTTATATATAACTACTTTATTAGATAAATACTCGTATAATATTTTTATTTTGATAAAGTAATAAATAAACATAATATTATGGAAAAACTCAAACCAAAAAAAATAGTTTGACAGTGATTTAATTTCATTGTCATTATGATAATCGATTTAGATAAGTATTCCGGACATAGGTATCAGAAACTGACTTTGAACTAACAAAATCTTTACTTGTAGCTTTCAAAAAAATCAAAATGACATTAATAAACCAATAACCGCACGATCTGGTAGACGCATGAGTTTTAAGAACTTTGGAATTTTATCTTCAAGCATTAGTTTGAGCTTCAAGCATTAGCCTGTTGTGAGGGGTAATACTTTTTCACGCGTCATCGTTCCCTATGCATCGCCGCCAATGGGTCGGAAAAGCCGCAAGATAGTGCTTTCCGACGTTATTTGACTCGACTCCTAACATAGTCGATATTTTGAATATATTGCGATGTTGAACGATGTTTTCAAATAATTTAAAAAAAACTAAACAAACACGCTTTTATATATATACCAAACTTGAATATATATACCGTTGATGGTCGTCTCGAAATAAAGCGAGTGCGGTACCTCCTATTACATTTTGGCTTGGCGCCGACTTCAAACCGATTTTAGGTACCTAGCATACACAATAATACTACTATTTAAATGAATAAAGAATTAGGTATAGACAAGAATTGGCACATAGCAATTTATGAAGAGCCAGTTTATTTTACGCTTTTTAGTGTTTTTTGGCAGGGAGTTTTCGTCGGATGGTTTTTTGGAAGTCGGTTTTTTTTTTTTTCTAAATTTTTTTTTTTTTCCATTTTTAGTGCAGTCATACGTCAATCATACGTTATCAGTAAGTTGAACTATTTCATATAATTTCTGCTGATGCGAATAACTTTAGTGGTTTGAACACGTATTAAAACTGAGTATGATCAGTTTCCAAAATTATGCTGAGATGCAAGATTTCTGTTACCGAGAACGTGGTCTACGGAGCAATAGGAATCGTGTCCAAGCTTAAATGTCGTGATGAAATAGAAGCAGGCGAGTTACTTAAAGCAAAATACATTAAGGAGTTAGTCATCATAGCGCCTGTGACATCAGCTCACCTAAATAACTTAAAAGCATACAACTAAAGGTCTATAGATACGTATGAAATTGAAAGAATTATCCTCCAACTCCTAACCGTTGAGGAGTTGTACCTTCCATCATCAGCTTACCTAAATAACTTGAAAGAATACGACTAAAGGTAACATACATACATATGACATTTAAAGATTTATCCTCCAACTCCTAACCGTTAAGGAGTTTTACCTTTCATCATCAGCTCATCATCATGAAATGATGACTACCAGACGCAAATACCGGCGTAGCTTCAGAAAATATACGAAAAACATAGTACGTGGCTAAAAAAAATGAGGGTTACCCTCGATTTCTCTGGGATTCCATCATCAGATCCTAGTTTCCTTATCATGGTACCACCGTCGGGACATCTACTTTCGATTAAAAAAAGAATCATCGAAATCGGTTCATAAACGACGAAGTTATCCCCGAACACACATAAAAAAGAAAAATATATATACGGTCGAATTGAGAAACCTCCTCCTTTTTTTGAAGTCGGTTAATAAAAGCTCTTATACTTTTGTACTATTTAATAAGTATAAAGTATCATGAGATCGACGATTATTTTAACCAAATATAATTGTTAATTTTGTTTACAGTTTCAAAGTTTGGATAAGTTCTATTGCGTATAAATTTTATTTTTTTATGGAATAGGGGGCAAACGAGCAGACATATAACTGATGTTAAGTGATTACCGCCGCCTATGGACACCAGCAACACCAGACGCGTCACAAGTGCGTTGCCGGCCTTTGGGAGATGGGGAGAGGGATGTTGGGAGGGTTTGGGGTATGGGTCTCCGGTATCCTCACTCACTCGGTGAAACACAGCCCAAGCGCTATTTCACAACGGTTATCTGTGAGGCCGTGGTATCACTCCGGTCGAGCCGGCCCATTCATGCCGATACTTGGCAATCCCACGGTGACCATGCTTGGCGGGCCTCACAATATTTTTCAAAACTTTAGCAGAAACTTAAACTTTTTATTCGTATTTTTTCTTCGCCAATCTCAAATCTTTAAGCGTGGTTACTCTAGTACCGAACCAGGTCCACTTAGATGTGAAGGTTGTCATCACACCGATGCGGGTAGAATAATTCCAACGCCTTTGCGGTAAGATAAAGTGTCGCACCGACTGTGGTTACGACTCGTGGTCAAGAATAATGTGAAGGTTTAATGATTCATGAATCTGCATCCGTAACTGAAGCCTGGTTTGGTAGGAAGTTACATTATGTATACCTATGAAAACAAGTGACGTAGGTACTGTGATATTTATGATGTATTTAATTTTGTTTGAAATGTGATATGATATAATTTTTAATTCAAAATCTTATATAAATTCTGTTTTACTGACGTACGTAGTCACAGTAGACTGCAGTTTAGTACATACATTTTTATCTACTTTACTAGACTCTTTATTGAGGTTAAGAATGTTCAACAGATAAATCAAATAACAAATCATCTGGAACCAGTAATTAAATCCATGATAATTTATATTACTTGAGTATCAAGATATAAATAAATATAAGTATAAAATAAACCTTATATTATTAATTTTTTTTTTTTTAAATCGGACATTTAACACACAACGCCATCTAGTCCCGAGCTAAGCAGAGCTTGTATTATGAGTACTAGACAACTGATATAAAAACATATATATATATATTTTTTTTTATGTACATACATTTTATCCATAGAAAACACCAAAACTCCGAAACAAATATTTGTACATCATACAAACATTTGATCCGACCCAGGAATCGAGCCAAATAGGTGAAAGAAATCTTAATTTATTTTATAACATTTCAGGTGAGCAGTTAGGCAATGTATATACTTGTATATAGCATATGTGGAGATATCGAGCTCATATGAGTCTAATAAGTTGTCAACTTTGCAAAATTTACTAAAATGAAAAAAAAAAATAGTAGAGTTTAGCAAAATCAAAGAGTAAGCCATCTAAGCTATGTTGAAAAACTTTGTGAATCAAAAACCTTCACAACTAATTCTTTTATTTATTATTCATACTACTAATGTGATCAACTCAATTCAACCAAATTCTTTAAACATGATCATTAGTTCCAAATAAAGACAAACATTTCCTATCTCACCAAACCTCACGGTGGTAAGTCGCCCACTAAATCTGCGGATCCCATCGATTGCCAATAATGTCTGTAATTACTGCCCTCGCCCGCCCCGCCGTTAATCTTACTTAGGCTTTACCGCCCGTGCCAAGTTTAGTTAAAAATTATTGTTGCTTACCTGCTCTTACTTACTTAAGAATGCACTGTTAAAGGCTGTTGAAGCGAGACAATTGGAGGATAATTGAGTTGACTTTGGAACTTTTACATTTTAACGGGTAATTTTGTAAGATAATTTTGTCAGTTTTTTATGCTTAAAAAAGGATTAGGTATTCATTAGCACATACGTATTCTCTGGATAAAAACTCTTTATGTTAGCTTTGACTCAAGAGAGAAGCGGTTAGATGTGGGTAGCATAAGGCTGTGTAGGGCATTGTAGGAGGCCTACAAGTATTTTCAGGACGTCTTTCGACTGAAATTATAATTATGACAGTTAGGGTTTTAGAAATATAATATCATATTAACTTATTCATCATTATGATATTCATTATATATCATATTTTATTTTTTGTATCATATGTTTATTAAGGTTTTGTTTTTACTTAACCAAACTTTTTTTTAATTGGTATTACAACTTAGATTAGATATGGTTGTCTAGATGGAAGAGATAGATCTAAGCTACTCTTCGTGTATTATTTATGTTGTACTTTTATTTATTTTTTGTCTTTGTCCTTGATGTCCAAAGAAAGTATTAACCACTTATCTATACATCTAAATGCACTGATATATTAATCCCCAAAGAGGTAATTAGTGCCATATCTAACGTTTACATTTTCCCGATTATAATTTTAATCCCGCTTAAATATAAACTTATTACCGTCAATCAGGCACAAATATTTCTAAATAAACATGCATTTCTGAAAATATACAAAACACTTCTATAAAAAGGTATCAAAAAACTAACTTAAATCTCTCCTACCATTTTCTATTCAATGATTTGCAAGTTTAGTCACGTGGTGCCGTTCTGTTATACTCGCCAGCCCCGGTCTGAGGTTTGATATGCTAGTGTAAGTTCCCCGGATACTGAGCGAATAAGAATTGAGTAGATATGTTAACGACTTCAATAGCATAGCTGTAACCTTACAAGTAAGAACGTCTAGTAGATTTCGCAATTTAAATGCTTTTTTTATGTTTGGTCCTGCCAAAATGACTTTACTCTGCCTGATGGAAAGCATAATAAGAATCAAAAAGTTTATTATGTTTTGTTTATATTGAAATTGTTAGAAGTTAATTATAGTTTTAATCATTTAAAGAATATCTAAACTGACAAAATCTACATTTACGTCAGGACATAAGCTGTCCTAAATTATAATTCTAGTCCACTCCTCTAAAAATAGCTATGACCTTTAAACAATTCTAATTTAAGATTAAAGCTTTAGTATTAATAGAGGAAATATAATCAGCGTGGGTGCATAAACACCGTATCTTTGCCAGTAGTCATAGGTATATATATAAATGTATGCATAAATATATATAGACCAAAATAATTTTTATGCAGTTGTGAACATGAGAATGCTCAGCATATTTTTTTATTAAATACGAGCTTGAGAAAAGTGACTCTACTCTGCCTGATGGAAGGCTGCAAGAGTGGTGGTTACCATATTCATTTCAAAACATGCAATGCAACAATGCAGCATGGTGATTCGAACTATGGCAGCCTATTGAGACGCCTCTGCATCGTATGAGTCGTACGTTAACCCTTCCGTTTTATGGTCGAACAGGCCCAGACATAAATGTCTGGAAAGTCCCAAGAGTGAAATTAGTAACCTCGAGAGAAATTGTGCTGAAATGTTCGGTGCAGATATCTACAATTGTTTGGAAGGTTAAACGTCTTATCAAATCATAGGAAACGAAAGGTCATCGTGACCAAAGAGAATATAAATCACTACGTTAATCGTGACTATAAAACAGCAAAATCCTTAACCGAATTCACTATTAACTTTTTATGAAATTAATGCCTGTTTTAAATTACAATACAATTTTTTAACACTTATCTAGGTTTCGGCTTATAAATATTAGAAAGTAGCTTGTTCAAATCATGTTTAGACTAACGTAATTTGTGATTAACACGAATATTATTTAATCATTATGGTCGGAAAGCCGGGGCTTTGAGAACAATGACCTGTTTTTATGGCATAAGGTAGAAAACAAGGAGATAGGTCCCCTGAAGGAAGGTAACTACCGTCGCCCATGGACATCTACAACTTAAGTCATAAGTACGTTGCTGTCCTAGGAATCCCTACCCTGGAGTCAGGGGAAAAATAGATAAAGAGTACCCTTAAAACTTCTTAGATTGATAATTATATAACAAATGGAAATTAAAACAGTATTAGATTGAGACAGTTGAATGTCTTGTATGGCACGATTTAACAGTCAGAAAAAAAAAGTTTTGTAGACCACTAGATAGGTTATTAAATAAATAAATATGTTCTAATTTAAAACCATTTCGCAAAGTTGAAGGTGATGGTATATAATATTATTGTCTGTTAATGTATTTAATATTCGTATGATATAGATAAATAAACATAAGCGGTCATTTCCCAGGGGACATTCTACAAAAAACTGTCAAAAATAAGCAGGTTATGTTGTTGGCAGTTTTCCTAATTTGACAACTAAACCCTAATACAATATAAATAATCATATTTTCATTCATGTCTTTTAGAATCGACATTACGATAACTTTGTCGTTTATAGTCCCTAATAGACAGACATGAGACGGTCAATGTGACACACAACACCCTCTGTTTTGCACCCCAATGAAATCAAATAAAAACATTACATTGCGATGTTTATCCGCGGTATCTATAACGTTTAGCTCAATAGGGAACACCACTAAGATAGGGGATAATCAAGGATTGCATTAACGGTTTACTCTCTGCGCCTTCGAATTAAGCTGAATTTATTATTGGAATTCCGATTGTTTTGTTTAAAAAAATCATATTTTACTATTACAGAAGTGTGACTTCGTTCATTCGTTTTATTATAATTTTATTTGATTTTAGGGTTCCATATCTCAAAAGGAAAAAAACGGAACCCTTATAGGATCACGTTGTTGTCCGTCTGTCTGTCTGTCAATACCCTACTTTTCAGGAACGCGTAGAGGTATCAAACTGAAATTCATACCAAATACTCAGGTCTACTGTACCTTGGAGCTGTAAAAAAATCGAACTTCTAAGCCAACGCTATCAAAAGATAACGCCGTTTATGCTGCAAATTTTTGACACTCGCAAGTAAATCAAAAGCTACAGGGTACTTCCCATAAACTCAGAATCTTAAAATTGTGTACGAAGCAACGTCTTATAGCACAGATAAAGGAAAAATTGCGAAAAGCATAGATTTTACTTATATACCTACAGGTTTGTACGGAAACCTCGGTGCGCGAGTCTGACTCGCACTTGGTCGGTTTTTTATCACCATATGTGATCAAGTTCAAGATATTATATTTATTTTCTTGTTTTATATTTCAGATTATTTACATACTTTACCAAAATACATGATTTTTACATTAATTTGATTAAATAAAAACAAAGAATGCTAATATTATCCGCTAAAAACAATAAGTAAACGTCGTAGAGGGTTACTGCAATACCCAAAATAAAACAGAGAGAAATAAAACTGACGTGTTTTATCCCAGTATCCCAAAGAATCACATCAGATAATGTACGTATTCTTAAAATATTTTAGTTAAAAATCTTAGACGGCTGGCAGGAGCTGGATGCGAGAAGCCGAGGATCGAACTAAGTGGATAATTGGAGAGGTCTATGTCTATCAGTGAACTGCGATAGGCTGATGTTGATGATGAATAATCTTATTCAGTTTTATAAACTACATTATAATTTTTAAAAAAGGAATAAAAAAAGAAATAGACGATAACATCATTATCACTTCTATCATAAGAATTCAGTAGTACGGTTTTACTTCAACTCGATCCAATGTCATTTGTTTGTCAAAAAATATTCCATAATGTAGGTGGTTTGAAAAACAGTTTTTTTTATATTTCAACAACATGTTCTATACGGTGCATTTCACTCACTGTCCAAACCTTTATCTCTCAGTCTGGTAACTATCCCCTATTGCGAATAACATCAAAGAGTTTTGGGGTGATGGATTAAGCCTGTATCGACATGTATGGCACGTGTCTATGCTAGAGATAAGAATATGATGTAATACTAAACGTTGGTGTGCACCAGGGGACTATCCTAGGGCCGTTATTGTAATGTTGTAGATATGCAATTGTAGATATGTTGTGGGTTGCGAATGTAATTACAAGATTTGTTATGGATGGCTTCATTTAAAAACATCTTTAAGTTATGAATTGTATAAAGATTCGATAACAGTATAAAACAGTGAAGATGTAATAATAATAAATTTACTAGTTAAGAAACATGTACTAACTTTTAAACTTTCGCGTTCCATGATATAACAATAATTATTTTAACAGGAATTAACGCGATCACTTATTAAAAGGTATTACATACCTCTGATTTGCCTGACGTTTCGACCAGGTTGCACCGGCTGTGGTCACAGGCTGACTGGCTCAGCGGCGCACGCCCTCCGTCGTCGAATCCGTGAAGTAGAAGGTTCTTCGTCCACCCGCACATTTTCGACAATATTGATAAATTTGTTTCGCCATGTACCGTCACATACCACACTAACAGTGTCCCTATTCTGTAAGCAAACCGATGTGTTCCTATTCTGGTGTTTATCCGACTGCGCAGAAAAGCGAGGTGGTATGTAGATAATTTAAAACCATCTTCCCGATTGAAAGTTTTGTGCTTTTTAATCTCAATCGCTTCACGTACTACTCTTGAGTAAAAGTGACGTTCGGTGGAGAGGACTTGCGTGCGGTGAAATTCAATCCAGTGGTTGATGCCTGCATCGAGTGCATGTTCTACCACCTCGCTTTTCTGCGCAGTCGGATAAACACCAGAATAGGAACACATCGGTTTGCTTACAGAACAGGGACACTGTTAGTGTGGCATGTGACGGTACATGGCGAAACAAATTTATCAATATTGTCGAAAATATGCGGGTGGACGAAGAACCTTCTACTTCACGGATTAGACGACGGAGGGCGTGCGCCGCGGAGCCAGTCAGCCTGTGACCACGGCCGGTGCAACCTGGTTGAAACGTCAGGCAAATCAGAGGTATGTAATACCTTTTAATAAGTGATCGCGTTAATTCCCGTAAAAATAATTATTGTTAAGAAACATGTACTGCGACTAACATATCAACAAAGTACTCAAAAAAAAAAAAGTTTATGTTTCAGTTGATATGACAATCGTTATCAGTCGTAGTAGTATGAACTGTATAGCTTTCAGTGCCTTCTACACTATGTTTTAAGAGATTTCTCTAATCAGGAGTTACAAAAAAAAATGATTATGTTACTCATTTATTATTTCAGTTCTGTAACTTGGAGTACTGCTTCATACAAATGTATATTATAACCTAAAGAGCAAATAACATAACAAACAGCTACATACAGATATTCAGATGAACACAAATGAGCAAAAAAATCTCCGGTTACATCTCTCATTAATATTGATGCCTTCGATTGTTTGGCAAAAATTAATTCAATTTTTTAGGGGAAATTGCTACGAGAACTTAGGTTGAGGGGAGATTTTATTATATTACCGATTTCTCCTTGCACAGAACGCTTCGGCTTAAATTAATAGCTCGCTGTGCAATATTACCAAATTGTAAATACAAATGGTATATTCCGAACAAAGCTTCGATATTAATTTTGTTTACTTTGTGAAATAATATGCTTTTGAGTTTCCTTGTTCTGTCGTGTTTCACGTATGTTTGTATCTTTACTTGAATGTAAAATCGAAAAATCGATTCAAGCTGCGGTAAAACTTTCATTATTCTTTTAGTTTTATAAGATTATATCTCAATCAGACTTTATTTTTAAATAAATGACGTCTGGTCGAAAGATCAGAGAAACATAATTAGATTGTTCACATTCACTCCTTTGAGGTCACAGAGGTCTAACTTGCTTGCTAAATACATGTAATATACACAGATACAATAGGCATCTGTACTCAAACGCATATTAAACAAAGTTTGTTCAACATTAAATGTTGCACATTACTTATTATTTGAATTTGGTATAAACAAGTTTCAAATGTCCAACAACCCGGTAAACGACGCAATTTTAAATCACAAAACTTCTGCGATAATATTATTGGAGAATTTTACAAATTTTCCGACGCAACCATTCGTAATTATGGTTTGAAAAAGTTTTCTAATTACGACACCGAAGCTACTAAGTTGGCCTGTAAATATTTAAACGAAAAATAAGTGCTGTCAGTTGGAGCAGTTTATTTTATGTCCTTTTGGAAACTAGTGTATAAATTAACGAGCATTTTATCAAGTTGATAGATGTATAAAAAAATATTATGTATTGCATTTAGTCATAGCTGTAAAAATCGAGATAAATTAAATAAACTTAATACAAAAAAAAGGCAAAAACAACATATAAAGATGGCCCAAAAGTTGTTTCATAAGGGAACTAATACATTTGAGTTGCAAGTTCTTTCTTCAATTTAATATCGCTGAAAGGGTACGAAAATGTGTCGGTACAACGGTGACTGATGTGTTTTCTTTGCATAATGTAATAGCTGTTTCAGTAAATCGACTTTTTCTTTCCTCATTGATTCGCTGAAGTAAACATTCTTTTAAATATAAACTCTCTTTTAACAACAATATGCAAGTGATTGTACCTCCAAAGAAATGTAAATATACACTTTATTTATTTAATAGAATTGATATAAATAAAAGTACAAACGTGTTAGATGATAAACTAACGAATGACAAATAAAACAATATATTAAACTTCTGGCATGTTCTACATGTAAATGTGTAAGTCAATTTGTGTTTTTAATCGACTGCCAAGAAATGGTTATGTTTTTCACGTGTATCTTGTATGTGTATATAATTTTCTTTATTTTCTCATATTTTTCAAATCGCTGCACGCAATTATTGATTTAATAAATCGTTAAATTTGTTTTGTTACCCAAAACAATAACTGAAAAGAAATGAAAACAAGTTCAATTCAAAAGTGTAGTAAGCAATTTAAATTACTACAACATTAAAATTATTTCTTTATCAAATATGGGTGCCGACGACATTATTTATTTTATTTTAATTGTCTATTGATAATGAAATTATTTTGAACGTGGTAGTAATTGAACTGAACTAAACTTATTATTTTTCTTTTCAGCTTTTGTTTCAAAGTTATTAGTAGTTATTAGCAGATTTTTTTTACGCAGTCCGGATTTATATTTTTTAATCATGTGTTATATTTTTACACCTCAAATAAACATCCGATCATGAAACGTTCAATCCTCATTGCTATGGAAATAAAAAGGTACAGGGTATACCCACATTTAATCCAGAAAAGAAGTTTTGTTCCCAAGGTACAGATAAATAAATTTCAACTAAGCCGCTGACACTTATTCCCACGCCACCATTTCTATACAAAGTATTTCTTAGTACACAAAATGGTTTATCTTATCACCATTTTAAACTCAACCAGCTTATTTATAATTAAACATCTCGAATACTACGCTGTTTTAACTTCACCTTTCATTTCAGTCACGAACAAAGATGCGTTACTTCGGAACGTTATTACCGGCATTTCAAACCGGTAATGAAGAATAAACGAAGTCGCATCAATCATGTCGCGTAAGCAGTGTTTTAATGACATTATTTCCTAATACTCGACGACAATTTCCTTACTAACTGGGTTATATAAGCGCATGTCGATAGATGAGCTTACAGGCGGGTGAAATACAAGATGATCAAGTATTATTTACTATTTAAAAATTGAACAATTAGTGTACACTCCTAGCATATTAAATGCAAGATTCGGATTGTGATTAGAACTTTAATTTATTTATTTAGTAACACGTTCAAAATATACAATAATATACCTTTGCTTGACACAAATATATGACAAAAAATATCTTAATTTCTAAAGAGTGTATATTTCGGTTCTTTATGTCTCATAATTTGTATAGAATGTCCTCGTTCTGTTCAGAGTTTTGTAGGAGGCTCTCGGATTTTTTTTCTAATATGTACAGGGTTACACTAAGGGTAACATAAGATCTGGCGTAGTCAACATAACACATTCTAAATTTCAGTTTAATGGAAGCTAAAACTTTTAAAGTGACATAATTACTATTATTTTTTAAATGCAACCATAAAAACACTTAAGCATAATCGCGTTGAACACCAAAACACATGCTATACGCAAGTTGTCTAACAAATGATATTAACACCAGCTGTTTTTTCTAACCAAAATGTTATTTACATAATATTTTCCAGCAAATAGAATTACCTGCCCTTGGCAATATGCACCCGGGGAAAAAATTACACGGTGGAAATCAGCCGACGAGCTACGAACGGAGAATAGGCTTTGTATAACGTGAGAGACTGGGGGATAAAAGTGCTCTTGTAGTTTTATATAAAATCATAAGCAAAAGTATGCGAGTTATTTTTTTGGCTCAATAGTTTACTGCTAACATAATAACTGTTTGGTGGGTGCCTCATTGCTTGCGTGGTTAGGTGTTTAATGCCTAATAAATTAATGTTGTTTTAGCCGTTATAATATAAAATTAAACAAGGGTTTCTTAGTGATGGATAAATTGTATTAAATATAGGTAAAGGTATAGTGTCAGCAGATATTGAAAATTGTGCTAATCATATAAAGGCTAGACTGATAATTTTTAACAAAACATGGTAATATTACTATGATCAATCATCAGCATATCCTAAGATGCCATATACCTACAGTGATATTATATCTATGTCTTGTTTTGATGCATCTTTTGTAAAGTGTTTCAGAAGACGGCGATCTACTGACGGCTAAGGGTGTCTTGGCCACAGCGAGAGGTGAGGGGTAAGGGTAATGAGTCAAAGTCGGATTAGACAAAATGACTCGTTTTATTAACATAAATTATAGCTTATATACTAATCTTACTCTAAGTACACATGTATGGCTATTTACTTGTGTGCCATCCGTGTGTTGTGTCGATGCAGCTGCCTTAATGTCGGTCATGCCTAACAGTTGACAGAGTGCGATGCAAGCACTGCGTGCGACATAGATTTGATGTTGCAGGTGTTGCAATCATGTTCTAGATTGAACAGTAAGCGACACTTTTGGTCTGGCTAATTTAGTAGCAACATCAAAAATCTAGAAAGCGTCCTAAACATATTTCAAGCAGTTTTACATAAATAAGAGGACTAATAGAAATGTTGGTGAAAAGGTCACCATTGTTAACATATTTAGACGTGATGTACAAAAATACTAGAGATCAGCATGTGATTGAAATTCGAACAAAATGCATAGTAGATCCTTGTCAAAAATATAGTTAATCTTTGTGGCTTACAAAAAGTATAATTATATGTAAACAAACATATTTATTTACAATTGCAACTTTCTACGCCACTATAACTGCGCTATGACTGCACGGTTGGCCTAGCGGTTTAAGTGGTCGCCAAGCCGCTTCCTACTGTGCCAAGTATTGTGGGTTCAAATCCTACATAGGACAATACTTTGTGTGATCCACAAATTGTTGTTCTAAGTCTGGGTGTTCTTTGTGTCCGTTTTATGTATATTTTTAAAGTCCCCCGCGACACAGGTTGTATAATCCTAATGCGGGAGTTGTGTTTAAAAAAAAACTAATTCAAATGAGTTTATTTTAAATATTTCTGACAAAAAAATTATGAACATTATACAACATCTGACAAAAAATTATGACGTTTAAACCTTTGCATTGGGATCAGGTGTGCTTTATCCCTTTACTTTCGCACAATTACAAGTCAAACTAATAATAAATAATTTTTATATGATCACAAAAGCAAAGAGAGCTCCAATTTTCCGCCAAAATAAAACCAATCTCTTTCCACTCCAACCTTTTTTTAATCATAACAAATTATATTTGTAAGCTTCTACCTGCGTTTGGGCGAATAGCGGCAAGATTAAAAAATATTGGAGGTTTAATTTTTCTACCTTCTAAACGAGCACCGCTCAACCAATACAATATAAATATTTAGATTATAATTGAACCAGCCAAGAAAATAATGATTACTTTGAAGTATCATATTGCAAGCAGGTACCCAAACGTCCTTGATAATATAGGTTGTCTGTGAACATGTTAATTAGTCTGGAAACTTTGTGTAAATCGCAAATTATCAATTTTATGTGTAACCCAATCATGCTGTCATCAAGATTCAGATTAGAACTTTATAGCCTCATTGGCACTTCTTTACGCTATTTATTCAATTTTTTTTAAAATATTTATCTTCATAATGAAAATATGACTAAAATATAAGAAAATATATTACTAAAAACTTTTTATAAAAAAAAAAAACCGACTTCCAAAAAACCATCCGACGAAAACTCCCTGCCAAAAAACACTAAAAAGCGTAAAATAAACTGGCTCTTCATAAATTGCTATGTGCCAATTCTTGTCTATACCTTATTCTTTATTCATTTAAATAGTAGTATTATTGTGTATGCTAGGTACCTAAAATCTGTTTGAAGTCGGCGCCAAGCCAAATGTAATAGTAGTTACCACACTCGCTTTATTTCGAGACGACCATCAACGACGTCGCGTCAGCCCGCGCGTGCCTGCTCGATTGGGTTGTATTATGCTAGCTATCCGGCAGCGGCGAGTGCGGTACCTCCTATTACATTTTGGCTTGGCGCCGACTTCAAACAGATTTTAGGTACCTAGCATACACCATAATACTACTATTTAAATGAATAAAGAATTAGGTATAGACAAGAATTGGCACATAGCAATATATGAAGAACCAGTTTATTTTACGCTTTTTAGTGTTTTTTGGCAGGGAGTTTTCGTCGGATGGTTTTTTGGAAGTCGGTTTTTTTTTTATAAAAAGTTTTTATTTTTCCATTTTTAGTGCAAACAATCATAGGTTATCAGTAAGTTGAACTATTTCATATAATTTCTGCTGATGCGAATAACTTTAGTGGTTTGAACACGTATTAAAACTGAGTATGATCAGTTTCCAAAATAATGCTGAGATGCAAGATTTCTGTTACCGAGAACGTGGTCTACGGGGCAATAGGAATCGTGTCCAAGCTTAAATGTCGTAATGAAATAGAAGCAGGCGAGTTATTTAAAGCAAAATACATTAAGGGGTTAGTCATCATAGCGCCTGTGACATCAGCTAACCTAAATAACTTAAAAGTATACAACTAAAGGTCTATAGATACGTATGAAATTGAAAGAATTATCCTCCAACTCCTAACCGTTGAGGAGTTGTACCTTCCATCATCAGCTTACCTAAATGACTTGAAAGAATACGACTAAAGGTAACATACATACATATGACATTTAAAGATTTATCCTCCAACTCCTAACCGTTAAGGAGTTTTACCTTTCATCATCAGCCCATCATCATTAAATGAT
The DNA here is from genome assembly GCA_949125395.1 of Diaphora mendica. Lineage (NCBI taxonomy): Eukaryota > Metazoa > Arthropoda > Insecta > Lepidoptera > Erebidae > Diaphora > Diaphora mendica. The sequence goes on along the minus strand of OX421310.1, from coordinate 37,305,297 downwards.
TACTACCAGACGCAAATACCGGCGTAGCTTCAGAAAATAAAGGAAAAACATAGTACGTGCCTGAAAAAAATGAGGGTTACCCTCGATTTCTCTGGGATGCCATCATCAGATCCTAGTTTACTTATCATGGTGCCACCGTCGGGACATCTACTTTCCATTAAAAAAAGAATCATCAAAATCGGTTCATAAACGACGAAGTTATCCCCGAACACACATAAAAAAAAAAACGGTCGAATTGAAAAACCTCCTCCTTTTTTTGAAGTCGGTTAAAAAGGGGTTTATAAAGATTTAATCACGCTTTTTTTAAACAAAACCCAATACGGAATTCTTACTTCTATACTTCATATTATAAATTCGAAAGTAACTCGGTCTGTCTGTCACGCTTTTACGGCTAAACCGTTACACCGAATTTAATGAAATTGGGCATGGAGATACTTTGATTCTTGAGGAAGGACATAGGCTACTTTTTACCGCGATAACTGAGGTACACGCGGGTGGAGCCGCGGGGTAAAAACTAGTAATCTATTAAATTTCTACGGGCTACGACGTAGTAACTATTGTAGTACGTAAGAATATGTTTGAGCTCGTAGCAGATAACGACTCTAATTATTTTGTAACTTAGTATCAAATGAACTCGATCTACTCGTACTTCGATTGCAATTAGAACGTATCGGGAACATTCTCTTAATGAAGCTATTTCTCTAACAAAAGTCTTACAATGATTTTTTGATATTTTCTCTTTATTTATGAGAAAATTTTTTGATGATTTTATTCTATACAGATTGTATTAAAACTGTTTTTTTTTTCTTGTCATCATGTAATTATTGAGTTCGGTCTTTATTTTCTTGTGCCGCAATTAAGTTTCATAAGAGTTCTGTTATTATTTAACCGTTTACAAATTAATTAATTGCTAGGTGTGATTCGGAATACAAGTGTCACCACTCTTATTCACCTCACGGGTTTCGTAAGAGACGACTAAGGGGCCTACCACACGCGCAAGTATCACCACAGTTTTGCCTGCGCAGGAACGGGTTGTACACGTAACACCGTGCGTGTGGTTGGTAAAACTGTATCACGCGCCAAACAAATGTATAACGCCAGATTTACCTGCGCAGTTATAACTGTGGTATTACTTGTGCGTGTGGTAGGCCTATAAAGCCGGGTCTCCACCAAACAAAGTTGTCAATTTTTGTGTTGTCAACACGTGTTGGTGACAAAAGTTTCTGTAATTTCCTTGTGTTGGCAACAAAAATTGTCAACAAATGTTGAGAATAGTGTTTCCGTTTTCGGCGGTAAACGTCAAAAGAATACGCTTGTTGCAAATATTTATTGGTCCTATGGTGACGCTTAGTTCGAATGTTTTTCAAATTGTTGGCGACTCGGTGTAGACACAATGGAAACAAAAGTTGGCGATTTTTTAAAGTTTTGCAAACAGTTGGAAACACTGAAATTGCCAACAATTTTGGTGAAGCCTCTTAAGGGAGCAAACTACGCAACCCTACACTAACTTGCCTGTCCAGCGCGGTATAGTAAGACAAAACCTCCTTTTTAAGAAGAGGTCTATGTCCAACAGTGGAGTATTATCTAAAGGCTGTTGATGATGATGAAGTGATCCTTATTGATCAGTAAAGAAACATCGTATTAGACCTATGATACCCATAATTTTGCAAAATATTATTTTGATCTCTCTTACGTAATAGCAGGAAACCCTATTGCCGTCAACCTATACACTTACTTGGTATGTTGCTTATTCAGATGATTTTTGAGTGTTATATTAAGGTCGCGACTGCACGGATTTCGTAGTGATTTAAACGGCAAGCGGCTACCTCCGTGTTATGGATTCGATCATCCCTTGGGACAAAATTTTGTGTTATCTAAAATTTTTTGTTGTGAGTCTAGGTGTTCTTTATATCTATTTCATGTGTGTTTAAAATCCTACGTGACTTAAAATATTTTACTAGTACGGGAGTTACTTTAAAGTATAGAATTCCATATAAAATACGATCGAACGGTACGTACCCTTGGATTCTATAATTTGAATAGGTATATAAAAAAGTAAAGCTCATAATAGTAGTCATTGCTAAACTAATATGCAAGTTTGTAATGTATTACATAAATATGCCTATTGTCCTTGGAGAAACCTAAGCCTAACCACAAAACAATACTATTTAAATATTTGCCAAATTTCCCTTCAAAGTTGGTAGGACAAATATATTATGTACATGAACAAAACAGGCAGCTTTCGCGAGGTTTACATAATTTATAACAACAATAGGGTCACAGAAGAGACGCAAAAAATTAAGGCGAAAAGCTGTGAACATGATACAAAAAATTGTCAATGCGTGACACGACTTTCTATTATATACACGTTTACAAAACTCATAACATGGTTGCGAACAAAAAATGAACCTACATCTCTTAAAGGGTTTAGGACTGATTACACTTTTATGCTTCGCGTCATATTTTGACTAAATACACTAAATATTTATTAGAAAAGCATTGTTTACTTTTAATCAGTGGTTAATAAAAAAGTGTTGAGATCTAAAATAAAGTTTTGTTAAAAAGTTAAATCTTATGAATTATGTAATTATTAGTACGACGAAAATTAAAATTATTTTATTATTTTTATAAAAAGTGACACACAAAGTTTTGTCAACTTATAACTTACCTATGAAGTTATATTTATATTATATTAAATAATAAAATTAATTATTTTCCAAAGATAATGTTTTGTCTGTGAACGAATATGACTGTAAATTGTGAATGGGAGTTTCCAGTTTCAGACGTGAATCGCGTTTTTGTTTTCGTTTTTTCTTGGATGTTTTTTACAAAAGAGAGTATTCATGTAATTCTATACGTCAAATCTAAAAAACAATAGTCTTGCTATGATCAATCAGCTGTTTTCACAAAATGGATGTCAAGATTAATGTAGCAATTGAGTTAAAAGAGAAACGACTGAAACGAGTTAACATATCACTTTTTTTATAATCAGCTGCCAAAATGACTCTGCTCTGCCTGATGGTAAACATGAGCAAAATCCAAGAGTGGTGGTCACCATCCTCATTGCGAATAAGGACAATGGAGCATGGTGACCGAAACTATGGCAGCCTGGTGAGATGCTTTTTCACGCCCCGCTTAAAAGACCCGGGATCATAGTGGGAAGGAAACAAGTGAGTTCCAGGTTTTTACCGCTCGGCACAGGACGGAAGAACCGAAGCGATGAGTACAAGAACGTATGTCTACTACTCTGAAGCGGTGACTTTCAAGGCACGTGTTGTCCTGTAGAGGAAGGGAGACGGAGGGATCAGTTGTAAGAGCTCTTCAAAACAATCTCCATGATAAAAGCGATAGAGGACTGCCATGGAGGCGATATCTTTACGCAACTGGCTCAAGGGACTCGGTGGCTTCGGGACTGTTAACAATGCGGATTGCTCGTCGCTGCAAACGGTCGAGAGCATCAAACAGGTAACTTTCTTAAGAGAGAGAGAGAGAGGGAGAGTAATTACAAGTTATCGCTTTCTTAATTCGTTGATTTTTGCACTGTAAATAAATCACACGCGGATATTTGTTGAAACTATTCTATGTTCATATCCAGCTATCCACTAATGAAGCTAAAGTAAAAAGCCGCAAGCCATCCCATAAACGGCGCTGCTAACAAAAAGTTAATTTGAAACATCCAACGTCCAGCTCAGCTAGCGTGGTCAAAGTCAGTACACTATGTGTGTTATAGTATATCTTATGTGTAATCATAACATTAAATTTCTGGCGTTAAAATTTACATTTTCCAAATTTGCTGCATGTGCTATTGCTTTTTTTTTGGGTGTATAGGTATAAAAATGTAAAAAGAATCACATGGCTTACATAAGTTTACGACAGCTGTTTCGAAAGTGCTATAATTATCAGTGATATCTATTCAAATAATTTTCTATAAATAAAAATCCCTCATATTTAGTCAAAAAACTGTTGTTTTGAAAGGGGTAAGCATAAGTTCAATAGTAGACGTAGTTCAGTTGACATAATGATAATAATTAATAAATAAAAAAAACGTGTGGCACTCAGGGACTGCCGCAGTAAAGCTATTGCAAAACATTTTTTATCAACTTATGCATTTATAACTATTTTTTATTTTTTTATTTATGCAGTATGTATAATATTGTGAATAAAAAATACTAAACTATAAAATTAGAACTAACATCGTCACTAGATGGCGTTGATCACTTTTTTTTAAGTAGCGATATAGTTTCGTAACACAGCATACTATAAAAGGTTTAAAACTTTAAACTATTCATAACAAATGTCTACGATATTGAACGGGTTGTTTGATTCACAGTATTTTTTTTCTTTGAACATGTATACTTACGGGGCGCACATGCGGTGAGTGTGGCTTTATAAAGATATATATAATAGATACCTATACACCTATTGGTGACGAACAGATTCCCTAGCGGCAAGTCGCAGAACTAACGTATGACAGATAAAAATACGTATACACGTTAACATTCCACTTTTAAAATACTGTTCACCCTCACGAAGTGGTCTTATAGTATTTTTTACTACTCGGTAGACGTCTATCAATGAAATCATTGTAGAAAGAATTTAAATAGCAATGCACTCGCTCTGTATATTAAACTGTCAGGTAGCAGTATCTGTCATACGTTAGTTCCGCAAACGACCACTAGGGAAATCTTCTCGTTACCAATATACTTTCTTTTTAAAGACAACACCCGCATTAGGAATAAACATCCTGTGTCGCGGAGGACTTTACAAACATACAAGAAACGGACAAAAAGAACACCCAGACTCGGGACAACAATTTGTGGATCACACAAAGTTTTTGTACCGCGTGGGATTTGAACCCACGACACTTGGCTCAGTAGTAAGAGGCGTGGCGACCGGTGAAACCACTAGCCCAACCGTGCAGTCACTTTCCCACAAACAGCTGCTTAAGCCGGACATACACGTTCAAGTATACTTGCGCAAACCCAGACTGTTTTATCTGTCTGTCAGACAGACAGACATTTAGGAGCAGCTCGTCAACGAATCTGTCTCAGATTCGTTGATTCGTCGTTCGGAGCAGCTCGTCTCGATCCGTGCGAGCTTCGAGTGTCAGGTTTTATTTTTTTTACGTTACAGAATTTCTTGATTCGGTCGCCGCGCTTAAATGCTTCAAAGCCCGCGATAAAAGCTAACACATTTACACACACATACAATAATAGCTTAAAAACATTTAACGGTCTAGATAATATTGATATTATATAATATTAGTACATTCTAAAGTGAAACAATCCTAGAAAAACCAGGCTATGGATAGCTGACAATTTTTGACACCTTGAGACCCCTTTATGCCTCATAAAGCACAGAGTGGTCGTCACCATACTCACTGGGAATGCCTGAATTGGGCCTCCGATCTCGCACTCACCAACGAAATACGACAGCACGAACGCTGTCATTTACGTTGATTTTCTGCGCGAGGGTAGTACCGCCCCGGTCGAGCCGGCCCGTTCGTGATGAAATCAGCATGGCTCTTGACCTTGAATTTCCGAGTTCGTAAAATTAATTAGCTAATTTATTGGAGATAAATAATTTGATCTACTCCAAAATGTTTCTTAGGAATAACGTGAATTATAAAATTTAAGAAGGTTTTGTTTGAGTGAACCTTGGACAGCTACTTCAAATCCAGAGACTCTTATATAAGAACATCAAAAGCAAGTTGAGTAAAAGACCAGAGAACAATTAAAGTTTGGCGTCTACAGTCTGAAGTTTGTTCGCTTTAAGTGCTCGCTTGATTTGTTTGAGTTCCTAAACATTTTGGAGAAATAAAAGTGAATGTTACTTTTCAATTAACCAAGAAAGGAACTGTATTTTATTAGGATGTTTGTTATTTACCAAAGAAAATACAGGGAATGATTTTAAGTCAATCGATGTACTCTTTGGTATATTTTATGTACGTAAGTTAAGATAAGAATACACATCAGCTGGACATAGCAAATACAGCGTCAAAAAACAAAGTTGTCTTCATCATCAACAGGCTTTTATAGCCCACTGATGAACTTAGAGCTCTAATTAGAAAATAGGTTTTAGCCTACTGTACCACGCTGGCTTAACGCGTTGGTTTAGGTATTGGGTCAATTTTCCCTTCTTTTTGAATTGCTATTGTCCTACGTAATTTGCTCCCTTAGTCGACTCTTAAAACATCCACGGGATGAATAAGGAATATGACATTCCGTATACTTAATACTTTATCATACGGATCCATAATAAGGTTTTTTTTTATGTAAGGGCCGCCAAAATGACTCTACTCTGCCTGATGTGAAGCATAAGCAGAATCCAAGAGTAGTGGTCACCATACTCACTGCGAATGCAGACAATGCAGTATGGTGACCCACACCATGGCGGCCTGGATTAGGCTAGTCAACAAGTATGAAACTTGTTGACTAGACTATTTGGGCCGCCGGTCTCGCACTCACCAACGAAACACGACAGCACGAATGCTGCCATTTAACGTTGATTTTCTGTGCGAGGGTAGTACCGCCCCGGTCGAGCCGGCCCTACCGTGCTGAAATCAGCGTGGCTCTACTACCTTTCAACTTACACTAGACTACACACAAACCGAAACCATATTACAATGAACATACGCACATACACCTACACATTCACACACACAATCGCATACATACACACAAACACACACATTGCAAACCTACACACACCTACTCTGTTTACTGTATTTTATTGTATAGTTGACGTAACATAATGGGTGAAGACACTGTCTCCTGTAACACAGGTAGCATCCTAGCACAGGAAGCAGGGTTCCAATGTAATTCAACAATGTCTATACCAATAAAAACTATATTATTACTATTATTAGTGACAAATAACTAGAAATTTAGTATAAAGTTGAAGAATTTATCAATTACGTTCCTACGCTCATTTTTAGCATAAAATTGATGCGTTCAAAGTTTGTTGTGCAAACGACTGTAATTTGAAAGAGGCAATTAATTACAACAACTTCTGTATGTCGTTTCAAAGTAACATTCGTCAACCCTAATAGCGAGCTCGTAATTCCGCAACCTTAAGTGTTCTTGGCTTTCGTCTCTATAAATTAAAGTGATTTGTAGACGCCAGTTCAAGAGAGCAAAAGTTTTGTCGTTTTGAATAAAAAAAGTACATAAATTTCTCTCGAAAACTAATGAAACAGGCCTTTTTCTATTATTCTGTACTCAGGTTTTTTGTTCGTTCTAAATTAATAAACATACAATTGATATACATTTTATTTTCTCGACCATCCTTAAATATGATTGCTTACACATGCTTGGAGAGCATCCAGTTTAAGGACAGACAAAGAATAAATTACCCAGATCATTCAACGATCATCAGATCCTAGTTACGGAATACGCAGCAAGCATAAGTTAAGCAAGTCGCAAAAACTATGATTATAAGAAGTAAATACCAATTCCTTTATCAAAGTTCCTTATGTGCCTAGAATAATATACCTACTTTAAGTTTACAAACATATTTATTGTCAATTTTAATTATAAACCTTTACGCCTCAGGGCGAAGCTAGTCTTAAAAGTTAGTAAGTTACTCCTTATATGACCAGCTATCTGCTAGTGGAAGTCTCGTCAAAATCGTTTTAGCCGTTTCATAGATTAGGCGGAACAAACAGAAGGAAAAAATGTAAAACTTGTTTTTTATGTAAGTATCGTATATACTTCAATATGCAATTAGAAGCTGTTAGTTGAAAATTACATACAGATACTTCAATTTTATTTATTTGTATACCTGTCAATTTGTTTACAGAAAGTTTGTTTGCCAAAAAAACACACACAAAAACAGAAAAACTTGCAGCCTTATTTTTAGACACTAATTAGTTACATCTATTTTCATTGTTATATCTTTCTACAGAAAAAAGTTTTCTTTTTTTTACCTAGTAATCTATATATATAAAAGCGAAATACCACTCACTTATTAATCATGAAATCTCAGAAACTATAATACCTACAGGCTTGAAATTTGGCAGGTAGGTTCCTTATAAGGTGAAGACATCCGCTAAGAACGGATTTTACCAAACTCCACCTCTAAAGGGGCAAAACGGGGGTTGGAAGTTTGTATGAAAGTCCTATGTTTTTGAAGTAAGAGACTTGAAATTTAAAATGTATGCTCTATAGATGGTGTGGAGGTGTACTTATAATGTATCTTTAGAAATAAACCTCCTCTTGGGGTTAAAACGGGGAATGGTAGTTTGTATGAAAGTCCAATGTTATTGAAGTAAAAGTAATTATGGCAGAAGGATTTTAAATAGTATTTAAGTATAAAAAAATGTGTAAACAACTAACTCCACGTGTACGAAGTCGCAAGCAGCCGCTAGTACGTAATAAATTAGAAAAAAAAATCAAACACAAAAAATGCAAATAAACAACTCTATTACATACCTTTTGTAGCAATATATATATAATATCAGTATTCCAAGCTCGAAAGCATTTCACTTAATAGTATTTCCCTATCTTATCTTACTTATTAAGATAAGTTCAACAACTAGTTTAGATCCCTCTTAAAAAGATATATTTTTATCGCGTAAAGAGCTTTCAATGAACATCATTCTAAGGATATAAAATTTTATTTTGTTAAAGTTGCAAACGAGCGTTTTTAGTTATTTTTTACAGCTTAAGGGAGAAAACGAGCAGACCGAGTCACCTCATTGTGAGTACAGCCTCTCATAGACACCTGCAACCCAAGAATTGTTACTATCTTAGGAGATCCTTCCCCTACAGTCAGGCGGAGGGGCTGAGATTGGGTTGAGGTAACCTTAATTATACTATAAAAAGCATTGAAAGACTGTTTAATGTATTATTTAATGTAATGTGCCGATCGTGGTATTATGTGCTTGTTTTGTGTACCACTATGTCGTTGGTGTGACTGAAGAGACTTGCCATAATGTAATTAGTCTTGTTATAGTATTTTATTTCGGCAGGTTAGTCGCTTAGATATATCGTTGTTCGTAGTTGGGTGGTGCTTATTTTCATCGGAGGTATACCTACGACCCCCGACTTTTTAAGCATCAAAAGAAAAGCGTAAATACAGAGGAAGATATGAGAGGACTGGTGAGAGTACAGCTACAGTGTATTTGCTGAAGATTGCTTGTTAAAATCTTCAAATCCTGTTCCAATTTCTTTCTAATTTTAATTGGCTGAGAGAAGAAATAAAGAAGAGAAATCTAAAAAAGCAGCCAAGTGCGAATCGGACTCGCCCATGAAGGGTTCCGAAGCAGCAAGTAACATAATATAAAAGTTCTTGTAGTTCGTTGTAACTTTGATCGATATTTTAATAATAGTGTAAATTTTTTTGTGGTTTACGATTTATGACGTATAAAAAAAAACTACTCACTAGATCTCGTTCAAACCAATTTTCGGTGGAAGTTTGCATATCATTTTTAAAGACCTATCCATAGATATCCCACACGGTTGGGTTTGATGAAAAAAAAATTTTTGGGTTTCGCTTCCAAGTATGGGGACCCCCAAAATTTATTGCTTTTTTTCTATTTTTGTGTTAAAATTTTAATGCGGTTCACAGGATACATCTACTTATCAAGTTTCAACATTATAGTCCTTATAGTTTCGGAGAAAAGTGGCTGTGACATACGGACGGACTGACAGACAGACAGACAGACAGACAGACAGACGGACAGACAGACATGACGAATCTATAAGGGTTCCGTTTTTTGCCTTTGGCACGGAACCCTAAAAAGGAGGAAACACCAGCCCATCTGGTCATCATAGTCAAATATCTAGATTAAAAATATAAAATTTGTGTCCTTCATAACATTTACTTTGAGACCAATATAAGGAAAAACCATTTATTAAGGTTCACTAGAGCTGTTTATCGTAACGTTACCTCTGAACTCGTATATTGCGTATTTTACAGCCGATCTGTTTAATCTGTAATACCTACTTGTTACTTATTATTTTTATTGAAGTGAAACTAAGCAGAACAGTTACAGTTGTACAACTACAACTTGCATAATACTTTTCCTTTGTCATGACGATAAGAGTGTGGTTTTGTAACCAAAACGTTATCTACTCTAAATTATTGAATAAGTATTTAAATTTTAACCAATGCAACGTGCCTAGATTTTACGTCTTTCCCTTCTATATCGTCTATTTTTAAAGTACCTATCAGACGATGTATCAACATCGTCTGATAGGTACCTTAAAAATGCTCACAGGAGTTGAAAGTGAAATCACTCGTATGCGAACATCAGGAGACTAATGTGTCCTGAGGCTATTCACACACTTACCTACGAAGTAGTGTTTCGTGTTTTGAATCTATTCGATAAATAAAATGATCACAAAATAAACCTCGTTCAGGTTCGTTGATGCCGCTCCCGGCAACTTGTGTTCTTACTATTTTGTTGTTTCCATATCTCGATTGGTTTTATCTCCGTATCTGCTCTAGAAATGCCATAAATTTCATTTATGGTAATATTCAGTTCTGTTTTTACACTATTGGAATCTGGAATGGTGTTACTGATGTAAAGTAAATGGAAAACATTGATAAGACCGAGGTTGTACTACAGTTGTAATAAATAAAAATAATAAGCTTACTACATCAGTAGCTTTTTTACTTTATATTTTTTTTACTAGTTAAATATACCCATTTTTACAAGCTTTTTATTACATTGCAATGTATGTATGTATGCTAGTATGTTCGGGTGAAATGTTGCTACACAATTTTGAAGCAGATATCTGCAACCGATTTTGCTGAAGTTTTGCAAGCATATGTTATCAATTTATCGATAAAATTTCACGATTTAATTATTTTAACAATTTCATAAGTTTGTGTAAACTTACATCCGCTTTCTAAATGTACACAAACTTTTTCGAAAGTCTGATTTCTGCATAAACATGTAGTATGATCTTCGAGTCGATAGCTATCCATGGTCGACCTTGATATTATGACTATTTCAATGCAAATTATATTTATTTATATTAATCTACTGTAAAGAACATTTCAGTTTAATTTAAATAAAAAAGAATCCTTCATTTTCCTATGTTTTTCTTAATATTGTCCTATAAAATCAGTTAAAAAACACCGCTCTCATAAAAGCGCGGGTGTAAATTTTAATAATGACACAAAAGAAAACACAGGGACTTTGGTGTAATGAAAACAGTGCTTCTCCCACGGCATTACTGGCAACTGTGCACACACTGTCGTAACGGGTTAAAATCTGAATAAATAAATAGCTGAGCACCTGCATAAGGCACTTATGTACCCATTAGCCACTCGGAACGCTATCATTGTTATTATAATTGTATTCTTATGGTTGCTGGAGATTTGTTGGTTTCTGTCAACTGTTGTATGTATTCAAAATCTTCGAGAGTCTTCTAAAGATTATTCTGTTGCAGCAAATTTCGACGAGTGATGATGGTGTGCTTTTAGAAATAGTAGCTATGTTTTCCTTCATTTTTATATAAGAACATTTTGGTAATCTTATGATATAAAAACATTAAGCACAGTCAAAACATTTCATAAATTATATTTTGACTGGGGCATGGTTTAGACACTAAACGAGCATCTCATGATTGCAGACAAGTACATATAGCCTTAAAAATTGAATGAATTTTGTTTAACTAAACCAGGAATAGGAAAGTTTAAATAAATAAATAAATATTTCGGACATATAACACACAACGCCATCTAGTCCCAAGCTTAGCAGAGCTTGTGTTATGGTTACTAGACAACTGATACAAATACACATATGCTTTTTTTTAAATACATATATATGATACATAGAAAACTCCGAAACAAATATTTGCAGATCATACAAAAATTTGGTCCGACCCGGGAATCGAATCCGAGACCTCAAGCACAGCAGTCGCATACGCAACCACTGCGCTACCGAGGCAGACAGTTTGCACAGGTACTATAATATTTTACTAAAGTAATACTTTATAAACTAAAATAACATACATTTCTAGTTTCTATTTTGTACAATTTATTTGTTATTAATCTCAAAAAGAACTGAAACTGCTTTGAAAAACTTTGAAAATCTATATCTTCCATTTTTTTTGTGAAATCTCTGACATGACTTCAATATTTCAGACTTAGACTTCAGATTAAAATGTAATAAAACAATCGCATTTCAATTCGTCAGTCTGAGTTTTTTATTGGTGGTTCATAAAGTTAAAATAAATGGAATATTATGGGAAAAGAGCCCGTGAAAGGTATCTCAAAATATGTCCTGATACCTATTTTAACGTATAAACTACTTTCCAGTAATTTATGCAGTTAATTTTCTTGCATATACTTGGTCGTTTTCTAGCAGTCATTTGAGCTGGCTCTCGATTCTCGAAGGTCTTTTGTGCCTCAATGGCATGACCTTATTATGCTAAACATCTTGAAGCAATTGCAGAACGCCGGCTGCATTCAGAGGCTATTCTCACTTGAATGGCGAATTACCATGGTAAATTGACGATGGAATTATATACCTACTGCCTTTACTTTACGAGGAACTTGACATAATTTGATGAAAGTGAATATATTTGGATTTGTTGAGGAATTTGTAATGAACTGAATGGGGTGATTCGATGGAACTTCTTATTTCAACTGCGATCTTATTATGTTTTACTGAGATTAGCTGTGCTGTTTTATTAGTACTGCCACAAAAATACTGTTTATGTTTAAATGCTGTGTGTTAAATGTGTTTTATTTTACTGTCTCGGTAGCGCAGTAGTAGCGTATGCGACTGCTGTGCTTGAGGTCTCGGGTTCGATTCCTGGGTCGGATCAAATGTTCGTATGATCTGCAAATATTTGTTTCGGAGTTTGGGTGTTTTCTATGTATAATATGTACGTATTTACAAAAAAATAAAAAGTATATATGTATTTATATCAGTTGTCTAGTACCCATAACACAAGCTCTGCTTACCTTAGATGGCGCTGTGAGTTAGATGTCCGAAATTATTTATTTATTTATTATAGTCGGCCTAAAAACAGAAGGAGGTTCCAATTCGATTGTACACATTATTGTTATTTATAATTCGATTTAGAAAATTATTTACTTCATTGTGTAAAGTATATGTCCCATGACCATGACACACATGACATGATAGGTATAGCCAATTTTTTATTTGTTTCTTTTTGCATGAATTTAGTTTGAGGTAGTGTTTAAAAAAGTTTAATTTTCCATGTAGTCATTTCTTAAAAATATGACTGACATAGTATCACTATAAAATCGTAGACGAAATATTAGAACTAATTTGTATTTCGTCCCAGCAGTCACACACTAATATTAACTTGCAAAATGATAGTTCATCAAGTCCAGACATCTAATTTTATCGTTTAATTAACATGTTTCAAGAAAGGCCACCATTAATTAAACTTTACCATAAACTAATTGTTTTTATCAGAATGCGTGACGTTTTATGACTTTTATATCGCCACAACTAATTGAACAATTAAGACTGTAAATGAGAGAAAATAACATTGAAAAAGATAAGAGTATTGTTTTAATTTCTTTAAAAAAGTATTTGGAGGTGATCTTCCAAATGCATTGACGTAATTACAGTAAGAACATAGTTACGATCCAATTGCTCATTTAGATACCGGAGGACCGTTGAATGAGATTAACACAGGACTGTTGTTTTGGATACCCTCCATGGCCGGCAGCGACAGCAGTTTTACCGCGGTTGCAACCTTTTGCGAAAACGTAATTTAGAGGTAAAAATATTATTATAAAAAAAAGGACGGTTGATTTGGATTAACCACATAAAATGCCAGCAATCAAACACAACCAAATAAAATACCAGAAATCTTTATCTCTTTTTCGTGATACTACTTATGGCAAAAATACTGTTAGGACACGACTGCTTCGTACCTACACTAAAAAGTACGAAAATATTGACATATTTTACTTCGTAAAGAAGTCCTTTTGAAGTGAAATCATAATACTCATCAGTAATACATAATAGATTTTTTTTTTAATTATCTTCATTTTAGTCTTCATATTTTTGTTTTCTTTAAATCAATTACTTTCTCAACTTTCTTTTTATTAATGCTATCTAGTACATATACACATGTCGTAAATTAGCTTACATTATTATTTATTGGCTTACGAATCAATATAAATTGACAATATGTCATGTTCATTAAAAAGAAAACTGTTGAGTCTGTGGCGACTTCCACATACAGCGCAACAGAAATATACTACAGCGCCATCTAGCGAAGTTACACTGAACTACGGAGTAACGAAGGAAACTAAGAAACTACCAATCCTGAATCGCGCAGTGAAAGTTCTCGCGCCGATAATCATATATACAACATCCCAACATCAACCGTTGGGCAGTTAGCCCGCCAGGCATGATCACCTCGCCTGGTCGGAGGATCCTCCCTTCATGTTGGAGGGACATGTCACCCGTCCCCCACAAGTCGTTTTAAATAAAGAAATAAAAAAAAAAAAAAAAAAAAAAAAAAAAAATTCATGGCAGTCAACGGGTCACTGATGAAAAGTGACGACTGCCGTCGACCATGAGCTACTGAAGCTCAGAAGTCACGAGAGGCCTTTAATAACGAGTACACTATTTCCTTGAAAGTTTGAAGGTCGTAATTGTACAGAAACACCGCAGAGCGTAATTTGTTCATCAGAACGCTTGAAAAAGTGTCTTAAAAAGCGCGCAGTGGTAGTAATATGTGCTGTATGTGTGGTAACTGATTAATAATATAGAATTGCACCACCCCTATTCATGCCATGGGTGTCGTAAGAGGCTAAGACTAAGGAAGCAAACTGCGTAGGATAACATCAATGCAAAGAGAAGGAAAACTTGAAATAAATCTGTAAAACCGAGATATTCTGTATGCCCATGTAGTGCCCTTTGTGCAAGGTGGTAAATTAAAGATGTAGTCCGTTCACTCTGATTTATTCACACGGTAAATATATACTGATTACAATAAAATTAACATTACACGACAATGTACCGGGAACAACTTTCGTCTACAGTTGACTCGGAGCGACTAAGTCCTGTGACTCGCGTTTCGCTCGGCTCACATAAATATGTTGACATGATTAAACATAACGTGTGTCCCTGCAAATCCTATATCAATCTGTCTGTCTAGCGTGATTGTTAGGACCAAACCTCCTTTGTATGGAAAAGCCTATGTGCAGCAGTGGACTATTAAAGGATGTTGCTGTAATGTCTGTTCATAATTATGATTTTAACGATTTAAGTCATCTGTTTACAGCGAAAATTTAACTATGAGTATACTCTTTGCGCTGTAGCATGGTGCGGAATTTGTAGACTAGAACATTCTGGTTGGTTTAATTTAATTTACTACAGCTATTAATGATTTAATATATTGCGAATGTGGTATAGCTGAAATACTAAGTCATAATTTGTAAATCGCGGCAACTTTCAAGAGTGAAACGAAATGTTACTGAAACTTTCCCCCACCATGCCAAAGTGCAAAGAGTATAATAACTATTGTTAGAATCAAATGACTATACAGACTACGCGAATAAAATGAATTTCAATGTCAAAATGGTTCTCAAATCGTTTTATTATTTTTTATTATTCAGTTATTTCTTAAACAAAGCTTAGGTAGTAATTACTCTAATGAGTATTGTAAGTATTAAAAGTAAGAATGATAAACAATATCATAGAAGCAAATTAAAAGAGCTAAATGACACATAGGTACTCGCCGCCGCGGTATTATAATTATACTGTTTTTAAGCTATTGCATAGCTTTTATCGCGGGCTTTGGGGCTTTTGTGCAGAAATTCCGTAACGTAACAAAAAAACCTGACACCCGAAGCTCGCACGAATCGAGACGAGCTGCTCCGAACGACGAATCAACGAATCTGTGTCACTGTCACGCACGAACATACTGCTTAAAAAAATAATATAATTGCATAAGTTGATAAAAAATGCTATGCAATAGCTTTACCGCGGCAGTCCCCGAGTGCCACACGAATTTTCTTTTTAAATCCTTCACTTTGTATTGTGCGGATTTAGTTTGTAGTTGTATGTATATGCTTTTATTATGAACAAATAGTTGTCTCAGTGTTAATAGCATATAAATTCAACCGCTAGACCGTATTGCGTTTAGCATGATTAAATACATGTTGATATGAAAACAAAGGATATGCCTTGAAGCATGTTGGAAGCTCATGTTTTGTAGGATAAACTGAAAGGTAAAGGATTATTATGGATCACATGGATGGGTATCCTTTTTGCGTCTGTATTATTTTTATGCGATTCTTTATTTTTCTTTGTTTGGGAAGAGAAATGCTTTTATTACAGTGTTGAATGTTATCGTTTGTGTAGTATTGATAAGTTGTTCGGTTTTAGTATGGTATGGACTTTAAAACCCCTTAAACTTACCGAAGACAATTTATACTCTAATTAAAAAATACTGTGAACAGTGATGCACCCTTTTCAAAACGTAAAACACTTTTAATTAATCGTGTTAATCCCTGTTCGTTAATAATATAAAATTTAAAACTGATGTTTTATGATATCCTTCCACTTTTGATAACGAACCTAATTTTACTATACTACACATTTAGATTTTAATTTATTGCCATGATTTGATAGCTGTAATATTAAGAATAACTTTATTAATTGTAGTAAATTGTTACGTAGTGTGAAATACTTCTTCACATATTTTTTCTATTTTTTAACTTACTTTAATGTTATTATGGCATGCTTACGACTTACGACATAATGACTATAGACAAATATTATATTTATACCAATCTTGCATACCTGGTTTTATAGAGCATGAATTATTTTTCTACTTTGAAAATTAAACAAAACAATTCAAAGGTCTTTTTTCACGACAAACAATTTTATAATGACCTCTTTTGACCTCCGAACAAATAGATCGCGAGATATTTGCGAAAAACCGATTTTCGTAACCTTTTGACCTTTATATTTTTTTTTGCTGGCACGGTATCAATGTCAATTTTTCACATCTTCATTACAACGGTGTAATAAAGGTGTATACAAAAATTCAGCTCACTTGGAATTATTCCGCAGATAAAACCTAAATTGATTGGACTACTTGTTGTATTTGAAAAAAAAACAGCTAACTTATAATTCTTTCTAATTAACTTGATAAAAGCTGAGGCAAATATTTAACATCCTACAATAATCACATCACATCACACTAATATACAAAGGCGAAAGTTTGTGAGTGTGTATGTTTGTTACTCCTTCACGCAAAAACTACTTACCGGGTTTGGATGAAACTTTACAGTAATACAGCTTATACATCAGAAAACACATAGACTACTATTTGCCGCGATAACCGACAAAACGCGGGCGGAGCCGCGGGCAACAGCTAGTATATATAATAATAATAATAATAATTTATTTATTTGAAACCCATGTTACAATATTGTGAAATTAGGTACACTGTTTCTAGTCTACTTAAGTTAACATTATGGTTTATCACTTAAAAATACAATAACCTCAACAGCAGTGGGCATAGATAGAACTTCCAGCAGGATGACATTTCGATGCCTAAACTAGGCTCGAAGCCTGTACTATACGCATCAGCCATCTCCCCCTGATGGAATTATAATAGAACAACACTATACAGTGTGTTTACAGAGATTTCAGAAACTTAAGGTTATTTACATTCGTCTGACAAGCAGCTAAATACTACAGTAGAAATACTACAATTCATATATTATTCCAGTAGGTATTTTGATAACATTGATAACAGTGTATAGAATAAGTTGAAATGTATGAGCATTTGTGCGTGTGTGCGTGTGTGTGTGTGTGTGTGTGTGTGTGTGTGTGTGTGTGCGTGCATGGGTGTATGTGTGTCGTTTAAGTAATCGCATATTTAACTCACTACCACCAATAAATTTTCAGTTGCATTGTAATCATGGGAGTGCAGCCACTCATAGACCGACTTTTTGAAATTATAATAGCTCAGTCTGTGCACCCCCAAAGTTTTATTAATTTTATTATATAGGAACTCACCCAGAAAATTCGGAAATTTATTTGCATATGATGTATTAAATTTGTGTGAAAAGAAAACTTTATGATCTCTACGTTTATTTCTAGCTGATAAGTGTAACATGTCCCTATTTACCCTACCGTGGTACCTTAGAAGAAGTCTGAGAATGAATAATTGTCTCACTGTTAGTACATTACATTCTTTGTACAATAATTTAGTAGAATATGTGTACGGATGGTAGTGGCTCACCTTAAGTATGGCTCTTTGAGCTCTTTCTAGAGTGAGCAAGTGTGTCTTCGATGCCCCTCCCCAAGAATCAATGCAGTATGCTATAAGGGATTCACACAGCGACTGGTATATCATTTTTAGGAGTTTGACCTCTGCAACATGACGGAGGTTTTTAAAAATTGCGATTAATTTGCGTATTCTGGTCGATAAAATTTTTATATGTGGTTCAAAAGATAGATTACGGTCTATTAAAATTCCAAGATATTTAATGGTATCAACTTGCTCGATACTCGGACAGGAACAGGTTACATAATTTTCTCTAGAACCACATTTATGAGCCCTAATTCGGAAACAATCCCCTGACGGCTGCGTACGATTCAGAATCGAGAAGGTGATGTATTGTGTCTTACTGGCATTTAGACTCAGTGAGTTGTTAAAAAGCCATTTAGTAATTTCATTTAAACCTTTTTGTGCACGATCAAAAACACTCTCCCAATCATTGTCCCAGAATAAACAAACCGTGTCATCAGCGAATGTTACGATCTGGCTGTTCTCAATTGACATCTCACACAGCTGGTCTATATAAACTAAGAAAAGAGTCGGGCCGAGAATACTCCCTTGCGGAACGCCGTAATTCACGTTTAAAGGACAGCTGACCTTATCACCGATCCTTACACTTTGAGTTCTGCCGGTCAGGTAGTCCTTAAATAGTTTTAGTTGATTACCTCGTATTCCCAACCGCTCAAGCTTTTTTATCAGGAGTGGAATTGAAATCGTGTCAAAAGCTTTTGCTACATCCAGGAATATTGCTAAACACTTTTGACCCTCATCCAGTTTTCCAACAACTGTGTCAGTAACACAGAATACTGCATCAGCAGTAGACTTCGCTTTTCTGAAACCGTACTGATTACCAGAAATGAGGTCGTTTTTCTCAAGGTACTGGGTTAGCTGCTTGTTGAGTATTCGTTCTAAAATTTTGGACATGGTGGGCAGAATGGATATCGGTCTATAGTTACTTATTAGACTTTTGTCACCGTTTTTATGTATGGGGATTATAATGGATTTTTTAAAGATGTTAGGAAACTTGCCTGTGGAAATAGCTAGGTTACATATGTGAACAATGGGACCAGCAAGAATATTTTTATTTTGCTTTATTATAACCGCAGGTATTTTATCCCAGCCCACAGAACCAGTGTTTTTCAAAGAGTCTATGATGGAGGATATATCACACTAATATTATAAGGCGAAAGTTTGTGAGTGAGTATGTTTGTTGCTTCTTCACGCTAAAACTACTGAACGGATTTGGATGAAACTTTACAGTAATATAGCCTTTACATCAGAATAATACATAAGCTACTATTTGCCGTGATAACCAACATACACGCGGGCGGACCCGCGGGCAACAGCTAGTAATATTATAAACGTGAAAGTTTGTTAGTATGGATGGATGTTTGTTACTCTTTCACGCAAAAACTACTGAACGGATTTGGATAAAACTTTACAGTAATATAGCTTATAGTTTATACATCAGAATAACACATAGGCTACTATTTGCCGCGATAACCGACATACAGGCGGGCGGAGCCGCGGGCAACAGAGATCTTAGAAGAACATGGGAATATGTGAACAGTCAGACATTTGGGAGATTTACAATTTCTATTTGCGCGCTAAGTACTCATTCAGCGCGATCTAGAGCTGCATACTAGCTCTAGCACTTGTAACATAACATTTCTACGTTGCAAAGTGAATATCACTGAATGTATACTGCTTGCAAAGTATAATACAGAAGTTACATTCCTTTCAATTCGGTATTATTGTTGTGTTACTAAATACAATATGATAACTATACTAAATAGGTTCTTTAGGATGGCAGTCGTAGTGGGTACCAAAAGAATAATATTAATCAATAACAAGCAAATTACAGGCTTTAGAAAGACATCAACATCATAATCTCACCTCAAGGAGGTCCACTGTTGGACGTAGCCTCCCTCAAAGCTCTCCATACGAACGTTAATAATGTTAAGGACGTTATAATGGATCTGAAATTTGATAAATTGTTATTATAAAATAGTTTCAATCTGACTTTACAATATGAAAAAGGGTAATTAATACAGTTACGACTGCCTCGTTGGTCTAGCGGTTAGCACAAGCGGCTCCCAATCAAGATGCCTGGGGTTCGATTCCCGGGTTGTGACAATCGCTATTGGCAATTCAGAGCCCTCAAATATACTGACAACTAGTTCTACCTTCGAATTCAGTTCCCATCAGGGTTGCGGAGGTCTGATGCCAGTCGCTCTGTGGAAACACTGATATTCAGGGAAAACCCGATTGAACTAGTAGCCGACCCCAAATAATCTTGGAAATAATAAAGGCTAGGAAGATGATGATGATAATACAGTTACAAATGGTTTGCCTATTCAGAACATAATTCTATTTAGTTTGATAAGGTCTGTAGTTATTCGAGCGATATTTTAACGCAAATGGTATGTTTTACTTAACTGTTTTTTAAGTGAACAAATATTATGAACGAGTTTGTTTTTTTACTATTTTTTTTTTGTTAGATTCACCAATTCTCAAACAATTCTCGTACCGGGCATATTCCTGTGTCGCGGGGTACTTTACAAACATACATGAAACTAACGTAAAGACCATTCAGACTCAGAACAATAATTTATGGATCACACAAAGTGTTGGCCTATGTGGGATTTGAACTCACAAAACTAGACAGCGGCGTGGCGACTGCTTAAACCACTTCGCCATGCGTGCAGTCGAAAGTGTTGAACATGAACTATGTGGTTTTACTTACACGATGTAGGTAAGGTTTATAATCGTAGTTTTCCGACAAGTGACTGCACCCTATACCGTTACACATACAACTAAGTAAATACAAATAAATTCAAGTAGAATTTTCGCTTAGAGTATTTCACCAACGTTGTCTTCCCAACTTATTATTCGCACCAAACAGAGGGTGACTCAAACACACCACTTAGACACCAAACAAGGGTGTATTAAGTGTGAGTTAAAATTTAAATTGATTCCACCCTCCCTAAGGAGAAAATTCAAATAGTGCATGGTGTGATCTGGAGCGAATAACACTGTGTTTGTGGGATTCTTTTTCTGTAAATTGGACGCTTCGGGGCGTTTACAGACAAAAAGAATGACGATTAGAATATACACGTACTGTATGTATATGTGTGTGTTCAAACTGCGATGACACGCTTCATTTGTAGAGGGGGAGTACACTATTCGGTGCGATATTTATAAATCTTTTGTTTCGAGAAGCTTTTTTGCAAAACTCGGCAAGTCTATGGTAAATTGTGTCACATATGCATTTACAGAAAATAAATCTGGTAATATTAATGCAAAGTCGAAGGATAAAGCTGGTAACGGCTGTTAAATTCCGTTTTCTATGTTTGGAAGTACGAGGTTGGCAGAAAGGAGCATACCTCCTTCGGGGATTGAACTAAAACTTCATAACCTTTTTCTTTAGCAGAACTTTTCCTGTTAGCGAAAATACTTATTGCTACACTTAATTGATTTCTCCAGTTTTTGAGATACGAAAGGAATAAACATTCAGAGATAACTTCGTCTGCCTTTCATCAAAAACGAAGG
Organism: Diaphora mendica; assembly: GCA_949125395.1. Lineage (NCBI taxonomy): Eukaryota > Metazoa > Arthropoda > Insecta > Lepidoptera > Erebidae > Diaphora > Diaphora mendica. The sequence continues at coordinate 37,283,497 of OX421310.1, read as the reverse complement.
CTAAATCTAGATACACTTTGAGCCAAACGAAGTTGTGAAATGGAATATTTGAATATGAAAATGCCGAGATACCATTAAGTCAAAATCAGTTTAAAAGAGATTCCTCGTCCAGAAATACCGCCGATCTAATTAGCAATTCTTCAGTAATTCAAAGGAAAAATTCAAAATTCTGTTTCGGATCGTTTACCGCTGTACTGTACACAAAGCTCGCAAAAGCAGATGAGCTGTAATATTATGCAAATTCTACGACTCGGGTAGGGATGCTACCGACTGAGTACTCGATACATTCGATTCTCGGAAATACAAAGTGGATTTGAAGATGACTGTAAATGTAGAGGTCTTGAAATTCGTAATTTGTTTTCAATTCTTTCCACATGTAAAAGTGATGTCATAATCATTATTAGATTTCAGGTGAATGCTAAATTTACACTTGAATCGTGTTCATTACATTTAAGTGGCCAAAAAAATACATCATTCTAGTGAGTATTCTAGAAATAAAATAATATGCGTCAGTCTACACGTTTAAATATCATCAGACAAAGTTAGGCGATTTCCAATTTCAGACGACAAACTAGTTAGACAAAACATCAAAAGGGTTTTGACATTTTTATTTATTAGTAATTATCATTATGACAACCGAAAAAGTCTACTATTGGACTAAACTTACCCCACGGCTCTTTACAACAACAGTTTCTAGACTAAACATGAGGCATCTTCATTTATAAAAAAATATTTGAATAGATATCCCCGATATAGTACTTTCGAAACAGCTGACGTAAACTTATGAGAGTCATGTAATTGTAACTCGTCAATAATTTTATCCGATATACTTCTAATATCGAGTACTTCCATCGAATATGTTTCGCATTACTAAGTGTTTCGTATAAAATGCTTTATTTTTCCTTACGTTTTCTTAGAATTTCGGGTCATATTGTAAAAATGCTTTTAAATTCGCCTCGCTTACAAAGTTAACAAAGGCTTGACTATTTCTCAAGCTAAATGCTTAATTGACTGAGACGTTTCGTACATTATACTTTTAAAACGAGGCCTCTAATGGTTCTAAATAGTCTGTGATAGAATATGAGGTTAAAGCTTACAGATACTTTATATTTAAGTAGATTTGTGTTTTTCTTTTCTAATTTTTACTTATTTTATGCTGATCTACAATATGATAAAAGCCCTGTTGTATTTTTACAATATGAGTTGAAAATATATCTATCGTAGTAGTAACGTTTAAAATTCAGCCAATTTTTTTTAAGACCTTATGCGGACCTATTTCCGTTTATAGATTTATAACTCCAAAGAGTTTTGTAGCAAAAAAGTAAAAAAGTTTCATTTTTGTAAAAATGTAACAAATACACACTATACCAAAATATTTATTGTTATTCGTTTACATACAAAAAGTTAAAGGTGATTCTGTAACCATCCTTGCCCTTTTCGCAAGACGACATGCCCCTCTAACATCTGCCCAAATCAATCTTAAATATTGAATTTGCGTCCTAATCTGATGGAAACTTTTACGGGAAACGAGTTTCTATTACATTTTAACACAATTTGTTTCGAATTTCGAGTTTTCACCTCTAGGTAGGTGGTACTTTAAACTCTTCAAAGGGGTTTCAAAATTTAATTGCAAACGTGCGATGATGAGTAAGATGTGATTTTCAATCTTATAATGTTAAAATATGTATATCTACAATGCTTCATTAAGTGATTGCTTTGTTCCCAAATATATTTGAAAGTGTTTTTAAGGATTCTTGTTTAATTGAAGAATGAAAGGCGAATGCTTATGTATATCTTATACAATAAAGCTCGTGTTATAAAATCACAATAAAATACGACATATGGGTACTTTGTCGTATTTTAGACCGAAAATTAAGAATAGTTAACTTGCAATTCTTTATCTATACTATTATATAAAGCTGAAGAGTTTGTTTGTTTGTTTGAACGCGCTAATCTCAAGTACCGCTGATCCGATTTGAAAAATTCTTTCAGTGTTGGATAGTACATTTATCGAGGGAGGATCATCACGCTACGACCAATAGGAGCGGATCACCAATGAAAAATGTTTCAAAAACGGGGGAAAATTATCACGCTACGGGCAATAGGAGACGCAAACAAGGTTGCGTGGGTCGGCTAGTTTCATTATAAAATTATTACCTACACATAAATGTATTGTTCAAAACTATTAAAAAATAAAAAGATTACACTGCAAGTCCAACGAACATTTAATCGAAATTCGTATCACTAATATGACTTTTTAATTAAAATTCATGATTAAGACTTACTTTTTACTCACGTGAATGTTTTGAGAATACCAGACTATTTTTTCTGAGGACATCACAGTAGAGCATTTCTTTAAAAAAAAACTGACTGACTTTTAATGGACGTTTACAAAAGACTATCATAAATGAGAATATGATTATTAGTATAAAACTAGTAGGTAGCATAAAGCTGGTAATGGCGATGACTAAGTAATGAAGTTTAAAAATTAAGTTATTAAGCAAAATAAAAATAAATAAAAAATATTAACATTGTTTACTTCACCTATCAAATTTTGCAAGCAATTTAACTATGAAAATCCTGCATCGGTAAATTGACAGTGTGAAGTATATGCTGCTGCATTATTCGAGATTACAGTTGTAATCCCAATTTTCAACGCTTGGCAACACTTTTTCGGGCTTCGATAGCCAGCGATAGGATTAAGCGCGTCAATGAGTGTTAGCTACGGGAACTGAGAAACTCCAGACGAAAGCCTTTTTAAATGAAATCCACTTTTTAATTATGCAACTTATTAATTAATGCATTCTCTCGTTATGAAAGTTAGAGGGTTTTGATGCGATTTGTGGTTGGTTTTGTTAAGACAGTTCCCTTTTTAATCGTATGTTAGTAGTTAAAATCAAAATCATTTAGCTTTATTTTAAATTGCCTTTTTTAAGCACTTTCGAAACGTTACATTACTCTCGCAACTCTACGAGTAGTTGTGCGGTCCCAAAATGTCATTCCTATGGAGAAGAACAGGCAAGTATATTTTGCTGTTTTAGAAAAGCAGTTTTATAATTTTCGTACACATGATTATTTTTGTAAGTATGTAACAACAACAACGTAAAGTAACAAAATCAATAATTGAAAAGAACATCCTGCAATCATGGAAGAGAAAAAGGAATTAATAAAAGAACCTAAACATTAAAAAAAAATACGCTGTTAATCCACGTATAAATTATTAGTGAAGTATTCAAAGCTTAAACGTTTTTTTTATAAACGTGCTAAATATAAGAGTAAAATTCAAAATATTTATTTTTCCCTCACACAAAAGATACTAATCAAAATGATGAAATTATACATTTCGTTGCCAATTAAATATTTGAGATTTTTAATATTTTCACGATATACTTTTTATTTATTCAATTATAGGAATCACCAGTCACTTTATCGTTGATAGAATATAGATAATCATAAGTCATCTCTTAAATTGTATAATACGGCAAACACTAGTTTTGAATCACACCTATTTATTCAAACTGGTGGTCTCAATTTAATTTAAAACCCTATTCTTTTTTCATCTTACCTCATTTGTTATAATTTCTCATAATATTCTAAATATCAAATTTAGACTACAAATGCATTTAATTATGTTTTTAGTTTTATATTGTGCTTCTCCTCAATATAAAATTCAACTGTGACCTATTTAATACTCCTCCGTTCAGATAATTTTCGTTTGCGCGCGTTCAACCGAACAAATAAACTCTTTAAACAATTTAAAATATTGAGGTTTAGATAGATATTTCAACACGCAATTCAAATTTGAACAAAATAAATTTCAAATATGAAAATCAAGTACTACTCGTCTCATGTCAATCTAGAACAAAAATTCAGTAATAAACAACCATTTCTAAGGTAACGCCCATCAGATTAGACGAGTGACTTCACTATACAGAATTAAAGTCCACATTTCATGCGGCCTCCGCCTGCCTATCTTTGATTCGGCGATTCTTATTTTGCCTGTTTAGCTATTATAAATCTTTTGCTATCTCTTACTCTTTCCATTAACATTTTTATTCAGTATTTTGCATTAACGTCGGGGTTTCAGTTTACATTTTTTGATCGTAACGTTTGTATTCGTTTTTTCCCTACCAGTAAATGATCTGATGTAAAATCAGGTGTCTATAGAGTTTCGTTCCAGAAATAGAGAGTTAAAAATACTAGTAATTATTCTTTAAAAAATAATTTTATCGGAATCTCATTGAAACTTCCATTAATTACCAAAGCACGTCAAATATCTTTTTTGTTCTATTTATGAGCCAGTCAAAGTGACTCTACTCTGCCTGGTGGAAAACATGAGTAGAAACCAGCAGTAGTGGTCACCATTTTTTATTCCAAATGCAGATAATGCAACAATGTAGCATGGTGACTCACGCTATGGTGGCCTATTGAGATGCTCCTGCATCATTGGGTCTCCGGTCTCGCACTCACCAACGAAACACGACAGCACGAATGCTGTCATTTTCGGTTGATCATCTGTGAGAGGGTAGTACCGCCCCGGTCGAGGCAGCCCGTTCGTACTGAAATCAGCGTGGCTCTACTACCATCATCGTTGTGTTTTATTAGTGCACTAGTTGTTGCCTGCGGCTCCGCCCGCGTATATGTCGGTTATCGCGGCAAATAGTAGCCTATGTATTATTCTAATGTATAAGCTATATCACTGTAAAGTTTCATCCAAATCCGTTCATTAGCTTTTGCGTGAAAGAGTAACAAACATCCATCCACCTATCTATACTTACAAACTTTCACGTTTGTAATATTAGTAGGATTGACTCTAGTACAAAATATAGGAAACGACAAGTATTTTAAATGTCACCTATTCCTAAAATACTAGTGGTTTAAACTACTCACAGTTGTTTATCGTCTGATTTCCCATTTGGACAGGCATGGAATGACGCCCTGGTAATGATAAAGGTGACTATTGATATTATAATAAAAGAAGAAGTATTTGTCGTATTATAACTATCTTTCGTCCGCTGCTTCACAACAGACAAATATACATGTAACATTAGCCACTATCGATCTATTTTTGACATCCTACAAGACACTTACATATCCACAAAAACTTATTAAAGAGTTCTCCAACTATTTTCATATATTTTATAACCTTCTCCAACATAGAGAATACAGTTATTTATCGGACAGCTCTCGGAGCGATGTTCGCTAGACAACGTAATGGGAGTAGGCTTGGTCGGCCGCCGGAGCCGACTGCACCGCACTTTATATCCAAAATAAAGCGGTCGTTTACACATACGATCTTGCTGAGTAAGTGGTATTGTTTTATGCGAGTGAGATAGTGAGTTATTTTATGAAATATCCCTTTATACATAAAAGGATATTTCATACAAGTTTACAGTACAGTTTATTAACTACAGTTAATACTAGACATAAATGAAATATCATTAAAAAGTTTTGCTTGAACTGAAAAATGTCGTATGTTGGCTAGTCGTATAAAATTCGAGCGACGCCTTTTGATGCAGTTAAAAATGTGAGAAAAACGACTGCACGATTGGCCTAGTGGTTTAACGGTCACCACGCCGTTTCCTACTTCACCAAGTGTCGTGGGTTTAAATCCCACGTAGGACAACACTTTGTGTGATCCACAAATTGTTGTTCCGAGTCTGTGTGTTATTTGTGTCCGTTTCATGTATGTTTGTAAAGTCCCCCGCGACACAGGATTTATTCCTAGTGCGGGAGTTGTCTTTAAAAAAAAAAAAAAAAAAAACACTTTGCTTTACTTTAAGTTTGTTTTACCAGATTTCATAGTCTAAATTTTTAGGTTTTTTTTATTGTTCTACTAACGAAGTTATTAATGATAAAGAATAAAGCGTTTTAAATAGAGGTATAAGTTTTAAAATTATATTTTCCAAATATCTTTAGGTAACTTAGACAGACATCAAATTTATTACAGTACCTTTAGAATTCAAGAGAGAGAACAAATGGATTAGATGTCATTGTGACGTCCGAACCTGACATAAAAGCAATGTTTTAACTTTATTGGCGCAAAAGTAAGTCTTTGTTTCATAAATTATTACAAAAGGAATAAGTTTAATTTAATCAAAGGTAACTCTAAGGCTAAATAATATTTTATATTAGCAAATGATTTTGATCATTACACTTTCAAAGTTTAACTATTTAACATTGAAATTTTCAACACATCTTTTTACAGATAAAGAAATTCAAGTACTCTTACTTCTATAAATAAAGAAAAGACGATTTTCGATCGATAGTTTATTTGGATACCGATCGATTATTATTTAAAATAAAACAACAAATTTGTGGCGACTTCCACAGACAACGCAAACAGAAGCACACACACTACAGCGCCATCAACCAAAGTTACACTGAACTAAGGAGTAACATACAATACGAAGAAACTACCAATCCAATTCAAAAGGTAGTAGAGCCACGCTGATTTCAGCACGAACGGGCCGGCTCGACCGGGGCGGTACTACCCTCGCACAGAAAATCAACGTAAAATGACAGCGTTCGTGCTGTCGTGTTTCGTTGGTGAGTGCGAGACCGGAGGCCCAATTAGTCTAGTCAACAAGTTCCATACTTGTTGACTAGACTAAAAGATGCACAAGCATCACTAGGCCGCCATACTGTGGGTCACCATGCTGCATTGTTGAATTCGCAATGAGTATGGTGGCCTCCGGTATCCTAACTCATACAGTGAAACACAGTGCAAGCACTATTTCACACCAGTTTTCTGTGAGGCCGTGGTATCACTCTGGTCGAGCGGGCCCAATTCATGCCGAAGCGTGGCTCTCCCACGGAAAAAAAATGATTGTAAAGTTCCTCACGACACAGAAATACAGAAGTTGTCTTTTGCAAGAAAAAAAAGCGGCCAAGTGCGAGTCGGACTCGCCCATGAAGGGTTCCGCAGCAGCAAGTAACATAATATAAACGTTCTTGTAGTTCGTTGTAACTTTGATCGATGTTTTAATAATAGTGTGATGTGCTTTTTTTTGGCGGTTTACCATTTATGACGTATTAAAAAAAAAACACTTACTAGATCTCGTTCAAACCAATTTTCGGTGGAAGTTTGCATGGTAATGTACATCATATATTTTTTTTAGTTTTATCATTCTCTTATTTCAGAAGTTACAGGGGGGTGGGGACACACATTTTACCACTTTGGAAGTGTCTCTCGCGCAAACTATTAAGTTTAGAAAAAAATGATATTAGAAACCTCAATATCATTTTTGAAGACCTATCCATAAGTACTCCACACGTATGGGTGTGATGAAAATTTTTTTTTTAAGTTTCAGTTCTAAGTATGGGGACCCCCAAAATTTATTGTTTTTTTTATTTTTGTGTGAAAATCTTAATGCGGTTCACATCAATACATCGACTTATTAAGTTTCGACAGTATAGGACGGACAGACATACAGACGGACGGACAGACAGACAGACAGACATGACGAATCTATAAGGGTTCCGTTTTTTGCCTTTGGCACGGAACCCTAAAAATTGGCAGTTATAACTTGGAGTGTTATTTGTAAAATTAATGCGTAAAATTATAAATTTCATTATGTTTAAATTAAAATTATCAACATCAAATATTAGCACGTTGACGACGAGAACCTTTAAGATTTCTCCACCAAAAAGTGCTCAACGCGGCTAAAGAAGTTTTCACTTCAATAAAATATAAACATTAAATGGTAAAATTGCTTTTGGAAAGTCAAAGGAAATTAAATTTCGACATATAAACTTTGACAATAAACAAATATTAGAACTAAGTTCATTTTCAATTTAGGGTATCATAATTTCAAATTATATAAGAACAAAAATGCTTAACCGCCAATCGTAGTAAAACTAACTTTAGACTTAACAACTCACAAAACATTATTTATGTTCTTCTGTAACAGTATTAGGTACGCACATTTGGGTAACATTCACTGCGACCAAATGAAATAATTGGTTCTGAGTACACAAAAACTAAAACAAAGGATGACTAACGACAGACAAATAAGTGCGTTTTTCTTCCCATTTCACTCCTACAGATAACCGTTAGGGATAACAAAATGTACATAATGTACATAACTATACCCAGATAAAAGGTTCTATAACAAAGGTACATACATATGAACGCATCGTTTTTCTCCCATACAATTGTACTGCGTTAATTTTTTGTGTAGCACAGAGGCTTTTAGAGGACATTGATTAATAGTCCAAAGAGGAACATGTATCTCACTTTTTATTCCACGACCAGTGTTAAATGAACTACTTCGCTTTGCTATGTCGTTTAGATTGCTGACAGTGAGGGGTAAAGTGAAGTACGATCATGGATCTTGTTAGTTTGGACTACCAGGTATTTTCAAAAGTGCGTTCAGTACAGTGGCAAAGCTCTAAATGAAATCACTCGTGTCATTGCCACATTATTTGTATTAAGGATATATATGACTCTGAGGTTGAACAATTTATTTTATTATTTATTTCATTTTGTTACCAGATTTAATATCTATCTTTTAGACTTCTACTAGCAAGAGAAGAAAATGAAGAAGGTGAAGAAAATTCGAGCGTTCGAGCGAGCGGTCGCGTCATTCAGGAGCTCCGTAGTATTTTAATGTAAAAAATAGTTACAACAGTAATTTTTTCCATCAAAAAGTGAATTTCGTGCTAAAAATACATTAATAAACAAGCAAAAACGTTATCTAGTATTTACAAAAAGTATATATTACAGAGTTACAACTATAAAACCAGAGGTGAGAGTGATTGAGTGTTCTAAGTGCACAAATTAACATCGAATCTGTGTATAATTTGCCAGGCAACTCTTAAAAATATAAACAAAGTTATTTCAATATTATAATAAAATATACATTTTTCGTTAAACGCCAACAAAAATTTCAACTTAAGTGAAAGTTATTTAAATTCCCAACGGTCATTTGAATCAATAGCTGCAAACAAAAGAATAGAAGATTGAAACTTACAACGGCCGAATGTGTCCACCAGATGTGCATCAGATGTGAACAAAAGCACTGAACTCTTATTGGAATTCAATAAGTATTTGGTCAAGTGTTCTTTTTTTATCTCCGTAATAATACGTGAAAAAGTGCGAAATGTCCAATAAAACCGCGGAAATTACTATTCTAGAGCTGAATAAGTCTGTAGTCGTACTGCAGAACAAAGTGTCTGCGCTCGAAAAGCTTATACTGGAGCAAAATAAGCTTATAAAAAAATTTATTGGTGAGGAATCAGCAACCACTAAAAACACATTTAATAATTGCGAGGGTAATCCCCGGTCTGAACCGAATACCCGTCCAATCCGCGAAGCACGCGTTCGAGCTACATCGGCTATCTCCGCTGGCGCTCGCAAGAATTCAACGAAACCGAGAGTGATACCAACACCGTCACCGAGCTTGGCCCCTACTACGGACAACAAAACATCGACACCGCCATCTGGTGGTGAAAAAAATGATCCGGTCGAGCTGCGCGAGAGTTCTCCGACAGCGAAAGAGGCTGACTGGAGCGAGGTAAGCCGCCCGCGCCCGCGCCCTTCATCTAAACGTGCGAGTGAGAACGCCACCCGTGGTACGGCCGCACCGATCCCCTCTTCGTTATCGGCTGCGGAACGCAAGACATACCTACATTTATATTATTTAAAAGTAGGAACAACAGCCGAACAAGTACTAGAGTACTTGAATAATATTTGTCCTGGAGCGCATTGCACTGCTGAGGTACTTAAAGCCCGCGGCGATTATGCATCTTTTAAATTATGTGTTCAAGCGAAACATTTGGACTGCTTCATGTCTCCTGACAACTGGCCTGAGGATGTGTATGTGAAACAGTGGCGGAATGGATTTCGTAAGCAAAGTGTACAAACCACCAAAGCCTAAGTGTTACAATATGTTTTATCAGAACGTTAGAGGCTTACGATCCAAATTACATGACTTTAAGTTATCTGTTCTAACTGAATCGGCTGATATATACGCATTGACAGAGACATTCCTAGTGAGTAGTATACACGACGGAGAAGTATTTCCCGACGGGTATACTGTAATACGCCGGGATCGCGCTAACGATGCTGGTTGGGGGGGAGTGTTGTTAGCGGTGCGATCACAATACTCTGTCCAGCAAATAGTACATAATGAATATTGTAGTGATATTGAAGTCGTGGCAGCCATTGTTACTTTAAAATATAAGCAAATATTAGTATGTGTTGTGTATATACCGCCAAATTCAAAAGATGAAAAATATTTAAATACATTTACATTTCTAGAAGGTGTCATTGAAAACCATGCACGATTAGATGTTATCATATTAGGTGATTTTAATTTAAACTCATGTTCCCAAAATGTAACATTGCACTATGCCTATTTTCTGTCATTTTGTAAATTGATCCAGCATAACACAATAGCAAACTTTTACGGTAATATGTTAGACCTGGTAATGAGCAACTTGGGCGATGAGCACGTGTGTATTATCGGCGATGTGGAGCCGTTAGTGCCGGCGGACGCACATCACCCGCCGCTCGGTGTTCGGCTGAGCGTCCCGCGGCCTCCGGCGGTCGCGCGAGCTAAGCCGCTACCCTCACATACATTAGAACACTGTTCACCTCAATGGAACTTTAAAAAAGCTAACTTTCATGATTTATATACATGTCTCGCATCACTGTCTTGGTCTGAAGTAGTGTCTACAACCAATGTCGATAACGCTTTAGAAATTCTGTATACCAAATTAACAACTGTTCTGAACGCTAATGTTCCAATTAAAAAGCAATTCTCCGAGTGTACCAGGTATGTGTATCCATCCTGGTATACTCCAGAAATTATAAAGAATATTAAATACAAACATTATCATTTGGTGAAGTTTAGACAGTCCCATCTCGATTTCAACAGAGAAATGTTTAACTTTTATAGGCAACATACAAAGAAATTAATAAAAGTAGCATATACTAATTTTATTGATCGCGCCGAGGCTGATATAAAGAGTAATCCTAAGACGTTTTGGAATTTTATCAAATCAGAACGTACTTTGCGTCAGTCCCATTCGGAATTCGAGTTCAATGGTCATAGTGTCTCTGGGCTTGATGCCGCAAATGCTTTCGCAGCGTACTTTAAATCAACCTTCTTAGCAGACCCGTTAAATTTTTCATCTGATTTCACAACAAATGAACTTGGTAATAATTTATGCTCTTCATGTGTCAATATTGACTATGTCAGTGAATCTGATCTACTCCAGGCAGTCAAAAACTTAAAGTCTCGATCATCAATTGGGCCTGATGGTATACCTGCCTACATTATAAAGGACTGTATTACTGTACTACAAGAACCTTTGTTACACATTTTAAACATAGCGATTAAAACCGCCACTTATCCCGAAGTATGGAAGATCTCGCGAGTTACACCTATTCCTAAGGACGGCTCCAGATCTCAAATCACGAACTATAGACCTATTGCCGTTTTGTCAGCGTTTGGAAAGATCTTCGAATACATCTTAAACACCCACATCACCAGACAAATAAAGCAACAGCTAAGCGAGTGTCAGCATGGGTTTAGAACTGGCAAATCTACCTCAACTAATCTTATTAACTTTGTCGACTATTGTGTCACTGAAATGGACCATAGTAGACAAGTAGACGTGGCATTCTTTGACTTTAAAAAAGCGTTCGATCGTGTCGATAATGCAGTACTTTTAAAAAAATTTGCAGCCTTTGGATTTACTCCAAATCTACTAAAATTATTTGCCAGCTATTTCTCTAATCGTAGGCAATTTGTACAGTTGGGTAATTATCAATCGGACGCATATGACACTCGTTCAGGTGTAAGTCAGGGCAGCATCTTAGGACCGACGCAGTTCCTAATAATGATCAACGACTTGCCCAGTATAGTTAGATCAGCCCACTGCCTGATGTTTGCAGACGATCTGAAGCTGTTCCTGGGAATCAGAAGTCCGGAAGACTGTGAAGCGCTCCAGCGGGACATAGATAGTGTTGTGGCCTGGGGTATTCACAACCGGTTAGAATTTAATGTATCTAAATGCAAAACGATGACATTTAGTCGATCTCGCTCTCCGTACACCCACAGTTACAAAATATCGGGTGTCCCGCTGGATCGAGTCTCAGAAATACGCGATTTAGGCTTATCTCTGGACTCGCGCCTGACCTTCAATACTCATATCACCAATCTATGTAAAAAAAGTTTTAAATCCTTAGGTTTCGTGATGAGGATGTCTTCGCCTTTTCGATGCAGGAACACTATCATCGTGTTGTACTTCTCTTTTGTTCGAAGTACTTTGGAGTATAACTCCATAATCTGGGACCCGCACGAGACGAGGTACAATACGATGCTAGAACGCGTCCAACGGAAATTCGCGCGATTTTTATACCAAAAGCTATATGGGTTCTACCCATATTTATACCCATCGCTCTTCGTTCTCGGCATGGTAGGCCTGGATACACTTACAATGCGTCGTAAGTGTGCTCTAATGGTACACTATTATTTGTTACTAAACAATAAAATAGAAAATCCAAATACGCTGTCTCGTTGCATGTTCTGGGTACCAAACCAGTATACACGGCTACGATCTTGCCGTCTCTTAACTGCGCCGCAGGTACGAACGTGTACGGCACAATACGCTCCCACGAGCCAGGCAGTTAGTCTGCTCAACGCTCTAATTGCTCAATACCCGGATATCGACTTATTCCATACCAAATTAAGTACATTTTTTAAATTCTGTGTACTTTTCCTTAGGAGTAGGCTTTAATATTAGTATTGATAAGCATCAATTATGCTATTGTTAACATTATTAAATAAAAATTATTGTACTGGCTCACTGTACGTGTTGGGCAAACTGTAAGTGCAGTGAGCAGCTGATTGTATAAATAAATAAATAAATAAATAAATAAAGAGGGAGCCTTAGTGTAGTGTCTACGCAATGTTAATTTGACTGGAAATGAAAAATATAAACATATTAATTGTCTGAAAAAATGAAAATATTTAATGGAGTGTTGAGGCCACCACAATGATACTTAACCCAAAACATTTTTAACTTACGTTACAAAATTCTCTCTCGGCTCGTCTCACATATTTTGGACCGGCTTTACTGTTTACGTCATTTTAATAATTATCATATATTATTAGAGTATTTATTTACTTCGTTTTCATAATCATAGAATATAATGATATTTTTCCTAAGCTATCAATACACATCAGATATCCTATTTCAGAAACGTAGCGTAAAGAGAGCGAACTTAAACAAACACTACACACAAGTCTTGGAACTTTCCAAGGCAACTTCCATATTGTCACAAATAAAGTTACTGAGAAAATGTATGGCAGTCGAAAGGCAGTTTCGAACTTCTAAGTTTAAGTCAAATATATACTAAAATCGATGGAGGGTGCACGCTTATTTTGAATTTATATTTAACTCAAAACCATAAAGTGAATGAACTAACTTTGACACAACTCATCGTGTGTCATGATCTTACTAATTTTATAAATGCGAAAGTTTAGAAGGATGGGCATTTGCAAGAGTATTTTAAGTAAAAACTACTGAACGAATTTAGAAGCAACTTTATAGTAATATAGCTTACACGTCAGAATAACACATATGCTACTATTTACCGCGATAACCTATACACACGCGGCCACGCGGGTGAAGCTTCGGGCAAAAGCTATATAGTAAATCATAAACCAATATTTTCTCAGATCGGAATATCCTTAATCTTTCACTATAACACTGTATAAGCCTTATAATGTTGAACACATTATAAGGCTTATACAGTATACATTACTTGAAAACCTACAATTTTCATTTTTTTTTCTCAGCATCTAAATACAGCAATGTAAGCTAAATATACATTAATTTCCCCGGTCCATTAAAACCGCAGATAAGGCGAGTTGTGCTGTCAACTGGTACATCGTTAATTTTGCGGGCAACTCAAGTTTTTATTGTGCGTAATTTTTTCTTTCCCCCAAAAATACTCGTATATCGTGCTTTCAGTAGGCATGTGACACAATGAATGCATTTATCTTGAGGGTAATAAAAATATACCTACTTGTTAATTTTTGCAAACCTATGTACATGTTTAATTCTTTGTACATTTTGACATTTTGTAGTACTTGTACATTTTGAAAATAATAAAGCTTTGGATTTATTTCTACATTGTCTTCTTATTTGATTTTTATTTTACTAGTACCTGCTACTAGCTTTGTCGTAGTAGAGGAATACAGTAGCGCCAGTAAGGTCTGTCTACGAAACTTATAAAAGTTACACAAACATTTATTATTATACAATTTAAAATCACTAGTAATTTTTTGTACCGTCTCTCACCTGTATCAAGCTATATTTTACCAGGTATAAATGTCATAACACAATAGTAGTACACCACTCTAGCGCCGCGCGATCTGCCCGCTGGTTTCGAAAACAGGTTTGCCACGCCGCTTCCCGCGCCGCCACTGTCGCCGCTCTGCTTCCCGCTGACTTCGAAAACGCGGCCTTACGCTTTCACGGCTAAACCGATTTCAATGAAATTTTGCGTGAATATACATATTTGGATTTTTAAGGAAGGATATAAGCCACTCTTTATCGCGGTAACCGACATACATACTGCTTCGGTGGCGCAGTGGTAGTGAATGCGACTGCTGTGCTTGAGGTTTCGGGTTCCAATATTGGGTCGGACCAAATGTTTGTGTGATCTACAAAAATTTGTTTCGGAGTTTGGATGTTTTCTATGTACAATATGTATGTATTTACAAAAAAAATAAGTATTTATGTATTTATATCAGTTGTCTAGTACCCATAACACAAGCTCTGCTTAGCTTTGGGACTGAATTGCGTTGTGTGTTTGATGTCCGAAATATTTAAATGTCCGAAAAATCCTACTAATATTATAAACGCGAAAGTTTGTGAGTGTGTATGTTTGTTACTTCTTCACGCAAAAACTACTGAACTTATTTGGATAAAGGTTTACAGTAATATTGCTTATACATACATTAGAATAATACATTTGCCGCGATAACCAACATACACGCGGGCGGAGCCGCGGGCAACAACTAGTTTCTATATAAAATCTAGTCATTAATAAAAAGCAAGAAAATATATTTTTTGTAATACAACATTAAGTCAGTTACATCTTCGTATTAGGGTTAACTCTAAAAATATTGACTAGCTAAAATATAAAATCTTCTAAGATGTAAGAATTGCCAAGTCCATTTTCCAAACAGATTTTGCTTCAAAATCAACCAGAACTTGCAAGCCCCTATCCCGCTCTGAATTGTTCTAAGCGATCGTAAACTGAAGAAACAGCTGTACCATTTGCGAGCCCTAGTGCCTTCTAACATATGAAGGTTGAGCCCTTAATATACAGCTTAAGGTACGGATGCGCGCGTCTAGCCTTTCGGGCACTGAAACCCTCCCCTCAGCTACCCTCAGTACCACATCGGCTGGCAGGTAGGGTGCACGCGTTTGGGCGGCGAATCCGCCCTCGGGAATACGTAACGTCGATTTTTTTAGTGTTGTGTTGTGAACTGACTTTGTGATTGGACTTTTTGAATGGATGTTCGGGGTAAGTTAATTCTTATCGTATTCTACAAAAAGGTTTTGCTTACTTAAAAAGTGCAGGGATTTTTAAAAAGTAATTATTGAAGAGTATGTGACATAATTCGCAAATATTGTACAGTTTCATTCATTTAATTCGAAAAGTTCAACAATATTTAAAACTCTTTTCTTTCGTTTTGGAAGAATCAATTTATTTTTACAAGCTTTTAATAAACTTGCAATGTATTATGTTAGGGTGGAATCTTGCAACTCAATTTTGAAGCAGATATCTTCAACCGATTTTGCTGAAACTTTGCAAGCATATGTATACTTCGTGACAATACAATATTATAATGACATGGAGCTGATTTGATGCTGGAGCTGGAAGGTGGCCATAGGAACTCTGTAAAGAAAAGTCGCAACATCATCGAGTATGGAGTCGTTTGATTCGTCTCGAGGCATTCCAGTAAAAGCTTGTTTTTAAAAAGCTTTTTAATTTATTAAAATAACACATTTAAAATACTTTGAAATAAACTACATTATCGATGTGCATTTAAAATAACAGCAAAATAAATATGTAAAATAATAACAAGTTCTAACGAAATTTTGTTTACATTTTCGTTGATAAAATTATTTTACTTAGCCTCACAACAAATTAATATATAGATAAAATGTTTAGTAGAAGTATAGCATTTCAAACCATCAAATATAATAAGGAACAGATTCTATTCATTCAGGATCAAAATTTTGCTGGGACACAAACTATTGAAGCAAAGTTTTCAAAGTTATTTCATTTATTTCACACGAGTTACCCGACAGACTTCATTCTGTCCCAAGTTATTGTTATATGGCAGTCCAATAGAAAAAAATAATAAATGTTGTTATTACTATTACCCTCGAAATTATTTCGTTTTTTCTCTCCCTAAGTCCCTATGAATCTTCCTCGTTCCTTAACGAAAATATTTAAAAAATAATTAACCGAATTGGTGAAGCGGTTCTCAAGGTTTGCGCTTGGCAAGAAATTTGGCGATTCATTTTTATTTACATACTAGCTGTTGCCTGCGGCTTCGCCCGCGTGTATGTCGGTTATCGCTGCAAATAGTAGCCTATGTGTTATTCTGATGTACAAGCTATATTAATGTAAAGCTTCATCTAAATCCGTCTAGTAGTTTTTGCGTGAAGAAGTAACAAACATACACTTTCGCCTTTATATTTTACTGTGATGTGATGACGTGAAGTGTGATGGTATAGATTAGAAATGTATATTTAGCTACGGTAGCCTTCTAATTTATAAAATATTTCAGCAGTAAGCTGCATTCATGTTTATAAATTAATATTCTTATTTCCTTAAGTCATAAAACTGCAGGCTAGAAACATGGAGTTATGGAACAACCCACTGTAAGGTGCATGGTAACGACCTATAAAAGCGCAACCGTAGCGTGATAATATTTGTTAATGGCCTTAGTAAATGTTATTTGATTTATTAAAAAAATCCATAATTACAAAGATAATTAGGTGAACTTAGTTCTAGTAGACTTACAAAACTTATTTATGTAATTAAACAATAATATTAACCTCATACACCTGGCACACGGCAAAGTAAGGCAAAATCTGTGCTATTTTAAGCATACTGCTGTATAATATCCATTCTTATTACCCTCCTGCGAATGTAGGAGGGTTATGTTTTTCGAGTGTATGTGTGTATATTGCTGTGGCACGCCCTAGAGCCTAACACGGCTTTTCGTACGTTATGTAAGTGGTGGCAATAGATTCGTCTTAGGCGTGAGAGTGACACCGTGTAAATAACAAAAAAAAAAAACAAAAAAAAAACTGACTGCGTCTGACACAATTTAACCAGACTGCTGATAGACATCCATTGTTATTATCTATTAATTCAAAAATAACTCTGTCGGTCTGTAACGATTTCACGGCTAAACCGCTGCACCGATTTGAATGAAATTTGGGCTGGAGATACTGTGATTCTTGAGAAAGTATATAAGCTTCTCTTTATCGCGATAACCAATACACATTTTTACATAAAACATAATAAATAATACTAGCTTTTACACGCAGCTTCGCTCACGCAGACTTTCATCCCCTTAGGGGTAGAATTTCGAAAATTCCTTTCTTAGTGCTCACTTACGTAAAGAACCTACACACAAAATTTCAGGATTCTAGCTTCAGCGGTTTGGGCTGTGCGTTGATCTCTGGGTATGTCAGTCAGTCACCTTACTCTTTTATATATACAGATTTTTATCTGGCTGAGTCCAGCGGTTTTACCCGTGGTTATTGTTGTACCTTTACAATTGCGGGTAACGAGGAGCAAAGCTAGTCGAAAAAAAAAGTGGCCTAAGTTACTCCTTATTACATCAGTTATCTGCCAGTGAAATTCCCGTCAAAATCGGTCCAGCCGTTCCAAAGATTAGCCTGAACAAACTGACAGAACGACAGACAGACAAAAAAAATTAAAGTATATATTTTGGTATATGTAACGTGTAAAAAGTAAAATGCGGTTATTAACCGACTTCCTTTTAATATTACAAACAGTAACATCCAATTTCATTTATTTGCATAATTTAAGCGTAAGTAGCTTGCAATTGGCGAGGCCTTTGTCCCGCAGTGGACTGCTATGGGGTAATGATGATGTTGATAATATTATAGATTAATGTTACACGCAGGCACAGAACAAATGATTGCACTCATCATAAAATTATTTGCCCTAAGTGGGAGTCGAACACAGAACCTCCGGCTGCTAAGCCAATATACCAATAGTTACGTGTTGGTGTTTTCTATGTTTAATATGTATGTATTTATATTTAAAAAAGTATATATTGTATTTATATCAGTTGTCCCATATCACAAGCTCTGCTTAGCTTGGGACTATATGGCGTTGTGTTTTAGATGTCAGAAATATTTATTTATTTACGTAATGTCTTCAGGTTTGAAGACAAGTCTCCCATTAAGAATTGAATTGTTTGAAAATAATTCTTGTATTATTTGGAAGTCTCTACTAAAGTCATTTTGATTATTTCAGTCATAATAAATCAAAGTAAACAAAAGCAATTAATCTTTAAGAGTATTAGTGGGGCCTTTGTATAGAGTAACTTCAAATTGGCGAAACGGTTTAGTCTTCATTATTTAATAACAGTTACTTAATTGTTGTGTCTATCTGTTTTATATTCTTGTGAATAAATCTGGTGGCTGTTAACTGTAGGTACGTTTTGATTCCTCTAACGTTGAAATAGTTACAAAGATATGGTAATGGTGTTTATTGTGATTTTCATTGAGAGTAAAATATTAAATAAAACACGTCTTTATATATACTTTATCCCTAAAAAGAATGAAATTTGCACATTGTCATGCCGCCGCTTTCTACTACGTTGAGTGTGGTAGATTCAAGCCCCACATGGGACAACACTTTGTGTGATGAACAAATTGTTATTTGTGTCCGTTTGTATTTGTTTGAAAAGTTCCCCGCGACAGAGGAGTATTCGTAGTCCGGAAGTTGTCATTAAAAAAAACAGAAAAAAAGAATATTTTATCAACTTAAAGAATATATAGTTGTTTTAGTACATCTTATGAGAAAGTGAATGCATAATGAACCTGTCATTTGTATTGTACGAGGAGCTCTAGATTTTAAAAGATCAAAAAAAGAACACTAAAATCAATACATTCGTGATGCGTATAATTTAAAATCGAATATCACTTAAAAGAAAAAAAATACCACCCATATTCGAACTTCGAACATATTTTTCCTTGAAGCCGTGAATACAAAAGCAAAGGTCATCGGCAAACAAAATATCAGTACGAGATCCGACTCACGATTATTCAAATAATATTCTTAGACCCTATCTGTTTCACTTGTACCAACATCACCAAACACGAATTTAAAAAAGATCAACATGAAATACTTACGCCTTTAAACACGAGAAAACCGGACACGAGCCATCAGGAATAAAGTCATTTAAATCTATTGTCATCTTTTAGTATACTAAAGAAACAATAGTGAGAAGTTTTGTGTTACGCTAAAGAAAACCTTACGACCTGTAGTTTTGAGATAGATAGAAAAAAAGTTGATTGTAATTTTACAGTTGGTGTTTCACAAAGGTAGCGATAAAACAGATAGCGGGATACAAAGGCTGTAACAAAAGGTATTATTACGTTTATATACGGCCTACGCTTTTATTCGGTGTCTTTGTGTACATAATATCTGACGTTATATTGTTAAATTATTTTTACGTAACACTTATTATTATAATACATTGAAACTTATACTAATCTTCTTTATGGCTTTTTTATTTGTTATAAATATTAAGACATATTACTTATTTCTTTAAGAAAAGGAATTATCCCGATTTACGGAGAGTTTAACGATGTTGCACTGATAATACAATGTAGGTTTAAAAAAATAACATGTGTGGATAAAACCAGCGTCACATAGTAATATTTATGCCGCTCTATATTATATTTAAAGGTTCTTCCCTAAAAAGAAATATAATAAATATATACATGAGTAATTTAAATTTAATTTTCTTGGAAGTATCCTCAAGCATATAGCAAATTTCTCAATAGCGATACTAATTATTAGGGTATTTATTTTTAACCGACTTCCAAAAGGAGGAGGTTCTCAATTTCTTATATTTTTTATGTATGTACACTGATTATTGCGTCAATTGTGGACTGATTTTCAAAAATTCTTTTTATTTGTAGAAATTTATAATCGCTTTCGTGAACTGGTAGACAAAAGTTTTTTTTTAAATTATTATCTTTGATCTGAATATTAATAATAATCTTTATTTCAAACTCGAAAAAGTATTTAAAATGTATAATGCAGCTTTATAAGATAAGGTGAACTTTTCATTAGAATGAAAATTTATGATATTTTTTTTTTTTCAAAGATATATAATTTTACTCATGTGTGTATTCTTTGAGAGCCTTAGCTAGTTTCGGATCTGACGGGAAGTCTCCGTCGGGAATTCTCGAGATAAACATGTCAGTATAACCATATACCGATATATATTTTTCTAGAAAGTACTACGTGTCGGCCATTTTCTAAAACTGGTTTAAAAACTGTGAATGGTTAACTATAGTTTCTATAACATTGATCAAATGTATCTGACGTAATGAAATGTCAATATTAATACATAAAGTTATTATCCTTTACATTAACCTGGTATCTCTACAAAATTGCGATTTGATAAATCACCAAACATTATTAAGCGGCAAAAGGAATGGGCTCGCATAACCCAAAAGTGTCCAATACCCATCTTACATGAAATTCAAAAAACAACCTTATTCTAACTTACAGAACTTTTGTTTTTGGTAGCAGATATTTGACTCATATGAAAATAAATATTATGAAAGTAGTAGGAAAACATTATGGTATGAACACAGTGATGAAAGCGGTCCCTTTAATAAACTGAGTGAAAGTTGCATATACATATGTACCTACTATGACAAATAAAAATATACGTGGTATTCCCTACTATATTTTATTACGCTGTACTTCCAAATAGAATGAATCTTATTGATACTAGATATACTATGAGAAATTGTCTGTTTGATAAAGTATAAAACAAAATTATGTAACTATTGGTCAAGAAAACTACTACTACTAACTTTTATAGTATAGACGCAAAGAGAGACAAGTAAACAGATGGATCTCCTGATGGTAAGTGCCTACTGACACCTTCTAACTTAAGAGTGACAATTGTATTGCGGCTCTACGAATCTCCTCTTGAAAATCAGAAGTAAAAGGAATAGGGAACAAAAAAAGAATTTAGCTCAATTGCAATCGCTCAAACTACCATATTGTTTACTAGCTGACCCACGCAACCTCGTTTGCGTCTCCAATTGCCCGTAGCATGATAATTTTCCCCCGTTTTTGAAACATTCTACGTTGGTGCTCCGCTCCTATTGGCCTTAGCGTGATGATATATAGCCTGTAGCCTTCCTCGATAAACGGGCTATCTAACACTGAAATAATTTTTCAAATCGGACCAGCGGTCTCTTCAGCTTTATATATTAGTATAAGTATAGATAATACATAAGGCTTCTTTATTGTATTGCTGGACTTATTCGCGATAAAACTATTTAAAAGATTCCAATACTCTCTATATCCCGAAGTCTTCGGGCGGATTATAAGTCCCGCTATACAACAAAAACTATCCGTGAAAGTCGCGAAACTCTAAAAACAGTTACTTAGGG
Organism: Diaphora mendica; assembly: GCA_949125395.1. Taxonomy (NCBI): domain Eukaryota; kingdom Metazoa; phylum Arthropoda; class Insecta; order Lepidoptera; family Erebidae; genus Diaphora; species Diaphora mendica. The sequence goes on along the minus strand of OX421310.1, from coordinate 37,261,765 downwards.
CTTTAAATATACTTAAAGTAAAGTTAAACACAAATTACTATATAGAAATACCACTTACATAATTTATCTGCTACCCGGCTTGAAAGCGATAGTGCTAAGTTAAGTATTAATACATACTTAGACGACTCATAAAATCTATTCTTACCGTGTTAAATACAACGTAATGTGGTAATGTGCAATTAACAGGAGTTATGCATCCACTATTATTCCCTTGCGAAGACGTGACTTGCGAGAATACTAAGGTAGTGAAAACTTTTCTTTAAAACATGAGAATAATTAGTTGCTAATTCTAGGATTCTTATTCTTTGTAAGTTTAAAGTATCGTTAATCGACATCATTTACTTACTTTTAGTTAATGAATGTTTGAAATACGAATTTAATTTATACTGTACGCGAAACTCTCGGGTCAAAATTCGCTAGTTGTGTGTTTTTTTATCTGTACTTTTTTTTTTATCATCATCAGCATATTGCAGTACACTACTGTTTTCTTTTTATTTTTATTCAATTAAAAAAATAACATTTATTTTCCCGGTAAAGCGGAGTGTAGTGTATTTTACGCTTAATCTTTGAAAGAAATACGTTGAGTAGTCTAAAAACTTTTTGGAATATAATGCACACACACAATTCGGAAGGTTAGAATCAATAATTACCTACAAATTTTAACAAAAAAAACCGACTTCAATCTGGACCAAATTTAAATGGGACCATTCGGGAAGCACCAGCTCTCAAATCACTACATAGTATAAAATAAAGTCGCTTTTTCTGTCCCTATATCCCTTTGTGTGCTTAAATCTTTAAAACCACACAACGGATTTTAATGCGGGTTTCTTTAATAGATAGGGATTCAAGAGGAAGGTTTTTATGTATAATAAATGCATAATATAGTATGGAAACACTGTTAATTTTCGAGGTTTCTAATGTGATGTAGCAAATAAACACATTTTTTTGTGCTTACATTGCAAACGCTGGTTGCACCCTACGAGATAGATCAAAATAATGTACTACAGTATTGTACACCTTAAAAAGTACTACAAAAAAGTCCGCGATGGTATATGTCTATCTCTTAGGGATAACCCACAACAACCATTTTTTATTCCTTTCTTTTTACGAGAAATAATGGCTTATTTACGAAGTGATTTTAAGCAATACAAAATGAATCCTTATACAATTAAGTAAATTAAATACATTGTGCATTTAATATAGATCAAAATGGCCCTTTACAGTATCTAATTTAAATGAATATATTCGAAGATATCACAGATTTAAAATGCACGAATCGTGTCGTCGGCGGGGGCATCTGAAATCAACCCGTGCAAAGCCGGGGCGGGTCGCTGGTAAATAAATAATTATCAAAATCGGTGCACCCAGTCAAAAGTTATGAGGTAACAAACATTAAAAAAAAAGTCAAATTGAGAACCTCCTCCTTTTTTTGAAGTCGGTTAAAAAGATAAGATAACAGGAACATCATATAGTATAATTTAATTAGCATTAATATTAATTTAATACAGCAAAGATGTTGCTAAAAAATCTTTACATACTGTAGTTACCTATAAAATTGGTTGTGTAATATACTAACAAACATTTTATGTTGCTTTATAAATAATATTTCAATAAGTAAACGAAATTGTTAACCTTAAAGCCTGAAAACAGCAAATTTGAATTTAAAACGGATTATAATGAAAAAAAAGATTACAAATATTGGTAACCATAATTTTCCAACATCAGTTATGTACTTAAGAACTTCATCTTTTCTAAAGACAAGCCATCTATTCAGTACTTAAAATAATTACATAAATAAGTTATTAGGAATGTGTTGTTATTTGAATAACATGGATTGTGATCACAAGCAATGAGCCGTGAGTGCAAACAGACCGTTTAAATTATTTAGTAATGATTTCACAGTCAATCAAAATGCAGTAACATGATAGAGTACCTAATTAAAATCAGAGCATATATGGAAAATATGATTATCTGCCTACCGCCCTTCCAATTATATAATCCAAGTATATCGCTAAGGGTATTAGCTTTTCTAAAAGATTTTCAAGAAATCTATGTAAATGTGATTCTGATGAAATAAATGAAGAAGGTGAATTCGATAAGAAAATCAGATAGAGGGAGGGAGTTAGTGCAAAGGATTGCTTTAGCTTCAAATGGGAAATAGGGCTCACACTGTAGCAATTTAAAGAAAACAGTCTCTCTCCCGTGTATTATTCTTGTCATTAGATGCTATTAAAACATGTGCAGACTATTATTTTTGTATTTTATCCAAACAATACACTTTCGTGTAAATACTTTTTTAATAACAGACATACTATATATAATTCCCAAGTTAATAATTTAATAATAATGTACATTAGAGGCACCGAATATTCCACAATAGATTTCGAGGATATAGAAATAAAAATCCGAGATAACAATACTACAAAGCTCGCCATTCACTATGACATGTGATTTAGCTCAGCGAGCTATTGTTTGCCACGTGCGCTATATGGGATTTGTTTCTATAGGACACCATTAAGTAAATAGTAATCGTTAATAGTCAGAAAAAATTGTGTACTGTGTATTTATTTAAGCTACTTAACTAAGACTACATACATACATATTATTTGTTAGCAAAAAGACAACTCCCGCATTAGGAATATACATCCTGTGTCGCGGGGACTTTACAAACATACATGAAACGGACACAAAAAACATCCAGACTCAGAACAACAATTTGTGTATCACATAAAGTGCTGTCCAATGTGAGATTTGAACCCACAACCCTTAACGCAGTAGAGAACGGCGTGGCGATGGTTTAAACCACTAGGCTAACCGTGCAGTCACAATTCCAGTAGTGAATTTAAAACCCCCAGCCCAGTTGGACTCTACATAGCTAACTAAAGACAACCAAACAGCGAATAAGACATTAGTCTTGTGATCAAGTAGTTACGGTGCAAAACGTACCTAGGACACAATTAACGTAAATCTACTCCTAATACAAGGATCAAGCATAAATTATGCGTTAATTGAAATAATAGCCTTGAAAACGCACTACAAAAGAAGCAATTCTTGTAGTGGGTTTAATTGCTTAGTAATCCGAATTTACGTGTAAGCACCCAATTGCTCTGTCAAGTATCAGCTTCATAAACAATATATTATTTCTTTGCTACTACCATGGGAGAGCCACGCTTCGGCATGAATGGGCCGGCTCGACCGGAGTGATACCACGGCCTCACAGGAAACAGGTGTGAAATAGTGCTTGCGCTGTGTTTCACCGAGTGAGTGAGAAAACCGGAGGCCAATACCCTAATCCCCCTACCCCTACCTACCCCCCCATCCCCAAAAGGCTGGCAACGCACTTGTGATGCTTCTGGTGTTGCAGGTGTCCATGGGCGGCGGTAATCGCTTACCATCAGGCGATACGTCTGCTCGATTGCCCTCCTATTCCATAAAAAAACTAAAAAAAACTAGTATTATAGGGTAGGTCACACATTAAGTTCGTTTACATCAAAATTTGAAAAATGAATAAATAAGTACTAGAAGCTTTAAATAAATCCAAGCCAAATTAAGCGACAAAATGAAATTAAATTCCTACACAATACCAAGATATTATTACCAAACTTCCGAGTATTTTCGCCTTGAAAGCAATTGAACCTTGGGCAAAAATGCTTCGCATAACTCCTTCATACGTTTACCTAGAACATTCGCAATACAAAGCTTGGTGATAACTCACGCGAGTTTTCTTCGGTAAAGAAAATGATCGCGTGATCAACCCCCCGGGTTAGCGCACGCGATACCAAAATTTCGTAATACTAACAGATTACGTAGGTGGTACGTAGTGTTATGTATTCTCACAGGTGGATCATTACCGATTGATGAGTGAATACTGTGTTGATAGGTTTGGGCGGTGAAGTTTCATTTTCTTTAATATATTATTTTGGAACATAGGTAGGTAGGAACATGAAATGGACAGAGCTCGGATGATGTGTTAATTTGGGCTGTCATGCGATGAGTTACAACAATGTCTGGGTTGGGGATGCTTACAAAGGTACACACGCAATTCCGTTTTGCGTGCATGAGAAAAAAAACAGTTTTCTAATCACTTGTGTGTTTTTCCTATCACATTTATGGACTCGTTCTTTTCGTAGCATCCTGTAGGTAATTTTGTAATGGATATAAAATGGGTTTTTTTTAAATATCACGGTGTTATTTAATATCCTACTAATATTATAAACGCGAAAGTTTGTATGTATGGACGGATGGATGGATGTATGGATGGATGAATTTCGGATGGATGGATGTTTGTTACTTTTTCACGCAAAAATTACTGAACGGATTTGGATGAAACTTTACAGTAATATAGCTTATACATCAGAATAACACAGAGGCTTCTATTTGCCGCGATATCGGACATACAATCGGGCGGAGCCGCGGGCAACAACTAGTTATAAATAATTTCACATTTTAAACATCTAATATATCTACAATACTAGTTTTTTTCCAGTTGAGTAAAAAAAAAAGTAAAGTAGAAAAGCTATGAAAGTTAAATAAAAGATAGTTTAATTGCTAAGGAGTGTGATTGAGTGCTTCAGTTTTATGACGGGTAACTGCCGGTACCTAAATCAAAAATTTTGTACCCTATTTTCAATAAAAAGAAGAAAAAAATCAATAAAAAATAACTTTGAATACTGATGAACGAAGACCTCCCCTACTCCACTCCACCTAAGGAGCGGCACCTATCCCGGTCTTGGCCCATCCGCAACCATCTATTCATTCATTCGTCATACCTATACTAGTGCTAATGTTAAACATAAATGTAAAACGAATACAAATTTCGAGTGAAATCGATCCCAAAACTTTGAACGCATTATTATGTCTAGTGTCAAAGTGGTAAATGTTAAACGTCACGGCTACAAAACATACAAAACGCATTTACTAAGGTCAAGGCAATGGGCAACTAAACGTGAAAGCGCCAATTAGATTAACAGCAACGCTCCTCGCCCGTAAACTGTTGGCAAGGGGGTGTCTATCGAATTGTCTCTCCCTGTCCGATCCCTAGACAGTGAGGGAAACAGGAATAGGGGTAATTAGGCTCGGGCTGTAGTCAGGTTTACAAGTTTGCTTTAGCTCGAGCTACACTGAAAATATTTACGTAAATTACCGTTAATGACTTTTTGTTATTATTTGGGGTATTCATTGTATTGATGTGACCAAAACTACCAATATTATAAATGAGAAATTAACTCTGTCTGTTACGCTTTCATTGCGAAGCCTCTGAACTGATTTTAATGAAATTCGGAGAAATGTACTATGATTCTTAGAAAGGGGATACAAACAATGAAGTCGCGAGCAAAAGTTAGTAAAATATAAAAGGTACTAACGATAACTTACCATTCAGGTCACCGAAAGCTCAGCATTCCCTTACCCCTTTCCTATAAGAGGTGGAAGGGAATCCCAAAATATCGGGAACGCACTTGTGACCCATGAGTCGTAAGTATCATGATCAGTTGGGAATCACTTTCCACTAGCCCCCTTTGCCAAGTTGCGTTCTACACACGGAAACGTTACGGAAAACAAACATTTGTATTGGAATGACGTCATCACAGGCTCAAAATAAAATATTAGTCGATAATACAAGAGAATAAACGTCAGCGATTATAGAAAGAGAATCAACGTAAAACACTGCAACTTGGCCTAGGGGATAGCTCTACTTGTTTGACTACTATAATATGTGTATTCTCTTTTTGAGTATAAATTATTCTACCACACTTAACATACCTTTATCTAAAAACTATTTATTACTTTGACTCATTTCTTTATTCAGCCTAATGACCATAAATTAAACTTTATAGTTACAAAAGATGTCTTCTTCTAACTTAAAGCTTTAAAAAATACAATTGAACCTTCTTAGAGTCAATTAGTTACGCGTTGCGGTAAAAATATTTTGTCGTACTTCGTCCACCCGCACACAATTGTAGAAACATTTGACACCCATGGTGCGTTTTTGAGAAATGTAAGACCAACAATAGACCAATAATTATGTTACCAACGTAATAATGCCGACATTGTAAAGACCATTGTTTACACAGAAGCGGTAACTGTTAGCATCACAATTCAAAAATTTAACTCCAATTTCATGTTACAGGAAAAAAGACCTGTAGCTACATAGCTATAGAGTGCTTTATTTGATGGATATTTAACCAGTTAATTTGCATTTGGACGCGTGTATCCAGTGATTTATAATCGTCTTTTGTTTTTGGATGTTTAGCTAGCATCAGTATCAATGGTAGAGTGTCTGGGAAGGTCGTTATTCTTGCATTGTACCACGAACTATTGTTTACGGAATGACATCGTTAGTGCGTACGGCGGGTGGTCGACTCTATTGAAATTCTATTGGTGTGATGATAAATCAGTAGAATCTATTTCTTTAATTATTACTATAACAACAGGTGACATTTTTATGTAAATCAGAACAGTTTCCCACTAGTTTGACAACCGTAAATCGTCACACGAGGTTAGAATGCTTAAAAAATAGAATCACAAATGCGTATAAGGTAGTGACTTTATGCCGATAAAAATTGAATATGTTCCATTCAGTATTAACTATTTTAAACTTTATCGATTCACATTTGAAAAAGTTTCTATTATGATATTTTTTCAAATAGAATTAAGTATCAACGGTTGATATATTATACCAAAGATAACAAAGGGCATTCACATTCGTTGTCAAAATACTACGACGTCAACCTACGCGTAACATGGGGATATAACACATCGAAAAACACTCTTTCGGCTAAAATAAATCACCAATACATCTATATGTTTCTATAAGGCCATTTTACTCCAATAACACTCTTTAGTCTTATAGAGGATGAGTTTATATGTTTGTCATAATGTTTTAGTAGAAAATTCTATATTTTTATTGATTAAAATGCACATCAACTTTGCATTCTCGTTTTGGAATTACATGTTTTATTTATAATCTAGGAATTAGCACATGATACAAAAACTCATCTGTTCAGTAGAACTCTGATGTTTGGCTAGTAAAAAACTTAAACTGACAACGAACGCTGAACTTATTTTGTTCGTGCATTAATCGTGGTTTTTCGTACATCCATACATAATTATTATGGATGTACAAAAAGTTCGGTGCGATATAACAAAAAGAACATGGTTAGTGAACAACACACCCAAAGGAAAATATTAAAACACATCCTGTATAAAATTCAAAATCCCTATAAATTGAAAAAAAGGTGTTATTGTTGAGCTATATAGTTGTGATCGGTCCTAAAGCTTATTCCAAAACCGAAGTTGCATTGTTGCCGAGAGACGGGTGATCTGTGATGTATCCTTTGTTCGTGGCCGGTGTTGAACAATAAGTGACCATCGGGAATACACACCCTCTCGATGGCAGCTGTATTTTTGGAAAGGATGTCTATTGGACCGAGATGTGGTATGTACACTGATAGAACGAACGCAGATAATAAAACAAAATTAATGGTCGTACTCCTTTATGCTTTTTAGATGTTTGAATGGATGCTAAACGTCTATTGGTTGTTAGATTCTTAGATGTCATTCAAATTGTATATTAAAAATATTTTTGCTTTTTAACTAAGCTAGTTTTTCAACAGTAAGGAATTTTGTCTGCTAAATATTTGACTAAAATATACACATTTTTATGTGGGCATCATCATAATAGGGGCAAACGGGCAGATGTATCACCTGATGGTAAGCGATTACCGCCGCCCATGGACACCCGCAAAACCAGAGGCGTTACAAGTGCGTTGCCGGCCTTTGGGGGATGGAGAGGGGATATAGAGAAATATGTATACTATAGGCCATAGGACCATTGAAATTATTATTTCTCTAAATATTCCCTTTTTTATTTGATTACTATCTGAGCACCGTTGTGTTACCCACGGTCATTGCTGTAGCTTTACAACAATAACCTTGGGTAACCTAGAATATAAAAGAAGTCTAAGTTACTTCTTATATCATCTCCTTTTTGACGGGATTTTTACAAACTATCTGCTGGTGAAAGTCCCAGCAAATCGGTCCAGCCCCTCCAGAAATCAGCTGGAGCCTGGACAAAGAGATAGTTAAAATTTTAAAAATTAATTTATTGATGTAACTACCACATATACTTTCATGTGCATTTAGTTTAAAGCTATTAATTTGAAATTACAAAAAAATCAGTTCAATTTTATTTATTTGTATAAACAACGAACTTCAAGAATGTTTGACATAATTAATGAATTAGTAAATATTATTTGGTGGTCTTTAGTACTAAAGGTTTTATTTAATATTGTATAATTTAGAAAAGAGTAGGAAGATTCTTCTAAACTCGCTCAAACCACACATAATCATAAGGGAGCTCTGGCTACCCTATTCAATAACATAATTGCCAAACATGTAATACCCATTCAGCTGTGGTCTTTCCTGTTCAATAGCTTAATTTTATAACTAAAATGATACCAAGTATTCCACAGTATTCCATTAATAGATATGCGTTAAGAATTAGGCAATTATTACTTCTTTAATTAAAGAAAATAATTTTTGCTTTTTCAATTATGTTGACGTAACATACTTAGCTTTTAGCACTTCGTCTTGGACACAAGCATATCCTGAAGTCATAATTGTACAATAAAAGCTCCCTCATGATTTGCATAAAACAAAATTTAACAAACTGCTAGTCTGAAATATGAGCCAAATAACCTCTCGAGCTTAACGAAGCTCTGTGGACGGACAGACAGACAGAATTAAAACAGGTGAAGTACTCGCAGATTTCAGGGGCATTTTACGTTAACACCACTACAGTAATGAGAGGTAGTGAAACTTTGGAACTGTTCCAAGATGTCTTGTAAACATTTTGGAAGTTGACCAGTTGACAATCGTGTTTGCGACTTATGCTGGCAGTGGTGGTAAAACTATTTAATTTTGTTGAGTGTTCTGTTTCATAAGCTGCATATATTACAGACACTGTTTTCCTGTGTTTATGTTTGTCGAAATTTACATATATTCCAGTTCCTTTGTGTAGTATCTATGTATGATTTTTAAAATTTGCTGTTTTTGCATAACACAAAGGTCGATAGTTTACTTGACTATCGATATCGTCTAGTGCTTAAACTGTGGAGTTTTAATGGCAATAAAAAATCGAGGTCAAGCCGTATTGTAACAAATTTAAAATAATAATCTAGTTTAGAAAAAAAGTCTTGGAGAAAGAAGCCACAGAGATCGATTAGTTATTAATTTATATTTAGAAATCTGATCTAATTTCTTTGTTTTTATTTCTTTCTTTCTAAAAATGACAATGAAAATTTTAATGTAGTATACACGAAGTAGCTAACTAAATTATCTCTTAAATAAAAATGAAGGTAAAACAGGAGACTAGAAATAAGCTGTCCAAAGATCAGCTTTTGCCGCTTTTGATTTTTTCTAGTATATTGCAAAAACATATTTTACTTATCTGTTAGATAAGCATTACTTATAAAAGTAAGTGAACACAGTGCGAATGTCATATACTTACATAGTTATATAACGTAATGCTTGAGACCTTAAAGTTACTTAAGTTAGAATCCATGAAACGATTTGTTTGTTGACACACGAAACTCTCAATGTGCAATTCATTTCCGTCCGTATTTGGACGGCGAAATAGTCTTAGCTATGTTTTTATAGTTAGGAAAACATTGATGATTTAAGTGACTATATTAAATCGATCGATTATAAAAGAATTTATTAAAGTCACAAAATAAAGTCTATTTTGGTGCTATATTCAAACCATGTCTTGCCTTATTTTACTTTTAAATTCTTAGTTTTGCAAGTTGTAAAACTTTTGCAGAATGAAGCTAAGAATCTGAAGGTAAAATAATGAAACAAGTTAGAAATTTATTATATTTAGAATTCTTAAACTTCTTGCTTATGTTTCCTAATGACTTTGAGTCATCAAGATTGCTCCATTCTTATGTAGTTCGATGAATTTTAATTTTATTTTTTCAATTCAAATTACGTACATAAGTAACAATAAAGAAAATAGAAAACAATAGATCGCTTAATTTACGACAACGTGATAGGTTGTGTACCTACGTTGATATAAGTAGATCTTAGGTATCATGATGCTCGCTGTATTACTACTTCACCATTACATGATGGACGAAGCTTTACACGACAAGTAAATAAATATTGTTATTCACGTGTCGTAAATGTCGTGAGGATCACAGTACGCTTGCCAGTGAATTATGAATTAGATAATAAATCTCATTAAACTTAACTTCTTTCCTTGTTCGACTTTTAACAGGAGTACTATTTATCAGTTTAAATAAATTGTTGCCTGTTCCAGATTAGAAACTTTACTTCAATTGAGTTTTAATTAACTTGCAGTCTTCAGAGCGCATTAATTTAATTAGTTAAATCTTAGTCCGAGGGGGATCCTTGGACTGATAAATTTACCTGTTTAAATTGGGTTATTTTACCTTTTGCATTATGAAACAGTACTTTATCTCAGAATAACGAACAAAATTAAATTAGTCTATATTAAGAAAAATCCGTCTCTTTTCTCTCTGATCTCATCATGAATCACAAACGTTAAATTTGAAGTGAAGGAATCTTCACTTCAAGTCGGATTTACATAGCAAGTATGAGACTATGCCTGAGTAGTAGTTAGTGTGAGCTGAGAACAATTTGATGTCACACTGGAAACATAACAATAATGAACATTTGTTATAATATTTACAGGACTTTGGACGTTTGCTATTTGAATTCCCGGTGATGACAAACTTTGTCTCGTTCTTTTGATGGGATTGATGTTGATAGAGCTACAAGACGTTTTCCACTAATTTTAAACTGTGTGCTTCTGCTACATCATTATTCATTTTAAAAATAGGCGGCACCGAACCTAAAATCTATAACACTACTGGTCAACTACACTGAGAGTCACTTGTCAGAACTTTTAAGAGTAAATTCAGGTTCGCAAGTCGTATTTGAGCGTATATCAGAAATCCTTAGTCATCTTTTACATATTTCGCGCAGAAAATCATCAAGAGTAGGTGACAACTTATCCTTTTCTTTTGTTTTGTATACATTAGCTTAGATATTATTGTCACATTCATTGATTGTTTTGAATTAATGACAAGATATAACGTATCAATCTAATAATTATTAATTCCTAAATCCGTCGGCAGCTGCTGAGTTAATGGTTTGTGGAAGGAAGCGTTTCCGACTGTATCTACCATTGTTTTATTGTCTGTAGCTGTCAACGATATGTACGCCCTTCTTTAGTAGCACTGACATAAAGCGTTTGTTTGAACGATATTAATAGCTGAACTATGTTACACTTCAAACGGCAATAAAATACAAACAAAAAAAATTGAGAGAGAAAACAAAAGATTTATTGAAAGAAATAGGACCAACTTTTTGTTGGAAAGCGTTTTTTTTACTATATATTTTTTACACTAAATTACTCATCAAGTGAAGAGTTTATCTTGAATTATTTACAGTGAGCAAATAGTTCAAGTTGAGTTTTAGTTGTGCAAGTTGAGCCACTTTACAAATTGCGCGATTTGGGTAATATCTGAGAATAAAAAGTAACGATGATGATTATTGTAAACAAATACCCGCCCGGACAGAAATACTTTAAGATTATTAACTTTTCAAATGTTTAAAATCCGAAAGTTTGATATCATTAAAAACGTTCGAAGTTCGAAATCATACCATGATTAATGAAGTAGAAAAATCATATATGAACTGGCCTGTTTCAAACATTTTTTATACACTCTTATACATTTAGACATGGTAGATCTGAGACCATAAAGTTTTATAACATTAAAGACCCATCAATGTGACGCGAAAAAACTCTCGAATTTTTTCGAATGAATAGCCCTACAGCTTACCCATAGATAAGCTACTGAACAAAGGAATATAGCTTGACAAATACACGTAAAGAAAAAAAAATTCTACACTTTTGTGTCTCCATCAACAAAATTTATATCACTGAAGCTATAAAAGGCTATAAAAAACATTTCATCGATGACAAATGTAGGAAGTATGATTTTTTTTTATGTATATTAGGCAAACGAGACGTATCGCTTGAGGGTAAGCGATTACCGCCCGCAACAACAGAGGCGTCACAAGTGCGTTGCCTGCCTTTGGGATGGGGAAGGGGATAGGGGGAGGGGTTGGGCCTCCGGTATCCTCACTCACTCGGTGAAACACTTCGCAAGCACTATTTCACACCGGTTTTCTGTTAGGCCGCAGTATCACTCCGGTCGAGCCGGCCCATGCATGCCGAAGCGTGGCTGTCCCACAGTATATGTATTTTTGAATATCCTCTCTGTTTGATGACGTATTAAGAATACGTAATATTACCACTCCTATTTAATTCATTCCGTGGGTTTCGTAAGAAAAGACTAAGTGAGAAAACTACGCACGACAACAGTGCTGCAAAGAGAAGGAAAACTTGACACAAACCCCATATCACGGGTTGATATGGGGTTTGTGTCAAGTTTTCCTTTCAGCATCCTATAGTAGGCTAAAGCTAAAGCTAGTGGATTTCTAAAGGCTGTTGATATATAATAATAATTTATTTATTACTCTTTCACAAAGGTAAGTACAGCTCAGGTAATACAATGAAGACCTGTGTGTAACAATTATTCCTTTGTGAGAGACTGGTGTCTATATTAGGAAAGCCTGTGTTACAGATCACCAGGCTCTCATCTCTTGGACCAACTTGATTGATACCTTCTATTACTATATATTATAAACCCAATATTTAAATGCAAATCAGAATAATAAATAAAGTAACAACAAAATTACATTTATAGTTGTGTGTGTGTGTTTGTTTCTAGTGTTTGAGTTTGTGTGTGTATGAGTGTGTGTGTACTGTGTGTTTGTGTGACTATGTGTGCATGAGTGGACATTATTATATTTCAGCTTAATTTGGTGATGTGATGTAATCTTCGTCGACATGATTGCTAATAGACAAAGGTTATAAGTGTGACCTCTCAAGTGTAACATACTACATATTTTAAGATATTTTGTTTCTAGGTCTTTTACCCATTTGAGTGCATTTTAAAGTCATTTATAAGCATGTTGATTAGCATCTCACATTAAAGACAAGACGTGTTGCTAGAAAATTCATGTATGCACAAAAGATAATGAAATATACTAAGCGGCGCCGTAAGGCCGGCTACAAGCTTTATCTTTAGAAGATTATGTGAGCTGAGAGGATTAACTGGTACTAGCAATACGTAAACTTCGCGATTAACCCGTCTGTACATGTCAGAACACTTTTACGTAAACATTCGAGTCTTTTCTTAGAACGGAGGCGGAGAGATGTATTGACATGAACTTTTGGGATAGTCTCCAGCGCGTTTTATTTTTGTGGTGAAACACTTTATTTTTTTTTCATATCATCAGTACCATTCATTTTTATACCACATACTTGCCATAGTAATCGCCACGTAGTAGCACAATAATCTTTAACAGGAATAAGTTAAATTATATTCATATTGGCGTTGAAAATTCTATAAATGATATCTGTCAATTTTTCTTAACTTTCACCTCTCTCCTTTAGCTGTTTCACTATTGCATAGAATATTGTTATTGAGTAATTTATCCAATGACATAACAAAACTCTTTAACAAAATTTCAATCAAATACAATACAATAATCCAAGACATATTGGAAAGGCCATGTCTGCAGTTAGCGAAATTTTTGTTACTTTTAAATTTACTATCAAAGTAGGTATATTTTTGCCAAACAATGTAGAAAGTAGTCATACACTTAATAATAATGTTATTCAAATGTCAGTATTTTAAACACACAGTGTTGCTTTATACTTTTGCTTTATCATCACGGCTCTATTATTCAGTGCCAGTATAAACTGCGTTGTATTAAAATGACGTGTCATAAGTGCATCAATTTGTCATTTCGCCCGCATCTCCTACACGGGATGGATTACGTGGGATCAGTACTTAATCTTCAGTTCTCTTGTTTTAAAAGTAATATTGACTAAGAGTAAGGAATTCCAAGATCTGTTTTTATTGACTGATCTGTTGCTCTGTTGATTGATATATTTAAATAAATAGTTAGATTTAGAGCAGCTGAAATTAGGAAAACTTTTGTTACTATATCATCATTTTCCTAGCTTTTATTATTCCGAATATTATATGGGGGCCCACTTGTTCAACCGGTTTTATCTGAATATCAGTTTTTCAACGGAGTGACTGGCATCGGACCTCCACAATTCTGAGGGCAAACCGAGTTCGATTGTTAAACTAATTGTTAGTATATTTAAGGGCACTGACTTCCCGTTAACGATTGCCATAGATGTACATGATAACAGGGACCGACCGCTTAAAATGTTCTCCGACGAACGGAAGTTAAACACCGCCAAACTTCAATGCTCCGGGTTGTTACTAAGAATTTATGGTAAGAAAAACCCAACAACTCTTTAGGCCCGACTCGGGATTCAAACCCAAAAACTCTTGATTGGCAGTCGTATACGCTAAAGACTAGACATGGGGCAGTCACGAACTTTTATAACTATATGATAACTATTTTGGAGATCGTTCTACAAATGATCTAACATATTGCCGACAGGTAGTTTATAATCCGAATTTGGTACAGAATATGCTACTGTAGACTGGCCCGTTTGACTAATTATCAATGACCCCGACTACTAAGTCAGAGATTTGATTCCCTTTGAAAACAAATATTAGGTGATGAGCATGATCATTTATTCACCTCATAAATCCTTACTAATATTATAAATGCGAAAATAACTCTGTCTGTCTATCTGTCACGCTTTCACGCCCAAACTAATGAACAAATTTAAATAAAATTTGGTACACAGATAGTCTAGTGCCTGAGAAAGGACATAGACTACTTTCTAATGCGAAAAAAGGGTTGTGAGGAGTTGAAAGGGGGGATGAAAGGTTGTATAAATGTTACCCAAAGTCACTATTCTACGCGGACGAAGTCGCGGGTTTGTTATTCATGATGTGCAAAAATATCGAATTATTATTACAACCTATTATTATTGAACTCTAGTGAACATAATCTCTCATTCATTGACCTTTTTTTCATCAAATTTCTCTTCACGAATTATTAAATTACGTAGATATTCACTACACCCACGGTGGTTTTTCTATGTACGACCATAAACACTTCACTACCTACACTTTGCTTGTAATAGTAAGCCAGCCTACGTTTGTATAATATGTTCATTTCCAGATACCATTCAGCCGGAAAGAAAATTCAATATTTACTCTCAAAATTTAATTTATATCAGGTTTTTTTACCTGAGTTCCTTTTAAAAATTTAAAAAAACACGTTATGCGCTTTTATTTGACACCCCACTCGATGATATTTTTGCAGACATTCGGTTACTCTTCCCCACTTTCACCCCCATAACTTTTAAACGGCTCAACCGATTTTCATGAAACATGTCTAAGAACACTCGCACGTAACTCACCTTTCATACAAAAAAAAACTAAATTGAAATTTCTTCATCCGTTCGCGAGCTACGGTACCACAGACAGACAGACAGACACGTGAAACTTATAACACCCCTCTTTTTGGTAGGGGGTTAAAAATAGATATTATCAACGAAATAGTACCTCATTTGAGAATACGACCCTTAACATTAGTGACACTTATATAACAAATACAATCAGGTTGAAATTACACCTAATTATTGTCCTTTAAAATCAAAAACTGTGGGCGTTTAAGATTTCCACTAAGACAGTATAGAATAGTACCTATTAACTTCGGCATTAATTTACATCGTAACTTCAATTACTTTAGTTTTATACGTTCTAATTTATTACCAAAACTAACTTTTACATTACGTATTCTTCATAAGTTTTTAACATCTGAGAAAAAAAATCCAAGAAACAATTGTTGTCCACTTACAATAGTACGAACGGGCTATATTATTTTATGATACAAATCATTGCCATATATGCTTTTCAACCGACTTCAAAAAGGAGGAGGTTCTCAATTCGACTGAATTTTTTTTTATTTTATTTTTTTATGTTTGTTACCTCATAACTTTGGACTGGGTGAACCGATTTTCATGGTTCTTTTTTTATTTGAAAGCTGGTGCTTCCTGAATGGTCCCATTTGAATTTGGTCCAGATTGAAGTCGGTTTTTTTTTGTTAAAATTTGTGATTATTTGGTTCTACGACAGACTATATTTTAATGCTTGTATCATAATTGAAATAAATCCAATAAGCTGTAACACTAAAACAGTTTCAAATCTAAACGATTTTCGAATTGATTCCAATGAGTCTGCGCGCACAGAGCTACTAAGAATTTCCTTTACTGTACCGTACTAAATTTAAACTAGATCAATACGGATTATTCCCAGCTTCCATTGCAATGCAGACATTTTATTAATAGAATTCCTATCTATTAGTTATTTCAGGCTGATGAGATCGTGGGCTGCAATACAAATGGACTTTTATCAAGCCATTTGTAATAAAGCTGTACTTTGTACCTTTATTTTTTAATGGTAATTTCCTGTGTTAACTTTTTTGCTTTGTGCTACTTTTATAAAGACAGTGAATTGAAACTACATACATTCAAACAATTTTGTTGAACTTATTTGCGTAGAAGAGTTAATAACACGAGAAATTTCTTCTTCTAATCACATTATGTCAAAATTTTCCATTGTATATTCGGATATCAGTTCATGAAGTTGCCTGAAATTAAGCTAACTATGCAAAAAAAAGATTACAAATTCTAAGTTTAAATTGATTTATGTAATGTAAAAAATAACCTACTACATAACCTCCTTCTCACTGGTATGGCAGATTCATCATAACGATAGCACTCCAACACATTTCTTGTTATTCATAGTCCACTAATGTAATGTAAATATGTTTTTATGTATAAGTAATATCATATAATATATTTATAGTGTTTATATATTTATTGTATTTGCCATACCTATATATTTAATG
This sequence comes from Diaphora mendica, assembly GCA_949125395.1. Lineage (NCBI taxonomy): Eukaryota > Metazoa > Arthropoda > Insecta > Lepidoptera > Erebidae > Diaphora > Diaphora mendica. Next base: position 37,244,821 of record OX421310.1, on the reverse strand, counting down.
CTGTGTAAATGTTTATTTTAGTTAAATACGAAACCTATGTGCGCCTATCTCACAAGATTTCTACACCACCCCAAGGTTGACTGGTAGAGAATGCCCTGGGCATTAAGTCCGCCGATGTACAAAAGTGCATAAAGTTATAAATAAAAACTCTATCTATAAACGCAAAAATGAGAAAAATAGTTAGATATTCAGACACCATTAACATTTGGTTTGAATCACAAATATCAGTAAGTGTTTCATGAAATTTGGAAACAATGCCTATAATTTAACATAACTTAATCCCAAAAGAAAAGATAATACAAAATACAAAAAGCCCTCTAACCTACAAATAAACAATAAGTAAAAACTTAGTTGATTGGAAAGTCAAAGTTCCTGAAAACCGAAAATGCTTTAATTATCTTGTATCAGATTTGCCTTGCGGGTTCAAATCTCTGTTTAGGATATCATGTCAAATGATTTTATCTAATTGAAGTACAAAGTCGACGTTATTAATGCTTAATAAGATACTTCCTTATTGATGTTTGAGCTTGGCCGTTTTCTGAGCAAATGTTGGCCGGGGTTGATTTGCCCTGGCTGTCCCCCTCCTACACTCGCCCCTTGCCGCCCTTGTCTAGACTGACGCACGGCGAGTCGGACTCGACACGTCACGAGACCGACTTAGTTGCTTCCCAGCTTTAGTACGCGAAGGGTGTGCCGCGTGTCGAGCGTTTGGCGCGGATTTCAAACTTCAGTGCGTGTATAAGTGACTTTTGTTTTATTCAATTCTAGTGGATTGTTTTGTGTTTCTGTGTTAATTGACTTACTGTTCTTCTTGAAATATTTGGATTTATTATTCATGTAAGTTAAATGAAAATATTTTTCAAATTTAAGATTTTATTAAATACATATTAAGATATTGCATGTCCATGTTCAGAATATAAAAACATGAGTTATTCGTTTTAAAATAACACTATTAAAAAAATATGTATCAATGTTATTTACTACTATTACCTTTTTTATGGTAATATTTTTATCATTGAATTTATTTATTAACTATCATAAAACATCAACAAGAACAATAACGTAAATGTAATTTAAAAAAATTGTCACTCGACTTTTACCAACATTTGACCCAACGTTACCAAGCTTAAGTGCTACCATTGTAAAAAACAACCTCGCAATGTACTTAAAAGCGAAAAAGTCATTTCAAAGACATTTTGCGAGGTTCTCAAGAGTTTGCGGGATAAAAAAGTGAGTTCCGGCTGAACCGCCAACCACTTATCGTCGCCGTTGATCGACGAGATGAATTAGCAAAAATGTAGAAAAAGTGTACAAGGATGCAAAAAGTAGGTTTTAATTCACATCTTGTGGTTTTATTTATACTGGTAAACTGTTTGGGTTCCATTCGAAGGTTCTATGTCTAAAGAAAGTTCTTTGGATTGAGTTGTAATTAGCACTTCTACGTTTAATGAAGTGAGATGTGGTTTTTCAATTTCCAAACGGTTTTTTGCTGTAGGCTGTTAATGAATAATTAATAAAGTTTTCATAATTAGTGAGCTTCAACTTTTTAATTACTAAGTATATGAATAACGATAAATAAATGTATTTTACAAAAACAATTTAAAAATTATCACAACATTAAGGTATAATAACATTAAAGTCAAATCTTTTTCGTTTTAACCGTTCCTATTTAAACAGAATAAACTAAAAACAGGTATACATACAGAAGGAATAAAACTATCATGTTTTGGGAAATTAGGTAACAATAAATTAAATTAAAAAGCTTTTTAAAAACAAGCTTTTACTAGAATGCCTCGAGACGAATCAAAGGAGTCCAAACTCGATGATTTGCGACGTTTCTTTACAGAGTTCCTATGACCACCTTCCAGCTCCAGCATCAGAGCAATTCCATGTCATTCTAATATTGTATTGTCACGCTGTATACACATGCTTGCAAAATTTCAGCAAAATAGGTTGAAGATATCTGCTTCGAAATTGAGTTGCAAGATTCCACCCGAACATACAAGCATACATACATACATTGCAAGTTAATAAAAAGCTTGTAAAATAAGAATTGATCATGTACACTTCTCTACATCTCTTTACACTGAAACACCGTATGAATTTCTCTGCAATATCAAGTATTTATGTTACACCAATATTTAGTTGTGTTTATTTTCCTTGCATATTAAATACGCAGTTTCCGAGCCACTATTGTTTTCGATCTACAAAAGAGTCATTGGGGAGTGCGGACTGTTAGTTTCCTGAATAGTTTTTAATACTTGTTTCATATTATTTTAAACTTTCATTGAAACATAATGTAATGCAAAAAAGCTTTAGGGTGTAATTAAAAGGCTGTAAAATATTTCATATATTAATAACTCTAATTGAATGTTTATTGCTCTGAAACTTCAACGCAACTAAAATCTTTTCTTGAAAATTTAAACTTGGTGATCATTACACGGCACATTACACATCGATAGCTAAACGAAGAACATGTTGATACGCATACCTATTATGTTTACCTACTCTACTTATACCTAAAAATCGGCCTGTTATACCCATAGTGGTTGGTAATCCTTAAAATCTACCTACTAAGTCATCGCGGTCGTGGCTATACTATGACGGTCAGCCAGGAGAAATATTTACATGATTATTACGACTGTTATAAAGGTATGTTTTTATAAACACGTAAATACTTTATTAGCGGTATAGTTACCATAGTGCAAGCTCGGTCTTGTTTTGATTATACTGCAGTATTTATTTGTAAATATCAAAACCTTGTAATAGACGAATCGTAATATTCTTGTCCATTTCATGGATTAATAATAGTCCGTCTGTCTAACTGTACAATCATGTAATGCGTCTGTGTTAGGGACTGTAGAATCCTTTAATTAATCAGACAGTCTATACACAGATTGTGTGTGGGTCCTAGATCTCGTACTCAGGTAAATTGAACATTATATTGAATTCTAGATCTAATAGGTTACCTTAGTACTTAAGTACGACGAGTAAGATTGACGAATGCGAATGTACCATTACGAAGTCCCAGCTATTTTAATCGGTAACAGCGGAGTTAAATTATCAACAACAGTAGGTTCATATTTCTTTCTAAGAATTATAAAAGAAAATAGGAGATGAATTCTGAAAAAATGATCAAATGTCTATTAAAGAGGTATCTTTGGAAAGATAAATAGTTCAAGAATTGGTAGAGATGTTCAAGATTTACAACACGCTCTAAAGACAAGTTTGTCTTTGCAACCAAATACCACAATAATAATATATTAACTTAGTTAAACTTAATGAAAATAAACAAGTGTAAAAGACAGCTTAAAAGTGATTCTGAATATCCTTAAAAGAGTTAGCTCAGCCATAAAAAATGTATTGAAACAGTACCACAAATCAATGTAATTGTTCGGTTCCACATCGGGACAGCAAAAAGCCGGAAACGCAAGTTACAAATAGATACATTAGTTCTTGTAACATGAACATCTGATACTCTCATTCTATGCCTTTTAATTATCGCGATGGGATGGTAAAAAATTACAATGTTTTTCTTTTTAAATTGGTTCGTTTAAACATAGCAACGTTTTGAGAGTATTTTTTGTGTACAAAAGGTTTTACTAAAATATGTTTAGGACGATATAAACCATTGAAACTGGTGCTCTGAAGAAAAAATATAGAAAATGAGTACGGAGGGTAAAAACGTACATGATGATTTTACTTAGTAAGTATTTTTACACTAAAATATTTGTAATTTAAAATATATTAGAAACCTCTGTGTGAAGTAATGTGTAACGTATCGTAAGGTATAATTAGTTACGAATTTGTTTTGTCTGAATATAAAAAAAAAAAAACTTTACAAATCAACAGTGTGTTCATCTTGCCTTGAAGTTTTAGAATAAACATTTCAACATATTTTTATTAATCTCATGATAATTTCATACATTTTAAACCCATCTTCAGCCAACAGAGCATAACAATAATTACTCATTTTTCTCTCAAAACTGTACATCGATGCATTGTACGGGGTCATCGTTAACAGACGGTAACAGTGTCTACGCACTTAACATACAATACAGAACAAATACATGCGCATATTTACAGCATCACTGTCTGCCCACTTACCTCTTTAAAACAATGTTCTGTTTGCAAAATAAAAGGTTTTCAAGAAATTATCCTAATAGACTTACGATGAGGTTGTTTTTTTAATAACTCAAAATATCAGTTGAATTACTTAATAAACAAATATATAAAAAAAAAGTTTTGGATATTTATTATTTAGTTAACTAGAAATCTATCTTGAACCTCTATCGTCTGAGTTTTGTAGACTAACGAAAGTTTCAATCTAGATTTAACATCTTCTACAGACATCGTTTTTTGCTCTTGCTATAAAAATGAGACACAGATACGAAAATTAAACAAATTATTTTTTCTTTAAAATTTATTATGACTGCTAGAAATAAAACAATTTAGAAGATAGATTTAGAAAATAGAGAAAGTGACTAAATAAATTCACAAGCACAAGGTAGTAGAGCCACGCTGATTTCAGCACGAATGGGCCGGCTCGACCGGGGCGGTACTACCCTCGCACAGAAAATCAACGTAAAATGACAGCGTCCGTGCTGTCGTGTTTCGTTGGTGAGTGCGAGACCGGAGGCCCAATTAGTCTAGTCAACAAGTACCATACTTGTTGACTAGACTAAAAGATGCAGCAGCATCACTAGGCCGCCATAGTGTGGGTCTCCATACTGCATTGTCTGCATTCGCAATGAGTATGGTGACCACCACTCTTGGATTCTGCTTATACTTTCCATCAGGCAGAGTAGAGTCATTTTGGCGGGCCAAACATAAAAAAAAAAAAAAAAAAAAAAACACCGATCCAAACAATATATTATCTCTCCAATAAAAGTAGATACAAAGAATCAGTCGCGATAAGCATTTCACTCTATGAAATGAAACTTTTATTGTCACTTTACGAGAAAATCTTGGCCATAAAACGGTCCTTATCGACAATTGTCATCTAACACCCTATAATGAAAATGAAGTTCAAATTCATTCACGAAATTCGATATCACTTTACCTTTGAAACAAATAGATCTTCGAGAATCCTGTCTGCATCGAAAATTCCCAATTTCAAGAGGTTACGTAATTATTCTACTTTCTATCAGACCTCTCTCGTTTTAAAAGGCTATTCTTGTTACAGATAAGACGAAGATATCTCCTGACCTCAGGATATCTGTAGGTATGTATTTTCAGGATAAGAAACAATGAATTTTAATTCCTTTCGCCGCTCCGGTCGTAAATAAGTCGCTTATCGAATAGGTAATTGGGTATGTGGGCGACCGCTTCCATAACGCATGGGTTATCGATATCAACCCATAAATTAAATCATACAATCTTGACTCCATCGAGTGGTTTCGACTAAATGATACAAATCTGCTGCGTAAAATCCTTTCATTATTTGTTGCCCTGAGGTCAGTCTTTAATACAATATACTTAACTGTTATTATGACCCGGCGATTACACAGTTTAGAAATTATGATGTATTATTACAGGGCTTTAACTAATGACCTGGGTAATAATTATAAAGTTTTTATGCGTTATTGTACCTTCCAAGATCAGACAAGTACAAACAGTAGATATACTAGAATTGTAACACTTGAAATGGAAAAAGTAATACCACTTCACTCCAATGACATCCATGGTCACACCTTTAATCAAATCAAATCATTTATTTGCATAAAACAGGAAGGTACAAAGCTGTCATGATACATATAAATAGTTGCGCTGATTTATTACCTTTCTCAGGTGTGCAAATTTTAATGGTGGTTGTCGTTATTTTACATCGTTACAAAATAATAGTCACTATTTCCAATACTAAAGTGTAATAATAGTTTATTTTTTACAATTCATCTTATTCTACGAAATATTTTGCATAAGCAAATGAAATGATAATAATAATGAGGGGTAAGAGGTCTTCTGGTGCAATTACATTCAAAAGTTAATTTGACAAAATGAGTAGAAAACGTAATTTTTATTTCAGATAAGATTACATTACTTAAATAATATTTATTTTCTTTTATTATAAAGAAAACTATTTACCCAGTCTACAGATGATACTGACATTTGAGTTCGTAGCTTATCTCTAAGGGACGACAAATATATCATAATGCTACTTAAGAAGTTGTCTTTGTTGAATTAAGATAGCGTTGTCTTAAAATAATGTCATGAAAGCTATAATAGGAACACCCAACGCGAAACATATTTTATAATTGGTAGTTATGTTTTTTTTTTTTTAAGACAACTTCTGCACTAGGAATAAATCCTGTGTCGCGAGGGACTTTACAAACATACATGAAACGGACACAAAAAACACCCAGACTCAGAATAACAATTTGTGGATCACACAAAGTGTTGTCCTACGTGAGATTTGAACCCTCGACACTTGGCGAAGTAGGAAACGGCGTAGTGACCGTTAAACCACTAGGCCAAACGTGCAGGTTTGTGTTTTTTTTGTATCAATTGTTTTTAACCGGTTAATCTAGACATTTGTGTGTAACAAGGTACCGAGGTTCAGACAGACTTTAGTGAAGGAGATTTTTATAATTTTCTGTTTTTAAAGACAAGATAATTTTCCACTAATTTATTTTAGATAGATTAAATTGTCTTATTTTGAATTTAATCACAAATTGCTTATAATTAAAACGTATCACAGCTCATTCAAACCCTTCAATGACAGTGGGACCTAAATCCGCCATCCAGTCTATCAAAATCGAATAAAGTACAATTTTCCCCCATTACCGCCCTTCATATCTTCCGTCATTTCACGTATCACTTCCGAGCCCAAAAGAGGGTAAGATGTAAAGATGAAAATAATAAATCCGTATCGAATATGCACGGCTGGAACGAATGAAAAAATTCTTCGCACGATATTATTATTTTCAACCGTATAATTCTCCTGTCGGGTATTCGTAGCGATCCATCAACAATTAAATGTTGGGTTGTTAGCGATACTCTATTGGCCGTATTCCCTAGTTACTGATTGATAGCACTGGTGCCATGAAACCATAGCTGCTTCCTGCTCCATTGCCCATCACCCCATCGGGACTCCTGTCTCTGAGTGACTGATCACTGATATCTGCTATTCGATTCACTCCCGTTGGTAAAGCATTAATTGAAAACGTAAAGTCTAAAGAACTCTGATTAAATATTTTAATATACAAATACGTTCAAATAAATTCTCCGCGGGGGTGGTCTTTGATAAAATTCATGCAATAAATTTACATGAAGCACGCAGATAATTACCTCCATTTAACAACCAAACAATGTGCACCTGATATTATTAATATTTTAAAATAGAGAGGCTTTAATAACAGCTGAATCTGTGCTTAATTATTTTGTCCGTTGGATAATTTATTAAACAAAAGACGGCGTGCAGCCTAGGTGAGTATTGAGACCGACTTCCATTGTTGTTGGGACAACAGGGAAAAATTTACGAAATTTCCGGCTGGGTCCCTACTCCTCTATTGTTCAGCCTTTCACTTAATACCAATCTACGTACTTCTTTCATTGCATGACTGATGCATTTAGCATTTTTGTGTTTAATAATTTTATTTGCCGCCTGTAAATTGTTGAATGAACGGGCGTTTCTAATCGAGGCGTCATGCGTCACGTTATCTCGATGTCTTTTTGATTCGAAACCGTACGAAAGATTTGTAGGCATTTAACGTGAGGTCGAAGGGTGGGTCTTTCGTTCCCATGGTATTGGGGTGTTACGCTATTTTAGTGTGTCGTCGTAGGGTAATTTACGAGCATGCAATGCACACAAGCAGCCCTGCTTTTAGGGTGATGGCCTGGATTAACGATTTTTCGTGAATTTATGTCCCTTTAAAGATGATAAGTGATGGTACTACGATATTCACACACGAGTTACGAGAATTTAGAAACATGTACGGTACGAAATTAGCCGTATCCCTCTTGAAAGTTATTAGAAACATCTTGATAGCGATCTAAATATTAAATTAAATTACGGTGTTTAGTAGAATAGGTGGTAAAATGCTTGAGGCAATCCATATAAAATATAAGAGTTCATCACAAATTGAATTTGTTTAGTTTTAAACCATTAGCATTGTGGATTTTTACTTTGAAGTTAGTTTATAATAGAGATATTTATTAAGTGACTTTAATAAATGTACCTATACTATATCTTAAATGTGATTTGTTTATAAAATTAACTCAACAGTCACTCGCAGCAGTAGATGTAGTAGTGACTGTAGTAGTAGCAGTCGCATACGGACTGCAGGCTGTTCTTGAGGTTCGATTCCCGGGTCGGACCAAAGGTTTGTATGATTTACAAAAATAAGTAGGTATATATGTATTTATATTATTTTATATTAGTTGTCTAGTACCCATAATATAAGCTCTGCTTAGCTTGGGACTAGACGGCGCTGATTGTTAGATGTCCGAAAATATATTTATTTATAAATCATACTTTTAGATGAATGAACAACTTGTGTCTATGAGATAATAGTTCTAGACTATTTCTCTAGGACTTACTTTAAACCATAAGTATTTACATTCCCTTAACACAAAGCGCAGATGCTTAAAGCTCTATTTCTCCATACTTGGCGCGTAAAATATTCAACAGCATAAAACCATTTAATAGTTGAACTGTTGGAACAATTTGTCCTCAAATTATTTGTCAAGACGGTCCATTCCGAAAATTGTTCCCGATTTAGAGCCAAAGGGGTCGAATGCGACTATGTTCCGATTTGAGAAAATGCCTGCTAGCATTGGGGTAATAATCTCATAGAATTGTGGATATAATAAAAGTAGGACAGGATAAGGATTTATGTACTACAGAAATCATAAGAAAAATAATATTAATCAATTTTATTAATAGATCATAATAATATTATGTCGTTATTACATATTCTCGATTTAACTTATAGCTATAGTATAAAAATATATACAAAAGTTGAATAATGTTTTAGATAAACATACACTTGTACTAAAGGCGAATCGCGCCCAGCGAGACCTCAGGGGGTAGTACCAGGGTATCGCAGTGCATTTACTTTAATATGTAAATAAACTTTTCTATTTAACAAAAAAATTAAAACTTAGAAGGCTGTGACTGAAAAAAGTTCTACGATAGCCATACATCAAAACTATGTATCAAATACAAAACTATAACTGTATATTATAAGTTGTCATTTAAAACAAGTACCGTGCCTACCTTTTTGAAATTGAAAAGAAACTTATTCATATTAATAGTCAGCCACCGTATTTTCAAAAACTTTTTATGGAAAAAAATGTTCTATCGAAGATGCATTCTATAAAATCGGTGACATGTCTCATAGCAATAATAAATGAATGTGCTATTATTACAAAAGTCAATATCTTTTATAGCTTCGTGCGATGTCATGGAAAAAGCAATGAGGTGTGAGTTTGTTGCATCTGCTAGTGTAGCGCTCGATAATGATCGTTGTTCCACACAAGCGCTGGTTTTAGTAGAATTTATGATACTGATAGCAATTGGCTGTCGGGCAAATTAATATGGTTAATATATGTATGTTTATTAGTGGACGTTAGTGGTCGCAAGCTTAAATGTCCAGTGAAATTCAACTTTAATCGGGGGTTTTTGTTAATGGCGCTTTAGGTCGCACCAACTAAATTTATGGGCTGTATTAATTGACTTTAGTCTTATTTAATTTCTTTTTTACATATTTCATTTTATTTACACATTTATTAAATTAACAACGTGGTGATTTAACTCTATGTTTACTACATTGAATTAATATAAAATAGCACACTGCAATATATTATTGGTTCTAGACTACTTAAAATGTTATTGAACTAATTCTAAAGTTTATTTTAAAGAAATTTATTTGGCGCGTCTATACGTAACGAGGTCTACAACCTTCCCTCCGGGAATAGAACAGTAAGTTGGGTATATAAATTAGCTGTCAGAGTGCTAATCGCTCTGACAGGCCGCGATGAAACTTCAGAATCCATCAGTGGTCTTCTAAAAGGCCAATGTGTGTTCAGAAATAGCAACACAATAATAGCAGTTATTTATATTGTTATCCTTTTAGCAAAAGCCCTAGAGAGATCGTTACTTTTAACGCACTGCATTCTATGTTTGAACAAGGATTTCAACGTCTTCGATTTATGAATGCGATATTATAAAATCGATTTAACGGATTAGTAAGTGCTATTGTGAAGTTTTGTAATATTTTCCGGTTTGTTTTTTAAATTGGGATTTGTTTTTTTAACTACACTTCCTCCACATATATGAAGTGAAGTGCTTTAGGTGTTTTAATTCCGAAATTACACGTGTAGAACTAGTTTGGCAACTAGGGAATCTAAACATATATTTCTGTACTAAAAACTTCAATTGTAAACTTTATTTAACTAAAATCTATTTGAAATAAGTATCTAGATTATTATTCATTTGCATAATTAAGCACCTATAAGTAATAATAATAAACTAAAATATATCATACACGGCTATCTGGTCCAAACCTAAGCTGGGTTTATATTACGTTGATCAAACTGCTAATAAACACACCTCCACATTTTTAAATACATAAATATCATAAATAAATTACCAAAGACAGAACAAATAAATGATCGTGCTGCTTATACAATGCAATACATTGCTCCTGGGTGGAAATCGAATCCACAACCTCATCACAGAGCATAGCGATCAGTAACACTAGTCACTAAGCCAGGCCAGTCAAAAGTGTTAAAGGTTTCCTCAAATTATTTGTTCTCTTCTAGAAAAAACCACAATAAAATTATAATCACAAAGTTGCTTAACACAATTCTGTACTCTGAACTTTACTGTATATCTTAATAGAACTATGAAATAACATAGAACATTCTACAAAGTTTCAATTAATGTAGTAAAGTCAGCGATCTTCACGCAAATTACGACAGCCTCGGTCCACATTCACACGGTTTGGGGAAAAATTGTCGCCTGCCGAACGGCACACTACACAATAGAGCACAATTACTACAGCGGACTTCGTAATGAGCGCGCCAATGAGATAGCAATAAAATTTCGCCGCACAATACGGCCATAATTAGAATTAACTGTCTCATTCCCCGCCCACATCCGATGGCTATCTCTACTTTGTCCAATTCGCCCCATTGACGATAGCCAGAGATTCCCATTTTGCCAAGTTATGAATCTATTGAATCCGTCTCAGAAGGTAATCATGAAGTTTGATAGTGACGATCAGTTCCTTTCATCATACGTGTAATACTTGTAATGTTACTTGTAATATTTTAAATATTGTAATATTTTAAACCCATATGAAGATCCTTATAAAGATTGTTAACATAATAAGTACTCTGTTAGTAGCATGGCAATTTTAAGTTATCACTCTTACCGTGGGAGAGCCACGCTTTGACATGCATGGGCCGGCTAGACCGGAGTGATACGACGGCCTCACAGAAAACCGGTGTAAAACAGCGCTTTCGCGGTGTTTCACCGAGTGAGTGAGGATACCGGAGGCCCACACTCCAACCCCTCCCCTATTACCCTCAAGGCCAGCAATGCACTTGTGACGCCTCTGGTGTTGCGGGTGTCCATGGGCGGTAATCGCTTACCATCAGGCGATACGTCTCCCCCTATTCCATTAAAAAAACCATGTGTCTTTATATAAACAGTCATAATAGAAAAGTTTGTTTAAATTGACCCCTTATAAACCTCAGCGAATAGTAAACTTATGTTTCAACCTCCACTGAGAGCGTAACGATGCCGAAACACGTAACCGACCCCCAGTGAAACAATTATGAACACAAAACCTCAACATTTAAGTCCTAAAACAATACCACATTGTGTTCCTGTACAATGCATGCACTATTCTCCCTAATTCCCACTAAATCTTCTAAATGAAGAGCCGTCTGCGATCCGTGAATTTCAATAACACACGAAACAGTTCACTTTAATTAGTTCAACAAAAACAGCTCTTGAGAAAACTATAAAGGCATGGAACAACAGATGCTTGAAACAAAGCTACTTCTATTGAGTTTTTGTGCTCGGATCTTTAAGAAAGTGTGTTTTTCTTAAAAGGTTTTTGTCTGAATTTCTTCTTGTTAGAAGATGAGGCTAGTTTAGTGTTTCGGCGGAGGTATTGCTTGTTTAACGATAGAAAGCAAGGAACGAAAGAGTTTCAGAGAATAAAGCTAAATTTTGTATCGATGTACAAATGTCGGAGCTTTCTCAAGCAAATTGAATACCTTAATGGTCTGCCTTTTTTCTTCAACTTTAATTTGAGAAGCCATCTCTGTAATTGAAACCTAAGAAAAAGTTTCTCACTATTAAAAGAACACTAATATTAAATTAAATTCGTTTATTTTGCTAATAGTTAATATTATACCCATGAAAGGATTTAATACTCATATATATACCATTTCATATTTAATGCAAAAATTTATGCATTTTGCTCCAAGTATGATTGACTGTTGAAATCATTTTTGGACCTTGAAATAAATAATTAAATTAAAACTATTAAATATAAAAGTGCGCAGTGAGATGCACATTAATTCATAAAAGTACCTAATATGAGGGACCTTCTGTTTAACAATCTTTGGACCTTGAAACTTTAGAGCCTAACTGAACCCGACTGAAGTGTATTGAATGAAATTTAGTAGAGAGATAGATTATAGTCTAGAATAGAAAACAAACAAAATTGATAGTACTACACACGAAGCCGCAGGGAAAAGCTAGTATTATGTATTACTGCGTTTAGTTCAGGTGTATCAATGATGTACGTCCTAAAGCTACAATATCACAAACTAATTTATTAAACAGGAAATAAATGTATGGGCAAACAAACAGTAAAATGCAAATGTACGTAATTAGTTGTACCATAAATTTTGGTCGATTTAACCATAAATAACATAATGGAATCTCTAAACCGAATTCATAAAGCATTCGTTGTGAAACCGGAGCTCTGAATATTAACGGGATTTGATTACGGTTTTGAAATGTTTTGTCCGGTTTAGTACAAAAAATACACAAAAAAAACAGTAGTAGTAGTAGTATATGTTTATGATCATCATGTCAGTTATACATAATTTAAATTTAAAAAGAACCAGGTTTCAACAAACGCTATTGCCGATGTAAAATATGAATAGTATAAACGACACCGACTACAGCACAAGAAAAACAAAATATTCCGTGCAAACAACACTGGGACTGTCTGGGACTTGAAAGTATACTTCTTGATACACAAGTTTATTAATTAAAGTCGAGTTAGAAATCAAATGCCTTTTAACCGACTTCAAAAAAGGAGGATGTTCTCAATTCGACCGTATAAATGTTTTTTTTAATGTATGTTCGCGGATAACTTCGTCGTTTATGAACAGATTTTGATGATTCTTTTTTTCACAGAAAGGAGATATACCAACGGTGGTACCATGATAAGGACACTAAAATCTGATAATGGCAACCAAGAGAAATCGAGTTGAACCTTGAAGTCGGTTTTTGTTTTTGTTAAAATTAAATAAAAATAATAAATAATAATATAATAAAAATAAAATCTCCACTTCTCATTTTATTTATCATACATAGAAATCTCGACAATATTTATCTAAATGAAAATTTAGCGCTAGTCAAGCTAATTTTTTAAATAGAATGAAGTCTGTTTGTTACCAATACAAACTATTTACATTAAAATAAAAGCTATCAATCAAAACCTTTGATATTCAATCTATATTTTTAGACCCTTCAATTAAACATAATTGGAGATAAGCCTTTAATTTTTACATCACGGGTGGGCTCAAAGCAAGTGTAAGGCAGTCATTAGGCACTTTTTGTTCACTTTCTACCTTTTGTCTTAAAGCACATCATATTTTCTCGGACTTATTCCATAATACATGAGGTAACATGCTCCTCATAGCAATTATGTGTAATAAATCTCAAGTTCAATTTTTTAGCTGATGCCTAACTTGAAAAAGGTTTTTAAAATAGTGTATTTCTCGCTATAGTTTTCTAAGACTTATGAGTTGACTTATCTTGCAAGATTGCTGCTAAAACACTTTTATGGAAACCTCTTCAGACTATAAATACAAGTAATTATTCTAATATCCATTACACACTAAGGACCAAAGTTATATACTAAACTAACGATGACATATTAATTGACTAACTAATTTACGTTGACATTGAACATCTAAGAGGTCTAGATTATGTATTAATATGTATTGTATGACGTGAAAATAAATAAATAATTGTAAATTATGACATTGCGAATAAGTCACGTCACTATTCATCATCCTTATAGTTTAACTAGTTGTTGCCCGCGGCTCCGCCCGCGTATATATCGGTTATCGCGGCAAATAGCCTATGTGTTATTCTGATGTATAAGCTATATTACTGTAAAGTTTCATCCAAATCCGTTCGTAGTTTTTGCATGAAAGAGTAACAAACAGCCATCTATTCATACATCCATCCATACTTACAAACTTTCGCGTTTATAGTATTAGTACAGATATAACGGGTATTTATCCCAGATGAACGAATATTTGTTCAGTGATAAAAATCTCTTTAAGTTTGTCAATAACTTGTTAATTGTCGATTTCATTTTATAAAAAACGAAAATAAACTCTACTACTCTCTACTCTACTGAAAATACATTTTAAATGACACATTATTAACTCAGTTCATTTTAGACATTAACATTTTCCAACCAAAAATTTTCGGTTAATTTTAGAAAGAGGTCAAATCATATTTGATTTTCGTTGAAGGACCATTCCAGCGGGTTGAAATCATTCAACACCGCCGCGCCACGACCAGCGTTATCATCGGAAATAAATGACCAATTAAACAATCTAATTCATTTCGGTTGGGACCCGTCCTTGGGGTGGAAACATAAATCAACATGGCGTCGAGTAGCGATAAACATTTTGTGACTTCCAACCCAGGTGATAAAAATTGACCACTTTTTTGGACAGTGCACACACAAAGAGCTCTCTAAAGGGTGACATTTTTTAGCTGTAACGGCTCCTTAATTGTTGCAGCCCACCCTTTACGGTTAAGTACGTCCCTTTTGAACAAAAAATCGTCCTAAATAAATGACTTTAACGAGGAGTTTAGCGAAACAAAAAACGTAGTAGGTAGCCGCTGATAATTTAAATTCGTGTATGATAAGAGGACATTTTTCGATTCTCGTCTCCTAACCACTAAAGTTAATACTTTAAACGATGTATGCCTAGACATTAAGTGTTGTCTAATAGGGTGAGTAAATAAGGAGTTGGATACACTTGTACAAAGCGAAGTGCAGCATCGATGCGTATGAGAGAGTCAATATTTTGATAGTGCGCGTGGTACTGTAGGTTAAAACATGTGGTCAAATATTGTGCAACCGTAGTATGGATGTTTAATCATTGCGGTATGTATAAGCTTGTACCAGCAAAACAAATGTAACCGCTCTTTCGCCACGCTCTCGTTCAAGTCACGGTATTCAGGCGCCAAAAATATACACCACGATGAATCAACCGCTAACTTGAGAAATTCCTTAAGATCAAAGGCGGGTTTCGCGGAACAAGATATTTTATAATTCGTATATCGTTCAGAGCGTCAGCTATTTTGATTGGGGTGGTCTTTACGCGTCACTTATAATTATATTATTAGTGTAACGTGTGTTAAAGATAAACTAAGCTTTAGAAAATAATAACTCGGGAATTGAATTTTTTACCCACTAAAAAGTTGTCTGTACCCGCAGTACAAAATGCTTTTGAAGAGTTTGTTGCCTCCCGTCCAGCTGATTTTTACAAGAAGGGCATCAATAAACTGCCAATGCGTTGGCAAAGATGCGTCGATTGCATGGGTGATTACTTCGAATAACAGAAATAAAAAAGTTTGAAAAAATAACATACAAATAACTTCATAGGTAAAGAACTATTATTAGGTCTTTACCTATGAAATTGCCTTTCTTCAGTACTGGTCATTTCAAATAAAAAAAAGTCTGTAATGGCTCTGTATTCTAAATTCAAATTAATTTTGTTTTAAAAACCATGACATTCTATTTACAAACTCAGTCTATTGTTTTTTGATTAGCGTTGTATTTTCATTATATTTGAACATTTTTCGTCATAATGGATACTTTAAAAATTCGTGTAAATATGGAATATGAGTTCCGTCGTGGCACCAACGCGACACAAACGGCACGTAACATCAAAAACGTTCACGGAGAGAACTGTACAAACGAACGCAAAACCCGTTATTGGTTTTCCCGGTTCCGTTCTGGAAATTTTGACTTGAAAAATGAAGCTCGTGGTCGTCCGGAGACTTTGGTTAACAATAATGAATTAAAGGCGATTGTGGAAGCTGACGAAACTCAATCTACAGCTGAGCTAGCAGCAGCTTTTAATGTAAGCATCAAAATAATATTGATCCATTTGCGACAAATTGGTAAGGTAAAAAAGCTTGATAGATGGGTGCCCCACGACCTTAAAGAAAGAAAGAAAGAAAATTATTTATTCTGACATACACAGGACAGTACATGGTTTTAAATAGACGTATGGCTTAACGATCGCCAGCGCAATGTACGCGTCGAGATCTGCCTTGCGCTGCTCAACAGGCAAAGAAATGAAGGAATTTTGAAACGAATTGTTACGTTACGACAATCTAAAGCGCTCAGCAAGTTGGTTAGACCCTTGTTCAGCACCAAAGCAATGCCCTAAACCAAAAATGACCCCTAAAAAGGTGATGGTCACTGTTTGGTGGTCTAGTGCGGGTGTGATTCACCACAGCTTTTTACAAAACGGCATGAGCATTAATGCAGATGTGTACTGTGAAGAACTGGAGAGAATGATGGAGAAGCTTGTACATCTGCAACCAGCTTTGGTCAATCGGTCGTCCCCACTGCTCCTTCACGACAACGCGCGACCCCATCATGCGCAACAGACAGTCTCCAAGCTGCAAGAGCTGGGGTTGGAAGCTCTCCCTCATCCGCCATACTCACCAGACCTTGCACCTACCGACTATTACTTTTTCCAAAATTTAGACAACTTTTTAGTGGGTAAAAATTCAATTCCCGAGAGGCAGTACAAAATACCTTTGAAGAGTTTGTTGCCTCCCATCCAGCAGATTTTTACAAGAAGGGCATCAATAAACTGCCAATGCGTTGGCAAAGATGCGTCGATTGCATGGGTGATTACTTCGAATAACAGAAATAAAAACGTTTGAAAAAATAAGTACTTTCACTTATTGCATACAAAACGGCAATTTCATAGGTGAAGACCTATTATATAGATTAAACAATAAACTAGTACAACCTACATAGCAAACAAATCTTTTAATAATTTTAAAACTCTTATTTTAAAGTTAAGGGCAATGGTTAATGACGTGGAAAATTTGACACTTGGCCGAGGGCGGTGGGCGAGGCACAAATTATTCAAAATTTTATTGACGGCCCGAAAAGATTTACACACAGCTGCCTCCTTGCCTCAACGCTTTGGGTGTCGGTTATTATGTAGCAACACACATTATTGTATATACCGCCTTACCTTTTATAACGTATTTTGCTCATAACATGTGCCTACTTGTATATTTTAATTATCTGGATAATTTTGGAATAATCTAACGCGCATGTTATCTTGGCGGTTCTATCACAGATTAAATGAGTTATACTCATATCATATCATTTAGATACATGATATTTAAATCCAAAATAACACACCAGCAGCGTGAAAACGTGTTAATAACTATCCCTCGTATTGTATATTCGCTAAAGACAAGTACACCTACTCCCTTGATAAATAGATTCTACAATTAAAACATTTTGCCAAAAAATTACACCATTGACGGTTAAAGCGTTCATAATGACTCTTATTTACAGTGTGCTCAGTCATTTATATCGATAGATATCAACCTATCGCCATCTACAGCTGAACGAAGGTCTCTACCAAGGAGCGAAACCATCCCGGACTTAGGCAGTCCGCATCCATCCGCATTCACCCACTTTTATTCAAATCGTTGGTTAGATATAATTTCATTAAATGATGTTCCAAATAGTTCTTCTAAATACCTATCAAAGCACGATTTGTTCATTTAGTGATTAAAAAACGATCATTTTCATTGGACACTAAGTCGTGTAATATATTTGACACAGATTCTATACAGTACAAAGTAACGCAACGCTTGCTTTTTCATGCTGAGAAATACATTCAGCTATTTTTTTTCGTGATTGATACTACTACTGAATTGGATTAATTACGTTACAACTATGGTTTTATGACTCGAAAGAGAGAGAAAAAGTGTGCCGTCACGTGACGTCTGGCAGATGTGAAACATCGAAATTGTTTTGTATAAGTTATATAAAAAATGTACCGTTCTTTTCACTTTTTTTTCCATAAATTAAAATGACTGTTTAATACATTAATATCCATTTTTATTAAATACAAAAATTCTAAATTTTTAAATTTATTTAATATCTCGACTTCTCAAATATTTTTATCAGTGACTTCGGTAAGGCGAAGCGGCGAGCGTCGCCACGGCAATATTCACGCCTATAGATGTTTCACGTCAAAAGAGCACAATCATCTTATGCTAAATTTGGGTTATCTTATATTAAATTAATTAATGAAAACTATCACCTATGTACGTATGTATGTATGTCGGCTATTTATTTATTTAAAACTTTATGCACACATGTACAATGGCGGGCTTAATGCCGAAGGCATTCTCTACCAGCCAACCTTTGGGTGATGTAGAAATTTTGTGAGGTAGGTGCATTGTGGTAGAAGACAGAGTCAGGTTATCGTGGTAAGGAGTAGCGTATGACTTTCTTAAAGTATTAAAATATCTCCATGCCAAATTCCATTGAAACCGGTGCACCAGCTTCAATGACTGCACGTTTGGCCTAGTGGTTTAACGGTCACCACGCCGTTTCCTACTTCGCCAAGTGTCGTGGGTTCAAATCCTACGTAGGACAATGTTTGTGGACAATTTATTCCTACGTATGGAATAGACCGGCAAACGAGCAGACGTATCGCCTGATGGTAAGCGATTACCGCCGCCCATGGACACCCGCAACACCAGAGGCGTCACAAGTGCGTTACCGGTCTTTGGGGGATGGGGGGGGGGAGATAGGGGGAGGGTTTGGGGTATGGACCTCCGGTATCCTCACTCACTCGGTGAAACACAGCGCCCACGGTCCTAGTGCGGGGGTTGTCTTTTAAAAAAAAAAAATGGTTGATAGGTTTATTTTCGAATTCATTTTATCTATCTATCTATATACTTATAATAAAAATACTACTTATAATAAAAATCTTACAGGTCCAATTCTGTACATGAAAGATATTTTGAATTTTTTTTTGGAGGGCTCTCTATAATCGATACTGAAGCCAAAACTGTATTTTTTTCATTTTTGTCTGTCTGCCTGTCCGT
This sequence comes from Diaphora mendica, assembly GCA_949125395.1. Taxonomy (NCBI): domain Eukaryota; kingdom Metazoa; phylum Arthropoda; class Insecta; order Lepidoptera; family Erebidae; genus Diaphora; species Diaphora mendica. The sequence goes on along the minus strand of OX421310.1, from coordinate 37,225,434 downwards.
CTGTATGTCTGTCTGTCTGTATATTGGCCGCGCATCACGCCGAATGGAATACTGAACGGATTCAAATGAAACTTGGCTTGATTTGAGTTCACACTACGAGGTAGGGACCTGGAGAGAGGGGATGAAAGTCGAAATATGTACTAAGTTGTAATTCAATAACACATAATCCGATTTCATTCATTCTTTTTTTGCTAGAAAGAAAAAAATAAAAGATAACAGGAAAAGTGTTTTTTTTTGTCCGCGACTGTACACTGCCTGTGGGAAGCTGAGACAGATATGTAAATATGGCGGTACGAAGTTCGCCGGGTCAGCTAGTATATACATAAAAATGAATCGCCGAAATGTATGTATGTACGCATATAACTTCCCATCAGCTACACCAAATTAAATAATTCTTTTTTTTTATGTTTTCGATATTGTAGGGACAAGGTTAGTGTTCCAGAAAAATTAAAAAATAACGCACAAAGTATTTTTTTTTTTCCGCGATTGTACACTGTCTTTGGGAAGCTGAAACAGATAATATGTAAATATGGCGGTACGAAGTTCGCCAGGTCAGCTAATATGATTATATTAGTGTGAATACGGTAGAATCTGGCGACGCACTGTCCCAATTATGTTACAGATTGATTCTTATGCACACCACAAAACACTGACTGCACAGTTGGCCTAGTGGTTTAAGCTGTCGCCACGCTTTCTACTGCAACAAAGTGTCGAGGGTTCAAATCCCACACGGGACAACACTTTGTGTGATCCACAAATTGTTGTCCTTAGTCTGGGTGTTCTTTGTACCCGTTACATGTAAGTTTTTAAAGTCCCCCGCGACACGGGATGCATTGACTAATGCGGGAGTTGTTTTTTTTAAAAGAAAATAAAAAAACAAACCGATTTAAACATAACCAAACATTTTTTTTTTCAAATCTACTGAATTCTTATCATCCTCTTATAAATGGAGGTTGGAACTGTACTTATTTTAAATTCTAAGCCCTATAAACTTATTTCATTATTTAAAAGTTACAATTATATTTTTCAAAAGACATAAAAAAATCAACACAGACGTTGGTCCAACAGGCTCTATTGATAGATGTACGCTAAATTTTTATTCTACGAATTGGTCATAAATTTAATCAAAGCCTGACACTATTCAGAATTTATGTCATCTTAACTGTCATTGCGTGATTATGATTAATTAACATTTGTGTTAAAACAATTGGTAAATGAGGTCGTTCACTACGCTGTTCGCGTCAAATGAGACTCAACATCCCATTTCTGCGGAACCAAAATATCTTGGATACAATAGGTCTTAAATTTCCAAGTGTTACGACTTAAGCTGAAATGTTTTCACAAATTTATTATCTGTTTACTCGTTGGACTGGCAGTTCTACCTACAATAAACAGCAAGTATTTATTTTAGCTAACCTTTTTTACGATGCGAGTCTTAGTGAAAGGAAGTTATTTTCAGAATGAATATATGAACGTCCTTTCTACGTCCACTGTGCATAATATTGCACTTTAAATTTATTAAACTTAAGAATTCGTCAATAATTTTACCCCGCTGTAATCTTTTTTTTATAATTTAAATTGCACACAAACATACGCTTACACATATTTTAAAGAAATGAGGTGGTTTAATGAACTTGACTTATTTATTTATTGAAAAATAAGTGTAGGTAGTTCAAATATGATCTTGCAAAACTTTAAACGTATAAAATGCTAAATTATTAGTAACTACTATAAATCACTCTCTTTGAAAGTACTTTTAACCCAAGAAAGTCACAAACTTTGTCCTCTGTAGTCCCGATCAAGCTATAATCGAAAACTAAACAAAATAAATTACGGCACTGATAAAATCTTAACAAATCGACTGATCTATCACTTCCAGATGAACTCACTTTTTATAACATCCGGGAAAAATTTAAGTTCCCGTGAGACTTTGAAACAATGTAAAGTAGCAAAATGAGATAAGACTAGGATACGAGAAACTAGAGCATTAATTTTACTGGTCAATAAAAAACATACGAAGATAATCTTTCAAAGTATCAAATAGTTTTATGTTTTACTTTTGTTTATCTCATGCACAATAGAAATTAACTAATAATAGGTTTGAATATTTAAGTGTATTATAATTTGTGGATATTAGTACTGATACCAAAAAAAAATTAGTAGTCAACTACTCCCACATAGTTCTCCGGCTGCTTGTACGGCGCGGCGTGCGGTTTTTAGTCGGTCCGATTCTGCACAAAAAACGCTAAGTATACAAAATTCCATTACGCCCTTTTACATTAATTTTAAAACAATATTGGTACTTGTACGTACATTGTAAGTAAACAGAATCTATAGGTATCCAGTTTTGTTAGGGAGAAGTTAAGGTTTATTAAATTACTTTTTTGATCGATTTGGAAGTGCTAGACTTCTATATCTTTACACAGTATTTTATACTATTGACAACTTTCAGAACTGGTGTCGCAACCACTTAGGAACAAAAATGATTGCCTAAGGCAGATTACATAGTTTTCGGCATCTTCATCATCAACAGCCTTTCAAGGCCACTGGTGGACATGGGACTCTCCTTCGAAAGTGGCTTTGGCCTGTTAATTTGGCATATCAGTAATTATAAATTATTAAGCTCTCAATTAGTAACTTCGCGTGACCTATATTTGTTTGTATACAACATAACTACAACAAAAATGTGTACAATAGAAATAATAATAATTAGTATCGGTAAGCATAATAATATTATTATATATTTATTGATACACACATCAAAAGTGTCTAGGGATCAACATATATTTTTGCAATAACTTTTCTCCTGATTGATATTAATTAAAATTTTCTTTAAGGATTCATCAAATAAAGTGTTTTCGTTTGTCACAGTAACGATAAACCTAGTCACCTTTGCATTAATAAAGAAATTTGCCATTTTCCTAATAAAGGGATTTTTGACATTGAACCACTAACATTAAAGTTCGAAAAAAAGACTGAAATAACAGTTTTCTTTAAAATTTTATTAGGTAACTTAAACAATTAATAATCCGTGTTTCTACCGCGAACACTAACAACACAAGAACATCGGTTTGGCATACACAAAATGAGTTCATCCAAACACGCTGTGGAATGGCCGCCCATGTTCGTTGCAACAACAAAAAAAGGTCTTCTTGCGACTGGATACCCTCCATATTCGGCAGAGCTCTTCTCTGTAGCATATCCCATGCATGCTCAATCGGGTTCAAGTCTGGCGACTGAGCAGGCCAGGGCCAAAGCCATATCTCAATCTCAAGAAATCCGCATAAAAATGCTTGATCCCTAGACACTTTTGATGTGTGTATTTGCAAGAGCCCACACAAATAGCAAGCTAAAAATTCCATTGCTATTATGTACTAATAAACATTATCTGCACCTAACAAACAGACCAAGAATTTAACGATAACCGTGGATAATCAGAAAGGTTATCTAATGCGATAGCTATTCGACATTATCTGAATGGAACATTTAATTTATGAAAAGCACCCTTTGTTTAAATAACAATGTTAAATAAAAGCATTGAACGTATTAATTTTATCAATGAAAATTGACCATTCATACAAACAACAGGTTAATTGAATAACTATTCCGTTAATGGAATAATTAACTAATACCTTATGGAAATTACTTAATAAATTAACACTTAAAGGTTTGACATATCGAAATACTTATTTTGCTACATATAAAACCTTAGAAACTGTAATTTGTCATCCTATCCAACATCGTCCCGCGGTCAGCACCAAGGGGCTCCGTTAGCCATAACTATAAACCTTAAATCACTCTATCTATTGCTAAAAACTGCATCAAAATACGTTAAGTAGTTTAAAAGATTTCAGCGAATAGACAGCCGAAGCGGCTTTATTGTATATCCATATTTATATTATAAATGCAATTTTTTTTATATTATAAATGCGAAAGTAACTCTGTCTGTCTATCTGTCCTGCTTTCATGGCCAAACCGCTGCACCGATTTTAATGAAATTCGGCATGAAGATACTTTGACATAGGCTACTCTTTGCTGCAAATACCGACAAACACGCGGGTGGAGCCGCACGCAAAATCTAGTTTACTAAATGTAATGATCATTGTCCGAAATATTTATTATTATTATTTCTATATAATATATATAATAATATTTATATATAAAAGAAGGAAAACTTGAAACTAACCTAATATCGACCCGTCTGGCCTGCGAGTCACCCAGCGCTGGACTAGCTAGGCGCACCAAGCGCGCAGTGCAGCCGGTCGCGAACATTGAACGTTCGTTTTACTAAGTTGCTCGCTAAATGACTCGCTAGGCTCTAGGCGCTAAGCAAGCCGCCTGGCGTTCGTAGCCTAACGCCTCCTTCCTAAGGAGAGCCACGTCCAGCGGTGGACTTATTAAAGGCTGTCGATGATGGCATTTCTAGTAAACCGATCTAATGGAGAATATACTGAAATTGAACAAACTTGATAGAATAATGATAAATTAAACTATCTATATAACTATATGAAAAATTAAATTATAGTTTGGCGTGGTACGACACCCCAAGCTTTATACATTAAAGTTATTTTCTACTTTTTAGATCGATTGCTAATAAAGCGTGTTTTTTTAGTTTTTTTAAACTATAATTTATAGTCTACTTTTTAGTTCGGTATATTTATAAAAGTGTGTTTGTTTAGTTCCTTATACTTAAATATTTTTTTAATTAGTAATAATTTTAATTTTTTGAAATAACCATGGGAGAGGCACGCTTCGGCATGAATGGGCCGGCTCGACCAGAGTGATACCACGGCCTCACAGAAAACCGGTGTGAAACAGTGCTTGCGCTGTGTTTCACCGAGTGAGTGAGGATACCGGAAGCCCATACCCCAACCCCTCCCCCCATCCTTCTCCGAATCTCCCAAAGGCCGGCAACGCACTCGTCATGCCTCTGGTGTTGCGTGACCATGGGCGGCGGTAATCGCTTACCATCAGGTGATACGCCTGCTCGTTTGCCACTATTTCATAAAAAAATAACGTTTTGTTTTAGTTTTTTTTTCAAATTATTCTATTGTCATCGGCCCTTGACCCCTGCAAATTTTCAAGTTATTCAGACTCCTAGAAGTAGTTGAAAATGAAGTTAAAAGATTTCGTTACATACATACATACAGGTCAAGCTAATAAAAGCGTGTTCAAAAGCGTGTTAATAAAAGCTTACCAAGGATCTGCTAATATTAAATTACAAACATATATTAATTCTGTTTCGTACCAACGCAGTTTGGGAAATAAAATAAAGCGACACGATTTGGCTTACAACACACGAATCTACAATAAAATGAAATGATATCATAAAATATTTTTTATATTTATATTTAGTATCGGCAACCGCAAAGGAATCCAGAACTTTGATCGGTAAACGCGAAAAGGCATAAACTGTGCTTCTTCAGCCGTTTTGACAACCTTTGGAACGACTTCAAAGTTGGCTGGTATTATCTTATATTTATGATATTGGAGATGCCACAATATAGATGGGTTTCGGTCGTTGACGAAGTTTTTATTTGTATCAAAAAGTGCTAATATTTATTATAGCTATGATAAAATGTCGTGTGATGATGTATTAAAAATATGGAATGTCACCACTTGTAATCAATTCTCGTGGGTATCGTAATAGTTGATTGACTAAGGGACTAGGACAAACTCTACATGACAATAAGCACTACTGTTCAATTTTATGTGTAAAGTTGATTGATATTGATTTTTACTATTCAACAAACGTCGTAAAAAGATACAGATTGTATTTATTTCATATAAATGAAATCTATAACTACATATTTTTACACACAAAAAAAACATTTATCTTTCCAAATAATATAATTATCACGTTATTTTGATGGAATAATCAAAGGCGTATATTATTGCATACACGTGCATTAAACTAGCATATTCATATGATAAACAGAATGAAAAAAACCGACTTCCAAAAAACATCCAACGATAACTCTCTGCCAAAAAACACTAAAAAGCGTAAAATAAACTGGCTCTTCATAAATTGCTATGTGCCAATTCTCGTCTATACCTAATTCTTAATTAATTTAAATAATAGTATTATAATGTGTGCTAGTCACCTAAAATTTTGTCTACAAAAAACAAAAAATGAGAATTTCCCTGGATTTCCCTGGAATCCCATGATCAGATCCTGATATGGTAGCAATGGGACCATCGCGGGAGCATTCCTTTTCGAATACAAAAAGAATTTTCAAAATCGGTCCACAATTGACGGAGTGATCGGGGAAAATTCATAAAAAGAAATACATACAGAGGAACATAGAACCTCCTCCTTTATGGAAGTCGGTTAAAAATACATTTCAGTCTGAGCCTCAGTTTCAAGCTTCAAAAAACTTGGAAGCCAGCATCCTAGTGTAGCAATCGTATATACACAATACGCTATTCAAAGTTCTCTTTTCTTTTTTGACTTTAAGTATTTTATACATGTATGAACACTATAAAATTTAGCACCACAATAAAAGCGAGCATCTAAAAACTTGAACCCATTGTTTTTTTTTGTCACCTGACATGTGGTCTTTTGACGCCTCCGTATTAAACCCTTTTTTATTTACTCACTTCTTAAATTTACTTTTCCACTCTCACTGTCTCGGGAATTCTTATCGTTTGTTAGCTGTGAATGATATGCCGACAACATCCACGACATTTTGAAGATAAAAAATGTGGATTCAATTTTATTCTGTTTAATTCAAAGCACTCATTAAAAAAAAACAAATGTGTAAGCTTATTATACATTGCAAATATTATATTTCAAATCCTCAATCATTCATAAGCATCCTAAATTTGCCCTAACAATAATCTTTTGGACGCTTTGTAAAGCCGCTTCCGTCGTGTACAATAGATGCATGCAAACTTTGTGAAATGGGTAAAAATAATCCTCTACCCAAGTCCAATACATCACGCGAACTGTCAGTACCGACCACACGAACAAAAATATACCATTGTGAACGACGAGCCGCGCTTTGTACCAAAACTTTCGTAAAAACTTGTGCAATTTCAGTTGTACGCACCGACGCAAAGTACCTACACAATGCCCATCTTAGCATATCGCAATATCAAAAAAAGCAATCGTCCCTTGTCAAACACTTTTCACACGAAACGTCTATTTTATTTAAAAATATTCCGATTGTCCATTAAGATGGATCTTTGGCTTGTAAATCAACGTCGGCATTGAGGAATTGATGGTGTCAGCAATTAAAAACTAGCGCTGTCGACAAATACGTTTGGGACTGTTCTTAAATTGGAACAGGCACTCACATCTTACGCACAACTGACAATTAATCAATTTCAAAAGTAGAGCGGTTCATATTTTAGTGGATTTGAACGATCAATCCCTCTTTGTGTGGGTCCGCGTCGTCACCGCCTCCACAGTTACGGCTCTTCAAAACAAACATTATTCAATATGTATGTTTTTATTTATTTTTATAATAACACCCACGTTTCAAGTAACCGCGTGTGATCGTTACAAGCATGCAGGTTTCGTGAGACTTTCCTATAACCGTTTAAGGTAGCTATCATAGTATTTTCAAATATTCGACTCAAGGTTTGACCGCTTGTTTCAAGGAAAGATCTTATAAATTTTCTGAAAATATAAATTCATAACTATTCTCATTTTTGTTTATTACTCTGTGCTCTTGACTAAAGACTATAACTAATTGTAGTTGAATATGAACAAAATTATCAAATGCTTGATGCAGCTAGAGCTAGTATTGTTTTTTTTGTAAATCAGCAATTTTATTCTCCTTGTTATCTACATTTTGCTAATCGAATCAAACTGTTATCTCACAAGATTTTTGGTCTGATACGTAGGTCAGTATCAGTATCTCATAGTCGTTCATTAATATTAACTGTTAATAAACTGTGTTGACAATGTAAGTATGTAAAGAATCAACAGTATAAAGTCAAACAGCTTACTGTGGTTGCTAAAGATATATCCAAACCGCGCTCTCGAAGTAGAAAGTCAACAATTCTTTTATATTCTGGAGTGTCGTCTAAGCTAACTACAATTGTTGGGACATCTACTCCTTAAAATAACATTACGAGAGTTTTATAAGTTTTACTAACTTATTTTTGACTTCCACCGCCCACGCTTGTTTACGGTACGCCTTTTCTAGAATAAATATGACAGAAGTTACTTCAACTGTAATAATATTATCTTGGTTTTTGTGTCTTTTAGAAACGACTCTCTAGAGTGCTATAGTCTACAGATATATATAGGTTGTGTGTTAAGCTTTCATTAGGAAATTATTTGTTTGCCTCATGAGAGTTAATTTACCACACTTAGTCTTCATGTAGAAATTATTGTTTATTATCTTCATGAACATTTAAATATCTATCTGTTCGCATTGCAGTTCTTCTATTGTAAACAGTTATGCGATCTAATTTATATTTTTTATTTTTCAATACTATATAGTGACCGCGTCAAATTAAACGTTTTTATTTTGCTAAGAATTAATTGCATTGCAGTCATTCATTGGTTACGACATCTTGATATATTAATAGTATTTCTAGAAATATCTAGGAGGTCTACTTTTATAAAAAAAACTATGTCCAATAGACTGTTAGCTGTATTATAGATACTTACAAAATTATTACAATGAGCAAAATCATAATCATCAAAATATATGTCTCTCATTCATTACCTTCCTCAACTAGACAACAGTTATTAACAAAACGTATGCAGACGCAATCATAATTTAATGCCACTTCTATTGAATGAAGCCATTGTTTATAAACAATTATTTTGAACCAAAACTTGGCTGTCATCGTTCAAGTGGCCATAAATTATAAACTTAACCTTGGACGTTTGTTTAAGTTCAGCGTCTAGACGGGCGCATATGCAAGTGTAGACGCATGTGTCTAGGCGCATATGCACTGCGTGAGAAATATTTTATTATTTGTAGGTAGTTTCATACACTTCGGGTACTTTGATTGTTTGTTCAGTGATGGGTGATGTGAGAGTTATTTTGTTTGCGGTTTACATAATTATTAATTGATTTACTTTAATGGTTTGGGTACTTCAATGGTTGAATAAATATTGAAAAAAATGATACATAAAGTTATTGTCCTTAAATTAGAATATTTAAATATCTTACGATGGTAACTAGTTACTTTGATCTGTTCAGTTGACATCTACAACATAATGCGTGTTATTCAACCTTATCAACTTTGCCGACCCTGTACACAATCTTTTTATACCATTAAACTTTCAAAATTAAAATAACAAGCAACCGAGTAAAGATTCAAAAATTTACCATAATAAACCTTTGATTTATCGTGATTACAGAATATAAAAAGTCGTCAAGTTTAAATAGGTTAGTTTTTACAATAACTCTTTCCATCATTGATTTTTATTTTTAAATGGGAAAGGTCTTTTTAAAAATAATTATTTTCACACGATATTGTACTGCATGAAAATCCATATGAATCGTAAATAATATCTCGATATTTCATTACATAATGGACAAATCACTATCCGAATAATTCAATCGGAAATCGGAATTCCATCTAGCTAAAATATGACATAGCCAAATTGCCAGTGGAACTGATTTTAGATTGAATCCCAAATAGCTGGGATTATCCATCAGTATAATGAACTAATATTGCTGATTACTGAATGGGATCTGCTACTATTTCAATACAATTAGGTTTATTGGTTGTTAAAAGTTTCCTATTGCAATATAATGTATCGTTACAGGGAATTGCATCCGTTGTCGTTATTAAATAGCTCGGGATTTCCTTACCTGGGTTATCATCGAATCATATTTAGTTTAACTACAGTATAATAATTTATATCGGACTGTTTAATATTTTGCATTGATAGCATATTTAAATGGATGTTTAAAATTTGTTTTAGGAAATTTCCTGAACTTAGAATAAAATGTGAAGATATGTATGCTTAAAGTTTGTGTAAAAAATATGTTCAGAATCCTTTATGTTTAATCACAATGAAAAGTGTACATTGGCTTCGTGCTTATTTCATCTTAAATGTCCTCAACAGTCCACTGCTGGATGTTATTTTCTCCTTAGAAGGTTAAGACCCTTATACTAGACAGGTTGGATTAGGATTTTTGTAAAATTTTCTTTCATTTTGCACTGTCGATGTCCTGGGTAGTTTGCTCCCATAATCGGCTCTTACAAACACCACGGGATGTATAGTTGTGGTGACACTCTTATATTTTAAATTCGTTACCACACGGATTTTTTTTTACGTTTAATTGATTACCTATAATATTATATAATTTTTATCAGGAACTCTTAGGGTATGTAATGTAAACCGTCTGGTCTGTTTTTAATGGTCTCTTAAAACCTCTTTTTTTATGTACTGGGTGGGCAAACTAGCATACGTATCGCCTGATGGTAAGCGATTACCGCCGCCCATGGACACTTGCATCACCAGAGGCGTCAAGTGCGTTGCCGGCCTTTGGGGGCTGGGAAGGGGGATGAGGAGGGGTATGGGGAGTGGTTGGGGTATGGGCCTCCGGTATCCTCGGTCACTCGGTGAAACACAGCGCAAGCGCTATTTCACACCGGTTTTCTGTAAGGCCGTGGTATCACTCCGGCCGAGCCGGCCCATTCATGCCGAAGCGTGGCTCTCCCACGGAATTATCCATCATTAAAGATGTTTATTTCTTCGCTACTGTATTAATCTCAAAATGTTGAACTAATTAGATCCTTACGAAACGTAGTACGTTAAAATTGTTATGCTCCCATAATCCTCTTATTTACAACCGGTCGGCATCTTATCAGGCGGCCAACGCATGTTATTGCAGGATTTTACTATAGGAAAACATTTTCGAAAGAATGAGTTATGACTGCAATCACAGTATTCTATATTTTAGATAACGTATACACATTGAGTTGGAATTTTAATATCGGAGCCCAGGTAATATTTTCTTCGAATTTAGTACTAGAGGCCGTCAGTGGACGGTTCTACGGTCGGTTTTTTGTATTGCATTTCATTTTTAACCGACTTCAAAAAGGAAGAGGTTTTGAATTCCAATTTTTTTTATGTTTGTTACCTCAGAACTTTCGTGGGGAAATTTTGATGATTATTATTTAATTTGAAAGTTTTCATTTTCCGTGTAGTCCCATTTCAATTTGGTCCAATTCTTCAATTCGGTTTTTTTTTGTAAAAATGTTATATATTGGTAGTGCAGTTAGTTTGCCTTGTTATGCCATGTTAAAGGTTGTTGGTGATTATATAATTTATGATAGATATTAATAATTTATAAATTAGACACACATTACTGACTAGTGTTTGTAATATCACATATGCGATCACAACTCAATATAATACAATATATACTTATAGAACAACTCAATAAGCGATCGGTACCCTCCCGCCAACGGAAGTCGTCAGTGCCACTTGAGTTTGGATAAACTAATTTGTGCAAGTCAAAAGTTAGAACAGGTTCATATATTCAATAGTGATATGTATGTATATAGATTTAATAATATATAGGTAATTTGATATGGATAATTTAGGTATTTGTCTTTTGGGTACGCTACCAGTAGGCAAAGCCGTGGAGGAATTTTTTGACGTTTGTATGTAAATATTTTGATTGGAATTTTATTTTCCTAGTATTTTAATTTAACTTTAAAGTGGGTTACTTAGGTTTCTTATGTGTACAATTATAATGCTGATAATTACTTGTGTATAAGAAGTTTAAAATGAACAAAAAAGCCCAGAAATGCCTTGTTGTCAACAAGTGAATAAAAATGATCTGAATGATTGATTTGATGTGATGACGAAAGGGACTGCAACTGACTGACGATAATGATGATGACGAATAGTAAACAGATTACTATTATGTAGTTGCTTTTGTTAAGATAGTTAAGATCGAGTTGATTCTCAATCTGAGATTTGTTATTAAAACATAATTTTTAAAACAACAAAGAAGTATCAGAGAATTCTTTAAAAAATTATGAAACTTATAAATTTTTCAACATGTTTATAGATAGGCACGTAGAACTCAGTCGAATTTATAAATGGGTTAACTTTTAATGTGACTAAGTATTGTTTTTATTTAGGTAGCTTATATTGTTAATGATTTTTATTCTTTCATGATATTACGTTCACATTTTATAAAACCTTATGAAAAGATTTATATTAGAATGGGCTGTCTCTGGGTCGAGGCCGGTTAAATTTTCTTAGTCCGCGACTGTACACTACCCGTAGGAACACAGAACAACCGTAGGAAGTTGAGGTGGGCATAATACTTCAACAAGTTTTTTACTTATACTATAAACTACATAACAGAATAACTAATCTAGATATCTCCAATTTATTAAGACTGTTGAATTAAAAAAAAATATAAACCTAGATCAAAGGCTAGTTTTGGGCTTGTTATAGAAGCCGGATGAATATCGTAAGAACTTTTCGAACTTATTATTACGATTCGAACTTATATTATAATAATTGCCTCGTTGGTCTCGCGGTCGGCGTGTGCGACTGTTGATCATGAGGTCTCGGGTTCGATTCCCGGGTCGGACCAAATGTTTGTATGATCTACAAATATTTGTTTCGGAGTTTGGGTGTTTTCTATGTATAATATGTATGTATTTACAAAAAAAAAAGTAATTATGTATTTGTATCAGTTGTCTAGTACCCATAACACAAGCTCTGCTTAGCTTGGGACTAGATGGCGTTGTGTGTTAAGACGTCCGAAATATTTATTATTTATTATTATTCAATAGTTCATAAATTAACACAAATCACTAAATCCTGTCAAAGGGTTAACCAAATGTAACCCGCAGAAAATTTCTTAACAATCGATATTCAATCTTTTGAACAACCCTTTAAGTTCAAATTCCCTTACTAAATTATGTGGGAAAACCAAAAGCTTTTCAATTTAACCCAAGTATTGAATATTTGCTACCAATCAGGCATATTGATATTATTGGATTAATGGAGAAACTGACAGTTTTAATTGGAACATCCTGGTTAATCAACAGCTTTTGAAGATACTCTAAATATATTGGAGAGTCTTCAAAGTACTTTATATGGTATAATTATGTAATTGTAACCAAGTGGGTGGATCATTCTATATAGTGGTAGTAAATTATACGTACAGTTTTAGGGACGAATTTCTGAGATTTTTTTTTACTGGACAGTTATAATTCAAGAAACGCGATATGACGGTATTATATATTGTGTATACTACTAAGACACAGATATTGCATTTTGAGCAATCACTCTCGCAACAAAAATGTAACACGTTTATAAACACCGAAAATTTTAAAGTAGTAATAATGAGATAAGTTAGCCTTCTGGCAACTTTGCGTCAGTCTTTAGTTCTACAGTATCTGATCATCATCTCAGTCGAAAGATATTCATTGTTGAATATAGGTCTCCTCTGAGGTAAAAATATATAATCACAAAATTTAACAAAAAAAACGGACTTCAAGAACTGGACCAAATTGAAATGAGACCACTCGGGCAGCACTAGCTTTCAAATGAAAAGAAGAATAATCAAAATCGGTTCACCCTGTCGAAATTTATGCGGTAACAAACATAAAATACGAAATAAATTATTTATTATTTATTTATTAAAAAAAACAGTCAAACTGATAACCCCCTCCACTTTTAAAGTCGGTCAAAAATGACATAAATGTAGAGATGCACTACTAAAGTAAATTAAATAAGCTTGAATATCAAAAATTTCAATAAGATCTTGTTTGAAATTCTGAGTGTGCATTTGCCGAAATTTGAATTTATGGTTGAAGTGATTTACATTAAAATTTATATTACATCTTCATATTCATATCATATTTGTAATACGCGCACTTCAGCGTAGGTATGCTAAGCAAACTTTCAAAAAAAAAAACATTCATATAACTCTTGAAAAAAATCTGGTCATATATTAATTCGTCTTAATTTATACATCAACACATTCCAAAACTACGAAAATAAATGCATTTGAAATATTAAAATTTTAGATACATATCAGATTACCTACTTTCTTTGTTAATTCCCAGAGTCAGAGGATTAGGCTTGTGACTTGAGATGATTACCTTAGCCATGAAATAATTAAGACATAGCTTTAGAGTCTCGGTAAAATCAATTACTAGGACCAATCAACGACTATTTCCTAAAAACCCAATTTAAATATTACGCTCTTGAATGAAAAAACAGTTTTAAAAATTTACCAAACAAATGCAGAAAACAAAATCAATAAAAAAACATATCTAAAATTGTATTGTCTTAGATAAACTACTTCAAAAGAGTTGCTTTCACATATTTTTCTACATAAAAATATTTGGAACGACTTTAAACGGCGTCTGTGATTGTATAAAAATACTGCGTGTCAAACTATTGTAAATAAAAAAAACATTTTATTTCTCAAGATTAAACAATTTTCGAGTGAAAATTAATAATCATCATTTTTAACTGCATCCGATTTGTGTTTCTTTTAATAAAAATTATAAACATAACATATATTCGAAACGACTTGTAAACTACACGACGTTTATTAAAATAAACACATAAAGAACCTGACAAATGGTTGTTGCTAACCGTTTGGCATAATGAAGAAACACATTGAATTTCTTAAGAAATTCTTAATATATAGTGCATTTCTTCAATCCTTTCAAATTTATTCACAGCGTGTGTTTATTTTATAATTACTTAGAGTTAAGTTATGGAATCAGGCGTTACTTTGCGGAAATCCATGACATTAAATGCTATGAAATATATTTAGCTTTAATTCCGCGAGACAAATATCCAGGTCTGAAAGCAGGGCACAAATCCCACCGTCATCGACGAGTCACCGTCGTCGAGCGTTTGAGCTCGAATCGGCGATTCGAGCTCAAACGCTCGACGAGTCAACATCTCCTGAGGATGCCCCGTGGAGGGGCGAAACACGTGTCGAGTATAGGTTTGGTTGCATGGCATGCTAATTATTTCTCACTTGTTTTGTATGTGTACATATGCATGACGGTGGGATTTGTGCCCTGCTTTCAGACCTGGATATTTGTCTCGCGGAATTAAAGCTAAATATATTTCATAGCATTTAATACTTAGAGTTAGCTAAAATATAGAAACAAAACAAAAAGTTAACTTATAGCATCTTAATTGATTTCCCTGGTCATAAACATAATCTATCCAAATAAATAAAATTGAAGAGTCTGTTTGTATAGTCCATTTGTTTAGATAGTGTCGGTGCACCCACACGCTATTGTGGTTATTGTTGTGAAATACGAACATATTAATTGATACAATGGTGTACCTAAACTGACAAATCATACTTGCTTGTGAGTGTACGCCGCAGGCGGGCCCTTTGGTTTTAGGGCGGCTTGCAGCGTGTGCGATGGCGGCGGCGCGATCAAGGTGACCGTATCTAAGCGAATGGACTATATTTTCAAATTAACAGCTTTTCACTAAACGCGTATCAAGTATATACACAACTTAGATAAAAAAATCAATTTTTAAAGTTTTCGTCTGTCTGTTAGTATAATCTCTGGAACAGCTGCACTGACTTGAAGGGACTTTCACTGGCAGATAGTTGATTATCTAAGGAGTAACTTTGGTTTTGATACCCGCGGTTGTGGTAAAGGTACAACAACAATCGCGGGTAACGTCGCGGGGAGCAGCTTGTCTTAAAACAAATACTCAATTTTTAATTATATGAAGTAGCCTCTTATATTTCTTCTAAATCAAATGGGCTATTACTTAGCAGAGATTACACAGAAAAACATAGGTAAATATAAAATAAACAGCAATGTCAAGATAAACTAATTTATGACTTACCTGTTTTCAACATAAAATTGTTATTCATGTCATTCGTCCATCTTTTTATCAAAATTTCTTTTACGAAATAAATATAACAGATAAATTAAATTGGAGTCCCTCACTGAATCTAATAGATAAATAGACGGAAGCACTCACTCCTCAAATTTACAGCCGGACCCACGGGTCCTGTTATCTCGTTATGTTATTGAATAAAAGGCAAGGGTTTTATCAAATCCAACGTATAACGAAACTAAATTACGACGGTCCCAAAGTGATGAACGTAACCAAATTAATTCGTACAAATTTAAATATTGTTTTTAAGATATTTGTTTTGCGGTAGATGGGCCAATATTGCCAGCAATTTACAAGTTGTTATTTATTACTTTTTATGAGCTTATTCAATTATTTGATTAATTTACTTTTAAAATTGTGATTAGGGTTTAACTATTTAGAGGGTGTTGTAGAAACTAGGATAATATATATGTAAATGTATTTGTCAGGTTAATGAGCCTAGCACTCATGTGGGTAAAAAAGGATTTTTTGTCTGTTTTAAATTGCCGATAAATAAGTAATATTCAAAATAGTTTTTAATCTCTGTGCCATTATATGAATAATATTAAAATGATTTTTTTTAAAAGATAACGCCTACATCAAGAATAAATCCTTTATAGCGAGGGAATCAACAAACATACTTGAAATGGACACAAAGAACACAGGGACACAGAACAACAATTTGTTGATCACAGAAAGTGTTGGCCCGTATAGAGTTTGAACCAACAATACTTGACGTAGTAGAAAACGACGTGGCGATCGCTGAAACCACTATGCCGCCCGCGCCGTCAAACATTTTATAATTTCAGTTTAATATCTTTCTTGTATGTTTTTGTTCTGGCCCTGTGTCAATCTATTTTTATAAATACAGCGAAGTAACATAGTCGTTAGAGTTTTAAGTTATAAATTTCATTGTACTTTTTGTTACAGATGGAACAAAAACTAGAAAATGCTAAAGATTCTTCATGCTCAACATCATTGGTTAAGCTGAGAATGTCTTAGTCGACCACCAGCATGGATCTTCTCATCACAGTTACATCTTTACTTGGACTGATATGCCTCTGCTCAGGTAAGATACTTAAACATAATTATTAACTTAGATTTACAAAGAAAGTAACCTTAAAGTTTTTTTTTTAAAGAAATACTTGAAATAAGCTCTATATTAAACCGTTTGGCCAGCGTAGTATAGTAGGCCTAAACCTCCAAGGCGAGGCTTATGTCCAGCAGTGGTTTGTTAAATACTATTGATGTGATGTGATAAGTTACAAAATCCACTTGGAAGAAAGGAAATCTTTATTACAAAATCATTTTGCATTTAAATATAAGCAGGTTTTAATTTTGAATTTCCAAACTTAGCTGGTAACATTTAATGTTGTTGCGGTCTTACTTTTCATTAGGGATATGAAGAAAAAAGTAAATTAATGTAACGCTAACCATTATATTAACAGACCAGCCTATCTCTGGTGGCAAACTAGACTTATAATATTTCTGTTTTTTGTGATCAACGCTGATATACTTATGGCTTCAAAGGTCATATATATGCGATTTGTTACATGTGTATTTACCTATTAAGGCTAAGGTATTTAATGATATTCTAGGTGCATTCTCTTTGCGAAGTTTCGATCAAATTGCACTGAACCTCCATTACTTTTCTTACGATAACTTAAAATTCTATTTCTAAATATTAATTCCGACTATAAACAAAGATTTAAAAACAGTAAGTACTAGATAATCCCCAATTATATGTCCCTATTAAAGAATGTAGATAGAAGAGAAAATACTAGGATATTACAAAAAAAACATTAACAATATTTACACACAAGCGTCAAAAAGTTCCTCCGATTCATTTCCTACTGGTAGTGTTCCCAAAAGGCTAGCAGCATTGCTACGGTCAACGGACAATGCTGATTCTCTCTGCTAGAAAAAGGCCGGCTCGTCACGAGAAGCGTCAATCAGCAGCTTAGCTAGTTGTTTAAACATAGCGTGAGCACTTGGACACTATGAACCTAGCGTCTCGACCCCAAACGGTTCAAAAATGTAATCATAAAATGTAATGTACGAGAAAATATATAATTATCAAAAAAAAGTTCCGCAAACGAATAAATAAAGCAATGGGGAGTGACACAGTTATTTTCGTGTCGAATCGTAGCCACAGTTAAAAGATGGCACGGCAAGGTACTAAATATCTGAAGGGGATCGCAACCCCCTGGGACTGAGCCCCATTACGATTGAACCTTGACTTCCAAGATACTTTTGGGTAATTATTCATATAATTGGCCAATTTTAGATATGATTCCCTGTTCAATTATAAATATGTATTGTTATCATTTTTCAGTAGTTCTCTTTTTTAAAACATTTAAAAGTATGAATTCTTGAGAATTGAAATAGAAAATACTTAACACATCGCTGGTAATCTGTGTTCTTCTTTTGTTATTTAGAAAATATTACACAATCGTTTGCTCAGCTACAAATAAGTCCCAATCAGTAGCCGAATACTAGATAGGGTCACGTCACTTTAATTTAACTGTTATAATTTATAAACGTTATTATTAGCTTGTAAATGCTCAAAGTGATCTAATGACTTATCACTTTTATTCATCTAAAATTATCCCTTTTAAGAGAGAGACACCTAATGTATTCCAATCTAAACCTTAAAAGACTTCTAAAATATTCCCGCATAATAAACTTTACTTCACCCAATGAAACCAACTAACACTCAATAAAAAATACCACGAGTCGGTAAAAGTGGTGTTTTACAAATAAACACACCATAATGATACTCTCGGGGCTCATTGAAGGCGGGAAGCGTAACTTATTGACAAATCTCATTAGGTTAACAAAACACATGTGTGTCCCGCATCTGCCTATCGCATATTTTATAATCAGCAGCATATAAAAATACCGTATCTGGACACCATCGATCTAGCAATCGGTTCTATTTTTAAACATGAACGAGAGTCATTTGTTAACCGAATTATTGTGATGTTGTTATAAAAGTGGATTTATGGAAGGAATAAATACTACTGATCCCAATTTAAAAAAAGTACGTGTTTTTATGTTTTTTTTAAATCAAACTTTACCAGAGGTTGGACTTCAATGGCTTGCTTCCATTTCTTAATTATAATCCAATGTGTATATCATTCAATATATAACGTCTTTTTATTATATTGTAAAACTTTTCAAGAGCATGAAAAAGATAATCTATTATTACCTTACCAGTAGAAATATCAAAGGGTGTAACCTTTGATATTTCTGATATTTCATAAAGTGCTACTTCAGTCGTCCATCAGTTTTAATTTCACTATGATGAGAGAAGTACATGAATTTTATGATTTTCTTGCAGTTTATTGATTGTTACTGGTAAGCGAATTAAGCGAGCTATGCTTTTAATCTGGATCCCAGGGTATCAACATTTTGTTTTACATTCAGAGGTTTGCTTGAAAACATAAGCCAAAGAAAAAACTTTATGATTTTTTTTTATGTGTAAAAAGTATGTAATTTTCTTTCGTAGGTGTACTACGAACAGTATATTAAAAAACACGTATAAATATAACAAAAGGGGTTTGTATTATCTCACTCTAGAACCCTAAGCCGACCTCGCGCCCGTGGCGTCTATCAAAGCGTAAAGAAGTTAAGCTCATGTTAAACGACGCTTATCTATTGTGTCTAATGCGTTACACAGAGTAACAAAAAAAGTAGCACACAAAATCAGCTGAACTAAATCATAAACATTAGGATTTTTTATTGTGAAATTACTTTTGTTACGATAGTGACGTAACACGATGGTACAGATACAAAAAACAACGGATGAATCTGAAAAGTTTAAGTGAGTATATATTTATGTGACAACAATACAAACGTGCTAACAAAGAAGTAGTGTGAGGCAAAATGACCTCCTTCTTCGTATCTGTTAATCTCAAGGGATAAATGTCGGCACAATACAATCTATGTACATCTTGTGGGCGAGACTGAATAAGAAATATATTCCGGCTCTCTTTTAATCTACGAAATATGGCGTACTCACATGATTATAGATGTTTGTTTGTTTGTATTCATATGTACAGACTTATATATAAATAATAATTAACATAAATAGTATAAATAATACCAACCAGTCTGACCGTGGCATACTAAGCAAAAACCTCCTTTCTAAGGCCTATGTCCAGTAGTGGACTGTTAAACATTGTATATGATGTTTTATTTATTAGATACTAACATGTTGTAATGATAACAAAAAAGGTGCGAATTTCAAAACTTATGTAGTCATTTACAAGCAGCGCATATATTAACTCAGGGTTATTAGACAGAAAAAAACACAAATTTATGTCAAATAATTTGTAACATAATTATAACTGTCTGTGGAAAATATTCTTACGTTTTCTAACTTTTTTTAATTTTTAATCTGTTTTCACAGTTTCATTTCATATTTTACACAAAAAGAGTTTACAATTGCTCCCCTAGTCAAGTTGCATTCTACAAACAAACGATAAAGAAAATTAACAAAGGCATGGAAGTGACGCTCTCAAAGTCGTAAAGTTCTGCAAATAAATGATTGATTATTTAAGTAAAATTTGAGCCTATAGTACAAGAAAATAGAGACGTTAGCGCTTGTAGAAAGAGAATAGACGTGAAACACTTGCAACTTGACTAAGAAGACTGACCAGAAGAAAATATCTTACGTACTTCTCGTAAGTGACTTTGCGACAATAGGTCAAAGCAACTACGACCCTTGCCTCTAAACTACTAGACCAAACAAACGGAACAGCTAT
This sequence comes from Diaphora mendica, assembly GCA_949125395.1. Lineage (NCBI taxonomy): Eukaryota > Metazoa > Arthropoda > Insecta > Lepidoptera > Erebidae > Diaphora > Diaphora mendica. The sequence goes on along the minus strand of OX421310.1, from coordinate 37,204,839 downwards.
CGATCTAAAAGTGACGTGTGTCACGTCATATACAGGATGTGTGTAGTCTGTTTACACGTAAAATGTATTGGCACAGGTTTAATGGAGTTTTGTCCTTTATATTATAGTAAAGGCTATGTTGAGGATAGGATTTGAGCTGAAATTGTATTACTCGTACACCGTTTTAGAGCGAATTAGTAAATTGGTTTTGTTCCATGCCTATAAAATCAGAGATATAAAAGGTTGTAAGGTATTAACCAGGTATATCATGGATAAAGAGATTATTAAAAGTTTTGGATAAAAAACGTAATTTTAAATACATAAAAAAGTCTCCTCCAGCGACGAAGTTTTAAGAAATTGGACAAATAAAAAATATCAATGAGTGTTTACTTCTAAACTTTCCTGGGAAATTTCTTCATATAGATACAATATAGACAATAACAACAACAACTAGCTAAGCAACTGATTGACGCTTCTCGCGACCAGAAGGCCGGCCTTTTTCTAGCACAGAGAATCAGCATTGCCATTCAACGTGATAATGCTGCCAGTCTTTTGGGAACGCTACCAGTAGGCGAAGATGTGGAGTTTTTTGAGGCTTGTATGTAAATATTTTTATTGTTTTTTTTTAAATTAAGTATGGTTATGTACATAGGTTTCTATATATAGACAATAATATACATCTATATGCAAGTATGTTTATAGAGCTAAATCTAGTTGAAGTAGCTTTAGTGATTATGAGGCAGAGAGTTTAAATTCATAGTACGTATGTTGTTTGTTGTTGTTTTTAAATTTATAAATGTTCTTTAATTGTTGTTCAATTTGTTATTATCTTCAGAGAATAAGCGTAATGATACCTCATTGTTTTTAATTTATTTAATCTAAATAACCTTCAGAAGTTATCTTCATAATCAAACAAACCTCAAGTTATGTATTGTATAATAGCTTTCATATACTAACATTATCAATGCGTGTTCGTCATTCAATAAAGCCAAAAATGCTGTAGTAAAAAACAACAGGATACAATGGATATATTCGTTTAGTGCCTTCATTGTACGATAGTTCGAAAAATGCCATATCTCAAACAAAACACTAAACAATACTGTGACATTTATGAATACTGACACATGGAATTCTCTATTTCGATTCTGTAATTTTAACCGTACATCAATAAAAATACATTTAAAATGAGACATTGTCTGTCTGCAAATAACTGTCTTCCAACTCATCTAAATATGATAAATATGAAAGAAAGTGACAATGAATAAGAAGGTGGTATAAACATAGCCAAGTGAAATTTAAACTCACTCTGCCCTGCAGAGTTCTATCTTATCAGTAGCTCGCCCTGCCTTTATCGCGATTATCGCCGTAAAGAGCCTTTAAAGTACTTCCTCAGGAATTATAGTATCTCCATGCATGCATGATATCCGTGGTTTAGCCGTGAAAGCGTAATATAATAGACATATAGACAAAAAGACTTAGAGTTACTTTCGAATTTATAATATTAGTATGGCCTGACGCATACAGTTTACATGTGAAATTTTCATAAACAAAAGTTTAGCTGACATATGAAATCGTGTCTGTTAAATAATTAAATTTATATTGTAATGAAAGCTTTTTGTGTATTTTAAACCTAATACTAAATACCATTTTCAAATAGTTTTGCAATAAAATAAGGCACTTATCAGAATTGCATCATAAAATTATGAGATAAAAAACATAAAAGCAACTGTGTCTAAGAAATTTAATATTAAAGGTGATTAACTTTGGTACAATACGTATTAAATATGGATGTTGATTTTTTCACAAGCACTTCAACACGATGACGTGATTTAAACTCACTTTATAATTATAGTATGTAATAATTCAGCTAGTGATTTAAGTATTCGATTTGTCGAGAGCGGATGTTATCTCGTCCCTAAATATAGACCTCTCTTGCCAATCAGTAAACAAGAGCGGTCCCTAAAAAGTTTTTGTTCCGAAGATCAGATAACTTTCGTTCGCAAACTTGATATAAGGTTTTTTGAGTTTTTATTTAAACATGGAAGAATAACAGGCTGCCTTCCGAGTTGTTTTTTTTTCGGTAGCATTCATTCAACCTTGTTAGTAGCGTGGGGATTTTGTTATTGCGAATTAGATGTGAGAAATGATTAGTTACTGGGAAGATTTATATAATCTCATTAATCTCATTGAGATTTTTTTAAGTTTGTGATATTTTCTATAGATTTTTGTTTGTTCTGAATTACTCAACAAATTTACATTTTAAAATGTCTATCGTTGAATTATTCAATGCAATCCATATTAATATTATAAATTCGAAAGTAACTCTGTCTATCTGTATGTCTGTCTGCTTGTTCTGTGACGCTTTCATGCTAAAACCACTGCACCGATTTCAATATTTGGCATGGATTTACTTACTAACCAACCAAATAATTACATGAATACTAGCTTTTGCCCGCAGCTCTGCACGCGTGTTAAGCGTGTAAGTGTTAGTTTTTATGTAATTATTATATGAAATAATTTTGTCACTTACGAGAGGTAGGTAGCGTTTATTATGCATAGAACTGACAACTTATTAAAGCTGTGTATACCAACGCTCATATTTGTATATCCAACTGTATAGAGCATATTTGATTTTACAGATTCTTGTCGTAGGCATTCAAGCTTGTTATTCCATCTGCCCACGCGCCCGCCGTCATAATATAAGAAAACGCGACGCGACTGTCGCCGACGCATTTCCGTAAACATCACTATGAAACGGCTACTCGCAAAACTAAACAAACTTTACCACTAATATTAAATTCTTGTAAAACTTTTTAAACTTTGAAACAACGGCATAGAGTCTAAAATCCGAAGACACTGCCCCCGGAATTTCATGTCATTTATTGCACGGGTGTTCCAGTTAGAACCAGGTATCGGTCCCCAAGAAAGATGACACTGCGTCAACAATTTGTCCCTCATACATTAGACGCCTTACAAGACAAACAGCATATCTCACGAAAAACACATTTATGTAATCCGTCCATCCGTTGAACTAATTCTGAACACATGTGCTAAGTTTTTTTGCACCGTAAAATATAAGTGTTATTTCATTGAGCGTGACTTTGTTGGCTATTTTGTTTGTGTGAGGTTCATTTGTTACGTGGCATTCACATGTGAGTTTCACCTAATGTGTTAAGTCTTCTTATAAGATGGTAAAATGTCGGATAATATTTTTTATAGCTATCGCATCTGTGCTTTTAGAGCCTATAAGTTCGGATGATTAGACTAAATAGCTTATAAATACGTAACATTGTTTAGGTTTTCTTTTGTTTTATTTGTAGTATCTATGTAGTCCTATCTGGCTGGGTTTTAAATCATTTATCAATGAGTTAAAAGTCAATTTGCTTAATTATAATCATATATTTTTTCTTGTTTCAAATACCTATACATAACTACACTATGAAATGTTAAATTTACTTTATATGACAGCCATATCTTCAAATGAGAAAAATAAGAGCTTTGCAAAATATGCTCCAATTTTGCACTTATTGCGTGCACTCGTTAAAACTTGCAAGTAATAATGTCACGCGCTTCATATTGCAAAGGGGTCCAAAATTGAACACGTGTTCATTCGAAAAATCATGATTACCTCCTAAGGGAGCCAATCACTGCCATTAGAATTAGATATTCGAAATTCAAACGGCTATCAAATTACTTAGGGTGACGTTTATGAACGTTGAAAATGTTCACTCGCTCCGTAATTATGCAATTATATTGATGCAATTTGATTTTTCTGTGTAAATCCAAGCAATTAAAGATCAAAGGGTTCTTTGAATGTTTGAAGATGATGTTTTCGCTGACGGTTTTATTGCAGCATCGAAACCAAGAGCTGTTCTAGTTTATATGTTTAACTGAAAATCGATTGAGCAGAATGCAGTTTTATGTTGTAGAACTTTATTAGTTTGGGCATGTCCACACGAGAGCTATCAATTTCAAACCGACAAAAAACATTAACGGATCAGTTCAAACGGACTTGCAACACTTTGGCCGCGTGTCAGACGACTTAAATGCGAAACCCGTGTCTCTGTAACCGATTTTTTTATTTATTTTTCTTTTTCGACGCGTGTCGACATGTGCCTGTAGTAAATTAGTAGGGGACACGAATCACCCTCGCAAACTTTTTATAACAAAGATTTTTGAACAATAGAGATTTGAACAATTTTGAGCGTAACTACTTGCATGCGAGTTTAAAAGTCACTCTCGTTTGGCGTTTGCATGTGGCTCGTGGGTAGGTTCTCTAAATAAACTTTATGTGTGACTAATATTGCAAGAAGGATGAATGTCCCTAATAAGTACATGTTCAGAATGGAGCTGATAGGTTATAGTCGGTTAATACTAACGTGAACTTAATACTGCTACTGAGCTGTTGTACTTTTATTAAATAAAATTTTGGTTCTAAGTTTAAAGAATATTTTTTGAGTATTTGAGTGAAACGTATTTTGAATTTAAATAAATGTCTCAATATAAACTTTATCAAGACCCTATGACTTACAAATTCTATCTTCTAAAGTATCTTTTAAATTGGGAATCTTGATAAAATAATTAGCTAGCGCTCAAGCATATCAGAAGATGTGTAAGAAATTTTTGCTTCAATTAGAGCTTCCCTAAATGTTTTCTAACTAGAACTATTATATGCTTTTAGTGTTTTACATCTAGTAGCAAATATGATTATTAGTGATAGGGAGCATTACTTTGTAAGGAGTAAGAAGGTTGCCCAGGGTTGTTTGTGGAAGGTGATTACGTAGGTAATATATAGTCCGAGTATTGCGATTTCCCATTACATAGATGCCGCTGTGTTAGTTAACCTTTTTACTTTACTCTTGATTACTAAAAAAATACTTACTTAAGTTTCCTTTCTAAAAATATATTTTATTACTGGCCTAAAAAAATTATAGACCGAATATAATATACAGCAGTCGTGAGATGAATGGATATAGAGAAAAAATATTGTCCATACAACGCCAGTATGGCAGCTATAAATTAACTGTCACCATCGTAAAGAATACGCCGATATGATATGGTTTTCTACATGGATACGAAGTGAGGGACATAAAATTAGCGGATTATAAAGCAACACTCTTTTGTAAGATAAAAAGAGGCTGGGTTTGTGTGTATATAGGTTGAATAAACAAGAGAGTTCACTACAATATCACCAATAAATAAGTGATGTCCAATAATGTCTATACAGAAAAAAGGATATTTAACCAGAGGTAGGTGATCGTAAGTATAGATTATGTCTTCAAACATCATGAAGAATCATTGAAGAATGAATCAAAATTCCATACTCCGGGCTGCTATTAAGAATTTCTTGTAACAAAAATCCAACAACAATTTGTCTGACCTAGGAATCGAACCCAAGACCTCATGATTAGCAGTCACATACGCCAACCGATCAACGAGGTAGTCACATTGAAGAATAGAGAACTGTTTAAATACTCAGTATTACTAAGTTCAGCTTACTGAGATAAAGCTTAGACTTCTTTTATTTTTAGTTTTGGAAAATGTATTTAAATTAAACAGTTTTTAATCCTTAGTAGTATTTACTTTACAGCTAATCGTAGATACTATAAATACAAATATCCAATATTCCACATTAAAAAGTGGAATTTAGACGTAATAATCGCAATTTTCATGGCCCAACATTCCTAGACATGCAGAGATAAAAATAAGATTTAGCAGATTGCGAGGCACATAAAATATTGTTTATGTTTATCTAGATATGTTACTTTATCGCACATAAAACTAACTTTATCGTACGTCTGTGCGTTAGAATTCTATCGATTATTAGACATTACACTTGATATATCCTTCCTTGAGTTTACAGCTTTACGGTATACAATTTTTATTACTTGCCATATAAAAGTATTTGTTTAATTACAAAATTAATTTCTCAACTGGGCAACAAATATAAAATTTATTACATTATTACTTATACTAAGTAATAATGTAATAAATTTTAAAATGATTCTTAGATATTAAGTTTCAAAGTAAAAAGGGAAGAAGCAATGTACCATGTCGAAATACACACATCAAAAGTGTCTAGGGATCAACATATGTGTCTAGGGATCAACATATATTTTTGCAATAACTTTTCTCCTGATTGATATTAATTAAAATTTTCTTTAAGGATTCATCAAATAAAGTGTTTTCGTTTGTCACAGTAACGATAAACCAAGTCACCTTTGCATTAATAAAGAAATTTGCCATTTTCCTAATAAAAGGATTTTTGACATTTGAACCACTAACATTAAAGTTCGAAAAAAAGACTGAAATAACAGTTTTCTTTAAAATTTTATTAGGTAACTTAAACAATTAATAATCCGTGTTTCTACCGCGAACACTAACAACACAAGAATCGGTTTGGCATACTCAAAATGAGTTCATCCAAATCACGCTGTGGAATGGCCGCCCATGTTCGTTGCAACAACAAAAAAAGGTCTTCTTGCGACTGGATACCCTCCATATTCGGCAGAGCTCTTCTCTGTAGCATATCCCATGCATGCTCAATCGGGTTCAAGTCTGGCGACTGAGCAGGCCAGGGCCAAAGCCACATCTCAATCTCAAGAAATCCGCATAAAAATGCTTGATCCCTAGACACTTTTGATGTGTGTATGTCTAGAACAATGAATAAATTGACTAAAATAAACATACATATATGGACATGGTTTTTATAGAGTTGCTTTTAAGCTAGAAGATTATAAATGAACCAATAATTATTTATAGTACTAGAGCCTATTAATACCTATATAAGTTCAGTTAAAAAAATCGGCCAAGTGCGAGTCGGACTCGCGAGCCGAGGGTTCCGTACAAACCTGTAGGTATATTATACATATATGTAACTAAAGACGTTGTTTCGTACCAAATTTCAAGATTCTGACTTCAGGGGAAGTACCCTATAGGTTTTGATTCCCTTGCGAGTGTCGAAAATTTGCAGCATAAACGGCTTATTATATGATGTAATTAAAAAGTTATGCTTTTCGCAATTTTTCCTTTATCTGTGCTACAAGACGTTGCTTCGTACCAAATTTCAATATTCTGAGTTCACGGTAAGTACCTACCCTGTAGGTTTTGATTCCCTTGCGAGTGTCGAATATTTGCAGCATCGGCTGTATCTTTTGATGACGTTGGCTTAGAAGTTTGATTTTTTCACAGCTCCAAGGGTCAGTAGACCTGAGTATTCGATATGAATTTCAGCTTGATACGTCCTCGCATTCCTGAGAAAAACAGTCTTGACAGACAGACTGACAACAAAGTGTTCAGTTTTTATGTATTAAGGTATCAGTATAAGGGTTCAGTTTGTTTCCTTTTGAGGTACGGAACCCTAAAAATATCGGTCTTCCCACAGTTACAATAACTTTGTGAACAATCTCATTTCCAAGAAAAAACGCGAAACCCATTGTTTTAAATAAATTAATTTTTTAAGCTTATGTAAGTCTTTACAAGTAGTATTCAGTATGTATATGGTCAAATACATACATACTAACATATCCATATAAATCAGCGCGATTTCGCTGATTTATATTGGAGAAATAGACTTTTATAACTTAACTTGCATCAGCTAAGACTTAACACGGCACTCGACGCTTAGAAAGCTATTGCTGCGTTTGTCATCACTATTATTATTGTATCATAATCATCATCTGCCTATTGCAGTCCACTGTTTAACATAGGCCACCCTGATCGATTTTGGGGTACTTTCATATTATTGTATAATTAGCTTAAATTAAATACAAAATCAGAATAGGTCTATACCCACAAGAATCGAAAGATAGCAAATCGAATGGAGATTCAATTATAGATTAGCCCTTGTATCGCACCGCATTCACAACGTTGGGACACGTGAATAAATAAACACAATTACTACACACAAAAGAATAATCCCTATTGATTTCGTTCACAAAATACAACATCGCCTATGAAATCGACTCGTTTATCGATTATGAAGGTTCATTTTGCAAAAATTCGGACACCGAATCAAATTTTTTGCATCGATTTTTACGTCGCTACAATAGTGCCCTATAACAAAAGACATACATCAATAAATTCGAGTGTCAAAAACTAACATCTGCGCGTTTCGTTGTAAACAGAGTAAAATAGTGGGGTAACCCAGCATCCTTGGGGGACCCTGTATCGGCAAGCCTATGTGTTTATAGCTCATTATTATTGTGCGACGCTTTATACTAACTGCAAATGACATACTCCACCTATTATTAAAGTAAACCGTAGCCTAGAAAGGTCTTTTGTTGTAAAAAATTTAAAATAAAGCTAGTATGTTGTGAGAAATGCTGTGGGTGGGTCGAATGTCGAACGCCGCCTTTCATTAAACTTGGGCAACACGTTATTGCATAAACACTTGAATATGTAAGTGTTTACACTGTAATTTATATTGTTAGGGATGTTGGTGACGTTGGAGTGGCTTCGCTAATGTACTACATGGAGACAAAAGAACGTGACTGAATTTAATCGAACTTACAAATCATCTGTTTGTTTTAAGAGAACTTACTATCTTGACATAATTACTTTTATATTGTTGATCAGTAAAATTTCAGTGTATCATTTTGTAGATGTTTTTACATAATTATGAAAATTGTTTTTAAAATTCGGACAATTTTAATACATAAACATACTAATACACACAACACATCTTTAGCTGCCTACACTTCTTTTTCATATAAAATTTAAGTATTCTAAACCTTTCATTTCCTGTAACGGTAATACTTAAAAATACATTTTGTATATATGAATTTAAAAAAATGCGTAAAATATATTATAAAAGTCCGAGTCTGAGTGCTCGCGCTGTTTAAACAACTATCTAAGCAACTGATTGACGCTTCTCGCGACCAGAACCTTTTTTTAGCACAGAGAATCAGATTTGCCATTCAACGTGGCAATGCTGCCAGTCTTTTGGGAACGCTACCAGTAGGCGAAGATGTGGAGGAGTTTTTATGTATATAGGTTTCTATATTATGTAATAATTTGTCTCCATAATTATAGGTTAATATTTTTTTTATTTGTTAGATGTGATGATGATAGATGTTTTATTAAACCTATTCACCATAAATGTGGCACTTACATGTTTACATTCAAAACAAATGGTAAATAAATATTATTTCTATTATAAATTCATGACCCGTTCACAATTCAAACGAGATAAATCCTACGTGCAAAAAGTCCACTTATCAATATTCAATATTAACGGTATCACATTCATCAAGTTGGGAAATTGGCGTCCGATAATAAAGACATTAATCATATGTCATTCAACAGGTCCAGTAAAAGGTGGAATGAGCGATGACTACGTCAGCAGTGGAGAGGCCCCATATATCATTGAACAGCCCATTGACGTCACAGTCCCACGTCATCAGGCCGCAACCCTAAACTGCAGAGCTGGCGGATCCCCTCCCCCGACCATCAGATGGTATAAAGGAGGAGTTCTTGTCGTCTCAGATACACATAGAAGCCTTCTACCCGCGGGTGGGTTAATTTTCCTGAGAACTACTCACGGAAGAGCGCATTCAGATGCAGGTGTATACTGGTGTGAAGCTAATAATCCATATGGGACGGCTAGAAGCCGAAATGCAACCCTACATATTGCTGGTAAGCTTTTATAATACTAATATTTAGCAAATGTAGTTTCATGCAAAAGAAATCGTCATGTTGTAGAATAAATTTTTCATTCATTTAAAAAAGACAACTCCCGCATTTGAAATATACATCCTGTGTCGCGGGGGACCTTACAAACATAATATATTTAGCGTATATTATACGGACACATATAACACCCAGACTCGGAACAACAATTTGCGGATGACATAAAGAGTTGTCCCGTGTGGGATTTGAACCCACAACACTTGGCGCAGTAGAAAGCGGCGTGGCGACCGCTTAAACCACTAGGCCAGCCGTGCAGTCAATATTTATTATAGTAACGTGAACTTGAAAACATTACAGTAAAACTACAGCAAATGTAAATTAAAAAAGTCTTAGGATATTCCTTAAACATATCATATATTATGTCAAAACTTTGACATGTGTTCAAACTCAAAGCCAAAATATCGTTATTTCATAAAAAAAATATAAAATATGTACGTATAAATGTAAGTAGGGTCCTTTTTATTCATCTTCACAGCTACTCTAACTTCTTTCTTTTCATAGTCCTCCGTGAAGAGTTCAGATTAGAGCCAGTGTCTACACAATCTGCACAGGGAGAAACTGTGATATTAGAATGTTCGCCACCAAGAGGTTCTCCAGAACCAACTGTCTATTGGAAGAAGAATGGAAAAATTTTGCACTTCGATGGCGATTCTAGGTAAATATCATTGCATAAAAATAAATTACATAGTTTACATTTAAATTTAGACCGGGGTTTATGTCATAATGTGACACGGTATGGCGTAAACTACTACTACTGGTTTATAGTACTCTTAACTACTTAAGACCCATATCTTAATAACTAAGCATTTTTTTTTATTATTCTGTGCATTTTCAACATCTGCTATGTGAGCTCTTCATACAGTGAAAGATTACATATTAAGTTTCCTTATATGTGGACACTATTTTAACATGTAAAACTAGTCTGTGCTACTGTCTGGAAAACTAGCGATAATTGAAATGACATATATATCATAAATAACGTAACCCATCTAGGTGCTTGAGTACACGTATTACATACATAGGCACATTTATATACAGGATGTCTCAAAACTCAACGATAATCTGGCACCGGGCGAGAGGACATGTCATAACAGTTCTGGAAAAAAAAAAGAAAAAAAAATCATGTTACTTAGTTAAGCGATAATAGACATTTTACAAAAAAGTTGAAAACCGACACACCCTTGGTTGCATTTTTAAGTATTGTAGATTATCGTTGAGTTTTGGGACACCCTGTATACCTACGAAAAACTGACGGTCCTTGTACTGGTGTAATCCAATAATGTTTCATTAAAAAAACATATTTTACATAACCAAGTTTCGTATTTAAAATAAGAGTTTGAAATATCAAGTAAAAGTTCTGTCGTCTGTGATAAAGTGTAGTTTGAAGCAAATTCGAGGATATGCGCGAGTGCTCTTACGTACCCGAGTGGGATGGTGGAAACGTGATATTCTTGAATAGCTACTTGAATAGAGTCGTTTGATATTCGATATCTCGTACTTGCGCCACATAAATTCTACCTTTTACTTCTTATGTAGTGAAACTACCTAAATTGTGCGGAACCAACTCGTGGAGCAAAGATATTATGCTTATAATCATAATCTGTAAAATTATATAAATACATATATGAGGAATTATATAACTTGTAAAATGTATAAGAAAACCTTGCAGACATTTTATGAATTATTTAAAAAAAAAAACATTCGCGGCCTTCTTCATAAAGGTTAGGTATTTACTTTTAAGCAATGGTTTCGTGTTATTTTAACTTTATACTTTGCACTTAAAGTCAAAAATAACACAAACCGCCGCTTAAAGTTAAATAACGTTTATAAATCAGACATAAAGATACATTACTAAATACGACTAGCTATAACAACAGTTTTTTAAATTAAGAACTTTATACTTTTCCCAATAAAAATTAATTATTATAACTACGTCACTACTACATTATCTGTATCATAAATGAACCCATTTATTAGATTGTAGTTTAACAATGATCAATTGAGTACAAAAGGTGTAAAATCCTTACGAAAAAATAAACAAACCCTAACTCAGTTAAATTTCCAATTTTTGAATATAGTTTGCTGCTGCAGGCTTTATCTAATCCTGATGCGAATTCAATTTTACTCTAAACTCTTATTGCAAAATTTTCACTTAACTCTATGAATTTTTATGAGCGTTACATCTTGAGGGCGCGTTGTTACGTATGGTGGAGCATAAAAATAATTAACAGCCGTGCGCGCAAGGGTAGGTACATCAAAGTTATAAAAGAAGGGGATATTTGAAGAGCTCAACAAGCAATCAAGTAAAAATCTCAATAGTTCTGACTCACCGGACCCTTTATTAAATGTTAATTTCCCATTGAATAATTCCGCCCCACATTCGAATGACTTTGTTACTATGCTTTTTGTTCGAACAAATAAAGAGTTTATTATTCATATTGAAACAAAAATGTTTACTATAGACGATAATATGTTGTTTTATTACGACAGAATGCATTTGGTAGACGGTGGAAATCTTGTAATTCAAGACGCTAGGCAAGCCGATGATGGCAGATATCAATGTGTTGCGAGGAATGCAGCTGGTACACGTGAATCTACTGTTGCTGAACTCAGAATACATAGTAAGTAGTATATGAAAACAATTAATTACGTGGATAAACAGAATTTCTGTTCCTGTTAGTACACAAAGTGGTTCAATGTAATTCACAAGACATTTCTTGTTGTGCAGTTAAGCCATACTTAATCACGGGGCCCGAAGACGTTGTGGCTCAGACTGGCGGTAGCGTCACATTCCAGTGTCGGGTGGGTGGAGATCCCCTCCCAGACGTGTTATGGCGGAGGACCGCTGGAGGAGGGAACATGCCACTTGTACGTGTCAAAGTTCAAGACGACCGAAGTCTAAGACTCGACAACGTTATTTTAGCGGATGAGGGTGAATACAGTTGTGAGGCTGATAATACAGTTGGATCTGTCAGTGCTAGTGGATACTTGACCGTTTATGGTAAGTTATTGTAAATAGTACATTTTTATAAAATAATTGGCTAACTACGAACCCAAATTTACAGTGTAAAAGACATGCTCGTTATTTTTTAAATATGAGCATTAAATTATAAACACTACGCATAATATATCAAATGTATGTATTTATGCGTAAATGTTATAGGTACTAGTACAACGGGACCGATTAAAAATGTTAAAACAATTCAGATTATCATAAGTTGGTATCTTTTAATTTTCAAAAAAAAATACAAAATATTTACAAATTATTAATAACAAATTAATGCAATGTCGTAAACCAATATTAAATCGTATTATCACACAATTGTGGTTAAATAAGTCAAAAGATAATCAAGGACAATAATTAATTTACAGATAGATTCACCGTTTACATTACCCTTTTTTTTTTGCAAAATAAAAAACGTGAATTGAGTCGTCACATGATTATGCTTTTTGCACAAACATTATTATTTTTCCTCATTATTTTTTTTGTTTTAGATCCTCCTTCGATTACACTGAGACCAAATTCAATAAATGTTGAAAGTGGAACTTCAGCGACATTCATTTGCACTGCCACTGGAAGACCAGAACCAACAATGTTCTGGAGCGTTGAAGGAAACAGAACTATTATTTTACCTGGTACATCGAGAGGCAAATATCATACAACTACAGTACTGGACGGAGTTACTGTGCTAACAATCAATGATACAAATAAAAACCATAGTGGAAACACGATAGTTTGTTCGGCGGTAAACTTTGCTGGCAGTTCGTTTATCAGAGGGAAACTAACCGTGACGTCAGACGATGACCGCCCACCGCCAATCATAACAAACGGGCCCTCTAACCAAACGTTACCTATAAAATCGATGGCAGTTTTCCCCTGTTCAGCCGTCGGTACACCTGAACCAATCATTGCTTGGTATTTTGAAGGGGAAGCATTAATACAAAATCATAGAAGGAATGTAACTAATGACGGAACTCTCAGTTTGAAGGATTTAGATAAATCTGATAGCGGTACTTACACATGTGTGGCGTCTTCGCAACACGGCAAATATGTATGGAGTGGAGTGTTATTAGTAGATAGTCCTATTAATCCTAACATTCATTTTTTTCGAGCTGCAGATGTATCATCACTACCCGGACAACCAACAAAACCGCTAATATATAATATAACAGACTCTACCGTTACAATCACCTGGAATCAAAACAATAAGATTGGGTCATCCTCAATAGTAGGCTATCAAATTGAAGTATTTTCTAGAGAAACGTTATCAGGAAATAATACTCCAAGGAATTCAAGAGGTTGGACGGTATTAGCACGACGGGTACATCATACACAATACGTAGCTAAACCATTAGTGCCTGGGGTTACGTATATGTTCATTGTGCGAACTGAAAATTCCCATGGGCTATCCGGACCGAGTCCTGTTTCCGATGCAGTCACTATCGGTGACGATTCTAATTCATTGTGGGAATCTGGTGTATTTTCAAACAATACCGAATTCAGAAATAATATTTTGACTGACAATATTGTAGAATTGATTGAAGCAACTCCTATAGACTCAAAAACTATAAAGCTCATGTGGGAAATATTAAATTTCTACTATTTGGAGGGCTTATTCATATATTTCAAACCCCTAGACAACATAACGACCGAATATGAAATGAAAACTATTTTGCATTCCAACGATGTCTCCGGATATGAAATAACGTCTTTGAGAAAATATACAAAATATGAATTTTTCCTCATACCTTTTTATAAAAAGTTCGAAGGGAAGCCGTCAAATTCCAGAATGGCTCAAACATTAGACGATGGTAAATACTTAATTCATATTAAATTCCATTGTCTGTAAACGTTGTAAAACACTACTATATAATTAATTAATTGTTACAGCACCCGATGGACCACCAATTAATATAGAAATGTTTATTTTAAATACCACGACGGTTCATTTAAAATGGTCCCCTCCAGAGGCTCATTTACAAAATGGAATTATAACTGGCTACAATGTACTGGTTAATTGGTTGGACATACCCGCGAACAAATCTATGGTAGCCATCAACACCACCATTCACCAAACAACGAGTCTAATTATGACGAATTTAACATCTGGTGTTAGCTATTCTGTCCAAATAGCTGCCGAAACCATCGTTGGTTTTGGACCGTTTAGTCAAAAAGTCTATTTAAATATAGATTCACGGTCAGTCGGACTGGATCCTTTGTCGAGGTAATTAAAAAAAAAAGTACACAAATAAAATATGTTTGATTAACACATTAAATGATGTAAACAATTCATTTCAGATATCCAATAAACGGCGAAGTGTCTATAGTTGCAGGAGACTTTGTTATGGAAACATGGTTTTACTTTTTGATAGGAGCGATTGTTCTATTCAAAATAATTGTGATTGGCGGCATTATTTATATTCGAAAACATAATATTTTTGCAAAAAAATCTGCTCTCCCAAACATTTATGGTAAGTACCAGTAGTACATATCAGAGTGCCACCCTTAACAGCGATAATAATAAATGGTTCTCGTATATCTTTGATTGCTTGGAACGTGCTCACATAAAACAACAGACGTTAACTCGTGAAGAAACAGTTATTCAGCTTATCTGTAACGGTTTTTTTCCTGGAATCAGCATCAGAATTTCAAAATTAAAAACATTCCTCGGGTGTCGTGGGGTGGTGCAGGGCGCCGAGCGTTTGTTTGATGGAGGCTTTGCCATGCGATGGTAAGGGAGGGGAGCTAGATTACTTTCGAGTTGAAAGGTAGCGCGAGCCCTCTCGTGAGCGCATTGGATCTCTTTCACTTTGCATTCACGTTCGGGGCACAAAGGAATGATACAAATCCGAGAAATAAAGACCCAGTAAATGTAAATGTTTTCTATTTTATTTTCTTCAGGCGATTCGTTTGTTGACTCACCCAGTTACCTTTAAGCCAATTTCCCTCACTTTGTTTCATATTATATTTTAAATCTTTTAAGTACTGAATAAAGGAAAGTGTTTGCACACGGTTTATTCAATCGTTTACATACAACATTTTAGTGATACTAAATTGTAAATACCTAATTCGAGGCGATTTGTTATAGATTCCAACGGAACAAGCTTAGTGACTCAAATGAACATAAAAGCGGCAGTGTCTTTGTCACATCCTCTTAGCAGCTGCTATAATAAGAACACTGTGACGAAAACTGAGTCACTGTTGTGGATGGAGAATCAACCAGGATTATGCATGTCAGGCAATCAAACAAATCAAAGCATTAAAGAGAAAACTAATTCGGAATACGACAAAGTTGCTCAGCAGCTACCTGAATACGCTGAAGTGACATCTTCACGTGTGAATGCAAATGAATGGAATACAAGTAAAACTGCAACTTCTCCAGCGGCGTATGCCTCGGTTACTCTCGTTGCCAATACGAGGCAATGTGTAAGTTCATTGGTAAGTGTCCAATTGTATTATGTTCTCGATTTTGAAAAGTTGAAGCTGCGCCAACCATAAATTTTACGTATATAATTTTATTTATGCACTTAACAATAAATATTAAGTCATTAATGTTAAACTAACGAGATGTTTACTTTGAACACAAGCGCTAATGAGAGTGCATGGGGTTAGTTATTTCCGCAATTAATAATTATGTTTTTCTGCAGGGCTGGTTTCCACCTACTGGGAAAAATGTGGAATCCTTTGACAATCGCTATGCACCAGAAGAGGAAATTTACCCAGCTAGCAATGGGGGCTACTATAACAGAAATGTTTATAGTGAAAAATACTTTCAAGGGCATCCGAATGTTTTAAAATTTTATGATTTACCTTCATTAGACAAAACACAAAAAGCTCAATTAAGATATAATCAGAGTTTAGATGAAAGAAAAAGCGATAAGAACTCGAAGACCGATATCACTCAATCTTTGATAGGTCGCACATATGGCATTAGTTCCAGGAAAAACTCTGAAACTGAATCTACCTATAGAGCATTCGGGGAAGAGGACACAGATGAGGATAATTATCCTGAAGACGGTGGTTATGATGAATTACAAGCTATGCAACCCCAGAGACAAAGACCACAACATCAGTATGAAAGGCCTAATTTCGACAACGATGCTACAAGAAATTTGGCCCGTCTGACCTCATTCAGACAGGGTCAAGGTTTAATTAGTATTTCAAAGCCGTCCCTTGCACCTACGCATCCACCACCCGCGCCTCATCCTCGGGTGGACTCTGTAACGCGGTAGTATCACGCCTTGCCGGTTTTCGGCGACCTGTGCCAAACGGACGTATAGACCGACGTTTTTTCCTACTAGTGTTATGACGTCAGTGAGAGAGATCGCAGTTCTTCCTCACGTTGTGCAGTGCCATTAATATTTTTGTGTAAAAAAACTATGCATTGTGTTTATCCAACAGAAAAGTGACAGTGAGTGACAATTTATAATTTATTGTGGACTCCTACGGCCTATTTCTGACAGCGCACAATAACAGACACTGATTGATATAAATTATAAAATTGTCTAAATATTCCTAGTCTTTGTAAAGAATATGTAAATTTTGTAAATAGACCTTAATTAATAACTAAGAACTGTGTTCTTAAAAATCCTGTACTTGATCGAGATAATATCAATTCTAATAAATGTTTACAATGTTATTATTGGAATTGGAAATTCAATTGATATGTCCGTCTGAATATCAATAAACGAATTTGTAATCCTATATCATTAGTGTAAGTGTAACAAAAAAGTAATTAATAGTAACAACAAATTAACGCTTGGCAATAATGTGAAATAACATATTTAACCTTAATAAATGAAGTTTATAGCATTGTAAATAAATAATATAGACTTGAAATTTAAATCATAGTGTTTCGGTTTTATGTATTGCAGATTTAGATAAAATTGCATAATTTATTTGGATAAAAAATAATAATTACTTCTATTAACTATATTCAATTAGTATTATTGTTTACTTTATTTAATGTGCCATAAATAGGAATTCATAGCTGAATTAATAAAGTAACATTCGAGTTGTGAATTGAAATTCAAAGGAAGCCTAAACAAACAACCTAACAAAACTAAAGGTTGAACTACGTAAGATATTGTGATATGATTTTATATAGCCACTTGTTATAATATTGAATAGCACGACTTGTATTGCATATCAAATGTATTAGTCAGTTAATAGTTAGAAATGTTATTGATTAGAACGCTTCCATATCTGACAGAGAAAATTTTAATCTTGTAATTGTTCTTCATTTTGTAAATATGTAAATTATGTCAAATGAAGTTGACTCGCCTTTATACTTCAACTTGAATTTATCGAGTATTTTCTTTTTATTCTGAACTGTCAAGCGAACTATTTTAAACAGAGATCACAAGAATTGCAACTTGTGAAGACCAGCGACCGAACGGTAACAGTCATTAATTTAAACCAAGAAAATGTCACAAATGCTAAAGGATGTTCTATAAGAAATACCTTGGTCGTTTAGTTTGAATTTATTCGTATATTCTGAACACTTGGCCTTGTCTCAATAAAATACACATTCATTATAATTTTACCCTTATTAAAGTACCTTGTCGTACCTTATAGTTTCTGATAAAGATTGTTTGTAACGCCCAATTTAGCGCTATGTTCAAAAGTAACTAAATTTGCAGAAGGCATCATATACAATTCTAATTGTAGAATAATATTATTTCCTATTGTTACATATTTTTATGACTCAGAAAAACAAAATAGACCATGGTAATATGTATTTTGTGCATTTTATCTTAATATTATGTATAATACAAACACTTCTTTAAAACATATAGAGTTTAAATCCTAAAGTCGATCTACACATCAATATCACTAAAGCCGGGTGGGTCTCCACCGAACAAAAGTTGTCAATTTTTGTGTCGTCAACACGTGTTGGTGACAAAAGTTTCTGTAATTTTCTTGTGTTGGCAACAAAAATTGTCAACAAATGTTGAGAACAGTGTTTCCGTTTTTTGGCGGTAAACGTCAAAAGAATACGCTTGTAGCAAATCTTTATTGGCTTTATGGTGACGCTTAGTTCGAACGTTTTTTAAATTGTTGGCGACTCGATGCAGACACAATGGAAACAAAAGTTGGCGATTATTGCAAAAAGTTGAAAACACTGAAATTTTCAACAATTTTGGTGGAGATGCGCCTTACGCAAAACACAATAAAATATAATTTACCGCAGCTATCACTTTACAATGTGCTAAAAATATGTTAAATATTTACGTATGTTGTGCATTCGATGAATTACCGTTGTAATATAAATTTAATTCCGTTGTATTAAATCTGTTGTGTAGATGAACTTTATTATTTTAGGTACTCAGAAAAAAATACTATAATTTAAAAACTTAGGATGATGTCACTGCAAATCATTATATTTAATAACTTAAAAGTCTGCCTAACTTTTGTGATTGCTAAGGCCTAATGTCGAACAGAATTCGTTGATTCCATATACAGAGATAACAAATAACCCAATAATTATTACTTTTGGGTGCGACATACAACCACACTTGAAATAGGTAACAATACACTTCATTGTAAGAACTTAAATGGATTTTAATTTTGTATTAGTCTTTGGATACCTATTTTTAATAAAATAATTTAAATACTAATGCTGTTGTATTTTATTTGATAACTCTATTCAGATAAGAATACTCAAGACAATTACTTTCATACTTCATGTTCAGAAAACTACTGTTAGCTAAGGCTGACTAATTTGTATTGGCTTTAAGCAACGGTGGTCGGGAAACACAGATGCTTTTCTTGTTTACATAGTAGTGAGTGATGCTTAAGTCAAATTTTTAAGATCGTAAATCGACCAGGGTTGATAAAAGCAAAAATGTAGCAGTTGCAGTAAACAACAAGGTTGAAAATATATTACAAATTTTCAAGCCAAAACCTACCTAATTTTTTTTTTACTGTCTCTGTGGCGCAGTGGTAGCGTATGCGACTGCCGTGCTTGAGGTCTCGGGTTCGATTCCTGGGTCGGACCAAATGTTTGTATGATCTGCAAAGATTTGTTTCGGAGTTTGGGTGTTTTCTATGTATAATATGTATGTATTTACAAAAAAAAAAGTATATATGTATTTATATCAGTTGTCTAGTACCAAGTACACAAGCTCTGTTTAGATTGGGACTAGATGGCGTTGTGTGTAAGATGTCCGAAATATTTCATCATCATCATCATCAGCCTATCGCAGTCAACTGCTGGACATAGGCCTCTCCAATTGCACGCCACTTAGTTCGATCCTCGGCTACTCGCATCCAGCTTCTGCCAGCCGTCTTGTGCAAATCATCACTCCACCTGGCCTGTGGACGTCCTACACTACGTTTGCCGAGACGCGGTCCCCACTCAAGAACCCGTTTACCCCAACGGTAGTCGGTTCTACGGCAAATATGGCCAGCCCACTGCCACTTCAGCTTGCTAATCCTGTGGGCTATGTCGATGACCCCGGTTCTCTGCCGGATAACCTCGTTTCTAATACGATCCCTTAGAGAAACACCGAGCATAGCCCTCTCCATAGCACGCTGAGCGACTTTAAACTTGTGGACCAGCCGTATCGTAAGTGTCCACGTTTCGGCTCCGTATGTCGTTACGGGTAGGACGCACGCATTGACTTTCGTCTTAAGGCACTGTGGGATCGACGATGAGAAGACCCGACGAAGCTTCCCAAACGCTGCCCAACCCAGCTGGATTCTTCTGTTCACCTCGTCCTCAAAGTTGTTTTTACCTAACTGCAAAGTCTGCCCGAGGTATACATATTTTTGAACAACTTCGAGAACGGCACCGTGTACCGCAACCGGTTCCGGTATAACATGTTCATTGAACATGACCTTGGTCTTGTCCAAATTCATCCGAAGGCCGATGCGTACAGAAGAGTCAGCTAGGTCATTCAGCATCTGTTGTAGGTCCTGCAGCGTCTCTGCCGTGATGACGATGTCGTCTGCAAATCGCAAGTGAGAGATGTATTCGCCATTGATGTTGATGCCGCGCCCTTTCCAGTGCAGCATCTTGAACAAGTCCTCCATTGCATTAGTGAACAATTTCGGGGATATAACGTCCCCTTGTCTCACTCCTCGATGCATTGGTATGGATCTTGTTTGCTGATTCTGTACTTGGACGGACATAGTGGCGGCTTTGTAGAGACATCTCAACACTTGGATGTATCGCCAATCCACTTGGCAACGCTGCAGGGACTCCAGAACAGACCAGATCTCGATCGAGTCAAAGGCTTTCTCATAGTCCACGAATGCTAGACACAGGGGCTGATTATACTCTTCGGTCTTCTGTATAATCTGCCGCACTGTGTGGATGTGGTCTATGGTGCCATATCCGCTCCGAAACCCAGCTTGTTCCGGTGGTTGGAATTCGTCGAGTCTTCGCGCAAGACGGTTCGTGATGACTCTTGAAAACAGCTTGTAGACGTGGCTTAGAAGGGAAATGGGCCGATAGTTCTTCAACCTGGTCTTGTCACCCTTTTTGAAGAACAGGACGACCACACTCCTACTCCACGCCTCTGGAGTTCTCCCTTCGAACAAGACAGCGTTGAAAAGCTTTTGGAGCTTCCTCAGTACGGGCTTACCTCCAGTTTTCAACAGCTCTGTTGTAATGCCGTCCTCTCCAGGGGCTTTTCCATTTTTCAGCTGTCCAAGAGCCATCTCGATTTCGTCACTGCTGACTTCTGGCAGATCTTCGGTATAGTGGCGTGTTAATGTGGCTCTAGTGTCCTCATTTTCGGGATCAGGTCGAGATGCATGCGAAGCGTATAAACAGCTATAAAAGCTTTCCACCTCCGAAAAGACGGCCGGCTTGGAAGCAACGACTTCTCCACTTGCTGTAGTCAACTTCATCAGGTGGCTTCTTCCAAGAGATTGTACGAACACTTTTGACCCCCGATTCGGCTCGATCGCTCTTTCAATCGAAAGAGTATTGGAGCATCGGAGATCGTGTCGCACAAGCCTACTGATCTCTCGGTTAAGAACCCGCTTTGCCGACGAAGTGACAGGTGGGCTCTCACGTCGTTCCCTCACTAACCTGAAATATTTATTTATTATTGCCATCGGTAACTAGAAGTATGAGTTTCGCAACATAGAATAGGTAGTGGTTTGAGCACGAAAGGGCCGGCCTGACTAGGGTGGTACTACCTTCTCATAGAAGACCATCCTAAAATGACTACATTCGTGCTGTCGTGTTTTGTTGGTGAGTGCGAGATCGGGGCCCCAATGATACAGAAGCATTTCAATAGGCTGCCATAGTGTGGCTCATCATGTTGCATTGTTTGCATTCACAGTGAGTATGGTGACCCCTACTTGTGATGCTTATGCTTTCCATCAGGCAGAGTAGGGTCGCGGGTCGCTTGCAGGCCCATATAAATAGAACATTTTACTTGTAGCATATATTTTAAACCCTCAAACAAATTTAAAAAATATTATAGCGCAGCACAGGTGCATATAATATATGTATGGTATTTTGGTATGGCCAAAGCATGTGAATGCCAAACTGATATTAATAAATTGTTATTCTAGCAAAAACTTGTACGTGCTAGTTCAATAAATTTACAAAACTCGTTAGGTTGGATCTTGTTCAATAGTTTAGTCACACACTTCTGATAGCTGTATACTTCTTTTTTTATACTTTAAAAGCGAGCACTTTTTTTGCTTTATAGTGTGTTTAATAGTGTGAACCAAGTGGTAGGTACGAAGCAGTGGTATTTCATTGGTAAAATTCCCAAACAAAACCAACTGACGGACATTTCTTTTTCCAATCTTCATTCAAACATTATTTATGCCGTTATTTCGACTTTCAAAAACTCTCACAATATTTCTATGAATTCACTGGAAACTTTTCAACACTGCTACATTTTTGGTAGCTGGCTTCAGAATAAATCCTGTTAGTATTTAAACAAATAAAATGAATGCGCACTGAATGACTGTTTGATACATCACATACTCTTAATCGCTAAGGCTACAAACCCGAAAATTTGGCAACTAATGCTTTTTATGTAGTAAGTAGCCAATAACTAATGCTTTTTTCGTAATATACGTAAGTAGCCTTTTTATGTAGTAGTAGTTTTTCAGTGTACATTGTACTTTTACCTTCAATTTACTAATTTAATTCTATGTAAAATCATAATCAATTATAATACATCATCTGATAGCTTATCTAATATTATTCTAATTATATCACTTTTCTAGATTTCCTCTCTATTTTTTTTTGGAAATCGTCCTTTTATTGAGTCTCGGAAGTAGTAACGGGAGAACTCCCAAAATGGCATGACAGATAGGCCAAATAGGCAAAAATTACCGGACATTGCAGAGGCTAAGAAAGATTTTTCGAAATTTACCCTTAAATTAGTTTTATGAAAGTTTATCACCTTCAAAGTTAGGTAGAAACACGAAATAAGAAATAGTCACGCGAGCGTAGCCGCAGGCTAATTGTGTTTCAAAATACTCAGTTTAAAACGTTCCATCACATTGGACATTTTATTTCTGATGATAATGAAAATACACTTTTGGAGATATAATTTTTCAAGAAAATTAATTTAAGGGAAGGGCATTTATTTCACAAGTTATTGTGATATAAATGGTTCAAAACGTTTTTTTTTTTTCAATTTTTAAGTAAAATATAATATGTATTAGAAGGATAGAATAGCAGGTTTATGACCAAGTCGATTTCAATCAAGTTTTTGGCAAGAATTTCCACGCGGTGCTGTAAACGATCTGGGATTTCTAGACAACGGTCGGTCAGGCAAGAACTCAAAACAAGTTGTAAATCAACAGGTAATAAGATTAAATTTTGGTTTTCATAATTAGCATGTGAGTTGGCATTCGCAGTGAGGTGGTACTGTGCTCAATAAGATGAAGGCAGCATAGGACCGGTTGTTGAGGAGAGCTTTGGGCCTATATCAAGCAGTTGACGTCTTTCGGTTGAGATGATAATATAAACTGGTGCATGACAAATGCTCCTTCATTTCATGGCAAATTAGAGTGGTAGAGTCGGTTAACACATTGCAAGGTTAAGCAATACTAGCCAGGTCAGTGTACAGATGGTTGAATATTCTTATCACATTAAGGCCCCTCTGTGCATCATTGAACACGTTGAACCATAACACCCAGTTGCCATACGAACATCTTTAGCGATAGTTATGGATAGTTGGATCCCCTAATCAACTTTCTAATAATCACAAATTTTAACAGAAAAAAACCGACTTCAAGAACTGGACCTAATTGAAATGGGACCATATAGAAAGCACCAGCTTTCAAATAAAAAAAGAATCTTCGAAATCGGTTTACCCAGTCGAAAGTTATGGGGTAACAAACAAAAAAATACAGTCGAATTGATAACCTCCTCCTTTTTTGAAGTCGGATAATTAGAGGCCTATGTCCAATAGTGGATTCTTAAAAACTGTTGATGATCATAATGAACCTTAAAAAGTCCGAATCGATCTTTAATTATGGAGGTCTGAAGTTTAGCCGTATCGTAGAAAATCTAAATCCCGACCTCGATATAATTTGGGAATAAGTCTCGGAGGAAGAAGAGATATGGCAAAATGAGATTTTACAAGAAAATGTAACATGACGTAAATAAAAGCTCAAATAACATATAATTAAAGCCAAATATAAATAAGTAGCAAGTACAGCTTACGTAAATCTACACTTAATGTTTTAATTCGTAAGAAAGTTACTCAAATGTAACTTTTGAACTCAACAATTATAAAACGTGCTTTATTTTCATTTAAAAATAAAATTCTCGCAAAGCCCGGTCAGCACAGCACATCATTGTCATTCTTATCTAATTCCCGTAATTAAACTCGATGGCGTCCACCAACAAAAGCATTAAGTATAAATGAAAATTTAAATCGCGGTGAACATGAACAGCCATTGTCAGAACGCTCATTCAATTTATGAGCTCGCAAATCTCTGTCGTACACTCATCATAAGTACAGTATTGGCGGGTATTTAGGGTTTTAAAGGTACGTGCACACAGCGGTTAAGATTGGCTGCGATTTCATGACGCTAGTGAAATGTATGAAACTTCTGATTGTAATGAACATGAGTGATAGCTTCATGACAATGATTATTCTACTACTTCCACTACTACTAAGCTATTAAATGAATATTTTAATATCTGATATTGCTGGTAGTTCTGTTTATACACAGTACAGCACATGGTGTTTAAGAAAAGTTTTATGAAAGTAAAATAAGTTTAATATTTATAGTTTCAGATACTTAAGCAATATATACTTTCTTAACATTTCATTTCAGTTGAAATATGCTAATTTGAATACGTACAACCATATGTTATCCATGTCTTCTTATCACTCTTGGCAGAGTGGTCATGGTCACGTAGAGTTGTTTACATTGGTGGTAGAGGCGGACAAAGCCCCTCGTACAATTTCCCGCCATCTCATCCTGTCGGCAGTCTGTCGGCTGTAGTCAGACACGCGCGATTGTGGACTTCACCTGGTTGATCCAGCGTATGAAAGCCCTGCTGCGGAGTCTGATCGCCTCAACCTTTCCCAGCACTCCCAGCACTAATTTATGGAGTCGCTATTCTGTCTAGAGACATGGCCAAAGTACTGCAGTATGCGCGACCGTATTGTGGTAACCGCATATCTCCCTGTTAAGTAAAAAGAGTAATTTATTAATATTATTGCGCCTAATAATCATTGGAAAACATGCTACGTCTGTCTCTTTAAGTTGTAACGATATTTATTGCTTAAGCTATTAGACGGCTAGTGTTAGTAATGGGTAAAAATCACAATGTATCTATTCCTACAATAAATAATAACATATCCCATAAATTAATAAATATACATTCAGCAAATCAGAATATTATGTCGGCAGCCGCGCGTTTATATTGCATAAAAGCTGCGACGCTGTGTGCAAGCCGCTTTAATACCGGCTTGCGGCCAGTCTGCTTGCCTGTAATGTGCAGATAACTAACACATATTCACGCACATACCAATTGTATTGCACTTTCTCTTTTATTGGAATTCATTTCTGAAAACTTAAATGAATAAATGTTCTGTAAATGGAAAAGTCACTTGTACTATGTTCCAAAGGATTTTGCAACCAAATAAAGACCTAGAAGGCTAGTACTATGTACCTAGTGAATTTAAACCAGGATAAAAGCTTAAGTGTTCGAGTTTGATTTACAGATTATTTCAAAACTTAATGGTAATTTTCATGTGAAATAAAAATCTTATAATTAATTAGATTAACAAACAAAATTTGAAAATGTCTAGAATATACAAGTTCTTAACTTCCCAAAAGGTATTTTATTGTTGTTAGTTAATAATATTGTTTATCTTTCAAGCACAAACCTTGTGTGTTATTGCAAATTACCCTACTACTCGTAATTGACACATTCAAACATATTGTTTGAGTTCATTTTACTACTGTCTCGCTCCAATAAACTTCATGACGCGAGGGAAACCTGCAAAAACACGTGGAGTATCTTTCCCACTCGTCATATTTTTTTAAATTGCAACAATAGATGTGTACGGCATCAGTGTGTGTAGCCTCGGGAGCCATTTTAATTTTCCGCCAGCGTGAAAATTTACACGAAACGAATGAACCATCTATTTTAATGAGGTTTAAAAGTTAACTGATCAACGTTCACAGCATGAGGGTTGGAGAACGTCTGTTTGAATAAAGATTAATGTTTGTGGAGTAAACTGTAGTAATTTTATCATTGTGTATTTTTTTTGGAGTGACCTGGAGTCATATTAAATATGGAATGCTGATTCGTGTGATTCTTTATTCCAGCAAATCTACTTAAACATTAATCTTCAAAAATGCATTGGGTACACACAAAAATACGTATTCATAAAAAAATATTTTTCACTACAATCCGCTTCTAAAACTGTTTGTGGCGACTTCCACGTACAGCGCAACGCAAATATACTACAGCGCCATCTACCGCAGTTACACTGAACTACGGAGTAACGAAGGAAACTAAGAAACTACCAGTCCTGAATCGCGCAGTGAAAAGTTCTCGCGCCAATTATCATTTATACAACATCCCAACATCAACCGTAAGGCAGTTGGCCCGCCAGGCATGATCACCTCGCCTGGTCGGAGGATCCTTCCTTTGTGTTGGAGGGACATGACACCCGTTCCTCCACATGTTAATAGAATTGAATTATTATCAAAATTTTGTATTACATACGTAGTCACAAAAAGAGTGTTGTTTTTCAAAGAGTTCCTTTACTTAATTAAAAACCAGAAAAAAATGTAAATTAACAAAATAATCGAGGTATAAAACCAGTCGCTCTCTGTCAATACACCAAATCCTACGGCCCACTCAAAGTCAAACCCAATGACGTATATGATTGAATTAGAGGTTAATTGCTAAATGAAGTGTCTCCCGCATCGAATTTGTCCTTTTGCCTGATATGATTTGATCAGGTAAAGTATTTTCCGAACCAATTAAGTTAATGGAAAACTGTGCGACCAATGTCAATGATGTTTAAGTGGATTGTGTAAAACTGATCGATGAAATTGTCAATCAATTAGCGAGAGTGAGCAGAGAAATTTTATATTAATAACTTCATAAAATAATTCCAATAGCCGGGGATCCCGGACTATTAAACTAATTTTATTTTTGACTACGTCCATGCATGTATGCAAAGAAAATTTTAAATTTTCAGTGGTAAACATTTGTTTTATTTAAAAAAAATAATTCTGTCTGTTTATTGTTTAATTATGTTGAAATACTTAATATTTTCTGTCTACAAAATTAATAAAATATTATACCAAATGCTATACCCATTTATAATTTACAATACAGCGCAATTCAGCGCAAGTTCTGTTGGTATGATTTCAATATACCTATAAATTTAACCTACATATAGAAGATGTTATTACAAAACTATTTAGACATATTTGATTATTTATTCTGTTTTTTAAATTATTTGCACGAGACATAATTTGTTCGCCAAATGTTTATGTTATTTTTTTTTTTTTTACGAAATTCTTTGAACATTGGACCTAGGGTAGAAAAGCATCAATCTGGCATTGTCATCGTCTGAATTTGTCCAATTTATAATTAAAATTAAAAATAAAACAATTATGAATTTTCTTATGCATAATGGTATACAAACTAAAAATCAACATTTAAAAAACCCCTTACTTACTCTAGCACTTAATCGAGTAATCATACGCCAATGATATTTTTGCAGACATTCGGTTATTCTTCCCCACTTTCCCCCCCATAACTTTTAAACAACTCAACCGATTATCATGAAACATGTCTAAGAACACTCGCACGTAACTCACCTTTCATACAAAAAAACAAAATTGAAATCGCTTCAACCGTTCGCGAGCTTCGGTGCCACAGACAGACAGACAAACAGACAGACAGACACGTCAAACTTATAACACCCCTCTTCTTGCGTCGGGGGTTAAAAAGGTTTTGTTTAAGTACCTACTTATATCGTATTCCAGAAAATAAGATGTCAGTCCACCACATTTACATATATGTTTTCGCAAATTTACATTAATATGATCAAAAATGCATTTACATCAAGTAAACGTATCATATATGACGGTAGCAGTATATGGTGACACTTAAGCCGAAAGTGCCCTTAATACTGTGCTTAAGAGTGCGAGCTACAGAAATGTTCAGAGGCTTTTCAGGGCAACACTCTTAAGCCTTTTAATATCGCACCCCTAGACGTGCTTATCGGATCTCTTAACTGTTTCCATTTTTAATAGCGTTTGTAGTTAATTCTGTGGTTCTTTTAACGAAAATGCAGGGATTAACTCGCTTTTAAAATGCTTTATTTATGTATGTTAAATTGTTTCACTGAAATTGTGTATTTTTTTATTTATATTGAGATTCAAGTTTAGATATAGAATTACGCAAATTTAAACTTTGCGACTCATTTGTACAGATAGGCTATGATTCAAATCAAAATCATTCTTCTTGTAAAACTATACTCAACAAGACTTTCTAATAAATTTCTCAGATATAGTAATTATATGTGATAACAATGATAGAATTCAACAGTCTCTGATTAATGTTGCAACGTAAGTATCAGCAGTCAACAAATCTCCAGCCCGAACTTATGGTGTTACTGTTATGAGGATTTGTGAATCAGGGTTTTTAACAAGTAAAATTTTAACAAAAACCGACTTCAACGTTCGACTCGATTTCTCATGAATGCCATCATCAGATCTTAGTGTCCTTATCATGGTACTACCGTTGGGATATCTCCTTTCTATTAAAAAAGAATAATTAAAATCGGTTTAAAAACGACGAAGTTATCCGCGAACACACATAAAAAAACATATATACGGTCGAATTGAGAACCCCCTCCTTTTTTGAAGTCGGTTAAAAAAGAAATAGAAATTAACTTGAACTTGAAGGAAACTTTAATTAATTAATTAGACTCGATGAAAAAGGCAAGTGTCCATATACTATGTCCAGTACATGACAGCTCGCTTTAAACGAAGTCAATCAGTTTCATAAACTCGTTAAGTAAACGCAACTCACGCCTGCATCAATAAACGTACGTGTTTCTATTTAATTTCCTTAATTCTCTTCAGGGTCACTGTCAAAGTAAGGACGTAACAAATACAGTGCGACGATTGTCCAAATTTAATTATGTATTGCAGGCCAACCCTTCTGCTGCATTGGGGCAAAATGGTCTCTAAACTTTGTATAGCATCGGCACATGGGGCCTTACTTTTGTAATTTTATTAATGACGTAATAACAGTTCTGTCAGACGCATGTGTGTGCCCATGAGCGATAGTGGAGTCGTTAGCTCGGACGGGTTAATATTCGAGGGTTGGATTGGGGATTATCTATGAAATCTATGGTGTTATTCGGTATTAAAAGCGGCGTTGAATAGTTTGCCTCGTGTCCGCATGTTGGTAACTGCCTGCTTATGTGGAAAACTTGATCAATATTGACGATAGCTTCTATTTATACATGCTCTAATAGAATACTCTTTTTCAGAGTGATTTTGCTGTTGTTTTATATGAAGGTTTAAACATTTTTTTTTCATTTTTAAATCAAAACTATAACATAGAGATAAGGCATATAGCGTATGGTTGGATTGTAAAAAAATCTCTTCCAGTTTTTATCAAAAACATAACCTGTACCTAAAAGTAACTGATAAAGTATGTAAAATCATATCACCTGACAGAGGAACCTGTAATATTTCAGTAAAGAGAAATCGCGATGTAATTATGTTTAGTGAGTAAAATTGAATACTGGATCCAATAGCAAAGTAAGTCTGTGGATACAGTTCCCAAGCGGCTCTAATTTGCAAAATTCAAAAGCCAGCATAGTTGCCAACCACTACTTTATTAGTCACATTTTGTCTGAGAACGGTCAGATTTTGTCCAACAACAGACAGATTAAACCGGTGCAGACAACAAGCGTCTATTACTCACAAACTTGATCGTATTAAAGTTTTCCGACGGCTGCTCTGAAATATGAGGAGTACTCCGTCTAAATTTAACTTGTTATCTGATCGAAGTATAAGTGGCAGGGAAATTTTGTAACATTAGTTATTTGAGATTAAATGGTACACTTGGGAAGTTTGGAAAGTAAATTTCATGTACTTTGAATGATTAATACCAAAATTGAGGTTTTTGTGGGTTTACATAGGATTGTGTAAAACAGGCAATCAGTATTCAATTTTTCTAAAGACAGTATGTCCATTGACTTAGATCTTAATATTCTACAGTCGGTATAGGTATAAAAAAAACAAGTATACGGTATAAAGCGTCAATTTCACAGTTAAATAACATAAACATTTATATGTTCAGTCCATAAACGTAACGTTTATATGTTAGTACTAAACTACAACAACACCCAACGTACTATTTGAATTCTACTCTAATTTCTAAGATTAGTCATTTTACACTGAAGTCACTTCATTGGTTCCATTAAATAAACTGTTTTTTTAATGTCCTGCCAAAGAAACCAACACTCTTGGAGTTTACTCATGCTTACCAAAGCATGAGTAAAATTCAAGAGTGGTGGTTACCATACTCATTGCGAATGCAGATAAAGCACACACCCACACTATGTCATGTTATTGACATATGAGAATATTACTCAGCGCTATGACTGCATGTCTGCATATTTGACAGCGTAGTGGTTTAGCACAGAGTGTTATGTTTACGAGTGTGTTTGTAAGGTCTGCTGCAATGTAGGAATATTCTTGGTGACAGAGTTGTCTTTTAAAAGAAATAAAAAACTGATTTGAGAAATATATACGTGCAATCCTATCGTTGGTCTAGTCGATCCAGAGGTCTCCAATCGATTCCTGGGTCGGATTGCTGTTGGGTTTTACAATCGTTATTGGGATGTCAATACCCTCAAATATACTGACAACTAGTTCAAAGTTTATAATTCAGTTACCCTCAATGTTTCGGAGGTCCTATGCCAGTCGTTTCGTTGAAAAAGTGATATTTAGGTTGAACTGGTAGCCAACCCCAAATTCATCTTGGGAATAATAAAGCTAGGAAGATGATGTTACGTGTAAATCCTTGGAGCGAGTTTCGTATGGTGTCAAAATTGAAGCTTCATTGGTACATAGCTCTTTGAGTTATTCATGACATAGCAACATAATATTTTTATGTATAAAAATCACGATTAAAATAAGATACTTTTCGAATATATTTTTTTGTGTTAGATTGTGTTAATATTCTTGAGAGTACTTTATCAATAAATATCAATAAACATATCATGTGCATTACTTTATTCACGAGGCACCCTTCATAACAGTTCACTGTCTAGACACGTAAATATGGCATACATTTGTCGGTGAATGTAATAATTCATTGTATGAAACTTTGGATGCCGCTGAAAGTCCTCATTTTGAATAACGAGTTGTGTTTAATTCGTTTTAGCGCTTGCGTTGTTCGTCAAGTTTCATATGAACACTTTTAATGGAAAATATAGCTGAAATATACAACGTAATTTAGTCGTTTTACTTAAGATATCTAATTCATTATAATTTACAATATACGGTTCAATTTACGTACATTCATTTTATTAACATAACTAAGAATCATTCTGGTATCTGTCTGTGTGTTGGTTTGGTTAAAATGTGCTAATATCATTGCATATAATAAATTGCATTCTTGGTATACAACATAAATATCGACAAAGGCATAATAGACATAATTATATTGTCTGCAGTATGAGAAAGTTGGTAGTAAAGCTATTATTTTGTTCATAGTTTTGTATTATTAAAAGATTATTATGTACAAGAGTTACCATTTGGCGATTATTACTCCTTCATAAACTAGTGGTTTTTGTGTGGTCTCTATCAAATGATTAGCCTCTAGAAAAGTTTTGGTGATCTTACCTTTTCTGAAGAGGGGCATTTCAACAAGGGTGTGGTGTAGTATTCAGGCAGCTTAGTTTTATACTAACGTTATTGTAATTTATTCTACACCTTACATTTTTCTTTTGTATTGTATCCCAAAGTATTTAAACACAAACAAACATTAACGCAAATAGCGTTATCTCTGTTCAAAAACTTCCCCTCATCCCCATTCTAAACGGAAACCCCTTTACCTGATTGATGAATCTCATAACAAAAGACATAACTTGACACGGTCAGCGATGTCGTTCAAAGATATGTGGTTTGTCATCCATCATTGCAGTATAGGGTACGAGTTACGATACTTATCATATCTACTCCATACAATACATATCATATAATGTATGGATATGACAAACATGGTGAAGTGGTTTAAGCGGTCACTTTACCGATTTCTAATAATTAATTAATTAATTGAAAATTGGGTTCAATCAAACTGAATATGGAACAACACTTTGTGCTATCCATTAATTGTTGTTCTGAGTCAAGGCGTTCCCTGTGTCTGTTTTGTGTATGTTTGTAAAATAAAAAAAACATAAAAAAATAATCCTTGTTTTATGTATGTACAAAGCTATTAAATAATAATAAAATAATAATAAATTAATATTTTCGAAGATGTATCACATAACGCCATCTAGTCCCAAACTAAGCAGAGCTTGTATAATGGGTACTAGACAACTGATATAAATAATAATATATGTGTATATACTTTTTTATTTTGTAAGTCGGTACATACATATTATACATAGAAAACACCCAAATTGCGAAAAAATATTAGCAGATCATACAAACACTTGGTCCGACCCGGGAATCAAACCCGAGATCTCACGCACAGCAGTCGCGTACGCTACCACTGCGCCAACAAGGCAAGCAAGGCAACACACATCACATCTTATGTGTATGTTATAAACTTCATACCTACATTGTTTTAAATCTGATGCAACCATATCCCAT
The DNA here is from genome assembly GCA_949125395.1 of Diaphora mendica. Classification (NCBI taxonomy): domain Eukaryota; kingdom Metazoa; phylum Arthropoda; class Insecta; order Lepidoptera; family Erebidae; genus Diaphora; species Diaphora mendica. The sequence continues at coordinate 37,171,853 of OX421310.1, read as the reverse complement.
ACTATTACTTAGACTAATCTATATGTGTATAAAAATGAATCGCCGAAATTTATGTACGCGCATACCTTCTGATCGGCTGCACCAAATTAAATAATTATTTTTTCTATGTGTTCGTTATTGTTAGGGCAAGGTATGTGTATAAGAAAAATTAAAAGATAACAGGAAAAGTCTTTTTTTTCTGTCCACGACAGGAAGCTGAGACAGATATCTTATATATAAAATTCTCGTGTCACAATGTTACTTACCATACTCCTCTGAAACGGCTGCACCGATTTTTATGAAATTTGGTGTGCATATCGGGTAGGTCTGAGATTCGACCAACATCTATTTTTTATACCCCAATTTATTTATTTTTATGGCAAAACAACGTTTGCCGGATCAGCTAGTTTATATATAAAAATGAATCGCCGAAACTTATGTACGCGCATAACTTCCGATAGGCTGCACCAAATTAAATAATTATTTTTTATGTGTCCGTTATTTTTAGGACAAGGTTTGTGTACAATTAAAATTAATAGATAGCGGGAAAAGTGTTTCTTTACTGTCCGCCACGGGAAGCTGAGACAGATAAGTAAATATGGCGGTGCGAAGTTCGCCCGGTCAGCTAGTAATATTAGAACTCTGTCAGTGTGTCTGTTAGCCTATCACGCTTTCATGGCTAAACCGCTTTACCGATTTCATCATTAACTTTGCCATAGAGATGCTTGAGGAAGGACATGGGCTACTCTTTATGGCATAACAGATATACACGTGGGTAGAGTCGCGGTAAAAAGTAAGTATCTTTATAAATTTAACCAGTTGTTGCCCACGGCTCCGCCCACGTGTATGTCGGTTAGCGCGGCAAATAGTAGCTTATGTGTTATTCTGATGTATAAGCTATATTACTGTAAAGTTTCATCCAAATCCGTTCAGTAGTTTTTGCGTGAAAGAGTACAAACATCCATCCATTAATTGCCTCGTTGGTCTCGCGGTCGGCGTGTGCGACTGTTGATCATGAGGTCTCGGGTTCGATTCCCGGGTTGGAACATTTGTTTCGGAGTTTGGGTGTTTTCTATGTATAATATGTATGTATTTACAAAAAAAAAAAGTATGTATGTATTTGTATCAGTTGTCTAGTACCCATAACACAAGCTCTGCTTAGCTTAGGACTGGATGGCGTTGTGTGTTAAGATGTCCGAAATATTTATTTATTTATTTATTATCCATCCATACATCCATCCATCCATCCATACATCCATCCATACATCCATCCGTCCATCCATCCATACGTACAAACTTTCGGGTTTATAATATTAGTATAGATAAAGAATGTATAATCGAGAATGAATAAAATGAATGAATTAAAAATAAATCGCAATATTTAAAAAAAATACAATCGAATTGAGAACCTCCTCCTTTTTTTAAGTCGTTTAATAAGACAAGAAGAGACATAAAATGCTATTAAAAGTGCTATAGGTCGGCTACACGCTTATTTTCATAATCCAAATACAACCTGTTAAACTTTTAACTTGTTGATATTTTGGTTGCCTTTATTAGATTACACAACCTCGTGTGATTAAAACAGTTAACTTTATCTCTTTAAACCGCATCGGCATTACGAACTTTCTAAATGGATATTTGAATAAGTAAACATCTCTGAACGATAATTTAAACCTCCAAAGTTTGTTAGTTCTATATACCATTAAAATAAGCATTTCGTGACTTATGTTTTAGGTGTTACTGTATACCGCAAATGTTGCCACAAGATGCTCATAAAACGATGTAATGATACATAATCATAAAAAACTAGTTTTGTGAGTGTTATAAAACATCTGCATACAACTACATATTTTTCATTTATAATGAACTTGATTAGTAGCATGGTATTGAATGGTATAGAAGCCAAAACCTCCTTTACACTCGAATAGCTTTTACACGCGGCTTCGCTCACGCAGACTTTCATCCCCCGATTTACCACCTTAGAGGTGTCATTTCCAAAATTCTTAGTGCTCACTTACGTTATATAAAGAACCTACATGCAAAATTTCAGGATTCTAAGTGCGTTGATTTCTGGGTATGTCAGTCAGTCAGTCACCTTCCTCTTTTATATATATAGATGAACTACGGCGAAGGCAAAAGGAATTGTAACAGTTTTGGTAGTCAATGTTTGTTATACCATATGTTCCACCGTAACGCCTAAACTACTGAACCGATTTTAATAATTGAGGTGTCAAGAGATGCCTAATGATGGCCCGGATTGTATAGGCTACATAAATTTTAACAAAACTTATTATGTAGTTGGGTTATAGTTTTCTAAATAATTTCTTGTTATGGAGAGGTTTATGTAGATTTGTGGATAGTTAATGAATATTTCGGACATCTAACACACAACGCCATATAGTCCCAAGCTAAGTAGGGCTTGTGCCATGGCATGGGTACTAGATAACTGATATAAAAAGTATAAATGGGTTATACTTTTTTTTGTAAATAAATACATATTATACATAGAAAACACAAAAAAAAAACCCGGAACAAATATTTGCAGGTAATACAAACATTTGGTACGACCCGGGAATCGAACCCGAGACCTCAAGCACAGCAGTCGCATAGGCTACCACTGCACCAATGATTATGAATGTACTTAATGTATGATTATCCGGTATTATAAACATTAAATCTGAATTGGCTGGACTACTATAAACCATCATTGTTAAAAAATTCACCATAGGACGTCCATTGCTGGGAATAGGCCTCTCATAATAAATCCCAAGCAGTCCTGTAGAGTTTCTATTGACAAATTCATATTTAGAGATTATTTTCACCCATTTTTCTTTTGCTGTGCCAGACTTAACATTGTGTCGTATCTTCAAAGATCTACCAAAGCAACGCGTCATCTAAATATTTACACAAGCATATATTATACTCTGCAGCTAATTCTTAATAGTTTATGCAAATCTATGTCAAACGGTTCCTGAGTAAATCTTCCATCTCTTTCTGTCGTCATCTCTCTCCAAGATGAAAACAAAATGCTGATTTGCATGTGCAAATAACAATGTAGTGAAATCTAAACAGCAATTTGGTAGACAATTGAAAGCCAGCTGCGTCGTCCCTTTTGAGATGGGGACAAGAATTAAACAATAATTCAGAGTTCCTACGCAGTACTCAAATAACTAGAAGATCCGCTATTGTTTTGTTGGTGACTGATAATGCACCTGAGCCCTGTTAAAAGATAAATGAGGTAATTAACTTTTTCTGTATTTAGAACCCCATTCTTATTCTTCTTGTTTAAATATGTAAAAAGTTCCCTTTAAAGTTACGAATTTAAATCCAAGTACTTTAACTGTGCAATTAAGACTAATGTGTACGTGTGTGTGTGTGTGTGTGTGTGTGTGTGTGTGTGTGATATTCTTCTATAAATAGTCTAACGTCACCGCTATGTCCTTAGCGTAAAGCTCTTTTATCATTTTGCTAATCAGGCAAATGATTACCACTGCGCTATTAGGTCAGAGTTCCACTCAAAAATGTGAAGTATTTTTTCAATTTTCTTACTTTTTATTAAGAAATTACTTACTTTTTAGCATAGTTTATTTATTAAAACTTTAAAACAATAGAGTAGAATTAATCAAGATTCAAAAAATTAGACAACATATTAATTGTCATGACATCTTTTGTTTTATTTATTCGTAATGTGAATGCATAAAACTACGACACGCTAAAGAAGGAGTCATTACATAATTAAAAATAACAGACACAACTAAATAATCAGCATAATCTCCTGCCCTTGTTTAGTATTTAGTTATTAAAAGTTTAGTATCTAAATACTGAACTAGGGCAGATTTAATCAAAACTAATTCTTGCAATTTAGGAGCCAAAATTACAATTATCATTTTTTAATTAAATCATCAATATTTCAAAACAAAATTCTTTAAGTAACACTAATGTCATCGTATATATCATTACATATAATATCAATAATACGCATACATAAAATCATTAGCAATCCATGCAGAATGATTAATGGATATCTGCAAGCGAATTTTCCAAATAAGGAACCCTAAAAAGGAAGCAACAATGGTTCTCTATCAAGCGAACGCCGAAAACATAAAAGTGTCATGTGCATAATGCACACAATGAATGTCTCCTCTGAGACCTCTAATGCTCTTTAGTCTCTCTCTAGAGATGTAGGTCACTATGCTATCTATGATTTCCTAGTTTTATTGTATACTATCCTCTTATTGTGTTTGCATAAAGTCCAATTTTCATATTTTCTGATTTCAATTTATACTTTCTAAGTAAATTGTACTCTACCACCTTTGATTTTTAGGTTCATATTACTATAACTGAAAATATAGTGGCAAAAAATGCGCATACGATCAGGGTAACAGATTTGTGCATGCGTGGGGCGTCTAATGGTCTATGCATTCGTTTAGTACATGAGTGCATTTAATTTATGGCTACCAAGAAAAGGGTGGTTATCCATTGTCAACATTATCTTAAATATTTTATCCTGTATTACTCTAAGTCTCCTTTTATTTTCACTAACTATAAATTACGCCACACAACAAGATATCTATGAGGGAACGAATGTAAACAATCTTTGTTTAAATGAGTTATGCATAGCTGTTTAGGTTATTTTTTGCGTCATGACCAATGTAGATTATGTGGATTATTATATAGTATTTATAAAAGTTATGACTTATTTGACTATTTTAATAAAAAAAATACTCAAAAGAAAGACTGCTGTTAACTCTTATTTCAATCCAAAAGTTTTTGAGCAAATTCTGAACATCTGAAATGAAATCAGTATATTTCATATTTAAAAAATGTGTTAATAGTATTACTAAAAGAGACTGGTCTGGAGACCCACTAAAGGATTAACGTAGCCTAGGCTCTGGAATTGGCGACCTTCCATGGACCGGTATACTCTTTTTTATGAAGCTATCTGACATACACTGTGCGTAAAAGTTACAAAAGAATAGAATTAAAAAAGTTTTTAGAACCGTGCCTCGGAACCTTTGTAGGTAGTTCATTTAACAGCCAGTATCCGTAGCCGGCATCTTACCAAGGCTCTTTAATAAGACCTGTAACAAAATCACCGAAACTCAAGAACAAATCTTACATTTCCATACATCAATATCACAGACAAACTCCCTACACTGGTAATTAAAATAGACAATAAACTTTATCCTCGTATACCACGTCTTAAGCCCAACCAACCTAAAGGGCAACCACCCCAGATCTGTTTGCACAGTAACCTACATTTCTGCTTAGCATAAGGGATGGCATCATTAATGTCGGACGATCGGGGGAAGCCGTGACTTTGAATGCATTGAGCGACATTCTAAGTTTGTTTATAAGATTTTAAGCGATTTTGGAAGTGTCAAAAACTTGTTGGTTTCAGTCTTTGTCAACATCTTTTAACGTGTTACTTTAGAATGATGAGAAATTTCCTTTTAATAGACTGTACATAGACAGATACATACATACATAGATAGATAGAAATCTCTTTATGTGTACACCGTTTTACATATTTTTAAGAGGACGGCCTTATTGCCAAAAGCAATCTCTTCCAGGCAACCATACTGGAGTAGATGTACCTATCATATTGCTAAGAAAATATTATGTTGATAAAGCGAACTCCCTCTCGCATGTGTATTTAATAAACGTGTATTGTAGTGTTTTGTCCATGAAAACAAATAAAAATAATTAAACTTATTTCTTATAATATTTTGTTTTTTTGCACATTAACCTTTTCAAGAACTTTATAAACACGTAATCGTTACTCAGATGGCCACTGTAGATTGTAGTAGTAGTACAAGACGATATTTTATTCTATATCATGGAGATACAGTTCAAAATAATATATCCACCAACTCTATATTATAGTTTCTCTAACCATTAGATAATAACAGCCACAAAGAAAGGAGTGATACAGAACGACATTGCTGTATTGAAAGTAAGTTGTAACAAGAAACTCACAGTTTCAATGTTATTCTTAGTAAATTTTCATCTCCAAAAACCTTTTTCTATTACATACCCATTGATTTGATTCCGCACTAAGCCAATGGTTAAATAAAAGAAAACCGAAGTTGGTTCAGCTTCAATTTCAATATCTTATCGAGTCCATGCCTATCTATTGTAAGCAACGTCCGAGTGGACGGAAGTATGCACTATGAACGCAACGAGTAGGCGTCACCGTTGCCTTTCATGCCACCCTGTACATATATTCCATTCAAATTTTTACCCTCAGAGTCGTGGGCATGCTCGATGAGTGCTCTAACGTCCATTCAATGCAATTTGATGAAGCCAACGCGGTGTACCCTATTCAAACTGAATAGGATTGCCCACGACAATGCTATGATTTAATAGAACCGCACCGAAATATTGGTTTACGTACTCCATGTTCTGCTAGGATTCATCTTATTCTATGTTTAGTAATTGGGTTAATATAAGATGAATTTTAGCTACGATCAAAGCTTTCGATGTTTTGATACAAATTTCAGTAGCAACAGATTATACATATAATGTAATTAATGGCGTCGTAAATACAGAGATATAATATTAGAACGAAGTTCCTTATCGCGCGTTGCGAAAGGGGGTTAGACGGAAAAAAATGTAACGACACTTTTACCATTGAGTTGACGTCATAGTGCTGGATACTCAACGTTAAATATAACAAACTGATTGCCAACGTCCATACCATGTTGAATACACCGGTTCTAGTCCAATCACCGAAGTTAAGCAACATCGGGCGTGGTTAGTACTTGGATGGGTGACCGCCTGGGAATACCACGTGATGATGGCTTTCTGCATTTATTTACACAAAATATATTGTTTTATAGTATATTTTGTAAAGTTTGATTATTTCTAAAATAATTTGCGTATTTTATGCGCAAAAAAATATATATATGTCGGAATGAGGGTATCCGAATAATAAAAGTGATACAAACATTTGCCTCTATCGAACACTACGGAACAGTCTATATAAAGCGGGGCGATCGGCAACAGGACACAGTTCTCTTCAGATCTCGCGACGACCATATCTATTATTTGATTTGTGATTTATTGTATCTCTGTGTTTTATATTGTGTGTATGAGACGATATTTATCAGTGGGGGAATTACTAGCCTAGGTGGCGAATTCCACAGGGCACCGCGGAGGAGTGAGCGTTGTCCCAGCCCCCTCGTGGGGGTTGCTGATGGTGTTTAAGTTAATTCGTATCCGTTTAGTAGTGATTAGTGTTTGGCTATAGTCCAGATTGGCAGTATCTGTGATTCATGTTCTCGTTTATTCTTGTGTCTCCGACATATATATCGTCATTGTATACAATTCCTAGGAAATGTATGTAATTCCTAAAATCGCACGGAAATGTGTGAAATAAATTATATTATACTTACACATTTCCTAGGAAATCTATACATTTCCTAAATAGCAATCGGAAATGTAAAACATGTAAGATATTGGTGGGTAATTATTTCTAGGTTAGGTTAGGTTAGATTATTATTATTTTACGGTATGACTGTTACCCGATTGTCTCAATAAGTGCTATAATAAAAAAATATTATTAACGACGTGTTTTATTACTGAAAGCCTTTACTTTATACATTTCATAATACGATATTGGAATTATATACAATTCCGAGGAAATTTATACATTTTCTAGGATATCTATGCATTAAATAGTTTTTCAAACAATGTTTTATACATAAATATAAATATAACCGGTAACATATATAAATAAAATTCGTTCCATCCGGGTGTCCCTTGACACCTCTCAAGTTTTTTATTGTATGTTTTGGTTAACGTTTATACATACATGCATATAGTTACCTATATAATTATATTGCTGACATTATGAATAATTGTTACAATATATAGCGTTAAGTTACCTAAAACAGAAACTATATTTCGCCAGGGTAATGAGAACAGGCAAATAAAGAAAGCCAGTTTAAAGGACAGGCAGGGACTAGCTAACAAAATAAAGAAGGTTGTTTATTAGGTACGCGGGGTAGCTATAAATTTCTTTTTTTTTATGTAATAGGAGGGCCTACGAGCAGACTTGCCCCCTGATGGTAAGCGATTACCGTTGCCCATAGACACCCGCAATACCAGAGGCGTCACAAGTGCGTTATCGGCCCTTAGGGGATGAGGGAGGGGGGAGATAGGGGGAGGGGTTAGGGTATGGGCCTCCGGTATCCTCACTCACTCGGTGAAACAAAGCGCAAGCACTATTTCACACCTGTTTTCTGTGAGGCCGTGGTTTTACTCCGGTCGAGCCGGCCCATTCATTCAGTATCAGTTGCAATTGAATCAGACTGAATTAAATTTGATTAGCCCTTACCCTTATTTGTATAAATATAGGCTGGATAATATCAAAGAAACACGGAATATATCAACACAGACTTAGTACGTAAGATCAGATTTCGAAAACCACAAGTACTTAACACGACAAAGCAACACATTCAGACACACAATACTTGTCACTGTTTAGCGGAATTCACTAAAGCAATAAATCTGCCAGCGACAAACAACTATAACTGAGTTATAACAACAAAGTCAAATTACTGAAGGAGTTTACCGCATCTAGAGGGTTGAGCGGGAGGCAACCGACACCGGGGAGTGTACGGTCGCAGAATACTGATGCAGCCGCGGCTTCTAACTCTCCTAAGATTTTCGGATCGGGATTTTCCTTTCTTTACAATGGGCCCTACTCTTGGGGCATATCAATTGCAAGTGGTTATGTCGTTAGAAAGTTTCTTGCGAACCGCACCGGCGTCCCCATCGATTTTCGGGCTTAACGGGAAAGTATGTGCGTGTGGCGAGAATAACTTAGCCGCCGGTTTTAGAGTGGTGACGGATTCAAATATTGCTTGATTTATGTTGTTATAGTTACTTGTAGGACAACGTTTCTTTAGCATTTTATTGATATTTATTTTTAAACTTGCGTTATTAGTGTTCTTCCTATAGTAGTCCACTGCTGAATTATTTCAATGGCAAGTGAAGAACATTATCACATCTACCTTCAATGTGGCTATATTCTAATTAAAAAGAATGTTTAAAGACTTATTTCTTTACCTTTATATTTAGTTACTATTAAGGAATAAATTTTATATTTTAAATTTAATTACAAACAAACTTAAGAAAACTGTGTTTAAATAACGCAATTTCATGAAGGTTGTTAAAGTAATTCATTGGTCTACTGATTAATTATTAGCAGCCATTTAAAACAAACATAAATCTAGAAATTCACAATTCTATCTGCAACGAGTCTATAAATCTTACATTCAATTGTGTTAAATCGAGTACCAAATTTACATTAACTTTGTTAGTGCCAGTGGGCTTTCGAGTCTCTGTACATAAAAGAAAAGCTTGAAAAGACGAATTTAGTACTTTCGTTTATTTTCTAAGATATTTTATAGTCAGTAACAGTAGTTGATGTATCATAATATGCTTAATGCCCGAGAGACTTTTCTTTAGTACGGATAATCCCCTTTTACAGAAAAATGAATAGCCAATACTTTCATGTAAATTAAATTAAGGGATCGCATGTGCGTAATGTTAGGACATTCATAGGGCGATCGATTATTATATAGAATTAGTTGTAAGCTCTTTAATGCCAACCAACTGTGCTGATATTGATTGATTCGATGCATTTGACCGTAGTCAATGAGATATTCCAGTTCATAATGTTTGGGTGGAAATTGGTCATCATTATGCAGAATATAGTTTCGGGTACTCTCATCACTTGGTGAAACTTGTTGACACATTTATATTATCATATTTACTGAAACTTGACCTATAGATATACATGGTAAGGAGTAGCCATACGAAGGCGGGGATGCGTATACCCCAAATGGGCTTACATTTTATATAGTTCATAGTGACAGGCAATTCTTTTGTATGTGAGTCTAAAATTTGAACCTCCTCCCGCATAAAATGAGAGACTGTTTTGTATCAGAACAAAATTAAAAAAAAACGACTTTAAGAACTGCACCAAAGTGAATGGGACCACACAAATAAAAAAAGAATCATCAAAATTGGTTCACCCAGTCGAAAGTTTTGAGATCCTCCTCCTTTTTTGAAGTCGGTTAAAAAGACGCTATACTTAAATTTTACGGGAAAGTTTTGAAATCTGGAAATCTTTCGAAAATTGGAGTGTCTTTTTGTACTATTAAAATAACCGCTTTTTATCAAATGCATTTGTATGTACACGGTACATATACAAAAACAACTTTTTTTTTATTTTGGGCTCCCACACAACTGGGAATTCGCAATGCATCGCAAATATCTGTGAGCTGGCACGAATGCATCACAAAGAACTTCACGCCGCATCGCATCGCAGTTATGTGTTGGAGCCCTTTGTCTGTCTGTCTGTTTGTTCCGGCTAATCTCTAGAAGGGCTGGAACGACTTTGACGGGACTTTCACTGGCAGATAGCTGATGATATAAGGAGTAACTTCGGCTATTATTTTAGACTATCTTCGACCCGCGGCGCTACCTGCTATTGATGTTAAACCGCGAGTAACACCGCGGGGATATACTAGTTATACATAAATACACGACCAGTGCAAACACACATTAAACAATTATTAATACAAATGCCTGGTAGAGGTAAAGGTAACAAACCTACATATCGCAGAGGTTGAGAAGATTTCAATGAAATTGACCATGTGGAAACTTTGATTCTCAAGGAAGCTCAAAGGGTACGTTTTACCGCGATTGCCGGCATACACGCAAGCGGAGCCGCAGGCAAAAGCTAGTAATATATTAATAGATATCTGTTTACAAATGCTTGAGAAAAAAGTAAGACGGAGCTCAATCTTTTAATTTTGTTATAGTTAATTGCAACTTGGGGATCTCTTTTACAATATTTATTCATACAAATTTATCTAATAATGTTGATAACAACAAAGAAGTATACAAAAGTATCGATCAATTGCGTATGAGATACGAAGACAGTTCTTACAACGCCCGTATTATGACTTTTAACTACATGCCTAGCAACGTAATAAGACAGCAAACAGTGCAAGCCAGGTACCAGTAAGAGACCGGATCAGTGCGGGCCCCGCCTAAACTCTGTTCACAGAGACGGAAAATTGCATTCGTTATCGCATATCCGTATCCCGCTACCTACTTGCATCCGAAGCGATAGAGCAGGGGATGAGACAATCGACTTGAATTTGAAATTAATACATATGACATTGTATTTTTAAAGGATTTTTACAAAGTTTGTAAATTTAACCACAAATATATGGATACAATTGAATTATTGACGTGATATCGTCTAATAAATTGAAGAACGCCGGCTGCATGCACGAAAGAGGATGACTCATTGTCCTGTTACACTCATTGTCCCGTTGCGCTCATTGTACATCGTTGTATGAGATGTGTTGTTGATTTCATCAATGTTTTGTTTTGACGTTGTCACGTTAAACTATCGTCCGTAAACCGACTTTACAGACAACCAATTTTCTTTGACAAAGTTCACTGCGATCACATGGTAGCCATTATAAAAAGTAATCTGTGATGCCAACATTAAATCGTAGATGTAAAATAAGTGAATCGGTATCATTTTATCGTTTTTACCGACAATATTTTAAAAAAGTATGTATTTATTTTATTAAAAGAAACTTGTTTATATATGACAGTCGACTGCCTCGTTGGTCTCGCGGTTGGCGTGTGCGACTGCTGATCATGAGGTCTTGGGTTCGATTTTCTAGTCGGACCAAATGTTTGTATGATCTACAAATATTTGTTTCGGAGTTTGGGTATTTTCTATGTATATAGGTATGTATTTACAAAATAAAGTACATAATGTACTTGTATCAGTTGTCTAGTATCCATAACACAAGCTCCGCTTAGCTTGGGACTAGACGCCGTTGTGTGTTAGATGTCCGAAATATTTATATGTCATGTTTGTCTACTATTTTGACTGAATATTTCATGTTTTAGAGAACCAAGTATAATAATATCTACATACACCTCTATCCCACATATCACACAAAACTAAAGTTATAAATGTAGCTCCGTCCGATAAATAAATAGCCGCTACAATTGATTTATTACCATTCACGTGAACCGTGAATCTACTGTGTATTCGACATCAGTGGACAATTTTATTTTATGCAGGAAAAATCAGCAAGATATATTTCAGTAATATTAAGGGACGGATGATGACAAACTATTGAAAGCTAGACATCTGCTTTAACAAGTCATATCTATAGAAGTACTTCTTGACCCGGCGAACTTCGTACCGCCATATTTACATATCTGTCACAGCTTACCGTCGCGGACAAAACAAAAGACTTTTCCCGTTATCTTTTAATTTTTCTTGTACACAAATCTTGTCCTAACAAAAACGAACACATAAAAAAATTGATGCAGCCGATCGGAAGTTATGGGCGTACATACATTTCGGCGATTCATTTTTATACATATACCTAGATATGTACACTGCAGATAATCGTAATGCTTCTCTAGATAAAAAAATACTATTTAACTATTTTTAATATCCTACGTACTTTTAGTCAAGCTTTGTATTATAATGGCGGTCGTTACTGCGGTTACGGGTTATTTACATAAATAATTATCTATCTGAAGAAAATATGTTTTGAGAACGTTGCATATTAATACTCTGATTGGATCACGTACAAATTTTCCGGTCATAGTACCATTTTCTACGCCGATAATTTCTTAAAAACTATTTCACCGATTCATTTAATTATCTTCATAATTATTAGAAACAAATATTAACATAGAGATCACTGCACTCTTAAATAATAGTTGTACAGCCTACCTAATAGTTATATAATCTACCTATTGATCCTATCTAATTAAATATGGAATAGTGTAGTCAAATACTTGGATGGTATCCCAGTGTACAACTAAACTTATTCTGTCCAATCTATTGTATTTATGTATACACGGAAAATCCAAAATATACCCAGTTTATTCAACTTGATAGAGAACGCTGTACATACTAAAATATCTACTTCATATATACATATGTACACGTTGCAAAGCCACCTCCCTTTCCACTTCGTTTTTGCGACAGTCGACATCTTCTGAATGATCTATTCATACCCCACGTTCATTCTGCTAATGGAGTTGCCTTTTTAAGGTGCAAATAAATAGTCACTGCTCCTCAAAGACGTCCCCTAGCGGTTGAAGTGCTGCTAATTAATTAGAAAATTCCAACATTAAAATATTTCGCGTACCACGATTGCGAAGCTACACATTTTCGGTATTTATTTTTGTTTTTAATAAAGTAATTATTATGTTAATGTACTCTTGCGAATATTACATTTGAAGTCCCCTCGCATAGAAATACCTAGGTGTTTTTATTAGTTTAGTCACTAAACTTTAAACTTTAGTGTCTTAAAAATTTAAAAATTAAATGTAAGTTCAGTTATAATTCTTATTTGTTTAAAACATAAGTAGGTTTTTATTCAAGCGTAAATTTACAAGAAAATAGAATAGATTGTATTCATTACCATTTTTTTTTTTTTTTTTTTATGTTTGGCCCGCCAAAATGACTCTACTCTGCCTGATGGAAAGCATAACATAACTAACTTACTGTTGACATCTTTCCATAGCACTTGTAGAAATAAGCTAAAATTCAAAATTAAAAAAACCGCTTACTCAAGCACTTAATCGAGTAATCATACGCCAATGATATTTTTGCATACATTCTGTTATTCTTCCCCACTTTCACCCCCATAACTTTTAAACGACTCAACCGATTTTCATGAAACATGTCTAAGAAAACTCGCACGTAACTCACCTTTCATACAAAAAAAAACTAAATTGAAATCCTTTCATCCGTTCGCGAGCTACGGTGCCACGTCAAACTTATAACACCCTTATTTTGCGTCAAGGGGTTAAAAATGACGGCTGCTGTATGCGAGACTAATACGAAATTTAAACCTTGAAGGAAATTACGTACTTCCACCTAAACGATAGGCAACGTGAACGACGTATGTAGATTATCAAGTAACTTATCTGCTCTTTTGCTTCCTCCTAAAAAAACATTAGTAAATCTCTGATGTTATATGAACATTAGGGTTTCTAGAGCTAAGCATAGTTTATCTAATACGACAAACTATTACATTGGCTTAATCAATATATTATTACGTGAAGCAAAATCTTTGTAGCCCTTTTGAGAAGTATGAAATTTACCAAAGTTAAAGTTTATATGGGGGAAGAGTGCCGAACGTTTAAAAATAAAATAATAAAAATAATAAGTTATGGTCAAATTTGGCGACCACTAGTATAAATAAATAGTCATACTATATATATATTCGACTGCCTCGTTGGTCTCGCGGTTGGCGTGTGCGACTGCTGATCATGAGGTCTCGGGTTCGATTCCCGGGTCGGACCAAATGTTTGTATGATCTACAAATATTTGTTTCGGAGTTTGGGTGTTTTCTATGTATAATATGTATGTATTTACAAAAAAAAGTATATATGTATTTGTATCAGTTGTCTAGTACCCATAACACAAGCTCTGCTTATCTTGGGACTAGATGGCGTTATGTGTTAGATGTCAAAAAATATTTATTTATTTTATTTATTTATACTCGTAACAATAACTCCATATAAATTGAAATCGAATCTATTAATTATTATTAAGAATTAATTCCTAAGTCAAGTTCTGTTCTAATGAAAAAAAAAACTTATACATACTTCGTATTTTTTTTTTTTGTAAATGAATGAATCGACACAATTACTTTTAAAGTAAAAGCGTTTGCACAAGCTTGTTTCAAAATTATTTTGTTATTTGAAAAATAAATTCATACTAAGTAAGATTACTACTAAGATTTAAGAACAGTGTAGGCATCCTACAAATATATCTACCATTCTCTTAATAATGAAACTAAATTCATTTGAATCTCTACTCCAGACAAAATATAACAGACAAACAGACAGATGCCACCTCTTATTGCATACTTCTCTAATAAGTCGGCAATAAACTGGCTCTTACATTTATAATCCACCCCTCGTTTAAGCCTGGTTCGTATTGGTAATGAAAATTTGAGATATTTCGCCACGGATTTAGCTCCAACAAAAATACAATGCGCCTTGTCACATTATGAATAAAAAATACCATAATTACATTATTTTCGATCTTCATGACAGTAGAACAAAAACAAAATCAATAACGTTTTTTTGTGAACGGTTTTATATATTTTTTAGCTTGCCCTATTTTTTTTTTGTTTGTTTGAGTCAAATCTGGTAATTGAATTTTGATCTTCTTTCTGTAGACAGATTGACCTAAAATTTGGTACACACCTAGAGTTCTGGTGAAAATACAATTAAATAAATTCTATTTCATTGTCAGGTTCAAAAATTGACAGGTAGGGCTTTAAAACTCTAGGCAAAAATGTTTTGTGTAAAAACAGTCTTTTCCATAATAATAGATAAAAAATGTTTTCGAGAAGTATAACTTTTAGCTACAGACTGATATAACAGCACCGTATATGGCGATTCTGTGGCCATAAAAACTGAAAACATTTATAGCACTGTATTGTATTTAATAACAGATATTCCAAAAAGTGATGATAAACTCCACATTTAGAATTTTTCGAGATTTTAAACAGTGGCTGGTTAGAAATACAATTTGTACAAAGTATTTGCCGTTGAATTACACATACTAAAACTGCGCATTTAGCGCATTGTACAAAATGAATTTGATCATTAACATAACTGCAAACTCCACACGCTCATAGATCAGTTTTAAATTAGGAATGGGGTTTTCTGGTGGCGCTGCGCTGGTGAAATCGTGTTAGCAAATGAAGTCGAATGTTGATTTACACTCATTGGGATGTTTTGTAATGTAACAGTTTGTATTGGTATATTATAGGGTGTATTAGGTTGCAATAATGTATTAAATGTTTGATTTTGTTGCATTATGACACTTCTGAAGTTCCCATAAAAATCATTAATTGATGCGATAGTGGATTGTTCTATTGGTTGATAAAATTGTTGGGTATGTATTTATATGTATATTAGATGTGACATGTTAGATGCAAAAAATGGAAATATCATATTTTGAATATAAAGCTCGGATTTGGTTCCAGTTTACCGTCAAACTTACAATATGTAAATTACAGGGGAAAGGGAAAGGAGATGGCGTGCGGTTTTAGTCGGTTCGAGTCCGACATACCACCAGGAGGTGGTATCCGAGGGGATTTCCGCAGGAGAGAAAAAAAGGCGGAGAGGTAGAATTTGTTGAATATTGAATGCTACTCTATTCATTTCTGTATTGAGATATGACCTAGCTGTTTCAATCGTCGTTTCATCAAAAATAGACGAACAATTGTCTTGAATTTGTTGCATACGTAGATTTACAGATATATTTTGTGTATTTAATTCTGCTGCAACAGATTTTACCGGCAAACTACTGAGAAAATATAGATACAAGTCTTGAGCTTGCTGAACCTCCATCTTTGTTGATTTCTTTTAAATATTTGCAGCTGATTTATCATTTTCTACGAAAGGTTTCACAGTCTTAATTTGGTGCTTAGGTGGAATAAGACGTTCAATTTAAGACGTTCGTCCATAATGCGTTTAATTTAAGTTTTAACTGAATCATTAGTATCTGGATCAGTTAGACGTCCCATCATATGAGGCAGCATTAAATCCAATGCAAGTTTATAAAGAAATTAAACTCGACGCACTATCCCTTTGCCAGATCTTATCCTGTTAATGTTCGGCATGAATGGGCCGGCTCGACCGGAGTGATACCACGGCCTCACAGAAAACCGGTGTGAAACAGTGCTTGCGCTGTGTTTCACCGAGTGAGTGAGGATACCGGAGGCCCATACCCCAATCCCCTTCCTCTACCTCCCCCCCCATCCCCAAAAGGCCGGCAACGCACTTGTGACACTTCTGGTGTTGCAGGTGTCCATGGGCGGCGGCAATCGCTTACCATCAGGCGATACGTCTGCTCGTTTGCCCGCCTATTCCATAAAAAAAAAAAAAAAAACAACTGTGTGGTAGTTCATTGCGGCCAAGTCTAATATTGTATAGAAAACGACAATATACCAATGTTTAGTAGGTCTTGAACAACTGTTATTGTCGCATATTTGCTTTACTGCCCCCTTTTGTGGAATTGTAGAAATGTATAACTTTGGGCTTACATTCTTGTTATATTGGAAAATATTTGCTAGACAGTAATGTAGTGACTGCTTCGCTTCTAGGGCAATATGTACAAAGCTGTACCTTATTTTTGATATTATAAACAGTTAGAAAACTATCCACAGTTCAATTTTCGGAAGAAATAACATCAGGTAGAATCTCAACATGGTTTGTATGAAACGGTCCAATAGTTGTAAACAGTTAGAAAACTACCCACAGTTCAATTTTCGGAAAAGATAACATCAGGCAGCATCTCAACATGCTTTGTATGAAACGGTCTAATAGTTGTAAGTTTGTATAGTTTTAACATTCTCTTGTTGTAGGGGATCCGGTATCCTCACTCACTCGGTAAAACACAGCGCAAGCACTATTTCACATCGGTTTTCTTTGATGGTGTGTTTGTAACATCTTCTCAGTATCATCTTCATACATCAAATGCTGCAAGTTTAGTCTCTATTTCTCTAGCTGGTCCTGTAACGCCAGATTCAGCCATATGGTGCTAAATCTAAGGTAGGTATTTGTTGCGTGTAAGGTGGTAGGTACTGTATTCCAGTATTATGAGGGTAGAAAATGCATTCCCCTGTTAACACTATTGCCATAAAGTATATGGTCTTTTGACAAAAATGTCCACCTTGAAAAAAAAAAAAATTGTTATCTATTCTAATGATTCCCTATTATTATACACTGGATCTCATAGTCATGAAAGAAGTAATCAAGTGGTCTGTAACTTTCATCTTCTTTGCAGCTGCCAGATTTTGCGCAGATGTCGATTGTTCTTTATTTTGAGTTTCGGTTTTCGATTGGAGCGCATTACATCTTTTTCTTGTCCTACATCTTCTTCTACCTGAACGTTCAGTAGAATCCATGACCTGTAAAAAGAGAAAATATATATACTAACGAGAGCCATTTTACCAAAGTCATTTCAAATCACTATAAGTCAAAGTTTATTTCTCCTTAACAAATATAACGAAACTAGCTTTGTTTGAGCCAACAATTTATCAAGCAACTAGGAGCAATCTGCGCAAAACACGAAAGGAAATAAATAATAATATGAAATGGGTGAATAAATATACTTAATAGCGATCATGTCACTTGAACTATACAAATCTAATCTTGGTTATAACTAGTTTGGTCTAAGTTATCACGAAAGGAGAGAAACTGATTACCTAAATGGTAAAAAAAAATAGAAAAAATAATGCCAAAGGATTTTAGCCCTAATAGTCCGTGATTTCTTGAACAAATTTTACAAGTTATTATTATCAAGCAAAGTTTTCGTGAGTAGCTTCATTTTGATAAGGAGCTCACCTTTCACCTTACCAAAATTTTTGATTGTGGTAGCTAACAAGGTTAGCAGGGACAAAAAACTTTTGAGCGTATGACCGGGATAACGTACCACGTAATTTGTAGGACAATGTGGCTGTTAAAATATATAAAATGTTAGCTACCACAATCGAAATTTTTTGTAAGGTGAAAGTGGGCCCCTCGGTAAAATGAATACATCAATGAATCTCACGAAAAATTAGCTTGATAGTAATAACTTGTAAAATTTGTTCCGGGGATTCCGGACTATAAGTCAGTAAGCCTTCGAAACTCGAACGTATACTTTTTGTTCCATTTTTAAACTTTTTGTATTAGTAAAGCTGTCTTTTCATTGTCACCGTTTCAGTGTTATGTCAAAATGACGACATAACTATACGAAATACTTAGAAATTTGTCAAACGTTCATGAAACAAAGGATTCGCAGTGAGCGAGACAGAAAATGCACTGACGCCATTTTTGACATACAATAATAAAGAAATTTTCATTAAAGTCGCTTTTGCAAATCAAATTAAATAACCAGTGAAGTAATATGTACCTTAGTGATATTTACGTGCACAGAAAATATAAATAGAAACGAAGCAAAATAATCGAGTGCAGGTCTAAGGCTGCAAGCGCGGGTATCTTCTCCGGCTTCTCCCCGCTGCGCACAGGGTGACTGGTGGAGGGTGAAGAGTTGCCAGCGCTCTCCCATTAAACTGCCCTAATTGAATGCTAAAAATATAGACTAGATAGTTTTTTAAAACCTAATAATAATAAAAATTAGAACTTTTAACTTAGAAGATGGAAAAATGCTTATATGTACTCACTAGTCCGTAAAATTGTAGTTAATATTATAAGATTATATACTACAATTTTAATATAATACTTAACTACAATACTACTCACTAACTACAATATAATATTATTTTAAATTCTTAAACAACTTTTATACGTGAAAATTGTCCACTACACTTGTTAGCATAATATGGAAATATTACTATTAAATTGAGACTTCGTTGTCATAAACATCAATGGCAATAGAGAAGATGAAGACGATGAAGTCAATTGCAAGAAAATCATCAAAATTTGAAAGATGAATATAATTTTTTTATGAGGAAATTACTTTTACACACAAAAGAGTGATACTTAGTCACAAGAATTGAAAGGACTTACAGGATGTTAACTGGCAACGCAACATGAGGCTGCGCGATTCATCAAAACTCGTCAGTGTGTGCTGAGACGAGCCGAGATATCGAAGCATAAACAAGCCTTATTGCGTCCTCCTGAGAGTTCACGTTTACATACTTTAAATAAATCAAGGTAGCAGTATGTGTTGTCACGTAGCGGCTTTAGGAGCCTAGAAGGTTGTGGTGAAGCCACGAGGTTCTGATGATGATGAAATTAGACGCTTCACAACAACAATTTAAAGAATTTATTTACTGAAGTATAACACAAACAGATAGATGTACAGTCAGGGTGTGGGTTTGAGAGATTCGACCAGTCAGTGCCTCCAGACAAGAAGCACTTAACTGTAGGTTCGCAGCGATGAGAAAAGGAAGAGGTGTAGTCCTGGGTCGGCTTTAGAGGCCGATCCCCGTAGAGGCGTCGCAGGCGACTGGCGTGGTAGACGCCGGCCGAAAGAGGTGCAGTGCTGGGGCTCCAGCGTAGGCCGGGCAGCCCAGCCACCAGGCGTGGTAGACGCCGGGCGAAAGAGTGCAGTGCTGGGGTCGGCTTTAGAGGCCGACCCCCCGTAGAGGGCAGCGCCAGCTGTCCGGCGTGGTAGACGCCGGGCGAAAGAGATCGAGCTGTAGTGCGCTCGTCCTTTTATGTGTCCCTGCGGTGGCAGGGACAGCGGCTCAGCGGTGGGAGGCGAGCGCCGATGACGCGTGACAGTGTGTATGCAATAATTTTTGCTATCTCTGTCGTGACTATTGATTAATTGCAATAACGCGTAGGTACCTGTAGGTACCTGACAGATTGCTGGGATTTAAATTTGCAGCAAGGACTGTATTACCACTATATGTATATCATACATACTAATTACACCTAGATACAGAATTAATTTAAAACCGTGATTAGGCAAACGTAGTGTGAGGCCACAAATTCGGACCGGCGGAGCGTGCAGCGGCGCGTTGTTTTGAGCGTGCACGCTCGAATACTAAACGTATGGATTTCTCTCTTGGTGTATTCGTAGCAGCGTTTTTAGCGTGTAGCTAAGCGGCGTGATCAGTGTTTTGGCGTTTTAACAAGCATTTAGCAGTGACATTTTGTTCAGTGTGTCAAGATTTGCCAGTAAAATAAGTGGTATGTTTATAAACAAAATATGAAATGGGAAGATACTGACGTATTATTAGAAGAAAATTCATTTTTAAGATGTGAATTATTTAATAAAATAAAAACTATAATAATAATAATAATGCATTTATTGAACACAGAACAAAAACACATTGACAGGTGTAGACATTTTTACAATTTTAGATTACAGGAATGTGTTACACAAAAGGTACAGAAACTGCATTCCAAACTAGGCAAAAACCTGTATTTTGGAAGAACAGTGTTCCGTCGCCGATTTACAGTACTGCAGTAAAGAAACATGTGGTGTCGCTGTGTATTTTTCATATAAATTACACATTCTTACTAAATACATTTAGAAGTTTTATTTTGAGAAAAAAATAAACATATACTCAAGAGCCTATTTTTAGTATATATGTGAGCATGTGTGGGGGAGCGTGTGCGTGTGTGTTGTGTGTGTGTGCGTGTGTGTGTGCGTGCGTGCCTATATATGTATGTGTGTGTGAAACTGTGTGTATGAGTGAATGAGTTAGTTTAGATTAAGCGTGATGGTGTTTATGTTACTTGTTTGAGTAGGTCCTCAGTCATTTGATAATCGAGCTGTTGTAGCCAGGCAGTGACTTTGGTTTTAACTTCGTGTTTGTTTAGATCAGCAATATTTAGTTTTTTGTTAGTGGTATTATATATTTTACAGCACATACTATAGAATTGACGTGTGCCAAAGGTTGTTCTACAGGATGCATTAAGAAAAACAGCCTTTTTACGTCTTCTTTTTAGCGAGGGCGTAGGTACAGTTGTGTGTTTCCTTAGGACAAGTCGGAGCACATAAAGCTGACGAACCGTTAGTAATTTGGTGTCCGAGTAGAGTGTTATTGTGGGATATCTGTACGGTTTTTTTGTTAACACTTTTAGCACGGCTCTTTGCGCTCGCTCCAAGGCTATAAGATGGGTTTTGGCTGCACCGCCCCATGCAGAAATGCAATATTGGAGGACGGACTGACCCAGTGCTACGTATATCAGTTTTAATTTGTCTAATGGTGTGATGTCTCTCAGAGATTTAAATAAATGTATCAGCCTTCTTATTCGTGTCGTTGTCAGGCGTATATGTTTATCCCATTTCAGACCACTATCTATTTGAACTCCCAAATATTTGACTGATTCTACTCTGGTTAGTGCGTGGCAGAAGCAGGTGTTCGGGGACAAGCAGTTGTGGGCCGTTATGGAAAAAAAATGTGGTGCCGTGTTTGCTTTTGTAATTGTAAAAGGGACATAGTGGGTCTTGGATAAGTTAAGGGTCAGGAGGTTTGCATTTAACCAGCTCATTACCTTCGCTAGAGAGAGTTCTGCTCTATCCTTAATTTCCTGCCAATTTGATCCCGTCACCAGGATAGCTGTGTCGTCTGCATAGGCAAAGATACTGGTATTTGGTAGAGAGAGTGTGCAGAGGTCATTTATATAAATTTGAAAGAGCGTGGGACCCAGTATACTCCCCTGTGGAACCCCGTGAGAAGTCGTAGCCTCTTCACTCTCATATCCCGTTATTTTTACTAACTGTTTCCTATTTGAAAGATAGTCCTCAAAAATTTTATGCTGCATACCACGCACTCCTATTTTTTCCAACTTAGCCAAAAGGATAGGGACAGAGACCGTGTCAAACGCTTTGGAGAGATCTAGAAAAATGCAGAGACATTTTGTTTTCGCGTCTAGATTCTTGCTTATAGCAGTTGTTAAGTCAAGAACCGCGTCTTCAGTTGAGATACCTGGACGAAAGCCGTACTGGTTCTTCGCTAAGAGGTTGTATTTATTTAAGAAATTTTGTAGTGCTTTATTCAAAGTCTTTTCCAGAATTTTAGATAATGCCGTTAGGATCGAGATTGGTCGGTAGTTGCTAACACAGTCCCTGTCCCCGGCCTTGTAAATTGGGTGAATGATCGCTTTTTTGAAGGCAGCCGGGAATACACCAGTACCCAATGCCAAGTTGCATATGTGGGTTATGACAGGAGTCAATGCACTTCGGGAGTCCTTAAGAATCTGAGAGGAAATACCGTCCCATCCAATAGCAGAATCAGACCGGAGCCGCATAATGATGGCATCAATCTCAGTCTCAGAAACCTCAGTGAGGCCCAGTGAATTTGATGGGCTATGTATACTTGGCGTTAGGTTAGCTGATCCTAACGAAGGCTGAGTGCTGGATGAAATCTTGTCAGCTAAGTTTTTTCCTATATCATTATAATATTTACATACCTGATTGACTGATGATTGAGGGTCTGTTGATAATTGCAGAAGTTCAATAGGGCTGGGGTTTGACTTGCTAGTGTTTGTTATGGATTTTATGGCATTCCATAGAGCTTTAGTGTCATTACCTGCTTTGTCAATTAAAGTTCTGGCATGTTCGATTTTAAGCTTGCGGAGTAAGTCGTTACAAAAATTTCTATAGCGCGTATATGTTATTCTCAGTGTCATATTTTCCGGGGATTTTTTAGATTTTAGGTGTAGTCTGTCCCGATTTCTTATGCAACGGAGTAGGCCGACAGACATCCAAGGCTTAAGAGTTCGATTTTTTTTTGTTAGGATGGTGAAGCTTGTATGCTTAGTGATTGTTGTTGATAGCTCTGATAGAAGACTATCCGCAGCTAAGTTAGCATCATTCATTTTTAGAATATAGGATAAGTCCAAATTGTGAAGCTCAGTTTTTACTTTTAAATGGTCAACAGTCGACTTACTGAGACTGCATTGATGTAGTGTAGGGGCTTTATTAATTATAAAAACTAAAGGTAGGTGGTCAGTAATGAAAGATTCGAGTATAAGCGTAGTAGATAAGTGAGAGGAATTAGTTAGTATGTGGTCTAGGCATGTACCAGTCCTCGTGGGATGAGTGTGCGTAGGAAAGAGACCATGAGACGCATTAAAGGTGAGATATTCTTCGGCTAAAAGGTCTTTACTATTAGGGCCTATGTTGATGTTTATATCGCCCACAAGTATCAGATCCTTAGTTGAACTACTAGTGTAAACACAGTTTAGGCTATCAATGAAGTCATCGAAATTATTTCTTGTTTTGAATGATGGTGATCGATAAATTGCCACTATATTCGTGTTACCTACTGTACAGATTAAACAGTTAGCGTTTTTAAAAATTGGTTCAGTTATTTTACATACAATGTTTGTGTTTGTGTAGATGACTATACCATCATTTTGATTAGATGTCATTTTTGTGGAATGCGTCAAATATCCATCTAGGTTAGGTAAATGGTTGACTTTACTGAGCCAACATTCTGTAAGGATTATGATGTCGTATGTAATCCTTGTTTGTGATATTAGTATTCGTAATTGATCAAAATTTTTATTAATACTACGTATATTAACGTGAAGAAGTTTCAGGGCTATATTCTTGTTACTGAAATAATTCGGGCAGTTTTCAGGTTTGCATATATATATGTCTGATGGCTTATATGAATCTAGTTCTTTATTGATATTTATTATGTTAGTCATTTTTATTATGAGATACGATACGAGTCTGCAATATTGAAACTAGATAGTTTTGTATAACGTGAGGTCCCGTAACTCATATGTTGAGTAATGTATGTGTGGATGAGTGTTGTGATAAGTGAGAGCTTTTGTAGTATGTAGTATGTTGTGTGTGTATAATGAAGTATATAAGTAAATATCATATGGAGGCAAAAAGCAATACATAAATATATCCCTTGTTCTACATAAAATGATAGCTTAAGGTTATAAAATCCACGGATAGAGCGACCTTTTTCAAAGGTATGATAGAGTTGAGTTTTAATATATATTTTACAGTAAAAATGGCAAGACCGACAAAAAAACACCAAAGATATATTGGTTAGTCACATACTTTTACGCAAGTTGTCCAGGCTTTGTTCGGATGAAATTAGGATCTGCTTGTCACCTTCAGCCTTCCGAAGAAATATGTTGCCATGTGTCGTCCAGCAAAAACGGAAAGAATTTTGTTTGGCAAATTCACGTGACAGGAAGAACAGTTTTTTTGAGCTTGCCGGAAGATGCTCAGCCATATATACGGGTTGCGGCTTACCAGGAATCGAGATGAGTTGTGTGTTTAGTTTCTCTTGTACGGTTTTTTTTTTGTTGTTAAAATTTCGTGCTGCAATTAAGGTATTCACTTTCATCTGCACAGTTTGGAATTCCGCAATAATTGGGCGTGTAACTCCTGGTTTGCCTGGCATGCGGTACACATCTCGAAGGTCAGACGTGGTTATGGTTGAGCCTATAGCTTGACCAACCTTGCACACGGTATCAGTCAGATAGGCAGTGGATTCTTTTTCAGCGTGCGGGATGTTTCGAATCTCTATGCTGGATGTTCTAGTTTTTAGCTGAAGGTCATGAATCTTCATTTCTAATGTTTCAATAGATCTTCGCTGCACCAGGCGTTCCTTTTGTAAAATTTCTAGGTTTGATTTTATTTCTTCATATTGGCTGTTTATGAACGCAATCGAAACCACAATTTCGTTGTTTGATTTTTGAACTACTGTTGTTTGTTGTTTTAGTTCAGAGATATCACACGATAATTTGGTAATGAGATCATTTTGCTTTTCACACATAGCTGTTAGCTTTGCATCGAATTCCAGTTTCCACTCGCTAAGCAGTTCCCTTATTTCCTCGCTGATTCCCTTATCGTCCGCTCCAACCATTGAGTGCAACTCCGTGCGCGGCCGTTTGTTTCTTTTAGTAGTTACGAAGGAAACTTCGGATAGTTGCAGCGAGTCCAAATCAGATTCAGACTGCGTATGGCATATAGGGGTTGTTGGGGTTTTAGGTGGTGTCCGATGTATCGACATTTTACTGCTGAGTGTAACAATAACGGTATAGTAATGATAGAAACATTAATATCTCAGTCCCACGTACTTAGCTTGTTAACGACTTCAGCAAAAAGTGTAGGTTATAGCGGTAAGACTCATTTAATAGGCGGTAATGTACGTCGTAGCACAGTGAGAACGCGCGTAGGCGTGTAGCGTAGCCGCGTCGACACCTAGCTATTGCCGTGAGTGGGGGTTGGTAGTCGCTTGCTGACGTCAGTGTGGCGCGTAGCAGACGTTGAATTTGTAATGTCCATTACTTGCCTCCGTGGTCGAGCGGCAAACAGGTTACGCCCAAGGACACTCCCACAGACGATCACTGATCAAATCTCGGCAAATCACTAGGTCGGTTTTTTGAGATTCATAAACCGAAATACTTGGGTATATTGATATCCTTGTCGACGACGTCCCACTGGGCGGCACCCAGTCGTAAAGACTCCGTACGAGTGACAAGGAATCAACAGATAGTCACTCGACCAATAGAAAAAAAGGAATTAACAGGTTCAATTGGCACGGCACTTGCGACAGCGACACACGACCGATCAACATCGATTCACGGACGGAACCGAAACTAAAAGTAAAACAATTGAACAAAGAAATTCTTTAGGAGAATTTGCTACATTATATGAAACATTACGACAATCCAAATCGGATTTTTTTGATTATACAAGAATGTCTATAAAGTGCTTTGATAATATACTAAATGGCATTGAAAGTTGAATAATAAAAAAAATAGCTCGATTTCACCAGCGCACAAAATGATTATATGTTTATGACTTGAAAGCCATAACTCCGGCCGTGATTGCACTTTGCTAATTATCATTTCAAATGACATTATGTTGACATTAAATACTATTCCGAAAGGATCGCATTCGTTGAGTAAACAAAACAAACAACAACAATTATACACGAATGTATCGTAATATCGTTCCTCTGACGTGATGACACTTGCCCTTGAATGGCGGCCTCCGATTGGTCAACGTACTTGGACGGCCCGCTCGCATGCACGGTCTATCGAAATCTAGTTGCGTGCACGCTGAACGCGACGCTGCATGCGGCAATACACGCTGAAACGCTCCGCTGCACGCCCCGCCGTTCCGTATTTGCCTCCTAAGGCGCCCTGCGGCACGATGGGTCTAGGAATTGAAGAAAGTGGCTGTCAGTGGATGGATGCAAACTGCCCAAGACCGGAATAGTTGACGCTTGTTAAGGGAGACCTTCGTTTAGTAGTTTTAACCCACATACAATTGTATATAAGGATATATAGATAAATATATTACATAATTAAAAACAAGGTAGATTTTTTTATAAAAGAAAATATTTTAAGATCTGAAAGCAACATTTATATAAATTTTATCACAATAAATTAACTGATAGTTTATGTGGAAAGATTTTTTATTGGTATGCTATGTATACAGGTTACATTCAAGAGAATCGACACATTAACTCTGAACCGAATAAAGTGTACTAAGCACTAAGCAAAGGCTGCTAGCAAGGGAATAGTTTTATATTTACAGCCTCTTTTATAATTCGATGGAGCCGGCTGCACACACGAAAAAACATGACTCATGAGGCCTTACCTCGCCGTGCGTCTTTACCTCACTATACGGCGTTGCCTCGCTCTTAGGCGTTCCTTTTAAGGCTTGAAGTGCAAGCGCTTGCGCTGCCTCTATTTCTCATCATTTCATCAATGTTTCGTTATGACGTTGTCACGTGAAAAATTTCGTCCGTAAACAGACTTTACAGGCAACCATTTTTTATTCTAAAGTATAAAGTTGAAAGTTTTGAACTTGACTAGCTTTCTAACTTTTCCATTTAAACCGCTAGATAAGATATCTTATCATCATCATCTTCCTAGCCTTCAGTATTCCCAAGATTAATTGGGGTCGGCTACTAGTTCTAGGACTGTCATGGCATCAATAAACTGCCAATGCGTTGGCAAAGATGCGTCGATTGCATGGGTGATTACTTCGAATAACAGAAATAAAAAAGTTTGAAAAAATAAGTACTTTCACTTATTGCATACAAAACGGCAATTTCATAGGTAAAGACCTATTATTAATTTACTTAGTTACTTCAGTATCTGTTTACCACATAGGTGCTAAAGAGTCGGATATCCAGAAATAGAGTTTAATTTTAGAGTAAAGTTTAAGTTTATCCTAATTAAGTATTTTTGTCATTTTTGTTTGATTGCTGAACTATATTAACTGCTGAACTATATATTGTAACACTGTGAAAAAACCATTGCCTATTCATGATGAGTAAAAGGTTTTTCTGATGTTTTCTTATTCTCATTAAGCAATTGCAGTTAAAGAAAACAGATCCATACCTATCTTTTCGTTTTGATTTACAACCTACCTAACCTAGCAGAAATAAGATAAGATTTAAAAAAAAAATATTTCGGACATCTAACACACAACGCCATCTAGTCCCAAGCTAAGCAGAGCTTGTGTTATGGGTACTAGACAACTGATACAAATACATATATACTTTTTTTGTAAATACATACATTTTATACAAACTCCGAAACAAATATTAGTAGATCATACAAACATTTGGTCCGACCCGGGAATCGAACCCAAGACCTCATGATTAGCAGTCGCACACGCCAACCAAGAAACCAACGAGGCAGATAAGATAGAAAGGATGCACCCATGAACAACGTGTATTTAAAACTCACCACCATTCACATAAGAAATCAAAATGTTATTTCATATCATTTAAACGTAGTACCTAAAATAGTGAAACTCTAAAAGACACCGAATGAAAAGACTAGACAAAAATTTCCAAACTTTAAATGCAGTATGGATAACCGTCGCGTTATCCTGCTTTGTGATGTGGGAGCTCGGCTTTGGGCATCATGAATGAGTAAAGACAAGGTCATGAATGTTTTATAAGTCACCGCTGATATGCCATGCGGGCTCGATCACACCTTCGATCGCCAAGGACACCAAAAATATTATTGTTCACACTTTTCACGGACTTTTTAGTTCCTTTTCGTTACAGGAATCGATTAGCTTTTATATTTTTAAACAATATGATTTTTGAACTTGTTATATAGAAAGCTATGATCACAATTTAATGTATTTATGCACGTGTAGCCGATAAATAGTTAACTTGAGCCAAAATCTGAGACTTTTTTTTGTACCTATTACACAACAATTACGAAGCATGGACGACAGCATAATAAAGGAGAACGGATCCATCTCTCCTTATAAAATAATGAAAGTTTCAAAAGTAAAAAAGGTTCGTGCTATGTTTTCTGTTTGTAAGTAAATATTCCAAAAAAAAAACTTGAATTGTGATGACATTGATCCACTAAAGGTAATAAATCTCTTTATTGTACCAAATCATTAACAAGGTTAACTTAAATAATAAAACTTAAACTAGGAAAGTACAATTGGCGGCCTTATCGCCCGGAGGCAATCTCTTACAGGTAAGGTACTCTGGGAAAAATGTAAAGCTAAGTATAGCGAGCGATTCAAGGTTAGCCAAAACTATTACCCTAAGGCCCCGCTGAGAATTCTGTACTTTCAATATTTTTAGTAAAAATTGAGTAGTACAGAAATGGTTAGAGAATAGAATAATAATTATTTATCACATTTTTTAGATTCTATCAGAAAAATTATAGGTCTTTACCTATGAAATTGCCGTTTTGTATGCAATAAGTGAAAGTACTTATTTTTTCAAACTTTTGTATTTCTGTTATTCGAAGTGATCACCCATGCAATCGACGCATCTTTGCCAACGCATTGGCAGTTTATTGATGCCCTTCTTGTAAAAATCAGCTGGACGGGAGGCAACAAACTCTTCAAAGGCATTTTCTACTGCCTCTCGGGAATTAAATTTTTTACCCACTAAAGAGTTGTCTAAATTTTGGAAAAAGTAATAGTCGGTAGGTGCAAGGTCTGGTGAGTATGGCGGATTAGGGGAAGGGTCCAATCCCAGCTCTTGCAGCTTGGAGACTGTCAGTTGCGCAGTATGGGGTCGCGCGTTGTCGTGAATGACCTATTAGATCATTAACTAAAATTTTCTTTTAGATCATCAAGTATCATCATCATCAACAGTTTTTAATAGTTTACTATTAGACTTGAGCATCTCTTTGAAAAAAAAGTATTGTCCTACTTTACCATGCTGGCAATAGGGTAGACGTCACCTAAGTCAAATTAGTTACTTTTTATCATCTGTCAAAACGATAACTTTGTGTGAAAAATTTACTAAATACAAACTTGTGACGTCACTGTTTTAGACCACTCAACTGAACAATATATTTCAATGTTTGTTTCATAAAAATTCGTAATGGAAATGGAAAGTTGTAATAATTATATTTTGTGAGATGTTTAGTAATCTTCGTTTTAATGAAAGATACATCGGTATTTATTTACGATACAGTCATCAACCCTATTTGGGTCGGTAAAGGGTTTATGTAAAATTTTCCTTCTCTTTGCAGTGATGTTGTCCTGACATTTCTACGTTAGTCGCCTTTGACGGCACCCATGTAATGAATAGGGTTGATGACACTATATATTCTTAATTCATCACCACCCAGATTAAGAAAACATTTTCTTTAGATAAAGACGTATTTGGCCTTTTTTTGACTTCATTTTTGCTCGTGTTTTTTATAATGTACATTTTCTCAGTCAATATAACTGATAAACAGTTATTTTATTAAGAATTGAGTGTATTCTATGTTCTTATCTGTAATCGAACGTGAACGTGTTTCGAATTTCATGTTGATCGGGAAAGTGTTTAAAGTGTGAAAGTGTAATAAGTAAGTTACGTAGATAACAAGATCTTTGCAATGACTTCATTGGGATTTATATTCATTGTGAATAGTATCACTTTACATCTTATCAATAACCTGTAATAATCCACTGCTGAATATAGGCCTCATAAAGCATAATAAAGGGCTGTATATTACACAGTATTTGTTCTGCGCGGCACTCGAACTAACAACCAATAGTTTGTCAATCACGATCGATAACGACTGGATAGCAGTCGATACAGTATGTCAATCAGTATTGTTTATTTACAAATGTTTATATTCTAACGCATGTTTATGATCTAGGTTCTGATCTTTAAAACACAACCAATCATATCTCTAGTAAAATTCGTTTTTTAGCGATGTTAAAAACATCAATGTATTCATGATCTGAATCACTTGCGCTTGAACGTTGGTTTGAATCATCTTTTGTTGAAGTCGTTGAAGGTAAATTAACCGCTTGATCATATAAATAATAAATAAATAAATAAATATTTCGGACTTCTAACACACAACGCCATCTAGTCCCAAGCTAAGCAGAGCTTGTGTTATGGGTACTAGACAACTGATACAAATACATATATACTTTTTTTTTGTAAATACATACATATTATACATAGAAAACACCCAAACTCCGAAACAAATATTTGTAAATCATACAAACATTTGGTCCGACCCGGATTTCCTTTTTTGGGGCACTGCATGCCCCGCAAGCCCTTAAAAAATGCCATGCTTGTAGCTAATATATCCAATGCTGAATGCGAGAAACCCAAAATCGATCAGAGTGGCGTGCTGCAATAAGCTAATGATGATGACAAATTTTACTTCTTCCTCTTGTTGTAGGACAGTGATAAAATAATTTAAGGTTCATTTTGTTATTATGTGCTATAAAGTCACTGCCAAACACATACGAAATATCAATTGTAACAACAGATTTCCCGGATCGAACCGAGGCGGACATTCTACCCCCTCTCGAACCCCATCCGATAATGGCGGAGGCTTGATAAAATATTCAACGTCTTCAACGTTATTTATGAGTAGCTCGGTAGAACAAAAGCTCTATGCTAGTCTCCAAAGGTTTGTTAATGTGGAAATAAAAACAAATTCATATGTAATGAAAAATAACGTACCTTCTGTTTATTTCAGTTTGGATTTTGTAGACCGTTGTTTATTATTGAAACAAGTAAAAATTGTTGTTCCGTCTTTATAAAAGGTTTTGTATTATTTTATTTTTCAGTGGTTTTGTTGTCATTTGGTGATTTTAATGGTTGTGTATAACATTTCTATTATATTATATTGTCTACACATATTTCACGTCGTGCTTGTAAGCGTACAAGGCTCCAAATCGTGATGTCTCTAATCTTTGTAACCCAAATCTATTGCGTGTTTTACAAATTAGCAAGCTATTATTTATAAAAAATATTACAGTGACCGAAAAGCTATGAGAGGAATAGAAAAGACAGAGAATCTCTTAACAGATATCAACTAACATAATAGCTAGATACTCATTTTAACAGAGAAAACCATAAGGCAAATCGCTTTCAGTACACTAAAAATGTTGACTTCAATACGGAATAAATAAAAATACTTATTGACGAAACAATTTGATGTTGGCATTTCATGGAAATAAAAACTCAATCTACTAAATACTGGTGGAAATGTTAATAAGTAGTGGTTTGAAAGCAAAGGCAATAAACATGTATCATTGAAGAAAGGGGTCGACAGTTAATTATATGTTTGACGCGTATTCACACACCATTCTGTACATATGAGGTGAACCTAGTACGAGTCGTGCTTTATGAGTATGTATTTTCAAGCTAAAAACACCACTACATTTTGAAATTATGTAGGTCGTGTCTGGGTAGGTGCGTCACTTATAAAATTAAGTTTTTTTTTACTGTTGAAATATAAAGAAATTGTAAATGTAGCTCGTAATTATTATTTTTAATCATGACACATTAAACTCTTTAAACAAAAAAAAAATTAAATGATTCTCACCGACACAATTATTGTGTCGGTGATGTCACATTACCCATGAATAAAAAAGGACCGTCGCCCGTTCAACTAGACCGGCTTTCTTAAACCATGCTGTAAGTATAATCATAGTTCTTTAACAAATATAAACGAAGGTTGTATTATTTTTTTCATTAACTATAAGCAGATTATGTACTTCGTTGGTACCTACCTGAAAAGTTAATCATAATTTTCTCATCTAAAATTCTATTAAGTTTTATTTTTACAAGCTTTTTATTAACTTGCAATGTATGTATGTATGCTTTTACGTTCGAGTGGAATATTGCAACTCAATTTTGAAGCAGATATCTTCAACCGATTTTGCTAAAATTTTGCAAGTATATATACAGCGTGACAATACAAAATTATAATGACTTGGAGCTGATCTGATGCTGGAACTGGAAGGTGGCCATAGGAACTCTGTAAAGAAACGTCGCAACATCATCGAGTTTGGACTTGTTTGATTCGTCTCGAGGCATTCCAGTAAAAGCTTGTTTTTAAAAAGCTTTCTATTTTAATTTATTAAATAATCATAACGATCTTTATAAGTCTCTATAATTTCAATCTCTGACATTTGCCGACTCTGACTTTTTCCAATTGGCTGATTCTTGGTACCGACTAAAATAAAAAGATCGCTTTCACAAATACTGAAATCAATTTTGTTTGAATTAAAAAATAAAAAGCGATGTCCAAAGGGAAAAGTTTCACGAGATTAATTCACTTGATAAAATTTCACGGTTCAAGAAATCCAACTACCGGTTGCGTGGGGCGATGAACGATACTGATTACGTTCGTCTCCACTCAGATCTACAAAATTTAGAGAAGTTCTTGTGACAGTTATAGAATTCTCAATGGGTATTTAGTATGCTTCTACGTGTCTTTTAGAAGACACAAGAATATGCACCATAATATTGATTATACGCAAACACCTTTATTTCCGCGTATGCAGCTCCTTGTAAGTTTACGAACCCTATTAATGGCCCGTTACGTATTAACATATTTTTTTATATCTAAAAAAATTAGACAAAATAGATACTCATTTTACATTACAAACGGATTGTATTATACTATTCTGATCTGCTGTGAACTTGATGAGAAAATGTTATATATAACGTACGTTTTTCGACTAAGATGAATATTGTTTTTTTTTAGTTTCTAATCATAATTAGAAACATGAGACATTAGAAACAAGCATTATGATAAAAATGACACCTTTTAGCAATATTAATGCTCTATGCCCCCAGAGAGCATACTTTTCACATATACTACGCCTAAGATACGCGCCTCTGATATTCTTTTAACTCTATGTAGCTTTATCGTAGTCAGTACGTCTGTGCTACGGGTCGTAGAGGCGCTACGAGTCCCCTGAGATAGAAACCTTCGTAACCTTACAATGTTCTGCCTCCGCTTAGAGCTAAGCTGCCTTCTTATTATTTTCCAGATCATTTTTAAAGCTGTTTACATAAGTATATGTACATATTATGCAAAAATAAATTTATGAATTGATCGTAAAACTTAGGGGCATGGAACGTTTTGTAATTTAAATCAGGCGATTTAGTCAACTTGACCCATATTCTTTTATAATCTGAGGTCGAACCCCCTATCTTTTAAAAGCAAATCGAAGATCATAATAATATTTTCTTTGAATATATATTTAACAAAGTAGTTGTATGTACAATATGACGCTTGGAAAATCAGTTGATCTTATTGACGACATTGCCAGTTGGCCATACATTATTTTTCTGGTATTTTTTTTTATTTTGACCACATCATCCCACAAAGAGAACGATAAGCAGTTTATTTAATAAGTAAGACATAATGGTCTAAGAGCTGGCTACGAAAACGTGAACTGATAAGATGTAGTCACGAATTATATATAGAACCTCTCCTTGGTAGCTTATAAGTACAGAGCGAGGCCCGTCAGAACTCTCTCCCGGGGCGGACGGCGTGGGTGGGCGGTCAAAGTCGTAAATTTTCATTAAGAAAAAAATGTTTAGGTGCCATTCTGAAATTTGGTAGAGTTATAGTTTTTAACTGCAGGAATCTAGGAAAATTATTGTCAGGAGTCTAGGTCGGGGCTTAAAGACTGTCAGAAGTCGACAAAGTTGTACAGAAATTGTTTAAATATTTCATTTTTGGTATTATTTATTTACTTTCTATAATTTTTTTGAGTACGAATAATTTTTTTAAAGTTCGTCGTCTAAGTCAGCGATTACTCGGCATCACAGTTTTGTTTTTATCTCCCTCGCTTATCCTTTTGTCATTGCATATTTATAGAAATAACAGTGTAAATAATAAAAACAATAAATAGCCAAAACTGCACCTTGTTATTTAATTTTGAAACTAGATTCGAAACGTTCCTTTTCATCGCGATAGCCGCTTCAGCAACTTGTGGCCATATCATCAATTTTTCTGTACTTAGCCATTATTTAGCCTTCTGACAATATATGTACAGGTTCGGTAAACTATTAATAATTTTTTTTTGTAATTTATATAATTTATATATATAATATATATATAATAATATAAAAATGCAATTGTCAGAACTGCACCTTGTTATTTTAACTCAAAACTAGATTCGAAACGTTGCTTTCCGTTGCGATAGCCGCTTCAGCAACTTCTGACTATATCATAAATTTTTATGTACTTACCCATTATTAAGACTTCTGACAATTTATATACAGGTTCGATAAGCAACAAATAATATAAAATGCATTTGTCAGAACTGCACCTTTCTTTACAACTTTGTCGACTTCTGACAATCTTTTAGCCCCGACCTAGACTTCTGACAATAATTTTCCTAGATTCCTACAGTTAAAAACTATAACTCTACCAAATTTCAGAACGGGTAATATTCGTTAATCAAGGTCAATAATAGTTTATTCAATAAACAATATTTTACATTGTACGTTGGTTTAAATTTTAGTTTTGGTATAAATGATCTATTTAACTTGGGTCATCTGTGCTTGGACTAGATACGAAATCTGTATTGCAGACAACAGCGCTCTTCAAAAATCCCTTAATAGGAGATACTATTGACGGTTCCAAGTTATAGGAGGCCATATCTGAAACAGTTCGTTATGGAAAATTGTAAGAAATACACTATTAAATACCCTTCATGTTTAAAAATATACGATGCAGAATACAAAGAAAAAACACTTTGTTTCAAGAGTATGTTTTAATAAGATATGAAATGCGTCAATTACTTAGTCATACGTTACAAGAATTTCTTCAGAAGGACTTACTAAAACTTCTTAATACGTATTAATATAATATTGATATAAAAGAATATAATTATAACTCTACTTCTTTTCTTAGCGAAAAGCCCGGAATAAACTCCACCTATGTCTCGCAGATCAAGTTGTAAGGAACTTACAAGCCGGTATTAGCCGTCGGCTGTGAGCCAAGCCAATCTGGCTTGTTGTTTTACACAATTAACTAGACAACTATACTAAGGTACTGCGTGCGTTGAACAAAATATTCGCTTGTTCACGTTCAATTTTATGACATAAAACTGACTGGAATTGCAGTGTTGCCGTGTTTATATTTTATGAAAGTAAACTTCAATATTAATCTAGATATTTTGCTAATATTAACGTATTCCATGCCATGTACAAAAACGTGACCAAAAGCATGAAATAGAATAATTCACTTAAACTATCACTTTCCAGGGTCTGGGTAAAGTAGTTTTCGAGCGTCTTTACTCATTTTTTCGCACCATACCCTCATGGGGGAAACGAAGGGCGTTTTTGGGTCTCCCCGAGGGCCGGTCTACCCACTAAACTCCGCGACAGCCTACCTTGGCAATCGGGAGGAGCTCCAGGAACGCAACAGCGGCTACTGGAGTCTCCCGTACCCTATTCCGCCCGTTTAATGAACGCTAGTTATGGAATTGCCTATTATTTATGGCCAGGCTCACTGGGTGTCCTCAAAGTATTGTTTTGTGGATATGATCGTTAAACACTAACTTTTTTTTATTTCTAACTTAAGTTAACTTTCAAGATCCGTTTATATAGTTTAAAACTCATGAGTCTAATAAATCCTTTTCTACCTGTTATCGTTTTTCTTAAAACCCAACAATAAGAAAATTAATAACTTATGTCAAGACATGTCTACAATAAAGGGTAAAAATGTAAGCATAATGTTAGAAAATTTTCTCTTTATTCTGTGTTTATTATCTTATCTCATCACGGTAATTCTCTACGGGCTGTTATTACGTAAAATTATGTTCAACGTTCACATAAGAAACAAGGGCCTGACATGACGTAATTTATGTGGAAGGGAGAGGTCTGTTCATTGTAGGAAACATCTGGTTTTAGTCAAGATACCACTTTTTTGCACCGTTTCAGAAATGAGTCTGTTTCTATTTTAAACCAAAGTAATGTAGGTAGACCAAACGCCTTCCAGAATAAAAAGAGCAAATTATTCGAACATTATACAGTTGTGCTATGAATTTTTCATCAGGTGCCGTTTTTCGAACCTGTTTTTAATGTTCTTTATAACACAACCTATTGCCGACGTTTTCGCTATCTATTGGTTTAATGCATATTAAACTAATATAATATTAATGCAATTTCTGTATATATTTAAGAGAAATATTGGATAGCTCTTTCATGTTCAATTTACGAATGCAATTTTAGGTATGTTAACAGCATTACAATCTTTAAAACAAAATGTTAATTATTATTCATGTTTCGGTATCTTGCACCGTATTTCGGTTAAGTTCAGTAATGGAAAAAGTTTTTTCAACTGCCCAAATCTCGGGTCCGTTCATAAATAACTGTTACAGCAAGCTGTTACGCACGAGCTGCTGTTCTGGGTTACCAGATTTTGAATTAAAATTTGGTATTGTTATATTGTAACTTCATTTTATTTATTACTTTAAATGCTTGATACTATTGTAGTAGTCCATTTATTACAAGATTTTTATTAACTTGCAGTGTATGTATGTATGCTTGTATGTTCGGGTGGAATCTTGCAACTTAATTTTGAAGCAGATATCTTCAACCGATTTTGCTGAAATTTTGCAAGCATATGTATACAGCGTGAAAATACAATATTATAATGACATGGAGCTGATCTGATGCTGGAGCTGGAAGATGCCATAGGAACTCTGTAAAGAAACGTCGCAACATCATCGAGTTTGGACTCGTTTGGTTTGTCTCGACTGTGTCGAGGCATTCCAGTAAAAGCTGGTTTTTAAAAAGCTTTTTATTTAATTTATTTACATAACTGACGTCATTCAATACGTTGAATCATAAATGTATTCATGTAAATGACATTAAAGACCTGAGAACAAATTGTGTTTTGATTTTGTATCAAATTATTAGAATAGAAATGTATAAGTAAAACATTTAATTATCCTTGCTCATCATCATCATCATCATCATCAACAACCCATAATGTCCCACTGCTGGGCTCGGGTCTCCTCTCAGGAGAAGGTTAGGGCCATACGTTGCCACGCTGGCCAAGTGTGTAATTGCTAATTAGTAAAAATGTATTATGAATAAAAAGTAATTTATTTTTCCATTTAAGTATGAAACCTGATTATAAAATTAGTTTTCTTACGTCTATTTGTAGTGCGAATGAAGTTGTTAGTTTTATTATCCCACGTGTTCTGTAATTAGTCGTGTGATCATGTGTCAATAAGTTTAATCTATATATATAAAAGAGTAAGGTGACTGACTGACAGACTGACTGACATACCCAGAGATCAACGCACAGCCCAAACTGCTGAAGCTAGAATCCTGAAATTTTGCATGTAGATTCTTTATTTAACGTAAGTGAGCACTAAGAAAGGAATTTTTGAAATTCCACCCCTAAGGGCGTAAATCAGGGGATGAAAGTCTGCGTGAGCGAAGCCGCGTGTAAAAGCCAGTGTATAATAAATTATGTACAATTTAAGTAGATATCTATGTGTATGTCATAAAAATTAAAAGTCTTTGAAACTTTCTCATTCTATTTGTACTTACCGAGGTACTTCTATAAGATCGGAAAATAATTTCTGAGTACTTATCTCTATTTCTTTAAAGTCAATCTTTTCCATCCTAATTTCGAATAAAAAGTATTTATACTCGTATCCTTTATGCCAAGAATTGTAAAGAAAAAATTCACTACAGTTTTCAAAAATTCTGGGAAATTACTCCAAAGCTGGCAACATCTTCCGGAGGTACCTTCGCGGCTCAAAACGAGGGGTCAAACATCACGTAGGTAATTATTTAAGAGACTTTGTTCAAAAATTTTTGTTTCTTTTCTTAAAGTTGTAAATGCTGAGAAAATGGACCATTTTCCTTAAAGATTAAATCAAATTAGGTACGGCGATAATATGTTTGGAGTGCCCTTAAATTTCCTCTTATCTACCGTATTTTATGTTTATTTTTAAGACAATTGTACCTGGTTTTCTTACAGAATTATAATATTACTGTGGTGACGAGTAGTCAACGCTTTGATATTTTGTTTTTATTATTAGAGGAAGTAAGAGCATATTTTAAGCGATATTGTATGGTTTTAGACAGTTTTACTTGATTTTGCGTCCTGTGTCATATAGGTTACGAAAACTATTTTGTTCTTTACTATTTACCACTAAAACTGCATCTTCTTGAATATATTTTAAGGTTTACTTTCAACTGAAAAATTCTACAATTGACCTAATATGATACGGGAATATACCTAATGAGAGTCAGAATGAAATAGATTATATCTCTTTGCAATGTGTGATAATATTTTGGAATATTTGACTTCCATGGGAACTTTCATGACAACTTGCTAACGAGTCAGGTAATTTTTTTTTATTTGTAATTTGAAGTTTTTATAGTGATTGAGAAACTTGATTATTGATATTATACGTCAACTCAATAACATCTCAACACGATCCATTTTAAATTGTTCTCCTTACAGAAAATATATTAATATGTACCTAGTCTAATTTACCTATCTTAATATATATAAATCTCGTGTCACAATGTTTGTCCTCAATGGACTCCTAAACCACTTAACCGATTATAATAAAATTTGCACACCATGTGCAGTTCGATCCAAATTGAGAGATAGGATAGTTTAAATCTCAAATTATAGTCATATAAACATGAGGTAACAAACATAAAAAAAAGAAAAAACAGTCGAATTAAGAACCTCCTCCTTTTTTTGAAGTCGGTCAATAACCTTCAACCTCGATCATGCTTGAAAAGTAATAAAATAAAAGCAACCGAAATAAAGCTTGGTAATGTTTTTAGTAAAGTCGTTTATAAAAACTTTGACTCCAGTTTTCGTACACATTGGAAAATAATAAATTATTTTTCCATCTAAACATTTATCTTTTATACAATGTGCTGTAATAATAAACGTCAAGCAACAAATAATGTCTTGCTACTGAACCAGTTTACGAAGTGGATTGGAGTCTGAATGAAGCAAATCATTTTTTTAATTCACAAGATGGGAATTTAGGAAATAATTCGAACTGGTCAGATGATTAACATTGACATCTTACATTTGGTGTAATCAATGAGCCTCGAAGTAGTTTTAATTAATATTATAAATGCGAAAGTAACTTTTGCTTTCACGGGTAAACCACTGTATCAATTTGGAAGAATTTCGGTAAGTAAATAGATTGGATCTTGGAGAAGGACATACAATACTTTTTGTCGTGATAACCGACATATATGCGGATGGCTGAGCCGAAGTAACGAAACAGCCAAGCCATACATTTTTACTGAGATGTAGAGTTTGTAAAGTTAGGGTTGGTAGAGTTAGGGCGTGTAGATACAGAACCTTGGCTCTACATGAGATCTGACATCTTTTTCACAGGGTAAGCCATATGCAGTCGTCTTGGCAACATTTTACATGAAAATGTTTTTGGTGGGATAAATAGTTATTCCCGCAATCAAGTAATTAAGAGCAAACAAGTTATGATAACATGATGAATTTTCGTCTCCTTTGTAATATGTCTGCGTGAATGGCACAGTGGTTTAAATAGACGCTACGACTTTTTTTACTGCGCTCAGTGTTGTAGTTCCGAAAACCCCACATGGGATAACACTTTGTGTGATTCACAGATTGTTGTTCTGAGTCTGTATGTTCTCTGTGTCCGTTCCATTTATGTGTGTTTGTAAAGTCCCTCGCGACACAACATTTATACAAGCAGAAACTCAATGAAACCGAGTTTGGTAGATAGATTTGATGGATGGATAAATTCAACGTTGTTCTTCTCAATCTTATTTTTTATTTTTCAAGCAAAAATTCTTTTTATTTAAATGAAATGCATCTAAGCACAATCTCTTTCGAAACTAAGTTCACACTTTCAGCTTTTGCACTGATATATTTCCAGTGCTTAAAACCACAAAAGGAGGTTCTCAGGTGGAAGTAGGATGCGCTATCAGCTGCAAACCGGACGTTCTCTCTTTGAGTTATGGCCGGCCACTTCCGGAGAATGTATTTCCGTTTATGTGTGTTCGATCGCCCCGGTCAGTTGATCACTCAATGAATCATGGCTAATCAGTAAGACTTAATGTCTTGTTAGGTTTTGGCTGCTTATTTATGTAGGTTTAAAGGAAATGTTGGTTGTTAATTGTAAATTAATGTTGGTAAAATATATTTATAAAGATTCAATAAAAAAGGTGTGTTGAGTTTGTATCAACCATATTGTCTTACTGTAGTTTCATAATGAGATTATATTTAATGTTTTATTTTTAAAAGTTATAACTAAACGAATCATATTAATATGATAAATAAAACAACTGGAATTGATATCTACCTTTGGAGAGCCACGCCACGGCATGAATGGGACGGCTCGACCGGAGTGATAACACGGCCTCACAGAAAACCACTGTGAAATAGTGCTTACTCTGTGTTTCACCGTGTGAGTGAGGATACCGGAGGCCCATACCCAAACCCTCCCTCCCCCAATCCCCCAAACGCCGGCAACGCACTTGTGACACCTCAGGTATTGCAGGTGCCCATGGGCGGCGGTAATCGCTTACCATCAGGCGATACGTCTGTTCGTTTGCCCACCTATTCCATAAAAAATAATAATACACTTGTACCTTAGATTAATACTATACCACGATGGTACATTTTACTAAAATTTTCGCCAAAAACCTAGATTAGACTGACTTAACTTTATCTCATAGCATTTAAACTTTGTTAAGATTATACATTAACGTTGGTATTTTTTTAATACTTCTATATTGATCGAAAAACTACATTATTTTCATAGAAATAAGTACTTCCCAAAATTAACTGATATTTTAACACATAGGGCTAATACCTTTTAACAGACCATTTTCGTTTAGGACCCACTTAACCTTAATTACAATGAACAAAATTAAACCACTTATTACTTGTTTAGTAATCTGTATTGCCACTGCTAACTGTGCTAACTATTAAAACAAAATATTATTTTATGAGTTGTCTTTTAAAGAAACGAAACAAAAAAAAAGTCAGTAAAGTCACAGTTTCTGGCTTTTCGATTGAGAGTACACTCTTTTCTAATAAGCTTAGAGGTCATATTACTCTTTAAGAGCTGCAAGCGGCGATTAAACTAGATAGGATTAGTTAATCGCCAAGCACTCTGATTACAATCCTTAAAATATAGCTTGATCTTTGCGTGCGAAAGTGACGAAATAAATTTGAACAAGCATCATGTTTACAATTTTATTTTATATCACATATATTTTTAATCTTTATATTAAAGACAATAAACAAACCTTAATGAGAATGCAAATATGCATAGTTACACTTCAAACATAACATAAGTTACTTTACACATCAGCCGTAAGAAGTCCACTGCTGAACGTAGCCCTCTCCTATTGATTTCCATTTCGACCGGTCGGCAGCGGCCTGCATCCTGCTGACTCGCTCTGCTATGTTGGTTACTTTAGTTCGTCTATAGATCTCCTCATTTCTGATTCGATCCTGTAGAGAGACCCCAAGCATAAGTATAAGTTACTTTAACTTATTTATTTTAAGCATCTAGGTACATGAATTTGTGTCTACGATGTCGATATTGTTAATTTGACTGTAATTACATTCCGCTTTTTATTAAGCTATTGCATAGCTTTTGTCGCGGGCTTTGAGCGCGGCGACCGAATCAAGAAATTACGTAACGAAAAAAACCTAACACCCGAAGCTAGCACGAATCGAGACGAGCTGTTCCGAACAACGAATCAACGAACCTGTCTCAGAAAAAACATTTTGGGTTTGAGAAAGTATATAGGTGTATAAGTATCTATCATAACTTTATAATACCACACTCACCGCATGTGCCGCCCCGTAAGTATACATGTTCAAAGAAAAAACAATAGATACTGCATAAATAAAAACCGGTCAGCGCCATCTGTTGAGCTGTTTCGCAACTACGAGGTACACTAACGCCCTCTATTATTTAAATACTTTTTGAAAGATATTAAATGAGAAACTGGCAAAATAAAATAAAAAAATAAAATACTATGCAATAGCTTTACCGCGGCAGTCCCCGAGTGCCACAGTTATTTTTTTTATTTATGTCTTTTACTTATGCCAAAATGACTCTGCTCTGCCTGATAGAAATCATGAGCAGAATCAAATGACTATCCTATTACAAAAGTAACACCGTAGTAGAAGAGATTAAGTGATTATTCTCTGGAGGGTGCAAGTAGTTGACCTCCCATTGTTATGAGAATCATAAAGACCGCATGCTGTGAGTATAATATCTTCCACTGTGATTCGTTTTAGCTACACTCGTGGTCAATGATGTTCACTTCCCTACCTATCTTCATTATTAGTGTGTCAAAGTATTTTTTGTATTTTCAATATAAT
Organism: Diaphora mendica; assembly: GCA_949125395.1. NCBI lineage: Eukaryota > Metazoa > Arthropoda > Insecta > Lepidoptera > Erebidae > Diaphora > Diaphora mendica. The sequence goes on along the minus strand of OX421310.1, from coordinate 37,128,743 downwards.
GACAGTTTAATGTAAAAAACTAAGAAATGTATAGTTACGACTCTGAGCGCATTGAAATGTATTTATTAACCGACTTCAAAAAAAGGAGGAGGTTATCAATTCGACTGATTTTTTTGTGTTTGTTACCTCATAATTTCCGACTGGGTAAACCGATTTTGATGATTATTTTTTTATTTGAAAGCTGATGCTTCCCGTGTGGTCTCATTTAAATTTGGTCCAGTTCTTGAAGTCGGTCCTTTTTTTGTTAATTTTTTTTTGATCAATTTGATTATTAACTATTTGGCCGATCTTAAATAATCCGAAGCCGAGGATCGAACCATGTGCCGTGCAATTCAAGGGGCAGCAGTGACCTAGGCTGATGATGATTAATTATTGCAAATTAAAGCAAGAAATATTTGAAGTGCATGGTAATTATGAAGAATATGGATAGATTAATAATTCTAAATAGTATTAAAATGTTGTATATTAAAACATCTAATGAGGTATTTACTGGTCAGTAGCAAAATGCAGTTTGATTTATAGTCTATACAAATAAGTAAACTTGAAGTGTCCGTAATTTCAAATTTACAGCATAGTTAAAAAAAACTTTTTTTCTGTCTCTTTGTCTGTCTGCTCGTACCAGCTAATCTCTGGAATAGCTGAATACATTTTGCCGAGGCTTTCACTTGCAAATAGCTGATGGTATAAGGAATAACGTAGGCTTCTTACTTTTTTTGACTAACATTGCCCCGTGGCTTTACCCGCGGTTGTTATCCTTAAGGTACAACGGTCTTTGCTACTCTTTTATAAAATGAAAATATTGTGAGTTTAAATTGTTTGCCTTAGCTATAAATTGCTACTGTTATTAGGACATGCATGAATAATATTAATTTAGACGACTCACTCATAATACCTACCTTCCTTTATATAATTTCCTACTATTTATTTATATATATTTTTTTGTTATTTTTAATTTTTACCGTGGGAGAGCCACGCTATGGCATGAATGGGCCGGCTCGACCGGAGTAACACCACGGCCTCACAGAAAACAGGTGTGAAATAGTGCTTGCGCTGTGTTTCACCGAGTGAATGAGGATACCGGAGGCCCATACCCCAACCCTCCTCCCCCTATCTCCCCTTCCATCCCCCCAAAGGCCGGCAACGTACTTATGATGCCTCTGGTGTTGCAGGTGTCCATGGGCAGCGGTGATTGCTTACCATAAGGCTATACGTCTCGTACTCGTTTGCCCGCATATTCCACAAAATATATATACATATATAAATCCTTGATCTTATTAGATCGTTTGTTGAGCTTATTATTATGAAATTATCGTTAGGTAGTAGCCACCTTCTTTAACAAGTGAAGTAAATGTCTGTGTGTATTCGTGGTTACTCTTCAAACAGAGGTAGGATAATAAAAAACACCGAATCGAAAACAAAGATAAGAAACAAAGCGCAGGAAACGTAATTTGCATACCAATACTTCCCATTATAATGTAAAAATTCATTTCTTTATCTACATGTACGGAATATTTAAGCTTTCATTAATGTTTGACTTTCTCTGCGATCTCGGTTAAAGCTCATAAATATGTAATACCGTGAGTCGCGGACTATGCTAAATTTTCAGCGCTCCCCTTGTAAACAGGTCAACTTGAATTTGATGCTGCGTGCCTTCACGTTAGATAGAGCATTAGTTCCATTTATATTTTATGCATGTTTAGTTGTTTATATTTGACTGTGTGAGTAATACATACGTATTTACACATACAAATACATTCTTCTTCTTCCTAGCCCTTATTATTTTGAATTTTAATTGAGGTTGGCTACTTTTTCAACTTGTCTTACCTAAATATTAGTTTTTCTACGGAGCGACTAAAAGTTTAAACTAGTTATCAGTACATTTGAGGGCACCGACTTCCCATTAACGACTGATGTTCATGATAACCGGGACCGATGATTTACTTGTTCTCCGAGGCACGGGCGTGATACATAGCCAAGTTCCAAGTGTCCGAAATGTTTTTAAATATTATTACGATTTTTAATATAATAGGTCTTTACCTATGAAATTGCCGTTTTGTATGCAATAAGTAAAAGTACTTATTTTTTCAAACTTTTTTATTTCTGTTATTCGAAGTAATCACCCATGCAATCGACGCATCTTTGCCAACGCATTGGCAGTTTATTGATGCCCTTCTTGTAAAAATCAGCTGGACGGGAGGCAACAAACTCTTCAAAGGCATTTTGTACTGCCTCTCGGGAATTGAATTTTTTATCCACTAAAAGTTGTCTAAATTTTGGAAAAAGTAATAGTCGGTAGGTGCAAGGTCTGGTGAGTATGGCAGATTAGGGAGAGCTTCCAACCCCAGCTCTTGCAGCTTGGAGACTGTCTGTTGCGCAGTATGGGGTCGCGCGTTGTCGTGAAGGAGCAGTGGGGACGACCGATTGACCAAAGCTGGTTGCAGATGTGCAAGCTTCTCCATCATTCTCGCCAGTTCTTCACAGTACACATCTGCATTAATGCTCATGCCGTTTTGTAAAAAGCTGTGGTGAATCACACCCGCACTAGACCACCAAACAGTGACCATCACCTTTTTAGGGGCCATTTTTGGTTTAGGGCATTGTTTTGGTGCTGAACCAGGGTCTAACCAACTTGCTGAGCGCTTTCGATTGTCGAACAGAATCCATTTTTAGTCGCACGTAACAATTCGTTTCAAAATTCCTTCATTTCTTTGCCTGTTGAGCAGCACAAGGCAGGTCTCGACGCGTACGTTGCGCTGGCGATCGTTAAGGTCGTGGGGCACCTATCTATCAAGCTTTTTTACCTTGCCAATTTGTCGCAAATGGATCAATATTGTTTTGATGCTTACATTAAAAGCTGCTGCTAGCTCAGCTGTAGATTGAGTTTCGTCAGCTGCTACAATCGCCGTTAATTCATTATTGTTAACCAAAGTCTCCGGACGACCACGAGCTTCATTTTTCAAGTCAATATTTCCAGAACGGAACCGGGAAACCAATGACGGGTTGTGCGTTCGTTTGTACAGTTCTCTCCGTAAACGTTTTTGATGTTACGTGCCATTTGTGTCGCGTTGATGCCACAACGGAACTCATATTCCATAATTACACGAATTTTCAAAGATCTTAAACTTAGTCTTTTGTTTTTTGATTAGCGTTGTATTTTCATTACATTTGAACATTTTTCGTCATAATGAGACAGACAATTTCATAGGTAAAGACCTAATATAAGTAACTAGCAACCTGCCCCGGCTTCGCACGGCCTCTTTACGGAAAATATAATATAGCCTATGTTACTCCGAGAACATTTGCGGCTTCAATTCTTACGATGTCTTCAACAAATATCGTTATATTTTAGCTAATTTACTCAAAAATTTTACAATTTATATATGGAAACCTTCCTCAAGAATCACTCTATTTGTAAAAACCGCATTAAATTCCGCGCAGTAGCTTTTGAGTTTATCGCGAACAGACAGACAAACAGACGCGGCAGAGGGCTTTGTTTTATAATATGTAATGATTGTTGATTGTGGTTATATAATGGTGGATAATGGTTGTGAAGTTCAAGTTCAAAGTAATGGCCTCTCACTTGGTTTGATCCTCAGCTTCCAGCTGAAGTGGCAGTGGGGTGATCATAACCATTGAGGTAAACGTTTTCTTAGTGTACAACGTTCACAGGCGAGAAGGAGTGATGATTTGCGCAAGATGGCTGGCAGAAGCAGGAAGCGAGAAGCCGAGGATCGAATAAAATTTGAGCGTTTTAATATACCTCTGTCTACTTCTTCAAAGACAAAAGAGGTGTATGTCTGTTATAACATATTTAATACACGACATCATTTTCCTTGAATGAAGTTCCAAGTCTGTGTATAAGTCTGCGAGAATCTTCAATTTTTTTTTTATACGATGGCTTGATAATGGATAGAGTAATTCACAAAGTTACTTTGCTGAAAGAAAACGATAGTTGGGTGAAAAAATTAATTCTGGGAGCTTTGCGCTGTGTAAAACAATTAAGTTTGAAAAGCCTGGTTGTCTAGTGGTCCTGACAGCTATGCCAGTGGTCGTGAGTTTTATTCAAACTAGTACAAACGTTTGAGTGATGAGCACGATTATTTCTTGTGTGTCTGATACTAGTATTTGTTTATGATTGGTAACTACATATTTATAATAACTAAGTACTAGCTGCGTCCGCTACTTTGTACACGTGACATTGGGATTTTTATTTTCAATTTTTAATATTTCACCGTTTAAACCATCCCTGGACTACGACAAACATTTGCAAACCAAAATCAGCTAAATCGACCCAGTCGTTCTCGAGTTTTAGCGAGACAAACGAACAGAAATTGTTTTTTATATATAAGATGTGTAGGTATATAACATAAACTGTTAAGAATTTTTATAAAAATACCTATAGCCGGCAATAAATTTTCCATTTTTATAAAAAATTAAAACCTCAATTGAAATATCTGAACCTTCCAAACAATAAAGAAAAAATGTAATTATAGTACACAACAGATGTTTGAGGTTTATATTGTCAAAGTATAACAGAATATTCGACGACATAAATTCAAGAAATTTTAAAAGGTCAAAATGGAATTCCATTTGTCTCAGGATAATGCTGAATTGGTCTTATTTATTAAATTCCTGCCGTCGACCGTAAGCAAAAAGATTTTTGAAAGTAAATACTTTTTATTCATACTTAAAATACCACGATTATGGTATGATAGGACGTCTTGGAATTTAATTTACTGTTGCATCGCTTCTGGTATCCAGTAAATGGGAAGTTTAATTTTAAAATAACAAAGACGAGAGTTACTTGAATATTGAAACATAATTTGAATGCCGAACAAGGCTGGTTTTATTATGAGACACTAAGAAGGGATAGGTTGCATAATGCTTAGACTAAGCATGATTAAAAATGTAGGCCAATATTATAGTTATATAAAACATCATTCCAATATACAAAGAAAGTCGGACTCGCCCATGAAGGGTTCCGAAGCAGCAAGTAACATAATATAAAAGTTCTTGTAGTTCGTTGTAACTTTGATCGATGTTTTAATAATATAGTTTTTTTTTGCGTATTAAAAAAAACTACTTTCTAGATCTCGTTCAAACCACTTTTCGGTGGAAGTTTGCATGGTAATTTAAATCATATATTTTTTTTAGTTTTATCATTCTCTTATTTTAAAAGTTACAGGGGGAGATACATTTTACCACTTTGAAAGTGTCTCTCGCGCAAACTATTCAGTTTAGAAAAAAAGCGGCCAAGTGCGAGTCGGACTCGCCCATGAAGGGTTCCGCGGCAGCAAGTAACATAATATAATTTTTATTTTATTTTTATATTTGTGTTGATTGAATGAAAGATAAATTGCAGTTTACGATTTATGACGTATTAAAAAAAACTACTTACTAGATTTCGTTCAAACCAATTTTCGTTGGAAGTTTACATGGTAATGTACATCATATATTTTTTTTAGATTTATCATTCTCTTATTTTAGAAGTTAAAGGGGGGGGGGACACTCATTTTACCACTTTGGAAGTGTCTCTCGCGCAACCTATTCAGTTTAGAAAAAAATGATATTAGAAACCTCAATATCATTTTCGAAGACCAATCCATAGACACGTATTGGTCTGATGAAAAAAATTTTTTTGAGTTTCAGTTCTAAGTATGGGGACCCCCAAAATTTATTGTTTTTTTTTTATTTTTGTGTAAAAATCTTAAAGCGGTTCACAGAATACATCTACTTACCAAATTTTAACATTATAGGTCTAATAGTTTCGGAAAAAAGTGGCTGTGACATACGGACGGACAGACAGACAGACAGACATGACGAATCTATAAGGGTTCCGTTTTCTGCCTTTGGCACGGAACCCTAAAAAATGATACTAGGAACCTCAATATAATTTTAGATGATAAGAATTTTAGAGAATAAGAAACCTTAATATCATTTTCGAAGACCTCTCCATAGATACCCCACCCCACACGTATTGGTTTGATGAAAAAAACATTTTTGTGTTTCAGTTCTAAGTATGTGGACCCCCAAAATTTATTGTTTTTATTTTATTTTTATGTGAAAATCTTAATGCGGTTCACAGAATACATCTACTTACCAAGTTTCAATAGTAAGTTCTTATAGTTTCGGAAAAAAGTGGCAGTGACATACGGACGGACAGACAGACAGACTTGACGAATCTATAAGGGTTCGTTTTTTGCCTTGGCACGGAACCCTAAAAAACATTTCTAACATTTACAGGACAGGACATGGTTATCAAAATGAGGTAATATAAAAGAGTGAGTTAAAACAGACTAATTAATTATAAATTCCAACTCATGTCAAATTCAAATCCCCATATCATATATTCCTGAATTCATCCACCCATCTGATAAAAAGCCACACACAAACGTCATATCGCAGCCAAACCTATAAATTCCTAATTCATATTCATATTACTCATACGTATCTCCAAAAATTTTTCATCAGGGATCTAAATTATGTTATCCCTGACCGGTCCTCATAACTCGACCCGTTCAATAATGTCGTCATATTTTTTCAACATTGCGAAATTGGTATGAAAGGAAGGAAGGGCAAGATGGAACGAAATTGCTGGGGTCTTGTACTACTAATAAATAATACACGCAATCTGTGTGACTGTTGCCTCGGACGCCACGTTTCAGTAGTACGTGTCTCGTCAGTTTGGAAACAGTAATGGTTTCTGGAAGAATGTGCTTTTTATATACCGTAAGTGTAGATTCTGGTTCTTGTATTTGTAAAGGGGAGAGATATTTAACGACGCATAAGTAATGTAAGACGACTTTAAATGTAAGGTATGCTTTGTAGATCTAAAGAATATTGCACTGACTATGTACTTTTTTAGGATAGTAAGGTTACATTGTATATTACAACTAGCTGACACGGCGAACTTCGTACCGCCATATTTACATATCTGTCTCAGCTTCCCACAGGCAGTGTACAGTCGCGGACAAAAACTATCCTATCTCTCAATTTGGATCGAACTGCACATGGTGTGCAAATTTTATTATAATCGGTTAAGTGGTTTAGGAGTCCATTGAGGACAAACATTGTGACACGAGATTTATATATATTAAGATTGTTATCTAAAACATGTCTAAAGGACGACATATATCACTATAAGCTTTCTTTGAACCATAGGGGTACATTACTAAAAAAAATGACTACTAATATCTTTCATTTCAATATTGTATTTTGTAGGAATACTTAGATAGCGGTTGTTAATTTCTTAGTAAAATATGGTAGTATAACTTAGATATTTATTTACATGTACAATTTGTGGAATCTTCATTTAGTTTGTGTAAGTTGCATTTATTTTGCTAATTTTTTAAGTTAATTTACAAAGTAACACAATCAAAGTAAAAAGAAAACAAATAAAACAATGTGGCTGCAAGTTGTTTTATTATCATGTATGTAACCGTTTACATTTTTGAACGTCATAAATTGATAAAAGAAATCTTTATAATTTGACATGTCATAATTTAAAAACAACTCGTAAAAGGAATCATTAGCAGCAATCAAAACAATCAAACACCAGCACTTCACACCTTTGTGTGTTATCAGCAAAATATAAATGTAGATACAAAAATTATGTATTTATCAATGCTTTTCCCGATACCGTCATTTACCGATACAAATGCGCTTGTCAATTACCGTAAATTATTGAATAGGTAGTTGGCTGACGGCCGGTGCCGCCTATTCGATGTCTATGGCAAATGAGACGGGGCTGGTGCGCCCCTTGCACCTACCGATAAGTTTTAGAACGACTTGGAAGTTCCAGGGGAAGTATTTGCATTGACTTTTGTAACGAAAATTCAATATGTTTCTCGGAAAAATGAGCGTCTTGAGTATCGACAATTACAAGCACTTTTAAATGTGTACAAAAAACCACAACAAAATAAATTATTTATATTTAGTCGCTATATTTTGAGATTAATTTATCAATACATTAAGTAGTGATATTAATGTTGCCGCTATTTATTATTATTTAAATTTTAATAGTGATTCACTTAACCTATGGCCTTAACCCTCTCCTGAGAGGAGAGCCGAGCCCAGCAGTGGGACGTTATGGGTTGTTGATGAGTGATTCACTTTATAAACATTTTACAATGATTCTTTATATTGATATTCTAATATTATGTTTATCTTAGTTGCAAAAATATAGGTAGGTAGAGAGGTAGGTGATGAAATTTATTTGGCAAATAAATAATTCTTTATCTTTACCAAGTACTAAAAGAGACTAAAATGCTGAACTGTGCATATTATTATGCTTTATAAGTATAGGAGTAAGTCATTGTTTTTTAAAGACTGCACGAACACGAGCTAAATGTAGTAAAGCTCTTAGTAATGTAAAATATAATATATCAAAAAGTTATATTTTCTTTAAACTGTATATTAAGTATATTTTAGCAGTTAATAAGGGTATTGTAGTAAGTGTAATAAAACAGAGTCTAAATTTAAGGTTTAACAAGAATATTTAGTACATAATTATACTAATTTACTAGTAAAATACTTTACATCTGCTGCCTAAGTAAGATGAAGAAAGGTTAGATTTTATAATTTCTCAATCGACTTTGTCTATCATATAGTTAAGGAAACCAGGATTGTTTATTGTAGGATAAAGTTAAAGTCACAAGTTGTCTTACATACAAGAAGTTCTATTGTGGGATAGACAGTTATGTGGAAACTTGCTTCCTCCTAAAACCTTTACTACGAGTATTATTTATGATGTGTAATTGGTGTACAAACAAGGATGTTCGAATTTTAATGTAATGTTCGTAATGTTCTTGATTGAATATACAAAGTTTAAAAAAAAGGTTTACTTGCTATAGATGCCAAAATTATAGAAATGTGAAATCTAATTTGAAAATATGTCTATACCTTCACAAATGAATAAAATTGGAATCTCTTTTAATAATTTATAACTTCAAATAGTCAACATTTTTCGAAATGCATATTATTATGAAAGTACTGCAGGACCTACAACAGATGCTGATCGACCTGGCTGACTCTTCTGTACGCATCGGCCTTCGGATGAACTTGGACATGACCAAGGTCATGTTCAATGAATATGTACTACCGGAACCGGTTGAAGATACGCCGTTCTCGAAGTTGTTCAGAAATATGTGTACCTCGGGCAGACTTTGCAGTTAGGTAAAAACAACTTTGAGAACGAGGTGAACAGGAGAATCGAGCTGGGTTAGACAGCGTTTGGGAAGCTTCGTCGGGTGTTCTCATCGTCGATCCCACAGTGCCTAAAGACGAAAGTCTTCAATGAGTGCGTCCTACCCGTAATGACATACGGAGCCGAAACGTGGATACTTACGGTACGGCTGGTCCACAAGTTTAAAGTCGTTCAGCGTGCTATGGAGAGAGCTATGCTCGGCGTTTCTCTAAGGGATCGTATCAGAAACGAGGTGATCCGGCAAAGAACCAGGGTCATCGACATAGCCCATAGGATTAGCAAACTGAAGTGGCAGGGGGCTGGCCATATTTGCCGCAGAACCGATAACCGTTGGGGTAAACGAGTTCTTGAGTGGAGACCGCGTCTCGGCAAACGTAGTGTAGGACGTCCACAGGCCAGGTGGAGTGACGATTTACGCAAGATGGCAGGCAGAAGCTGGATGCGAGAAGCCGAGGATCGAACTAAGTGGCCTGTAATTGAGGAGGCCTATGTCCAGCAGTGGACTGCGATAGGCTGATGATGAATATACGATACCTAAACAAAAATTTTTTTTTTTTTTGTCTATTTGTTTGTTCCGGCTAATCTCTGGAATGGCTGGACCGGTTTTTTTTTAATAGGTCTTTTTGACCTCTCAGTTTTTCTCCGTCCATGACAACGACAGGACTTTGTCATTCTGGGTGTAAATACTATCGTTTATTTGTGTTGTTTCATCGGGTAATATTCCCGGTATTTTAGCTATTTTAAAATTTCTACTATGGGGATATATTTACATGTTTTATTAACTAGGACTTATCTACTATTATATTATATGCAGTTTAGTTTTCCCGCGGTGTAATCGGGGCATTTCTCGCGTAGGTGCGAGCCTCCGCAGTGGCTGCACCTGTCCACACTCAGGGTACAGAACTTGCGGCCGTGTCCGAACGCCAGGCACTTCGTGCACTGGATGAGCGGAGACTGGTCCTCCACTGTGACCCTTTGCAGGTCCAGGTAGAAGGTTCCAGCCTCCGTCATTCCCTGCCACACCCTTGGCTTGACTTGGAGTACGACATGAGACGTCTTATAATCCCGGTTTTGACGGGACTTTCTCTGGCAGATAACTAATGCTATAAGGAGTTACTTAGGCTACTTTTATTTAAGACTAGCTTCGGTCCGCGGCGTTATCTGTCGTTTTTGTTGTAAAGGTACAACAGCTAGAAAAGAATCACTACATAGTACATATAAAACAAAGTCGCTTGTGCTGTCTGTCTGTTCCTATAAATGCTTAGATCTTTAAAACTACGCAACGGATTTTGATGCGGTTTTCTTAAATAGATCGAGTGATTTTAAGAGGAAGGTTTATATATATAATACATGTATTATATAGTAGAGAAAAACTAATAATTTTAGAGGTTTCTTATGTGATGTCGTAAATAAACTATTGTTTTTGCCCTTACATTGCAAACGCTGGCTGAAACCTACGAGATAGATCAAAATAATGTACTACGGTATTGAACATCTTCAACAGACCTACGAAAAAGGTCCGCGATGGGTATATGTCTATCTGGAAAACTCACAATAACCACTTTATTCCTTTCTTTTTACGAGAAATAATGGCTTATTTACGAAGCGATTTCAAGCAATACAGCATTAATCCTATTTCAATGAAATACCTTAAATACATTGTGCAATATAGATTAATATAGTCCTGTACAGTGTGAAATTTAAATGAACATATTCGAAGATATTACAGATTTAAAATCCACAAATTATTAATTTTCTTTGGCTTTGACATTTTATTGATTTAATTACAACTTACATGATGGTACTTTGGTACTTAGCTCACAATATGTTTGTATTCCTCATTAGTTAAATACGCACTTGTTATTGAGCACTTTGTCGACTATAATTATTATTACTTTGTTTGATATTGACCTGATGATTTGCCGTGCGGCCTGAGTATGCGGCTCAATTATGGTTGAATAAGTCGATGGCTGATCCATGCGTCTTACTTTATTTTACATTTGTGACATTTTATTGATTATTTTATATTTGGACATATTACATCTTTCTAAATTTGACTGAGTGAAAGTGCTATTTGGATTTTATTTTCCATAAGGGGACCTCACAATATAAAAATTTTGCAGTTTTGAGTAATAACAGCGCATGATTGGTTAGCTCATGGCTGTGCAGCAATGACTCCAAACTTTTTGTTTTGTTTTCTTTGGTCGACTTCGTTGTCATCCAAGTCTCTTAGTAAAAAATATATTGTAAACCCTACTTATTTATTTTTAAAAGGAACAACCATGGATTTTCTTGCCAGATTCTTCTCCATGAAGGGTAGACTGCACTTGGAATTGGCGACTAGAATCACTCGATTTTTAAATATTAAATATTGACTATTCATAAGTGCCTATTTGAATAAAATCTTTTTGACTTTGACACGAATCGTGTCGTCGGTGAGTGCATCTCAAATCCACCCGTGCGAAGCCGGGGCGGGTCGCTAGTAAGATATATATATATATATATATAAAATTTACAACTAGGTAATTACTGCTTTTATTTTACCAAAAGATGACAGAACTCATCTATTCAATCTGATATGCTTGCTTCATCAGTCAGTTCCCAAAAACCTGAAGTAAAATTGATGGTTTTTATAACAATAAGTACACAAAAAAACTTAGTTTTTAACTTTGTTTCGTACTATTAGGTTAGTACTTAAGGCTTGAATTTAATAATAATTATATATTCAACGGGTACATATACAGCCTTTGATGTGCAACATTTTTATATAACTCAACAAATAAAAAAAATGCTTTACATAAATGAAATGAAAATATTTTGTTGGTCAATATAAAACGGCTATGGAAATAATTTTAACGAATTTCACATTCAACCGAATTGATCCATTGGGCATGATTCCAACAAAATTATACGTAGAATTGACTGACTTCGACTTTATTAATTCAGTGAATCTATACTTATTATATATCTATACTAATATATAAAGCTGAAGTGTTTGTTTGTTTCAAATCTAAGCTAATCTCAGGAACCGCTGGTCCGATTTGAAAAATTATTTCAGTGTTGGATAGTATTTTTATCGAGGAAGGCTATAGGCTATATATCATCACGCTAAGACCAATAAGAGCGGAGTACCAATGAAGAATGTTACAAAAACGGGGGATTTTTTTACGCTACAGGCAATAGGAGACGTAAACGACGTTGCGTGGGTCAGCTAGTCATTGATAAAGTCAAACTGTGTATACCATAACATGACAGCAAAACACGACATAGCTAAAAATATCTGTCGCGGAAAAAAATATAAACACGTTTTCGGATCTATCTCAATCTTACCCTATCCCTTTCTAAAATATATAGTACTAGTGGTTGCCCGCGGCTCCGACCGCGTGTATGTCGGTTATCGCGGCAAATAGTAGCCTATGTGTTATTCTGATGTATAAGCTATATTACTGTAAAGTTTCATCCAAATCCGTTTAGTAGTTTTTTGCGTTTATAATATTAGTATCGATGTATATCTATGTATATGTTTTATATAAAGTCTTACTTTCTATAGTCGCTGGAATTATAGTACTGTGGAATCTAATTACAAAATATGTATATACCAGTACAATAAATAAAATTGGAGTGTCTTTGTGTAACTGTGTCTGTCTTTTTGTAACTTTAAAAAAACATCTTTTCACTAAATGTTTATGAAAGTATATACCAATATTGTATGTATCGTGTGTATCAATATTTTATACAATATTTTTTATAAAATAAACTATATTTAAAAAGTATCATTTCAAATGTCTGTGCATCTACTATGTTTATGCATCGCCCTAAGGTCGACTAGCATAAAATACCTACGACATTAGGTCCGCCTTTGCAACATCTGTGTACAAAGTTAAAATAAAATTTTGGATGGAGGATAAAAATGTGGATGAATAACGCCTAAAAAGGTATTTACATTGTCGACAGTAGAAGTAAATGTATATTGCTTAAGTTCTATGTTCACAGGCAAAAAGCTCATGCAAAAAAAGCTGAAAAATCGATGGTGACTCTTAGTCTTCATATAAAAAAATATTTATTTTATTTTTTATTATTAATTTTATTTAATTTTTATTTACATTAATTTAATCCTACAGAATGTGGTGTAACAGTATGCTTTAATTTAATAAAACTACAGAAATACAGTCTTTCACGCAGTTAAAGTTTCACACAGTTCTGATTTTGAATGTGCTGTCCGGTTGTTTCATCCGATCTGCGTCCGATCCAATCTGATTTCGTCCAATCTGCAATTTTAACATTTCAGCCAGTACACTCCCTTATAAAAGAATATCGTAAAAAACATTCTAACATTTCACAAAGAGAATGCCAGGAATAAAAGTTAGTAACAATAATACTGTATGTTCAGAATTAGCATAATGATAACAGAGGAAGTTCATGGGAGAGAGCACGTGGCCAAATATTGTGACAAACGTGTTTGACTCTTGACTGTACCCTCTTTTACTTCGGGTCGACTACGTGATAATATCTTAACAATTTAAAATATAAATTGCATGAACTAACTGCTGCTCAAATTACAATACGATTTTGTTTTAGAAATATAACGAATATTTAAGGTTCATTTTTAGTCACAGTATAGTCGCATACAATGCACGAAAATTTTAATATCTTTAAGAAAATTTCCAACAAAAGCTGTGATTTTTTTTCAGGTCTTATATGTGTCATGGTGATAATTATTATTTAATTTGACACGACCTTTATTACTGCCTTTTCAAAATAGCATTTGTATATACAGGTCTGATGAAAGGAGATTCACTTCATATTATGATATCCTAGGACTCCGACGAAGGACCCACTTGTGAGGGAACACCGTGTGATTTTCTTTTCGTCCGACATATGCGACTTCACCCTTGGTTCAACACTCCTTCACGTACGCGATAAATAGTTATATCAAGTAACTCTATAATATGTACATATTTTTAACTGATTATATATATTTGAAATCTATAAAGATATTGTAAACTTTTCCTATGTTTTGTGATTTATTTGTCCTCCCATTAGTAAAAGTTTGTGCTTAGTAGAACATCATCATCAACAGATTTTAATGGTCCAGTTCTCTACATAGATCTCTCTTTAGAAAATAGGGTTTGTCCTGAATAGTACAACTTATTTAATAATAAATAAATATGTCGGACATCTAACACACAACGCTATCTAGTCCCAAGCTAAGCAGAGCTTGTGTTATGGGAACTAGACAACTGATATAAATATGTACAAGGTGGATATGACAATACGACATTAAATGTAACCGTGGGCTATTTAAATGTATTGGCTTACTTTGGGATTGTTTAATTTACACGAAAACGGATATAAAAAAAAAACAAACAAACGAAATATCTTATAAATTCAAATCAATAAGGACACCATTTGTAATTTAAGTTCACTAACCTGAGTGGCCGCAGTCCCGACCGGCGGCCGTCATATAGTTACCTAAACGACGCGCGACGTAGGTTGACAAAGTAGATACCTACTTTATCGCCGTAAGCCAAATAGCACTAGTAATATTTATTATGTATTCACGTTTTTTTTATTACACAGTCACCATAATAACCTCAAAAAAACGAAAGACGCAAGGTTTTAAATTTGATCATCTCGTGTCGAGGTTACAACTGGAAGAGCATTATCTCTATCAGGAATAAAAGATTGATTTTTCTCGTATGTCCCGGATAGTTTGTACAATAATACGACTATTGGTAGGTAGGATAAACGAACATTCTGCGTAAATTAATATCTTATCCGTAGTGAAATATTTACTAGCCGTATAAGTGTAACAGAGTCGAGGCATTGTCTAAACTATAAACTAACACAAAAAAACATAATGCTACGTAATAACTAACGAACTTAACTAATGAGTCATGTCACTATAAAATCACTACAAATAAATACCTATTTATAACCAATAGGTACAACAACGCGACACAGGGCTCCCGCGCCGATGTCGGCGGCTACTTCAAAGGTGCAAAGGTAGCGCGTGCGACGACGCGACGATAGGTGTAACATCGGTCATTAACCCAACAACATCGTGTAGTGTCCTATGGCTAAACTACTGAACCAATTTTTATTGAAATTTGGTAGGTGGAATTGTATAATTTGTAGGTAGGTCTAGTTCAAATTAATGTCGGATTGTCATATACACCCTGTATATTTTTTTTTGTTAATATATACATAGAAAACACCCAAACTACGAAACAAATATTTGCAGATCATACAAACATTTGGTCCGACCCGGGAATCGAACCCGAGACCTCGAGCACAGCAGTCGCATACGCTACCACTGCGCCACCGAGGCAGTCAAATAATATATTATTAATGTCTCACAGGGATGTGGAGTTCCTATACCAGTCGCTTCGTGGAAAAACTTATATTCAGGTAAAACCAGTTGAACTGGTAGCCAACACGAAATAATCTTCACATCTGATGAAAGTCAAAATATTTGTTTAAAATTTATTTTTAACAAGTTATTCTAAAGAATTTCCCCATCTCATATTTACTCTTAAAATGTATTTTATCATGTAATTTTACAAGTAAGTTTTCCCTTCAGTATCTTTCAACAATTTCTTTTCAGTCTACTGTAAAATATATAAAGTCCAACTTGTTGAGTCGTGTAATAAGCGGACCGAACCATCTGACTTTGTACGGTAATATTTTAATTATTCCCCTTGCCGTCTTACAAGTTCTGAGGCGTACAATGTGCCTCAGACTAATTAGACATGAGGCATTTAATTAAGTTTTTACAACAATGAGGATTCTTCACACAGTTGTGTACTAAATTGACTGAACATTTAAATTGAAAGCATCTAAATTAGTCTGTAAGATCAGAGTAGATGATACTTGAGGTAAGAGACTTTTCATTCAGTTTTTTTTGCTAAGATTGCATTTTCAAAACATAGCTCAGAATATATACTAGGTGGTTTAAAGAAATTTCCCACCCTAACGTGAAGATATCAGCAATCGTAAAAACTAGTGAGTGCGGATGTGCTTCTTTTCATTGGCATTGGGCATTAGTGGGAAAACTTCAAGAAGAGTATGTAGAAAAATAAAAAAATACGGAAAGTTTTCAAACTACACGCGTTACATTGCCTATGAAAATCGCAAAACATTGAAATGTCACCACTCATATCAAAGAGTAATGTGACTGACTAACATACCCAGAGATCAACGCACAGCCCAAACCGCTGGAAATAGAATCCTGAAATTTTGCTTAAAGGTTCTTTATATAACGTAAGTGAGAGAAAGGAATTTTTGAAATTCCACCACTAAGGGGGTAAATCAGGGGATGAAAATCTGCGTGAGCGAAGCCGCGTGCAAAAGCTAGTATGTATATATATGTATTTTTGTAATTCTTAATGAAGTTGTTTAAATTTTTTAATAATAATTCTGGATCATAAAATAGATAATGAACAAACACATGGACATAAATTTAAGAACAAAATTGGTGTAATCCTAACAATAAAGCATTGAATAGGTTTCTATATACTATTGTATATAGAAACCTATTCAATGCTTTGTTTAGTTAGTTTAGTTTAGTTGTTTAGTTAAACCATAACGTTTACTAAGACAAAACCCTTATTTCCCTTTTTAGGGTTCTGTGCCAGAGGCAAAAAACGGAACCCTTATTGATTCGTCATGACTGTCTGTCCGTCTGTCTGTCCGTATGTCCGTCCGTATGTCACAGCCACATTTTTCCGAAACTATAAGAACTATACTGTTGAAACTTGGTAAGTAGATGTATTCTGTGAACCGCATTAAGATTTTCACACAAAAATAAAAAAAAAAAAAAATTTTAGGGGTCGCCATACCTAGAACTGAAAAGGTTTTTTTCATCAAACCCAAACGTGTCTATGGATAGGTCTTCAAAAATTATATTGAGGTTCCTAGTATCATTTTTTTCTAAACTGAATAGTTTGCGCGAGAGACACTGCCAAATTGGTAAAATGTATCCCCCCCCCCCTGTAACTTCTAAAATAAGAGAATGATTGAAAAGGCTTATGTTAAAGAAGATGAGCGAAAATGAAAAAGTAAGCGAATCATAACCCTTGTTGGGGAGGATTATTGCAGAGAATTATACACAGTGGTAACTTGGAAATACAGAATATATTAATAAAATAATACCTAAGTAAAAACACAAACACCTCAAGCAGACATAGGAATATATGTGACATATTCTAAAATATATTCAAACTGAAAAGATGTTCTTACTTCATAAGACCATGAAGGTGATATATCTTCAACAATGATAAAACTAAAAAAAAAATATATGATGTTACATTACCATGCAAACTTCCACCGAAAATTGGTTTGAACGAGATCTAGTAAGTAGTTTTTTTTAATACGTCATAAATCGTAAACCGCATAAAAATACACTACTATTGAAACAACAATCAAAGTTACAACGAACTACAGGAACTTTTATTATGTAACTTGCTGCTTCGGAACCCTTTATGGGCGAGTCCAACTCGCTACTGGCCGCTTTTTAAAAGTATTAAAATCATTCTCCTATTTTGTATTTTTTTTGTTGTAATAGTATTAGAAGTAGATAATATAATTAGGTACTGACGTCGTCTAGTTACATAACCAACTCTGAAATGCTTTTTGCATGAATATCTTACAAGTTTGACATACTTCTCGCAGTAATCCAGATGGCCAGGGAAGGATAATCTGCCATAACGACGCATCTCAACCAGGGTCAAACGGAATTATAAATCAACAGGACCTGAGTGTACAATATAATATTCATGTAAGTAATGTATGTTTCGTATAAAATAGGTCATATTAACATGGATTTTTTTCAGGCTGTACAGTTTTGAGGTTAAGGATAGGTTGTTTAATGTTTCTGACAGTTATGAACATTAGCACTGAGACTTTGATCTTACATTTTGTTTATTTGGATGTTAACCGATTTTTGTACTTGGAAATGTAGATGTATATTTATATGTACTTTAAAATATTTTCTATTTAATATTGTACTGTCTACGGGTGCTCACGAACAAATAAAATTATCCTCAAATTAGTTAATCTAATGTTTTAATTATTTTTAAATATTGGTTTAGAATTTACATTAATCCATCTAATAATATGAATTCAAAAGTAACTCTGTCTGTCTATGTTACGCTTTCACGACTAAACCGCTGCACCGATTCCAATGAAATTTAGCATGGAGACACTTTATTTTTTGAGATAGGTTATTCTTTATTGCGATAACTGACATACAAGCCGGTGAAACTGCGGGAAAAATTTGTGATCTTTTTTATAGATAGACTAGTACTGAACACAACTGCGCTGAGTTCGATCAATGTCAAACTTTGTTTTTTTTATTTACTGCGTGGATATTTAAGGTTTAACTAGCATAAATACTGATTTCGAAAATTAAAACGAACACAGCTATTTTATTACTTTTAAAAAGTAGGTAAGTAAGTAGTTAAAATAATACCATAGTGAAGAGTACTACGAGTATTACGTCAACCGGTTATCAATCAATAATATATTAAAGAGTATATAATCGCCTAACGAATGCGCCTTAAGCATAAAAAAGTTAAATTATAGACTACAAAGCACAAGCCGTCCTCGTAATTGGAAAATCGTTGGCAACTGGATCATATCATATTGTACCCACGACCTGGAGGTAAATGACCCTTTGTGTGCAATTGATTTTTGCATTGCCGCATACAATGTTACATATTTTATGAGATGTTAAAGGAAAATTTATAATTTTACTGCAAAGCTATTTTTTCCTTCTCAACTTTGTTGTGCTGAGAAATTTAAGGCATTTAAGGGTTACAGATTAAGATTTTCGATCGATCTCCATTTT
Source organism: Diaphora mendica (assembly GCA_949125395.1). Taxonomy (NCBI): domain Eukaryota; kingdom Metazoa; phylum Arthropoda; class Insecta; order Lepidoptera; family Erebidae; genus Diaphora; species Diaphora mendica. Next base: position 37,109,688 of record OX421310.1, on the reverse strand, counting down.
GATGTATCCAAAAATCTTAGTCATTATATAAACTTCTGTATTTTCAGTAAATGAGCCATAGCGTAATACAAACTGTCATAGAGATTCGCAGACTTAAGCCTGTGAAATGTGTATTTGATTTTAAATAAATAAATAAAAATTGTTTATGAATAAACAAAATAATACATCTTAAGCTATAAAAATAAAACGGAATCTAACTCGTTTGTATTAAAAATAAAATAAATAATATTCTAGATATCTTACAAACACCGCCATCTAGTTCCAAACTAAGCAGAGCTTGTAGTAAAGGTACTACTTACTAGACAACTGATATAAAAGATATTTACTTTTTTTTGTAAATATATACATATATAATTATAGAAAACCCCCAAACTACGAAACAAATATTTGGTCCGACCCGGGCATCGAATCTAGACCTCACGCTCAGAAGTCGCATACTCCACGCGATTGCTTTACTTGTAAAGGTAAGTTTTATAGTTGATTTAGTATCAGTATAATATTTTGATAGATGTCAGAGAAAAGATGCATGCAGGCATTAAGAAAAACATGATTTTACAATGGTAAGTACTGCAGATGAAATACCAAGATTTAACTCTTAATTTTTTCACCACATTCTTTATAAAAAGAAATATTTGACTTCCCTCAAGAAATTGTTGAAAAATTGGATAATAATCTTAAGAGTTTTTCTTCACAACCCTTCTCTGTAATTACGTCTTTGTGTATCTAGCGAGTCCTTTTGTTTGAAGAAAAGGCCTTAGTAACAAAAGGTTCTACTGGGGAAGAAAACAATGACGTCTGCTAAAAACCCGTCGCTCAGATGTTTCCCATTCACGTCATCAAAAATCAATAGCGGTATGAAAAGCAGAAGATACCTAATTACACAGATAATATAGTAATTATCCTTAACTACCGTTATGCAAACCTTTGTACATAGTTGACTGATATTTGATTCTTATCCTGACGTTTCTCGGAAAACACACGCAAATTCCTCACACACAATAAAATTTCTTCTTTCATACTGAGTCCACTAGAAAATGGAACTATATTAGATGTGTCTAAGATTCTTACAAAATAAAACGTACTGATAGAAACAAGTATATTAGTTTTTTTTTTCTATAAATTTGTTTTGAGATAAACCTTCATACTTACTTGTAATAGAGGCTGTTCGTATATCATATTCACTGCTGTAAATTGCATTACATATACAAGGGGCACTCATTGAAGTCTGTCTATTAATATCAATAAGTGCTGAGCATATATCACTGAAAGTGCAATTGATTTAATCCTGATACAACTATCAATTAAGTATAATACTTTTTGTATTGATTGATTATATCAATCACATAATATAGCAATTTTCAGAAAATAAAGAAAGTTATCGTTCTCTTCCAAATGTTTCAAATTCTACATTGTGACTTCGGTTGCAAGCAACGGTTTAAAATTCTTACCCATGTGTTTCAAATCTACTTTAGCATTACTTTGTAAGCTTATAATTTCCCCGCTTTTATATTACTTTAAATTAGTCACTTTAAGTAGGTACATATTACCTAACTATACAATTACAAGAAAGCAACTATTTAAAATATTTCCATCAATATTTACATTCTCATCTATTCAGTGATATCTTTCCCATTCAATTTTTTCCATACTCTATAAATCTTGAAAAAAACTTTTTAGATCAAATTCATTTGAACTTGAGTATTCTTTACCCCTTAAGCGAAAGTAAGATTAAATTATGCGCCATAAAATACAAATTATCTACCCGACTGAGTTCCCCATGGATAGTTTTTCATCTGTTCAGACACAATGCTCGATTAACACTCCATAACGGTCAAACGGAAAAGTGGCCGCCATATTGGTAGTGAGATAGCGGAAATATATCACAGGAAGTAGACAGCCATTATTTAGGAAAGGCGTTCTTCCGTCAACAGTCTAAAAGGGCTCTTATTATTTTTGGCGATATCTCGGTCGGGTGATAAGGTCAATGATTTATTAGTATATCGATAGGAAGCTGTCTCATAACGGTCTATTATCTTTGTAATTAAATTATTTATAAACATAACCTTTCTGTTGTTTATATAAATCTAATACACGTAATATACGCGATGATTTCTGAAGTCCTTAGCGAAACCTCCCGCAAATGTCGCATAAATAAGATATGTGTATTTTCTCATCTATATATTATGTATATTTATATTTTTTTGTTATCTTAATATACATATTTCTTGTGTGCGTGTGTATGTGACTGAACTCCTCCTAAACGACTGGACCAATTTTGATGAAATTTTTTGTGTGTGTTCAAGGGGATCTGGGAATGGTTTAGATTCACAAAAACGACTGGACCGATTTTGATGAAATTTTTTGTGTCTAAAAAAAAGCAAAACAACGTTTGCCGGATCAGCTAGTATATTATAAACAAATATTATATGCAAACTTGACTTGCTTTTGTGGCAAATTTTACAGATTTTTGAATGTTACGTAAAGTAACGTCGAAAACTATAATATGAAGTCTGTTTAACTAATTAATCAACTAGCAATGAAATCATTTCATCGGTAATAGATTTGACTGCACGGGTGACGTAACCGGTAGCCACGTCGAGTGTTGTGAGTTCAAATCTCACACGGGACAACACTGCGTGATCCATAAATTGTTCTTCTGTGTCTTGTCGTTCGTTGTGTCCGTTTTACGTATGTTTGTAGAGTCGACCGCGATACAGGATATACTCCTGATGCGGGAGTCGACATTTTTTTAAACGGTAATAAGGAACTAACTAACCGTGGGAGAGCCACGCGTGTTTCACCTAGTGAGTGAGGATACCGGAGGCCCATACCCCACCCCTCCCACTATCTCACCCACCCCCTCCTCCTATCTCCCCCCCATCCCACAAAGGCTAGCAACGCACTTGTGAGGCTTCTGGTGTTGTCCATGGGCTGTGGTAATCGCTTACCATCAGGCCATACGTCTGCTCGTTTTCCCACCTATTCCATAAAAAAAAGAAGTAAAATAGTGCACAGCATAGAAATCAGCACTTAATTAGGTGTGTATATAAACATATTTATATCTAATATTATAAGGACTAGTCCGTGTGGTGACGGATTAAGAATACGGAGTGCCACCACCCCTACTCACCCCATGGGTGTCGTAAGAGGCGACTAAGGGAGCTAACTACGTAGCACAACATCACTGCAGAGAGAAGGAGAACTTGAAACAAACCTTACCAACCCGTCTAGCCAGCGTGGTAGAGCAGGCCAAAACCCCCTTTCTAAGGAGAGGTCTATGTCAAGCAGTGCACTGTTAAAGGCTGTTGATGATGGTTATAAGAACTAACCGACTGATAATATGCCTAGTCAATAAAATTTCTAAGACCGCAGTCAACAAACCGTGTAAACACCGTAAAACAAACACGTTTTACCCACGGAGAGCCACGCTTCGGCATGCATAGGCCGGCTCGACCGGAGTGATACCACGGCCTAACAGAAAACCGGTGTGAAACAGCGCCTGGGCTGTGTTTCGCCGAGTGAGTGAGGATACCCGAGGGCCATACCCCAACCCCTCCCCCCATCCCCCAAAGGCCGGCAACGCACTTGTGACGCCTCTGGTATTACGATACATGGCGATATATGGCGATACGTCTGCTCGTTTGCCCGCTATTCCGTAAGAAAAAAAGACTAATACTGCCTCTCGGGAATTGAATTTTTTACCCACTAAAAAGTTGTCTAAATTTTGGAAAAAGTAATAGTCGGTAGGTGCAAGGTCTGGTGAGTATGGCGGATGAGGGAGAGCTTCCAGGCAGTACAAAATGCTTTTAAAGAGTTTGTTGCCTCCCGTCCAGCTGATTTTTACAGGCATCAATAAACTGCCAAAGCGTTGGCAAAGATGCGTCGATTGCATGGGGGATTACTTCAAATAACAGAAATGAAAAAGTTTGAAAAAATAAGTACTTTCACTTATTGCATACAAAACGGCAATTTCATAGGTAAAGACCTAATAATAAGTGTTAACTGCTATGTATGCTTGTCACGTATGTTTTAAGTCCACCAGAAATATTATTAATTATTGACATTTCTTGGCCCTGATTGAGAGGTGAACAAGGGCAAACATTTAATATTTTATGCTTAAACTATATTATACAACACTGAAAAGTTATTTTAAACCACACTGTACCCCTTTCAACATTGCGTCACTAAAATTAAATCATAACCATTAAAAAAAACCGACTTCAAAAACTGAAAAGTATAAAATAACTTAATTTGTATGTGCTACCTATTCATAGGTTTGAATTCGGCGCCAAGCCAAATGTAATAGTAGGTACCACACTCGCTATATTTCGAGACGAACGTCAACGACGTCACCAACGCTTCGGTTGTTTTGTCCTACGCGAAGAGCAGCCATCCCGCTCAAGGTCACGCGCGGCGAGTCCTATTATTACATTTTGGCTCGGCACCGACTTCAAACCTATGAATAGGTAGCACATACAAATTAAGTTATTTTATACTTTTCAGTTTTTGAAGTCGGTTTTTTTAAACGAAGTTTTTTTTTTATTTTTCGCTTTTTAGTCTTTCTCAAGTCTCTCATCATCATTTCACCTAAATAACTTGAAATAATACGACTAAAGGTAACATACAACATACTGTATAGAATAATAAATAAATATTTCGGACATGATGTTTACAGAATATGAAAGCATGCAGACAATTGCCTTAACTTTATTGCAGGCGCTCACGTAAATTTGAGGGTTTCCTTCAATTTCCTTGGGATCCCATAATCAGATCCTGATATGGTGGCCATGGGACCACATGGGGAGCATACCTTTTCGAATACAAAAATAATTTTCAATATCGGTCCACAATTGACGGAGTAATCAATGTACATATATATATATATATAAAAAAAAAAAAAAAACGATGAAATTGAGAACCTCCTCCTTTTGGAAGTCGGTTAAAAATATAGTATAAAAACTAACACATGCTTACGAAAGTCGGTTGCAAACACATCAACAAAGTCACAAACACACAAGTGGAGCTTGATAATAAATATCTAGTGTACCTACGTAAAATACAAAGGCCATGATGGTTGGCCATTCCTTTATGACATTTTTCAGGATGTTACAAAAAATAAATATGAAACACATAAATTCAACCCTCTAAAAGATCAACACAAAATATTTAAAACAAACTTTTGTGTTGTGTTAATTGCTAAATTACAGAGTAATAAGTAGTCCAACTCCCACTCGTTTCAAATTTAAAAACTAACCTCTTTTTCTGTTAGCCTGTAGTAGTTTCGAGAAGTTTTAAGTTACAGAAGAAAAGCGATAGATAAAAATACTGTACTCGGCTGATATCAATGCTATTTCCTAACCGTTGCAATTCTGAACATTCAAACTTTCAAGACACTGTTTTTGTTCAAGAAATTTTTGCATATCATTTGATTTAACTTATCGTACTTTTTCAATATTATTTTCATCCTGCTCTACCTAACCGAATCAAAATACATTATCAATTCCTTGAATATTACATTGAAAGTATTTAAAATAAGTATGGTCATTCCAAATTGGATTGAATTCAATGATCCCATAATTATGTTCTACGGGGTTATTATGTAGTGAATCAGTTCGAATTGTTCTCATCACTAGTATAATATTTATGCTATTACTGAGAGGCAGTTTACTATGGCACCCTTTTCGGGTATACGTGTTCACGTTAGCACGACTTACAATTAATACTGCAGTGTGACAGAATGTTTTGCCAGCTGGACATGTTTTGTTATATCGGTAAAGAGTACGACGAGTACGTTAATAGTGAAGATACCGGAGGCCCATACCCCATACATAACGTTCATAATGTACGGTATCTTTATATACTTCTAGCATATCCGGAGTAACAAATTTAATGATCAATCCGTAAAAAATGAAAAAATTTTAGAGCATGTAGTTCGTTTCTTTACAAACTTAACTTTCTATTATAAAGTTTCTGTGTGTGAATAAGAAAGGTGTAATGGGTGTAATATTAATGCAACAGAATTTAAGTATCAATTAATTCATGCCTGTCGTTTGAAAATAATTTCCGCAACCTAATCTTGACATGAGGAAATAGTTTCATATTTCATATCCCTTATACCACAAGTTGTTGTAAACAAAAAAGTCACATCATAGCAGTCCTTAGAGACGAGTAGTGATGCTAATGACGTGTTCTCGTCTCGACACGTGTCAGTCGCGTGCCGACATAACCTCTAATGTGTAATACCGAGTCTGGAGTGCTCGGCAAATTGGCAGGACTCATTTGACGATCAGTAAGCAAAGGGTGAAGAAAAGTGTCTTGCGAGTAGCGGTTTTTATTGAATTCAAAAGGATTAAAAATATTTTAGATGTTTAGTTAACTTTTAAAAATATGTCATCATGATTATAACAAATATAAGTGAAGATCGACTGAGAAAAAGAGTGCTGCTTACGGTGTCTCTGTGAGAGTATATGATCTATAAGGCTGAATTGCAAAAATAAGTATCTGAATATGTATCTAAAAATGAATATATTTCACATTATTCAGTTACAATTTAATTGAACATATCAATAGATTTATTTATAAGTATTACTTATAAGGAACTAGTTGAAAAAAAAAAATTGTCTAAGAAATTTTTGTAAAAAGATCTAAAGGTGTTTATGATAAGAGTCAATACAGACACATCAAAACAAATTTGTACTTGAACCTGGGCATATAGAAAATTTATTTTGACTTTAGATACAAAACAAAATCATTGGCGATCGACTTGGGGCTTAAATAATATTTTTTCAAGCAAGAAGTTTATTTGTAAACTGCCTCTTTTCTTTGCCTCTGGTAAAACTGATTGAACTTGTAGCCGACACCAATTAATCTTGGGAATAATAAAGGCCAAGAAGATGATGAAGAAGTTTATTTGTAAATTTCCATTTTTAGACCCACTAAAAAAATTATTGTATATTTTTCTTGAAATATGATAACACTAGATCAACCCACATCATCATCAATAGTCTACTGCTGAATATATGCCTCTCCTAAGACAATAACCCACAATATAATACAATTAAATAATAATTATACTAACATACATAGTTATTCATTATTTTAAGTTATACTTTATAACTTACTAGCTGACTCGACGAACTTCGTACCGCCATATTTATTTTCGAAAATATTTTCTAACCGAAAAACTTCTTTAAGTATTTAAGCCCATCTCAATTTCCCGCAGGACCGCAGTGTACTAAGCGGACTAAAAAAATAAAACACATCTGGTTTTCTTTTTATTTTCTCATATATAAACCTTGTCCTAAAAATAACAAACACATCCAAAAAAGAATTATTCAATTTGGGGCAGTCAATCGAAAGTTATGCGCGTACATATATTTTTGTGATTCATTTTTATTTATATAGATTTCTCGTGTGTCATGTGTATCTAGTGGCGTGCAATGGGATAAACCTTTATCTAACAGTGGACTGCAATAGGCTGATGATGCTGATTTAGTATACAGTTTAGTAATTTAAGAAACATATCCATAATATGAATATACTTTAATTAAAAAAACACTAAGCCCCAGCCAAGCATTACCGTGGGTGGCTATTAGGATGTTATTAGTACACTATTTCGAAATGTACTTTAGGGTTAAGATTTGTATCTTAACCCCAAAGTGCATTACATCATTGAAACTTAAGTAATGTAATCCATTAAGCATAGTGAATTAACAGAACATTCGTCTGTTGACATTAAGGTGTTGTTTATCGGCTTGAATCAGAGATTGATTGATAAATAAGCTAAAAAGCTGTAGGGATACATAATTGAGCGAATTTCCTCACTTTCCCTCATGGGGTAGTCTTATCACGCAAACCAACAATAGTGACACACTGCCCCTTTTATTGGCCAACTTATGAAATTTTACAATTTGTATGCAAAATAATGCCAAAAACCTGTAGGTGGATTTTTTTTGAGTTCAACGATAAAATTATTTTTTTATTCTTATCTTAACCTTAAGACACATAGTTAACGGCTTTTCATCTTTTTTTCTTGGCGGATCTTTCATCAGACGCGCTTGTGATATTTAACGAGCTGAATCTTTTTGTATAATTTAGATGTCAATGTAAGTAAAAATTACAAAATGACGAATTGGCCGAAATCTGATTATATATTGTCATATATATGTTGTTACAGTTACAAAAAAAATAAAGAAAATATTTCAATTCTGCGAAAAAATATAAAATGAAACTCAAAACCATATCATCACGGTATTTGCTGTTGGAACTCTAGACGCACATACATATATTCCATAATATTATCCTTATAATGTCATTTCATTTATTATAATCACTCGCTAACTAACTTTCTTTTTTACGTCTTAAGTCCCTATATCAATTTGTCGCTGAAACCTTTTACGACCGTGTGTATTACATATTAGGGTGTGCATCGTACCGTGCGACATATCTCAAATTAATTCATGTTTTGTCATACCCCCACTTTATATTCAGAGTTTAATGACGTAGCACTATAAAACATTTTCACTATAATGCCTTTATCCAGTGCGTAAGATATCGCGAACGTGCGTATGGCTATAAATCGAAAAACATGGCTTTGCTCTTTACTGGACGTCGGGTATAGGACCGACAAAAACCAATATTTAGACGGGGTGCCATTGAAACTCACCCTTTGCTTGCCAAAAAAGTGGGATATCTTTTGATTAATATGTCGAGGTATACACGTTATTGATTAGTTGGTTTTTAGATGGCCCTTGTATGCTGAAATGTGTCCTGTGACATATAAATCCTTTTAGTATTGAATAAGATCGGTTGAGTGATTTTATTTCTATTAGAACATCGCAAAACTGTTAAGTGAGTTTTAATTTAAAGTAGTGTATAGCAAAAATGCATAAGGCACTACATCGATTACTTAAGATTCAACATACTGATACTTAAATCTATTCTATATAATCTATACTAATATTATAAAGCTGCAGAGTTTGTTTGTTTGTTTGAATGCGCTAATCTCAGGTACCGCTGGTCCGATTTGAAAAATTCTTTCAGTGTTAGATAGCCCATTTATCGAAAAAGGCTATAGACTATATATCATTACGCTAAGACTAATAGGAGCGGAGCACCGATGAAGAATGTTTCAAAAACGGGGGAATATTATCACGCTACGGGTAATAAGAGACGCAAACGAGGTTGCGTGGGTCAGGTAGTATGTAATAAATATTATATTATGTAGTATATCCACATTTTTTTGATACGGATAGATTTAGGTTTTACTTCCATCAATATGGATAAATCATTATTGCCTACATAAAGAACTGCATTGGATGAACATGGATTAATAATATTTCTGTTGAACAACGAATAAAGCTTAATTAATGGCTGGATAATATTCTCTTGTTAAAATCACCTGAACTCACAATGATGCATTTAACGAAATGAGTAATGTATTTTGTAATTAATTCCATCTGTGGTTTTTAATCAAGCAAGATGTGTCAAAAATATGCGGTCGACATACATGCATCCGTTTAAAACAACTATTTTAATTATTCACATAGAATCAACTCGTATTTTAATGAAAACAAAGTTATTCCGAATAGAATGTTTCAAACTCAAAATTACTGTGAAAGCAACGGAAGCGTGACATAGGAAATATTATTTAAAAGCTAAACTTTGTCACGATTGATAACCATAAAAGAAGTATGAATATATTCCACCTTATTCGGATTTATTAAAGGTATTATGTGAAAATGGGAAAACGTTATTCATGCGCAGGTGTGCTGACGATTTGCTAACTTGCCATATTTTTGTAAGGGAATTGAGTTAGGAACATTTCTCAGATAACACGTAACTTATTGTTCAAAATCTTATATCTGGGGCCATTAGTTACTTTGAGCGGAGCCCATTCAAGTATGTGGAGCGTTTATTGCGTCATAATTTTGCACTTGAAATATTCAGAAACGTGTGTTTAATGTTGTTTTGTGTCCCTTAATGTCTCCTTTTCTCTTTTGTTTAATATCTATAACTTATTACTATTATAGTCTTTGCATCAATAACAGTATTGCTTCCTAAAGGCTTAATATTGTATTAAATGATATCTATTAGAGAAGAGAAATGAGATGTAGGAAAAAGCAGTAGTTACCTCTCTACGCACCGGTTTTCTGTGAGGCCGTGGTATCACTCCGGTCGAGCCAGCCCATTCATGCCGAAGCGTGTTTTAATAATGCGAATGCGAAGTTTTCACAAAACAGCGAATAAATAATATAATATGTGTATATTTTATTAAATGTATGTGCATTCAAATGTAAAATCAGGCAAGCAGGAATTACCTGCATCGTTATATTAAACTAATAAAATAGTAATCCAAAACGAAATAGTTTCTACCATGACGAATATCCTATGAGATAACAACTATGATATTACTTTACCTATGTAGTATACATACTATCACGAAACGAAAAACATGTATACAAATAACCTATACAAACAAATAACATTGAAGTGTCTATTTGTAATTTCAAATTAACAGCTTTTCACTAAATGCATATGAAAGTATATACGGCCCTTACATCAAAAAATCTTTTTTTTTTTTTTTTATCGGTATGTCTGTTTGTTCCGGCTAATCTCTGGAACGGCTGGACTGATTTTGACGAGACTTTCACAGGCACTAGCAGATAGCTGTTGATATAAAGAGTAACTTTTGCTACTTTTTTTAGACGGGGGTAACACCGCGGGGCTCAGCTAGTACTGAATAAATTTTTGAATATGTAGTATTTGTGTAGCTCTAATTGAATTACTAACTATTACCATAAAAACTAGAACAATGGAAATGAATAACATGACACCTCCTATATAAACATAAATTATATCAACCATCCTTAAATTCGTTTCAAATAAATATAAATCAAATACACTTCTACCTAACAATATCCCTCACGAGAACATCCCATTTGACCTCCATACGCTCATCCGAAAATAATAAAGCAGAAAGTAATAAGTACTTGATAATAGACAATATACGAACCCGAAATTGCTTTCCTAACATTGTTTACTTAACTAATATTGTACTAATGCTATTATCGCCGGCGTCTATTACATGTATTACGAGTATCGAACCTTCCTTTTCCTTTCTTTTGTCCTTTAACTAGAACTTGTCGTTGGGATTTTATTAAACATTCTAATAGCCTTTCGCAATCTTTTTCCTATACGCGTTCGAGCTTCTATTGTGTGTTTAATTAAAACTGCTACTCTCTATTGGGTTCTGCTTATAAATAAAATTATTTGTTTAATATTTTTTTATTAGGAAAGCTATTTTTATGTTGCGAATATTTATGGCGCAATTAAATTAGAATTTGAAATATTAGCCTTTGTAACAAGCGAAATATTAAAATATTTGGATTCCTTTCCGTTTTTTATTATCATACACAGTCTTGCGCATCGCTGTACAATTTTATCCATTGAAAAAGCTAGAATGAAAAAGTTTTAATTGTATAAAAGGTTTTTTGTTTAAAAAGGACAAAATATGAAACAAAAAAATTTACAAGTCAAAGAGCAATTTCCTCGTAATTTAAGTCTCTGCTGATGTATTTTTGTATCGTCTAAATACATTATGTAGATATAATTAATGTTCTGATAAATATGTATTGTTATTAAGATTGAATAATTTACGTACCGACCACGTAAATTATTCAATCTTATAATAACAATACATATTTATTATTTATTCGAAATATTATTAAGAACCTATTAAAAGATTAGCATAAGAAAAGGAAGATATATGTTTAATTTCAAAATAAAAACACTTATGTGTTACTAACCTAAGTAGCAACGCAGGCAGTACAACTTATAGTTGTGTTGTATCATTATAGCCTGGTAGCATTCTTCATTGATTCAAAAGTTTAAAAAAAGATAAAATTTTGAAAAGTATGTAGAAGAGACAAAAAAATCCATGATGATTGGAGTTGAATGGATGTTTTCTAGTATTTTTCCCGAGAATGTCCTAGACAGTCAGACGATATTTCATTTCACTAATGCTAGACATATATTGGATGGATTCGCGTTTCAGGTTCTTTGATAAGCGCTTTACGTTTTGAGTTACGTCTTGGTACGAAAAATAGAAAGGTACACAGGTTCAAAGAGCTAGATAGTCTGTCTCCTAGTATATTTGTAAAAGATTGAGTATATTGGAGTTCGAAGTCAATTCTTTCTATGGTGAAGACTTTCTTTACAAAACATTTTATCATTTTTAAACGTATACCGAAATTCCAATAATTTTTAAACGGTAAATTATGAAATCTCAATCGTATATTATACTTCATTATTATTATTATAAAACATGTAAACAGGAGATTCATCTAATAATCCTAACCACAAAAATTTAAAAACAACTTTGGGATTGGAAGAAAAAAAAAACTAACAGTGGATTTCATTAATATGTATTCGTGTTAAATGCATTCAAAAATCAATCGTGTGTATTTTATATTAGGTGCTTTTTAAATACAAAATTCAATAATATAAAACTCAAAAATAACATTTTTACACTCCAAAGAACTCCACCCCAAAAGAGCTGTATGGCTAGCATCAGACTTTTTTGTCTCCAATTTATTTATTGGAATATATTATAGTTATTATGTCTTTTTTTTCTACTTTTGATTTGCATTTTCTTCCCATTTAACCTATTTTTGAATGCCTATCAACAGCTAAATAGTTATTAAGTTTAGAATCTAAAAAGTGCGTTTTTATGGTATTAGTATTCAGAAAAAAAAATGTCTGAAGGGTCGCGCATCTTGCACAGCTAATGCTACTGTGACTATAAAATCAAATCTTAATACAAATTCATTTGTTACTGTATGGTAAGAATATTTTTTTCTTATATTACCTAACCAAAAAAAATTATCCCATTGTTCGAACAATCACGACTAAATATTTAAGTATATTATTACTGTTTATAAACCTCTCCGCACAATGTATTTTTTCAACAAGATTTTATCTGAAATTAAAAACAAACTACGCAACGTAATAGCACATGCTTTGATATGAGAGATGAAATTTCCATATTGTTGTATAAAGTAATAAAGGAATACTCGGCATATCACCATGACATGAGATAGTTATTATTATAAGACGACAGTACACCTATATACATATTACAAAATATGCCACTTAGAAATGATAGAACAGGATTTAGTCTTTTTTCATACGACTGGCAATACACCCGATTTTTTTTTATTTTCTTGAATATTATTCATTCATTCTTCTGAGCAGAAATACGTTCATTTCTGGACATAGGTCTCGCCTAAAGCCTCTTTCCAATAATCGGACAATAAATCTGACAAACTTGTTTGTTTTTTTCCTAGAATCTATAATTGGTCCGACGACCTCGTAAATGTAATTAATATAAAATAACTAATAGTAACAAAAGATACATTCTGTAAAATCATTTAAATATGTAACATCTTCTGCTCGTACATAATAAACTCAATTTCAGTTATATTTGCCTAAAACTTGCCTTGATTCGCAGCGCATAATTTTTCTGAAGACTTTAGGGAAGGGAAAATTCTATTTCCATTCAATAATAGCTAATTTTAATATTTCATTCCATGTAAGTCACTTGTATTTATTTTATTTTTATATATACCAGTGTTGAAAGTTCAACCATAATTCTTTTTTTTTAGCTTTCTTCACTTCTCCTCCTTATAAACCTTCGTTCACATAATTTTCTTAGAAAGGGGTACAAAGTTTTTGATTCACGTATTAATAAATAGTTTTTTTTATAAGTATGTAAATCTTTTGGCAATTTTCATTTAAGCAATACAACGTTATATATGCCAATGCAGCAAAATTCTATGGAAATAATCGGCAAACCTTTAGACTTTTATTTTCGATCTTACATCGTTTGCAAAAAGAGAAAAAACATATTTCCTTCATTGTATTGCAAAGCTATTCAACTCATTGTAAACCAGAACACAGTTTTTAGGGTTCCGTGCCAAAGGCAAAAAACGGAACCCTTATAGATTCGTCATGTCTGTCTGTCTGTCTGTCTGTCCGTCCGTATGTCACAGCCACTTTTTTCCGAAAGTATAAGACCTATAATGTTGAAACTTGATAAGTAGATGTATTCTGTCAACCGCATTAAGGTTTTCACACAAAAAAAAAAAAAACAATAAATTTTGGGGGTCCCCATACTTAGAACTGAAACTCAAAATTTTTTTTTTCCTCAAACCCGTACGTGCGGGGTATCTATGGATAGGTCTTCAAAAATGATATTGAGGTTTCTAATATCATTTTTTCTAAACTGAATAGCTTGCGCGAGAGACACTTCCAAAGTGGTAAAATGTGTCCCCCCCCCCCCTGTAACTTCTAAAATAATAGCATGATAAATCTAAAAAAAATATATGATGTACATTACCATGCAAACTTCCACCGAAAATTGGTTTGAACGAAATCTAGTAAGTAGTTTTTTTTTAATACGTCATAAATCGTAAACTGCAATTAACCTTTCATTCAATCAACACAAATATAAAAATAAAATATATTATGTTACTTGCTGCTGCGGAACCCTTCATAGGCGAGTCCGACTCGCACTTGGCCGCTTTTTTATATATTAGTTAAGTTGCAAGTGCTAGCACTGTAGCAGAATTACAATGAAAACGCAAAATTTCCTTTTGTACTACGCCACCAGTTGTTAAGAAAAAACCTTTTATTAAAATGTTCCAAGAATATGGATATCAGAAAAAAAAATGTTATTTTGTAGATCAGAATGAACAATATATTTACTATAAAAAAAAGTAAAAACTAAAACCCAACTACGACAAAAAACGAAGCTGAAAAAGTATGAAACAAGTTTGGAAAGCCGTAGTCACACGTTACATAGAAACGCACAATAAACTAACAACGAGTGACTACGGCTTTTCAAACTTGTTTCATACTTTTTTTTTGTTTAAAATGTTTTGGTGTCGTTATGAATATATAATATATATTTGAAATGTACAAGTAACGCTCTTTCCAATGATACCAAACACGGCATATTTATCTCAAATTAATTTTTTAATTCATTACTGTATGTCGGCTAGAGGGCGCCACATTTGATTCAGCGACACGTCATATAGCCTATAACCAGCAGTCGATCAAGACGCTTCTAACGATACCTCATTTGTCCAGTTCTAATAAGTAGTTAAGGAGCTATAAGGGGGACAAATGAACATACATAAAAATACAAAAATATACAATACAATAACAATACAAATATACAAAATCATAACACTCCTTTGGCTTTGCCGTAGTCGGGTAAAAATACACATTGTTCATAAAATTAATATTTGCAATAGCTTTTTCTCTTTACAGTCTGTAAGAAAGAAATATCTATATATATAAAAGCGAAATACCACTCACTTATTAATCACGAAATCTCAGAAACTATAACACCTACAAACTTGAAATTTAGCAAGCAAGTTCCTTATAGGGTGTAGACATCCGCTAAGAACGGATTTTATGAAACTCCACCCACAAGGGGGTAAAACAGAGGTTGGAAGTTTGTATGAAAGTCCTATGTTTTTAAAGTAAGAGACTTGAAATTTCAAATGTATGTATAGATGGTGTGGAGGTGTACTAATAATGTATCTTTAGAAATCAACCCCCTTTTAGGGTTAAAACGAGGGATGGTATTTGGATGCAAACGAGGTTGCGTAGGTCAGCTAGTAGATAAATAAAACTGCCCTAATTAACACCATCTGGTGTTGAATGTGGCTTCAAATTTATGTACTCACATATCGTGATTCCCAAACTCCAAACATGGAACCTCCTTCGTTTTGGAAGGTGGGTACACATAAAAAATCTCATGATATAAGATCACTTTTAAAAATAAAACGTAAAGTAGACATATCAGATTGCCTAATGGAGTTCATCATTAGTACTAAAAACAGGACATTTTATAGATCTTATCTTTAATAAGTTTTGATTTAAAATTTTAAACTCAAATCAACTGACTTGATCAAAAAGTAATACAACTTCAGAACAGCCATAACTAACAAGACTTTATCTGAAATTAAAAACTTGGTGATATTGTCTAGCATATTGTCTAGGTAGTCAACGTATGGCATGCACAATAAGGCTATAAAAACACAAAATTACGCCGGCCTATTGTAGTGAAGTGAAGTGCTCTCGCGACTCCTCGTCGCAGACAATATGCATATTCACTGTGTTCAGAACCCTTGTCGTGCGTGTGTATATAATAATATATTCATGCATCTTGGTACTTATATTTTTTTAATAAAAGGTGGAGTTTGCTTGAATGTGTACATAATTCTTTCATAAATATATTTCATAAATTATTCATATCATTGCGATAGGTTTGAGAATTGGAAGGTGCAATAAGATACTTTTTTAATGTTTTTGAATACACAGCTGCTTTATGTAAAATAATATAAAATGAAAGATTACCACATTTGTTTTTGTCGCGGTGGAAAAATTACTTCCAATCTCCACCTTTTAGGGGACACAAAGGCCAGAAATAGTTGGAGTTAATAATAAAAATCCAGTTGCCTAGTCGGAGGTACCTTAGTACAAGGTGCTTGTAGGTTTTTTTTTATTTAATAAGGGGCAAACGAGCAGACGTATCACCTGATGGTAAGTGATTACCGCCGCCCATGGACACCTGCAACACCAGAGGCGTCACAAGTGCGTTGCCGGCCTTTTAAGAAGGAGTACGCTCTTTTCTTGAAGGTTTGAAGGTCGTATTGGTCTGGGAATACCGCAGGCGACAGTTCATTTTTTTTTTTTTTTTTTTTTTTTTTATGTTTGGCCTGCCAAAATGACTCTACTCTGCCTGATGGAAAGCATTAGCAGAATCCACGAGTGCTGGCCACCATACTCATTGCGAATACAGCAATGCAGTATGGCGACCCACACTATGGCGGCCTAGTGATGCTTGTGCATCTTTTAGTCTAGTCAACAAGTATGGAACTTGTTGACTAGACTAATTGGGCCTCCGGTCTCGCCATTCCACAGTTTTGTAGTGCGAGGCAGAAAATTCCTAGAGAACCGCACAGTTGCCAGACTGCCAGCCATCTAAGTGATGGGGATGAAACTGCTGTCGCGTAGCGGCAAGAATCAGCCCGAGCAATTCCTCGGAGCACTCCCCATAGTAAATTCGGTAGAAGATGCAAAGCGAAGCCACATCTACGCAGCGCCAAAAAGTCAGTTCACAGTCGACGATTCGAGTCGCTCATCGTTGAATGCGGTCCAGAGGAACAGAGTAGGCGATAGCACACAGCCTTGCGGGACACCAGCATTCACAGGTATAGAGTCAAAGCATTCACCGTCGACTACGACCTTTATGCTTCTACCTGCTAAAAAGCTGGTGACCCATTCGCATAGTTTCTCGGGAAGCCCATAGGAAGGGAGCTTCGAAAGAAGCGCTTTGTGCCAGACCCGATAGAAGGCCTTCGCAATGTCCAAACTAACTGCCAAGGCTTCCCCCTTAGTCTCAATCGCCTGTGCCCAGCGATGTGTCAGGTACGCCAGAAGATCACCAGCTGATCGACCCTTACGGAAACCGTATTGCTGGTCGCTTAGCAGATGATGATCCTCTAGGTACCGCAGGAGTTGATGATTAAACTCAAACTCAAAAATATTTTATTCATATAGGCACTTATTTTACAGGCACTTATGAATAGTCAATTTTTAATATTAAAAAATCGAGTGATTCTAGTCACCAGTTCCAAGTGCAGCCTACCCTTCATGGAGAAGAATCTGGCAAGAAACTCCATTGTTGCTCCTTTTAAAAAATAATAATACGGTTTACAATATTTTTTTCACTAAGAGACTTGAATGAGAACGAAGTCGACCAAAGAAAACAAAATAAAAGGTTTGGAGTCATTGCTGCACAGCCATGAGCTAACCAATCTAAATTGATTGACGATGGACTCCATTATTTTCAAGAAGAGGGATGTTATGGCTATCGGCCTGTAGTTAGATGGATTCGAGCAGTAGCCTTTTTTAGGGATCGGGTGGACCAATGCTGCCTTCCATGATGTCGGGACTACGCCAGAAGAGTAGGAGAGCCGAAAAAGACGCGTTAAGACCGGTGACAACTCTGTAGCGCACATCTTCAACACAATAGGAGGGATTCCATTCGGGCCACTCGACTTATGGATATCAAGGGATAAAAGCGCACTGAGCGTTGATGGAACTGGATTTCCAGCATACAGCTCTCGCACCGCGGTATGGTAGGCGGCTCTTGTTCCCCGTCATCCAAGGTCGACATGGACGCAAAGTGTTTTGCCAGAAGATCGGCTTTCTCCTTGGCGTCATAGGTCAACGGATTATTTCCTATGTGCAGAGGTGGAAAGGATGGCTTACAAAAGTTTCCTTCGATAGCCTTGGCAAGAGACCAGAATGCGCAAGTTCCCGAAGGAAGACGCTCAAGGCTCTCGCCAATTCTAGCGATGTGCTCCGACTTCGCCCTTGCAATGTCTCTTTTGGTCCACACGAAATGAAGGCTTTATCCCAGAGGAAACTTGAAAACATGTGTGTAATACATTAATTTATATTCCTAGATATGTATACGTTTTATGCTCCCTTGATAATTGCCACGTTTTCAGCTTCATTTCGGTAAACGCGCCATATTCTCAAAGCACAAAAGTCACATATTCCCGTCCTTCAATATCCCAAGCATTGTCTCAATATGCTTAGAGAATAGTATTAATACTATCACGGAATACTTTCACGTAGCAAAGAGCTCCAATAACCTAAGGTAACGACATAAGCCTACCGCGTATGCCTACTTAAACGGCATTTATATTCATACAACCTCCTATTTACATAGGCATCCCTGGTGTGATGTTTGGGAGTTCCATTTCTAAGGGTACTCGTTGAATACACTCGCACGGTAAGCCAATGTCTATAAAGATAGTAATCAGTGTGATTTTTGTTTCTGTTTTTTTTTTATCGGAATGTACTTTTAGGATTTTTTGTAATAAAGAAAGTAGTGTACTAAAAGAAGAACAAAACGAATGGGATTCAGAAGTATAACAAATAAGTAAAATAATATTTTGAATGGAATAATGCTACTGATTTTAAAGTACCGCTAGACATAGAAAATTTTAATAATATTTGAGACACCTGCGATTTCCAACACCGTGACTACTTATTCCCAAATCACGTTATAGAAGTTCTCGTACCTACATTCTCGCTTTTTTGCCACAATAGATGATTTTACCGTCGCCAAATAACTTAAATATCATTATCTTGCTAGCCTTTATTATTCCTAAGATTATTTGGGGTCGGCTACTAGTTCAACCGGTTTTACCTGAATATCAGTTTTTACACGGAGCGACTGGCATCGGACTTTCGCAACCCTGGGGGTGAACTGAATTCAAAAATTGAACTAGTTGTCAGTATAATTGAGGGACCTGACTTCCCAATAATGATCACCATAGATGTTCATGTAAACCAAGACAATAACTAAGTAAAATATAAAAAAAAACTTATATTTCTTCATAACAATATCACAAAATTATATGAGCAGATGGAATCTAGAAACACAGTATCGAATAAGAATCCGCGTATGTAATAAAGGTTCAGAAATATCTCAAAGTATTTCATATCAATTGATACAGCAATAAGAATCACTGTTCATCTACGTGCGGTTGAATTATAAGTATCGAAGGAACTCAGGAACTGCAATAAGAATGTAATATTCAACCTATGGGCACTTGAAATATTTCAAATAAGTTGGTGAAGAATTTTATAACTCAGAAAAGATTTCAACATGATACTAAACTTGTATTACTTGCAATATTGATACTTATTTGCAGAATTATAATAAATAGCGTTTGCAATCAGCTCCACCCGTTTGTATGTCGGTTATTGCGGTAAATATTAGACTATGGCCTTCCTCTTTTAACATGAATCATATTCCTATTGTAAATTTCATCCAAATCGGTTTAGCCGTGTAAGCATCACGGACAGAGTTACTTTTCAATTATATTAGTATGGATGTTAAACAAATAGTTTGATTGCCGTGGTTAGATTATTGGTATGGAATGGTATGCCATTTGCCATAATGATATTAAGGCAGGTCGCAAACGTGGACACTTTTGTATCTTGTTTCAGATACATGCTACCGATGAATATTTGATTTCTATAGAACCAGTATGAAATCATCCACTCCTTGCACATACGTGCACATTTTTGTATCCAGTTGCTTCCATTTAACACATACTCATGACGATCAAAAAGTGTGCAGTGTCGATAACTGGAAACTAAAAGTCGTCAGTTGAAGACACAAGCAACATTAACCAATTTCCTTACAATAATAATATACTAACGGAGGAGTCGCGAACGTTTAATGTGCGACACAAGCCACGCACATTGAACGTCGACATATAATCAATACCAGAGAGATAATGTTTCTACATCGACGTCCATCGTGAGACTGACGGAAAACAAGCGACGAATTGTGGCTAGAAGTAGCGACCGGTGACTACCTACGGTTACCAGTGACTAGTAGTAGCAACGGGTGACTGTGTCCAATCACCGCTACATGACACAGCAACTACGGTTCCCTGTGATGGTAAGCCGTGTTGGCAAAAAAAAGTGCCGACGTTTGCGCAGCGCCTTATGGAAAGTAGTTTCAATTATGAGACGACGGTAACAGCTTACACAGTCAACGGTAAGATTAGGTTTGCTTAGGTCCTATACATTTTATGGTACACAAAACACGACACCAGTTTCCATATATCATGAAATTCGAAAGTTTAAAAGTTATTTACATTCTAATTTGGTTCTTTATAGTTTATATGAAATGATAAAATGTAAATGCCTTAAGTTTCTCCACACGGAATGTACTACTACACTATACAAAAAATTAACTACTACTATCACTCCGAATCATGCCGATCATTTTACTTATTTGATTTAATTGATTCTGCTACCGTGCGTTGGTGTAGTAATAAATGTTTTCTGTCAACGTTGCTCCACTGCCCTCCACTCAATTATAAGACAGAAGTACAAAAAGCTGTGCCTACGATATCGTGCTACCATTGTTAACACAAACACGCTTGGGCCTCATTTAATTATGCCTTATTAAGTTAATGGCTATGGTGAACTAACTTGCTAATTTATAAGGTCACGCTTACCTAATAGTCTGGCAACAAATAAGGACCTTTTTAATCTATTAGAGTTGTTTCAGGTTATAGCAGCGTTGGCTGCCTTGTTTATTGTTTATAATAACAATTAACCTGTCTAAAATAAATTAAAAGATTGTTTAGGTAAATAATCTTTTAATTTATTTTAGTCACTAAAGATATTTTAGATAGTTATCTAAAATATGCATTAGGAATAAAATTGGTGCTATGAGCCATTTTTAGTAATTTCAGTTATATTTTATGCTATATGGTTACTTCTATTCGACATTATACAGTTTTATGAAATTAAACAAAAGTATACACCTATCTAAACAAGTTCTTATTTAATAGTTAGTTTTTTTACAAAAATACGATCATAATCATGATATTACACCTTTATTTTAAAACAAATAGTCTACACCCAGAAGACCTCATTTAAACACTAAAGATTATTTATTTATTTCAGTTTGGAAAACCAACAACTACAAAAAAAAAACGGTTAGTTTGATATCCAACGTCAAGCCAATTACATGTTTTTAATTGTAACATAATAAAATTAAAAGAAATCTAGAACAGTAACCAACATGACACTTCACCAATACAATAAATAATAATGAAATGAAAAACTAAAAAAAGCTATCATTGTAAAAACTTACGGTTTAGAATACCACGTCCTACATCAATTTTGGTGTTAAACGGATAGACGAAATAGAGTACTCCTTGCACAACTTACTGAAGTCCCGTTCAAGCCCATATATCTCATATACCAAGTTTGTTTTTTATTCTGTACATAATTTAAGTAACTTGCAAGAACTATCTTATTACGAATCTGAAAAGTAAAAAAAAATCTGGTATGAATTCTCATCATCTTAATGAAAGCTTGATTTCGGTATATACAGTGTAACGCTATCTCACAGATATAGCTAAGCTTTTAAAAATAAGGTGCTAATTATTACTGACTTCAATTAAAAATATTATAAGGTAGTACGGTTCTGTATGATAACAAACATATAAAATATAATATTGGCGTTCATACCTTCGAGTTTCGGTAATGAAATAAACTTTCAGGTAGAGGAAGTAAAGCCTTTAATATTCATGGGGTGTGCAGAACCCCTGTAAATGTTTTATTCGTTAACGAGAGTGCAGGATTAGGGTAATCATGTCACGTCGTGCGGGACCCGCAATTAATTCGAAATAATCAATTATGATTTAGTTATGACGTCACAGTTCTGACTTGCACTTCAAACAAGTCTCACGAAACGTTATGTGGCTTGTAAAAACATCACAGTTAAATAAAAAAATGGTAATCATAAGGACTGCTGATAGAAGTGAACTTATAACTTTTAGTATTAAAATTTGAAATGTCATATTTGAATTAAAATTATCAACATCTATCTGGTTTTCACATCTATTGACACACCGAGCAATAATTATATGCATGTTCATATGGTTTTTATTATTCAAATATCTATATTACGGGCTGTCCAAGATCATGACAAAATATACATACAATTAAATAGAAATAACAATTAATATACAATCATATTATTTATGGATAGTATTTGTAGTTACTTAAATTTCAACAAAAATCAAGTGATTAAACGGTTTTATTTAGCTCGCCCTAGTTGTTTGCTTGTTTGGATCAAATCTAGTAATTGAAATTGGACAGATTGATCTGAAATTTGGTACAAATCTTCAGTTCTGGTGACAATACAATTATATAAATTCTGTTTCATTTTAAATCCAAGAGGCCGCCTCTACAAAATGGCGGTTTACAAATTTTGTCACGACTACCTCAATATGGGTATCAAATGAAAGGGCTTGAATAGTAGAACACAGTTTACTATGTAAACAAATTAAAATCTAAGATGGCGAAGGCTACAAAATGGTGGTTTAATAATAGTTATTTGTTATACAAGAGTGCAAAGTTGTTTTTTAACCGCGTGTTCAATTTTGATGACCGAGCAAGCGAAGGATTCTAAAATTGAATCACGAGCGTAGCGAGTAATTCAAAAATTAGAATCCTGAGCGTCAGCGAGGGAATCAAAAGAGCACGAGGTGAAAAATCTTTGCACTCGAGTGCAACACGTAACTTTTCATTCCACCTGAGCGAGGAAACAACTAAATGCAAAAAAAGCATTATCAATCACAAGATACTTTTATTTCAGTTTAGGTATTAATAATATTATTAATATAATATAATAATATTATGATAGGTAAGTATTACAGGTTTATTTTTAAATTATTTCAAAAATACTTAGGTACTCGCTCAACCCCGCGATGTTACCCGCGATTTTTGTCGTACCGCGAGTTACAGTGCGGGACAAAGCTAGTCTAAAAAAAGTAACCTTCTCCTTAGATTATCAGCTATCTGCCAGTAAAAGTCCCGTCAAAATCAGTCCAGCCGTTCCAGAGATTACCCGGAACAAACAGACAGACAGAGCGACTGACAGACAGACAATGTAACAGAAATTATAAAAAAATAATATTTTTGTACCTATATGTACCGTGTATACATACGCATTTCGTAAAAAGCGATTATTTTAATATTACAAACAGACATTTCAATTTTATTTATTTGTATGGATGTATAGATAAATTAAGAAAAATTGAAAGTTACGTTGCTATAGTTACTTATGAAGAAAATGGTGCGGCCAGAGCAAATAAAAAAAACTACACCAAGAAGGTTCCGAGTCTAAGTTTTTAACAATTTAAAAAATATTGTATGAATTATTCGGCACCAGAGGTAGTAGAGCCACGCTGATTTCAGCACGAACGGGCCGGCTCGACCGGGGCGGTACTACCCTCGCACAGAAAATCAACGTAAAATGACAGCGTTCGTGCTGTCGTGTTTCGTTGGTGAGTGCGAGACCGGGGGCCCAATTAGTCTAGTCACCAAGTTTCATACTTGTTGACTGGACTAAAAGATGCAGTAGCATCACTAGGCCGCCATAGTGTAGGTCGCCATACTGCACTGTCTGCATTCGCAATGAGTATGGTGACCACCACTCTTGGATTCTGCTTATGTTTTCCATCAGGCAGAGCAGAGTCATTTTGGCGGGCCAAATATAAAAAAAAAAAAAAAAAAAAACAAAAAAAAAATGGAGGTGAAGTAAATAGGTTTAATGATGTTTCGAATTCACAAACTTAGTGCACCCGAGCGATGTTCTAAATTCAATTTACTTTATTCTCTAGAGTATAAAAACGGCTTTTACACTCAGGCAAAAATACTCTTTACGAGCTGGTGGGATGAAAAAGAATTTTTCACTTCAAAAATTCTAATTATTTGTTTTCCAGCTCCAATCTTTTTTTAAGAATACGTTGACATGTCTCGTTTAAAATTATCTTATATATATCTGGCTGTGCTCACGACTTCGTCTGCGTTGAATAGTGACTATGGGTACTATTTATACAACCTTTCATCCCCCCTTAAACCCCTTACAACCCTTTTTTCGCATTTAAAAAGTAGCTAATGTCCTTTCTCAGGCTCTAGAATATCTGAGTACCAAATTTCATTTAAATCGTTTCAGTAGTTGGGTGAAAGCGCGACAGATAGACAGACAGAGTTACTTCGCATTTATAATATTAGTAAGGATTATATGAACTATATATTATACAACTGATGAAGATCCCCATCACAATTTATATATTTTAACATCTTTTATGATTTGATAAAATCGCTTAGGGGATTGACCAAATCTGTGCTTTTATCATATCCGTGCTACATATACACATTGTTTCGATTCTCTTAACAAGCCTACAACATACTACATAAATAAATAAATAATAATGATAAATGAATAAGATCGTCAATATGTAGATATAATGAGAAAAAATCATTACTATTATCATCAGCGTAAGGACTTCTTTTGCTGAACATAAGAAGATTGCTATAAGCAGCAACACAAAACTGAAAAATAACTAAATCTTTTAACGTATTAAACTCTACTTACCTTTATTTAATATCCGATAGTCTCGTTATGATATAATGTAATAAATATAATATCATTCATTAATTTAGAGAAATAATATCTTAAACAAATAACAAATCCTCAGTCCGTCTTCCACAGCATACAACCGATGTCATTATTATCTTCAAAATACATTTCATTTCAGTATAATTTGCGCGTTATTCCGCTCTGACTAAACCAGTGTAAGGATTATCTGCAAGAGACGGCCCGACGGTATCATCAGCCTCTAGTAGGCTTAAATTTTCGTTATGTTTATTGGATAATTCGCTTCTGTGCGGCGTGAGGCTCTGAGATAGAGGGGATTGTCAATGCAACACTGAGCATTCCTTAACGCACCACTATGAGCCTTTTCCACGGCGATTCGTTTATATCACTGTTTTTACATTCCATTAATTTATTTCTAGCTTTATCTAACACTGCATGTAACACTTAACATTCCATGTAGGCAGGTAGGTAGGTAGAAAAAAAATGCATAACTATGCATTTTTTTTCTAGTCAAGTCCGTAGTAGGCATTGCTGATGGTTTCACTCACTTCATATAGAAAGGCTTATAGTTAACAGGGAAATCACACATTTTACTACAATGTATGATATCCCTGTATAAAACGAGAGCGTAAAAAACTTAATTAAGTTTTTGTTTGAGAAATCCATTGTGAGTATAGCATGAGAAAGCTTGACTAGAAAAAAAAAACATAATATTGTCTTTATTTGTTGTAATTCCATGAATAAACATAATATGTAACACACAGACACAGAAACCGAACAAGATGTAATTATTTTATTTGAAAGTAAGCACTAAGGGACATTTGGTTATGAAACATCGATAAACAAGGGGTAACCTGATGTTGCACATTTTTTTTATTACTTATCTTATACAAAACAATTTCGATGTTTCTTATCTACCAGGCGTCCCGGACGTCTCACTTTTTTATTTTGTTTTATGTTGAAACTGATTAAAAAGTGCAATCGGGTAACAAAAGTCATCCGTAGATAGTCAGACCGAATTATAGCCAGAGAAATAGAAACCTATATCGCAAACGCTCGCAGTGCGACATGACTCGTCTAATCAATTATTCTTACTTCAAATGTACGTAACTCCAAATACAATAAAGCAACAAATATAAAAAAGCGGCCAAGTGCGAGTTGGACTCGCCCATGAAGGGTTCCGCAGCAGCAAGTAACATTATATAATTTTTATTTAATTTTCATATTTGTGTTGATTGAATAAAAGGTAAATTGCAGTTTACGATTTATGACGTATTAAAAAAAAACTACTTACTAGATTTCGTTCAAACCAATTTTCGATGAAAGTTTACATGGTAATGTACATCATATATTTTTTTTAGTTTTATCATTCTCTTATTTTAGAAGTTACAGGGGGGGGGGCACACATTTTACCACTTTGGAAGTGCCTCTCGCGCAAACTATTCAGTTTAGAAAAAAATGAAATTAGAAAACTCAATATAATTTTTGAAGACCTATTCATAGACACCCCACACGCATGGGTTACATAAAAAAAAATTTTTGAGTTTCAGTTCTATGTATGGGTTCTTTGTACCCCCAAAATTTACTGTTTTTTTTTTTTCAATTTTTGTGTGAAAATCTTAATGCGGTTCACAGAATACATCTACTTACCAAGTTTCAACATTATAGTTCTTATTGTTTCGGAAAAAAGTGGCTGTGACATACGGACGGACAGACAGACAGACGGACGGACGGACAGACAGACAGACAGACATGACGAATCTATAAGGGTTCCGTTTTTTGCCTTTGGCACGGAACCCTTAAAAGGCCCGAAACATTCCTCACTGAAAGTAGCATTTTAATAACGAACTGTTTCACACTCGAACGTGCTCAAAAGCAGGAAATTATTCAATTTTGTGTATCAAAATCCTCCTTATTCATTGACGGAAATAAGAGAATAACATTTTCGTATTCCGTGTTTCTATTTTGTTTCTTTACTTGATAGATTGACGTTATTTATTACATATTTAATCCTAGCTATTGCCTATGGTTTTACTCGTATCGATATGTTTCTTATTAAGAGATTCTAACTTTTAAAGTCCGAAATAGCATGTGCAACTGTTTAATTCTAGTTATATCCTCTAAAATTTCTAAAAATTCTTTCTATGTGGGTGCTTACAACATAAAAAATAAGCTGCAAAAAATTCCCCATTGGCTCCAGCGGTATAAGCTATAGATTTAATCAGTCAATCGGGCAAGTAATGTATGTATAAATATCGCTGGAGAACTCTAAAGACTAAAGGTATGTAATCAAAACCAAATAACAGCTTTGTTAAAACTAATTTGGTTGAAATGATAACGGTACTATACACAAAAACAAAATTTCTTCTTTTGATCAATCGTTTGTAATTATGTCAAGGTATATTGTGATTGGTTCGACTAATGGACCATTTACATGATCAACTTTGAGCAATTAGGCATTATTTTTATTGTTGCTGCGTAGCCTATAATAATACTTTATGTGAAATCGATACCCAGTAATGGCTAATATACTTAACAATCTATTCCGGCATAATAAAGCTGAAAAGTTTGTTTCATTTTCGTTGAACTAATTACACTCTGATAGTATCAGTCTATTTTTTTGTATCTAACATCAAGCTATAACTCTTAGGAGTGGAATATTGACGTGCAGAAACTGTGGCAAACGGTTAAGTTATAAATAAAATTTCATGCAACGCAATATGCACATGTTTGTATTAATAAAACTACTTTGCTTTATGAAGACAGACAGAGAGATATTAAAACCATTATCTCTCTGCTCGGCGGCTGCACCAGCCACTCGTCCCTCCGGGGCCCGTCTACTAATGCCGGGCCCAGCACCGCTTCTCTGCCTGGTGGTCTACGCCTCCAGGCCTGGCCTGGCTGCCTTCGCTGGTGCCAGCCTGGCATCTCTCGCTTGCTACGTGCTAAGTTTAAGTACCCTCACACTACCGTGGAGGTATGTACCTTTTTTTTATGTATGGCCTGCCAAAATGACTCTACTCTGTCTGATGGAAAGCAAAAGCAGAATCCAAGAGCGGCGGCCACCATACCCATTGCGAATGCAGACAATGCAGCATGGCGACCCACACCATGGCGGCCTAGTGATGCTTCTGCATCTTTGGGCCTCCGGTCTAGCACTTACCAACGAAACACGACAGCACAAACGCTGTCATTTTACGTTGATTTTCTGTGCGAGGGTAGTATCGCCCCGGTCAAGCCTGCCCGTTCGTGCTGAAATCAGCGTGGCTCTACTACCTTCGCTGATCGGAACTCTCTCTGGAGCCATGCCCTGACTCCCATCTATGTCTCCTGCTCGCTAACTAATCCATTCTGTTAATTGTAACCTAATCTTTGTGATAATACATTTTGTGTAAATTCTCGCGGTCAAGTGTATAATTTATCTCTCTCTAATCTACCCCAAGGTCACCTCATGGCCACTAAAGCCTTATGTGTGACACTTGTTACTGGTAATTTGTTTACTTGTTACTGTTGTGGTCATAAACAATAAGAAAAAAATTATAACACCTATATACTATTAGGTATTAGGGGATTTTTTTGTAATCGTGTTCGTTAAAATTCGTTTTTTAAATTTGGGAAATTCGTTATATGAGGCTGAGGTTACTGGTTGCCTGGAACTTGGTTATTGTGGGAGTGAACATGATGGTGGCGCTACTACTCTGCTTCCTTGAAGGCTGCTTCCAATCACGTCAGAGGCACCATTATGGAGGAACGGGTGTCATGTTCCTCCACAGTGCCGGCCACATCAGCGTCCAGGCACAGCACACTGCACCTACGATCCATGTAAGAAGAACATCTCTCTCTCGTGTACGTAGCAGCCAGCTACTACACAGCAATTGCGCCGACTTACTGGGACTGGCAGCATTCAGTTCCGACTCACTGGAACTATTCACTCCTGGCACTGGCTTGCTCCGCAAC
The DNA here is from genome assembly GCA_949125395.1 of Diaphora mendica. Lineage (NCBI taxonomy): Eukaryota > Metazoa > Arthropoda > Insecta > Lepidoptera > Erebidae > Diaphora > Diaphora mendica. Next base: position 37,080,659 of record OX421310.1, on the reverse strand, counting down.
AGAACACAGACAACTAACTCATCATACATCAACCTCCGGTCTTGGAGGGGAGTGATCTACATTACTGTGCCATCTATCGGAGATACATTGAACTACAGAGTAACTACTAATCCTGAATCACGATATAGAAATTCTCACGCTGTTTAGCATATAAACAACATTATAACATCAACCGGGCCGTGGTGCGTTAGGCATGATCACCTCACCTGGTCGAAGGATCCTCCTTTTGTGTTGGAGGAATCCGACACCCGATACTTCATATTTTTTATTAGTTTCTTGGTAGTAGTATAAAAAGTTCAGAAAAATAGAAGTGTAGACGTAGAAGGATAATTAAAATGGTAAATTAAATAACGCAATCTAGACTGTATTGAAGTGAATCAGGCAAACCGTGCTGCTGATCAGAATGCATTATCTATTGTTATTGGTATTAGCAAACTATCAGATAACCCTAAACAAGATATAACCTTTGATATTACCTATATATACGCTTATTGTGACATAATGATATAAGGAAATAATAGACACGCACGTCCTATATAAGATTAACCTAATGCTCCCATTTTTATCCAATATTTATATACACAATATCAAGGTTTTAGCATATTAAATGAGCATTGTCCTAATGTTTTCTCTTTTATACCTTCCAACGTTAATCACATAATGCTTCGTACGTTAGTACATATGAATAAAAGGATGTCACATATTTATTTTTGTAATGATGAGACCAAGAGAAGTATGAAGATGAAATTCGGCCTCAAGATAGGTTAGCCAGTTTCATTTGTCAATAGATTTTTCACTGAAATTATTGGCCTACATTTTTTAGATTACAAATATTTAATTAATAACAAAAATAAGGCTATGATCATTACGTGTCAAACTAAATTCGGATCAATAGAGTTTTATGTAATCTTACGATAAACATACAAAGAGCTCCATTTAAAAAACTATATTTTGTATCTAGGTAGATTCATCGATTTAATTTATTTGCTACTCACTTCTAAATTACTCTATAAAGTCAATATGTCAGATAAAGCCTACACATGTAGACATCATCATGACTTTAATAAATCCACTTTACCACTCAAAGGTTTAATCGGTTTCAAAATGAAGAAGGAAATATCTGGTTTCGTTTCATTAAAATCTCATAAGACAGTGTCCCAATTATTCCAACCTCAGCAAATTGGTGAACAAAATATTTTAGTGGATGCTTCATATTAATAACATACTGGGTTTTGGTCGAGGCAGCAAAATTGAGTGACCCACTTTCCTTCAGTTGACTTTGTTAATAGTGTCTACTTAGCGTGTACATTTTGTACTTGCTGAGATATTGGTTTCCATGTTAAACAACTAAGGTTCTATGACATTTACTTTAGCACATAAAAGGACAATTGATTAATGAGGCTTTGAATAGTCTTTTGATCTTTTTATTAAAATATATTTTAAATGTTCTAGGCATCTTAATGTTTTTTGTACATATACATTCTTAAATGCAGCACTAAGTTAATCGATTAGTTTTGCAAAATTTTTGAACTGGATGTAAACAGCCTGGACCAAAAAGGTTTGTTGGACCCTAACTAGACGTTATTATTAATCGATTAGGCACATCCTTAAGTTAACCTAATTAGTTATATGAGCAATAGGTTATTAGGTTATGTTAACCTAAGTTTATAGTTCGAAATTCTGAATAATATTAAGTATAGGTACACTAAGGTTCAACACACTTCACCATTAGCTACAGGTGAAACAAACAATCTAAGGATGATCGAAATATCCGAAAACGTGTTATTGTTCTAATAAATTGTCATCCAAGAACATAATATCCCAAAGTGGTACGACACAAATGATAAATATTCTTAAACAGTCATGAAGGTCGCAGATGGCCCGGATATTTTAGTAAATGAGGCCTACGTTCCTACTGAGTTACTAAAGTTACATAAGACGTTAGAATGTTTGGAGGAGGCATGTTGTTGATCGTCAAATATAAAACAGAAATCGAATTATAACGTGCCTTTATGCCGTCTAATGTAAATCACAAGAATTAGAAAACAATCACAAGAAAATGCGTATAGTTCTACAGCATCAAGCTGCTGCCGTGTAGTTTTTATGATTTAAATGATTTAAAAGTTAAAATGAACATAAATAAATATTAATAACTTCTATCTTGTGAAAAGTATTATTGTAGCTTTATACAAATGTATATCCACAATTGTAAAACAGTACCTAACATATTGTAAAATATTTTGAAGGTAAGCTATCGATTCCCAAGATACGAGTTTTTCTTAGATTGAGGTCGGTATCTTACTTTCCTTATTTATTTATACACATTGTTACTATCTGAATAATAACGAATTCAAAACAAATACTCATAATGAACAAATACACATAAAAAAAAATGACAGAAGAATGGAAGACTAAAGTTAACAATACACGGTAGTACCTGACAGGTTTACCGAGACAGTTACACCCGTCAGGTAAGCCTAAACTGAGTAGAGGTCATACCTGCACAGTTATGCAAAATACAAGCTCCAGTTTACCATTAGAAGCAAACCTGTCAGATATATCCTAACGTATATGTTTATTTTTTTACAAAAGAGTTTCATATTCAAATCATTAAAATTCAAAACCATTTATTCAATTAAGACACTTAGTGAAATTTATGAACGTTAAATTGAAGCTACCGTTAAAAATCATAGATTGACACAAACAGACGCCATAGCATGTGCTGGATTGTCAAGGTAAATTAAATGAAAACGCCAAAATCTACTGAGTGTTTGTGTTGATCTATGACTTACAGTTTGCAAAATGCGTAGAGCCTTATGAGAAGAATACTGTCAAAGAAACTTATGGCTACTTTTAAAAGTCATATATTAAGGTACAATAGTGTTAGTATTTAACACGAAAAGTAAACAGTATGCAAGCTGTTAATTTTATTGAAATGCTCTAAAAGCTAAGGCTCCAACAAAAAAAAAAAACACTCAGTGATACCGTTTGTAGGTTTGAGCCTATTAACCATAGAAATTATTCAAGATGCACATCTACTTACATTCAGTTGCAAAATCTGCTGTTAAAATATTATTCGTGACTGGATTAAGAGGCTAGAGTTGCAGTTGAACAAACTAAAATAATAGTATAGGCTAAAGCATTGATCTATTGGCTAAAGCATCGCTGACTAAGCCGACCAGTCACCCCAAGCAACACCCGTTCACGAGTATGACGAATGGACCAGCCATCATCTCCTTCGCTATATTAGAGGCAAAGAAACGACGCGCCCCACAACGACACCGCAAGCAATGACATTTAAGTGAGCATGACGAACCATAGTCGAGATACTGATAAAAATAAAAAAATAAAAATCACTACTAATCAAATTACCACCATAATCGTCATTACTTTTAACTAACAATGCTTTGTTAATAATTTAGCTAAACATATTTTATAAGACCATTTAAGTTTTATGTCATATCCAAATCTTAACTTCTAACATCAATGTCATCCTCATGCGACATAGCCGGCCATCTGTCACAGTGTAACCGGGACACAGTAAATTACGCGCCTTCATCATCCCGCGGGAAACTGACCTGGAGCTGTCGCACCCAACTCCTGGCTAGGATTTCTGCGGCTTTTATTTAACATGAGCAATGTTTGTTACTGGTTTAGTGTTATCTCTTGTAAGGAGCACTCTGTATGCGTGTGAGGAAGTTATCTAATTTTGAAAGTATATTTTTAGTTTTAGTGATTTTTGATGTATTTAATTTACACACATTTTTATCGTGGGCTCGACCAGAGTGATACCCCGGCCTCACATAAAACCGGCGTGAAATAGCGCTTGCGCTGTGTTTCACCGAGTGAGTGAGGATACCGGAGGCCCATACCCCAATCCCTTCCCCCATCCTCCAAAGGACGGCAACGCACTTGTGACACCTCTGGTGTTGTGGGTGTCCGTGGGCGAAGGTTATCGCTTACCATCAGGTGATACGTCTGCTCGTTTACCTTCTATTCTATAAAAAAAAACACAAGTAAAAGTTGTAATGTTCTAAGGAGAGGCCTATGTCCAGTACTGGACTGTTTAAGGCTGCTGATGTAAAAATCTGTAATGGTGCATAAAGATTAGATATATGTAGACGTCATTCTACACTTTTTAGTTCTGTATCATTGTTGGTACATAAAAAGCAAAGCAAAGCAGTCATGAGGACTGCCGACAGAAATGAAAACTCAAAACTATAAACAAACAGTTGTTTAAGCTCATCTTTCTCGCTCGGGTGCACGTGGCGGTCCCGAGTTCACCCGAGCGGTCCCGAGCCTTTCACCTCAGAGCGTGACGGATCAGCCTAACTTACTACCTACGAAAAAATGTGCGTTCGGTGCGCCAAAAGAAGTTTTCACTTCAAAAAGCTAAAATAATGTAACTCAAATCTTAATAAAATCTTTTGGGAATCTATTTCTTTATGACAATGAAAAGTCATGAACTGTATTTAAGTTACAATGAAGAGTCGAGTGAAACTAGTATTCATTTATAAACTGTCATTTATCCATCAAAACTAATGTACATTTAATTGACATAATAAAAAAATATACACATCATTTATCCAGTTTTTAACCCATGAGAGATTAACTAGCAACAATTACAAAGTTTCAAGAAATATAGAATACAATAGGTAGAAATTGATAGAAAATCAACACTATGGGTGACCTAGTTATACTAATACCGAACTCATTTTTAACTATTATGCTTAAACATAGAAATATAAGGTCAAAGAATTCAGATGCCTAAGGTATATTATTAACCGTTTATTGGGTGAACTTGGACCACTCTTGTTTCTTGGAAGTAATGATATAAATTATTGTTTATGTATTTATTACTTTTCCTTTGCAGTTGATATAAAGTAATTTATTAATGATAACGTATCCAAGCTGGCTTCTTTGGCTTCCTTCATAGCCTTCATACATAAATATGACGTGGTTTATACATTTATATCTGTGTAAGTGGTCCTATTTATCAACAGTATTGATTTTAACCGACTTCCAAAAAGGAGGAGGTTCTATGTTCCACTGTATGTATTTTTTATATTTTTTTTAATATTTATGTTCACCGATTACTACGTCAATTGTGGACCGATTTTGAAAATTCTTTTTGTATTCGAAAGGGTATGCTCCCGAGGTGGTCCCATTGCCACCATATCAGGATCTGATGATGGAATCCCAGGGTAATCACGGGAAACCCTCATTTTTATAGGCACATACTATGTTTTTCGTATATTTTCTGAAGTTAAACCGGTATTTGCGTCTGGTAGTCATCATTTTATGATGATGAGCTGATGATGTAAGGTACAACTCCTTAACGGTTAGGAGTTGGACGATAAATCTTGAAATATCATATGTATATATGTTACCTTTAGTAATATTCTTTCAAATTATTTAGGTAAGCTGATAATGGAAGGTGGAAGGTACAACTCCTCAACGGTAAGGAGTTGGGGGATAATTATTTCAATTTAATTCGTATTTAAAGACTTTTAGTCGTATACTTTCAAGTTATTTAGGTGAGCTGATGATAGTAGGTTAAACTCTTCGACAGTTAGGGATTAGAATTAGAGGATGCTTTTAATATTACACGTACGTATAGACCTTAATTTGTATTATTTCAGTTATTCATATGTATCGTTTCATTGAGTAGACACCCACTAAGGAAGGAATTTTGAAATTTCTACCCCTAAGGGGGTGAAATAGGGGTTGAAAGTTAGTACGAAAGTCCGTCATTTTTTAAGTTAGAAACATAAAACTTTATCTTTAGGCTACTGATTAAAAATGAGTAGATACGTATTTAATCGTTTTTGGATATTCTACCCCTAAAGAGGTGAAATAGGGGTTGAAAGTTTGTGTGGAAGTCCGTCATTTATTAAGTTAGGGACATGAAACTTTATCTTTGGGCTAATGATTAAAAATGAGTAGAAATGTCTTTAAGCGTTTCCGGATATTCTATCCTTAAGAGGGTGAAATAGGGGTTGAAAGATTGTATAAAAGTTCGTAAACACTAAAGTTAGGTATTTATTTGCATCAACAGAGTGCCAAGCCAAAAATAATACGAACGAACAATTACAAAAATCTAAGCGATTGTTGCTTGGCACCGATTTCAAACAAATTTTAGGTACCTAGCACACATTATAATACTACTATTTAAATTAATAAATAATTAGGTATAGACAAGAATTGGCACAAAGCAATTTATGAAGAGCCAGTTTATTTTACGCTTTTTAGTGTTTTTTGACAGAGAGTTTTCGTTGGATGTTATTTTGGAAGTCGGTTTTTTTTTATAAAAAGTTTTAGACATATTACTTTAAGTTAATTATTAAGTTAATGCAAATTTCTGTTCGTTATATATTGTTCTTAATTGTTTATTGAAATTGTGATTTTTTAAGAGGTCTGCGAACCGTTTTGAGTTTTTTTGTAAACATGATTACATCTTAAATTCTAGCACTATGTTAGCTTTAAAATTTATCTAGCTTGCGATTAATTTGTTTGAATAAAACGTTGCAATAATATTGCTGTCATCATTTATAATAGCAGAACAAGTGAATTTTAATTTACGAATAGTTATAAAAACTATATATCTATAAAATACTGGCAGGTGAATATAATATACATTACTATACAGACTATAAGAGACATATCGACATATAGACGTGTAATCATATACACGTACGTCGAGACAAAGAGTGCTCATCGTGCATTGAAATAATTAATTTAAAAACTCATCAATGTTGCTAAATCTTAAATTAATTAAAAAAACAATAAAGTAATCAGTACTAGTGTAGAGGCAAAGGTTTATTTATTTTAAAAAACAAAGTTGTGCGCTGGTGTGAAACTGCTAGAAAACTTAAAAGCTGGTTAAGCCGGGTGTACACACGGAATCAAAATTTACAATGAAAAAAATTTAAATTAAAGATTACAATGATGTTGTCATTAACATTACAATGATAATAATTGTAATAATAAAATGTTTATATTTTGTGTGATCCAAAAACATATGACAATGATTCAGCACTTTTCCTTTTTTTGGTATAAGCTTAACATAAAATATTATTTTAATTTTCCTCTTACATCTATCAACAGGTAAATTATCACTGTCCCGTAGTAGTTCACTTATTTCTTTTTAAGAAAGTATCATACCACATCAAGAGACAAATATTTGTTCAGATATTAGGCCCATTTCTATGCATGTCATCATTTCTTAATAATGAAGTACTATATTTTAGGTCAAAATAATTTTCAATAAGTACTTTTATATTACGCAGAATAAATTAGGCTCCATAGACAATTTGACTATACGAACAGCACAGAGGTTTTAGCGGTCACTTCCCCACTTTTTAAGAGTACAAATAAATATATTGTAATATATTAAATAAAATTATAAATTTTCCAACCATCATTATACAATAATTCCGTTTTTGAATCGTATCAACTTTATTTCTATCTCAATATCATCAGCCTAATTGCAGTCCACTACTGGACATAGGCTTCTCTCATTGCACGCCAGTCACGCCACTATCATCTATTTTAGGTTTGTCCGATTAAGCTCCTGCCAGTCCTGTTACATATCTATTTACGTTAATTTAAATAGATCGCACTTTGTATAGTTGTTATTGATTATTGTTAATTATGATAAAATATGAATATTGTTAATACTTTGATGTTTTTAGTTAACGTAACTGTGCTATAATAGTTGCATTTTTTCTTACAATTTAATTAAAAAAAAACTAATCGAAATTTTACCCTTAAAATTAAGATATTTATTACATTGGTAATATCGCTACAGACAACAGTTGTAGATAAAAAGTTTATATGCATTATTTCTTATTTTCCTTATCTCTTTCTCTCTAGAAACCTCTACACAAATCCCATAATACAAATCCAGACAAAATGTCATAAGTTTATGGCTTGTCGCGTATTGCTGGCAGTAATATCAGTCCGTATATTGCATATCGTAAGTCGACATCAGACAACACCTTGGCAGGCACTCCTGCGAAATTGGAAGAGAAAATAAACAGAAAAGTTCACGTGCAAGATTACACCTGAGGAACGGGATGCAAACACGATTTGGGCAAGATGCTCTTCGGTAACTGTAAGTTCGATTATTCGTCGTAAAAATCATATAAACTACATATAAAATCATCATTGCTCATCGAAATGGTAAACGCAATGAAAAAAGTTTATAAGCTTGGTATTCATTCTATACCTTTTTCTTCTATCTGTAAACGTAGCCGATGAATATAAATTTTCTTTGGGAGAAAAATTAAAGATTACAAAGGTGTGTGACACCTTGGCCCTTGGCCAGGTGACAGGACTACTTACGTAATAGAGCTGGCGGCGACTGGATGCAAAAAGCAGCATACCGATCTCTGTGGTATGCCTTGAGAAAGGCCTATACACAGTAGTGGACAGCAGCGGGCTTATGATGAAATAATTTTTTTGTTAATAGAGTATCTTTTTCTTATTTGTAGTGTAACAAAAACTAGAGAAATTCATTTAAATTTATACAATCCTGTAGCAAGATAATTTCTAATACTTCAGATTACATACATACAGATCATAACCAATAATAATTTAGGATGTATTTAACATCCTAAATAATTACTCACTAATATGTGAAGTTTTAAGTAAAAACAAAAAGGATATTTAAATAACCATATTTTTTCGTAAATAAACTTTAACCCCTAACGGCTCAGCTTTAATCTGTGTCCCTGTCAAGTTTCAGGTCTCGAATACAAAAACGAGAACTTTATTACAAACTTGCTAAGGCCCTTAAAGTGATATTTAAAGACCTCAGCTAGTCCGACCCTCTTGTGAAATCTATTTTTAGAGTCTCTAGCTATTTTACGCAAATTAAGATCAAATAAGAAGCGTAATGCACATCACTAAATATATTTGTTGCAGAAGACAAAGAATAACAAAAGTCCCTTTGTTGACTCGGTAATGGGGTTGATAACCCCATTACCGAGTCTAATTTGCTTTTCCTGTTCACACAAAGATATAATTATGAAACATCCTCTAATAAATTTCCTTTTTTTTAATACAACGCACATTTGAAGATCGTCAAGTAAACCCCACAATGGATAAGCAGCGAACTTAAAAACAGAACACGCAACTCGTTGAAAGGGAAAACATATCCAAGAAAAGGTTTCCACGTGCGGCCCAAAATCCTTTTATTATTTACAAGCCATTTTCCGCCAACTACCTTTGAGCATCGCTTTGATTCTCACGTCAAGCGAACGTTAGTAAACTTTGTGGTAAAATAAAAATACTGTATGATACAGAAAAAATAAAACTTGGGTTAACTTTTGTATTAGACATAATATTAGTTTTGTACTGTCCGCCTTTGTCATTGGGAATAATGTTCGTATTGTTTGAAGGGTTTTTTTAATACACTTTTTTGTTAGGTGTTAGTGTTTTGTTTTATTCATATAATTGTGTATTTTGTTGATGTTCAGCTAAATTGCTGGTAGTATTATTTTAAAATAATTAGAATTAGTTGAGAAGAGTGGGTCCACTCTTCTCAACTAATTCCAAGTGGACCCACTCAAGAAGCCCAAAAATCTTTTTAAGCTATTGCATAGCTTTTATCGCGGGCTTTGAGGCCTTTGAGCGCGGCGACCGAATCAAGAAATTTCGTAACGTAACGAAAATAAAACCTGACTCCCGAAGCTCGCACGGATCGAGACGAGCTGCTCCGAACGACGAATCAACGAATCTGTCTGTCTCTGATAGATTCGTTGACGAGCTGCTCCGAAATCTGTCTGTCAAAAGAGTCTGGGTTTGCGCAAGTATACTTGAACGTGTATGTCCGGCTTAAGCAGCTGTTTGTGAGAAAGTATATAGGTATCTATCATATCTTTGTAATGCCACACTCACCGCATGTGCGCCTCGTAAGTATACATGTCCAAAGAAAAAGAAATACTGTTAATAAAACAACCCGTCAATTACGAAGACATTTATTAGGATTAGCTTAAACCTTTTATAGTATGCTGTGTAACGAAACCATATCGCTACTTAAAAAAGTGATCAACGCCGTCTAACAACGATGTTGGTACTAATTTAATAGTTTAGTATTTTTCATTCACAATATTATACATACTGCATAAATAAAAAATAAATATAATTGTATAAGTTGATAAAAAATGCTATGGAATAGCTTTACCGCGGCACTCCCGAGTGCCACACGTCTTTTTTTATTTAACAGCCTGCCAGAGTCACTCTGGCTCATTTGATTGCACTATTGCTCAGCTTGATGAAAAGCTGGAGTAGAATCCAACAGTGGGGGCCACCATACTCACTGCAAACGCAGACAATGGCGTCCCACACTATGGCGGTCTATGTATATTTACGGTGGTAGCCCCTTGCCATCAGGTGAACCGTCTGCTTTTTTTATATTCAATAAGGGCAAAGCGAGCATACGTATCGCCTGATGGTAAGCGATTACCGCCGCCCATGGACACCCGCAACACCAGAGGAGTCACAAGTGTGTTGCGGACCTTTGCGGGATGGGGAGAAATGTTGGAGTATGGGCCTCCGGTATCCTTACTCACTCGGTTAAAAACACAGCGCAAGCGCTGTCTTCCACCGGTTTTCTGTGAGGCCGTGGTATCACTCCGGTTGAGCCGGCCTATTCATGCCGAAGCGTGGCTCTCCCACGTTCAAACGTTACTTGTCACTAATATCAATAAAAAGTTTCAAAATCTATATTTATAAAAAAGCATTGATCGTAACAGTCATCTTCTCTCTCATTCTGAAATTATTATACGACTAAGTACTTTGGAGTAAAAATATGGGACGTGAAAATTATATCCTCGTAAAACTGATTTGAAATTCAAGGCAGGGACTTAAGCCGTTATTCTTTGAAGTGCATACTGCATTGAAATTCTTTGGAATAAGTAATGTCGCGGTAAGAATAAATAGTTGGACTTTTTCTTACTTTCCTACGTATAGTTAATTCCTATTGTAAATACAAATTACGTAATATATTCGAAAGTATAAGGTAATAAGACTGTAATTAAAACTCTCAAAAGGCGGTTCTTCACAACACTTGTGACTCTAAGTTTTAGATGTTCATGGGCAGTGGTATTCATTTACTGTGACGACAGGACGTAAAAAATACTATCATAAAGGAAAACCTGATGTGAGAAACATCAATGGTGTGGATCGAATGTAATCTGAAATGTGTTAAAGAAAAATAGAAAATAATCAATGATACCGAAGGACTTCCTTTTTAATACACTTTTTTTCATATAATCCTACACTACATATAATAATTATCGTTAAGATATCTAACAGGAACAAACAGTATTGTCAAAAATTGGCAATATAACTTCCTTTTTTGTAGAAAAAGTAATTTAGAAAAAGAATTTTACGGGGATTGATTTTTTGTTATTCAAAGATATTTATTTACATTGTTCTATTCTATGGCATCGCTACAAAATAGTGTATATGTGTACATTTGAGTTTTAACCGTGACAGATACCAACAACTATTTATATACGGAAAGGGTCAGAAAGCCGATTACAGGTCGCCTTAGGAACGGAAAGCTTTCGCTTGTAATCCACTAATGTGAGTGGCTTATGAAGGACGACCAACTTATGATAACTTCATCGATGGAATATTATTAGCAACCCTATTGGGTTTAGGAAAGGTACTGTGACACTCTCGAGGCAAAGGGATAATGCGGTCGTTTCGAACGCTGGAATATTTGCCCTAATCTATTTCACTATATTCGAAGTAAATTATTTTTCAATTGTTAGATTATTTCTTGTGTATACTTTATAAACAGATAGTTACATAAAAGGAAAACATACAATCTTTAATAATAAAGAATATACTATTGTTATTAATTCGTTGTAGAAAAGTTTTACTTGTGTTATTAATCTCCCTTTAATCTGTGAAAACAAAGCGAGTGATCTAACCGCAGCCCAAACTCCTCTACCCCTTGTTCTGGAGGACTCAGATGTAGCATTAGTCACTTACTATCAAGAACGCCTTTTTGTCTACCCCCCTGTACTATAAAAAACAAGATAATTTATACACATTAATCACCTATTAGTTCTCTTCTTCCTAGCCTTTATTATTCCCAAGATTTGGGGTCGGCTACTAGTTCAACCGGTTTTACCTGAATATCAGTTTTTACACGGAGCGACTGGCATCGGACCTCCGCAACCCTGAGGGCGAACTAAATTCGATGAATTAATCACCTATTAGTTGAGTGACATTATGATTGTCATTAATTATTATCGGCTATATGTCATGATCTGCGTTACGTACAAGAATGAATACATGAAAAAAATATTAAAATGTTTTAATGACATTAAAATTTAACTGCAAAACTAAAACAGTTTTATTCTTACACATTTTTGTTCTCAAACCAGTAGTTTGGCAGGCTTTGTTCACAAAAGTTGAACATCATCATTGTCCCATAAGGACCCTTACAACCTTCCATATCTCGCTCCTACGAGAAGTTTACGAATGGGCAATTGTATGGGGCTCATTGCACCCATGTGTCTAGTGCTACAATATGTATATACATATCTTTAAAATAAATTTTGGCCTTTTACACGTGTATTTTAATCGGATTATTTAAGTTTAAATAGTATACTTAACAGTATCGTACACCCATAATGATGTTAAATACCTAGACTAAAAATTTATAGAATTATTAGGCTAATTCGAAAATATAATCTGTTAACAGATAAGTCCAGCGTCTTAACTTTGGATGGTCACTTAATCCCGTCAAAAATTTCCTTTATAGGTTCTAAATTAAGTTGGGCATCCTGACTTTACTGGTTTATTCTTCATGACTTTATTCAATAACATTTTATTTCATTTTTTGTTAAGATTGTAGTTATTGTTACATTTCCTAGCACTTTCCGAGTGTTATTACTCAGTATGTTTGTAAGTCACTACTGGGGATCCAGGCGTTTGAAGTAACAGTAGTGGGCATGGGGTGAACATTAGTTTTATATTATGTAGTAATTGTTTCATACTTTTCGTAATTTAATGAATATTTACTCGAACTATATATTTTTTCTCCAATGCTCCTTTAAATTTCAAACACATTTTGTTTTATTTTCAATTTAAACTGCACTATTTTAAACATAAATCACGTGGTGAATGTAAAAATACTAACTTTAAATACGTATTTGAAACTCGTACAACTGTCTACGATGTTAGGCTATTATGTATCACACCTGAGTCCATTGGATGCAATTTCTTGCCTCATAGACTTCACGTCGTACGGTCCCTTCGGGATTAAGCTGCCGTGGTGCCTTTTTAGAAGGCAATAAAAATTTCGGTTACTTCGTAAAATATTTGAACTGAATGCCAAATTATGATTTCATTTCAATTCTTACCTACAAAGAACTTACCAAGAATATCTAAAACTAGCTGTCCCACGCAACCTCGTTTGCGTCTCCTATTGCCCGTAGCGTGATAATTTTCCCCGTTTTTGAAACATTTTTCATTGGTGCTCCGCTCCTACTAGTCGTAGCATGATGATACATAGCCTATAGCCTTCCTCGATAAATGGGCTATCTAACACTGAAAGAATTTTTCAAATTGGTACCGGTATCGAACCAGTAGTTCCTGAGATTAGCGCGTTCAAACAAACAAACAAACTCTTCAGCTTTATACAATAGTATAGATTATAGCGATCTTATTAAATATTCATCAAGTGTAATTTATACTCTCGATTGTCGGCACTTGATGGAACTTGTTATAAGTAACCTTTGATGATGCCATAAGGCGAAACCGGTCAGGTGTAAACAAAAATAAAATAGTGGAATAAGTACAAGTGAATTTAATTCTAGAATGTATTGATCTAGTGTATTAATTCTTATGTCACATTGTTGCTCACAATAAACTCCGAAACTATCTAACCGATTTTCACGTTATTTTTTTAATTATATGTTTTACTGGCGTGCCAAAAAGAAAAGAGAGATAACATCAAGCTTAGACCAATGGGAGTTGAGCATGATTGAAAAGACATGCTGACGAAGTTGCGTGGGTCAGCTAGTTTTGTATTATTATTTAGTGTTTAATGTTTCGCTCTCAATAAGAACTTGACACGTATTTAAAAAAAAAAAAAAACTTCACTACAATAACGCACAATGCAACAACACAAATGTAATACATTTATGCAGTTATTGGAACTTATTACCTGTGTTTTGCTTCAAAAGTAGACTTGACAAAAAAAGTACTGACAGAGAATAGTAATAGTACAACAATCCAATACCCATTTCAATGTCTGTTTTGGTATAATATTATTAAAACAACTCCTAAAACTATCCTTCCGTCTAAATATTCAGTATGTAACTGGTATCATATGCGGATGTAAATCCGGTATTGAAACATTTAGACCACGTATGACCCCTCGGGGTACGGAACCCTTTGACGATACGTTCAGAATACGATACGTGGACTCGGTATTCGTTTGTTTTTGTTTTTTTTTATATTTATTTATTCGTTTGCATTTGTTTGTGTGTTTGATCTTTGAATGTTTATTTTATGCTATTTTTTATCTGTATTATACGTGGTAAGTTGAAAGATGCAATATTTCTGAAACTATTGTTTACATATCCTATTGTTGTTTGGAGTTGGAAATAATATTTTTTTAGGAAATATTATTTTTAAATCTTAAAGTTATTATTTTCTTGTTGAGTTGTAAAAACTAATTTCAAGTGATTTCATTTAATTTGAATATATTAATAAATTGTTAAATTTGATGTATTCTGTTGTCTATATTTACTTGTGGGTCTATGAACTATTAATAAATTTAGTACCAGACTCGTAGTTTAGGTTAGGTATGTTTAACTTTACTCTGTTTATACTATTCTTACAATAAACAGAACTGACCTCCTAGCCAAGTTGACATTCTGCAAATATAAACGATAACAGAAAACTAACAAATGTGTGGACATGACGTCACTCGGCACTAAGTCACGTGGTCAAAACAAAATATTAGCCAATGATACAAGAGAACAGAGGCGTTAGCAACTGTAAGAAGAAAATTGATGCGAAACACTTGCATCTTAGCTAAGGGAGCCGAACAGGAAATAGCAAAGAAGGCAGAAATAAGGATCTTTACGACCCAACGCCACAAATTATACTATCAAGATGACAGACAAAATAGCAAAATAAACAGGAACCCATTTATTATACAGTAGATAGTAGATGTAGGCACCTTTAAACCCTGTTCAATTTATTTGGACGTAGTTCGGATAACCGCAATGATGTTGACAAATCGACAAGCCGCGTCGGCCCGCCTTTTTGATGTTCGATCTTCAGTTACTGTTTACAAACGTACGAAAACTTGATAAACGTTAAACATTTTATTACAATCTGTATTGTTTCGATAAATAAACAAAGGGAGAATTTATTTAGTCTAGAAAATTATGAGTCAGTCAGAGTTTTTTACAATGGTTTCTAATTTAATTTCTGCATATAATTTAACTTGAACTGTTACTAAATACAGTTACTATAACTATATAAATACATACAGTTATAGATTAAAACAAGTATTCCGCTATACGTAAATTTTGAGTTGCTGTTTGGCTGTGTCTCTTATAGGTATGAAAATGAACAGAAATTTACCTCAGACACGCAATTCAAAGGTATTACGCGATCGCGTCAATTACCATATACAAAATTTTAATTATATATTCTTTGTGTAATCCCAATATCAAGCCCCTGAAAAATACGTATACTAGCATAAAGGATGATTAAAATTATTTAACTGAAATTTTAAGTGGTAGTTTTTATTCCCAAAGTCATGGAATCAATTCACGTAAAACAAACTTGGAAATTAAAATCATTAGATGAGAAAATGAATTAATATTAATTAATACTGTAAATAAAATTCAAACAACGTATTAATGATTCAACATTTGATGTAATATTAATCTAAGTTAAGTTAAATTTGGCGAGTAATTTGGATTAAGATGAACAAAATTATAGATTAGATGCCTCCTTGTAATTACGGATTGAAATTAGTTTGGTATTTAAATTATTCAAAGCTCTCCGAATATTTTAGAGATTATACGGGAATAATTATCTACATTATATATTCGCACGTGTGTTATACTGGCTTTTCCTAAGAAATGTGAGTTATTAATAGTCATTAGTCAAATAATTATAGTGCTTACAGAGATAATGAAGCAAGCAATAAACTGTTAAGTAAAATGGCGATACTAGTATAGATTTTGTTTCTCGGTAGAACGTTAGATAGGGTTGCTAATGTAATCTCAAGAGGCCGCCATAGTGTGGGTCACCATGGCGTTAGTCAGTATGGTGATTTTTACTCTTGGATTCTGTTCATGCTTTCCATCGGGCAGAGAAGAGTCACTTTGGCAAGCGCATAAATAAATAAAAAACACAGAAACATGTCAAAATATAACATTTGTGACTGATTGCATTTTTACTATTTTTTTATTTTAAGTACAATCGTAACATCTCTAATAAGTTTTAACATTTCTTTTTATTACTCTACCTCCGGGATTCTAGTTATATGTTATCTCTTGAGAGGTATAATACTCCTGAGATGTTTTATACCGTTATAAAATGGGGACAAGATAAACACCGTTATATTCCTAAGCACCTGCATAAGAAGTTTATGACATTTAAAGTTCTTGAGAGGATGTATACGAACTTTATCATACACGTTCAGCAAATTTTACTATTTACAATCGGGTAACCGTATAACCATCTGATGCCAGAAGTTTATGTGTCTATGTTGTAGTTAACTACGTGTGTATTGAAGAATATAAAATGGGAAATAACCAAGATGGCACGATACCAGATGGTATGTCATTACTGCCATGGAAAATGGGTAAGCCTTTGGTGTGGGACGCAACTTGCCTCACGCCATCTCATCTTCCAAGTACAGCTGGCCATGCCGGTGCTGCTGCTACTTCTGTAGAAAGCCTCAAATGGCGTAAGTACCAAAATGTAATAGATAATTACATTTTTGAACCGTTTGGGGTCGAGACGCTAGGTTCATGGGGTCCGAGTGCTCGCGCTATGTTTAAACAACTAGCGAAGCAACTGATTGACGCTTCTCGCGACCAGAAGGCCGGCTTTTTTCTAGCACAGAGAATCAGCATTACCATTCAACGTGGCAATGCTGCCAGTCTTTTGAGAACACTACCAGTACCAGGCGAAGATGTGGAGGAGTTTTTTTGACGCTTGTATGTTAATATTGTTATGTTTTTTAAAAATTATTATTATGTGTATAGGTTTCTATATTATGTAATAATTAGATAAATATCTTATCTGTAAATAAATAATGAATAATAAGGGATTTAAAACGTCATAACTACTAACACTAAACGCACACTAAGTATATCGAATGAATCGAGTGAAGTGATAGACGGCCGTTACTGAAAACCAGTATTCACTAATATTCATTTAAAAGACAACCAACCCAGAAAAACTATTTGTGAATCACACAAATTGTTGTCCCATGTGAGATTTGAACTCACAACACTTGGCGCTGTGGAAAGAGGCGTGGCGACCGCTAAAGCCACTAGGCCATCCGTGCAGTCAAAAATATTACTTTTCACTAAGTGAGTAAGGATGCTCCAAGCCCAGCCAGCCCTCCCTCTTTATTTCTGAAACTGAAAGTTCTGTGATACACAACACGCTTCAAATATGGTTTAATTTACTTTTTGCAACCAAAATATGGCACAGTTATTTAATTACATACATTATGTTACCCATTTAACTAAATATAGCGTTGAAAAGGAAAATTATTATGAGATATTTCAATGTACAACGAATATGCTTGAAAATAAAAATAAAATTGATTCAATTGTTCTCGTTTGCACTAATCCATTATCAGCAGCCAGTATGAACTTCCACATTTCTGAACACGCAAACGTAAACATTGTTCCGCAAAAACGGGACTTTTGTTTACCCTAAAATGGAATATTTAAAAACCTTCATTCGTAAAAGTGTACCAAAAATCTGATTTCATACATTTATCGTGAATAAGTCACAAATCATGTTTTATTTCGTACGTGTTCTGCTTTTTATCGTTATTGTTGGGACAAGGGTTATCTTAAGATACAGGAATGTAAATACATAAAATATTGTTGCCTTTTGGTTAACCAATATCTATATAGGTACTTCTAATCAAAATATACTTATGACTGAGTGGTACGTGAGATTTGAAAGCACTAAGATTTCGTTTCTTTTTTACCTACTTAACATTTTTACATATAGATAGATAGATAACTCTTTATTGTACGTAAACACAAAGATACATTTACAGTTTGTAAAATTACAATATAAAACAAAATAAAAAAGTTGTACAAATGGCGGCCTTATCGCGGACTGCGATGTCTTCAAGGCAACCGCTGGATGGAATAAGGGATAAAATATACAGGAAAGGAGGGAGTTGCGAATTATAGTAAGGGTCATCCACAGTAATTTATGCGAATTACAAACTTGTAAGAGAAGGAAGACAAAAAAATAATAATAATAAGAAAACAAATAGAATTAAAATAAAAACAAAAACACAGTGAAACATACACTATCAGATACACACATATATACACTACATGGCGGACATCACAGTTTTTCATCACATCACTTTTCGGAAATGTTCCTTAATCAGTTTTTTAAAATTGCCAATTGTTTGTGCTCGTCTGATGGGCAGTGGCAATGCGTTCCATAGTTCCATATATGCAATCAATATTAGAAGAGTCACGAATGTTGTCACAGCAAATGAATATTAATTGATCCGCTTCATCCACGGGCTGATCATAATCTTATGCGCTATGTTAATCAGATTACTCTGTTGGTAAACAAATTCATAATACATATTACAAAATTTATTACATTTTAGTTTTTGTTTAAATTTCGTAGTAGGAATATACATCCTGTGACGCAGGGGACTTTACAAACATACATGTAACGAACACAAAGAACACCCAGACTCGGGACAACAATTCGTGGATAACACAAAGAGTTGTCAGACGTGGGATTTGTACTCACGATACTTGGCGCAGTAGCAAGCGGCGTTGCCACCGCTTAAATCACTAAGCCAACCGTGCACTCTTTTATAGCAGCAAATTATAGACATATTACACAGAAATATTAGTCAAGAGTGGGAAACGAACTATGACATCTAGATCAATAGCTAGAATGGTTACCAGATCAACAGACATACATTCGATCGTCAGATATTTAAAGACAGGTCAATATGCAGAGTCAGTGATAGTAGCTATAATATTATCATGATCGAAAACAGTTGTACATGCATTTGTGTTTCATTAGTTGTAATGTATTATTCATATAGATATATTTAATAATAACTATTTAAGTACATTTTACACAGCATTATGTTTTTGATATAAAAAAATGTGTTTATCTGTAATCTAGATTCAGAATTCTGTATACTCGTAGTATGAAATACTTAGTTTGGATATAGTAATGTATTACAAGCAGGAGTATCTTATTATTATGTAAGTATCTGTCATTTTCCGTTCTATCCACAAAGCGTCACAGGGTGTTTCGATTTTCAACAATCTCATCAAATCACGTGGCGAGAGGTACCAAGGGAGCTGATTGAATTGAATTCCCTCTACCTTCGCCATATTTCTTTTCCGGTTTCCCCAAATTGAACTTTTACCTACAGTTAAATGTACTTTAATCTGATTGAACTTACGACTTAGATAAATCGCTTCGACTAAAGCGTTCCAGTTACAGTCGCAAATGTACTTGCGCGATTCGTACTCAATTGAGACATTCTTTGGATTTCTTAATGAAAACTTTCATTTTTTTCGTTTGTTAGTAAGAATATTTTAATTTCAAAGTATACAAATTATAACATAGAAAAAAAAGTTCTGCTTAGACTAACAAAATATACGTATATTATACTCGTACAGGTTCCCTTGTACAGATTTCTTGCCAATCAGATGCTCTAGTTGGTCATTATATAAAGTAGCAGTATTTTTGGAACGAAGTTCCTTATGGGGCGTTGCGGAGGGATACCCTAGCCTGCAAAAAGCGTCCGTAACGTAAGATTGACGCCTCGGTGTCAAAATGGTAGTGTATGCGAATCCCGGGTCGGATAAAATATATTTTTATGATCTGCAAATATTTGTTTTTTCGGAGTTTGGATGTTTTCTATGTATAATATGCATGTTGTATTTACAAAAAAAAATGTCCGAAATATTTATTTATTTATTTCGTGAACGAAAAATTCAGTATAGCGTAGTAATCTGTAAGTTGTATGTAACAAGTACGGAGTAACTCTAGACAGAACTTGTTTCAGTAAAGATTACTAGGTGGCAGCACAAGTCAAAAGTTTGATTTTATTTTTTATTTTTATCGAGCAAAATCATAATAAAAATGTATACCTGAATAGTTATTTTCTTTATACCTCGCATAGAACTTTTATATATTTTTATAAATCATTTTAAATAAAATAAAGGTGTTAAGACAATTTTGTGGTTATTAAAGAGCGTGAACGAAAAATTTTCTATAGCGCCATCTGTAATTATTTATTTGTTTCGTGAAAGAAAAATTAAGTATAGCGCCATCTGTATTTTGATAGGAAACGTCTTTCCTATCTGGTGTCCACGACACCACCGACTTTTTTATTTGAACTGCGCTTTCCTTTTATGTATAGTTACATAACATGTATGCATAGTTGATTAATATTAACTACCCTACCTTCTATATTGCAAATCGAATATAATTTTCAAAGTTATCCTATCAAATCACGCTGTCAATCATAACGTTGTAGTTTTCATGTCATAAATCGATAGTTTTTCTAACCTGCTTGCCTGCTTATAAGAAATGCATGCTCTTCCACTTTATTTATTTACATGGGGTTAGGCCGATAAATCCGGGACTTGGTATCGCGTAGGGGACTTTTATTGAACTTTATATTTAGACCGCCCATCGAATCAATAGGGACGTAAAGTTTTGTTGCATCTTAGACTATTGTCTTTATTATATTAACGGGGTGTTTTTTAGGAATCGTTACTAAGATAGAGTAGATAATGTTTTAAGAGTGTTCGCATCGAAGTGTGTTTTAATTTCAAATTAACAGCTTTTCATTAGATGCTTAGGAAGGTATATACTGTACTTATATCAATAAATGTTTGTTCTGGCTTACTTCTGGAACGGCTGGACCGATTTTGACGGAACTTTCACTGGCACTGGCAGATAGCTGATGATATAAGGAGTAACTTTGGCTACGTTTTTAGACTAGCTTAGCCGCGATTGATGTTGTACTGCGAATCCCTTTAGGTATCTGGTTTCTTGACGACGTAATAGTCTAACTACAGACCTTACTCTTCTTGGGAGGATTCGGATCAAGTAATTTTAGTTAATTAATTTACGTTAAACAATACATAATATTTATATTTATTGCATTTTCAGAAGTGGTTAGACACTGGTTACTTGATGTACTACGGTATGATACAAACACAGGGAGTACAAAGTACCCTATAGGACTGCGCAGCTTAACAATAATTGTTGTTGCCTATTTACTGCGCGTAATTAACGAGGCGACACACAAGAGATGTAGCCAATTTGTCATGGCTTGTAGGTACGTAGCGCTACGGCGTAGCTGGGTTGTAGAGCGCTACGCTTTGTCACGTTGTAACAGTTGATGAGAGGCTTGGTAATAAACGTTTAAGATACTTGTTTTATGCTATAGGTGCAGGTTTACTAATAATATAATTTATTGAATATGGTCATCAATATATCAATAGGTATTTTAATATAATAATTGTACATACAATTATATTTTATAAGAGAAATAACAAAAGTTTTACAAAACGCACTCGTAAGTATGATTTTACAATTAGATAGCACTTTAGTATTTGATATTTAACAGAAATAAAAAATATATAAAACACATAAGAACCCTTGCTTTTTTCATTCTTTAAATACCTGTATTGTGAAACGCACAAGTAAATAGAAACTATAACACCTTAACTATTCCTTTAGCTCATAAGCCTTACAAACTGATTCTTCGAACCAGCTTTTTACAGAAACCTAAACCTACAATAAAACACAAAACGTGCCTCAAACCATCCTATATCAATATCACTTACCCAACAGTCACAAAATCATTGGCTCACAGGTGCATCAGTGTGGCGGGCGGCGCGGTCGACCGGTGCATTACACCGGAAACACTGGCCGATTGTTGCGGTCCGGCCATAATGGGCTTAATTCTGGTGCGGCTTTGGCTTTTACCCATTGTTTACCTGCGTGCATGGACATAAATCTGCATTTAGGTGCACCGCGTATAAATGTGTTGTTGATTTTTTGTAAAAAAGTGATGGCAGCAATGGTTATATTTTCTGACTGATAGTAATGGGCGATGGTAACCTAAAAAAAGGAGTATGTTTTTACTACTTAGATAAATAAATATGGCACACGTTAATTCCCATAGTAATCCACTGCCTGACATAGGCTTGTCTCTAGAAATAATGTATTGGTACAGAGTTTATTTTAAGTTTTTTTGTGCTCTTTCCCTGCCTTTGTTTCATTCTTCAGTGGGCTCTTGATTAATAGAGGTAGTGACAATCCGCACTCTTAATTCATTACCATACGGATATTGTGAAAATTCAGTAATAAAATATTGATTATTCTAGTCTAAGTACAATATTATTACTAGAATAACCAATTTTGACTGCCTCTGTGGCGCAGTGGTAGCGTATGGCTTCATCTTGCAAGAAAGTAATAATTATAACTTATTTATGAAACCTGTGCAATAACATTAATTATATATTAAAGCTCTTTGCAATTAGTAACTAAACGTCGATGGTATAACAGCCATTAGCCCACAGCCATTTTCATTTAAAATAATTTATGGACCAAATTCTGACTAATTTGCAAGCATTTAAATGTTACGGTTGCTGTTGACCGGAATGACTAATTTCAAATATGGCCCACATTAATAGTAATTGGACGATAAAAACGACAATATATTAAATACATATTGGATCTCGATTATTAAGCTCTTTTCTCAAAACTACTTATTATTTTGGATGTCTCTGGCGGTTATATTGTAATAATGGAATGTTCATATTCTACACTTAATAATTTTAAACCAGAATACTACTTTTTTATTATAATTCACAAAACTGATGTACAATCTCACTTACATAAATAGATTATGATAAACATCACAATATTGCTTCATATTTACATCTACGAGATGTGAATCTAACTTGCATTTAAAACTATAGGTTTAAAAAAATCTTAAGTTAATTATGAGATACAACCCCATACAGACAATTCGGCTAGCTTCTCTTTCTATTATTAGGTCATGATAAAGTGGATGAACTAAAAAACTTAATCATCATCATCGGCCTTTGCAGTCCACTGCTGGACATTGCCTTCTCCCATGGAACACCATAGAGCACTATCTGTTGCTTTCTGCATCCAGTCGCTGCCAGCCCTCTTACGTAAGTCATTCCGCCATCTGGCCAGAGAGCGTCCCACACTACGTTTGTCAAGACGCGGTCTCCACTCTAAAACACGCTTACTCCAGTGGTTGTCTGTTCTGTGACAAATGTGACCAGCCCATTTCCACTTCATTCTACTAACTTTCACCGGTCGCTCACTTTGGTTCTCTGACGGATTACTTCGTTACTAATTTTGTCCCTCAGAGAGACTCCAAGACTCTCTTTCCATTTGCGACTTTGAGCTTCTGGATTAACCTTAAAGTCAGTGTCCACGTCTCGGCACTGTACAGGGAGGACGCACTGATTAATTTTTTTTTAATCTTAATAATAACCAACTATTTAGTAAATGTTGGTACCATAAAAAATATAATTTGAATTGAACTGATTTGAAATGAATACTTTATTTTTTAGAATATATATATCAGATATAACAAGGTGGCTCAATAACAATAAAATTAGTTTTTTTAACGGTACTGTTGAATTATTATGTGACACAGGGTATGGAGGATGGTGCTCAGGTCGATGTCGTTTACACTGACTACAGCAAAGCGTTTGATAAAATAGATCACAACATGCTAAAATTAAATTATTTAACAATGGCATAAGAGGAGACTTACTTCGGTGGTTTTCCTCTTACTTGGAAAATCTGACGCAGGCTGTTGTAGTCAGTAACTATATTTCTGGCTGGGTTTCTGTCCCCAGCGGTGTACCACAAGGCTCTTTAATGGGTCCTTTGCTTTTTACTATCTATGTGAACGACATCGACTCCTGCTTCCAAAGTTCTAATTTGCTCTGTTTTGCCGATGATATGAAGATTTATTCTGTAGCATCATCGGCAAAGGACGTGCAAGCATTGCGGGCAGACCTATCGCGACTTGATCAATACTGTCAGATAAATAAATTGGAACTTAACCCCGCTAAATGCTCAGTCGTCACGTTTGGTAGAAAGCGTTCTCCAATACTAGCGTCGTACGAACTTAAAGGGCCAGTAATACCTAGATGTGATGGAGTGCGGGACCTCGGCGTATATCACGATTCAAAGCTACTGTTTGACATGCATATCGAACAAATTATTGCAAAGGCTTCGAAAGCATTGGGATTTGTGATGAGAATCTCCAACTGCTTTGTAAAGGCTAAAACGCTTAAAATTCTCTACTGTTCTTTTGTTAGGAGCCACCTAGAATATGCCTCGCAAATTTGGAGCCCTTGTTATTACAAATACTTCGATCGTATCGAGAATATTCAGAAACGTTTTTTAGAATTTCTTTGTTTTCGACTGAATATTCCATATAGCGCAGATAATTACATTGGTCTGTGCAGAAGGTTTCATATCCAGCCACTTATAAATCGACGTCAATTAGCGGATTGTTGTTTTCTTTTGAAAATTATTTCTAATGAGGTTGATTGTCCACACCTGTTGCAAAAAATAAAATTTAATG
Source organism: Diaphora mendica (assembly GCA_949125395.1). Classification (NCBI taxonomy): domain Eukaryota; kingdom Metazoa; phylum Arthropoda; class Insecta; order Lepidoptera; family Erebidae; genus Diaphora; species Diaphora mendica. Next base: position 37,055,755 of record OX421310.1, on the reverse strand, counting down.
TCCCCCGTAGGTCAGTTAGATTTAATCCACCCATTTGTGTCCCCTTTTTCTCTTCCAACTACAAAAAAAAATCATTTATCGTTAGAGCGAGCGGCGACTTCAATAGGTTGTGCAAGGAGTACTGTATTGATCCCTTTAACACTAACATTAATGTTATTCGCGGTATGCTAAATCTTAAGTTTTTTCAATGATGACATTATTGTTTTATTTTCATTGTTGTTTATTGTGATGGTGTAGTGTATTGGTTAGTGTTCCAGAACTTTTGTTAAATTATTATGTTGCAATTCGTGAAAACCTGTAATTGGCTTGATGTTGCTTATCAAACTAACTATATTCATTTATGTAGCTGTTGGTTTTCCACACCGAAATAAATAAATAAAAATAAATAAATAAACTTTGAGTAAAAGTATTGTCATCATAAAACACTTTATCATAGTAATACAACTGCCTCGTTGGTCTCGCGGTTGACGTGTGCGACTGCTGATCATGAGGTCTCGGGTTCGATTCTCGGGTCGGATCAAATGTTTGTATGATCTACAAATATTTGTTTCGGAGTTTGGGTGTTTTCTATGTATAATATGTATGTATTTACAAAAAAAAAAAAGTTATATATGTATTTGTATCAGTTGTCTAGTACCCATAACACAAGCTCTGCTTAGCTTGGGAATAGATGGCGTTGTGTGTTAGATGTCCGAAATATTTATTATTATTATTATATTATTATTTAATACGAGTACAACGCGTACGTGGTACAGATTACTATTAAATTCAGTCATAATCGCAGATGAATAGATACTGTAACTTAATACCAACCGCAGTGAGACGGCGGTGACGTAATTACCCCAGCCGATGAGGCATTAAGCCAAACACTATATGCTCGTATGATACTTTAACTAATCCCAGGTATTAATAACTCTGGCTTATATAATTTTAAACCCTTAAAGAGGTTTACTAAGACATATTGCAGTTACATTGTACATGACCTTGATAAACCGTCTTCATTAAAATTGTAAATAATATAGAACATAATTAAGGTTAGAATTATTCATTTCTCAAAGGTTACAAATCACTTTACACAAGAAATAAACATAATTATAAAAAGTAGGTACATTTGAACATAGTTCAGAGCTCGTTTACAACAGTTGGTTCTACTTATATACCTTATCAAAGTAGCTAAAATCGCTGACTGCAGACACTGACTGATAATAAGCGTAAACCACAGTCAACTTCAATACTCCAGGCTGTTATTTTTTTTTATGCAAACGAGCGGAACTATCATCTGATGGTAAGCGATTACCGCCGCTCATGGACACCCGCAACACCAGAGGCGTCACAAGTGCGTTTACAGCCTTTGGGGGATGGGAGGGGGATGAGGGGAGGGGTTGGTGTATGGGCCTCCGGTATCCTCACTAACTCGGTGAAAGCACTGTTTCACACTCAGTTTATTAAGAATTTCTAGTAAGAAAAGCCCAACAAGAAAGGCTCAACCCAGGAATCAAACCCGAAACTTCTTCCTTGGCAGTTGCATTCGCTAACCGCTAGACCAACGAAAGAGTATTGTCATCTATGGTAATAGAAATTATATTTAAATAGGATGTGTCTGAACGGTAATATAACTATTGCCGTATTAATTAGGTTCTACTCCTTTACAAGCCTATGTACTAAATTTGATTAGATAATATGTTGTTAAACTTGAATATTTTAGCCATATAACATACTCACACGAACCACATTGACATTCAACGAATTTACTAGCTAACTTCCAATTTTATGACATCACGTTACGCCGTGTTGGGCCAAAAGTTAAATTGAAACTGGTAGACAAACCACACGCTCATGATTTATTAGCCACATGCGAATACGTTAGTGCCATCCTGCTGTATGTATGTAATTGAGCGAGTATTGTGAACAAGGCTTTGTCTAGGGGTACTGCGGTTTTGCACAGTGCGCTGTTGGAACTTTAGTCGTAAGAAGTTTTGAGTTTTATTGCGTTGTTGCATTCCGGCTAATCAAGCTGTAAGGTGTTGACTTCCTAGTTGGTATTCTGATTTACGGTGTATTTGCATTTTGAAGTAACTTTGAATTTAAATTACGAAAGCTGGCTTATAAAACAAGAGATGGCGTAATCAACGATTTTTATGATAATTTTAAAACGTAATTGGTTACTTGATATTAATTACCAGTTTACCGTTATAGGCAATCGTCTATATATTTAATAGAACTTGCATCATAAAACCGTATCATGGCCTATTTGATAGACTACTTCTACTTAAACCAGCCAGACTATTACATTTGATATACCCAGTCAGACTTGTACATTTGGAATACTTCTCTGAACACCTTTTTAACCACCTGACCAGCAATTTAAACCTTTTTACTTTAAATCGAGTACTCATTCAAGACGGCATGTGATTATGATGATTTAATTTTGATACACCGAACTACTAATCCTGAATCGCGATATAGTAATTCTCTCGATATACAACTTCCCATCATCAACATACATGGTCATCTCGCCTGGTTGGAGGATCCTCCCTTTGTGTTGGAAGAGTGTGGCGCCCGTTTACACTATGTAACCAATAATCCACTTTTCTTAACATCACTTTATGAAATTTACTATCAAATAAAAATTTGGTAATAACATAAAACCCAAAAATATGTCTCTTCACTAGTCGTAGAACAACAAGCAACTAACTTTACATCATCATTCATTCTATGCTTCATTTTAATGGTTATATTTTAATTAAACAGTACAAAATACAACCAGACAGATAGTAAATCAAAAAAAGAATAAATTAACTTTTTTTGTTCCATAAATAAATATCATAGGCAGTTGAAAATATCCTTTTTTTAAATATAGTTATTGAGATCGTATTCTTCCAAGTCAAGCAAACAAATTAACATTTGATTTTTCTGTTAAGATTGTAATATCAACGGTACAACATTAATCTTGGTTCTTTTAAATATTTATGAGACAAGAGTCAGTACTATTGATTAAATTACCAACCAATAACACAGGTGTAACATAAAGCATGATGAGTCTTAGATTACTTATTCAGAGAGACTATTTATACTGTTGATTAATACCGCTTGGTGGAATTTGCTATACATATTAAATGAAACCAAAATGTAGAATAAACTAGAGAGGTCGAAGTTACTTAATCCGAATGAACACTATCTACCCATTTCCTACCTTCTGCTTGCAACTGCTGTTGAAAGTTGAAACTGAGATGATAGCAGTCAGACGCACGATAAGACGCGGCACGAGATAACACACCGTGGTTAATCCACAAGAACAAAGGCCGGTGAGTCCTGGGGCGCTTGTAGCCAGCCTTTTGGGCCTATTCTCGTAGTTAAGACTTCAGCAAAGCGCACGACTTTTATTCTGTATCGATATTTTCGTGTCAGAAACCAAAAAGGACAGTTATAAGCATATTTACGTATCTTACCTATAATTTTTAAGAGTATAATTAAACAACAGATTACTTTAATTAACAAAACAGTAACAGGCTTGCTCCTTTCCACTTAAGTGAGATAAAAAATATTGCTTTTAATACGTGTCGGTTACAAAGATGCGAGTGTGTGTATGCATGTAATGCATGTAATTTTTTAAGGTAACAAGTTTTACGAATGTCGAACCCTGAATTTTTATAATATAAATTTTAAACATAATATAATTATTGTTTTATTTTGCAAACATGGTCAGGATACAAGGCAGCTAGAACATAGTTTAAAAGGGAAAAATTAAGGGCAACAATGAATTTCGCAGTTTAATTAAGTCGACCATTCGACATTGTATAGAGTGGTATTAGAATTCTACGCTACGAAAACCTGCCCACTGTCCTGTCTGCTAGTGAAACGTTATTATCTACTCAAAGGCTTCCAACTCACTGATCTTAGCGAATGTTTCTTTTTACGCAGGCTTTGATCTCAAGCTAAAGTGCTTGTAACAGGTGTAACTAAGTATAAAATAAATTTGAAATAAAAATAAGTCGAAATAACTAATTCCCTTACTCCTAATGGCCGTTTTCAATAACTTTTTTTTTTAACATGAACGATGCCATGCTTTCATAGACATGCGAATTATTATATACTAAATTCTGTTAAAAAAAAATGGTAAAAAAACTCTTTTTAGGTAAATTCAGATCGTTTTTATTATCCCATCTCTGGTTGGGGAACTATTTAGGATATTCAAAACGGTCGTAAGTATTTAACTAATAGTCTTTTATTATAATCTTTAATTCATTGATGTGTAGCAAATACTTTCAAGAGTTTCTCGATAAGAGTCAAATTTTGATTCTATAGTTGATTTATTCTTATAAGTATAAATGTTGTGTAAGTAATAATATAGATATTATAAGATGGGTTACAGTTTCATCATTCTATTAAAACCGAGTATCCGTAGAATAATTATATTTCTTAAATACCTAGCTGAACTTCTATGAAAATAAAGTTATATTAAAAATTTATGTTAATAAAGTATCTCCTTTTCAGACTTATAATAAATTAAACAGAAGCAAATGAAAAAATAACAAAACTTATGAAACAGTCAACTTGTTTCTTATTAACATTTTAGTTTGGTGGTTTGACTTTATACTCTCCGGGAAGACTTACAACTTTGGGCTTTGTCCAAGGCTGGTGTTTCAGTATTACGACATAAACTTTTGAAAAGTGCACTCTATTTAGTACTAATTACTGTTTTATTTTTAATTAGCCCTATAGAAAATGGTCTCTTTTTTGTTATTTTATTTACAAAACAGGTATATTAAATGGGCAACAATAAGATTTATGATCGTAACATTTTGAGATTCTACTAACACTTATCACTATAAAATAAATAAATTAAATTAAAAAGCTTTTTAAAAACAAGCTTTTACTAGAATGCCTCGAGACAAATCAAACGAGTGCAAACTCGATGATGTTGCGCCGTTTCTTTACAGAGTTTCTATGGCCACCTTCCAGCTCCAGCATCAGATCAGATCCATATCATTATAATATTGTATTGTTAAGCTGTATACATGTGCTTGCAAAATTTCAGCATAATCGGTTGAAGATATCTGCTTCTAAATTGAGTTGCAAGATTCCACCCGAACATACATACATTGCAAGTTAATAAAAAGCTTGTAAAATAGTTTATATAGTAACAATTTTCATATAAAGAAGTGATTTAGTTCAACTTTGAAGATCATAATGAAGTGATAACAGTGATGATGACGTAATTCATCATTTGTACTCCTATGATTAATTTAAAACTTTTTCGTGCAATATAAATGTACAGCAAAAATATTAAATTATAGTTGCTAACGTTATCTATATTATACTTATGATAAAAATGTAACAGGTCCAATTCTGTACATTAAAGATATTTAGAATTTTTTTTTGGAGGGTTCTCTATAATCGATACTGAAGGCAAAACTGTAATTTTTTTCATTTTTGTCTGTCTGTCTGTCTGTATCTTGGCCGCGCATCACGCCAAAACTGCTGAATGGATTTAAATGAAACTTGGCATGATTTGAGTTCATACTACGAGGTAGGACATAGGATACTTTTTATCCCGAAATTCAGCACGGTTTCCTGGAGAGAGGGGATGAAAGTCAAAATATGTACTTAGTTGTAATTCAATAACACATAGTCCGATTTCTTTCATTCTTTTTTTGCTAGAAAGAAAAAAAGAATAGATAACGGGAAAAGTCTTTTTTTGTCCCCGACTGTACACTGCCTGTGGGAAGCTGAGATAGATACGTAAATATGGCGGTACGAAGTTCGCCGGGTTAGCTAGTTATAAATATATAGGTTGAATATATACACTACTAGCTATGCACCGCGGCGTTGCCCCCGGTTGTTGTACCTTGGGTAACACCACGAGGCTCAGCTAGTATACATACCTATATGATAATTCTACAACTTAAATACCATTTGAAATCCTTCTGCCATAATTATTTTAACTTCAATAACATTGGACTTTCATACAAACTACCATCCCCCGTTTTAACTTCAGAATGGGGTGGATTTCTAAAGATATATTATAAGTACACCTCCACACCATCTATAGAGCATACATTTTAAATTACAAGTCTTACATGGGACTTTCATACAAACTTCCAACCTCCGTTTTACCCCCTTAGAGGTGGAGTTTCGTAAAATCCGTTCTTAGTGGATGTCTACACGCTTTAAGGTACCTATCTGCCAAATTTCAAGTTTGCAGGTGTCATAGTTTCTGAGTTTTCGTGATTAATAAGTGAGTGGTATTTCGCTTTTATATATATAAATTTAAGATAGTCATGTTATTTAAAACCTAAAATAATAGCTGCTAAGGTTTTATTACATATTTCGTCAATAACAAATACCTACTTTCTTCCGAATATCGCAGGTAAAAAATGGAATCCAATAAAATAATGGCGTTTTTCGCTCAGGACCATTACATTATTTTCCCCTGATACGTACAATACATTTCAAGAGATGAAGGCGTCAAACAAAATTGAAAAGAGTCTAATGGATCACTTTTCTCCAAGGCGAGATTAGAAAAACTTTTTCGAGATCAAACTAGGGAAATTCATAATTAATTTGGCACCCCAGTCTTTTGAAAGGGACAATGGACTGTATTTTGGTTCTTTTTTAAATCTAAATGGTGAAAACGAAGTAATTATAGACTTTCAAAATTCTTGTACTTCGGTATTTTATACTTTTTTGCACACCGAGACACGGCCATACAATACCTCTGAACTTCCATACTCCGTGCTATGAATTTCTTGCAAGAAAATTCTAATACACTTTGGATCGACCCTGGAATCGAACCCGAGACCTATTGATTGGCAGTCGCATACGCTAACCGCTCGACCAACGAAAATTTAACTACATCAAAAGAATAAAGATACGTTCAAATAAATGTTTGGAAAACGAAAGCTTATTCTTTTATTATCTGATCAACTTAGTAAAATAATTACTTTAAATATTTAAAATGTTTATGAAAAGATTATTCAATTATCAAAGGAAAATAAAATAACCGTTCGAAGGAAAGGAAACAACAAGTAAAACAAAGTATGTTCTCTTGGGATGAACATGAATTACGCCCTCGTTCAAACATGGCTTAGCTTAATTAATCTAAAAATATACCTTAGGCGTACAACACACCGAGTATAGACAACTCAAAGTTAAAGCGTCGATTTCATGGAAATACTTTATTCATATGGTCTTAATGAACCAGTTTCGAACCAGTCAGGGGTCCTATTTCAAGCAGTCAAACGTCCTATATAAGCCGTCAAACATTTTGAAAGTCGTGATCATCATTTCACATCAACAGAGTCAAACTATTTGTATTCCTAAAACCATGGAAAGTCATAATTATATTACGACGAATCAATGTTTAAGTGTGGGTGTTTATGTTTATTTTGAACTAAAATTTTATGTAGGTACATGTGGAGATTGGTGTCATCAGCCTGCAAGGAGAGTAATAACAATTTATCATATTACTGTTTTGTCTCGGGTGTAAAATCTGCAACATATTTAGGTTTAAAGGGGACAGTTCATTATCATAAAAGTAAATAATAGTTGTTCTCGTCTTTCTTGTTTTTTTCATCCATAGATGTTTCAGCGTCAAAATTTTCCCAATGAATGTTCTCATCTTGTGGATTTTCTAATAAAAGATCTCTCTAAGTACTGTCTCACTAAACTAAATAAACTTAATAAACTTAGGTTTGCCCACGGCTTTGACCGAGCGTATGTCGGCTATTGAGGTAAATAGTAGCCTATGTCCTTTCTCAAGTATCAAAGTATCTTCATGCCAAATTTCATTGAAATCGGTGTATTGGTTTAGGTATGAAAGCATAACAGACAAACAGACAGAGTTCCTTTGAATGTAAAATATTGGAATGGATAATATTTATAAGGCTTTACTATAAGAAAGATATCGTATGAACAATACCTTATATTTCTACATGTTTTTGCCTTCAGCTAATCTGTTATTCAAGTGTTGAATATTTGTTTTCCTTACAGCGCCTTCAACTAACTAATTAATTCCCTTTTATTCATGTTTAAGCTACTCATCAGGATCTTAAGACTTGACTTAATTAAGAATAACAGCTCAAGATTAAGTACGCTTTTAATAGCTCAGTAATGACTGTTAAATATTTTTGTTGAGAGAAAACCTCTTACTTTATGATTATTATAATAATTTCAATACGCCTCTAGTATTAAACACTTAAAACCATACTTACTGGAAAGATCTACTTTAATCGTATAATCTTAATTAGGTATAATATTTCTAGATATTATCGGCTTTGCCTTTCTAACCAAATTTTATTGGTACATGTCAACCAGAAGTTTAACCTAATCAAACTTCAAGGGAAAAACTTTGTTATTACTATGTTTTCACAATATTTTTTTGCCTACTTTACAATGTAAACATATTTTATAAGAGTTAATGTTATAAGCTGGAATTTCATTTCATCGATAGTTTTCGGGTTAGGATTGGAAAACAAAAAACAATCTTACAATGGTACCCTAACTTGAATGCGCAATAAATATTATGAACTCGTATTATCAAGAACTGTTAGACGACTGTCACCATCGTCAATTAGTCTTTTTATGAGCTTATGAGGTTGGTAATGTAAACAAACAAAAAGCAAATAACATTTCCTACTTCCTGTAACACAGTAGAAAAAGCATTCGAATTTCTTCAACGGTAAGAAATTAATGAACTTTGTTTTCTTCCGACCCAAACTACTTACGATATAAAAACAAGGAAACAGATCTAAAAACAACAATTACGTAGACACAAAGTCAACACAATTTATGAGCTTTCATCGCGTTAATAACCTCTAGGTCAGTTCTAACACGTACCTAGTAACGAACATCTCATCACGAATGTTTCACTCACATTACCAACGTTTCGTTTTGTCCAAATGGGGGTTAATTTCATTAGTGTGGGCTCAACGAATCGTGTGATAACTTTAGTGATGCTGTGTGGAAGGACGCCCAAGGGATACACAATGTTTGTAGTGACGTTAATATGTATGTTGGTTGTAGTGAAATTTAGAATGTTTGTTTATTGTTTGATTATATTTTCTTACATCTCTACATACTATAAACAAAGTCACTTCAGCTGTCTGTTCGGTAAGAGCTTTTAGACTACTTAACGAATTTTATTGCAGTTTTCAGCAATAGATCAAGAGAAAAGCTTATAAGTGTCATACCTGAGAATTATAGTAGAGGATATCTGAGAATTTCAAAGACTTATGTACGTAGCTTAGCCGGGTTGCTAGTAGCGTTATAAAAGAGAAAGTTAGCGTTGTATTTACTGTAACAATTACGGCTCAGCGTCAAATCATAGCAAATATGGAACCCCTGCTACCTCGACTTTTTTCCACCTTTTGTAAACTGAGTTTGAATATATTACTTTATTGTGGTGGAAGACTTTATTCTGAACAAAAAAAAACAGAACATTATTATTCGTTCTACCAGAATTGTTGTTACAGGATTTTTTAAAACATAGGGAGCTAGGAGCTAATAGAAGCATATTGGAAACAGTTCACCTACAAGTCATTCCTTCGATAATTTATAACATTTTATACATATAGAGAAATTTATGTTCATGTCCTACTAAATAAAATATACCATACTATAACCAGACCAGCGATTCCGTAGTGTATTTCAGAAAATAGTTAACCGTCCCTGTGTAATTATCATAGTGGGTCCGACCCTTTACTATAAAATGTACGCAGTGAACAAATTAAAACACCTATGTACTAGTCCCGCCAGATTTCGACACACCTCGCTAATTGACCAGCTCACTCGTGACCACTCGCTTCACTATGCGAAATTGCTTTCCCGGGATTTGAATTCCTATTGATTTGTCCGTTATTTAGATGAAATGCTACGGGTGGTAGTTTAATTAAATAAAGGTTTATCTTAAAACATAGTGGTGACTTTTGTAATTTATTAGAAGACTAATTAAATCAAGTTATCTACTCTAAGTATCTTCATCTTCAGCCTACAGCAGTCCACTGCTGGACATAGGCCTCTCCAATTGCACGCCACTTAGTTCGATCCTCGGCCACTCGCATCCAGCTCCTGCCAGCCGTCTTGCGCAAATCATCACTCCACCTGGCCTGTGGACGTCCTACACTACGTTCGCCGAGACGCGGTCTCCACTCAAGAATCCGTTTACCCCAACGGTTGTCGGTTCTACGGCAAATATGGCCAGCCCATTGCCACTTCAGCCTGCTAATCCTTCGGGCTATGTCGATGAACCTGGTTCTCAGCCGGATAACCTCGTTTCTAATACGATCCCTTAGAGAAACACCGAGCATAGCCTCTAGAACTCTAAGTATATTTTTTATTTATTACTTTTGAATACATGTTTACATTTTATCCTTTTTGCGATTTTGAGATAGGTGACTTTTTAAAGCAAGTTAACCAAAAACAAATTTGCAGTTTATTATTCTTTCAAAGTAGAACTTTAAATTACAACAAAGTTAGGAATTAAATTAATTCAGAATACAAAATTATAAAACTTATTTTATCAATTTGTTCGCAAAATTGAAATCAATCTATCCCGCCGCTGTCCACTACTGAACGAAAGTTTTCCCCAAAGAAGTGCCGACCGCGGTCTCGGGCAATTCGCATCCATCCGGTACCAGCCACTTTCTTCAAATCACTTTGCAATAATTAGAGTTAATGCAGTATTCAAATTATTATTCAAATCTAAAAAATCAAGCCACCATGTTTATTCCAAGAATTAACACAAAGTTAATGTTATGGTCTAAAATTGCTGGACCTACAACTGCTGTAAAATAGGAGACAAAATTTTAATAATATGTATATATTATTAAATTAAAAGAGATTATATTGAAAAATTATAAAACTCAATTTAAATAAATCTTAAAGATTTTAATTAGATTCTCAATTTTGAATGTAAAACAGACCTTAAACCAGATAAAAGGTAAAATAATATAAGTTTGCAAATTGTATCAAAGCAGCTCGTCACGGTTACTAAAGTTAAAAATTACCGTTCGGCTCACGTCCGAGCCCTTAATGAACAAGTTAATGAGATCGGGACCGACCTCCTTGGCTATCGATTATATACACTATAATACTCGCTAACGGGGATCCTTCGTCTATCCGTTTGTAGGCTATAACAATATTATAAAACTCGACGAACTTTATTTGATTTACGACATAACTCCTAAATTCTACCAATGAACACATATTTTTGTAGTGGAGACGACTGCAAGTAAAGCTAAGAGTTTAGTAAATTGAATGCTCCAGCTGTAAGTTGGACAGACTGACATAAGAAAAAGGTAGGCAGTATCTAAATTGAATAGTCTGATATTTGTACTAGTATTTGATCAATAAATCTAGAAAAAAATGAACGTTTGCTACACTCTGTACACACGTAATGTTTGAAATGAAAAATACACAAACGAAACAGAAATATTTCTGTACTATCTGAACAGAAGTACTAAATTTCTCCAGAATACTACAATTAAACAAAAACATGCAAAAACACACAAGTGAAGCCGATAGGAAAACGAGGCAATAATTTATAGTTAAAATAAAAAACCTTTAAAAGTTTTGGCGAAGTGCGGTTACCTCGTTAGCGTAGGGATCAAATTAAATTAGATTCATCGAGTCTTTTCAACGGGTAACTACTTTCTGGTCGAGAGCGAAAGTTCGGTTTTAATGAAACGCCTCTGATATGAATAATTCACTTAAGTTGTTTATTTAGGATTGACTATGAATATTTATGTGAAATTAATTATTTCGCAGCCTATTTCTGGGAATTCGCAGAAAACATCGTGTGAGTACAGGTTAGCAATGAATGTTGAGTGTAGAACTCGGTGATTAATGACTTTTGTAGCATTCTGATGTGTCACTAGAGATGTTAATCTGTTTTAACCGTCCTAGAGTTTAGGATTTATAGTGTAGTGTTTTTTTAAGTGTACGATGTATTATTTTTGACCAGCTTACTAGATTTTACATTGTAGCGACACACGAAAAACCATTTAAATGTGTGTATTTATTATTTTATATAATATATTGTTAGGATAATCAAGCGAAGACGTAGTTTTATTTTCATATACCTCCACCAAAAACCTATATAAGCGAGTGAGGGTCAGCTGTGAATTCATTCGCTCGTTGGCGCTCGCACAGCTCGGATGGTGGTGAGATTACATAATTATCGTTCCAATTGTTCTGGTATTATAATAGTGGATTGTTTTCTGATTTTTATGTTTAATGTTATTTTGTGTAATTGAAAAGTAATAGCAAGTGTATCTTTAATTTATGTTATAAAATAAATAGCAGTTTACTGTAGATGGCTAATTGTTTTCTTTAATAAATTATACTCTTAGTACCTAAAATCAGAAGTGAGATAGATCTCCGCTCACAAGTTTTTAATTTTCATTCTTTGGGAAACAATCAACTACCCACATTCTGTTGGATATTTTAATTTTTATTTGCCTATTTGCGTGCTTCATTATGCCAAGATCTAGGAGTGTGTCTTCCGATAGGCAGTGGCGACGAGGGCATGATAGATCGCATAGTGGTGAAGAACGGAAGCGTCACCATACGCGTCGTGGTTCTACCCAACGGTCGCCGAGTGATTCACCGCAGACGTCGCGTTTCGAATCTCGAGAACGATCGGGCTCCCGTGGCCGTTCGCGACGAGACTCTCGTAAGCGCGATCGTTCCGTGAAAAAAGCATTAAACACTATAATCGCTCGTTTAAACGCTATCGAAGAAAACAACACGAGTGAATCTCACACACCTCCGAGACCAACTCATCGCAGCACACCGCAAAACAGTGAGTCTAATTTTTAACAAACTTTGGTTGATATTTTGAGTGCAACGAACCCGTTTAAATCGCGTAATTATTATGTTTCGAACTTTGACCCGTCTATACACGATATTGAGGTGTGGTGTGAGGTGGAGCGCGCTAGGTTAGTTAACAATTGGAACGATTCGGAATGTCTTTCGCGGGTGGCTAATTGTTTGAAGGGAGACGCGAAATCTTGGCTTGACGAGTGGGTGACAAACGATCGTTCGTGGACCAATTTTATATCGGAAATAGAACCTCTATGTCCTCGTAAACAAGATTACGCTAACATTCTTTTTGACGTAATGATTACAACATCCGATAAGTATTTGACGTATGCCGAGTACGCCCGCCGTTCGTTACTTCGTTTACGCATCGTTAAAAGTTTGAGTAGCGACTTAATGGTTCAAATCATAGTGCGAGGTATAGATAACCCTCAGGTACAAACGGCGGTTGCCAACGCCGACCTGACATTTGACAACATAGTTTCATTTTTAACTACTTACACTAAACCTAAACATGTTAAAATTCATACGCCGTTACCGTCACAGTAATTCTAAACGATCAGATAATAAATGTTTCGCATGCAATCGATTCGGACATAAAAGCTATGAATGTTCACAAAAATCGAAATCAATAGATAACGCTTCAAAACCGTTTCGTACTAACGCTCCAGATAGACCCATCTGTTCATTTTGCAAAAAAATAGGTCATAATGAAGTGGATTGTTTTGCCAAACGTCGTTCCGAGTCGCAAGACATTAACCGAAGAAAAGTGAACTTGTGTAGCGAGCTCGGATTTATCTCAGATCGTACCAATGTTGTTAGTGCGGTTATCCAAGGTATACCGATTGATGTTCTTGTGGACAGCGGTGCGATAAACGTTTCCTTAATTTCTGCTGACATTGTTAAACTCTTTTCATGTCCTCGTAAGACTACTCATTGCGTTCTAAAGGGAATAAGTGACAGTGAAATAATTTCCAAAGAGTACGTTACGCTTACTATCCAGTTTGAATTTATTTCACTTGAGGTTGACCTTATGATAGTGCTCTCCACGTGCATGAGTACTCTTATTATTATTGGGACTAACGTTCTAGACAGGGACGGTATTATTTACGTTAGTACAAAGTACCGTCAATATTTGACACATTCTTCTAGCGAAGTTTTTAAAGTGAATGCAGTGCAGGCCGATAAACAACGTAGCATTAATACGCCTCTTAAAAGTAAAGACTTATCATCATTAATGTCCGTTATAGATGATTTTTCTGAATATTTAATATCCGGCACTGCTACTACGACAGTTAAAACGGGCCAGATGCGTATTAGCTTAACTAGCGACGCCCCGATTGTTTACCATCCTTATAGATTGTCTTACCAGGAGAAATTGAAGGTTAGAGAGATTATTAGGGACCTACTAGATAAGACAATAATTAGAGAGTCGGAATCTGAGTATGCCAGTCCCGTCCTATTAGTAAAGAAGGACGGTTCTGATAGATTGTGTGTGGACTTTCGTGCACTGAATAGGGTCACTGTTAAAGACAGATACCCCCTCCCTCTCATCGACGACCATATCGACCGCCTAGGGTCTTCCAAATACTTCTCCACATTAGATATGGCATCTGGATTTTATCAAATTCCCATTGCCGAGGACTCCATTAGCAAAACCGGCTTCGTAACCCCCGAGGGACATTACGAATTTCTGAAAATGCCTTTTGGACTTTGCAATTCACCCACTATTTATCAGAGAATCATTAACGGCACGCTCAGAAAACACATAGAGGCTGGCAATGTCCTCGTATATGTCGACGATATCGTTTTGATGAGTAATTTTGTCGACGAGGGTATACAACTACTTCGCGAAGTCCTTAAAACACTTACTCAGGCAGGATTCTCCATTAACCTGAAGAAGTGCTCTTTTCTGACCAGTGAAATCGAATATCTAGGCCGTTTAATTAGTCACGGTCAGGTTAGGCCGAGCCCCCGTAAAATTGAGGCGCTTGTGAACACACCAGTTCCAAGTAACGTAAGGCAGGTTCGCCAGTTCCTCGGTCTAGCTGGATACTTTCGCCGTTACATAGAAGATTATGCGACAAAAACGACAAGTATCTCTCGGCTAACTAAAAAAGGTGTCTCTTTTGAATGGGGTCCGGAACAAGAATCTGTTAGACAATATTTGTTAAAAAAGTTGACAAGCAAACCTATACTCGCTATCTTTGACCCGAGCCTAGCTACAGAATTGTATACCGACGCGAGCAGCGCTGGATATGGGGCGGTTTTAATACAAAAACATACGGACAGTACAAAAAGAGTGGTAGCCTACTTCAGTAGAGTTACTCAAGGCGCCGAGAGTAGATACCACTCCTACGAGTTAGAAACTCTCGCCGTCGTAAAAGCATTGCAGCACTTTAGACATTACCTAGTTGGCCTAGAGTTCAAACTTGTTACAGACTGCAATGCTCTCAAGTCTACGGAGCGCAAAAAGGATTTGCTGCCTAGGGTTGCTCGTTGGTGGATTTATCTGCAAGATTTTAACTTTCAAATTGAATACAGAAAAGGCTCTTTAACGTCACACGCTGATTACTTGAGCAGGAATCCACTAACGACGCAAGTGAACCATATTAGCAGACCTCGCAATTGGGCCCAGATCGCCCAAAACTCTGATAAAGAGACTCAAGATTTGGTCCAAAAGTTAAACGAAGGCAATCTAGATTCGCGACGTTACGTGTACCAACAACAGTTACTCTACTATCGGTATTCGCGTGTCGGCGAGGAGCCCCGCCTTTTATGTTTTATCCCTAAGGGCCATAGGCTTAGTTTATTAAGAATTTTTCATGATGAGCACGAACATATTAGTATGGAAAAAACATTAGATTTAATTTTAAAACATTTTTGGTTTCCTGGGTTGAAACAATTCGTAACCAAGTACGTATCTCATTGCCTCACCTGTCTATCCAAAAAGCGAGTACCAAGAGCCACCTTACAGCCAATCACATCTTGGGAAAAATCGGATATTCCTTTTAATACCGTACATGCTGATGCTCTGGGACCCTTGCCGGAATCTAACGGTTATAAATTTATACTAGTCATAGTAGATTCCTTCACTAAATTTTGTTTATTGTATCCGATCTATCGTCAGGACGCTGAAGAGTTAAAGCGCGTCTTTAATAATGCAATCTCGTTATTTGGCGTACCTAAATTGTTGGTTTGTGACCGTGGACGCATGTTCGAAGCATCTAGTTTTGTCAATTGTATCTCAGAATTAGGTTGTGACATACATTACATAACCCCTGAGATGCACCACGCCAATTGTCAGGCCGAGCGCTATATACGCACCGTACTAAATATGATCCGCATCGAAGCTGCTAACAAAAATAACAACTGGTCGGACTTTTTGTGGAAGTTACAATTAGTCTTAAATATTACGAAACAAAAAACCACTAGGGCCTCGGCCCTTAATTTATTAATCGACACAGATGCAACCACCCCTTTGATTCGTGCGTTGATCCGAGACGTGGCAATAGACGACACGCGCCCTAATCACGAGGCTTGGCGCGAACTTTGTAGGAGCCATGCTATTGAGATGCTTCAAAAGAATCAACAGCGTCAGGATTCTTATGTGAACAGGCACAGGCACCCTCCAAGAGTGTTCAAAGTAAACGACATGGTGTTCGTAATAAAATATTCGCAATCAACCGGCAAACTGGACTCGAAATTGATAAGTGGAGCTCGTGCTAAGACCACCCAGGCAGCGGCACAGTTTATGGTGCCCTGGAAAGGAGAGTGGTGCCCCTGATACTTGTGCAGCCTTTTTTGATCGTGAGTAACTTTTAATCTGTTACAGATATTGAGTAAGATGACGAGTGACTGAGGTTGCTTGGAGGCTGCGCTCCTATCATCAGTCGTGTGCGTGCTGAGGTGATGGAGCGTCAGTGGCAGTAGACTGCGGTCTCGCTGACAGTTTGTAAAGGCAGGTGCTGCGGTACCCTGCCCTCCAAAAAGACATGTGCTGCGGTACCTCTGTCATATGTGGGAATAAGCGCTGCGGTGCCCCGTTCAGTTGAGATATAAATTGAAAGACATGTGCTGCGGTACCTCTGTCATACGTGGGAACAAGCGCTGCGGTGCCCCGTTCAGTTGAGATATAAATTGAAAGGCATGTGCTGCGGTACCTTTGCCCTACGTAAGGATAAGCACTGCGGTGCCCCTGTTCTGTAGTAACATGAACTGCGCTGCAGTGCTAGTTCTACATATAGGACACAGTTCTTAAGTGAGACAGTGTGTGACGATTATGAATCTGATGGATATGAGATTAGAAGCCTGTTTGTGAAGATTTCTAGTCGTGTGTGTGAGAAATGACTGAGGGCCTTGAATGTGTGATGAACGTAAGATTAGGCAAACATTTTTTTTTTCAGTGCCTAACTAGTTCCACAATTTCAGATGATGACGAAGGCCCTGTAGCTGGACCGTCGGCCAATATAACCGAAGGAACAGCTAATGACACAGCATCCATACACGTGCCCGAGGACGGAGCACCGTCAGGAGAAGCCGTGTTAGGATAATCAAGCGAAGACGTAGTTTTATTTTCATATACCTCCACCAAAAACCTATATAAGCGAGTGAGGGTCAGCTGTGAATTCATTCGCTCGTTGGCGCTCGCACAGCTCGGATGGTGGTGAGATTACATATTTATCGTTCCAATTGTTCTGGTATTATAATAGTGGATTGTTTCCTGATTTTTATGTTTAATGTTATTTTGTGTAATTGAAAAGTGATAGCAAGTGTAACTTTAATTTATGTTATAAAATAAACAGCAGTTTACTGTAGATGGCTAATTGTTTTTTTTAATAAATTATACTCTTAGTACCTAAAAATATATAATTCTCGTGTCACAATGTTAGTTACCATACTCCTCTAAAACGGCTAGACAGATTTTTATAAAATTTGGTGTGCAATTCGGGTAGGCCTGAGAATCGACCAACATCTATTTTTTATGCCCCATTTTTTTTTATGGCAATACAACGTTTGCCGGATCAGCTAGTCTTATATATAAAATTCTCATGTCACAATGTTAGTTACCATACTCCTCTGAAACGGCTCGACCGATTGTTATGAAATTTGGTGTGCATATCGGGTAGGTCTGAGAATCGACCAACATCTATTATTTATACCACAATTCTATTTTTGGCAAAACAACCGGATCAGCTAGTATTAAAATAAATTACTTAGAATTTGTTGTTAATTATTGTGACAATAATAAAATTTTACTGATAGAAACTACATACATCAATCTACACGTTTAGGTTTATGTTAACCTGGTATGGCGCTATTGGTTTAAAAGGTTTTATTTTTATTACTTATTTAATAAAAGTAATTAATTACTCAGGTCCAGATTAAATACCAGGTAATCTAGACATCAAAACCCACTCAATATAAAACATGGGGCGCTGTGATACCCAAGATTACAGAGCCTAGTCAGAGGATAATTTTTTTGTGTGGGAAAAACTACCCATTACTTAATTCTACCTCATATACTTGAGTGCCTGCTTGCGTAGCACATTAACATAAAAGAAATTTGTAACGATATTATGAATACACCACTTTTTTATATAGAATAGGTGCAAACGAGCAGATGTATCGCCTGACGGTAAGCGATTACCGCTGTCCATGGGCACCCGCAACACCAGAGGCGTCACAAGTGCGTTTACAGCCTCTGGGGGATGGAGAGGGGGATGAGGGGAGGGGTTGGTGTATGGGCCTCCGGTATCCTCACTAACTCGGTGAAAGCACTGTTTCACACTTAGTTTATTAAGAATTTCTAGTAAGAAAAGCCCAACAAGAAAGGCTCAACCCAGGAATCAAACCCGAAACTTCTTCCTTGACAGTTGCATTCGCTAACCGCTAGACCAACGAAAGAGTATTTTCATCTATGGTAATAGAAATTATATTTAAATAGGATGTGTCTGACTAATAAAATATTGAGAATGTTAAAGATTAATTTTAACGAATGTATGAATTTTGAGTGAAGATATGATTGATAGGTTGCAAGCGTTATAAAATCAATATTACGAATGAACAATTTAAAAATTGAAATGCGATCTTTCCGGTAATTTCTTTGATTGTATAAGTTTCGAGATAACTCTAATTGTTTAGATTTTTTTAATCAATATTAATTGCATTAGAAGCTTTTAAAATTGAATTGAAATAGGATAATATATATATATTAATTGTCTAAGTATTCTAATCAAGCTATTTTGCTGGCAATAGACTCTACACTACATCACATCCAGTAATGGGTGATATATAAATTTAAACTGATTCATGTTAGTTCTCTCTTCACGTAAGTGCTATAAAGTGAAACTTATGTTATTTGATATAAAATGATACTTTAGTACACGATGAAATATAACATAACTTTAACTGTAGCAGACTAGTGCTGGTAACCGCTATGGGATCAAATTCGGCTACGAAATGTAAATTCTGTGCTGGCCGTCCCATTCCGGAGTTCAGATAATCACGTTCAAATGCGTACAAGTATGCATTAACATAGAACTAAGCCACAAATATGCTTAAGTTACGCCGTTATACCTACATGAATATCGAGAAGGCATTACCTCGATCGCTAATAGCCAATATCTGCCGCCAAAATTGCCTTCCTAACGACATTTCAGCTGCATGTAATAAAATCCGTAATCCTATTACTGGGTGAAATCGGTTTTGCCCACGTGGACATAATATCGGTCATAATGTGGAAAAAATACTGGTTTTCAAGGATCCATAGTGACGTTCTCTGAATAATTTATTTTTGAATGATTTGTATATTTCAAATTGCGGTCACGTACAGTCATATGTTTTAGCGACTAGAATATAGTAATTATTTGATAGAGATTAATTTTTATAACGTATTAGCTTTAGTTTAAACGTGGTCGCGGCCGGCTCGGATGATTAGTATTTTTTTTTCTATTACCTTGAACAAATTACGAATTGTTTTCTTAATTGTCATGAACATCTATGGCAATCGTTACTAGGAAAATAGTGGCCTCAAATATACTGACAACTGGTTTAACCTCGGATTCAGTTCACCCTTGATTCAGTCAGTGGATTATTGATATTCAGGTAAAACCGATTGAACTAGGAGCCGATGCCAAATAAAATTGTGATAATAAAACCTTAACCAAGATGCGATCTTACATGTTGATGATAACTTTTAACAAGATTATCTTTTACGTAATTTCAATTAATTTTATAAGAATCTTAAAATACTGTATTTTTATTTCCTTTAAAGTTCTTTAGTTTATTCCTACAAAACAAAGTTTCCAAGAATCATTTATGAGGCAGTAAGCCGCAGTTAACGGTCATCCAGTGTACGTCTTGTGGAAAGTTGAAGCAGGTGCAATTAAATGTTACTTCGTATATTATAGTGGAATTTAAGTGCAGTTGTGTGCGAGAAACGGAAACATGGCTGTTACTCAGACTGCAGCAATGCAAATCACCACAACTTGGCTTTAGGTAACTGATTTATGTGGAAATGAATCGTGTATGTATGGCATCTAAATGTGAATTTTCATTGAAAGTTACTTTTTTATCACTGATGAGTGTTTGGATATTTATTGAGAATTTCACTTAAGGTATGAAAATCATAATGAATAAATATAGAAAAGATTACTCATATAATAAAATAACTGGATTAAGAGATGTACAAAGAAATGAGAACGGAAAGGTACTACGAACAAGTAATGAATTATTAAAAAAAAAACCAAATGCGTTTTTTTTTAATTTGACATATCCAAATTTTTATGTATCTATGCAAGACGAATCTATTGACATCATTCACATAAAAATACGACAAGCTGTTAAGGCTCTAGGGCGTGGCAAAGAAATATACATACATACAGTACGATTTGAGTAAATCAATTAGTTGGCAATCTAAGAAAAGTCAATCTAAGATAGGTAATATACAACCCACGGTGAAGTATAAGTAGTGGAGTAACAATACTATAACGCAAAAAAAAACAGAATGGAAAATTAAATAGGCAGAGAAAATTAGACGTCAAGGAAATTGATGTATGAACCGTTGCAAAAAAGAAAATATTTCGCACGGTATTTGACCCAGTTTTGTTACTTTTGATAGATGACTATTGTTTTTTATCCAATATTCTAACCTGTCTATTATTGGAAACTTATTATAGAGTATCTGTCTACTGAAAATCATATTTCCCATGTTCTAAGAAAACAAGGTCTCGCATTCCGAGAGCGACACTGTGTGACGTCACAATCAAATTACCACTTTATAGCAACATAACACGAAATGAACCAACCAGAACCAGTGATAGCGATGATGACGTCATGTCGGTTTCTCTGTCTCGTCACTGTGGCTCGGGATGCCATACCTGGCGAAGTATATTGTTGTACCATGATATTTCCTATCTATTCGTTATGTTTTATTTTGTATATCAACGTTTAAACAATTGTAAATGATTTTAATTATCAACATATTTTATTTTTAACATGCCTATTATCTATTCTTAAAAATTTAGGGCATTAAAAAAACTATCAAACTAATACATGCCACACAAACCTGATGTTACACTAGTATAGCATTTATTTACACTTGAGGAAGCACATTTATCATTTGAGTATCAGTGATATTCAGAATATTTCAGATTGCAGAGGTAATAATTACACTGCGTTACACGATTTTGGTACCCGCTTAACTGATAGCTGGAATGAATAGGTAATGAGTCGTAGATAAAAAGTAAGAGGTAAGAACGTAAGAGGTATCAGTTACGTCTAGTTTTCGAGGTACACGTCAATAAATATTTCAACTACCCTCACTTTACGCGTATGTAGTAGTTGACGTTATCGATGTGTTATTCATTTTTTACTGTTGTTTTGTTTACAAATCATTTCTATTCGATAACCTCAATATCATTAAATATATTCATTTGTAAATTCAATATGAGTACTGAATTAAGTGTCCGTAGCAACTACGAAAATGAACCAAATAAGTTTTGTTATGTTTGTGGACAGTATATTGTAAAATCACAATCACTACAGGATGGATTTACTAAATACTGTTGTTTTGTTTGTATGTGGGACAAGAGAGCCATTATTTTACAAAATTAGATATCCCATCAAAACATTTTCATGTAAAATGTTGCCAAGACGACTGCATATGTCTTTCCCTGTGAGAAAGATATCAGATCTTATGTAGAGCCAATGTTCCGAATCTACACGCCCTAACTCTACCAACCCTAACTTCATAAACTCTACATCTCAGTAAAAATATATGGCTTCGCCGTTTCGCTACCATACCATCACGAAGGGGAAACGAACGCCTTTTGTGTTTGCAAATGTCTAGTTTCTGAAGTAATGTGTTATACGAATATTTAGTTTCTGATAACGAAACAGCCAAGCCATATATTTTAACTGAGATGTAGAGTTTATGAAATTAGGGTTAGTAGAGTTAGGGCATGTAGATTCGGAACATTGGCTCTACATAAGATCTGATATCTTTTTCACAGGGAAAGCCATATGCAGTCGTCTTGGCAACATTTTACATGAAAATGTTTTTGATGGGATTTCATTTCTTTTTGTAAGTTGATTGAGGCAGTTTTTTTTTCTTTTTTTGGGCTGTATTTCTTGTACATCTTCTTTCTTCTCTCGAAAAAGTCCGTGTACCAAAAATAAAACCTCTAGCATAAACATTTGTGAAAGTCTCATACAAACTTCCACCCCCCAAATTTGGGGGTTGGGGGGCAAAGTAATAGATTTATGAATTTTTCTGTTGTATGTATACTAAACTTAGTTTACATACCAAATTTCAGCTTTCTAGCACTTCAGGAAGTACCCTAACAGTTTTGATGATCAGTGACGAAATCGGTGTTTTTTACGTATCAATAAAGTCTAAAGTATCAGAGCTATGTAATTGAAACTTTGTATGTTTCATTAGTCTATTGGTAACATCATATCCTGAGAATTTGAACGATCTGGTATATCGGGAACCAAAATTATGAGGGAACAAAAAAATGACGAAACACTTCGAGAAAAGGTAGGTAGTACCCTTCCTCTTCGCTTGGCTCGTCTTGGCGGGGGCACGACCGTGCCCCCAGATTAGAAAAGCATTATATTACAAAATTATGGCTTGAAAGGAGAGAGGAAGCTTAGAGTTTGTTGCGGTTGCGGAAAATCTAATGTGAAACATTTACAATTTATAGATCCTAAAAATGTCATTTTACCACTGCTTCACATAAAACTTTTTTTTTTCTTTTTCTATTAAAAAGACAACTCCCGCATTAGGAATATATATTCCTGTGTCGCGGGGGACTGTACAAGCATTCATGAAACGGACACAAAGAACACCCAGACTCAGAACAACAATTTGTGGATCACACAAAGTGCTGTCCCATGTGGGATTTGAACCCACAACAACACTTGGCGCAGGAGGAAGCGGCGTGGCGACCGCATAAACCACTTTTTTTTTTTTTTAACGTGTGGAAATCCCCTCGGGCCGTCACCCCACCGGGGCTTGCGGCAGGGCGGTGTGTCGGACTCGAACCGACTAAAACCACACGGTGTGCCACTCTGCGCCTGTGAAGGGAGGAATCCGGGAACTGGAGTTATTAACACGTCCGGACCCCTCCCAGTGCTTGCCCGCACAAAAGCGGGCACCGTCAGCTGTTACAATCTCAATTTAGGCGACGTACGGCACACGCGTAACGTCGCCTCCTCGCGGGCGGCCACTAGAGTGGATGGAAAGGAAAGCCCGTCCCGACCATCCGCGGCCACACTCAGGGCAGCATGAGGCGCTGATAGGCGCGCCTCCGCCACCCGGTTCGCCGGCGGCGGATTGGGTCCGAGTGGATATCATCCTACCGGGCCTTCTCCGCCACCTCCTTCTGCGAGATTACGTCTTCGCAGAAGGTTTCGACCGCGGTAAAACTGCTGTCGCTACCGGCCATGGAGCGTATGACGGCCGGTAGCGAGAGATCTCCTCCGATGACTGCAGTGAGGGCCCGGCGCTGCGACCCAAGCGGGGCAAATAGCCAGCGTATGCTGGGCCGAATCCTCACTGCAGTCGCAGTGGTGGCAGGCGGGACTCAATTCCCTCCTAGCGACCGAGTGCAGGTACTTCCCGAAGCAACCGTGCCCGGAAAGGACCTGCGTCAGCCGGAAGGAAAGGGTCCCGTGCTGCCGCCCTGCCCACTCGAGGATGACCGGCTGGAGAGCCTCCACGGCGGCAAAGCCAGCGCGTGGAGTCTCCAGCCGGAACGACCATCTGTCCACAGTGGCTCGACGAGCGGCTTCACGCCATTCGCGTACCTCTTCGGGCGGAGGGCGATAGCCATACTCCGCCCGATATTCAGCCACCCGTCGATAAAATTCGGCGAGCACTTCCGCCTCCAAATCCCACGGGGGTGTTCCGGCCAGGGCGCACGCCGCCTCGGTCGACACCGTGCGGTATCCGCGTATGGCTCTGACTGCCAATACCCTCTGAGGCCGCCAGAGGCGGGCCTTATTTAGGGCAGTCAGAGCCGCCACCCACACCGGTGCACCATACAGCGCCATCGACCGGACAACCCCCGTGTACAGGAGTCGCGTTGCGACGCTGGCTCCACCCAAATTGGGCAAAAGTCGCCCAAGGGCGGAGGCAGCGTCGACCAGCTTCGGACCAAGCTGTCGGAAGTGCTCGTCGAAGAGCCACCTACCTTCGAGTATCAGGCCCAGATACCTCATCTGGGCCCGAACCGGTACGAGGAGCGAGTTGACCTCTATGGAGGCGCCGGCGGGTGGACCACGACGGGGCCCATGGAACAATAGGGCCTCCGTCTTGTCCAGGGCCACCCGTAAGCCCAGTGCCTCGATGCGCCCGACCACCAGAGAAACTCCCCTGGTGGCCAGGCACGCCGCCTCTTGGAAGTTCGCTCCCCGGGCTGTGACCAATGTGTCATCGGCGTAACAAATTACGCCCAGCCCGGGGGGCAGACGACTTCGAAGGACCCAGTCGTACCCCACGTTCCACAGGAGTGGTCCAAGGACAGACCCCTGCGGAACGCCGCACGACATGGGTCGCCGTCTCAAGACGCCCTCTCGGTCCTCGTACACGACGGTACGCTCCTCTAGATAGTCTGCCACTAGCCGCCTCAGGTACTCTGGCACCCCGTGATAGTGGAGTGCTTCCCTGATGCAGCTAAATGGCAGACTATTGAAGGCGTTGGCGATGTCCAAGGACACCGCCAACACCACGTCGCCACAGCTCACTGCCTCTTCAGTCACGGCCCTAAGGCGCATCACGGCATCGACTGTCGAACGCCCCTCTCGGAATCCGAATTGGGCGTCCGACAGGTCGGGCCCCACCTCGCAGAGGTGCCAGACGATGCGGGCAGAGAGTATCCTCTCAAAAAGTTTACCCGCCTCGTCCAGCAACACGATGGGCCTATAGGCCGCGACCGAATCGTCAGGCCGTCCCGGCTTCCTCAACAGGACCAGCTTCCCGCATTTCCAGCACTCAGGGAAGCGTCCGGACGCCAGGCTAGCGTCCAACACTTCCCTGAGGCGGTCCGACATATGGTCGAGGGCTCGGGCCATCACTCGGGCTGGAACCCCGTTCGGCCCGGGGGCGGTGTTCTTGGAACGGATCCGAAGAACAGCCGCCCCAACCTCCGATTCCCTAACGGGCGGCACATCGTCCTCTCTACCCCCGTCGTCCATGACCACATAGGCCATCGACGGGGGTGTGTGCTCCGCCCGCTCAGGGAAAAGGCCCTCGACCACTTCCTGCAGGAAGCTGGGCTGGAGAGTCTCGGTAAGAGGGGGGCTCGACGTGCGGAGCTTCTGACGCACCGCACGGTATGGGCGACCCCAGGGGTCACGATCGAGACTCTCCAGCATCTCCTTTCTCTTTTCGTCTTTGGCGCGGCAAATGGCCAGTTTCAGAGTTTTCCGCGCTTCGCGATACTCCTCATGAAGCTGGTCCCCGCCACCGTCTCCACGGTGACGCCGCCTGCTGCGGGTGTAGGACCTCCGGGCACGAGTACAAGCCGCACGGAGGACCGCATAAACCACTAGGCCAACCGTGCAGTCAATTGGTTGGTTTGATGAAGTATAAATAACGAGGGAGATTGTTTTTTTTTATATCTATAGACAGTATTTTCAAAGTTAAGTGACGCAAAACTTAAAGAAGGGATATTCGTGGGACCACAAATACGCACACTGATGAAAGACAAAATTTCTACAAAAAGCTTACTGATAAGGAACTTGATTGATACTGGTTGCCACAAAATGTAGTTGTAAAAGGGTTTTTAGGGAACCTCAGAGCTGAAAATGCGGAACAGCTAGTTAACAACATGTTAAAAGCATATGAAAAGTTAGGTTGTAAAGTATCGTTAAAAATTCAGTTTCGTCATTCCCACTTTTCCTTTTTTCCATCTAATCTTGGTACTGTCGTTGATGAGCGGGGTGAGAGGTTCCACCAGGATGTAAAGAAGCTTAAAGAATGATTTCAAGGCTGTTGAGACACAACTTTGCTAGGCGATTACTGTTGGCGTTTAAAACGAGAAGATTCTACAAAGCACAAAACAAAAAGTTAGAAAATAGGAATATTCCGGGTTTAAATTGTTTTTTATTTAATTTATGATATAAATAAATGTATCAAATAAAAAAAAACTGGTCAATTTATTATATTTCTTTAAAATATGTTTAGTTCTTGCAATTTTGAGTATTATTTGACAAATCGTCAGGGAAGAAAAATGAGGCGTAATGGAAAGAAAATATGTATGGACTTTTACTAAACGATAGGAATAAATAAGAAAGCATGACAATTCAAAGCGGGTACTAATTTTTTTTTATTTGTAACGCAGTGTTATTAGTGACTTATACATATATTTCTCATAATGGCTCTTTTCGGTATTATACAGTGCTCAATTTAGATTGGAACATTCCGATGTTGAGTTCAAATAGTCTCTTTTTCTCAAATACAGTCCTATGACGTCTGACAAATATACAATTCACGATTGTCATACTGATATCGTCAAAAAATCGCTTCTAAGTTTGTTTCTTTGCTTTTAATGCAGTTATCCAATACACTCAAAATAATTATTGTATGAATAGCAGAATGATATATTGACAATGCGTGCCACTATAAGTCATCAGAAGTCAAAAAGAGAGAGGTTATTATTAAAAGTAGAAAAATAACAGTAATTTTAAACTATTTTTTAGTTGGTTTATGAATTTATTTTAGTGTATTCTTAGAGAAATAGTATTTAGTATATAGGTAAAGGTAGCATAAAATGTCTGTTAGAGCAATCTCGTACATCTAAGAAAACGCTTTGTCTTCAAATGTCTAAGGGGCTGATTGGAGACACAAATAAATTCAACCGTCTCCTCCGATTCGTAGCCCCACACACGTGATCAGAATGTGCTATTTCAACTGAACTTTTATTTGAAATGTGCGAAAATATTTAGTAGAGTCGAAAGTCTTGGTAAATTTGTTACAAAATCATTGCACATACGAGTTTCGAATTAAAATTATTCTAACACATAGACAAATTGTGATTTTTACGCTGATGTGACATAATACTTTTGTGATAAACGCAGCTTTTAATTTTGCACAAAATGATCAAAAATGCTCTAACAATATCACAACTTATTAAATTTTAAAGGGCAAAGATAAATTAGACAAATGACAGGACGGAGTTACAAAATTTAATGAGCGTGAATAACGGACGAGTAAGAATTATTTTGGTTACTTTGTCAAGAAAAGTATTTAAATTTGCAGTACGTTTCATATAATACATAATGTACCTATCGTGATAATTCAGTTATTATTGAATTCGAAGACAGTTTATTACGTATTTATATCATAATTAACAATGTCAAAGTAGGGTACCAGTTGAATAGGTATTTTCACTAAGAATTATTCCGAGGTCGACAAAACAGTTATATAGTAAATAAATTTGTAGCATGGCCATGTTAATCATTTGAAAGTTCTCCGTGGATTTGAGCAACCCAAAAGTTTCTCAATTTATATTCATATATTATACTTGATAACTCGGCCAGTTAACATCAACATACTGGTTTATGATCTTAGTTGAAATTTCTTATAATTAATACATAAGAACTTAATAGTAAAATGTATATTTGGCGCAGTGGTAGCGTATGCGACTGCTGTGCTTGAGGTCTCGGGTTCAATTCCGGGGTCGGACCAAATGTTTGTATGATCTGCAAATATTTGTTTCGGAGTTTGGGTGTTTTCTATGTCAAATATGTACGTATTTACGAAAAAAAAGTATATATGTATTCATATTACTTGTCTAGTACCCATAACACAAGCTCTTAGCTTCGGACTAGATGACGTTGTGTGTTAGATATCCGAAATATTTATTTATTTGTTTATCGTTGACAGTTTATTGTATCTGAATTGTTTCATACAACTCATACAAATAGTTTTGTTTATTTGAGACGGTTTTATTTTTCTTCCACAGGGATATCATTTTATGGCATATCTGAGACTTCAGCGAAAAAACCCAATAGAAGTGCACTATGTGATGTCCCTGTGTGATGATACTGTAATAAATAACTAACTAAAATAAATTATAATACATTACCATCCAAACTTCCACGGAAAATTGGTTTGAACGAGATCTAGTAAGTAGTTTTTTTTAATACGTAATAAATCGTAAACCGCAATTTATCGATCAAAGTTACAACGAACTACAAGAACATTTATATTATGTTACATGCTGCTACGGAACCCTTCATGCGCGAGTCCGCCTCGCACTTGGCCGCTTTTTTATTTTTATGTCTCTACTCTTTCTGATGGAAAGCATAAGCAGAATCCAAGTTTAATAATAGTTACATGAAAATAGCATATCGATTGAGTTTTTTGTAGAAACTATATGTATTATAAGTAGTGTGTTGTCTGGATCAAGATTTTTTCTCCAACCTATAATATTACTAATTTATGTTACTAAATAAATAATTTCCAATAATTAAAATTAACATTTATTATATATAGCTACCTTATACCTAACATTTATAACTTACTCTTAGGGTAACTGCATTGGATTTGCACATATGTAACTTATTTCGTAAAATTCAACTCAAATCAGGAAAACATTGAAATATGATGTAAATAAAATACGTTTATATTTTCTGTGCGTTTGACGATAATATTTATTGCAACTTGATACGTGCGAAGGCAAAATCTTATCTTTGACTTTATTTCATTTCAACAAACAATTTTAATATTCCCACCAATTTCGGTATTGAAATCGAGCACTTTACATTTTTCACAGTCGTCACAAAGTCGAATGATATCTCTATGGTAATGATTTTCAGTAATGATGTCTTTGAAGTATTGAAAGGTGAATTTTAAACAGTAATACACGATCCCGTATCGATTCCTCGATCACATTTATTTGCATTAAACAGAGGAAAGGCGGGCAACGACCTCTGACGTATTTACAACTGTGTGTGATGTTTTTATTTCTTATATTTCTGTTTTATGAGGATCGATCCAAGTGGCATGCAATTGGAGAGGCCTATGTCCAATAGTGGACTGCGATAGGCTGATGATAATGATGTTAATGTCAGCCATCTCATAGTCTTATATTCTTAGTCTTATATTTACTGTTATAATAAAATAAGAATAATATAATTATAACTGAAACATTTCATTTGACTGCTTCGTTGGTGCAGTAGTAGCGCACACAACTCAACATGCGGCAATATTTTTTTTGGAATTTGTGTGTTACTATGCTTGTTAAGTAAGTATTTACAATAGAAAAATGTATAATATTATTCTATCGGTCCTCTTCTAGAGTCTCAGCTATGCTTAGTTTGAAGCCAGATGGCGTTGTGTGAGAGATGTCCGAAATATTGTTATTTATTTATATGTAAAATACAAGAATTTAAAATTATGCAATTGCAATAGCTAGTTTAATTTGTTGCTAACATAAGTCCTAGCTTACTTAAAAATGGATAATAAACAATAACCTAAAATAAATAATAATAAAATACCTGTTAATAAATAATAATAAAATAAAATCTTTTCTATTAGAATTGGACATCAGATGAATACCGGTCTTTTACAGACTTTTTCAACTACTATAGGCTTGTTCCTTTTTTCATTTATTAAACATATGTAGTAAGGCAAAAATAATGCAAGAATTTTTAAGATATATCTCTAAAATTTTTACAAGTATATATCATTCATTCGAATGACAAAGGAAATAAAGTAATCGTTATTACATGAATAATTCAAGAATAAGATTACTTGCTTCAACAAAACTCAATTCCAAGTTTACTGCCAATTTAAATGAAAATACTTTTCCCTTCTTTTTGGATTTTTCTGCTTAGACCTCACTTCTTTTACTTACCTTATGACGAGATTAAACATTGTTTAAATGGGCAAAGCGACTGTGAAGTTCTTAAAACATTATAAATCTTAGCAACTTTTTTATTTTAACGTAATAATGCGAAAAGAAAAATTAAGCCTTTTATGTTTGAGTGACAAATTTCATCGCTTTAAATCATTGTTAAGAAAATTGTAAACCTTTTAAAAAGATTAGCTTTTTGAAGAAACTGCTAAAATGGTGATAGTTAAAGACAGTACCCACATATCGATACTAACATATTTTAGTGATACAACACGCGTTATAAATTTACATTCAAATTTCGGTTTTCCACCACCTTTGGTTGTATCAAAAGTACACTTTTGTTTTGCGGTGAATTTGACCACTTTAAAATGTTTTAAATTCTTCGCGTAAAAATATATTGTCGCTAATAGAGCACTTATTAGAAAAGGACGGTAGATAAAAAGGGGAAGTATCCAAAGGCAACAGTTTACTTAAGTAGTATAAGCAACAAATCGTTATGGTGTTAATTGTTTATCTGTTGTTCGAATATACTATAACCGGGAATTCATCTCATAGAATTTACTATTATTGTTATTGTAACGAATAAAAATATATGTACTACTAAATGTTCCTCATATTTAAAAATAAACTAAAAGTATGTCAGTTACAAACAAACATATAGGTAGGTGAAACTAAAAAAAAGCGTGATAATACTAATATCCGATCCATTCGTCTTTGGAATGAGCTTCCTGTGAAATCAAGATGGCCAGCCACCAATACTTTTCTTTGAAGACAAAAGTAATACATTATATTATAAACCATCTGGCAGAATAAACATCCACCTAACAGGCATCTACTTCAATTGTATGTATTTATATAACTTTATGTCTTTAGTTGTATGTATAATATGCGTTATTTGTATTTGATATATTACTTGGTCTGTTTATTTTGATACAAATGTTTAACCCTAATTTCTGTTTTCTTTGCGTCTCTCAATGGTTCACTGGTTGAGAATGCCTAATGCATTAAGTCCACGCATGGACCAAAAGTGTATGATGTATTAAATAAATTCAATAATATTTTAAATACAAAATTGTATTGTTCTATTTGACGAGTTTTTAGATTGATTTTCATTATAATCGACGATCAGACTTGAAGTTTCTATTCTAAACACTTATGTTATTTTTGTACTTAAATCGATTACACATAAGCTTATGGGAAAGTTTGAAGCCATGTGTGTATAAAGTTGTGTATAAATCCATATTCTAGACTTCAGTCTAGAATATGAACTTCGAGTAGGTTACGGCAACTAGTTGAACCCGCCTGAATGCTAAGTTTCTAACTTAGTCTCAACAATGTTAGGGTGTTATTTTACGAACTAAGCTTTCCTTGTCTTACACGCTGTAGAATTGACTTTAAGCTAAAGTAATCTTTTACATATTTAACATATTTAAACATCGTATATTTTTATTCAACGGTTTTTAATTAATTATTTAAGTTTTCAAATTATCATTTTGTAGACTAGTAATCTTGGCCAAAGATAATGACATTTTTTGTTATTTATTTTTTTGAATTATATATATATTATTTATTACATACTATGGAAACCTATGTACATAACCATAATTTATAAAATAAAATAAAAAAATAACAATATTTACATATAAGCGTCAAAAAACTCCACATCTTCGCCTACTGGTAGCGTTCCCAAAAGACTGGCAGCATTACCACGTTGAATGGCAATTCTGATTCTCTGTGCTAGAAAAAGGCCGGCCTTCTGGTCGCGAGAAGTGTCAATATTTATTAATATTTTTTTATTTATTTATATTTATTGTTAATATTTATTTCATTGTTAACAATAAAATTATTATTGTGTTCATATAATTTATGACGAGTATTTCTGAGTTTACTTTAATATATTTATTTATACCTGTTGTTTAGTTTAGGTTATTGAGAACGGCAACTAGGCAGTCCATTGCATTCGGTTTTTTACAGGTGAAAAATATCACTAAAGTGCCATGAGGGAAAATTAGGTAGTTCTGATCGCATACTATTAGATTCGTCGTAACATATGCATGTATTATACTTTATTCAAAAAACAATTTAAGTTGCTGCTGCTGACAGTTATTTTCGGTTTAAATTTTTTAAGCTATTGCATAGCTTTTATCGCGGGCTTTGAGGTCTTAGAGCGCGGCGACCGAATCAAAAAATTTCGTAACACAAATAAAACCTGACACCCGAAGCTCGCACGGATCGAGACGAGCTGCTCCGAAATCCACACTCAGTGCCCTCTGTTGTTTGTTGTGAAGTTTTCGTATCTTTTTTGTTTTGTGTAATTTTGTATGACTTATTTAATGAATACCTATTTACCACAATATCCAGAAAACATTCACAAAAAGACGACGACGCCCAGTTGAGATTTAAACTCGAGGCACCTTCGTGATAAATCATTCACCTTCACCTTCCAGCCATGCAAACTCATTACCACTAAATGTTAAAACTGTTGTTCTTATACTACTTGATAAATTCTAACGGTTCGGTAATTCCAAACATACATTTGTTTGTTGTCAGTATGCCACCAATAATGTAGATGGCGGTGTACTTCGAATGCGATGGAGCATTTGAAAAATAGTTTAGTTTTTTTAACCGACTTCAAAAAAGGAGGAGGTTCTCAATTCGACCGTATATATTTTATTTTTATTTTTTATGTATGTTCGCGGATAACTTCGTCGATTATGAACCGATTTTGATGATTGGAAAGGAGATATCCCAACGGTGGTACCATGATAAGGACACTAAGGTCTGATGATAGAATCTATGAGAAATCGAGTCGAACCTTGAAGTCGATTTTTATTTTGTTAAAATTTTACTTGTTCATTTACAATATTATACATACTGCATTAATAAAAAGTAAATAAATAATTATAATTGCATAAGTTGATAAAAAATGATATGCAATAGCTTTACCACGGCAGTCCCCGAGTGCCACATATCTTTTTTTATATGATTTTAAAGGTAAGAAGCTCACGTGTCGCATTATTTTGAATATGCCTAATAACTACTACTAATAAAAACAAGTGGATAATCTAACTAATCCATAACATTATATTCTGACTGGTTATATTCGTACTGTATTTATTAAATGTACATGATTATTTGTATATGTAGATATTTTGAATTTTTAAAATTTTGAATTTCCTAGTATTTAAACTTAATTTTAAGATAATATATTATAGCTAAAATTATTATTCAATTTATATTAAATATTTTATAGTCTCTTTAAAATGTAACATTCTTTTATATGTTTATATTTGTATTTATGATGTGTTCTGCTATAAATATGTTTGCATTTTTGCCTATAGGGAGATTTCCTTTGAGCGATATGGCCGCCACTTGTACTGCCCTAGCATTTAATTTTTAACCAACTTCAAAAAAGGAGGAGGTTCTCAATTCGACTGTTTTTTTTTAATGTTTGTTACCTCATAGCTTTTGACTGGTGAACCGATTTTAATGATTCTTTTTTATTTGAAAGCTAGTGCTTCCCATGTGGTCCCATTTTAATTTGGTTCAGTTCTGACATGTCACCCATGAGAAAACCATATAAGTCTTCAATTTGCATTAAGTATATGCGCGACAAATTGACGAATAACTCAATATCACGCTAACCGGTTTCGATGATTCTTTTTTTACTTCAAAGCTAGTGCTTCCCGTGTGGTCCCATTTAAATTTGGTCCAGATTGAAGTCGGTTTTTTTTGTTAAAATTTGTATTTATATATTTAGTCACCTGGTGAAATGTACACCAGATGGCTAAATATATAATGAAGAACTGTGGAAAACAAAACAAAACTGCGGAATGAACTACCGCCTGCGATATTCCCGAATCAGTACGATCTTCAAACTTTCAAGAAAAGAGCGTAGGTACGCATTTTCAAAAGGTCGGCAACGTACTTATGATGCCTCTGGTGTTGCGGATGTCAATGGGCAGCGATAATCGCTTACCATCAGGCGATCCGTCTGTTCGGTTGTCTTCTAACTACGTACATGAAATGTAATCTAAGTGTACCCACCACATAAGATTTCTGAACCACTCGAAGGTTGACTGAAAGAGAATTCCCTGACTATTAAGTTCGTCGATGTACAAATTCAGTGCATAAAGTTTATAAATATACGAATATATAGGTACATAAAGACAGTAAATATAATATCTACTCTGACTGTATACTTCTCTATCAAAGGATGATTTAAAAACTGTTCGCTAGTACCAACATTCTATAAATTGAAGGCAGTACTGTAGTTCAGTCATTCCATAGTCTAACATACAATATCTCTTCGTCGGAAAATCGTACTTAAACGTCTAATCTCTCAAGAGATAAGCTATATATAGTAAACAGGGCACAATCATAACAGTCGTAGGTCGAATTCTCGTTCCCTTCACGTACGGTCAAACATAATATTTTCGTAGGTCGAGATATTATCTTTTAATATTATGTCTGGGCGCTTTTAAATAAATTATTCGTATATTTGTATTGCCTAAATTTTTCCTCTCTTTAAGTGGTTATTTAACCGTTGAAAGTATCAATATAACTAATCAATAAATATTTAATTTACGTTATTTAATTCGATACCACTATTTGCCCACACCAATATGGTTATTTTTAACCGACTCCCAAAAAGGAGGAGGTTCTATGTTCCACTGTATGTATTTTTTATTTTTTTTTATGTATGTTCACCGATTACTCCGTCAGTTGTGGACCGATTTTGAATGTTTTTTTTGGATTCGAAAGGGTATGCTTCCGAGGTGGTCCCATTGCCAGCATATCAGGATCTGATTATGGGATCCCAGGGAAATCGAGGGGAACCCTCATTTTTTATAGGCACATACTATGTTTTTCGTATATTTTCTGAAGTTACACCGGTATTTGCGTCTGGTAGTCATTATTTTATGATGATTAGCTGATGATGTAAGGTACAACTCCTTAACGGTTAGGAGTTGGAGGATAAATCTTTAAATTTCATATGTATATATGTTACCTTTAGTTGTATTCTTTCAAATTATTTAGGTAAGCTGATGATGGAAGGTGGAAGGTACAACTCCTCAACGGTTAGGAGTTGGAGGATAATTCTTTCAATTTCATATGTATCTAAAGACCTTCAGTCGTATACTTTCAAGTTATTTAGGTGAACTGATGATAGAAGGTTAAACTCTTCAACAGTTAGGAATTAGAGGATGATTTTAATATTACACGTACGTATAGACCTTAATTTGTATTCTTGATGATGAAATTTGATGAAATAGTTCATCTTGCTATTTACCTACGATTGCTTGCACTAAAAACTGAAAAATCAAAACTTTTTATAAAAAAAAAAACCGTCTTCCAAAAAACATCCAACGAAAACTCTCTGCCAAAAAAACACTTAAAAGCGTAAAATAAACTGGTTCTTCATAAATTGCCTATACCTAATTCTTTATTCATATAAATAGTAGTATTATAATGTGTGCTAGGTACCCAAAATCTGTTTGAAGTCGGTGCTAAGCCAAAAAGAATACAAACGAACAATTACAAAAGTCTAAGCAATAGTCACTTGGCACCGACTTCAAACAGATTCTAGGTACCTAGCACACATTATAATACTACTATTTAAATGAATAAAGAATTAGGTATAGGCAATTTATGACGAACCAGTTTATTTTACGCTTTTAAGTGTTTTTTTGGCAGAGAGTTTTCGTTGGATGTTTTTTGGAAGTCGGTTTTTTTATATTATATAGTTTTTTTGACGCGATTTGTGAATGATATGCAAATTAGTATTATTTTTAAAACATACGTCGTAATTATTTACCCATAATTATTAAATTAGCAATCAAATTTAGGGCGACTCCTCCTATAGAAATTCTTTCTGAGCAGCTATTTTTGACCACAAGCGTTTTACCATACATATGCATCATACTTTTCTGTTCACTTAATTTCTTTTTAAAATATTCAAATTCATAGTTTTTATTCAATTTAGTAGTGAATATTATAGTCACTTCTATTATCTATCTTTTTTTCTAAACTAACATACTACTACCTGCAACAGCGTGGACAATTATTTATTACCAGCGGGCATTACGGTTTTCCTCATTTTCCCGCAACCGTGACGGATGCTCGACGCAATTAGTGTCCGGAAATTACACAAGAAAACACCGAGCAATCCATCACCTGAAAAAATAAAGCTGAGAAATCTGCGTTGGCCGCTAAAGCTTATACAAAACGTCATTTAAGCGAGCGAGCAAGCGTGATGCGGCGTATTTTTTGCTTAATTCGTAGCCTGAAAGATCTTTGGTCCTTCGAACCACGAAATCTTTTTCATTTTAATAAAACGCTGTTGATGTTAATGGGATTTATTTATCGTTTATCATTTTCATAATATTTGTTTATAAATGAAGCCATTAGTTTCTTTTTGTTTGGCAACTATGTAAATGAGCATTTTTTTGTAAAAATGTCACTTATTTTTTCTAATATCCATTGCCTTTCTACAGGCTTATCAAAAAATCGAGCGACGAACCGAATCGACGGGCCGGCTCGACCGGAGTGATACCATGACCTCACAGAAAACTGGTGTGAAACAGCGCTTGTGCTGTGTTTCACCGAGTGAGTGAGGATACCGGAGGCCTATACCCCAAGCCCTCTCCCCATCTTCCTCCATATCCCCCTCTCCATACCCCAAAGGCCGGCAAGTGACTTAATATTTATTATTTTTAAGGAAAAACAAATAAATTTATTGACATATTTTTTTAATAATATGCAATACGAATACCAAAGTTATTTTCTTGTGACAAGTTAAAATTGTAACGGTTTTACGTGAACGTAACGTAAATTTACGTGATACGTTTTACAAGAATTACAAGCTAATTACATTGCAATTAGGCTAATACAGCCTATTAATGGTTAGGCTACGATAAAACAAGATAAAAAAGAGTCTTTTAACTTTATTGGAAGTCCGTCGTAACCAGTTTTTTTCAAACGTCGACGTCTTCCGGAAATCACGTGTAAAATCTCCATTAAGGACACCTCCGTTCAGCGATTGATCTGGGATGAGCAGTGATCCATCGGACACGGGCCATAGCCGGAACTCGTGACCCGAATACCGAATAACCCGGAATGCTTTGGTTGTGGTACAAGTTTAGAAAGTCGCTACGATGAGCTACGTCGTAGCCGAGATCTCCTTTGTAGCATATCGAGTATCTATGTTACAGAACTGGTCTTAATATTTTGGTCAAAATTTTTATTTTCAAACATTTTCAAAAACTTATACAACTACGAAAAGAGCACGGCAACGGTGTTCAAGCCCGAATAGTCGTTACTCTTCTATATCTTTAAACACTACTTTTGTGTAACTACATATATCAATATTTCTTCTTCTTCAAGTGCCTCTTCAATCTCGAAGGGTGGCCGTCAGCTTCCTAAAAACAACGGCTAATTAGTAACATAAGTAACATAGTAATGTCGTAAGAAAGTAAGCTCATGGTAGGTCATTTTTCAAATTTGTCGATATAGTACATAGGAAAAAGCAAGCCGATTTCAGATAGAACTAAAGGTGCAAGTTCCATCTCAAATCTCAATCTCCTCTAAACTAGAGGCAACAGTTACCAGAAGGTCCTGAGCTTAACTTGTTTTCTTACCAAATTCCATTATTCCATTGTTATTTATTCAAACAATTACATAATCAAAAAGTTTATTGTTGGTTACGTAACTGCAATAATAGAAAACCTCAAAAACTTTTTGTAATTGTAAAATTAAAGTAAATTGGCAAATAGCCCGTGAAATTATATGACACCAAAGTAAGTAACTAAAATAAGTTACACTTAAAAAAGAACATAAGAGATAATCAGACTGTTATTATACTTAAAACTTGGTCCACACACCCACCCGTCACTGCAAGTCTTCTTTACTAGATTGACGACGAGTAATTTTTTGGTTGATGTTCCAATTTCACTGTAGATTTTTATTTTCACTGACAATATTCTAAATGAGAAGGTTTTTGATATAAGAAATATGGCATCTAAAAAGCCTATTTATTAAATATTACTATATTATTAAATAAAACTTACTTTAAGTAGATTCCAATAATTTAGTAAAAGACAAGCTTTTAGTAGTCAATC
Organism: Diaphora mendica; assembly: GCA_949125395.1. NCBI lineage: Eukaryota > Metazoa > Arthropoda > Insecta > Lepidoptera > Erebidae > Diaphora > Diaphora mendica. Next base: position 37,017,447 of record OX421310.1, on the reverse strand, counting down.
AATTATATTATTTACTAGTTGTTGCCCGCAGCTCCGCCCGCGTGTATGTCGGTTATCGCTGCAAATAGTAGCCTATGTGTTATTTTGATGTATAAGCTATATTACTGTAAGGTTTCATCCAAATCCGTTCAGTAGTTTTTGCGTGAAAGAGTAACAAGCATCCATCCATCCATCCATACTTACAAACTTTCGCGTTTATAATATTAGTATAGATTAAGATGGAGAAATCGGTACATATTGCTTTTATAAATAGATTTAAGAGTCCTGCCAATAATTGTTCGTTAATATCCTGTAAATAGAGATAATATGTAAATAGAAGTGCGTGTTCGTAGAATACTGATACAGACTTTACATAATATCTATCTATTTAATATAATATATCTTTAAATGAACTTTTTGTATATATGATCTGAATCTCGGAAACGGCTCCAATGATTTTCATCAAATTTAGTATGGAGGGGGTTTCAGGGGTGATGAATCGATCTAGCTAGGATCATTTTTATAAAATTGATAAATATCGAACAAAAATCAGTCATCCAGGTACTAATTAGTATAATTATATAACTAGAACAGATATACATAACTGTAAGGTAAAAAACGACAGGTTGTGGTTCTAAGATACTTTAATACAATAGCCCTATTAACTTCTGGACGTGTGTTGACACAAAGAAACATTACAATACCTACTAATGATCTTACTATTGTATAAGAACGTACAGTTATCGTTTAATCTACAAACATATTTTTATTTTTATTTGAATCTCTAACATAAAATGTATTCAAAATATCGAAAGAACATTTCACATAAAACAGTACGTAAAATACCTCAAATCGCAAATAATGTGGTGTACTAAATAACTTATATGTATGACTGTAACTGTCTTGACTGTATTACCTTTAATACAGTCAAGAGATAGACGACTAAGCGACAACTTGACTTGTTAAGGAGGCATGTACATATAACGTTTTTATGAGTACGACGAAAACAATACATCACGGTAATAAAGAAACGTATGAACGCACTCAATGTTGTTTATCTTGAGAGGAACAAATTGACTGCTTCATGGGCCGTGAACCGCTGATCCCCTAAGCAAAACTTCAGTCGGTTGGAATATACGATAGCAAGGCGAATATTTTCATTAACGTTTATATGTGTGAATATTATGTATTGTATTATAATACAATATTTTTATTACAATATATTTTATTTGTAAAACTAGTTTGTTAAGTTTTTATTTGCACTCTAAGGAATTTATTTTTGTAATCTACACTCCAAGGATTTTATTTCTGTAAAATTAATTAATAATTGAGTTGTAAGCATCTGGTTCGTTATGTATTCATTTACATATCGTATTATTAAACATTTATTGGTGTAGTGATGGTTTAAAAATACGGAGTGACATATCCATATTCATTATATTAGTGTTGTACGAGCTGACTAAAGTGAAAAGTACGCAGGACATCAGGGCTGCAAATAAAAAAGGAAAATTTAATTGAAACCCCTATACAAAATACTTTTCTAAGGAGAGGATTGCATCCATTGTTTTCAAGGTATTAGAGCCACGCTAATTTCAGTACCAGCGGGTCGGCTCGACCGGGGCGGTACTACCCTCGCACAGAAGATCAACGTAAAATGACAGAGTTCGTGCTGTCGTGTTTCGTTAGCGTGGGTCACCATGCTGCAGTGTTGCATTGTCTACATTCGCAATGAGTATGATGACCACAACTCTTAGGTTCTGCTTATGCTTTCCATTAGGCAGAGTAGAGTCATTTTGGCAGCCCCATACATAAAAAAAAAGCATTGGACTGAAAAATTATTATATTATATGTTACCCGAGCAATAATTCGAATCCATTGGCATGTCATTCTTTAGATGATGATATAATGATAACAGACAGAAGAAACGTGCAAAATAAAGACCTCTCTCTCTCTCTCTTTGTACATGTAGCATGTATACTGCATAGACTGAACCTAAAAAACAGTAATATAATATAATATAATAATAATAATAAACTTTATTTATAATTACTTTTAATTGTTTACTTCGATGATTTAAATGAATACAAATGACAGGGTTACGTAAAACATATGAAAAGACCTTTGAATTTTACATTTTGAACCTTTAGACTGTCTATATACATGGTCAAAATAATGTCAACATCAGAATAGAATATTAAAGAGAAAGTGGATAGTCCTTTCGAAACGCCCCTAAAGTTTGCGGGCTAGCCTACCAGCAATTTTAATGATTTATGTATTAAAGCGACAATGCGAGTCCTCTGTGGTTATCTAACAGGGACAAAGAAAGGGCACTTCTATTCAAACATCATATGCAGACTTGACCCTTCCTTAACCGCAGAATAAAGAAAAACGTTCTCTGGAAGAGATTTATAAAAGCAAAAACCAGTAACGGGGTCTACGGTTGCTATTACTATCATTAACCCTTTCTGCCTAAGCTAACATTTTGTAGAAGGAAAGTAGTTCACATCATTTTAGAATAGTAAGTGCCACCACATTTACTTTGATACCAATACTATCATTACCTACACTTTAAACACAGTTGATAAATTTAAAGATACCAATTAGGTATAATTAGGTGTACTTTCATTACAAACAGCGATTCGGTTGCAGTTGCACAACTATTGCATGTGATTATTAAAAGGAATAATCGTAGTTTTAAAAAAATTAAAATATATAAATATTTTCAGACATTCTATCGGCCATCTAGTCCCAAACTAAGCAGGGCTTGTATTTCTAGACTATTATTCTCTTTATTAAACTTATTATATAACATATTATTTACATTTTTAAATATAAGAAATAGTAGACCACCGACTTCGGGTACAGGGACCAAGAAACCGGTGGTTAGGGCTCCAGAGACAGGAACCTCCTCACAATTCGAGCCGTGTCAAGGAGGACTGCTTTCTGCATCAGACCCTTGATCCAGCTCCCTAACGTGAGCCTCCTAAGATGTTGGTCGAGGCTCTTGGCTATCAATCCGTGAGCAGATACGACTATCGGAACAATGATGACCGAATCTACATTCCACATATCGACAATCTCGTGAGATAAATCCAAATATTTTATTTGTTTTGTTATTTGTTAATTTTTTAGATTATTATTCTCTTTATTAAACTTATTATATAACATATTATTTACATTTTTAAATATACATATAAAAACAAATACATTTAAAAATATAAAAAAATAGTAGACCACCGACTTCGGGTACAGGGACCAAGAAACCGGTGGTTAGGGCTCCAGAGACAGGAACCTCCTCACAATTCGAGCCGTGTCAAGGAGGACTGCCTTCTGCATCAGACCCTTGATCCAGCTCCCTAACGTGAGCCTCCTAAGATGTTGGTCGAGGCTCTTGGCTATCAATCCGTGAGCAGATACGACTATCGGAACAATGATGACCGAATCCACATTCCACATATCGACAATCTCGTGAGATAAATCCAAATATTTTATTTGTTTTGTTATTTGTTAATTTTTTAGATTATTATTCTCTTTATTAAACTTATTATATAACATATTATTTACATTTTTAAATATACATATAAAAACAAATACATTTAAAAATATAAAAAAATAGTAGACCACCGACTTCGGGTACAGGGACCAAGAAACCGGTGGTTAGGGCTCCAGAGACAGGAACCTCCTCACAATTCAAGCCGTGTCAAGGAGGACTACCTTCTGCATCAGACCCTTGATCCAGCTCCCTAACGTGAGCCTCCTAAGATGTTGGTCGAGGCTCTTGGCTATCAATCCGTGAGCAGATACGACTATCGGAACAATTATCACCGAATCCACATTCCACATATCGACAATCTCGTGAGATAAATCCAAATATTTTATTTGTTTTTCTTTTTCGACTTTCACGAGATTCTCGTCATGAGGAACGGCAATATCGACAATCATTGCGCGGCGCTCTAATCGATCTATCACCACAATATCAGGCTTATTGGCAACAATAGTCCTGTCTGTGATAACAGATCGATCCCAATATAATGTAGCACGACCATTCTCGAGAACTGGGTCGGGCACATACCTGTAATATGGCACCTCTGAACTCACTAGTTTGTATTTCAGGGCAAGTTGCTGATGTACGATCCTGGCTACTTGGTTGTGCCTGTGTAAATATTCGCCGTTAGCAAGCCGAGAACAACCAGAAATAATATGCCTAATAGATTCTCCAGGACGGTGACATGCCCGACAGATGTCGACCGTACCATCCTTCAGGATATACTTCCGATAGTTATTCGTCATGATAACTTCATCCATAATCGCACAGACAAAACCTTTGGTTTCTCCGAAGAGATCACCATACCGTAGCCAGGACGTAGATGCTTTAAAATCTATATCAGGCCCATTTAGGGCCCGATAAAATCGACCATGAAGTTCTTTGCCCTTCCATACCTCCTTGCGATCATCAGTACCAAGTACTACAGGTTTGCGCCAATTCTCTTTAGCCAAAGCGAGCGGAGTCAGTCCGGTATCCATTGCAACTACATTGCGATGCACGCCCACATCAGTATGGAGAAAATATTCTCTAAGATTGTATATCTCGCGATTGTGTAGGGTCTTGATATTTAATAGACCACGACCCTTAAACTTTCGCGGGATATACAACCTCATAACCGATGAACGTGGGTGATGCATTCGGAATGCAGTCAGCAATGTACGGACTCTCCTGTCAAGGGCATCTAATTCAGTCTGAGTCCATCTAAGTATACCAAAGGAATACATCAGAACCGGCATGACCCAACTATTGTAGGCCCGCACTTTGTTACCGCCTGATAAAAGACTTTTAATTACTTTTTTCAGGCGGCCAAAGAAACGTTCCCGCAACGTTTGTTTCACGTCAGATTCTGGTATTCCCAAGGCCTGCGAAAAACCTAGATACTTGTAGGTTTCGGTGGCAGAAAGAGATCGAAGTTTTGTGGAATCTGAAAGCTCTACTCCTTCAGATTCCACAATCACTCCCTTCTTTACATACATGACTGCACACTTGTCTACACCAAATTCCATCTTGATAGAATTACTAAAGCTTTCAGTGACCTTTAGTAACGCTGTCAATTGTAATTTAGTGGGGGCAAGCAGTTTCAAATCATCCATATAAAGGAGGTGAGATATAACTTGATCATCTTTCTGCAACCTATAGCCTAACCCTGAACCCTCTAATAGAGTGCTGAGAGGGTTCAAAGCTAGACAAAACCACAAGGGACTCAGACTGTCACCTTGAAAGATGCCCCGCTCGATCTTTATAAGTACGTCGTTCATCGTAGACTGCCGACATCCTGGATAGCGAAGTACTGTTCTCCATTGCCCCATACACGACTTCAAGAAAGTGTACAGAGTTCTATCAATTTTATACAACTCCAGCACCCTTAAAAGCCATGTATGAGGAACGGAGTCATAAGCCTTCTTGTAATCTATCCAGCATGTCGCCAGGCTCTTACGATTACGACGTACCTGCTGGCTAATGGTCATGTCTATTATAAGGAGCTCTTTAGTGCCACGGGTCCCACTTCTACATCCATTCTGAGAAACGGAAATTATCGAATTTTTATTAATATGAGTAGTAATTTTGAGTCTCAGAATAGATGTTAGAAGTTTATATAAAGTTGGTAAACAAGTAATGGGCCTAAAGTTTTTGGGATCCATGGCACTACCAGATTTATAGAGTAAGTGGGTTATGCCAGTGGTAAAAAATTGTGGTAATGAACCCGAATCCAATGCTGTCTGGAATTGAGATGCCAAACACGCATGTGAGCTACGGAACCATTTAAGCCAAAAGTTGTGCAGTCCGTCTGGACCAGGTGCTTTCCAATTCGGTAATGAACGAACCGCACAACTTACATCCTCCTTATCGATGCTAACTGCTTCCATAGATATTATTGACTCACATGAGCGCTCGACATCCCGACACCAATCACCTTCTGTATGAGCGACAGGCATTGACCAGATGTTACGCCAAAATGAATTTGTGGCATTTTTATCTGGCAATTGCCCATCACTCATACACGGATTCGGTTTCTCCCACTTCCTGTACACCCACTTCTCATCTCTTTGGAACGTGCGATTCTGACTATACCGATCTATTCGTTTTCTATAGCGCCTTATTCTATTTGCCCATGCATAAACTTTTTGCTTTAGAAAGTCTATGCGCTCTGTGACACATGACATGTACTGTTGAGAACTAACAGTAGTCCCCAAGAATGCCTGTTTCACAAAGCGCATCACTTTTGGTCGCGTATTACCCGATCGGAAGCTAATTAGCTTACCAATGAGTGTCCTGGTCTCAGCAATACGACGTTCAATTCTACACTGCCAAGCTGGCACAGAATGTTTTGTTCGAGTAGTGGTTTCATACTCTACAAATTTAACACCAGCTACTCGGCAAACTGCAATAGCCGCACAGTATAGAATGGAATGTGTATCACTGAGATCTTCGCTATTACTGAAATAATCCAGTAATAACGAATCCAAGGCACTCACCAGCGCTAAATTTCGTTTATGTATGGGCAAACGAGGCAACCGGGGTCTGTTATTACAATCTACATATCGGTATTCCCGAATCGCATCCTCCAAAGCGCTCCTTATCGTATCATTACATTGGGTACTTACGGAGATAATTTCACTGTCCACTAGTTCGTCAATGTGTTCACTTCGTGGTAACTGTGGTGTGGTATTTGTAACCGTATCCACAGCATGTGATGAAGAAGGGACAGCCAAGCTATTCCGTATGTCAGAGCGTATCCTCTCAAGTACGGCATCATCCAGCAGGTGACAACGCTGTATAGCTCGCACTTGATCCGACAGTCGCTGTGCCGAAACGTTGACAGCTGGCTCAAGCTCCTGAAACAGAGAGACTAGTCGAACACGGTACGCAGTAAGGTTTGTTCCCAACTCTGTAGCCCGAAAATATGCCCGCATGACATTCTCATTAATCGAATGTGTCCACTTCATGCGGCGCACATTGCCACCGGCAGCGGGGGCCCTATTCGAGGTCAGTGGTCCTCGGGGTCCTAAGCTATCTGGTGGCCGGCATCTCTCCTGCCGACGTACAGGTGTTGGCGACGTCGGCGGAGAGAAAAACTCGTCACTTGATGAAGAGCTCGACGCCTCTGCTATAGTTGGAACTTCTGTTCTTACATCCGAAGACGGCAAGGCGGAGCATAGTGATGAGTCCGAAGATGGTAAACGTGCTCTGGATCTAGCTCTTGTTAGCATTTATTAGGAATTTGTTCATTAAAATCATTGTTGTGACATGACGTTCAAAACGTCATGTCTTACTATATCAGATGTTTTCTCGTACAACGCCTTTTTATTCAATTTAATTCTGCTTTGATGATAATAATGCATTTTGCATATATATAGAAACTATTTTTGGTTGAATTTGTTACTCCAGAATGGTTTAATACGAGAAAATAAATTTTTGAAAATATGTTTGAAAAATTCCGTATCTGCTTTAAGTGTTGCTATTTTATTATTGTTAGATTATTATTCTCTTTATTACATTTATATATACATATTATTTACATTTTTAAATATACATATAAAAACAAATACATTTAAAAATATAAAAAATAGTAGACCACCGACTTCGGGTACAGGGACCAAGAAACCGGTGGTTAGGGCTCCAGAGACAGGAACCTCCTCACAATACGAGCCGTGTCAAGAAGGACTGCCTTCTGCATCAGACCCTTGATCCAGCCCTCCAACGTGAGCCTCTTAAGATGTTGGTCAAGGCTCTTGGCTATCAATCCGTGAGCAGATACGACTATCGGAACAATGATCACCGAATCCACATTCCACATATCGACAATCTCGTGAGATAAATCCAAATATTTTATTTGTTTTTCTTTTTCAACTTTCACGAGATTCTCGTCATGAGGAACGGCGATATCGACAATCATTGCGCGGCGTTCTAATCGATCTATCACCACAATATCAGGCTTATTGGCAACAATAGTCCTGTCCGTGATAATAGATCGATCCCAATATAACGTAGCACGACCATTCTCGAGAACTGGGTCGGGCACATACCTGTAATATGGCACCTCTGAACTCACAAGTTTGTATTTCAGGGCAAGTTGTTGATGTACGATCCTGGCAACTTGGTTGTGCCTATGCAAATACTCGCCGTTAGCAAGACGAGAACAACCAGAAATAATATGCCTGATAGATTCTCCAGGACGGTGACATGCCCGACAGATGTCGACCGTACCATCCTTCAGGATATACCTCCGATAGTTATTCGTCATGATAACTTCATCCATAATCGCACAGACAAAACCTTCGGTTTCTCCGAACAGATCACCATACTGTAGCCAGGACGTAGATGCTTTAAAATCTATATCAGGCCCATTTAAGGCCCGATAAAATCGACCATGAAGTTCTTTGCCCTTCCATACCTCCCTGCGATCATCAGTACCAAGTACTACAGGTTTGCGCCAATTCTCTTTAGCCAAAGCGAGCGGAGTGAGTCCGGTATCCACTGCAACTACACTGCGATGCATTCCCACATCAGTATGAAGAAAATATTCTCTAAGATTGTATACCTCGCGATTGTGTAGGGTCTTGATATTTAATAGACCACGACCCCCGTACTTTCGCGGGATATACAACCTCATAACCGATGAACGTGGGTGATGCATTCGGAATGCAGTCAGCAATGTACGGACTCTCCTGTCTAGGGCATCTAATTCGGTCTGAGTCCATCTAAGTATACCAAAGGAATACATCAGAACCGGCATGACCCAACCATTGTAGGCTCGCACCTTGTTACCGCCTGATAAAAGACTTTTAAGTACTTTTTTCAGGCGGCCAAAGAAGCGTTCCCGCAACGACTGTTTCATGTCAGATTCTGGTATTCCTAAGGACTGTGAAAAACCTAGATACTTGTAGGTTTCGGCTGCAGACAGAGATCTGAGTCTTGTGGAATCTGAAAGCTCTATACCTTCAGATTCCGCAATCACACCTTTCTTTACATACATGACTGCACACTTATCCACACCAAACTCCATTTTGATAGAATTACTGAAGTTTTCCGTAACCCTTAGTAACGCTGTCAATTGTAATTTAGTGGGGGCAAATAGTTTCAAATCATCCATATAAAAAAGGTGAGATATAACTCGATCATCTTTCTGCAACCTATAGCCTAACCCTGAACCCTCCAATAGAGTACTTAGAGGATTCAAAGCCAGGCAAAACCACAAAAGATTATTATTATTATTAAGCCATTTATTGCATAACCTTAATCATATTACATTTACAATGTTGTTAGTTGTTGTTAGTATTTATTTTAATCTTAGTTGTTAGTAATTGTGTTAGTTTTCAGTTGGTTTTGGGATATGGACCCCAGTTTGGGTAAAGGCCTCCTCCAACTCTTTCCATGCTTTTCTGTCCTTAGCCCGCATCATCCAACGTTTTCCTGCAACCTTCCTGATGTCGTCAGCCCACCGCTTTATTGGTCTTCCTACCTTTCTTTTACCTAGTACTGGTCTTTTCCAACGCGTAGTTTCAATGGTCCACCGTCTGTCTGTGTATCGGGAGACATGACCAGCCCAGTTCCACTTTAGTCTCAGTGCGTGAGTAAGTGCATCGGTTACTTTTGTTTTTAGTCTTATGATGTTGCTTCTTATTTTTTGTGTTTTTCTTATCTTTAAGATGCTTCGTTCCATGGCTCTTTGGGTGGTCAATATTTTGTGTTTCACTTTTTCTGTGAAAGTCCAGGTCTGGCAGCTGTACAGTAAGCTTGGTAACACACAGGTGTCCATTACGATTTTCTTCATGGCTAGATTATAGTCGCCTTTTAAGATTTCTTTTAATGACCAAAGCCTGTTCCAGTCTATAGCTATTCTTCTTGTAATTTCTTCTTCGTTACTTGTCTTGCTAAAGGATATTTGCTTCCCCAAGTATATGTAGTTTTCAACATAGTCTATGACTTTTCCTCTTACTTTGATGGGTTGTTTGTCGCTGTTGGTCAATATTTTAGTCTTACTTGCATTCATTTCTAAGCCAGTTTTAGCACTCTCTTGGTCAAGTATTTGCATCATGTGCTCTAGTTCTTTGGGTTTCTCAGCTAGCAGTACGATATCGTCAGCGAACCGTAGATGAGTTAGATGGCGTCCACATATTTTAATTCCTTTTTGTGACCAGTCAATATTCCGAAATATGTTCTCGAGCACTGCGATAAATAGTTTTGGTGATAATTGGTCGCCTTGACGGACGCCTCTTTCTATATTGATCGGTTTTCCTCTAGTTTCTAGTTTTACCTTACTTTGGCTATTCTCGTAGATGTTTTTGAGGGTGTTTACGTATTTTGGGTGTATTCCCACCAAATTCAGGGCATTCCAGATCGAGTTGTGACTAATACTATCAAATGCTTTGCGGTAGTCTATGAACGCCACATACAATGGTCCGTTGAACTCACGGTACTTCTGTATAACTTGTTCTATAGACTGAATGTGGTCGGTAGTGCTGTAACCTGAGCGAAAGCCGGCCTGTTCTATTGGTTGTGAGTTGTCAATATCTGTAGTTATTCGTTTTAGCATTATAGAGGAAAAAAGTTTATACACACTTGCTAGTAGGCTGATTGGTCTGTAATTTCCTATATCCAGTGGGTCGCCTTTTTTAAATATCAATATGATGTCAGATTTGCACCACTGTGACGGTACGGTCTCTGTGTCTATTACCATATTGAATAGTTTCGTGAGGTGTGGTACTAAGATTGGTGCTCCTATCTTGAGGATTTCATTACTAAGTCCGTCTGGCCCTGGACTTTTTTCGTTCTTTAGCCGTTTGATTTGTTCGTACACTTCTTTTTTCTCTATGGGATGTACAGAGCTGCATGTAGGTTCTATCTGCTCGGTATTCATCTGTTCAGGCCTATGGTCGACGTCTCTTTTGTGGTACATATCTTTGTAGAAGTCTGTTGCATGCTCGATTATATCTGGCCTTGATTTTGTTTCCTTTGATTGTTGTTGAAGTTTTTGTATCCATGTTTTGTGAAGGCTTACATCCTTAAATGCTCTCTTTGTATTTCTGTGTTTGTTTAGGTTTCTTGTTATTACTTGTTGTCTGTGGGCTTGATAATCTCTATGTATAGATTTACTCGTTTCTTTGTATATTTTTCCTAATTCTTGTTTTAAATCAGTGTTCTTATTTTTAGTTTGTATTAGTTCGCTACGTCTTCTAAGGAGTTGTTCTGTATGTTCACTAAATATTCTGTGTTCCTTCTTATCAGTACATTTACTTATCTCTGAACTGTTTGAAATGATTTTCTCTAGTTTGTTGTAGTAGTTTTGGACATCGATATGGCTATTCAATTCTTCTTCGGATTTTTCGGATTGTTAAATATTAAGTTATTTATATATTTGTCAGTCTGTTCTTCAGTTTTTGGTGTGTATTGTGTGTTGTTAAAGTTTTTCCTGCTAGTAGGGGGTAGTTTTAGTTTCATGGTGCCTCGGAGCAGTTTATGGTCTGAAGGGAAGCTTGTGTTGATTACTTCGAAATTTGTAAATAGTTTAGGATTGTTAGTAGTTATGTAGTCTAGTTCGTGATTGGTTTTGTTATCGGGTGACATCCATGTCCACTTTCGAGTATTTCTCTTCTTGAAGAAAGTATTCACTATTGAGAGTTTGTGTTCTAGTGCAAAGTCTATCAGCCTTTCTCCTCTTTGATTCCGCTCTCCATAACCATATTCGCCCATGATTAAGTGCTCATCGCTGCCTGGGCGTCCTATTCGGGCATTGAAATCTCCCATTACTATAATTATTTTGTCTTCAGTCAGCGAGTATGCTCTGTCTAGATCTTGGTAGAACGGTTGAGATCGTCTTCGCTGGAGTTATCTGTTGGTGCATACACTTGGATTAGTGAGATCGAAAGTTCTTCAAATATTAGTTGTAAGAGGGCCACTCTTTCTGAGATTCCTTCAAAGTTTTTTATGTTGGTTTTATATAATTTGAGGATGAGAAACCCAACTCCATGTAGCCCTTTTGTTTAGCCAATGTAACACAGAATATAGTCATGGTATTCGTCGATATTACAGCCCAGTCTTTTCACTTCCGACAGCCCAAGGATGTCAAATTTTACCTTTTTAAGTACATGTGTGAGTTCCAAGTATCTTTCTAGACAAGGATCTTACGTTATAGCTGCAGATCTGTAACTTTTTACCTTAATTGTTCAAAGAACAGGCCGCTGTCGGAGCTTTAAAATGTTTATCTTTTTCTTTTTGTTCTTGTTCATTTATTTCTTTCTTGTTGTTTGCAGTTGGAGGGTTGTGGTCTAATTTCCCACGATGACCAATCGGCTTGGGAAATGTGTAAAAAAAAACCCAAAAAAAAGAGACTTGTATTTCTAGATAACTGATATAAATACATTTTATTATTTACTTTTTTTTTTGTAAATACACACATGATATATTATACATAGAAAACACCAAAACTCCTAAACAAATATTTGCAGGTCATACAAACATTTTGTCCGACCCAGGAATCGAACCCGAAAAATTAAGTAACTATTTATTTCTAGCAACTAAACATGAAATGGAATCAGATATTGTGTTATAAACTCAATCTGGAGTTAAAATGTGATGATACCTGATTTAAAGCAAAAATTGTATTCGACAGAAAAGTAACTTTTCTTCTTCTTTTTCTAATAATGTTATTCATCAAAAATTTCATCAGAAATTTATTCGTTTCAACCTGAATAATTTTGTTAAATAATTATTTTTAATTTTACTACATTTTTGGAGATATAAAACTTTTTATTTTGTTATAAGCTTGTTTGATTCTAATGCTGTATTTAGCTAACATATTATCGCTTAACTAGAAGTATATAAAGTACTGAGATTGCTTACCTGAAAAATATCCGTCTATTTTCCAAACTTTTGACATTACCCGACTGAAATTGTCTGAATTGTCTGGAAGGGAGGTAGTGCTAAAGTTTCGAACAAAGGTAAAGAGTTCGACGCCTCAGGACATAGAATAAACAATGTGAAACACAATTCAACCACAAGTTGAAGTTTATTTTGAACTTAGACTGGTTACTTTAAACAAAAGTGTTATTGTAGCCGCTGAGACTCAGTTATGTGTGTGCTTTAGCCCTCTGGAGACGTGGATATCCAATCATAAGGTTAATTTCTTTAGCAATGAAAATATGGTGTTATCTAATAAAATACGTTTGTTCTCTGTGGGAAAGTAATAAATCTTTTCACTTAATTTTAGTAGCTATAAAACAATTCAACTTCGGACATTACTCCATTAAATTGTACAGCAAAATATCCATTTGTAGTTTTAGTCTAAACAAGCTGTTGTGGTCTGCACTCAGTCCATTTGCCTGGGGCTGTTTTGGTACGAATTCTAATGTTCCGCTTTGAGAGAAATTAACAAAATGGGTGAATGTTAATGCCCTGTAGTTGTTCTTTAGTACCTACCTCGATTTAAGAGGCATTTCCTAATGGTTTGGTACTAGGAAAACTATTTTTACTTTGGTACATATAATGTACCGCTCGTTCTTACTTGGGTTATGGGAGGTTTATGCTCGCATTTCTGTTCGACCATTTTCCCTTTAATAAGATGAGGTATAATAGTTATTTCTCATTTAGTGCTGACTCTCTTTGAAACTGTTCATTAGTCTTTTGTTAATAAATAAATAAAAATTTCAGACATCTAACACACAACGCCATCTATTCCCAAGTTAAGCAGAGCTTGTGTTATGGGTACTAGACAACTGATAATAAATACATACATTTATAAATACTTTTTTTGTAAATAAATACATATTATAGAAAACATTCAAACTTCGAAACAAATATTTGCAGAACGTACAAACATTTGGTCCGACGCGGGAATCGAACCCGAGACATCAAGCACAGCAGTCGCATACGCTACCAATTTTTATGTTGATGTGATTTTTAATTATTGTTATTTTAGCCACGTGAACTATGCTGTGAAAGATAGATATCTACTATTTGTCTATATGCAGCTGATCCACGCAACCTCATCTGCGTTCCTATTGCCCGTAGTGTGGTGTTATAACAGCATAAACAAATTCGTTTCTCATAAAAAGTTTATAGTGAGTGAGGCAACCTTAAAAGATACACATATACGGTTTCAGTCTTATTTTTTAATTTTTAATAGTAAACCATTCCTTTGTACATTGTTTTTGTGAAACTAAAAATTAATACTATTGGGAGCTTGAAGTTAGAGGTAACTCGAAGCTCTCAAAAGACATAATTTTTCCCCGTTTTCGCAAATAATTTTATTGATACTCCCATCCTTTTGATCATAGCGTAATAATATATACCCTACTAGTCTATAGCCTTTCTCGATAATTGGGCTATTTAACAACGAAAGATTTTTTCAAATCGGACAATAACTTCCCGAGATTAGCGCGTTCAACCAAACAAATAAAACGTTCAGCTTTATGATTATGGTATAGATTAGTTGGCTGTCGAGATTAAAATACTTTTTCACAATGCATGCCATTTTATGTTCCTTAGCCTTTTGTATCAGATTCAACCCAACCGACCACTATTATCATAATAATACAAGAAATCAAAGCTTCTTATGATCACTGCTTTTAGTAAACAAAACATAGTCAATATCATCTAACGTGTTTAAATTTAATCTACTTAAAAGTAGACAATTAAATTTGGATTAAGTTTTCATAAAATGATATAGAATTTAAATATGAAAGTCAAATTAACGTAGTCATTACCCATGTTTTAAAAATAAAAACTAATTGGAAGAACGCGCGTAATTTAAACAATACGACAACCTTTTTCGATGATGAAATTAACTTTAACTCGCTCAGTGAACGGGTTGAAACGGCCGGGAGCGAAGTACATGTCAATAGATTTTACTCGAAGCATCAAAAGAGCTATTTTACAGTAGCCTGTTTTTTTTGTTGTAAATACACTGTAATTGAATGGCAAGTTTATGACCGTCGGAAAACATTTATTGTGGCAACTAAAGTAAATAGTTCAACGTGCGGTGGCTTTTATTTTCAGTAGCTATCTTGGTGCTTTAAAAAGTACTATATTCAATAGCCTATAGTATTTTTTAATGTATTGGCCTGCCTTTATGACTCTACTCTACCTGATGAAAGGCATAACCAGAATCTAAGAGTGGTCGTCACCATACTCATTGCGAATGCAGATAGTGCAACAATGGAGCATGGTGACCCACACCATGGTAGCCTATTTAGATGCTTCTTCATCATTGGGTCTCGCACTCACCAACGAAACACGATGTCATTTTACGTTGATCTTCTGTGCGAGGGTAGTACGGGTAGTAGCCGGCCCTTTTGTGCTGAAATCAGCGTAGCTCTACTAAGGTAGGTAGGAATATGAAGGTACTCTCTTATGTATATGCAAATATTTATGCTTAATTTGAAATTATTGATTAATATTATTGATTAATTTGTGCTCCATCACTGCATGCTTTTTAAACTATTTTCAATTTGCGGAATAAATAAGGATCATCTGCAGTGTTTTCGAGCCTATACGATTTTTAAACCGGAAGAGCCTAGGC
Organism: Diaphora mendica; assembly: GCA_949125395.1. Lineage (NCBI taxonomy): Eukaryota > Metazoa > Arthropoda > Insecta > Lepidoptera > Erebidae > Diaphora > Diaphora mendica. The sequence goes on along the minus strand of OX421310.1, from coordinate 37,001,902 downwards.
CGGCAACGCGGGTAAACTCTTGAGTTGCAGGCTTTCATGGACTGTGATGGTCACTTTCCCTCATGTAACCCGTCTGCTTGTTTGCTCTCAATCATAATCATCATCATGAGCCTATCGCAGTCCTCTGCTGAATATAAGTCTCTCCAATTGCACGCTACTTGGTTCGCCCTCCATACCTATCACCAATAAAAATCATGAATATTAACTACAACTAGCTGATGCCCCACAGTTTTACCCGCGGTTATTGTTGAACGTTTACCTTCTATTTTTTATAAAAGTTATTCCTCATCTCATCAGCTATCAGACAGTGAAAATCTCATCAAAATCGATTCAACCGTTACAGAGATTAGCTGAAATAAACAGAGATGGACAAAAAAATTAAAAATTGATTTTTGATGTAATGTACCGTAAATATTTTCATATGCATTTAGTGTAAAGCTGTTTATTTGTAATTACAAACAGACACTTTGATTTTATTTGTTTGTACAGCTAAGTATTACTATTTTAAACTACTGTTTAGATAAAAACAACACAGCCATTTACCTGTTAATCCATTCTATTAAAGCCATACTAAAGTAGGAATTCAATGTCTGCGTTTAATTTAAAGAGACAAACCTCATTACAAGCACAGGCTACGTTTCGACGCAAACTTTCTTAATCTGTTTCTATTCTTAGTTTTCACACAAACGTGAGAAACAACACATTATATGCATTAGTATTTATTGAAGTTGTAGTTTTAGACAATCGCCAGGCTATATATTAAAGATGGTAATGGTGGAATACAAAGGAACTTGAGCATAATTTATAATTATGCCAATGTCTAAGAAGGATCTTACACGCTCGGAGTCGAATTTCTTTACTACTTAGCAAGTGTGATACATACATCCTAAAACTGTTCAGCTTTTATTATGTTATGTGTATATACTTCACCCACATTCCACGGGCTACTAATTTGCTTATTCCTATGTTCTTAAAAGTTTAAAGCAATACTTAAAAAAATTACTTATAAATATATGAATTACTTATAATCTCATTTAATGAACCTAATTTATACTAAACCACTACTACTATAAGGTCAGTAAGGTATTGGCAATTTCATTAATCACCTGGGGTCTCTTGTAACATCACAATAATACTAATCTATTACTTTTACCGCTACATGTACCTAACTCGCGGTAATGGTCTCACAACAAGTGTTTAAAGAAACATTAGCTAAGGATAAGTTTGGTCATTAGAGTCTTTCGCCAGCACACGAACGACTGTTAACGTGAGAATTCGATCTTTTTGCTCACATTTTAAGAGCAATAGTATACCTAGTTATTTTCTGGAAAAGAAATGTATTAAACCCATAGAGCTATTGTAGATAGAGTAGGGAAGACATACGGCTGCCTGTAAGCGGAAACGTCCAACGGTTAAAAAGAGAAAGAAGATCGCGGTACCCCGTCTGTCTGGTTAAACCCTTTAGTAATTAATCAAAACTAATATTAGAAACGTGTTATTTACATAACATCAATAAATAAAATACAGTTGGTTTGTAGTTGTATTCTTTGTTGCATGCACTTGGTCACGTTACGAATAAGGACATAGACATTATAAGGAAAAGGACATAATTTTTAAGTGGACAAAATTCTTTATGCATTTAAAACTACTAATTTCTAAATATAATAAAATTAAAACTACGTTACTGTTTACTTATTTGCGTAATCTTTGCTGTGTTCGTATGACATATACGAATAAAACTAAAATGTTTCTCTGAAAGTTTAACTTCACCTGGCATTCCCCTGCAATGTTTATCTGCTGTTTTAAAAAAGAATGTAGAACAGTATCTGCACTTTCATGTTAATGTCTATATCATTCGTGTTATGAGAACACTTTCCTTGTTTTATGGAAGTATGTGATATTTATGTTTGTCTAAGTTTGCCTTTACGAAGGTAGAATAAACATTGGTAGTTTGTTTGATGATGTTATGTAAATAGAGTGTTTGATGAGGTAATGAGAATGAAGTTTGTGAAGGTTTATTTATTCTAATGTAATTTTATCATGAACTGAGTATTTACTCAATAAATATTTTTGTTATGGTTATGGAATGCTTCTTTGTTTTTATTTTACATTTTTTGTATTGAAACTGACTGCCCCGAGGTTTAGTAGTTTAGGTATATAAAGTTGCAATTCCTCGTATTTTGAAATACGTTTATAAATCATTGCTCCACTTCTAACGATTTTGCGTGAACTTGTCTATCACCTTCCTTAACACTCTTTTCAATACAAACATCTACTACATACTTTCCAAACAAAATTCAGTGTGATAAACAAACATAATAAGCGCCTCAGTTTCATTACATACTAGCTTTTACACTCGGCTTCGCTCACGGAGATTTTCATCCCCTGATTTATCCCCATAGGGGTGGAATTTCGAAAATTCCTTTCTTAGTGCTCACTTACGTTATATAAAGAACCTACATGCAAAATTTCAGGATTCTAGCTTCAGCGGTTTGGGCTGTGCGTTGATCTCTGGGTATGTCAGTCAGTAAGTCAGTCACCTTACTCTTTTATATATATAGATTTAAATAAATATATTATCTATTAATACACACTAACAAAAGTTCGTTACAAAAAACCTACAAGTGAAGTTAATAAAAATGTGTTAGAAATAACATAACGCTATATGTTCATCAGCGTGAATCTATTACATTAATATATGAAGCAAAACTTTGTACCTCTTTTTACGAAAATTATGCGAATGGATTAGTTTAAAACTTTGGCGCAGTTAAATTTATATAAATGAGGAGTGCAGAAAGCTAAAAAAAAAATAATGGTCGCATTTTGACCACTAAACAATCATCATTATATACTACAATTAATAAGTTCTTTTAAAAATCAAGCAAAAGAAATGTAGAAGTTAAAAAATATTTTTCTATTTAATCATGGCGAGAAATAAGTTTAATAGAAAAGATCTACTTCGAGTCTTTACGTCCAAAAATTACTGTTAATAATCTCAGAGTATAATTTTTTTGCAGTCCTAGTAATCCTTTCTTAAAATTACCTTTATATTTGGTAACAAAATAAAACAACAGTTCAACTGACACACACAAGCCTTTGTATTTCAGAGAACATTAAAAAGTTTTGAATACTTTTTTGCTTCATCACAGTAATGTTGCAAGTTTAGTTCTTTTAAGCCTCTCGGGTACACTTTAGACTTCTCGGCGTTGTTAAAAAACAAAACATATTTTTTTCAACGAGGCAGTGGAAAAGCAGACATGCTTGTGTTTTTAACATAACTTTTAATGCCTCTTTTAATGGGACTAGACCAGAATGCTTGACTATATTCTAAAAACTTTGTCATAAGCTACGTTTCACTGACTACAGAGTAAAGGATTCAAGAACTATTTAAGCAAAACCGACTATTAAATTAAACTAAGTATGTGTGTACAGTAAATTAGTATTAGAGCAAGATTAGAGAGTTCGCAAATAGCTAACTATTCTACTACTACACACATCAAAAGTGTCTAGGGATCAACATATGTGTCTAGGGATCAACATATATTTTTGCAATAACTTTTCTCCTGATTGATATTAATTAAAATTTTCTTTAAGGATTCATCAAATAAAGTGTTTTCGTTTGTCACAGTAACGATAAACCAAGTCACCTTTGCATTAATAAAGAAATATGCCATTTTCCTAATAAAAGGATTTTTGACATTTGAACCACTAACATTAAAGTTCGAAAAAAAGACTGAAATAACAGTTTTCTTTAAAATTTTATTAGGTAACTTAAACAATTAATAATCCGTGTTTCTACCGCGAACACTAAAACAAGAACATCGGTTTGGCATACTCAAAATGAGTTCATCCAAATCACGCTGTGGAATGGCCGCCCATGTTCGTTGCAACAACAAAAAAAGGTCTTCTTGCGACTGGATACCCTCCATATTCGGCAGAGCTCTTCTCTGTAGCATATCCCATGCATGCTCAATCGGGTTCAAGTCTGGCGACTGAGCAGGCCAGGGCCAAAGCCACATCTCAATCTCAAGAAATCCGCATAAAAATGCTTGATCCCTAGACACTTTTGATGTGTGTAGATTCATATTTAAGTCTTTAAAGTAGAAATTGAAAAAAATATTAAGTTAACTATGCAAATAAAATCAACACATTTTTATTTTCATTAACCCCAATGGGAATATTTTGTTTTCCTCTCTTAATACTAAACTAAAACTAACACTCTTAATACTACTTTCCCGAATGAAATGTACTTTCCCGTCACAAATAAACACACCACAAAAGCTGTTATAAATAAAATCGATATTTTAATTAAATACAACGAAACTTGAATTAGAATGGCAATTGTAATTCTGAACCATTTGGTGATCAATCACAGCGGTATACTACCTGCCATGTCACATTGCCAACAAGTCTTGCGATGCAATGACAGAGTACACATGAAAAGGTTTCATTAATGCTACTCATCATTAGATGAGTAACATTGTATTGTAATTTATAGGTACTTATATTGTAAATACCTTACATTAATGACATCGTTATTTTATTCTAAGTATCATTGATTCGTTAGTTTTCAGTTGCTAAAAAGAAAGTCATGATTGTTCGGTTTAATAGTTATTTGTTATACAAGAGTGCAAAGTTGCTTTTTAACCGCATGCTCAATTTTGATGACCGAGCAAGCGAAGGATTCTAAAATTGAATCACGAGCGCAGCGAGTGATTCAAAAATTAGAATCCTGAGCGTCAGCGAGGGAATCAAAAGATCACGAGGTGAAAAATCTTTGCACTCGAGTGCAACACGTAACTTTTCATTCCACCTCAGCGAGGAAACAACTAAATGCAAAAAATCATTAACAATCACAAGATACTTTTATTTCAGTTTAGGTATTAATATTTATTAGGTACAACATTATGATAGGTAAGTATTACAGATTTATTTTTAAATTATTTCAAAAATACTTAGGTACTCGCTCAACCCCGCGGTGTCACCCGCGAATTTTGTCGTACCGCGAGTTACACCGCGGGACAAAGCTAGTCTTAGAAAAGTAGCCTTAGTTAATCCTTAGATTATCAGCTATCTGCCAGTGAAAGTCTCGTCAAAATCAGTCCAGCTGTTCCAGAGATTACCCGGAACAAACAGACAGACAGACCGACTGACAGACAGACAATGTAACAGAAATTGTAAAAAAAAAATATTTTAGTATATATACCTTGTATACATACATATGCATTTCGTAAAAAGCGATTATTTTAATATTACAAACAGACATTTCAATTTTATTTATTGTATGGATGTATAGATAAATTAAGAAAAAATAAAGTTACGTTGCTATAGTTACTTAAGAAGAAAATGGTGCGGCCACAGCAAATAAAAAAAAACTACGCCAAGAAGGTTCCGAGTCTAAGTTTTTAACAAATAAAAAAATATTGTATGATTAATTCGGCACCATGGAGGTGAAGTAAATAGGTTTAATGATGTTTTGAATTCACAAACTTATTGCACCCGAGCGATGTTCGAAATTCAATTTACTTTATTCTCTAGAGGATAAAAACGGCTTTTGCACTCAGATATCGAACGGCAAAAATACTCTTTACGAGCTGGTGGGATGAAAATATTATTTCCCAAGTCATAAAACTATCAGGTTTGACTTATATTCTAGTCTCATTCAACCATTTAGTTTTTAGAAAAGAAAGTCATTTATTTTCGGTTAAAATGTTATTAGTCAATAAATTAGACTATCTGTTTTGACTTATATTTTTCTGTGATTGGCAACTTAATCAAAAGTTACCTACATGTGTTTCAATCACGTAAATCATCGGTCCCAGTTAACATACAAACATATATGGCAATCGTTTTTTTTAATGTATGGCCCTGCCAAAATGACTCTGCCTGATGGAAAGCATAAGCAGAATCCAAGACTGGTAGTCACCATACTCATTGCGAATGCAGACAATGCATCAGTGCAGCATGGTGACCCACACTATGGCGGCCTAGTGATGCTTCTGCATCATTGGGCCTCTGGTCTTGCACTCACCAACGAAACACGACAGCACGAACGCTGTCATTTTACGGTGATCTTCTGTGCGCGGGTAGTACCACCCCAGTCGAGCTGGCCCGTTCGTGCTGAAATCAGCGTGGCTCTACTACCTTGAAAACGACGTTGCTAGTCTTTTCGGCAAAGTCCGATGTGTTGATAGTGATCGCCCCGCGTAAATAATCTAAATTCAGCAGTATCGTAGTAGACTTAAAAGCCAATCCCAACCTAATTTGAGAAAAAAAGTATGAGGTAAAGGAAAAAAATATGTACTAAATTTAAACACATCTCTTTTTTAAATTTTTTTGCTCTGCATTTTTTTAATATTGCATTTGTTTTCTAATTGTATTGTTGGAAATACTTTCAATTACAGCCATCAATTGTTTGCTATTCCCGTATTTTCTTATATAACTTATACAACGATACATCAATCTGTTAGACAGCTAATTTCGCAAACAATAACTTCTCGCACCTTTCTTCCTTTCAATGTTATCTTCCGTTGTTCGCACAAAAGAGATCGTTTAATATAACTGGGTATAATTATACCCATGGGCTTTGTAGAGTAAAAGTTTATGAAAAATTAATGCTATATATTCACAAAATATTCTTATTAAGATATCAGTAATACCACTAGTGTTCGTAATCTATCATCATCAGTTAATCGCTGTCCACTAGTGTCCACTGCAGGACATAGGCTTTCTGTTTGATCCTCTTAATTTATGATTAATGGTATTATGTAACCCTTTCAGATCTGACATCCACAGTTGAGAACACTAATATCTAAATACACACCTCAACAAAGTCGAGGGATATTTTATATTTCATAAAATATCTAAAAATCTAAGAAGAATTTTCATAGATGTATGAATGGAAGAAAAGTAGCTTATTTTAGGGACTTTAATAAAATAAGAAAGCTATTCGTGATTCTTTTGTTTTTAATTAAAAAGTTAACTTTTTTAATTGTTGTAGAAAATTGGTAAGAAAACAAATGTCATAGAATTTTTATAACATTATTAATATTAATAAAATAATTAAAAATGTAATAAAATCTAATTATTAATAATCAGTGTTGCCACCTCTTGCATTAATTACACATCGACATCGATTGTTCTTAAAATTATGTTCTTAAAATTATGTTCTTAAATTGTACTTAAAATTAAATTGTCAATGTCTTGCTGCGGTATGAGGTCCCAAGTTCTTTGCAAGTGTCTGCATAGTTCTTGTTCCGTCGTCAAATTTGGCGGGAAATCTCGCAATGCTTTTCGTTGTAACATGTCACAAACATGCTCGATGGGATTTAAGTAGGGTGACTGCGCAGGCCTATCCAAAACTTGAATGTTATGATCTTGAAGAGCTGTCGATACCAGTCGCGCAGCATGAGAAGGAGCATTATCGTGCATGAATAGAAACTCCAGGCCCATTTGGATTCTGTGTGGGATAATCACAGGCTCTACTACCTCTTCGAGATATTTTCGTGCAGTCATGCTGCCTTGAATCCAAACGAGCCCACCAAGACGAATTCCTGCCTACACCATGATTGTCCTGCCTCGGTAAGAATGGACCTGATGAGTTAACTCTGCCTGGAGTTCTCCAAACACGAGTTCTTCTTGAATACGGATGAAATCCAAACCGGGACTCATCAGTGAATAGCACCGGTGACCATTATTGATCACTCCAAGACAAATGCTCCCGAGCCCACGAAAGCCGGCGACCGCGATTGCCACGTCGCAGAGCTGGAACACGTAGCAGTCTTCGAGCATGAAGGTTGACTTCATGCAACTTCCTTCGCACGGTTTGGTCGCTTACCAGCAGCTGGTAACTCCTGGAGCCTTTGCACAAGTAGCAACGCCTATTGGGTTGTCATTTGGCGTTCATTTGGAGGAATCAATCCTGTCTTTGCGTAGTAACCCGTTGTCTACCACTGTGCCATTCAGCCACATCCCCAGTACTGCGATAACGTGACCACAATCTTGATATCACGTTTTGGCCGGGTATGTAAGGTCTCAGCAACGACGCGTTGAATAGCACCATTTTCTAACATGCCCACGGCTCGTAACATTTCATCTCGACTCAAATGGCGACGTGACATGACTTTTGAAGCTAGCACAGCAAGTTCAATTTTTTTTAAAAAGACAATCTAATCAATTTTAATTCACTATCAGCATAAAAACAATTTTAATTTTTCTTGTCGTAATGAATTACCAACAATTTTGCCGCCGTATTTTGTTTTTAGCATTGTTATTCTTTTTATATTTTTAAATTTTGAAAATAGAATAAAAGAGGTTTCATTTAGTACACACATCAAAAGTGTCTAGCATTTTTATGCGGATTTCTTGAGATTGAGATGTGGCTTTGGCCCTGGCCTGCTCAGTCGCCAGACTTGAACCCGATTGAGCATGCATGGGATATGCTACAGAGAAGAGCTCTGCCGAATATGGAGGGTATCCAGTCGCAAGAAGACCTTTTTTTGTTGTTGCAACGAACATGGGCGGCCATTCCACAGCGTGTTTGGATGAACTCATTTTGAGTATGCCAAACCGATGATCTTGTGTTGTTAGTGTTCGCGGTAGAAACACGGATTATTAATTGTTTAAATTACCTAATAAAATTTTAAAGAAAACTGTTATTTCAGTCTTTTTTTCGAACTTTAATGTTAGTGGTTTAAATGTCAAAAATCCTTTTATTAGGAAAATGGCAAATTTCTTTATTAATGCAAAGGTGACTTGGTTTATCGTTACTGTGACAAACGAAAACACTTTATTTGATGAATCCTTAAAGAAAATTTTAATTAATATCAATCAGGAGAAAAGTTATTGCAAAAATATATGTTGATCCCTAGACACATATGTTGATCCCTAGACACTTTTGATGTGTGTATAAACACTTTTTATGGAAAATAAAAAGATTTTTAACTATAAAGTCGTCAATAGTATAGGATTATGATATCCCTAGACTTTGTTGAGGTGTGTATATTACAGTGTGAATACAACAAACAAATTTAAGATTTGTAATTTAAAACAGTTGCGCTCAATTGTCCAAAATATTAAAAATGCATTATTGATTTTTGTATTATTTATGGTCTCTGAAATATTATATTTCCCTTCTTATAGTCAAGTCAACAAGTTCAAAAACGTGTTAAATAGAAATAAAGCTCCTAAACATAAATATGTGCAATAGTTCATTCCATTCGGAATGACGTCTAGAAAAATGTGTTTTAAGGGTTTATTACTTTTTTTTATATACCTACTTTGTTATATTTGGTTGTTCTGTTATTTTTTTGAAGTTTTCGAAAAAAAATATAACGATTACTATTATTTGTTTATAACAAATTATTAAGTTAATTAACAATGAAATTATTTATAAAACAATATTTCTCTGTTAATCGATTGAAAAGGGTAAATGATGACTATTAAGAATAAAAAAATTCTAAACTAATTATTTAAACAATTGAAATATAAAAAAACGATTTTAAACACTATAAAACAATATTTAACAATTTTTTTTTACAAAGACAACATTTCACCTATGCATTAAGATAGTTTTTTTTTTTTTTTTTAATCCCAAAATAGTCTATTTGTTTAAAAAAAAATCAGAACAAAAAACTTAGAACAAAAATTTCTAATGTTAATTAATGCCTATTTTAGATGCAGTAATAAGATATTATTCAAAAAAATAATTTAATAACATTTTTTAGAAAATTCATTTTCTGTTAGTTTATAAAAATTATAATTAACAAAATAATAAGCTTTAAGAATTGTTTTTTGCATAACTTTATTACGTACCTAAATAGAAGAGCTCCACGAAGCGGAAAATTTTTAGACCAATTATTTAAACTTTTATGCCGTAATTTGTAAAAACTAGGTAATTAACAATGGTCTAACTTTTTGAAAATCGACATAAATGTTTTTTTCACCGTGGTTTATTTGTTCAAGTGTTTAGATTACACCATAATTTATTCAAATTTTAAATAGTTATCTGATACTAAAAATAATATTTTAGATGATATACCAGTTTTTCAGGCGGCGCGCCTATTCCGTAACGACCTCGCGGAGCCCAATTTTCAGCGTTAAAAACAGTTATAAATAATAGAGATTATGTTTCGGGAGTTAGGACTTTTTTATTGGAAATTTCCTCCTCTTTCGGGATCTTTTTTCAAAATTCCTTAAATATCAGTATTTTAGAAGTTATTAACGAATAACTAAATACCTTGTTTTTTTTTCTTATTTTGTTAATAACAATCGCAATTTTTATGTGCTAATAAACCCTTAAAAACATTTTTCTAGACGTCATTCCGAATCGAATGAGCTATCGCACATATTTTTAGGAGCTTTATTTCTATTTAACACGTTTTTGAACTTGTTGACTAGACTATTACAAGAGAAAAATATTATTCAGGTCTGAAAGGGTTATGTAAAGATCATTAAAGGTAGAATTTGCAAGCCTTATTGTTATAATTGTTAATTTGGTTCAGCGGATGACACTGACTGTTCTAACAGAATGACTAGGGCTCGTACGCTGCCGCGCCGTCTGAATGGATAAGCCGGCTCAACACTATGGTCCTTTCTTCAAAAAGCTAATCCAGACCCTATACTGTACTCCCATACTCTTTATTTAATCAATATTCAGGGATTTAACAAAAATACACCTCAGTGATTTGTTTCGGCATTTCTTCCCAGAGCGAGATCTAGGAAATGCCGGCGCATTCTAGTTGGAAAGTCTGACGTGTAAAAATATTTGTAACATGTTTTTAATTATAACAAGAAATATAAGGAACTAACTGTATTTACTATAAGATTGTCTTATTTAGTTTAATATTTGTTTCACCAGAAGGTCGTCTAGAACTGTGAAAGTTCAAATAAATTTTGATCTCACCACAAGTCTATGGCAACACTACAGTGACGGACACCAAATTTAATAATCATCAGTTTATCATTTTCATCACAATGTTTTTAAGAGAGATTATTGTTTGGTATTTTTATAGAATCAGGCAGTATATAATATTAATTTGACTGAACAAATGGTTAATTTTAAATGGTTTTTCTTCAACTTGTGGAAAAATCTTAATTATTTTATTTAAAGGTACAAATAAAAAAGTTTAAAAACTATAACTACGTGAAAACTTCTATTAAATTATAAAGCCTATGTCACTCGAGCCATTATTACGAATTTATTGATACCTCATTCATTAAAATCCGGTAAGTAGTATAGGCGCTACTGTAAAACATACATACATAGACTTCCAAAACTGTTACCCTTCCTTTTGGTTTTGCCGTAGTCGGGTAAAAAGAGAAAAAATACTTACAAAAATATGAACATGCAAATTATTTTCAGCTGAGCAAAAATATAAGTAAGAGAACGTACACCTAAACATCCGTCACTTGGCCAGGAAACGGCTAAAAGCTTAGCCACTTTGTAAACTTTCACAAATTCTTTGCGTTTTGTAAGAAGGAATGCTTAAAATGTTGGCATCAGCATTTCGCGGCGAACCATGACCTCATTTCAAAAACTTTTCTCTTCAAGTAAGATTGATGTTTGTAAAAAAATACTTCTACTTAAAAAACGAATGGAACTTAAGATTTTCGCAAGCTCTATGCCCATGGATATTACGGTATGTTTTCCTTTTGAAATTATTCGAACTTTTTTCACAATTCATAAAAGTCGGAAATTGCGAGGTTTATAAGTTTTTTAGGTACATTGCAAAAGGTTTGCTTAAAATGAATACATTTTTACACCTTTTAGTTTGAATAATATAGCTGTGTACAACTTTGTTATTGTCTTGTTTTAAAAAGAAATCAGATTCATCAATTGATTGCGCGTTAATAAAAGAGCACTGAAGAAAAACCAGGGTAGCTCTTAAGGGAGTGCATCCATTTGTTTTGAATTTTCGGATATTATATATCCATAATTTGTATAAAAAGCTGAAAAGAATATTTTAAGGATAACGCAAATTATTTTAACTTCAAGGTAGACTTTTTCATTATCGCATAAACCGAATTCCTGCTCTTGCGTCCTTTAATATGGTGTCAAGAATGTCATTTTTACATACATTATGAAATCCCACATGTACAAAGATATTTCTTTGTATTCTTTTTCAAAGCAATAACTTACACAACCCGAGACAACCAAAACAGTATGACGTTAACGCGTTCATGTTTCATCTTCCTAGCATCACGTACTACGTCGTCAGGCTAGCGTAGGTAATTTGATAATATTACGTGCGACAGATGTTTCTCGTGTATTTTTCAATCTCACCCCACCCCAGGCGATTTATGCCTGTGCCTCTTTATAAATGACCTGCGTGGCCGAAATGAGATATAGAAAATGGTGTTGCGATATTGGCAGCTGATATTTTAGCATCGGACGAAAAAAAACTGGCAAAAAAATTTTTGACGGGAGGCTTTCGTTAAGGGTAATAATTTTGTCGGGATAGGTTTTTAATATCTTTAAATGCTAATTGTAAGCGTTCCACAACATTGTAATATCTACCTGTTTGCTTCTACAATCGAGATTATATATCTTAACTATATTGTAATGTAAGTGGTTAGATAGGGTTTTCATAAACATAAAAGAGTTGTAAGGATCGAGAGATGTTGACTTGTCTTCTTTACCACCAAACTTACAAATTATAGGTATATACTTTGGAATTTTTACATTTAATTTAAAAAAAAAACCCGATATAATAACCTGAGTTCCCTTTAAAAAGTAAAAAACACGTTATGCGCTTTCATTTGAGACCCCACCCGATGACATTCTTGCAGACATTCGGTTACTCTTCCCTACTTTCACCCCCATAACTTTTAAACGGCTCAACCGATTTTCATAAAACATGTCTAAAAACACTTGCACGTACCTCACCTTTCATACAAAAAAAACTAAATTGAAATCGCATCATCCGTTCGGGAGCTATGGTGCCACAGACAGACAGACACGTGAAACTTATAACACCCCTCTTTTTGGTCGGGGATTATAAATACTATAACCGCACACTTGACTGTTGAATCTATGCACCGTGAAAAGGTAATACATTCAAAGTCAAAATAGAGACATAATGTAAAAATAATTTTCTTAGAACATGTAACGTTTCTCCTTTTTCGAAACTCATTAATATTCAGGCAGTGCTTCGAATCTTTTGACCCTAAAAGAAAAAAATAACGGAGTACAATCGAATCATTCGTAGATACAATCACAAAGGTTTAAAGAAAACCTTTGTACAGCGAACCAGGGATTGATGGCCGAAGATTCGCCGATATGCCGATCACAAAGCGACTGTGAACGGTCTCAGTGCGGACATCGATCTATCAATTTGTTTAATTGGATTCTTTACTTTATCTCTCTTATTTTGTTCTGCTTCCAATCGGTTTTGTTAAGATTCTTTTGTGTTTTTTTGTTTTGTGGTTGGAATTTGTTGTTAAAATTTTCACAAACTTTCTTAAAAATGTTTTTAATATATGACTATAGGTTTCAGAGATATCAAGATTGTTTTGATCGGCTTTTTGATCTAGTCGGTGGTGATCCTGATTCCTAAGTAAAAGGCCCTGGGTTCGATTTGAGAATCGGTCTCACACTTCATTACACAATATTTGTCCTGGCTGCGTTCCAGGATGATGCTTAAATCAATTAAAATTTATCTCTTAAATATGTAATCTCATTATATGCGATAATGTATATTATGTAGGTACAGTTGGTGCACAAAAAGGTGATCCTTCTTTTTCACCTTGAATTATTACGTGACATAAATTTCAAATTATCATTATAGGTACAAACGTTGTCAAACTAATATTTCAAAAAGAGCACAAATAACACAAAATTAGCATTCCGTTCTAATTTCGTTCTGAAACAGTCAGCGAAAAAATATCGGCGTCATACATTGAAACACTGGCTGGAAACGAACTGAACTCAAGCGTGACTGAAAAATGTGTAACACCTTGCAACGTTTCCAACCTGTTATCTAGCAACTGTGTCAGTCACGACGACATTTGTTAAAAAATATTGAGAGAGGGAAGCATTCGAATACGTGTATGAATTTTTATATTTTGAATCACGTTTTTTTAATGCCATGGGGCTTTGTCGTGAGGTTCGTTTGAATCAGGCAGTGAATAATACAGAGTATGGCTTCGTTAGTAAAACATCCATCAGTTTTAAAGAGAAAAATAAAAATAATAATAAATAAATTTTTTTAAATAAATATTCTTATAATTTAAACTTCGGAAAACCGGCCTTCGTTAGCCTAAAATGAGGGGAGAGGTTTAAACGCACACACGGTGAAATGCAATTAAAGAATCTCTTAACACTGGTTTTCTATAAGGACCTGGTGGGAAGGAGGTGGAGGGGCTAGAGAACACTTTATTCAAAACGCTGTTTTATTTTATGTTTGGCCTTGCCAAAATGACTCTACTCTGCCTGATGGAAAGCATAAGCAGAATCCAGAGTGGTGGTCACCATACTGCGAATGCAGATAATGCAGTATGGTGACCCAGACCATGTCGGGCTAGTGATGCTTCTGCATCTTTGGGCCTCCGGTTTTGCACTCATATACGAAACACGACAGCACGATCGCTGTCATTTTACGTTGATTTTATGTGCGAGGGTACTACCGATCCGGTCGAGCCGGCCCGTTCGTGCTGAAATCAGCATACTACCTACGTTTATGTTCAAAGGGGTAATATAAACAGCTTTGAGCGACGATACGAAATCAAGGAAACTTTCGTAATGAAAAAATACCGTTCAATTAAATATGGTATATATTTAATTGAACGGTATTTTTTCATATATTTCAGCCTTCATATTAAAAAACTAAGGTACAGTTTTATGGCTACATGGATTGTCATTTATTACCTACATAGAAACAGAAAATGGAAATAAAATTCTATGTCCATCCCAAAACTCAGTAACATGTTGTAACAAGTTGCCCGCGGCGTAACGTGCCGAGAAAACTTGAGAGCTTTTCGAGTTAATTAACCATACAACTTTCTGTACGAGATAAAACCCACTATCTGCTGACTCACGCCAAATACAAACATTACGTGTTGGAACTCCGGAGGAAACAAGTAGTACGTGTAATTCGCTAATTTGATAGTTGTCCGTCGTTATTATACCCTAATAGAGTTAGCCATCGATCTTTCCGTTGTTTTTGTAAGTTAACAAGTAACTCAGTAATTAGATTTTTTATAATTTACTGCAAATATACTATTTACTTCACAAGAATATTAAGAGCATGTTTAAAAAAGACTAATTTTACTGTTCAAATAAATAATTATTGATGAGTTAAATAAATAAATGTAACTCTTTGTATGATATTTAAAGATATTTATATCAAGTACAAAGTACCATATTTTAGTAATTTCTCAATGTACCTCTGGTTAACTCACACTAACACTCGAAGTAATGTAACTAAAGTAAAATATCAGAGAACTAAAGTAAGCTCTCCATTTATATAACTCTACAGTTCATTTTGCTTCTGTGAAAGTTACTATGTCTTCCAAGCTACAGTGCTCCTTAACGACCAGCGCCATCTAGTAATTTTCCCCGGAGGCGACGATTAAATGTACGTTCAGGTGCCTGGGGACGCTTCGGTTTCGTAGATACCTCAGATCTTAAAATTTATACGATGACATGTTAAAGGTATATAGTGCCGTCGGTAGTCTTTCACAAACCACATATCCCAAGCTTAATTGCATCGTACAATTTATTGCATAGCTGAAGCGGGTGGGTTTTGTAATTACGCTTGCGCGGCCCTATGCCTGACAGGACAATTAACTACCACCAAAATGGCTGCATTTAGAGCTGGATTTCTGATTAATTAGTGTTATTACGAGAGACCTTGGCTTGCACTTGGTAATGAGCAAAAAAGTAGCAACAGTAGTAGCAAAATTTGTTTCAATTTATTTTATTTCAGGAGACACTGCACAGATCTGAATTTCTGCGTAGCATTTACAATGATGAATTCTATTTTACCAGATTTATTATCAAATGTATCTCTTGTCTGCACTTTCTGTAAAAAGTATAACTGAACAATTACTAGCCTTCCAATGTCTAGAAACGGGTTATAAGCTGTTTGGATACAACTATACTCGGTGCCATAAGTCGGCGGAGCGCCTGACACTACCGTTTTACTCCCCGGTTATTTGCTAGCCTTGCTAATTGTGAGCATGAGCATGTAATGTAACCTTAACAGACAAGATAAAATCATCACGTGGAGTTAGGCATTTGTGACTTAGAAAACGTATATTGTCAGACAGAGATTCTATTGTAGTAATGTAGGTGTAAGTGGTTAATGAGTGCGCATGCTACTGTAATTTTGGCTGAATAAACAGACTGCATGCGAGTAAAAGACCCACGCAACCTCGTTTGCGTCTCCTATTGCCCGTAGCGTGGTAATTTTCCCCCGTTTTTGAAACATTTTTCTTTGGTGTTCCGCTCCTATTGGTCGTAGCGTGATGATATATAGCCTATAGCCTTCCTCGATAAATTTACTATCCAACACTGATTTTTTTTTTAAAATCGGACCAGTACTTTCTGAGATTAGCGCCTTCAAACAAACAAACAAACTCTTCAGCTTTATATATTAGTATTAGTATAGATTACTGTACTTCATTAGACATTTAGATCAGTATGATAATGATACTAGAAAATTTTAAACATTGAAAAAAAGCCACACTCATAATATAAATTCGAAAGTAGCTGTGTGTTTGTCTGTTACGTTTTTATCACTAAACCGCTGCACCGGTTTCAATGAAATTTGGCATGGAGAAACTTTGATTATTGAGAATGGACATAGGCTACTCTTTACCGCCATAACCGACATACAAGCGAGCAAAAGCTATACCTATAGTCATTTTATATATCTTCTTTACAACTAATAAGTAATTTATGACTGTAGATAAAAAACAATCCTTTGTAATAATATTTTAACGGATGAAGTAAGCGTGGTTATGAGCGTGGCTGTGACAGCACGGCCTGGCTTGACAATCACATGGCCCGTTGAGCCGCTTGTAATTAAATTTACACTGCAAAGATTAACTAAAAATGTATGTACTAATATTTTGCGTATAGTGTTGGTTCTATAGTAAAACTTACATAGTAAAGTATAGAGATAGGCTTAGGCCTTCCGACAACCGCATGTTGCATACTTTTCAGCCTTATTTTTATACATACATTTAATACACTCCTTATTTTTTACTTTTATTGATCATGCAAATAATTACATAAAGTCCTGAGTGATTTTTAAATGTGTATATTAAATACGATTTTAGTTTACTGAGTTATCCCAATGCTCCATATAATCAAAGTTACGTAGTAGATTACTATTTTAGTTTTGATCAAAATCGGTATAGCCTATGACATATTTTAAGGTAGAAATAAAAGCAAAGAAAACCGATGAAATGAAATTAACAAATCATTTTACCCTTTACGGTTCCCGATCATCATATTTCATTACTAATTATTTGCAATAATATATTTGCATCAATAAATTCTTGTTAAAGCAAAATACTGCACACGTTTATTCTATACCACTTACAACGCTGAATCCTGTAATAAATTCACGATGAATGTTATTTATTATTCAGTTCATTAATTACTTAATTGGTTAATTGGTGCGTAATGCCGTCCACGCTATTATTTACTCTATAATATTGCTCATGAGCATTTGCATTTTTAATCAATGGTATGTTTGCGGTATTAAACTGTGTTTAAATCATGTCACATGATATATTGATCAGAAAGTTACATTATTTATATGATTGAATAAAAAAATGGGGCAAAAAAGATGTTGTTTCAGCCAATAGTGGCGTTGTAAGATTGATTACAGCTTATTTACGATTTTTCATAGAAACTGATAAGTATGAACAGTCAGAATACACAACACAACAGTCCTAGCTACTGGCAGCAAAGAAAAATTTTGAGCAGATTCAACTACTGTTATCTTCTTTCTCTTCTATAATTTATAGACAGAACCCAAGTACACTAAAATGAATAGATTTATTATATACTAGTTGTTTCCCGCGGCTCCGCCCGCGTATATGTCGGTTATCGCGACAAAAAGTAGCCTATGTGTTATTCAGATGTATAAGCTATATTACTATGAAGTTTTATCCAAATCCATTCTGTAGTTTTTGCTTGAAAGAGTAACAAACATCCATCCAGCCATCCATCCATCCATCCATACTTACAAACTTTCGCGTTTATAATATTAGTATAGATATAGAAGATACTCGTATACATAATATATAAACTAAGTTGTATTTACCATTTCTCCATAATCATTAATGATAGGAATTACAGAATCGATTCCAATATATAAAATCTACCATTGACTTGTTGATGGTAGATTATATTATTTAACTAGAATATAAACTAGACATGATGACTTACTGATAAAATGTATCACTTAAATACATTCAAGTTACAAAGAAGAAACAAAATGAATAAAAGAAACAACTCACCTACTCACCGTTACGAATAAAGATTTATTCAAAGTTCCGCTTTTTAACTTAATTATCCCAAAATTAATTAGATCCTTAACATTCATATTAAAGATCGGAAAATAATTGTGTGTAATAAATTCATACATTCTTGGCGAGTGATAGGGAAACTTTTAATCTGGATCATGAGCCCCTCGAATTAATCAAGCTGGAAGAGGCGGGGTTTCTTTGATTCAACCTGTCTCCCTACAACTGTCTAGAGACTTATTCCCATAATATTCGATAATGCAGTTTCGATGTTTGGGAAAATAATATCAGACAGGTTGTGTAACAGACACATTTATTCAAATTTGTTGTTTTTCAAAACAATAGATCTTGTAAAATAACATGATTTAGACAATTATATATTCTGCCAATAAAAATGTTTTTTTTTTCATTTTAAAGTATTGGCAAATAACGAACTACAAATACACACATCGAAAGTGTCTAGGGATCAACATATGTGTCTAGGGATCAACATATATTTTTGCAATAACTTTTCTCCTGATTGATATTAATTAAAATTTTCTTTAAGGATTCATCAAATAAAGTGTTTTCGTTTGTCACAGTAACGATAAACCAAGTCACCTTTGCGTTAATAAAGAAATTTGCCATTTTTCTAATAAAAGGATTTTTGACATTTGAACCACTAACATTAAAGTTTGAAAAAAAGACTGAAATAACAGTTTTCTTTAAAATTTTATTAGGTAACTTAAACAATTAATAATCCGTGTTTCTACCGCGAACACTAACACAAGAACATCGGTTTGGCATACTCAAAATGAGTTCATCCAAATCACGCTGTGGAATGGCCGCCCATGTTCGTTGCAACAACAAAAAAAGGTCTTCTTGCGACTGGATACCCTCCATATTCGTCAGAGCTCTTCTCTGTAGCATATCCCATGCATGCTCAATCGGGTTCAAGTCTGGCGACTGAGCAGGCCAGGGCCAAAGCCACATCTCAATCTCAAGAAATTCGCATAAAAATGCTTGATCCCTAGACACTTTTGATGTGTGTATTTAGAAAAATTGGCATTCGTAAAAACTGCCCATAGAAGTGAAAACTTAGTGTTATTTGTAAAACTAATGTGTAAAATTAAAAATTTCTTAATATTTAAATTGTCATCGTCATCGACATCGAATGTCAGCATGTCGGTGCCGGGAACCCATAAGATTTTTCCCTACCTAAAAGTGCTCAACGCGGCCAAAGAAGTTTTGTGACGTCAGCATGTCGGTGATGCAGTGACGCGAACTCATAAGATTGTCTCCTACCAAAAAGTGCTCAACGCGGCTGTAGAAGTAATGAATCGAATTACATTAAATTTACTACCATTCTTAGCACTCGTCATAAAAATAAAAGATTTTAAAGAAAAAGCGGCCAATTGCGAGTCGGACTCGCGCATGAAGGGTTCCGTAGCAGCAAGTAACATAGTATAATAGTTCTTGTAGTTCGTTTTAACTTTGATCGATAAATTGCGGTTTACGATTTATGACGTTTTAAAAAAACTACTCACTAGATCTCGTTCAAACCAATTTTCGGTGAAAGTTTGCATGGTAATGTACATCACATATTTTTTATTAGTTTTATCATTCTCTTATTTTAGAAGTTACAGGGGGGGGGGACACATTTTACCACTTTGTAAGTGTCTCTCGCGCAAACTATTCGGTTTAAAAAAATTATATTAGAAACCTCAATTTCATTTTTAAAGACCTATCTATAGATACCCCACACGTATGGGTTTGATGAAATTGATGCTTTTTTTTATTTTTGTGTGAAAATCTTAATGCGGTTCACAGAATACATCTACCTACCAAGTTTCAACAGTATAGTTCTTATAGTTTCTGAAAAAAGTGGCTGTGAAATACGGACGGACAGACAGACGGACGGACAGACATGACGAATCTATAAGGGTTCCGTTTTTTGCACGGAACCCTAAAAAGCATCATAGTATACACATCACATGTATGTTACGTACGATATATATATAATATACCTTACGACGAAGTCCATGGGCGGCGGTAACCACTTGCCATCGTTCTTACACCAGTCTTTAACAGTTCACTGCTAGACATAGGTCTCTCCTTAGAAAGAAGGTTTTGTCCTGATGATCTGTTTCAAGATTTCCTTCACTTTGCAGTGATGTCGTCCTGCGTATTTAGTCTCTCAGTCATATCTTACGATCCCCATGGATGAAATAGGGGTGATACACGGATAGATCCTCCTCCGGATAGTCCTTTCTCTCAGGGCTAGTCCAGTCACTTTACCGTGGGAGAACCACGCTTCGGCATGAATGGGCTGGTTCGACCGGAGTGATACCACGGCCTCACAGAAAACGGGTGTAAAATAGTGCTTACGTTGTGTTTCACCAAGTGAGTGAGGATACCGGAGGCCCATACCCCAATCCCCCTACCCCTACCTCCCCCATTCCCAAAAAGGCCGGCAACGCACTTGTGACGCTTCTGATGTTGCAGGTGTCCATGGGCGGCGGTAATCACTTACCATTAGGCGACACGTCTGCTCGTTTGCCTGCCTACTTCATAAAAAAAAGTTAGGAAAGGCCGACCCATCTACTCAAAAAAAAGTTTAACTTGCAAAAGTGTTCTTGTAACCTAATTGCAGAATAAATGATTTCATTTCATCATATCAAACACAAATACATTTTCATTACATTTTAATTTTTATAAAACTATTTTCACATTTATTTAAATAAATTTACAAAAAAAAAAGATTGCGTTCTTAAGTTAATTTTCTGTCTATTAGATAACAAACCCGCGTATAACAATCAACCAACTCGTCCCATATGTTTCGTTAAAAAATGTCATGCTATGATAGCGTTGTGTTAGGCCTAGGGGTGCCTCTTTACGATGGAGGAAACTCATTAAATACTCGACAATTTATAGCCTTCCAGGGAACTGATGGGACCTTCTACAAGAAAGTAGTAACCCTCTCGGTATCTTAAAAGGATGTCTTTATTTTGTTTGATACCAAAAGGGGTCTATTGTTGATAAAGAAAATGTATTTTTATTTTTGTATATATTTATGAGTGAAATAAGGATACTTCAATTTGTAAATTGCTTATTAAACCCTGTACTTTTAATCCCGTTAAATGACGAAATGTTATTCCTACAATAAATAAACATATTTATTTAAAAGGTATTTAGTTTAAACAGAAACAAATAAAAGATAATGACCTCTAAATTCATATTGTAAACTAGCTGAGCCCCGCGGTGTTACCCGCGGTAAAACAACAACTTCAAGTAACGACGCGGGGCAAAGATAGTCTAAAAAAGTTACTCCTTATGTCATCAGCTATATGCCAGTGAAAGTCCCGTCAAAATTGGTCCAGCCGTTCCAGAGATTAGCCGGAACTATTTGATTTTTTTAAAACATACATAGAACAACCCAACATTTTCATGACTTGACATTCACAATGCTCCTAGACTACGTTACCGCGTTTTCTTCTGCGTTGAATTAAAATCCCAATTACTATTTTATGTGCCTTATAAGAATCTTTATATAACTGCCTCGGTGGTGCAGTCGTAGCGTATGCGACTGCTGTGCTTGAGGACTTGGATTCGATTCCCGACTCGACCCAAATGTTTTTATGATCATGCAAATAATGTTTCAGAGTTTGGGTGTCTGCTCTGTATAATATGTACATATATTTACAAAAAAACTAAATATTATTTTTATCAGTTGTCTAGAGTACCCATAATACAAGCTCTGCTTAGTTTGGGACTAGATGGCGTTGTTTGTCAGATGTCCGATTTAAAAAAAAATATTTATAATAATTCGGCACCTATAAAAAAATGTGGAAGTATCTACTTAACATGAATATCGTTTACATGAGCGTTGGCGTTTTTCATCGCGTTTTTTATTTTTTTACCAAAATACTCAGTATTTTTTTTTATTTGAATTGCCAAAATAACTCTGGGCCGTCTGATAGAAACCAAAAGCAGAATCCAAGAGTGCAGGTCACCATCCTCAATGCGAACAAGGACAGTGCAGCACGGTGACTAGCACTATGGCGGCCTAGAGAGATGCTTGTTCACGCCCCCGCTTAAAGGACCCGGGATCATAGTGGGACGAAAACACGTGCGCTGGTAGTGAGTTCCAGGTTTTAACCGATCGGCACAGGAAGGTGTTTTGTTAAAACTATGGATTTGTTCTTTAAACACAATTAAATAAACCAATCAATTGGCGAACAATTCTTCAGTGTCATTGAATACAAAAGTTCCAAAGAAATTAATACAAATTTAACTAACGACCTATCTCTCCATAAAGATAAAAGGTAAGAATTTAAACTTAAATCTTTAAAAACCTTAAACTGTCTGTAAAGTTGAACAAAAATCGAATTAATTCCGAAATCCTTTTGAATCTAAATTGCGTAACGTGAAACTTTAAAATTGCCATTGTGTACCTAAATTAAACTTTCCGCTCGGTACGTTCAAGTTTCCAATGATAACATTAACATTTGAACCCTCTGAAAGTCGGAGTTACATTTTCTGTAAGAACAGCGCATTCGTGTACTATTGAGATACCCTGGTTACAAATTAAAGCTGTCACTGTTCTTCCTTATAAATATGAAAGAACAGCAACTAGTAATACTTGGTAAGAATAATTTTCATAGGAAACTGTGTTAATTTGTTCATTTTATGATTATTTCGTATAAGTTCTTTCATATATTAGAATGTAATTTTCACAATTGACACAACTGCTAGACATTAAACTATAACTAGGGAGGGATCTATATCATTATGTGGTCAGTTAATTCATGATATGAGTAATATGTTAGGAAATTTCAGAATTAAACAGGTTTTGAACTAAAATTTTACATTAGACAGTTACTCACACCCAAGTTGCTTAGCAAAGTCATGGCATTCATCTAATAAATCGGTAATTAACATTACATAAATGCCACTTAATTTTGTTAAACTGACAAATTATAAAATACATTACAAAAGAAAACAACATCCTTTTGTTTGTGTACAAATAATTATAACAAAATGATAGCGAGATCCTCCTTTATTCTTTAATAAGAACCAAGAGAAATGAGTTCGTTATTTACATCAACGATCGGTCTGCGGAGGATAAAATCTTTTATCTGCCATTGAATAGGATGTTTGTGCCACGATCCAAAAGAAAAATTTCACCTAATTACTGGTGATCCCACCTCGGGCCTTTTTCCGATCCCCTAAAGGGGAACGATGCAAATAATTCTCAAAGAAATATCAAAGATTTGCGGCTGATTTAAAAATTTATGTCTGGTTAGACAAGTTGGATGTTTAATTACGGATTTTTGTAAACAGTTATTTGATGTACTAAAAGAAAAATGTTATTTCTTTGAGTTGAATCGAGATCTAATCATGGATATAAATATATTTGAGTTTTTTTTTATTAACCTATGAATCAATAACATTAGAGTATGGCCAGGATTCGCATCAATTGTTATTTCAACAAATGTATTAACTATTTTGGTATCTTTAAAATATGGTAATAAAGTATATTTTGGTATACGTATAGTATATCCCGTTAGTAAGATTAATCCACATTTCCTCTAAAACACGCTGGGTTGGATGCCCTACTTAGTTTAGAATTAAATTGTAAAGTTTGTACCTTACAACATAAGCACAATTTAATAGTAATTGCGAATGTAACATTCCAAATATCGTGCTTTAAAGTGACTACGGTCTGAGATAGTAGCTTAGGAGGGTCAAAGGCTCAAAGAAGCCGACGGATATAATCGAGCTAAAATACGGGCTCTATTCACCTCTGCGGCTCAGATTGAATGATAATTAGCGCCCCACGTTTCCAGGTGATTAAGCGCAGCGATAAAGCCTATTAGATTGTAAGGCCACCTATTTATCTTAAACGTTGTAGTGACATGTGTGACAGTGACAACATTGTAGTCTACATTAGATATTACATACATGCTCTTTTGAACAATTTTTGCAATCTGTATTTCCAAACCGTCAGTCACCTTTAAGAAAAACGCGTACTTCCCCGTACGTGGCCTTTGAGACGAGATTACGTTGTTTTTAGTTCAAACTAGCTACTCCCCGCGGTGTTACCCACGGTTGTCACGTCAAAATCAGGCCGGAAGTTCCAGAGATTAGCCGGAACAGTCAGACAGTAATTTAAAAATATAGTTTCACATACATTTCGTGTACAGCTGTAAATTAAATATTACAAACAAACACTTCAATTTTATCAGTTTGTATAGATCTGAATGCTAAAAAACCATGACCTTTAAAGCTCAAAATTTAATACACTGTACAAGAAGACAACAGAGTTAAACATAATACGTAATCTTCTATCGTTTAATCCTGATTTGGCCAACATTTAGAGTAATAATTTTAGAAATTAATTACGTAGAAAAAACATTACAACAACCGCTTTTATAACTTTATATATAATTTTCATTGCGACATTTAACTCCTCATACCTTGTTAATAACAAAACCAACTACTGTCATTAACATGCACAAGCCTCAAACCCCTCCAATTTCCGTCCAACTATGATTTCAATTAAACGTATCAAAACACCCATTATGCATGACATGGGTGGAGACACGTTCAAAAGTTAAATCGCTCTCATTTGCACCGTGCACCTTATTGCAGCCCTGGGAAAACGTGGCTTTTAGTCTAGGGATGGGCCTGTTGATGTCGATAGTTTTAACTGGACTATATCATTTTTTTAAAAAGGTTTTTTATTTTGGTCCTAAGCCCTATTTATATTGGAATAAAAGAAGTCGTTATATATTGGTGACATACCAGAAAAGGTAAGAATTACTCATAAAGACACATTCTATCAAAGGTTATTATAATATTGATGCCAACAATACGTACATGCAATATTTAGATCGAAAATTCTAGAATTCTTTTACTGATTGTAATTTGGTGAAATAAACTAATTACTAACAGACTATTAGATTTGTTGTTATTTGCAAATCCTATGTCCAGCCCTAAGTGTCTTTGGAACTACGATTATAATAAAATTAAACTATAGCATAAAGTTGTATAAATTAAATCGTTAAGCATTGCTCCTTATGATTTGCTGCTTTGCAACCTTTGAACTCTTTGTTTTCGACTTAATTTATTTTAAAAAATATTTTTTTTGAGAGAAAAATTTTGCACTGAACCAAAATTCCGTAGAGCTTATCAGATGATTGATGAATTATTCTATTACACATCATCATCATCATCATCTGTCGCAGTCATAGGACCCTTCCATTGCACGCCACTCTAATTAATTTCGGACTTTTCTATATTTACCATATTATACACACATCAAAAGTGTCTAGGGATCAAGCATTTTTATGCGGATTTCTTGAGATTGAGATGTGGCTTTGGCCCTGGCCTGCTCAGTCGCCAGACTTGAACCCGATTGAGCATGCATGGGATATGCTACAGAGAAGAGCTCTGCCGAATATGGAGGGTATCCAGTCGCAAGAAGACCTTTTTTTGTTGTTGCAACGAACATGGGCGGCCATTTCACAGCGTGATTTGGATGAACTCATTTTGAGTATGCCAAACCGATTCTTGTATTGTTAGTGTTCGCGGTAGAAACACGGATTATTAATTGTTTAAGTTACCTAATAAAATTTTAAAGAAAACTGTTATTTCAGTCTTTTTTTCGAACTTTAATGTTAGTGGTTCAAATGTCAAAAATCCCTTTATTAGGAAAATGGCAAATTTCTTTATTAATGCAAAGGTGACTTGGTTTATCGTTACTGTGACAAACGAAAACACTTTATTTGATGAATCCTTAAAGAAAATTTTAATTAATATCAATCAGGAGAAAAGTTATTGCAAAAATATATGTTGATCCCTAGACACATATGTTGATCCCTAGACACTTTTGATGTGTGTACTAAGTTTTCATGACAACAACTTTCCAACTGTTTTAACTAGCAACACGGTACTTAAGACTTTCAGTTTCACTGTTAAAAGAGATTTGAAATACTAACCTAAACCTTTTTGTGGATCTAGTGACCCCACTCACTTCATGGAAAACGATGAAAAAATTACTTATGAGGCCCTGGTATCGTTCCAGTCAAGTCGGACATATGTGTTGAAACTAGGTTCCACGACAAACATTTTTTTTAATCTCTATGAGTGGTGATGATCAGTCTAGATGGCAGGCAGAAGATATTATACTGTACAATCATCCCGTGGATGTCGTAAGAGGCGAATAAGGACGTTCGCCCACGGCGACTTTTTGCAGCGCGCAACAGCATCGCTACTAACGCGCTTTGGTCGCGTTTGCAACGCGCTACAGAAGCGATGCCAACGCGCTACAGCATCGCAACTATATCGATGCAAAGCGCGACAGTGTTGGACGACATCGGGGGAAGAATGGAGGGAGGGTGGCGGTGGGTTACTGAATCGCTTTCGCAGCGTGACAGAAGCGCGACTGAATCGTGGTTATATGGGCGAGGGCACACAGCTGTAAACCGCATCGCGACTGTATCAATGCGAACGCGCGACTGCCTCGCTGCTGCATCGCTGCAAAAAGTTGCCGTGGACGAGCGATTAAGGATTAAGGGATTAAAATACGCAGGAAAACATCATTGCAAAGAGAAGGAAATCTTAAAACAGATCCTATGCCAACCTGTTTGGCCAGCGTGGTATGGTCTGCCAAAGCCTCATTTTTAAAGAAAAGTTTTTGTCTAGCAGAGGGCTGTTAAAAGGTGATAGTGATGACCTACGAGTCAAAGAAATTCGTATTAAATAATCACAAATTTTAACAAAAATAAACCGACTTCAATCTGGACCAAATTTAAATGGGACAACACGGGAAGCACCAGCTTTCAAATTAAAAAAAATCATCAAAGTCGGTTAACCCAGTCAAAAGTTATGAGGAAACAAACATAAAAAAAAAACAGTCGAAATGAGAACCTCCTCCTTTTTTTGAAGTTGGTTAAATATATAACTAAGTACCATAAACTTAAAACTTTAAGAATGTTCTTGTCCTGCTAGGAATTCATTCTAAGACCGATAATATATTAAACATTTATCTCCGTATCGACCTCAGTCACCGCATTTAAATGATTGCGTCCGCATTTTTTCTCCCTCCTATTTGCAACGTTATTTGCTCAGTTTTGCTTGTAAAAGCGCATCTCCTTTGAACTTTCCTGAATTATTTAATCGTTTAATAGAATTACTCTACTCGGTACTTTTATCCCTATCTGTTCCCTTATTGGCATATTGCTGTCTAGCATCTCTCCTAATTGGCTCGAAATATAAATATTTACTTTATGGGAAAAGTTCTTAGAGAACCTGTTTTTTTTTTAAGGTGCACTCATTTAAATAATAAGCGATATTCTAAAACATGTTCTTTGCATGTCTTTTAATTTATTTATATTTTCCATACAATTTTCCCACAATATGCCCACGGAGGACTGGCATCAAGCAGCGGGCTGGCTTACAAGAAAACCGGCCAAAATCCTTTACAATAAAGATCCCGAATAAAATTGGGACAAGGACATCAATAATAGTGATAATTAAAAACCGGCCAAGTGCTGTCAGACCACGCATAGCATAGGGTTATAATGTATAATAATAATGGCCACCCATCACTTATTATTTCGTTATTTTTGTACATAGTTTGCCAAGTAAGCACATTTGGTAAATTAGCCCGCTACTACTCTTGAACTAACAAAGTTATCTAAGCCGTTATAGTTTTCTTTCAAAGTTCGTCACATAGTCTAACATCATTCATTTTTCCAGATTTTTCGAACTAGCCCGCCCTCGCCATTTTTTAACAAAAAAAAATATCTCACAAAATAATACATAAATCAGAAAATCTTAGAAACCTCTCAATGTTTTTAAAGGGCCTATCTAATGATACTCCACACTATAGGATAGACGCGAGAAAAAAAAACATCCCCACCTTACGCGTAGAAGAGGTTTGCTAATAAATTTTGTCGATGTGGTAAATACACACATATCCATGCAAATTTTCTCTTTCTGGCACTAACCGTTTGGAAGGTAATCCGAGGACGGACCGACGGACGGACATGACGAAACTGTGAGGGTTTCGAAACATGAACTACGGAACCCTAAAAGTAGTATAGCATAGAAACCAGCCCCCTAGCGATGTTGCCACCCTATAAACCTTATTGGAAAACCAAACAAATCTAATAGAATGACATGATCTCAACGTTAAGTAACGTGGTCAAAATAAAATATTAACTAATAATACAAGAGGTTTCAGTTATTGTAGAAAAGTTATTTTAGGCTATATTGTATACAATGTCATGCTGTAAATTAACACCACTACGCAGTTAAGTATCAAGTCCCACAAATCTCTAATAACGCCAAAATGGCCTATCTGCATAGTTCAGTGCTTCATTAAAAGCCTTTAATCAACGTTCATCGCACAACAGATTTGAACTGGTTCGCGTTTAGTTATGCAACTAGGAAGAATGCATTCCGTAATTAAACTGACTTACGGCTCGTCAATTATATTTTAATGCAAGAGAACAACACTGGCACATCACCTAAGAGTTAAATGGAATAAACGTATGAAACTATTATTTGCTTATAAACTTTTTTTTATAATTCCATAATGGATATGAATAAAATATGAAGACTCGTTATTAGTAGAATTGAGCAAGTAATATCCGATTAAAAATGTTGTCATCTTTAATTCTGAATTGACATTTAATATATACATAAACTTTGAGATGTTACGATAGAAGTTTTTTTTAACTTCAAAGCAAAACGTACTTCAAACCCAATTTAATTTAGTGTTTTTAAATATGCACGTTCATGCAGACATTTATGCTAATGAAGATTTAGAAATTAAAATACTATGTTGATAAATAACACCTTTACCATATACCCGTAGTATATAATTAAAATGTAAATGAAATTCCTAATGGACTTCTTAATACAGAACCAACGCTTTCAAATGTGAGTACCTAACGTTCCCATATCGAAGAAACTTCCATTCCATAAAAGCTATAATAATAAATATAAAACCTTCAGGATCCAATCGACTGTACCCAGGTCGTATCAGGCCATAAAGAGTCTGGCAAATTAAGTCCGAAAATTAATATGCATTGTCAAAAGTAATGATCCCGTATAGGTAATTATTTTTCATTACTGTCTGAAGCGGACCATATCAAACAGTCTAGATGGTCACGAGTATTAAGACATTATACAATGACGTGCCCACTAATTGGGAGTGAAGAGAGGGAGGTGCGAAGGGACAAATTGCCTGTTTTAGGGTGACAATAAATTGAAACCGGCCGAGGGAAATTACCATACAACCCTGAACATATTTCACAATTGCTTTAATTACCGATGCCCGATGGTGGCAAGTGCTTAGAATGGGTGCGTTCACCCCATGTGGTTGTGTTTTCTTAACAATTGTTGGTTTTGACGTCTCACCCGTGAGCGTACCACCCAATTGTTGCTTGCTTGGTTTATTTGATTAAGATTCGTTAAGGTTTGTAAATGAGAATTTAATTTTTGGGATTTACTTGTATATTGGCCTCCTTTGACTCGATAACTGTAGTCGCAAACTAAAGTAGTTTCTTTATTAGAATATTTATTATCATATTAGTAAATAGATACCTATCTTACATATTAAATCATTTTAGTAATGTATTAATTTTATTACAACTTATATTCATTAATTTTATTGTATATATTTCCCAAAGTCAAAGAAATCATTTTAAATTTTTAAATATATTATAACATCATTATCGAACCCGGAACCCTTAGAATGTTCGAGACCGTCAAGTGCTGAATAAACACATGACAAATTTATTTAATTATTAGAAAAAAACATTGTCAAATTTCAGACTTGCAAGTAGCACCTTCTATAACAGTGCGTTGAATTGCATGCATTGTGTATTTTAATTTTCGAAATTAAAATGCACTTGCCTAACGGACAAGACCATAAACAATTTATTTTTCATCATAAGTAAATGCAATTTAAAAAAATAAATAATTGAATCATCTTGAAAGCATGAAAACCAAAATGCGCCGTTTACAATGTACACGAGGGTAGCAACCCCGATGTTATTTTGGCCGGCTATAAATTAATTTCGGCACAGGGCACTGCAGTTAAGCCTCCATACATTTTAATTGCTTCCATTATCGGCTATTCTCCAAAATGGCGACGTGATGACAATGGTGTGCTCCCCATGACAACGATTTGATATAAAACCTTATTCTGATTAATTTTCGAATTTACCAGTGGCAAACAGCATGTTAATTTTCAAGTGAAATTATTCGGCTAATTTTATCTGATCCCCAACTAGATAGAGTCTATATTATGGGGAACAGCCTGTAAAGTTACTTTTGAATTTAATAAATTTATTACGCCAGTAGGAATACTAAATAATTATATAATACAGAATTGTAGCCACTTCGCGACGTTAAGTACAACAGTCCGTAAACCACTAGACTACCTTTACGACTACAATACTTCTTGTAATTGACATTGTTATTTTTAGAAAATGCACCTTCAACTTTACTGCACGTACTTTTATATTATATATATATATATATGGACCTAGCAAAGTAATGGATCTGCCTCATGAAAAGCATGAGCCGAATCAACGTATACTCATTCCTAATGCAGACAATGCAACAATGAAGTATGGTGAATCTATGGCGGCCTATAGGGATGCTTCTGCATTATTGGAACTCCGATCTCGCACTCACCAACTAAACATGACCGCACGGAAGCTGTAATTTTAAGATGGTCGTCTATGAAAGGGTAGTATCATCCCAGCCGAGCTGGCCGGTTCGTGCTAAAATAAGCGTGGCTCTACTACCTTGAGCGGCGCTTGATATATGCTTTGAGAAATACCTACATATAGCGAGATATTTGTTACCTTAATCGCAACCGTCTACGAGGATGTTAGTTTGCAAAATTGGCTACTTTTCTTAATGTTATCTTGCAATCTGTTCGAAACCGAACGTAGAAAATGTAATTTGTAGTGGCCACACAAGGGTTTGACATAAGTGACACTTTAGTTTAGGTCAAAATGTCATTCGCTATGTAGATCGAATGCTCTGGAAGGTGAATTCGGTCGGTAAGGGCGGCGCGGGCCGCGTTAAATTCTGGAAAATTATCTTGGCGTGGGCCAAATTATGGTTGAGTGTTGATGGTCAGGGCCTATGGGGGCGCATCAACATCCATTTTACCGAGTGTTTGTTTGTAGGTGCCATAATTATTGTTATATAGCTTCCAGTGATACCGTTGTGCCCACTGTGTCGTTTAAGCTATTAGTTGATTGCATTGTAACCCGGGCGAGTACAACTGATTCTGGGATCTGCCCCGGTCCTTTATTGAATTGTAAACGGTGTGATGTGTACGGAGTCTGTAGTGTGTGTATGGTCTTGAGGCAAAAGAGGTACCCCTCTTCACTGCGAAGATATGAAGAAAGAAAGATACATCCACCATCCGTAAGTAATTTAACTTTATAATTATATGGTAGAAAGAGGTGACTCTAGTTTGAATTCTTTCACCAGGAGGATAGTTCTTCGATTGTCTAGCTTTTATCTGATGGGCCTGTACAGGCTGGTACAAGGTTTATTTACTTCAAGTAACAAGCCCTGGTGAAAGTTATTAAACACAATCAATATAGTTGCAGGTACTTAAAAATTAAGATCACTTTCTCATGAATACAAAATTGTCTAAAAAGAAAACCTATTAGAACAACTTCTTAAACGCCTTTAAACCTAGCTAAGAAAATCTTTATTAAGAATTAATTTAAAGCAATAATTATGTATAATCCTTTGCATAGTTGAAACTGAAAGCGGACAAAGCAAATCCAATTCTCATTTTCTCATTAATGGTCTTTACTGTCTGTTCTTTGTTTGAAGCAGAAATACATCGAAAAAGAAAGGAACAATTGCAGTCTACGGGGACGCAGTGGTTTTATTTTGTCGATTCGGTTAACTCAGTTTATGGGAAGCTATATAAAAAGGATTTTAGTTATTAGTCTTTTTGCGAAATAAGATTAGGTAATGGTTAGCTGTTCTCTTTATGCTCTTAATTTAGTTCGGTATTTTAGGTATTTACTGGAACATATATTGTTGTATAAAATCTTCACCATGGAAAAACACGAACAAATATCTTAATGACTCTACTCATAGTAATTTGATACTTTTGTTTACAAAAACCCATTCATTCTTTCTAGGCCTTTCTTTAAAGTACATTAATTACAGACATAAATCAGCACATTTTAATGGCTTTATCTAGAACTCTCTTCGTGTTTACTCCATGGTATAAAAAGGGAGGCTGCGCTCCTCTCAATGTCATTCTATTGTAAGAACTTGTAAGGTGAAGTACCTTCTAAACCAATAAAGTGGCAAAACAACAAGTTAGTGCTTTTATTTGGAAGAAGGCTTCTCTTCAAAAGCTGCCCTGGTGACGGCAACTCATTGCCCTACGTCGGAGACTCTTCAGCCTTACGTGCAAGGTGGTCTCAGTCCCAGCGTGCGTTCTGGTCGCAATATATTTGTTTGTGTCTTATTTTTTAATTATTTCTTTTTCAGCTTCAACTAAAACTGAAAATTAATTGATTGATTGATTTCAGTACATTTTTTTTTGCATTATAAATAAAATTGTACAAATGAATAAAGTTATACATTAAAAATATGTAAGTCCAAATCCCTAATAGGTACTGGTTTGTATATTTAAAGAACACTGACTTCAAGACTTCTTAAGATTAGGAAGGATAAGATTAAGAACTTCAAAAACTTACACTACTTACTACGACAATAACCGCGGGCAAAGCCGCTAGGCGAAGGTAGTCTAAAAAAAGTAGCCTAAGTTACTCCTTATATCATCAGCTACCTATCAGTTAAAAGTCCCGTCAAAATCGATCCAGCCGTTCCAGAGATTAGCCGGAACAAACAGAGTACAGACAAAAAAAAATGAAAAAAATGTTATTTTGGTATCTGTACCGTGTATACATACATTATATGCATTTAGTAAAAAGCGGTCATTTTAATATTACAAACAGACACTTCAATTTAATTAATTTTTAGTATAGATAAACAAAAAGTTTCTAGGACTTGGGATTCCTTTTGTGAAATATTCGGTTAAATTCATAATTCCGAGTCTATTACCAACTAGTTTGACACGTTTCAAAACTCACTCTTTTCTTTTTTAACTACTTAATTTCTTAACATCATAAATTTGACATCGCGTCCACTATTAATATTGTAACTTTCTGATGAATCAAATATATTCAACTATACAGACCTAAACAAACCAAAAATAGCTCCATAACTAGTTGATAACATTTTATGTCAATATTTAAATTGTAGTTTTATAGTAGTTCATATTCCCTGGCTAGCAGTTTCTCTTATTTATTTAGGGTAGGTACTGTTTTTATTATTTCGAGCTTGGAGAGTAGTAAATTAATATGCAGGTTGCCGACACAAGGCAAATTTTATTAAGTACGTTTTGATATTGCTTTTGTATGGTTTGTAAATTAGAAACAGTAAGAGAAATATATATATATTTATATACGCCCACTGTATGGTTTGTATCAATGAGGAATATGAGTAAATAAATTGTAATGATCAGAAATTATACAGTAATTGAGTTGTTTTTCTCAATTACGTACAGAAACGTATGAAGGTATACGAAACTTTGAATACAGTCACTACAGTAAATAACAGTTCAAAAGTGTATTAATATTATTAAAAGTGTACCAATATTATTGAATATATTTACTAATATTATTAAAAGGTAACATTTGTATGTTTTACGGGGTAATTTTTGAAACTACTGAACCGATTGGTTATTATTAAGAGTTGGTTAATTTCTCAACGAACATAATTATTCAGCCATTTTAATAGGTGAAAAATATGTATCACGAATTATTTAGAATAATTTCGAAACTATATTAAATAAATATATACTCTAACACTTTTAAACTTACCAGTACACGCAAATTACAGAATCATTACCTTTGAAGAAAATATATTTTTCTAATACAATACTTTAATAAGCAATATTGATATCAATTTCTTTGTAATGTCGATTCCGACTGCGTCGGCGCCAGCCCCCTACGGTCGGTCATCCCTCCGACGATAAAGGACAAAACCGGTTGTTGTATTACTGTTTTATTTTGTTTGTAAACGTCACATGGGTCGTTACAGCGATGTATGAGATGAGGGTGTACACGGACAGATGAGAGTACTTCAGCTTGAAGGTTTGTCTTCCCATAAAACCTTTGATTTTTATTAGAAAGTGCTCAGACTAGTATATCGGTGTTGTACTGTTTGTATATTAATATTGATTGATGTAAGCACACTTTAGTAGATCATAAAGCAGAATATATTAAGTTAGTAATCTAAAGTGTCAGAATTAGGAGAAGAATGGCAGAAGTGGCGACCTTATCACTCGGAGGCGATCTCTTACAGGCAACCATGAAATGGAAGTGTAGGGCAGTACCTGGTGGGAAGTGAGTATGAAAAGGAAATTAAAACAGTATATTTACAGCAGTAACACATAGTACGCGCGATTAAATAAAGAAATGAGCTTAATAGATATTCTGTACATAGTTATTTGGGATACTCTAACCTACTTGAGATGGATTTCTACAGTGTATAATTTTTGTTACATTGTCTTTCTTACATAAAAATGATGATGATCAATACTCTGATAATATTAATATAAGCTCTATCTAGTTCAGTATAAAATAGCATTTTGAGAGATATCTAAGGTTGTTGTTGGAAAGCCAATTTTTTACGGAACTTTCAGTAGGTAAAACTTTGTTTTTGAGAAGCTTTCTGTGTTCAGAACAGACACTGCTACTAAAACTAATATGACAATATTATACTTTATACAACATCAATACTTTAAAAACCTCATTATAATATTAACAAAAACTATTGACATTCTTACTTTTAAATTTGGTTAAAAAAGCACATTGAACGTGTACATTTAAACCAAAATTGTTTATTTTCCAACCGCTCTAAATTCAGATATAGACCCTAAATAAGTTGTGGTCCCAATCTTTAATCCAGCGAAGCGGAAAATACTTGATAAAAGTGAAATGGGATATCTTATCCAGCCATCAGAACTGTGTCACAGAGTAAATGAACCCTTTTCTTTGAGAGACAAACTAAAAAAGATAAAATGTTCCTTAGCGAACATTAAAGCTCCCGGGACTGCGGGACACGGCTGAGTCCACCGAGTCAAAATAAAGTATAGAGTGGGCAATCGTATATTCACGCTGCCCGGCAATAAATGTTGTTTTATGTACTTACAAAAATAGGTAAGCAAATAAAAATCATATTTTATTTTTTATAGTTATCGTTTGTGGTTCCAAATGTTTTAAAATACACTTTTGCTTTTGATAATTCTATCAAATGATATAATTATCTTACAAAATCTAGTTTTTAATCTTTCTTAAACTTATGATTTGTACTATTATAAAGGCGATGTAAATAAATTAGGTATTCAGGTTTGTATACGACTCTTGGTAAGCAGGATTTTGGAGGTACCGTTTTTATTTTGACGGGTTGGAAAATCATTTCGGATCTCCTACTTCTTATGAAAGAGCTAAGAAGTATGTAGTGATTTCACTAAAAATCACATCGACAGCCGGCTTCAAGCATCTTACTCTGAGAGGACCTGGGGTCATCCCAGGTCCTCTCAGAGTAAGATGCCCGAACATGTTTATTCAAGTAAACTTAATAGAATAAAAACATTTTTTTTCATTCCAGCTTCTACTTATCAATGATTGGAATTTAGTAATTATATAATTAAAAGTATTACCTTATTCCCTAGTCAGGGATTAGAAATGTAATCAAAATCTACCTTCTCTATTCTATCGTAAGTCTACATAAGCAAACTGTATCTTTCGTTGCGATGCCCTCCACTCTACCTAGTTACAGGATTTCAAGCGTGAAATTTTATCGAGAGTATTAATCTTTAAAAGTTTCCTGACTGTGCCCTTTGTCTCAGATCTGCCTGCAATAAAATTTATTCCAACATCTAATCGGAAACAGATAATTTCGGGCAAAACTCCCGCGGGCTCAATGATTTTCGGTCCCATTCAATTCAGATAGCGCAAAGAGGATAATATTAAGTAATTATTAGATGTAGCTAATTATTTATTACCTTTCTGAACAGTATAAGAGAGTATTGTGGGAGATATTTTATTAATAACCTTTCTAAATGTTAGGGCACACTAGTCTTAATAAAATTGCAACAGCTTATGTATATTTTGTTTTGTAACTTGTTCAAATATATTAAAGCCTTTAGAGTTATTAGAGAGAGTGGAAAAATCAAAGGAAATTTAGTTTTAATGTCATAGTAATTAGTATAGTAATAATTATACCCACAATTATAGTTTTTTGCTTATTTCACAAACAAATTATCACTTCCTTTCGTCTTAGAACTAATCAAAGCTTGTTGTTATAAATTATACTCTAAAAACTATGTAATACTAATATTTACTTATTGAACTACAACCTCAGCATATTTATTCATCAGCATCATAATCATTTGATGATATCCAGTGTCTTGTTAACAATTTATTTTATATATTTTATAAGTAACGATTCCAACCACGTATAAACGCCTCGTTCGTTTAAATGTTAATAATTACTAGGCATACAATAAAATACATTATAACCTTATAATTCAATTGGTGATTTTATAAACAAGTAAATAATTGATTCATATTAATATCTTGGAGCCTTCCGCTCGTCAGCTTCCGGCGCGACTTATATTTCATATCATAGATACTACTCCTACTTCCGCCATAATAAATCTTTAATGTTACACAATCCTATATTATCGAATAATAATTGTATGCTAATTAATCATTAGAATATTTATGATAAACAATGTTTGATATTATCTACTAAATATGTGAATTTAGTATTAAATTGGGTCAAACCTGTCAAATACTATAAAAATACCTTCCTTCGAGTAATTGGGACGCATTCATACACCGACCGTTCTACTAGATGTGCATTGGAGAATATTATAAGGTTGTGCTACTATAAAGTGTTTACTATGCCGCCTTCTTCGCTAATCCACCGTTACATATAACTGAACCCTTTCTAATTAAGGTCTATTGAAGTTACTATTTATCTGTCTACTTCATCCATAATGCATGAAATCACAAAATATATTAACATTACACAAAATGAACCGGAGCTATAGCCTAACCGATTTTTTTAATTCGTCAATAGTAACTTCAGCAAGAAACTGTTAATCTACACTCTTATTATCGTATTGCTGCAGCAAAATAAGTGAATGATGCTTGACGCTGATAAAATTAAACTCATTATGTTGGCTACAGACATGCAGTAATGCCAACCGCAAGCTTTTTGTGATTCCACTGACAAATGAACAGTACCCTCAGTGCCGCACACACAGATGATTTTCACGAGTGAGTAGAATATTAACACACACGTCACTTGTTTTACCTGACATATTGTAGGTGTGATGATATTGTTAGCACGACTAAATAAGGATAAAATTAATTTAACAATAAGTGATATGGATTTAAATATGTAATAGTTTTTTTGGAATTTAAATGCATATGCACTGCCTCGTTTGTCTAGTGGTTAGCGTAAGCGACTGCAGATCAAGAGGTCTCGGGTTCGATGCCGGGGTCGGACTGCTGTTGGGTTTTTCTTACAAGAAATTCTTAATATCAGCCCGGAGTATGGAAGATGGCGGTGTTTCCCGCCCGTGCCTCGGAGAGCACGTTAAGCCGTCGGTCCCGGTTGTCATAAACATCTATGGCAATCGTGATTGGGAAGTCAGTGCCCTCAAATATATTGACAACTAGTTCAATCATCGAATTCAGTTCGCCCCAGGGTTGCGGAGGTCCGATGCCAGTCGCTCCGTGTAAAAACTGATATTCAGGTAAAACCGGTTGAACTAGTAGCTGACCCCAAATCTTGGGAATAATGAAGGCTAGGAAGACGAAATGCATAATAAATAAAATTTCAAAATATTATTCAAGATACTAGCATTTCTATATAAATACTAAAGTTTTGTTTAGTTTCATGGCAATCTTAAGCTTCGGCCAAACCTAAGCGACCAAAGCGACTGCGACGCGGGAGCGTCCGCCGCGCGGCGGACGCTGCCCATACTTTCCTGTAGCGCCGTGCACACCTA
This sequence comes from Diaphora mendica, assembly GCA_949125395.1. Classification (NCBI taxonomy): domain Eukaryota; kingdom Metazoa; phylum Arthropoda; class Insecta; order Lepidoptera; family Erebidae; genus Diaphora; species Diaphora mendica. The sequence continues at coordinate 36,963,279 of OX421310.1, read as the reverse complement.
TGCGACCACAAAGCGGGATTGCAGTGTCCGCAAAGCGGGACGCAGTCGGACGCACGCGTCTAATGGTCAGACGTGTGTACGTGCAGGAAAGTTACCTTCCATATTACGAGTATTATTTTGTTTTCGTTCCACGATGACTACAACAGATGATAATATTATGGAAATGTTCATTGAAAAAGTGAGAGGATATCCCATCATATATAATTTGAAGAATAAAGATTAAATTATAAGAATTTACGCAAAAAAGACAAAATATGGGATTCGATCAGTCCGGAATTTTCCGGTCCGGAGTTATTTAAGTGACTGTTGCATAATGAGAGGCAATTAAAACATGAGTGTGTATATACACGATACATATAGCAAAACTAGCTGAGTTACGCGGTGTTACCCGCGGTTATTGTCGTACCGCGGGTGACGCCGCGGGGCGAAGCTAAAAAAGTGCCCAAGTTACTCCTTACATCATAAGCTACCTATCAGTGAAAGTCCCGTCAAAATCGGTCCAGCCGGAACAAACGGACAGACAGACTAAAATTGTAAAAATATTATCCATACAAATAAATGCATATGTACTATGTATACACGGTACATATACCATACCAATAAATGAAATTGGAGTGTCTGTTTGTTATATAAAAATAACCGCTTTCACTGATGATATAAGGAGTAACTTAGGCTACTTTTTTAAAACTAGCTTTGCCCCGCGGCGTTACCGGCGGTACGACAACAACCGCGGGACCCACCTAGTACCAGATAAAGACGCGCAGCTTTAGTGACTGTTCACTAGCAAATGAAGTTAGCGGTTCGCGTCGCAGTCGCGCAGGTGTGCACGATAAGTTTCGCGTCTTGGATGCTACCGCTTCGCGTCCCGCGTCCCGCGTCGCTGACGCTTAGGTTTGAACGGGCCGTTAAAGCCAATTAAATATAAATATAAATTCTTCTACTACTTTAACTATTTCTACATCTTTTCAATATTTTAACAGGACTATCTCAATAACATAATGGACGGAACAAAATATTGATTAAAAATGTTAAAAACATAGAAAATCGTACACATCATATTTGAAACATACCTAGTCATATACACAAAATATACTTTATATTTTTAGAGGCTTTCGCTTAAATAAAAGTATTTAGGTGAGTATATCTAAATAATTTTCTATTTATTTAACACAAAGAAACTTTAATCACGATTATTGATATACAAAACATAATTCTAGAGTAGTTGTAGTAGAGGAATTCTATAAACGACTGCACGTTTGGCCTAGTGGTTTAACGGTCACCACGCCGTTTCCTACTTCGCCAAGTGTCGTGGGCTCAAATCCCACGTAGGACAACACTTTGTGTTGTGTGATCCACAAATTGTTGTTCTGAGTCTGGGTGTTCTTTGTGTAAAAAATACAGAGCACATTGCTTTTCATAGCATAACTGTATTTCTTTGGAGTACGTATGTTTTCAGATCTTATAAGCCGCAAAACAATGTTGCAAAGTGTGGGTATATTTAAAATGAGCTTGTTTGTTCAGGGCGTTGAAACAATTCTACAAGAAAATTTCACGTCTAAGCAATGCACCTTCTATTTTCTTTTTGTACTGTATATTTTCTGAGGCATTATGTTGAGAGTAGTGTAATGTTGAGTTAAAGGTTATACTTTGTTACAAAGTTGACTGCAATTTTTTGTAAAACTCTAACTTCTACCTTCTTTAAGCTATGATAACCACATAATCATCTACAATATTGAAGTCTGAATTTCAAAGTCTGAAACTTAAGAGTGTTGTACTTGAGATTTCACCATAGTTTGAAAAAATATTTCGGACAACTGACACACAGCTTTCTAGTTTTAAATTAAGCACAGCTTATACTTAGAGAACTTGTATACAGATAGAATACTTAAATTTCATTTTTTTTGTAGTATTTACATGGTATACATAGGGAACATCCAAACTCCGAAAGAAATGTTATCAGATGGTACAAACATTTGATCCGACCTGCGAATCAAACCCGACACAACAGTCACATAAGCTGCCAGCCAGAAACCATTACGCCACCGATGCAGTCAAAAGGAACAAGTCAAATGAACGTTAAATATAACATTAAATAACGATTCTTTAGGAAAAATACTTTCGCGTTTGTGCTAAAAAACTTTTTCACAGCATTAATTACTCTATGACAATAATTGCGAGCGTTGGAGCGTTTCGTCTGCACAAAGTTGAGTAAATGCTCTCTTACTGAGGCCTATTCATTTGGAATTTAACGTGTTCGCAGTACTTCACTTATAATTCTCTCTCGCAGTAATAAATAACTGCATGATTTCACGTGTCTGTTCTAACGCGATTTAATTCGTTCAATGTGTTCATGTTCACTGAGCTTTCGGTCTGATTGCTCATTATGAGTTCATGCCGTTGCGAGCTATTGTAGTGTTTCATATTTAGGACCATTGCTATTTAACGCATATTATTTTATATTTCAATTTTAAATTGTGATTTTCTAAGAATAATAATAACAATTCGTTGACCTGGACTTTAGTGCCACTTGTTCTGAGTCTTAAACTTCGGCTTTTATGTGCGTTTTACTATATCTCTCAATTTTCGCACAGTGTGTATGAGGATATACTTTGTAGACGATTAAATTTTCCTTGTCAATCGGAATAAATGCTTTTGTTGTTTCATGATCATCTCTTTTGACTCTTTCCGACATTGCTTACGTTCGCCTTCAATCCTGAAGTAGATAAAATGGACGAAACTGTCATTAATCATTTAATTCTCATTTTTAAGTTACAGTTATAATGATAAATTATTATATAATCCTGTTAATGAAAAAATTAAACGAAGTACATAGTCTTAAATAAGGTATTCTCGAAGTGTATATATATGTAACAGGTGAAACTCGGAGCAAACCCTTTCACGGTACACCAACAAACTAATCCCTGAAAACAAACACCAACTGAGCCCACAGAACTACACAAAGCGGGCCCCTCAGGTATTCAGATCACAAACCAACCACTTTCCCAAATCAAAGTAAGACTCAAGGCAAACACTCTATGAAAATGTGATGTAAATAATAAAAAGGTACGTTGTAGAAGCCTTCGGAGGCTGTCACTCCCGGCATTGTCACCCGCCCCTTCCGTGGCGGTATATTTCAGATTCAATATGCACTAGAGACGAGAGACCATGAAAAATGGCGTTTCAGCGCCTATTTCTAAAATGGCTTTGAATTTTTGTAGGTGTTTGCTAGTGGGGTCGGATATGTAGACGTTAGTTGGTGATTTCTTTCTTTTCTTTTTACTGAAATAAAATATCTAAGATAATATATCACGTTTGGTCTCGTGGCTGAAATCGGCTAGGAGTAGCTACATCACCAAAATAGTACTTAAACATTATAGCCATTACCTATTTACATCTTGAAGCAGTAAAAATGACAGCTGTTACCTTTTTACTGTACTACTTACGGATTGAATAGTATGATATCTAATCTATACTAATATTGTAAATTCGAAAGAAACTCTGTCTGTCTGTCTGTCACGCTTTCACAGTTAAACCACTGCATCGATTTCAATGAAATTTGCCATGGAGAAACTTTGATTCCTGAGGAAGGACAACAAGCTACTTTTAAATGCAATAATCGACATACACGCGGGCAAAACCACGCTCAAAAGCTAGTAGATAATGTATTATCTATAGGTAAAAGTCGATATTAGTGCCGTGGCATCTCAAGTGCCGTTAGAAATTAACTACTATTTATTCACGATACACATTCATATAGTAAGTAGATAAATAAAGATAAGCCTCACAATTAATCCGCATTTGGCATCAAGTCCCTAAACAATAAATGACGAATGAAGATTATTATTGTTCCTAAGCCGTTGGTACAAATAGTTTCATTATTAATGCGAGAGTATAACATGACAGGTAGATGTTCGAGTGGAGGGTGAAGCCATTGACTCTCATATAATCGGCTTTTCTATTTCATTTTTAGTTGCCATATAATTGTAGCTGCTTCCCTGGGGACGGGAGTACTGAATACTAAGATATCAAAACTGTTGTCGGAACCTCGATGTAAGTCGTCTGAATGTCGGATTTTTGAAAATCAATTTTAAATGTCCCGTGAGGGTGGATTTACTTCTTTTAATTTGAAATACAGACGCCCTCGTCTCAGGGTTGCAGACAACTTACCGATACGAAATAGTTACTGAATGTTTCTTTTAATATTTATTTTGGTTTGATTTATTGTAATTTTACTGTCTCGTGTTGAATTCACTTGCTAAATTACTTTTAACAATCATTTTAGAATTGCTGCACGTTCACCAAATTAAATTCATTAGACGATATTACACTGTTTATCTCTCTTTATCCATATAATATATTTTTTAAGATAGCTAACGATGAAATTGGAGCGTTTAGTCTCAAGTTATTTCTACCAAAAAATTAAACACTAATTTCCATCTAGATAAAAAAATTGTTAAATTTTGATTTGCCTTAAGTCTGGCCGCTGGGAGTTTTTCAAGTTACTTCAATAGTTTCACCCTAATTCGTAAGGCTTGAAACGGTTCTAAGAAAAGTATAAATAAATTTGCAGAAATATCATCATCGTCAACTTCAGCTTTTAACAGTCCACTATTGGACATAGGCCTCATAGGAACCCAGTAATTTGTGTTAAAATTTCCTATTATATGTTTAAACTTGGACAATTTCTGGTAAAACGACGACTTAGATTTGTAGGATTTATACTTTATCTTATTGCGTTTTCTGCGCTTACTTCCTTTTTAAAATTGCTACCAATAAAGTTTTGTACATAAATGTATTACTTATATCCTGATATCTCTAAACACACCATACGAATTATTATATTTTTGCATTAAAACACATAAATATATCGAAGAACCTAAAAAATTGGATACGTAATATAAATATTGCATGTAATTTTAAGAAGGTGTTAAAATCACGAATTGGAGGCCGGGTAAATTACAATCTCATAACCTGTCTCTCAAAATTTAAATTAAAAACAAATTTCCCTTCCACGTAAGACTCATCTCACACAAATTGAAGGTAAACATGGATTTTGGTGTATATTGCAAAATGAGTAACGGTGTATACTTAAGCAATTCTTCTTATTATTAAATCTGCCTATGAGTTTACTGGGTAGTAATCCTTTCTGACAAGACAGAGTTCGTAGGTTCTATTCTTGCCCAGGATGAATAATTGTATGATAAGCGCGATCATTTCTTCTGCGTTTGGATTTGTTCTTTCTCTGGATGTAATTTGTCTATAATATGTATATAATAATGTATAGTTCTCTCTTTCAGTAGTGTGGTTACCATTTTTTTAACGTGTGGAGGAAGTCCCATCGGGCCCTGACCCCACCAGGGTTTGCGGCGGGGTGGTGTGTCGTTATCGGACTGACTAAAACCACACAATGTGCGACTGGTTAGCACAAGCTAGTTTGGAATCAAACGATAATTATATGAGTTATCTCAACTAATCTAAACTAATAATTTAAAGAGGAAAGATTAGATTTTTTGTTTGTTTGTAGCGATTTAACTCGAAAAGTACTTGACCGATTTAAAAAACTATTTCACCATTAGAAAGCTAAATAATCCCCGTCTAACATAGGTTATATTACATTAGTGAAAAACTTAGGAGTCCGTATGAAAACTTCGATAATGTAGGTAGATAGGTGTAAAAAAAATACCCAAAAAATCCATATATCACGTGCGCTGCGGAAAGTATTGACAATAGAGCAACATTATGTACTATAGTTTTGTAGAGGACATCAATATCCACAAAAAATCCTGCGGTACCATTTGTCTAACTATTACAGGTATGTCACAATAACTACTTTTTCATGTTAAAATTTGTGAGAGTGACGTTTAAATTTTTAGTTAAATACCTATGTCTACCGTGCGAAGCCGGGGCCGGCTGCTAGTTTTCATTAAGATATCTCATATGCAAACTGTTATTAGATGGTTCATAGAATAAGTTCCGCATAGTGGTAACACATTCAGTTAGCAATGTTACAATACCACAGTCAATTGTGAAATTGGAAAAAAAAACTTTACAAATTTTAACTCATTTCTTGTCATGTGTTCATCAAACTATTTAAAAAAAAATAAACAAATGACAGCAGCAGATACCGAGATTATAGTCTAATTTGTGGTTTGCGATATTTTGCCAAAAATCACACTAAGTTAACCTATTGTCAGATATATGAAAATACCTCTTAGTACTTAATGCTCCGTTTCAAAAGCGTCTAGACGTCTAAAAGACCAGATTAAAATTTTGGCAAGGACACAACCGCAAAATCTACATTTTGATTTGTTTTTCTTTTATTTACATAATTGAGACTGTCTCAATTTTTCATTCGCTGACTTAAAAAGTAATAAGTTTAAAAACTCATAATTATAACGGCGTTACGGTGAAACATACATAGATTGCCATAACTATTACTCGTCCTTTTGGCTTCGTCGTTATCAAGTAAAAGGATTTAATTCAAATATCAAGTTATTTACATCTGCCTTAGGTATTTGTAAACCAACTTCAATGTCATTTTTTGTAATTGTGTAGAAAATTAAAAGTGCACATAATAATGATATAAGGAGAAACTTAGGCTAGTTTTTTTAGACTAGTTGCGCCCCGCGATGTTCCTCGCGATTGTTGATATAAAGTTGCAACAACAACCGTGGGTTACACCGAGGGGCTCAGCTAGTAATAAAATATAAATAGTGTCAATTTTCTTAAGATATGTAGGTATATTAATCATCATAGTAGGGTATTGAAGATACTAAACTAAGCCGGTTAACTAAAATTAGGTAGACATCCGTAGATTTGCTGAAAAAAAAAAAACAATTTAAACTCTTTTCTCTTTTAGTGTAAAAATATTATAGTCGTTTGAGTAGCAATATGAATCAGAAAGCTGTCCAACAAAACTAAAGACGCGAAACAAATTAAGCAAACTGTAGCCAGGGAGCGGCACTAACGCGGTAATGGGAAAGTTACTTTAATAAATTTATAATAAACTGAACGGCCTCATTATAAAGTCGCTATTGTTTAACACGCGTATATTTCCCATTGTTCTGTTGAAAATAATTGATAGACACCCCGTGTCAAATGTGTACCTAATTTGAGATTATTTTTGTTGTATAAAAGATAATATCTCAGGCAAATTTAGAATAATTTACCAGTAAATAATTAGCGACATCTTAAAATTTGGATGTGTATCGTATTCTTTTGCACGTGTATTTATAGAGACATGAGAAAATAGAGTATATATAAAATAGAAATAATTGTTCCTTTTATTTGCCAGATATTCTAAATACTTCTAAATTCTGACACTCCCAAAAAAATTATGCTTGTTTATATTCGGGTCGAAACAGTGCTGCTTTGCATACAAAGACGATTATCACCTCAATCGCAGTAATACACCAGTATGATGCCAATCGCCGAGTTTTGTTCCGCTTCGTACCCATAGGTCTTTTAAAAGGTCTAATATACGATACTGATAGGGGTTCTTGCAGGTGAACTTGTAGGTATGCCTACAAGTTGTCACCGTAAGAAGGGGTATGCGGGCAATGATGTAATATAACACACACAAATTACATCAATGCCCGCGTTAAGAAAAAAGCATAATAATATATTACATATTAATAGGAGAACTTTTTTCACAAACTATTTTGAAATCGGCTTTAAGGCTACCATGATACGGCTTAATTTAATTTTTTCACATGGGGTTACTGCGATCATACCTCCAAAGCTTAAATATTGGCGATATCGAAATTCTGTAAAAATACTTTTTTTAGACTTTTAAGGTTCCAGCTACCAGTAACCACTACCAAAACTGTAAGTAGAGCAACCGCGACCAACGGTTTAACCTCTTTTTTGAGCCACAGAGGGGTCTCAAAATACTAAGAACAGTCACTTAGCATGAATGGATCTTGCTAAAATAACTTTGCAACATGTTATGCAACTTACGTGGCCACCACTAAGCCACTCTTACTCTTTATATTCTTTTTTAAATATTGGTATATGACTTTTTCTTCGTGATGTGATTATTTTAAGTCTGTCTCATTTCAACATTGGCGTCCTTCCAAACATGAGCTTTCATTTTTACTTGAACATATTTTATACCTTAACTAAGTGTGATATTTATACCTGATTATAGGTTGTTCATGTAGTACTACAGGTATTATAAAGGATGTACTAAAAGGTTTGGCACAAAGAAATGGTAGGCGGTAGCGTGAACAGTGTTTTCTAAGCAGCTTATGATTGAACCCATTGACCCAAAAAGAGGAAAATGTACATTAAAAAGAGACAATACCGGTAAAAGGAATTTATAACCTAACATCTTGATATAAGTCTCTACGAAACAACAAAGTATGTATTGAAAGCAAGTTAATAGGTATTTCTTAGTATACGTTAAAAGTATTAGAATAGAATAAGGCCTAGTTAGACGTGTCATCGATCCGGGAGTGTCTGAAATCGGTTCGGGTCTTCCCTAGAGTATCTTCTGAGGCTACTACGGAGGGTTTTTAAAAAACATACAACAGAGTCCTGGCTACTGTGTCTCTAAGGCGCCGGAGGTACGAAAGTTTTTTTCACCGCTCACTTCTAGGCTGCTGACCGCCAAACATATCATATATTGCTGGAAGTTGGGAGTTGGAAGATATTCCCTAGTCTTGAAAGACCCAAAAATCAGTTCTATTAAACAAATTATTTACTTTATATTATATTTGGACCTTAAACGTAACAAAAGCTTTTGATAACAAACCACATATATTTTTACTGTCCCCATTTTACCGCCTTCCTATCGGATCCAAGTAGAGTATACCTTTACAACGATTACCGTAATATCCACGATGATGAGTTCAATAAACGTTATGGTTGTAATGATAGCTCACATCTGTGTGCTGATTCAGCCAGATATTACGATCTAGGCAGTAACAAAACCATATTACCATGAATTATGAAGATAGATATTCCAATTTCAAGCAAAGGTTATTCACGATATTATGTAAAAAGTTAAGAAACATAAAGATATACTTTAAGTTACAGATATAAGAATTAAAATTGGGTTCAATTGCATCGATCTTTTTGCCATAGAAGAGCCATGCATTGGTATGTATGGAACTGGTTGAGCCGAATGTTTTTTTAAATTTTTGGTTGCTTTTTACTACTTATCCACGTACATGCGTACAGGTATCTAAAGACGGCGATAGTCACTTAAAACCAAGCTTATTATTCCAGCGGAAATTAATCTGCTACCTCTGCGTGGCACAGGAATTTTAGCTAAGCAAGAATCTAAAAGTGGCCTGACGTCATGAGCAAGTTCAGCCTTTTCCAAACAGTATTGAGTATTGTATTTAAAGATAAACTGCGTCATATACATTGCCATAGCCAAAACCTACTGAGAGAGTAGTTAAAGGTTACTACATGGGTAATACTAACGCAGTTTGGAAATCTTTCAATTTTAAATAAACTTAATTTATCCTAGTTAAAACTATGTGTTGAAGTAGATACTTCTGACAAATTTATTGCTGCTAATTAGCTGATGAAAGCCATTTACTTTAATTAAATCTCTTTACGTGTTCCAAAGATTCCGGTGAAATAGTGAGCCGTTCGGTCGCAAACAAGCGAGATCGCTGGCTTGTGTCCAAGAATGTGTAGTGTAGAGGAATCACTGTTTAACACTATCAAATTTAATAAGACTCACAGGTGTTAATTCATGATGTATTAGTGAATTTACATCACACCTATATAACTATAATTTCAGGGTATTATTTTCTAAAATATAGTAAAACGTAAATTTATTCATGAAAATTAAGAAATATTTTAATATATATTCCATTGTTATGTTAAGGCATAGTTTCTTGGGCCTATTTTTTTGTATTTCAAGAAACAGTCATAAAGATGATAATTCCCATAATTAAACATAAGACATAGCAAAAAAACACTTAATCCAAACTAATATTATAAATCTGAAAGTAACTAGGTCTGTCAATCTGTTACGTTTTCGCTGCACCAATTTTAATGAAATTTGCCATTTAGATACTTTGATTTTCGAGGAAAGACAAAAAAGCACAGAAAGCTATTTCTTCGTTTGTTTCAGACTAGTAGAGAGTTGTTTTAGGTACACCTACGATTCACAATTTTAATACTACATAAAATCCTACTTGTTATTTCGATTCAATATTTAAGGATTCATCAGTTTTTCTAGTAACAAAACGCTTGTTTTGTTTTGGAAATAAAATTAAACATGTTTGAAATACTAATGCCACTACTAAGTATTATTAGTTCTAAGTATTTTTAAGTATTGTGCCGTACAGAGAAAGAATATTCTCATTTGCATTGTGTTGTTGTAAGCTTTCTACATAAACAATTTCATGTTGTTTTTTTACCGTTCGTGCAGCTTTTAGGTTTCGTTTAATCTATTTTACAGGCGAATTGAGCTTCAAGCTTTATTACAGTATGGCAAAACTTTGGAACAAAACTTGAAAGTACTGTTTTAACGCGTGCTAAACAAATCCCTAAACAAATTCTCTTTGACAAATCAAACGAGGCTCTTAAAAGCAAACACCTCTTGTTTCCAACTTTCTGCACTTGCTTCGTTTTTTACAACCTCCAAACGCACATTGTACTGAGCACCTTCGCTTATTACCCTTAGAATCTTTGTGCTTCTCCCCTGCTGAATTTAAATGGAGAAATTATTTTCAAGTATTTTTCGGAAGAGAAGTTTTATTGTATTGTTTGATTGCGTGTCACTCTGATAGATGGAGGAATGGCTCAGAAATGGTGTCTCCTTTGTCGTTCACTGTATTTAATGTTGGGTTACGGACGAACGAATTTATTTGAAAGTTTACTCAGTGAAAGCTCGCCTCGTAAAGTTGAATAGTCGTTTTAAAGTTTTTTGGCAAGTTAGCAGAATGGCGAGTATTGGCGTCCCATTTCAATTCTGCCACATGAAATGCATACAATTGTGCTTTTTTTGTAAAAAGGCTGTGTGTCAAAAAACATTGCAGTTGAGTTCATAAAGTCATTCAATAAAATTGTTATTTGATGAATGACTGATGATCATAACAAAATATGATAAATACTGAAAATAATTGACGTCCCGAAAAAAAGTATGCAACTATAAAAAAGCGACTAGTGCCTGGAATGAAATCTAGAGTAGTAACGTAAACACCTGTCAGTCTGAACTACGATAGCGACATTGAGACTAATATATATAAAGGGTAGTATCGATCTTGTTACCTCTTGTAACATAAACGAACAATCCTAATCTCTAATCCTAGGTAATAAGTACTATAATTGATTATCATCATCATCGATATATTGCAATCCATTGCTGTACACAGGGCTTTCTAATTAATGCCCACGCCCAGTGACGCATGCTCTTCACTGGGCGTGTAGTGAGTGGTGCGTTCCTTGAATTTGTCATTCAGTGTGTAACACCGTAATTTCAAAATTAGAAATATATTTTTGTACTAGTAGAGACCTCTGTGATTGCAGAGTGTAGTCAGGCTCTTTAAGGAACTACATAGTTAGTTCACAGATTGTACGAGAGATGGCAGTAAATTAGGCATTATATAAATTCGATCGATTTAGGTTTTTGAACGAAAGAAGGAATCATTTCAGGACGAAAGTTTAAATGTTACTTTTAGCTGTGGTGGGAGAATGGAAAAAGTAGGAATAAACTTCTCGAACAATCGATGGATTCCATATAAAAGGAATTTCTTCCAGTTTGAGAGCCCTTTTCTTTCCTGAGCGGATCAAGAAACATTTCTTAATCGACAGGTTTGGGTGTTACAAGTGATTTCCTATTTAAAACGGAGTACATGGATGACCGAGGTTTGCTCGGTTTTTTTTGGTAATTTTTTTAAAAGGAATCCTAGTAAGATCAATTTATCGCCCCTTCTAAATTTCATGAAAATCGATAGAGCCGTTTCCGAGGTTTATATTATAAATACAAAATTGCTCATTTATAGATATTAGATAGATGTAATGGCTTGTAGACTCAACTCTGTCTCAGCTTTGAATTTTTTTTAACGTATCGCCTGATGATAAGCGATTACCGCCACCCATGGACACCCGCAACACCAGAGGCGTCACAAGTGCGTTGCTGGCCTTTGGGGGACGCGGAGGGGGATGGTGAAGGGGTAAGGGTATGGGCCTCCGGTATCCTTACTCACTAGGTGAAACACAGCGCAAGCGCTGTTTCACACCGGTTTTCTGTTAGGCCGTGGTTTCATTCCGGTAGAACCGGCCCATTCATGCCGAGCGTGGTTCTCCCACGGTAATGTCCCATATGAATGTCTACACTTACCTACATATTTAAATGTTAAATTCTGAATAAGTCTATAGGATAGACATAGCCCCATCACGTCATAAAAAATAGTTATACTGATTTTTCCTCCAATATATGTTATTTAACTTGATTAACAACAAGATTTTTCAACGCCAGTGTAAACAATACAGTATCTCTTATGGAACGAAAACTCTCCAAAGAAAGGTGCAAACCCGTGTGCGAACCCGAATAGTCCCCATTAAACGAAATAACAAAAACAATTTAAGTAACAAGTATTTGTGAACTGCAATGTTTTGGAATTACAATTTCGTGAAAAGTTTGTGGCTAGTACAGAACGTACATGGCTGTAAGTCAGTCAAAATGTTTAATATCAATCGATATGTCACTAAGTCATAGGCCTTAGTAAACAAATTATTTCTCCACAAACATTTGCAACCTACAATTTTATAAAAGATATTTGTACCTACTACCCACCTAAACAAAAAAAAAAAACACAACTACCTTACTAACCACGCTAATTAGGTAATATGCTTTTGTTTAAAACTATATTTTTCTCTGTAAGTGATTATTGTAATCTTTTGAGAAATAAATGTCTTTAACCACAAGTCCACCCGTGCATAAAGTTTTTTTAAATAAAATGGTTTACATACACACATTACATAATCTATATACATATATAAAAATGAATTGCTGTTCGTTTGTCTCACTAAAACTCCAGGATGGCTGAACCGATTTGGGTAATTTTTAATCTTGAAATATTTGCGGAAGTTCAGAAAAGGTTTAAACGGTAAGATACTTAAATAATAAGTAACGGAATATACTAAAAACTACAATTTAATTTTCTAATACTAGCTGTGAAACATTTGATGTCTTTTGTCTTTTTATTTTAATTTTTATTTAAATTTAATTTTTGTCAAATATTTCAGGAGCGTTCAGAAAATTTTCAGTTTTATAGCTGTAGCTAGAGGTTCGATCTCCTTCGTTTGTTTTGTTGGGATAAATATTATGTTTTGACCGTATTTTACACAAATGGTCTGGGAGCCAGGTACAAATTCGGTCAATTATTTCCTCTCGAGCAAAACTTCGTAAAAGGCATTAGGAATGTATATTATGAATACTCGTGACCGTCAGCTGCGACTCCGTCGGTGGGGCAGGCAGTGGCAGCCTACCCAGCATGCAGAAAAATATATTTTTTTCAGTCACTTCCTCCCATTTTAAAACTTGTAGGATTATAGTTTACCTAATATCTTGAATTAAAAATAAAGTCAGTTGATCATAACATGGTGGATTATACGTCAGTTGGGCACATGAACATGACAAAAAAAAATTTTTTTAATGATTTCCTCTCATCTGGAATTTTTTCTGGTGATAGTTTATATGCTACTACGAATTAAAATTGATGTCAGCTTGCTCTATCCCAGTGGAAAGTTTGTCTGGCGCCTTGAAAGGTGTGACGCAGCTGCATCTATCACCTAATGAATCTTATCAGCTGACGACTTTTCCTTTGACTTACAGCTAGCTGATTCTTTTCAATATTTACTAGAGCATGTTAACAATCCTCTTATAATTTTTCATCCCAAAGGAAATCACATTTCTTAAGTGATTCGGTGGTATACTTAATTTAAAGTTTTGATAACCAATATAAAGTTTAATAATGGAGAAAATGTTGTTATAAGTAAATTAATTAATAGCATAATTTTTCAATTAACGAACTCCGCCACGTCTGTCTGTCTGTTCGCGATAAATTTCAAAATCTACTGCTCGGATATTGATGCAGTTTTAACCAATAGATAGAGTGATTGTTGAGAAATATTTTCGTATTTAATTTGTTTTTTTTTTTTAGAATATTGGCTTAGATATAACTATATTTTTAAGCGACTGCATCATATAAATGTCGTCCGCTCATAACGCAGCGAGATTCACAAGTTCTTTTTCTTTAAAAAATAGAATAAATCCTATTTCGCGTGGGACTTTACTAACATCCACGATTGGCTGTGTAGGAAGCACAGATTCGTGACCAGCTAGATTATAAGCTTTTCGTATTTTAAATAAAAATAATCGTCAGGTCAAATTATCTTCGCTAAATAATTTGACCTTACGATTATTTTTATTTAAAAAAAGACACAGTAAGGTATCACGTTAGTAATTTTTATTATATACTAGCTAACCTGGCGAACTTTGTATTGCCTTATTTATTAACCGACTTTAAAAAAAGGAGGAGGTTCTCGAGTGTATTTTTTTTTTTTTGTTTGTTACTTCATAACTTCCGACTGGGTGAATCGATTTTGATGATTATTTTTTTATTTGAAAGCTGGTGCTTCCCATGTGGTCTCATTTCAATTTGGTCCAGTTCTGACATGTCATCCATGAGAAATCCATATAAGTCTTCAATTTGCATTAAGTATGTGCGCGACAAATTAACGAATAACTCAATATTCCCGTATGGTCCCATTTTAATATGGTTCAGATTGAAATCGTTTTTTTTTGTTAAAATTTGTGATTATTTTACATAAATATATTCTAAACTAAACTATCGAACAACACCTTTTTTCTTCTATACAAATCTTGTCCTGACAATGACAATAACAAATAACTGAAAGTTATGGGCGTACATACTTTTTTGTGATTCATTTTTATTTATTAACCGATTTCAAAAAAGGAGGAGGTCTCAATTCGACCGTATTTATGTATTTATACATTCCTAATGCCTTTTACGAAGTTTCGATTGGGAGGGACTTGGTCATGAAAATCTGTCACTAGCTCCTGGTCCCATGTTGCATCATATCATAACAAAAAACACAAAATGATATACAAAATGTATAAATGTAAGAATCGGTTGAATTTATTAAGAACTAGTTGTTGCTCGCGGCTCCGCCCGCGTGTATGTGGGTTATCGCGGCAAATAGTAGCTAAGCAATAATGTGTTATTCTGATGTGTTCCCTATATTACTGTAAAGTTTCATCCAAATCCGTTCAGTGGTTTTTGTGAAAGAATAACAAACATCCATCCATCCATACTTACAAACTTTCGCGTTTATAATATTAGTAGGATAGGATTTATCAAGAGTCAAATACTTGTTGTTACCTATTACATAAATGATTAGGGTTTACTTTGAACTGAAGATACGTTTACTGTTATAAAATAACACGGCTTGTGTTATTTAAGTGCTAAATATTTTCACAGGACCGCCTGAACCCCTGAGATTGCACTTTTTACAATGTTTTCGGGTCAGTTTAATTTCAAACTGTAAAAGTAGGGTAATCATATTTGAACGTTTGGCTTACTAACTGGGGTAATATGGCTGGGTATAATGTGAACGACTAACCGGAAAGGTGAATTTTATATATACTGTGAAAAGTTATTAGAAAATAATCTCGTTTTCATTAAATAGTACTAAAAATTCAATTTTAAAGGCCTCTGTTTTATCATCGTATATTTATTATACTTATTTATTTATCCAGGTTATATTTTTTTAAGAACAAAGCCCTGTTTTACCGGTTTCAGATAAGTTTGGGATAGCTTATCTGACTGATAATTTGACGTATCTTCTATACAAATTGTGTGGAATTATGCTATCCGGAACTTATCTGAACACAATGAAACATGGACATTAAGCTTAATCTTCATTCTAAATGACAACTAATGCACATTCGGATATATATAAGCCCTCTATAATATATAACAATAACAATTTTAAAAAAATGCATCTTTTTTTATCGTCTGCAACATAGCAATCTGTTATATCAACAATAAGCTTTGTTTCTGGCTGATGTATTTATCTGGAGTGATTTTAGTCACAGTGAGCCATGCCAATTTCCATTATCTTTGTTAGACTTTCACTTCATGGGGCGGAATCTTTCCACGAGTGTAGGAACGCTATGTCTTTGCAATCGTTTGTGCTGAAGTGATCCACATCCGCTCAGTTTTACTGCTAGTGCATTTTTATGTCCAGATAGCCTCTCTTGGTATTAAATACTAAAATTAGTGATCATATTAAAAAGTAAAATGTCTGCCATCATTTACATAACCCAAACAATAATAAAATAAAATCTCTCTCATCTAAATGAGCCATAAGTTTTCGAAAGTGATTGAGTACACAATGAACAAGATTGTAGAGAACTTTAGATAATAATATTTGTTCATAAACTTTATAAAGCCCTGAAACTAACATAAACCATTCCCCAAAGCGTCGAGACAGCACCGATGTAAATATTCATATCAGTTCGAAAGTTTGTTCATAAAAATTATTACAAAATGTCCTGCATTGATTAAATTCATGAAAGTTTAAAGGAAAAACTATAAAAGTTTACAAACTAAGCGAGACGGCTGTCGTCTTGCGAATCGTAAATGAGATCGGAATAAAGTTGGTAAGGGATTTTTTATCGTTTGAAATAAATTATACATACATTATGATATGCACATCAAATTTATAAGCTTTTGAAAGATATAATATATTTTTCTCGTGTCCACTATATCATATCAAGAGAGAGAGAAGAAGCCTATGTCCAGAACTCGTGTCCACTTTTAAAAACTGTTGACCTTGAAACTATCAAATTCATTTACCAGGTTTTTGGCAATTCAAAAAACTGGTAACAGAAAGTATATAACATTCCGAATGTACATATGGCGTATCTTGCCGGATCTTTTCCATAGGAATGATATATAGTTTTTGAAAGGTATTTGATTCGAAAAAGTGTCTGATTTTAACAAGCTTTTTATTAACTTACAAAGCATACATAATGCTTGGCACTGTATGTTCGGGTGGAATCTTGCTACTCAATTTAGAAGCAGATATCTTCAACCAATTTAGCTGAAGTTTCGCAAGCATATGTATACAGCGTGACAATACAATATTATAATGACATGGAGCTGATCTGATGCTGGAGCGGGAAGGTGGCCATAGGAAGTCTGTAAAGAAACGTCGCAACATCATCGAGTTTGAACTCGTTTGATTCGTCTCGAGGCATTCCAGTAAAAGCTTGTTTTTAAAAAGCTTTTTAAGTTAGTTTATTTTTACTTGAAATAAAAACTTTTTTTTTCATTTAACTGACAACTCCCGCATTAGGAATATACATCATGTGTCGTGGGGGACTTTACAAACATACATACATACAACTGAGAACAACAATTTGTGGATCACACAAAGTGTTGCCCCCTGTAGAATTTGAACCCACAACACTTGGCGCAGTAGGAAGCGGCGTGGCGACCACTCAAACCTCTAGGCCAACCGTGCAGTCGTTTTGAAAACCAACAAGCAGTTTCTTGTCATTTTCTTTTCCAATCGTCAATTACAACACAAACGATTGATTGCTCTTGATTTGTTTTCCAAGTTAAAAACAAAGAGTTGAGCTGAGTACCATCAGTTTTTGATTACACGCATTTTAAAAACACAGAACAAAAAACACGTCAAACCCAAAGGAATTTCATATCAATTCAAAAATTTAAATTTTCCATAGTAATTTCGCTGTGAAATCACACACTTGCCCTAATTTTGGAGGAGTCGTTCCGCGGGTTAACGCAAGCCCCGTGCTCTCGGGACCAATCGCAACGTTTGTTACCCAAAGTGGGGACGAATAAACGAATTTAGGCGAATAATTTTAACCCATGCTTAACTTTGGCTGAGGTAAAATTTTTGGCTGTTACATCCCAGTTTAATGAGGTTCTGTTTGTTTTAATTTGCCTTGTTATCGGGGTTAGTTTATAGTGACATTTTTATCTTTGGGGTTATCGGTGCTGAAATAAGTTTCGGATTTTGTTACGGTTTTAGTAAAAATTGTAATGGATAAATATTGTCCACGTGAATTGGAACAAAAATACGATAAAAGTGTCGTAACAGCAATGAGTGGTACTTTCTCCTGTGGAGGTAATATGCAGATATATTGCATTTTAATATATGAATATATATTGTATAACCCTGCTAAGCTAGTAATGTTTACATAACTTTTAGCCTCATGATAAAATTTCTTGAAACAAGAAATTGTTTACTTTTACGAGTATTACATCACCAAAATACTTACAGTTATAATATTAATATTTCGGACATCTATTATCAATTCATATTTTATCAATTTAAACAATGTAGCACACTTTCTAGATAAGAGCTAATTAATATTTATTTTACAGGTTCTATTCATACTGAGTTTAGTCATCGGTGAAAAAGTTGGGATAGTTTAGTCGTACCATATTTCTGAGGAGGACCTCGTTATTGATAGATATTGGAAGTAGGGGACTTCTTTGATCTTACGTTTTGTAAGATAAATATTGTTTATTAATGTTAATATTTTTTTTAGATTTAATAATAAAAACCCACAGTTAGTAATAAAGTTTTAAGAATAGTCTATTTGACATATTTAACCCCTGCTACCTCTGTTAGTTACCACAATTAAGAAATTTGTATGAGAAAAAGTTGAGCGTCGCATCAAAATGAAGCTACTCACGAAAAATTAGCTTGATAGTAATAAACGATAAAAATAGACCCGGGATCCTGGACTAATAAGACGGTATCATTTCCTTCGAAACGGCTAAAAAGCTATGCATATTAAATGTTCTCACATTTCTCAACATAAAATTTTGAAATAAAACCTTTTTCAATTACGAACTTATCAAGGAGATTATCACATCCAAAGACGGATTTTATTTAAGCTGAACGACTACCTTCCCGCGTCTCAGGTGCTTAAAAAAAGTTTTCAATCAAATCACCAGAGTAGGCAAGGAAATCGGCAAAAGGAAGCGCATGGGTACAGTCTGTGACTGATTGACAACATTGTAACAGAAAAATGGGACCACATTTTCCTTAAAAGTTGTGGACCGCGTTCATTTGTCAAAATGACGTTTTTCCGCTTTTTTGCATAGTATGAAAATTACATTTCTTTTTAGAAAAGTTTAATGCGTTTACTTTTGCAGTTAAAATGATGTCAAGATATATTATAATTATGAGTTTAATATTTACCAGCCGTTAGAACCTCGTCTACATAATATACCTATATCATTGTACTATGACATACTTTTAACTAATACTACTACGAGAGCATTTTGTAATATTATACTATTTAGCTATTTAGTAATAGTAGTTAGTAAATTTAGTAATATTATACTAATATTAGTAAATAGTTGCTGGCTTTATTTGTGTTATATATTTTTGTTCCACGTAAACTGTGTTTTTATATTGTTTTAATGTTTTTTTACGTTTTTATTTTTAACCCCCGACGCAAAAAGAGGGGTGTTATAAGTCTGACGTATCTGTCTGTCTGTGGCACCGTGGCTCGCGAACGGATAAAGCGATTTCAATTTAGTTCCTTTTGTATGAAAGGTGAGTTACGTGCGAGTGTTCTTAGACATGTTTCATGAAAATCGGTTAAGTCGTTTAAAAGTTGTGGGGGTGAAAGTGTGGAAGAATAACAGAATGTCCGCAAAAATATCATTGGCGTATGATTACTCGATAAAGTGCTTGAGTGTTGTCTATGTGTTTTCCTACTCGATAACTCACATACTCACATATTTCAATCAATTTGAAATTATTTTTGAACTGGAATGGGTATGGGAATACTACGTCATTGGGCCCATTATCAACATATCAGCATCTGATGATAAAATCCTAGGGAAATCAAGGGAAGTTCTCAAACACAACAATAAGTTAGTATAAGTATGTGTATGTTAAAATATTGTTTCACACATCATTTAATTTTTCAACAATATCCAATATATTATACATTATTTAAATATTTTATAAATATTTATAAAATATTTAAATTTTCCCTCGTACAAAACCAAATTCAATACACGGATGAACAGACAAATTTATTTATTTATAAAGAAGGTCTAGTTCAAAAATATATCTCTCATCACATTGACTAAAAACAGTTCGTGAATAAGCTTTTCCCTTTTTTAACCCCCGACCAAAAAAGGGGTGTTATAAGTTTCGCGTGTCTGTCTGTCTGTGGCACCGTAGCACCCGAACTGATGAAGCGATTTCAATTTAATTTTTTTTGGATGAAAGGTGAGTTACGTGCGAGTGTTCTTAGATATGTTTCATGACAATCGGTTGAGCCGTTTAAAAGTTATGGGGGGGAAAGTGGGGAAGAGTAACCGAATGTCTGCAAAAATATCATCGAGTGGGGTCTCAAATGAAAGCGCATAACGTGTTTTTTTACTTTTTAAAGGGAACTCAGGTTATTTTGTCCGGGGTGTTTTTTAATTTTGAGAATTTATAGTTATCCTCATACTTATTATTGTTATTTTTAATACTGAATAATGACGGCAAATCTCAGTATCCAAAATAGCATCCTACTAACATTATAAACGCGAAAGTTTGTATGGATGTTTGTTACTCTTTCACGCAAAAACTACTGAACGGATTTGGATGAAACTTTACGGTAATATAGCTTATACATCAGAATAACACATAGGCTACTATTTGTACCGATAACCGATATACACGCGGGCGGAGCCGCGGGCAACAGCTAGTCAACAATAAAACAAAAACTTTAGAAAACGACAAGTCTTGAAAATACAACTTGCAACGAAGTATACAATACTATTAGCAACATAAAAACTTAACAAAAGTAAATAGTTGTCTGTCTATTCCAAGGACTTGTTGTTAAAAAAAAACCAATGAGATAATGCAAACAAAAATTTGGGCATCATTTCTCATCATTCTGCATTTTTTTAAAAATATTATTCATTTTAATATTCATACTCAAATAGTTCAAAAGTTACTGCATCGCACCACTCATACGATTAATAATGAATTGATGACAACAGCATCCAGCAAGCAGTTACCTTCTTAGTTTATTACATTTCTCAGTTTCTACCAAAACACTTCCCAATAGAGTCATACATTCGTAATAGGAACTAACTTTGCAAAATCCATATCCCCATACCACGAAACTTCAAGCGTCACTTGGTAACAAAGTTATTGAGTTGTGGATCGACCGCAGCCACACTGAACGCACCAACTGTTTGCCCAACTCGATACAGTTGTGCTAGCCCTAAATATCCTTTATTAGAAAAACTTTATAATTTATTGAATGAATTCGGCTAATAATATTGTTAGTTTATTAGGGAAATTAAGGTGTAAATTTATGTTGGAAGACCGGGTCAAAGTGAAAACTTGGACTATTTCAGAATTATGTGGTTTAACGATTTGTTACAGCCTTCCATTAAATAAAAGATACCTATGAGGAAATACTAATGAGAAAATTGTTCTTAAAATGCGTTTTATTTCTTACTAATTTTCTTGATTGCCAGCAAAAGAAATTATCTGTACTAATATTATAAATTCACAAGTAACTCAGTTTGTCTGTCTATCTATCTCAGTTTGTCTATTACGCTTTCACGAATAAGACGCTGTATCAATTTCAATGAAATTTGGCATCTTGAGGAAGGTCATAGGCTACTCTGTACTGCGATAACCAACATAGATACACGTGGGCGGAGCCGCGGGAAAGAGCTGGTTTCTAATAAGTTGCTATTAGCAGATAATTTACGTTTTTCAAGTTATTTTAAATCATATATAATGTACGGAATCCACGGACCGCAATCTGGTGGAAACATTTTGTCGTCTCTATTACGTGGTCTTATAAATCCCATTTGCATACGTAAACATGTACAATGATGAATGAACATGAAAGTTCAAAACTCTTTTTTTTTTTATTTATGGCCGCCAAAGTGACTCCACTCTGCCTGATGGAAAGCATAAGCAGAATCCAAGAGTGGTGGTCACCATACTCACTTTGGTCTCTACGTGCACTGCAGTCACACAAAAGAATACTGGTCACAAATAAAACCAAGCCTCCGGCTAATTATCTCAGTAGAACTTCATCTGGTGAATATTACAGTACCGTCCGATGTGTAATTAAAATTTCAGTACAAAGCCGAAACCTCGCATGGAGTGTACGTGACCACGAATAATTTAGTTACAGGGATTCCCCCGTCTATCATACGCTTTGACTAGTACCTCCATACTGGACGTATTTCTGCGGATAAGCTCCAATGTAAGCCTACACGCCAGCGAACCACCAAATTCCTTTGCAGGATATTGTTAAAGCAGCTTTCGTTATAACTTCATTTAGAAATTCATGTTTTTGGGATCAGAACTTCATAATGTATGGATTTAGGAGGATAATGGATAATGAGGATAATGTAGGAGTAGGTATTTTAAATAATATAGTCTTCTAATTTTGAATATCTTATTTTGTGTTACAATTTTTAGAGGAATTTTGCCATTAGAGAGAAAAGATGGTGGAAGGTGAGATACAAAATCAGGTACAGTATAATAACTTAATAAACTGTAAACAAGAAATAGTAAAAGGCACCTCGTACTTTTTACCTTCGTTTGCTATTAGACAAATCTACGTAGTTTATTACTCAAAATGTACGATTTCACTACGTGTAGATTTACTACTTGTGTAATCATCATCAGCAACCTATAATGTCCTAACTTCTTGTGTACTTATTGATATTTATAATATATGTATGCCTGACACCGTTTTGGCAGAATGTTGCGCCCCATCATAATCCGAACTTCCTCGAAATATTCTTCTTCTCTTATAATATATAAAAATCAATTACTGTTCGTCTGTCACGCTAAAACTCGAGAACGGCTGGGCCGATGTAGCAAATTTTGGGTTTGAAATGTTTGTCGTAGTCCAGGGAAGGTTTAAACGGTAAAAAATGGAAAATAACTAATCCAAATGTCACGTGTATGAAGTAGCGGGCACAGCTAGTACTGAATAATTTTTTATAACGAAGTCGTACATACTTTGTGAACCATATTTCAAAAACTTATTTCCGTCCTTCATTACTAATATTTAATATGGACTGCCTATCTTTGGTTTGATGGCCACGAAACAACAGGGGGACGTCAGTATCATAGGAAACGTTAAAATAACGAGGGACATGCAAATTGACGTATTATCATTCAGTTAACGATTTGTTTTCTTATGCGCACTTGAGATACAACTGGATATGACCATGCATATGCAGAAAATTAATAGTAAAGAAATCCATTAACCGTCTTCAAACTGTGTGCGGAACCCGAGTAGATATTGGCACAGGTACCTTTGTAAGAAAAGGTACCTTATAACTTTATCGATTAGACTCTATAGACATTTAATGACGTTACCTTACTATTTACTTTTGCTATTGTAACACTATGATATCCAATAATAATTATTTTTACGGGAATTAACGCGATCACTTATTTAAAGGTATTACATACCTCTGATGTAAAACATGAAATGATTTATAATTTAACATGAAATAAATAAATATAAATATTTCAGACATCTAACACATAACGCCATCTAGTCCCAAGCTAAGCAGAGCCTGTGTTATGGATACTAGACAACTGATACAAATACATATAATACTTTTTTTGTAAATACATACATATTATACATAGAAAACACCCAAACTCCGAAGAGACCGCCAACCGCGAGACCAACGAGGCAGTCAACAAAATAACAACAACAAAAATATGTTAATAAGTTTAAAAGTTAGTACTATTGAGTAGGTAGTAGAGCCACGCTGATTTCAGCACGAATGGGCCGGCTCGACCGGGGCTATACTACCCTCGCACAGAAAATGAACGTAAAATGACCACGTTCGTGCTGTCGTGTTTCGTTGGTGAGTGCGAGACCGGAGGCCCAATTAGTCTAGTCAACAAGTACCATACTTGTTGACTAGACTAAAAGATGCAGAAGCATCACTAGGCCGCCATGGTGTGTGTCACCATACTGCATTGTCTGCATTCGCAATGAGTATGGTGACCACCACTCTTGGATTCTGCTTATGCTTTCCATCAGGCAGAGTAGAGTCATTATGGCGGGCCATACATAAAAAAATAAAAAATAAACTATGATATCCAATTATTATGAGTCTAATAAATTCTTATAGTTGTTTCATGCGATATAATTTAAGATTGGAAATTTTGTGGGGTGTTAAAGTGGTTGAAGAAAGATAATGAAAGTTAAGGGATATAGCTAGTAGATTGGATAGTAGAAGCAACAGCCGAAATGGGTTGTTATTATATTTTAATTTTTAAAGAAACTCGTTTGCTAGAAATATATCTTGCGGCGTGGGGGACTTTACAAATATTCATAAGACGGACCCAAACAATAACTACAGTCAGAACAACAATTTACAGTGTCCCATTTTAGGATTGAACCCAAACAATCAAAGAAAAATGTGAGTTAACCATACCTTGTCTTTGTTTTTTTTTTGTTTTTTTTTAAGTATTTTATGGCACTCTTAATTGCCAAAAATAATTATTAAAAAATAAATAGGTAGGTACATAAAGGTCATAGATACCTAAAAAAATGTTTGGACGATTAATTGCAAAATATGTAGAATTCATTCGAGGTCGTAAGTGGGAGGACAGCTGAGTAGCTGACCTAAGTGATATTGAACGCTGTGGGTGCACAGCGAACAACCCACGCAATTTATTAATACGTTTATCAATAATACTTGAGTGAAGTCCTTGTTACCTGAACTATTCACGATTATTACCTACTAGCGTAGCCCCGCGGTGTTACCCGCGGTACGACATCAACCGCCGTGCAACGTCGAGGGACGAAGCTAGTCTAAAAAAAGATGCCGAAGTTACTCCTTATGACATCAGCTACCTATCGCTGTAAGTCCCGTAAAATCGGTTCAGCCGTTCCAGAGATTAGCAGGAACAAACAGACAGACAACAAATATAACTATTGAATTTCTGATGTAAGTATCGTATATAATACTTTCATTTGCATTTACTGTCAAGCTGTTAATATGGAATTACAATCAGATACTTCAATTTTAATCATTTGTATAGGTTTAATAAATTTGCTATACAAATTTCAAGAATAAATCATATACAGACCAAGAGTAAGTAGTAATTATAATTAATAAATACATAGAAACTCAAATTACGAAGGCAAAAGTCCATTAAACACGACTCGGATCAGCTTCATAAATTAATTAGTTGCTAAAGCTGATTCATTGCCAGTTCATGGTCGGTAATTGTTAATACCTATACTAAATATAAGGAGGTACTCATTACCATACAATATTCTAAAAGTTTTCCTTAACTAGCTGTGCCCCGCAGTGTTATTCACGATACGTCAGAAACGGGAAAACATAAGTGTATTAAGTATATTGCAATTCTCGAATCATTCAACTAGAATACTACATTTTTGTTCGCAATAAAAAGTAGCTTATGTGTTAAATTCATGTTGGCAGCTATTTCCATATCAGTTTTTGCAAAATTGGGCAAGCCGTTTAAACGTACATACACATACTTACACCTTTGTAATATTAGTATGACTTTCCTACGTCCCATAATAAACACACTGCTCTTCATTTCCTCGGCGAAGTTTAGACTCAATTCCTACTTAGGTTTTGAAATGTAGATCTGTAGGAGATTTTTGCTTACTTTTACATAAATACATTTACTTTAAAAACCTTTCACAAAGATTATAAATACTTTTTACAGAGTTTAAAAGTCAACAAGATTTAATACTGAGCTTAAAAGTGACGAACGATGTTTTTGGACATTGCCCATTACTCAAAGCTACTTAACCTCCTTGAAACATTTTCATCTCTTTACTTTGACAATAAACGCCTTTACCTTGACTGTCTTGTTGGCGCAGTGGTAGCATAAGCGACTGACGTGCATGAGGTCTCGGGTTCGATTCCCGGATCGGATCAAATATGTTTGTATGATCTGCTAATATTTGTTTCGGAGTTTGGTGGTTTTCTATGTTTAATATTAAAAAAGTATATATGTATGTATTTATATCAGTTATCTAGTTTGGAACTAGATGGCGTTGTGTATTAGATGTCCAAATATATTTATTTATTTAAATCAATACCTCAATCAGAACCTAATCCAATAAAAAAAGAACACATAAAATACATTACTAGTCCTTTTCTGCGCTAACGTTAAAAATATTACGAGGCAAGCTTTCAAATGAATGAGAAAAGAAGATCATAAACCACTTTTTCCGAGGTAAAAGTAATTTACAGCGACCAAAGCCTTTCAGAACTCCTGTCAAGTGTCTATTGTGTACCAACACAAAGAGTTTTGACAGACTGGATCCCACAACAATCCACTGTTGCACTTTATTACGTAAATACTCTGAAGCTTATGATTTTAGCAATATCTTTGAGTTTAATACTCTTGAATTAGTAAGTGAATGAATATAAAACTTTAATTTTAGTACTTTAAGTTAATTATAATGCAAATGATTTTCAAAAGAGTCTTATAACTGACACACACACAGTGAAAAAAAATCGAAGTTAGCCAAAATCAATCACAGAAAATCAATGAAAATCAGTGTAAAGGAATTCTTTCTTTGTTTTTCACTGATTCGATTACTTTACTGGAGCCCAAACCTCGAGGTTACTCTTAGGAAAGCAACGCGCTTGAGACCCTTGAGTTGCATCGATGGGCGTCGATAGTCACCCTCAGGTGAACCGTCTACTCGTTTGCTCAGCGAGAATTTTGTGAAACTTATTATAAGGACGAAAATTTATTTTGAGAAATTGTCCACAAGTTGTGCCATCATGGTTGTCATCAAGTAGTTGGGTAATAAATAAATATTTCGGACATCTAACACACAACGCCATCTAGTCCCAAGCTAAGCAGAGCTTGTGTTATGGATACTAGACAACTGATACAAATACATATATATATATATATTTGTAAATACATACATATTTTACATAGAAAACACCCAAACTCCGAAACAAATATTTGTAGATCATACAAACATTTGGTCCGACCCGGGAATCGAACCCGAGACCTCATGATCAGCAGTCGCACACGCCAACCGCGAGACCAACGTGGCAGGCAAAAAAAAATTAAAGGGTATCATAAATCAAACTATTAAAACCTTAATGAATAGTTTGTGATCACATAAACTGCGCACACTAGGCTCTAATAAATTTAACGAGTCTATTTTATAGACAGATCGAATTACACAGAAGGTTGTTAGAGTACCCTCATAAACGTCAAATGTGAGAACATGGGTTCAACTCAGGTTTCGCACTACGGCTATTTCGTGTTACAGCCTTAATATCGACGGCAATACCTGTGCTCTGAAAAATATAATTACTAAAGCCGACAGCTGTGAGTTTTAGAAATGTTGAAGGAACGAGAAACACTAGTTCTTGATTAAGAATACCAGCTTAACACGATACATTGTCGATTTTAATATATCTAAGGGCCGGTTTTTCAATAGTCAGATAAACAGTCAAATAGCATTTATTCCTCAGTTAGCGTAAGTTTGGGTCTTTCAATAGTCAGACATCAGTTATCAGACGAATAAAGCTGTAATCTGACTGATAACTTTATCTGTGCTTTCAAACCTCAGTTAGTGTTTTATTCTGTAGAATAGTGATTTGACGTTGTGTATTTCTCTTGTACCTATTTGTGGTAAAGTTTAAGTACGTTGTCGTTATTGAATATTTGATAGATTATGGATGTTTTTGACTCGATTGACTTTTTGTTCTGAGGTAAAAAGGGTTATTAGAGAAATATAGGTTATAGATACTATAGAGAAGATGAAGAATTTTTATTTCACACACTGCTATCTAGTTCGAAACAAAACAGAGCTTGTACTATTGGTAACGAGAAGATTTCCCTAGTGGCCGTTTGCGGAACTAACGTATGACAGACACTTCTACCGAGTTCTACCTGGCAGTTTAATGTACAGAGCGAGTGCATTGTTATTGTTTCATTGATAGACGTCTACGGAGAAGTAAAAAATACGTAGGTATTTTAAAAGTGGAATGTTAACGTGTATACGTATTTTTATCTGTCATACGTTAGTTCTGCGACTTGCCGCTAGGGAATCTGCTCGTCACCATTTAAATTCTTTCTACAATGATTTCATTGATTGACGTCTACGGAGTAGTAAAAAAAAATACTTTAGGACCACTTGGTGAGGGTAAACAGTATTCTAAAAGTGGAATGTTAACGTGTATACGTATTTTTGTCTGTCATACGTTAGTTCTGCGACTTGCCGCTAGGGAATCTGCTCGTCACCAATAGGTACAGAGAACTGACATAAATACAAATATACTTTTTACTTTTAAACACATATTTATTAAACGTAGAAACACCCGTTTAAAAAATTACTATGCACCACCCGCAAACCCGGCATTTCATTTTTATAAATTTTGATTTTAATCATTGTTATGGACTCTACTACAGGAATATCATAAACGACTTTTTACTAAATTATTATTTACTACATCTATTATAGACAAATAATAATTCTAATCGAATGCTTTCATTTCATTTAATTAAATATCCCAAACCGGCAATCGTATAAAAGACAAAAAGAAATAGAAAAAGAACAGTCAACTTGAATGTTGTCTAAAAGTTTCTGGTCCTTATCTAACGTGTGACTACCTGTATATCTGCATCTCACTTGCGCATGATTACAGTGAACATAGCTGTGAAGGACCATCAAGTAACTATCTGACTGTTTACCCCCGATTGAAAACACAAAAAGTTTATTCGCTTGTTAAAGAGCTGGATACATTTATTCCCTTGTTAGTTATTAGACCGTTTAACTGCGGATTGAAAAACCGGCCCTTAGGGAAGTTATTTAAAAAAAAAAAGTGATCATGCAATATCAATTTCTTATATTACGGACACGACACCTCGAATTTAAACCCTCGTTCTAATTTTAAAACCGCTTTTAAATGTTCAGTAAACTAATATTAATATTGTTTAATCTGTTCATCATACAGGTACCACGTCAAATACCTATACCCTTTACCCATAAACTGAATAGTAATATTATAAATGCGACAATGAATGTATGGATATTTGTCACTCTTGCCCGCAAAAGCTACTGAATGGTTTTTTTTCTACTTTTATGGAATAGTGGGCAAACGCGCAGACGTATCGCTTGATGGTAAGCAATTACCGCCGCCAACACCAGATGCGTCACAAGTGCATCTGCTGAGGCCTATGGGCCTCCGGTATCCTCACTCACTCGGTGAAACACGCAAGCGCTATTCACACCGGTTTTCTGTGAGGCCGTGGTATCACTACGTTTGAGCCAGCCCATTTATGCGAAAGCGTGGCTCTACCACGGTCTAGTTTTGATGAAACTTTACAGTAATCTAGCTTAGACATCAATGTAACACATAGGCTAACACTATTCACCACGATAACAGACATACATACATAAGGGGTCGCGGCTAAAAGCTAGTAACTAATAAAGTAATATTTAAACACAAAGTATCTATCTAGTTAGTTTGGGAGATAGTATCTAATTATAGGGCACCCTATAACTGTAAAACTTTGTGAAAAGATTGAATACCACCAGCAGTACTTGAACCTAACAAACAATTATAACAGTTAATCAAACTAGCAAGTGTACATAGCAGGTTAAAGACAATGTATTTTTTTAATAAATCTCCTGCTGGATTTCCACTGGCCCTGTTCACTCATTTTCTTATGGTACAGGAAGGGCTGTAACACAAGTGAAAAACTGTATATACGGTAATATAGATATAGAAGAAATTGTTATATCTATTGAGCCGAAATAATTTAAAATGTCTAGTGTATCGACAGCATACATATATCTAAAGGTAAATTGATCTGTATTGAGAACGTGCTCGTGCTGACCACAGCTGTCCGCGCGGGCAGATACATAAAATTCTCAACTGGAAAATAGTCACATCGCAAACCGTGTAGTTCAATCTCTCAGTCGCGAGTTCCTACTTCACGTTGTAGAAACAAATATAGAAGTTTAAATAATTACTATATAATTACATTCCTCGTAAAAATAAACTCAAAACATTTCTATTTAATTATATTATCAACTGAACTTGCATTAAATTCTTCAATCATCCCTTTCAATGTCTTATTAAACTTTTTAATCATTTATATAAAAAACCTCCATCATAAAGCTTACACCTTAATTTTATGCATTGCACAATATTTGAAATTAAAAACTTTTATATTTCAACAACAATTAATCTGTTTTATAACTCGTCAGTTGAGTTGGCATGTGGCATCATTACACATATGAAATAAACACTAAAACGGTAGTAAACCCAGATTTTAAGTATTATAAATTATAGTATAGTATACCATTTCTCTGGATGATGTTAGAATCCTGCCATTTCGCTAAACAGTGTGACGCACTACGGGCTCAATTTGTTCGCTTGGCATATGCTTGGCATGCGAAACATGACGCCGGCAACATTTACGTTTCCACGTAAGCGGGAAACGTCGCACCCGCGTTACGAGAAAATCAAGTCAACTGACAATGTTAGGTGAAATTGGAGAAGACTTTACAGAATTACCTACTTTATTTTTTGAGGAAATGTCACGAGTTGTACGTCATGATTGATTTTAGCTCGTATTACATTGTATTGAATTGTAAAAAGTGAAAAAGTCCTTGTAGGAAATGTATCATTGTTGTAGCAAGTCTCTTTTGTTACATTGGTTTTTTCTCCAAAATCAAAATGACCTCGTTATCTACAGTTAATCTGAATTACCGTATCATAGAGATAAAACCATTTCTGTACAACTCTTTTGTCAAAAAATTTAAACTGAATAATAAAAATATAAATCAATCTCGTGAAACTATAAATCTAACCTCACATCTGACCAAATGAAAGGCAATTTCCATGATTAAACTATCGCTCTCAAAGGAAACCTGCCTTATTCTATTCAAATCCAAAGCAATTTCCTCGGCAATATTTCACAATCTCCCTTCTACCATTGAGATTTACTTACATCGAGATAAGGAACCAGTTGAAGTGGACGTGCCGGACGGATTTTAGATAACAATGCAATTTACACCGAAACCTTGCTGAAAAGAATCCTGTATGTTATATATGTAAAGCGAGTCTCTTTAAGGACAGATAACATATTTAAACACATGCTCGCTTAACCTTAACTCAATAAATTGTTTCTACACTTAAGGCCAATTTCTGACTGACAGCTAACACTATCTTCTTCTTCTTCTTATATATAAAAATGAATTGCTGTTCGTTTGTCTGGCTAAAACTCGTGAACCGGCGGGCCGATTTAGCTGATTTAGGTTTTAAATCTTTGTCGTAGTTCAGGAAAGGTTTAAACGGTGAGAAAATATGGAAAAATTGCGAGGAAGATAATAAAACAACAATTTCCTTTTGCCCATATAAACTGTTCTACCAACTTTCCTGTCAAACTTTTGACTGTCAAATTTCAATTTGACAGTCAAAAGTTATTAAAGCACTTATTAAATTAAGGGTTTTAAATGGACACCACATATTATTACACGAATCAAATTTAGGGTTTTAAATAGACACCACATATTATTTATATATTATTATTGCGTATTTTAATATTATTATTTTGATGGTTGTTCTTCTTCTTCTTCTTTTGATGAAATGGCAACCAGCCGGATCTCTCGGATCAGCTATTTCTGCCAATGTCAAGTGTTTAGTCTTCAAATTATAAGTCTTCAAGTCTTTAAGTCTTCGTCGTGATGAAATTAATGCTTAAAAATATAAAAAACGTGGATGAGATGAAATGGGGACCGTCTTCCGAAAAAACAAAAAACGATCTCCCTTGATGGTTGTTATTGTTGGTTCATTCAGAAATTTTTGTCATTGTATTGACATATTTTGTTGCTTGTCACTGTTTAGAATGCAAATAAAAAAGTCTTTATTGTGTCATATCCATAGAGGTCATATCACAAACAAAATAAGATAACACTGTTGATAAATCAAAACGCTGTTTTGTTGGACTGCGAAAAAAATTATTGATGTCAATCGTCTGTCGAACGTTATACGAAAGATTATAAACACAGGCAATTTTTTGCTCCTAAGGCATATAAAGTACCTGTCATTCCATTAGTGTTATTAAAATCTTCTATCATCAGTTTGTCAGGGTGTGAGAATTTTATTTACTACTAGCTGACCCGGCGAACTTCGCACCGCCATATTTACACATATCTGTCTCAGCTTCCCGTCGCGGACAAAAAAAAAGACTTTTCCCGCTATCATTTAATTTTTCTTATACACAAACCTTTTCCTAAAAATAACAAACACATAAAAAAAGAGTTATTTAATTGTGCAGCCGATCGGATGTTATATGTGTGTACATACATTTCGGCGATTCATTTTTATATATATAGATTTCTTATACACAAACCTTATCCTAATAATAACGAACAAATAAAAAAGGAATTATTTAATTTGGTGCAGCCGATGGGAAGTTATGCGCGTACCTACATTTCAGCGATTCATTTTTATAATATATAGATAGATAGATTATGTTGATACTGAATTTAAAAATATTATCTATTATCATTACCATTTACTTGATTAACCATTTTGATATTAAAATAATATTCATCTACTCCCTGCCAGAAGATTAATGGATATTGTAACGCGTCATAAGACCTATGCGTTTCAGACACACGTTTCAATTCATTGTTCCGACGATGAAGCATAATATCTCTAGACTGCAAATTTCTCCAACAACGACAATAGCCACTTCGTCGATTGTCAGTGAATTAAACCTCCTTGCATGCTCACCAGCGGGTGTTTTGTCAGCTCTGATTACAATATTATGGTTGTCCGATGGCATACGATCTAATGCCATTTTGAACATTTTGACTAAATTATTGTTCTGATGAAGAAATGTTTGCAGTTCTTGGACAATGGTTCGTTTTACTGTTGGATAAGGAGCACAACGCCTTTCAACTTCCGCATCTTGATTGCCCATAAAATAAATTTATAAAAATTGATGGTCCACATCTGGCAGTGGCAACAGTGCTCCCAGTCGGTGATAAATTGTCCTTGTATCTGCAATTATCTTGTTAAATTATTATTTGTGATACAAATGTATTATAACGCTTTACAATATTGACAAACAATTGTCATTTCCCCAATTGTCACGGATTTGTTGGCACAATAATCTACTTCCAGATTGTAGTGGAATGCTACTCGTTCCAGGTTAACAGGAGCACTGTTTCTGCGGTATCGCTCGATTTCATTGCGTCGTGCTCGCTGTTGTTGTGTTTGGTGTGCCCGAACTAGCGGCTCCGTCCAATTAGATACCCTATTTAGATCCCCATCCATGTGAAATTTTCGTCCACACTGATCTCCTAGGGGATCTATTTGGATTTCGATTCCATTTTGATCCCACAGGGGATTCATTTGGAAAAGTTTCGTCCCCTTCGATCCCCTACTTAACCGATATGGGATTTTTTGGTCCACTCAACATGGCTATTTATAGCCTATTTAGTATATAGGTTTAATTCCTATTAATATATTTCACCACCAAAGGTTACCTACATAACTTAAAACTCATTAAAAATCCTAGTATTCAATCCATACATTAAAAAAAAACGAAATAAAAGTATGAATATTTATTATTTATCTCGAATCGATCGAAGTGGACGAAAATCTTCCAAATGAATCCCCTGGGGGATCAAAATGGAAGCGAAATCCAAATAGGTCCCCTAGGGGATCAGTGTGGACGATATTTCCACATGGATCCCCCAGGGGATCTAAGTGGACGGAACCACTTGTTAAATAAATAAATACAAATGGTTATCTGACATATTTATATCCATCCGAAACTTGTGGAATCAAAATCTATAGTTACCTGGCAGATAAGCAATCAGGACTTTTATCAGTGGGTGGAGAAACTGTCCCTTCAACTTTAAGACTAGATTTGCCCGTAACTTTTTTTCTCGTAAAGTAGATTTTGTCAAGTTGAAGACAGTTATTTTACCCTTATGGGTAGAATGAATAACTATATTGAATTCTGATTTGAATTGATCTGAATGATCTTGGAGGACCTTTTCCTTACCTGTACTCTGATAAAATAATGTATAGAAAGTTTCATGATAATTACTTAACAGAAGTAGTAAATTAAAGCGAAACGAACAGACTGACATTCATTTAAGTTTATATACGTTAATAACACTATATCTAATTTCTAACGCTTTGTGCGCAACAGTATTATCACTTTTTTTTACATTTAGGAAGTTTAACTAATTCTCTATGTAACTAAGATGTCCTTTGCAAAATTAAATTAGTATTCAGTATTTTGTAACCATTTAGAACGACGTAAAGTACATACTCGTTTGTGTATTTCGGTAGAATACATAACGAAGAGCAGTCTACGAATAGTTACTGCTGGCAGCGAGAAAGATAAACAAGTCCAGTTATATAAACAAACATACAGCGAACTTTACTAATGAAATGCGGACGAAACGTCCCACGTTTCTATTTTAACACAATTTGTAAATGCTTTCTATAGTACCCAGACTGACCCTTTTGGACTAACATATATTTTATTATTAAATAATGAAACATGTTCATATAATTTTTAATGTAGCTATTAATGCTTTAAGGCAAAGAAAAGAGCTGCTATTGTGGATAAAATTAATAAATTTTATGTAATCTACCTTGTTCATAGGGTATAAAAGAATACCCAAATCGCAAAACACAAAGTTACAATTATATTTTTTATGGCCTCACAATTTTTCTTACAAATGATACAGCCTTTTCTGTTGTACACAAATAAATGTAATTGTAAATTCATCAAATCTTGTTTATGAACAAGAGACCCTAAGGAGAATCGGAATATTAGACTACTTTATTCATTGCCGGGGTAAATGTTCTAATACTGCTTCAATTTGAATGTGTGGACAAAACATCAACATCATTTGAGAGTTTTTTATTTTGCATTTAAGCTGAGTAATAAGTTTTTTGTCTTCGCCTTGTCTTGTAAGTAAGAGCCACATTTCCACAAATGAAATGTAAATAAGTAGAAATGTGGGACACAAGGATGCCACAAAACTGAAGTTATTATGGATTGTCTTGACATATGCAATATATTTCAAAGAAAAGAGTATGCAATCATGACTTTCATACTTTAAAAATAAAATTATTATTTCTTGGAGTGACTATATTGTCCCCTATAACACAGGGTCTTTTAGATGTATGGTCTATTTAATAGGTTGTACCATGTGGGTTTATGTTGGGTAATATAATTGTATAGATACTAAAACTTAGAAAGTTAATTACTTTTTGGTCTACATAAATTAACCACATATAATCATATCTGCATCTTCGTTCTTGAAGTTTTAACTTTTGTAATTCATAGTTATATTACATATATAGCTTGATCGGGTTGTTTTCCGTCATCATTCTTATCATTAACAGGTTTTCGTAGTTTACTTCTGAACATAGATCGCTTGTTCGAAAGTAGGGTTTGGCATACTGTGCGACGTTTACCAGACGGATTGGTTTAGGGTTTGCGTCAAAATCTTCTCTTTGCAGTGCTGTACGGGACTATGCAAATAGCTTAGTTTCCCCCTTAGTCGGTTCTTACAATACCCACAGGGATGAATAGGGGTGAAACTCTGTATTCTTAATACATCACCACATGCACAAGGTTATATTATAAATTCGAAAGTAATTCTATCTGTTACACTTTCGCGGCCAAACGACCAACCCAAATTTGGCGTGGAGATAGTTACATTTTAAGGAAGGACATGGTCTGCTCTTTACGTGCGAGTGGAGCCGCGGGCAAAAGCTAGTATTACATATCATAATATTATAAATTCGAAAGTAACTCTGTCTATTTGTCTGTCACTCTTTCACATCTAAACCACTACATCTATTTCAATGAAATTTGGCATGGATATACTTTGATTCCTGAGGAAGGACATAGGCTACTTTCTATTGCAATAACCAACATACACGCGGGCGGAGCTGCGGCTTAAAGCTAGTATATAATAAACAGCTAAGGTGTAGCATAAGTTCCTTATTTTAAAATACTATTCTATGTTCATTTATCCTCTTCAAATCATATCTATCCTACTCTCATATGACTAGCGCAACATCGCGATGTGCTTATACAAGCACGCAAGCCTGAGGCACTGTCCTGGTTTAATTATAAAACGTTTTCGTATCATTTGTGTGTGTATTGTACGGTATAATGTAATTTTGTTACATTATCGTATGTTGAACAATATGAGATACGTGTGTGCTGTGTTCATTTCGTGATAGCAGTAATGTAATGTGAAGGAGATGAAATAAATGTGATCTGAAAAACAGGAAGTGTTATTTCCTTTCAACACCAAGTTCGTTCAGCAGAGCTTGGTGATTGGTGGAGTAATGATGGTTAGCCTAAAAGATCATACTTGTAGATCATAATACACAACTTTAATTGAAAATGTAGTGTCAATTTGTGATACAGAATTAATAATGTGTGACTATTAAGTCATACATATCAATATTTTTTTGTTAACACGAAACATTCAATAAAAATATATTGTAAACTACTAAATCGACTGCCATAGACACAAAGTCAAATCAATATCACTCTGAGGTTTAAATTACTGACAATAATATAAAAACACATAAAAAATCGTGGACCTGATATTAGATCAATAATGAACCACTTTGTACTCCTATTTCGTCTTAAGCAAACATTTAATCATTTATAACATAGATATAAATAATGAAAACATAAAAATAAATAAATAGTTTTTAAATAAGTTCAAGTATGTCAATAAATTATAAAGATAGTTCAATTATGCAGAACAAAATAAACACTCAAGTACACTCCAGTTTATTTTACATTAACAAAACGCCCCGGGATTACGAAGAGCGGAACCTATTATACGGATAATATTAAAATTCCGTTTGTTTGTAACAAATTGAGGGAACAGAAAAGGATTCTCTAATGAGATAATAACAAGTCCCGCACAGGTGGCCTTTCTTCGGCCCTCGTTGTGAATATTCGAATTTACTATCTTGCGGCGACGGCCTGTGTAATCCTGGAAGTTTATGGGTCAACATGGCTGTTTGTGCAAGTATTTTATGCCTGCCTATTATGGTTCTACGTTTAGTGGGAGGTTTTACGTAATATTTCTATCCCTCAGATTTAGATTGAAAACAGTAAAGGTAATAATCGAAAATATTGTACATTTAATGATTTTCCTCTATCACTCTAGCCTCTTCTTCTCAGCAGACAAGCTAGGTCATTATAAATATATTCCGCTAAAGTACCATTTATAAATATTAAAATACCATTTAGAGTAGTAAAATAATAATCTAGCTATAAGCGAATCACTCGAATCATACATTGCTAGAATATTTCCGATCAGCTTGAATCCTTGGCGCTGTTATTAGCGAAATGTATCTTCAATGTACAGTCTCTATCATATTCTGTATTATTGTTACTGCTCAGAGGGATTATCTGTACCTATATCAGCCGCAGCTTACCGCCATCGGTTCACGCGGCAAAACTTCCATCCCTACCCACCCCATCACTTGGATAGTTGGCACACTACCATTGTGTGGCTCGCAAACCCAATCTGCGGAACAAAATATCATCTGCAGTAGGTTAAGGCCGATAAAACCTTTCAATTTACTAGAAAAGAGCACCGTATTGCTTCAAAAGCCAGCAATGCATTTTTGACTGCTAAGTTGCAGGCGCTCACAAGCAACGATAGTCACTTTTCATCAGGTTACTCGGCTCCTCGTTACCCCTATAATATCATAAAAAGTTACGCGACAGCAATAAATATTTGACTATCATTTATGTAGATATTTTTTCCAACAGGAGCTTTTAACTTGATACAAAAATCCTTCCCAAAAGCAAATTTTTGGCCGAACAACAACGGAACTGTTAGACTGTCCTATTCAGCACTCATAAAAAAAAACACGGTACTGAAACTTGACAACTATTTATTACTGAATTTTTTCACTCACACACTTTCGGATATAGAATTTCTACTTATGATTACAACTTATACGCGACTTGGATTATAACCGCGCGATACCCTAGTGAAGGGCAGAGTAGACCCGGAGTATATTCCTAGCTTTCACTGATAGCCATCCGGCAGGCAAGAACCAGGTCCGTAGCTGGGCAGCAGTTTAGCTAAAGAACAACCAACTGGACGAATTTAGGAAATACTTGCGTATTTATAGCATAATTATTGCTGATTTTTAATATTGTATTTAAATAAATCAGCAATATTTGCAAGTCAGCATTTTACTATATCAAATAGTGCTGTGACAGAGTAAATATGGATGTAACATCTCCCCCCTTAGAACGGAACATACGGAATAGAAGAGGTATGTGAGTATAATCCAAGTGACGATATAGAAATTAAGAAATGTAAATTAAACGAGAATACATTTAACTAAGAATTAAGACTTATGAAATATAATATTAATTAATACAATGGAAAATGGTAATTAGATTATACACTTACGGCCTTACCAATAAACTTTTATACACGACGTATACCAGGATTTTAACAAAAACGTTACAACAATATTTGACGTTTCGGTTGTATACATCTGGTATACAGATATATGGAAACAATGACATTTTAGACAATCGTTATTCAGCCCTCGGCCCTTGTTTAGCGAACGTGTAACTTATAATAATTTGTTGCTAACGTTATTTTAAGTTTGAAAACCATGGATTATTTACATTATTTCGATATTTTTGATGAAATTGACAATGAAGAACCACCAAGAAAAAGAAAATGTTACAAAAATCGATATGATCCTTTCTGTTTATCTGAAAATGAGTTCGGTCAAAATATAGGCTCAGCAAACGATATGTCAGAAAAATTTGTGAATTAATTAGATGCGCTAATGAACAGCAAGTTTGAGGGAGTGGACTGTCAATAGAACTTCAAGTTTGTACTGCTCTCAGAACATGGACTCGACAAGAAATTCAGGATGATGCAGCGGATATTCATGGACTAAAAATTTTTACAATAACTCAAGGTTTCGCCTTGGTGTACTTATATTAGAATCAGTACTTTCTGTATCATAATTTGTATTGTCCATTTCAATACTAGACCTTGCACGAATATTTGTATGAGGTTTAGTCATACAGGTATTGACAATTTTAATGCAACAGGATGTACTGTTTCTTCTATTATTACAACAGAGACATTTATACAATTTATAAGAAAAATATCCGAATACAGAGACAGATAATAGGGTAGTAATTATACTAAAATAATAGCTATACTTAATACGATAAGGTTGATTTTCTATTTTAGTTAATTCTTCTTCATTTTGATTTAATTTATATGAGGCATATTGCAACGAATCAAGATTAACATGAGATAGTTTAATAGGAGTCAAATATCGTAATGTTTGATTTACAGTAGCTTTTGAACAACAATCATCTTCTATAATATTAAAATTTGGATTAGGAACATAGAATTTAGTTTCGAATTCTTGAGACGGGACAAACCGTATAGCTTATGATAAGCTTTACAATATTTAGGTAAATCTAAAATACCTGTCCCAACAATATTATAGTCATTCATTTTGCCATCACAAGTAATGGATATCTTAGATATATCTGATTGGACATATATCCATCTATTATTACTAATTCTTTGCCATAAATCTATTTCACCTAATATAATCTTATAATTACAAGAGTCTGGGATTCCTTTCACATGTTCGGTTAAAATAGTCACTTCACAAATAGGATTTCCGACACTATATTGTATATTTCCTAGTTTACACAAATAGTAATTATTATTTATCACTTTGCACTCACTTAAGTCTTGTAACGCGGAATATGTTAATTTATCTTGTGTCATAGCTAGAAACTTTGCGGATGCAAAAGTATTTGGATTTTTAATATCGTGTGGAGTTGGTAAAGCGTATATGTGATATAAATTATAATCTACGAAAGTAACTAGTGGAATTCTAATGGCAAATATTAATTTATTTTCGTTGATAAATGAAGATATTTCTGCGACATCTATTATTGTATGAATATTATTAAGAGTTAAATGTAAAGGTAAACTAGAAATGATATCATTACTTTTTGAATTCAGTTCATTGTACAAGTGTATTGGACTTAGTACTGATGGATAAACTATATTCTGTTTCCCAAATAGAATAGCATCGATTAAAAAAAAAATGATTTGAAAAATTTATGATCGAATTGAAAAATTTAATTCCTCCATGCCTACAGACAGTAAACCTGAACACGACTGAACGTTTTTCTTTTCAAGTTTACTACCTTCATTAACCATTTTATAGGATGAAATTAATTAAATACGTGAACTAGAACAATTATATAACGAAACGGAGTAGTATATTAAAAGTATAATATAAGTATATGATTAAAAATCCACTCGCAAAGTTATGCAAATGACAAAAAATAAATCAACATAAATCGAATAAACAACACTCACAGTATTATTAGTGGATACAGCGATGTCATGGAAACAGCGGCAGGTCGGTGACGTCGGTGTCGGATGACGGCGGGCGATGCGGCGGAGGTGACGGAATGTGCAGCGTTTGCAGTTGATACGGGTCAACGCTCAAACCAAATGTCGCGATGTATTTTTGTAGAAATATTTAGTCGTGCAGCCAATAGCTCGGTGCTGGGCAGAAAACCCTCACGCACAATGGATCGATGCTGATACGTCGTCTGCGATGACTAGGGTTGGCGGCGGCCTCTTAAAGCGTCAGAGAGACTGCAGGGACAGCAGGTGGCCAACTTGGTAGTTAAGAATCGCAAGTCTGTACCGATTTCTGTGTGGAGCTGGTCGTCGTCAGGAGTAGGCGACCCGAGGGACTTCAGAAATCCCTTTTCTTCTGACACCAAATGTTAGACTGTCCTATTCAGCACTCATAAAAAAAAACACGGTACTGAAACTTGACAACTATTTATTACTGAATTTTTTCACTCACACACTTTCGGATATAGAATTTCTACTTATGATTACAACTTATACGCGACTTGGATTATAACCGCGCGATGCCCTAGTGAAGGGCAGAGTAGACCCGGAGTATATTCCTAGCTTTCACTGATAGCCATCCGGCAGGCAAGAACCAGGTCCGTAGCTGGGCAGCAGTTTAGCTAAAGAACAACCAACTGGACGAATTTAGGAAATACTTGCGTATTTATAGCATAATTATTGCTGATTTTTAATATTGTATTTAAATAAATCAGCAATAATTGCAAGTCAGCATTTTACTATATCAAATAGTGCCGTGACAGAGTAAATAGGGATGTAACTAACGCATGCTTAAAGGAAAAAAAACCAGTCACATACTCAATATTTCACCGTCGACACATTTGTATGACGTAATCCAAGAACATTCGGATGCGTTCACTAATATTCAGAACTACAATGTATTCACACGTATACACTGACACTGACAACTCGTAAATTGTAAGCACAGCATGTTGAAGGGAGGTTTTATTAAATTTCAATGACTTGTCTTCGGATTGTCGGCGCACCTGTCGACTGAATTACGATCCACGTGTTCTGCAAACCTTACACGGTTAAGTTGGGCTTGCACGGAGGGCACGTAGGGCGGGTATTTCGGTAAACCTTGTAGATGCATGGGCCACCGCTATGATAAAAAACCTATAAGAAAGATAATATGATAAAGTTATCATCATCATCCTTTAACAGTCCACTGCTGAACATATGACTGTCCTTAAAATATATATATCAATAAGATGAAAAAAAAAAAAAAAAAAAAGATAAAAAATAAAAAGAAAAAGAAGAATAAAATGCCAAAGCTTTTATTAATTTAATAAAAACATCTATATTCTACTTACGGAACCCTTCTCCAAAAACAACACTGTAAGTAAATACTAAACATGGTAGGTTACAATTATTTTAAAACAAAAAATCCCAACTTCTTTTAAAGTTGAGTCTCCAGCAAGTTTTGGTATGGTTATCAAATTAAACTTAAGAACACAGTCACTTAAATTTACTTACGTGTTTAAAAAAAATAATCTAATATTGTTATATTTATAACTAGTGATTGCCCGCGGCTCCGCCCGCGTATATATGTCGGTTATCGCTGCAAATAGTAGCCTATGTGTCATTCTGCTGTATAAGCTATATTACTGTAAAGTTTCATTCGAATCCGTTCAGTAGTTTTTGCGTGAAATAGTAACAAACATCCATCCATCCATACATCCATACTTACAAACTTTCACGTTTATAATATTAGTATAGATATGTTCGAAACCGGATTTCTTTTGCTTCTATTTATTCACTTAAGGAACAGAAAATAATAATAAAAATTAATATATTCATTCATTTCACACACGGTTATATTAGACATTTGACGTGACACGCGCCCAAATTAGACATTTCTTTAATTGACACATGTCATGTTGTTCCACAGGTTATTTTATATTTTTATATTAACTTAAACATATATGTACCTATATATTATTATTATGCTAACAATTCTAATGAATCTGTAATCTATTTTAAACATTTTGTATCAATATATTCATACAAATAACCTTCTAATTTTCATGTCAATTGCTTGGTTATTATTCTGCGAAGTTTTATACAACCTTACGGATAGCTATATCCAAATAAAAGTTACCTACAAAGAAATGGATAAACTGCAATCCATCATTAGACGATGATAAAATATGTGCAGCAGATGCAGCCACTTCTGTTTCACACTTTAATTATTCTATTATTTTTTTAGCAGTGTATACGTGACCAGAATTACCCTGTTTTACTAATTTAATGTATGCATTATTATTACAAATATAAAAGGTTTAATCAGTATTAAAATTAAAGTGTTAAATGTATTATAATCTTTGTATAATCTACAGAGCATTAGCCTGAGGTCGATTGGAAAAAAATTACATCAAATCATAAACCTCTTAATAGTCCGCCTCTCCTATAAAATGATGATTTGGCCTACTTAACTAAATAAATTCAACTTTATCAGACTCATGTATATCAAAAAAATCAAACTTATGTAATAAAATAAATTAAACCATTACTGCAATCTTTGCATATATATAAGCTACGATTATGTCTTTCATTGCAGTAGGGACAGTAAAAAAGTATTGCAATCTCACATGTGGCTAAATAAAAATGTTACTGTTACTAATAAAAACCCGACAAAGTTAAGTAAAGTGTATTACAGGAAAATAAACTCGACGGAGAACAATCTTAACGGGTTTAAGCAACGACAGGGGGAGTGACGAAAACGGATTGAGCGTAAGTAATATTCGAACAGTGGAATACGTATATAGTAAATAGTACATAGACGATTCTTACGTCTATGTACGCTAACCATCTGGTGATAAGTCTGCTCGTTTGCCCCCTATTCCATAAATTAATGTATTTATGGTGAAAAATAGCGTTGCCGTACTTCTAAGAACCTAAAGTTACCCTTTTCTCTCTTCGAAATAAACATAGGATCTAATGTTGTCGATCTTGAATTAAATATTTGTTATCTAAAAGTACACCTGTTTCTTTTTCTATAGCAATGTTTTACACATTGCTATAGAAATAGAAACATATTAAGAATTAGGAATACATATGGACCAACACAAATAAGAAGTCACTATTCAATTATTTTCAGTCGGCAGTCCTTATTTTAGTTCAAATATGTGCTGCCTTTCTACACAATATTGATATAAACTATTTGAGTGAATATTTTGTTTTACTACAAAAGTTTATTTTAATCAAAAGATCTCTGTGGCATCTACCAGAGTAAACAAAGAGTCTTAGATAAAACGTCTGTTTTCATTGTACAAAAAACAGGGAATACTAAAAAGTGTACCTAGCTATATTGTTATATTTTCACTAATAAATAATGTACTGAGAGCTCAAAGAAATTTAATACACTCACTCAGTCAACCCGAAAGAACTAAATATATTTAGTTCTCTTAGACTTAAAGAGATTCATTTAACTATAGTTATTTGATTTTTTTAAGTACTTATAACCAGATAATATCATGTTAGTCGTATGCATAATTGCATTACTAAATAGTCATCATCATCATCAGCCTATCGCAGTCCACTGCTGGACATAGGCCTCTCCAATTGCTCGCCACTTAGTTCGATCTTGGGTTATCCGCATCCAGCTCCTGCCAGCCGCCTTGCGCAGATCATCACTCCACCTGGCC
This sequence comes from Diaphora mendica, assembly GCA_949125395.1. Taxonomy (NCBI): domain Eukaryota; kingdom Metazoa; phylum Arthropoda; class Insecta; order Lepidoptera; family Erebidae; genus Diaphora; species Diaphora mendica. Next base: position 36,919,065 of record OX421310.1, on the reverse strand, counting down.
TTTGGACGTCTTACACTACTAAATAGTACAATGCAAAGAGTATAAAAATCACTATGGTACAATGTATATATTAATACATGAAGCAAAAACTTTGTAATTTTTTTCACGGGAATTAGGTGAACGGAGGAATTTAAAATTTAGCACAGTTTAAGTTATTCTTATGGAGGAAAAGTGTAGAAAACTAAATAATAATTATGGTCAGATTTCGACCAAGGGGCGACCTCCATTTGTTATTAATTCCTCATCTATACTATTCCAAATCAATGAACTTTAAAAAACCTTAAATCACAGCCTTACGAATTGTGAAAAGAAACATAATTTATTTGATTGAAAAACAAACGTAAACGTAAAAAAGTAACCGATTCCCTAAAAAGCTGCGAGACGATAGAATCAAATAAACATTTTATACAAATATACATACAAACAGTCCAATACTCGCGTGCGGCCGCCATACTCTCGATACAATGGCAGAAACGAAATCGAAACCGAAAATCCATTACGCACTACACGTCGGTGTGTACAATTTATTTTTTTGTATGAAAGCCTTCAGGGGTCCGTAATGGTGAAAGTTTTTCCTTCAGCCGTAATTGTGAGGGCCGATGCAAGGCAATAAATAACCGCAGTCCTCGGGCCCTTGATTGAACTTGCTAATGAATGAAGGATAAGAAATTCGAATATCGAATCGAGTTCATTGGTCCCCGGCCAATGTTGCCCTGAAAAATGACTTAAGTTTTTATTCAATTTCAACGTCAACTTTGCCGACTTGTAATTTTCTTGTAAACGACATCCCTTATATCGATATCGCGATATTTGAATTTGCAAATCGGGGTACTTTTACTTAGAGTAATTTGTTAAAACTTTTTCAAAGTTTGTAAATTAGATGAAAAATAAAATGTAACGAATACGATGTCTAATTTTCTTGGAGTGATTTCAAGAGAAAACATAGACATAAATATTTTCTCAGATTCTAGATAATCGACTATTAAGAATTATCGCTCTTTTAACAGAACAGCTTTAACAGAACTATTTTAGTATCATTTTTAAATGAGTCTTATATATCTTCGACATTATTTTATTTACCCAAGAAGTATGTTCCTTCATTACGAAACAAGATGGTAGCATCTTGTTTGCTCTACAATATAAGTATTGTATCATCATCGCAGCCGAAAGACATCCACTGCACGGCATATGCCTCACCCAAGGCTCACCACAAAAACTGGTCCTGTGCTGCACGCAGGCAACGGTTTCCCCTGATATTTTCTTCATGGTCATGCTAAGTCTAACGTGTTGATATCATTAATACAATACTTGTTTGTCAATTGGTTAAAGAATTTAGTTTCTAATAAAGAAGTTCTAAAAAAATAACAATCATGCTTACATTGAAAGAATCCTTATTTCTATTATCTCCACAACCTCAACGTACCAAAATATTGACTTCTTTAATTTAGAACCAGTTGTTTTCTTATTCGATTGCAACTAATAAAAATATATCCTCCCTTGTTTAAAACAAAAGAAATAAAACAAGATAAATCACGATCCAGTAAAAACAATATTGCAGTAACTTCAAAGACAAAATCTTTGTCAGATCTCGGGAAGTACATAGTTATCAATAATTCCGTTCAAGTTTATGCATTAAAAAATGTCTAGTCGATACGTCAAAGGGAAGGCTGTTTTGTTAACAAAGTGTGTTCGTGATCTGGGCACGGATGAGGAGATGAGACATCCCTTGTTTTTATTGAAAACAACTCAGTTTCAGTGGCCGAGACGACGGGGAATTTAGCTTGACTTATACGCTTTAGAAAAAATAGCTTGTGACGTATAAAAATGCCACATTTTTATAAGTATATTATACATTAAGGATAATTTGATTACCATTTTAAAGAAAATTCACGACAATAGAACATCTAGAGGTTGTTCTAACAAGTGCAATGAAGGAATATTTCCTGTCTCTAGTATCAAGAGCTTCAAGTACTCTGTAGTGTTGCTAGTACTGCATCAATAAATATACGATTATGCAGAATTATGTATTTGTGTTGTAATTTGTGTGGTTATTAAAATTAGCAGTTCTGTGCAGCAAGTGCCATCGTATGAACATCGTATGAGTTGACTGAGTAAGAACACTACGTCGAACAACATCACTACAGAGAGAACGTCACCCAAAAAAAAAACATGGTTGCGCGCCAATACCGAAGAAAAACACAAAACAGAAGGGAAAAACAATGAAGGATGCAGGCAGACAAAAGTGCAGTTCAGATAGCATCAAAAAGACTAGTCTGCAACCTGATTAGACTAAAAAGAGACGATCTCAGGAAGGTCACAAGTATCCTGGCAGGATATTATCCCCTAAAAAAGCACCTATTTACTATTGGCGAAACAGACAGCCCTCTGTGCAGGGGATGCATGGAGGCAGTAGAAACGGCGCAGCACGTTCTCACAGAATAAATAAATAATAAATATTTCGGACATCTACCACACAACGCCATCTAGTCCCAAGCTAAGCAGAGCTTGTGTTATGGGTACTAGACAACTGATATAAATACTTATTTACATTTTTTTTGTAAATACATACATATTATACATAGAAAACACCCAAACTCCGAAACAAATATTTGTAGATCATACAAACATTTGGTCCGACCCAGGAATCGAACCCGAGACCTCATGATCAGCGGTCGCACACGCCAACCGCTAGACCAACGAGGCAGTAATGTAGAAGAATGTAGAAGTGTGGCAGATCAACGGGCGGACATCCTCCAATCAACAGCACTCCCGGAAGCATGTAGTGACCTGAAAAGGCTGCCAAGCTTCAGAGATGATCTAGGGTGGTTGGAGTAGGAAGATGACAAACTCACGTACAACAGCCCAATCAAGAGGGTTAATGACGAAATGGCCCGGTAAAACAAACAAACAAACAATCACTACAGAGAGAAGGAAAACTTGAAAAATACCCTATACTAGCCCGTCTGGGCAAAAGATTTCTTTAAGAAGAGGCCTTTGGCCAGCAGTGGACTGTTAAAGGCTATTTATGATGATAGTGTAATATTCGGTGAAACTTCTTACGTTAATCATACAACGTTAAACATGAATATATTATAAGCCTAATGATATATGTCTTGTGTTAAGTTGTGTTGTGCAAGGTTTATAATTAAATACATATCTATCCCAAACAGAACAAGCAGTACCTATTGAGCTTAAACGTTGGCATTTAAACTTGACTATCTGTTCCATTAGCTTATCAAGTAGAGCACGAAATATTGTTGAATTTCAATTAGTTTCAGAACGACCCCTTTGCGGGGTCACATCATATTACAAAAGGACAACGCGGACGCCGGTTATTCTGTGCTTGGCCAATTAAATATGGAATCAGCGTTCTACAATAGCTCTAAGAAATTTATAAATAGTCTTAACCTGAACAACTTATTTACTTGCGTATTACTGTGATAGTTAGATAATCCTTGCTAAACACTTAACGTTAAAGTGAAGAAACATAATATATATTTTTATTTTTTTTATTGGAACGAAGTTCCTTATGGGGCTTTGCGTAGGAGTACCCTAGCCGGCATAAAACGTCTGTAACGTTAAAAAAAGGCCTTAGATTTTTATGTATAGTCTATGTAGGGCTATACAGTGTCCAATGTATCGTCTACGTGATGACTGTTATTATTATTGCAGTTTGTTATATTTTTAACCGACTTCAAAAAAAGGAGGAGGTTCTCAATTCGACTATATTTTTTTTATTATGTTTGTTACCTCTTAACTTTTGACTGGGTAACCAATTTTGATAATTCTTTTTTTATTTGAAAGCTGGTGCTTCCTGAATGGTTCCATTTAAATTTGGTCCAGATTGAAGTCGGTTTTTTTTTTGTTAAAATTTGTAGGTTATACAGGGTGGATATTACAAAACGACATTTGACGAAACCGCGGACCATTCAAATATGTCTGTTGACTTTGGGATTGTTAAATTTATTTGAAAATTGAAATTAAAAAAAAATAATTTTCAAACAAACTAAATGCCTAAAAATATTAAAACCGATAAGAACACCATTTGCAATTTAAGTTCAATAAACTGCGTGCATACGAGTACAGCTGACATTCGGGCATGGCGGCAACGTCAAACGGCGCCCGCGCGGTGCTGCCGTGCACGCGCGCCTACTTATTGTAATAATAATTTACACAATCACAATATTTCACAATAATATCACAAAACATGAAATTCAATCAATTATTATTTAAATTTTTCAATTCTCAATGAACACACATATCGTATCTTTTAATAATGTATTTTTTTCGCAATTTTGCAAATTAGTAAGTCTACCTACTTACTAATTTGCAAAATTGCGAAAAAATTACTATATTACTATTATATTATTACTAACAAATAGCTTTGCAAATAAGGAAAAACAAAAAGTATGTCTTACGGGTAATGTCTTACAAAAAGTATATCTCGTCGATCTAATAAAGCCTGTACTTACTTGTATTTAAAGGTTTACGCTTGTTTTTTTTAGAACTTTGTGAATAGATCTATGGCTTACTTACTTGAAAATGAGGAGCAGCTGTACGCAAACTAAATGTCAGTGTAGGTACGTAAAGCCAGAGCGGCGTTTCCTTGGCATTCTCATTCAGTACCTATTCACTAGCCGTATAACCAAATTCAGGCATTGTTTCATTTACACTCACACAAAGTAATCGTTAAATAACAACTAACAAACCTAACTAATGTGTCCTGTCCCTGTCCTGTCACTATTAAAGCAGTTTTTCGCACTAATCACTTTAAAATACCTATTATTAATAATCAAAACAAACAGTACATAGGGCTTCCGCGCCGGCTACTTCAAACGTGCAACGTCGCGAAAACGTCACGGGTTCGCGTATTGCGACACACTGACACTGACCCACTAATCAAATGCAGTTTTTTACGTTTGAAATTAGAAAAGTATAGAAAAGATATTTTCGGTTGACCCTTTTACTCTCCCGGGTGATTCCTTACAGCAATACCTACCTATTGTTTTTAACTATTTTGTGATTACGTGTGTGAGGGTCTTATTGTTCAGACATAAGGTATATTTTGTAGTGACAATTATTTGAGTAGTTAGACCTAAGGTCGTTAACCCGTTGATGATAGCGATGCATTGAACACATCGTGTAGTAAATTTCAAAAATGAAAATTAGTGTCCTGTGGCTAAACTACTGAACCGATTTCATTGAAACTTTGTAGGTGGACTTGTAACGTGTGTAGGTATGCCTAGTTAAAAAAATACTTGCTTTGTGGTATCCACCTTGTATATTTGTATTAACCTATCGGCGTCCACCGCTAAACAAAGTTTTCCCCCAAAGAGCGCCACCTCCTTATTATACATATATAATTATATAAAATCGTGTAATTTCTTCACAGATCTTGTACTGTAATATATGAAATATATTAGGTGTAATATTATTTTTGTAGCTTTACGAAACAAGACAATGTGTTACTAAAGTTAACTCCCTACAATTTTGCTCCCACTGTGGCAAGGCCCATGAGGCGACTAGATAAAATTGCATCGGATTAATTTGCCTACCTGCTCGATCCCCTGTCCCTGACAGCCTTTGTGTTGATACGGACTTCATTACTGAATATTGAATCACATACATATTGTGGCTATCATCCGATAAGTATTAATATGGTACTAGATTGACCTTTCCATATTAAAATTGGGAAATATCATTGGGCAAAAATTGAGTTTAAATTTGATTTGCCTGTATTTGTTGATGTTCAATCTACATCTACACTATTATATAAAGAGGTAAAGTTTGTGTGTTTGTATATTTGTTAAGTTGTAAGGGGTAATCTCGGGATCTACTGAACCGATTTAAAAAAATCTTTTACCTAATTAATAGAAGGCTACGTTATTTGGGAGTGACATAGGCTATATAATAACCCGAAAAGTGTAAAGACTTTTTCGTGGTAGCTGAATTTGCAAAGTAAGTCGGAGAAAAAAATGTTTACCGCCCAACGAAGTGGGCACGGGTCAGCTAGTGTGTAATAATTGTATTAAAGGAAATAACTTAGTTACCACGTAACTGTGACATTATTAGTATTTCGCTGACAAAATAGTAGTCCGGTGTGGCGTTTCTGACTCTTCTTTACTTTATGATAGAACCCTCCCCAAAGATTGCTCACCAAGCCAGTATTTTAAATTGTAATATGCATAAGATATTTTTTTTAAACTCCTCAGAACACTAACTAACGAAGTATTAAAATTATGTATCGGTATAAAACCATTTATTTGTGTAATGGAACGCATTTCTCTAATATTGTGGTTTTTAACAAATTCAATTATATCTAAATACTTTTGCACGCAGCTTCGCTCACGCAGAATTTCATTCCCTGATTTACCCCTTAGGGGTGGAGTTTAGTAAAATCCGTTCTTAGCGGATGTCTACACCCTATAAGGAACCTACCTGCCAAATTTCAAGTTTGTAGGTGTTATAGTTTCTGAGATTTCGTGATTAATAAGTGAGTGGTATTTGGCTTTTATATATATAGATATAGAAAAAAACAAAACATCATCATCAGAACATCTAAACATTTGAACAGTGTCGAATATTTTTGGATTGCCATATCTGAAAGTTTAGTGTGGCAAAATTGTATGAACTTCTTCGCATTCAAGGTAGTAGAGCCACGCTGATTTCAGGCCAGCTCGACCGGGGAAGTACTACCATCGCACAGAAGATCAACGTAAAATGACAGCGTTCGTGCTGTCGTGTTTCGTTGGTGAGTCTGAGACCGGAGGCCCAACGATGCAGAAGCATCACCAGGCCGCCATAGTGTTGGTCACCATGCTGCTTTGTTGCATTGTCTGCAATGAGTATTGTGACCACCACCCTTGGATTCTGCTCATGCTTTCCATCAGGCAGAGTAGAGTCATTTTGGCAGGCCCATACATAAAAAAATAAACTTTAAAAAAACTTACATTACTTCCCTAAATCATAATTTAATTCGATCATAAGGCCAAAAGTATTTTGTTTTCTATGGTTTCTATCCCAAACAACACGTTAACATGTTTAGCGCATGTTATGTTATGAGATGGGCGTAATTTACAAGTTACTCATAAGACACTTCATGAGTTTATATGTGTTGGATTTAAAAAAAATCAAATAATTTTGCTGTTACATGTAAAGTAATACATGTTTTTTAATATTTTAATTATGATAATAGTAATATTTTACCCAATAGGTCAACAGGTACCAGTAAATACACCTAAACTCATTCACGTCTTCAAAATATCGGAAAATAAGAACACTTTATCATAACAACAACAGCTAAATACCAACTAATCTGTCGACAATACAACAGTTTGTTATTATAACAAGGAACCATCTTTTGTCCACAGAAAATATTGGCCAAACTAAGCCAATAACGAGACCCGTTAGTTGCCAACTTTACCAACTTTCCCTAACTATTTTCGTTGGTCATAATAGCCCAAGTTTGCTAAGATCTGTTATTTTCATTGAGACTGTCTTTATCCCGTTTATTGCTTAAGAAAACAATAAAACTTTATGATATCGTTCAATTGGCACCTTTTTCTTAGTACTTTCTTCATTTCTTCTTTAAACAAACAAGTGGGTATTTAACTTGGATAATTTGTACTCGTAGAAAACGAGTCGATGTTTTTATCGATTTTCTTACCGTGTTTACGATATTTTCAAATTAATTCTGGAAAATCTATCTTTAGATGTTATAAGTAAACTGCAATATGTAAAAAAAAAATTGACCGACTTGTCTAACTTTGTCTTCGTCTCTTTTCAATAATACTCGGCTGCCATTAGTCTAAGCGTGATGTTAACTATTCTGTCTTAGGCATGCTAGCAAAATACACAAAAAAACGTAAAAATCGGTTAGAAAGTTTCAGAGTTATTCGTGAGCAACAACGTGATACGAGAATATATAATAAAAAAAATACCGTTGCTCAGTAATTTTTTTATCTTCTAAAAATGAATCGTAGCTACATCGATTTATAGTCCACTAAATTTCATGAAAATGGTTAATTCTTGTATATTATAATAGTACATCAGGTCAGAATGGATCGTTTAAAGGTATCAGATATAAACAAAATAAAAATAAGCTACAATAACGAACTCGACTCTGGTCGCATGAAGTTCGAAATCTAATAAGACAAAATCCACAACAAAGACCCCTTAAGTGGATTCTCCAACAATAGCTGACTGCAGATATCAAACTTACTTCCGTACAATTGAACTGCTAACATATTGAGCTCCTGTAAAAAGTGGACGTTGTACCTACTCATAAAAGTCGATTCGACCGCAAGCTATACCGCTATCAGAAAACGATCTCATTTCATATCAGTGACTTATAGGTATTAAACTTGAACTTTATATATGCTCTTAAATATATCCAAAATTTAGCAAAAGTTAAGTTGTTTGAGTACGCTTTAAAGACTTAAAAAACCACCAATTTGACTCTAATTTCGAAACGATATACAACACGTTTCAAAGATGTTTTCATATTTGCCATCACAATGCACGATAGATACGCATTGCAACTAAACAAAATTCCATACAGTTTAAATATGATTAACGATGATGTATCTCTCTCATGATTTTATTTTTAATTGTACAAGAAAATTTAGGCACTAGGAACAACTTCTGTGTTACGAGGAATTTTACAAATATTCAAACAGGTAGTCACAAAGAATAGAAAGAATATAAAAAAACGGGTTGCACTCCGGGAGTGCCGGCAGAAGTGAAAACTTAAATATTGACGTTCTGCATTTTTTTTTTTTAATTTCCTATTTTTTTAAACATAATAAACGATGCCATAAGAATCTATGCCTTGCTTTGCCTTTAATATTCCTTGAGAACCGATAACTACAGAAATGTTTATTGTGACGTTATAAAAATATAGGTTAATGCTATACAGTATAAACATAATACCCGAGCAAAGCCGGGTTTACACACACGCACACTCGCGCAAGCGCCCTGCGCCGCTTAAACGAAACAGCAGGTGCAGGCATACATTTTCGCCACGCGGTGCGGCAGACTCTTTCTACTTATTACTATAGGATTAATATGGGGATATTACTTCCCCTCCTACGCCACGCCTCCGTCTTACGAATATTCGATCAAGTCACGTGTCCTGACGCGAGTTTATCATTTTTACCCATCCCAAAAGTGCACAACGCCGCTAAAGAAGTTTTCACTTAAACAAGAAAACCCTATTAATATATATATTATATAAAGGATTGATTGATCTTATGTTATATATTATGTTATATATTGTTATATATATATAAAATCTTGAAGGTTGATCTTATCATATTTTTGTACCTAAAGACTTTACATCATAATGTTTAATTACAAAGAATAAAATACTTTCTGACGGCCAACTGCTCCTTAATACAATTCTGTAGAACAAATATCTGCAACGTTTCTTAAATCACTAAAAAACCAGAAACACAATCGAAAGCAGTTTTTTTCTCCTCCAATACTTCAAAAACAGTTCAATGTTAGTATTCAGGGCGCAACAACAAATATCCGTGCGCCGCTTCTTGTCACGGGAAAACGATTATTTATTGTACAAATCGAGTGACGTGGGTTCTAAGGATACAACATTATAAATCAAACACTTCGCTTCAGGTGACGTTATATTTAGATATCGGCCAACAAATATGGCGAGTGTTCCCAGAGGTCTGTGAAGGTTTTCCCGCGGGTCTCGTAAGAGGGTGTGGGATTACACCAGAGATGAAGCTTAAACCTGGGTACCGATAACGGTTGGTCGATAAAACGTGCCAAATACAGGTTTTTTTCTTTGGCTGAAATAACGAGAAAAGTAGGATATTTCTATTTATTCACGTTTATGCACTTATTTTCTAGTTAAGTGAATTTGTGGATTGTGTATTTACAACATTCACTTTGAAAGGATTGAAATATATTTTAGCAAATATGTAAAGTTAGTATTCTTTTAAGTACACGAATAAGAAATATATTTATTAATTTCGATAAATAATTTTATTACATCATTAAATAAATATATGTACTTTGTGAATATGTTAGTTTTAATAAGGCTAAGGTTTATAGATTAGGTTTCAAGACTTTAATTTTCGATATCATTGCTATTTATAATTACTAAAATATTTCATTCCTATGTTAATAAATTTTTGTTTATTTCAATTTTAAATTGAATTAATTAAATTAATTCTTGGCTCTAACAACATCTTTCTGCAATAATCTAAAACATAAGAGATCCAAGAACCTACAAATAAAACAATACCAGAATATATTTCATTCACGAAATATTACAAGCACAAAGATGTATTAATTCTCGTAATTGTCTAATAATACGAATCCTTACCTTAATGTATATGGCACCTGATCCCAAGAAATACATCTCAGATATCTTTTTCTCATTACCTTCGCTAGTAATCCGAATGAGTAATCTTTTATACATTACATCGAGTCGGGCAGCCACTAATGAATAGTCTGGGGAATATTTGGGAAAGAATAACTTTTATACCTTTTTCCCAAACTAAAACTTTTGTAATTAGTGTATAATAAGTTAGAATCTAACTATTACTACCTTAAAAACATTCGCTTCACAATAATGACTAGTATTGGTTTGGTAGGCTAAAACCTTTTATAAAACTTTCTTATGAAGTAGGTTCAGTAGTGACTCGATCTTGGTTCACTGAAATTATTTTGTCGTTCGTGTTTGTATATATGACTGCAGAGCTTTCCAGTTCTATACTATTACTTCAAAGTATTTTCAAGTGACTTTTATTTCATTTTACAAATAATTTCGGTGGACTTCATGGCAATAACTGATCGTGAAATATGTGTTTATAGAAAAATAGATACGCGTTTTAAGAAAATACTTTAAAAGTCGATCAAACTAGGTACATTATTTTTAAATGTAAAAAAAAAAATATCGGTTGCCTTTATCAAATCCCGCCGACATTAATGTGAACACAGTGGCATTTTAGCGATATCTCGTGACTCAATGCGCATACCGCACATAAAATTAAATGTGCTGTGCGCCTTATGTCTCGAAAGATTTTTATTTGATTAACTTTATGCTCAGTTTTATCGTAATATTATCATCGTGATTATTATTAATTTTATCAATTATTTTAAATATAGTAAATTGTAATCTTAACTTTGCATCAACTTTTATAATAAAGCTTTTATTTTAAAAGTTCATTTTATGTTTTATATTTATAAAAAATGTTTTTACAAACAATTACTTAAAAAATACACAAATGAAAAAGGTTCTTTAAATGGCCAATTATAGAGCTGACTTTATGATATTCGTAAATAATAAATCTGTTTAAAATTTGCGTCCTTTGCCTAAATTATGCAAATGTAAAACTATGTAAAACTGCCATTTGATAATAATGTTTAAAAAACATCCAACGAACACTCTCTGCCAAAAAAACACTTAAAAGCGTAAAATAAACTGGTTCTTCATAAATTGCCTATACCTAATTCTTTATTCATTTAAATAGTAGTATTATAATGTGTGCTAGGTACCTAGAATCTGTTTGAAGTCGGTGCCAAGTGACTATCGCTTAGACTTTTGTAATTGTTTGTTTGTATTCTTTTAGGCTTAGCACCGACTTCGACTTCGAAGCGTCGGTGACCTACTATTACATTTTGGCTCAGCACCGACTTCAAACCTATGAATAGGTAGCACATACAAATTAAGTTATTTTATACTTTTCAGTTTTTGAAGTCGGTTTTTTTAAACGCTTTTTAGTCTTTCTCAAGTCTCTCATCATCATTTCACCTAAATAACTTGAAAGAATACGACTAAAGGTAACATACAACATACTGTATAGAATAATAAATAATAATTAATAAATATTTCGGACATGATGTCTACAGAATATGAAGACATGCAGACAATTGCCTTAACTTTATTGCAGGCGCTTACGTAAATTTGAGGGTTTCCTTCGATTTCCTTAGGATCCCATCATCAGATCCTGATATGGTGCATACCCTTTCGAATGCAAAAATAGTTTTCAAAATCGGTCCACAATTGACGGAGTAATCAATGTATATACATAAAAAAAATAAAAAACCGATGAAATTGAGAACCTCCTCCTTTTGGAAGTCGGTTAAAAAGTCTCGAATGCTGAGAAAATATTTTTACGTAAGTAATACCTGCAAGTTACTGAGAAAAAAAATAAGTTGGGAAAGATTTTTAATTTCTGTTCCCAAGTTTGTAGACTGCGTTTTGTCCGGATTTCAATTGGTTTAGTAAGACCACGACATTTTTAAAACAAACTTTTTTCTTTAGCTGCAACTACTTCGAATGAAAGAAAACTTGTTCTAAGAGCTGGAAGACAGCTTTTGAAATTTATATCAGGGTATCATAAAAAACTGACACCTTGTTTCATCTTTAAATAAGGTTGTAAAACTTAAGGCGAAGATTTGTTTCCTTATTCTTAGTTTTTCTCTTTATTACCACCTTATCTACTGCCCTTTAGTCACGCAGCCAGATTAATTCACTGTTTTTTTCCATATTGTGTGTTTTGTATTATGTCTGTTTTTTGTTTAGTCTTCTTAGATGCTTTATTTTTCTCACTTTTATGTTTATTTTGTGTGATTTTGACTAATAAATGTATTTATTTCTTTCTTTTACCTTGGGACTTGTTTTTGTTTTTAATGTCAAATATATAATGAATCGTAATAATTCTCCTTATTACTCTTTAAGTTATATTCTACTTTGATATTTTGCCAACAAATCACTCTGTTACACTATCGAAGTAAAGCTAGGTACTTGTTAGGCGCACATAGCCAAACCAAGCTCACATAGTAAAATTGAGAAAAGATTATTAGTAAAAAGAAAATTAGAAAATTTAAGTGATATAAGTTATATGTGCTAAGAAGTACCGTGTTGAGCCGGGTAAGAATAGCTCAACCCCATGTCCTCCCGTGGGTGTCGTAGAAGGCGACAGAGGGATATAAAGATGGATGAACACCAGCATCCTTGCCCGGCTGGACATTACCACCAGTCGGGTGTAACCTACCCATATCCCGTGTTCCAAACCACCCCCTTATTACCTAATCCTTCCTCAACCGTCCTGTATATTCCCGTCTAAGTCCTAATTCTCCGTCCCAGCCGAACTGTGGCGGCACAAACCCACACCATGGGCCGGCACAGCCCTGGGGCACTAAATACCCCCAAAAAGGTGTACCGCACTTGCATGGGCAAGCAACCTGCGAGTTACCATCTTCTGTCCAACAAAAAAAAAAAGAATGGAAGCACAAAGAAACAGAAAACTACCCCAGGAGGGTACCCCTAGGGGAGAATCCCTTGACGAGCTCAGCTCCGACCGCCCCGCGTATTCTGGGGGGGGCACTTTGTGTGCGAAACCAGGATCAAGCCTGGATCTATCTAGCCTCGCAGAGGCAATCACTCCGGACGTTACGACCAAAACACAGTGGACTGTCGTCGCCCACAAGCGCCCTTGCAAAAAGGGTCGCAGTGAATCAGCGGCAGGCACAGCCACAAAAACATACACAGAACAAACAAAACAAGGACTGCAAGGCCTACCGGAACGCAGACGCCACAACCGGCACGCGAGAAGGGAAGCCGTGCAGCCCATAAAAACTTTACAAACCACCACAGCCACCGCAGCAGCCGGAACGCAGCGCGAACCTGCTCCGTCCACCTTGAAAAAGGCGACCACGGAGCAGGAGGCTGTAACCCACACAGCCACCGCAGCAGCGGAACGGCAGCGCGGACCTGCTCCGTCCCCCTTGAAAAAGGCAATTACTGAGCAGGAGGCTAAAAACACAATACCACCAACACAACACCTGACACCACCTACCAGCCAACGGAGAAGGAAACGCAAGCCGAGAGGTAATCGCGGCCAGCGCGTGGCTCCCACTGAACCTGAAAAGGAGCAGCCTGGGACTGGAGGCGATCGGACTGTCCAAGTTTCTTCGAAACGCGGTCGTCTGGACGACACCCAGTCTCCCAGGGGGGACGCCAAACGCGCGAAAACCGAGGCGAGACCAAAGCGGACGATGTGCTACGCAGATGCGGCTCAGTCGCACCTGAGAGTAGCAATTACCACCGTCCCGCCCAGGGACCTCTCACTTGCGCAGGCGGAGCAGCTCAGGGAAGCTATCGACGATAGTATTCTCCAAGCTGTACTGTCTCCTCCTTCTTCCAGCTCGCAGGCTCCATCATTCCGTGGGCGCCCCTTCCTTACAGACGGGGTACTTGCGATGTGGTGTGAAGACGCGAATGCTCTCAGCTGGTTGGAGAACATAATAAAAACCATCGCCTCACCGATACAAGACACAACCCTGGCGGTCATTAAGATGTCGGAGATGAAGAAGAAGCTCAAGGCTGGGCTTCTGATTCACACCCGCATAACAGACGCTGCCACGCTACACAAAGTCCTTTGTGCTCAGAACCCGTGGTACAAAGTTGACACGTGGCAGTGTTACGATATGACCGTCGACGACAACAAGGCTGACGTGGCTTCCAAGGAGAGGGTGGTTCATATTCTCCTTGGAATCCCCGAAGACCAGAAAGACGACATTTTAAAAAGAGACCGCCGTGTCGCCCACATGTCAGGGAGCGGATATGTCCGCTTCCTCACATCGGAAGAGGACACGGCCGTAAAACAGGCAGGGACAAAAGAGGCCGCAGAGAGGACTACCTACCTCTGAGCCTACCGCATCCACCTCAGCTCCCGAACACGGTTTGAGCGGGATGGAGGCGGATATGTCACTGCAACAGGAGGGACGGTCCAGCGACGAAGATGATGTCCTGCGCAGTCCCTAACTACACAAACATCGTTCAAACCAACCTCCAGCACAAACAAATAGCGACGGCCACCCTTCGAATACTGCTGGAGGTAAGCAACAATACGGTCGCCCTAGTCCAGGAACCCTGGATTAGAAAAAATAGGATATGCGGCCTGAACAACATTGGCGATAAGTTACTTGTAAATACTACTGTTGACAACCCGCGGACCTGCATTTTTATGCCAAAAACCATTCCGGCAACCATGCTTAACCATTTCTGTTCTAGAGACCTCACTGCGGTGAAAACAAATACAGAAAATCAAACTGTCCTAGTTTTAGCCTCAGTGTACATGCCTAGTGAAGGTGAAATTCCTGCAAAGGAATTAACAGAACTAGTGCAACACTGTGACGCTCAGAACTGGGAACTCATCATCTCCGCAGACTGCAATGCACACCATCCGCTGTGGGGAAGTAAAGATTCAAACAAAAGGGGTGAGTCATTAACTGAATACTTATTCAAAACAAACCTAAACATCATGAACAGAGGTACGGAACCCACGTTTGTAAGTTCGAGGTATCAAACCATTATTGACATAACTTTAGCAACACACATGGCGGCCAACCTCATTGAGGGCTGGCACGTATCAAGCGAGCCTTCCTTTGCGGACCACCGCCGTGTGTGTTTTAAATTAAGATATAAACCACCAGACCCTGTCCCATATCGCAACCCCCGTAAAACAGATATAACAAGGTACACAGAATCTCTAACCAAAGCACTAAGTGACACAAATATGACCGACACAGCACTTGGTACTTCCAACATAGAATCAAACGTGCAGTTCCTAACAAATGTCCTGGTGAGCAGTTACAGGTCAGCGTGTCCCCTGATAACTCCAAAAAACCAGGAGAAAAGTTCATGGTGGGGGCCAGAACTTGAAAGACTACGTAAGGGGCTTAGGACACTCTTCAACCAAGCTAAAAATTCCAGGACCATAGAGGACTGTGATAATTATAAGGCTGCACAAAAACACTACAAGAAGCGGATCAGGTTCCGGAGAACGGAGGCCTGGCGTAACTTCTGTAGCAGTATAAACTCGACAAACCAAGCCGCAAAAATAAAGAAAATCCTAACTAAGGGTGACCTAAATCTCTTAGGCTCCCTTAAAAAGGAAGACGGCACTTACACCAACACAAACGATGAAACCAGTGCAGTACTGTTAGATACACACTTCCCCGGGTATCTAATTACATCAGACAGGGAATGGCATGACAAAAAATACAGCACACCAACAACCCAAGAATGGGAAGTCGCATACAATGTAGTAACCGAGGATAAAGTCAAATGGGCGCTTAAGAGTTTCGAACCCTTTAAATCCTCGGGGCTGGATGAGGTCTTCCCAGCACTTCTACAGTGGCATCCCGAAGAGGTAACTAAACATCTAACACCTATCTACAGGGCTTGTATAGCATATAAATACATACCAAAACTGTGGAGAGAGTCGAAAGTAGTCTTCCTACCAAGGTAAGTAACCAGGTAAGGAGGACCACACACTAGCCAAATCATTCAGGCCCATCAGTCTCACATCTTTCCTCTTGAAAACTTTGGAAAGACTAGTGGACAGACACCTACGGGATGGAATTCTCAAAAATACTCCACTACATCCCCAACAACACGCCTACAGAAAAGGCAGATCAACAGAGTCGGCCCTTCATATGGTAGTACAGAAGATTGAGTCGGCTTTCGCAAATAAACAGTCAACAATGGCGGCCTTCATAGACATAGAAGGCGCCTTCGATAAAACTATACACAACAGCATTAACCGCGCCCTACAAAAACTTAAGGCAGAACCAGTCATCACAGACTGGATCACCGAGCTGGTCGGCAAAAGGGCGGTTCAGACAGCGGTGAATACTACTATGAGAGCAAGGGTAGTCAGAGGATGTCCACAAGGTGGGGTCCTATCACCGCTTCTATGGAACATAGTAGTAGACAGCCTCATAAAGAGACTAAATGATCAAGGATACACTACTATCGGTTATGCGGATGACCTAACAATTCTGATAAGCGGGAGCGCGGAAATTGTGTTATGTGAGGTCATGCGTTCGGCTTTTCAGATTGTAGAAGAATGGTGTGACGAACAGAAACTGTCAGTAAATCCGAGAAAAACAGAACTTATCCTCTTCACCAACAAAAGGAAGTTACCAGAACTAAAGTTACCAAAATTATTTAACACCAATCTCTCCCTGTCAACTCAAGTAAAATATCTGGGTGTTATTCTTGACAACAAACTGAACTGGGCGAGCCATATCGAAGCAAAGACAAGAAAGGCCTGTATAACTTTCAATCAGTGTAGAAGACTAGTTGGTAAAAGATGGGGTCTTAACCCAAAGATCACACTTTGGTTATACACTGCAGTTATCAGACCCTCCATTACCTACGGATCAGTTGTATTGTGGCCCAGAACGCAACTATCCACAGATAAAATGAAACTCCAGAGTCTACAACACTTGGCCACAGTAGCAACTACTGGATGTATGAAAACTACTCCATCAGCCGCATTAGAGTATCTCTTGAATTTGAGACCTCTAGATCTAGTCATCCAACAGGAAGCGACAGCAGCTGCCCTAAGACTAAGATCAAACGGACTGTGGAAGATAAACACAGAAGCAACACACTCAAAAGTTCTGCAGGGGATCCTAAAGGAAATTCCACTCCTCGAGGCACCCACGGACAGAACCCCATGTCAACATGTCTTCGATCGAAGTTATTATATCCAACTATCTGCAGAAACAAACGATAGCTCTGGCGTCGGCGAAGTTAGGATATATACAGACGGCTCCAAAACACAAAAGGGTACCGGAGCTGGCGTCTTCTCGAACGACTTAAATATTAAGATATCAACTACTCTAGACAAGCTAAACACAATCTTTCAAGCAGAATGTGTTGGTATAATCAAAGCAGCACAAGCAATTGCAGCCAGAGATGTGAGAGACTCAAACATCAAAATTGTCTCTGACAGTGCATCCGTGCTTCAAGCTCTGCAAAACAACAAGATGACCTCTGCCCTCATTAAGGAATGTCATGACAATCTCCAGTCCATTGCAACTACGAACAAAATTACCCTGCAATGGATAAAAGGGCACAGTAACTCAATGGGTAATGACGCTGCAGATGAATTGGCTAAAAGGGGATCGGAAACGACAGTGTGTGGACCGGAACCACTACTGCCTCTGCCCCAAGCCCAAATAAAAACATGGCTGCGCGCCAAAACCGAAGAAAAACACAAAAAAGAATGGAAAACCAACGAAGGATGCAGGCAAACAAAAAGTGCAGTTCCGGTGGCATCAAAAAGACTAGCCCGCAACCTGATCAGACTAAAAAGGGACGATCTCAGGAAGGTCACAGGTATACAGACAGACAGGCTGACAGGGCATTGTCCCCTGAACAAGCACCTATTCACTATAGGTGCAACAGACAGCCCTCTGTGCAGGGGATGCATGGAGGCAGAAGAAACGCCGCAGCACGTTCTCACAGAATGTAGAAGTGTGGCAGATCAACGGGTGGACATCCTCCAATCAACATCACTACCGGAAGCATGTAGTGACCTGAAAAGGCTGCTGAGCTTCTGGGATGATCTAGGATGGTTGGAGTAGGAAGATGACATACCTACGTACAACGGCCCAATGAAGAGGCTAAGTGCGGAAATGGCCCGGTAAAACAAACAAACAAACAAATGTGCTAAGAAATGAAAGTTTACCACCATTTTCAACAAAATAACCTCATGTTTGTAATTGAACTTTAATCTTCATAATTCACTGTGTAATATGAATTCGTGATTAGATTCATGTCTATTATATACAATAGAGACAATAGGGTCGCAACATTTCGTCTGCTTTACTTTTCCGGTACCGTTATAGGTATAGAAGCATAACAAGAAGAAATACAAAATTTTCCGAAGTTCCGAAAACCGTCACAATAAGCACGAAATGCGTATAAAGATGTGAGTTATCGTACTAAGGCACTATAAGCCTCTCTGTCGACAAGAGCTCATTTAGAAACAGGAGGCTTATGGTTTTAGATGCAGAAGTTAATCTTAATGCACCGTAGCTCGTTATCCACTTAGACTGTTAGGTAAAGGATTGACCTGCTCTTAAACCTTACAATAATTACATGGAAACCGACTTTACCTTAGATACCATCCTGTTTTGACGGAAACTATCTTCTGCAAAATATTTATTTATGAAAATAACATTAAAATCCATGTAACTAAAAAATAATAAAAAAATAGACGCTGGTATTTTACTTTTTACAACTGAGTAAAAAATATTACACGACTAATGTTTTGTGATGATAATCTTAAGACTATTTTTCGTTTGTTCAAAAATAATACAAAGATGTACATCTCTGCACATTTCGCGAAAGGAAGAATAGGTTTAGAATCTTAAAGTTAACATGGAAAACAAGTAGGTACAAACCTTAATTTGATGAGTTTATATTAAAAGTTTATCTAAAAATGTTAATTTCATGCAGTAATATTGTCATACGCAATATCAATGATCATAAATAAGCCTGGCAACACTACTGATAATAATGCATCTTAATCATCGTGTCAACACAACAAGCGTATGTATGACCGCGACAATTTATTTCAATACAGGTGATATGATATTAGCCAATTATGTTAAAGCGTTTACATAAAAAGTTATAGCGTAATAATGTAATTCAGCTTAAGACTATAGGTGTATCCTAATATAATAAGTCTCAAAAACATGTTTGAATAATATGAATTAAAGATCTTCAAACACGATAAATGTTATTTTCGTATTTGTTCGCATTTAATTCAATCTTATTTTGGTAGGATAAATATGATTTTCTTATTAGTCAATTTCTAGTTTTTACTTCCCCTAAATAGTAGGTAGGTATACTTCCACCCAACTACGGCGACAAGGTATTTTTTAGAACAAGTGAAATCCAAACCAATGCCGAACGATTGCCAAAGTTTTATGTAGCATGATAATATATTTCGTCTAGGCTAGGCTTGGCTGTTATTTAAATTATGAGCTATAATAACTAAAATAAACGCAATCTCCATAGCACCGCAGGCAACGGAACGCAGCACTGATCCTTCGCCGCTATTATTTTCTCATTGCGAGCCGCTTTTCTCGTTCAGAACTCGTACATCAGCGGATAATTAAAATACTCGCAATACCAGATAAATTGAATCAGTAAGATTCTTTCAAATTAGTATTTGATTTAGCTATTTTAGGATGTACATGAGTATTAAACTCCATAGTATATAATTGTCTTCTACTATTTAGTAGAATAGTTTAGTTTTATAGTGTGTGATACTCTTCTGTTTTAGTGAGGCCCATCTGATTGTTTCAATTGAATTACAGCGATCACGATAAAGAGTGAACTGGTCGGTACTTAGGTTCGACACCGTGAGTTTCGGCAACTATCCGGACTGCTTCTTGTACCTACAAATCTAACATAATATCACTATTCGGTCAGGAGGGAAGACTTCTGGATGCTGCAGCTTAATCCCATTCGAATATTCAATTCATTAGTTGAACCTTAAGCTAACTTTCTTAAGGTAAATCACAAAAAACTTCGTGAGAATCAGTCTGGTGTCTGAACTAGATTTAAAAAAACCTGTAGTTACTGGTCACCAGGGCCCTAGCCCTACCACAGCAACACATGTATACGAAGCTACTTATAAAAATAGCGTATAAAGTTTTTTTCTGTCCGATTAAATAATAAATGTTTTAGAACATTTACTATCGGTAGGTACTACTATTACTGCTAAAGATTTATTAAAATCAAATGCGACATTGCGATATGTCATTAATTTTGTATCTATTTTATAATTTAGCTCGACTGAAGTAAAATGTGTGTGCAAAGTACGAAAAGAAAAGCAATTGTAGAAGTTTAACCAATTTACGAGAATAACGTGAATTTCAATCAAAGTTGTTTCAAACACAAACTAAAGTAGCAACCGCGTACAACGTACCTACACCTTAGACAAACAGTGGATGGGTAGCTGGCGGTTTCCAATCTGATAAAGCGTGTCAACTTTCTTATAAATTACCAACATACATATCTTATATATAAACATCAATTGCTGTTCGTTTGTCTCGCTAAAACTCGAGAACGCCTGGGCTAGCTGATTTTGGTTTTGAAATGTTTGTCGTAGTCCAGGGAAGGTTTAAACGGTGAAAAATTAAAAATAAATTGAAAATCTAAATGTCGTGTGCTTTCCCATTATGTTTTAATTTTTCCTATACACAAATCTTGCCCTATGAATAACGAACATATAAAAAAAAATTTTGGTGCAGCCGATCGGAAGATATGCGCGTACATGCATTTCGGCGATTCATTTTATATACATAGATATATAGATAGATGTGGTGTGCCTACATTCCTGTCTTACTCCAAAACGTTTTAAATTTAATGGGCGAAAAAATTTACCTCATCAGTTTTTCCGTGCTGTACAAAGACTTCCTAGAAGCGACAACTATTTCGGTTTTGGGTAGTTCGCATCCATCCCCTGCCAGCCACTTTTCTCAAGTCGTCAATTCATTGCGCCGCGCCGTAGGGAAGATGATGATGACACTTAGGGACATAACATAGCAGAACATTTTTTTTCATTTGACTACAGGTAATTCAAATAACTCAACAATACCTAAATACTAGTGGTCGCCCAGTGATCGAAATTCGAACATAATTGATTTAATTATTATTTTTATATTTTTTAGCCTTCTGCACTTCTCCTCTATATAAACTGTAGCTGGGGGCGTTCTCACACTCCTCCGTTTTCATGATTTTCGTAAAAAGGGGTACAAAGTTTTAGCACATATTACGAGTAGGTTATATATAGATAATAGAAAACTTATTTTAAATGCTACAGCTTATTTCTATACACTTCAAACATACATCATGATTGCTATTACGAACATGTATCATGCAAATTCTGTACCTACTGATAACATCGTATATAAATAGGTAATTAATTCAATATCAGTTACTCGCCGTGTTGCTAATCAATCGAATAATAGCTATAATTAATTTGGTTTGACATGAATGTGCGTTCGTAACCCTTATATTAATTGGAAACAGGTATTATTCTGGATGTTATCTTGATAATGGTGTACCTACTATGAATGGGGTTTCTTGTAAGATAAGACAGCTATGAAGGTCGAAGGGCATAGAGTTCATAATAGATGGTTGAGAATCTTATACCTACACAACAAACAATTTAGTTTATTACCGTGGGAGAGCCACGCTTTGGCATGCATGGGCCGGCTCGACCGGAGTGATACCACGGCCTCACAGAAAACCGGTGTGAAACAGCGCTTGCGCATAGTTTCACCGAGTGAGTGAGGATACCGAAAGCCCATACCTCAACCCCTCTCCCCATACCCCCAAAGGCCGGCAACGCACTTGTGACGCCTCTGGTGTTGCGGGTGTTCACGGGCGGCGGTAATCGCTTTCCATCAGGCGATACGTCTGCTTGTTTGATTACCAGAAAAAAAATTACCAGCACTGGTTTCTCCCAAACTTTGTAGTACAGCAAACACATCTGGCTCATTAAATGCGCGTTCTTCGTAATGTTGAACGGGTATTTAAGTGAGATTTTTTTTTCTTTGAGAGTACGTTGCCTTTTTATCGTTTATTAGTGTTACAGATTCGCCCTTCTTCTTCATCATTGCGACTTCAATCCGACTATAAGTTGTAGGATTGAAATCACAAAGATGTTTTTTTTTATGTGTTAGGTTATAATTTTTTTTTTTTACTTTAAAAATATAATATTTTATTATGGCTTTAATTAAGTTTTTATTATAGCTTTATGGAATTGCATATTAATATTTCAGCATTATTTCTATGTATAGCTGTGGAAACGGAATGTATTTAAAGAGAGACTGACGAACATACGGACGGATGACTAAATAATCTTTTAAGGTTTTTTTCTTTTGAGGAACGGAAATCATCTGTACTTTTCACTTTCTTTTTTAAATTGTGTTCAAACGTTGACTCACTTTAATCTATTCTAATTATCTATCCAGAATATTAGATTATATATTAATAGGTAAATCAAAACAACTTATTTAAGAAACAGGTTTTGGACCATAAAAACCATTTTCACGTTATAGTTATGTTTTACCACCACAATACTATATCCTCATTTCCCACATTATATCAAGTCAACACTGAAGCCTCGGCAGACTTATGACTACTCTCCCGGGCCTGCGTCACGACGACAGCCCTTCATTTTCCGCGGCCGGCGCCATTCGACGTCCGGACGTGTTTATTTTTCATTTCCGCCCCGACTGGACACACCCTCGAGCTACAGTCCCGTGCGACCCTCCTAATATGAATACAAGTTATAAGCGACAAATTAAAACTATAATTTTGGTAAATTATTGTAAATTTTCCAATTTAATACCAACAAATTGTTCTTCATCTCCTATTAGATGAGAAACTGAGACTGATTTGTCACAATTCCTAAGGCCAAGGCCTTAAAATTGTGCTAAAACTACATTCAATTAGCAAGTGTACAAAATACTGAACCAGTGGCCTTGAATGAAAGCATGACTGTCCGTCATTTAATTTACCTACTCGTAAGGCATAAATTTCGTAGTTTGGTGATTTTAAATCAGTTTTACATCGAATCGATGAGCATTTACAATATCGCTCAACGAGGTTTCTTTAAGTTTCCTATTATTAGAAAAAGTTAAAAGTAAAAGTTTAATAATAATAAATATAATATTTGGCCTATTATCATCATCATCTCAGCCGAAAGACGTCCACTGCTGGACATAGCCCTCCCCCAATGCTCCCCAACAACCGGTTCTGTGCCGCCAGCATTTAGCAGAAAATAAAGAAATTCGTTCCGTTGCTTTTGGCCTTTATAGCAATGCAACATTTTTAGCAACAATCTGTAGTAATTTAAAAAAAGAGATCCGTTTTAGATTTTATAAAATAACATTGTACGTAAATTTTACTTACTATTCCGAAGCACATCACTTGTACCACTCAACAGCGAAATTCTGGGTTTGTAGAGCTATGCAAGAGTAGAACGGACTAAAATAATATTTTATTAACCGTGAGATCGTTATAGTCCGGTAGATAATTGGTTGTTAAAATTGACCGCCGAACAAGGAACTTATTATTATCCAATCGAGATATAATAAACTTTGTAGATTGTAGTTGTCTTGTAATTTAGGACTAAAATGTTAATTTAATTTCAGAATTCAATATTGTTATAAACAATAGACAAATTTTTACTGATTATGCATTTACTTCTTACGCATTTAACTTAATTTGAATTTAGGCCAATCTATATATCGTATATTATATCGTATACCTATTTATAACATATTTGCTCGTAAAGGGTCTCTTATTTCACCAATTTCAATATCGTAATGTATCTCATTACGTACTTGTGCGTTATTGTAATGTAAAACACACGTTTTTTTTTTTAATAAAGTAAAACTCACGGTTTATCAAGATGCTCGAACAATACCCTTTTAAATATTAGCAAAGAGTTTTTATCTCAGAAAAGTGGTCAGCATTTTATGAGCGAAAGTAGGAGAAACGAGACCACAGAGTTCCGCAGCCGCCTCCGCCGCTGCCGCCGACTGCTGAACTCTGTGGTCTCGTTTCTCCTACTTTCACTCAAGAGAGTGAGAGAGAGACTGGTGAAATTTTATTAATAATAATAACTTGACAAGCTTAAAAATGCCAACTGGCAACGTAATAATCAATTTTACAAATTGTTCAAATTTTTATAACTGCTTTAACAAGTAATTAAAGATTTATTCGATCAAGAAAGTCCGAGTTTTATTTATTTCCTCGCAAATATGTTATAAAACGTCGTATGACATACGTGCCGGACTTTTTGTGAATATTTTGCAAAATCCTGTGTTTTTAAATGTTCCATTTTATGTGTTAATTGAAACCTTCCTTGAAACCTAGCCTAAATGGTGATAAGCATCAAAAAGCTACTTTATTCCATGCTTTGTAAAGATACGTAATGTAACATAACACTAAATTAACCGTACAACCTTGGGTTTCGACTATTACAATAAAAATTATATTGGTAGTCTACATTTTGTTTCATTGTGTGGTCACACTACTCGTATATCTGTTCATAAGATTACTGAAATGCTATAATCTCATTTTAGAGGTAAGATACACACAATTTTAGATACCTATTATTTAGTAGAAACTTTAAAAAAAAAGTTTAGTACACTACACTTTGTGATACTTTAGTCGTCTAGCAGCTAGTACATGCAGTATGTTTGAGGACGTGAGGATTGAGGGACCAGCTTTAATTATATATATCTTCAAAGTGCGTCGATATTTTTAATTTATTTATTTTTTACAAATTGCTTTAAGACTTTTTCTAAAACATTATGTAAGAAAAGAAAGATTTTGTTCCGTTGATGTTGTAATATTCAGTATGACAAAATCTTTCGTGTGTGGACTGAGGGACCACAGTATAGTCGTTGTATTTTTCTAATCGTTGATGATTTGTGCTCAGTTATTTAGTATATATCTTTACAAATTCTCTACTAAATGTCTGCAGTCACAATACCTTCATTTTTTACATACTTGCCGAGATCCAGCTGATGGTATATGAGGATTGAGGGAGCACACTTAAAGGGCCGTAGTTTTTAATGTATCTTTTTACAAATTCTCATATATATTCTACAATTGTTTTGACCCTACTACTAATTCATACAAAAATTTAAAAAAAAAAACATTATGGTCCCTCAGTTCACACACACACAAATAAATCGTAAATCCCATTGGTGCATCGACATCTACATACGTCATAAGTATTATACTTCAAAGTAGCGATACATTTATAAGTATGTATTGAAATTAGATACTATTTTAAAAGCAATGTGAAAAATTTCACAGAAAATTTATCACGATATCCCTTCAATACTTACCATTCAAGATTATGCTTCATGAACGACAATCTCCCACAACAGTTAATGGTTTCCTCTATTTACATCCGTTCAACTTGTCATAAATTCGCCCCTTATATTAACTATACCCTTTACATATCCATACGTATAGATACTGTTGTCACCCTCGCTACTGCATATAAATTCATACCTATCTACATTTAAAACTGAGTGAAAACGTGTACCTATATAATCGTAGAATGCGGGTGTAAATTCGTAAACATTATTGTTTTCATCACACAACCCTTTTAAATGTTTATTTGAAACATTATGTTATGCATCGTGTATTTTTAAACGCTTACTTTATCTCGAAAACAGATAAAACAATTCGGAAAATGTTATACCTTTTTTCCATTCCCTGTTTTGCGTGAGCAAGCGTGTCAGGAAAAATATAGCATTGTGTTTATTCATTTTGACGAACATACGTATAAAAATTTACGTTAATGGAATTTCTGACTCAAACACCTGACTAGAACATAAATACTTACATGATGACAACTGCCGATTAGTGCCGATTGATAAAGAACTAAATTATGGCAAGTGGTATTTTTCTTTTTTATTTGAAGGCCTACCAAATTGATTCTACTCAGCCTGACGAAGAGCTTGAGAAGAATCCATAAGTGGGGGCCACCA
The DNA here is from genome assembly GCA_949125395.1 of Diaphora mendica. NCBI lineage: Eukaryota > Metazoa > Arthropoda > Insecta > Lepidoptera > Erebidae > Diaphora > Diaphora mendica. Next base: position 36,892,695 of record OX421310.1, on the reverse strand, counting down.
ACCATACTCACAGCGAATACAGACAATGCAGTATTGCGACCCACATTATGGCTGCCTAAGTGAAATACTTTTTCACGCCCCACTTAAAGAACCCGGGATCTAAGTGGGAGGGAGGAAAACACTTGAGCTGTTTAGTTCAAGCGCGTATTTCCACCACTGTGAAGCTGTGACTTCCAAGTTGTTGAAGTCCACAGTCAACATTTACACGTAAAGCATTTATTGCCGTGCCTATGCTATAAAAGTGTCATGGGTACCTACGAAAATAACAAGTGTCGTCTTAAATCATCGCTGGCAGCTAATCACATATGAATATTTTTTACTATTTATACTAAGGTGATACAGAAGCATACGGGCTATCTGAAGGCCATCACAATTAATGGAAGCTTTTAAAAATAGCAACACGTAATAAGTAAAGAAGCCTACTTCAGGCATAGAATTGACAAACATATTAATTTTAAAGTTTTTAAACAAAGTGGAATTTTAATTAGCTAACATAAAGATTGCCTGCAAATGGACCAGAACAGTTACGGAATACGTGTAAGTAGAAAGGAAGAAATTTAAAGGACAAATCCCGTAGATCTAGGCGGTAGCATTGGCAGGCAATGTGTCGGTTCGTTTATCTCAATATCGCAGGCGGACAAGCGTGTACGTGCGCCCAACAGACATACGAGACTGAAATAGTAAGTAGGTACCTACACCTTTGTAACTTTGTAACGAACGCTACTTCGGTCGGTGCATGTTTAATGTAAGCCAAAAAGAAAACCAACAACAAAACCTTTTTATTGTACCTATGGGTCAATTCATACCAGAGCAGAGTCGAAGCGCATCAAAGCGTCAATATGAACCTTAATACAAATTCGCCCTTATCTCCAGAACATCATAAGTTACTTCTCCGATTAAAATCTATGGTGCTACTAGGAGTATATAACTATATATATATAAATAGTTTCATTAGCTTTTGCCCACGGTACATGCGGGTGGTCCGCATGTACCTATGTCGGTTATCGCGGTAAAAATTAGCCTATGTGCTTCCTAATTTCATTGAAAACGGTGCATCGATAAAGCCATGAAAGAATAACAGACAGACAGAGTTACTTTCGAATTCATAATATTAGTTTGGCTTGTCACATATTACCTAAACATATATGTACAACTTTTCCATTAACCAATTTTAATTTTAGAATTTCAGCAACGTTGACGGAGATTAAATAATAATATAATAATAAATCTTTTATTTTCAGACAGAGTCCATAGTGTTAGTATACAATTTCCTTAACCAATATTAGTATATTACGATGTTACTGTTACTGTACAATGAAAAACGTTACTAAATTAACCATTTAATTGGTTAATTTAGTATTCAACCGATCTCTTAACCGATTTACAGTTAAAACTTATAAAAGTAATTTTCTCATTAAACTGCATATATCCATTAATTACCCATTGTATTTAAGGTACTGTTCATTATGTTCATACTATCATTTGATTTGTTGTTTTTGTTCATCGAGATATAATGTATAGAGAAGACGCCACTCATTAGTGCGGTGTTCCATGCAATTGCGGCGCATGCGCCGCACTTCCTTCAGTCGCTTGCTAGCTACACTCTGATGAAGCGGTGGCTTAAGCGTGTGATTGTTTAAATTTAAAAACGTTCCAAAACTCGTGAATTATGCCATTTTGTGTCTTGAGATATTGCACTAATAATACAAGGAATACGGAGAAAAACAAAGGAATAACTTTTCACCAGTAATTAACTAGATATAATTGTTTTAAAATTAAATACGAACTAAATATTTTAAGACGCCATTGTTGCCTCATTCGACATAGAGTACTTAGAGTAAAACATACAGAAGTGATATTTAGGTAGAATTAACTGACGTTAAATGCACAACGTATTTAACGTATTTAATTGGATAAGGAAAAATAATATGTTGTTAAAAATAGCTTCGTAAATAACCCATAACATTTTTTTTTGCAATAATGATATTTAAATTATCATTAAAGTATAATTTAAAAATTGAATATTCGGCTTTTATATTTTATACCTCGATGAATTCTACAAAAAAACTGAAACTGGTAAAGCTATTGAAGTACTATTTACTCAAAGTGAATTTCCTAATAAAGCTTCGTAGGTATAAAGCTATTTATCCGTTCTGCTTTCTTGTTTGGCGCTTACTCTATAAAAGCGAATCTTTGCAACAGTTCGTTGGCCAAAACGCGTAAGCGCCATGAAAATCACGGCGCTTATGACATTTCGCTCGCGAGGAAACTACAGCTCGAATGCGATAGAGCGCTGCTTGTTAATACTGTAGGATTAGACTACTAATTATTGTTTGGCTGCGCTGCAGCGCTTTTTAGTTTTAATTCAAATATAAACGGAACATATAATTGGTTTTGAGTGGCTCCTCTAGTACGTAGTACGTAATATCTCGATGTTTTTGTTAAAATACACAAAGCGTCGAAAAGATATACCCTCCGGCCAAAGACAATTTTCTAGAAATGCCTCCAGTTTTTGTTGTGGTACAAGAATTTTATAAGCATTATAATTTCTCTGTTTCTTCATTTCAATTTTTTTTTAAATTATTTCAGTCTGTGTCTTAGACCTAATATAATCATTGATATCACTTTCAGTTGCCTCTTTATTTACATTAGTAATGAACAGTGGAATTTTTGTATCAGCCGCTCGAAACCTATTATTTGGATCCTTCGTTGCCTTTCCTCTACTGCTGTCAAAACGGTGTTTTGACCTCTTTCTCTGTCCTACCTTCCACTCATTTTCAACCGAATTAATTTGCAATGTTTTCCCTTGCTTATTATCACTCCCGCCCGACGCCCGTGTATTATATCTCGGAAGAGATTTGCGGTCAACAAGATGCCCATGCGACGATACCGGGCCGATGACATCATTGTTTATCTGTTCGCAAGTGAGCGGGATCGGCACAGTATTATTACGTGAGGGTAACAATGACGAATTCTTCTCAAATATATCATCAGGTTCAAATGATGTTATCAATTCGTTCGTACAGTTAGGAATATTGTCAATCAACGCATCCGATTCCTTGAAACATTTTTTTTTATACCTTCTTTCTAAATATTCATGTTTTGTAAACCACTTGCAGATACAAAATTTAATTTAACTAATTCACTTTTTAACTCATCTAGTTGTTTATTAGTTACGTAACTTTCTTTAATGCAACTCAACTCATTTTGCAATAATAATAAATCTTTTAATAGCCTAGTCACATCGATGTGGTCAAAGGTGACCGGCGGCAATTTTTGGAGTTCTTTAGCAACAAATGTTGGAACCTCTTCTGGGTCTGTTACTTTAAGAACACCAATTACATCATAAAGATCCCTCTGGGATTTTCCGTCTCTTCTACGTGAAATTTTACGCCTCGTTGTGCTAACCGAGTCAAATAGTAAACTTTTAGCTGATTCAATGTCTTCAACTGAGAAAGCTGACGTGCATAGCCTCACTAGGCTCTCCTCGTCCATAACGTCCATTTTATTTTGGACAAAAGCTAATACTTCACATGTCACTATATTACAGTTTTTTCACTTTACTACTTTAGTTGTCATTTTTGTAAACTAATGTCAACAATAACGCAACCGTACGGTACTGCAACGCGTACACGACTGTAAAAGTAACTGTTAAAGTAGAGGCAAACCAAGGCACACACCCACGACCAGTGCAGAGTTGGAACTAGTCCACCCCTTGGGTATACAACTACAAGTACATAGTGGCCACAAATTGTAGTTTCCAGTTATTATTTAGCAATACCCAGGGCCGAATTTAAACTTAATGCCGCCCCTGGGCACCGGAAAAAAATCCGCCCCAATACTGGAATTTTACTAAAACTTATAGGAAATGAATAATTTACTGCAGAAACTTTATTAATGGTTGACAATCTGGATTCTGAATTGCGCAAAAGATGTGCAGCATATGAAAAAAATCAGGAAAAGTTCTCAGTTATCAATGAATTTGGCAACTTGGATAATAGAGAAATTCATACGAGCTGAACGTTTAAGAAATGTTTATTTTTCAGATCTTTAGTGCTCATTAGATGACGAATTTGTGCACTTCCATGCTTATTGCACTGAAAAAATGATGGAACAGAATTCTGAATCTTCCGATCTTTTGAAATTGTTGCATACAAACGACCCATACACTGAGTTTCCAAACGTGGAAACCGCCTATCGAATATTTATGACATTAGCTGCTGTAACAAACTGTAGCGAAGAACGATCGTTTTAATGTTTGAAGAGAGTTAAAAACTTCTAACGTTCTACAATGTACCAAGGTAGTAGAGCCACGCTGATTTCAGCACGAACGGGCCGGCTCGACCGGGGCGGTACTACCCTCGCAAAGAAGATCAACGTAAAATGACAGCGATCGCGCTGTCGTGTTTCGTTGGTGAGTGCGAGACCAGAAGCCCAAAGATGCAGAAGTTGCTAACCAGCCCACCATGGTGTGGGACACCATGCTGCATTGTCTGCATTCGCAGTATGGTGATCACCACTCTTGGATTCTGCTTATCCTTTCCATCAGGCAGAGTAGAGTCATTTTGGCAGGGCCAAACATAAAAAAAGACTGATAATAGACTCGATAGCTTGGCTATTCTATGCATCGAATCAGACGTACTTCATTAATCGACCAATTCGCAATTTAAAAAGTCAAGACGTGTTTGCCTGTGAAAAAATTTATGTAATATAATTATGAGTCACCCTTAGTGCCAAATTTATAATCGTAAGTTTTTTTGACGTGACAACGTCTTATAATTCGATGGAGCCGGCTGCACGCATGAAAAAACATGACTCATGCGGCTTTACCTCGCTATGCGGCGTTCCATTTAATCGCATCGCGCTTGCGCTTCAAGCCTTAAATGGAAGCGAGAGATAGTTTCGTTATGACGTTGTCACGTTAAACTATCGTCCGTAAACAGACTTTACAGACAATCATTTTTTTATTTATTATTATTATTTATTCTTTCATAAAACTATAACATATTATCTTAAAATTAAATTACAATACTAGGAAATAAAAAAAGAAAACAATATTTACATACAAGAATCAAAAAATTCCTCCGCATCGTCGCCTACTGGTAGCGTTCCCAAAAGGCTGGCAGCATTGCCACGTTGAATGGTCATGAGAAGCGTCAATCAGTTGCTTAGCAAGTTGTTTAAACATAGCGCGAGCACTCGGACCCCATAAACCTAGCGTCTCGACCCCAAACGGTTCAAAAATGTAATTAGCTATTAGGTTTTGGTATTTACGCCGTTTGAGGCTTTCTGCAGAAGCAGCAGCAGCGCCTTGGACTTGGAAGATGAGATGGCGCGAGGGTGTCGACGCAATTTGCGTACCACACCAAAGGCCTACCCATCTTCCATGGAAGCAACGACATACCATCTGGTCTCTTGCCATCGTCTCGTACCAGACCATTTGTTTCACGTACAGCTGGAACGCCGGCGGTAAGAAGGGCACGACGGATAATGTGGTTTATATTGGCATGTCAAGATATACGGCCAGCGCTTCTGCTACAAGAAAGGCCATGATGTCCGAGACTGTCCACAGTGACAATAATGCGGAGAAACACAGGGCGCTTCTAAGCGGAGGCAAGTGGCAAGGCGAAATGTAGTATCGTCTAACAAGATGCCTATGTTGAGCGATGGAAGTGCCTGAATCCATAAACCTGATACCCACTCTCCCACAGCCAACAACCGAGCGCGCTCAGCAAGACTGGTTGATCTTTTTTTTTGTTTTTTTTTAAAGACCACTCTGATGTATCCAGAAATCTTCTTTGCTTTAAAATACATAACGGTGCGTCCCATTGGCGTTGAGAAAATGGGTTAGCAAGTAATATGGTACTTGGACAAGTTATCCGCCAAGCATCTATAGCAATGGCCTTGCATGACATGACAGTTCAGAATCAACCAGTGTGTTTATAAGAATTTTCCTGGTAAACTCTTCTATGCCATAAACCAAAGATAGAAATGCTGGAAGGCTAACATCTACAATTTTGCGTACTCCAAGAGTCAATGACGAATATTAGTAAAAGCCGAATGAATATGTTTTTTAAATAACCGATCCGAAAAATTCACCAAAATTTTAAATTTGGTCCTCTATTTTATTTATGTTTTTGGAATATCACACTAGGTCTTGCTGGAGTGTATTTATCTCTACGAATGGCTAAAAGCCACTGTTTTTAATCGGTATTTATCTCCCGTAGGGAACTTATGCCTTCCTGTTTTATTTGCACACATAGGCACTGCACAACATTGCGGCATTTTAGAAAACGATATTCGTATAAGAATGTTTATAAGAATAAATAAACCAAAAAAATGAAGGAAAAATACAAATATCCCATGTAACTTCGCTGATTCAGCAAATTAGTCTAATAAAAATCATGCATAAAATATTATATATCTTTATTAAATGAGAAACAACCTTATATTACAACTAAAATTATATTTATAGTTACTTATTTCGGGACAGCTGTGTGCTTGCTGACCCGTATAGTTTGCCTATAACTTGGTCCTACACGCTATGTCAGCTGGCTGAGAGTGTAGGTACTGGGATATAGGTATGTGGCCGGCCCAGCTGTTTTAGCTTTTGATCCGTAGCCTAAATACCAGGGAGAGGTGGTGGTTCACTATCCTAACCGGCCCAGCTGTTAGCCTTTGATCCGTAGATAGGATAGTAGTGAAACTCGGAGGAGGTTACGACTTTTCTTATTTATTTGCTAAAATGCACTTTAATATATACACAAAATTGGCATACAACTCGTGGCTGTACCAGCGAGCTTGAATTTACGCGTGAGTGAGAGAGTGATATAATTGAGTGAGAGAGAACGATTATCGCTTAGTGACAGTTTATATAAATACGTGCGCGCGCTGAGATTCGGTTCATAATTTGTTTGCTAGGGCAGCGGATGGACGTACGTACGTACGCATGGCGCGACAGGACGGCGCCACCGCAGGCGCTCTGTCGCCACATTACTCCCCCTCAAGCGAAGCGTACGTTGGGTTTAACTGGCCTCCCGGCTCGGGTGACGTAGGTGTTGCGTTTCGTGGCTGGCTCATCTGTGTTGCTCGACGTCGCGGCGGCTGCACTCGTAGTATTGGTACTCGAAGTTGGCGGTGTTGCTTGCATTGTCGTATTGGGATATGTTTGAAGATGTGATGTACATTGTTCGTCGCTATATGTATAGGCTGGTTTCAGTCGATCTATTGATATTACTGTCGTACGTAATGGTAGTTGAATGGTGAATTGTTTGCCAGTTGCGCTGCGTTGTAATACTTTGTAAGGACCTTCGTATGGCGGTGTAAGTGGACGGCGGACTGTGTCGTTTCGCACAAACACATGTGTACATGTTTGTAGGTCCTTATGTACGAATGTGTGCAGGTTCGATGTATGCGATCTTTTTGTAGGTCTTAATGACGACATTGTTTCGGTCAGCTGACGAACGAACTCTGCGTCGTTTATGTTCGGCTTTGTAGGCACGAAGAAGTCCGACGGGATGCGCAGTGTAGAACCGTAGGTCATTAAGGCAGGGCTAACTGAAGAGTCTTGACAAAGTGCTGTACGTAGTCCTAGTAGCACAGTAGGTAATTCTTCGCTCCATCTGCAACTCGCGGATCTTGCCATTAGTGCTGCTTTTAAAGTACGATGCCATCGTTCTATCTGTCCGTTTGCTTGTGGGTGGAATGCAGTGGTGCGTATGCGAGTGACGCCGAGTTTCTTCATTAGTGATTGGAATAGTGATGACTCAAATTGTCTGCCTTGGTCGGTTGTGATTCGTAATGGACAACCGAATCGTGTTATCCATCCTTCGTAAACGGCTTTCGCTATTGTCTCGGCGGTGATGTCACGAGTAGGTATTGCCTCGGGCCATTTAGTACAGCGGTCGATCATTGTAACTAAATACCTATAGTCGTTTGATGGTGGTAGCGGTCCAACTATGTCGACGTGTAGGTGTTCAAAACGCGATGATTGTTGAAACTCGCCGAGTGGACTAATTACGTGTCTTTGTATTTTCGCGCGTTGACAACTGATGCATGACCTTGACCACGTAGTTACATCTTTGTTCATAGACGGCCAGAAGAATTTTGTAGTCATTATTTTTCTTGTTGTTCGTATGCCGGGGTGACTTAGTTCGTGTTGCGCTTTGAATGCTACAAAACGATAACTCAGTGGTAGGTATGGTCGAATGTTCGTTGTAGATGTTTCGCACCATATCGGTCGTTGACCCCCGGGTAGTGTGATGTGTGAAAACTTGAGATTACTTTGTTTCATGCAGGCTTGTAGTTCTGTGTCGTTCTCTTGTTCTATTGCTAATTTATTGTAGTCGATTGTGTGATTAAGTACTTCTATTTCTGATATTCGTGATAACGCGTCGGCTGCTTCATTTCGATCTCCGTGAATGTATTTTATATTTGAACAGAATTGACTTATGTAGTGTAGTTGTCGTTCTCGTCTCGGTGTATCACTGCTATTCGGTGCTCTCGTAAGTGCGTAGGTAAGGGGTTTGTGATCTGTGCATATAGTGAGATCGTTACCCTCAATCAGCCGGCGTAGGCTCTTAACAGCGGTGTACATAGCTAGTAATTCGCGATCGTACACGCTGTATCTGCGCTGTGTGTCATTCATTGTTTTCGAGTAAAAGGCAAGCGGTTTCCATACGTTGTTAACTTTTTGTTGTAGTACAGCGCCGAGGCTCGTGTCGGATGCGTCAGTTAATAAGCACAGTGGCGCGTTAGGTATTGGGTGCGTGAGTGTAGTCGCTTCGAGTATGCTTTGGCGGCATTGCTCAAAGGATTTTTCAGCTTCAGGAGTCCATTGAATTGGTGATTTGTCATTCTTCTTAGAGTTGTGTAAGTATTTATTGAGTAGGCATTGATGTTCTGATTGATGAGGTAAACAGTTGCGGTAAAAGTTAATCATGCCTAAAAATCTTCTTAGTTCTTGTATCGTAGTGGGTTTCGGGTAATTCTTTATCGCTTGGACGCGTTCTTCCGTGGGTTTGATTCCGTCTGATGATACTTCGTAGCCTAGAAATTGTATCTTGTTTTTACCAAATTCGCATTTATTGATGTTAAGTGTGACTCCATACTGGTTAAGGCGTTCGAGTACTTTATGTAAGTGTTTTTCATGGTCACTGAGGTTAGAGAATATGATTAAATCATCCATATAAGAAAAACAGATGTCATCAAGTCCCCTTAACACTTCATGCATAAATCGTTGAAAGGTTTGACCAGCGTTACGTAAACCAAAGGGCATGCGGTTGAATTCAAAGAGCCCAAACGGGGTGATGATTGCAGTCTTCGCGGCGTCTTCTTTTTCTAATGGCAGAGCGTAAAAAGCATTTTTCATATCAAGCTTCGAGAATATAGTTTTTCCGTGTAACTGGTAGGTAAAGTCGTGAATCCTCGGTATAGGGTATCTATCTGGTATTGTAACGGCGTTGAGTCTTCTATAATCACCACACACTCGTAGTGAACCGTCTTTTTTCTTTACGACGTGTAGTGGGCTGGCCCAAGGGCTGTTTGATGGCTTACATATACCCATTTCTATCATCTTCTCGAACTCAATCTTCGCGGTTTTATATTTATCGGGCGGGAGCGGACGCGGCCTTGAGAATAAAGGCGGTCCCGTCGTTTCGATGCGGTGTGTGACGTCATGTTTGGCTGTAATTTTGAGTGACATTGGTCGTAACAAGTCAGGATATTGCTTCAGTATCTCATGATAAGGGTGATTACGGTTAATTAGGTAGACGGATTCTTCAGTGTTACATATTTCAAAGGCGTTAATGCTGAGCTCGGTGACCAAATCTATTAATTTTCTGTTGTGTAAGTCGACTAATAACTTATATTTTGCGAGGAAGTCTGCACCTAATATTGAAGTTTTTACGTCGGCGACCATAAATGTCCATTTAAAACTTCTACGTAAGCCTAAGTTGAGCTCTAGTGTGCGCTCGCCGTAGGTACGTATCTCTGTTCCGTTCGCAGCGTATAATTTATAACTGTTTTCTGTAGGTCTTAAAAATCTCGTTTTCTTTGCGGCCAGTACGGATATGTCGGCTCCTGTGTCGACTAGAAACTTTTCTTTGATATTGCTATCTATAATACATAAGCGGTGGGTTCCATGGTTCACACCGACGCCCGCCACAGTCGGTGCTTTCGTTAGTTTTCCTGTTTATTACTTGTATTAATAATATCATTACGCTTATTCTTCGAGCATGGTGATTCGCATTTACGAGCGTAGTCACCGTAGCGGTAATGATAGTAGCATAGCCAATCGGCGTCGTCGGGCCCGCGTTGGCGGGAACGCGACGGCGCACGATGTTTACTCGGCGCTCTTGAGTGTCCTTCAAAGCGCGAACGGTGTGGTGGATGGTAAGGCGGGAAGTACGTTGAGCGTTGCTGGTTTGATTTTAGTTCGGCTACTTCTAGTGACAATTTTTCGATTTGTTTTGTAAGTAGGTTGATTTGGAGGTTTCCTGTTTCCGTATTATTATTTTCTTTACTTTGGCACGACGTAGTGGTTGTAATGGCAGCAGTGATTGCGGGTTCGAAGTGTTCTAACATTCTGTCGGCCATTGCAGCTAGGATTTCAAGTGAAGATTCTTTGTTGATGGCTAGGATGCCGCGGATCTGTGTAGGTAATTGATTAAGCCATATTACTTGTAACGCCTCGTCTGTTAATAACTTGCCGCTGAGTTCACGCATTTTACGTAGTAATTGGCTAGGTTTTGAGTCTCCAAGTTCTAGACCACAAAGTAGTTTCTGTAACTGACGATGGTCTGATTCTTGATACGTGGATATAAGTCTGTTCTTCAACGTTATGTATTTCCCTGTAGCAGGTGGATTTAATATATACACAAAATTGGCATACAACTCGTGGCTGTACCAGCGAGCTTGAATTTACGCGTGAGTGAGAGAGTGATATAATTGAGTGAGAGAGAACGATTATCGCTTAGTGACAGTTTATATAAATACGTGCGCGCGCTGAGATTCGGTTCATAATTTGTTTGCTAGGGCAGCGGATGGACGTACGTACGTACGCATGGCGCGACAGGACGGCGCCACCGCAGGCGCTCTGTCGCCACACTTAGTTAATTATATTAAATAACTACTGACTTATTCCGTATTTGCGTCATTATAAACTTCATTAATTAATACATACTTATAAAAGCTTAATGCTAGCAAGGCCTTGAAGGTTATGCGGGTTAACTGTTTATCTTACGTTGCTTTATATAAATACCTACTATATTGAACTAGTAATGACAGAGAGCAATAGCTTATATAAGTATATAAAAAGAGCGATAATTTCCAAAAAATATTGTCACGTAGCGGCTTTAGGAGCCTAGAAGGTTGTGGTGAAGCCACGAGGTTCTGATGGTGATTAAATTAGACGCTTCACAACAACAATTTAAAGAATTTATTTACTGAAGTATAACACAAACAGATAGATGTACAGTCAGGGTGTGGGTTTGAGAGATTCGATCAAGCGGTCGTCCTCCAAGTTAAAGGCACTTAACTTGGTTTGCTGCGATGAGAAAAGGAAGAGATGTAGTCCTGGGTCGGCTTTAGAGGCCGATCCCCGTAGAGGCGTCGCAGGCGACTGGCGTGGTAGACGCCGGCCGAAAGAGGTGCAGTGCTGGGGCTCCGGCGTAGGCCGGGCAGCCCAGCCACCAGGCGTGGTAGACGCCGGGCGAAAGAGTGCAGTGCTGGGGTCGGCTTTAGAGGCCGACCCCCCGTAGAGGGCAGCGCAGCCGTCCGGCGTGGTAGACGCCGGGCGAAAGAGGTCGAGCTGTAGTGTGCTCGTCCTTTTATGTGTCCCTGCGGTGGTAGGGACAGCGGCTCAGCGGTGGGAGGCGAGCGCCGATGACGCGTGACACCCCCCTCATTAGGCGAGAATTTTTCCTAGGGGAAATTCGCTGACCTCGGGGTCGCCACTGTCGGCAGCTCCTCGCTGGTACCCTGGGAACAAGATTAAAGCAGGATCAGATATTTTTTTTAGAGACAAAAAAAGTTTAAAGAAATAAGAGGCAAAAGACAAACTAACAGGCTAAGGTCATATCAGCTTAGTTCAATAGCAAAAATATAGTGAAGATAAAAGTTTAAAGGTTTGAAATAAAATTTCAAATAAAAAGTTCAAGCGAGAACATAAACAAAGTGAGTCATACATTCTGATGCTCCGTTAGAAATGTTTAAAGAATTTAGTATAATAGTTGCAAACTTGTTTAACTGTTTAGGTAGATGCAGTAGTAGAAAATTGTAGTTATAAGTAGGTATGCTAGCTAAGACATATGTGCGAAAGAGAAAAACAAACAACCAGATCGACAACAACAACTGAGAATCGAACCTGTAAGTCGGGTTTGACTCGACTTTTTAACTACCAAGCCATAGGTTAAAAAAAGGTAAAAGTTTTTGTAGATTATAGTTAGATTTTTATAGTGCGATATTTATTTTGTTTTTATTTTTTTGTAGTAAGCAAGAATGAATTATTATTTAAGAACAAAAAGATAAAGTTGATTCACGACGCAGGAAGTAAATATTACAGATAAATAAAACAGAAACCCATCTGTAAAAAGTGTTAGTTATGGAATGAGTAAACAAAATCACTGTTTATTAATTGATTTAACTAACATTGGCTAATATTTGCCAATCAAACGAGACCTTTTAGAAACGATATTAGATTTGACTTATTTAGGGGCCAATTTTTATAAAATATTTGTGTTCGTCACTGAGAAAATAAAATTATCGAGCTGCCAGTACCTTCTCAAAGATAGAAGGTTGATAGTCTAAAGTCTTGGTGTATACATACATCTCGTGGTTCATCAACTATATTGGGATCAAAATCCGTAGCAATATAGATGCGACCACAGTGACGACTTAAATTTCAATTTACATTGTAGTATTAGATTTAGTAGTTTAGAGAAATGAATGATTTTAGTATTTAAATTGATGATAGATTCTCTGGTCGCGAATTATCAAGTAGAAAAAGTTGTTTAGTAGTTTTTGGTAGTTTTTAGTAGCTTTTAGTAGTTTTTAGTAGATATAAGTAGGTAATTGTAGTTTAGATGTATCGTTTCACCGAGTATAGTTTAGGGTGTATACAGCGGTGTGTCGATTAGGGTATTTAGATAAGTTTATGTGGTCATTTTCAATGAAATTGAAACGACTGTTTAGGAGAATAAGGGAACAAAATAATTGTTTGTAGTTAATTAATTATATATATATATGTGGCTTTAAGGCTTGTTTAGAGAGTTACCGACCGCTCTGTTATAAATAAATAAATCCCCCATCAATGATAAGTTTTAGTACTAAGGCTTAAGTTTTAGGAGTCACTAACCGCTCCAAAGAGTATTAAAAGTACCAAGAATCATTAGTAGAAACTGGTATGTCCAAGTTAAGAGTATAAAGATTTCAAGGGTTAGAACCTTGAAGGTCATTTAGAAGACTTTTTTTTTTTTTTTTTTTAGAAGACATGATGACGCAACATCATAAGAGTTACAAGTAGTAATCTATCAAGGGGTAGGGCCTTGAGTCTTTCAGAAGACATGATGTCACAACATCATATAGGTTACAAGTAGTAACTATCAAGGGGTAGGGCCTTGAGTGTCTTTCAGAAGACATGATGTCACAACATCATAAAGGTTACAAGTAGTAACTATCAAGGGGTAGGGCCTTGAGTGTCTTTCAGAAGACATGATGTCACAACATCATAAAGGTTACAAGTAGTAACTATCAAGGGGTAGGGCCTTGAGTGTCTTTCAGAAGACATGATGTCGGGCGTCATTAGGGTTAGAGGAACAGAGTTCACGACATTTTGGTGGATGATCAAGTGCTTAGCACAGAGCGATACCTGCCACCGATAGAGGCGAACAGTCAAAGCTTAAATTCCAATCAAAATTGTCAGTAAACCTTTAAGAGTTAATTAGTTATAGTGGCAGTATAGCCGGTTAGAGATAGAATATACTCATTTTGAGAGTAAATTTAAAAAGTTATAGGATTCTAGCAACGAGAATAAAGAGATTAAATAAGTAGGTATATTGGTTTAGACCAAAATATACACAAACGAACATACAGACAAGAAACATACATGCCAATACGATACCCACATTATGTGATTATTTTTTATGTAGTCGTATTGCAACTTTATATAAATCCACCCACATCTCAAGCATCACTAGATAAAATTGTCTCAAGTCGAGAATAATGCAAGAATGTTGTAAGAACAACATGTTTATAGATATATTTTATAAGTAGCTATAGTGGAACATCTGTATTGTGAATTCCAAAGGTCGATGGAATAATTATATTGTAGATTGTAGCTATAGTATATGATATTGTAGCAAGTTGCAGCGGTCAACAGTATTATATTATTTATTAGTAGACATTTAGAAATGCGTTTCGATATTTCGCGAAACAACACATAGTATAGAAAAACAGTACACGAAAATATTATAAAGTAGTATTTTAAACTACAAAATCTAGAACAAGGATCCGAGATGACCACATTGTGCAGAAAAACTATGGTAGCCATTTTGTTTAAATAGTAGCCATATGGTTAAGTACCTTTTGAGGTTATGTCGCCACGAGGCTTTAAATTAGCCCAGAACAATTTAGAGTGAAAGATCGACGACGATACTATTAACAGCTACTTAGTCATCAAATTAATTGTTTTAGTTTAAATTGATTTTGGCCCACTCCTTACAAAATAAAAAATTTTGTGGCTAGAAATATTTGTAGATTTTATTTTATAGGTTTACGCTTCTATCATTGTTAGAATGCATTTTTAAGAGAATACGTAAACAATAGACGGGCAAGAAACGACAAGACTCAAGGTGTTTTGTCAAATATATATATGTAATATGTAATCGATGCTACACCGATCGACATCATTTATAGCATATTTTTAAGAAAATATCAAGCAACAAATGAACGAGAAACGACAAGACTAAGAACAACTGTGTTAGATATTATTTAACACATATTTAATATAGTTTAGAAAAGTATAGTTTAATGTTAGTAACCTCATTTAGAAAACAAATCGCATCCATTGTACCTACCAGAAAAACAAGTTATAGGAATTAGTTTTAGAGAGGTATCAACATGTACCATTTTTGAGTTTTAGATAGTAAATGAAATGACCATAGCCGCAGATGTATACAGAAGTTGAAAGAAAAAAATTACGCGTTAGGTTTGCTGCGATGAGAGAAGGGACGCTGGCGGCAGCGGCGACTGGCGTGGTAGACGCCGGCCGAAAGAGGTGCAGTGCTGGGGCTCCGGCGTAGGCCGGGCAGCCCAGCCACCAGGCGTGGTAGACGCCGGGCGAAAGAGTGCAGTGCTGGGGTCGGCTTTAGAGGCCGACCCCCCGTAGAGGGCAGCGCAGCCGTCCGGCGTGGTAGACGCCGGGCGAAAGAGGTCGAGCTGTAGTGTGCTCGTCCTTTTATGTGTCCCTGCGGTGGTAGGGACAGCGGCTCAGCGGTGGGAGGCGAGCGCCGATGACGCGTGACAATATATATCTTTATATTTCTACTTTCTCTCTACTATCACAGGCCATAAGTAATATAGTGATGATCATTGAACAGAACTTTATAGGTTACAAAAGAATAAAATATTGATAACAATGTGGTTAGGAAATGTGTAACCAGAAGGCCCTAGCCAAGTTGTAAGCGTTTTTCTTTTTTTCTTTTTTCTTTCGTTGGCTAAGATTAGCCAATGACACACGATTTAGGCGTTAATGATTGCAGAAAGAAAAACGCTTGCAACTTGGCTAGAGGGGCTGTTCAGAATGGCAAAATCGTAATAAGTAGTTATTTAAAATACTAGATGAATAGTCTATATTACTACTTTACATATATATTGAAGTCGGTTTTTTTGTTAAAATTTGTGATTATTAAAACTAAATAGGTCGTGTGTATTTGAATTGATACAGTACTTGATATTGGACTAGATTTAACTCGTCGATGTAGGCAGTGTTTGGCTTGTCTACGTTTCGCTCTTTTCTAGACCTTTGTAAAACATTAAATTATTCTGTCATTATTTATCAACTGTGATATTTTAAGACTATCTGCACGCGGAATATGGTCTGTATGGCTAAGGACTTTATAAAACAGACATTTATCTACACTGATATAAAGAACACCCAGACTAACAACAATTTGTGGATCACACAGATTGTTGTCCCAGTGGGGATTTAACTCATAAGACTCAGCACAGAAGGAAACCAGTACGTCATTATCTATACTTATAATAAAAATGTAACAGGTCCAATTCTGTACATTAAAGATATTTTGAATTTGTTTTTGGAGGGCTCTCTATAATCGATACTGAAGCCTAAACTGTGTGTCTGTCTGTCGGTCTGTCTGTATCTTGGCCGCGCATCACGCCGAAACTACTGAACGGATTCAAATGAAACTTGGCATAATTTGAGTTCATACTACGAGGTAGGACATAGGATACTTTTTATCCCGAAATTCAGCACGGTTTCTTGGAGAGAGGGGATAAAAGTCAAAATACGTACTTAGTTGGAATTCAATAACACGTAGTCAGATTTCATTCATCTTTTTTTTGCTAGAAATCAAGAACTTTAAATATTGGTGATCTATTTATTTGTTTACTAGCTGTGCCCGCAACTTCATCCGCGTGGAACAGTGACTTTGTGTAGCATTTTTAAATATTGAGGTTAATAATATTTTACAAATAAAACACACACGTTTCACTATTAAAAACTTATTTAAGTATATTTATTTATATAAGTACATATTTATGAGCTTATTTCGACATTCAACATGGCCAAAGTTTTCGATCGGGTCTGGCACCGCTCGCTTTTCTCCAAGCTCTCGGCATTGGGTCTGCCTCCTAGACTCGTGACTCGCATTGACGCTTTTCTTCATCAGGGCCGCATTAGGGGCCTTTGGGATGGCGCGGTCTCTGATTTTCTCGAGGTAAACGCTGGCATACTTCAGGGTCGGTCCTGTCGCCCACGCTATTTCTTCTGTATATCAATGACATGTTAGCCCTTGGCAATGTATATTGCTATGCAGGCCATAGCACAGTTCATTGGCGATATTTTGGACACCGTGCAGCCAAGCTGGCAGACGTTGAGGAAAATCGACAGAAGCTAAGCTCGACCGGGTTTTAAACCGAATTTTAAAATGGGGTGATGAGAATCTGGTCGAGTTCAACGCTAAGAAAACACAGTTGTACGCATTATCTACCAAAATGTCTCAATTTTTTCCCTCCCCACTTTTCAGAGCACTCAACTGCCACTACGGGATAAGCTCGGTTTCCTGAGCATATATATTTGCTCCTTTAAGTGGGGCGTGAAATTTATTGGTGAAAAAGCATCTCACTAATTCGTCATATTGTTGGACGCAATACCTACTGCATTGTTTGCTTTCGCAGTGAGTATGGTTGCTCGCACTGTTGGATTCGGCTTGAGTTTTCCATCAGACAGACCATAGTCACTTTGTCAGCCCTTAAGTAAAAAAAAGTATTATTTTATTATGTGCGTTTTTTGTTTTGCCATCTTTTGCCAAAATATAAATATTTAGCGTATGGAAAAAAATGAACTGCAACTTTAATCGTCTTTCCTTGGGCATTGTTAATATTGTTGTAATATTCTGACAGCAAAAATACAGGTATGACATTCCGCAAGCTACACGGCGTGACGTCACTATCCAGTTACCACTTTAAAGCAACATAACATGAAATGATGGAAACATTTTCAGTCACCATTATATTTAAAAAAATTGTAAGATGCATTTAAATTGTTGTTTTGTGTGCATAATCAAACAAAATATTTGAATTTAAATATATGATAACGTATAACTTTATTGTTCTATATAATTCACAAAGGGAATAATGGTGGTTGGGAGTTATTATTTCATACTACTGATAACACTCAAACGTGATATGTCAGTGTTTTTGTGTATGTCGTTATCTTCGTTACACGCATAAGTCTGTCTTGTTCTGTGCTAGTTTAGACAGCTATTCTCAAGTATTTATTTGTATTTATAGTATAAAACAAAATGATTTGTTGTTCTATTCGGAACTGTAAGAGCAGAGCTATAAAAGGCGGTCCAATATTTTTTCTGATCGAAGCAAATGCTTCTAAAAGACTATGGGCAGAAGCAATACTACTTAATCGATCGAACCCCTTCCAGAACTTTGAAAGGTGAAACACCCTTTTAAAGAATGGATTAATATAATACAATCATCTCTACATTTTAGGTGTAGGCTACGGAAATTACTACGATAACCGATATGCATGCAGGTGGAGCCGGCAAAAAAAAAAACGACCCCACTTTCAGCTTAGTGAGTACCCATTCCTTTCTGAGTAAATGTTAGACTACCTACCCTTAAAACTTCATATTTATTAAAATTACGTAATTCTGGGCTGACTCTCAGTCTATATAGTTTGTCACACACATTTATTTGGATAAAGACTAATATTAGGTATTATTATATTGATAAAAACTCTTTGACAAATAACTCATTATTAGGTACCAACTCTTAGCGTCTTATACTCGTGATAACTTCTAAACGAAATGTCCGAATGGGATGAAACAAAAAGTATTTAACTTCTACACAAACACCCTTGATAACATAATGCTTTATTTGGATAAGGATTAATAATACGATACACATTTAACGTAGTTTCTTTCTTCAGACGATTTAATAATTTTTTTGAACACAAAAGCGGTTATTGTGTTTAAACCATGATAGTTAGATATATGCTCTCGCTGACTTTTTTGTAGATCTTAATGGGACCTACAAACCCGTAATACATTATTTTGTTCTATTGTCAATACTTTTTGCAGCGCACGCAAAAATAGGTTTTCGATTTCACACCTTGGGTTACAAAATAGCAATTTTCATACGGATCTCTAATTTTTTTGAAAATAAAATATAGCCTTCCTCGATAAATGGACTATCCAACACTGAAAGAATTTTTCAAATCGGACCAGTAGTTCCTGAGATTAGCGCGTTCAAACAAACAAACTCTGCAGCTTTATAATATTAGTATAGATTATACGACTTTAGTGTGTATTTATCGATTATTTCTATAAAATCCTAATAGATGGCGGTTTGGCATCTAAGTTGCACAGATATCCGGTAGGTGGCGCCGTATTTCTATTTCTAGATTATCCGGTGGATGGTGGTGCCGTATTTCTATTTCTAGAATTTTCAGAAATGTTGAAAATATTTACAAAAAACAATGTGGCGGTACGAAGTTCGCCGGCTCAGCTAGTATATGAATAAATATGTACAAGATGAGCCTCTTTATAATGTTAGACAAAATATAATGCCAAATTTATTCCTAAACTTATGCATCTCTTTACACGATTAGATACTAAGTTAAAAAATCCCTCTACCTTCCTGTTTGACCGTAATGAACTTCAAGAATATCGAATAGAATTTCTTGAGCATTTCAACAATAGATAAATTACTTTATGAGGATGATTTAGGTGTATAAGGTTTGTATAAATCTACCGAAATATGTTAATCATGTCGACTGTAAACCTTATTGGCGTTGGATGTTTACCAATAGCAAATCAAGGGAACAATTTGATTTATTCGTTTTAAAAGAACTATTTACACGTAAGAGAAATTAAAATGTAGGCACAAGTGCTCACAGAAGAAAAAAATGACTGAACAGAGAAATGGAAGAAAAAAATCCAAATAATTCCGCTGGGAGATCAAAACGGAAATGAAATTCAAAAAAATCCCCTAGGGGTTCAGTGTGGACAAAAATTCCAAATGAACCCTCAGGGGATCTAAGCACGGGATCCTAGTGAACTGAGCCTTTTGTTTACCCAAGCATCTTATAAACTATCTTCTTTATTTTCAAGTGGTTCATTGAGAGTGAAATGCATTTTATTATCAATTCCGTGTTCTGTATTTTATTAAATCAAACATAATATTTTGTCATATATAACTTATAACTAATAACAACAATAAACTTTAAGCCTATTTATTTTCAATGACATCCCTCTTCCTGAGATATAAAGGACATTTTCCAATTAACGAGAAATGGAAATTATACCTACACGACGTTAAAACATTACAAAAATACAAAGGAGGCATCGTAGAACGCCATTTAAAACTGTTTACAAATATTACTTATGGCAAGCCTACCCTACTCACCACAGAAATGAGAATATATAACAAGTGTAAATACAAAGTAAAGATATTGGTCCTAATTCTATGAGTTTCTTTGCCAGTATTCTTCTCATAAGGCTCTACTCATTTTGGAAACTGGAAGTTATGGATCGACACAAGCAGGCAGTAGATTTTGGTTTTTTCACCTAGGTTACCTTGACAATCCAGCACATGCTGTGGCGTCTGTTTGTGTTAATCTATGATTTTTAACTGTAGCTACAATTTAACGTTCATAGATGTCACTTGGTGTCTTAATTGAATAAATTATTTTGAATTTGAATTCTTTTGTTGTATTACTAAACTTAAATATCTCTAGTATTCTCTTATTATAGGGTAGCAATTTCCAAAACGGTATTTTTGTACGTATGTACGTATTTAGATAACGTCCATTTTTAGTCTAATTTTAGCCAATCTTTGACGTTTGAAATCGTTTGACAAAACAAAACTTGCTTTTGGTGCTTTTTAACTTGAGTGTTTTCGTACAACAGAGTTAGAACCATTATGCTCAAATGCTTTCATGCATAGTACAAAAAAGGCATGCAGTAGAAAATATTTTATATGTCATCAAAAAAATGCTCTGGGATTAATGGTATAGACCTGGGTGGGTGTGTAAATAGCAATATATAAGTGAATGCCATTTCGAAAACTTTTTTTAACTACATAATATACTCAATTCTGTGGTCTAGACTGATAATAAAGTGTTCTTCAACAAGATAAATAATATAAGTATCCTAAGAAGTTATACTTTAATCTTGCATAAATTTTTGCGTTATGAAGAAAAAGTTAAAAGATGAAACTTAATGATTTTGATAACGATTTATTACATAAAAATATAAATTTTATAAAAATAAAACGTAATACTAATACGTTAATACTTTTAAATTTTAAATAATTACGAAAGCCAAACTAAAATCAAACATAAAATCACACAAATACATATAACATTAAAAGCAATAATAAAAAAATACAAATCACTAGTTTAAAGTTAAAACATCAAAATAGTGATATGTGTATTTTTATAAATTATACATATATACATTACCAAGGCTTTATACAGACGCTTCATAACGACAGTTTTCAGAATTAAGACTTAAGCCGGCCATACACGCTACGATCTACCCGGGAGGTCGACCTGTGTGTGTGTAAATAGATTTGTGCAGTTTTATTCCCACACACAATCCGGCCTACGGGCGCAGGCAGGTAGACCTCTCCGGTAGACCGTAGCGGGTTAGGCTGGCATTTTATTATAAGTACAATCTAAATAAATAAATGCAATAAAACAAAAATATTAAATAAATAATTCGATTCCTTTAAATCACTTTCAACTTTACAGCATTTTTGATCCTAACATAATACAAAACTATCTGTTCGAGGCTGTGCGACCCAATCACATATTCATAAGATAGAACGCCAAATCGTAGACATACACCGCACGTTCGAATATAATTTTGTATTATTTACATTTTAAAAAGCATTCACTGGTGTAGCAATATAGCTAAGTTTCAGCTTCACGAAAAGAACATTTTCATTCGTTCATCGTGTAAAAATACAACGTGCTCCTTACATTACTGCCCTCGTTATTGATAATACAGTAAGTCAAAGGCCAAATAACGCAACTTACTATACGTATGACAACAAGGGAAGATAAGAATCCTCTTTTAAATAAACTTACATTACTAACATAAGTACATAATATAATCATCGATACAACAAATACAAAATATTTCAAAAAATGAACCAGCCAGCCGTTAATTTATGCCCTCTATAAACAAGAAATATCTAACATTTATTTATTCAATATCAAAATAAAATACTATAGTCCTCATAGTATAGCTTGATCTCTGTGACAGTTGTCACTAGTGTCATTTTAAAACTCCCGAGGTACATTTTCGGTTTAAATATACATGTATAAATAGCTGAACCCCGCGGTGTTTTCCGCGGTTATACTTGGACGTTTTGGGGGTGGGGGGGTTTATAATAAAATCGCTTGTTCAATGTTACTTCTTCGGTTTCGTAGCTATCTATCAAAGAGATCAATCTATATTTTAAGGACTGTATATACTAACTTTTTCGACGACAAACTAATAGGCCTACAATCTTACATACCAATTGGCGAATAACTCAAATACTTCCAAAATCAGATTATGGCGAAATGTATTTCATTCTTATATCACACACATACGTAGCACTATGTACTAGTCAAGAATTATAATATGGACTTACTTCCACTACTACTCCAGTTTATAAGAGTCTGTGAAGTTCCATCCTCTATATCTAATAAGAGATGCTCTCTATCATTTTCGCTGTATTCTTTGTTCGAAAATACAACATCTTCGTCGTTACTTTGCAAGTTAACATAAGAAAGCGACTTCTTCTTCTGTTCGAGGTCGAATATCTCTAAGTCCTCGTCTTCGTCATCATCAGACTCCATAGTGAGTGGTACGCGAGACAGTTCTAAGTTGTCTCTCCGGTCTTCAGACTGGAGGACACCGTAACGGAATTGGTTTGTATCGTTGGAGTTGTGTGCGTTGCCCGTATCATTACTCTTGCCTTTTCTCCTGGAAATTAGAGAACAGAAGGATTATTAATACTATATTAAAAATAAATAAAATCCTGCAAACAAACGAGGTGTAGATCAATATACATATTTACCTATTTAACTTTCAAGAATGACCTACGACTAAGTAGAATAGGGAATATGCATAAAATTTTTATTTGTCTCAAACATTTTTTTCTAGATTCTTTATTGTCTTTACAATATACATAAATGGTATTTTTTTTATTTTGTGATTATTTAAACCCAGAAAATATTAAATAAAAAGTGAAAATTAAGGGAGGGAAATTCAAACCTGCAAAACGCGTCCTATTGGTCGAAACGAAATGTGACGTCGATTGTTACATTATCGAAATTATCGGCGTCGAAATTCCTACTGTGTTAGTAGTGTTTGTGAGAAAAAATAACTTCTTCCATGATATTTATAGCAATCAAAACTGTAAATAGGTATAAAATAACTGAAACACTCAATAGTAAACAAACACGAAATGACAATGTCGTCATATGTTATGTCAATAGCGCGCGAAAAATGGCGGCGTTTGAATAGCTCAAATTCAGTCAGTGTTTTAAATTTCACTTTGAAAATTTGTTTGACTATTTTGAAACCTATTTATATTTTTTTCTATGTTATGGAGACTTATATGATCAGATTAAGAAATAAAAAAAGACATGCATATTCCCTATTTTAGTGCGAACTAAATGGTGTATAATATTGGTAATCGCGACTCTCAATATACTTGGTTTCTAGACACGCGGAAGCGTGTCAAGCCAAGTTCAAGCAAAGGAACTGGCTAGCCAGCGCCGTGTGTAATATTAGACGAACCACTTGGTGCCACTTTTGACCCTTCTATAACTCAAAACTTCTTTAACGTAAACACATAAAACTATGTGTGTTTAATTATATCCATAAGGACATCTAGAAGCCCAAATTTCATGAAGCTAGCTCAAACGGTTATAAAGATATGAAGGTCAAAAAGTCGTAAATTTTAGCACAGACTGACATATATATAGTACCTACACTTAACCTACTTCCAGATGACCTAGAAGGATGAAATTTGGAATCCAGCTCTATAATTGTGTGTAAGCGTAGGAAAAAATTTAAAAAGTAAAAAAAGGGGGGTTCCCATACTTTTTTTTTTTAAATTGTAGCGTTGGAACCGTCGTTGCAAGCAGATATTTGAAACTATCCCAATATATGTATTATTAAATCTCAATACCTGCCTAGTTTTATTTACAAAAAGTAATGATATCCCACCAAAAACATTTAATAAAATTATGTATAAGTATTAAACTCTATTTCTTTGCTTTATTGGATACCTATAACAATTGCTGTTATTTAAAAATGTGAGATCTTAAAGTAGGTTAGATTTGACTACTGTTCCTATAAATACATATTTGGATTTTGCATAGAACTTGGAACTCATTTAGATCTCCATTCTTTTTGCGGCGAAGCCCACAGCCAAGCATAATTTTTGTATTGAACTTGGCTCTCCTTTTTTACATTTATGTTTTTGGTGGGATTAAGTAGCTACTTTATTAACAACTCAGAAGCGGTAGAACTACCACGCCAAAAAGGAAGATTTAAGCCAAAATATTTGTAAATTATTCCAATTTCATATACTAACGTATGACTATGTAACATAATATCTGCCCCTGTTGAGGCTGGTGACCGATCGACGGTAGCTCGATTCCCATTCAGGACAAATACTACTCATGTGATAAGCGCAATCTTCCTGGTTCCCCCTGGTTATATTTTTTCTATAATAATATGTAGGGATTTAGAAATATTTAAGTAACATTGTATTTAGAAATACCTATACTTCCCCGTTTAACGTAAGTTGATTAAAATTATAGTCAGCAAAACCGCATTGGGTGTGAAATAAAACACTGTTTACAGCTTCATAGATGTGTCTCGAGTGTTCAAGTGAGTGCATACTATGTTACGTTTTATTCTAATCTGCAATATACATAATCACCTTTTTCCCGTAACTCTGCACGCATATACGTCAGTCATCGCGGTAAATAGTAGCCTATGTGTTGTACTGATGTAGGTATAAGCTATATTACTGTTAGGTTCATTGAATATAAATCCGTTCAGTGGTTTTTGCATGAAAGAGTAACAAACATGCATTTATCCTCAAAACTCTCTTA
This sequence comes from Diaphora mendica, assembly GCA_949125395.1. Taxonomy (NCBI): domain Eukaryota; kingdom Metazoa; phylum Arthropoda; class Insecta; order Lepidoptera; family Erebidae; genus Diaphora; species Diaphora mendica. The sequence continues at coordinate 36,867,815 of OX421310.1, read as the reverse complement.
TTCATCATATTGTAGTGGCCTACTCCCACTATAATATTATAAATAAGAGAGTTTGAGTGTGTTTGAGTAGTAGTAATTAAGACTAAATTGAGTCACTAAAATTTGCGCCTCTTAAACACGAATCTGCACCTAAACAGCTTCGGGGATAAAAGACAAGGTTGATATGATTTAAATCACTTGATTTAAATCAGTGATTTAAATCATAAAATTTTTACTGCAACCAAATTGGCCAAAAATTGTCTAGGGCTAGGGATTTCCCCCGACATAGACTATGGCACGGACAGTCGGACACGTGCACAATGCCGTGCGAGTGAGCGATTACCGGCACAGTTCCGGGATTCTAAATGCTACGAATACGACTATCAAATATTTCAGAAATCATTTCGCGCACGCATTCAAATTCAATGAAAACCGATAATTATCTTATTTCAGATAGTATTCATCTGGAAAGATTTAGAATATTCTAGTTATTTTTTAACAGTATTGTTTTTTAAATTGTTGATTTTAGTAGAACTTGTTAAATAACCTTTTAATTGTTTTAAAAATTAAATTAAAAAAACTCTGTTTTCATTTAATAAATACTGACCATTAAAGTAATAAAAATACAAGAAAGTAAAAAAAACACTGATTTGAATCAAAAATATCCGATTATTATTTTATTTTTATTAAATCACGATTTTTATCAACCCTGTATAAAGACAAAAGTGTATAGTAGCAAATGTACATTACCAAAATTAAAACTGCATTTTTGATTTATTGAAAGCAAATCAAACAATAATCTCGAGAAGGCCGTACGTACATCAGTACAGACATATAATTTTATCGAGTGCTCCCAAGTTCACAGTCAAGATAATGACATCATTCATTACTTATCGTAACAGATTGCACTACATAGACCTACGTATGATTGTGTAACGTATCGACGCGAGAATTTGCAATAGTCATTTTATTTACAATTCGTTTTTAGCGAATGTACACCTACATACACATTTTATGGCTCCTAATATGGTACACGATGGGCCATCGCGATGGTCCTCTATGACGGGCCAGCGTGTGGAGGGCGTAGTGGTGTCAGATGGCTTATGGCGCATGCGATGGTCCTGGGATGACTTCGGTGTCGGTTTTTCGGCCGCACGCAAAGGTAGTGGGCCAGAGATGGCAGTACGCATCTACACGTGGCCCATTGCGTGCTCCAACTGTATAGATATATTGCCGCAGCGGCTAATGCTTCCAAGTCCGTCTCGAAAAACGTAAAGATCACAACTGAATGTCGCCATCGTGTAGTTGCGTCTCAACCATCCCATGGCCATCTAGCTGGGCCAGCGCTGGCCCATCATGTAGAGGCAGCATTAGACAGTCAACACGGTCCTTCATGCGAGAGGTAAGCGTAGGTAGGCGAACCAGAGGCGTTCACAGGTGTTTTAACAGTGATTTAATAAGAAAATATGATATTATATTCTTGGCTAATGGTGACATGATAAATCGGTAAATATCGAGCTTTCCTTCCCATCAACATCATCATCATCAACAACACATAACGTTACACTACTGGGCTCGGGTCTCCTCTCAGGAGAGGGTTAACGCCATTTTCCTTCTCAATTTTGTATATTACATGAGACTCAAAAAAGTACATTTGCAAGAAGCCCGGTAGACCTCGACTACATCTTGAATAACAGACAGCTCAACCGTAGAGCTAGTGGGGGCTACTCTCCGGTTTTATGAGGTGACTGTGCAACAAATCGTGACTATCAAAATATCTAGGCAGGGTTAACGTTCTCTATAAATCAAACTAAAAAATATTTTTTTGCCTACAATCAGTGTTGGTTTTTCTAATTAAATAACGTAAGTCTACTAAAAACGGAAGAAACGTTTGATAGACATCTTTTATCATTAAAATAATATAAATTGAATGTTTACTCTCTGGCCAAACGACGTTTTCGCAAAGGTGATATAAATTCCAGAAAAAAAATTTAAAGAACGTTCAATCACAAATATAACAGACGTAAATAAAACCCTTGTATAATATAAACCGGAGCTGCCTTATCTAAAAAATATTTATCCTGTTATTCGTTATGGTATGTATTTTGGTAGGAACTATATTACGTTTATTTTCACGACGATCGCCAACAATCTGTGTCGAATAAATATTTGCCGTTTTTTGAAAGCTGGTATTTATGTGTGTTGATGGTAGACTAACTACTCGTATTTATCTAAGTAGGTAATATTCTGCTATGATAACGGACAACCTCAGAAACTTTGAGATTGTGAGTCTTAAAACAGCAAGGCTCTAAAGCGCGCAATTCTATCTCACATTTACGAGTCTTTCAAAGTCGACCCAAGTCTTTTGCATTAGACTCACATGTGATAGAACGTGAAGTAGAAACGGCCTAGGGTCATCCCTAGGCCGTTTCTACACGATAAAGACATTGCTAAGTATTTACCACGCGAACACTTCAACACTTCCTAATGATTATTTTGGAACCACATTACTTATCTTATCAATAAATGGAATAGTCCTGCCTGGTGTACTCGTAATGATAACAGTGACAGCTAAATATAATTTCTTACTACGGAATTATTATTGAACGTTACTCGTAACATGCAAAGATTTAAATGACTTGATTTCGTATTAGAATTTTAGCAAAAAGTACTCATTGATTTGATATAATAAAGATGTAGGTGCTTTTAAGTATTCCAACCTACAAAATTGGGCAAAGGATTCTTTTTCATGAGTTTTTTGTACTTGTTTTATCCTTAAAATATTGCAAAGCCGATAAGTTAATCAAGAGATAAAATACTATGATTAAGAGCTATGTTTACAATTTACTAAATACTGGAAATGAGGAACAAAATAACGCGAAAAACAGATAAGACAATCGTTGAAGTGTAGGGTTCGGCGTAGGATATACAAAGGAAAGACATGTATATTGTGTACTTTTTGAATTAATAAAAAGCGTAAAAACTCGCGTCATCGTCACCGCACGCTTCCCATGAGCTACATATAATTATCATCAACAAGTTGTAGGGTTGCCAACTCTCGAAAGGACCAACCCGGGAGAATTTTTATGTTTCCCAATTTTATGTTTGAGAAATTTATTCCGGTGGGGGTGTTAAATTGAAAATTAATAATTTCAGGAGTCTGGTAATGCCGGACCATGTGATTGGCTCTTTTCAAGATAAAATTTTCATTACTTGGTATTGAAATCTTCAAAGTTATAACATTTTAGTAAATATGTCAAAAATCGCGTAAAAAATCTATTGAACTCTTTGAAATTTGTTTTTTGCGGTTCATAAAACTGGTTAATTAAATCCATGGCAGATTTGTCATAAAATTGGTCAGCTTGTCTGCTTTGTAGCTTCGTTTTCAGATCAATCATTAATTAGTTTTTAGAATATAATGCTTTTAATTTCTAAAATACCGGAGAAATTATAGCACTCCGGGAGGTCTGGAGGTTAACCATTATTACCGGAGTCTCCTGGGCAATCCGGGAGGGTTGGGAACCCCCATAAAGTCCCACTGCTGGGCTCGGGTCTCTTCCCAGGAGAGGCTTAAAGCCATACGTCCCCACGCTAGCCGAGTGCGGGTTGGGAACTGGTAAGACAACGTTGTGGCTACGTAATCTTGCCGTTGGATGTTTTCAAGCCGCCCAAAGACCTCCAACTAAGTTTCACGACTGTTATCCTATGATAACAACCGGGACCGACTGCTTAACGTGAACTCCGAATCACGGTCGCGCTCATGGTAACATGTCGCCAGGGGTTACCCATCTAGGTACTAACCGCGCCGTCGTTGCTTACCTCGGTGATTGTTCCTAAGCATCGAGTACAACTAGGTATATGTATGTTACCAGCAATCTGTGTAACCCGGTATTCTATACAATACATAGAGAATTTTTACAATATCAAAAACGTGTAGGTAATGTGCAAAATATTATTTATTTTTAACCCCCAACGCAAAAAGAGGGGTGTTATAAGTTTGACGTGTCTGTCTGTCTGTGGCACCGTATCTCGCGAACGGATGAAGCGATTTCAATTTAGTTTTTTTTGTATGAAAGGTGAGTTACGTGCGAATGTTCTTAGACATGTTTCATGAAAATCGGTTGAGTCGTTTAAAAGTTATGTGGGTGAAAGTGGGGAAGAATAACCGAATGTCTGCAAAAATATCATCGAGGGGGGTCTCAAATGATTCCGCATAACGTGTTTTATTACTTTTTAAATTGAACTCAGTTTTGAGAATTTATAGTTATATACTTTGCTTAGGTTTTCTATACAATGCCTAATGCTCAGCTGGTAATGTGCAATCTACGGGATATTGACGTGGTTTATTGTATATTCCTAATGCAGGAGTTGTCTTTTTAAAGAGAAAAAAACTCATCTTATCCAAATGATTCAACAACAACAGAGAGGATCCGGGATAATCACTGTTCTAACGTAACCTAAACCTTAATAATTCTGAATTGATTTTAAGCAAACAACACGTTTCTAGGTAGTAGTACGTAGCTAGGTAGTAACATAAAATTATAACTGCACGGTTGGCCTAGTGGTTTAAGCGGTTGCCACGACGCTTACTACTGCGCCAAGTGTTGTGGGTTCAAATCCCACAAGGGACAATACTTTGTGTGATCTTCTAATTGTTATTCTGAGTCTGGGTGTTCTTTGTGTCCGTCTCATGTATGTTTGTAAAGTCCCCCGCGACACAGGATATTTAGGTATATTCCACTATTTATTTTACACATTGCTGGTGGGCCAGTAGGTATTCTATACAATCCCTAGATAAAGTATGTGATGGACAACAATATATTTAGGTTTTGACAATCTGACGGTAGCATATATACAAAGAGTAGTAGTATTAATGAAATATTTAATATAGCTAGAAAAAGCTGCAGTATATATTTTAAGCTGTCATGTTACGAAAAGTCAAGTAGCAGTTAAGTTAACAATTTTTTCTCAAACATGCATGGAAATATTGTCATTATTTTCGAAAAAATATCACGCGAAGTATCTAATTTACGGACAGCGAAAAATAAATCCATTGCAGGAGCGTTTTTTGAATTTGGAGCATTACAACGCTCCAGCAATGTTGTATGAAACGTCGTGCTGGGGGGGTTATTATATACTCTTTGATTGGATCTTTTTTATCATTCTTGGCATACTTAATCTCTTTGCTTAGTAAAAAATTGCGTTCACGTGGCTGTATGCGTAAATGCGTTTGCCTTTCGGCACAGATGATAAATAGGAAATCGGCGGCAAAGCTGAAAATTCGTCTTGATTTGTTATTTAAATATTTAATAAATGTAAATTGAATAATTAAAATGAGTTCCAACAGTTCAGAGAGCGAAATGGAAATTTAAGATTTTCTTTTAGTAATTGCGCCAATATGAGTAATGTAACTTTTAATATTAATTAAATTAAATGTATAATATAAAATTATGTTTTATTTATTTATTCTTTTGAGAAAAGCACTATATATGCCTCGGCGGATATGGCAATTGCCTGTCTCGTATTAGTGAAGTCCTCGCCTACGGCTCGGCCTTCAAACTCATACTCGACCTGCAATTGCCTATTTCCCGGCCTTTGCAATAATGTACTATTATTTCAAATACAACTATTAAGTAGGTAAGTAAGTATTATACTGACCTGTAAAAAATGAAGTATGCAATTGCCAGCAGCGCAAATCCTCCAAAAACTATAAATCCTCTCTTTATTACACCTGGATTATTGAAATCAAGTTGTTTTGGCTTCTCTGTGGCAGCGGTTGCTTTAATTTCAGTGTTATTCACCACTGGAGGGACTGTTGTCACATTCACATTCCCTGAAACTACATAATACAAACATGTCATCTCTATAAATAAAAATGAATTGCAAAATGTGCTTGTTAAGTGCAAAAATCGAGAACTGCTCAACTACCTACTTACCTAATTCATTTGTTTTTGTTAAGACACAAGGATGGTTTTTATGGAGAAAAATCGTAAAAATGGGAAGGAAATAGTAAAAATGATTTGTTTTTCCTATTGGACTGCGACAGGCCCATAACTTTTGACAGAACAAAGTCTGTTGGGGCAGCCTACATAAACATATTTCTTTAACATGTAATAGACTACCTACTACCGGTAGTCAAGATTTGCACTTTATTTTATTGAAAAATACAGCTCCCGCACTAGCAATACATTCTGTGTGATGGAAGAATGCCCAGTTGCCAAACAATAATTTGTAGATCACACAGATTTATCCCATGTGGGGTTAAAACCTCAAACACTTGGGGCAGTAGAAGGTGGAGATACTGCTTGTAACACTACGCCATCCATGCAGTCATTGGAAATTACTTACTACTTATGGATGTTTTGGAAACTCTACATAAACTTTGCCAAAAGAAATGTCCTTCTGAAAAACCCATTAGATGTATAAAACACTTAGTATGGGTTTTTATATAAAGGACTTAATACTAGAAATGTATAAGGGGCAGTCTTATCACTCATAAGCAATCTCTTACAGACACTAAATATTTTTTTTTTTCATGAACAACTACTTAGTTGTTGCTCGCAGCTCCGCCCGCATGTATGTAGGTTATAGCGGCAAATAGTAGCATATGTGTTATTCTGATGTATAAGCTATATTACTGTAAAGTTTCATCCAAATCCATTCAGCAGTTTTTGCATGAAAGAGTAACAAACATCCATCCATCCATACTTACAAACTTTCACGTTTTTATTATTAGTAGGATCTATTAATTCCAATTTCAAATAAACCTCACTGTACAGAATAGTGTTATGGTGAAATGAATTATCTGAAACAGTTACTGAGAACAATAAACTATTGTATGTATTCACAGAAATACAAAGCAGATTGAGAGCAACTCGTTCTCATGATTCACTGTACTAAACAAACTAAATTAGTTTATTTAGCCTCATTCTGTCTTTTAAGTAGGGTAGGGTAAATACCTATACTAATTATTATCACTTTGTACGGCATCTGTTCCACAGAATTTCAATACCTCTTCTAATCCATTCAATGCCGTACAAAAATCATGTAACCAGGGAGAAAAGTCGAGGGTTGCTACCCCCTCCCCTTCATCAGTACTCAGTTGGACAGCTTACAAGTAACATCATAGTGCTGAATGTTATTGTTTTATGCCCCTGTATCTTTCTAAAAAGGTCTCCTGGTGTTCATATGACCCATCAATTTTCAACACGTGCCCGTAGTCTATTGGTAAATAAAGTAAAAGCAGATAAACATTTGATTTAAATTGTGTTATATTGATAATACAGGTAAAATTTACAGACTTCTTGGAACTGTGACAGTCCTCACTCAAGAATAAAACAACACTAAAAAGGTTCTATGTGAGAATTTCTTTCTTCATTAGAATCTCACATAGGTTTGTGAAAAATATATTTATTAAGGGTCTTTTTACCTGACACATCTAAGTAGTAAACAATACAAATTATTATAGAAACTTTTTTTTATTATTATTATTGTTATGTAAACATTCTACTTACATTCTTATTTACATTACATGATATAATCAACACACTGAATGCAAATGCACTTTATTTAACACATTTAAACTAAATCATGAAAGTATGTTTATAAATTATTAAATGGTTATGTCAAGTGATGCAATACGAAAGTAATTATTGTGTAATTACTTACCTGTGGTGTTTGAAACAACAACTTGTTTATCTTCAATATGTTCAGACTTATTCCCTGCCACTCCTGCTACTGCTCCTGCAGCGAGGAGTGACGCCGGCGTCGACAAGAGTGTCTTATCACCGCTTTCGCTGACTATACCAGTCTGTTCCGGTGCCACCTGTCCTACATCACGCTTCATTTTCACTATTGCATTGTGAACAGATGGCCACCATGAAAACCTTGTATTAAGTTCAGTTACGCGATCTTTTACTAAGCCATTAGGATAAACAACTGCTGTCGTCCGCACACAGTTGAAAAACAACAACAAAAAACCACAACGTATCAACATGTTTCTAGATTGCTATCTACTACCTATATTGAGATCACTATTTATAAAACTCTCATTATTTTTAGTGCTAGTTTAGTTTTCCACTCTTCACCTCATCGGGATACGCGTAAAATTCATTGAATAAACTGGACTGTCAATGAAATGAGTTATGTTTGTCAGTGTGACATTTCAACTCTCTCTCTCTCAAGTGACTGTGTCAGATACGAAACGGGCGGAAAAGGCGGAAACTAAGAGATTAACTCTAAGGGCGGAAAGCGTGATCGGAGTAGAGAGAAAAAGAGACTGAGTTCGGGTAGTGTCTGTCTCTCTCACGCAAGCTTCTGATTGGTGGACATCAACCAACCACCGCCCGTTTGGCTGCCCCTCCGATTTTATATGCTCTAAGCTTTACCCTATATTTTTACCTAAATCCAAATAACATAGATTTAAAAAAGCATATTATTTACTAAATACATAAAAAATAGAAGAAAAATATTTGTTCAATTCGCAATACACCATTCATTGGACCCATCAAGATTTGATAGACTTTACTTTGATGCAACACACGTAATTTATATTATGTCAGTCTCAGGTCAAAAAAAAAAGAAGAAAAACGCCGAGCTTTTGTTAGGCCGAGGCCGCACTACGGCTAAACCGCCGCGGTTTTTAACTGCCTGATTTTGTGACAAAAGGAAATGTATGGAAGCGGCCACACTGGCCATTTTTTACCGCGACTGATTTTAAAACCGCGACAACCGCGGTTTTTTACCGCGACTGATTTTAAAACCGCGACAACCGCGGGCGGTTCTGTCCAGTGTTGCCAGAAGGTTACTTTTGTAACGTTTCAGGTGATTTTTCATCTCTTGGTTACTTTTAACGTTACACAAATAAGATTTCTTTTTTAATACACTCCCCTATCTGCCTCTGCCAAAATTGGAATACTTGGTGTCTACATATCGAGCGAAGTCCAGTTCAGATAATTGCATTCTTGCAAATTCCTCCGTAGAGACGTTACTGAACTGAGGGCCCTATACTCGTATTATGCCGCCATAAATCTGTAATTCGTATTCTAAAGTTTTAGGATTTTCATAAAACTTTTAAGAAATTCTTAAATAAATTCTTATATAATAAGCATTGACCTAGAGATAGGGCCATCTCAAAAAATTAGAAACCAGGACAACAAGCGTAAAATCCCCGGATATTTGCGGTCATAATCCGAACACTTTTATATTTTTTTATTTTATTTAGTCGAAATAAAAAGAATACATAGTTCAATTAGTCAAAATAGTTCTTTTATTTATTTTCATAGGTATTCAGTTTAATTAAATTTTGTTATTTTTCATCGAAATCAGTGATAGAAAAGTAAAATCTCACAGTTGTGAAAATGCTTTTCGAACAGTAGTATATTTTTCACAACCTTTTTTTTTTTAAACCAGACTAATTTGACAAAAATATCTTTAAGTTGAAACTCATAAGATATCATTCCAGTATTCAAGCTCTAAGTTTTTTAGTCTTATCTTCTTATTATATAAAAATCAATTGCTGTTCGTTTGTCTCGCTAAAACTCGAGAACGGCTGGGCTGATTTAGCTGTTTTTGGTTTTGAAATGTTTGTCGTAGTCCAGGAAAGGTTTAAACCAGGGGTCGGCAAGTAGTTTTAGGTGGAATCCGGATACTGTGGGAAAATTGTAACGAGGTCCAGAAAAAAACAAATGATAAAAATTAAATGATACATAATTATTTTGTTGGTATCAAATCGAGTTTTGAGTTATCAAACACTAAACCTAAATTTAATGTGAAACTACACCGATGATTTTGAGCCAGTTTTTTTATGTTCTCGAGAGGAACAGTAAGTTCCAGTGTCTTCTAGGTGGGCGTTTGTGAATCTCATATTTGTTTTTCAAAAAAATCATCTTTGAGAAAGATGTTTCATATGTATGTTGAGACAAACATAGTGACCTAATTGAAAACTAGTTTTTTACAATTTTCATATGTTTTTGGGACATAATTGGCCCAAAATTCTGCAATGGATACCTTTTTATACATTTGCTTTGACAGATTAAACAACTTGGCAGCCACATCCGTCTGTTCAGCCGCCACATCAACTTCGAATAGCGATTTAAAAAACGAAGTTAACTTGCCCAATTCTGCAAAGTCTTGGAATCTTGTAGCAAATTCGTTTTTTTTATTAGCCAGAAATTTTCAATAACTTGACTTTTACTTAGCAATAAGCAAAATCCAAGAGTGGTGATCACCATACTCATTGCGAATACAGATAATGCAACAATGCAGCATGGTGACGCACACTATGGCGGCCTAGCGATGCTCCTGCATCATTGGGAATATTATCATCACTTTTATTATCAGCGACAGTTTTATTGCATATAAGGCACCCTGGAACCGCTTGAGGCCTATCAGGCAGCGTAAAACAATGTTGTTCAGTTCATTCCGCCAGAAACGTCCTATTTTCACTGTCCGCTTTTCGCTGTTATTATCGTATGTGTATTAACGTATGTACAAAAATATTTTGGTTCAGTGGTAGTTTCTTGTAAAATAGGTTAACTATGCAACTTAAAGTAGAAGTACTAAGAAGTAAGATACCATTTGGCTTAAAATATTTTATGAATCAAGGTATAGAATACTTTGTCTACGTATTTTAATACGTAGGTATGTACATGGTATACAATAAATTAAATTTTTTGGAGGTCCGCGGTTCCACCTTTCGCGGTCCGCAAACGGACCGCGGTCCGCCTGTTGCCGACCGTTGGTTTAAACTGTAAAAAATTTAAAATAACTTGAAAATCCAAATCTTACGTGTACGAATTAGCGGGCACAGCTAGTAACAAATAAAAAAATATCTGCTTAAAGTTTTCATGAGAAGTCATACTTATTAAGTTTTTTTTTTTGTGTTTTCATCTTCTTTATTTAGAATATGTACTCTGAACATTCAATGGCAAGAAACTTTCTCTATTTCGATCATTAAAGCTTTTTGAAATGGTTGCAAGTAGGTATCCTTCTGGTTTTAAAGACTGAATTATATTTTTTTCTAATGCTTTTATTTTTGAGTAAATGATGTGCATAATTGAATGCATGAAAAACAGGTATGCCTCCGATTTAAAAAAAATCAGATCAGGGGGCTTTTTTAAGCTTTTGAAATAATCAACATTCAGGACTCACTCGATAGCTGGAAACAGATTTCGCCAACGCGTCTTTGAATGATAGAGAAGCTGTTTATACTCAACCTTGGCTGTGTCAGAGAGTTCTTTAAGAACTTTTTAGACTAAACCTAAATAAAATTGGGAATAATAAAGGCTACACTTTATTATTCCCAATTTTATTTGGGGTCGGCTTGTTTAAGTGGCAAAAACTTCTTTTTTTTGATGTTGTTGAATCAACATCTACTGGCAATCAACCACATGCGTGGTGCAGTGCGTTATTGATAATGTGCGCAGAGCATCCCACACCAACTATTTTCGAATTCAGATTTTGTTTTAACTTATGGAATTATAAAACATTGTTGGTTCCATGGCGCTCTATTCCACCGAAGTTCGTATTACAATTATCTCCAGAAAATGTAACACATTTAGTTAAAAGATCATGCTGTTGAAGTTGCTTTCTTATAAGCTCAGTAATTATCTCAGATCTGTCATTTCATTTCGATTTGGTTTTCTGGTGGTTTTAAAAGTTCAATCTAAAGGAGAGCTAGTTTATCTGTTGGCAACACTGTTCGCGGTTTTACCGTAGTGTGTGCGCTTCGGGCGGTTTGGCGGTTTAACCGCTGGCTGGAAAAAACCGTAGTGCGGCCTCAGCGTTATTCCTGAAGCAAAAAAAAAACTCGGCTACTTGCAAGTAAACACACGCGTCAACGCACTCACATGCAACAAACTAGGCTACTTTTCGTTAGTATCATACAAGTTGTCGGTCAGTAATTTTACCTTCAAAAAGTCGTCTTGTGCAATTAAATGGTGTAAAAATTACACAAAAGTGAACAAAACGGCTGAAGGAATAGCAATTTATAACCACAATACGTACTGGGAGAGTGTTGCCAGGAGTTCGCATTCCTAATTCCAAGAAATGTGGGTAAGTAATTTGTATGTAAATTCAAAGTCAAATATTTATGCAGAATTGTAGACTATAGAGAGTGAGACATAAGTATTAATTTATATTTTTAATCACGTAACCACTTTGAAAGTGTTAATAAAATTAAGTAAAAAAAAATTTAAGATTTAAGATACGACATACATTAAGATTTAATGTATGTCGGTTGGTTTCGTATGGGAAAAAGATAGAATAAAGATCACTTTAGTACGAGCTTTGTACCAGAAAGGACAAGCTGTAAATAAGTTAAGTACATAGGCTTCTTAATTGTTGTAATTAATAGGCTTCTTAATTGTTGTAATTTACTATTAAACATTTGTAACTAATAAGTTAAGATGTAACTTTTAAAAGAGTGGCCATGAGTTTCTTTGCCAGTATTCTTCTCATAAGGTTCTACGCATTTTGGAAACTGGAAATTATGGATTGACATATTATAACCTTGACAATACAGTATACCTGTGGAGTCTGTTTGTTTCGATCTACGTCACAGCGTTTTAAAAAATTGTTTTTCGGTCCATTCTCCGATATATATATTAAACACATTATTATATACACAGAGAAAAGAAGTATAGATAACTTAACAAAAATATCAATATTTTGGTTTTAATTGGAGTGTACCGAATACTCGTCTATATTGTATAACTTGAAAATTAAAAAAAAGTGTGGTGTCGAGGAACGAAGTTCCTCATCATAAAATATAATAATACATACAACTTAAAGATGGCGCTATACTAAATTTTTCGTTCACGCTCTTCAAAAACCACAAAATTGTTTGAACACCTTTATTTTATTTAAAATGATTTATAAAAATATATAATAATAGCAAACTGCAATCATAATTATTATAAAAATATTAATTTCAAGTTCTATGCGAGGTATAAAGAAAATTGTCACTTGTGCTGCCACCTAGTAATCTCTACTGAAACAAGTTCTGTCTAGAGTTACTCCGTTACTACTTGTTACATACAACTTACAGATGGCGCTATACAAAATTTTTCGTTCACGAAATAAATAAATAAATAACAAAATAAAAAAGTCTTGTTGTGTCGTGGGACACCAAATAGGAACAATGGGAACGAATTAATAATAAATAAATAATTACAGATGGCGCTATACTAAGTTTTTCCTTCACGCTCTTTAAAAACCACAAAAGTGTCTTAACATCTTTATTTTATTTAAAATGATTTATAAAAATACATAAAAGTTCTATGCGAGGTATATAGAAAATAAATATTCAGGTATACATTTTTTATTACGAATTTTTATCGATAAAACTAAACAAGTTCTGTCTAGAGTTACTCCATACTTGTTACATGCAACTTACAGATTATATTATTTTTAGTTCACGAAATAAATAAATAAATATTTCGGACATTTTTTTTATAAAAACATAGGTACATATCATACATAGAAAACATCCAAACTCCCAAAAAACAAATATTTGCAATTAATATTTCGGACATCTAACACACAACGCCATCCAGTCCCAAGTTAAGCAGAGCTTGTGTTATGGGTACTAGACAACTGATATAAATACATACATTTTTTTTTGTAAATACATACATATTATATATACATACATAGAAAACATCCAAACTCCGAAAAAACAAATATTTGCAGATCATACAAACATTTGATCCGACCCGGGATTCGAACCCGAGACCTCAAGCACAGCATTCGCCTACGCTACCATTGTGACACCGAGGCAGTAAATCTTACGTTACGGACGCTTTTTGCTGGCTAGGTTACCTCTCCGCACCGGGAGAGGTTTAGAACTCTCCAGGCCCACCAGGCCCGGGTACGGGCCACGTACCGTAGATCGGAGAACGATCTCCGTCCTCAATAAGCGCAAGCCTGCAGGTTTTTTTTTTGTATATGAGGTCTGTTTGACCTCTCCGCTTTTCCCCGTCCATAGTAACGATAGGATTTTGGTTCCTCGTTTCTGTCGTCTATCTTTTAAAGTTCTCTCGCACCGCGTGTCTCCCGTCTATCACTTTTCTTTCTTGACTTTAAATATCTCTAACACCTGCCTCGTTGGTCTTGCGGTTGGCGTGTGCGACTGCTGATCATGTGGTCTCGGGTTCGATTCCTGAGTCGGACCAAATGTTTGTATGATCTACAATTATATTATATTATTTGTTTCGGAGTTTGGGTGTTTTCTATGTATAATATGTATGTATTTACAAAAAAAAGTATGTATGTATTAATATCAGTTGTCTAGTACCCATACCACAAGCTCTGCTTAGCTTGGGACTAGACGGCGTTGTGTGTTAGATGTCTGAAATATTTATTATTATTATTATTTAATTACTTTCTTTGTAATCAATTTCATACAATGCAACGAGTCTACAGCTTTTCCTAAATTACTATTTTCTATCTGTACTATATTAAATAATATCTAAGCTTACTGTCTATTCTTTTCTTATGCTATTCACTATTCCCTTTTCTTTATCTTTTGCGAAGTTCTTTCTCTATATTTAACTGTATGTCTTTTAAACTTATTTTGTGATTCCTTCCGGTTTCAGTTTCTTCTAAGATGTTATTGCAATTGTTGTTGCTTCGTTTTTTGTGTACGTATCCAGTGCCTGTATGCTTGCTTTATTTTTACATGGTTCAAATATAGTTCTCTTCCAGTGATACAATTGTTCTGTCCGGGTTACAATCTCTCATTCTTATTTCGTTTAACAACATGTTCCAAACTTAATTTTATGGTTCCTTTATTTTATTAAATCCTCCAGTATATCTTGTTAGTTATCTTTCTTTTACTCTATCGGATCGTGACATTTCTGACTCCTATGTGTTCTATTTCCAAATTATTTCTGTTGTTTTCTTGTCAATAAAACATATATTCTTTATTATATATATTCATTGCAGATTTTTGTTGCTAAATTTTTCTTGTGCTGTTTTCTATTTGGTTATGTGTGTGTTCAATCCTTTCGCCAATGTAGCGTTCAACGTGTGAAGTTTGTAATGCTTGCAGGGCCCATTTGTACAGGCATTCAATCGCTAAGCTAGTTCACTGGCAAAAGTATTCAACCTCAGGGCGCTTCACCCTGTTCTTATTCTAAGCTAATGTAATATCAAGCACTTACTGAAGATATGTGAATTCCTTGATATCGGCGTTCTGAGGGGCCCCTCTGTGGTACGCCCTCTGCTTCCTCACACATTCAACACTCCTAGTGGTAGTACAGGTTCCAAAGTATTCTAATTTATAATACACCCGTTTTAGCTGTCGCGGATCGCGCCTAATTGACGCGACTACCAAGCTCGCGTGTCCAAACCAGACCAATCACAACGGTAAACAACGAAAAGAACCGAATCTGATGGACAATCAGCAAAATTTTTTTATTGAACGGCACTCAACAACCACCCTGGTTGACCGTAACACCAAGCCTCTCCTAAGTTCTATCTTTTTAACTTCAAACGTCAAACAAAAAACATGACAATCAAAATGTTGCCATTATAATGACGTTCGATTTCTAACAGTCACCCGCCCGAACAGGTGCGTACCTGTTCCCTAATCTACAGGCAGGCGAGATAACGTTGCTACCGCTCGTTTGATAACTGAGTCCCCATTTTCTTTTTTTTTTTTTTTTTTTTAACGTGTGGAAATCCCCTCGGACCTTCACCCGCGCCGGGGCTTGCGACGGGGCGGTGTGTCGGACTCGAACCGACTAAAACCACACGGTGTGCCACTCTGCGCCTGTGAAGGGAGGAATCCGGCAACTGCAGTTATTAACACGTCCGGACCCCTCCCAGCGCTTGCCCGCACTGAAGCGGGCACCGTCTGCTGTTAAAACTATCTCTATTTAGGCGACGTACGGCACACGCGTACGTCGCCCCCTCGCGGGTGGCCACTAGAGTGGATGGAGGGGAAAGCCCGTCCCGACCATCCGCGGCCACACTCAGGGCGGCATGAGGCGCTGATAGGCGCGCCTCCGCCGCCCGGTTCGCCAGCGGCGGATTGGGTCCGAGTGGACATCATCCTCCCGGGCCTTCTCCGCCACCTCCTTCTGCGAGATTACATCTTCGCAGAAGGTTGCGACCGCGGTAATACTGCTATCACTACCGGCCATGGAGCGTATGACGGCCGGTAGCGAGAGATCTCCTCCGATGACTGCAGTGAGGGCCCGACGCTGCGGCGCCCAAGCGGGGCAAACCGCCAGCGTGTGCTGGGCCGAGTCCTCACTGCAGTCGCAGTGGTGGCAGGCGGGACTCAATTCCCTTCTAGCGACCGAGTGCAGGTACTTCCCGAAGCAACCGTGCCCGGAAAGGACCTGCGTCAGTCGGAAGGAAAGGGTCCCGTGCTGCCGCCCTGCCCACTCGAGGATGACCGGCTGGAGGGCCTCCACGGCGGCAAAGCCAGCGCGTATAGTCTCCAGCCGGAACGACCATCTAGCCATAGTGGCTCGACGGGCGGCTTCACGCCACTCGCGTACCTCTTCGGGCGGAGGGCGGTAGCCATACTCCGCCCGATATTCAGCCACCCGTCGATAAACTTCGGCGAGCACTTCCGCCTCCAAATCCCACGGGGGTGTTCCGGCCAGAGCGCATGCCGCCTCGGTCGACACCGTGCGGTATCCGCGTATGGCTCTGACGCCAATACCCTCTGAGGCCGCCAGAGGCGGGCCTTATTTAGGGCAGTCAGAGCCGCCACCCACACCGGTGCACCATACAGCGCCATCGACAGGACAACCCCCGTGTACAGGAGTCGCGTTGCGACGCTGGCTCCACCCAAGTTGGGCAAAAGTCGCCCAAGGGCGGAGGCAGCGCCGACCAGCTTCGGACCAAGCTGTCGGAAGTGCTCGTCGAAGAGCCACCTACCGTCGAGTATCAGGCCCAGATACCTCATCTGGGCCCGAACCGGTACGAGGACCGAGTTGACCTCTATGGAGGCGCCGGCGGGTGGACCACGACGGGGCCCATGGAACAATAGGGCCTCCGTCTTGTCCAGGGCCACCCGTAAGCCCAGCGCCTCGATGCGCCCGACCACTAGAGAAACTCCCCTGGTGGCCAGGCACGCCGCCTCTTGGAAGTTCGCCCCCCGGGCTGTGACCAACGTGTCATCGGCGTAACAAATTACGCCCAGCCCGGGGGGGAGACGACCTCGCAGGACCCAGTCGTACCCCACGTTCCACAGGAGTGGTCCAAGGACAGACCCCTGCGGAACGCCGCACGACATGGGTCGCCGTCTCAAGACGCCCTCTCGGTCCTCGTACACGACGGTACGCTCCTCTAAATAGTCTGCCACTAGCCGCCTCAGGTACTCTGGCACCCCGTGGTAGTGGAGTGCTTCCCTGATGCAGCTAAATGGCAGACTATTGAAGGCGTTGGCGATGTCCAAGGATACCGCCAACACCACGCCGCCACAGCTTACCGCCTCTTCGGACACGACCCTAAGGCGCATCACGGCGATAACTGAGTCCCCAACTAGAACCTCTGCGGACCGGGGGGTCCCATCCTTACCAGGGAACAAGTTAACAATGCGCCCCCGGCGCCAGCGCAGTGGCGGTAGGTTAGCATCCTTAACCAGCACGAGGTCACCAACATTAGGGGGACTAGTTTTGTCAGTCCACTTAAGGCGCTGTTGCAGAATGTGCAGATACTCTAGAGACCATCGTTTCCAAAAATTCTGTGAAAACTGCTGCAACATCTGATACCGAGACAACCGAAACAATTTCACCCCTTCGTACGGGTGTTCGGGCAGCGCGTTAAGTGGCTGAGCAATTAAGAAATGGCCTGGAGTTAACGCCTCCAGGTCATTTGGATCCGAGCTGAGCGGACACAACGGTCGCGAGTTGAGAACGGCTTCGATCTTCGTCTGACCTACAATATGCTATAAATGCGTCTTAGCTGACTTAACTACGGCTTCAAAAATCCCGCCCCAGTGGGGGCAACCTGGTGGACTGAACGTCCATTGTATACCCCGACAGGAGAGGGCTGTTCCAATATCCACTTTGTTTTCATTTAAAAACTTAACTACATCTCGCAGGTATCGTTCTGCACCTACGAAGTTGGTTCCATTATCGGAACGAATCAGTGCTGGCAGTCCCCTTTGGGAAACGAATCTGTCCAAGCACGCTATAGAAGCTTCCGTCGTGAGGTCAGCAACGAGCTCGAGATACACCGCCTTGGTGGATAAACAGACGAACACACAAAGGTACGCCTTGTACTGTTTCGCGTTCCGCAGCCGCGAGCTTTTCACCAAGAATGGGCCCACAAAGTCTGTACCAACACCAGCCCATGGCCTAGCCTCATTCACCCGATCAGGGGGCAGATCCCCCTGGAGCGGGACCCATGGGGGCGCCCTTACCGCATGGTTAGAGGCAAGATGCGTCCATGGGCCCCGCCGTTGACCCGGTGTCTTCAGCCAGACCTGCTTGAGGGGGTCGTCGGCACCCTGTTTCCATCGCGATTGGTGGAGTACACTCCACCACAGATGGCTCCGCCTCCAACGCCTCAGGCGCCTAACGTGGATGATGACGACGTGCCTGAGGTCACTCGGGCAGAACTAGCGCTGGCGGTGAAACGGCTAAAAGCCAAAAACACCGCCCCAGGACCCGATGGCATTCCAGGCCGAGCGTGGGTCCTGGCTCGGTAACATGATTGCGGCCATGTTACGGAGCGAGAGCGCGTGGAACTCTGCCGTCTCTTTCTGCGAGCAAGTTATGCTTGAGAAGGAGATGGCGGAGCGGGACCGGGAGAGGTTTAGGACTCTCCCTGTCCGCCAGGCCCGGGAACGGGCCAGGTACCGCAGACGACTCGGGCGTCGGAGATCGCTAAACGATCTCCGTCCTCCATAAGCGCAAGCCTAAGGGTGACAGGTGAGGCCACCAGCCACCCTAGCAGAAGCAGGCCGGGGCGGCGGCGCGAGCTCTATAACGTGCTCGCGCCTTATTCCGAATAGAAGTGTTAGGGTTCCTACACAGGAGGGGGCCACCTACAAATAGTGGGTGGTCCGAGGTACGTCGGGGTTCCAGGGATTTTCCTTTCGAGGGTGCACCTGGTTCCCCGGCTTCTAGTACCCGAGATGGTGTGCGGTTTTTAGTCGGTTCGAGTCCGACATACACACCAGCCGGTGGTATCCGAGGGGATTTCCGCACAAAAAAAAAAAAAAGAGGGGGCAGATACCCCATGTGAGGCTGCATCGTGGCAGCCTTGTTCCGATAACACGGCATGCACCGAAACACGATGTTCCGTATGGTACGACGCCCAGACAAAATCTAAAACTCCCTCTGGAGTGTAACCAACAAGGCGTTACAACCTGCATGAGCGTTTTTCGTCGGCGGTGGCGGCGGCGAGCGCGATGACACCCGAGGCGGCGTTCTAACTAACCGCTCCGTACTCGAGGGTGCATCCGCACACCCGCCCGTGCCAGCTCCATCTGAGCCACTGGCCTCCCAATAGGTCGGGGAACCGCCCGCGATGTTGGCCAGAACATCGGCCCCAACATCTTCCATATGGGGGCGCTGGTCCCGTGGGCCCAGGTTCCAAGTCCGGCCCTGTGTACGTGACCCCATCTGTCCCTGAGTCCTGCCCTGTCCATCTGCATGCTGTTGGCCGGGCCTATTCAGGCAGAGCAACTCATGATGGTGGCCTCCACAAAACTTACACATTGCGGACCGAGCGCAATCCCTTACTAAATGCGGACCCAGACACAAAAAACACCAGCCACGCTGCTTGGTGATCTGGCGTCGCCCTTGGACTCTCTGGTCCCTAAATCGAAGGCAGGCGGCCACACCATGGCCATCCTGTTTACAATATAGGCAGGCGTCCCGTTCAGGTGTTGAGGCACCCATGTGCCCATACAACTTCCACCAAGGTCTTCGTTGGCCCTCTCTGCGAAAGTCTCCTCCTCACAGGGCTCCGAGTAGCCTTCTGTGGTTCCGCAGCGGGCTTCGAGAACGAACCCATGTTCTCTGCCCTCCGACACTCTTCCTCCAAACACTCCATGAGTTGGGAAGAGGTGGGCAAGTTGTCTGCACTCTGACCGTGATGCTGCTCACTGGCAGCCGGGACTGTACTATGTATACTAACATGTAAGACCACTCTTCAACCGGCAAGCCCAAATTTCCCAATGCCCTAGTGACACTCAATAACGGGTTCAACACTTCTGCCTGTATGGCAGAGACCCGAGTCACTGAAGGGATGCTAAACAGCCTCTTGAGCTGCGCATCAACCAGCCTTCTTTTGTTGTGGTAGCGCCTTACCAACATTTGACGGGCAATCTCATAATTGTCCTCTGTCACCGTCAAATGGGCTACCAGTTCCCTAGGCTCTCCCTTTAAAGCTGACATTAGTTGTGCCATCTTATAGGATTTAGGCAAATCCTCCCTTAAGTGGACCAAACTATCAAATAAATTGATGAAGCTGACCCACTCACCGAGCTCTCCATCAAAATTGGGTTGTTGTATCTGAGGCAGTTTTGATACAAACCCGCGAGAGTGTGGGCCTTCCACAGCTACTTCATTGCGGCCAGTTCCGCGCTGACGCTTTATTTCTGCTACGCGCTGCTGAATGTCATCAGCAATTGAGAGGCACTGGTCAACATCAGCCTGCATCGCGGACCTTATCTGATCGTTGACTTTCTCCTCCCCAAGGGCCTCGACTTTGGTAAGCGATTCCATCATTACCTCCAGCCGGGCTGGCGCATCCAAAGCTCGAGCCAACACTGCATCTTGTCTATCTGGTCGGCCTAGGAGGCCTTGAACCCATGTAAACCATCTCAATTCCATTTTAATCTTAGCCCGGTACAATGACAACGACATAGCGGCAGAACTTTACTTACAAGTTACAATATTTTATGTATATAATAAAACTATTTAGTGCTTGTGCACTCACTTAACCTCAGGTATATATCTACCTACAAGCACTGACGAAATATAACTATATTGTGTCATTGCTACAAGTTTCAACTTTATCAATGCCCAGTAACTCAAAATAATTGAATTTAAGTTTCACTAAACAATATTATTCTAGTAATAAAATCTGTGGGCTAGCAAAAACTAATTGTATTGGATTAATATATTTGACCAAATGTCCTAAACAATTAATATTAAGTTTTACAATTTAACCAATAATTAAATGTGTCACCTACCTACATTTAATCATTATGCTAATAAATTGTTTTATATACTATTTAAATAACTATTTCAGTGGAATCAAGGATATGTGGACACTGGAAGAGTATAGTGACCTACCTAACAACGAGGTATTATCTTCTGAAGCACTACGGAATGCTCACAGCTCAGAGGTTTTAACCACGCTTCTGCTACCAATGGTTCAATCCTTTCGCCAATGTAGCGTTCACCGTGTGAAGTTTGTAATGCTTGCAGGACCCATTTGTACAAGCATTCAATCGCTAAGCTAGTTCACTGGCAAAGTATTCAACTTCCGGGCGCTTCACCCTGTTCTTATTCTAAGCTAATGTAATATCAAGCACTTACTGGAGATATGTGAATTCCTTGATATCGGCGTTCTGAGGGGCCCCTCTGTGGTACGCCCTCTGCTTCCTCACACATTTAACACTCCTAGTGATAGTACAGGTTCCAAAGTATTCTAGTTTATAAAACACCCGTTTTAGCTGTCGCGGATCGCGCCTAATTGACGCGACTACCAATCTCGCGTGTCCAAACCAGACCAATCACAACGGTAAACAACGAAAAGAACCGAGTCTGATGTGTCCATCAGACTCGGTTCTTTTCGTTGTTTATCAGCTAAATTTTATTGAACGGCACTCATCAACCACCCTGGTTGACCGTAACATCAAGCCTCTCCTAAGTTCTATCTTTTTAACTTCAAACGCCAAACAAAAAACATGACAATCAAAATGCTGCCATTATAATGACGTTCGATTTCTAACAGTGTGCATGTCTAATGTTTGTGTGCGTGCTTGATTTGTCCATATATATCTTATATATACTTGCCAGATCTGTATGTATGTGTGTGTGTGTTCTGTGTCGTGTGTGTACGTGAGTGTGTGAGTCACAAGTATGCCGTGGTTGATCTCGCCAGGTAATCCCATTTTATGCGCGTTGGGCATTCGGCACTGAAGGCGTTATGGCAAGCCTGGGGTTGACAGATGAGGTCATCTGTCACCCTAGCAGAAGCAGGCTCGGGTGGCGGCGCGGACGCTGCGGAGCGTGCGCGCCCTGGGGGGCAGTAACGGGAACATTAGGGTTTCCACACATATGAGGGGGCCATCTATAAACCGTAGGTGACCCGAGGTACGTCGAGGTTCCAGGGTTTTCCTTTCTAGGGTGCACCTGGTTCCCCAGCATCTATTAGTTAGTCGGTTAGTCGGTTCCAGGAGGTGGTATCCGAGGGGATTTCTGCACGGAGGAAAAAAAAAACTTGAGAGGTCATGTCAAGGGACACCCGGATATTACGAAGTTTATATAAATCTATATCTATATATATAAAAGAGTAAGGTGACTGACTGACTGACATAACCAGAGATCAACGCACAGCCCAAACCGCTGAAGCTAGAATCCTGAAATTTTGCATGTAGGTTCTTTATATAATGTGAGTACTAAGAAAGGATTTTTTTAAATTCCGCCCCTAAGGGGTAAATCAGGGGATGAAAGTCTGCGTGAGCGAAGCCGCGTGTGAAAGCTAGTATATATACATATGATATCCTGCTACTAATAAAGATGCGCATAAAATACTTGAATTATTTTAGAAATAATTAAACTTTACAAAATATACTATATAACAATATATTTTCTGTAAATAAATGCAAAAAGCCAACATCACGTGGTATTCCCAAGCGGTCACCCTTCCAAGTACTAATCACGCCCGATGTTGCTTAACTTCGGTGATAGTATGAGAACCGGTGTATTCAACATGGTATGGACGTTAGCAATCAGTTTGTTATATTTAGCGTTGAGTATCCAGCACTATGACGTCAACTCAATGTTAAAAGTGTCGTTACAACTTTTGGCGCGAAAAGTGTCGTTACATTTTTTTCCGTCTAGTCCCCTTTCGCAACGTGCGATTAGGAACTTTGTTCCAAAAGGGTTACCTCTCCGCAACGCCCGTTATGGAATTTCGTTCCAAAAGTCTGTTCAATATTGAAATATATTTTGTTCAAATTTCTCTTGTATTTTGAAGTGTTACCGGATTTTAACCTGTCAGTACCTGCAGATTTTATTCATGACTAGCTTTTACACGCGGCTTCGCTCACGCAGACTTTCATCCCCTGATTTACCCCCTTAGGGGTGGAATTTCAAAAATTCCTTTCTTAGTGCTCACTTATGTTATATAAAGAACCTACATGCAAAATGTCAGGATTCTAGCTTCAGCGGTTTGGGCTGTGCGCTGATCTCTGGGTATGTCAGTCAGTCAGTCACCTTCCTCTTTTATATATATAGATAGATGATTAGCACATAACGCGGAGACTTGATTTGATTTTTAAAGCAGGAGGCTTACCAAGCCTGGGCTGACGCGGTGGCGCTACGGGATCAAAATACCAGCGCTCTGAAAAAGGCTATCTCAGGCAACTTTTGTAAGCCATCCTTTTCCTCCTCTGCACATAGGAAATAATCCGTTGTCCTATGACGCAAAGGAGAAAGCCGATCTTCTGGCAAAAGACTTTGCGTCCAACTCGGATTGCGGATGACGGGGAAGAACCGCCTACCATACCGAGGTGCGAGAGCTGTATGCTGGAAATCCAGTTTCACCAACGCTCAGTGCACTTAGCACTTTTATCCCTTGATATCCATAAGTCGAGTGGCCCGTATGGAATCCCTCCTATTGTGTTGAAGATGTGCGCTCCTGAGTTGGCACCGGTCTTAACGCGTCTTTTTCGGCTCTCCTACTCTTTTGGCGTAGTCCCGAGATCATGGAAGGCAGCATTGGTCCACCCGATCCCTAAAAAAGGCGACCGCTCAAATCCATCTAACTACAGGCCGATAGCCATAACTTCCCTGTTCTCGAAAATGATGGAGTCCATCATCAATCATCAACTCCTGCCGTACCTAGAGGATCATTGCTTAGCGACCAGCAATGCTGTTTCCGTGAGGGTCGATCAGCTTGTGATCTTCTGGCGTACCTGACACATCGCTGGGCACAGGCGATTGAGACTAAGGGGGAAGCCTTGGCAGTTAGTTTGGACATTGCGAAGGCCTTCGATCGGGTCTGGCACAAAGCGCTTCTTTCGAAGCCTTCCTATGGGCTTCCCGAGAAACTATGCGAATGGGTCACCAGCTTTTTAGCAGGTAGAAGCATAAAGGTCGTAGTCGACGGTGTATGCTCTGACTCTATACCTGTGAATGCTGGTGTCCCGCAAGGTTGTGTGCAATCGCCTACTCAGTTCCTCCTACATATCAATGACATGCTGCAAACTAGCGGCATTCATTGCTATGCGGATGACAGTACAGGCGATGCTCTCTACACCGGCCGCGCTAATATTTCTCGGGAAAACGTCATTGAGAGTCGAAACAAACTTGTGTCCCAAATTGAAACCTCTTTAGAAAAGGTCTCAGATTGGGGTAGACTCAATTTAGTCCACTTTAACCCCACCAAGACACAAATTTGCGCGTTCACCGCTAAAAAACTGCCATGGGTCGTATGCCCTCGGTTTGAAGACACTCCCCTATCAGCCTCAGCCAACATTGGAATACTTGGTGTCGAGATATCGAGCGAAGTCCAGTTCCGTGGCCATTTGGAGGATAAGGCCAAATTGGCCTCGAAGAAGCTTGGCGTACTCAACAGATCGAGACATTATTTCACTCCGGCCCACCGCTTTCTGCTTTATAAGGCGCAGGTTCGGCCACATATGGAATACTGTCCTCATCTTTGGGCGGGGCACCTCAGTACCAGCTCCTCCCTCTGGACCGCATTCAACGGAGAGCGACTCGAATCGTCGACTGCCAGGAATCGGCTGGCGGACTCTTTGGCGCTGCGCAGAGATGCGCTTCGCTTTGCATCTTCTACCACATTTACTATGGGGAGTGCTCCGAGGAATTGTTCGGGCTGATTCCTGCCGCCTCTTTCCGCCATCGTCCTACGCGACAACGATTTCATCCCCATCATTTAGATGGTTGGCAGTCCACAACTGTGCGGTTCTCTAGGAACTTTCTGCCTCGCACAACAAAACTGTAGAATGAAATGTCGCCTGCGGTATTCCCGGACCAATACGACCTTCAAATCTTCAAGAAAAGATCGTACCCCTTCTTAAAAGGCCGGCAACACACTTGTGCGCCTCTGGTGTTGCAGGTGTCCATGGGCGGCGGTAATCACTTACCATCAGGTGATACGTCTGCTCGTTTGCCCCTTATTCAATAAAAAAAAAAAACAAAAAAATTAAGATGCCTGATATAAGCTCAGTCATCTTGAATCAAATCAAGTTTTGACCAAGATATTTTTTTTTCTTTTTTTCCTAGCTCTATCCTAAGATTATTTGGGGTCGGCTACTAGTTTCTTAAGTAGTTTTTAATAAATTATACGACATATTCGCTTCATTCATTCGAGACTCGCTAATTATATCCAAATCTACAGATTCAGGGGTCGATAAATTTTTGTTTTGATTAAAAAAAATCGCATACTAGCACCAAGAGATTTATTATTATTAGCTACGGTCATCTCAGTTTTGTTTTTCGCTTCGATGCACCGGATTCCCATTTTAGGTGCGCATATCTGTTCCTGCTCGGGCAGTAATTTACCATGTAAATAAAATTACACAAAAAACTTCTTAAGTACAAGCTTTTACTGAAATGCTCTAAAAAGAATAATGCAAAGTATTCTTTATAAACTTTTATTATCAACTTAAAATGTCATTACACAATTTCTTTAATACAAAATCTTCCATCATCAGAACCTGGATACTATCTAAACATAAAGTAGGTACTTGTCAAGATGAATCAAACGATTCAAAAACTTTTTATAAAAAAAAAAGATGCGTCGATTGCATGGGTGATTACTTGGAATAACAGAAATAAAAAAGTTTGAAAAAATAAGTACTTTCACTTACTGCATACAAAACGGCAATTTCATAGGTAAAGACCTATTATAATGTAGAAGTCAATAATACAATTTCATACAAAACTACATAGGTACTGTAGGTGCAATGAAGCAAATCTATTCTAATATTATAACCGCGAAAGTTTGTAAGTATGGATGGATACTCTTTCACGCAAAAACTACTAAACGGATTTGGATGCAACTTTACAGTAATATAGCTTATAGGTACATCAGAATAACACATAGGCTACTATTCGCCGCGATAACAGACATACGCGGGCGGAGCTAGCAAAAAAAGAATGAAAGAAATCGGACTATGTGTTATTGAATTACAACTAAGTACCTATATATTTTGATTTGATTTGATTTATATTTTGACTTTCATCCCCTCTCTCCAAGAAACCGTGCTGAATTTCGGGATAAAAAGTATCCTATGTCCTACCTCGTAGTATGAACTCAAATCATGCAAGTTTCAATCATTTGAATCCATTCAGTAGTTTCAGCGTGATGCGCGACCAAGATACAGACAGCCAGACAGACAATAATGAAAAAAATTACACTTTTGGCTTTAGTAGGTATCGATTATAGAAAGACCTCCAAAAAAATTTTCAGAATATCTTTAATGTACAGAATTGGACCTGTTACATTTTTAATATAAGTATAGATACACTAGAATAACATATAGGCTACTATTTGCCGCGATAACCGACATATACGCGGGCAGAGCCGCGGGCAATAACTAGTATACATATAAATGTACTTAACGCATAGGTATGTAACTTTTTTAGTTGTTTTTTTTTTAATTTCCAACATTTACAGTAAACTTAAGTTTCATGTTCCTCCGTCTTCGAAATTTACAAAAAAATGCATTAATAAGAAAAGGTAGTTATGTATGATATACACACATCAAAAGTGTCTAGGGATCAAGCATTTTTATGCGGATTTCTTGAGATTGAGATGTGGCTTTGGCCCTGGCCTGCTCAGTCGCCAGACTTGAACCCGATTGAGCATGCATGGGATATGCTACAGAGAAGAGCTCTGCCGAATATGGAGGGTATCCAGTCGCAAGAAGACCTTTTTTTGTTGTTGCAACGAACATGGGCGGCCATTCCACAGCGTGATTTGGATGAACTCATTTTGAGTATGCCAAACCGATTCTTGTGTTGTTAGTGTTCGCGGTAGAAACACGGATTATTAATTGTTTAAGTTACCTAATACAATTTTAAAGAAAACTGTTATTTCAGTCTTTTTTTCGAACTTTAATGTTAGTGGTTCAAATGTCAAAATTCCCTTTATTAGGAAAATGGCAAATTTCTTTATTAATGCAAAGGTGACTTGGTTTATCGTTACTGTGACAAACGAAAACACTTTATTTGATGAATCCTTAAAGAAAATTTTAATTAATATCAATCAGGAGAAAAGTTATTGCAAAAATATATGTTGATCCCTAGACACATATGTTGATCCCTAGACACTTTTGATGTGTGTACTTAAATATAATGATTCGGATAGTTAACGTTACAGAACTAATAAAACCAACAATCACGTATAAGTATTATTTTATTTATTCAAATAGACATTTACATTTCATATATTTAAAGTAGAATTTCCAAAATTTTAATTTTTTTTTGGTATATCTATAACACTGATTGAGTATCCACATAGGTATGATAATAATGTTTTAACCTAGAGTTAAACATCGGTACATTTTGTTCCAAACATCAAGGTACACATTAAATATCACCTACAAAATTGAACAAGTTAGAAATAGTATAGATTTATCAAAGGACTTACTAACAATATCTATTGTTTAAAAGTATCGGCAGTGATAAAACAAGCCAAACTCGCATTTTGGTGTTATCTAACATTAATGTGTTATAACATTATTGTTAAACCATTAAGTAGGTATTTCAAAATCAATACGATTGAGCTCTCGTTTTTTTTTTATTTTCTTTGTTTACGGTTGTATTAATAAATTACTAAGTGTAAACATTAAAATATTTAAATCATACGAACTAACTACAGTCACTCAAAATCTCACATCGTAAGCACACATTACTCTCAGATTCTATAGCAATAAGTTACAAATTTTACCTTATAATTTAATTTACAAAATTAATAAATATAAATAATTAAGTATGATCTATTTTATACAAAATCCATAACATAGAAAATGATATCACGCGAAAATCACGCCAGGTCATTGCAGCACACGAATAGACAGGTGTGTAAATTAGACAGCTTACAAAAATAGATTGCACAAAAACCATTACGAAAATATTTGCTGGAAACAATTTAAACGTATCTATCTTACGTTATTTTTACGTTTTAACGTCGTGAAACTTTAGCATCGCAAAATTGAAATATAACATTTTCTTCGAACATTTAATAATGTTACCAGTAATAGTTTCTTATAATCTACTTCTATGTCACCACACCTCCGAAAACGCTAAATTTAGCGATTAAATGTATTTCTTAGGGATAAAAATGTGGCTATTTATGGCCCCATAGCAATAATACCGCCCCAAACTCAAATACCCAAATGATCCGTACTAAGCATCCTGATGGCCTAAGTGGCAGATCTCTACTGTCTCTAAAATAAGTACATATCGAAATACATAAATGTTTGCGACACTTCAACTACCCTTTTACGATACCACATAATATTAAACTTTCAATATAATCCTACTTGCTTATCTCATGTTGGCTAATAAATCTTCTGAAACTTTAATATAGTAATTAATTTTACTTTACTTTACTTAATTAATTTTAATTTTAAAATACACAAAATGGCTCCCATTTTGTTGAAATGTAAAATTCATCGATAACACGTTTCAATCATTAACAACAAAGAATATTCGCTTCTGAGAAAGAGATTCAGTTTAAAGCATTGAAGTTTTTTTAAGAAATTTAAAATATTGTCGAATTTTAATCAAGCCTTAACCCTAAACCATGGCACACAAATTATTTCTAACAAAGGAGGGAACTTTTCACAACTGGGAATTTACTTATTATCGTGTTTCGATCAACTTATGGCAAAACGTTCATTCAAATTTTTATTTACTTCCGAGTATAGAATTCCGAAATCTGAGCAATTATGTTTACGTATCTATAAAAAAAATGAGCTGAAAATATGTATGTTTGGTCACTTTAAAGTCTCCACAGTCAGTCTTTCAAGAAACCTAATTTTTATTGAAACTGTAACAATAGAATGGAATGTGAAATATAAATGAAGTATGTAAGAACAGTAGCAAATTATAACCAACATAGGTAATAATTATATCAATGAGATTGAGACTTAAAGTAGATCCTGTTGTGAAATATAATGTCAACTATAGTACGTTCCGGGAGAGCAATTACTTATTCATTTCTACATTGTAAAATGCAATGTTACCATCCTAAATTCGTCACACCTATACTAACACTTGTAATAGCGAGATGATTTTCAAACTAACAGCAATTTTTATCGTTCTACTTAAAATTGCTGTCCCGGAGAAGGACGAAATCTATACCCATCCCAATGGTTCAGGATGCATTTATGATGATTGGACTTCGGTCTCCGATATCGCACGAGGTGCTCACTCCAGGCGCGCTTTGTAACTGGTCTTCCATATTTCAGCTAGAGTGACAGCTGAGTGGAAGCGGTGGAAAATACAAAGCGGTAGAGTGAAACGTTGAACAAGTGACCAAGCCACAAAACCGTAGAAATCAAGTTGTACCTGAAATATAACAAATATTGAGGATGAAAATATGACAATGAGAATGCAAATTAATATACACCATTGTATACTTACAGGGTTGGCCAGGACTTTTTGGGCCTCGAAAGTGTAAATGAGCCACATGGTAACATTGCAAATAAGAAGGAAGGTGACGGCTTGACGAGCGGGCTTACTGCGTTCCTGTTCCGGTAAATGTACTCGACGACGGGATACATCAGCGATGAATAGTAATTGAAGGACTACCTATAATTTGTGAACACACACAGAAATAAGTGACCTGTATTATCGGATTATATTGTCAAATACGTAATATAAGACTTGATTTACTGAAATAATATTACCTGAAGTACACTCAAGCAGCCGGTAATCATGACCAGAAGATTCGGTTCGTGTGTAAAGGCGCCCATTCCACCAGCGATGACGCTGAATACAGCATACACGAATAGACCGAACGCCGACACACGCAGCAGGATGTCGTTCAAGTCAGATTGTTCTTCAGAGCGAAACTTCAAGGATTGCACCCTGTGAATAGGCTCGGTACAGGAGGAAGGAGAATAGCTCCATTTCATTACACGACCACTAATTAGACGACGAATCAAACCAAAAAATGGTAAATAAAAAGTGGAAAGAAATAAAAAATTAAACGAGAATAGAAAACAGGAATTGTACATATTGACATTAATTTGGTGCAAAAGTAGGTTAGCACGTTTGATGTGCGGTACATATAAATTGGAGCAGTGTATAAAGGGAAAGGAATAAGGAATGAGAGAAAAAAAGGATAGGAGAAAACGAAATAAAAAATTAACACACTCATAGTAAACAAAAATTAACACAACTATAATTGCAGTTAACTAATTTCAAAAGTATTTAAATCTTACCGAATAAATCCAATTAGAATCGCCAAAATGGAGAGAACCATCAAAGCGCAGTGAGATACATCTGCCAAATAGATCGACAAGCGCTTCAACTCGTGGTGTCTTATCAGCACGAAGAAAAGTATCAGGCAAATCAGTGAGGCCACCAACAGTAGAAGGCCACAGAAGAGTCCTTTTGAAGCTCCAGCGCAATCTACTCGATTTCCACGTTGTGCCGCTGCTAGCGCTGCTGCCCTGCGGGAGAGAACAGCTTCCAGACGTCTTTCCAGATCTTCATCGTTGGCCACGCTGCAACGAAACGCGTGCCTTGTCAATTCAATTACGAGTTACTAACTCATTTTAAACTAAACTTTCTCTAAGTATATTTGAATCATAACTAGATAAGTACTATGAAATCAAATTTCAGAAGCTATGTTATTAATATAGACATTACTATAATCAGAGTTACACATTAGTGATGCTATAACTAGGTTAAAATGACAGTCTGAATTCGCGGATATGACAATACATAATAATTGTATTTATAGTTACCTGGGATAACGACCAATATGTTTCCACATCACATAAATGACAGCGGCGCCGATAAGTGAGTACTCAATGATGAACGGATACAAATAAGGCGCTGAGTCAGTAACGATAGTACCCATTATTGGGTTCCGGCCGCACACCGTCGTGTTGTCGATATTGGCAATCAATGCAGCTGGGCTGATGGCATCATACGACTCGAAGACCTCTGATGAGTTCGGCACTGAAATCAAAGTCACTGTTAGGTACTGCTTTAGTGTTTTCGTATTAAGCACCATATTCTCTCATCTACGAACCACTCTATAGCTATCAACTATACAAAGTATGTACATGCATAAGACTCAAAGAAATTTCTCAAATAAATTTAAAATATTACGTGAGTACGCATGTGCATCGAACGTAGACGTGGGAGGTCTAATGAACACAAAAAATACATTTTAGAACTTGCAAATAAAAAGTGCAACGGCGATTAACGTTTGAAATTAAGAATCAGTATGGCACTCCAACGACAAACCTGGCGAGTGTGGTGGCTCATCTACGCGATAAATTTCAACACTATTTCCCCATTCATCTCTATCAGTTACCATACGTCCAGTGGTTGTGCTTGGCATCATGGTCGAAATAGTGTTAATGATCGGTTTCAGTGTAGAAGTATGCAGCCACTGAAATACTTCTAGCATGGCCGTCTGTGTTTGAGTCACTTTATGGGACTCCGTTGCTAGTGGTGCAAAAGAGGTAGTAGTGAAAGGATTATCATTTGGCCACTCCCTGTACTCCCGACCGTATTCCATACCGTTCTCATAACCTATTGTACTCTTAATCGTGTCAATCAATTTTGATTTAGGAATGAACCCGTCACCAATATTATGATATGATGATATAGTAGTAGTTGCTGAAAAATTAGTCCGAAACAAATTTTAATAGACATACATGCACATGTTTGAAAAACAAGAAAACATTTAAACTGGTGGACGTTAATATGTGAATACTAACTTGTGCTGGGAGTGGTGATAGGGGCAATGGTGGACGTGTAGCTGACAACGTTCATTAGTTGCTCTCCAGCAGTTTTAGCGGTGGTTAAAACAGTAGATGCGATACTGGTAGCAGCAGTGGAAGCAGCACCGAAAACTTTTCCTGAATGCCTCAGAGTATGCTTACGGATGACTTCTGAAGATAAGGGCAATGAATATGTAAGAACTTATATAAATAATATCAATAATAGAAAATTTGTTTTAGCTTAGTCATGAAAAATAAAAGAATTACTACACATATTTAAAAAAAATGTTACTTACTTCCAAGTACGCCTTCTTCAGAAATACCCTGGGGATTCTTTACGTGATAGTCGGTGATTTCTTTTAACGATTCTAATACCAAAGTACGAATCCAAACGCAGATGTTCGTTGCAACCACATGCATTAATCCAAATCGGGCTATGACTTTAAATCGATGTATGTTTAACTAAAATATGTAGTAAAATTATAGTCAAAACAAACAAGACCTTCAAAATATTTTATCGAGTTATTATATTAACATAAAACTTACCCGTGAATTCATAAATATGAAATACATTTGCATAAAGGTAAAGACCATTTGCAGTACAGGATTAATTCCTTTTAGAATGAGGTAGCACGGTGAGTCCAAAGGTAATTCAAAGAAAGTCCCGAATTCCAAACCGTTGTAAATCATAGTGCCCAGACCAAACGCTGAAAGAAAAAATTACATAATAATCTTCATTTAAGATTCATCTAGCAATACGGCTTGTAATCTTAAAATAATGTCTTACCTATAGCTCCGATCCTAAGGAAGAAACTGCCATGACTGTGGTCATTTTGAGAAGTCTTGCGTCTACGCGCTGGTCTTGCTACAGGTCCTGCTTCTAATTCCACAATATCTTGTTGTTGCTGTTGCTGCTGCTGTAAACATAAACAAAAAATAAATAGTAAAATCTATCGTGGTAAAAGATTATTTCCTTGGACTGAAAAGAAAAACTGATGCATCTACATAATACATGAAATGGCAACATTACTTGGACAGATTGTCTTATAAATCAGGAAAAGAGTTGCAAATACGACTAATTTAAATATAGAAATTAGTTTATGAACGAAATCGAAATAGTTGTTATAATTCACTCAGGAAACATCAATGCAATTTTGGTACTTTAAAATCAATCTGAAAATGTACATTTGTGATTATACGAAGCCTACGACCGAAGCAAGGTAATACCATAGCGAATACAGAAGCAGTATACACAAACGAACTACAACAGCACATCCAAAGCGCTCCGCAATGATAACATGATATACGTCAAGCAGGTTGCGTCAAGATGTACCTCACCTGGTCAGACGCATACAATTGCGCCATTTGCAATTGTAATTGCTGTTGACGAACTTTATCACGCATCTTACGGGGATACACCTCCTGCCCAAATGATATGGAAAAAACAAAAAAGTAGGCAGCGTAAACAAAAAAGGGGATCATGCGGCCTGATGTGAAATAAGCGTTGACGATGTGAAATATGAACTGTCAAATAAAATTTGCGAACGAGTGCTTATCACAAAAAAAGTTAAATTAAATAAATCGTATTATGATAGAAATAAATCATAAAACTTTGGTTATCTAACACAGAACGATACGCTAAAGCGACAAGAGAGAGTGTATAAAATATAAATGTTAAACACAAATATGGATGTGCTGTGTATAAATATGATATTCATGTCTACACCACTCACCTGGAAACTTTGTTTCTTGGACTCTTTACAGGGTTTCTCTTTTTCAGCATCCTTGTCTTTACCTTTTTCTTTCGATTTTCCTTCTTTCTTATCTTTCTTGCCATCTTTGCCTTCTTTTCCATCTTTGCCCTCTTTAGATTCTTTGTCTTTGGTTTTCTTTTCTTTTTTCGGCTTCTTAGCTTTCGGAGGAGGTTTGGGTTTGGGAGGACTGCCACTGCAGCATGCACTCTCTAAAGAAAACCACTAACTTGTATAATATGTTACAAAATATAACAAAAATATATATTTTATTATAAGTTACACATACCTTGTAGTAAGAAGCAGAAGACGTATAACAAAAACAAAATGCTCATGCCGTAAAGGTAGGTGAAAAAGCCCTCGTAGTAATAGAGGGGTAGATTGTGTGTGATAACATCACTGATGACGTAAGCTACACACACCACGACGAGAAGCTTGGCGTAAATGAAACTCGAGATGATGAAGAGTGAGGTTCTGCGAAAAAAATAAATCACTCATTAAAGTACCTCAAATAAAGGACACGTATTTAGTAACCGTTGCAAGTACTTTCAATCTGTAAGAAAATATAATTACCCGTTTTATGGTAAAGGATAGCGTTTCTTGTACTCAAGACAATATCATTTCTAATATTTTGAGCATTTGTCTATTAATAAATAATTAATTATACCTACTTATGATAGTAACCAAATTTGCAAATTTTACTATAGTATGCATTATGCTGTTTCATACATTAGAACTGATTACGGAAACAAATTTTGATTTTATTCATTCAAATTTAAATAGCGCACAACTTCAGAATAGGAGAATGTCGGCACAAAGACATATTATTTAGTATGTATTTTATGTATACCTAGTAAATCAAGAAACAATAATTACAAGAAATTTGAATTATAAAAAAAAACTACACAAAATATCACAACGATTTTCAAGTAAAATAAATAACCAACAAACACACTTTTTAGATGGCTTTGGTTGTACACATTTTAACTCCATTTCTTTGTTAGCATTGTTATGCTTCTCCGCGATAGCAATGTCACTCCCCTGTTGCCGGTGCTGACCGACCGGCAGGGTCGCCATATTATCCACCGCCTCGAGATCCACTGTCGCCACCTTCACTTCAGCCTCAGCGGGGTGATGCTTGTCTTTCCCCATCACTTATAAACACTCGGGCCGGTAAAGGGATTTACAAAGTGCCCATAATGGAGTGCTCCAGGGTTAAGGACAGGCAAAGGACCGAGGAACACTTTCAAAGATCGCCGGAAGTATGGCGGTGTGGCATCGACTAGTGGTTCTAGCTTGAGTGTGTCGAGAGTTGCGCAGTAATGGATGCTGCGCGCAACTTGTACTCCCAAAATAGGGGCGGCACCGACCCTCCGTATTCAACCCCATTTCGAGTAAATTGCACTGTTTAATAGCAGAGGGTGTTTTATATTGCTCATGGAAGTGATGAGATAAAATTCCTAGCCGAATGAAATTTTAATTTTTGATTTCGTGTGATTCAATGCACTGATTACCTATTTTGATTGTTTCGTTTCATGATTAATATTATAACAAAAATTAATATTCTCAGAGTGAGATTAACGACTTCTTGTAAACTCTTAAAGTGTTGGCTATTAAACGGTAGCTAGTTTAACTAATTGAAACTATTTCTTAATAATTTCAGGGGTCATTCCTATATTAATATGATATCAATATATACCATCAATAATAAGACACATATAAGTTAATTGGCAAAAAAACTATTAGTCTCTACTCAAACTATAATAAATAAATGTTAAAGATATTGTTCATTATTTAAAAAATAGTGCAAGCGTTTTAGTTTTGTTACAATAACTAAAATTCGATTTCATACTTTTGACAACCCTACTATGGCGGCACGCGGTCGATAGAGGCGCGTCTCTCCCGGAATGCTTTGGGAGGCTGCGCGAGCGACCCACTGACCTGGCCCTTGTCCCCAACCTCCGAACACACCCCGGTACTACGCACTACCCGTCAACCTCAATGCACATGCAATGAACAAGGCCATGGATGTTGAAAGGATTAACGTAAATTTTTTTCTAGTTTAGACATTCGTAGGTAGACAAATGAAAATATCATTTTATTTTATTTCATAGTGACGATGTTGGTACTAATTAATAGTTTAGTATTTTTCATTCACAATATTATACTAAATGAAAAATAAATAAATAATTATAATTGCATAAGTTGATAAAAAATTCTACGCAATAGCTTTACCGCGGCAGTCCCCGAGTGCCACACGTCTTTTTTTTATGGAATAGCGGGCAAACGAGCAGAAGCATCTCCTGATGATAAGCGAATACCCCATGGACATCCGCAACACCAATTGCATTATTTATTGCACCTGCAAGGCGATGATTACTTAAGTATAAAAGTTGAAGGCTGATTTTTACCAGTTTTTACTGTGTAATTGGGCTTCGGGAAGGCACGAAAAAAAATTAATATGCTTATTTTTTTGTAAATTGGGGTGTTTGAAAATAAATTTCCTTTCAACCTCCATTTTCAACTGCCAGTAATCAGAAACTTCTTCAGGTCAACTTTTGTTCACAGAAGCCTCTCTTCTAGACTACGGAAGTTTAAGCTAAAGTTGAAAGAATTGTAAATGAATAATATTGAGTTGGAGGCAAAGCTAGCGATGCGCATGCTCGATTCAATGCTCTTTAGCTTTATGAGTTCAATGAACTAAATCAAGTGCCAAAACTATTTGTTTTTTTTTTACAATGGGTACGTACGTACTATGTACAGTGCCGGATTAAGCCAGCGCGGGGCCTGTAGCAAATTCGTCCAAGGGGCCCTCGGTTTGCTTTAGGTTCTCAAGTTTATGGTATTTTGGTCATTTTTTTCGGACATTTAACACACGATTGCGATCTTTTTTTTATGCAATAGGGGACAAACGAGCAGATGTATCGCCTGATGGTAAGCGATTATCGCCGCCCATGTATACACGCAACACCAGAGGCATCACAAGTGCGTTGCTGGCCTATGGGTGATAGGGATGGTGGGATCAATTGTCACATGTCCATACCAGGTTAACCAGTTGCTTCTCAACTTTCCATCCAGTGGTGCTACTTTCAGGCTTCCTCTAATGTAGTCATTCTTCACCTTATCCATTCTAGTCACACCACAAATGCATCTCAACATTCGCATTTCAGCTATATGCGGGCGTTTCTCATCCGTTTTCTTTATTGGCCAACATTCAAATCCATGCAGGACGGCAGGTCTAATGATCGTTTTATATATTTGTCTCTTTAACGTTAAAGGGAACTTGGGATCGCAAATACTTCCTGTTACCTGCCGCCACTTCATCTATCTGCATTGATTCGATGTTGCGCAGACCTATTTCGCCATTATTTTGTAATAGCGCACTGAGGTACTTGAAATCGGTGCAGACCAAAATCGCTGTTCCATTCAGTGACACGGCAGCAAGACGGAAAACATGTATTCGGTTTTAGTTCTGCAGATTTTCTAGTCAACATTCTCTAGCCTTAGCTGCCATGTCTCTAGTCCGCGCTGGACCTAGGACGCGTCATCACCGACCAACACAATGTCGTCTGCAAATAGCATGCCCCATGGTGCCTCCTATATATGTCCGATGTCAGAGCATCCATTATCAGTAGGGGTCGTACCGAAAGGTATGGGCTAAGAGCCGATCCCTGATGCAAACCAACAGACACTGAATTGGTCGGTGTTTCCCGCAGCCGATCTTACATAGGTGCTAGATCCTCTGTACATCGATCGAATCAAAACCACATAATTAGCAGGCACTCTTTCTTCTTTCAAAGCCCACTATAAAACCTCTCGGGGTACCTTATCATACGCTTTTTCTAGATTAACAAACAACATATGCAAGTTTTTGTGCGACTGTCTGTATTTCTCACCCAATTATTGAATTACGAATATGGCATCTGTTGGCCCGGCAAAAACCCTGTGTCATTGGTTTCGGCTTATTGCACTTTCCTCTCTCACTCTTCTCTCAATAACTTTTTCCCAAACTTTCATACTATGTGGAACGAGCTTTATTCCTCTATAACTACCTAATTCCATCATCTCCTTTGTTTTTAAAGATGGGCATAAGCTAACTTAAACACCGTTCATCCGGGAGTACCTAATGGCATGCAGGATATTTTACGTTTATCTAAACTTAATTTTTTTACGTTATAATAAAAAACAAGACAGGCGTTGGAGCGCGGGCCCCCCCAAATAGCGGGGCCCGTAGCATTTGCTACTCTTGCTACGTGGCTAATCCGTCACTGACTATGTAGATTCAACGTACTATACGTTAGTGGTTACGATGTTAAAGATGCTGTACTACGAATTATATAATGTGTAATTTATGATTTATTTCTTAAAACTTCTGTTTTTTATCAATAAGAAAACTATCGTTAAATTTGAATAGATTCGCTTTATTAGTAAGAAATAAAGCTATTTTAACAGACATTAAAAATGTATAGTAAAAAACGTCAGTCAAAATATACCTACCTATTATTTTTGAGGTTTCTTAGAATATCTTAAGGTTTACGTATATATTGAAAAAAAAAAATTCCAATAATTATATGGTTTTGTTTCATATTATATAGTTTTACTAGTATTGGTAGCTAAAATTGTTTATTAATCGACTTCCAAAAGGTTCTCAATTTGATTGGTAGGTATTTATTTTTTTGTGAAGAAAATTAGCAATGTATAAAACTGCTATTGCGATGATGTTTAACTTTAGAGGATTTACCTTTCTAGGTGAAATATTAGCAAAACCATTACTACTTGTGCAGACTTTGGTTAACTTAATATAATTAGTGCAATGTTGACCTGAACACATGCTAAAACTGTCACGTGTGTGCAAATGGCTTATTACGCAACCGTTTGCTCGGATGCCCTCCTTTTAAACGGGATTAGACGACTTTATGACGGTTACAATCTCTAGAATTTAATATGTATTTACGAATGTTTATTCAAAGTGGCTTGAGTTGTGTTCTTGACCCATTTGCTGTCCAAAATACGTTTATTGGGGTAGGTTGCGTGAATAATTTTTCGAAGTTGTTGAAAGAGTTCGTGGTCCATTTTATCTTTATTATTAAAAAGAGATAAAGACAAGAGCGTTTGTGAGGTAAGATGGAGAAACGGCCTATTTTTTTTCAAATAGTTTAATTTAATTTGCGATTTTTGGATTTTTATTTTCTCAAGCTGAGCTGTATATAGATGGCCTTTTAGTGAAAATGGATGTAATAATTGAAATATGTTCATGATTTCATACTAAAGAAATAGATTAATATTTTATATTGTAGAAAACCCTAAATAAATCGTATGCCTTCATTTTGTATGTATAATCAAGTTTCATTAAGCAACATTGCGTTCAAGTTTTTCAGTTTTACAGTGTACAGAGAAAACTCGATAACGCAAAATCGGAGGAAATTGCTGTAACTGGGATTAAGGATTAATGTTTGTTGTAAAGGTTTTAAGGATTAAAAAAATAAGTTTATGTTTAAGACTTCTAGAGTTATTCAGGATTTATTTAATACAAATAGAAAAACCGACTTCCAAAAAACATCCAACGAAAACTCTCTGCCAAAAAAACACTTAAAAGCGTAAAATAAACTGGTTCTTTATAAATTACCTATACCTAATTCTTTATTCATTGTTTTGAATGTTTTGAATAATTGAATCTGTTTGAAGTCGGTGCCAAGTGACTATCGCTTAGACTTTTGTAATTGTTCGTTTGTATTCTTTTTGGCTTAGCACCGACTTCAAACAGATTTTAGGTACCTAGCACACATTATAATACTACTATATAAATGAATAAAGAATTAGGTATAGGTAATTTATTAAGAACCAGTTTATTTTACGCTTTTAAGTGTTTTTTTGGCAGAGAGTTTTCGTTGGATGTTTTTTGGAAGTCGGTTTTTTTTTTTATAAAAAGTTTTTATTTTTCAGTTTTTAGTGCAAACAATCGTAGGTAAGTAGTAAGTTGAACTATTTCATCAAATTTCATCATCAAGAATACAAATTAAGGTCTATACGAACGTGTAATATTAAAACAATCTTCTAATTCCTAACTGTTGAAGAGTTTAACCTTCTATCATCAGTTCACCTAAATAACTTGAAAGTATACGACTGAAGGTCTTTAGATACGTATGAAATTGAAAGAATTATCCTCCAACTCCTAACCGTTGAGGAGTTGTACCTTCCACCTTCCATCATCAGCTTACCTAAATAATTTGAAAGAATACGACTAAAGGTAACATATATACATATGATATTTAAATATTTATCCTCCAACTCCTAACCGTTAAGGAGTTGTACCTTACATCATCAGCTCATCATCATAAAATGATGACTACCAGACGCAAATACCGGTTTAACTTCAGAAAATATACGAAAAACATAGTATGTGCCTATAAAAAATGAGGGTTTCCCTCGATTTCCCTGGGATCCCATCATCAGATCCTGATATGCTGGCAATGGGACCACCTCGGAAGCATACCCTTTCGAATACAAAAAAAAATTCAAAATCGGTTCACAACTGACGGAGTAATCGGTGAACATACATAAAAAAAAAAAAATACATACAGTGGAACATGGAACCTCCTCCTTTTTGGAAGTCGGTTAAAAAAGAGTAACTAAGTATATTTCGAGCATTTGACTCGAAAATATGCAATACCTAAAAAAAGTCTGCACTCTGAAAACAATGGCTTCAGTCGGTTAAAGTTTGTATATAAGTGACTAAATACCTAACTTGAAAATGTTTCTAATCATAAACTTTATATTCTCACCGTTGTACATAAAGATAATTTATTTATTTACATTTTATCTACATTATATCGTGGCATGTCTTCACAGACAAAACACAATGCCTCAGTTTTATTAATTACTTGCCTTGATGTATAAATACCACATTAGAGCCTGATGCGAGACGGCAGTTTATTGCGTATAAAATAAATTATTTTCAAAAAAGCCACATCTTAAGACAATCGACCTTGTGAATACATTGCACGTTTACATAATCTATGGTTGATTAGCTTTATTCATAAATTGTTTACACAAATGGTTGATTACACGATTCAAGATACACTAGATTTACAAATCGTTATTTCTAAGTTGAACTTTGTATCGTAAATTTAACCACATGACATTTAATCAAACAAATATTATCTTCTGTTAGAAGTGGCTACTTACAATAAGTTACTTGCAAAATATATATCGTCCCGACCTTTCAATCTATAAATGTCACATAGCTATAAAAGCTACATTCCATAAGTCTTTCAATATTACGTCTATCATATAGCTGTTTTTACAGTATGTGTGTATTGAAATAAGGAATAAAAATGCATAAAAATCCGAAACTGACTAAATAACACATAGCGAAATTTAAATGCTCTGTGATATTCCATTTAATACCAGTTCGATATATTCATATTATTTCAGAACTCCTCTTTACGAAATTATGTTCTAACTTCTAAAGAATATAAATGACGTTTTGCATCGTGGATCGCAGGTATCTAATAAGGCTAGTATTATACATATTCAGATCTCCAATAAAATTGGGAGAAATAATAGATCTATATTTATCACATAAAAAACAAATCCCGTAATCCTCAACATATCAATCATCTACTAGAGCCACATTTATATCATCCAGTCAATGAGTGCTAGGTACACAGTACCGTACAGCTGAAATGTAGTTTTTTTTTTTTTTTGTTTTTTTTTTTTATGTACTGCCCTGCCAAAATGACTCTACTCTGCCTGATGGAAAGCATAAGCAGAATCCAAGAGTGGCTGTCACCATACTCACTGCGAATGCAGTCAATTCAGTATGGCGACCCACACCATGGCGGCCTAGTGATGCTGCTGCATCTTTTAGTCTAGTCAACAAGTTTACAATAAATCTGTGTTCAAATCTTAATGAACTCTAGTATTGTGAGCTAATGTTGTCAGCATGTTGTCCCTCAAAGTCTTTACGTTCAATCGTTTAATCTTTGTCCATCGGTAAGAGCAAAACATGTTCTGTTCATAAAAAAATAAGGTTGACACTTTGTTGCTTATTTATTCTCACATATGGACCCATTTAGCTTAATATGAGTATATACAGGAGCCATTTAATCGATTGTCCATCCATGCGTCATAGGAGTGCTTTGATTGCGGCTTCCTCCCCTTTATTTATTTATAAACTGTTCATCGAGGCTTTTATCCTGGACCTTTTGTTGAATAGATCGCTATATACGTAGCTAAAGCAGTTTATTTGTTGGTCCTACTTTCGTATAAAAAGGTCATTAAGCTATTCGGCCTAGTATCGGTAATTGTAATAGGTTGGTGACATCACTCGATGTTATCTAAAGGAATGTTTGATTAACGATCTGTGTTATCGATGATTGTTCATTGTTGATCGGAAACCTGCTTTATAACATAACATTCACAGCTTACTAGTGTTAAAATCAGATGTTACATCGACAGATTTAAGTATTTTTGTTTTCTTTTTCTAAGTAGAAGCATATATCCAATAGTGGACTATTAAATACTGTTGATGATCAATTCACTGCAAAACATAAGTGTTGGTCTAAAATAGCTACAAAAATCTTGTGTTGGTAGATTAGAATAAGGAACGTCACCACCCTTCTTCATCCCGCAGTTGTCATAAGAGCCGACTAAGGGAGCAAATTAGGCAGGATAAAAGTATTAATAAAAAGGAGGAGGAAAACTTGGCACAAACCCTAAACCTTCGCATAGTACCAACAGTGAACTGCTAAAGGTCGTTGACGACTCCAACCTCAATCTGACTCCAAAACGAAGAAATCTAATGAACTGTACACGCAGTTGTACTAACAAGCTAAAATTCAAAATTTGAAAAACCCCCTACTTTTTTTTTTTTTTTTTTATATTTTAGCTGCCAAAATGACTCTGCCCTGCCTGATGGAAAGCACAAGCAGAATCCAAGAGTGGTGGTCACCATCCTCAATGTGAACAAGGACAGTGCAGCATGGCGACCAGCACTATGGCGGCCTAGTGAGATGCTTTTTCACGCCCCGCTTAAAGGACCCGGGATCATAGTTGGACGGAAACACGTGCGCTGGTAGTGAGTTCCAGGTTTTAACCGATCGGCACAGGAAAGAAGAACCGAATCGATGAGTGCGAGAGCGTATGTCTTCCACTCTGAGACGGTGACTTCTGAGGCTGGCACGTGTTGTCCTGTAGAGGAAGGGAGAAGGCGGGACTAGTTGGAAGAGCTCTTCAGAACACTCCCCGTGATAAAGACGATAGAGGACTGCCATGGAGGCGATATCTCTACGCATCTGCAGGGGCTCAAGGGACTCGGTGGCTTCAGGACTGCCGACAATTCGGATTGCTCGCCGCTGCAACCGCTCGAGAGCGTCGAACAGATACTGCGCGGCACCATCGCAAAGGTGAGAACAGTACTCTACGCACGAGCGAACCTGGGTCTTATAAAGAAGACACAGGTGCTCCGGCGAGAAGAACCGTCTCACCTTGTTTAGAACACCTAACTTCCGCGAGGCCGCCTTAGTGACGTCCTCAACGTACTCGCGCGGGTTTAGGTCGCGGCAGATGCCCATGCCCAGGATATCGAGTCTGCTTTGTAGTGGCAGTTGAGTGTTCTGAAAAGTCGGAAGGGGAAGGAATGGAGATTTTTTGGCAGAAAACGCGCACACCTGTGTTTTTTTAGCGTTGAACTCGACCAGGTTCTCAGAGCCCCATTGAGAAATGCGGCACAGAATATGGTCGAGTTCAGCGACAAGCTCCTGTCGTTTTTCCTCAATATCTGCTGACTTTGCTGCAGGACGTCCGAAGTATCTCCCATGAACTG
Organism: Diaphora mendica; assembly: GCA_949125395.1. Lineage (NCBI taxonomy): Eukaryota > Metazoa > Arthropoda > Insecta > Lepidoptera > Erebidae > Diaphora > Diaphora mendica. The sequence goes on along the minus strand of OX421310.1, from coordinate 36,824,110 downwards.
TGCTGTCGTCTGCATAGCAATGAATGTTGCCAAGGGCTAACATGTCATTGATATGCAGAAGAAACAGCGTGGGGGACAGGACGGAACCCTGTGGCATTCCGGCGTTAATCGACTGAAAGTCGGAGGCCGCACCGTCGCAAAGGACTCTGATGCGGCGCTGGTGCAGGAATGCGGCAACCTAGTTGCAAAGTTTGGGGGGCAAGCCGAAGGCCGGCAGTTTGGAGAGAAGCGAACGGTGCCAAACCCTATCAAAGGCCTTGGCCATGTCGAGGCTGATGGCCAAAGATTCTCCGTGCCTGTCAATAGCCTCACTCCAAAGGTGTGTGACGTACGCAAGAAGATCACCCGTGGATCGTTTCGGTCTAAAACCATATTGACGATCATTAAGTAGGGAGTGATCCTCCAGGTAGTGGATCAATTGTTTATTGATGATCCGCTCGAACACTTTGCAGGTTGGAGCGGTCGCCTTTTTTGGGGATGGGTTGAACATTCGCCTCTCTCCAGGCATCCGGAACAGTTCCCGAGGAATATGACAGGCGATACAGGCGCGTCAATACCGGAGACAACTCTGGTGCGCAGTTCTTAAGAACCACCGCTGGGATACCGTCGGGTCCACTAGCTTTCCGGACGTCGAGTGACCGAAGCTCCGCTTGGACATCACTCAGCCGGATGCGAATATCCCGCATTGTAGCGTCGCAGGCCGGAATGGTAGGCGGGTGCATGCCACGGTCATCGATTCGGGAGTTAGCCGCAAAGAGATCTACAAGCAGTTTCGCTTTCTCCTGCGGCTGGTGGGCAAGTGATCCGTCAGGATATTTCAGCGGTGGTAGCGAGGCCTGGCAGAAGTTGGACTGCACGGCTTTAGCCAATCGCCAGAACTTTCGGCTCCCCGTAGCGTATGCGACGAGGTCTTGGCCAAGTCGTGCAATGCGCTGGGCATCAGCTGTTAGGTAAGCCTTCTTGCAAACCCTGGTGGCTTTGTTGAACGCTGCTTTTAGTCGATCCACGTCGGGGTGGCCGTGAGCGCGGGCCCTGGTCCATGCGCGGTAGGCCGATTGCTTTTGGGCAACAGCTTGAGCGCATTCGCGATTGAACCAGGGCCGGGTAGTTGCGCTGGCGACCTCACTGTAGGGAATATAGTATTCCATTCCTAGAGTGATTTCGCCAGCCACGGCGGCCGCACTTTGCGTCAGATCTCCATATTTAAAGCAGCGTTGTGCCCACGGGATGGATGCGAAATAGTCCCGCATTCCATCCCAGTCTGCTGACGAGTAGTGCCATAACCGTCTTTTAGCTGCCACTGGTCGTGGGGGGGCAACTAGAGGCACCGTGGTGGATACCAGGCAGTGATCGGAGGATCCCAGAGGGGCGAGCACCGATACACTGTACTGCACTGGGTGACTCGTCAGCAGAAGGTCCAGCAAGGAAGGCGCTTGACTCAGTATATCTGGTATCCTGGTGGGCTGGAGTACCAACTGGGTGAGGTCATGCGTGAGAGCAAATGCGTGGACAGTCCGACCCGCGTGGTCTGTTCTGGAAGATCCCAACCAGGACTCATGGTGGGCATTAAAGTCTCCCAGAAACACCAGTTCGGCGGTCGGAAACTGTTCCTGCGCATTGTCCGCTGCCTGACTGAGATGATCAAAAAGTCGAGTTGTCTCGGAGTCTCCAGAATGGGATCGGTATAGGCATACGTAGATTCTGCTCATAGAGCCAATATCCACGTGTAGCCAAATAGTGGAGAAGGATAGGTCCTCAAGGCAGCGTAATCGGTGACAACAAACATCCGCCCTAACGAAAAGACATACCCCAGCCTTCGCGCTACGTGCTTGAGGAGTGCTTCCTGCACTCCTCAAGCACGTAGCCGGGGTAGTGAAGATATGTAGTGTCGGCAGGGCGGCGTATTTGTGTCCCCGTTAGGAAAGCATGGCCGGCCGGGCCGTCTCGAGATGCTGGTGGACGGCGTTGAGGTTTGCATGGAGTCCACGGATGTTAGTGAACTCCACCTCAAAAAGCGGGTTGGTGGGAGGATGGCGTGCCGCTGTTGAACGCTTATTCCTTTTTCTTACTGCCATGATTTAAAAGTGAGGGAGGGAAGTGGGGGCGTAAAAGGCGTGACAGTCATCGTGGCAGTGTAATACTGAGGCTCGGAATGCTGTGTCGCCATACAATAGTGAGGCATGACGGTGACCGAACCGTCGGACGGAAGGGCTCCCATACCCTCCCGGAAGTGGTCGCCTGGTCCCACCGTCCGGTCACCAACCGGCACGACGAGCCACTCCGTGGATTATGCGCGACCTGACGGGGCAGCCTCCCAGGGTGGTTAGCCGCGGTTGGGCCCATCTCTATGCCGCGGGCGGCCAGCGGCACCACCGTTTCTACAGGTCTCCCTGGCCGACGGTTCGATCCACGTCATCCTCAACATGACTCTACGAGCATTCCACTGCTCACACACTTACCACGATAACTGTCACCCCTGCATCATTGGGCCTCCGGTCTCGCACTCACCAACGAAATACGACAGCATCAAAACTGTCATTTTAGGTTGGTCTTCTGTGCGAGGGTAGTACCGCCCCGGTCGAGCCGGCCCAGTTGTGCTGAAATCAGCGTGGCTCTACTACCTTATGACAGTTAATCGAGTAATCATACGCTAATGATATTTTTGCAGACATTCGGTTATTCTTCCCCACTTTCACACCCATAACTTTTAAACGACTCAACCGATTTCATGAAACATGTCTAAGAACACTCGCACGTAACTCACCTTTCATACAAAAAAACTAAATTGAAATCGCTTCATCCCTTCGCGAGCTACGGTGCCACAGACTGACAGACACGTCAAACTTATAACACCCCTCTTTTTACGTCGGGGGTTAAAAACAATACAATAAAGTACAAGAAATACAATAGTTAGTGCACTGTGTTTTAATGACGAAACTAAGCTTATGAATAATATGATTCGTGCCAAAACTAAAAGAAAACAAAAATGCTGTTAGAAATTGCCTGTCTAATAACTGTAATGCATTCATGTTTGTTGCAAAGTGCGGTCATTTAAACTAGCACAGTGACTTACATGTCTTACATTACTGGCTTACAGTTACAGCTAACTACTAATTCATTTTGAAATCTAACTAGGACTCTGCTAATTGTGTTACTTAGTTCATATCTGTCAGTAGATGTGAGCCCGAGTAAAATATATTAGACAATGAGAGTAATTTGTAGATTTTAGTTCACTAATATTAATTACTCGTAGTTATACGTGAAATTCGTAGGACTGCCTTGAAGAAGAAGTTCTTAAGAAGATTAAGATAAGACTGAATAACTTGATTAAAACCAGGGTCAAAGACTCGATTAAGACAAAACAATACATCAATTTAGCTTTGAATTGATTGGTGTTATTAGAATCGTTTCACTATTCTTCATTATTTCAGTCCTTGTTCTTTCAATACTTAATATATGCCCCTAAGATAAGTAATTGTAGGTATTTTTCCAAGAAGAAAATAAAACAAAATTTACTTTCAGGAGATCGCGGTTAAAAAGCAATCTGCAATGTATTTATTATTCAATAAATAGTAACTTGCTAATAGTAACCCAGAAATGTGCTTAAAAGTTATCCACCAAAATATACGCAGTATAAACAAGAATCTTCCAGGACTGTTAACGCTCCTTCAAAGATCGAACACAGATTGGGATATTATTGTGGTTACTGAGTGTTGGCTACGACACACTGATTGTATACCGTCTATTGATGGTTATAATCATCTTCAGAGTACAAATAATTTAACTCAAAACGAGGGCGTAGTTGTTTATTTTAAAGAGTCTATGAGGGTGACTGTAATGCAGCCAACTTTACAAGATGCAAACTGCGTAATAATAAAAGTTGACAATAACACGACGATTATTGCCATATATCGCCCCCCAGGATATAAAAAACTTATTGCCATTTCTAGAATCATTTCACGGGTTGCTCGCCAACATAAAGTCACCGAATATTATTGTTGTGGGAGATATTAACGTTGACATAATGCCTGATAACTCTGATCCTAATTCCTCTACATATTTGAATCTGCTTGCCTCTCACAGTATTTTGCCAGCGCACCAACTGCCGACACACAGCAGAACTTGTTTGGACCACATTATGCTCAAAACAACTTTGTCAGCTTCTTGTTATGTTGCCGAAACTTCAGTGACTGATCATGATTGTGTGTTTATTATAATAAAGCGCTCGATCACACAAAAGAGGCATTTTTCAGTAAAGAAAGTCGACTACGAAAGATTAGATTTGGATATTAACAGTATGTGTTTTGAATCTATATACGCAAACACTAATGCTTCCGTGGCCACTTCTGCACTTATCTCCAATTTAAACTCGTTGATAGACTCAAACACACAAATAATCAACGTTCCAAATCGCAGACGAATTCAAAAGCCTTGGATAACCAAAGGACTTTTAAAATGCATGAAAAATCGAGACAAACTGCATAGCAAAGTAAAGAAAAATCCTACCAATCAGATCATTAAAGTCACTTACACACGATACCGTAATTTCTGTAATTTGTTACTGAAAAAGGTGAAAAGAGATTACGAAAGTAACTTGTTAAATACTGCAGCCAAGTCTAACAACAAGAAATTATGGGAGACCATAAACAAAGTTGCTCACCGTGACAAAAAATCGAATCTAGCCACAGACCTATTGTCAGCCTCGAACCCTATGTCTTCGGTAAATGATATAAACCATTTTTTCACTTCAATAAGTAGAAATTTGACCGAGAGTAGCCTGACCAATAACTTACCTCCTGCTTCGAACCATGGCTCCCAACCATTCTCATTTGTTCTGTCGCCAACCTCCGAACTAGAAGTTCGCAGCCTCATACTGAATTTAAAGAAGGTTACTACAACTGGACGGGACAATATCTCAGGTGTTCTCCTTAAACGATACCACCATATCCTAGTGCCCCCCTTAACATACATTTTTAATCTGATGTTCAGCACGGGTGTCTTTCCTAAAGAACTTAAACTTGCCGAAGTGATCCCTATATACAAGAGTGGTGACAGAGCCCTCGTCAATAATTATAGACCTATTTCCATTCTTCCCACTTTATCCAAAATAGCAGAAAAACTAATTAACAAACGACTAATTGAATATCTCGAAGCCAAAAACTTGTTATCACAATCACAGTATGGGTTCCGATCTGGCACTTCCACAGCTGATGCTGTACATGACTTAATAGATCACATAGTGGACAAGCTCGACAGAAAGAAAAAAGCTATTGCAATATTTCTGGATCTAGCTAAAGCCTTTGACACGGTCTCTGTGCCACTCTTACTCGACAAACTGGAAAGGTTGGGTATCCGGGATACACAGCATAAGTTGCTTGCCGACTATCTAAACGATAGACACCAAAGGGTGAGAGTCGGTGAGGTTATTAGCGATGATCTTCCTGTGACGGTTGGTGTACCGCAGGGTAGCGTACTGGGGCCTACACTTTTCCTTTCCTATATTAATGATCTCTGTAATCTACAACTTAAAAATTGCAAAATTGTAACATTCGCAGATGACACCGCTCTGATATTTGATGGAGACACTTGGGAAGAGACTTATGCACGTGCTCAGGCGGGATTTAATGCGGTGTGCTCCTGGCTTAGAAACAATGGCTTAACACTTAATATTTCTAAAACTAAGTATATGCCTTTCGCAATGAAAAAGATTCCACATTATCTGCTTGAACCTTTAGCTATCACAGCCCACACCTGTCAATTGTTTCACTCCTGCTCCTGTGTTGATCTGGACAGTACTGTTACTATCAAGTATCTTGGTGTGGTGGTGGATAGTGTATTGAGCTTCAAGCAACATTTAGATCTTCTTACATCCAGAACTCGTAAACTGATAAGTATTTTCAAAAGATTGCGTAGCGTGGCTGATAGAAAAGTTATTAAAATGGTTTATGTGGCTTTATGTCAACCAATATTATCGTATTGTATCTCGGTATGGGGTGGCGCCTGTAAATCTAACTTAATAAAACTAGAAAGAGCTCAAAGGGCAGTACTTAAGGTGAGCCATTCCTTGCCCTTTCTATACCCTACTAAGGAATTGTACCAGCTTGCGGATGTTTTAACGGTACGCCAACTGAACATCCTAAACACCATAGTAAGGCAGCATTCTCATCTCGTTCACGATCCCATACGCCCTAGGAAACGCCTGAATCACAAGGTTTGTGTCACTAATGAGAATTTGAGGTCTACTGCATTTTCAGGCAGGTTCTTTGTGTTCATGGGCAGGTTTTTGTATAATAAGGTGAACAAGAAATTAGATATCTATGCTCAGAGAAAATATAACTGCAAAAGAAATCTCTCCGAATGGCTCAAGTCACTCAGCTATGAGGAAACGGAACGCTTCCTATTCATACCCTCATAAATCTTTCACTCCATGTCTTCAATTAGTTTTTCACAAACCGTGTCATCGTGTCACACACACACACACACACACACACACACACACACACACACACACACAAACACACACACAATCACCCCACGATCTACACTTTCATTGCTCATCTCTCAGTCTCATAAGTTAGTATTTATCTAGAGCTGGAGGGAGAGGCTGGTAAATCTGTCATACAGGTCTTCCTAGTACAGATACCAGTCTCTCGCACAGTTTTCCTTAATTAAACATGTGATAATTTAAGACGGAAACATTGTAAATATTCTGTGTGAGAGAGAAAATAAAGATTTATTATTATTATTATTATTAACTCGAGCCTCCGCCCTACAGGACACGACACATGGTTGAATTTTAATTTACAATCAGACAACTGACAAACATAATATGTTTCTGTTGCTAACTATTTTGAAGTCGGAGCAACAAGTGCAAGTTTTCGCTGGTTTTGTGTATCCAGTCTCCTGCCTGACCCCAAAGTTCGCATCACGAATTTGAGATAGTATTCTTTTACTGTCTCAATGGTGGTGCCAATAAATGACAAGAAATAAATTTATTTCAAGAAAATAGATAACAGGAAACCGGCGGCAGTGCAAGTAAAACCGCAAATAACAGATGTGGAAATAAAAGGTGACAATACTCATCTCCATATATACGTAGTCGCATACCCATATATAAGTACATATCTAATTATGTATCCTGTAATTGAAAAGACTACTTGAATAGAGACTTCAACAGTAATATTTTCAATGAAGCAATGATAATACACTATAAACATTACTTTTGCCTTATTCTGATTGAAATTTATCAGTTTAAATTAAATTAAAAAAAAAAAAAAAATTGGTGCGTGCGAGTAAAGGTAACAATCTACAAACCAAAACTATATTTATTCGTGGAATTATAAATTGTGTGTGTATAATTGTTAATATTAAGCTTCTGATCGGATACACATGTTGGATGCCAGTGCATGTTCTTGCATTAATTAAAAGTATTACGGTCATATTGTAATGCGTGTTAAGAAATGATTCTATTCTCAGTGAGTTGATAACTGACGGAAATGGATCTAGCATGTACTCATTATGTTACTTTGCTCTTTGATCTTATAAATGTTTTGCTAGTGTGTTTGTAAAGCATCTTTGTCCAAAACGACTTTTTAATTCAAACAGCGAACATAGTTGTAATTTTTGTCGTCAATGGAAATAAAACTGAATAAAATATGTGAAAGCAACAAAATAACGTACAACAAAAAACATCACTCCGTATAGTCCTCCAACAATCAAGCGAGTTTCAATAACAAAGCCTTCCATCATTAGTTCAAGTGCAAAGTTTTATCTGCTTTATCATCATACTAGCTTTCCCCCGCGGCTTCACTCGCATTTAATAAAAAGTATCCTATGTTACTTCTAATACCTCCAAGAATATGTGTACAAAGTTTCATAATGTTAAGTAATTTTCGCGTGAAAGCGTAAGAAACAAACTGATTATAAACAATTCTGATTATAGAAATCAGACTCCAGCAAGTATCTTGGCAAATGTTATAGAAATGCGTGTCAAGACTGGCATCTTCTATAAAGAGACTTCGTTTTACTAAACCTGATCATTGATTGATAAAATTATATCATGCTTTTAATTTTGCGTTTGAATAATCATGCTTGTTTCTAATATATTGACATCCATATCACTTTTTCTTTTTATAAGCCACGAAATAATTCCATTATCATTCTTCTCGCTTCTTCATCATCTTAGCTCCAGATAATATAACTATGGTACTGTTTATCCGAACCAGCTACACATACAAAGCTTTATTTTATTGCCACAATTAGAGGTGTTTTTATAGCTACTTAGTTCGTTAGTGCCTAAGTGCAGCTAAGGTGCTCCTAATGCAGGAGTTGTCTTTTTGAAAAGAAAAAGAGAAGAGAAAGAGCTGTATCATTTTTTTTTGTAACTGTAAAAAATATAATTAATAATACTTACTTGGCATTCTTAGGAGTGGATTCAGGTTGACAGCAAGCTCTGTACCGAAGCACTGTGTCGGTAGGAGTCAGAGCTTCGATTTCGTCCGGCGCTGCCTCACACTCGTCTGTGACGAGTGGCGCACGCGCCGGCGAAGTATGGGACCCGTACCCGTCGGAATTCAGCTGGAAATTAGTACACACTCTACTATTATGATACTATAAGTACTTGGTCATTTTTGTTGTTTTTTTTTATTTCTGCAGAAGTAGAGGCATCATCACCGAAAGATCATTGAAGCCGGGCAGATTTCTGCGAAGGTTGTAACTTACTAACTGGTCCTATTAGATGGGACTTTAATCGAACGTATACGCACTCTACTATAATAATACTTTCATTTGTCAGAATCGGATGAATACTTGAGTACAGTGTACATGCCTCGTAAGAAACTTGCAAGAAATGTAAGTTACCCAAATGGTAGAATATCACTGTTCTCCAGCTAAATTGATGATGTGTCATCCAGGTCACATTCATAAGTATTTAGCCTCCAGTACCATTATGTATATATTAACAATGTTTTCAATCAGGTATATGTCTGTATAACACCACATGGAAACCAGTTCTTAGTCATCTGAGGCCTAGTAGTTTCAATAATTTGTAACTGTGTACTGCTAATAAAGCTTGTTTGATTTTCTATATTTCAGCACATGGCGTAATTTTTTAAACCTACAAAAACATATGTAATATTGGACCCACGAAACAAGGAACTGTCTAATTTACACTACAAAATGTTTATTTAATCGTTCTATCGATTCAATTGTCTCCAGAGATGCTGGATCATAATTGGCAGACGCTGACCTGAATCTTTTACGCGAGGACCAGATTGCTGGGTAATCAAAACATTCAGTTTAATTTGCATGTCTTTTGAATTATTTATGTAAGTAGGTAGCCTGAACAGAATATATTAGCTTAATCTATTTTGACTATGTATTGGCACTATTTAAAAAGAATAGGTATTACGAACAAAAGTCTAGATAGATGACATCATCAATAACAATGCAATACGATACCGTTGCAAATGTCATTGCATCATAGTAGTTCTAAATCCGTAGAGGTCTTTTCATGGCCAGTCATACAAAAGCGAGTTACTAGACTTTATATGCTGTAAATGCAAACCATACTACTGGCAATACTATATGAATTGTTAGGTTAGTTACACATAATAATATATACATACATACTTACTACATTTCTTTAGAACAACGACAAAAATGTATATATTACTAGCTGATCCGGCAAACGTTATTTTGCCGTATTAAAAAAAAAAAAGATGTTGGTCGATTCTCAGACCTACCCGATATGCTCACCAAATTTCATAAAAATCGGTCCAGCCGTTTCAGAGGAGCATGGTAACTAACATTGTGACACGAGAATTTTATATATAAGATAAGCCGGTCTACTGTCTCTCTCCATAAATATTCGATCGAGTTATGTATTAAGATACCATTTTAACGTGAATCATGTTTGTTAACCGACTTCAAAAAAGAAGGAGAAGCTCAATTCGACTGTACTCTTTTTTTAATGTTTGTTACCTCATAACTTTCGACTGGGTGAACCGATTTTGATTATTCTTTTTTTATCGCAAAGCTATTGCTTCCCGTGTGGTCCCATTTGGTCCAGATTGAAGTCGATTTTTTTGGTTAAAATTTGTGATTATTTTGATTTTAATACGGGTCTCCAGATCATGCGACGGAGAGAAAAAGTCCTATTTTAGGAGACCTTTAATTATGGTTATTCTCAGAGTACTTAGTTTAGTTAATCTAGTAGATAATAATGTGGTGACTTCCACACACAGTTAAACAAAAACATACTACAACGCCATCTACTGAACACACACCGAACTACGGAGTATCTGCTAACCTGTATAGCAATATGAATATTTCTCACATGGATTAACATTATATACACTACTTCCCAATATCAACAGTCGGGTCGCGGCCACCAATCGTAATCACCGCCTAGTCGGAGGGTCCTAGCCTTCCTGTGCCCGGCCAAAGGGACATGAGAGCCATTCCAGCACAATATTTATTGATTATAAAATTTTCATATTGATAGCATTAGAAGATTCCGTTAGTACTTATATTTAACAAAAACATCTAGTGGATCTACGACTAACATCTATAACCGTTCACTACACAAACTACTCAACTACGTGCTGTTATGCGATGGTAGGAAGGTGTAACAGTCATGACTGGATTTGAAAAACTAAGATAGAAAGGAAATACTAGAAGATTGATGAAGATTCAAAAATGATTATATTTTTCAGTTCAGTTTAGTTTAAAATGACGTCTCGTACATTGTTGACACTGCTTTTTTGTGGTTTATTATGAAATATAGTAACTTTACTGTATGTACTATCGTTTTAAATTTTTTATCGTTTAAAAACAGTTTACGAAAAAAACATATGTAATTTTGTACATATCAAATTTTGGAAACGCCATCTATTGAAGATTTTGTAGTGAATGTGGTGACTGAATAAAAAAGTAACCAAGTTAAATAGTCGATAAATGTTTTTAGCTTTTATACTTATGGTATGCATACTAAAATAACACAGTGTAATACTTACAGATCAATAACCTTTAATTATTTAGTTTTTTGTTTGCTTGAAAAGTATAGTGTTTTTTAATAGCTATGAACACTCCCATAATTTGATTTCATTTCACGTCTCATCTAATTTTGACCTTTTCAATTTATTAAACACGAATAAATTGTTTTTTTACAACAAGAAGAAGGACTCAGTTTTTCACTGTAGTTATTTATATTATTTTTAAATACATTTTTATTCTCTTACGTTTTACGAGAATAAAAATTATAATATGCTAAATATTCGAGAATGTTCACAGCAATTGTTTGAAGATGAGAATGACATGAGCTCACTTTGACGATGGTGCCGACCTGCGTGTCTATTGGCTCAACGCGAGGAGCCTCTCTTTGCTCAGGTTCAACAGGCGCGCCTAGCAGCCGCTCCTTCATCTCGTGGATGTAAGGGCAACGCTGCATCGCGATGTAGAACTCGCGCACGCGCACCTGGGAATAATTACATAAACATAAATATGTTGACATTTCCTATTGACTTATCTCTAGTACTTCTAGAATTGCCTGTGTATAATTGCTTAAATCGACCAAAAGAAAAGAAGACGGGGATGTTCTCAAGGAACATGAGTAGATCACCAAAAACAGCTGTTCTAATTTGTATTACTAAACCCATCATTTAAAAAAATCCCCTTTGATGGAGAACGAACGATTTTTAACCGACCTCAAAAAAGGAGGAGGTTCTCAATTCGACCGTATACATGTTTTTTTATGTATATTCGCGCATAACTTCGTCGTTTATTAACCGATTTATTAATTCTTTTTTTAATAGAAAGGAGATATCCCAACGGTGGTACCATGATAAGGACACTAAGATCTGATGATGGCATCCAAGAGAAATCGAGTCGAACCTTGAAGTCGGTTTTTATTTTGTTAAAATTTTATTACGCAAAAAGTTTTAAAAGCATATTGTACTGCTATTTTATATGAATGAATAAATGAATTGGTGACGAGCGGACTCCCTAGCGGCAAGTCGCAAAACTAACGTATGACAGATAAAAATGCGAATACACGTTAACATTCCACTTTAATAAAAATACTGATCACCCTCACGAAGTGGTCTTAAAGTATTTTTTACTACTCCGTAGACGTCTATCAATGAAATCATTGTAGAAAGAATTTAAAATAACAATGCACTCGCTCTGTATATTAAACTGTCAGGTAGAAGCAAGGTAGAAGTATCTGTCTTACGTTAGTTCCGCAAACGGCCACTAGGGAAATCTGCTCGTCACCAATAGTTTTAGTATAATATTTAAAAAAACATTTTAAAACGCATGCTAACTATATTAACGACTTAAGATGAGAGGAGTGTTTATGATTTCAAATTCAAAAAGATAATCAAGAACACTAGTAATTTACTAACGGACTTCAAAAAAAAATACTGATGAAATTGAGAACCTCCTCCTTTTGGAAGTCGGTTAAAAAGGAGGAGGTTCTCAATTCGACCGTATATTTTTTTTTATTTGTGTTCGCGGATAACTTCATCGTTTATGAACGAATTTTGATGATTCTTTATTTATTGGAAAGGAGATATCCCAACGGTGGTACCATGATAAGGACACTAAGATCTGATGATGGTATCCAAGAGAAATCGAGTCGAACCTTGAAGTCGGTTTTTGTTAAATTTATATTATCGAATGATTCCAACAGTTTCAATAAAATTCTAATCCAACATTCCCGTTCACGTATTCCTCTTGATATTGATAGGTATTTATCTATCTTCTTAACGCAACATAAATCAGTCGACACACCGCCAATACCAAGGTTAAACCTTCCACCTTTTTCATAGGAAAACAAAGTTCATGTGGGCCGGTGAGAATAAACACACCACGCCATATTTGTAACATAATGGATACGCTACGTGAATTACCCTTCTTTATAAGGGAGGCCAGACGTGTGCCGAATACAAAATAACTTTTTGTGACATACAATCCCCCTTTTGGGCTGTGACGTAAGAATTTTTTATGAATTCTGAGATTGTGACATATGTACATAATAATATGTGAATTGATTGTACACAATTCTGCGATCATATTTAGATGAATTTAGCCGTGGCTTTGTGTTAATGCACGGTAATGATATATGTAGAGATTATATGTAGCAAAAAACATAAAATATAGTAATTAAATTTCGATTTCAAAATGTCATTTCACTGGGTCGTGTTAATGGTTAAATAAAATGATGTTACGTGGATTTATATTATCCGGAATATAAGAAAGTAGGTTACGCAAATAAAAGTTTGTTTAAGGATAATAATAATAGCATATTGTTATTATATGTTAGAGACTCGGAACATTATTGCTTGAAAGCGGAGCTCAGTTAACAAGTTCCTGGTTTAATACTTTCAATCAAGTGTTTGTTTGCTTTACAAGTCTTTGGGTTTACAAGACCCATTTGATGTCTGATACAATGGATGTTCAACACAACTAACATCAATCAGACTGATCGCATATTGTTTCGCTATTGCTACCATAGCATAAGCTAAAAGGTTCTATTTTAAAGCGGCGGTAGCGTAATGACTCTATTAGTGATTGTGAGTTCGAATCCTTCACTAAACCTCAATGAACTCTCTCCTAACAAAAGTCGCAACTTAATAAAGTTGCAAATATAAACAAGCACTCAAGTTTAATATTACTGAACACTTAAATAAACATTCACCACACGGCCGGCAGTCACCGCCATTGACAAGGTCACATAGAAAAAATAGTTGAAGTTGGGTTTTGTACTGGCGTTATATTGCATCTCTGTTCTACTAAGTACAATATAGTAAAGTGCGACAAGGATAAATACATTAGTAACCAACAAAAAACATCTTTCAATTTTGATACACTACCACAGAGTGACGTCAACGAACAAGGCATTTTTGGAACATTTTTAGTGTTGCTCGGTGTAGGTTTGATAATCGACTAAAGCTTTTGGTTTTTTTTGAGTTTCTTATTCTAGACATTAAAATAAAGTGTTTTAATGATAAAACTACCATAAAATTACTAAAAGTAGCCAAAAAATTGGAAAAATCTGGACGCCAAATTTAGGCGTTTCACAGTTGACGCCAAATTTTCTTGACGTAACATTCTTACGTTTCACAGACGAGGGGATAGGTATTAGATATAGAATATTAAGGGCCAGTTTCTACACTCGCTGCTTCCTGATAGACAAATGTGAAGTTATTTGTCAGATAACTACAGATTTTGGCTTCACAAATCTCAGATAGATATATAATACGTCAGATATACCTATATACAGCAACCTTCATCAGTAAAATGATAGTATAATGCTATAATCCATTTAACTGTTTCAAAGTTTATCGGGAAATGATGAAACTATCCTTAAGTACCTATAAATAGAAATCCTGGTACGAGCTATTAGGTTTTTAGCCACGTGCCTTCGAATCGACATGCAAATTAATATTTACTGGCGCAAAAGCTCACACGTGCATAAGCAATTGAGCATAAATCAATCGACCTGAAAATTGCAGGCAGTAGGAAATCGTAGAACGAAGGTAAGACTACAAAACTGCAAAATTATTATTATATATTAGCCAAATCATAAGTCGTGTATTTAAAAACCACAATAAAAAAAAGAATTTCCTTTAATGGTTATGATTTACAACGTTAAATATGCTATTATGTATACGGCCTATACCGCTCTCAGATGTCTGATTGTTCTTATCGAGAACAATGCGATGAGACAGACATGCGGAACCATTGTCTAACATATTTCTAACTATTCCACATTGCATTATGTGAATTAACTTACACTCGGAAAACTGGTTGAATACAGAACGTTTTTTGCTTCTATAGAAATCTTTATTATGTGTGGGGAAAATACTCGCTAGTACTCATACTTATGTGGCTCGCTAACCCGTCTGCCTAAGTATAGCAAATTGTGTCTATGTGACAAATGACTGGGAAGAAAAAGTTAGGTATTTGTACTACGAGTATTGATGAATGGATATGGTGGTAGAGCCTTAACGGTTTCTTGTTTCAATGTATATGTAAGTAGCTGTGACAATAAAACCGTTTGATAGGTAAATAAATGTATGCAGTATGATATAACTAAACTGTTTTGGGTTGGCATCGCTTTTAATATTTGAATGTAATGTTCTTTCAATTTATAGTGCACTTGCATTCGATCGCGACTCCTTTTCCAAGGTCCAATCTATCTTTATACAGAATTTCATACAAATCAGTTCAGCGATTTAGCCGCCAAAGCATAACAGACAGAGCTATTTTCGAATTTTTTATATTTATGCCCGCCATACACGCTATGGTCTACCGGAGAGGTCTTAGACAGGTAGACCTCTCCGGTAGACCGGCATAAGTATGAATTCTTCACCCTAATTGATCTCCACTCAAATATAACACTACTTACTTTCTTTTTTCTCTCTTTGATGTATCTTAAGTCACGTACACCATTAACAGTAATGTGGGATCTATTCCAAAGTAAGAGGATCGAGAAGATAGAAGACATAAAGATAGACCAATCTGGCTAGTTATACTCAAACATTTGATAGTTGTGTGGCGACTTCCACATACAGCGCAACAGAAATAAACTACAGCGCCATCTACCGAAGTTACACTGAACTACGGAGTAACGAAGGAAACTAAGAAACTACCAATCCTGAATCGCGCAGTGAAAGTTCGCGCACTAATTAAGATGCATACAACATCCCAACGTCAACCGTTGGGCAGTTGGCCCGCCAGGCATGATCAACTCGCCTGGTCGGAGGATCCTCCCTTTGTGTTGGAGGGATATCACACCCGTCCCTCCACAGTGGTGACCCCGACGTGATTGGAAGCAGCCTTCGAAGCAGCATCAGCACGCTACCATCATATTCAGTCCCACAGCAAGTCTCACAGCCAGCCAGCAACCTCGGCCTCAACAGGGACACCACACGCAGGAAGCGACCGCTCCAGCCTGGTTTACCCCTACGGCCTCATCAGCGTCTAGGCACAGCACACTGCAGCTACGGTCCATGTAAGCAGAGCATATCTCTCCCGTCTACGCAGCAGCCCAGCCATTACGCAGCAACCACCACGACTCACTGGAGACCTCACCGCAGCACCGCGCATCGCACTCAATCCTGACTCACTGGGATCAACGGACTTCAGCCCCGACTCACTGGGACTAGCGGCATTCAGTTCCGACTCACTGGAACTTGCGGCACTCAGTTCCGACTCACTGGAACTCACCCCTGGCACTGGCAAGCTCCACAACAGAGCACAGACAGCTGACTCAACAATGTATCGACCTCCGGTCTTGGAGGGGAGTGATGTGGCGACTTCCACATACAGCGCAACAGAAATATACTACAGCGCACTCTACCGAAGTTACACTGAACCACGGAGTAACGAAGGAAACTAAGAAACTACCAATCCTGAATCGCGCAGTGAAAGTTCGCGCGCTAATTAAGATGCATACAACATCCCAACGTCAACCGTTGGGCAGTTGGCCCGCCAGGCATGATCACCTCGCCTGGTCGGAGGATCCTCCCTTTGTGTTGGAGGGATATCACACCCGTCCCTCCACAGTTGTTTGATCAATAAAGTCATACAATAGCACCGGCCTTCGTCTATTGTTTTACCCTTTATTTGTTTATTCAGATATTCTCTATTATAATTAAAAGAAGCAAATGATAACTGATTCGAGTTTAGAGTACACTATTTTCGTTACGAAACTATTCTCTTCCTAAAATTTGTAACCGAATTTAAAAGGACGTTTTCCAATTCGGTTGCATTTTTTTCACGCGTACCTACTTCATTATTTTGAAACAGATTTCTTTTTTTTCTTTATTTTGGGAGGGGCTTCCGTTGGTACTGTGTAAAACTCATCATTATGTCGGCAGGCAAATTAAAGTCGGAGAAACTATATTCTGGCATTGTCACTTGTTTATCTAAATTCGTATAAATTGAAGGATAACGTATAAATCGATTTAACAAAATGCGGGCACTGGGTCATTGCAAATTACTGACTGGAGCAAAAAATGTCACAATTATCGACTTTTTATAACAAGTTTCTGAATTGGCAGTGCAATGTCACAGACCAGTGCCGTGATGTTAACGTGAAAGATATAGCATAGAAGAACATTTTAGGTACCTACCGATAAATCTATTTCTTTAAGAATATGGAACCTGAAATATGTATCATGGAACTTGAAACATAATACCAACCTACGTGTTTCCCTGCCACTATGATCCCGGGTAATTTAAGAGGGGCGTGAAAAAGCCACTCATTAGGCCGCCATAGCGTGGGTCACCATTCTGCATTGTCCACGTTCGCAATGAGGATGGTGACCACCACTCTTGGATTCTAGTTATGCTTTCGTTCAGGCATTTCGAAACTTTCGAAATACAATTTCGAAAGTTTATGTTAAACTTTTCAAACGTACTACAAAATATTTCTGGTTTGTTCTTTACTTAACTATTTAAACACACATTAGGACATCTTTAGGACAAATTCCCCTCTCCTTCCTGAAAAACTCAAGAAATAAGGCAGTGTGTTTTTTGCTAATGTATGTAGGCACTACGTATAAGACCTTATTAAAGTATGTATATTTGTGTATATATATGTAGTTACAAATTAGTGGTGTGTAACCTAGGCATACATGGACAAGACCACCGATCTGGTATATAGCTAGTTTAATACGAAATATGATAGCATCAGTTCTGTTTACGATTGGGATCTAACAATCATCAAGGTTTTATTGTAATTTGATCTATGAAATAACTTCTGTGACCTAATTCGAGTATGACAGAGTTACTTAAGGCTTAAGAATTTACGAGATATTATTATATATATATTTTTAAAACAAACAAACTTTTCAGCTTTATATATTAGTATAGAAGTATAGATGTTAAGTTGATTGATCTCAATTTTTGAAACAATCTACAACACTTTTCTCAGTTTTTACCAATTTTTTGCAACCACAATTTGTTGTATCGTAAAAATAAAGCATAAAATATATACACAGCCCACATAAGTCCGTAATTACAAATATAGGTCCTCGTATTTTAGTCTACATATTTTATGGCCCACATCCACACTCTTGTTAGACAGTAATGGTGTAGTTATGCAAACGAAACGACACTTAATTGTGCCAAGTTCCATTTTCATTCCTCGGGGACATTTTCTTATCTAGTTAATAGAGAAAAACTTGTACACTGCAGACTGTGTTGGTAATATGTTTTAATGAGTGTGATAAGTTGTGTGTACTCTGTGACCAAATGTTACCAGTGCGTTTAAATTAATTATTTTTTAAAAAGCTAAATTTAAAAATGGAACCCATAAATTCTGCGGCAGAAGAAATTTATCTGAAACGGTGGGAGCGAGAAGGTAGGAAATATCTGCTATAATTGAAACTGTTTGACAGGAGTTTGATCAATCGTCGTCTTATATGTAAACTATGTAAAGAACCTTCGTAATATAGACACGGTATTACTGATATTCAAAATTATTTAGGAACTTCAATTTACATAAGCACTTAACTAAATTCACAATTGTTTAATTAGCATTTTACACTGTAAGTTACCACGAACTTATGATTTTAATAAAAATTAAATATATCTGGAAAAGATTATTTTGTTTTTTTTATCAATTCACCTTAACCTAACTATGCTAACTAATATAACAAAACCATTTAAAATTTCTCTATTAACGCTCACGAGGAACATTTAATTTACAAAACAGTCAAGAAACTATGTCAAAAAAAAAAAAGACCACAATACCTCCTTTGTGGTGCCTGCAACCATTAAAAAAGCTGTAAAACAATTTAAGCTTAATAGCGTATGAACCTCTCATTCTAATGTTACCACTGTAAAAATAGGAACATTAAAAAGTGGGTCATACGCTATAACAATGTATGAAGCCGTATGGTTACCACAATGTAAATATAACGTGTAAGAAACCTACCGGATTATGGGATGTATATGAAGAGTATATTTTAACAGCTCCGATTTAGGGTAGCAAAAATAGGACAATACAGTAAGTGTTTGATCTTATAACAAACGGAATTTAGAAATGGAAGCATCGATTGACAGAATTAATATGGTGCATAGTTAGATACTGATGCTTACGGCTTCTATTCCCTTCTGTGGTACACAAACGCTATAGAATGTCCTCACACAGCTCGCGTCTCTACCATATTCATCTCATCAAATCTTTCATAGCAAGCTCACCAGCTATGGAAGCTTTTAACTAGGCTTTTCTTTAGATCACTACCGATATAGTCAGTATACATCGCTTACTCGTTGAAGCCTTACAAATTTCTCACATAGTGAAATCTCTGAGATGTCTAAATTCTGCTGTGATTTATTTACAACAATAAAACTTTGGGTAAGGCATTGAAATAACCTGTATCAAAATATACAATATTTTATCGATAACATTATACTATGATTGATTGACGTATAGAAAAGGTTCCTTGAAAGTTTCTACTTCTGTTGCTTCTCTACCGGTTAACAGTTAAATAATAAACTCATGGACTTTTCAAATTTCTGTGAATATAAGAACATTTTTTTATTTGTGACGTTATCAAACTCAAACTACGTCAACATGATATTGATATGATACTTAATATGTCATCTTAAAACCATTTTAAAATAAATTAAATTAAAAAGCTTCTTAAAAACAAGCTTTTACTAGAATGCCTCGAGACGAATCAAACGAGTCCAAACTCGATGATGTTGCGACGTTTCTTTACAGAGTTCCTATGACCACCTTCCAACTCCATCATCAGATTAGCTCCATGTCATTATAACACTGTATTGTCACGCTGTATACATATGCTTGCAAAATTTCAGCAAAATCGGTTCAAGATATCTGCTTCAAAATCGAGTTGCAAGAATCCACCCGAACATACAAACATACATACATACGTTGCAAGTTAATAAAAAGCTTGTAAAATAGCTAAAACAAAATCATTGCCAGGATGTCACAGTGGTTTAAGAGGATATCTAGCCGCTCCTGCTATACTAGGTGTTATGGGTCTGGTCGCCACATGGGATACTTTATAGTATCTACAAGTTTTTGTTCGTAATCTGGGTGGTCTGGTTTTCCGTTTTGTGTATTTTCATGTATTTGTAAAGTCCCTCGCGACACAGGATTTAATAAACAAAAAGATAACATTTTTTCAAGAATCAAGAAAAGAAAGAGTGCATACACATATAAAAATTTAAAATTACCTTTACCTAATATGCCTTTCAGTAATTGTAGTGAATATTTCCAATGAGTGTAAATTGCCATTGAACTTGCCATCAATCCGACGATTCAACGAAAAGCCCGTTTACCGGTTGATGTAGCGGCGATTGAATTATTTATCAGCGTGTCAATCATCTTGATAAACGACATTAGCGTTGGAGCTATAAATAAATCACATTGTGCTCGTCTTCGGCGGGATGAGATAAAAAGTTAACTAACTAATGGGGAAACAATGACTTACTGTCTATATGCCTATAATTTGTATAACTAATACAATAAACTAATGCAATAAAGATACTGTGGTCTCTTTTCAAACACAATGTCTTGTCGTTTCTGGACGAGGAATCTAGCTTCAGATATGGCAAATCAAAAGTCAACAATGCTTATTAAAAAAATATAAAGTACCAGATCTACGTAATGTAATTTTGATATCAGACAGTCAGACTTGGAACAAAGAGAGAGAAAGACGACAGGAATTCTGAACTCTTTTAGTTCAGTTCTTTAATTAAAACCATACTTAAAACTGTAGTCGGCTGACTGTTTTATCGTGACTAGTCTAATCTTTTAAAATTCATTCTTAAATCAAAGTGTGAAAGAAAAAACATCGTACTTAATTTCAGTAGATTGTCAAGCTTTTTTTATTTTTTAAAGCGCTTTATATTCCCTTAAATGAAAACTTAAGTTGTATTAAAATGTCATGTTTTTTAAACAATGTACATAGAACACCATCTCAATGTTCGCCGTTAAAGCAACACACACGAGGGCTTCCTACATCCCGGTCTAGTAAAACGGATGCGAGAACTAGGTTGGTACCACGTCAGAGACGCTCACGTTACTCTCTATAGGAAATTAATGTTCTGTTTCTGTTGATTTGCTCCCAATTCTGTTAATCATGTTGCTCTAATTACAGACGATGGGACTACGCGTATTGCGGCCAATGTCTTTAAGATCAAGTGTCTGATACATAAGGGCCGTTGATTAATTAGGTTTTAATTTAAATTCGAGGGAGATTATCAAAACAGTTAATATTGTTTTTTTCTTTAGAGAGAGATTTTTTTTTAAAACGGAATACCAGTAGAATTTCAATTCAATAAGCAATTATTATAAATGAGTTCGTTTGTTCAATTTATTGTTAAGAATGAGATTAGTTAAAATAATGGTCCTAAAATTCGTCTCGCTAAAAATAAGAGTTTTGCAATCTAAAGAGACTATAGAATTTATTTCCCTTTAATTGTGAAATGGATTGAATAATTATATAGTTGGTAAAATATGATTTAAATATGCACATTATTCTATAATTTTATTTGAATGTTCAAGAATAATTGGACCGAGTTATGCAGAAAACAGCAATATCAGCGAAGCGACATGGCTATTTATTGCATAATTCTAAGTAGCAAGATGGCTCTTTTTTGTATAACTCGATCCAATTAGGTAAGGCATGATTTTACCGAAGAGTGCAGTGAGATCTAGTATTAGGCATATAATATTTAAATGCAAGTACATCGTATTAGATACATAAATATATAATATATTACACTATAAATAAATCGGATAGCGAATAAATAAATCTGTACAAATCACTCTAAAGATTGATTGAAGAAATCTGTTGTGTTTATTTTTATAATTTGTTTACATAAACATTATCATAACCTGTTTAAAAAATAATGAATAATTAGTAAGTAATTCTTTAACAATCTGCGATTTATCATTCAAATGACCTCACGTTGTAAGCATACCTAATCGAATAATCATTTTATCCATACTAATATTATAAATTCAAAAGTAACTCTGTCTGTCTTTTACGCTTTCATGTATTTCATGTCATTTCAACGCTTCATTACGAAATTTTGCATGGAGATACTTTGATTCTTGAGGAAGCGCGTAGGCTAGTCTTTACCGCGATAACCGACAAACACGTAGGTGGAGCCATAGAAAATAGCTAGTACATATACAACTGTGCAGATTTGACCATTGAAAATAAATACCTATAACTAGTGCCCAGCCGTCGACAAACGCGCCGGGGGCATTTGCATTACAGTAGCATCGAATATCGTTAATTTTTATCGTTCATCATGCAGGTTACATTCTAGTAGGAAATTTCAAAGACTAGATGCAGTTAATAATAAATAAATGTAAAACAGCCTTGAATGTATTCTACAGCGCTTTTTGCCTATACTAAACCGAGATTATTCAATGAATTTTAGGTAAAGGTGCTTAATTTTTACAACGATTTCCTTAGATGAGAGCAAATACACTAATGTTTGCACTCAGTGGGATGCAAACTTCTGACTTAACGTAAATAAAAGATATATATACTTATCTACTCATATAATTTAAAATAAGTTGTGTTAATAAAGCTGTAAATAGAAAATGACAATACATTTTTATGCTGTCAGTTGTGCCAAAAAAACTATAATTCGACTTCTACTGACACGTTCGAATTTCAAATTTCTAGTTCGAAAAAATATTTTAACTGCTTTAGACAACGGTACTTCTGTGCCGTTATTTAAAGTAAGATTTCGATGCTACTTACAAAACGGATGACAGCTATCAGTAAATATGCACAACAATATTAGCGTATATTTAGGTGTTGTATATTTTACACACTGAACAAATATTTTACATGGTCGACATTAATCGTAGTTGCATTGAGACTCCTCGCATCACCGGCCAAAGAGCAAAGTGATAACCTTATTTTAGCATCAGCACTATTTTAAATGTTAATTTCGTCTCATATTCAGAATCTGCTATTTAAAATCTACAGATACACTAATTCTTTTTTCTTTGTATTTAAACTTAAAAAATAAACAGAAATTTAAGTAAGTTGTTTATTTTTGATCTGTGTCGTATCGTACCATCTGGTGGCATTTTTTGTTATTGAATCCGGGCAGTTTTATTACTTTATACAATATTTTGATGGTATGTAGGTACAACTGTGTCAGATTCTGCAACCTTTAAGATTCTCTATGAAATAATATTTCATTTATTTAGTATGTGTGTTTTGATGTAAAAATAATAGACTTAATGTGCAGTAAAAATCGGGGGCAGATAAATATTTGGGATCAGTTTTGTTATGACAGCTTGTCCATGCTTAAATGTTTTCTGCAATAATATTAATCGTTTTATAAGATGAATTTCATGTGGCATATTTTATTTAAATAAGAAGTAACAAAAATTACGTAATATCCCTAAGATAATTTTATTATAAATAGGTATTGCATTTAATTCATGTTGTTACTACTACTACCTATTTCTACTGTGTTTTCTTCGTCTTTCTTTAAATATACATGTTTTCCTTGAATGTTTTTCTTTCTTTGTATTTATGAAATGAATTAAGATATATTATGTCAAGCTGAACGTAACGATTCGTAAAAAAACTCGTAAGAAAATGAACCGCCAGCCCTATGTCCATCAGATAGACTATGTTTATGAACAAACTCATTTCTAACTTCCTTGCTATAAATAGTACTGAGTTCTAATCGAACACATCGTTGCTATGCTATAAATAATAGGTTGAAATTCATGTTTCATTGTACATTCACACAAAGCGTAAATGAACATTCTATAATTAAAGTTTGTTAGATTTTATTGTGAACTAGATATTGAAAATATCTACAACTTGTAAGCAAGTACCATCCATCCATCCAAGTGCCATCTTATTTAAGCAAGGTTTGGATACCAAGGAATATAAAACTTGAAATATTTAAGACAAATCAACATAAATGTAAACTTCGCGCCCTTTTCTAAACAGAAAAGGAGCATCAGGGTTCCAACACAGGAGGGGCCATCTACAAACCGTAGGTGGCCCGAGGTACGTCGGGGTTTCAGGGATTTCGTTTCGAGGGTTCACCTGGTTCCGCGGCTTCTAGTACCCGAGACGGCGTGCGATTTTTAGTCGGTTCGAGTCCGACATAACCACCAGTCGGTGGTATCCGAGGGGATTTCCGCACAAAAAAAAAGGTGTTCGGTTCGGTCTGTATGTGTTAATCTTGAAAGGGTACAAAAGTCTGCAGTTTTTATGTATATTATTGACCAAGAGAGGTACAAATAATTCTTTTCATATACATAGATGAGAGTTTAACAATATCAAACAAATTTTTGTGTTGCCAACGTTACGCATGAACTTGATTGTAATATTTTACACGAGTTTTACCTCAACATCCGATTATATACTCAACGCGCAATACAACTCTAACTATTCTAGTATTTTCTTTTAAATATGGGTAGTTAACTAAAATAATGGTAACTTCTTAAGTTTCTTATTTAAAGTAAAGTAACAAAGTTTCTTAGTGAGAGTTAATACCATACTAAAGTCTAGTACCGAAAGCTAATCAGCTTATGTGAGAGATGTCATGTCCAAAATGCTATATAATTTACTTCCCGACCTGATATAAGTATAAAAGATAAGTTTTCATGATTTCGAACCGATTAGGCTTTTCTATAACATTCTACATCCATCGAAAGGCCAACCATATTATTTTTTTAATGTACTTTATTCCAAAGCCTCTCTATTCCTTTTATACATTTTATTTATCCTAACTAATGGCAACCCCTTTTATGTTGCCATACTAATCCTCAAACTGTATTCAGTGTAACACATCAAACGATAACATGATAAAGCTTTTTAGTGTAACTAGAACGGAAAATGTTCTATAATTTAATTTGAGAGCGTTTCCGTCTAATATGTTTTCCGTTACCTACTAAATAAATCAAATTCTATGTAACCTAATAAATTTTACAGTAGGAACTGAGGCTATTTGTTGCTAAGAACAAACAACGACTGGATTAATGGCGGGGTGGTTTAAGCGACCGCCACGTCGTTATCTACTGCGCTAAGTGTTGGGGGTTCAATTCAAACCGAACATAGGATAACACTATAAGTGATTTACAAATTCTTGGTCTGAGTTTGGGTGTGCTTTGTATCCGTTTCATTTACGTTTGTAAAGTTCCCCACTACACAGAAGTTATTCCTAATGCGTAACTTTAAAAAAATAGGACCGCCAGACTATGTAGAAAATTGGATTTTAATAAGTTTCATAGTTTGAGAAATTTAATCAGAAACGAAAGTTTGTGTGCTCTATCATGACCACAGCCGACGAATTCAAGTAAAAGAAATTAAGATTTCTTAATATTATTACGTAATAAAACCAGGAACCGACGAGCATGTATACAGCGATTAATGAATCTGGACAACGCAAATGAAGTGTGTCAGGACCGTAGTAAGTGAAGATCAAATATCTCTGCCTAGCTCTCTGAGAAATAGACTTGAAATCAAATATGTATGTATGTTTTACTAAATAGGCTAATGTTGTTCTTCTTTATTTGTGGCTATCTTTTACTTACGAATACAAAATAAGCTACAGTTCTGTGGAGTATTTATGTCCCCTTGTCAACCAGGGTACAACCAGGAAGCTACAAGTGTGGCGTAAAATTGTTCTGACGTCATCGGTACCCGGTGTCGTCAGCTAGTAAAATAACTAAAAAGTGGTGTATTTAAAGCAAAGGGCATGTTTATTTTCAGTAAAAGCTATAATTAGACAATGTTAAGTTCGTTTGGGTACACTTCAGTTACTTATAAAGTTCTGCACCAGTTGAGCGCATGATACGATATAGGACTCACTTCAAAGATCGTTTACGTGGGTTGTTAAAAAGTTTCAGACCTACCAATGATACAAGACATTTTTTCTTATTCTTTTTTATTTTTCTACATAGGCAACAACAACATCTATGGCAATCGTTATTGGGAAGTCAGTGCCCTCAAAATTACTGACAACTAATTCAACCATCGAATTCAGTTCACCCTCAGGGTTGCGGAGGTCCGATGACAGTTTCTCCGTGTAAAAACTGATATTCAGGTAAAACCGGTCGAGCTAGTAGCCGATCTCAAATCTTGGGAATAATAAAGGCTAAGAAGAAGAAGTCTCTCTAAACTCTACAAACTTCTACCAGCGATGCCCAATGCAAATGCAAAGATGCACAACTACATTCAATACTGCACGTTTGGCCTAGTGGTTTAACGGTCACCACGCCGTTTCCTACTTCGCCAAGTGTCGTGGGTTCAAATCCTACGTAGGACAACACTTTGTGTGATCCACAAATTGTTGTTCTGAGTCTGGGTGTTCTTTGTGTCCGTTTCATGTATGTTGTGTCAGTTTTATTGCTTACTAGCTGACCCACACAACCTCGTTTACGTCTCCTATTAAACGTTGTGTAATAATTTCCCCCCGTTTTTGTAACATTCTTCATTGGTGCTCCGCTCCTATTGGTCTTAGCATGATGATATATAGCCTATAGGCTTCCTCGATTAATGGGCTATCAAACACTGAAAGAATTTTCTAAATCGGACTAGTAGTTTCTGAGATTAGTGCGTTCAAGCAAACAAACAAACTCTTCAGATTTATATATTGAAGTATAGATTAGTTCACAAAATTATTATAGATTCAAATACTTTTCTTTCATTTTCCGGAAAAAAAATAGCTAATTAAAATATTTCTCTACTAATTACTCAAAAGAAACCAAGTTCTGATATTTAACACATTTCCCTACTAATTAACACACCTTTGGCGTAAGTTCATTAGCGACACAATGATTGAAGCTAAAGTAGCAAACTGGGGCAATGTTGTCACTTTTGCTCTGCTAATTCTTTTAACCCTTCCGTGAAGTTTCATCAAGACGTTAACGAATTAAAGTGGAATTGCTATCTCGCAGGCAGTAGCAGTATTAACTTTATACTCACACTAGCAGACCCAAGCAACCTCGTTTGCGTCCAAACTACCATCCCCCGTTTTAAACCCAAAAGGTGGTTGATTTCTAAAGATACATTATTAGTACACCTGCAAACCGTCTATAGAGTATACATTTTAAATTTCAAGTCTCTTACTTCAAAAACATAGGACCTTCATACAAACGTCCAACCCCCGTTTTACCCCCTTAGGGGTGGAGTTTCGTAAAATCCGTTCTTAGCGGATGTCTACACCCTTTAAGGAACCTACCTGCTAAATTGTTTGTAGGTGTTATAGTTTCTGAGATTTCGTGATTAATAAGTGAGTGGTATTTCGCTTTTATATATATATATGAAATAATGGCCTCTACTGACTGACTGATCCATCAAATGCAGAGCTTAAACAGCCAGGGCTGTAAACTTGAAGTTTTGACAGTTCATGCATTTTTTTGTAATCACCTACTTAGAAAGAATATTAGGGCATTTCACCTATAAAGGGTTTCTTTTATGTTTGGCCTACCCAAATGACTCTACTCTGCCTGATGGAAAGCATAAGTAGAATCCAAGAGTGGTAGTCACTATACTCATTGCGATTGCAATGCAACAATGCAGCATGGTGACCCACACCATGGCGGCCTAGTGATGCTTCTGCATCATTGGGCCTCCGGTCTCGCACTCACCAACGAAACACGACAGCAAGATCGCTCTTTTTTTTTTGGGACTTGTGTCTTAACAAACACACATGAAACGGACACAAATAACACCCAGACTCAGAACAACAATTTGTGGATCACACAAAGTATTGTCCTACTTGGGTTTTGAACCCACGGCACTTGGCGAAGTAGGAAACGGCGTGGTGACCATTAAACCACTAGGCCAAACGTGCAGCTTTTTTACGTTGATCTTCTGTGCGAGGGTAGTACCGCCCCGGTCGAGCCGGCCCATTCGTGCTGAAATCAGCGTGGCTCTACTACCTCGATGTAGATAAACGGTTGCATTGGTGAAGAGATAGTTATATACTTACTACTACTATTTTAATTTCATATATATTTAAGTGTCACCTGTCCATCCATTTTTACGAATAGGTGTTTTATTTCATTAATTTACGCTGTACTTCTTTTTTATAGACAAAAAAAGACATATCACCTAAAAACTGTACTCAGTAAAGACTTTACAATAATTTTATAAATAACAGTTGGTAACAGATTGTAAAGCTAATTTTATAACCACGAAAACGATAAAAAAAGAATATAAATTTAATGTGCAAAGCCTTTCAGCTTTAGATCCCCTGTCTACACGCTGCGTCACATCAAAGGGGCATGTTGTACTACGCAAATAAGGCTGGAAGCCTTTTATAAACTGCTATAGCTATAGAAAGGATGATGGGCATTGGACATCCAGGTAGATTACAGTTGCGCGAAATAAAATAGGAGTATTTATTTGGAAGTGTATGAAGGGATGAAAAGGGTAGATACTATTTTTCATATCGATAACTTTACTTTGTTCACCCGATTGGGAAGTAAGCTGGGCAATAGGTAGTTGATCTATTGTGATATTTATAGAAATGTAGGAAATTACTGAAAAATCGGATTGCAACCAACCAAACAAACAAAATTAGTTCAAAATAATAATTCGCTGTTTTGTTTCAGGTGATGCCAGCATTAAGTAATTAGAAATTTTAAAAACTTTTACTTTTGATTTCTTTCTCAGAAAAGTAACTAAAATACGTTTCCATGAATTTGTTGATACCTTAGAAAATTAATTTATAAGTTAAAATGAAATTTGTTCGGATTTCTAATTGTTCAAAAAGAATTGGTAGAAGACGAAAATAGTATATTAGTACGTAGATTTTGCTAAATAAATCTGCTCATTTTTTCCTTAAATTTGATTGTTTCATTTCCTCACTCACAGGTTTTTTGATGTTATTCGCTTAATCATTTAGATAATTGTAATGTACATTTTTTACTGCAGTTATAGATTCAGGATTAACTTTTAATGATGAGGAGGAAAATCTGTTCCTTTATCAAGTTTGAATTGAATGTCCACACCTGGGAAGTTTAGATGTGAATTTATAGTACTAATCATATCACTAAAGGTAAGTGTGCATAATTTCAAGTGAAAGTGGACATAATGTTACGAATAGATTTCTGAGAACTCAACTCGGAGAAAACATATTTCAGTATAATTTTAAAAAAAAGTGAAAGTTAGAGCAATTTTCGATACTTGATGAAAATTTTGTACCTACACCTTACATACATTACATGGACAGTAACATCGATACCACGCATTAGACTCTTAGCAGTTAATATAAACACAACTTACTCTAAAATACTTCATACATGATTTTTTTTCTTCAGTCAAAACAAAAGAAAAAATATAAAATTCCAACCTTTTCTCACTTGAAAGATAATAAATAATAATAATAAATATTTCAAACGTCTAACACACAACGCCATCTAGTCCCAAGCTAAGCAGAGCTTGTGCTATGGGTAACTAGACAACTGATACAAATAAATATATGCTTTTTTTTTGTAAATACATACATATTATACATAGAAAACACCAAAACTCCGAAACGAATATTTGTAGATCATACAAACATTTGGTCCGACCCGAGAATCGAACCCGTGACCTCATGATCAGCAGTCGCACACGCCAACCGCGAGACCAACGAGGCAGTCAATAAACTCATAAGGGCATTATTAAATTAAATAAGTATTCGCATATTTTTTAATCCAGACTCATACAAATGTGGCAGGTGTTGAATAACTGAAGTCTGCGCTTTCACCTGCCTGTTGCTCATCCTTTCAATATTCTCACACACGCAATAGGGATCTCTATCAGAATGACTTAAAGCTCATTATACAATCCAGTGGTTTTATAATCACCGTGCAGCCTACGCAAAACCTTTAATAATGGAAGTTGAATAGGACTTTTCACAAAAAATCATCGGATTCCGTTCCGAGAAAATTCTATGAAAATTGAGCTTGTGTTTTTGATATCTTTCCAATTTCAGGAACGCTCTGAGTATATCAATAAATGTTTTAAGAAAATCATAGCATTTGTTTGTAAGTTAATTTGAGTTTACTATCCTTTTATACAATTTGGCAGCAAAAACAATTACAACAAATAATAATATATAATTACTAAACTCGCGACGAGTTTAGACCGTGGTTTAGACCATCCATTTTTTGAATTCAATTATTTTCATGTAACATAGAAAACAAAGTAAATCTTTACATAATTTTAAAAGGAATGTGTTTGACCTACATCAAATAAACAAGTGTGGTGGGTAGTCCATGTCTTGCAGTCACGCGAACACGTAAATGTACTTTTGTTTACCTATTCAATTATACATTTTAGTTTGCGTGCAATTATATTTCCGTTTTTACCTAAAGCGTTTCATTAAAATATAAAATAGATCTTTTTGAAAAATATAGTAGGTATTTTTGATTATTTAGGTCGATGATAGTTCATTCGACTGCCACGCTAGGGATTACGAATGTGATCCCCACATTTTAATCCCCGGCGCGTTAGTGCAAATATTATAAACCGACTTCAAAAAAGTAGGAGGTTCTCAATTCAACTGTATTTTTATTGTTTGTTACGTGTGGTCCCATTTCAATTTGGTCCCTGTCTTGAAGTTGTTTTTTTTCTGTTAAAATTTGTGTTTATTTGTTGCAAACTTGTGTCTGCATAAAATTAAAAAATTGAGAAGTTGGACTTTCTATTGCAATAGACAATAGTTTCATCACCAACTGAACCTTTTGATTACGCGAAGAAAACTTTCCGCATCGTTCTCTCTATGGGGATAGACGATGAGCTTGTGTAGGACTCCCGAAGACCAATTGCTTACACTCTTTTATTACATTGTCTTTATTTACTTTCTTTCTAGGATACAAAAGAAAGGAAAATTTTGGATTATCATTGAAAGCATGGCAATCCTAACTTTTCCACCTTTATTTTCCATAATATATTGCTCGCTTAGAAGCAATAGGCTTGTCCCAATAAAGTCAATGATGGCAACATTATAATCTTCAATTTCGGTTTGAAGTAGTCTTTTACCCACCCCTTTGGGGAATGACGTGAAAAAGAGTCGATTCATCATAATAAACGTTCATGTTTACAATAAACACTAATAGCTTTTTACAATCATTTTTGCTTAATTCTGAACCACAAGAAGATGGGTAATTCTGCATATTAGAATATAGATCTATTCAAATAAGAAGTGTTAAGCCATATGATGATATCATCAATTCCTATTTATACGTGAGTCGTATCACTATTATTATTTCTGGGGCATGACATATCCCTTGGCGTGTTTTGGTCGGCACAGTTTATTTCTTTGTACACATAAACGCATTCTAATTTCAGTTTATGACTCGATATATAGGTCACAGTACACTATTTTCTTTTCATGAGGCTGCTTGAGAAACTCAGGTAATGGTTCTCAACATACCATGGTATCGAAAGTAATGTGATTAATTGAACTATTAAAGTTGTATGTTGTATAACTATTGTGACCTAAGCTTAAACTTCAGCAATATAATTGTTGATCGAAGGACATCTCGTAATGGGTTTTGCAAAAACGCTGATATGATTTCGATGAAAATATTCGGATTATTGGTGTGTTGTATTTTATTAATAAATCATAACTTGCAATAGCAAAAACTTAATTCTAAGCCTATGTTAATCATATGACATATATTCCTATTCCTAGAATTCATTTGCAGAGCAAGAAGAGAAGAAATTATTATGTATGTACAGCTGATAGTTTTCAAAACACGATAAACGGGAAACAAATCAGACCCTTAATAACAGCATTTCCGTCAATAGCAAGTTTTGACATTTGCGGCGCACGAGGAAATTACTACGACTCGTAGTGATAGATGTCATGCGCACGTGAGGCAGGAAACCAGGCCTTGCACCCTTGTGTTTGAGTGATATTTTGGTTGCACTAGAGTGGAGGTCACCAACCTTTTGACATGGAAATTCTGTCACGGTGGTAGTGTTGTCGTCTGCTGTCGATTCGGAAAATGTAACGCCGCGGCGAGCGCGGCGCGTGCCGGCGTGCGCCAGGGCGCAGGCGTCGGATAGCGTGCTTTGGCGCGCGGCTGCTCGCGCTCGCGGGCCGAGACTGCCGACTTGGCGCGTTTTCCCTCCGCGCTTTCCCGGTAGCGGCGTGCGCACATCAAGCCTGCATTGTTCTGCAAATAGCGAGCTGAGGGCTGGGCCGCTATTCAACCGAGATGGGTGCCTTTCAACTGAACTGTTGCGGCTCGTTTGCCTGCCACTACGTGTAGATAACTTCGCTCTATTAGCGACCGCAATGTACGTGATGACCCTTATTTGTATTACCGCTGCGCTGGGATTAAGCTATATCGTAGGTACTTATTGCCACCGCAGCAAAACAGTTTAAAACTTTGGTACCTTATTTATTTCCATTATTTTTCTTCAAATTTGATTGCGAATAATATACATAGTAGGTAGAGGTTAAGCGTAAGATATGACACTTAACAATATTGGATTTTGTTACTGTTTGCTTCAAACACTTATAATATTATAAGAATAAAGCTTGTAGGTAATTAGTAAAATAATAGTTATCTACTTTAACACTAAAGTCGGTTAGTTAGCCGAAACTAAATAAAATGTTGGTTTTAAGAGAATTTGATGATTACTATTGTACAATTGCGTACACCTGCATTCGATTTCCTGTAATTGTCTTTGAGTGGCCTAAATTCAACCACTTCTAAAGGTTTACACACATAGAGACCTTCGGTGTTCAGAAAACTTTAGGTTGGCAAAAATATTATCCAATTATATAAAACTAGCTGTTGCCCGCGGCTTCGCCTGCGTGTATGTCGGTTATCGCGGCAAATAGTAGCCTATGTGTTATACTGATGCATAAGCTATATTACTGTAGTGTTTTATCCAAATCCGTTCAGTAGTTTTTGCTTGAAAGAGTAACAAACATCCATCCATCCATCCATACTTACAAACTTTCGCGTTTATAATAAACGATAAATTAGCTTGATAGTTATAACTTGTAAAATTTGTTCCGGGGATCCCGGACTATTAGGTAAACAATCATACTTTGCCTATCATAATTCAGTGCTCCTAATAATCCGAACAAAAGCTAAGCATTATTCAGATAAACTAAAACTCAATAATGAAATACAATTTATCACATCCATTTCAAACGAACATCAAACAAAAAATATATGTCATGTATTCAAATCCGAACGCAGTATTTTATTTTCATTTGCATTTCGTGGGAATGGATTTTTTTGTCGTGTAAGAGTCGTAACATGTCTTAACAATAAACCTGTGACGTTCCAAACATCGGAGTACCGGAAACACGGCGATTAAGATATTTCAAGAACGTGAATAAGGGTACAAGTGACAATTGTTATCGGGGGAAATGATCAACAGGCCCGCAGTTGAATGACGACCACGATCGACAAACAACAGTTTCCTAGTAATGTCTCGAGTGCGTGGCCCAGTTGCATTCTAGAGGTTGTACAAGACATGTAGCTATTTTAACTATGTTTCCCGTTACATTATTCACAGATCGCATCAGTAATGATTCTATTAAAATAATTAAGGACATTTTAGTATGTCTTAAAATATCTAACGCGATAAACTAGATTGACTAACTGATTGTGAGAAAAAAAATCGAAAATAAGCTTCTATTAAACATCTTTAAAAGCATTTAGTAAGATATCACCATTTTAAAACTCTCTTTTACAAAATTAGTCTAGACAAAATTGACTGATCTAAGCTTGATCTGAATATGAACTCAAATCGAAAGCTTAAGAGAACCCTGCAGCCCGTTACGGTGAATCTTATGAACTACTAATAATGATAGATTTAAAAAAATACGGGTAAATGGCTAGCTTAAGCCTGTCTCTAAAAAATTATATCATAAACCATGTTTGCTGATTATTATAATATTATAAACGCGAAAGTTTGTAAGTATGGATGGATGTTTGTTACTCTTTCACGAAAAAACTACTGAACGGATTTGGATGAAACTTTACAGTAATATAGCCTATACATCAGAATAACACTTTTTGCCGCGATAACCGACATATACGCGGGTGGAACCGCGGGCAACAACTAATTGATAATATACTATTAATACTTATACCACGCCGCCGCGCCGGCCAGACGGGTTGAGTTTAGTTTGTTTCAAGTTGTCCTTCCTCTTTGTAATTATGTTTTCCTGCACAGCTTGCTCCCTTAGCCGATTCTTACGACACCCATAGGATGACCTATTCATCCACATGTGACACTAAGGATTCTTAATCTGTCCTTACACCATAATATTCTTATAACTAATGAATAACACTTATTTCATGTTTTTTTAGGAAAGTGTGCGCTACAAAAACTATAAGTTTATGATGAGATGACGTGTGAGACAGCTTAACGAATTTACTAACGCTCGACCTGACATACATTTTAATATGATGGTATGTCCAGAGACATGTTGACACACCCTACATTTTTCTATTGTTGGACTGCATTTAGCGTTGACCAACAAGCTAGTTTCTGACGAGTTTCTAAAAATCTCCTCACGGATTTTTTTTTTTTGCTTCACGGAATTGAGATTGATAATTGAGAGAGTTAATAATACGTACATCTAAACCCATCTGAGTTTATTTAAGTTTAGACGAGTCATATATACGGTTTTATAGAGGCTTGACTCAGCACGGCTTGCTCTACGCTATGAAACCAGGTAGACTGCCAATACGCACACTTAAATATTTCTAAATATTAATACTGAACTAGCGACCCACCCTGGCTTCGTACGAGAAAACCCGAAGTTTTTGGTTATTCATGTACAAGCAAAGCATTATCCCCCGCGGCTCCGCCCGCGTGTGTGTCAGTTATAAAAAGTAAAAAGTAGCCTAAGAAAGCCTTACTCAAGAATCAAAGTATCTCCATGCGAAATTTCATTGAAGTCAGTGCAGCGGTTTAGCCGGGCAATATTAACAGACAGAGCTATTGTGTACTTTATATGATCTAAACTCACAAGAACAGCAAATACTTCATTTTTAACACCCGACGCAAAAAGAGGGGTGTTATAAGTTTGACGTTGATGTTTGTCTGTCTCTCTGTGTGTGTGTCTGTCTCTGGCATCGTAGCTCTCAAACGGATGGACCGATTTATTCGAAAGCCAGTTTCCTTGCGGTGCTTCTTAGCTATGTTTGGTTAATATCGGTCCAGGCAGTGTAAGAGTATCAGCTCTTTGCCAAAATAATGCAAGGCATTTTTGGCGTATGATTACCTACCTACTCGATTAAGTGATTGCGTAGGGGGTTTTTAAAATTCTTAATTTTAGCTTGTATACCATGTTTTGATTACACTAAAATTCAAAATGGAAGTTATCGTACTCATCATACCATTACTGGGTATCGAACCTATGATCTCCGTCTCAGTAGGCAGGGTCACTAACCATTAGGCTAACAGAACAGTCACTAGTAGTTCTATTTGTTTTGACGAGATGGCGTTGTCATCTCGGGCCATACAACTCCATAACAAGTAACATCTCATAAAGAACTATATAAACTTTATAAACTTAAAATGTGTGAAATAACCAACTTTTATGAGTTTTGGTGTTTGGCCAAACTTTGGTAGTTGGCTGTCAACCAAGAAGGTGTTGTGCATTAAACCATTGCTACTTATTTCATTCATGTTGGGATGGAAAATTGGCTAAAGATAGGAACACTGTCTAAAGATACAATTGAACTGATTAGAGGAGTTTTTGGATTGCTAAAAAAGCCTAACTAAATATATGTGAAGAATAATACCTAATACTAGCGATACCGTGATTAAAATAATATAATACATGATAAACAATATTAGTCTTAGTTCTGCCATTGCAATATCTCCATAGAATATTATGTGAAACTTAGAGTTGTAGTATCACTCACTTCTGTGAAGCAACATAAACTTCCATTATCTTATTATATTATACTCAGTAGTGAGAAAATACTTTTCTAAAAGAGGTGTACTAGAATTAGAATAAGCTTATTTTTTATAACTTAAAGCACATACGAGATTCCTCACGGAATAAATATATATTTATCTTAGTCTCAAAAAGCAAGATACATCAATAAAAGTATAATCAATTAATTGAAAGCAATAAACGATTAGATATTAAATTCCGGAATAAATAATAACATTCCACAATAGAATGAAAATCTGATGCAAAAATTCCCATTCTGTAGTTTCAAATAGTAAAACATGCCAAACTTTCAAAAGTCCAATAAAACGCCTCCTTTGTCTTTGTCAAACTTTTTGGAATATAAATCAAAACATGAAATCTATATTAGATGTGAGATTGGGAAGATTGTGCAATCTTCATACAATTAATATACATTTTCGGAAACTTCTCTTGAACGTCTCTTTAGGGAACAAAAATGACAGATATATGTAGTATAAAATGCTTATAGGGGACAACCTATAAGCATTTTATAGGTAGTCCTTCTTGATCGCTTTCTTTAATCATCGGCAACTCTTTAAATGTATGGAATCTAAGTTAGTTGAGAAACCTTAGCGAACTTTATCCTGTGTAATTCAAGAGTTTTAATGCAGTAAGTGGGGAACGGCCATGACCAATGAGAGTTTTTAATTCCACGACATGGTACGTTTAAAGTCTTATCTTTTTTAATCGTTTCTTATATTATTTATTAGGTTTCACGGCTAAACCACTGCACCGATTGCTATAAAATTTGGCATGGAGATACTTTGATTCATAAGGAAAGACGTAAGGCTACTCTCTACCACGATAACCGAAATATACGCGGGCGCCGCGGTCAAAGTTAGTTTTTATAAATTGAATAGAGTACGAATTGTACTCTAATATTTGAGCCGAATTTGGAAATTTAACCAATTTTCATAGTTTTCTGTCTGTATGTTTACTGTGTTATTATTCTACTCTGTTTACGGGCCAGATTCAGATAATTATCAATATCATCACGAGTAAATAGTTTTTAAAGCAATAAAGCTCAATATTCTTCTGTTTTCGAAACCATTAGGTCCCTCCCTTTATGCTCCTTCGTAAAATCATAGTACACAAAGTAACTTCAAGGATTGATGAGTAAAGAATTAGAATTAGAGCTATATCTAAACTGTAATAATATTGATATTTTATGTATAACTGAACATCGGCTTAGTAGTCATCAATTCTTGTTTAATTTTAGTAATCACCAGGTTACTAGCTCGTTTAACAGAACCAACATGATACGTAGTGGCTCATTAATAATCACAAAAAAGAGTATTAAAGCAAAGGAAAGATCAGATATTGTCAGTCTGTCTGTTGAGCGAACTATAGAAATAGCTTGTGTAGAATTTGAGCGGTTCATTGTAATGAGTGTATACAGGCCCCCATGTAGTTTGTATGACATATTTGATAAAATCCTTGAAGATGCATTATTTAGGACTACACAATGTAATAAGACTGTTGTTGTCTGTGGTGACTTTAATATAAATATTCTCTTACTATAAGTTTTTAACTTTATTGAAGTCATATAATCTATGTAACGTTTTCTTTGAACCCCGTTTGGGTTCAAAGAAAACGTGGCGGGCCAAACATTACATTATATTATTAATAATGTAGACATAAAAGCGGATGTGGAGGTTGCAACTGAGTTTGAAATTTTTTTTACCAACATTCCGATTCGAACAACCAAGACTCTCTCGTCATCCTTTGCCTCTGCTTGTTTTTTATTAGGAAATAGTGTAAACCGGTGTGATAGGGGTTTTGAATTTTCAGTTGTTAGTGTAAATGATGTTATCAAGGCTTTTAAAAGTATAAATGTAAAGAAAACAACTGATTTATAGTACATACTATATCTGCAATAATTGATATGATATCCCCATATTTAGCAATTGTTTTCAATTCTTGTATCGCATCTGGTGTGTTTCCTGATCTGATGAAACAAAGTAAAGTGATTCCATTGTTCAAATCGGGTAGCAGTTCAGATCCATTTAATTTCCGACCTATCTCAATACTTCCAACATTGAGTAATTTTTTTGAAAAATTACTTTTAAACTAAATGTTACAACATTTTATTAAGCACAACTTGCTTCATCAAAAGCAATTTGGTTTTACTAAAGGTCGTTCAACTACTGACGCGGGCGTGGAATTGCTTAAACACATATATGGCGCCTGGGAGAATTCACAGTAAGCGTTTGGTTTTTTTTGTGACTAGTCTAAGGCCATCGATTGTGTCCATCATCCTACACTCATCAGGAAATTACAACACTACCGAATAAGGAATAATGCTCTGAATATCCTAACGTCGTATTTAAATAATAGATTTCAAAAAGTAGATATTAATGGCAAAACATCTTCGGGATCCCCGGTAACAATGGGCGTCCCACAGGGTTCTATTCTAGGTCCATTTCTGTTTCTCATATATATACATGATCTAGCTTATTATGTAAGTGACAATCATGAGATTGTATTGTTCGCGGATGACACATCATAGCATGAGTTACGGTATCCTACTCTGGGGTAACTGTGCAGATATTAATGCCATAATTTTGTTTTACAAAAATGCGCCATACGAGCCATTTATAAATTAGGCCCTCGAGTTTCTCTCCGTTCCAAATTTAGAGATAAATATTCTGACTGTATCTTCACAATATATATACGAAAATTTAATATAAGTTCAAAGAAATATATCAAAGTTTCCTAAAATCAGTGATGTTCATTCGGTTAATACTAGAAACAAACATAATCTTAGTGTTCACGTCACTCGTCTCCACAGAGTAAGCAACTCGTTTATGGGACAATGTATACGTTTTTACAATAAACTCCCTATTGATATTAGGAATTTGCCATTAAGGAAATTTAAGAATATAAGTTATCCGCAAAGGGGTATTATACCGTAGCAGAATATCTTGATGATAAAACCGCCTGAGATTGAGCTGCCCATTCTGCACATGCTATTTATTTTGAATGTTTAAATTTATTTTGATGTGACGATAACTTGTAGTTTGAAACTCATCTTAAATTATTGCTGTTGTTGACATTTTTTTTTTTATTTTTTAAATTATTATCTTTATTGATTATTGTAATTGTGACTCAAATTGTAATTATCGCTTTTTTTATTGAAATAATGTCTTTTGCATTTGAGAATATTGTCTGGACTTTAAAAGAGACGATGATCCCTGAGTTTGTTTTGTCCTTTCTTCTCAGGGCTAGTCCAGTTAAGAAAGGCCGAACACATCTGCTCAAAAAAATTTTAACTTGCAAAAGTGTTCATGTAACCTAATTGCAGAATAAATGATTTCATTTCATTTCATGTCATTTAATTTCATTTCATAACTATAATAAAATGGGTGTATAATAATAGCACATCAAAGACAATCGTGAAAGCTCATGTTTTCGTATCCAAGTTTTAATTTCTAACAACACATAGATACATATACTATAATGTGTGTTGTTGTGTGTGTGAGAAAAATATTTAAAATTTTAACAAAAACAAAAACCGACTTCAAGGTTCGACTCGATTTCTCTTGGATGTCATCATCAGATCTTAGTGTACCACCGTTGGCATATCTCGTTTCCATTAAAAAAGTATCATCAAAATCGGATCTTATAGGACGAAGTCATCCGCGAACACACATAAAAAAACGATCGAATTGAGAACCTCCTCCTTTTTTGAAGTCGGGTAAAAAAGAAACACAAATTAAGTTTAAACTGAAGTAAATATTGTTAAAAACCGACTTCCAAAAACATCCAACGAAAACTCTCTGCCAAAAAAACACTTAAAAGCGTAAAATAAACTGGTTCTTCAAAAATTGCCTATACCTAATTCTTTATTCATTTAAATAGTACCTAGTATTATAATGTGTGCTAGGTACCTAGAATCTGTTTGAAGTCGGTGCCAAGTGACTATCGCTTAGACTTTTGTAATAGTTCGTTTGTATTCTTTTTGGCTTAGCACCGACTTCAAACAGATTTTAGGTACCTAGCACCTAGAACATAGAACCTCCTCCTTTTTGGAAGTCGGTTAAAAACTAAAATGAAAATTCATGAAAAGGCAAAACTGTATATTATTTATTGTTGCTTGGTTCATAATATCGATTAGTTAATTCAAAGTACAGGAAGCCATTTTGTTAATCATATGGATCTGGTTCGTGGCATCGTGTCATTAAAGTTTTACAACCCCAGTTTTAACGTGAAACGTCATTTCATAATTGAATTAATAAATAATATATATATCATAAAAAAGCCGTTCGAGTATTTGGCTAGTACTGTACAAGTAATTAGTAATAATATATTATTAAGTTAATTATTAACGTTCAATTTGTGGGTACTAGACGAGTAAATATTTCACTAGCTATTTGTCCTCAATGGAAAGTGAAAGTTATTGAGGTCACTAACAGAAAAACGGAGAACGGCATATTTGGTACAAATTGTACCAGATATAAACGTTACTTAAACGATCATAACTCATAAGTGTAGATAAACATTACTTAAACCAACAAAGCATCTATTTTCCTCCTCGTTACTCCTAATAACTCTTGCTTCCCGCATTCTTAGTAAAACATCTGTTGTGTGAAATGTCTTTTATAATAACAGGAAAAGAAAATTATATATTCATGTCAAGTGGTTCATGTCTCCTAAAGTTCCATGTATTTATGACCGAAGTGTTGTTTATTCAATTCTCTAATCACAGTGTGATGTCTTCAATTTGGCTGTTTTTAGGGTTCCGTGGTTCACGTCTCGGCACTCTTATAGCTTCATCATGTCCGTCCGTCCATCCTCGACTAATTTACAAATTCCAAATTGCATGGAGTGGGGTATTAGTAGATAGGTCTTATAAAAATTGAGAGGTTGCTAAGACTTTTTTTTTACACGACTGCTTTAGAAGGACGGTAATGTTTTTCGAGCGTATGTATGTGTGTTTGTATGTCCATTTCTTTGGCTTGCCCTAAAATGAAATTAAACTCAGAAAAGTGGTCGAATCTAAATTTAGACTAAAGAATGGTCTAATTAAATAAAGTATAGACAATTTAACTTCGTTTTAGTTTAAAAGTAATTTCAAGTGCCTATTTAGTCTCATTGTTTGTGTATTTTAAAAATATTTTAGGAAGGTAAAATTCGGTAATAAATTGCTTTTACGTTAAACTTTACGTTACGACAACAGTACATTATATTATACTAGTTGGTGTCAGCGGCTCCGCCCGCGTGTATGTCGGTTTTCGCAGCAAATAGTAGCATATATGTGTTATTCTGATGTATAAGCTATATTACTTTAAATTTTCATCCAAATCCGTTCAGTAGGTTTTGCGTGAAAGAGTAACAAACATCCATCCGTCCATCTATCCATCCATCCATACTTTCAAACTTTCGCGTTTATAATATTAGTAGGATTGCATCCAGATTGATGCGGTAGGTTGTTTTTCTTTATAATAATAGGTATGTATTGACAACCAGTTCCCACATGAAGTCAACAAGTCTGAGCTAATTTTCTCTAACAAGAATCAAAGAAAGCCGTGATTAATTTTCTAGTCAACAATTTATTTTATGATTGATGTAGACTACACAGTGTTTCATTAAATACCAGTCAAGTGAGTGTTGAGCGGATTACAAATTATTTTTTTGACACTAATTGCTGTTTATATGATCATTTGCTTCGTAATTACAGCTTTACGAGATTAAATAGTAGTACCTTTTGTAACTTGTATATACACATAAATATATAGGTACTTGATTTATTTATTTGACTGCTGATAGCGTAGTAGTTTAAGAGATCGGCACGTTGTTTTCTAATGCGGTGAGTGTTGTGAGTTTAAAGCTCATATGGGACAAAACTTTCTGTATTTCGCAAATTGCTCTTCAGGGGTGTTCTATATGCGCAATTGTGTGACGTCCCCCGACGCAGACGGTCCAGCCGTTTTAAAGATTAGCCGGAACAAACAGACAGGCGGACAAAATTTTCAAAAAATATTTTTTATGTAAATACTATATACAGGGTGTCCCAAAATTCAACGATAAGCGGGCGCCTAAAGGTAGACCCGCTAATGAGTACATAAGGAAAAATAATAAAAAAATATACCTAGTTTTTTTTAGTTACAAGAAAAATGTAGAATTTCTTTGAAAATTTATACCTTTCATGATATTGCTACTATTCACCACAACTCTGAAAAACACCAAATTGCCCGCAGTTTTTACACAAAAAACGTTAAAAATATTTTTTTCCCTACAATTTTGAAATATTTTTACTCTTAGTGTACTTTGACTCATGGTCTTGTAAAAAAAAGTATGGACACCACTACGTAATAAATAAATGAAGGGTGTAAATTTTCAAAGACATTCTAAATTTTTCTTGTAACTAAAAAAAAAACTAGGTATATGTTTTTTATTATTTTTCCTTATGTACTCATGAGCAGGTCTACCTTTTGGCGCCCGCTTATCGTTGAATTTTGGGACACATGGTATACTTTCATATTCATTTACTTAGTGAAAAACTGTTAATTTAAAATAAAAAATGGACACTTTAATTTTATTTATTTGTATGGATGCGAAAGTTGTATTTTTAAATAAAAAATGTAATACATTTTACAAAACTAATTAACGATGAGTGACCGAAATGGGTAACCATTTAGTATAAAACTAGCTGACCCGGCGAACTTCGTATCGCCATATTTAGATTATCTGTCAGCTTCCCACAGGCAGTGTACAGTCGCGGACAAAAAAAACTTTTCCCATCAACTTTTATTTTTTCTTGTGCACAAACCTTGTCCTAACAATAACGAATACATAAAAAAAAGAATTATTTAATTTGGTGCAGCCGATCGGAAGTTATGCGCGTGCATACATTTCGGCGATTCATTTTTATATATTGTAGATGAGTATGGTTCAGTTAGTAGTGCTTTTCTTATCAACAGCCTTTGACAGATCACTGCTGGACATAGGATTTTCTTTAGAAAGAAGGTTTTGGCCTACCATATCACGTTAACCCGACAGATTGGTGCAGGGCTTGTGAAACAAGCCCTTTTCCTTCTCTGATACAACTGTAGTTTTTTTATGTTTGACCCTGCCAAAATGACTCTACACTGCCTGAAGCATAAGCAAAATCCAAGAGTGGTGGTCACCATACTCACTGCCAATGCAACCAATGCAACAATGCAGCATGGTGACCCACACCACGGCGGGCTAGTGATGCTTCTCATTCAGTGCTTTTATTTATACGAAAACTGGGCATGCGCGTTAATCTATACTTATAATAAAAATGTAACAGGTCCAATTCTGTACATTAAAGATATTTTGAAATTTTTTTTTGGAGGGCTCTCTATAATCGATACTGAAGCCAAAACTGTAATTTTTTTCATTTTTGTCTGTCTGTCTGTCTGTCCGTCTGTCTGTCTGTCTGTCTGTCTGTCTGTCTGTATCTTGGCCGCGCATCACGCCGAAACTACTGAACGGATTCAAATGAAACTTGGCATGATTTGAGTTCATACTCCGAGGTAGGACATAGGATACTTTTTATCCCGAAATTCAGCACGGTTTCCTGGAGAGAGGGGATGAAAGTCAAAATATGTACTTAGTAATAATTCAATAACACATAGTCGGATTTCATTCATTCTTTTTTTGATAAAAAGAAACAAAATAAAAGATAACGGGAAAAGTCTTTTTTGTCCGCGACTGTACACTGCCTGTGGGAAGCTGAGACAGACATGTAAATATGGCGGTACGAAGTTCGCCGGGTCAGCTAGTGCTTAATATGGCGATCTTTCCCCAAATCCTACTATTGTCGACAGGTAGTTGACACTTATAAGGCTTGTACTTTGACTCACATCATCGGCCAAGATAGAACAAAATGGCCGTTGTCAACCTAGAAAATAATTTGTTATTATATAAACCTTACTCTTATAAAAAGTTACGAAGAAAGATTCTGTTTATTTAGTAACTAACTTTTGCGATGTCTAATATCGACGTGTGTGTGTCAGACATAACGGTAATCATTTTTCGCGTTCATATAATAGGTCTTTACCTATGAAATTGCCGTTTTGTATGCAATAAGTGAAAGTAATTATTTTTTTAAACTTTTTTATTTCTGTTATTCGAAGTAATCACTCATGCAATCGACGCATCTTTGCCAACGCATTGGC
Source organism: Diaphora mendica (assembly GCA_949125395.1). Taxonomy (NCBI): domain Eukaryota; kingdom Metazoa; phylum Arthropoda; class Insecta; order Lepidoptera; family Erebidae; genus Diaphora; species Diaphora mendica. Next base: position 36,780,017 of record OX421310.1, on the reverse strand, counting down.
AGTTTATTGATAAAATCAAAATAAAAATCAACTGGACGAGAGGCAACAAACTGTTCAAAGGCATTTTGAGGCAAAGGCGTGTCGTTTGCGTCGCGTTGGTGCCACGACGGAACTCATATTCCATAATTACACGAATTTTTAAAGTATCCATTATGACGAAAAATGTTCAAATGTAATGAAAATAAAACAAAAGACTGAGTTTGTAAATAGAATGTCATGGTTTTAAAACAAAATTAATTTGAATTTAGAATACAGAGCCATTACAAACTTTTTTTTATTTGAAATGACCAGTACTGAAGAAAGGCAATTTCATAGGTAAAGACCTAATATTATAGCCTATTATGGTAAGCATAAATAATGTTTCTTTCTATTCGTAAAAGAATTCTCAAAATAACTTTAGTAGATCTTATGAAATGAAATCATTTATTCTGCAATTAGGTTACATGAACACTTTTGCAAGTTAAACTTTTTTTGAGCATATGAGTTCGGCCTTTCCTAACTGGACTAGCCCTGAGAAGAAAGGACGAAACAAACTCAGGGATCACCGTCTATTTTAAAGTCCAGACAATATGCAAAAGACATTATTTCAATAAAAGAATACGATAATCACAATTTGAGTCACAATTATAATAATCAGTTAAGATAATAATTTCAAAAAAATGTCAACAATAGCAATAATTTAAAATGAATTTGTTTCAAACTATAAATTATCATCACATCAAAATTAACCCCCACAACGTTACAAACTCTATTTATTTATAATAGTAATATAAGTAGATAAAATACTTATTTATATGTTAATCGTTAAATTAAATTTATTCTCACTGTTGTTCTCCGTTTCATTCATAATATTGCGATTAACAGATTAAATACCATATTAAAAACTATCAATACAAAAAACATCAGTTGTGGATCAAAATAATCCGTCCAAAAATTCCTACATAACGGACATACTCTTAATCTATGATTTAGTTAGACGCTATGTACCTACCTACTTATTAGTTTCATTGCCAGATGGTCTGCAATTTGCCAGACCACGTCTGGATATAAGAGCTACCATAAAATTCTGTATCTTATTTTATCGCTACCGAACATACTGCATACATGACTGCACGGTTGGCCTAGTCGTTTAACGGTCACCATGCCGTTTCCTACTTCGCCAAGTGTCGTGGGTTCAAATCCCACGTAGGACAACACTTTGTGTGATCCACAAATTGTTGTTCTGAGTCTGGGTGTTCTTTGTGTCCGTTTCGTGTGTGGTTGTAAAGTCCCCCGCGACATAGGAATAGGATTTATTCCTAGTGCGGGAGTTGCATTTAATAAAACTCTAAATGCGGTTTAATTTTTAAGAACAAATATATATTGGTTTAAATTTTGAAATTACTATGTTTATTTATTAACTAGCTGACCCGTGCCCACTTCGTTGGGCGGTAAACATTTTTTTCTCCGACTTACTTTGCAAATTCAGCTACCACGAAAAAGTCTTTACACTTTTTGGGTTATTATATAGCCTATGTCACTCCCAAATAACGTAGCCTTCTATTGGTAAAAGAATTTTCAAAATCGGTTCAGTAGATCCCCAGATTACCCCTTACAATTTAACAAATATACAAACACACAAACTTTACCTCTTTATATAATAGTGTAGAAGTGTAGATAAATTAAGGGGAGGGAGGGACCCCACTTAAAGGGCTGTAGTTTTTAATACATCTTTTTACAAATTCTTATATTTGTTCTACAATTGTTTTGAGCCTACTACTAATTCTTATGAAAAATTCAGAAAAAAATATCACTATGGTCTCTCAATTCACACGCACACAAATATATCAACTTAAAAATAATTAACTCGCTTCATAATTGACGGAGTTCATAGTAAAAAATATGAAAACAAATTGTTAAGATCGGTTAAAAACCACAATAGACATAATAAAGTTTTGTAACAATAATAAACAATGAAAATAAAAATGATGAAAAATTTCAAGACAATTAAATATCATAACATTATTTACAATTTATTATAGCATGGTTAATAAAATTATGGAGAAAGAATATTCTATTAAATCTAAAGCAATACCAACATCGAAAAAAACAACAATACGTGCTCTACTAGCCGTAAAATCTGACGACGTGGAATACCAAGACCGTGGTTGATTCATTACGACATAGTAAACCCCAAAATATTACTTCTAAACAAAAATTAATTCTACTCACATTTTGAATACACTGGTTATTTTCTACACGATATTAATAACACGAGCACACAACACAAAAACATACATAATTTACTAAATAAACACTGGTTTTCTTACACAAATATATCGCAACAAAGTTTCAATAATGTAAACAGTTTATTGATGGAAGAAACACGTTCGGTATACGAGCACTCGTACGCGAGCTTTGAGCTTTGAACCAAACTCGAATCAACTCGAATGGTCTTGTTTTCATTATAGTGAAAGAGCGAGAGAGAACAAAAAAACACCATAAATATTCGGGAGACTTCGGCCGCTTCCGTGTCTCCGTCTGTTGCGTTGAACGGAAGAAAAGTATGGATACGGTCACGTATGCTCTTAATATCATATTTTTGTGATGTTAATTTCATTCATGTGTGTAGTTCATTTTTGTTAAAAGTTATGCAGTATCACGTGTAGAGATAACCCGGACGTCTACTTCAGACAGCTACTTGAGTTTTACTGTAGATACTACAAATATTGTTCAAATCGGTGTTAAATAAAAATTCATTGAATAGACATAAGGTAGAAATTATGAATTAAATTTAGGTACGAAATCGTAACAAGTTTTTGTAGCAGATACAACAGGTTAAAGTAACAAAAATAAACTACAAATAAATCATATTCAAATACTGACTGTTTACTACACCTTCAAAAAATACCATAATTAATACACAACTTCTTGTGCATAAATATATATTTCAAAAAATACATTAAAGTATGTACTTTTACTGATTATTATTAATATATATTTTTATGAACGCTGCAATCCCAAATTTTTTGCATATGGAAAATTTCAATGTAAATTTTAAAATTTCTTGGTGGTTGATTGAATAGTTTAGGCTTATAAGCGTAACAAAATGTAAATCACTCCCCAAATTTAATATAAGTGAGCATACAACGACATGTAGTACATAACATTCTGATACTAAAACTTAATTATAATCTATTTAACATTGGAGCATATATTATTATAGTTAGATAGATAGATAGATAGAAAACTCTTTATTTGTACACCGTTTTACATATTTTCAAGAGAGTACATAAGGTGATCAATATAATAATGTAATGTACAAAGGGCGGCCTTATTGCCAGAAGCAATTTCTTCCAGGCAACCTTAGGATGGATCAAAATGTATCGGAGAGACAGTAGCAGTTGACGGTGCAATTAATTTTAAAGAATTATTTTAATTGTTATGAATATAATCGTGCATATATACATATATCTCCACATATCCATTTATACATACAAAATATATATATAACTTTACATAGCGTTATACATACATAATAAATATAACCATACATGACATACATTACAAACATATTTAAAAACACTAATTACCATAATTATTTAATTATATCACATATGAAAATATATAGATATATATATAGTTTTATGTAGTTATATTGTGATCATTGTATTTTACATATTTATATTCATGAAAATAAAAAAATATTAAAGTAATTTATGAAATGGTAAGCAAATGGCACTATGGCTGCCCTTTTTATTATAAGAACTAAATGGATTAATGTATCGTTTCTTTTCACACAAAAGCCTTTGTAAATATCCACTCTAAAAATGACATCAAGGGGTGAAATTTCGTGACTATAACCTATTTTGTCAAAGCGGGTAATAAATCAAACAACGGCCAAGTTTTATTTCATTTCAACGTTATTAGACAATTTTTTATTCGTACTATTAAAGGTTTTTCTACTTTATTCGTACTTTTACACATGTAAAGTACGTTATACTGCTATCTTACAGTTTATAATTCATTGGTATGAACAAGTAACACAATACGTATTTAGTAATAATCTAAATACATAACTAAGCGGTATATTTAGAGTCCCTATTCATATCGTCAGATTTCTCACATAGATATGTTATATAAGAAACTACACACATCAAAAGTGTCTAGGGATCAACATATGTGTCTAGGGATCAACATATATTTTTGCAATAACTTTTCTCCTGATTGATATTAATTAAAATTTTCTTTAAGGATTCATCAAATAAAGTGTTTTCGTTTGTCACAGTAACGATAAACCAAGTCACCTTTGCATTAATAAAGAAATTTGCCATTTTCCTAATAAAGGGATCTTTGACATTTGAACCACTAACAATAAAGTTCGAAAAAAAGACTGAAATAACAGTTTTCTTTAAAATTTTATTAGGTAACTTAAACAATTAATAATCCGTGTTTCTACCGCGAACACTAGCAACACAAGAATCGGTTTGGCATACTCAAAATGAGTTCATCCAAATCACGCTGTGGAATGGCCGCCCATGTTCGTTGCAACAACAAAAAAGGTCTTCTTACGACTGGATACCCTCCATATTCGGCAGAGCTCTTCTCTGTAGCATATTCCATGCATGCTCAATCGGGTTCAAGTCTGGCGACTGAGCAGGCCAGGGCCAAAGCCACATCTCAATCTCAAGAAATCCGCATAAAAATGCTTGATCCCTAGACACTTTTGATGTGTGTATAAAACATTTTTAAAACACATAGACAACTTATTATAAGACTCATTCATAAATGAGAAATACTCAAAAAGAACAACTGCCGTTAAATAATAAAATATTTATTCATATTCTGTTACTCTAAATACAATTTAAATACAACACCAAAAGACGACAATCATTGGATTAAATTTTTTAAAGAGTTACATCACTGAACGATTGGAATTATTTAATTTAAATCCATGTATTGCATCATTGTCGTGTCTATATAAAACTCATGCCGTGATAAAAGGTTAAATGAGTGCTGTGAACAGACGGGGGTGTCTCATGTGGGGTTCTTATTGTCCCATACTATAGTATTTCACACTATTCCGATATAAATAAAGATTCATTCATGCCGTGGTTCATTCTTAGAGATATAAACAGAGAGTACCTACACTCGCATGGCAGATTCCACTTACGATTATTTTGAAGACGTTTTAGAGTGCAGAAACAGATTTAATAGTCACACACACTATACACATACTGACGGAAACATAAATATAACTTGAATATTTTTAATAGCTGATTTAATAGTACTTGTATTTATATTAGAAGTATATATTATGCAGTAACACATAGCTTTATCATCAAAAGAAAGGATAAAAATTAATGAAGTAATGAAGATCTTTTGATGTTTAACGATGTCATGCAGCAGGCCCCTTGGTACTAACAAGCTACAACATTAATGAAAATATTTAAAGTCCCGCCTTGAAATAAAGTGTCCATGACATAATGACTTGAAAAATATACATACATAAGATAAGGCTTGCCGAAGTAAAAAAATAATCGTAAATAAAATAAAGTAAAAAGCTCGCACGAAATAATATCTTTGGTTCGTACTTACAGATTAGCTTGTTGTCTCGATTTTAGACTCAAAATACATACTTGTTACTAATAATTAAATACATAAATTTGACATGGAGATACTTAGCTTCTTATGGAAGGACACGTCTACTTATTACCATGAAAACCAACATAGGTAAATGTGGGTAGAGCCGCGGGCAAAAGCTAGTTTATTTAAATTCTTATAAACCTGTCTATTGTCTAGTAAGTTGTTTATGGTATTAAAAAGTTAACTACTTTAAATATCATCGGACCCGACCACACCTGTTTATAGCCCTATTCAACTAATTTTATCCGCGATGATTATCACGGAGCCCATTGACCGGCGGTAGATGTTTAAACAGAGGTTATCTTGCGCACGCGCAGCCATGGCACGCTGTTTACGTGACTAACAGCTGTCATAACAAAATACGGTAGCTTTTACATGGAATTCGTTCCTTTAATACTGGGAATTTTACTTCATTTGTAATATTTATCCATTATGTTAGGTGGTTAAATGGTAACTGAGTAGGTTAGCACAATGCAAAGTTAAACAATCCTGGTTTTCGTACCCTTCTTACGCATTCAGACCCCTCCGCAGAAAGCACGTTAAGCCATCGATTCCGGTCGTCATGCGAATATCTTTGGCAATCATTATGGGTAGTTGCAGCACTAAAAAATTGCGACAACATTCTAACTTCAGAACTTCCATATCGCCTGACGTTGTATGTAATCTATTTTGGACTTTGGGATAAGGCTTAGAGGATAATTATTCTACATAAACGACCCTGTGACTGACGATGTACTAGTGACCTTTGAAATCACAGGATACACACACGAGTCCGTGTAAATGTATTTCCTAATTTTGAGTTACAGCAGTCTCTATCTAATTTGCCCTATCCGTACTTCTGATCCGCTTTAAAGATGCTCAGCTTCAACATGGTATAATTTTATAATTAAGTTATTTCTGTAATTGATATGAACAAGATCACACACACAAAGTAAATTCTTTGAACATACGATTATATATGTGTGTATATTTGACCACAGTATAATATAATCAAGTGGGAAGTGTATTTATGTAGTACCTACTATTATTTATTTGTAATACTTAATACTAAGTGACATTTTAAATTATGCTGTCGCTGTAACCTGTCACATGACAACTTGTGACAGCTTATTTTGTTATATTTTTTAATAACACAGCCAGGTTATATTAATTTTAATCTATCACCATCGAACGCCGATATGAAGTCCACTGGGTTTTAAGCATAAAAAAATCTGCTAAAATTGGCCATGACAGATTTACTTTGACGCACGTTTTCAATGTCAATTGTTGTCTTAGTGATTAGAGAAGAAAGTCTTATATAATACTACGATATTTTACATAAATATAATAAAAGGACATACCTAATACCACATATACCTAGTTTTGTTTAAATAAGGCGCATAATAAAAGCAATAAATAGTATGAGGCAAAAGCGCATATATGAACATTGATGTAAAGTACAAAATCCGACTTGTTTAATTAATTAACACTTTTAAAACAATTACGTTTGCTCGTAGATAATTAGTTTTAAAATCAATTTAATTCAAGTTCTTACGTGTCCATACTATCAGTATTAACAGGTCGCATTCATCCAATTACCACTTTGTTAATGAACTGTCATTAAATTCTCACTAAAAAGAGATACAGAAAAGTTAAGAAATAAATACCCCGAACGCCGGCGTTGATGTGTCCTAGTTAAAACTGATAAAGCATAACGGGTTTCTTATACTGCATGCATTACACCTACGTCATTTCCTGTAAATAAACATGGCATTCAAATTTTATTCAACTTTTTTCGAATACAGGAACTACGTAACTTCCTTAATCATAGTGACGTGGTATACAGATACTCAATTACATAATTATTGAACATACTCGGATTTACTAAACTTGTCCGGTTTGCGATACGCTAAGTTAACTGTTTAACTTGAAAATATTAAATGATTTTGTATTTTAACATGTAGTCATTAGGTATATTATTGGTTCACAGTCTGGGATTAGTAAGAGTTGTACATTTTGCACACTGTAATTAGTTCTGCACGGTTAACGAAGTGAATAATAACGTAACTATTCACCGTATGAGCTATTACCATATAACTATTAATTCGACAAAAATACATGATTCAATGAAGTTAAATATTAGAAGTAACTTCTTCGCATAAGTAACGAAAATGCTTCTAGCATAAATAAATGCTATGTATGTACTACTTGACTACAAAGGAAGGGACTATTAAATTCTCTGATCTGATTTATTGTAATTTAGTCATGATTCCCATTCTATTTCAAATCTTGATAATGCATTACAAATAAAATCGATGGTTATAATTGATCGTTTAAAAAAAAATTGTACCCATACGTATTTTAATACAGTACAAACATTATAGTAGGTAATACATGAAAACATTAATGTCACCTGTGAAACAAGACGAGGCTTTATTATGAATTTATGATGCATTTAATTTTTTTTAATAGGTACTACTAATTCCAGCGCTGTAGTACCTTTAGAATCGGACGGAAAAGGGGTTCATTGTCCGTTTAATGTAATAGCTATGCAAGCTATACTGTTCGGTTTACGTTTTGCTCATCGTTTTGAATCACGTATTCTTCCACTAATTACCATGTGAATATTTCGAAAATACTAAAGAACTATTAAGCGAATTAGGCAGATATTCTTATGCACATGAAACCACACATTATGACATTTCAATAGTACACATTAAAACTATATTGAACAACTTATATTTTTATCATAAAACATAATGCAATGGATGCCTATTGCGACACTAGTTTACTGCATAATACCTAATGCGTTCCATGGTTATTTTCTTCCCACATATAAACCTACACAAAAATCGTGCGTACAGTATTATGCAATTAATAGATACAGGTTTGGGAGGCAACCTTAGCTTTAAATTATTCTTTTACCCGTTATAATGCTCTTGTAAAGTTCAGTCAGTCAAACTTAAAATGTTTTTAGGCAATTGACTGAACAACAGAAACTCTATTTAGATTTTTCTTAAAATATTATTGGTTAACGTCCATGACGAAGAAGCGTGTTCGTGTTCTGTTGGTTCAATCCGAAATAGGTACATGATTCCTCATCACTGTGTCAAGGTAAGCTATTGCATCTCTTCCGTGGGCATATCACCACACAAAAATTCATTCTAGTAAATTTGTATTAATTACATTTATTAGTCTCACGAGAAAAACTTAAATAACTACAGGTACCCCGACTACGTAAAACCTTTTGATAAAATGTATATAGACTACGTCACCTGGGTCATTATTACGAATGTATTGACACCTCATTCATTAAAACCGGTACAGTAGCTTAAACGCTACATACGAACATACGTAGACTGGCAAAAATAATACTCTTCCTTTTGGCTTTGGCGCAGTTAGGTAAAAAGACCAACTACACACATCAAAAGTGTCTAGGGATCAAGCATTTTTATGCGGATTTCTTGAGATTGAGATGTGGCTTTGGCCCTGGCCTGCTCAGTCGCCAGACTTGAACCCGATTGAGCATGCATGGGATATGCTACAGAGAAGAGCTCTGCCGAATATGGAGGGTATCCAGTCGCAAGAAGACCTTTTTTTGTTGTTGCAACGAACATGGGCGGCCATTCCACAGCGTGATTTGGATGAACTCATTTTGAGTATGCCAAACCGATGTTCTTGTGTTAGTGTTCGCGGTAGAAACACGGATTATTAATTGTTTAAGTTACCTAATAAAATTTTAAAGAAAACTGTTATTTCAGTCTTTTTTTCGAACTTTAATGTTAGTGGTTCAAATGTCAAAAATCCTTTTATTAGGAAAATGGCAAATTTCTTTATTAATGCAAAGGTGACTTGGTTTATCGTTACTGTGACAAACGAAAACACTTTATTTGATGAATCCTTAAAGAAAATTTTAATTAATATCAATCAGGAGAAAAGTTATTGCAAAAATATATGTTGATCCCTAGACACATATGTTGATCCCTAGACACTTTTGATGTGTGTAGTATTCGATCAGTCGAACTGCGTCTAAATATATTTTATCGAAAAATTTATGAATTCTAATGAATTGATCTGATGACGACAGAATGATTCTAATTATATGTATCAGTATTTGGTTATCACTGTATATACCTACTCTGCCTCGTCTAAAACAAACAAACAATCATGTATTAGAAATGTCAAGTTACTATTTTATCCTGTTGGCTTAGTGGTTACTGACCCAAATAACTGCTAAGCCGGAGATTGTGATTTCGATTCTTACCCAGGACAAGTAACTCTCCACAATTCTAATTTCTGCCGCTTTCTACTAGTTCAAATCCCACATGGGACAACACTTTGTGTGATTCACACATTGTTGTTCTGAGTCTGGGTGTTCTTTGTGTCCGTTTCATGTATATTTCTAAAGTCCCCCGCGATACAGGATGTATTCCTAATGCGGGAGTTGACTTTAAAAACCAGGTCTGGTTACCATAGCACAGACTGCCTAGTTTTAGATCATACAGCCGCGTATGAGATGTCTCAAGTTAAATTTGAGTTTTCAATATCGCTTAAGTTGAGACACTTTATGAATGAATAAGCAATAACAACGGTACCTTTAAAGGACAAGTTCATTATGCAAGGATTTTATGCAACGCACCCACGTGGGTAAGAAAACGTTTATTTTATAGTCATAGCATGTGGTTAGGTACCTGTGAAGGAAAGTCAATAGTTTTGTTGACCTTTTAATATAAGGACAAGTAAAATAACCAGTTCGAGAACATCTCAGATTTTTGTAGACGTATATTGGTACTATACATACCTACATACTTAGCTTAGATTTATATATCGCTGTGTATACAGTAGAATATCGTTGTATGTCGCAAAATACTCTTGCTAACATAATTTATGTATAAAAACAGAATTATTTATTTCTGTTGTGTTTATTAGCAGGAACTTTTTCGTTAAAAACATTACGAATTAGGTCCTTATCGAATGTATATTTTTTCTAGTGACATAGCTGTTATAGAGATTTAGAGTATTTAAATTAATTCATGAACACTTCAACATTTATCGTTTAAATAGCTTTTTACCGTGCGATTTCTTTATTTTGGTGACCTTTTAAGAGTACAGAATTGCAAGCCATGATACTTCAAAATACACACATCAAAAGTGTCTAGGGATCAACATATGTGTCTAGGGATCAACATATATTTTTGCAATAACTTTTCTCCTGATTGATATTAATTAAAATTTTCTTTAAGGATTCATCAAATAAAGTGTTTTCGTTTGTCACAGTAACGATAAACCAAGTCACCTTTGCATTAATAAAGAAATTTGCCATTTTCCTAATAAAAGGATTTTTGACATTTGAACCACTAACATTAAAGTTCGAAAAAAAGACTGAAATAACAGTTTTCTTTAAAATTTTATTAGGTAACTTAAACAATTAATAATCCGTGTTTCTACAGCGAACACTAACACAAGAACATCGGTTTGGCATACTCAAAATGAGTTCATCCAAATCACGCTGTGGAATGGCCGCCCATGTTCGTTGCAACAACAAAAAAAGGTCTTCTTGCGACTGGATACCCTCCATATTCGGCAGAGCTCTTCTCTGTAGCATATCCCATGCATGCTCAATCGGATTCAAGTCTGGCGACTGAGCAGGCCAGGGCCAAAGCCACATCTCAATCTCAAGAAATCCGCATAAAAATGCTTGATCCCTAGACACTTTTGATGTGTGTAGTTATGCTCTTACAGTTTTACGTAGGTACCCAATTTAAAATAATTTAAAAAAATCGCACTTTTAAGCTCTTTATTTTCAAATATTCCGACCATGATCCTTAGCTCACAAAATCTGTTTAAATAATGTTAATAAAAAGAAATGTTACTAGATAGGTGTGATTTAGTGTTAGTAAAATATTAAAAAACCCAAAAAATATAAAGTAAAAAAAAAATGTTGTTTGAATATGACGTTACTACTAATACTACTAGTGGTTGTCCACAGAAAGATGCATGCCACCCTATTTAAAAGGCAAGCTTGCAAGGTGAAGGCGCATGCTCGCATGCACTAGCCGAGGGTGGAGCAGACAGCCTGTCTCCCCACAGGGTCAATGAACGGACCAAAACAAGGAATCACTACAAGTAATCGATGTTACAAGGACTTACGAAATAAAAATCGATGTAGTCATGTCAATTCGATTACTCTTTCGATTACGAGAGATGATATCGAATGATTTTTCTCATTATTTCTTGAACATTTTATACGTACTTATATTTAGTGTAAACCTTTTTATCACTAAATTACTTGCTGAGAGTGTAGAGTTAAACCTAACACACAGCTGTCGCGTGTCAGTTACTTCGCAACAAAAACCATAAAGATTTTATTGTATAATCAATTAATCATAATTATTATTGCAATATGCCTATCTCAATGAGAGAAATAGTGTTAGAGTTGAGAAACTTGTTGACTTGTACGCTTTGTTGCCGATTGTATGCCTAGACTGTCTACAATTTCAAACAACTCACCGTACTACTTTCTTAATGTTTACTAACATGTTCAAATTGGAACATTTGTCAACTTGGCAGGTCAGACACAATTGGAGACTCGATTGAATCGCGTAAAACATATACTGCTATAACTGCTTTTAGACTTACGCGACTTTTACGCATAATAATAATAATAATTCATTTATTCGCTGAACAAAGGTGTACAATGGTGTTACATTTTTTTAAACATGTCCTCTTTGATCTACCTTAACGGCATGCAAAATTTTTTTTAAAAGAATAACAATCACCTAATTCGAAATACTATATATTATTTATTACATTTACCATTACACTTTTCAGACAAACAAGAATAAATGTCAACGGAAATTATCAATGTCACTAAATAATAGAAAGAAGTCAGTAAAAACTAAATTTATCATCACATACTTCAAACAAACAAAATTAAAATGTCAATAGTTATTATCAATGTCACATTAAAAATAATATAAATTAAATGTGAAAATTGTCAATCCATACTATGCATATAATCTACAAACAAATCAATTTAAATAAGTAATAATAAAATTAGGTAATTGCAGCTAATAATCAGACAGAATATTCCTATTTTTCTGAGAGAAAATCACTCACTGCATAGTAGCATTTTTTTACTAAAAAATCATGTAGGCGCTTCTTAAATAAATTAGTAGTTAATTTTTTAAATTCTTGTGGTATCTTGTTAAATATCACTGGCGCCATGCAGTAGATGCTTTTATGCAATAAAGCTGTATTTGCTTTATGTATGCGAAGTCTATAACGTGTATTAGTCCTTCTATTTCGTGTAACAGTGTCTGAAAGAGTTTCAAATAACTCTGGATTTGATTTTACAAAAGTTGCTATTTCATAAATGTATAGAGAGGGTAAAGTCAAGATTTTGTGCCTTATAAAATATGGTTTACAGCTATCTCTACTATTTAAATTGAACATGGCTCTAATGCATCTTTTTTGAGCTTTAAAAACTACGTCTTTATGAGTGGAGTTGCCCCAAAATATTATACCATATCTTAGATATGACTCTGTAGTTCCATGATATGCTGTAAGCAGTGCATCAACATTCAATACTGGCGTAAGTTTAAACAAAGCGTATGCTGAGCTACTGATTTTATTACATAAATCTTCTATGTGAGTTTTCCAATTTAATCTATTATCAATAGTCAAGCCTAGAAACTTCGTTGTGGTAACTTCACAAACTTTAGTATTTTTGTGGTTTATGTCCAAATTTTGTAACGTGGGTACTCTTTGTGAGAATTGCATTAATTTAGTTTTTGATACATTTATTTTAAGGTTGTTATTGTCAAGCCAGTCTATTATAGTCAATAATGCAGCATTTATTTCACTTTTATATTCTTCTTCATTTGTACATTCTATAGTAACTGTACTATCATCCGCAAATAATGTAATTTGATGATCAGTTACTTTAGGTAGGTCATTTATATATAATATAAAAAGCAAAGGACCCAGGACAGAACCCTGACCCACGCCATACTTCACTGTTCGCATATGAGAGGTGTATATTTCTTCATTTTTCGTTGAGTTATTTACGCGAGTAATTTCTACATATTGTACATGTTTCTGCATATACATAGTTATTGTTGTACAGCGGAAATATTGGCGAAAAAATTATTTATTTTATTTCGAACGGGTTATACCGAGCTACCATCACTTATAATCTGCTAATCAAGAGTCACAAGTGCGTTGCCGACCTTTTAGTCTCTTCCTCAAAAATCAGGTGTGAGTGTTTGGACTCCGGTAACCTCACTCCTTTAAAAGAGTAGGTAAAGGTTTTTTAAAACAGTTAGTAGAGTCACGCTGATTTCAGCACGGTTGGGCCGGCTCGACCGGGGCGGTACTACCCTCGCACAGAAGATCAACGTAAAATGACAGCATGCGTGCTTTCGTATTTCGTTAGTGAGTGCGAGACCGGAGGCTCAATGATGCAGAAGCATCACTAGGCCGCCATAGTGTGGGTCACCATGCTGCATTGTTGCATTGTAAAAAAAAGAAGATTAAAAGAATTGCTGAAAATTGATTTTTTGTGACACCGTGGCATTACGCTAATCGAGCCTAGCCTATATATGTACCGAAGCCTAGCTCTCTCATGTGTACTTACATAAAATTAGAAGAGACAACTTCCCTCAAGACTGAAGAATTAATTTACTCAATTATGCAAATTTAGCTATCAGTTTATCTATTACGAATGTGACCTATGTTTCGAGTTCAACGAATGCAAAAAGTTGAGAGAATTAAAAATATTTACATAAATATGTGTATATCATTTATTTCTTTACTTGACCTCTGAATACAAAAAAAAAAAACAGATGTTACGCTTACTTTCAGTTTGATAATATGGTTGAATATTTTCACATTTTCCATACTAATGTCATAATAGTAGGTAGAGTAGGTAGTAGAGCCACGCTGATTTCAGCACGGTTGGGCCGGCTCGACCGGGGCGGTACTACCCTCGCACAGAAAATCAACGTAAAATGACAGCGTTTGTGCTGTCGTGTTTCGTTGGTGAGTGCGAGACCGGAGGCCCAATTAGTCTAGTCAACAAGTTCCATACTTGTTGACTAGACTAAAGGATGCACAAGCATCACTAGGCCGCCATAGTGTGGGTCGCCATACTGCATTGTTCTATTCGCAATGAGTATGGTGGCCACCACTCGTGGATTCTGCTTATGCTTTCCATCAGGCAGAGTAGAGTCATTTTGGCAGGCCAAACATAAAAAAAAAAAAAAAAAAAAAAAAAATTCGAAAGTAACTGTTTGTACCGCGCTAAGAGCGGTACAAACAGTTACTTACAGTTACTTTACTAGCTCTCTAGCTACACCGATTTTAATGAAATTTATCATGGAGATACTTTGATTCTTGAGGAAGGACATAGGCTACTCTTTACTGCGATGGTCGACATATAAGAGGGCAAAGCCGTGGGCAAAAGCTAGTTATTTATGAATTAAAAAGCATTCAGATTAAAATTAAGATAGAAGCTTTTAAACAACAACCTTGCCTCTTTTAAGAGATTATCAGGTTGATTTTTCGTAAAACAATTTAAATGTCATAAGCATAAGGCAGAGAGGACAAACAAAAGAAACTAAGAATTTGTTTGTTCTTGAGATTATTGCATGGTGTATATTTATGCTTACACATATCTATAAGGTACGAAAGTACCTTATAGATATGTGTAAAGAAAAACAAACCTTTTCTAGATAAACAATTACAAATGATGTGAAATTATTTACCCTTGGGACTCAGTTTGAAAATTGTTTTTAGACAATGTACCAATATGTTCCAGGAAAAACACGGTATAATTTTGCAATAGATCGTGAAATCCTTTCCTTAAGATTTTTTCGTATATAAATAAAATTACAATCGAGCAAATATGTAGGTAAGTATGTTGACTTTTATTAAGTAGTTAAGATTTATATTTTTTTTATGTATGGTCCTGCCAAAATGACTACTCTGCCTGATAGAAAGCATAAGCAGAATACAAGAGTCTAGAGTCAAGAGTATGGTCACCATACTCATTGCGACTGCAGAAAATGTGAGTATGGTGACTCACACTATAGCGACCTAGTGATGCACATTGGGCCTCCGGTCTCGCACTCACCAACGAAACACGACAGCGCGATCGCTGTCATTTTACGTTGATCTTCTGTGAATCTTTTATATGGCCTAATAAAGTTAAATAATTCATGAACATCCGTAGTATTAGAGGTGTAATAATGCCTATTGCCAAGCCAATAAAATACTGCAAAATGTATTGCTCTACAAATGTTAAAGTTCGGAGTCATTCTATAAAAATATTTTAAATCGTAAAAATCGTTAAGTAGTTTAATGTAAATTTTATAGAGAAGCTCTTAATTAATCAAAGTATCTACTAAGACTTTTTTAATCATTACTTGGTGATTAAAAATAACAGATAAATTTATTAAAATTACAGATTTAGAGATAATGAATTTGAATATTATATTTCAAGCTATTTAAAGCGAGTGTCGTCTAGCATTAAGTCTTTATCAACAACTAAGTGCAAGCGTTATAGATAGTAAAATCGTTCGAAACACATGGCCACAGTCCTATTAAATGACGTCAAAAACAAATCAAAGAGTTTTCGTTCTCAAGTGAACTAGCTGCAAGCGAGGCACACTATCAAAAGCCAGATTAATTGGGGATAGCCGATAGTCATGGTGTCTGCACACACTTGTGTACGGTGGGAAGGGGAATGAACTATTATTTATAGAAATTTATATACAGTGCAACCTCGATATAACAAATCGGAGGGGAACAAGAAAATATTCGTAATATCAAGTAATTCGTTGAACTGAGGTTTGTTATGTTGAGGTTAGATTGGTCTAAAATTCGTTATAAAGAGGTAAAAGAACACCTTTTACGTTTCTGAGCCATTTTAACTTAAATCTTTAACAATAGTGACGAGCAGAGGTGTTTACATTACTTTCCATCAAAACAACAATGATTACTGTACAAACAAAAGCGTGTCGAAACATGTCGAGACATGAATCACATTATAAGATTAAGAGTTATATTATTGGTGGAAACTTTATATAAAGGTTTTGGGTTGGCAAAATTCGTTAATTAGAGGTATGAATACTTTTTCTTGATACATGATTGTAGTTGAAAATTCGTTATAAAGAGGTTGTTCGCAAAGAATGTTCGCAATGTAAAGGTATATTTTATATTGACTCTTATGGACAATTCAAGGGGATTACGAAGAATTTGTTAAATCGAGGAAGTCGTTATATTGAGGTACGTTATATTAAGGTTGCACTGTATGTACTAAAGGAGGTATTTACACGGGGTTTTATTTTTAATTGAGCGTTAGAACATTCGTAATGAATAAATTACATGCATGTGTTTTTAGTTTGCTGTATTACATTAATTGTATCCGCTGTAATCTCAGCTACATTTACGTGCCGTTTATATTGTTTCTACATCACACGGTACAAAATACTGAAAATGAAAATTTAAAGTACATAGTTTATTTTATTTATTTATTTTGGATCATCAACAAATAAAACACATATAGGCAATCACAGCTTACAGGAGGAAAACTTGTACCATTTGAAATTAAGAAAACATAACAATACAAAAGAAAACCATTAGATTAAAGTACTATAAAAATATTAAAAACTAGCTGTTGCCCGCGGCTCCGCCCGCGTGTATGTCGGTTATCGCTGCAAGTATGTAGTAGCCTATGTGTTATTCTGATGTATAAGCTATATTACTGTAAAGTTTCATCCAAATCCGTTCAGTAGTTTTTGCGTAAAAGAGTACAGGTAACAAACATCCATCCATACAAACTTTCGCGTTTATAATAGTAGTAGGATTAGTAATGGTAACATGCCCCGTTTATTCTCACATATTGTGCTTAAAATGGTCAAATAGATAGTCACTAGGTAATAAAGTTTAAGTAAATTCTTCAGTGACTAATTATAACCACTATAAGTAACAAAATAATATTTGAATTTTAAACCCGTGGCTTATTTCCCGAGATTAATGAACGTCAATGCAGGCTATTTGTTTTTTTTTTTTAGTAAGGCCATGCTGCTACTGCCATGACAAAATATTAAGTTATTTTATCAATAACTACAAATGGTTTTCTATAAACAAACTTTAACCACAGACAATCGCAATAACTATAAACGTATATCAAAAGAAAAAAAAACTTTTTATAATAACATATTTATACCTAAATTAAAGATTATAATTTAAATGTTTCTTCATACCTATAGCTAAATAAATTCCGGTTCAATACAAAAAACTTTATTATAACACTTAAAAAACTTTTTATGTAAAAATATTACCAAATGTAAATTGAATAATTCTGTTCATAGATAGATTGAATAAGAGATTTATACTCAGACTGGTTCATAAAGTATAAAGTGATGAGTTAGAGTATATAATTATTTTTAAAGATCTATAAATCTTAATAGAAAGGGAATGATTTCAGGTTTAATATCTGGCATATAATATGTTTATTTTTGAAAGAGGTTTATTATAAGCTATGACTTTCTATTTCCACAAGTTGTTTTTAATCCTATTCACTCTTCGCCTTTTCCCGTTTCTTTATTATAAATACAGTATGTATTATAATTGGAATTTCTTTATCGTCGTTAGTATATTATCAAATAAAATGGCCGGAATGGATGTGGTGTAGATATTAATTTTATTTAAACTAATTTATCTAAATATTACATAATATAGAAACGTATATACATAACAATAATTTAAAAAAAACATAACAATATTTACATACAAGTGTCAAAAAACTCCTCCACATATTCGCCTACTGGTAGCGTTCCCAAAAGACTGGCAGCATTACCACGTTGAATGGTAATGCTAATTCTCTGTGCTAGAAATAGGCCGGCCTACAAAAACGTCTGTATGTGATATTTTCAAGGTCTATAATTTGTTTAGTAGTAATTTGTTCATTTTATAATCAATTAATACATCTCTTTCACAAATATGTTGTATATGTAAATCGAAAAAAAATCCTTTAAAATCACATTTACAGGAAAGTGCCCACTTACTAGACTGAGAGTTCTTTTTTTAATTTTCATTTCGCATCACGGCTCAACTTTAAAAGCTATAATACTTTTTACTCGACTACGGCGAAATAAACAGGCAGAGTTATAGTTTTGGCAATCAATACATTTGTATGTTTAACCGTAGTACCTGAACTACTGAACCGATTTTACTGAACGAGGTGTTAATAGATCCGTAAACAAAACCCCAGTGTCATAGGTTAAACGTATAAATTTTAACATTTTTTTTCGTGTTATAGTGTTTTTTAACGTTTAAAATAAGTGTCGGACCACGAAATTCGAAAAGATCGCGAAAATAAAGACCGCGTCATCATTATTGCAAACCTTTGCCACTATCATTATGTCAACCGTCAAACCTTGAACTCTCGCCTTGTGCTTGTTGCAGTTGCGTAAGGAACTTCTATAGAATGGCTACTTTAATTTATGTGCCTTTTAATAGCAAGGTTGGTTTATAGAGACTTAATGAGACTGAAGTCTGAGCCTCAAAATAAATTGATAGAAGTGAATAAGGCTCTTAGGACATTTTATCTGCTTATGTTATACTTGTTCTAGCTTTTTCCGTTCGCGTATATTTTGGCTATCACTGTAAAAAGTAGCTTATGTAATTTTTTAAGAATCAAAGTATATCCATGACAAATATCATTCAAATCAGTGCAGCGGTTGAGCCGTAATAGTTTAACAGACAGACAGACAGGGTTATTTTCGTACTAGCTGACCCACGCAACCTCGTTTGCGTCTCCTATTACCCATAGCGTGATAATTTTCCCCCGTTTTTGAAATATTCTTCATTGGTGCTCCGCAGCTATTAGTCTTAGCGTGATAATATATAGTATATTGCCTTTCTCGATAAATGGGCTATTTAACACTGAAAGAATTTTTCAAATCGGACCAGTGGTTCCTAAGATTAGCGCGTTCAAACAAACAAACGAATAAACAAACAAACAAATAAACAAACTCTTCAGCTTTATAATATAAGTATAGATTTATAATTTAAGTATAGAAGTATGGATTTACAGTAAGAATTCAAACTTAAATTATCAAATCTAAATTATATTTTTGACCTAGTGGTTAATGACCTTGTCTGCTAAGCCAGGAGGAGCACTTAGGAGCAATAATTGTATGATTAATATGAGTTTTGTGTCTAGTTTATTAATAACAAGTAGGTATATATTTTAAAATATATACCTACAGGTTCTGCCTGTTTGGGATCTGACTGTTGTGTTTTAAGTTTAAAAATGTAAATATTTAATGGTATTAGTATTAGTGATAATAATGTAGGATACAGTGTAAAGTGTTTGAATATTCGTTGTGGCAATACAAATACAAAATATCTTTACTATATACAACTAGCAGCTTTCTAGAATTCAAAAAAAAACTTCGTTTAAAAAAACCGACTTCAAAAACTAAAAAGTATAAAATAACTTAATTTGTATGTGCTACCTATTCATTGGTTTGAAGTCAGTGCCAAGCCAATGGAATAGTAGGTACCACTCGCTATATTTCGAGACGAACGTCGACGCTTCGGTTGTTTTGTTCAACGCGAAGAGCAGCTATCCCGCTCAAGGTAACGCGCGGCGAGTGCGGTCCCTACTATTACATTTTGGCTTGGCACCGACTTTAAACCAATGAATAGGTAGGACATACAAATTAAGTTATTTTATACTTTTTAGTTTTTGAAGTCGGTTTTTTTAAACGAAGTTTTTTTTTTTCGCTTTTTCGTCTTCCTCAAGTCTCTCATCACCATTTCATTTAAAATTTAATGATGTCTACAGAATATGAAGTTATGCATACAATTGCTCGTAACTTCATTGCAGGCGCTCTCGTAAATTTGAGGGTTTCCTTCGATTTCCTTAGGATCCCATCATCAGATCCTGATATGGTGGCCATGGGACCACATGGGGAGCATACCCTTTCGAATACAAAAATAATTTTCAAAATCGGTCCACAATTTACGGAGTAATCGATGTACATACATAAAAAAAATACCGATGAAATTGAGAACCTCCTCCTTTTGGAAGTCGGTTAAAAATTGTTTTCAATTTACAGCTGTAGACTACTATTTTACAGTTCAAACGAGAATGCCATTTACGACTTCATCGATTTCTCACTATATCACCACTGATTTTTATGCAGACCATATCTATTTCTAAGCTAGATTTGGTGAGGTTATAAATTTACAATTCATTGTTTAATTTATCGCTGTTTTTATGTCCCACTGTATACCAGTTTCGGCCATGTACAATCACAAACAACTGCGTTTGTAAATGTCTATTAAACTTAAACAAGAACGTAATGCTATTTAGCTTTTGTGAAGTGCGTAGCGTGGGTCTACAATGTTATGACCGTGCGATGGCTATCGATACAGGAAACCTATCTCTGAAGGATGAATGATGTGACAGGAGATAAGGGATCTCTCTCTACGTGGGATTCCGCCGCCTTGTATTATTCCACAGAGTTAACGGGCAGTTGTTTTTAACCGACTTGAAAAAAGGAGGAGGTTCTCAATTCGACCGTATATGTTTTTTTTTATGTGTGTTCGCGGATAACTTCGTCGTACATGAACCGATTTGAATGATTTTTTAATGGAAAGGAGATATCCCAACGGTGGTACCATGATAAGGACACTAAGATCTGATGATGGCATCTAAGAGAAATCGAGTCGAACCTTGAAGTCGGTTTTTATTTTGTTAAAATTTTAAAGAAACCTGTTTTTTTATTAAATACAATGAAAATAAGAAAAAGGAAAGAGTGAGTTAAGTGTTCAGTTCACAATGATTAAGTCTGCAAACAACCATAACAACTGTCGTTTTTGTAGTTATATTTAAATTATTTACATAAATCTCCAGCCAAATCTTGTTTTTAAGGTCGCACAAGGCCTCTAGAGAATTTATGTTACGAGAATATTTATATTTAATGTTTCTGTCAGAGTTTAATACGAAATTAAATGACTGTTTTATTACTACTTCACCGACAATAGCTTTGTGTAGGACTTGAATGGTGGCGGTCGTTCGCTCTGATGGACTATCCGAAGCGGGTGCATTCAACATTACAATGCATCATTTTGGTACAGAGGTACTTTACGTAAATGTATGTCTGGAAGTCAATTTGGATAGGGACATTTTAATTATTTAAAGAGAATATTTATGGCGGATATTGTTGTACTTTAGAATTTGTATTCGAGTCAATTTTGTTTTCACATCTAGTATCAGTTTAGGAAAAAGAACGACGAAATATAACGCTATAATTTTAAATTAACTTAAGTACCTATTTAAGCTATTAATTAATACAGTTAAGCTTAAATGTACTTCCGAAATAAAAATTAAATTCGAATTCATTGTCTTTTTCAATACTTTTTTTTAACCGACTTCAAAAAAGGAGGAGGATTCGACCATATATTTTTTTTTTTTTTTTTTTTTTATGTGTGTTCGCGGATAACTTCGTCGTTTATGAACCGATTTTAATGATTCTTTTTTTAATAGAAAGGAGATATCCCAACGGTGATACCATGATAAGGACACTAAAATCTGATGATGGCATCCAAGAGAAATCGAGTCGAACCTTGAAGTCGGTTTTTATTTTGTTATAATATAATCGCTTGTTGTTGATGTTTTGAATGTGCGGGTAACTACTTATTTTTTTTTGTTATTTCTAAACCTATGTTCTATCTTCAGCATCGGGAGCCGTACGTCCGTATTTGAAACAAGTGAGCCAAGTGTCGAATAAATTAAGACTAGCGTACTAGCAACCAAGGACAAAGCGACCCATAAGTAACTGTCAATCGTCACCACAAAAGATAAACAATTAGAATTGATGAAGCTTTGACCTCGTCTATACTTTAAAGAATTGACCACTCGGTAACAAAAAAAATGCAGTCGCAGGCAAAATGTGCGCATTTAAACGCGCGGTAGGTATGGTTTTTGTTGAATTATTCAAGTGAATTGTTATGTAGTTTTTTTGCTTGTTTTAAATTTAAACTTATATTTAACACACTACGTAAACATCCGTGTCAAATGTTATGGTAATTCGAATGATTATGGCATTTGACCAAACTTTGTTTTTGTCTCATTGCATCAAAGATATACAAAATAATGTTTATCCTTGTATAGATATGTCGCCACGATAATGCTGTTTCGAATATTCGATATTATGAAGGTGTAGCCGGATATCCAAACAAAAGCAACCCATCATGAGATCATTTCAGCATAGAAGATGACTTTATACGGATGGCGTGGTGGCTTAAGCGGCGTCCTCGGCGTTTTCTATTGCGTTGTGTTGTGGGTTTGATCCCTACACTCGACATCGATTTGTGTGATCCATTAATTGTTGTTGTGAATCTTTATATTGTTGCTTTTTAATAAAGAAAAAGATTGCTAGTAATGCAAATTGCTATTTTAGTCTTGGGTGATGTTCATAAAAGGAAGTACCGTTTAGGTGTCACTTGTAGCATAGCATTATCAGTATTCTACAAACTCTCCTACCGGTACCTACAAGGTATGTTATAAATAAATTGAAGGTTTTGCAAAAAAAAAAACGAGGTTAACACATAAATACAGATATGTACCAATATGACAAATAGAGCATGAGCATTTGTGATCCTTTTACAAGCCGCGCAATACGAGCCTCAAACGAGTCCATTCGATATTGAAACGCATCGAGGAACATGACCATTATGCATAATTTGCATGCCGAACTTCGGAAACTGTCTCAGTTTTTAAGAAATAAAAATTAAAGAGTAGAAAATAACTGCAAAGTTTTATTACCCATTTTTTTCAGAAATATCTGGCGGTAATATGGTAACCTATAGTGAGAAAAGGTAAGAAAGTGTAATAGAAACATAGACGAAACATTGCAGAGAGATTCAGTTTTCTTCTTAGTGTAGGTAGATAATCCAAAATGGAAATAACAAATATTTAAAAAAATACTGCAATGATGACCACCTAATATTCCGTTGCACTTATAATTTTAATATTATCGTAATATTATCACAAGAAAAAAAAAAATACTCATTATCTCGCAACGATCTGTTCTCATGCTCTTGAACCTTGCGTGAACTCTAGTAGGTATTTCAAAAAATAATTAATTACTTAAATAATGAAACATAAACTCGCCTTCTGCAATACCACAGCTTTACAAAAAAGATATAATACCTAACGTCATGGTGCTAACAAAAAATATAATTGCGCCACTGAACCGGACCGCGTCCGAAGAGAACAACAAACAATGCTTACGCTTTCATTTTCTTTCGACGAAAATTACTCTTGAAGAAGTCCCATTGTGTCCATTCAGCAATAAGTAGAGCACACTCACTGCCCTCACAAAATTGTCTAAAACTTCTTTTGTTGACGACGCTATAACAACTAATAGCGCGAAAACTTATTCGAATGCCTTTTTGTAAAAACAGTTCTTAATCTTGCAAAATTGAACTTAGAATCTTTTTTAAACACTTTTAAATTCAAATGCAAACGGCCGATCAAGTCCGAAGCTCGCAGGCGACTCGCGAACAGTGCGGCGCTCGATCACTATAGCAATAGCTACCTACAAACCACGGGGTCTATTGTGCTCGTGCTTGGTTGGCAGACACGCGAACCCTCCTGTCTCATAGCTAGACCCATAGCTATATCCCTCCGTCGTGCCGCCTCCCTATGACCGAACATTGAACTACGATTTCGTAAGCCTGGTCGAAATGTTGTTTGTAAACAAGCTTGTATTTGACTTGACTTAGAATCGACGTAACAGTTGATGTCTTAATAAATTGAAAGTAACGTGGGTTTACTATTTCTATTTGAAAGTTATTTAAATACGACTGTCAGATAACATAACACTCGAAAATGTTTGACAATCTATTTCCATTTTAATCATTTCGTATACATGATACTTAATTGTTTGTCTAAAGAACATTATTGAAAAGCTTTTCACGACTAGTTTTAAAAGTACGAGTAATTGAGTGTATATGTGATTAACATAGAAATAATTTTTACTTTATAAAAAAATAACTAAGTATGTATAAGAATACGCTTGAAATATGTTTAAATTTGTTTTATGTTTTAACCAAATATATTTTAAGTTTGAAATATATAAAAATAAACAATGTACTAACCTCAATGTGCAAAAGATTTTAATGTCAATAATAGAAAAAAAACAAATGAAACCACATTACTTTTTCTAAAATATAATTTCCGTTTATTTTTAAAGTTAATAAAAAAACATGCGTAGTTTATAAAATATGATGAGTATCTCCTTGTCTACGGTACAACTCTCGATACTTGCAAAGTGATTGTTTACAAGTTTAAAATACATCGATGAATTAGATCGCGGCCTAGAAATCAAGCGGCGAAAGTAATGTCATTGGCTATTAATACTAACTATTGTAAGTATAATACATACGCAAACTCAGACATATAGAGTGCTATCTAAACCACTTTTCTTCTGCGATTTAAAAGCAAATATTTCATATACACCTAATACAAATAATAAAATTGTAAGAGGCGATGTCTGTACATTAAAGATATTAAACAAAAACTAATTAAGGGAAACTCCCGATTTGTTAATAAAGTTACAGAACTCCAGATAGCAGTTTCTAGAGTTTTTGTCTGTTTGTCTGTGTGTTTGTGTAATCTCAGTCTGTAGAGATCGATCCCTCAACACTCAGAACAATGGGATGAAGCGTGGTGACCACTTAAACCACTATAAGTTTACCCAACAGTAGTTTCATCAAATTAATAACTACTAATGTACAAATGGCGCCCTTAACGCTGAATTGAAATTTCTTACAGGCATCCTTTGGTATAACAAACCGACTGTAGATACAAGATACAAAAACAAGACAGATAGATACAAATACAAGATACAAGACATGGGATCTAATTCATGGGTAGTGGCATATGTCTTGTATTTGATACAATAGAAGCCATTGAAACGATAATCTGAATTAAGCTATGGTTTCATTACCACCGATACCATATAAAGTTAGCGAATATTCGTTAATTACGATTCATCACACACAGTTAAAATTCAGTAATGTAGATATAATGTTTTATTGTAATTCTTTGAAGTTCTGTCTATTAGAAAGCAACTTTATGCAGAAGTAATATGAACTGTATTTGATTTCAGTAATGCGTAGAGGTAAACGCAGTTGAAATCATCGCTAGATACACATCTGCTACCAACATTTTATGTAACGTATTCAAAAATAAATGCAGTTAATCGGACACAATTATCTACTTTATTGGTAATGAGAATTTCTAATAGAAAATCCAATTATGTTTGGGCGTTCTACCATTACATACCACGGATGAACATTTATAAACACCTTCAGAATTGCCAAGCTCAGACCTTTAACATGAAACAAATGAGTTATTTTTACCCGACTACGGCAAAGCCAAAGGAGGGTTATGATTTTGACAGGCTATGTATGTATATATGTATGTATGTATGTTCATTTGTTCCCTCATAGCTCCCCAACTACTTATTAGAACTGGACAAATGAGGTATCGTTAGAAGCGTCTTGATCGTCTGCTGGTTATAGGCTATATGACGTGTCGCTGAATCTAATGTGGCGCCCTCTAGCCGACATAAAGTAATGAATGAAAAAAATAATTTGAGATAAATATGCCGTGTTTGGTATCATTTGAAAGGGCGTTACTTGTACATTTCAAATATATATATATATATTATATATTAATAATGGCACCAAAACATTTTAAATAAAAAAACTATAAACTAAAACCCAACTACGACAAAAAACGACGCTGAAAAAGTATGAAACAAGTTTCAAAAGCCGTAGTCACACCTAGAAACGCACCATAACATTTTAACAACGTGTGACTACGGCTTTATTAGTATTATTATTAAAATAATAATACATGAATAATAAGTTGCTAGTAAAATAGCTTAGTTTTTTTAGATTACACGACAAAAACTTTGTTCTGTTCTGGAGACCGCGTCTTGGCAAATGTAGTATGGGACGCCCTCTGGCCAGATGGCGGGACAGCTTACGTAACAGGGCTGGCAGCGACTAAACGCAAAAAAAGCAGCAGACCGAGCTCTGTGACGTTGGACAGCAATGGACTGCAACGGGATGATGATGATGATGATAACGGCAATATCGAGCAGACTGGCCACGTGATGGTGATAATAATTTACCACAGCAGAAAGTAAAAAGTTAGGAAATGGTTGAATTAAATCAATCAATATATATAAAAATCAATGTCACTTTTCGTTGTAATTTTATAACTCAAGAACGGGCTCACCTGTCCAAACCAAATGTTTAGGCTTTGTTCGGACTATTTAGTAGATGGTTTATGTGAAGTTTGCACAAAATCGGTGTAGCGGTTCTTCACTTATCACATTTTTTGTGTAGACGTAAACGAGGTTGCGTGGGTCCGCTATTTATGAATAAAATTTATATACCTATGTACAAAAACTGTCGAGCGGTTCTTCATTTATCACATTTTTTGTAATAACCGACATACACGCGGGCGGAGCCGCGAGCAACAGCTAGTATGCTTTAAATATAATCAAATAAATTTGTAACACAGTATCAGGTGTTTAACTTAATTTTGCGAATTTAAGATGACAATGTTTGAACCCGACTCAATTTTCCTTGAACAAAGTTATGCAACCCTTGCAGAATTTTAGTAAGGGAGGGATTAATTATTGTATATTATGATAGGGCCACCCATTAGTTGCACTCCACCCCAGTCACTGCACTGAGGGGTGTCTGAATCTCGAGTTTAAGGGTAGTTACGCGCTTGAACATAACTGTAGAAGACGATGTTCGGATAGATGCGGCAAATTTTCGAATATATTTAAACTATCTGTTAGAAGTAGTAAACTTATTACTAACGGCAAAGCCAAAAGGAAGGTAATATTTTTGGCACTCTATGCATGTTTGTATGTTCCACGTAGCATCTAAACCTCGAAATCGATTTTATAAATTAGATGTTAATAGATTACTAATTTTGGCCCGGGTGACATAGGCTACACATATACTTTACTAGTGGTTGCCCGCGGCTCCGCCCGCGTGTATGTCGGTTATCGCTGCAAATAGTAGCCTATGTATTATTCTGATGTATAAGCTATATTACTGTAAAGTTTCATCCAAATCCGTTCAGTAGTTTTTGCGTGAAAGAGTAACATAAACATCCATCCATCCAGCCATCCATCCATCCATACTTACAAACTTTCGCGTTCATAATATTAGTATAGATTACAAGTTTTTGCACAGTCTGGTTACATTTTCCGGTGTCTTTACATTGCCCACAGGCTCGATTTAAAGCCAAGATAAATTTTCTGTGATGTTTTGTTTTATATGTGGGCCTGTCAAAGTGACTCTAATCTGTTTGATGGAAAGCACAAGCAGAATCCAAGAGCAGTGGTCACCATACTCATTGCGAATGCAGACAATACATACAGCATGATGACCCACACCATGGCGGCATTTTGTGATGTTTCTACATAATTATAACTTACTTAGTTACTTCTTCATTCATCTTCTACATTCAAAGTATATAATTATGTATTATATTAGTTGTCTATTACCCATATACATGTACCCAGTTGTCTAATATATGTTTGTTACCTCATAACTTTAGACTGGGTGAACCAATTTTAATGATTCTTCTTAATAGAAAGCTGGTGCTTTCCATGTGGTCCCATTTCAATTTGGTCCAGATTGAAGTCGGTTTTTTTTTTGTTAAAATTTGTGATTATAGATAAGTAACATGCAGGCAGGCATAGAATAAATTATCATGCTCATTAATAGGTAGTAGCGCCACGCTGATTTTAAAACGAACGGGTGATTCGACCGGGGCAGTACTACCCTCTCACAGAAGAACCACCTAAAATGACAGTATTCGTGATGTCGTGTTTTGTCGGTGAGTGCGAGACCAGAGATCCAATAAAATAAGTTAATATTTTCGGACATCTAACACGACAACGCCATCTTGTCCCAAGCTAAGCAGAGCTTGTGTTAGGGGTACTAGACAACTGATATAAATACATGTATACTTTTTTTTGTAAATACATACATATTATAGATAGAAAATACGCAAACTTCGAAACATATATTTGCAGATCATACAAACATTTGGTCCGACCCGGGAATCGAACCCTCAAGCACAGCAGTCGCATACGCTACCACTGCGCCACAGAGGCAGTCAGATTATTTGGAGTCGGCTACTAGTTCAACCGGTTTTACCTGAATATCAGTTTTTCAACGAGCGACTGGCATCGGACCTCTGCAACCCTGAGGGTGAACTGAATTCAAAGATTGAATCGATATTTTTGAGGGTACTGATTTAGGAATTACAAATCAGTGCCTATAAATATAAAATGAACCCCTTTTCATAACTCTGCGTCATTTCGTTATTTCCTAAATAGGAATATTTTCTTTTTCGTGGGACAAAGGAACCCCAGTGGCTTTGCATTGCTTATCAGAGCTTTAAAGTGGGGGTTATTTTCAAAAAAGGAATGTATAGAGAGCCCTCTTTTTAAAGGCGCTTTATTATGGAATATTTAATTATATTCATTTTTATCTATACATAAAAATAAATATAATTAAAGTGTATGTTTGTAATTTCAAATTAACAGCTTTTCACTTAATGCATATGAAACTATAAACGATACTTACATGAAAATATTATTTTTAAGATTTTTGTCTATCTGTCTATTTGTTCCGCTAATCTCTGGAATGGCTGGACCGATTTTTTCGGGACTTTCATCTACAGAAAGCTGATGTTATAAGGAGTAACTTAGGTTACTTTTATTCTAGACCAGCCGCGCTGGTGCGGTGGTGCAACCCGCGATTATTGTTGTACTTTTACAGCAACAACCACGGGTAACACTGCAGGGCGCGGCTTGTCTAGAAATAAAAAACTATAAGAGCATAAGCTGTATGTGTGATGAGATTACAGTTTTAGAGTAGCTTTAATATCAATATATATAAAAATCAATGCCACTTTTTGTTGTAATTGTATAACTCAAGAACGGGATCACCTGTCCAAACCAAATGTTTAGGCTTTGTTCGGACTATTTAGTAGATGGTTTATGTGAAGTTTGCACAAAATCGGTGGAGCGGTTCTTCACTTATCACATTTTTTGTGTAGACGTAAACGAGGTTGCGTGGGTCAGCTATTTATGAATAAAATTGATATACCTAGCTCAATGTATCCTCTTCTAATTCAAGTTTAGAAGTATCGGTCACCCATCCAGGCACTGATCGGGCCGTCGTTGATTACCCTCGGTGGATTACTGGAATCAAATACATGAAGATGTTTTTTCTAAAGAATAATCATTTGCATATATGTTATTTATCTAGATGCATGACAAACTTAATGATGAAATATTATAGAGGTTGTTTGTAGTTGAATTGAATTTGTCGAATTGAAAAAAAGTTGAATGATAATAGAGGTAAATTTGTGTATATTGGTAGTATCTGATGTAGGTTCATAACTAAATTTACCTATTTGTTATGAACTTTTATAGAATTCCCTTTCTTTTTCTTTCTTTGCGCCTACCACATCATATTTTACGACACCTGAAGGTTGACTGGCAGAGAATGCCTCATGGCAGTAAGTCCGCCTTTGTACAACTTGTGCAATAAGTTTAAAAATAAATTAATAAAAAATAATATTAACTTACATCAATCCTAGAAACAGTTTTCTCGAAATCATAACATACTATAAATAATTTTACATTAAGTACTTACTCTATTGAAAAATGAAGACGGTATTTTAGCTTTAAAAACCGAATAACAAAAATAATACTGAACTGAAAA
This sequence comes from Diaphora mendica, assembly GCA_949125395.1. Classification (NCBI taxonomy): domain Eukaryota; kingdom Metazoa; phylum Arthropoda; class Insecta; order Lepidoptera; family Erebidae; genus Diaphora; species Diaphora mendica. The sequence continues at coordinate 36,749,549 of OX421310.1, read as the reverse complement.
GCTAGATAGAGATAAGTCGTTTATTAAATTCCTTTAATATGCAACAAAATAAATAGGTATAATTTGTTTTTTAAATCTCGAGATGAACAAAAGTCATTTCGCAATTGTTTGTTTCTCAAACACTGTGTATTATCACTAAACAAAGACAAGAAATCTTGTATGTATTTAAATGGTCTTAACCATCAAATTTTTTTTTAAAAGGCAATGTCCGAAAAAGTACCTTAGTTAAAATATAATGGAGCTGGAGGAACTAAATCAGGCAGTTTTATTAAAATAATCAAAAACCAGTTTGTAAAATTTAACATGCTACTTCTCTCACCTGTCTAAATTCGCCATAATTGGCAGGCAGGTGAACTCATTAGTGATACAATTATTACTTGCAGAAGCTCCTTCAAAACTTAATTTGACCAATTTTATGTTGTGTGCTGTTTTTATATCAAACCAGCTGTTCCCCGAAGCTCCGCCTGCACGTATGTCGATTAGCGCTATAAAAAGTAGCCTATGTCCTTCTCCAAGGTCTAATATTATAATTAGATCGAAATTCATCCAAATCGGTTGAGCGGTTTAGCCGTGAAAGCGTAACAGACAAACAGAGAGTTACTTTCGAATTTATAATATTAGTATGGATGAGTAAGTAATATAGATATTGACTACTTTTTACTCTGAAAAATGTTATATTGTCGTGGAATGTGCAAGGTACAATTATAACCGTGGGTAATATTGCATGGCACACATAGTGATGATATATGTTTACAAAAAGACTATGCTAATTAAACTAAAAGGTAGTAGAGCCACGCTGATTTCAGCACGAACGGGCCGGCTCGACCGGGGCGGTACTACCCTCGCACAGAAAATAAACGTAAAATGACAGCATTCGTGCTGTCGTGTTTCGTTGGTGAGCGCGAGACCGGAGGCCCAATTAGTCTAGTCAACAAGTTCCATACTTGTTGACTAGACTAAAAGATGCACAAGCATCACTAGGCCGCCATAGTGTGGGTCACCATGCTGCATTGTTGCATTCGCAATGAGTATGGTGGCCACCACTCGTGGATTCTGCTTATGCTTTCCATCAGGCAGAGTAGAGTCATTTTGGCGGGCCAAACATAAAAAAAAAAAAAACCTATGAAATACAATTGTCCTTGTCAAAATTGATGAATAATATTTTTAATTTTAACCCGATTACGGCAGAGCTAAAATGAAAGGTAATAGTTTTGACAACCTATGTTCATTTGTATCATACCGTAGCGCCTCAACTACTGAACCGATTTTAATGAACGCGGTCACACCGTATAGGTTATATAAATTTTTATCAAAATTACATTTTTACGTAGTCGGGTTATAGTTTTTTGAACTAATTATTCTGTTACTAACTGTGATACTGTACAAACACAACTAATCTTTGCCTTTGCACATGTTTCATATGATTATGAGTAGAATTTTTCTAGGTTCTATCCAGCATCGTAGAAATCAAATTACCTCTAATAGTTCATTTCAAAGGGCAAAGGGGAATGCTAAACATATAATGTTAGTGCAGAAAATGCTTGTCAAGTAACGCTAGGAGCCAAGTAAATTGCCCTAAAATGCCAACCATAGCGCATAAATCCAAATCTATTTATACTTTACACCACAAACAAAGCCATTAAATTGAATGGTACAACTTCATTTGCAGAACAGAAGTTATTGGAATCGATAAAACTGTTAGCTCCAGTGCTTAATTCTATGAAATATTGAATAATTTTATATTTCACCGAAATAAAACTAATTAGTAATGACTGACATTAAGTACTGCTATTCGATTGCGTTCTAATCCACACTATTATCATAGTGTCTGTCTGCCTATACGTTTGTTTTTTACGTGTTCACGCTTAAACCGCTGAACCAATTTGCATGATTTTTTAAGAAATAATTCTTAATGGAAGCGTGAAAAGGGGGGTGTAAGTTATAATGGAGAATCAATAACCGCTGAACCGATTTAGAGGAAAGGTGTGGAAATATGTAGTTTGAATTGCAAGTAGGGACATTGTTAGACCGTTAACCACAATAACCTTCATACTGCTTAAAAAAAAACTTCGTGTCGTCATATTTTTTTTCGTGATTATTTGTTTTTATTTTATATAGATTCTATACAAATATTATGTCGAGTGATCCAACATTTGCACGCCGAGCTTATAAGAGAAATGTAACTATATAAAAGTAAGTTGTAAATCATTATATGAACCACAAATTCTTCTATTTTAACTAAAGAAAGCGATACAGTTACGTATAAAGTTTAAATTCCACATTATTAAAGTGTATTCGAAGTCGGTTAAACTGTGGTGGCCGCACGTATATAAATCGATATAATAGGGCGTAAACATGCAATATTCACCACTATTGCATGTTTCTAGTTCTTTGTGATGCTATCGTATGCCATAACCTACTTTTTTTTCAGAAAGGTATTAATTAGTGCGATGAAGTTTAAATTTATGCGTGAAATGCCCATAGATCGATTTGAACACCGCTTTTCAAACTTCACTTTATTCTAGTTTTTCCCCTCTTCTTAAATACTGTCTTTCTTTTATCTGTTCTCTATAATATTATACAAATCTATATATATAAGAGAGTAAGGTGACTGACTGACTGACTGACATACCCAGAGATCAACGCACAACCCAAACCGTTGAAGCTAGAATCCTGAAATTTTGCATGTTGGTTCTTTATATAACGTGAGCACTAAGAAAGATTTTTTTGAAATTCCACCCCTAAGGGGGTAAATCAGGGGATGAAAGCCTGCGTGAGCGAAACCGCGTGTAAAAGCTAGTACATTATAATAATTATGTTTATGCCACGGCTCCACCTGCGTTAGCGTTAAAGTTAATGACAATGGCACACTACGCGTTACTACTAAAATGCGCGTTGGCTACATTAAGGTTATAATGCCGTTAAGACCTAATTCCTCATGAATTAACGCGTTAACACAGTACCACCATGGAGCTTGCAGCAGCTACACTAGTTGCGACAATGACGGTCATAAATTATTTTATGCATTTATGCAATTAAAAAAGAGAGAAAAACAAAAAAAAGAAGATGGTGGATGATTCAAATATTAATGATGTAAGGAGTATCTTAGGCTACTTTTTTAGACTAACTTCGCCCCGCGGCTTAACCCGCGGTACGACAATACTCGCGGGTGACACCGCGGGACTCAGCTAGTTCATCATCATCAGCCTATCGCAGTCCACTGATGAACATAGGCCTCTCCAATTGCACGCCACTTAGTTCGATCTTAGGCTTCTTGCATTCCGGTCCTGCCAGCTAGTTATATTATAAAAATTAAAATATTTTAGTTATTGCTAGCTGAGGCCCACGGTCTCGCCGCAGGACAAAGCTAGTCAAAAGAAATTAGCCTAAGTTACTCCTTAGATCATCAGCTATCTGCCAGTAAAAGTCTCGTCAAAATCGGTCCAGCCGTTCCAGAGATTACCCGGAACAAACAGACAGACCGACAGACAGACAGACAAAAAATTACTGATAGAAATCATACGTGGGTACCAATCATATAGGTTCCAAAAGTACATACTTTTAAGTACTATATTATTATATAAGTTCTAATTTACGTAAATAGGCTAAAAACATATAAATCATATTTTCCAATAGGGTAGTTGACTGTGTCGTAAATAAATACCTGTCTCCTTCATTAAAACGAATATTACAAAACATCTCGGAAAATATAATTATTACAGCTTTTCATTTCTATTACAAATTTTAATCAAATAAATGTTGAAATACATTATATACAAAGTGCACACGTCCTTGCTTTGCGCGCGCGTCCGGTAGAATGAGTATGACGGCGTTAATGTAGCCAACATTAATTAGCGCGCTAAACTACGCGCTAAAACCCTTTGATGTGTCCAAAAAACCGACACTCGAGTTATCGCTTAACGTCTAACGCCATTAATAATGCCATTAGAATTTAGAGCTTTAAAACGTTGGCCACATCTACGTAACGCCTAAGTTAACGCGCTAATTAGCGCGTTACGGCGCAGGTGGAGCCGTAGCATTACGGGAATTAACGCGATCACTTATATAAAGGTATTACATACCTCTGATTTGCCTGACGTTTCGACCAGGTTGCACTGGCCGTGGTCACAGGCTGAATGGCTTAGCGGTGCACGCCCTCCCGTCGTCGAATCCGTGAAGTAGAAGGTTCTTCGTCCACCCGCACATTTTCGATATCACATCACACTAATATATAAAGGCGAAAGTTTGTGTGTATGTTTGTTACTTCTTCACGCAAAAACTATTGAACGGATTTGATTGAAACTTTACAGTAATATAGCTTATACATCAGAATAACACATAGGCTACTACATGCCGCGATAATCGACATACACGCGGGCGGAGCCGCGGGCAACAGCTAGTTATTGATAAATTTTGTTTCGCTATTTGCCGTCACATACCACACTAACAGTGTCCCTATTCTGTAAGCAAACCGATGTGTTCCTATTCTGGTGTTTATCCGACTGCGCAGAAAAGCGAGGTGGTATGTTTTTTAACACTGGATTCCACGCTGTAGATAATTTAAAACCATCTTCCCGATTGAAAGTTTTATGCTTTTTAATCTCAATCGCTTCAGGTACTACTCTTGAGCAAAAGTTACGTTCGTTGGAGAGGACTTGCGTGCGGTGAAATTAAATCCAGTGGTTGATGCCTGCATCGAGTGCATGTTCTGCAATCGCCGATTTGCTCGTCTGTCGGTTATTCACAGCAGCGATATGTTCTTTGACCCTTTCAGCAATAGTCCGCTTCGAATATAAAAAGTGCATATATACACATACAAGAATTGCTCATTTAAACGTATTAGATATTACAAGAAGACATGTATAATAGCCGACCTTATTGGTAAAAGCAGTCTCTTAAGTCTTGTATGCTATAACCTATTTTTTTTATTTATGAGCAATGCCAAAGTGACTCTACTCTGCCTGATGGAAAGCATGAGCAAAATCTAAGAGTGGTGGTCATCATACTCATTGTAAATGCAGACAATGCTATAACGCTGCATGGTGACCCACACTATGGTGGCCTATTGAGATGCGTCTGCTTCATTGGGCAAGAAAAACGTTTTCTAATTCGATTAAATACACACATCAAAAGTGTCTAGGGATCAACATATGTGTCTAGGGATCAACATATATTTTTGCAGTAACTTTTCTCCTGATTGATATTAATTAAAATTTTCTTTAAGGATTCATCAAATAAAGTGTTTTCGTTTGTCACAGTAACGATAAACCAAGTCACCTTTGCATTAATAAAGAAATTTGCCATTTTCCTAATAAAAGGATTTTTGACATTTGAACCACTAACATTAAAGTTCGAAAAAAAGACTGAAATAACAGTTTTCTTTAAAATTTTATTAGGTAACTTAAACAATTAATAATCCGTGTTTCTACCGCGAACACTAACACAAGAACATCGGTTTGGCATACTCAAAATGAGTTCATCCAAATCACGCTGTGGAATGGCCGCCCATGTTCGTTGCAACAACAAAAAAAGGTCTTCTTGCGACTGGATACCCTCCATATTCGGCAGAGCTCTTCTCTGTAGCATATCCCATGCATGCTCAATCGGGTTCAAGTCTGGCGACTGAGCAGGCCAGGACCAAAGCCACATCTCAATCTCAAGAAATCCGCATAAAAATGCTTGATCCCTAGACACTTTTGATGTGTGTAGTTTGGAATATTGTATTATTGACATTTATAAATTCCTAGGTTGAAAAACGATATCTGTATTTAAAATATAAAACAAGCTAAGGAAAAAAGTTGTATGGAGAGTATGGACACCTTCACTACAAAAAAACTAGCTCATATTCTTGTGCAGTAGAGCCACACTGATTTCAGCACGAACGGGCCGGCTCGACCGGGGCGGTACTAACCTCGCACAGAAGACCAACCTAAAATGACAGTTTTAGTGCTGTCGTATTACGTTGGTGAGTGCGAGACCGAAGGCTCAATTATGCAGGGGTGACAGTTATCGTGGTAAGTTTGTGAGCAGTGGAATGCTCATAGAGTCATGTTGAGGGTGACGTGGATCGATCCGTCGGCCAGGGAGACCTGTAGAAACGGTGGTGCCGCTGGCCGCCCGCGGCATAGAGAGGGGCCCAACCGCGGCTAACCACCCTGGGAGGCTGCCCCGTCAGGTCGCGCTGGGGTATGTCTTTTCGTCAGGGCGAATGTTTGTTGTCGCCGATTGCGCTGCCTTGAGGACCCATCCTTCTCCACCCTTTGGCTCCACGTAGATATTGGCTCTACGAGCTGAATCTACGTATGCCTATACCGATCACACTCTGGGCTCTCTGACTCTGAGACAACTCGATTTTTTGAATATCTCAGTCAGGCAGCGGACAAAGCGCAGGAGCAGTTTCCGACCGCCGAACTGGTGTTTCTGGGAGACTTTAACGCCCACCATGAGTCCTATTTGGGATCTTCCAGAACTGACCACGCGGGTCGGACTGTCCACGCATTCACTCTCACGCATGACCTCACACAGCTGGTTCTCCAGCCCACCAGGATACCAGACATACCGAGTCAAGCGCCTTCCTTGCTGGACCTACTGCTGACGAGTCACCCAGCGCAGTACAGTGTATTGGTGCTCGCCCCTCTGGGATCCTCCGATCACTGCCTGGTTTCCACCACGGTTCCTCTTGCTGCCCCTCCACGACCAGTGGCAGCAAAAATACTTTATGGCGCTATTCGTCGGCAGACTGGGCTCAACGCTGCTTCAAAGATAGAGATCTGTCGCAAAGTGCAGCCGCCGTGGCTGGCGAAATCACTGTCGGAATGGAATACTATATTCCCTTCCCTACAGTGAGGTCGCCAGCCCGACGACCCGTCCCTGGTTCAATCGCGAGTGCGCCCATGCGCCAAAGCAATCGGCGTACCGCGCATGGACCAGGGCCCGCGCTCACGGCTCCCCTGACGTTGATTAACTAAAAGCAGCGTTTAACAAAGCCACTAGGGAATGCAAGAAGGCTTACATCAGAGCGGATGCCCAGCGCATCGCGCGGCTTGGTCAAGAACTCATCGCATACCCTACGGGTAGCCGAAAGTTCTGGCGATTGGCTAAAGCCATGCAGTCCAACTTCTGCCAGCCCTCGCTACCACCGCTGAAATATACAGATCACTTGCCCATGAGCCGCAGGAGAAAGCGAAACTGCTTATTGATCTCTTTGCGGCTAACTCCCGAATCGATGACTGCGGCAAGCACCCGCCTACCATTCCGACCTGAGACACTACAATGCGGGATGCAAATATCCCGGCTGAGTGATGTCCGTGCGGAGCTTCGGTCACTCGACATCCGGAAAGCCAGTGGACCCGACGGTATTCCAGCGGTGGTTCTTAAGAACTGTGCACCAGAGTTGTCTCCGGTATTGACGCGTCTGTATCGCCTGTCATATTCATCGGGAACTGTACCGTAGGTTTGGAGAGAGGCGAATGTTCAACCCATCCCCAAAAAAAGGCGACAGCTCCGACCCGGCCAACTACCGTCCGATAGCCGTCACCTCCATTATCTGCAACAGAGGCGGATTAACCCTAAGGCAAAGTAAGCACGTGCCTAGGGGCGCCAGGTTGCCAAGGGGCGCGCGCCATGAAATAATAGGGCCTCCGTCTTGTCCAGGGCCACCCGTAAGCCCAGTGCCTCGATGCGCCCGACCACCTAAGAAACGCCCCTAGTGAGGGCCGAGGGCCGTGACCAACGTGTCATCGGCGTAACAAATTACGCCCAGCCCGGGGGTAGACGACTTCGAAGGACCCAGTCGTACCGTTCCACAGAGTGGTCCAAGGACAGACCCCTGCGGAACGCCGCACGACATGGGTCGCCGTCTCAATCGCCCCCCTCTCAGTCCTCGTACGACTCCAATATACCTACTGTAATAACAGCTCAAGAGGGTTTCACATGTAAAAAATTATAGTAAGATATGTCAACTGCCAAGATAGTTAAATTATATAGATGCTAGAAACATGGGGGGGGGGGGTGGAGGGGGGGCCAATGGGATGGTTGCCTAGGTCGCTCTTAATACTTAATCCGCCTCTGATCTGCAAAGTGTTTAAGCGGATAATAAACAAACAACTGGTCCACTACCTGGAAGATCAATCCCTACTAAATGATCGTCAGTATGGTTTTAGACCGAACCGATCCACGGGTGATCTTCTAGCGTACGTCACACACCTTTAGGGTGAGGCTATTGACAGGCATGGGGAATCCATGGCCATTAGCCTTGACATGGCCAAGGCCTTTGATAGAGTTTGGCACCGTTCGCTTCTCTCCAAGCTACCGGCTTTCGGTGTGCCCCCAAAACTCTGCAACTGGGCTGCCGCATACCTGCACCAGCGCCGCATCAGAGTCCTTTGCGACGGTGCGGCCTCCGATTTTCAGTCGATTAACGCCGGAGTACCGCAGGGCTCCGTCCTGTCGCCCACGCTGTTTCTTCTGCATGTCAATGGCATGTTAGCCCTTGGCAACATTCATTGCTATGCAGACGACAGCACAGTTCATGGGCGATATTTTGGACATCCTACAGCCAAGCTTGCAGATATCGAGGTAAAACGACAGGAGCTTGTCGTTCAACTCGACCATGTTCTGGGCCGCATTTCCCAATGGGGCTGTAAGAATCTGGTCGAGTTCAGTGCCAAGAAAACACAGGTGCGCGTTCTCTGCCAAAAAGTCTCCATTCCTTCCCCTTCCCACTTTTCAGAACACTCAAATAGCATTACAAGGTAGGCTCGATATCCTGGGCATGGATATCTGCCGAGATCTCAACCCACGCAAATACGTTGAGAGTGTCACTAAAGCGGCCTCGCGGTAGCTAGGTGTTTTAAACAAGGTGAGACGGTTCTTCTCGCCCGGGCATCTGTGTCTTCTTTACAAGACCCAAGTTCGCTTGTGCGTGGAGTACTCTTCTCATCTTTGCGATGGTGCCGCACAGTACCTGTTTGACGCTCTCGACCGGTTGCAGCGGCGAGCAATCCCCATTGTCAACAGTCCTGAAGCCACCGAGTCCCTTGAGCCCCTGCAGTTGCGTAGAGATGTCACCTCTATGGCAGTACTCTATCGCTTGTATCACGGAGAGTGTTCTGAGGAGCTCTTCCAACTGGTCTCCCCTTCCCCCTTCCTCTACAGGACAACACGTGCCGGCCTTGGAATGCACCGCATTGCACACCATTCAGAGTGGTAGACATACGATCTCGTACTCATAGCTTCGGTTCGTCCTTTCTATGCCAAGCGGTCAAAACCTGGAACTCACTTCCAGGTTCTTTAAGCGGGGCGTAAAAAAGCATCTCACAAGGCGGTCATAGTGTGGGTCACCATGCTGCAATGTCCTTATTCGCATTGAGGATGGTGATCACCACTTTTGGAATCTGCTCATGCTTTCCATCAGGTCAGAGTCATTTAGGCGCAGCTATTACATAAAAAAAAAAGTTTACAATATCTTTCTTTTTGAAAATATTAAATGAAATTTAAACTGAAATTAAATGGACATGATAAACAACTAAATAAAATATAAATCATCATTATTAACAGTAATTAATTGTCCACTGCTTTACATAAAGCTCTCATCAGAAAGAAGGTTGTGTAAAAATAGGCCTAAATCTCCTTTGTAAAATATGAAAATCGCTACTTTATGAGTAGCGATCTTGTCAGTCCCCAACCCGCACTCGGCCAGCGTGGGGACGTTTGGCCTCAACCCTCTTCTGAGAGGAGACCCGAGACTAACCGTGGGACATTATGTATTGTTAATGTAATCATTATCATCAACAGCCTTATAAATAAATATTTCGGAGATCTAACACACAACGCCATCTAGTTCCAAACTAAGCAGAGCTTGTGTTATGGGTACTATACAACTGATATAAATACATAATAATATATACATTTGTAAATACATGCATACGTATTACACATAGAAAACACCCAAACTCCGAAACAAATATTTGCAGATCATACAAACATTTGGTCCAACCCGGGGATCGAACCCGAGACCTCAACCACAGCAGTCGCATACGCTACCACTACGCCGCCGATGCAGTTTATATTTTCATCAATAGTCTACTGCTGATTTGTAATATTATAGGGGTAATGATATTTTATGAATACCACAATGGGAGTGCTCCGAGAAATTGTTCGGGCTGATTCCTGCCGCCTCTTTCCGCCATCGTCCTACGCGACAGCAGTTTCATCTCCATCATTTAGATGGCTGGCAGTCCACAACTGTGCTGTTTTCTAGGAACTTTCTGCCTCGCACAACAAAACTGTGGAATGAACTATCGCCTGCGGTATTCCCGGACCAATACGACCTTCAAACCTTCAAGAAAAGAGCGTACTCCTTCTTAAAAGGCCGGCAACGTACTTGTGACGCCTCTGGTGTTGCTGGTGTCCATGGGCGGCGATAATCGCTTACCATCAGGGGATGCGCCTGCTCGTTTGCCCCTTATTCATGAAAAAAATGTTTAGATACAAAATAGAATAGATAGATGATATATAAACAATGCTATAGCCATTAAAGAGAGTGTAATATTCTCGGTGCTCAATCAAAGTCGTTTTACGAGACACCAATCTAATTCCATGTCAGAAAACACTTAAAGTTCATCTACTTAACGATGATATTATTTACAGCGTCTGCATCAATATCTGTGTCAATAAGCCGCATATAGTGCACATGAATGTATTATATATATTAGGTTATTAACCTTTTAAAGCCAAGGATATCACATGTACTTATGATTAAAAATTGTCTAAACATTTCGCTGCGGCGGTTACTTTATTTTTCATTTTGGTCACCTAGACAGAGTCCTAGAATAATACCACAATAATACTTTATAAATACTAAATAGTTACACTAACAGTTACCGAGAAATGTTTAGTTCATAGTCGGCATAAATTTTACACGCAATATAATATTTCATTGGGTATGTTAAGGTATACGTTATTCAATATTTGTAGGTGACCTAATTGCTGTACAAGGTCGGCTACTAACAATTACCTATATGATAATATGATCTTTATCACAAACGTTAATTCATTGGCATCATGCGGTCTTGTGATGTCATTTTATAACGTAATACATATTCATAGTTATTAAAACACTCGGTTATAGTGTTACTGATTACTATCTGAATAAAATCTTGTTTACTACATATAAACATAATATTAATCAACAGGTTTTATTTAAAAGTCCACCGTTGGACGTAGGCCTGCCTCTCCTTAGAAAGGAGGTTTTGGCCTACAATGCCACACTGGCCAGACGTGTTGGTGTAAGTTCTTTTTTATTAGAATTTAGGTAGGTAGTAGAGTCACGCTGATTTCAGCACGAACGGGCCGGCTCGACCGGGGCGGTACTACCCTCGCACAGAATATCAACGTAAAATGACAGCGTTCGTGCTATCGTGTTTCGTTGGTGAGTGCGAGACCGGAGGCCCAAATAGTCTAGTCAACAAGTTTCATACTTGTTTGCACGTTTGGCCTAGTGGTTTAACGGTCACTACGCCGTTTCCTACTTCGCCAAGTGTCGTGGGTTCAAATCCCACGTAGGACAACACTTTGTGTGATCCACAAATTGTTTTTCTGAGTCTGGGTGTTCTTTGTGTCCGTTACATGTATGTTTGTAAAGTCCCCCGCGACACAGGATTTATTCCTAGTGCGGGAGTTGTCTTTTTTAATAAAAAAAGAAAAAAAAAATCTGAACAACCCACCCAATATGGGTATCAATTGGCTTTAAGTTATTCCTTTTATTAACAAGAAATAAAGATTTTTTTTTTAACTTTTTAAATTAAGTACTTGTTTGCAGTGATATTGCCCTGCGAAGTTTGCTCTTACACCCATTTGATGAATGATGGTGGTGATACCTACTCTGTATTCTTAATCCATCACCACACAGATAAAACCACACAAACGTGGGAGAGCCACGCTTCGGCATGAATGGGCCGGCTCGACCGGATTGATACCACGGCCTCACAGAAAACCGGTGTGAAATAGCGCTTGAGCTGTGTTTCACCGAGTGAGTGAGGATACCGGAGGCCCATACCCCAACTTCTCCCCCCATCCCCATCCCCCTCTCCATCCTCCAAAGGCCGGCAACGCACTTGTGACCCCTCTGGTGTTGCGGGTGTCCATGGGCGGCGGTAATCGCTTACCATCAGGTGATACGTCTGCTCGTTTGTCTCCTATTCCATAAAAAAAATGTGAGGTACTGAGGCTTCTAGTGTTCGTAATTAGAGACCACTATCGTACTAACTGTACTAGTTACGCCCGAAGATGGTAGTTTACCAACCGGTAAACTACTATAACTTTAAAGTCTTTAAACCCACGAAATCTTCTTAAGTCTTTATCTGTTATCTACAAGGAGGGTAGAAATGTACTTTCTCCAGGCCTATCTCACTTCTATCCATAAATATAAAACATATCTACAAAATATATTCTACCAAGTTATTAGAGTCAGTTTAGCCAAGACCGACGATTCGTAAAATAAGTAAAACGACGACGAACGACGATAAGTAAAATATCATTAAGCTGTCTAAAGCTGTTGCTATCTCCCACAGAGTGACTCGCGTTTCTACGACATCGAGACGGAGAAATAACAAATTAATGCGAAGACTAGTCACTTGGCGTCAGCTTGTCTCCATAATATATGTAGCTGACTAGATTGTGTATAATCAGCCTTGTTTCAATTTTCCCAAGTGTTTTTTTATTAAACACGTTGTAAAGCTTGTTTCGGTGTCCCGGAAGAATTGGTTTACAAGCAACTGATAGTTTGAGTTCGTGATATCGAAAATGCTAAAGGCCTAAAGCTGAACCTTGCGAACGCTGAAACCGACTAAATGAATACATTTAGCCGTATTTATATAGATAGTCATCTACATGATCTTAGGCTTTTTATCCATAATTAACATCGAACCAATATGTAAACTCATCTAATGCTAAGGTAAGTCATATAAGATTTAACTTTATTAAGATTTAACATTGAGTCTCTGTTCCGTCGAAAAGCAAAAACTTATTAAGTGAAACTACGACATATCAAGGTTTGCTAACAAAAACTTGTGGGTGTTTATCAAGTTTAACACTACACATCAGATCAGGTGAGAGTCTGTCTGAGTATGGACAAGTGGTACTTATCTGTTCTTATATGGTAAGTCAACAAATTGTAGCTCCAAACGGTTTTCACTTACTACTTGCGGTTTATATGGGTTTGTCGACTTTGTTGCCATTTGTTAATTGGAGAGTTTATGTGTGTATCCAACTTGTTCAAACATGGCTTTTTATTTAAAAACAAAAACAGAAAGTGACGGTTATCAAATAATATTCTATCACTCTGTTTAAAATTATATTGCCACGAGTAGGTCTTATGGCGCTTGTAATTTTTTTTTAAAATGTCACTGTGTGAAATTAATTTCTTGCTAGATAGAAGTCGCATTTCGACGAAGGACCGTAATACTGTAATTGCTATTTAATATTTGATGATGATGTTGATGATAATGTTATCCGTCATCGACTCTATCCATGACTACATTGACTACTAGATGCTGCAGCGCGCCTAAAATTAAATGCCTCCGATTTTTTTGAGATTTGCTTTTTTATGTAAAAGCTTTCAAATTGACTCTGCCTGATGGAAAGCACGAGACAGGATGGAATCCAAGAGTGATGGTTACCATCCTAATTGCAAATGTAGACAAAGCAGCATGGCGACCTAGTGAGTGCTTTCTCACACCCCGCTCAGGACCCGGGATCATAGTGACAGGGAATCTTATTGTCAGTATACCTACATATTGTTGTCTCCACAACGGGCAATATAAAAAATTACGTAGTATATTCGCAGATGTATTATTACAGGTAAAAATTGTAAGCATGGAATAAAACAATAATTTCAGGATAATTTTGAGAAAGTTTTTATTTGTTTGTAAACGTTAAACATCCAAGGAGACATCTTATTCCATCCCGATCTATTCACAGTCTTTGCTAAACAAATAAATAGTTCACAAATATATAATAAAAACAATACCCTAATATCACTATTTATACAAAAGGCATTTTAAAACTATAATTTTTATCGCAAATTATGATGACATAAGTTCCTATTACAAAATTTATCAATGTTACGTGAATTATGCAAAGAAACTAACCTTGATTGATACCTAATTTCAAATATATTCTGTCAATAAGTATTTTATACAAATATAAATGGTTAACTTAAATAAAATAAATATTTGGCACTTCCATTGTGCCGAGATGTTTTTATTTCAGAAGAATTATATTTGTCATAATTTGTAATTACTAATATAATGCCACGATTTAAGAATATAGAGTATTTCAACGAATATTTGGTATAATGAGTACAAATACATAGTAGCTATCCTAGGTATAATTTAAAACAATTAATTATAGATATACGGTTAATCTATACTATATATTAGTAACTTTTTACATTAACATTGACGAATGAAATTTAAATGATCAACCTGATTCAATTTAGAGATTGTAGAAGAAAACATTTCTACGTAATACGTATAAACTAATATTATTAATTCGAAAGAAACTATGTATGTCTGTCTGTTATGCATTTGTCTGTTGAATTGGGATGGAGATTCTTTAATTCTTGAGCAAGTATATAGGCTACTTTTACCGAAATCTATACCAATATTATAAAGCTGAAGAGTTTGTTTGTTTGAACGCGCTAATCTCAGGAACCACTGGTCCGATTTGAAAAATTCTTTCAGTGTTGGATAGTCCATTTATCGAGGAAGCCTATAGGATATATATCATCTCGCTAAGACCAATAGGAGCGGAGCACCAATGAGGAATGTTTCAAAAACTGGGTAAAATTATCAAGCTACGAGCAAAAGGAGACGCAAACGAGGTTGCGTGGGTCAGCTAGTAACCAATATACGCACAGGCAGAGCTGCGGCCAACGTACGACAGAAAATTTAAAATCTTGTAATTACTTAAGAAATTGTAGTTTAATTGAGTTAGTTTGTTTTTTTTATCGTTAAAGGTACATTTTCATTTATACCTAGTCATGAAAATGTACAAATTGTTACACATTACTAAAGCAAACGAATTATAATGAAAAGACAATTTTTCAAGAAATCTAAACGAAATAATAGTAATGTTTATTTAATGTGCATGCATTTGTCATTGCAAACAGTTCCTGTGTTTTGTGTTCCTGTTATTTTTGTCGACGCTTGTAAAAGCAACGCATCGTTCAAATGCTTTGCTTCCAGTTTTAAGTTTTATAAAAATTAACAACAGGGATCCCATAAAGTACTTAACTATATCTTTTATAGTATACTAGTTGCTGTCCATTCAGTAGTTTTTGCGTGAAAGAGTAACAAACATCCATCCATCTATCCATCCATCCATCCATACTTACAAACTTTCGCGTTTATAATATTAGTATAGATATATTGTATAGTATGTTATATAAGTTGTCACTGTAGTGATATATTATAAAAATCTTTTTTCTACAACCTCCAAACTGTAACTGAAAACAATGGATCCTAAGTGACTGTGTTACTATACCTACTATGTTTATTGAGTTCAACAGATCATAATATATGATATTTTCTTTTAACTTCGAAAGTATATATGTTAATATAATTTTAGACAGATTGCGATTTCAATAGTGCTTCAGAAGTAAAATATTTTTTCTTAAAGATATATTTTTCATGAAAAAGTAGCAACACCAAGCTTTATGAGAATGACAAGGTTGTATAATCTAGATTATAAAATACCTAAAATAGTAGGTAATTTAAACATGCGCTGTCTCAAAGCTACATTACATTTTCTGTTTCAAAGGAGGTACGTTGTATCGCTTCATTCGTTCATATGCTAGAATAATTTAATAGTTCTAAATTTTGTATGTCACATCTAATTTAAAGCTAATATTGAGTATTCAAAAATACTTACAAGACGCACCTAAACCGTATATTTTTATACTAGGTACTTGTATTAGGTATAGAAGAGATATATATTACAAATTACTTAAACAGGACCCTAAAACTACTTACATTATATAATAATATAAAACGATTAGAAACTTATTATGCAGATGAATGAATTAATGAAATAATTTTTATTACAGGTGATACCTAAATAATTTTACTGTGTATGTACTGTGTGTGTTTATGTAGACAGCATGAAAAAGTAAAGAGTAACCATTAAATTGCAATTTCTTTAAAGATATGGATTATACAAGATTTGTTTCTAGCAAAGACAAGTATCAAAACCATGACTTCAGACTGACTGAATATTTATTCCAAAGGAACCGCGTTTTGAAATGAACTTGAAAACGGACTTTAGATACAAACACTAGTCAGAGAATAAATATTTTGTAAGAAAAGTTGAATATTGAAATTCATTTAGAAATTTCTTTACGTTGGGAAAATAGTTAGGAACGATGATCTAAAGCCATGGTTGTCTTTCCTGTAGATACACCCTGTATACTCACTGGATTGACAGAAATATTCTAAAACTAAAGACTATTATTTTTGTATAATGATAATGAATACTAGTTAGTAATCAAAAGTCACATTGTCAACTTTATGTTCTGCAATATATGCGAGTGCTTAAAATCTATTTTTGTTTGCTTTTCAATAAAAAATTTGCAAAACTCGTATGTAATTCTTGAGCAAATGTTTATAACACAGTATAAATTAAACTGCCTTTATTTAATTAACTTTTCGTGTATTATGCTTATTACATCATTGTACTCCTCAAGTCGTAATAAAGTTCATAGTAAAGTGTTAACCATTGTTATATATTCAATTTATAAAATCCCGTACAACCTGAACTATGTACGTTCCCCACTCTATAATAAAAAAGATTAATAAAGAGATCAGTGAGTCAGAAATAAAATATACCTTTGAATGGAAATTTTAAAATGAACCCTCCGATAAACTATTTAAGGTCGTGCTTTGCATATATGTTGAAATATATACTAAACTATACAGGGTTTTGTTTCCTTTTACAATACGAGTATAGGTAAGTTCTCAATTCAAAGAGTCGTGAGCTAGATGTTAAAAATAAAAATGACCTATCGATATTCATAAGAAGTGGACGAAATCGCTAAGTCTATTGACAATAAAACATCATACATTCAATACCAAATGTGACCGATTTTTATAAATTCTACTCAAATACTGGACACTACTCAATTATAAGCTCCAAAATTTTCTTACAAAAGACTTTGGTGTTACGTTTTGCCTAACTACTGGGTCCACGGCATGCTACAAGGTAATAAATTTCTCCAAAATACTGACACTACTACATTTTCTTCGCAAAAATATCCGCTACAAAATTTCTAATATCTGTTCAGACTATTACGCGTTTCATAGTAAAAATTACTTTATTATCGTAACCAATGTATTATTTTCGTGTTCAAAATCGTTCAAAAAAATATAATTAGGTCGATAGAATTTATTGTTCCCAATATAATACGGAATACACACTATACAAAAGTAGCAGAAAATGAAACTGTAGATAAGTGTATAAAATAATGTAACCTAATGGAAGACATTTATTTTGAATCCGAGTGCGTAAAAGTTTGTTTCAGCAGAAATATTGTTTTAGAAAGTGGAATGTGGGGTTACAGAGTCTACTATACTTACTGACTAATCATAATCTATAACTACATCTATTTAAACAAGAAGAAAATATGAACACATAACTTACTATTATAATAGGTTCACATAAATATATTAACAATATAATTAACGCTAAAAACTTGCTGAAAAATTAACATCTAAAATGTAAAGCGCTAAAATCAATAAAATCCAACCCGTTTATAGTGAAATACTGCAATTTAAATATATCAACGTATCAGTTCCGTTATTATAGTTAAAGCGTTTAATAAAGCTACAAATAAATAACACATTAAAATATTTCATTACAATAACTTAACATGACTGCTGTACAGTCTGTTTTGAAATTAATGCGGTACAAATGCGTATCAGAAAGATCAAAATCTGAACTACGTCTAACGAATCCATAGATATTCTTACGCTCATTACTTTCCACATCAATTTTATTTTCAGATTACCTGAAACTATGGCACTAACATCAAACTACTTCTTGTTTAAAGTATTACTTTCGAAAGTACCACAGTTCACATTCTGAAAGACAGTGGTGTACTCCAGTACCTCCGAGCCGGTCGCTACATGTAGGCTGGCTTCATCTTGTAAGCTCGTTTCCATATTTCACACAAACACACCGTTGAATGGAATCTGTAGAAAATTGCTAATGGCATTGACACATGAGTTATGATTGTCCAGGCCCACAGACCATAGAAATGAAGCTGAACAGGGTGTGATTCCGCTCGAGATTTCTCCAGAGTGTTTATGGCCCACATCGCCAAATTAGTGACCAACAGAAACGTTACTATTTCTCGTCCAGGTTTCTTTCGAAGCTGTTCGGCTGTCTTTGCTGATCTTCGGCTGGCGTCGAGAATAAACATTGTCTGACAAGTTGTCTGGATTAATGAAGACAGAGCTGTTATCAATATCAGTATAGTATTCTTTTCTATGGTGAAGTGCCCTCCGATTATGGTAAAAGTACCATAGATGAACATGCCGGTTTGAGCACCAACCAGGAGAATGTTATCCAATTCAAGATTTCTGTTACCGTCATATTTTAGTTTTCTCAAACAGAACATACCAGCTAAACTTGCAAAGGTTGTCATAGCGTATAATGCTAATTCGCAGACGTTTACTTCTACCACAGCTAACGTTGCATAATCTTTTTTTGATACAAGAACAAAAAACAGTATCAACGATATTATGGTTAGTACCAAAACAAGAATTCCAAAGAACAGTCCTTTATGCGCTCTTGCGCAATCAACGCTGTATAAATGCGGCGACTTTTTATAGGCAAGACCTTCTAGTATACGAGCTTTGACGATTGCTGCCGCTACATCTTTTGAAGGGTATTTTGAAATGTTCTTCCACATGACATAAAGGATCGCGGCACAAATGAGAGAATATTCGATCGTGCAGGGGAATAGGAAAGGAGATGCATCTTGGACGAGGGAGCCCATGATGTTCGTTCGTCGACATTCGAAAATGTGGTGGGGACCTTTGAGGCCTCTCGGTACGCGTAGATGAGCAGCTGCCGGGTGCGATGGTGGGACATCAGTCGACAGCGATGCAAACGCCTTTTGAAATGCTGAAAATTAAACAAAAATATTTTGAACATTTGTTAAAAAATATTCACACGAAGCTGCACCGCTCTGGCCTCGGGAGAGTTATATATAAAACAATAATATTGGATGGATATTAAAAATATAATGTATCGAATATTCTACTAAATATTCTTCATATTAAATGAACTAGCCCCAGTATATTAATTTTGTCATACCCATGCTGTTAAAGCATCCCAATACATATTATCTTCAATCGTTCGATGGCCAAATATTTGGGTCACAATGCCTTCCGGGCTAGGTCACATCGGAATGCAATCAACATACCGCTGTGACTGCTATCGATGAAGAGGGAAATTTTAATTGAAAATCTGCACCTACTTTTATATTGGTTTATGCGGGAAAATGAAGCCAACAATTGTGACTCAATTTAAAAGGACAGCTTTAACGTTAAAATGTAATGTATTACTAAATATTTACTCAAGAACTGAGAATAGGGTTATGAACTAACCACATGAATGCCTATTAGTTCTTATTTGAAACATTCTACATTCATTAACTCATCAGTATCTTAGCATACACGTATTATGGTACATAAAATAGTACAGGGACCATTATAGTGTCATCAAATGACGTCATCACGGGGAGTTAAAATCATCAAAACTTTCGGAGAGTTGGAATTAAAATAGATAACTACACAAAGAGATCTAAGACGGCGATATGACTCTATGCCTTTAGAAACTATCCACATATAAATTGTTTACGAACGTATACAACCTTAGATATTTCTGAATGGTTTTATTATTGCGTTATGTTATAATAATAGCGTCATAATTTATCAGTGGAATGAGAGTTTTATGGGCAAAATAAATTTACTAGTGCTACTGTTTTTTCCTGTCGGTAGGAAATTGTTTATTGCTGTTACAAATGTCCTAATTTTTTTTTCTACGACCACTATAGATATTTAATAGGCATTTAAATTACTGCTATAATTATATAAATCATTCATGTTTTAATCGAGTTCCAATCTGTTTGGTATTACATAAAGCAATAATTATTTACACAATACAAGTAAAACAAAATATATAAAAAAGTTTTTTAATTTAAACGGTTTTATCTAAAATAATGAACTAAAAGGTAAAAAAAAAATTGTCTGATAAAAAATGAAATCGTTAGGCGTAGCGTAAACTGAGTTGACTTGATGGAAACATGGGCCCAACGATTTAATTTTTTAAATAATTAAATAATCCGAAAATAGAGCACATTAGACAAAACTCTATAGCCAGTACAAAGGATATTGATTCCACTTTAGTTTTTGCACTTCGTTTTATCACCTTTCTTGAAGCTGGAATGTATGATTCCATCGACCACTCTTCAGGCATAGTTTCGCTCTTCCATATGTCATCGATAAGATCACACACAGCCTCCTCCAACTCGGGTCATCCATACTTCAGGAGTTCTGAAGTGATGTTGTCTACACCGGGGGCTTTGTTGTTTTTCAAGGTCTTCATGGCCCTTTTCACTTCCTGCAGATTCAGAGGTTCAAAGTCCTGCTCTCCGTAGTAGTAGTATTGGCCTTCTTGTTCATGTGTGCTGCTTTTATCACTGTTATTTAGAAGCTCCATAAAGTACTTCCTCCAGCGAGCCGAAACTTCTCTTTTTTCAGTAAGCAATGATCCCACTTTATCACGACAAGCTGTAGATTGCGGCTGGAATTCCCAACGCTGTGCGTTGACCCCACCGAAGAACTTGCGTGTATGGTGCATCCGAAGACGCTCAAGCTGCTGCACGTCCTCATGTAATGCGTTCTTCTTTTTTTTCTGCATAGTTTCCTCGCTGCAATTCTCAAATATCTATGTGTAGCTTTGTTCTCTTCGGTGTCTGCCTGGAACAAAATGCTGCTGCTTTAGCCATATTCCGCCTCTCCAAAGCCTCTCTAACTTCCTCGTCAAACCAGTCCCCTCTCATTTTTCCTTTCCTTGTCCCTACCTCCTTTCTTGCAGCTTTTTCTATAGAGCTCTTAATCACTTCCGACTCCATGTTCTCTGTAGTAGACCCAGTAGCATCCAAACAGCTCAAATTCGAGGATATTTCCATCTGGTATTTTCGCGAATCATTGTTCCATTTCGGTCTTTGCTTACCCTGCTCTTGATGTATACCAGAGGTTCGGAATCTGAACTTCCCACCTACTAACGTGTGGTCTGACTCGCAGTTTGCACTTCTAAACGAACGCACACCCAAGATGCTAGACCTTCGCCGATTGCATACGAGAACATGATCTATTTGATTATATCTATTCGTACCAGGTATTTTTCAGGTGCCTTTGTGTATATTCTTATGCTAAAATTGCATGCTACTGATAAACATGTTGTTTCCTGCTGCGAAGTAACATAATCTTTCCCTTAAATGCTATGAAATATATTTAGCTTTAATTGAGCGAGACAAATATCCAGGTCTGAAAGCAGGGCACAAATCCCACCGTCATACATACTCACATGCACATATGGGTATCATGCATATGCACACATACAAAACAAGTGAGAAATAATTAGCATGCCATGCAACCAAACCTATACTCGAGACGTGTTTCGCCCCTCCACGGGGTATCCTCAGGAGATGTTGACTCATCGAGCGTTTGAGCTCAAACGCTCGACGAGTCACTCAATTAGTTCTCACTTGTTTTGTATGTGTGCATATGCACGATACCCATATGTGCACGTGAGTATGCATGACGGTGGGATTTGTGCCCTGCTTTCAGACCTGGATATTTGTCTCGCGGAATTAAAGCTAAATATATTTCATAGCATTTAATGTCATGGATTTCCGCAAAGTAACGCCTGATTCCATAACTTATAATCTTTCCCCATTGTCACTTGTTGTAGAGTGAAGGGTGTGTTTTCCAGCAACACTTTCTAAGGATGCCTCCTTACCAATTCGTGCATTAAAGTCTCCTAGAACTATCACTGCATCATACCTGGGCACTGAGTCAAACACTTCCTGAAGAGAATTATAAAATTGGTCCTTTCATCCGTTCACCTGCATCCTCGACCGGCGCATGCGCACATATAAAAGTGATGTTATGAAACTTGACTTTTACTCGTTGTTTGCATAATCTGTCATCAATAGGCTCAAAACCCAACACTGCCCTCGTTGTTTTCTTATTGACGTATAAACCAGTCCCGTACATTCCTGTCTGTCTTTCCAGTCCGCTCCAGTAAAATGTGTCTTTTTCCCTCTCAATACACCCCGAGACCCGCCATCTTACTTCTTGGACAGCTGTTATGTGCAATCCATATCCTTCCAATTCTCCGGCTATCTCTTCTATCTTACCAGCTTGGAGCATAGTGAGGATGTTCTAAGTACCAAATCGTATAGCATATCGGTTTTTCCGTTACAAAAGCCGTTTAAAAAACAACTAGTTAGTGCATGTCGTGTTATTTTAGTTATTAACGTCGAATGTCATTTTAAGTGTCGTTTATTGAAATTAACTGAAAAAAAAACCAAGACCCGAATCGTATTTGCGTATCTACACGAAAAGTCCAATTTTATATACGTTTAATCAATAAGTTTATTTTTATTGATACGACACGTTGGCATTTAGAATGACAAATCACAATATGGTGTCACGTCGCAATTTTATTTGTGTTTAATCCTCAAGTAATTCGTGTGATGAAAAACGCTAACAGTCCCAGGCTTTGACTAAATCTAGCAAACAATTAAATCAAATCACAGCGAGGGTCACTTTGCGACAAAATGCCTCTGAAGTGAACATTGAATCACATTGATTAATCCAATTATATGAACACAAAGGATATTATCGAGGACGGGAACGCTATGAACGGGAACTAGGTTTGTAACATAATGTATGTTTAACCATGTTTGAAGGGGTTCTATGACAGGCTGTTTATACTTAATAAAATATTGTACATACATTAATATAACATTTAGATTCTAACGTTTATTTATTATCTTAGATATTAAATTATTTTAATAAAAATTAATCGTTTACTGAAAACATGTCTAATGAAATCCATCGATTAAATATATTTGAGACACTCTTAATTTACCAAGAAATTTGGTAAACGAATTACATTCTTCCCTAACATGAATAACTTTTTCTTTGTTTTTCATTCCCTGCAGCAAATTGCACAATTTCCTTTAGAGGGAAGTTTCTAGACGTGCACATTGTCTCCTTCTTGTTATAGGTACTTTGTTCGGTCTCGACCAGTGTACCCCTGAGGCTCGTAAACGGCGACCGAGAAAATATACGAGTGCACAATTTACGGCATATTATATTGTCTTTAGTGCACCTAATCTATGGGTCTATCTGTCGTACTTATTGTAACTATAAAAGAGATAACTTTCTCCTGATGTAGAAAATCTACAGACATTTTATACGGTCTAATAGGTGGATAGCGTTCTCTAAACGCAGATAAGAGAACGTTTTCAACTAAAACCATTGATATATTTATATACTGCTGTATGTATATATAGTGTGTTCATACCAAAACAGTAACATGCCTAACAAACCAATTATTCAAAAAAAACAAAACATCCATCATGCCGTTTTGGCTACAGAGCTTTCGAATCAAAATACATACCTACATAAATTACACTCGAAAATCAGTATCCTATATCTGGTGCAGTACGTAAGTGTCGCTTAAAAACCATTAAAATAAAGAGTAATAATTATCTGTTATGTTTTGTTTGGAGAGGCCTATGCCCAGCCGTGGGTTGTCAAAGGCTGTTGATGTGATGCGATGTGTGCACAATTATTAGGGTATCCGTATAATTATATTAGATAGCACCTCAAAAAACATAGAGGAGTGTTCAACACAAGATAAGGTAAACAAACTTTTTTTTTTATGGAATAGGCGGGCAAACGAGCAGACGTATCGCCTGATGGTAAGCGATTACCGCCGCCCATTGACACCTGCAACACCAGAGGGGTCACAAGTGCGTTGCCGACCTTTGGGGGATGGGGAGGGGAGATAGGAGGACGGGTTGGGGTGGGGTATGGGCCTCCGGTATCCTCACCTACACCGGTTTTCTGTGAGGCCGGGGTATCACTTCGATCAAGCCGGCCCATTTATGGGCATGAAGCGTGGCTCTCCCACGGTAAACAATAAACTAAGAAAAATACAAATGAATAAGTAAAGTATTGTAGGTAGGTACTCAATGTAGTGAATGAACTTGGACAAGTACACACTATGGATTATATGAATACTAGAGTCACATCAAAGAGCCAGTAGAACTAAACTATGCCATTCAATCGGTGTGCCTTATGTTGTAATCGATATTATATGCTTTCTTTTTCATTCATTCATTTTTCAGAAGAAATTACGTAATTTTAGAAAAGTTAAAAAATATGATAATTGCAAGAAAATTGTGAGAATCAGTCATTAACTTTATACACACTCTCTTTAGGCACACATACTCGTATTACTAGGCGTACGCATTCTGTCATCCATAACTAACTAGGTACAATTACATGAAATCGGACGTTAAGTATATATTTAAGTTTAGTTATGCATACTACCTAGTGTATTGCATACAGCTGTATCTATTCACTATCTTTTTCTGTTGGTAACAATGGTTATCTATGTAAGAATACGCCACCTTTGGATATAATTACTTTTTGTTAATAAAACTAGGCAGGTATTGAGATTTAATAATACATATATTGGGATAGTTTCAAATATCTGCTTGTAACGACGGTTCCAACGCTACAATTTTTTTTTTGTATGGGGACCCCCCCTGTTTTTTAACTTTTTTATTTTTAGGTTTTTTCCTACGCTTACACACAATTACCGAGCTGGATTCCAAATTTCATCCTTCTAGGTCATCTGGAAGTAGGTTAGGTTTAGGTACATATGTCAGTCAGTGCTAAAATTTACGACTTTTTGACCTTCATATCTTTATAACCGTCTGAGCTAGCTTCATGAAATTTGGGCTTCTAGATGTCCTCATGGATATAATTAAACACACATAGTTTTATGTGTTTACGTTAAAGAGGTTTTGAGTTATAGAAGGGTCAAAAGTGGCACCAAGTGGTTCGTGTAATATTACACTCGGCGCTGGCTAGCCAGTTCCTTTCCTTAAACTTGGCTTGACACGCTACCGCGTGTCTAGATACCGTTCTCACAAGTCTGGGCCAGCAGAAGTTCTAAGACGCGTAATTAATCCTTAAGCCTTTTTTTATTATTACAAATTTAATGAAATGAATGAAAAAAGAAATTCATTAAAACTTGCTATTTTTTTATTTATTTTACATTGTGAGTTTGTGAACTCTTAGCATAAGCAAAAAGTTTAATACAAAATTCATTATGGATCGGAAGAATTCATTTGTTTAGCTTCAGTCTCATCTTATATATTACTCGCTGATCCGGCAAACGTAGTTTTGCGTTAAAAATAATGGGGTATAAAAAATAGATGTTGGTCGATTCTCAGACCTACCCGATATGCACACCAAATTTCATAAAAATCGGTCCAGCCGTTTCAGAGGAGAATGGTAACTAACATTGTGACACGAGAATTTTATATATAAAATCTTACCGGCAATCTGTATAATCCGGTATTCTATACAATACCTAGCTAGGCATTGTATACAATACCTAAAACGTGTAGGTAATGTGTGAAATATTATTTATTTTATACCTACTTTGCCTAGGTATTTTAAACAATGCCTAATGCGCAGCCCGGAGTCTGCTTTCTACGGGGACAGGTCAAAAGCTCAACAAAAACACAGGGGATCTGGAGTAGTCACTGTTCTATCCAAACCTAAACCTATATACTTCAACTAATGAACTAATCCAAATGATTCAACAGCAACAGAGTGGATCTGGGATGATTACTGTTTTAACCTAACCTAAACCTATATAATTCTGAATAAAGTTGATTTTAAGCAAACAGAACACGTTTCCTTTGCTCGTTATTTTGTACGTAGTAGCTAGGTAGTAACATAAAATTAATAAATAAAGACCAACATCTATTTATTTTACACATTGCCGGTGGCGCAGTGGTATCGTATGCGACTGACGTGTTTGAGGTCTCGGGTTCGATTCCCGGGTCGGACCAAATTTTTGTATCATCTACAAATATTTGTTTCGGAGTTTGGGTGTTTTCTATGTATAATATGTATGTATTTACAAAAAAAAAGTATTTATGTATTGATATCAGTTGTCTAGTACCCATAACACAAGCTCTGCTTAGCTTGGGACTAGATGGCGTTGTGTGTTAGATGTCCGAAATATTTATTTATATTATTTTATTTATCCTATACAATCCCTATGGATTATATAAAATACCTAGGTACATCGCCTGAAATGCCCGGGTATTTTAAACATTGACTGCCTCGTTGGTCTCGCGGTTGGCGTGTACGACTGCTGATCATGAGGTCTCGGGTTCGATTCCTGGGTCGGACCAAATGTTTGTATGACCTACAAATATTTGTTTCGGAGTTTGGGTGTTTTCTATGTATAATATGTATGTATTTACAAAAAAAAAGTATATATGTATTTGTATCAGTTGTCTAGTATCCATAACACAAGTTCTGCGTAGCTTGGGACTAGATGGCGTTGTGTGTTAAATGTCCAGAATATTGTATCATCATCATCATCAACATATCGCAGTCCACTGCTGGACATAGGCCTCTCCAATTGCACACCACTTACTGAATACCTGAATTATATAGATTGCCTATCATGTATTCAAATATTAATAAGTATTATTTGTACCGTGCCCTAACTCAGATCAAATAAATCTGAGTGCCCTAAATATAAAAATCAAACCCATTTTAGATCATTTAGAAACTATTATAAATAATATTCTCTAATAAAATGTGAATCATAAGAAATGTATTTACGCGAACAACAAAAATACAAAAAGTAGTTTCTTTGTGTCAAAAAACGAACAACTTTCAATGAGTGACACTTGGTCGGAAAACTAAACAAAACCGAGAGATGGACATAACTTCTGGAAATAAGAGTCATTTCACCAGCCCGCTCTAAAAAGGACTTTAATTTTTGTTCAAAACTAGTTTATCACTATTATTTATAAATAAAATTATTTTAATAATTCCACTAACCAAGTCTGTGTGACAGGCCAATAGTCTTGTTCTCAGGATCGTAGAACGTCAGTATCTCGTGTTTGGTTTCTTGCACGAGAACATTAAGCCAAACACTGAGGTTGGTGCCCACCATGTGCATCAGGCCGAATCTTGCTACTATCTTATGTTTGTATACCTTCATCTGTAAAAAATGTTATTAAATTTGGATAATTATTTAGCGCAACAAGCAATGTGTCATGTAAACCCCTATTAGGTTGAATACTTTTTAAAATAAAATTAAGATATGAACACGAAATGACCTTTGATTTGTTCGAAATCGAAAAGTATAATAAATAAATGTTTCGGACATTTAACGCACAACGTTATCTAGTCCCAAGGTAAGCAGAACTTGTGTTATGTGTACTAGACAACTGATATAAATACATATATTGTTATTTTTTGTAAATACATACATATTATACATAGAAAATATCCAAACTCCGAAACAAATATTTGCAGATCATACAAACATTTGGTACGACCCGGGAATCGAACCCGAGACCAACCGAGACAAGCACAGCAGTTGCATACGCTACCACTGCGCCACAGAGGCAATAATAACACTTGTTTGTTATGTACTGTATATACGTATATAAAGCAGTTCAATAAAAGTTGATTTAATAATACGATTTTCTTTGTACTATCTACGTAAGATCACAATTATTCATTTTATGATATTGTTTATATTTATGTTCTTCTTTTTATGAACAATGAATTCCACAAATATACTATTATATGTTAAATACAATAAAAATGTAATCGAATCAGTGTGTAGTTACAAAAAAGATACCGTATGATGTTAAGTGTTTTGATTGAATCTAGCATATTAATTTAAAATCAAAGCGAGGTAGACGTAAATCGGATCCCGCTATTAAAACATGTTATAATTGCTATCTTTTGAAAATGCCGCTCTCCTAAAGGTATAATTAATGCTCAAAGATATTTGCTATTTCTACCTGTTACCGCCCGATTAGATGAAACCATTTTAATCAAATCCTCAGAGATTTGATTAAAAGTGATTTGAAAAAATGTAATATCAAAAAATATATTTAAAATTATTAAATATTTCGGACATCTGACACACAACGTCATCTAGTTTCAAACTAAGCAGAGCTTGTATTATGAGTTCTAGACAACTAATATAAATACATATATACTATTTTTTGGAAATACATACATAATAAACATAGAAAACATCCAAACTCCGAAACAAATATTTGCAGATCACACAAAAATTTGGCACGACTCGGGTATTGAACCCAATTCAATTTCAAGTGCATGCAAATGTAATAAATAAAATGCAAAACCAATATTATGAGAATGTAAAAATCATAGCAGATTCGTCTGAAATTATGATAAAAGTAACAGGAACCACCAAGATTTGTCCTGAGTGAACCGTGGGAATCGAATCCATGACCTACGGTTGAGCAGTCACTATCACTAACCACCAGAGCAACAGGCTAAAATAATATTCTTGTTTCATCAACTACACTTTGGAAACTGGAAGTTATAGTTCGTCACAAGCAGGCAGTAGATTTTGGTGTTTTCATCTAATTTACCTTGACAATCTAGTACATGCTGTGGCGTCTGTTGGGTCGATCTATGATTTTTAACAGCAGCTTCAATTTAACTTTCATCAATGTCACTTAGTATCTTAATTGAATAAATGATTTACAACTATGTTCATATGGACATTTTGCCTTCATATAACATTTAAATGTAATAAAATTGAGAACTCGTTAACAAACCTCATTGTTCAGGAAGATAAAGTACATCTGTATAAATATGAAGGCCATCCTAGTGGCGGGTGTGAGTGCGAGCAGCACGTTGTGACAATTGGTATTCCTCTCCAGTTCCCAGTACTGACCAAATTCTAATCCAGAGTAGATCATAGACCCGATGCCAAAAGCTGAAAATAAAAGAATAATTTATATCATGATCCAATGAAATGCATATAACAAAGTAGAGCTCGCGATGTAAAGTTACACTATTTATGTAGTCTAAGTTTTGATTCCAGATTTTGGAATGTTTTTCTATTATTTCACTAAAGTGCTATGGACATTATAGAGCTGGTTAAACCCGGTTCGACTATGGGTGTTAAAACTGCTTGCCATTTTACCGCCCGTACCATCCCGAATGTACATTGACGAGTTTTATAGAATCGTTTACAAAATATTTCAAAATTAAGTTACTTTTAAAGTCTAATACTCGTTTAGCAATACTCAATACTTTATTGCTTACATAATATAAATTGTATAGTTCGTAAACGTTCCTCCTAAGTAACCATATTTTAATAGGTACATCAAAATGAACTTAGTGTTCATTAAGAGCAAAAAGGTACTGTAAAAGAAATGACTTCTTAACAAAAAGGTGTCAACATAATGAGTAAAATTAATATTGAGCATCCCACTTGAAAGTAGCCAGATTCCAAAGGAGCGATAAAGTGAATGAAAAAGAGAAGGGTTGACTTCATGCTAATAAATGATGGTAGGGTGCCGGTTAATGATTGGTTTATGAACCATCAAGGCGGTGCCAATTTAATTGGTCCTACGTACTATAAATTAGGTTTCTTTGTTCTGATTTGGTTAACCTTTTGAATCGTTTTCTAATATCACCTGATAGTGACTCTAGCAAGTAGTATTTAATTCGATCCCTTGGAAAACTACTTGTAGGTATCATTTTCTGAAAATAGTTCTAAGTTTGTTGCTTATGTATGTTCTAAAGTCTAAACTAATCCGGTAGCTTTAGGTTTTACGCTTACACAGTTTTCAAAATCACATTTCAGTGACATTAAAAGTAAATTAGGCAGATTTAAAAATGATCTTTTACAAATATCTTGAACCTATTTGATAACACAATTACCATCTAACTTTAACTAACGTTTGAATCCTATAGCATTATCGTCGAAGATTGTGGATACCAAACTTGAGTAATCCCTGTCCTTGATACAGCTTTACTAAACAGAAGGTAGTTTACTCAACAAAGTAAATTGTATTAACGAAACAATTACGAAAGTCAGTTGCCGTGAGATTGACACGAAATGTTATAGAAGTAAGTATAAATTAGTATAAATTTATATTGAAATACTTCCAAACTAATATCGTACACTAATATTAGGAACAAGCGGTTTCTAAAATATCAAACACATACTAACATGAGAATTATTGAAGCTGTGTAATATACATAATATATTATATTAGTGAGTATATTATTCTATTCATAGAGAAAGGAAATCCGTGTTCATTAGATGGGATAGATTCAATGCTTATTACTTTGTTACATATTGATTTCACTTCATTCCTGAACTATGTTTTAATAATAGGTTAGTCTAATAGAACTGCTTATAATACACAGTTGTTGTCGGGCTAATATATTACACACTACGAGTATACAAAGACATAAGAAGGAATTACGTATATTGTTTATTAAAAATACAACACAAACAAAATTTGCTAGTTATTTTTGTGCTGTTAAGACTTTATGGTTGTAAAGGTAGTTCTAGTGTATAAATCTCACCAACTGCTCCCATCCTTAGGTAAAAGCTTCCATAGTGATGAGTCCGTGTGGCAAGTGCGAAGCCAAGTGACAGACGTTTGGCAGCAAGATGTGGTGGTAAGTGCGGGGCGGTTGCAGTGCTTCGCTCGGTCCGCGAAGAACATGAGTCCGACTCAGAGGGCGATGAACTTGATTCGGATTCTAAAAAGGAAAACAACGTTAATCTTGACCAGTATGGTGTGTTTTATTGCAAGTCCGGGTATTGTTGATTGATACTATGTACTTCTAACATATGAATAAAATGCCTTAAGTGTAGCTTTTTACCCAACTACGGCGAAGCTAAAAGGATAGTTTTGATAGTCTATTTATGTTGGTATGTTCCACGGTACCACTTAAACCGATTTTAATTTATAAGTTGTCAATTATACATTGGTAAAAATGGCCCGCTTGACACAGGCTACATAACTCTCAAGTTTTTAATAGTCGTGTTATAGATTTTTAAACATTTCTTGTTACTTTAATTGAAATTATGCCGAAAACCGAGCAATAAATATGTTTCTATAACTGGTTACTACTCGTTCTGAAATTAAATAGTGTCATCAGGATTCTAACCGAGTTTCAAAAGTTAAAGATTTCATTCTTAAAAAAAACATGTTATATTGGCGTAAAATACAATATTTCATTTCTACATTTCCCTTATGTTCACTCGACTTAACTCTTACTCAGATCAAAGAACGAAACATTTTTAGTAAAAATGAAATATCAGAAGGGGCAAAGAGCCGTGAGAGTGTGAAACAAGCTAGAACATTGACTGCCATGTTTGTCCGCCCTCCGTTGGGGTTTCTGCATCATTTAAATAACGAAATACGAAATCGCAGAGATGGAATAGAAACAAAATAGGCATTCGTGACTATGATGATTCAATTGCTTGGGGTTCCGTTTCCGTAGTTTCCTACTCTACCTATTTCACGTAGAATTTGTTCAAAAAAGAATTAGGATCATTCAGATACGGTCGTTTTCAATAACCTATCTCTAGTTAAAACTGGAGATAACTTTTTTTCAATATGATTGATTCAATACTTAGTGAAACGCATGATCATATTTCGTTCTTTTTTTTGATAGGTTTTAGTTACCAAAGAAAGGACAAATAGTCTTTTTAAGAGATTTTAGACTGTTGCCGAGTATGCCGTTAGTCCATTTAATTAAATTAATTCATTCTCCACGAATCTACGTTCGACCAGTACTTTATTACTACAAAAGATCGAAAAATACAAAAAGATAGAACAAACAGGAAAAAGGCTCCAAAATACTGTTTTACGAATCTGTGCAAGTGAAATCTCCATCCGTAGCCATGGCTACAATCAGGAGAAGGCAACATAAGGATGAAATCCACATGAAAACAAGGAAAAGTAGGTACCTAAAAACTTAAAGTGTGTTTACGCCCTATAACCACGACTTCAGCTCGTATATACAAATCGGGTATGAACGCATTTGTTTCTTATTCGTATACAGAAAGTTTTGTGTTACTTTCATATTCGTTTTCTCACGAATGAATAATGAATCAAAGAAATTTACGAGCATAGCGTAAGAATTTTTTATTGTCAAAAGCTAAAAAACTTCTTTAAGAATACTTTGACAAACAAAGAAGTTTTTATATCATTGACTATGAATGAGAATGTATTTTTTGAATGGGATTTCTGGAAAGTATCTTTAACAAATAATTCCCGAGTGTTTTTGTGCACTTTGCCGATTCTATAACAGTAATTTAATTACCCTTTTAAGGACTCCCAAATTTAAAACAATAAAAGGGTCGAGTATTTGACTATTACAAAAAATATATTATATCTATATAATTAACTAGCTTTTACACGCGGCTTCGCTCACGTAGACTTTCATTCCCTGATTTACCCCCTTAGGGGTGGAATTTCAAAAATTCCTTTCTTAGTGCTCACTTACGTTATATAAAGAACCTACATGCAAAATTTCAGGATTCTAGCTTCAGCGGTTTGGGCTGTGCGTTGATCTCTGGGTATGTCGGTCAGTCAGTCAGTCACCTTACTTTTTTTTGTAGTTATCTACAAAGTATTAATAACGAATTCCTTCTTCGTGCTCCCACATGCTTATAACATAACTATTTGGCTCAAACTCAAATTGAAATTGAAACGAAATGAGAATTTGGAATTCAACCCACGACTCGCTACAACGCAGTAAGTCACGAGTATGTTTCCATCGGTATGATTATATTATTCCTCTTTCAATGTCTCACCGAAGACAACACTAACTTCAATTCCGAATATATTAAATATCACGAAAAGACATTCTTGAAAGAAATATGCACGATATTGTGCTTCAAGTGTCTAGTTCGTGTTATAATAGTGGCGCGGGACAGACACGACAACACTTTTATTTAAATTTTGTTGTTTGTTATCCAGCAAGAACTTATAAGGCACTTTGCCGTCACACCCTCAGACATCGGTATCTATCTTGACAGGGTATTGTCAAAATGTAACGAGAAGCGAGATTTAAATGGAATAAAAAAGTAAAACACTCTTCGATCTAAAACTCGAAAATCAAATGTTAGCAAGAAAGTTTTTGGAGTATGTATGTATGCAAGTATTGCTGTAAAAAAATATATCAAAATACTTTTAAAAAATTAAAAGAAATATCTGAATTATATAAGTTAGTAATACTCTCTATCGTCAGCACTTGGTGGAACTTGTGTAATTGTGAGTTTTTTGAACTGTTTGATTGTGAGTTTAATTTCAAGAACGTATCTTAATTATAAATCGAATTGCAGGATATTTTCATACTTGCTTATAATTCTATATCTCACTGTCATCTAGTATGATAGCCTGTACCTACACCTTTTTTGGCAACGGGGTGGTAAATCTTTTCAGATCTTCGGCTCTTTACGGACGCAGAAGCCAAAAGCACGTTGTGTTTTTACAAATCACCTCAAATTTTAAAAATCAACGGCCGGCCCTTCGCCACAGAATAACTAATAGTACTAACGTACCTTGGCGCACTACTCTTGGACGAAACCAGACCATATGACTTCAGCTCCCCGCAAATCATGTTCACTATGGAACTCCAC
The DNA here is from genome assembly GCA_949125395.1 of Diaphora mendica. Lineage (NCBI taxonomy): Eukaryota > Metazoa > Arthropoda > Insecta > Lepidoptera > Erebidae > Diaphora > Diaphora mendica. The sequence continues at coordinate 36,715,694 of OX421310.1, read as the reverse complement.
CTCAAATTGTAACTAATTCTGAATCGCCCAGTAAAGAAGTTATCAATCTTTATACAGCTAGTTCCTCCGTTACCTTTTTTTTTAACTGTTAAGATATTAAATTACAATATTAATAATACCAATGATAGCACTTTGAAAGTTTATACCGAAAAATAAAGGAACTTGATTAAAAGATGACAATACTGTTAAGTACACTCGGCGTTTGGGAAAGAAACCAAAAAAGTGTCGTCCTTTGAGTGAATGAATGAACAAGAGCATCGCTCGAGGCACTTCGAGAGCTCGTATTTTCTACTTCAGCTCGTTGGCGCTCATTGTAAAGTAATCATGGAATTTCAACCTGACTTTGTTGAAGGATGTAGTTCTATTAGAAGTTCTTTTATGAGATATGACTGTCGAAGACAAACAATGCCATTGAAAAAAAAAAAAATTGTTATAGGAGCAAACGAGCAGACGTGTCATCTGATGGTAAGCGTTTAACGTCGCCCATGAACACCCGCAATACCAGAGGCGTCACAAGTGCGTTGCCGACCTTTGGGATATGGGGAAAGAGCCCGAGTGAGTGAGGATACCGGAGGCCCATACTCCAACCCCTCCCCACATCCGGAGGGGTTGGAGTACGGGCCTCCGGTATCCTCACTCACTCGGTGAAACACTGCGGAAGCGGTATTTCACACCGGTTTTCTGTGAGGCCGTGGTATCACTCCGTTCGAACCGGCCCATTCATGCCGAAGCGTGTCTCTCCCACGGTTAAAGTGAACTTTCTTTTATTATTTGTGTAGAAACGAAAATCAAAGCATTTGAGAATACTTTGAAAAATGTCTGAGAAGCTTTGTTAGGTTAAGTGGCAATACAACTACCTAAAATACACATCTTAAGGTAAATTACTTTTTTTCGTGAATAGGCACACCTAATGTACCTAATTGATTTTTCATGGTATATCATGGCTATGACATGACCGATCATGATTAATCCTCTAAGAATTATTTTTTAATGTCAGTATAAAAAAAGTTGTTTATAAATTCAATTCGAACTATATTGTTGTTTAACGTATTGGGAAAATCTCTCCAGAAATATGAGACCTTTGTAATTTTGAAATTAACAATTACAAACTTCCTCGTAAAGGCAGGGACGAAGAAATATGTATTAAAAAACATACTAACTTGGTAAAACGGTGGTTTCCTTTTCAGACTTCGAATTATCTCTCGCGAGTGCAGCATACATATACAATAAAAACACCATGCTGCCGATGTATAGATAGAGGTAGAAGCCCTGTGTACAATAAATACATATTTCTTTTCAAAGCACCAAACAAAAATACAGTAAAACGCACGATGATAGCAGAAATATGAAACTATGCTAGTCTCATAAGTCTACTGATGAAGCAGAGTTGCCAGAAGTCCAAGAGACAAACTTACATTCTTGGCAACGAGTAACTAACGTCGATGGTTTAATTAATTGAAAGGAAGTTTTGCGCAGATGTTGAATTCTTATATTCTATTCTTATTCTTAATTTTCTCTATGACGCCTCCCCTACTATTACTTACTAAATAAATTCACAACTTTTTCATTTAGCATTTAATTTTTTCTTAATTGGGCACTATCGCATGGCTTAGTTAATAAAATTAGTTTATTACTAGCTTTTGCCAGCGGCTCTGCCCGCGTGTATGTCGGTATTTAAATTTTAAAAATCTCTATAAATTTTAACTTATTATGTTATTCCGATGTCTATGCTTTATTACTGCAAATTCTCATGAAAATCCGTTAAGCAGTTTTTGCGTGAAAGAGCAACAAACACACACCTTTACAAACTCTCGCATTTATAATATTATATAAGTAGGAGTAGGATTGATTGTCTAGTATTTTTTTCAGCTTTTTCGTGATTTATTAGGAAAGGAGGATAGAACAGTAGTCAAGATCCTGCAATCGATACTCAAATACCTGCAGGAAATTATCCGCGATAAGTTAGATAATAATAATATCCTGACACAATTCAAATGGTCGTTTGTATTCAGCTTATGCTTTCCATCAGGCAGAGTAGAATCACTTTGGCAGGTCCATAGATTTCAAAAACTAGCCAAATAATTTAACAAAAACCGACTTCAAAATTCGACTCGATTTCTCTTGGATGCCATCATCAGAGCTTATGTCCTAATCATGGTGCTACCGTTGTGATATCTTATTTCCATTAAAAAAAGAATCATCAAAATCGGTTCATAAACGACGAAGTTGTCCGCGATTACACATATACATATACGGTCGAATTGAGAACCTCCTCCTTTTTTGAAGTCGGTTAATAATAGGGGAGAATAGAGGGAGTAGCGAGTGTAGAAAGAGAATCAATTCAAAACTCGCGTCTTAACTAAGGTAGGTGATCAGTAATGACGTCAGATAAACGACAGACAAAATACTGAAAAGTAATTTCCATAAATAAACAGTTTTGAATTAAGAGTAGTGCGTCACAGCTTACCTCATAGAAAGAGGGTGGAATGTATGTGGAGATGACCTCAGCCATGGGGAAGGCGATGCCCATCACGACGAGTAGTTTGCCGTACAGTGCAGACAGGGTCGTTGCCAATGCGTCGCTCCTGCATAAAATAATATCTTTTAGGTACTTTTTCACTTTTAGTAGTAATTACTATTACAATAACACTGATTTAGTCTTCTTATTAAAGTAGATTCTTCCATTAGATACTTAAAGATTTCTTAATTTGTAATAGATTATGTGTGAAAATTCTGGATAAAAATGAGTATATCATCATTCTTTGTTTTATTTATTTTATTTTAGCATAAATAAAGTAAAATTTATTAATATCAAATATTTTTACAACGTTAGTTTTATTATGTTTTATATATTTAGTTTAATCATTCATTGTTCTAGTATTCATTGATTCGTAAATCCCTTTGTTGATAGGTAGGTAATTATGTAGCTAACAACGAACAATTATGAAAAAAAAAATATACGGTCGAATTGAGAAATCTCCTCCTTTTTTTTTAAGTCGGTTAAAAATATCACGTGACTTAAGAGTTCTCAATATAAAACATATTTCATACATGCAATCAAATAATCCTTTTCATTATATCAATAAAAACAAAACATTGGGTTGAAAAACAAAACTATTTCCGAGACTTCTATCTCCAAATTAATAATTTGTCCGAGACAAACATTTTCTCGCCACCTCTCAAGCTTTACCTCCAACAAGATAATTTATGGAGTTCCGAACAATACTCGGCGGACGACTAGACTAAAGACGTTTACTATTTGTTTTACGACCATCTGTACCTTGGGGAATGAGAACCGGCTTAACTAAAGTTTTGTCCGATAGAAAACTTGACTGTTATGGATATAAGTTCACGAAAATTAAGTCTTCATCATATATATGTACTAGTTTCTGCTCACGGCTCCGCCCGCGTGTATGTCGGTTATCGCGGCAAATAGTAACCTATGTGTTATTCTGATGTATAAGCTATATTATTGTAAAGTTTTATCCAAATCCGTTCAATGGTTTTTGCGTAAAAGAGTAACAAACATCCATCCATCCATCGATCCATCCATACTTACAAATTTTCGCGTTTATAATATTAGTAGGATATATTATTATAAAGATTACACATTATGCAGGTCCTTAATTGTCTTGTGTCTTGATCTTAATGTCGTGGTATATGATAATCAAAGCAAAGCATCAAGTAATTTATAAAATAAAGCATTTAAAAAATGGCTTTGAAGGTAGGCTAGTAGCTGCAAGCTACTATATGTGACAAACTACGGCCACAAGTAGGAATACTTTCTTTCCTCTATATAAATTTATTTACAAAAAACTAAAGCTGTGTCATTCCTGGACCTCGACTATAATACACAGTTAATATTAAAACTAGATTCCATGATTGTAATCATAAAATTGCAATAAATAATTAAGAAAATGTATTTATTCAGATATATCACAACTAACTAAGCTGCCTGTATTCCTGTATACTTACACCATGCTATCCAAATACACACGAATCCGATTAAATTCCCTCGCATACAATACATGAATGACGTGGCAGGCTTTGCACAGTTGAGCCTACTGTCAAATCCGTGACGTCAGTATACCGTGATACTGACATACACATTTAAAAGCTTAAAATATGTTTATATTGTTTACACTGTTAATAATTTTAGTTGAATTTAACTAAAATGTATGCTCGTTTTAACGACTGCACGGTTGGTTTAGTGGTTTCAGCGGTCGCCGAGTGTTATGGGTTCAAATCCCACATGGGACAACACTTTGTGTGATCCACAAATTGTTGTTCTGAGTCTTGGTGTTCTTTGTGTCCGTTTCATGTATGTTTGTAAAGTCCACCGTCACACAGGATAAATATTCCTAATGCGGGAGTGTCTTTTTAAAATAATAAAAAAAAGATTGTGATGTGGTTTCCTGGTACATTCAAGTTTTCCTAGTTTTGAGCAAAATACTTAAACGATATGTTAAAGTGAGATATGTAAATATAAAGTTTAAAACCTTAACAAAATAAGAAGTTTAATAATGTTTAGGACATGTCAAAGGTAGTAGAGCCACGCTGATTTCAGCACGAACGGGCCGGCTCGACCGGGGCGGTACTACCCCTCGCACAGAAAATCAACGTAAAATGACAGCGTTCGTGCTGTCGTGTTTCGTTGGTGAGTGTGAGACCGGTCTCGCACTCAACAACATAACGATGCAGAAGTATCACTAGGCCGCCATGGTGTGGGTCACCACGCTGCATTGTCTGCATTCGCAATGAGTATGGTGACCACCACTCTTGGATTCTGCTTATGCTTTCCATCAGGCAGAGTAGAGTCATTTTGGCAGGCCACACATAAAAAAAATGTAAACTCATGTTATAAATCAACAAGGAATGTTGTAAAATCTACGGTACCTATTCGATTAACTATCTTTTTATTAGTAGATTAATACATAACATGATGAATTGACTTAACAACTTCATCAAGCGTGTAGTTAAATAATGAATTGCTAAGCGCTTAAACATTTACATTAAACTGTTTACTTCCAGAACGTATTTAGCATGTAACTTAACAAATTTGCAAGTAGATATCGAAGTACGAGAGAAGTACATTTGGCAAATTTATCCCAAGAACGAGGCATAAGGGTAACCAACCCTGTGATGGAGACAGATTACCTATCGCGATTTGTCTATCAAACACGCAAAAATCGGAGTGTAAGTGAAAACATAAAGTATGTGCCAATTGTCCTAGTTTTACAGGTGTGCATCAGGACTGAGGGCCCATTTTTTTTAATTTAGGTGAAATGATATAAAATTAAAATAGGAATTAGTTAAAAATAGTAAAAATCTAAAGCAATGGGTCATAAATTTCTTAAACGTGAAATAAAGCAGTTACGATCAAATAACTTGGGCCCTCAGCTCAGACGCTTGCAAAAATTACATAGCTTAGATCTCAGAAAGTACTGCCTCTAGGTCAATGCTTTTTATTTTCGAATTTAGTTAAGATTTTTTTAAAAGTTTTAAGAAAATCCCAAAACTGTACAATACGACATTACGGATTAATGGCGGCATAATATAGGGCCCTCAGTTCAGTAATGTCTCTACGGAGGAATCGGCAAAAAATGCAATTATCTGAACAAATACGTAACTAAAACTTTTTAATATTTTAGTTAAATACCTCTGTGAATTAGTTAAAAAGAAAAATTGAGACAGAAGCTAATTTTAAGATGTTAATCAAACTTGAATTTTTTTAAAACGTTTGAACTGAGGGCCCAAGGTTTTTCGCCTTTACTGACTTAAGTCACCCCCCAGATTGACGCAAACTATACTAAGTTTTTTACTATTTTTAACTAAAACCTGACATTTCATCCGTCGTTCTCAATGCTATACTTTAGGAGAAAATTGGTTTTAAATTTTTCATAGGAGAATATTTTGTAGGGTATACATGATTTTTTAGTTTTTTAGGACATATATAGGACATAGGCGGCATAATATAGGGGCCTCAGGGCCCGCCATAAATCCGTAATGTCGTATTGTACAGTTCTGGGATTTTCTTAAAACATTTAAGAAATTCTTAACTAAATTCTAAAATAAAAAGCATTGACCTACAAGCAGTACTTTCTGAGATCTAGGCTATGTCATTATTTGCAAGGAATTTAAACTCTAAAATAAACATACCTGATTGATAATTTTTGATTGATTGAACTTCTGTACCTATTTCACTTGCTCAAATAAAATTTCTTGTTTTCTCTGTTTCAACCACGGTTTCAACACAGAAAGAGGTACACAAAATACTTCAGTATTATGGATATAAATCACCTAGTAAACTGTTCACAAAATTACGCTTTGCCACCAGTTAATTCATAAGGGCGTGTCAATGCGTATAATTTATCAATTATAAAGGTACCGAACTGTCGTCCGGATTTCAATTACAGAGCACAGCAAATCCATTCCTATATCTACAATGTATTTTGACTCATAGACTTCATTGTATTATTATTTTTATCTCCATATTGAAAACAATAGAATTCTCAGTTGGCCAATTGGAATAACAATAGGAACTATGTTGATTGGTTTGGAAAATAGTCTTAAAAAGTCCAACCTATTATTACTAACGCTATCCTTTTTTAAATGAGTTATTTACGTATTTATGAAAAATAATTTACCCATTTACCCTGGGTGTAAGGAAGCGAACTACAATCTCTCGCTCCCAGTCAACCTCACCTGCACGTGGTGCACCCTGCTGAACGACAAACGAGGCTCTGGCGACCGACCGATGGCGGTATATCCATCCAAACCGGCGTAATTAAATACAATAGGCCGGTGACGGGCAGCAGCGTCGCCGGTGCAACAAGCTACGCCCTGCGATCACCAACCCGCCTGCCCAGCGTGGTGATTATGGGCAAAACACTCCAATGCAAAAGCATCAAAAGCCACGGCCCCCAGTTCCCGGCAGTCCTGCTATTCCTGGTCATGGTGGCGACCACGGTAACGGCGGCACAGGGGGTGCTAAGAATCACCGGGTTACGGGAGGCCACCACAAACGACTGACCCTGGCAACGTTTAATGGCCGCACGTTACGGCTCGACTCGCATCTGGCACAACTTGAGGTGGAACTTGGGAAGATTAGGTGGCATATCTTAGGGTTATGTGAAGTCCGAAGAGAGGGGGAGGATACCATAACCCTCGACTCAGGCCACCTGATGTACTTCCGCGAGGGAGACCAACAATCCCAAGGTGGCGTGGGGTTTCTGGTAAACAAGTCGCTTTCTGGCAACGTTGTGGAAATGTCCAGTGTGTCGAACAGGGTGGCGTACCTCATTGTCAAGCTCACTGAGAGGTATAGCCTCAAGGTAGTACAAGTGTACGCACCGACCTCGGCTCACTCGGATGATGAGGTGGAGGAGATGTTCGATGACATATCGAAGGCCCTCCACTTCACTACTAAGACCCACTACAACGTTGTTATGGGTGACTTCAACGCCAAAGTGGGAGTACAAACTTGCAGCGAATCGGTAATAGGATCCCAAGGAATTGGAAGCAGGAACCATAGAGGGCAAATGCTCGTCAACTTTTTCGAGCGGGAGGGGCTGTTTTTGATGAACTCATTCTTCAAAAAGCGGCCCCAAAGAAAGTGGACGTGGCAAAGTCCCGACGCTATGACCAAAAATGAGATCGATTTCATCATGACGGACAGAAAGCACATATTCAGAGACGTCTCAGTGATCAATAGGTTTAACACCGGTAGTGATCACCGACTTGTCCGAGGCTCTCTGAATATCGACTTTAAGGCTGAACGTGTCCGTTTGATGAAATCCAGGCTCCGACCAACTCTGCTCCAAGCCGCGATGGGATCTGAAAAATTCCAGTCAATTCTGGAAAACCGATTTGCTGCCATGGAAACCACAAGAGACGTAAACCAGAACCTTGAAAATGTGGTTCGGATCCTCAGGAATGAAGGTACGAGATTTTGTCAAATGCAGCGTAAAAGCAGGAAGTCGAAGCTTTCAGAGAGGACACTAGGGCTAATGAAGGAACGACGTGAGAACCCACCTGTCACTTCGTCGGCAAAGCGGACTCTAAACCAAGAGATCAGTAAGCTAGTACGACACGACCTCCGATGCTCCAACACTCTTTCGATCGAAAGAGCAATCGAGCAGAATCGGGGGTCAAAAGTGTTCGTACAATCTCTTGGAAGAAGCCACCTGACGAAGTTGACCACAGCAAGTGGAGAAGTCGTTGCTTCTAAGCCGGCCGTACTTTCGGAAGTGGAAAGCTTCTATGGCAGTCTGTACGCTTCGCATGCATCTCGACCTGATCCCGAAAATGAGGACCCTAGAGCTACATTAACACGCCATTACACTGAAGATCTGCCAGAAGTCAGCCTTGACGAAATCGAGATGGCTCTTGGACAGCTAAAAAATGGAAAAGCCCCTGGAGAGGACGGCGTTACTACAGAGCTGTTGAAAGCCGGAGGTAAACCCGTACTGAGGGAGCTCCAAAAGCTTTTCAACGCTGTCCTGTTCGAAGGGAGAACTCCAGAGGCATGGAGTAGGAGTGTGGTCGTCCTGTTCTTCAAGAAGGGTGATAAGACCAGGTCGAAGAACTACCGGCCCATTTCCCTTCTAAGCCACGTCTACAAGCTGTTCTCAAGAGTCATCACGAACCGTCTAGCGCGAAGATTCGACGAATTCCAACCACCGGAGCAGGCTGGGTTTCGGAGCGGATATGGCACCATAGACCACATCCACACAGTGCGGCAGATTATACAGAAGACCGAAGAGTATAATCAGCCCCTGTGTCTAGCATTCGTGGACTATGAGAAGGCCTTTGACTCGATCGAGACCTGGTCTGTTCTGGAGTCCCTGCAGCGTTGCCAAGTGGATTGGCGATACATCCAAGTGTTGAGATGTCTCTACGAAGCCGCCACTATGTCCGTCCAAGTACAGAATCAGCATACAAGACCCATACCATTGCATCGAGGAGTGAGACAAGGGGACGTCATATCCCCGAAATTGTTCACAAATGCAATGGAGGACTTCTTCAAGACGCTGCACTGGAAAGGACGCGGCATCAACATCAATGGCGAATACATCTCTCACTTGAGATTTGCAGACGACATCGTCATCATGGCAGAGACGCTGCAGGACCTACAACAGATGCTGAACGCTCTGGCTGACTCTTCTGTACGCATCGGCCTACGGATGAACTTGGACAAGACCAAGGTCATGTTCAATGAACATGTACTACCGGAACCGATTGCGGTACACGGCGCCGTTCTCGAAGTTGTTCAGAAATATGTGTACCTCGGGCAGACTTTGCAGTTAGGTAAAAACAACTTTGAGAACGAGGTGAACAGGAGAATCCAGCTGGGTTGGGCAGCGTTTGGGAAGCTTCGTCGGGTCTTTTCATCGTCGATCCCACAGTGCCTAAAGACGAAAGTCTTCAATGAGTGCGTCCTACCCGTAATGACATACGGAGCCGAAACGTGGACACTTACGGTACGGCTGGTCCACAAGTTTAAAGTCGCTCAGCGTGCTATGGAGAGGGCTATGCTCGGCGTTTCTCTAAGGGATCGTATCAGAAACGAGGTGATCCGGCAGAGAACCAGGGTCATCGACATAGCCCATAGGATTAGCAAGCTGAAGTGGCAGTGGGCTGGCCATATTTGCCGTAGAACCGATAACCGTTGGGGTAAACGAGTTCTTGAGTGGAGACCGCGTCTCGGCAAACGTAGTGTAGGACGTCCACAGGCCAGGTGGAGTGATGATTTACGCAGGACGGCTGGCAGAAGCTGGATGCGAGAAGCCGAGGATCGAACTAAGTGGCGTGCAATTGGAGAGGCCTATGTCCAGCAGTGGACTGCGATAGGCTGATGATGAAGTTTTGGACATGACAAGTCAACATATTCACTGGACACCTGAAGATTATCGAAGTCATTAAAATTATTACTGTAAAAATTTGCTCTTTGTACTAATTTTATGCATGCAATTGTAAACTTTAAATATTTCAAATTTTACGTTCCTTCCTCAGCAAAATTTATCTTACTATCCTAATTCATGAAGTACCAGTAACCAAATAACCAGTATTTATTAAAACATTTATCTAAAAATAATTGAGTACCTACCTAATCATTCGCGAACTGAAGAATGTAGATATACCTTTAAAATAAAATTAATGTAACTAAATCCAGGAGTCTATTTAGGCGATGAAACGCGATTAACGCACTTCATACTTCGTCAATATTTCATGCCTTTGACAGCAGGTTAACATCAAATTACTTGCTATTTATGCGAGTATGCTTCTGACAGCTTCCACTTCAAAATATGGTATACGATAAAACGGGTATAAAGTAAATATATATTACAAGCTTCGCACGGGAGCAATTTAGTTAAGTGAATTTATTTTGTAACATAGGTAGTTCTTGTTTTGCTATTTACAAATTTGACAAATTTAGTTACTTTTGTCCCTATGAAAGTTTAATCATTACTAGGAAATACGGTATATTACCCACAACTATGTTCACGAAGCTCAAAAAATAATATTATGAATATCAAATATTTTAGGGATGTTATACAGACTTTTTAAAGACTCCAAAGCCTCAAAAGATAAAGATTCTCAATTTGGTTTTAGTTTTATCGAAGTTGTTTTAAAGTTATCAATAACAATCATAAAACTATTCATGTCACGGAAAGTAATCAAACTAAAGAGGCTACTATTCCATGTATAATTCATACCAGAAACAGTATTCTTTATAGTCATAGACATAAGTATAGAATAGTGATAACAATCGGTACTCATTTATTCAACCCTCCTAATTTGGGAATGGCAACTTGTTAAAATTCAAAGGTCCGACACCGGACGAAACCAAAATCAAATCAGTTCAGAGCCGCCGGCTGCTATTAGTGCTACAGGGCTCAAATATTATTAACAGTTAAGGAGCTGTGATTACTTTAAACGATTCTAAAGAGTATAATATTAGTATTTATATCATTATGACGGAGTAATCGATGTACATACATAAAAAAAAAACGATGAAATTGAAAACCTCCTCCTTTTGGAAGACGGTTAAAAATATCTTAACACGTTCGCAGCGGCACTGATTTATCTGTATTTTCCATTACTGCATTACGAGGCCTTTGAAACCTCGTTCTGAACTAGACGTTGTAGCGGCACGAGGCTTAATAAATCCCACCGCCCGCAGGAGACAAAAATCCTTTCTTTGGTGCCAAATAAGGCGAATTGTACGGTTTTTGTCGCGATTATTATTATCAATGAGTTGATTAACCTAAATCTGCCGCCGCCTGTGGGCAGATTATTTAGTTTAGATACTATAGGTAAAATAAAATGTGGGGTCTTATGTACCCCATACCGCACTGAAACAGGGCAGTTTTTCATATTGTTTAGTGATGGGAAATAAAAATATCGATTTTATTTAATTGTAGTTACATATGGATGCTTTTTATTAAAACAGGTCAAACAATAATATTTTTTGCAACCGATACATTATGTGAGAATTTTCTTTACTTTTTTGTCAGCCTCACGACTTGATAAGAAGGTGCAAAGTTTTTTGTAGCATCCTACACATCTCCTCTTCTTTGATTCCGATTGACAAACACGTACTCGGCTAGCCTAATGACAATTACCTTATAAACATATCAATTATATTACATAACATAAAATAGTCTCACGCCTGTATCCCCTAAGGGGTAGGCAGAGGTATATTATAGATACACCCTCATTTCGCTTACTATGTTTAAGTCCCACGTAATAAGTGGCGAGCCTATTGCCGTTTACTGGGCACGTATTTACCAGTCTCCGTGCTGCTACTAGGAATTTCCTTACAGAAAAACCCAATAACACTTGTCCCGACCAGGGAATCGAACCCGGGACCTCAGGCACAGCAGTATAAATAATAAAATAATAATATCAAAATACCTAACACAAGGAACAAGGATAGAAAGCGTTATTATATTGTAATCCCTTACTATACATACATACAATACATTACAGTGTATAATTTATTATATTATATTTTGTATTTATGCACCATATTTTAAATATACATAGCTGGAATTTATTTATTATATTCCTACATAATTATTTCACTTCGACTGAGTATAATTTGTAAATATTGATTGGAAACTTACCTGTTTTTCAAATATCGGTAACTTTGAATTAGATTTACCACCCAGTTCCTCTTCATCATTAATAATATTATTAATTAACTTTCTTCGGCAACGTTTCGACATCTTATTATATCGCCACGGGCGCAGCTTTCAACGTTTTGTACAACACTAACCGCGTGAAGCTAGTGCGGGGGTACGAGGTGTTCGCAACCTCGTAACGCACTGTATTAAACTTTTATTTATTCAGTGCGGTACGAGTCCTAAAAAATTCGGTATTAAGGTAGCTATACCAAAAAACTCGGCATCGATAGCACATCTCAGATATATAGTTATCTCTTTCCTAGACTGAACCAGACGGAAGTTACGTCTCCCGCACGACAGAGAAGTTTAAGTTTTTCCTTAACGCTATAAAGACCAGACACGGACGAGGTGTTTTAAGCCTCGTTTTGCACTCAACGTGCTAAATTAAAACTGTCTCATAGTAAAGGCCGGGCGTCTCTCTCTGACAAAGAAGTTTTACAGTATACTTTTCACTGGTTAAACATGTTACTGAAATCCGCAAACTTTCCATAATTTTTCAAGGTTTGTGACAGTTTTTACAAGCTTTTTATTAACTTGCAATGTATGTATGTATGCTTGTATGTTCGGGTGGAATCTTGCCACTCTATTTTGAAGCAGATATCTTCAACCGATTTTGCTGAAATTTTGCAAGCATATGTATACACCGTGACAATACAATATTATAATGATATGGAGCTGATCTCATGCTGGAGCTGCAAGGTGGCCATAGGAACTCTGTAAAGAAACGTCGCAACGTCATCGAGTTTGGACTCGTTTGATTCGTCTCGAGGCATTCCAGTAAAAGCTTGTTTTTAAAAAGTTTTTTTTTTTTTTTATAAGCATTTGGGAAATTTCCGCACATCATTCGTATGGAAACTTCCCATTCTGTAAAATATAGTATCCCCTTCTGTAGTCATGCATAATTGGCATGATGATTACCATTAACTATTACTGTGAATGATTTTTTTTAAACTAAGAGAAGTTATAACAAAAACAAGTTTACCATTATTCATTAGTCTGTTCTTTTTCTTTCAAATTGTAGTTTATTTTTAATACGTCATAAATCGTAATCCGCAATTTATCGATCAAAGTTGCAACGAACTACTTTACTTGCTGCTTCGGAACCCTTCATGGGCGATTCCGACTCGCACTTGGCCGCTTTTTTTATATATTTTATAGCCAACAAATCTCAACATAAAAAATAGGGATATATAGATGGATCTGCATTATCCGCATATATATATATATATATATATTTGATAATGCAGTTTTTTTAACTTTTGGAAAATGTGGTGGCAATATAGTTGCCACAGCATTTTCCAAAAGTTTCCCTTTTTTTTATGGAATAGGCCGGCAAACGAGTAGACGTATCGCCTGATTGTAAGCGATTACCGCCGCCCATGGACACCTGCAACACCAGAGGCGTCACAAGTGCGTTACCGGCCTTTGGGGGATGGGGGAGGGGAGATAGGGGGAGGGGTTGGGGTATGGGCCTCCGGTATCCACACTAACTCGGTGAAACGCAGCGCAAGCACTATTTAACACCGATTTTCTGTGAGTCCGTGGTATCACTCCGGTCGAGCCGACCCATTCATGCCGAAGCGTGGCTCTCCCACGTGGAAAACAAAAACAATGAAAATTCCCTTAGAATGTCCCGAAAAAAAAAACATTATTTTCATCTTTTCATCATAAAAGTATTCGCTTTCACTTTTTGTTTGGTACATAGTGTTATCACCTCTCATTTGGTCGGCCTTATAAAGGGCTAATAGTCTTTATAGGATTCGGGGCTTAGTTGTTTCATACTAGAACTATGCGAAACGATATCCGAGAGAATAACTTACGTGTTCAATCCTCAGAATTCAATTTCGGCGAAATGGTGACATTTGTCTGAATCACGCTTACTTGGAATTTAATCGGTTCCAACCAATCTGATGTTCCACTTTGCTTCTTAAGTTTGTTACAGGAATTATTTGAGTTTATACGGTATTTTACATCGTGGAATGCGTAGGTGAAGAATTATCTAAATTCCACAGAGGTAAAATGTATACAAAATACAAATGAACATTTCTAAACTGTATTTTGAATATTCTGTTTGTGAGTAATAAGCTTAACATACACTTTTTGTTACGATATTGTACTATGTACGAGTATAATAAAACAGTATTAAGCAGGTTTGTGTGTAAAAATGCTTAAAAAAAATTACACGATATAAAATGGCGTTTAATAAAAAAAAAATGTTTTGTTCCCTATTTCTCATCAGTGAAACTGACTAAGGTTTATTTTAATAACAATAAGTAAACAGTCTAGCTTTTCCATTATGAGTTAAATAACATATATTATAATATCTATTTTTATCATATACCCACTTAATAATGGTTGTGTTGTAAGAGTGCACATTTTCTTTTAAAATAATAACACATTTTTTTGAGAGAGTTGTGATTTTTTGAATTGGATTGTAAAGAAGACGTGTTCCGATTAAGTACGGAACAAAATATCCGTCAAAATGTCCCACGGCACAACTTAACTCAGTTCGGCATAGAATAACTTTTCAAATTTTATACTAAGTTTTCACAATTATAATTCGTTGTTCTCTCGTAAAGCGCCATATTTTTTTAAATCGGAATAACCATATGAGCCAGCTGCAAAATTTCAGAGCATTGCTACTTGCACGAGAAAAAAAAACACTCAATTTAAAAAGTGCACTCTCACTATAGACCAGTGTCGATAAGTTTTAAAACCAAAAAAAATAATAGTAGAATGAAACCCATTAGAAAAGGAGTGAAATATTATAAAAATGAAAGGAAAAATAATTTACGGGCGATCTGAGGTCGGGAAGGGGATGGGGGGGAGGTTTTAAGGGTAAAAACGGTTTTTCTCGATTTCCCGCAAAACTAAAAGTCCTATGGAATAAAGTCAAATGGCAAAGTTGTAGGTAATAAAAAGACGTAAACTTTTGTATTTATACTTTTATCACATAACCTCATAATTTATGTGAAAAATTCAAAAAACCAAGTTTTTGGTTTTTTATTTTTATCTTTTACAATTTTCTTTTTTTTTCACGAAATTTGGTGAAAACTTAACTTTTTATGTCCCAAATACGCTGTAATTTATTTGATTGGAAATATTTATTTTTTCACCTGATATTGAATTAATATCGAAAAAGCATCCTAATTTTCAATCGAAAATTCACCCGTCAAAATATCAGCTTTATTTAAAAAAATTGGTATGTTTTCTGTTCGTTGAAATCTCTTCTTTCCGATGGGGAAAAAAAAAAAATATGTTACCATAGTAAATCTTCTCAGAAAATGCAAAAAATCGAAAAAAACTCGAATTCGAAAAAAAATTTTTAATCATTATAAATAATTTCATCTAAAAAATGTGATTGCTGCAATTTGTTTCAATTAAAAAGTTGATTTATTTAATGCTTATTACATTTATGTCATAGAAAATCTCATTATATATAAATATAAATGTAAATCGTACTATTAAATGTAGATACTTTATTCTGATAACGTTATTCATTACAATATTTTAAGCACATTAATCTTACCATTCATAAATATATGAAAATCGGCCAAAAGTTTGTTATTAAAAATATATATACAATATATATTTTATAAATATTTTTATATTTTTTATAGATTTTTAATATATTTTGTTTTTTTTTTTCGTGGGAGTAACTAAATTTGTATGTGCTAAATTAAGGTGATAATTATTTTTTAATCTTGTACTAAAATTTCATTCAATTTTAATCTTTAGGTTATGTTACGTTAAACATACTATTTTTTAAAGAAAATATTACTATTTTTATGTTTGAGTTGATTGATACAGATAAAAATAGAGATAGTATTTACCTTCCTATGCAGATTCGACTAGTTTTTTTTAACTAAACTTGTCACAATTATCTTAAAGAAACTCAGCGTGCACGTGTATTTTTATAAACGACTAGCTTTTACACGCGGCTTCGCCCACGCAGACTTTCATCCTCTGATTTACCCTCTTAGGGGTGGAATTTCAAAAATTCCTTTCTTAGTGCTCACTTACGTTATACAAAGAACCCACATGCAAAATTTAAGGATTCTAGCTTTAGCGGTTTGGGCTGTGCGTTGATCTCTGGGTATGTCAGTCAGTCTGTCAGTCAGTCACCTTACTCTTTTATATGTATAGATGTTGTATACTGTACTGTATTTCGAATACTGGCTAGGTTAACGGTTGTTACAGCTGCTACGAAATAGTAGGTGTGTATGTAGTAAGACCCAGACCCGCCTAGCCCCTTCCCCACTTCTCTATGAAATACCTTTTGATGGGCTAAAATTTTTCGTTGATCACTCATATAAGTTATCTTAAAATAGTTATAAATAGGCATCTACACATATAATTTAAAGAAGTTTCGACAACTTTCTCCAATCATTGTAGAATGTCTTATTAAATATTAATTTTATTAACTTATTTGTTTGTTAATTATAGTAGTATATTTTGATTTGCAATTTCTTTTTTATCAATGTAACATGTAATCTTACGTTTTTCGAGTAATTAAAGTGTACATTTTCATAAATAGCTCAAAATTGTATATAATTAAAACAAATTTTCGAATTCGAGTTTTTTTTCGATTTTTTGCATTTTCTGAGAAGATTTACTATGGTAACACTTTTTTTTATTCACCATCGGAAACTAGAGATTTCAACAAACAGAAAACATATCAAGTTTTTAAAAAAGCTGATATTTTGACGGGTGAATTTTCGATTGAAAATTAGGATGCTTTTTCGATATTAATTCAATATAAGGTGAAAAAATAAATATTTCTAATCAAATAAATTACAGCGTATTTGGGACATAAAAAGGTAAGTTTTCACAAAATTTAGTGAAAAAAAAAGAAATTTGTAAAAGATAAAAATAAAAAACCAAAAACTTGGTTTTTTGAATTTTTCACATAAATTTTGAGGTTATGTGATAAAAGTGTAAATACAAAAGTTTACATCTTTTTATTACCTACA
This sequence comes from Diaphora mendica, assembly GCA_949125395.1. Taxonomy (NCBI): domain Eukaryota; kingdom Metazoa; phylum Arthropoda; class Insecta; order Lepidoptera; family Erebidae; genus Diaphora; species Diaphora mendica. The sequence continues at coordinate 36,698,530 of OX421310.1, read as the reverse complement.
ACTTTGCCATTTGACTTTATTCCATAGGACTTTTAGTTTTGCCGGAAATCGAGAAAAACCGTTTTTTACCCTTAAAACCTCCCCCCCATCCCCTTCCCGACCTCAGATCGCCCGTAAATTATTTTTCCTTTCATTTTTATAATATTCTCCTCCTTTTCTAATGGGTTTCATCCTACTATTTTTTTTTTCACTTTTTATAATTTTTAAAGGCTTCTACCCTGGTCCACTAAGATACCATACACTTACATTATGTCTTTATATCCAAAATCAACACTGAACTCCATCCTTAAAGGTGATTAGCCTGTCTGCCGATTTCAAGTCCAGCATGAAATTAATTCTATTGAGTTTGACAGTTAAATATTCTGTAAATATAAAGGTGAACCATACCTAGAACACATTTTAATAAGATGTTCATTTAAATGGAATTACTGTACCTACTTATAATTTAATGAAAATAATTCAATATAAGGAAGTAACAACTCATTTCGTAACTTATTCAAACTGAAATCAGTCGGCGTCACTCTAATTACTCCATATTTACAACGTAATTTAGCATTCGCTTAAATTTTGAGCTTTCATTAAAGCGGCAGCAATTTTTCGCACTTAATTTTAATGGCTTGTCTGGTAGCTGGATTTGATGGTATATTTTGCGTTAAGTATTTTGGCAGGCATTTTATATAAACTCAGAGGTAATAGAACACCAGACAGTTTTTAAATATTCCAACATAAGTTTATACGGTGAGAAAATTTAAATCAACTTTTTGTTAAACTATAACATTCTTAAACCTGTGTGGTAAATACATAAATAGAAATATGTAAATATAAATATTCAGATAAGTATCTTTACATTCTGAAATAAATTACAATTAAACTGCTAATTAACTGAATAACTGGTGTATTTTCGATTTAAAGGCTTCTATAATCGTAAAAGCTCTCAAATCTCTATTCAGATATAATGAACGAGGGATCTTATATTAGTTTCAATGGTTGGATCAATTGGACTCGCCAAATTCATCTACCTTTCCAACCCTTGTTTATAGCTGAATTCATCGAGTATAGACTCATAATAGCACAGATTAGGAGCATCCAATATCTATAGATATGTGAGTGTGTGTGTAACTGAGAATAAGGGAAGGAGAATTTACCTTTCTTGATTAATATTCAAGATTTCAGTTTTGGCCCTTTCAAGATCTAAATATATGAAGATTAACATTACTTGGAATGGAAAGATACTTGACAAAAGATGCAGAAGTTTTCTTTGAAATTATGTTGAATTACTTTCATCCATTGACTGTAATTCTTAGGTATTTATCTCGATGTCTATTTTATGATCTCATATACATATTTATAATTAACTGCCTCGGAGGCGAAGTTGTAACGTATGCGACTGCTGTGCAGAGGTCTCCACTCCGATTTCCGGGTCGTATGTACTGCAAAAACTTGTTTCGGAGTTTGGGTGTTATGTATGTAAATATAATATATTTATGTGTTTAACTCCTATCAGATCCATACCATCAGGACGAGTATCATGTGACGAGTCTGTTCAAAAGTATATATTGCTCATACACGTTTTTAAAACCCTTCTTTGTGTCTAAACCCCGCACAGACGTAGTTATAATATATATTATAGCAATTCTTTTTATCCTAATTAAATAAATAAAAATAATAAATATTAAAATAATCGCTTTTTACTTTATGCATATGTATGTATACACGGTACATATATACCAAAATATCATTTTTTACCATTTTTGTCTGTCTGTCGGTCTGTCTGTCTGTCTTGCAGCTTATTCCGACTCATCTCTGGAACGGCTGGACCGATTTTTAAGAGACTTTCACTAATAGGTAGCTGATGATACAAGGAGTAAAAAGACTTTTTTTTAGACTACCTTCGCCCCGCGGTTTTGCCCGCGGTTATTATTGTACCGCGGGTAGCACCGCAAAACTGTGTCAATCAAAGCTTTCGACGAACACTTTGGAATTAAAATCTGTGATGAGGTTTTTAATTGAAAATTTAATGATAACTTTGAAGATATTAAAGGTAGTTAGGTATACAATGTTCATGTTTCTAATTGAACTGCACGGTTGGCCTAGTGGTTTAGGCGGTCGCCACGCCGGTTGCCAATTCACCAAGTGTTGTGGGTTCAAATCCTACACGGGACAACACTTTGTATGATCCACAAATTGTTGCTCTGAGTTTGGATGTTAATTGTGTCCGTTTCATGTATGTCTGTAAAGTCCCCCGCGACACAGGATGTTTATTCCTAATGCGTGAGTTGTCTTTAAAAAATAAATAGAAAAGTCTTTTGAATATCGGATGAATCGGCTGCCTAGACTCTATTAAAACCTAAGTTATGTTAATTCTACTTAGACATAATATCATTTTCATAAGCAGGCTTTAACATTGATGTAACAGGAAAGTAAGAATTTTCTGAATTTGAGTAGAAAACCCCTGTTGTGTAAAATTATATTTAACATAGCCGAATTATTTTTTGAACTTGTTGCAATATAAAAAACCATGACCATGACCAACCAAAATCCATGAGTTTGAATAAAAGAGTAGATTTTATTTGCTGAGTGAGAAAATATTTCTGCCATATTTAGATTTCCCGACGCCATCTTTGGCTGGTTGACATCGAGAAAAATCAATAGAGATATGAAACGAAATCATAGATTCGAACTCAAACATAATCTGAATTCCGTAACCAATAATCCTATAACAATAAAAGTCAAAACACTGACTTTCGACAAGTTCTATGTAATCCAGCGCTGACAAACGATAAATGCAATAGCTATATATCTTGGAAAATACGTCGACATAGAGAGAAGTACTAAATAAAATAGATATCCAAAAAAAGAAGAACCCTCCTTCTCTAAAGTTTGAATCAACTTTGAGAGTTTTTATTCGAGTTCGCTTTACAAGAAGATGCCAGAGTTTTCTGGTTTCCGTAAGTACTCGGTCCTTCGGGGAAGGGGACCCTCTCAAGCACGCACAGTTGCCATGGCAACGGCGTGTTATTGGCTCCCCACAGCGATCGTCACTACCTACTTACTGTTGCAACGGTTCCGTTCTCGACAATGATATGCCTTCTTTTCATAGACTAGCTAAAATTATGACGTCATGGGTTAAATGGAACGTCTGAATGGAGGGTGTGTCGCACACAATTGTCTTCATGTTTTTTTTTGCTAAACAATTGTACTTTGAAAGATTGCTGCTATATATCTTGTTGAAGAGCGCTTTAGGGTGATAGATGGATATGATATAAAATATTTTTGGTGTATTATTTAGGTAGCAAACAACTTATTTGAGTCAATATGTAACATAGACTAACGTTTAATACTCGTAAATATCACTCCTTTCCATCTTACTACGATATATCAAATTCAACTCAAATTCAAATTATATACTTATCTACCTACATAATGTTATATTTAGTCTTGTTACTAACGACTATAGAGAAATTTCACACAAAGGTTTACAAATATTTTCAAGAAACTTAGTACGACCGCAAAACTTCGCGTTTCACAATAGAGGCGAGGGTTGAAAGTTTAGTAATTATTATTTCTCCCCAGTCTCCAAATTGATGTACGACATTACTAACAATCTAAAATTCATTAATAATAAAATAACCTGCATAAATTTTTATAAAGGCAAACTTAGCGTAATCAAGTTTCGTAAACACCCTATGCATCATGCAGATTATACATCCATGCATCTTATCTATAGCTGCAAAATGTAGTATATAGTTAATACACACACAAATGTCTACTTCAATGATGATGCTGTGTAGTTCAAAGGTAGGCATTTAAGGCTTTACTTTAAATACTATCCCACCAAAAACATTTTCATGTAAAATGTTGCCGAGACGACTGCATATGGCTTACCCTGTGAAAAAGATATCAGATCTAATGTAGAGCCAAGCTTCTGAATCTACACGCCCTAACTCTACCAACCCTAACTTCACAAACTCTACATCGCAATAAAAATGAATGGCTTGGCTGTTCCGTTACTTCAGAAACTAAATATTCCCATAATAATTTACTTCAGAAACTAGATATTTGCAAACACAAAAGGCGTTTGTTTCGCCTTCGTGACTGTAGCGAAAAGGCGAAGCCTTACATTTTTACTGAGATGTAGAGTTTGTGAAGTTAGGGTTGGTAGAGTTAGGGCGTGTAGATTCAGAAGCTTGGCTCTACATTAGATCTGATATCTTTTTCACAGGGTAAGCCATATGCAGTCGTCTCGGCAACATTTTACATGAAAATGTTTTTGGTGGGATTTAATTTATTTTTGTAAGTTGCTTAGGGCAGTATTTTTTATTCTTTTTTATTTCTTTTTTTGGGGTGTTTCTTGTACATCTTCTTTCTTCTTTCGTAAAAGTCCGTGTACCAAAAATAAAACCTCTAGCATAAAAAATTGTGAAAGTCTCATAGAAACTTCCACCCCCAAATTTTTGGGGGTTGGGGGTCAAAAATAATAGGTTTATGATTTTTTGTTGTTGTTTGTATACTAAACTTAGTTTACACATTAAATTTCAGCTTTATAGCACTTCAGGAAGTACCCTAACAGTTTTGATGATCATCAGTGTGTCAGTGACGAAATCGGTGTTTTTTAGGTATCAATAAAATTTAAAGTATCAGAGCTATGCAATTGAAAATTTGTATGTTTCATTAGTCTATTACTGACATCATAACCTGAGAATTTGAACGATCTGGTATATCGGAAACCAAAGTTATAAGGGTTTAAAAAAACGACGAAACACTTCGAGAAAAGGTAGGTAGTGACCTTGCGCTTCGCTAGCCTCGTCTTGGCGGGGGCACGACCGTGCCCCCAGATTTTGATTGGTCGCTGTAAAACACATTTCTTGCATCACGAAATCTAGATCAAAGTATTTGGTACCTTTTTATTGGAATTCATACATTCATTTATGAAATAAAAGATTAGGAGGACAAACGAATACATACAACATTTTTATAGGTCCTTACACTTATCTTCTAAAAAGGTTCTTGCTTTGTATATCGGGCTGGTTAAGATCCATTTGTTACCTAGTCCGATTGTGATAATAATATCTAAGGAAATACATACATACATACGGTTAAAACGGTTTCTGATATACATATATATACATTAACTTTTAAGTGCAAAAATAAAAGCTTATAAGTTCAGATGTTCATTTGTCTAAAACAGCTACTTAATTTAATTCAAAATAGCATTCGTAATATGTTCCCAAAAACAACATTCACAGTCAACAGTCAGTGGCTAGGTACCTACAGAACATCTACTTCAACCCCAAAAGTATTTCCATAATGAATGCGCCAATTATTCAGGCGACTACGTTGTCAGCAATTCGCAAATTAGGTCAACTATCTGAAAGCACACCCCTTCCTTCAGTCTAACATTCATTGTTATACCAATCCACTCTCTTTTGTAGCTACTTGAATATTCCACGCAATCAAGATTGTTGAAAACAAGAGCGACTAGCGACACCAAATTAGAATGTCAATCTGATGGAAAACAAAATTACACGTTGTGTAGGTTTATGTTTAGGTAATAGCTTTTAATATTTTGAAAATATCGAGATATTATATAGTAAATTTATTAATATTATAAAGACGTAAAGTTTGTGACTTTGTAAGGTTGGAGGGGATAATCTCTGGATCTACTGAAACAATTTTGAAAATTCTTTTACCAATGGCATTATTATTCATTATTTGTGAGTGTCATATATATTTGCCCGAAAAATGATTACTACAGTAAACAATAAATATTTAATAATAAATATTTCGGACATTTAACACACAACGCCATCTAGTCTCAAACTAATCAGAGCTTGTATTTCATAATTTTAATTGATATAATTGAATTTAATTTTAATTTGTATCAGTTGTCTAGTACTACTACTAGTACTAGACAACTGATACAAATACATACCTACATTTTTTTTTGTAAATGCATACATATTATACATATAAAATACCCAAACTCCGAAACAAATATTTGCAGTTCATACAAACATTTGGTCCGACCCGGGAATCGAACCCGGGAATCGGATAAGACACAATATCAGACATACGCGGAGGCAGAACCGCAGGCCAAAGATACTAATGTAAAGATAGTAAAGGACATAGCAAATAAACAAACAAATAAATTTGGTTTTAAAAACTTTCTGTAAAATATGAATTTTAAAGCGTATTGTATCAGTTGAAATTTTGAATCCGAAACGGACCACTAAATCACGAGTTAGTTTGACATGAATTTTCATTTAAGCGTGATTCTAATCCTTCATAAAATTAAAAGACATAGATATTGCTGTTAATCATGGTCCTAAGGCTAGTTTTATACTCTTGACATTTTGTAAATCCTACAAACTTGCAGAACACTAAGCAATCTTACCAAGAGATTGGGTACTATATACCTAGATATAGCTTAGGTATAAGCTTGGAGTAAAAATTATCTTATTTCGCACTTTGAATCTATGTTGCGAAATTACCAACAATTCAATAACTTTTTACCACAGTGGTTTTTAACACAGTTTACTTAATCAGGAAAATTAAACAAAAGATATTATGAATGCACCTTTAAACGAAACAGAACACTAAAACTATTTTCCATCTTTCTTTGGTCACAGAAACACACAGTGTACGGCACAGCCACTCAAGAGGCTCTATGTAAATGTGTACCTCTGTTAATTTCCAAGCACTAGACTACATTGTGTCACCGCTCTAAGGGCTTTTCATTAGAGTGCATATTCAGTGGGGAAAATGCAATTTCCCTTGCGAGCGCGAATCGTGATTCTAGTGATGGGATAATTAAATTTATTTATCGATATAATATATTTTTTTAAGTTACGAGACGCATATAGACATTATTGATTATCCTCCTGTTTTACTGTTTTATTTTGAGACAAGCTCTGTACAAAACTTTTATTACGATCGAAACATATATTGCAAGTGTGTGTTAAATTCTAATGAAATGTTTGAATGCATGAATAACACGCGTGCTAATCATACATACACTTTTCAACACTTTTCAGTTTCTAATTTAATCAACAAATAGTAACAGGTTATTAAATATAATATATGACTTTTAAATGTCAAGGCGTCACCGTAGGATTTTTAATCCCTCTGTGTACGTCATCATTCTGAAAGTCTAAACCATCTAAGCTCATCTATGATCACATATCTATCGAAGCTTATCTATCTATATCTTAGCTAATAAATTTAGAAAGTCATCTGAAAACGTCGCCACACACCGATATTACGTGTATAAAAAAATTGTCTGCACTCAAGCTTCGGAGGGGGATAGCGCGAGCTTGCAAGCTTTTACGTATTCTTGTAATTTATTACACCTCCTCTCTACAGCATTATTCACCGTAGTAATTTTACCGCCTCGCCAATGATTGGTTCGAGCACATTTTTTTGCCAGCTCTCAAATTCATTGGTCATTTATTAACCGAAATGCAGCACGGTAGAAATAAATGACGTGAAATTGTGGGGAAAATGAGCTTAAGTCTGACAAAAAATGTGAATAAGAAACCTTACTTCATTTTTTAGAACGTTGATATTAGAAATTCTGCACAGTTAATTCAAGGTATGTAATAATCAAATGCTATAATCGGTAGCTTTTAAAGTGAAAAGACATTATTCCAGCCAGGTATTATGGAGCCAAAAACCACATCAATAAAGCCACACTCAGATCAATCTTAGAAGTGATATCTTAAAAGTTGTCAGAGAGAAATTCCAGAAAGAGGATTAAACCTGTAGATGATCTCGTTTTATTTCGTAAAGAACGGAACTTTTCAAAGTAACTCAAGTGACACAGAAAGTAGTTCATGAAACAAAAGTTATGAAATCCGAGAGCCAAGCAGGATATCAATCAAACATCAAGAAATCGTAGTTAGATCTAGTCACTTCGTAATTAGTTTTACTTTTACAGGACATAGCTCATTTTTAGTGTTTCTTAGTTTAGAACGTTTTCGAACATGTAATTTCCGTCGAGTCCCAGATACACTATAGGTAAGTAATAAAGGGAATAAGCCTAATAAATTGACGTCATTTGGTTATATAATTTCTTCCACTCGCCGTATTCTCAGAATAGTAAAAAGGTTGCTACTTCATTGAATGGTTAGTAGTTATAAATGAGACGTGTCTAAGTCGATAAATGCCCTTATGTATATTAGGATTGTAATATTGTTATAGGATTACTGTAAAAGAATCATTTACATAATTTAGTCACGGAGGTACATTTTCTATTTTATTTGTGTAATCCTTTTTAAAAAATATCAAAGCGTGCGTAGGTTGGCTAACAACGCTTTAATTCTTCGAATACCATCCTAATTCCTTTAGTTATTATTTATTTATTTAACTTGAACTTGCACACCACTAAAATATAATTTTGTACAGACATACAAAGAGATCTATATTAGGTACTAGCTGTACCCGCTACTTCGTACACGTGACATTTAGATCTTTAAGTTATTTTTATTCTTTCTCCGTTTGAACCTTCCCTGGACTACGACAAACATTTCAAAACCAAAATCAGCTAAATCGGCCAAGCCGTTCTCGAGTTTTAGCGAGACAAACGAAAACCAATAGATTTTTATATATAAGATTACAATAGGCTTAGGTTATTAATCAAAATATAATAGATGATGTAAGCTAAGAATCCAATTACATATAATACCTCATTTGAAATCGATTAATTAACTCTCAAAAAAGTATACTAACTTTTAAACTTTCGCGTTCCATGATGTAATAATCATATTTTTACGGGAATTAACGATATTGCTTACAGAATAGGGACCCTGTTAGTGTGGTATGTGACGGTACATGGCGAAACAAAAATAACAATAATATCGAAAATGTGCGGGTGGATGAAGAACCTTCTACTTCACGGATTCGACGACGGAGGGCGTGCGCCGCTGAGCCAGTCAGCCTGTGACCACGGCCAGTGCAACCTGGTCGAAACGTCAGGCAAAACAGAGGTATGTAATACCTTGAAATGAGTGATCGCGTTAATTCCCGTAAAAATAATAATTATTATATCTCAAAAAAGTAGTAACTGTCGTGGACAGTCGTCCTTGACATGTGAAGATCTTTTTTTTTTTAATATGAGCCTTCCAAAGTGATTCTACTCAGCCTGGTGGAAAGCAAGAGCAGAATCCAACAGTAGTGGTCACCATACTCGTTTCGAATGCAGTCAATTCAGCATGGTGACCCACATTATTGCGGCTTGTTGACATGCTTCCGCATAATGGGCCTCCGATCTCGAAGAACATGTTCTCCGATAGTACAATTATTCAATCTACGGTTATTGTTAAGTACTTACGCGCTTATAACGTGCATATGCTGTATAGCTGCGGAGGGCCTGGACATCCGCCGGGAGGGAGGTAGCGGTGCGTGTGGAGGACCACCAGGTGGACCGTACAACACTGGCTGCAGCGATAATGAGCCTCCTAAGGACATCGATGGTGGACTTGATAACCTGAGTACAAGAAACATAATATTCAAAGTTTAATATATCACAATAAACTTTTGTAATTTCCTAAATAATGTAAAGGTAATGTAATTAAACAGTAATAATTTTACACATGAAGACATATAATACACGGGCTATTATTTCTGTAAAGTTTATTAAATCTGTAAGTCATTTAGACAAAAAAAAGATTATTATAGGAGTGGCAAAATGAAGATGAAGTACGTGGCGATTTTTAAGTTCGACTAATTATTGTAAGGTCATAAACGGTTTTATGTCTATTTCGAAGTAATTTTATTTTAATTACTCTCCCTTGATATAGGTACATCGATAACCTAGGATATTTTGCTATATTCAAACAATAACTTGAATGTTCACGAATATTCACAAAGGGGATAACAGGGTAAGGGTACAATATAATAATATTTAAGTTAACTAAATTAGATCAATCTGTATAATTTTTTATATTTCAGACTGTGAGGATCATAGAATTCTGCATAGAAAATAAGCTGTTCTTTGCCAAAAGGCGTGATATGATGATTTACATAATGATAAATTAGAGTGTGGTGATAAAAACTATTATATAGCTTTTACTTACGAAAAATATTCATCTTAGAACCTTTTAAAATTACTTAAAGTCAGCCGAGTAAGGTTTGAAGAGAGAACTACAGAATTAAGTATAGCTTAGTCTGTTAAAGACGACAGCAAACTATCTCAAGTCCGTAAATCTCTGACAGAAATAGGGATTACTAATACGAGTTGAACTTATCAGTGCAGCGAAATAAAGTATCCTTCAGCCTTAATCAAACGCCTTTTAGTTCTAAAATTGTTTTAGTATGTATTAACTATATTAGATATGCAAAGAGTTATTTATTTATTATTATCGAATTGGATATTATTGGATTTCCAAATATGCTCAAAATGTTATTAAACTTTTGATGTATATTTACTAGAGATGGGCCGATCAGTACTTTGGCCGACTAGCCGACTAACCGATTAGTCGGTCCTAATAAGGCCGACTAGTCGGTCGACTAATCGGCCAAACCGATCGTGGTCTCTGACATTTCCGTAACTCTTCGATTACAGCTGATTCGCGCCCCAGTCGCAAACGCTGCCTGCGAACCTTGTTTCTTCATTTATGCTTCTATAATGGTCGGAGTCGGAGCGGTGTTTTAGTGTAAAAAATATTTTTGTGTCAAGATATTATTATTGTTGTTGATTGAAATGAAGAGTTACATGAAAAAGAAAATTACTTGTGCCGATGTTTTTTTTAACATGGGGACAATGTTTTTTTTTATTTTATTTAAAACCCTGCAAAAGTGATTCAGCTGAACCTGATGAAAGCTTGAGTAGAATCCAACACCATACTCACTGCGAACACAGACAATGCAGTATAGCGTGATGAGAGAGGCCTAGTGAGATACATTTTCACACGCCGCCTAAAGGACCCGGATCATAGTGGAAGGGAAACACGTGCGCTGGCAGAACGGAACCGTTTAGTTCCAGAGCGTATTCCTACGACTCTGAAGCGGTGACTTCCAATGCCAGTACGTGCTGTCCTGTAAAAGATGGGAGAAAGTGAGAATAGTTGGAAGAGCTCTTCAGAACACTGTCCATGGTTAACACGCTATAGGACTGTCACAGAGGCGATATCTCCCAGCAAGTGCAAAGACTCAAGGGACTCGGTGGCATCGGGACTGTTGATAATGCGGACTGCTGGCCGCTGCAACAATCAAGAGCATCAAGCAAATTCTGCGTGGACCCATTACAAAGATGAGAACAGTCCTCCACGAACAAGCGCGCACACAGATGCTCGGGTGCAAAGAACCGTCTCACCCTATTCAGTACGCTAAGTTTCCGCGAGGCCGCCTTAGTGATGCTCTCAATTTCTTTTATGTATTTGCTGCCAAAATGACTCTGCCCTGTCTGATGGAAATCATGAGCAGAATCCAAGAATGGTAGTCACCATCCTCAATGTAGGTAGTAGGTAGGTAATAAGGACAATGCAGCATGGTGACCCACACTATGGCGGTTTGGTGAGATGCTCTTTCACGAACCGCTGAAAGGACCCGGTTTCATAGTGGGAAGGAAACACGTGCGCTGGTACTGAGTTCCAGGTTTTGACCGCTCGGCACAGGAAGGAAGAACCGAAGCGATGAGTGCGAGAACGTATGTCTACCACTCTGAAGCGGTCACTTCCGAGGCCGGCCCGTGTTGCTCTGTAGAGGAAAGGACCGGTTGGAAGAGCTCTTCAGAACACTCTCCATGATAATGGCGATAGAGGATTGCCATGGGTGCTATATCCGCTAGATGTGGCCACAACGACCCTTTCAATCTAAATCAGAGACCACGCCGTCGCATTGGACCCTAATGCTGTTATGTGTAATCAATGTCAATGATTATTTCTCGTGGTGGAAAGGAAAAAAGTGCAAACACTACAAGCAAACATTTTTTTTTAATAAATGTCAGATATGTTTTTTATCAGCAAGTAATTTTAGAATCTGGTTACCAAAAGAAAGATTGCTTTGTTTTACATTTCGAAATGTATAAAACTGATTATAAAATAAAAATTGACAAATATATTATTGAGAAATACATACAAAGTAATAAGCCGAATAGTCGGCGCTTTTTGCCGACTATTCGCCGACTAATCGTCGACTACGATTGTTGCCGGATAGTCGGCTTTACCGACTAGTCGTCGACTAGTCGGCACATCTCTAATATTTACATAAATAAGGATAAAAATATGTAACTAATTTCAATGGATAGGTACTCCCAGCCAAAAATATTAAATAACTCCCACGTCTCAGATACACAAATAACAAGTAATTTGGATTTTCCTAGAAAACAAAACCATACAGGATAAATTAACTGTCTGTGTTTGTACAAATCAAAGCTTTGGTTCCCTCAGCAATTCAATTCGACCAATAAAGTAGTTTTATTTGTCGAAGTTATACAACTAAAACCAGATATGTTATTAAGAGAATTTTATAAAAAATACCAGTACCTGGAAGTGATTTCACTTTTCTCTTTTATATTTAAAAAAAAATTGTTACTTCAACTTCTTGTTTCTCACTTAAATTACATGATAAGACTATAAAGGTATAATTACGTTAAACCACAAGGGTTTTAGCTTAACGTAATTAAATTATATTTCGCAACTGAGCTATTTTTGAAATATAGTTGTTTAACAAAATGATTTAATTTCATTGTTACTATAAAGTAACAAATGAAGTTAACACTAAACCGGCAAGTAGGAAGAAAAAAATACATTTCAACGAAGTACAATTAAAAATAAAGCTTTTTACATTTACAGCTGCACTCGGAATGTTTTAATTTAGAGCACCGCGAATGAGACAGGAACTTTTAAAACCATTAGTTTGAGTACCTTTATATAGTTTTAGAGATTTTTTTATTAAGATAAGATAATAATTGCAGTTCTACATGATATGTGTATTTGTATTCATTAATATCTCCAACGAATGGTAATTAAACAGGTAGTTACTAGTTAACTTAAGAAATCGTTCGCATTTAACATTTACTACGAAAGTTTCATAATTAAATGTTGCTGCTATTTATAACTCCGAGCTACGTAATGCAAAGTATGGGTTAAAATTCAGAGTAAGGGACGAAAATAGACTTGCTTACACTGTTTATTTGCTTTACTATTGAGGTTTATTCCAGGAAATTTAATTAAATGTTATATATTTGACGTTTCATAGACCTAAGACTTATGGATTTATCAAGAACTTAGCGTGTTATGTTCTGCGTTATGTTAAGCGAAGGCCATGGGCAAGACCAGCCCCCCTAGCCAAGTTGCAAGCGTTCTTCTTTCTGCAATCTTTAACACCTTAATTCTCGTGTGTCATTGATTGCAGAAAGAAGAACGCTTGCAACTTGGCTCGGGGGCAGGAGCGAAATCAAGCGAGACGCTCAAGACAGAACGGGAATGTGATACAACTGTGGACGCCTTCTGCCCCATCTAGGGGACATAGAACCTTAAGTCAAGTAAGTCAAGCGTGCTATGGATGGATTGTTACTCTCATATGATAGTTTGTCTAAAGCGTTTTATTTTTATAAAAAACAATATTATTAATTCGAACTATCTGTCTGTCTGTTGCCCTTTCACAGCAGCAAAAAATTGCCATGGAGATACTTTGATTTTTGACAAAGGACAAAGACTTAGTGCTTTAGGTACTGATACTATTTTCCAAATTCAGCGGATTCTTGTATTTTGGGTGGCAGTGTTCAATCGTCCACGTGGCTCTAAATTACAATTACAATGTGTATGCCTACAAGTAGACGTTGTATAGAAGACGTCCTTGTATAGAAGAGGTAAAAGATTATGATAATAATTGCCTAAATACATATAATATTGAGACTGGAGGGAGGCCCAATGATGCAGAAGCATCACCGCAGGCCGCCATGGTGTGGGTCACGATGCTGAATTGTTGCATTGTCTGTATTCGCAATGAGTATGGTGACCAACACTCTTGGATTCTGCTTATGCTTTCCATCATGCAAAGTAGAGTCACTTTGGCAGGCCCATACATAAAAAACATTAAATAGCACCGAATTGATAGAATAGTGAAACGTATACAGAAAAGAGCTACTATAGCAAAACTGAAATAGACTGAATGTACGTAAATGTATTATTTTCAAAGTTGACTTTTTTTTGTTTGGAATGCGTTGGATGTGGGCAGCACAGAATCGGTTGTTGAGGAGAACCTTGGAGAAAACCTCTGTCCAGAAGTGGATGTATTTTAGCTGAGATGATGATGATGACTTTTTATAAAAATCGCAAGGCCGTTCTATTGATTGAAACTGAAATTATACACAAGAGCTTCTGCGATGTCTGAAAGTTCACCATCTTGCTTGCCGAACAAGCACTTGATTTGAGTAAATTCATATATCCTTTATAAATGAAATATTATTGTTTGTATGTTTCATCAATAAACCTCAACATTCAATATATTGTTCTTGATCAAATGAGATTTACTCTCCATATAACTCAATAGACATTTTATTAAATTTATAAACGTAGAGTTGAGAGTTATATTAAATTGAGAGTCGTATATATGTAGTACTAGCTTTTGCCTACGGCACCACCTGCGTGTATATCGGTTATGGTGGTAAAGAGTAGCCTATGTAAGCTTCCTCAAGAATCAAAGTATTTTCATGCCAAATTTCATTGAAACCGGTACAGAGCGGTTTAATCGTGAAAGTGAGACATGTTATTTTGTAATTTATAACTTTAAGTATGAATGGTCCTAGCGAGAATTTGATACATATAAACTTACCATATTACCTTTTTTTTTATTGTTTCTAATTCCCAATTTACAATATGTATTGATAGGATTGTGTTCATCACTTTATAAGACATGTAATAATGAAAATGAGTTAAAAGTTATCTGAGTTATATTTTAAACAAAAAAATATTTAAGTATTCGTTTTCTAAAAGTTTCTTGTGATTTTTTTTCACTAGACTCATATCAAATTTGAACTAATACTTTTAAACTAACAGAGCTAACATATCCCTCATATACACACATCAAAAGTGTCTAGGGATCAAGCATTTTTATGCGGATTTCTTGCGATTGAGATGTGGCTTTGGTCCTGGCCTGCTCAGTCGCCAGACTTGAACCCAATTGAGCATGCATGGGATATGCTACAGAGAAGAGCTCTGCCGAATATGGAGGGTATCCAGTCGCAAGAAGACCTTTTTTTGTTGTTGCAACGAACATGGGCGGCCATTCCACAGCGTGATTTGGATGAACTCATTTTGAGTATGCCAAACCGATTCTTGTGTTGTTAGTGTTCGCGGTAGAAACACGGATTATTAATTGTTTAAGTTACCTAATAAAATTTTAAAGAAAACTGTTATTTCAGTCTTTTTTTCGAACTTTAATGTTAGTGGTTCAAATGTCAAAAATCCCTTTATTACGAAAATGGCAAATTTCTTTATTAATGCAAAGGTGACTTGGTTTATGGTTACTGTGACAAACGAAAACACTGTATTTGATGAATCCTTAAAGAAAATTTTAATTAATATCAATCAGGAGAAAAGTTATTTCAAAAATATATGTTGCTCCCTAGACATATATGTTGATCCCTAGACACTTTTGATGTGTGTAGATTCATTAAATCGGTTAAAAATACTAACATCATTATGAGCATTAGAACAAAAGCACGCTGGAATTACGTCAAATCCGCGATCTAATAAAGTGTATCTGTGGAACAAACTACCGCCTGCACCGATACGACATCAAAATCCAAAAAATAACGTAGGTATTCCTAATTCAAAGCGACCGGCAACGTACTTGTGACTGCCTTCCTAGCCATGTAGAAATTCAACAAACGTAAAAGTTAAAAGAAAACTCAGAAAGGTATGGCAATGACGTCATCTCAACACTATGTCACGTAGTCCAAACAAAATATTAGCAAATAATACAAAAAAAGAGGCGCAGAGAAAATACTTTGCTGCATATATCATTAAAAAACCATAATTAAAATGTAGTAACCACAGTTCAACATAAAAGGAATTCGTCAGCGTCACATGTTACATTATAAAACCTCAGGAACAAAGGCTGTACTCGAATGTGGGGTATTACATAACGTATATGGAATTACTGACTACATTTGATCGGAGGGTAGCTGTTATGTTTTCTTGTCAACCTAATTATAGTGTCAAATGGTGTAAAGAAGCCATTCGTTCCTTTGTAGCTTGTGGTCACGTATAGGTACACCTTTGATCGTCAAAAACAGCGACATTTCCACTTCGCATTTTAGGATGAATTTAACTAGGAAAATGTACTTTCAATCGAATTTCTAATTCAACTTTATCGACGTGCGTTTCATTTTTTGTACGAGAAACTGTTTTAGTTTATAAGTATAACCGTATAACTGAATATTGTACCTATTTTTGTTGTATTTTGTTATTGTGCACAAACCAGCAAAACATAATATACCAACCAATTTACGCGAGATCCTATTTTAAACAATTTTCGTTTCTCTATACACGAAGGAGTAAACAAAGAGGAAATACGTGTTCTTTCATAGCTACATACTTATAGTGACTACGTTAATCCATTTCAACGTGATCTAGGGCAGATTGATGAATTATTCACATGACATACGGGTAGTCAGTCCATCACACAATGAGAGTAAACAATGAATATGTAGGTGCGTAAATTAACTTCTGGGTCTCACTATTTATAAGTTCCAGAGTGAGTTGCAGTTGTTGTTAGTAAGAAAAACGCTAAAGAGAAACTGCGAATTTCAGACTCCGATTTGGAAATTACAGCATTTCACCTAACCTACTAAACTACAATGTTAAAATAAATCAGTACTCTTAACTGTTGTTTCATTAATTTTATGTAGATATGACTTTCATCAGCCCAAGAAATAAAGTAGATTATATTACATCACCAGCGTTTAAAGGTCCACTGCTCGACATACCAGGCTTGACAGGCCAACCAACCAATCTCCTTTCCAAGGAGAGCCTTAGAAAGGAGGTTCGGCCTACTATACCACGCTGGCCAGACGAGCTGGAATGATTCCAGTTTCCCTTACACATTGCCAATCAGATTAAGTTAACCACTAACCTATCGTTTTATATATTATATATAATAAGTTCATTATAATAATAAGGTCATTTAACTGCACGGTTGGCCTAGTGGTTTAGGCGGTCGCCACGCCACTTGCCAATTCGCCAAGTGTTGTGGGTTCAAATCCTACACGGGACAACACTTTGTGTGATCCACAAATTGTTGTTCTGAGTTTGGGTGTTGATTGTGTCCGTTTCATGTATGTCTGTAAAGTCCCCCGCGACACAGGATGTTTATTCCTAATGCGGGAGTTGTTTTTAAAAGTAAGAAAAAAGAAAAAATTAATAACCTTATGCATTGTACGTGATTCTAAAACCGTAAGATTATATCATACAGAACTTTGTGGACTCAGCAACTAAGTGTGCGAGTCACACACGCTGAACATGTCGAAATCCAATTAATTACACTTAGCGAAGTAAGTTCTTACTTCGTGTGTTTCCAACTAAGAACTATTAAGCTTTACGAATTATACGTGAGAAGACCTGAGGCGAATACTGAATAACGCTGGCACCGCTGGCACCGACTGGCCAGATAAGTATTTGAGAAAGATAGATTAATAGAGCAGTCCTATTTCACTGAAATAACTGCTATAACATACTTCATAATACTCGTCTACCAACTTCTATGTATATTTGCAACTGAAGAGTCACGAGTGCGTTGACAGCTTTCGAGAGATCCCCTCCAACGATTAGAAGAAGGAAGGTAGAACACCCAGTTTGGTTGTAACACTTGTAACCCTTGTGTTAGAATTTATAGATTTTCACAATAAGTAATTAAATTGTGTTTCAATACCTCAAAGGTGATTCCAAGTGCACCCGATGCGACGAACATGATGGTGCCGGCTGCTGGTGTGATGGGTGTGGTGGTAAAGGAGGAGGGCTGCTGTGTCGACTTAAGGTTTCCGGAGACACTAAGGCTGCCCCCGCAGATGCTGGACTCGGTAATGGAGGGGCACTTCCACCAGAGATTTCGGAGTCAGCGCCGCCGAATGTTGCTCGAGACACGTGTGAGCCTCCCGACATGTTGTTTGCTGGGATTGAGTAGCAACTGCAACAAAGATAATATTAGAGATTTAATAAGTTAATCCTTGGACAAGTATTTTGAAAGAGTGAGTGGTCACTGAGCATACGTCTAAAGACTTTTGTTCTTCAAAAGAGATTTTTATGATTAGTATTTTTATTAAACTTACATAAATACTAATTATCTCAATAGTGTGCTATAGGTTATTTTTAGAAGATTTGAAGAACAATTAAAAATGACTGCATGGTTGGCCTACTGCGCCAAGTGTTGTCGGTTCAAATCTCACATGGGACAACACTTTGTGTGATCCACAAATTATTTTTCTGAGTCTGGGTGTTCTTTGTGCACATTTAATGTATGTTTCTAAAGTCTCCCGATATACAGGTTGTATATTCCTAATGCGGAATTGTCTTTTGTTCAAAACAAGTAATTATATACCAATTTCATAACACATGTATAACAACAATAGTTTAGAAATCACGACTATAAACATTAAAAAAGTTTATCACGAACACTGTGGAAGTTGGCGTCGGTTGGCTGGCTTTAATTAAAGACGCTTCCTGACAACATTAATTAAAAACAAACTTTAGGTCCCAATGCCTGTGTATAATACAGGAGATTTAAATATAGAACAGCTCAAGCTGCTATGTAATGAGACAAATATATGTTATAAACGTCTATATCCTGGAAAAGGAAGGCATATGCGTATTTAACACTTACGCTTTACTAACTAAAACTTTATAGACTTCTAACTTACGACGACGACACTTTGGGGATTAGAATTTGGAAGTATATTCACAGAAAAGATAGATAAGAAGGGAATGGTACGAACGGATATTCCGAATTTTAGATTAGGACTGTAGGATATTCGAACCATCTAACCAAATGTAATAAGACTTGGTTCCGATATTTTTTATAGTCAACTAGCTTTTATGTTTCGGTTATCGCGACAAAAAGTAGCCTATGTCCTTTTCTAAGGTTCAATGTATGTCGATACCTAAAATTCATTCAAATCGGTTCAGTAGCTTTGCTGTTAAAGCGAAACAGACAAACAGACATACAGAGTTTCTTTCGAATTTATAATATTACTATGGATATGGTTTTAGTGAAAAACTGCAACCAGAAAAAAGAGAAGAATTTTTTGCAAAAAAAATTTATTAATCTATACTAATATTATAAATTCGAAAGTAACTCTGTCTGTCTGTCACGCTTTCACGCTTAAACCACTGCATCGATTTCAATGAAATTTCTCATGGATATACTTTGATTCCTGGGGAAGGACATATAGCTACTACTATCTATCGCGATAACCAACATATACGCGGGTGGAGCCGCGGACAAAAACTAGTACCTACTTTAAATTTCACCACTACCGTTTTTCGTAACCATTCCTATGTAAGTGCTCTTCGGAGCGATTTGACTTAAAACCTACATATTATTGTGTATCTCTTTTTGAGGAATATGAAAAATTACCCATCCTTGGCGAATATGTAAAGTACCATTACCACCTCAAAATTGTCATGCTTACGTCGGCTAAAAATCCAACAGATTCATCATCACCTCACATCAAGAAACACTCGAATATGCAACGAAAAATGAAACATTATTGATAGATCTGCCTTCGCAATTTTATACCGATCACAATGACGATGCTATTTGGGAGACATAATAAAAAAAACATTGCGGTACGGGAAGAATTCTGATATAAGTGCTAAGTTTATTGAACATTGAAGTTGTATATTCGTAGTTTTGTCCTTCCTACAATCATTAACCAAGAAAAAAAGTCTTTAAATTTTTTAGAAGTCGAAAAATATTGTAGTTGGGAAGTCAAAACAAGAAGTCAAGTCTAAAAACATTGACTGCCTCGGTGGCGCAGTGGTAGCGTATGCGACTGCTGTGCTTGAGGTCACGGGTTCGATTCCCGGGTCGGACCAAATGTTTGTATGACCTACAAATATTTGTTTCGGAGTTTGGGTGTTTTCTATGAATAATATGTATGTATTTACAAAAAAAAAACAAAGTATATATGTATTTATATCAGTTGTCTAGTACTCATAACACAAGCTCTGCTTAGCTTGGGATTAGATGGCGTTGTGTGTAAGATGTCCAAAATATCCGAAAATATTCATATTCATTGATTTCAACGATTGAACAAGCACTCTATAATTAAAAAGTCACCCTTTAATATATTGATAAATATAGTCTTTTAGTTATTTTATAGTATAATGTTGTATAGTGTTTTAGATATGAAGAACGTCCATTTTTCGTACTACATCTGGTAAGTATTATAATGTAATAAAAGAATGTTATCCTTTGCTCTCTGCAGTTTAACGAAATCGTGTGTAACAATCTAGTTGGCAAAACAAATAGTAAGTTGAAAAGTCAAATGCAATGTTTCATGCTTAAATATGCATACACCAAACATGAAAAGGGCATTCGGAAACATTGCACTGAAAAACCCGCTGCATTCTAAATGTACACGTAACATAACTTGCAATAATGCATAATATTTGCAGACAAAGGCTGCGATGGCGGTACATGACGAACATACAGAGAGAGAGAGAGAGAAAATAATATAAATTGTAATTTTCATCAATGCCATTAAATAAAGCGAAATTCGTCTACAGACATACTGAATTATGTTAAAGTATTTAATAGTATAAAGTAGGTACGTAAGTACAAGAAATAAACACCAGAGTTTCAATGCTACTGAACTAATTCATTACTTAGAGATGTTTCTGTGTACAAGATAAAATCAATAATCACCTCGCAATCATCTCAATACTAGGTAACTCGAGAAGCAGCAACTTATGCATATTAAGAATAGTTTCTTCAGATGTGCAAATATTATCTCCTACAATAATCAATTGTTTTCTTATCCTAAAGTAAAATCTTTTCATCTCAATGAGATGATAGATAGGAGCTTTTGCGAAGTGGCATTACATAAATGTATTAAACCTTTCCACAAATGCCTCATTCCTGCAGTTCGGAAGGTGCCACAAATTGAATAACTGTCAAACGCTGACTTCAGATGGGCACCAGTCGTACATTTCCGCATCAAATATGGCCGCTTTCGATTTCCTGTCCCGACTCTCTTGTAAACGGTTTACCTCGTATTACCTACAACGTTTATTTCAATAACACTGACGTTCAACTCTGGACTGTGTTCATACGTTGATCTGGATTATTTCAAACCGCAGGTACAATAGGTATAAATCAAATAAATTGTTTCTGTTTAAAATGTGTGTGGTATGATCTGGAATTTCGCAGGAATGGCTTCGCTGTAGATCAGTCTGGATCAGTAATAATTGTATTTAGGTTATTGTTTTCAATAGCGATGAAACAGTAACCCTTTTAATGGTGTTACTACACCATTAAAAGGGTTACTGTTGTGTAGTAAAAGTAACTTTGACGCTTTATTCCAAAACAAGGACTACTTCGAAAACAAAAACAATTTGAATTTAGGAATATATTAGGTTAATGTCACGTTGTTGGTCACTATGAACTCCGAGATTATCTAACCAATTTACATTCTTGTTTCTTTAAAATGTGTCTTTTGCTGGCTGGGTAATTACGCTTAGACCGACAGGAGCCGAGTATGATTGAAAAGAGAAGCAAGCAAAGTTGTGTAGGTCAGTTAGTGATCGATATAAACATATCCCCTCAACAGCTCAACAGTATTATTAAGTAATATAATAAACAAATAAGGAAAATAAAATTTAACAAAAAGAAAACCAACAGAATAAAGAACTAGTTCACTGAGATATAATGTTTTTAAACTTATAAGCTTCCTAGTAAAATCAAAGAAGCTTGAAATATTACAAACTAGCTGTGCACGCTACTTCGTACACGTGTCATTTGGATTTTCAAGCTATTTATATTTTTTACCGTTTTAACCTTCCCTGGCCTACGACAAACATTTCAAAAGCAAAATCAGTTAAATCGGCCCAGCCGTTCTCGAGTTTTAGCGAAACAAACGAACAGCAATTGATTTTTATATATAAGATAACGTTGACTTGATAACATAAGACGTATGTGTTCTATCTTTATAGTCACAGATCATGTAAAGTAATTTCAATTTAACTAATGAAATATAGGGCAACCGGGTTTGTCATGTTTAGCAGTAAATAATTTAACACTACAAAAAATTGATCATCTAATTGTTAACGGGAGCAGATTGAAAACCAATTTGTTTTAAAGCTATTTCATACACGAATTATCATTGCAAAGCTTGCAGAATTAAGTTTTTAATTAAAAATGTATTTTGGGTTCAGTGTGTTTGCGTTCACTATCGCTTGTATAATATTTTACATGTCACTTGTGTGATGAGTTATGCTGATTTCTCTATAGAATTAATTTTCATAAGTTTAGTACTTCACTAAGCATATTAGGTCAAGAACCATGGTTGTATATAATGAAGTTTGGTTTCTGAGTAAGGCTTGTTGCTGGTAACTATGTTTAGTGAAGTACTAAACTTTGTTCGTACTACAAAAAGGATGGCTTTGTAAATCCTGTCCTGATCCCCTTTCTAATTATTTTTTGGTTTACAAGTATGAGTGTGTAAACATATCTAAGTTCATAATTTCATTAATATTTTCAAAGCAGATTTATAAGTGGAAACAGTTCATATTTAAAGGTCTCTTTATCAAATTTGATGGGATGGATTGTCCGTTCTGGAATAGTGTAATATTAAAAATAAAATTTGTTATACATTTAAAATGTTGAACTAAAAAAGTATGTATTATTTATGTAGTCGTTTTAGTTAGAAAAATCTCGCTAGATTTAAATTGAAAATATCATCACACATAATAATATTAGTAAGACTAATGCGCCAGACTACCTTTACTGACTTGAATAGCTTTTCAAGTTAATTTTGTTTCTTTTCTTCATTATGTAACCACCGAAATGTTGCCAAATAGTATCAACGTTTTAATCTCTAATAGAACAGAGAGTGCACCTGTGTTTGCGCACACACTAGTGCACTATAATATCTCCTACGTAGTTGGCTGTTCTTCTTTGTAACTGGCCGCCGTGGCCAAATCGGTAAGGAGAACATCCTCAATTCCATTTATAACTACAAGAACCTTGATCAGTTTAGTTTATTAACCTTCAAGCTACCATAGAAAGCTACAAGGAGCTAGCCGCAATTTCACCACCAACAATAACAATACAAAAAATTTGGCATTCATAGACCAAACAGAGACCCAGACTAGTTTTATTAATCGTGCTCGTAAAACAAACGATGTGTTAGAGAGAGGTCAAACGATGTGTTAGAGAGAGGTCAAACGTTATTTACCTATCACGGCGATGATGAATCGATCATAGCTTCATAAGACATGTTGTCTAAAAATTTCCCTCAATAATCTTTTCAACAGTTATATGTCAATACTATTATGACTCCGTCTAAACAACCTTTTCCTTTACCTTGTGTAAAATTATCTTTTCAGCTTTTCCGTATCAACTTTGTATACAAAGTTATCTACGGCATATTTTAAAACTAAAAATTATCACGTCTTAAAAACTATTATTATATTTGTGTATTTTGATTTAATGCCTAAAGCATTTCTAGATTCTACATCTAGATAGTCTACAAATACAGAAAATAACCTTGTACCTTCCATTTAGAAAAAAACTTAGATTTCTTGTGACGATTAACAAAATTTATATTCACAGGAATAGAGCTCTGGAAACCAGACACGAATTGCAAACTAGTATTTCCTTTGTTGAATTAATGAATACCAATTTCTAAACTAAACGCTAATCCCCATTCTATTCCATTTAACACTGGAATATTCATGAATCCTATCTGGACTAGTGGCAGTTCAGTGGTACCTTTTAACTAATTTTCACTTCAAAAGTCACGACACTGCCTAGTATCAGCAAAAAAGCTAATCGTGTTGAAACGTCCCCAGTTATGGTACGGACATTTTTGATATTGTCTTATTTTTTAATATTATTTCTAGATTAGTTTGAAAACGTTTTGTGCCGAATGGGAACGTAAAAGATTTCTTTCCACACTTAAGATACGTTATTGTAAATAGACAAAATTTAATTTCACACACAATGTTTAGGTATATCTATTTTAATCTAATACAATGTTAAACTTATATTTTGTTCTTCATAGTTAATAGTATATATGTCGCAGCTAACTAGCTTAATTAGCCATTCAATTAACAGCCTAGTCTCTTTACTAAACAGGGCTATTGAACTAGCGTCCGCGTTACGAATGGAGGCGAAAGGTTAGGTTAGGGGTTTTTTTTTGTTTTATTAGCAAGTTATTTTTGTTTTAAAAGAAAAAAAAATAACATTACCTAACCGCTAGTTAAAGGGCGTTGTTTAGTAAAGAGCTAGCCTGTTATTTGAACGGCTAATCTAACTAGTTGGCTGCGACATATAGATAGAAATGAATCGAATCCTTCAATTGTAATTTATACTGGTTAGATAACTTCTCTCATCTAGAAACAACGTAGAATTCCCATTAGAAATCACTGCGAGCAACCACGATTTCCTTACTATGTTATAAAACTAAAAAGTTTACAATTCAACAGAACACAAAGAAACATAATTAAACAGACTTAAACCTCTTTCCCCTAAAGGTATACATAAAAATCTTTAATGAATCACATATAACACGTCATATTGTGACCACATACAAATGAAACCTATATCGACACATCATGAATTGATAATATCAGAATCGAACAATATGGCATCCACATGGAAGCTAATAAGATGATGAGCTATGCTTTCCCAATGATGCAGAAGGATCACTAGGCCGCCATAGTGTGGGTCACCATGCTGCATTGTTGCATTTTCTGCATACGCAATGAGTATGGTGACCACCACTCTTGGATTCTATTTATGCTTTCCATCAAGCAGAGTAGAGTCATTTTAGCAGGGCCACACACAAATAAAAAAAATAGAAACACCACAGTAACACTATATATTATATGGTTTCTGTGATCAACCTTTAACGCTGATGACACAGGCATTTATTGTAAAATCCATCCATTAACAGCCAGACGTTATGTATTAACGCGGTCACTTGATAACCTGTTTAAAAAACGGTTTAGTAAATATCTATTAAAGCGAACATAGCAATATATGTTTGTATATCCCACTTAGCTCGTATCAGAGCTTTCAACGAGACCCTAACGGCTTATACGGGGCTTAAGAGGGTCGGTTAGGATAAACGCCGCCTTCGAAGGTTCAAGGCGATTTTGTAAAATACGTTTAATGTTTTATATTGCTTGACTCAAGATATAGTGGTCAATTTTGAGATTAACTTGCATTGGTGGCCATTTATGCATTGCAAGGCTTCGTTTTACCTGAAAATTACGCGTTATTTTTTATTTTCTAAATTTTAGATAACATCGTTGTCGTTTTTTTACGTCTACACTCTTAAACATTTTATGTAAAACATGCAATTGTTAAAATCTTTATGCACGATTAACTAAAAGAGACACAAATAGTATGAAACAAATAACTGCAGGAAATGTATAAACTGCAAAGAACACTTGATCTCATTTTAGCGAACAACCAATGTAAATCATTTTACTACGCTACCAAACAAAATGCAGGCTGCCTCAAACTTTCACTGTCGTTAAAAATTCAACGCGCCGTTCGCCCACACATTAGGGGTGATAAGGAAAGAACTACTGACAATATTACAATAATGCACTCAGAAACTGGTGACGATGGGTAAATATAAATCTATTAAAAGGCAAAATACTTACATAAAGTATGATTTATTTTGTAATAGTTTTGGCCATCTATATAGTTTGTATGCTCTACCATGGCACCAATTTCTTATCACAGGCTGTTTCCAAACAAATAAAATCAAATAATACTATCTAAAATTATGCTAATCTCAGACCGCCAGCTATAAAAATTGTTAGGTAGATACTACATACTGATACACACTGTATACTATCAGTTTCCTAAAATGAAACTGTATTAACAACCAGCTAGTAACAAAGAATTTTGCACTGTATGAACCCTGAATTGTGATATAAATTCCAATAGCAAAGTTTCATGGAGTTGCAACGTTTTTGTTGTAGTCAAGGTGTAGTAGAGCGTTCGCTTTCATTGGCAACCCGCCCGCCTTCTGATCAATGGAGTCTGTACAACCAGACTACTTTCACGCTGAACGTGATTTCGGAATGCTTTTCCTTTTAAAAGGTTAACGTTTACGCATACGTTTTAGTTCATTAAGTAAATTGTTAGTAGTACATTCTTTTGATGAGTCACTAAGTAATTTTTATTTTTAGATATTTACAAACAAAATGATGGATAATGAGAATGGTATGTTTATATGTGAAAAAAACCGACTTCCAAAAGCATCCAACGAAAACTCTCTGCCAAAAAAAACACTTAAAAGCGTAAAATAAACTGGTTCTTCATAAATTGCCTATATAATTATAATACTACTATTTATATGAATAAAGAATTAGGTATAGGCAATATAAGAAGAACCAGTTTATTTTACGCTTTTAAGTGTTTTTTTGGCAGAGAGTTTTCGTTGAATGTTTTTTGGAAGTCGGTTTTTTTTTTATAAAAGTTTTTATTATTCAGTTTTTAGTGGAAACAATCGTAGGTAAGTAGTAAGTTGAACTATTTCATCAAATTTGATCATCAAGAATACAAATTAAGGTCTATACGTACTAGAGTTTCCCTCGATTTCTCTGGGATCCCATCATCAGATCCTGATATGCTGGCAATGGGACCACCTCGGAAACATACCCTTTCGAATACAAAAAAATAATTCAAAATCGGTCCACAACTGACGAAGTAATCGGTGAACATACATAAAAAAAAAACATACAGTGGAACATAGAACCTCCTCCTTTTTGGAAGTCGGTTAAAAATGAAGTGTTTCAAGACGCGGCTAGTTCATTTTACATTCTGACGAGTAGAATCAAAAGTAGCTGTCTAATTGTTTATTCAGTCTTTTTTGTTTCCGAACATAAAATTAGACGGAGGAGGATTCTTTAAAATTTATGTTAAAAATATAGTAACAGTTTTAAACCAATCGTTTACAGTACGTAAAAGAAAAAAATAAATTTATAGTGTAACTATTGTGTACATCCTTAAAGTTATTCATAGTCAGGTGTGTTTAATAAGTTCAATAACTGTCTGCGTGTACAACTCATAGCTTTGTGCAATGTATAATTTTCATCTGATAAACAGATATTTTACATGGGTACTTCTATTTGCTGTATGTAAACGGACACCGATCTTCGATTGAGTATAGAATTTCTTGATAGGTAACTAAGTATAATCTATCAGGTTGACTAATGATTTCGAGTTTTCCAGAACTTGTTTGTCAAGTAATACTCAGTTCAAAATGTATATTTCAATACAGTATATGTTTATGCACAATGTTAAGTAATGTGTTAAGAAGAACCAATGTAAGTAAAACTAAAAAATTTAGTCAAAAAGCGTAATCATTTGTAACCATTAGGTTGTGCGAGTATTCTTTTTCATACAAGAAAAAAACAGCCTTGCATTTCACACATTTCTGTCGGATTTTTCGTTAGTTATTCCAATGCAGCCTCTGTCTTCTTTATTTCGACAAAGACACAAAGATCCTTTTCCCAGTATTTTTTTACAGATGCAAGCAGCATTCTCGTTCTTATAATGAGACTGTGTGTTGTTTATACATGGAATACTTGCATATGGAGTACCTAAACTAGTAACGCTAGCATAAAACAAGATACCATTATATTTTGCCCTAATTATAATCAATTAGTTTTTCCGCCGCGATAAATAAACTTACATTCATAATATAATAATACTCTTTTGAACAATTTAGTTACATAATAATATGTGAAAATTTTACTAAGTATTTAGGTACTTAATTTTAAGCCAACGCGTTGCGTAATATGCAAAATATAATTATGTATGTTTACAGGCATTTGCGCACTCATGAGCTTGCATTATTAAGTACAATCCTTTAAAATGACAAATACTTGATGTTTTATTTCATGAGTATTTCAATTATAGTACGTTTCCGTGCGCTGTGATATGTGTAGTTTTCATCCTTCCACAGTCAGGTATGAAAGAATGATATGTTAAATATGAACTCTAACTAAACCTGTATTGACAAGTATGTAGTCATTCGTATGAACGACTTTTACCTACCTATACGTAAAGTTACTCACAAACTCATTCTGTATAAAAATTATCAAAGTTAGATCGAAGGAACTATAAAGAAGACGAAGTTCAAATTTCTTTTTAATATCACGTAAAACAGACGCTCCTATGCTATGAATATTAAAATGTTTGAAAGAGTTTTTCTATAGGGCCCACAAGCAAACTCGCAGAAGCCCGAAGCCTTTTAGCATCCCACTTAAGATCTTAAAGAACCCAATTATGTAATATAGAAATGGCTTATATAGGAAGCTATTTAAAAGCGAGCAATTTCAGTATTGATGGAATTAATTAGTTTGAAAATATATATACAAGAACACAATATAATTTTCAAACCTAATATTATATATCTATTATATATAATTCTCGTGTCACGTTATTACTCACGATTAACTCCGAGTTTATCTGACCGTTTTTAATATTTTTTTAAAATGTGTGTTTTTGAATAGGATAGTTAACATCAAGTATTTTCTTTTGAGAGACCCAGACGAAGTCGCGCAGGTCAACTGATACAATTTAATTATAAGATTCACATGTTCTTAAATCTTGAGCTTGAACTCGCGGGCTGGGTTTCCGCAACTCGACGACTTTGTTGCGCCTATTTTGCGTAATGGATTGGCACTATTTGTACCAACCCAGTTCCTACAGGAAGCCTAGCAGACTCTTTGCGTTGCCGAAGACTCAGATTAACATATAACAAATTAATGTTACTAAGTTTTTTTTTTATGTATGGCTCGCCAAAATGACTCTACTCTGCCTGATGGAAAGCATAAGCCGAATCCAAGAGTGGTGGTCACCATACTCATTGCGAATGCAGACAATGCAGTACGGCGACCCACACCATGGCGGCGCGGCCTAGTGATGCTTCTGCATCTTTAAGTCTAGTCAACAATTATGGAACTTGTTGACAAGACTATTTGGGCCTCCGGTCTCGCAATCACCAACGAAACACGACAGCACGAACGCTGTCATTTTACGTTGATTTTCTGTGCGAGGGTAGTACCGCCCCGGTCGAGCCGGCCCGTTCGTGCTGAAATCAGCGTGGCTCTACTACCTTTAAAAGTTTTGACATTATGGTCTGAGTACCCTTGAAAAATAATTTATACGGCTTTTAAATAGCCAGGCAGCCAACAAAGTAAAAGGTAAAGTGCTATCTCTAAAAAGTGTAGACACAATTAAATTTTATCATAAAGGACATTTTCAGCGACAAACTCTTGCGAATTTCCTTTTGTATCACAGAAATTCGGAGTACGTGTCGTAGATAAAGACATCAAAGCACAATGGAATGTATTGTGTGAAATAAAATATTAACAGTGCTTTGTTGTTGGAAAACAAACTCAACGTATAGTTCTTCCTAACCTTCCTAACCTACCTTTCTTGCTTATTTTTAAAGAAGTAGATAGATGACTTACAAACAATTGCTACGAAAGTTAAAAATAATCATTATTATCTTATAGATAAATAATCCTATCGTCTAGACTATTATAATTAGCTCTAACATGACATCTCAGCTATATTTGAGCATTAAGTAATTATAATATTATTAAAAGCACAAAATATTAAATTTCAAGTCGATACGACCAGCAGAAGTTTTATGACTTGTAAGTAACTAAGAACTCTCCACAAAACAAAAAATAAACTATGTCATGGTCATGGGTAAGCTACATTCAGACAAAGATAAACTAACTACATTTCTACTAAATTGTAAAACTCTTCTTAGATTGGCGTTTATTATGTTTTTTTAGGTAAAATTCAAGATTGGATTTTCAATCAAAGTATTATTCAATATGGTGGTTAAGTCATTGCAGACAGCTTTTGAAATGGTCAGTTTCATTTCATTTGGAATGGAATGTTGTAGAATCCGACAGCTGGATGATTTAGCTGATACTTTGTGACATATAGGGCCCCGAATATGTACAAAAATCAGTAAAAACTTTTTTAATGACATAAGGCGAAAAAAATTGTTAACTTCGTTAACTTGGTTTCCTACCCACAAAAAAATAGTATCTAACAGCAAAACTTTACCTTGAGGCTAGAACATTAACAAACAATCGACTAAAAAGCTCTAAACGTGATATTATTAGCACAACATGAATATAAACTGTTTCCAAAAATAAATTACGCTTTATTTACATAACACTACCTGTTCCTAAATACAGCCTTACCCACCCTCGACAACAAAGAGTTGTTTAATTCATTAAGAATTAATTTACATTTGTGTTCTAAATAAATTATTGTCTTTATCACATACGTTTGCGTGTACCACTCACATACAATTGCGTTTTAAAATTAATCGCCGGCCACCCCTGTCAACGGCGCGAGTTCAATGACCCTTGTATTTAGGACGAACAATGTTTATAAAGTTAAAGGAATATATAGAACAGGAAGTAGGGCGAGGGGCTGTCCGAAGCGACTTGGATCTATTCAAATTCTTAAATACTTGCATTTGTCCTGTTGAAGTGCCGTTTGTTCCGTTACAAGTTTAGTGTTAACATTCACGTAACGGAAGCTAGTGTCAGTGACGTAGGGTTAATCCCTTGTATTACTGCAGCAATAGTTTAACATGAGATAACGATTTACTCTTTTGCATTTTTAAATGATGTTATGTTAACATGCTAAAATGTAGTACATGCTAGGTTGTTCCTAGTATTGAGACTAATTGGGTTTTATTTGTATAGGTTGTCAACGTTTCTAAACGTTTGTTCGTTTTTGACGTTTAAGTTTTCCTCTTTCTTAAACTGACAAAGTTGCATGTCATTAAAAATATATATCACTTGTTATGCTCGTATACACATTTTGCTTTCTTTTATACACTAATTTGAATACTTTTAATGCACCAACCTCACTCATTTTATTAATTTTTGTATCATCGTAACTCTGCCTCTTTACAGTTTGTTTTGTGTATTTAAGTAACTGAAATAATTAAGAACTAAATTTATTTCTAAATTGTAAAGCATAAATCTATTGACTTAAAACTGAAATTATAATGCACTGTATGCGACTAAACCATGATCACTGAGATAAGGTAGATTTAGCCTTTTAACCTTAGCAGTTTGTCACATAGCAGTGGCGCGGTAGTGTTTAAATTAGAACCGGCATTTTGATCCCCGGGGCTTCAGAGGCTTTAAAGTATTAACTTGTAGCCTCAGATCAGTATCGACAACTTATACGATACTGACGAAAAGTATCGTAGTTTATAGTATAGTTAGTGCGTAACGCGTGGGTTTACTTGGAACTACGCGCCTTTTTTCTGCTTCAACAAGAACAAGGCGGTGCGTTATCTACCTTTTTTATTGGATCTGAGCTTGTAGCTTGTTGTTATATTTATCGTATTGACTAGCTTAATATAATAATTATAACATAACATCAGTAATATCGTATTTCCGGTTAAAAAGTATATAATTTACAGTTACAAACCATACTTTATCTTTACCTTTGGTAAAGTTCAATCGTTATCGGATCGTATTGGTTTCGGAAATGGTTATCGGAATTTCTTAATACGACAATTTAAAATGATAAACCGGGAAAAGAAAGGTTCTGTCACTCAATATAACATAACTTCAGTAGGTACATGTATTAATATTTAGATTAACTATACATATATATATTTATAACGATATACGTATATAACGTATATATATATATATAACGATAATGTAATTGTAATTTGTTTTAAGTTTTCATTACAGAGTTCGATGAAAACATCAGGTCAACGAGAATGAAGCAGAAGCAATACTACTAGGTGCGCCATAGTCTGGGTCACTACTCAGCTTATTTCCATAAGGCAGAGTAGAGTAACTTTGGCAGGCCAGAGTAAAATTCTAAAAATCATTCATTATATATATCTTCCATGTACAGACAGCTACCAGTTACGATTTTACTATATGTGTTGATAGGTACCTCTTCATCAATCCCCCTCTTTGTCCGTACACACTAACAATCAATAAAATATAATTGACTCATTGTTCAATGCTAAACAATTGTCTACGTCCGTATACTATATACATAAATTGATAATTTTTAGTAGTTTTTTTTATTAAAGCTTGAAACGCCTCACACTGGGTCGTCTGATGTCCAAGTAGTCAGAATCAGTAGTTTTTTACTCGACAACAGTGAAGCCAAAAGGAAAAGTAATAGTTTTGGTGGTCTATAATATATGTTCGTACGTTTCGCCGTAGCACCTAAATGATTAAACCGATTTTAATGGATGAGGTTTCAATAGATTCATAATAGTGGCCTGGGTGGGTGACAGGCTATAAATTTTATCAAAAGGTTTTGCCTAGGCTGATAATAAGTATACTTTTTTTTTTATTAAAAATTACATTTGACAAATCTTTGTTTTGCCGACCACATTGTACTTTTCGCACCCACGGCCCGAGAACTGCATAAATTGCTGCAAGAGCTAAGCGCAGCAAGCCTTGAGGTTGGACTTCAAATTAATCGATCCAAGACCCAAGTTATGACCTAACGGCAGAAAATTTTTAGGTGGAGATCGACGGGCAGGAGATACAATATGTCTAAGAATACTTGTTCCTGGGCCAGTTAGCATCCTTCGAGAACAGGCAAGAAAAGGAAATCGAATTGATAACGCCTGGAAGAGCTACTGGTCCATGAAACAGTACTTGAAAGGGGATCTTCCCCTTTCCTTGAAACGCTGACTCTTCGACGTATGTCTCCTGCCCATCCTTACATATGGCACCCAAACTTGGTCTTTGATAGAGGGTCAGAAGTCCAAGCTCAAGGTTTGCCAAAGAGCAATGGAACGCAGTATGTTGGGTGTCAAGCGACAGGACCATATAAGAAATACAGAGCTGTGTTCCAAAACTAAAGTTGCGGATGTGGGCAAGAAGACTGCCAGATTAAAATGGGACTGGGCCGGACACGTATGTCGGATGAATCCGGACCGGTGGGCCAAGGTCGTCGTCGAACGCTGGGTGCCTCAGGGTGGACGCCGCCGACGAGGCGGACCCCGTAAAAGATGGCGCGACGATCTTGACGCCTATCGCAGAGGCTGGCTGGAACTGGCCTTGGATAGAGGGAAGTGGCTTGTTGCAGGGGAGGCCTTTGCCCAGCAGTGGGACACATACGTCTGCCTATTTTGACTTCATTTTGTCCAACTCCTCCAGTTTTCTTCTGATAATTTCGTTGCGGGTTCCAAGACAGTTTAATTTTTCCTGGGACTTCCCGAGTGTCATAACTCGGTGTGTTCATGGGTCACTGCTGTTGATCCTGGTGTACAGGAATTACAGTGGTATATGTGTGGGCGGGATTAGTCCCATCAAAAAAAATTACTTGAATGTTTTTGAATAATTTTTAATAAACTATATACCCAGTCGGATAGGGATTATTGTATTCTATTTGAACTGGGTGAAGTCGATAATAGCAATTCTAGTACAGCTGTCAGAAAGAAGCACTGACAACTAGATCATCAAACATTCATTAGGAACAAATCACATATCCTTCATTTAATGATTGTACTAACTCGTATTTCAGGTGTTATTTTCGACCCTACAAAATTTAAATAAAACGGCCAAGTGCGAGTCGGACTCGCGCATTAAGGGTTCCGTACCATTATCTATACATTTCAAACGTCTACCTGTTGCCGTTATCAATATCAAGCAAAAACGAGCAAAAAAAATCACGCTTGTTATATGGGAGGCCCCTTAAATATTTATTTAATTCTGTTTTTTAGTATTTTTGGTTATAGCACCAACAGAAATACATCATCTCTGAAAATTTCAACTGTCTAAATATCACTTTCGTGAGATACAGCCTGGTGACAGACGGATGGACAGACAGACGGACAGCGAAGTCTTAGTAAGCGGGTGCCGTTTGACCTTTTGGGTACGGAACCCTGAAAACACTATTTTGATGCAAATATTTAGAAACAAGAGGTAATTGTTAGAAGTTAAGTTAAATTGGACCAACACCCAGGGGAAGCGGTCCCAAATTACACACGTATGGGCAACAGTCCTTTGTTACAAATATTACGTGACTACTGTTTGTTTAACAAGTTTTATAGTTTTAGTTTTATAAATCACAAATAGTGTTGCAAAGAAAACCAAAACTACTTTAAATAAATAATGAAAGTTATATTAGTGTCCTTACTATATACCCATGCTACATTATCACTACGTCATCATCATCATCACTACATAGTATAAACAAAGTCGCTTTCTCTGTCCCTATATTGTTTGCTTAAATCTTTAAAACTACGCAACGGATTTTGGTGCGGGTTTCTTTAATAGATAGAGAAATTCAAGAGGAAGGTTTTTATGTATAATAAATGCATAATATAGTATGGAAACACTGTTAATTTTCGAGGTTTCTAATGTGAAGTAGCAAATAAACACATTTTTTTGCGCTTACATTGCAAACGCTGGTTGCACCCTGGATAGTAGGATAGTAGGTAGTAGAGCCACGCTGATTTCAGCACGAACGGGCCGGCTCGACCGGGGCGGTACTACCCTCGCACAGAAAATCAACGTAAAATGACAGCGTGCTGTCGTGTTTCGTTGGTGAGTGCGAGACCGGAGGCCCAATTAGTCTGGAACTTGTTGACTAGACTAAAAGATGCAGCAGCATCACTAGGCCGCCATGGTGTGGGTCGCCATGCTGCATTGTCTGCATTCGCAGTGAGCATGGTGACCACCACTCTTGGATTCTGCTTATGCTTTCCATCAGGCAGAGTAGAGTCATTTTGGCGGGCCAAACATAAAAAAAAAAAAAAAAAAAAAACCTGCGAGATAGATATGCACAATGTATTTAATTAAGTAAATTAAATACATTGTGCATTTAATTTAGATCAAAATAGCTCTTTACAGTATCTAATTTAAATGAATATATTCGAAGATATTACAGATTTAAAGTGCACGAATCGTGTCGTCGGCGGGGGCATCTGAAATCCACCCGTGCGAAGCCGGGGCGGGTCGCTAGTTTATATATTTGGTAGTTTTCCTGCATAGTGCAGTGCAGTGGTATGTATAGTTCAAGAACACAAGGACTTTTAAGGAATAAATCTCACATAAAGGACAATGAAAGTGTATTAACAAAATCTTTTACTTGAAATTTGTTCATTCGTGGTTTCGTCCGTCTAATGGTTGCGACAAGTGTCTTAAACCTGACCCTATATTCGTGAGCAAATTGTTTCTGGGAATTTTATTCATATATTTACAGTTTACCTTAGTGGATGGCTATCTATCAAACATGGTTTCTAAAGTCTTTAAATATTTATATGTTTATATTAAAACAATAAAAATTACACTTGTTTTTTTTATTTAGAATAGAGGGCAACGTATCACCTGATGCTAAGCGATTACCGCCGCCCATGGACACCCGCAACACCAGTGGCGTCACAAGTGCGTTGCTGGCCTTTGGGGGATGGCGAGACGGATGTGGGGAGGGGTTGGGATATGAGCCTCCGGTATCCTCACTCACTCGGTGAAACACAGCGCAAGCGCTATTTCACACCGGCATTCTGTGAGGCCGTGGTATCACTCCGGTTGAGCCGGTCATGCCGAAGCGTGGCTCTCCCACGGATTTATGTTTGTTTGCGTAAGAGACACCGAAAAAATACTACGGTGAATCGAAATCGTGTTTCTTTCTTGGAAGACTTCCAGAATGAAGGCGGTTTTAAATTCAATTTGTTTTTGGTGGAAGTAATTAGTGAAAGTATTACTTCAATTAAAGATTGCGAGCCATATACTCGTAAAATGAAGGCATCAGTTTAGAATATACAGATTGTAAAAGTAACACATTTTACGAATACAATCATTAATATTAAATAGTTTTCTGCTTTAGGATATACTTCATACTACATTACGAAAAAACAATGTGTCTTAAGTTCATTTATAATAAAAAGACTCAATAATAACTACGTACACAACGTAGGTAACAGATATGGAACTCATTTTCCCCCTACTGCACAATCGTAACTAATTTTTGGAACCCTGTTTCCAAAACAAACTTCTTTTGCTTTCTTGGAAAACTGAATTCCAATATAGAAAAATAATTCCGTGTTGTCGCATGCTGATCAAAAACATATACAGCAGGAACTTTTAAGTAGCCAAGACATTATTTCTAACGAAGGAGTCTGTAGACATATATTGGAAGAGAATATATAAGATCTAAGCTGTGTTGGAAACCAGTTTCCGAAACATAATTTGCATTTATTGGACACCAGTTTTCAAATGGGAATCATTAGTTTCCAATGTGGCTGAAAGATATTTTTTGTACAAATACGAATACCAAGTAACATTTCAAATATTCCGAATGACCTACTATTTTAAGTATACCTTACCTCTCTTGTGGCTGGACTGGCGGTACCTCTTCATTGCAATTTACTACAGTCTCCGTGATCTTCATTTCAATAGTCAAATCCGAATCAAATCACTTCAATTGTATTTCAAAATTATTCAATTTAACTGTCACTCCCTGACATTTTGAATTTAGAATTGTAATCCATTCCACTTTTAAAATAAATACGATTATCATTTGTTTACTTATGTATTTAAAAAAATAGTCACGTGAAATAGCTAATTTCTAACCGCTTCCAAAAATTAGGAGGTTCTCAATTCGACCGTATATATATTTTTTCAATTGTTTTTTTTTATTTCTGTGTTGTTTTCGTTGGATGCACTGAATATGTTTGATGAATGCATACAATATAATTGATTGCAAAATAGTTCACAGCCGAACATTTCAAAGGACACACAAATTCATCCCAAAGGCCGTACGGACACTGAGTTACCCGCCGGCGGCCCAGGAGATTAACTGATCTAACTCGATGATACTCGCCAGGATTGCTGCAATTTCGTTCTGCCATTATTGCATCCATGAGGGCAGGACCGCCTCTCCAGCGAAATTAGTAAATAGACACTTGATGGAACTAAATGGACGGTATTATTTCGAATGACGATACGTCGTATCAATTTAAAAATGACGGATTGAATCCGTAAATATAGGACGACCTTTTCCTAGACCTACTTATGAATTATAACGTCCTTTGATACAACAAAATGATTACAAAATTGTAGAATGGTACAGAAGTCACTTTAGTATACGGATTATTGTAGATAATACGCACATTGGATTTTAATAATTTTCAAATATAGATGTCTTTTGACTTTATATATTGTTTAATGATGTTTTTTTTTTACAGCTCCCGGACATTAGGAATATACATCCTGTGTCGCGGGGGACTTTAAAAGCATACATGAAACGGACACAAAAGACACCTAGGCTCAGAACAATAATTTGTGAATCACACAAAGTGTCCCATGTGGGTTTTGAATCCACAACACATTGCGAAGCCGCCAAATGCGAGTCGGACTCGCCCATGAAGGGTTCCGCAGCAGCAACTAACATATATATATATATATATTTTATATTTGTGTTGATGGAATGAAAGGTAAATTGCAGTTTACGATTTATGACGTATTAAAAAAAAACTACTTACTAGATTTCGTTCAAACTAATTTTCGGTGGAAGTTTACATAGTAATGTACATCATATATTTTTTTTAGATTTATCATACTCTTATTTTAAAAGTTACAGGGGGGGGGGACACATTTTACCACGAAGTGTCTCTCGCGCAAACTATTTAGTTTCGAAAAAAATGATATTAGAAACCTCAATATCATTTTTGAAGACCTATCCATAGATACCCACACGCATGGGTTTGATGAAAAAAAAATTTTAGGAAAGCTGGTGCTTCCCGTGTGGTCCCATTTAAATTTGGTCCGTTTTTTTTTGTTAAAATTTGTATTATATTTTAATCTACTAACTTTCAGCGCTATGTCGATCACTTTCGTGTTCTAACAGATCACTTCGTTCCGAATTTTGATCTTCAGAGAGACTCCGAGCATAGTTCTTCCCATAGCACGTTGAGCGACTTTAAGCTTATAGATTAGCCCTACAGTCTACAGCCGTAATCCTAGTACGTTTTACTTCTAAAATATAGATAACATCGGTGAAAAATTGATCTAGATAATACATAAATCTCTTGTGACAAAGTAGCCATGTGGCATTTTGACATTTTATGTAAACGGACGCGTAGGTTTGGATATAGAAATCCTTTGACGCTTATAATTCCAGGTATGCCTGGCAGTGAGTCTCGTTTAAATAAATAAAACTGATACACTAAATTAAATGTGGTTTTATGAGAAAAGTGTTTTGATTTTTTTCATAATATATTTTTATCATCTACTACTGCCTTCATAATAGTCGCAGCTTAATTATAATGAAGTATGGAAGAAATGGATATCCTATCACTTTTACTTTACTATATTTTTATTAGAAAAGAACATTTATATCTTTTTGTAGTAAAGTAAAAAAGCGGCCAAGTGCGAGTCGGACTCGCCCATGAAGGGTTCCGCAGCAGCAAGTAACATAATATAATTTATATTTTATATTTTTACATTTGTGTTGATTGAATGAAAGGTAAGTTGCAGTTCACGATTTATGACGTATTAAAAAAAAACTACTTACTAGATATCGTTCAAACCAATTTTCGTTGGAAGTTTGCATGGTAATGTACGTCAAAAATTTTTTTTAGATTTATC
The DNA here is from genome assembly GCA_949125395.1 of Diaphora mendica. Taxonomy (NCBI): domain Eukaryota; kingdom Metazoa; phylum Arthropoda; class Insecta; order Lepidoptera; family Erebidae; genus Diaphora; species Diaphora mendica. The sequence goes on along the minus strand of OX421310.1, from coordinate 36,659,714 downwards.
ATTCTCTTATTTTAGAAGTTAGAGGGGGGGGGGACACACATTTTACCACTTTGGAAGTGTCTCTAGCTCAAAATATTCAGTTTAGAAAAAAAAATGTTAGAAACCTCAATATCATTTTTGAAGACCTATCTATAGATACCCCACACGTATGGGTTGGATGAAAAATTTTTTTTTGAGTTTCATTTCTAAGTATGGGGACCCCCAAAATTAATTGTTTTTTTTTATTTTTGTGTGAAAATCTTAATGCGGTTCACAGAATACTTACCAAGTTTCAACAGTATAGTTCTTATAGTTTCGGAATAAAGTGGCTGTGACATACGGACGGACAGACAGACAGACGGACGGACAGACAGACAGACAGACATGACGAATCTATAAGGGTTCCGTTTTTTGCCTTTGGCACGGAACCCTAAAAACTGAAATATAATAAATTAAAAATGCACAACGTTAATGTTCAAGTTTTCACTTTTGCCGGCACTCCCGGAGTGCAACCCGTTGCTTTTTTTTATGAAGTAATTCTTCCGACATGAGTTATTTCCAGTATTTTTCGTTTGGACCATTTGGACTCTTACTATGCTCAATTATTTTGTGTTAATAGTGAGTCAACGTCAGTAGGTTACAGGCTTAGGTTTGAATCCACAAACGAGTAACGTCTTAGCTTTTTAGAAACCGCTCTTTTTTTAACCGACTTCAAAAAAGGAGGAGGTTCTATGTTCCACTGTATGTATTTTATTTATTTATTTTTTATGGATGTTCACCGATTACTTCGTCAATTGTAGACCGATTTTGAAAATTCTTTTTTTTTTTAAATCAATACACAGCATATAATTAACGAGAAGTCCTTTCGACAATTGGGTATAAGTAAATCTTTAAAGGACAAAATCTAAAAATATAAAATAAAATATAAATCAAATATAACCGCCAGCTTTGTTTATATAATCATTATTTGGATTACACGTTGAACTTACCTCGTCAAGAACAGCCCCCTTCCCTTTTGACTCGTGAAATATTACTTTATAATGAGAATCGTTTCATTAAATAATCTCAAAAGTTATTGGAAACGCTCTTCAAATCCCCCTTTATATTACACTTAACTATTCTTATTACATCAATGTATTTTTTTGCTTATAATAACCCATCCAAAGTTAGAAAATCACAATAGGTAGGTAAAGTAAAATGGAAAACAATCATTGAAATTTAATTTAAAATATTTATTTATATTTAGAACTCTTAATATAATTCTAAAATAATAGCTATAACATTCTTTCAGAAAATGCAATGATTTACCACAGTTTTGTAAAAACGTCCGATGTGTACATTTTACACAAACTGATTATAGAGCTGTACCAGCATTGTTTTTATAACTTTGTAAATCCTGGCACAATAATTAGAGATGACTCATTTTGTATTGTATAGAATTGAGATGATAATGGATACTTTTTCGTTAGCTGCTACAATCTTTCACTCCAAAATACTTCAAACTAGAGGAGTTACATATTTAAAACCTACCTTAAACCCACTATTCACAAACCCTAAAACAGTTTATCCATTCTTATCAAAATATACGTGGGAGAGCCACGCTTCGGCATGAATAGGCCGGCTCGACCGTAGTGATACCACGGCCTCACAGAAAACCGGTGTGAAATAGTGCTTGTGCTGTGTTTCATCGAGTGAGTGAGGATACCGGAGTCCCATACCCCAATCCCCTTACCCCTACTTCTCCCCCCCCCCCTCCCCAAAAGGCCGGCAACGCACATGTGACGCTTTTGGTGTTGCAGGAGTCCATGGGCGGTGGTAATCGCTTACCATCAGGCGATACGTCTGTTCGTTTGCCCGTCTATTCCATAAAAAAAAAAAATACTCATATTAATGAGTAAAATTTTTTTTCAAACCTCTAATATCTATTAGATACATTAGTATCTAATAGATATTAAAGGTACAAATTCGCGATGACCTCCGAAACTACCTAACCGATATTCACGTTTTCTAAATGTGTGTTTGGCTGGTGTGCCTAAGATACGACACGTTACGTTACGTTAACATTATGAGCCGAGCATTATTGAAAAGAGACTCAGACGAATTTGGGTGAGTCAGTAAAATAATAAATACGTAATGTAATCCTTAAATATCAGATCTATTTACGGATCGTCTTTTGCATTTCAATTAAAATTATTCTAGAGTATGGTACACCTGAACTCCTTTGACTTGTAAATATGCGCTTCCTCGTTAAAGGTGCTTCAAATTCATTCCCTGAACGTAAATGACATAATATTTAATTTTGTTAACTTGTTCGCTGAAAACTTTAGACCCTAAACGTAGGTACTTGTATCTCAAAGACAAACAAAACCTGAGATTAAAATAATACATACATAATATATGATAGGTTCAGAGTCCTTTTTTGCAATGAAAGAACAGGTATTTTGGTATAATATTAATATAAAGGAAATCTCTTAAAGTTTTAGGTTGTTTTTAAACAATTTAGTACCATATTTTGACACTGGGTTTCGTAACTTTGTTCTACGAACTCATACAACTTAAACTTGTTTTTCTTTTCGTTTGACTACCTCGTTAGACTAGCGGTTGGCGAACGTAGTTGAATATCGGTTTCAGGTTCAATTCCCGGATTGGGTTTCTCAAAGGTGTTGTTGAATTTCTTACAAAAAAATCTTAATAACAGCTCGGAGTATAAAAGTTTGGCCAAAACAAACCAAACAATATTGGGAATTTTATTATTCTCAAGAATATATATATATATATATTTAAGAATATATATATTTATATATTTTATTATTAGAATTTTATTTTTATTTTATTATTTTATTATTTTATTTAATTGTTGTCGATGGGAAGATGGTTCTTAAATTCCTAATTCGATTTTTGTTTTACAATCAACTTATTTTTTTGTAAGTACTGTTTGAAAAAGATAATAATCATAATGTACGTTTTTAATCATAAAGGAAACGAGTCAAAAATCAATCTCAAAAGTGACAAAACAACGAAAAGTTATCGCATATTCAAATCACACGTAGTCGATCAAAAGCCAGTGGGGACCAGAGAGGGAGGCTGGAGGGAAGTACTAGAGGATATAGTCGATTGCGCCGGAGACAGCGCAACCGGCGGCGCGAGCGCAATAAATGTGCAGCTAAAAGTGACGTTTATGAATCTTTTCAAAGGGAGCAATTTGGAAACAAAACCAATTGATGGGCTAGTTTTTAGCTGTTATGAATTTAAAGATAATGGAGCAGGCTATATGTTGTAAGATATTTTCTTCTATCTATTTTACACAACATCCACTACGGCTATATTAAAATCAATTTCTAATTTTCTCTAAAGGAGAAAGTTGATGGACTGTAAGAGATAGCCACAGCACATTTAGGCCACTAACTCTTAGAAGAGTTTTTCTTGTTCAATAAATTCATACAGGTGTTATTACTAATCCCCAGCTTTTAGATATTTTTTACCAAATAGGTGTGTATCTAAAACCCCTTTCCTAAATGATTGAGCTTCGAACGAAATAAACTCTGAGGACTAGACACTAGATATTAACTTCACTCAACAATGTCGATCACTTCACAAACAATACCACTTAAATAATGGGTATAGTATTAAAAGATCAAGCGAAGACTATTCTTTTGCAACGTATGCTAATATAGAACACGGTAATCCTTTCGTGGGTGTTAAAATGATGACTGTATTGCTACATGAAGAGGAACCACAGATGATGATTTATTACATGCTTGAGATTGTCTTGGGATTGGGATGTCGAGGGACCACGAATTTAGCAAAACTTATTATGTTTTTGAGTTACAACATCGGCACTTATATTTAAATTACCTTTGCAATCCCTTACCAAGTGAGTTTATTTGATTTTTCATTATATTTTCGAACCGTAACCAGATCGGAGTGATAACACGGCTTAGCAGAAAATTCTTGTAAAGAAAATCTTTTAGTGCTTTTAACCCGACTACGGCGAAGCCAAAAGAGTAATAAATAGTTTTCGGATGTTTAGATGTTCCACATAGCGACTAAACTACTGAACTGATTTTAAACAATGAGGTGTCAATAGATTGGTAATAATCCCAGGTGCAGATGCCATATAAATTTTATCAAAAACATTTACTTATTGGAGTTTTAGTTTCTAAACTTTTTCTTGTTACTGAACTGAAAGCGATATTTTAACATAAAAATTTAGATTCATCAGTCATCTTATCTTCATAGCCTTCATTATTCAACAGATTAATTGGGGTCGGCTACCAGTTCAACTGCTTTTAACTGTGTGACAGTTTTTCCAAGGAGCGACTGGCATCGAAATGAAATTAAATCATTTATTGTGCAATTAGGTTACATGAACACTTTTGCAAATTAAACTTTTTTTTGAGCAGATGAGTTCGACCTTTCCTAACTGGACTAGCCCTGAGAAGAAAGGATGGAACGAACTCAGGGATCATCGTCTGTTTTAAACTCGGACCTTCGCAACCCATAAAGTTTAGATTATAAGAATAAAAGTAGTTAGTTGGTGTTATTATTAGCTTTCTACAGGGCTGACGTTACCACTGCATGATGAATCATGTAGGCTAAAAAACCTTCCGCTAAATAATAAAGCGTCTCCGGTTAGGTTCACGCACAGCAGTTGCTGTGATCACATGACAGGACCTTCTCACAGCACTCACATCAATATCAATTGCTGTAGTTTTCCAGACACAATAGATATATCATATGAATGGTAGTGTACGTCTGCATATCGTTGTGTCCGTGATAATAAATGGTTGCTTTTTTGTTGACTCTCCAATCATAAAAAACATATGTTTTTCTTAAACGCTTTTACAATATACATTCATTGTATAATTTGAGATTGTTATTATTGATCAAAACCAATAACTAAAACCAGTAAAGACTGACGCGATGTTAAAAAGCCGCGCCAGTCAGCCACCAACGCAGTCAATTTTTATTGACTTTATCAAAGATTAAAGTCCATAAAAATAGTGGAATATGAACAAGTGAGTTTAATTCTAGAATGTATTCAGGTAAGTACTTCTAAAATCTTTTGAGTAACTTAATAGTACACAGGTGCAGAAACTGTTAGTACCCAAATCCGACTCACACTTTTCCGCATCATTTATTACTGAGTAAATAGTGCACGGTTCTCCAACATAAAATTATGGACGCCGCAAAACTAATGATTATATCTCGTTGTACAACGCAAGTCAAATATAAAACGCCGGGAGAACTCTCATGACACTATCTTCAAAATAAATTATAATGACCGAAGATAACTTAGATATTTTATAACTGGCCTTGGACCTTTCAAAAAGCAATTTTCTTCCTAAGTAGCTACCATGGGATATAATGGGATATTTAAAATTAATTCAGATATCTTGCACGTGCCCACTTCTTTGGACACACAAGCAAATCCAACTACCATGAAGAAGTCTTTTCATTTTTCGGGTAAATATACTATGACAGCCATATATCCTATGACACTCACAATAAATGCTTTCTATTGGTAAAATAATTTTAAAAATCGGTTCAGCAAATTCAGAGATAACCCCCTCCAACCTTAGAAAGTCACAAGCTTTACCTCTATCTATATAATGTTAATATGGATAAAGGCTTCTATAATACTCAAGCATTTTTATAATAACACTAGCTGACCCCGCAAACGTTGTTTTGCCATAAGAATAAAATAAAATATTTAGGGGTGGGTCAGCCTTATCATTTAGGGGTATGAAAAAAAGATGTTGGCCATAATAATATATGCACAGAAAATCTCTTAAAAAAATAGGTCCAGCCGTTTCAAAAGGGTTTGGTAACAAACACCGCGACATATATAAGATTTATGCTGTTTAAATATGTACCTATAAAATTCAGCCATACATCAATACGTTGGACATAAGCCATACTTACAAACATGTGCTATGTACATATATTTGCAAAGGTGTCCCAAGTCCTGTGTCGGTTATCGCTTTGGGTCGTCCCTCAAAGGGTGACGATCGATAATTTAAAACCTTATGGTCCATGAAATAAGGATCATTATGTCATAAAATAGACAATTTCGCAATCTCGCATAAATCGCATCGTTTAACGTTGAACGGACGGATGTATTTGTTACGAGTATATTTACATAATTTGTCTACTTGCAGCATCCTAGCGAAATCGAATTAGCTATAGATCCGCTCTCCGCTCCGTGTAAAGGAAATTAGTAAGTTCTGATATTTAGTATTTTATTCAATAATTGACGAGAACTAATATTTGTTCCCAAAGAAAGATAGTCTTCGTATAAAAATCTTAAGTTAGCACGTAAATTTTTAAGGCAAATACATTTTAACCGTATTTACTTAAATACTATATTAAATTAAAACGGCGTGCATACTATGTTTACATGCATTTTAATTTAATCTAGATATGTATATGTAAATGAATCACCGAAATGTAATTACACCGAAATAAGTCTATCTACGCGCATAACTTCCGATCTGCTGCCCCAAATTAAATAATTGTTTTTTATGTGTTCCTTATTCTTAGGACAAGGTTTGTGTACAAGAAAAATTACACTGCCTGTGGGAAGCTGAGACAAATATGTAAATATGGCGGTACGATGTTCGCCGGGTCAGCTAGTGAAATATAAATTTCAAAAGAATACCTTTATTAACCGACTTCCAAAAGGAGGAGGTTCTCAATTTCATCGTATTTTTTATATATACGATAATATCGATTACTCCGTCAATTGTGGACCGATTTTGAAAATTCTTTTTGTACTCGAAAGGGTATGCTCCCCATGTGGTCCCATGGCCACCATATCTGGATCTGATGATGGGATCCTAAGGAAATCGAAGGAAACCCTCAAATTTACGTGAGCGCCTGCAATGAAGTTACGAGCAATTGTCTGCATGCCTTCATATTCTGTAGACATCATTAAATTTTAAATGAAATGGTGATGAGAGACTTGAGAAAGACTAAAAAGCGAAAAAAAAAAACTCAGTTTAAAAAACCGACTTCAAAAACTAAAAAGTATAAAATAACTTCATTTGTATGTGCTACCTATTCATAGGTTTGAAGTCGGTTCCAAGCCAAAATGTAATAGTAGGTACCGCACTCGCCGTTCGTTCGTCTCGAAATATAGCGAGTGTGGTACCTACTATTCCATTGGCTTGGCACTGACTTCAAACCTATGAATAGGTAGCACATACAAATATTAAAGTTAAAGTTGTTGTTAAAGTTATTTTATACTTTTTAGTTTTTGAAGTCGGTTTTTTTAAACGAAGTTTTTTTTTAATATCTTATATTCTTATTAATAGATATATCTAGGTCCTTTATTCCTAAGATAATGGGGAAGAACTTATTTGTTCTTGTTAAATCATAAATTACTTTTCACAAGTCTGACTTTCCTACGGTTACAGCTCTGTGGTCATGTAAGCTTTACTACAAAACTGTACACTGAAGTGCATAGTCACACGTCGTGTAAGCTGAGACGGCTCCAGGGCCCTCAACGTCACAATAGCTGTGTGCCAGACAGTCTAGTAAGGATTTATACATATAAAGACTAATTACAATGCATTCGTAGTACTAAATAGTTGCAACTGAGTATTTAGGTTTTATAAATTTCTAGTACAATAAACATTTACATAGTTAATCGTTTATATAAAAACTAGCTGACCCGGCGAACTTCGTACCGCCCTATTTACATTATCTGTCTCAGCTTCCCACAGGCAGTGTACAGTCGCGGACAAAAAAAAAGACTTTTCCCGATATCTTTTAATTTTTCTTGTACACAAACCTTGTCGTAACAATAACGAACATATCAAAAATAATTATTTAATTTGGTGCACCCCTACGGAAGTTATGCGCGTACATTATACATTTCGGCAAGTCATTTTTATATATATATAGACAACCTTTACATGCGGCTTCGCTCACGCATACTTTCATCCCCTGATTTACCCCCTTAGGGGTGGAATTTGGAAAATTCCTTTCTTAGTGCTTACTTACGTTATATAAAGAACCTACATGCAAAATTTCAGGATTCTAGGTTCAGCGGTTTGGGCTGTGCGTTGATCTCTGGGTATGTCAGTCAGTCAGTCACCTTACTCTTTTATATATATAGATAGATGTTTAATTCTTTATATTTTATTTTTAATTCAACACGTCCTAAATAATCACAACAACTTTTAATAGTTCACTGCTGGACATATGCCTCTTCTTAGCAAGGAGGTTTCGGCCTACTACACCAGGCCGGACAGGTTGGATACATATAAATAACTAGCTTTTACACGCGCCTTTCATCCCCTGATTTACCCCCTTAGGGGTGGAATTTCAAAAATTCCTTTCTTAGTGCTCACTTAAGTTATATAAAGAAACTACATGCAAAATTTCAGGATTTTAGCTTCAGCGGTTAGGACTGTGCGTTGATCTCTGGGTATGTCAGCCAGTCACCTTACTCTTTTATATACATAGATTACAAATTTTAACAACAAAAAATGTCAGACTTCAATCTGGACCAAATTTAAATGGGACCATTCGGGAAGCACCAGCTTTCAAATAAAAAAGAATCATCAAAATCGGTTCACCAAGTCGAAAGTTAGGAGGTAACAAACATAAAAATTAAATAAAAAATACAGTCGAATTGAGAGCCTCCTCCTTTTTTTGAAGTCGATTAAAAAGAGCGCATTTAAAAAATCTCTAAAGTTTAAAAAATGTAAAATCGTGCAATATAATTTTAATATATTGGTTTTAGAGCAATGCAACTCTTATGGGCGGTATTGTTTACTTGACTAATTGTAGGCATCTCATTAAATGTCTAAAGTAAAAAGTCAAAGTTAAATGCCATGCCTCAATGATTTTCAAGTCATACAAATCTAATTTCACATTCGGCAGTGATTGACACATAGTTGTGAGTTGCATGGTTATTTTAAAACTGGACATATTTTAGTCACCCGAGTCTAGCAACTGTAATCTCGTAATTTAAGATACAGCTAAAATAAATAACCCTCCCTTGTCCACAAACTAACCAATAAAATATTACTTTAGTTACAAGCGATCACTTCTCTTAAGAAGTGAACGTTTACAAGATAAACATACCCAAACACACTGTTACTAAAGTGGTTTTCACACAACGACAAATAGAGCAAGAAGCATTTAAACATCCTCATATTTCAGTTTATTTTTACATTGAGCATATATCACGGTAACCAAAATAGATATCTACCAATCTGTTCCCAACACTTGAAGCATCTCCCTCGCGCATTACCCCCTATTTTCTCACGTGAAGAAGACATCACACACATGTGAACAATTAATCAAGTTTACACCGACGGCGCACACATTTGGAGCCAGTACCTTTGTCCAAATGTCAATTAGGAAGTCGTTACAAATCTGATAAAAGGACAAGATCGATGGTCATGTAATTAAAAGTGGTGTAGACTGTCATCTGTCAACATTTTCTATATTTATCTGATGTTTCAGAGCGTTCCAGGACGTACACTATTCTGGTGTTTGACTACAATGTGCAATTCTCTAATGTGTTTTCTAAACCATTAAAATTTATAACTACTTTTCCTGATACGGGCTTGAAACTATTTTATATTATACTAGCTGTTGCCCGCGGCTCCGCCGGCGTGTATGTCGGTGATGGTGGCCAATAGAAACCTAAGTGTTATTCTGATGTATAAGCTATATTACTGTAAAGTTTCATCCAAATCGGTTCAGTAGTTTTTGCGTGAAAGAGTAACAAACACACACATATTCTTACAAACTTTCGCATTTAGAATACCTATTAGTAGAAAGGATGTATTTTTAGTAGTAACAATTGATTATTTAGCTACCTTGCTTTTAGTTTTATCTAAACTGTACAAATTCATTTCTATGATGTGGACAAATACATAATAGGGATTTATTATTGCACCAAATTTGTCTAAAATATGCTCTAGGTAAAATCAAATTCAAACAGTGGCAAAGACAAGAAAGTTAAAACAGTTCATTATGAAGTATTTGAGATAAATCTAGTTACCCAGTTCTACAAACAGCTGTCAGCTTAACTTTTACTTAGTAGCATCGCACTAAGAATTCTTATTTAATAGCAATATTCGTAAACGATGCTGAAATATCAGCAAATCCACAAAAACAAGAACACGGTAAAGATCTGTCCTAAATATCCTGATGAGAAAACATCCGAATGAGGAAAAAATACTTTGCCACGTTCATTATTACTAACACATTTACTGAGAAATGTTAACGAGTTTAACATTATTAAGTTTTTATAAATACCTCAAAAATATTTTTAATCAAAGTATCACCTAACGCGTAACATTAAAACTTTAACGAGTGATGCCATAAACATGTAAGTGTTCATGTATTTACACATTTCAAGTAACAAATCATTATCAATTTTTACAACCAAAAGGATTATCTCCTTTACACCCTCATTTTTCACAGCCCGTAAAATGTCAATGGTGTATGCTTAACGTAACTTTGTGTGTGACGTTGTTAACTATATTATTTGTTTATATTGAGCAGCTTTCACTAACTTGCTAAAAGTGAAAAGATGAGATTTGAACAAATTGGTAGGTAACTCAAAAGCAGGACTATTTTTTCTTTATTTGGCAAATTACTCTACTCTGCCTGATGGAAAGCATAAGCAGAATCCAAGAGCGGTGGTCACCATACTGCGAATGCAGATAATGCAACAAAGCAGCATGGTGACCCACACCATGGTGGGCTAGTGATGCTTCTGCATCATTGGGCCTCCGGTCTCGTACTCACTAACGAAACACGACGGCACAATCGCTGTCATTTTACGTTGATTTTCTGTGCGAGGGTAGTACCGCCCCGGTCGAGCCGGCCCGTTCGTGCTGAAATCAGCGTGGCTCTATTTTTCTATTGCGAGTACAAATTGTTATAAAATCCTGTGTAATTTAACTTTTATTGATGACTTTAATTTGGTGGCCACACTTATCAATACTACAATATTATAAATACGTAAGTTATTCTGTCTGTCTGTTTTGCGCCTTAACAAGTCAACTGCTGCACTGATTTCAATAAAATTTGGCATGGAGAAATTTTAATTCTTGAGGAACGACATAAGCTACTTTTTAATGCAATAATCGAAATACACACGGGCCGTGGACAAATTCTAGTTGGTGATAAACGATAAATATTATAAAGCAGTTTTATCAACCTGATATATTATAATTAAATATCAGATCTCTTATAATGATCAATTAGGATACTATTGTATTTATTTAGCATGGATAAAAAGAGAGAGCTTAGCTTGTTCGATTATAGCTACAAAAACGAAGAACATTATGCATTACAATTAAAACTCATATTAATCCTTAATGCTACTCAGTTCACCTGAATAACGGGAAACGAACAATAGTGATTAAGACTAGTAGTAACACGCCATGGAAAACAAGGTAAAATTCATACTTGTGAAATTACAAGCCCGTTAATTATGCAATAATCTGCCTCCTAGCCCTTTCATTTTTTCCCCAACCTAAAATTTTCAATTATAACTTTGGGATCCTGCTGGATTTTCGGGCCATTAAAATAGAAAGCTGTTTACATCGTTGCTTTGGTCTTACCTTTTTTTGTTGTTCAATATATTAAGGATAAATAATCATCGTAATAAATTTAATAATGGTATTGTTAGGTAACGTGGAATCTGAAATTTGTATTTTAGAATTATCCATAGGACGTCAAAATATCGAAGGGTCGGAGATCCGAAGCGAGGAGCCGGAGATCCAAGGTGTTTTTCCACCCCGTCAACAAAAAAAAGAAAAGATAATCACAAATTTTATCAACAAAACAACAGACTTCAAGAACTAGACCAAATTGAAATGGGACCACACGGAAAACACCAGCTTTCAAATAAAAAAAGAATCATCAAAATCGGTTCATCCAGTCGAAAGTTATGAAAGTTATAAACATAAAAAAATACATTCGAATACGTCGAATTGATAACCTCCTCCTTTTCTTGAAGTCGGTTAAAATAAAGCAGTCGAATTGATAACCTCCTCATTTTTTGAAGTCGGTTAAACAAGGACGCCAAGATCTGAATTTTGACTAGATCGAATAATCGATTTATCGAAAGCCTATCGTCTAAAGTGAGTGACGCTGTATTACTTTATCAGACACCATGATAGTTTTCTTTTGTCTCTATTTCTGTTGTCACCTTTCAAAGTTTGCTGGCTCTCTTAAAACGCATTAAGAGGGCGAGGTAAGGAGAGCAATATTATCGATTAAAAAAAACTTCGTTTTTTCAAACTCGGTTTCAAAAACCGACTTCAAAAACTAAAAAGTACAAAATAACTTAATTTGTATGTGCTACCTATTCATAGGTTTGAAGTCAGTGCCAAGCCAAATGTAATAGTAGGTACCACACTCGCTATATTTCGACGTCACCGACGCTTCGATTGTTTTGTTCAACGCGAAGAGCAGCTATCCCGCTCAAGGTCACGCGCGGCGGTTGCGGTACCTACTATTACATTTTGGCTTGGCACCGACTTTAAACCTATGAATAGGTAGCACATACAAATTAAGTTATTTTGTACTTTTTAGTTTTTGAAGTCGGTTTTTTTAAACGAAAAGTCGTTTTTTTTTTTCGCTTTTTAGTCTTTCTAAAGTCTCTCATCATCATTTCATTTAAAATTAAATGATGTCTACAGAATATGAAGGGATGCAGACAATTGCTTTTAACTTCATTGCAGGCGCTCACGTAAATCTGAGGGTTTCTTTCGATTTCCTTGGGATCCCATCATCAGATCCTGATATGGTGGCCATGGGACCACATGGGGAGCATACCCTTTCGAATACAAAAAGAATTTTCAAAATCGGTCCACAATTGACGGAGTAATCGATGTAAATACATAAAAAATTAAAAATAAAAACCGATGAAATTGAGAACTTCCTCCTTTTGGAAGTCGGTTAAAAAGGATGGTAAACTCGTATTCAATTTATGTAGAAGTTAAAAGACAAATGGACATATCATAGATGGGGAGTGAAGTTTGTGCAAACCTTGCAAAAAAGATTCTGAGGCTTTAAACTTTTTTTAATCAAAACTACTTTTTTGATTATATTTGAAAAATAATGCAATATAACTCACTACTTCTACAACTACTTTGCATCTAATAAAGGTTAACTAAAACTAATCAAAACGCATATAACAATACGACATTCAGAAAAATATCTAGTGCCTTATAGCACTAGATATTTTTCTGAAGACTATGTTGAGTAAGATACCGAAAGGAATGTATAAAATCCACCTTAAATTATAATATTATACCCGTCTTTATAATGAGAAAGGTTCCCCTATCTTTACTAAAATGCTCTACGAAGTATTGGCGCGCTAGATTCCAGCTCAATGAACATGAAATCAAACGTGACTCGCATTGAGTTTCTTAGGTATGAGTATATAGGTATGATACTCATATTGTGGAAATTCTGTTGTTACTCAAGGCAAAGTCATATATCTTCTTATATATAAAATTCTCGTGTCACAATGTTAGTTACCTTACTGCTCTAAAACGGCTGGACCGATTTTTATGAAAGGTGTGCATATCGGATAGGTCTGAGAATCGACCAACATAAATTTTTTATAACCCAATTTTTTTTTATGGCAAAACAACGTTTGCCGGATCAGCTAGTATATATATATATATATATATACTATATATATATGCTCAATCCTTATTAATATTTTAATGTAAAAGTAATTTTGTCTGTCTGTTGCATAAAAACTGGCCTATGTCCTGAGAAAGGACATAGTCTACTTTTTATGGGTATAAGATTGTTTAAGATTGAAACGGGTGGTGAGGGGGGGGGGGGGAAGGTTGTATATATGCTACCCAAATTAACTATTCCACGCGATAAAAATAAAAGTAGTACTATACGGTAAATAAAGTCTTATACTAATGTGGTGACGGATTGAGAATACAGAGTGTCACCACTTCTGTTCATCCCGTAAATGTCGTAAAAGGCGACCCAGGAATCAAACTAAGGAGGACAAGATAACTACAAGGAGAAGGAAAAGTTGACACAAACCCTATACCAACGCGTCTGACCAGCGCAGGCCAAAGTCTCTTTACTAAGGAGAGGCCTATGTCCAGTGGACTGCTAAATGACGATGACGATTTTGATATCAATTCAACCTCAACTCCAATTGATCGCAAATACAATATTTAATACTATAAACTACCGTCGTTTATTTACAACGATGGAAGATACGCCTGTCGAGTTTGGATTTTGACTTAATATGCCCATTAAAATCTACCGATAAAAGACTCTCATAAGGCTTTGAGTTCTAAAATAGGTCTCTAACCAAAAGTGATAATATCCTATCATAATCCTACTTATACTGTGATGAAGGATCTATCTAATGTGACAGCTTATAAATAAGATTGATTACTAATAGCATATCTACAGGTTTTTATAATCTCAGTGTGTCTCTCTCTCCCAGTAGCCACACAATAGAATTTGCGAATTTAGAACCAGCGGGATGCAATTTAAGCCTAACGACATGAATTACGCGACAGAAATAGTCCCTAAGTGGGTAGTTATAGAGCTGTTAACGAATGATATACTACGCCTATTACTTTATGTACACACTAAAAATAGTGATAATGCAAATTTATCATTATTTTGAATCAAAGTTTTTGTCTATTTAATTGAAAAGCTTTAGGTTTTACCTGAATATCAGTTTCTCCACGGTGAGACTAGCATCAGACCTCCGAAACTCTGAATACGGACTGAATTTGAAGGTTGAACAAGTTGTCAGTATATTAGAGGAGACTGACTTTCCGAAAACGATTGCCAAAGATGTTCATGACAATCAATAACAACGGCTTAACGTGCTCTCCGAGGCAAAGGCGTGAAACACCGCCAAACTTCCATTCTCCGGGCTGCTAATTGGAATCCCTTGTAAGAAAAATCTAACAACACTTTTGAGACCACTTGGAAATCGAATTCGAAGCCTCCAAGACTGGCATACGCTATTATATAAAAATCAACGGACTCAACGCCAATGCTGAAGTCCAAAAATACTTTTTCCAATTTTAAGTGTGGTGTTAAGCACCGAATTCCAGTGTTTTAGCCGAGATATCTAAAAATTTAAAAAGGACCAATTCTTTTAACAAAGTCGGAAGTATACGGAACTAAATGTGAACAAACATCTCAAATTTCACTATATCTCATTAGATGTTGGAATCTAGTATCAAAGGCATTAATGGCATCTTTAAGAGCTCACGGGAGCACGGAGCCCTCGTGCTCATAATTATTACATTCCTTTGTTCGAGAAATGCTCAGGTGAGCACCTACAAAATACCATCAAAATAAATCTGGTATTTTTAATTTTCCTTTTTGAAGACAATATGGTTCTTAGCTGTTCTTTTTTTTATCAAGTTAATCTTAGGAAACAGTAAAAGTAATAAAAACATAAAAATATGTAAAGATTTTTATCTCATACCTGATAGAGGACCCGTTGAACTTTTTATCACCTCCGTATATTTGTGTAAAATGTGAAGACTAGGATACTAAGTACACAGAAAAAAGTCGATGATTAAGCGAGGTCGTTTAAAAAAAAGGTTTTTAAGATTACATTTTATTTTTATTGAATCTTGATCACTAAAGGTCACATGGCGGTCGATTTCATTCCCATTTGAATTGTTTAGACTTAAACTGTCACCGTACATTTATGTGGCTGTTATTGCAATGTTCAATAACTTTTTGGAATATATTGCTTTTTTTGCATTTTTTTAATCTATAAACACATTAAATATTCTAAATATAAAATGCTGTGGTATAAAATATGTATTCATAACGAATGATTTAATTTCAAGATTCTGTTTTTCTTCCATCAGTTTCCTAATCATATTAGTCAGCAGTGGCGGATTTACCCTAAGGCAAAGTAGGCATGTGCCTAGGGGCGCGAGGTTGCTTAGGGGCGCCAAATTTTTAATAGTAAAAATATATGCCTCACATATTAAAGAAAAGTTACCAATACTTCTAGTTCGACTAGTGCTGTTTCCATATAAAAATGTACTAGCTACAACTGCAGCTGTAGTTGAGATTGTTTTATAAGTTTTAGTAAGACCAGATTTGTTCATTGAAAGGCATATGGTGCACCCGAGTTGGCGGCGGCGACGACCGCAAACAATAAGGCGTGGACAGGGCGGCAGTATAGGACAAATTGCAGGAGGAACATTGCGCCTGTAACAATTTGCGTGCTTTCCATCACTTCATGCCACTCTGAGCGTGGTCACAGGACGGGTTTCATTGTCCACCCGCTACAAAGGTGTGAAAGGTCTACCGCGAGAAAGTGACATTCGTGTGCCGAACGTCACTTCAATTAGAGTTTTTTAAAACAGTTGGTGCCCATGCTTTTGAAAAGTAGGCGCTAGGAGAAATCTGGCTGGAGCTGTTATCTACACAAGTAGTTCCGCAAGGGTCGGTGTTAAGACTCCTACACACTATGCGGGTTGCCTGACCGTCGGGTAGGTATGTCGTCAACAAGCCGGGCGGCAAAACTGGCATCTAATTAAACTGTTTGTCGTGCAAAGTAGCCACCGACCAAAAAAATTTGTGCCGACGGCCATTATTATGCTAAAACCTTTTTATTAGTAATCCGTTATAGGCCTTTAGGGCCGTTCCTGTAGATCATCAACTAAGACGCCCTCTCGAGCTACCTGGAAGATATGCTCATGACGACGTGCAGAAAGGTACTGTGAGACAACTCTGAGGGCCACGGCCATGATTTCAAATGTTCTAGGGCGGATCCAGTGTAAAGGTCGTGGGATGGCTTTACAGAAATATGTTACGTTGCTCTTACATCGACCTTGAAGGGAGCCACCTGCAGCTTGCATTTTTTTATATATAAACTGTCGTCCTCTTGCATGACAAGAGCTCTTGTTTTTCGTTTGTCTATTTTTGAAGTGAAAACTTCTGTATCGGAGTTGTGCACTTTTCTAGGATGGGTAAAAAAAAATTAAACTCGCGTCAGAAACTCGCGTTAGGACACCTGACCTGATTGAATATTTGTAAAACGGAGGCGTGGCGTAGGAGAGGAAGTAATATCCCCTCTCTTTCTACCGCGCGGCGAATGCCATCGATACCGGTGGGCCTTGATCCAGTACAAGGCTACATCTTTACCACGGGTCAAGGCCTCGCTGAGGTTTTGGCGCGCCTTGGTCGCGAGAGGATCCACGGTCCCGGGGCTCGTCACCGTCTCCAGCGCTGCCCTCGAGTCATTGTAGCTGCTGTAGCTCCCCGCACTGCAGTTGAGGATTTCGTTTGAAGCACTGCATATGGCTAAGAGCTCGGCCTGGTACTCTGTGCAGTACGCTGGCAAGCTCAGTTTCCGGCTCAGCAGCTCCGCCCGACTGTCCCATATAGAGAGCGCGGAGCCGACCCTGCCCTGAAGCTTGCTTCCGTCGGTGAAAATACGGAGCGACTGGACGTTGAGCTGGTCTACCAGGCTTTAGTCCCCCAGACTCTGGAACCTCAAGTCCATACGTAGAGCCGAATGCGGTAGTTCCGCAAATCGCACGCTCTATCTCTCGGTCTCCCAGTACTAGCCGGGTCGACCCTTTGCGAGCTTCGCGCTGAAGCTAGAATTAGCTCGGAATCCTGCGACTTGAGAACTCGAGGACCCGAAATTTCAACCTCACTGGGTCCTGGTTGAGGAGCAAAAGGAAATATTTAGGTAACCTAGCGCCAAGCAGACGGCGGTAATATACGTTATGGAAGATTTGATCGGGAGGAAACACAGAACTCTCTCATACCGGCCGATGCAGGTGTTCATCGAAAAAGGATGCTTCGGAGTCAGCTGTGTCTGATCTGCACAAAGCCAACGGCTGGGCGCCAACTATACTGGCACCAAAACAGAACAGTCTGGACGTTTTAATAAAGCTGCTATCTTCTATATCCGACAATGTTTACGCAATACGTGGTTTTAGTCGGCTCGATTCCGATACACCGCAAACCCCCAATGGCTCAAGAGGGATTCACACGTAAAAAAAAATAGTGAAGATATGCCAATTGCCAAGATAGAGACATTATATGGATGCTAGAATCATGAGGAGGGGGGGGGGAGGGCGGGAAGGGCGCCGAAGATATGGTTGCCTAACTAAATCCGCCCCTGTTAGTCAGTATCAATATGCATTATTCATTTATAGCCCTTTTCATTGGCTTATAGGCAGCCTCAATTGAGAATATAACTTACACAAAACACATACTTCTAAACGCAGTAAAAACGTTTAATAATCACAGGAATAATTAGCCAATAGAGGAATCCGCAACACTACGCCATCGTGCCAGTGGCAGTTTGTGTGGTGACCATTTTATTATTATCAAAGCTAGTATTGAATTATTATCGATTTCAATACTAGCTTTGATAAATTAAAGTCTGTGAAAACTAAATATATTGATATTAAGTGAATAGTAAAGTACTAGTCATCAAAATTAAGATATAAGTATGCCCGAGGATAGCAAATGCAAGTTGTCTGAGGATAAGGTATTTTAACAAACTGACTAATTGGTTCCAGTTACTGATGTGTAAAACTAAGATAAGGCAGTGAAACAGTATTTACCCGATCATTTCAAAGGTGGAGCTTATTGTGACACCTTATCAACAGACGCATCGCTAGGGGATGTCAGGAAGCAATTTGTAAAATTTAAAAATATATTTTTATGAAATGTTCTAGTGGATGTCTGATATTCGAATCAGCTTTTTCAACATTTCTCAGACGATTTTTATTAATATTTAGTCTATCATTGTATAAACCTCAATCACGTCTGTTTAGGGGTTTATTTTAGATGAAAGTAGCTATTTATAGACACAGATCACTTTGCTTATTAATAAGCACCTACGCAAATTAAAATTTAAAAGATATCGAATCGAAATCTAAATCTGTATGCCAAAAGCTTTTAGGAGTTGTCAAGAAAAGCAGAAACGTTGTTATCATTAGGAAATTGAATTCGGCAACTTGTCGCTAATTAATCCGAATAAGGAATTTAAGGAATATAACAGACTTGAAAAAAAAATTTGGACTGGCCTTTACGCAATATAAATGAGTTATTATTTTATAGTTAAATGTTTTAAAAGTAGCGATATTGACTTCCATTTCAAATTTTTAGTATTAATTTCACCTTCAAACCAAACTAAGCACACTTTGTGTTTTTTCGCTTGAAAATCGGTTTAGTAATTTAAGCGCTATTATGGAATCTACAAACATACTTAGACTACCAAAATATTATACTTCTTCTGACTTCGTCGTAGTCAGGTAAAACTGATTACGCTTTTTTTTCAAAACGTCAAATAACGTTTCAAAAGCCAGAACGTCATTCGTGTCAAACACCGGTCAACTAGAATGCAACTGCTTGTAATAAACAAAATACATTTCAGCCAAGTGTCCAGAATATTATTTGTATCAACTTTTAAACATCTCTCTTTTCTGACAGACCTCTTCTTATTGGAGCTAAGAAAGTATAAGCAAGCACGATAAAGCAGGTTCTACAGTCCACAGTGCGAGCTTTTGCCCGCGCAAAGTTTCCAGAATCATAAAACATATTGGTGGAATATAACCGTTTATATTAAAGTTACACAGCTCTGTTTATATGCTTACTTGATAAATTTTTCGAATCGAACGCTTTTAATACCGTCATTCACGATATTCTCTTGGCCATCCTCTCCTATCTTAAGATCTCGTCTGAAGCGCTGGAATGGTTTTCATCTTATCTTCAGGGACGCCAACAGTCTGTTCGCGTTGACGATCTCTCCTCGAGATGGTGTGATGTTGGCTCTGGTGTCCCTCAAGGCGGTATACTTTCTCCTTTGCTTTTTTCAATATTTATTAATCTTCTTTCTCACGAACTTCGCATTGCGTATCATCTGTATGCCGACGACTTGCAATTGTACTCTCAGGCGAATGTTGATGATTTGGCAGGGGCTATAGATAAAATTAACATGGGACTTAGGACTATTGAGAACTGGTCTGCGAGGTTCGGATTATCAGTCAACCCGACAAAGTCTCAGGCCATACTAATCGGCAGTCGGCGTTCTATGGACAGAGTCGATTATTAGATGCTCCCTAAAATCACACTGAATGGTTTCACTATACCTATCTGTCAAACAGT
Source organism: Diaphora mendica (assembly GCA_949125395.1). Classification (NCBI taxonomy): domain Eukaryota; kingdom Metazoa; phylum Arthropoda; class Insecta; order Lepidoptera; family Erebidae; genus Diaphora; species Diaphora mendica. The sequence continues at coordinate 36,639,593 of OX421310.1, read as the reverse complement.
GAAGGACCTGGGCTTAAAACTCGATCGTACACTGAACTGGCGCGATCAAGTCACACACGTATGCCAGAGGGTTACCGGCATCCTCAGAGCACTATATCGCTTAAAAAACTTCCTGCCTGTGAAAACTAAGACAATGCTTGTGCAATCTCTTATCTTCCCCTTGATCGACTATGGTGACGAGTGCTATTATGACCTGAATGCAGATCTTCTCAACAAGTTAGATCATCTTCTTAATAACTGCATTCGATTCATCTTTAATCTTCGTAAGTATGACCACATCTCCAGTTTTCGTTCCCAGTTACGTTGGTTACCTATTCGTCTACGCAGAAAAATGCGCGCTCTCACTTTCTTGTATACTATCCTTAATTCCTCAACCTCTCCTACTTATTTAACAACACATTTTCAACTTTTATGCAGTAACCACAACCGAAACCTTCGCTCTGCTAACAATCTCCTCCTCCGTTGTCTTTCACTACTGGTTTTATGGGCTCTTCGTTCTTTGTTCAGTCTATTCTCTTGTTGAATGCGCTTCCTCTCGAGGTCAGGACGGCTAGAAACCGTAACATTTTTAGGTTCAAGATATAGGAGCTTTTACTAGTTGAATTGGCGGAATCAACAGGGTCTTAAATCATCACATAATAAATTTATATGCTATAATAATAACTATATATGTATGTGTATGAATATAGCGGTATATATGTATGTCTATGTATATATTACAGTAGGTATATATTTGTCTCTTCCTATATACTAGTATCTTATTTAAATAAATTGTAGTAACTATGAAAACCAATTATACCACTATAGCTATTTTCTATTAAGTGCACCTACCTCACCTTTTCTCTGCATCGCTCAATCGGTCGACTGGCAGAGAATGCCTTAGGCATTAAGTCCGCCGATGCATGTATTTGTGCATAAAGTAATAAAATAAATAAATAAAGCAATTAAACATGTTGCGTTTCTATTTATTGCTACGAAAAGTTTTTCGAAAAGTCACCGCTTGAAAACTAAAATATGGGTTACTTGGGTTACTAGTTCACAGGAAATAAATAAGGCAACGATAATATCATAGATTTAAAAGCGGTGATATCACTAATATGTTCAGGCGCGGTTCCCCCCCCAAAATCTGCTACTAGAAACTGATTTTCTTATTCTTATCAGTTTCCATAATTGTTCAATCGAGATAAGAAATCAAAGGATAGGAACTCTTTGAGAGAGTTATCTCTGGCCGTATCAGCGAGCACCTGTCGCGAGTGGGCCCTGATCTATCGGACTGCCAATTTGGATTTAAACGGGGACGCTCGACAGTGGACGCTAATATATATAGGTGTGTTCGCTCCCTGTCGGCAGTCCGATCGGGGGGTGGTGTTGGTAGTTAGCTAGTTGGTAGAGAGTCCGAAGAGCGGGATCGGGATATGGCCGATTCCGCTCGAAATAGGCGACGAAGAATGCGCGATAGAGGCCGCTAGCTCCCCAATAGTCGGTTGAGGGTCGTTGTGTCCACATGCAGGGGAGATGTGGCCACTGGAAACGACCCGACACCTCGGTGCGGCCGGGGGTGTCGTCTCAGGCTGGTCGGTGTTCCGACTCTCTTACTGGGTAGAGCGGTGAGAGATACGACAGTGACATGCTCCGGGTTTGTATCTGGTTACCCTGGGATGTACTTCAGTGATGAGATACCTCATCACTGAGGTAAGGCAGGGGGAACTCCAGAAGCTGCTGATGAGTTCCTGGAGCTCCTCTTGACTGCAGATGTAGGCCCACGCCGGGGTTTAGTAGTTAGACCGATTTGTCGGGAGTTCCATATACGCCCATCGTCCCCCAATGGAGCTAGATCCTCTAAATATTCATCCAGAGATTGTCTTAAATATTATGATCCCAATAGATTTACCAATAAAAAGAAAAGATATTCATTTGTTTTTAATGTGTGTATTGTGCAATAAAGTCTAATTTACTCGACTTATTTGATTAGTGACCCCCCCCCCCCCAAATTTCAGGCTGGAACCGCGCCTGAATATGTTTCATTTTACAGACGTTGTTCATTCAAACTAAAACTCATTCATTCATTCATCAGTCATTTTCTCCAGTCCATAAACCAAGGGTGTACGCATACGTTGTAATACAATTAACGATAAAAAGCCCTTGCGGGATATTACCGTAATCAAGTAGATTAGTGAAGTTGTGAAGTACACTGGTATAAAAACATTATTGTTTGGTTCTCATTCAGTTGTAGTTTTTTGAAAACAGGTGGAGATGCAATACAACAAAGTGACAAAGTTACATTCTAAGAAAGGACTTTTTTAAGGTTTCTTGTTTGAAAACAAACTCCGGACTTACACTAGGGCGTTCACGAGCACCTTCCGCATTTCTTCTGTAAGTCTAGACTAATAAATTATGCAGTGCAGACAAAATTTTCTTAGTTTAGAAAGTTTTGTACTATGAACACAAGAATATATGTATAGACATTAAGATTTTTTGTATGTATATCCACACGTACAATTTAGTTGTTTTTATAACACAACTATGGCGAAGTCAAAGGGTAATATTTTTGACGATATATGTGTTTGTTTGTTCCATCGTTACACCTAAATTACTGAACCAATTTTTATAAATGAGGTGTCAATTTTAATAATAGTTTGGGTGACACAGGCTATATATTTTTTTTCAAAAGTTTTATGCAAGCAGCAAGAGACTTGACCACTGCACTAAATAGGTAGGTCACTTTATTTCAATTGGTCTAAAATATAAATTTAATAGGTATAACAGTAATATTAAACAATCAAAACAAAGAAAAGTTACAAAACGTACTCCCTGAATTATTAAAAACTTTTCGTAGTCAAATATCATAACAACTCTTGAAAGCGCTTGGCACACGAACTTTACCAGGAAAATAATAAAATGTACAATTTTATGAGGCTTCAAGTTTCGTGACTCAGTCATTAACTCTGTACAAATAAATATTTTTTTTACGATATCACAAAAAAAAACTCAAGAAAAGTTATTTTGTAACTAAAACTACAAAGACAAAAAAGCAAACAATTATTAAGAACTAGTTGAGCCCCGCGGTGTTACCCACGGTACAACAACAACCGCTAAGGTAGTCTACAAAAGCAGCCTAAGTTACCCCTTAGATCATCAGCTACCTGTCAGTAAAAGTCCCGTCAAAATCGGTCTAGCAGTTCTGTAGATTAGCCGGAACAAACAGGCAGACCGACGAATTAAAAAAAAATGATTATTATTACTATCAAGTACCATATCTACGTCCTTTTGCATTTAGTATAAAACCTTTTAATTTTCAATTACAAACAAACACTTCAATTTTATTTATTTGTATAGAGATGTAAAGCTACTTTGATTCACTTGTAAAACTGGTGCGTTCAAACAATGTAACAGTAGTTATATGTTTGTGTTTGTATGTATAACATTATAACGTAGTGGGGGCGAGTATGTTTCCGTTACTTAAACCAGAGGGCGCCTGCATCGATCCACCCGCTGTGTTGTAGTTAGAAAGAATGTTGCGGGATGTGGTTAAATGTAAGGCTTACTTTGGAATTTCGTTACCTTGTTTACAAATTTGAACTTTTTGGAATAGTGTTCCTTTTTAAAAAAAAAGAGGATATTAATATTTTTTATTTAGTTTATTATTTTCAAAGTTAACCTTAATAAGTTGACTTAACTATTGTGGAACGTGGCAAATATTTTTTAGTCCTAAATAAAACTTAAATTAAAAGAATATGCAATGTAGGACCGCTTTTTAAAGACGGTTCATCTGCCTAAAATTTTTATAATAAAATACGTAATGTTAGAAAGTCAAAATAAGTAAAAAGGTGGTTCATGCTATAAATACTTGCACTGCATCCTTTCATTATGTCTAATAGTCGCGGTCGTCGAAATTCAACCGTATTTATTTAACTTTTTTTAGCTTTCTATACTCCTCCTTCATATAAACTTGAACTGTGTCAAACCTCATACTCCTCCGTTTGCGTTATTTTCGTAAAAAGGGGTAGGTACAAAGTTTATGCTTCACATATCAATATATGGATACTTAATTTATATTTCGTGCAGACCAGAAAAAAAACAATAACTAAATGCTTGCAAGCTTGGAGACTGTCTGTTGCGCAGTATGGGGTCGCGCGTTGTCGTGAAGCAGCTGCAAGAGCTGGGGTTGGAAGCTCTCCCTCATCCGCCATACTCACCAGACCTTGCACCTACCGACTATTACTTTTTCCAAAATTTAGACAACTTTTTAGTGGGTAAAAAATTCAATTCCCGAGAGGCAGTACAAAATGCCTTTGAAGAGTTTGTTGCCTCCCGTCCAGCTGATTTTTACAAGAAGGGCATCAATAAACTGCCAATGCGTTGGCAAAGATGCGTCGATTGCATGGGTGATTACTTCGAATAACAGAAATAAAAAAGTTTGAAAAAATAAGTACTTTCACTTATTGCATACAAAACGGCAATTTCATAGGTAAAGACCTATTATTAATAGATAAGTATAGTGTCTCGTTGTGTTTCCTTTAGCATCACTGGTTTAATCCGTTATGAAAATATTAGCGTACAGGAACTGGATCGGTTTAGAAAGCAAACAGCGCACATCGTTTAACTTTTGATAGATATTTGTTTGTAAAGACTTACAGTATACTATACACCAACTTAATACTTTGCTTCAGGTAACATCGTATTTTCCATTTACATAAAAGTTTTGATTTTATGTGTTTTGAGTGTTGTGAGTATTTATACGACAGTAACAATAACAATTAATAAGGTAAACAATCATATTCACACAATCATTTATTTATTTAAACTTATTGCACATATTGTACTTTGGCGCACTTAATGCCATATGCCATGTGGAATTTTCTACCAGTCAACCTTTGAGTGAAGTAAAAATATAATGCGGTAGGCTTCGATCAAATATTTGGTAGGTGCAAAATTATAACATTAGTAAAATTCGACAATCTTATCTAATCTAATACCTTTAAACGAGCAATTCTTGTATATATATAATCTGAATCTCGGAAACGGCTCCAACGATTTTCATGAAATTTTTTATGCAGGGGATTTCGGGGGCGATAAATCGATCTAGCTAGGATTCATTTTAAGAAAATGTCATTTTATTCGTGTTTTTAACAATCAAATATATAAAATCAATGTACATCTAGCGCCATCTATCGCAACTCGAGTGAACTACATTAAACTTTACTGGAATTAGGTGCAGAATAAACAGTACGTGTCACGCCATGAAGCTCTACGAGCGCGTAATCGACTCAAGGCTCCGGCAAGAGTGCACGGTCTCAGAATGTCAATATGGGTTCCGTCCTGGCTGTGGAACCACGGATCCCATTTTTGTCCTCAGAATGCTAGTCGAGGCCTACAGGGAGAAGAAAAAGCCCTTGTACATGGCTTTTCTAGACTTACACAAAGCCTTCGACTGCGTACCGCGCCAGGTGATCTGGTGGGCTTTAAAGGTGAAGAATGTGCCACTAACCTATATTGACATTATCCAAGACATGTACCATAACTCGGAATCCATGGTGAGGACTGCCGTTGGCGATACTCGCCCATTCCCGATCACAGTTGGTGTTCACCAAGGCTCGGCTCTGAGTCCTTTTCTGTTCAGTGCGGTGCTAGACGTTGTTTCGGCGAAAGTTCACGAACCATCTCCGTGGCTTATAATGTACGCTGATAACATTGCGCTGACGGATGAGGACAAACAGAAACTGGACCATAGGGTGAATCTGTGGAAGGGTGCGCTAGAGAACGGTGGGCTGAAACTAAATGTTGCGAAGACCGAGTACATGGCATACGGCAGCACGGACCCCGATCCCATATAGGTAGGAGATGAATTGGTCGTCAAAACGAATAAATTCAAGTACCTTGGGTCCGTGTTGCACGAGTCCGGTGAACTCTATCACAACGTCTAAGCCCGAATAAGCGCTGCTTGGACTAAATGGCGAGAAGTAACCGGCGTCCTCTGCGACCGTAGGATACCGGTGAAGCTATAGGGCCTTGTGTACAAGAGCATCATCCGACCAGTCCTACTATACGGCAGCGAGACCTGCCCTGTCCTCGGAAGACATGTCCAGCAGCTTCACCTGGAGGTGAAGATGTTGCGGTGGATGTGTGGCGTTACGCGACTAGATTGCATACGTAACGAACACATCCGTGGCAGCCTCGGAGTCCGTGACGTAGCGGACAAGCTGCAGGAAAGTCGACTCCGATGGTATGGCCATGTAAGACGCAGGCCATCTGACCATGTAGGAAATAGATGCCTCGACCTCACTGTCTAAGGCCCTAGATCACGCGGCAGGCCCAAAAAGCGCTGGCTGGACGTCATCAAAGCGGACATGGAAGAGAACGATCTCACACCTAAGGATGCCGAAGATCGGGCAAAGTGGAGAAGATTATGTAGGAAAGCGGACCCCAGCACTAAGCAGGGTAAACGCTAGGCCGAAGAAAAAGAAGAATAAGAAGCATCACTAGTCCGCCATAGTGTAAGTCACCATGCTGCATTGTTGCATTGTCTGCATTAGCAATGAGTTTGGTCCACCACTCTTGGATTCTGCTTATGCTTTCCATCAGGCAGAGTAGAGTCATTTTGGCAGGGCCGTACACAAAAAAAATATAAATAGGTAACATCATTGTTTCCAAATTTATCATTTAAAAATTAAATTATATTGAACAGAACTGTGTCTGGTTCCTTTCATGTCCAAGTGTGGGAAAGCGATAAGTTCCCGCGCTAAACTAACTATGTAAACAGACTATGAAATTACAACATTATGTAAATTTTATCGTTTTATATTCCTAAAAGATACCTTTTAAATTTACGAGAATTAAAAGAAAATAAACTACATATATGTTTTGTAAATATTTCTGATAGTAGTAATCTGGGAATCAAATTATTGCCTTTTAGCCTTTGTTAATTTATTTGACGGCAGTAATGTATCAACAATTTTATGTAAGACTAGCTGACCCACGCAACGTCGTTTACGTCTCCAATTGCCCGTTTTTGTAACATTCTTCATTGGTGCTCCGCTCCTATTGATCTTAGTGTGATGATATATTAATATTATTATAGCCTTCCTCGATAAATGTACTATCCAACGCTAAAATAATTTTTCACATCGGACCAGCGGTTGCTGAGATTAGCGCGTTTAAACAAACAAACAAACTCTTCAGCTTTATAATATTAAAATAATAGTATAGAAAAACTCATATTAGGTAAACGCAATTAGGTAAAAGTATAATTAACTTATTAAACCTTCACTACCTAATTATACTGATCATTTATTTACCTAATTATGTTATGTAATATTATTAGGTATATTTAAAATTTACAAATAATTTACTAACATGTGACCCTTGTTGTTTACAAAAGAACAGTTTCTTCATACACACTGTAAATCGAAGTTAGCTTAAATGGAAATACATTTACGGCAAGAAAACATAGTACGGAATTCGTAATACTCTTCTTTATACAACGCTTAGTTATTTGTCAATACGATTGTTTCCAACCTTGTCCGTGTCTGTGTGTCTGTCTGTGGCACCGTAGCTCTCGAACGGATGAGGCGATTTCAATTTAGTTTTTTTGTATGAAATTGAGTTACGTGCGAGTGTTCTTAGACGTGTTTCATGAAAATCGGTTGAGCCGATTAAAAGTTATAGGGGTGAAAGTGGGGAAGAGTAACCGAATGTCTGCAAAAATATCATCGAGTGGGGTCTCAAATGAAAGCGCATAACGTGTTTTTTACTTTTTAAAGGGAACTCAGGTTATTATATCGGTTTTTTTTTTTTAAATTTTGAGAATTCATAGTTATTGTACTTTAATGAGGTACTTTTTTTATAAGATAAACGACGTCGACGTCAATAGCAGTAGATAGAAGATAGGAATAAGGCCGTTTATAACAGTTAGGGATAAGTTACTGAAATGGACGTCTTTCCTGAGCTTTCTTTAGAACACCCACGGGAAGTAAAAGTATTTAAAATACAGAATTACGTAAGCAAATTCATCAAATTCGTTGTCTGTTTATGTTTTAAAACGAAACGTTTAGAATAGGCGCTGACACGTTCAAAGACGCCCGTTTCCTTAGAAAGAATTGGATGCAAATTATATTATGGCGTGACGAGAATTTTCGTGAGACATCGTCGGAGACTGTTTGTAATAAAAACACGTAATAAATTATAAAAATGGCTTTTTTGATTTATGAGAGCGTTGTAAGTAATAAAATGGAGTTTGAGATTAAATTGAGCCTGTTACCGATCATGTAAGATGTAAGCCGGTTAGTCGGAATCTAAAGAACATTTTATTCAAGCACTTTACATTAATAGTACCTACATGGTTTTGTTTGATACGTCATGTTTACAAACGAGGAATTCGCGTTAGCACCGCATTTCTTTTTTACTTTACTACAAAAAGATATAAATGTTCTTTTCTAATAAAAATATAGTAAAGTAAAAGTGATAGGATATCCATTTCTTCCATACTTCATTATAATTAAGCTGCGACTATTATGAAATCAGCAGTAGATGATAAAAATAAATTATGAAACAAATCAAAACACTTTTCTCATAAAACCACATTTAATTTAGTGTATCAGTTTTATTTATTTAAACGAGACTCACTGCCAGGCATACCTGGAATTACAAGCGTCGAAGGATTTCTATATCCAAACCAATTGTTTCATCGATGTTATCTATATTTTAGAAGTAAAATGTACTAGGATTACGGCTGTAGACTGTAGGGCTACTCTATAAGCTTAAAGTCGCTCAACGTGCTATGGGAAGAACTATCCTCAGAGTCTCTCTGAAGATCAAAATTCGGAACGAAGTGATTTGTTAGAACACGAAAGTGATCGACATAGCGCTGAAAGTTAGTAGATTAAAATATAATACAAATTTTAACAAAAAATTTTTTTTTCTTTCAAATAAAAAAAGAACATCGAAATTGGTTCACCCAGTCGAAAGTTATGAGGTAACAAACATAAAAAAAAGTAGAAAAAAATACAGTCGAATTGAGAACCTCCTCCTTTTTTTGAAGTCGGTTAAAAATGGCAATAGGCTGGTGGCTGGTCATATACGTCGCAGAACCGATAACTTCTAAAGTTCTGTGGAGACCGCGTCTTGGTAAACGTAATTTGGGACGCCCCTTGGCCAGATGACTTGCGTAAAAGGGCTGGTGGCGGCTGAATGCAAAAAGCAGCAAACCAAGTTCTGTGGTATTCCTTGGACGAGGCCTATGTCCAGCACGGCTCTGACTGCCCTAAATAAGGCTCGCCTCTGGCGGCCTCAGAGGGTATTGGCAGTCAGAGCCATACGCGGATACCGCACGGTGTCGACCGAGGCGGCGTGCGCCTTGGCCGGAACACCCCCGTGGGATTTGGAGGCGGAAGTGCTCGCCGAAGTTTATCGGCGGGTGGCTGAATATCGGGCGGAGTATGGCTATCGCCCTCCGCCCGAAGAGGTACGCGAGTGGCGTGAAGCCGCCCGTCGAGCCACTATGGCTAGATGGTCGTTCCGACTGGAGACTCCACGTGCTGGCTTTGCCGCCGTGGAGGCTCTCCAGCCGGTCATCCTCGAGTGGGCAGGGCGGCAGCACGGGACCCTTTCCTTCTGACTGACGCAGGTCCTTTCCGGGCATGGTTGCTTCGGGAAGTACCTGCACTCGGTCGCTAGGAGGGAATTGAGTCCCGCCTGCCACCACTGCGACTGCAGTGAGGACTGGGCCCAGCATACGCTGGCGATCTGCCCTGCATGGGCGTCGCAGCGCCGGGCCCTCACTGCAGTCATCGGAGGAGATCTCTCGCTACCGGCCGTCATACGCTCCATGGCCGGTAGCGATAGCAGTTTTACCGCGGTCGCAACCTTCTGCGAAGAAGTCATCTCGCAGAAGGAGGTGGCGGAGAAGGCCCGGGAGGATGATATCCACTCGGACCCAATCCGCCGCCGTCGAACCGGGCGGCGGAGGCGCGCCTATCAGCGCCTCATGCCGCCCTGAGTGTGGCCGCGGATGGTCGGGACGGGCTTTCCTCTCCATCCGCTCTAGTGGCCACCCGCGAGGGGGCGACGTACGCGTGTGCCGTACGTCGCCTATATTGAGACTTTCCTGAAAGAGGGTGCCCGCTTCTGTGCGGGCAGGCGCTGGGAGGGATCCGGACGTGTTAATATCAGCAGTCCCCGGATTCCTCCCTTCACAGGCGCAGAGTGGCACACCGTGTGGTTTTAGTCGGTTCGAGTCCGACACACCGCCCCGCCGCAAGCCCGGGGGGGTGACGGTCCGAGGGGATTTCCACACGTTAAAAAAAAAAAAAAGGCCTATGTCCAGCAGTGGTGTGCAACGGGCTGATCATGATACTGATGATTACGTACTACCCTGTATAGTTCAGTGACATTGGCAATGAGTTAACATATGACCTTATGTGACCTTTAATGAATGAATACCGCCGTGAAGGGTTAAAACCGGTTGTACGAATTTATACGGCTTTATAACATCCGTTAATTCCAATGAATATCAGGTACTAACTGATCCATGCAAGTCTGGCTGCTTTTTGCTTTATAATTTTAGTAAAAGTTTTATATAACTTGCATGTAGTACACAACATGCTGTTGAGTCAATCAGACAGATACTTCACCACACATAATATATCGAGTGCTCTAATAATTCCGCCTGGGGCTTGGCTGTTCTCCATCAATTGAACACGATCATATTTCCAAATTATTATCGGCAATAATCCGATACGATAACAGGCTATATATATTTCTGTTTTCGCTTTGATGGGGATATAACATTGTTTTAGTTTTGACTCTTTGACGACCTGTGTTGTATCGTGGCAATGTAATGCTAACTGCAACTTCGGAGGTGGCAGATTTAATACCTGCATAGTGCAAATGTTTGCACCTCTTATTTAGGTTTTTATAGAAACATTAACACATTATCACATAGATATATAGGTGTACGATATAAACATTTATAGGAAAATACAGGTTGCAGGACAAGAACCTGTATATACAAAAAATCACAATAGTTTTGTATGTGACTTGTGGTTTGGTGACCCATCAGACCAACATACAAAACTGAAACATGTCACTAATGTTGATAACCTGATAATAGACTTATATGAAGAAGGGTTACTTTAGCTGGTTCGATCAGATGCTGTGCTCTAGAAATATCTGAACCTCATCGTAACTTTACTACATATTTATTTTCGTCTTGTTTATTAACAAACAAAACGATTCTGAATCCAGCTTGAAATGTTCACTGTAATTGCTAATTACAGAATGCTTGAACAATCCGATATTACCTAGTAATTTATTGTCACAACGTTCTGAAGATAAGATCATAAAATGATTAATGGACTATAACCATTATTTGCTTTTTACGAGAGAGTACTTCAGCAATATATGGACATTAATACTTGGGCACATATCGTTTGATAGCAAAAGATAAAACTCATCATTTACTTACTTTATACTATGATCAGTAAATACTGGTATTACTTTCGATATCAAGTTTTTAATGACGGTAAGCGGACGTCAGTGCGTACAAATTATTATAATTTTCGTGCCCTTTGCAAAATTTTATTAGGGTTCGGTGTAACATGTAATACTGCAAAGGGTCGTGGCTTGTTTCGTTTATAGCCGACAGACGGGAAATTTGTATTCTTCGTATGCTTTCACATTTTATCTACTTAAACCATCGTTAAGAACTTTAACTCTGATAGTGTCAGAAGTATAGAAAAGGGACTAGGATATCTGTCATTAAAGCAAAGTACCAACTGATCCCGAGTATTAATGAAGTAAATTAATTTACAAAATTAACATTAGGTTCCAAGAACAGAGTTAATGAATTTAGCAATGGCAGTAATTTCAATGGTGACAGATAAATCTCGTATTTATATCTCGTAGTTCACCATAATGTACAGTTTTTTTTTATATGTTACTGTTCTAAAAATAGATTCGCTTAGCTAAATTAAATAAAAATTACAGGCACGATAACCACACTATCTCTCGTGGCGCACACCATTTTTTGCAGGATGAAAGATGCCCTGGTCCTTTTATTAAGTACAACTATAAAAAGTTTTACAAACTAACAAAGACTCCGACTTTATTAGTAAGATAAGGATGTATCTTTGAGAGGTAGGATACTATAATTTTAGACATTTTTATACAGATATTTTGATCTAGGCTAAGCTAGAAGACAGAGGTAAAGTTCTAATGGAATGCAATAGAGTTTTATAAATGTTTACTAACCTACACTCTAGAAAAACCCGGGTGGGACTGAAAGAGATTTGTTGCCACTTAAAATACAGATTTTAAAGAGTTTGGTTTCTCGCTTGGAAATTTTTTCTAAGAACGATTAAAGAAATAACAAGCCGCTACTCAAACACTTTTCTAATCCAAACTCGAGTATAATTTTAAAATTCAAAGTCCGTCTGAGATTAATTTTAAGTGGTTACTAAAATGGTTAAAAAAATCAGTTTCTTAGGAAAAATACTTGTCCAACGCCTTTCAGTAGTCTTTTTAACATTTATCAATTTCACTTTCATTGTTACCTAACCAACCAATTCTTATGACGATACCTACTAAATAGTTTAATATCAACACTATCTTATGTGGTGTAAATCTTTCCGATAACGTAATAATGCATTTTCATGGACAACAATGTCATACTCAAAGAAGCCATTTTTTCGTAAGTAATTGTTAAAAATTCAGGGCTTCAAAAGCTAGTATATGTATTAATACATGTCTTCATAACTGTATAAAAAAATAACAAAACCAGTTGCTTAGACTTCGTGACCACGTCAGAAACAGTGATTATTTACACACACGAGACAATTTCGCTTAGTCAGACAGTATAAATAGAAGCTCCACCACCCTCGGACTATTAAAATATTTGATTTATGACCCGTGCTAGCCTGTTGAGTAAAATATTAGGAAGGCGGTTCTGCATGGGGGATCAACGAAGCATTACCGTGAAGTTAGGAAATGGTATATTTCGATGGTGAAAGACGGAATAATGTAAACATTACTGGATTATTCATAGTCACGATAAAAATAGTCGTTGAGCTTTCTGAAATAGAAATAAAAGGGTTACTTTTCAGCTTTCGTAAAAGTAGATTACTCGTAGTGTTTTAATTTCTCTGTCGTCGTCTTACTGAACTTAAGTAAATTAAGAAGGAAGTAAATAAAGAGTTTTCTTGTCCATTCCAATAGTAATTCTGACTGTCTATATGTTATGCTTTCACGGCCAAACCGCTCAACCAATATGGATGAAATTTACAACGGAGACGCTTTGATTCTTGAGGAATGTCATAGTACCTTTTTACCGTGATAACCGACATACAAGTGGGTGGAGCTGCGGCCAAATGCTAGTAATATATAAAAGTAAAAATGATCTGGGGTAGGGACATGACATAAAATAAACTGACACTGTGGATAGGAGTTTTGCACTTGAAATAACTAATTCTTAAGCGTAAACCAAAACCTCAGAGAATTATATTTGTATCTTAGCCATTCATTTTCGTAGTAACGGTATGTCAGTTAGTTACTTGTCAGATTAAAACTGACCGCGTATTTTTAAACTCCAGATTATGCTTCTAGGAAACGAACAAAATACTGCCACTGATGGCAAAGGGACACGTGGTAAGTCACGTGTTCTGAATATGAATTTGGCGTTCGTTGACTCATCATTGATTGAATCAATTCGGTGAAGAATCTCACATATGTCTTCCTGTGCTTTCATATTTAGTTTCTTCTAACGGAAGAGCTTTATTATTCTTGTACACTAGACCTTATTGCTTTACACTCAAGGCCTTTCTAAGTTAAGATAGCAAAGGCTTAATCAATATTGGTGCATCCGTTTCAGAGCTCAAATTCCACAGATAGACTAATTATTCCTGTTATGTAAATTTTCATGCTTTTAAACGAGAAATATCCCGAAATTGAAAAACATGAAGAATGATTAGTGTTTCCAATTTTATTATTTAAGCATTAACAGATTACCAAAGGCGACAAAGGGCTGGATTTTAATGGTTGACTAGTTTGTATTGAACACACATTAAAATTAATTTATTTAGATGGGGCCCACATTAGCGCCTTTCCTAACACGATTAAGACAAATTACTCCTTAATAGAATCTATGCGTGTGGCTTTAAGTAGAAGTCGTTAAATTATTTTGTGATTGAAATGTTCCTCAGTCGAACTTTCTCTGTCATTATGAGTATGTGATATTTCGAAGTAAATTCAATCTAACCGAAGTGTTATTTTATATTTAATGAGTTATGACTATTGACGGATCTGTGGGTCTAGCGGTTATTGACACTGATTCTCCGGAGGTCGTGAGTTCGATTTCCCGACAAATATTGTGTGATGATCACAATGATTTATTAGGTATCTAGGTATAATCATTATTATTATTTATAAAGTACTTTTAAAGATTTAAAGATTTACGGCATCCAGATCTACCACAGACGCTATACAATCAGTTAGAATCCTGATGGAAAAACATAGGATTAACAATAAAGACCTACACCTTGCATTCATTGATCTTGAAAAGGCTTTTGACCGAGTACCTCGCAAGTTGCTATGGGAAGCTCTTCGCACGCAAAATGTGCCGGAATACAACATCGATTTAATCAAGGATATGTACAAAAACGTCGGCACAAGACCATGGCAGGTTTGAGTAAGACCTTTGTGGTCAAAGTAGGTGTCCATCAGGGATCTGCGCTCAGTCCTCTATTGTTCAACCTAGTAATGGACTATCTAACCAGGGATATACCGTCTCCTCTTCCGTGGACCATGCTTTACGCTGATGATATTGCCCTTGCTTCGGAGACTGCAAAACATCTGCAGGATAAATTAAGTGCATGGACATACTCCTTGGAACGATATGGCCTCAGAGTTAGTAGAAGTAAGGCCGAATACCTGAGGTGCCCCTTTAGTGGAAGTAGTAAACCAGAAGTCATGTACGTTGGGCCGGAACCTATTCCCGCTGTGGAATCATTTAGGTACCTGGGCTCCATGCTCACAACAGATGCTAACATCGATGCTGATATGACCCACAGGGTGAACGTCGCTTGGCAGAAGTGGCGGACACTCTCGGGTCCACTTATGCGATCCACGAATCCCTATAAGAACAAAAAGTAAGGTCTATAATACAGCGGTTCGCTCGGCACTTTTATATGGCACAGAATGCTGGACTGCAAAAAAGACGCATGAACAAAAAGTACATACCAATGAAATGAAGATGCTTAGATGGGCGGCAGGGGTTACAAGACTAGACAAAGTTCGAAATGAACATATACGTGGGAGCTTCAAAGTCGCACCAATCGCCCAAAAAATTGCAGAAAGCCATATCGTTGATATTGACATGACATGTGAAAAGACGCAATGACGACCACGTGGTGCAGATCGCACTAAGTCTGTCGGAAGATAAAAGAGGCAGAGGCCGCCCGCCAATGACCTGGGGGTCAAATATAGAAAGAGACCTCAAGAAAGCCCAGTTGCCGGAACCGACAACCCAAGACAGAAGGACTTGGCGCAGACAAGTGAGGAGACCCGACCCCACATAACGGGACCAGTGAAGGTAGAAGAAGAAGAATATTTATAAAGTACATACGGTTTTATCGTGAAACATGGGAGGCCACTTCACCTCCCGAAAAAGGGCTCCCATTGGGTCTGAAAACTAGCCGGGTATCATCGAAATACGCAAGTAAATATATTGTACTAATTATACTAATTTCATAAATGCGAAAGTTTGTTTGGATGTCTGTGCTCAAAAAGTACTGAAAGAATTTATAGGAAACTTTACAGTAATGCAACTCATACAACAGGATAACACGTTTTTACCACGATATCGATAGCCGCAAGCTAAAGCTAGTTGTTGATAAATATAGATATGACTCACGAAACTAATTGAAAGGTATCAAAGAACATGATGGTCTTTTATTTAAAATTCATCATCATCATCAGTCTATCGCATTCCACTGCTGGACATATGCCTCTCCAATTGCACGCCACTTAGTTCGATCCTCGGCTTCTGATGACGACTGATGGCGGTATATCCATCCGAAGAGGCGTATCCAAATACAATAAGCCGTTGACGGGCAGCAGCGTCACCGGTGCAACAAGCTACGCCCTGCGATCACCAACCCGCCTGCCCAGCGTGGTGATTATGGGCGAAAATCCTCCATGAGTATGCAACATTTAAAATTATTTCATAACAAAGCCTACCATCGAATTAACATTACCTTACTTAACAACATAAATTTTAACGTCACTCACTGTGCGACATTAACATTTCCCTCATCATCGCATCACATAAATGCATTTAAGCTCTTCACGATAATCAAAACGAAAGCCACAAATTATGAAATATTCAACTTCAGCGTTCATTAATTTATTAACCGACGAATTCAATTTATTCCGAGATGGGTCGTACAACGGCCCACATTTGGTTGGATATCAACATATCCACCACAACTCGTGAAGTCAAGAGACTAATTTACATAATCACAATGACGTCAGCTGTTTGCAAACTACGACCAAGCTTACCATTTTACGAAGAACTGTGGAGCAAAGCTGGCGTTCTAATTGAGGCTCATATTAACCCCTGCGATGTGCTATAAAGCAAAGCATATTCATATTCTTTGATTTCATAATATGTTGAGGACATACTTTGCTAAAACGTTATTAAAAGGTTAGGTTTACTTTAAGACAATAAACACTAATGAACAATATAACTAAAAGAAAAAGAAAATATATTTCAGGGGATACTCTTATTCTTGTTAGCCATAAGGTCATGGCTGGATTTTATCTCACAGCATTAATTACTTCTACATTAGCCAAGCTTGTTACAGAAAATCAACGTAAAATGACAGCCTTCACGCTGTCGTGTTTCGTTAGTGAGTGCGAGACAGGAGGCCCAATGATGCAGAAGCATCACTAGCCCGCCATGGTGTGGGTCACCATGCTGCAGTGTTGCATTGTTTGCATTGGCAGTGAGTATGGTGACCACCATTCTTGGATTCTGCTTATGCTTTCCATCAGGTAGAGTAGAGTCATTTTGGCAGGGTCAAACATAAAAATAAAAAAAATAAAAACTATACTCCTTCCTCTGATAGAATTAAATTTTGCTGCATTTAATAGTATTCGTTCTGATTTTGTACCAAAATATTCTTACACTAAAACGACACATTTATCAGGGGTATTTATTCCAAAACAGCACACAAAAAAGATCGGTTAAAGGCTATTAAAGACAGGTTTACATCCATTAGGTATTTTTACTAACTATAGATAACTCATTTATAAAGTTGTCGAACTCCAATCGTAACTAGTGATAGATTGAGAAAATATGAAAAGTGAAAGTCGAACAAGTTTGAAAAAAAAACAAATGTATCTATGTAACACATTTGTTTTTTTTTCAAAATACAAATTGATTTTTTTTATAACTAACAAAACTTCCCTGGAAGATATCCATTTCGTTTAAAAAGAGGAAAGGTGTCCTCCTAAAAAAACGAGAAAATGTAAACGGCATCTGTTACATAAACGATTCTTGTTTAATATGTCCAATAAAGTGTCCAATATAACGTAAATATAGGCGTAATGTGGCAGCTGTTGGCATATTCTTGTCTCTAGCCCCCGGGACATAATGCCTGAACGCAATATTCAATGTTCCTCTGACTAACACTGCATTGTGCGCAATATTTCAAAACCTCTTCGGTTTATTTGAATTTCATTTGAAATTGAACCTTCCTTGTTTAGCTTATACTAAACTTGCGTATATGTTTAACTTTTCACACATTTTCTTAAATATTTCGCTTAAATATATATGAAATAATTATTTTGTTAAGCTGGTACTCTGTATAAATCTTATAATTAGCACTTTCATCATAACTAGTGGTCGCTCAGTTGTCGAAATTGGACCATACTTCTTTTTTTTTTAGGTTTTTGCACTGTTCTACAATATAAAATGTATTGCCAAATTTCATACTCCTTGTAACCATAATTTTCTTAAAAAGGGGTATAAAATTTTAACTTTACGTACTTAATATTATTTTTTATTATCTACCAAGTAAAAGTAAAATAGTTCGCTACTGTATTTTCATAGCAAACTTATTAATTTACTTGCAGATGTAGGTTCATCTCGTCAATCATCATGAATATCATCGTAATGCAATTTGAAAAACCCCAAGATATAGACTTACTGTTTTAATAACCAGCCCCCTCCAGCCAAGTTGCAAGCGTTTTTCTATCTGCAACCATTAACGCCTAAATTCTCGTGTGTATGAGATTTTAGGTGTTAACGATTGCTGAAAGACAAACGCTTTCAACTTGGCAAGGGGGGGGGGGGGGGGGCAGATCACATTATCTATCTACGTTGTTTTTAGTTTATCTTGTTTATTTATTATTTTTCCGCCTAGATTAAAAACAAAAAAATATGGATCACACAAAGTGTTGTCCTATGTGAGATTTGAATTCACAACACTCAGTGCAGTAAGCAGCGAGGTCACTGCTAAACCACTACCGCATTCATACATAGGGATGCATGAATATAGGGATAGGCGCCGTATTGCATGTATTGTATTAATTGCCGTATTGTAAACTTATTTATATGATCTGTGAAGGTACATACATCGAAAATACGCATTTCTCTTTATAATACTAGCGACTCTATACTTCATACAGAAGTTTAAAAAAAAACTCGGATTTCCTCTACTATAATATGCATGTATTATACATTTATACATTCCTCTAGAATGACTCTGTCTATTGCTGTAAACTACATTATAATGGGTTGAGTATTTTTGAAGCGAACAGACAGCGTAGGCGACTATGTAAAGATAAGCGTATTAATTTGAAAGAGCATGTTTAAATTTACAAGGAACTTTCCAGAATTGTCTTCGGTGTTAGTCAACTACAAAGAGATTAGGAGAAACTTAGTTCAGTAACAAGTTTGTTCGTAGTTTCCCTGTACCCCGTCCTCTTCCCCTTCAGCGGTAGCCTGCGCTTGTATCGTACAAATAATACAGATTAATTTGTTGGACGTTTTCTTTCTGCAAAAAAGGTTGGCTTCGGATTTTGGGGAAGGTTAACGAACCGTGTTTAGAGGGTGTAACTGCGTCTGACTTGGTCACAATTATCAAGAAAACTTTTTTGTAACATTTTCTTTTATAAGAGTTATAATAGGTACTGATGGGTAATACAAATTGTCAATTATGTTGTTGAATAAAAGTGTGCGTTCTTTTTGATACATAGAGTTAAGAAATCAATATTTCTTCATAGCTTTTGTTGGACAATAATGCAGTAGATAATTGCTTTTCAAAACAATCGTACCTAAGTGATTGTATGGGAGAAAAATATATATTAAAAGAAGTAAATTAGCACATAGATAATTATACACAAAATAATATGTTAAGAGTATTAAAATATACACTCATTATCAATTAGAAAACGTTTAAAAACTACACACATCAAAAGTGTCTAGGGATCAAGCATTTTTATGCGGATTTCTTGAGATTGAGATGTGGCTTTGGACCTGGCCTGCTCAGTCGCCAGACTTGAACCCGATTGAGCATGCATGGGATATGCTACAGAGAAGAGCTCTGCCGAATATGGAGGGTATCCAGTCGCAAGAAGACCTTTTTTTGTTGTTGCAACGAACATGGGCGGCCATTCCACAGCGTGATTTGGATAAACTCATTTTGAGTATGCCAAACCGATGTTCTTGTGTTAGTGTTCGCGGTAGAAACACGGATTATTAATTGTTTAAGTTACCTAATAAAATTTTAAAGGAAACTGTTATTTCAGTCTTTTTTTCGAACTTTAATGTTAGTGGTTCAAATGTCAAAAATCCTTTTATTAGGAAAATGGCAAATTTCTTTATTAATGCAAAGGTGACTTGGTTTATCGTTACTGTGACAAACGAAAACACTTTATTCGATGAATCCTTAAAGAAAATTTTAATTAATATCAATCAGGAGAAAAGTTATTGCAAAAATATATGTTGATCCCTAGACACATATGTTGATCCCTAGACACTTTTGATGTGTGTATAACACGACTACGTATAATCCTTTAATGATATGTACACACATCAAAAGTGTCTAGGGATCAAGCATTTTTATGCGGATTTCTTGAGATTGAGATGTGGCTTTGGCCCTGGCCTGCTCAGTTGCCAGACTTGAACCCGATTGAGCATGCATGGGATATGCTACAGAGAAGAGCTCTGCCGAATATGGAGGGTATCCAGTCGCAAGAAGACCTTTTTTGTTGTTGCAACGAACATGGGCGGCCATTCCACAGCGTGATTTGGATGAACTCATTTTGAGTATGCCAAACCGATGTTCTTGTGTTAGTGTTCGCGGTAGAAACACGGATTATTAATTGTTTAAGTTACCTAATAAAATTTTAAAGAAAACTGTTATTTCAGTCTTTTTTTAGAACTTTAATGTTAGTGGTTCAAATGTCAAAAATCCTTTTATTAGGAAAATGGCAAATTTCTTTATTAATGCAAAGGTGACTTGGTTTATCGTTACTGTGACAAACGAAAACACTTTATTTGATGAATCCTTAAAGAAAATTTTAATTAATATCAATCAGGAGAAAAGTTATTGCAAAAATATATGTTGATCCCTAGACACATATGTTGATCCCTAGACACTTTTGATGTGTGTATATAGCCTAAGTCATTCAGGCCATTGCATTATTACGAAACTATTGACACCTCATTCATTAAAGGATGTTCAGTAGTTGGAAGAGGTTCTCAGTTCGTTTGTACCGTCTTGAAATCAAAAGTTGGTTTTTTGTAGTGAAAAATATGATCATACTAGCTTTTACACGCGGCTTCGCTCACGCAGACTTTCATCCCCTGATTTACCCCCTTAGGGGTGGAATTTCAAAAATTCCTTTCTTAGTGCTCACTTACGTTATATATAGAACCTACATGCAAAATTTCAGGATTCTAGCTTCAGCGGTTTGGGCTGTGCGTTGATCTCTGGGTCAGTCAGTCAGCCAGTCTGTCAGTCAGTCAGTCAGTCACATTACTCTTTTATAAATATAGAAGATAGATAGATAACAAATTTCGTATAATATTTTATCAGTAAGGAAATCTCCAGTTTGCTTGCACGTCTGGGGTTAGGTACCGGCGGTCTACTGCATGTTCATAAAAGCTCATTTTATGGTAATTCGCCGTCGACGGCGACTATTTGTGCAATTTGAAGAGAACACTTGCAACGAGCTGCTAGACTAAACTTTTAAATATTCATGCTTTGAAAGTGGCTGTGTGTTGAGATTTTTCTATATTTTTTTGCAGCCAGATTAGAGGTTTGCAATTACTTCTCGAAAACCAACCATCAGTTTATTTTGATATCTTGATTGGCAAGATAAAAAACCTGGTAAGATTCTAAAATCTGTTGATCCTAAATCCAAATTAGTTTTTTTTTATGAAATACACACATCAAAAGTGTCTAGGGATCAAGCATTTTTATGCGGATTTCTTGAGATTGAGATGTGGCTTTGGACCTGGCCTGCTCAGTCGCCAGACTTGAACCCGATTGAGCATGCATGGGATATGCTACAGAGAAGAGCTCTGCCGAATACGGAGGGTATCCAGTCGCAAGAAGACCTTTTTTTGTTTTTGCAACGAACATGGGCGGCCATTCCACAGCGTGTTTGGATGAACTCATTTTGAGTATGCCAAACCGATGTTCTTGTGTTGTTAGTGTTCGCGGTAGAAACACGGATTATTAATTGTTTAAGTTACCTAATAAAATTTTAAAGAAAACTGTTATTTCAATCTTTTTTTCGAACTTTAATGTTAGTGGTTCAAATGTCAAAAATCCCTTTATTAGGAAAATGGCAAATTTCTTTATTAATGCAAAGGTGACTTGGTTTATCGTTACTGTGACAAACGAAAACACTTTATTTGATGAATCCTTAAAGAAAATTTTAATTAATATCAATCAGGAGAAAAGTTATTGCAAAAATATATGTTGATCTCTAGACACATATGTTGATCCCTAGACACTTTTGATGTGTGTAAATGGACGGGCAAACGAGCAGACGTATCGCCTGATGGTAAGCGATTATTGCCGCCCATGGACACCTGCAACACCAGAAGCGTCACAAGTGCGTTGCCGGCCTCTGGAGGAGTGGGGGGAGATAGCGGGAGGAGGGGGTGGCGGAGATAGGGGGAGGGAAAGGGGAGAGAATGGGGGGGAGAATGGGGGGAGATAGGGGGAGGGGGAGGGTATGGGCCTCGGGTGTCCTCACTCACTCGGTGAAATACAGCGAAAGCACTATTTCACACCGGTTTTCTGTGAGGCCGTGGCATCAGTCCGGTCGAGCCGACCCATTCATGCCGAAGCGTGGCTCTGCTCTCCCACGGTGTTTCAGTAGGATTGTTAAAATTCTTTCTATCATCAAACTGGAGTACGTTTAGAAACTGAAGGTTACTGATGATGACCACTAGGTATATCCTCCTTCCTGCTACTATTATAAATGCTAAAGATTGTGAGGATGAATGGATGTTCGTTTCTTTTTCACGCAAAAACTACTAAACGGATTTATATAAAACTTTACAGTTATGTCTATACTAATATTATAAACGCGAAAGCTTGTAAGTATGGATGGATGGATGAATGGATGTTTGTTACTCTTTCACGCAAAAACTACTGAACCGATTTGGATGCAACTTTACAGTAATATAGCTTATACATCAGAATAACACATAGTCTACTATTTGTCGCGATAACCGACATATACGCGGGCGGAGCCGCGGGCAACAACTAGTAGCTAATACATTAGAATAACAAATATACTATTTACCGCGATAACTGACATACATCCAGGGATATACATATATTTGTATTAGTTTTTCAACATACCCTTTGACAACTAAAAAAGTTGTTACCAATTTTGCTTCCACAATTTTCAAATTTATGTTACACAAATTCAACAGCAATAAATAAAAGCCGCAAGTATATAAAATGTACATATTATACATATTGTTTTCTTCGGACACCACGTGTAACTAAAGGTATCACGGGAAATGCAAAAGGGAAACAAAAGGATTCGCAGAACAACCGCCGGACCGCAATAAAACACCTGCAATCCAAAGCTTCATTCTTTTAACGTCTCACCTCCCCTCCCTACCGCTCACCTGCCCTCACGAGCCCCTTAGCTTCTAGCGTGTCACGTAAACAAGGAAATTCGAACAAAGAAAATACGTGATATTTTACAAACATACTCAACGCCAACCATTGTGAGCTATAATTGTTCTGAAGTTTACTACATGCAATTTAATTTGAATTGCATAAATTACCTT
The DNA here is from genome assembly GCA_949125395.1 of Diaphora mendica. Taxonomy (NCBI): domain Eukaryota; kingdom Metazoa; phylum Arthropoda; class Insecta; order Lepidoptera; family Erebidae; genus Diaphora; species Diaphora mendica. The sequence continues at coordinate 36,616,273 of OX421310.1, read as the reverse complement.
CTCTTCATGTACTTAAATTAACTTGTTTTACCTCTTCGTTTGTATTTCATTGACGCTATGAACTACCTTAGTGACAAATTCTGCTCTATTGTTCTGCATTGCGTTGGTTTGCGCGAGAATTGGTGTAGACCGGGGAATAACAGTAATCAAAGTTTACCGGAGGCAACAATAGGATGTAGTACTAACATAGGTAGGTAGGTAAGAAAGTTCCTAAGGTATTATTTCCGTTATGTAAATATCAATCGGAACCGGTACCGGTCTCAATCATCGTGAACGTTTTTATAGTATGAAGATTAAATGGGCTAACAGGTCACCTATAGTCCATAAAATATAGCTTGATCTCTATGCCAGTTGTCACTAGTGTCATTTTAGAACGTATAGTTACATTTTAGATGTGAATTTTTATCTTTAATGAATGAAGAATGAAAATATAAATGATGTAATATAAAAGCACTTGTTAAAAGTTACTTCGTCTGTTTCGAAGCTATCTGATCTGTCACAGAGCTGTTTTGAGGACTGTAAATGTTAAGCGACTACCGCTACCTGTAAATCACAGAACAAAAAGACTACAATTATTAACACGAAGTTTTTCACGACTGTCATCGGTAGTGACAATGTGTTTAATCTAAAATCCCAATACTCTGGAACATTTTTAGGGTTCCGTACTCCGTTTCACAAATGGAACCCTTATAGGATCACTTTGTTGTTTATCTGTCTGTCTGTCCATCTGTCAAGATCCTTTTTCTCCACAATAAGTAGAGATATCAAGTTGGAATTAAAATCAAATACTCAGGTCTGTGTTTTCTTGCAGCAGCATAAAAAAATCAAAATTTTAAGTCGACACGATTATAAGATACGGCCTTTTATGCTCCGTCTTCGTTTATTTAACAGTCGCAAGGGATTCAAAACCTATAGAGTACTTCCCGCTGACCTAGAATAATACAATTTGGCATGAATCAATATCATGTAGTATATCTAAGGTAAAGAAAAAATACAAAAATCTATAATTTGTAGTTGCATCACAAAAAAAAATTGCTATTACAGACTTATTTACAACAAGCTGAGTCCCGCGCGATGCTATCCGCGGTTATTGTCGTACAATAACAAAAAAATTATAAAATATAACATACATAAAAATACGTAAAGCTAGTCTAAATCAAATCAAATCAAATCAAATCAAAATCATTTATTCATCTAAGACACCAAGTGACACTTATGAACGTCAAATTGAAGCTATAGTTAAAAATCATAGATCGACACAAACAGAGGCCACAGCATGTGCTGTATTGTCGAGGTAAGTTAGGCGAAAACACCAAAATCTACTGCCTGCCTGTGTCGATCCATGACTTCCAGTTTCCAAAATGCGTAGAGCTCATGAGAAGAATACTGGCAAAGAAACTCATGGCTACTCTTTTTCAAAATCTGATTTTCAGATACAATAGTGTTAGTATTACATGTAAGGTAAACAGTATGCAAGCTGTTGCCACCTGAAATTCCTTTTATTAAAAAGCTCCAAAATCTAACGCGCAAACAAAAAAAACACTCAGTGATAACGTTGAAGGTTTGAGTCTATTAAACATAGAACAAAAAAGAAACAAGGTGCACATCCACTTACATTCAGTTGCAAAATCTACTGTTGAAAATAATTCGCGACTGGATTAAGAGGCTAGGGTTGCAGTTGAACGAACCAGAATAATAGTATTGTCTAAAGAATCGCTTAAAAGAAGTTAAGAAGGCCTAAGTTACTCCTTATATCATCAGCTACCTATCAGTGAAAGTCCCGTCAAAATCGGTCCAGCCGTTCCAGAGATTAGCCGGAACAAACAGACAGACAAATAAAAATTAAAAAAAAAACATTTTTGGTGTATGTACCGTGTAATATACATATGCATTTAGTAAAAAGCGGTTATTTTAATATTACAAATAGACACTCCAATTTTATTTATTTGCATAGATTGGTGGGTCAACAGTTTGCCAACAGTAAAGTTAACTTTGTCTCTACTATTAGTTTCTATCACTTGACCATTTTTTTTAAATATTCAGTATTTTTCAAAACAAAAGATGCATTTATTAAATTACAACACTTAAAGCATCAACAAATATGCAAATTTGCATCAAAACTGAAGTGTGTACCACGCTACTCATCTAACGCTAAGTACTTACAACACTACCCCTAATTAAGCCTCGAATGCAACACGTCATGCTCAATACGTCACGTAGTCACGGTGATATCAAACGTGCAGTAACGAGGTGATTTGGAAGGCACTCGGGGACTCGAACCGCTGTGAAATTAACCTCTACAAATTCTACAACAAAGTGTCTGCAAGTTATACTTATATACCATGCGTCCCAGAATTCAACGATAAGCGGGCGCCAAAAGGTAGACCTGCTCATGAGTACATAAGGAAAAAAAATAAAAAAAATATACCTAGTTTTTTTTAGTTACAAGAAAAATTTAGAATTTCTTTGAAAATTTACACCCTTCATTTTTTTTTATTTATTTATTACGTAGTGGTGTCCATACTTTTTTTTTACAAGACCATGAGTCAAAGTACACTAAGAGTAAAAATATTTCAAGATTGTAGGGAAAAAAAATATTTTGAATGTTTTTTGTGTAAAAACTGCGGGCAATTTGGTGTTTTTAAGAGTTATGGTGAATAGTAGCAATATCATGAAAGGTATAAATTTTCAAAGAAATTCTTATTTTTTCTTGTAACAAAAAAAAAACTAGGTATATTTTTATTATTATTTTTCCTTATGTACTCATTAGCAGGGGTACCTTTAGGCGCCCGCTTATCGTTTAACTTTGGGACACCCTGTATATACTGACTTGACTTTGACAGCCTCGGTGGCTCGGGTTTGATTCCCGGGTCGGACCAAATGTTTATATGATCTGCAAATATTTCTTTCGGAGTTTGGGTGTTTTCTTTGTATAATATTGATATGTTTATAAAAAAAGTATGAATGAATTTTTATCCTGCTTAGTTTGGGACTAGATGGCGTTGTGCTTAGAGCATACATAAGCTTAGGTATACTCTAGTTGTAAATAAGTCTGTAATAGCAAATTTTTTTTTTTCTGTATATCTGTCCGTTAGTCGATAAACAGGCTCTATAAATTTAATCAGTGATATAGAGTAATAGCTAATTAATCACCCATATAAATTTCTGTCTGTCTGCCTGTTTGTCATTTCAATTTAACAGCTTATTACTAAATGCATATGAAAGTATATACGGTACTTACATCAAAAAATCTATTTTTGAAATGTTTTCCTGTCTGTCCGTCTGTTTCTCTATTTCTCAAACGGTGAGACCGATTTTGACGGGACTTTCACTGGCAGATAGTTGATGACATAAAGAGCAACTTAGGCGATTTTTTCTTCGCTGGCTACGTTCGGGTCCTGTTATAAATCTACAACAACAACCACGTGTAACACCGCGGGCTCGACCAGTTTCAAATCTATACTAATATTATAAAGCTGCAGAGTTTGTTTGTTTGTTTGAACGCGCTAATCTCAGGATCTACTGGTCCGATTTGAAAAATTATTTCAGTGTTGGATAGTCCATTAATCGAGAAAGGCTATAAGGCTATATTTTATTTTCAAAAAAATTAGGGATCCGTAAGAAAATTGCTATTTCGTAACCCAAGGTGTGAAATTGAAAACCTATTTTTGCGTGCGCTGCAATAACTATTGACAATAGAATAAAATAATGTAGTACAGGTTTGTAGGTCTCATTAAGATCTACAAAAAAGTTCGCGAGAGCATATATCTAACTATCATGGTTTAGTTACAATAACCGCTTTTGTGTTCAAAAAAATTATTAAATCGTCTGAAGAAAGAAACTACGTTAAATGTGTATCGTAATATTAATCCTTATCCAAATTAAGCATTATGTTATCAAGGGTATTTATGTAGAAGTAAAATACTTTGTTTCATCCCATTCGGACATTTCATTTAGAAGTTATCACGAGTATAAGACGCTAAGAGTTGGTACCTAATAATGAGTTATTTGCCAAAGCGTTTTTATCAACATAATACCTAATATTAATCTTTATCCAAATAAATGTGTTGTTCATTATGAGTATTAGATCTTAGAAGAGCATAATAAATACATCTATACTAATATATAAAGCTGAAGAGTTTGTTTGTTTGTTTGAACGCGCTAATCTCAGGAACTACTGGTCCAATTTGAAAAATTCTTTCAGTGTTAGATAGCCTATTTATCGAGGAAGGCTATAGGTTATATATCATCACGCTTAGACCAATAGGAGCGGAAAATTTTTCGTTCACGAAATAAATAAATCATTACAGATGGCGCTATACTAAATTTTTAGTTTTCACAAAATTGTCTTAACCCCTTTATTTTATTTAATCTGATTTATAAAAATATATAAAAGTTATATGCGAGGTAAAGAAAATAAAACTATTCAGGTACCGATACATTTTGTATTATGATTTTATATCGATAAAAATCCTACCTATATTAATAACGCGAAAGTTTGTTAGTTTGGATGGATGGATGTTTGTTACTCTTTCACACTAAAACTACTGTACGGATTTGGATAAAACTTTACAGTAATATAGCTTATACATCAGAATAACACATAAGCTACTATTTGCAGTGATAACCGACATACACGCGGGCGAAGCCGCGGGCAACAGCTAGTATATTATATATGAATGTAAATGAACATGCATGAGATTGGTTTTCCTTCTCGACTGATATCCATTGAATTTGGTAACATTAAAAATGATTTTACAAACCTAACTCGAAAGTGGTTTTTCGTACTAAAATAAATCTTATGACATTAGTTTTTCTTTAATGAATAATAAACTGGCAAACAATGCCTTGAAATGAAATTACTAAAAAAAATGTATTTGACACGAAAATATATGTATTTCATTTGAAATATGACCCTTTGTATAGGCTACAAATCACGTAGTGTACACTTAGGGATTATATGAATTCATACTCACCCTATATCAGCAGTCAAGTAGTAGCTACGCGATACATATCTACAGTATGTTGTCCCATCGACGAAATACTAAATACAAGTACCTATAACTTTTTGGGTGCGAGTTGAGAATAACACAGATATTTTTGAAAGGAACCAATAAGCCGAGTTTGCATATTACGATTCGTAACAAAAATTATTCTGTAAATAATTTAGGAGTAACATAATATAATATTTTATTTTAGATCATTCAGGAAATTTATAGGTTTTTTATTACCTAATAAAAACCACCATCTCACATTCGGAGCATCAAATACGGAAACGAGTAATAAAATAATATTTTTCTTTTCTATTTCTATCACTATTTATATTTTTGACATTATTCCTAGTAAATATGAAAATTAAACAAGTATCAAAATTTATTAACTTTTTTTTGTTTGTTTATTTATTTAGGAGAACATACAAAAAAAATACAATGATATAGAATTTAAAAACATGTTCAAAATTGTGTTATACTTTAAATGTTATATAACATAGACCAATCGAATTTATTACCTCAATAATATAATCCCGATCTACGGTTTTTGACAAAATTAAGAAACTGTTACTGGTGTAAAAATAAATTCACTACATATTAAGTACTGCATATATATAAATTTTAACTTAATTTAAAATTAAACTCAAATTCTAGGAAATAAAAAACTTGTATAAGTGCCAGCTTCAAAAAATATATGTAACATATTGCACTATTTTAAATACAGAGTACCTGGATGACTGAGCTTCGCTCGTAATTTTTTTTTGGTAAATTTTCTAAAAACATATCCTAGCTAGATCGATTTATCGCCCCCGAAACCATAGAGTTATTATAGATAGAGCAGGGGAGCCAGGCCTCCAGTCGTACCTCGGTTATAGGCGGTCCACACTACAACGATATATCGTAGCGATTTAACTGTGCAGTTCGTTTGTGCAGTTTTATCGTACGTGTGGACGGAAATTGGCTCAGATTTTTTGGTTGGTGCAAACGATCGGAGGCATGAGCAAAAGTGATTCGATAAATCGTTGTCGATTTAACTGCACAGTTCGTCTGTGCAGATATCGGTAGCGTGTGGACGGAAGTCGGTGCAATCGCTCAGTTCGTTCACAAATCTTGCTGTAAGCGGACGCGTCCGCGCACGTCAGTCAACTTATTTCATTCAGACTGCCTCGGTGGCGCAGCGGTAGCGTATGCGACTGCTGTGCTTGGGGTCTCGGGTTCGATTCCCGGGTCGGGCCAAATGTTTGTATGATCTGCAAATATTTGTTTCGGAGTTTGGGTTTTTTCTATGTATAATATGTATGTATTTACAAAAAAAAAAGTATATATGTATTTGTATCAGTTGTCTCGGAACCCATAATATAAGCTCTGCTTAGTTTGGGACTAGATGGCGTTGTGTGTTAGATGTCCGAAATATTTATTTATTTAATATTTATTTATTAAATTTACGTGAGACTAGCTGAACCCCGCGGTCATTGTCGTACCGCTGGTAACGCCGCGGGGCGAAGTTAGTCTAAGAAAAGTAAGTTAGCCTAAGTTACTCCTTATATTATCAGCTACCTATCAGTGAAAGTCCCATCAAACTCGGTCCAGCCGTTCCAGAGATTAGCTGGAACTAACAGACAGACAAAAATTATAAATGTTATTTTGGGTATAATATATGTACCCTATATACATACATAATATGCATTTAGCAAAAAGCGGTTATTTTAATAGTACAAACAGACACTCCAATTTTATTTATTTGTATGTTATAGAAGTATGACTTTCTTTTAAGAATCCACTCCTTACACCACACACTATGTGATTTTCTTCTCTTTTTAACCGACTTCAAAAAAGGAGGAGATTCTCAATTCGACCGTATTTTTTTATGTATGTTCGCGGATAACTTCGTCGTTTATGAACCGAATTTGATGATTCTTTTTTTAATGGAAAGGAGACATCCCAACGGTAGTACCATGATAAGGACATTAAGATCTGATGATGGCATCCAAGAGAAATCGAGTCGAACCTTGAAGTCGGTTTTTGTTTTTGTTAAAATGTTACTTGTTGTACAAATAAATAAACATTTCGGAAATCAAACACACAACGCCATCTAGTCTCAAACTAAGCAGCGCTTGTATTATGGGTACTAGACAACTGATACAAATACATGTATACTATTTTCTGTAAATAGATACATATTACACATAGAAAACACCCAAACTCCGAAACAAATATTTGCAGATCATACAAACATTTGATCCGACCCGGGAATCGAACCCGAGACCTTAAGCACAGCAGTCGTATACGCTACCACTGCGCCACCGAGGCAGACAAATTAAGCCATGTTATCGCAAGCGCGTCATCGCCTTCCATCGCGGACGACATGTTTATAGTCTGAGCTTCTGCAGAGAACTGACGATCGATGCAGATATCGTTGACGTGTGGACGCTCTATGGACGTACGATAACTGTACAGTCGAACTGTGCAGTCACATCGCAACGATAAATCGTAGTAGTGTATACCGACCATTAGAAAGAGAGAGACGATCGCGGTACCAATCTGTCTTTCTCTACTGACGCATGCGCAGTTAGCGCGGAAAAGCATCATAGCAGAACGATTCGACGGTTAATTGTTGTGATCGGATTACCATTATTAGTTCTTTAGTGCAATGCGTCAGTAGAGAAAGACAGACAGGGTACCGCGATCTTTTCTCTCTTTTTAACCGTTACACGTTTCCGCTTACAGGCAGCCGTATGTCTTCCCCTCTCTATCTAATATATCTCTATCTATCTATCTATAATAATCTCTAATAGCTCTATGCCCGAAACCCCCTGTATACTAAATTTTATGACAATCGTTGGAACCGTTTCTGAGATTCAGATTATATTTTTACAAGAATTGTTATAAAGGTATTAGATAGATTTAAGCCTTGCAATCTGACCGAAGCTTCCAATACATAAAAAATTGTACCTAAATTTTAAACTTTGAGCCTATTGAAATAAGAGAAGACACTGGCTGAAACTAAAACAATTCACAAAACCGTACACAATAGTTTTGTCGAAAACAAAGCGCCAGGAAGAAAACAACTATGTTTTATGTTACAACGCCCGAACAAAGCCCGATTTGTCTATTCGAGTGCCCTTGGCTACACAACAAGATTAACAAAATAGTAACGTTTAGATTTGGATAGCCGTGAACTGGAATCGATACCAAGCTCTGAGGGCTCAGAATTTTTTGAGACTGGCACTGTAATCGTGCATTGTGAATTGTGAGTTTAAATAAAATAGTTTATTTTTTGATGCCTTGTAAAATATTAGCGACCCGGCCCGGCTTCAGACGTAAATGTTTGAAATTCTTGAAGTTACTCTACTATAAAACGCATTTATTAAACACTAGCCGACCCGGCGAACGTCGTACCGCCATATTTACATATCTGTCTCAGCTTCCCACACGCAGTGTACAGTCGCGGTAAAAAAAAACACTTTTCCCGTTATCTTTTTTGAGAGTGTTATTAAATTACCACTAAGTACATATTTTGACTTTCATCCCCTCTCTCCAGGAAACCGTGCTGAATTTCGGGATAAAAAGTATCCGTCTTGCCTTGTAGTATAAACTCAAATTATGCCAAGTTTCATTTGAATCCGTTCAGTAGTTTCGGCGTGATGCGCGGCCAAGATACAGACAGACAGACAGACAAAAATTAAAAAAAATACAATTTTGGCTTCAGTATCGACTATAGAGAGCCCTCCAAAAAAAATTCAAAATATCTTTAATGTACTGAATTGGACCTGTTACATTTTTATTATAAGTATAGATACACACGTGCCTCTTAAATAACTGTATCTATTGCTGAAAAATGCATGAAAATTAATCGAACAGACAGCGAATGCGACTTCATGTACTATGTAAAGTTTAGAGATGATAAAATAATAGAATAAGCACAAAGTGATGTTTAAAGAAAAATAAGGAAAAACAGTTGTTTGTTATTTTACGTAGGTAAAGTAAATTCATTCGTTGTAGGCTTAATACAAAGCATATTTGCATTTAGGTACTTTGTATCAAAGTACGATGGGGTTGGCATATTCTTACAAAACCCCAAATTGAGATTAAAAATAAGTTGTTTATTGGGATTAAACTTTAAAATTACGTACATAAATATTACCTACCTATGTTTTTATATAAGGTATTCTCGAACCAAAGTTTTCCCCAAATTAATTTTACAGTGTTACAAAGAACAAGAGCAAACTTTGTTTCGGTAAATTCCAACAACAATGTAACTATTTACAAACTTTGCATGTAAACCCGAAATATATATTTACATAATATAAATACTAAATAGTTTAACCCGAGCCAAATCAGGGCAAGCCATAAATCGTTGAACGCTTCAGAGTGTCCATTTATAGATAAATAGGATAATAATTCCAATAAAATTATTTTGATAAAAGTTATAGCTCTCCAAACAATCATTTTATTATAAAAACGAAAGGTAATTCGTTAAATTGTCCATATGTTACACTATCCCCTAGTGCTCGGGACTATCAGTTCTTAGTTTCTTAACAAATGATCACGAAATTTGGCTTAAATGTCGTCAGGCATACAAAAAAAGTAATAGAATACCAGTCATGGCTGTCATTAATAAAAGAATTGTTACAATTGTGAACACATTTCTTTCGAATGAAATAAAATATATAATATACATTATAGATGATATGATAAGATTAACAACAATTTCTTCATTAAGGGATAATTCATGTGATAACAGTCCGAGGCCGAATGTCCACTAGTCGTGATGTAACAACAATAACATTTCTTTCCCGGATAGGGTAGCACTGCACAATACAACTAGAAGCTGATTAATGGTACAGTGGCGTATTATAACAAGAATAATCTTATAACTTACTTATCATTAACGTGAAAGTTTGTAAGGACAGATGAAAGAATAGAAAAGTAACAAACATCCATGGATGGCCAGGGATAGGTAAAAAGTACTGAACGAATTTGGAGAAAATTTACCACACAAAAAAAGTATTTACTGAGAAAAAAGGCCCACGCACGCGGACGAAGCCGCGGGCAAAAGTTAATCCCTCATATTTACGATGACGAAAGACGCCAATCTATTCCCCCGTATTCCTGTAATCACGTTTTTCATATAATGATATATTTTGTATTCATAATCCAATCCTTTCTACCGTTAACACGTTTTTCATTGAATACAAAATTTTGTATTCATATTATTTATGGAATTATACGACCCGTGATTTTACAAAAGAATAATAATTTAGCCTCCGTCGACGCTTTAGGCATATTAGTGATTTTTTTTCGATTAATTGAAAATTAAACACATGACCATTCCGTTGGTAAACTGTCATTGAATACTATGAACATTAGTTGAATATGTTTTACAAATTACGCATACACATCAAATTAATTAGAATTCAACATGTCATGTACTATACAGATTTCGATGTTTTATTACTATCAGTTACTGAAAACAAACTACACACATCAAAAGTGTCTAGGGATCAAGCATTTTTATGCGGATTTCTTGAGATTGAGATGTGGCTTTGGCCCTGGCCTGCTCAGTCGCCAGACTTGAACCCGATTGAGCATGCATGGGATATGCTACAGAGAAGAGATCTGCCGAATATGGAGGGTATCCAGTCGCAAGAAGACCTTTTTTTGTTGTTGCAACGAACATGGGCGGCCATTCCACAGCGTGATTTGGATGAACTCATTTTGAGTATGCCAAACCGATGTTCTTGTGTTAGTGTTCGCGGTAGAAACACGGATTATTAATTGTTTAAGTTACCTAATAAAATTTTAAAGAAAACTGTTATTTCAGTCTTTTTTTCGAACTTTAACCACTAACTGGTTCAAATGTCAAAAATCCTTTTATTAGGAAAATGGCAAATTTCTTTATTAATGCAAAGGTGACTTGGTTTATCGTTACTGTGACAAACGAAAACACTTTATTTGATGAATCCTTAAAGAAAATTTTAATTAATATCAATCAGGAGAAAAGTTATTGCAAAAATATATGTTGATCCCTAGACACATATGTTGATCCCTAGACACTTTTGATGTGTGTATTTGATATAAATGTTTCAATATTGGTAATTCAGTTAAAAGTAAAATAATCTAATAATGCGTAGATGTGTGCTCAAAAAATAGTTCCAAATTACTTATTTATAATTAAAGAGTTCTGTTAAGTTTTTGCCAGAAACTTCAGTACTGAGCTTATATATTTTTAAGATCTATACTGATACGGTTTATTTTGAATGTAGTAACCAACTATAAGTAAAAACATACAAATACTAATAATAAAAGAGGTAGATATCAAAGCTAATTAATATCACGAACAAAACTTTCGCAACAAACTTCAGACACTTTATAAATTTAATTTCCTTCTGTACGCTGAATTAATTACTATTAAAATTTAGATGTTGTATGTATCCTTTGATAGAGTTCTTGGGTGTAATGTAAAGGTACTATTCAGAAACCTACAGCATTCTTTCTATGTTCTTTTGGGTCTGAAAAGTCAAGTCCAAAAAATGAGGTCCCCTTTCACAGACGGAGCCTTACGACTTTTCGCTGACGAACAGGAGCATAATATTAAAGACATACCTATATAAAAAACTATGAAACACAGATATTGATTGTATTAGTATTGTTTTGTAGGTATGTAGGATTGTAGGTAGTAGAGCCACGCTGATTTCAGCACGAACGGGCCGGCTCGACCGGGGCGGTACTACCCTCGCACAGAAAATCAACGTAAAATGACAGCGTTTGTGCTGTCGTGTTTCGTTGGTGAGTGCGAGACCGGAGGCCTAAATAGTCTAGTCAACAAGTTCCATACTTGTTGACTAGACTAAAAGATGCACAAGCATCACTAGGCCGCCATAGTGTGGGTCGCCATACTGCATTGTTGTATTCGCAATGAGTATGGTGGCCACCACTCGTGGATTCTGCCTATGCTTTTCATCAGGCAGAGTAGAGTCATTTTGGCAGGCCAAACATAAAAAAAAAAAAAGATATTAACGTTAAATAATATACAAGTAACAGAAGTAAGGATTCAAAAATTTGTACAACTTCACTTCAGTCGAGTTAAATTATTTTTCGGTCCAATTTGCCATGTAAATTTAAATCGTAATAAAGTGAAATAACTATGAGAAATCTAGAAAGTAGCATAAACTTTAAGTAGACAAAATAATACACAGATATAAAGTTTTGAACCACAACTGCAAAACCACTCTACTGACCGAGAAACAAAAATAATAGTGGCGTAAAGTTATTGACTGAAATATGACCACACACATAGAATGTTTTGGTTTGTGGTGCGGTTACTGGCAAGCATGCTTGTACCGTTCTATACGACGAAGTTGTAAACTGGCTGCCGTGATTTTAGTGGTCATAACTGGTTCCGTGCGTAATATTTTTATTACCAAGGAATCGCTTATCTCAATGAATGAGTACACACTCGTATTAGTTATAGTATCGAGATTTGTAATGTGTCATGCACACCCATTCATAAATAAACATCATTATGCTCTCTCCGATCATAAAGCTACTCAAGATTTACCTACTGTATTGTCATGTTTATTTCAATACATATATTATATTCGTTTAAAGACGGCCATCGTGGCAATTTTTGACATGTCATTTATAAACATAGATAGTAATTTAACTATAGGTAATTAAAACATGCACTGATACGGTACGATTTGTAGGAATAAACATATAAGCTTACAATTTACCTGAATAATTTTTTGTTCCGTACATTACAATTTCTTTTTACTTAATTTTATTTTTATATTATGCTTAGATTGTGGAAACCTTTAGCTGCAGTGATGTTGATATTTATATTTTCATTTCATACATAGTAGTTACTGAAGAAATTTAATTGAAGCTGATGGAGTCTATCTACATTACTTTTTCTCAATCTGTCAATTTGTGTGCTTATTTTCTCAGCTTGAGAGCTATTAGATGACCGATGTATAAAACTGCTGTTTTACCTAATTTCATCAGTGATTTTGCGAAAGTTGCGTAATCAGTACTTAAATTACTTTAAAATGATACGCATATTTTGTACATAATTACCTTTCTTCCTGACTCTCCTGTACAAAAGTGACTGCTTTGTATAGAAAACATTAACACATTTTGCTGTGTCATACTTGCTAAGCAGCTATTTTCCCTTTACACCCCTGGCGTTACGCTTTTGATTTATGAAACGTGATGGGTAGTCAAATCGCCTGATGGATAGATACTAATGATTGGTCAATATTTCAATAAAGAAATTATTTACAATGTAAGCTGATTAAAAATTCCTTGCAACATTTTAAGTAACTCAGTCTACCCGGCCAAGTGAAAATAAGTGTTATTGTCTATACATACAAAAGTAAATATTGAAAGTATTTCAGGTAGCTCAGTACAAAACCCTGTGAAAATCCTTAAATGAAATTAAAAACTCAAAAGAAATCAATGCTTTTAGTACCCTATCAATCTCAAAGCAGTCAAGGAGCACGAATGTTATTGAATATGTTTTAATAATTATCGTTTTCGATCTTATTGGTACAAATGGACAAAGTTAACATCGGAACAGTTCATCTACCCTGTATTATTCAGTAGCTATCCTAGAAAAAGCCGCTTGAAGTTTTGAAAGAACCAAATCTTGAACAACCCATTGCTCTACAAATCTCTCTTGGCGGGATAAGAGCGAGATTAGACTACATCCACTGCTCCAAATTTCTTCAATTAGCTTCCGAGTCGCTGACTCTTGTAAAACTTTTACCTATTAGGTCAACTTATTTAGATCGTACTTACCTGTTCAGGTGTCTAAATATATATTACACACTAAAACACTGACACTTGCAATGATTCAAAGGAATGTACCTACATAATTTTATAAATAAAAAAAGGTATTTGTTTAACTTAAGTAATATCTCTAACTCAAACATTACAACCGATTGAAGTCAAAATTGTAAGATAAATTTTTCCGTTGTAAAATGCATATTTTTAGTTAAAGCAAAATGGCTTATTATCTAAATGTAGAGAAGTCATTGTAGTAAAATATGTTATTTCTCGAAGTAATATATTATACACAAGTTTTTTTATAATTTATTTTATTCCCTTTAAATAAAACTGACTTGCTCTCGAAATAGGTTGTTTTTCTCTCCAACTGTGAGACAATAAAATAAAACGGGTGTGCAATAAAGCCCTTCTCGAATGATTGGAAGAAAACGACAAAATTATTCAGTACAAGAGCCGTTAAAAAACTCATTAAAGGGACCGGAATTCACGCTTTTCAATCCCGACGATGGTGGTCTATTTTAGATCGTCAGTTTAATAAGCTGAAATCTAAAATGGAAGTGTTAAAAGTATTGTTGAGATAAATTGAAATTGGAACCTAATAAATATTTTATAGAATAAGTCTTCATGCTCCGATGCATGAGCAATGAAGCTTAAAGAAGAAGAAGCGCTGTGTTTCACCGAGTGAGTGAGGATACCGGAGGCCCATACCCCAACCCCTCCCCCTATCTCCCCCCCCCCATCCCCCAAAGGCCGATAACGCACTTGTGACGCCTCTGGTGTTGCGGGTGTCCATGGGCGGCGGTAATCGCTTACCATCAGGCGATACGTCTGCTCGTTTGCCGGTCTACTATTCCATAAAAAAAAAACCGCCTCAATATTTGGCTTCGACATCTAAAATGTGGATTTCCGTGTAAGCATTTTGTTCTATATTTGACGGATATGCAAAATACCGTTGTCGCGAATGTTTTATACGCTCCATATACTCCCCGTTCAGCATCGGCATTTCCTCGCTGCATATCGAAAGCATATCGATTGTGATCAGATTTTATTACAATTAAGAATGTCTTCGAAAAGATTTACTTTACTGCTTTAAATGCTTCTAAGGATCCTCTGTATGTCATAAATCATTAATACCTATGTCATAATCTACTTAATTATTTAACTTTACTTAATTAACTATTCCGACCTTTAGAAAAGTTCATAGATTTGTATCAATCGCAAGGATCGAGTGTGAAACTTTAAATAAAGAAAACTTTACGAAAAACTTTTTGCGCTCAACTAGTTCCAAGAACACCGAATCTACTTAAGAGACATTTGTCGTTATAATACGCAACTACACGACATGTGGTCGCTGTTATCTGACCCGGGGTGCATGAGAGAAAGTCCTGTTCAACTAGTCTGACGGGTACTGTTGACACACTTTTCAAGTACCAAGTCCCGATTCATTTCTTTGGTGCTTTACTGCTACGTAATGTGTGTGATCTGCGAAATCGCTTTTTCGTTTACAGGAGTTGTAAAGAATATTTCAGAAATTAAGTTAAACCTCTATTGTGTAAGAGATCTCTTTATAATTGCCATAAACATTTTCAATTAAAATGGGAATGAATTCCACTTGACAGACTGCGAAATAATGAACGGATCGTCAACGAAATTTACTGAAGCGGTTTAATTTAAGAAGAGTAAAATAGTAATAATGTACCATTAAAATTGTTTTTCCACTTGCCCTTCGTGATTATAACTACTAAGGATAAGTTTTGTAGATGTTGATAATTTTCATTTAGATTGATGACTGTAATAACAAAACTAACCTTGACGTTCCTTGACGAAATCTTATATATTGCACTGTATTCCCAAACCAGAAACAATCTGTATTATGATAATCTAACTGCTGAAAAATATGGTTAAGTTTAAAGACATATTAGGTACCTACACAAAAAATATCACACAATTCACACAGTGATCAAATTCAAAATCAATTATTCAATTAAGACACTAAGTGACAGTTATGAACTTCAAATAGAAGCTAAAGTTAAGAATTATAGATCGACACAAACAGACGCTACTGATGTACTGTATTGTCAAGGTGAATTAGGTGAAAACACTAAAATCCACTGCCTGCTTGTGTCGATCCATAACTTCCAGTTTCCAAAATGCGTAGAGCCTTATGAGAAGAATACTGGCAAAGAAAGTCATGGCAACTCTTTTTAAAAGTCAGATCTCTGATGGTCTCCATAACCGTCTTGTTTTATTAAAAAATCTGCCATCCTAGCTACCATCAACAATCATAGTTGAATCAAAACTTTCTAGTCTTGTGAGTAGAGATTTCAGATTGATACTAATCACTATGAAACACCCTCTAACAAGTCTTACAACTTCCTATTAATCCTTTTATACCTGATACTTGTCGTTCTGTAGAATAATTAGGATAAATAGGACACCGTTAATTGGATCGAACATCGAAATGAAATGTATCGTCGCTCGTGGTGCCTGCCTACGATGGATTTTATTTCGATGTTCGATGAATCGAAGGTATAAGAGGTATTGAAGTGTAAGCAAATCGATCAGATTAGACCTAGGTGTAATCTGAGCCTACAGTATAAACTGCGAGTATATTTATTCTGTTGAATATAAAAATATCTATGTAATGTAACTAGGAATAATTAGTTCAATAAATGGTGCCCAATAGTAAACAGCAACGTTTCTGCAGCTTTATCTTCATTTAAGAACTTAGTAGTATATTGCTATAAGGTAGCTATATTTGTAACATTAATGAATGCGAAATTACCTAATACTTTCGGAAGTGAGATGGTTACTAAAGGTTCCTGGTTAAAATAATTCATAGGTACTGCACCTGTACAGTTAGAGAGACTCAATTGATGCAATAGGACAGACTCAACAAAAAATTCTAAGAGCTAATAGATCACGTACCTACATAAATTCCATATTCCGTAGACATATGTAGGTAGCGAGGTAGAGTAGAACATCTACTCTAGACGTCTGAGTCGACCAGTCTAGTCGCAAGACAAACCGTCTCATGTTTCACAACACAGCTTGTATATAAAGGTGGGTGCTTGCAGTCTGTGCACAGAGTGTGTGCACCCTCGCAAATTGTGATGCAAATGTGTTAAACAAACCGATGTTAATAGAACACTCAGCCTGAGATATGAGGGCCAATATTGGTATATCTTTTTAATGGTTATATCGATACCTCCTACGTATACTGAGTCAACTAGCAAATTTAGGTATTTTATGATTTTTATATAAATTTAAACAATAATCTATGATCTTTATGACAGTCTTAAAAAAAAAAATTAAAATGAACAATCTTACTGAGATAATTTCGCGTATACTAAATCAATTTCAACATCAGATAGAATCGTATATTGTATACTCATTCAACTGACATCGTACCTGTATACGCGGGGTGTGTGGAGGAACGCATCGGCACAAGTGTATTGCGGCTCAGTATACGATGCACGGCAGTGAGTCGTGCATGCGAAATACCTCCTAATTATACTGAGTCAACTAACATTATAGTATTTCTATAGGAGAGCGATTTGAAGACAAATCGCTTACATTTTTATGAAATTAATCTTAATTAGAGTAAATTAAATGTATCTTTTAATAAATATGCGAAGCTTTTCCTTTGGTATGAAATTGGTGTAGGTAAACCATGTATTTTGGTGTACAACGTACATGAATATAAGTGGTAGTTAAACCATTTTACTATTGAGCTCTGTCGGCGTATACCCAGCCATGTACATAAAATATAATTTAAAACAAAAATCAGCAAAAACATTTCACACCAAAGGAAAAGCTTCCCATATTTATTAATAGATACATTTAATTTACTCTAATTAAGATTAATTTCACAAAAATATAAGCGATTTGTCTTCAAATCGCTCTCCTGTAAAATTACTATAATGTTAGTTGACTCAGTATACGTAGGAGGTATCTATATCGTAGGTACTAGACATATTATTTATGGTCTATTGTTAATATTAAAGGCACTACTATTTTAAACTGTAATTCTATAAAGAAAATCTAGTTATAGATAACTAGATTTTCTTTACTAGAGTAAAGTTTACTAGAGTAAAAAGTAGTTGTAGCCAGGAGTGGGTGCGATTGATGTTCCTAGCCGATTACGGCCATGGCGTCAACGGAGACGAGCCAACTACGCAGGAGATATTATAGTGCACAAGTGTGTGGACAAACACAGGTGCACTCTCTGTTCCCTACCTCTCATAATCCGATGAGACGGTTAAACGACACGACCGGGGAGAGATCAGGCGTAGGACCGACAGCTTTACGTTCTCTCCGAGGCACAGGGGTTCAGACCCCAACTTCCAAACTCCGAGCTGTTATTAAGTATTTCTATAACCAGAAAAACTCAATAACACTACTATGCTACTTACTATAACATGCTTTCATCTATGCTATTACTTACTCTTAGGAGGTAAATAGTGTTTTCAGGTAGGTATAATAAAACTTCGTCGCGTGCACGCAAAGCAAAGGAAGTGCATGCTTTCTTGAGAGACGTTTCTGCCTTCGGTCAATGTTGTGTCGAGGCGGAATTGACCCGCTCGCTTGTTTATCAGAGGAAATGGCAATAGGTGAAAAGGTCCCATAACATTTTCATCTTGATTTAGTATGGCACATGATAGCGTTTAGCCAAAACTCTAATCATATATTATCCGAATAAGTAATTCATCCAAAAAGAAAGCGAGGAAGTACTTCCGCTTACCTATTAGGTATACTTTTCCTCGGGCTGTCAAGAAATCTGATTGAAACACTTAGGCCGATAAATACATAATCATCCTCATAGCTTTTATTATTCCCAAGTTTTTTATTACGTGTGAGCCTGCTAAAGTCACTCTACTCTGCCTGATGGAAAGCATGAGCAGAATCCAAGAGTGATTGTCACTATACTCATTGCGAATGCAGACAATACAACAATGCAGCATGGTGACCGACACCATTGCGGCCTATAGAAATGCTTTTGCATCATTGGGACGCTGTTCAAGATTATTAAAGGTCGGCTAATTCCACAGGGTTTTACCTAAATAGCAGTTACACGGAGCGGCTGGCATCAAACTGAATTCGAAGGTTGAACTAGCTGTCAGAGTATATTTCACGGCACTGAGTTTTTTTTTTAATATAAGACAACTCCCGCACTAGGAATAAATCCTGTGTCGCGGGGGACTTTACAAACATACATGAAACGGACACAAAGAACACCCAGACTCAGAACAATAATTTGTGGATCACACAAAGTGTTGTTCTACGTGGAATTTGAACCCACGACACTTGGCGAAGTAGGAAACGGCGTGGTGACCGTTAAACCACTAGGCCAAACGTGCAGTCAAGTTCCCAATAACGATTGCCTTAGAGGTTATGACAACCGGGACTGACAGCTTAACGTGCTCTCCGAGGCACGGGCTTGAAACACTGCCAAACTTCCATACTCCGAGCCGTTACTAAGAAAAACTCAACGTCACTTTTGGCCCAACCCGGGAATCGAACCCGAGACCTCTTGATTGGTAGTCGTGTTCGCTAACCGCTAGATATATACATTATATGTGAAATGGAATAATGTCTAAATTTGTATGCTTTTTTGTTGTTGGACATTTAAGCCACAGCATCAATGGTTGGGAAAGAACGCTAATTTACACCAATTTAGGAAGGTAAGTGCATTAATTTAATAATATAGTGCCAGTATCTTAACAGCAGGTAAACTAACCATGGCAATTCCTTATTCTCTTCGAGACCGGACGGCGTCGCGAGAGTGTCGGCATCGCCCTCCGTGCGCCCTCCCGGATGTTCAGGGATCACTCGTTCAATCGTCGTCACCTCTTCGATGTCCGAGTCGATACCTTGCGCGAAGTCCATATAAAACGACTCGCGAGAATCGCTAGAGCCCCGTCGCAATTTAAGCGACAGATCTGGAGAACTGTCATCCATTTTTTAACACTTATTCCTTCATTTCGCACTAAAGTGTTGTTAATTTAGAACCTTTTTTTCACTTCCTTATGCGTCATTTTACGCTGTCAACCCATTTCAGCCTAATAATAATATTATATTTTATTCGTGAGCATTTTGTCATTAGCACCTAATTTCAAAAAGCTTTTATTTAGGCGGCAATTGAAAAGAAACAATCACTAATGTTTTTGGGACACAAAAAGCGCTCGCACACAACAATAGCAATTTATCTTGGCCGCGCTACAAAAAAGACCGATTCAACGTAAAAAGAACAATGACCTGTGAACCGTTCCTATGTGTAACCTTCCCTAAAATCGGCACCGCTTCCTGTGCTACTAATAACTGACTTCACACTCATACACGCACACACACGCGGTCTTGTTTACAGACACGTAACTTTTTGTGTGTCAAGCTACTTCTCTGTAACCAGTTCCGTATTCGCATACGGATCCTTTACAGCTACTTTTACGACCGCCAAATCGAGTCAGGACATTTTAAGTGGCGTGCAAGTAATAAATGTGTACCTCCGGTAATACATTTTGACTATTTATGACCCTCACTATGGTGCCCATACAGATCGCTATGAGACTGTATACCGTTCAACAACCCGGATTATAAAAATTGTTATCAATATATCGAATGTCGACCCCTATACACAGCGTCGATTTCAGCTGTGATTAGGCACAAAATAATTTTAAATATCGCTTCGTGCAATTTTCTGTGATAACGATAAAGCACGTCTAGCATGAATATTAATACCACATCCGTGTACGATATCAATCGCCTACCATCCCTCTGGAACAACAACAATGCCCAAGAACAAACATATTCATTTACAAACGCTTGCCGATCGGGCGATCTGTATGCTGTGCACGCATCGCACGATGGAGGCGTATTGACACGGAATAATTCAACGGGCAGTCACTCACACCGATACACGATTATATTGTAGTGGGGTAAGCACGTGATAGAGGAACGCGACGGGCGACAGCGGCGCCCTCCCGCGGCAGAGGTTGGCGCGCGATTGCCGCCGCGAGTCGAACGCAGCGGTGTCGCACGCGGGAAGGGCGGGGGATGCACCCTCGGACTCTACCGGGATATATGCCGAGATCAATCTGAACCGCTTCTATCCACCCAATATTCGACAAACGGTGTACATATTTGAACTACATTATCAGATTTAGGATTATCAATGTTCGAAGGAGTTAAAATGAAACAATAATTTTAAACTATATAAGTTTATAAAGTACTTTCTATACATATCAAACAGTGATTATACTTACACGATTCAATTACACACTCAATATCACAATACTTTTAGTCTTTATTAAAACAATGGTTTGGTGAATCTATTGTTCTAATGGATAATGCATGCATACAGTTTAAATTACATGCTATGTCAGTAATAGTATATACATATTTATTACAATAAAATACTATCCAACATGCATACACTAACCCCCTTTCTCCCTAGGGTAGACAGACAGATCGAGCCAATTAAAAAAGCAATATAATTTGTAGTTTAATGTCTCGAAAAAAATCGCTTTTATATTATTTGCAGCACCTACTATTAAATTTTCAAATGAATTATATTGTTTAAAAACTATATTGAATATATTTAACAGTTTCTTTGCCAAGTCACAACGTAACCAAATAAATGTAACATACGAGTATAACAATAACACAATGCAATAAAATAAAAATATTAAACTAATATTTTTAACTGAGACTTGCAAAACAATTAAATTCTAAGAAGTAGTAACAAAAAAACGCAGGCATAATCATAAATGCCATCAGTCAATTAGATGCAGAATATAGTACTACTCAATACACGGTTATTTATTCACCATTTTTAACAAATTTATTTTATAACACAAGAAATAATAAAAAACGACGTCAATTTTCATATGATACTAGATAAGCAGCGCAACATCGTCTGTGTCTCTCAAAAGAAATAGGTTTAGGTACCCGGATTTTGCAACATTTATTCTATTCATTTATACCCGGCTCCTGTTGGTCTTGGTATGATGTTTTATAGCCTTGATCGATAAACGAGCTATGCAATACTTAAAGAATTAGTAAAATCGGTAGAGTCGTTTACGCATGATGCTGTGACCAAAGCGAATAGGGAATTATTTTTACTAGTGGTCGCCATCGACACTAATTCATTTATTTTATTCTTTAGTTTTCTAATCTCCTACTCCTCTCCTCCATATAAACTTTAACTGTGTCATATTTCATTCTCACACACACACCTCCGTTTACTAAATTTTCGTAAAAATGGGTGCAAAGGTTTTGCTTCACGTGTATATGATAGTGTGTGTACTAGCTGACCTACGCAACCTCGTTTGCCTCCAAACTACCATCCCCCGTTTTAACCCCAAAAGGGGGTTGATTTCTAAAGATACATTGTTAGTACACTTCCACACCATCTATAGAGCATACATTCTAAATTTCAAGTCTCTTACTTCAAAAACATAGGACTTTCATACAAACTTCCAACCCCCGTTTTACCCCCTTAGGGATGGAGTTTCGTCAAATCCGTTCTTAGCGGTTGTCTACACCCTATAAGGAACCTACCTGTTAAATTTCAAATTGGTAGGTGTTATAGTTTCCGAGATTTCGTTATTAATAAGTGAGTGGTATTTCGCTTTTATATATATAGAAGATAGATATACGAATATGGCTCTCTCAGTATATCACGAATCTACTACGTACGTAAAGGAAGATAGCCGGTGCTGATATGAAAGTTCTATACATAAAATTGTGAACCTACCTACCTACCTATAAAATATTTTTAAAACTAGGAATGGATGATCGGATAGAAAATCATTTTTTCACCACGACGAAAAAAGCATGTTTTCCAACAAGTACCAGACCATAGGGCTTAAATCGCTTGACGAATACTCATGTGTTAGATAGAAAACTTTTACTTTGTAATGAATAAAGCCTAAAATAAGCGACTCTAATTTAAATACAAAGACGCCGATAGACGGATAACTGGATTAACAAAACTTTTACAGTGTATTTTATATTTTAGTGTGCTCTCCGAGAATTAGTCTTGTTTTCAAAAGAGACGGAAGATCTAGTCTTCTGTTTCAAACCATCATTACTAGCCCTAGTTATATTATTGTTTCCGAGTAATTGCAAGTATATAGCTTACACTACATATACATGAGCATTTACCTTGTATGAAGATGTACCTATACAGTTGTTGACGCCTTAGTAGATCTTAGCAAAAAAATACCACCTGTGTCAATTTCCTCTCATATTCGCATATTTCATATAGAAAATGTTTCGACAAACCGGAAAGGCAAGCAAACAATGACAAATACTTTTTCATAATTATTGAAACAGGTGTTCAATTTACATTTGTTTAATTGAGACGAATATTAAGTTACTCTATTTAGATAGGGTTAATTACTTCAATAGTATAATTATTACCCTATATCAAAGACATCAATTTTGTGAATTTCATAATACTCGAAATTACATGTAGGTCGATGGCCCTGTTGGTCTGTTGGGAAACTGATGGAGATAGTGACGATAATATACAGATGAAAGGTCCAGGACAGGCTTTAAGAGGCATTCAAGCAATTTCTATAAAATATATAATATATATATTCATTTTCTATATAATATCTATATCGGAAGACGGAGTGTTGGTTGGTGATCTGATGACCTGGTGAGAGTCGCAGGAAACCGTTTGGATGCGGGCAGCACAGGAACGGTTGTTGTGGAGAAACTAGGGGGTGGCCTATGTCCAGGAGTGGACGTCTTTTGGCTGAGGTGATGATAATATTCATCTTCACGTTTTTGTATGAAAAGCAATAGTGTGCATTTGACATTATATAAACTAGCCTAGCATGGGGATCTAAGAGGAAAGATTTTGAACTCCACTCATAGGCAATAGGAGGAAAATTGACAAACGTAAAGTAGAACAAATTGTTATTGTATTTTCTATAGCCACACGTATGAAATCTATATATAAGTAGTCAGGTAAAAATGAATCTCTAAAATGTAGGTACGCGCATAACTGCCGTTCGACTGCACCAAATTCGATAATTATTTTCCCTATTTCTTTGCTATTATCAGGACACGGTTTGTAGACAAGAAAAATTAAAAGATAACGGGAAAAGTATTTTTTTTAATCCGCGACTATACACTGCCTGTGGGAAGCTGAGACGATATGTAAATATGGCGGTACGAAGTTCGCCGGGTCAGCTAGTATTTGTATAGAAAGGATGTGACCTTGACATTTCTTGTCATATTTATTTTGTATGGTGTAGCATGAATGCATGTTCATTTTATTTTAGGGTAAAATGATACAAGCAAAAACATAATAAAAAAAAAATATGATTTTATACATACCTATATAAATAATTATTATTATAGATGAAAAAATGTTATATTTATTCATTTTATAGGCTTCTGATGTTATTATGAATTGTATATATACATATATATATATATGTATGGGTATGCGAAATGTAATTTTATATTTTAATAGATACAAAAATACCGTCCCAGGTCTGATCATCGAAGTACGCATTATTATCGATTTGATCATCTCTTCGGTTTAAATAGGTCTACAGTGAAGATATATTTAGCAATTATCTATGGTGATATAAATTAAATACTTGCATTTAAAAAAGAAAAATTAGATTTGTGTAGTTAGATTACTTTCACAAAAACGAGTGCTTATTAAAATATCAATATCAATTTCTACCTAATAACGATATTTTTGAACAACAAAAATTAAATAAAAATAATATTAAAACCAATGGCATTATCACACTATGTTTTCTTTTTAATATTACACTTAGCGAAAAAGATAAAATCGATAAAAACATTAAAAGATGGCATTTAAATGTGATATAGTTCTATGTACCATTTACATGGAGCAACGCGGTAGGGAGTACCCATACGCAGGCGTATTAAAAGGCCGGCAACGCACTTGTGACACCTCTGGTGTTGCGGGTGTTCATGGGTGGCGGTAATCGCTTCCCATCAGGCGATACGTCTGGTCGTTTGCCACCTATTTCATGAAAAAAAGGCGTTCCGCTCTGCTTCCCTCCGTTCGGTGGGCCGTGTTGCTCTATGACCATTTAGGACGTTTTAGTTTCAAACTCAGATCAAATAAAAAAAGGTAGATAACACACGGCCTTGTTCTTGTTGAAGCAAAGAAAGTAGCGTAGTTCCAAGTAAACACACATGCTAAGAAACTACGCTACTTTTCGTCAGTTTCGTACAAGTATCGACAACTTGTACGATACTGACGAAAAGTTGCTTAGTTTTGTTTGCGTGTGTTTTTCACTTCGCAATATTTTTTGAAGTTCTGTTTGTTTTTCCTGGCCTTGAAGTAACAACGGTCTCCGTAATATATAGGTACATTTTGTTTCGATCATTATAAAACATATTTCGTATTTAGATCATGTCGTTAGACGTCTATTTCGAAATAATTAGTATAAGTACATCATAAATATCGTTACGTATGAGTTAAAAATAATTGGAATATGAAGTCGATACCTGTATGGTGCTTTAAATCTAATTATTTTGATATAAATCTGCACTAAGAATGTTTGAAATAGTCTCAATACGTAAGTTGGTACAAGAGATGATAACGTTTAAAAGATGTCAAAATATTTATTTTAAAGGTATTGCATAGGTATAGTTCAATCCAAGCGTTGAATAATACCTAATGGATGTATCAAGCTTGCACCTCAACCAAACAGGTTACAAACTTTCTACGTGGCGATAAATTCCTGAAATTTGATTGATCAAAGTCTTGAACGCCGACCAATAAGATTCCAAGTTTTCGACGTACCGATAATTTCTTGGAACTTGATTGGTCAAGAGGCAGAGGTTGTACAATGCGTCTCTATTTTCTTAACGCGAATGGAATCTAGTCTTTCTAAATCCGTTTTCTTTAAGCCCTAAATAAATTAAAATATTACATTAAGTGACACCGTTTCCTATTAATTGCTGATAACATATCTGATGAAAAGCAAAATATGTATTCATATAGCTCGGTCATAAAAAAGTCTTTTTGTAATCGCCTAAAAAAACTATTTATGACTTTCAAATCTGAATGGGATTTCTAAGACAATCGACTCGTGATTTTTGTCGTGTACACTACAGTAGAAGTATTAACTCCTAAAGATGATATTTATTAGTTTTAATAATATATTTGTTGTGTATACATGTTTAACCAACGCATTTCCCCCAACTAAGTCCGCCGCAAGCCATCGCTCCGATGAGGTAGACTGCTATACCAGCGACGACTATCATAATGACGTACATTTTGACGTTCTTCCAAAACAAGGATCGCTGCAGTGTTCTTGATGTGGTGCGGTAGCTTACAGACTGAAAAAAATACATAAAATTTTATAGAAAAAAAAATGCTCAAATGGCCTTTTTCGACACGTAAATATTTTGCTAGCTAAATATAAAAAATCTTGCAGTTTCACTTTGCTATAGATGTAATTATGTATAACAATCTTTACATTTTTCTTTGAAATAATGTCTAAAAGTGTTTTCTGTGGCCGGCAGATTGAATAAAAATGACTTTACAGGAAATGTAGGCAAAATGTAAACATATGCGCATAGCAATAAATGTTCGCGAGGATTCCAATTTATTGCGCAGTATAAACAACTTATGTCAATATAACGCATATGGATATTGAATACTTACACTTGTAGCTAAATTGTCAGCCTTATTTACTAGTAACTCCAGTTTTTCGCCACGCATTGCCATGTTATCTGAAAATAAAAAGTATAAAAAAAATATATCAAAATAAGTAAAAAAATATAAACAATAAGTATATAAACTAAGCGTGTATTTGTAAATAACAGCTAACGAGAGAGCTTTTATGACAATACCTAAAATTCGTCTATTTAACAGTCCCTTTTGCATGAACATGAGTTTCAAAGTGCATGTTTGTGTAAGTATTACAAAATCTTTCCAACCCTTGCTGTCTGATAAGCTTCTGGGAATACGAGTGTATATACATACTAGCTTCAAAATAGTTGTTTCAAAAAGATCATGAGGTTCTTTAAAATATACCTCGGCGATTAGTGATCCGCTAAAAGCACACACACACACACACACACGAAAGATTAAAAATGACTTAATTTATGGAACCCTATGAATATAGCCAACCAAAATTTAAACAATGAATAGTAGAAGAAACTATGTATGGTAATAGATATTACGTTGAATCGTTATTATACTCCATCAGTGCCATTTGCTTAACATTGCATATAAATCTCTATCAATCTGTATCTATTATAACTAAAAGAATATTTAGGATTTCCTTGCATATAACCATACCATACACCTAACATTTTTGTTTCGAAGACCTTAAATTTTACCTCATTTACGGAAAGAATGTAAAGAATATGTTCAAGAAAGATAAGAGTTTATTCATGTTTATACAAA
Organism: Diaphora mendica; assembly: GCA_949125395.1. Lineage (NCBI taxonomy): Eukaryota > Metazoa > Arthropoda > Insecta > Lepidoptera > Erebidae > Diaphora > Diaphora mendica. Next base: position 36,589,072 of record OX421310.1, on the reverse strand, counting down.
ACTATTTATCTAAATAAATTATGAAATCAAAATTAATTATCTCCTCAAGAAGAGAACAATCTGAATATTTTTTCAAAACCAACGAAATTACTTTTGCATTGTTGCATTGTCTGCATTCGCAGTATGGTGACCACCACTTTTCATCAAGCAGAGTAGAGTAATTTTGGCTGGGCCAAACTTAAACAAAAAAAAAATACGTGTGGCACTCGGGGACTGCCGCGGTAAAGCTATTGCATAGCATTTTTTATCAACTCATGCAATTATAATTAATTTTATTTTGCCAGTTTCTCATTTAATATTGTTAAAAAAGTATTTAAATAATAGAGGGCGTTAGAGTACACCTCGTAGTTGGGAAACAGTTTTAAAAGATGGCGCTTTATTTTTTATTTAATTTTAATTTTTCCAGATTCTCATTTAATATTTTTCAAAAAGTATTTAAATAATAGAGGGCGTTAGTGTGCCTCGTAGTTGCGAAACAGCTTTAACAGATGGGGCCGACCGGTTTTTTTTATGCAGTATTTTTTTTTCATTGAACATGTCATTGTATACTAACGGGGCGCACATGCGGTGAGTGTGGCATTATAAAGATATTGGTTCGGGTGTCAGGTTTGTTCGTTGCGTTACGGAATTTCGAGCCCGCGATAAAAGCTATGCAATAACTTAAAAAAAACGCGTAAAATTCTAATATATACAACAAATATCATGAACTATACGCAAATTACGCGTTTCAAAGTTGAGTTTCTCTTCTGCACTCTGTATTCAAGTAGGAGACAGTTAAAAAACTTTAAGTGTTTATGGCAAAGATACTAAAGTGTATAATATTATATTTGACCTTTAAAGAGAAACACACAATACAGTATTTAGTCTAATCAAAGTTTATTAGGTGACTTAGCAACCTCAACCACAAATGCTGCATTGCTAATAACCAACATCCATCCTACCATTATTATAATAGACCTAACACGGAACGATAAGCTTGTTAAGGCCTCGGTCTCCTATTAAACGCTATATGCGGCGTCCGACTTCAGCATAAACGTTCCGATCGACGTCGGAACGCCAGGCAACGCGTCAGCGGTCAATGTGTTTCATGCGAACGACGACGTCTCGTTCACAACAGTACTCTACAAACAGTGCTCGCTTTTACTCATGTGATATAAAATGAATATAAATTCGATACTTTTGGCGGCACCTTATTTTTATTGCATAATGCACTAAAACCAAGCAGTCCAATGCTTTAATCAATAATGCGTCGTTTTCATTATTACATTTCGACATTTTGTATTGACGCCAAATACGACGTTTATGCTGCAATGGTTCGAAATAACTAGAGACGCGGCGCAAAGCGTTGAATGCCGCGTACGGCGTCCACACGCCAACGTCAGCGTGTTAAAGAGACCATAACCTTCGATCAATTATATCATAGATGCACTGTTGCCGCTTAAAAAGTGGCACCGGCAAAACAAGGCATAAAACAACAATATGACTTGTTTCGCTCTCATTCGCTTGGTGGCCGCGCTCGTGTTTACACACAAAAAAATTTAAAAATTACAGTCTAAAAGTGCAAAAGAAGGATGGAATATCATATTTTCAGTAAGTCTATCTCTTATTTAACATATTGGTGTATTTTCGTTATGTTTTAAAGCTAATTTTATTAATATTTTGATAAAATTTGTGATTTACAACGGCTTCTAATGTACGCATCCATCCCTTTCACACTCACAGGCGATGCTCTTAAGAGAAAAAAAGACAAGCCTAGTGCTAGCGAACAAAGTCAGTAGGATAATGATGGATTCGCCATTACCATTTTTAAAGTTAATTGAAGATTTGTTTTTGTTTTAGTTTTCCGAAATTTATAAAAACCAAATGCATCTAGTGTGGTGTTTTCCAACCATTTTTGTGAATATGATATGTACACAACAGAAAAATAATTCAGGAGAGTAAAAAAGACAGCCTTACCAACTTTACAGGTAGGTATTATATTCTACTGAGAATATTTAACCGACTTAAAAAAAGGAGGTTATTAATTCGATCTGCATGTATGTATTTTTGTCAAAATTGCAAACTGTTTATAAATGTTGGTGTATATATTATTATTATATTATTAATTATTATTATATCAATATTAAATTAATACATATCATAATTTATAATAAAATTCTATTCAATCTTTTAGCTATCAGAATCAAAAGAAGAAATAAAAATTGTGTGAAGAAAATAATTATGAATGTGTTGGTCCATCCAACTACCGTATTTTTTTAAAATCGAAAAGTACCCTAAGCAACTCCATTTTTTTCCATGTGCCAAATAGAAGCGATTAGACGCGAACACACTATTTAATGTCAGTGAAATGTAACTCTCGTTATACTTTGTACTATTATGTGCTTTATTGTAATACGTTAAGTTTAATTTTTCAATACATTTGTTTTTGGGCATGTGTTGTTTTATTTCTGATTTTTGTGAGAGTCATAAAATTTTATTGTCCTATCGTGTCATCGAACTAAAAGGTAATATGTAGTGAATTTAATATGGATTTATTTCCGTCCGTACGTCAACTGCTTAAAGTTAAAATTAGGTTAAGCTGTATACCAGTTCAGGACTTTTTTCGCTATATCTCAAGTGGTATACATATACCTAAGTACGTATAGAAGCGTGGACAGTATTTTGTTTACTTTTGTATGGAACTGTGCATCTATAACAGCCTGGCCACGGGACATTCGCCGATGCGAATATTCGCGCGGTGAGAACGGCGAAGCGTCTAGCGACTAAAATAAACGCATAGCAATGTACTTATCAAGCCACGCGCAATGGCGACCGGCGAAGCGACCGGCGAAATGTACAGAGCGAACCGCGCGGGCGACTTGCGGCGCGGTGGGCGAGTAGAACAAAGGCATGAATCTGTACGGCGCTACGAGCGGTAGTCGCGGCGAATAGTGCAGTGATTAAATGAGTTTAGTTGTTTTCGCCGCGAAAAATTAACACCGAGACTTTTCTTGCTGAAATACTAGCTAGACCAGCTATTTGGAAGTCTAGCCACCCACAGCATAAATTTATGAAGTGAAGAGATTTTGGGAAGAAATAAAAATAAAATAAACAACATAATTATTTAAAAGTATTTTATTTCACGAAATATTGAATATATATATGTCGGAATGAGGGTATCCGAATAATAAAAGTGTTACAAACATTTGCCACTATCGAACGGTTCCATGAGTCGGTATCTCTGTGTTTTATATCGTGTGTACGAGGCTATATTTACCAGTGGGGGAATTACTAGCCTAGGTGGCGAATTCCACAGGACACCGCGGTGGAGTGAGCGTTGCCCCAACCCCCTCGTGGGGGTTGCTGATGGTGTTAGGTTGATTCGTATCCGTTTAGTAGTGATTAGTGTTTGGCTTTGGTCCAGATTGGCTGTATCTGTCATTCAAGTTCTCGTTTATTCTTGTGTCTCCGACATCAGAAGTGGGATCTGAATCTCATTTGCCCAGAATGTTTGAGAGTGTAACGGATCGTCGGTCGCGGCGAGCGGTCGAACTACCCTCCGCTCGAAAATCGTACGAGGTGCAATTTGTTAAATTTTTGTAAGCGAGATCGGGCACATAGTGTCAAAGTGTCGGTATAGCCATTCGCGTACGAACGGTTTGTGAAACGTGCGGCCTACAACAGCGGCAGCGTGCGGTAGTAAAGCAACTCATCGATAACTGGGAAGTAACCGGTATGTACGGACAACTCTAACAATCCGGTGAGTCGTACTATTTTTATTTTGCGCTGAAAGCTCTTCAATAAGACAAGTTCTGTCAGATGAATTTCTAGGCAAACGACAATATTGTGCAGGAACATTATTGAGGGTAGGTAATGCCTGCACTTATTGTAACATGGAAATTCTATGTACAGTTTTAATCCAGATTTATTCATTGCGGTTATTGTTTCATGTAGTACACGATTACTGTATTTCAAACGACATAATTATTTAAAGAAAAGAATGAGAATCTGTTTGCATTAAGGTTTTCAGTTGCAGTTTTCGAAATTAATCTTGTTCTTAAAATAATTAGATTGTTTCTATTGGTGACATCGGTACAAAGGTAGACGATTTCGGAAGTATAGTGTAGTATTATATCATAGCAGAATATCTGTGATGGAGGTGGATTGAATTACCCGTTCTGCACATGCTGTTTGTGGCCCAACCGAAACCTGTTTCTCATTATTCACATAATTATTAAGCCTAAACGATGCTGTTTCTGACTATATAATTGTATAAATTCGCAAAATTAAAAAAAAACCCCGACATAATAACCTGAGTTCCCTTTAAAATGTAAAAAACACGTTATAGTAGGGGAGCCCACGATGCTAAACGGGGATTTACTCGAGCGTCATAGAGACCTATTGGATTCCAAATGTTATTACTGTATACCTTTTCAGCTGTGGGGTCAGCAGCTATGGATGTTCAAAAATGTAAAAAAAAAACTGTTGTATGGACATACTCGAGCGCGTCAGATATTGATGGCATCCATGTCCTACGTATTTTTAATGATGTACGTATGTAAATCTGATCGTTTGCATGATGGGGGTGGTCGTACGTAAGGATTGAAAATGACAAAAAAAAAATATTATCGAGCGATCGTCAGATTTTCAAAGGGGATGTTAAGTGAACCTAAAATAAAGCTCTCATTTAATAATCTGACGATTTGGACGTGGCGCAAACTCACAGTCGTTACATGAATGTGCAAAAAAAAAACGTCATATTGACATACTCAAGCGCGTCAGATTAAGATATATACGGTTCATCTTTATGTCCTATTCGTGTTGTCTCATAATCTGACGATTATCTGGAGGGGTTCGCTTAATCTGACAATTTAAAAAAAAATGATCCGAAATCTAGACTTGCTTTTTAGAAAATTACCACAATATCAGTATCAGAAGTAATAGTAGAATCTTCATTTTGTTGGCAAACAAGAAATGCTATGTTCGTCTTCGCTTCTTCATGATCAGGGCATGACATATCATATTATAATTAATTAGCAGTAACTGAATATTTATGACACAAATCGAGGTAATTCATATAAAATTACCTTACTACCTATAATCGTTGCCATCTCCTGATCAGCCCAATGATCGATCAACAACTTAGTTACTTCAATTTTTACTTAATTTAAAAATTTTATACAAAGTCAAATATAGTTATTTCAATTACTTCCTTACACACAAGTAAATCTCGCGACAAGCCTTTGTATTATATAAATTGTGTAATCACCACCTTCCGGGTCCATCATCAGACCCTGGATACTATTAAAACATAAAGTACTTGTCAAGATGAATCAAACGATTCCAAACTCGAAGGTGTTGCGACGTTTCTTTACAGAATTCCTATAACCACTTTCCGGCTCCATGATCAGACCCTGAATACTATGAAAACATAAATTACTCGTCGAGACGAATCAAACGAGTCCAAACTCGATAGTGTTGCAAAGTTTCTTTATAGAGTTCCTATGGCCACCTTCCAGCTCCAGCATCAAATCAGTTCCATGTCTTTGTAATATTGTATTGTCACGCTGTATACGCTGCTTGCAAAATTTCAGCAAAATCGGTTGAAGACATATGCTTCAAAATTGAGTGGCAAGATTCCACCCAAACATACACACATTGCAAGTTAAATAAAACATTGTAAAAAAGAAGCCATCTACAATTATAAGGTCAAATTGGGATGGCGGTTGCTCCATATCTTCGACTTATTTCTCTAACACATAAATAAGTACTGACTTATCAGTGTGAATATAGGCATCACTATCATCAATATATATTAAACTTTATCTACGAAATTTTGTTACTTCGGCTTGTGGCTATCGTCAGATTATATATTTTTCGTAATCCCTGAAATATCCCACAAAATAAAAAAAAATTAGCCATGCTCGAGAATGTTGAGATGACGTTTTTTTTTACAACTATATAGCCCTCCCCTTTCCTTACGTCACCTCAAATTGTCAGATTAGTGGAATATACACTTTTTAGCATGTAATTAACTCACCCTGCCTTAATCTGACGCGCTCGAGAATGTCTGCGGCCATATATACGGGGCTCATATTTGGTGGAGGTACTTAACCGGGTACAAGGTATCCCCCTGTATATTAATCTGCCGCGGTTAAGTAAATCCCGAAATTACTTCTAGGGCTCCACTACTATTATGCGCTTTCATTTGAGACCCCACTCGATGATATTTTTGCAGACATTCGGTTACTCTTCCCCTTACTTACACACTCACCCCCATAACTTTTAAACGCCTCAACCGATTTTCATGAAACATGTCTACGAACACTCGCACGTAACTCACCTTTCATACAAAAAAAAACTAAATTGAAATCGCTTCATCCGTTCGGGAGCTACGGTGCCACAGACAGACAGACACGTGAAACTTATAGCACCCTTCTTTTTGGTCGGGGGTTAAAACAGAGTAACTTTTAGATAATCGTAAAGGAAGTCAGAAGTCCGTAAGTTTTAATAATGTTTATAGTACTGAATCTTTACCCACATAGGAACCGCTGGTCCGATTTGGAAAATTCTTTCAGTGTTGGATAGTAGGTACATTTATCGAGGAAGGCAATATATCATCACGCTACAACCAATAGGAGCGGAGCACCAATGAAAAATGTTTCAAAAACGGGGGAAAATTACCACGCTACGGGCAATAGGAGACGCAAACGAGGTTGCGTGGGTCAATTCAGTGCAACACAATATTCATAAATATAATTATTAATATATGTATTGAAGTCAATGGCATGTAAACATTGAGTGACTAATTATAGTTATATTGTATTCCATATGAGATATGGTAAGCTATCCTTTATTTAATAGGTACATACACGTTATAACTCGGTAGTACATACTCACTCATAGACAGTCAATGACACATCAGTGGGCAGAATTTACTGCACTTGTGATAAAATGTGATAAGCTTGTGTTTGTTTTTATGAAACACATTTACTATCACAATCGGGAAACTAAGTTGATTATTTATACAATTCCTACATCACTGTTTCAATTTGTTTAAATCAAGATATTTACGTACATACGTAGTTTAGAATAAATACTAATTTGGGTATGATAAAAAACAACCTCCAAATTAAGAACTCTAATAATCAAGTTACTAACTGTTGTAATTTTTAATGTCACATACTTAAAGTATGGCCATATCAACCAGCTGACCAGAGCAAACATTGACTGCACGTTTGGCCTAGTGGTTTAACGGTCACCACGCCGTTTCCTACTTCGCCAAGTGTCGTGGGTTCAGAGGCAGTACAAAATGCCTTTGAAGAGTTTGTTGCCTGATTTTTACCAGAAGGGCATCAATAAACTGCCAATGCGTTGGCAAAGATGCGTCGATTGCATGGGTGATTACTTTGAATAATAGAAATAAAAAAGTTTGAAAAAATAAGTACTTTCACTTATTGCATACAAAACTGCAATTTCATAGGTAAAGACCTATTATAAACTAGCTTCACCCCACGTTGTTACCCACGGCTATTGTTGTACGTTTACAACCGTGGGTAACAACACGGGGTGAAGCTAGTCTAAGTTACTCCTTATTACATCAGCTATCTGCCAGTGAAAGTCCCGTTAAAATCAGTCCAGCCGTTCCAGAGATTACCCGGAACAAACAGACGGACAGGCAAAAATTGTAAAAAATTATATTTTGGTATATGTAAAAAGCGGTTATTTTTTTACAAACAGACACTCCAATTTTATTTATTTGTATAGATATTCAGACAAAGCGGTATTTAATTACTAGACATTTTCATTTTTTTTTTTTTATTACAGTTGGCCTTGTCATTTGGTTGAAAGGTATATTTTGTAAGTTTGCCTAATCAATATAAAACAATTTATATGAATTAGTTATTTTTTATAGTTTTAAAATGTAAGTATTTATAATTAAGAGTAATTTGTAATTTGCCTATTTTTATCTATTTATTGCAGAGATCCATTTATATTACTATATCTTCACCTTCGATAAATATTCAAATTCTAAATCTCTTGAATATCTTCTAACAGTGATAGATAGGTGTCTATGTCTTATCAATGTTGTTTCATGTTGTGTGTATCAATGTTACAACATTTATCTTTTGTACAATCTCAAACGGTTTTTTTGAAATTTCTCCTCATTTACTACATAAGATTAATTTATTGTAATAAATATAGATAACCCACAAAACATAACAAAAGGAAATAAAAGTTAAAATTTACTGCTTTCAATTTTGCAGATTTTTTCGTTGCATTTTAATATCAAAACTTTAATTAATATTAGTCATTAATAAATGTTTTAGAAAGGTATGACTCAGTTATTACAAAAGGCAAAACTTATTACAAAATAACAACATATTACAATATTCAGAGGGGTGAAAAGAATTTCTAATAAGAATATATTGGGGATATTAGACCATCATAATTCAAACAAATTACAGTTAACACATTATTTACACTAACAATATAATTATACTTTCCAATATATAATTTTAAATTGAATACTGAATTTAACTCGGAACAAGCCCCAAAGACAAAGTACTAACCTAAATTGAATGTCAACGGCCATCACCAAGTGCAAGAAAGAAATCTTAAAAGAATATCTACTTATGCATACCTACATGTATGTACATAATACTATATTACTCTTAAATCTAGATGTATTATTAGAAACAAGACAATACATAAATAAACTTACCAATATTTTTCACCATGATATTCTTAAGTTCATCCAACTCCCCATGGACCCTTGATATAGTGTCAAGGTCCTTCGAGTCACTGTAGTGTTTCATCTCCGTGGCAAGGATCCTTGCAAATTCTCCATTCATCGCATAAGGTATAGCCGTCTGCGCCGTGTCCCCGAAGGACGTCGTAAATCTTCTTTTAATCTCATTGAGGAATAAGAATGCTCTTGAACGTTGGAATTTCTAAAAATTAAAATTCAAAAGTAGTTTTATATTAAAGATAGAGACAAATCGTATGAACAGAATGTATAATACTCACGTCATCGGTAATACAGAAGAAAACCAATTTATTTTCCGCAATATAGTGAAACAGATAATTGCCATGAGAGTATGTCAATTTGTCATCGTGGGGAGGTATCTTTGATAGTATTTGTTCAGTAACTTCTGTGAAATTGCCCGCACAAGTGGCATATTTAGCTAAAACGATAGTGCCGCGAGCAACAACACTGAATAATATTGGCATTTTGAACAATAACGTAGAAGACAGAATCAGGAAAGGAACAAAGAAAAACACCAACTAAATAAAACAATACTTCCACTTGGTTTAACTACACTTTTATGACACAGTAATCAACTTTATGTACTCTAATATACCGTCGTTATTAGACTCTGTAAGTCACTTGTAAGTACTGAATTAATTAAATAATTTAGCATTAAAAAAACAATACGCGGACAACAACACGTCAAATTCGCAAATCACAATTTAAAGTTTCGATTGAGGTTGTATGTTGAGGTTTTGATATATGTTGATTTTAATCGACTAAATCGATTGAGAATCGTTTTTTTTAATTAATGAAATCAGTAAAAAATGTTCAAATACTTTTATTTCTTGGGATGGGTTAAGATTTAAATTCATCAAAATCAGTTCAACATTTATCTTTCTTTTTTTTGTTATTTTAGGCTAGTCAGTCTAGTCACGCTAGGCTTGTTGAATAAATATCGATTATCGATATGTCGATATAATTGATTCAATGTATCGATATTTTTGAGCGATATTTAATAATTCGATATATGGATGTATCGATATAAAATTCCAAGTATCGAAAAGGTATAAAAACGATATTTTTCTTGACAACTTTTTTTTATAAGGATTTTAAATCAGAGCCGATTTTAAACTTTGAATATTTATAAAATAATCCAAAGATTGTGTTTGTAATATTTTAATTGCAATAAACTAGTGCGGATTTTATTTTACGGAATATTACATTGTCAAGACGTCTTCAATCACGGCGAATGCACTCTTCAAAGCGGACTATCGAATTTGCAAAGACGCGCCGCAGAACCTCAACTGAAATGCCCCTCACTTCTGTCATTATTTTTGTCTTCAGATCCCCCAAATTTGTAATAGGGGTATCATAAACCCTTGCTTTGAGATAACTCCATAAGAAAAGGTCAGCGGGGGTTAAATAGGGCGATCTAGGTGGCCACGATATGTCTCCAAAGCGATTTATGATTTTTCTCGGAAACAACGCTCGTAGTGAGTCCCTAGGTGACCCTGGCTGTGTGGTCTGTGGCCCCATCTTGCTGAAACCATACACCTGACTCGTCAATATCCTCTTCTTTCAGCTTTGGTATAAAAAAAGTATCAGTCATGTCCATATAGCGTTCTCTCGTGATTGTAACCGCTGCACCTCGGTCATTCTCGAAGAAAAATGGCCCGATGACTTTTCCGACGATATTGCGCACCATACAGTAACTTTGGGGCTGTGTGGCTGTGTAATGCTTTCTGATGTTTTTTGTTTTGGATTGTTGGATGACCAGTAACGACAATTTTGACGATTGTCGTACCCTTCGAGGTGAAAATGTGACTCGTCGCTAAAATAAACACTGTCCATCCCATTTTCCTCTGAAAAAATCTCTAACATCTTCTCACAGTACATTTTTCGCTTGTTGTAGTCTTCTGGTTTGATTTTTTGAACTATTTGAATTATAAAGGGGTGTAATTTTAAGTCTACGGCCAAAATTCGTTGAAAACTTGAACGATGGAGTTTCAAAGAGGCAGCATGTTTTCTAACTGATCGTCGTGATTGCTCTGTGACCGCAGCGGCCATTATGTCGAGGTCCAATTGAATGATTCAGTAAACACCCTGCCGCTCTAAGCTTTGCTACCCATGTCTTAATTAATTGAACACTCGGAGCATCACTTAAACGGTGAATTTGAAAGTGATTACAAAACTTGCACTGTGCTTCACTCAACGAAAACTCGTTGCAAAAATACGCCTCCACTGCGTACGCGCGGTGCGCGCTGGACCACTGCGACATGGCGACAAAAAAATCCGCACTAATCACCTCTCGAACGCTACCACTCCCTTCCCGCTAGCCCCGCTGGTTGCCGAGATATTCATGTTTAAAGTTTAAAATTTCCGCTGAGACACCCTTTACTAACAACTTTTAAAAAAAGTATTTTTTGTTTTTGGTTGACTCGATTTGCTGCTTTTTATAGGCCGAGGCCGCACTACGGCTAAACCGCCGCGGTTTTTAACAGCCTGATTTTGTGACATAGGGAAATGTATGGAAGCGGCCACACTGGCGGTTTTTTACCGCGACTGATTTTAAAACCGCGACAACCGCGGGCGGTTCTATACAGTGTTGCCAGAAGGTTACTTTTGTAACGTTTCAGGTGATTTTTCATCTCTTGGTTACTTTTAACGTTACACAAATAAGATTTCATTTTAATACACTCCCCTATCTGCCTCTGCCAAAATTGAAATACTTGGTGTCGACATATCGAGCGAAGTCCAGTTCAGATAATTGCATTCTTACAGATTCCTCCGTAGAGACGTTACTGAACTGAGGGACCTATACTCGTATTATGCCGCCACAAATCTGTAATGTCGTATTCTAAAGTTTTAGGATTTTCATAAAACTTTTAAGAAATTCTTAAATAAATTCTTATATAATAAGCGTTGACCTAGAGATAGGGCCATCTCAAAAATTTAGAAACCAGGACAACAAGCGTAAAATCCCCGGATATTTGCGGTCATAATCCGAACACTTATATTTTTTTATTTTATTTAGTCGAAATAAAAAGAATACATAGTTCAATTAGTCGAATATTTTCATAGGTATTCAGTTTAATTAAAGTCAGTTATTTTTCATCGAAATCAGTGATAGAAAAGTAAAATCTTACAGTTGTGAAAATGCTTTTCAAACAGTAGTATATTTTTCACAACCTTTTTTTTTAAACCAGACTAATTTGCCAAAAATATATTTAAGTTGAAACTCATAAGATATCATTCCAGTATTCAAGCTCTAAGTTTTTTAGTCTTATCTTCTTCTTCTTATTATATAAAAATCAATTGATGTTCGTTTGTCTCGCTAAAACTCGAGAACGGCTGGGCTGATTTAGCTGTTTTTGGTTTTGAAATGTTTGTCGTTAGTCCAGGAAAGGTTTAAACTGTAAAAAATTTAAAATAACTTGAAAATCCAAATCTCACGTGTACGAATTAGCGGGCACAGCTAGTAAGAAATAAAAAAATATCTGCTTAAAGTTTTCATCAGCAGTCTTATTAAGTTTTTTTTGTGTTTTCATCTTCTTTATTTAGAATATGTACTCTGAACATTCAATGGCAAGAAACTTTCTCTATTTCGATCATCCAAGCTTTTTGAAATGGTTGCAAGTAGGTATCCTTCTGGTTTTAAATACTGAATTATATTTTTTTTCTAATGCTTTTATTTTTGAGTAAATGATGTGCATAATTGAATGCATGAAAAACAGGTATGCCTCCGATTTAAAAAAAATCAGATCAGGGGGCTTTTTTAAGCTTTTGAAATAATCCACATTCAGGACTCACTCGATAGCTGGAAACAGATTTCGCCAACGCGTCTTTGAATGATAGAGAAGCTGTTTATACTCAACCTCGACTGTGTCAGAGAGTTCTTTAAGAACTTTTTAGACTGTAGCCTTTATTATTCCCAATTTTATTTGGGGTCGGCTTGTTTAAGTGGCAAAAACTTTTTTTTTTGATGTTGTTGAATCAACATATACTGGCAAACAATCACATGCGTGGTGCAGTGCGTTATTGATAATGTGCGCAGAGCATCCCACACCAACTATTTTTGAATTCAGATTTTGTTTTAACTTATGGAATTATAAAACATTGTTGGTTCCATGGCGCTCTATTCCACCGAAGTTCGTATTACAATTATCTCCATATTATGCAACACATTTAGTTAAAAGATCATGCTGTTGAAGTTACTTTCATATAAGCTCAGTAATTATCTCAAATCTATCATTTCATTTCGATTTGGTTTTCTGGTGGTTTTAAAACTTCAATCTAAAGGAGAGCTAGTTTATCTGTTGGCAACACTGTTCGCGGTTTTACCGCGTAGTGTGTGCGCTTCGGGCGGTTTTGCGGTTTGGCGGTTTAACCGCTGGCTGGAAAAAACCGTAGTGCGGCCTCAGCCTTAATTTGGTTTGTAAGTTGGCAATTCACAAAGAAAAAAAAAGTTGGCAATTCTCTGTCAAATCATACCGATATATCGATATTTTCTTAAAAAAATATGAACATCGATATTGATTTTTATTAAAATATCTATATATACGATATATAAGATACTTTTTTACATTTTCGACATCCCTAAGTCACGCAGACACACACAATGTGACACAATAATAATATCAATATAATGCGAGCGTCCTGCGGAATGTATTGCGATGTTGTTCAATATACACGTGGATTTCCAGAAATTTTGCTTTTGTCACATTAATGTGGAAGAAAGAATAAAATCAAATGGCACTGGAAGACGTAAAACAAATAACTTAAATAAAAACTTATAAAACAAATTTTCGAAATCATAAAATAAATCATTAATAAATCAAAATCATTGGGCAAGGGAACCGATGCGGTTCAGGTCCTTCTGCCTGCAGATATTATGAGTTGTTGTTTCTAACAGAAATAAACAACTAGTAAAACCTACGTAGGTTATTGATATTAAATAAGTAGGTATTTTTAAAAGTTTATTATTTTAATAGAGGAAAATATTTTGGGGATAGTGTGGTATTTGGTTGGTGATAGAAAAAATGCCATTAATATTACGCAGTGTGCGGGATCTTTTAATGAAGAAGGTATATAATCTTGCGCACAGTTATTATTATTGTGTATGTAGGTGTATGTATGGCTAGCCTAACTCTATTCCTTGTTAAGGGGAGATCATTGGTCAAAATAAAGCCATAAAGGTGTATTATTGTTGTTAAAATATATTTAAATTTCGCGCCTTCTAATGTGCATTAATAATTTGTTAGACTGTGTCTCTGGTCACTACCTAGCTAATAGATATACTGTATGATATATTCTCTCCTTCCTTTCTGTGACACTATGAGTAATGTACACGTTCTCATATAATAAAAGTTATTAAACTCTTTTAAACCGACTTCCACATCGTTTAAATACAAAATCAACAATTGTGCTTAGTAAATTTTTTTTTATGTTCAAGCTACCAAAATTACTCTACTCTGCCTGATGGAAAGCATAAGTAGAATCCAAAAGTGGTGGTCACTATCCTCAATGTGGACAGAGCAGCATAGTGACCCACACTATGGTGGCCTAGTGAGATGCTTTTTCATGCCCCGCTTAAAGGACCCGGGATCATAATGGGAAGGGAACACGTGCAGTGGTAGTGAGTTCCATGTTTTGATCGCTCGACACAAGGAAGAACCGAAACGTTGCGTTCGAGAGCGTATGTCTTCCACTCTAAAAGGGTGATTGCGAAGGCCAGCATGTGTTGTCCTGTAGAGGAAAGCAGAAGGGGGGACCAGTTGGAAGAGCTCTTCAGAACACTCCCCATAATACAGGCGATAGAGGACTGCCATAGAGGCGATATCTCTTCGCAGCTGCAGAGGTTCTAGGAACTCGGTGGCTTCGGGACTACCGATGATGCGGACTGCTCACCGCTGCAACCGATCGAGAGCGACAAATAGGTACTGTGCGGCACCATCGCATAGATGAGAACAGTACTCCATGCACGAGCGAACCTGGGTCTTGTAAAGAAGACACAGATGCCCGGGCGAGAAGAACCGTCTCACCCTGTTAAGTACACCTAACTGCCGTGAGGCCACTTTAATGACGCTCTCTATGTACTCACGCATGTTGAGATCACAGCAGATGTCCATACCCAGGATACCAGGTACAGGATACCCAGGAGCTTATCTTGCACGAGCAGTTGAGTGTTCCGAAAAGTTGGGAAGGAAGGGAGACTTTTGGTACACAGCGCGCACACCTGTATTTTCTTGGCGTTAAACTCGAGCAGATTCTCACTGCCCCATTGAGAGATGCGACTTAGAACCAGGTCGAGCTCAGCGACAAGATCCCGTTGCTTCTCCTCAACGTCCGCAGACTTGGCTGTAGGGTGACCAAAATATCACCCATGAACTGTACTGTCGTCTGCATAGCAATGCATATTGCCAAGGGCCAACATGTAATTGATGTGCAGAAGAAACAGCGTGGGCGACAGGACGGAGCCGGGAGCCCTAAGGTACACCGGCGTTTATCTGCCGATAATCAGAGGCCGCACCGTCACAAAGGACTTTAATGCGGCGCTGGTGCAGGAATGCGGCGACGCTGGTGCAGAGTTTGGGGGGCAGGCCGAATGCGGGAAGTTTGGAGAGACGCGAGCGGTGCCAAACCCTATCGAAAGCTTTGGCCATGTCAAGGCTGATGGCCAAGGACTCCCCGTGTCTGTCAATAGCCTCACCCCAAAGGTGAGTGACATAAGGATACCAGGCAGTGGTCGGAGGATCCCAGAGGGGCGTGGACCGACACATTGTACTGCGCTGGGTCACTCGTCAGTAGCAATGAGGGCGCTTGACTTGTAATGTCTGGTATCCTGGTGGGATGTAGTACCAGCTGGGTGAGGTCGTGCGTGAGAGCGAATGCGAGGGCAGTTCAGCCCACGTGGTCAGTTTTGATCTGACCTAAGATCCCAACTAGGAGTCGGCTCCTCAAATCTCCCAAAAACACCAGTTCGGCGGTCGGGAACTGCTCCTGCGCTAAGTCCACTGCCTGACTTAGATGGTCGAAGAGCCGAGTTGTCTCCGAGACTCCAGAATAGGACCGATAGAGGCACACGTAGATTCGGCTCGTAGAGTCAAGATCCACGTGGAGCCAAAGGATGGAGAAGGAGGGGTCCTCAAGGCAGCGTAAACGACGATAACAATCATCCGCCCTGACGAAAAGACACACCCCCGCCTTAGCGAGGAAGCACTCCTCAAGCACGTAGCCGGGATAATGAAGATATATCGTGTCAGCAGGGCGACGTATTAGTGTCTCCGTTAGGAAAAGCATGGCCGGATGTGTCGTTTTAAGATGTTGGAGGACGGCGCTCAGGTTTGCGTGGAGTCCACGGATATTTGTAAACTCCACTTCAAAGAGCGGGTTGGTGGCGGTGAGAGAAGAGAATGCCTCTGTGGAACGTTTGTCTTTTACTTTGTGCTGCCATGATTGAAAAGAAGGGGAGGGAAATGTGGACGTAAAAGGCATGACAGTCATCGTGACAGTGTAACACTGAGACCCAAAATGCTGCGTCAACATACAACGGTAAAGCATGACGGTTACCGAACCGCCGGACGGAAGGGCCCCCGTGCCCTCCCGGAAGTGGTCGCCTGCTCCCATCGTGCGGTTACCAACCGGCACGACAAGCCACTCCGTGGATTATGCACGACCTGACGCGGCAGCCTCCCAGGGTGGTTAGCCACGGTTGGGCCCCTCTCTATGCGGCGGGCGGCCAGCGGCACCACCGTTTCTACGGGTCTCCCTGGCCAAAGGTTTGATCCACGCTGACCTTACTATGATTTCACGAGCACTCTTTCACTCACACCTGTCATGATAACTGTCACCCCTGCATCAATGGGCCTCCGGTCTCGCACTCACCAACGAAACACGACTGCACGAATGCTGTCATTTTAGGTTGGTCTTCTGTGCGAGGGTAGTACCGCCCCGGTCGAGCCGGCCCATTCGTGCTGAAATCAGCGTGGCTCTACTACCTACCTATTAATGTGAAACTTTTGTAAATAATTGCTTTTCTGTGTTACTTATTACTATTATTACCATATTAATATCCTTTTGCATTCATCAAATTGATCTTACAAAATTGACGTTAAAACAAACTATGTGTTACATACAGTACATTTTGAACTAGGACTTAAATAACGTATAATCGATTTAACAATCGATAATTCACATGTTGGCCTTCTTAACCAAAAATATTTAATTTTAAAATTTAAATTGACCATGGCGATCTCAGATTACAAAAGAAAGCCAGATGGAACGTTCCTGTCAAATAACATGACGCCGATTGATTTATTATAGTGTGCGTGACAGTCAGTGCCACACTGTAGGAACACGTACATCTTTGTGTCTGTAATGATACCATACGCAGTAAAAAGTTCCCTATTTTTTTGATAAATATTAAGATTGTAAAAAGGATATTTTAATATTAAAGAACTCCAAATATTATGGTTTTATTTCAGTTACTGTTACATACTATGCAAACTCTCAGCGACCTTTATTTTGCACTAACTTTTTATAATATTGTCGTTTTGCACGTAAATTTCGTGGAAAAATTATAAAAAGCTAAAATAAATTACTTTACCAAAAGTACTTGTAATGTATGTATGATTAATATATTTGTTTAATATTCTGCGGATAAACGGTAGGTACCTGGGAATCAAGTTTTGTACTATCGATTAAATTATTCTCAATCATTCAATTATGATGTGAAGCACAAGTTAAAGACATAAAACATCCACAAATTGTTTGTATGTAATAATTATCAGTAGAAGTGATCGTAGTAGAGGAGGAGCATGCATCCTTCTTAAGAAAGGCTATCTCTGGAAACCCATTCCTATAATTGAGACATTGACAGTGTCTTCATCTTTCGAGTGTTGTGCAATTGAATTAACTGACTATAAGATCATTATTGTGTGTATCTACAGAACACCGTATGACAGCAACCTGCGTATATTTTTTGATAGACTGGGTAAAGTGCTGAAATACATCAATAAGAACTTTAAAAAACATAACATCATAATAGCGGGTGACTATAATATAGATATTCTAAAACATAATAATATTACACTGGAATTTAAATGCTTGCTCTTAAATTTTAACTTAAAATTAACTGTAAAAGATCCGACCCGAATTGCCAGTAAAACTTGCATAGACAATATTGCTCATAACTTCCCACATAAGTATAAAACACATATCATAGATTTTGGAATATCTGATCACACAGCCCAAATTTTATAATGCCGTGTCAGAAGGGTGTGTATGCTTAAACGATGGAGAACTAGGCGCAGAGATTATTGTTCGGAAAACCTGAATAAATTTAAAGAATGTATAAATAAACTAACATTTTCTGATATTTGCTCCACTGAAGACCCTAATGTGGCATACAATAGTTTTTATGAACTGTTAAAATTATTTTATGACCTTTGTTTCCCATCGAGACTGATTACTGTCAATGCTCATAGGAGGCAGAAATGGGTCTCACGTGGAGTAATGACATGTAGTAAAAAGAAACGCATACTTTTATGGCAAAGTCGGAAAAACCCTAGCAATGCTAACAAAAACAAGTATAAGCAATATTGTAAGATATATAAAAAAAAAACAAACACAACGAACACAAAATGCATACGCCATTAAAACGGCACACAACAAAGCAGAGACTGTTTGGAAAATTATAAATAGTACAAAACAAAATGTTCCAGGGCAGTCGGTATCTACTATAAAATCATTAAATGAGTACTTGAATGATTCTAAGCAGATAGCTAATGCTTTTAATGATTATTTTATCGATAAAATTACTTCAAATGGTATTAGAAACGAGTTTCATTTTTCAACATTTTTATCACCTAGACCAAAGTCAATGTTCATGAAGCCATGCGCACCAATAGATATTTTGCACATCATTCGGAACTTGAGGAACACGAACAGTGTTGGGTATGATGGAATATGTACCAAAGTTGTAAAATCAGTGGCAATAAATATCTGCCACCATCTCTACTATTTTTGTAACGATGTAAAATAACAACAACCACCATTAAAATTTGCACACCTGAGAAAGGTAATAAATCAGCGCAACTATTTATATGTATCATGACAGCTTTGTACCTACCTGTTTTATGCAAATAAATGATTAAAAAAAAAAAAAAAAATGTATCACCAAAGAATGCTTTCAGATGCGGTTAGGAACCATGTCCCTAAATATAGAAATGAAGTTCACTAATGTCTGGACTAACAAGTAATCTCCCTAATTGAAGGGGGAAACAAATGGACAAAAATTGGTATCACAGTCGAGCTACGGTTGAGGTTTTGTGTTCCGACACAACAATGTAATTATCGGGTAAATAAATAATCATAGCAACTAAATAATCTGTATTTACCAGTGAAAAGATATTCCATCTTCTTGTTTTTGTTTTTGGTAACTAGTCTTACAGTGTTTAATGATGCAAGACGGCATTTTTAAAATAAAATTAAAAATCACTGGTGACGTGTACACAATATGGCGGTTTGTCAAACACTGCCGCGAAAATGTATTCGCTTTCTAATTTATATTTACTTTGTAGATTCATTGTCGTGTTCTTAACGGTCTATCTGGCTTTCTTAGTAATCTGAGATGGCGATAAATAATGTTTTCAGTTTTTACTTACACTTTACCAAAATTTTAAGGCAAAATCATGTCTACTTAATTTAGAAGTTGTCAATATTGACACCTCAGATTACTAAAGAAAGCCAGATAGACCGTAAAGAACACGACAATGAATCTACAAAGTAAATATGCATTTGAAAGCGAATACATTCTCGCGGCAGTGTTTGACAAACCGCCATATTGTGTACACGTAACGAGTGATTTTAATTTTATTTTCAAAATGCCGTCTTGCATCATTAAACACTGTAAGAGTAGTTCCCAAAAACAATAAGAGAAGATGAAACATGTTTTCACAGGTAAATACAGATTATTTAGTTGCTATAATTATTTATTTACCCGATAATTATATTGTTGTGTCGGAACACAAAACCTCAACCGTAGCTCGACTGTGATACCAGTTTTTGTCTATTTTTTTCCCCTTCAATTAGGGAGATTACTTGTTAGTCCAGACATTAGTGAACCTCATTCCTATATTTAGGAACTTGGTTCCTAACCTCATCTGAAAGTATTCTTTGGTGATACACACAATTATTTGTAATAATTATTACATACAATCAATTTGTGGATATTTCTACAAATTGTTTGTGCTTCACATCATAATTGAAAGATTGAGAATAATCGACAGTACAAAACTTGATTCCCAGGTACTTACCGTTTATCCGCAGAATATTTTAAAAAAAAATTAATCATAAATTACAAGTACTTGCGGTAAAGTAATTGATTTTAGCTTTATAATTTAATTTAAAATTCTAATAAATTAAATTATTTAAATTTAAATTTTAATAATAATTTTTACACGAAATTAACACGCAAAACGACAATATTATAAAAAGTTAGTGCGAAATAAAGGTTGCTTAGAGTTTGCATAGTATGTAACAGTAACTAAAATAAAAACCATAATATTTAAAGTTCTTTAATATTAAAATACCCTTTTTCAATCTTAATATTTATCAAAAAAATAGGGAATTTTTTACTGCGTATGGTATCATTACCCACACAAAGATGTACGTGTTCCTACAGTGTCGCACGGACTGTCACGCACACTAAAATAAATCAATCGGCGTCATGTTATTCATAGATAAGAATATGTACTTACGTATAGATAGCCAACTCTTCGTTTTGCATCATTACGCCATCTAGTTACCAGTCCCTGAACTAAAACGTAGTGTCACTGGTATATATACGTATACCTAGGTACATAAACGTATGTATACGTATACCTAGGTACACACAAATATATATATATACGCCCTATATACTTTGAAAATCCGCTAAGGTGCAGAAACGCACTTTAAAGTAAAGATGTCTAATGTTTTCACTATTGATAAAAATAGTGAAACCATAAAAAACATTGACTTAATTACTTTAAAATACGTTATTGCAACTCAACGGATTTATTGTATTAACTTTACTTGGCATTTTTGTTTTTATAATCAAAAACATAAAAAAAACATGCCAATAATCGCTATGTGAGAAGAAAAATTAAACAAATAAATTTACTTATTCTTTTTATTTTTGAAATTATATTCACTGGCTAATTTCTATAAACAATCACTGTTGTCGATAATAACTACTTTTGCCACACAACAAAATTAACGTTGCACAACACAACCGATTCTTTGAGGCATGATAAAGAGTCTATTTTCTCATGGGTATTATTATAAATCCACTAAAACTAGATCACAGGGATCACCTATCTCAACACTTTTTATCTCAGTCAGGCAGTATTTCGTGAACATTGCGTCGCGAAGCCGGAGAAGTAGATACACTCAACTCGACATACTTAGCGGAAAATCCCACGAAAATAAATGCACATATAAGAAGGTGGATAAAAAGCAAAAATGCTAATTAAATGATCGTGCACAAAGTAACATTCGAACATTTTAAAACAGTTGTTGTTGCCTGACATGACAGTCCCTGACACACCCATTTTTTCCACGATTTCTTGATGTTGCCATACTGCACAGCTTAAATTTATGAACATATCAGTATATGATGTCGAACTTTGTTTCCCAAAAATATGAAATGAATATTATGTATAACAAATAGATAATATAAAAAAAATATTTTCTATATTATTTATCACCAAGTTTATGTGAGTTATGCGTTTCGTAATTTTGTGCAATTTTGCACGAAACACGAAACTTTTTAAGCATTATGCAACACTGAAAGACTTTTACACTGAGTGCGTTCGTTTAAAATTATTTCAAGTGTTATAATAACTTTCATTATTTAGAGTTATATTTTTTACATTAATAACATTTATTAAATAATATTTTTTTTATGTTGTTTACATCTTCAAATTTAACTATTTTTATATTTCTTTATTATTACGTGAACGCATTTTAATACTTAAATAGTACGGGGACTAGTGGATAGAGTGCGTTATTCATAAAAAAATGTAATTCCATACAAGATAAACCACCATGATGTTATTTGACAAGAACGTTCCATCTGGCTTTTTTTTTGTAATCTGAGATTGACATCTTCTTCCTTCTTTTGATCAAATGGCAACCAGCCGGATCTCTCGGATCAGCTATTTCTGCCAATGTCGAGTGTTTAAAGACTTCAAATCATAAGTCTTTATGTCTTCGTGATGAAATTAATAATAAAAAATATAAAAATGTGGATGAGATGAAATGGGGACCGTCTTTCGAAAAAACAATAAACGATCTCCGTTTTGAAGATCGCTACTGTTTTTATCAACTGACACAAAAAAATACCACCATGTTTGTCTGTGGCGACTGTGGCACTTCACTTGCTACATTATAATAATCTGTTTGTGGCATTCGGCATCATATCGTAGTTACCATTCCCACCATGGTTTAACAATATACCTACTACGCCAGGTATGGCATTCCGACGATCGACATGACGTCATCATCGCTATCGCATTCCGAGAGCGGCTCGGGGTGACGTCACTATCCAGTTACACGAAATGAACCAACGTTCTGGTTGGTTCATTTCGTGTTATGTTACTATTCGCTGGTTCTGGTTAGTTCATTTCGTGCTATGTTGCTATCACGTGGTAACTGGATAGTGACGTCACCCCGAGCCGCTCTCGGAATGCGAGACCTTTTCTTAGACCATGATTCCCACAAACTACAAAGGCCTTGTAGTTCCTAAACGGACAGACCGATTTGGATGTGGTTTTTATCTGAAAGCAGATTTTCGAGCGACAGTTTTTAGCTGTTGAAGATGAAGCTCAGATCAAACAATCCGTTTATAACACCAATCAAATTATTGTAGCTTAAATAATAGGTCTTTACCTATGAAATTGCCGTTTTGTATGCAATAAGTGAAAGTACTTATTTTTTCAAACTTTTTTATTTCTGTTATTCGAAGTAATCACCCATGCAATCGAGGCATCTTTGCCAACGCATTGGCAGTTTATTGATGCCCTTCTTGTAAAAATCAGCTGGACGGGAGGCAACAAACTCTTCAAAGGCATTTTGTACTGCCTCTCGGGAATTGAAATTTTTACCCACTAAAAAGTTGTCTTAATTTTGGAAAAAGTAATAGTCAGTAGATGCAAGGTCTGGTAAGTATGGCGGATGAGGGAGAGCTTCCAACCCCAGCTCTTGCAGCTTGGAGACTGTCTGTTGCGCAGTATGGGGTCGCGCGTTGTCGTCAAGCAGCTGCAAGAGCTGGGGTTGGAAGCTCTCCCTCATCCGCCATACTCACCAGACCTTGCACCTACCGACCATTACTTTTTCCAAAATTTAGACCTATATTTAAAATTTAGACATGTACGGTATTGGACTTCATATAAGATCTAAAAATGGACCGGTATTTTCTTCATACATAATTTTTTCATTTTAGCAGACAAGCAGAAGATATCTGCATTACTTGAAAAATGATATCGAGTTTTCGGTCATTTTATACTGGTTTTAAAAAAAAACCGACCAAGTGCGAGTCGGACTAGTGCACGAAGGGTTCCGTATCATTATCTTTAACTAGCTGACCCACGCAACGTCGTTTGCGTCTCCTATTGCCCGTAGCGTGATAATTTTCCCCCGTTTTTGAAACATTCTTCATTGGTGCTCCGCTCCTATTGGTCTTAGCGTGATAATATATAGCCTCGATAAACGGGCTATCTAACACTGAAAGAATTTTTCAAATTGGACCAGTAGTTCCTGAGATTAGCGCATTTAAACAAACAAACAAACTCTTCAGCTTTATATATTAGTATAGATGTATTTATTATACTCTTCTAAGATCTAATACTCATAATGAACAACACATTTATTTGGATAAAGATTAATATTAGGTATTATGTTGATAACAACTCTTTGGCAAATAACTTATTATTAGGTACCAACTCTTAGCGTCTTATACTCGTGATAACTTCTAAATGAAATGTCCGATTGGGATGAAAAAAAAAAGTATTTTACTTATAATCAAATCAAATCAAAATCGTTTATTCATCTAAGACACCAAGTGACTCTCATGAACTTCAAATTGAAGCTATAGTTAAAAATCATAGATCGACAAACAGACGCCACAGCATGTGCTGTATTGTCGAGGTAAATAAGGCGAAAACACCAAACATCTACTGCCTGCCTGTGTCGATCCATAACTTCCAGTTTCCAAAATGCGTAGAGCTCATGAGAAGAATACTGGCAAAGAAACTCATGGCTAATCTTTTTCAAAATCTGATTTTCAGGTACAGTAGTGATAGTTACATGTAAGGTAAACAGTAGGTATGCAAGCTGTTGCTACCTGAAATTCCTTTTATTAAAAAGCTCCAAAATCTAACGCACAAACAAAATAAAACAGTGATAACTTTAAAGGTAGTAGAGCCACGTTGATTAGCCTTCCTCGATAAATGGACTATCCAACACTGAAAGAATTTTTCAATCGGACCAGTAGTTCCTGAGATTAGCGCGTTCAAACAAACAAACAAACTCTGCAGCTTTATAGTATAAGTATAGATACGGCAAAAAAAAACGTGTTTGTTGTATGAGAGAATCCTTAAATATTTTTTAGTATTTGCTGTTATAGTGGCAACAGAATTAGATCTGTGAAAATTTCAACTGTCTATCAGAGTTCATGAGATAAAGCCTGGAGACAGACAGCGGAGTCTTAATAATAGGTTCCAATTTTACCCTTTGGGTATGGAACCCTAAAAATGGAAATCTAAATTGAATGAAATATTTATGAAACTCCAGAGACAAAAATATATAAAACAATATTTTGAAAAAGGGACCGCAAATTAAATAAAAACGTAACTAATCAATAGATCCCTCGACGCAACGAAGATGCTTGTATCACATTATTATTTTTTCAATATTTTTTTTGTATCTGTAAATTTTGAAATTCTCATTCAAGTTAGGTTACTCTGATTCATAATATTAGTTAAAAAAATAGCGAGAAATATTTGTTACTTCTTTTATTGATTTATAAATAATAAATACTGCCTAAGTACTAGAAACAAAAACAACAACATTAAATATTTATATGGTACAATAATCACTGTTTGTTAATCAAAATAATCATCTATGTCAATATCAGGATCTAAAATATGATCTTCCAAAGATGTCAAATCTAGTTGATCAAGAATTAAATTCTCACACATTTCTTCTAGATCAGTTTCACCAATCAATATGGCACCTTGTAGTTTTCCTTTTTGAAGTACAAGCTTAATATACTCCTTATTTGGTGTCATCCGTAATAAAATTTCATAATCTTTGCCTAAACCCTGTGCATTATACTTCCCTAATAAAATTACTTGATATCCAAAGAGAGTAGTGCAATGTGTAAATAATTCAAAACAGAAGTCTTGTAAAACCTCTTCTTTTACTATGTTGCTATGCATGGCTTTGGCAGCCATTCCTGCCATTTGTCTAGCTTGAGTCCATAGCCTTAATTGGAACCAGTGTGGTGCATGCTCCCAAGTAGCAGTAGCAACATCACCGGCAGCATAAACATTTTTAATTGATGTCTCTTGAAATTCATTTACAGCTAATCCACCGTCTTGTCCTTTTTCTGGTTCTTTATCCCATGAGAAATTAACAGCTGGTTCAACACCAGTAGCAGATATTACAAAATCACATTCAATAACTCTACCAGTAGAAAGTTTTACTTCTAGAGGGTACTCCTTGTCTCTCACTTCCTTAACAGAATCAATTTCTACTTTATATACTATCTCGAGTTCTTGCCCACCTTTATCGGTTCTCTTAAATTCAAGCTTCCTGTACCAATCTGGGCCTAATGCCGCTGACTTTAAATCTTTATTTAGTGACACAAGTTCATCTTCCTCTGAGAACACATGCCGCCTTAATGTTGTTTTTTGTTCTACTGTTACTTCATTATTTTTAAATGTACTCTGAAAAAACTCAGCTGCTCCAGGGTCTATAAATGTTGCAGATATATAATCATCTCTGATGACCCAAATCTTTTGAATTCCAGATGTTGCATGTACTATCTCTGATGCTATGCCTCCATTACCAACAATGACCATTTTGCGACCAGTCCTCAGTTTTTCTTGAAACTCTTTAACTGATTCTGTATCTCTAATTCCTAATATCCTCTTACTTTTGTTTGAATCTCTTATTAGCCTGGGTATGCCGCCAGTACAAATACACATAACCTTATATTTTATAACATCACCAGCATGGGTATAGGCTATTTGATTTTCTGTGTCTACATGTTTAAGGGAATCATATACAATCTTCAAATTTGGATGGATCCTCATCAAAGAGTTAGCTTCTGTTTCATTCACATCAAACTTGACAATAGTTTTAGCATAAAAACTTACATTACTTACATTTTTAACTAAGGAAGAGGCAGTTATTATTGCTAAAGTTTCCTCAGGATGTAATATGGCAAGAGTTTCCACACAGGTTACGCCGGCAATACCTCCACCGACAATCAAGTATGTCGCTTCCAATTCAGACATTTTATTAAATCCTGTAGCATATTCTGTAAAATAAAGATTCCAGTTTTGAGGATTATCTTAGGGAAATTAAATGTGCAAAAATGTGCATTGTGTACAAATAAAAGTGTCAGTCAAGTCAAAGTCAAAAATGTCAAAATAGCACAAAATGCATCCTTGTGCAATCTGTCAATACCATTGACCTAAAGTACATGGACTACGCAAATTACGTAGGCTGGAGCCGGAGGTTGCAAAGAAAACCAAGTTACTCCTTAAATTTAATTTAATCTTTAAATATTACAGAACTAACTATAATTAGTGGGTGATAGTTGGACGATGTGAGTACCTACCAATAATCACGTTAAACTAATCTACAACTAAGGAGTGACAATCGGACGATATTAGTACCGAGAGTAAAGTTAACTGTATCTCGTATCATTTTATATCTTGGTAAGGTCTCTTTGGAAGGGAGCCGCGACGTGATATTCTCGTAGCGCGTGGTGCACGGCTGTTCCGATGATTCAGCACTTCTGTGTCGATTCAAATTGTGAATATTGCTTACTCGATCTTCGTGTCGCGGTCGCGTTTAGGCTTCCGCGGTTGCATATCCGCGTTGGGACACTTAGGCCCGTATTTTAAAAGGCGTCTCAGTCGTGAATCTAGTTTTAGAACTAGTTTTAAGAAGAGATTTTATTATTGAACGTCTCTTGAGACAAGATTCACTGATCGTTAATCAATTGAGTAACGATCAATGAACAGCTTATTTTAGAACGATGTCTACGTCAAAATCTCCTCTCAGGAATAGATTTTGACAGATGTGATCTCTGTTTACCTGAGACAAGATCAATCTAGTCTCAAGTGGTAATTTCTAAGGCGTTTTAAGGGAAACTAACATATTTTATAATGATGTTTCTGAATAACAACGAAAAATTTACTTTACCTTACTTTATTTACGAAAGAATTAATTATCATACACATTTCAATTCACTTTAATTAACATTAGTTGATATTCAATACACTTAAAACACATATTTAACCATTTGTTTCAATTAATATCACCCACAACCTTTTGGTTTATGACAAAAATATATTATTAATGTAGATTTAAAAACCATAACATAGTTTGACACTTCAACATAAAAAGTATTGATAACAATTTGAACGTTCCGTTATAGGTAATATCTAGCCATTTTTATTTTAATATTTTAAAATTTAATTTAGGGCGAGTTGCTTGTTATTATTATGTTTACATTGATACACTAGCCAATAGTGTATTATATATAAACTAATACCCAATAATATATAAATTATGTTTGTTCAATATATTTTGTTTATTATAATTTGATGCGTGATACGGAACAATAATTTCGATAATGCAGAAACGTAACTGAGAACATACTGTGAGTTGAGATTAGATATTGAAACTTGTTTGAGCTGAGTAGAACTCAATTCTCTTTCTATAATAAGAGAGACGTTTGAGATTTGATGAGAACTTGAAACTCGTTTCAGCTGATTAGAGTTCAACGGATACTTGAGACGCCTTTTAAAATACGGGCCTTATACACTGTGATCTAGTAGTAGAAATCCTCCCTGTACACTGTGATGTAACATCTCCCCCCGAAGATCAGCAACTATTTGTTAACAGCCGTTGAAAATGTTGCTGGAAGACTATAGGGAACAATCTTTGCTTCAGCTGGGCGAGTGTTCGTCCTTGATGTCGTTTCATCATGGACGTCTTCTGCGGCATCCTATTGTACATTATAGTTGATCTCCTTTTTTTTTGTTCTTCGATCTATATTTTCAATATGCTATTGCACCGGATAGTACTACATAGATAGGAATGGTAGTATAGTACATGCTCAGATTGTTGCTGCTGTGGTCCAGATTCAATGGTTGCTGCACCGATATTTTCTTAATCAAGTTCATCCAGGATCCTGTCGTCGAAGTTTTATTCGCAGAGATACCATGAGTTTAACTTCGGACATTCTGTCTCTATGTACATAGAATTTAATTCATGAATTGCTATATAGGGTGAGGTAGGTATACTAGGTTATCTTTATTGGACACTATGGATAGTTAGTATAGGTTAGGTATAGGGTCTGGGTAAATTATCGGGAATTTTGTAACTGTTACTATTTTCTTATTATTATAGTACTACCCTAACTTTAAGGTATTATAATATTCTCTAAGTTTCATACATATCTAAGATTTGATCTCAAGAGTATAACTATTTTACTTAACTATGTCATCAAAAATCTATTGTACTTTCTATTTTATATGTTTCACTAGATAAAGACTCTATATTGTCCTTTAAAACTAGAAGATGCTGAGCTAAATGTGCATAGTTAACAAAAATCTGCGTGAGTTTGAAGCTAACACTAGATTTAGCTTAACAGCATTTTTCATTCTGTTGATTTCTGCTTTTAAGATATTAGAATGTTGGAACATACATTCTTTCACGTAAGTTTATTACATGCTTATTAAATACAAGTTGCAATTTCATTTGCCTGTAAAATTTGAATGTCATTATTATATTTATAACGTTGGTTAATTTGAGTTACCGGAAATACTTTTAATAACGGATCATAATCCATCGATAAGTCCACGCTTATTTCGACTAGGCTCAAAGCTCTCTAATTGAAAGGACATTTTATTGAGTTTATCTTGCAAATATGCGACGTGTGGTTTTAATAATGACGACGTTCTCTTCGTGGTTATTTCGCTAAACTTACTTTATTATATTTAGGAACAATTGTTAAAAAATTAACGTTAGGTGTCCTCTAAAGACTTGATTTTGCAACGGGCCCGCGGTTTTCGTTTCGTGTAAATGTGAAAGGGTAAATCAGCTAACACTGTATCGAACGGGTAACGGGGAGCAAGTTTTTGTTTCGATATCATTGGGTTTTTTCCAAACACTTGTTGTTCGGGCTCGTTTTCTCTTTTGGGTTCCCTATCGCTATTCCTGTTTTCGATCAGATCAGTACGTTTATGTAATGAAGTTTTGTTAATAGCGTCATATACCCTGATCATTTTATTACCATGCTCTTGTATATCTTGCTGGAGTAAGTATACCGATAGGACGATGTCTAGAGGATCGTGAGGGTTTCTGTGTCCAGTCATTACTTCTATCTGTCTGTTAAATTTATTTAAAGGTTCGTCAGAAATGGGTATCTCTAGAATTGGATTTTCTATACTAGTGTGGGTTGTGAGTATGGAGAAATCGGCTACTGAAGGTGGGTTTTCAGACACATTAACTACGACAGAACTTGTTTCTTCATTATTGATTTCGAATCGGGAAAAATAATCCCTATCCCGGATACTGACTGGGTTCTTAACTAATTTGAAAGAATTTGGTGGTATTATCTTTTCATATAAATTACAATTGCGTGAGTTGTACATTTGAATCGGGTTGGTTGCAAATTTTGTTACTAACGTATTATTCTTGAGATCTATGTTAGATTCAAATCTATTTAGAATGTCTGCACCGATCAATCCATCAAAATACTCGTGGAACTTATATATATAAAAGGTTAAGCTACTGCTATCGTTAAATTCCTGAAAACATGGTATATTAATAGAATAATCATTACGGCTAGTTGCATGCACGTTGGTGACTTGAAACGAATCATAATTGCAAGGTAAGTGTGAAAAGTATTTGTCTACGCTGTCAGGGCTTATAAAGGACTGATTTGCTCCAGTATCTATAAGCAATTTAATTGGTGGGTCTGAAATCTGTATGTAAGGTAAGTAATGTTGAGTTTGTAAGTCAATTTCTATTTTACCCCGTTTGTATTCGGACTTTTCAGTTATTTGGGAAACTTCAGTTTCAGCTGAATTTTCTTCAGAAGCAGTGCCGATGTCCTTTACATGAGGGTTTGCTTCTTGGTAGGTGGACATATCGTATTGATAATAAGGTTCTTCGTAACAGTCGTAGTGACTATCAAAAGAATTATAATCGCAATATGGTTCGTAAGGATACTCATACCACTCATTAAAATTAATTTCTTTAGTTCTAAAATAATTTGAAGGTGGAGGGTTACCCTGCTTCGACCAGTCATGACCATGGTACGGCATTAGCTTAGACGCAAAGTGGGACACTCCGCTCATTGGCTTCGATGTGTCATTTACGTTAGGTCTAGGTTGGAATTTAAAGGGACTATTCTGTTGGTTAGGATGGGAGGTTCGATCATCAAACATTTGCTGTGTACGAGAGGGACCTTGTGGATCTGGAGGGCGGTGAAAGTTTGGTCTCCACATCTGATGAGGGGTTTGAGGCTGCATGACGAAATTTTGCCGGGATGACCCAGGCGAAACAAAATTGAATGGTCTATTCGTTGATACTGGCGGTGGAAGAGAGGGGTTCATTAAATTATTATGTGGTTTCTTTTCAGTCAAATGTTCGTTACGTCGTTGTAGGTACAGTGTGTTCATCTCTTCCTGAACAAACTCTAATGCCTTCTCTATCGTTTCAGGACGCATACACCTAATACGTGAACCTAGGGGGTCGCGAAGTCCCCGAACGTACGACTGTAAAGTTAGTTTTTTATACAAAGACCGTTTCGATTCTATGGTTGAACCTACCATCTCATGCAGACTCACGTAAGTCATAATTGTGGCAAACAGATTTTGACATTTTTCGTAGTACTCCTGCGGGGTTGAAGAGCCTTGAGTCAATAGAGCTAAGTCGTTATATAACGAGGTCTCATCGCGTTGGTCTGAGAAGTTATTAATTAACGCGGTACGTATGCCATCCCAATTTTCAGGAATACCGTTCGTATTTATTAAGCGGGCTGCGGGGCCCGTGATTTTATTTAATATACTATTAATTATAGCTAAATTAATAAATTCATTGCCTACCTCGGCCGATACATAAGTTTGAACGAGTTGGTCACATAATTTAATAAACCGTGTTAATACATTTATGTTACCGTCGAACTCGGGCACCATACGTAGCGCCTTATATATATCGTTGAGTTGACACATTCTTACAGGTGAATTTGTGCTATTTAAATTACTAAAATCCTGATTCCTAGCTAAGTCAAGTAAATCTGACCTAGCCTTTTTACCTAACCTAGGGGACCTCGATTGCCTGGGATGGAAAATCTTGGAACTATATTATATAGGATACTTTTAAAAATAGAAGGGAAGCAATTCAAGAATTATTCTGAAGTACTTACATGAACATAACTGGTTCCTCTGTGGTATCGATGTCTGGATACACCTCGTGGCTGCAGCTCCCGTAGATTCTGGTAGCCTGTTGTCCTTGCTCGATGCACTGACTTTACTTTGGCTATCCTACCGACTGCGCCAATTACGTAGGCTGGAGCCGGAGGTTGCAAAGAAAACCAAGTTACTCCTTAAATTTAATTTAATCTTTAAATATTACAGAACTAATTATAATTAGTGGGTGATAGTTGGACGATGTGAGTATCAACAATCACGTTAAACTAATCTACAACTAAGGAGTGACAATCGGACGATATTAGTACCGAGAGTAAAGTTAACTGTATCTCGTATCATTTTATATCTTGGTAAGGTCTCTTTGGAAGGGAGCCGCGACGTGATATTCTCGTAGCGCGTGGTGCACGGCTGTTCCGATGATTCAGCACTTCTGTGTCGATTCAAATTGTGAATATTGCTGACTCGATCTTCGTGTCGCGGTCGCGTTTAGGCTTCCGCGGTTGCATATCCGCGTTGAGACACTTATACACTGTGATCTAGTAGTAGAAATCCTCCCTGTACACTGTGATGTAACACGCATACTTACAAAATTATTTATTTATTTATGGTTTGCTTACACTCATAACATTATTACTTACATTAGGTTACATCTACTACAATTTAAACTAATGTACAACTACTTTCAAGCAAACACAATATGCACAAAAAATATAGGAATAAAACAGGAAAACTATGTACTATCTATTAAATTTTAATAATATAGAGCTTACAACTGGGAATTAAAACAACCGATTACCCGACAGTGCTAACCACAGATAACTATATATAAGTAGCATGATGTTACATGGACTATACTATTTCTCGTTGAATACTTTATCCAATACAATTAAATTATTCAAAACTGACTTGACTATACTTTACCTGAGTATCGCCTTAGGAGGGAGCACTGACCATAAACGTAGGTGAAACTGCAGGGAATGGCTAGTATTTGATGTAAGTCTATTTTCTACATTCTGATGAGCTTGTCACATCACCATTATATTTAAAATAAAATACTAACCAAAAGCGAAGATAAGGGCACTGCGCAGTTCCGTAATCTCGTAACGTCGAGAGTTCTGTTCAAGGATTTTTGTGGAAGTGCATCAAGCATCACATACCAGATTTTATTTCGAGGTATGAGGAGTTTATATTTTCCAAACCAATGATTTCGATCCATTTTCTTCTCAAAATTTCGTTCACAGGAAATCTGATGCAGAAAACACCACGTTAACATAT
Source organism: Diaphora mendica (assembly GCA_949125395.1). Taxonomy (NCBI): domain Eukaryota; kingdom Metazoa; phylum Arthropoda; class Insecta; order Lepidoptera; family Erebidae; genus Diaphora; species Diaphora mendica. The sequence goes on along the minus strand of OX421310.1, from coordinate 36,556,342 downwards.
TTTTTTTGTAAAAATATAAGTATCGACACTTTAACTTGACCATCACTACCCTTAATCGTATGTAAACAAATCAAAATCAAACAAAGCAATTAAAACTATTGAGAATCTCAAATAACTAACAAACATCTTCAGAAATTTTAAAAAGATCATGTTTAATACAATAAATTAAACTAAATCCTAAAATATTAAACAATTTCAATTAATTTTTTTACTAACCTGTAAAGAGTCAATGTAGGATGATTATTGTTTTTTCTTGCACCACATTGTTTGATATAGCACGAAGCCATGATTTTCATGTCTAGGGCAAAGCCTTGGACACAATAAAAATCAGTTTACAGCCGTAATTGGCACGAAAACAAAAAAAAACCAATAACAACCGTTTGACAGCAGATCTACCTTAGTACTTGGCACTTAAAATGGCGTCGCCGGCTTAGATGTATTGTTCGTATAGTAGAATAGGGCCTCTCCTTATATTTCCTTGGCCATTGGTCTGTGGTCATTGGTCGTGTCACAATCACAAATGTATCTGTCGTTTAATTTATTATTCGTATCTATGGTCCATAGATACGAATAATATAATCTATACTCCATGATTCGTATCGTATTGTACCTAATGTATTGAGTTCAAAAATAAATAAAAAAAAAGATTTAAACAACCCATATTAGAATAAAGGATTATATTGGAATTATAAATAAAATAAAGTTAAAGATTTTTATTAAAAAGCTGTGATGTATTTTTCAGTGTAAAATATTCTTCATTTCTGCAGTTTTAATTTATTTGTTGACATTTTCTTATAAAAATGTTTTGCTAAATACTGCAATAAAATATGTTCAACTGGATCATAGCGTGCATATTTCCTGTCGCTTTGACAATAATATGGTATTTCCCAATCGTATGGAGCCTCTTATATTTATTATTTTTAACTATCTTTCTGGTAATAGCAGTTTTTGTGTTCACAATTTGGGGTCATGTATCGTTATCCTCTCCACATCAAACACCCCTATTTTTATTAGATAAACTTGAGAAAGATGTACGACAAATAAAGGAAACTCTTAAGGTAAGTGAAATTCTAATATTGGTTGTATGGACTAAAACCAAATTAAATATTTAAATAAATGTTTTTAATTATTAGGAGGATGAGTCAAACTGGCCTCATGCTACTAAGAAGTCCCATTTACCTGTTATATTTGGACGCACTGTAGATAGTCAACTGCATTTGTTGATTGATTATGTCCTGAGGGATTTTGTGGCTCGTTGGCTGAAGGAGTTCTCTCATAAACCAGAACCGGTGTTGGACAAGTTCAAGGAACATGTTTGGGGAGGAGTTCAGAACTTGTATGAAAGGCTGTTACGTGTTGACGCTGAAAAACTTATAGCAAGTGAAATGGTGACGAAAATCACTCAACATTTTGAAAGAATAAGGATTGCAAGGAGCTGTGCGTAAGTTTTAGCTAATACCTACAATTAAATAGATATTAAATCAAATTACTACTTATGAAACGACAATATTTTTATGTTTATTTAATCAATTGTGTAATTTTAATTATAGTTAATTTCCATTTTTTTTCTTAATTAACTTGTTTTTTTATATAATTATTTTTACTTATTACCAAAGAAATTTCTAATAACTTACAGCTGAACTATATAGTTTATGTTTATATATTATATAAATTATATTTCTAAACTACATAAGGAATTTTGTAGATTGGAATTGAACCAACCTCCCGTGTTTGCACTGGCTCCCCATCTGACATCTAATGAAACCGAGTTACACTACCTAAGGCAGATAAGTGAACTGATTATCATGTTTCTGATGCCAAGATGCTATTCTTTATCTCCTGCCTCTCACTTGATGAGGGAAATACTTTCTTGTAAAGGTATGCTATCTGATTTACTGTATTAAAATCTTTCATACTCGTAAAAAGAGAATTACCAATCCAGAAGTAAATTTGTGTCAGTTCTTATTTGAATAAAGCTTTCATATAATTTGAAGCAGAGAAAAAAACTATAGAGTAGACTTATGAAATATCAGCTAAACGTAAAAATAAAAATGACATTTTACAGCATTATGTACAATAATGTCATAAGTTGAAGCACCAGACGCTGTATGGTCCCTGATGAATCTGTTCTTTAGTAGTTCATCCATAACTTTCTCACTCTCAGAGATGGAATTTTTCGGTCACAAATTTTAAGAAAAAAACTGACTTCAAGAACTGGACCAAATTCAAATGGGACCACACGGAAAGCACCAGTTTTCAAATAAAAAATAATCATCAAAATCGGTTCACCCAGTCGAAAGTTCTGAGGTAAAAGAAAAAAATACTGTCAAATTGAGACCCTCCTCCTTTTTTAAGTCGGTTAAATAAGAACTAACATTAAGTGTAATCAATTCAATAAAATGTAAAGAATAGTTAGATAAGGAATCTTCTTTTTAAAATCTATTTCAAAACTTTTGTGCCATTGTATATAATCTCATATCTATAAATCCTATACTTATTATTTATACTTAAAAAGTTGTAACAACTGTATATGTTGAAAAGTAAAGATAAGGAAACAGAACTTTCTAAAAATCGACAACCAATACTGTTCTGCAATGGGCAGGCTTCCGATATAAAATTACATACTTATAAGCTTCAAAAGATTCGAAGATTTGACACTTACAGCCCAAGCTCAGCACTCAAGTTAATAAATGCATACCAATATTTTATACAAAGAAGAAATAGCTCAGGTTTCATTTATCAGACGAATTTACGTATTGGGAATAAGGTAGTCTGAATTTAGTCATAACAGACGCGTTGGCATATCTAACATATCACGAACGCGTTGCATACTAAAATCTATTGAAAGCCTTTTGTACCATCTTTTGCAGATTATTATTAGCTTAATAAATTTTTCAATTCTAGTTCTCCAGCCAGCGATAGATCTAGTCACAGAACCAGACTACATAAATCAGAAAATAATACAGTATTTAGAAGCGCAAAAGGAAGTCGATGCTATGCACGTTAGAACTCATGAGTATGCAAAAACATTTGAGGATTATATACGGTTGATCAACAGCTGTAATAATGTCGACACCCTGAAACGGTTACGGTGAGTGAACATTGATAACGATGTTTATTACTTTCACAGAATAACGGTATTAGCAGTTTCGTGTCAAGGATAGCGTCCGGCTTCGATAAAACATAATTGATTATACATATTTTTGTTAGGTATTAAATGTATGTAGGAGAGTCAGTTGATTATTAATTACAAAATATTTTTTGTTCTCGTGTGCGAAATTATGGCACACGTATATTGCAGACTGAGGGCCTAGTGTGAGTTTATTTCACTTCTACTCAATGGGCACAGCCCAAGTTTCGTGTTGCGAATGGCTCACACTGAACTTTCCACCAATCGCAACGCCGAACGCAGGCGTTCATCATTTATTTCAGTTGACAACCAAATGCCGCAAGCTTTTATGCCATTCCTCTTAACTGTTTTAAAATTATTCTAAAAAGATCTAGTGTATCTTGTTTTGTTGGTCAGCACCCATAATCTAATGGCCTGAAAAGCAATCTGACACCACGGAGACGGGTTAACTTGTTTGTGAAGACGTTGTCTCCACGAAGCAAATACAAAGAGGAGATGCCCTAATGAAATTTTTGTATGAAACAATGCGTGACAATTTGCGGGGGTGAGGGGGGGTTACTTTGCCCTTTGCCATCTACCAATCAATAGCAAAACTACTTGCATCGTTACATGTTGATGTTGCTATGTAGTTTAGCTATTTGTCACTAAGCGTACGATGTAAGGGACATACAGGGACGTACTCAGAATTTTCTTATCAGGTAGTTATTTTTTTAATTACATTTTGTAAACCATTTTGATGCATGTATCGCAAAAATGTTATTAGTAAGAGACATCGTACATAACATCTATACTAATATATTCTATACTAATATATGAAGCTGAAGAGTTTGTTTGTTTAAACGCGCTAATCTCAGGAACTACTGGTCCGATTTGAATAAAATTGTTTCAGTGTTAGATAGCCCATTTATTCAGGAAAGCTATAGGCTATATATCATCACGCTTAGACCAATAGGAGTGGAGCACCAATGAAGAATGTTACGAAAACGGGGAAAAGTTATTACGCTACGGGGAATAGGAGACGAAAATGAACGTGGGTCAGCTAGTATAGTATAAAAGTGAAAGTTTGTGTGTTCTTTATATCTTCCCCGTAACCTTGGTGATGTATTTGATTTATTACTTATAAATATGTCACCGTAAGATTATAAAAACCGTTAGATTATAATGTACCTAGCGAGATTGCAAACTATCGAAAACTCGAGATTGTCAACTGTGATATACTACTTATGAGCGTCAAATTGTCAACTGTCCCTGATTGTTCCTTTTATAGTAGGCCGATCAATGCCCATAGAGTTAGTTTAGGTTATTACTTCATTATTAATCACAAATTATTTTTTCTGCTACAACAACTTTATATAATTTATTCTAAAGCTGTGAGGTATTTTCAACATGAAATCAATTTACAATCACAAAAATACTTTACATTCGGCATCAAAGACAAATTAACAAACAAATATGGCGGCGCGGGGACATATGCTGTTCAACCAATCAGCGCGCGACTTGCGATTAGTCGATACCATTTTACAATCTTTCGACTGTTTGCAATCTCGCGAGATAGATTACAATCTAACGGGTTTGACAATCTGACGGTAACATATATATTAAACTAGCGACCCGCCCCGGCTTCGCACGGGTGGATTTCAGATGCCCACGCCGACGACACGATTCGTGCATTTTAAATCTGTAATATCTTCGAATATGTTCATTTAAATTAGATACTGTAAAGGACCATTTTGGTCTATATTAAATGCACAATGTATTTAATTTACTTAATTGTATAAGGATTCATTCTGTATTGCTTAAAATCACTTCGTAAATAAGCCAATATTTCTCGTAAAAAGAAAGGAATAAAAAATGGTTGTTGTGGGTTATCCCTAAGAGATAGACATATACCGTCGCGGACTTTTTTGTAGTACTTTGTAAGGTGTACAATACTGTAGTACATTATTTTGATCTATCTCGTAGGGTGCAACCAGCGTTTGCAATGTAAGCGCAAAAAAATGTGTTTATTTGCTACATCACATAAGTGAAGAAATTAACAGTGTTCCCATACTATATTATGCATTTATTATACATAAAAACCTTCCTCTTGAATCACTCCATCTATTAAAGAAACCCGCATCAAAATCCGTTACGTAGTTTTAAAGATTTAAGCAAACAAAGGGACATAGGGACAGAGAAAGCGACTTTGTTTTATACTATGTAGTGAAGAGAGAACAAAAACAAAGAAATATAGTACAACAACAAACACATACAATAAAAAGAACAATAACATACAAGTAGGAGTATAATACAAAAAAATTAATGTTTCTACAAATTAATTTTTCATTTATTATATTTTCAAATTCTTCAGTTTTCGTTTGATTAATTTCGTTGTGGGTTCCGAGAAAGTTTAATTTTCCTGGGATTCATGGGATAGAATTTTAGTTATTTAGAAAACCTATCAAATAATCAGTATAAGTAAAATTTGTTTCATTTTAAAGTACTTTAAATTCTAGATTAATATAGTCGTTATCAGATAAAAATTTGAATTCTAATTACGACCCTGTCTCTTTGTTCTGTTGATGTTTGTTTTCCTAGTTGACGATAGACGTCAGTGTTCACAAAATGATTACAAAAAATAATACTTTTTCGATTAAAAATTCTTTAGGCAAGAACATATTTTAATATTTTTTTATGATTTACTTTATAAATACTCAGCTCTACGAACCTTTGTATTTTTATTTCCCATCACACAAAGTTTTTCCATCTAGTGGCGAATAGATTTAACTGTATTTCAACAACACACTGAGAGATTTTTCTAGAACTATTTTTAAAAAATAAGTATAAAATTACTTACAAACGAAATGTAATGCCATTCATGGCACCAGAACGTCTATACGAGTTATTTGTACAAGATAAAACACAACACTTCATCTTTTACATAACTGTACCGAGAATATTCAAGGATTGCGATTTTTCGATAAAGTTCTAGAACATTGACGTTGACAGTCTAATTTGTAAGTCGCGTCAATTGCGATGACGTCGGGGCCTGTATTTTGTCACGGGGCTCATGCGCTTATGCCATCTCCTCTTTGTATTTGCTTCGTGGTTGTCTCACATTTCCTTGCTAAGAGTAGAGCAAGAAGTTCTTCCTGAAGTGTCATAAATCCGTCTTTAAACAAAAAAATCTAATATCGGTTGACCCCATATGGCTTGAAGTAGCAAAACCACTTCGTTTTTAAAAAGAACAATATGTTTATACATGATTTTTTTCGTAACTATTCAGTTTAAGGCGCAATATGATTTAACGAAGTCATCGCTTATTTCGACACTGCATAATAATACACAAGAGAACATTCAACTTTATTCTTCCAGTTATGACATAGTCACACAAATTATGCAAGCAACTACTCTTCAGAACGTAAAACGGGCAAAAGGCGTAGACATAGAAGTAATAGAAAAAAGTGGCGCGCAGAATATCAGCCGCCAACAAATAGCCGATGCTAAAAAACTCAAGCGGTACATAAACCAACTCACCATCGCTAAGGCAGAGTGTGAAACTGCTTTAAGGAAATTAGGATGGGACGGAGCTTTTCCTACAGTGGAATCGGATAGTAAGGTATTGTATTTTCTTTATTGCTAATTTGGAAGCTTGCGTAGTCTTTTTTCGAAGCCGCCTTTACTGATTCACTGCCCTCTCGATTACCATGACAGCATTAATCCAGTTTGAAGCGTAATTATTCCGCATTATAATCACAAATATATTTGAAACAAAACATGTTATATTTGTTATCAGCTTTAAATAATGAAGCAATGACCTTTTAACGTTAAAAGAGATATATTAAAAACAATACGAGTATAAACGGGAACAAAAACGGCCCAATGTTGGTGATGAAACACATATCTTCAATTGCTCGTAACGCTCAGATATATTCTCAACTTTACCAACGGCTCCGTTCGCATATGTAGGTTATCGCAGTGATTCCTTAAAACTGGTATGGTCCATTCGCTTAGATACGGTCACATTGATCGCGGCGTCGTACCACGTGCGGCAAGTCGCCACAAAATCAAAAGGCCCGCCTGCGGCGTACACCCACAAGCAAGTAAGATTTGGTAGTTTACACCGTTGTATGAATTAATATATTCGTATTTCACAACAATAACCACAATCGCGTGCGGCTGCACCGACACTATCTAAGCGAATGGACTTTATATACCTTGTATTGTTATTTGTCAACCGATCGAAACAAAACAATCATAAGAGAACATCGTATACAAATCTGTTAATCCACTTCTGTTTAGAGCTCACAAAAACACAGACAGAATTTTCTATATTAAGTGAACAGTACGACAACGCGTGAAATACGAAACAAACATTGGTTATTGATATATTTAAAAAACTGTTTTATTTTATTATTATTTAATTTTATTTAAGTTACCAGATTAGATATCTCTCTTTACATTTATACTAGTATAAACTATTGTTAAATAAATTTCAGACTATACCACTGCATAAGATAATGGAGAGCGTGACAGGGCGTCGGTATCTATCAATGTTCTTGGAGACGATGTGCTCTCAGGGTCTAGTAGGCTTCTGGAGTGCAGTTGAAGAGTTGCGACACAGCCATAGGAGCAGCTGGCATCAGCTCGGGGCAGAGATATTCTATACGTACATTAGATCACCTAGTGCAGAGATTAAAGTTGACAAGGTTAGTATCGTTAGTTCTATAGTAGTACTCATTTTCTGCGGTTTTCTACCTTTGCATTGCGAATATAGTAGGTAGTCATATAAATATGCTTTTAAGCTTTTAAAACATCGTCATCTTTTTGCACTTTTTCATTTCTCTTCCTTCCTGAGATCATTTATTCTTGGGAATGTAGGTAGATGTTTTAACTACAAGTTTTATGACAACTGTATTGGGAATTAGCGAAACTTTTATATAACTTTATATCCAGAACACGAATAAAATAATTCGATAGAATCTCAAAAAGAAAACATTTCTAATAGAAACAGTTATGCAATTGAAAGTTGCTACCTCACTGTGCAATAAGTTAGTCTAAGTGATTTAACTACATTTTGCTTCGTTTTTATATAAAACCTTTCAATTTAAGGATACAAGAAAAAGAATGGAAGGGTTTCTACTAGGGGATAAAGGTCCAGAAGTGTTCTACGAAGTTCAAGACACGGTGGTGGACACAATACAAGAGAAATATTACCATTCGTTTCTTATGAGCGATCAATATAGAGCATTGATTGCTGAATTGGCGACAGAGGAGGCGAATAAAGGTAAAATATAATTATTAACGAAAAATCTCTGTTAAGTAAGTGACGGTAGCCTAGTCGTAAGTCGGGGTTCGGGTTCAACGTTAGTTTGAACAACACTTCCTAGAATAGTGCCACCTAAAACCCCCTCAACATAAATAGACCTAGTTTTATTTTAGACCTAGTATTAAGCACTAATTGTATAACGTAGTAAAAACTAGACTATTCCACGTCGATGAATTTCTAAGATAGTGTTTATAGAAAATTAAGCTATTTTCGTGGTATTACTGTATGTTTGTAATGTATATTTCAGAAAAGATGATTTAAGAACTAAATTAAGACTATACCACGTTGGCGAGACTTGTTGGTATAGGGCGGTTTCAAGTTTTCTTTCTCTTTGCAGTGACGTTGTCCTGCGTAGTTTGATCACTTATACTCTTTGCGCTGTAGCATGGTGCGGGACGGTTTCAGTAACATTTCGCTTCACTCTTGAAAGATGCCGCGATTTACAAATTATGACTTATTATTTCAGCTGTACAACATTCGCAATATATTAAATCATTACTGTAGTAAATTAAATTAAACCAACCAGAATGTTCTAGTCTACAAATGAATGCCGCACCATGGTACAGCGCAAAGAGTATAGTCCTCTCTTGCGACACCAATGAGATCAATACGGGTCGACACTCTATATTCTTAATCCTTTACCACAGGGAGCTGTTTTTAAGATACTTAATATAAAATAAAAAAAATATTTTAATTACTTCCTAAATGAAATCTTTAAAAAGACAGTGAAAACTAGGTTGAATGAAATAAAATGTTTAGATATGAGCTCGGAAAGATCACCGATAGAAGACCGCCAGTTATCAAACGAGTCTGTGTCATCAGCTGAGAGTGTCGCTGGCACCTTACATCTCACTGAACATTCCACTTACGCTAGAAGAAAACTTGACGAGTTGCAAGAGCGACATAACAATAAAATACAAGTAAGTGATTGGTTTCAATTACGAATTCGTTAAAATACGAATTCGTTAGCTGCCTTATATCATTATTGCCGCAAATGGAAATATAAAGGTGTGCAAGGAAATATGTAAAATTTAGGGATCATCCATAATTTAGTTAAAAGGTTGCGGTTGGGAGTGGAGGGGATCAACGAGGTATCATTAGGTTTAAATCAGCACTAGGTTTTCTGTAAGTTTGTTTAGAACAAGTAAAATTTTAACAAAAACAAAAACCGACTTCAAGGTTCGACTCGATTTCCCTTGGATGCCATCATCAGATCTTAATGTCCTTATCATGGTACCACCGTTGGGACATCTCCTTTCCATTAATGAAAGAATCATCAAAATCGGTTCATAAACCACGAAGTTATCCGCGAACACACATTAAAAAAAACATATATACGTTCGAATTGAGAAACCTCCTCCTTTTTTGAAGTCGGTTAAAAAGTGTGGTAGGCAACTTAATTGAATACCTTATTAAAATACATTTTTAATTATATTTTATTAAGAACAATCATGAAAAAATTTAAATCTAAGTGAAGGAATGGTGTAGTTTTTTTTTTATAGTTTTTGAATCTCTCCCTCTGCCTTAACTATCCTAAAATACTTTAGAAAACACAAAATTGCGTATCTTTCACAGATAATCGAAGGCTCCAATAAAATTTTTCACCGATCTTGATTTATAATTAGTTATCAGTACTTGTTTCAAAGTTTTGCTACTTTTATGTCTATTAAAAGTGTGAATAGGGACTTACGCGATAATTTAAAAACGTTGAATATTATCTTTAAGGCCTTGGCAGCTCTTCGTGCCTCATTAAAACCGGAGTCCCCAGCGTTATCGATGTTAGCGAATGAAGTAGAGAAGTTAGCTGGTGAGCAGATGCGCTTAGAGGCACACTTGGCCAGAACTGACACGTGGGCAGAACACCTGGGCGGGTGGAGGGCTACCGTGCATAGTGCTGATGTATGTACTGAGTTATAACTTGTTATTATTATATTATATCGCTTGACTGCCTCGTTGGCGCAGCGGTAGCGTACGCGACTGTTGTGCATGAGGTCTCGGGTTCGATTCCCGGGTTGGACGAAATGTTTGTGTGATCTGCAAATGTTTGTTTCGGAGTTTGGGTGTTTTCTATGTATAATATGTATGTATTTACAAAAAAAGTATAAATTTATTTATATCAGTTGTCTAGTACCCATAATACAAGTTCTGCTTAGTATGGGACTAGATGGCGTTGTGTTAGATGTCAGAAATATTTATTTATTTAATAGAGATCTTATCGCACGTCTAATAAATATATAATGTGTTTGTACAGATAATAGATGAATCAAAACCACCACAGTTTGTCATAGTAGTACATATGGCGGAGCAGGAATCCACAAGCAATGATGACAGGCCAGAACAAATAACTACAGGCTGGGTGCTACTAAGAACGTTGAATGAATTTCAGGTATATTAAATAGTTTATTTGTTTTCATTAATAAGTTGATGCGTTCTTACTAAACTTCATGCGATTTTTAAAATGTTTCTAAGCATTCAAGTATCTAAGTTTGCAACTAGAAATATGAACTAGAAGTAACACTTCTAGTTCATATTTCTAGTTGCACTTCTGATGCTCATTTTCCTTTGAAGCTTATTATTATTATTCATGTAGGTATCTAATTATAAGTAATACTTTAGATTCTTCATTATTTAGTCCGTCCACCAGTGCTGCGTTCCTTTGGAGCGGAAGGAAACTTTGTAAATAGACTAAACGGGCCCATTGAGATATAGGCTAAACACTCGCAGACCGATCACTGGTGAACGGAGGTCAACTAGAGGCGAACACCTCTTTTACAACAATAAATAGTAAACGATAAACGTCATTTTCATCTCTTTAGACACAAATGGATGGAAATTCGTAATAAATGTAGAGCTCTATATAAAAATGGTTTATTGTTAAAGCCTGCTTCAGTTTTTAATGTAGTCACAGACAACATTATACTGACCTGATTCATGTGATATGCTTTCAGGATCTCCATAGAAAACTTCGGCCTATGTGTGCAGAGTTAAAAAATTTAGAACTACCGTCAAATTCTTTTAAGTTTTTATTCGGAAAAAATGACAAAAACAATCTAGAAAAGGCTAAAATTTTAATACAAAAGTACTTAGAGGTAAGTAGCCATTTCTAGTAACTGAGAAAGTATGAAAATTTTAGATTCAGAGTATACCTTAAAAAGATTTATTTTCAGTTTGTTTTAGAAGATGATAGATTAAACCAAAGTGAAGCTTTATACACATTTCTGAACCCAAGTTCGGAATATTTAAAACAGGGCGATTTACCAAAGAAAAATAAATTCTCGTTTTCTACTTTATTTAAGAGGTAAGCAAATAATTTTTGTTTATTTTCGTTGTTTAACATTATACATTTTTAATATATTTAACATTGAAATATTGTTTTTGTTTTATCTCTGCTAGTTTGATTTTTGTAGACTATGGGCCCGTGTCGAAAATTTGATGGGTCATCTGAACCACCACGAGACCTTTTTAGAAAGATACAGGAACATAAAACAATAACATTCAGTACTATGCCGTCACTGGTGAGCTGTCCAACTGAGCACAGATGATGGGGAGGTTGTAGCAATCCTCGACTTTTCTCTTGTCAGATGATTTTTGTACGGAGTTGAGGAATAATGTATTAACAGAGGTATTGAAATTGTATGGAACCGATGCCGTACGAAATAGTGCGCCATTAAGCTGGATTTCTTTTTTGATTGCCCGGCGCTTCGCTCGGTCAATTTAGTCATTTGATTTTGTACGGCATCGGTTCCATACAATTTCAATACCTGTTCTAATCCATTATTCCGCAACGCCGTACAATAATCATGCGACAAGGGAGAAAATCGAGGGTTGCTACTCCGTCCCCTTCACACTCAGTTGGACAGCTGTATCTTTTAAACCCCCTGTATCTTTTAAAAAAGGTCTCCTGGTGGTCACATGACCCATAAATTTTCGACATGGGCCCGTAGTCTATATTATTTTATTTGACTTGATTGACTAAACGGTGTTCGACACGGCAACTCTGTATTTTTATTTCGAAAAGTTTTTAATTCTACGTTACATACATAACACATTACATTACAGGCATTTATATTTGACTAGCTTTAGCGGCTCCGTCCGATTATATGTCTGTTATCGCTACAAAAACTGAAGTATAAGGGAAAAATGCTGAACCAAGAATGATGTTGATTATTTTTGCAGCACAAGTAGTGAAGCAACAAACAGGTCGTCACAGGAGAAGGAGTCGTTCACTCACTTATCGGCTGATGAGGACGAAATGTCTCTATACTTGGACGGAAATGGTGGTGATGGAACTATTAATAAAAATATGACAAGTTCTTTGCGTGGTAAGCTTTTTGAGACTTGATACCCAAAATGCTGTTCCAATAGTATTTTCTCTTTTTACATAATAGAAAAATAATTGTCCCCTATCTAAATATTTTCAACATTTAACTCATTTTGTATTACACGAACCCGAAATATTTTTGTTGTTTTATCATACTTAAATCGTGACTGAAAACGTATTATTTACACTTACAACTAGTAATAAAATATTTTTATATAATATAATAAGTCACCAAGGTAGTAGAGCCACACTGATTTTAGCACGAACGGGCCGGCTCGACCGGGGCGGTACTACCCTCGCACAGAAGATAAACGTAAAATGACAGCGTTCGTGCTGTCGTGTTTCGTTGTTGAGTGCGAGACCGGAGGCTCAAAGATGCAGAAGCATCACTAGGCCGCCATGGTCTGGGTCACCATGCTGCATTGTTGCATTGTCTGCACGAGCAATGAGTATGGTGACCACCATTCTTGGATTCTACTTATGCTTTCAATCAGGCAGAGTAAAGTCATTTTGGCAGGCCCAAACATAAAAAAAAAGTTATAATCTATATCTATCTATATATATAAAAGAGTAAGGTGACCGACTGACAGACATACCCAGAGATCAACGCACAGCCCAAACCGGTGAAGCTAGAATCCTGAAATTTTGCATGTAGGTTCTTTATATAACGTAAGTGAGCACTAAGAAAGGAATTTTTGAAATTCCACCCGTAAGGGGGTAAATCAGGGGATGAAAGTCTGCTTGAGCGAAGCCTCGTGCAAAAGGTTGTAATAAATAATATATTAGTTGCTTTATTAACAAAATATTTGAAATAGTTGTTTTTAATATAAGAAATTTTGCAAAGTAATGTCTAACCTCAGGCTATATGAGTAATAAACTCATGATAGAAACATTATCCTTTATTATATACTAGCTGTTGCCCGCGGTTCCACCTGCTTGTATATCAGTTTTCGCGGCAAATAGTAGTGTGTTATTCTCATAGTAGTAAATATATGATAATTGTTCACTCCTCTCACCAATGGGGCGATCACTTTGTGATACCTGTAATACCTACAGGACCCATGAGTATAAGCATTAAATCGCTACAGTCCATTGGCAAGAAGAATGAGCTTTTACGGCGATTCACCGTGTTCTTAATCTAAACTAAAATCATTAAGCACTTACTGGAGTTGTGTGGCGTCCTGTTCTCGGCGTTCCATTCCAAGAGATCTCTTGGGTAGTGTCTTCTCTGCGTCGTCACACAATCATAAACTCCTAAAGTGCTGTACAACTTTCAAGGTATTCGAATTACAATAAACTCGTATCAACTATCACGGATATTCGAATTACAACTCACTCGCTTCAGCTATCGCGGAACGCGCCTACAAAACTCGCGAGTCCACGACCTAACACAAAACGGTTTATCACTAACGAGACCGCGGGTCGATGGACAATACAATTAGCTTAATATCAATTAATTACGGTTCTAAATACAATCGTCTACCTTTCCAAACGCGCGTCTTTCAAGTACTTTTTCATTAACCTCAAACGACAAAACGTCAAAAAAAAAAAGTGACAATCAAAATGTTGCCATTATAATGACGTTCGAAATCCAACAATAATAATAATAAATATTTCGGACATCTAACACACAACGCCATCTAGTCCCAAGCTAAGCAGAGCTTGTGTTAAGGGTACAAGACAACTGATATTAATACATGTATACTTTTTTTTTGTAAATACATACATATAATAATATAGAAAACACCCAAACTCCGAAACAAATATTTGCAGATCATACAAACATTTGGACCGACCCAGGAATCGAACCCGAGACCTCAAGCACAGCAGTCGCATACGCCACCACTACGCCACCGAGGCAGTCGCATATATATATAAAAAGTAGCCTATGTGTTAATCCAGGAAGTCAGCTTCCTGCATACAAAATTTTATCAAAATTGGTCCAGTACTTTTTGCGAGAAGAAGTAACAAACATACTCACTCACAAACTTTCGCCTTTATATATTAGTGTGAATAGTGTGATAATCAATATATTATTATCTTTATATATAAAAGCGAAATACTATTAACTTATTAATCACGAAATCTCAGAAACTTATCACCTTCAAACTTGAAATTTAGCAGATAGGTTCCTTATAGAGTGTAGACATCCGCTAAGAACGTATTCTACGAAACTCCACTCCTAAGGGGGTAAAACGGGGGTTGGAAGTTTGTATGAAAGTCCTATGTTTTTGAAGTAAGAGACTTGAAATTTGAAATGTATGCTATAAAGATGGTGTGGAGGTGTACTAAAAAGGTATCTTTAGAAATCAACCCCCTTTTGGGGTTAAAACGGGGGATGGTAGTTTGTATAAAATTCCAATGTTATTAAAGTTAAAGTAATTATGGCAGAAGGATTTAAAATGGTATTAAGTATAAGAATTATCATATAGGTATACATATTTTATATACTAGCTACTACTACTACTACCCCGTGGTAACGCCGCGGTGCAAAACAAGTTTAATATATAAGTGTGATATCTATTTAAGTTAACTTTATGTATGTTTGTTTGTTAGGAGCAGGCGCTATAGCTGAAGAGAGAGACAGTATAGCGGAGCCTCTCTACGCTTTACTGAGCGAAGTGTTCGACATGCGGGGTGTGTTCAGGTGGCTCAGGAAAACCTTGGTTACCTTCGTACAGATCACATATGGGAGGACTATTAATAGGTATTATTTAATAGCATTATTAATTAAATTTAATAAATACATACACATAATCAGTGCTTTATCCTCAAAAGAGCATATAAACGCCCAGATGTTGCTGATGATAATTTTAGTCCTAATGTTATAGCTTTTTTATACAAAGGTGTATGAGGCAATATATAATACACATTTTATACTGAGCTATGCTTTAGGAATCATCCATAAATTAGTTGAAAAGTTGGGAGTGGACAAAGCTTTACAATTTTTTTTTTATATTTGATCCTGCCATAATGACTCTGCTCTGCCTGATGGAAAGCATGAGCAGAATCCAAGAGTGGTGGTCACCATACTCATTGCGAATGCAGACAATGCAACACTGCAGCATGGTGACCCACACCATGGCGGCCTAGTGATGCTTCTGCATCATTGGGCCTCCGGTCTCGCACTCACAAACGAAACATCATTGTACCGTTGATCTTCTATGCATTTTTTTTATGGAAAAAGTGGCAAACGAGCAGACGTATCGCCTGATGGTAAGCGATTACCGCCGCCCATGGACACCCAGAGGTGTCACAAGTGCGTTGCCGACCCTTGGGGGATGGAAAGGGGGATGGGGGAGGGGTTGGGGTATGGACCTCCGGCTTGGGCAATTTGTTTCTTTGTGTTAGTTAAATAATGATTAATTAGATGTTCCTTTTAAATGGTAGTCGCTTAACATGTAACACCTGACCAAACATTTTCAACTTCAGTACAATGCGTTCTTATTGTTCAATCATACTTGACTAATAAGAGAACGCTGTAGTTGCATCATCATCAAACAGACTTTAACAGTTTACTGCTTGCATACGACCACCTTATACATTTACGTTCCTTTTCATGACATTCATCAAATACATCCACAGTTTGTAGGAAATTGAGAGGAAAGATGTTACACATCAATTTATTAAGACAGAGTACCTAGTGTGAGTTTATTTTACATCTACTCGATCGTCACGATGACTACATTCGCCATTGTGATTGGTCCACACTTAATTCGTCACCTATTGCAAAAAACTCACACTTCACTGTTGTTTTTATATATTATTGTCTGTAAGTGTACAAGAAAACGCATTTATTGTAATAATTTTTTATATCCCCTTAACAGGCAAATTAAAGAAACGGTATCTTGGCTGTTCTCTGAACAAATGTTGCATTACTACATTAGCGTCGTTCTCAAATCCTGGTGGCCAGGTGGAGTGCTGTCTAATAATACCTCCAACAGAAATTTTCAAGATAAAGGTTAGTTTTTTAAATAGTTTCAATCAATGGAAGAGATTTGGCTATACTATTAAATTGAATATACTCGTAAAAATACATAAATTATGTTTTTAAATTATTTTGACAGTTTTATTATCTATGCAAATAAATAAAATTGAAGTGTCGATCTGTAAATTCAAACTAACAGCTTTTCGCTAAATGCATATGAACGTATATACAGAACTTATTTCCTTTTTAGGTTAGTTTTTTATTATACATAGAAAACAGCCAAACTCCGAAACAAATATTTGCAGATCATACAAACAGTTGATCCGACTCGGGAATCGAACCCGAGACCTCAAGCGCAGCAGTCGCATAACTCGCATGCGCCATTACCATTATGCCACGGAGGCAGTCAAAAGTATCTCCGCAGGGCACAGCTAGTTTTGCATAAAATACGGTATTAGACTGGGATCATCACGTGTCATCTGTAATTTTATGTTATATCTATTCGATATCATCATCATTACGACATATCACATGATAACAAATTAATGTAGTGGTTACCAAAAACTTAATTAATCAATAAAAAATAGTATACTTACGGCGAATTCTCAATTTTAAATTGAAACTTATATGACAGGCAGGGCAATGCGATGAATAGCGAAATTTTTTTTTTTTTTTTTTTTTTTAAGAAATATATACAGCCGTTGCGAGTTTTACTATCTGTAAAACTCTCAAAACCTATACAATAGGGTAGATGACACTTTAGTCAAAATAGTTACTTTTATCATTTGTCAAAACGATAATTTTGTATGAAAAATATACTAGATACAAACCTGTGACGTCACTGTTTATAAGCAATACATTTCAATGTTTATTTGATTAAAATCTTTTATATAAATTCAATTGCTGTTCGTTGGTCTCGCTAAAACTCGAGAACGGCTGGGCCGATTTAGCTCATTTTTGTTTTGAAATGTTTATCGTAGTATAGGGAAGGTTTAAACGGTGAAAAATTAAAAAAACTTTAAAATCCAAATCGTCACGTCACGTCACGAAATGAAGAGCTGTAATAATTATATTTTCCGAGATGTTTTCTAATATTCGTTTTAATTGAGGAGACATCGGTATTTATTTACGAAACAGTCAACTACCCTATTAGAAGGACAGAAGCTTTATAGGTATAGTGGTATGTTGTCAGAGCACACCCGCACGCTAGCGCTGCAGCAGCTGAGCGAGAGCGTGCTGCACGCGCTGTCGTCGCTGGTGGGCGCTCAGGCCGCGGCCAGGGGCGCGCACAAGCTGTTCCACACGCTGCAGAACACCACGCACAACAAGCAGCTCTTCTATGTAAGTTTCCTCATTATCTCAGCCAAAATCACAACTGGATATAGGTATCTACAACCGGCCCTATGCTGCATGCATGCTGCCCATTTCCAACCTCTTCCCGCGACATTCATCGGGTAGTTACATCACCTTACAAGGGGGTAGTTTATCTCTTATCTATCACTGATTTAAGTGTAGGAAAGACGATATTTTTAACACATTTTTACTAGCTTCACCTGTATGTTTGTTTGTTACCGACTATTGTAATCGTGTTTTTGAAGTGAAACTTCTAATGCGACTTCCAACAAGGTTGCATTAAACGTTAAACGGTTGTGTTAAACGTTTAACGCTGCCATGAAGGGGGAATGAAAGCACTGTTGCGCATTAAGAAGTTTTCAAACATTTAACGCTACCATGGAGGGGGGGGGGGGGGGGGTATGAAAGCACTGTTGCACATTACGAAGTTTCACTTATTCCGCGCGGAGGGACTCCACGCTTTTTTTTAAAGTGAAACTTCTTATGCGACTTCCAACAAGGCTGTGTTAAACGTTTAACGGTTGCGTTAAATAAACGTTTAATGCTACCGTGGAGGGGTATGAAAGCACTGTTGCATTTACGTTTTGATATTTTTTGTTTTTACGAACCTATTGTATCCAATGCTGGACAAAGGCCTCCCCCGCAACAAACCACTTCCCTCTATCCAAGGCCAGTTCGGGCCAGTCTTTGTGATAGGCGTCAAGATCGTCGCGCCATCTTTTACGGGGTCTGCCTCGTCGTCGGCGTTTAATAAATACATATATGTATATATGCCTGCCATATATGTCTCTATCTAAGACTTGAAACGGAAATCAGTAGTTATATTACAGATAAGTTGACATTAGTATATCAGGGACTTATCAGCAACCTGTGATGACAGCAAATGGTTAAACTGGCACTTATTATTTAAAAAAGAGATTTTCAATATCATTTATTAAAAATGTACAATAGAACGTTAACGTTCTTATAAAACAGCTTGTTTTAAAAACAATATTCAAGCATTTCTATACTTTGACATATATACTGGCCTGGATCAACTCAGTACAACAAACTAATGGTATTATCTAACTCGGTTTATCTTCAGCTTTCACATAGGAGTATAAACAGTAATATATACCAATACCAGTTACTATTCCACAAGAAATAAACCCGAAAGCATATACAGCCATTGCTATAACCAATATGGCCACGCCTATAAATACAATGTACAACCTTGGACTGACTATAGATACCGATATCCGCTTTGGAGTACTGCCCACGTACGAAATTGTCTGAAAATAAAAATATTGTTTTAGCTTCATAAAGAAGTGATATTTACGGCGTCTTATTTAAAGTTCAATATCAGCTTGACAGCAAATTTGTACTTAGTATATTTTCACTATAATTCGTAATTTTATTTTTGATTGATTTCATATATAAAATATGTAGGTAGTTTGGTTTCCCTTTTTTGTCTCTGTAAGACACTTTATTTAAAAAATCTAAATAAGCAATAATAGGAAAATAAATATAATGATAATACTTACACTATATGAAAAGTTTTCTGGGTTATTAACATATAATATTCTCTCTCCAAGTAAATCTTCTGCAAAAGAATTTTTATTAAAAATCAGATCACATATTTTAGCAAATAAAAAATGGATAAAATATTTTTTTTTGAAGTATGCAACAATCGGCTAAAATTTCCTTGGAAAAGAGGGGCGTAGATTCAGCAGTAAGTTATTTAAAGCTGTTGTTGTTGTAGATGAATCACAACATAGAAGACACCCAAACTCCGAAATAGTTATTTGTTATACAAGAGTGCAAAGTTGCTTTGTAACCGCGTGCTCAATTTTGATGACCGAGCAAGCGGAGGATTCAAAAATAAGAATCCTGAGCGTTAGCGAGGGAATCAAAAGAGCACGAGGTGAAAAATCTTTGCACTCGAGTACAACACGTAACTTTTCATCCCACCTCAGCGAGGAAATTACTAAATGCAAAAAAAAATGGCGCGGGCAAAGCAAATTAAAAAAAAGTACACCAAGAAGGTTCCGAGTCTGAGTTTTTAACAAATTAAAAAAGGTTGCATGATAAATTCGGCACCATGTAGAGGTAGAAGTAAATAGGTTTAATGATGTTTTGAATTCACAAACTTATTGCACACGATGTTCTAAATTCAATTTACTTTATCCTCTAGCGGATTAAAACGGCTTTTGCACTCAGATATCGAAGGGCCAAAATACTGTTTCCGAGATGGGGGGATGAAAAAAAAATTTTGATCAAACAAACATATGGAAACTCTGCACAGCAGTCGCTTGCTACAATTGCGCCAGGGCAGTCAAATAGTTGTATTCATCGAACCCTCTGTCACGAGCTCAGCGGTAGTATCACATGTGTGGTACTACAACTATAAGGGTCAATTAAAATATTAAAACTTACCACTACTTCCAACTCCAATTTTATTAAGTTCATCCAATTCCCCTTTTCTTATAGTAATAGTGTTGTAGTCCTCACTATACCGATACATCTCCTCTGATAATACTGTAGTGAAGTTCTCTTTATCCTTAGTTCGTTCTTTGTATGACATGAACCTCCTTTGTATTTCGTTCAGGAACAGAAATGTCCTGGATCGTTGACATAACTGAAATTAGGTAGGTATAACTTTTATTTAAATTTGTAATAATACATTTTTTCACTTGTGGGATATCCAATAGGCTGCCATGGATCTATAAATGACGAAGATAATGATACGCTAAAGATTATACTCATAGACATAATGACGAATAATTTATCGCATTGCTCTTCTATACCATTGCGAAATTTTTATTTGACCTAATATTTGAATACCACAATAATAATTTTTAGAAGGGATAACACAACAGTATGTTTTGCCTTTTAACTTATGTAAAAATATTTAATAAAATAAATTCGAGTTTTATGCGGGGTGATTGCCTCAGACCTCCACAGCCCACGTAGGTACTAGACGACATCAAAGATCTGTGGACTCTAGCGCTTCAACTACTCCTAACGCTTGCCAAGGTGTTCGCATGGCAACCGGGACCAAGGAGTTAAGTGCTCTCCGAGGCACGGGGGGGTCTCAATATGTTACGAATGGCCACCCATCATACTGACCTGGCTAAGATTGCTTAACTTTACAATGTGTTACCACTTAGCCACGAGCCCGGCTCCCTTCCTCCCTGTAACTCTAATTGCCTTAAGTAATTAAAAAAGTTAATAGGCTGAAGTTATTATTTTTCTTAACAATACTATACCTTTATTTTGTCTAAAATCTAAGAAATAGGGATCCAACAATAAAATCAATTAAAAATAGAAAACAAAACAACGATTTATGTAATAAACGTTTACTTGACTTAAAGTTTGTTCACGGCTTGCTAGGCTGTTTTAGATCTTTATCAGGCGATTGTAACGGATTTATGGCATTTGACAAGATAATTACAAACACTTGGCATCTTGATTTGACATGACATTATTCACGCCAATTAATTCCATGCCTTTTTGTCTCTTTAATTTTTATTAAAATATCAATTTTTTATGCAGTTTGTTTTGAAAGTTTCATGTCATTCCTAATTATATCTAAATTGTCTGTTTTTATTGACGGTTCCAAACATATAAACCATTAAAGTAGGAAAAGGAGTTACGGATTTTTGTAGACACTCGCTACTAGTGATGTGTGTCTCACTCTTATCTACCTTTGCACCTCGAGGCTTTGCATTTTGGAGCTGTGGACCAAAGTCTAAATTCAATATGTCTGTTGTAAACATCAGAGGCACTGTAGAAAGAGAGTGCATATGCGTGCTATTTATCTATATCTATACAAATAAATAAAATTGCAGTGTCTGTTTGTAATATTAAAATAACCGGTTTTTAATAAAAGAATATGTATGTAGTGGAGTAGTAGAGCCACGCTGGTTTAAGCACGAACGGGCCGGCTCGACCGGGGCGGTACTACCCTCGCACAGAAAACCAACGTAAAATGACAGCGATCGTGCTATCGTGTTTCGTTTGTGAGTGCGAGACCGGGGAGGCCCAATGATGCAGAAGCATCACTAGGCCGCCATGGTGTGGGTCACCATGCTGCATTGTTGCATTGTGTGCATTCGCAGTATGGTGACCACCACTCTTGGATTCTGCTTATGCTTTCCATCAGGCAGAGTAGTAATTGCTGCACACCCAAACAAAAAATGTATACACGGTACATTTACCAAAATAACATTTTTTACAATTTTTGTCTGTCGGTCTGTCTGTCTGTTTGTTTGTGCGGGTAATCTCTGGAATGGCTTGACCGATTTTGACGGGACTTTCACTGCCAGATACTTTTTTAGACTAGCTTTGTCCCGCGGCGTTACCCGCGGTTATTGTTGTACCGCGGGTAACACCGCGTTTAACATAAGTTTCAAGTCTAGTCAGCAATAAGTATAGATAGGTAAACAAAGAACCAACAATACGTTTATTTTTACAGCGGCTTTTGGGCTAGGAGTTTACAAATGACAGTAATATTTTCTCCAAAAAATCAAAAGTATCACAAGTTACATAGTGTACTAAGTAATATTCGTTAAAACGGCAAAAGCAATAGCAATAGGGGATGAAGGTTAGTATACAATTCTCATTTGCGAAAATATTTGAAAAATATTGCAATTCAGTAATAGTGCATTGTGCTGTTGGTAAATAAAATTATTTTGGAAATGCGTTATTACTTATTACAGTCGCTATTGTGCATTTAGAATAAACACCCATTGTATTAATACAATGGGTGTTTATTCTTAAGAGCTTTATCACAATACAAAATCAAAGTCATAAAAAACTCTACAATTATTTTTAAATTTTTAGTTTATGTGTTCTATTTAAACAAAATAAACGTGATGATTTGAACAAATTTCCTCGTTTTACCGAGAATATTAGCTAAAAATTTTGACACCAAGTAACAGGCAGCCAAGAGGATATTCAAAAATCTAAGTGAATTCTGTTGGTTAATTTAAAATCATCATGAGACAAGGTGACATGACCCAAACTTTATATAGTCCGTGTCTCGTTCTTTTGCGATGGTAAAACCTATTAAAGTGACTCTACTCTGCCTGGTAAAATGCAAGAGCATTTATTAAAATTTCTAGATATCGTATTAACTGTTGCATTGCTAATTTATGGAAACCATGGGACCGGAGTTACCGTGGGAGAGCCACGCTTCGGCATGCATGGGCCGGCTCGACCGGAGTGATAACGGCTTCACAGAAAACCGGTGTGACACAGCGCTTGCGCTGTGTTTCACCGAGTGAGTGATGATACCGGAGGCCCATACCCCTCCCCCGATCCCCCTCCCTATCCCCCAAAGGCCGGCAACGCACTTGTGACGCCTCTGGTGTTGCATGGGCGACGGTAATCGCTTACCATCAGGCGATACGTCTGCTCGTTTGCCCCTTATCCCATAAAAAAATAACAAATAATTTATTTTCGTCTCTGAAATATTATTCGGTGTCTAGATAAAAATCAGACTCATGTAGCAAATCTTTTCTCTTCAGAAACCTGACATTCAATTTAAAAAAAATCAATCGAAATTTGTATTCAGTACTAGCTGCCCCTGCAGACTTCGTTCTGTTGACATTATCGCCAAATGTTTTAATTTACATAATAATTTCCCTCACAATTTTTACATTTTTTCTTTCCATAAAGGCCTGTATTCACTTTGTATAGTGCAAGTGCAGGTTGTGAAGTGGAACACGTGTGGCTGGGACTGCGAAGTGCAAGTAGTGTCCAATTCAATTTAATGCGTGTGAGTGCAGGTGTAAAGTGAATGATTTGACTGCACGATTGGCCTAGTGGTTTAAGCGGTCGCCACGCCGGCGCCGCTTCCTACTGTGCCAAGTGTTTTGGGTTCAAATCCCACATGGAACAGCACTTTATGTGATCCACAAATTGTTGTTCTGAGTCTGGGTGATCTTTGTGTCCGTTTCATGTATATTTGTAAAAGTCCCCCGTGACAAAAAATGTATATTCCTAATGCGGGAGTAGTCCTTTTAAAAAAAAATGAGTTTAACTTTCTTAACTTCTTGCGCATAATGTCGACTTCAAGCTTCTTATTTTTGTGTAAACTTCTTTCCTTCCAAACCTCGGTATGTTCATAGCGTCACATATTCGTAAAAGTGCCGCATCTCGGGCTCTCTTAATGTTGTAGCTAGGGGCTTTACAGTGTAAAGGCATTGAGATATATCTATAGAGTCGCAAACTTCATTACCACACGTCGCAAAAAATGTAACAGCTTTGAACGTTGACGATGTAGCTTTGAAACCATTAGACCTTTGAAAGTAAAACATACGCATGTCTCACTTACACGCGTTACAAGTACAACGACGTAGTTAAAAAAAAAAATTTAGTTGTGTGCTGTCCACACGTGTTCCACTTCACAACCTGCACTTGCACTATACAAAGTGAATACAGGCCTTAAGAACCATTCTTGTAACGTAACAAAAAAAAACATATTGGTCGCGCGGTTTCAGGTTTTGTGCCTATCAACACATTTGGCGATTCGATTTTATTTATTATCGTATATCTATATATCATTCGATATATTTATGTTAATTTTTACAAATAGTAGAAATAAATTAATATCCTTTTTAAGCATGATTTTCAACTATAAAATCCAGAACTTCATACTCACCTTATCTGTTATACAGAAGTAAACGTACTTGTTTTCGACTATGTAGTGTAATAAGTAAGTTCCGTGTGAATAAGTCATTTTGTTGTTGCATTGAGGCAACTTGGCCAGCACTAATTCTGCTATCTCTACGAAGTTTCCATCGCAGGATGCAAAATAGGATAGTATGGTCCGTTCACTAGCCACAGCACTAAATAGAATGGGCATTCTTTAAAATATATAAAAAATGTTTTACGCTTTTTATTTAAATTAACACTCAGTCTTTCACAAAATGTTGTACAGATAATTTGGTGTCTTGTTTTATTCAGTTATACTTTATTATTCTATATTTTTTTATTTTTAACGTTGTCACTGCACAGATACGAACCGCAACTGATTAAAGTAGCATATCATCCCACTCACATGTCTTCCCGTTGCGTACGAAATATCGCGGAATCTAAAATTATTGGCCCGTCATTCGACCGAAACACGTTTCTCGCTAAAAATGTCACTACTTGTAGTTAATGTAGGTATACGAAATGGTACGACAAGTGTGCGGAAACGTGTCTAGCGGTGAGAGGAACGTGGGCTTTTATGCGATCAAAGTGTTTTTTTAATAGAAATCAGTTCATTGATATTTTTGTTTCTAAAACATTATTTCATGCAATCTAGAGTACCGTCTGGTTCAGTAGGTATATGCGGTTATCGTTACAACCCTGGCGTTCTAGAAAATAATTTTTTTTTTAAATAAATCTGCCCACTTTTGCCTACTGCTCTTTATTAGATATCTCCATAAATTTTTACTGAACCTTATTCAGAACATTATTTGTTCTTTTGGGTAGTATATAGAAGTTTCATGCTGTAAGAAATATATATTTCATCAACAGTTTTACTAGTCCACTGCTAGACATAAGCCTGTCCTTAGAGATGTACATTTAGACTTAACCTTGTATCCTAAGCACACGGGGCGGTCGTGAAACGTGCGTCTACTGCGCGTATACGCGCAGATACAGCGATACGGACGCGCTGTAGTCGCTCGTAGACAATCCACGTCAGTTGTACAATGACGTCGGTTGAGACAGCACTGCTTACGCTGGCTTTAGTAGGTACTGCTTTTAAAAAGAAAAAAGATACATCTATTTACAAGTGTAAGAAGATTGTGTGGTTATTATCATACAACATTTACAAAATTGGTATTCCTCCCCTACCCCTCCTCCGACCCTTTCTAAGCGCTTCAAACGCGCTTCACACGCGCGTTTGCATCGAGTTATACGTGCGTTTGAATATAATATAATAAGAACGCAAAAATCGACATCTACGGCGCAGAAAACGCGCGTTCTTGAAACGCGCGTCAACTGCGCGTTTAAAATACGCCGTGTGCTAGCTGCCTAAATGCAATAAAAATAATATGCAATTTATAATGTGTCTTTTAATGTAAATTAGAAGATCTCTGTTTGCGTCAATGTTATTTTTGCTCCTTTACGTTAAGCCGCTATGATATTCAATATCACGTTTGAAGAACGAGAAAAAAATAATTAATATCACCTTACCGTGCGTAATATCCTGATTTGTATTTAATTATTTCAATATTAGTTTTCGTAAGTAAGCTTTTGTAAGTTGATTATCGCGATAAAGTGCCTATGTCCTTCTTCAGGAATCAAAGTATTTTCATGGCAATATTCATTGAAATCGGTGCTGTGGTTCAGCCTTTAAAGGGTAACAGACTGACGAGATACTTTCGAATTTTATAATATTAATATGGATATTATATTTCCTTTCTAGACAGAGGCCTATGTCCAGCATTGGAATATTATAGGCTATTTGTGATTATGAATATATGGGAAACTAGTTGTTGCCCGCGGCTCCGCCCGCGTGTATGTCGGTTATCGCGGCAAAAAGTAGCCTGTGTTATTCTGATGTACAAGCTATATTACTGTAAAGTTTCATTACATCGAAATCCGTTTAGTAGTTTTTCCGTGAAAGAGTAACAAACATCTATCCATCCATCCATACTTACAAACTTTCGCGTTTATAATATTAGTAGGACTTACGACTTTAAACGTTAGTGAAATGTAACAGATTACTCATCTGAGAGCTAATGACAAGTTTTCACTTCTAGTTTCAGATTAGCAGAAGTTATTGTATCGAAGTCTTTAGTCTCTATCCTAGATCAAAGTAGATTAATTTTTTTATTCACCAAGTCTGCTTGTATGTGGGTTATCGCGGTAACGACTAGCCTGTGGTGGCTGTTGGGCATAAGCATTCCTCAAGAATAAAAGTATCTCAATAACAAATTTTATTGAAATCGGTGTAGCGGTTATGTCGTGAAAATGCAAATTGTACAATATTACTATGGATTTCTTGCAAATAAAAATGATCATCTCTTGAAACTTAAAACAAAGTTATTATTGTAAATGTAAAATTACTAAATATTCCAATGTCGATTTAGACAATCGTTTCAACTGGTTGCCAACAACCAGTTGAAACGATAAACTCCAAAGTTTATCACTTTTTAACCCCCGACGCAAAAAGAGGGTTGTTATAAATTTGACGTGTCTGTCTGTCTGTGGCACCGTAGCTCGCGAACGGATGAAGCGATTTCAATTTAGTTTTTTTGTATGAAAGGTGAGTTACGTGCGAGTGTTCTTAGACATGTTTCATGAAAAACGGTTGAGTCGTTTAAAAGTTATGGGGGTGAAAGTGGGGAAGAATAACCGAATGTCTGCAAAAATATTATCGAGTGGGGTCTTAAATGAAAGCGCATAACGTGTTTTTTACTTTTTAAAGGGAACTCAGGTTATTATGTCGGGGGTTTTTTAAATTTTGAGAATTTATAGATTATTGTCATAACATGTTTAGACAATTTAATGTAAGTGTAAAATAATTTAACATAATCCAATATTCCATTTATAATTCATATGAGTTAATTGTTTCAGGAACTCTTCGAATTGGTACTAATGGAGGTATTTCCGGAGCTCAAACGCTATCACTGAATCTCTAGTTAAAGTAATGACAATAGTTATGTATTACACTGTGTAATTGTATTACAGGGATAAAATCCAAAGGACACTACTTCGAATATATACAATTGTATAAAAAATACTATACTCTTTAAGAGACATTCCTCTTTTTATTTTTTTTATGTATGAGCCTGTCAAAGTGACTCTACTCTGCCTGATGGATAACATGAGTAGAATCCAAAAGTGGTGGTCACCATACTCATTGCGAATGCAACAATGCAGCATGTAGCAGGTGACCCACACTATGACGGCCTATTGAGATGCTTCTGCATCTTTCTTCCTCCTTTTGTAAATCTAACTTCGCTATGTTGGTATACTTCGAGATGACTGCACATATCTTTTTTACATTTATATCGCTTTTAAATCAGCAGTCTAAAACGTAGATGCGTCAAATATTCAATGTTTCTAATGTGGAACATCTTTCCTCGCACTTTTTACAATCTTTGTAAGTGAATTTTAAAAAGAATAAGCATGTACTTAGCTGACAGTTGAGTAACCGCGTGCCATTCAATTTACGGTGGTTTTGAATAACCTATCTCTAGTTAAAACTGGAGATAATCTATATATTTTTCGCAATTCTTTTAATATGATTGATTCAATACTTTTATTAAAGTGAAGGATGTTTATTTTTCTTTTTATTGACCTTTCTCTAGTTAAAGCTTGAGATCGTCTATATATTTTTTTAATTTCTTTCAAAATGTTTGATTTAATACTTTTTTTTTAAAGTCTTTGTTGCCAAAAAAGATCAAATACTCTTTTTAACGTAAATTCAGACCGTTTTCAATAACTTATCTCTAGTTAAAACTGGAAATATGTTGTTCAAAACTGCTGTTAACCTACGAGTGCGTACGGTACTAAATGTCTATTGTTACACATCATATTCCAAAACTATATGGCTCTTTTTTAGTGTAACAAAGTTTTGTTACACAACGAATGGCAATTGTACAAAAAACATAGATCTAATTGTGTTGTAAGATTTAACTATTCATGTGAAAAGTGCTTATAAATGTTTGTTTTAAAATTTTATGTGTGAGAGTATACTAAGGTATTATATTATGCCTATATTATATTATTATAATATATTATATAATATAATATATTATTTAATATTTTGATCGTGTCGCGAAGTCAACAGTATTTGACATTTGACTGTACGTCAAGAAAAGATAATTTGATTTTGATTTGGAACTATTTAATATTGTGTACGGTCTTGTACGGTATTACGTACGAATTTGAATTTACTAATGTTTCAACCAGGTTGTAATAAGCGTGGTTACGATAAACGTCATAGTAAAGTTTAAAATATAGCATTTAATGTTGTTTAGTTATCATCATCATTTATATAAGAGCTACGTTGTTTTTGATGCAGCTTTATCCAGCTCTCCCTGTCCAGAGCCGTATACTTGACCTTCTCATACGTCGCAACCGCTACTTTTTCCTTAATCTGGTCTATATAACTATGTCTCGGTCTTCCTCTCTTTCCTTCTATTTTTCCCTCTATGATGTTACTTATAAAGTTATCATGGCGTATAAGGTGGCCTACCATCTTGCCTCTTCTAATTTCTATAGTAAATATCAACAGCCTTATCTCTTTCACTCTTCCTAGAACTTCTTCTTTGCTTAATTATGTACTGAAAATGTTAAATTTAAAATTTGCCCATATATAAGCTAATGTAGATCTTAATGCCAGTTTTACAAGTTCCTGATTAAGTTGCAGATAGTTATGTATAATAAAACACAAATTACCAGATGAAAAATGCCATGCAGTTACTTTTATCCATTTTTTACATGTCTAGTATGTTCAGTTTCAAAAGTCTCGGATAGACATATCCCTATCCAAGACTTGTGAAACCGAAATCTGTAATTATTTTACAGATAAGTTGACATTAGTCTATCACGAACTTTATCAGCTAATTGTGATACTGGTCCTCAAAATTGTTGCTTTAGTTGCAATTGTATTTGAAGTAGACTTTCTTAAATAGAAGCGGTGATTTTATGTCATGTGTTTCATTAAACAGTAGTATGCCACCGACTACTAAAGTATTAATATATATAGATAGCCATATATAAATGTTAATCGTAAGTTTAGTTATAGTATAACGATCTCATTTCCTTGATAACATGACTCTTTAAAAATAACTCTGTTACATGACTAACTTTATTAAATAAGTGAACTTTATTTTCTACAAATTCATTTCCTAAAAATATCACTGCCAAGATCTTGAGATAGCGTCAGATAACCAAAGAACACTACTGAAATGTGGATGCCCTCGTTTTTACGTAAATAGCTTGTTCCTCAAAGAAATTGGTTAAACTTTCTCGTTTCTTAGCTTGTCATTTATCCACAGGAAATCAGAACTGAATCTCACTAGAGTACTAGACCATCCCTTAACTTTGCAGGCAGAGTTGTCAAATTTGTTTTTTTTTTATAATTGAAGAAAAAACACTGAGTCACTTTTCAAACGCGGTTCTAGAAAGATGTTAAGGGTTTTCTCTAGTTGTGTTCATTTGTTCTCTTCCATCTAGTCTTGTTTTAGGTTCCCATCGGATACAAACGCTCTCTCTCTCTGTTATTGTATTAATTCAAATTTGTTCTGACATTGTCATCTGACGATTACATAGCGAAGCGATAAATTTACGTTTTTATGTAGTTCATAATAATTTATTATTATCTTTAAGTACCTACAGAAAACCAAATGTAATCTACGTAAAATATTTATTTAAAAGTGTAAACCTGATTTATAAATTAACAAATGTCGTAGAAAATTTGTTATAGAAATCTAAAGCTTACTGCTTGTATATAAGGCATAAGGTTATATTTTTGTATTTTTTGTAGTATTTGTGCCAAAGAGTGCACTTTAATACGTAATGATTTTCATTTCAGCCATTGATGCGTATGATTGTAAATGTTCAAAGGACATCGACCACTTTATAGGGGCTCCCGACCTAGACATATTATGTAGATAATTTATTTGAAAAAACGATATGTTATTTTAATACTATTGGATTGTGACTAATATTTAAAAACAACTATTTATATTATTCATATATCGGCTGTCCACGTTCAGGTAAAGATTGGTCGGTGTCCTCTATTAATATAACATTCCAGAGTTTCACTTAAGTATTGTACGTACCTGAATATTTTGGTAAGCAGAATCTCAAATACGTCTTATATAGTTAAAGTAATTCAATCATTTCCGTAAAAGTTTTACTTGTTGTGAAACTGGAACCATTTTCGTAAAACTAATGGTACATTACATAGAATATGAGATTTCCACACGCACACGCTGTAGACACATATTCGAATAATAATACGCTGAAAATCGAAACAGTTAAATAGTTCAATTAAAAGTTTAACTAAAAAAGAATGTTTAAAATCGGTCCACAATTGACGGAGGAATCAGTGTACATACATTAAAAAAACATACCAATCAAATTGAGAACCTCCTCCTTTTGAAGGTCGGTTAAAAATGATTTAAGTTTCGTATTAAGTGTTAATGATATTGTGTGCCATGAGTGTAGGTAAGCTAATCCTATTTCACATAGCACGTAAGCGTAAGGCGTTTAGAGACAGTATTTTTTAAACGGCAACTCCCGAATGAGGTATGTATATCCTGTATCGCGGCGGACTTAACAAACATACATGAAACGTACACAAAGAACACCCAGACTCCGAACAACAGTTTGTCAATCACAAAGTGTTGTCCTTTGTAGGATTTGAACCAACAACACTTGGCGCAGTAAAAAGCGGCGTGGGAACCCTTAAACCACTAGGCCAACCGTGCAAGCAATTGCCACTATGATTTTAATATACCTACTATTATTTTATTTTCACTCCTGTTAATGTGACTCTTTCTTTTAAATGAAGTAAGGCAAAGCTCACGTGGATATGATACTTAAAAAGTTGCCTAATCAATTTATTTCTTTTGACTTTAAGATGTTGTTTTGTTTAATGACTGTGTGTTATTGAAGATACTATTTTATTCCAATGGCACTGTCATTACGTTACGATTTTATTTTTAAGGAAATTTTGTCAACGAAGTAGTGTTAAATTTGTGTATACGGTACTCAAAGTATACACATAGAAGAGTAGAAATCAAAATTTTATTAACAATATGTTAAGAATACAAAAAAGTTATCGTATCCATATTAACCTATTATTAACAAAAAATACGTGCGGCACTCGAAGACTGCCGCGGTAAAGCTATTGCATAGCATTTTTTGTCAACTTATGCAATTATATTTTTTTTATTTTATTTTGCCAGTTTCTTATTTAATATTGTTCAAAAAGTATTTAAATAATATAGGGCTTTAGTGATCCTCGTAGTTACGAAACAGCTCAACAGATGGCGCTGACCGGTTTTTATTTATGCAGTATTTTTTTTTTCTTTGAACATGTATACTTACTGGGCGCTCATGCGGTGAGTGTTGCATTATAAAGATATGATAGATACCTATACACCTATAGGTATACTTTCTCACAAACAGCTGCTTAAGCCTAAGTTAAAACCAAAGTCACTGCCTGGCTACAACAGCTCGATTATCAAATGACTGAGGACCTACTCAAACAAGTAACATAAACACCATTACGCTTAATCTAAACTAACTCATTCACTCATACACACAGATTCACACACACATACATATATAGGCATGCACGCACACGCACTCGCAGACACACACACACACACACACACACACACACACACAACACACACACAACACACACGCACACGCTCCCCCACACATGCTCACATATATACTAAAATAGGCTCCTGAGTATATGTTTATTTTTTCTCAAAATAAAACTTCTAAATGTATTTAGTAAGAATGTGTAATTTATATGAAAAATACACAGCGATACCACATGTTTCTTTACTGCAGTACTGTAAATCGGCGACGGAACACTGTTCTTCCAAAATACAGGTTTTTGCTTAGTTTGGAATGCAGTTTCTGTACCTTTTGTGTAACACATTCCTGTAATCTAAAATTGTAAAAATGTCTACACCTGTCAATGTGTTTTTGTTCTGTGTTCAATAAATGCATTATTATTAAAAAAAGCCGGACATACACGTTCAAGTATACTTGCGCAAACCCAGACTGTTTTGTCTGTCTGTGCTTGACTTCGTGCGTGACAGAGACAGCCAGATTCGTTGATTCGTCGTTCGGAGCAGCTCGTCTCGATCCGTGCGAGCTTCGGGTGTTAGGTTTTATTTTCGTTACGTTACGGAATTTCTTGATTCGGTCGCCACGCTCAAAAGCCTCAAAGCCCGCGATAAAAGCTATGCAATAGCTTAACATTAAAAACTTAATCAATTGGCGTCGAAATTAGTCTATAAATCCTACTAATAATGGACGAGAATACATTTTTACCAAACATAAATTTTTCAATTTTACCAAATAGTATTCTTTGGTTCTCAAATTTTTTATTCCAAAGTTACGTACGAAATTTCATTATCAATTATTTGGTTAAAGAACGAGTATCCTTGCCTAAAGATATAAAAGATTTTGAATTTCCTTTTTTTATAATTTATTTATAACTAGTTTTCTTGCTAACCTATCAAACTGTGCTAAATTCTTGCATCAGGTAAGGATATACGTATCACGTTCATCAGTAAACAAGCAAATTTTGCCGTTTGAAGTAAACTCACTCTCAGTATTAATATGATTTGCCGTTTACCTTCAGTAAGTTTAACTTGTAACATAAAAGTAAAATCTGCACTGAATCGACAATCTTTCTTTTTTGCAGTGTTTTAAAATATTTTCATATGATAAAACTGGTCTAACTATACTACTTGACTGTTCTTAGTAACTCATAAAAAAAATCATGACTATGCAATTTAAGTATTATAGGTAAAATAAGGTTTAAGTTTATACATACTGTTTCTTATTGTTGCCATTAAGTATGTCTTTCGTGATCGATGTAAATAAATACAAAAATATGTCGTGTTTAACATAATTGTATATTGTGGATCAAAATTAATCGAAGAGTATTAAAATCTTTATATTTGTTAAGGAGAAACCCTAATGAATAAATAAAACTGCGTGTAACAGTTTTCAATAAAAAAAGTTATACATACCTGTACTCTGTACCTACCTACGTACTTCTTGAATAAAAAATAATAATTCTTAAGTCGTTAAAGAAACTACTACATGATTAAGCAAAATACGAGTGCTATGTAAAACTATTTTAATAACTTTTTATAAATGAAAAGTTTTTCTAACGTTACACTTTGAAATTTATCTAGCCAGTTCATTAGTGTGATCTTGCATTTGCCGTTGTGTGATGTGTCGTTGGGAAAGCAGTTAATCTACATAGTAACTTATGAAGCTATAAATATATATTAAGTGTTATGTTTCGTATTGTTGTCTAAGTGTAAACGACGAGTATTGTATATAAATGGTTAACATGAAATAAAATAGTATGTGTATTTTATGACATCGTTTCATTTCTTTATCAAGTTCAAAACTTATTCATTATCACTTACATGTACAGCATAGTCTATGTTGGTACTTACCGACAAATAATTATAACTGTACACACATCTTATTTTTTTTCTACGTGAGTCACCTATGACTCTACACAGGTACGGACGCATACCAGGCGCGGTTCCAGCCTGAAATTTTGAGGGGGGGTCACTAATCAAATAAGTCGAGTAAATTAGACTTTAAATTAGACTGCACAATACACAATTTTATTTCACACAATAAAACAAATGGATATCTTTTTTATATGTAAATCTCTTGGATCATAATATTTGAGACGTCTATGACAATCTCTGGATGAATATTTAGAGGATCTTGCTCCGTTGGGGGACGAAGGGCGTGTATGGAACTCCCGACAAATCGGTCTAACCACTAAACCCCGGCGGCGGCCTACATCGACAGTCAAGAGGAGCTCCAGGAACGCATCAGCGTTGCAGCGTTGCATGCAGAAGCACCTCCCCGAAGTGTGACCCTCTAGCCAGTATTAGGGTATCGTCTGCATAGCAGGCGACACTAAGGCCCGAAGTCAGACTAGTGCGAAGGCCCGCATCATATGCGAGGTTCCATAACAATGGGCCCTATACAGAGCCCTGGGGAACCCCAAAACATACCTCCGTTCCGATCGACAAACTTCACTGTCCTGTCGCGCTGATAGACCTCTATTACGGCACGCAGGTAAGTCGGCACCTCGTGATATTCAAGGGCCTCTCTAATCGCGCCCCGTTGAAGGGTGCCGAAAACGTTAACGATATCAAGGCTAACTACCAACACCCCCCCCCCCCTCCCGATCGGACTGTCGAACACGACAGGGAGTCAACACCTATATAATAGCGTCCACTGTCGAACGTCCCCGTTGAAATCCAAATTGGCAGTTCGATAGATCAGAGCCCACTCGCGACAGGTGCTCGCTGATTCGGTCAGAGATAACTCTCTCAAAGAGTTCCTATCCTTTGATTTCTTATCTCGATTGAACAATTATGGAAACTGATAAGAATAAGAAAATCAGGTTCTAGTAGCAGATTTTGGGCCTCGTTGACGGCCTTTAGGTAAAAACAGCAAGTCTTTAAAAATAATTATTATTGCGTAAGGGGCTAACTGGTAGGGGTACCTGATAGTAAGAGACTCGACATCACTTAAGCTTGCCTAGAGTGAGGCCACAGCATAATGCACAATATTATATGTACTGCTTGGCAATTAACAATTTTTTATAAAATTGTTATAGACATTATGAGTACCTTAGTAGTTATAGGTAAAAAGCAAACAACATTTTAGGATAATTTCTATATTTTATTCTCAGTACAATAAATTATACAACAGGTTTTAACACCTCCAAGAGGCATCAAAGGTGTAAAAGCTGTTTGTTTCATTTACACTTTATTAAATACTAATATAAATCAAAACACATATTACATTTTGGCACTCATTTCCTTATTATGATTAATTGCTTCGATGAGTTCTTAGTGATTTGGATCAAGTCACTTCAGTATATTTACGTGTGTTGAGGGTCATATTTTACCATGATGAAATTTGATAACAAGAAATAATAATAATTAATAAATAAATAAATATATATGTATACATATCCATCATTGCTGATAACCCACACTACAATTGCCAAAGCATTCGGTATCACAGCACTCACTATATTATATTCCATCATTCCTTATGAGCTATATAATTAATAAAACAATTCACATAAAATAGCATAAAATATTTATCTTAAAACTAATACGAAACATTATAACGAGAATGTGAAATAAGTTGAAGCCTCTTTAATTCGTTAGGATTTTATTTATATGTTTATCGTTTCCATCAAGACTATTCAAGACTTGCAAAGTTATAAAATATGTAGGTATAATGTGAATAAATAAAAGAGGATTGCAATTGCAAGACTCATTTTGTTGCTCGTTACAAGAATGGCGCGAAATTGTTTTTTTTTTGTGTTTAGCTACAGGGATATAAGTTTATTATTTGTAATATGTGTGTTTACTTTTACAATGTGTTTAGTAGTAGACATAGGGCGGATTGTTTCCATGATATTCCCAAATACCTAACATGTAACTTGTGCCCAAATGAATAGGTACTAAAACCATCTGGTAATATGGCGAAGTGAGCATACTTTACATATAAATAAATCAACATGTCTAATATTCTTTTGTATACAATACATATTTAGGTATATAAAAATTTAAAATATTTCAAACTTCTGAAGTTTTTCATGCATATTATAAAATTCAATTATAAGTAGTTACAATAATGTTAAGAAAAGGAACTATCGTTTTACAAAAATGTCAGATACCAAAAACCACGTATTGGTTGTGGTTCTAATCGCTATAAAAATATATTTTAACTGTCTTAATTATTCGTATTCAGCCATCAAAGGTAGTTTGAAATAGAGAAATAATACGTTAAGGATTTACTTTTTCGGCTCTGCGCCCATCGACGTCCGTCCTAATTCTACCTTAGATTAAAACACCCTGTGAAATATTAATAATTTCTCCTGTCTTGAATAACCGAATTAAATATTTAGATCATTTAACAAAGCGATTTTTCAAGTAAGTTTTATTGTTACTTTAACTATTAAAATAACAATTTCGTTAGTGTTAGGACCAGCTGAAAGCGATAAAGTAATCGTATTAATACCTAATTACCTAAGTTGTTCTAAATAAATATTAGGTATGAGAGAGCTTTGTGCTGCAGGTGTGCATTATCCATTTAGAGTAGGCGTCCTTAGAAATGAAAACAATTAAACATAAATACCACGAATTATAAATAAACTGTATATTTACAATACCAATTATGTCTGCCAAAATAATTGGTAATTAAAACTAACTATTTACACTGATATTTTATTGTCACCATTTTAAAAGTGGTGAATTAAATCTATTTAAGAGACCTTTCCCATATTTCATGTAGGTTCAAGTTTTATCAATCATTACAGTATTACGTAGTGAATTAACGAGTTCCTGTCTATGTAAATTACTCAATAAATATTTACGTACGTTGGTAAAAAGTTCTTGTTTATAGAGTGACTCGTCTCAACACGTTGTTAAAACAGTCTCACTGCAATTATTGATAGTTATACTAACAATAACTTATAATAAAATAGTACAAAAGCAATGTATTAAATATATCCTAACTTAAATATACTTAGTAAGGTAATTAACATTGTGCGATACCTATAGGTTTTTGTGCGGTAAAACAAAATCGATGAATAATAAAATTAATATAGTCTAAAGCCACTTTTTTAACGCTCATAATTAACATAATAAATGTTTTTTTTAAACAAAATAGTAAATATTCCAAAGGAAGTAAAAAAACTGGGTTAATTTAAAATCTAACAAGTAAATTTACTTATTTATGCTTGCAATTTCATTATTGACTACATGGTATTTGTAACTCCTACATTAAAATGATTTTGTCTCCATAATGATCGGCATTTTTTTTCATTTAGGTACCCATAATATGTAGCATCAACAATTTAATAAAGTTGTGACGAGTCTCTCTATTACTAATCTCTAATATGTACACTGGGTACACTTCTAAGAGATCGGGACATTACTTTTCGTCTAACAAATAAAATATTTCTTTTAAATCCCTATTTCTTAGTTAATGGTGTTTCTGTACACTGGCTGACTAACTGTCTATTGAAACCGCGTTGTTTTTTTCTTAATTACAATAAGTTTTAAATGTAATCTTCTCACTCACATCAATGAATGCTTTTACATACCATATTGGAATTGTTCTGAAATGAAGAAAGATGTCCTATTTCTTATCTTCATTTTGAAACTATTCCTTAAACACACAATAGGTACCTACGTTATATTATGTTTATTTTATCTTACTCTCTACTTTGGGTTGAATTTTGGAGATCATCATTTGTACAATAAAATTATAATAAATATTTTCAACAACCTCGTTACACATTTACGTTTTTTTTGTAACGTGTGTAATGCCCCGATGCGTTAAAGCCACCTCCGTTCTCCGTGAGCCCGCGGAATACGAACGTGCGTCGGCCATTTTGTAAAACTATATCAATACGTCAATATCATGCTGCGAATTTTCAAGAGCTGTTATGCCTGCTAAGCGGTTGAAATGCTCATAATTTATTATAAATTCTGTTCAAAAACTCGCAGTATGACGTCGCAGTTGTTTATCTTTTCAAACCCCATCACGGGATCCATGTACATATTACAATAATATTATCATATTTATTACAAATAGATACACCTATTTACATATGACTGAAATGTCTTATACACTCTGTGCATCTAAACAATTGGCCTATACCTATCAAATATATCAATAATTTTATTTTTTTATCGTAAATGGAGTATATGAAATGATCATAATATTTTAAATGAGAAACTTTAAGTCTCTGACGGATTAATTCTGAATTAATATCGCACTGTAGC
Source organism: Diaphora mendica (assembly GCA_949125395.1). Taxonomy (NCBI): domain Eukaryota; kingdom Metazoa; phylum Arthropoda; class Insecta; order Lepidoptera; family Erebidae; genus Diaphora; species Diaphora mendica. The sequence continues at coordinate 36,517,759 of OX421310.1, read as the reverse complement.
AGTGATGTTGTTTTTATATAATAATCTTCAACCTAGTTAGTTGGTACCTATCTATGATCTAATCTAGATATAGATACGTTTTAAAATCATTAATTTATGTCGTGATTTCAAAATATTTATTTCGCTTATTTATTGATCTTAAAATTACCACAAGTATTTTTTTTATCAGGAATTGACGAATACATCGATATCAGAATGATACAAAAAAGAAATAATGAACTCACTTTTAATGTTTCTGTAGATTTCGGACTTCAGCTGTTAATTAATAGTCTCTTTATATGAATAACTACATTCTAGGCGTTGGTTTCAAACAAAAGCCTTCTTCAATGACTGCGAAGACAAAACAAGACATGCGGCCGAGTATAAACACATCACGGGGTTTACATAATTTGTTGGGGCTAAAAACCAATGCATAGTGTTGCGGTTAAATGCAAAATAACCAGTAAGTATACCATTCCACTCATTACCAAATATACACAGTACTAGCTCGCTAATGCGGACAACCACAGTATTTACAGCGTACCTAGTATTCCTAGAGCGAGTATTTTCAAGAGCATTTAAATAAATATTTTCGGAGCTGAGGATGCAATGAAACTGATAGTACGTAGGTATTAAAGTATCGTACAAAAGCATATCGACACTCCATACTGTTTAATATGTATTATGTAGTTTATGAAAGAATAGAGGCACGATCCTTATAGAAATTGTTAATAGAGCGGTCAGTAGGTAGGTATATACGTTCAAAGTATGATTTTGTTAAACTTACGCATCAATCGAATTTAATTTTAGCGTGACAATGGAAATCCAAAGATATAAAAAATTCTCACCTATAATAAGCATGTATTATAATACAAAAGGCCAAAATATAAGACCAGTAGGACTTGAAATAAATAACTTCACTTACTTGATACACACTTGAATTTACACATTAATTAACCGCATTATTATTCTAAGAGGTCTTGTTATTATCTATTTCAATAACCCATTCTTTAAAGTTTTATTTTATAAATCACTTCCGAAATGTAATAAATTTTATTATAATACCAATGTAAATTAAACGCAGAACTTTAAACCTCTAACCTACCATTTGGATGAATTTATAAGTCACTTTAAATTTTGAGATTTTATTATCACGTTAACATCATGTAGACTTATTTAATTTCAAAAAGTCAAAGCTACGAATGAAATTTCAATACTCCTCTTGATGAGTTCATAGTAAATAAAAAGGATTGTTAAATTGTTACAGATTGGTTTCAGTTTGAACATTCTTTAAAATTAGCTATTTCCTTATAACTCAAACCGAGAAGGACCTCAAGCTTCTAGTATATTTAGGCTCATAGTTCCCTATGCCATACGGTCATAGGTAGGCCATACGTTCATAGTTATCCGAATTCGGCTATCAATACAATGGAGGTGTTTGGGTTACAAGACAGTTTTTTTGCATGTTTATTTTTTACAAAGAAATATAACATTTTAAGCTTTGTCGATTATTAGTCAACTAAACATAATCCTTTATATCTACCAAAACGATTGTACCTTGGATTATATACTTGAAGGCCCTTAATATATAGACTCACAAACACTACTATATAGATACTATATTGGTAATTACGTACGAATATTTTATATAGTGACTATATATTATAAGGACCTACCGATATAATCCGAGAGTAGGTACTACCAGTCTCAACCATACGAACAAAGCACCGAACAAAGGAAAACACATTTAATAATTTCAGTGAAATTTTAAATGTGTCTCTAAAATTATTTTTAATATTTGAGGCATTTGAAGCTAAAAATAATAGCTTCAAAGTATGGCATTTAATAAATTTATATTTATTACTGACACGCTATAGCAGCAAAACTTCTAGCCGAGAATACGTGACGAATCAGCTTGTGAATGACAAGTTATACCGAAACTCATGTATTTGCGATTTATTTATGCTCTGATGTGTCTAGTGGTCCTGATCTCGAATTGAGCTACTTACACTTATTCTTTGCGAAAATATCTTATGTCCTGAGTGCGTTGCCGGCCTTTAAGGTTGGAATACGAACCTTTGGCTACGTTTGAAAAAAAAACACACGCACCCTGATCGATAAAATGAGTTTTGCTATAAGTTGCGGTCGGATTCGTTTTGTTAATCTGGCTAGACCTTCTGTCTTTTACTCAAGTTAGTTCTGCTTCCATTAAAAATCAACAATTTATAAAGGCATCTTATACCGGCCTAACTTATACATTACTTATCATTTCATTCTGACTATTGGTTCTAAGCGTTGATACCGTTCTAATATGTGTTAATACGAGAGTTTAATAACCATAGTAAAATGTGTTTAACTGGGCTAAAAAACTTACAAGGCTACGAAGTAAACCTCAATCCACTAAATCGCACTTATTCTTTGCCAAATGACTGGCGATTGCTAAATGGTGTATCATTGAAACATTAGGCTATGCACAAGAAGTTTTATTTACATGAGCTCCACTCATAAATGTTTAATTATATAAAATTATTTTTGGAATTTTTAATTAGCTTTAAGAAAAACCTGTTATGCATAAAGCCTCTGTATTCCACACTAATAGTTATCTTTAGAGATTCTATGTTGTTTGTTTAAGCGTATGAGTGTAAAGTAACGGGTTCGAAGTCGTCGTGTGTGGCGGGCCTTGAGGGCGGTTGCCGATGTGGTGGCGGAGGCGGTGGCGGTAACAGACTTGTGCCTTCAGGTATGTAAACGTTGGTCACTCGTTCCTGTTAAAAAATGTAATTTAACCTGAGACTTTATGAGAAATATAATTTAAGATTTTAAACCATTGAACACAAACCAAGTGAACTATGTACATAAGTTATTAGAAAGTTAGAAATTTCGTTTAGAGAACACGGTATTACATTTAGGCTAGGTCATATTTTCTTTAATAGTCATACAAATAAGCAAACTAGTATTATGTAGCCAACTGATTCTGTTAATTTGTATGTCGCCGTATTAGTAAGTTAGTCATACTAAAACAGTCGTCAAAAGAACTAAAAAGAACTAAAAAAGAACTAAATCAATAGAGTATCTAGGAAATGTCCATAGTGTTAGGTACTGTACAAAAGTTCGTAAACGATAAGTCTATATGTGTATTATATCATATCTTATGGAATTTTGTTGAAGTTGACAAATGGAGTTTTTATCTAGCTAGAAACTATATTCCCTACCTCAGTAGAGTGAAAGTTGAAGAAAGATTGAGTCGGTATTTACCTGATTTTTGTCATATTTGAAAATGCCCTGGAAACGATTTGTACGACGTTCCATTGGCTCTGCGCTCGGCCCGTCCGCGCCCGTGGTGCAGCTGTAGTTCGGGTTATGGAAGGAGATATGGCCTCCAGAATCGCGATAGTTTTCCTTCAGATCGCCGCCTCGGACTCTATGTAGTTTCACTAGAGTAAAATATAGAGAACATTTTAATATTGCTGTATATTCATTTTATTAATTAACTAGCGACCCGCCCCGACTTCGCACGGGTGGATTTCAGATGCCCCAGCAGACGACACGATTCGTGCATTTTAAATCTGTAATATCTTCGAATATATTCATTTAAATTAGATACTGTAAAGGGCCATTTTGATCTATATTAAATGCACAATGTATTTAATTTACTTAATTGTATAAGGATTCATTTTGTATTGCTTAAAATCACTTCGTAAATAAGCCATTATTTCTTGTAAAAAGAAAGGGAAAAAAATGGTTTTTGTGGGTTATCCCTAAGAGATAGACATATACCGTCGCGGACTTTTTTGTAGTACTTTTTAAGGTGTACTGGTGTGCTGTAGTACATTATTTTGATATATCTCGTAGGGTGCAACCAGCGTTTGCAATATAAGCGCATAAAAATAGAGATAGTATTTACCTTCCTATGCAGATTCGAAAATATTTTTTTTTAAGTAAACTTGTCACATTTATCTTAAAGAAACTCAGCGTGTACGTGTATTTTTAACCGACTTCAAAAAAGGAGGAGGTTCTCAATTCGACCGTATATATGTTTTTTTTTTATGTGTGCTCGCGGATAACTTCTTCGTTTATGAACCGAATTTGATGATTCTTTTTATAATGGAAAGGAGATATTCTAACGGTGGTACCATGATGAGGACATTAAAATCTGATGATGGCATCCAAGAGAAATCGAGTCGAACCTTGAAGTCGGTTTTTGTTAAAATTTTACTTGTTATAAACGATGTTGTATACCTACTGTACTGTATTTCGAATACTGGTTAGGCTAACGGTTGTTACAGCTGCTACGAAATAGTAGGTGTGTATGTAGTAAGACCCAGACCCGCCTAGCCCCTTCCCCACTTCTCTACGAATTATCTTTTGATGGGCTAAAATTTTTCGTAGGTCACTCAGGTATATGAGTTATCTTAAAATAGTTATAAATAGGCATCTACGCATATACTTTAAAGAAGATTCGACAACTTTCTCCAAATATTGTAGATGTCTTATTAAATATTAATTTTGTTAACTTATTTGTTTGTTAATTATAGTATATATATTTTGATTTGCAATTTTTTTTATCAATGTAACATGTAATCTTACGTTTTTCGAGTAATTAAAGTGTAAATTTTCATAAATAGCTCAAAATTGTATATAATAACTATAAATAAAATTCGAAATGGAGTTTTTTTCGATTTTGGCGTTTTCTGAGAAGATTTACTATAGTAACATTTTTTTTTTCACGTAGAGAAAGTAAAGTAGAGATTTCAACGAACAGAAAGTATACCAATTTTTTGAAAAAAGCTGATACTTTGACGGGTAAATTTGCGATTGAAAATTAGGGTGCTTTTTCGATATTAATTCAAAATAAGGTGAAAAAATAAATCTTTCTAATCAAATAAATTACAGCGTATTTGGGACATAAAAATGCAATTTTTCCCCAAATTTCGTGAAAAAAAAGACAATTTTGTAAAAGACAAAAATAAAAAACCAAAAACTTGGTTTTTTGAATTTTTTACATAAATTTTGAGGTTATGTGAAAAAAGTGGAAATCCAAAGTTTTAGATCTTTTCATTACCTACAACTTTGCCATTTGACTTTTTTCCATAGGACTTTTAGTTTTGCCGGAAATCGAGAAAAACCGTTTTTTACCCTTAAAAACTCACCCTCATCCCCTTCCCGACCTCAGATCGCCCGTGAATTATTTTTCCTTTCATTTTTATAATATTCCCTCCTTTTGTAATGGGTTTCATCCTACTATTTTTTTTTTCACTTTTTATTATTTTTAAAGGCTTCTTTCTACCCTGGTCTAACCGTCATTTGACTGATAATATTTAGACATCGATCTTCATTGTAATGAGCTTTGTGAATAGTATATGATTATCACTTACCACACACAAATACGATGATGAATATCCCAACCATTACAAAAGTAAGTATGGCTACAGTGATGATGATGGCTCCTGTACTCGAATCAGGCACCTCAGGCTGTGCCGGAGGAACTGGAATATCCGTATGTAGATCAGTGTAGTCCTCGAATGCCGGATAATGTAATGGCATCTTGAGGTTAACAGGATTCTTTGGTTCTGCAAAATAATGGAAAAAAATGCTTATTAAATTACGTAGTGCATGCATCGATTGATGAATGACGAAGCAAAAGAGATGTGTAAGAACTGTTATAAGTAGAGATCATACATACAAAAATAACCGTGACGTTATTTTTGTATGTATGTAGACTGGAAGCCTAATGATTCAGAAGCATATCCATAGACCGCCATAGTATGAATCACCATGCTACATTATCTGCATTCGCAATGAGTATGGTGACCACTACTCTTGAATCCTGCTCCTGCTTTCATTCACACAGAGTAAAGTTACTTAGGCAGGCCCATATAAAAAAATGAAAATATTCAAGTATTATTAATCTACAGTCGAGGTGTAGTCGGAAGCCAAAACCACACTCCGAATAGCAATTTTCATAAAAGAATTTAGCAGGATCTTTGCTAATTTGGACTTAAGTAAAACACTACAGATGACCGCAGACTAATCCTACGTCAATTCTATTCCATCAATAAAATATTATAGTCTGCAATAATGTTAAAGATAGCCGCGGTTGTTATTGCTTTTGAAGCGGATACTGTTAACTATTTAATGAAATAGTTAACAGTTTTTAGTTTTAATTTTCTTTTCGCGAAACCCTACTTTATATAGGGTGACCACCAGTGATAGTCCACTTAAAATTGGTCTGATCGTTCCAGTAATTAGCCGGAACAAACAGATAGACCGTATTCACTTTCATATGCATTTCGTTAAAAGCTGTTAAATTGAAGTTATTGTAGTGATTACCTGTCGAACATGGGCGATGATCATGTGCATCAGGGCAAGCGCAAATGTAGTCGTGTAACCTATAGAAGCAGAGATGAGAACAGCCACCGTTATTTTCCCTACAAGGATTCCATCCATGTTGCTTGTCGCCTGATACAGCTTTTATTTCCATTGTCATCTCCAAGTCTGTTCTTATTTCAGTTACATTCATTCCGGTCTTCTTATTAGCTCTCATAACAGCTTTCTTGTACCAATCGGTCCAGTATATATAGTCGTTGAACTAAAAAAAAAACATTTTAATATTTAAAGTTACAAATACATTTTCTTTAGGCTGATCGGAAAGAGTATAGAAATCGGGTTACCTGCGGTATTCGATAAAAAGAAAAAAAGAAAATTTTGAATTGCTTTTAAGGAAACTACGGTCTCGAAACCACTATTGCTTCAATTCGATCTTCGATCCATAAAACTGAATGTCTTACATGCTATCTCATAAACAAAAAGAAAGTTACCTGAGTCATTCCAAATGGATTCTTAGCTTCTGGTATAAGTTGAACTCTGTGCTGTCCGTTTAAATCAGATGTATCGATTCGATGTCTCAAAGCATCCGTCCAGTAAAGTCGTCTCTCTTTGTAATCTATAGTGATCCCATTCGGGAAACCAACGTCTTGGAAAACGATTATTTTTCTCTGGCTACCGTCTAAATATGCTCTTTCAATACATGGCGTTTGGCCCCAGTCGCTCCAATAAAGATACCTGATTACCACATATAAAATAATCACTATTTCCGTACGCAATCATACAAGTTAGGTATATAATAAAGTTCAAAAAATATATATTCCAAGGTTTTTGAAAAAACGCGCTGAGATAATAAACTTTATAATATATAATCAAAATGTAATAAATAATATGTAAGCTGTCTAGCCTACTAATAGTTTATTGCTAATACTTTTAGTTTTCGACTTACCCTTTTGCTGGAAATAGTGCTAGAGCTCTGGGTTCACTTAAATTGCTAAGCAAGGTTTTTCTTGATGTACCATTCAACCTAGCTACTTCGATGACCTGTATTTATTAAAAATAATAACAACAACATCACTTTATCATTGAAATGATGTGATTAACACTATTCAAAAAGTTTTGGGTTGAGTTTTTGAGCTGCTCAAATGATTTGGGGTGAAAAAGGTAAAAAAATAAGTGCAAAGCCATTAAATTTTACTGATATTTTAGGAAAATTTCAATACAATACAATATCCTTTTCATCCCACAAGCTCGTAAAGAGTATTTTTGCCCTTCGATATCTGAGTGCAAAAGCCGTTTTTATTCGCTAGAGGATAAAGTAAATTTGAATTTAGAACATCGTCGTGTGCACTAAGCTTGTGAAGTCAAAACATCATTAAACCTATTTACTTCTACCTCCATGGTGTCGAATTTATCATACAATTTTTTTATTTGTTAAAAACTCAGACTCGGAATCTTCTTGGTGTACTTTTTTTTTATTTGCTTTGCCAGCGCCATTTTCTTTTCACGTCATTTAGTCATTTCCTCGCTGAGGTGGAATGAAAAGTTACCTACGTGTTGCACTCGAGTGCAATTTCTTTTTACCTAGTGCTCTTTTGATTCCCTCGCTAATGCTCAGGATTCTAACTTTTGAATCACTCGCTACGCTAGAATCCTTCGCTTGCTCGGTCATCAAAATTGAGCACGCAGTTAGAAAGCAACTTTGCACTCTTGTATGACAAATAACTATTTTCCTTTAAAACAATTGAAAATAGTAATTTAGATTTGTCTGAATATATTATACTCGCTGACCCACGCAACGTCGTATGTCTCCTATTGCCCGTAGCTTAAAAAAAAATCCCCGTTTTTGTAACATTCTTCATTGGCGCTCCGCTCCTATTGGTCTTAGCGTGATGATATAATTATAGCCTATAGCCGTCCTCGATAAATGTAATATGCAACACAGAAAGAATTTTTCAAATCGGACCAGTGGTTCCTGAGATTAGCGCGTTCAAACAAACAAACAAACTCTTTAGCTTTATAATATTACTAGCTGACCCACGCAACCTCGTTCGCGTCTCCTATTGCCCGTAGCGTAACAATTTTCCCCCATTTTTGAAACATTCTTCATTGGTGCTCCGCTCCTATTGGTCTTAGCGTGATGATATATACCCTATAGCCTTCCTCGATAAATGTCCTATCCAACACTGAAATATTTTTTCAAATCGGACCAGCGGTTCCTGAGCGCTAATCTCAGGAACCGCTGGCCCGATTTGAAAAATTCAAACAAACAAACCAACTCTTTAGCTTTATAATATTAGTATTAGTATAGATATATAAGTATAGATGACATTACTCACCTTATATTCGTTGTCAGTCCAATACATATTGTTTGCGATCCAATCTACACTTAAACCATTAGGAATACCCATATTTCCCCTGACGACGTCTTTTGTTTCACTCATATTTAGCATATTTATAGATCTGTAACCGAAAAGAATTATACCTTATTACAAATCGCAATCTGTAACTATTTTTTAAATAACATTTTTAGTATTTAGTTAGAGTACAATTATTTAAAAGCATCTGTTTGTTACCTTATGACATCCATATCAACATCTGTGTAAAACAAAAGCTTCTGGTCCCAGTGGAAATCAACAGCAACAGCATTCTGCACCTTAATCGGCAGTGGCACATCCCATAGCTCCGGAGTGTCAAAAGAAATAAGTGCGATGCTAGTTTTAGTTGCAAAAAATAAGAAGTTCTCTGGATAACTTCGGCATGTTTTTGGATTTATTTCACTGGTGTTAAAAAGTAGACCAGTGGGGCAACCGCATGTGAAACCTTGAGGAGCTCGTAGGCAAAGATGAGAGCAGCCACCATTATCCTCACCACAAACGTTTTCTAATTCACGTTCAGTCTGTTGATAAAAACCAAAATAAACATTGCAAGCGTTATTCATTAATCATTATGACTTATAACATTTTATACGATATGAAAATAGTGTACGTTAAAAAGTTTATTTAGTAAGTACAGTAGTAACTATATTATATCAAATTAATTGGAGACATACCTGTACAGCGCGAATATCCATAAGTCCCTCCAAATGTTCTCTAATAATGATAGAATTCTTGCCATTCATTTTATCAGCTCTGTGGAGGGCTTGAGTCTTCCAATCGGTCCAATATACGTATTGGCCTACTATAACGATACCGTAAGGATATGGGACATTACTCAAAATAGTGCGACGATCATTTCCATTGAAGTCGGCACTTTCAATTGTTAGGATTTTTGCATCATTCCAGTAAAGCCGACTTTCCATTTTGTCAATGGCAAGACCGTTAGGCCATTTGATTTTACTCTCTACAATAACACGTCTAAAAGCAAACATACGGTAAAGTTAGACTAGTAATTAAAAAATTCATGAATTTATTTAAGATGAACAAGAATATAAGTTTTTTTAAGTGCTACGTTACCACAACACTTGCTAAGTTTATATTTATAATTGAAATTAGGTATAATTTTCATCAAAAGATTTAGCACATATCGTTTTGCGATATAATGCTCATTAGGTACTCATGAAAATATAATAGTTCGAGTTACCTGTTGCCACCATCCATATCAGCTCGTTCGATCTTTGCTGATTTTCCCCAATCTGACCAAAACATTAGACCATATTCGTAATGCAAAGCTATAGCGCGAGGTGAATCTGCAAATAAATTTTTGATATTTCCAGTTTACTAAATCTCAATACAAACTTTATACGTAATTGTTGTTCAAATACAATGGTTATTTTTTTGAGTTTAATACCCTTTTCTCCACTGAATTGAATGGCCACTCACCTAGTCCGGTCCAAAAAAGCACTTTTCTGTTACTACCGTCAAGCTCAGCCACTTCAACACTGTTTCGACCGCCATCAGTCCAGTAAATCTAAAGAAAAATATTTTATTAACAAGCTGCTATTTTCCACTTCATTATTTAATCAGTTTAGTAGTGTTTAACTTAGTCAAACGTTTTTGTAAATTTTGATTTATGCTTCAATACCTTCACAATCTGTAGACTATCGTCATAAATGGCTTTAAAAATTTTGTAGCAAATACGAACCTTACGACCAGTGGAATCAATTACTAGCCCATCTACTGTATGTAAACCTTTTCCAATGATTGTAACTATAGAGTCTCCGGCTCTGTTAGCTCGTTTGATTTTCCTTTCACCAGTATCAGTCCAATAGATAAGTGCTGCAAAAAATTAAAATTTACAGTTTTTTGATCGGTATACTTCAAGTTTTATACTTAAAAGTTATTTATTCAAGATCGATGGTCAGACAAATTGAAACTTACATGTTTTGTGGTCAACATCAACACCGAAAGCACTCTTCAACGCAGGTAAAGGTAATGGCACGTCTATTAGGTATGGGACATCTAGAGAAACGACACGTATGTCCACACGATGAGCAAATATCAAATAGTTTACCGGACCAGCAGGGCATGTTTTGCCATCCTTCTGTAAACCAAAATTATATGCAATATACATATATATTTTAATTCCGTTTAAGGTACGATTCCATTGATAGAAATAATAATGAATGTGTATGAATTAAAATAACTTACATTGATTTTAATTCCTATTGGACAAGCACATGATTTTCCGCCAGGCTTTAATAAACAGAGATGTGAACATCCGCCATTATTTTTCCCACATCTAAAATAGCAAAATAGTGATTAATTTTTCACCAAACACCAAAAAAGAATATGGTTAAGGATCTGAGTTACCTATTCATGCCCTTTACTCTGTCTTTATGAAATACCCTCACGTCCATGAGACCTGCCACGCCAGCACCTAATGTGCGTCGATTCTTTCCAGTAAACTTATTGGCTGCTTGAATAGATTGCGTATCCCAATCGGTCCAGAAAACTTCGTCTCCATAAAGATCCAAGCCGAAGGGATGCGGTAGATGTTGACCTACAGATATAAGAAAAACACATTTTAATTACTTTGTCCAATATGATAATTTCCTTTTCATTTGTACGTTGCAACTACACATAAAATTATCTAAGTGCGTATGGGATTTTTCACAATTAAGTCGTAAATATCTGGCTTATTAATAGTTTAATGTTTATTAGTAAAATACCCTAACCCTTTGCCGGGGATTTATGGCACATATGGCATTTCTGGCGATGGGACCTCCAGGCCTTGATGTAGTTTTTTGATTTTTTTCTCGATTGTAATGTATTAATTTCAAATGGCTTCTGAATCTACACGCCCTAACTCTACCAGCCCTAACTTTACAATCTCTACATCTCAGTTAAAATATATGGCTTCGCCGTTTCGCTACAGTCACGAAGGCGAAACAAACGCCTTTTGTGTTTGCAAATATCTCAAGTAATGTGTTATGGGAATATTTAGTTTCTGAAGTAACGAAACAGCCAGGCCGTACATCTTTACTGAGATGTAGAGTTTCTGAAGTAACGAAACAGCCAGGCCATACATTTTTACTGAGATGTAGAGTTTGTGAAGTTAGGGTTGGTAGATTCAGAAGCTTGGATCTACATGAGATCTGATATCTTTTTCACAGGGTAAGCCAAATGCAGTCGTCTTGGCAACGTTTTACATGAAAATGTTTTTGGTGGGATTTCGTTTCTTTTTGAAAGGCAGTATTTTAATTGTTTTTTTATATTTTTTTGGAGTGAATTTCTTGTACATCTTCTTTCTAAAAAGTCCGTATACCAAAAATAAAACCTCTAGCCAAAAAAAATTGGGAAAGTTTCATACAAACTTCCACCCCCCAATTTTGGTGGGTTGGGGGGAAAAATAATAGGTTTATGATTTTTTTTTTTTGTTTGTATACTAAACTTAGTTTACATACCAAATTTCGGCTTTCTAGCACTTCAAGAAGTACCCAAACAGTTTTGATGATCATCAGTGTGTCAGTGACGAAATCGGTGTTTTTTAGGTATCAATAAAATCTAAAGTATCAGAGCTATGCAATTGAAACTTTGTATGTTTAATTAGTCTATTTTTGACATCATATCCTGAGAATATGAACTATCTGGTATATTGGAAATCAAAGTTGTGAGGGTTCAAAAAAACGGCGAAACACTTCGAGAAAAGGTAGGTGGTGCCCTTGCGCTTCGCTTTGCTCGTCTAGGCGGGGGCACGACCGTACCCCCAGATACAGTATTTATATTTTTTCACTTTAAAACTCTGGCGGAGAACCTCCGCGTAATAGGAGTTTCTACTCACCGATTAAAGTAGACCGGCCTGTCCCATCCAGATTAGCATATTCAATTGTTTGGTTTCCACCATCAGTCCAATATATCCGGCTTGTTGTAAAATCAATAGCTAATCCGTTCGGCCAGGTCATGTTGCCGACGATCAAACGTTGGCGGTTTCCACCGTCCATATCAGCTCTCTCGATGCAGGGTTGTGTGCCCCAATCAGACCAATACATGACACCAGCTATGTGAAAAAAATACTAAAATTAAGTTACTGCGCAAAATTCGATTTTGGTTTTAATTCGATCTCCGGCATTCGATTCCATGTTTGTGATTGAAACTGAATAGCCTGGTATTCACTGAATAACCAAGTATGTCTTAAATAATATCAAACTTGATAAACTAGTGTCTAAGCTGAATAGTAATTCTACCTCATTTTGAAAAAGAACTCAGTTGTTAAATCATTATTTTTTGCCTTATTTCATTTACATTCTGCAGTTGCATACTATATACATACAATAATATGCTGTTATACTAAGACTGGAGTGGTAATATATTTTTATTTGCACTAAATTTTATTACACTGTTATGATTTCCTTTTAGTTAAAAGTTTCTATACGCCGCCATTATCATTACAAATCACTACAAACCTTTAGGGTCAACAACAATGTCTCTAGGCCTGTCTATATTGTCCCATGCCAGTAATGTTCTCATGCTACCATCCGCATTAGCTACTTCGATCCTGTTGGTTCCCGCATCAGTCCAGTAAAGCTTGTTAGTTATCCAATCGTATGCTAATCCCGCAGGCCAGGCTGTAAAACATGGTATAGTGATGTAGGATTTCGTCACTTACGATAATGTAGCACAATCATTGAGATAGGAGCTGATTTCTTTTAACTGGATCGTGAAATATGCCAAATCGTTAATATTCTCCCATCCCATTTCATCTATTCTCTTTTTAGATAAACGTATTTCTTTTTTTTTATTAACCTTAGGTAAATCTTCTTATTAATTGTATTGCACTTAATCACTCATTTTTACAATACCTGAAGTTAGACTGGTAGAAAATATCCCCGGCATTAGTCTGCCCTTGTACATTTTCATACAAATTTAAACATTATTGCATCCTGATTTAAATCAAATTTCATCAAATGCTATCAAATACTTCACATAAAGAAACAATATTTAAAAGAACGGGAATGAATGTAACAAGATTTGAAATTGCTTGTTTGTATTGTTGTACTACAAGTACAACAAAATATTAAGCGGTTATAAAATTCAAATTTTGAAATACTAGTGGTTGCCCAGTGGTCCAAATTCGAATTCATTTAACTTTTTTTGTAGCCTTTTGCACTCGTCTTCCATATAAACTTTAACTGTGCAAAATTTCGCAATCGCAAAATTTTCTTAAAAAGGAATGTAAAGTTTTGCTTCACGTAATAACTTACAGAATACACAGGTGTGTATGAAACTGAATTTTATTAATTCTGAATTACAATTAAATGCAATCTAAGAGTGGTTCTTCAATCAAAAAGTAATTTTAAAAATCTTTTAACTTTAGAAGTAATTTAACTTCTATATTTAAGTCTAGTTGTATTTATTTATAATTTATATCGTAAAATATATATACACATAGAGATTTTTGTCCAACTAGTTGTGCATAAAATGAGCGTGTACCTATTACTTACCTAGATTAGAATTGACAATGACGTTCTGATGAGAGCCATTGAGGTAAGCGCGATTTATCGTGTTTTTGTCGACATCAGTCCAGAAAATGGTGTTGCTGTTATGATCCCAGTCTATAGCCACCGAAGCTTTGATCGTCTCAACAGGAATCACCTGATCGAATTCCTTATGACATTACAGTATCTACTATTGATATATTGAATAAAATAATATTTCAAAATGTTTACGAGGCAAACTACCCAAATTAAAAATTATGGAATACTTCTATACCACTACTATATGTGAAACGATTGTACTAATTGTAACATTATTTATATTGTCTTTCGTTTTGTTGAGAAGTTAATTAAAATTACTTAAGCTAATGTCTCACATATTACTAGTCTGCTAACATCATTAATGTCGTGATAGTAATTATATAAAGCATACATTCATAAAAATTAATTTGGTTTGTGTACGCTTAAAAAATACCAATTGAGCTAAAATTTTGACTCGTTTTATGATGTGAGTTTTGTTCTATGTTCTTCATTTTATCAACCAGACCATCCCACAACGAAGCGTTGCAGGGTACAGCTACTTATATATAAACTACATCCAGACACTGAACTCATAATATTTGTCCTGAGTGAGAATCAAATCCACGATTTATGACTAAACAGTTATTCTAGCCAACCTCTATACCAACAAGTACAGGTCTTCTCTAAAATAAGGATTTGAAGCTTTCTTATCTCACCATTGGTGGTAAAACAACGAAAGTATTGCTTCTTGCCTTAAAACTTACCATGTCCAATGAATCAGTTTGTTTTCTCGGATTCAATTGTTTCAATCTGATGTCTTTCTTGCGCGAATAAAGTAACAATTTCTCTGGATTTTCTTCACATGTCCGGCTATAAAAAGAAAAGTAACTAAATATTGAAATTCGAATGACGGATATATATTTTTGGCATTACAATTAGTATTAAGCTTTTCTAAGGGCTAGTTTCACCAAGTGCTGATAAAGTCTCGTATAGACTAATTTCAACTTATCTATCAAATAACTACAAATTTTGGTTTTACAAGACATGGAAAGAGACGGACATACCTATATTTATTAGCACTGCTTATCAGTTAAATAGTATTATACGGTAGATAACTATAAATAAATAAAATAAATAAATAAATAAATATTTCGGACATTTTAACACACAACGCCATCTAGTCCCAAGCTAAGCAGAGCTTGTGTTATGGGTACTAGACAACTGATACAAATACATATATACTTTTTTTTTGTAAATACATACATATTATAGATACTATCTGTAACTATAACGTGAAACTGGTCCTAAGTACAGTAACTGACGTAAGTTGTTGTTGATTCCTTACCCATCATCATTAAGATTGAAGCCGACGGGGCAGCGGCAGGAATGGCCGTCGCTGTTCGGTAAGCAAAAGTGAGAGCAACCGCCGTTGTTATAGCCGCAACGGTTCTTATACGTTGTTATTTGCCGGAGCGGGTGGTAGCTGGTAGAACGTAATAAATATTCAGTTAAAGTTTATTAAAGTTTACATCATCTTAATTAAATCACTGCTGGACATATGCCTTCCCTTAGAGAGAAATAACGTTTTGCCGTTCTACACCACGCTGGATAGACAGGTTGATATAGGGTTGGTTTTAGGTTTTATTTTCTCTTTGCAGTGATGTTTTTCTGTGTAATTTACTCCCCTACCGACCTCTAACGACACTCATGCGCCTCTTTCGATAGCTTAAGTAGGGGTGGTAACAATAGTGTCGGTGATAATCCGTATTCTTAGTTCGTCACCACACGAACAAAAATTACTTTCAGTTATTTGTTAATGTTTGCTCTCTCACTCATCATAAGAAAGAGAGAGAGATAACTATTGAAAATATAAAATTTGAAAAAGTGTCGGTGACATAACGACTCAGCCCGCTACTAATATTCGAAATGTTGCAATTTCAAAGCTTAGAACAGAAGTAAACATTATGGCTAAATTTTGATAAATGCCACTACACCTTTGTCAATAAGATAAAACGTGGGTAGTCCATCTTATGTTTATCATTGCATAATATTCATAATAAGGTATTGAGAACTAGATCCGAGCACTGTTTTCAGTTAAAAGACACTTGAATGAGAATTCAACGTTCGTGCGATTAGATATTGCATGTTAAAATACAAGAACGTAACCGGTAGGACTGTTATGATTAAGTGTATTTTATAAACTAACTTTTAAAATTTACCTGTGAATATCCATAGGAACATTCAATCCGGCATGAACGGTCTGTATGCCCATCCCGGTGTTTTTGTTCACCGTAGAAATGCTCTTCGTGTGCCAATCCGTCCAGTAGATAGCGTCTTCAAATAACGTAAGAGCGAAAGGATGAGGTAGTCCTTTATTCGTGATCTGAAAACAGAATTATTCCGTATCATTTTTAATTCACTTAATCATGTTTTTTTTAAATATAAGTGCAAGTAATCTCTTCGAAAAAGAATTGGCTTACCCTTTTTCGATAATGCCCATCAAACGAAGCTTTCTCAATAACGTGATGTTTAGCGTCAGCCCAGTATATTTTTGAATCTGTGTAATCGATGGTTAGTCCATTTGGCCAGAATATTTTATCGACTATGACACTCTTGCGTCTACTACCATCCATGTCCGCTCTTTCTATCTTAGGATTAGGCCCTAAAACATATAAATTAACAAAATTAATAGATTTCTTAAAAGAAGTAACGATTGTGTAACATGATCTATTATTTTATTATTAAGTCTCTTTTTGTATTAATGACATGTTCTGTATCACCTTAATAAAACACAATTCAGTAGCTCCACTTACCCCAGTCCGTCCAAAATACTAAAGCATCTCCAGGATGTACTGCTATAGCTCTTGGTTTATCCAGATCGTTGGCAGCAATGACAGCTCTTTGAGATCCATCTAACGTTGTTACTTCTACTCTTCTGGTACCAGAGTCAGTCCAGAATAGAAGATCGTGAATCCAATCAACAGCAACGCCACTAGGTGTTTCTAATCCCCACCTTATAACATCTGTAAGGAAATTAGATTCATCAATATATTTATTTACATTATTCTTTCTTTATTTTTAGGATATTTATGTAGCAATTGCTGTTTGCTAATATTTTTGTGCTGATTACAATATAAATATAACGAGCATATCTGTAGAGTTATCTTAAATTACGGTTGTAGATTTTTTTTGCCAAAACAACTCACAGAAACGCTGCAATAAATTATAAAGCAATAACTTAAGATTTATGTATGAAACCTTTTAAAACCTGATTTGATAAATTCATCCATTCATCCTATCCACCATTTTTAGATAATCCATATAATTTTCTAATGCATATAGTGGTTCAATAAATAATTGTCACCACAATAATTGACAAAAATTAGCAATATTTAGAGCGTCCTTCATTTTAATGTGTTCTGTGTATGTTTTAGCTAATTAGATATGTAAAGCAGTTCAACTTACCAGTTAGATTATTGTTATTAATTTGTGCTACTCTGATGACCCTTAAGTTGTTTTCTGTCCAGAATACAAGTTGCTTTTCATAGTGGTAGTCCAAGGCGACTGCATTATGTAGCCCTTTCACTACTGGCATGTAGTTGTCTCCAGTTAGCCAAACCTAGGTGAACATCAATAAAATTTTATCACAAAATAATTATACGTAAAATTTTCATAATTTGAGTCCAAAGTTAACTTTAATTTAACTCCATCTGACAAAATTAATTAAATGACAAAATGATGACTCTATTTAATAAAGGAAAGTCTTTTCAGATTTATACCACTCGTAGATTTATTAATCAAGGGTTGTCGTTTGTCGTATATCCATTATTGAATATATAAAAGTTATCTTATATATAAAATTCTCGTGTCACAATGTTAGTTACCATTCTCCTCTGAAACGGCTGGACCGATTTTTATGAAATTTGGTGTGCATATCGGGTAGGTCTGAGAATCGACCAACATCTATTTTTTATACCCCAATTTTTTTAGGGCAAAACAACGTTTGCCGGATCAGCTAGTTATATATACATGTTAATTGCCTAAGCGATTCTTTCATCTTACTTGTCGTATTCCAATTCTGTTTGAAAACAGAAGCGTTGGTGACTCTCCTGTCGGCTTACAGGATCTACCATCGGGCCTCAGCACATAGCCCGTCATACATCCACATTTGAAACTTCCCACGGTGTTAGAACATGTTTGAGAACACACTGGGTCTTGTTCGTACATGCATTCATCAATGTCACGGCAACTACGTGGAATTAAACAAAATAAACCGTTTAATTATAAAAAAAAGGCTCTTGAAATAGTGAACTTATTTTGCAAGCAAATTGTTTTAATTACACGAACCAGAAGCACCGACTACCAGAAGTTCTTGCGAATGAATTAGGTAGTCTAAGTAGATGTATATTTTCTTTTACTACTGATATGCAAGCTATTTTCTACTTTATTGCTTAGTTTTGTAAGTCAACATTTATTTACATTTACCGGATCAAAATAGTCGAATTATACTTACGTATAATTATTGCTAGCGAGTAAAAATCCAAGATCACATGTGCAGGCCTGTCGTCCATCATACGTAGTAATACACATGCCGGGTTCGCAATGATCTTCTTTAGTACACTCTCTTTTCATAGGACATTTGTCTTCATCATCACCTTATGAAAGATTTCATACATTTAACTATGTTTTACGTAAGACAATTTATAGAATCAAACCTTAAAAAATAATGTTAGCGTAAAATTCATATTTTTACACAACATTCTTAGTCCAATGCAGTAAAATCTTGTTAGATAAAAGCGTTAATAGCTCATTTAGCCAATCTTTAATCCAGCCACATTGAAACAAACTTAGTTTAAAATATACTAATATCAAAATTAAGAACTAGTAAGTATCAAAATAAGATAGATCATTTTTTTTTGTACTACAGCCTAAAGCCTCTGTTTCCTTTATTCTCTCTTTCTAATATTAATGATTTATAAAAGAAGAATGTAGCATTTACGCAAGCCTTCCTGGGAATGTCATTGATAAAAATAAATTTATATAAATGAAATGATTTATTTCACATAAATAGAGTACATTTACAAATTAGGAAAAGATAGAGATAGATAGGGCATCGGATGGGAAGACTGAAACAGCAGTAGCGTGAAGAAGCGCGGAAATTGGTCTTCATCTTATTACACTACATTTACTATACAATATTTCAATATAGTTAGGTACTATTTTCGAGTTCACAAACGTAATCAGATTTTCCATTAATTAAGTAATTTGTTATTACCTTCAGGACAATCCTTCATGCCGTCACAAACGTGTTTTCGATTTACACAGTTCCTGAATGCACTGCTAATAAGATGCTCTTGAGTCTTGCAGGTGTATTGATCTTCTTCACAGTGTACCTCGCAGTTCATCTCATCTTCGCCGTTAGTACAGTCGCGGACACCATCGCAGAGCCAGGTTTTCTATTGAAAATCGATTTATTTAAAACTTTTTGCACATGACGCACAAAGGTGGACTTAATGCCATGGGGCATTCTCGCCCTGTCAACCTTCAGGTGACGTAGAAATATATTTATATTGATAAGAAAGTATGCCTGTACTAATAGACATCTACATCTTACGTTCTATGTATATTTTTTTCGTTTATAGATGGCAACTGCATTGTTAGTTTAAACAATTGTATCAAGATAAATTATATATCATAAGTTGTGAAGATCGTATTGACTATTCTATCCAGCAGTCGATTTTGAACTCACCAGTATGCACCGTCTATCGAGGCAAGTATATTCATCAGTAGTACAGTTGCGCATTGAGTTAGGTTCACAATTCAATTCATCTTCACTGTCCGTACAATCTCTCTCTGAGTCACACCGCCAACGGTCGGGAATACATTTACCATCGCCACATCTGTTGGACAATTATTATAGTGGGAATAATTTTTTATTGCAGTTATAGTTTGAGAATATTATGTTCCATGGTTCTAGTTCTACTCGAAAATATTATTTTATTAAATTAACAGTAGATCTATATCTTCTTCTTCAGATCGCTTCTTCGTAGATCTTTACTCGCGTCATCGTCACCGAACGCTTTCCATGAGCTATATTGTATACTGTATATATAATATACGAGTACTTTTTGGGTGAATAAAAGCGTGAAATTCGTGTCATCGCCACCGCACGCTTCCCATGACCAGATACCCACTGTGTCTGTACATACATATACATCCTTGCGTTTTCACTTCTATGACCATCCCTAAAGACTGTCCTGCTTTTTATATAATTTCAATACATGGAAAACTAACTAAAAATGCGTATAAAAAAAACTTCGTTTAAAAAAACCGACTTCAAAAACTAAAAAGTATAAAATAACTTAATTTGTATGTGCTACCTATTCATAGGTTTGAAGTCAGTGCCGAGCCAAATGTAATAGTAGGTTCCACACTCGCTATATTTCGAGACGAACGTCAACGACGTCACGACGCTTCGGTTGTTTTGTTCAACGCGAAGAGCAGCTATCCCGCTCAAGGTCACGTGCGGCGAGCGCGGTACCTACTATTACATTTTGGCTTGGCACCGACTTCAAACCTATGAATAGCTAGCACATACAAATTAAGTTATTTTATACTTTTAGTTTTTGAAGTCGGTTTTTTTAGACGAAGTTTTTTTTATTTTTCGCTTTTTAGTCTTTCTCAAGTCTCTCATCATCATTTCACCTAAATAACTTGAAAGAATACGACTAAAGGTAACATACAACATACTATAACATACTGTAACATCGTTTAAAATTTAATGATTTCTACAGAATATGAAGGCATGCAGACAATTGCTCGTAACTTCATTGCAGGCGCTCACGTAAATTTAAGGGTTTCCTTCGATTTCCTTAGGATCCCATCATCAGATCCTGATATGGTGGCCATGGGACCACATGGGGAGGATACCCTTTCGAATACAAAAATAATTTTCAAAATCGGTCCACAACTGACGGAGTAATCGATGTACATACATAAATTTAAAAAAAAAACCGATGAAATTGAGAACCTCCTCCTTTTGGAAGTCGGTTAAAAATGAAACAGATAATGCATTTCTATAATTTCAGACTAATAGAGGTTATTTTAAGCAAATTATAATAATGTGACAAATAGTCTAAAAATGCTTGCTTCTCATTTAATATTTTTTAAAGTAAATTCAAATTTAAAGAAACTTTGTATTTTCCGCTGTGAAAAAAATAGATATCAAAAATAAGTCATGTTTTACCTGAATTCTCCCGCGTTACAGCTTCCGGGCAGCATGGGACAAGAGTCTTCATCCGTCCAATCTCCACAATCGTTGTCGCCATCGCAGTTGAAGTCTTTGTTAATGCATTTCTTGTTGTCACATTGAAATTCATTCTCACCACATCGTATGAGATCAACAGCTGTCAAACATTCAAGATTATAAGAAATTATATGCTATCAACGAAAAACTTAGGTCTAATTATGGTTAAGATTGCATACAATTAAAAAGCCTGACGATAAATGAAATGCATCTAATTTACAATCATTGGTGCTTTAGTTATACTTAGGATATGATTTAAAACTGATAAAATCCTATACTTAGAACGCCAAATATAATTAAATAATATTCCTAAAATTTAATTCAGTAACACTTCAAAATACTTTTTCAAAACAAGCGTTGTATCTATAGATAGTTGAACACTTCAAATATATGAATTACTGTGAGTTGATAGACACTGATGTGATGAAAGTATCGTGAGTCGAATTAAAGGTGCACAATTTTTAATTAAGTTATTATGAAGAAATACTACTTACGACAATCAGCCTCATCAGTGCTATCAGGACAATCAGGTTCCTTATCACAACGCCAATGTTTGGAAATGCACTCGCCACTCGCACAAATAAATTGATCGTCACGGCACCTAGGATGGGAAAAAAAAAACAACTCATCATTATCATGAAATCGTAGTCCACTGCTAGAAATAGGCTTCTTCTACTGCACTCCACTTCAATCAATTTTAAATATAATCCAATAGAAAACTAAGTTATCCTTCCATACATTAACAATATATTGTTGATAACTTCTTTTTTTTATAAAATGTGCGTCCAGCGAGCGAATGGGTTATCTCATGTTAAGTGACAGCTGCAACTGAAGAGCCCTAAGTGCATTGGCACTCTTTGAGTGTTTTCAGTAGTAGAGAATAACAGTAAGGAGTGATGTTGAACTCTGATTAGACTAACTGACCCACGTAACCTTGTTTGCATCCCCTATTGCTCGTAGCGTGATGTAAAACAGCGTAAACAAATTTGTTCACTATAAAAAGTGTTATAGTGAGCCAACCTTAAATTAAATATGCTGTCTGTGAGTTCTTTTAGATCTTTTAAAGAAGAGCAATTCTTTCATACATTGATTTTGTGAAACTTTAACCGTTTACGCAGCGCACGCAATGGAAGCCCTCCTTTTGGTCGTAGCATTAACTATATACAACATTGCAAGAATTTTTCAAATCGGAACATTCTTGAGATTAGCACGTTCAATGCAACAAACAAACTCTTCAGCTTTATAATATTAGTAAAGATTACACACTCGGTGAAAAACAACGAAAAAATTGCTTAAAAATTTGTATCACTCCCGTCAAACCGGCTCAAAGATGCCAAAGTATAGTTCTCTTACTGTACTGTGTTGCCATCTGACCCTCAACCTATAACCTTATAGTCGGGTCCACGCCGCAAGACAGGCCGTCAATATAATCTACATCTATCTACATCTAGACATATTTTGTAGTGAAAACTTCAATAGGCAGGTTTGGTTGGTCACTTGACGTGTTAACATCTGAGCCAGCTGTGAATGTATAGATATGTACTCAATGATGCACACGCAGCGTGTACACGTAACACATGTTGACAAGTCACTGATGTACACATTTATATACAATAATTAGCAATAAATTAAAATTGCGACTATAATTTGAGGTTTAAACTATCCTATCTCTCAATTTGGATCGAACTGCACATGGTGTGCAAATTTTATTATAATCGGTTAAGTGGTTTAGGAGTCCATTGAGGACAAACATTGTGACACGAGATTTATATATATTAAGATATCTATACTATGAAATAAAGCTGAAGAGTTTGTTTGTTTGCTTGAACACGCTAATCTAAGGAACTACTGGTACGATTTAAGAATTCTGTCAGTGTTAGATACCCCATTTGACGAGGTACGCTATATATTATTACGCTAAGATCAATAGGAGCGGAGCACCAATGAAGAATGTTTAAAAAAAAACGGGGGAAAATTATTACGCTACGTGCAATAGGAGACGTAAACGAGGTTGCGTGGGTCAGCTATATATTAATACGCGTCTTCAGACCATTTAAATTTTAATTTAATTCTCATTTGAATCAAAGAGCTAAACCAATTTAAATGAATCTAAATACTCAATATTCATTAAGTCAGCTATATGCTATTAGTTTAATTAAATACAATAGAATAATTCAGCTCTCAGAAACAGTTTATTAAATAATAAATCTTCTTTAAACATATTTTAACGTTAAAATAAAACTGTACGGATCATTGTAGCCACTAATGGAATTCAAGTAATGTTAATCACGTCAATGATTTTGTTCTATAATGAGCCCGCCCACGGAAATGGGATATATCGGGCGAGTCTCCTTGAAGGGACGCAGTTAAAGCGTAGGCGCGTCGTCATGGCAGCCTCCCCCGACCGCGCACCCTCTCTTCATCCCCCAACGCCCCGACGTATTGATCTACCGACCGCTACGGCTCCTACGGCGCAATGTGAAATAAAAATTCTTAAAGTCCCGCCTAAACTTTTAAATGAGGCTCTGAGACTGTTGTAGGTAGGTCTGATCTTACTATTTTTAATGAGAAGGTACTATATAAAGATGGTTTTGGTGTCATAAACACTTTTTTCTACGTCTTTAAATGCAGGCTCAACTAAAGAAACGGGCGTTACTTAACATTTTTAAATTAAAAATAGATCGAGTTAAAAGTCATCATGAGGACGATATTTTTAGATGCTCCTATTTGAAGTCAAAAATTAAGGAGAATTATTATAAGCAATATAATATTATAGTAGCTACCAGTTACGTATCATACCCAATATAGAATGAAAATCTCAATATTGTACAGATATACACAATCAAGGCAGCATAAACAATGTTTAGCTTTAAGAGGATGACGTTGATATCGATCTTTATAAGAAGTTTCCCTTCTTGACACGTAATCCCTATAAAATCGTTACTGAATGAAAATTGCTTACGTAGTGTTAAAAAGCAAAATGTTATATACGCTGCATAAATATTATGTACAAACAAACTACTGTCAGCTATACATACATATTTGATTGAATTTCTTAAACGGACTTCCATACTAACATTCAAAACGGTTAAACGTCTGCACCGATTTCAATGAAATTTGGGATTAAGATATGTACTTTAATTCTTGCGGAAGGATATAGGTTAACCGCGGTAACCGCGCGGACATTCACGCAGGCGGAGTCACGGGCAAAAGCTAGTATAATATAAGATATAATAGATGATGATGATGATGATGACAACATAAGATATTTTATAATATATCTAATTTAAGATGTTAAAGATATTTTTAACCGAAAACAATATTTACGAGATCCCACTCTCATATCTCTAGTCACGGCACAGATTATATGAGACCAAGAAAGGAAAATGAAAATTACTTTATATAACTAAAGATGTGAGGGAATTGACAAGGACGAAACCAGACGAAGAAAAATACTTATCTAATTACGGGAAACTCGTTCTAGGACACTGTTGGTCTATTTCAGAAAACTAATAATGTTATCTATTTCACGGTGGAATTATTTGGAAATGTACCAATACAGGATATAAATATTTCGGACATCTAACACACAACGCCATCTAGTCCCAAGCTAAACAGATCTTGTGTTATGGATACTAGACAACTGATACAAATACATATATACTTTTTTTTGGAAATACATACATATTATACACTAGCTGACCCGGCGAACTTCGTACCGCCATATTTACATATCTGTCTCAGCTTCCCACAGGCAGTGTACAGTCGCGGACAAGAAAAAAATACTTTGCCCGTTATCTTTTATTTTTTTCTTTCTAGCAAAAAAAGGATGAACGAAATCGGACTATGTGTTATTGAATTACAACTAAGTACATATTTTGACTTTCATCCCCTCTCTCCAGGCAACCGTGCTGAATTTCGGGATAAAAAGTATCCTATGTCCTACCTCGTAGTGTGAACTCAAATCATGCCAAGTTTCATTTGAATCCGTTCAGTAGTTTCGGCGTGATGCGCGGCCAAGATACAGACAGACAGATGGACAGACAGACAGACAGACAAAAATGAAAAAAAAATACAGTTTTGGCTTCAGTATCGATTACAGGGAGCCCTCCAAAAAAAAATTTCAAAATATCTTTAATGTACAGAATTGGACCTGTTACATTTTTATTATAAGTACTAGCTGACCCGGCGAACTTCGTACCGCCATATTTATATACAATAATTAGCAATAAATTAAAATTGCGACTATAATTTGAGATTTAAACTATCCTATCTCTCAATTTGGATCGAACTGTACATGGTGTGCAAATTTTATTATAATCGGTTAAGTGGTTTAGGAGTCCATTGAGGACAAACATTGTGACACGAGATTTATATATATTAAGATGAGTATAGATAGAAAACACCCAAACTCCGAAACAAATATTTGTAGATCATACAAACATTTGGTCTGACGATTCCCGGAATCGGACCCAAGACCTCATGATCACCAGTCGCACACGCCAACCGTGAGACCGACGAGGCAGTCATATAAAGATGATAAGTGGAATTTGAAATCAAAAAATGTATACATGATTCGATTACCTCTATTATAAACCTAAATCATTTTGACGATATTATACGATCGAGAACGTTTTTTAGGGTTTACGAAGAGTTGGCAATGTGCGAGCGATTTAAAGCTACCTCGAAGGTTTGTAGAGTACTAACTCCAACATTAGAATCGCCATATTCTTTTTGCATACTTAATAGCCCTGCAATAAATCTAACTCTTTGAAATTAGTTTTAATTTCTGCTTATATGCATGATGGCTGCAGAAACGTGGATAACTACTCGCGTGACAATATTTTACTACGAGTATATAATTAGCCAACTACCGCATTAAGTTACGTAGTAAGTATAGTTCGACTTTATATTGTACGTCTAAAACCTTTAATATTAAGTTGATTTTTAAAATAGTACCCTATTGACAATAAGCAGTCTTAGTTCTAGCTATACAAAATAGTTTTCTGTACTGTAAAGTACGAGGGCGAAATTGTAAGAACGCTCTAGATACTGAGCTTTAATAAATGTAAGGTAAAAATCAAATATTAAATCATTCAAATATTAGAATCAGGATGAAATAGTTTGAGACTACAAGATCGATCAGACTTCTAATGGTATCCGCATTTTTCGATTCACTCTTGATAAATGGGGACTCCAGTTTTATGTCAAGTCAGGAATCAGCTAGGTTTGGTGAATCCGCTTTGAATTGCAAACTCCAACAGTTGGAGAATTGTTATTCAAGAATACTAGGAGGTCTAAAAAAATGGACTTTAAAGTGCAGCTATACATGTTAATAAAAACTATCGAATATAGTTGTGCATCTTTGCATTTGAATTATGCATCGCTGGGAGAAGGGTTAGAGTTCAAAGAGACTATGCAGAAAAATAATGAGAAGAAAAAATGTCTTGTATCATCGTAAGGCTTTTCGAACCACCCACGTATACGGATATTACATAACTGTATATTCTGAAACTGTACACTAATGTAATCACCAATTACGACATAATAAAATCACTGATGCAGAATATCGAAATACTATTCCTTAATATTATCCCAACCTACGTGAAAATTCTAAAAATAGCCGTCTGGATGTCGCCAGTTTCATAAATAAGTTTCGTCATACACCTACAATAAATAAGTTTAATTTTTACACCATTTTCAATGGAAAACCACTCAGAGAGGTAGCATTCACAAAACTTTTTTCTGGACATTATTATCCTTATACCTCATTTCTAGGTAACATTAATAGCAACATAACCAAAAAACACTGGAATCAGTATTATTTGGTGGTATTTTTCAAATGTTTGGTTTTAAAAAGTAAAGGAAATGGTTGACTTTGTAAATTCAATTGACTCCACGAGTTCACATTTTTGACAAAGACATTCAACCACAATAAATTTTAAAGTAGTAGATAGGCACAGGTAACCAGTAAAATTCGTAAAAAAATAGCAATGATCTTTAAGAAAATTATCATTTGAGTATATAAAAAGACCGATTAATATTTCAAACACTAGTAATAACTTAAGTATAAAGCGAACAGCCCCTCTAGCTAAGTTGACATTCTAAAAACGTAAATGAAAGTAGAAAATTAACAAATGTCTCAACGCTGTCACGTCGTCAAAACAAAATATTAGCAAATAATACAAGAGAATGAGTTAGTGGTTGTAGAAAGAGATTTGACTACTTGAGTACTTTCCAGGGATTTCCTTTCGAGGGTGTACCTGGTTCCCCGACTTCTAGTACCCGAGACGATGTGCGATTTTGGTCGGTTCAAGTCCGACATTGCCACCAGTCGGTGGTATCAGGGGGATTTCCGCACAAAAAAAGAAGGGGCAAATAGTACTATTACACGGTTACAAATCACGCATTTTGACACTAAATTATTATTTCCAAAAGTAATATAACTGCTCAGTACGGATCATGACAATGTACTGTACTTATTAAGGCTCACCATCATTTATAAGTAGAAATAAGGGTAATTTCAATTGTAGTGAAGTTCGTTAATAAATTTTATCGAACTAACCTAACTCAAAAACTTTTAATAATAGACTTATGTATGTATTTGTGCTCGGAAATTCCGTAGGTTAGTTTGTATCTAGGTACATGTATGCTTATTCAATTATTTGGTCATTGAATATTCCCCCTACACAATTTCATTGATAACAGTAATACGAGTATACCTATAGATTTATCCAGAATGACTGCAAAATAATTCTATAGAAAAATTTAAAACCAAAGACCTTCTTGATATGCTTGTTTTGACGTAACCTGTAAATCTAAAGCTAAGTGACATCTTGAAAATAGTTTAAGTATGACATAAAATTACTCACCTTCCTCTCGTACAGTTATTTTCATCGGAGTTGTCACGACAATCATTGTCACCGTCACATACCCAGTCCTTGTGTATGCAAAGGCCATTGGCACATTGAAACTGTTGTGATGTACAGTTTGTCAGTCCACCTGCACAATTATTTTTAATTTAAGTAAGTTCATTTATCATCACAGTTAAAATGATTTAATCAAGGATAGTTCACTTAAACTTAGTAAATTCAATAAAAACTTCTTATAAACGTGCGTTATATTATGTATTCTCTGAATGGATATCATTCAGTTCGTGTTAACAGAGGCGACCAATATAGCAAGACTACTTACCGCAACGAGTTTCATCTGAAAAGTCCCCGCAGTCGTTGTCTCCATCACAAAGCCAATCTATCTTGATGCATATATTGGTGTTATGGCAGAGTGTTCGGTTAAGATTTTCGTCACAGGCTGGTTCACAACCTTTCTCGTCTTCAGCCTCTTCACAGTCGACAATACCGTCACATCGTTTTGCCATTGGTATACAGATGCATGCGATCTATAATAAGATTGACTGTTAAAAACCTGATACCGTACCCAAAGCAGTCTTTTTTTACTGCCTCGGTGGCGCAGTGGTAGCGTATGTGACTGCTGTGCTTGAGGTCTCGGGTTCGATTCTCGGGTCGGACCAAATGTTTGTATGATCTGCAAATATTTGTTTCGGAGTTTGGGTGTTTTCTGTGTAGGTATTTACAAAAAAAAAGTATACATGTATTTGTATCAGTTGTCTAGTACCCAACACAAGCTCTGCTTAGCTTGGGACTCCAGGCTGTTTAATTAGCTAAATCATTTAGATCACATTGATTTATTCTACAATAGCAAAAATAGTATCAAAAGTCTTATGTCTCATGAACCAGAAATATTATTCTAGTAATCTTTAATCTGTTATATTTGACAGTCGATTTCAGTCTGTTTAAATTCTACAACACTGTCTTCTTTCTACATGCGGAATGTTTTAATTGGCATATAGAGAAAACATATTATAAGTACATTGTAAATTTTGCTATAAGCTCCCCGAATAAAATAAATGTGGCGTTGTGTGTTACACCTCCGAAATATATTTTTTTTGTTTTTAGTAGTTAACTATATTATGACGTAATACAGTAGTATGACAACAAAAATGTATCATCGATTACCGCCTCAATCGATTAGACGTTTAATAAACAAATACTGATTTGACTAGACAGTCATCTACCCTATATTAGTATTACCTGACATGAAAAGTGATTTGGAGGGCAAGGTCTATGGCAAGCGCCGTCATCAACATGGTCGATGTTGGGAGGAAGCCGGACAGTATCCATATGTTTAAATGAAGGGCCTGTGGACAAAACATGGATATATATAAAATCTGCAAGCTAGCTAACATGTACCGTATAAAAAACCCCAAATATAATCAGCTAAGTCATGAATAGCCAGTATTCATTTATCAGATTTAAGTTGGACTGTCGTCGATAGACTTACCATACTATGCCAGGTCAAGTACATATACATGTATACGAGTTGGACACGCGTCAAAAAATGGGTTTCGTAAGAACAAAATCTAACCATTTTCTGATTTTATATCCGTGTGTCAAGCGCATAAAAAATGTATAAAATGGTAATTGAATAATAAGCGAAATATTAAAAAGACTCATTTTGATTTATGGCTTTCAGTCTTTTACTTATTTTTGTATGCAAAACAATGTACGTTAACACATAAATACCAGTTTCTTGTAAAAATTGTATTTTAGTAAGTTATAATAGTTTTTAGGATGTTAACAACCGTCAGATTTTTGATATGTAATGGTTTATTTATTATCTTATTATAATTGTTTACATTAATAGCTTTTAATTTAATTTAAATTTGATTTATTATGTATACTCTATTTTAAATATTTAAATTTGTCTGTAAGAGATCGCCATGAAGCGATAAGACCGCCAATTGGTACATTTGTAAATTGCAACTCTTTTTTTTCTATATGTTTTGCATGCTCTGGACTAAATTGTATGAAATAAATGATTATTATTATACTCACGCGGCCATGCTTCGACACGCGCTAGGCCACCGTGGGAAAAGTGGCCCTGGTGATTGCCAACACCACCGGACGGGTGATATGGAGGCACTCTACCAAATGAGCGGACATCTGGTGGCTCTGCTGTGACGTTGGACGGTCGCACCACCAAAATTTCGTCTGCTGTTACTGTTTAATAAAAATATAATGCATTACAATACAATAATCTTGTGGTTCACTGTTTTTGTTTCTCGTAACGACCAATAGGAAAATACGCCTACTATACATTTACACAAACTGGACAAACGTGAGACAACCTCTACAGTATTTCTAAGAATCCTAGTCTTTATTATTCCCAAGATTATTTGGGGTCGGCTACTAGTTCAACCGGTTTTACCTGAATATCAGTTTTTCCACGTAGCGACTGGCATCGGACCTCCGCAACCCTGAGGGTGAACTGAATTCGAAGATTGAACTAGTTTTCAGTACATTTGAGGGCACTGACTTCCCAATAACGATTGCCATAGATGTTTATGACAACCGGGACCGACGGCTTAACGTGCTCTCCGAGGCACGGGCCGAAAATACCGCCATCTTCCATACTCCGGGCTGCTATTAAGAATTTCTTGTAAGAAAAACCTAACGGCAGTCCGACCCGGGAATCGAACCCGAGACCTCGTTATCGGTAGTCGCTTAAGCTAACCACTAGACCAACGAGGCAGCGTACAGTATACAAGTTAATGGTATATCAACAGTGTTTATCTTCAAAAACAAATATCTAAGTGTTTTCAATAAATTTAAAAAAATATGCAGGATATGCACATATGTATTTTACACGCTCTAATCAAGTTTCTGTGAAACGCTTGAAAAGAGTGCATATTATAAAACTGCCACATTTGTATAAGAAAACCAATTGACATTCAATACTACAGCTTACAAATCACTAGCTTTGCTAAGCCTACAAAAATATTTTGTGATTACTCCAAAGCTGTATTTGAAATGGTTATGGTACTGACATACAGAATAGGTGATTAAGGAGAGAAGTTGGATGAAACATAATATGTATATGAATTCTGATTATAGGTAAATTGACCGCACTGATGCCGCTAGTGGCTTAAGTAGTAAGCTCGCCGCTTTCTACTGTGCTGAGAATTATGGGTTCAAACCCCACATGTGTGATCCAATAATTATTGGGGTGTTTTTGAGCCCATTTCATGTATGTCTGTAAACAACCTCGCGACACAGGCTGTGCATTGTGCGGGAGTAGTCTTTAAAAAAAAAAAAAATGTTATGCCTACTTACCACATTTCCAAACTAAAGTTATTGTAAAGCAGAACAACATGAGCGGCGCTGGCATGTTGGCTGCAAGTCCAGCGACGCGGGCGCGCGCACGCTTCGACTAGGTGACTTGCGCTGCGCCCGCGCAGCTCTTCCGTGACAAGTTCACCATGACTCGCTGGATCGTTTGCACCTTCTGATGGAAAATACTCAAGTTATTCACATGCCTGAGAGTAAATTAATTACTTACTGCAACTACGGGTATTTACACATGACGTTAGACCTTGGTGTAAACATTCAAAATTTAAATAATACACATAAAAACTCTCCAAGAATCCAAGTTGGCATTTTACCTATATACCTTTATTTACTACTAATAATGTCCCTTATATGTATAAACAGGTAATTATTTAAATCAGGTATCACCTTATATCTAGATTCTTAATACATAATTTTTATTACACACTAGCTGTGCCCGCGACTTCGTTCGCGTGGAATAGTGACTTTCTGTAGCATTTTAATTATTTAGGCTAATTATTTTACAAATAAAACACGTACAGAGTTTCACAGCAAAACTTATTTAAGTATTTATACGAGTATAAGTATATAACATATGCGGATTTGATACACGTGAGCATGCCACATAGAGTTGGCCTTGGGAAAAACATTTTTTTCTAAGTGAACTCCTGCGACTTTAGGCGTCGGTCTCTCTTTTAACTGCAGTCTTTTAAATTAAAATGGCAAATCAGTTGGAATTATTGAATTATGGGAAATGAAAATATTTTTTCCTTTTGCTATTCCAGTCATGAGTGCAGCTTTTATAATGTTGTGCCCCAGATGTGTAATTTGTACCATTAATAGGACTGGAACACCTACTTTCCACCTAAACCCTTATGAAGGCACTTTTGATAATTCTAAAGAGCTGAGAAACTCTATAGGGTATGATATGACTTGTTCAATGTCCATAACATTATCTACTGGAAGGTATTCGACAACATCTACCTCCAAGTCTGACATGATTCGTTCGTTTCTTTGGTCAACTATAACATTAGTCAGCGCTAAAATTGCCCTTTTACGCAGCTATTCTCGATTTCCTATATTTATTTGAAGATCAAGATAAACTTTATTTTTAGGTCATCTGTGCTATCGACAATTTGACAGAACTCACGTCTCAGTGTGTAATCATGCCGTTCCTGTCAGTTGGCATACAATCTTCTCTGATTTTTAAAAGAGCAGTTGCATTACTATATATGTACATTGTAATCTACTAGCTGACCCAGCGAACTCCGTACCGCCATATTTACATATCTGTCTCAGCTTCCCACAGGTAGTGTACAGTCGTCGACAAAAAAAAAGCTTTTCCCGTTACCTTTTAATGTTTCTTGTACACCAACCTTGTCCTGACAATAAAGAACTCATAAAAATAAAAATTTATGCAGCCAATCGGAAGTTATGCGCGTAGTTACCTACACACATTTCGGCGACTCATTTTTATATAATATAGATTATATATATATTATCTATATATTATATATATACTATAATATAGATTGCATATTGCCCTGCTTGAAAATTATTATGAATTTGTACTCGTATATTTGTAGTGAGACAAAACTTTTTAACGTGTACTCGTAATACAGATGTTTTCAAACAGGTATTTATTTCATCTGCCGACGTACCCCTAGTAATAAACGGAAGGGCCTGTCTAAAGTCACCAGCTAAAAGTATCACCATCTCTCCCATTATATCCTGGTTGCATATGATATCCTTCATTGTGCAATCTAGTGCTTCAATCATTTTACGAGGTAAATGTATATTGCCTGCAACTAAGCTCGGTTTGAAGATTAGGAATTCCATAAACCATTCATCCCTTAGGGGTGAAGTTTTATAAATCCTTTCTTAGTGAATGCTAACAACATAAGACACGTGAGCTGCAGCGACGTGGTTTTGCGCTGATGAATCATCAGTCAGTCAAGGCAAGTAATTTTTTATGTACCTATTATGAGTCCTGCTAAATCTTTCAGAAAATTTCATATTAAAAAAAATTACAAAATAAAAACCGACTTCAAGGTTCGACTCCATTTCTCTTGGATGCCATCATCAGATCTTAGTGTTCTTATCATGGTACCACCGTTGGGATATCTCCTTTCTATTAAAAAAGGAATCATTAAAATCGGTTCATAAACGACGAAGTTATCCGCGAACACACATAAAAAATAAAACTTACGTACGGTCGAATTGAGTATCTCCTCCTTTTTGAAGTCGGTTAAAAAGAAGCATTCTTATGTTATCTCTTGGAACAAATTATAATTTAAAAAATAAAAATATATCCCTTATTTTGCAGAATCTCTTTAAGTTTAGTAATAGGGATGCAGGAACAGAGTGATTTAAATGCCTAGTGTTGTAATATATTGAGTTCAAAATACAAAAATAGTTAATAATTTGTATGTACATTTAATTCGAAAATTAATATTTATTTATTTATTACTTATTGTCTTCGTCATAATAATCTTGCTTGTTTTGATGAACCTGATATGACACGCAGAGTCTATTAATTTTAACTTTGTGTTTGGGGCACACACCGACAGTCATTTCTTGAAATTGAGGACGGAACGGTTTTAAAGTATCGAATTGTTTCATTAATAAAGTATCAGGATCGGCTTGTTCCATCATAACTGTGTTCACCATTACAATGACGACCACGACAACAATGAAGAAAATCCCACCCATTGTAGGAAGTGATAGCCTTTTCATCTCTGTTAAGAAAAAATGATTTTTATTATAATAGTTCAATGACACATGACAAAATTAGTGATATGAATACCCTGATAATGTAATTAGAAATTATTTATTTAAGAAATTTGATCTCTCCTTCAAATTGGCTTTGCCTGATTTACTATTAATGTGATCTTAAATTTCTGCGAATCGCGACAAAAAAGTCAATTAAATTTTTCTGGCAATTGCTTTCAAAAGAGAGAACTGAAAGGTATTTTTTGTATCTCATTAATAAGCATTGAGCTATTTTTATATGTCCCGATCGATCTTATGATTATTGTAATTAATCTATTACCAAATTTCGGGTTGTGTTTTGATAAACAAATTTGAAGCAATTTTCTCTTTAAATAACGCAAAGGAACGGATTTATCACTATAAGTGTCAACTGCTGCCTATGGAAACCTACAATTCGACATTTATAAGTGTTATGTATAAGTCTATTATGAGTATTCCCCGAAAGGGGGGAAAGGGTTGAGTTCTCTCACGTATACTCTTGGAAGCTTGCATGAAAATTTTATAAAGACCACCATATAATGTAGAATAAAGATTTACACTTTCCATATACAATAGCAGATCTGAATCTGGTCATAAACCAGATTTTTGCAGTTAAATGATAGCACAGTCGATACTAAACAAGCCTATTGACAACGCATGATTCTGCTATGTCTAGTTTTCGAGATATAAATAATAATTGATTTGTTCTAAATTTAATTCCACATATCAAAATACCAGCTTAGCAATTACCTCAGGAGTATTGTAGATTCTAATAACGTGTCCCACACCTCACTCTGCAGCTCACACATGTCCGCATGTCACAACAAATATTTATATTTATGAGTGACTCGAATACTTTTAATATGAATGATTATAATGCTTTATACATTATTTTTGTGTGAGTGAGTGATAAATTTACATGGAGGGTTCCGTAGCTATTTGGTTCAACATATATCTGCAGAGAACATAATTTAACCTAACCAATCGTAAACAGTATCCACTGAATTGATCTCATCAATACCATTAAATTAATTTGATATTTATTTAAGCATACGTGAACTATGTTGTAAGTACTACTTCATCATCATCACCATCATCATCATCAGCCCGTTGCAGTCTACTGCTGGACATAGGCCTCTCCCAAGGAATGCCAGAGAGCCCGGTCTGTTGCTTTCTGCATCTAGTCGCTGCCAGCCCTCTTACGCAAGTCGTCCCGCCATCTGGCCAGACGGCGTCCCTAGACTACATTTGCCAAGACGCGGTCTCCACTTCAAAACACGCTTACTCCAGCGGTTGTCTGTACTACTACATACATTTTTTAAATATAATAATTACATTTCAATACCTTTTAAGCCCAAGACAGGAAAATGTGCTTTTTTCGAAATTGTAAATCTTAAAATTGATTTGATTACCTACTGTTACTAATGAATAGATAACAAATTATCTTATTAAAGTTTAGAAATAATAGCTTCACTAGTCTTGTATTCTGTAAATAGTCAGCTTTTCAGATAAAAATTGTCAAATCAGAACGCAGATTGATAAAGGAACCCTAATAAAATTATCCCGAATACCTACACGATATTCTCGTAAGATGATATAAGATGAGAACAATGGCCATATTCAAACTAAAATAGAATACCCCAAAATAGAATAATAGTAATTGTATTATTACCTTATGGATTAGTTTACACTAGTATTTGTAGAGAAAAGGTGAACGTTTAAGAAAGTCCAAGTGTTTAAAGTACAGAAACTATTCTTCGAAAAAAAAACCGACTTCCAAATAACATCCAACGAAAACTCTCTGCCAAAAAAACACTTAAAAGCGTAAAATAAACTGGTTCTTCATAAATTGCCTATACCTAATTCTTTATTCATTTAAATAGTAGTATTATAATGTGTACTAGGTACCTAGAATCTGTTTGAAGTCGGTGCCAAGTGACTATCACTTAGACTTTTGTAATTGTTCGTTTGTATTCTTTTTGGCTTAGCACCGACTTCATACAGATTTTAGGTACCTAGTACACATTATAATACGACTATTTAAATAATTAAAGAATTAGGTATAGGCAATTTATGAAGAACCAGTTTATTTTACGCTTTTAAGTGTTTTTTTGGCAGAGAGTTTTCGTTGGATGTTTTTTGGAAGTCGGTTTATAAAAAGTTTTTATTTTTCAGTTTTTAGTGCAAACAATCGTAGGTAAGTAGTAAGTTGAACTATTTCATGAAATTTCATCATCAAGAATACAAATTAAGGTCTATACGTACGTGTAATATTAAAATCATCCTCTAATCCCTTACTGTTGAAGAGTTTAACCTCCTATCATCAGCTCACCTAAATAACTTGAAAGTATACGACTGAAGGTCTTTAGATACGTATGAAATTGAAAGAATTATCCTCCAGCTCCTAACTGTTGAGGAGTTGTACCTTCCACCTTCCATCATAAGATTACCTAAATAATTTGAAAGAATACGACTAAAGGTAACATACATACATATGATATTTAAAGATTTATCCTCCAACTCCTAACCGTTAAGGAGTTGTGCCTTACATCATCAGCTCATCATCATAAAATGATGACTACCAGACGCAAATACCGGTGTAACTTCAGAAAATATACGAAAAACATAGTATGTGCCTATAAAAAATGAGGATTCCTATCGATTTCCCTGGGATCCCATCATCAGATCCTGATATGGGACCACCTCGGGAGCATACTCTCTCGAATACAAAAAAAATATTCAAAATCGGTCCACAATTGACGGAGTAATCGGTGAACATACATAAAAAAAAATAAAAAAAATACATACAATGAAACATAGAACCTCCTCCTTTTTGGAAGTCGGTTAATAAATTGCATATTTTTTGTTGAAAAATATTTTTTATCTTAATTTTCTAGTAAAATACGGGGTGAAATCAGTTACAGTTTCTGATAGACTTGCAGAACCTTACCTAGAGAGCTTAAAGTAGCAAAGGGTAGAAATTTTCTTATTTCTCATATGTCACAGATCCGAAAACCGGTCAGAGACTGATCTCCGTCGGGTGTAAAATTGTTTATTTCAAGTGAGTACTGCTTTAGTTTTTTTATGGTAAGTAAAGTTAGTCAAATGAACAGATGGGTCCTCAATGTTTAACGACTAACATCAGCCATGGACATTAACAACTGAAGAGTCCCAAATTTGTTGCCGCTGCTGGAGCCTTAAATCAATAGGAAGTGAAATTAAAGTTTTTCAACGAGTGACTGAAATGATTGACATCCTTGGCGGTCAGGTAAAAACATGTCTGAACATGTACTAAAGGTTGGGCAGACACCTAGTAGAGCGAGGCGGTAAGGGGTAATAATGCGAACAAAAATATCACACAGAACCGACACGTCGTGCAACCATTCATGTTGAGCACCATGACACATCTCGCCAGGCCTTTTGTCTGTTCCAACTTCAAATCTGAAGTTTTTGTCACTTTTTAAATGAAATAAAACTGCGAAATGTCACTTTTCACTTATTTCATTGATACTAATCTTCTATCATATTAAAAATGAATCGCCGAAATGTATGTACGCGCATAACTTCCGATCGGCTGCACCAAATTAAATAATAATTTTTTGTATGTGTTCGTCAAGGTTTGTGTAAGAAAAATTAAAAGATAACAAGAAAAGTCTTTTTTTTTTGTCCGCGACTGTACACTGCCTGTGGGAAGCTGAGACAGATAATATGTAAATATGGCGGTACGAAGTTCGCCGGGTCAGCTAGTAATATTTAAAGTAATAGACATTCGAAAGGTATGCCGTTGTAGTTAATAACCTATAAATTGCTTACATGTTTTCGGGTTAAGAAAATATTTCCAAAAGAGAATATTTTTATTCCACGAATACGGGAAAGTGAGCCTGATTCCAAAAATAGATTGAGAAGGTATGGGTATACTTTTAACTATTTGTATGAGATCTTTGCCTGGCAACACCTTTCAGTTTAATGAAAGGGTTTCCCTAAATAATTATCTGTGTGCTTCTATACTTATGTGGTATTATATTTATAAGGAATATATAACCGTTGTGGAGTAAATACATGCACTATTGAAAACTTTGTGTGTTTGTGATGATAGCTGTTTGTAGGTTTATACTGGATTGTAACCTTAATTATATAATCTATAATAGTGTTAATCGGTTCTAAACTAAATAGGTTATCCAATAATCACAAATTTTACCAAAAGAAACCGACTTCAAGAAGGGGACCAAGTTGAAATGGGACCACATAGGAAGCACCAGCTTTCAAATAAAAAAAAATCGTCAAAATCAGTTCACCCAGTCGAAAGTTATGAGGTGACAAACATAAAAAACAGTCGAATTGATAACCTCCTCCTTTTTTGAAGTCAGTTAAAAAATATTTACACTTACGGCCAAACCGCTGCACCAATTTAAATAAAATTTGCCATGGTAGTAGAAACTTTGATTTTTGAGGAAGTACAAAGGCTACTCTTTATCGTGATAACCGACATACACGCGGGTGGAGTCGCAGGCAAAAGCTAGTTCACCATAAATTTGCAGTTGTTGGCTATATTGATTTTTTCTTTATTCTTTATTGTTTAATTCTTTTATTGTCTTTTATTATCTAAATAATAGAGCATGAGCAATCAGAACAAGCAGATCATGCTCTGTTTGTAATTGTTATTTAAGTAGGTAATTGTTAGATTACGCTTGATGACGTTGAATGTCTTTCTGTATTGGGCGTTAATTAATAAATAAAAAGTATCTAAAACAGGCTTCATGGCTTGTTCAACCCTACGGTCGAACAAGCCGTGAAGCCTGTTTTACTGGACTACTCCAGTAAATGATCCAGGATCATGTTGGGAGGAAAAGATGTGCACTGGTACTGAATTCCAGGTTTTTGAAATCAGGTTTCGAAATTAGAATTCGAAGGAAGAGCCGAACCGTTTAGTCTTTAGTTAAATCCGTGCTGTACTCCGGTTTTTATGAGGCCATCGCTATTATATTATTATTTTAGCAGTCGAATGCATTACAACATAATTATACACCATGAATCATGATGATGATGTTCGTATTTTCATTGGTGCTCACTACTTTTTTTATTGCATATTGTTTATTATGAGATATAATACTATTAGTTTATTCGATTTTGAAAGCATGTGATCGCCATACGTTACTCTACTATCATTCTGTAAGTATTAATGCCCCTAAGGAAGTTAAAATATGTGTTTGTATCATTTTTAATACTACTTTGACATGGCAGCACCATCATCTTTAACAACTGCACTGCAACACTACTGGACATATATCTCGTCTTATAAAGAAGGTTTTGGAGTACGATACCATGTTGCCCAAATGGCATTATAGTAATGCGATTTTTTTTATTTTGTAACAGTCCTTGCTTCCCTTTGAAGCCGTGGATTGATCTGGCTGCAATCAGAGAGGCTTATGTCCAGAAGCTAACTGCGATAAGTTAATAATGATAAACCCGTCAATTGTAAACCCTATGTGATCCTTATTGATAAAGTATTCAATCATCAACCTTCATTTTTAAGAAGTCATGAAATACATATTATATGTATACAATAGATGTATGTATCATGCTGAAACTGGGGATCGAAACCTCTTTGGAATCGTATTTGAAATTAGAATCTAGCCAAACTTATTTTATTTCTTCTGTTTGGTAAAGTATTTTCGTTTAAAAAGGGAAAAAATGTGGCGTAGTCTTTGGCAAAATGAATTAAGATTTTGTCTGTTACGTGGCCATATTGGAGACGTTAAGGTCTGTGACGCATGCGCGCCCGAAACGAAAGCCGATGTTACTAGCTACTTGTTGATCGGGTTTTCATTCACCACGCACCGAACCGCGCATACTACGCAGTTAGCCGTTTTGAGCTTTTGTTATAAGCTAACATAAAACCTTATTGCAACTATATTATAAGTAAAAAAAAAAACATTTTCTTTCATTATTATTTCAAATGCGTTTTCAAAAAGATATTTCATTAATATTTCAAAAGATACCCCTTTTTCGTACGTCCGTTGACTATGCATTCCTTAACATATACCTATATGATGAAATAGAAGGGTATTATACAAACTTAATTTGTATATACGAGTGTATTTAAGGATGCTAAGTTTGTTATGAAAAAGAAATTCCCCTCCCATATACTCGTACTAGCAATACCACTTGATGTTCGAAAAGTAGTATTATAAAAAGATATCATAGAATATGCTAATAGTAATAACATTTCACATCATACATGAATACGCTTATACACATACATATGTATATAAATGTATATACTTGTAATTTATTCAGTTGTATTATAAATGCAGTTGCGCAGAAGAGAGAGTGTTATTCTTCTTATCGTCTGTGTTATTCTAAAAATAGAAACAACAAATATATCCACAATATATTTTTAACCGACTTCCAAAATGAGGAGGTTCTTAATTTGATTGGTATGTTTTTCTTAAATGCATATACACTAATTACTCCGTCAATTATGGACCGATTTTAAAAATTCTTTTTGTATTCGAAAGGGTGTGCTCCCCATGTGGTCCCATTGCCACTGTATCAGGATCTGGTGATGGGATTCCAAGGAAATTGAAGGAAACCCTCAAGTTTGTTAGGCACGTACTATGTTTTTCATAAATATTGTTATCTATGTAGAGATTTAAGTTTATGTGTGGGGTAAATGATGCGCGCATCTGCCTACACACTTGTTTTTCTTAATGTTATTATTTTGTACAGTTTATAAAGTCTACACAAAACACGTCTACGTAGCAAGCAAGCTACGTCATCGGTTTCTATTATGTAGAACATTTTGAATAAAACGGCTTTATGTACGTATAGTCGTATATGAGTCTACGCACACATCGTCATGTGCTACGAAATAAAAAACTACATAACTTAGATGAGAATGAAACCAAAGAAACATAATATCTTTTTATATAATTGCATTCGGTACATTCTAATATTTCGTAGTCACAATATTTAGTAGGAAAACTAAATACATTTGAAAATGGAACGATCAATACGGGGGGTGAAATGCGCGGAGGTTTGTGCCCACGCCCGCTCCCGCACACCGCACCCCTACCCTCCGACGCCCTCCGAAAGCTCAAAACTGAACACCTACAGCCGCCCACGGATCTGACCATGAAACAACAGCACCACGTCAAGTATAAAATATTTGCTTATTATATTATCTAATTTGCTGCTCGTCCATTCACTCTATCAGAGAGCTCATCCAAAAAAATCTCCTACCTCTCAAAAATGTACACCCCGATAGTAGGTCTAACGAAAATATTCTAAAATAAAAATACTTTTCAGATTTATTGAAATTAGGTATGTATTTTACAGTAGAATTTAAAACTTACCTTATACAGTGTAAATGTTTGACATCTTCGAATTCCAAATACACAGACGACACAAAACTAAACAATTTACAAATCCAAAAATTCAATTGTCCCAACACTAAGAATCACTTTATGTATTTTTTCCTTTAGTTTAATTTGTCAGTGAGTATACAGCACA
Organism: Diaphora mendica; assembly: GCA_949125395.1. Lineage (NCBI taxonomy): Eukaryota > Metazoa > Arthropoda > Insecta > Lepidoptera > Erebidae > Diaphora > Diaphora mendica. The sequence continues at coordinate 36,475,806 of OX421310.1, read as the reverse complement.
GTATCCAGATGTGCTGTCGTCGCGAGACTGGGATAGGTACTAGGTAATCTGGAACCTCAGCCTCCCTTCACCCCGCAAGCCTCGCGTCCCGCGCAGTCTGCGCCTCATCGATGAATGGAGCTCGCCGCCCCGTGCTACCTTGCGCCTATATAAAATCTCTTCCAACGCTCCCTTACATTTGTGTTGTATTGCCTACTGTGAATCAAGCGCTATGAAAATAAAGTGCTTATAAATATAGATACTCATTTCATCATAGACATACTCATACACTAGCTGCTTAGTGTTATATTTTCGTTTCTTGTTGAAAAGTTATCACACATCTTTAAATGTAATCGTGTTTTTTACTATCATACAGAATTTATGATTGTAATCAACAAGGCACTTATAACTGAGAATGAAAGCAAATAGGAATTTAGACTGATATTTGTATGTATATATTTATAGATACTATTTTCATTACTGTTTTATCGACTTAATTTTAAGGAGGTCAGTACATGGGGCCCAGGACATGTACAATTGTACATGTCCTGGGCCCCCCAAATTGTCTCCAAAATAATTCAATTACTTAATTATTTAATTAAAAATTAGTTAGTTAATCGTAAATTGTTTGCTACAGCGCCATCGGAATCACTGCGAAACCTTCGTATCTTTCTACTCACCAACACGAAAATTGCCCTGGCTCAATCCCTTCTCATTCCTACCCTTGCCTATGGTGATCTAAGCTATCTATTTTTTTTTAATGGGACTAATCCCGCCCACACGCTCACCACTGTAACTCCTGTACACCAGGATCAACAGCAGTGACCCACGAACACACCGAGTTATGACACTCGGGAAGTCCCAGGAAAAAATAAACTGTATTGGAACCCGCAACGAAATGAATCAGAAGAAAACTGGAGGAGTTGGAAACATAATAAGTCCAAGTATCTACATATTACCGAAGAACAACTGAACAAACTTGTCCATCTCCAAAATGTCTACATAAAGTTCATATTTGGTTTACGTAAATATGAACACATCTCCGAATATCGCGTTAAGCTCAAATGGTTACCTATCCACCTTCGCCGTAATGTTTACATTCTCTCCATTTTATGCAGAACCATGTTTCTTCCACATTCGCCGCCCTTTCTCAAACAAAGTTTTGAGTACCTACATAATTCACATTGCAGGCTCCTGAGATCGTCGGAGAATCTGAAACTGAAAATGCCCAGCCATTCCACACAATTCACTGACAGAAAGTCACAGATCACTATTTGATAATGTGAAGGCTGTTGAGGGAATACTGGCCATTGTTGGTATGTGGTATACAATATGTGTATTTATGACACATCACACTAATATTATAAAGATGAAAGTATGTTTGTTTGTTACGCTTTCACGCAAGACTACTTAACCGATCATAATGAAACTTTGTACACATATTCTTGGAGGTATTAGAAATAACATAGGATACTTTTTATTAAATGCGAGCGAAGCCGCGGGCGAAAGCTATGTAATATGTATGTCGTGTATGTATTCATATGTGTTGTTGTGTTTACCGTACAACAAAATGTATTAGGTTTATTAATCACTATATACTATTAATCACTTACATTATTTTAAACTTAGGTGTACCGAAGTTTAAAATTATCTAAGGTGTACCTCAGACTAATCGAAATCCAATTTCAGAATATCCGTTTAAAGGTTGTCTGGAAGAGATCGCCGTGAGCAATAAGACCGTCTATTGTAATACCTTCCAAATGTAGATTTCTATCTATGTCTGTACAAAATTTCATACTTTATTGGTGTGTAATATAGTGGTATAAATAATAGTACATTATGATATAAGTGCGGTAAGTTGAAAATTACAACCGAGGCGATATTGCTAGCCCGAGCCGCAGGCGAGGCTTACAAGAAAGCTGAGGCTGTAATTATGAAAGCACACTGCACACGTATGTCATACGACGTTTTAGTTATAAAACGTCGTATGTCCGAGTTTTATTTATTTCCTCGCAAATATGTTAATATTTGCGAGGAAATAAATAACACTCGGACTTTCTTGATCGAATAAATCTTTAATTACTTGTTATAAAAATTTGAACAATTTGTAAAATTGATTATTACGTTGCCAGTTGGCATTGTTAAGCTTGTCAAGCTATTATTATTAATTAAAATTTCACCAGCCTCTCTCTCACTCTCTTGAGTGAAAGTAGGAGAAACGAGACCACAGAGTTCCGCAGCCGCCTCCGCTGCTGAACTCTGTGGTCTCGTTTCTCCTACTTTCACTCAAGAAAGTGAGAGAGAGACTGGTGAAATACAATGTTGACCACTTTTCTGACATAAAAACTCTTTGCTAATTTAATAAAAGAGTATTGTTCGAGCATCTTGAGAAACCGTGAGTTTAACTTTATTAAAAAAAAAACGTGCGTTTTACATTACAATAACGCACAAATACGTAATGAAATACATTACGATATTGAAATTAGTGAAATAAGAGACCCTTTACGAGCAAATATGTTATAAAAAAAAACCAACATTGGTTTGGGCATCCGTTAACAATAATTGTGAACGCAAAAACAGATCATTTATAAAGATTGTCTCCAAAAGAACTAAAAATATATATACTCTAAATATTATACTACACTGGCTTTTGCCCTTGGCTCCGCCCGCGTGTATGTAGGATTTCGTAGTAATCATTTTTCGGATTAATTTATAGCCTATGACACTAACAAATAATATGGCTTTCTATTGCTAAAAGAATTTTCAAAATCGGTTCAGTATATCCAGAGATTACAAACCCAAAAGTACATTTTTAAAATATTAGTAAATATAACGAATTTATGACTTCGGGTTACCTATAGATTAGATTGTATTAAAAATTGGTTGTCTGTAAAGTCGGTTTACGGACGATAGTTTAACGTGACAACGTCATAACAAAACATTGATGAAATGAAATGGACCAAGATCTACTGAACCTTTCGACTAACGGTGTGTCTGTAAGGCTAGAAACTCTTGTAGTGATGAGTCATAACGTGCTAAGTACGTAACCATCGCCTGGCAGGCCTCAGCCCTGCACAACATCATCTTTCATGTTTTTGAAAGTGTAAAAAAAATTGGAAAAAAAATCTTCTTCCTGTAAGCCTGAAATTTTTATAGGATTTAGTTCATTCATTAAGAAGTTCAAAAACAAAATGACAGGCGATTCCGATGGGCACAAGTACCTGCCAGGCGAACAGAAAGACACACCTTTCTTCAATTACATCATCAATGTAAACAAATTTTATTCTGTAAAGTTGTAATTTATATATATATGTTTGTCTGAGAGATTTAAAGAAAGTAGGAACAATGACCGGCGGTACTGGCTAGCATATTTCCTTAACAGGTGAGGAGAAAGATAGCACTGGAGTGCAATTAAAAATGTGTCTGAGCACACTTGATCGGTCCTAACACGACAAACTTCTCATTATTAGTCATAAATAACATTAAATCGTCGGAAACATCTAAATCAATGCAATATACATGTCAACTAATCGATATAAACGATTTTTAATGAATACAAATAAAGCATGCAAGCAACTCATCACTACAAGAGTTTCTAGCCTTACAGACACACCGTTAGTCGAAAGATTCAGTAGCTCTCTTACTAACAAGAGGTAGATGCCGCGCAAATGAACGCAACGGGACAATGAGCGTAACTGGACAACGAGTCATCCTTTTTAGGGTTCCGTGCCAAAGGCAAAAAACGGAACCCTTATAGATTCGTCATGTCTGTCTGTCCGTCCGTATGTCACAGCCACTTTTTTCCGAAACTATTAGACCTATAATGTTGAAACTTGAAGATTTTGGGGGTCCCCATACTTAGAACTGAAACTCAAAAATTTTTTTTTCATCAAACCAATACGTATTCTATGGATAGGTCCCATTTTTGAAGACCTATCTATGGATCTTCAAAAATGATATTGAGGTTTCTAATATCATTTTTTTCTAAACTGAATAGGTAGCGCGAGAGACACTTCCAAAGTGGTAAAATGAGTGTCCCCCCTCTTTAACTTCTAAAATAAGAGAATGATAAATCTAAAAAAAATATATGATGTACATTACCATGCAAACTTCCAACGAAAATTGGTTTGAACGAAATCTAGTAAGTAGTTTTTTTTTAATACGTCATAAATCGTAAACTGCAATTTACCTTTCATTCAATCAACACAAATATAAAAATAAAATAAAAATTATATTATGTTACTTGCTGCCGCGGAACCCTTCATGGGCGAGTCCGACTCGCACTTGGTTGCTTTTTTTATGCATGCAGCCTGCGTTCATCAATATATTAGACGTTGTCACGTCAAAATGTTAATAAAATTCTTTATTTGGTCTCTGATGCCTCAATTGATCAAAAGCATGAAACATTCGATTTAATTAAGCAGTCGCCTGGTCGCTTTCTACTGCGCTAAGTGTTGTGAATTCCGCATGGGACAGCACTTTTTGTGATCCACAAATAAAATTGTTATGCCGAGTTTGAATGTTCTTTGTGTCCATTTTAAGTATGTTTGTAAAGTCGCCCTTGACACCGGAATATTCCTAGCGAGGCAGTTGTCTGTCAAAATAAAGTACCTGGATGACGGGATTCTTATTATGGTAAAATTTTGTAATAATGAATCTAAGCTAGATCTACCTATCGCCCTTAAACCCCCTGCGTACTAAATTTAATGAAAATCGTTGTAGCCGTTTCCTAGATTCAGATTATTTATATATAAGACTAGCTATTGCCCGCGGCTCCGCCCGCGTGTATGTCGGTTATTACAAAAAAATGTGATAAATGAAGAATCGCTCGACCGATTTTGTGCAAACTTCACATAAACCATTAAATAGTCCGAACAAAGCATAAACATTTTGTTTAGATAGGTGAGCCCGTTCTTGAGTTATAAAATTACAACGAAAAGTGGCATTGATTTCATATATATTGATTTAGATTAATAAATAAATATTTTTTGGCCATCTAACACACAACACAATCTAGTCCCAAACTAAGCAGAGCTTGTATTATGTACTAGGTACGAGACAACTGATATAAATACATATATACTTATTTTTTTGTAAATACATTCATATTATACATAGAAAACACCCAAACTCAGAATCAAATATTTGCAGATCATACAAACATTTGGTCCGACCCGGGAATCGAAAGCGAGACCTCTATTAATATTTCTATATAAGTATTCTATCAGTCAGTCTAGTTTTCATAGTACAAGCTCGGCTTAGTTTGAGGTTAGATGATTTTGTGTCAGGTGTCTAAAATATCAAAAAAAAAATAAGAGGTCATAATTTATGACCTTTTAGTTAGATTATAGTAGTAAGTACCTACGTAGTTATTAAGTTAATATTATATCATAATAATAATAATATGTATACTATTATACTCGTAATCAAGTAAGTAGTTTATGACTCATAAATAACCTTTCTTAAAACGTGTTTAAATAAATATTTAGAATAGAATTTAGTAAAAATAGAAATAAATGTTTAGAAGCTTCGTATAAACTTGTTTTTTTTTATAAAGTGAATGATTCAATGATTGCGTAGTCACATACGTATTATCCTACAATAAATACCTATCTGCATTAAAATAATTGCTCTTTTCACTTGTTAGTGGGAGGTGTTCACGTCAATATATTGGTTAGCGTAGGCAGTATTTCAATCAAGTTATACCATAGAAAAGGGTGCTGTTATATCGTCTACATAAGCCTTAAATAACCATAATAATTAAATTTGCTCAAATATTTCTAGAAAACAAGTCGACATCGATGACTTTTAGACTAGACTGCAATTTTTTATGCAATAAAAAATAGCATTAAAAAAATGATTTAACATTATTATTTATCAACACGATAATTATGACGTCGCATCTCGGTACGTCACGGTATCGTTTCACGACGAGGATGTCGTGCCGTTTAAATCTACGACGTTTAAATTCTACACTTTTATATCTTCTGTTTTTTTTCCCATAGTAAGGGACGCTCTTTAAGTAGAATTATTAAATGATCAACTTCAATATCGTCTGCAATATTTGAATAATAAATAACAAATAACTGCAGCACCAATGTAGAATCTCATCGTGAGTTTCTACGATATGTTACGTAGATTTCCAAGATACGTCGTAGCATGACACTACGTCGTATCGTATTTATGTGTAAGGAACTTTATGAGCGGCGACAACTTGGCCGTGCTTACGAAATTGTGTTACCGTTCTGTGACTAAGCAAGCTTTTTCTTATGTAATGTTATTTTTTAACCGACTTCCAAAAAGGAGGAGGTTCTATGTTCCACTGTATGTTTTTTTTAATTTTTTTATGTATGTTCACCGATTACTCTGTCAATTGTGGACCGATTTTAAATATTTTTCTGTATTCGAAAGGGTATGCTCCCGAGGTGGTCCCATTGCCAACATATCAGGATCTAATGATGGGATCCCAGGGAAATCGAGAGAAACCCTTAATTTTTATAGGCACATACTATGTTTTTCGTATATTTTCTGAAGTTACACCGGTATTTGCGTCTGGCAGTTATCATTTTATAATGATGAGCTGATGATGTAAGGTACACCTCCTTAACGATTAGGAGTTGGAGGATAAATCTTTAAACATCATATGTATATATGTTACCTTTAGTCGTATTCTTTCAAATTATTTAGGTAAGCTGATGATGGAAGGTGGAAGGTACAACTCCTTAACGGTTAGGAGTTGGAGGATAATTCTTTCAATTTCATACGTATCTAAAGACCTTCAGTCGTATACTTTCAAGTTATTTAGGTGAGCTGATGATAGAAGGTTAAACTCTTCAACAGTTAGGGATTAGAGGATGCTTTTAGACCTTAATTTGTATTCTTGATGATGAAATTTAATGAAATAGTTTAACTTACTACTTACCTACGATTGTTTGCACTAAAAACTGAAAAATAAAAACTTTTTATAAAAAAAACCGACTTCCAAAAAACATACAACGAAAACTCTCTGCCAAAAAAACACTTAAAAGCGTAAAATAAACTGGTTCTTCGTATAATACTACTATTTAAATGAAAAAAGGATTAGGTATAGGCAATTTATGAAGAACCAGTTTATTTTACGCTTTTAAGCGTTTTTTTGGCAGAGAGTTTTCGTTGTATGTTTTTTGGAAGTCGGTTTTTTTTTACTTCCTCCTCAATACAATGTTTTATAATAAATAATAACAAATAAATAAGAATAAATAATAATGTTAAGAATGTTTAATACTCCTGCCAGTGGCTAGTGAGCTATCCCCGACGAAAATTTGCTCGTGTAGTTTTGTGTCTTTTAGAACATTGAATAGTTAAGTTTATAATTAACTTAAAAAAATACAACCGCTTATGAGGAAAATGAATTATGATACAATGATGACGATGAGTGGATATTTATCCCTGATTTGGAACTGAACCAAACGGAAAATGATATAAGTAAGCAAATAATTTTGCAAATTAGTTGATAAATAATAAAGTCAAAAAAGTAGAGAATCTTCTTTTTTGAAATTGGTTAAAATATAAGAATTATATATATGCATATATCACCGTAAGATTGTAAAAACCGTTAGATTATAATCTACCTAGCGAGATTGTAAACTTTCGATAGATTGTCAACTGTGATACACTGCTTACAACTGTCCCTGATTGGTCGGTCTTACAGTAGGCCGATCATGACTATAAAGTTAGGTTAGGTTTAATACTGCTTTGATTAATCACAAATTCATTTTACCGTCACCACAATTTCATGTAACTAATTCTAAAGCTGTGAGGTATTTTCAACATGAAATAACTTTAAAATCACAAAAATACTTAACATTCGGCAACAAACGAATTATATGTATATAAATATATATACAAATATGGCGGCGCGGGACATATACTGTTCAACCAATCAGCACGCGAGATGTGTTTCGTCGCATAGCATATCACAATTTGATGGTTTCACTTCGATAGATTACAATTTAACTAATAAAAATAATACGTTAAATTGTAACCAGTACAGTTCACAATCTTTCGACTGATTGTAATCTAACGGTTTTTACAATCTTACGGTGACACATATACTACACGTCACGTCTTGCCAGCGTAGTAGAAAACGGTACCGTGGTAGGCTAAAACCTCCTTTCTAAGAAACTGTCTACATCTAGCACTGAAGTGTTAAAGCTTTTAATATTATGTTAAACAAATGTTATATTTATTATTGTATAATATGTATACCATCTAGTTACTATCTGACGTTATGCGGTTAATTTAACTATTTTACTGACATTTGCTCTGAACTAGAACCTTAAAACTTAAATCCATCGATCACTATTATTCGAACAAATCAGAAAAATTGAGTGAAAAATAAACAAAATTAAAGACACCAACATCGACACAAGAAAACCGTAATAAAATATAGGTATATCTATGTTTTGGCCGGTTTTCACCGGTTGTAAAAGCCGTCGTCGCATTTTTGTCTTGTATTAATATAAAAGACAAAAATATATCAATATCTGCTCTAATATGCTTCATTTTGAACTAAAAAAAAATTGATCGAAGTCTAATACAGGGTATTAGACAAAAGTTATTGTACTTAAAATATATCGCATTGGATATAAATCTACTTTCTAAAAATACTTAAGCTGTCATCAACAGTTGTTTTTGCATAGCATAAAATCCTTAATATTTACTATTAGTAAACGCATGAAAACTCTTTTTTACTAGATAATTACATCTTCGAGTATAAATTAATATAATAGCTATTTTATATTGAACTGGCTTTTGCTCGCAGCTCCGCTCACGTGTCGGTTATCGCGGTAAATAGTAACCTATATGTTATTCTGAGGTATAAGCTATATTACTGTAAAGTTATATATAAATTCATTCAGTAGTTATTGCGTGAAGGAGTAACAGTTTGTTAAAACAGTCCTACTTATTTTGCAACTTTCGCGTACCCCTGCGGGACACTCCCCAAATTGTTGGTTCCTACAAAAAGAAATTGGTTTTTATCTATGTTAAGTTAGAAAGGTCTGCAGCATGATGTTTCATTCGATTTTAATGTTTAACGCTAGAGGGCGTCAACTGAGATAAAACCGAAGAAAACTAAGTCAAATAACATAGATCAGAAATAATATAAATTTTCACGTTTGAAAATGTAATAGAAAAACTTAAGGTTTTTATCATCATCGTTTTTCATTAATTTACTCCTTTGTGTGAATTTTAGATTTAGTAATTCCAGTTGTACATTTGAATTGAAACCAAAGATTTTGTTCTGTCTTCAATTGTTTCAAAGATACTAAATTTTATTCATCCAAACATCGAACAACATTTCGTTCGTTTATTGCACTGACATACCTACATAATTATGTACAGTCAAATATATTATGCTATGTGTACCTATGCTCTTTTATGTAGTTACCAGTTAGTACACGATAAAAAAAATATTGGATATCTTATATTTTCTACCAGACATCAAAGCAGTAAGTTTTTCGTTATTTTTTGTTAACAGTGCATGCACTGCAGCCTTTTGAGTGTCTGCAGTGTATGGGTCTAAGTATTTAGATTATTGTCCTATTGTATGCTAAGTAAAATAATTTTGCAGAGTACAAAACGTGTGCCAGGAATTGGTATCTCTTATGCTTCTTCAATATTCATAGTCAAGAAAAAAAACGGTATTTCATTCCGCACAACCCCATCTGTTGAGATACAGCAGAATTATTTAGAATTGAATCGTGCCTTTGAATTGTAGCATAGACAACACTATACATGCGTACCTTCAGTAACGTGACTCGAATGTAATGGTTTTTTACCGTAAAAGGATACCGAATGGTAATTTATAGACGGTTTACTCTTATTAATTAAAATTCAGGAAAGTCTTGGAACTTGAAGTCTCTTTGCAATTGTAATATTCCTATAAAGGGATTTTGCAATACAATTATGTTATCCTAAATTACCAGAAAGTGTTAATCTTTTGTTTTTATTAAAATTCAGGAAAGTCTCTTTGCAATTTTAACATTTAAAGGGATTTTGCAATATAACTCTGTTACCCTTAATTACCCGAAAGTGTTAATCTTTTGTTTTTATTTTGAAGTTTCTTGTGGGTTTTACACTGTACCATTTTATTACTTCACGCAGTTTATTTTAACAGACCTTAATTAATGCCGTGGGTCGTATGTCCTCGGTTTGACACTACCCTATCTGCTTCAGCCAACATTGAAATACTTGATGTCGACATATCGAGTGAAGTCCAGTTCCGTGGCTAGTTAGAGGATAATGCCAAATTGGCCTCGAAGAAGCTTGGCGTGCTCAACAGATCGAGACAGTATTTCACTCCGGCCCACTGCCTTCTACTTTATAAGGCGCTGGTTCGGCCTCATGTGGAATACTGTCCTCATCTTTGGGCGGGGGCACCCCAGTAGCAGCTCCTCCCTCTGGACCGCATTCAACGGAAAGCTACTCGAATCGCTGACTGCCATGTAATTTCAAATCGGCTGAACTCTTTTGCGCTGCGTAGAGATGCTTCGCTATGCATCTTCTACCATATTTACTATAGGGAGTGCTCCGAGGAATTGTTCGAAATGATTCTTGCGCCTCTTTCCGCCATCGTCCCACACGACAGCAGTTTCATAACTTAGATGCTGGCAGTCCACAACTGTGCGGTTTTCTGCAAACTTTCTGCCTCGCACAACAAAATTGTGGAATGAACTGTCGCCTGCGGTATTCCCCTACCAATACGATCTTCAAAACTTCAAGAAAAGAGCGTACTCCTTCTTAAAAGACCGGCAACGCACTTGTGACGCCTCTGATGTTGCGGGTGTCCATGGGCGGCGGTAATCGCTAGAAGCATCACTAGGCCGCCATGGTGTGGGTCACCATGTTTCATTAGATTTTTGTTGTTATTTTGTTGTATTTCTAAGATTGATTGTTAAACAATATAATGCGCTGGGTAAAGTGGAAATTGCTATAGCTCTTTGTCAACGGCGTTTTCTTATTAGGAACTAGCTATCGAACTCAATAATATATATGTCGGAATGAGGGTATCCGAATAATAAAAGTGATACAAACATTTGCCTCTATCGAACACTACGGAACAGTCTATATAAAGCGAGGCGATCGGAAACAGGACACAGTTTCTCTTCAGATCTCGTGACGACCATATCTCTTGATTGTGACATGAGTCACTCCTGAGTGGTAGTAGTTTTCTATTATTTGATTTATGATTTATTGTATCGCTGTGTTTTATATCGTGTGTACGAGACTATATTTACCAGTGGGGGAATTACTAGCCTAGGTGGCGAATTCCACAGGGCACCGCGGTGGAGTGAGCGTTGCCCCAACCCCCTCGTGGGGGTTGCTGATGGTGTTTAGGTTGATTCGTATCCGTTTAGTAGTGATTAGTGTTTGGCTTTGGTCCAGATTGGCTGTATCTGTCATTCATGATCTCGTTTATTCTTGTGTCTCCGACATCAGAAGTGGGATCTGTATCTCATTTGCCCAGAATGTTTGAGTGTGTAACGGATCGTCGGTCGCGGCGAGCGGTCGAACTACCCTCCGCTCGAAATTCGTACGAGGTGGCCATTGAAAGGCGAGGTGGCCATTGAAAGGCGAGGTGGCCATTGAAAGGCGAGGTGGCCACTGAAAACGAGGTGGCCACTGAAAACGAGGTGGCCACTGAAAACGAGGTGTCCACTGAAAGGCGAGGTGGCCATTGAAAAGTGAAATTAGTAGAATAAGAGGCCATCTAGATATTGTTAATAATCCAAAAATGTGTAACGCGATAAACGGTGAGGTGACTGTTGCGATACTACTTACTGGTGTTATTAATTTAGTATGTAGCGATAAGTCTTTTAGCATTCAGATTTGATAACGAAAAGCCTATTATTTTATGAAAATGTCCTAAATGAAGTTGTTCCACAGAAGACAAAATGTAATAATGTACCCAATGTCCTTGGTCAGGAGTGGCCGAACAATACAAAAATATCTCTTTCTTTTCTGCGGATAACGATGATGCACTGCCTACAACATCACACGAGGACGTGTAATACGTCAGGACGGCCGTGTCGGAATGAGGGTATCCGAATAATAAAAGTGATGCAAACATTTGCCTCTATCGAACACTACGGAACAGTCTATATAAAGCGAGGCGATCGGAAACAGGACACAGTTTCTCTTCAGATCTCGTGACGACCATATCTCTTGATTGTGACATGAGTCACTCCTGAGTGGTAGTAGTTTTCTATTATTTGATTTATGATTTATTGTATCGCTGTGTTTTATATCGTGTGTACGAGACTATATTTACCAGTGGGGGAATTACTAGCCTAGGTGGCGAATTCCACAGGGCACCGCGGTGGAGTGAGCGTTGCCCCAACCCCCTCGTGGGGGTTGCTGATGGTGTTTAGGTTGATTCGTATCCGTTTAGTAGTGATTAGTGTTTGGCTTTGGTCCAGATTGGCTGTATCTGTCATTCATGTTCTCGTTTATTCTTGTGTCTCCGACATATATAATTAGATGAAAAATAATATGTAATTAGAGAAAACAATATTTACAGATGTGAGTACTCTGGATGACGATACTACCTAAATTTTATTTAAAGTAATTTTCAGCAACATAAATTGCTCACTTTAATTATCTCATTTATGCTAAGTAAATAAAAATCACATACGAGCACAATATATTGTTATAGATGGCACGCCTAGACTATTTAGTATATTTCTTTCAACTTTTAGACACTACTTTAGCTGAGTAGCGCTTTAAGTGAGATGTGAGATTTGCTACTCAAAGAGAGTGGACTAACTGGACAGGAGTGAATGACTTATAATTATTTGATGCACTCACCAACTTTCTGGGAAGTGTTTTACTATTAGTATAATTTTAAATTAGTACTACATAGGTATTATGAATTTAATAGTGTCAACAATAATTAACAAAAATGTTTTTATAAATTTTATTTTAAACAACATTACAACATTAACTATTTTCCTCTAATATACACATCAATGTTACAACTACACCGTATTTCCACGTTTAATCTATGATAAATTATTTACAACAATATCGAAAATCACTATTATACATTTATTATTTATTAAAAGAATCAATCAAATCGTCAATCACTTAGTTGAATTGGAGAGGAATTAATTGGACATTAATAATAATTTGATTGAACATATTTTATTTATTTTTGTAAACTGGAAAACTCTCGAATCTATTAGAGTATTAGTTGAAAAGCGCTAAATACTCGAGTGTAGATGAAGTGGGATGTATAATAACTTCTTATATGTACGTAATTTGCTTAGGTTTCATTAGAACGCATGTACTATTTTATTGGTGTCTTGGAGAACACACACAGTGTGTGTACGAAAAGTGTGTGTGTAAACTATTCACGTTATAATTGAAATTGCTTTTTTTTTTATTTCCTCCGTTCAAATGCTTTTGAACTGAACTATATCGCAAAAGAAGGCGAATAATACCATCGTTTGTTACAAAATTCAAGTTTTAAGTAACTGTTTTCGAATTTTGTTTGATTTCGCGACATTTTGTTTTTAATTCTATAACATCATTTTTATATCTAAACTTGTACCATTATTACTTCATCAGCGACTTTCACACGTTCAAGAAAAGAGCGTACTCGCGAGCTTAAAAGGCCGGCAATGCACTTTTGACACCTCTGGTGTTGCGGGTGTCCATTGGCGGCGGTAATCGCTTACCATCAGGCGATACGTCTGCTTGTTTGCCCCCTTTTCCATAAAAAAAGCGATTGCAGCTAGTGAGATAGAGTGTTGTTGCCTCATATGGCAATAGGAAGTCAAGAGTTAAAATGTAATAATTTGTTTAATATTTTCTTTGTTCTTATACACATAATATTGGCAGTTTTTATTTATATTAAAATGCATTATTTCTATGGACTACTTACATTCAAAACTACGTTTAAAGGTACGTAAAATGCTTTGCACTTCGTCATACATACCTATATATTTGTATAAGGATTTCAGAAATATTATAGGAAGGAAGGAAGGAACATAAATATTAATTGCATCATCAAAAACCCATAACGTCCCACTGCTGGGCTCGGGTCTCCTCTCAAGAGAGGGTTAAGGCCATGAGCCCCTACGTTGGCCGAGTGCGGGTTGGGGACTGGCAACAATTAATTGCATGCGAGCATTTATATACTTGCCAAACTGAGACGTCTAAAGTGTAGGTAATATCCACAGAAATCTATGGTAATATCATTTCATTTTGATGATAAGCATTGACGTGCGAATTTATATGCAGTCAGTAAACATTTGCACACGCATAAGAGCTTAGTGGTGCCGTAAATTAACATTTGTATCGATAGAAACGCGCTGACACAGCGATACAAACTCACGTAAGTACTTATTATGATATGAAAACGTTTCAAGATCGCGACATGCGAAAGAGTTTAGAACGCGTTTCAAACGAGCGTTGGTATTGCTTTGTACGCACGTTTGTAGCGATGTAAATTTAAAAATTTACTTTTTGGTTATCTACTGCACTGTAAGTGCGCGGACAATCGTCGTGGTCCTCGACGCATTTAGATACGATATATTTTTACGCTTATTAAAAAAACTAATTATTTAACTCGACACAATTGCAACATATATTATGAGTACTTAAGTTGTTAAAATTACCTATCTAAGTTACCTTTTGATAAAGTTTGTCAATGTGAAAACCAAAATGGAAAATTTGTCATAAATGTAAAATCAATTAGACTACTATATTCATACACATCTTGAGTCCACAAAGTTACCACGTAATTAAATTCGTTACAATAATTACAACTATGGCGACAATAATTGTAATAAAACTTTAGTATTGTTTAATCAAATATGTAGAAGACCCAGTAGACGGCGTTGAAGAGCATAAAGCAGACGGGGAACACTACTCGTGAGTACGTGTCTATGACGTTGACGTCGCGGATTTTGGGCATCGACGCCTTTATCACTGTTGCTCCGCGTCGAAGAGCGTGCATCATTTTCGGCTTACCCGTTGACCCATCTGAAAAAAAAGTTGTTAGTTTCTTACTTATTACGTCTACTTGCATTTTATATTCGATATAGGCTATTCGGTAGGGTAAAATAAGGCTAGGAAAAAAAAAAAAAAAAGATGTTTAATACTCCTTCAGTAAGAATAACAGGGTATGGATTTTGTTTAGTTTTGAAGTTTTTATGGTAACCATTCGACCTGCTCATTAGACCCCGGATACCATGTAGTATCCATCTACTCACCAAGGCAAAACAAATCAGTCCAAACTAGATGGATTTTCTTGTTTGTTAGAAAGTTTCTATAGCCGTCTAACGGCTCCATCATCAGCACAGCTCCATGCTACTATACCATTGTATTATCACTGAAGATACGTATGTATACCACATTTGACCCAATCAGACATCGGAAAGTGATTCTAATTTAGCTTTCCAAATTCGTCGCTAACATACATAGTAGAAGAGATTTAAAAGTTAGAAGCTTGCAAAATTTGAGTTTCAACTTGATTCACATCACTGTCTCATTTCTGCATTGTTGAGGACGTATAATAAGGTCATTATGCTATAGTAATAAAATATATTCAAAGAACAAATACTAACTCCTGGAGTTTCTAGAATGTGGTCTTGTCCTATACCGGAGTTGGGTATGATCCCGTTGAAGCCGAAGGGACGGTGGGGCTCCTGCAGCGGGTTGCAGAGGCTTCGACCGAAGTCCAAGGAGTGGCGAAACCCGTCCTGTAGTCGTTGCACACTCTCGCAGTGCTATTATCTCTTCAGGAGATCGAGAACCTGCAGAATTATAATAAAAATATTTGCACCTGAACGAATATTTATTTAATTGTGAGACAGTTTTCAATCCATACTATTTAATATTATAAATTCGTAATTAACAACAATTATGGTGTTTCATATCTGAAAGGTGTACCGAAAATAATCAATTTTTTCCCCAGCACATTTATTCAGATTATAAAGAAGTGATTTAAAGAAATATAAATTCGTAATTAACCACAATTATGGTGTTTCATATCTGAAAGGTGTACCGAAAATAATAATTTTTTTCCCCAGCACATTTATTCAGATTATAAAGAAGTGATTTAAAGAAATATAAATTCGTAATTAACCACAATTATGGTGTTTCATATCTGAAAGGTGTACCGAAAAGAATCAGTTTCTTCCCCAGTACATTTATTCAAACTTCTTTATAGTGATTTCAAGAAATATGGTTTAAGATATTTATTGGTTTAAGAAAAATAATAATAATAAATAAATGTTTATTTGTCTAAGAAAATAATTTTCAATCATATTCTTAAGATAAAATTTTAATATGCACTGATGTTTACATTAGGGTACTAGCACTGACGGAAGGACGCCAGCGGAGAGGCCGTAGAGGAGTGGGCGGCCTCGGTGGGCATCTTTCTACTTAACAGAGGCTCATCCAACACGTGCGTGCTACAGCAGGGGGGGGTTGATAGTGGACCTTTCATTCGCTACCCCTGCTGTTGCTGCACGAGTAAGGAACTGGCTTGTCCTGGAAGAGGTTGAGATGCTCTCGGATCACCTGTATATCTGATTGGAGCTCTCCCGGACCCGGGGCCTCAGTATGGGTCACACGGCGCGGCGTTCTTCCCGCTTTCCGTGGTGGGCTGTTGCCAAGCTCGATAGGGACCTGCTACAGGAGGTGGACATTATCCACTCTTGGCTGTCTCCGCAGGCCCCGATCGAGGAGGTCGACATTGGGGCTGGTCGCTTTCGTGATGCGATTATGCAGATTTGCGATGCGGCCATGCTCTGCATCCAGGGTATCGATCTCCACGGCAGAAGGTTTACTGGTGGTCCCGCAGTTAACGGACCTCCGTGCGGCTTGTACTCGTGCCTGGAGGTCCTACATCCGCAGTCGGCGACGTCACCGCGAATTAGCCGCGCCAAAGAGGAGAAGAGAAAGATGATGCTGGAGAGTAGCTTCCTGCAAGAAGTGGTCGTGGGCCTTTTCCCGCAGCGGGCGGAGCACACACCCTCGTCGATTGCCTACTCGGTCAGAGGCGACGGGGACGGAGATAATGGTGTTTTGCCCTTAGGGAATCGGATGTAGGGGCGGCTGTTCTACGGATCCAATCCAAGAATACCGCCCCCAAGCCGGACGGGATACCTGCCCGAGTGCTGGTATAGTATGGTATGGTATAGTATAGTTCGACGGTCGATGTTAGTTATAATAGACTCTGTTCAAACTATCTATGAAATTATAATGATCGTCAGAGGTTTTTAGAGATGGTGAGCGGTAGACTGCCACTATATTGATATTTTTGTTGATTTGACAAACTGAGCAGCTAGTGCCCTTAACACAAGGTTCGTCTAAATTACATAAAAAAAATATTGGTCAAAATTATAATACTATTGTTTTGGTTCATTAATGATTTTGTAGAATATGTTAAGTAACCATCTAAAGTAGGGAGCCTGTCACATTTACTGAGCCAACACTCAGTCAACACAATAACGTCGAAAAAGACTCCGGTTACCGATAACATTATTCGCAATTGGTCTTAGTTTTTATTAACACTACATAATTAATGCGAATAATTTTAAAAGGGCTTGTGTGAAGTCACTGAGATGGTTCAAGCGACTGCTGCAGAGGACTTTCTGCCTGACAGATGTATGATCTTGAGGTCAGAGTAGAATCTAATTCTACATTAATATCGTTTACTAGCTGACCCGGCGAACTTCGTACCGCTATATTTACATATCTGTCTCAGCTTCCCACAGGCAGTGTACAGTCGCGGATGAAAAAAAGACTTTTCCCGTTATCTTTTATTTTTTTTCTTTCTAGCAAAAAAAGAATGAATGAAATCGGACTATGTGTTATTGAATTTCAACTAAGTACATATTTTGACTTTCCTCCCCTCCCTCCAGGAAACCGTGCTGAATTTTGGGATAAAAAGTATCCTATGTCCTACCTCGTAGTATGAACTCAAATCATGCCAAGTTTCATTTGAATCCATTCAGTAGTTTCAGCGTGATGCGCGGCCAAGATACAGACAGACAGACAGACGGACAGACAGACAAAAATGAAAAAAATTACAGTTTTGGCTTCAGTATCGATAATAGACAGCTCTCCAAAAAAAAAAAAACAAAATATCTTTAATGTACAGAATTGGACCTGTTACATTTTTATTATAAGTATAAGATATAGATTGTAGCCATTTGAAAATGTTAAGTATCTAAATAAAAGCTCTGATACAGACAAGAGAGTCCCGAGGTCGAATTTTGTAAAAAGCAGATTCTTTAAAACATTTACGTTAAAAACTGACGAGAATAGAAATAGTACTGTAAGGGATTGTGTGTATATTTTATAAGTAACTAGCTGAACCCCGTGGTGTTACCCGCGGTTATTGTTGCGGGTAACGCCGCGGGACAAAGCTAGTCTAATAAAGTAGCCTAGTATAAGTTATTCCTTAGATCATCAGCTATCTGCCAGTGAAAATCCCATCAAAATCCCATCAAAAGATTACCCGGAACAAACAGACCGACAGACAGACAAAAATTGAAAAAAATATTATTTTGGTACATGTATCGTGTATACATAAATATGATTTAAACCAATTTAAACTCTTGTGCTGTAGCGTGATGCGTGGTGGTTTAATTTCATTTACTTTAATTTACTACAGTTGTTTGATCCCAAATCGACTATTTTGTAGATATATTATTAATTATATGTTGCAATGACAACACTGTGCGATAGTCTTTTGGCAAATATCAAAGTGACACAATTGTTAATAATTTCATGGTACTGTGGGTTAGAATTCGGTCTAGAACAGTCGAATATATTTGAGGCGGCCGTGATAGGGAATTAGTTTCGGTGTTTGTTAGTGTCGCCTAGTATCTGGTAAACTGATTAATATATACACGAGTTTGAATTCCGCCTTTGTAAAAGTTAATTGTCATTTCGTGCGGTCGGCCGCAAATGGGTATTAGGAATCGGGAAGCAGCCCGATCCCGTAGGAGTTTTGTATGTGTAGTACCCAGGAGCTCCGTGACGGCGTTTAGGGGGCCCCCTCCATCGCTGCGGACATCAATGATGAAGCCTACACATCTCCAGCAGTAAGTTTTTAAGGTTATATTGTTATATTTCACGGGGTGCTAACGCCCCAGTTTACTTCTTTACCAGGAGGCTGGGTTTTCGAGGACCTCGCTTTATCTGATGGTCCCGTAAGGCTGGGTAGGTTCCTTACTTCAAGGATCGAACCCTGGTAAAGAAATTCAACAACAGTTTATGGTTTAATTTAATTTACTACAGTTATTAATAATTTAATATATTGCGAATGTAGTACAGCTGAAATACTAAGTCATAATTTGTAAATCGCGACAACTTTCAAGAGTGAAACGAAATGTTACTGAACCATGCCACGCACCATGCTACAGCGCAAAGAGTATAGTAAAAAGCGGCTATTTTAATATTAAAAACAGACACTCCAAATTTATTTATTTGTATAGACTAGCATTAGCGCACGGCTCCGTTCGTGTGTTTGTTGGTTATCGCTGAAAAGTAAAACCTATTTCCTTCCTCAAGAAACCAAGTATCTCCATGCCAAATTTCATTGAAATCCGTTCAGCGGTTTGGCCGTGAAAGCAGGACAGACAGACAGAGTTACTTTCGGATTTATAATATAGGTATGGATAATAGTATAAAATGAATATTGCGTGACTATATAATTTTGCTGTAGGGTGTGTGTGAGTTAGTTTTATATAATATTGTGTTTAAATAAGAATAAAAATAACTTTTTGTTTCAGGCAAAAGAGCCAAGGAACAGACACATACATATAATAGGTATTTACCTATGAAATTGCCGTTTTGTATGCAATAAGTGAAAGTACTTATTTTTTCAAACTTTTTTATTTCTGTTATTCGAAGTAATCACCCATGCAATCGACGCATCTTTGCCAACGCATTGGCAGTTTATTGATACCCTTCTTGTAAAAATCAGCTGGACGGGAGGCAACAAACTCTTCAAAGACATTTTGTACTGCCTCGCGGGAATTGAAATTTTTACCCACTAAAAAGTTGTCTAAATTTTGGAAAAGTAATAGTCGGTAGGTGCAAGGTCTGGTGAGTATGGCGGATGAGGGAGAGCTTCCAACCCCAGCACTTGCAGTTGCTTCACGACAACGCGCGACCCCATAATGCGCAACAGACAGTCTCCAAGCTGCAAGAGCTAGGGTTGGAGTGATTCAAGAGGGAGGTTTTTATGTATAATAAATGCATAATATAGTATGGAAACACTGTTAATTTTCGAGGTTTCTAATGTGATGTAGCAAATAAACACATTTTTTGCGAACACATTGCAAACGCTGGTTGCACCCTACGAGATAGATTAAAATAATGTACTACAGTATTGTACACCTTAAAAAGTACGATAACCCACAACAACCATTTTTTATTACTTTCTTTTTACGAGAAATAATGGCTTATTTACGAAGTGATTTTAAGCAATACAGAATGAATCCTTATACAATTAAGTAAATTATATACATTGTGCATTCAATATAGATCAAAATGGCCCTTTACAGTATCTAATTTAAATTAATATATTCGAAGATATTACAGATTTAAAATGCACGAATCGTGTCGTTGGCGGGGGCATCTGAAATCCACCCGTGCGAAGCCGGGGCGGGTCGCTAGTTTAGTATAAATTATAAAAAAGTGTAATTTAAAAAATCTGAAAATTTATTCATAGCGCCCTGTGTTAATAAAACTGTGATATAGACGTACAATATCGTGAAAAACCGTGGGCTAAAACAATTGACAAACATCACTTGTTTGACAGCGAGGTTATCCATTATCTTTAAACTATACCTCGGCTGTAATCTGATCCTTGATATTGCTTGTGTACCTACCATTTAAACTGCTTTAGACTGTGGAAACAACAAGTTATCTAAGCTTAAGCTTTCGTAGCCTTGTCATGATGATTTGGTGATGCTTAATACCTGTATAAAATTGACGTTTGTGATAAGGGACGTATATTTAGCATTTCATCATTTTTAAGGAACAAGGAGCAAAGAAGCAGACTAGAGGATCAAAATTTTCGAGACTAATAATTAGCTTAACACCTGAATTCTATGCCGATCGTTGTATTACTTCGAGTAGTCTATTTTTACCGAAACGTGACTAATTACCATGTTTAAACATAGTAATGTCAAATAAGAATAAAAAACTTTTTAGGGAATCTTAAAATAATTAGTTTAAAGATAAGTCAGATATCGTACGATTTGAAACACCATTTACAACATGCTTATAAAAACATATTTTTTTTTCATATGTATGGCCCGCCAAAATGACTCTACTCTGCCTGATGGAAAGCATAAGCAAAATCCAAGAGTGATGGTCACCATACTCATTGCGAATGCAGACAATGAAGCATGGTGACCTACCTATGGCGGCCTAGTGATGCTTCTGCATCTTTTAGTCTAGTCAACAAGTATGGAACTTGTTGACTAGACTATTTGGGCCTCCGGTCTCGCACTCACCAACGAAATACGACAGCACTGTCGAGCCGGCCCGTTCGTGCTGAAATCAGCGAGGCTCTACTACCTACTAGTAGTAAAAACATAAGGGTAAAAAAGAAATATATTAAAGCGATGATGAACAAATCAAATTTCACCTCCAGAGCTCTTCAATTCTTTCTCAACACTTGCACTAGTCGACATCTGATCCCGGTTCTTTAACTTGGCGCGTTTTCGTGCCCTGGCACCCCAGTACGTGTAGTTGACTGCGGCGTATTCCAACAATGCGGCAAATACGAACACGAAGCACATCACTAAGTAGATGTCGATCGCCTTCACGTATGAGATCCTCGGGAGACTGCTGCGGACGCCCGTACTAATTGTGGTCATAGTGAGTACCGTTGTGATTCCTAAAAAAAAATAAAGATTGAAATAACTGAAATTGAACTGCAATGAGATTCAACTAATAAATTTCTTTGTGAAATGCAACTACAAAGTTGCATCATATAAATTTTAAAGAAGGGGTACGATAGTAAGTGATGACCCTTCCATGTAGGCTTGAAACTCAAGAGGCATTCGTGCGTTACTTTTCTTTACGCTTCCTCACTCTCACCTTACATTATTAGAATGGGCGTCCTGTTACCTCATTCGATTAAAAGTGAGGAAAAAATTTGCTTCACACAGGTTTTTTGTGAGAACGTACTAACTAAACGGTTCGGCTCTTCCTTCCTGAGCCGCGCAGTCGCAGCCGCACTATCGGCGTATGTTTGTCTCTTCCACTATGAACCAGGGTCGTATAAGCGGGGCGTGAAAAAGCATGTAACTAGGCTGCTTTGTGTGATCCACAAATTGTTGTTCTGAGTCTGGGTGTCCTTTGTGTCCTTTACAATGTATGTTTGTAAAGTTCCCCGCGACACAGGATGAATATTCCTAATGCGGGAGTTGTCTTTTAAAATAAAGAAAGAAAGAATAAGGAATATGAGGATGGTGGAAAGGACCACTTTTGGATACTATTCATATTTTCCGCTAGGCGGAGTAAAGTGACTTTGGCTTTAAAATACTTAATTATTTGCGAAGTCAAAACTCGGACTTACCTAAAGCGACTCTGGCTGATGTCGCTTCGTGGTTAATCCAGAAAGAGACCCAGGACAGCATTACTATGAGTATGCTTGGTAGATAGGTTTGAAATACGAAGTAGCCAATGTTCCTGCGTAGTTTGAAACTCAGTGACAAGCGTTGGTAGATGCCAGTCGCCAACTTCTCCTGGAATTCGTTCGTCTTTAGTTTAAACTTATGCATTTACCTTAATGAAAGTTTCACATTGTTTTACAACGCGTATAGTGAGTTAAGTTTTGATGCATTAACTTGTAATAAAAAGGTTAGATGCTTGTTGGTAAAAGACAATATTTTTTTTTTTTTTTTTTTTTTTTTTTTATATTTTAGCTGCCAAAATGACTCTGCCCTGCCTGATGGAAAGCACAAGCAGAATCCAAGAGTGGTGGTCACCATCCTCAATGTGAACAAGGACAGTGCAGCATGGCGACCAGCACTATGGCGGCCTAGTGAGATGCTTTTTCACGCCCCGCTTAAAGGACCCGGGATCATAGTTGGACGGAAACACGTGCGCTGGTAGTGAGTTCCAGGTTTTAACCGATCGGCACAGGAAAGAAGAACCGAATCGATGAGTGCGAGAGCGTATGTCTTCCACTCTGAGGCGGTGACTTCTGAGGCTCGCACGTGTTGTCCTGTAGAGGAAGGGAGAAGGCGGGACTAGTTGGAAGAGCTCTTCAGAACACTCCCCATGATAAAGACGATAGAGGACTGCCATGGAGGCGATATCTCTACGCATCTGCAGAGGCTCAAGGGACTCGGTGGCTTCAGGACTGCCGACAATTCGGATTGCTCGCCGCTGCAACCGGTCGAGAGCGTCGAACAGATACTGCGCGGCACCATCGCAAAGGTGAGAACAGTATTCCACGCACGAGCGAACCTGGGTCTTATAAAGAAGACACAGGTGCTCCGGCGAGAAGAACCGTCTCACCTTGTTTAGAACACCCAACTTCCGCGAGGCCGCCTTAGTGACGCCCTCAACGTACTCGCGCGGGTTTAGGTCGCGGCAGATGCCCATGCCCAGGATATCGAGTCTGCCTTGTAGTGGCAGTTGAGTGTTCTGAAAAGTCGGAAGGGGAAGGAATGGAGATTTTTTGGCAGAAAACGCGCACACCTGTGTTTTCTTAGCGTTGAACTCGACCAGGTTCTCAGAGCCCCATTGAGAAATGCGGCACAGAATATGGTCGAGTTCAGCGACAAGCTCCTGTCGTTTTTCCTCAATATCTGCTGACTTTGCTGCAGGACGTCCGAAGTATCTCCCATGAACTGTGCTGTCGTCTGCATAGCAATGAATGTTGCCAAGGGCTAACATGTCATTGATATGCAGAAGAAACAGCGTGGGGGACAGGACGGAACCCTGTGGCACTCCGGCGTTAATCGACTGAAAGTCGGAGGTCGCACCGTCGCAAAGGACTCTGATGCGGCGCTGGTGCAGGAATGCGGCAACCCAGTTGCAAAGTTTGGGGGGCAAGCCGAAGGCCGGCAGTTTGGAGAGAAGCGAACGGTGCCAAACCCTATCAAAGGCCTTGGCCATGTCGAGGCTGATGGCCAAAGATTCTCCGTGCCTGTCAATAGCCTCACTCCAAAGGTGTGTGACGTACGCTAGAAGATCACCCGTGGATCGTTTCGGTCTAAAACCATATTGCCGATCATTAAGTAGGGAGTGATCCTCCAGGTAGTGGATCAATTGTTTATTGATGATCCGCTCGAACACTTTGCAGATAATGGGGGTGACAGTTATCGGGCGGTAGTTGGCTGGGTTGGAGCGGTCGCCCTTTTTGGGGATGGGTTGAACATTCGCCTCTCTCCAGGCATCCGGAACAGTTCCCGAGGAATATGACAGGCGATACAGGCGCGTCAATACCGGAGACAACTCTGGTGCGCAGTTCTTAAGAACCACCGCTGGGATACCGTCGGGTCCACTAGCTTTCCGGACGTCGAGTGACCGAAGCTCCGCTCGGACATCACTCAGCCGGATGCGAATATCCCGCATTGTAGCGTCGCAGGCGGGAATGGTAGGCGGGTGCATGCCACGGTCATCGATTCGGGAGTTAGCCGCAAAGAGATCTACAAGCAGTTTCGCTTTCTCCTGCGGCTGGTGGGCAAGTGATCCGTCAGGATATTTCAGCGGTGGTAGCGAGGCCTGGCAGAAGTTGGATTGCACGGCTTTAGCCAATCGCCAGAACTTTCGGCTACCCGTAGGGTATGCGACGAGTTCTTGGCCAAGTCGTGCAATGCGCTGGGCATCCGCTGTTAGGTAAGCCTTCTTGCATTCCCTGGTGGCTTTGTTAAACGCTGCTTTTAGTCGATCCACGTCGGGGTGGCCGTGAGCGCGGGCCCTGGTCCATGCGCGGTACGCCGATTGCTTTTGGGCAACAGCTTGAGCGCATTCGCGATTGAACCAGGGCCGGGTAGTTGCGCTGGCGACCTCACTGTAGGGAATATAGTATTCCATTCCTAGAGTGATTTCGCCAGCCACGGCGGCCGCACTTTGCGTCAGATCTCCATATTTAAAGCAGCGTTGTGCCCACGGGATGGATGCGAAATAGTCCCGCATTCCATCCCAGTCTGCTGACGAGTAGTGCCATAACCGTCTCTTAGCTGCCACTGGTCGTGGGGGGGCAACTAGAGGCACCGTGGTGGATACCAGGCAGTGATCGGAGGATCCCAGAGGGGTGAGCACCGATACACTGTACTGCACTGGGTGACTCGTCAGCAGAAGGTCCAGCAAGGAAGGCGCTTGACTCACTATATCTGGTATCCTGGTGGGCTGGAGTACCAACTGGGTGAGGTCATGCGTGAGAGCGAATGCGTGGACAGTCCGACCCGCGTGGTCTGTTCTGGAAGATCCCAACCAGGACTCATGGTGGGCATTAAAGTCTCCCAGAAACACCAGTTCGGCGGTCGGAAACTGTTCCTGCGCTTTGTCCGCTGCCTGACTGAGATGATCAAAAAGTCGAGTTGTCTCGGAGTCTCCAGAATGGGATCGGTATAGGCATACGTAGATTCGGCTCATAGAGCCAATATCCACGTGTAGCCAAATAGTGGAGAAGGATGGGTCCTCAAGGCAGCGTAATCGGTGACAACAAACATCCGCCCTAACGAAAAGACATACCCCAGCCTTCGCGAGGAAGCACTCCTCAAGCATGTAGCCAGGGTAGTGAAGATATGTCGTGTCGGCAGGGCGGCGTATTTGTGTCTCCGTTAGGAAAAGCATGGCCGGCCGAGCCGTCTCAAGATGCTGGTGGACGGCGTTGAGGTTTGCATGGAGTCCACGGATGTTAGTGAACTCCACCTCAAAAAGCGGGTTGGTGGGAGGATGGCGTGCCGCTGTTGAACGCTTATTCCTTTTTGTTACTGCCATGATTTAAAAGTGAGGGAGGGAAGTGGGGGCGTAAAAGGCGTGACAGTCATCGTGGCAGTGTAATACTGAGGCTCGGAATGCTGTGTCGCCATACAATAGTGAGGCATGACGGTGACCGAACCGTCGGACGGAAGGGCTCCCATACCCTCCCGGAAGTGGTCGCCTGGTCCCACCGTCCGGTCACCAACCGGCACGACGAGCCACTCCGTGGATTATGCAAAATTTATTTTGCTAAACTCAATGTTTTGTTTTGACATGTGAATTAAAATTCTTTATAGTATACGAGTACTAGGGTACGGGATGTCTAAGATCACAGTTTGAATCCGTTTTTCAGCTTTTTATTTATTTATCGTGCTATAAATTTAAAATTCATGTTAAATACTTTTTTTATACTGCAAAGAAAAGCAAACTTCATGATGAATTATTTATGATGGTCATGGTATTTACCTTTCTATCATTGGTTTCATGGCCAAGTATAGTAAACTGGGGCAATTCAGCATCTTCAACGCCCCGAACTGGTGTCTCCTTCCAATACATCACTACATCTGATACTGTGTACCCATCTGCATAGAAAACAGTTTGTTAGAATGCTGTCAGCCATTTAAAATTACGATACGATATTTTAAAACGCGATTATGAAGCAAACATCATTTGATAAGCGGAAAAGCGTCCCATGTAAAAATTATGGAAAATATTGACGGAATATGATTTATCTTAGCTGTCTTTCAAAGCAAGCTGTATAATATTACGTAGATAATCTAATGTTTTTCAAAAAATATTTACAGGCTGGCTGTTATTGGAACGGGGAAACTAAAATTTGTTAAGAAATCGTTAAGTGTTTTGTAATTATACAGTGTAAGAACTGAGCAAGGCATAACAATTAAATACTAAAAATGAATTTTAATAATAGGTAAACTGTTTGGCTGAAATATTTTATGAGAAGAGTTACAGAGACAAAATATTCAGGGAACGAAGAAATCGAGGCGAATGTCTGTGAAAGAACAAATTTTATGGGTCGGGCAGTTGAAGAGTTGAAGCATTAAGCTCAGCCTTGTGATCTATTTCAAGTGTATGAGTCACACAGCTTTCAATCTCGACGGTGCAGTTTTGGCTGTCCAGCGGGTAGTAATGTAGGTCCATCATGCAGGCCAGGGTGGCGGTGAAGCGCATGCCGTATGTGATGCTGCCATCGCCACCGAGCCGCACGAGCTTGTTACGCTCCGTCACATCGTGTAGGAAGCTAAAAAAATCACAAAAGTTAATGAGCGAATTATGCAAATCAAGTCATCTCTTGATCTGAAAGGGTCAATCAGATCTGAAATACTAACCATTGGAAAAAGATACAAGAATATTCAAACATGAACGAAATTGTAAAGAAAAGCCTTTTGCAGGACAAGTCGCTTAGTCTAAATCATGTCAGTAGCAGAGTAGATTGAGTGAAGAAAAGGAATTACAGGAATTAAATCCAGATTTAATACTAGTAGACCCATCAGCTTGTTTCTCCCCACATTCCATACAAACCCGATTTTTTATTCACAATGCTGAATAATCAACAAACAAACCCATTCAAAAGTCTCATAACATTATCATCCACTTTAATATAGGTTCGAACCTCACCTATTCTTGTCATTAGCGAAAAATGTATCAGGAACCCAAATCTTATCGGCGAAATCCCCGGACAATGTCAAAACCTCGTCCGGTAAACCAAAGCCGAGTCTTTCATCCTTCCAGTACTGGTTGAGATAAAGTGTTATTGTGTAATCCTGTAAGCGTAGAAAAGCTTTTGAGATTGTGTTACAATACAGATCAGGACCGTAATTCGATTAGGGGCAAAGGTTTTACGCCTCATTTGCTTTGTGGTTTACTGCATTGCCGGTTCATTTATGTATGTCGACGGTTTGTACAATATTTGTATAAATAGTAATCTGTTTTAAATTACACGTAGCTGATCATTTGTTAATATACAACTTCTAACGACACGACAACTAACTAAATGTTTTGATTGCTGCAACTCCATTCATTATTTTTCTTTTTGGTTTAGCCTCATAGATGAAACGAGTATAAGACTGTTTCTTTGTATTTACTGTATTCTTAATAACTTGTAATTTGGCACACAGCCGTACCAGAAATTCAAACTAAGTCAAAAGTTTTTGGCCAGTTAGAACGCCAATTACAACCAAACTACTTTTATAGATTTCATGTAGATATATGGTAAGAAGAGTAGCTAATAGATACCGAAAATTTGCGACGTATGACGAACTAGTGTTGTTGACAAAAAACATAACCTAGTTATTTAGTACAAGCGAGCATTAAGTTCAAATTTAAAAGTAAGCTTGATTCATCATCATCATCAACCTATTGCAGTCCATTGTTCGACATAGGCCTTTTCCATTGCACGCCACCCTGATCGATTTTGGGCTTCTCGCATTCAGCCCAAGTTTGATTAATTAACTAGAATTGCAAGATATTATCATACACACGAGTTTACAATAGCTGTCACAACCTACAAGGCTTCGTATCGCGAATGTGGGACCACGATGCACTGTATGATAGATCACATGTTGCCTTTATGTGTTGACATTTTTCCATTAACCAAACATGGTATAAAATATAAACAATTTATATAAAACAGCTGTGAGTGGGCGGTGACCTTTGCGTTAGCAGCCGGCGAGTGGCGGTAGGAAGTAAAGGCGAGCATCGATTGGCTGAGGCAGCACTCCGCCCCTCGGGCACCGGCGACCCTCGAACTGTGTCAAGTGACCACGGCCTTGCTCCCTTTTCACAGCTATTAAAAGCTTAATGAATTATGATGGACGACCTGCTCGAGAGCAAAGTCCTTCATACGACCCAAAAAACATCCTCAGCGAATCTGAAGAAGTGGAGACAAGGTCATCTTGGGGTTTTGCTTCTGAAGCCATAACGTATCTGTACCTTAAGTGGGCTGTGTTATCAATCAATTATTCTGTGTCAGCCTTTAAAAAGTTCCTAAATATACTAAACTTTATGTTTCCTTGTCTTAAACACTTGTATAATTTTATGCAAAATCTCTTATGAATCATCGCTAAGCTGTTCTCTGTTCTCAGTCGTTTATTCAAAAAATTACAAAATAACTCTCCTAAATGTTCTAAATAGCCAAACTTACCATGTTCACTTCAGATATTGCATCAAAACTAGCAATTGTAAGATCCATACCGACGTATAGCGGATCTCCTGAAAAGCAATAACATAGCAGTAAAGACAGCATAATATATGCAGCAACGGTACTGCTGACAAATCGGGTTGCGGTACTAAGCAAATTTAATACGAAACATCATGGTCCACTACTCATAATATGCTGTTGAGCGCATATTTCATCTTCCTATAATATGTGTACACATATAACAGTGACAGGAATATAAATTGAGTGCATGCTTCGATTGCATAACGCTACCTATATTACTGCATCGTTCGCGTATAGTTAGGTATGCTTGTTTTATAGCAATAAGATCGAGATCATTTTGAGTTAATAGACAATTAGTTACATACATTTGACTGCCTCGTTGGTCTCGCGGTTGGCGTGTGCGACCGGTGATCATGAGGTCTCGGGTTCGATTCCCGGGTCGGACCAAATGTTTGTATGATCTACAAATATTTGTTTCGGAGTTTGGGTGTTTTCTATGTATAGTATGTATATATTTACAAAAAAAAAAGTATATATGTATTTGTATCAGTTGTCTAGTACCCATAACACAAGCTCTGCTTAGCTTGGGACAAGATGGCGTTGTGTGTTAGATGTCCGAAAATATTTATTTATTATTTATTATATTGATATATGTAGTTTATTACCCGACCGCGAAAGAAGGAGGGTTATGTTTTTCGAGTGTATGTATGTATATATTTTTTGGCACGCCCTAGAAACTAAACGGCTTTTATGTGAGTGATGTCAATAGATTCGTCTTAGTCGTGAGAGTTACACTAGGCACATCACTGGGCACTATATATCTTTGTTCACCAAAGATTTAAGTTCTATTTTGCAAGCAACGATTATGGATGAAAACATAATAATAAACTTAGTATAAATTCAAAACATTACACCGTAAAGTTACGGCTACCACCAGTTCCTAAATGTATTTCACTATTATTTCAATGCTGTCATCAAAATATTAGTGGTATCATTGAATAATCTAGTGACTACGGGCTAGCAAAAATACATTTTTTTATTATTATTAAGTTCTTTCTTCTATTCAAGGGATGCTTTCTCAGTCACGCAAGTCAAATACAAACCTGCTTCATTCTAGTTTTCATCTAAAGAACAATTTTTAGGTTACTAATAGGGAATATGCATGTTTTTTTTATCTGATCATTTACGTCTCTGTAACATAGAAAAAATATAAATAGGCTTGAAAATAGGCAAACTAAGTTTCAAAGTAAAATTTAAAACACTGACTAATTTTGAGCTATTCAAACGCCGCCATTTTGCGCGCGCTTTTGACAATCTCAATGACGTCACTGTCATTTCGTATTTGTCTACTATTCAGTGTTTCAGTTACTCTATACTTATTTACAGTTTTAATTGCATAACATATTATGAATTTCGACGCCGATAATTTCGATGAAGTGCCCAAAGACGTCACATTTCGTTTCGACCGATAGTGTGCGTTTTGTAAGTTTGAATTTCCCTCCCTTTATTTTCGCATTTTATTTAATATTTTCTGCGTTTAAATTATCACTAAATAAAAAAATACCTCTTATGTACAATTGTAGGTATATTGTAAAGAAAATAAAGAATCTAGAAAAAAATATTTAAGACAAATAAAAATTTTATGCATATTCCCTATAACTGACACCAGAGTTATTCACGATATTAACATGAACAGAGATGTAAGTTTATTATTTAAAATACAAAAATCTTGAACTGCTATTCTAAAATCAATCACTTACCACCGAAATTAGGTCGTAATCGTATGTCGTATCCGTCAAGTATCCGTGACACGGTATGCGTCACGTTTTCCAGCCGGCCAGCCGCCGCGCGCTCGCTTCTAGCACAAACAACGAAATATTAATCATACTTCACCATCTAAACTAGAATTGACACTCTTGGACATTTATGTGCTAGCTGTCTACATTATCTACCAGGGAGGTTCCATCGACCTGATCAGATTTAGTGGAATTTTCTTTACACATCAGTTTCTTATTGTAGGATTTTATTCTGGTGGATCGCGGTACGAAACTGCGTAGCTTTAGCAGTACCTGGTAACTGGACTGGTTTATTTATTAATAAAACTTGAATACGTTTATTTATGCATGCACTATGGTAAATTGGCGGTCTTAATGCCCAGGGCATTCTCTAACAGTCAACCTTTGGGTGGTGTAGAAATCGTGTGTGTGAGGTAGGCGCACATAAGTTCTATTACTAATTAACCAAAATATACACTACAAAACATTAAATACATACGTAAGTTTCTATATACATAATATGTACATACCAAATCCATAAACGCATTTTACACATACATATATTTACCTGCATGGAATTACGTATTTATAATATATTCGTATGCTATAAATATACGAAAGGTATTAGGTTACGTTAGTTTAATTTGAGTATTAATTGTACTACTGACGCTTGAAACTTAAAAGTGAGTTTGAATTAAAAGCTTTGTTATTATTAGCGTTTGCCCAATAGTTGAATCGACCAATGAGATCAAACCTTTTAATAAGAGTTTTTATTCGCCTGTTCCTATGCCCTAAAGATCGGGTCTGAAACTAATCGAGCTTCTGCCTGTAATACGCCTAGCACATAGTGTTTAAAAATCATCTACATGTTAAGCATAAGTAATCTTAATTTGTTCTTGTTTGTAGGCGTTAGCTCAAAAGATATGGACAAAAATTCTCCTCACGTACTAATATTAGGTCTTTACCTATGAAATTGCCTTTCTTCAGTACTGGTCATTTGAAATAAAAAAAAGTTTGTAATGGCTCTGCATTCTAAATTCAAATTAATTTTGTTTTAAAACCATGACATTCTATTTACAAACTCAGTCTTTTGTTTTTTGATTAGCGTTGTATTTTCATTACATTTGAACATTTTTCGTTATAATGGATACTTTAAAAATTCGTGTAATTATGGAATATGAGTTCCGTCGTGGCACCAACGCGACACAAACGGTACGTAACATCAAAAACGTTTACGGAGAGAACTGTATAAACGAACGCACAACCCGTTATTGGTTTTCCAAAAAATGAAGCTCGTGGTCGTCCGTAGACTTTGGTTAACAATAATGAATTAAAGGCGATTGTGGAAGCTTACGAAACTCAATCTACAGCTGAGCTAGCAGCAGCTTTTAATGTAAGCATCAAAACAATATTGATCCATTTGCGACAAATTGGCAAGGTAACAAAAGCTTGATAGATGGGTGCCCCACGACCTTAACGATCGCCAGCGCAACGTACGCGTCGAGACCTGCCTTGCGCTGCTCAACAGGCAAAGAAATGAAGGAATTTTGAAACGAACTGTAACGTGCGACGAAAAATGGATTCTGTTCGACAATCGAAAGCGCTCAGCAAGTTGGTTAGACCCTGGTTCAGCACCAAAGCAATGCCCTAAACCAAAAATGACCCCTAAAAAGGTGATGGTCACTGTTTGGTAGTCTAGTGCGGGTGTGATTCACCACAGCTTTTTACAAAACGGCATGAGCATTAATGCAGATGTGTACTGTGAAGAACTGGAGAGAATGATGGAGAAGCTTGCACATCTGCAACCAGCTTTGGTCAATCGGTCGTCCCCACTGCTCCTTCACTACAACGCGCGACCCCATACTGCGCAACAGACAGTCTCCATGCTGCAAGAGCTGGGGTTGGAAGCTCTCCCTCATCCGCCATACTCACCAGACCTTGCACCTACCGACTATTACTTTTTCCAAAATTTAGACAACTTTTTAGTGGGTAAAAAATTCAATTCCCAAGAGGCAGTACAAAATGCCTTTGAAGAATTTGTTGCCTCCCGTCCAGCTGATTTTTACAAGAAGGACATCAATAAACTGCCAATGCGTTGGCAAAGATGCGTCGATTGCATGGGTGATTACTTCGAATAATAGAAATAAAAAAGTTTGAAAAAATAAGTACTTTCACTTATTGCATACAAAACGGCAATTTCATAGGTAAAGACCTATTATATAGATTAGATTGACTACATAAGTACGTTCTTGTATTTCAAACAGCTTTGCTTTATGAAAATAATAATAATAAAATCGTTTATTTTCTTCTCTCACACAAAAATTACAGAAATCAGTTTTATCAAAAATATACACAAACAATTCTAGAAACAAAAGATCTGTGTAAAAGACTGGTTTCCGTACTAGGTAGAACCTGTATGACAGACTAACCAGCCTCTCCTAACTCCAGGTAAGTAAGTATAGGTTCTTTAGAGTGTAACATTTATTTACATTTGCCGTACATGTGAGATGAATAAGCGAAAGAGTTAGTGTGATCCAAACTGTGAGTGTGAACGTGTTGTGTGTGTGTGTGTGTGTGTGTGTATGTGTGTGTGTGTGTGGTGTATGTCTGTATGTGTGTGTGTGTGTTGTTTGATATGTTATGTATGGATGTTCAAGCTTAAACAAGCAAGTACACTTCTTAAAATCAGAAAAAGGGATTGGACCTTTGGTTTAGTTGGCTTATTAGTACTTGCCCTACGTAGTATTAGCCCAGGGCCCCCTAAACTCACGGTCCGGCACTGAGTACTTACTTACTACTTGACCGAGACACATCATCCACTCTAGAACCAGTCTATATCCGCGATTGTTGGTTCTGCGGGTAATAAGGACAAGGTCACAGGCCGTTTTCGAAAGTAACTTTTAAGTAACCATATAAAGTAAAGGAAACGTGAATTTCTTTCTACTTTACTTTATGAATATCAAAGTTTTAAAAACCAAGCAATATTTATTTATGTACAAAAATCTAAAAAGTAACGCCAAAATTTATTCGTACCTTAATGAGATTTACATAAGGGTCATATGAATCTTGAAGATATTTACATTGCTAAACATTAGCCTATCTCCATGAAAGTAAGGATACTGAGGCAATCTAAATGAGATTTGTGAGAGGGGTTTAAAGTGGATTGCCATTTAGCGTGGGATTGGCATGAACTACCAAGTAATTATGTTTTAATTTTATGCAAATACTCAAGATGTTATTACCATAGTTTCTGCTTGTCCCGTTTTATGATACTATTATGAAAAGTATTACACATTTCTTTGCCAGAACATAATCATTAGATTTAGGTTATATGTTGCTTTATTTATATCTATACTTATAATAAAAATGTAACAGTTCCAATTCTGTACATTAAAGATATTTAGAATTTTTTTTTGGAGGGCTCTCTATAATCGATACTGAAGCCAAAACTGTGATTTTTTTCATTTTTGTCTGTCTGCCTGTCCGTCTGTATCTTGGCCGCGTATCACGCTGATACTACTGAATGGATTCAAATGAAACTTGGCATAATTTGAGTTCATACTACGAGGTAGGACATGGGATACTTTTGATCCCGAAATTAAGCACGGTTTCCTGGAGAGAGAGGATGAAAGTCAAAATATGTACTTAGTTGTAATTCAATAACACATAGTCCGATTTCATTCATTTTTTTTTTGCTAGAAAGAAAAAAAAATAACGGGAAAAGTCTTTTTTTGTCAGTGACTGTACACTGCCTGTGGGAAGCTGAGATAGATATGTAAATATGGCGGTACGAAGTTCGCCGGGTCAGCTAGTAGTTTATATGAAGAGTTAAAGTTTCTAACATAGAAAAAAATAGCCAAGCCATAATTTATTTATTTAAAGTTGTTGTTGCGCTTATTGTACAAAAGGCGGACTTAATGCCATGAGGCATTCTCTCCCAGTCAACCTTCAGGTGACGTAGAAATAAGATGCGGTAGGTGCAAAGATAGAGTTTTTCATGTACATCAAATAGCACACTACGAGTATTACATAAATTAATAACATAATGTAATAACATCTCTAGGAATATGATTTACTAGCTGCGTCTCTATTCCAAACCATAATGTATCTCTGTGTTAAATGTCATGCAGATTCGTTCAGCTGTTTTTGCGTAAATAACTAACAAACTTCCCCCTCACAAACTTTTGCATTTGTAATATTAAGTAGGATTTTAAAAAAATTGTTTAACAATTACTAGTAATTAGGTTAGGGTTACATGTAAATTGTAGTTGTGATACGGTAACGAACTAAATAAAATATTTGAAACAATCATAAATTTAAAATAATTTCCGTAGATCAGATCAGATAATAATCACTAGATGGTTCATATGTTATAATAAAAACAATTAGGGTACATAATTATGCAGCACAGTACTGGCTGTCATGGAGGACTTTGGAGGAGGCCTGTGCCCAGTGTCTCTTGATGCTGATAGCTAATGGCTGAAGATGATATAATTATATCCCCAAGATTATCCATACTATGTATACTATAATATTATAAAGAGGAGTTTGTGAGGTTGTAGGGGGTAATCTTTAAAAAATATTTGACCAATAGAAAGCTACATTATTTGTGAATTTCTCTTATATTAACCCAAAAAATTATTACCGCGATATCCGACATATACGGAGGCGGTGCCGCGGGCAAAAGCTAGTTATTATAATAAGAGAACATTGTAATCATTACTGTAATGTACTGTACTACTCGATAGTATATTTATATGTTTAGCCATAGGTATTATTTATGTTTAAGAATAATAAGTACCTATTACTTTTCAGCTTTTAAATAAAGTAAAGTTATTTTCTTGAAATCATTCATTTTATAACACTAAAGTCTTTAGTAAGTATTAACTAAATTAAACTTTAAAGGTGAAAAATAAAAAATATTTGAAAAGAAAATATGGTCATCCGGTCAAATATTTGTGGATACGCAGCAAAGCGGCCGACGCGACGGCCAATGGGAATGTCTTTGTTGGAGTAATTTCTAGTTTGAGGTTTACCTTTGTAAAGCAAAATCAAACAGGGTTACCCCAACTATCTTACATAAAATAAGAGGTATATAATATTTACAAAACATTGTCATTTTTTCTTGACCTTCTGAGTATTAAAATCAAAAGAAAGATATTCGTGTAGGGCTCATTTTCTATTATCGTGGCAGTATATTGTAACATAGTGTTAATAAAAAAATATAGAAATATAGTTAAAAATGATCGATCAGGGCGTTTTTACCAATTATAATAACTATATTTTTTTATGTTATTTTTGATCAACTTAGAAACAAATATAAAAGAATAAACTGATTTCATTAATTGGAAATATGAAAGTAATTATAATACCCTTCATCTATGGAATACCTACTGTTATACCATATATGAAAAATTTATTAAATCTACTCAACTAGTAACATCAGTTTAAAAGTTAGTAAATAATAACACTCTTTTTTGCATTAAGAATGTGATATACCAGAAAAATATTAAATTGTTCAAGTTGAATACCAAGCAATACTCACTGTGCATATGTGAAGGTGTGTAGAAAAGGAATAATGAACGCTAAGGCTGCGCGTGCAAAGACGTGCGCGTGTTGGCAGCGCTTCGTGCGACGCGCGCTCATCGCGCGGCGGGGCGGCGGGCGCGGGCGGCTAAGTGCATCGCGCGCTCACCGCACTCGCTCCACACACCGTACGCACCAACACCTCATAACCGTTCAAAACTTTACATACATCGCAACTTTGTTTTACGTAGTTGTGTGTCGCGATCGCGAACTGCGAATCATAGGGCGAGTGGCATGAGCAGCCGCGGCGGCGGCGGCGAGCGGAGTGTCGTCGCGCGTGCGCTGCCGCTCTATCGCGATGTAACGCCATTGGCGCGAACCGCTTCGAGTCTTAGAACCTCTCACACAAACTCTTGTTTGTTGGAAACACACAACTATATTTTGGGAAATTTATTTGGTTTATTTGTACATAGTTAAATCTTCTAAGAAATTTCGAGATTTTTTCTTCGGACGATGTCAATGAAATCATGACCATCAAGAACTTTTTTTTACATGAGCCAGTCATTTAATCTGTACGTGTAGTAGTAGTATCTTGCAGCCATACCGCAATATACCAGCTGAACCAGTTCATTCATTTAAAGCCTGGTGGTAACAAAAAACCATTTCATCAATATTATCTTCTCGCCCTCTTTCTTCGTATAAACTTGAAATCGATATTCTAAAACTTACACTCTCAAATTAATTTAAACTTATACGGGAAAATCTGCTAAAACTTTGACCTATTCGTTAAAACCATTTCTTTGCCGCTTTGAGTAAAAGGTTTACAATCAAACATCAACTAATTTAACAAATTATATTTTCATTAACAATTCATTAAGTAACAATAATGAATTTTTACAATAGTGAAAATTCGAAAATCAATAATATAGTTCACATACACAATTACGTATTACTGCTCATTATTATAAAATTTGAATTTCTAAAACACAAATGTTCTAGCACTAAGGTCTGTATAAGTACATCCTGCAAGCCAACACATTATCTGTCTAATGTGTATATACTACAGTTCATACCATAAAGTCCCATTCACACGCGCACGTCACTCCACGCCAAACTATATTAAGCCCTGTACAGACGACACATGTGGTATATGCAATAGAATGTGGCACACGGTGTCGGCAGCGCAGGTGTTGGAGTAGTGCGGAAGTTATTTGGCGAGGCCGACCCTGCGTCCGCCCGCAGATTACAGACATCGTACGACCATGTCTACCTCAGTCGCGTACGATAAACGCAGTCACTACATTATACAGAGTGATATGAAAATCATGCAAGTACTTATATTAGATGTAAATCTTGACTCAACTGCAATAATAAGATTTGTTGGTTAACAGATGATTATTTTGTCATAATACCATTTGCCATGCGGTCACGTTAGGAAAAACAACGCGTGTTAATGTTTCTCATATTTTAATAGATATTGTAGTATTCGAATTTATTTAGTATACTTTTCATCAGAATACTTTTTAGCAGCTTCTTTAATAAGGAAAAATTTACTGATTCTCGAGAAAACGACCGGTCCCGAAATGATGTGAATACTTTACAAGAACCACCAAGAAAAGCCAATTAGTAAAACTGATCTATGAATTCTGAAACGCATCTGTAAATTCGCTGTAAATTTATTGTACTCAGTTGCTTAGTTAGCTTAACTTATAGTGTTAGATTAATAAAAGTGAAATGCAGTCAGATCCAACGAGATTCTTTATCTTATTCAAATTAAAGTGATATTAAGCCCTTTAATCCTATTAATATTATCAACGCGAAAGTTTGTAAGTATGGATGGATGTTTGGTACTCTTTCACGCAAAAACTACTGAACGGATTTGGATGAAACTTTACAGTAATATAGCTTATACATCACAATAACACATAGGCTACTATTTGCAGCAATAACCGACACACCCGAGTGGAGCCGCGGGCAAAAGCTAGTGTTCCAATAATTGTCGGCTAACGTGCTGACAACTGTCGGAGGAAAAAGTACAGAATACATGCACATGTATACATAAATAGGGAAAATTCAATACCTTTTTTCTAAGTTCATTAAACTTTTTTTTTCAATTCCAATTCATACTTTCATACTAATATTATAAATTCGGAAGTAAATCTGTCCGTCTGTTACGTTTTCGGTGCTAAGCCACTGCATCGATTTCAACAAAATTTTAGATAGAGATACTTTGATTCTTGAGATAGGTTTGAATAGATATAGACTACTTTTTTGGGCAATAATCGACATACACGCGGACAAAAGCTGGTAGAAAATAAATTAAAACAGTACGAACTCCAGTAGTAACCTTAACCAAGAAACTCGTTACAAAAGCAAACAGGCATACTTCGTATTTAAAGCAGATATGTTTCACATTACATCATTCCTTAAAATTCCTCCCAATCTCTTTTGATCTCCACTTCAATAAGTATTCGAATAAGGGATATCATGGATTACGAAATGACGAAATATATTCAACAGTATTTTAATATCAAGTTCTTTTTACACGAGAGTAAATTATACATGTAAATCGCAATTCATACGCAAATTTTTTCGACGGATATCTTAACAAATATTGGAACTTGTTTGTTTGTGTAAGCGACAACCGCTATTCATGAATAATTGTAACTCTTGAAAACCATATTTGTTGTTACCCTTTGAGTACCCTTCCCCCAGATTTGACAGGAGTGGTCTTTCGGTGAAAACTTACAAAAATTATTTAACACTGGATTGTTGAGACTGACATTAAAAATAAAAGAATTTGCTCAGCAACGTATGGATGAATGCGTAAAGCCCAAAATCGATCAGAGTGGCATGCAATGGCGAGGCCCATGTCCAGCAGAGGACTGCAATAGGCTGATGATGGTGTTAGCAATAGTGTGACCGACTACATTTCAATTGCAAACCGATCTTTGAAAATACAAATAATAGTTTCTTTGAATATAATAATCTAACATATCCACACAAGTATTCCAGAATAAGTACCTTATTTGAGCTTTTTATTTCTATAGACTTATTGTGTGTTACTGTGATTTAAAAAGTGTTTGTGTGTGATATTACAAAACTGGGCTCTAAGCCTGTGTCCATAATGACGAAACGTTGATGACGACAGTCCATGTGAACTCACCTTTCAGTGCCGCAATTAATATGAGTGCTACGAATGTGCTACGAAGTACTACGGTCATCTTGTAGTATTAAAAAATTTCTTTTTAAAAATGGTGTCTATTTGTATGATCGACATAACTTACAGCGTATCCGATCACTTATTACTATTAAATAGTTACTTTACTTTTACTAAGTTCATTAACATGTAACAGGTAAACGAGAAGTGCAATTTGACTTCTTTTTTTAGGGTTCCGTACCTCAAAAGGAAAAAACGGAACCCTTATAGGATCACTTTGTTGTTCGTCTGTCTGTCTCTCAAGATCCTTTTTCTCAGAAACTCGTGAAGGTATCAAGCTGAAATTCATATGAAATACTACTGCCCCTTGGAGCTGTGAAAAATTCAAACTTCTAAGCCAACGCAATCAAAAGATACAGCCGATTACGTTGCAAATTTGCGACATTCGCAAGGGAATCAAAACCTACAGGGTATTTCCCGTGAAGTCATCTTCTTGAAATTTGGTACGAAGCAACATCTTATAGTACTGATAAAGGAAAAATTGCGAAAAGTATAAATTTTTAGTTACTTCGTCTAATAAGTCGTTTATGATGCAAATTTTCAACACTCGCAAGGGAATCAAAACCTACAGGGTACTTTCCGTGAACTCAGGATCTTGAAATTTGGTACGAAGTAACGTCTTATAATACAGATAAAGGAAATATTGCGAAAAGCATAATTTTTTTTGTTACATCATATTATAATTTTTTTTTTTTTTAATTTTAAACTTGCTGCCGATTTCCTTATGAACGCGTAGAGGTATTAAATTGAAATTCATATCAAATACTTAAGTCTATAACACCTTTAAGCTGTAACAAAATCAAACTTCTATATTAACGTAATCAAAAGAAACAGCAATTTAACCCTCATATTTAGAAACTCGCAACTACTAGCAAGGGAATCAAAACCTACAGAGTACTTCCCGTGAACTCAGAATCTTGAAATGTGTTACAGAGCAACGTCTTATAACACAGATAAAGGAAAAATTGCGAAAAGCATATTTTTTAGTTACATCATATAACAAAAATATTTTAAAAAATTAAACTAACTACCCTTTTCCTCATGAACTCGTAGTGGTATTAAATTGAAATTCATATCGAATACTCAGGTCTATAATACCTTTAATCTGTTACAAAAGTAAATTTCTATATTAATGCTTACTCAAGAAACAGCAATTTAAGCCCCATATTTGGAAACTCGCAACTACTCGCAAGGGAATCAAAACCTAAAGGATACTTCCAACCGTCCTAGAATCTTGAAATTTGGCATGAAGCAACGTTTTATAGCACAAACAAAGCAAAAATTTGGAAATCTTAAATGTTTAGTTACATCACATGTTTTTTTTTTAATAATTATATAACACCTATATATTAACCCTTTGCCTCATGAACGCACAGAGGTATCAAGTTGAAATTTATATCAAAATTAGGTCTAATTGCCTTTAAGCTTTAAAAAAAGGCAAAACGCACTAACGCAAAACTAATTTATACCGCATATTTTGAAACACGCGACTGCTCGCAAAGGAATCAAAACCTAAAAGCTGCTTCCTGTTGACATAGAAAATTGAAATTTTGTAAGAAGCAATAGCTTTACAGCACAGGTAACAGAAAAATTCTGAAAACTTTTACTTATATACCTACAGGTTTGTACGGAACCCTCGGTGCGCGAGTCCGACTCGCACTTGACCGGTTTTTTTTTAAGTTTTAAAACGAGAAGGGCCAATCCCAAATGAAAAGAGAAAAATCATAGCAGAACAATATTTTTAACGCGTGTTACTTTCCATAATAACTCGACAACTGAAAATATTTAGATAAATATCGATAAACGTAAGATTTGGCTACAGTCGACAGCAACCCAAAAAATACTTCTTTTTTCTAGATAAAGTTTGTCACGTGCGTGACCCTTCGGAGAAATGAAAGTATCATCTTCCATTTGACAGCATTGAAAAATCTTTATATAGTGGTGGTTTTGTTGAGTCGCGATATTAGGTGAGATAATGATGGTGATTTACTGCAAACGTGCGTACACAGACACACTATACCACTACTAAGTGTTTTAAACAATATGGTTTTCGAGTTCGAGAATTTTCAACTTCAAGTATATGTTTATTTAGAACGGTTAATGTTTCACAAAGGCTTAGTAGGGATATTTTGTGTGTAGGATAGTCATTATTCTAACGAGACGGCTAATACTTTTGTTTTGAATTCGTTATTGTATATAATCATCATATTATTCATTTAATATTTGAAATTCGAAACGTCGACGGGAAGTCACTTAACTCTTGAATACAAATTTTAACAAAATAATAACCATAACGAATCTGGGCCAAATTAAAATGGGACCACACGGGAAGCACCAGCTTTCAAATAAAAAAAGAATCATCAAAATCGGTTCACCCAGTCGAAAGTGATGAGGTAACATACATAAAAAAAACAGTCAAATTGATAACCGAGGTGGTTATCAATTTGACTGTCTTTTTTTAAGTCGGTTAAAAATAGCAAATCGATCACTGAATCGAAAAGTAATCTATATAATTATTCTATATAACCACTTAATGTCTTTCTGAGACTTATTCAATGTCACACAAACTCAAATCAAATCACGCATTTTCTTTATTTTACATGACCGTAAACGTACGTATTTTCTTTAAGATTTTGTTTCAGCATTGATTCGGTATTATATTAGAGTAAATATATTAATAATTACTCACATTGAATTTTATAGATTATTCTTGTGCTTTGAACAAACTGAATGAACTGAATATTTCTTTATAATTTTAAGTTTTCCGAGAACTCGTTGTAGAAACCTCAACAATCTCGAGACTCACATTACAATTGGAAATGTGTGGGATTTTATTTCAAATAGCCGTCAGTAGAAGTGAATGTGTAAAGCGAGAACGCAAGAGAGCGGTTAAATCACACGTGGGCCACGGTTACAAAGGAATTTGGATCTTGTTTTAGAGTGCTAAAATACGTTATGAAAGTTTTTTTGTTATATATACATATATATATATATATATATATTTATGGTATAGTATAGATGGCAAACTAGCAGACGTATCACCTGATTGTAAGCGATTACCGCCGCCCATGGACACCTGCAACACCAGAGGCGTCACAAGTGCGTTGCCGACCTTTGGGGGATGGGTAAGGGATGTGGGGGTATTGGCCTCCGACATCCTCACTCACTCGGTGAAACACAGCGCACGCGCCATTTCACACCGGTTTTCTGTCAGGCAGTGGTATCACTCCGGTCGAGCCGGCCCATTCATGCCGAAGCGTGGCTCTCCCACGGGTGATAATGATGGATGAATAATATATCTTAACTGATGGGAATGTAGGTATATATACACTTTTATTATTTGATAATAACACCTAAGTATTGATAGTTTTCCTATTAGAAATAAAATAACGAAATGAAGATACAATAACGGAGTAATTTTTTCATAAACATATAACCAAAATGTTCAAAAAACAAAACCAGATCTGCGAAAATATATTTTTCAAAATACGATAAAAAAAAGATCTACAAAATATTTCTTCCACTTTCTAAGTGATTTAAAGGTGCATTTCAAAGCACGAGGCTGCTCACGGATTTTTTATAAACTTTCATATACCTAAATAATTTTTTAAAGACGAAATCTAAAATTAGTCACCCACTTTTAAAATCGATGATGCAATCGATAAACAAATATGTACGTCGCATTCGGATTTTAGACTACCGACTACGCATCGATAATTAACAAATGGTTGCATAGTATATAAGC
The DNA here is from genome assembly GCA_949125395.1 of Diaphora mendica. Taxonomy (NCBI): domain Eukaryota; kingdom Metazoa; phylum Arthropoda; class Insecta; order Lepidoptera; family Erebidae; genus Diaphora; species Diaphora mendica. The sequence continues at coordinate 36,432,421 of OX421310.1, read as the reverse complement.
GGTGTACAACGTGTTCATAAGTCAGTCTCATGTAGGCCTTCTTTATTTAAGGTCACGTGCCAGATAGTTGTCAGGCAAAGTATTCGAAGGCTCCCGGGTGTAAGTGCCTCCTTATAAATATCTCCACGAAACCTTGTGGGTTGAGTAACAATGAGAATTTATGGGTGAGGTTTTGCTATGTGTTGTGTGGTCCATAGGTTAGATCATGACATCTTCTGTTATATCTTAATACTGGGTTTGAAATGAGACTGTATCATGGTTCGCCATCCATGATATTATGTTTTTTGCTGCTCTGAGAATTATTTTAATAGCTATTATTTTAGTTTTATAATACACAGATTTTCAGTCAATTCACAAACGTTGTTTTTTTTTAAGAAAACTTTCATCTTTATTCTAACTTATACAATTACAGTATACTAGATGACACACTCAAGTTCGTCTGCGTCTCTTTTCAATAGTCGTTGGTCTAAGCGTGATGTTAACTATCCTATCTTAGGCTTAATGATGAGAGAAAGATGCGGCGCTTGCGCCGCATCTATCTCTCATCATTTATGCGGCGTTACCTCGCTCTGAGGCGTTCCATTAAAGGCTTGAAGTGCAAGCGAGAGATAGATGCGGCGCTTGCGTTTCAAGAAGTTTATAAATATAATATTAACCTATTTTTTTCTTTTTTTTTTACGCGGGGAATGCTTTTCGCACCATACCCTCCGTATGGGACACACACAAAGGGCGTGTATGGGACTCCCGACGAATCGGTCTACCCACTAAACCCCGCGGCGGCCTACCTCGGCAGTCTGGAGGAGCTCCAGGAACGCATCAGCGGCTTCTGGAGTCCCCCCTGCCGCACCTCACGTTTGAGGTACATCCCGGGGTAACCAGCGTTACCCCCGGGGCGGGTCGCTATCGCGCCCCTCACCGTTCTACACAGCAAGAGTCGGAACACCGACCCGGCTTAGACGACACCCCCCGGCCGCACCGGGATGTCACCGGTCTCGGGCCGTTTGCAGGGGCCACATCTCCCCTAGATGTGGCCACAACGACCCTTAAGCGACGATGGGGAACTAGCGGCCTCTACCGCGTCCCCTTCGTCGCCTCCTATGAGCGGGATCGGCCCTTTCCCGATCCCGCTCTGCGGACTCCTTCCGAAGCATAACGTCTTCGCAGAAAGAGACCGCGGCCTCCCATCCCTCACTACTCGCCAGCATTGCCGCGATCAATGCTGGCGGTGATAGGTTTCGTCCGATCTGTCCGACCAGGACTCGACGCTCGGACTCCCACGCAGGGCAGTCCTCCAGCGTGTGCTGGGCGGAGTCCTGGTCGGACCCGCAAAATATACACACATCAAAAGTATCTAGGGATCAACATATGTGTCTAGGGATCAACATATATTTTTGCAATAACTTTTCTCCTGATTGATATTAATTAAATTTTTCGTTAAGGATTCATCAAATAAAGTGTTTTCGTTTGTCACAGTAACGATAAACCAAGTCTCCTTTGCATTAATAAAGAAATTTGCCATTTTCCTAATAACGGGATTTTTGACATTTGAACCACTAACATTAAAGTTCGAGAAAAGACTGAAATAACAGTTTTCTTTAAAATTTTATTAGGTAACTTAAACAATTAATAATCCATGTTTCTACCGCGAACACTAACAACACAAGAACATCGGTTTGGCATACTCAAAATGAGTTCATCCAAACACGCTGTGGAATGGCCGCCCATGTTCGTTGCAACAACAAAAAAAGGTCTTCTTGCCACTGGATACCCTCCATATTCGGCAGAGCTCTTCTCTGTAGCATATCCCATGCATGCTCAATCGGGTTCAAGTCTGGCGACTGAGCAGGCCAGGGCCAAAGCCACATCTCAATCTCAAGAAATCCGCATAAAAATGCTTGATCCCTAGACACTTTTGATGTGTGTAATATTAACCTGTGTTTATACACTCATTTGCAAAAAAAACGGGCGGTTTCGATTTTCTTCCTGGCTGAAAAAAATAAAATACCAATAAGATTGTAGTCATTTGAACATGTTACTGGCCAGTTATAAAAGTGCCATAATGTTTATAAGAGTACATTCCAAATTCAGATTTTTGACTGAGCCTGGTTTTCAAAGAAAACAACTTTTAACTACATTTTGTGGCGCGAATTCCCTATAGTTAATATCGACTCTAATTAACTTTTTGTCAATTTTTATTAAATTATCTGATGTCCTTGACATTTAAAACTATTATTATTGCTTTTTAGCAATCTCTAAAATGATAGATAAAGTGATAAAAGCGAGATTTAAATTATTGCGCTGCTTGAAGAAGGTTGCAGCCAATGCTTCGTGGCTCAGAGGCTAAATGTGAGTCGGACGACAGTTCAAAGGACCTGGCAGCGCTATCAAGAGACCAGTTCCGTCAAGAGAAGGCCTGGTTCTGGCAGAAAGACCGAACCACGGGATGATCGTTTTCTAGTTAGTCAAGTGTTGAGAAATCGCAAATCTTCTTATGTGGACCTCAAGAACAGCCTCGAAGAAATAAGAAATGTGCAAATTAGTCTATGGACGGTCAGGAGGAGGCTTCTCGCTGCTAATATACACAGTCATCGCCCGGCACGCGGCCCTAAATTACTCCGTGGACATCGAGTGGACAGGCTTGGCTACGCTCGAAATTGTGTGTCATGGACTCATGAAGACTGGAATAGAGTATTGTTCTCCGATGAAGCCAGGATATCTCTGCATGGTGAAGACCGACATCGACGAGTGCTACACAGAAGAGGAAAACGCTTTGCAGAGGCATGTTTTGAAGAAATCACACCTTATGGAGGGGGCTCTGTTATGTTTTGGGCAGGAATAAATTCTATGGATCGTACGAAGTTAGTCTTCATTGAAAACGGTACACTGACTGGATACCGATACATAACGGAAGTTCTAATTCCTTATGCACAACCCGCTTTAACCGCTCTTGGCGAAAACTCAATTTTTATGGACGACAACGCTCGCGCCCACCGGTCTGACGATGTGGAAGCGTATATGCTGGAAGTCGGAATTCGTCGTTTGGACTGGCCAGCTAGAAGTCCGGACCTCAATCCCATAGAGCATGTCTGGGACGTTCTAAAGCAACGAGTGAGATCAGTGCAGCCGGCTCCGCAGACCATCAGAGAGCTACAGAATGTGATTACCGCGGAGTGGGAACGTATTCCCCAAGAAACCATAAAAGACATACTCGCTAGCATGCCCAGACGAATGCAAGCCGTGATTTCAGCAAGAGGGGGTCACACTCAATACTAAACTTTTATCTGCTTTTAATGTATTCAAGAAAAATAAAGAAATTAACGGGTTTCATTTTTATTTAGCGAGCAGGTTCAATAATAGTGTTTTGAGCTTAAACATTATTTCTCAATAATTTAATCAAAAAGTTACTTTTATTATTATTCGTTATTGTCTTTTTGTACCTAATTTTACACATGCGCTTCGGTCATCACCCCTTTGGAAATATTCATCACTTTTGGAAAAAGTTGGTAAAATTATACAAAACACGCTTAGTAAAGTTTTGAATGTGGCTTTAAACGATCGAGCCTGGCTCCAAGCATCCTTACCAGTTCATTTGGGTGGTCTTGGAGTACGCAAAATTGTAGATGTCAGCCTTCCAGCATTTCTGTCTTCGGTTCATGGCACAGAAGAGTTAACCAGGAAAATTCTTACAAACACACTGGTTGATTCTGAAGTATCATGCAAGGCCATTGCCATAGATGCTTGGCAGATAGCTTGTCCCAGTACTGCATTACCTGTTAATCCATTTTCTCAGCGACAATGGGACTCACCGTTATGTATTTCAAAGCAAAAGATACTTTTAGATACATCAACCAGTCTTGCTGAGCGAGCTCGTTTATTAGCTGTGGGAGAGTGGGAATCAGGTTTATGGATTCAGGCACTTCCATCACCCAACATAGGTACCTTGTTCGACAATACTACTTTTCGCTTTGCCACTTGCCTTCGTTTAGGAGCGCCTTGTGTTTCTCCGCATTTTTGTCACTGTGGAGAAGCTGTTGACAGTTTCGGACATCATGGCCTTTCTTGTAGCAGAAGCGCTGGCCGAATATCTCGACATGCCAATATTAACGACATTATCCGTCATGCTCTTGTTACCGCCGGCGTTCCAGCTGTACGCGAACCAAATGGTCTGGTACGGGACGATGGCAAGAGACCAGATGGTATGTCGTTACTGCCATGGAAGATGGGTAAGCCTTTGGTGTGGGACGCAACTTGCGTTGACACCCTCGCGCCATCTCATCTTCCAAGTACAGCTTTTTATGCCGGCGCTGCTGCTGCTTCTGCGGAAAGCCTCAAACGGCGTAAGTACCAAAATTTAATAGGTAATTACATTTTTGAACCGTTTGGGGTAGAGACGCTAGGTTCATGGGGTCCACTCGGACCGCGCTATGTTTAAACAACCAGCCGAGCAACTGATTGACGCTTCTCGCGACCAGAAGGCCGGCCTTCTAGCACAGAGAATCGGCATTGCCATTCAACGTGGTAATGCTGCCAGTCTTTTGGGAACGCTACCAGTAGGCGAAGATGTGGAGTTTTTTGACGCTTGTATGTAAATATTGTTATTTTTTTTATAAATTATGGTTATGTACATAGGTTTCTATATTATGTAATAAAGATTTATAAAAGTTATGATAAAACTGATGTAAACTATTCCTTCCTAATTAATTTATAAAATTCTGAGGATAACAATACCTAAAATTGTCAAACAAACTAATAGTAACTATAAAATAGTTCTTTGCTTAAGTGCCCGTTTTTTTGCAAAAGAGTTTATGTATATAAAATGTACTTGTATATAAGATGTACCTGTAGTGAAAAATATGAAATTACTATTGTTTTTAAAAGCGCATGCCTATATTGTACTGGCAAAGCATCAGTCAGCAGAATGAGATGAGAATTACGAAGTGAGCGAAAGCCACCTCTGGTGTGGCGACCATCGCTGAAGTAATCAACCTCGGCCTTAGGGATCACCCCATTTCGACACCATTGTTCTGCAGACAAGACCGTTTTGTATTTAAGATGTAGTTTGTCCATATTTGTGCTGTTCAATGTTAGGATACGTGGAAGTGTATTTACCAAGTTTAATTGCGATTATGCCTAATTATAATTTAATTAATGATAAATCATAATCTACACTATTTTGATGGTCCCTGACGGATAGTACCCTTAAATAATTTCCGTAAGAAAATTCGATAGGAAATTATACTTTAATAATCCGCCCTTCCCCTCCCCTCTCGATGACCAACTCAAACCGACTAAGAACCGAACTCAAACTCGGGTACCATTAGCATGGGAAACAGGTGTTCTTTTTTACTTATTTCTTACCCGACTGCGAAAGGAGGGTTATGTTTTTCGAGTGTATGTATGTATGCATGTATGTATGTATGTATATTTCTTTGGCACGCCCTAGAGCCTAAACGGGTTGTCGTATTTTTATGTGAGTGGTGTCAATAAATTCGTCTTAGTCGTGAGAGTGACACTGGGTACATCAAAATTAAATTAAAAAAAAAATAAGGATTTTGGCGCCAATAACTGATATAAAAAAATGTTTTCAAAATACATCGAGTGTGGTATCAAAATAAAGAATTATTTACGGTGATTACGAATATATATAAAACTTATATGTTTTTATTGTTAAATATTGACGCAGTCGGGTTTTTTATTTTTAATAATTTGTACTTGTTTTATTTATTTATACTTGTTGCACTTATTGTACATAAGGCGGACTTAGTGCCATGAAGCATTCTCTCCAAGTCAACCTTCAGGTGATGTAGAAATAAGATGCGGTAGATGCATAGATAAAGTTTTATGGTATGTAATGGTTTTTGAAATAATAATTAACCTACATCAAATAGGACCAATTAACATAAATTTACTATTACACAAATTGATACTATGAAATACATATAATCACACACATACATAAATTTAATATTATACTAGTACATAGGTTCCAAGACAGTTAAATTTTTCCTGGGACTTCCCGAGTGTCATAACTCGGTGTTTTCGTGGGTCACCGCTGTTGATCCTGGTGTACAGGAGTTACAGTGGTAGGCGTGTGGGCGGGATTAGTCCCATTAGTACATAGTCGGCTACTAAGGTTGTCACTGTATTGCCAACTCATTCCGAAGAAGTTCACGTACCTTTAACTTGAATGTAAGGCGGTTTGTGGACATCCTGATCTCGGCAGGGAGTGCATTCCAGAGAAGAACAGACTGCACGTAGAAGGAAGAATGGAGGAAGTTGGAGGTGTAAGGAGGACATAGAAGAAGCAGATTATTTGTTGACCGAAGGTTTCGGTCGTGATCGGAACATAAGAGACGGAAGTGTGGTACAAGGTATTTGGGTAACGATGGAGAGTTGAGAAAAGAAAAAAGAGTAGTCAGCGCTCGCAAACTGCGGCGCTGACGAATTGGGAGCCATTGCAATTGGGAACGAAAAGCAGACACATGATTATACTTGCGAAGACTGAAGACGAATCGAATGCAGCTATTGAGAATTTTTGAGGAGATCTGCATTCAGGTCAAAATAATACACATCACCATAGTCGATCAGGGGAAAAATTAAGGACTGCATAAGCGTAACCTTGGTTTTAACAGGAATGAAGTTCTTGAGACGATATAGAGCTCGAAGACACGAGGTGACTTTCTGACTGACGTTTGAGACTTGTGCTTGTGCCCGCCAATCAACTGTCGAGTCTATGAGTAGCCCCAAGTTCTTTACCATCCAACTTGCTTAACGTTTGTTTGCTCCCCACTACGATCACCTGGCATTTGGTTGGATTTACCGACAACCCGAACCTCGCTGACCAGTTCTTTATGGAGTCTAAGTCCCTGTTGACTTTGTCAATTGCGTATGAAATGTCTTCAATCCTTGATTGGGTGTGGTATACTTGTTACCTAGAAATGAAATCCCTGGTACTTGGTAAATAGGTTGCGCTTATGAGAAACAGATGTCATTTAAAGACATCCGACGCCTGGGCTACCTTCAGTACCCGACCCGTTCCCGGGCCTTGTGGTCCATGACAGTTTTTAGCATTTCCAAGTGCCACTTAACTTTCTCTTTTTTGCGAGCGTACCGAACTATGGAAACCCCACTCTGATAGCCGTCACGATATTTTAGTACCTATAACATATTTAAAATCTATATTTTAAATTTTGTGTAATTTTTTTTATAATTTTTAATTTTGTGTTAAACTATGTGATTAAATTAACTTTTAATTTATAATAAATCTACCGATTCCAAATTTCAAAAAGATTTTTCAGCCCTTCAAGATCAGACGTCAGTTCGTATTAAAAAAAACTAGAAACTATAAATATTTTTTGGTGTTTTCTCTTCAATATGTAAAACATACATTTACTTAAGGGTTTAGTTTAAGATATAAGCTTAGTCTTGGAAATGATTTATAAATTCCTATACTTTTTTTCTACTTAAATAATAATGACAAGTACAATAATCATCAAATTAGATAATTCTCAGTAAAATTAGAAGATTTTTTGAGAGTACCTTCCAGTTTACATATATGTGGAAAATGAAATAGATTTGGTAATAATTTTGATTAATATGTTTTTATTTCTCAAGCGTTTTGTTGTTCCACTTTAATAGTCACTTGTAATGTTCAAACTATTTGTTAGTAAGTGCAACTATCCACAAGCCTTTAAAACATAATAAGTTAAAATAATAATTGGTTTACTTAAAAACTTCAAACATAAAGCTGAAACATATCCTAAGTAATTTCCAACCGTATGTTTCCCATGTGTAAAACGCATGCGCGCTATCTTTCGGAGGCTGTTTTCCACTCGTCGAGAGCGCGCGAACCGCAACTGCCAACAAAACGAACCGTGTACGCCGCGGTACGAACATTGAAACCATTATTCGCGTAAACATATAACATAACTATAACATAAGAATAGATCGATGTTTCCAAAAGTTCAATAGATACGTCACTTTAGACATGTGGATCGCGAATCTTATCTTCGTTATGACCAGGTAAGTGACACGACATTTCTGTACAAAAGTTTTATCTACTTTTTATTCTTACTCTAGATACTTTTTTTATTTTCAGTGGTTAGTTTACTTCTTTGATCGTAACATCTTTGGGATCGGCTATTAACTATTGTAGTAAATAAATATTTAAACAAATTTGAATTAAAGAAAACGAGCCTAAATCGAGTTTAAATTTAATTTTACAAAGATCAGATTCTTTAAACCAAAATTATAGTAAGACAGCTACAGAACGTTTTGGTTACTTGATTATCAGTTAATATTCTGATATCTGATTAGTATGATAATCATAGTAAAAAAAGTATTTAAAAAACTGGAAAGGATTCATGGGTGTTTAGCTTTTTGAGTGTGTGACACACAACACATAGTGAGCGACGCGACGGTCTAGTTTTAAAGCATCGCCATAATTTTGTGAATCACTGTAACGGCTCAGTTTGGGATTAATTACTTAAAAGAGCATCTTATATTTGCTTACATTAATATTATTTAAATGGTAAATACATAGTTTACTAAACGAAATCATAATTTTGTAAAAATGCAACTGAATAGTGAGCGTGGATTTTATTTTGTTTTAAGTAATTTATTTTCCTTCTGATTTTCTATTTCCTAATGTGGTCAATTTTTTAAAAATTATTGCTGTGTTCGTTTCCCAGGTACTCCAAACATATGTTTGTATTGTATGCGAGTACACTGGTACCCTAAACACAAGTTAAATCTTATTCTGGGTACCGTAAATTCGAGTACTTTTGATTTGTACCATAATATATGTTTTAACTTTGTTTGTTTGATGTTGTGAGAAATAAATCTTATTATTATTACCATTTATTATTATTATAATACGTTAACGTGACTTGTCTGTTTTTTTAATTATAAACTTTACTAGTTTCCTTTCATTAAATATATTTCGTATCTGGTAGAATAATAGTAATCTGGTCTGATAGTTAAGGTATGGAATTCGAACTTCATATTTAGTATTTTTTTGTAGTTTTATTAAATGTACCTAAAACTCAACTTTCCCTAACAAATGTAATATTTTAATTCCATATATTTTATGACGTACCTACCTACCTATATGATATCCTTACTTTTATTGTGAATTAAATTTACTCTTTTCCAGCTATTGAAAACACCACCTCTTTTATAGGGAAGGTACTTTTCTAGGTAGGTTACCCTTTTCTGTTTCACTGACAACCTCTATGCAAATCATGTTGTTTGGTTAAGTAGATAAGGCGTGAAAGAATCACAAATAAACTAACTACCATAGAATTTATACAGTTGTACTTATAATTACAAATTTTAACAAAAGAAAACCGACTTCTAGACCGACTAAATTGAAATGGGACCACACGGGAAGCACCAGCTTTCAAATAAAAAAATAATCAACAAAATCGGTTCACACAGTAGAAAGTTATGAGGTTACAAACATAAAAAATGCAGTCGCATTGAGAACCGCCTCTGTTTTTGAAGTCGGTTAAAAATTTAAAAATTAATACAAGCAACATTAATACAAAAAGGATCAAAAGATACATTGATAAATATCAATGTATCTTTTGATCCTTTTTATTTATTTATTTAAAGGCCTGCTGAAAAAGAAAAGTCGTGTGGTGTCGTGGGACACTAGATTGGAACTAAGTTCCTTATCATAAAAATATTTATTTTAAGTTATATTCAAGGTATAAAGGAAATAATTAAGATAGAATACAATTTTAAATGCACTGTATAACAGAATTTTAAATACACGATAAAATTTTGAATCGTTTCGCTGATATTTCAGAAAAAATGATATAAATTTTACCATAGTTGAGACCACGGAGACCATCATCATCATCAACATCATAAACTGTTTAATGTAATGATAGTGGTCTTAGTTGTGGGTTACTAATCTTTCTTAAGCTACGTTAAAAATTACTTAACGATAATAGAAATACTTTATGTCAATGACTAAATTTATACAATATTTTGTAATGTTTCTACTATTTAAGTAAATAAACAATTATTAAACGGCTTTATTATTACAGAATAAAGCCGTTTAATAATTGTTTTAACATCTGAGTATATTAAAAAATAAATTATAGATAAAATATAATAATACATGCAACTTACAGATGGCGCCTTACTAAAGTTTTCGTTCAGGCTCTTTAAGAACCACAAAATTGTCTTAACACCTTTATTTGATTTAAAATGATTTATAAAAATATATAAAAGTTATATACGAGGTATAAAGAAAATAACTATTCGGCTATACATTTTTATTATGGTTTTTAATGATAAAAAAAAATAACTAAACTTGTGCTGCCACCTAGTAATCTCTACTGAAACAAGTTCTGTCTAGAGTTACTCCGTACTTGTTACATGCAACTTACAGATTACATATAAAACAAAGTGTGTGAGATTTACTATGCCAAATGTAAAACAGCTAGGCACTAATCTAACTCTAAATAGTGAAATCATAAGTATTGTAGACTCAACAGTATTCTATGGAATTACATTAGACAGCAAACTACAGTGGGGAGCCCAGATAGATAGCCTTGCAGGTAGACTTAGTTCGGCAGCTTATGCAGTATGGAAGATACGTCAGCTCACTGATACGGACACAGCTAGGCTAGTTTATTTTAGCTACTTTCACAGCGTCATGTCCTATGGTATACTACTCTGGGGCAAGGCGGCTGATATTGAAACGATTTTTATTCTACAAAAACGAGCCATCCGCTCAATATACAATTTAGGTGCTACAGTCTCTCTTCGAGAGTTGTTTAAAGATATAGGTATTTTAACTGTTGCATCACAGTACATATTTGCAAATGTTATGTTTGTTAGGCAAAACATTAATGACTATAAGAAAAACAGTGATGTACACAATATTAATACAAGAAATAAGTCTAAAAGTTGTGTACCTTATGTAAACGATGATAGGTACCAACGGGTACCTATCATCGTTTACATAAGGTACACAACTCGTTCGAAGGTCTTGGTATACGTCTTTATAATAAAATTCCTACATATGTAATTGACCTTCCTATAGATAAATTCAAGCGTACTGTAAAAAATCACCTTATTAGGAAAGCCTACTATACGATTGGCGATTATCTGAACGACAAAGAGTCATGGGTTTAAGGTGTTATTAATGTTATTATATACACACTAACTTCGTCTTGAAATTGAGATAAAAAATTTTTTTTTTTGAATAATGTATAAATTTTGACATGTTGGTACTCCGGTATAAATTGTTTGTATACTTTAACCTAACGACATCTAATTCCGACATTTAATTAAGTTAACATTTGTTTGTAACTATTTTCTGTATAATTTTCTTTAATAATTTCCTTTTTCTCTTAATTAGTTTTTTCTTGTTTAAATTTTCCTTTATTTTATCTCTTTCTTGTATCAATTCTACTTAATTTTCATCTTTCTTTTTTTTCTTAAATACAAATTGTTGATTGTTTTAGTTGCAACTTATAAATGAAAACATACACACATACTTGTATAATGTAAATGAATACATGATGGTACTTTGGTACTTATCTAACAATGTTTCCCAATTTATTAAATACGCACTTGTTATTGTATGAGCACCTTGTCGACTATGATTTTTATTAATTTCTTTGATATTGACCTGATGATTTGCCGTGCGGGCTGAGTACGCAGCTCAACTATGGTTGAATAGGTCGATGGCTGATCCATGCGTCTTACTCTATTTTACATTTGTGACATTTATTGATTATTTTATATTTGGACATATTACATCTTTTTAAATTTGACTGTGAGTGAAAGTGCTATTTGGATTTTATTTTCCATAAGTGGACCTCACAATATAACAATACAATGTCACAATATAACAATGTAAAAATCTTGCAGCTATCAGTAAGAACGGGGCATGATTGGTTAGCTCATGGCTGTGCAGCAATGACTCCAAACCTTTTATTTTGTTTTCTTTGGTTGACTTCGTTCTCATTCAAGTCTCTTAGTGAAAAAAATATTGTAAACCGTATTATTATTTTTTAAAAAGAGCAACAATGGAGTTTCTTGCCAGATTCTTCTCCATGAAGGGTAGGCTGCACTTGGAACTGGCGACTAGAATCACTCGATTTTTTTAATATTAAATATTGACTATTCATAAGTGCCTGTAAAATAAGTGCCTATATGAATAAAATATTTTTGAGTTTGAGTTTGCATAATTTTTTCTTTCACGAAATAAATATTTCGGACATTTTTTTTGTAAATACATACATATTATACATAGAAAACATCCAAACTCCCAAATACCAAATATTTGCAGATCAAAAAAAAAATTTGATCCTACACGGGATTCGAACCCGAGACCTCACATCATTCTCATACGCTACCATTTTGACTGCGAGGCGTCAATCTTACGTTGTGGACGTTTTTTTGCCGGCTAGGGTACCCCTCAGCAAATCCCCATAAGTAACTTCGTTCCAAAAATCCATTGGACTTATGTATTTTTTTACTAAGCCTCTTTTGTGACGAGGTGGAAAATCCCTTCGAATCTCCTGCTCCTTGGGGATATAGGAGCCAGAAGTATGTGGTGATTCCAACGAAATGTCTCCTCTTTAAAGTTTGAAAAGTTAAGTAATAATGAAAAAGGCAGTTTATTGCACTTGATTATAATGTAGTCTCATTGAAGTAGGTGATAGTTTTTGAAATAAATTATGAGAGGAAAAGAAATTATTTGGTGATATAGTACAGGCTGTTTAATGTTAACCAAAGAAGTAATTACAAGTTTAAACACCATTATAAAGACGAAGCGTGGAATAGATTTGTTTAAAGACTTAAATAACTTTGAACATAGTTCGTGAAGTACATTCCTTTAAAGCGTAATGATAAAACACTCTTGCAAGTTGTTGCTTGCCTACGTTTCATGTGGCGATCTCTGAGTTTTGATTTAGATATGTGGTTTTTCGCGTTGTTTTACGAGTTTACTCTAGATATAGTAAAATAGTAAAACAAACGTAAAATGAATCGCCGATATGTGTGTACGCGCATAACTTCCGATCGGCTGCACCAAATTAAATAATTCTTTTTAGGGTTCCGTGCCAAGCAAAAAACGGAACCCTATAGATTCGTCATGTCTGTCTGTCTGTCTGTCCGTCTGTCTGTCCGTCCGTATGTCACAGCCACTTTATTCCGAAACTATAAGACCTATAATGTTGAAACCTGGTAGGTAGACGTATTCTGTGAACCGCAGTAAGATTTTAACACAAAAATAGAAAAAAAATATATTTTGGGGGTATACTTAGAACTAAAACTCAAAAAAAAATTCATCCAACCCATACGCGTGAGGTATCTATAGATAGGTCTTCAAAAATGATATTGAGGTTTCTAACATAATTTTTTTCTAAACTGAATATTTTGCGCGAGAGACACTTCCAAAGTGGTAAAATGTGTGTCCCCCCCCCCCCCTGTAACTTCTAAAATAAGAGAATGATAAATTGAAAAAAAATATATGATGTACATTACCATGCAAACTTCCACCGAAAATTGGTTTGAACGATATCTAGTAAGTAGTTTTTTTTTAGTACGTCATAAATCGTAAACTGCATTTTACCTTTTATTCAATCAACACAAATATAAAAATAAAATAAAAATTATATCATGTTACTTGCTGCTGCGGAACCCTTCATGGGCGAGTCCGACTCGCACTTGGCCGCTTTTTTAAATGTGTTCGTTATTGTTAGGACAAGGTTTGTGTACAAGAAAAAAATCTTTGTTTCTCACACTTTTTTTTTGTTTAGGTTCCAATTTTCTCTATCCGTTAGGCTCTTAGAACGTAACGACGGCAGCGTCAGTGAAATCCACCAAAAACTGTTTGAGAGACAGTCGGTCTTAGGGCGCTATTGTGGGGCGGACCCTTACCACATTATTTCAGATCCTTTCTTTATCCGGATCCCAGAAGGCAGCTTCTAAACTGTGGGAAAATGCTAAGTCCTACAATCTACATTTCATTGTTTTAAATTCTGTACCTAACTAAGAGGTTGATAAAATATACATTGTTTAAATGTAGCTGATAACCAAACGGACAAATATTTAGAGCGACACTTGACGAGGGTCATTCGTTAAGAAAATACAAGCAAAAAATCTAATCCAAATTGTCTGCATTCGTTACATTCTGAACAACTTGTTTATCTCAGTTTTATAGACGTTGTCTAAAATTCCTTAAAGGGGAAAGAACTCAGAAATCATCAGTAGTTTTAAATGAGATTGATACGAAAATCTACTTTCAACTTAATTAACTTAATTAAAATGCATTTAAAAATATAAAGAATAACGGTACGCAAAATAACAAAACACAAGCAAAATATCTGATGATATAAAAAAATCTTGATTAAAAAACAATCAGTCGTGACAAGCGGAGAGCCTCAAACGTCGTAAGTACCAAAATATAATAGGTAATTATATTTTTGAACCGTTTGGGGTCGAGCCGCTAGGTTCATGGGGTCCGAGTGCTCGCGCTATGTTTAAACAACTAGCTGAGCAACTGTTTGACGCTTCTCGTGACCAGAAGGCCAGCCTTTTTCTAACACAGAGAATTAGCATTGCCATTCAACGTGGCAATGCTGCCAGTCTTTTGGGAACGCTACCAGTAGGCGATGATGTGGAGGAGTTTTTTGACGCTTATATTTAAATATTGTCATTATTTTTTTTAAATTAAATTTTTAATGAAAATAATTATTATTAAATAATAAATTAAATTAAAAAGCTTTTTATATAGTCTTATAGCGTAGCATAAAAAATATATATTCAAAAAATATCTAAGAAAATAGACTTATATTAGTGAAAGTGGTGACAGGATTTTTCCTCGATAACCGATGACATTTTGATATGTACAGACATGCCGGTGATCAATGTTGTCGGTAATGTGATAAATCCATTTTCGGTGAATGAATAACAAACAAAACTTTCCTTTTTATCATATTAGGATGATTGAACAAGGACAGGTTCTTATCTGATAGAGGTCTAAGATTTTCTTGACAGTTATTCTCAATTAAATTCATAATGTTTGTTAAGGGTGGGCACAAATAAAAAGCAGTGCACTGCCGTTTATTCGCCAGATACTGAAACATACATCAAATTCAAGATAACTTAAATTCAATACGTCCTCTCATAGGTCGGATGGTGGAAGCCCCGAAGTATGACTACAGGCCGTTATCACTCATCCATCGTTCGGCAGTCAGGCATGTCGTTTGTATGAGTCACAACATGTTAGTAGCATGATTAAAATATTTATAATGAAGATTATTGAATCCATTAGGAGTACAAGACAACGGCATTGACTTACTTACTTTATAATCCTATGTCCCTTAAATGGGGCAGAGGAGATCCACAGCAATCCGCCATCGAGTTCGGTCGTGAGCTCTTTCCGACCTTCTTCGCTTCGTCTGCAACTGTTCGTCGTCGTACAGGTCTGTTAGAACCGGCCATGTTTTCGTTTTCCTTGAAGATTCCAATCGTGGCGATCGGAGTGTGTGACAAATCCAATTCCACTTGCGACGCTTGATCTGTTGTTTCGTCAATCGGCGTTTCATGGCAGCGCTCTATGAGGTATTCGTTGGAGATTACGAAGACCTGGAGCCGGTGCGATATGTCCTTGGTGACCCTCCGTGTTTCACACTCGTATTGCTATAGCAGTACGTTACGGTAACTTATTTAAAACGATAAACTATCTTTAAAATTTAATTGTTCTAAATTACTGCCTACCCCGGGAACACGGCAATAAGGCGTGAGGTATATGGGTAAACTAACTTTCGTGATTACCAAAACTAAACATTCATGTCGTTGTTTATGTAAATGAAAAATAAATGTGCTAACAACTCAATAGAGTCCTAAAACTTCGCCTACCAGGCAATCTAAGTAAACAGTAATGGATTTTTTTTGTTTTTATTTACTTTGATCGACGTATGGGTAAGAATTGTTCTTCTCGAAATATTTTCAGTAAATACTTACGCAAAACTTCGAGCGCTTATTCAAGTAGGCGCCAAAAGCAAGTAAACAAAATAAACATCAAACAACAGAATGCTGAATGTTTACAAATAAACCAACATCGTGAACGGAAAATCAAAATCTGCCTCACTGCCTTTGATCTTTAACAGCTAATGAATAGGTAAATACTTTAAAGTTTTCTTTCAACAAGTTGTAGAAGAATTACAAATAATTCCATTGTATTAACATTGAAACCATATACAGAAAGTAAAAGAAAATGCTTAAGTCCACACAACACATCAATAAACTAAACTAATTTAATAAAATGCTAAAATAATCCTAACATTTTAAAAAGGCATAATTGCTCAAGTAGAGTTGCATGTCAGATTCTAAATAATAAGTAGGTATTAATAGCCACACACAGCTATTCTTTTATAAATATTTACACTACTGTCCATGGAGTGGTAATAGAGCTTTGGTAAGTATACTACTCGTACTTCGTTACCACTTTTTACCTTCTTCCTCCATTTGTCGTAATGTCAGACTTCTATCTAGCTAACAATGATAAAACACATCTATGCTACAAATATTTGTGAACGAGGGTGCGGAGTTTCCTACGTCATTCTATGTTCTATGTTATTCACTTTAAATAATTAACAAAAAACACTAAAAACTAAAATCATTATTTGTTTTAATGTCTTTTATAAAATTTATGTTTATATTTACCATAACTGGATTTGTTGTCAGTTGGTTCGCTTTCGCGTTGAAATCTAATACCGTTCTCGTGAAATCGTGTTTGAGAATTCCTTTTGTGACTTAAGAAAAGAGACGGTTCCATTAAGTAAAGGAAATTTTACCTCCTGTGTAGGCAGCAATAAGTTTGTCATAAAATATCACTTTAAACCGATTTACTTACTAAACATTTGTGAGACAATTTATGGAAAGCATTTGCAGACGGTTGCAGTTGGGTTAGAGAAAAAAGTATATACTTGGTGTATTTATATTAAAATCCATTTTAGGGTTCCGTTGCCAAATGGCAAAAAACGGAACCCCTATAGAATGCAGTGTCCTGTGTAGTACGATGTGTGGAATGAACGAGTACCGCTTGCAACGCCGTGGGGCGTAACTAGTAAAACATAAAATCCATTTTATATTTATTCTTTCGAGCACTTTCCATAGAAACGTACTATTTACTAGTAAAGAGGTTGTGTACAGTTTGATTTAATTCTAGTCGATTGGTTAAAATAGCGTTCTAGACATCAGCCTTAAAGACGGGTAGTAACGGCGATACAAATTATCCCCAGCAGGTTGGATAATATTTTTCGGAATAAAAATGTGTGTTAATCCAGGATGACGGCTATCTCTATACCAAATTGCGTCAAAATTGGTCCAGTCGTTTGAATTTGAAAACTTTACAAATAGAGATACACACTCACAAACGTTCGCCTTTATAATTTAAGTAATGTGAGCATAATGTCTGATTGCATTTTTTATAATATACAACTTCTTGCAACTTACATCAGCAAAAATAAAGTCCCCTATTGCAACACAAAAGAGGACTTAAACTCATCAGAAAGTTACAAGACATGAATTTTCGACAAAGCTTTTCGATAAAGAAACAAAGTCTTCTCATAGAAAAAGATAAAAGGAAATAACTGAAATTGTTACTAGTACAAATACTGTGGGTAATAAATATTTGGGAATGTACGGGAAGTACCGTCTTACTTTGCACAGGGTAGAAATAAATATTGTTAATCAAATGTATTATTTATATTCATTATTTTTTTATTTTCGAATTTATGTATCATCATAACATGTTACCCCTGCGAATAAATCTGCGGGGCAAAACTAGTCTAAAA
The DNA here is from genome assembly GCA_949125395.1 of Diaphora mendica. Lineage (NCBI taxonomy): Eukaryota > Metazoa > Arthropoda > Insecta > Lepidoptera > Erebidae > Diaphora > Diaphora mendica. Next base: position 36,414,590 of record OX421310.1, on the reverse strand, counting down.
TAAAATTAGGCTAAGTTACCCCTATTTTATCATTAGCTATTTGTCAGTGAAAGTCCCGTCAATTAATCAATCTGTCCAGTCGTTCCAAAGATTAGTCGGAACAAGCAGACACACAGTCAAAAATATTAAGAAGTGATTTTTTGATGTAAGTATTAATTTGAAATTACAAATAGACACTTCAATTTTATTTATTTGTATTGATTTTGGCGTTTAAGTTCTCATTAGGTTTATCTCAATTGTGAGACTGACATTATAAAAGTGATATTGCGTTATACTACTATGAACATTAAAATTGAACACAAAATTTAAAAAATGTGAGCCCTCACGGGACACCTGGCAGATGTGAAACAATTGCAGATGTGAAAAAGAATTGAGAATTGAATTGCAATGGCGAGCGTCGCCATTCCAAAAATCTCGCCACGCCGAAAATCAGGTTTACAGCTCGCCTAGAAATGGACGATCGCCGCTTCGCGGCGTACGTCGCCACTGGAAATATCTCGCCACGCCGAAAATCAGGTTTACCTCTCGCCTAAAGATGTTTCACATTCACATTCAAATCGACTTTGATAAGATTTAGAAAAAGATGTAGTTAGTGAAACTTAAAATAGAATGCACAGAGACAGACAGACAAAACAGTCTGAATTTGCGCAAGTATACTTGAACGTGTATGGCTGCCTTAAGGATAATTAGGTTTATACGTTCCTATAATTTATACAAATACTAAGTTCAGATTTCTTAACGTGGATATTCTGAAAATGAGATATTACAAGTAAAAAGATAACAAATGCAATTCCTCAGGGTCTCATTTCAACCCTAACTCTGTCACATCCTAATTGTGTATTCATCGAGTTGTACATTTTAGTAATTAAAAATTTAATGGCTATGTACCTGTATTCATGAAGCGTGACCCTTAATGTACTTGAGACAAATTAATTTACTTATTTTTATAAAAACTATGTGGAATATCATAATATATACCAAAACGTATATTAACGTACATTAGGTTTATTTTTTATACATACATATATAGTAAACACTCAAACTCCGAAACAAATATTTGTATATCGTACAAACCCTTGGTCATACCCGGGAATCGAACCCGAGACAGCAGTACCACTGCGTTAATGAGGCAGTCATCCAGATTTACATCCTACTATGCATTGTTTAACATATTATATTAAGATTTTTCCCATTTTAGCTTGACCAGCATTGGTCTGAAATATACGCGTATAAGTACACTAGCTGACCCACGAAACCTCGTTTGCGTCTCCTATTGCCCGTAGCGTGATAATTTTCCCCGTTTTTGAAACGTTCTTCATTGGTGCTCCGCTCCTATTGGTCTTAGCGTGATTATATAAAGCCTATAGCCTTCCTCGATAAATTTACTATCCAACACTGAAATATTTTTTCAAATCGGACCAGCGGATCCTGAGATTAGCGCGTTCAAACAAACAAACTCTTCAGCTTTAAATAATAGTATAGATATATGATCTAGATCTATTATAACCTGTGATGGCCCTGTCAGTTTAATAGTTAGTAACCCTTCAATCATTATTCTATGATAGAATGTCTTTTGAATTTTGAGAAGATTGTACTTTAAAGAGACGATGATCTCTGAGTTTGTTTTTGTCCCTTCTACTCAGGGTTAGTCGAGTTAGGAAAAGTCAAATTCATCTACTTAAAAAAGTTTTAACCTGCAAAAGTGTACCTGTTATCTAATTGCAGAATAAATGATTTCATTTCATTTTAATCACGAATTAATTAATAATATTTTTCAAGGTCGTGGATTCGATTTCCGCCCAGAACTAATATTGCCAAACATCTCGGGAAATATTATTTTGCAGCTTTCCATTTCTATTACAAATTTTAATCAAATAAATATTGAAACTTAATGCTCAATTGAGTAGCCTAAAACAGTGACGTCACAAGTTTGTATTCAGTACATTTTTCATACAAAGTTATCGTTTTGACAATTTTTTTTTTGTATGTCCCGCTAAAATTACTCAACTCTGCCTGATGGAAAGCATAATCAAAATCCAAGAGTGGTGGCCACCATACTCATTGCGAATGCAGACAATGCAGCATGGCGACCCACACCATGGCGGCCTAGTGATGCTTCTGCATCTTTTAGTCTGTTGTCTGTGTCTTGTTGACTCGACTATTTGGGCCTCCGGTCTCGCACTCACCAACGATTCACGACATCACGAAGGCTGTCATTTTACGTTGATTAAACGCATTTAAATTGTTGTTTTGTCTACATAATTAAACAAAATATTTGAATTTAAGTATATGATAACGTAAAACTTTTTGTTTTATCGATATCACAAAGGGAATAATGGTGGTTGGGGAGTTATTATTTCACACTACTGGTAACACTCAACCAGCGATAGTGATGATGACGTCATCTCGTCCTCTCCGGCTCCACCGGGGCGGTACTACCATCGCACAGAAGAACAAACAACGTAAAATAACAGCGTTCATGCTGTCACGTTTCGTTGGTCACTAGGCCGCCATAGTGCATAGGATAGCCATGCTGCATTGTCTGCATTCGCAATGAGTAAGGTGACCACCACTCTTGGATTCTGCTTATGCTTTCCATCAGGCAGAGTAGAATCATTTTGGCAGGGCCCTACATTAAAAAAAAACTTGCAATTTGGCTAAGGGGCAGTTAATTTGCGTTATACAGTTTATTCAAAGGTCTTAAAACTAAATTTGGCCGCTGTACCACCAGGGTGGTGGTTTAGTTGTGAAAATATATACTATAAAATACACATGCAACAATCTCTAAACATTATACTACTACGAAAGTTTAAAAAGTATCGGAAAAATATAAATAAAGTAATAGTTATAAAAATATAATGATGAAATGCGTTTCAGCGACAAACAATACCATTTAAATTTTCAAGCGTCCATGTACAACTAGGGATGTGTTTATTAATGGAAACTTTGGTCAACAATTCGATAATAGCGGAAGTAATCCGTCAACATGCATCATAACAAAAACTGCATGCTGTGGTAAGCCCGAGTCAGCTTATAAACCATTGAAGCGAAATTTTCAATCTGTACTCATATTATAAAGAGGTGAAGTTTGTGAGGTTGTAGGGATTATCTATGCATCTACTGAACAGATTTTGAAAATTCTTTTGAACATACAAAGTCACATTATTTGTGAGTGTGATTGGCTATATAAATTTACAACAAAAAGTATGAAAGTTCATCATTTCAATAAATGATTGCGCGAGGGAAGCAACGGGCAATAGCTGGTTAGTTATATTTTTATTGTGGTAATGTTTAGTTTACTAAACTGGTGCTTACTGTTTGCTTCGTTGGGCGGTAAACATTTTTTTCTTCGACTTACTTTGCAAATCCGGCTACCACAAATTAAGCTTTCCACTTTTCGGGTTATTATAATATCCTACTCACAAATAACGTAGCCTTTTCTTGGTAAAAGAATTTTCAAAATCGGTTCAGTAGTTCCAGAGATTACCCTCTACAACGTCACAAACTCACAAACGCACAAACTTTACCTCTTTATATAATAATAAATATAGATTTGAATTATATTGTGACAAATATTCTAGATTTTGTCATTATCGATATGGATTTTCTTATAAAATAAATATTTCGAACATTTAGTATTAATACATACATACACACCTCAATAAAGTCTAGGCATATTTTATATTTCATCAAATATCTAAAAATCTAAGAAGAATTTTCATAGATAGTAAATGGAAGAAAAGTAGCTTATTTTAGGGACTTTAATAAAAGAAGAAAGCGATTCGTGATTCTTTTGTTTTTAATTAAAAAGTTACTTTTTTAATTGTTGTAGAAAATTGGTACGAAAATAAATGTCATAGAATTTTTGTAACATTATAAATTGCAATAAAATAATAAAAAAAATATAAAATCTATTTATTAATAATCAATGTTGCCACTTCTTACATTAATTACACATCGACATCGATTGTTCATACTTAAAATTAAATTGTCAATGTCTTGCTGCGGTATGAGTGTCATTCTGTTAGGGTATGAGGTCCAAAGTTCTTTGCAAGTGTCTGTATAGATCTTGTTCCGTCGTCAAATTTGGCGGGAATTCTCGCAATGCTATTCGTTGTAACATGTCCCACCCAGGCATGCTCGATGGGATTTAAATCGGGCGACTGCGCAGGCCAATCCAAAACTTGAATGTGATGATCTTGAAGAGCTGATATGAGAAGGAGCATTATCGTGCATGAATAGAAACTCCAGGCCCATTTGGATTCTGTGTGAGATAATCACTACTACTACCTTTACTACTTCGACTATACTACTTCGAGATATTTTCGGGCTGTCATGCTGCCTTGAATCCAAACGAGCTGGGTTCGTCCAACAAGACGAATTCCTGCCCACACCATAATTGTCCCGCCTCGGTAAGAGTGGACCTGATGAGGGTACCGCAGACGGCTAACTCTGCCTGGAGTTCTCCAAACACGAGTTCTTCTTGAATCCGGATGAAATCCAAACCGGGACTCATCAGTGAACAGCACCGATGACCATTGTTGATCACTCCAAGAAAAATGCTCCCGAGCCCACGAAAGCCGCCGACCGCGATTGCCACATCGCAGAGCTGGAGCACGTAGCGGTCTTCGAGCATCGAGCGACTTCATGCAACCTCCTTCGCACGGTTTTGTCGCTTACCAGCAGCTGGTGGTCCTCCTGGAGCCTTTGCACAAGTAGCAACGCCGTGATATTGGGTGGTCTTTTGGCGTTCATTTGGAGGAATCCTGTCTTTGCGTAGTAACCCGTTGTCTACCACGTGCCGTTCAGTCACATCCCCAGTACTGCGATAACGTGACCACAATCTTATTATCACGTTTTGGCTGGTATGTAAGGTCTCAGCAACGACGCGTTGAATAGCACCATTTCCTAACATGCCCACGGCTCGTAACATTTCATCTCGACTCAAATGGCGACGTGAGCAGCAAGTTCAATTTAAAAAAAAGACAATCCAATCAATATTAATTCATTAACAGCATAAAAACAATTTAAATTTTTCTTGTCGTAATGAATTACCAACAATTTTGCCACCGTATTTTGTTTTTAGCATTGTTATTCTTTTTATATTTTTAAATTTTGAAAATAGAATAAAAGAGGTTTCATTTAGTATATACACTTTATATGGAAACTAAAAAGATTTTTAACTATAAAGTCGTCAATAGTATAGGATTATGATATCCCTAGACTTTGTTGAGGTGTGTACATTCATATTAATACACAAAACGGTATCTAGCTTCAAACTAAGCAGAGCTTGAGCTAGATTGGCTGATTGAATACTTAAAAATACATACATACTAAAACTACAATCTAAATACATACATATTGTACATAGAAAACACCCAAACTCCAAAACAAATTTGTAGATCATATAAACACTTGGTCCGACTCGAGAATCGAACCCGAGACCACATGCACAGCTGTCGCGTACGCTACCACTGCGCCAATGAGGCAGTCAGGCATTGTTTAAGACATTAATCCTTAGCTTGATCAGCATTGGTCTAAAATATACGAGTTTTCCTTTAACTGTTTCTTGATCACCACCAAAAGAATCTATATCTAATTACCAAACATCTTTTTCTCATTAACAATATTTATTTTTCCTTAACGTAGTTTTAATAGTCTAAGGCCGTCCGTTTCTGAATTTATTATTATATTTTTGAATAATTCTCTAATTATTTCAAATAAGTGTACAATATAATTATGTATATAACTCAATTTTGGAAACATGTTAGTTGTCCCCTTTTTCCTTCTGACGGCAGTATTAGTCTGAATATTTGTACATATTTCTATTACGAGTAGGTATAATGTGCAGATTTATAGAACAATATTCTATTTATGTATATCCGTATTTTATAGAACTGACAGTAAAAGTTCTAATTAGTACATCGTATATGGCAGTGACCAAGACACCGTTTGGTTAGAAAAAACTGCCTCCTAGATATCCAGCGATCTAAGGTGTCCCTTTTATTATTCATTCTTTCTCTGTAGACAATCTCCTGGGACAAATCTTGACGTTTTAAAGTGCACTGTAACAAGGTCAACGCAATTGATTGAGTTTGAAATATTTTATGAAAGAGTTTCTTATTTGTTTAATAGATGTTTATTTTTGTAGTTTAAATTTTTTTGCAACCAAAAAAGAAAATGTAATACAAATATGATGCATTTATATTACACAGTAGAAACTAACTTTGTCTAAACTAAGTAACTTTGTCCCTAACGTATCTATTCATAAATGTTTCCGTAAATTTAGGGTTTCAAAAAGGGTCATTTTCTCGTGTTCGTAATACGGCTTAAAGTGTAATGTAGTGGGATTGATAGTAGGTACCGCCACCTGGCAGGTTTACAGATTATCTTATCAGTGTTATTAATATTTATGATGTAACGAGCCACGCAAAATAAATAGTCACACTTGTTTTACAACCATCGGTATAACTTTTAATTCCTGAGGTCCTAGGATAGAGAGCTATAGCTCTCGCCATAACGCACGTTGGGAGAATTCTATTTCTTCAATAGTGAACTATACTATGCTTAATACCAAGATGATCGAGCTATGGTCTGTATTTTTGTTTTGATAAATTTTCTAAAAATGATTCTTAGCTAGATCGATTTATCGCCCCCCAAACCCCCTGCATATAAAATTTTATGAAAATCGTTAGAGCCGTTTCCGAGATTCAAATTATAAATATATACAAAAATTACTCGTTAAAGGTATTAGATTGATTAATTAAACTATTCCTAGCAGTCCACAAATTCAACTTCTCTGATCTGTCTGTTTTTGGTAATTATTGCACGCAATCACGCAAGTGGATACCTAGTTGTGTTGAGATTGTTTAGCTTAATAAGATGTACTTAAGAAATAAATACACACATCAAAAGTGTCTAGGGATCAACATATGTGTCTAGGAATCAACATATATTTTTGCAATAACTTTTCGCCTGATTGATATTAATTAAAATTTTCTTTAAGAATTCATCAAATAAAGTGTTTTCGTTTGTCACAGTAACGATAAACAAAGTCACCTTTGCATTAATAAAGAAATTTGCCATTTTCCTAATAAAGGGATTTTTGACATTTTAACCACTAACATTAAAGTTCGAAAAAAAGACTGATATAACAGTTTTCTTTAAAATTTTATTAAGTAACTTAAACAATTAATAATCCGTGTTTCTACCGCGAACACTAACAACACAAGAATCGGTTTGGCATACTCAAAATGAGTTCATCCTAATCACGCTGTGGAATGGCCGCCCATGTTCGTTGCAACAACAAAAAAAGGTCTTCTTGCGACTGGATACCCTCCATATTCGGCAGAGCTCTTCTCTGTAGCATATCCCATGCATGCTCAATCGGGTTCAAGTCTGGCGACTGAGCAGGCCAGGGCCAAAGCCACATCTCAATCTCAAGAAATCCGCATAAAAATGCTTGATCCCTAGACACTTTTGATTTGTGTAGCTTAGTTTTCATTGTATGTTCTCTTTCAAAACGTAAACATGTTTTCTTGACGAATTCGTTTCAAGCAGGGTTGACATATTTGTAATACTGTTTAGGTTTCTTAATGTACATAGACATAAGCTTGTCAGAGCTCACGAGGCCGGGGCACAACACACCAGCTATCGCATCAACTACGCGTCTGCTTAATGATACGAACCTCCATAATCCGTTTACTTGCCGTTTGCGAAGTAATTTAGTACTAAGATCTTGAATGTAGGCATTCTGATGGTGAGTAATATAATATGTAAGTTCATTTAGATGGTGCCTTGTTTCACTTTAATAAAATTACATTTCATTATATTTTTGATTCAGTTCCATTATTGTAAAATACGTCATGCATGCAAATAATGGGATTTGCCCAGTGACGTTTACAATATGACAATGAAAATGACGTATACATAATACAAATTATTATCAGTATCTTATTGTGTATTATATATGTTTGTTATACCATTGTATAACAATATCTATACCTAAAGAAAAATTGCAGACAAGACATTATACTGTCAGTAATATATTACACTTACTTTTCTCACCAAAGTTTATTCGATATTCCTCATCAAAGTTTGATCAATATCAAACAAAAAAGCTTTTCTACGTTCTTCATGTCATTTCTGATAACTTTAAATTAACAATTTCCTCTTAATTCTACCCACTTTTGTAGAAGTTTTCTATTGTAACAAACTCTGAAACGAGTCAGCCTCTTCAAATCATGTAATAGTCATTTCAAATCGAAAATAATTTGACCAAAAAATGTAATAGAGGCGTTGAAGGAAATTTATATCAAAATTACGTCATATGACGTTGGGTTGAAGGATCATTTTTTATTTATAGTCTATTTTGCATAGAAATATACCTAAACGTATTTGATGTTACGTGAAAAATGTCCTCAGTTATCATACGCCTAATTCACCGAACTATCTAGTCAAGTGGACTTTTCGCTACTTGTTATGTTACACTGAGGGAATTATTTTTCCATCTATTTTATTTAATTTCTTCTTCAGTTATATATAATTCCTTCAGTTGTATATAATTTTTAGTTGAGTACTAAATCGGAATCGAACTGAGTAAAATCACATGCCATAGTGCCTTAAAATTGAGGAGGATTTGGGTAAAGTTGGGTTTTTATTAAGGTTACCAGAAAGTTACCTCAAACTGATCTGACATCTTTCTTCGTATGGAATCCTCCACTAGTCCAGTCTCTGAAGCCAACGGTATAGCGGCATATCGGAGTCATATTGACTAAAACATGGTACTCCGCCAAAATTCTTAGTTTTCTCCAATATGTTTAACTAAAAGTTTTCTTTATAAAGTTTTCCCAATTTCTAAATATATCATATTGTAACATCAGTACACATAGTCTCGTACATCTCTCTATATTTTTTTACCCCTATGTTCGCAATAGTTGGCGGTCAATAACCTTAATAAAGAATAATTGGTTTCCGTTAGTTCCTGATTTATTGGAGTGTTATTTATTGTTACTGGTTATGATTATCACTAAAACCTTATATTAGAACCTATATGAAACAAACGAATCTAGTCTTATATCATAATATGCCAACCAATACACAAGCTGATTTGAATGACACGTGTCGTTTATAAATAATCGCGTGGTGGCGTTGGTTAATATTACCGAACTGTAATGTTAAACATTGTTGTTATTTGATGTGACTGACGACATATTTGATAAAAAATAATAATAATAATAAATCTATTTATTGTACACCAGCCTATGAAATTACAAGGTAAACTTAAAACTAATATGAAGTATGTACAAGTGGCGGCCTTATCGCTCCAAGGCAATATCTTACAGGCAACCATGGGATGGAAAGAAGATGGATGAAAAAGTATATGGTAGTGCCTGGTGTATTTTTGGTGGAAAGGAAAGTAAAATAGAGTTTACACATTACATAAAATAATAGCAACACGTAGTGTGAGGGACCAAGTCAATACATACAATAAGATGAGTAAAACACGCCTACAGACATTCCATGCAATATAACAAGCTATGGGACATTGACGTCTCTCAGATAATATTCCTTTACCAGTCTCTTAAAGGCAGTTAATGTTTTCGCACGTCTTATTACGACTGGTAGGGCGTTCCATAGGCGAACTGCTTGTATAGAGAAGGAATGGTCGAGAAATTTGGTTGTATGTCCTGGCATTTTCAATCTCAAATTCTCTGACGATCTCAATGATTTAGGATGTGAGTCAAGTAGGAAGTTAAACCGAGATTTCAGGTAGCGTGGAGTAAGTGGATTGAAGAGAATATTGTACAGAAGAGAAAGAATGTGTGTATTCCGGCGAAGGCGGATGGGTAACCATTTAAGCTGTTTACGATAATCGGAGACATGATCATATTTGCGTAATCCAAATATGAATCTTATGCAGAGATTTTGGAGTCGCTCAAGCTTATTTAATTGGTCTTCGGTGAGATCAAGATAACTGGCATCAGCATAATCAAGGATGGGGAAAAGAAGGGATTGTGAAAGAGCAATCTTCGTAGATATGGGTAAGAAATTGCGTAGTCTGTGCAAAGACCCTGCAGCGGCAAACATTTTGCGACTCAGCTCCTGCAGCTGAGGATCCCAGGATAAGGTACTATCAATATAGATCCCCAAGTTCTTCACCTTGTCACTGTATGGGATAGGTGTGCTATTGCACGTGACTTGAGGCAATTTTGTCCAATCAATTTTGGAAACCATTCGAGAGCTTCCAACGACAATGACCTGAGTCTTAGATGGATTAATTTTTAAGCCATAGGTGTTGCTCCACTCAGAAATTTTATCCAGGTCAGCATTAGTGGTGTTAACAGCATCAGCCAGATTAATCAGTGATGCCCTGGTGTAAATTTGGAGATCATCAGCATATAGGTGGTAGGAAGACGAAAGATCATTAGTGATGGTGTTAATAAAAACGGAGAAAAGTAGCGGAGAGAGCACGCCGCCCTGTGGTACGCCAGCTGTAGTGCAACGCCAGGAAGAAATAGTGTTCTCAATACTAATGCGCTGCCGGCGACCAAACAGGTAGTTGTGAAACCAGTCAATCGCCGTTGGAGATATGTTGAAGGAGCGTAGTATACACAGCAGAACGTCGAAATCAACGGTGTTGAATGCATTGCTGAAGTCTAGGAGGGTCAGAACTGTAAGCTGGCCACTCTCCATAGCAGATCTGATGTCATCCGTAATATGGACCAGGGTGGTAGTGGTGCTGTGACCGGGTCGAAAGCCAGACTGCAGAGGGTTTAGTGGTAGGTTCTGGGATAGGAAATTTGAGAGCTGAGAATGATTAAGGCGTTCAAGGACCTTGGAGAGAAACGGGAGAATGGAAATCGGGCGGTAATCAGAGAAGGATCCGAGATTTTTCTTTTTGAGGATAGGGATTATTTCTGCATCCTTCCAAGCCTTTGGAAACACGCTACTGGAGATTGAATAGTTTAGGATGTGACATATGACAGGAAGAATTTCATCAAGGATCGGGATGATCATACTACGGCTAAGACAATCAGAACCCACTGCATTTGAGGTAATAGATACTACACTCTTCCTAACATCACAATCAGAAAATTGACTAAAGAAAAAGGGAGAACAGTCAGGAGCTGGGGCAGAAGTAAGAAGTTTTATTGTAGCGTCTTTTGTCATTTTATCAAAATTTGACGAAGCAGAGAAATGTTGATTTAGGGAGTTTATGTTTACATTTTTAGGAAACGAATCGTGAATAGGTTTGCTTACTCCCAGTGACTTTAGAAATTTCCAGACTTTAGCTGGATCTTCGTTTTCAACGGAGCTGTGGATATATCGGCGTTGAGCACTCCTACACACCTTGCTGCAATGATTCCTTATAGTTATATATTTGTCGCGGTTACTATCGGTGGGATTCTTTTTGTATTTAGACTTAGCAATTACCTTTTTCTTTATTAGGACTTTAATATCTTCAGTTAGCCACGGTGATGGAAGACGTTTGACCCTCATTTCTCGTATTGGCTCATGTACGTTGTAGAGAGTCGTTAGTTTATCGGTAAAAAGTTCAACTTTATTATCGATGCATTCAGCACTAAGGAGAGGTGCCCAGTCGATGTTCCTGGCATCCCTTATCAAGGCAGCCACATCTATACCCTTGAAGTTACGCTGTAGGATGGTCTTCGCTTTAGGTTTAGGAGGTCGGAGGCGATAGGATAGGTAGAGCAAGTCGTGACAGGAAAACTCGTCAGCAGAGCACTGGCCGTGTTTAACTGCGAGGTTAGGGGAGGAAACAATAGTAAGGTCTAATAAAGACGGAGCAGAGTGTGGGAAATAATGAGTTGCATTTGAAGAAAGAATGGACAGGTTGCTAGACTGAATTATAGACTGAAGAAGAGAAGACCGAGAATCATTTTTAAGAAGGCAGGTATTGAAATCACCCATGATTATGGTCTGACTGTATGAAGGGGTAAATTATTCCAGGAGCAGTTCAAACGATGAGAAGAAGTTGATGCGTAGGGAAGGGCAATAAAATACACCAAGAAGAATTTTAGAGTGGAGGAGTTCCACTTCCAGAAAAAGATGTTCTCCCGCATTATTTGGAGGGGGCTGCGGCGACAAACTAATAATAGTATAGGGAATTTGGGACCGTAGATAGATAGCTACACCACCGCCACCACCAACAGCACGATCATTCCTTATGAGGTTGAAACCTGGTAAGGAGTATGCAGTAGAGGGTAAGCAGGGCTTCAGCCACGATTCAGAGATAAGTATACCGTGTAAATTTGTACAGTCGAAAGATGCCAGCATATCGGGGAAATGAGCCGGAACACTTTGAGCGTTTATGTGTACTAAGTTAAGATTTTTGGGAACGTCAGAGTACTGAGACAAAAGAGTCTCAGCGATTGTTGGATGACCTTGGGAACCACTACTACTACATGGAGCCAAATATTCATTGCTGTCATCGCTGCCGTAAGACTGCGAAGACATTTCAAGCTATGAAATAAATATATTTCTATACATATAATTATATAGGTATGTATAAATTTGAAAAAAGGTGTAGGTATGTGATTAAGTATGTGAGAGTAACTACAGTACTAAAATAGAGTAAATATTATTAAAATATAATTGGAAATTTACGTACACCACCTGCCGGTTGCCAGAAAAAGCCGTATAGACAATATGAAAGATAAAACAAAGATAGACAACAACAAGCAAAACAACACAAAAAAAAAAACGATTAATGTTAAAACGGTTAAAATGCCACCAATACAACCAATCGCTAGGCTAACCGTCTGCCGGTTTGGTGTTTAACGGTAACAACCTTGGAGCATTATGCTCTAAGGTAACAACACATCAACAAAATACTAGATTAAACAAAATGAAAATATGAAGCTAACTTAAAATATTAACTAAATATATTTGATTAATGTTTCCAGTTAAGTTGTTACGGTATACCGTAAATATACAAATATAAGAAGCTTCTAACAGTGACTCGGGGCCTGGAACGCACTCACACTTCAAGTGAATCGGAACGTTCATTCTGACAACATGAACAAAGACAGCTTTCTTTCTTTCTTTTTCTTAATAAATGGCAAACTGTGCCGATGTCGACAATTCTGCCAATGTCAAGTGGGATGGAGATACGTGGGTTTTATGTAAACAAAAAAATAAAATAAAATTGCAGCCATCCAAAAATTTCACAGTTGACTGAATGTTGGGCTTTGTGATGAGGTTAGTACACTGAAACAAACGGACAAGTACAAATAAATAAAATATGAATTAATGATATATATTCATAATTGGTAGACAAACACAAATCTACATTACAATATTCATATGTACAGAGGTCAAAGTTTAATATCATTGCCGCGAATAAAAGCCATCAAGGCTTGAAGGAGCTTGGGGGATGAGAAGGTTAGTAGGGATGCAAAGTTAATAGGCAAGGGAATTTTTAATTTGGTTAGATATGAATAAAGGTCTAGGGAAGGGTTATTTTTAATACAGCTAAAGAAGATGTGGTCCAGATTGCCTTCGTCCAGACCACATTCGCATAGAGACGAATCCCGCACCCGAATTTTGTTCAGAAACACAGGGGAGCTGCAGTGACCTATGCGGAGTCTACATATGGTGGAGATGACAGGTTTGGATACTTTCTTAAATTTAAAAAACCAAGGTTTTGGTGGAATGCAGGGCTGAATAGTATAATAATGCCGACCTTTAAGTTGTGAGGAGCTGTTCCATTCCATCTGCCAGGTTGTCGTCAAATCTTTTTGAGGTAGCCTTAAGAGATCGTAGTGTTGGTGCGTCAGATGTTTTGTGTGCCATTAGGGAAGTAGCAGCACTTCTGGCCAATGAGTCTGCACACTCATTGCCCACAATGCCACTATGGCTGGGAACCCACACCAGTTGGACCACTTTAGAATGAATGTGACAATTGAAGAGGCACTTTTTAATTTCCAGGACCAAAGGGCTGTGGAGTTTGCTATGGAATGGATCTTGTAGCACGGCTTTAAGGCAGCTTAATGAGTCTGTGAATATGACTGCCTTATAGATATTGTGAGATTCAATGTACAGGCATGCCTCTAATATAGCGACAGATTCACCCGTAAATATTGAAGCCTCTTTTGGACACTTGAACTGCAAAATGATTCTGGAGTTTTGGTAGTACACAGCTGCTCCAGTGTAACTATCATTTGACAGTTTAGAGGCATCAGTGAAAAATCTCTCAAACTCAACCCAGTGGTCATCCACATGGGCATTAAAGGCAGCATCAGCAGAGGTAGATCCCTTGTGAATTCCAGTATCCAAAAGGACATTCGGCTTAAAAGTAACTATGTTGTATTCAAAGGAGAAAAGAGGGAGGTTATTAAATTTTACAGCAGAATTGATAAGATGACTGTAGAGGCGAAAGGATTGTAGAATCAATGGAATTTCTTTGTGAGTCCAGTAAGGTGAGGTATTGCAAGTAATATTCAAGTCATTAATTTTTTGGAGAAGAGGGTGAGTGGATTTACATACTAATTTTAAAATAAAGCGTGAAGCAAAGTATTGTCTTCTTATAGCCAAAGGTGGGTCTGATCATTCTACCTGCAGAGCATTAATAGGGGAGGACTTCATGCAACCAGTTATTATTCGAAGGCACCTAGATTGTACTCTGTCAAGAGCAGCTAACGCACTTTTATTACATGGGACCAGTAAAAATAGCCCATAGTCTAATATGCTGCGAATTAAGGCGTTATAAACTAGTTTCATGGTGTATGGGTGGGCTCCCCACCAGACTCCAGCTAGGGCCTTTAAAATTGGAATGACTCGTTCACATTTAGAAGATAAATGGTTGATGTGGTGGACTCCGGTCAATTTAGAGTCTAGGTATACTCCTAGGAATTTGTATTTACTAACAAGAGGGATTTCCTGCAGCTGTACCTATACATCAATCTGTGGCAGAGACTTCTTTCTTGTGAAGACAACAATGGCACTTTTCTGTGCAGAAAGACTTAAGTCGTGATCTGATAGCCACTGCCACAGAGAATTAAGGGAAGTTGAGAGTGATGTGGCTGCATCTTGGATGGAAAGATTGGTTACGTCCAGTGCCAGATCGTCGGCATATTGTAATATACTGCAGTTGTTGTTTAAGCATGAGCCCATGTCTGCAGTGTACAGATTGTAGAGTAAAGGGCTCAGTACAGAACCCTGTGGTAAGCCCCTCCAAGTCTTTCTCTGGTCAAACTCTTCACCCAAGACTCTTAAGACTAGAGTTCGAGACATAAGCATTGCACATATGCAATGGATCATCCTAACCGGTAGTCTCAGCTGCTGCAGTTTCTGCCTGAGAATGGGTAGTAGGATATTATCATATGCAGCAGTTATGTCAAGAAAAGATGTTACAACAGATGCATTTTGAGACAGAGAAAGCCGGATATCAGTTACCAATACTGCAACACTGTCCATGGAGCTAAGACCTTTGCGGAAGCCAAATTGGTAATTTGGTAGTAAATTCTTTGATTCTACAATCCATTCCAGACGGTTTTTAATAATATGCTCCAATAATTTAGGAAGGATTGATGAGAGGGCAATTGGCCTAAAGCTATTTGGATTACCTGCATGTTTCCCAGGTTTTAGGATAGGAATAATTATTTGGACCTTCCACGTATCAGGGACCCAACCCTTGATATAGCAGAAGTTTAAAATTTCTTAAAAATAAGTTTTAGTACTAGGGCCTGCATTGGCGATAAAGGAATATGGAATGCCGTCAATGCCAGGAGCACAGTCTCGCACACTATTAAGGACCGTGTTCAGTTCTTCTAATGAAAATGGTTCATCATGTATATCATGAGACTGGAGAGGAATACTCGGTTCGATGACTTCGTTAAGATGAGGGACGTAAGGAGGAGCAATTTTATTAAGAAAGAGTGCAGCAGTGTCAGAGGAGATAGGAGAGGAGACTGAGGGTGAGCATCCAGAACGGAACCGGTTTATGTTCTTCCACACTATGGAGGATGGAGTGGAAGGGGACAAGGAGGAACAGAAGTTAATCCAACCAGTGCGCTTTTTGCGTCGGAGAAGTCTTTTAGTAGACGCATAAACGTTTTGATATATTAATAAATTTTGAAATGACATGTCAGCATTATATCGCCTTTCAGACTCCCTTCTTAGCTTTACAGCTCTAGTACATTCTCTGTCCCACCAAGGGGGTGAGGGGATTTTGCCTCTCCTTGAATTTTTAACTTTAAAGCAACTGTCTGCACTTGACCTGATTGCATCCACAAATGCATCACAACAGTCCATCACCTGGTAGCGATCATCATAGGATAGGGATCTGTAGTCTAGACTAGGTAGGGTATTAATATTGTTTTCAAGAGTTTGGGAGAAGTTTTGCCAATCAGCTTCCGAAAGGTTATATTTTAAGAGGGGGGGGGATGACTTTTCCAAGTGGGTTGAACTAGATAAGGATAACAAAATAGGATAATGATCACTACCATGGGTCTGATCCGTGCACTGCCAACAAGCCGCAGCAGCGATGTCTAGTGAGCAAATGGTCAAGTCCACACAACTTTTGTTTTGTCCAGGAAGTACTCTACGAGTGGAGCAGCCATTGTTGAGAACACAGAGGTTCAAATCATCAATGATCTCCACTATACCCGATCCAAAAGAGTCGCAATTCTCAGATCCCCATCTGAAGTGATGGCAATTGAGGTCACCCATAAGCAATATTGGGCCTTGCAGGTTCTGTAGCATGTCTCTTAATATAGGAAGGAGGCTTTGATGGGGGTGAGCTATGTAGATTGAGAGCACAGATAGAGTACCGACTTTTGCTGCAACAATGCTGACATTATCCGGGAATGGGGGCAAGGATAGGGGCAATAAGGGGACTCTGTTACTAATGAGGAGGGCCACACCTCCATAACCATCAGACCTGTCACATCTAAGTATATTGTAATGAGGGACATGGAAGTTGAGACTTGGCAGAAGCCAGGTCTCAGCGAGGGACATAGCCAAAGGCTTGAATTTGTTTAAAAGGAATGTGAGGTCGTGTTTCTTATGAAACACACTCCTCACATTCCATTGTAGGAGTACTTGTTGGAACGCCATTATTAAGTTTGGTTAGTAGATTAATTAGTGTGTTAGCGACGTTGGACGGTATAGCAGGAGGGGATAAAGGTGATTTGGGGGTTAGAAGAGAGGTTAATAGCTGTATTAAAAGATCAATGGTTGAGGGCTCAAGAGATGGGTTGTTGAGGGCACAACCATTAGGTTGCGAAGATTGGGGAGAGTGAGTAATGGATTGGTGAACAACTTTGTCATAGGATTGGGAAAGTAAAGGATGAGGTTTAGGTTGGCGGACAACAGTTTTTCGATAGGACTGGGAGTGTTGAAGGGGTTGGACAGGCTGAATGGGTTGGGTAAGTTGTGAAGATTGGGTGGGCTGCGAAGTTTTCAAGACATCAGCATATCGGCGTGTAGGAGAAGGAACTACCTTGCTGGCTTCCAAATAGGAGATATTTCTTTCCGCCATAATAGTCCTAATGGCCCTCTGCCTACCATACTCCGGGCAAACTCTGCTACCAGCAAAGTGGTTACCGGAGCACAGGACACAGAAGGCTTCTCTTTCCGTTACCTCACAACCGTTTCCAGGATGTTCGTGACCACACTTACTGCATCGTGGTTTAGACCTGCAGATAGATTCCACATGCCCAAACCTGCAGCATTTTCTACACTGTACGGTGGGGTAAATATACTGCTGTACCGGAAGAGAGTTATAGCAGCAGAATACTTTTTTAGGTAAAACCTGGCCATCAAAAGTCAGAACGCAGGTTTCAGTTGGCTTTCATTCCAATAGGCCTTCGGTGAAAGTCTTCCTATTAAGTCGCCTGACTTTAATTATTTGTCCACAGCCCTGCGGTACTGATACAAACTTCATAACTTCCTCCTCGACCATGTCCGTGGGAATGCCAGATACAACACCCATTCTAGTTATGTTGAAGGTGGGGATGTTGGCGGAATATTTGTTTGCATTTAGAAGGGGATTAATTAAAAATGAGTTTGCATCCTGAGGGGAGGCAAACTGGACTGATACCTTATTTCTACCTACTTTTTTAATACCGTCTCTAACAACATTGTGTATATTATTTTTGAAGAGAAAAAGTCCGAAAGAAACAGGGTGGAGGGTTGTGCCAGAGCCTATTTGACTCTCGACACGGGAAACATGAACTATGTATGGGCCGTTGTCAGAAGACGTGTATTTATCACGCCCGATCTGACTTTTCATCAGCTTTGTAGGGTGGATGGCACTAACCTCGTCGTCCACGGGGCGTTTCCGAGAGCTTGCAGCATTTGGAATGTTAGTGTCTTGTTGCGTTGCACCGCAGATCACATTTGCAAACTGCTCCAGGGGATTAGAAGGGGTCGAAGGATGTTCCGGAAAAAAAGGAGTAGGCATATAGGGGGGGGGTAACTGCAGATGAATTATCGGGTGGGTCGGGCGGATCAGGGGGTTTATTTCGAGTCATAGTGAACTCTTAACACTTAAAAACACACAAACAACACACCTTTACCAATAAGACAGCACAAAATAACAGAATAAAAGATCCAACAGTCACAAAACCACTTAAGATTTTAGAATTCTAGACACACGTGCTAACCAATCCTAAGACGCGGCAAGAATCAAAGACAGCTTTGACATGTTTGAATTTTGAAGTTTGACATTTGTGTTCATGAAGCGTGTTTCGAATTAATTTTTGCAAGTTTTATTGCGAAATTATGAAAATATTACCAAAAGTGAGGGTGCGCACTACTCATAATAAATTAATCTGCGGCGGTACATAGCATAGAGAATGCCCCTTGCATCACAATGTAAACAAACTATATATATTTACTTTTTAGCTCGTTTCGATTTAGTGGAGACTGAAAATATTTACATAAAAGTTAAATGATGATCAATTTTTGCCTGCACGGTTGGCCTACTGCGCCAAGTAATGTGGGTTCAAATCCCACATGGATCAACACTTTATCTGATCCACAAGTTGTTGTTCTGAGTCTGGGTGTTCTTTGTGTCCATTTCATGTATGTTTGTGAAGTCCACCGCGACACAGGATGTATTTGTGTAGTAACCCGTTGTCTACCACGTGCCGTTCAGCCACATCCCCAGTACTGCGATAACGTGACCACAATCTTATTATCACGTTTTGGCTGGTAAGTAAGGTCTCAGCAACGACGCGTTGAATAGCACCATTTTCTAACATGCCCACGGCTCGTAACATTTCATCTCGACTCAAATGGCGACGCGACGTGAGCAGCAAGTTTAATTAAAAAAAGTCAATCTAATCAATTTTAATTCATTAACAGCATAAAAACAATTTTAATTTTTCTTGTCGTAATGAATTACCAACAATTTTGCCGCCATATTTTGTTTTTAACATTGTTATTCTTTTTAAATTTTTAAATTTTGAAAATATAATAAAAGAGGTTTCATTTAGTATATATACTTTTTATGGAAACTAAAAAGATTTTGAACTATAAAGTCTTCAATATATAGGATTGTGATATCCCTAGACTTTGTTGAGGTGTGTACATTCATATTAATACACAACACGGTTGGCCTACTGCGCCAAGTATTGTGGGTTCAAATCCCACATGGATCAACACTTTATATGATCCACAAGTTGTTGTTCTGAGTCTGGGTGTTCTTTGTGTCCATTTCATGTATGTTTGTGAAGTCCACCGCGATACAGGATGTATTCCTAATGTGGGAGTTGTCTTTAAAGCTCGCCCAGCAGACCAACCTAAAATGAAAGCATTTGTGCTATCATGTTTCGTTAGTGAGTGCGAGACCGGATGCCCAATGACGCAAATACATTTCAATAGGCCGCCTTAGTGTGGGTCACCATCACCATGCTGCATTGTTGCAGTGTCTGCAATCGCAATAAGTATGGTGACCACCGCTCTTGGATTTTGCTCATGCTTTCCGTCAGGCAATCCATTTCCATCAGAAGAAGACGTGTATAACTCGAATATTCGAGAATAGACACTTGGCTACATAATGGTGATTTTTTTTATGGATAAGTGCTTGAACGGTGCTACTTATTCTGTCCGGCTCACTATTTTATTGTTTTCAAATATGGTGGTGATAAAAGGTTAATTTGTAACAAATTATCAATTATAATATGAATCCTAACTCAATATTGTTATGTTGGAACTACTTTCATAAAAGAATCGTACACTACATTTAGACAGTGCCTGAGGTCCTATTACCGAAAATTTGCTATATTGAACAAAAAATAACCGTTAATGCTACAATTTCTATTAAAATAGTGCTGTTAGCCGGATATTACTTAAACACTCTCTATGAAATAGGTAAGATGAAGTTCTTGAAGGAATAAGCGGATAAATTAGAAACTAAGTCGGTATATCGAGAGATAGAGGCTTCCGGAGACTTGTGTACAAATCTCAGGGAACGTGCATTGTATAGTGAGCATCGCCCCGGGATAAGGTAGCAACGAGATCTACCCTCCGTGACTAATTGAAACGCTGGCTTAAAAATATAATATACAGCCTTTACTGGGACTTAGTTTTCATAACTGCAAAATAGACTACTGAAGTTACAATAATATACTGCACAGAGAAAATATACAGGCAAACTGTAACTGTACACATAAATATGAAGTAATGAAAAATTATACAAAAGGGATAATTAATAGTAGCCAAGGGCTGTAAGGCATCAATTGCAGCCCGAGATATTTAGACGCACGAGCGCAGCGAGGGCGCCTATAGTTCGAGGGTGCAATTGGTGCTTACACCCGAGTTAACTATTCTGCTGTACATCTCGATTGTGAGGTAAGTAGAAAAAAACCGGCATATAAAAAAATCCCAAAAACAAACAATATTTAAAGTAAAAGTTTTCTATTCCCACCTTTTTTCATTAAAAAGAATCAAGTAAAGAACTTTTTAATTTTTTTTTTCAAGAACGAAATTGAGCTTCGCCGTTTGATATTTAAAATTGATGACTATTATACTCACACGAAGACAAGGCTGAATAGCAAAGCGACCTCTTTGGTCATTGGGCTGAATGCATGATGTCTATTGCCAGTATGATGGTTAGATGTACGCGAACTTTTTGAAAGAAAGAAGTGTTTTTTTTTAAGTACTTACCGCCCTAGGGCTTTTCTAGCTACATTATTACCCTAGAGCGCTAATTAGTCACCTACAAGGTGACTAATTAGCGCTCTACGGTAATTTGGAGGTAATAAGAACCTCCTTACCGAACATGAGAGATGTAAAATTCTTAAATAGTATTTGTTACTATGTTTATGGTATCTGAGTGTAATATATTTCACACTTTCACACTATTTTATACCTGTCATAGGTAAGTCCGTGCCAAGGAAGTTGAGCTTTAGTTCAACCTCCTTGGTCCGTGCAGCGTCCGTATCATAGGTAGGTATGTATGTACAAGTATTCAAGAAATAGTTACATATTATATGTACGGTGTTACGTTTTAAGATCTTTATTTCCTCATAAGAATTACAATTCACTTACTGAGAAACAAATATTTACAAATTAAGCTTAAGAGAGCGTACAGAGACATAATTAATCACTACTTATTTCATATAAAATCACAAAGAACACATCACGAAAGGTAACAACAAATGACCTAAGGTGGGTATACTGCAAATAAGTCGCATCCAAAGGTCCAGCGCGTTATCACATTACACGGACGTTGCAACCATACCGCTACTAGATATGGCAAGCACGACAAGCACTGCATTTTACTTTTTTTTTTTTAATATATTATGTTTACAGTCGTATTTTTAGGTACTGACGACGTATACATTTTAATATTTAATTGTTTAACAGTCTTATATTAAAAATGTGTAGATACTATCATTTATAATTATTTTATGTTTTGTCAAAGAGAAATAATTTTAGGCTTCTTTTAAAAACGGCAATGCTAGTAGCTTCTTTTATTACCATGGGCAGCTCATTGTACATTTTAATCCCTTCGTATTCTAAGCTTTTTTTGCCGTAGTTTGATCTGGGTGGACGTGTTTCAGGGTAGTTCCAATTACGTAACTGAATTTTTTGATAGTCTTGTTTTTGATAGTCTTGTTTTTTGTAAATGACATGATTGTGAGTATGTCCTTATTTACGATTTTTCGTATTAGTATGCATGTATAGTATGTGTAAGTTTGTATTATCTTTATGTACATTTAAAATTTTTATTTTATAGTCTTCGTGTTGTTTAAAATTTTCTTAAAAATAAATAATCAATTTGGAATTAGAAATTAAGTAGAATAAAATTATAGAAGATTGAAAACATTAATTACATCAAAAACTATATCACTCGACAAACATAACATATACTTAAAAAGTAAAACAAAGAAGGGAAGGGAAAACAAACCACTGAATAAGAATTGATTATGAAAATTTAAAAAAAACACATATATTGTTAAAATTAAACCTTTAAGATGTCCCCATTCATCACGCTTACAATCTTAAGACAGGTCTTCTTGATATCACCTAGCAAAGCACTTTGTCTATGGCTTCTTGTGTAAATAAAACGAACATGTACCTACTACATATAAGTATAAAACAATAATGAGAGCCATATATTTATTCGTTCTTAAACGGTTCTATTAAAATAGGTAAACCAGTATATCTTTTTATGTGATTATTTAATTACAAAAGTTTTACCGTAGGAGAACGCTTCGGCGTGAATGGGCTGGCTTGACCGGGGTGATACCACGGCCTCACAAAAAACCGGTGTGAAATAGCGCTTGCGCTGTGTTTCACGGAGTGAGTGAGGATACAGGAGGCCCATACCCCAACCCCTCCCCCATCCTCCTCCCCATCCCCAAAAGGCTGGCAACGCACTTGACACGCCCTGGTGTTGCGGGTGTCCATGGGCGGCGAAAATCGCTTACCATCAGGTGAGACGTGTGCCCAGTATTCCATAAAAAAGTGAACACAATACATTACTTAGTAATCTATTTTATTCACTTGATCTATTATATTCAATTAGATATTTATAAAACATACTTTTAAAGTAACATACTTTTAAACATACTTTTTAAGTACTTTACTTTTTTTTCTGGTAATCTTATCAATCATTTTGAGTATAGTATATTTTTTTGTAATCTTGTTAATCTCGTCTCTTTGACCATAAAGAAATACAAATGAGCAACTAGGATTGTCTCTTACGCATGTTAAGTTCCATACGAATTCAATAAACCGTCCATGTCTCTTGTCACATGAGAGCGTAAACTGGAAATATCGCATTGCCGGCTTGTTTATCGCAACCGACGAAGCGTGGCGAAAGGACCTTTCAATATTCTAAGACTGTACATTTTTGGCCGAGCAGCTTTACAAGTATCCATTCGAAAGCAAAGTAATCACCTACCCCGTCCATTTCTCCGTAACTAAACCAACATTTATAAATTTGCTTTACATGAAGAATATTATTGGATTAACAAATAAATATACTTTTCATCCCCCCAACTCGGAAAGAGTATTTTCGCCCTTCGATTTCTGAGTGCAAAAGCCGTTTTTATCCGCTAGATGATTAAGTAAATTTAATTTAGAACATAGTGTGCACTAAGTTTGTGAATTCAAAACATCATTAAACCTATTTACTTCTTCCTCCATGGTGCCGAATTTATCCAACACCCTTTTTTAATTTGTTAAAAACTCAGACTCGGAACCTTCTTGGTGTACTTTTTTTTAATTTGCTTTGCCCGCGCCAGTTTCTTTTCAGGCCATTTAGTCACTTCCTCGCCGAGGTGGAATGAAAAGTTACGTGTTGCACTCGAGTGCAAAGATTTTTCACCTCGAGCTCTTTTGATTCCATCGCTAACGCTAAGGGTTTTAATTTAAGCATGGACGTTCCCGTAATAATATATATTTATAACCCCATAGTAACAGATGATAGTGTTGATAGCTAATTTGAAAAATTATGACTTTATTAGACATACCAAAAAAACACACATATTGTTTTATGTAAATGTGACTGCTGAATTGATAGAGTTTATAAACGTTAATACAAAATTGAAGGCCTAATGATTTATATGAAATTATAAAATATATGTTTTCATTTTTTTTAATTATTAATTTTCCTTCTATCTCTCAATTAAAATACCTAAATTATTAGCGGAAAGGTAGCGCCTCATTATAGAAGAATTTATTACTCGACATTGATACACAAGGGCATGACAAAACTTGACAAACTGCCAAGTATCGACCGATGAGATGATGTTGTCAATGTCAACGAGCACTCGATACGATTGATTTATTAACATTAAAGGGTTAGCGTCTCCATCAATATTCTAAGATATTCACTATACATATTCTTTACTTTAGAATATAACATAGGATAAGGTACGATGGGACTAACATATTACCATGTAATATAAAATGTAAAAGTCTCTAAATTAATAAAGATTAAAAAAAATCATCATTTTTGTAATCACCATCATCTTATTAATCCCATGGGTGTCGTAAGAGGCGACTAAAGGAGTAATCTACGCTGGACAATCACTGCAAAGAGTTAAGGAAAACTAATCCAATATTCCCGTCTGGCCAGCGCGGTATGTAAGCAAAACTCTGCGGTCTTTCTAAGGAGAGGCCTATGTCCAGCAGTGGAATGTTAAATGCTGTTTACAATAACTGGATGACCTATAAACTACACGCTCATTAAACTAAGGTATTTTTTGTGATGGGGTGGAAAATGTCTAGTCACATTATATTCATGAGAGCCATAATCTGCTATTTGAAAGACAACAGTACAGCAACCAACAGCTATTATAAATATAACGCAATGTTTTGGCCCTGCCATTCTCATTGCTGGCATATCAATGCTAAAACTGACTGCACGGTTGGCCTAGTGGTTTAAGCGGTCCCACGCCGCTTTCTACTGCGCCAAGTGTCGTGGGTTCAAATCTTGTGGGACAACACTTTGTGTGGCCCACAACAGTCCAGAGTTTGGGTGCTCTTTGTGTCCGTTACATGTATGTTTGTAAAGTGCCCCGCGACACAGGAGGTATATTCCTAATACAAAAGTTGTCTTTCAAAAATCAAAACAAGCTAAAATTCTAAATTTAAAAAACCTACTTACTCAAGCACTTAATCGAGCAATCATACGCCAATTATATTTTTGCAGACATTCTATTCTTCCCCAATTTCACCCCCATAATTTTTTAACGACTCAACCGATTTTAATGAAACATGTCTAAAAACACTCGCACGTAACTCACCTTTCATACAAAAACTAAATTGAAATGTATCAAATGTATCATTTTGTCTTTATCTCATAATTGAAATAGCTTCATCCGTTCGCGAGCTACCATGCCACAGACAGACAGACAAACAGACAGACAGACAGACAGACATGTCAAACTTATAACTCCCCTCTTTTTGCGGCGGGGGTTAATAAAAAGAAATTCTAAAAGAAATTATTATTTCAGGCAATGAATTCACACGCTCTACTAAAACAACATTTACTTTATCCAAAAATCAACTTAAGCTAGATAGGAATAACTATCTTTTTATAAAAATAGGTCATAATCGTTGAACTTTTATTACAAGCTTTTTATTAACTTGCAATGTATGTATGTATGCTTGTATGTTCGGGTGGAATTTTGAGGGATATCTTCAACCGATTTTGCTAAAATTTTGCAAGAATATGTATAATTATCGCGTGACAATACAATATTATAATGACATGGAGCTGATCTGATGCAGAAACTGGATGGTGGCCATAGGAACTCTGTAAAGAAACGTCGCAACATCATCGAGTTTGGACTCGTTGTATTCGTCTCGAGGCATTCCAGTAAAAGCTTCTTTTTAAAAAGCTTTTTAATTTAAGTTATTTCTCCATAGAAATTCGATGGCGCTTTAACGAGTTACCGTTGACTGCACTTGCCTACCGATGCGGTTTACAACTCGCTTGCTTACAAGAATGTACTGAATCGTTGTTTATGAAGAATATGAAATGAACGAGTTATGTACATACCCTGTTAATTTTTAATATCACTCTCTTTATTGAAGAGTGCTAAATATATAATCATACCTTATGATTTAATCATTATACCTTATATATTCGCGTATAATACAGTATTGTATGGCATTTCTATACATAATGCAACATTGTAAGGTAATATAATATACATATATACAGGCTGTTATAGAAAGGCGTAGATATAAATTAACAAACATAAAAAAGTCGTGTGGTGTCGTGGGACACCAGATAGGAACGAAGTTCCTTATCATAAAAATATTTATTTCGAGTTCTATTCAAGGTATAAAGAAAATAATTTTTCGAGTATACATTTTTATCATGATTTTTTTTATCGATAAAAATAAAAAAGGAGGCGATTACCATCGCAGAGAATTGAAGAGAAAGATAGAATACAATTTTAAATGCACTTTATAGCAGAATTTTAAACACACGATATAATTTTGAATCGTTTCGCTGATATTTCAGAAGAAATAATAGAAATTTTACCATCATCATCATCAATATCATAAACTGGTCAATGTAATGTTAGTGGTCTTAGTTGTGGGTTACTAATCTTTTCCTTCAGCTATATTAAAATTTAATGATAAAGGAAATACTATAAGTCAATGACTAAATTTATACAATATTTTGTAATGTTTCTACTATTTAAATAAACATACACTGTAATAATAAAGCCGTTTAATAATTCTCAGGTTCGATTCCCGGGTCGGACCAAATGTTTGTATGATCTACAAATATTTGTTTCGGAGTTTGGGTGTTTTGTATGTATAATATGTATGTATTTACAAAAAAAAAGTATATAAGTATTTATATCAGTTGTCTAGTACTCATAACACAAGCTCTGCTTAGCTTGGGACTAGATGGCGTTGTGTGGTAGATGTCCGAAAAAAATTTTTTTTTTTTTTTTTTTTATAACTGTTCTACCAACTTACCTGTCAAACTTTTGACTGTCAAATTGAAGCACTTATTAAATTAAGGGTTTTAAATAGACACCGTATATTATTACACGAATCAAATTAAGGGTTTTAAATAGACACCACAAACCATTATCAGTAATGGTTGTGAATGCATGAATATAATAATATATAATATATATATGATAATGGTTTGGTATTGCAATGGGTTCCGTCACATGTTGGCTTATCAGGGAATGAGGAGGCGGATCGATTGGCAAAGAAAGCTCTTTCAGATGGTTTAGAAATCAATGTCACTCCAGGTTATTTTGAAATTTTACCTATATTTAAAATTATGTGTCAGAACAATTGGAAAGTATATTTTGACAAAATATCGGTAGGAAAAGGAATCTGGTATAGAACAATTCAATGTGAACCTCCTCGTGTTCCATGGTTTGTCAACAAAACTCTTAGTAGGAAATACACTGTAATAGCTCATAGGCTACGATCTGGACACGTTCCACTGAATAAGTTTCGTCATCTTATGGGTATAAGTACAAGCCCAAATTGTGACGAATGTGGTATTGTTGAGGATGTCTATCATTTTTTAATGGAATGTGTTAATACTAGGGCTGAGAGGGAGACTTTGATAATTAGGCCTAAGATAAATATTGTAGATGTTGGCATGTTCCAAAGTATATTATCAAAGCCTCTGTCAGAAGCGGCGTTGTTAGTGTATACACTATTCGAAATATAGTCTGTTTTGCAGCGTTTTGCAAACAAGTATGTTTTTACTTTTTAAGTTATACTATAAGTTAGCTTTGAATACATTGTAAATTTAGGGTACGATGGGGCTGACATGGTCTTATGTGTGACTAAAAGCCCCTAAATAAAATTAGATTAAAAAAAATAGACACAACATATTATTTATAATATTATTATCGCGTATTTTAATACTATTATTTTGATGGTTGTTATTGTTCTTCTTCTTCTTTTGATGAAATGGCAACCAGCCGGATCTCTCGGATCAGCTATTTCTGCCAATGTCAAGTGTTTATAGTCTTCATATCATAAGTCTAAAAGTCTTGGTCGTGATGAAATTAATGATAAAAAAGGTTGGTTCATTCAGAAATGTTTGTCATTGTATTGACATATTTTGATGGTTGTCACTGTTTAGAATGCAAATAAAAAAGTATTTATTGTGCCATATCCATAGAGATCATATCACATCAAAATAAGATAACACTGTTAATAAAATCAAAACGCTGTTTTGTTGGAATGCGAAAAAAATATTGATGTCAATCGTCTGTCGAACGTTAGACGTAAGGTTATAAATACAGGCTATTTATTGCACATAAGGCATATAAAGTACCTGTCATTCTATTACCGTTATTAAAATCTTCTATCATCAGTTTGTCAGTGTGTGAGAATTTTATTTACTATTATTGTTTGAAAATGCCAAGGCAAAGACGAACTGACATAGGTCGTCGAAGTCAATCAGATGTGCGACGAGCTACCTCACGTGCAATCCGCACTGATGACCAGCGAGAGACGGATAATGATAACATTCGTATTGCTATGGCAGAATTGCGTTCTACAGTGAATAATAATGACATAGACAGGCGGCTCCGTCCACTTCAATCCCCTGCTTAGATCTAAGTGGATCCATGTGAGACCTGTGACCATGTGGATCAAAACTAGCTGACCCAGCGAACTTCGTACCGCAATATTTACTTATCTGTCTCAGTTTCCCACAGGCAGCGTACAGTCGCGGACAAAAAAAAGACTTTTCCCGTTATTTGTTTTTTAGCAAAAAAAGAATGACTAAAATCGGACTATGTGTTATTGAATTACAACTAGGTACATATTTTGACTATCATCTCTCTCCAGGAAACCGTGTCGAATTTCGGGATAAAAGTATCCTATGTCCTACCTCGTAGTATGAACTCAAATCATGCCAAGTTTCATTTGAATCCATTCAGTAGTTTCGGCGTGATACGCGGCCAAGATACAGACAGACAGACGGATAGACAGACAGACAAAAATGAAAAAAATTACAGTTTTGGCTTCGGTATCGATAATAGAGAGCCCTCCAAAAAATATTTCAAAATATCTTTAAAGTACAGAATTGGACCTGTTCCATTTTTATTATAAGTATATAGATATAATAATACATGCAACTTACAGATGGCGCTATACAAAATTTTTCGTTCAGGCTCTTTAAGAATCACAAAATTGTCTTAACCACGAAGCAAATACAAAGAGGAGATGCCCTAATGAAATTTTTGTATGAAACAATGCGTGACAATTTAAGGGGGTGAGGGGCTTAGTGAGGGCGGGTTACTTTGCCCTTTGCCATCTACCAATCAATAGCAAAACTACTTGCATCGTTACATGTTGATGTTGCTATGTAGTTTAGCTATTTGACACTAAGCGTACGATGTAAGGGACATACAGGGACGGACTCAGAATTTTCTTATCAGGTAGTTATGTTTTTAAAGTCAATTTTGTAAATCATTTTGATGCATGTATCGCAAAAATATTATTAGTAAGAAACATCGTACATAACATCTATACTAATATATGAAGCGTAAGAGTTTGTTTGTTTGAACGCGCTAATCTCAGGAACTACTGGTCCGATTTGAAAAAAAAATGTTTCAGTGTTAGATAGCCCATTTATCGAGGAAGGCTATAGGCTATATATCATCACGCTTAGACCAATAGGAGTGGAGCAACAATGAAGAATGTTGCGAAAATGGTCCCCGTAACCTTGGTGATGTATTTGATTTATTACTTATTTAAATATGTCACCGTAAGATTATAAAAACCGTTAGATTATAATCTACCTAGCGAGATTGCCAACTATCGATGTGATATACTACTTACGCGCGTCAAATTGTCAACTTTCCCTGATTGTTCGGTTTTATAGTAGGCCGATCAATGCCCATAGGGATAGTTTAGGTTATTACTTCTTTTATTAATCACAAATTATTTTTTCTGCCACAGCAACTTTATATAACTAATCCTAAAGCTGTGAGGTATTTTCAACATGAAATCAATTTACAATCACAGTAATACTTTACATTTGGCATCAAAGACAAATTAACAAACAAATATGGCGGCGCGGGGACATATGCTGTTCAACCAATCAGCGTGCGACTTGCGATTCGTAGATACCATTTTACAATCTCGCGAGATAGATTACAATCAAACGGTTTTGACAATCTGACGGTAACATATATATATTAAAGAGAGAGAACAAAAACAAAGAAATATAGTACAACAACAAACACATACAATAAAGAGAACAATAACATACAAGTAGGAGTATAATACAAAAAAAAATGTTTCTACAAATTAGTTTTTCATTTATTATATTTTCAAATTCTTCAGTTTTCGTTGTGGGTTCCGAGAAAGTTTAATTTTCCTGGGATTCCTGGGATCGAATTTTAGTTAGTTAGAAAACCTATCAAATAATCAGTATAAGTAAAATTTGTTTCATTTTCAAGTACTTTAAATTCTAGATTAATATAGATATAATTTGAATATAGATAAAAAATTTAATTCTAATTACGACCCTGTCTCTTTGTTCTGTTGATGTTTGTTTTCCTAGTTGACGATAGACGTCAGTGTTCACAAAATGATTACAAAAAATACAAAAAATAATATTTTTTCGATTAAAAATTCTTTAGGCAAGAATGCAGAACATATTTCAATATTTTTTATGATTTACTTTATAAATACTCAGCTCTACGAACCTTTGTATTTTTATTTCCCATCACACAAAGTTTTTCCATCTAGTGGCGAATAGATTTAACTATATTTCAACAACACACTGAGAGATTTTTCTAGAACTATTTTAAGAAATTAAGTATAAAATTACTTACAAATGAAATATTATGCCATTCATGGCACCAGAACGTCTATCCAAGTTATTTGTACAAGATAAAACACAACACTTCATCTTTTACAAGGAATAATCCGAGAATATTCAAGGATTGCGATTTTTCGATAAAGTTCTAGAACATTGACGTTGACAGCAGGGGCGGTTCCAGCCTGAAGTTTTGGGGGGGGTCACTAATCCACTAAGTCGAGTAAATTAGACTTTATTGCACAATACACAATATTATTTCACACAAAAAAAACAAATGGATATCTTTTCTTTTTATTGGTAAATCTATTGGGATCATAATATTTGTGACATCTGTGACAATCTCTGGATGAATATTTAGAGGATCTAGCTCCGTTGGGGGACGAAGGGCGTGTATGGAACTCCCGACAAATCGGTCTAACCCTAAACCCCGGCGGCGGCCTACATCTGCAGTCAAGAGGAGCTGCAGGAACGCATCAGCGGCTTCTGGAGTTCCCCCTGCCTTACCCCATCACTAAGGTACATCCCGGGGTAACCAGATTCAAACCCGGGACATGTCGCTGTCGTACCTCTCACCGCTCTACACAGTAAGAGAGTCGGAACACCGACCCACCTGAGACGACACCCCCGGTCGCACCGAGGTGTCGCGTCGTTTCCAGCGACCCTTAACCGACGATTGGGGAGCAAGCGGCCTTTATCGCGCATCCTTCGTCGCCTCTTTCGAGCGGGATCGGCCATTTCCCGATCCCGGTTCCCCGATCGAGTGAATCGGTAGGTGATAAGTTGGTTCTCTCTATGCAAGCTTCGAAGCTCGGCAGAAAGGCTCCGACAGTGCCCGCCAAGCTCGTAGGGCTTGCTTATGTGTGTTCTGATGATGCATTCTGGGCTCATGATACGGCGCTATCTCTTCGTCATTCCGACCGACAGATCAAATTTCGTCGCAGACCATTGTGTTCATGTCAGCTAGAATGTCGAAGGGTGGATTTCGTGCCAGGATCGTCGCCGCCTCGTACGAGATCGTACGGTGGCCTCGTACGATCCGTATGGCTGCAGACTCCCGAGTTGAGCATTACAGCGGGAAGATCCCGCCGGTGCCCCATAGAGGACCATGGATCGCACGACGCCCTTACGCACTCCCAAGCACAGAGAGGCAGCGAACTTCTTCCCGCGGTCCCCCGAGATTGGGCAGCAGACAATGTGGCACCCCTGCTACTCCTCGTACTGGGGACTAGTCGCCCGAAATGCTTTTCAAAGTTCTACCGATTGTCCATGATGAGGTACTTCATGTACTGACCCACTTGGACTTCGGTGTCATCCACCCGGAGGTATGAGCAGGGTGGTTCCTGCCCGAAGTCAGTCTAGTGCGAAGGCCCGCATCGTATACGAGGTTCAAGAGTAACAATGGGCCCAATACAGAGCCCTAGGGAACCCCACAACACACCTCCCTTCAATTTTCCACTCCGTTCCGATCGACAAACTTCACTGTCCTGTCGCGCTGATAGACCTCTATGACTGCACGCAGGTAAGTCGGCACCTCGTGATATTCAAGGGCCTCCCTAATCGCGCCCCATTGAAGGGTGCCGAAAGCATTAACGATATCAAGGCTAACTACCAACACCACCACCCCGATCGGACTGCCGACCCCGATAGGGAGCGAACACATCTATATATTAGCGTCCATTGTCGAGCGTCCCCGTTGTAATCCAAATTGGCAGGCTTAACGAATAAGTATCATGTTAGAACTAAGTTATAAGTAAATTAATGTCCAGAGTTTATTGAACTTAACCTAAATAAATAAATAAAAATAGTGCAGCTAGATAGCTATTAGAATAGATGGGAGTCCCACCCATACTGGAAATGAAAGAATGCTTGATAGAAAGATCTTGTATGAGGCATAAAAGTGCGAGAGGCATCAAAGCGAGAACTTGTATGGAAAAGTCGCATAGAGAATACAGTCTCCAATTATGTTGGAGGAGCTAGATCGAAAAAAAAAAAAAAAAAAAAAAAAAAAAAAAAAAAAAAATCCAAATTGGCAGTCCGATAGATCAGGGCCCACTCGCGACAGGTGCTCGCTGATACGGCCAGAGATAACTCTCTCAAAGAGTTCCTATCCTTCCTATCCTTTGATTTCTTATCTCGATTGAACAATTATGGAAACTGATAAGAACAAGAAAATCAGGTTCTAGTAGCAGATTTTGGGGGGGGTCACGTCCCCTGTGACCCCCCCCCCCTGGAACCGCGCCTGGTTGACAGTCTAATTTGTAAGTCGCGATAACTGCGATGACGTTGGGACCTGTATTTTGTCACGGGACCTATGCGCTTATGCCATCTCCTCTTTGTATTTGCTTCGTGGTCTTAGCCCTTTATTTAATTTAAAATGATTTATTAAAATATATAAAAATCTATGCGAGGTATAAAGAAAATAACCATTCGGGTATTTTTTTTTATTATTTACGATTTTTTAGCGATAAAAATAAAAAATATAACTAAACTTGTTCAGCCACCTAGTAATCCCTACTGAAACAAGTTCTGTCTAGAGTTCTCCGTACTTGTTACATGCAACTTACAGATTTTATAATTTTTTGTTCATGAAATAAATAAATATTTCGAACAATTTTTTTGTAAATACATACAAATTATACATAGAAAACATTCAAACTCCGAAAAACAAATATTTGCAGATCGAAAAATATATTTGATCCTACACGGGATTCGAACCCGAGACCTCGCATCATTCTCATACGCTACCATTTTGACACCGACCACGCATTATGTTTTGAAACACCGACCACGCATTATGTTTTGAACTGCTTGACCATCCGCCTTACTCACCAGATCTTACCCCAAGCTATTGCTTTTTGTTCCTTCATCTAAAAACTGCACTCGAAAGACAGAGATTTTCGTCAAATGAGTCAAATCAATAATTATTCACAAAGGAAATACCTTCGTGAACAATTATTTGCCAACACCACCCTAGCAGACGCAGGCCGGGATGGCGGAGCGAGTGTCACAAAGCGTGCGCGCCCTTTTCTTTGAGCAGGAAAGGAACATCGGGCTTCCTGCACAGGAAAGGGCCATCTACGAACCGGAGGTGGCGAGAGGTACCTCGGGGTTCCAGGGATATCTTTTCGAGGGTGCACCTGGTTCCTAGTATCCGAGACGGCGTGCGGTTTTTAGTCGGTTCGAGTCCGACATAGCCACCAGTAAGTGGTATCCGGGGGGATTTCCGCACAAAATAATAAAGTCATTGACTAGTGGCTCGATATTTTAAGTTAACCTATTGAACTTTGTATCAAAAAATCACAAGTATTAAGAAATAAAATTGGCAGAGCGATCTTTCAAACATTGTCATGTTCCACAGGAACTAGACAGGCGACATGCAAATTGTCAGCTAGTAACCGATAGCCTTCTGTATGAAAATATGGCAAGTTTTTTCCATCAATCATATCTTTACTCCCTGTTATGTACCTAGATGTATATTTGGAACTACAAATTTATGTTGCTTGCCGCTTTGCTCGCGGGCTTCAGAATCTAATGAAATTAAATTAATTTAAATATGTAATAGTAAACATTCACTACACTACAGCGCTGTAAAAACTCTTCAAATCCGTAAAAAATCGGTGGTAGATTGTACTTATAATAGCGGCCACATCTTAGGGAATATTAGTATTCAACTACCCAGTTGTAATTGTAAGTAGAGTACTGCAAAGACCTTGATTCCTCATGTACAGAACATTCACAAAATAGCCTGGTGGTATCAATTGTGTTTAAAGACCGTAGGTGGCCCGAGGTACCTCGGGGTTCCAGGGATATCTATTCGAGGGTGCGAAATGATATGGCGCAGCTATCTATGAAGAGGGTGTAGTATTAGGCTTTACGTGCAAGTTTTTACCTAATAAATATCACATTTGCACTAACTACACTATTCTTTTCGTATTCCTTAATGTTCTGTAAAAAAAGGAAAGACAATTTCATCTCAGTACCGTATGAATTTTTAATATTTATTGTCACAAATTGTGATCATATATTATTATCTCACGTTATCTATTCTACTTGACAGAATGAAAGACCACCAGAATTGCGATTTTGTTTGACCCGACTTGAATGCACGAATTTTTGGAAAATGATTTCCCAAAATACACGCTACCGTCATGCTTACATGTAAAATTATTTTATTCACCTTCAGCGCACATCTTTCTCGAAAATGTTTAAATTCTTAGATTATTAATATGTCTAGATGGACTGTCAAAGCTGTAAAAACACACGAAAAAATAGGCTCTAACTGTTGACGCCTAAATGTTTTTCCGCGTTTAGTACCAAATGCACTGTCAGTGGATACACACATGTTGCTGTCATTTTTGTGTTGATAAAAATGCCGAATTGTGCGATATAAGTGTGTAGAAATTACAGAGTACGATCTAAATTAACAAAGAAAGTTACCTATTATTGTTAAGTACCATTGATATGTATCTATTACAGCAAACAAAGCCATTAAATAATTTCTAAAATAAATAATTATTGTAGTCGCCACTTTGGGTGTTGCTAGTTTATGAAGTCAAAACTCCCTCATAAAATGTGGTAGGCGGAGTTGTGTTGTATAAAATACTTCATGGTAGATAATAGATACGCTAAGAATTTCAAATCATTTTTGTAATTCAATATGGCCGCAGCACCATTTTTGTAAAATGTCACTACGGGTATGGGTATCGTGTAAGGGATTTTTAGGTATACTGAGTATTAATTTCTTGTCATTTTTTTAATCCAATATGGCCGCCGCACCATTTTTGTAAAATGTCACTATGGGCATCGTTTAAGGGTTTTTAGGTATACTTACTAGATATGAGCTCCTCTCTGTTTTACAAAAATTAAATCCCGCATTACGAATATACATCACAAAAAACACCCAGACTCAGAACTACAATTTGTGGATCACACAAAGTGTTGTCCTATTTAGGATTTGAACCCACAACACCTGGCTTAATAGAAAGCGGCGTGGCGACAACTTAAACCACTAGACCAACCTTGCAGTCATGCATTTTTCAAGTCCAGTTTTTATGATTTCAAAACAAGTATATCTTCGAATGTTCTTATCAACAGATAAGAATTTAGAAAATTTAGCTTAAAAACTACTCGTCAGATCTCATTCAGATAAAAAAATAGATTGTAAATCTAATAAAACAAATTGAAAGCCCAAGGTCTAATCCCTATGATATTAATACTGAGCTATCTTGAAGATGTCCTAAATCTAACACAAAAAAAAACCGGTCCATTAAAAAAGTAATGTAAACATTTTTTTCTTACCTTTCTTCTTTTTTAATGTTGGTCAAAAAGACAAAAAGATGGGCTAATTATATATCTTACATATTTTAAAAGGTTAAAAAATCGTTAAGTACTTTTTTACAATACCAGACCAAAATTAATAATAATAAATAATAAAAAAACACGAGACATATTATTAGGTTGGTATCACATTTTGTTTTCCTAGCATAGTTTTCTAGATAGAAAAGTTATTCAACACTATTATAATTGTTTCCCCATTTTCACAAAAAAAAACTCAACAACTGGTATCATTTACGCACTCACACTAGGAAATTTAGAATGACATGAGGCGAGTGTAAGACGTAGCTGTCACGCACACAAATATCGAAAAGTTGTGTCATTTAATTTTGTTCTTTTGTATCGCGATGCTCTATCTAGACATATTAATAATCAAAGTTTAAATTCAATAAGTTTTTTTTTTTTATCCTATATCTTTCTACCCCACCCTTTGTTATTAACCTACAAACTTTTATTATAATAGTTATTAACAGGAAAGTATAAAACAAATTCATCAGTCAATCAATAGGTTAACCACAAACCCGGAAAGAGGCACAAAAATAACAATAATTCGATGTCCACTATAAATATTAGCAAACAGTTATGTTATTCAATTCAGTTCTACAGCCTCTAGGCGTAACAATGAACGTCAAGTTCTTAACATCTACAGTAATTGTATCATTAATAGTGCTTCACTATGTATCTGCCGTCGTCACGGAAGACAAGTGTACAACTAACCTTAAAACCTGCAAATTAGTTTTTGATGATAACCTGGTTGGAGGACAGGGTCCCAAAGGTGACAAAGGTGATAGAGGTTTTCCTGGGATAAAAGGAGCTCCTGGTACTCCTGGTCCTAGAGGACTACCAGGCGCATCAAAAGTTCATAGTGGACCTCCAGGCCCACAAGGAAAAATAGGCCCACAAGGTAATTCCGGCTCACCGGGCCCTCAGGGACTGCCAGGACATGCTGGAATACCAGGAAATCCTGGTATACCTGGTCCTATTGGACCACCAGGTATATCAAAGGCGGGACCTATTGGACCTCCAGGTCCAGAAGGAAAAAGTGGCCCAAAAGGTGCACCAGGTCCGGTTGGCGCCCCGGGAGCACCTGGTTTGCCAGGTATTTGTGAATGTTCATATGATCAAAGTGTAAAAACTTATGGCTTAGAAGGAAGCGATGAAAATGATGATGATATCTATGATGAGAATTTAGTATTTGGCTTCACGTGCAAGTTTTTACCTGATAAAGCTTTGAATCACAGTCGTACAATGGGGCCCTCAACATTGCCCATGGATGTATTCTGCACCTCGAAGAGAGAAACCTGTCTGCTATACCAAACAAAATCTGAAAAATTCTTGTATACTGGTACAGTTTCGAAAAATAAGTTCGATAAATCACCTGAAGGATACACGTATAAGAGTAAACCATTTTGGCTAAGTGAGGTTAAAATAAATATGATGGATTTGTACAACATAACAGAACGACAGGTAAGATGG
The DNA here is from genome assembly GCA_949125395.1 of Diaphora mendica. NCBI lineage: Eukaryota > Metazoa > Arthropoda > Insecta > Lepidoptera > Erebidae > Diaphora > Diaphora mendica. Next base: position 36,377,017 of record OX421310.1, on the reverse strand, counting down.
CTTCAAGCATATTCGACTTATGTTAGACAAACGTTGCGGTACCACAGTCTGGCCCCTAACCCTCACTCTCCAGGTTATCTAGCATCACATTATATTACACTGTCGATGTATAATGATCTGTTGGTTGAACGTTTTCCCTCAGAGAAGACACCGTTAACCTACCATATATTACCTAACACTCATAAATATACCAAAGGAAAAAAAACTTACGAATATGCGGAGATTGTGGTCCAAAGTGACAATGTGAACAGATTTCCAATCAGGGATATTTTGATTAAAGACATTCAAAACAAACCTCAAGAACTTGTAATAGAAAGTCATGAACTATGCTTTGGCTAGCTTATTATGGAACGACATCGGCATGAAACAAGATTAACTTAATAATATAATATTTATGAAGTAGTAATTATTAATTTGCATGTATCGAGTTAAATACACGCTTATTAAAAAATGTGTTTGATTACTATAAAACAGAACATTATACTTAATTGAATAACTTGAAGAATCAGAAAATCAAAGTAATTCTTGAGTATTTTACCTGTTTTATTACACTAATATAGTCCATAAAGACGCTCAAACCTAGTCAACAGTGTAAGAGTTGTTTTTCCCCTTGAAGTAAAGAGGTATATTTTTCACTACTGCAGCACTTTGGCGATTACTGCAGTGTGTCCATATTTCTCAAATTATAAACTTAGATTAAAGATTTAGTTAAAATCGCCATTCATAGGTAGGTAGGTAACTCATTTTGAAATATAATATTTCCGTGAGTTTCTAATTCTACACATTTTAAAGCTAAAAATACTACGAGCCTAACCTAGGTCATACATTTATAATCTGTTTAGTACATTTTCCTGTTTACTTTAAAATACATCTATTTTGTTCAAAGAGTATACTGACATATTAAGGACATATTATTGTTTATGAAATCTAACTGTCATTTTTAACATAACCTCAACTTACCGCACTTCAAAAAAATAAAATGGAACAAACGAGAAACATACATTTACTGCTGGAACAATATGTATAACAATGCGGAAAATGTGTGATTACTTAAAATAATAAGCATCGAAATCAAAGTCATAAAACGGTAACAACTAACCTATCACTGAAATAATGGAACAAATGAAAAACTCATCTCCCAAGAATGACTAACTCTTAAACTCAAAAGATATCTCAATGTTAAGCTAGCAAAAGAGTATCAAAGTAGATTTCTGCCTTAAAAAACAAAGTTCTGTGAAAATGTTCGTCCATACTTCGTAAATAATCTCATCATTATTTGGACTTATCTTTACGATAACCTTCTAGTGGTTCAAAGCATGTATTGGTGCCCAAGAAGCTATTGCATTGGTTGTCAAATGAATTTATAGTCCAATAAAAACATATGCTTAGAACGAAGGGGATGCGTCAGAACGGTTACTATTATGCTACTTTTTAATGAAATATTCAAATGTTGAGTTTGCAATCCGCCTTAACAGCATACTTGCCGTATTTCGGACACTTCTTGATGGCTATAGGTTATATCTTGGAGCAGTTTGAGAGTGTAGCACCACTGGTCACAAGTGGCGTTGTGTTGCTGGGACATCTCTGCGTATTGTCAGACCCTCGAGCCCTCTCTCCGCACCATCCCAAAGTACAAATGATTAATATAATATTTTTATTAAGCAACATAATAGTTTTTATATACGATATATTGATGTCTCTTGGTTCCGAAATACCAGTTGAAGAGATGGCAAATGATTTTAGGAGTTGACTTCCTAGATTAATTAATTTATAAACGCAAACTTCAAGAACTTACAAATAAAATCTGATAATTCACAATGTGTCTGATTTGAGAGTAATTTGTTAATTTGGTTGTATTAGGACAATAAAGTTCAGAGTGGGATCATTTATAAAGTGATAAACAAAACCGTTTTACAACGGATAATTAATGAATAAGGGTGTAGATATTTTAACAAAATTTTAATTGGTCACATGATAATGTTGGCACAAGAAAATTAAAAATCTTTATCGCCAGCACTAGCTGTGTAAACCTCTGGAGACACTGTTACTCATTGCCTACATTATCTATTATTATATTAAATACTTATACATGATGTAACAAATGTAACAGGTCCAATTCTGTACTTTAAAGATATTTAGAAAATTTTTTTTGGAGGTCTCTCTATAATCGATACTGAAGCCAAAACTGTAATTTTTTTCATTTTTGTCTGTCTGTCTGTCCGTCCGTCTGTCTGTCTGTATCTTGGCCGCGCATCACGCTAAAACTACTGAATGGATTCAAATGAAACTTGGCATGATTTGAGTTCATACTACGAGGTAGGACATAGGATATTTTTTATCCCGAAATTCAGCATGGTTTCCTGGAGAGAGGGGATGAAAGTCAAAATATGTACTTAGTTGTAATTCAATAACACATAGTCCGATTTTATTCATTCTTTTTTTGATAGAAAGAAAAAAAATAAAAGATAACGAGAAAAGTCTTTTTTCTGAGACATATATGTAAATATGGCGTTACGAAGTTCGCCGGGTCAGCTAATAATTCATAATAAATAGATAAAGCAATTTAATTCGTATAAAAGTAGTTTAAAACAGACTGTGTTAAGTACGAGTAAAAGACACACAAGTATTTTTGTACAAACAAAAGGTTGCTGCAAGTACGAGTAATAACTAAACCTTTCATTTTCTTTTCATCCCACCAGCTCGTAAAGAGTATTTTTGCCCCTCGATATCTGAGTGTAAAAGCCGTTTTTATCGTGCACTAAGTTTGTGAATTCAAAACATCATTAAACTTATTTACTTCACCTCCATGGTGCCGAATTAATCATACAATATTTTTTAATTTGTTAAAAACTTAGACTCGGAACCTTCTTGGTGTAGTTTTTTTTTAATTTGCTCTGGCCGCACCATTTTCTTCTTAAGAACTATAGCAATTTAACTTTCAATTTTTCACAATTTATCTATACATCCATACAAATAAATAAAATTGGAATGTCTGTATGTAATATTAAAATAATCGCTTTTTACGAAAAGGATATTTATGTATACACGGTACATATACCTACTAAAATATTATTTTTTTAGAATTTCTGTTACATTGTCTGTCTGTCAGACGGTCTGTCTGTCTGTTTGTTCCGGGTAATCTCTGGAACGGCTGGACTGATTTTGACGGGACTTTCACTGGCAGATAGCTGATAATCTAAGGAGTAACTTTAATCTAAGGAGCTACTTTTCTTAGACTAGCTTTGTCCCGCGGTGTAACTCGCGGTACGACAAAAATCGCGGGTATTTATTTTATATAATATTTAAAAGGTAATATTTTTGAAATAATTTAAAAATAAATCTGTAATACTTACCTATCATAATGTAGTACCTAATAAATATTAATACCTAAACTGAAATAAAAGTATCTTGTGATTGTTAATGCTTTTTTTGCATTTAGTTGTTTCCTCGCTGAGGTGGAATGAAAAGTTACGTGTTGCACTCGATTGCAAAGTTTTTTCACCTCGTGCTCTTTTGATTCCCTCGCTGGCGCTCAGGATTCTAATTTTTTATCAAAAAATTTTAGATCCTTCGCTTGCTCGGTCATCAAAATTGAGCACGCGGTTAAAAAGCAACTTTGCACTCTTGTATAACAAATAACTATTATCATAATTTTATGTTCTCGTTAGAACGTCATATAACATTTCGTGTGATATCATGTAGCCACCAGCGGACGATCAAGAAGCTTCTAAAAATACTTACTTTTTTTTAACTGTATTTGGAACAGATATGTAAATAATACTTTTTGTGTACACCGGGGCTTTACAAACATAATAATAAAATTAATCTGATGCACCAAGGTTGGTTGACCTTATCGCATAGAGCAATTTCATTGAGACAATCTTTGGGTGGACTGGTTTCATTTTAAACGGGTGCTAGTTATATGTACAGACGTTTGTACATATATAGCTACATAAATACATGCCAGCTAATATCCTAATCTTCCTTCCTTTTGGCTGAGCATAATAATTCATACTAATATTATAAATTTGTAAGTAACTCTGTCTTTCTATCTGTTATGCTTTCACGACTAAACCGCTGCACCGATTTCAGTGAAATTTGGCATGAAGATATACGGAAATATTTTTATAGAGATCCATACCAGTACTTCTAAATTTGCAAAGTCAACCCGCATTCAGTCTTACTTAAGAGGTGAGTGGACTCGCACATGGACATAGATTTTTATGTGATGGTTATTTCCACAATACGGCATGGGAACTCTTAAAAATGTACAGTCTGACCCAAAGGTACGTTACGGTATGTATTTTACTTGCTGGTTGAAAAAAATCACTGCCTCTTCTGGTCCCATAAATGTCAAACTTCTCATTATATCTTTGATCTTTGAGAAAATAAAGAAGTCTCACAGAACAAGATCTGGACTGTATGCGGGATGGGTCACGAGCTCTATGTTTTCTGAGTTTGTCTCATAGCAATCCCCAAATGTCCTCGAATCTCCTCATAATTGATACGCAGATTTTCTTCAATTAGTCGTCTGACAGTAATCACATTTTTATCCGTGATCGTAGTTGAGGGTCGAGCTTCACGAATTTCACCATGGCGAAAAACAGGGCCACGATGAAATTCCTAATATCAACGACTTACAATGCTTAAATTTGAAGGTTTCCTCCCAAAAGCCTTTTGAAGACGAGCAGTGCAATCTTGCGGAGAGAGTAAACTTTTAAAATCGTAAAAAATCATCTCCCTAAAATCTTTTTGAGATAATTTTGGTATGGACAACTTGAAATAAAATACAATTGACACGCCATTTCCCCACAAAAATTATCTTCTTCAACGAATGAGTTTTCATGCTTAAAAAAATAAAACATTCGAAATTCAAATATTTATGGACGGCCAGTAACGCAAAACTTTCAGTATGAACCATGTATAGTGTAATATGTTCACCTTAAAGGTCAGAAAACTATCTAGGTAGACCAGGGGTCGGCAAACAAGCGGCTTGCGAGCTACATGCGGCTCTTTGGATGTGAAGCTGCGGCTCTTTAGTTCCATACGCAAAAAAATTACAAATCGTTCTGAATCGATTAACGAGTATTAGGCACCATTTCTATCTTTCAGACACTTGTACTTGCTTTTCACCTAACCCCTCCCCCGCGACAAGCGTCGTCACTGTCAGAACTGTTTCGTGATTTAAAAAACAAACCAGAAATCTTGAAAAAAAACTTGATGTTTTTTTAATAATCAGTTTAAGAATACACGTTTCATGTTATTCTCATCGCAGAATTCGTTCCCTATGGGTAATACTAGTTCTATGCACATTTTATAATGTATATCAAAGCTATACTTAGTACTTTAGTATTAGAAGTGCGATCGCTGCCTCAGTTGACAATTTGACACATTTTGTACCCAGTGAAGAGTACTTGTTATGACGAGGGTACTTGACGCACCCAATGATGCCTCACAACCGCTTTTTATCCTTACAACAAAGAAAACTTATTTATTATCTCTCGACTGGAAACACCTTCGTTATTTTGGACGATGACTCAATATTTTTTTTGAAGTTTTTACTTTAGGAGTAGGTACAGTCAGGACGATAGATATTTGTTCATCATATGTTAGGGTACTAATATTCCAATTGTGATGAACTCTCGCCATTCAGGAACAGGGGTTGAATAAAACTGCTTGCTTTGTGACAACTGTATAGATATATTACTCCAAAACCAACAATAGTTCCGCTAATCCTACTTTATAGAAATCTACCTCAGTTGAGCTCTCCGATCAGAATGCCAATACGTTTTTTCAAATTATTCTAAACACATTTCGTTTTTGGAAGGCACGAAATGTGTCTATAAATCCGTTCGCTCTTCATAGACTAACAAAGTACTGGCATTTTGAATCGACTAACTTACTAATATTGATTAAAACATATAAATCAATTAAAATCATCGACTAGAATATTACAAATTGCATAAAATAACATTAAATAATCATAAATTCATTAAATTCGGCCGTCCGACTACGTGCGATCTCCTGACCCACGGTATACAATCACGTAGAATTATTTATACACTCCGATAAGTATAGTAACAAAATTAAGAAATCTTATGTAAGTCAACAGTAACTATTCATAAAATATCTATATTATTTTATATCTATTAATCATTCATAAAATAATATTGTAAATCCAAACATACAAATTAACATTGTACGTTTAAATAACAGTGAACTAATCTATATTTAAATCTAATTAATTATTCATTCATTACATTCGGTTATTATTTGGATTGGGTATCAGTAAAATTGGAATTAGGCTCACAATTATTATCTAACATTTTACTTAGGCTATCTGTTGGATTTCGAACGTCATTGTACTGGCAACATTTTGATTGTCGCTGGTTCGTGTTTGACGTTCTGACGTTTGAGGTTATAGTATATATAGTCGTATAGTTTCCGCGTGAGATTGATTACACCGTGAGGTTTGTTGAGCTAGGGTACTTGTGGACTCGCCGTATGCCAGCGTGAGACGAGGTTAATATCGAAAAGTGTTGAGAACGTTTTGATCGGTCAGGCTAGGCTTGTGAACAGTTGCCGTTAATTGTGATTAGACTCGCGAGGGTTTGTAGTGACGTATAAAAAGGCGCGTTCCGCGAAAGCTGAAGCGAGTGAGTTGTAATTCGAATATCTGTGAAAAGTTGATTATTGAGATTAATTCGGATACCTTGAAAGATAAACAGCACTTTGGAGCAAGTTTGTGTGAACGTACCAAGCAGCAGAGAAGAAACTACCACACCAAGAGATCTCTTGGGGACGCCGAAAACAGGACGCCACACAACTCCAGTAAGTGCTTGATGAATTTAGTTTAGATTAAGAACACGGTGACACTGCCGTGGTTCATTGCTCCTTCCAGGGGACATTGTTATAGCGATTGAATACCTTATTCTATGGGCCGTAAGATATCTCAAGTATCACAAAGTGATCGCTGCCCTGGTGAGAGAAATGAACATTTTGGTAGCAGAGCATGGTTTACCTCCGGGGTGTGAGCACTCCGTAGTGCACTCAGAAGGTAAAACCTAGTTATTAGGCAGGTAAATATATTGTTCCACTGTCCACATATCTTTGATTCCACTGATATAGCTATTTAGAATAGTATTTGAAACAATTTGTTAGCATAATGATTGAATGTAGGTAGTTCAAACATTTAATTATAAAGCATACATAAATTGTAAAATTTGTGTTACTAGTTGATGTTTACTAGTTTGAACTTATAATTGTAAAACTAGTAAATTGTATACTTGATATTGATTGTGTGGTCCATTATATTAACCCAATAACACATTTGATTATTGGTAGAATTGTGAAACTTAATATTAAATATTAATTGTTGGGACAATAAAGTTGGTCCAATATATTAGTCTAATACAATTAGATTTGCCAGCCCAAAGACAATATTATTAGAATAATATTGTTATATCATTCGAATATTGTTTAGTGAAGCTTAAATTCAATTATTTTTAATAAAATTAACTTATTGTTAGTGGGCATTGATAAAGTGAAACTTGTAGGTAGATATATATCTGAGATTAAGTTACTGCACAAGCACTTAATAGGGTTTATATAAAGTTCCTAATAGTGTTTAAATAAATAGTTTGTTACATACATAAAATATTGTAACTTGTAAGTATCGTTTTGCCGCTATGTCGTTCTCATTGTACCGGGCTAAGATTAGCACAGAATTGAGATGGTTTACATCGGTTCAAGGTCTCCTAGGCCGACCAGACGGACAGGATGCACTGTTGGCTCGAGCTTTGGATGCGCCGGCTAGGCTGAAGTTATTGATGGAAACGCTTACCAAGGTCGAAGCCCTTGAGGAGGAGAAGGTCAGCGATCAGATAAGGTCCGCGATGCAGGCTGATGTTGACCAGTGCCTCTCAATTGCTGACGCCATTCAGCAGCGAATAGCAGACATAAAGCGCCAGCGCAGAACTGGCTGTGATGAAGAAGCCGTGGAAGGCCCACACTCTCGCGGGGTTGTATCAAAGCTGCCTCAGATACAGCTACCCAGCTTTGATGGAGAGCTCGGTGAGTGGGTCAGCTTTATCAACTTATTTGACAGTTTGGTCCACTTAAGGGAGGATTTACCTAAAGCCTATAAGATGGCACAACTGATGTCAGCTTTGAAGGGAGAGCCTAGGGAACTGGTAGCCCATTTGACGGTGACAGAGGACAATTATGAGATTGCCCGTCAAATGTTGGTAAGGCGCTACCACAACAAAAGAAGGCTGGTTGATGCGCAGCTCAAGAGGCTGTTTAGCATCCCTTCAGTGACTCAGGTCTCTGCCATACAGGCAGAAGTGTTGAACCCGTTGTTGAGTGTCACTAGGGCATTAGAAAATTTGGGCTTGCCGGTTGAACAATGGTCTTACATGTTGGTATATATAGTACGGTCCCGGCTTCCAGTTGATGTGCAGACCAGATTTGAGCAGCATCATGGTCAGGGTGCAGACAACTTGCCCACCTCTTCTCAGCTCATAGAGTTTTTGGAGGAAGAGTGTCGGAGGGCAGAGAACATGGGTTTGTTCGTGAAGCCCGCTGCGGAGCCACAGAAGACTACTCGGAGCCCCGTGAGGAGGGGACTACCGCAGAGAGGGCCAACGCAGTGGTATGGACACATGGGTGCCTCAACACCTGTACAGGATGCCTGCCCATATTGTAATAGGATGGCCATGGTGTGGCCGCCTGCCCAAGATTTAGGGACCAGAGAGTCCAAGGGAGACGCCAGATCACCAAGCAACGTGGCTGGTGTTTTTTGTGTCTGGGTCCCCATTTAGCAAGGGATTGCGCTCGGTCCGCAATGTGCAAAATTTGTGGAGGCCGCCATCTTGAGTTGCTCTGCATGAATAGGCCCGGCCAACATCATGCAGATGGACAGGGCCGGACTTGGAACCTGGGTCCACGGGACCAGGGCCCTCATAGGGAAGATGTTGGGGGCGATGTTCAGGCCAACATCGCGCGCGGTTCCCCGACCTATTGGCAGGCCAGGGGCTCAGTTGGAGCTGGCACGGGCGGGTGTGCGGATGCACCCACGAGTATGGAGCGGTTCGTTAGAACGCCGCCTCGGGTGTCATCGCGCTCGCCGCCGACCACTAGAACGCCGCCTCGGGTGTCATCGTGCTCGCCGAAGATGACGACATTTCGTCGATTTTCGCCGCCCATCATGGAACACCCCTCCTATCCGTGGACGGCACCAAGTAGAGCGCCGCGACTGGAGGGGCACTTACGAGGGACCATGGGATCCCTACGTCGGCACTGATATGCCCGGTTGCTCGGGCTATAATGCGTGGGGCCCCGGGGGCCTTCGCTAGGAAATTGCAGCCCACTCAAATTTGGTCCCCAACCGGAGGCTATAGTCTTGCCCACTGCCTCCGTGTGTGTTTGGGGTTTGATTTCGACACCCCAGGTACGGTTGACGTGCTACTGGGAGTAGACGTTCTGGGTAAGTTTTGATGTCGGATCGGCGAGTCTTGCAGCATGATCGACTCATGGCTGTGGAGACATGTGCCAGGAGAGTTGAACCCGTCGGATTGTGCATCCAGGGGATGCCGGGCTCCTGAATTGGTTAACCATCAGTTATGGTGGGGCCCTCCTTGGCTGGCAAGGAAGGAATCGGATTGGCCCCTTAACAACGCGAAGTTGTCTATGGACTGTGATATAATAGCAGCCGTGTATGTGACCCAGGAGGTCCAGGAGACTGACGCGAGTTTCTTGATTGAGCGGTATAGCTCTTGATAAATTGATCAATGTCAATTGTTGGATGAGGAGATTCGTTCGGAATTGTCGCACTTCCCGCGAACAGAGAACCGTGAGCCCAATTCTGTCACCGGCAGAGCGAAATGAGTCGCTTCTGAATTTGATCCGGTTGGTACAGTCTTCGAACTTTGGAACAGAATTGGCGAGTCTACGAACTGGGCGTTCGAAATTGAAGGGTGCTGTCGCGCGTCTCAACCCGTTTATAGATTCGGCCGGGTTGCTTCGGGTAGAAGGAAGATTGCGCAATGCGAATCTGCCGTATTCGGCTCGTCACGCCCTACTGCTCCCCAAGGGAGGGCAGTTGGTTGAGTTGTTGGTGACTGATCGGCATGTTAAAAACGCTCATGCAGGTTGTAACGCCTTGTTGGCTACACTCCAGAGGGAGATTCGGATTTTGTCTGGGCGTCGTACCATACGGAACATCGTGTTTCAGTGCATGCCTTGTTATCGGAGCAAGGCTGCCACGATGCAGCCTCACATGGGGGATCTGCCCCCTGATCGGGTGAATGAGGCTAGGCCATGGGCGCGTGTTGGTACAGACTTTGTGGGCCCATTCTTAGTAAAAAGCTCGCGGCTGCGGAACGCGAAACAGTACAAGGCGTACCTTTGCGTGTTCGTCTGTTTATCCACAAAGGCGGTGCATCTCGAGCTCGTTGCTGATCTCACGACGGAAGCTTTTATTGCGTGCTTGGACAGATTCGTTTCCCAAAGGGGACTGCCAGCACTGATTCGTTCCGATAACGGAACCAACTTCGTAGGTGCAGAACGATACTTACGAGATGTAGTTAGGTTTTTAAATGAAAAAGTGGATATTGGAACAGTCCTCTCCCGTATCACACAGTAACAGTCCCGGGGTATACAATGGACCTTCAGTCCACCAGGTTGCCCCCACTGGGGCGGGATTCAAACGGGCATTCAAAACATGTTTAATACAATGAGTATCACAAAAAGAATTTTAAAGTTGCCGAAAAAGGCACTTCGGTCCTATATTATACGGGATGGTAAACCTCATTAAAATATTTAATAATACTATAACTTTAAGTTTTTGTGTCATTAACAGTTCTTAAAAACAAATACTAAGCCCATCCACTATAGTGAGAATGTAAACATTGACGTTCTAGCTTTTGACAAAAATGAACCCAATTAGTCAATATGAATGGTATGAAACGTAATGTTTACTTTCTCTATCAGTTACAACTGATCGTTCTCATGTCGTGAGGTATCCTTATTATAAGCGTACTTAACACAAGACTTTACATATATATTTTTATTATTATTTTAAATCTACGTAACTTAGGAAACCAGAAAACAAATTGAATTCTCTCAATTGTCCGGTACTCGTATACTAAGTAGAATTTGCTTATTAAAAGCTACCACCTAGCTATTCGGGGTATTAAGTCGCGCTTAATAAGTGTTATTCTTAATGGTGTTACAGTTTGTCACAACTTTGAACTCCATCCCCAAAAAATATACCCTAAATTTCTTCAACGAACAAACAATTGCGAGGGTCTCAAGTTCATAAGGTTTAGACTCCGTGCATCAGATTCTCTGATAAAGCTACATTCGCTGCCGAAATCAATAAAAGCAATTAAAGATTTATCGTTTACCTTATGAGTTTTGTAAAATTTGTCGCTGTTGTTATTGAAGGTGAATATAGTCATGATTTTTCGATACTGGTTAACCGTCTGTTTGGGTTCTATGCGTAAGACCATTGGTTCTAATTTACAATTATCTTTATTGTGACCTACCCGATGGCATTTTGAACATTTACTAAGGGGTTTAGTACATCGAAAGTAAGAGTGTCCCTTTGTGCGGCAATTGAAATAACTTACCAAACTTTTACTTGAAGATGTTTCAATGTTATCTGGTCGAACTGTCATAATGTCGCTACGTTTCCTACTGAATGTATTATTATCTAATATGGGACGCTGGAAGCTTAAAAAAAATAAATAAGTTTCTGGTTCGTAACAAGTCAGTGCCTGTGCACTGCTTCTAATTGATTTATCTATCTGGTGTTCCATGGATAATACAATTGAAAGCCTTTTTGCCTTTTATTTCACATCGGTTTAGTAACGTCAACTTATCGTATAAGTATTCACGCAAACTTTCGTTACTACGAGTAGTGCGAGCTGACATTTCCTCGAGAAGCCGACCATAATTTTGCTCATTTAGGAAAGCTTTTGCAAGTTTGTCCTGCCACTCCGACCAACTGTAGACAACGCTAGCAAGGGCTTCAAACCACTTCTTCGCCAGACCAGAAAGCTTTTGTAGAGCAAAATGTATGGTCTACTTCTCGTTCCATTCATAGATTACCGCACATTCGTTTACTTTCCTAACTCAACACAGAATATTCTGAGTTCTACTTGATGGACCGAATTCCTATACCACATTGTTAAGAAGATTACTATTTAAATTACTAGTCTTACTTTTATATTCTTGAAGGGTATTAAATATGTCAAGTACCTCCTTAATAGACCAACTGCCTCTCTCCTTGGATCGTATCTTTTTGAATTCCGCGAACTACGGGGTCACTGCTGGAGGAGCTGGACGACGCTTACGTCTCCTCTTTGATCACTCCTTGGTTCTCCTATACTTAACTGCAGCTTTAGGGAAGGATCGTTGACGTTTTCTTTGACGCTCGTCTTTATGACTAGGTGAGCTCTCAGGAGCCATTGCTTCGTCAGTATTCGTACCTCAGAAGAATAGAAAATCATTGTAATCAAGTTGGTATATCAATTTATTGTCGAAAACAAAATATAATAAGCTAGATTCGACGTTAATTCTTGAATGTATACAAACTATTCTAAGTTTTCAATTACTTCACACTTAGCTCCCTAATGTAGGTACACATGACCTCTAACCAACTGAACACACATTGCTCAATAGGCATACATAGCCTCTGCTAGTTGAAGCACACTTGGCTTCCTGTTATAGGTACTCATACCTCTAATGTCTGACGTGTAAAAATATATAAAAAAATATTTGAAAAGATTTACTTACAAATAAATATCATTTCTCTTCATTTCAAATATCATTTGATTTCATTTCATATATCATTCATCTCATAACAACTAGGCACACATGGCTCAATAGGCATACATAGCCTCTAATAGTTGAAGCACACTTGACTTCCTATTATAGGCACACATAACCTATAACAACTGAGCACACATGGCTTAATAAACATACATAGCCTCTAGTAGTTGAAGCACACTTGGCTTGCTCGACTTCTAAAAAGTAATAAAATTAATTAATAATCATATAAAACAAGCTTGGTTCTTATTAGTGACGTATTTAGCCACACACTTGGACACACATGGCCCTTACTGTCTAATAACATATTTGGTAGGTACTCATATTAAAAGTGTCGAAATTATAAAAAATATTAAATAAATAATTCCCAGTGCTTTTTCTACGAACATAAATATAGCAAAATGCCTTCACCGAGAAACACTGCTGAAGAGTAGCCTCAACCAAGTGCTTCAAATGTGCTTCATTTCACCATTTCGTTTCTATGGACTGGAATTATCAAGGAGTAGCCTCGACCAAATGCCATTCCGTCAACGTTTAAAACCTTAATAAAATACTTATCGCAGTGGAACGTGTCGTGTAGCCTCGACCAAACGCTCCACAAACGTTGCATTTCTCTATTTAGTATTTAAAAAAATTAAATTATCGAAGTGTAGCCTTGACCAAATTTCATTCCGAAAACCAAATAATTCTTATAAACCAATGGGAATTTACTCGACCAGCGTACATAACTAGGTCATAATGTTTCACTTAAAATCAAATTATCTTAGAGCGTTTTCAATACAATAAATACCAAGTATGTCTAAAGCTTTAAAATACATTTTAAAATATCTTTTTAGATATAAATCTTCTGTATGTGACTAAACTCTTCTCAAACTGCAAAAAAATTTTTTTTTTGTCTTTCTGAGGATTCGAGAATGGTTTACAATTCAATTCAATGGATAAAGTTTATTTAATTATATTTTTATCTATGGAGACATGTGGCGGTTGACACCAAACGCGCCTGCGCGGTATCTTCGTTGGTCGACTTGACAATGGATCAACAAAGTTGTCATTTTCCACAAAAAATCTAATTCAAATTCAAAATCTTTATTTCAAACAAATCTTTATTGTTATATTTGTATATCTATATAATTGATTCCACCCGCGGCGTAACCTACGGGTGAAGTTATACCACGGGTAATGCCGTGGGGCTCATCTAGTAAAATATAATTATTTAACTTTATCGTACATACCTTTAATGTGATTCTTTATCTTAATTGTACATACCTTAATATAATTCTTTATCTTAATCGTTATACCTCTGGTGTGGGCTGTAGAAAACTATCCCACTTCTGAAATGTGATGAACTCTCACCATTCAAGAACAGGGGTTGAATAAAACTGCTTGTTTCGTGACAACTGTATAGATATATTACTCCAAAACCAACAATAGTTCCGCTAATCCTACTTTATAGAAATCGGCTAACCTTTAGAATCTATACAATCGATTTGAGAGTTGACAATTCTATGTTTGATAGTTCTTCTTTTTGTTAGTCTACTCCTAAAATTTCAACTTGCAGAAAGTCATAGTTTTTGAGATATAAATTTTTGAAATTTTAATTAAAATACGTGAAAATAATTTTGACATCTTCTCTGCGTTTTGTTATTCCTTACGTTATTCGTTTTAAACTTTTTTCAAACTCTCAAAATAGTTTTTGTGTAAATTTTTGCTAAATTAATTTAGTTTTTATTGTAATACACACCGTAATATATGAAAAAATACTTTTTGAGTATTTTTTTTATATTAAGTTTTAAGAAAATATGTCTTTTATTAAAAGTGAATATCAATTCAATTTTAATAAAAGATATATTTTCTTAAAAAAGGAGAAGCAAAGCGCAACACTAATGACGGGACGCCATTTCAAGTTTACAACTACAACAATTTAGCAACACCCTAATGTTTTGGTTAGTCTACTTTGTAGGTTAGGTTAGAGTTGTGATCACACTAAAGAAAAATGAGGAACCGTAACGGGTTGGATTTTAAAACGAGTCGCCTGAATTTGAGGGTATTGGTGGTGTAGGGGGCTTAAGGCTTATGACTGCCTCGTTGGTCTCGCGGTTGGCGTGTGCGACTGCTGATCATGAGGTCTCGGGTTCGATTCCCGGGTCGGACCAAATGTTTGTATGATCTACAAATATTTGTTTCGGAGTTTGGGTGTTTTCTATGTATAATATGTATGTATGTAGTATGTATTTACAAAAAAAAAGTATATATGTATTTGTATCAGTTGTCTAGTACCCATAACACAAGCTCTGCTTAGCTTGGGACTAGACGGCGTTGTGTGTTAGATGTCCGAAATATTTATTTGTTATTATTATTTATTTATAAAAACAAAATAAAAAAAAGGGAGTTAGTCTTAATCCCCCCAACGTAATTTTGGCTGCCGGAGATGCGCCTAATGAATCTAAATTCGGAAAAAGAAAATACAATCGAGGTAGTTATATTTTATATATTATGTGTTATAGGAAATGTATAAGAACAGAATATAATTCTTAGGTAATTAATAGCAATGTATTACTCCGAGTTGGCACAATCCGACTTCATTGGGTTAGGTTAGCCATCGTGCTTATTTTTTATAAACCACCCAGAAATAGGAGCCCCGCTTAGCGGGGCTCCGTCGACTCATAATTGAAGCCAGTTCTTACATACATATTTATATAATACTAGCTGTTGCCCGCGGCTCCGCCCGCGTGTATGTCGGTTATCGCGGCAAACAGTAACCTATGTGTTAATCTGATGTATCTTCTATACTTATAACATGTCCTGACTGACTGACTGACTGATTCATCATCGCCGAGCGGAAACTATTAAACTTGGGAATACAAAATTTGGTGAGTATGATCGTTTCATTAAGTAGATACCCATTAAGGAAGGAATTTTGGAATTTCTACCCCCAAGGGGGTGAAATAGGGGTTGAAAGTTTGTATGGAAGTCCGTCATTTTTTAAGTTAGAAACATGAAACTTTATTTTTGGGCTACTGATTAAAAATGAGTAAACACGTATTTAAGCGTTTTTTTTTTTTTTTTTTTATGTTTGGCCCGCCAAAATGACTCTACTCTGCCTGATGGAAAGCATAAGCAGAATCCAAGAGTAGTGGTCCAAGAGAGCGTTTCTGATAGATAGAGCGGATATTCTACTCCTTAAGGGTGAAATAGGGGTTGACGTTTTGTATGTAGGTTAGTCTGGAAGTCCGTCATTTTTGAAGTTAAAAACATGAAAGTTTATTTTAGGGCTATTTAAGAAATATGAAACTTTATTTTTGGATTACTTATAAAAATTTGTAGATATGTATTTCAACGTTTCCTAATATTCTACCCCTAAGGGGGTGAAATAGGGGTTGAACTTTGTTTGGAACTTCGTCATTTTTAAATTAGAAACATGAAACTTTTCTTTTGGTTTGGGCTACTGATTAAAAATGAATAGATACGTATTTAGGCCTTTCTCGATATTCTACGCTGAAGAGATGAAATAGGCGTTGACATTTCGTAAGCGGGTTAGTCTAGAAGTCCGTCAGTTTTGAAGTTAGAAACATGAAAATTTATTTTAGGGCTATTGATAAAAAATAGGAGATACATATTTAAGCGTTTCCCAATATTCTACCCGTAAGAGGGTGAAATAGGGGTTGAAAGTTTGTATGGAAGTCCCTCTTTTTTAAGTTAGAAACATGAAAAATTATCTTTGGGCTAATAGTTAAAAACTCGTAGATACTAAGTGTCTCTGGATATTATATCTACCCCTTTTTTTGTGCGGAAATTCCCTCGGATATCACCAACTGGTGGTTATGTCGGACTCGAACCGACTAAAAACCGCACACCGTCTCGGGTTCTAGAAACCAGGGAACCAGAGCGCCCTCAAAAGGAAATCCCATAAATTATATTTCTACCCCTAAGGGGTGAATTAGGTGTTGAAATGTCGTAAGTAGATTAGTTTGGAAGTCAGTCATTTTTAATTTAGTAGCCTGAAACTTTGTCCTTAGGCTTTTAAGTACAAATAAATTAATACCTATATCATCATTTATGGGAATTCTATTTCTAAAGGGATAAAAATAAGGGTCGAACGTTAGTATGAAATCCTTTTTAATGGGCTATTGATTAAAAATAAATAAATAGGTACGTTTAAAAACATGAATAAATTATTCATACATACTTACACAGTTTTAATTAAATATATTGTAAATAATCAACTTCCACGCGAGCAAAGCTGCGGGCAACAGCTAGTAAGCTATATTACTGTAAAGTTTCATCCAATTCCGTCCAGTGCTTTTTGCGTGATGAAGTAACAAACATACACCCTCACAAACATTCGCTTTTATAAATTAGTGTGATGTGATAAAATCGAATACGAAAAACAATGTTAAATTTATCACTACAGTTAAATGAAAAATTAGACATAACGAATGAAGCTTATTTTCAAAGCGTAAATAAAACTAAATAAATTAAGTATCTACAACTAATTCAACGAAAAAAATGGAAGGTATCTTACTAAAAGAAATTAAAACACCAACAAATAAGGCTAAGTAATTAAATATTTGCAACGAAAAACATCTGCTTACCTATGCCTATACCAATAACCTAACAAAATCCTATAAAAAAGTAAAGTATAGGTACCTAGGTACCTTACAAAATTCTAAAAATACCGATAAAACCAATTAGTATCTACAAAAGACTATTTGATAATTATTTAGGTACAACAAAAATCGCCTGCTTATACCTATGCTATAACCTGACAAAATCCTAAAAAAAAACTTCGTTTTAAAAAAACTGACTTCAAAAACTAAAAAGTATCAGTTAACTTAATTTGCATGTGCTACCTAGGTTTGAAGTCAGTGCCAAGCCAAATGTAATAGTAGGTATCACACTCGCTACATTTCGAGACGAACGTCAACGACGTCACCGACGCTTCAGTTGTTTTGTTCTACGCGAAGAGCAGCTATCCCGCTCAAGGTCACGCGCGGCGAGTGCGGTACCTACTATTACATTTTGGCTTGGCACCGACTTCAAACCTATGAATAGGTAGCACATACAAATTAAGTTATTAGGTACTTTTTAGTTTTTTCGGTTCGGTTTTTTTAAACGAAGTTTTTTTTATTTTTCACTTTTTAGTCTTTCTCAAGTCTCTCGTCATCATTTCACCTAAATAACTTGAAAGAATACGACTAAAGGTAACATACGTGCTGTATAAAATCGAAAGGACTTCAGGTATTTTTTCGTAATAAAATCTCAAATGGACTATCTTCTATAGGTTACTATAATTCAAGTGATTTGAGGTAAACTGACTATCTGAGGTTAACTCTGATATCGTTAAGACCCGTTTTATATATTATGAAATTAAATGATGTCTACAGAACATGAAGGCATGCAGACAATTGCTTTAACTGCATTGCTGGCGCTTACATAAATTTGAGGGTTTCCTTCGATTTCCTTAGGATCCCATGATCAGATCCTGATATGGTGGCCATGGGACCACATGGGGAGCATACCCTTTCGAATACAAAAAGAATTTCCAAAATCGGTCCACAAATTGACGGAATAATCAGTGTACATACATAAAAAAATATACCGATGAAATTGAGAACCTCATCCTTTTGGCAGTCGGTTAAAAAAAATATACCGATGAATTTGAGAACCTCCTCCTTTTGGAAGTCGGTTAAAAATACAGAAGAAATATTATAATACCAAGTAATATTTATAGTAGGTAGAACAAAAATCAAGTAAATAGTTCCAAAAATAACTTTTTATCCGAATTTACATTCAAGAACTACTACTGAGTTTTTTAGTCGATTTGGGTGCGTGTGTCGCGTAGGGAGCCGACCGACCGCGCGGGTACTGCTTTTTAAACAATTTGGACGTGTTTGGTAACCTACGCAGGGCAGTACTATGTATTAGTTATTCTGTGGCCGGGCGCAGGCCACGCGCCCGCGCTGCCTTTCGGGTACCTATCATAAAGATGTTTTGTATCATTTTCTGGTAAATTATGATGAACTATTATGTTATATGTTTACTCCTCTTTCAAGTATTTTAAACTTAAAATAAATATCATAATTATAAATGACCATTTAACGTTTATGGCATTCTAGTTTTTGGTTCAGTATCAATAAGAGCATCCTCCCAAAAAATCTAAATTTCTTTAATGTACAGAATTGATCTTACACACTTTTCTTATGCGTTTAAAAGTAATCATATTACGTACCTATTGTAAAGTTAGTTACTTGATTCCAAAATATGTCGCTGTTTTAAGCACAGTTCGTCAGTGAGCACAGAAACAATTTTCAAGAAAATGTAATTGCTTTAGTATCGATTAGAGAGCCCTCCCAAAAAATCATCTAAATTTCTTTAATGTACAAAACTGAACTGTTACATTTTTATTATA
Organism: Diaphora mendica; assembly: GCA_949125395.1. Classification (NCBI taxonomy): domain Eukaryota; kingdom Metazoa; phylum Arthropoda; class Insecta; order Lepidoptera; family Erebidae; genus Diaphora; species Diaphora mendica. Next base: position 36,357,774 of record OX421310.1, on the reverse strand, counting down.
CGTTAAAAAGAGTAATCATATTACGTACCTATTGTAAAGTTAGTTACTTGATTCTAAAAGATGTCGCTGTTTTAAGCAAAGATTTTTTTTAAGAAAATTTAAAACAACCCTTTCTATGGAAAGCGAGAACATAAAACAAATACCTACCTATCAAATACTAACTGTATACCACATTAATCACAATGCTTGTGCATAAAACGTTCCCACGATTATTTTGAATATTTAAGTCATGCGGGCACAACCAAACACACAGATTCGACGTCTACAGAGAGATATAGATATTCTTTTTCCTATGGATAGAGAGGTTGCGATAAATCAAATACTTAATGCTACACCGAATTATACGTAATACGTTCTACGATTATTCCACGATATATTAATCAAAGTGTTATTAATTACGCTGGCTGGCAATAGATGGCCCTACATGTTGTTTTACGTAATGATAAATTCTTTATAATTTTTTTTTCCAATAGATAGAGAGATTGTGATAAATTAAATACTTTATGCTACAATCTTCAGAGTATCTCCTTTTTAACAAAAAAAGAATTATTGCGATCGGACTACTCGTTAATGAATTACAATTAATTACACATTTTGACTTTCATCTCCCCTCCCAAGGAAACCGTCCGGAATTTCGGAATAAAAAGTATCCTATGTCCTACCTCGGAGTATGAACTCAAATCATGCCAAGTTTCATTTGAATCCATTCAGTAGTTTCGGCGTGATGCGCGGCCAAGATACAGACAGACAGACAGACAGACAGACAAAAATGAAAAAAAAAATAGTTTTCGTTTCAGTATCGATAACAGAGTGCCCTCCAAAAAAATTTTCAAAATATCTTCAATGTACAGAATTTGACCTGTTACATTTTTATTATAAGTATAGAAATAACAGCGATAAAACATGTTTATAAAGTGGAATAAACAATTTTTGTACAAATTCCTGGTTTTTTATTTTTATAAGTGTATACACTCGCTTTATTTCGAGACGACCATCAACGACGTCGCGTCAGCCCGCGCGTGTTTGCTCGCTTGGGTTGTTTTATGCTAGCTATCCGGCAGCGGCGAGTGCGGTACCTCCTATTACATTTTGGCTTGGCGCCGACTTCAAACAGATTTTAGGTACCTTGCATACACAATAATACTACCATTTAAATGAATAAAGAATTAGGTATAGACAAGAATTGGCACATAGCAATTTATGTAGAGCCAGTTTATTTTACGCTTTTTTGTGTTTTTTGGCAGGGAGTTTTCGTCGGATGGTTTTTTGGAAGTCGGTTTTTTTTTTATAAAAAGTTTTTAATTTTCCATTTTTAGTGCAAACAATCATAGGTTATCAGTAAGTTAAACTATTTCATATAATTTCTGCTGATGCGAATAACTTTAGTCGTTTGAACACGTATTAAAACTGAGTATGATCAGTTTCCAAAATTATGCTGAGATGCAAGATTTCTGTTACCGAGAACGTGGTCTACGGGGAAATAGGAATCGTGTCCAAGCTTAAATGTCGTGATGAAATAGAAGCAGGCGAGTTACTTAAAGCAAAATACATTAAGGGGTTAGTCATCATAGCGCCTGTGACATCAGCACACCTAAAAAACTTAAAAGTATACAACTAAAGGTCTATAGATACGTATGAAATTGAAAGAATTATCCTCCAACTCCTAACCGTTGAGGAGTTGTACCTTCCATCATCAGCTTACCTAAATAACTTGAAAGAATACGACTAAAGGTAACATACATACATATGACATTTAAAGATTTATCCTCCAACTCCTAACCGTTAAGGAGTTTTACCTTTCATCATCAGCTCATCATCATCAAATGATGACTACCAGACGCAAATACCGGCGTAGCTTCAGAAAATATACGAAAAACATAGTACGTGCCTGAAAAATGAGGGTTACCCTCGATTTCTCTGGGATGCCATCATCAGATCCTAGTTTCCTTATCATGGTACCACCGTCGGGACATCTACTTTCCATTAAAAAAAGAATCATCAAAATCGGTTCATGAACGACGAAGTTATCCCCGAACACACATAAAAATATATATATATATACGGTCGAATTGAGAAACCTCCTCCTTTTTTTTGAAGTCGGTTAAAAAAATGCATTTCAACAACTACTTCCAAAACATACAAGTAAGTAACAGTTATTCGGTCAAACAAACATTAATTAGGTAGTTACTAGCACGAAGCAAATGCAAAGAGGAGATGCCCTAATGAAATTTTTGTATGAAACAATGCGTGACAATTTGCGGGGGTGAGGGGCTTAGTGAGGGGGGGTTACTTTGCCCTTTGCCATCTACCAATCAATAGCAAAACTACTTGCATCGTTACATGTTGATGTTGCTATGTAGTTTAGCTATTTGACACTAAGCGTACGATGTAAGGGACATACAGGGACGTACTCAGAATTTTCTTATCAGGTAGTTATGTTTTTAAAGTCAATTTTGTAAATCATTTTGATGCATGTATCGCAAAAATATTATTAGTAAGAAACATCGTACATAACATCTATACTAATATATTCTATACTAATATATGAAGCGTAAGAGTTTGTTTGTTTGAACGCGCTAATCTCAGGAACTACTGGTCCGATTTGAAAAAAAAATGTGATTTTTTTTTTTTCAAAAAAAAATGTTTCAGTGTTAGATAGCCCATTTATCGAGGAAGGCTATAGGCTATATATCATCACGCTTAGACCAATAGGAGTGGAGCAACAATGAAGAATGTTGCGAAAATGGGGGAAAATGATTACGCTACGGGAAATAGGAGACGTAAACGAAGTTGCGTGGGTCAGCTAGTATAGTATAAAAGTGAAAGTTTGTGTGTTCTTTTCATCTTCCCCGTAACCTTGGTGATGTATTTGATTTATTACTTATTTAAATATGTCACCGTAAGATTATAAAAACCGTTAGATTATAATCTACCTAGCGAGATTGCCAACTATCGATGTGATATACTACTTACGCGCGTCAAATTGTCAACTTTCCCTGATTGTTCGGTTTTATAGTAGGCCGATCAATGCCCATAGGGATAGTTTAGGTTATTACTTCTTTGATTAATCACAAATTATTTTTTCTGCCACAGCAACTTTATATAACTAATCCTAAAGCTGTGAGGTATTTTCAACATGAAATCAATTTACAATCACAGTAATACTTTACATTTGGCATCAAAGACAAATTAACAAACAAATATGGCGGCGCGGGGACATATGCTGTTCAACCAATCAGCGTGCGACTTGCGATTCGTAGATACCATTTTACAATCTCGCGAGATAGATTACAATCAAACGGTTTTGACAATCTGACGGTAACATATATATATTAAAGAGAGAGAACAAAAACAAAGAAATATAGTACAACAACAAACACATACAATAAAGAGAACAATAACATACAAGTAGGAGTATAATACAAAAAAAATGTTTCTACAAATTAGTTTTTCATTTATTATATTTTCAAATTCTTCAGTTTTCGTTGTGGGTTCCGAGAAAGTTTAATTTTCCTGGGATTCCTGGGATCGAATTTTAGTTAGTTAGAAAACCTATCAAATAATCAGTATAAGTAAAATTTGTTTCATTTTCAAGTACTTTAAATTCTAGATTAATATAGATATAATTTGAATATAGATAAAAAATTTAATTCTAATTACGACCCTGTCTCTTTGTTCTGTTGATGTTTGTTTTCCTAGTTGACGATAGACGTCAGTGTTCACAAAATGATTACAAAAAATACAAAAAATAATATTTTTTCGATTAAAAATTCTTTAGGCAAGAATGCAGAACATATTTCAATATTTTTTATGATTTACTTTATAAATACTCAGCTCTACGAACCTTTGTATTTTTATTTCCCATCACACAAAGTTTTTCCATCTAGTGGCGAATAGATTTAACTATATTTCAACAACACACTGAGAGATTTTTCTAGAACTATTTTAAGAAATTAAGTATAAAATTACTTACAAATGAAATATTATGCCATTCATGGCACCAGAACGTCTATCCAAGTTATTTGTACAAGATAAAACACAACACTTCATCTTTTACAAGGAATAATCCGAGAATATTCAAGGATTGCGATTTTTCGATAAAGTTCTAGAACATTGACGTTGACAGTCTAATTTGTAAGTCGCGATAACTGCGATGACGTTGGGACCTGTATTTTGTCACGGGACCTATGCGCTTATGCCATCTCCTCTTTCTATTTGCTTCGTGGTTACTAGTTATTTGCTTAGTTGAAGTATCTTGGCGAGTCGTATCACCAACATTTACGGTGGTAAAAAAGTACAAATAAAGTAAGCGTGTGGAAAAGTTGTGGTGTTCGAGTCCTAATGATAGTTTTACTCGTTTATTTGTGTTAGGAGAAGATCGCGTTCTTGTGTGGTGTCCTAACTCACCATCAAAACCTTATAAATGTAGTTGCATTTCTTGCAATGTAGAAACATTTTGTATATAATTGTATATTTTGTATTACTTTAAACAACTTCTCTAAAGTACATAGAGCCATAGCCATAGGGATTAGTCATACGCAGGCATTCCACTCTGTCAATAGCATAAGCTCAAATGGGCGTACGTTGTGATACAGAATGTATTTACGTGTGCGTAAAATTTTGTAATGTATTGTTTTAATTGTTATGTGTGAGTTCGTAGTGACAGGTGATTGTTTTTTTATGTGAGTCTAAAATGTGTATGTGTGAAGATAGGGGATTTTATGGAGGTGTGCAAATTATATACCTACGATGCATATAAATCGCTTCTAAGTAGGTACTTAGGGAGTACATAACCTTGGCAGATATTTTGTTCAATCAATAGCTCTGAGTATCGAACACTCTCCATCGATAAGGCGCTTCCTTTGAGGCACCCTCCTTTGAACTATGCACACATTTACACAGAATCATACAAAACTGACGAATGTATTCACATAGGTACCCGTATTAAAGGACTTTCAAAGGTTGGTACAACTGAATATTGTCAGTCTTTATCGTATTACCCTATTCCCAACTTCTAATATAAAGTGACACGTGCGCATAGGTTAAGACTACTCAACTAATTAGTACTAGTAATACAATACTAAAAAACTGTACACTATCTATGTATCTATGATGGTGTTTTCTATGTATGATATGTATGAATTTACAAAAAAAAAAAAGTATATATGTATTTGTATCAGTTGTCTAGTACCCATAACACAAGCTCTACTTAGCTTGGGACTAGATGGCGTTGTGTGTTAGATGTCCGAAAAAAAAAAAAAAAAAAAAAAAAAAACTTGTTTAAAAAAAAAAAAAAAAAACTCGGATTTGAAGTTATAAAACATTACCTAGTTAAATTCTTCCTTTTAGGTGTCAATACCTTGTTATACTTTTAAGTCCATTTTAAAATAGGTACCAATATATTAATAGTAGCTGACTCGCTAAATAATTAGGGGTGGGTCACCCTTATCATTTAGGGCTATGAAAAATGGATATTAGTTGGCTGATTTTCAGATCTACCCGATATGCACACAAAATTTCATAAAAATCGGTGCAGCTGTCGGAGGAGTTTGGTAACAAACACAGCGACACGAGAATTTTATATATTAGATGTTATTGTAATATTTATTCTACAATAAGACTACTCGTACTATATTTTTTGTAAAACTTCACTACACGTGATATATGTTACACCTGACCTATAAAAATTAATAAAATTGAAGTGGCTATTTGTAACTGCCCAATGATGCAGAAGCATCTCAATAGGCCGCCACGATGTGGGCCACCATGCTGCACTGTTACATTGTCTGCATTCGCAATAAATTGGGACACTTTTAAATTAGAAAAAAAGGTAACGCAAAAACAAAATTAAAACCATTGAAATAGTTAATTCCAAAACAGCAAAAACCACTGGACAGCAACAAAGCCATATTTTTATAATTGTGGTTAACGCACAACTAAAGCAGTAACTATTTTTTCTTGGACTATCGACAATATTGGTCTTGGCGCTCATACTTCATATAAAAATATTACTTGTTATATTTAATGAAAGCCAGTAAACTTGGTTTATTATCATATAAAATGAATTAGTTTACCAGATGGGTCAATAACCTATCTATATCCTAATATCCTACTTAATATTATAAACGCGAAAGTTTGTAAGTATGGATGGATGGATGGATAGATGGATGGATGGATGGATGGATGTTTTTTACTCTTTCACGCAAAAACTACTGAACGGATTTGGATGAAACTTTACAATAATATAGCTTATACATCAGAATAACACATAGGCTACTATTTGCCGCGATAACCGACATAGACGCAGGCGGAGCCGCGGGCAACAACTATCTTCTAATAAACTTGTAATATACGTATACTAATATAATATGTAATGTGTCCGGAATCCGTTAACGACTCACCAAAATCTGTATTGTTCGTAATCAATTTAAACAGACAACTCCCGCATTAGGTATATACATCCTGTGTCGCGGGGGACTTTACAAACATACATGAAACGGACACAATGAACACCCAGACTCGAAACTTATCCACTTATCTTACCCATAACAACCATAACCTACACCGCAGTAATCGCATCTCTCTCTCACAGAGTGAGAGAGAGACTGGAGGTCCAATGATGCAGAATCATCTCAATAAGCTATCTATAACTATAAGAATCATCTCGCTCTTGGATTCTGCTCATGCTTTCCATCAGGCAAAGTAGAGTCACTCTGGCAGGCTCATTTTTTTTTTATGTTTGGCCCTGCTAAAATGACTCTTCTCTGCCTGATGGAAAGCAAAAGCAGAATCCAAGAGTGGTGGTCACCATATTCATTGCGAATGCAGACAATGCAGCGTGGCGACCCACACCATGGCGGCCTAGTGATGCTTCTGCATCTTTTAGTCTAGTCAACAAGTACGGAACTTGTTGACGACACTATTTGGGCCTCCGGTCTCGCACTCACCAACGAAACACGACAGCACAAACGCTGTCATTTTACGTTGATTTTCTGTGCGAGGGTTTTAACGCCCCGGTCGAGCCAGCCCTGTCGTGCTGAAATCAGCGTGGCTCTACTACCTATACCCATACTCATACATAAAAAAACTTGTAGGACGGACGGACCACCTTCTCCTGTACAGTTAGAGACGTGAGATGTTTTAGATCTCTGTTTTAGGTCTGTAATCTGTCTAGACGAGTACCATACAATTACATGATAATTGGTAGCTTGCAATATAAATAACTAACTTTTGTCCGCGACTCCGAGCGATGTCGGTTATCGCAACAAAAAGTAACTTAGGTCCTTCTCCAAGGTTCAATCTATCTGTATACCGAAAGCGAAATTCATTAAAAATCGGTGCGTAGTAGCGTGAGCGGAACGGGCACGGGAGCGGAGCGGGCAGCGTCATGTTCAAATGTATGTCTATTTAGTTCGCTACAGAGTTCGAGTACGCGGCTTTACAGACAAACAGAGTTAGTTTTAGAATATATAATATTATTATGGATTACAATATTTAATTCAGTCTCATCAATTTTGTAATTTCCAATGATGTAGGTAAAAGCTAAATATTTCCTGTTCAGTGCCTGCATGGTGTCCATGACAATTTTAGAAATAAATAATAATAAAGTAAAACCCGTGTAAAGTCCGATATCCGTATATCTGATCTCAAACTAGGCAAAACCTGTGGTAACCAGACTGCTGATAAAGATACTAAGTTAAAGAACTAGGTAAGTAAAAAAGTACTAAGTTTCAAGGTAGTAAAGCCACGCTAATTTCAGCAGGAACGGGCCGGTTCGGACGGGGAGGTACTACCCTCGCACAGAAGATCAACCTAAAATGACAGCATTCGTGCTGTCGTGTTTCGTTGGTGAGTGCGAGACCGGAGGAATAATGATGGAGAACTAAGCATCGCTAGGCCGCCATGGTGTGGGTGGCCATGATGCATTGTCTGTATTCGCAATGAGTATGGTGACCACCACTCTTGGATTCGGCTTATGCTTCCCATCAGGCAGAGTAGAGTCATTTTAGCAGGCCCTTACATAAAAAAAATACATTCTTAAATAAATGTATATAATGTTTGAACAGTTAAATTACATCCAGACAGAACGAACGATTGTGCGATCGAAATCGAACCTACGAACTCCAGCTTAGGAGTCAAGGTCACTAACCAATAGACAACTAGTCAATTAAGAACAACAACAGTCAACATTGAGAATTAATAGCAAAACTAGCCTCAGATTTATCTCTAATCAAAGTCTGTTCTATCCTTTCGTATAGCAAACTACAAACTAATTTCCATTAACGCCAGAAGCAGGTGAACGGGAAATCGTTTTAGTGGAAATATAAACGCAGCTTTTCCAAAGCGTGTCACTCCAAGCCCGACGATTTACTGTGCAAAGAAAATTAGGTAACTGTACGCTTCACTTAGCGATTCCAACTTTTATTATTCCTGTTCATCTTCTTGATTGGACACTTGTTGGGGAAAATTATGGTGTTAGATTTAATTCGTAAATATATATATCGTACCACTGAAAATAAAAGTTTGCATCTATGCAAATAAATAAAGCTCGTTGGTTTTTTTTATTTTAAAAAAGTGACTATTGTAGTATATAGTGGTATAATAGTATAATTGCACGAATAACGTAGTGATTAAAGTGGCCATCACACTTGTGTGATCCACAAATTGTTGTTCTGAGTCTGGGCGTTGTATGTGTCCATTTCATATATCCTCGCGACACAGAATTAATCCTGATGCGGGAGTTGTCTTTTTAAAAGGAATAATAATACTTGCTGATTCCGACCGGCTTAAATAGTAAACACATAGACAACATTTCACATCTAAGGTTAGTAATTTGAACCAATTACATATTAAACAGTATCCGATTCAAAAGCAACAAAACCCAAAGACGAAGAAGACAACAAAATCAAAAGAAAAAAATGTCTAAGAAAATTGGGATTTTTGGGTGTGGTTTTTACAAAATTGTGAATATTTTCGAAAATATTTGAGTTATCGAAAATTTTCCAAAGTCATCTGTCATCTGAAGAAGCCGGTTGATAATTGCAGCAATTGTAGGTGAGCCCCGAAAATTTACAAATTTAAAAAAAACTTTTTATGATGGACATTGCGTGATATCATATGACAATCACGTGGCATAATGTAATATGTGTATAATGTAATAATATATTGTAATATTACATTGTATTATTATATTATGTATTTTATGAATATTGTTGACAAGGTTGACATTTTAATCTTCTTCTTCTTTGATGAGATGGCTACCAGCTAATCAATTTCTGCCAATGTCAAGTATTTGAAGTCTTCAAATCTTAAGTCTTCGAAATTATTTCACTAATTTCGTGTAAAATAGTCGTGATGAAATTAGTGATTTTTTTTTATTATTATTCTCTTTATTACATTAAATATACATATTAATTACATTTTTAAATATAAATATAAAAACAAATACATTTAAAAATATAAAAAATAGTAGACCACCGACCTCGGGTACAGGGACCAAGAAACCGGTGGTTAGGGCTCCAGAGACAGGAACCTCCTCACAATACGAGCCGTGTCAAGGAGGACTGCCTTCTGCATCAGACCCTTGATCCAGCCCTCTAACGTGAGCCTCTTAACATGTTGGTCGAGGCTCTTGGCTATCAATCCGTGAGCAGATACGACTATCGGAACAATGATGACCGAATCCACATTCCACATATCGACAATCTCGTGAGATAAATCCAAATATTTTATTTGTTTTTCTTTTTCGACTTTCACGAGATTCTCGTCATGAGGAACGGCGATATCGACAATCATTGCGCGGCGCTCTAATCGATCTATCATCACAATATCCGGCTTATTGGCAACAATAGTCCTGTCTGTGATAATAGACCGATCCCAATATAACGTAGCACGACCATTCTCGAGAACTGGGTCGGGCACATACCTGTAGTATGGCACCTCCGAATTCACAAGTTTGTATTTAAGGGCAAGCTGTTGATGTACGATCCTGGCTACTTGGTTGTGCCTGTGCAAATATTCGCCGTTAGCAAGACGAGAACAACCAGAAATAATATGCCTGATAGATTCTCCAGGACGGTGACATGCCCGACAGATGTCGACCGTGCCATCCTTCAGGATATACTTCCGATAGTTATTCGTCATGATAACTTCGTCCATAATCGCACAAACAAAACCTTCGGTTTCTCCGAAGAGATCACCATACCGTAGCCAGGAAGTTGAGGCCTTGAAGTCTATATCGGGCCCATTAAGAGCCCGATAAAACCGACCATGAAGTTCTTTGCCCTTCCATACCTCCCTGCGATCATTAGTACTATGTACTACAGGTTTGCGCCAATTCTCTTTAGCCAAAGCGAGCGGAGTGAGTCCGGTATCCACTGCAACTACATTACGATGCACTCCCACATCAGTGTGAAGAAAATATTCTCTAAGATTGTATATCTCGCGATTGTGTAGGGTCTTGATATTTAATAGTCCACGACCCCCAAACTTTCGCGGGATATACAACCTCATAACCGATGACCGTGGGTGATGCATTCGGAATGCAGTCAGCAATGTACGGACTCTCCGGTCTAGGGCATCTAATTCAGTCTGAGTCCATCTAAGTATACCAATTATTATTATTATTATTATGGACAAAGCATTACAGTATACAATTTTATATAGATCACAAGCACTCGCTTAAACCGTGTAGGTTTTTATGCGAGAGGGGAAACATTATAACAAATGTGGATGAGATGAAATGGGGACCGTCTTTCTTTTGAAAAAAAAACGATCAACCTGTCACAATTCTCTATGATCAGAATAATGCTGTCTGCTCAAAAGCGAACTCGTACTGCAACAGGAAGGAGGTTTGCAAAAATAAATTAATTAACACTAAATATAGGCGAGTTCTTTGCGTGCGGTTTACGAAGCGAACACTGATAAAAGAAATACGTTAACTTATTTCGTTAAAATCGGAAACATAGCTTAAGACTGTTTATTTAAATATATTCTTATATTATTTGTCGAACAATAATATTGTTACTGACACTCACATATTATCCTGCTAAGCCAAAAAATGTTTGGCCTTCTTTCGGTATTCAAAACCGCGAACTTTTTGGCTATCTAATATAATGTTATGATTCAATTTGATAAAAGACCTATGATTGGTAGATAGTTTGAAATATATACGTGGGCTGTTCTAAAATAGTAAGTAAATAAAAATTGTTAGAATATAAAAAAAAAATTACAGCTTTTCAAAATATCTCCCTCCAACCCCGATGCACTTATGCAATCGGATGAACTAGCTTTCAAAACGTTTAAAATACTTGTCTTGCGATGTCGAGAAATATCCGCCGAAATTCTTCACTGGCCTCGTCTGCAGTGTAAATTTTCGGCACGAAAAGCATTTTTTATACCGTGGGAAAAAAATCGCATGAAGTTAGCTCCATTTATCTATCTATCTCTATATATTTATCCCAGATTTAGATCTGGGCTGTACGGAGGATGGGGTAACATTTGTACCCCCGAAGTTGTCAAATAGTCCATAGTTCTAGCAGCTGTGTGAGCGGGCGCGTTATCTTCGTGAAAAAGAATGCCACGGACGCCGCTCCTTGGGCGCTCGCTATCCAACTCCCCGAAAGCTTGAGGCAGACAAACATCGCTATACCATTCACTAGTAACTGTTCTACGATCTTCTAGCAGAATTACTGCTACTGGTCCACTGCGTCGAAAAAAACCACTCATGTTTTTATTAACGCTCCGACCGCGAACCACTTTTGTGGGCAAATCTTCCTCTTCAAACACCAATTACGTGGATTGCTGCTTCGTGAGGGGGTTAGAACTATATCCAAGATTTGTCAGTTGTAAGAGTATAGGATACGTTTTGCAAAGTTCCTCCTTTGAACATTTCCTACATTTTGCACCAATAAAAACGACGGCATTTGTGCTCAACGGTGAGAGAATGCGGTATCCATCGCGAAGCAAGCTTTCTAACTTTAAGGTGGTTATGCAGGATGGTGGAAACTGTCTGTGATCCAATGTTTAGTTCAGCCTGTATCTCTCGATGTGTAATATGTCTATTCTCTCGCAATAGCCACTCTACCCTCATAACGTTTTCATGAGTTACTGCAGTTGGTGGGGGGCCGGGTCTGGGGTCATCGTTTAAGTTCTCTCGACCATGTTTAAATTTACGAAACCAATAAGTCATTGTTGCTAACGCAGGAGCAGACTCCCCAAAATCAGCTTGTTGCAGCAAATTTAACCCTCGCTTATAATCATAGAAAATCATAGCACGAAAAGCTTCCCGAGTTCCCGCGTGACGTCCATTGTTGCAAACAAAAGAAGAGTGACAGATAAATCTTTAAACACAATTTTAAACATGTTAGTAAAACTACACATAGGTGGCCAGTGATTTTCACAAAGTAGGTTTGCGTTGAAATTAGCCGTCAATCCAAAATAGTTTCATGAAAGAAGAAGATTTATTCTGTGGCATTTTTGTATTTTCATTACCGGCTGACAGGCTTTTTGTATCCATTTGCAATTTTGTGTACTACATTTGCATTTTTCTTTGAATTTTGTGTAATTATTAAGGAAAATATTTCTATCTCATTGAAATCGCAGCAGCGGTATAGCCGTGAAAGCGTAATAACGAAACAGTTTTACCTAAAGAAATGATATCTTGGCACTGAGCCCGATGGGTTGTTTTTTATTTCACTTTATGTTAAAAGGGGTTTTCTAAGTGCTATATCATTGAATTGTGCACCTGATACAGTAATACTTTTTTAGTGTGTGTAGCCTCTGCCTACTTCTGTGAAATGCTCGGCATTGTTAGGTAAACACTAACCAATATCTACCTATATTTTCAGCTATAGCCGTCAAGTTTTTGCTACATTGCAGCGACCACGAAGCAAATACAAAGAGGAGATGCCCTAATGAAATTTTTGTATGAAACAATGCGTGACAATTTGCGGGGGTGAGGGGCTTAGTGAGGGGGGGTTACTTTGCCCTTTGCCATCTACCAATCAATAGCAAAACTACTTGCATCGTTACATGATGATGTTGCTATGTAGTTTAGCTATTTGACACTAAGCGTACGATGTAAGGGACATACAGGGACGTACTCAGAATTTTCTTATCAGGTAGTTATGTTTTTAAAGTCAATTTTGTAAATCATTTTGATGCATGTGTCGCAAAAATATTATTAGTAAGAAACATCGTACATAACATCTATACTAATATATTCTATACTAATATATGAAGCGTAAGAGTTTGTTTGTTTGAACGCGCTAATCTCAGGAACTACTGGTCCGATTTGAAAAAAAAATGTGATTATTTTTTTTTTTCAAAAAAAAAATGTTTCAATGTTAGATAGCCCATTTATCGAGGAAGGCTATAGGCTATATATCATCACGCTTAGACCAATAGGAGTGGAGCAACAATGAAGAATGTTGCGAAAATGGTCCCCGTAACCTTGGTGATGTATTTGATTTATTACTTATTTAAATATGTCACCGTAAGATTATAAAAACCGTTAGATTATAATCTACCTAGCGAGATTGCCAACTATCGATGTGATATACTACTTACGCGCGTCAAATTGTCAACTTTCCCTGATTGTTCGGTTTTATAGTAGGCCGATCAATGCCCATAGGGATAGTTTAGGTTATTACTTCTTTGATTAATCACAAATTATTTTTTCTGCCACAGCAACTTTATATAACTAATCCTAAAGCTGTGAGGTATTTTCAACATGAAATCAATTTACAATCACAGTAATACTTTACATTTGGCATCAAAGACAAATTAACAAACAAATATGGCGGCGCGGGGACATATGCTGTTCAACCAATCAGCGTGCGACTTGCGATTCGTAGATATCATTTTACAATCTCGCGAGATAGATTACAATCAAACGGTTTTGACAATCTGACGGTAACATATATATATTAAAGAGAGAGAACAAAAACAAAGAAATATAGTACAACAACAAACACATACAATAAAGAGAACAATAACATACAAGTAGGAGTATAATACAAAAAAAAATGTTTCTACAAATTAGTTTTTCATTTATTATATTTTCAAATTCTTCAGTTTTCGTTGTGGGTTCCGAGAAAGTTTAATTTTCCTGGGATTCCTGGGATCGAATTTTAGTTAGTTAGAAAACCTATCAAATAATCAGTATAAGTAAAATTTGTTTCATTTTCAAGTACTTTAAATTCTAGATTAATATAGATATAATTTGAATATAGATAAAAAAATTAATTCTAATTACGACCCTGTCTCTTTGTTCTGTTGTTGTTGGTTTCCTAGTTGACGATAGACGTCAGTGTTCACAAAATGATTACAAAAAATACAAAAAATAATATTTTTTCGATTAAAAATTCTTTAGGCAAGAATGCAGAACATATTTCAATATTTTTTATGATTTACTTTATAAATACTCAGCTCTACGAACCTTTGTATTTTTATTTCCCATCACACAAAGTTTTTCCATCTAGTGGCGAATAGATTTAACTATATTTCAACAACACACTGAGAGATTTTTCTAGAACTATTTTAAGAAATTAAGTATAAAATTACTTACAAATGAAATATTATGCCATTCATGGCACCAGAACGTCTATCCAAGTTATTTGTACAAGATAAAACACAACACTTCATCTTTTACAAGGAATAATCCGAGAATATTCAAGGATTGCGATTTTTCGATAAAGTTCTAGAACATTGACGTTGACAGTCTAATTTGTAAGTCGCGATAGCTGCGATGACGTTGGGACCTGTATTTTGTCACGGGACCTATGCGCTTATGCCATCTCCTCTTTGTATTTGCTTCGTGGCAGCGACTTAATAACTAAAAAACTACATACAAAGACGCTCAGGAGTTTAAAATAAATTCTCGAATGAAAACAAAATAGACAATGCGGACTGAGAAACTGAGTAGATATACTAACAAACAAGAGACAAAGAGTAACAGTGTTATAGTTAACTTTTATAATGTACTAGTTGTTGCCCGCGGCTCCGCCCGCGTATATTTCAGTTATCGCGGCAAATAGTGGCCTATGTGTTATTCTGATGTATAAGCTATATTACTGTAAAGTTTCATCCAAATCCGTTCAGTAGTTTTTGCGTGAAAGAGTAACAAACATCCATCCATCTATCCATACTTACAAACTTTCGCGTTTATAATATTAGTAGGTAGGATTTAAAGCAATGACTTGTTATTATGAGTTTGATTGATTTATATTACGAGTAAATAAATATGTATTCACGTAAGTCCACGTAAATATTCATAATAATATGAGTACTTAAATACATATATAAATAAAACAAATATAGGTACACAGTACATACCACAGGAATACCTACATGCCAACAATAATCTTATACTTTACTACTCGTACCTATTATGTTCATTTATTAAATGTTTATGTTTTCCCTTATAAACCGTTACAAAGTCGCAATGAATTACTTGTTATTATGACTAATGATTTATTAATATTGTTTGAAAATAACCATTTGCATTGCTAACAGGTAGAATATCTCTCAAATAAAAGACCACTGTTAAATCTAGTAGGTACCACCTGTTATTATTATAATTATCATTAGCCCATGTTCTGTACAATTAACTGTTGTCTAACTAAAATTATGTATGAAATTCATGGAATTTTAATTTGGCAATTTGAATGTCAATCTTTGTGCAGATTCCAGTTAATTCCAGACCATAATCGATCTTTGTATGAAACTTCAACAGAGTATTTATAAATAGGTATTATATACTGTCTCGGTGGCACAGTGGTAGCGTATGCGACTGCAGTGCTTGAGGTCTCGGGTTCAATTCCCAAAACGTTTGTAAGATCTGTTACTATTTGTTTTGGAGTTTGTTTTTTTTTTATGTATAATATGTATTTATTTACAAAAAAAGTATATATGTATTTATATCAGTTGTCTATCTACTTAGTTTGGGACCGAAATATTTATTTATTTCTAAATACTCATAAGCATAATTATATAGTCAGCCGTCGTAAATGTCACAAATACATATGCTTTCATATGAGACGAATATAATCCTAGAGAAGAAAGGATGCAGTAAGTGGCAATCAAATCAGTGCACGAGAAGGCGCAATCATCGCATGTTGGCGCGCAATTAGACCCATATGCATCGAAGTTGACTAGGTCACAGCAATTGAACGATATTGATTGCCTCGCATCTATTGAATAAAGTTTGACGTTTAGATGCGATTAATCGAATTTATATTATATTGAACTTAGTTTACCACCTCTCAAAACCAGTATTGAATATTTTTAACAATCTTTGTGAAATAGATTTTTACTTAATACTTTAAAGACAAATAACAAATCCGTAGGTATTTTATTTATTCTAACTTAACATATACTTAGACGTGCATATATAAAGTTATTAAAATTGCATATTTAATACGCTTGTTATTAAATTCAACTCTAAAACGGAAAATCGTAATTCGATGATTTGGTTTTCATTCGAGAATTTATTTTAAACTCCTGAGCGTCTTTGTGTGCAGTTTTTTAGTTATTATGTCACTGCAATGTAGCAACAAACTTGAAGTCTATAGCTGAAAATATAAGTAGATATTGGTTCGTGTTTTAGCTAACAATGCCGAGCATCTCACAGAAGAAGGCAAAGGCTATACCTACACTAAAAAAAGTATTACTGTATCAGGTGCACAATGCAATGATATAGCACTTAGAAAACCCTTTTTAACATAAAGTGAAATAAAAAACAACCTACCGGGCTCAGTGCCAAGATATCATTCTTTAGGTAAATCTGTTTCGTTATAAATGATGTTGGATCTGAGAGTCTCAACTCAACCCCTGTTACTTAATATTCAAGCAATTAAAGCCGCCCTCGATAGCTGAAAATTCCGTAGGTATCGTTTAATAATTGTCTTTTTTCAATCTTGGAAATGAAATGAATCTGTAGGAGAAGCATGTTAACTCCTACACTCCAGTTTACAAAAACTTACTAACAATCGGATATCATTTTATTTAAAAACCTTTATAAGTAGGTACATTGATCAACAAATTATATCAAAACATAGTTAAGGAAATTATAGACTTCAAAATAACTTAAGGCCGTTTTCTTTAATAACGAAATCAATTTAATTATGGTTTTGACCTCAGATTAATAAAGAAAGCCAGATAGACCGTAAAGAACACGACAATGAATCTACAAAGTAAATATGAATTAGAAAGCGAATACATTCTCGCATCAGTGTTTGACAAACCGCCATATTGTGTTCACGTCACGAGTGATTTTTGATTTTATTTTCAAAATGCCGTCTTGCATTATTAAACACTGTAAGAGTCGTTCCCAAAAACAAAAAAAAAAGAAGATGGAATATCTATTCACATGTAAATACAGATTATTTAGTTGCTATAATTATTTATTTACCCGATAATTTATCCGATAAAGATGTTATTCCAGACATTATTGAACCTCATTTCTATATTTAGGATATATGAAAGTATTCTTTGGTGATACATACAATTATTTCTGATACGAACAATTTGTGGATGTTTCTACAAATTGCTGTTCTGTGTCTTGATGTGTTTTATGTCTTTAACTGGTGCTTCATATCATAATTGAATGGTTAAGAATGATCGATAGTACTAAACTTGATTCCCAGGTATAAACACAAAATATTTAAAAAAAAACATAAATTACAAGTATTTTTGGTAAAGTAAGTTATTTTACCTTTTATAATTTTTACACGAAATTGACACGCAAAACGACAATATTATAAAAAGTTAGTGCAAAACAAAGGTTGCTGAGAGTTTGCATAGTACGTAACAGTAACTGAAATCAAAACAATAATATTTAAATAATTTCTTTAATATTAAAATACCCTTTTTTCAATCGTAATATTTATAAAAAAATAGGGATTTTTTTACTGCGTTCCTGCGTTTACTGTTCCTACAGTGTCGCTCCGGCTGACACGCACACTAAAATAAATCAATCGGCGTCATATTATTTGACAAGAAAGTTCCATCTGGCTTTCTTTTGTAATCTGAGGTTTTGACTATGTCAATAGGAAATGACGTTACAGTTCAAGATGACAAATAATATTACAAAATGCAACTCTTTAAGCTGTTTTTTTTTCATTTTCAATTGTGTGACGAATAAAAAAATCATAGTCAAATTGAGTAAATTACTTAGGTACATTTTCATTGTAAAATCTCAAACATTTATTTCACAGTTCTTTCATGTATTCTAAAGAATTTCATTGTCCTTTCAATCTCTTTTGTACAGCATTTTCCAAGTTGACGCGAAAGGAGCTATCTACTTGTCGACTAAAAATGGAACGTTTCCAATAACGCTGACATCCCTAAAATCCCGTGACGATGCTACATCACAACACACTCAAAACATTTTGTCTGCGACCGCGAAAAATATATCTCATGGCGCGTCTCAAAGAGAACAAGACTATTGGGACGACTCTGAAATGTTACTCTCAAATTATATTAATGTGACTTACGATGAAGTCGATGCATATACCTTCAAACAAAATATCAAAAGAAGCATAAACGATGCAGTTTCCAAAAATATAACATCCGTATTAGAAAATTTGTTGAAGAATTATGAGAATTCGCAGTTGCCTACACATGGAAAAGGTAAAGCACCTTACATGCAAATTATTCTTGCCAAGCTAATTTTATATTGAAATTTTTGATTGAATTGATAAAATTTTAAGTATGAATTTCCCGATTATTGATTTTTTTTCAAATTATGTAAAATATATATATTAGGTACGTACGTTAAAAGCTTAATGAATTTCTCATCTAAATAATACTTGAATACGAACTAAATAGGTAGGTACATAAACATTTTAATGGGCTTGTTCTAATAATATTAGTACGAATATTATTTATTACGATTTCTGTATTACGATTACGAAATAATAAATAGTCGATTATTTTTAGGTTATCCTACTGTAGTACAAACAAATATATTGATACGAAGTATGGGGCCAGTGTCTGAACTGGACATGGTAAGTTTATTCAAACAAAACATTTCAGTACTTACACTTGTAAAGAATAGTTTTTATGGATTTTCTCAATTATGGATTGAATAATTCCAAAATACACACAAAAACATTTGTTCGATTTAAAATCTTTAACGTTATAGGTACGTTAAACTGCTTTTAAAAGTTTTTTTTTGTATGCATGCTAAAGTTAATTCATCCCGTGCCAAAGAGAAGCATAACTTGAAACAACCTATACACCAACCCGTCTGGACAGCGCGGCAGCGTGGTGTAGTAGGCCAAAACCTCATTTCTAGGGAGAGGCATATGTCCAGCAGTGGACTGTCAAAGGCTGTTGATAATGATGATGCTAAGGTTACCTCACACTCGATATGCCGCCATATTTGCTTTAATCTCTTGAACTTAGGATCTAGAGTACTTCTTTTTTGTAGCAAGTTTATCGTGAGAATTATTTTATTATATATTGGCAACTCTGATTTTGTTCATATCGTGTAAATGTTTTGAAATGCATGTCTTCTATATTAATATACCAAAAAAATATTTTTTCTATTACAGGATTATTCAATGGATTGCTACTTTCGTCAATATTGGCGTGACACGCGGCTGTCGTTCCTCGGTCCCATCCGCTCTTTGTCACTTTCTATCAAGATGTTGGAAAGGATTTGGCGGCCAGACACGTATTTCTACAACGGCAAACATTCTTACGTGCACACGATCACTGTCCCAAATAAGTTGCTGAGAATTAGCCAACACGGCGATATTTTGTATTCGATGAGGTATCATTTTGTATGAAATTCTCATGAATTAAAATATACCCACTTACATAGATAAATTGTTATAGACCTAAATATTATTAGGGAATGGTTTTCTTCCCTCGTTTGAAAGAATCACAGATAATAAAAAAACCTTATCATAGCGAATTACTCGGTAGGTAGGTACTTAAAACGTGAATATTTTCTGTTCTCCTTTAGATTTGTTCACTGATCTGTACAAGTTATCTAGACACGCGGTAGCGTGTCAAGCCAAGTTCAAGCAACGGAACTGGCTAGCCAGCGCCGAGTTTAATATTACACGAACCACTTGGTGCCACTTTTGACCTTTCTATAACTCAAAACTTCTTTAACGTAAACACACAAAACTACGTGTGTTCAATTATATCCATAAGAACATCTAGAAGCCCCAATTTCATGAAGCTAGCTCAAACGGTTATAAAGATATGAAGGTCAAAAAGTCGTAAATTTTAGCACTGACTGACATATATTTAAAGTACCTAAACCTAACCTACTTCCAGATGACCTAGAAGGATGAAATTTGGCATCCAGCTCGATAATTGTGTGTAAACGTAGGAAAAAATCTAAAAATAAAAGAAAGTAAAAAAAAAGGGGGGTCCCCATACAAAACTTTTTTTTTAAACTGTAGTGTTTGAACCGTCGTTACAAGCAGATATTTGAAATATTATCAGGATTAAAATATATATATATGATGAACAACTTTATAAAATGACTGATGTTATGAAAACTGGCTAAGTCAAATCTAACCTACTTTAAGATCTCACATATTTAAATGACAGCAATTGTTATAGGTATCCAATAAAGGAAAGAAATAGAGTTTGATACTTGTTCATAATTTTATTTTGTTCCTATAAATATATATTTGGATTTTGCATATAACTTGGCACTCATTTAGATCTCCATTCTTTTTGCGGCGAAGCCCACAGCCAAGCATAATTTTTGTATTGAACTTGGCTCTCCTTTTTTACATTTGTTTTTGGTGGGATTATAGAATAAACGAATAAACGAATGGACACAGTATACAATTCGTCAATATACAAATACTCGTATATACACAGATAATAAGTTATTCAATCAATCTATTTACAACTTAATCTCCACATTGAAAACCTAAAATAAATACGTAAAAAAGCCAATTAAGCTTTGAGAATAAATTATTTTATACCCTTTACAGAATGCTCCGACATTTTTAATTGGCATTGTGAAAAATTTGCCTGATCCGATTACACTGTGGAGTTTTCGATAAACGCAAAATTGTTCTTTAAATTCTTATTTTCCTGCCATTGAGATATGGTCATTATCCATCAAGATTGTTTTCCATATTTTTTAAACTTACGATCTTACTCATCACAACAAGGAAATAAAATCTTTGTCATTCAACCCGCAAAGAAATATGTTTCAAAAATATACAAGTTCTTAAAAACTCATTTAAGACGTGTTTTTAAATATTCTTAAACGATCATAAAATTAGATGTTTGCCAACTCGAACTCGCTTTCAATATATCTTTCTCAAGTCGGTTTTGCTTAATATAGAAATACATTTTACCTTTAAAGTCCGAAAATAAAAGGGCGATGAGGCTTTTTGTAGTAACCATTCGATTATCATTGAAGTTGGTTGTACTTGTTTATAAAAAAAACAAGTGTTCGCAATTCCAACACCAAAAAACATGATCACAAAAATGGCAAGATCAAACTCATAACAAAAATAAAATTGGGATGATTCGGACTTAAATTCTTAAGATTATTTTATACCTGACAAGCTACTGCAATTTGTTAAGAGTTTATAAAAGCCGCAACCTAATTTATTAATTTTACATTGAATTGTATACAAGTTTATTCCTTTCTCAATTAAGATGAGTTGAATACTAAATGATTCTCAATGAATAATACATAGGCAGTGTTGAATAAGTGCATCTAATTTCCCACTAGAATGTGCAACTGGACTCTCGTTAATCGGTTTAGTTCAGAGAAAATTCGGCAACATAAATTCTCCATTGAATGCGATAAACATAAAGGATCGCACGGATCGACCCAGTTAAGCTTTTTGCACAATTCAGCTGTTTACTGTTTCAGTTTACAAAAAGTTGATGATTTAAGCTGGATAGCGCGTTTACGGCCGAAGTGAATGCCAAAACGTAGATTGAAATTATAAAATGCATTTCTATTTTCTGGTTTAATTTATAGGCAAAGAATATAAGATGTTTTAATTAAAACAGCCTAAGCAGTTATTTTTTTAACACATAAGCTGAAGTTATAAGCGAGTTTCTCAGATTGTGATCCTATTTTTGTATGTGTAACAGATTGATGAACGCCGGCTGCATACACGAAAAAGGATGTATCATTGTCCTGTTACGCTCATTGTCCCGTTACGAGCATTGTACGTCGTTATTTGAGAGATATCGTTTCATCATTACATCAATGTTTTGTTAAGACGTTGTTACGTTTAACTATAGCACGTAAACCGACTTTACAGACAAGCAATTTTTATTTATTTGAAACAAGAAATTAAAATAAATCAACTTCAAATGTATGATTTAGTTGAGACCAAGACTAGATTGTTGCCAGCCTGAAGTCATATCTATCTTTGACGTTAAGGATACTCTTTATTACTACAGTCAGAGCATTTTCGTACCAGGAACAGATAACGTTGTTTGAAGGAAGTACAGTTCTGGTTTAGATTGTGTATTTTTATTTCCTACTTATTTTACAGGTTAACTATTAAAGCTAAGTGTCCCATGGAGCTACGTAATTTCCCAATGGACCGCCAATCGTGCCCCTTGATTCTTGGAAGTTGTAAGTATTTTTAAGCAAACACAGTTTATTTCTTTTTTGACTACTTTTCTACTGCCTATGTATGTTCAAAGCCACAAAAAAACTACATTATTTTTTTGTTCAAATCTATTCTAATATCGTAAAACTGAAGAGTTTATTTGTTTGAACACGCTAATCTTTAAAACTACTGTTTCGATTTGCAAATTACAGTGTTAGATAGCTCATTTATCGAGGTAGGCTATATAACATCACACTATAAAGATTAGGAGCCGAGTATCAATGAAAAATGTGTTCTTTTTGAGAGACGAAGATGTAGTTGCTTGGGTCAGCTAGTATAAGATAAACTTGTAAAAAAATATGAATTAGTAAAATAAAGCAATTACTTTTTTTAACATTGAACACTAGATTATCACACAATTTTTTGCCTCGGGTCGTCGACGGCAAATAAAACAAACAATCATGAGCACAAACTTATATTATTAAATAAGTTGTACAAAGTTTTTTATTTTATGATAACTTTTAGGAGTAGATAGTTAAAAAATTTAACAAAATAAAAACCGACTTCAAGGTTCGACTCGATTTCTCTTGGATGCCATCATCAGATCTTAGAGTCCTTATTATGGTACCACCGTTGGGATATCTTCTTTCCATTAAAAAAGAATCATTAAAATTGGTTCATAAACGACGAAGTTATCCGCGAACACACATAAAAAAAAAAACATATACGGTCGAATTGAGAACCTCCTCCTTTTTTGAAGTCGGATAAAAAGTAAAATGCATTCCAGTACAATTAAAAAATCGTTTACAACGCAACGTGATGGGTCTTTGAAATAGAAATACGTGAACGTGTTATCCGTTATATTAACACATTATTATAATCTTTTAAGCATTGTACTGCATGGCAAATGACAAAACTTCTAATTTAAGTTATTTATTATTATTATAGCATTTTTTTTTTTAGATGCATACTCGAATCAACAGCTCGTGTACCAATGGCAGAACTCTGAGAGTGTTAACTTTGTTCCTGGTATGACTCTCTCGCAGTTTGATCTCATCAGTTTTCCTTATAGAAACTTTACTTTCGCCCGACGAGAAGGTAAAAATTTTAAGCTAAAAATAAAAATATTGATTTAGATTTCGATGTCTCGGGTTCGATAACCGGGTCGGACCAAATGTTTGTACGGTCTGCAAATAATGGTTTCGGAGTTTGGATGTTTTTCTGTATATAATATACTAGTTGTTGCCCGCGGCTCCACCCGCCTGTATGTCGGTTATCGCGGTAAATAGTAGCCTATGTGTTATTCTAATGTATAAGCTATATTAATATTACTGTAAAGTTTCATCCCAATCCATTCAGTAGTTTTTGCGTGAAAGAGTAACAAACATCCATCCATCCATACTTACAAACTTTTGCGTTTATAATATTAGTATAGATTATGTACGTAGTTACTAAAAAATAGTCTAATAAGTATTCTAGCTTAGTCAATCTAGCTGTCATAGTACAAGCTTTATTTATTTAGTTTTATAATTTCTTCGTCGCCCGTTCAATGACTTATTTAATATTAAATAATAGCTCGGCCTTTTTTGTACGAAATAATGAAATAATAGGCAACAATAAGTATAGTGCCTGGATCATACCCCGTATTAACAAAAAATGTATAAATGCTATGAAATATATTTAGCTTTAATTCCGCGAGACAAATATCCAGGTCTAATTTAATGTCATGGATTTCCGCAAAGTAACGCCTGATTCCATAACTTAAAAAATGTATATTTGTAATTTTGTACAAGTATTCTGTAAAAGCGGTTTGAAATGCTGAAGTCGTCATCAAATGAATTAAGGTTAATCTAATGATAGTTGTGTGTACTGTTTAACGAACAATAGTGAGACACAAAAACTAAAAGTTCTCATTATTGTCCATTATTTCTCCATATAATACAAGAATGTTTTTGTATTATTTAGTTATTTGCGCGTGACTGTACGGATTAAGTACAAAGAAGTTCCATTCATTTAGCAAGAAAGTTTGTCTGTCGCAAACAAGAGTAGCCTCTTTTATTACACAGCCTATACAAATAGAAATGTATTTGTTCTCGCAAAGCGTCTTAACATGCTTGTATGATTATTATATCGACAGACTGTTACATAAAATCAATGTAAAGGACTTTTAGGATTATCTACTTTTTATTAAATTTGTATAAGGCTTCATAAATGTGTTAACGCTATCGATATTGAAAGCGTCACGAGTCACGAATGACAGAGTAGGTAGGTACGTACTCGATCCGACGTCGTCGACGCGTCGTCTCTTAAAACAGGGCTTTCATCTCCACTAATCACGACACGACCCGTCCGTACACTTTATCCGCTTACCGCTTAATATGATCCAAGCACACGGGAATTGAAAACACTCCCCAAACTGGATATTCAACACGAACTCGTGTATTCATTAAAACTTCTGATGTGCAGCTCTCTCCAAACCGCATATTGTGTTTGTTCAAAGTATTGTTATTTTGTAAAATCAGCTTATATTATTCCAATAAATATCTATAATTCGATGGTATTCTTGCCTGAGTGGGTACAGCCACGGCCGAGCTCACTCAGCCCTAAATGACTTACCCATTTCTTATTTACTGAAAATTTCTATGCTCCGAACACGTCGCGTTTTAGCATTTTTATCTTAAATTGCCTTCCAAAATAGACCTCAAGTGCTTCTTTTATAAATATGATTTGCTTTTTTCGTCTCGGAGGCAAATACAAAATAATGTCAAACGAATTGTAGCGCGCTATGCCTCGGCGTAAAGACACGAATCGGCTTTTACGCTTCAAGAAGTTTATATTCATAGACAAGGCATAAAATATGTAAATACATAGTCGGTCAATGCTTTTAAGTGTTCGATATAACGCTTCTCAACGTTATACTGTAGGTGTAATAAAAGTAGACTAGAAACTAAGACAGCTTTTCCATAGCTTTCAAAATGTTTGCAGGTGATTATTCAGTGTTACAAGTATCATTTAACCTTCAACGACATACTGGCTATTTCCTTATACAAGTTTACGTGCCCTGCATACTTATTGTGGTCCTTTCTTGGGTGTCTTTTTGGATTCATCGGGAGGTAAGGTATAAATAAATTTACTTTATTTAGAAGTCCAACACAGCGTATTCGTAACTCGTAAACATTCATTTCCAGGCAACCTCGGACCGTGTTGGACTAGGAATAACGACAGTGTTGACTCTTTCCACTATAAGTTTAGACTCACGTACGGATTTACCTAAAGTTCGCTACGCTACAGCCCTCGACTGGTTCTTGTTGATGAGCTTTTTCTATTGCATTGCTACCCTTTTAGAATTCGCTGGCGTACACTATTTTACAAAGGTAAATATGATTAAAATTGAAATGGTATACTTTATAGAGTAACTGTATTAGAATTTCATTAAATTTTAATACAGCAAATTTTTTATTAAATTTTGTTTTTCTTTCCAGCGCCAAATGCACACTAAGACATTTTTACAGACGTTTGTGCTTTATAGAAACTGACAAAAAGAATTTGTTGCTTACTGTGTGTAAAGTTTTAGGTGTAAATATTAAAGAACTAAACATTTTATAAAATCTTAAGAGATTTGTTAAATAAAAAACTCTATTCGTTAAAGTTATGAAAAACTTTCTGGAAAATGAATATCTTCATTATATTTTTCATGAATATGTTTAGCCTTTTCATCCTTCACATGTAGGTACGTTAACGAAACCACGGAGGGTTATAGGTAGGTATTGTCCTTGAGGACAACCTCTAAAATAAAAATATGAATGATGTTGCCCTTTAACCATATGCTAAAAAAAACAACAAACTGCTTTATAATACAAGTTATTAACGAGTGACATAAAAGGTACCAACAATTTATCCTATCATGGTCAGAACATAGAAATTACCCGCGCGTTACAAATATCTCAGTAGAATTAGCAATGCAGTTTGTATAAGTATTAAATATTAAAAAAATATTAGTTACAACACTTACAACCGATCTGGGGGCACGGCAGTGCCCCCGCGAAGTCGAGCGCGAAGCAAACACTGCCGTACCATCATTTACTGGAACCATTTCGCCGCATTTTCAGGCCCCAATTTGAGAACCTCTGGATAAGACCAGAACGCAGAAATTTTCGTCATCCAGTAAGCTATAAAATCACACTTAAAATAAAAAAAATCAAGTCTGTAGGTCATTTAGTTCCGAAGTTAAGCGAAAGCAAAGTTTCGCATTTATGACACTCACTCACTGATGATCATCAGAATAGAACTAAGTAGTACCTCCCATAAACTCAGAGAGCTGAAATTTGGTAGAGTTAGGGTTTAATGGCCACATAAAGGGAAAACTATAAAAACTAGGATAAGCGAAGATATGGAGTACCTAGTGAAAAAAAAAAGATTTGTAATAATAAAAGAAAAAAATTGTGTCAAATAAGAAAATCCAATAAAATAAATCAATATGCCCACGTTTCTACAAAAAGAACTGAAATCCCACCAAAAAGATTCTGTAAAAAACTAGCCAAGTCTCGACGGAGCTGTTTGTTTATCTCTAAAAAGAATGAAATCTAGACATAGTCGTGCCAAGTCTAAGGTTCCTTACTGCGATTTCTTTATTATTATAGTTAATGTTGTGTGACTTGGGGGTTGAAGGGTAGATATTTCCTAGCATCTTACCATACCATATCTAATAATGATAATGATGAAATGACTGCCTCCGTGGCGCAGTGGTAGCGTATGCGACTGCTATGCTTGAGGTCTCGGGTTCGATTCCCAGGTTGTACCAAATGTTTGTATGATCTACAAATATTTGTTTCGGAGTTTGGGTGTTTTCTATGTATAATATGTATGTATTTACAAAAAAAAAGTATATAAGTATTCATATCAGTTGTCTAATACCCATAACACAAGCTCTGCTTAGCTTGGGGCTAGATGGCATTATGAGTTAGATGTCCGAAATATTTATTTATTTATTTAATGATAAACTACAGTTTTTTACAGTGTTAGTTGTTGACTGCACAGATGGTGTAGTGGTTTGAGCAGTCACCTCGCAACTTTCTACTGCGCTGAGTGTGGTGGGTTCGATTCTCACATACATGTTATGTGGTCCACAATTTATTGTTCTGAGTTTGGGTATTTTTTAGGTCCGTTCAATGGACGTTTATAGAGTGCCCCGCGACATAGGACATATTCATGGAGTACAGTGGAACCTTTACCTTTTTAAAGAGAAGAAGAGTGAAATAGTAGCTTATATTAATTTACGCCCATATACTTTTAATTTCAGGTTGGTTCTGGTGAAATAGTAATTGATGACGCAGAATGGGAAGAGTTGATAGAAGAGGTTGGCGGTGATGCATTTGCTGCACGACAGCTTGCAGTACGTCGACGTAGCTCCGCTCGATCTGTGACAAACTTTGTTAGTATATTTATGTTATGTATAACTAGCTGAACCCCGCGGTGTTACCCGCGATACGACAATAACCGCGGGTAAAGCCGCGGGGCGAAGCTAGTTTAAAAAACAGTAGCCTAAGTTATTCCTTACATCATCAGCTACCTATCAATGAAAGTCCCGTCAAAATCGGTCCTGTCGTTCCAGAGATAAGCCGGAATAAACAGACAGACAAAAAATTTAAACATGTTTTTTTGATGTAAGTACCGTTTATACTTTCATTTCCATTTAGTGACAAGCTATTAATTTAAAATTACAAACAGAGATTTCAATTTTATTTATTTGTATAGATGAGCATGCTAATTTATGACTCGTATGGAAGAACTTTGTGGATTAAATTAAACTATGAATTCCATTTAGTTAGTGCTTGAACAAATCCACAAAA
This sequence comes from Diaphora mendica, assembly GCA_949125395.1. Lineage (NCBI taxonomy): Eukaryota > Metazoa > Arthropoda > Insecta > Lepidoptera > Erebidae > Diaphora > Diaphora mendica. The sequence goes on along the minus strand of OX421310.1, from coordinate 36,329,360 downwards.
TCGAATATTATTATCTCTTAAGATGTCCAGATACACTAATGCGAAAACTTTTAGTTGGAATTATTAGTCTTGGTGTAATTTTCTAAGGGAATTTATCTCATTTTATTAATGACACGAAAATAAATATAAATTGGGATTTTCTAACACATTTGGGAGTAACATAAAATATTCTCGGCCCTACTTTTACACAGATTACTTTGATTAAATAATGAATACTCAAGTACAAACAAAACAGTTTAAATAGAAATTCCGTGTTGGCAGTAGGTGTACTGCCTCGATGGCGCAGTTTTAGCGTATGCGACTGCTGAGCTTTGAGGTCTCGGGTTCGATTCCCGGGTCGGACATAATGTTTGTATGATCTGTAAAATATTTGTTTTGGCATTGGGTGTTTTCTATTCTACGTATATGTATTTACATTAGTTGTCAAGTGTCCATAGTACAAGCTATGGTTAGTTATTGACTAGATGGTCTGTCAGATATCCGCAATACCTACCTATCTATCTAATCTAATACCTTTAAACGAGCAATGTTTGTATATACATAATCTGAATCTCGGAAACGGCCCCAACGATTTTCATGAAATTTTCTACGCAGGGGTTTTCGGGGGCGATCAATCGATTCTAGGCTAGCTAGGTTTCATTTTTAGAAAATGTCGTTTTATTCGTGTCTTCAAATTTATCGATATCAATGTACCTACATCTTGCGCCTATCGCAACTCGAGCGAACTACATTAAACTCTACTGGAATTAGGTGCAGAAAAAACAGTACCAGGGCGTACCAAGAAAGGGCGCTACTAAACTTATTTAAAAAAAACGAGCACAGCTCGGACATCCAGGTACCTACTTATTATTTATTTCTATACGATAACAAATTGACTTCCAAAAGTTCTTTAGGGTCGTACCCAATTGGTAGGTACTATTCAATTTCATTCAAGCATGTTTATTTTAGAAGATTGTTGTTGACCGGGTTGTTGAGGTACACTCAACAACTTTGGTCAACTATTTTTGTAATAATACCAAACCTAATTTCAGAGCTTCACATTGCCAGCTCAAAGCAACCTTGAAGACATCGATCGATCACCCGAACAGAGCGCAGTCAGGCTGACCATGGAACGTACCACTCAGACTGAGAGAAGGGTGCCTCGTTGGCGACAGTTGTTATATTGCTTAGCTGGAGACGACCGATACAGACGACAGAGGCAGGTGGAAGCAGGTGTCTGACATTTTTTTATTTTTGATATAAATGCAATATTTGGCTTATAAAAATCATTATGTACCTACATAAGTAGATAGACCGCCTTCTAATAAGTGTTTTTCACTGGTGATAATTATTAATTACTGCTATGCTGGTGTTGGCTGGTGGTATTTTAACATTAAAATTCTGATACTATATATTATGTCTTTTTAAAAGTGACATATTTTAGGAATACTGTTATAGATAGGTACTGTGGAACAGGAAAAATAATGTTTTATTTTAGTAGGTCTGACTCAACTTACTGTAGAATATAATATATGGCGACTTCTATATTTAGATAGGTACTTAAAATATACTACAACGCCATCTACCAAGAAGATTCGAACTACGTATTAATTAACTAGAGATTCTGCATCATACAATGGGAGTTCTACATAGCTTCAGTAACGAGTTTAAGTTTATTTTCTCTGCATTGCCCAATCGGTCGACTGCCAGAAAATGTCTTAGGCATTAAGTCCACTAATACATGCATGTATTTATGCATAAAATTCTAGAATAAAATATAATATAAACCCATCTGGTAATCTGGATGGGGTGTCCTCAAGGGTCAGTGCTAGGACCATACTTGTGGAACATAGGCTTCGACGATTTTCTGGCAATGCCTGTGCCGTCCGGATGTACCATGAATGCGTACGCGGACGACGGTTTGTTATTGATAGAGTCGGATACTAGAACGGGGCTTGAGAGGCTGGCCAGTGAATATTTGGACTTAATATCTCGGTGGGGTGGGCGTAATCGGTTGACGTTTGCACCAAACAAAACCTTCCAGCTACTTCTGAAAGGTAACCTCAAATCACCGCCTTGTATTAAATTTGAAAATATTACTATTAAAAATAAAACCTCGGTTTGTTATTTAGGATTGGTTTTAGAAAGAAATTTTTCATTTATTGAACATATTAGAACAGTTAATGAAAAGTCTAAAAAGAGTTTCTTTGCACTGACGAGGATATCAACTGCGACATGGGGTCTGTCATATAATACACTAAAGATCATATATGGAGCTACTTATTTGGGTTCTATTTGCTATGGTGCTCCTGTATGGGCAGATAGGGCGACTGTAGGTGCTGTCCGTCGCAAACTGTTACAAGGCCAACGACCTGCATTGATTTTCTTGTGCAAGGCATATAGGACGGTTAGCACTGAGGCTTTACCGGTGTTGGCAGGTGTTCTTCCGGTCGATCTCGAGGTGCAAAGACGTGCAGCCATGTACTATTCCACACTACAAAACATGGAATGCGATTTTTTGGGCATACGAGACCGCGGTAAAATCATAAGATTGTTTCAACAAAAAACCAATGTCTATAACGACCTCTTGGATGAATGGCAGAAACGATGGGACGAATCATCTAAGGGGCGCCACCTTTACCAGTTCTTTCCATCTGTTCGCGAAAGGTTGTCAAGGACATGGCTCGAGGTAGATCACTGTGTCGCTCAATTTCTTACAGGCCACGGTAACTTTAAGAGCAAACTATACTCATTTAAATTAGTCGATTCACCATTGTGTCAATGCTCAACACCTGATTCTAGCTGTGAACAGTCGGCTCATCATATCCTCTGGGAATGTAGTCTTTGGTACAATGAACGTAACATGATGCTAAATAGCTTACAAATGACGTCTGGGGTAGTATATTATGGGGATCTTGTGTCAACTGCGGTGAATTTCCGTGCGTTTAAGCGATTCTGCCATACATACTATAGAAATCAAATATAGCTCACTTAGGACCCATAATATTTTTATCCGTGGTGCTTCCCGGTTTGAAAAAGGCGTCTGCCTATTTTGACTCCATTTTGTTTCCCGCTTTGCTAAGGAGGGAAGTGGACTTATTATATTTCCAACTCCTCCAGTTTTCTTCTGATTAATTTCGTTGCGGGTTCCAAGACAGTTAAATTTTTCCTGGGACTTCCCGAGTGTCATAACTCTGTGTTTTTGTGGGTCACCGCTGTTGATCCTGGTGTACAGGAGTTACAGTGGTGGGCGTGTAGGCGGGATTAGTCCCATAAAAAAAAACCCATCTGGTGACGGGAGACTGGTAAATGTTTGGCCTTGCAATAGGGTTGACATGTGTTGGAGTGGGCTTCTCCCATTTTGTCACACATAATCACTAACACCACACAATCCCCCAGGGGATTCTTCAACACTCACTGTTCGACCATGATCCCGTGTGCTCACTCAACAAATGCTAATAAATTTACTCATTGGTAGAACATCACGGAACAAGTACCACTGTTTTAAACCATGAAATGTATCTCTTTCTCCCTGTCTAAATAGTAGGTACTTGTATCTAATCACAAGCGATAAAATAGTAATTAAAAATTGACATTTCATTCCAGGTATCAGAGGTCATATAAACAGCGTGTCTCACATCGACAGGGCTGCCCGAGTCCTCTTTCCAGCATCATTTGCTCTTCTTAATTTGTTCTATTGGATGGTCTACGCATTTTCTAATGATGACTTTGCTTGGAGTGACCACCCTATGAATACATTATCCCATTAGAGCGTTCTTATTGTTTAGGTAAATGTAGTTATTCTCTAGATTGAGGTATTTTAGTGTAAGAATTGTAGTTATGTATTTATTTTTTTATCATTTACGGACACTTACAATGGTCTCGTCTATGAGAAAATAACTTTTACAAAGGATAAAAACGAGCAGGATCTAGCCTAGGAAGCATCTTACGTCTGTTATCCAACACAGTAATTAGAACAGAAAATGTGAGAAGTAAATGATAAGAATTTTAGTAACATCAATGTGTTTAAAAATGTACTTTTGTATTACTATAACAAAATTCAACTTTCGCCTAAAAATAAATACCATACATAGATACAAATTACATAATGTAATGTAGGTATTATATATATATATTTGGTGTGGTCATTTCAAAAACAAAAACACTTGAGTGGTTTTTAGTCTATATTTGTAGCTTAAAAAAGGGTAATCGTAGAAATAAATAACATTAATTGTTTTCGGTGTTTTATTTTATTCAAAACTTAAGCCAGTATAGGGTATAGTGAATATTGTTTGAAGTCGAAACTCTGAATGAACACCTTGATCTTAAGTTTAATAAATACAATGGTTTTATACTACATTAGAATAGAAGTTTACAGGTATAAAACATTCCTTCGTCTGCATTTGAACATAACAACATTATATAAAGCAGTCTATGTACTCTCGTTGACTATATAGTTTTACAGTACAAGAATAGCAACATTATTGCAAAAAAAAAAAGTATTTCAAAGGAACTGCAGGGGAAATATGAGATGCGACTGGGGCTTGACATACGAAACTAAATACAAAATACCTACCATAGTTGCTTTGTTGATTAGTCCATGCTTTATTATTTAGTCAACGAGGCACTTAAAAGCTTTGCAAACAGTTCCAGTTTTATAGTCGTCTGGAGATAGTTAACCATTGGAGATTTACCAAACCATCGTGATAAAACAGTTCCTATAACCGCACCCAAAGAACAACAAATAAACAAGAAACGTGTACAACAACAGAACTCCAGCACTTTGTAGGTAAATAAGACCACAGAATTACATGTAACTCGTATACTATATCTACACAATATGTATTATTGACGAAATTGTCATAGTGCTAAAACACACTTTAGCGCCATCTTGTGAATACTAGTCGGACTATATAACAACTATTTATTCTGAATCGCGCTATGGAGTGCTAGGCAGTATGTAGACAATTTTCCAACAATTCTTTAGGGTGCAATTGGGCAAAGGGCAAAGGAACTGCAGGGGAAATATGAGATGCGACTGGGGCTTGACATACGAAACTAAATACAAAATACCTACCATAGTTGCTTTGTTGATCAGTCCATGCTTTATTTAGTCAACGAGGCACATAAAAGCTTTGCAAACAGTTCCAGTTTTATAGTCGTCTGGAGATAGTTAACCATTGGAGATTTACCAAACCATCGTGATAAAACAGTTCCTATAACGGCACCCAAAGAACAACAAATAAACAAGAAACGTGTACAACAACAGAACTCGAGCACTTTGTAGGTAAATAAGACCACAGAATTACATGTAACTCGTATACTATATCTTCACAATATGTATTAATGACGAAATTGTCAAAATAGTCATAATGCTAAAACACACTTTAGCGCCATCTTGTGAATACTAGTCGGACTATATAGCAACTATTTATTCTGAATCGCGCTATGGAGTGCTAGGCAGTATGTAGACAATTTTCCAACAATTCTTTAGGGTGCAATTGGGCATGTGTCGTAGTGTGTAAAAGAGACGTAAAACCAGTTCCAATTAATCAAATAAAATAAATGTTTGCTGCACGACAAAGATATTACAAACAGACCTTTATGACATTTAACTGCACGGTTGGCCAAGTGTTGTGGGTTCAAATCCTACACGGGACAACACTTTTTGTGATCCACAAATTGTTGTTCTGAGTTTGGGTGTTAATTGTGTCCGTTTCATGTATGTCTGTAAAGTCCCCCGCGACACAGGATGTTTGATATTTCAATAAAGTAATTGCTTAAGTACATTGCTGCATTGGTACAATCGTATAATCTGTAATTCGAAAAACATAAGAAACACGACATGTCTGCAATATTCAAGTTCATGAGGTCGTATTAGACTACAACCAGATGTAGGAACGCAATATCCATAAACGTCTTTATTACCTTTTTATCACATGCAATGCATATTTAAATATTTGCTGGACTTATACCCACGCCTTAAAGTTGAAAATAACACAGAACCATTGCTTAACGTTAAATAACGTTTTTAAATGATGATTAAACGATATAAGCTGTCGTAACTTTTAAGAAATATTTTCAATGACTTGATACCACCTCTGACATAATTATCCCTAGTGTGTAATTTCAAAATACCTACTGTTTATTTTAGGAAAAATTTAGTGGTCTTAGTATCCTACAAGTGCTCGGGGAAAAGGTTAGTATAAAATAAAACGCATATCCTTGTTCATAGCCTGCACAAATGACTTAGTAAATAATATTTCTACAAAATATTTTTTTTAAACAGCTGCATTGTAGAGAGAACGGCAATATTATAAAATGCTTCTAAATTAAGTGAGCACTTTTCTATTTCACAATATACACCTCTGGATTTGGTACACTTCATCATAAAACATCAAGTTTACATTTCAAAATCAATCTCTAATAATATGTTCACTTAATTTATGAGCAAACGGCATTATACACAATATAAATATAATTATATTACAATATATATGTTATTTCATCGTTATCGAAAATGTAATGAAGAGGTTTTTTTTCGAAGAGAGCAAGCCTTACAAGTTTTGGTCCAACATTTTGTAAAAATACAAATACTCTTAGTTGCAAAACTGCCAACCTTCATATACGCCATTCCTAAGTAGAAAATAGACATTTTGAAGGCATATAGTAAATACACAGTGGAATGTATAGTTTTTAAGGCTTTCATCATAAGTATGAAGACTACCCACTACATCAACGAATTGTCAAATATTGAATTGTATAAGGTACATATTTTAGAATTTATCTCATGGACAATTTATAATTAGACCACATTCTTGGCTACAAGAATAGCGGGTTGAGAGCGGCGACAAACGCCTTACCACTATATTATACATCCAATTTTTTCATCTTTTCATGTCGCTCCCGCCACCGCTTATGCTGCTGTGAGAACGCAGCCTTACTAAGTAATATTTTTTCTAATAAATGAGTTAAATGCATCGCAGTCAATAACAGTTTTACATATAGATGCTAGTTAAATTTTAAACCGTTAGAATAAATTTTCGACTGAACTCATTAAGTTAGCTGTCATAGAAGAAAACATTGATTACATGACACAAATTGCTTGGAAATTAAGTAGCATTGTAAAAGGTAAGTATTAGGATGCGCTTACGACTTTTTTATTAATTAAAACTTCTCAGTAAATGTTGGTAAGTTAGTATTACGATTAAAGTAATTAAGTGATTGGCTAAGAGTTGGATAAGACTTTTAGCCTGATCCAATTTTGATTAACAGTCTAGGGCCTAGACTGTTAATCAATATTGAATCAGGCCCTAGACTCTAGGGCAATCACCAACCATTATAAAAGTGCCATGTTACATAAAAAAGAATTTGTAGCAGAATGTTGCATTATCAAAAAAGCAAGAATTTTAGTCATTTAAAACAATTCTTAGGACAACTTTTGTTTATGTTTGGTGCATTTAAATGAGTCAGTGTAAGCTAAAGTATATAATAAACTTATAAAATATATAAATGATACGCAAAAACCGCTTCTATGGGTATACTTTGTGCATTTAGGTATTTAATCGCTTTTTGACAGTTGTTTTACAAAGTAACAATGACAGCTAGTAAAATGTATCTTAAAAAACATTGTGTAAGTAAATGGAATAATTTATTTCACATTATATCATTGTAGATTTTCAATAATTACTCTATAATAAATTGTGAATTGTTTTGTAATTCATAGATTCAGGTTCAATGTTGAGAGTACTGACAAAAAATAATCAACGATCGAACTGTCAAAATGAAACTAAAATAATCGACACGAAGGCGACGCAAATAAATGTATAGATTCCGCAAGTACAGCAAAAATGTATCATAATCGTAGAAACTTGTAATAGTAGTAATAAGAGGCCATTTTATGCAAAATTACGAGCAGCCAATTCGATGTTTTATCAATTTTAATAACATGATGGGGTTTATGCGATATAACTAACATGCACCAATCATTGCAAAGCTTTTGAGTAATATTCGGTCACAGATCGTAGGGTTGCCAGAGTTTGAAGAACATTACAGTAAGATTAACAAAGAACGAGTTAACTACCTTTGTGGGATTAATTACGAAGAGCATTTTATTAAAGATAAAAACGTTTTCTGTTTGATTTTTCACAAAAACTTTTACGCTTATAGCCTAAGAATGGTCTTTGTAGTCTAGTGTGACGAGTACAAACAAAAAGAAAATTCAATTAAGCACGAACCGCGCCATCTACGCCTTAGATTAACGTTATAGGAAGTTCGTAATACCCGGTCATTATTAGTGTATCCCACGTCTACTAAACTAACACATATTACCTCTGAAACCGACATCTAAGCTCTCGTCATCGGCTATTTATAAAAAAAACAGCTATAACACTACCTATACATATATGTACTACTATCTGAGCACTATATTGTTATATAAATCACTGTAGCACATGCTATAATATAGCGTTATAAATATATTATCGTCGTATGTAGATAGTAAATATAATAAATAATTTGTTAATACGAAAAATATTTTAGTTATCTATAAGCAATTTGTTTTGAGCTAAACGACGAAAAATCAAGTTTAAGGACGTATGTTTGGCGCGTCAAAAAAACTAGTTAATTTTTGATGTGATGATGAAATTCTAATGTTATTATTCATCAACGGCTTTTGACAGTTCACTGCTCGACATACGTCTCTACTTTGAAAGGAGTTCTTGGGCTTCTATAACGATGGCCAGACAAGTTTGTTTTGTTTTGCCAGTAATATTTTTATTATATTATAAAAAAATTGAAAATAACGAATCAACTGTCAACTCACTAATACGTTTTTCTTTAATAAAGTTTTGAAGTAATAAATAACTTCTTATTGGAGGGTAAACTGCTTCGTTACGTAACGCGTTACGGCGCCAGTCTGTCTGGTTTCCCTTTCTCTCACGGCAGCGGTAGGCAGGCTCCGCCTCTCACTCTAACCCACAGCGCTAGCCGTAAATAGTTCAAGTTATCATTTCTGTGGGGTGTCCCGAGACGCACACCTTTTTTTAAGTACCTACACTTTTAAGACTATGTTTTTACGTAATTTTTTTTAGAATTTTTCATCTGAAACTTAATGTGAAGGAATTTTTACAGCAAATTTTGAACATTTTTGAATCGAGTTAAAAAACTATGATTTTCATTTAACTAAACGTTTCGCTTGCAGAGCAAGTTCTATATTTACAGAAAAAATGTACTAGACACATTCAAATTAATCTCATTCAATGAATTTTATACAAAAGGATAATAGCACCAAACTAAATTTAAAGTAGTATAGTAACTTATGTGTTCGATAATCCATAATTATTTACTATTTTTAAATATTTAATAATAAAATTGGGAATTAACAACAACAATCTGATTCATAGCCGGCCTGTTACCATTTCTAGAACAACCTGTTGAAAAATATGTAATACATATGGATTACGTCGATTCCGGAATCTATACTAATATTATAAATTTGAAAGTAACTCTGTCTGTCACTGCATCAATTTCAATGAAATTTGGCATGGAGATACTTTGATTTCTGAGGAAGCACAAAGGCTACTTTCTATCGCGATAACCAACATACACGAGGGCGGAGCCGCGGTAAAACTGGTTATTAACTATATGGTACAAGCTATACCCTGCCCCACTTCGTGACTTGTCCTTGCATTGATAATAAATAAGGAACAAAATTGACGCGTAAATAGATAAAATCAATTTTTGAAGCGGTTCGTATATCGTGTATAAATTTGAGCATAATCGGTGCACGTTTTGTAATTTTTTACACATTATTGTGTATGTATTTATATTATGTTGATGTTTATCTGCTTGTTTATAGCATAATGCGTAAGTTAGGTAATAAACATTTCGTCAGACCTATTTCCTTAATGGTTGGTGCGTTGGTAATCAAAGCGAAAATAATTATAATTTCCATTTTATTATTTCCATTATTGCTTTTAGATATTTTTGTATATTAAGAAGTATATATATACGTATGCATTCTTTATCTAAGAGTTTTAACAAGGATTTTTGATAAATAGTAAATCTGTAGGTTAAATTTGCTTAAGATTAAAATGGACGATAAATAGCAATTTACCTTCTGTTTTCAAATTGAATAAGTTCTAAACATTAGGATTGTAATAAAATTCGTTTAGATTTTTTTATATGAATAATTAGTATAACAAATGCAGTCTATGCATATATACGTTTATAAACAGTTATATGATTGGTAATTTCAATTGAATTAACGTTAAAAATTTGAGTTTAAAATTGTCTACTATTATGGCATAGCTAAACGACCCACATAATATGGAATAAATCATTGGACTAATCTCTTGAACATGTTTCCCTTCGCTATAAACCCTGTTTATTGATACTAAGAAAACAATGGTAGCCTTATTAAGTAATATTATCTTGTATTGCAACGGACCCTAAACGCCTACGGAACCCGATCTACAAAATTGACAGAAAAAGTTGTATCAGCAATGCGATCCTACACATTATAAACATAGATATCTACTCGCTACCCAGTATTAGTACCATTTACTTAAAGACTAAACATCGATTTAATTACAATCATATAAATATAAAACATTATTTGCTAGCCCAAGTGGGTAAATATTCATTTTTATACACAAATATAAATTTATTCTCCGTAATATAAGAAGGTAAATTTGAATATACAAGTTACAATGACAACGGTCCAATTTCAATAATAACAGTTGCTGTTCACATCACAATTATCTCACTTCAGAGTCGAGCGCGTCAATAAATAATAAATCTATATAAATTATAAAAACTGGACCGCTCCCATTTAATTTTGAAGACTAGAACACTGGTCACAGATATTTCGGTATAGGCAAGGAGATTTTAATAGCTTTAATTACACATTTGAAAATTAAATATTCACTCACACACACAAACATATCCACGTATACACAAGCTAGAATAAGGACCAGTATACATCAACGGCAAAACAAGTGACGCCATGTTGTTACGTCATTTAGTATGTTATGGTACGTTAGGTGGGCCCATGAAACGCTCGTGCCAACGTTGGTGGACACTAGCCTTAACAATAAATTAAAAGCTTATGCGACACCCCGAGTATTTTTTCAAGCCTTTAACTCACATTTACAATATACTGCACACAATAAATAAGAATTTCATATATTCACATTTCCAATATAAATTATTAAATCACAGATTCTATATTCCATTATGAATATTTTTATCTACGTATCTTTTCTACCTACTACAAGATAAACATTCATGTTATCTTTGCCTTTTACATAAACACTGCCTCGCGGTTCGAACTCATATCGAGCCGACAACACCGGTATACAAGCCTCACCCACCTGGATCCGTTTTGGAACTCCGGTGCTATCCATCCTTGAAGCTATATTGACAGCATCACCCCAAATATCATAATATAGTTTAGAAGTACCAATGACACCCGCAGTGACGTCACCAAAATTGTAGCCAATCCTAAGTATAAAGTCGAATTCGAGCAAATCCTGATTGAAATCGTCCACTACCTTCTGCATTTCCATTGCAAACTCCATCAGTTGATAAAGATGGTCGTAAGAGCCGCGAGCGTCTTGTCGTAAATCAGGGTTGAGTCCACTCGCAGCCATAAAAGTGCTTCCAATAGTTTTGATCTTCTCAACATGCTGAAACTGTGGCTTTTCTAATAACTCATCGAAATCCCCAATGAGTTCGTTGAGTACTCTTAGGTATTCCTTTCCTTTCATATAAGATTCGTCGTACATTTCATTAAAATTAACTATGCTCGCAAATATGATTCCAACATCTTTATGATTTTCGGAATATTTCGCCGTGTTCTTGAGCTGGTCAGCGACATGTCGAGGTATGATATTGTGAAGCAGCCAATCCGCTTGGTTTCTCATGTTTTGTACTCTCTGTTTGTCTCGATTAGCGACTACATTACTGTAGAAGCTCAAACGATAGCTAATCTCGAACTCACGGTTGAGGAACCAAACTAACATCAAGAGTAATGCAACATCTAAGTAAAGTTCTGTCAAATGCATCTTGTGTTGTTTACTATCAAAGGTCAGAGTAATGTTTTTTGTTTCAAGCCAGTCTACAGTACCATTACTCATCAACTCTGTGGCATTGTGTAAAAACATTTGTGGAATTAATTTCAAAGTAATATCACTGTCAAGAAATTGAGTATTCGCTTCGTGACAACCAAGCACAACAAAAAATAGGAACAAACCAGCATATAGGGTCACTAGAGTATTTTTCACAAGCCAATTCATCTGTGTGAAGTTGCAAAAATGCACCACACTCGTACACAGTAAGTAAACATAGAACGACTGTTCACCTCTCAGTATTGTCATCGTAGTGTTTTGACACGAAAAATTTATGAGCACGGCTAATATCGGCAAACTGATAAGCAATCCGCCGGACAAATGCCACGGATACCAACTTGACAGTTTTCTAAATATTCTCACTTTCCTCGAAATTGATTCTGTGAGTGCTTCGTGATTAGTTTTCCATTTTAAATAGTGTCTGTAAGAGCATAGAATCATGGCCGCGATTTCAATAAAAAGAAAAAATATGAACCAGCCTATGGAGTACCACCAGTCGTTGTACAAAACAAATATTGAAATGGTCACTGATAAAAAAATTATTGCAGATACTAAAATGTCTAGTGCAGTGTTGAATCGAGAGGTAGTGAGTGTGGGTGGAAAGTCTTCGCAATCGTCACTTCTATGAGCTTTGTCTCGATAATGTTTCTCTATCTCATTCGTTTTGAAGAACAATGTGAATCGGTTTAGAGGAGGTTGGACAAAGTAGCTAATGCCAGAACGGGCGTTGTCTTGCACACATCGTATAAGTTGGAGATCGGATTGTTTGCGAAGTTTCTGTAACGATTGTACTTGTTCCTTGTTGAGAGGAGGTGGCAACCGAACCCTGGGGTGGTGTGATTCATTGAGCGAAGATTGACTTGAAGTGTAATATCCGGATACTCGATGCTGCATCATATCAGTGTGCGACGTTGCTATATGATTTAACGCGTAGATCTGGAAATATTAATAAATGAATCATTTTTAAAAGGCTATAATGACATCTAGTTTTGCCCGAAAGGGAGAGGTTTCAATGGGCTAGTTAGGTTTAGGCAATTAGTAGATAGTAGAGCCACGCTGATTTCAGCACGAACGGGCCGGCTCGACCGGGGCGGTACTACCCTCGCACAGAAAATCAACGTAAAATGACAGCGTTTGTGCTGTCGTGTTTCGTTGGTGAGTGCGAGACCGGAGGCCCAATTAGTCTAGTCAACAAGTTCCATACTTGTTGACTAGACTAAAAGATGCACAAGCATCACTAGGCCGCCATAGTGTGGGTCGCCATACTGCATTGTTGTATTCGCAATGAGTATGGTGGCCACCACTCGTGGATTCTGCTTATGCTTTCCATCAGGCAGAGTAGAGTCATTTTGGCAGGCCAAACATAAAAAAAAAAAAGGCTGTTGCCTATTGAAACTAAAGAGAATAAAATTAGGACTGGCATGGCATATTCTTCGATCAATCTTATGGGCGGATAAAAGTAGTCTACGTGGAATTTCCCAGCCCATAATCTAGCTTGTCATCAGTTCTGGCGTGAATAAGTAACAAACATCAATACAAACTTAATACTATCAAGAATAAACTGACATGATGGGTATTTTCTACGTATAATATGTAGGTATGTATTTACAAAAAAAAAGTGTTTAAGAATTCTATCAGTGAATCTAACTATCAAAATACAAGCTCTGCTTAGTTTGAAGCTAGGTGGCGTTGTGTGTCAGATGTCCTATTTTTTTTTATATTACTTTTTAACAATAAACAACTTACAAGATGAGTGGTTTATCTATAAGTTATGTAAATGATTACTATGTAAAACTACGATATCTCGTGATCATCGTATATCGTATAGAAACGTAATTAATAACGGAGCGATATTTAATTATAGCATAAATGTATATTTAAATACAATTATACCGTAAAACAATACCAATGGCATACAAAGCGGTTTGTTAGGAACTTCCTTCCGTTTAAATGCTGTTTATTTATGTAAATGAACAGCCAGCTATTACTTTACTTACTTTCGTACGTATTCGACGAATGACAACAAAAAGTAGAGAATGAATTGTTGATGTCTATCAATGTTATAAATGTACAATTTTTTTAGTCCTACTTACTTTTCCATATAGAAAAGAATGTTGAAGAGATTTGGAATTACTTTGCAAATATTATTATAGGTACGCAAAAGAAATTCAAAATGTCTTCAACGTTCTTTCTTACGCTACGCTACTTCTTTCTCTACGCTAAGAAAGGATGTGCAAAAACATGTTATACTTTAATTCTTATATTTCTTTTTTTAAAGATAACTCACTCACGACACAAACAACATTCAGACTCAAAACAGCAATTTGTGAATTACACAAAGTGTTCTGCTATGGGGGGTTCGAACCCAAAACACTTAACGCAGTAAAAAGCGGCGTGACGACCACTTAAACCACTACGCCATTGGCAGTCAATTTCAATACTTGGCTAAAAAACTTTAGTTATAAAGACTTAATTTTCTTAGTTCCATGTTAAGTCATCCATTTAATATGGAACTGTGTAATTTGCCTTTCCGTCATAGCGTCCTGGATATATATTTATTTTATTTCAGTCCTCTTGTTCTTGACGTAATACCTAATCCCCTGACAGTTGGAAATGCGACATTTGGTTTGTTTGCGATGACGCAACCACTCACTAAGAGAGTACGTAAGTGATTTGTAACTCGACTCTGCGAATTGGGCTGTGAATCTGTGTATCTTTGGTTACATCAGTAATATACAGTATACAGCGGTTACTTCATAAAGAACACTAAAGTGAAAATCATTTTTTTCGCACAATGAATATTTCTCCTTCAAGCAATATAAAACCTTAACATCAGAGCAATAAGATTTTAATAATGTTTAAACAACGATATGACTAGAATAGTTTACGACTGCTGCATCGTAATTTTATGGGAATCTGTTAATAATTTATTAAAGGCATGTTTACTGTTTCATGAAAAAGAATTCTCGCTGTATCAAATTTATTTATGAAAAAAATAGCAAGGCGGGGTTTATGCAGATGGAATTTATGCTTTTGCCATAATTAAAAATACTTCAAAGCATGTACCTGTTGCTGAATACTTGAACGGCGACTCGTGCTCCTTATACCGGAATCTTTGCGGCTGTTCACTGAGGGACACAGGCTGATGACGTCATCAGACGGCCTTGACGGCTGCGGCGAAGGTAAAGGTAAGTTCAACCGACGATCTTTGGGACGTATCAGCTCATCCTGGGTCGTGAGAGTCGAACTACGAGCGCGAGATACCGGCACCTAAAACGTGTACAAATAAATGTAATACGATTATGAATTTAAAATATCCTACACTCAACAACAAATTCCTTCAACCATTATTAAAAGTGATGATGGTTTAAAGAACTGTTTCAATAACGTTCATATACATACACGTTAAACTTATAACATGTTGCTTCTTGGGTCGGGCTTTAAAAGTAAGAAGATTTTATTCATAACGGAAGTTACTACCAGTAAGTTAATTGCACATGATCGTACGAGATCATACTATCGAAACGATTCATTACAATTTTACATAACATCTGAATTAGTTACAATAATATTTGTGAGTTATAGATGAGTAAGAGTTATACATATCACATATGATTGTATCGAGACGATTTAATCTCATTGAAATAAAGAGTGATGTGACGTGACAGGTCTTTCTTGCATCATCATCATTTGCCTATCTATCAGATTTGTTTGGAGTCGACAAAAGCTTTTAAGCACTTTTTTAAGCCAGCTAAAATTGATCCCTCATTTGGAATTGGGATTTAAATCCTACAGGTTTGCATTTTTTGTTGCGATTTTTGACGTTGTTAAGTCGACAGTAAGTGTATTCAACTCGATTATCATGACTTCAAAGAGTAATACTTACAAGTTGTCAATTCTCACCAAGTCAATTCGAAAATACTTCATATTATTTCATAATTCTTTATTATACTTATTCTGAAAAATTATTACGTCTCTTGTAAGGTTTAGAACAAATTTTCCACGACCTATGGTCACGACAAAACTAATGAATACGATAAACTCAGAAAGTAACTACATAGATAAGTAAATAAGTATAATTACACAATAAGCAGCTATATAGCGTGGTTGGTTGAAAAATGTTATTGTAACTCTTAAAATAGTTTTGTAAAGACAAAATTTGTTTTTTTTTAAATACACATTTGATTTAATAAACTTTCATATCATTTCATCGTTTCATAATTAGCTTATCGTTACAAAATAATGATGTTAAACTAAATGTATTCATTTAAATGCAAAGGAATCGATAACATCATGATGGTTAAAATAATTCATTTCACTTTTTTCCTGGAATCGACTTTAATAGGTTTATTTTTTGTTGTATTGCGGGACTTATTCGCGATAAAATAATTAAAAAAGTACGGCTACATCGTTTGTAATCACGGGAGTTTTAAAAGGTTTTTCTCCAGGTCAATTATAATTGCATCCTCAAAAACTAATTGATTATTTTCAGGTTAATAACATTTTATTAAAAACATGTATAATAATCATTCCAAAGGAGAATAACCAGATATTTGAAATGACTTGCGCAATCATTGTTTATCTGTTGCGACTCACATTGCCCCCGAGTCAAGGGCGAGGTTTAAAAGTTTACGTTTCGTAACCAAAACTTTTGATAATCGCAATAAGATATAAAAACGATAAAACGTACAGACATATACATCATGATAGTTCAATATTTCTATTTATATCTAACATCATAAGATTACATGCGCCAGTTTATGTAAGTGTTTGACTATATTATTTTGCTAGCTTTTATTTGCGTATTACGTCCGCGTTCCTTATGAAAACAATACTATTCCCTACTACATTTGGGTCATATTAAAAGTAGCCTGAGTACATATTATTTGACTCTATACAAAGCCATCAAAAACAAGTGACGTCCATGGGTAGCTCATTTATAATTCATAGAAATAAGAGATTAACTGTTTCCTATCTCCGATTCCTATGAATTATTCCTACGAGTATTTACTACTACTAGTGATATAAAAGTTAGCTTTCCATCAACGTCATTTGTTTTTAAACCAATGCAATGTATGGAATCGAAATATTGTAAAGGAAATAGGGATAGAGTGTTTCCAATCTCTCAGAATGGTTTCTATGAATTCCTTCTGATGTGCAAACTTTTCATTTCTACTAGTGCCTTATTATACAGAAAAGGGTAGTTAAAAATAAGTTCCACAGCGGTTGTTTCTTCTGCCTAAAAAGACAAAGATGGCGCCATATCCTCATGGGCAGAGAATAAGGCTTTCAAAGACACTGACTTATATAATTTACAGACTTCCTGATGGGTGCAAAATTACTATGGTTTAAACTCATTTTTTACGAAATAGGGGGCAAACGAGCAGACGTATCCCCTGATGGTAAGCGATTACTGCCGCCCATGGACACCCGCAACACCAAACGCGTCACAAGTGCGTTGCCGGCCTTTGGGGGGGGGAAGGGGTTGGGGTATGGCCCTCTGGTATCCTCACTCACTCGGTGCAACACAGCGCAGGCGCTGTTTCACACTGGTTTTCTGTCAGGTTTTGGTATCACTCCCGTCGGGCCGGCCCATGCATGCCGAAGCGTGGCTCTCCCATGGTCTAACATTTTACGTCAAAGATACGAGTAGTATCTAAAGCTACTCTAAAAAAGAAATTTAAGGCGCTAAAAACCACATTCGAGCAGTTAATTAATGATCATTAACATTTATCATTTGAAGTTGCCGACGGTTACGCTGCGAACTATAAATATTAGTGATGTACCGGATATTCGTATCTGTAATCGTGGATTTAGATAGGAATATACCGTCTTGGTGCCCGTATCCGGCGATATGGATTGCTAAGAATACGGCACATCACTAACAAATCGCGTAAACTAATACGTATTTGTCCACAGCTACATTAAGAAGTAAGATTCCGTGATATGTTATCTAAATATGTAGTATCAAAGGCTATTGACATTGACAAGCATCACGTATCGAGATTTTAAAAGCGATTGATATAGAAACTCGTACGTAGATAAATAGCAAACATAATAGAAAATAATTTAAGGAAAATAACAATTGTCGGGACACAATGTAATTGAGGACACGAACACATTTTCCGAATCTATAATTATAACAAAGTGTACGTATCTAATAAAATTATGTTATTTTATAAATAGACTAGCTGACCCACGCAACCTCGTTTACGTCTCCTATTGCCCGTAATTTTCCCCGTGTTTGTAACATTCTTCATTGTTGCTTCGCTTCTATTAGCGTGATGCTATATAGCCTACCTATAGCCTTCCTCGATAAATAAGCTGACACTGAAAGATTTTTTCAAACAAACAAACTCTTCAGTTTTATAATATTAGTATAGATAACTGGTGAAGTAATGGTTTTAGCGCTAGAATGTCTATGTCTTGCTATATTTAGTTGCTGAATTTTAGGCCAGAGGCCTTAGCGGCCCTGGATATTTTCCTGAGTTCAAATAATTGGAAAAAAACTAATTTCTAAGAAGAGATTAGTTTTTTTCCAATTATTTGATCTTCAATCAAGCAGAGCAGATGATGATGAATTGAAAATATATTTTCGGATATATCTGAATACGATTTTCTAACGCCAGTTTATTTCACCGCACCGGGTAGGAGGATCCTACCTGGTGTGGTGATTCCGGTAATGGAACTCACCGTGTGGGAGAGCCACGCTTCGGCATGCCTGGGCCGGCTCGACCGGAGTGATACCACGGCTTCACAGAAAATCGGTGTGTATCACCGAGTGAGTGAGGATACCCCCAATCCCTCCCCATCTCGCAAAGGCCGGCAACGCACTTGTGACGCCTCTGGTGTTGCGGGTGTCCATGGGCGTCGGTAATCGCTTACCCTCAGGTGATACGTCTGCTCGTTTGCCCCCTATACCATAAAACAAACTCTTTAATGTTGAGGAGTAGTTGAGACGAAATCAGACAGACATCTGGACGTTAACACCATGAAATCGTACCATTTCACATAAAAGTAAACAATTCCGTAATAAACCGCATCGTAAAAAGTGTCAGTACGGAACAAAGAACAACGTTTCCTAAGAACCTTGAAAGCGTATGAAGCACATTATTATTATATCAAACTAGCTGTGCCCGCTACTTCGTACACGTGACATTTGGATTTTCAAGTTATTTTTATTTTTTTCACCATTTAAACCTTGCCTAGACTACGACAAACATTTTAAAACCAAAATCAGCTAAATCGAGTAATGTTTATTATCCACGGTAATAAAATAATTGTTAAGTTTTTTCATTTCGTTCTGTAACAATACAATTAGTACAACTGGTTCAAACTACTAGTTGAATGAATAGTTCAATGCCCTTTTTGTAATTATTCACGAGTTAAGTGTCGCAAAAAAGTAATAAATTACGCACCTACGAAAGAAAACAAGAAGATTGCCCATGATACTGATAGTTAACCAAACTACTTAAAAATCCTGAAGCCGGGTCTCCTGCGACACTGTTTAATGTTTTTAAACACCAAACATCACATATTTATCAAAATATGGGCGTGGCCTAACTGTTTTGTTATTTTTAAAAAGCAAACGCGTTATCCGAAGCGGACGGAAAACATCCCCGTGTTCGTCTGCAAGGGGGGTAGGGCGATTTCATTTGCTAACATAGGGTTGTGCATTTACCACATAACATTCTTCATTTTAGTCGTTGCGGAGGTAAAGATTAATCGTTTTGATTTACAAATCGGATGTTATCGACTTGCTAACCAGTGATCAATTTTGTTATAATTAAGTAGCTGCTACTTATTCATACATTTTTAGGGTTCCGTGCCAAAGGAAGGAACCCTTATAGATTCGTCATGTCTGTCTGTCTGTCTGTCCGTCTGTCCGTCCGTATGTCACAGCCACTTTTTCCGAAACTAAAAGACCTATAATGTTGAAACTTGGTAAGAAGATGTATTCTGTGAACCTCATTAAGATTTTCACACAAAAATAAGAAAAAAACAATAAATTTTGGGGGTCCCCATACATAGAACTGAAACTCAAAAATTTTTTTTCATCAAACCCATGCGTGGATAGGTCTTTAAAAATGATATTGAGGTTTCTAATATCATTTTTTTCTAAACTGAATAGATTGCGCGAGAGACACTTCCAAAGTGGTAAAATGTGTGTCCCCCCTCCCCTGTAACTTCTAAAATAAGAGCATGATAAATCTAAAAAGAATATATGATGTACATTATTATGCAAACTTCCACTTAAAATTGGTTTGAACAAAATCTAGTAAGTAGTTTTTTTAATACGTCATAAATCGTAAACTGCAATTTACCTTTGATTCAATCAAAACAAATATAAAAAAAAATGTTACTTGCTGCTGCGGAACCCTTCATGGGCGAGTCCGACTCGCACTTGGCCGCTTTTTATTTTCATTTTATGCTTCTCGTATAATGAAACTGAACTGAACTTATATTATTCATATTTATACTATAAAGGACAATTTAAATAATATTAAAAGGTTACCTAACATCAGCACTATGAGCTATTAAATTATTTCCAAAATAAAATAACTATTTTGTTAATCATTTCGGATCTGTAACGACATTTGTTTTTTATGTCATGTTTTATCATGGAATGATTTTCCAATCCGTCAATCAAAAATAAAAAGCGGCCAAGTGCGAGTCGGACTCGCCTATGAAGGGTTCCGTAGCAGCAAAAAAAAACTACTTACTAGATCTCGTTCAAACGAATTGTCGGTGGAAGTTTGCATGGAAATTTACATCATATTTCTTTTTTGTTTTATCATTCTCTTATTTTAGAAGTTACAGGGGGGGGGGAGACACGTTGTACCACTTTGGAAGTGTCTAGTTGTCGCGCAAACTATTTAGTTTAGAAAAAAAATGATATTAGAAACCTCAATATCATTTTTAAAGACCTATCCATAGATACCCTACAGGAATGGGCTTGATGAAAAAAAATTTGTTGAGTTTTAGTTCTATGTATGGGGAACCCCCAAAAATTTATAGTTTTTTTTCTATTTTTGTGTGAAAGTAATGCGGTTCACAGTATACATACACATCTACTTACCAAGTTTCAACATTATAGTTCTTATAGTTTCGAAAAAATGTGGCTGTGACATACGGACGGACAGACAGACAGACATGACGAATCCATAAGGGTTCCGTTTTTTGCCATTTGGCTACAGAACTCTAAAAAGGTCGCCATTAGGCCTTGGTAAGAGAAAAGTACTCAATACTTTGAAGTATAGATACTTCCGTTTCGATACTTTTATGAGTACTATACTTTTTAATTGATGCTACTCATAAGTACAGTATCGATACTTTCTAATCGACACCGTATCCCTATGTTTGTTGTTCATGTGTGACGTTTGTTTAAAGTCGCAGGAGACGGCAATGGTCTGCTAACATGGTTTGCAAAAACATTTCGTTAGTTTGTTTTGTTATTTTTAGGAGCAGGAGACACGCCTTGATACTAAAATTCAATTGTTTTGAAAAGAACCACAACTGATTTCTTTTGTAACCTCTTTTTATTCCAACTTGGATATGCGCAATATACGCAAAAACACAGGACAATCTCAAATACATAAATGTTATTACCTCACTGTTCGGTCTTCCATACTGAGATCGGTAACTGCTGCTTCTTGCGAACGGTGACATATTACTCCTCGACTGGCTGAGATACGACCGTATATCTATAATTTCCCTCTCGAATGACGCAATATCCTGATTCTGCGGTAGATTCACCTTGCTGCTACTCTGCCCCGGTTTATTCTTATTGTCTTGAGATTCTATCACTATAGGCACTTGCTGGTAACCGTTGCTTGACTGAAAACCTGTACTGACGTCACCACGCTCCAGAAACTGTATCGTCTTATCGGTCAATTCTTGTTTCTTCATCTCGTGAAGCGGTGTATCGGAATGCTTTCTCAAGAATCTTGGCACTTTCCAATTTTTTAATTTAGTAGTGTATTTTCCGTAACTTCCTAAAATAAAAAAGGAATTTAAACCATTGCAATTTTTCTCCAGTCTGTTTGTGTGTGTATTGTTAGTGAGATTGCGTATTTTTTTATGTTTTAGCTGCCAAAATGACTCTGCTCTGCCTGATGGAAAGCATGAGCAGAATCCAGGAGTGGTGGTCACCATCCTCAATGCGAATAGGGACAATGCAGCATGGTGACCCACACTATGCCAAGTGAGATGCTTTTTCACGCTCCGCTTAAAGGACCCGGATTCATAGTGGGAGGGAAGGGTGTGTGTGTGTTTCAATGTTTTCAGACTACTTACAAAAAGTTTTCTTTAGCTTACGTGTTACTTATTTATCAAATGCACAACGAACATTAACGTTATTGAAGCACAAATATAGTAGTATATTTGGTATTGTAATAGAAACAAAACATGGAACATAATAGATGTTACGCTTTCATCCCGCACGATAGCAATTACATTATACATACATAGGCTAAAGTTTATTGTGATATATTTATATTTTAATTTAAAAAAATGAATTGGTTTTAATGTGTTTAATAAATATTATGAGTATGAATCACATTTTTTATAGTTTTTCGCCCATGGTTACAATTTCTACTTAATGTTAAAACTAAAACATAATTTGTTATTGATATAAAATTGATGATTGCAGATTATATGAAGAGACAGATTGCAAAAAGAAATAGAATAAAAAAATTAAAATACTATTTATTATAATTGAAATAAGATGAGAGTTGTAGTGAAATAAGATGATGATGATAATGTTATAACTACACACTGTTTAAAGTTAGTAAGAGCCATGCTGATTTCAGCACGAACTGGCCGGCTCGACCGGGCCGGTAATATCCTCGCACAGAATAGCAACGTAAAATGACAGCGTTCGTGCTGTCGTGTCTCGTTGGCGAGTGTGAGACCGGAGGCCCAATGATGCAAAAGCATCACTAGGCCGCATTGTCTGCATTCGCAATGAGTATGGTGACCACCATCCTTGGATTCTGCTTATGCTCTCCATCAGGCAGAGTAGAATCATTTTGGCCGGGTCATACATTAAAAAGAATGAAATAGGAAACGACAAATAAAATTTTATTAGTTTCATTCGAGATGTTTGTATCGTGATAGATTTGATCAGAAAATTTAAATTTAAGAAATACTAGCGTGTCTTGTTGTAGTACCCAATATGTACAAGTGTTCAGTATCTTTTCTAAAATATTTTTTCTTTGCCGCTATCCGAGTTAGCTGAACCAAGCGTCTCAATTGTGGCGTGATACGTGACAAAGAGCATCACCTTCACGCAATGAACTCACTCTATATCTTATCAACCAACGCCTTTTGTTCGTGATAGCTACTAAATACTACTTTTCTAGAGTTCAATTCTTAATATATGTCGGCATTTAAATAGAAATGTAGTTGATATACAGTACATACATCAAATCATAACGCAGTATTACCTTTTGATGATATATTAGAAAATTTCTAATCAGCCTATACAAATTTCTTGTTTTCTCGTCGAAAACTTTAAGAGCTCTCTACTACTTTCAGAACTTATTTTAGTGTTTCTGTAAATGAAATTTGAAACGTCCAAAACAATATAATTGTAAAAACATTAATATAATATTTATACGGGCTTCGTGCCTATAACATTTTGCGGTAATTTGGTTGTCACGTTAACTTTTTTTTTGTATTATGAAGTATAAAAGGTAATTTAGAACTGAAAATATAACCGTTTAGGTAAGATTTTCACAACTAAGTTAGCAGTACCACACTATCTGCTAGCAATAAAATTCAGTTTTACGACAATTTTGCAAATTACATAGTTATTCAGTGGGATACCTGAATTTCAGATGACCAAAGGTAATGAATGTTGCGTTACGTTTAATTATTTAAAATGTATGTTATAAAATAGTTTGTACTCAGCCACTTACCTACAGATGTTGGGCTTTTTGAAGAGCTGTCGTTTCTATCTGAAAATCCCTTTTCCCTTTTTTCATCCAACTCTGTATCTGAATCCAATATACTGGGTAACGAGCTAGCTTTCGTACGGAAATTGAAGGCACCCGGGGAGAGGAAGTTTCTGGCATCGAGTTTTCTACAGGATGTTCTGTTATCTCTCGGTGAAAGTTTTAGTGGAGAGTGATTAAATAGAATGGATTGAGGAGAGGCTGCAGGAGATATAATGAGGCGTAAATTTATTGGATTAGAAGGAGCTAGGCAATTTTCGTGGTTATAGGGGGAGTAAAGCTGCCGACCTTCAATGAAATAGGTTTTGTGACCTGAACAAACACATACGTTTTAGAATAAATAAAAGAGGAATCATGCAATTTCAACATTTTTGTTAAGACTTACCAAAAACGTCATCGCCTTCTTCTAAAACATAAGAACCTCCAAGAAACTTGCTAGTTTCTTCCGATATGTGAACTCGACCTGGTTTTCCAGTTGATTCCATTTTATTGGCAAAGCTTACGTCGTTGCTCCATACATCAAATTTAAATCTCCGTGTACCAACAATACCGCAAAGTACAGTACCAGTGTGGACCCCTACTCTCATATTTATTCCTTCACCGCGCACTCTATCAAATTCTTTTATAGCATCAATCATACCTGAAATGTTGATAGTGCGTCAGAATTGTGTCAGTTTGAGCTACAATTTGAAAACATACCGATGTGTTAGGAGAGATATGCATATTATGTATTACATACGTAATAATGTTACGTTTGATTCAGGGGGTGGGCCAGTATCGCAATTTTTTAAGTTATTCTAATACTCACCAAGTCCCATCTCTACACAGCAAGTTGCATGATCTGGTCTTGGTTCTGGACAGCCAGATATACAATAGTAGCAATCGCCTAGCGTAGAAATTTTTTCACATCCGTGATTTTGACATAACTCATCGAATTTTTCAAAGAGATCATTTAAAATATTCACTAATTCTTCAGCACCTTTATTACTTGACATCTTCGTAAAGCCGACAATATCGGCAAACAATATGCTGACGTTATCCATGGAGCTCATGTTGAAAGGTCTAAACAGAGACTTGATGTCTGATGCTCCAGGGTTTGAGTTTCTAGGATTGAGTGGGTTGTGTGGCCTTAAACTAGTATCCGATTCAAGCACTTGTTCCTCTAACAACCAATTAGCAACTTTCGGAGGCATCACAGAAAGTATCATCTTTTCTTTCAGCTGCTTTTCCATCTCAAGTTGTTTCCTTACTAATAAACTTTGCCCTACTTTCATAAAAGTGCCGCGCATTCTGACAAACGTCATAAGATAAATATGTACACCAATAATGTGGACACAGAGTTGCAAAAGAATTCTCACAAACATTCCAGGGCACTGCCATTCTTGTTCTGACAAATGTAACACAATATTGAGCACTTCAAACACTATTGAATATAGGATTCCAATTATAACACAAGCATATAGTGGTAATGGTGTCAGTGTATATATAATGAGCAATATTTCAATGCACATAGTGAAGTGTCCCGACTGGCTTATATCGGCGGCTTGGGAAAATGCAGCTGTTTCTAATCGCGTGGTCAGTGTCACCAGTGATAGGCTGAGTGTACACAGAGCGAGTGCCATAACCAGGGATAGCTTGAATGTATAGATTCTATAAATGTTTGTAAATGTAACAAATAGCATAACAGATGTTATTAAGAGTACCACGCCAAATATAGAACAAAAAGATGGCCATTTTACTGGTATGCCATTCAAACCAAGGACCACAAAGTAGACAAACCATGATATAGAAAATATCAAAATGTATAAAAGTGCAAATCTGAAAGGAGAAAAAATTAAAACCATCAAATAATTTTATCTAATGATAATATTT
The DNA here is from genome assembly GCA_949125395.1 of Diaphora mendica. Taxonomy (NCBI): domain Eukaryota; kingdom Metazoa; phylum Arthropoda; class Insecta; order Lepidoptera; family Erebidae; genus Diaphora; species Diaphora mendica. The sequence goes on along the minus strand of OX421310.1, from coordinate 36,303,421 downwards.
GTGTTGACAAGCATTTCGTAATTTACATCCATGCAACAAAATGATGCATTCATTTCAATAAATCAATTCACTTACCTAAATCTTAGCCTTATTTGCCTAAAGGAACTACTTCTGTATTGGCCTTCGAGTACCTCTGAATCGAATCTAGGATTCCACCAGGTTCCAGGGGCTGCTCTTTCAAATGCGATTGGTATTGTGAGACCACAGCAGTTAGTGGTAGGGTTGTTACGTGCCAGGTAGGCTTGCACGTGTGGCGCAATTCTAATCTGGGCGTCCTCGCCCTCTGAGCACTCAGCATCATGTTTGCTGTCAAATCTATTTGAGCCATCACCGCAGCTTACACACCCACTTTGTTCTGTCATTTTTCAGTAAAAATTATTATGATACCCATCATTAAACTGCAACACCCACTGCTTTGGCCATAATGTGTTTCTGTATGAAAAAAATGCGTTTGTTTAATAAATTATTTAAATCGATACCTTAGGAAACTAGATAATTAAAGATTTTAAATCTTAAAAAAAACATAAGAAAAAAGGGATAAAAATGTACATTACACGTAATACACTTTAAAAAAAAGGAAATCGACAGCATTTTATAGTCAGTTTTATAATGGGCACCCCAAAACAACGGCTCGGCTATCGAATGATCTACGACAATCTACATTTGTCGTGAAAATACAGATAAGGCACTGATTAAGAAGAGGCATAACAAAAGAATGGACCCATTATTCAATCCGGCATTCATTTTGATTAACGCACTAATTACTACTGCTAAGCTGAATTAAATATTTCAATACAAATAACGAGCACATTAATTGAATAATCAAACTAAAAAACGACAAAACCCATTTTCATGATATGAGAAATTTTCTTATTTGCTGAATGAAAGTTAACGACATTCCTTTTATACTTGCTAATTAATACATAGGTATACCTAAGTATATTCAAAATTTCGCGAAGATCAGATAAATGGTGCCACAGCGCATAAAATACGAAGTAACAGAACTAAGATTTCAATAGAAACCTTTGTAACATTTTTATGTATAAACTATCTACTATCGCAGATTCGCGGTTTTTGTGGCTTTTGAATCGATATTGTTCACGGTTTTATTGGTTTTAATTTTGTTTTCAAGTTACCCTATTCTTTTTTTTAAATAAAAATAGTCTGATTTACTCAGAACATCAGCTATCTGCCAGTGAAGATCCCGTCAAAATCGGTCAAACCGTTTCAGAGATTAGCCGGAACAAACAGATAGACAGATAAACATTGAAAAATATTTTTTAGAAGGAAGTAATTTTCATATTCATTTAGTGAAAAGCTGTTAATTTGAAATTACAAATAGAGACTTCAACTTCATTCATTTGTATTGATAATAAGGAAGGTCAGGATACGTAGGCGTAGTAAGAACCAGATCCCGCTAAATTCGTGAAAATCGCAATCCATCAAAAGAGCAAAGCGTGAAAATAGATAGTTGTCGAAATGGTGGTTCGTTGTTGCTGATTTTTTTATCACTATCTCTACTAAGCTAATCTAACCTACCGTTTCATGAACATAAATTTTAATTTTAGATCGATTGCGATCTTGGCCATTCATTAATTTAACCGTTCGCGATTAGAAACTTATTTAAGTTTGACCACTCGCGGTCATTCGCTGTTTTTACAGTTCGCAATTTTGGTTTGAGCTAAAAATGTATATCCGCGGATATTGGCACAAACTCGGACTATAAGTATTCATGAATACCAACCGTAGCGTAACGTCCCCTCGAATACACACCAGCCCCCCTAGCCAAGTTGCGAGCGTTCTTCTTTCTGCAATCGTTAAGACTGTAGTCCTTGAGCGTGGGAATTTGTGATTGAACACCCACATTCATATTTTACATGCACACAAACGCATCGGGCACTGTTGCATACTAACCCTGGCAACTAATAAATTTACTTTCGGTTTTTTCTTCTAGTTACATATTCATGTACTGTTCGCCTTTGAAGAATGTTTAGAATGTCCTACAAAGCACGCAATGTATCTTAGTCATATCGGGAAGCCCGCGGGCTTTAAGTAACTCGTCAACGGCCGAGAATGGGGTTCAAGTGTACCTATTCATTTATAATCATTTCATGGACAAATAATATATTTTTACACAGTATAAAATTAAGTCGCTCGCGCTATCTGTCAGCTTAGATCTTTTACAGTAATCAACGGATTTTAATGCTATGTTATGAAATAAAATTTGTATGATATATGTTATATTAATGGAACATAATGTTTCTTAAAAATATAATTTTTGATCGCTTTTATTGCTCATATTGACTAAATTTTACTACATAGATCTTACTTACTTACGTACTTTTTTCACTTTTTGACAAAAAACGACGCTGAAAAGTATGAAACAAGTTTTGAAAAGCCGTAGTGACGTGTTTTTAAGAGTTATGGTACGTTTCTATTTTAATTTAAGTTTTTACTTTTTTTTATTTAAAATGTTTTGGTGTAGTCACAGAACATAAAGAATAGGTAGAAATGTTATGTGTCTTAATTTACAACGGAACGACTGTCGCCAAACTCAGACAAATGAAAGCACTATTTTATTACTGCACACTAATAACAAATTGTTTTGATTTGATGTTTTTATTTGCTCAAAACTAGCCTACAATACATAAAGTCACACGTTTGATAATATATCTTATCGCGTAATGTTAACAGTTATTTTGCCATAGCGTAAGAAGAACTTACAACGTTTCTTAATCTTGAAAGTAAGAATACTTCATTGCAAGCTATTCAAAAACAGATGGCGTTATTCTAAATGCACGCAATTATAACATTAATCACTATAAGAATAAATTCGATATTTGTGTCATTCTTCGATATTTACCGCTACTCGCTTAGTGTTGTGGCACATATTACAATATTATCAATAATATCGATACCTAACTTTTGTTGTAATAGGACGGAGCAGATAAAAAAAACAAGAATTGAAGGATATCTGAGGAGGTAACATTATAAAGGTAAAGAAGCTAAAAAATAAGTACTTGCATAATAATGTTTATTATTGATATTTAGTTTTATAGGAAATACACATGGTATCAATAATCATAAATTTTATTGACTGCAATGAACAAAAATGCAATACGTCTAATTGTCGACCCGTTGGTATAGTGTTTAGCGATCCTGACTGCTGAGTCAGAGTTCGGAACAGACAGAGAGACAGACAAATTTAAAAAAAATGTTATTTTGGTATACGTCCCGGCCCGTGCCTACAAATTTCGCAGAGAAAAGAATCACGCTTCGACATAAATGGGCCGGCTCGACCGGAGTGATACCACGGCCTCACATGCGTGAAATGGCGCTTGCACTGTGTTTCACTGAGTGAGTGAGGATACCGGAGGCCCATATCCCAACTCCTCCCCCTCCCCACCCCCCAAAGGTCGGCAACGTGCTTGTGACGCCTCTGGTGTTGCGGGTGTCCATGGACAGTGGTAATCGCTTACCATCAGGTGATACGTCTACTCGTTTGCCACCTGTTCCGTAAAAAAAAATTGTACCGTGTACCTACACATGCAGATGCATTTAGCAAAAAGCGGATATAAATATTTAATATTACAAACAGACACTCTTATTATATATATATATTCTTACTATATACTTATTTGTATAGATATTCAATGGTTAAAACAAGTGTTTTTCTTTCAAGGCCACGTAAACAAACAAGCAAAATTTAATATTTATAATTATTATAGTAAGTAAATATAACACGTTTAAAAGTATGCAAATCGATAAAGCTGACATCCTACTTGGCTACATCACTAATCGAGTAGAATAGAAAATACGAGAATAACGTTGGAAACTGATAAGACCCGATCATACCAGATTGAGATTTATGTGAATGGGATAAGGAAGAGTTTAGCTTAAATCGCTAGTCAATTATCAGTTAAATAAAATTGTAAGATTTTATTGATAAAACTTATAAAATTGTACCTACAGATGGTAAGAAACATCTCAATTATCAATCTTTTTCCTTCTGCTATCATTTTTACACTGTAAAACAGAACAGTACTGCATTATGGCGTAAAAAAGAACTTTCACTGGACGACCTATTCAACGCAGCGTTGTAACACGACTATGATACAAAATACCTACAACTCATAAAGGTATGCGTTGCAACGCTTATCAGTGGCAAGCGCGCCACGCCTACTAGTCATTTCTACTTATATCTTTTTGTTTTGTGGGTGTAGTGATAATAATAATTTATATGCAAAGTATATTTTAAATACCTAACATAGAAATATAAAAAAATTGAATAAATACGAACAAAGTCACCAGCAATGCTAATAATACCTATATATATTTGAAATGTACAAGTAACACCCTTTCCGATGATACCAAACACGGCATATTTATGTCAAATTCATTTTTTAATACAGTACTTTATGTCGGCTAGAGGGCGCCACATTAAATTGAGTGACGCGTCATATAGCTTACAAGCAGCGGATGATCAAGACACTTCTAACGATACCTCATTTATCCAGTTCTAATGAGTAGTTAAGGAGCTATGAGGGAACAGATGAACATACATACATAGCCTGTCAAAATCATAACCCTCCTTTGGCTTTGCTGTGGTCGGGTAAAAAAATAAAAAATACAGTTAATTTATAAACTCCTTCTTTTTTTAAGACAGTTAAAAAACAAACTATTTGTCTTAAAATTAATATTAAGAGTGTAAAACTTTGAAATGGAAACTTCCTAAAATATATAATACTAGCTTTTACACGGGGCTTCGCCCACACAAATTTTCATCCCCTGATTTACCCCCTTAGGGGTGGAATTTCAAAAATTCCTTTCTCAGTGCTCACTTACGTTATATAAAGAACCCACATGCAAAATTTCAGGATTCTAACTTCAGCGGTTTGGGCTGCGCGTTGATCTCTGGGTATGTCAGTCAGTCAGTCAGTCACCTAAGTCACCTTCCTCTTTTATTTATATAGATTACAGATATCAGATAATGTAAGGGATAGGGCATCTATTGTTTTACAATTCACCAATTGATTAAATTCGAACAAGGGATGAATAATAATGGAAATGACGTAAAGTGTAGATGGGACCCTTTTTTACAATTTTTGTCTGTCTGTCTGTTTGTGCCGGCTAATCTCTGGAACGGCTGGAGCGATTTTGACGGGATTTTGACTGATAGGTAGCTGACGATATAAGGAGTAACCGCGGTTGGTGTAGTATCGCGGGAAAGACCGTGGGGCTCAGCTAGTTTTTTTTTTCAAAAAAGACAACTTCCGTATATATCCAATAAATCCTGTGTCGCGGGGGACTTTACAAACATACATGACACGGACACAATGGTCACCCAGACTCAGAACAACAATTCGTGGATCACACAGTGTTGTCCCATGTGGGATTTGAACCCACAACACCTGATACAGTAGGAAGCGGCGAGGCAACCGCTTAAACCACTAGACCAACCATGCAGTCAAAAATAAAACTGTAATTTTAAGGTCTTTCATTATTTCAGTAGTAGTTATTCAATTCTAACAGATCATCATTAAATTATTTTTTTTTAACTTTTTTAAAAACAATTTCTCAAAGTGTCTCGGTCTGTCAAAGTGTATTCAAAGTACTCGTCAAGACAAATCAAACGACTCCAAACTCGATAGGTTCCGTCGTTACAAAGTTCCTATGATCACCTTCCAGCTTCTACATCAGATCAGCTCCATGTCATCATAATATAGCATTGTCACGCTATATACATATGCCTACAAAAAATCAACACAATCGGTTGAAGGTATCTGCAAAACTGAGTTGCAAGATTCCGTCTTAATAAATATAGTTAGATATATACATACATAGCAAGTTAAAAAAAAACATAAAAATAAGTTCTGTGTTAATAAAAAATACTAATATTTTTCTTTGAAATTATTCTTTAAAAAAAATTAAATTAAATTCAAGAATACAAATTAACGGTTACAATTCGACACTCACTGGCAACCCACCCTAAAACTTGTCATTTACGTATTATGGAGCTCAGTGCGAACTACAAACGGACGTGGTGTCACTTTGAATATTCGGCGGGCACTGAATTTTTTGAGCGCGATAAAACTTATTTATTGCAATTTACGGGAGACGATATCTACGTACTAAAATGTATGGAACTTTTGTCGCTAAAAATGAATGATGTTTAGCCTTAGATTATGGATTTTTGGTGAGAATTAATAAAAAACTAAAACGGTAAATCTTTTCTCCATACTTTTTTCTCGCGAAATAAGAAAAAAACATTTAAAATAGAGCACGAAATAGGACAGAGTATGCTAATTAAAAAGGTCGATTTCGATGATTTTGATCTTTGTTAAGGCTTTTTTTTCACAAAAATAAAGAATTATTTTATAAATGTCACTCGGTAGATTGGTAGACTGATTTATTAAACTACTGAGATTTTTTTTTTAGTGTCAAATGTGAATTGAGTTGTTTGTGTTTTGCAAAACTGCAAGTGCCTTTTCGCGCGTTTTTAGGGACGCGCCCCTTAAAGCCTAAATTCTCGTGTGTCATTGGCTAATACTTTGTCTAAGATTACTTTGTCTACGACTAGGTAATGAAACTGATAGAAACACTTTTGAAACTTCTTTCTCAAAATTTTCGGAGATTTGGAGGATGAAAATGAGTCAGCCGTTATTTTAATGTACAAGACCAAGGTCAAGACTATCAAATCTAGGTCCGTAAAGGAGTTTGTTTTAATTTGGATCAAAGATCAGCATTAAGGATGCATTTGAAAAGGGAACCAGTATGAACTGAAATGAGTCAAGATGTAATAAATGAATTATTAACCTTAACCTCGAAAGCGAAAGCCTTCTATTGAAGTATTGATGCTAGTAAACAAATCATATTTTTATCCTATCATGTTATTTTAAATAACCTATTACAGTGACAGATATGCCAACCTGAAATTCAGGAAAAAATACTTGTATCTCAGTATTAAACGCTGTGATTCCATATAACTTATTTAAATCAATACAGTGGTGTTAGAAAATGTGCTATTTCCTTTTTAGTTCTACAGACAAACTATTATCAGTATTATCTTTGTTAGGTAAATTACGGTAAATTATATTGTATTGTAAAAACATTAACTCTTTTTTTATGAAGACTTCTATGTCCAGAAGTGGACCATTAAAGGCAGATAAAAGATTACTTTAGATAAACAAGTAGTTAATTATGATAACTTGTAAAGGCCCGTATTCACTTTGATTAGTGCGAGTGCAGGAGTGAAGTGCAGGCAATCAACGATTGGTGGAAAATACGTGTGGACCGCAAATTCGCTGTCCACACGCACTTTCCACCAATCAACGATCACCCGTACTAAGCACCTGCATTCGCACTAAGCAAAGTGAAAACAGGCCTTAAATCACACTTCACACTAATAATATAAAGGCCAAAGTTTGTGAGTGTGTATGTTTGTTACTCTTTCACGCAAAAACTGATTGGCTACTCAGAAAAACACATTGGCTACTATTTGCCACGATAACCGACATACACGCGGGCGTAGCCGCGGGCAACAGCTAGTAAATGTTAATAGTAACTAGCGACCCGCCCCGGCTTCGCACGGGTGGATTTGTGATGCCCCCGCCGACGACACGATCCGTGCATTTTAAATCTGTAATATCTTCTAATATATTCATTTAAATTAGATACTGTAAAGGGCCATTTTAATCTATATTAAATGCACAATGTATTTAATTTACTTAATTGTATAAGGATTCATTCTGTATTGCTTAAAATCACTTCGTAAATAAGCCATTATTTCTCGTAAAAAGAAAGGAATAAAAAATGTTTGTTGTGGGTTATCCCTAAGAGATAGACATATACCGTCGCGGACTTTTTTTGTAGTACTTTTTAAGGTGTACAATACTGTAGTACATTATTTTGATCTATCTCGTAGGGTGCAACCAGCGTTTGCAATGTAAGCGCAAAAAAATGTGTTTATTTGCCACATCACATTAGAAACCTCGAAAATTAACCGTGATTCCATACTATATTATGCATTTATTATACATAAAAACCTTCCTCTTGAATCACTCTATCTATTAAAGAAACCCGCATCAAAATCCGTTGCGTAGTTTTAAAGATTTAAGCAAACAAAGGGATATAGGGACAGAGAAAGCGACTTTGTTTTATACTATTACTAGCGACCCGCCCCGGCTTCGCACGGGTGGATTTCAGATGCCCCCGCCGACGACACGATTTGTGCAATTTAAATCTGTAATATCGAATATATTCATTTAAATTAGAAACTGTAAAGAGCCATTTTGATCTATATTAAATGCACAATGTATTAAATTGCTTAAAATCGCTTCCTAAATAAGCCATTATTTCTCGTAAAAAGAAAGGAATAAAAAATGTTTGTTGTGGGTTATCCCTAAGAGATAGACATATACCGTCGCGGACTTTTTTTGTAGTACTTTTTAAGGTGTACAATACTGTAGTACATTATTTTGATCTATCTCGTAGGGTGCAACCAGCGTTTGCAATGTAAGCGCAAAAAAATGTGTTTATTTGCTACATCACATTAGAAACCTCGAAAATTAACCGTGATTGCATACTATATTACGCATTTATTATACATAAAAACCTTCCTCTTGAATCACTCTATCTATTAAAGAAACCCGCATCAAAATCCGTTGCGTAGTTTTAAAGATTTAAGCAAACAAAGGGATATAGGGACAGAGAAAGCGACTTTGTTTTATACTATGTTGTAGTGATATATATATATTATATATATATATATATTATTATATTTTATTTCACTGACGGGGCCGTTCAAGTATTACGTAAGCAGATTCATTACAATTATTTACCCCCCCACCCTCATTGTCAGCAAAAGTAAGCAAAGCTCTTATCCCTCCCCCCATGCTTACGTAAACATTACTAAATAATTAAATATTTTGGACATCTAACACAACGCCATCTAGTCCCAAACTAAGCAGAGCTTGTATTATGAGTACTTAGGGTTGCTAACTTTTTTTACAAGAAATAAAGTATATTTAGGTCTGAAAAGAATATTAAACAGTATTTTACTTATTGTTAACTAATTTCTTGGGCACGCCTTTATTGCGGCGGTAAGACCCGTTATGGAGGATTGGCTCAAGAGGCATCACGGGAGCCTCTCATGCTGGCTGACACAGGTGATCACTGAGAAAGGATACCTTGGAGAGCACCTGTGTCTGATCCGCAAGGAGCCAAAGTCTGAGTGCAACCACTGCGATGGCCAGACCGTGGACATGGCACTCCACACGCTGCACGCGCTGGCAGAATGTCCGGCGTGGGGCAGGCCGAGGCGTGATCTCGTGATTACGGCAATGTGGCGGAGCGAGAGCGCGTGGAATTCTGCCGTCTCTTTCTGCGAGCAAGTTATGCTTGCGAAGAAGATGGCGGGGAAGACCAGGAGAGGTTTAAAACTCTTCCTTTCCGCCAGGCCCGAGAACAAACGCCGAACGAACGGGAACCGCCGCAGACGACTCGTACGCCGGAGATCGCAAAACGATCTCCGTCCTCCATAAGCGCAAGCCTGGAGGACAGGTGACGCCACCAGTCACCCTAGCAGAAGCAGGCCTGGGTGGTGGCGCGAGTTCTACATAGAGCTCGCGCCCTTTTCCAAATAGAAAAGGAGCATCAAGGTTCCTACACAGGAGGTGGCCGTCTACAAACCGTAGATGGCCCGATGTATGTCGGGGTTCCAGGGATTTCCTTCCTAGAGTGCACCTGGTTCCCCGGCTTCTAGTACCCGAGACGGTGTGCGGTTTTAAGTCGGTTCGAGTCCGACATAGCCACCAGTTTGTGGTATCCGAGGGGATTTCCGCACAAAAAAAGGCTAACTGATTTCTGCACATTTTGTACTTTCGTATTTGTATGACATTTTTTTAAACTTGCTATAGTTTTTTGGTATATCGTGTATTTGTCTATTTGAAACGACATCTTTATATGAAAAATTCAACTTTGGTGAAAGAGGATCCACGTATGGTAAGCAAAGCAAATTAATGTTTGTGTTACAGACAAAAAATAACTTGCTTTGCTTACATTTTGCGTGCGTCAAATTGTCAGTCTTAAGAAACAATAGATTAACGGAAAAAATACTTATTCGCGCGGTAATTCCCCTATTCGGTTCTAAGCGAGTAAGCATAATTTGTGGGAATCCCCAAAAATGTGTTTCGTTTTAAACATTGACAATGCTTAGGTTGCCATATGTGTAAAAAAGTAAATAAATACTGCTTACGTAATCACCGTCCAGACCCCCCCGCCCCCCATGTCATCAAAAATAAGCAAAGCCAAGACCCCCCTATAGTGTTTACGTAATACTTGAACGGCCCCTGATCAGCAAACTGTCTTTGTATAGTTTTTGTATATCAATATAAATACTGGACAGGTTTACATTATTTTTAAACCAAATATTGTTTAAAGATTATATCTTTCTTGCATTTTCTACATATAAACTTTAAATATTCCAAATAGGGTTGTAACGGAACTTCGTCTCCGCCTCCGTTACTGCGGAAGTTCCGCAAGAAATCCTATCTTCGCTTCCGCCTCCGCCTCCGTACAATTTTTGCGGAGTTATAACGGAGGTTTATTTGCGAATCATAGAAAGTTCGCACGCCTAGTTTGATCTATCTTTTGGCGCCGCCAAGTTCAGTGCCAAGTGAACAATTACTTAATTCAGCTGGCTTACTTTATGGACCCCTTAGAAATCATCTAGAAGGTGACAAAGCTGCAAAACTAATGTATGGCAAATATAATTTGTCTCTCCTTAATTTTGGTTACTAGAAGTAATGTTTCTATTATTTATAGTTCAGTCATTTTAAGTTTTATCTGCAGAAAAATTCCTAGGGTACTGAATTTTTGTATACATCTTTATTACGGTGTTGTAATGAAGATGTGAAAAATCAACATAGATATTGTGCCAGCTATCGGAGTAGAGCTCTGAGAAAGCGACTAGAATGCACTCATATACGGTCTTGCATACCGTACACCAAGTCATAAACTCTATTGCTTTATCTGATACTTGGGCGTTTTGTGAAAAATATACTTTTATTGTAGAGCTTTGGGAACCAAGTAAAATCTACTACGAGTATATTTATTAAACAAACGACCTTCACTGGCAGATGTTTCGTGTTTCGAGATCTTTCCCTTTAAACCTACTGCCTGTCGGACTGTATTTAGATCAGTTGAAAATTATTTCTTGATGTGGATTTTTCACATCTTCATTACAACGCCGCAATAAAGATGTGTACAAAAATTCAGCTCAACAAGATTTTTTCCGCAGATTGCGGTTTATGATGCCTAAAATGACTGGACTATTATATGTTTGTTTACTTATGTGAGTAAACATCATGGATGTATTTTGTATGTTTGCAAAGTTTTAACGAACAACAAATTAAACATTTTTCTCCATCTATTTTACCTCCGCCTCCGTTAACCTCCACTTCTGCAGAGGTGAAACTCGTCGCCTCCGTTGAGAAGGCCTCCGTTACAACCCTAATTCCAAATATAAAACTTCCATGCATTTCATGCTAGGCAAAGCTTTTACTACACATTTATGCATAGATGCGTAAAAAGTTATTTTTTAATATTCAGTTTTCTATTTTGATTCCTATATGGGTCAATATTAATTTGCTATTTGGACAAAACAAGTTTTTGCATATTTTATAGAAATAAAAGGCTACTTTATTTTGTAACTATTTTTATTTAATACTTCAGTATCATACCTCTATGTCATTTAACTTTTAGGAAAGTATTAGGTCTTTACCTATGAAATTGCCGTTCTTCAGTACTGGTCATTTCAAATAAAAAAAGTTTGTAATGGCTCTGTATTCTAAATTCAAATTAATTCTGTTTTAAAACCATGACATTCTATTAGCAAAATCAGTCTTTTGTTTTTTGATTAGCGTTGTATTTTCATTACATTTAAACATTTTTCGTCATAATGGATACTTTAAAAAATCGTGTAATTATGGAATATGAGTTCCGTCGTGGCACCAACGCGACACTAACGGCACGTAACATCAAAAACGTTTACGGAGAGAACTGCACAAACGAACGCACAACCCGTTATTGGTTTTCCCGTTTCCGTTCTGGAAATTTTGACTTGAAAAATGAAGCTCGTGGTCGTCCGGAGACTTTGGTTAACAATAATGAATTAAAGGCGATTGTGGAAGCTGACGAAACTCAATCTACAGCTGAGCTAGCAGCAGCTTTTAATGTAAGCATCAAAACAATATTGATCCATTTGCGACAAATTGGCAAGGTAAAAAAGCTTGATAGATGGGTGCCCCACGACCTTAACGATCGCCAGCGCAACGTACGCGTCGAGACCTGCCTTGCGCTGTTCAACAGACAAAGAAATGAAGGAATTTTGAAACGAATTGTTACGTGCGACGAAAAATGGATTCTGTTCGACAATCGAAAGCGCTCAGTAAGTTGGTTAGACCCTGGTTCAGCACCAAAGCAATGCCCTAAACCAAAAATGACCCCTAAAAAGGTGATGGACACTGTTTGGTGGTCTAGTGCGGGTATGATTCACCACAGCTTTTTACAAAACGGCATGAGCATCAATGCAGATGTGTACTGTGAAGAACTGGAGAGAATGATGGAGAAGCTTGCACATCTGCAACCAGCTTTGGTCAATCGGTCGTCCCCACTGCTCCTTCACGACAACGCGCGACCCCATACTGCGCAACAGACAGTCTCCAAGCTGCAAGAGCTGGGGTTGGAAGCTCTCCCTCATCCGCCATACTCACCAGACCTTGCACCTACCGACTATTACTTTTTCGAAAATTTAAACAACTTTTTAGTGGGTAAAAATTCCAATTCCCGAGAGGCAGTACAAAATGCCTTTGAAGAGTTTGTTGCCTCCCGTCCAGCTGATTTTTACAAGAAGGGCATCAATAAACTGCCAATACGTTGGCAAAGATGCGTCGATTGCATGGCTGATTACTTCGAATAACAGAAATAAAGAAAATGAAAAAATAAGTACTTTCACTTATTGCATACAAAACGGCAATTTCATAGGTAAAGAAAGACCTATTATTATAAAACATAATTAGCAAAAAAAAATGTTTTTGCCATAATAGTCATATTTCCCGCCGGGGCAAAATCCCGATTTAGGAACATATTTTTTCATAACTAAACTGATAAGTAATGTTAACTTAAATGTTTATTTAATATGTAATTTATACTCACGATTGTCGGCACTTGATAATTAAAATCACTTGTACTTATTCCACAATTTTTTTTTTTTTTTGTAAACCTTTGATGATGCCATAAGGCGAAACCGGTCAGGTGTAAACAAAAATAAAATAGTGGAATAAGTACAAGTGATTTTAATTCAAAAATGTATTTATTTAATATGTATGTTACATATTGATAGTTCATTTGTAAAGCCTAGTTATACTATTTTATTAGAATTTTCAAGTCCAAATTCATACTTCAAATTTGGAGAATACCTAATAGGTCATTAGTCTGCCAAAATTTCATTTTGAAAAATACCGTCAGTGGCAAACCCAATCAAAAACGTTAAGATAGACGCGGCGACAATCATTGTGATTTTTGGGTCGAAAGACGCCATGTTATCAGAACATCGGTTACCAGTGTCATTGAAGCACGATATTCAGTGAGTGTCTCTAACTGTGGTCATATTTCCTGTACATCAAAACATTACTAAAACATGAGTAGGTATATCTTGAAAATATTCATGCATATACTTGAATTATGTGATAACGTGTTCAGATGTTAATTGATCTTACTTTATTTAAATGTTAAAATCAAAATATGGAAGAAAATGTCCCATTCTGTCATTTTCCTGTCGTCATTAGTCTGTCATACCTATGGCAGGATAATGACAACTAGGCAGGATAATTACTTCTTGTGACTTCCTAGAGAAGAGTAGACCTGGATTTTTGATATGAATTTCAGCTTGATACTGACATTTGACAACAAACTCAAACTGACTACAGAGTGATCCTATAATGGTTACGTTTTTTTCCTTTTGAAGTACGGAACACTAAAAACAAGAATGTGCCGCATAGTCACTGAGAGCCTATTGAAAAATCAGTGAAAAAAGAGGTCTGAAAAGTTTCAGATGATACGAAGCACAAGATAATCATATTTTAAGAATATAGTCGAATTTGTGCAGGAAAGAAGGAAACTAGAAATAAAGAGAAGAAACAAAAGATATTAAAAGGCATATATAAGTTACGTTTCGGTCTTATTTGACGATAAATATTTTGATTTCAATTTTGGTTGTTTGGTTGCAAATTGTCATAATAGGCTAAAGTTAACGGAACACACGTTTATTGAATATAATACACTATATTACAATTTTACTACTACTAATAAACTTAAAAAAGTATAAAATATTGAAAAAAAATATAACTCGTTTTGCCCAAATAGCAAATATTGACCCATATAATATTTTTTTTGCGTTGTTGGTGAAAAAGTTATTAATTTATTTATGTCCTACAAAATTACATTTTTACACCTTTTATAACATCTATCATGACTTCTGCTCTCAGAATTATTTAATCATTACTGTTTGGACAAAATCCAATATGTATACCAAAAATTCCAAAGGGTTAAAAGGAGAGTTATGTTCCTGATTATGAATATTTATTAATAAAATATATAAATTGATAATTAATTAAATAATTTAATGACATAAATTACTATAAATTTAGATTTTTTTAATATACCTACCTACTATAGATAACTTAACTGAAAGTACTATTTTTTTTAATGCTTACAATCAATAACAATGTAATGTAGTAGAAGTAATGATAAAAAAAAAAATACATTTATTTCAAATTAAATTAAAGAATAAAAAACTATTTACTTCCACTTGTTATATCAATTAGAATAAAACAAAACTAAGTCATATTAAGCATAATATGTATTAGACACCTAACAAAAAAGTACGTGTTAAACTAAACAAATCACTGTAATGAGAATTTCACACGATTTTTTACTATTTATTTAATATGGATATTACTTACCAATTCATTCTGTGTTTTTGACGTTTATTGATCAAGGTTATCAATTTATTTATGTGTAAACAATTACAACCAAACCGTAAACGTAATCACATACTAACTATTTTTTAAAGTAACTAATCGAATAAATACAATTTACTGAAACAACCACACGAAGAGTATAAAATTCAGAAAAAGTCACAATTTACACACATACATATCACCAATAGTCGTAGGGATGCCCTTGCTTTTGGATAAGTCGATTTTACAGAGATTCCACTATTTATGATTGAGATATTATTTTAATTACTAGACGAATAATTGTTAGTTTAATTAATAAAAGGACTTATATGACAATTATAATAAACAAAGTACCTACTTATCGCAGACTACATCTTTGATAATTTTGCGAACAATTTTAACACAGAACACATTTAAATTTTAAAATGTTTCTATAAAATATCGAAATATTTTTGTAGGCTTTAATTGTCAAATTAAATATGACGAACAAGGAGGTCATTTAGTTATTATTTTGTAGCACATGCTACTTAAATGGATGTTAAAGTTTTCGTAAAGACTGAAATACAGCATACGTCGTAGAGTCTGCATAAGTAAATTAAAGCAGTAGATAAAGTTGCTAAAATTTGTAATTTTTTTATGAAATTTATTTTTTAGACCCAGTATGTCAAATCGTGAAAGCTCTGGAGCATATAAACTTGAAGGGCATCCGAACGGGCGGAAAGCGTGATCGCAGTAGAGAGACTGAGTTTGAGCAATGTCTGTCTCTCTCACGCAAGCTTATTTTTGGTTGATGTATTTCCCGCCAAATCATTCATGCAAATTAGTATGTGTACACCAATCAGAAGCTTTCGTGAGAGAGACAGACACTCAGTGTACCCAAACTCAGTCTCTCTCTACTCCGATCACGCTTTCCGCCTGTTCGGAAGCCTCTTTAAATATATATACTCCAAGATGAAAGCTGAATCAGTAAGTTATAAATCGACTAAAATATTTTTGCTAATTAATTGTAACCCCAGAGTCCTATTAAATTTATTCCTGGTAAATCACTTCGTTAGACTACATACTTATTACTGCATTAGGGTGTGTTTTTTACTGAATTTAAATTAAACAATAAAATGACATGCAGATACAGCTATTATAACATACTCGTAGCACTTTACTCGTCTAATTTAAACATTTTCAATAAACAAATCCGAAACTTATAGGCGGTAAAATCACACAGTGATTTATCGTAGCGATTTATCTGTGCAGTAGACATCGAGATATTACGTACTACGTACTAGAGGAGCCACTCAAAAAGTCAAAACCAATTTTAAGTTCAGTTTATATTTGAATTAAAACTAAAAAGCAGAGCAGCGAAACAATAATTAGTAGTCTAATCCAACAGTATTAACAAGCAGCGCTCTATCGCATTTGAGCTGTAGTTTCCTCGCGAGCGAAATGTCATAAGCGCCGTGATTTTCATGGCGCTTACGCATTTTGGCCAACGAACTGTTGTAAAGATTCGCTTTCATAGAGTAAGCGCCAAGCAACAAAGCAGAACGGATAAATAGCTTTACACCTACGAAGCTTTATTAAGAAATTCACACTGAGTAAATAGTACTTCAATAGCTTTGCCAGTTTCAGTTTTTTTGTAGAATGCATCGTGGTATAAAATATAAAAGCCGAATATTAAATTTTTAAATTATACTTTAAGTATAATTTTAAGTATAATTATTACAAAAAAAAATGTTATGGGTTATTTACGAAACTATTTTTAACAACATATTATTTTTCCTTATCCAATTAAATACGTTAGATACGTTGTGCATTTGACGTCAGTTAATTCTACCTAAATATCACTTCTGTATGTTTTACTCTAAGTACTCTATGTCGAGTGAGGCAACAATGGCGTCTTAAAATATTTTGTTCGTATTTAATTTTAAAACAATTATATCTAGTTAATTACTGGTGAAAAGTTATTCCTTTGTTTTTTTCCGTATTCCTTGTATTATTAGTGCAATATCTCAAGACCCAAAATGGCATATTTCACGAGTTTTAGAACGTTTTTAAATTTAAACAATTACACGCTAATGCCACCACTTCAGCAGAGTGTAGCTAGCAAGCGACTCAAGGACTCAAGGAAGGAAGTGCGGCGCAATCGCCGCAATTGAATGGAACACCGCAGTTATGAGTAGCGTCTTCTCTATACATTATATCTCGATGGCAGTAGACCAGTGTCGATAAGTTTTAAAACCAAAAAAAATAATAGTAGAATGAAACCCATTAGTAACCAAAAGTAAAAAGTAGAGGGGAATATTATAAAAATGAAAGGAAAAATAATTTACGGGCGATCTGAGGTCGGGAAGGGGATGGGGGGGAGGTTTTAAGGGTAAAAACGGTTTTTCTCGATTTCCGGCAAAACTAAAAGTCCTATGGAAAAAAGTCAAATGGCAAAGTTGTAGGTAATAAAAAGATGTAAGCTTTTGTATTTACACTTTTATCACATAACCTCAAAATTTATGTGAAAAATTCAAAAAACCACGTTTTTGAAAATGAAAATTTTTATGAAAATCCTTATTAATGGGCTCTTGATTAAACATCACTATCACTACATAGTATAAAACAAAGTCGCTTCTCCTGTCTGTCTGTCCCTATAAATGCTTAGATCTGAAAAGTACGCAACAGATTTTGAAGCGGTTTTCTTTAATAGATAGAGTGATTCAAGAGGAAGGTTTATATGTATAATATAGTAGAGAAACACCAATAATTTTTAAAGATTTCCAATGTGATGTCGTAACTAAACACATTTTGTGCGCTCATATTGCAAACGCTGGCTGAATCCTACGAGATAGATGAAAATAATGTACTACAGTATTATATATACAGCGATAGTATATGTCTATCTCTAAGGGATAACCCACAATAACCATTTTTATTCCTTTCTTTTTACGAGAAAAAATGGCTTATTTACGAAGTGATTTTAAGCGATACAGCATTGATCCTTATTCAATTAAGTACCTTAAATACATTGTGCATTTCATATAGACCAATATGACCCTGTACAGTATGTAATTTAAATGAATATATTCGAAGATATATACCAGATTTTAACTGCACGAACCGTGTCGTCAGTGGGTGCATCTAAAATCCATACGTGCGAAACTGCGGCGGGTCGCTAGTTAATAAATAAAACGTTTAAAACATGAATAAATTTATTCATACTTACTTACAGTTTTTAATTAAATACATAATTATGATCAACTTCCACGCTAGTGTATTATATTTTTTTTTGTGAAAAAATGTAATGTATACACAAATTATAACGAGAACATAATGTCTGAGACAATGTTGTCGGTTCCTCGGGGCCCCCCTGGTGATGGGGGCCCTGGGCACAGGCCCCGTGTGCCCTTATGGTAAAGACGGCACTGTGGGTCGCCGTCTCAAGACGGCCTCTCGGTCCTCGTATATGATGGTCTATCTATCAGCCTATTGCCGTCCACTGCTGAACGAAGGCCTCCCCCAAAGAGCGCCAACCATCCCGGTCTTGGGCAGTCCGCATCCATCCGCCGCCAGCCACTTTCCTCAAGTCGTCGGTCCATCGTGCCGCAGGGCGCCCTACACTGCGTTTGCCCAATCGTGGTCTCCACTCTAGCACTTGTCGGCTCCAGCGACCATCAGTCCGCCTGGAGACATGACCGGCCCACTTCCACTTCAGCGTGCTGATCCTGCGTGCAATATCGGTTACTCCAGTTCTCTTTCGAATTGTCTCATTACGAATTTTATCGACAAGAGAAACACCCAGCATCGCACGCTCCATCGCACGCTGAGCTACTTTGAACTTGTGGACCAGTCCGACGGTGAGTGTCCACGTCTCGGCTCCATATGTCATTACGGGCAGGACGCACTGATTGAAAACCTTGGTTTTCAGTGATTGCGGGATCGACGACTCGAAGATATGACGAAGCTTCCCATATGCCGCCCAGCCCAGACGGATTCTTCTATTGGCCTCCCGATCGAAGTTGTGTCGGCCGAGTTGAATAGTTTGGCCAAGATAAACATATTCCCGCACAACCTCGATAATAACGCCATTAACGGCTACGGGACTCGGAGGTACATGCATATTGTGCATTATTTTGGTCTTGTCAATTTTCTTGTCTTGTCATTCATCCGGAGTCCCACTCGTCTCGAAGAATCGTCCAAACTGTTCAGCATTACTTCGATATCATGCAGAGACTCCGCCAGAATCACAATGTCGTCTGCAAATCGCAAGTGTGAGACGTATTGACCGTTGACATTGATTCCCCGTCCATTCCAATCGAGTGTTTTGAAGACATCTTCCAATGCATTGGTAAACAGTTTCGGAGAAATTATATCTCCTTGTCTAACCCCACGATGCAATGGAATTGGTCTTGTACTCTGTTCTTGTACTTGGACGGTCATCGTTGCGGCTTCGTACAAACATCTCAGCACTTGGATATATCGGCAGTCGACTAGGCACCTTTGCATAGATTCCAGGACAGCCCAGGTCTCGATGGTGTCGAAGGCTTTTTCGTAGTCCACATACGCTAGGCAGAGAGGCTGGTTGTATTCCTCTGTCTTTTGAATAATTTGCCTTAATGTGTGTATGTGGTCCACAGTGCTGAAGCCCCTTCGAAACCCAGCCTGCTCCACGGGCTGGAAGTCATCAAATTTTTGAGCAAGACGATTTGTAATGACCCTCGAAAACAACTTGTACACATGACTCAGGAGTGATATTGGGCGGTAGTTCTTCAGTAGGCTTTTATCTCCTTTTTTGAAGAATAATACTACCACACTCCTGCTCCATGCCCCCGGAGTAGTGCCAGTGTGAATGACGGAGTTAAATAACTTTGAGAGCCCTACTAATATGGGAGTTCCTCCGGCTTTTAGGAGCTCGATTGTAACTCCGTCTTCACCCGGAGCTTTGTTGTTGCTAAGTTGTTCGAGCGCCATTACAATCTCGTCCAGATCGATATCAGGAAGCTCGTCTGTGAGGTGGCGTGTTAATCTGGCACGCGGGTCATCCGCGCTGTGGATTTCGGGTGGGCGGGTTCGTGAGGTGTATAGGTCTTCATAAAATCTCTCGACTTCAGCGAGAATCTCTGTTTTAGAGGTGACGGTGGTGCCTTGTGCTGTTTGGAGCTTGGACAGGTGACAACAGGAAGCCTTAGGCTTGGCAAAGACTTTTGAGCCTCTATTTCGAACAATCGCGTCCTCGATCGTTCGCGTATTCGCTTGGCGTCTCGTCTTACCAGCCTCTTTATTTGCCTATTTAGTACCTGTCGCTCAGATGGTGTGGCGTTTACTGTTTCTCGTCTTTTCCTCATCAGATTCAGAGTCTCGCTGGTGAGCTTCGACTTGCGTCCAGGGCTCTTCGGTCGAAAGTGATTGTAACCCACCTCGCGGATAACGCGCACCAGGCTATTGGTAATGTCGTCTACGTCCTGCACGGTTTCCAACATAGCGAATCGATTTCGGAGTTCCAATTGGAAGTTTTCACATCCAGCCTTGATCTGGGGCAGAGATGGCCTAAGAGACGACTTCATAAGGCGCGCCCGTTCTGTTTTAATCGATAAATTCAGGGTGCCTCTTACGAGTCGATGATCGCTACCGGTATTTAACCTGTTGATCACAGAGACATCCCTGAAAATATGACGCTTGTTTGTGATGATGAAGTCGATCTCGTTCTTTGTCACATTATCGGGGCTTCGCCATGTCCACTTCCTTTGGGGCTTCTTCTGGAAAAAAGTATTCATCAAAAAGAGCTCCTGTGCCTCGAGGAAGTTCACCAGCATTTGCCCCCGGTGGTTTCTAACTCCGTAGCCAAACGGTCCTAATCTGGATTCGCCATACTCTTGTACTCCCGTTTTCGCATTGAAGTCGCCCATAACAACCGTGTGGGAAGTGTTGGTATGAGACAGAGCCTTGACTATGTCCTCGTACATGGCTTCGACCTCGTCGTCTGGATGTGACGTCGTGGGAGCGTACACTTGTACAACTGTCAAGGAGTACCTTTTGGATAATTTTAAGACAAGGTACGCTACCCTTGACGAAACACTGCCAACTTCCTCCACGTTGCCCCTGAGCGACTTATGGATCATAAAACCGACGCCACCTTGGGATGATTGGTCTCCTTCTCGGAAGTAGAGAAGGTGGCCGGAATCTAGGGCTATTGTATCCTCCCCCTGTCTTCGGACTTCTGATAGCCCCAGAATATGCCAATTTAAACGGCTCACCTCCGCTTCCAATTCTGCTAGGCGATCGTCCAGCCGCAGAGTGCGTCCATTGTACGTCGCCAAAAACAGTCGCCGGTGGTACCCTACCCTAACCCGGGGATTCCTAGCACCCCCTGTCGCACCGTTACCGTGGCCGGTACCGTGGCCAGGAATAGTACGACTACCGGGAACTGGGGGCCGTGCTGTGTGGTTGCAAATCATGTGGGGGGAAAATGCCATAGTCACCACGCTTGGCAAGCGGGTTGGTGACCCCAGTAGCGAGAATCATTATCTGGTGGCGCTGCTGCCCGTCAACAGTACTGAATTTAGTGGTTCTCGCAGTTGTGTGGTTATACCGCCATGAGTCGGTCGCCAGAGCCTCGTTCGTTATTTAGCAGGGTGTACCACGTGCAGGTGAGGTTGACGTTACGGGGCCTAAGATGGTGGTAGTCCCGCTTACCCCCCCTTATATGATGGTACGCTCTTCTAAATAGTCTGCCACTAGCCGCTTCAGGTACTGTGGCGCGCCGTGGTTGTGATGTGCTTCCCTGATGCAGCTAAATGGTACACTATTGAATATGTTGGCGATGTCGAACGACACCATCAATAGCACGCCGCCACAGCCCACTGCCTCTTCGGCCACGACCCACAGGCGCAACACGGCATCGACCGTCGAACGCCCCTCTCGGGATGCGAATTGAGCGTCCGACGGATCGGGCACTATCCTTTCAAACAATTTGCCCGCCTCGTCCAGCAACACGATGGGCCTATAGGCCGCGACCGAATCGGTAGGGGTAAGACCGCAGGTATAGTTTGCTAGTTACATATTATTTTTGACTGCTGCCCCACCCTGGGCCCATGGCTGGCTACGCCCATGATACTATTTATTGATATAGTCTTGGAGAGTGGTCTATGTCTAGGTACCTCACCTCAGCAACCTATGTTTGTTATTTTTGGGATTCATTCTATCATTTTAAATGAAAACTCAATTATATATATTTTATCAAAGCTATTTTATTTTATAACTCACAGTCCTGCTATTCCATGCGTACTTTTTTATCTTAAATACTTCCTATCACGAGTCTCGAATTCTTAGTTTGTGTCTTAACGCAAATAGATAATGTGATATTTCGTAATTCGTTATGTGATATTATGAAAAAGAACCATAAAAAAATAAAAAGAATACCATATTCCGGTAGAGAACTGCAAATTTTAGTTCAATTTAGGGCTGCTTTAAGGGGGAATTACAGGTTTCCTTCCCTGATTTGATTCCAAAGAAATAGGTCCTTTATTATTATGTACCTACTATTCACGTTATTGCCCTTATCTTCGTGAAATTGGCACCCGCAAGCAGGGTACGGGCGGTTTTTGAAACGTTTGTCATAAGGCCTGGATGCGGGAAACCATTTTATACTAGGACTACACCTGATCGGAACAGTAGTAAATATTCCCTGAAAATGAAAAGAGAACGTTAATCTTTTCCTTGACCTGAATAAGCGGGAGGAAAAAATGTATGAAAATCCATTTCTAACGTGTATTAGCGGGAGAGAAAGTTGTATGATTTTTCATTTCTCATCATTTATTTATCTATGGCGCGCGCCTGCCCAAGGAGTTTTCATATAATCATATTATCGGTCAAATTCTAAGCTAAACTGTGTCTTACATGGTGTCTTACGTTTTGATTTAATTTTAAAAATAAAGTAAAATGTCGACTTCTAGCAGTGAAAACATAACTTTTTTGAAATTTTGAAATTTTTTTTTGTATTCGAAAGGGTATGCTTCCGAGGTGGTCCCATTGCCAGCATATCAGGATCTGATGATGGGATCCCAGGGAAATCGAGGGAAACCCTCATTTTTTATAGGCACATACTATGTTTTTCGTATATTTTTTGAAGGTACACCGGTATTTGCGTCTGGTAGTCATCATTTTATGATGATGAGCTGATGATGTAAGGTACTACTCCTTAACGGTTAGGAGTTGGAGGATAAATCTTTAAATATCATATGTATATATGTTACCTTTAGTCGTATTCTTTCAAATTATTTAGGTAAGCTGATGATGGAAGGTACAACTCCTCAACGGTTAGGAGTTGGAGGATAATTCTTTCAATTTCATACGTATCTAAAGACCTTCAGTCGTATACTTTCAAGTTATTTAGGTAGCTAGTCAACAAGTATGGAACTTGTTGACTAGACTATTTGGGCCTCCGGTCTCGCACTCACCAACGAAACACGACAGCACGAACCCTGTTATTTTACGTTTTCTTTTCTGTGCGGGGGTAGTTCCGCCCCTGTCGAGCCGGCCCGTTCGTGCTGAAATCAGCGTGGCTCTACTACCTCTAATCAAAGGCGAAGGTCTAACAATGCAGAAAAATTTCACGAAAACTAATAGTTTAAATTTGCTACGTATAGACACGATTATGGTGGCAAGGTAATAATAATAATATAATGTAATATATAATTGCCAATAATCTCGAACATGTGTTCTTTTTGTGGTATTTTCACAAAAAGGCACTACGCAATACTGGTAATATAATTTTAAACTCACATTGAAATGAAAGAAAGACGACAGAAACTCTAACCTACACTAATGTCTGAGAAAAATGACGCCACTTGACAGCGATTGTGTTTTTGGCGGGAAAATACACACATCAAAAGTGTCTAGGGATCAAGCATTTTTATGCGGATTTCTTGAGATTGAGATGTGGCTTTGGCCCTGGCCTGCTCAGTCGCCAGACTTGAACCCGATTGAGCATGCACGGGATATGCTACAGAGAAGAGCTCTGCCGAATATGGAGGGTATCCAGTCGCAAGAAGACCTTTTTTTGTTGTTGCAACGAACATGGGCGGCAATTCCACAGCGTGATTTGCATGAACTCATTTTGAGTATGCCAAACCGATTCTTGTGTTGTTAGTGTTCGCGGTAGAAACACGGATTATTAATTGTTTAAGTTACCTAATAAAATTTTAAAGAAAACTGTTATTTCAGTCTTTTTTTCGAACTTTAATGTTAGTGGTTCAAATGTCAAAAATCCCTTTATTAGGAAAATGGCAAATTTCTTTATTAATGCAAAGGTGACTTGGTTTATCGTTACTGTGACAAACGAAAACACTTTAATTGATGAATCCTTATAGAAATTTTTAATTAATATCAATCAGGAGAAAAGTTATTGCAAAAATATATGTTGATCCCTAGACACATATGTTGATCCCTAGACACTTTTGATGTGTGTATTTAATTTGAATTATGTTTTTAAGTTTTACCATTGTCAGCCTTTTTTTTACGCAAATATTTTTTTTGTAGCTTAAAATTGATCATTAATTAAATTGAAACACTTTTTGAAAAATAGGCAATTACCCACCAACTTTCAAGACAAATCTGAGAAACTGTGTAAGAACCAAGAAATGACAATTACACACATCAAAAGTGTCTAGGGATCAACATTTGTGTCTAGGGATCAACATATATTTTTGCAATAACTTTTCTCCTGATTGATATTAATTAAAATTTTCTTTAAGGATTCATCAAATAAAGTGTTTTCGTTTGTCACAGTAACGATAAACCAAGTCACCTTTGCAATAATAAAGAAATTTGCCATTTTCCTAATAAAGGAATTTTTGACATTTGAACCACTAACATTAAAGTTCGAAAAAAAGACTGAAATAACAGTTTTCTTTAAAATTTTATTAGGTAACTTAAACAATTAATAATCCGTGTTTCTACCGCGAACACTAACAACACAAGAATCGGTTTGGCATACTCAAAATGAGTTCATCCAAATCACGCTGTGGAATGGCCGCCCATGTTCGTTGCAACAACAAAAAAAGGTCTTCTTGCGACTAGATACCCTCCATATTCGGCAGAGCTCTTCTCTGTAGCATATCCCATGCATGCTCAGTCAGGTTCAAGTCTGGCGACTGAGCAGGCCAGGGCCAAAGCCACATCTCAATCTCAAGAAATCCGCATAAAAATGCTTGATCCCTAGACACTTTTGATGTGTGTAGTTAAAGTTAATTCAATTGAGATGCCTCGTTTTCCCGATATTAAGAAAAACATAAATAAAATAGTTTGTTCACCTTTTATTAATACAATATTACTTATACAAAAATATATTTTGTATCCATGTATAATAATACTATTATAAACCAAACTGTATAGTGCTACACCAGTTCATTACATCAAAAAGTATATAAATTACTTTTTAATAATATCAAAATGCAAAAATATATTTTAGAAATACACAGCTGCAGTAAATATTTCCTCTATCATAATATCACTTTCTAAATCACAATCGGCTCTCAGTATAGATCCTCTAATTTTCTGTGTTATCTTTGATATTACTGCAACTTCAATAATTATTATAAAATTGGGAAAGCAACAAAATCATAATTTATAGATAATATATAAAGATGATGGTTGAAGAAATGCAATAAGAGTATCATTTTAAAACAATGTGTTACAAAATTTTAATCTATGTACTTACTTCAAAACTAGATTAAGAATATGTACTCTTCAAAAGACATAATATTAAACTAAGCATGACCACTGCAAATGTTTGTTTTTATTATATATACATATATGGCTATACAAATTAACTATGTATTTTTTTAGAGTCAACTAATTCAACTTTTCCAGACAGAGATTACATGGGTTGACCCATATAATCTCTGTCTGGTATATTTAATTAAATACGTAAATAATAACATAATAATTTCAATTTATTTTTTACAAATTGCTATAAGACTTTTTCTAAAACATTATGTAAGAAAATAAAGATTTTATTCTGTTGATGTGGTAATATTCAGTATAACAATATCTTTCGTGTGTGGACTGAGGGACCACAGTATAGTTGTTGTATTTTTTTTATCGTTGATGATTTGTGCTCAGTTATTTAGTATTTATCTTTACAAATTCTCTACTAAATGTCTGCAGTCACAATACCTTATTTTTTTACATACTTGCCGAGATCCGGCTGATGGTATGTGAGGATTGAGGGACCACACTTAAAGGGCTGTAGTTTTTAATATATCTTTTTACAAATTCTCATATTTGTTCTACAATTGTTTTGAGCCTACTACTAATTCTTATAAAAATTTCAAACAAAAATATCACTATGGTCCCTCAGTTCACACGCACACCGCATCTATCTCTCATCATTTCATCAATGTTTCGTTATGACGTTGTCACGTTAAACTATTGTCCGTAAACAGACTTTACAGACAACCATTTTTATTAAATAATGATTGTGTGTATGGATACATGTATACTTTGAGACCGTTTAAACATATTACTCATTAGTTGAATAGAATCTAAACACAAATATTACCACGATAGTTAGCAAAGTTTGTAAGATTTACCAAAAGATTTTTTGTGATTCTAATCTTATCTTATTGAATAATACATTTGGTAACTACTATAATGTAACATAAATATATCAATTTAAATATCAACAGTAGATTCTATTCATTAAATATTTAAAATTATCACAAAACATTCTAATAAATGAATACCTCGGGTATTCAATGGAGAAATACATATATACTACACCCCTCTAACACGGAACTATTAAAATACTTCCAACCAAAAGGAAGACAGTTTTCACTAACCAAAATTTTGTTACCAAAAACTTTGTTCAATAAAATGTTAATTCATTTTACAATTAAGGCACACCAGAAGCACCAAGAATAACTCTTATTCAATTATTTATCAAATTATTGTCACCTTTATACTGATCATACATTTTGTGTATAATAAAGTACACCTAATTAATTTAAATAGTTAACAATTAATATTAAAACTATCAAATAGAAAAAGATAAAATCTTTGTAAATTTTCATATTCATTGAGATATACAATTTAACTCACTTTATATTTGCCTGCCTATTCTTGTGCATAGGACACATTTATCAACTACTTTGACATCTTGGAAAAGTGAGTCAATCTACACATCCGTAAATATTTAAAAAAAACATGTCAATAGGGAATATGCATGTCTTTTTTTTATTTCATAATCTGATCATATAAGTCTCCATAACATAGAAAAAAATATAAATAGGCTTGAAAATAGTCAAACTAATTTTTAAAGTGAAATTTAAAACACCGACTAAATTTGAACTATCCAAACGCCGCCAATTTTCGCGCGCTATTGACAAACCAAATGACGTCATTGTCATTTCGTGTTTATTTACTATTGAGTGTTTCAGTTATTTTATACCTGTTTACAGTTTTGATTGCTATAAAAATCATGGAAGAAGTTATTTTTTCTCACAAACACTACAACACAGTAGGAATTTCGACGCCGATAATTTCGATAATGTAACAATCGACGTCACATTTCGTTTTAACCAATAGGACGCGTTTTGTAGGTTTGAATTTCCCTCCCTTAATTTTCCCTTTTTATTTAATATTTTCTGGGTTTAGATAATCACTAAATAAAAAAATACTTTTTATGTATATTGTACAGACAATAAAGAATCTAGAAAAAAATGTTTAGGACAAATAAACTTTTATGCATATTCCCTATTGCACTATGTGCATTAGTGACAAATGTAAATTTAAAGAAAATAGTTGATTGCTAATTGTTACTCTTATTTTTAAATTATAAACAACTGTTAGTGCTGACAAAGTCACTGTGCTGCTACTGAACTTTTTATTTAGGCTGGTAAATTCCACGCTAATATGCATTTTTAAAATACATCTTTTAAGAGGAAGCAAAAGCTTCCATTATTTAAGTGTTACTGTAGCGGAGCCTCAATATATAACACTTTACATAATTATTGTCAAATGAGTTCTAACAGTGTGCATGTAAAAATTGACAACATTATGGTTCATTCCCTTAATTATGTAATAACCATGTATATTTTAGAATAATTAAATTTTCTTTCTTCTTTCATCACAAAACAGTGAACTGTTTGATTTAAGGTAGAGTCAAATTTTGTTGTTATACTTTAAATGAAGATGGAATTTTGTTTGTTAAAATATTTAGGCCAAATTTTACACTATTTATTTTCTCAACAGAAAGTTCAACCTAATATCATAGATGATCTTGCAAATGTGTTGTGTTTTCTTCAATGCAGTGTTGATTCTTTACTAATTGTAGTGGCCTCAGATCAGGCTACCTCAAATCTTAATTTATAACTAAGCTTCATCAAATTTTAATAACAAAATAATGACACGCACACTGTTAGCAGTCACTGATAAATTGCATCAAAAAGTATTAATATAATTGGCTGTCGCTTGGAAGCTTACAAGCCAACAGGCAAATACCTAAATTATTTGGCAGACAGTGACTTTCGCAGTTTCAGTAAACATAATCTCAAAAAAAAAATAACTTTTTAGTTGCAATCCAACTTACTTATAACCAGATTTAATCATTATACATGCCATCAAGTAAGAAGTCCATTCGTTTATAATGCCTGTTCTTCCATGCTTCTTGACCTCTCCGCAAGGCCATATAGCCAAGTACTGCAAACATAGGAACTAGCAAAATCGTTATAACAATGGGCATAACCATTCCAGGATGATTATTTGCACTACTTATATATGTTTTTACTTTACTGTTAGGTGACTGTATTTGGCTGTGGACTGTTTCAGGTGAAGACTTAACCTCAGGTTGTGCGTTTTCTAGCAAATCAGCATTCAATATCAACGGCTTTTTCGGTAACTGAACAGTTGTATTAGCACTTTCAGAACTATTGTTTATCACAGTGTTATTAGCTTTTTGTAAAGTTATGTTTTTTATGGTGGTTGTTGACTGCTCTTTTGTAGTGTTAGAATTTGCAATAGATATATTGGCTTTAAGTGGAATATTTTCACTCAGAGATAATGTTGGTTTTTCAGAGGAATCCGTAATATCATCCGTGTAATTCCCGGCCCCTTTTCGTGGAACGATTTTACTTTTACCTGTCTCCTTGTCTAATCTTGGTATGTTATCGTTGTTTTTAGGTAATGCCATTGCTAATTTATTAGCTGATATGGAACCACCTTCAATAGGCACTTGCGTTACATTAGGCAGTAGAGAAACAGGTGGCGTATTGTTTATTACTTTCGATTTAGTCACTGTATCGTTACACAAAATAATCGGAAGAAAAAAAATATTGCACACTACAACGTAAAGATATATCATTTTGTATAAAATGTAAATGATCAAAAACTAATACCATAAAAACAAAAAAAAAACAAGAAAAGAACGAACTGATGATAGTGTGTTGAGTGCTATGACATGACCACGACATACATGACACCATGACACAAGCAAGACCACAGAACACTCAAGACGCACAAGACACAACAACAGTGCTGTCCATTAAGCTTGAAGAAAAAATATCGAAATTTCGACATTATTTTTTCAATGTATCGATATTTTTTAGCGATATTTAATAATTCGATAAATCGATGTATCGATATAAAATTCCAAGTATCGAAAAGGTATTAAAATCGATATTTTTCTAGACCAATTTTTTTTTTAAGGGGGTCTCAGAGCCGATTTTAAACTTTAAATATTTATACAAAAATCCAAAGATTGGATTTATAATATTTTAATGGCAATAAACTAGTGCGGATTTTTTTAAAGGAATATTACACCGTCAAGATGTCTTCCATCACGGCGAATGACCTCTTCAAAGCGGACTATCGAATTTGCAAAGACGCGCCGCAAAACCTCAACTGAAATACCCCTCACTTCTGTCATTATTTTCGTCTTCAGATCCTCCAAATTTGTAGTAGGGGTATCATAAACCCTTGCTTTGAGATAACTCCATAAGAAAAAGTCAGCTGGGGTTAAGTCGGGCGATCTAGGTGGCCACGATATGTCTCCAAAGCGACTTATGATTTTTCTCGGAATCAACGCTCTTAGTGAGTCCATGGTAACCCTAGCTGAGTGGGCTGTGGCCCCATCTTGCTGAAACCATACACCTGACTCGTCAATATCCTCTTCTTTCAGCTTGGGTATAAAAAAAGTATCAATCATGTCCATATAGCGTTCGCTCGTGACTGTAACTGCTACACCTCGGTCATTCTCGAACAAAAATGGCCCGATGATTTTTTCCGACGATATTGCGCACCATAAAATAACTTTGGGGTTGTGTAATGCTTTCTGATGTTTTTGTTATGAATTGTTGGATGACCAGAAACGACAATGTTGACGATTGACGCACCCTTCGAGGTGAAAATGTGAGTCATCGCTAAAATAAACATTGTCCATCCCATTTTCCTCTGAAAAAATCTCTAACAACTTCTCACAGTACATTTTTCGCTTGTTGTAGTCTTCTGGTTTGATTTTTTAACTATTTGAATTATATAGGGATGTAATTTTAAGTCTAAGGCCAAAATTAGTTTCAAAGAGGCAGCATGTTTTCTAACTGATCGTCGTGGGTGCTCTGCGACCGCAGCAGCCATTATTTCGAGGCCCAATTGAATGATTCAGTAAACACCCTGTCGCTCTAAGCTTCGCTACCCACGGCTTAATTAATTGAACACTCGGAGCATCACTTAAACGGTGAATTAGAAAGCGATTACAAAACTTGCGCTGTGCTTCACTCAACTAAAATTCGTTGCAAAAATACGCCTCCACTGCGGACGCGCGGTCCGCGCTAGACCACTGCGACATGGTGAGCCAACTAATGGCCGCTGAGACACCCTTTACTAACAACTTAAAAAACAAGTATATAATATATAAAAGTTTTTGGTTGACTTGATTGGCTGCTTTTTATTTTGGTTTGTAAGTTCTCAATTCACAGAGAAGAAAAAAAAAGTTGGCAATTCTCTTTTAAATCACACCGAAACATCGATATTTTTTTACATTTCCGACATCCCTACTATCCATTGACTACTAGGTCTAGTGTTGTCACCTACTTCTGTCTTCTAGTATAGATTAAAGAAGTGGACTTAGGCCGAGGCCGCACTGCGGCTAAACCGCAGCGGTTTTTAACAGCCTGATTTTGTGACAAAAGGAAATGTATGGAAGCGGCCACACTGGCGGTTTTTTACCGCGACTGATTTTAAAACCGCGACAACGGCGGGCGGTTCTATACAGTGTTGCCAGAAGGTTACTTTTGTAACGTTTCAGGTGATTTTTCATCTCTTGGTTACTTTTACGTTACACAAATAACATTTCATTTTAATACACTCCCCTATCTGCCTCTGCCAAAATTGGAATACTTGGTGTCAACATATCGAGCGAAGTCCAGTTCAGATAATTGCATTCTTGCAGATTCCTCCGTAGAAATGTTACTGAGCTGAGGGACCTATACTCGTATTATGCCGCCATAAATCTGTAATGTCGTATTCTAAAGTTTTAGGATTTTCATAAAACTTTTAAGAAATTCTTAAATAAATTCTTATATAATAAGCATTGACCTAGAGATAGGGCCATCTCAAAAATTTAGAAACCAGGACAACAAGCGTAAAATCCCCGGATATTTGCGGTCATGATCCGAACACTTTTATATTTTTTTATATTATGTAGTCGAAATAAAAAGAATACATAGTTCAATTAGTCGAAAAAGTTCTTTTATTTATTTTCATAGGTATTCAGTTTAATTAAAGTTAGTTATTTTTCATCGAAATCAGTGATAGAAAAGTAAAATCTCACAGTTGTAAAAATGCTTTTCTAACAGTAGTTTATTTTTCACAACCTTTTTTTTTAAACCAGACTAATTTGACAAAAATATCTTTAAGTTGAAACTCATAAGATATCATTCCAGTATTCAAGCTCTAAGTTTTTTAGTCTTATCTTCTTCTTCTTATTATATAAAAATCAATTGCTGTTCGTTTGTCTCGCTAAAACTCGAGAACGGCTGGGCTGATTCTGCTGTTTTTGTTTTTGAAATGTTTATCGTAGTCCAGGAAAGGTTTAAACTGTAAAAAAATTAAAATAACTTCCAGCCACGCTTCGGCATGAATGGGCTGGCTCGACCGGAGTGATACCACGGCCTCACAGAAAACCGGTGTGAAATAGTGCTTGCGCTGTGTTTCACCGAGTGAGTGAGGATACCGGAGGCCCATATCCCAACCCCTCCCCCTATCTCCCCCCCCCCATCCCCTAAAGGCCGGTAACGCACTTGTGACGCCTCTGGTGTTGCGGGTGTCCATGGGCGGCGGTAATCGCTTACCATCAGGCGATACGTCTGCTCGTTTGCCGTCCTATTCCATAAAAAAAAAAAAAAAAAAACAAAATCTCACGTGTACGAATTAGCGGGCACAGCTAGTAACAAATAAAAAAATATCTGCTTAAAGTTTTCATCAGCAGTCTTACTAAGTTTTTTTTGTGTTTTCATCTTCTTTATTTAGAATATGTACTCTGAACATTCAATGGCAAGAAACTTTCTCTATTTCGATCATCCAAGCTTTTTGAAATGGTTGCAAGTAGGCATCCTTCTGGTTTTAAATACTGAATTATATTTTCATAATCAGCATTGATGATCATGAAAAGATCATGCTGTTGAAGTTGCTTTCTTATAAGCTCAGTAATTATCTCAGATCTGTCATTTCATTTTGATTTGGTTTTCTGGTGGTTTTAAAACTTCAATCTAAAGGAGAGCTAGTTTATCTGTTGGCAACACTGTTCGCGGTTTTACCGTAGTGTGTGCGCTTCGGGCGGTTTTGCGGTTTGGCGGTTTAACCGCTGGCTGAAAAAAACCGTAGTGCGGCCTCAGCCTTAGAGCTAGAGATATATATAAGGAGGGGCAGCTGAACGGGCGGAAAGCGTGAGCACTATTGACAAATTTGACAACTGCGACTTTCAAATGACACAGACTTTTTGCTGTACGTACTGAAATTTGCCTAGATTTTTGAAACTGCAGTAGTAAATAAAATAAAATATTTTTAGAATACTGCGGGCATGGTATACTTTGGGTATGTAGGTATACAAGTGGCCTGACATAATTCTATAATGAGGAAACCAAGTAGTTAGTACAGTTTTTAATGAAACGGGCGTATCAGTGACAAATAAAATGAGGACTCGTAGTAATTCAGGAGTGCGTTTAGATTATTACCAAAGAATAGTGCACAAGTTAATTTTAGACCATCAGCAGCCTGTAACTGGTTTATTTCCTGCTAGTCCCCACAATGATCACGCTTGGATCAGGGACAATCTGTATTGTATATTGGCAGTATGGGGACTATCAATGGCATTTAAGAAAATAGCAGATCAAGATGAAGACCGCGCAAAAACATATGAATTGGAGCAAAGTTGCGTCAAATTAATGAGAGGTATTGGAAGTTTTATGAAATCAGCATGACTCTACTACCCTTAAAAAGACATTACAATGTTGTGTTTATCTTACCAGATATATCAATACACAACAGCAAACAATCATTATAAAGCTGAATAGTTTGTTTGGTTGAACACGCTAATCTCTGGACTACTGGCCCAATTTGATAAATTCTTTCAGTATTAGACAGCTCATTTATCGAGGAAGGCTCTAGGCTCTATAACATCACCCTACGATCAAATAGTAGCCGAGTATCAATGTAAAATGTTGCAAAAGTGGAGGAAATTATTGGACAAATTTCCTCAACAGCATATTATGTCTATCTTTTGAGGTTGGCTCAGTATAACATTTTTATGGTTGTTCACACTGTGTATCATCACGCTACGGGCAATAAGAGACACAGACGAGAATGCGTGGGTCAGCTAGTAATTAATACATTTTCTTAGAATATATATGCATAAAACAAATTAAGCACAAATATTTTTCATAAATTACTGTCCTAGATTTGTGATTATTTCTATAAGCTCTAATCATGTTATTGTCTTATGTTATCTAAGGTTTAATTGACTACTTATTGGTATTTTTTTAATATTAATACAATTTTCAGGTCTCCTTATGGCCATGATGCAACAAAAGGAGAAAGTTGAAAAGTTTAAAAGTACTCAACATCCAATGGATTCTCTCCATGCTAAATATTCTTCAACAACTGGCCGCACAGTAGTTAAAGATACAGAATGGGGACATTTGCAAATAGATGCAATTTCTCTGTACCTCCTTGTACTTGCTCAAATGACTGCATCTGGTCTACAGATTGTATTCTCTTTAGATGAAGTAGCATTAATTCAAAATCTAGTATTTTACATTGAATCTGCATATTGTACACCTGATTATGGCATTTGGGAGAGAGGTGATAAAACTAACCATGGATTACCTGAGTTGAATGCCAGCTCTATTGGTATGGCCAAAGCAGCTCTAGAAGCCATGAATGAATTAGATCTCTTTGGAGCTCGCGGAGGACCTTCAAGTGTAATTCATGTTCTAGCTGATGAAGCACAAAAATGCCAAGCTGTACTGCAATCAATGCTTCCTAGAGAATCAAACAGTAAGGAGCTTGATTCTGGCCTACTATCTATAATAAGTTATCCAGCATTTGCTGTTGACGATCCGAATTTGATTACCTTGACAAGAAATACTATTGTGACGAAATTGCAAGGAAAATATGGCTGCAAGAGGTTCTTGAGAGATGGTCACAAGACACCTAGGGAAGACCCAAATAGGCTTTATTATGAACCATGGGAGCTCAGAATGTTTGAGAATATAGAATGTGAATGGCCATTGTTCTTCTGTTATCTCATAATGGACTATTGTTTCCAAGGAGACAAAACTAATGTCACAGAGTATATGCAGAAGTTAGAGAAGATTATGATAAGAAAAGATGGGGGCATGCCTTTAGTTCCTGAGCTATATTCTGTGCCAGCAGATAAGGCTGATTTAGAACATCAAAATCCTGGCAGTCAAGAGCGAATACCACTGGGTCGGTGTCCATTTATATGGGCACAATCATTGTATATTTTAGGGAAATTATTACAGGAGGTAAATATTCCTTTTTCATTCAAAAGGTAGTAGAGCCACGCTGATTTCAGCATGAACGGGCCGGCTCGACCGGGGCGGTACTACCCTCGCACAGAAAATCAACGTAAAATGACAGCGTTCGTGCTGTCGTGTTTCGTTGGTGAGTGCGAGACCGGAGGCCCAAGTAGTCTAGTCATCAAGATCCATACTTGTTGACTAGACTAAAAGGTGCAGCAGCATCACTAGGCCGCCATGGTGTGGGTCGCCATACTGCATTGCCTGCATTCGCAGTGAGTATGGTGACCGCCACTCTTGGATTCTGCTTGTGCTTTCCATCAGGCAGAGTAGAATCATTTTGGCGGGCATACATAAAAAAAAAAAAAAAAAAAAAACAAAACAATAACCATTTAAAACTTTAGTTTCCTTTGACTTCAGTTTTATTATAGAGCATAAGATGTTGCATTTAAGCAATATCCTCATTCACTTGTTCTCAAACCAGATTAGGTGGCTTTTCAGTCATCTTTTCAACTAAAACACAGGTGAACTTCAATTCCACTTCTACAACCAAAGTGTTAGGCAATATTGAAGTTTTGTAGATAGGTATTTTTGGGTTTTAACTACCAGTAATTATTGCTACAGATGTTCGTACGGCAAGTGGAATGACTTACTAAGTTCTCGGAGGTATGGCTCGGGGGTCTCAATTTGTTAATAATCAGTCCATAGACTGACCTTCCTTAACTTTTGCAATGTACTATCGTCAAATTTGAATCATGACCCACCCATATGCTTACTTTCTTACAGACATTCAAATACAATTAGGTCGACATTCGCGTAAATATGCATTTCCTTGTTAACGACCTTGTTTTCTGTCATTTAATTACACAGAGATTTTGCAGTATACGAAAAGCATTTGTTCTGAGTTATAATTATTAATTCCAAAGAGCATGGATTTAAAATATGATTATTACTGTTTTATCTAATATATTATATACTGCAGTGATGATAAAGGTATAAATTGCGTAGATCTCCGACCAGTATTGACCTAACTTGCTTAATATTTAAAACGTCATAAGTGCAGCATGCACTGTAAAAGAGTGAAATGTTTGTTGTTTTTGATGGTTTCAAATGATTTATTGAAAAAGTGGGTCATGATTCATGTTTGTCGATAGTACTTACTTATTCTAATACTTTTAAACGAGCAATGTTTGTATATATATAATCTGAATCTCGGAAACGGCTCCAACGATTTTCATGAAATTTTATATGCAGATGATTTCGGGGGCGATAAATCGATCTAGCTAGGATTAATTTTTAGAAAATGTCGTTTTATTCGTGTTTTCAACAATCAAATGTAATCAATGTACATCTAGCGCCATCTATCGCAATTTGGTCATCCAGGTACTGTACCATTTAAATAAATAATTGGCAATGTTACCCAAACTTATTATATTATAAATGCGAAAATAACTCTGTCTGTCCCGCTTTCACGGCCAAACTACTGCACCAATTTCAATGAAATTTGGCATGGAGATATTTGATTCTCGAGGAAGGATGTAGGCTATTCTTTCCTCAATAACCAGCAAACACGCGGGCGGAGCTGCAGGCAAAAGCTAGTAGTATTAAATACCTTATTTTTTCTTGTTACAGGGCTTCCTAGCAGTGGGTGAACTTGACCCTCTTAACAGGAGGCTGTGTTCTGAAAAGAAGCCTGATGTAGTTGTTCAAATTGTGATACTGGCCGAGAATAATGAAATCAGAGACAAACTTTTGGAATACGACCTGCATGTACAGACAATTAGTGAAGTAGCTCCTATTGAAGTGCAACCAGCAAGAGTTCTTAGTCATTTGTACACATATTTAGGTAATTTAAAAATTTATATAATATATGTATAAATATATATTATATATATTATAATATATACTATAATATGTTTGTATTTACAAAAAAAAAATTGTATTCAGTTGTCTAGTACTTATAGTACAATTGTTTTGATTTTTTAACTAGATGGCGCTGTGTGAATGTGGTAGAATATTATTATTGTAGGAGTTCACATGATTTGATGACTTATATAATACTTGTCACGTAGTGGCTTGAGGAGCTCTGAAGGTGGTGGTGAAGCCACGAGGTTCAGATGAAGAGAAATGAGACACTTTAGAATGATGATTTGAATACTATTTATTTAGGAATGAGTATAGTTTTACAATTTGATAGTTGTGAGCACAAATATACAGATAGACAGGGTGTAGGTTCTGAGAGATCGATTGCGGTTACCTCCGAGACAAAGGAGGCACTCAACTAGGTGGTTTGCAGTAAAGTAGGGACGCCGTGTTGGAGGCCCAAGCGTCAGTCTGGTGACCCTGGCGGCAGCAGCCAAGGGCCGCAGCTGGTGAGGCGCCTTGCAGAGGCGCTGGACGCGAAACGCCAGCAGGAAGAGGTGCAGTGCTGGGTGGGCTTAGGGGCCGACCCTCGTAGAGGCGACGCAGGCGCCTGGCGTGGTAGACGCCGGCCGAAAGAGTGCAGTGCTGGAGTCGGCTTTAGAGGCCGAACCCCCTGTAGAGGGCAGCGCAGCCGTCCGGCGTGGTAGACGCCGGCCAAAGAGGTCGAGCCGTAGTGAGCTCATCCTTTTATGCGTTCCCAGCGGTGAGAGAACAGCGGCTCAGCGGTGGGAGGCGAGCGCCGATGACGCGTGACATACTTATATGGATAAACAATTATTTTAACATTCTCTTTGTGAATTTGTAAATGATTATTTTGACATTAAATTATAGATAGAACTTTTTAAAGTTGCTTAAGTGTCTTATGTTTTCCAGGTAGAAATAAAAAATTGGGTTTATCTGGCAGAAAATCACGAGATGTAGGTATCCTAAGTACCAGCAAATTGTATTCTTTGAATGATCGCATATTTGCTTTTACACCCCAGGTGAGTTACAATACATTTTTTTATTTTCTTCCATATAGAAAACAAAAGTTTATGCAGATTTGATTGCCATTGAGGTAAAGGTATCTTAAACACAATGTATTGGGCACTGTCATTAATTGGTTTACATAATTCTTAGCCTTAATTTTTTTAAATTGAAAACTATTTTTCTGTAATTAACTGATGACAACCCCAGTTTGCGGTATAATAGTGTTTTACAATTAGCATGTAATTTTAAATTAGTAATATTTTTTGTTTCTGACTTTAATATTTCGTTATATTGAATTCACGATTTCGTTTGCTAGTTTTCTGATATGACCCGTTTCTACATCGCTTCTGACTATGAACTGATGGTTGATACACTTAAAGCTGAAATAAATTTCTTGAAGTCTGCTTGGCAAAACCTTCTCGGAAGACCACTTGTTGTCTTGGCCTTAGACCATTTAGGTATTGTTTCTTTTATTTTTTTTGTAAATTTTGCTTGCTGGTTCTGACCATCCATTTTTTTTCTATGCAATTATTCATCCTTAAATGGTATGTATCCCTGTTTGATTGCTAGTGAATGAATTACCCTAGTTGGTTTCTGAGGTCACATAATAACCACAACAACTAAGTAGTTTAGTTATAAATTAGTTAAACAACTACTGACAATTCTGACATACATAATTTCGGACAGATTTATTCAAACCTAACACAGTGTAATGTACTGTAATAAATCTTCTACACAGAAGATTTATTCAAAATCTTTTAGTTTAATTAATCCATTCAATTAGACTAAAAAATATTCTAGTGTCCCAATTTAATTATGCTATGAAACATCTAATATTATAACTAGTCGGCATAATATTAGTTTTTAAAAAATCACATTTCCCGCAGTCAGAAGTGGTTTAATCATACCTATATGTTACACATAAAGATACAACTTTGTCGCAAATAATATCACCAAATTAAAAATGAAAAAATATTTCTCAAATTTTAAGTCAAACACATATTTATTCTATTAGACCAAAGTTAGAGGTTTCTGACTCTCTGGCAAAAGCTTATTCTAGTGATAGAAACGTAACTCTGACTTATATTCCCCTGGATCATCATCATCATTCCCCTGGTTCATCTATATGGATGGATTGGGAAACAATTTGAATCCA
This sequence comes from Diaphora mendica, assembly GCA_949125395.1. Lineage (NCBI taxonomy): Eukaryota > Metazoa > Arthropoda > Insecta > Lepidoptera > Erebidae > Diaphora > Diaphora mendica. The sequence continues at coordinate 36,264,338 of OX421310.1, read as the reverse complement.
TAAACTAAATTATGTATAAAGAATATCTTGCTGTATTAAATTATTTAAATATAGCAAATCATTTGAATTTTAAAATCATTGTTTAAATTAATACAATTAAATTAGAATACCCTCATTTAGTTTAAATGTTTTGCCCTTGTTTGATTGTGGAAAAGTTTATACATTTTTTTTTATACAAAATTGTTCTGAAAATAAAAGTATAGCAGTGAATACGGTACACGGTGCTATATTTTTATTTTTTTAACAATTCCAAAATAACTTTGAACTAAGGTTGAAAAGTTTTGTACCCTAGTTCCTTGTAAAATTACTAAATCTAGTTCAGTACCTAACATTATGCATGGGTGTGGTGTGCCGTAGAACTTCGACTATGAAGAGTACTACATGTCACGCGATCCGGCTCTGCTCGCGAGCACTTTCATGGCGAACGTGGCATTCCTCGGTATGAGCTGGAAACAAATGCTTGGCCGACCGACGCTCACATTGCTCGCTACACAATATTTGTTAGGTAATATTGTAATAATGACACTATGCGAAGAAACTGTTTACTTTGGTTTTTATAACTATTTAAAAGAAGAAGAATTAATTAATATAATTAATGGTCAACCGCTTTTATAATATGTGTATATAATGTGTTATAAGTAGGTATATTTTTAAATATTAGCTACTAGCTGACCCGGCGAACATCGTACCGCCTCAGCTTCCCACAGGTAGTGTACAGTCGTGGGAAAAAATTAAATTTTCTGGTTATATTTTAATTTATTTTATACAAACCTCGTCCTAACAATAACAAACATATAAAAAAAAAGATTTATCAAATTTGCTGCAGTCGATCGGAAGTTATGCGCGTACATACATTTCGGCGATTCAGTTTTATTTAAATAGATTTGTTTTAAATGAACGACGAGACCCATTCGATTCGGTACAAACGGTAGTTTTGTGTAGATCATTATTAGATGACTAGCTGTTGCCCGCGGCTCCGCCCGCGTGTATGACGCAAATAGTAGCCTATGTGTTATTCTGATGTATAAGCTATATTACTATAAAGTTTCATCCAAATCCGATCAGTAGTTTTTGCGTGAAGAAGTAACAAACATACACACAAACTTTCGCCTTTATATATTAGTGTGATTAGTGTGATTACTTTTAAACAAAACAAACATTTTCTCAAGGTTTTTTTAAGAAAGTTAACGCATAGTTTTGCTTTGGCCTTCTTGGTAATTTTGTATTAACTAGAGAAACAGGTGGGTTCAGTATTGCACATGAATTAAAGATTGTATTTAAGAAATTTTCAAACCAATTTTTACAAAGTCTTGTTTTGGCGCGTTTCGAAATCCTCACAAATATGGAAAACAAAGGTCTAGTTATTATTTTTTAATATTTTTTTTAAACAATGTGTTTACGTTTAGTAAATTATTAGTGACAAAACGACATTTGTTAATATATATTAGGATCCTATACCTGTTTTTTTTATATTAATCGACAGTTCTAATTTTTTATGAAAATATTTTTAGTAACTAACCCCTGTAGCTGGCAAAACGTAAATTAAACTTCGCATTACATGTGATATTAAACACAGCTGATTTGTTTGCTTCTAATGCTGGTGGTGGTAACCTGGGTCATTGGGAATGTCAGTAAGAACATTTATGCTTATTTTATTGTTATTTTGATTATGCTTATTAAATAGAAGGTATCACAAAGAAAGTAAGGTCATTATTATACAGCATGATATAAAACCTGTGAGTAACGAAATTTACATATAAAATAAAAGTAGAGTTCAATTTTGGATAAACGTTCTTACTTCTTACACGTTAATATTATGCATTACGCATATGATTTGAATGTCCTGATGCGGTATTTTGTGTGACATTTTAATGTGTATGTTCCTACGTAAGTGAATAAAAATATAGAGATGAAACTTCCAATGGCAATACTGAACATTACCTTCGGGCTACCTATTCGCTAGTAGCTTATTTGTGCTTGGATACTAGATTTTTCCAAATAAGTAAAAATACTGATAGGTATCTGAAAAAAAGGTATACTGTACACTGTATTTTTAATTGAAGCAAGAGCTTTGTACTTTATTATGTGAACGGAAAAGTATTTTTGGCACAGTTATAGTTTATATGTAGGAGGCGTGCAGAAAGCTAAAAAAATAAAACATGAAATGAGTTATGATCGAATTTGTAGCTCGAAGCTGATTTTTGTAACTTTTGTGTGAGAGAAGAAATAAATGATTTATTATAGTTATTGCTTCTTTAAATTCATATTCCAAAAAAAAAGCTTTCTCACCCGCTCTGACTTAAAAGTTCAATAAAACCAATGCTGTTTCATCTCTATATGAAAAATACTTGGTTACTAACATTATTTCATGACTTCATGCTTTAAAGCTGACTAATTTACTAACTACTGCAAGCTAAGCTAAGAGCAATACAAATATTATTAATAATTTTACATTTTTTAGATCAAGGTAAAATTCCAATGGCTATGATAACAACTATGAAGAAGCTTAAGTCAGGATATATCAACGGTACTAGAGTCACTCTTGGAAATCTTGGTGACTTTTTAAGTACATCAGCCATTACTAATTTAAGTTTCCTTGGAAGCCAAGAAGATGGATATCCAGATAGTATGTATTGAAATTATTCAAATGCCCTATGTAACACAGTTTAGTTACTATATTATTATGAATAATCCCTAATAATATCAAAAATGCGAAAGTAACATATATATCGAGTGAAGCCACAAAAGCTATTATGATTATAAATAGTACAAGCTCTCGTCAATATACATTATGTTATTATTCTATTTTTTTTAAAGTATTTAGTTTCTGTGTTAAAAGTTGTCATAAAATTGTTTCAGAACTAAACCCAGAAGTACAGAGTTACCTGGAGGAACATTTGCTGAAGTCGTTTACAAATAAATTGAGCTTTTTATCGCGTCCATCAGGAGTACGCAATGCTCGGCCTTTGCGCAGGCGCATGTCAGTGCGAGGGGCTATCAAGAAAACAAGATCCATTAACGTAGATTGTAAGTAACTTTTTTTATGTATTGCCCTGCTAAAATGACTACTGTGCCTGATGGCAAGCATAAAGTATAATCCAAGAGTGGTGGTCACCATACTCATTGCGAATGCAGACACTGTATTAATGCAGCATGGTGACCCCCAGCATGGCGGCCTAGTGATGCTTCTGCATCATAGGGCCGTTTATTTTTTATTTTTGTCTGTTTGTTCCGGCTAATCTCTGGAGCTTTTCGGCTGGAGCGATTTTAACGGGACTTTCACTGATAGGTAGCTGGTGATATAAGGAGTAACTTAAGCTACTTTTTTTAGACCAACTTCGCCCCACGGTAAGCACCACCGCGGATACCGGGGTTCAGCTAGTTATAAATAACAGTCAGACGGTGCCCGCTTCAGTGCGGGCAAGCGCTGGGAGGGGTCCGGACGTGTTAATAACTGCAGTTCCCGGATTCCTCCCTTCACAGGCGCAGAGTGGCACACCGTGTGGTTTTAGTCGGTTCGAGTCCGACACACCGCCCCGCCGCAAGCCCCGGCGCGGGTGAAGGTCCGAGGGGATTTCCACACGTTAAAAAAAAAAAAAAAAGTTATAAATAACAGTAACTACACTCTTTCCATTTCTTTATTTTCTCGATGACAGTACTAATTTGATAGTTGTAGTGTTGTGACCAAATAAGTAATGATATCGATCGCATATATTTATTATGTTTTGAACAAAGACAAATACAACAAAAACATTCAAATCTATTTTTGCAAGCTGGGAACACTCAATAACCCACCACCATTTTGTGTTTGTTTTAATCTGTCACTCGCAACAAGACGGTCGTGCCTTAAAGTCACTACATTTCTGTTCGCTGAGTTTTTTCACATTATCCATACATACGTTACGTTGTGGATTTTGTGTTCCTCCGTGTTGATTGCTGCCCAGCTGTCAAATGTCAAAATGCCTAAAGGATCTGTTCTGAAAAGGCAGCGAGAGAACTGGTGATCAAGGTTCGCAATTACTTTGAAGCAGAGTATCAAAATGGTGGCCCGTTATTACCACTGTCGCAAGTGCGAGAGCGTGTTTAGGCCGCATTAGGAATTAGTCGACCTACAATTTCAAAAATTACTACCGGTACAAGCGGCACACAGGAAAATAAGCTTCGTACGCCGAAGAAAAAACGCCAACCACGTCGTGTGACATCGGTTGACAACTTTGACGCTGTCGCTATTTGCCGTCATATATATGAATTAAAAGTTAGTATATGACTATTACTTGCGCAAAGAAATTCCAACACTTAAAAAACTTGTTGTTTCTTTACGTGAATGTGGTTTGTTCCATGGCCAAAAATCGTCATTTAGCTTGGTTTTGAAAGATTTTCTTACAAAAAATCGAACAAACGTAAAATATTGATGGAGCGTCTCGAGGTTGCTATGGCTTGCTGCGAATTTTTGAACGAAGCCAAAAAGATATCAGATTGGTCAAATGTTATTTTCACTGACGAGACTTCGTTAAATGCAAACCACACAGTATCTAAGAACTGGACTGACGACACCGCCGCTTCCACTAGTTCAGTGTCAATTGGAAAAGGTGAACGCCTTATCATATGCCATGCAGGGTCTACGAAGGGATTCGTATCTGACACGAATCTTTGTTTTACTGGCCTTTAAATCCAAGAAAACAGTGGACTACCACGAAGAAATAAACGCAGAGATTTACGAAGGATGGTTTAAAGAAATGATACAATCTAAGAAATGGTGCAATCTCTGGAAGAACCGTCGATAAATATTATGGACAATGTTACATATCACTCCAGACAAATGTATAAAATGCCGACGCAGGCCAATGAAAAACAAGAGATAATTGACTGGCTCTAATGTCATGGCGAAAATGTGGATAGTACTTTATTAAAAGTACAATTAGTGAATATTTTAAAATCAAAAAAAAGCCTCCGAAACAAATAGCTGCCGAATGTGGTCATTGGGTTTTTCGACTTCCGCCGTATCATTGCCAGTACAATGCTATAGAACTAATATGGGCACAAATCAAAGGACACGCCGCTCGAAACAATACCCATCCCCCTTTTACGGCAAACAAGATGTTAGATTTATTAAAAAATGCATGTGCGGAAGTAAAACATTGTAGCGTCGGATTGGGAATTTCATGTGGCATACGATAATATAGAAGTACAGAAACTTATAATATATGTTAGGGAGAGCTCATCGAGTGACAGTGACGATTCATCAGATTATTATTAAATAAATAAATAAAGAATCAATTTTCATTTTACATTTCAAAAAAAATAATCAATCAGAAAAATATAATTACATCTTGTAATGAAATGTAATATTAGTTAATAAATTTGTACAAAATTATCCGGCAATAGTTTAGTTTCTTACACTTTGTAAAAAATATTGGGTCTGTTATCGTATTACGTTTATCGATAGCTCCATCCCTATGAGTTTCCATCAATCTGCTATGACCTTGTACGTGCGTAAGCGTCATATTTTTATTAAATAATGTATACAAAATGTAAAAAAGACGCTCGTTCAAGTTTCCATAAAGAACTGTCATCGAGAAAATAAAGAAATGGAAATAGTATAATACATACATTAATTTTATTTACAGCCGATACTTTGGGTATGGAAGGTGACTCCACAACGCCGGGACGGACTCTAGAACGTAAGCCATCGTGGCTCGATGTCGATCCTACCCATGGACGCAGTCCTTCACCGGAGGATGCTAAGAAGAAAGCTTTTACTAAGTAAGACTCTTTTTTGCTAGTGACTAGAAATATATCCGTAAAAGTTTGACTTTCTAATAACATGTAGGTAGTTTCTACTAAATACCTACGGTTGATTGGACATTGAAAATTCCGCGAGACGCATTTTATATTACTTGCCGTTATTACTAGTACATTCGAGATAGGTCGTTCCAGTGACCAGTTCCAAGAACGAGCCGGCGAATGTATTCGAACCAACCGCGCGACAATCAATCTACATTCGCCGCTATGTATATCGATGTAAGGTTCATTGTACTGAGCCTCAAGAAATTGTGATGAATAAAACTGAACTTGTGATGCTTAGCCATGTCGAGTCTTGTTCTGGAATGATCTTTTTACGTAACACTATTGATAATTCTTTCTTTCAAAAATAGTCAAAATATTACCAAAAGATAAATAATTCTGGAATGGATATACCTAGTCCTAACATACCAACGAATTGTTGGAATATTTACTTTGACACAAATATTAAACCTTTCGTGACTTATTTATTATATTAGTTGTAGCGGTTTCGAGTTTTTTTTCCAACATACCTACATGTATCAATTAATATTTACCAGGGGAACGTCAACAACTAGCTTGGGAGTTCCAACGCCATCTATTGAGGTTACTCCAGAAAAAGTTCCTGTACCCAAAGAAGAGGGTAAGTTTATTATTATGTGTTCTGTAAAATATCTTAAATATACATATTATTATGTAAAGTTGGTTTTTCTGTAATACGTTTTAATCAACATTAAATAAAATTACTAAGTATTTTTTAAATCTGAATGATATTCGCCATTATCCAACTGATCTATCACGGCCACATACATCGTTGCGACTCGACGTATTGGACTTTGTGAAGCAGTAACTACTGATAATGTTTCCTTAATTAAAACTATGTATCAGATTAATTTCTAATATGTATATATATATGGTTGGCCGGATACCGGTTTTTCTGCTGACACTAAATCCGGATATCCGGCTTTTTTTTTTAGTATCGAAACTACATTATAAATTTGACTAGATACTATTATTTGATGGGCCGTTTGATACTAACCGGGCCAGTCAAATAAACATTTAACCTACGCCTATAATAATGTAGGTAATATAGGCATTATCATCGCTAGTATTATAATTTGTGCAAAAAAAAAAACAAAAAAACGACTTCAAGAGCTGAACCAAATTAAAATGGGACCACAAGGGAAGCACCAGCGTTCAAAAAAAAAAAACATCAAAATCGACATACCCACTAGAAACTTACAAGTAACGATAAACATAAAAAAAAAACAAAGAGAACCTCCTGCTTTTTTGAAGTCGGTTAATAAACGAGAGAATCTTTGTTTATCATGCAAATTTATTCATTTTACACATCGTGAGTGTTTATTATATTTCCGTTATTATTGTTCATTTAGTTTGTCTACACATCTGTATAATATCCTACGGTTGTGGTTCATTGCACAGTGATAAAGGTTTCGAAAATGGTTACTTTTAGAAAGACTAGTGTGAGTTTGCTATATCCACTCGATCGTCCCGGTGACTGCGTCCGGTGTTGCTATTGGCCTGCACTAAAATTTTCACCAATCGCAACGCCCAACGCCTCTTATTGTAGAATGGATAGTGAGTTGATGAGACTCACACTAGGACCTCAGATATTATTTTGCCTTCCTAAATACTACCGACTACCCGCGAGTTCACGTCCATTGGGGCACAATCCCTCATTCGTCTAAAATCATCAAGTACTAAATTAATTTGTAGCGTTTTATTATTTTTATTTTCAAGCACATTATAGTGGTGTTATCGTGAAGCGCACACTTCCTTCAACTGCTGCGGTCATCATCCCCCCTGCTAAGCGACAGTGTGGTATAATTCTCCTTATATTGGTCCGCTTAGTTTGCATGAATGATGAAAAACTTGGCATTTACCTTATTAACAAACTTAATCCAACATCAATTAGTAGTAAGGCATGACATGAACTCGCGGGCGGAGTACAATCACCTTTATTTACTAGGTTTCCTGCAGTTAACATTTCTTCCTCTTAAGGGTTTTCTGGTATGGTCCACAGTAATGTAATGTCAGTGTTTCTCAAAGTCATTGTTCGTCAAAGACGGTATTTATGAAGGACGAAGGTTCAGAAATAAAAAGTGTAGATAGACAGTGACCATTTTATGTAAGCGGAAAGTGCTTATTACCAGATAAGCATCTCTAAAGCACTAGATTAATTAATTCGAAAAATTGACGTAGATAGAGCGAAGTTATGTGCGATAACAATCTCATAACATTCACTCAGGATACGGTAATCGGAAAGCTGTATAAACACTATGAAATACAAATCTCTGGTTGAATGGACTTCAATCCTGACCTAACCATTTATGTGACTTTTAATTTTCTTAATATTTCCAGTGATAATAAACAAGAACATGCCGGTGATCAGGAATCGCACGACATCCGAATCGCAGAACTCGGTGTACGCGGAGCAGGAAACGGACGAGCTGATCGCAATGTTGCGGGAGACCGAGAGTTTAGACGAACAGGGCGATATACTGCAGTACCTTGTTGATACGCATGGCCTGGATTTTAACACAGGTAACACTAGATATAAAAAAACTGCCTGATAGTTTAAAAAAAACTGTCAAGATCCTAGCTTTAGTTTTTTTTTATGACTTTAACACTTTAGTTGTAGACATTTTTATAAGTAAAGTTATAAAAATAAACATTTTAAAATAGTTATATGAAAATGCAAGATTAGGCTAAGACTTACAAAAGGATTTTTAGAAAACATATACTGAGGGTCTTAACCAGTTTCCAAGATAAAAAAAAACACTTAAACAAATTCCATCGTTTACTATTAGTGAATTATTTGCTAAAAAGAATTTGAAACAAGATAATTTGTACAGGTATGCAAGAAAACGGTAAAGCAGTCACAGTGAAGGATCTTCTAAAAGTGTTATATGAGAAAGCTTGCACCCAGAAGCTTTGGGGTTTAGTACGTCATACTGCTGGTATGTTAGGCAAGAGGGTGGAAGACTTGGCAAAGGCGGTGACAGACTTGCTCGTTCGACAGAAACAGATCACAGTGGGTATGCCTCCGAACAACGAATACACAATTACCGCACCGTTACCTGAAAATGAACTAAGGCAGCTTATACACCAGGTATGTTAACCGATGCTACCAACAGCGAACATGTAACAGTGTCTATATAAAGCATGATCTATTTTAGCCAAGCCCAAAAACCTGATCTACAGGAACCACTAAGAACTTTAAATGTATCAGTACATCATCCAAATGTCTGGGCATGTAACAATAAACATATCAAATTATTTATAACCTATTAGTAGCGATATAAACTGCTTAATGTCGTTACGAACTATTAGTATAATTACCAATAACTATTAGTATAAGTACTAATTTTTAATTATACATTGTGTATCCAAAAATTGCTTAGTATAATTTGTTAGTCCTATGTCTATGCATTCCTGTATCGAAGAGTTTTTGCTTATTTAAAAAAAAAAACATTTTGAGTCGGACCATTTTTTTGTAACATGGAAAATTCTAAATTTAAATTATTTTGAACGTATTTTAAAAATTTGTTGCACGCAGTCATTTCGGCGTGAAAAAGATGAAAAAGGCCAGAATAAGGTAAATAAAAGTAAAATAACACAAAATCTCTAAGTTTTCGGGATGATCTCTTATACCATAGGAAATATTTGTATGGATTATTTAAACTTAAGTAAGACATAAGTGTTTATTAGTCTCATCTCTAATTGGACTCGCTCGTTGAAATTAACACTTCGTACAAAATGGTCGGCATATTGTACGAAGTGTTAATTTCAACGAGATATTTGCAAATATTACTTTAAATACTGCAGGTATTTGATTCATCGATGGAGTAGTTAAAGGTACATAGCGGTCTCTCACACTGTGTGTAATAATAAGTACGGCATTGATTACTATGTACATAGTCACTCGTTGAGCAATCCTAGTTGAACCTTATTTATTTGAAAGTTTGTTTTTAAAAAAACTTTGAAATAAACACATCGAAATGTAATAATGAGTTTGATGCAACATTATGTGAATATTTTCTTCGATAAACTTTTATATTCTGATTTTCTTTTTTGTCAGTATTTTTTATAAAAACATATCCATCTAATACCTTCAAACGAGCAATTATTGTATATGTCGGAAACAGGTATTATTCGGTGCACAAAACTAAGTAGGTACATACAAATAATCTTCATTTTCAAGTAGGTAACTTAAAATGGAACAACGAGCCGTAAGGTAGTTTCGACTTGTTGTTCCCGCGGTGGCCGATCGGTAAGTGAGCTCTGCCCGGCCCGCACGAACACTTATCTAGACTCTGCCGAAGCGGTGTCGTTTCACCGCTTGCGTGTCGCTGTCAAATCAGCTCCCGTACTATTGACCGTTCCGACATATATATAATCTGAATCTCGGAAACAGCACCAAGGATTTTTATGAAATTTAGTATGCAGGGTGTTTCGGCGATAAATCAATCTAGCTAGGATTATTTTTTAGAATATTTATCAAAAAAAATATCGAGCAAAGCTCGGCCATCCAGGTACTGATGGTTAACAGCGTCAGTGGTAATTATTTAATTAGGTTTTCAGAAGTATACTAAGAATTAATCATTGATGTATAGTTTATTCCGTGTGAATGATCTCAATGTAAACAGGCTTACGGCGATGACGAGAGTACAGCGATGTTGACCCAAGAGCTGCTAGTGTACCTCGCCATGTTCATCCGCACGGAACCTCAGCTATTTCTTGAAATGTTGCGCTTGCGCGTTGGTCTGATTATACAGGTAATTCACTTTAATTTAATTTTGTCTTATGTTGTCTTGACACCACTTACATGAGCAAACAATGATCTAAATTGACTATAAGAGCAAAATAAATATGTAATCATAAATTTAAAAAACTCCCAACGCCAGCATCATGTCGAAGTTATCAATTATTTGTCATTTAACGACTATACTGGCACGCGTGAAGCACTTAATCGAGTAATCATATACGCCAAAAACGCCTTACATCATTTTGGAAAAGAACTGATACCACTGCTGGACCGATATTAACCAAACACAGCCAAGAACCACTGGGAACCGCATCGAAATCGGTCTATCCATTTGAGAGCTACGAATGCTACAGGCAGACACACACACTCAGACAGACAGACAGACATCGACGTCAAACAAACGTCAAACTTTTTGCGTTAGGGGTTAAAAAACATTTCCTCTAACAGTGCAGTATTATACATAGGCCTTTCCTTAGAAACGAGGTTGTAGCTTATCATACCACACTGTTCAGACGGGTTGGTGGAAGGTTTGTTGCTTCGTTTTTCTTCTCTTTGCAGTGCTCTTGTTTTTTTTTTAATGTATGGGCCTACAAAAATGACTCTACTCTGCCTGATGGAAAGCATAGGCTGAATCCAAGAGTGGTGGTCACCATACTCATTGCGAATGCTACAATGCAGCATGGTGACCGACACCATGACGGGCTAATGATGTTTCTGCATCATTGGGTCTCCAGTCCCGCACTCACCAACTAAACAAGTTCTGTATTATTTACTCACTTAGTTGGCTCTTACGACACCCACGGGATGTATAGAGGAGGTGTCACTCCGTATACTTAATCCTGATGGACTAATATTCTTTTCATCCCACCATCTCGGAAAGAGTATTTTTGCCCTTCAATAGCTGAGTGCAAAAGCCGTTTTTACCCGCTAGAGGATAAAGTAAAATTGAATTAAAATTGGATAAAGTAAAATATAACAAATAACTATTATTTGTGTGACCACAGTTATTTGTTATACAAGAGTGCAAAGTTGCTTTTTAACCGCGTGCTTAATTTTGTTGACCGAGCAAGCGAAGGATTCTAAAATTAAAACATGAGCGCAGCAAGTGATTCAAAAATTTGTATCTTAGCGTTAGCGAGGGACTCAAAAGAGCACGAGTTAAAAAAAATTGCACTCGAGTGTAACACGTAACTTGTCATCCCAGCTCAACAGCTTAGGAAATGACTGACGTGAAAAGAAAATGGCGCTGGCAAAGCAAATCAAAAAAAAATTACACCAAGAAGGTTACGAGTCTGAGTTTTTAACAAATTTAAAAAAATAGTAGAAGTAAATAGGTTTCATGATGTTTTGACTTTACTAGCTTAGTGCACACGATGTTCTAAATTCAATTTTACTTTATCGGCTTTTGCTCTCAGATATCGAAGGGCAAAAATACTCTTTCCGAGATGGTGGAATGAAAATAATATTAGTCTTATATTTATTATGACTTGATTAATTTGACTTGAATGTTATTTTGCATGTAGAATGTTGAATATGTAAATTCTAGGTGATGGCTACTGAACTTTCGCGAACACTATCTTGTGATGGTGAAGAGGCTTCCGAACATTTGCTGAATCTCTCTCCCTTTGAAATGAAGAACTTGCTGTACCATATACTCAGTGGAAAGGAGTTCGCCATTAATAGCGGTAAATATATTAATTTTGTAATCATTTATTATTTCTAATCTCAAACAAGCTTATTAAAATGTTGTTAGTAATAGATAATGTAATTTAAAAATAAGTCAATAGACGAGATTACATAAAAATGATTTTATTTATCGAGAGGAACAAAACCCACACAGATAATTATTGAAGAGAGATTTGTTAATACTGTAAACAATAATAACTCGATTATGCAGAATTAATGTGTAATACTGACCCCAAATAATTTAAATACATAGTTAAAACAAAATCGATCAGTTGTACCAATTCCTGATAAAGTTTCAGATGCAATATTTAATGGATAAAACTATTTTTTTTATCTAGCATATGTTTATCCAAGACTTCTGAAACCGATATCTGGTAGATAAGTTTAAATTAGTCTATCAGGGACTTTATCAGAAAGTGGTGAAAGGTCCCAAAACTTGTTAATCACCTGTCACCATCGCAGCAGGTAATAATGTACTACAACTAATAAATGTTCTATTAAGGGGTTTTCATTAATTAGTTACTCTTTTTTTTGTTCTTTATATTATAAACAATTTTCAAATGTCTTAAATCTGAAAATGTTCATGTTTTGTTTACAGCTAACTCGCTGTTTGTAATTAAAGAGAAATACAGTAAGAGTAAAGGCGAGTGCTTCTCTGAGACTAGATTTTTGCTTTCGTTCTTTGTCGAATGCACCCTACTGTATGATAGCACGAAATTAATTTGTCATGCATTATACAAATATCAACGTTTACATATTTTACATACAGACGTACACAATGTCACGCCTGTTTCTCAGAGGGGTAGGCAGAGTTAAATTATTTTCACTGACTACGATCCTGACACATCTCTTTTGTTTCGTCCACATCCACATTCATCAATCGCTGCATGTATGCTCGTCGGTTCGTGGTGCTTTTCACACGGCCCTTCTTCAGAACAAACAAAACCATTAATTTGGTCGGTTAATATTCGGCGTGTACGATCTCATTAAGCAATATGTTACTCATTTAATAATAATATAATAATTTCATTAAATAGTTATTACAGTTCTTTTCATAATATCACATAACACCCAAATCAGTCACACAGACTCACACATCAAAAGAATCTGCCAAGCAATGAGTTTCCCATTTTATATATTTTAAGCAATTGAATAATAATTATATAATTAATATGTTCATTAAGAAAATTGATTTCGTACTATTATAATGTTGTGTTCGTCTTTTTTGAAGATCATAGTGTTTTTATGTGTTGCTTGTACACTTTACTGATAAGTGTTATTTAAATGTTGTGTCATACATATTGAAATACACATTCAAATTAAATTTAAAGACGAGTTCGTATTACTTGCTCGTATACTGATTTTACTAGAACTACGAAGTACAATAATTAAAAGCACTTATAAAATACCTTAATATTTATTAAGAGAGAGAGAGCATTTTAGGCAAAATTGTAAGATGTACAATCAATCTAAATACATACAGATTTTATTTTATAACCAGCTGACCTTTCGAACTTCGTTCAATTTCGAATCATTCGTTCGTCTATGAAGGATTACATTTAGGTTTTGAAAATTAAATCAAAATGATATAATTTTGTTTTTATGGTGTAATGCTGTCGCAAATTGCATGTCGTGTATATGAAAAATCACTATATAAAGACAAATCTGTGTGTGCCTGCTTTCATATGAAAAAGACGATATATGAATTACCGAACAAATTTAAACTAATCTATACTAATATTATAAAACTGAAGAGTTTGTTTGCTTGAACGCGCTAATCTCAGGAACTGCTGGTCCAATTTGTCTTTCATTGTTGGATAGTACATTTATCGAGGAAGGCTATAGGCTATATATCATCACGCTACGACCAATAGGAGCGGAGCACCAATGAAAAATGTTTCAAAAACGGGGGAAAATTATCACGCTACGGGCAATAGGAGACGATCGAGGTTGCGTGGATCCGCTAGTGTATAATAAAACTGGAGTTAATTTTAACTCCTATACCGATTTCATCTCACAGAAAGTACGCACACGCAGATTACTAATCACAGTTATATTTTGTTATTATTAATAAAAGTGTGAGTGTTTCATTTTTAAGTCTGTACCAAAAAATAATCTCAACAGACTTATAAAACTACCTTGCATTGTGCCTAAATTCAATTGAATTTGTGCACAATGCAAGGTAACAACACATAAAGTAGTATTTTGAGTCTTGTACTCTTTAAATTAAGGTCGCATTTACATCAAAACTAAAAAAAATAACATGCAAAAATTACGTTGTATCTATTCTATGCATAATATGTACGTATTTACAAAAAAAAAACAGGTATCTATGTATTTATATCAGTTGTCTAGTACCCTTAACACAAGCTCTGCTTAGCTTGGGACCAGATGGCGTTGTGTGTTAGATGTCCGAAATATTTATTTATTGATTTTGTCGGAATATAGGCCTAAATATGAACTGACATATTAAATATACCGAAATATATTGTTATATTTTACGTTTGGACCTATATAAATATTTTTTTATTTATTTCGACAAATCTGTAAAAGATGTAAATGCGTCTCTAATTCATTTTATTTTGAGTATGTACCTTTTTTAGAAATACATGTTTAGATTCGTTTTCATTCATAAATCTTTTAATTCTTTTATATAAGAAGGCTAGAAATACCTGCAATTGTTTTTTATTATCGTCCACAGATAAAATATTGCAGGATTTTCAACAATTAAAATAGTCTTTTATTTTATTTTCTGTTCTTTATTTACAGTTGGTCGCGGCAATTTCTCTATAGTGAGCAACAAATCTCACAGATACGGCAAAAAATCTCAAATAGTTTTAGAAGGGCAATCTCTTCAAGGCAGTATCGATGATAGTGAGTATGTATGCTTTTGTATTATCATTTCTGGGCCAGCTTTTTCTTCCTGAGGTTTTTTGGTTTAATTAGTTTGTAAATATATGGTATTGTTTATTTTTTATTACCTTCAGAAATTTGCATTAGTTAAAATCACCAATTTATGGCTGTGCTATTAATTGAAATTCTCACTATCATAGTAGGTACTTATTTATATTTTTATTATTACATTAAATTTAATATAGTAATACTAACAAACATTAAGTTTCAATCTAACCATTTTAAACATTGTAATATTTTTTTTCACTACACCGGCTTTAATTTCTGCTTACACATATTTATGCCTATAAGTTGGATTTTACAATCTCGTACCAGCTATGTTCTTCCTCTTTCCCCTTGAAAAACTAGTAATAATATATTTTTTATGAATTATACAAAAGTTGCGTAGTATTCGAATGGCTGTAACCTACAGCAACGCACTGATTAATAATTAATATATCCTTTAATTTAGATATTACGTTTGAATGTTTTTAGGATTGCTTGATAATTATAAAACTGTAGCTTCACTATGACCTTAATGCTTATGCTTATTAGTGAGTATTAAACTAAAACCGGCTACCTTAAATCTTGTCTGTTGTTAATGTAACTATTACTAGAGCATATTATCTACGTCCATACTTAATATTATAAATTCGAAAATACCTCGGATAAACCGCTGCACCGATTTCAATGAAATTTGTCATGGAGATACTTTGATTCTTGAGGAAGGACATAGGCTACTCTTTACCGGCAGACAGTACAGACAGACAGAATAACCTTCGAAATTATAATATCAGTACGGATAACAAGTGTACTTGTGACTACATCTATATTGTCCTCATTCAGTAGATTATGTCATAATCCATTCACATAATGTTTTAATAGAAATATGATTTATTTATTCAATATATTTGGATTTATTTAGCACCTGCCATAGAGCCGGACCGTCAAGGGCAATGGCTGCGCAGGCGCAGACTCGACGGAGCTCTCAATCGTGTACCCCGCGACTTTTATCCTCGTGTATGGGGTGTTTTAGAAAAGGTAATTATTATTTAAGTAAAAAGAAGAAAGTTAATCTATCATTTATTCACAACTAACTATAATACAAGTAAAATTTTAACAAAAACCGACTTCAAGGTTCGACTCGATTTCTCTTAGACGCCATCATCAGATCTTAATGTCCTTATCATGGTACCACCGTTGGGATATCTCCTTTCCATGAAAAAGAATCATCAAAATCGGTTCATAAACGACGAAGTTATCCGCGAACACACATAAAAAAAGAAAAACATATACACGGTCGAATTGAGAACCTCCTCCTTTTTTGAAGTCGGTTAAAAATGACGTCTCTCAACGCTTAGTCACGTGGTCCAAACAAAGTACTAGCCAATAATACAAAAGGATAGAGGTGTATATTATCTAGAAAGAGAATCGATGCGAAACTTGGCTAAGGGGCTGAGCTGCTATGACTTGTTTCATTGTGGTTGTTCATCATCATCTTCCTAGCCTTTATTATTCCCAAGATTATTTGGGGTCGGCTACTAGTTCAACCAGTTTTACCTGAATATCAGTTTTTCCACGGAGCGACTGGCATCGGACCTCCGCAACCCTGAGGGTGAACTAAATTGGAATGGTGAACTAGTTGTCAGTATATTTGAGGGCACTGACTTCCTAATACAGATGATAGATGTGAATGACCACTCACCACTGGGACCGATCATTGTGGTTGTTCATATAAAATTAAATATAAATGCAACCTCGAACTTGTGTCTTTACTCATATCGATCAATGATCAATTGAATTTGGCAAGCAAGCAGGAATGTGTTGGATTTGGAAAAATTGGATGATCTCACAATGACAGTATAATTCTTTGTTTTATTAACTAAGCAAAACAGTTTAAAACAAATAATATGCCAAACATTCTAAAATATTTACAAAAACTCTTACGTTAAATTAAGCATTTTATAGAACTTCAATGAAGTCATCAACAATTAATAATATATTTAATCCAGAAATAAAAACTTACAACATTATATAATTAAATCAAAAAATTCAATATTTTTTTTTATTATAAATGGAACAATTAAAATGTGAAACGTAAACACCTATGCTAATGTATTCAAATATTGTATCACAGATGCCAAAATTTATAGATACAGGAAGAAGGTACATAATATTTTGATACATTTTCTTTCAGTGCCAAGGCCTAGTGATCCAGGGTAAAATTCTACAGCCGAATCTCACCCAAGAGATGACATCTGGCGAACTGAAGTTTGCCCTCGCCGTTGAGACCGTGTTAAACTCAATCCCTCAGCCCGAATACCGCCAGCTCGTGGTCGAAGCCTTGATGGTGTTGACCCTAGTGGTTGAATACAAAGCTGTTGCACATCTGGGCGGGATGATAGAAGTCGAGAGTCTAGTTCATAAAGCTAATCACATATTTTTGGAGGATCAGGTGAGTTAGTAAAAATAGAAAGCGATTTTTTTTTTATGTTTGGCCCGCCAAAATGACTCTGCTCTGCCTGATGGAAAGCATAAGCAGAATCCAAGAGTGGCGGTCACCATACTCACTGCGAATGCAGACAATGCAGTATGGCGACCCACACCATGGCGGCCTAGTGATGCTGCTGCATCCTTTAGTCTAGCCAACAAGTATGGAACTTGTTGACTTTTGTTCAGTTTCGGTGATGAACGTCAATAATTTGAGTTTAGCGCAGACTGAGTATATTTTTTAACTGTTTAATTAGATAATGCAGTCTCGGGTTCGATTTCCGGGTAGGATCAAATGCTTGTTTGTTCTGCAAAATTATTTCGAAGTTCGGGTGTTTTTTTTTTGTTCTTTATGTAAATATTGTTGTGTTTTAAGTAGTAATCTAACATAATTTTTATTCTGTTTATGCAAACGGTTACATACAACGTAACGTAACGGTTTACATACAACTTATGTTATGCAAACTGAATATTTATAAACTTACACAATACTTATACAAACATAAATTGCCCATAGCAGACCCTTTTTTGTTATATAATCCATTTCACACCATTAAAACCAATATCTTCATACTCGGCACTTTGCCCTTAGATGCGATGTAACGGTGACGCGACCCTATGCTGCGCAAAGGAAGTCCCGGACGGTACTCTGGTGTGCGGAGGTGCTGCGGGCGTGTGCCAGCACCTCTACGACAGCGCGCCCAGCGGCAGCTACGGCACCATGACCTACCTGGCACGGGCCGTAGCAGCCCTGCTCGCCACCACCATGCCCATGGACTCCGCCATCGAGTGTACTATTACGTAGACCTATATACCTATACACATCATTCTTTAATAGTCCAGACGACACGCAGCTATGTGAAGGCGCCGGTAGCGTGTCACCACCTCTACGGCAGTGCGCCCAGCGGCAGCTACGGCACGAGCCGTAGAAACCAGCCATCACCAGCCTGTCCATAAACTCTGCCATCGAGTGTAATATTACGTAACTCCTTATACCTCTACATCAACATCCTTTAATAGTCCCAATGACACGCTGCTATGTGAAGGAGCTGTAGCGTGTGTCATCACCTCTACGGCAGTGAGCCCAGCGGCAGCTACGGCACCTAACGCGAGTCGTAGCAACCAGCCATTATCACCCTGCCCATAGACTCTGCCATCGAGTGTACTATTACATAGATCCTTACACCTCTACAATCATCGTAATCAACAGCCTTTAACAGTCCGCTACCGGACATAGGCCTCTCCTTAAAAAGTTATACGATAGCATATAGTTTTAGCATATAAAACTTTCATCCTCATCTCATCACTTGGATAGCTGGCACTACCACTATGAGGTCCGTCTGCACACGCAGGCCAGACGTGTTCGTATAAGAGCGTTTCCACATTATCCGATACGATATCGGAGGAAGTTAAATGTATGAAATATGTATGTCTTTCACATGTCACGTGTTTCAAGTTTTCCTTCTCTTTGCAGTGTTGTTGCCGTTTTATTGGTAATAGCTTCCGATATTTTGTGCGCCGTGGTAAGGTTGGCTAGGTGAACCAAGCCAGCTACTTCCAGAAGCGCAGAAACCTGCTGGGGCATTCACAGGCCTTTTAGGAGTGACTTTGTATCATGGCCTGTGAGCCTATACTGTTTACGGAAATAGTCGCATTATTGATTTGATTTTCTATCTTATAGTTCTTCTTTGAAATTTGAGCATACACCCGTATTGTACAATACAGTATCTTCCATTTGTGCCAATTGAAAGTTTTATTAGTAGATAAGTTCATTAAAAGACGTTAGACTACAAACTCGATTTGTCCATTATCTAAATCTAGTTTCAAATGACTCGAAAGCTACGGTAGTCAGCTTAAGATCATATGCATATTATGCTATGTCTAACATTGACTGACTGCACGTTTGGCCTAGTGGTTTAACGGTCACCACGCCGTTTCCTACTTCGCCAAGTGTCGTGGGTTCAAATCCCACGTAGGACAACACTTTGTGAGATCCACAAATTGTTGTTCTGAGTCTGGGTGTTCTTTGTGACCGTTTCATGTATGTTTGTCAAGTCCCCCGCGACACAGGATTTATTCCTAGTGCGGGAGTTGTCTTTAAAAAAAAAATCACTTCTGCCGTGATAATTGAGAGTGCAGAAAGTCAAGGACGGCCATTTTTTTTGCTTATGTGGAATGTGCGTGAAACGGGCTTCTTCCTATCTAGGTTTCATGAGTGTATGAAAATAAGAAGTGCATTATCTTGTTAGATAAAGTACGGTAAACCAAAAACTTGCCGTTATTTCCTCGAAACTGCATTTTCTGACTTGTGCCCTCTCGATTGTTACGGCAGGCTTATTGACAGGTGAAAGTAATAATCATAAGTTTATTGCCACATAATCCCCTAGGGGCGCCCACACAAAACTACGATGCGATGCGACGCCTCGTCGTAGGAACTTGCGATTCGAATTGCTACGATACGAATTCGTGCAACAAAGCGTTGGTTTATGTGACCATACTTTCGACTACAAAGAGATGTCCTAATGAGTTTATTGTATTAAATGGATGATGAAAAATAAAATAAAAATAATATAAATGATTGATGGATACAAATAAATAAATAAATAGTTTTGTAAATGTTTTAAAAGAGAAAAAAATGTTTAACCAATGTTTTGTTTATATTCTTCAGTATTTGAACCAAAATAAATTAACATCTCAGATCCTGCAAATTATGCGTAGCGTATAGTTACCTAGTTAGGTATCTTTACACTACATTATGTATAAAATAATAATACATATTTCGGACATATAACACACAACGCTATCTAATAAAGGTAAAGTAAAGAAAAAGAAAGAAAGTAGTGCCGTTTAGTAAAGTCTCAGAGTGGATCAAAAATGTTGTCAACAAGTGTGACGTAACATCGCACGAATGCACGATGCGAATTACATCGGACGTTCTTTCGGTGCGAGCTCGCAAGAACTTTCTGTTATGAATCTGATATCATAGATTGATTTATCAGGTTTTTATTTTATACACTCATTTATAACCTACTTTATTATTTTAAATAGAATTTTGTCACAAAACAAGTTAGTGTGTATTTTTTTGTGCATCTTGTACCATAGACATATTTTTATTATTTTTTATAAAATAAAGTTATATGATTGCCTAATGTTCATTATTCTTTTATTTTAAATTCTGCAAAATGTTTCAGGGTTTCTTTTTCATAAATACACTATGCGTAATGATCAATCCTCTTGCCAAGGCAGCGATCACCTTTTGATGATGTTTATATTACCCACGGGCCCATAGATGGATATACAATCACTACTAATACCACTGGCAAGAAGAATGACCCACGGCTGTGTCACCGTGTTCTTAATCTAAACTAGTGAATAAAGCACTTACTGGAGTTGTGTGGCGTCCTGTTTTCAGCGTCCCCAAGAGCTCTTGGGTAGGTGGGTAGGTTCTTCTCTGCGTCGTCACACAAACATCAATTCCTAAAGTGCTGTACAACTTCCAAGGTATTCGAACTAATCCCAATAATCAACTTTTCAGCTTACGCGGAACACGCCTACAAAAACTCGCGAATCCACGACCTAACACAATACGGTTTATCACTAAAGAGACCGCGGGTCGATGGACAATACAATTAGCTTACTATCAATTGATTTTCACAATAACAAACAAAACTTCGGCCGGTTTCAACACACGCTCGATCACAATCTTTTTTTACATATATTAACGTCAAACGTCAACACGAACCAGAGACAATCAAAATGTTGCCAGTACAATGACGTTCGAAATCCAAGTCAGGGTAAAAAATTACGTAATTTTTTACCCTGACTTGACAGCTTCAGCCTCTGTGAAAACTAAGGTTTGTTACATTCTATTGCACTCATTATCCATACTTCCCTACGTAGTATAAAAGAAAGTCACTTTCTCTGTCCCTATATCCCTATGTATGCTTAAATCTTTAAAACTACGTAACGGATTTTGATGTGGGTTTCTTTAATAGATAGAGTGATTCAAAAGGAAGGTTTTTATGTATAATAAATGCATAATATAGTATGAAAACACTGTTAATTTTCGAGGTTTCTAATGTGATGTAGCAAATAAACACATTTTTTGCGCTTACATTGCAAACCGTGGGAGAGCCACGCTTCGGCATGAATGGGCCGGCTCGACCGGAGTGATACCACGGCCTCACAGAAAACCGGTGTGAAATAGTGCTTGCGCTGTTTTTCACCGAGTGAGGATACCGGAGGCCCATACCCCAACCCCTCCCCCTATCTCCCCCCCCCCCATAGGCCGGTAACGCACTTGTGACGCCTCTGCTGTTGCGGGTGTCCATGGGCGGCGGTAATCGCTTACCATCAGGCGATACGTCTGCTCGTTTGCCGGTCTATACCATAAAAAAAAAACGCTGGTTGCACCCTACGAGATAGATCAAAATAATGTACTACAGTATTGTACACCCTTAAAAAGTACTACAAAAAAAGTCCGCGACGGTATATGTCTATCTCTTAGGGATAACCCACAACAACCATTTTTTATTAGTTTCTTTTTACGAAAATTAATGGCTCATTTACGAATTGATTTTAAGCAATAGAGAATGAATCCTTATACAATTAAGTAAATTAAATACATTTAATATAGATAAAAATGGCCCTTAACAGTATCTAATTTAAATGAATATATTCGAAGATATTACAGATTTAAAATGCACGAATCGTGTCGTCGGCGGGGACATCTGAAATCCACCCGTGCGAAGCCGGGGCGGGTCGCTAGTATATTATAAATGCGAAAGTAACTCTGTCTGTCTGTCCCGCTTTCACGGCCAAACCGCTGCACCGATTTCAATGAAATTTGGCATTGACCTACTTTGATTTTTGAGGAAGGACATAGGCTACTCTTTGCTGCGATAACCAACAAACACGGGTGCGGAGCCGCGCGCAAAAGCTAGTATAACATAAATGAAAACAACAAAAAATAATATTCTTTAAATTTTATTTGTAACACCTATATTTATATTTTCAAACATGTACTACCAAGTTGCATTTTACTAAAAAAACAATTTCAACATCAATCACGAAACATCACTAAGCTTCATCTTTCTTGCCAAATGGGTTCATCTTCGATAGCCATGATGTAGTTGCTCTGAAAAGATTTTTACACAATTTAGTACATTTTTACCACATTTTTTTAAAATGATTTGTGTAAATGTTTAGTTATAAATATGTAAAACTTCAAATATTCAGGTCAGATACCTGACCTGAATATTTGTCTGAGCTTCCCACAGGCAGTGTACAGTCGCGGACAAAAAATTACTTTTCCCGCTATCTTTTAATTTTTCTTGTACACAAACCTTGTCCTAACCTCAGTCCTAACAATAACGTACACATAAAAAAGAATTATTTAATTTGGTGCATCGGTCGGATGTTATGCGCGTACATACATTTCGGTGATTCATTACTACATAGTATAAAACAAAGTCGCTTCCGTCTGTCTGTCCCTATAAATGCTTAGATCTTTAAAACTACGCAACGGAATTCGGTGCGGTTTTCTTTAATATATAGAGTGATTCAAGAGGAAGATTTACACACAGATACATGCATAATATAGCAGAGAAACATTGATAATTTTAGAGGTTTCTAATGTGATGTCGGAAATAAACCTATTTTTTTACGCATCTGCAAATTTTCATTGCAAACGCTGGCTGTACTCTACGAGTTAGATCCAAATAATCACAAATTTTAACAAAAAAAAACGACTTTAAGAAGTGGACCAAATTGAAATGGGACCACATGGGAAGTAACCTGCTTTCAAATAAAAAAGAATCATCACAATCGGTTCACCCCGTCAAAAGTGATGAGGTAACAAACATAAAAAGGCACTCGAATTGATAACCTCCTCCTTTTTTGAAGTTGGTTAATAATATACTACAGTATTGTACACCTTAAAAATGTCTACGTTACGAGAAATAATGGCTTATTTACGAAGCGATTTTAAGCAATACAGTATTGATCATTTACCAATTAAGTACCTTCAATACATTGCGAATTTAATATAGATCAATATGACCCTTTACAGTATGTAATTTAAATGAATACATTCGAAGATATTACAGATTTAAAATGCACGAATCGTGTCGTCGGTGGGTGCATCTGAAATCCACCCGTGCGAAGGCGGAGCGGGTCGCTAGGTTATAAATATTAAAAAATTGTTTAACTTAGATTCCATTAGCTAATCACAATCAATTAAATGTTTTGAAATATATTTTATGTGATTATTTATATTTCCATGCTTACACAACTGACTCTGTTTCATTGTTTCACTTATGCTCTAGGGGGTATCCGGGGGATTTCACCACATACAACAGGTACCCCTGTTGTATGTGGTGAAACACACACAACACACACACACGTGTTGTGTGTGATAAACACACACAACACCCGGTCACTGACATAACCATTTGATATGATTTTCGAGTCAATATATTCCATTATTATTTATTACAGTTACTGCATATTCAGAGTTCAATATTGCATCAGCCAATAATAATTATACACAATATAAACATATTATTGTGATAAACAAATCTAACTTATTCAAAATGTAATATAATCATTTTTCAGATCAAGTTAATGATAAAATGTACACCTAACAGAACTCTGGAAATGCAATGTATGCTATTATTTAATTTTATTCTTCTTCAAGTGTATGTAACATAATGTAGTTTAAGAAAAATAACGGGTGTTTTTTATAGAGGTATACAACTTTAAGTTGGCAATACTTTTTTAACTCGCGGCCATTTTGTCAGCTCTAAAGTGATTTAAGTTTAGTTTGGTTTGGCATTTCAACATGAATAGACTGACGCCTGAACAACGCCTCCAAATTGTGCAAATTTATTTTGAAAATCATGGTTCTGTTCGAAATACGTATCGCGCACTACGTCAATTATAAGGCCAACTTAGTCGCCCATCACTTTTGTTTGAAGGGATACGTCAATAAACAAAACTGTCGTATTTAGAGTGATGATAATCCTCAAGTTTATGTTGAGACACCGTTACATCCAGAAAAACTGACTGTATAATGTGCTTTATGGGCTGGTGGAATCATTGGTCCGCACTTCTTTAAAAACGATGCTGGTCAGAAAGTTACAATCAATGGTGACCGCCATAGAGCCATGATTACTGATTTTTTTCGTTCATCAATTGAACAACCATGATGTGCAGGAGCTGTGGTTTCAACAAGACGGTGCAACATGTCACACAGCTCGTGCCACAATTGATTTATTGAAGGGAACGTTTGGTTACCGCATAGTTTTACGTTTCGGACCCATGAATTGGTCTCCAAGATCGTGCGATTTAACGCCGCAAGACTATTTTTTTGTGGGGATATGTGAAGTCGCTAGTCTACGCCGATTAGCCCGAAACGATTGACCACTTGGAGGACAACATTCGCCGTGTTATTGCCGGTATACGTCTACAAATGTTGGAAAAAGTTATCGAAAATTGGACCTCCAGATTAGACTACGTGCGAGCCAGCCGTGGCGGGCATATGCCAGAAGTCATATTTAAATTATAATGCCAAAAGATTATCTTTCGAATAAAGTAAATTTCATGTCAATAAAAAAAAACATCTTTATTTTATTTCATTTCAAAGTTCTATAACTCTATAAAAAACCACCTATATTATCATTATATGCCAATGTAATATATAACCATAGCTTTCAATAATAAATATATAGTCAATATTGACTGAATACTAATGTAGTGTGTGCACAGCCGTGTTCGACTATAGCAAATGCTAATATGAAGAATATATAATATTCTTGATATTATTATAGCCAATTTAAAAGGCCCACAACACATCTATTATAAACTTTATGCACTTTTTACATTGGCAGACTTAATTCTGTAAGCATTCTCTTCCAGTTAACCTTAAGCTGGTGTAGAATTCTTATAGTGATGGGTAAAAAACCTCCTCCTTTTTTTGAAGTCGGTTAAAAAACACCTAATGGGAAAAAAGTCTCATTAGATCCATCATGTATCTAGTCAATTGATCCTCCTTTGAGATTGTACATTCATCATTCATCATCAGCCTATCGCAGTCCACTGCTGGACATAGGCCTCTCCAATTGCACGCCACTTAATTCGATCCTCGGCTTCTCGCATCCAGCTTCTGCCAAACTTCTGAGATTGTACAAATAAAAAAAATCTTAGTAGATGTGGATCTACTAAGAATCTTGAAATCATATTCTAATAAGACGAAAATTCTTATTAGATCCATTGTGGATCTGCCAATTGCTCCTCTGAGAATCCATAAAAGTACTTACGATATTTCATCAGGTGAACTCTTTGTTCCTTCAATGCCTGCAGCTTTCAATTTTTCAACTAGGTTTTTTCTATACATATTTTTTAGTGGAACAGGTCTACTGGCGGCTTCTTTCTGTTTGGCTAATTTGGACAGGGCTTCATACCAAGATAGACCATACCATTCTATTTCTTCTGGGGTATACTGAAAAAGGAAAATCCTTAGTGCACAATAATAACAAATTGATATTGTTATATCTTCTTAGCATAAGTACATGCTGTTAGATAATCCAGTTATCAACGAAGGCTATCATTAATATTGATGAACATGGATAAATAGCCTATCTTATGTGAGTATAACTGATGATTAACAGTGTAAATAAGTGAAGTAATCCTAACCAGAATGGGAAAATACTATTATTCTTATAGGATTGTACTGAAAACTAGAATTTTAGTAAGTACTCACAGAGGTCAAATATGTCTTATACTCCTCATAGACTTCAGCCTGCTTTACAGAGTCATGAGCATATCTAGGACATCCATTCATTAACTCAGTCAGAATTTGTTTTTTTAACTTCAATGCCAACATGGAAACCAAATCACAAGCTGGTGTTTTCAATAAAAAGTGGTCAAAACCATAGTGGTCATTGATCAAACTAATTGTACGATCAGTCACAGTCACTGAAAGATGAGTGTTTAAGACTTCAGATTTCACAACTGTTCTCTTTAGTACTGGCACCCAATAGTGTGGTACTCTGCGACGTCGAGGGTCTCGTTTTTGGAACCCTAAAATTTAAAAAAAATGTTAAGTTAATAAGTAAATCAACTAGCAGCTCAGTGATATCAATATAACTATAAAAACTGTACTTAACCTTTTACTACAGCTTCACCTCCCCATATACCCTCGTGAATTTCTGCAGGATACTTCAAAGGAATAGGAACATTTTGTATAGGCAATATCTCCCCAGTGATGTCGTCACGCTTCCACTTCCCTTCCTGAGGGATATAGTGCACAGCAGCAGGTTTCAGTACCTTCCATTCTTGCCAAAATTTTTTGTACGCGGGTGGCAATTCAGAAGCTATACCTATTTCAAACCTTCCTTTTTTCTTGAAAGTTTTAGATAGTTGACGCGCAGTTGCCTAAAATCATAAGCGTCAAATAACAGCACTGTAATTCTATAAATCGTTACGGATGATGACATAGCTAAGTCTAGCTATTACTTTTACCTGGAGACGTGATGCCATTGGACAGTATTTATCGTAAGGATGAAAATGTCAATAAGATGTAATAACTAAATAAAATTTAGTAACTAGCAAGCTGTAAATTTTTTGGATAAATTTATTTTATTTAGACAGTAATGACATTTGGGTATGACATTTTTTTATGGATGTTCCCACAGAACACCACTCAATGAGGATCACAGATGAGGATATTCCTGTCTGCCTTGTCATATGTCCTACCTAAATTATCATTAGTCTGTACTTTATTACATACTTACAGCCATATTCGTAAACGCAGGATCAGGTACCAAAGTCACGATCTGCCAAACCCAAGCTTTTCCCAAATTTTTAAATGGCAAAATAATTATAATAACTATCTCACTCAGCCGTTTCTGATAAACTCCAAAATATGCATAGCAAAAACAACAAGGGAACATTTACAGTAATAATAATGTAATACATGTATTTTTTCAGAAAATATATAGAAGAAAAATTTAATGAGCTTTTTTGAACCATTAGGATTCATAACTACAGCCGTATGAATTTTGCAGAATTTGAATATGTATTTGCTAACAAAATTTCTCCCCTAATTTCGCAATGAAGCATGAAAGCTACTGACTTCAGAGACGCTATACAGCTAAATATCGACTAGCAATAACAATACTATTCATCGCAACTGGTGACAGTTATAAAAGTTTACTACTGCCTATTTTTGTGGTTATTGTCTTTTGAATTCCAAATGCATCTCATTTTTGTAAAGAGTTGTGTCTTCCGACCAATCAGACATGATTATGCGCGAGAAACTATAAATATTTCGAAAATCTAAACATGCAACGCTATCTAGTCCCAAACTAAGCAGCTTGTATTATGGGTACTATAGCTTGCGTGAAAAAGACAGACACTACCTAAACTCAGTCTTCCTCTACTTCAATCACGCTTTCTACCCGTTCAGCTGCCCCTCTAGATATTTATGTGCTCTAAGTGTATACCAAGCGTGTGGATTCATCGCAAACTGTTTGCCAAACAGCCTTTGCTTTCTGAAGAAAAACCGACACTGACTCCGAAAAATGGCATCCACATCAACACAAACAAGAACAGGCAAAAACGTACAAACACCACTCTACATTTTCATTGGACGGGGCTTCAGATTTTCTCCTACCAAAGTCCAAAAAGAAAAGAAAGTGCTCACAAAGTGCAACGCGGTTAACGAAGTTTCAACTTCAAATCACTTTAAAAATTTCTTCGTTACACTATACTAGACGACCCACGCAACCTCGTTTGCGTCTCCTATTGCCTGCAGCGTGATAATTTTCCCCCGTTTTTAAATAATGTTTCATTGGTGCTCCGCTCCTATTGGTCGTAGTGATGATATATAGCCTTCCTCGATAAATGTACTATCCAACACTGAAATAATTTTTCAAATTGGACCAGCGGCAAGGGCGGATCCAGGGGGGGGGTCATGGGGGTCATGACCCTACCTGGGCTGTGTCCATGACCTAAATTAAATTGTTAAACATAAGGTTCCTTATATATGAATATTTTTTGTATAATATAGAATTTAATCGTGGCTAAGGTTGAATAACGTCTAACCGGACTGACACTTCTCTACATCCATAAAAACGTACCCATTGAACGCGTTTTGGGCGAAGACGTAAAAGAAAAATTAAGTTTCCTATTTAAATACAGATATTTTTAATTATAGTACTTCTAAACCCATGTACAATGGCCCAATCAAGAGGCAAAGTTTTTTTTATGTGATAAACGAGCAGACGGATCGCCTGATTGTAAGCGATTACCGCCACCCATGGACACTATACTCTTTGCGCTGTAGCATGGTGCGTGGTGGTTTAATTTAATTCACTGCATTTATAAATGATTTAATAAATTATAAGTATAGAGGCGTCACAAGTGCGTCGCCGGCCTTTTAAAAAGGAGTACCTACGTTCTTTTCTTGAAAGTTTGAAGGTCGTATTGGTCCGGGAATATCGCAGGCGACAGTTCATTCCACAGTTTTGTTGTGCGAGGCAGAAAGTTTATAGAAATGCGCACAGTTGTGGACTGCCAACCGTCTAAAGTTCTAGACGATTGGGATAAAACTGCTGTTGCGTAGAACGATGGCGGAAAGAGGCGGCAGGGATCAATTCGAACAATTCCTCGGAGCTCTCCCCATAGTAAATGCGATAGAAGATGCATAACAAGTCCACATCTCTATGCAGCACCAGAGAGGTCAGCCGATTTGAAACATCTTGGCAGTCGACGATTCGAGTCGCTCTCCGTTGGATGCGGTCCAGAGGGAGGTGCTGGTACTAGGGTGCTCTTGCCCAAAGTTGAGAAGACTATTCCATATGAGGCTGAACCTGCGCCTTATAAAGTAGAAGCCGGTGGGCCGGCGTGAAATACAGTCTTGATCTATTGAGCACGCCAAGCTTCTTCGAGGCCAATTTGGCCTTACCCTCCAAATGGCCACGAAAGTGGACTGCACTCGATATGTCGAGACCAAGTATTCCAATATAGGCTGAGGCAGATAAGGGAGTGTCTTCAAAGCGAGGACATACGACCAAGGGCAGTTTTTCAGTGGTAAAATTGTACTAAATTAAAATTAAGTCTACCCCAATCTGAGACCCTTTCCAAAGAGTTTAAATTTCAAACACAAGTTTGTTTCAATTCCCAATGACGTTTTTCTGAGAAATATCAGTGCGGCCGGTATCGAGAGCATCGCCCGTGCTGTCATCCGCATAACAATGAATGCCGCTAATTTGCAACACGTCATTGATATGGAGGAGGAACAAAGTAGGCGATAGCACACAACCTTGGGGGACACCAGCATTCACAGATATGGAGTCAGAGCACTCGCCGTCGACTACGACCTTTATGCTTCTATCTGCTAAAATGCTAGTGACCCATTCGCGTAATTTCACAGGAAGCCCATAGGAAGGGAGCTTCGAAAGAAGCGCTTTGTGCCAGACCCGATAGAAGGCCTTCGCAATGTCCAAAGAGACTACGCAAGAAGAGTAGGAGAGCTGAAAAAGACACGTTAAGACCGGTGCCAACTCTGGAGCGCACATCTTTAACACAATATCAGGGCATCAGGGCCCCTCTACTTATGTATATGTAGGGATAGAAATGCTAAACGCACTGAGCGTTGGTAGAACTGGATATCCAGCATACAGCTCTCGCACCGCGGTATGGTAGGTGGATCTTGTTCCCCGGCATCCAAGGTCGAGTTAGACGCAAAAAGTTTGGCCAGAAGATCGGCTTTCTCCTTTGCCATAGGCCAACGAATTATTTTCTATGTGTGGAGGTGGAAAAGATGGCTTACCGAAATTCACTTTGATAGCCTTAGGGGCCGTTCAAGTATTACGTAAACGCTATAGGGGGGCGGGGGGGTCTTGGCTTTGCTTATTTTTGATGACAAGGGGGGTGGGGAGGTCTAGATGGTGATTACGTCAGCAGTATTTATTTACTTTTTTACACATATGGCAACCTACACATTGTTAATGTTTAAAACGAAACACATTTTTGGGAATTCCCCCAAACATGCATACTCGCTTAGAACCGAATAGGAGAATTATCGCGCACTATTCATATAACTATTTTTTTTTCGTTAATCGCACGCAAAATGTAAGCAAAGCAAATTATTTTTTGTCTATAACACAAACATTAATTTGCTTTGCTTACATTGTTATTAATTTGCTTACAATTGTTTCATATAAAGATGTCGTTTTAAATAGACAAATACAAGTTATACCAAAAAAAACTATAGCAAGTTTTAAAAATGTCATACAACTATGAAAGTACAAAATGTGCAGAAATCAGTTAGCCTTTTGTTTGTACGGAAATCCCCTCGGATACCACAAACTGGTGGCTATGTCGGACTCGAACCGATTAAAAACCGCACACTGTCTCGGGTACTAGAAGCCGAGAAAGTGGGAACCAGGTGCACTCTAGGAAGAAAATCCCTGGAACCCCGACGTACATCGAGCCATCTACGGTTTGTAGACGGCCCCCTCCTGTGTAGGAACCTCTATGCACCTTTTCTACTTAGAAAAGATCGCGAGCTCTATGTTTCGCTCCACCACCCAGGCCTGCTTCTGCAAGGGTGACTGGTGGCGTCACCTGTCACTCCAGGCTTGCACTTATGGAGGACGGAGATCGTTTTGCGATCTCCGTCGCCCGAGTGGTCTGCAGCGGTACCTGGCCCGTTCCCGGGCCTGGCGGAAAGGAAGAGTTTTAAACCTCTCCCGGTCCCGCTCCGCCATCTTCTTCGCAAGCATAACTTGCTCGCAGAAAGAGATGGCAGAATTCCACGCGCTCTCGCTCCGCCACATGGCCGCAATCATGTAAGCGAGCGAGAGAACCCCCCTCCGATGGCCGCCACGAGATCACGCCTCGGCTCGCCCCACGCCGGACATTCTGCCAGCTTGTGGAGTGCCGTGTCTCGTGTCTACGGTCTAGCCATCGCAGTGGTGGCACTCAGACGTTGGCTCCTTGCGGATCAGACACAGGTGCTCTGCAAAGCATCCTTTCCCAGTGATCACCTGTCAGCCGGTATGAGAGGCTCCCGTGATGCCTCTTGAGCCAATCCCCCATGACGGGTCTTACCGCTGCAATAACGGCATGCCCAAGAAATTAGTTATCAATAAGTAAAATACTGTTCATTTTCCTAAAATACTGTTTAATATTCTTTTCAGACCTAAATATAATTTATTTCTTGTAAAAAAAAGTTGGCAACCCTAAGTAGTCATAATACAAGCTCTGCTTAGTTTGAGACTAGATGGCGTTATGTTAGATGTCCAAAATATTTAATTATTTAGTAATGTTTACGTAAGCATGGGAGGGGGGGATAAAAGCTTTGCTCACTTTTGCTGACAAGGGGGGTGGGGGGATAAATAATTGTAATAAATCTGCTTACGTAATACTTGAACGGCCCCTTAGCAAGAGACTAGAACGCCCGAGTTCCCAGAGGAAAACGTTCAAGCCTCTCGCGAATCCTAGCAATGTGTTCCAACTTCGCCCTTGCAATGTCTCTCTTGAAGGTCCTGGAGGCAAAGTTATACTACTTTTCAACCGACTTCAAAAAGGAGGAGGTTCTCAATTCGACTGTTTTTTTTTTATGTTTGTTACCTCATAACTTTGGACTGGGTGAACCGATTTTAATGATTCTTTTTTTATTTGAAAGCTGGTGCTTCCCGAATGGTCCCATTCCTGAGATGTTCCTGTTCCTGAGATTAGCGCGTTCAAACAAACAAACAAACTCTTCAGCTTTATATAATAGTATAGATATAGATTGAGATTAAAATCAGGAAGGAACTTACCATGTGTAACGCCATTCGTGTTTTCGTATAGTTTTACTAAAACCAGAAACGATTCGGACTCAAAAGATATTAATTTCAAAAAGTAGTCTGTTTTGTTTTTGCTTCTACTTTAGTGTTCCATTCCATCTGTAAAATCTCTAGTAAATGTGTTCTGTCAGTTCTGTGCAGGGTTGCCAGGTGGGGCTATTAAGCGCAGATGGGGCTGCCGAAGGGCTATAATATTTTATGCGCTGGCTACACGTAGCCGATAGGGCTATCTTTTTTTTCGGAAATATTTACTTATCAAACAAACATTAAAAGCAGAAAAAAGAACATTTACAGCAACAAGTTTCAATATTTTATGTATATATTAAGCATGAATTTTAAAACGTTAACTGTCACGCAATACATATAAAGGTACACAAGTATAACTCAAATCTTGAGTATTAGTGACGTCACTGAATGGGGGCTATCTCGGGGCTACGCGCGCGCTCCGGCAGGGCTATTCGAGAAAAAAAAAGCTGGCAGCACTGGTTCTGTGCTGAGTGTGCTGTTCTGTAGAACTGTCAATTGTCAAAGCACCTCTGCTGACGTGTTAAAAAAGGCAATGGCACTTTAAAAGCCATTATTAATAATTACTAATATTGTTGCTCAGTGGTGGTGGTTATATACTATTTTGATAATTCATGAAATTTTCATTTTATTATTTCTTTGTACCTATTATCTATCAGTGTGTTATATAGTGTTAGTGCACCGCGTAGTACGTCTACATTAATGTTGGCAGAGAGTAGTAAGCTATGTCGGACAATAAAAACAATAATCCTCCTGAAAGGGGGCAATTGGATATTACTGACAGCAATATAGCATTATCTACCGAAGTATCCAGTATTACAGGAAGTGTTAAAACTTCAAAGGTAAATACAATACTGTACATTACAATATTTATGAATACATGACAGAACATTTGTGTCATAATAATGATATGCAAGGACGATTTTATTTAGTTAGCCTACTGTTTTGATAACGACGCAGTAAGAATATAGAACGTATTATATACGTGTCAATGAATGTTTATAGTTACGAAATTTCTTACACATATTGAGGTTACAACTTACTATGTGCAATATATTCACTTAATTGCACTTTGTGTACATACAGACATGTAAAAACAACCATATTGTTCGATCATAATAACAGAATTGTTCTGCTTATAATTTTTATTTAATTATTTTGAAGTGTAATTTTAACAAATATATGATTTAATGTATAATATATAAACAAATGTGTTGTTTCACATATAAAAATAAAGTGACCCATTATACTAATAAAATTTTTGATTAGATATGTGACCATCATGTATATTTATAATTATATCTGTCAATTTTAGACATCACAACGCATGTCCTCAACTTCTGAAAGACAAATTAAGTTTGAGCGTGCACAGAGGTGCCTTGAAAATGCTGCGCTTGTTTCTAAAAGGATTAAAGAACATCGAAAGGCAACAGCTGAATTACTGGGAAGGCCTTTTGGTAAGCTAAAAGCATATAAAGTAATATTTTTAAGACTATATTTCGTAGATGTTTGTTGTAAACATTGAAAGTTGTCTAAATAACAGAGATGTAATGACATACCTAGGTAAGGTGTAGTTCAGATCAAAGGAATAATTGAATAAGAAACCCATTAATAGGCTATTTGACTGATATTTGGAAATCGTTTTAAATTATTTTTTATTACGTAATAAGCACACTGCGGTAATATTTTGCAGAATTTTCACTGTATTAAGAATTAAAATTTAAGATAAAGTTCAAGTTTGACAACCGCGTCAAAAAACGACATTTCTTTAATGGCGCTGGTCACATGACACGTGTGACGTCACACGCTAGTAAACAATATCACAAAACGCGAACAATACTCAGTCGAGGAATCTTTCGTTTACTAGCGTGTGACGTCACCAGAGTTGCAACAAATCACAAGGCATTCACGTCGCAGAAAATATTTCAAAAAATTTATTTCGTGCAATCTGCGAAAAAATCACATTACATTGCGTGGGTCAGCTATCCATACTTATATTATAAATGCGAAAGTAACTCTGTCTGTCTGTCTTGCTTTCACGGCCAAACCGCTGCACCGATTTGAATGAAATTTGGTACACAGATAGTCTAGAGCCTGAGAAAGAAAATAGGCTACTTTTTAATGCGAAAAAGGGGTTGTAAGGGGTTTAAAAGGGGGATGAAAGGTTGTTCTGGGAGTTCACTCGCCACACGCCTGCGCGTTACCAACGTCGGGCGTCTTGACAACGAATAAACAAGGCTGTCACAATGTTCATTATATTAATAGAAATAAATAAGCCAAATTAATATAATTAATTAACAGCGTTTCTTAACTTCAAAATTCTCTACAGAAGTATCGTCATTATCAAGGGCGTCGCCAAGGGGGATTCGCCTAGAGATTTGATTTGATGCATATTTGAATTTTAAGAAACATATTGAGCATGGAAAAATAATGCCAGCTATAAATCAATCGATATTCGAAATTAGATCATCCTAACAGATCTACGCTCAGAAATTGTTAATACCACAAGACCATATTTTTTATTACTAACCGTAGGACAAAAATATTAAATAATAGGTTTAATTAATAATTGGTTCTTTGTCCAAATGAAACAATGTCGGACACGAAAACAGGTATATATCGCTAGTCCGACAAGAATTATTGTCATAATCGTTTTTCTATTGGTATTTTCAACTTTTGAGCATAGGAGCTGGATAATGTACCTACTACGCAATTTGTAGGAGCGGTTTCATTCTGAAATTTGGGGGGGGGGGTCACTGATAATCGATTTAAGTCGAGTAAATTAGACTTTATTGCACAATACACAATTTTATAGCACACATTAAAAACAACAGGATATTTATTTTTTTGTTAAATCTATTGGGATGATAATATTTGAGACGTCTGGGACAATCTTTGGATGAACACTTAGAGGAGCTAGCTCCGTGGGGGGAGGAGGAGAGACACGAAGGGCGTGTGTGGGACTCCCGATAAATCAGTCTACCCACTAAACCCCGCGGCGGCCTAACTCGTCAGTCAAGAGTAGCTCCAGAAACGCATTAGCGGCTTCCGGAGTACCCCCTACCGTACCTCACGCGTAAGATACATCCAGGGGTAACCAAATTCACCCCCGCGGCAGGTCGCTGTTGAGCCTCTCACAGCTCTACGCAGTTAGACGACATCCCCCGGCCGCAACGAAGTGTCACTGGTCTCGGGTCGTTTACAGTGACCACATCTCCCCTGGATGTGACCACAACGACTCTTAACCGACGATTGGGGAGCTAGCGGCTTCTACCGCGCCCCCTTCGTCGCCCGTTTTGAGCGGGATTGGTCTTTTCCCGATCGCGCTCTGCGGATTCCTTCTGGAGCATAACATCTCCACAGACTCCACTCGGCCTCCCATCCCTAACTACTCGCCAGCATTGCCGCGATCAATGCTTGTGACAGGTTTCGTCCGATCAGTCCGCAGTGGTAGCACTGTGGCGTAACTTCTCGTCCGATTCTGTTCAGATATTCATCGAAGCAACCGTGCCCGGTGATTGAATCGGTAGGTGACACAGTCAGTTCTCTCTATCCAAGCTTTCAAGCTCGTCAAAACGGCTCCGACAGCGCGTTGGCTGGCACAACGCGGGTGTCGAGCCGTGCACGCCAAGCCCGTTGGGCTTACGTATGTGCGTTCTGAGGAAGCATTCCGGGATGATTCCGTTCATGATCCGGCGCTGTCTCTTCGCCAATCCGACCGACAGAACGAATTTCGTCGTAGACCATTGTGTCCATGTCGGTCAGAATGTCAAAGGGTGGAGATTGCGCCAGGATCGTAGCCGCCCTGGGGAACCCCACAACACATCTCCCTGTGATTTGCCACTCCGTTCCGATCGACAAACTTCACTGCCCTGTCGTGCAGATAGGCCTCTATGACGGCACGCGTGAAATTCAAGGGCCGCCCTAATCGCGCGCCAGGGAAGGATGCGATGATGAAAGCGTTAACGATATCGGTCAGAGATAACTCTTTCAAAGAGTTTCCCCGACTCGTTCAGGCAGGTTGTAACGCAGAGATAAAATCTGCAGCCATTCCTTATTTTTTGAGGAGCACCAGTCTCGCTTCTTTCTAGCCAAGGGGGAAAACACCGAGGCCAAAATACTCAGTGAATATCTGCCTTAGTTTGTCTCCCAGCACCGACCGACACCGACATAGTGATCACCAGTGCCTGACCTGGAAAACACCATCAGGTCCAGGAGCGGTGTTGCGGGAAGCCAGCCCCGCGAGTGTTTGTCTAGCACTCTTCCTAGAAACTCCCGTCCAGACTAGTACCTAGTGTCATCTGAGTCTTTATGGCAGAGCAGGCCTGAATCACGACAGCCTTGGAGGGTAAAGCTATCCAGATTATATTACAGTTTTAATTTATAGGTGTTCAACATTTCCTATCCTTTGATTTCTTATCTCGATTGAACAATTACGGACACAGGAGACAAAAAATCAAGTTCTAGTAGTAGTATGAAAAAAATACATGTGTACGATTGGGGGGGCGGGGGGGCTCATGTACCCTGTGACTCCCCCTACCCCCCCCCCTAGAACCGCCGGTAACGAGAAATTTCCTCCGACAACTTGCCCCTACCTAGGGCAAGGGCTGGCGACGCCCTTGTTCATTATAAGCTAGGTGTTGATTAGATATAAATAAAAATGTAATTTAAAGTTTGTAAAAATTTTACCCTTAAGGGGGTAAAATAGCAATAAAGTCTTTAGAAATATCAGGAGTGCCTTCCCATAAGTTGAGGCTGCAAGTTAATGTTCCAGTACTATTAAATGAGGTATCTTGAGCGCCAAAGCAATGTAATAGTACATGGCCTAATATTACACAACTGGGGTACAACATTGTAAAAGCTACATCATGACGCATGGAATGGCAAAAGAAGATTATGTTTTAATTCCCCGTATTCCAATAATTCCAACTTATTTGACATTTTAATTTAAAAGAATGCAGTTTCCGCTGAAAACAGCATTTCCAATAACAATATTATCAAAACCCAAGGACAGATGCTTAAAGATAGTTTTTTTTTTCTCATGGGCATGATGCCCATGAGAAAACTCACGTATATCAAATCCGCAAAATCTTCATATTTTGGCAAAATATGGCAAAAGAAAAAACGTAGTTATTAAAATTGTAGTTATTTTTATTTGAAGCTGCCAAAGTGACTATGGTCAGCCTGATGGAAAACTCAAGCAGAATCCAACAGTGGGGGCAACCATACTCACTGGGAAAGCAGACAATGCAGTATTGCGTCCCACACTATGACGGCTTTGTGAGATGCTTTTTCACGCCCCACTTAAAGGCCCCGGGATCATAGTGGGAGAGAAATACGTGCGCTGGTAGTGAGTTCCAGTTTTTAGCTGCTCGGCACAGGAAGGATGAATCAAACCGTTTGGTTCGAGAGTGAACATGTTATTCTGCAGAGGAAGGGAGAAGGGGGACCAGTTGGAAGAGCTCCTCAGAATACTTCCAGTGATACAGATGGTAGTGGACTGCTATAGAGGCGATATCTCTACGCAGCTGCAGAGGTTCAAGGAACTCGGTGGCTTCGGGACTGTTGGTAAGCGGACTGCTCGCCACTGCAACCGATCGAAAGCATCAAGCAAATACTGCGCGGATCCATCACAAAAATGAGAACAGTACTCGAGGTCCCGGCAAATATCCATGCCTAGGACACCGAGCTTACCCCGTAGTGGCAGTTGAGTGCTCTGAAAAGTGGGGAGGGAAAGAAATGGAGACTTTTTGGTAGAGAACGCGCACAACTGTGTTTTCGTAGCGTTGAACCCGACCAGATTCATCACCCCGTTGTAAAATGCGGTTCAAAACCCGGTCGAGCTCAGCGACAAGCTTCTGTCGATTTTCCTCAACGTCTGCCAGCTTCGCTGAACGGTGTCAAAAATATCGCCCATGAACTGTGCTATCGTCTGCATAGCAATGTATGTTGCCAAGAGCTAACATGTCATTATATCAATAACATGTTAACTCTTGAAGAAAGAGAGCGAGAGAGAGAAAGCAGAAGAAATAGTATGGGCGACCGGACAGAACCCTGAGGTACGCCAGCATTTACATCCAGAACATCAGAGGCCGCGCCGTCGCAAAGGCCCATAATGCGGCGCTGATGAAGAAAAGCGTCAATCCAGTGACAGAGTCTAGGAGGCGGACCGAATGCCGAGAGCTTGGAGAGAAGCGAGCGGTGCCAGACCCGGTCGAAGGCCTTGGCCATGTCAAATGTCGAAATAAGCTCATATAAACACTTTATATTTTATGTACATATATAAATACTTAAATAAGTTTTTAATAGTAAAACGTGTGTGTCTTATTTGTTAAAAAAATCGGGTGGTGTCGTGGGACATCAGATAAGAATGAGTTCCACATCAAAAATACAGATGGCGCTATACTACATTTTTCGTTCACGAAATAAATAAATCATTACAGTTTTTACAGTACAGTTTTTAGTTTTCACAAAATTGTCTTAACCCCGTTATTTTATTTAAACTGATTTATAAAAATATATTAAAGTTATATGCGAGGTAAAGAAAATAAAACTATTCAGGTACCGATACATTTTGTATTATGATTTTATATCGATAAAAATCCTACCTACATTAATAACGCGAAAGTTTGTTAGTATGGATGGATGGATGTTTGTTACTTTTACACGCAAAAACTGCTGAACGG
This sequence comes from Diaphora mendica, assembly GCA_949125395.1. Lineage (NCBI taxonomy): Eukaryota > Metazoa > Arthropoda > Insecta > Lepidoptera > Erebidae > Diaphora > Diaphora mendica. The sequence goes on along the minus strand of OX421310.1, from coordinate 36,225,132 downwards.
ATTTGGACAAAACTTTACAGTAATATAGCTTATACATCAGAATAACACATAAGCTACTATTTGCAGCGATAACCGACATACACGCGGGCGGAGCCGCGGGCAACAGCTAGTTTTATATATAATTAAAAAAACAAATAATTAATATTTAAACTAAGTTGATTGAGATTGAAAGTTCTTCTTAACAAACGAATGGACAGAGTATAATACAATTTTTACTAACACTAATTACTATTAATTTATCTACATTTATGGAAATTGGCTCAGATATTTCTCAAAAAATCTGAACCAATTTCCGTCCACACTATCGATAAAACTGCACAAACGAACAGCACAGTTAAATCGCTACGAAAAATCGTTGTAGTGTGTACCGCCTATTAGTCATTAACGACCGCGTCGTCCTAGCTACCTGCGTCTGAGTGTCATCACTTTTTTGATAACGAGTGGCGCGGCATTGTCACATTCCTATGAAGTAACTCAGTTTGCACGTTTGTAATGGCTGAACTATGAATATCCATATGTACTATGTTACAATTACTATTACAAAGTACTACTATAAACACAGGTAATAAATCACATGTAAATAATGAAGAAACTTCAAATTTAAAAATAGATTATTATTATTATTAAATCAATTTACAGAAGACGATGATGGTGGAGATACAGCATCTGAACTGGCTTCCACCATGAGCGAGAAAACTGGGTACTCTGCAGCGACTGACACTTCCACAACACTATCCGTCCAGGATGCTTTGAATAGTAAGTATCGAACAATTATTGCTTCATATTCTGTACACTGTAAGAATTACCAGCCTATTGCAGTTCACTACTAGATATAGACTTCTCCAATTTATTATTTGCTATCTGGAAAATAGTTCATATCTCATTCCTAACATTACTAACAATTAATATAAGTTTGATGTTCTTATGTATTATGTTAGTTGTGTATTGTGGACTTCTTGAAACTTTTGTATTTAATAAATAAATTAAAAAAAAAAAAATTTTCGGACATCTAACACACAACGCCATCTAGTCCCAAGCTAAGCAGAGCTTGTGTTATGGGTACTAGACAACTGATACAAATACATATATACTTTTTTTTGTACAATAAATAAATACATACATATTATACATAGAAAACACCCAAACTCCGAAACAAATATTTGTAGGTCATACAAACATTTGGTCCGACCCGGGAATCGAACCCGAGACCTCATGATCACCAGTCGCACACGCCAACCGCGAGACCAACGAGGCAGTCATTTATTTGTATTTACTTGTTATGCTCGTGTTTTAATTATGTACTTTACTTTTAAGTTAAGGGATACCCCATGCTCCCAACTATTTGTTATTTCATATTTTGGCTTTCCGTGGCAACCTGTAATTAAGGCAGCACCAATGTTTGCATTATACTGTTTTTGTGCCTCTTAGCTTCTAAGGTGTATGTTCTTGTTGGTTGTCCTAATAGAATAAATAAAAATAAAATAAACTCAAAAATTACTTACTTTTATGGCATTGGTTAATGTTTCAAAGAGAAAATTTTGTGTTTTTCCAGTTCCTGGTATTAGTGAAAGTTTGGCAAACACATTGAAGCAGAAGGAATTATTGATAGAAAGAATAAAGCAGTATAAAGAGATAAGTAAAAGACCAATGACCAAACCTTCAGTTCAAACAGTTCGTAGAGAATCAACCAAAGACACCAAGATAGAACAGAAAAAGGTATGGTACCTGTATATCGAAGGCAGAAAGTGGAAATGTCGTATCTCGAAAATTTGACAAAATGACTTTGAGTTAAGATATAGTTTTTATTAAAAAAAAAACCGCGTCTAATGATCTGTATCTCATTATGTGAAGTTTGGATAGAGAGAAATATGTTTCAAATTTTAACTTTCTTTCTTTATTAAGTTATGAGTAAATTATGAATTTTTGAAATATATTTTTGGCTCTTTCGAGGTACGGCCATTCCACTTACTGCTGTCCATTTGTTACAGTCAGAACATATACTGTCAAAGGTATACTTAAACCTGCATTAACTGGGGGGCAGCTAGTGTCAGATCCTGTTATTTATTTAGTAAATCAGTGCACCTCACTTTCATTACACCAACCAATGAATTTCATTTAAAATTAGAAGGAGTGCTGGGGTTACTCGCGTCCTACATTTCGACATGCTGATATATGTAGATGGTGAATATTTATACCGTATTTTGTTTCATATTTGGGAACGTCTCGCGTGCGGTATAGCGACTGAGTTAACGACAAACGAAAATAAACCTTTGATCATCATAATCGTAGTCGTAGTCCACTGCTGGACATAGGCCTTGCCAATAAACCTTTGATATATCAATGTATATTGAGAACCATTCCTTACTAGTATATGCAACAGTCAATGTAATTTATTACTTACACAAGGATAATCAAGAGCAAAAAATGAACTACAGGAATTCATCAAAATTTATTAGCAGCTAATAACGAATCAGTTTTATTTATATTATTTAGGTATTATTTAATGTCTACAGGTAGAAGAAAAAGTCGATGTAACGCAACTATTACATACAATCAAAGAAAAAGATAACTCTCTAAATGTGATACAAGGCAAGATGAAAGCAATGGAAAATACTATATTAGACCTACAAGAAAAGATAAATGAGAAAGATCAAATTATTGAAGCTAAAAATAAAGCGACAACCCTTATGTCCGACAGTTTGAGTAAAAAAGGTAAGTCAAACCAAAAATTAATATCAAGTATATTTAAAAAAAATACCATTTAAACCATTTATTTTGCCAAATTTATAGGTACAGAGTAATAAATTGGGTACTTCAATAATACTTTGGAAATTTAACTAGAGCTTTATGTATTGTAGTCACTTTCTTATTGAGCTAAATCATTGTATTTGATTAATATTTAATATATGTTGTTAATTGGACTTTTTGAGCTAAGTTTGAGCATTATCCCAGAGCAATAAAACTTAAATTTCAAAATGTAGTTAGTATAAAATTTAAAAAATTGGTAACATTATATTTTAGAAAAGGATTCTTTAATATTACTGGAAGATACAAGGCAACAAATGACTAAAATGCAAGAAAATTTTATTGCCATGGAAAGTGAATGGAAAGAAGAAAAATCTAAATACTTAAAAGAGATTGAAGTGAGAGATGAAAAGATTAGTAGCTTAGAAGAGGCGAATTCTATTCTTGAATCTTCAAGATTTGAAATCAGTGTAGACCATTCTAAATTAGCTGAAGAACTGGAAACAAAGAAGGAAGAAATACTGAAATTAGAAGAAAAGATCGAAAGTTTATTACAACAATCTAATGAAGAAGCTAGTCTCAAAGAAAAAGATGATGTTGAAGAAGAGAAAGGTTCTCTGGAAATAGCTGGTATGGCTGAGTTAACTAAGAAAATTGAATTATTGGAGCAATTAAATTGCCAAATTAGACAAACAAACAAAGAACTTGAAAACAAGCTAGCAAATGTAAATACTGAAACTAAGACTCAAAGCCCTAGTGCTGCAGGTAAAAAGGGAAGCCCACTGCCTGTACGCAAGGGTAGGAACACTGCATTAAAATCAAAGTCACCTTGGAGTCAACTATCTTCTGAATCTTTACCACAAGAAACAGATAAAAAGGCTGCAAAAAGTGAAATTGCGAGACTTGAAATGTTAGTACAATCCCTTAATAAAGATATCATTGAAAAAGAATATGTAATATCTCAAAAGGAAACATTAATAAAAGAACTAAAAACGGCGTCCCTTAAAACAGAATCAAAAGATACTGTTGAAATTGCTGTGTGCACTGATTTTATAGAAGACAATAAAAACTTACAACATAAACATGTTAAACATGATGAACCAGATTCGGAATCAAGTCCTCCTGATGAAAACCAATCAGAGTTAGTTAAAGATCTACAAGTGAAATTGAACGATGCAGAAGAACAGATTGAAGTACTCCGCAAGGATATAGAGGCAGCTAATTTGAATATGATCAAAGTAAAATCGGCTCATAAATCAAAAATAAAAGAGTTACAGAAAACTATTGACAGTTTTGGTAAAGGGTCAAATTCAAATTCTGAAGCATTAAAGACTCAAGAGCTTCAAAATGAACTGCAACAGCTTACACGGAAAGTTGCTATTCTAGAAGAAGAAAAGGGTAACCTGCAATTGGATCTTGTAGATTATGCAAGTAACAAATGTAAGTAGTTTATTTAAATACCTTTTAAAATAAAGATAATCTTACATACTATAAATGCATATAAGTTTCGGATCGAATCAGACCTTATATATTCGTTTTTTTTTATATCTATGTTTATTCTTTAAAAAAATAAGTCTTTAATTTGTTGTTGTAACATCGCTTAAAAATATGTTTTTACCACGCTTTTAGTATCTGCATCTGTTGTTTTCTTTTCTTGTATGTAACTTATGTACCTATGTATGCGTGTTTTTTTAGTTTTTACCCTAGTACGGCGAAGCCAAATTGAAAGGTAGTAGTTAAGTAGTTTTGATAGTCTATGTATGTTTGTATGTCCCACTATCGCCTAAACTACTGAACCCATTTTGATAAATGAGGTGGTGTCAATAGTTTCGTAATAATGACCTAGGTGACATCTATACTTATAATAAAAATGTAACAGGTCCAATTCCGTACATCTATACTTATAATAAAAATGTAACAGGTCCAATTCTGTACATAAAAGATATTTTGAAATTTTTTTTTGGAGGGCTTTCTATTATCGATACTGAAGCCAAAACTGTATTTTTTTTCATTTTTGTCTGCCTGTCTGTATCTTGGCCGCGCATCACGCGAAACTACTGAATGGATTCAAATGAAACTTGGCATGATTAGAGTTCATACTACGAGGTAGGACATAGGATACTTTTTATCTCGATATTCAGCACGGTTTCCTGGGGGGAGGGGATGAAAGTCAAAATATGTACATATTTGTAATTCAATAACACATGGTCCGATTTATTTAATTCTTTTTTTGCTAGAAAGAAAAAAATAAAAGATAACGGGAAAATTCTTTTTTTTTGTCCGCGACTGTACTCTGCCTGTGGGAAGCTGAGACAGATAAGTAAATATGGCGGTACGAACTTCGCCGGGTCAGCTAGTAGGTTATATAAATTTTATCAAAAGTTTTTACGTAGTTCGGTTATAGGTTTGAAATTTTATCTTTTTCTAAACGTATTTTTTTTTGTCTTATTTTTAGTAACTGAATCAGACATGTGTAAAAAATTGAGGGAATTAGAAAGCTTAGCAGAAACGAGACTTCAAGCAATAAGCGTTCTGGAGGCGCAGAAATTTGATTTGGTTCAAGGTATGAAACTAAAAGTGTGCATGTAATATAAAGTAAGTTATTCTTGCTTTTTATTTTGAATTATCTCTAATTTTAATTTTCAGAGCTGCATGTTCTGCAACAAAAGAATATGGAGATGGAAGACAAACTAGCAGATATCTCACAACTTCAAAGTGAACATGTTTGTACTGAGATGAAGTCTGTGCAAATGGAAGAACAAATTGATGACCTTATATCTGCAAGAAAAGAATTAGAACTAGTTATAGAAAATTTGAAATTGGACAAAGAGCACCTGAATGAAACAATAAAAGGTCTTCAGAATGAGAAAGCTGAATTAACACATAAACTAGAAAATTACATACAAGAAAACATTGAGTTAACTGACAAGCTGGAAAAATTAAGTGGTGAAAAAGTAAGCTCAGCAGAATCTATAGAAATTGTTGAATCATTAACCACTCAAGAAAAACTTGAACTTGAAGAGTATAATAAAGGCATTTTCGTTGGCAAGGCTGACGAACATACAGATGAGAACATTTCGTCGCAAAATGACAAAAACATAGACAGTTTAATTGAACAAAGAGAAGAATTAAACAAAAAAATTGAATTATTTACTCAAGAAAGGGAAGAAGTTATGGAGAAAATGTCTAAAATTAAAGATGAAAATGAATCGTTGCTCTCCAAAATCGCTGAACTAAACGACAAAAGTAATATTTTACAAACAACTATAGAAGGGCTAAGTAATGAAAAAAATCTGTTACAGAACCTGAACCAAGATCTTTCACAACAAATTGAAGACCTTAAACGAGAAAGAATTGATATCATGAAAGAAACTGCGGAAATTGCAAAGCCGACGGAAGATATATCTGATGGAGTACCTGTTGATGACAAAACAATAGCCGATAAAGGAACTAAGGGAGCTAAAACAGTTAAACAGTTAACGAAAGAAATACTGAAGCTTAAGAATACAATTAAAGAAAGAGAAGATGAAATTGCTGATTGCCAAATGAAAATTCTCTCGCTAGAAGAACAACAACAGAAACAGTCTGAATCATTACAGACCAGTGTATCTAATGAAAACAAAATAAAATCATTATCGGAAGAGAACTATCACCTTAAGCAAGAATTACAAAATGCAAAGAAAGATAGAGAAGCTGAACAGCAATTACTACAATTAAAGCAATCACACGATTTGTTACAACAAGAATTACAAAAAGTTCATCAGGAATATTCTATTTCGGTTAATTCACGCGACGCCAGAATAAATGAATTAGAAAATGTTTTGTTGGAGTATGAAAAGCAAATGTTTAACTATGGCAATAGTCTACAGCAAAAAGACAAGGAAATGTCTGAGTACATTAATCAAATAACCAAGTTAAATGATGTTTCTCAAAAACTTAAGTCTACTATTGAATTACTTGAAGAAGAAAAAGCAAAAGATCAAAATGCTGAACTTGTGAAAACTCTAAACAAACAAATAACAGCTTATCAGAAAAAGCTATTGGATAATGAAGAAAATCTTAAGATTCTGGAAGAAGAAAAAATGCAATTGCATGTCATAAAAAGTGAATTAGTTAATAAAAATAGTAATCTTGAAGCTGAGTTAGCTATACTAAAAGAAACCTTCTCTGAAAAACAAATGATGATTAAAGAATTACAAGCGTTACAACAAAAGCACGCTGAAGAAATGTCTGCTAAACATTTAGAAACAGTTGAGCGTGATGAGGAAATTCACGAAATCAAGTTACAGTTGAGGAAAGAATCAATTGAAAATGAAAAACTCCGTAATAGTGTATCTGAAAAGGAAAAGAAAATAAATTATTTGTTCCAAGAATTAGATGAAACTAAAGAAAAGATAAATCAATTATCTAATGAGAAAAATCAATCTTCTGACCAATTTATTGCACTAGAAACTAAAAATAAAGAACTTTTGGAAAAACTAAAGAAGTTGGCTATAAGTATAAAAAAGAAAGGAATGATACACGCTGAATTAGAAGCAAACTATGGTGAATGTCAAAAGCAGCTAACAGCAAAACAAGAACAAATGGACCAGTTGCTTATACAGGTAGAGACACTTCCTGCACTACATGAAAAATTAAAGCATGCTGATGAGGAAATAAATAGATTGCAATCACAAAAAGTTACCATAGAACACCAAAGAGTTCAAGACCTAAACCAATTACATGGTGAAATGAAATCTTTACAAGAAAAATTCTTCTTATCATCACAAGAAATATCACAGCTGACTGATTCCTTAAATAAGTTACATAAAGAATTGCACTATATTCGTGACGAAAATGTACACCTCAAAGCGCAGCTTGATTTATCAAATAATAAGTTGGTAGAGCATGAAATAGAACAGAAGAATAATATGAATTTAATAACTAAACTAACCAGCTTAGAAGCTGACATTAATCAGAAACAAATTCAAATATCTGAACTCCTCAGTAAAATTGAACATCTTGAATATCAACAGACTCAGGCGCAATACGGCTACGATGCCAAGGTTCAAGAACGAGATCTATTTATTGAAAACTTGGAATCTGAAATGAGCAAGTACAAGAATCGCATTTGCCGATTAGAGGAAAGTATATCTGTTATGGAGGACCGAAGGCATTCCCTTGAACGTAAGGCTGATCAATTAGGTAATCAGTTACAAGAAAAACAAAAAGCTTATACTGAATATAGCAGTCAGGAAGATGAGTTAGTTACTAGGTTAGCTGCACTTATGGATCATGACAGAATATTGGAAAAACAACTTTTTGAAATTGAAAACGAAAATAAAGAATTGCAATATAAGGTTCACCACTTAAATGAAGACAATCAAAAGCTCAGAAAATCTCTTTCAGATATACAAGAACACTATAACGTTTTACTTGATAAAGCTAACAAATTCGATTCTGCTGAATCTGAAAAATCTAAATACGAGGTTCAGCTTCGAGATCTTGAAGCTAATTTTAAAAGAGTAACTCATGAACACCAATCATTGGCAATGAAAAAGAAACAGGAAATTGAAGAGTTGGAAGCTGAATTTAATACACAAATCGAAAACGCATTTAAGGAAAAGAAAATCCTTAGTGAGAAGTATGAAAAACTAAATGAATATGTTTCTCAGTTAGAAGCTAAAGAACAGGAATATAAGGCGAATATTGAAACTTTGAATGTAAATGCCAATGAACTTAATAGAATAAATCTTGAACTAAGCGAAAAGTGTTGTAATGAACAGAATATAGGGGCACCTGATTACACTGAACAATATATAAGTGAAATAAATAGGTTAAATTCCATAGTTAGCAGCAAAAGTAATGAGATCTACGAGCTCAACAACAAAATACAAAGCTATCAGACTAATAGCGTTACTGTAGTATCGGACTTTGAGAGCAAAATATCAGAAATGACCATCAAGATGAAGGAAAAACATGCAGAATTGGAGAGATTAACTCAAGAATTAGGTTCATTACAGAAAGATAATGAACAACTATATAATGCCCTAGCTATCAAAGACCAACAGATTAAAGAATTGTCTGATAACAAGAAATTAACCTTTGAAATGAATATTCCTAAAACAGAAGGCATGTTTATTTCTTCTACTATAGAACCATTAAACGATGGGAATGTTGATGTTTCTTCGATTGAGTCACAAATAGTTTCTAGTATAACAGAACCCTCTTTAGAAAAAAAACATACCACCAAGAAAGTTGTAGAATCTTTAGTAAAACAATCTCCAAGTGGACAAATTGAGGAACCGATGATTGCCCCTAAAAAAGCTTATATTTGCTATACAAATGAAAATGCTCCCGTCGAAACAGATCCTTTTAATTCAGATGAAGGTTGGGGCTTAGGGGAAAATGAGGCAATCGGAGAGGTTACACCTGGTTTCTCACACCTAAATAATCAAATAGAACAACTTAAAAAAGATAACGATACTTTGAAAGGCGAACTTCAGACAAATAACATTAAATTGTTGAAGGCGTTGAAAAAGTTGAAAGAGTTAAAAGCTACCAACGAGATCTTAACCAATGAGCTTAAAACGGCAAAACAAATGTCTCAAAGTGCCTTCTTTGATAATGCTATAGAAGATGAATTGCGATTAAATATTACTGAATTAGAAAAGAAAATTGAGGAGCTAAATGTTGAGCTTGCAAAAGAAAAGCGCGATAAAGAGTCACTGAGAAAACAAAACGAAGTCTTCCACAATGCCAATGATAGATTAACTGAAATGAAAGAGAAGTTAGATACTGAAATACACGTGTGGAAATATAAATTTAAAGAAGCCAATGATAAAATTTCTACCTTGCAGTGGGGTGGCGAGAGTAAAGAACCCACCGAGTTACGCCAAACTCACCTTTCTACAATGGATGAGAATAAATTCAAAGATGAACTTAACAAGGTCGAAAAGGAAAATGAAGAATTGCATGCAATGGTTGATCAGTTAAATACTTTGAATCAAGAACTACAATCTCGGGAAACACTACTACAAAGCAAAATATCCACTCTTAATGAACAAGTACAGCAACACCAAGTATCTGAATGTGAGAACTGCCTTTTACTGCAAAATGAAATCGAAGATATAAATAAAACTAGTAACGAATTACGACTAAATAATAATTTGTTGACTGAAAAGTTACAAAATGTGGACATGCTATATAAAGAGCAAGTAGAAAAATATCAAAGCTTAGAAGTTCATTATGAAACCATGATAAAACAACTTGAACAGCAAAAATCAGAACTTCAAGTTGAATTTAAACAATTAGAGAATGACAAATTAGAATTATCAGACATAAATACTGCATTACGAAAAGAGCTAGCTGAACATGACGAAACTAAAACCAACCGATTAGAATTATTAGAAAAACATAATAAATTAGAAGAAGTGTTACTGTGTCAAGAAAATGAACGGACAGAATTATTAGACAAAATTAATTCCTTACAGGAAGAAGTAAGAAAATTGCATGAATATGAGGGTCGGAATGAAGAGTTACTTGATAAAAACATTAAATTGGATGATAAGGTTCTGGAATTAAACAAGTTACAGTCTGAAGCCCAAACCCAAATATTATCTTTAGTTTCTGAATTAGAAAATACTAAATCTAAAATAAACTTACCCAAGTTGGAAGAAATACACCCAAACGTTCGCAATACTGATAACTTTGCATTAGTGGAAAAGTGTAGTGCCATGGAACAACACCTTTTGCAGTTAAATCATAATTTAGAGGCGGCCAATTCTAAAATATTGCAATTACAGTCTGAAAATCATGAATTAACATTAAATTCCAAACAATATGTAGAACAGATAGATGAACTTAATACAAAAATACAAAACTTAAACTCTGAAAATGATAATTTGTTATCTACTGTTGCTGAATTACGTTCTTCAGTATCAAGCGCAATCGATCAGCGTGGTTTTGAAATAGCAGAACTATGGAAACAACATCTAGCTCAAAGAGAATCTGAATTCGAAAAAATAGAAGCGGAATTAAAAGCGGAATTAAGTGCATCAGAAGTTAAATATGAACAGTTACTTGAAAGCGTACAGTCAGCCAGCCAAGAAGAAACAAACAAATTGGTAATAATGGAGCAAGTTAATTCATTGCAAAAAAAACTAGAAGACAAAGAAGAACATATACGAAGCTTACAAACTAAATACGCTGAAACTATGAATCATATGGACATGTTCCGTTCAGAAATGGAAGACGAAAGAGTGGCACATGAAAATAAAATACTTGAACAACAAGAAGAATATGAAAAGATGATTCAAGAACTCACAGTGAAAAGTTATAAACATACTGAAAATTACGAAGAAACATTCAAAAGTGTTCAAAATGAGTTACTGATGTACAAAACTAAAAATGATGAATTGAACCAATTAATTGAAGATTTACATTGCAAGTTGGAAAATCTTGAAAGTAATGTTGCTGATTTGACTAAGGAACTAAGAATCAAAGAGAGTGAAATATATCAAAAAACTCATGACTATACCATTGCATTAGCAGAACGCAATGATGAATTTGAGAATGTTCGGAAACAACTTATTGATTACGAAAAGAAAATAGAAGAATTGACATACGAAAAGGAATCCGAATTAGCTGTTCTTAGGTTAAAAATGCATGAGAATGAAAGTAGCTATCAAAGTAATAACAATAAAACGGAAGCAGAAAAAACAAACTTATTAGAGGCATTAAATGCCAAAATAATAGAATGTACAAATCTCAATAAACAAATAGTTGATTTGAATCAACAGTTAAAGACCCATGCATCAAAGGATGCAGAAATGGAAGCGGCTTTAGAGAGTCAGGAAATCGAAATAGTTGGTCTTAAAGATGAAATAATGAGTTTGCAGAGTTCGATGCGGTCTTCAAGCGCAAAAATCCAGAAACACGTATCTTTTGCATCTGATACCAAACTTGGAAATGACGATAATAAAACGGATTTAAACAAGGATCTTTTGGACGCTGTGCCGAGAGCAGAGTTAGACCTAGCGTTATACATGTTGCATCAAAGAGACGTTCGTTGTGAAGAACTGACGATGGAGCTAACACAATTGTTAGAAGAGAGAGACACATTACAGTTACGCTTATCAGACAGTTTGCGTTTGAATGAAGAGTTAAAGATGAAATTAAAGCTTGGTGGTTTGGAAGTGTCGTTAGATTCTAGTCAAGAAGAGACAATATCTGAGTTACCCAGTTTTACAGTGGAAAAAGAGTTTATCGATATACATCGCGGTCAGACATCGCGCAGCAGCAGCATAAGCGATCCTGACGGAGAAAAGCCTAAATTGCAAGCTAAGTAAGTTACATTTATAAAAAAAAAATGTTTTTGATTTAAATAGTTTTTAATAATTTTGTTTTTTAAACACCATAAACTCTTCAGTGATACTTATTAGATTTAAAATTAAACTGTATGTAGGTAGTTATTGTAAGGGGCAGTCCTTTTAGTACCTACATATAGTTTATTAGTCTTTCAGTGGCTTTTATATTTAAAGTTTTCAGTAGTAGTAAGTCAGTTGTTATTACCCGACTGCGAAGAAGGAGTGTTTTTCGAGTGTATGTATGTATATTTCTTTGGCACGCCCTAGAGCCTAAACGGCTTGTCGTATTTTTATGTGAGTGGTGTCAATAGATTCGTCTTAGTCGTGAAGGCGCGTATCCACCAAAATTGTTGGCAATTTCAGTGTTTCCAACTGTTTGCAACACTTCAAAAAATCGCTAACTTTTGTTTCTATTGTATCTACACCGAGTCGCCAACAATTGGAAAAACATTCAAACTAAGCGTCACCATAGAGCCAATAAATATTTGCAACAAGCCTATTCTTTTGACGTTTACCGCCAAAAACGGAAACACTGTTCTCAACATTTGTTGACAATTTTTGTTGCCAACCACGAAGCAAATACAAAGAGGAGATGCCCTAATGAAATTTTTGTATGAAACAATGCGTGACAATTTGCGAGGGTGATTCGCAAAAATATTATTAGTAAGAAACATCGTACATAACATCTATACTAATATATTCTATACTAATATATGAAGCGTAAGAGTTTGTTTGTTTGAACGCGCTAATCTCAGGAACGATTTTGAAAAAAAAATGTAATTTTTTTATTTTTTTCAAAAAAAAAAATGTTTCAGTGTTAGATAGCCCATTTATCGAGGAAGGCTATAGGCTATATATCATCACGCTTAGACCAATAGGAGTGGAGCACCAATGAAGAATGTTGCGAAAACGAGGGAAAATTATTACGCTACGGGAAATAGGAGACGTAAACGAAGTTGCGTGGGTCAGCTAGTATAGTATAAAAGTGAAAGTTTGTGTGTTCTTTATATCTTCCCCGTAACCTTGGTGATGTATTTGATTTATTACTTATTTAAATATGTCACCGTAAGATTATAAAAACCGTTAGATTATAATCTACCTAGCGAGATTGCCAACTATCGATGTGATATACTACTTACGCGCGTTAAATTGTCAACTTTCCCTGATTGTTCGGTTTTATAGTAGGCCGATCAATGCCCATAGAGATAGTTTAGGGTGTTACTTCTTTGATTAATCACAAATTATTTTTTCTGCCACAGCAACTTTATTTAACTAATCCTAAAGCTGTGAGGTATTTTCAACATGAAATCAATTTACAATCACAGAAATACTTTACATTTGGCATCAAAGACAAATTAACAAACAAATATGGCGGCGCGGGGACATATGCTGTTCAACCAATCGGCGCGCGACTTGCGATTCGTAGATACCATTTTACAATCTCGCGATTACAATCAAACGGTTTTGACAATCTGACGGTAACATATATATATTAAAGAGAGAGAACAAAAACAAAGAAATATAGTACAACAACAAACACACACAATAAAGAGAACAATAACATACAAGTAGGAGTATAATACAAAAAAAAAATGTTTTCACAAATTAGTTTTTCATTTATTATATTTTCAAATTCTTCAGTTTTCGTTTGATTAATTTCGTTGTGGGTTCCGAGAAAGTTTAATTTTCCTGGGATTCCTGGGATAGAATTTTAGTTAGTTAGAAAACCTATCAAATAATCAGTATAAGTAAAATTTGTTTCATTTTCAAGTACTTTAAATTCTAGATTAATACAGATATAATTTGAATATAGATAAAAAAATTAATTCTAATTACGGCCCTGTCTCTTTGTTCTGTTGATGTTTGTTTTCCTAGTTGACGATAGACGTCAGTGTTCACAAAATGATTACAAAAAATACAAAAAATAATACTTTTTCGATTAAAAATTCTTTAGGCAAGAATGCAGAACATAGTTTAATATTTTTTTATGATTTACTTTATAAATACTCAGCTCTACGAACCTTTGTATTTTTATTTCCCATCACACAAAGTTTTTCCATCTAGTGGCGAATAGATTTAACTATATTTCAACAACACACTGAGAGATTTTTCTAGAACTATTTTAAGAAATTATGTATAAATTTACTTACAAATGAAATATTATGCCATTCATGACACCAGAACGTCTATCCAAGTTATTTGTACAAGATAAAACACAACACTTCATCTTTTATAAGGAATAATCCGAGAATATTCAAGGATTGCGATTTTTCGATAAAGTTCTAGAACATTGACGTTGACAGTCTAATTTGTAAGTCGCGATAACTGCGATGACGTCGGGACCTGTATTTTGTCACGGGACCTATGCGCTTATGCCATCTCCTCTTTGTATTTGCTTCGTGTTGCCAACACAAGGAAATTACAGAAACTTTTGTCACCAACACATGTTGACAGCAAAAAAATTGACAACTTTTGTTTGGTGGAGACCCGGCTTGAGAGTGACACTGGGTAAATCCAAATTAAAAAAAAAACAAAACCAAGGAATTTTGGCGCCAAAAAGTAATCTAAAAAAAATTTAATGGTGATTACGAATATAACTTATATATTTTATTTATAAAAGTAATTTAATAAAGATGGCAAATATTGACGTAGTCGGGTTTTTTTACTAATAAATAATTTTATTATTACTATACAGCTGCATTCTTTACTATAGGTTGACTGAGTTACGCAGTGTGAAACATAGTCGAGACGTGCGACTCCGACAAGACAGTGAACAGCGGCAACTAGACCTACGGCTACTGCAGCGAGACGTCGCCAATCTTCCACCAGAAGCTGTCGACCAGCTTGCCCAGGCGCACCACACCTTATGTAAGTTTTTAATATCTTGGTATGTTACCTAGAGTAGGTATTAAAAATTATGGGAAAACTTGTAATAAAATACGGAAACCTTATCTTATGAATTGTTGACATTGACAATTCTAAATAGAGGTTAATCAGAATGAGAGTATTATAGTAAAAATATTGATTTTGACGAAACTATATTGAGAAAAAAAGGACTTGTCATTTGTCATAAGTTCATAACCCTCGCCCGCACTCTACCCTCACTGTAAACAAACCTATTCACATCTCGCATAGCCCTCTGCTGGTTTCTCGAGGATAACTATCGTTCCACTAAAATGGACAAGTACTTACTGAGTTTCCACTGTAAACTTTCCTACAATCTCACTCATACTTACATCACATGATATTTCGCTACGAATAAAGTTCCTTCCTTAATTTAAGAATCTCGACCGATACAAATTATTATTTGGCATTGAAGTAGGCATTTTATTGTATAATTATTTAAATATATTAATCGAAGTATGTCTATTTCAGCTCGGGATTCACAAAGCACGTCAACTGTTCTGCTAAACTGGCTCCGAGGAAAAAGTACACCAAAAGTAGTGCATATGTGAGTCCCGCATTTATAGTATAGAATGTATAGATTATTTGGTACACGGCCTCTAGCCGACCCCCATTCCACATCCTTTCTAGAAAAAAATGCAGTCTGTATAAACTCTAGGTCCCTAAGTAGATATCTCATTCTTAAAGTAGTTATCCTCATGAACTGAGCCTTATTTGCATTTATCAAAAGCCACCACTACTAATCACAATTTTCAAATGTTTCGCTAAACATTTAGATGTAAATTGTGTCCATAGAATCTTGCCAACGACAGTAATCAAACGACATTGTGCAAAGTATATTCCTTCTATTTCTGTCCTTAGTGCTTTATCTTCTAAATCGTAATTATGATACTTACCGTCCTTATCCGTCACGTCTTGAGTACAAAGTATATGTTTTATTACTTTAGTTTGTGCTCATGATTGCATCGTGAATTATCTTGCATATTGTTACATTGTAACATCATGTCTCAATAATAATATTGTGAAAACTTTACAAAATAAAGTATTGATTTACATTTAATGAAGCTACTGTAAGCAAAAAGATAATAATCCTTGAAGAATTATCTGGCAAATGACGTTTGATTCGACGAATTTTATGTCCCAATCTATAGCGTATTCATTCTATTGAAAAGAAGTAATTCCTAGCAAATTTTTCAATGTTTCAAATACGCATTGGATCGATCGGACATAGCTTGAAATTTAATGGCAAGTACGAACGAACGACAAATTGAACCATTAATTGTTGAGCTTACTGCATTCCTTCTTTTCAATTCTATCTCTAAATTTTTTTACTAAACAACAATATCTGTCGTGGCGTGCCATGAGCACATAAAAAAAAGCAGTACCTATCGATGTAGACAACCAATGTATTATTCTGTTAGTGTTGCTAGCCTCGATAAACCCTTCTTCATTGTTCCAGTTATGTGTTATTCCTATAATTAAGTACTTATTAAATTAATCTGTACACATTAAAATGTCAATGAACTTTACGACGCCATATTTTTTCTTTAATGAGAATTGAGATTTTACATTGATTAAATCGTGCCTTTTCATTAATTATTAATATTGTAAATGTTACTATTGTTCAAATTAGACCACTTTGTAACATGTATTATTAAAATTCGGAACCTGTATAATTTATGTGTATATAATCAATGGATTCTGTGTGATTGAGAGTCCTTGTATATTCAACTTGTAAATTTGTTTCTCATTAAACGGTGTTTATTTGATACCTTGTTTTAATATATAAATAGATGTCCAAAATATTTATTATTATACCTTGTTTTCTTTCTACTATAGTTGAAATTTCAATGCTTTCATTTCTAAGTCACATAAAGATAGGCCAAAATCATTTCTGTCATTTATTTATTTAAACTTGTTGCACTTATTGTACAAAAGGCGGACATAATGCCATGAGGCATTCTCTCCCAGTCGACCTTCAGGTGATGTACAAGTAAGATGCGGTAGGTGCAAAGATACAGTTTTCATGGTAAGAAATGGTATTAAATAATATATGTCCTACATCAAATAGAACCAATGAACATAAATTTACTATTACATAAATTAGTAATATAAAATACATATAATCATACACATACATACATTTTATATTATAACTTGTACACAGTCGGTTACTAGGGTTGTGACTGTATTGCCAACTCATTCCGAAGAAGTTCACGTACTTTTAACTTGAATGTAAGGCGGTTTGTAGACATCCTGATCTCGGCAGGGAGAGCATTCCAGAGAAGAACAGACTGCACGTAGCAAGAAGGATGGAGAAAGTTGGGGGTGTGAGGAGGACATAGAAGAAGCAGATTATTTGTTGACCGAAAGTTTCGGTCGTGATTGGAACGTGAGAGACTGAAGTGTGGTACAAGGTATTTAGGTAACGATGGAGAGTTGAGGAACGAAAAAGGATTAGTCAGCGCTCTCAAACTGCGGCGCTGACGAATTGGAAGCCATTGCAATTGGGAACGAAAAGCAGGCACATAGTCATACTTGCGAAGATTGGACTGCAAAAGCGTAACCTTGGTTTTAACGGGAATTAAGTTCTTGAGACGATACAAAGCTCGGAGACTCGGAAAGAAGTGACTTTCTGACTGACGTATGAGACTTGTGCCCGCCAATCAAGTGTTGAGTCTATAAGTATAGCCCCAGCTTCTTTACCACTGCACTCAGCGGTATAGTCACGTTGTTGTAGACAACTGGTGGAATGACCGCCGTATCCAACTTATTCAACGTTTGCTTGCTCCCCACTACGATCACTTGGCATTTGGTTGGATTTACCGACAACCCGAACCTCGCTGACCAGTTCTTTATGGAGTTTAAGTCTTTGTCGATTGCGTATGAAATGTCTTCAATCCTTGATTGGGTGTATACTTGCAAGTCGTCAGCGTACAGGTGATACGCACACTGAAGGTGTTGGGTTACGAGATTAATGAATATATTATTGAGAATAATAAGGGAGATAATATACCGCTTTGAGGGACGCCAGTGAGAACGTCACATCAACTTGACGATAAGTCATCAATGTGAACACACTGTTGTCGTCCCTGAAGATAGGAGAACCATTCCAGAGCTTCTGACGAGATCATAAGATAGGAAAGGATAGCCAAAAAGACGTCATTACAGACGGTATTAAATTCATTGGAGAAGTCAATTAAAGCCAGCACTGTGACTTTGGTATCCTCCATACCCTCAATGCTATTCGCATGTCATGTCGAATGTCGCTATTCACTTTGAGATGGGCAGTGATTGAGCTGTGACCGGATCTGAACCCCGATTGTAAGGGGCTGAGAAGGTTCTGCTGATAAACTGGAAATAATAATCAATTTGTATTTTTTGGCGTTGCCTTTCTTGGAAGGTAGTTTTTTTTTTAAACTGGTGTACGATGCGACTAACATTTTATTTCTAGAAACAATAGTTTCCTATGATTAAATACCTATATTGAGTAACGGTCTGCATTCTACATGACATAACACTGCGGAAAACTATTAGTTACTGTTCCCAAGGTTCTTATTATGTTTCAATTGTTAGATCGAATATTAGAGTAAATATTTAGCAATACTTAGATATGACGTCATAACCTATTGTTCAATACTAGTTTCTATAGTAACACTTTGAAGTTTAATAAAGAACCAAGATGACAGTATTTTTCTCTTGTTTGACTCGACTTAGCATTCAACGAGGGTATTGTATATCTGTAATCGTAATACCACCGTGGAAGAGCCACGCTTCGACATGAATGGACTGGCTCGACCGGAGTGATACTACAGCCTCACAGAAACCCGGTGTGAAATAGCGCTTGAGCTGTTTCGCTGAGTGAGTGAGGATACCGGAGGTCCATACCCTAACCTCTCCCACTTAGGCCGGCACCGCACCTGTGACGCCTCTGGTGTTGCGGGTGTCCATGAGCGGCGGTAATCGCTTACCATCAGGTGATACGTCTGCTCGTTAGCCCGTTATTTCATACAAAAATACTTATCTAAACAACCAATAAGAAATTAGGGATAACTACGTTGTCGTGCCAATATTATTGGCCGTTTCACATTAAAATTAGTAGATGGGGTAACAGTATTTAATAAAAGTATAATGATATATTTTAAATTTTTTATTATTTTTTCTTTAGATATATTTACACTCCCAACAACTTAATTTCTACTATAATCCAATATGTCACTTAAATAAACTAAAAAATTAAATCACAATACAAAATCAATGCAATAAAAATGTTTTTGTCACACTTTTTTAAAAATTTTGGTCCTTACATAATTATAAAAATCGTTTACAGCACGATTTCTACAGCTACAGTTAATAGGTTCCTCTTCTCCGAAACCTTTATTCTGATATATATATATATATATAAATCGTAATATAAGAAAATAATATGCTCCATTCACTTTTTTATATTCTATTTCATAAACACACTAAATTTCTTACACTATTTCGAAAAAATAGCATTAAAATAAGACTAACCTCGTAATGCGTATGTTTTCCCACATAATTTTTATATACAATCTAATATATTAAGCATATATTTCTATTAGGCAGTATGTCGGTCAGTGTACTCGGTACCTAAAGCGTAGGTATTCTATAATTATTCCACAACCAAATGTGTGAATATATACATATATTTTATGAAGATATACTCGATATCGATACTCAAATATTCTTGTTATAATTAGCGAATCAAGTCAATCATTTGAGTGCCATGTCCATGCTATAGTATAAGGTATATCCATCGAAATATAAAGTTACAAAATGTAATAAATCAGTAGATATAATGTGTATTTAATTAATCCTTTAGCATTGTAACTTATGGCACCATATGCTTACAGCATACTTATACAATACTATTTACAAGTTATTCTAAAATATTTACATCAACACCAGATCGTAAAATAATGTGTATGTAATATAACAAAAGTAAGAAAACTATTAAAAAAATATAAACACGAACTAAAATTATTTCACTGACTTTCTGTCCGATTCTCTTATATTCATGGAAGACACTGGAGTGATTTTTTGTGTACTTTATATATAAAATATTTAAAAAAACTTAATGTGCACATCACTACCAAGATGCTGTCTAGCTAACTAGTTATACAATTTATATACATCTTTCTACCGGCGCTCACTTATTTTGACCGTTTTTAACTTTTCTTTACTCTTACTTAATTTAACTTAACTATGAAGATTATATCACAATTTTTAATTAAAGTTATGTGCGTTTCCAACTGTACAGTCTAGTCGCAACATTAAGTACAAAAAGGGGAACATGATGACTATTGCGTATATGTTTAGATGATTGCTAACATAGGAACGATTGCGTCAATTTATTAACTAAGTTTTATATTCTACGTCTTAAGCATGATCACAATGGGTTTTTTTAAATTTTAGTTTTACGAATATCCAAAATTGGTGCCGATTCTGTTGTTTGAAAACTCTAAAAACTAAGCTAAAAGTCACTAAAAGTGAGTTTTGACCTGTGAAACGACGTTCTAGATATTAAGAATTGTGTAAAATTAGATATGTTACACTATAAATAGACGTTATCTAAATACATGC
This sequence comes from Diaphora mendica, assembly GCA_949125395.1. NCBI lineage: Eukaryota > Metazoa > Arthropoda > Insecta > Lepidoptera > Erebidae > Diaphora > Diaphora mendica. The sequence goes on along the minus strand of OX421310.1, from coordinate 36,204,529 downwards.
ACAAAAAAACGGTATTTCGGAAATCATTTCACTGAAATATGAGAAACGAAAATAATTTTAGAGAAATTATAGTTTAGTGGCGCAACAACAGAATTAGCACCATTGTCACTCATGGTACTTCTAAGTTAACATATTATGACTGGAAGTGACTACGATACCAAGTAAAATTAAAATATATAACACTTATCACAATATTTTATAAACTAAACAGAAAGGAACAAACGTTAAATCAATTTGCTTACATACATAGATATTAAAGTGAAATACCCCAGATAATTTAAAGCCCCTTGTCAATCAATAAACTTATTTTATTTTCATTACTCATGTAAAATGTATTTTTGCATTGAAGTTAACTTTATACACAGGTCTGACTCTGTAATTTGCTATAAATATAATATGTATTGACAGTAATATTAGTTTAAACAAGCGTAAATTATTGCCTTCCCCCGATACAATTACTTTATCGGAAAATACTTGATGATAGAATTAATCAGTCATGAGAAATATTTATGTAAAACTGTCAAATACAGTTTTTATCAAAATCATGACTTTTTCAGATGTTTTGAAGAAGTAAAAGTGAAGGTACTATAGTTACGTTTTATTAATAATCAAGATATCTACACACTCTTTTAAAAATTAAATCAAAATATTATTTTCACGATTTTATTTGACAAGGCGTTGATGGAATTTTTTTGATGTAGGTTACTACATATTTCAATATATCTATTCAAATTTAAAAACAACTGTAAGATTGAGTCAGTTCATTATAATATAAAATATGAAAACAAATGAGAAGCTAACTTTGGTCCCACACGATCATTTATGTATGTAACAAAGTATTGACTATTTGTAACAGCTACATAGTTTATTGATATTACAAATTTAAAGAGCAGGTGAAAGGAGCTTAAATTATTTTAAAAAATCATTAAGAGGTAGATTGTAATTTCAAGAACCGTATTAACTAGAACTGAAAGTTTTAAAACTTCTCGTTCAAGACAAACGGTTAAGTGAATGCGTAGACTAGAGGCAAATTACAAGTAGCACGCAGGGCTTACACTTATTCATTATGTATGCACAAGTTGCGATTAGTAAGATACGTACAAACTACCTACGTTAGAGACATACGATTGTCAGTCTTGGGATCAGTCCTCGATTACGGTCACATCTTGTAACTATAGTTTAAAGTATTTTCGTACTAATGCACCGCAAATAAAGCAATCGTCCGGACACTGGGCATGGCCGCGCCGGCGAAGGTTGGCTACCAGTTCAAAAGTGTACGTCCCTGACGTCGGTGGGTGTGGCGGCGTTACTGTGCGCCTTGTCCTGAGGTGGCGGTGTCCAGCCCGCCGCCTCTCGCGTCTGCCCGTTTGGGACAGCCGAGGAGCGCTCTGCCATCAACACCTGCACCATCTCTTCTATCTGTTCAAGGCACGTTTGGAGGCATTCCTACAAAAAATGAGAAAAAGAACATTACGATTTATCGTTTTAAATTCAACGTACAACACATGCTACTAATACGGCGTCTGGTTATCACTGGACGTTACCAGAACAGTGCAAAAAAATTAACATAGATCGTATACATATTTCACTACATTGTTATTTGCATAAAATACATATAACGTATTGTGTTAAAAAATTAGCACTCGTTGAGTGTTGGTTGGTTGAAATCGCTGACTCAAACTCGATACCCTACTTGTTCATGAAACTTAAGCGTATCTCCAAGACATTGTTATTTGTATTTGAAAACGCTGTTTGTAGGCAACTTTATAGTGAAATAGTGATACAAGTCGGATAATCTAAATAAAGCCACTGTGAATGTAAATATATTTAATAGTATATTTACCAAATCGATGCCCGTGAGTTCGTGCAAACGATGCAGATGTCCGTCGAGGCCGAGGCCCCTGAGCGCCGCCGCGATGCTGCATGATGCCAGTGTACTCGCCGAGTATAACGTAAACTCGTAATCTGTAACAATCCAGACACGTCCCTTAATTTTGTATTTTTCAAACTACCTAAAATAATGGGCATTTCACCAGTTACCTATTGTTTTGAGATTAATAAAGAAAGTATCTTATCTGGTTTTTGGTTATGACCATAAACAAAAATAACCGATTGTTTAAATTACAGTAATAATCGAATCGAAAAGCTTGTCCAAAGAATTTAAATTCATATATTTCATTTTCCCTCTAACATTTCGAAGTTAATGCTAGGATTCCTGGAGCAATAAAGCGAGGTACATTAGCTTTTCATGTAAGGCGATGTTCTTAGACGGAGTGAATAGAATATCCCGTGTAGAGCATCAAGGAGTGAAGCATATCTGGCAAAGGAAATGTTCCTTTCCCACTCTCACAGGTTGTCAGTCTCCTCTGGAGAGTGTATCGTCAAAGGAGCCGGCACCCGCCCTCGCGGCCGCATTCCACAGGCTGCGCTCGCTCGCCGAACTCACTTGAATATTTCTCACGGACATACTTTGGCAAAACCATTATAGCAACATACATCATGTATGTGCACATGCATGTAGGTTTTAAACTGATATCGGGACGACTGGATGTTTTGTATTAATAAATACCTACTGACACAAACGAGGATATCTGCAGGAAAACGATACAAGCAAATAGGTATTTAGGTATACTTTACTAAATACTTATCACGACAAACAAGTAAGTTATTATTCATATATTTAAACTATCAAAGTAAGTGCAAAAAGTGGCTTCTAATGTTAATACTTATACAGTTTTCGTAATCTTATTTACTACATTCATGGTGAACGTAATGTTTTTATATGTCGTCGCATAATTTACAATGTAACGCCCACGTAATGCCCCTGTAAAATTCCAGCCACCTATAGTTGTATTTTCTTAAATAATGAGTAAGTTGTCCCATTAACTAGACGAAGCCGAAGGAATGTTAAAGATCTCTGATTATACTGCGAACTAAGTGTTTTATTTATGCTATATAATACTTTCTACACCTAACTGTTTTGATCAACTTTAAGGCATGAAAACGTTGCCTAAAATTAAAAACTTGAAGAATAAAAACTTCTAAAAATAGGCCATTAAATGCTTTTATTTTTCAAATCGGACTGTTATAACTGAAATATAAATGAATAATTTTAACAACTCAGCATTATACTAGTAGATGCAGTTTTTATAAATTTATATCTGCTCTGAGAGAGGGTTTAAAATACTGAGGTATTATTTTGTGTGAAGTAGATTGTTACTACTGCATGAACGTATTCTTAGTAGGACAAGAAAATATATAATTGTTTAGTGTAACATCTACCTACCTATTACATACAGGTAATCTGTTCTTATTTAGTTCAACATGCATAGTTACTTACTAAGATTAAAACAGGAAAATCAATCCCTTACATACTACCTATAGTCTCTTCTATATAAACATCCTGTATAATTCTGTACAAATAGCTTAATTCGATAAAAGTTTGAAAATACATTTCTATTAATGAATAATGTTCCCACGCCATCACAAGTACGAGATAAGGACCTCCGCTTGTAATCGTTAAATGCCCATAACTTGAAAATGCTAACAATAATTGAGGCCTTCGAAGGCTCTTCATTCATCATTACGTAGGCTCCATTATACCCACCAACGCAACGTAAGGATATCGAACACTCGGCTCATTTATAAGATTTATTTTCATTTTTATTTGCATGTCGCGGCATAAAGGGGAACGGGCAAAGGGAACTTATAAAAAGACAGAGATGAAACAACGAAAGCGGCCGCTCACTCGAGGCATTTGCATATTCTGATGTTAATCAAATAGCGCAGTCCTCCGCCTCGGCCGAGTCTGTTCGCTAAATGCTTAGTACTACCAGTCTACCAGCTCTTTGTCAGGAGGTGCAATCTACATTACAAACAGACTGACGATTTCTCACAATAGGTAACTAGTCTACCTAGGCACATAGCCTTGCCGTGTTGGACGCACACGTAGCGGAAGTGGTGACTATCTTTATTAATCGTGATGCGACTTGATCGCCAGTACTAATGTCTAATTAATGTACACTTTTAGAGGAAGCGACAGTGTCGGTCCCACTATACTAAGGTGTCTGTGTATATTATTTGAATGTGTTTACTTTCATTCCGTTGTTTCATTCTGTATATCATTGTTCGGAATTGTGGTGTACTAAAAAGTAGAACTTTTAAAGATTGTACGTATTACATACTAGTTTTTGCTCGCGGCTCCGCCCGTGTGTACGTCGGTTATCGCGGTAAATAGTAGCATATGTGTTATTCTGATGTATAAGCTATAATATTACTGTAAACTTTCATCCAAATCCATTCTGTAGTTTTTGCGTGAAAGAGTAACAAACATCCATCCATCCATCCATACTTATAAACTTTTCGTTTATAATATTAGTAGGATCCTAGCTACGCTTTTTAACTATGGGGTAGTTGACACCTTAGTCAATTAGTTACTTTTTATCATCTGTCAAAACGATAACTTTGTAAGAAAAATGTACTAAGAACTGGCTTGTGACGTCACTGGTTTAGACTACTCAATTGAGCAATATATTACATGTTTATTTGATTAAAATTTGTAATAGAAACGAAAAGCTGTAATAAATATATTTTTCGAGACGTTTTGTAATATTCGTTTTAATAAAGAATACACCAGTATTTATTTACGATACAGTCAACTACCCTATTAACTAGGAGGCGATTTAAAATGAAACTTTTGTACAATGGGTAAAAGACAACATTCTTAGATCGCGGTAGATATACATCAGTACCAACGACAACTGTAATGATGTTATTAGTATTGCCCTTGAACGTTTGGGTGGGTAGATATGGCGTAATAGATGTTTAGTATACGCAAGGTGAACGATCTTACAAGGTCGACTCGTAAACTACCAACAATTAGCAGAAGTAAAATTGAGCACAATTTTTAATTATGTATACATAATTTCTTAATCGGAAAAGGCAGTTCTTAAGCGGCGAACATGAGAGCTTTACCGTGGGTATGTTTTTTTAGAATCGTAAAGTTAAGCAAGTTTTTAACTTGATGTTCACCATCATAGATGCCTGAATACCTTTCCCACAACACGCCGGACGGTACGAAAAAACCCATCTATCGGAATCGTTAGAAATTATTGAACCATGAAATTGTTAACACTGTTTATGAATTGTGTAGCATATTTTTTGACTGCTTCATACTCTTTGACCTAATTAAACTAACCTATAAGCTCTACAGTTGTCTAAGAGTATTGTAGAGTTACTAGTGGGTACATGCACCATTCAAACGATGCCCACCGGAACAAATAGCTTGACGGCGCCCGCGCAACCGACATGTGAAAGAATACGGTCCGACGCAGATAGATAAGATACCTGTCTCACGCAATATAGACGCGTCACACACACATCGTATTGTAGTCGTGTGAAAAATGTGTTAAACTACTTGGGAAAGAGCAACTATTCAGAAAAAATTGACAATAACTTATCATCATCACTAGTGGAACCCATGATGTCAGTATTAAAATAATGCATTACAAATTTTATAACCCGACGAGCTATGATTCCAAAGGAAATTATGCCATTCAAATAATGATACATAATGTGGGTTCGCTCGATACCGCGAAACGTATGTCTACGCCAGTACCTATATCGCGGCATCGCTTAAAGTCAATCGTACATAGTTCCATGATGAAGCAACGAAGCCTTTTTGTGAGAATAAAATATTGTGGCTATATGATATTAATATTAAATAATTTTAACACTAAATAGATTCTGGACCTAATCTTCTGAAATCGTTAATGGTAAACAGTGACCATAGACTTTGGTATTACAAGTATAATCGTTGGCCTTTAAGTTGAAGTGAGAGCCGATATATCTGAGAACCGAGTGAAATAAAAGAGCTGGAGCGTGAACTTCTTGAACAAAAAACAATACGACAGCGGCGGCGAACAACAAAAACCGTTGCACAAAAACATATGATCCCATGAGGGTAGTGGGGAGGTGAGGTGCGGTGGACGGGGCGGGAGTCCCGAGGCGTGCTGGAATGCGCTCGGGCGAGCGGCGTGGGAGGCGGCGCAGGACACACACACCGCCCTCTCCCTCGCCCGCACTCTACCCTCACTGTAAACAAACCTATTCACATCTCGCATAGCCCTCTGATGGTTTCTCGAGGATAACCATCATTTCACTAATAAATTGACTTACCTACGCCGCAACCTAGGATTAACCATAGGATACGATTACATCATAAAGATGACCTTCACTATTTACCTACATTTACTTCAAACTAGTTGTTGCCTGCGGCTCCGCCCGCGTGTATGTCGGTTATCGCTGCAAATAGTACCCTATGTGTTATTCTGATGTATAAGCTATATTATTGTAAAGTTTCATCCAAATCCGTTCAGTAGTTTTTGCGTGAAAGAATAACAAACATCCATCCATCCCTATCTAACTATCAATTTATGGATATAATGTAAAAGTTTATTAAATCAAAAATATGCCTAATATGTATGACACATATTTGATTTCGTGACCAATTTCTTTCATTATAATTAACTTAAAGAATGTTTAGAATGAAAGGTTCAGTGACATAAGGGTCTAGTCTAGCAGACCAACGGGTCGCGAACTGAACAACGACGCCTGTCGTGACATGACGTTATATCAAGATGCTAATTACCGTCTGCGGTCTAGAACAAAACCTTCATTCCCATTTATGACAAGTTAACTAGATGTCCATATAACATTCATAACCTATTATTTTTTATTAAAATTACAAGCCGTCTGTACATTAATTTACATAGGTACATCGTTTTTTAATCATCTCTTTTAGTATTAAGTGTACACTGCAGAAAGCTCAATTTGGGTCAGATATTTGTATGACGTGTATTATTTGCGTGACCTTTTGTCGAAAGTCTTGATACGGGCAGAATTCGTGGGCAACTATCAGCTGACATCATACTTATTCAGGATATATTTAGTTAGAGGTTTTTAAGTGATGCTTACCTCTGGCGGCGAGTGCTATAAAGGTTTGCGCGTGCCTGTGAACCATATCGGTGTTGACGCGACCTCGCAGCGGCAGCCGCGACAGCAACAGCGGCAGAAAGTCGTGCGCCGTCACTCCGGCCACGTCCCACTTTAACTTGGATAACACCAGTAACTCCCAGCTCTGTTGACAATGGCAGTATAATTAATTATAGAATAAAAAAACAGTAGCGGTAAGTCAGAATAATAAAATAGCATTCCTGTTGCCACATCCGCACATTATAATCAGAAACACTGAGTTTCGCTCGACTTCCCGGAACGGCGCGTAGGTAGTCCCTAGTACATTGTTGTGCAATTAAATGAACATTGTTACTATAGCCTAGTGCGGCTAATACCGACACAAAATTATGTATAAACTGGATTGCTAATAAAGATTATTATTATTATATAGTTCATGTTTTGTTTAGTCTCATTCGAACAGAAATACCCAGGTGGACGCTTTCGTCAACTTCTAGATTTAAATATAAAATACTAGTTGTTGCCAGCGGCTGCGCCCGCGTGTATCTGTTATTCTGATGTATATGTATTACTGTAAACGTAAAGTTTCATCCAAATCCGTTCAGTAGTTTTTGCGTGAAAGAGTAACAAACATCCATCCATACTTACAAACTTTCGCGTTTATAATATTACTAGGATTATACGACATATGACGCAGCGCTAGAAAAAGTGAATATTTAGATATATCTTACGTTCAAATGCCAAAATAAGAGAAGCTGGTATATTTCTAATAGTCCTATTATGGTACAAAGTGTGACTTAATAGGGTAACTCAAATTAGTAATTAGCGTAATTTAATGCAATAAGTTTTAAACATGTATAATAAAATAAATCAAGTAAACAAAAAAAGTCAATTTTTTTTATTTAAAACACTGAATGAAAAGCAACAAGTGAGCTGAATTTATCATTTATTTATATTTTATGAACCAACAGATGACCTAGTTAATAACCACATTAAACTTACAACTATAAGTATCGAGCCCAATATTTTGTGAAGGATTAATAGTTCAAACAGTTAACTCAAAATCATTCGGGCTTGTATCGTATTTTTAGTACGTCACTGTGCCAGTAATAGGGCAGAATATTTTAACGGTCGTCATTCATGAATAAAGTTGATTATTAAGTGTACATATACACTCCTACATACACGAGTTGCATGTCCGTTGACAGATAATACTCGATGTTTACTTAACTCAATCGGCGGGGTCGACCACGGTTACGGGCCTCTGTTACTCTTCTTCCAAACGATTATAGTTCTCATCGCAATGATTTTAGAGTCCTCATTTGTCCAACGAAAGTTAGAGTTAGGGCATATAGATTCTTAGCACACCATGTTTATGAATGAATGAAGTATCATCACTGGATGTCGAATTAAATCAGTGTTGTGTATGTGTGTGTATATGAATGTGGGCATTACAATGTTATTATCGATACTGATATTATAATATTTATTATTATAATATGTATTATTATCAACAAATTAATATTACAACTTTATCTGTGAAAGCCTGGTTCAGAAGCTACAAAGGTAGGATAGGTATAAAATTATTTATAACGCGCTGTTATGCGGGTCGACAGCACCGCACAATGAAAATATTTTCTTTGACCGCTTTGACGTAGGTACATCTTGCTACTGGTTAAGCCTCCTTTAAAACAATGCATTCATAAAATATTCACCACAAATGACACTCGCATTCGGTGTATCTACAAAAAGTTAATATAAAACAGCCAGAAATGTATTATTTTTATTATCCAATAGTAATGCTGCCCCTATCAGCTGATTTTATAAATATAGCTGAACAATTTGTGCATGTAAGTGTGCGTGTATAACTCGTACAGTACAGTCACATGTATAGTCGGTCCACCCGAGACGGATGGAATGCAGCTCGTAAACTTACAGGCGAGTGTTCATTAGAGTGGAGGAGACCGGGCCGCGGGTGCGCCGGCCACAGCAGTTATCGAACCACGTTACAGCCAATAAAGCGAGCTATGCAAACAGCCCTCGTTGCCCGCAACACACTCGCTGAATTCCATACTGAGTTCCCATGCTTTATCCAATTTCATCGAACGGTGTGACTGCGCCGCTGTTAGAATCAAACAATGAGCTCGGTGTCGCGTGGCCACTAAGTTCATGAGACTAAACCTCGGAATTTTCCTGATGCGGAGGCCAACACGGAATGTACAACTACCAGAGGTTATTAAAAAGTTTAATGTACTAACTTACTACTGCAAATAGTATGGGCTATAGAAGAAAGTGAAGAAACTGGAAATCATTAACATTAAATATATTTTTATCCAATTAGGACTATGTTTCAAGAAATGTGATAATGTATCATTTTTTTCACCGCAGGACAGTATCTAGCGATCCCATTTAACAAATCGGGCTAAGTTTTTATATAATATATGAGATTCGTTTTTCCGTGTAATAGAATGAATATAAACCATGATGTGATGAATTATAAATTGTTTATAGTCGGGTGCATACAACACTAGGAAAACGATAAATGGATTATGAAAGTAGTAGCTGCCTTTGCTTTCGGTTACGATATTACTGATCATGGCGTTGTGCATGCGGTCAATGAACGCTTGTTTTACACTGAGACCATTTTGAGCCAAAGGTTGAAACCTACACTTGCTAAACTTTGGGTATCTACAAGGTTTAATGAACTTAGGCAACTTCTAACGCCTGTATGAACCGTGAAAGCCAATCACACATGAGTTCGAGTGCGGGCGTAGGCAGATATGCTTGTACATATGTGTTTAATTTTAAAGACTAATTGTTTTAGCCTTCGTCATCGATGAAAACTATAGTCAGTGCAGTATTGAATACAAAATTTGCTGTGAGCGGATGAAACGTGTTAGGCATATACGATATCGCAATTCTTACGTAAGTAATTTAAGCATCAGCGCATTCCTGTAAAATGATTATACTGACCGTAAGGTACTAGTTACGTTTATTCCTTACTTGTGATCATCGAGTATAAACATGGGTATTGATTAATCTATGAAGTTAAAGAATACAGTACAGTATAAAGAACGATTGATATTATGAATTCATGAAACCCAGATGAGAAACTACATTCCTCGTCTCTGGATCAACAGGTAGGAGCTACATCAACAGGCACCTCAATAGTAGTATCACAATGCAGCCGCGATCCTCATGTCAATGCACTTCTACCACAAAATTTTCATTCTTTTAGTTCTCATAACCGCGCCCGCATAGGACGACTTGTTTGACAAGTACCCATTCGACTGTTATTACTGTTGAATATTATACTTTTTAATATCGAATTGTAGAATATTGACTCAAATTGGATACATAAGTTAAGAATGTTCGAGATGACTGCTTTACTGTACCGTTTACATTGGTATTAAAATTGCCGTTTACAGCGGGCTCCACGACGATAACAGGGTGTGATAAAGTCGGAATAGCTCGGTGCAAGTACAAGTCATAGCTGTGATATTGTGAAGCCAGCTGACACAATTTAGAAACAAGCCCGTAGCGTGGCGCACCTACACACCTTCACTTGTGCGCAGTGAGGTTATCGCTCACATGCGCTCGTTAACACAATTTCTGTTCTACACATGAAGTGTCATTACAGTTTCTATAGAATTAGGTCGTAGTACCATTGAACGTTTCGCACAATTATGTTGGTATCACAAAAGAAACTTGGCAAAGTATTAGTGAGAGGATTTCATGAATTTTTGGACGAAACGCAATGTGACCGGTTCTTCAATTTGCTTACTACATAATAATAATGATTTATTGTAAAAAAGTTTTTCTTTCAATTTAAAATCTAAAAACTACACGTAGTAAATCAATATTTTTGCTATTAATCTAATTAGTACCTATACCAATTGTATAGGTACTAATTACACCTAGTCCTAAAAAAAAAATTAAAGCTTTTTGGCACCAAAACAACTGTTGTTGACCAGTGTAATTGTTAAGACTAACTCTAATCTCCATGTTAATGTATCTATGATAAATGTTCATACGTAAGCATTCACTTGGTTTTATTTTCGCGAATACTTGGAAAGCCAATACAACGGGTTTTCAATTACCAGCCGTAGTGACATAGAAACAGTATGTGTGATTATGTCTGTTTTATTACAAGCGCTGTAGTGTCTGTGTATGTGGTAATACTCGTACACAGGCCTTATTGCATACATGTACTCGATCTGTTTTGTCGCATAAAGTTCGCAGGGAAGTTTCATTTACACCGGATACTAGCACAGCCGCGCCGTGAGATCAGCAAAGAACCGCCCGCTCCGTGCTAATTTGCCCATTTCTCATATTCTAAACAATCATTTCCTTTAGTAATTTTAGTATTATGGCATTCCAGGATTATTTTATCCTCGAACCTTTGCTTAAAACCTTTGTGTTTCTTGTTTTTCTTTAACATTTATTGTCACGAAATACGAATACATGATGTTTTAGTTTTACTAATTAATAATTATAATGGGACGTCAACTACACCTTTATCTGAGCTAAATAATGAATGTTATGCACACACAGCTGACATCAAGGTGACCCTAAACAATGTTAATTTCTTGGCTTCTTTATAGCGAACACTTACATAAGCAAAGGTCATCTGCGTATTTCTATAGAAAATTTACGGCGTATTTAAAAACAATTACGAGTTCACCATCGATATTTCAAGTTATAGATAGGTTTATAATTATCGATAAAAATGTACTTCATGTGGAATCAATTCTCTGATGAATGTGGGTTTATAATTAAGTATATAATCGGAAAAGTGATCAATGACCAATCAACCTTATTAAGATAAATTGTAACCGTAAACGCAATATTGAATAGTCTTTTGACAAACTGGCACCGCGGTCGTAAACTCATGCTTCAATTATAATAAACATTTACAGTGGTAGCGTGGATGTGAGAACTTGCCAGGTTTTATGGTCGGGCGGCGAGAGCGACCGCGAGAACCCCGCATTAAAGCCGCTTCGGATGCCAGAACGTGCTCTTTTTGCTCGAGCTCGTTCAGCTCGTTGCGCCCGCGCCTCGCCTGCGCGGCAGCGCTCAAGAACTACCGGCCGCACCACGTCCACAATCTAACCTAAACGATTGTTCGTTCAAACAACTCGTTCCACCAATCTTAACGATTCAAATACTTCCATTTATAAGAAGCACATTCAGAGATAGCAGGAACTACAGGAATATCTAACGGAGCTTTTATCTAACATGCCTAGGCACGTATATTTTAAATAAATTGTTTTTAATTGGCGTAGTAATATTTTCTATTCGTTGTGTGGTTATGAGATGAAGCATATTTTAGTTTTAATTAACTTGCTTTATGAAGATACCGTTAAGTATGATAAAATGCTAAAGATTTCCACTACCCGATAAGTCATTGATTAGTAAATTTACAATCGGTTATTTTTCTTTATCAGCATTTAAATTACTCAAAAAATTCCAATATCTAACCAAGTTGCTACATCTACGATAATTCGTAGAGGCTCTACGATAGCGCTACGATACTCATATCACCTGCATATTTGAAATGCCTCTCACTCAACTAAATACATTTATGGATACAAGACATTAAAGATAAGCTACAACTACATTTAGGGGGCATCAAGAATTAAAAAAATGAACATTTTAAATGCAAAATACCTTCTACCATTCAAGATAATGTTGTAAAACCGTATTCAGAATTCGTAATTATCTGTATGTGAATGCATCATAACATTTTATCTTCAAGTAATCAAGAAATTTATTAATGTTGGATAAAAAAATATTAAGATATATGACGATTTGTTCAAAATAATGGTGATATTGTAATCAATGACATTAACATAGACCGTGACTCACTGGATTAACATAATATGTACCTACCAACCTATACATAGGTACATATATTGCAGATGAACATTTGTAGATTCACGATCAACGTGCAAAAAACTAATGCGTGATTTTTTTTAAATACCTAGTCAATTTAGACGTGCGATCTAATTTAGTGACGTGGTATCCGTCAGTTTAGAGAGATGAGGTTAGGTTAGCGCGGTCGAGTCGCGATCGGCGCGTGAGAAAAAATAAGCCGCATGCTTCGCCTATAATTGGTCTGATTGAAACGCGAACCTCGTTCGGCAGTTCTTCCGAGAAGTCCGTCGGCTCGTTAGGGGACACTGTCCGCAGGACAGCCCTCTCCCAGACCGCGACATGCCGCATTCCTCGACCACCGCCCGCGATAAGAACGTAGGTACAGAGGTACACTCGTGTAATTACAATAATTTTGTAGAAATATTTATCTGAAGCCTAATTTAAACTAAATCCCGCTTCACATTGAAGCAAGTAGTTTCATATGAATGAATATGTAAATAATTAATAGTCAGCTGCAAAGTTGCCGTTACTAGAGCCTAACAAAGTGCACGTAAAGCGAGCGGAATGCACTTGCATCGCAGGCAGAAACAAGTCGAGTATAATATGACGCGCGAAAATGTGGCGTGCACTTATTATCTACGGGACGAACGGCGACAGACGGGGCCCCCGCCGGGTGGCCGCGCCTCGCCCGAAATGCAACCGACACAAAGTTAACACGTAACATGTTGTATTAAATGCAAATACCTACCTACGCGCTAAACAATACCTAACGTTCTGGGGATCTGCCCAACGTCAATCGCTCCAACATTTAAGTTAATGTATCGTAAATGTGAAATGGATTTAGTAACATAATTATGAGTGAATCATTAAATTAATGTATTTTATTCTGATTAAGAAAATCGACCACGTGACTACATGATATCTAAATGTTTAGCGTTTGAGAGTACAATGAGTAATGAAATATTCGTAGCTGACAAAACAGAGCCGTTTGCACTGACATAAATCATAGGACAGTGTCGACAGAAAATGAAAGATAAGTAACAACACTAACAAAAACTTAATGTTTTTTCTAAAATATTATTTTATAGTAACTTTGCACATTATACCTGTAACGTCCAAAGGAACACAGTAACAATCATTATGCAAAAGATGAAAAATAATAATAGAACTTGGTATATGGCATCATCTCAAGTGCGTTTCATAAAAGGTGTTTAGTGTAACTGTTCTGTTTTATAAAAAAATATTTTTATGAACTTTAATGTTAAATGTTTAGTAACCTAAAACCAATTAGTATATCAGCGTATGTGACAAGGTTACAACAACCGCAAAACATAAGGAAATAATACACACAATAACATAGCTGATTTGTTCTAAATTGTATGCCAATGTAATTCGTACTTGAACTTTTAACATAATTATTTTGATTTTAGAGTATGCTATTTATAAGAGACCATTTATTTATATCTGTTCCTTCGTTTAGTCACTGTGCTCAAGAATATTACACACCAAGACTATATTTAAATCTATTAGTCACTTCGCACAGAACATTCTAAAAACGTAAAATGTATGTTTTATCACAAATCACATCATAAACACATTGTAACAACTATATACATAGGTTTATAGTTAATGTGCCGATATAAAACTGGAATTCCAATCTCTCGCTGATGATTTAGAAATCAGCGCAACGGAGTGAACGACATGAAAGCACCTAGAGCTAACTGCTAAATTGGTGCATGCGCGAACACAATATAAAAACCTCCGCACGGAACTGCATGACTAATGAGATCAGCTGTTACTTGAGACGAGGAAAGTTAATTAAATCTTTTCATATTACTTCATGTACTTTGTAGTTCTTATAAACCAGTATACATTACGTGCGCTATTTCATATACATGTTACATACTTAGTAACGGTTACGGTAGAAGTATATCGACATAAATTTCCATGAGACCTACGCAAATGTCAACGATTTTCAGTAAAATTTTGAATGCCAAAACAGTGCTCGATACTTACGCAGAGATCGGTGAGTGTGATGCTGTTGGCTGTGTAGAAGACGAGAAGTTCGGCGGGTAGAGCACGGGAGCCTGGTTCACGAAGCTTTGATGCCAGCAGCAGACACGCTGTGCCCAGCAGCTGCACTTGGCTTTTGCTTACAGCGCATATGCTCAAAAAGCGATCCAAATAGGAAATCGCCAGTGGAAACACTTCTTCTTGACACCCTTGGTCTTCACACAGCTGAAATATAAATCTAGAATTAGGTGCGTTCCCCAGCGAACAATCGGTTTTGTTTCTTAGAAAATACTGGTAAGTTATTATTGATATTGCCGCACCCAACCCAACGCTTAGTTTATCATCCGGAATTCCTGATAACCTATATAAAAAATTAAAATACACATCTATCGCGATAAATACGGAGCACGTTACTTTCCTGCAGTTCTACGTCCCTTATCAGTGCCAGTAATGGTACCCGATTGTACCAGCCTCGTATGTCACACTTTTATATTTAACTCTATTAAAAAGCTAAATCTTTTATATTTGCATAGATTAAGTAGCGTGTTAGACTTATTAACATATATTTTACGGTCCGCAAAATAATGTTGTAAGCCAGTCTTCTTCTAACTATTCGATTTTTTTGTAAAATGCAAGAAAAGCGAAAGGAGATAGATAATTCAGGAGTCATAATGAATGTGAAGTGTCATGTTGTAGTGTCACAAGAGATGTGAATTGCCGTAGATGGACCGACATAGTTTCGCACGGTGTAATGCAAGTCGCGAAGCGGCATGGATCCTATCGTGATACTATAATGAACGACTGGAAAAACAAAACAGGTATGTACTCTAAACTCTCTTAACCTTATCGTCACAAACCGTTCTGCAAGCCGTTTTACGCTCCACGTCACCTGAAGATAATTAACTACCTTATCCGTCTTTAGACTCGGCGTTTCTTGAAGATACTGGCGTAACGAAATACTAATAAACGACAACATGTAAATGAATAGACGACTAAAAACTATAAAAGCAATATTACAAATTAAGTGGCCCGTAAGCCCGGTCTTTACATTTGTAATTGTCGAAGCATAACGTGAGAGGATCTAATGAATGGTGCAAGCAGCTATAAAACAAGGCGATTAACATTTTAGGTAGGTACCTATTGCCAGTTTGCTACATTATTAAGAACAGCTCCCGACTTATGCTGGTTATCCGAGTTATCTTATACATGTATTATGTGTAATTAAACACAAATTTATATTTGTTATGAGCCAAAATACGTCTTTTGATTGACGTATATTGGTTAATGATGATATTTCAACATGAAAGAAATAGTCTTTTCTATACCTACTCGTGCAAAGACATTACACGATCATGCAAATCATGGTCATATCGTGCAATATCTTTGAACGAGGATGTGCTGTTTGGGCGCGCTTGACGGTTTAATAAAAGTTTATGTGAAAACATCTGAGATGTCAATGACCCGTCAGACTTAGATAATCGTTTCGGTCTGCTTGTGCTGAAATGTCGGTATGCGACTACTTTGAGTGTGGCCACGAGGTGAACGGAGATGTCGGCGCATTGCGGACCTTGCACATTAGTCGCTGAGGCAGCACGTCGTGGTGACGTCACTGGGCCAGCAGCGCAGGCGCACCGGCCGGTCGGCTCCACGTGGCGACAGAACCACTCACTATACCGTCTAAACATTATTTCGACAACTACTACTGTATATCTAACATCTGATTTTGATATAGCTACAAATATTATTAAACTGTTAGCATGCCAATACGATAAAGAACACAAAACGACAAACGAATAGAACTAAGTACACGTCATTTGGGTCATTGAGTTGGAATAATGACGTTCGTGTGAGCGCTAGTAATAATTGGTGTTTAGAGAAGCAAAAGATAAGTGCGCAGTGGAGCGTCAGCTGTGTGCGTGTCAAAATCAGCTGATTATTCAAATAGAACGAGCAGCGTCACATCGGTCGGCGACCGCGGCCGCCCGCGCGCCACGTCCGGGGCCCCTCGCGCTTCGCACGCTCCACAACCAGTTACTTACTGAAATAGGTACGATCAGTACACGCTCAATGCTTGCACACCTTTTAACTATTCTATAATCTCAACTTTCGATAAAAACACTTATCTTATTTTCGAGTTATTTACAACGAGTGAGTAGTTACGCGTTGTGTTATTCTTACAAGATTCCTACATGTGGATCGAAATCGCAATCAGCTGATCGTGTAAACAAAGTCATATCATTCAGTTTAGAAATAGCTACATTATGGATTTAGATGTTTTTATGACCACCGACCTGTAACAACACAAATGCAGCACTCCACTATCCATACTTATGGAACAGCCCCGGAAACGAGAGGTCGGGGGCCTATTCGATCACAGTACTACCTCACAAGGTGTCCATCGAGCGAGCAGTGGCTGGGGCATACGGTGCCACTGCTGCCACCGGCGACGGCAGGAGTAACCTACACGTGGCCGGAAAACGAGACAAAATGGCGAACGTTCGGGTTGCGCGGTCCGCGGATGGAGCGAGCGGTGTGGGTGCGGCATGCGGCGCGGGTGCGCTCACCTCTAGCATCCACTCGGCGACGATGCGGCGCATGTGCGGGGTGATCTCGGTCTGCACGGTGCCAAAGTAATTGGCGGTGACGGCGTAGCGCTCCTCGGTGCGCAGCAGGTTGTCGAGCACGCGGCGGCGCAGCAGCACCGGGTCCGGCGCGGCCGCGCGGGCCGCCGGCGCCGGGCGCGCCGAGCTCTCGCCGCTCCCCGGACTCACGCGCTCCGCGCACAGAAGCTCCATGTTAACACCGCACTGCGGCTTATTGACAGCTCGCTTCGCGGCCGGTGGCGTATTGTGATGAGACAGCTGATCGTGGCGAGCGGCCGGCGTAAGAGTGTAATGCGCGGTGCGATGCGACGACGGCGAGTGCCCAAGTCGCAGTGAGCAGTGAGCAGCCGGTGTGCGCCTCGCCGCCGAACATATGATCGGCGCGGTGCGGGGGCAGGGCGGTGCCCGTGAGGCCCGCACGCAGGTTTCTCCCATTCGACGTTCAAATAATAATACATAACATGTTTCCTACTCGCTCACGCTCTGAAGTACGTACTTCTCACTCGGTCTCAATTCTTGCTTCTCATTCTAGTAGTACCTACATACAAAATAAGATGAATTCCACGATTTGAATGCTTAGGTATACATAAATAGCAGACTATCTGGTGTTTTTTATCAAATTCCTCAAAAGTATGATAATAATGAATATCTTGGTGTTAAATAGTTACTTAATGCGCTTATAGTGCTGATCGACGCATCAATGTCGGTGGGGCGGTTGCGGCCACTGAACTTTACGTTACTCCTAGCCATTCTCCTAGCCTAGGTTAGTTATAGTAGAAATATGTCACATTGTTTTATCTGAAACAGATACCTACATAATGTGCAGTGTAGAACCAGTTGAGAGGTTTCTTTCTACGGTCTATCGTTCTATCTTATATATAAAATTCCCGTGTCACAATGTTAGTTACCATACTCCTCTGAAACGGCTGGACCGATTTTTATGAAATTTGGTGTGCATATCGGGTAGGTCTGTGAATCGACCAACATCTATTTTTTATACCCCAATTTTGTTTTATGGCAAAACAACGTTTGATGGATCAGCTAGTTATATGTTTAAAACTCAGATCAAATAAAAAAAGGTAGATAACGCATGGCCTTGTTCTTGTTAAAGCAAAAAAAGTAGCGTAGTTCCAAGTTAATACACGCGTTAACGCACACACATGCTAAGAAACTACGCTACTTTTCGTCAGTATCGTACAAGCAGCAGTAAGGAAATACAACATATCCGATCTGACAAATAAATTATTAATAGTTCGATCCCACAGGGTCGCGTCTTGGGATGTTTATTGTTTCTTGTTTACATTAATGACCTCCCAAATACCATAGAGGGACCCTGTGTATTGTTTGCAGACGACATCTGCCTGTTGATTGCAAACCAAAATGCCGCTGACATAGCTGACAAACTGACAACCTTACTTATAACAACAGTAGACTGGATGACCGGACACAAGTTAGAAATAAATTACTCAAAAACCAAAATCATTACATTTCATCCACCACAGAAACCACAGTTACATATTGACTTTGTGTATCGGGACACTAAAATGGAAAAGGTACATGAATTCAGCTTGCTTGGCTTAAATATAGATACCAATATTAACTGTAAATCACACATACAAAAAATTAAATCAAAATTATCAACTTTCTGCTACGCTCTTCGGAAAGTTAAAAAAATACTGACATCAAAACTGCTCTAGCCACCTATTATGCCTATGCATCCTCGTGGCTAAACTTTGGCATTATCCTGTGGGGTAACAGTATAGATGCGCCTTTGCTGTTACTAATGCAAAAAAGGTTAATAAGGATAATAATGAACATAGACGATACAGAAAGTTGCAAACCTCATTTCCAAAAATTAAAAATACTTACTGTCCCTGGAATGTACATTCTGGCAACATGCAAATTTGTAAGACAACACAAAGATTATTACACAACCAGGGAGGATACTAATACAAAATATACATTTCGACATAAAAATAGATTAAATTTGCCAAAGTCTAAATAAAAAATGCATGTACAATAAATTACCTAATAACATTAAAAACGAAGAAAAAAATAATACATTTAACAGGAAATTAAAAGACCTTTTATTACAGAAGTGCTACTATCACATTAACGAATATTTAAATGACAAATCCTATTAATTCATAATTTTACTGTAAACATGACATAAAATAAAAATGACATACTTTAAAAAATATTACTCTTTAATAATAACATTCTATGTAAAAATAATAATAACAAAATAAAATTAAAACATAATGTAGGTACTTACATTATAAACGTGAACAATAAATAATAATGTATCTAGCGTATCTGGAATCTGGATAGACTAGTATAAAAGTTTCATTATGTGCTTCTTTGATAGTATGTTTCGTCTTCTCTTCCAGTTGCCGTGCCCAACAGGGTCCATAATTGTTTCCTCTAAGAAGTTGTTAACACCTTTATGTACATTTTGGAGTGCAATAAACGATTTGAATTTGAGTTGTCGATATTTGTACGATACTGACGAAAAGTAGCGTAGTTTATAGTATGTGTTACCGCGTATAACGCCGCGGGGCAAAGTTAGTCTTAAAAAAAGTAGCCTAAGTTACTGCTTATATCATCAGCTATCTGCCAGTGAAAGTCCCGTCAAAATCGGTCCAGCCGTTCTAGAGATTAGCCGGAAAAAACAGACAGACAAAAATTGGGATTTTTTTTATTTTGGTATATGTACCGTGTATACATACTTAATACTTATGCATTCAGTAAAAAAAACTTCGTTTAAAAAACCGACTTCAAAAACTAAAAAGTATAAAATAAGTTAATAAAGATTTAACTAAATACACTTTATATGCAAACCTTTAATATTGATGAAACACTAATATTTGTATGTGCTGCCTATTCATAGGTTTGAAGTCGATGCCAAGCCAAATGTAATAGTAGGTATCAAACTCGCTATATTAAGTATATTTCGAGACGACCGTCAACGACGTCAGCGGGTCAGCCTGAGCGTGTCTGCCCGCCTGGGTTGTTTTGTTCTACACGAAGAGCAGCTATCCCGCTCAAGGTCACGCGCGGCGAGTGGGAAACCTACTAAAATTTTGGCTTGGCACCGACTTCAAACCTATGAATAGGTAGAACATACAAATAATAGGGTGTC
Organism: Diaphora mendica; assembly: GCA_949125395.1. Classification (NCBI taxonomy): domain Eukaryota; kingdom Metazoa; phylum Arthropoda; class Insecta; order Lepidoptera; family Erebidae; genus Diaphora; species Diaphora mendica. The sequence goes on along the minus strand of OX421310.1, from coordinate 36,183,922 downwards.
GAACCCACAACGAGGTGGCTTTAAACAACTACGCAATCCGTGCAGTCAACTGCAGCAATTATAGGCAATATACTTAATATGACAATAAAACGAACTATCTTTTAAACTATCCAGTATATGAACAGCCAGTGTGTACTGGTCTTAAGATCAGGCGTTTAAAAGCTAAGTATCTAATGACCCAATACCTATCCATGACATGCGTCCAATCTATTAGCGATTTTTTTATGTTTTCAGTTACAAAAAAATATTCCGTCAGAAGCAACTTACAACTTATCACAAATGGTATTTCGTATGTACACGTATTATAAAGCTTATAGGATAGGATAGGATTCGAAAACAATGAAAACTGACTGTAAACCTCATAGTCTAGTCAACAAGTGCTTTTTTGGTCAACTTTTTTCAGCAGTCTCCAAAAATTGTGATTGAGGTGTCATTCGATTCGGAATGGCATCTAGATGATTTTTGAAAAAAATGAAGTTGCGCTTGCAAAAATTACAAAAGTTACTAACAATTAACTAAAAACACAAAAAGGGGTTTGGTATTTTGCAAATTCCTCAAAAACTGATCAAGATTTTTCAAATTTAAAAAAAGATTCAAAAAGAGGAGGAAATTCCCTAAAAAAATTCACACTCCCGGAACTCTAGGACCAATATTTATAATATTACCAGAGGGTTGAAAATACGCCCGAAAACGGGTACGCCGGCTTGCGCAAGCCACGGCTCCTTCGTACCTTCAATGAATAAATATCATTTAAACTTATTAAATATGAAAATAAAAATTTAAAAAAAATCAGGTGTCTACAGGATAGACCAATGAACAATAATCCCTAGCGAATTTTCAATAAATTATCCATTAATTAATTAACAATTTGTTTTAGCACGAACATCAACATTGCAAGTGCGATAATTGTTAAACTATTAATCTGAGATTTTTTTCCTTTCGTGGAGCTATTTTTCAAAGGTCTTAGAATAGATTCCCGTTGGAAAAATTAATAAATTGTTAATTTTCGTTTTGTTATTAACAATTTACTAAGGTGAAAAATTATCAAGCTTTATTAAACAGAAAAAAATGGTTTTTTATAATTATTATTATTGATTCGTTTTCTTATGATCAGAAGCTACCTAAAAATGATTTTTAATAATTTTATAAACAAATATGTTGTTTATAAGATATTTCAATATTTTTTTGATAACATAACATTTTGATGATAAGTATGATGTTTTAAAAAAACCGTTTCTTAATAAAGAGATTAATAGCTTATTAAAAACGCATTTGTTGATTAACAGTTATTTTCTCCCACTTCTAATTAATATTAAGTACCCATATTTTTTTCAAATCATTATTTATTTTTCTTTTTTCAAGTAATAAAAAAAAAAAAGTTTTATTTAATATTTCATTGTTTATGCAATAAAAAAATTGTTATAAACAAATAAATTTTAACCTTATATTTTTTTCTTATTCTACTTATTGTTATAAAAACAGACATTTTTTTTTTACATTTTTTTTTACATTTTTAACTATACGTTGTCCGTAATTTCGTCATTCTTAAGGATGAAAAACCAGATGAGAATGACGAAATTAGAGGCAACGTATAGTTAAAATGAAAATAAAATAAAAATGATGTCTGTTTTTAAAACAATAGACATTTTTGGACCACGGATTATTGTTCATTGGTCTATCCTATAGACACCTGAATTTTTTTATTTTTTTTATTTTCATATTTAATAAGTTTAAATGATATTTATTCATTGAAGGTACGAAGGAGCCGTGGCTTGCGCAAGCCGGCGTATTTTCAACCCTCTGGTAATATTATAAATATTGGTCCTACAGTTCCGGGAGTGTGAATTTTTTTAGGGAATTTCCTCCTCTTTTTGAATCTTTTTTAAATTTGAAAAATCTGAATCAGTTTTTGAGGAATTTGCAAAATACCAAACCCCTTTTTGTGTTTTTAGTTAATTGTTAATAACTTTTGTAATTTTTGCAAGCGCAACTTTATTTTTTTCAAAAATCATCTAGATGCCATTCCGAATCGAATGACACCTCAATCACAATTTTTGGAGACTGCTGAAAAAAGTTGACCAAAAAAGCACTTGTTGACTAGACTATCACTCCTTTGTTAGTTTTGAAACAAGGTCTTCCGAGAATATGCCTTACAACCAACAGTCGTCGATACCAATGTAAAAAAAGTTAAACAGTTACTAAAGTATTGGATAATTTGCAAGCGATAAGTTACCTTAACAGTTGGGACAAAGATTCAAATCGACAAATTGTATTCTTAACACCAGGTACTTATTTATTCCTTTATAGACAAAATATTCTTCAGATGTCGGTCTACTGACTTGGTCCCGGTCGCGTACATAGCCAAGCTACTTCAGCACTCAATACGAAGAACTTAATTAACATTTTCTAACGATAAACACACGTAAATGCTTCTCCAATACGTCTTATAGGGGGATGTACTGCAGTAGGATTTTTTTAGTTTATGAAGGGGTCGTCTTAAACCTTAAAAATGAGTATACATATTATGTTAACACCTTCTTACCTTCAGGCCCTCTTTGGCACAAAAATCTGAAGAATCACATGTTCTCAGTAGCATGTGACCGTCTTAAAAAATCTATCACTACCGGTTATAGAGTATAAGAGGGCCCGTACCGAGAGATCCTCTCCTCTGCCGAGGCTGCGCCGCTAAGTCGAATATACACTGCAGTCGCAATAGTGATAGATGCGAATCAATTACCTAACAGCGACAAAGTGGCAAATGTCAAGGAACTTCCCAAAGTAAACGTGCTCGAAAAAGATCTGCCTCAGTCATAATTTCATAAGGAAAGTGTCTAGTGAAGTCCACTCAAGAAGATATTATAAACTGGGCTGTTTCGAGGCCCTAAGGTGCTCTAAGATATCTAGTATCCTTGTACAGTCAAAATAAATTAATAAACCATTTGCTACTTTTTAACCGACTTCCAAAAGGAGGAGGTTCTCAATTTCATCGGTATTTTGTTTTTTTTTTTATGTACATTGATTACTCCCACAATTATGGACCGATTTTGAAAATTATTTTTGTATTCGAAAGGGTATGCTCCCCATGTGGTCCCATAGCCACCATATCAGGATCTGATGATGGGATCCCAAGGAAATCGAAGGAACCACTCAAATTTACGTGAGCGCCTGCAATGAAGTTAAGGCAATTGTCTGCATGCCTTCATATTCTGTAGACATAATTTAATTTCATAATATATAGTCCATTTAAGATTTTATTTTCTATACAGTATGTATCTTACCTTTAGTCGTATTCTTTCAAGTTATTTAGGTGAAATGATGATGAGAGACTTGAGAAAGACTAAAAAGCGAAAAATAAAAATAAAACTTCGTTTAAAAAAACCGACTTCAATAACTAAAAAGTATAAAATAACTTAATTTGTATGTGCTACCTATTCATAGGTTTGAAGTCGCTGCCAAGCCAAAATGTAATAGTAGGTACCGCACTCGCCGCGCGTGACCTTGAGCGAGACAGCTGCTGTTCGCGTAGAACAAAACAACCGAAGCGTCGTCGGTGACGTCGTTGACGTTCGTCTCGAAATATAGCGAGTGTGGTACCTACTATTACATTTGGCTTGGCACCGAATTCAAACCTATGAATAGGTAGCACATACAAATTTATTTACAAAGTTATTTTATACTTTTTAGTTTTTGAAGTCGGTTTTTTTAAACGAAGTTTTTTTTTTTTAATTAGTGTGTTGTTTTTTACTCCTTAAAATGAGTCCGGAATGTTTATGAATAGAAATGAACGTTCCTGGATAGGTTCAATGCTTGTTTAAAATTTAACGTTTGTTATGCCTCAGTCTGCTATTGAATAAAAGAACTGTTTACTCTCTAGAGAGGAATGGACACACAGGAAAGGGACGAAGAAGAGTGGTCTTTACACTTGAAAAAAAAGTGGCCAAGTGCGAGTCGAACTCGCCCATGAAGGGTTCCGCAGCAGCAAGTAACATAATATATTTTATTTTTATATTTGTGTTGATTGAATAAAAGGTAAATTGCAGTTTACGATTTGTGACGTATTAAAAAAAAACTACTTACTAGATTTCGTTCAAACCAATTTTCGGTGGAAGTTATTTCGCTTTTGTTTACCATGGAAACTTCCACCGAAAATTGGTTTGAACGAGATCTATTAAGTAGTTTTTTTTTAATGCGTCATAAATCGTGAACCGCAATTTATCGATCAAAGTTACAACGAACTACAAGAACTTTTATATTATGTTTCTTGCTGCTTCGGAACCCTTGATGGGCGAGTTCGACTCGCACTTGGCCGCTTTTTTATTTCACGTTGTTGCTAAATGAGTCCTGAAATGTTTTTAAATTTAAAAAGTATTTGTTAATTTTTAACAGTGTTCTGCGGTGACTGTGTACATCGCAGACATGCACAGGAAGTGCGCTATAAGCGACCACCATTAATCATCGGCTAGCGGGCTTCATTCACTTGTTTTGCATCAATATAAAGGCGACACTTTTATTGTTTCGCTTATTTTTAATTTTTATTGCACTCGCCTTGCACCGCTTCTGAATTACATGACAGAGTAAACGGCAGTATTTCATATTTCGCTTTTGTTTACTTTGTAGCAAATCATTATGTGGTATGAACGAACTTGATTGATAAAATAGGTAACAACCACAGTAGACCCTTTGCCGGATACGTGCTTAGTTTCCTTACTTGTATTGAAATAAGCTTAAACAAAAACAATGAACAGAATTCCAAAACACGGCAATAATATGGAATGCTTAGTGCGAGCGGGACCTCACTCGTTCTTGGAACCACGACAGTGCGTAATGAAACGCGGCGAAAAGGAATGCAGCAGGCACCGTTCATCGGCCGAGCCGACCACTCTATACTAAAACTTATATGTTATGTGCAACAGAAAACATTATTTATACATACTAATATTATAAAATCGAAAGTAACTGTGTCTGTCTATCTATTACGTTTTCACGGCTAAACCAGTGAAATGATTTGGAAGAAATTTACATTGGAGAATTTGGAGATCCTTTGATTCTTGAGGAAGGACTTAGGCTACTATTTACCGCGATAACCGACATACACGCGGGGTGAGGCGCGGGCAAAAGCTAGTCTTCTATACAAATAAATAAAATTGATGTCTGTTTATTATTTCAAATTAACAGCTTAACCATACCAGTAGCTGATAGCAGAGGCGGACTAACACCGTCAGAGGCCCGGGGCGGCATAGTTTAATGAGGCCTTAGTGTAAAAGATTTTTATTAATTTCACATTGCGTTTGTTCCATTCTGTATGTACTTATGTTAATTGATTTATATTTTTAACCGACTTCAAAAAAGGAGGAGGTTTCTCAATTCGACCGTATATTTTTTTTTTGTATGTGTGTTCGGGGATAACTTCGTCGTTTATGAACCGATTTTGATGATTTTTCTTTTAATGGAAAGTAGATGTCCCGACGGTGGTACCATGATAAGGAAACTAGGATCTGATGATGGCATCCCAGAGAAATCGAGGGTAACCCTCATTTTTTTCAGGCACGTACTATGTTTTTCATATATTTTCTGAAGCTACGCCGGTATTTGCGTCTGGTAGTCATCATTTAATGATGATGAGCTGATGATGAAAGGTAAAACTCCTTAACGGTTAGGAGTTGGAGGATAGATCTTTAAATGTCATATGTATGTATGTTACCTTTAGTCGTATTCTTTCAAGTTATTTAGGTAAGCTGATGATGGAAGGTACAACTCCTCAACGGTTAGGAGTTGGAGGATAATTCTTTCAATTTCATACGTATCTATAGACCTTTAGTTGTATACTTTTAAGTTATTTAGGTGAGCTGATGACACAGGCGCTGTGATGACTAACCCCTTAATGTATTTTGCTTTAAGTAACTCGCCTGCTTCTATTTCATCACGACATTTAAGCTTGGACACGATTCCTATTGCCCCGTAGACCACGTTCTCGGTAACAGAAATCTTGCATCTCAGCATAATTTTGGAAACTGATCATACTCAGTTTTAATACGTGTTCAAACCACTAAACTTATTCGCATCAGCAGAAATTATATGAAATAGTTCAACTTACTGACAACCTATGATTGTTTGCACTAAAAATGGAAAAAAAAACTTTTTATAAAAAAAAAAACCGACTTCCAAAAAACCATCCGACGAAAACTCCCTGCCAAAAAACACTAAAAAGCGTAAAATAAACTGGCTCTTCATAAATTGCTATGTGCCAATTCTTGTCTATACCTAATTCTTTATTCATTTAAATAGTAGTATTATTGTGTATGCTAGGTACCTAAAATCTGTTTGAAGTCGGCGCCAAGCCAAAATGTAATAGGAGGTACCGCACTCGCCGCTGCCGGATAGCTAGCATAAAACAACCCAAGCGAGCAGACACGCGCGGGCTGACGCGACGTCGTTGATGGTCGTCTCGAAATAAAGCGAGTGTGGTAACTACTATTACATTTGGCTTGGCGCCGACTTCAAACAGATTTTAGGTACCTAGCATACACAATAATACTACTATTTAAATGAATAAAGAATTAGGTATAGACAAGAATTGGCACATAGCAATTTATGAAGAGCCAGTTTATTTTACGCTTTTTAGTGTTTTTTGGCAGGGAGTTTTCGTCGGATGGTTTTTTGGAAGTCGGTTTTTTTTTATAAAAAGTTTTTTTTTCCATTTTTAGTATACACAATAATACTACTATTTAAATGAATAAAGAATTAGGTATAGACAAGAATTGGCACATAGCAATTTATGAAGAGCCAGTTTATTTTACGCTTTTTAGTGTTTTTTGGCAGGGAGTTTTCGTCGGATGGTTTTTTGGAAGTCGGTTTTATTTTTACAAAAAGTTTTTATATAATTAACGTTTGAATTAGACTTTCATGAACAGTTAGGAAAATGAAATACATTTTAAAAAAAAACATGTGACAGAATTTATATTATAACGTGCCGGACGTGATCTCCAAAGTATGTTTTCTGGACATCATCTGCGTCAGTCGGTACGAGGGGGTGCTGTGTTTCTACTCGGGCCCATCCTCCCAAACGGCAGTACGGTACTTTTTCCTCTCTCGCACTGCACTCGTCGCTAGGAGGAAATGAATGAATAATGTCGTGCATTTACTGGCCTTAACTCTCTCCTGAGAGGAAGACCCGAGCCCAGCAGTGGGACGTTATAGGTTGTTGATAAATGAATGATGATGTCGTCCAATGCAGACCTCGAGAAGCTCTCCTGCTTGGGCTAAACTGGCTGCGCTGACACTTTAGTTAGTGTCGAACTTCCAAAAAGCGGCGCACCTGTCTGCCAGAGGTACCGCACTGGTAGGCGCTGAACTTTGACACCCGTAAGTATAACACATAGGTCCTCTTATTTTATGGGCTCTGTCGTTGCTCACTCCCTGGTGACTTAACCTTGATTAACTCGATCCTAGTACTGGTTCAGGCCTAAACCAAGTATTTGTGTCTAATCCTTAACGAAAGATGGTTCTTTGATAAGTGTTTCCGATGATTTGCTCCAAAACTGGTCCCTGGAACACTGGTCTTGACTGTGGCTATAACCGCTCAAAAATGGTCGAGCATAATGGCATTCTCAGAGAGCCGTGCGCGTTGCCCCAGAACCACCCATCGAGTTTACTTTTACTGTGATTGTAGGGAGGATTTATGTAATTTGCCCAGTTTAGACATAACAGCGTAGGGTCCTCCTTGCAGTCATTAGAACCTTCTGCTAAGATGTCATCTCGCGAAAGGAAGCGGCGAAGAGCAATTCTCATTCATCATCATGAATGATGATATGGTATAATGTTGTCAGCGTTGCAGCTCGTCTTCTCCTGCACTGCAACGCGGACATCCTCGGCCGTGACGGAGTCGTCCAGGCCTGAGATGCGCAATTCCGCGCACTTCGTAGGCCTGGCGACCCTTACACCATCCGTTTCAGCGAACATCCCTCTCAAGCGAACATCCCTCTCATGTACAAATGGCGGCCAATATTAACCATATCAGGGTGCTAGGTATATGAACTGCAACTCCACTATTGCCGGGAAAATAACATCGAATAAAATCTTTAGTTTTCATGCAGTATAGAGTGGTGGATTTACCACTAGGCTGAGTAGGCTGGAGCCTAGGGCGGCGAATTTTAGGGGGCGGCAAATTTAGATGAATCTTTTTTTCATACAGAAATAAAAAAAAAAACATTGTTAAGTATAAAAATAAACAGCGAAAAGAAGTCTTAACAGTTTAACAAAAAAGAAACAATTTATTATTTACTGTACCAAACACTCTCAACTTTAATAATATTTTAAAAATTACTAAACGGTTTATTAAATATATCTTTGTAAATATAGGTTTTTAAACATGTCAATAACAGTTTAATATTACAATTTAAATTTGTAATTTTGATTAACATTTTTCTTAATCACCACTGGGCGGTGACGAATTAGGTTCGAGTAGAAATATTTGTCCCTGAATCTTTCCGCCGCCTCTTTCACCGCGATGTGATCTTCGCATAAAGAGGTACAACATATGCCGCTACCGACCATGGTGCGTAACACGCAACGCAGCGATATCCAAGCACTGGCACAGCGAATCGGTTCTCTATACCGAACAGGAAAAGGTGGGATTCAACTTACTCCTAGTTCCGTTTTCCGGCCAACGCGCGCCGCGTCTTTAGACGCAATGTGATAACCACGTATGGCTCTAACCCACAATACTGGCGCCCTACTTTGGGCGATCAGAGCTACCGTCCACACAGGGGTATCGTATAGTGTTATGGACCGGAGAATTCCTCTTACAGCCTTGTGGCGACGCTCGGTTTACTCAGATTAGGCAAAAGTTGCCGAAGGACAAACGCTGTGCCCACTAGCTTTTGAGCAAGCTGTCAAAAATGCTCGCCAAAGAGCCACCTACCGTCAAGTAACAATCCTGGATACATTTTTTGGGATTGATCCGGTACGAGGACGGAATGGAACACGATTGAGGCGCCATAAGATGGATCACTACGGGACTAATGAAGTGAAGAGACTTACGTTTTTGTACACCATTAAGTCCACTGCCATATCACCAAAGAGCCATCCCTGGAGGCCACATCTTTAAAGGTCGCCCTTCGGGCTGTATTCAAACTGTCAATGACATAACAGTTTACGCCCAGACCGGATGGGAAGTCTCCTGCACCAGTAACCTATGTTCTACGGGACAATGCCGAAATCAGTCCCCTGTGGAACACTGCACGGCATAGATCGACGCCTCAGATATTCATCTTGAACCTCTTACGTGACGGTTCGTACCTCTAAATAGTCTTAGTAGTTCCACTAGTCGCTTCAGGCACTCTTGTAACCCGTGGTAGTGGAGGCTAATAAATACGTCGGCGGTGTTCAACTACAACGGCGTGTACGGATGTACACAAAACATACAGTCGGCAATTCCAAGTAAGACGCTAAATCAAGTATCGAAACGATAATATACAAATTTTAACAAAAAAAAACCAACTTCAATCTGGACCAAATTTAAATGTGCCCACACGGAAAGCACCAGCTTTAAAAAAAAACATCAAAATCGGTTCACCCAGTCGAAATTTATGATGTAACAAACATAAAAATAATACAGTTGAATTAAGAATCTCCTCCTTTTTTTGAAGTCTGTTAAAAATAATGGATTGTCATAATTTAGATGACTAATACACGTATATTTTACTATTACATTATAATTACATCTATGTCGATCGGTTCTTCTCGATCTCTGTCTACGGCTTTCAATCTCGATTTTATTTACAATATTTTAAATGCAAAAATTTGTGTGGATGGATATATAGATGTTTGCTACTTTTTGATGCAATAACTACTGAATAACTGAATGGATTGGAATGAAATGGACAACTAGAGGCGAAACATCAGGACGGCTATTAGTAAGGATTCTCTTATTTAGGTGGAAATTGTGAAGGAGACGGCGGAGTGGGACTAGGAAAGGTTTAGTCTTGATCTGGTAGGTCCGGGAACGGGCCAGACTTTACCTACACCTAGCTAAGATAGACGATAGCCGCTTGCCTGGGGGGTTAGAGGTGACGGGATTTGTTAGCGGTAGTAGAATCAGGCCAGGGTTAGATTTTTAGAGCCAGGAAGGAGAGATTGTGGTCAGCATATACGAGGCGATCATATGCAAACCGTAAATGGCTCGAGATCTATCTGGGTACCTCACGTTTCCCTTCTATGTTACATTTACCAGCTACCACCATCTATCATGCCAGCTGCTAGTACTCGAGACAGAGTGTGGTTTTAATCAGTCCCAGTATGACATCACCACATCAACGACTGTCGGTAGGGGTATCTCAATGTATTTCAATTCAACACGGAAGAAAAAGACCAGCTTTGTTGGTATTCTACGTGGGCGCTCAAACAACTATTGGCAGGCTCTTACAACGGATCCGTAGCCGTATCACTGCATCCAGGACGAGTGGAACATCTTCCACGTTCTTCTCATCGATTTCGGTCAAGGAGGTCATAAACGGGGACGTGTGTTCCACCTGTGTTGTACGAAAACGCCTTCAATCACTTTCTGCACCTGCAAAAACAGGTTGATGGCGAACCCTTCAGCCCAACTTCTTGACTCTGAAATAAGGGTCTGATGGTGCGGAGGGCGATAATTGTATCCCCTAATCACATTCCCTCTCCTCCCACCAACACCTTTACTCGGTTCGATTTCGACACACTACACACAAAAAACCCCTTTAGAATGACGGCCTGAAAAGGTTTCCACACGAAAGAAAAAGGGTATTGAATTACAGGAGTTAGAAGGGGCGGCTATAGGATATAAATCCGCCACTGGCAGTATAAGAACACATCATTGAGATATAGGTACCTAAACACATATTCCGTAATCAAATGTAGTAATTGCAGACGCAATACGCTTCGTAATGATACATTTTACGTGTTATCTATTTCCTTACTTGAAACTGCATACATTACTTGTTCTATAATTTAAGATTACCTACCGTGAACGTACTTTTTAATATTATTTTATTTGCTTGTTTTTTATTTGTTATTTAATTAGTACTAATCAAGACAGTTTAGTTTTAGATCTATGTCATAGTTATCAACAGTGTTTAGAAGTCCAATGTTGGACATGACATCACCTTCGTTAAAAAAAAGGGTTCTAGATTTGTGTCTTTACACTCTTTACTGTAGTCTATTTCATCTCTTTGCAGTGATATTGTCTTGCGTAATTTGCTCTCTTAGTCAGCTCTTAAGTACGCCTACAGGATTAATAGGGGTGGTATTCCTAATCCATCACCCTATGGACAAATTTTAAATTATTGATTGGAAATATTCGTAGATACATTATTTAAACTCGTATTAACAGGAGGATTACTAAAACATTTTTGGAATTTTTAAAAAAATTGTTGAAACAACTGTATAAGTATTTTATATTATATTTTTTTATATATTATAGTTAATTTTAACCGACTTCAAAAAGGAGGAGGTTCTCAATTCGATCGTTTTTTTTAAATGTATGTTCGCGGATAACTTCGTCGTTTATGAACCGATTTTGATGATTCTTTTTTTAATGGAAAGAAGATATCCCAACGGTGGTACCATGATAAGGACACTAAGATCTGATGATGGCATCCAAAAGAAATCGAGCCAAACCTTGAAGTCGGTTTTATTTTTGTTAAAATTTTACTTGTTTACTAGCTTTTGCCTGTGGCTGCGCCGCCGGCGTGTATGTTGGATATCGCGGTTACCACTTTTCGGGTTAATCATACTAATATTATAAATGTGAATGTAAGTCTGTTTGTTACGCTTCCACGCGAAAACTACTTAACCAATCATCATGAAACTTTTTACACAAATTCTTGGAGGTATTAGAACTAACATAAGATACTTTTTATTAAATGCGAGCGAAGCCGCGGGTAAAAGCTAGTACATATAATAATATAGCTTATAACGGCATCTGTTCCATACAATTTCAGTACCTCTTCTAAACCATTATTCCGCAACTCCGTACAAAAATGATGTGACGAGGGAGAAAAATCGAGGGTTGGTCCCCCCCCCCTCCCCTTACTCAGTTGGACAGATTACAAGTGACGGCATAGTGCTGAATGTTATTGTATTATGCCCTTGTATATTTCTAAAAAGGTATCCTGATGGTTCCATCATCCAACATGACCCATCAATTTTCGACACGGACCCGTAGTCTAATTGTTCAACTGGTGTAAGACCAGATATATGAATAACAAAATGTAAATCATAAATGTCAAACGACTTAGTCATACCGCGCTAGATTTGTGTCGCGTTTTTCGAATTACGGATGTAGCAGCGGCAGCGTGACGATCGGAAAACTTGAGAATCTGTATTAGTGGATTAATAATAACTAACACTAGAAAGTACCTACAGGTACCTACCTATGTTACTAAACACTTTTAAATAAATGTTCTACTGTTATAAAGTTTACTTAAATTATTAAGTGAAGCAGATGAAGATAGAGTTGAAGTTTTTCATTGTTTCACAAATTTGGATAAAATATTATAAATAAATAAATGTTTCGCACATCTAACACATAACGCCATCTAGTCTTAAGATAAGCAGAGCTTGTGTTATGGGTACTAGATAACTGATATAAATACATATTTACTTTTTTTTGTAAATACATAATTACATATTATTATATATGTCGGAAGGCACGTGAATAAACGAGCACATGATTCACAGATACAGCCAATCTGGACTAAAGCCAAACACTAATCACTACTAAAGGGATACGAATTAACTTAAACACCATCAGCAACCCCCACGGAGGGGTTGGGGCAACGACCACTCCTCCGCGGTGCCCTGTGGAATTCGCCACCTAGGCTAGTAATTCCCCCACTGGTGAATACCACCTCGTACACACGATATAAAACACAGAGATACAATAAATCACAAATCAAATAATAGAAAACTACTACGACTCAGGAGTGACCCATGTCACAATCAAGAGATATGGTCGTCACGAGATCTGAAGAGAAACTGACGGGTTTCCGATCGCACCTCTTTATATAGACTCCATACTACCTCGCATTATTCGGATACCCTCATTCTGACATATAGAAAACACCCAAACTCCGAAACAAATATTTACAGATCATACAAACATTTGGTCTGACGCAGGATTCGAACCCGAGACCTCAAGCACAGCGAACGCAAAGTATGCTGCCATTGTGTCACCGAGGCAATTAAATATAAACCGTAATAAGCAAAGCAATAAATATAACTGTTACGTGAATGGACGTCTATTATATAACATGGATTCACATACTGTAAGTAGCTAGTAGGTAGTGAATGCTTTGGAAAGGTCATTATAACATGTTAAATCTTTCGTTACTATTTCTTGAAGCAATGAAAACAGGGTTGATAAAAATTATGATTTAAAAAAAAAACATAATAATCGGATTAATTTGATTTAAATCGGATTTTTTTGATTTAAATCAGTTTTTTTAACTTTTTTACCTTTTTTAATACTTTAATGATCAATTATGTATTGAATGAAAATAACGTATTTTTAAAATTTAATTATTAATACAATTAAAAGGTAATTTAACAATGTCTACTAAAAGAAACAATTTAAAAAACAGTAGTGTTAAAAAAATAACAAGGAAAGTAAAAACTTAGCAACTCATTAAAGTAATATTCTAATTATTTCCAGATAAGTCCACTATCTGAAATAGGATACTTGTAGCTTTGCATTGAATTTGAATAGCATGCACGAAATGATTTCTGAAATATTTGATAACTTCTAAAACATGTCCATTTGAAATCCCGATAATCGCTCGCATTGTGCACGTGTGCGCACCGTAGTCTATGTTGGGGGAAGTCCCTAGACAATTTTTGGCCGATTTGGTTGCAGTAATTCTTTTTATGAAAAAATAATTTTGCAAAAATCATTGATTTTTATAAAAAAATCATTTGATTAAAATCACGATTTAAATCACTGATTTAAATCATATCAACCCTGAGTAAAAATATTGTACTGTGTCTTTTCTTTAAACTTAAGAAGAAAATATATTTTTTAACCGACTTCCAATCGGTTTTTTTTAAATATATGTACATCGATTCCTCCGTCAATTGGGGACTTGGTTTTTTAACGATGCATTTGGAACACAAGTAATCCGAAAAGATTTTCGATTCAATTCATTAATCTGTTTAGTTTTAGGTCTATTAGGATTTCTCATGCTGTTTGTCCGCAAGTAATAGCAAGTGCTCTATTATTTTTTTAACCGACTTCCAAATGAGGAGGATCTCAATTTCATCGGTTTTATTTTTATTTTTATGTATGTACACTGATTACTCCGTCAATAGTGGACCGATTTTGAAAATTATTTTTGTATTCGAAAGGGTATGCTCCCCATGTGGTCCCATGGCCACCATATCAGGATCTGATGATGGGATCCCAAGGAAATCGAAAGAAACCCTCAAATTTACGTGAGCGCCTGCAATGAAGTTAAGAGCCATTGTCTGCATGCCTTCATATTCTGTAGAGATCATTTAATTTAAAAAAATTGAGAACTTTTTGGAAGTCGGTTAATGAAATGATGATGAGAGAGTTGAGAAAGACTAAAAAGCGAAAAATAAAAAAAAAACTTCGTTTAAAAAAACCGACTTCAAAAACGAAAAAGTATAAAATAACTAAGTTTGTATGTGCTACCTATTCATAGGTTTGAAGTCGGTGCCAAGCCAAATTGTAATAGTAGGTCCTACCGCACTCGCCGCGCGTGACCTTGAGCGGGATAGCTGCTCTTCGCGTTGAACAAAACAACCGCAGCGTCGGTGACGTCGAAATATAGCGAGTGAGGTACCTACTATTACATTTGGCTTGGCACTGACTTCAAACCTTTGAATAGGTAGCACATACAAATTAAGTTATTTTATACTTTTTAGTTTTTGAAGTCGGTTTTTTTAAACGAAGTTTTTTTTTTGTATTACTCAACATCGACAAAAACTCAGCACAAAATAAAATGTGTCTCTTCAGTTTAAACCTACGACTGAACATTTTTTTTATGTATGGGCCTGCCAAACTTGCTCTACTTCGCCTGATTGATGGAAAGCATAAGTAGAATCCAAGAGTGGTGGTCACCATACTCATTGCGAATGCAGACAATGCAACAATGCAGCATGGTCACCCACACTAAGGCAGCGTAGTGATGCTTCTGTATCATTGGGCCTCCGGTCTCGCACTCCCCAACGAAACACGAGTGAACACATTCTTTAAATAGAGTTAGAAAAAAAAATGCTTGTTATTATATCAGACCATTATAGGTGAAAAAAAGCATTATCTTAAACTAGAAGTATAAAGCAATACAAACTCATATCGATAAAAAACGGGTTGTTCCGTATTCATCTCACTCAATCTCATCCCATTCTTATATCATCCCAAATGCTTATTCCGTACTCGTCCCACGTATAAAATATTTTTTTGTTCTCAAGTCATCCCAATTTCTATTCTCAACTCATCCCACCGCAAAAGTACTAAAAAGAACGGATCGCACAATCATTTATTGCCTCGGTGGCGTAGTGGTAGCGTATGCGACTGCTCTGCTTGAGGTCTCAGGTTCGGTTCCCGGGTCGTACCCAAATGTTTGTATGATCTACAAATGTTTGTTTCGGAGTTTGGGTGTTTTCTATGTATAATATGTATGTATTTACAAAAAAAGTATATATGTATTTATATCAGTTGTCTAGTACCTATAACACAAGCTCTGCTTAGCTTGGGACTAGATGGCGTTGTGTGGTAGATGTCCGAATTATTTATTACTAGCTGTTGCCCGCGGCTTCGCCCGCGTGTATGTCGGTTATCGCTGCAAATAGTAGCTTATGTGTTATTCTGATGTATAAGCCATATTACTGTAAAGTTTTATCCAAATCCGTTCAGTAGTTTTTGCGTGAAAAAGTAACAAACATCCATCCATCCATACTAACAAACTTTCGCTTTATTAATATAGGTAGGATTTTTATCGATATAAAATCATGATACAAACTGTATTGGTACCTGAATAGTTTTATTTTCTTTACCTCGCATAGAACTTTAATATATTTTTATAAATCAGTTTAAAAAAAATAAAGGGGTTAAGACAATTTTGTGAAAACTATAAATTTAGTATAGCGCCATCTGTAATGATTTATTTATTTCGTGAACGAAAAATGTAGTATAGCGCCATTTATATATGTACAACATAAAATATAAAGTGTTTATATGAGTTTATTTCGACATTTGACATCGACCGGGTCTGGCACTGCTCGCTTCTCTCCAAGCTCTCGGCATTCGGTCCGCCTCCTAGACCCTGTCACTGGATTGACGTTTTTCTTCATCAGCGCCGCATTATGGGCCTTTGCGACGGCACGGCCTCTGATGTTCTGGATGTAAACGCTGGCGTACCTCAGGGTTCAGTCCTGTCGCCCACACTATTTCTTCTGCATATCAATGACATGTTAGCTCTTGGCAACATACATTGCTACGCAGACGATAGCACAGTTCATGGGCGATATTTTTGACACCGTTCAGCCAAGCTGGCAGACGTTGAGACAAAATCGACAGAAGCTTGTCGCTGAGCTCGACCGGGTTTTGAACCGCATTTTACAATGGGGTGATAAGAATCTGGTCGAGTTCAACGCTACGAAAACACAGTTGTGCGCGTTCTCTACCAAAAAGTCTCCATTCCTTTCCCTCCCCACTTTTCAGAGCACTCAACTGCCACTACGGGGTAAGCTCGGTGTCCTAGGCATGGATATTTGCCGGGACCTCGAGTACTGTTCTCATCTTTATGATGGATCCGCGCAGTATTTGCTTGATGCTTTCGATTGGTTGCAGTGGCGAGCAGTCCGCTTTACCAACAGTCCCGAAGCCACCGAGTTCCTTGAACCTCTGCAGCTGCGTAGAGATATCGCCTCTATAGCAGTCCACTACCATCTGTATCATTGGAAGTATTCTGAGGAGCTCTTCCAACTGGTTCCCCTTCTCCCTTCCTCTGCAGAATAACATGTTCACTCTCAAACCAAACGGTTTGGTTCATCCTTCCTGTGCCGAGCAGCTAAAAACTGGAACTCACTACCAGCGCACGTGTTTCTCTCCCACTATGATCCCGGGGCCATTAAGTGGGGCGTGAAAAAGCATCTCACTAAGCCGTCATAGTGTAGGACGCAATACTGCATCGTCTGCTTTCCCAGTGAGTATGGTTGCCCCCACTGTTGGATTCTGCTTGAGTTTTCCATCAGGCTGACCATAGTCACTATGGCAGCTTCAAATAAAAAAGTACAATTTTAATAACTACGTTTTTTCTTTTGCCATATTTTGCCAAACTATGGAGATTTTGTGGATTTGATATACGTGAGTATGCTGCCCATGAGAAAAAAAAACTGTGTCTTTAAGCATCTGTCCTGTTGGAAATGCTGTTTTCAGCGGAAACTGCATTCTTTTAAATTAAAATGTCAAATAAGTTGGAATTATTGGAATACGGGGAATTAAAACATTATCTTCTTTTGCCATTCCATGCGTCATGATTGTAGCTTTTACAATGTTGTACCCCAGTTGTGTAATATTTAGCCATGTACTATTACATTGCTTTGGCGCTCAAGATACCTCATTTAATAGTACTGGAACATTAACTTGCAGCCTCAACTTATGGGTAGGCACTCCTGATATTTCTAAAGACTTTAAGTATTCGACAACATCTCCCTCCACGCCTGACATGATCCGTTCGTTTAATTGATAACTATCTCATTAGTCAGCTGATCAGGATTGATATTATTTACATTTTTATTCATATCTAACCAACAGCTAGCTTATAATGACGATACTTCCGTAGATAATTTTGAAGTTAAGAAATGCTGTTAATTAATTATATTAATTTGGCTTATTTATTTCTATTAATATAATGAACATACAAATCAGATTGACGAATATATACTTAATATCTTAATATTTAATTTATATATATATAATATCATTGCTATCATTGTTAAGTATTCATTGAAAAAGTGAAATATTTTTTATGATTGTGACAGCCTTGTTTATTCGTTATCAAGACGCCCGACGTAGGTAACGCGCAGGCGTGTGGCGAGTGAACTCCCAGAACAACCTTTCATCCCCCTTTTAAACCCCTTACAACCCCTTTTTCGCATTAAAAAGTAGCTTATGTCCTTTCTCAGGCTCTAGACTATTTGTGTACCAAATTTCATTCAAATCGGTGCAGCGGTTTGGCCGTGAAAGCAAGACAGACAGACAGACAGAGTAACTTTCGCATTTATAATAATAATTTTTTTCAAGTTGGACCTACGGGTCCACGGGTAAATGTGCTATCTAACATTGAAAGAATTTTTCAAATTGTACCAGTAGTTTCTGAGATTAGCGCGATTAGCTGACCCACGCAACGTCGTTTGCGTCTCCTATTGCCCGTAGCGTAATAATTTCCCCTCGTTTTTGAAACATTCTTTATTGGTACTCAGCTCCTATTGGTCATAGCGTGATGATATATTTTTTTTATTTTTTTTTTAATGTTTGGCCTGCCAAAATGATTCTACTCTGCTTGATGGAAAGCATAAGCAAAATCCACGAGTGGTGGCCACCATACTCATTGTGGATACAACAATGCAGTATGGCGACCCGCACTATGGCGGCCTAGTGATGCTTGTGCATCTTTTAGTCTAGTCAACAAGTATGGAACTTGTTGACTAGACTAATTGGGCCTCCGGTCTCGCACTCACCAACGAAACACGACAGCACAAACGCTGTCATTTTACGTTGATTTTCTGTGCGAGGGTAGTACCGCCCCGGTCGAGCCGGCCCGTTCGTGCTGAAATCAGCGTGGCTCTACTACCTATTATATATATATATAGCAATTTTCTTACGGATCTCAATTTTTTTTGAAAATAAAATATAGCCTATAACCTTCCTCGATAAACGGGCTATCTAACACTGAAAGAACTTTTCCAAATTGGACCAGTAGTTCCTGAGATTAGCGAGTTCAAACAAACAAAAACTCTTCAGCTTTATATATTAGTATATTTAGTATAGATGTATTTATTATACTCTTTTAAGATCTAATACTCATAATCAACAACACATTTATTTGGATAAAGACTAATATTAGGTATTATGTTGATAAAAACTCTTTGACAAATAACTCAATAATAGGTACCAACTCTTAGCGTCTTATACTCGTGATAACTTCTAAACGAAATGTCCGAATGGGGTGAAACAAAAATTATTTTACTTCTACATAAATACCCTTGATAACATAATGCTTTATTTGGATAAGGATTAATATTACGATACACATTTAACGTAGTTTCTTTCTTCAGACGATTTAATAATTTTTTTGAGCACATAAGCGGTTATTGTGACTAAACCATGATAGTTAGATATATGCTCTCGCGGACTTTTTTGTAGAACTTAATGGGACCTACAAACCCGTAATACATGATTTTGTTCTATTGTCAATACTTTTTGCAGCGCACGCAAAAATAGGTTTTCGAGTTCACACCTTGGGTTACAAAATAGCAATTTTCTTACGGATCTCAATTTTTTTTGAAAATAAAATATAGCCTATAGCCTTCCTCGATAAATGGACTATCCAACACTGAAAGAATTTTTCAAATCGGACCAGTAGATCCTGAGATTAGCGCGTTCAAACAAACAAACAAACAAACAAACTCTGCAGCTTTATAATATTAGTATAGATTTATTTAAACAACCAATTTTATAATTTAATAAAGTTAAAAAATTAATACTTCACCGATGTGTATTTTGGTGTGTGAGGTAGAAAATTGTTCCTATACAACGGATTTCAATTTCGTATGAAACGGGTAAACTAAATCGGTTGCATAACGTGGCGGTGTGTAAAATTCATCTTGTCCAGGTTTAGTGAAAGTGTTAAATTAAGTCTTATATTTTGAAGGAAATTTTAAACGAAGTTTTAAAGGAAATTCCCCATTACATGTGTAGAGGCAGAAGTGAAAAATATAATTGAAGAAGTGATTAAAAGTGCAAGGATAAGGTGCAATCCTTACATCTACCTTACCTACAGTCTATCGAGATGATTTAGTGAATTTACATGATCAAGGATTGAATTTAGTGTCGGCATTACGAAAATTTTAAAGATTTAAAACATCTCTACACAGTTCAAGGAACCGTAGTCAAGGAGTAAAACGTACCACCTTTAAAACTGCATTAGGTGTGGAAGTGCCACAGTCTTTTAAAGGTTTTATGTTATTCGATTATTATTAAAATTGACCGTCTTAGTTTTTTTTAAATAGCGTCAAAGAGGTATTTTAAAGAAACAGATAATGTGGTTGTCAAATTGTTTTTATTTTAAATAATTGTACCCAGAGTCTATTTTTAACCGACTTCCAAAACGAGGAGGTTCTCAATTTCATCAGTATGTTTTTTTTTATGTATGTACACTGATTACTCCGCCAGTTGTGGACCGATTTTGAAAATTCTTTTTATCAATAGTTCACTCGAATAAATATTTTTACCCTATAAATATTATTAACCTATACCTACACGTACAATTGGCGAGGCCTATGTCCAGCAGTGAACTGCGATAGGCTGATGATGATGATCACGACTAATGATCTAGGCTAGATATTATTAAAATATCTATCTGTGAATTTTTACCGTACTTTGGAATTGTTCATTATAGAAAGATTGATGTTACGTAGTCTTTAATAAAAATTATTATTCTCTTTCTTTTTTCTTACTTTAACTTAAATCTAATAATGCAACTTGATTACGTTGTTGTATATCGATGTTATATTTTTTACACCATGGTTGGTAAATATACCTTTAAACATTTTATACCCATTTTTTTTTTCACATTCTTAAAATTTTGCTGCAAACTGTACTCAAAGATGTTTTTGTGACGAAATTTTCATAAGGGATGAGTTCCGAATAGTAGAATAAACAAAATGGGATCAGTTAAGAATAAAAAGTAATTAAAAGTGCCTTGGGATGAATCAGGAATAAAAACTGGGACGAGTTGAGAAAATGACCTAGTGGGATGAGATTCAGTGGGATGAAGACGGAACAACCCTAAAAAATTCACAACCAACTAACGGAATACTTATTTGAAGATGAATTAAGTTTTAATTAAATACAAGACTATTGAATTATAGGATGACTTCAAACATCAAAGAAACCTAAGTCATTTGAGTTTGAGTCCATTAATCGGTTAAGTCTTTTATAAATCACTTAATTGGCAAACAACTCTACATCAACATATATCTCACGATTTGCGTACCTATCTATAGACACACGGTTGAACTAACAAATGTTATAAATCGTGCATTAGGTAATTAATTTTAGTAGGATTTAGAGATAGTGATAAGATCACTAACAAATTAATGTGGTGAATGGTGATTACAAAGCAATGTAAGAAGGCACACAACATCATCATCAATGTTGTGGGACTTGTTGTGCTGTTGAGTGAGGCATATGTCCAGTAGTGGACAATTAAAACAACTATTGGACATAGGCCTTTTTTAATAAGGAGGTTTTGGCCTACTATACAACTGACCAGACAGGTTGAACGCCCGTAAACTGATGAGATGAGATGGTGGGATGAAAAAAAAAATATTTTTTCTTAAATAGATAGTAAAAAAAAAGATTAAAAAACACAGCCAAATTATGTGCACTCAAACTGCGCTAGAAGACGCCATTGTACTTGAAAAGCGTTACTAAGAAAGTTTATAAACATTGCACTTACACTCAGCAAGAATGCCTCACAGTGTACTCAAGGAGTTGACCGATGTGATTCAGTAAATCGAGTTTAAATGTCACTACTACCAGGTATAATAACATTAATAACACATCCGTTGAAGGTATCCTTTTTATAATTTAATGTAATTATTGTAGGCATATCAATATATTTCTATATTTTATTAATAGCTTTCGGTTTCAACCGCAAAATTAATAATTAGAAAATTAAAACAAGGTAAATAAGATAAATTAATGTTATTTTCGTAGCCAGTCGACCGGCCTTTTTGTAGCATTGTCATTCAACTTTGTGTTTTGGGATAGGGGGCAAACGAGCGGACAGATTTCCTGATGGTAAACAATTACCGCTGCCCATGGACACCCGCAACACCAGAGGCGTAACAGGTGCGTTGCCGGCCTTTCAAAAAGACTCTTTCTCTTTTCAACGTGCCAATTTTGCCGGTCTTCTGGTAATGCAACCAGTAGGCGAAGATGTGGAGGATTTTTTTAACGCTTGTATGTAAATATTGTAAATATTTTTATTGTTCATTATTGTCTAGAATTTTAATTTCTCACATATTTTTAATAGATTTCTATTCGATAAAAACTTTAGTACAAAAACTTGTAAAAAGCTGAGTTACTCAAGAGAAATAACTTATTCATGTCTTTTTAAATGAAACATCGGAATAAAATCGTAATTGACACAGTACATAATTGACAAGAAAGTGTTCGGATGTTGTGTAAGAAGACGGGATAGAAAATGCGTTATTTCGTTCCACTCGAATGTTCATGACGCAGATCATGGACCTCAAACATCCGATCATCTCGACACAAAGACGAAATTTCTTTTTTTTAACGATGCATTTGGAACACAAGTAAAGAGAGAGAGAGAAAAGATTTTCGATTCAATTCATTAATCTGTTTAGTTTTAGGTCTATTAGTATTTCTCATGCTGTTTGTCCGCAAGTAATAGCAAGTTCTCTATTATTTTTTTAACCGACTTCCAAATGAGGAGGATCTCAATTTCATCGGTTTTTTTTTATGTATGTACACTGATTACTCCGTCAATAGAGGACCGATTTTGAAAATTCTTTTTGTGTTCGAAAGGGTATGCTCCCCATGTGGTCCCATTGCCACATATCAGGATCTGATGATGGGATCCCAAGGAAATCGAAGGAAACCCCTTAAATTTGTTAGGCACGTACTATGTTTTTTTTTTTCATATATTATCTAAAGCTATTACAGTATTTATATTTGGTAGTCATCAGTTTATGATGATGAGCTGATGTTGGAAGGTAAAACTCCTTAACGGTTAGGAGTTGGAAGATAAATCTTTAAATGTCATGTGTATGTATGTTGCCTTTAGTCGTATACTTTCAAGTTATTTAGGTGAAATGATGATGAGGGACTTGAGAAAGACTAAAAAGCGAAAAATAAAAAAAAACTTCTACTAAAAAAACCGACTTCAAAAACTAAAAAGTATAAAATAAGTTAATTTGTATGTGCTACCTATTCATAGCTTTGAAGTCGGTGCCAAGCCAAAATATAATGGTAGGTACCTCACTCGCCACGCGTGACCTTGAGCGGGATAGCTGCTCTTCGCGTAGAACAAAACAACCGAAGATTCGGTGACGTCGTTGACGTTCGTCTCGAAATATAGCGAGTGTGGTACCTACTATTACATTTGGCTTGGCACCGATTTCAAACCTATGAATAGGTAGCACATACAAATTAACTTATTTTATACTTTTTAGTTTTTGAAGTCGGTTTTTTAATTACGTGTTAGGGTTCGATGGATTTGAAAAATAAACCTTCGGACGTGTAAAAGAGACTTTATTAAAGACACTCTTTAACTCACAATATCAGTCCGAATAACAGTCCTTAATTATTGTCGCCGAGGTCGCTAAGTTAATCACTGATATCACTTCAATATTTCTGGCACTCAAGGCTGAACTCACTGCTGTCGATGAAGTGCCTTTTATATTCAACGCCAAAGCAACTATACTATTTCCATTTCTTTATTTTCTCGATGACAGCTCTTTCTGGAAACTTGAACGAGCGTCTTTTTTACATTATGTATACATTATTTAATAAAAATATGACGCTTACGCACGTACAAGGTCATAGCAGATGGATGGTAACTCATAGGGATGGAGCTATCGATAAACGTAATACGATAACAGACCCCGATATTTTTTTACAAATTGTAAGTAAACTCTTGCCGGATAATTTTGTACAAATTTATTAACTAATATTATATTTCATTACAAGATATATTATGTTGATTCTTTATTTATTTATTTCAATCAAAATCTGATGAATCGTCACTGTCACTCGATGAGCTCTCCCTAACATATATTATAAGTTCCTGTACTTCAATATTATGAAATACTACATGAACTTTCCAATCCGACGCTATAATGTTTTACTTCCGCACATGCATTTTTTAATAAATCTAACATTTTGTTTGCCGTAAAAGGGGGATGGGTATTGTTTCAAGCGGCGTGTCCTTTGATATGTGCCCATATTAGTTCTATAGCATTGTACTGGCAATGATACGGCGGAAGTCGAAGAACCCAATGACCACATTCGGCAGCTATTTTGTCGGTAATATATTTTTTAGGGAGGCTTTTTTTCGATTTTAAAATATTCGCTAATTGTACTTTTAATAAAGTATTATCCACATTTTCGCCATGACGTTAGAGCCAGTCAATTATCCCTTGTTTATTATTGGCCTGCGTCGGCATTTTATCAGTTTGTCTGGAGTGATATGTAACATTGTCCATAATAATTATTGACGATTCTTCCAGAGATTGCACCATTTCTTAGATTGCATCATTTCTTTAAACCATCCTTCGTAAATCTCTGCGTTCATTTCTTCGTGGTAGTCCACTGTTTTCTTGGATTTAAAGGCCAGTAAAGCATCTGACACGAATCCTTTCGTAGACCCTGCATGGCATATGATAAGGCGTTCACCTTTTCCCATTGGCACTGAACTAGTGGAAGCGGTGGTGTCGTCAGTCCAGTTCTTAGATACTGTGTGGTTTGCATTTAACCAAGTCTCGTCAGTGAAAATAACATTTGACCAATCTGATATCTTTTTTGCCTTCGCTCAAAAATTCGCAGCTAGCCATGTCGTGACGCTCCATCAATATTTTACGTTTGTTCGATTTTTTATAAGAAAATCCAATTTCTTTCAAAACCAAGCTAAATGACGATTTTTGGCCATGATACAAACCACATTCACGTAAAGAAAATACAAGTTTTTTAAGTGTTGGAATTTCTTTGCGCAAGTAATAGTCATTTAGATGACGGCGAATAGCGACAGCGTCGAAGTTGTCAACCGATGTCACACGACATGGTTGGCGTTTTTTCTTCGGCGTACGAAGCTTATTTTCCTGTACCGGTAGTAATTTTTGAAATTGTAGGTCCACTAATTCCTAATGCGGCCTAAACACGCTCTCGCACTTGCGACAGTAGTAATAGCGGGCCACCATTTTGGTACCCTGCTTCAAAGTAATTGCGAACCTTGATCACCAGTTCTCTCGCCTGCCTTTTCAGAACAGATCCTTTAGGCATTTTGACATTTGACAGCTGGGACAGCAATCAACACGGAGGAACACGAAATACACAACGTAACGTATATATGGATAATGTGAAAAAACTCAGCGAACAGAAATGTAGTGACTTTAAAGCACGACCGTCTTGTTGCGAGTGACAGATTAAAACAAACACAAAATGGTGGTGGGTCATTGAGTGTTCTCAGCTTGCAAAAATATATTTGAATGTTTTTGTTGTATTTGTCTTTGTTCAAAACATAATAAATATATGCGATCGATATCATTACTTATTTGGTCACAACACTACAACTATCAAATTAGAACTGTCATCGAGAAAATAAAGAAATGGAAATAGTATAGAACTTCTATTCGATTCCGCGAGGACGTAACACCGGAAGGAACATCTTGAATATGTCGTTTCTGCGAAATTTAAACAAGCCAAACTCACGTCAATCACGTCAAACGTCATTCCATATTCGCTTTTATGCCTATTGGTTTAAGGTTCATCATTCTGTGCCTCAAGAAATCAACGAGAACTTTCTGACGTCTGGCTTCGTCTCAAGCATTGTACAAGAATATTTATTTATTTATACAAACTTCCTGTAAACATATTGCACAAGGCGGACTTAATGCCACAGGCATTTCCTTCCAGTCAAACCTTTGGGTGTTGCAAAACTGTGTGTGGCAGGCGTATTTTAAAAAGAAGTATTACGATAGGTTAAATTAAAATAATAGGTCTTTACCTATGAAATTGGTACCTTGGAGACTGTCTGTTGCGCGTCGTCGTGAAGCAGCTGCAAGAGCTGGGGTTGGAAGCTCTCCCTCATCCGCCATACTCACCAGTCCTTGCACCTACCGACTATTACTTTTTCCAAAATTAAGACAACTTTTTAGTGGGTAAGAAATTCAATTCCCGAGAGGCAGTACAAAATGCCTTTGAAGAGTTTGTTGCCTCCCGTCCAGCTGATTTTTACAAGAAGGGCATCAATAAACTGCCAATGCGTTGGCAAAGATGCGTCGATTGCATGGGTGATTACTTCGAATAACAGAAATAAAAAAGTTTGAAAAAATTAGTACTTTCACTTATTGCATACAAAACGGCAATTTCATAAGTAAATACCTATTATATTACAAAACTAACGATTCTACAGATATATACCTGCACATATAAAATTGACATACATATACATTATACATAGATATATAAACATACATACATACACACATATACGAGCATATACACACTGACTTTTCGGATAACTTCAACTCAACTTAAGAAACCAAACTATCGGCCGATTAAAAAGTTTGTAATCTGCGGAGAGGTATACAAGTTATGAAACGTTATGTAAGTAGAGTCACAAACACAATGAAACTAAGATAAGTGTTCCTGCTTAAATCGGTATAATTGATTTGATTTTGTTTGAAGGTAGTAGAGCCACGCTGATTTCAGCACGAACGGGCCGGCTCGACCGGGGCGGTACTACCCTCGCACAGAAAATCAACGTAAAATGACAGCATGCTGTCGTGTTTCGTTGGTGAGTGCGAGACCGGAGGCCCAATTAGTCTAGTCAACAAGTTCCATACTTGTTGACTAGACTAAAAGATGCAGTAGCATCACTAGGCCGCCATGGTGTGGGTCGCCATGCTGCATTGTCTGCATTCGCAGTGAGCATGGTGACCACCACTCTTGGATTCTGCTTATGCTTTCCATCAGGCAGAGTAGAGTCATTTTGGCGGGCCAAACATAAAAAAAAAAAAAAAAAATGACCAGGAACTGAAACTATAATATGTACATTTTAATAACAATGGACTAAGTACACAAAATCCCCACTTTGTTATATAGACTTTTATGTATTTATTATCTGATTTTATTCTGAATATGTGTACATTCTGGTAGTGTTACCAGAATTAGTTTTTAGGTCGATTCATAAACAGTTGATGTTTTCGTTAATTCTGTAACTATTATAGACAATGTAACATAGCATATATGAGTTAACACAAAACACAGCGTTATCGTTATTTTAATGCAAACAAAACAATATAGTCAAGCGATATCTTTTGAACATTGTTTTGTACTACTTATTAAATCATGCCCACGAAGATTATTTTTAACCATCTTCAAAAATAGAAGGTTTCTCACTTTTCTGAGTTTGTTACTCCAGTTTCGCCAGTTATGAAACAATTACGCTTAATACTTCTTTTTCATAAATTAACTGTACAGATGGCTTAGTGGTTTGAGTGGTCACCACGACGCTTTCTACTGCGCTGAGTTAGCTGAGTGTTTAGGTTGGGTTGGGTTCAAACTCCACATAGGACAACATTGAGATTCACAAATTATTATTGTTCTGAGTCTGAATGTTCTTCATGTCCGTTTCATGAATGTTTGTTAATTCGCAGGGACATAGGATATGTTCCTAATGCAGACGATGTAATTTTTTTAAAGATATATATAATTTTTTATGGGATGCAAAAAGGTTTACTTGATGCTTAGTAGCTAAGACCGTTTATGGAGACATCCAATGCGAGAGATATAAATGCGTTGCTGCCTTTTAAATGCAAGGAGCATTATAAAGGCAACCCCAGAAGAAAAAAAATCTGGGAAGTTACGTTTCTTGTTATGTAACAAAAAATGTTGCTAGGAATGAAAAAATAAAGATTTTTTTGAAATTTCTGATGAATGCTTTTTATTAGTTGATTGAGCATTTTTGTACTTGAGAGTAAATAGAAAAAAACTTTTTATAAAAAAAAACCGACTTCCAAAAACTAGACTTAGACTAGGCTTAGACTTTTCTAATTGTTCGTTTGTATTGTTTTTGGCTTAGCACCGACTTCAATCAGATTTTAGGTACCTAGCACACGTTATAATACTACTATTTAAATGAATAAAGAATTAGGTATAGACAATTTATGAAGAACCAGTTTATTTTACGCTTTTAAGTGTTTTTTGGCAGAGAGTTTTCTTTGGATGTTTTTTGGAAGTCGGTTCTTTTTTTATAAAAAGTTTTTATTTTTCAGTTTTTAGTGCAAACAATCGTAGGTAAGTAGCAAGTTGAACTATTTCATCAAATTTCATCATCAAGAATACAAATTAAGGTCTTTACATACGTTTAATATTAAAATCATCCTCTAATCCGTAACTCTTGTAGAGTTTACCCTTCTATTATCAGTTCACCTAAATAACTTGAAAGTATACGACTGAAGGTTTTTAGATACGTATGAAATTGAGAGAATTATACTCCAACTCCTAACAGTTGAGGAGTTGTACCTTCCACCTTCCATCATCAGCTTACCTAAATAATTTGAAAGAATACGACTAAAGGTAACATACATATGATATTTAAAGATTTATCCTCCAACTCCTAACCGTTAAGGAGTTGTACCTTACATCATCAGCTCATCATCATAAAATGATGACTACCAGACGCAAATACCGGTGTATTTCACAAAATATACGAAAAACATAGTATGTGCCTAAAAAAAAAGAGGTTTTCCCTCGATTACCCTGGGACCCCATCATCAGATCCTGATATGGTGGCAATGGGACCACCTCGGGAGCAAACCCTTTCGAATACAAAAAAAATTTTTATTCGGTCCACAATTGACGGAGTAACATACAGACATACAGTGGAACATAGAACCTCCTCCTTTTTGGAAGTCGGTTAAAAACGAACTCGGTCCAAAATAAATATGTGTTCAAGATTCGTTGACGTTTACTTTGTAGGGTAATTCTAATGTCATTAATACATTAGAAAACACAATACAATACACAGTATATACATAATTAATACTAACTTGTTCATTTGATTTACGTAAACTTACACATAGATATAGCCACTCAACTCTGAGTAGGTACAGACGGTATTTCGGTACAATTATATTCAGTTGGTATCTGATCTTACAGAACATTATGTCTGGACTTGTTTCAACATTTCAAAACAGACTGTGTACTATATTCTTTAAGTATGTTAGTAATACAAAACAACTCAAGAACAGAGTAAAGGTTACGTCAAGAACACACGTAACGTAAAATGTACATCGTCAACGGCTCGGCCAACGTCGAAGTTTGCGTTTCGCTTCATTGGTTCCGATTTTCAACTTATTGATTAAAGTGTCCATATATAGTGGCTAGTTTCGCAGAAAGACACGCGAACACACGTGCTCATTAGTACTTAGGAATATAGCTAAGATTAAAAGGTTACTAACTTTAAGTAACAAGTTGCGTCATACAATGTTTTGAAGGTATGTTTCCATTTCGAACGAGTAGTGGACGGCTACAGACGGCAAGCCTGCCGCTGCGTAGCGATTAATTTATTTTCCCATGTGAACTCGGCGGTTTCTACGACAGTAATACATAACTACTTTTTTATGCGTTTATTTAATTACCTGTAATTAATAAAAAACTAAGTTATATTATGACGATTGTTCCTAACTAGTGAATGCTAGCAATTGTCAATACATAGATGTTTTTATAAATACATACTTATTTTTTGTTTAGTTTTGTTCGCTGTTGAGGACTTATTTTAGCGCATAGTCAGAAAACATTCTAGTAAGTTAGTATTGTTCTACACTTCCGGGTGAAGAATGCATTTATAGCCTATTGTGGTACCTAGAGACTGTAATCGTTATACATTAGTGGGCCTCTTTCGGAACGATTCTTCACGGCTGTTGGTAGGGCAGTCATGGCCAAATTAAAAAAAGCGACTAGAGACAGCGGCGTGCATTGACCTGCTAATGTTTACTGTCCTTGATCGGCGCGGACGGCGGCGTCCGGAGTGACGTCATCGCGGAGGTGCTGATGGGTTTCAGCTACGAGGCCCCCGCGCCGCACTGCCACTGCGCGCTGACAGGCTGGCAAAACGAACTCGCTAAAATAAGTACTCACTGCTTAGTACTAAGTCCTAATGTACTGTGTTTTATTCATTTTTTTTTAAATTATTCATTGTATTTAAAAATATGAATATGTACAAGTTATAACTTAATTATGTAAAATTTATATCGGACGGAAGGCAAGTTAGGCCGAAATATATTTATACTAAAATAACTTCAATCCAATAAAAATGCTAAGGCTAATGAACTTAAGGTATTCATGCGAGGCTACAACAATTTTATGAAATAAATAATTCTTACAACGTGTACAACGATAGAGTAGCATAGGCAATCATTTAAGTTATTTTTAATTAATGAAACTGTATGCACATGTTTAAAGTACATACTCATCAGTATGAATGTGTAATACCTCTTCCGAACTGTGTCTGTCTGTCTGTTATGCTTTCACGAGTAAACCGCTGCGCCAATTTCAATGAAATTTGGCATGAAGATACTTTGATTCATGAGGAAGGACTTGGCTTCTTTTTACCGCGATAACCGACAAACCCGTGAGCGGAAAGAATAGTATTACATATATATTATACTAGTTTTTGCTCGCGGCTCCACCCGCGTGTATTTCTGTTATCGCGGCAAATGATAGCCTATGTTTTATTCTGATGTATAAGCTATTTTACTGTAAAGTTTCATCCAAATCCGTTCAGTAGTTTTTGCGTGAAAGAGTAACAAATATCCATCCATCCATACTTACAAACTTTCGCGTTTATAATATTAGTAGGATATAATATTAGTAAAATTCATGGCAGTTCGGAAGTACATTTCTTATCTCAGTAGCTGTTTCAGACTGTGGTTCTAGAGTAGCCACTACTCTAGCCTTGACTGCCGCATGATGTCACAGTTCCGTCCGCATCCTTAACAAATGACAATCATTCATTCCAGTGAATTGTCGTTATGTTATAAAATTGTGAACAATTTCATCTTCTTTTATATCTCCACTTGGTTCTGAGAACGTTCCATTAGGATCATTTATTTCTGTGGGGATCATCTTTGCGTTGTAAAATTAACCTGGAAAAAGTTTGATGTAATGCTTGATGTTTCATACATTTACATGTTTGGTGTGTTTATTGTATTTATGTTAATACAATAGAATACGCTAATTTTATACAGAGCAAATTTTATATTTTGAAAAATTTAATTCATGTAATACTTTCAAACAACCTTGGGGCTTGAGGAATTCTGTGTTAGTTTGCTGTTCTTTGAAATGCTTAAATGAAAGGTAATTCCTGCCAACAACTTTCATGTCGCACAATAACATTTTTACAATAACGTCACAGACGGGAACACATTCAGAATATACCGGTCAGGGCCACGCAGAACCCTTCTTTTTTGGAACAGATCGCGTGGCTTGGACTATAACATGAATGTCATAACTTACTTAGTGAATTAAATTTTAGTTTTAAGCAATTTATGTTGCGGAACTGTTGGAAATATTTCTTTATTAGCATAGTTATTTGCTCTAATTACAATAGTTTAACATTCAACAAAGTTATTGTATGGCGTATACCAACTTATATATTTTTTTATTGAAGTCAACGGCTCGTTCGATTAGGTAGGCATAAAGTTCTTTGTATGAGCGGCGAGGGGCGCGGGCGAGACGCCAGTTAACGGGAGAGTAACGTCCTATGGGAGGTACGTTATGGCATGGCGCAGGTAAAGGCACTGGATACTGGTACATCCACATAGTTGACGGCGGATAACGCTGGATCACACACTTTTTGCCGGGCGGCCGGCGGCGAAGGTCGGTCGAGGCAAGCCACGAGCGATCTAGCATTCCAACCGCTATGAATGAATAGTTGCTCGACTGGTCGAGTGGCGCATACTAAGTGACTAAAGATTAATTTGACAACAAACATTTAAGTTGGCACAAACCGGAATGGATGCCGGCACTGGCACCCGCCCCGTGGGAATCGGACGAGCCCAAACGTTTGTCTCCGATGATTGACCGATTAATAAGTACCTACCTGCCCATTTAACGTTTCGTTTATTTCTCGCTTTTCATAGCGTGATGTGCGGCCAATTTGTCTTGAGATTTTCTGACACAACAATGTGTTCGAACACGCAATCTGGCGGATATTACAAAGGAAGAATTCATTAGTATTTTGTATTTTCGTAAACACCTATACACACGTACATGTCTGTGCATTATACTAAACCTATACATATGAAATGCAAGTCTCAGTTATAGTCAGATATCATTGTAATATTTAAAGACACGCATTGCTATATTTATTTATTTAACAGTTTGTACATATAAATATAGCTAGGCAGTGGAATTTTAAGCAAAAAGTCATGATAATTTGGAAAAAAAATTGCTGAATTGTAAACCAGTCGTTGAATTAAATCACTTTATAATGTGATAGTTTCAGAACAGCTTATTCTTATTCATCTTTATTAGTATTATTATTACTATCTGAAATTATATCAGTGTCTATGGTAGGTCTCTACCTTATTAGTTGGAATATTCTATTATAAAGTCCATTTCGCCCATACATTTTGTATCACTCTAACGTACCTAAAATGAAGTTTCAGTTAGACTGAGTTCTGACGGTTGGTGAATTTGAACTGGGAGCTATTCGTAAAGGAGATGGCAATACAGAGCCGTGGAATGTATTGCTTTGCAACGGCGCGTTTGCACCGAAGCCCGCGAGTCGCGCCCGCCCACACTTACCAATCGTCGTTCATCACTTTTATTACCAACCAGGAATATAATAATTGATAGACACACACATATTTTCCGATCATTAAGTATATATAAATAAATGTTAGCGATAAAGGAGGCACAAGATTTACGTTCCTACGTACAAATTTTTGTTGCTACGCGACTAAAACTTTGATTGTCAGAGTAATTA
Organism: Diaphora mendica; assembly: GCA_949125395.1. Lineage (NCBI taxonomy): Eukaryota > Metazoa > Arthropoda > Insecta > Lepidoptera > Erebidae > Diaphora > Diaphora mendica. The sequence continues at coordinate 36,150,899 of OX421310.1, read as the reverse complement.
TAATGGTTACTATATTTGCATTGATGATTGATTTTTCTTTTGCCATACAAAATAGGCCTAAATCATTCGAAAAGAGTTAGAATATTTCCAATCCAAAAACTGTAGATAGCAAGCCCCACGATAGTAGTCCGAATAATGATTCTTTCTTTTAAAAATATACTGTTTTTATTATTGCGAAGTAGGAATGTATACATTCCAGTTATACATTCAAGTATATATATATAATCTTGAAGTATTAGAATAATATATTACTTACCCGTTGGCCGGAAACGAGTGGTTATAAATTCTCCATACAGAAGTGGTTTAACCTTGATTGTTATGGTGATTAAGACACGGGCCCCATTGACATATTCCATAGCCGTAGCGCCATAAAAACGAAACGAAACCTTGATAGCTTGGGCAACTGTACGCAAATGGATGTACGGAATTTCAATGTTACAGGAACATAGTTGTCAAAAAGCAGTTCTTATCTTTTCGTAGATCAGGCTGTGTGCTTCTGACGTCACTCCAGGCACGAGACCGTTGCGGCAGGTTAGAAGTTTAAATCTGCCACATCGATACGTACATACCACCATTGGGCTTCAACTGACAAAAACTAACATTCTCTCAGCTGAGATTCGAAAATTAAATTCAGGTTTTAGAACTTAAAAAAATCCCAAGCATTAAACATTTAATTTGAATTCCACGAACATTTCTTCTGTTTTGTAATGAATTTTGTCAAGTAGCTTTTCTCTGCTTTTTTGATACATAAGTCAAAAACAAAAGTGTGTTAGAGAGAGAGTCTTTGCTTTTTTTGATACATAAGTCAGAAACAAAAGTGTGTTAGAGAGAGAGAGAGCGCAACTGACATTGTTTTTTTTTTTAATCTAGAATGACCTGTCAATTAAAAACTTGTATAGCAGTCATAATCACGTCTTATAAATAGAAATCGGATAATCAGATCGCATTATGTATGTATTAAATTTATTTCTTGTTGTTAAAATGGCAATCTATAAAAAAGTTTATTATTTCTTAGATACTAGGTACTGTTCTAATGTCGTGGGAACTAAATTTATATTTTTTTTATCTTGTAACATTATAAATTAATGCGAAAATTTAAGAAGATTTTTGTTATTCATCCTCGCCACAAATTGATATGATTGAAATTTGGCACAGAGGTAGATTACATGGTCTGGAATACTGCTTAAGTTACTTTTGTATTCTGAAAAAAAAAACATTGACACGATCGACAAATGAAGAATAATAATAGTTAAGTCGTTACTAGCATACTGGTCTGTGTGCAGCTTAAAGAATGTGGAGAGATTTTTAGGATCGTTATCAGTTGGTCAAAGAGAATTCTACTAGGTACTTATTTTCTTTACCTTTACGTTTTTTAATTTAAGTAGTTTTATCCAACTACAGCGAGGGTGATGAATTTGGCACTCTATGCCTGTATGTTTGTATGTTCCTTTACAGCGCCTGAACTACTGACCCGATTTTAATGAATATAATATAATGAAATAGAATAGTAATAAAAACCCGGGTGACATCCATACTAATATTAAAAACTCAACAGTAACTCATAACTGTTTGTTACGCTTTCACGGCTAAACCGCTGCACCGATTTCAATAAAATTTGGTGTCAAGATACTTTGGTTCTTGAGGAAGGAAATAGGCTACTGGACGAAAGCTATTAAGGCTTTTTATTATTATGGAATAGGGAGCAAACCAGCAGGCGTATTACCTGGTGGTAAGCAATGACCGCCGCCCATGGACACCCGCAACACCAGAGGCGTCACGAGTGCGTTGCCGGCCTTTGGGGGATGGGGAGGGGGATGGAGGCCTCCCTCCATCCCCCTCCCCATCCCCCAAAGGTTGGGGTATGTGCCTCTGGTATCCTCACTCACTCGGTGAAACACAGCGCAAGCGCTGTTTCACACCGGTTTTGTGTGAGGCCGTGGTATTACTCCGGTCGAGCCGGCCCATTCATGCCGAAGCGTGGCTCTCCCACGGTAAGAAGGAAGGCTGTATAAATTTTATCGAAAGATTTTACGTTCACAACTTTTTCTTGTTAACTTTATTGTATGTATGTATTCAGATTATTATAGTTTTTAAAATTTCATTTTTATATTCATTTTTTTCATATCTAACACACAACGCCATCTAGTTCCAAGCTAAGCAGAGCTTGTGTTGTGGGTACTAGACAACTGATATAAATACATATGTATATACTTTTTATTTTTGTAAATAAATACATATTATACACTAGCTGACCCGGCGAACTGCGTACCGCCATATTTACATATCTGTCTCAGCTTCCCACAGGCAGTGTACAGTCGCGGACAAAAAAAAACACTTATCCCGTTATCTTTTATTTTTTTTCGTTCTAGCAAAAAAAAAACAATGAATGAAATCGGACTATGTGTTATTGTATAACAACCAAGTACATATTTTGACTTTCATCCCCTCTCTCCAGGAAACCGTGCTGAATTTCGGGATAAAAAGTATCCCATGTCCTACCTCGTAGTATGAACTCAAATCATGCCAAGTTTCATTTGAATCCGTTCAGTAGTTTCGGCGTGATGCGCGGTGATGGTAGATACAGACAGACAGACAGACAGACAATTTAAAAAAGAAAATACAGTTTTGGCTTCAGTATCGATTATAGAAAGCCCTCCAAAAACAAATTTCAAAATATCTTAAATGTACAGAATTGGACCTGTTACATTTTTATTATAAGTAGTATATAGATAAGTATAGATAGAAACACCTAAACTCCGAAATCAATATTTGCAGATCATACAATCATATGGTCCGTTCCGGGAATCGAACCCAAGACCTCAAGCACAGCAGTCGCATACGCTACCACTGCGCTACCGAGGCAGAGCTACAGAGACTTTATCGAAGTAACAGTTTGGTCCGAACTAAATATGTATAGGTTTAAAGATGTGATTAATATCGATTGTTTAGTGATCAAGCGATGCGTTGCTATATAATTACAAACGCTCAGCTGATTATATTTGGGAAAGTCAAACGCACGATACTTGATAAGATAATTTTAAAAATATTTGTTTATATCATTGAGTCGTGAAGATTGTGTTATAATTATATTCAGAATAATAACAAAATTAAAATTAGCCTCATATTATAAGTTTTTATTTTTATTTTATTACCTACCTACTTAAAAACTTGTTTCATTGGCAACTCATTTCAGTCGATCGATATATGTATATGTACTAAATCATGTCATGCATTTGGATTGTACTGGAAATTTATCTAACCCGATATATGATATACTAAAACATTGTTTTTTTAAATCGTGAATTTGATTTTTTTTAATTTATACTAACTGTGCCCGCTACTTTGTACACGTGACATTTGGGTTTTCAAGTTATTTTTAATTTTTCACCGTTTTCATCTTTCACCCTTCCCTGGACGACAACAAACATTTCAAAACCAAAATCAACTAAATCGGCCCAGCCGATTTTTTAGCGAGACAAACGAAAATCAATTGATTTTTATATATAAGAAACTTTAGTCTGTTTATATAATTGTAAGTCTATTTCAATACAACAAATATTTTTTTGCATATTTATAAAGTAGATTAAGAATACGAAGTATCATCACCCCTATGCAACTACTGGGTACACTAAGGCCCACTAAGGGAACAAACAATCAAACAAATTTTGGAGCATTTAAATAAAAGAAATTTCAGGTGGCAACAGCTTGCATACTGTTTACCTTACATATAATACTAACACTACGTACCTGAAAATCAGACTTTGAAAAAGAGTAGCCATGACTTTCTTTGCCAGTATTCTTCTCATGAGGCTCTACGCATTTTGGAAACTGGAAGTTATGGATCGACACAGGCAGGCAGTAGATTTTGGTGTTTTCGCCTAAATTTACCTCGACAATACAGCACATGCTGTGGCGTCTGTTTGTGTCGATCTATGATTTTTAACTATAGCTTCAATTTGACGTTCATAAATGTCACTTAGTGTCTTAGTTGAATAAATGATTTTGAATTTGAAAACTACGAGGAACAGCGTCGCTGCAGGGAGGCGAAAACCTGACCAGGTTGCTTCAGGTTACACACCCGTCTGGTCAGCGTGTTTTAGTAGGCCAAAACCTCATTGATACGGAGAGGCATTAGTGTAGCAGTAGACTGTTAAAAGCTGATGATATTATAAGTTTTCTTTTGTTGTATAACCTATTTTATTTGAATTCCTGCCAGTTCCTACTTTAGAATTTCTACCACGCCCACTTGTTGTGCTCTCATCTATTTCAGTTTTGTAAATAGATGTGAGGCAATGTTAAAACTACCTTTCTTGATACTTATTTGTATTTCATTTCATGGTGGTATGTAATTCTCCATTTTTACAAGGAATATACAAAACCAAAACCGGAAACTATAAAGAGCCGCAATCCCGCGTATCGTATGTGATTAGATTCGCGTCCGCAGCTTTTGATCGTACACCTTATCAGCACCTTTATATCACTGATAATTGGCCTAGCAATCATCGCAAGGGCTGGCGTCAACATACGCCCGAGGAAATGGTGGGCCTCTGACAAGGCCGAGAACACAACGTTTTATGAAATAAATTAAGCTTTTCTCGGTTTTAATAATTTCAAACTCATTTTTGTTAGGAAAGGTTTATGAAGATATAGTGTTCCTAAAGGTAATGGTAGAAAGTATTGTTAAAGAAAGCAGTATTCGTATTAACAGGTTCAAATTCTACTAATCCTACTAATATTATAAATGTGAAAGTTTGTGAGGATGGATGCATGGATGTTTGTTACTCTTTCACGCAAAAATTGCAGAACGGAATTAGATGAAACTTTACATTAATATATCTTATACACCAGAATAATACAAAGGCTTACTATTTACCGCGATAATCAACATATACGGGGCCGGAGCCGCGGGTAAAAGTTAGCAAGTTTCTAAATTAATGTGAAGTCTGCAGGACTATGAAACAGACACACGTGTTTGATGTACTACGTCAATAGCTAGCAATATTAGTTCAATGGACAGAACACCAAAACTTCTAAAATATTTCGCAGATCGTTATCGCCTCTTCGTGCCACGTACATTCCTCACATTTTCGAAAGAGAAAAGTATATCCCTCAAGAAAACAAATTATCACGCTGTGGTGTCTGTTAACTTAACCAAAAAATGTAATTAAGATAAGTAAGAAAATCTAACATCTAGAAACGTTGTCTGGATTGGTTATTATGGTATGGACTGCCTCGTTGGTCTAGCGGTTGACGTGTGCGACTGCTGATCATGAGGTCTTGGGTTCGATTCCTGGGTCGGAACAAATGTTTGTATGATCTACAAATATTTGTTTCGGAGTTTGGGTGTTTTCTATGTATAATATGTATGTATTTACAAAAAAAAAGTATATATGTATTTGTATCAGTTGTCTAGTACCCATAACACAAGCTCTTCTTAGCATGGGACTAGATGGCGATGTGTGTTAGATGTCCGAAATATTTATTATTTATTTATTTATTTATTATTATGTTAATAGCTTTCACCCGCGGCTTCACGCGCATTTAATAAAAAGTATCCTATTTTACTTCTAATACCTCCAAGAATATGTGTACAAAGTTTCATGATGATTGGTTAAGTAGTTTTCGCGTGAAAGCGTAACAAACAAACTTATATTCACAATAATAATTACAGAAGATTAGGATTAGGATATGTTGAAATATTATGATCGAATCAATGATATCTACACACATCAAAAGTGTCTAGGGATCAACATATGTGTCTAGGGATCAACATATATTTTTGCAATAACTTTTCTCCTGATTGATATTAATTAAAATTTTCTTTAAGGATTCATCAAATAAAGTGTTTTCGTTTGTCACAGTAACGATAAACCAAGTCACCTTTGCATTAATAAAGAAATTTGCCATTTTCCTAATAAAAGGATTTTTGACCTTTGAACCACTAACATTAAAGTTCGAAAAAAAGACTGAAATAACAGTTTTCTTTAAAATTTTATTAGGTAACTTAAACAATTAATAATCCGTGTTTCTACCGCGAACACTAACACAAGAACATCGGTTTGGCATACTCAAAATGAGTTCATCCAAATCACGCTGTGGAATGGCCGCCCATGTTCGTTGCAACAACAAAAAAAGGTCTTCTTGCGACTGGATACCCTCCATATTCGGCAGAGCTCTTCTCTGTAGCATATGCCATGCATGCTCAATCGGGTTCAAGTCTGGCGACTGAGCAGGCCAGGGCCAAAGCCATATCTCAATCTCAAGAAATCCCCATAAAAATGCTTGATCCCTAGACACTTTTGATGTGTGTATAATACCACTAGCTGTTGCCCGCGGCTCCGCCCGCGTTTATATCGATAAATGAAGAACATCGGTCGAGCGGCGATTTTGTGTAAACTTCACATAAACCATCTACTATACAGTCCGAACAAAGCCTAAACATTTGGTTTGGATAGGTGAGCCCGTTTTTGAGTTAAAAAATTGATTTGTATATACATTGATTGTGTTGAATAGATGTTAATATTTAACAGCAATAACACTAAAAAGTTACAGTCATCATATTACATATAGCTATTAATTTTAATTAGACATATAAATTACATCACCGATAACATACCATGCAATAGTCAAACGAAAACTATTTTAAATTATCTGAGTAATTCATGGCAAGCACATGCCTAAATAGTGAACATGTGACGATATTCAATGTATGCTGTGATGTATAATAAAAACCTCACTTTTTATACCAAAACTTGTTATAAAGAGTCCATATGTTACGAACAAGAGAACATTTACGCAGGCAGGATGATTGCGTTACAAAGTGGTTGCCCCCGCAGCGCGACCATGAACCTTAGGATTACTTTATCTGGCGGTTGGTATCGGTGCCCAAGGTTTCGGCAGATGGTTGCCAAAATGCCGCTGATAGCTTTATTGCTGTAGGTACAATATTTAACATAGTTATTTACCTAAATATTTCAAAAATGTGTGTTGGAAGTTCCCCTCTATTTTTATGTCCTGTTTAAGCAATTCAAACAGTAGGAGAAACACAAATATCGCGATGTAGTAGTAAATCAGAAGGCCTTACCTCCTCTTAGCCTATTTTTTACCTCCTGGAATAATCAGAGATAGTTGGTATTCAGCTAACAAAACAATATCACTGCATTACCTGAATTCCTGAGAATTCTTCACGTGGTTTAAAAGTGTTCTAACGTTTTCCAAACGTAACTGATTGTCTCAGGAATGTAAGAATGCCTGTTCTTTATCTAGTGGTATTTAGTTTCTAATCACACATCTATATTTATCAGAAATACACTGTCAATGAACTTTACATGATGCCTGATAACTATAAAGAGGAAATTTCATTTTAATGTTTTCATGTCTGAGCAAAATATGATTTTCGTTTTGCCGATGACTTAAATAGTTTCCTTAGATTTGTTCTTGATAAGACAGTAGATCAGAAATATCTGTTAAATTTCTACAGGGTGTAAAACTGTAGCCTTTGGTATGATCCTTTCTAGGTGACATATATACATATATTATCTACATATGTACCTAGGCTCATGCTAGGATAAACAGAGGTCTATAAAAAACCTTTTGGTATTATTTATTCTAATAACTTTTTTTCAGCTATAACGGATAACGCTAATTATAATAGGTCATCTCCATATCATCCTTGCTAAGATTTGAGCAAATGTTTTAACTGTATACGAAGTGTATATTCTGATTTTTACAACAATATGAAGTATCTTTCAGTATGGTTTCTAAATTAAAAAAAATAAAACAGTTGAAACACTTGTTTGTAATACGATATAAAATACAATGTCATTAAAATACACATATCTAGAATGTTGTAACGTTAATCTAACTACAAATTAATAAGCGGTTTGATAAAAAAATAAATTCCAGGAGAAATTTTGGCGTTATATTCCTGGTTACACGCCCCACACCCATCAAACCAGTTCGATTCGGTTCGTTGAATAATAAAAATGGCCTCTATTTTGGGAACACCGCTGCGCCTTATCGGGCCTCTCTCAAGTTTGTTCATAGAGAGCGGCGACCCTCTGAGCTCTGTCTGGATGCCAATATATCCAGAATCACTGAGTATAATTAAAGATGAGGACAAAGAACAGATCGTCTGGGAAATATGAACCAACTCGTTTGATATAATTGGGTAAGTAGGTATAATGATTTCAATAGGATTCTAAGTACAGAATAGGTATGATAACGGGAAGGAATATAAAGCTATCTGTTGGATTTCGAACGTCATTGTAATGGCAACATTTTTCGATTGTCATTTTTTTCGTGTTTTGACGTTTTGACGTTTGAGGTTAAGAGAGTACTAGAAAGACGCGTGTTGTGAACGGTCGACGATTGTTGTTTTGAGAACCGTAATTAATTGATATTAAGCTAATTGTACATCGACCCGGTCCCTTTAGTGATTTACCGTTTTTGTTAGGTCTGGTTGGACTCGCGAGTTTTGTAGGCGCGTTCCGCGATAGCTGAAGCGAGTGAGTTGTAATTCGAATATCCGTGATAGCTGATACGAGTTTATTGTAATTCGAATACCTTGAAAGATATACAGCACTTGGAGCAAGTTTGTGTGACGACGCAGAGAAGAAACTACCCAAGAGATCTCTTGGAACGCCGAGAACACTGAAGCCACACAACTCCAGTAAGTGCTTGATGATTTAAGTTTAGATTAAGAACATGGTGAATCGCCGTGGTTCATTTTTCTTGCCAATGGACTAGTAGCGAGTTAATGCTTATACTCATGGGTCCTATAGGTATTACAAGTATCACAAAGTGATCGCCCCATTGGTGAGAGGACTGAACACTATCAGTGGCTGAACTTAACAAAAAAATATTAACGATGAATTGGGTAGGTGGATATTGTGAATATTTACAACTATTTTGGAAGACAATTGTGCCTGTTACCATTGTTACATTCGTGTTGGGTATCACCAAAGGAACACCACTTCAGATTGATGTAGCTAACTTAGCCACTTTTCTGTATGGTTAAGAAGTGTTACCAGCGGGAGGTTCCATTTCGTGAAGGAATACTCATATGTATTATTACTTCAAGAAATATGTTGTGGATTACATTTTATGTCTGTGGAAACAGCTGCCAACTCTGCGGAGTTTGTGATGGGGTTGTGTTTCCTATTGAAATTTATTGGAATCGACTGATAAGAATTAGTATGATATAAAGATTTGTTATTCAACTACACAATGATTACGTTCGAACTTACCAGGAACGTGTGTCCCCTAATTGTGTCTTCTGCAAAATTGGAATTCCATTACAAGGGTACCTTAGCTAGTGTCCTAAGGAAAGTTTACCTAATCAAGGGACTAAGAAATGACTTTCAAGTCGCGTTGACATTAAAGTTTTTGTATTATTTCAAATTATTTGTAAATGTATCTTTCTGAGGGAAGCAAGAAATAACGAATTACTTTTTAATCAATTTTACAAACTAATGACAGACTAACATAATTGAAAGTAGTATTTATTTAGATTTGACTAAATGGTAATTTTTTAAATAGCTCAAAGTCTGTAGGAATCTTAAAAAAAGAACAAGTCATTAGGGACCAGTCTTCCAGTCTTTCTTCCTCATTAACAAATAGTTTCTATATATTTCTACTGATTGTGTCATTGATATTTCTGTAAAAATAACGTATCGAACAATTTGTCATGACTTCAAGCAGAATAAATTTTTAAATCAGCTAATAGATACTGGTATGAATGTTCCCTTTGTAGGTAATAATCCATGGCTATGTGATTTGATTTTTTAATGTCCTTATATGTTATCTGATAAATCCATTAAATAAAGCATGACATGGCCCTCATAATTAATAACTAGGTATACACATATAATAAGTTGTTATACAGTATATATTATTTATTTGTTATAATGATACCCGTATCGTGTTTTTCTGTGCGTTTTAAATTCTAACATTCTAAATGTTCCTACTTTTAATTTTAGGTTGCATAAGTTAATTTTAACTAAATATTAACTCTGGATATATACTAGTAGTATACATAAATATGGTCATGTAGGTATATAGTTCAGTAAGAGCCCCAAGGCGTGTCATTTGGCGGTCGGCGGACGACGAAGGAACCGAGCAGGGCAGACGTGCCAATGACTCGCGGGCCTTGACTGCTAGTACTAAACCACTAACTTGGGCCCCACAGACCTGCTCACTTGTTTTTCTACATTCAGTATTCGACGACATTATACAAGCATGACTGCAAAATAATAGAATAGGATTCAAATAGTCTGAATAGAATAGAGAAAGGATTATATTTCTACACTAGCTGACCCACGCAACCTTGTTTACGTCTACTATTGCCCGTAGCGCAGTAATTTTTTTTTTGTAACATTCTTCATTGTTGCTCCGCTCCTATTGGTCTTAGCGTGATGATATATAGCCTATAGCCTTCCTCGATAAATAGGCTATCTAACACTATTATAATTTTTCAAATCGGAGCAGTAGTACCTGAGATTAGCGCGTTCAAACAAGTATAGAGTATAGATTAGACATTAGGTACACACGTTCAGTGACAAACAGTTGTCATTCGACAAATCATTAGTTACTACTGTTACTTACTAGCCGTAGCCACCTCCTTCAGGCAGGATTTTATTTCATTGCAAAATTCTTTTCATATTTTTCTTAGGTTATGGCTGTCTGCCTGCCTGATGCCAACCTGCCCTGTTAATATAATTATTATTTATACATTGTAAGAAGCGAAATGCTGTTAACCACAGGCTTTGAAGAAAAAATTATGATCATAGAACCCAATAAGTTATCAATAAAGATACAGTGGTAATACTATACATTTTCTCTTGAAGTTTATATATAAATAGACTTAATGAGAAGAAAAATTGTTATCAGAACCACCATTAATCTGGCCAATGGATTTTCTGAAATTAAACCGCCTTTGTCGTTTCTTAATCATAATTTCTCAATAACAGCTATTCTTTATGATATGATTTATTTTTCTTTATAATACATATTGTAATATTCTTAGTTTGCTTACTTGTTAACTCTCTCACACGGTCATTATTGATTTCCTATTCTTACTTTGCAGAGGGCCTGGTGACCTGTACCACAGGTTACCTTTTTATAACCTACGTCAGGCACCAGTTCTTCACAAAGGTGGAATCCGGAAGCCAAGTCACTATTGTACCTATTTATTAAGCCGTACATTTGTGAAAAGAAAATCAAGTTTATTATTATTATTATGTATCCAAGTGACTTGTGTGTGTCACTATAAGTAGGTACAAGGTGTCCAAAAAGACTATCGGGTATTTGTTAGTTCAATAAAACAAAAACTTCTAGGAATCAAGTATTTGTTTTGATGTTGAATATTATAATACTAAACGGAAAATATTTTGAAAAGATAATGTTATCCAAATGGGGACCGTTACGCGGCTGGCACTCTTCTAATCTGGAACGAAGATTTGTGATAACACGCTGGCACATAACCCTCGATATTGCTGTCATTTCTGACCTGATGTTTGGTTTCAATTGCGTTAGGTTCGTCGGAGGTTCGTCGTTCGTCGGAAATTCTCATAAACATTACTTTTAAGGTATCCCCATACGCAATAGTCAAGCGGGCTAAAGTCTGGCCTCCCAGAAACCCCTTCTGGGAGGCCAGTTGATGTTCCCTCTACGTGAAATGACCTTATTAGGGAAACATTCTTGAACAGCTTCAATTGATTGATCTGGTGTATGGCAAGTGGCCCCGTCCTGCTGGAACCACATTCTTGAGTTGAACCATTGGAACTCCTGCAACTCTGGGCCTAAAAATTTCCGCAACATATCGCAATAACGGTCACTATTCACATTGAGCGGTTGGCCTCGTCGAAAAAAATACAGACGTATTGATAACCACCTCCTTTTTGAGGTCGGTTATAAAGGGAATCGTTACGATTAAAAAACAAATGGAATCAATATTGTCTTAGTAAACAATACATATTACTGTTGTGTGTTAGACGTCCGAAATATTTATTATTAACTAGCTGTACCCCGTGGTGTTACCCGCGGTCATTGTCGTACCGCGGGACAAAGATAGTCTAAAAAAATGTAGCCTAAGTTACTCCTTAGACCTTAGATTATCAGCTATCTGCTAGTCAAAGTCCCGTCGAAATCGGTCGAGCCGTTCCAGAGATTACCCGGAACAAACAGACAGACAGACAGACAAAAATTGTAAAAAAATGATAATTTGGTACATGTATCGTGTATATATACATACATTCATATGCATTTATTAGAAATAGGTTATTTTAATATTACAAACAGACACTCCAATTTTATTTATTTGTACAGACTAGCAACCCGCCCCGGCTTCGCACGGGCTCTTTACGGAAAATAGAAGCTTAGGTACGTACTGTTACCCTAAGAAGATGTGCGGCTTAATTTTTTCCTATGACTTCAACAAATATATTTACATATTTTAGCCAATATACTCAAAAAATTTACAAATTATATACGAAAACCTTCCTCAAGAATCACTCTATCTATTGGTGAAATTCGCATCAAAATCCGTGCAGTAGCTTTTGAGATTACCGCGAACAGAGAGACAGACGCGACCGAGGACTTTTTTTATAAGATGTAGTGATAGTGATATTACTTCTGGACTGGCTACTGACCTACTATTCACTATGTCCAGCAGCGGGTTATTAGAGGCTGTTGATACTTATCACGGCAAGACACATTTCAAGTTCTTGAAATAAAAACTAACACCATGATCTACATGCATACTGTCACGTCTCAATCCAGTCTAGTGTAGGATTGACTATTTTCCTGATAAATCGCATTAATCCCTAACTTAAGAGTAAAAAAATAGGTCCTCGATTAATATTTTCAACCAAAAACCCCAGCAAATTCTACTCCTATACGTTTCCCATATTGCAGTGAGATTTCTAACGTTGATTTGAGCTCTGATGAAATTTTATGCAAGCAGAATTAAAACAAATGCTAGTTATCAGTGTGACCCGCTCTTCAAAAGAGTGCCTATTAGGCACTTACAGGTATAGGCACTGCCTATACCTGTAAGTGCACTCTAGTGTATGCAAGAATTCCTTCCTTTGTGCTCTAACTTCGTAAATCTATAGTTAAATTTAGCGCTGAACGCGCTTATCATACCACAATGTAGGTCAAATACTCCAGCCAACTACTATAGGGGCATTATCATGGAAGTAAATTCGTATTCACGTTAGCTGTGTATCTATAGATAGATATACAAATTTCTACATATCATATATGTCTTTAAATCAATGACATCCTGTCACAGAATCTGAAATCAGAAAAAAAATGGTTTCAATCACATTACACATCAACTTTAAATGTCGACTGGTGGACATACTAGGCCTTTCCTTAAAATGAGGTTTCGTTTTACTGTACCACGCTGGCCAGACGGCCTGATAAGGGGTTTGTGTAAATTTTTGGTAATATAGTTAATTATAGCTTAGATTCTCCACTACTTTAGTTTCTAGTTTGAAAATGACAATATCAATTTCGACTGAATAACTTATATTTCTTGAAATTCTAATATGGAATTTTTTGTATTTTGTATTTTGTTTTTGTATTTTGAAAGTTTTGTATTTCGCCTGGTATGTCGATTCGAGCCTTTTCCAAACCAGATTGGGGTTTACTATGACACAGCTTAAATTCGATGTCTAACGTGGAGCAATCGGTTATTGTCGGACTAACTTTAAGTTTCCAGGGACTTAGAAAGCGAATAATAGAAATGAATAGAAAATATTCTCCTGCTGAATACGGGCCATGGCTCGGACAACAAGGGTTAAACTATGAAACCATTGAAACAAAAAGAGCGACCCGGGGCGGTACTACCCTCGCACAGAAAATCAACGTAAAATGACAGCGTTCATGCTGTCGTGTTTCGTTGGTGAGTGCGAGACCGGAGGCCCAAATAGTCTAGTCAACAGGTTCCATACTTGTTGACTAGACTAAAAGATGCAGCAGCATCACTAGGCCGCCATGGTGTGGGTCGCCATACTGCATTGTCTGCATTCGCAGTGAGTATGGTGACCACCACTCTTGGATTCTGCTTATGCTTTCCATCAGGCAGAGTAGAGTCATTTTGGCTGGCCATACATAAAAAAAAAAAAAAGATTCTTCGCATATTATTCGTTTATTAAAGTATGTATAATAGTTGAATATTCAAAAAATAATAACAGTAGAGAACAAAGAGCCAATCACTAATTTTAACGTGTTTAAACAGAAAACAAGATTAAAAATAGGTAGTATATGCATAAGTGATAACGTCACTGTATTGTTGTGATAATCTATACTAATGTCACATTGCATTACTGATGCAAATCACAAACTAAGGAAGTAAAAACTATAGTCTATGTATGCTATGAACATTTTGTCTTATAACTCTTACAACGTTTTTTTACACAATATGCAAGTAGTGAAGACATTTTAAATCTAGTTTTTATAATACATCTGGGATTTCAAATCTGCTTAATAACCGTGACTTTGACTTGCCTGAAGGTTCTTTCAATAATTTGTGCTCAAGCTCATTCATGATGTTCGTAAGTAATGTGATACATAAGAATAAGGAGAAAAGGATATATACTTTACTTATGACTACTTCAGAAAAATTGAAACTTCTAAAGGCAATTATTGTACATTCTCCAATCATTTCACTTAAAATTGATACATCAATTTAAGGAACATCTCTTAACCAATAACATGTTGTTTTGTATTTAGGTAAGTTACTCTTACCTATGAAACTTACCTGGACATCATGTTACGGATGGCCGTCACTCCTGTAACAACTTTTTTGCAGTTAAGAAAAAGAGTCAAATTTTGAAATTTATTATGGGAAAACTTTTTAATTTGATTCGAAACACTGAAATGCATATAAGACAATCTAAATAAGTTACTTTACGCAGATTAGTCCGTAAAATGTAGCAATTTTTTATTAACCCCTCAAGCTTTTAAAAAAAGAAGTTATTATGTCACAATATCATTTGGAACAATATTTCAGGGTATAAAACATGACAAGGCACTTTCTGGTGATGCTTAGAGTTTTAATACCGTTTTTGAGTTAGGTGTCAGATATCGAAAAGATATCTGACATCGTTTAAAGGGTCCAGTTGATATCCTGGAATGAACTGATTAATGATAAAAGTACCAACTAATATACTCCCAACCCTACATTGCTCCTAGAAGTAGTCTAATGCTCCACATTGTAACCCTCTCCTATTGAGCACTTTTACTGATTTTGTTTCATTTTACTCTATTCTCTAGCCGGTTAAAATAATAACATAAATACATTTGTAAATACACAATTAAACGCGTATAAGATGAAACCACATGACAGTAATCTTTCGTTGCTTTATATTCTTTAAGCAAATTAGCAATATTTGAGGATAAAATGTACAAATGCAATAAAATTAAAAGTTAGTTGTGATTTACCGGTTTCTTTGAAAAAAAAAACGTGTTTTCAGTACTATTTTTTATATGAACCTTTCGGATAACGATCAAAGAGACCTTTTTCTGCTATAGCATGGTAAATTGTCTGCCATATTGCGAATTATTTTACAAGGAATGTAAAGATTACTGTATTTGGAGCTGTTAAACTCGTCAACATATTGTAGCAGTTGTATTGGTCTTAATTTTTTATTTAAGACCAATACAACTGATACAATAAGTTGTAAGTAAGTAAGTTTGAACTGAGGAATTTGCGCGGGGTAATTAATTAAGAGTTATTTAATTGTCGATTCTTTTTAAGCGCATTCTGTAAACTGGACTGTCTAGGCGAGAATGTTCATCTGTAAATATTTTGTTTTTTTCATTATATGGATTTAGTATTTTCTCAGGTGTCATTTTTTTGCGAAAATACTGCGGAAATTTTTGTATTGGTAAAAGCACTTGTAATTCAAACATTAAGAGAAAATAAAATGACAGACAGTTGCGAGAGGATTATTTCTCTAAAATCTAATTGGCAATCTATGGATATCTGTAAACAATTACGTTAAATCAATGATAAACGTTCACAGTTGATCATAAAACTGATTTTGTATTAACAACTTATAGGTAGGTACAATACTCGTAGGAAGATACCCGAGAGAGATAAAAACCTGAGCATCTTTTTCATTTCTTAGTTCGTTGTTTTCTACATTTGCATTGTAACGCAAAATATCATAAGTCTATTGCCGTTCACCGCTGAACGAAGACCTTCCGCAAGAAGGGTCTTCCAGACAGTCCGCATCTATCAGCTGCCAGCCATTTTAGTTAAGTCGTCGGTCAATCTTGCCATAGGTGCCCTAAACTATGATTACCTATTCGCTGTCTTCACTCTTGGACATCTTAGCTCCAACGACCATCGGTTCGCCTGGACATATGACCGGGCCACTTTTACTTTAGCGTACCTACTGATTATCTGTGGGATGTCGGTTACTCTGGTTCTCTCTCGAATAGTCTTGACGGAAGATAGAAAGGATGAAAAAGCAAGACTTCGCTCTATTTGAAAAGCTTAAAAGAAACAAGGCCTAGGTTAGCAGCAATAGGGTAAGGTAAGGTAAACGAAAGTTCGTTATTGATAAGACTTCCCACGTAAAAGTGAATAATATCAGTAAGTGATATCAATATCTTTGTGAGATCATGAATACGGGAGCTACGAGTCCTAAGTTTATTGACCTAAGATTAGGAGAGTTAGGCAAGCAGTGTTTCCTGTGGGGTAAAGAGGGCGCCACGCGGTTCGTCGCAGGCGCAGCGCGGCGGACGTGGCCGCTCGGTTCGCACGCCCCTGCAATGAGTTTTAATTGAGTTTGACCGCAGGAAGCAACTGTTATGCTCTACGCATAGGGTGACATTTATGCCGAAAAACTTAAAAGAGTTAACACAAAATTATTTAAAATTAAGCATTTTTATGTTTGACCACTTCCTATTTAATTTATGACCATTTCTTGTGTTTTTTATTTATTGTTAGTACAAAGGCGGACTTCATGCCATTAGGCATTATCTACCAGTCAACCTTCTTGTTATGTATAGTCTACTCATTAATGTAAAGTCACCAACTCAAACAAACAAAAATCGTAAACTATGTATTTGATCAATGATCATTTCATGATCTTCAGCAAAAGTGTTGCGCATGAGCCCACAAAGGTTTCTGAGTTGGTTGGCCGACATACAGGCGGGTGGACAACCGCGGGTAACAGCTAGTCTTCTATAAAAACACATTAGAGTGCTTGTTTTTGGTTGGAATCCTATGCAAAAGACAATGTCCTATGAAGTTGCAGCATAGAATAATTTTCTCTTCTTCTTCTAATAATCTCTGGATCATTTAAATATAAGAGCAACACATCCAACCTGGATCTCCGCAAGTCTAGCTGCAATGATGATACTCCTAGTTGAGAACTACGAGGAATGATAGTAATCCAAAGCTGTGACTGTGAGATAAATGAGGAATATGAGATATATTGTTTAAATATCATTCGTATATAACAGGAATTAGTCTAATTTACTTTTCAATATATTCATAGTAGTGCAGTCTGCATAGCTACAGCTATCATCAATTCTTAAGAAGGTAGGTTTACTAATAAAAGAAGACCTCTTTATTTTCGTAATCAAAGATGCTCTTTACAAAACAAGCCTATAAGAATATAATCATTGTAGTATGTAGGCACATCATTTGTTACCGGGGTGTCTATTGAATAAGATGAATTAACACAACTCACTCAATGTAATTTAACTTTGTAACAGAACCTTACTTAAATAAAACGAAAATAAACTTGATTGTGATTTAAGATTTGCGATTAGAACCCTTAAACCTTTAGGAAAAGGTTCAATTTTGTCTACCAGGAATCAATCTAATAACGTCTCTATTATGAATTTCAAAGTTCAACTTATTCTTAAGAACTTTAGAGTTGATAATCGTACCACTTACAAAAAATTATTTCCTCATCTCTTTCAGCAATAACTAAGCTAGATCTTTAGTGGCAAAAGTAAAGTTTGTGAGTTTATTGTCCGCAGGTGGTGAATAAAAAAGCGTTAGCCTTAAGAAATGTCTTAGTATCTAGTCACGGTCCCCTGGTGAGGTGGACTCATGGTCACTGTACAGCGAGACGCGACGTGACGCCTGCGCCCAAGCCGCCTCTGTCACCGCCAACAAATTGCTTTGTTTATGACTTCTTATTGAAATGTGCCTAATACAAACTACGCGTGCTTTAGAACAAGGCACCTCCGGACCTTCTTCGTAGAGATTTGTTTCGCAACTTCCAAAGATCTAACTTACCAAATACCCAATAAAGCACATCTTTATTGTCCTTTATGAACCTGCATTTATAAAGTTGATTAGTTGTTATCCTTCGTCTTGAATCCTATTTCGTGATAAAATGGTGGTCATAGGTTCCATGTAACGCAACATTTTAACACTATTCATGATCTCTAGTAAGACACTGGTCAAGCTGGTTCTTTAAGTTATCAGAATACTGTCCATCTAATACTACCGTTCTGGAAATATCATAGACTTAAAAAGTACCTAATGTCTTTCAAGCTTTAATAAGGTTGTAAGTCAAAGCAGTGAACCATTTCGTATCGTATTGTGAACGACCTTGAATTACCTGTAAATCGAAGGTATGGCAATGTCAAAGGCATGACAGACGGCCTAACTGGACTGAAAACTAACAGGTCAATTAGGTGCTGAAAATAAAACGCGAAACCCGATTGCGTGAAATTTGAAAATTTTTAAACTTAACTATATTTTATCGTGCCAAATTGCATTTAAATATATAAGTTGCTCTGAGTCATCATGATCATCAGCCTACCGTAGTCCACTACTGGACATAGGTCTCTCCAATTGCACTCCACTTAGTTCGATCCTCGGCACCCTAAGCCTGACACCCGAAGCTCGCAAGGATCGAGACGAGCTGGTTCGACCGACGAATCAACAAATCGACGAAACGATTCTTTGACGAGCTGCTCCGAAATCAGTCCGTCTCTCTCAGACAGACAAAACAATCTGGGTTTGCGCAAGTATACTTGAAAGTGTATGTCCGGCTTAAGAAGCTGTTTGTGAGAAAGTATATAGGTGTATAGGTATCTATCATATCTTTGTAAAGCCACATTCACCGCATGTGCGCCCCGTAAGTATAAATGTTCAAAGAAAAAAAACTGTTAATAAAGCAACCCGTTCAATGACGAAGACATTTATTAGGAATAGTTTAAACCTTTTATACGAGTAGTATGCTGTGTAACGAAACCATATCGCTACTTAAAAAGTAAACAATGCCATCTAGTGACGATCTTAGTACTAATTTAATAGTTTAGTATTTTTCATTCACAATATTATACATTCTGCATAAATAAAAAAAAAATATATAATTGCATAAGTTGATAAAAAATGCTATGCAATAGCTTCACCGCGGCAGTCCCCGAGTGCCACACGTCTTTGTTTTTAAAAAGAACTTTAAATTAAACTCACTACGTAAAAACATTGATAAAAAAAAATGTAATATGTACTAACTTTTAAACTTTTGCGTTCCATAATATCATAGTAATTATTTTCACGGGAATTAACGCGATCACTTATTTAAAGAACCTTACCTTTCTTTACGGATTCGACGACGGAGGGCGTGCGCCGCTGAGACAGTCAGCCTGTGACCACGGCCAGTGCAACCTGGTCGAAAAGTCAGGCAAGTCAGAGGTTCGTATGTAATACCTTTAAATAAGTGATCTTGTTAATTCCCGTTAAAATAAAAATTATTATAAAATGTACATACATTTGTAGCCTATGTCACCAGGGCCATTATTACGAATCTATTGACACAACATTATTCTAAATCGGTTCATTAGTTTAGGCGCTACGGTGTCACATACAAACATAAATAGTCTGCCAAAAATATTACCCTTCCTTTTAGCTTCGCCGTAGTCGAGTAAAAACACCTTGTAAACAAGGCTCACAGTGAGATGACCTTGAACTTGTCACGTACACTAAAGAATTTATGATATCTTTAATCTTTTCTGAATTGGTATGTTTAATATAAATTACATTATTAAAACAACATGCATATTATTACAACGGAAAACATTGAACCTACATTTAATTAAAAATTTGGATAAAATACTATATTTAGTTACATATTATATTGATTAGATAGCATACAATGCTATAATGAGCATATTTTTTAATTAATAGTTATGATAAATCTTTATTTTCGATTTTCGAACTTCTAAAATGACTGATTTTGTAATGAAAGATGATTAGTATGATATCATTGGTTGAGCACCTAATCCTCCTTTGTTTGTTAGTCAATTTATATATCTTTCGTGCAGTAGTTTTCTATTATTAATCAAAGTACATACAAACAAAGAAACATCTGTATGTTTGTTTGTTTGTATGTACAACAAACACGTTTTTAATAGCTTCACCTGTGTGAAGCTATTAAAAACGTGTAAAAAGAAAATGTGTTTTTATTTATTCTTTCTCTCTACATGAGCTCTATTGTTATCAATATTTTATTGATAAGTATTTGTAGTGAGGATATTACATTATACTAGCTGATCCGGCAAACGTTGTTTTGCCATTAAAAAAAGGGGTTTAAACAATAGATGTTGGTCGATTCTCAGACCTACCCGATATGCACACCAAATTTCATAAAAATCGATCCAGCCGTTTCATAGGAGTATGGTAACTAGCATTGTGACACGAGAATTTTATATACCTATAAGATTATTCTCATTTAAAAAAAAATTCGCGTTCGGTTAAATTTGGCAAAATTTAAACTAGTTATAGAAGGAAAAGTTCATTTCGAGAGAAAACTACTATAAAAATGCATGTGTATGTTGAACAAATTATGGTGCTGAATGAATGACAATGACAACACGGCTCAAGTGATAGAGGGTCTTAAGTACATTCTACATTATGTGTACTGCTGCACGGTACTGTAAAGCGTAGGCCCATTTGAGCTTACACATTGACAGAGAGAAACTCCTACGTTTGGCTACTCCCTACCGTGGTGCACTTTGGTTAAGTAAATCATGACGTTCTTAGATAAGAACAAAAACATTGTATTTAAAGTTAAATAAAATTTTGAGCTTGGAATACAGCATCACTATTTTAGTTTTTCATACATATTATATGTGTATTACGTAATTGCTATAAAACATACATTACTCATCAAGAGGTTTTTAGCATCTTGGTTTGAATATCGGGAGCAAAGCAATAAACAAAGATATATTTTGCCAGCCTTCAGCTAGAGGACGTTGACTCGTTGGTACTGACAGATGGCGAACAGAACGTCTGTACCTCTACAATGGATATAAACATCTTTTAATGTTGTCAAGAGATCAGTAATGACTGCTGTAGTTCAAAAAGTAAAAGACTTCAGGGTGCATTGGCCACTTTGAAAGCCTACTTGAGGGCTACTTACTTAAAGAGGTCTGTTTTGTTTTCTATTTCTTTACTGTACAGCAATAGCAAGAACCAGAAGAAGAGTGGAGGTCATATTATAATTTTAAGTCATAGAGCGACACAGGCCGCCGAACGGTAGTAGCCATAATGATAGCTTATTTTTTTGTTGAGTAGTGGGCAAGTGAGCAGACGTATCACCTGATGGTAAGCGATTACCGCCACTCATGGATGCCCGTAACACCAGAGGCATCGCAAGTGCGTTGCCGGCCTTTGGGGGATGGGGGAGGGGTTGGGGTATGGGCCTCCGGTATCCTCACTCACTCGGTGAAACACAGCGCAAGCGCTGTTTCACACAGGTTTTCGGCGAGGCCGTGGTATCACTCCGGTCAAGCCAGCCCAAGCATGCTGAAACGTGGCTCTCCCACAGAGGGTCTTAAGTACATTCTACATTATGTACTGGAAAGCGTAGGCCCATTTGAGCTTACACATTGACAGAGAGAAACTCCTACGTTTGGCTACTCCCTACCGTGGTGCACTTTGGTTAAGTAAATCATGACGTTCTTAGATAAGAACAAAAACATAAATCCTTTAGGATATTGTTACAGGGATATCCTTATAGTAATATTCTCAAAGCATGAATAGCAATCCACTCCAGTCAATATTGGCAAAATCCACAAACAAGCCCTGAAAGATATGATCCTGTTTTGTACTTCGAGGACAATAGGTTGCCTTGTTGCCTGGCATTTGAGGCACTATTTCTAGAGGACGGAGATAGGCATCCATTGATACTGGTTGTACAGCATATCAGTATACTTCTTCTGTATCTTATTATGAAGTCCTAATCATGATAACAAATAAATATATATTTTTACACCTGTGTTGGCAAGAAAAATATAAGATATTAATCGCCTAATTGTGGTCAACACTGTAGCAGCCAATCTCTTTTAAATCGACCTTCAGGAAACAACGTTATACCGTTATTTGGAAAACCATTATTGAAATGATAGTCCCTAATTAAGCAATCATCAAGTTACACAATTTCATAGATTGGGTGACTATTGTTCGATACCTCTATTACTGTTTTTCGCCGTCACCTTATGTTGAACATTTGGTGTAAAAACGACGTGTGAATCGCATATATCATCTAACACAACAATAGTTATCCCATGTGGACGTTGAACCCACAGTACCTAAAATAAAGATGCTATAATAATATGTACACACATGTATAATGTTTATTTGTGGTTTTAACAAAACGTGTGCAAACCAACATGCAAATCTAATTATGTTAGGATTCCTTGCCACGATGTTAAATTAACTCAACCTAAATATCGTGAATATAACTTGTTATAAATAGCCGACAATGATATGTCTGATAGCGTGGTGATTTGGCCGTCTCGCGGACTCGAGCGAGCCCGGCGGCCGTCGTCCAGTGCTCCGGCCCCAAGTCGTGACAACCGTTTGTTAAACTAATGGCTCACAAAAAGAAAACCGCCTTGAATTCTTCCATTAACTTTGTCCAAGTGCGACTGTAGACGTAGTCAATTTGCACGCATGAATAGATTTCGTCTTAAATACTTCTAACGCTAAAATTTCCGCTTTAGATGTAGCCTTGTATTACTTGGAATTGATTCGTTCGTACAACACTACATCGTTCGTTTTCTTTTTTTTATATATGGGCCTGACAAAATTACTCTACTCTACCTGATGGAAACCATAAGCAGAATCCAAGAGCGGTGGTCACCATACTCACTGCGAATGTAGACAATGCAACAATGCGGCATGGTGACCCACACCATGGCGGCCTAGTGATGCTTCTGCATCATTGGGCCTCCGGTCTCGCAATCACCAACGAAACACGACATAGTAGGCCTAAGCGGATATGTTTATGTACAGCTGTAGACTGTTCTGTGCCGATGATGATTGTAACTATATGAAGAACCTTGAACCTCGGTAGGTAGTAGAGCCACGCTGATTTCAGAATGAACGGGCCGGCTCGACCGGGACGGTACTACCCTCGCACAGAAAATCCACGTGAAATGACAGCGTTCGTGCTGTCGTGTTTCGTTGGTGATTGCGAGACCGGAGGCCCAATGATGCAGAAGCATCACTAGGCCGCCATGGTGTGGGTCACCATGCTGCATTGTCTGCATTCGCAATGAGTATGGTGACCAAAAATCTTGGATTCTGCTTATGCTTTACATCAGGCAGAGTAGCGTCATTTTGGCAGGGTTAAACAAAAAAATAAAAAACTTCTAAGCTAGGAAAAGATCGAACTTGATGATAACTCTGCTGACCACAATTCTCTTCTTGCAAGGGTCAAAAAAGGTTTTCATTCCCATTTAGTGCTTATACAATACATATAATAAGGATGTTTCCACGCTGCTCAAGCCCTAAATAGCCCATAATATTTTTATTACTACATACTTTAATTATTCATTAACTGTATGCCAGAGACATAAACTAAGCTCGGCTAAGGGAGAATATCCTAAGACAGACTTAATTAAAAATTATATAGTAGCAAATTTTACCAAACACTTTTGTTTAGACATTCAGAAGTCAGAAGACATACTTTACTCTTTACATAAGTCATCCTTAACAGGAGATATAAAGAAGAAATGCCACATTTTAGCATCTACGGCCATATAAATATTACATTTTATTTAGTTTAAAGCAACCGTACCGTACTCCTAACATTGTATCTCGTTTTGCTACTTAATGATATGAATCGAGGCATCAAAATAGTACATTTAAGAATTGTAACATTCGTAACCTGTTTTGCTTTGAGCAATCGTATTTAGCGATTAGAGTTGAATCGTATATTGTTACCATGTAACTGTATATAGCACATAAGTAAACCACCAAGTAATAAATATAAACAAATATTTCTTGACACAGCCATGGGCTCAGGGTGGGGCAGCAGTCTAAAATAATATGTCCCTAGCAAACTACCTAGTCATGCCATAAATATTGTTACAAAGAAAAACATTTTTTTTATTGTACGTAACATTTATTACCATTATTGAAATGATAGTCCCTAATTAAGGGCCTACCTCCCTTAAGATGCGTAAAAAAGGTTGCATTCTAAAGACTACTCCTCAATAACGGCTGCATCAAAAGATTTGAAAAAAATATATGTTTACTGTAGATTCATGTGCAATAATGTGAGCATTTGATTTTTACGTACGATAAATAGTATTGCCATTAAAAAATATTTAACAACACGCTATATTGTTCGCTTATTTGCCTACTACTTTTAAACGGCTTTGAAGCTGAAAAAAATTTTTACATAAAAAAAATGATTTTTTAATTTGCAACAAATTAGTCATTGCTCATTTAAATCAATCAATATTTTGTAAAGAAAATATTCAATATTGAGACTCGCAACGTGAAAAGTACAGCGGATCTCTATGCGGGCGCAGGCGGCAGTCGTGCTTTGGCATTCAGACGGGAAGGCTGTGTCGCTCGCTCCTCTGCTCGCGCTATCGACTAACTACGCGTATACGTTTGTGTATGTGCAAGTATTTACGTACTTTCTGAGTTAGTGTGCATTACAGACTAACTCGCTGCAAAGGACTCAAAGTGATCGTACGCTTGGACGCTTTGTGATATTTTGACTGCCTCGGTGGCGCAGTGGTAGCGTATGCGACTGCTGTGCTTGAGGTTTCGGGTTTGATTCCCGGGTCGGACCAAATGTTTGTATGGTCTGAAATAATTAGTTTGGGTGTTTTCTATGTAAAAATGTATGTATTTACAAAAATAGTAATGTATGTATTTACATCAGTTATCTAGTACCAATAATACAAGTTTGGCTTAGTTTGGGACTAGATGGCGTTGTGTCGGTGTGTGTCCGAAATATTTATTTATTTAATTTATTTGTAGACTATTGTTTTTGTAAATTTGTACATTGCACTCATTTTAGAACTTTTACAATTCTTGTCTCGGATGAAAATTTACTGATTTTTTCAAGCTATTATTATTAAATTTGCAATTTATGACGCAACCCCATCGAGTTTGAAATCATTTGATTCTTCTTGATGAGTGCTTTATGTTTTGATAGTATCCAGGGTCGGATGATGGGGCCAGAAAGTGGTCAGAGGAACTCTATAATAAAACGACGCAAACACCATCGAGTTTGGAATCGTTTGATTCTTCTTGACGAGTACTTTATGTTTTGATAGTATCTAGGGTCTGATGATGGAGTCGGAAGGTGGTCATACTGTAATAAAACGACGCAACACCATCGAGTTTGGCATCGTTCAATTCGTAATTTTTAATTTATTTTATTCTTTTAAATAAAGGCTTGTTTTCAAAAAGTTTTTTTAAATTAATTTTATTAAAATGAAATATATTTTTTTAAATTCAAACCTTATCATCACTATCACTACATAGTATAAAACAAAGTCGCTTTCTCTGTCCCTAAATCCCTTTGTTTACCTAAATCTTTAAAACTACGCAACGGATTTTGATGCGGGTTTCTTTAATAGATAGAGTGATTCACTTATTGATTGTTGATTGCACGATGATTGTCAAGTAAAATTTTAGTTTTAAATCTTACTAAAGCTTTTAAAAATATCTGGTTTTTATGTTCACATTATAACCATTCTGTTTTGAAGTTTTAGGCAAAAACGCCGGTCAAGCGGGCATGTCTTCACCGCTTCCTAATCTTTGATCATCGTTTCGAGGTACCGCATGTGGTACGGAGATATTGATGTGTGCGGTGCAGATATGATAGTATGCGTTTAGCTTCGCCCAGACGCTCAAGGTTATTGAGGCTACTATACGCCTTAAGCAATCATCAAGTTACACAATTTCATAGATTGGGTGACTATTGTTCGATACCTCTATTACTGTTTTTCGCCGTCACCTTATGTTGAACATTTGGTGTAAAAACGACGTGTGAATCGCATATATCATCTAACACAACAATAGTTATCCCATGTGGACGTTGAACCCACAGTACCTAAAATAAAGATGCTATAATAATATGTACACACATGTATAATGTTTATTTGTGGTTTTAACAAAACGTGTGCAAACCAACATGCAAATCTAATTATGTTAGGATTCCTTGCCACGATGTTAAATTAACTCAACCTAAATTTCGTGAATATAACTTGTTATAAATAGCCGACAATGATATGTCTGATAGCGTGGTGATTTGGCCGTCTCGCGGACTCGAGCGAGCCCGGCGGCCGTCGTCCAGTGCTCCGGCCCCAAGTCGTGACAACCGTTTGTTAAACTAATGGCTCACAAAAAGAAAACCGCCTTGAATTCTTCCATTAACTTTGTCCAAGTGCGACTGTAGACGTAGTCAATTTGCATGCGTGAATAGATTTCGTCTTAAATACTTCTAACGATAAAATTTCCGCTTTAGATGTAGCCTTGTATTACTTGGACTCGTTCGTTTTCTTTTTTTATATATGGGTCTGACAAAATTACTCTACTCTACCTGATGGAAACCATAAGCAGAATCCAAGAGCGGTGGTCACCATACTCACTGCGAATGTAGACAATGCAACAATGCGGCATGGTGACCCACACCATGGCGGCCTAGTGATGCTTCTGCATCATTGGGCCTCCGGTCTCGCAATCACCAACGAAACACGACAGCACGAACGCTGTCATTTCACGTTGATCTTCTGTGCGAGGGTAGTACCGTCCCGGTCGAGCCGGCCCGTTCATTCTGAAATCAGCGTGGCTCTACTACCTTGAACCTATTTATAAATCTGCTATTTACCTGTGAGAATTGCAGTCATTGTACGTGTGGTGACGGATTGAATGACGGAATATCACCACATCCTCCACCTCTATTAATCTCGTAGGTGTCGTAAGAGGCGACTAAGATCAAACTGAGAAAGAGAAAAGAGAAGAAAAACTTGAAACGAACACTATAACAATCTATCTGGCCAGTGCGGTATAGTAGGCCTAAGCGGATATGTTTATGTACAGCTGTAGACTGTTCTGTGCCGATGATGATTGTAACTATACACATCAAAAGTGTCTAGGGATCAAGCATTTTTATGCGGATTTCTTGAGATTGAGATGTGGCTTTGGCCCTGGCCTGCTCAGTCGCCAGACTTGAACCCGATTGAGCATGCATGGGATATGCTACAGAGAAGAGCTCTGCCGAATATGGAGGGTATCCAGTCGCAAGAAGACCTTTTTTTGTTGTTGCAACGAACATGGGCGGCCATTCCACAGCGTGATTTGGATGAACTCATTTTGAGTATGCCAAACCGATGTTCTTGTGTTAGTGTTCGCGGTAGAAACACGGATTATTAATTGTTTAAGTTACCTAATAAAATTTTAAAGAAAACTGTTATTTCAGTCTTTTTTTCGAACTTTAATGTTAGTGGTTCAAATGTCAAAAATCCTTTTATTAGGAAAATGGCAAATTTCTTTATTAATGCAAAGGTGGCTTGGTTTATCGTTACTGTGACAAACGAAAACACTTTATTTGATGAATCCTTAAAGAAAATTTTAATTAATATCAATCAGGAGAAAAGTTATTGCAAAAATATATGTTGATCCCTAGACACATATGTTGATCCCTAGACACTTTTGATGTGTATATATGAAGAACCTTGAACCTCGGTAGGTAGTAGAGCCACGCTGATTTCAGCACGAACGGGCCGGCTCGAACGGGGCGGTACTACCCTCGCACAGAAAATCCACGTGAAATGACAGCGTTCGTGCTGTCGTGTTTCGTTGGTGATTGCGAGACCGGAGGCCCAATGATGCAGAAGCATCACTAGGCCGTCATGGTGTGGGTCACCATGCTGCATTGTCTGCATTCGCAATGAGTATGGTGACCAAAAATCTTGGATCCTGCTTATGCTTTACATTAGGCAGAGAAGCGTCATTTTGGCAGGGTTAAACAAAAAAATAAAAAACTTCTAAGCTAGGAAAAGATCGAACTTGATGATAACTCTGCTGACCACAATTCTCTTCTTGCAAGGGTCAAAAAAGGTTTTCATTCCCATTTAGTGCTTATACAATACATATAATAAGGATGTTTCCACGCTGCTCAAGCCCTAAATAGCCCATAATATTTTTATTACTACATACTTTAATTATTCATTAACTGTATGCCAGAGACATAAACTAAGCTCGGCTAAGGGAGAATATCCTAAGACAGACTTAATTAAAAATTATATAGTAGCAAATTTTACCAAACACTTTTGTTTAGACATTCAGAAGTCAGAAGACATACTTTACTCTTTACATAAGTCATCCTTAACAGGAGATATAAAGAAGAAATGCCACATTTTAGCATCTACGGCCATATAAATATTACATTTTATTTAGTTTAAAGCAACCGTACCGTACTCCTAACATTGTATCTCGTTTTGCTACTTAATGATATGAATCGAGGCATCAAAATAGTACATTTAAGAATTGTAACATTCGTAACCTGTTTTGCTTTGAGCAATCGTATTTAGCGATTAGAGTTGAATCGTATATTGTTACCATGTAACTGTATATAGCACATAAGTAAACCACCAAGTAATAAATATAAACAAATATTTCTTGACACAGCCATGGGCTCAGGGTGGGGCAGCAGTCTAAAATAATATGTCCCTAGCAAACTACCTAGTCATGCCATAAATATTGTTACAAAGAAAAACATTTTTTTTATTGTACGTAACATTTATTACTATTACAGTGTGTTAGTTTAATACATTAATATGAAACCATTAAAAATATATAAAGCTTACTAAAAGCGGTCTCCATTGGCTGCAATACAGTGCTTTAAACGTTGAAGCCAATTATCAATGCAGTGCAGCACACACTCTTTCTGTGTGAAAATTCTTCACTGCCAATCATATGGATTGTTTTAGAGACTCCAAATTATCATGGCGTTTAGAGCAAGCCTTACTACCTAAAACTGACCATAGATCATACTCCAGTGGTATAAGATCAGGACTAGGTGACGGCCAGTTTTCAGCTCTGATGAAGAACGAAACGTTCATTTCTAACCAAGATTGGGTGGATCGAGTTTTATGACCCGTCGCCGAGTCTTGCTGAAATGACCATTCTTGGCTATTCAACATGATATTGTTAAGGGGGTTACTTACCTTCTCAAGAATGGTACCTTCTCAAGAGGTGTATCACACTTGTGCCGATTTTTTGATACCTTCTTCATAAAAATATAGCTCAGTCACTCCTTCATAGCTAACACCCCACAAAGCCATCACCGTAGTGGATGATGCCCACGTTGTACTCTGTTGCCTAATTGTGCTCAATTAGGCAAAGTTGAAATATTGCTCAATTGTAAAAAAAAACTCATCCGTAAACAATATTTTTCTCTGACCTCCCTTCGCGTACCGCTTAAGTACCTAGTTGTTTTGATTTTACCATTCTATTCTTTTTTAAATTATCAGCTAAGAAATGACCAGTGCGTCTCTTATAGGCTAAGTCATCTTTTAAAATATGGTTCTAGGTACTATCTTCATCTCCCGAGATAAAATCTTTTGCTTTCAGACAGGATTTTTTCGAATTCTTTCCCTTACTGCTTTGATCGCCTTTTTCTAACGAGCACTACGTGGACGGCTAGATCTTTTTCTGTCACAAACAGAGGAGGTTTCATTGTACCTATCAATAGCCCGGTACATAAACGTTTGACTAAGCGAAGGGAGGATTTTAAAAATTGTATTTGGCTCCATACCTACTTTATGTACCTACTGCAATCACAGCGATTCGCTTCTCTTTGTCACCCCACTCCATTTTAATATCACAAAATATTTTACAATATATTGGCGCGAAAATAAGAAAACACAATAGACAATCGTATTGAAATGACAAAGTTCACATTCAAAAGTAATATTTTATTTATTTTTAAATGTAACAGTATTTATGGCCAGACTAAGTATACCCGCGGTTTTACCCTTGCTGATACGGTGCGGCCCATAGGCCCATCGTGTTGCGGGACTAGGCGGGCAAATTGTTTGAGAGGAGACTCTCTGCCCGTATCGTCCGGCACCTCTGCGTGGTGGGCTCCGATCTGTCTGACGCTCAATTCAGATTCCGAGAGGCGCGTCCGACGGTCGATGCCGCGTTACACCCGATTGCCGTGACCGAAGAGACAGTGGGCTGTGGCGGCGTGTTGTTGGCGGTATTGTTAGACAACGCCAACGTATTCAATAGTCAGCCATTAAGCTGCATCAGGGAAGATCTCCACTACCACGGCGTGCCAGAGTACCTGAGGCCGCTAGTGGCAGACTATTTAGAAGAGCGTATCATCATGTACGAGGACGGAGATGGCGTCTTGAGATGGTGACCCATGTTGTGCGGTGTTCCGCAAGGGTCTGTCCTTGGACTGAACGACTGGGTCCTTCGAAGTTGTCTCCCCACCGGGCTAAGCGTAATTAGTTACGCCGATGAGGTCACGGCCCGGGGGGCCAAGTTTCAAAAGGCGGCGCGCCTGGCCCCCAGGGATGTTTCTATGGTGGTTAGGCGCATTTAGGCACTGGGCTTACGTGTGGCCCTGGATAAGACGGAGGCCCTATTGTTGTAGGTCCGCCCCCAGGCGCCTCCATAGTGGGCAACTCTGTACTCGTACCGGTTCTGGCCCAGATGAAGCCTGATCCTCGACGGTAGGTGGCTCTTCGACGAGCACTTTAGACAGCTTGTTTCGAAGCTGGTCGACGCTGCCTTTGCCCTTGGGCGGCTTTGGCCCAATTTGGTGGCCCAGCGTACGTGTGTGTCGTGCGCGCCGCCTAATTAGAGAGTCCATCAAGAGACGGTGCCCGCGTCAGTGTAGGCATGTGCTGGGAGGGGTTCGTATGTGTTAATAGCAGCTGTTCCCGTATTCCTCCTTCGTTCTCAGGCGCAGAGTGGCACAGCGTGTGGTTTTAGTTGGGCCGATTGTAGAGTGGTCCGGGGTGACGTCCCGTGGGAGTTTCCACATTAAAAAAAATAGGTACCTTACATGTCAGAGCCAGGGTGGGGCAAGTGCCCCACCCTGCCCCACCGTGGCTACGCCCATGCTTGACACGTCTCACACATGGCCATCCGATCTTAAACTATATTGAGCTTGTTCGAGGGAAATCAACTGTACTTACATATATACTTATTTATTTTAAAATATGAAAATTTTGTATGTATATTACAATCAATACACAATTATTTGTCCCGGGCGAGAATTGGTGATTATAGTCGATAACTCGGTGATAAACCTATATTTTGAGTCCTACTCCTATCAAAATATATCGTATATATATAGGTAGGTATGTCGCAGCCACAATCCACAGCCTAACCTAGCTCTTTACTAAACAGCGACGTTCAACTAGCGGTTAGGTCTTTCTTTTCTTTTAAAACAAAAAAACTAGCTATTAAAACAAACAAAAAAAAAAGTTGGTAAAGAGGCTAGGCTATTTCTACATAATATATGGTCTAGTCTATTTATTTTATATTTTTAGATAGGCTTGTATTTTGAATTTTATATTTCAGACGCCATGGTTGTTATCTCTTAAATTTTAATTGAGAACACTGATCAGTGGAATGTAATTATAATTAAATCAGTAAAAAAGATATCTCTACTCTACATATTAAGGAGCATTGTTATATGTTTCAGATTTTAAAATCTGTAAATGTTAGTGGACGATATAGGCTACAAAGTAAATATTATGTTCTCCAACAGATCATTAGGAAGATGGCTCCATTGAAAACTGTGAGATATGAAAAGTTACTAGAATTGAAAACAAAAATGTAATACAAACTATTTGACTGGATATTTAAATGAACAAAGCTACAATAATACAGTATTTTAATTGTTGTTATTCACTCTTCACCATTCTTATGTAATATGTTATTTAAATCTAGGGGCTCTAGAGTTTTGTATTTAAGACTAATGAAATAAACAGAATTGAATAGTCTATAAATATATTATGAATATTTATTTTGGTTCTTTCTTTTCTTTTTAGCTGGTTTGATAATTCCAGAATGCTTATTCACAACATGACACTTGATACCTCAGATCATATCTGAGCTCGAAAGTATCGGTCTACGGCAAATACATTTGAGGTAATATTTTATGTACTGGTTTCGGCATTCCGACGACACCGAGCCACCATTAAACTGGTAAATATAATTTAGTTGTTAAGCTGAAATAATAAATGTAGTTGTTTCAGGATGAACAAATTAGCGAAGTTGGCGCCATGTGCTACGTTGCGGGGGTCGTAGGATCAGCACATGCAGCCCACGCGACACATCGCCACAAAATGCAGCTGCGATAAAAAGTAGTCGGTATCGGCGTGAGAACGGCGACACGTGGCCTCAGCGCCAGACGCGAGCTCATTCATACATTTGATTCATAAATTGTTTGCGTGTTTTTAGGGCACACACGACACTTTAACACATATTCTAATAACGACGCTCTTCATGAAATTGGCGTGTGGCCATCTAAGTTATTAGTATGTACATAACTATTCTCATAAATATCTTATTTTTACCTTTTAATTATAATTTATATTGGAAGTATTAAATCAGTGATGTGATAATCAACCGTCACTCGCAATGAATGATACAGTTTGCTATACAATGAATAAAATTTCTCTTATAATGAATAAAAAGTAAAGATGGTTCAACAAGCGTGCCGAAAGGGTATTTAAGGTTATTTGCGCAGGGAATGCAATCTATCGCGGTCGATCATCGGCAGCAGCGGCGGCGCCTTGCTTGCTATAAATCAAGCCCAATTGAGGTCGAGCCGGACGCGAGTTATTTTTAAAATTGCGTGCACAATATTATGTGTTTAGGTGGAATATGATAATTGCGGCGGCGAGAGAGGCGCCGTAAACCGACACCGACTATGGGATTACAGAGTTCAAGCCGCTCGAACGCCGACCGGGCCCCGCGGCCCGCCTGTCTCGCACACTCGTCTCGCTTCATCACGCCTCTTCACATCCACCGTGATCCACCCAATCATCCAGCACATATCAGTAAAAGACCACAATTAACTACGGTGATCCCATTACATTGTGATGTAACTAAGGTCTCTTTGCTAAAACAATACAATAGGTACGGTAAATATTACAACAGTACTTTAAGCAAATCAAGATCGACAACATATTAATATGTATTGCTATACACCTATAACTGTTTATACATACCATGTGTCCCAAAATTCAACGATAAGCGGGCGCCAAAAGGTAGACCTGCTCATGAGTACATAAGGAAAAAAAATAAAAAATATATACCTAGTTTTTTTTTTAGTTACACGAAAAATTTAGAATTTCTTTGAAAATTTACACCTTTCATGATATTTTGAACGACCACGATGACAATTTTTGTATAACGTTTTTTGTGTAAAAACTGCGGGCAATTAGGTGTTTTTAAGAGTTGTGGTGAATAGTAGCACTATTTAGGTACAAGATAAAAAAAAATCTTAAGCATATTTGAGAAATTGTCATCGTGGTCGTTCAAAATATCATGAAAGGTATAAATTTTCAAAGAAATTCTAAATTTTTCTTGGAACTAAAAAAAAAGTAGGTATATTTTTTTTATTTTTTTTCCTTATGTACTCATTAGCAGGTCTACCTTTAGGCGCCCGCTTATCGTTGAATTTTGGGACACCCTGTATATATATAGGGAATAAGAGACTTGAATATTAATACTGATCTGAGTTTATTATTACTCGTTGTGGCTATGTTAAGAGCTATACATATATTCATTGTTTAGTGCTTCGTTAGGTACTTTATAAATTCATCATAGGTATTCCTTTGTCAGTTACGGCGGCAGTGACGAGCATGAAAATACAATAAGTAGGTACCTATTCATAAATATATATTGAACACGCAGTATTAAAAAGCTTCGGCATTGATAATAATTAGGCATAAAGGGACCTTACCGAATAATCATAACAAAGCTATTATAACAACTATGAATAATGGCCTGATATTATAAATTAACATAATATTTTTTGTTACCTCCTTTGGTGGTGGCCGCGGACAGGTACCAGCTATGAGGGTGCAGAATTATTTGAATGGGTATTGGTGTTTACAGAGCAGCATGCAAATATAGAACGTATAGTCTCATGTATTAGTTTTATAATAGCTCGAACTATGTAAATATTTGGAGAAATAAAAGATTATGGCTATTACTTGAGATATGATACTTATTTTCCAGACGATAAGGTATATATTTGCTTATGTAGATTTAGGTGCGAAAGTCGACTAAGCTACTATCAATCAGCAAGGCGCCATTGAGGTTTGGTCGAGGCTCGTGAGAAACCGTAAACACTTACCCTCTTTATCTGATATTTTTTTCGCTCAGCGGCAGGTCCAGTCAATTAATGGATTGCGCCGTTATTTGGTTTATTTTGTTAGTGATCCGACGCTGCTTAGCATTAGGAGGGACTGATTTATCTAGATAGGTTTGACAGGCATGCTTTCCATGCCTTAAGACACTATCGGCAAAAGAAGGTATTGATTTGATGGTATCGACAATTACTATTAGTTGGTGCTGTGATGAATTAATAGGAGCATGCACAACAGTTCCTAAGACACCTGCGGTAAGTAAGTGTGTATTCAGTATTGAAGACACATCATTACGGTACACTTTAAATTAAACCATTAATATGTCTAGAGTTTCAGTTTCTCGAATGTCAAAGTTTTGTCAGGGTTAAAAAAATACAACTTTCTTCGCTAAGTTCTTTTCTGCTGTCATTGTGTGTGTCAGCTATGTTATCGCTGTCACCATCAACGCTCGATTTGTACGCACACCAAAGTTGGTCCGTTCGTTTAAGCTGTTTTGTAGAACGTCACTCCACCTAAACATTAATGATGTAAGGGTTACACATAAAACTAATGTCGACAAATACTTAAGATATTCTAATTTACTGACTCTGACTTTATTTTCATAGTATGTATATTATAATGTAACTTAGTAGTTAATACTGAGAAGTCAGTATACCTAAACGAAACAATAAACCGCTTCGACAGGTAGGTACTATGTGACTGTAAGTAGAGCCCTTTCATTTCCAACAAACCAGGTACAAACTAGGAAGCAATTCATTTGTTTAACACAAGGTAAGTACACACGAAGGATTGAATTGTTCACTCTTATTGATCTATAGAGCCGTGAGGTTCTAAGCGTTTTAGAATTGAAGACAAATATTTGTCGGGGGTTGTGGTCCGGGCGGTCTGGCCGACGCACATGTGAGCATAAAAAAACTGTGTGTTGTGTGCAGTGTGCGGAGGCACCGTGTTGACAATGCGCATAGCTGCGACAAAGTGATATGAGCCGCGCCGGCGCAGCCCGCCGACCACCCTCAGATCACTCTCTCTTATCATTCATGTATTAAGTTAGGGCGAGTTATTTAGCTGTGTAATTGTTTGTTCAGCGTTATACTTGTTTTTCCTCAGGAAGCAGGAACTGGTTTGAGTTCTGGCTCATACTAGGATGCCTGCCGATCTAATAGGGAATATGCATAAAATTTTTATTTGTCTCACACATTTTTTTCTAGATTCTTTATGGTCTTTACAATATACATAAATGGTATTTTTTTTATTTAGTGATTATTTAAACCCATAAAATATTAAATAAAAAGTAAAAATTTAGGGAGGGAAATACAAACCTGCAAAACGCGTATTGGTCGAAACGAAATGTGACGTCGATTGTTACATTATCGAAATTATCGGCGTCGAAATTCCTACTGTGTTAGTAGTGTTTGTGAGAAAAAATAACTTCTTCCATGATTTTTATAGCAATCAAAACTGTAAATAGGTATAAAATAACTGAAACACTCAATAGTAAACAAACACGAAATGACAATGACGTCATAATATGTTATGTCAATAGCGCGCGAAAAATGGCGGCGTTTGAATAGCTCAAATTTAGTCGGTGTTTTAAATTTCACTTTGAAAATTATTTTGACTATTTTGAAACCTGTTTATATTTTTTTCTATGTTATGGAGACTTATATGATCAGATTAAGCAATAAAAAAAGACATGCATATTCCCTATTGTAGGCTAATCTCTATAATATTTTGCTTTCGAACTAAATAAATTTCAATTATATTGTGTCAGTATAAACCATACTGAGTTTCATACAAAACTAACAACACGTCTTAAACTGTCTTACAGTTTGGCAGACTTGATACAGTTTGGTAGAATGTGTATATGGTTTTGAATAAATAAATATATAAAAAAAACGTTTAGGCAGTTCATTACCATTTAGGCCAAATAAATATCAGTTTTTGATTAGGTTTTTCTAAAGCTTTCTATTTTAATCTAGATTGAGTCCAATGGATCGCATTCCTTAGGAATTTTTAATGTTTATCTTTTCCCAGAGGCAAAGGATTTTTTTCAAGGATTACAGTCAGCAAAGAAAGTCACCTCACACACCTACAGTCCATTCTGTAACTGTCTATTGTACTTTTAAGTAAAAGGCCATAATATATATCTCCTTCCCTTTCTCATCAACATGTAGAAACTTAATTTATTTTATGAGCAGTGGAAGAAATGGCTCGGAAAATATATACAAAAGACCGTTACATCACCTCAGCCAGCACAAATGCAACTAACGTTAACTATTAATCATCTCTTGTTTTGTATTCTGTACATATTTTTAGAGGATATTGGAGGTTGAAAATAAAATTATGTATACAAATGATTTAATAAATAACCTAGAGGAATAATATTAGAATATTATTGTTAGTACAATAAAATTGATGATAGGACGTAGTCGACGGAGGCAGAAAAAACAGTTCTTTTTACCAAATTTTAGTTACATTCATAGATCATGTAAAAATTGCGTGACCTTTAGTGATGCGATTCTAGGAATCGTGAGACGAATCTTATCTAAAGGAAGCTTTCTATTTCACTCAATATTTAGTTTAGTAAGAAAATGCGACCGTGTGAGTTCCTACGTAGCGGCAATCGTTAAAGCTTATAAAATACCTGATTAGATATCATCCCTGGGAACTAACAACAAAATTAAATAGTCACATTTTCCGGTGCCGTCAACTGCCACACCGCGTCGAGCGCCTGCGCATCTTGACATAGTTACGATTTGAATTCAACCTGTCACATTAACGGATTGATAAATGTATATCGCACTCTTATGTATCCCATAATACAATGGTAATCCTTAGATTGTCTGACTTTTTTGTTGTATTGGTAATAAAGTATTAACAAAAATGCACTTCTTAAAATTTACGTAACATAATAAAATCATTATACTATGTATATTTTTGTATATATTAACAATTCTTTGGATTATGTATTTTATCAATAAATTAATTCTATATTCACCTCAATAGCGACGTGCCAATAGTAATATATAATAGCTGTGTATAAAATTAATTTAAACTTATACACATACTAGCTTTTGCCCGCGACTCCGCCCGCTTCTATCTTTGTTATCGTGGTAAAAAGTAGTCTACGCCCTTCCTCAAGAAACAAAGTATCTCCATGACAAAATTAATTAAAATTGGTGTATTGGTTTAGCCGTGAAAGCGTGACAGACAGACAAACAGAGTTACTTTCGAATTTATAATATTAGTATTAAATTAAATAAATATTTCGGATATCTAACGCACAATGCCATCTAGTCCCAAGCTATATATAAATACTGATATAAATACACATATATTTTTTTGTAAATAGATACATATTATACATAGAAAACACCCAAAACTCCGAAACATACCAACATTAGGTCCCACCCGGGAATCGAATCCGAGACCTCAAGCTCAGCCTCCACTACGCCACTGAGGCAGTATGGATCATATTGATTCAGATAGGATTAACTGGAGCTTCGGAGTACAAAGATGTTTTCACTTTCACATTATTGATCCTATACTTTTTTCAATCAAAAATGCAAGTAACAATAAGTAACCGGAATCAAATTGTTACTGATGGACCTTTAAAGACGTAAAGGCGTTTATATAACCTTTATACTAGGCAAGTATAACTAATAGATTGACATTTTTTTAATGTAAAAACATCGTCTGTTATCGTGTTCGCAGAGAATGAACATCCTAGATATTTTATAAGTAGATACATAAAAATATCAAAGAGTATTAAAATGTACTTACAATACTGATTGACAACACCGCTCACACTCTTTGATCTTTATTTTTATCGAAATGATGGGGCCCTCCACTTAACTTCTCTGTTTATTGATCCTAAAACTAATACGTCACCCTTTCCTTGCGAGTTCTCTGATACCACTTATTAAAAGTGTCGTAACATTCGGTTTATAGGACAAACCAGTGACTTCATAAATTAGGTTTCACGTGTATGGATGTCGATACTGATACACAAACACACTAATACTGTTTACTTAATGAGATGTGTCTGTTGCACGCGATCCATTCTCACGACCCAACATGGAGAAAAAAAGGAAATTCCCAAAATTTTAACGCAATAGATACATTGTCTCTACATAAACAACGGTTAAATTTCACCGAAAGAACACAAGCTACATTAGTGTGGAGAAGGCTAACAACTTACAACAGGCAACTAGGAATACATTCATTTACAGCTGACGGTACAAAAGTATATTTTAAGTATAATGGCATTTATAACTTTGAATGAATATCTAAAAGGTTTTAAGAGGACTTACATAATTTTATTTGTATAGCAATGACCCAAACTATTGTGTTTTACTACACTTTTTTAATCTGAATGTCCAAAGTTTTACGACTAAGGCTGTTAAAACTGTCGTTATACAAAATATATTTAACATTAATAAAACAAAATATATACGTTTGTTCAGACTTCAGAGGCGGTTGTGTCTTAAAAACCATTGTGTGGAATAAGAGTAAAAGTAATAGTCGATTACTCTTTTTTACATGCTTGTGAAATAATAGAAGAAAAATAAATATTAATGAAATAAAATTGTATGTTTAACGTTTATGATTGTCATAAACAAAAAATTCTCCATCATATACAGCTTGATTTAAACTAATGAAATATCAGTTTAAGCGAAATTATTCTGTAAGTTGTGAAAATATTAAAAACTTTGTGGAGACGGTATTTTTTTATTATTTTAAAAATATAACGGGCAATGTTTTTACACTCTTTTAATAAATATGTTTGTTTTGGTTCTGTGTGTGTTTTTAAATAAACATTAGTTTTCGAATTGCAATGTAGGTAAACTTATATATTAGGTCTTTACCTATGAAATTGCCTTTCTTCAGTACTGGTCATTTCAAATAAAAAAAAAGTTTGTTATGGCTCTGTATTCTAAATTCAAATTAACTTTGTTTTAAAACCATGACATTCTATTTACAAACTTATTCTTTTGTTTTTTGATTAGCGTTGTATTTTCATTACATTTGAACATTTTTCGTCATAATGGATACTTTAAAAATTCGTGTACTTATGGAATATGAGTTCCGTCGTGGCACCAACGCGACACAAACGGCACGTAACATCAAAAACGTTTACGGAGAGAACTGTACAAACGAACGCACAACCCATTATTGGTTTTCCCGGTTCCGTTCTGGAAATTTTGACTTGAAAAATTAAGCTCGTGGTCGTCCGGAGACTTTGGTTAACAATAATGAACTAAAGGCGATTGTGGAAGCTAACAAAACTCAATCTACAGCTGAGCTAGCAGCAGCTTTTAATGTAAGCATCAAAACAATATTGATCCATTTGCGACAAATTGGCAAGGTAAAAAAGCTTGTTAGATGGTTGCCCCACGACCTTGACGATCGCCAGCGCAACGTACGCGTCGAGACCTGCCTTGCCCTGCTCAACAGGCAAAGAAATGAAGGAATTTTGAAACGAATTGTTACGTGCGACGAAAAATGGAGTTCGCAAGCTCATATGTGTGTTCAAAAAACTTCGCCACTCGGCTGGATTTGACGTTCTCAAATTGGTTTATTGCTCGCTCTGCCAGACTATTGTGGCTTATTGTGTATCTGTTTGGGGGGGTGCTGCCAAAACAATCTTATTGCCGCTTGAAAGGGCGCAAAGAGCAGTACTAAAAGTCATGACCTGTAAACCTTTTAGATACCCTACCACTCGATTATACAACGAATGTAAACTCCTCAGCGTTCGTAAAATCTTTGTGCTCCAAACGGTACTACGGAGACACAGCACCCTACAATATACTCCGGAAAACCTGAACACACGCAGACCGTACAGAGTTTGCCCGAATGTCACTTTCAGAAGCGCACTTGCAAAGCGCCACTTTCGTGTTATAGCAGGACATCTCTACAACACCCTTAACAAGCACTGTGGTATATACAACCTCTCAAAATTCCAAATTAAAATTAGGGTGACTGACTGGCTACTCGAGCAGGACTATGAACAAACGGAAATGCTGCTTAGAATTACAATTCTATAACATCCACACAAACACACACACACACACACACACACACACACACATTTACACACATACCTTACACAGACTTACACCAATTCACACATGCATGCACGCTCAAACGTAGAAATGACGTTAAATTGGTTGAAATATTTATGCACGTGGTAAATGTACCTATGTTTTAATTGAGAGAGGGACTGGTATCCACAACACAAGTTTAATCTTAAGGTGGATACCAGAGCCTGACTATTACTGTGAAACTAATGAAAATGTTATTTGTATGAGGAAATATGTATTTGATTTTTGCGTAAATAAAAATATTATTATTATTATTATTATTATTCTGTTCGACAATCGAAAGCGCTCAGCAATTTGGTTAGACCCTGGTTCAGCATCAAAGCAATGCCCTAAATCAAAAATGACCCCTAAAAAGGTGATGGTCACTGTTTGGTGGTCTAGTGCGGGTGTGATTCACCACAGCTTTTTACAAAACGGCATGAGCATTAATGCAGATGTGTACTGTGAAGAACTGGAGAGAATGATGGAGAAGCTTGCACATCTGCAACCAGCTTTGGTCGTCCCCACTGCTCCTTCACGACAACGCGCGACCCCATATTGCGCAACAGACAGTCTCCAAGCTGCAAGAGCTGGGGTTGGAAGCTCTCCCTCATCCGCCATACTCACCAGTCCTTGCACCTACCGACTATTACTTTTTCCAAAATTTAGACAACTTTTTAGTGGGTAAAAAATTCAATTCCCGAGAGGCAGTACAAAATGCCTTTGAAGAGTTTGTTGCCTCCCGTCCAGCTGATTTTTACAAGAAGGGCATCAATAAACTGCCAATGCGTTGGCAAAGATGCGTCGATTGCATAGTGATTACTTCGAATAACAGAAATAAAAAAGTTTGAAAAAATAAGTACTTTCACTTATTGCATACAAAACGGCAATTTCATAGGTAAAGACCTATTATAAAATTATTTTACTTTCTCCTTATTAGGTACGCAAAATTTGATAAATAGTCACTGGAAAATCGCATCCTTAAAAACTAAATGGAGAGCTTATTTTAGAATTTGTTAGAACAGAAAACAATTTAATTATGTAAGTATCATCCTAATGATTTACAAAGTTTATAGTCTATTTTCTATACTTATGACAAAACGTTATTCTGTGATCTAACACATAAGCCTATTCCATACATCAAAGGCGCCATTATCTATGGAATGTTCATTCGTCGGCGGGCACTGCACTTTACGCCTTCTTCAAAATTGATTGCTTATTCTCTTTGGCCTTCTTTTAACAAGTATGAGACTAAATTGTTATGTAACTTATTAATTAGTTTCCAATCTTTAAATGAATTGATTGAAAGTACTTGTTTTGTGGACTATTGTTATTCACAAGGTTAAAGTTTGTAGTCTTCTTCGATGCATATTATACAATATAGTTTAATATTTTCAATTCGTTATTATTGTAAATAAGATTTATTTGATGAACTTATTGTAACTTAGTTAACACGCATTAGAAAATAATAAAGACACTTGATTTAACAAAGCACATTTCATACGGCCTCTCCCAAGGAACACAGGTCCCAGGTGTTCCTTGGGAGAGGCCTATGTCCAGCAATGGACTGCAACGGGCTGATGATGATGATGATGATTTCATACAACAATCCAGACGCATTTTAACTTAACCTTGTAAAACACATATTATTTTCACCTGGACTTAAAAAAAAGTAGTTCCGCCTGCCTCGTAGTTTAACATATACTTAAAGCTTTTGTTGCCGCTTCTGATAAAGAGTTCCAACGGCCTTACTTAATAACAGAACACCCACTCGTCCGCTTGTAGTGTTGTATGGCGCTGATAATGTTCTTCAGCTTTTTGCAGTCATTCAAGAAAATTATTTACTGTGTCTACTATCTTGCTTGGAGTATTTACTGTATTTTATGTTTATTCTTATTTATTCTATTACTAGCTGAGCCCCGCGGTGTTACCCGCGGTACAATGAGAACCGCGGTTAACGTCACGGCCCAAAACAAAAAAAATCTATGTAAAAAGTATCCATCCTATGTCCGTCTCCTGGTTCTAAGCTACCTCCCCACCAATTTTCAGCCAAATTGGTTTAGCCGTTATAATAGTGTAACTAACATGACTTTTTTTATATATATAGATACGAGCTTTTGCGTGCGGCTCCGCCCGTGTGTTTGTCGGTTATCGCAGCAAAGAGTAGCCTATGTCCTTCCACAAGAATCAAAGTATCTCCATACCAAATTTCATTGAAATCAGTGCAGCGGTTTGATAGGACTTGGAGGACAGACAGACAGAGTTACTTTCGCATTTATAATCTATGTATGGATTTTCTCTCGCACTAGAACCCATAACCCATAGCACTCAGTAGAAAGCGTAAGGCGTTCGAACGAACCACTTTGCCAGCCGAATAGTCAAATTTTGTAGTCAGTGTAAGAGACAACATACGTACTTGATTGTTTACAGTTTAGATAAATATCTCGGGAATAGGGGTTATGGTATATGTCTTAAATGGTTAATTGGTAATAGTCATTTTTGTTAGGAGCTACTGACCTGATAATATACGCAGCTAGATCGAGTGAGTCAGACTGTTTGATACAATTTAATGTTGTGGAATGCCATCTTGTTACTTTAACTTGTCAATTCGTATACGCTATAATTAATTTTGGGAATTT
The DNA here is from genome assembly GCA_949125395.1 of Diaphora mendica. Classification (NCBI taxonomy): domain Eukaryota; kingdom Metazoa; phylum Arthropoda; class Insecta; order Lepidoptera; family Erebidae; genus Diaphora; species Diaphora mendica. The sequence goes on along the minus strand of OX421310.1, from coordinate 36,107,530 downwards.
AGGCTTGTGAGATACAAGTTGTTGTTCATTATATTGAGGATGTCATCGTTGCTGTTTCATTCATAAAGCTTCTTAAAACAATCTGTTTCATTTTACAGAAGAAACGTTTGCTAACATTAGCATTACAAAAATGATTAACATTGTCATTTAGGTTATGATTACTTATGATGGATTTAAAGTAAATACTAGAACTGATAAAAATAAAATTTTCGGACATCTGACACACAACGCCATCTAGTTTAAAACTAAGCAGTAAAAGTATTCTATCAGACAATCTAGCTATAATAGTACAAGTTCTGCTTAGTTTGAAACTAGGTGACGTTGCGTGACAGAGTTCGAAAAAAATTCTGAAATTGAGCACCACCTACCTACTTACTGTATATCAAATGCAAAGTAATATCTATAGTTTTTTAACTATTTACATATCAATTACGATATTGTAGATCATGTTACCATAAATACATATAGACACGATGAAGTACATATGGATACGATTTCGGTTTCGAGCCTATGAATGATTTTACGTAAGTACATACCCAACACAGTACAGTTGGGGGCCACGATTAAGTGTGAATTGTAAAACAAATATCAAATGTAGGTCTCTTTGGAACTTTCTTTTCCATTATTTCATTTAAAGTCTTGTGACGTGTTAAGTTAAACAAGACGATTGATGAACCTTGTTATATAAAACACTAGCTGTTGCTGTTACTGTTCTCTATTCATAAAAGTAGATTATGTGCTATTTCAGACTATTATCTATCTCTGTACCACATTTTATCCAGATCCGTTCAGCCGAAAGGGTAACAAACATTCATCTTCACAAACTTTCGCATTTATATGGATACATAATCGATTAATTAATTTCGAATGTATAATATTAGTTTTAAATTCGAAAGTAAATCTTTCTGTTTATCTGTCTGTTACATTTTCACGGTTAAACCGCTGAACACATTTGGATGGATTTCGGTATAGATATATATATTGGACCTTGGAAAAAGGCATAGGCTACTTTTTGTCGCGATTACCGACACACACGCGGGTGTCGTGGTTAAAAGCTGGTAATGTATATAAAAATATAAAACAAGCAACATGTTGTATTACTTGTCTATTTAGGTATCTTTATAATCTAAACTAACTAACTTTAGACCTAAATGTGTGTGGATTTGAAACCCCACATAGGACAACAATTTTTGTGATTCAGAAATTGTTATTTTCAATCTGAGTGTACTTTGTGTCCATGTAATTTAATGTTAATAGAACACAGCCAAATTCTAAATATTTCTTAGATGATAACCCGGTTTCGTACGTACGATACGTAATGCGACAAAAATGTCGCTGAGTGTAATTAGCATTAGGCTCCCAAGACACTACACACATAGAATTACGCTATGTTTCTTGTTATTTGTCACACTAAAGGTCAATGTACTGAATGAAGGGTTGACTAGACTAGACTTGTCTGCGGAGCGTCACGTCTGTCACGAGCGTTGCGTGAAGGATTCCTTAATTTAATAATAAGATTAGTGGTTAGGAGCTATTATTAATTTTTCCTATCAAAATATAATTCAATTAAAGACGATATTACACCAACATATATATGTAGTTAATATATTAACACTAGCTGACCCACGCAACGTCGTTTGCGTCTCCTATTGCCCGTAGCGTGATAATTTTCCCCCGTTTTTGAAACATTCTTCATTGGTGCTCCGCTCCTATTGGTCTTAGCGTGATGATATATTATAGCCTATAGCCTTACTCGATAAATGGGCTATCTAACACTGAAAGAATTTTTCAAATTGGACCTTGGACCCACTATTCTGTGCTTGGACCAGTAGTTCCTGAGATTAGCGCGTTCAAACAAACAAATAAACTCTTCAGCTTTATATATTAGTATGGATGTTTGTATTAACTCTTCTAAGATCTAATACTCATATTCAACAACACCTTTATTTGGATAAAGATTAATATCAGGTATTATGTTGATCAAAACTCTTTGGCAAATAACTCATTATTAGGTACCAACTCTTAGCGTCTTATATTCGTGATAACTTCTAAACGAAATGTCCGATTGGGATGAAACAAAAAGTATTTTACTTCTACATAAATACCCTTCATAACATAATGCTTTATTTGGATAAGGATTAATATTACGATACACATTTAACGTAGTTTCTTTCTTCAGACGATTTAATAATTTTTTTGAACACAAAAGTGGTTATAGTGACTAAACCATGATAGTTAGATATATGCTCTCGCGGACTTTTTTGTAGATCTTAATGGGACCTAAAAACCCGTAATACATTATTTAGTTCTATTGTCAATAGTATTTGCAGCGCACGCAAAAATAGATTTTCGATTTCACAACTTGGGTTAAATAGCAATTTTCTTACAGATCCCTAATTTTTTTGAAAATAAAATATAGCCTATAGCCTTCCTCGATAAATGGACTATCCAACACTGAAATAATTTTTCAAATCGGACCAGTAGTTCCTGAGATTAGCGCGTTCAAACAAACAAACAAACAAACTCTGCAGCTTTATAATATTAGTATAGATAAAATCCATTATATTTTTATATAGAACGACTAAACTTTTTCACACAAGTCGTGAATCGGTTTTGTTGCGTCCTAATTTAAGTAATTTTTTTAATTCAGAGAACTCGTGCACTGAAATTATAGATATGGTTTGTTGCTGTGGACTTTATAAACATACATGGAACAGGTGCAAAAACGCCCAGATTAAATAATTTGTGGATCATACGAAATGTTGTAAGATATGGGATCGAACTTACGCGCAGCAGGAAGCGTTTAGTTGACTACCACTTCACCACTTTGTTTAGTACCAAGTTTATGCGTTTTTATAGTAAGCCAATACCAGTACTCAAATACGACGGTAAATGAATTGCTTTATTGTCTTTGCTCATAAGATATTCACCCTTGTTAATGAAGTATGAAATAAGGAGAGTCTTAATTCCTTATTGATCCTATATACGTAGGTACATTTTGTAGTAATTATGCAATTTTAAATTAGAGAAATCTTCTTTATAGAAAGATAATATAGATCGCCAATTACTTACTGAGACGTAAACCTTTGCTATGCTCACGCACATCTGTAAAGATATTTCTGTTAATTTTAACGGTATAATTTCATAAAAAAATTGAAAACATATTAAAGTGCAGTGTGCTTACTTAACTAATAAATACTGATACGGTAATATCACAATAAAGGCCTCGGTAAGGTCTCGGTGCGGATGTTCCTCTTTAACGCTGTGACTTTGTTATTTTAGAAGCCACTTTCACATATTAAACAAACCGAGACCGTTGATATGAGCTATGTTTATTTATTTACAAACGCACTGGTTCATACTAACGGAACAACTAAGATCAATAAATAAATCCATTCCTTGTAATTCTCACAGTTTGGGTCGTCGCGTCGCCTGTGCTGAACCTCATTCCATTGAGCACGCGTCACTCTCGCACGCGCCGTTCGCTGCGTAAGCGCATCTCGTTCTATGGCTTTGTGTGGAACCGCCCTCGACACGCTGTTCCCAGAATCGAGCTCGTGGCATTTTTTAGAACGCATAATAATTTGATCGGGAAATATTTATGGAAGGGGTGGCCGGACGCGGACTTGTCGGACGAGTCAATTATCAGCCACTCGCGCTGGTGTCGGTCGCCTGAAAGCCTCGCAATGGGTGGCTAGCCCCAACTTTACCGATGTTAACTTACAATTTATGACGTAGATAGACGAAGGGTGGAATTTCACATGATTTCATTCTCTTTTTTTTGTTGATGCCCCATATCATTATTATCGTGTATAAATAAAGTTTTTGTACATCCAAGGTTAAGAATAGTTTTTGTGCTATCCATTGTCCATAATTTCATTACGAGAAAGTAAAATCTATAATCATGTCATATTTATTATGAAATTAATAACTCAAAAATACATTTTTATTGTATATGCAATATTCAAAACACTAACAATTGTACTTAGTGTCGTACATACTGAATGTATTTGCACAAAATGTATAAATTCGTAGCGCTTATGCTACGTAATAAAGCTACGGTCTCCGTAGCAGTTGTTCAGTGCATCGTTCGTAGGCAATATACACGTAGAATTATTGTATCTCCATCATTATAGCAAGTCATTTCAATACATTGTCATCTTAATGATAGTTATTAATATTAAGATGAAACACAAGAAATTCTAAAGTGTAGAGGGTTTTGATAGAGGTGTAGCAAAGTTACCAAAATAACAGTTAAACCTGTTTAAGTGTAATAAAATAATAAACATTGAAATTTTTATTTATTGAGAAAGCAGAGACTCCTAATCCGTCACTTGTAGGATTCACAAGTTGGATTTTGGCTCTCATATTTATATTCATGTTTGTCTGTATGTTTTTATTTCCAAAGATACTTGTATATTATGGCCAAATGTAGTCTAGAATCTCTCTGTGTTTGATTTAAATGTAATTGACACAAGAATAAATTGTTTTAATATATTTTCTGAACACTTTTCAAATTATATACCTATTTATTTTTCACACATTGCTAATTTTGACTGGAAATACACCCACCCGACAGGGGAAGTAGTACCAAATGGAGGTCGTCCTCCCGGGCCTTCTCCGTCGCCTACTTCTGCTAAATGACGTCTTCGCAGAAGGTTGCGACCGCCGTAAAACAGCTGTCACTACCGGCCATGGAACGTATGACGGTGGGTAGCGAGAGATCTCCTCCGATGACTGCAGCGAGGGCATGGCGCTGTGACGCATGGCGCTGTGACGCCCCGGCGGGGCTAACCGCCAGCGAGTGCTGGGCCGCGTCTTCAATGCAGTCGCAGTGGTAGTAGGCGGGACTCAATTCATTTCTAGCGACCGAGTGCAGGTACTTCTCGAAGCAACTGTGCCCGGAAAGGACCTGCGTAAGTCGGAAGGAAAGGTACCCGTGATGCCGCTCTGCCCACCCACCGGGACAACCAGCGAGTCTTCGTAGCTCGGCCTTTCGTGATAGTGAAGTGCTTCTCTGATGCAACTAAATTGCAGTCTATTTAATGCGTTGGCGATGTGTACATCGCTGTAGCGACACCGCCAACACCACGGCGCCACAGCTCACTGCCTCTTCGGTGACGGCCGCAAAACAGCGTAGACCGTTGAACGCCCCTCTCGAAAACCGAATTGGGCATCCGACAGATCTGGCCCATTATGCAGAGGTGCCGGAAGATGCGGGCAGAGGGTTTCCTCTCAAACAGTTCTTAGATAAATGGGCTGTGCAACCCTAAAAATGTTTCAATTCGAACCAGTAAATCCTGAAATTAGCGCATTCAATTAAACAAATAAACAAAGTCTTCAGCTTTATAGTATTAGTATCGATTGAATATACATTTAGTGATGTGTGTTAGTTCGTGTGAGGCTATACATTTCTGTACGTGAGAAATTTTTGATTGGTTTGGATTCAGAAATTTGTTGCGAGAATCCCATAATTAGTCAGAATGGCGTGCAATGGGAAAGACCTATGTCCAGAAGGTACACTACAATAGGCTGGTGATGATGATTGAGAATTTCATTACAAATGTGTATGAATACTGACTGTGAGAGAGATACCTCGACCGGACTGATACCACTGCCTGACAGAAAACCGGAGCTAATCAATTTCTTCGTTGCTTTTAACCGACGGAGTGATGTCACCGGAGTCCAAACCTAGGGAGATAGAATGACATAAACTTACAGAATACAACTACACAATATACATTAGGAAATATGGATGTATACAATATACACACTAATATATAAACTTTACACACGTATAACTAATATATTTCCATTCCAATGCACGTGAAGTAACGTCAATTGTCGAGCAACAGTTAACATTATTTTTTCTATGAGCGGTACAATCTGTTGACTTGAGTGTTATTCGTTCTTTGTGAGAAATAATCAGGTAATTAATTAATAGTTATAACAATTCAAAAGCGCCAATTTTGTTAAATCGTATAATCTCTATGACTTTTTTTTTATGTACTACCTTTTACCTACTTTCAGTAAAATTTTTGAAAAAATTATACTAAGTCAGTTACAGACTCACTTTAGTGAAAACAATATTCTACACAGGAAACAATTTGGCTTTAGAAGAGGTCGCTCAACAACTGATGCTGGTGTTGAATTATTAGAGACTGTATTTAGTGCTTGGGAAGATAAACTGGATGCATTAGGAGTTTTTTGTGATTTGTCTAAGGCATTTGATTGCGTTTTTCATGAAACATTGGTCAGGAAATTGTATCACTATGGAATTAGGAACACCGCTTTGTATCTTCTTATCTCCTATTTGGGTAACAGGGTCCATAAAGTGGAAGTTAATGGTCATAGATCCGTGGGATCTCTGGTCACTATGGGGGTTCCGCAGGGCTCGATTCTCGGCCCATTTTTGTTTCTAGTTTACATCAATGACCTGCCTAATTTGATAAAGGATAGTCAGGGGATAGTGCTATTTGCGGACGACACTTCACTTTTATTTAAACTGAAGAGACAACAATCTGTTACTGATGACGTGAATGACGCTCTCTCCAATGTCGTGAACTGGTTCAATGTTAATAACTTACTTTTAAACGAGAACAAAACTAAATGTATTAGATTTTTTACACCCAACGTTAAACAAGTAAAAACCTGTGTTCAAATAAATGGAAAGGAATTGGGCCTTGTGGACACCACCAAGTTTTTGGGTATAACTCTGGACTCAAAATTGCAGTGGGGCCCACACATTGATGGATTATCGAATAGACTCAGCTCTGCAGCATACGCGGTTTATAAAATTCGTCAATTAACCGATGTAGAAACAGCTAGATTAGTATATTTTAGTTATTTTCATAGTGTAATGTCATATGGTATTTTGTTGTGGGGGAATGCTACCGATATTCAAAGTATATTTGTGTTGCAGAAGAGGGCTATTCGTGCAATTTATAACCTTAGTTATAGGCAGTCACTGAGGAATAAATTTAAAGAAATTGGTATCATGACAGTTGCATCTCAATTCATTTATGAAAATCTAGTTTACGTTAAGAAAAATATTCATCTATACACAAAGTTTAGCGACGTTCATGATATCAATACTCGAAATAAAGATAAACTCGTGTTGCCAACCACTAGATTACAAAGAGTAAGCAAGTCTTTCCGATGTCAGAGTGTGCGATTTTACAATAAAATTCCAAGCAAATATCAAGAATTAAGTATTACCAAATTTAAGTCCTTAATAAAACAGAAACTATGTGAAAAGGCTTATTACACAGTTTTGGATTATTTAGATGACAAATTTGCTTGGGACTGACGATGCTCACTTCAGTATTTACCTACGTAGGTATCTTGTGTGAAAGTGTTAGACATTTATATTTTTATTGTATGTTGTTTTTATACCAAGTGAATTCCTTTTGTGTATGTAAATGTGAGTATAGTCTAGGCTTGTAATATAAGTTCATATTTAGTATCTTTCTGGTGGCTTTGAGTGTTTTCCCGGTCTACCCAAATGTCCTGCTGACGGTAGTGTCGCGCTTCGGGTCGTAACACGATGGCTGGGGCTCGTATGCCGTCTGTATGGACAGGCCGACTCAAAATCATGGTCCTTTCTTCAAAAGGCCAACCCAGATCCTATACTGTACTCGCACAGATTATTTTTTGTTTTGTAATCAATGTTCTCGGACTAAAAAAAAAAAGGACATCTCTGTGGTTTGTTTCGGCATTTCTTCCCAGAGTGAGTCGTAGGAAATGCCGGTCTCTTCTAGCTGTAAAGTCCGACGTGTAAAAATATCTGAAAAGATTTACTTACAAATAAATATCATTTCATTTCATTTCATTTCATATGGTATAGACCGGCAAACGAGCAGACGTATCGCCTGATGGTAAGCGATTACCGCCGCCCATGGACACCCGCAACACCAGAGGCGTCACAAGTGCGTTACCGGCCTTTGGGGGATGGTGGGGGGGAGATAGGGGGAGGGGTTGGGGTATGGGCCTCCGGTATCCTCACTCACTCGGTGAAACACAGCGCAAGCACTATTTCACACCGGTTTTCTGTGAGGCCGTGGTATCACTCCGGTCGAGCCGGCCCATTCATGCCGAAGCGTGGCTCTCCCACGGTAACTGTGGAAACCTCTCAAAAATGAGTCGTTCTAATATTTTTTAAAACAATTTTATTAATTAATGTGAAAACAAAACTTAGGGGGGAATCTTATAATTATGGTAAAATATAAGTTTCAATCTAAAGGAAAGTACAAAAAAAATCGTTACTATTTATATTATACTAGCTGACCCGGCGAACTTCGTGCAGACAATCAGAAGTTATGTGCGTACACACATACATTTCGGCGATTCATTTATATATATACTAGCTGATCCGGCAAATGTTGTTTTGCCATAAAAAATAGGGGTTTCAAAAATAGATGTTGGTCGATTCTCAGACCTACCCGATATGCACACCAAATTTCATAAAAAACGGTCCAGCCGTTTCAGAGGAGTATGGTAACTAACATTGTGACACGATAATTTTATATATAAGATATGTAGATTTAAGGCCATATTGGGAGGCCAAATTACGGAGGACGACATCGCTGCAAAGAGAAGGAAAACTTGAAACAAACCCGCCTGGAAAGGCTCTAAAGAGGCTCTAAGGCGAGGCCTACGTCCTGCAGTCGGCCGTTTAAGGCTGTGATGATGATGATGAAAGTCATGTTGACAGACTGATTTTTGCTTTAAAACAATTCTCGATATGTGAATTACAATTATGTCTTAGACATCCAACGACGATTTTTGACGACTTTCAGTGTTGTACTACATTCGACTGCACGGTTGGCCTAATGGTTTAAGCGGTCGCCACGCCGCTTTCTACTGCGTCAAGTGTTGTGGGTTTAAATCCCACGTGGGTCAGCACTTTGTCTGATCAACAAATTGTTGTTCTGAGTTTGGGCGTTCTTTGTGTCCGTTTCATGTATGTTTGTAAAGTCTCCCGCGACACAGGATATATATTCCTAATGCGGGAGGTGTCTTTAAGAAAAAAAAAGTATTATAGTTTTGTATACTAAGTAAATGGTAAAACTCAAAGAAGAATCCTTATATTTTGTTAACAATTAGTTCCATAAATTCTTTGAAATACGTCTCTGACAAACCAAGAAGTAAACACCACAGTGATAAAATGAGATTTCCGTTTGCACCATAATTATGTATAGAACGTGACATCTGTGAAGGTACTTCAGTTGGCAAACAAACATGTACGATCCATTGCAATTATATAAATAGTTGATTATCGATATTATATACATCTAGCGTTATCGACGATCTTAATTCCATCCTGCCTCCTTATTCACCGCAGGCATGTTATACGGCGTTATACACACAGCGGTATTAAACTTGAGCGGTTCCCAGAAATTTGGTTTGAGTCCTTGACCACATTGTTGTTCATTAAGGACCAAGGACTACAGGCGGCAAATATATTTGTACGGTATACATTCTTATTATCAGATAAATTCAAGATACCTACATGTTTTCTTAAATGTGTAGTTGAATTATAAGAGAATATAATTAGGCATACAGATTGTATATTATTACTTATATACAGCTTTTAGCAGATTTTGAAAGGATACTACTTTTTGAAGACGATACCCAAAGTGAGAATAGCCGGCAATATAATCGTGGTGGCCGTCAGATTTATTATTCAATAAACATAGATATATATATATACTAGTTGTTTCCCGCGGCTCCACCCGCGTGTATGTCGGTTATCGCGGCAAATAGTAGCCTATGTGTTATTCTGATGTTTAGGCTATATTACTGTAAAGTTTCATCCAAATCCGTTCAGTAGTTTTTGCGTGAAAGAGTAACAAACATCCATCCATCCATCCATCCATACTTATAAACTTTTGCGTTTATAATATTAGTATAAGTATAGATAGATGCTAATATTATGATTTCGTCTTTCTGTCTGTCACGCTTTCACGGTTATATCGCGGGCCCAATTTCAATGGAATTTGTCATGAAGATACTTTGTCTCTTGAGGAAGGACATTTACTATTCTTTACCGCGATAACCGACATACACGCGGGCTGAACCATCGACAAAAGCTAGTATCCTAATAATATTATAAACGCGAAAGTTTGTGAGTATGAATGGATGTTTGTTACACTTTCACGTAAAAGCTACTGAACGGATTTGGATGAAACTTTACAGTAATACACTGAGAGCTACTGAACCTTTCGACTAACGGTGTGTCTGTAAGGCTAGAAACTCTTGTAGTGATGATTCATAACGTGCTAAGTACGTAACCATCGCCTGGCAGGCCTCAGCCCTGCACAACATCATCTTTCATGGGTTTGAAAGTGTAAATAAAATGACAAAAAAAAAGTTGTTCCTGTAAGGCTGACATTTTTATAGGATTTAGTTCATTCATTAAGAAGTTCAAAAACAAAATGACAGGCGATTCCGATGAGCACTAGTACCTGCCAGGCGAACAGAAAGACACACCTTGCTTCAATTACATCATGTTTCTAGCCTTACAGACACACCGTTAGTCGAAAGGTTCAGTAGCTCTTGGTCCATAATATAGCTTATACATCAGAATAGCACATAGGCTATTATTTGCTGCGATAATTGACATACACGCGGGCGGAGCCGCGAGCAAAAACTAGTATGTACATACAGCTAAAGATAGGTCTCTTAATCAATGGTGGCGTGCCCCACACTCAGCCGCCTATTGATAAAGCATTAGTTATATCATATTATACTTACATTTGTAATACAAGTACATTAACCCGAAAATTCGGTATACCTATCGCTTAAATGTTTAATATCAACAGATAAGCATTCACTAATCTTACATAGTCATCGGTATCGTGAACACAACTTCGATTCTTAGTATTGCAATTTTCTTGAAAGTAGCCGCCGTATGCACATTTTTGTCGATTTTGCCCAACCCGTTGAAGATAAAGAAAGTATACATACATATATGTCGTACACCGTTTGCTATCAAGTATTTATTTTAGCATTTATTTTCAAGTATAGATTACAGGTTTTTAAATGGACACACTTTTTACATGTACACTATACGATTCTCTTTCAATACAATGCTTTATGTTTGCAGTTTTATATTAGGTACGTAATAAGTAAAGTTTATAAAAGCAGTTCATGAGATAAAAGTTTTATTATTTATGTGCAAAAAGACTCTATACAATGCGATTAAGTATACATTGTACGATACATTGTATAACTAATCGCATTGTATCACAATAATTCACGTTTTTATTTACAAGTGTACATACATATTTTCGTAAAAACTTAGCTTTTACTGTTACTATTATATTAGCTTTTATACATTTACTAGCTCAGTCTGCGTGTTTATCGATTATCGCGGTCAATAGTAGCCTATGTCCTTCCTCAAGAATCATGGGATTACGATTGTAAATTTCATTTAAATCGGTGCAGTGGTTTAGACGTGAAAGCGTAGCAAACAGACAGACTGAGTTACTTTCAAATATAAAATACTAGCTTTTGCACGCAGCTTCGCTCACGCAGACTTTCATCCCCTGATTTACCCCCTTAGGGGTGGAGTTTAGTAAAATCCGTTCTTAGCGGATGTCTACACCCTATAAGGAACCTACCTGCCAAATTTCAAGTTTGTAGGTGTTATAGTTTCTGAGATTTCGTGATTAATAAGTGAGTGGTATTTCGCTTTTATATATATAGATTAGTATGGAAGTATCGATTAGTACGGATTTATGCATCATCTCATAATTAACTTAAGAGCTACGCTACTTGTCAATGCAGCTTTATCCAGCTCTCCCTATCCAGAGCCGTTTCCTTGACCTCCTTATACGTCGCAACCGCCAATTTTTCCTTAATCTGATCTATTCAACTGTGTCTCAGTCTTCCTCTCTTTCCTTCTATTCTTCCTTCTATGATATCACTTAAGAAGTTATTTTGGCGTATAAGGTGGCCTACCATCTTGCCTCTTCTAATTTCTATACTTAGTAGAAATCAGCAACCTTTTCTCTTTCACTCTTTCTAGAACTTCTTGTCAATGCAGCTTTATCCAGCTCTCCCTATCCAGAGCCGTTTCCTTGACCTCCTTATACGTCGCAACCGCCAATTTTTCCTTAATCTGATCTATTCAACTGTGTCTCAGTCTTCCTCTCTTTCCTTCTATTCTTCCTTCTATGATATCACTTAAGAAGTTATTTTGGCGTATAAGGTGGCCTACCATCTTGCCTCTTCTAATTTCTATACTTAGTAGAAATCAGCAACCTTTTCTCTTTCACTCTTTCTAGAACTTCTTCGTTTTATTTTCAATTTTTTTCCGTCCAGCTGATTGCTTCCATTCTTCTGCAGCACCACATTTCAAAGGCTTCCAGTCTTTTCTTATCCTGATTAGTTATTGACCAAGTTTCACAACCATAAAGGGCAAATCATCTAATTATCTAAAAATCATTTGTTTAGTAACTGTACTGCAATCTATCTATATAAAAATGAATCGCCGAAATGTATGTACGCGCATAACTTTCGATCGGCTGCACCAAATTAAATAATTCTTTTTTTATGTGTTCGTTATTGTTAGCACAAGGGTTGTGTAAAAGAAAAATGAAAACACAACGGGAAAAGCTTTTTTTTGTCCGCGATGGGATGCTGAGACGGGATATGTAAATATGGCGGAACGAAGTTCGCCGGGTCAGCTAGTATCATCCAGAGGAGAATATAAGCACTAAGAGAGTGGTTGAAGCTAAATCACTTTCTTTAGACATTTGTCAGAAAACCTGTTACGTCAAAAGTCGCTATGGTCAAATAAATAACTTTATTATTTGTATTTTAATAAATGTAAACTGTTACATGACATAATATGGCCCGTGTGGTAAATTAAGAATACGGAGGGTCACCTCCTGTTCATCCCTTGGGTGTTGTCGGGTGTTGAAACAAATCCTATATTAATCTGTCTGACAAGTCCGCTATAGTAAGCCAAAACCTCCTTTATTACGTCATACGTATGTGCTATGTGGAGCAATGGACTACTAAAGGCTGTAGATGTGATGATGTTAGTGTATGTATTATTATGCATCACACCGCTAAACTGTATGAAAGCCATTTTTTTAAGGCACAGAGGGCTAACGAGGGCACAGGTCCTCTTGGCCAAGTTGACATTCTACAAACGTTAATGTTATTAGAAAACTAACAAATGCATGAGAATGACGTCATTTCAATGCTAAGGGGAAAAACAATAGATTGGGTAATAATTCAAGAGAATAGATACGTAAGATATTGTAGAAAAAAAATCGACGTAAAACGCTTGCATCTTGGGTAAGAGGTGTGGTCCATTTGCTTCGAAGTATGACTCTCTCACTGCGAAAATTTAACACATTCGCTGCGGCAGCGATCGATCTAAATTTTCTACTAGTGCGGTACGAGACAAATACTGCCCGTATCTATATTGCCTGCTATGCGTTACGACCTCTATTTGCAGTACCGGAACCTGACTTTCAAAGTCCATATAGACGTGAATACTCCCCATATAAATGTTTTATTCAACGAATCGATAGGCTACATCCTCGTGTAAACCAAGCTGCGGTAGCCCCGGGGTCTGTAAGAAATTTCATAAGATACAGGGATTTTTCCAAAATCAGTCATTCACGGCCATATATTTACCGTATAGCATGGAAGTGAAAAAGTGCTAGGGATGGGGTTAATTTCTTAAATGTCAATCGATATTTTAAAGATATTCTTTATGAATCAACATAATTCTTCTATTTGACTAATTGTCAACATAATAACAAATCTTTGTATCTAACTAACCCCGAACCACAAGCCTTGTTACTCCACATGTTTATCAAAACGCTTTCAATCACTTGTATTTTCCTTCTTGATGACGAACTTGTGATTACTGAACTTGATTTTTTAGAATTAGATCTGATACCCGAGCTACTACACCACTGAACAACTTTCTTTATTGCGTCTGCACCTTCACTTTTAATTCCTTTACACATATCATGTTTTTACGTGAACGTCTCATTGTTAGGTAGTCGTCGTTTTTCGTACAAAAATTATCGAGCCCTGACGTACATCTTACTTATGTCCAGCACTAAAGCAAATTGAGATGGTGCGCTGACGCATGCAGTGAGGCGCGGGGTGTGGGGGATACGGCAAGACAGTTGCCGTACCGCACTGAATAAAAATACTTACCTTACTGTGCGTAAAGGCCCGTATTCACTTTGATTAGTGCGAGTGCAGTGATCAATGATTGGTAGAAAATACGCGTGGATGGCGAATTCGCGGTCCACACGTATTTTCTACCAATCATCTGCACTATGCACCTGCACTCGCAATAATCAAAGTGAATACGGGCCTTTACGGCAACTATTTTGCCGTATATTATTAGTGCTCAATATTGTTAAATTAAAAGCAACAAAATTAAAAAGATCACTATCTCTTTTCTAAACGTATGGGAACAAAAGTTACAACCTCGGTGGCGTATTGGTAGCGTATGTGACTACTGTTTAAGTTCTTGGATTCAATTCCCAGGTCAGACCAAATGTTTGCATGATCTTCAAACACTTGTTTTGGGAGTTTTGGTGTAGTATGTTACATACCTATATAACCCAAACCCTACAAACTTTACCAAAAAGTATATAAGTATACCTAATATTAATCAATCTAGCTAACGTAGTACAAGTTCTGCTTAGTTTGAAGCTAGATGACGTTGCGTGTCGGATGTCCAAAAATATGTATTGAATGGTTTGAGGAAGTTCAGAAATGATCCAAAGATACTTAAATATATGTCTATACTACGTATTTAGTAATGTCTTGGTATTATTGAATGGTCGCCAATGTAACAAAAATAAAATTAAGAGAAAGAACAAACAATAAATCATAAAGAATGCAGAAGAACAGCATGGGCGTTATCACACGCACATTATAATCGTTTCTGCTAATTTGTCGCAGTGTGTTGCGGTGCTTCCGGTGCATGTGCAAGACAATGCTGAATGAACCCATTAATAGCACAAGCGAATGAGTGCGTAAACACATGTGTCCAACTACCCCCTCGGCTATCGTCGCTTGGCCACATGGCGCAATTCATTGTTTTATGCCAAGAGGACATTACGTTCATTCACTAATTCGAGACTTGTGACTTCCGAGAATTATATTTAGTATGCCGAAATGTTCCCCGGAATGTTTTATTTACTTCCGTTGTTTTGTGTTGACATGTTTCCTATTATTCTATATGGCTTCGGAAGTTGTTTTTTTCTTGAAATATAACTCTTATCTTACGCTCCACCGTAACCTAAGAAAATAACATTTAGAGTAAGAATATATTGTGCAAGCCTTTGTCAAACATGACACATTAATACGTGACATATTTTGTGCGTTATACTTTTTTTGTTCCTATGTAACGAGCACGGAGTCATTTTGATATATTATTAATTTAAAAATATCCACTTTCTTAGTGTGAGCTTGATTGCATAACAGTGCAAACGTGTGTTATGGGACCCACCACAAGGGGGTTATCTGTGGGATGAAAGAACTTCTCTTTTATCTGGCGCACGTACGCAGACCTATATGTGATGAATATGTGTGTAGATGAAGTTCTTTGTACCCCGTTTTGTACAAATGTGACGCACGGAAGCATATATCACATATTTAAAACTATATTATTTTTGATTTTATAAATTTGACAGTATTCCATTCCATCTGTCTGTTCCGTTTTCGCAGCTAAACCGCTGGACTGTGTAGAATGATTCTTGAGGAAGGACATAGGCTAATACCAATATAAATACCAAGGTAGGAGAGCCACGCTGATTTCAGCACGGATGGCCGGCTCGACCGGGGCGGTACTACCCTCGCACAGAAAATCAACGTAAAATGACAGCGTTCGTGCTGTCGTGTTTCGTTGGTGAGTGCGAGACCGGAGGCCCAAATGATGCAGAAGTATCACTAGGCCGCCATGGTGTGGGTCGCCATGCTGCATTGTCTGCATTCGCAATGATTATGGTGGCCACCACTCTTGGATTCTGCTTATGCTTTCCATCAGGCAGAGTAGAGTCATTTTGGCGGGCCAATCATAAAAAAAAATTTACCGAATAATCGAGATACACGCGGGCGGAGCCACGGGCAGAAGCTAGCACTTAATTTTAGAATTATACTGGTACAGCCACTTCATATTTTGACTTTTCTTAGTACAAAGTGTATTTAATGATAGTTCAATACAACTTATTCTATCATTGTACGGAATTTGTAAAATGATCAATAAAGTTGAAAAATACATTCAAAATAGTCAATAATCAATTGCCAGACGACCTATAAGTAAACTAAATACTTTCCGTGCGTGAAACAGTTAATCTGATTTCAGGTACCAATTGCGGTATTTGCTTTGATATGCCATTGTATTTACCTGTATTGCATTCACAGGCATAGGAATGGCTTGACCAGAAGTTTTACTTTGACTTCAAAGTTTAATTTAAAGTTTTATTTGAAAAAGTATAAATTAAGCTTTGAACTTTGTAATAGGTTTAATTAATATTAGTTTTCAACCGACTTATTAACGAATAACTCAATATTCCCGTATGATCCCATTTAAATTTGGTCCAGATTGAAGTCGGTTTTTCTTTTTGTTAAAATTTGTGATTATTATTAACCGACTTCAAAAAAGTAGCAGGTTATCAATTCGACTGTTTTTTTTAAATGTTTGTTATCTCATAACTTTCGACTGGGTGAACCAATTTTGATGATTCTTTTTTTATTTGAAAGCTGTTGCTTCCCATGTGGTCCCATTTTAATTTGGTCTAGTTTTAACATGTCATCCATGAGAAAACCATATAAGTCTTCAATTTGCATTAAGTATGTGCGCGACAAATTGACAAATAAGAATAACTCAATATCATGCCAACCGTTTTGGTGATTCTTTTTTTATTTGAAAGCTGGTGCTTCTCATGTGGACCCAATTCAATTTGGTCGTTCTTGAAGTCGTTTTTTTTTTGTTATAATTTTGTATTATTTTAGTTACCTAACTGAACAAGCTAGCACTTTTTTTGTTAATGGAGTGGAAGATCCTCATGAATGTCCTTTGTCTACTGGGGGGAGCCAAGGTGTCTGTCGGACTCTTACCTACTAAAAACCACCCTGGCGTTGCTCTGTTTGCCAATAGGCGGGGGAGCGAGAAACGCAATTGCATTCTTCCGCCACCCCGACAGTAACAGCCTAACACTAATTTAACATTACCAGAATTATTATATTTACGATACTCAGAACTAATTATACCCTAATCAAGCCCGAAAACGTTATATTAATGATAGCTGACCCACGCAACGTCGTTTGCGTCTCACATTTCCCGTAGCGTGATAATTTTCCCCCGTTTTTTAAATATTTTTCATTGGTGCTCCGCTCCTATTAGTCGAAGCGTGATGATATATAGCCTATAGCCTTCCTCGATAAATGTACTATCCAACACTGAATGATTTTTTAAATCGGACCCGCGTTTCCTGAGATTAGCGCGTTCAAGCAAACAAACAAACTCTTCAGCTTTATATAATAAGTATAGATATGAACAAGTTTAATCGAAAAAATAATCATTAGATACGTAGACTATCTCGAAAGTAACACAAATCATTTTACGCTATCTTAATTTCGTAACCATGTTTTATGTAATCGTACCAGTGCATTATTTTAAGTTTATAAAATACTAGCTGACCCACGCAACGTCGTTTGCGTCTCCTATTGCCCGTAGCGTGATAATTTCCCGCCGTTTTTGAAACATTCTTCATTGGTGCTCCGCTCTTATTGGTCTTAGCGTGATGATGTAATAGCCTATAGCCTTCCTCGATAAATAGGCTCTAACACTGAAATAATTTTTCAAATTGTACCCGTATTTCCTGAGATTAGCGCGTTCAAACAAACAAACAAACTCTTCAGCTTTACATATTAGTATAGATGTATTTATTATACTCTTCTAAGATCTAATACTCATAATCAACAACACCTTTATTTGGATAAAGATTAATGTTAGGTATTAATGTTGATAAAACTCTTTGGCAAATAACTCATTAATTAGGTACCAACTCTTAGCGTCTTATACTCGTGATAACTTCTAAACGAAATGTCCGATTGGGATGAAACAAAAAGTATTTAACTTCTACATAAATACCCTTGATAACATAATGCTTAATTTGGATAAGGATTAATATTACGATACACATTTAACGTAGTTTCTTTCTTCAGACGATTTAATAATTTTTTTGAACACAAAAGTGGTTATTGTGACTAAACCACGACAGTTAGATATATGCTGTCGCGGACTTTTTTGTAGATCTTAATGGGACCTATAAACCCGTAATACATTATTTTGTTCTATTGCATATGCATATATGCATAGTATTTGCAGCGCACACAAAAATAAGTTTTCGATTTCGCACCTTGGGTTACGAAATAGCAATTTTCTTACGGATCCCTAATTTTTTTGAACATAAAATATAGCCTATAGCCTTCCTTGATAAATGGACTATCCAACACTGAAAGAATTTTTGAAATCGGACCAGTAGTTCCTGAGATTAGCGCGTTCAAACAAACAAACTCTGCAGCTTTATAATATTAGTATAGAAGTATTGGGATAAGCAATGTTATCAATGTATCGATCAATCATCGGCATGAACCCAGAGTTATCCGCAATCCATTATGATCCTTTGATTAAAACCAAAAAGTTACATATAAAAATTATTGTAAATGAATCAAATCTATATTTAAATACTTATTAATACACGAAGCAAAAACTTTGCACCCTTTTTGGCGAAAATTATGTGAAGGGAGGAGTATGAAATTTTGCACAGTTAATGTTTTTATGAAGCAGGAGTGCAGAGTGCTAAACCACTGGGTTACAACTCAGTTCGCCTAAATTCAGGTGTTTTTATGGTATTGATCAAAAATATACCCGATTAAAGTTTAAGGAATATCTTCTACAGAATAAGTTTTACTTAAACCTCGATACGCGTTTATAAAAGCGATAATTTAGAACTGCGGCACTCATAATTAGTGTAATGTGTGGATGACGAAGGAAATATTTTAGTGGCATACTGACAGAAGAATTCAGATATTTCTTACAGATAAACACACATAATTTCTTAATTAAGTTCGTATCTATTTAGTCTGATAATATGAAAAGTTTTTGATAGGAAGTTGAAGAAAGTTTTACATTTACATTATATTTGGAATGTCAACTTGGCTGAGGGGGCAGGGCCGTCCCTACCTGATTCAGAAAGAGACGAGATTTGATCTACGGTTTTGTCACTCACTGGGTGAAAAACAAAGAAAGAACTGTTTAGCATCGGTTTTCTTATAATTATTTATTAGATACCTAGCTTTTTTTGGAGTGGCTTCGCCCTGGGGTATTACCCGCGGTTCTTGTTGCACCTTTATGTTGTACCTTTACAACAACAAAGCTAGTGTAAAAAAACTAAAAAAAGTCAAGTTACTCCTCTTATATCATCAGCTATCTGCACAACAAGCACAAACAAGGTCCAGTTAGCTATCACAACAAAGTCTTATGACTTTATTTATTTCAAATTATACAATTAAATGGAAATAATTGACAGTTTCATCGTTTTAAGAAGGTACTGGTAAAACTAGGTATAACCTGTATCTAATAATTAATCTGTGCCTGTATATTGGGAGACAGTTTTCAGTCGCATAATTTGTTTAAATTATATTTTCATCCCACCAGCTCGTAAAGAGTATTTTTGCGCTTCGATATCTGAGTGCAAAAGCCGTTTTTATCCTCTAGACGAATAAAGTAAATTGAATTTAGAACATCGCTCGAGTGCACTAAGTTTGTGAATTCAAAACATTATTAAACCTATTTACTTCTACCTCCATGGTGCGATTAATCATACAATATTTTTTAATTTGTTAAAAACTCAGACTCGGAACCTTCTTGGTGTAGTTTTTTTTAATTTGCTCTGCCCGCACCATTTTCTTGTTAAGTAACTATAGCAACTTAACTTTAATTTTTTCTTAATTTATCTATACATCCATACAAATAAATAAAATTGAAATGTCTGTTTGTAATATTAAAATAACCGCTTTTTACTAAATGCATATGTAAGTATACACGGTACATATACTTAAATATTATTTTTATAATTTCTGTTCTGTTACATTTTCTGTCTGTCAGTCGGTCTGTCTGTCTGTTTGTTCCGGGTAATCTCTGGAACGGCTGGACTGATTTCGACGTGACTTTCACTGGCAGATAGCTGATAATCTAAGGAATAACTTAGGCTACTTTTTTTAGACTAGCTTTGTCCCGCGGTGTTCCTCGCGGTACAACAAAAACCGCGGGTAACACCGCGGGGTTGAGCGAGTACCTAAGTATTTTTCAAAAAATTTAAAAATTAATCTGTAATACTTACCTATCATAATGTAGTACCTAATAAATATTAATACCTAAACTGAAATAAAAGTATCTTATGATTGTTAATGCGTTTTTTGCATTTAGTTGTTTCCTCGCTGAGGTGGAATGAAAAGTTACGTGTTGCACTCCAGTGCAAAGATTTTTCACCTCGTGCTCTTTTGATTCCCTCGCTGACGCTCAGGATTCTAATTTTTGAAGGATTTCAATTTTAGAATCCTTCGCTTGCTCGGTCATCAAAATTGAGCACGCGGTTAAAAAGCAACTTTGCACTCTTGTATAACAAATAACTATTGAAGGTGCTGCTGCTTGCAATTCGAAAATAAAAAAAAAAACTTGAGCCGTCACGGGACGCCTGGCAGATGTGAAACATCGAAATAGTTTTGTATAAAATAAATTGACTGTTTATTACATTAATATTATGTTTTATTAAATACAAAAAGTCAAAACGGCAATTCTCGCTACACCAAAAATCAGGTTTACCCGCGCCTCTAGATGATTCACATCAAAAATTACAATACACAATAGTATAGTGGCGAAGCGTCGCCACGGCAATCCCTTACCTATAGATGTTTCGCATCAATATTCCGACTGACTTATTATTTGGTATAATATGTGTATATTTGTAAATGCACATAAACTACACACATCAAAAGTGTCTAGGGATCAACATATGTGTCTAGGGATCAACATATGCCAAAGCCACATCTCAATCTCAAGAAATCCGCATAAAAATGCTTGATCCCTAGACACTTTTGATGTGTGTAGTAACGAAATTATTTGCTTCATTGCTTTCACCAACTAGGTTCAAAATTCCATTCGAATAATTACTTTAAACCACATAATCCCCCGCTGATATTTAATTGCCTTGAGCGATGTTTTGTCAGCTTGCTTTTCTTTTTTATTTTAGTGGCGTTCGCGGCGGTAGGTAAGCACTTACCCACCGCCACTGCAATAAAACAGGGAACCGCTAATGTCTAACTTTAATTTTATTTCGCACCGAGTACTATTTCTGCAGATTGTACTTTCAAAGACAATATTTATATTAGTTTTACTACAAAGCTATGATTTTTATGGAATCTTACAACTAATTTTCATGCTGCTACTGCCAGACGTTTGATTATTTATTTCTATACCTACTAGCTTTTTTCCGCTAATCCGCCCGTGTGTATGTCATTTAACGCAGTAAAGAGTACCCTATCTCCTTCCTCGAGAGTAAAAGTATCGCCATGCCAAATTTCACTGAAATCGGTGCAGCGGTTTAACTGTGAAAGTGTAACATGCAGACAGACAGACTTACTTTCGAATTTATAACATTAGTATGGATTATGTTTACATACATAACAATACTTTGATGATAGAAATTGTTAACTGAAAACGTACGCGTACTTGCGAGTTCGTAAATGCTTACTTTTCTGAATTTGGTGTCCAATTAACATACCGAAGTTACCGAAATAAACATGAATAAGTTAATTTTACCGAGAGACCCGAGCCCAGCACAGGGACGTTATGAGTTTTTGATGATGAAGTTAATTTTATATTCGGTAAGGAAGTGCTCTCCTATATTTTTTAACTTATTTTTATAAGTTTATAGTAGAAAAGTTATTCAGTTTTAATGAATTTACTTGTGAAACTTTGGAGGAACGAGTGTCTCCAACACAAAGAAGAACAAGGATCCTCCAACAGTGCGATTTTATTATACCTGGGGGGATCTAGGTTGATTTTGGAAGCAGGGCCCGATCCAAGTGGGGGCAAGCCGGGCATTTGCCCAGAGCGGCAAAAAATGAGGGGCGGCAAAATTGACTAATTCCTATCTTAGAAATAACTTGCGTACGGATAGCTAATGGCTACATTAGCCATCCGGACTTAAGTTGGCATGTTGAGAATTTTATGTGCCACCTTCCAACCTACTTCAAGTTCAATGGTGGACGGTAATATTTAAGTATTTAACTTATCTGAATTATTTAACTTCGAAGAAAGAAGCAAAAAAAAACCGACTTCCAAAAAAACATCCAACGAAAACTCTCTGTCAAAAAACACTAAAAAGCGTATAAAATAAATTGGCTCTTCATAAATTGCTATGTGCCAAATCTTGTCTATACCTAATTCTTTATTCATTTAAATAGTAGTATTATAATGTGTGCTAGGTACCTAGAATCTGTTTGAAATCGGTGCCAAGCCAAAAAAAATACGAACGAACAATTACAAACATCTAAGCGATAGTCGCTTGGCACCGGTATAGACAAGATTTGGCACATAGCAATTTATGAAGAGCCAGTTTATTTTACGCTTTTTACTGTTTTTTGACAGAGAGTTTTCGTTGGATGTTTTTTTGGAAGTGGCTTTTTTTTAAGATTTTTTTTCAGTTTTTAATGCAAACAATCGTAGGTAAGAAGTAAGTTGAACTACTTCATGAAAATTCTGTTGATGCATATAAATAAATTTAGTGGTTACGAACTTTTATACAATATTTCAACCCCTTTTTCACCCTCTTACGGTTAAAATATCCAGAAACGCTTAAAAACATTTCTACTCATTTTTAATCAGTAGCCCAAAGATAAAGTTTCATGTTCCTAACTTAAGCCGTAGTCACACGTTGTTAAAGTGTTATGATGTGTTTCTATGTAACGTGTGACTACGGCTTTTCAAACTTGTTTCATACTTTTTCAGCGTCGTTTTTTGTCGTAGTCGGGTTTTATTTTTTATTTTTTTTATTTAAAATATTTTGGTGCCATTATTAATATAAAACATATATATATTTGAAATGTATAAGTAACGCCCTTTCCAATGATACCAAACACGGTATATTTATCTCAAATATTTTTTTTAATTCATTACTTTATGTCGGCTAGAGGGCGCCACATTAGATTCAGCGACACATCATATAGCCTATAACCAGCAGACGATCAAGACGCTTCTAACAATACCTCATTTGTCCAGTTCTAATAAGTAGTTAAGGAGCTATGAGGGAACAAATGAACATACATACATACATACATAGCCCGTCAAAATCATAACCCTCCTTTGGCTTTGCCGTAGTCGGGTAAAAATGACGGACTTCCACACAAAGTTTCAACCCCTATTTCACCCCCTTAGGGGAAAAAATTTCAAAATTCCTTCCTTAGTGGGTGTCTACTCAATAAAACGATCCATATGAATAACTGAAAGAATACAAATTATGGTCTAGACGTACGTGTAATATTAAAATCATCCTCTAATCCTAATCCCTAACCTTACCTAAATAATTTGAAAGAATACGACTAAAGGTAACATATATACATATGATATTTAAAGATTTATCATTCAACTCCTAACCCTTAAGGAGTTGTACCTTACATCATCAGCTCATCATCATAAAATGATTACTATCAGACGCAAATACCGGTGTACGTTCAGAAAATATACGAAAAACATAGTATGTGCCTATAAAAAATGAGGGTTTTCCTCGTTTTCCCTGGGATTCCATCATCAGATCCTGATATGGCAGCACTGGGACTACCTCGGGAGCATACTCTTTCGAATACAAAAAGAATTTTCAAAATCGGTCCAGAATTGACAGTGTAATCGGTTAACATACATTAAAAAATAAAAAATACATACAGTGGAGGAGGTACAAAGGAGGAGGTTCTATACCTCCTCCTTTTTGGAAGTCGGTTAAAAAGTAGGGATCCACAAAAAGTACCGATACCTGAGTAGTATCGATACTTTCATTTCGATACTAAGTGCCTATATTTGGACACGATACTTTTGTTCCGATATTTTTGAGGAATCGATACTTGTATAAGTACTAGATACTTTTAACAAAAAATTACGCTGAGAAAGTATGAAACAAGTTTAAAAAGCCGTACCTAACGATACCTTATTTGTCCAGTTCTAATAAGTAGTTAAGGAGCTATGAGGGAACAGATGAACATACATACATACATACATACACTGTCAAAATCATAATCCTCCTTTGGCTTTGCCGTAGTTGGGTAAGGCAGTTTTTTGGTTCATCATAGTTTGAGGAATCGATACTTGTATAAGTACTAGATACTTTTAACAAAAAATTACGCTGAAAAAGTATGAAACAAGTTTAAAAAGCCGTACCTAACGATACCTTATTTGTCCAGTTCTAATAAGTAGTTAAGGAGCTATGAGGGAACAGATGAACATACATACATACATACATACACTGTCAAAATCATAATCCTCCTTTGGCTTTGCCGTAGTTGGGTAAGGCAGTTTTTTGGTTCATCATAGTCATCATACATAGGAGGCAAGATTAGCCCGAGACAGGGAAAAATAGCACAAGGGAAAAGAGGCCCATACGCAGCAGTGAGTCGTAATAGGTTGATGACGATGATAAAGTTGAAAGGTACATAATTATGTCGATAAAATGATATATCAATCCATTCAGTAGTTTCTTTCAAATGCCTTAAAAGAGATACATTGTATACTTACTAACATAAAAACACTCATCAACTTTCGTATAGGTACTCCTTCAGATTGGCTCAAAAGGCATCACGGGAGCCTCTCATACCGGCTGACGCAGGTGATCACTGGAAAAGGATTTTTCGGGGATCACCTGTGTCTGATCCGAAAAGAGCCAACGTCTGAGTGCCACCTCTGCGATGGCCAGACACGTGTGGACACGGCGCTCCACACGCTGGTAGAATGTCCTGCGTGGGACGAGCCGAGGTGTGATCTCGTGGCGGCCATCGGAGTAGGGGTTCTCTCGCTCGGTAACATGATTGAGGCCATGTTGCGGGGCGGGAGCGCGTGGAACTCTGCCGTCTCTTTCTGCGAGCAGGTTATGCTTGCGAAGGAGATGGCGGAGCGGAACCGGGAGAGTTTTAGAACTCTCCCTGTCCGCCAGGCCCGGCAAAGGGCCAGGTACCGCAGACGACTCAGGCGCCGGAGATCGCAAAACGATCTCCGTCCTCCATAAGCGCAAGCCTGAGGGTGACAGGTGAGGCCACCAGGCACCCTAGCAGAAGCAGGCCGGGACGGCGGCGCGAGTTCTATAAAGTGCTCGCGCCCTATTGTGAATAGGTATTAGGGTTCCTACACAGGATCACCTCGGGCCACCTACAAGTGTAGTGGGTGGCCCGAGGTACGTCGGGGTTCCAGGGATTTCCTTTCGAGGGAGCACCTGGTTACCCGGCTTCCAGTACCCGAGATGGTGTGCAATTTTTAGTCGGTTCGAGTCCGACATAACCACCAGTCGGTGGTATCCGAGGGGATTCCCGCACAAGGAAAAAAAAAGTACTTCTTCAGAACTATTCAGAAGGCACAATAGACTGACGTGATTATTATAGGTAGGTATAATCCCAAAAATATCACGTATTTTATGTAGATACTTGTAAACTTAATATCTCCCAACATAACTAGCTCATGACTTATATTTATTTATTTATTTATCAACTTTATGCACTAAATATGTACATCTGCGGACTTAATGCCCAGGGCATTCTCTTCCAGTCAACCATATATCGTTTTTTGTATGTAAAGGGCGGCGAAAATCATCCTTGCCCGGAGCGGCTAAATAACTAGATTGGACCCTGTAATTGGAAGTTGTACCTATACATGCATAACGGGGGAGATTTCTCGCGATACACGATTACCTAGCAGTCACTCCGAAGTCAGTGTGTCTTCGGCAAATGGCGCTGTACATTATTTGAAAGTTGCAACAAGATCTTACTTCATACCATAAGCAAGTTCTAAATATTTCAGTTATTCGTTTCATATTTAACTTGAATGAGTAGCACAAATATGTTGCCGTTTTTCGAGTGCCCCGAAATGTGCCTCCCAGGGGTAATTTGGGCCTCCGGTAACTTCTGTCACTGGTCGAGTAGATGAAAGAATTGTTTACACAGAATTTATGTGAAGCAGTCGCCGTATCACACCAGTCCAGACAGTACGTATAGGCATAAGAATGGTTCTCCTGCGACTAACCGAATTTGAAAAATTAAAAATTTAAATTCAACAGTCAAGACCAATAAACAAAAAGGGCTGAGCCTTATAACCTACGAAAGCATTTATTTTTACGATTTCCTGTGGTCTACTGACCTGGTGAATCGTCGACCATCACGGATGTGAATACATGAAAAAAATGTAAGTAGCAAACCCAACAAACCCTTTTTAAAAACTATCAATGTACGTGCACAAAATGTTATTTTTGAATTTCTTAAAGATAACATCGTTTCCTGTGCTTTTCATTTTTCGTTTGTTTAAGTACCATACAACGCATCGATGTAAGGCGAATACCTGTGGGACAATGAGCAGGTATTGAGGTATTGACAATATATCAGATACGCAGTTATGTTGTTGTGTCGTTCTACGACGCACTGGCGCCAGATATCTTATTTCCATTGTGTTATTGGCTATTACCTATTCTTTAGAGCATGAAGATGATGGACAATTGATGCTGGAACTTCCTGGGAGGCATTCTCTTATTTTCATTGTGAATCGAGAATTCCCCAGGTTTTGTTTCGCTGGCGCTTCGTTTAATTTTATTTCACGGTTTTGAAGCTTAGGGTCTTTACACAATGCACTTGCCGCGTATTGATTTATTATGAATATTATTTACTTAGTTCTATCTTGCTTGATGTGTTGATAACATAACAATTTATACTTTGTTTGCACATTTACCGTGAGCTTTATCAATGCATCGGTGGCCGGATACGAACCGTCTCGCCGTCTTCCCTGCCCTTATCTAAGTAAATATAATATACATAGTATATACATACTAAAATGTAATGCAACTAATAAGTTAAGCGAATTCTCCCTGTGCATGCAAGCCCGCATCGTTAGGGTTTATGCGCAATGACTTAATTGAGATATAAATATGGTCAATTTATAATGATTGGTGATATTTTTATGCCAGCAAATAGTGGTCACGTGTCTGAAATTCGCTACAATTGCTTGTCGTGCACCACCCTAATCAACTGAACTGCTCTGAATGATGTGATTATTATCCTTCGCATGTATGTGGTACACAAAACCGTTTAATTTCATAGGGGTAAAATTGATACGCGAACAGTCAAAGTTTACTCGGTTCAGCTCTTTACAAACGTTACGTTTTCATTATGGTTGTAAAATCGATAAACGCAGCCATTGGCATATGTTAGCGACTAAATGGCGCCCTTCCATGAAGGACCGCATAAACTAAAACATCTATGCGCAATTTAGATTACCGTATCGTGGGAATCGTTGTGTATTGACAATGATATGTGAAATTGACAAATATATGGCGCGGGATGACATCCTCGCATTCGTCTTATGCAGTAAAAGAAATATGTATTTTAAAGTTAGATAATCATATTAAAATCACCGCAACATTTTGTCAACGTTTTAACGTTTCTCATAACCTGATTCCCATGGAATCAGTGTTACATTTCCCATATTATGTTTATCAATTGGCCGTCATGTCATTCTATAGCTCAATTTGGTCGATAAACGAATGAACTGTGGTCGTACTGACGTATAAACCTCTAACATTATGTTACTCTGCACAAGTGATACTGCAAGTGACGTAATACTCGAGGTCAGAGATGTGTCACCAAAATCTTATTCAATATCAGACCAACATTTTATCATTCTAAATTTCGTAAGTGTGCTCAAATAAAACGTATAAATCAAAACTTTTATCGAAATTTATGACTAAATTATGACGTTAATTACTTACCTACTTTCACAATAGATGTGAGTAAATTGTTTATGTATTTAAAAAACTAGTACATGAATATTAACACGGTCACATACTTAATCTCTATACTAAACTTTATTTACGATCACGTCCTTTGTGAAAGTTGATTGTATCTGATTGAATCTTCAAATGTCGAAAATATCTAAATTAGCTACCTGGGTCCAGTAAATGTTCCCTGTGAATGCGTGCAGGCATACAAACATGCATTGAAATAAAATGTCGGAGACAGCATTCCCGACAAGTGGCACGGTATATTACATGTATGAATGTATGTGTAGTGTTATAAATTTTACGGAGAACGCGCGACAACTGTTTGTACAGTGTCTTGGAATTTTGTAAGCTGAATGTCACTTCTGTTCTATTTAATTCATCCTAAATACATAAATTAAAAGTATTAAGTTAGCCTTACCCCTTTTTAATTAATCCAACTTTATATCATATTATGCTTTTTTTGGTGTTTATTTAAGTAAACAGTCTCTAAGCATATGAAGGTTATTGTGATTGCATTTGTTTAAATAAACAGTATCGCGGCAGGGGGTCCCAAGATGTTGAGATAATTGTCATAGAGTTAGTCAATTCTTACACGTACGAGCACCCTCACATCTCTACACAATAAACCACAGATTTTAAGAATGTATCTTCTTGGGCATATTGTGTTAATTACTTGCATAGGTACCAATTGTTTTATTCTTTCTAACTAAAACCCATTATTACCTGTACTATTTTGGCTTCTGGCTTCTGTTTTATTTGTTACTTAATTATCGGTATAAAGTGATAGTTTTATTATTATTACAACTAGATAGGATATTAATTATAAAAATGTAAAATTTCACACTATAACTCCAGGCTTCGTTCGTCTTACTACAGTCGATTTGTTAACCGACTTCCAAAAGGAGGAGGTTCTCATTTCATCGTTTTTTTTTTATGTATGTACATCGATTACTCCGTCAATTGTGGACCGATTTTGAAAATTCTTTTTGTATTCGAAAGGGTATGCTCCCCATGTGGTCCCATGGCCACCATATCAGGATCTGAAGATGGGATCCCAAGGAAATCGAAAAAAACCCTCAAATTTACGTGAGCGCCTGCAATGAAGTTAAGAGCAATTGTCTGCATGCCTTCATATTCTGTAGAGATTATTTAATTTTAAATGAAATGATGATGAGAGACTTGAGAAAGACTAAAAAGCGAAAAATAAAAAAATCTTCGTTTAAAAAAACCGACTTCAAAAACTAAAAAGTATAAAATAATTTAATTTGTATGTGCTACCTATTCATAGGTTTGAAGTCGGTGCCAAGCCGAAATGTAATAGTAAGTACCGCACTCGCCGCGCGTGACCTTGAGCGGGATTGCTGCTCTTCGCGTTGAACAAAACAACCGAAGCGTCGGTGACGTCGAAATATAGCGAGTGTGGTACCTAATATTACATTTGGCTTGGCACTGACTTCAAACCTATGAATAGGTAGCACATACAAATTAAGTTATTTTATACTTTTTAGTTTTTGAAATCGGTTTTTTTAAACGAAGTTTTTTTTTTCGATCCAAAGGTTGCCTGTAAGAAATTTCTTTTTAGCGATAAGACCGCCAGTTGTTCATGGTCATTAATTTATTGTGTTCTTTATTGCATTTTGTATTAACTGGTGTACAAAATATTTACAACCTTAGGTAGAAGGTTGTAAATATTTTGTCTATCTGTTACACATAACTGTAACAGAAGTTTTACTGTAAATATAGATACATAACCATTTTCTCGATTATTGACAAAAATATACGTTAACGTGGGCAATTGAGGTAAAGAACCACCCCACACTATAGTCAGGCGTGCGATCCATCTCGGTGGCATTCACTAATGGACGCTCGAAATCATCGTATTACTTTTGTATCATTGTCCACATTTTTTTCATTTTATACGACAATGACATTACCTCTGCCACACAAAGGTGACGTCAATATATTTGCACTTTTTGTAAGATTCTGTGGTAAGCTTTATAATGGTTTTATTGACAGCACATGATACTTTTTAAATTGCATGTTCATATTACGAAATAAAGTTGTTATTTTGAATTTAGAAACTGAATTATTTTGTTTTTGATTGTGTGCGTAATATTTTCTTTCTTGAAATTAAGAAATGTTAAGTGCGCATTGGAACTATTTGGTTGTCTAAGTGGGGCAGTTGGTGGCGACGATGCGCCGCTCTACCCTCAAGGGTGAAACTCCGATGCAGCAGGAATGCAACTTCGCCAACTATCACACGCCCAACATGAGTTGAATCTTTTTTAAAAGGGCGCAATTCCTGGAAGCGCTTCTCGAGCGGCCGGAGGCTGGCGCTCGCAGTCCATTGTGGCGCGGCCGGCTAGTTTTGATCTTATTGTTAATGGGACGCCAAGTTTTTTCAACCGTGTTCGGAAAAAAGGTATCATAAGACCCCAGCGGAAACGTTACGGACCCTTATGAAGTAAAATGGATATGTTCTACGAAGGAGGTGTTATTTTAATCGTAGGTTGGCTTTGTTGTTCAGGAATGTAGATAGCCTGTCATAATTTTAATGGGCAGTTTCTAAGATATTCTATGAACTTGATAGTGTTCACGTACTGAATATTCATCAGGATTTCATCTTGAGGGTCAGCCTCTACATCGGAATGTAATCATCAAGCACTAGTCTCTATCTAAAACGCATTATAACAATAGGTTTATCTTTGAGCACACAATTAATTTCAAAAGCTTACCCCAAACTGGGTACTGCTTAGTTCTTGAACGCAAAACTCAAAAGTTTGAAAGATTGTTTATAAATTTTCCAACGATTTAAGATATTCATTCGGTGTACTGAAAAACTCCCTATTGATTATACAAATGCAACTTAATACACACAAATAAATAAATTATACACATAGGTTATGTCCGAAAGTAAGGTATCAGGCAGGTTCTTGCAATTTTTTTATAATATTACAAGTTAAAGAAAACTATCGTGAAAAATAATTAAAAACTATCCTTGAAGCGGGCTTATATCGTGTCAAAAATGTCGGTGCAAAACTTATGGGTTCTTGATGCCTACACAAACCAAATTTTAAATATGGAGAGATATAAGTACATATTTAAATACATATACGAATATTAGATTTATCTACAGTTTTAATTAAGCAATTACCTTATTTGTTTGTCCTTGATATTAAGTACCAAATTATTGAAAGTATCTAGATAACCGATCTTTGCTTGGTATTTTTTTGGCATTTTTTAACAATCCTAGCTAGATTGATGTATCGCCCCCGAAATCCCCTTCATACTAAATTTCATAAAAATCGTTGAGGTCTTTCCGTAGTTCAGATTACATGTATGTATATTTTATTATACATATAGTTTTAGTATGTATATTTAAAAGAATATTGCAATGTAATGAATGTTTTCGAAAGATATGAATTTAACACATTAACACTAAACTGTAAACCTGAATTGTTAATTGAAAGGACCAGACAAAAATTTACGGCCGAAAACTAATAACTTGTATGGTGAAAGAGTATACGATTATTTAATCTCTTCCCTTCTAAATAAAATTCCAGAGGAGATACAACCATCGTATATAATAAAATTTTAACAAAATAAAAACCGACTTGATTTCTCTTGGATGCCATCATCAGATCTTAGTGTCCTTATCATGGTACCACCATTGGGATATCTCCTTTCCATTAAAAAAAGAATTATTAAAATCGGTTCATAAACGACGAAGTTATCCGCGATCACACATAAAAAAAACATATATACGGTCAAATTGAGAACCTTCTCCTTTTTTGAAGTCGGTTAGAAAAAGAAAAACATGCCTTCTAATATAAAATCAAAAACCACTATCTGTCGAATGTAAACAACATTATGTGTTGCATAGATTGATATTTAACACGAATTTAAGTCCATGTTGAGTGTTAATTTGTGTAATACGCTAGTTCCTAGGGACTCACTGTTACCCTGCGTGGTTTTCGTGTTGCAGATTTCAAATTTGTGTCTGTAAATGAACGTGTAATGGAAACAATAAGAATATATTAAATACACAACTAACTAAATGAAATGAATGAGTATGATATGAATGAAAAGAAATAAATGAGTACCTAAGGTAGAGTAAGAGTATTTTAACACGCAGTTTCTTTTGTGTAATTTAATAATGAAGGTCCACGTCATCTCTGCTTCTCTGTTAAGCATAAACTATTCAAAGTCGTAGTGCATGACACTAATAAAGAGAGCATCCAAAAAACGCAATAACGTTCACTAGTTATGCGGGTTTCAAAGTTTACCTTTACATATTTATTTATCTCCATTAGTCTTTCATCGGTATCAGATGTAGTCTTGAAGAAAAATAATAATGAATAAACGTATTATCGTGAGCTCACCCACGATGTGGTATTGTAATGACTTAATTGTTTAAGTAAATTTTACAAAACGTCGAATGTAATGAAAACAATAATATATTATTATTATTTTTATTGAATAGGCGGCAAACGAGCAGAAGTATCGCCTGATGGTAAGCGATTACCGCCGCCCGTGGACACCCGCAACACCAGAGGCGTCACAATTGTGTTATTTTTAAATTTTTCAGACCTCTGACTCACAACGCCATCTAGTTTCAATTTAGGTAATAACTAAATATTATATACTAACTAGTGGTCGCCCAATGGTCGAAATTCGATTATTTTAGCTGTCTGCACTCCTACTCCACATCAACTTAAATTGTGTCAAATTTCATACACCTCCTTGCGCATAAATTTCGTAAAGAGGGGTACAAAGTTTTTGCTTTACGTATACCACGTACGTATAGATAACAATTGAAGGTTACAGTACCCTGGAATTGTTCAGGCATAAATAAGTTTAAGTATGACTACTGAAAGGTATTCAATCTTAGAGTTCATAGACTCTATGGACGTTTGGAAATGTTGTAAAATAAGTAGTTACCAAAAAGGGCGAAAGTTTCTATAGGTTTATGTATGTTTGTGACTCGTTCACATAAAAAAGGGTTAAACGGATCTGGATGAAATTCGGCACAGAGATAGATCAGAGTCGGCAATAGCACAGGTTTATCTTGAAAATGTAGTACTGCGTGGGAGCACACTGGGTGGTCTGATCGCAAACTAAGCAAAGCCTGTACCTATTATAGTAAATAGACAACTGATTGAAAGGCTCTCCATTTTCTCTCCCTTATAATTGTAGTTATTGAATGTTTCACTATATACTTATATACCTAATATCCTGTGCTTCTGATTATGTGAAGTGTATGTGAGTCCATCTTAGTTTCATCAACAACCCATAGCGTCCCACTGCTGGGCTCGGGTCTCCTCCCTGAAGAGGGTTAAGGCCATACGTTCCCACGCTAGCCAAGTGCGGGTTGGGGACTGGCAAGACAACGGTGTGGCTACGTTATCTTGTCGTTGGATGTTTTTAAGCCGCCCAAAGGCCTCCAACTAAGCTTCACGACTGTTATCATATGATACAACAACCGGGACCGACTGCTTAACGTGACCTCCGAATCACGGAGACGCTTATGGTAACATGCCTCTAGCGTTCACCCATCCAGGTACTGACCGCGCCGTAGTTGCTTACCCTCGGTGATTGTTTCTAATCACCGAGTGCAACTGGGCTATGAGCGCCTCATCTTAGTTTAACTGTTATGAAAATAATATCAATCAATCGATCAATGTTTCACGGTTAGATAGTTATAGTATATCGAATTTTAAGTTTTCCAGATTTAGCTTAACAACATTTCAAGCATCTATCTGTTGCCTGGTGCTGTTATCAAAATCGAGCAAAACGAGCAAAAAAATCTCGATTGTTGTATAGCCTTAAATATTTATTTTATTCTGTATTTGTGGTTATAGCGGCAACAGAAATACATCATCTTTGAATATTTCAACTGTCTAACTACCACGGTTCATGAGATACAGCATAGTGACAGACGGACAGCGAAGTTTTAGTAATAGGGCCCCGTTTTACCCTTTAGGTACGGAACCCTAAAAAAGGAAGGAAGGAAAACATTGTTAAGATAACTTTAAAATATTATAAAGTTTGATCCAATTCATTACGACTACTTCTGCGATGTGCAAACATCATCTATGTACTTATACTCGTATACAATTGCTCATTTAAGTTATTAGACGTGTATTATACATATGTCCCATAAACGCCCATGACTCATTTAACTGATTAAAAATAATTGTGATTGTCATAGCAGCGTGTGATGTGGAGCGATGTCTCTATACCGCTCTACTTGCTTCTAAGAGGACGAAAGAGAAGATAAACGAACTAGATGTACTGCATGTATGGTCTAGTGGTTAAAGGGTCGACAACACTGCCTCGGATGACTGCCACGGTGGCGCAGTGGTAGCGTATGCGACTGCTGTTCGTGAGGTCTCGTGTTCGATTTCCGGGTCGGACCAAATGTTTGTATGATCTGCAAATATTTGTTTCGGAGTTTGGTTCTTGTCTATGCTATTTCTATTTACAAAAAAAACTTTAATATGTATTTATATCAGTTGTCTAGTAACCAAGCTCAGCTTAGTTTGGGATTAGATGGCGTTGTGTGTTAAATGTCCGAAATATTTATTTATTTACACTTTGTGTAATCCACAAATTGTTTTTCTAAGTCCGAGTGTTCTTTGAGCGTTACATGTATGTTTATAGTCCGCAGAAAAAAATAACTACACTTTAATTTTATATAACCCCTAGCTTTTATCCGCGGGTTTAGCCGCGTGTATTTCGATTATCGCGGTTAAAGAGTAGCCTATGTCCTTCCTCTGTAATCAATAATCATAGTACCTCCGTACCAAATTTCATTGAAATCGGTGCAGTGGTTTAGTCGTGAAAGCGTAACAAACAGACAGAGTTACTTACGAATTTATAATGTTGTTTTGGATATTATAGTAATTGTTGTAACTGACACTGTAAGTTAATATATAATTATGCTCTTGTGGCGTCCATATACAGAAGTAACCTATTTCCGCGCCTAGTGAAGATAAATGTAAGGAATCATGTAATAATGTCTAATCCTGCATTGCGTAGTGAAAGTTCTCGCGCCTCTCAGTAAATGTACAAATTCTCGACATAGTCCGTTCGGCAGCGGTCCACCAGTTCCTCTACAGAACCATTAATATTTCAATAATTATATGTTTGGATGAATAGAACCAATACTGTGCCAATTTGCTTTTCTTTTTCTTTTCTCTCCGCGTGTGTAATGGCATATTGCAGAATTTGGGGCAAAATTATCGTTGAACTAATAATCATATTTTTCTTATAACAATAATTACTTTGCCATCCATATCTACAATAACTGAAAAGTATGCCGAAAGGGATCGTATCTGCAAAATAGTTAATTGTTTATGAAAGTAGTACTAGACCAGCCAAGCCCTAAAACCATATCAAAATCTAAAATTCATAAATTGCCCTTAACAAAAATCTAATCTTAGTTTAATAAAGTAATTGTACCCAAAATGTACGAACAAATTATGATGTTTCTTTTTGCAGTTTATATTTGAAATGGCTAAGAGCTATATTCCCGTCGCACTCAGACAGCGTATAATGAGCGGTTGTTAAAATTATGAATGGAACATCTTCGGAACGTGCGTATGTGTGCGGCAATAAGCCGTTGTTCGGATACGGAGTGAACACATAGACACGAAATTTTTATCGCGGCGGCATGTGTGAAAGCCTGCTTGGATGTACTATCTGATACTTATTTGATTTTTATTCAGACACATTCTTTTGCATTCTACAGCGGTAGATCTGTGTGGGTAGATTAACCTGTTTATTTTTACGATATAGCTAAATTGTTTTATCAGTATTACTGTATTAATTTAACATAAAGACAACACATTCTGTAGCACTTTCACTCTAACTTAAGTGTTAATAAAAGTGTTCCTGTAGAATGAGCTTTTGTCATCTTTTAGATTCAAGAATCAAGACTAAATAAAATATACGTCGGACAAAAATAGCCCAGCATACCTAGATCAATACCTAGATAGCATAAGTATAAACTATTCTAACGGCAATTTCCCTAAAATTTACCAATAAAATAAATTTAATAATTATGGAAGTCAGTCACGGTGTATTTGACTTTTGGGAAGACTTATGAACGGCAAAATGGGTATAAATAGATATTGATGATGCACAGAAGCACTGCTATGAGCAATCTTTTTTATTACAATAACTTATCTTCCGAAGCATCAGACAAAGTAGAAACATACATTAAACAATAGGAATGAGAAGAGTGCGGCGATATTTTGTCAAACTTGTTGTGTGGTATATTACACAATTACACGTTTATTTAGAACTTGAGGAATTTGTCTGAACTCCAAATTAAATAACAAATGTACTTTTATGTCTTTAGCAAATGAGTGAAATTCCTGGACCTGTGTATCTAAATCTTTAGTAAAGCCATGAACAACGTGTCCTAGTGGCTGTTAATAAAATGCACTGGGTCATTTTTAACGACTCTATTAACGGGTTTTACTCAATCATTGAACTAATTAGGGATTCCATCCCCACGCTAAAGTATTCCACACGATAAGGTTAAAAATATACACATGACCCATGAAATGGAATGCTGTCCCGACTAGCCCCCACGGTAACAAAACCAGAAAGGATTCGAAGGTAAAATCAGTTAGAAAACGTCAATCATTTATTATTTTTGTAATGTTAATAAACATTTTCTTTGACTATTAATTTACTTTTTGTAATGATTGAAGATATGACCTTTAAAATTGATCGTTTGATATGTATGTATGTAATTGGGTTGATTTATAAATATTTTCTTAGTTGTCTTTTTAATGATTTTAGTACTAATCAAGAGACAGTGATCAACAAACTACATAGGTTTAGGAAATGAATACTTATTTTAAAATTACGATAATTCTTCCAGTGATGTAATGAATCTTCTGAAGAGTACTAAATCGCGAAAAGGGAATAAAAGGACAGCGGTAAGAATGTTGCCACCTACAAAAATGTTATGAAAACACTGAGTTATTCTTTAGTTTTTATTCAGCACTAAAGTTAAGCGAATAAAATTGTTTCTTGTCATTGCACCTAATGTACCAACACAACAGTTACTGATATAATTTCAGGAAGATGAGTCAGTGAGTGAAACAAATATTCTACAATGCTAGCAAGAAGGAGACCGCTTCCTAAGGGTAAACATTATTTTATGAATGATAATGTAGTTCGTTTCGTTGTTCCGAAATTGTTGATAATGTAATTTTGACCAAATCTTCAAAAATAAACTAAAGAAAAAACTTGTACCAAATACCTAAATGAAGTCCTAGTAAGTCCCGATTAATAAAAAAATATTAAATATAATATTTCTTAGATCCAATCCGGACACGATTATAAAAGAACAAAGGAAGGGGCCCTTAAGGCATATTCAACTTTTTTGTTTCACAACAATGTAAGATACGTAGTGAAAGCAACAAATAAAATCAAAAGTGAAGAGTTCAAGACCGGAAAGTACATTAAAGTCTTATTTATGAATTCCAAATAAATAAGTCTGACTTTATAGAAATCTGAATTGGTTGAATTAATATAGGACCCCTGTTGAAAAGTTATTCAGGTTTCATTTAGGTTTTTATGAGGACAATGCTATATTTTTAGTGAAGTTAATAAATAATCAATTCAATGAATGTTATAAGTAGCTATAACAAGGTTTGCTGAATCATTTATTTTTCAAATAGCGTCAACATGATATATCTTGAGTTAGATATCTGGAGTTGGAAATATCCGAATCTCAAATGCATTAGCATCTAGCACGTAAAGGAATCGCACTTGAGTCTCTAAGTTGCAGGTGTCTATAGGTGGCCAGGTGACCCGTTTACTCCTTTTTACATTAGTGTTTATTAACCATAAGCATTAGATTCGTTCCGATCTAAGTTTTTAATTAAAATAAATAATATAACATAGCAGTCCACTACTAAACCTGGGCCTCTTCGATTGCACGCTACTTTGATCGGTTTTTTTATCCACTTGAAAAGGAAGAAAACCTAAAACAAAAACAAGTCAGGCACTTTTCCAAACATTAGGTTAATACTTTTGTAACTAACAATATAGTATGGATCTCGGTCTGTAGTAAAATTATTAATAGAATGTTAAAAGCCTAATAAGTAATGGTGTCTTGACTAGACCCCGCCCCTAACCTTGATATTATTCGAAACACGATACAAACAGAAGTGGTCTTTATCGGGAACGTCCTTTCGTGGAAGTGTCCTTTCGCTAATACTCTGTTAGATTATTTTACCAACATCGTATTTTTTACACAAGTATACATCTTTTTGTAGCATATATGAATGAAATTGTATTGGTATATGGTTTTGGGTGTTACGTTACAGGAACTAAGCTTACATTACCTATATGTAGGTATTCTGTCCGCGTGGCGACAGATTAAGAATACGAAGTGTCAAAACGTCTATTCATCCCTTGGGTGTCGCAAAAGAGAAGGATAACTCGAAACAAACCTTATACCAACTCGTCTGGACAGCGTAGTATAATAGGTCAAAACCTTCTTTCTAAGGCCTTATTATGGCCATCAGTGGACTTTTAAAAGTTTTTTGATAATTATTGATGTATATGCAATTTTATTTTACGTTAAATAGATCCTTGACCATGTTGGCATTACATTCGTAATACTCGACGCATTGTCAGACACCATGCGAGTAATTGACTTTTTTCTTCTTTTTGTGCGGTCAACGATTTATCTTTCAATACGAATCGTTGGAGTTTGGCAATCCTGTTCGCCAATAATAATAATCTTATACAAGAAAGTTTGTGTGTGTACGGATGTTTTGTTTTCAATTACGATAGAACGCATGAACGACTCAAGATGAGATTTCGGTACAGAGATAGATTATTATCTATTCATAGATAGTCCGCCATAGCACATTATCTCCTTTTATGAAGAAACGTAAAAATTTACGAAACAAAATGAAGTTCAGCGGGTCTTCGTTGATCACTGAAGTATGCTTTTGTTTCATTGTATGTGAAAAACGCTTCAACTAACTGGTATTTAATCTTATCGCTATTACTACTACTTTTTTATGCGGAAATCCCCTCGGATACCACCGACTGGTGACTATGTCGGACTCGAACCAACTAAAAACCGCACGCCATCTCGGGCACTAGAAGCCGGGGAACCAGGTGCACCCTCGAAAAGAAAATCCCTAGAACGACGACGTATCTCGGGCCACCTACGGTTTGTAGGTGGCTTCCTCCTGTTCTCCGCCTTCTCGGAAACGGAGCATTAGGGTTCCTATCCTAATGCTCCTTATCTATTTAGAAAAGGGCGCGAGCACTTTGTAGAGCTCGCGCCGCTACCCCGGCCTGCTTCTGCTGGCCGGGGTAGGTGAGGCCACCTGTCACCCTCAGGCTTGCGCTTATGAAGGATGGAAGTCGTATTGCGATCTCCGACGCCTGTGTCGTCTGCTGTACCTGACCCATTCCCGGGCCTGGCGGAACTACTACTACT
This sequence comes from Diaphora mendica, assembly GCA_949125395.1. Taxonomy (NCBI): domain Eukaryota; kingdom Metazoa; phylum Arthropoda; class Insecta; order Lepidoptera; family Erebidae; genus Diaphora; species Diaphora mendica. The sequence continues at coordinate 36,067,966 of OX421310.1, read as the reverse complement.
CGTACTAGGTATACAGTATTGTAAGTCATTTTAGTAGCGCAATCTTTTGTACTAATACAATAATTTCTAGTTAAAAAGATATATGTACTTCATTCTTTATTTGATATGAAGAACGTACTGCTATCGACACTGTACGACACTTTTGTAACTAAGCACATAGTATTTGTTAAATATATATTTAAATAAACTTCGTTCAATGTTAAAAGTGTCGTTACAACTTTTGGTCTTAATTTTTTCCGTCTGGCCCCCTATCGCAACGCGCGATAAGGAACTTCGTTCCAAAAAGTCCATATATTCAGCATTGATCGACCACGTGCCGTATCTTCTGGCTCGCCGTTCAGCATTCACCGAACCGTTCGAGCCAAATGAGGTCTGTTCAACAAAGGAGACGATGACTACATTTAGCAAGTCTAGCAATTTTTAATTATAAAAGCATTAAAGAAAATGAAAAGGAGAAACGTAAAAGGAGATCGAGCTAGAGAGCCGGCTCGATGCGAGCCTTCGAGTTGCGAGTTTCAGGTCCACACGGCAATTTTTACTCGTTTTGAAGTAAAACTATCGAGTAATACCGTATGTGAGTAAGGACCATTAAAGAATAATATATAATTATTATATAATATATATATATAATCTTATATATAATAATTTCGAGCTCGACAGGGGTCCTATATTAAATTCAACTAATTCCAACTTCTAAAAGTCGGGTTTATTTATTTTGTAATTCTTGTCATTGTATATGACTATAATGTGTACGTACAATCTTTCCGACGTTGAACTCTGCAATCTCAGCAAAGCCATAGCGATATCACTACCGCTGCTGCAGTAAATAAAAACGGTAAATAATAGCGTAGGTTTATTAGTAGTTAACCTTTGCGTGTTATACGCGTTATCTCTACAAATAAATAAAAATGGAGTGTCTTTTTGTAATATTAAAATAACCGCTTTTTACTAAATACATATGGTATGTAAACACGGTACAAATTCCAAATAACATTTTTTTAATTTTTGACTGTCTGTGCGTTTGGTCCAGCTAATCTATGGAACGGCTGGACCGATTTTGACGGGACTTTCACTGGCAGATAGCTGATGATAAAAGTATAAGGAGTAACTTAGGCTACTTTTTAGACAAGCTTCGACCCGCAGCGTTACCTGCGGTTGATGTTATACCCTGGGTAACACCGCGGGGCGCAGCTATCCATACTTATAATAAAAATGTAACAGGTCCAATTTAGATAATTATCCAATTATCCAAAAAAAGATAAATTGTCCAAAGATATTTAGAAATTTTTTTTTGGAGGGCTCTCCGTAATCGATACTGAAGCCAAAACTGTAATTTTTTTCATTTTTGTCTGTCTGTTTGTCTGTCTGTATTTTGACCGCGCATCACGCCGAAGCTACTGAACGGATTCAAATGAAACTTGGCATGATTTGATTTCATATACGAGCCACTACGAGGTAGGACATAGGATACTTTTTATCCCGAAATTCAGCACAGTTTCCTGGAGAGAGGGGATGAAAGTCAAAATATGTACTTAGTTGTAATTCAATAACACATAGTCTGATTTCATTAATTATTTTTTTGCTAGAAAGAAAAAAAAAAGATAACGATAAAAGTCTTTTTATGTCCGCGACTGTACACTGCCTGTGGGAAGCTGAGACAGATATGTAAATATGGCGGTACGAAGTTCGCCGGGTCAGCTAGTTACTAATCTAAATATATATAAAAGCGAAATACCACTCACTTATTAATCACGAAATCTCAGAAACTATAACACAAACTTGAAATTTAGCAGGTAGATTCCTTATAGGGTGTAGACATCCGCTAGCAACGGATTTTACGAATCTCCACCCCTAAGGGGGTAAAACGGGGGTTCAACGTTTGTATGAAAGTCCTATGTTTTTGAAGTAAGAGACTTGAAATTTAAAATGTATACTCTATAGACGGTGTGGAGGTGTACTAATAATGTATCTTTAGAAATCAACCCCCTTTTGGGGTTAAAACGGGAATGGTAGTTTGGACGCAAACGAGGTTGCTTGGGTCAGCTAGTATAATATATATCACATGTTCAGTTCGCGTGGCATACCGTTACTATAATGACGAAATGCAACCAAGCTCGGATGAAATATTGACAAAACATCTATCTTATTCAGTGATGGTTCTACTCAAACCGTAAAAAAGAATTTATTTACTAGCGACTTGGTCCGCCTTGGCATTGAAGTCTTTGAAATTGTCGAATATTCTCTACTATCCTATACCTTCAAAGTCAAATAGCTTTTATTTCAAGTAGACCTTTTCACTTTCGATACGTGGCATTAATCAATAATTGAACTCGTTGACTCGGTTGTCGTAGTACTATTGCAACCTCCGCGGGCAACACCAGGTCAAAGCTATTCTAAAATTAAAGTGGTCTAAGTTACTCCTTTTATAATATTAATGTTACCTCATTTCCTTTATAATGTTACTTGATTAAAGAAGATAAAATAACAGTAATCTTCTTAAACATAGATAATGAAATCCGCCCCATTACACGGGCTCGAGTGGCTAAAGGCGGCCGACCACACCGCGCCGCTACCGCCCGCGCTGGAGCACCCATTCGCCCAAAAAACATCCCAAGACGTAACATAATATTTCCCAAGCAGCCTTTTATTTATTAGCCAAGCAAGAAGCGGCGCCGCGACATCTCTACTTCCCAGAACTGAACCTCGACGTGTCGGCACAAAGCCGTTACACATATATAAAAAAACAATATTTATGTCGATGAAAAAATTGGGATACGAAGCGTATTTATCTGTGCACCGTGAGCTATGCGCTTTTTGTTCACCCTACGATTTGCAGGAATCCGCAGGTACCGATTATCACAATAGTATTAATTTGTTAATTTAATAGCTAAATGGGCGGGTCTATGACTGTTAGCGCCATTTAGTAACCCGTAATAAACACAACTAAAGGTTAATTATACAGCATAAATACATTTCTCTAAAAGGACTATTTTATTACATATTCTTTACGTTTATTGCACTTTATCATTCGGTACTTCGGTAAACCGAAGAAAATATGTGGTTGGATATTATCATCTTATCTTCTACTGCTGGACATAGGTCTCCCCCAAGGTTCGCCACAACAACCGGTTCTATACTGCTCACATCCAACGGCTTCCCGCGACCTTCACCAGGTCGTCTGACCACCTTGTGGGAGGCCTGCCCATGGTGCGTCTTCCGGTACGCAAAAAATGATATTATGTTTAAAGCAAATCTAATAATATAAATGAAAACTAGAGGAAAAAAATCTACCTGCTGCGTATATTATTAGATAAGAGGAAATAAACTAACCTATCTACATTTTGTATCATTAGAATTACTGCAATTGCCAATATCTACCACGTTTTAAGCAAATACAAGTGTTTCTTTAGCATTCGTCACGATATACTGTTTACGTTAATTTATATGTGACTATGTAGTGGGTGCACCAGTCAATCTTTAGTCTGAACTCGGTACACAAAATGATTTCAATATCAATATAAATTATTAAACCTTACATTTCAAATTGGCTTTTAAGCCCAAAATAAGTCAATAATTAGGTTAACACTTCATGCCACGAAATTACAACTTGATCTTACATTTCTTTACCTGCTTATTAACAATTTAAAAGAAATTCTTTAAATGTCAACACATTTACTGCATTCCATAATTTTATAAGATGTTTAGATAAATTGTTTGATTCCAAATTGTTGAATAAAGGAAGGTCAAGGAATAGTTTAATTTCTTATTGTTGTAGAGACTTGTTGACAAAACACAAAAAAGAGGATATATTTGTCTATAGGTTTCTAAAGAGTAGACACAATAGATTTTTACAGGTGGTTAGTCGCTTACCATCCATCGAGCAATGCACTAGTTTGTTAACTTGATTATTTAAAGTGTTTAACACTAACAGCTTCCTAAAGCCACAGGTTTCCTTTCTATACTGATGACTACAAAAAGGTAGATTTTTAAACCAATATTTTTAAATAGCATGCGTTTATCTCAAAGTCCAAAAATAGTCTGATATATCCTCTTTTTCCTGGCGTACGTGTTCCCATCCAATAAATGTTATTTTTAGATATTTCAACGCTATTCACAGAAAAATGTCGACCCCCGCCAAGAAGCTCACCACTACTATTCGAAATGGCTACATCCATATCACATCAGACATTAGTCGAAACAAGTAGGTGGTCTAATATACTCAATTATGTACCTACCAATGTCTGTACAATGAGTCAGTCAAATCATATTACTTATATTCTCTTCATTAAATCTCAAAATAATAGACACAATAGAAAATTTACTAGAAAAAAAAAAAAAAAATTTAATATCTTGGGAGCTTTAACTGCCTCGTTGGTCTCGCGGTTGGCGTGTGCAACTGCTGATCATGAGGCCTCGGGTTCGATTCCCGAGTCGGACCAAATGTTTGTATGATCTACAAATTTTTGTTTCGGAGTTTGGGTGTTTTCTTTGTATAATATGTATGCATTTACAAAAAAAGTATATAATATGTATTTGTATCAGTTGTCTAGTACCCATAACACAAGCTCTGCTTAGCTTGGGACTAGATGGCGTTGTGTGTTAGATGTCCGAAATATTTATTTATTTATATATTCAAAGTTTGTATACACCGAACTAACTAAGCATAACTACGCCAAAATTTTGGCCAAAGCTAAAAGTTTCTAGCAAGGACCGAAATTGGGATTTGGGATTGAATTGACCGAAAATATCAAGTGATGGTTTTTTGAAATTACAATTAATTAATCCAGTGTCATTTCTGATCTCTTGAACGCCTAAATATTCAACTTTAAAATAAAAGTATTTGACCTCCGAGAATGTTAATACTAATGCCGGTTACCTGATAACGGTAGAATAACGTACCAGACAATTTCTTATTCATTTTTCGGAACAAGTTATGCCTAGATTCAATTTCTATACAGCGATACTATTATTTTCAAACATGTTCAAATATACATATAATGCATATATATGTTTGTAATATATAATATGAGCCCTATTTTATTTAATTGCACCCGCATTAAAACAGAAATACCTAAATGATTGTTAAGTAATGAATGAGTAAAAAACCAAATTCTAAATACAGGCAACTAGAAGTGAAACAACATACCTACTAGGTAATAACTGCAGCCAAGTATTTTTTGAAGGTTTTTTATTTAGTATGTAATTTCTCTTTCATAATAATACCTATGTATAATAATATGTAACAGGTACATTTCATAAGTTGGTTGACTAGTATCCTCAAGCTCTAGTGAACTTATTAGTAGGCAAGATAGGTCTGTAGCTATCTTAGTTGTGATAGAGCTACGTATCTTGCTCCCTAATAATAATAATAATAAACAATCTACTCTCAACTAGATTCCTAATAAACATACATCACTAAACATTTATTTTATAGATATAATCAATAAGTTATACCCAGAGACACAGAACTGATGAACGTATTCATTGTCATAGACGGATATCGAACTAACCACTATTTAACACTATAATATATAACACTGTCTGTGTCTGTGCGATTAACCTATTACATGTATGCATATACAAATATATAAATTGACTTTGGAATTTATTATTTAATTATTTTTTGAATTGGCCGCGTATCTATCACTAACACTCGTGGATGTGACTGGTGGCATTACAAATTAGTCGAACTACGTAGAAGCTACTGGAAAGTAGTTTCTACGTAGTTCGGCTCTTAATAACGAAACGACATTAAAAGTGTAACGTAACAGCCAGTAACAGGAGATATTTACAATACTGATCTCATTGCTCTTAGAGTTGCCAGGTCTCACTACAGAGCTGCTGTGGAGAAATCAAAGAAGAATGTGCTGTCTTTCTGTCTGAACTTCGGGCGACGATAAAATATCTAACAAAATGATAAAAGAAGCTAGTAAACTTACGTTGTATGGCGGAAGGAGTATTTCCTAGTACATATTTGGCGGTGCGGTAATATTCGTATAATACCAAAAAGCGGCGACAATCCGCCGGACGATCCTAAATCCTACCGACCCATAACATTGTTACCATCGCTAGGAAAACTTGTAGAACGTCTTGTTACCACAGCTTCTACCGTACGAGACCGCGATAAAATCATAAGATTGTTTCAAGAGCAGGAGCAGTCCAATGTCTATAACGACCTTATGGATGAATGGCAATAACGATGAGACGAATTATCTAAGGGGCGCCACCTTTACCAGTTCTTTCCATCTGTTCGCGAACAGTTGACGAGGACATGGCTCGGGGTAGATCACTGTGTCCATCAATTTCGTACAGGACACGGCAACTTTAAGAGCAAACTACACTCATTTAAATTAGTCGATTCATCATTGTGTCAATACTCAACACCTAATTCTAGCTGGGAACAGTCGGCTTATCATATCCTCTGGGAATGTAGTCTTTGGTACAATGAACGTAACATAATGCTAAATAGCTTACAAATAACATCTGGAGCGGTATACTATGGGGATCTTGTGTCAACTGCGGTGAAATTCCGTGCGCTTAGGCGATTCTACCATACATACTATAGTAATCAAATATAGCTCACTCACTTAGGACCCATATATTTTATCCGTGGTGTTTGCCGGTTTGAAAAAGGTGTCTGCCTATTCTGACTTCGTTTTGTCTCCCGCTTTGCTAAGGAGGGAAGTGGATATATTATATTTCCAACAGTTTTCTTCTGATTAATTTCGTTGCGGGTTCCAAGACAGTTTAATTTTTCCTGGGACTTCCAGAGTGACATAGCTCGGTGTGTTCGTGGGTCACTGCTGTTGATCCTGGTGTACAGGAGTTATAGTGGTGGGCGGGATTTGAAAAAACAATATATATCTATATATATGTTTATCGGCAATCTAGTGGCCATAGTCTTCTCCTCTTAGCTCTGCCTAGTTTGAGATCAGACTATGTAATAGTGTGTGAGATGACGTGTATTTAAGGTTATGTACCCGATTGATGACAATGGGCTTGCTTACCCACTATTACTTGTGTGATTAGAATAGTATTGGTAGGTCTCTATTACGCCTGTCTACTATAGAGAAAGTAATTTTTTGCAAGGACGAAAATCTCCGTGAAGTAGGTAGGTACTAAACTAATTTTAGGGAGAATATTGGAAAGACATTTAGGCACTGTCATTTTGAATTCTAAAACAATAGCAGATAATAAAATCATTTTACAAGCTTTTTATTAACTTGCAATGTATGTATGTTCGGGTGGAATCTTGCAACTCAATTTCGAAGCAGATATCTTCAACCGATTTCGCTGAAATTTTGTAAGCATATAAGACTACTAGCTGTTGCCCACGGCTTTGCTCGCGTGGAAGTTGATTATATGTATTTATTTAAAAGAGTGTAAGTATCTATGAATACTGTGTTCACGTTTTTAAACGTATTTATTTATAATCAATAGTCCATTAAAATTGACTTTCACACACACTTTCGACCCTTATTTTAACCCCTTTAGGAATAGAATTCCCATAAATGCTGATATAAGTATTCATTTATTTGTAATCAAAACCCTGAAGACAAAGTTTCAGGCTACTAAATTAAAAAATGACGGACTTCCAGTCTAGCCTAGGGATAGAATATCCAGAAACGCTTAAATACGTATCTCATTATCATCAACGCAGTCCACTGCTGTACATAGGCATCTCCAATTGCACGCCACTTGGTTCGATCCTCAGCTTCTCTCATCCAGCTTCTGCCAGCCGTCCGATCATTATTCCACCTGGCCTGTGGACGTTCTACGCTACGTTTGCCGAGACGCGGTCACCACTTACGAACCCGTTTATCCCAACGGTTATCAGTTCTACGGCTAATATGGCCAGCCCACTGTCACTTCAGTTTGCTTATCCCGTGGGCTATGTCAATGACCTTGGTTCTCTACCGGATCACCTCATTCTTGATGCGATCCCTTAGAGAAACGTTGAGCTTTTGTGATGAGAAAAATTATTCATTATTATAGCCCTCTCCATAGCGACTTTGAACTTGTGGACCAGCCGTGTCGTGTCCACGTTTCGGCACAGTATGTCATGACAGGTAGGACGTATTGATTGAAGAGTTTCGTATTTAGGCACTGTGGGGTTGACGATGAAAAGACACGACAAAGTTTCCCAAAAGCTGCCCAACCCGGCTGAATTCTCCTGTTCATCGCGTCCTCGAAGTTGTTTCTACTTAACTGCAAAGTCTGCCCGAGGTACCCCACATATTTTTGAACAACTTCAAGAACGGCACCGTGTACCACAACCGGTTCCGGTAGAACATGTTCGTACATACGTATCTACTCATTTTTAATCAGTAGCCATAACTAAAGTTGCACGTTTCTAACTTCAAGAATGACGGACTTCCAGAATAACCTATATACGAAATAACAACCCCTATTTAACCTCTTAGGGGTAGATTATCCAGAAACGCTTAAACACGTATCTACTATTTTTTAATCAGTAGCCCAAAAGTAAAGAACGACGAACTTCCTTACAAACTTTCAACCCCGATTTCACCCCCTTAAGGGTAGAATATTAAGAAACGTTTAAATACGTATCTATTCATTTTAAATCAGTAGCCCAAAAGTAAAGAATGACGAACATCCTTACAAACTTTCAACCCCGATTTCACCCCCTTAGGGGTAGAATATTAAGAAACGTTTAAATACGTATCTATTCATTTTAAATCAGTAGCCCAAAAGTAAAGAATGACGAACATCCTTACAAACTTTCAACCCCGATTTCACCCCCTTAGGGGTAGATTATCCAGAAACGCTTAAACACGTATCTACTATTTTTTAATCAGTAGCCTAAAAGTAAAGAATGACGAACTCCCTTACAAACTTTCAACCCCGATTTCACCCCCTTAGGGGTAGAATATTAAGAAACGTTTAAATACGTATCTATTCATTTTAAATCAGTAGCCCAAAAGTAAAGAATGACGAACATCCTTACAAACTTTCAACCCCGATTTCACCCCCTTAGGGGTAGAATATTCAGAAACGCTGAAACACCTATCAATTCATTTTTAATCAGCAGCCTAAAAATAAAGTTTCATGTTTCTAACTTCAAAAATGACGGACTTCCAGACTGACCTATATAGGAAATAACAACCCCTATTTAACCCCTTAGGGATAGAATATCCAGAAACGCTTAAATACGTATCTGCTCTTTTTTAATCAGTACCTTAAAAATAAAGTTTGTTGTTTCTTACTTAAAAAATGACGAACTTCCATACAAACTTTCAACCCCTATTTCACCCCTTAGGGGTAGAATATTCAGAAACGCTGAAACACGTATCGATTCATTTTTAATCAGCAGCCTAAAAATAAAGTATTATGTTTCTAACTTCAAAAATGACGGACTTCCAGACTGACCTATATACGAAATAACAACCCCTATTTAACCCCTTAGGGGTAGAATATCCAGAAACGCTTAAATACGTATCTGCTCTTTTTTAATCAGTACCTTAAAAATAAAGTTTGTTGTTTCTTACTTAAAAAATGACGAACTTCCATACAAACTTTCAACCCCTATTTCACCCCCTTAGGGGTAGAATATTCAGAAACGCTGAAACACGTATCAATTCATTTTTAATCAGCAGCCTAAAAATAAAGTTTCATGTTTCTAACTTAAAAGATGACGGACTTCCATACTGACCTATATACGAAATAACAACCCCTATTTTACCCCTTAGGGGTAGAATAACCAGAAACGCTTAAATACGTATCTACTCTTTTTTAATCAGTAGCCCAAAAGTAAAGTTTCATGTTTCTTACTTCAAAAATGACGAACTTCCATACAAACTTTCAACCCCTATTTAACCCCCTTAGGGGTGGAATTTCAAAAAATCCTTTCTTAGTGCTCACTTACGTCATATGAAGAACCTACATGCAAAATTTCAGGATTGTAGCTTCAGCGGTTTGGGCTGTGCGTTGATCTCTGGGTATGTCAGTCAGTCAGTCAGTCACCTTACTCTTTTATATATATAGATAGATGGGCCCGTGTCGAAAATGTATGGGTCATGCGAACCACCACGAGACTTTTAGAAAGATAGAGTGGCATAAAACAATAACATTAGCACTATGCCGTCATTTGTAAGCTGTCCAACTGAGTACTGGTGAAGGGAAGGGGGTAGCAACTCTCGATTTCTCCTCCTTGTTGATCCACTTGATTTTGTACGGCGTCGCGGGATAATGGATTAGAAGAGGTATTGAAATTGTATGGAACCGATGCCGTACAAAATCAAATGACCAAATTGACCGATAGAATCTCCTTAAAATAAAAAAAATCCAACTTTGAGGCTCACTATTTTTGTACATCTTCTAATCCATTATTCCGCAAATTCATAAAAAATCATGTAACAAGGGAGAAATATCGAGGGTTGCTACCCCCTTCCCTTCACCAGTACTCAGTTGGAGAGCTTACAAGTGACGGCATAGTGCTGAATGTTATTGTTTTATGTCCCTGTATCTTTCTAAAAAGGTTTCCTGGTGGTTCACATGACCCATCAATTTTTGACACGGGCCCATAGTCTATATGTATACAGCGTGACAATGCAATATTATGGTAACATGGAGCTGATCTGATGCTGGAGCTGGAAGGTGGTCATAGGAACTCTGTTAAGAAACGTCGCAACACCATCGAGTTTGGACTCGTTTGGTTTTTTAATAGTTAATGGGATTCCTGAGGTGATTTTTTATTCCTTGTATTCCAAGTAGTTTGATTATGAATATGCATTCTAGAAATCTATTTGAAAAACCCAGTAGAGGTATAGGTATTATCTACAGTTCTAACATTTTAAAATATTAAATTATTTTTCTTTTATTTATTAACACGTAAAGCATAAAGTTTGTGGCCCTTTTTACGAAAATTATGCAACGCAGTAGTATGAAATTTGTATAGTTAAAGTTTATCTATAGGAGTTCAGAAAGGCAAAAAAATGGTCGAATTTCGAACCACTGGGCGACCACTACTTATAACATAAATAAATATCCTTTAAACTGTACTTCTGCATTTAAACGGAAATGTAGGTACTCATTACATCAAAAGTGGTTTTCATTCACATTCAGTGGTTTGATTAATTATAATAATATCTAATAGTTTACTGCCAATGAAAAACCCATTTAAAAACTAGTTTAGTCAAGAATACAAGGAATCAAATACAAGATTTCGCAGACCATCGCTTTATAGTCTATTTATAACTAGGTATGATTATGTTAGCAAGAAGATCATCATGTGTGAATTATGATAGGTACAGGATAGATAGGATATGATAGGTATTATAATAATAAGTATAGATAAAAATGTAACAGGTCCAATTCTGTACATTAAAGATATTTTGAAAATTTTTTTTGGAGGGCTCTCTATAATCGATACTGAAGCCAAAACTGTAATTTTTAACATTTTTGTCAGTCTGTCTGTCCGTCTGTCTGTCTGTCTGTCTGTATCTTGGCCACGCATCACGCCGAAACTACTGAATGGATTCAAATGAAACTTGGCATGATTTGAGTTCATACTACGAGGTAGGACATAGGATACTTTTTATCCCGAAATTCAGCACGATTTCCTGGAGAGAGGGGATGAAAGTCAAAATATGTACTTATTTGTAATTCAATAACACATAGTGCGATTTTATTCATTCTTTTTCTGCTAGAAGGAAAAAAAATAAAAGATAACGGGAAAAGGCTTTTTTTGTCCGCGACTGTACACTGCCTGTGGGAAGCTGAGACAGATATGTAAATATGGCGGTACGAAGTTCGCCGGGTCAGCTAGTTTTTAAATAGGTACCTAAGTTGTGTTCAGTAGACCCGACTTTACGCGATAAACTTTTGAATTTAAAATCAATTTTGTATTTATATACCTACTTTATGGTAGGTACTTTTCGGTAAAGAGACTTTACAATTTCAAAGAGCTGAAGCATGAACGTTGTTTAAGTATTTAAACTATTCAAGAACTTGACGGTGACTTTTTTTCTTTATATTCAGCAATGACACAATATACTTCGTCGGTGATATTCAGCTACCAAAGTGACTCTGCTCTGGTGGCGAAGGGCTGCCCTCAAGGTGGCGTACTTTCACCACTCCTGTGGAACTTAGTGGTTAACGGCCTTATCACCACTTTGAACAACAATCACCATTATACCATCGGATACGCTGATGACATAGTGGTATAACAAGCGGCATGCACGTAATTTTTGTATGCGATGTCACAAGCTTGGCACGCTGGTGCCTGGACAACGAACTGTCAGTCAACCCGAGCGAGGAAGACTGAAATGGTAATGTTCACCAACAAACGGAACCTGGGAAACTACCGACTTCCCAAGCTGTTCAATACAGAGCTCCAACTCTCGTCTGAGGTAAAGTATCTATCTAGGGGTAATATTCGACCACAGACTGGAGCACTAACCTCAACAAAAAAATTGAAAAAGCAACAGTCCTATTCTGGCAGTGCCGCAGAATGGTAGGTAAAACCTGGGGACTACACCCGAAGACCACTCTATGGCTTTACGAGGCAGTAATTCGACCAATGGTAAGTTACGGCGCGATAATATGGTGGCCACGGACCAAATTATCTACAGCCGAAGCTAAACTACAACGACTTCAGAGATTGGCCTGTCTAGCGGCCACGGGCTGTATGAGGACTACACCGACTGCGGCTATGGAAGCCATCATAGGTCTACCACCACTCCACCTCTTTATAAGGCAGGAGGCTCTAGCCGCAGCAGCGCGGCTAAAGAAACTAAATCTCTGTAGCCGCCTAGGGTACCACACACCGAAATCCTCTATGAGGCCATAGGTAGGGACCGCTCATGGAAGCGGTAACTAACAAGAACTACAAGATACAACTGCACAAGGATCCCCAAGAAGGACTCAACCCAAGAGAGTTAAGAACCTTCACGGACGGATCCAAAACAAGGTCAGGCACTGGCCTGGGGATATTCTCTGAGGACCTACACATACACATCTCGACACCATTAGGAGCCCACAACACAGTCTTCCAGGTAGAGTGCATAATAATGGCAGCACATGCGATCATCTCCAGAAAGGTAACGGAATACCCCATCCGCATACTTTCCGACTGACCGGCGAATGCAACAGAGCCCTGACAAAGGTAAGTACTACAAATAGCATAACTCTCCAGTAGATCAAGGGGCATAGCAAGTCACGCGGAAACGACGCAGCTGATGCACTGGCAAGAGGTGGATCGGAGACAAGGGCAGTAGGCCCTTAACCAATATTGCCCTTACAAACTGATTGGCTGCGACGGACGCTGCAACAGAACACCAAGGTAGAACACCAAATATATTGGTCCAACCTTAGATCCTGCAGGCAGGCCAAGGAGGACCTCCCGACGATCAACCCCGGATTGTCACGGAAGCTAAAACAGCTCGGAAGGCCACCGCTTCGACTTCTGAGCGGAGCAATAACTGGTCATGCACTACTAAACAAACATCTTTTCATTCTAGTTCCTTGTGTCCGTTTCATGTATGTTTGTAAAGTCCCCCGCGACACGGGATTCATTCCTAGTGCGGGAGTTATCTTTATATTATAGATATTATATATAGATTAGCGCGTTCAAACAAACAAACAAACTCTTCAGCTTTATATATTAGTATAGACATTATTATTATTATATTTATTATACCTACTCTTCTAAGATCTAATACTCATAATCAACAACACATTTATTTGGATAAAGATTAATATTAGGTATTATGTTGAACAAAACTCTTTGGGAAATAACTCATTATTAGGTACCAACTCTTAGCGTCTTATACTCGTGATAACTTCTAAACGAAATGTCCGATTGGGATGAAACAAAAAGTATTTTACTTCTACATAAATACCCTTGATAACATAATGCTTTATTTGGATAAGGATTAATATTACGGTACACATTTAACTTCGTTTCTTTCTTCAGACGATTTAATATTTTTTTGAACACAAAAGCGGTTATTGTAACTATAAATCGGACCCGTAGTTCCTGAGATTAGCGCGTTCAAACAAACAAACAAACTCTGCAGCTTTATAATATAGTATAGATGTATGATCTATCGTTTTTTGCTAACCACGGACCGGTTCTACGAGACCAAACCAATAATACCATTTGAATCGTATCTGGAAACAATGTCGCAGTATCTAATTTTGGTAACGATCGCCCATCACTTTCTATAATAGTAACACATATCTATGGTCATCATATCCTACCAATATTATAAATGCGAAAGTTTGTAAGGATGTGTTTGTTGCTCTTTCACGCAAAAACAACTGAATGGATTTTCATGAGAATTTGCAGTAATATAGCTTAGACATCGTAATAACATAATAAGTTAAAATTTATAGAGATTTTTAAAATTTAAATACCGACATAAAGCTAGTATTACATGAATGTAAAAATCATTGGCTAAGTTCTAATAGGAACCACCTACCTTTGTCTGTCAGACCAGGTAGCATTAGGTGCCAATGTGTTTGGGTAAGACAAATACAGATATTCTTTTATATAAATGATGAAATGAATACATGAGTGTCATATATATATTGTTAAAAACCAAAATGAAATGAAAAATTGCGAAAATAACATATTAATGTAATAAAAATATGTATATTTAATCTGTGCAGAAACAGGCAGGTTTAGAAGGAAATTAGGTAGAAAATTTACATTTTCAGTAAGAGATAATGTTATTCGTTCGATGAACATCTACAAAGCGCCTTAAAGAAAGTTCTCACGACTTTATAGTTGGAAAATAGGATCCATCGGTTAATTTAGAGAGGTATCATTTAGTCTCAAATACCATAATTACAGCTTTTAATAAAGGTGATAACTTAACATAAAATATAAAAGGCTATACTCAAATTCCTTGATAAAATCATTATTATCCTATAACACCTACGTTCTCAATGTTCGTCCATCAAAAGCATTGAACGGCCTTTTCCAATCAATTAATTCCAAAACCAGGTACTCATAATAAAAAAGAACTCAACTACAGGTTGATCAAAAATGGTATCTGTCATAATTATAGTCGATAATGTGTTTCCTGTCGAAGACGTCAAACCACTGACATTTTCTTAAATTAAATCAAATTGTATAAATACTATGAAATTGTATGTATTTATTTAATTTCTTTACTTTTATGTAGAAGCGTCGATGTCAAACAACAACAAGTGTATAAAATCTCAGAAAATACAAAACTTAACAATAAAAAATCTCACTAACATTATACCAAAAGTAATAATGTGTGTGTCTGCCTGTATGTATCTTTATGCTCAAAAGACTGGACTAGTTTTAATAAAATTTGGCTTGGAAGTAGCTGGCACCCAAGTTACAAAAATATCATTTGTTTTTCTGAAAAATTATAGCGTTCCGGTGAGATGAGAATAGTATATTATGATATAAGTGCGGTAAGTTGAAAATTACAACCGAGGCGATATTGCTATGATACAAGAAAGCTGAGGCTGTAATTATCAAAGCGCACGTATGGCATACGACGTTTTATAACATATTTGCGAGGAAATAACTAAAACTCGGACTTTCTTGATCGAATAAATCTTTAATTACTTGTTAAAGCAGTTATAAAAATTTGAACAATTTGTAAAATTAATTATTACGTTACCAGTTGGCATTTTTAAGCTTGTCAAGTTATTATTATTAATTAAAATTTCACCAGTCTCTCTCTCACTCTCTTGTTAAATAACACTCATAAAATGTTGACCACTTTTCTGACATAAAAACTCTTTGCTAATATTTAAAAGAGTATTGTTCGAGCATCTTGATAAACCGTGAGTTTTAATTTATTAAAAAAAAAAAAACGACTTCCAAAAAAACATCCAACGAAAACTCTCTGCCAAAAAAACACTTAAAAGCGTAAAATAAACTGGTTCTTCATAAATTGCGTATACCTAATTCTTTATTCATTTAAATAGTAGTATTATAATCTGTGCTAGGTACCTAGAATCTGTTTGAAGTCGGTGCCAAGTGACTATCGCTTAGACTTTTGTAATTGTTCGTTTGTATTTTTTTTGGCTTAGCACCGACTTCAAACAGATTTTTGGGTACCTAGCACAGATTATAATACTACTATTTAAATGAATAAAGAATTAGGTATACGCAATTTATGAAGAACCAGTTTACTTTACGCTTTTAAGTGTTTTTTGGCAGAGGGTTTTCGTTGGATGTTTTTTTGGAAGTCGGTTTTTTTTTTATAAAAAGTTTTTATTTTTCAGTTTTTAGTGCAATCAATCGTAGGTCAGTAGTAAGTTGAACTATTTCATCAAATTTCATCATCAAGAATACAAATTAAGGTCTATACGTACGTGTACTATTAAAATCATCCTCTAATCCCTAACTGTTGAAGAGTTTAACCTTCTATCATCAGCTCACCTAAATAACTTGAAAGTATACGACTGAAGGTCTTTAGATACGTATGAAATTGAAAGAATTATCCTCCAACTCCTAACCGTTGAGGAGTTGTACCTTCCACCTTCCATCATCAGCTTACCTAAATAATTTGAAAGAATACGACTAAAGGTAACATATGATATTTAAAGATTTATCCTCCAACTCCTAACCGTGAAGGAGTTGTACCTTACATCATCAGCTCATCATCATAAAATGATGACTACCAGACGCAAATACCGGTGTACCATCAAAAAATATACGAAAAACATAGTATGTGCCTAAAAAAAATGAGGGTTTCCCTCGATTTCCCTGGGATCCCATCATCAGATCCTGATATGCTGACAATGGGACCACCTCGGAAGCATACCCTTTCGAATACAAAAAAAAAATTCAAAATCGGTCTACAATAATCGGTAATCGGTGAACATACATAAAAAAAAATAAAAAAAAAATACATACAGTGGAACATAGAACCTCCTCCTTTTTGGAAGTCGGTTAAAAATTAACGCGCGTTTTACATTACAATAACGCACAAGTACGTAATGAGATACATTACGATATTGAAATTGGTGAAATAAGAGACCCTTTACGAGCAAATACGTTATAAAGGAATTTACAAACGGCAGGTAGCTCCACAGGACGCAGCTAGTGTGATAACAAAATCAATTGCACCCTTTTTATTACTTAAATTAACGTACATAATCTTCGTAAAGCCATAGTGTACAAATAAAATATTGTTTATCTATATATCTAATAACAAAACAAACCTGTAGGTTCATTTTCGTAATATATATTCCTTTTGTAAAATAACAACACAATTTTCAAACCTGCTGTAGATGCGGAGGCCTTCAAATCAAAACAAGAAAGCGCCACGTAAACTGGCCGAGTGAATGCACTTGACACCGTAATAAATAGAAGGAACCAGCAACAAAGGGCGGGAACCCGGGAACCGAGCCGAGGTATTTCGGCGCTTTGACGCCGACCTTAAGCCGATTGTCAATGCGTCTAGCTGTAATCTGTTTTTGTTATACACCTATACTGTATACATTTTTTTAGTTTCCTCAATTTATGAAACGTCATTGGTTTCTTATACGAGAGATTCACCTATGACTTTTTTTGTGAAATTTATAATATTTATTACGTTAGGCAAAAATCTTTTCCATTTAACGGTCGCTAATCCCTTACTAGGTAGAGCCTGTGTTATACTAACCACCGGTCTACTACTAAACGTGCCAATATATTTCTAAATCCATACCTACCGTATCCATCGTAATCTATCTATTATTTATTCGTAGATCTTTACTTATAATAAAAATGTAACAGGTCCAATTCTGTACATTACAGATATTTAGAAAAAAAATTTGGAGGGCTCTCTATAATCGACACTGACGCCAAAACTGTATTTTTTTTCATTTTTGTCTATCTGTCTGTCTGAATCACGCTGAAACTACTGAATGGATTCAAATGAAACTTGGCATGATTTGAGTTCATACTACGAGGTAGGACATGGAATACTTTTTTATCCCGAAATCCAGCACGGTTTCTTGGAGAGAGGGGATGAAAGTCAAAATATGTACTTAGTTGTAATTCAATAACACATAGTCCGATTTCATTCATTCTTTTTTTATGCCAGAAAGAAAAAAATAAAAGATAACGGGAAAAGTCTTCTTTTTGTCCACGACTGTACACTGCCTGTGGGAAGCTGAGACAGATATGTAAATATGGCGGTACGAAGCTCGCCGGGTCAGCTAATACATACGTATTATAAATTCGAAAATAGCTCTGTGTCTGTTTATCTTTCACAGCTTATACAGTTGCACCGATTTCAATGAAATTTGGCATGGGATATACTTTGATTCTTCAGGAACGACCTAAATTACTCTTTACCCCGGTAACTGATATACATGCGGGCGCAGGCGCCGGTAAAAGCTAATTATAGCAAAATTATATCCCGACGCAGAACAAAACAATCGCTCTCATCATAATATATCGGCTGCCTCTGTGGCGCAGTGGTAGCGTATGCGACTGTTGGCTTGAGGTCTCGGGTTCGATTCCCGGGTCGGACCAAATGTTTTTATGATCTGCAAATATTTGTTTCGGAGTTTGGGTGTTTTCTATGTATGGATTTACAAAAAAAAGTATAAATATAAGTATTTATATCAGTTGTCTAGTACCCATTACACAAGCTCTGCTTAGCTTGGGACTAGATGGCGTTGTGTGTAAGATGTCCAAAATATTTATTTATTTATTTTTAATATTATTTGCCTTTTGTGGTTCGAACGCACAGCGTCTTTCTTAACAGTCAGCAAATAGACAAGAAAGATCGTTTTAAATGTTTTTTTTTATAAGACTGTAGGTACAGTTAAAAAAAATACAATAAGGTTTGACCTTGGTTCGAAAATTTCTTTCAATGTTGTACGTCGTACGTCGTAGTACGTCAATGAACGAAATGTTCATTGACGTACCTAAATAGTGAATGAAAGTAACAAACCTAACACAAAAAACCGGACTACCTGTTTTAAAAAAATACAAACGTATGCAGACTTGGCGTTTATGAGCTTCTTACCAAGAAGTTTTTTTAGAGATATTTCAAGAATTGAAACAATCGATTGTATTCTTAGTGCTTATCTTACATTTCACCCTCTTCACCTTATAAGACTTCTCAACAGACACGTAGGTATTTATTTTTAATACAATATCCATTCACAATTGAGATTCGTCATTTTTAAAAGGAATTTTTCTTCAGTTTGTGCAATTTTTAACTACACTTCGTATATTATATATACCTACAGATTAAACATATAAACCTATACATAATAATAGGTCTTTACCTATGAAATTGCCCTTTTGTATGCAATAAGTGAAAGTACTTATTTTTGCAAACTTTTTTATTTCTGTTATTCGAAGTAATCACCCATGCAATCGACGCATCTTTGCCAACGCATTGGCAGTTTATTCATGCCCTTCTTGTAAAAATCAGCTGGACGGGAGGCAACACACTCTTCAAAGGCATTTTGTACTGCCTCTCGGGAATTGAATTTTTTACCCACTAAAAAGTTGTCTAAATTTTGGAAAAAGTAATAGTCGGTAGGTGTAAGGTATGGTGAGTATGGCGGATGAGGGAGAGCTTCCAACCAGGGATATTCCGGTTAGGGTTAACCTAACCGAAATAATCTGTTATTAACCCTTTTGGATATGGGTTAACCTAAATTTAGGATTAACCTAAATATGTGTTACCGAATTATAACTGTTAACAGGAATAATCTAATACAGGATAATTACGGTTAACCTTAACCGAATTTGATATAGGTTTCTGGATATTTGTAGGTCCGTGATTAATTTTTCGTTACAGTCGTCGGTGACGTTCATTATTTGCGTGGAATGGGAAAAGGGGATAACAAGTTAATTTTTTTTCACAAGAGATCAAGTAAAATTGATTAATTTTCGAATCGTGTCACGTCGTAAAATAACCGAAATCTTGGGTTAACATCTATCATTTGGGTTAACAATTTCAAAAACATAAACCCTTTAATTTGGGTTAACCCTTATTGTTTGGGGTAAAACAATAACATATATAATCTGTTAACCGAATCGATGAGTAACCCTTTGAAACGGTTACAGATTGATTCGGTAACCGTTTATAACGAATACCGTTATGCATGGGTTTTCCGATCCCTGCTTCCAACCCCAGCTCTTGCAGCTGCTTCACGACAACGCGCGACCCCATACTGCGCAACAGACAGTCTCCAAGCTGCAAGAGCTGGGGTTGGAAGGTCTCCCTCATCCGCCATACTCACCAGACCTTGCACCTACCGACTATTACTTTTTCCAAAATTTAGACAACTTTTTAGTGGGTAAAAAATTCAATTCCCGAGAGGCAGTACAAAATGCCTTTGAAGAGTGTGTTGCCTCCCGTCCAGCTGATTTTTACAAGAAGGGCATCAATAAACTGCCAATGCGTTGGCAAAGATGCGTCGATTGCATGGGTGATTACTTCGAATAACAGAAATAAAAAAGTTTGCAAAAATAAGTACTTTCACTTATTGCATACAAAACGGCAATTTCATAGGTAAAGACCTATTAATAATACATACTTAGATACGAATGACAATCAAGAGGGTGTCTTTTAGTTATTTGACAAGACACTGCTCTACTTTTGTCCTATAAGAATTGGATTCGTTGGACTCCGCCGCCATGATCGCGCTTTACTCCTCATACTATCTTAACCCCCCCTTACGCAATAACATTACATATCGCACGCTTATTCCAATACTGTCACTATACAAAATTATGCAAAATTGAGTTATTAGTGCCATCTATCGGAAAACCTGAAACTACAACTATTTATTTTCACACTAGCTTAAAAGCTTTAGAAACAGCCGCTAGATGGCCGGAGTTTTTTTCGACACTAAACGAAATATCCCGCCCCGCACAGTGATAAACTGACTGTAAACCAAAGAATACGCGCCGTTAGTGATAATAATTTACTATTGTTTAATTCAAAACCGTCATTTTAGCGATTAAGCCAGTTTGTCGGAGCTGTAAATAATTGATTTTTATTAAGGCAAAAGTGTCATTATTTATTTAAGTTCATATTTGATTTAAGGTTAACTCATATTTATATAATTATTTTAAAGCCATATTGACACTTTACGTTAAGTGTCGATTTAGTTTTATAATAGTGACATATTTGTATAAATATTTTGAGGCTATATTTACACTTTTCGTTTAGTGTCGACTTAGATTTTGCAAGACTATTGAAAGAATTTCTGTAAGACATTCTTTCCCTCTCTGCACTTAAGAAATAATTCGTTGGCCTATGACGCAAAGCCGATCTTCTGGCAAAACACTTTGCGTCCAACTTGACCTTGGATAACGGGGAACGGGAGCCGCCTACCATACCGCGGTGCGAGAGCCGTATGCTGCATATCCAGTTGCACCAACGCTCAGTGCGTTAAGCACTTATATCCATTGATATACATAAGTCGAGTGGCCCTAATGGAATCCCTCTTATTGTGTTGAAGATGTGCGCAGAGTTGGCACCGGTCTTAACGCGTCTTTTTCGGCTCTCCTACTCTCCTGGTGTAATCCCGTCATCATGCAGCATTGGTCCACCCGATCCCTAAAAAAGGCAATCGCTCAAATCCGTCCAACTGCAGGGCGATAGCCATAACTTCTCTCTTCTCGAAAATAATGGAGTCCTTTATCAACTGTCAACTCCTGCTTTATCTAGAAGATCATCATCTGCTTAGTGATCAGCAGTACGGCTTCCATAAGGGTCGATCAGCCCTTCTTCGATCATATTTTATTTGTTACTAGCTGCCCGGACAGACTTCGTTCTGTGAACCTCCCGTGGACCCGCATTTTTTTATTATTATTAAAACCTCCCGTGGCTCTTAAGGATCAAACAAAGAAATAAATTGATCAAATTGGTCCTGCCATTCTCGAATTATGCGCTTAGCAACATTCATTTTTATTTATATAGATAGATAACCATAGACCATAGTGAATTATAAAAATCAATGTTGCAATAGTAAGGATATAATTATCATTATTTCTTAACACCAGAATATTAATTATACAGTTTATGAGTCATAAATGAATAGATTTAAGGCTTTTAAAAATTAACATTTCTATGAACATGTGGGTGCAAAATGACATTACCAGAAAAAATATTAAATTAATTAGAGCAAAGCTGACACTATATCTTAAATATATGAAAAAACATAATTATTTATAAATATTTTTGTTCTATTTTACTATTAAGTTCAAGATACAACATACACTCATATTATTTACATATTAGAATAAGGGCATTGTGTCATATTAATTGTGTATAACATATATTCCAAGAGGACAAACTGTTATTTTGCTCTCCTGTAAAATCACGTTTTTTGGAAAGTGACAGTAATGGAATAAGCGTGCGATATCGTTTTGCACTGATTTTTTAAGCCCTCAGCTGAGAAAATGAACCACCTATTTGAGAATAATTATAGGATCTTCTTTTTATGGGTGGAGTTTCGACGCAGAGTAACGATAAATACCTCTGAAGGCAGTTGTTCTGGACATCATGATTTTGAGGGAAGCTCGTACCAAAGAAAAACGAACTGAAAAAGAATTAATGAGCCAACAAACTCAGATGTATAAAGAGGACAACGAGGAAGAAGCTTATTAGAGGACCGTAGGTTTTTCTCATCATGGCTACATTAAAAATGGAAGTAAAAGTTATTTAAATAGAATATGAGACAGTGAAAGCGCATAGTTTTGGACGTAGACGATTTTGCAGTAAGTTAAGCTGAGAGCGGAAATACACATAATCGTATTTACTTCAGCATAGTGCCGTTCACTGCTGAACCAAGGCCTCCCCCAAAGAGCCTCAACAGTCCCGGTCTTGGGCAGTCCGCATTCATCCGCTGTAAGCCACTTCCTCAGGTCGTCACTTCATCGTGCTGCAGGGCACTCTACACTAGTTTTGCCTAATCATGGTCTCCACTCTAACACATATCGGCTCCAGACCACGAACGGCCCACTTCCACTCCACTTCAGCGGAAGGTGGTATTTAGGAAGATTATAAATAAATCGCATGCAGATTTTTTTATGTTTTAGCAGCCAAAATGACTCTGCTCTGCCTGATGGAAAGCATGAACGGAATCCAAGAGTGGTGGTCACCATCCTCAATGCGAATAAAGACAATGCAGCATGGTGACTCACACTATGGCGGCCTAGTGAGATGCTTTTTCACCCGGGATCATAGAGGGAGGGAAACACGTGCGCTGGTAGTGAGTTCCAGGTTTTGACCAGTTATTAAGTAAACGGTCTAATTTATTGAAAATATCTGCGTTTAGGTAATAACAGCACACGTCACCATAGTCGATTACGGGGATAATAAGGGTTTGCAAAAGTGTAGTTTGGTTTTTGGGGGTTGGTCATTTTTCAAGCGATAAATTACCCATAAACTACCAGTAACCTTCTAGCACTGATTTGCTACTTGCTCACGCCAATTTAGTGTACAATCGAGGCAGTGGCGTAGCGTGGGGAGGGCTGGAGGGGCCATGGCCCCGGGCGGCATACTAAAGGGGGCGGCGGCAAGCGACACGATTTTACAATTAATGATTTCCATAATCATACCAAAAAACTTTTAAATTATCGAAACATCGTCGCAATAAACAAGTTCAAACATAAGAGCAAAAGTAAGAGTCATAGGCATATCTAGAACAGTTCGATAATTTTAATTTCTGAAAAATGCAAATAGGTAGTTCACATAATGTCTCCAGTTCCTGAAAACGAATAGTTTAGAAGCCAAGTACCAAGCCAGTTTGAAATATGGAGTGGCTTTACGTTTCCAGGGAGCCCTGCTCCTGTGGCTGGGAGGTGCAGGCCCGGCGCAGCTAAGCGAAATAGCTTTAGGGATGCCGGCCCCGACCGAAATTGGCAACCGCGATGCCCTTTCGACCACACTAATAGGCACTGATGGTACTGCAGCTGCGGTGGCACGCCGTCTTTCAGCAG
The DNA here is from genome assembly GCA_949125395.1 of Diaphora mendica. Taxonomy (NCBI): domain Eukaryota; kingdom Metazoa; phylum Arthropoda; class Insecta; order Lepidoptera; family Erebidae; genus Diaphora; species Diaphora mendica. Next base: position 36,044,046 of record OX421310.1, on the reverse strand, counting down.
CACTGGCGAGATTCGTTTATGTGTGCAGTGGAGTTACCTTTGATCGTTTCACAATGCCACTTGTTGAACGAGGCCTGGTGGCAGAAATCAAAAGCAGACCGGAATGCTTTTAGTTATGTTTTGTAATAATATGTAATACTCACTATGTTTAAGAGATGGAAAATTCAATTTTAATGAAGTTGATTTATCACGGTTTAGTTATAAGTGAGGTTCCACTCGACTGTTGGTTGTCATAACTGGGAATATACACAGACAGTATTGTCTACAAAATACACAGCTGATTCTATCAATTATGCTGTTTTTATTTTTTATGACCACGAATTGTATATTATTGGTTTTCAGCCGTATGTGATTGTATCATTATGTGGATTTAAATATTGTGTGCACTGGGTGAAGGTCAATATACACACATAAAAAGTGTCTAGGGATCAAGCATTGTTATGCGGATTTCTTGAGATTGAGATGTGGCTTTGGCCCTGGCCTGCTCAGTCGCCAGACTTGAACCCGATTGAGCATGCATGGGATATGCTACAGAGAAGAGCTCTGCCGAATATGGAGGGTATCCAGTCGCAAGAAGACCTTTTTTTGTTGTTGCAACGAACATGGGCGGCCATTCCACAGCGTGATTTGGATGAACTCATTTTGAGTATGCCAAACCGATGTTCTTGTGTTAGTGTTCGCGGTAGAAACACGGATTATTAATTGTTTAAGTTACCTAATAAAATTTTAAAGAAAACTGTTATTTCAGTCTTTTTTTCGAACTTTAATGTTAGTGGTTCAAATGTCAAAAATCCTTTTATTAGGAAAATGGCAAATTTCTTTATTAATGCAAAGGTGACTTGGTTTATCGTTACTGTGACAAACGAAAACACTTTATTTGATGAATCCTTAAAGAAAATTTTAATTAATATCAATCAGGAGAAAAGTTATTGCAAAAATATATGTTGATCCCTAGACACTTTTGATGTGTGTACTTGATAGCATGCGAGTGCCATCATATTGCAATGTTGCACCAGAAGCTTGTGAACAAAATGTGTGCAAGCATTATAATATTTCTTTTTGACAGAATGGGCAACCAAGCAGGTGGGTTACCTGCTCAATTAATAGTTAATTGCTTTTGCTGAACAACACTTATTGCTGTCACAAACTTAATCTATGCTTGTTAATTCTTAATAAAATAAATGCAGTTATTGTGGTTTGTATGTACACAACAGATAACCTTTTTCTAAACCTTACAAAACTATGCTATACAAATTAAGATAAATATGAGCTGCAAGTAGTAGAGGGCAAATAGAAAAAATACTCAAATTACTTCCAAAGGAGTGAAACAAAGAGTTACTTGTGAAGAAGTAGATTGTACTGATAGAGCTCATTGGAGATCCACTGAGGGATTCTTCATTTTGTAAGCAAAACTATGTAGTTATTACTTAAATGTACATTCTTAAGGAAATAAGGAAAGTATTAAAAAAAAAAGTCGTGTGGCACTCGGGGACTGCCGCGGTAAAACTATTGCATAGCATTTTTTACCAACTTATGCAATTATAATTATTTTTTATTTATGCAGTATGTATAATATTGTGAATGAAAAATACTAAACTATTAAATTAGTACCAACATCGTCACTAGATGGCGTTGATCACTTTTTTAAGTAGCGATATGGTTTCGTTACACAGCATGCTATAAAAGGTTTAAACTATTCCTAATAAATGTCTTCGTCATTGAACGGGTTGTTTTATTCACAGTATTTTTTTTTCTTTGAACATGTACGAGTATACTTGCGGGGCGCACATGCGGTGAGTGTGGCATTATAAGGATATGATAGATCCAACCTATATATACAGCTATGTATTCGGAGCAGCTCGTCTCGATCCGTGCGAGCTTCGGGTGTCAGGTTTTATTTTCATTACGGAATTTCTTATTTCGGTCGCCGCACTCAAAGGCCTCAAAGTCCGCGATAAAAGCTATGCAATAGCTTAAAAACAGTTTCATTCCTCCTATGTAAGTAGAAGCCATCGAATTTCTCTAAAGAGTCTAATGAACCTTTTGTTTGTAAATTTTGTAAAAAAATTAAAGGTCGAGTTTTTGTTCGTCTACACCTCTCTCACGTTGTGCACAAGTGGACAGTGACTATCTGTCAGGAACAACGAAAATTTTGAAAGTCAACAATCAATCTTGAAAACAATACAACTTTTTGTCTGCTTACTTTTGCTCTTATGTTTGAACTTGTTTATTGCGACGATGTTTCGATAATTTAAGTTTTTTTTTGTTATGATTATAAAAATCATTAAATGGAAAAAAAAATACTGCGGGATTGCAAACCCTAGCCACCCCACGCTACGCCACTGCCTCGATTGTACACTAAATTGGCGTGCGCAAGTAGCAAATCAGTGCTAGAAGGTTACTGGTAGTTTATGGGTACTTAATCGCCTGAAAAATTACCGACCCCCAAAAACTAAACTACACTTATGCAAACCATTATCATCCCCGTAATCGACTATGGTGACGTATGCTGTTATTACCTAAACGCAGATATTTTCAATAAATTAGACCGTTTACTTAATAACTGGTCATAACCTGGAACTCACTACCAGCGCACGTGTTTCCCTCCCACTATGATCCCGGGTGAAAAAGCATCTCACTAGGCCGCCATAGTGTGAGTCACCATGCTGCATTGTCGTTATTCGCATTGAGAATGGTGACCACCACTCTTGGATTCTGTTTATGCTTTCCGTCAGGCAGAGCAGAGTCCTTTTGGCCGCTAAAACATAAACAAATCTGCATGCGATTTATTTATAATCTTCGTAAATACGATCTTCAACTTGTAGGTTATAAGATCACTTTTGCATTTTAAACTTTTTGAGCAGATAGATGAGTTCAGCCTTCATCAACGTTTTGTAGACGGCTCTTAACATTACACTAACGGCATTCGCTTGTATACGCATCCGTTACTAAGCACATCCAAAAGGTTTGTGCTTACATAATTCTATTTTTTTATATTAATAATAGAGGACATCCTTTAGCCCTTATTGGTTCAGTTTTCTCAGTTTAAGTAAGGCGTTATTTGTAGTTTTGGGTGAACTAAAACTTAAAAAAAACTTCTAAATAAGACTTTTTAGAATATGGTAAATTTTTATTAAAATAAATTTTTGTACATTCAACATAATTATTGTGAATCACTATCACTGCCAGAATAATCTGCTAGTAGAGAAAGTCCTGTGGCATTGGGAGTTGATTTACTCTTGTCTTCACTACTCTTATTGTCTACAGTACTTACAATGTCTGAACTTTTCTCTTTCGCACTCTCAACATTAGATTCCTTTTTACTTCTCACCAAGTTTGACAACGCTGGCTTCTTCGATATAACTCCTATGCTCTTGTTCCACGCTTGCTGCTTCGTAACGTCTGAAGTTTTCTTTGGAGCAACTTCTATTCTAGAAGATTTGGCTGAAGGACCACTGTCTTCATCTACAACTTCCTCGATTATTTCTTCCACTACTCTCTTGGCTGCCGGATTGCTGAATTTAATTGACCTGAAAACATATATTTATAAATATGCAAGTGCTAAATTGTATAACATCACACTATGTTTTACCGTGGGAGAGCCACGGTTCGGCATGAATGGGCCAGCTCGACCGGAGTGATACCACGGCCTCACAGAAAACCGGTGTGAAATAGTGCTTGCGCTGTGTTTCACCGTGTGAGTGAGGATACCGGAGGCCTATACCCATACCCCCTCCCCCTATCTCCCCCCCCATCCCCCAAAGGCCGGCAACGCACTGGTGTTGCAGGTGTCCATGGACGGCGGTAATCGCTTACTATCAAGCGATACGTCTGCTCGTTTGCGTTTTATTCTATAAAATATATATATATATCACATCACACTAATTTACAGGGTTACTGGTAACATGTAGCAATCCCTTTAAGGGGTGATAGTAGAGATCATTAGCTATCAAATTGTCCTCGGGTAAATGAGTCAAAAATGTACCGTTTTGGAAAAAAACGCGGGGGACTTTACAAACATACATGAAACGGACACAAATAACACCCAGACTCAGAACAACAATTTGTGGATCACACAAAGTGATGTCCAACGTGGGATTTGAACCCACGACACTTGGCGTAGTAGGAAACGGCGTGGTGACCGTTAAGCCACTAGGCCAAACGTGCAGTCATCCATCATGCTGATACTACGTCATACGCCTTGTTTCCAAAGGTACGACTACAAGAAGTCCAAACATGTCTTCCCTCAAAAAGTTCTCGTAACTTTGTGTGTTCAAATTGAACCTAACTCTGACCAATGACACAATATACTAAATAGACCGACCCTCCCCTGGCCCAAACTGTACACCGATAAAAGCTAGAAAAATTCACCTAAATCTAGATGGCGCGCAAAAATAAGGTACTAGAAATAGTTTAACAAACTCTATCACTATTTTATTGATATGCTTCAATTATAGTCATTATTTTATTATTTTTCGAATATAAATCTTACTTTCTAATGCTTGTTTAAAAAAAATAATTTTCAATTGCGTAACTATAAGTTATCACCTATTTTTAGGAGATGTCGTTGCAATCGATTTAAATAAACTTGAATATAATGACCTATTTACTACGCTAGATGTCACATTTATAAGTTATTGATATGACATATAGAATATTAAATGCTGGATGCGCGATGATAGCGCCACCAAGTGGCTACGATTACGTCGGGCTTTGATTTGTCAAATGGTTAGTTGTCTTACGAAGAGTAAGTAAACAAACAAATTATTTCAACGAAATATCGTAAAGGGGCGTTCATTAATTACGTGAGGCATTTTTGAGAATTTTTCGACCTCCCCTCCCGCCTTGGTGAGATATCGTAAGATTTTCCTCAACTCCCTCCCCCGTCCCCAAATCTCACGCGAGATTCTTCAAATTTATGTTTTGGCTGTAAACGTGTTGGATTATTGAACTTGTTCTATTACTTCTATTGAAGACTGGCAAAGCAAAATCGAATGCTACTTCGCTGCTCTGCGGAGTTCGGACGAATACGACAAACACTATTGTGTCAGATTTGGCCATATTTTATTCGGAAATAATTTTTCACGCAATTTTACACAATAATTACGTGATATTTGCCAAGACCCCCCTAAGTGAGATTTGAAAAGATTTAGCTCAATCCCCTCCCCCCTAAAACACCTTACGTAATTAATGGAAGCCCCCTAATTTAAATATATTCTATTCAATCATGTAAATCTATGGTGTAGATATTAATGTTGAGCGATTTTATTTCCTGTCTGATATGGCATAATCAATAAATTTTAGGTCATTATAAGTCATTTTAATATAAAATAAATGATTGAACTGCAAAGCACAATCTTTATTTTGGAACGAAGTTCCTTATCGCGCGTCGCGAAAGGGGGCTAGACGGAAAAAAATGTAACGACACTTTTCGTGCCAAAAGTTGTAATGACACTTTTAACATTGAATTGACGTCATAGTGCCGGATACTCAACGTTAAATATAACAAACTGATTGCCAACGTCCATACCATGTTGAATACACCGGTTCTCGTCCGATCATGGACGTTAAGCAACATCGGGCGTGGTTAGTACTTGGATAGGTGACCGCCTGGGAACACCACGTGATGTTGGGTTTTTGCATTTATTTGCATAAAATATATTGTTTTATAGTATATTTTGTAAAGCTTGATTATTACTAAAATAATTTGAGTATTTTATGCGCATTTTTATTAGTAGGAGCATATCAAATATAATATATATATAAACTTCGTTCCATCCGGGTGTTCCTTGACACCTCTCAAGTTTTTATTATACATATTTTAATTTGTACAACAAGTAATATTAAAATCGCATTAAATCAGTCAGGATATTAACAAATAAATATTATTTCATATACATACACTTTAAACAGTTTTCTAAAAATTTTTTTATCGTATTATTTAAATTACGGCAAAAACCAAAATCTGATGACAGCATTTTAAAATCTAAAAGAGTTCAGAAGAGGTTTCTAGAGAATTGACATTGATGCAGCTACGAAAATAAAGGTTATGAATTGGACAGAAGACGAAAATAAATTCAGCTTGTCATTATTTTACAAATCTAAAGTGTATTTTTTTCTAAGGCGGCAAGGTGTAGTACTTGCCGCTCCAACCACAATCCGAAACTCCGAAAGTGGCTAGCAAAATCCGATTGTTTTGCCCTGATCTATTAAAAAAAAAGAATAACAGAAATTCGAAATGCATTAATTAAAGATAAAGCTTGTGTGATCACTTTCGATGAAATCGCAATAATGTGTAACTTATAATATTCCATCAGCAGTAAAAGCAGAATTGTTACAACTCTTTTAAAAGCTATACTATAAATAAACTATTTGATAATAAGTGGGCTTCTGCTAAAAGCTGTTTTTTGCTGTCGGGCTACGAAAAACCAAAATACATGCAAGAAATCAGGAATATCTAGTAACTTTCCCTTTTTCTTTTGCAACGTTTTGTAAAATTATTTGCGTTTTTTGATGTACCACATTTAATTAAAAGTATTCAAAATCATTTTTTAAACAATAACTATGTTAACGGCAATGAAAACCGTCAAAACCGTGGGAGAGCCACGCTTCGGCATGAATGGGCCGGCTCGACCGGAGTGATACCACGGCCTCACAGAAAACCGGTGTGAAATAGTGCTTGCGCTGTGTTTCACCGAGTGAGTGAGGATACCGGAGGCCCATACCCCAATCCCCTACCTCCCCCCCCCCCCATCCCCAAAAGGCCGGCAACACACTTGTGACGCTTTGGTGTTGCATGTGTCCATGGGCGGCGGTAATCGCTTACCATCAGGCGATACGTCTGCTCGTTTGCCCGCCTATACCATAAAAAAAAAAAAAAAAAAAAAAATGAGCAAATTTCGTTTCAAGATGTTACCAAACCATACGAAATAGACAAAACTTAAAACTTGAATCGATCACTTACAAAATTGACAGATAGGCCCATTGAACAGTAATAAAAAAATATGAGATGCCATAAAAACACGCATTGTTTAAAAAAAGTAACACATGCATTAAATGCGATAAAGACGGGCAAAAATTATTTGAAAAATTACACAATTAACTAAAACAAAAACCAACTTCAATGTTCGACTTGATTTCTCTTGGATGCCATTGTCAGATCGTAATGTCCTTATCATGGTATCATCGTTGGGACATCTCCTTTCCATTAAAAAAAGAATCATCAAAATCGGTTCATAAACGACGAAGTTATCCGCGAACACACATAAAAAAAAACATATATACGGTTGAATGGAGAAACCTCCTCCTTTTTTTGAAGTCGGTTAAAAATTGAATCAGGATGTAATAGAAAATTTGTTTGCGCAATTTTGGCAAAAGCAACAAAAATCCAACAGCAAAGTTGCTAAGGACCATATTTAGGAGTAATTTAGTTAATTTCTTAAAGAGTCCCCATAAAAAAAAACTGTGAGGATGAAGATGGTGATTTTATCCAGTTAGCCGTTGGAGAAAGCAAATAATTTTCTCCAAAACCATCATTATCACCAAAACACGCAGTAAACAACGAGAAACAATGCACTCATGAACGGCAACTTATTTATTTATTATTTACCGCTGCCCATGAATACCCGCAACACCAGAGGTGTCACAAGGCTTTTAAGGAGAAGTATGCTCTTTTCTTGAAGATTGATTGAAGGTCGTATTGGTCCGGGAATACCGCAGTCGACAGTTCATTCCACAGTTTTGTTGTGTAGGGCAGACATTTTCTCGAAAAGCGCACAGTTGACACCTAAATGATGAGGATGAAACTGCAGTCGCGTAGGATGATGGCAAAAAAAGGAGGCAGGGATCAATTCAATCAATTGCTCGGAGTACTCCCCATTGTAAATACGATAGCAGATGCGTAACGGAGCCACGTCTCCACACAGCGCGTGCAGCGCCAGAGATTCCAGCCGAATTGAAACTTCTTGACAATTGACGATTCGATTCGATTGTATATTAGTATTTCAATCATAGTGAATTGAATTTTGCGTGAAATAAGAAATAGGTACATTTTGTATACTCAGAACAATAAAATTACTTGAGGAACTTGATGAACTTGTAAGAGTTGGTTTGCAGAAGTTTATATTTGTGCAAAAAAAAGCTGGCAGGTGGCTTAGAAACTTCAGTGAACACATGTAAACAATGAAGGCCTTGCAAATACTAAGTAAATTATTAAAATATTCAAGGAGCTTTTACAAATGCGTGTGAACTTTTCAACACCTAACCACGAAAAAAAAAAAATTAACTTAATAAAGATTAGGTTTTACTTAAATATTTAAAAAGTGAAGATTATGAGCTGTTACATTATTTTTCTTTCAGTAATCGACATAGATATCATTATTGTTACATAATAAAATATACGTGTCGTTCCAAGATGAATATCTGAGGCCACTTTAAGGCGCCTCAATCGTGTTCAATTCAGTTCTCGTACTGTATTAATCCCAAATAATGTATCTAGGCCTGTTCCTTAACAGTAGGTTGACGACAGTTTCACACACACACTTTCAATAGTTTGCTCGAAAGCTTTTGCCGAATTTAGGTAAACTGAGTGTTGCGACAAGATGGAACGCAGAATTCTCCGGTTAATAACACTTTACGGTACCCGGTGTAGACGGTAGCACTGACCGCCTAGAGTAGGGTGCGCCACAGGAGAGTAGAGAGTAGACAGTAGAGAGTGTTGTTGGTTTGAGCCACACGCGTTTATCACATAATGTCTACGGAGGCAGAATGCGCGTTGTGAGGAATATCCATGTGAGATTGGTTCCGCGTAACGCAGGTTCTTTCCGGTCACAGTTGCTTCGGAAATACCTGCACGCGGTTACTAGAAGTGAGTTGAATCCTGCCTGTCCAGTGTATTGAGCCGATTCCCTGTGCCATTACTTGAGCATCGCAGCGTTGGATATAGAATGCAGTTATGGGAGAATATCTCTCGCTGCCAACCATGTTATGCTCCATAGTGGATAGCAACAGAGTTTTATCTTCTGCGAAGATGACATTGCACAGAAAGAGGTGGCGGAAAGGACCAAGGATGAAAATTTTTACTTGGATCTAATTTGCCGCCAGCCGCTGAAACGGACGCAGCAGTGCATTCTAGCAACTCATGCCACCTTCAGTGGTAATTAAGAAAGTGTTTAGTTAAAATTACTAATTTAAATTGTAAAATTTAACTGCTATTGAGATGTCTTATAAACAGATATTTACAAAGATGTATTTTAACAAGCATATAGAATTTCTCAAACAGTACTATTAATACATTATTTCTTCTTGTTAAACTGCCAAGACTTAATTTCTCCATTTCTATTACAGTAATGTAGTTTTTTTTAATCATTTAATTTGCCGCCCCCTAAAAGAAGCCGCCCTAGGCTTCAGCCTACTGAGCTTTTATCACTGAATAATATAACCTAATATAACATATATAATACTAGCTGACCCGGCGAACTTCGTACCGCCATATTTATATACAATAATTAGCAATAAATTAAAATTGCGACTATAATTTGAGATTTAAACTATCCTATCTCTCAATTTGGATCGAACTGCACATGGTGTGCAAATTTTATTATAATCGGTTAAGTGGTTTAGGAGTCCATTGAGGACAAACATTGTGACACGAGATTTATATATATTAAGATATGGATTTTTTCAACAAATTTTGATTATTATAACACAATTAAGTAGCTAGACCTACATACAGAGTTTTATGTGAAAATTTAAAAAGTTTCATACAAAAATTAATAAAAAATATATATTCATGTACCGTATTTACTGAGAAGCATTTATTAAGAAGCTGTTTATTTGAAATTATAAACAGACATTTCAATTTTATTTATTTGTGTGCTCTTGGACGATTTAATAAAATATCACATAAATTACTAATGTAATTATGTGGAAAACGACATCTAGTGGGACATTTGCACTAATACAAAAACAAATAAACTTGACAGTTTACTCTCGGATTCGTATCGGAGTAGAAGCTCAGAAAATATCTTTGAAATTTACAATTTGATACACTTAGTGACATCTAGTGAACATTAAGCTTATTATACATCCGCGTACAACTCTAAGTTCATGCGATGTAAGTCTATACTTATATTTCGTCAGTGCTCTGACCAAACCTAACTAGTTAGAGTTAAGTGTTTGTTTTAAGAGCACTTTGAAGTAGCGTGATCCACTTTTCTTAAAAAAAATGAGTTTTTTATTTTTTTTCCAAAACGGTACATTTTTGACTCATTTACCCGAGGACAATTTGATAGCTAATGATCTCTACTATCACCCCTTAAAGGGATTGCTACATGTTACCAGTAACCCATTATAAAGGCGGAAGTTTGTGAGTGTGTATGTTTGTCACTTCTTCATGCGCAAACTACTGAACGGATTTGGATGAAACTAGAGTGATATAGCTTAAACATCAGATTAGCACATAGGCTAATTATTTGCCGCGATAACCGACATACACGCGGGCGGAGCCGCGGGCAACAACTAGTGATACATATACGTTTTCTGTGCTCTATAAGTGTTGACAAATGTCTAAAATAAACCAGAAATCAGGGAATGATCTAGAATTAATACAGTTGCATCATAGGACAATTCCTATTATCATTAATCATAGGACAATTAAAATATTTCTAATTCTCTTGAAGGGAATTTAACAGTACCAATAAAACTTGAAGTAGAACAAACGTTAGATGCACGATTCTCACACCGTCTTTTCGTAATTTTTGCGCTTTGATTTCGAGCTCCCTTATATTAATTTGCTCTGCATAGACAAATATATGTATAACACAGTGAAATTCTAGACTAACAAATTTTGTGCTGCATAGAATTATAATACCTAGTTATAACCTCTAAAAAGTCCCGTATCCTTTATTTTTACATTAAATTGTAGAGAAGTGCAGGGTGTTGTACAGAGATCCATCGGTGAACTCCCTTACTTAATGCTCTACCCACAACAACACTCTTACAAAAATTCAAAATTTAAAAAATCCCCAACACATGCACTTACCATAGGTGGCCAAATTATTAGGGACAGTATTGCGATTTTTGTATTTTCTAGTTTAATTAGATTTTTGTAACATATACTTAGTTGTAGGCCTTTTATGTTTTTTTAATTTCTATCTGTAGTCTATTGGGATCACGAAAAGTGCAAAAACATTGTACAAAACATCGAGATATTACGTACTACGTACTAGAGGAGCCACTCAAAACCAATTATATGTTCCGTTTATATTTGAATTAAAACTAAAAAGCGCTGCAGCGCAGCCAAACAATAATTAGAAGTCTAATCCAACAGTATTAACAAGCAGCGCTCTATCGCATTCGGGCTGTAGTTTCCTCGCGAGCGAAATGTCATAAGCGCCGTGATTTTCATGGCGCTTACGCGTTTTGGCCAACGAACTGTTGCAAAGATTCGCTTATAAAGAGTAAGCGCCAAACAAGAAAGCAGAACGGATAAATAGCTTTATACCTACGAAGCTTTATTAGGAAATTCACTTTGAGTAAATAGTACTTCAATAGCTTTACCAGTTTCAGTTTTTTTGTAGAATTCATCGAGGTATAAAATATAAAAGCCGAATATTCAATTTTTTAATTATACTTTAATGATAATTTAAATATAATTATTGCAAAAAAAATGTTATGGGTTATTTACGAAGCTATTTTTAACAACATATTATTTTTCCTAATCCAATTAAATACGTTAAATACGTTGTGAATTTAACGTCAGTTAATTCTACCTAAATATCACTTCTGTATGTTTTACTCTAAGTACTCTATGTCGAATGAGGCAACAATGGCGTCTTAAAATATTTTGTTCGTATTTAATTTTAAAACAATTATATCTAGTTAATTACTGGTGAAAAGTTATTCCTTTGTTTTTCTCCGTATTCCTTGTATTATTAGTGCAATATCTCAAGACACAAAATGGCATAATTCACGAGTTTTAGAACGTTTTTAAATGTAAACAATCACACGCTTAAGCCACCGCTTCACCAGAGTGTAGCTAGCAAGCGACTGAAGGAAGTGCGGCGCATGCGCCGCAATTGCATGGAACACCGCACTAATGAGTGGCGTCTTCTCTATACATTATATCTCGATGGTACAAAACTTTTTTTTATATTTGTATGACTAATATAAATATTAGTAAAAATTATTGGATCAATTTTAAAACTTAGTGATGCCACCCCTTACTGCAATAAGAGCTTCTATACGTCGGGGTATGTTCTCAATACATGTTTTGGCATATTCCTGGGGTTTAGTTTGGTGATGCCATTATCTAATAACAGATTTGATTAACTGCCGCTGGTGGTAATCGCTTCTTTCGTAACCGCGGGTTTGGTGAGTTACCACATGTTATCTATGGGATTCGTGTCTGCTGAATTCCCTTTCCAAGGTAAAACAGTCACATTTTTCTCAGTAAGAAATGCAGTAACACTGCTGGCTTTGTGACACGAAGCCGAGTCATGAATAAAAACGCATTCCTCATCATCAGGGAACCATTCTTTGACCTGCGGCAATAACTGGGTTTCTAGTACTCGCTTGTATTGGTCTTGTTTCATTGTCCCTGCTACGATTTATAGGCGCCCCATGCCTTTAGCTGAGATGGCAGATCACACCATGATAGTAATTGGGTGTTTAAGCCTCTCCACAAGGCGATCAGCGTGGGATCGTTCTCCAGGGCGTCGCCTTACAAAAGGACTTTTGTCAACCAAAAGTTAAAAGGTTGACTCGTTGGAGAAGCACACCTGTCAATTAATAGAATGATGGTAAAATCGTTATTAACCAATAGCATTAATAAAACAAAGTTATAATTACTCGACTCCAGCCTGTAATAGTCATATTTCGATGTTGTCTAGCCCTTTCGAGTTGTTTCTTTTCATAATGTCGGTTAGGCGTGGTTTTTGGCAAGGCCGTCGTCCCATCAGATCCTCTTCAACCAACCGCTTCCGCATCGTCCTCTCCGATTTCCTTACACCATCGTTGTTGATCATCGCTTTCAAGGCAGCTGTTCCAGATTTTTCTATCAGGACGAGATGTGGTGATCCTTTTCCTGTCACATTTTCTAGCACGATTTGCCTCAAGGGGCTTTTTAATGTCAATTTTTATTTTATTCGATTGATGATAGACTTTGAAACCCCAGCAATAGTTGCTATATCTCTCTGGCAATGTGTGAAATGCAGTAACAATGTTTGTGTCTCTCTACATTTTCTTGGAGATCTGTCCGAAGATCTACCCATCATTAAAAGTAGAAAATTTGAGATGATCTCGCGAGACTCTTGATAAAATGTAAATTCATAGAAAAAACAGCAAAAGTATTGTTAAACGAAGCATTACTTACCTTTTGATTATTTTAGACATACAAGTCGGTAAAAAATTATGAAAAAAACAATATCTAGACTATTCTAGACAATACTGCAAAACCACGCTTTTTGACAATCATGAAAACAAAATGTCTTACAAGTGACGCACGTATCCTGTTTTGCCACTTGAAAAAACTATAACAATGATACCAGTGGCAATATCAGATAAAATAACCCTTTAAAACGGACATTATTTATTCAAACACATATTAAATTAAAAATTACATAAATACGAGCACTGTCCCTAATAATTTGGCCACCTACTGTAATTGAGTAATCACACGCCAAAAATGCCTTACATCATTTTGGAAAAGAGCTGATACTACACACTTACACTGCTGGATCAATATTAACCAAACAAAGCTAAGAACCACAGCAAGGAAACTGGCTTTCAAATGAAAAAAACCGCATCGAAATCGGTCCACCCGTTTGAGAGCTACGATGCCACAGACACATATTTTCCGACTTACTTGATAAACTCATTATCTTCCTTCTCTTCTCTGACTTTTCTCTCATCAGCTGTTTCAGGTTGGTACTGCTTCAGCATCCCTTCATAATCAACAGTGCGCTGTCTTCTGTTTAATTCCTTCAACTCTTCTAAATTTTCTAATGATTCTATTTCTTGTTTAGATTGTTCTGTTCTGTACTCTGAAAATTTAAAAAAGAAACATTACATATAGTGTTGTATGAAGGTGGCAAAACCGCAGAGTTCATTCTGGCTTTTGCCTAACTTTGAATTTTATATCCATTTTTTAATTCGACTACATTTAATGTTGTCATGTATTTACTCAAACTCATTTATCTAAAAGGACAATATGGCACGTTTGTATGAGACTTTTGTACCACCTGGCGTATCTCATGGTAGGGATTGTTTCTATATTTATTTGGCTGTTAATATCACCTACAATAACATTCTCATCCCCTCATCTCGGAAACAGTATTTTTGCCCTTCAATATCTGAGTGCAAAAGCCGTTTTTATCCGCTAGAAGATAAAGTAAATTGAATTTAGAACATCGTGTACACTAAATTTGTGAATTCAAAACATCATTAAAGCTATTTACTCCTACCTCCACGGTGCCGAATTTATTATACACCCTTTTTTAATTTGTTAAAAACACAGACTCTGAACCATCTTGGTGTACTTACTTTTTTTTTAATTTGCTTTGCAAGTCCCCTATAATGTGAATGGGATCAAATGGGTTCTTAGGAAATACAAAAATAATAGTATGTCATACCCAGCAGCTTCATAGGGTTGTTGGCTTCTTCTTCTTTCTGTTCTTCTTCCTCACGTTTTGCTTGTTCTTCTGCAAGTTTTAATGCCATAAAGTTCCTTGTTGCCCCTGCTTCTATTTCATAGTCTGTGTTACGTGGATCAGTTTTGAAGGATATTTCTTGAAGACACCTTGTGCACTGAAATTATGGAAAAATAATAGTGTACTTAATGTAAAATTTTCGGTGGTTAAACATAATATGTATGGCGTAAAAGATAGATTGACTGCCTCTGTGGCGCAGTGGTAGCGTATGCAAATGCTGTGCTTAAGATCTCGGGTTCGATTCCCGGGTCGGACCAAATGCTTGTATGGTCTGTAAATATTTGTTTCGTAGTTTGGGTGTTTTCTATGTATAGTATGTATATAATTACAAGAAAAAGTATAAATGTATTTATATCAGTTGTCTAGTACCCATAACACAGGCTCTGCTTAGCTTGGGACTAGATAGAGATGTGTAAAAAAAAAAACTTGCTGGACACATCACGTATACCACACTCATACTTGGGTACATCCTCATACATCTTATTAGTATTAAAGAATGTACATATAGTATGTGTTTTATGTTCAGATTTCATATTAAGTAAGAATATCCATGTATATCACTCATAACTAAGTAATGTGATAGGAACTAACAGTAACTACTTCTGAATGTATCAGTATCCTATCTGCAGTACCTTAGCTCAGCTTAGGGCCTCCCTGTCATTGCCTAAATATTAGAAGAATGACAGGGATATTTATTTTATGCGTGAGTTAAATAGATTTCTATTGATCATATAAAAATTGTTTTATTAGTATTTTCAAACTAGTAAAATAAAATAATAAAATAGTAAAATAAATAACAAAATATATTAAATATTAATGAAAAACTATTATGAAGTTTTCTTTTAAGTGCATAAAATTTAATATAGATGAAGATCAGAGCTGTATATATACATAGAAGAAACGGTGGGGTTCCTAGTATCTAATAATAGCACTGAATGAGTTGTTAGAATGCTCAACTGCATTATAAATGTCTGTAGGATGTTGACAATTGGGTGCTACAATGGTTGAACCACAGGTTTAAATCAAAGCTGTCCATGGAATTTCAACTGCAAACAAATACTTACTTTAATATAAAACCTGTAGATCCTTATACCGAGATAATCCTCATTCTCGACGTCCTCTTTTCTAGCGTTGAATTTTTTACCCTTATATATGTATTCGCCGCATGTAGCACATCGCATGTTGAATGGGGCCATCAGACGTACTGTATATTGCCGGTTTTTCGCCAATTTCATACGCGGAATCTTCGACGGATCGAAGTCTGGAGGATAATATTTCTGGAAACATCATAAATGTACGTAAAACATGCTCTGTAATTGGAATGTTAACTGTGTGGTATGCAAATAAACAGCGTAAAATTACTTACATTAAGCACTTTCCGCTCAGACATTTTGTTGCTCTTAAAATAAGGATTCTAGGATAATAATATTAATAATGCACGTAATTGTAAACAATAAAACTGCGTTTACACAGTAGCAGTACAGTCTTTGAGTACAATACACAGGTACACACACAAACACGTATATTGACAATTGACAATGACATATCTTTAATTTCATTGACCTACAGTCATTGACCTACAGTACATGGACTACGCATACCTACAAAATTATCGTGCCTACCTACACAAGAAGTTGGCGCATAAAATGGCTGCCATAGGGTTGTACCTATGTAGAGTGACTCGAAATGTCGATATCGATATTTAACTGAAATATTTAATAAATTGCAAAAATAACGATAACATTAAATAAATATAGTTAAATCCGATTGTTTTTGTTCTTTATAATGGATGGATTAAATTTTGAATGATGGACTTAAGACTAAAATCCAAAAATGAAAGCTGGCCATCACGGGACACCTGGCTAGATATGATATGAGCGAAATATTACTTAAACGATTCTTGGGCTTCTACCCAAGAAACCGTAGGCCATTAGGAGTGCTACAGCGTTTGGTGATTCCATTGTGGGATAGGAGAGTGCTAGTCCTCTCCCTTTTCCCACCTTTTAGGCGTACATCACCTCCTCCCAAAATGAGGCCGTGGATTCCTCTTGGAATCCCTAAAATCCTGGTCTTTCTGTAGTCTGGGAATAGATGATCGTAGGTGAGGTTTCTCAAATTATTATTTTAAAACCATTTGTTATCGGCTATGAAAACAGCCCTATCCGTTCTATCAGCAACAAGACTAAAGAGAGAACAGAATACCTCCGCATTGAAACTAACGAGAATGTATATCATTGTTTACCTATTTTTTCGTAGCTCCGACGGTTCTGGGATACCGATAGCAACATAAAAAGTACTTATATTATGTTGACATTGAGCGAAATAACAAATTGAGTAAATAAAACACGTTTTAAATAGTTGTAATATTTATTCACACATTCAGGTTAGGGCACTGCGCAGTCACGTAATCGCGTCACGTCGAGAGTTCTGTTGTAGGATGTTTCATGGAAGTGCATCGAGCAGACATACCACATTTTATGTCGAGGGTTTATATTTTCCAAACCAATGATTTCGATCCATTTCTTTCTTAAAATTTCATTTACAGGAAATCTGATGAAGAAAACACCATGTTAACATATTTTTTATATAATAATAATATAAGTATTGACACTTTAACTCTACCATCACTATCCTTAATCGTATGTAAACAAATCAAAGTGAAACGAAGCAAATATATATCATTGAGAACCTCAAATAAAAACTTTTTATATAAAAAAAAACCGACTTCCAAAAAACATCCAACGAAAACTATCTGCCAAAAAAACACTTAAAAGCGTAAAATAAACTGGTTCTTCATAAATTGCCTATACCTAATTCTTTATTCATTTAAATATGTAGTAGTATTATAATGTGTGCTAGGTACCTAAAATCTGTTTGAAGTCGGTGCCAAGTGACTATCGCTTAGACTTTTGTAATTGTTCGTTTGTATTCTTTTTGGCTTAGCACCGACTTCAAACAGATTTCAGGTACCTAGCACACATTATAATACTACTACATATTTAAATGAATAAAGAATTAGGTATAGGCAATTTATGAAGAACCAGTTTATTTTACGCTTTTAAGTGTTTTTTTTGGCAGATAGTTTTCGTTAGATGTTTTTTGGAAGTCGGTTTTTTTTTATATAAAAAGTTTTTATTTTTCAGTTTTTAGTGCAAACAATCGTAGGTAAGTAGTAAGTTGAACTATTTCATCAAATTTCATCATCAAGAATACAAATTAAGGTCTATACGTACGTGTAATATTAAAATCATCCTCTAATCCCTAACTGTTGAAGAGTTTAACCTTCTATCATCAGCTCACCTAATTAACTTGAAAGTATACGGCTAAAGGTCTTTAGATACGTATGAAATTGAAAGAATTATCCTCCAACTCCTAACCGTTGAGGAGTTGTACCTTCTACCTTCCATCATCAGCTTACCTAAATAATTTGAAAGAATACGACTAAAGGTAACATATATACATATGATATTTAAAGATTTATCCTCCAACTCCTAACCGTTAAGGAGTTGTACCTTACATCATCAGCTCATCATCATAGAATGATGACTACCAGACGCAAATACGGGTGTAACTTCAGAAAATATACGAAAAACATAGTATGTGCCTATAAAAAATGAGGGTTTCCCTCGATTTCCCTGGGATCCCATTATCAGATCCTGATATGCTGGCAATGGGACCACCTCGAAAGCATACCCTTTCGAATACAAAAAAAAAAAACAAAATCGGTCCACAACTGACGGAGTAATCGGTGAACATACATAAAAAAAAAAAAAAAAAAAAAAAAAACATACAATGGAACATAGAACCTCCTCCTTTTTGGAAGTCGGTTAAAAACTAACAAACGTCTTCGGAAATTATAAAAATAATATATTTAATACAATACAATAAACAAAATCGTAAAATATTGAACAATTTTAATGCATTTTTGTACTAACCTGTAAAGAGTCAATGTATAATGATTCTTGTTTTTTCTTGCACCAGATTGTTTAATGGAGCACGAAGGCATGATTTTCATGTCTAGGGCAAAGCCTTGGATACAATAAAAACCAATTTAAAGCCGTAATTGGCACGAAAACAAAAACAAAATTTCCAACAACAACCGCTTGACAGCAGATCTACCTCAGAACTTGGTGGCTTGGTGCATATATTGGCGTCGCCGGTCACGAATTGACAAGTGCTTGACGTCACTCAAAAGTGTTGCCAATATTAGTGCTCACTAAACTATGTTTATCTCTCTTTTCACACCAAGGTAAACATAAGTTAAAAAGAGACAAAATGCTTTTTTGTATATATGTGTCGATCTTATATATATTTGTATAATGAATTGTTCGTATAGTAGAATAGGGCATCTCCTTATATTTTCTTTACTCATTGCCTACAGTACATGGACTACGCATACCTACATTATCGTGCCTACCTACACAAAAGTTGGCGCATAAAATGGCTGCCATAGGGTTGTACCTATGTAGAGTGACTCGAAATGTCAATATCGATATTTAACTGAAATCTTTAATAAATCCAAAAATGAAAGCTGGCCATCACGGGACACCCGGCTAGATATGATATGAGCAAAATATTACTTAAACGATTCTTGGGCTTCTACCCAAGAAACCGTAGGCCATTAGGAGTGCTACAGCGTTTGGTGAGTCCATTGTGGGATAGGAGAGTGCTAGTCCTCTCCCTTTTCCCACCTTTTAGGGGTACATCACATCCTCCCAAAATGAGGCCGTGAATCCCTCTTGGGATCCCTAAAATCCTGGTCTTTCTGTAGTCTGGGAATAGATGATCGTAGGTGAGATTTCTCAAATTATTATTTTAAAACCATTTGTTATCGGCTATGAAAACTGCCCTATCCGTTCTATCAGCAACAAGACTAAAGAAAGAACAGAATACCTCCGCATTCAAACCAACGAGAATGTATATCGTTGTTTACCTATTTTTTCGTAGCTCCGACGGTTCTGGGATACCGATAGCAACATAAAAAGTACTTATATTATGTTGACATTGAGCGAAATAACAAATTGAGTAAATAAAACACGTTTTAGATAGTTGTAATATTTATTCATTTATTTACACATTCAGGTTAGGACACTGCGCAGTCACGTAATCGCGTCACGTCGAGATTTCTGTTGTAGGATGTTTCATGGAAGTGCATCGAGCAGACATACTACATTTTATGTCGAGGGTTTATATTTTCCAAACCAATGATTTCGATCCATTTCTTTCTTAAAATTTCATTTACAGGAAATCTGATGAAGAAAACACCATGTTAACATATTTTTTATATAATAATATAAGTATCGACACTTTAACTCTACCATCACTATCCTTAATCGTATGTAAACAAATCAAAGTGAAACGAAGCAAATATATATCATTGAGAACCTCAAAAAACTAACAAACGTCTTCGGAAATTATAAAAAGAATATGTTTAAAACAATACAATAAACAAAATCGTAAAATATTGAAAATTTTTAATGCATTTTGTACTAACCTGTAAAGAGTCAATGTACAATGATTCTTGTTTTTTCTTGCACCATATTGTTTAATGGAGCACGAAGGCATGATTTTCATGTCTAGGGCAAAGCCTTGGATACAATAAAAACCAATTTAAAGCCGTAATTGGCACGAAAACAAAAACAAAATTTCCAACAACAACCGCTTGACAGCAGATCTACCTCAGAACTTGGTGGCTTGGTGCATATATTGGCGTCACCGGTCACGAATTGACAAGTGCTTGACGTCACTCAAAAGTGTTGCCAATATTAGTGCTCACTAAACTATGTTTATCTCTCTTTTCACACCAAGGTAAACATAAGTTAAAAAGAGACAAAATGCTTTTTTGTATATATGTGTCGATCTTATATATTTTTGTATAATGAATTGTTCGTATAGTAGAATAGGGCATCTCCTTATATTTCTTTCCTCATTGTTTAATTTACGTACAATTCCAATTCTGAGATTTTTTTTTAAAACTAGTTTTTATGGCTCTGGGTTCTAGCCCTTTTGAGCCAATCGTTGATATTTGATTGGAAACAGTTTGATGGAGAGTTTTGCTTTCAAGTTTACAAGTTTTTTTCCACAACATTTCACAGTTCACTTCACACGCGTTACTCGGAATTAAGTCGAGTCTGTTCAGGTGAGTGGAAATGTAGCAATGGCCAAACTTTCTGCGGTCTATGTTTTCATTTTTGTAGAAGTACCAAGGTTTGGCGAGCTTGCTTCCCTGGATTGTCACGTACCATTTTCCCTTTTGTGTACTTGCTTAATCCAGTATTCATGCCACAATCTTTTAGATCATGGGTGATCGCTGCTTGGTAGTCAGTGTGTGACATCTTCGTAGTGTGATCAACATCAAACAAAGGGCTTATACAGGGATCCAGGTGGTGGGGGGGGGGGGGGTCATGGGGGACCCAGTCGGACCACCAATTAAAATTGTTAAACTATATTTTTATATATGTTTTTTATCACATTATAGATTTTATGTGACCTTCAATATTATTGATATTAAAAGTGTTCTACAAAATAAAAGAGTAAATGGGGACGTTGTTTACCAACTACTTTTTAAGGAGCTAAAAAAGTAGCTGAGCAGCTAGATGTAGAAATTAGATATCCCAGAATAGTGTCAAGACATAGGGCCATTAACCAACCTGCTCAATCTACATCCCTCTTCTAGATTCAATAATCAGTGACCTACAGAACCGTCTAAGCTACCGCTTCAGCTAAGCGTTTCCATGTCAAAAAGCGAATACAGTAATCAAGACATTGAAACTGTGAAATAACTAGCAACCGATTATACATTGTTACTAAATAATAATCCAGTGTCTTTCCTTGTAAACGAATATCGGCTGTGGATGGTGAAGTGGTAGTGGAGCCAGGACATACCGCAGTCGATTTCGAATTTATTTTTATGCGGGCAATGCTTTTCGCACCATATCCTCCATAGGGGAGACGAAGAGGGTGTGTAGGACGCCCGGAAAACTGGCCTACCCACTAAACCCCACGGCGGCCTACCTCGGCAGTCGGGAGAAGCTCCAGAAATGCATCAGCATTCTATAGTCCTCCTGCCTCACCGCATAAACATAGGTACATCCCGGGATGGCCACGGTCACCTCAGGCGCTGGCCACTATTGCACCTCTCACCGTTCTACACAGTAAGAGGCGGCACAGCGCCCCGCCCTAGAAGACATTCCCCGGGCCGCACCAGGTTCGTGTCCCCTGTCTCCGGTTGTTTGCTGTGGTCACGTTACCTCAAGATGGGTCCGCAGTGACCTTTAGGTGGCGATTAGGAAGCTAGCTACCTCTGCCGCGTCCTCTCCGCCGCCTCACGATCCCGCTCTGCAGACTCCTTCTGAAGCATAACCTCCTCATAGAAGGAGATCAATGCTGGCGGTGACAGGTTTCGTCCGATCTGCCTCCGGGCAGTCCTTCAGTGTGTGCTGGGTGGAATCATGTTTGAAACCGCAGTGCGGCCACGACCATATCTCGGTTGAGACGCTTAAGGGACCATCGTCGCGGAAGTTCTCTGTATTGGCATAGGCGGCCCGGGTGGCGGAGTGACACATCCAATACGATGTGCCGGTGATCGGAGAGGCTAGCCACTTCCTCCATCACTCGCCATCCTGACACCATGTTCACTGCTGAAGGAGTCGCCCACGATAGGTCGACAATCGATTCCCCCGGTATGTCACCCCACTCTCTTGAGTGGGCGTTGAAGTCACCCAGAATGAAATCTGGACGGGAGGCGTAACTGTGGATGCTACTACTCAACCCGTGCAGGTATGCTTCATATATCGACTGCACGGTTGGCCTAGTGGTTTAAACGGTCGCCACGCCGCTTTCTACTACGCCAAGTGTTGTGGGTTCAAATCCTACATGGGACAAAACTTTGTGTGATCCACAATTTGTTGTTCTGAGTCTGGGTGTTCTTTGTGTCCGTTTCATGTATGTTTGTAAAGTCCCCTGCGACACAGGAATGCCAGTTCCAGAGATTTAGATGGCCTCAGGGATCTTGAATGTGTGTGATTGAGGAAAACAAAGCGTTCCTTTAAATATGGTGGAGTGCACGGATGAAATAGAATACTCTATGGGATAATTAACGCTTTTCCAAATCTCCGGAAATATGCTGAAAAAAAGCAGACAGGTCATGGATCATGTTACGGCTTGTACAATCGCTTCCAACAGCGTTGGAATCTATGGACATAACACATTTCTCAAATCACAATTAGTTAATTACTTAAAACAGAACGTTGGGTAATGAGGAGTTGTATTGATAATAAAGTTGAGTAATAAAGATATTGTAAGTTTTCTGCTTTACTAGTCTGGCTGAATGTAAACGAAGAAGAAAAATGTTGTAGCATCTCGATGTCAATTTGTTTAAAATTTGAGCTTAAAGCAGTGGTCCAACCCGACCGCCGGCGAGAAAACGACTAAAGGCGTGTCTCCTGCTCCTAAAAATGGTTTGCTAACACAAAACTTGCTTGTTAGCAAGCCATTGCCATCTCCTGCGACTTTTAAACGACCATCAAATACGAACATTAAACACGATATCGAAAATAATGTCTCGATTCTTCAAAGTATCGAGTACTTTTCTAGTTTTCTTACCGATGCCTAATGACGAGCTTTCTTTTTGGTTGATGGCTTGACGGGTTGGAAAATCATTCTACGAGTATAATAGAATAGAGCATAAAAAACAAACATCGTTACCGTTCGTCGCGTAAGGTCGCAAGTTTTGAAGATTACGATACCTCCAACAGATACAATCCAAAAGTACTCATTGAGTAAAAGCCATCAAATACGAACATTAAACACGGTATTGAAAATAATGTATGGATACTTCAAAGTATCGAGTATTTTTCTAGTTTTCTTACCGATGCCTTATGACGACCTTTTTTTTTGGTTGATGGATTGACGGGTTGGAAAATCATTCTACGAGTTTTTTAGAATAGAGCATAAAAGCGGCCAAGTGCGAGTCGACCTCGCCCATGAAGGGTTCCGAGGCAGCAAGAAACATAATATAAAAGTTCTTGTAGTTCGTTGTAACGTTGATCGATAAATTGCAGTTTACGATTTATGACGTATTAAAAAAAAACTACTTACCAGATTTCGTTCAAACCAATTTTTGGTGGAAGTTTGCATGGTAATGCACATCATATTTTTTTAGATTTATCATTCTCCAATTTTAGAAGTTACAGGGGAGGGACACACATTTTACCACTCTGGAAGTGTCTCTCGCGCAAACTATTCAGTTAAGAAAAAAATGACATTAGAAACCTCAATATCATTTTCAAATACCTATCCATAGATACCACACACGTATGGCTTTGATGAAAATTTTTTTTTTGAGTTTCACTTCTAAGTATGGGGACCCCCAAAATTTATTGTTTTTTTTTTAATTTTGTGTGAAAATCTTAATGCGGTTCACAGAATACATCTACTTACCAAGTTTCAACAGTATAGTGCTTATAGTTCCGGAATAAAGTGGCTGTGACATACGGACGGACAGACAGACAGACGGACGGACAGACAGACAGACGGACGGACAGACAGACAGACATGACGAATCTATAAGGGTTCCGTTTTTTGCCTTTGGCACGGAACCCTAAAAATCAAACATCGTTACCGTTCGTCACGTAAAGTCGCAAGTTTTGAAGATTACAATACCTCCAACAGACACAATCCTACTTTTTATAAAAAAAAAACAACCGACTTCCAAAAAACACCCAACGAAAACTCTCTGCCTAAAAAACACTTAAAAGCGTAAAATAAAACTGGTTCTTCATAAATTGCCTATACCTAATTCTTTATTCATTTAAATAGTAGTATTATAATGTGTGCTAGGTACCTAGAATCTGTTTGAAGTCGGTGCCAAGTGACTATCGCTTAGACTTTTGTAATTGTTCGTTTGTATTCTTTTTGGCTTAGCACCGACTTCAACAAACAAAAAAAAAATACATACAGTGGAACATAGTGGAAGCGGCCGCACTGGCGGTTTTTTTACCGCGAATGATTTTAAAACCACGACCTCCTACAGAATGGCTAGCTGGAAAAACCGCGAAACCGCGGGCGGTTCTGCCAGTGTTGCCAGAAGGTTACTTTTGCAATGTTTCAGGGGATTTTTCATCTCTTGGTTACTTTTAGGTTATACAAAAAATGTTGAGAGACTATTTAGCAGTATGAATATATTAAAAAACAAGCAGAGAAATAGAATGAGGTTAAATCTTGTATCTGCTATATTAAGAATAAGCTGTGTTTTTTATGGAATAGTGGGCAAAAGAGCAGACGTATCGCCTGATGGTAAGCGATTACCGCCGCCCATGGACACTCACAACACCAGAGGCAAGTGCGTTGCCTGCCTTTTAAAAAGGAGTACGCTCTTTTCTTGAAGGTTCGACGGTCGGAAGGCAAATGCTGCTTTGATTATAAAATTCCAGACCATTGTATTGTATATTTGTTAGTGGTTTTCTGGTGGTTTTAGAAGTTGAATCTAGTGGAGAGCTAGTTTATCTGTTGGCAACACTGTTCGGGGGTTTTAACCGTAGTGTGTGCGCTTCGGGCGGTTTTGCGCTAATCTCAGGAACTACTGGTCCGATTTGAAAAATTCTTTCAGTGTTGGATAGTCCATTTATCAAGGAAGGCTATACGCTATATTTTATTTTCAAAAAATTAGGGATCCGTAAGAAAATTGCTATTTCGTAACCCAATGTGTCAAATTGAAAACCTATTTTTGCGTGCGCTGCAATAACTATTGACAATAGAACAAAATAATGTATTACGGGTTTGTAGGTCTTATTAAGATCTACAAAAAAGTCCGCGAGAGCATATATCTAACTATCATGGTTTAGTTACAATAACCGCTTTTGTGTTCAAAAAAAAATATTAAATCGTCTGAAGAAAGAAACTACGTTCAATTTGTATCGTAATATTAATCCTTATCCAAATTAAGCATTGTGTTATCAAGGGTATTTATGTAGAAGTAAAATACTTTTTGTTTCATCCCAGTCTGACATTTCGTTTAGAAGTTATCACGAGTATAAGACGCTAAGTATTGCTGCTTTGTGTTGCTTAGCATATTTAGCTAGGTACTACTTTATAACTTTTTCTGTTATTTTATTTATTTACTTATGTAATCTTTTTATTACTTCATATAGTTGGGAATCTATATCTATATATATATATTTATTTATAACTATTCTATTTAGTTATTTATTTTTAATACACCATTATGTCTGACTTAAATAATAGTGATGATGACAGTTTTATCTCTGCAAATAGCCTTGATGCTAGTTCTGTTGGCATACCTTCACTCCAAGACAATCTTCAGTGCCGGTTTTCTGATGCTCCGCGGAATTTTAATGTAGTCCATATTAATGCCCAGAGTATTCCTGCTCATTTCCCTGATATGCTGGCTACCTTTGATTCTAATAACATACACGCCATTTTAGTCTCTAAGACATGGTTGAAACCATGCTTACCATCTACTTTATATGCACTTCCGGACTTCAACCTTGTAAGGAATGATCGCGCGACTGGTGGTGGGGGTGGTGTTGGTATATATCTACGACAACATATTCCCTTCACTACTGTAAGTATGTCCTCACAGCCCCCACCACCGGACGCGGGTGAACATCTCTTCTTAGAGCTAGACCTCAATTACACTAAAGTTTTACTGGGAGTATATTATTCGCCGTCATTACCTACGTACCAACTACTTTTCCTCCTTCGAAAACATAATTGAAAACTTGTCTCCCTCTTACAGTCACACAATAGTATTGGGCGATTTCAATACTTGCCTAATAAAAAATGACCATCGCTCTTCTTTGTTACGCAGAGTAGTAGACTGTAACAACCTGTCACTTTTAACACTTGATGCTACGCATCATTTTCCTAACTGCACCCCCTCTCTTCTTGACCTTATTCTTGTCTCTTCCATCGATCATGTCATCAGCCATGGCCAGTATCCAGCTGATGCATTTTCTTATCATGACCTGATATTTCTTTCTTATGCTATCCGTCCACCCAAGGCAAAGCCGAGAATTCTTGTGCAACGCAATTTTAACGGTATGAATCTTGTTAAGCTTAAAGAGGATGCGCGTAACATTAACTGGTCGGTCATGTTAGATTCGCAGTGTATGAATGAAAAAGTCAATATATTCAATGAAAAATTAATACAACTTTTTAATGTGCATGCACCCTTGCGGTCGATCAAAATTAAACATTTACCGGCTCCATGGCTTACTGAGGATATACGACAGATCATGACCAAGAAATAAATACAAACGTCGACCAACAGATGCTAACCTGGAAAAATATGTTTACTTGAGAAATCTCTGCAATAAGATGTGTAGAAATGCACAACGCCAACATATTCACTCTTCCGTAGAAAACGGAGATCCAGCAAAAGTCTGGAAATTTTTAAGAACGTTGGGAGTAGGGAGGTCTCGCCAAGACTCTATTCCTAAAAATTTAAACTTTGACTCACTCAATAAACATTTCTCTACCTCTTCCGACATTGATGTCAATATTAAAGCTAACACTCTTAGACATATTTCTTCTATCTCGGCTCCCAACTATCCAAATTTCGTCTTTGATCAATTGTTTGCTTGTGATGTTAGGAAGACCGTTCTAGCAATTTCATCAAATGCAGTGGGAAGCGATTGTATCAGCCGAAACATGATTCTGCCTATTCTTGACGAAATCCTACCCATTCTATCCAATATCCTGAATCACTCCGTGACAAGTGGTGTTTTTCCGTATACAGGAAAGATGCCCAAATAATCCCTCTACCTAAGAAAGCTAAACCCTCTTCATTCTCTGACTATCGGCCAATATCCATTTTACCTTTCCTATCCAAAGTGCTGGAACGCCTCATCCACTCTCAACTGAGTAACTTCCTTTCCAAAAATTCTTTACTGAATCCTTTCCAATCCGGTTTTCGTCCTGGTCATAGCACCACTTCTGCGCTGGTACTCATTACGGATAATTTTGATTTAATTTTGAATTTTGCTCAAAGCTTTTCCACACCGCAGAGATGGTAATAATGTGCTGAAAAATGCAATGAGAGAATTATTATATGCGTACTGCACTTCGCAAAACCAATTAACGTCCTGGGTAGTCTCGGACGGATAGTAAGCGTCTCATCCAAAGTCCTCCCGGGAACTCACACTCAGCACACCCTCAAGGTTCGAGAAGTTCGCCAAACGTTGGTCGCCAATTTGTAACCCTTGAACTTGTCAGGTGGAAACTCACCGGTTAGACCCAGTCAGTCAGCAAGAGCATGTAACCCAGGGCACCGTAAGAATTTTAATAAATTTAAAGTGAGGGTGCCTGTACCTGGATTCCACGGGAGGCTTCAGGGAAACAACTTGAGACACATACAAACTTTTATTTTGTTATAGAAATTCCTTATATATTACACTTGTTAAGTAAAATTATTAATAAACATACAAGGTAGGTTGAAATAAAAAATATACAGTCTTTTTTTTAAATAACAGGCCTGTAGTCTGGACAGCACAAGATAGCCACCCTCAGGATCACCTTGCTGACTCGAGGTAGTCAGCCGAAGTCTCTCACCAGCTCAAGGTAGCTTGAGGAGACGTCCACCAGTGATCCACTTGTAGGTGCTAAATAAAAGTATTAATTAATTAAGTTTAATGTTACGTGAACTTCCCTCAAGGTAGGGCAGAAATCTTGAGGAGTGAGCTGTGAGCTGCCAACAGTCAATCCTCCTCAGCAACAAACCACGAACCACAAGACGGGTACAATGTAGGTAGATTTTCAGCTGTAATCTATCGACCCTATGAACAAAATTAAATAACCTGAGGACATATTCTACATACATAAAGATAATAAGGAAAACCATTTTGAGGTTAACTTACCACAGACAGTGGGACTTGATCACTCACAAAAACACTACCATCAAAGATATAAATATTCACAATAACTAAAGCTTCCTCAGAGTTCCAAAGAGAAGATTAAGAATGAAGAATCATCTGCGACACATCTATTTTTATAGACTCAATATCGAACCCTCTCGATGAAACCCCTTCCTCATTACTTGACGTGCGAACAAGACGTACAACTTCTATACTGCTTGTTTATTTGCGATAGATTTAAAATGTATTGAGAATCGTATGACACACATATGATAATGTCTCATTGTTACTAGGCGGCTTTACTTCAACTAAAAATCCTTTAAAACAACGCCACCTGGCGCATCCTAGGTGCACCAAACAGCTAGCTAATTCGATCGCGCTCCGCACCTAATTGTAGTTCGAACTACAGTGAACGAGAGGGCGCTGAAGACAAAAATTGTTAAAAGATTGAAATAATAAAAAAAACGATGTTACACAGCCCAGAGCACTTCCCTGGGGAAAACCATAGCCAGTATTCCTGGCTTCAGCACTTAAGTATTCTCCAATTTTTACACATTGAGTTCGTTCAGTGAGATAGTCTGAAAATAGGCGAAGTTGTGTTCCCCTTATCCCAAACGCTTCGAGCTTGTTTAAAAGTATGGAGCAGGATATACTATCGAATGCCTTGGCAAGGTCTAAGAAAACCCCGATTGCATGCATTCGCTCATCCAGATTGTTAGCTATGTAGTTAGTTAAGTGATGTACTGCTTGATTAGTTGATCTCTTTTGCCTAAAGCCGAATTGGCTCTGCGAAAGCAAGTTGTTGTCCTCGAGATATTTTGAGGTTTTCATTTTGAGAAAGTAAATAATGAATCTAATGAGAAAAAATATTCTCATTAGATCCATCATGGATCTGGTCAATGGATCTACTGAGAATGAACCGTTTGAAAATACAAAAAAGTGTCGCAGGAGACCCGGCTTAACTATCGGCGATTTTGTCGCTAAAGAAATGTACAATAAATATACATTCCGTGTAAACGAAAGAGATGCATATAGTAATAGTGGCTCTCCGACTGTTTACACTGCCGGCAACGACTCACTTTACTAGTTTTGTCGCTGAGCGACAAGAGCTTTCAAAGATAAACTCGCTCAGCCATACTCGTTCAGCGATACTCGCTCAGCGATACTCGCTCAGCGACACTCGTTCAGCGATACTCGCTCAGCGATACTCGCTTAGCGATGCTCACTCACTTGATCATTGCTATACAGTGCGGCTTTAAAAGTACACGTATGGATATCAACAAATCATTGCAACTCTCATTGTTGTCTAGTTCAGACGACGACGATGATATATTTTACGATAGAGATATTGTCGGACACATTCAATAAAAAACTCATCTTTCATTCACATCATGGAATGTGGTGTAACACTCGCTTATAGCCCAGCGACAAAACTATCGAAGCTACACACTCACTGATCGCCAACTCGTTCATAGTTTGTAGGTTCTACTCGTTTCTCGTTCATCGTCGGCGGTGGGTCCCCTGCCTAAATATGACTTACCAACTCCTAATGTTTTGAGAAACTTCCATATTTTAGGTGGATCTCCGTTCTCGGCCAAATTATGGAGGCATATGTTGGCGTTGTGCTTTCCTACAAGCCTTACTTACTACAGATGTTTCGGATGGCTATATATTTTTCCCGGTTCCTAGGTGCTGGCCGAAATTTTAAATTGCTTTTGACTACAACTCTTCGGACATTAAATCTTTTATTTGATATGTTAGCCATGGTGCGGGTAAATATTTAAGCGTTACAGCCCGAACCGGCGCATGCATGCCATAGAGGCTATTTAATTTATTATATTAAAGAAGTTGATTTTGTCATCAACTGAAAGCAATCTCCAATCGATTCTAGCAGCATCCCGACGAAGTGTTTCAAGGTTCTTCTCTCTAAAATTACGTTGCAGGAGGATTTTCGCTTCGGGTTTAGGAGTGCGTAATTTAAAAGAGAGGGAAGGTCATGGTACGAAAATTCATCAGATGACCAATGTCTATGCTTAACAATTGAATGTATTTCTAAATATAGTTATTTTTATACTTTATACTTATATATACATTAATAAAATACCTACTTTAACCTGTATCTATTATTATCAAAATTAAATTATAACTTCTTGTGACATGACCACCACTCTATGTGACCCCCCCTGGAGCCAAAGCTGGATCCGCCCTTGCCCCAAGTTTAGTCGCATCTGGGATTTTTGACGTGTCCTGTTTCTACGAGACACGAGTCGACAATGAATTACCACTAGGAATTAAAATGATACTTTGTTCATACAGTGTTTGCAGCAAATGCAGTTTAATGATATATTTTACTAAAATAAACCTCACACGATAGAACAAACAATTTTAACAAAATTTAAACTGTGGAGTATTTTCAGACACTGCTCACTTTCTGTCAGAAGTAATGTTAAAAGAACAGGTATTTTCTGAAACAAATAAAATGTATTGTATAAAACATATAATAAATTTAATTGTAAATGGATTGAAACAAATTATTTTAGCGAAGGCAATAAACCCTATGGGAATCAGCGTATGGATAAAATGGGAAAGTGCTTGCTTGTAAAGTACCTTTAAAGTGAGTTACCATGGGTTAAAATATTTAAAGAGAATACAAATATAAATATGTAAATATACACACATCAAAAGTGTCTAGGGATCAACATATGTGTCTAGAGATCAACATATATTTTTGCAATAACTTTTCTCCTGATTGATATTAATTAAAATTTTCTTTAAGGATTCATCAAATAAAGTGTTTTCGTTTGTCACAGTAACGATAAACCAAGTCACCTTTGCATTAATAAAGAAATTTGCCATTTTCCTAATAAAGGGATTTTTGACATTTGAACCACTAACATTAAAGTTCGAAAAAAAGACTGAAATAACAGTTTTCTTTAAAATTTTATTAGGTAACTTAAACAATTAATAATCCGTGTTTCTACCGCGAACACTAACAACACAAGAACATCGGTTTGGCATACTCAAAATGAGTTCATCCAAACACGCTGTGGAATGGCCGCCCATGTTCGTTGCAACAACAAACAAAGGTCTTCTTGCGACTGGATACCCTCCATATTCGGCAGAGCTCTTCTCTGTAGCATATCCCATGCATGCTCAATCGGGTTCAAGTCTGGCGACTGAGCAGGCCAGGGCCAAAGCCACATCTCAATCTCAAGAAATCCGCATAAAAATGCTTGATCCCTAGACACTTTTGATGTGTGTAATTTGACACTATGTAGGCCTGCAGTTTTCGATTACGCATAGATTTGGCTATTTCAACTCGTAGAGATAAGACTATGATGTCATTTAAGCGCTAAATCTTGCACCGTTTATTGGTTCTATAAATTTTAATTACATGTAAATAATTTAATTAATTTAAATAATAATTAATTTATTATAATGAATTAATTTATTTATTATAACTAATTTTTTTAATGAATTAATTTAATTATTTTTAATTTTAATTGCATTTTTTACATTAAATTTTAAGTTCCTAAATACGTAACTTTAGCGTTTTAGTATAATCTGGAAGAAGTACAATACGCGTACCGTTCCTTTCGACTACCGCTCGCGGCAAGTTCGTGTTCAAGCGCGGCTATTTTCTCTTCGTTTCTTGTCCGCTGTGCCTGCGCTCGTCGCTGTTGCTCTTCTAGCGCCAACACAATTTTTTCCAAGCGGTGGATCTGCTGCTGTTTGTTTTCCAAGGTTTTGAATAATTCTTGAATTTCGTCTGCTTTTGCCGCTATTTGCTTATTTACCTGATACAAAAGATTAAGTATGTACCTAAGTATAAAATTAGATAGGTAAGGTACTTTCGATTCATTACAGTTCTCGAGTTCCTAGAAAATGAGATTTTGTAGTAGTGTTTTGTAGTAAGTTTCATTATAATATATAACACTATATATAGCATATTCGTGGGTAGAAGATACTACGTAAAAGTTCACACACATCGCCATCTAGCTTCAAACTAAGTAGAGCTTGTACTCGTATTATGATAGCTAGATTGACTGATTAGAATACTTACATACTTTTAATGTCAATCGATACATCTTATACATAGAAAACACCAAAATTCCAAAACAAATATTTGTGGATCATACAAACATAGAAAACACCAGGGAATCGAACCCGAGCCCTCGCGTACAGCAGTCGCATATACTACCACTGCGCCACCGAGGCAGTCATATATGTGTATGTTTCTTTCTTAAGGAAAAAGACAACTCCCGTATAAGGAACATACATCTGTCTGTGTCGCGAGGTATTTTACAAACATACATGAAATGGACACAAAGAACACCTAAATTAATTTAAAAAACTATTGATTTTTTATCACTTCATCCGTCCATTTATATCACTACTACCGATTTTCTTCCATTTTTTATCACGATTTCCACATTTTTATACATTCTACAGTTATAAATGAGACACGCCTTTTGTTTTAGCTCTGTTTATTTTTATTTTTTTCCAGATCAAATTACTCAATTCAGTCGTCTTAAACTTGATACTGTGCATGAGGAACACCATTGCGACACGGGGTCCTTTGTCAAATTTTATCTTTGTTTCGAGTCTGTAATCCCTCAATGACCATTAATAAATACTTAAGCCAATAATAATTAATACATAAGGAATCCAATTTATTTTGATGCTAATGATTATATTGTCAAGGAGCATTATAATAATAATAATAATATAGCATTTATTTCTCTCATCACAAAGGTGGACACAAGTAAAAAACAGTTAAATCCGAGTACAATATTCCTTTGTAAGAGACTGGTGTCTGTGGTAGGAAAACCTGTGTTACAGTCTGTAACACAGGTTTTCCTACCACAGACACCAGTCTCTGTGACGGTGATCTGTAACTTACAGATCACCAGGCTCACACCTCCGGGACAAAAACAAAGTTATATTTCTTGTAGCACGTATTAGTTTACAATAAAATAATAAAAAGTAGATAAGAGAAAAGCCATAAAATCCAAAAACAAAGAGTGAGCGAGTACATTTTGCATTTATGTGTAGGTACCTGTGTGTGTGTGTGCATGTGTATGAGTGATTATGTATGTGTATTAGTATGAGTGATTATGTATGTGTGTGTGTGGGTGCGTTGGCATGAGTGATTATGTGTGTATGTGTGTGTGTGCGTGTTTATTTGTGAGTGCGCGTGCAGTAGTTATTAGTACAGTTAAAATTAAATGTTGTGTACATAGGCCATATTAATTTATTGGTACAAGTAAATTTTCTATATCATCGTAGGTTAGGTTTCGCAGCCATGAAGTTAATACCGTCTTTAATTTAAATCTATTATAGCAGAATATACAAAGGATAGCGTTAATTTTATTATATAAGTATGGGCCCAGAAAACAAAAGAACCGATGAGATAAACTCGTCTTATAAACTATGCTAGTTTGAAAGATTTTATGCTTTCGTCGTTTTGTTGCATTAAATAGAGGATCATAGTTAGTGAGTGAGATTTAAGGATTACACGAAAAACTAAAAGTTGACGTACTGTAAGGACTTAAAATTTCTGGTACAGGTCTTTTGTAGGATGCAAGAAAGGTAGGCAAAGCGCTACCTTCAAGACTAGTTGAACGTTGAGCACGTTCCAATCTAATCAGAATAGTCTTAGCAGCTCCACCCCAGGATGTGATGCAGTACATCAGTATTGATTGGCATAAAGCGAGATACGTTATTCTTAGAACCTCATTATCACATACATGTCTTAAATTTTTGAAATTGATTAAGAGTTTCACCTCAGAATGAGATAGTCGGCTGTAAACTTGTATAAACCTTAATTTTTACACTACAACTTGTCTCAAAACCTACCTATCGTAGGGTGTCCGGGACTATAAATATTCCAAGGTCAAAGGTCAAAATATCGATTTATACAGATTTATTGCAAATATTTGATTTCCATGGGTTTGATGCTATTGGTTTTTTTAAATATTGTAAAGAATTAAATTCTCTACAACTTTTATAAGGTTTCGTAAGGGTAGAGGGGCGTAGCGGTAGGTTTTTTTTCTACTTAAAATGTAATTAAAGTATTTCCCTTAATCACTTTATAATTACACTAGTAGGTAAGTAGTAGGTGAATAGATTCTGATTTCATAAAAATAATAAATATTAATAATACCGTAATAATCTATATATATATAAAAATTCAAATCAATCTCCGAAAAATATGTACATGCATAACTTCCAATCGGCTGCACCAAATTAAATAATTCTTTTTTATGTGTTTGTTATAATTAGGACAAGGTTTGTGCACAAGAAAAGTTGAAAGAAAACGAGAAAATTCATTTTTTTTGTCCGCGACTGTACACTGCCTGTGGAAAGCTGAGACAGATATGTAAATATGGCGGTACGAAGTTCGCCGGGTAGTTAATAAAAAACAAACTATTTATAATTTAACACTGCTCGCTCTCAGCCCTCTATATCGAAAATGGTTCAAGGAATAAAAAATGTGTATGCAAAAATTGTAGAGAATTTAATTTTCTACAGTATGGTTTAAAAATGCAATAGCTTATAACCCAAAGGAAACGAGTAATTTGCAATACATGTATGAAGAACGATTTTTTGACCTTCGACCTGGAAATTTCTGTAGTCGCGGACACCCTACGATATGTAGGTTTTGAGACAAGTTTTACAGCCTACTATCTCTCTTTCCGAGATTCTTGCCTTCATTTGACAAATATTCCTGGACTAATATACCTATCCATAACTCGATTATTGCTGAAGTTCCTACGTACACAGTCGTAAGTTTACTACTATTTTCATGAAATTATGATGACGAGGTTTTAAAGGTATAAAAGTAAAAAATAATAATAAAATTAAACAAATCGCGAATCTCACATCATCGACAATTTTCATTCGGTGCTCAAGATCTTGCTGTAAAGCGCCCAGCTCACGACTCTGCTCCGTTTCTTTGTTCTTCAGCATATTAATCAACTCCTCGCGTACCTGTGTCACTTGCTACCTTATAATCAACATCAAGGTATCAAAATAAAATTAAATGTGAACTAATGCGAATCGTTCTGTGACTTTATGAACCGTGAGACACGTTGCAAAGACAACATTTGTTTTAACGTCAACCAATGCCATTAGCAGAAGCGGTGGAGGACAACGTATCGAATACAAGCGCCAATTAACATTTAACTTTATTCATATGATAGCAACCTAGCAACTCTTCTGTGGCTTAGGGAAAAAGATATTATAAACCTGGCGTCTGTGTGCGAGTTGATTACGACGACTATTTTTTTTTTCTTTTTAAAACACACTTGTAACTAGATGAGTAAGTAAACATACTTAAGGTCTTAAGGTGGTGTTTGAATCACTTGGTTATAAAAAAGTATACTTAGATAATTTTCATAACTAATTGCAAGTTTCCCAAAAGTTTTTGGTGGTTCAAAAGCAAAATTTTATATTAAATTAGCTAGCAAACAAATACTTATTGCCGAACTTCAAGCAACTTATAGTTAGGTACTACTATAATAGTACTACAACGTTTGCGCAAAATTCCACAAATACATCAATAATTTTCAGAATATGTTTTACAAGCCGTCTCATATTATTACGTTTATATAAAACAACTTGTAAAAATAGGCATCCAATTATTTGATCCACAAATGATAAATGGCTAAATTCGAAGCATTTACAAAAAGGACCTAGTAACCTTTATGACTCTTGCCTGGGCACGTGATGTCTTGTCTTGCTGCTCAAGCTGTTGATCCTTTTGTACCAACTGCTCAGACAATTCTTCATTTCGGTGCACTGCTTCAAGAAGGGCTATCTTCATATTCATTATCTATAAAAATAATAACAACCTTACAAGTTCCACATATGGGCATCTCTAATAAACGTACCTATATATTTTATACGATATTTTTCAATAAAAATTTATATACATATATCTGAAATCAATATATTATTATAATCTGGGACGCTTACTTCCTGTTGTAATTCTTCATAGACGTTTCTATCTGCCTGATTATGGGCTGCAGTACGATTCTGCGTATGCATATCTCGAATAAATTGTTCGTACTGAATCACTCTTTGTTCACTGAAATATGTCTTTACATTAGGCTAGAGTTTGTTAAATTAAATACAGTTATTAGATATTACAATCAAAGGAGAGAAAACGTACTTTAATTTAATGTTTTTCGTCAGTTCTCTTATTTGTATTTGCATTTTCCCTAGAATTTCTTCCTTACTTAGAAGTTCAGCTGCTAGTTTTTGCTGCATTCCTACCTTATTCTCCGTTCCCTGAAATAAGTAATCTTGAATCACAATGTCTTAAAAATCAGTCAAAAGTTTGTGTACAAAAAGAAATTCACCTTGAAATGGAAGTAAAAAAGCTATCTGGTACAAAAGACTGAAAAAAAAAATAATTCTGAAGTGACTAATAGAATTTTTACATAAACAAACATCAAGAAAAGCGATAGTTACAGATATCTTTGTCAGCGTTTCCAAGAACCGAACTTTCTCTCGTTTACACGCCGTCATTTCCTCCTCAGTTATACGTAACGTGTCTTTAGTAGATTGTAATTCTGCCCATAAGTCCATTTCTCTTTCAGTTGGTAAATCTGGAATAAAAATGATTCTGAGGGCCAATTTCATCAGTTCTTGTTAAGTTTTAGATAGTTTTGTGCAATACAACACTCTTTGGCAGATAAAGTTTAAGATAAATATGATAAATTTGACATATGTCTCTAACACTAGTAAAACCGGAATCTGTAGTTTTTGGCAGATAAGTTCAGAATAGCCTATCAGAAGCTTTATCAGCAAGTAGTGAAACTGGACCTCACAATTATATTTTAACTTCTTTAATAATAAAATTATGTGCAGGTAAATTTCAGTACCAGAAATAGATCTACTTTCAAGTTCGGATACTTTCGATGTTAGTTCTTCTATAGTATTTTGAGCGTCTCCAAGGGCAGCTACAGTCGCCTCCTTCTGCTCATTTATTCTTTGAGTTAATTGATATTGGTTTTCTAAAACAGCCTGGGACTCTTTTAGCTGATTATTTAATTCTTGCATCATTGACTTGTGCTGTGCAGTCATCGTCTCAATTTGCTGTTTCAGTTCTTGAACCCTATAAGTCAAATTATTTTTAAAACATGGGTAAATATTAGAGAACAAATTTGATGATTTGCATCGTTAATCGGCTCGAATTATTGTCTTACAACAGCAAATAAAACAAACGACGATTACTTATATCGATTAAAGTTTGACCAGATAAATAAATACTTATTTTAAGGGTGAGAAAACCAACAACAAGACGAGATAATAATAAGACATCTCTACGTGACCACGACCACCTCTGCCAAGAGCGACACCATAGAAGTAATTTTTTTGGTAGTTTGAATTCTATATACCAATATTGACATCCTTTAAGCAACCAATATTGACAATCTTTAAGCATAAATCCGTATAAACTTTTGTCACTTACTCAAATTGCAATGCATCACGCTGTTGAACTAATTGACTGCTGCTTATTTCACCAGTTTTTAAAGATTCTTTTAATTTTCTAGCACGCGATTCTAACAACGCTTCCCTTTGTCGACTCTGAAAAATAATTTTAAAGCTAAGTACTCACATACGGTTTTACTCGATCGAGCAAACATGTCGAGTAAAAACCACGGCACGGGCTTTCGTCCACACATTCAGCATTGATCGATCGAGTGACGCATCTTTTGGCTCGCCGTTCCATATTCAGCGAACCGTTCGAGCCAAATGATGTCTGTTCAACAAAGGAGAAGGTGGCTACATTTAGCAAGTCTAGCAATTCTTAATTAAAAAAGAATTAAAGAAAATGAAAAGGAGAAACGTAAAAGGTGGCACTAGGTTAAATATTGGTTAGATCGCCGCTCTGATTACAGCCACGTAAACTTGATTAAAGAGCTATGTCCCGAAGATTATAACAATTATTTTAGGATGCCTAAATATACTATAAAATAGGTGCTACAACAGTTTTTACGTTGATCGTCAACGGAGGCCTGAAGCCTCGACTCGCGCCACTCGCGATCACGTACACTCGATTGCGTCAAGCTCGACGGCACGCTTGGAGTAAGTGCGAAGGAAATTGCTTTTCTTACTACGAGCCGGCTCGAGGCGAGCCTTCAAGTGGTGACTTTTGCGGTCCACACGTAAATTTTTACTCGTCTTGGATAAAGCTATCGAGTAATACCGCATGTGAGTATGGACCGTTACATTACCTTTTTACATCTAGTTTTGTTGCATATTCCATAGAGTGCAAGTAAGGTAAGGGAATATAGCCTTAATAGGGCTGTTAACCTCACCTGGTCTTCTAAAGTCTTCACGGTGCTTGTTAGACTGGCAATGCTTGCCTCAGCTTCGCGTAATTGACGATCCATTTTGGTAATACGGATTCGAGCTTGACGTAATTGGGATTCAGCGGACCCCAATTTTTCTTTTGTTGCAACACGCGTTGCACGTTCGTCTTCTAACTCTTTGCGTACATCCTATTTGTTTAAAAAAATATTTCTTTAAAGATTTACAATAAAATAAAGATATACAATACGAATTATACGAGCTTATATAAACATTTTAAAGATTTGCTCAAACAATTACAAAAATGGTTTAAAACATGTGTGACTAATAACTTATTAAGACAAAAAAAATTGTAGATCCATAATAGATTGATAGTATTTTTAAGTACTATTAGTAATAATAAAATAAAACAACAACCTCGAACGCTCGGTTACGACTCATTTCATTTCGCGATGTTTGCAATGCTTTTATAGCGTTTGAATGTGTTTCCAAATTATTCCGTAGCCGTGCTATTTCTCGTACTAATGATTCTCCGACAGTCATTAAAGCACCTCGCTCGTGGAAAACCCGCCTAAGTACAATTACACGGCATTAAAACCAGCATATAGGTATTATAGCATTTTGTTGATTACATTGTCCACCTAATTAAATAAAATATTATCATAATAACCAAATCGCTTTTGCAATAGGTATTTAAGTAGTGTTAAAGATAAAAAAATACTTGGCAAGTTGACTGATAGCGTCTACAACTTCTTCAGATCGAGATTTCAGTGAGCGAAGGGATTCACATAATTCAAGCCCCTGAGCATTGTAACGAGCGATGCGCTCTAAACTCTCGCCGCCTCCATTTTCCTGAAAATGTAAACACCACGTCAAGTATTACTCATAAAAAAAAAACCGACTTCCAAAAAACCATCCGACGAAAACTCCCTGCCAAAAAACACTAAAAAGCGTAAAATAAACTGGCTCTTCATAAATTGCTATGTGCCAATTCTTGTCTATACCTAATTCTTTATTCATTCAAATAGGAGTATTATTGTGTATGCTAGGTACCTAAAATCTGTTTGAAGTCGGCGCCAAGCCAAATGTAATAGTAGTTACCACACGTAACCGTTACCTTTCATCATCAGCTCATCATCATCAAATGATGACTACCAGACGCAAATACCGGCGTAG
This sequence comes from Diaphora mendica, assembly GCA_949125395.1. Classification (NCBI taxonomy): domain Eukaryota; kingdom Metazoa; phylum Arthropoda; class Insecta; order Lepidoptera; family Erebidae; genus Diaphora; species Diaphora mendica. The sequence goes on along the minus strand of OX421310.1, from coordinate 36,003,965 downwards.
CTTCAGAAAATATACGAAAAATATAGTACGTGCCTGAAAAAAATGAGGGTTACCCTCGATTTCTCTGGGATGCCATCATCAGATCCTAGTTTCCTTATCATGGTACCACCGTCGGGACATCTACTTTCGATTAAAAAAAGAATCATCAAAATCGGTTCATAAACGACGAAGTTATCCCCGAACACACATAAAAAAAAAATAAAAAAAAATACGGTCGAATTGAGAAACCTCCTCCTTTTTTGAAGTCGGTTAAAAATCAAAATTTACTACTTGATGAACAACGTACGGCTTGTCCAATGAGTTCCTTGACCCAATCAATAATTTCTTGACGCGCAGTAAAAGCCTGAAGGCATAAGTCAGCAAAATGTGCAGGAACACTTAAAACTTTTGAATTGAGTTCCACTAGAGTGCATTCGTCTGTATGACGTAAAATGAAAACGTAATCAGTATTTGATATCATTGAATTTCTTAGAAGATATTATTAAGAAGATAATGTTTTTACCGATTGGTAGAGTGTTGGTGATGATTTCGATGGTACCATCCGTAGGTGAAGATGCGGCTGCATCACGACATAGTTGTGATATCTCTTCGGACGTCCAATCAGCTACATTGAACACAACTAGTTCTTGTAGCTGCAGTCCTTCACTATACTCCGATACGCCGTTTTCAACTGCCATTTGCTCTCGTAAGGCGCGTAAATTATCAAACGCCTCCAAGACCACTTGCTATAGATTGTTTATTCATAAATATTTCAGTAAATTGAAAAACTTTAGAAGCTGTAAACTCACTAGATAAGACAAAATTTAACTCGTTAGTAGTACGAAAACTTTCGAGAAATGAAAACCAATAAAATCTAACATTTTAGCCAACTTTCTAGCATCTTATTAACATTTATTTCCTATCAAAGCAAAAAAACGTACAAAGCAATTATATAGTAACCTGATTTTTTACCTGTTTCAAATCTAGTTCCATCTTCAAATTACGAAATTGCTTTTGCTTAGCGATGAAGGTGGATCTCACGTCCCCTTCCTCTTTAAGTGATCGTGAATGACTACAAGCCGAACATGGAGACAAAACCCTAGAACTTGGTGGAACAACCACAGTAGACGGTGTCCTGGGGCGTGAAATTGGCGCACACTGCGGAGTATTAGGACGACTTGTAGGTGTGCTTTGTCGTAGTATAGAGTTCGCTGGAGTAGTGGGACGACTGGGCATGCGTGGCGTTTGGGGACGACTCGATTGCATGCTTTGAGGAGTCTGCGGGCGACTACTTAAAGACGGCGTGTTCGGCCGACTCCGAGGTTCTGTATACGAAAGTGTCATCATTGATATGTAACATCTTTTATTTCGCTTTTTTCTGATATATGGGATTTATTTTTAACTAAGACTACTAATTTGACCAATAAAGGCACTAGATGTCAGACATATACACATATTACATCTACACACGTGTGACTAGTGCCGTTTGCACGCTATATTTTGTCGAATAAGGATATGGAGGCCAATCTTATACCTATAATGTATATATTATTATTAGTATGTATTCTTTTATTTAAAATATGGTTGTTAACTCTTTAAACATGTTAAGAAATCTACTTGGCAGATATTTGAAATGGTTATTCGCAAACTTAATGTGTAACTTAAATGATAAGTACTTGCAACGTCGAACGCTAGCTTCTGAACTGGAATAGGTTTTGTCAGATAAAACTTTTAAAATATAAATTTTCTAATAAACAAATGTTGAAGTATTTTAAAGGTAAGAAAGGACCGCGTAAAGAAGAAATCTATCAAGGATAATGTGGTTACAATATGTATGTATTAAATTTAATTCGACAATATTTACCACTAATAAGACAACCCAGTTGTAAATCTCCTTCATTTAATTTTTCATGATCATCGGTAATTTTAAATTCTGAAATGAAAGGTCTATAAGCAATCGATTCACAAGGTTAAAATGATGAAAAATAATAATTATCGTTAAACTAAATCTATAAACGTTGGGTATCAGAGCCCTTAAGGTTTTTATTGTGAAAGATTTACCAGACAGCGATGCTAATAGGGTAGTTAACTGTATCGTAAATAAATACCGATGTCTCCTGCATTAAAACGAATATTACAAAACATCTTAGAAAATATAACTATTACAGCTTTTCATTTCTATTACGAATTTTAATCAAATAAACATTGAAATATATTGCTCAACTGAGTAGCCAAAAAAAGTGACGTCACAAGGTAAAATTTAGTATATTTTTCATACAAAGTTATCGTTTTAACAGATTATAGAAAGTGACTAAGGTGTGTCAACTACCCCATTCTGTAGTTCGAGCATGCAAGTGATATCACACCTAAGTCACCAGTAATATTAATCTCTTTCTCTGGAACGTTGTTGACATCAACTATAAATTCATCTTGATTTCCTGTAGATTCTTCTTCTATAGCACCCACTGCTGAAGGTTTTTCGACAGTTAAAGATTGCAATTCTTCTATGGGCGCTTTCTGAAGATTAAAAAAATCACGTATAAAATGGATAATCCAGCCTAAAATAAACGAAAACGTTAACAATTATAAGCTTACCTTCTCTACTATCACTTCATTTTGCGGATAGTTATTTATCTAAAACCAAAGAATTAAATTAGGATCAAGGAAAAATTAGTTACCTGCATAAAGCATGATTCACGCTACACCGTGTCGCGACCGGACCGTGTCCCGGCCGGGGCACGGTCGAACATCTATAGTATACTTTTGTTTGAAGTGATTCATGCTTCACCGTGGCCCGGCCGTGCGCCGCCCGGGCCCGAACGGGGCACGGCGTCGAAATGTCGGTGGGTACTGTTTCCCGGCTCCGGCTCGTTCCGGTCGCGACACGTTGTAATATGAACGTGTGCGCCGGGCGGCTGCAGGGCATTCGACGACATATCTTAGTGATGTAAGTATCAAAATAAACGACGAAAAATTGATAGAATGTGTGTGCAAGTATCCTGTCGTATATGACATGAGCCATTGTAAGTATTTAGATAATAAATACAAAAATATTATTTGGAAAAGACACGGAAGACCCAGCCGTGTAAAGAATATACGCCAACAGCCCGGTGTAGCATGAATGACTGGCCCGGCCGGCGCGGCGGCGCACGGTGGACGTGCCCCGTCCGGAGCATGGCTCGGTCGCGACACGGTGTAGCGTGAATCATGCTTAAGTCTGGATATACGAAATGTTTTCCTATAACGCAACTAATACAAATGGTACAAATTAAAATATTAAATAATATGTTACCTTCACTTCAGTTCTTGAATCAGACTTCAGAGTACGTTGTACAGAAGCCTTACCCTGCAACTATTGAAAATAATGGCATCTTAGTGATATTTAAGACTGAGAAAGTAATTCTGCACTCTGCTAGACGCGTTATCGTTATTGCCTAGAATAAAGCCCATCATTTCATAAGTATCATAAAATAAACATGTAAAGTATATACGTACCTTAGGAGAAACAGGAGTCCGGGTGGGCGACTGTCGAGTCGGAAGCAATGTGAGATTTCTGTTGGTAGCATTACGGGCAGCGCGCGCAGCCGACGCGGCGGTCGGCCGTGGCACCAAACGGGGATTTGAGACTGTTCACAATAATTATATATCATCATCAATGCCTTTAATAGTTTTAATAGTTATGTATGGTCCTGCTAAAATGACTACTCCGCCTGATGGAAAGCAAAAGCAGAATCCAAGAGTGGTGGTCACCATGCTCATTGCGAACGCAGACAATGCAACAATGCATCATAGTGACCCACACCATGGCGGCCCTGTGTTGCTTTTGCATCGTTGGGCCTCCGGTCTCGCACTCACTAAAGAAACAAGACAGCACGAACGCTGTCATTTTACGTTGAGCTTCTGTGCGAGGGTAGTACCGCCCCGGTCGAGCCGGCCCGTTCGTGCTGAAATCAGCGTGGCTCTACTATCTTGAATAGTCCTCAGAGAGCAGATTTTGGCCTCTACCATATAACGTTAGCTAGACAGGCTGGTATGGGGATTCTGCTAAGTTTTCCTTGTCTTTGCAATGTTGTAGCGCATAGGATGAAATGGTGAACCTCTGTATTTTAAATAGGTATACTGCAATAAACTGGGCTGGTTTTCAATACCAAAATGTTAAAAATATTATATAAATGGCCTAAAACACAGGCCTAAAAATATTAGAATATGAAAGTAAAATACGAGTTAAGTACTAAATAAGTGGCTGAATATTTAAAGTCAAGCTCTGCCCGGGGTCATCTATATTTAGATACGATGTCCTCCAATTCGACCAACCACCTTTAATATTTTTAACGCTTTCTGTTAAAGCTATGCTTGATATTGAAAGTTATTAATCACAGAAGAATTAATCAAGAAGTTCAGCATTTAGGTCTAAACCCTGTTAACCTGATATCTACTAGTTAATTTAACTTCATGCATATGAAACATACTAAATGTCACGGTGAAAATTACAGTTGACACATTGAGCAACTGCGGAACGGAACTTAACAGTGGGACCAATTTTTCTCCAAGCTTTTACATCTTTGACAGTTTAGCTAGATACATTATTTATTTAATGTTTGCAAATTCATCGTTTTGTGCTATTTAGCACTCCTAGCTAAGTAAATCAAGATAAGGTTTTTACGGTTAACTTACAAGGCTTATCCTTTTGTCCTTTCGCTGCAGTGGTCATAATAACAATCGGAAAATGTTAAATATGTATAGAAAATGTAAAAAAACGTTGGGAATTTTGATATTATTTCATTAAGGCTGTTTTCGTGACGGTGGACTCAAGTTCTAAATTTAAAACTTTGCAATATGACATTTATATTTTTTACATCAATTGTGACAAATGTAAGTAAACCTTTTCACTTTCCTGCTAACATTCATACTTGAAGTTCGCCTTCTATGGTCAGTATAATTCCAATCATATTTTTTTCTGGTTTTAAATCTTCTTCTTCCTAGCCTTTATTATTCCCAAGATTTGGGGTCGGCTACTAGTTCAACCGGATTTATCTGAATATCAGTTTTTCCACGGAGCGACTGGCATCGGACCTCCGCAACCCTGAGGGTGAACTGAATTCGAAGGTTGAACTAATTGTCAGTATATTTGAGGGCACTGACTTCCCAATAACGATTGTCATAGGTGTTCATGGGCCGCAGCCGACGGCTTAACATGCTCTCTGAGGCACGGGCGGGAAACACCGCCATCTTCCATTGCTTTGAACTGCTTTTTTCTGATTTTTAATAAATTAACAAATAAAGTCAAGCCTAAGTAAATATACATTTATTCACAATTACAACGTTACATATGTAGTAGAACCACGCTGATTTCTCCCCCACCCCCCTCCCGACACGATGACAATTTATCCACTCGAGAGACACAAATTCCCGCCCGTCGAGTGAAAAACAATAGATAAATGACACATATTATTGTAATAGTACCTATAGTTTGTTCATTTTCGTTCGTTTCGTTGCGCCGCGGCGCACGCGGACAAGTAAGTGTAAAAAAATAATTATACTTAGTAGTGGGCGGATGGCGCAGGCGGCTTGTTTGATATTGTGTCGGCGTTCCTTTGACAATGAACCAATTCCTTTCATAATGACACTATGAAAATGAACAAACTAAGTACATTGCGCGGCCCTTATTCCCATTCCGGTCAAGCTAGCTGTTAGAAATTTAACGTCATTGTAATGGCAACATTTTTGATTGTCATTTTTTCTTGTTTGACGTTTTGACGTTGACAGTAGTACTTGAGACGTTTTGGAATCGGTCGAACACGGTTTTCGCAATTGACTGCCGATTAAAGTTAATTTAATTGATATTTGGCTAATTGTCTTCAGATTCGGTTCCTTTAGTGGTTTACCGTTATGATTGGTCTGATTTGGACTCGCGAGTTTTAGTAGTCACGTTACCATTAGGCGCGATCCGCGATAGTAAAAAATCAGGTGTGTTATAATTACTAATGTGTTATAAATACCTTGGAGGATTGTACAGCATTTTGGAGCATGTATGTGTGAACGCGGCAAGACAAACGGCAGTGGGGTACCCCATCAACGGCCGACGAGATCAAGGACTTCACGCATCTCCAGTAAGTGCTTGATACTGCATTAGTTTAGAATAAGAACACGGTGAAACTGCCGTGGTTCATTGCTCTTGCCAGTGACATAGTTAGCGATTGAATGACTTACTCATGGGCCTAAGACATTGCAAATTTCACAAGGTGATCGCTGCATTGGCGAGAGAATTGAACATTTTGGTAGCAGAAAGCGTGGTTAACCTCTGAGCTGTGGCACTCCGTAGTGCCTCAGAAGGTGAAACCTCGTTGTTAGGTAGGTAACTATACTGTTCCACTGTCCACATATCTTTGATTCCACTGATATAGTTATTTAAAATAGTATTTAAAACAATTTATTAGCATAATGATTAAATGTAGGTAGGTCACACATTTAATTATTGGTTAAATTGTAAAACTTATGTTACTAATTGTTTACTAATTTGAACTATATTGTATACTTAATATTGATTGTTTGGGACATTTGGTCCAATATATTAACCCAATCACACATTTAATTATTGGTTGAATTGTAAAACTTAATATTAAATATTCTTATATAAAGAAAGGTGATCGCTGCATTGGCGAGAGAATTGAACACTAGCCCTTATGCGAGGACGTAGGTATTCAAAGTTAAGTTAATTTTTTAAGCAATTTTCTTGCAAATTAACTATTATTTAACTAGTTCAGCTTTTTGAAAGCAGATCTCTGGACTTTGTGATTAGATTGACTTTTTAATTGGAAGTTCGTTAGTGACTTAATCATTACAGCCTTCTTGCGAAGGAGAGGTTTATGTCCAACTGTGGATTATTAAATGTGATTGTGATGTGATTGATTGCTTAATAAAATGTTATTAGGGTCAATAAATAAAAACAACCTTTTAAATAATAATGTATCTAACCAGTGGGTGGTCGGGTAACCAATAAGGTATCGATATAATAAAAAAAACATTTATTAGATTTAATGGCAATGATGAATCAACAAAGAAGACAGTTAAAGAAATATTTGTCACTGGCTGGTAGGCAGCTAAAGTTTACAGTTGACAAATATTCTTTAAAAACTATGAGCGCGGTACACTGTCATGAAAGCCTTTTAGATCGTAAATGAGATACCTAAATTTCTTGTAAATTAGCAATATTGGTGTATAAGACAACGCGTTCTAAATAGTGTGTATAATTTCAAAATTTAAGTATGTCATTGGTACCAGGTGACTCAAGGATACATGGTAACTACTTACTTATCAACTCTGTTCGTATACCATAGGTACTGTATGATGCTTTATTCCTTAGCTAGGTAGCTGGCGTTTAGTCAGGTTGCGTATTAGAAACAGATAATGTAATTAAAATTCGGTAGGGGATTTTTAAACCAAAAGGAATTTCAGTGATTTATGAAACTTCTTCTTTAGATAACAGCCATTCGAGAGCAACAACTAAAAGTCGGATACCTTCTAAAGTGCCGATGAGGCAAAAGCAACCACCTTTAAGACCCAAACTTCACGGTGAAACGCAGGTATTAAGGTTTTCCCTTTTTTCTGTTTGTGTGTGTAGTTGCAACAGTCTATAGCATATAGGCATACAACTTACTAAGTTGTGTTAGAAATAAATACCAATTTAATGTAACTTATAAACTTTTTTATCACTTACTTCACAAATGTAAATCTTACCGCTAAGTAGGTACGTAGTTTAAGGGTACAGCTGTTTATTTATTTTTATTTTTTATGGAATAGACCGGCAAACGAGCAGACATATCGCCTGATGGTAAGCGATTACCGCCGCCCATGGACACCCGCAACACCAGAGGCATCACAAGTGCGTTACCGGCCTTTGGGGGATGGGGGGGGGGAGATAGGTGGAGGGGTTGGGGTATAGGCCTCCGGTATCCTCACTCACTCGGTGAAACACAGCGCAAGCACTATTTCACACCGGTTTTCTGTGAGGCCGTGGTATCACTCCGGTCGAGCCGGCCCATTCATGCCGAAGCGTGGCTCTCCCACGTTTATGACTTAATGTGAGCCTACCACTAGATTACAGGTTATCGACTCATCTTTACAAACACCCTTAGTTTCTATACGTAAATTAGGAAGGTACACGTTTGATTGATCGATTTTCAAAATTTAAATTTACTGCTTATATTTAATTTATACTACAAGTAATTTAGATGTTCGGTTCTGTCACTACTCGTCTGTCTTTGTATCTAAATGATAAATAAGACCTTGTCATTTACCATTTTAGATAACATCAAAAGTATTTTGTTACACATAATTGATTTTCGTCCAGGTAACGCTAAGGCCTAGATCAGCCAACCGTGCTAAAGATGATGTCCCTCCAAGACAAAGTAATACAAGGACAACGCAAGACCGAGCTCTACTCAGAGTAAGTTTTTAAGATCACTCGCTGACCTATTTCCGTTGCATGCATAATGGCGATGCTCGGTGGCAGGTGCGTCGCCGTGCGGTACTTGTTGCTAAGTGTGAATGAGAAGCATTAGTGAGGTGACCGATGTAATACAAGCGCACGCAGGCCGCCAGAACGCCGAGCAACTGGATCACCTTGAATAATTTGCAAGGTAGTAGTAGCACGACCGGGGCGGTACTACCCTCGCACAGAAAATCAACGTAAAATGACAGGCAGCGTTCGTGCTGTCGTGTTTCGTTGGTGAGGGGGAGACCGGAGGCCCAATGATGCAGTAGCATCACTAGGCCACCATGATGTGGGTCGCCATGCTGCATTGTTGTATTATTTGCAATCGCAATGAGTATGGTGATCACCACTCTTAGAATCTGCTTATGCTTTCCATCAGGCAGAGTAGAGTCATGTTAGAAGGGCCATACATAAAAAAATGATAAACACTCTTCGTTTGTGAAATCACCAGATACTCCTGGCTCCTGAATCCCCAAGGAACACTAGATTCGAAGGGATTTTCCATGCAGACGCGTAATGAACGAGGCCAGCCTGACTTTGCATAAAGTTGCTGCTATTTTTTATTAAGATGATTGTTACTTTTGAATATTTTCTATTTACAGAGGAAGTTTGGCAATTATAACAAGGATCAAGCAGATAAGGTGAGATTTATTTTTATCAGTACTGGTGGTGTAAAAACTAAAAACACTGATAATTATAGTCCGGGATCCCCGGAACCAATTTTACAAATTATTACTATCAAGCTAATTTTTCGTTAGTGGCTTCATTTTGATGAGACCCCCCTTTTTCCTATTACAAAACTCTCGATTGTGGTAGATAACAGGGGCAGCAGGGACAAATAACTTTTGAGCGTAGGACCGGGATAACGTACCACGCAACTTGTAGGACAGATGAGATGATGAGAAGACGCGGAAACAATAGAAAGTCCTAGTACTCATTTAACTTTTAGTAAATACATTTTGTCACCTCAAAAGTGCTTTTATTTTTTTTATTTATTTATTTATTAGTACAACCACATTGTATATATTACACAATTCACTTAGTATTATTAGTTGTTGGTAAGCATTTATTCTGATATATACAACAATTACGGTGTACATAACATTCACAAAAGTATATGTACAGTGAGATATAATTTATGAGTTACAATAAGAAAAAGTAAAAATATAAGTACATGTTTAAAAAAATAAAAAACAAAAACAAAAAGAGAAAAAAAGCAAACATAGGAACAATAATTATGTGGCAATAATAAGAATTACAAACACTAAAGAACAACTTCAACAAGAAAACATGAATATACCCGCTCAACTCCTACACACCATCACAACCAGGCAACAACCCTGATTTTAAACTAACTAAGCTTCTTTTATATTTTACAATCTAAATATAATTATGTTCTGGCCTATTAATGCTTAGTTAAGTGTCATCTAATATAATCTTGTAAGTATGTTACTATAACATATTCAAAAAATATGGGCACAACGTAATTATCAAAACTTCTATTCATCCCGTGGGTGTCGTAAGAGCTCACTTCGAAAGCAAACTACGCAAGACAACAGCACTACAAAGGAGAGGAAAACTTCATACAAACGTCATACAATGCGTTTAAAACATAGAGTTATGTTATTATAGATAGAGCAGAGGAGCCAGGCCTCCAGTCATCCCTCGGTTAGAAAGAGAGAGACGATCGCGGTACCTATTTATCTTTCTGTACTGACACATGCGCAGTTAGCGCGGAAAAGCATCATAGCAGAACGATTTTACGGTTAATTGTTGTGATTGGGTTACCATTATTAGTTCTTTACTACGCATGCGTCAATAGAGAAAGACAGATGGGGTACCGCGATCTTCTCTCTCTTTTTAACCTCATGTTGGACGTTTCCGCTTACAGGCAGCCGTATGTCTTCCCCCCTCTATGTATAATAGCTCTATGATTCAAAATAAGTATAGGATTGTAAATCCGCCATCTTGCCCGGCATTTGTCAACAACTTCAGATATTTTTGTATGTTGTGGAAAAAAAACGAGAATTTACAATTACAATGCGTTTCAAATAAGAATAGAACTGGATTTTGTGACTGGTAATTGTGAATTCTCGTTTTTTGGGCATGATGGCGTATTTCCAATCCTATTCTTATTTGAAACGCTTTGTACCAATGCGTCTGACCAGCGTAGTGGGCCATAACCTCCTTGCTAAGAATATGTCTAGCAGTCGGCTATTAAAATGCTGATTATGATAATGATAATCAATTGTTCTATATATCAGTCTTGTATTTATCTAAAGAGTTTTTCTCAGACCAATTATATTACAATAAATAGAAAGTCGAGTTAACCTTTCCAGACTTGAGTTTTGGAGTAAAACTATACTTTACGAAAATAACATGTAAACGATTCTGGCTTATCCGGTAGTTACACATGACATAATGAAAATATTTTAGATGGTTATCTTTCCTAAATACTTCTTTATTTTTTTACAAGGACCCTGTTCAAATATGTGAAGATTTAGAGTTAATAACCAGCGGAGTTTTCCCGAATTTATACTCAACAAATAACAAAGGTATGTAATTGTGTTAAAACAATCTAATTTGACCCATATTGAACGCCTGGGGCGGTAATAGCACGAGAATATCGAATTTTAGTTCCAGCGGATAATTGCACGGTATTTATTTAATATTTCATTATAGTTATGTTCATAAAAATATTTTTATTTCCTTTACATTTGGAGTGCAAGTTGGAAATAATAAATGGATACTTATTATTTCCAACTAGCACTCTAAATGAAAAGGAAATAAAAATATTTTTCAAGAACATGTCAAATCTTGAAAATAATGTAAAAGAAAAAAAATCCTTTGCTTTGTGCTATATAATTTTTCAAATTATATGTATTTTCTAGGTTTTGTTTTATTATGATTATATGAATATAAAAAAAATACATAGGAAAAGTCTAGTATAAACAAAAAAAAACCCTAACCCATTTGAACTCGTTCACTGTTACAAAAGCCCGAGTGAAAACTCCAGGCACTTCGGAACCATTAGCAATATTAATATATCCTTATTATTAGAAGGAATACCGGAAGACAATAAGCAAATCAAAGTAATCTGGCAAAAATATACAACAGATTTTGAATTGATGAAGAAGGATTTAGACAGTCGTCAGGTGCGTACCTAATTAGTTAATTTGGGACTCACTGCTACAACTAAAAGAACATAGAGCCTCAATTTTCAAATAGTTTCTGTACCTACTTTTTTTATTTTTCGACGCTTATTTACAGAAATTTACTTTAGGCGAGATATAAACAGGCTCTAGAATATTCCTAAATTAAACAGTCATTCCTAAAAGTAAAACCATGTAACATATTTTACCAACAGAGAGCAATAGTAGAATTGTACGCAAGCATGAGAAATACTCATCAAAAATTGTCTGAAATGGGGCAAGCTGTAAGTTTGCCACCTTCGGATGAACTCACTATCATGAATGTGGCTAAATTATCTCCGGATCAATTGCTTGAGCTGTGTACTGTAAATTCAGTGCGGGGGGCAAATTCCAAATCGTCTAGAGGTAAGTTTTTATTTTTTTAGTTCACATTGACTCACCAACAATTGTTTAAACTTTATGCAGTAGCAAGATTCATAGATAAAATACAGCTAGTGAAACACTAACATGTAATTATACAAGGATATCTTTTTGTACACAAACCATGAGGCTAATAATAAATCATAAACTTATGATCATTGTATTAGCTAAAAATAGTTTTTCATTCGTAGTAAATACAGATTATGTTTCATTTAGTTTCAACTCCACTTGTAACATTAAGAATTCCAATTAATACTGAGGCTGATTTTTTATAGGAAAAGCCGGAAGAAACATGTGTGTTAAATATTATAAATAGTTTCCTACTTATAATTTACCATTCTAATATAAATAAATATAATTTTAGAGCATCAAGAATTTGCTAAAACTCCTCTCACAATATGTATAGATAAACTGTATGATTTACCAACTAAAATTATTGCTACTTGTGAGCAAACTATAACGAAAAGAGGAGAAATCATCAATTGGGTCACAAATCTCACAAGAGAAAAGGTGAGGAGATATATTTAAAACTAGCTGAGCCCCGTGGTGCTGCCCGGGGTACGCTATCAACAGCGGGCAACGCCGTTGGGCGAAGCTAGTTTAAAAAAGTAGCCTAAGTTCAGTTCCTATATCATCAGCTACCTATCAGTGAAAGTCCCGTCAAAATCAGTCCAGCCGTTTCAAAGATTAGCCGGAACAAACAGACAGACAGACAAAAAGTTTAAAAAATTGATTTTTTTATGTAAGTATCGTATATGCTTTACAAGACACTTTAATTTAATTTATTTGTAAAGATGATTTTCTGAAGTGCATGCAGACACGAAACAAATTTAACCTAACACCACGGGAAACAAGCCCGAAATATTTTGAACACTAACTGGGCAATGTATTATTTTAAGGGTATTTCCAGACAAAGTCTTGATAATAGAATGCAGGAATATAAAGCGGAAAATGAAATGTTAGCTATCTCTTTAGACCAAGCTAAAGGAAGTTTTCAAAAAAGCCTTGAAGAAATTATAGTGTTTATACGGTACGTACGAAAGCATTCTATTCTTTTTAATAATAAACTCCCTTACTAAATACTACTTCTTACAGAAAAACTCTGAAGGAGGCAAAAGATTGTCAATTACGAACCGAAGAACAATTATGTACGATGGCCGAGTTGGATTCAGAAAATGTTAATTTGCGAAAACAGCTTCACAATAACGATAACTTTAAACATCAGAGAACCAAAATAGAGGTACCTACTAGATACTACGCAATTCTACAAACCTCGATTTTCTTCCTAACAGGAAGTCATAGATGAGATTAGTAAACAAATCTCACTTTTAGAATGAATTTTCAAATTAAACATAACATTGAAAATGTCATCCTAATCAGCTTCCATCATGTATTCATGTAATAATTCTTTAATATACCTTAAAAACTGACTAAAATCTTACGTGTTTGGTATATAAAGAATCAAAACTTTTAAGGAACTTGAAAAACAGCTAAAGGAAGAAATGCATACAAAAACAGTTATTAGAGATAATTTGGAAAGGGCAGCTGGACAAATAAAAATACGCGATGAGCGAGCTGCACAACTTGAAACTGCTTTGGAACAAGCTAAGTCACATTCTACAGATTTAGAACAAACAGTTCAACAACTGCAAAAACAGGTTAAAGTTTAACTAAATTTATAAATGTTTGTACGAATAAATGTATCATTGTGATACCTCTTATACTATTTCCATTTCTCTATTTTCTCGATGACAGTTCTTTGTGGAAACTTGAAATGGCGTCTTTTTTACATTTTGTATACATTATTTAATAAAAATATGACGCTTACGCACGTACAAGGTCATAGCAGATGGATGGAAACTCATAGGGATGGAGCTATCGATAAACGTAATACGATAACAGACCCGATATTTTTTTACAAAGTGTAAGAAACTAAACATTGCCGGATAATTTTGTACAAATTTATTAACTAATATTACATTTCATTACAAGATGTAATTATATTATGTTGATTCTTTATTTATTTATTTTAATTTAAATCTGATGAATCGTCACTGTCACTCGATGAGCTCTCCCTAACATATATTATAAGTTTCTGTACTTCTATATTATCGAATGCCACGTGAATTTCCCAATCCGACGCTACAATGTTTTACTTCCGCACATGCATTTTTTAATAAATCTAACATCTTGTTTGCCGTAAAAGGGGGATGGGTATTGTTACCATGGCTATATGGGTAGTGGTAGCGTATGCGACTGTTGTGCTTGAGGTCTCGGGTTCGATTCCCGGGTCGGACCAAATGTTTGTATGATCTGCAAATATTTGTTTCGGAGTTTAGGTGTTTTCTATGTATAATATGTATGTATTTACAAAAAAAAAGTATATAAGTATTTATAGCAGTTGTCTAGTACCTATAACACAAGCTCTGCTTAGCTTGGGACTAGATGGCGTTGTGTGTTAGATGTCCAAAATATTTATTTATTTATTTATTATTTGTGCCCATATTAGTTCTATAGCATTGTACTGGCAATGATACGGCGGAAGTCAAAGAACTCAATGACCACATTCGGCAGCTATTTCGTCGGTAATATATGTTTTAGGGAGGCTTTTTTTCGATTTTAAAATATTCACTAATTGTACTTTTAATAAAGTACTATCCACATTTTCGCCATGACGTTAGAGCCAGTCAATTATCTCTTGTTTTCTATTGGCCTGCGTCGGCATTTTATAAATTTGTCTGGAGTGATATGTAACATTGTCCATAATAATAATGGTCCATAATAAAACATGGTGGAGAGTAGGTAGTAGAGCCACGCTGATTTCAGCACGAACGGGCCGGCTCGACCGGGGTGGTACTACCCTCGCACAGAAAATCAACGTAAAATGACAGCGTTTGTGCTGTCGTGTTTCGTTGGTGAGTGCGAGACCGGAGGCCCAATTAGTCTAGTCAACAAGTTCCATACTTGTTGACTAGACTAAAAGATGCACAAACATTACTAGGCCGCCATAGTGTGGGTCGCCATACTGCATTGTTGTATTCGCAATGAGTATGGTGGCCACCACTCGTGGATTCTGCTTATGCTTTCCATCAGGCAGAGTAGAGTCATTTTGGCAGGCCAAACATAAAAAAAAAAAAAAATTATCGACGGTTCTTCCAGAGATTGCACCATTTCTTAGATTGTATCATTTCTTTAAACCATCCTTCGTAAATCTCTGCGTTCATTTCTTTGTGGTAGTCCACTGTTTTCTTGGATTTAAAGGCCAGTAAAGCAAAGATTCGTGTCAGACACGAATCCTTTCGTAGACCCTGCATGGCATATGATAAGGCGTTCACCTTTTCCCATTGGCACTAAACTAGTGGAAGCGGCGGTGTCGTCCGTCTAGTTCTTAGATACTGCATGGTTTGCATTTAACCAAGTCTCTTCAGTGAAAATAACATTTGACCAATCTAATATCTTTTTGGCTTCGCTCAAAAATTCCCAGCGAGCCATAGCAACGTCGTGACGCTTATCAATATTTTACGTTTGTTTGATTTTTTAAGAAAATCCAATTTCTTTCAAAACCAAGCTAAATGACGATTTTTGGCAATGGAACAAACCACATTCACGTAAAGAAACAACAAGTTTTTTAAGTGTTGGAATTTCTTTGCGCAAGTAATAGTCATATATATGACGACGAATAGCGACAGCGTCGAAGTTGCCAATCGATGTCACACGACGTGGTTGGCGTTTTTTCTTCGGGGTACAAAGCTTATTTTCCTGTGTGCCGCTTGTACCGGTAGTAATTTTTGAAATTGTAGGTCCACTAATTCCTAATGCGGCCTAAACACGCTCTCGCACTTGCGACAGTGGTAATAGCGGGCCACCATTTTGATACTCTGCTTCAGAGTAATAACGAACCTTGATCACCAGTTCTCTCGCCTGCCTTTTCAGAACAGATCCTTTAGGCATTTTGACATTTGACAGCTGGGCAGCAATCAACACGGAGGAACACAAAATACACAACGTAACGTATGTATGGATAATGTGAAAAAACTCAGCGAACAGAAATGTAGTGACTTTAAAGCACGACCGTCTTGTTGCGACTGACAGATTAAAACAAACACAAAATGGTGGTGGGTCATTGAGTGTTCCCAGCTTGCTAAAATATATTTGAATGTTTTGTAGTATTTGCCTTTGTTCAAAACATAATAAATATATGCGATCGATATCATTACTTATTTGGTCACAACACTACAACTATCAAATTAGAACTGTCATCGAGAAAATAAAGAAATGGAAAGAGTATAGTTATCATTTACAGGGCCAAAAAATACAAGCTAATTTTGATAAAGAGCTCAGTAACTTGAATCAGTCGGTAAAGGAGAATATGCAGCATTTAGAAGAAATAGCAGATGCACGGGCAAAATTACAGGCTGAGTAAGTTTTTGTTTCGTATTTTATTTTTGTTATATTTTTTTATTTTAACTCATTGCTTTTCTGTAATGTAATAATAAATATAAAAATCACTATTTTCTTTATGGTATATAAATAACAAGGGAAATATCAGTATTTGCATAGAAGCACTGGAAAATAATATTTGTTATCGTTCAACAGAAAGGAGGATTTAGAAAAACGCTTGGAAGATCTATCACACTATTATAACGAATCATTAAAATCTGTGAAACACGATATGAATGTTAACATTGCGAAACTTATAGAAACTGAAAAGAAGTTCGATATGCAAGTAGAGGAGAAAAAAAAAGCTTTAGAAAAGTTAGAGGCTGTGTGTGCGCAGAAGGTGGAGTGTGAAATGCGCAACAAAAACCTAGAAATCGTACTTCGAGAGAAAGAGACACAATTAGGTTTGTGCTTTAGGTGCACTTGCAAACTTTAGGTAGAATAATAATGTTAACAATGTCACTACTGACTGTTAAAAAACGTACCTAACCTAATTCTGTAAAATATTGGATATCAGATTATATAGTTCTTGTACAAGTTAGGCTTCTATCATAACATAAACTAAAAAAAGACTATCACATTCATACAAAGTTCAACAAAGTTCATAGTAAAAAAATACAGACCTATTTCTTAGCGTTCCATGGATTCACCGTGCGGGTGCCGGGTCCATCGCGTGATAGATGGGGGCAACACATGGGACTTCGACAGTGCCTGGGAATTGCGACCCAGGTTTAGGTTTAAGGAGCACTCCTTACGATGCGTCAACGCTCACCTCCACTGTCCGCCGTGTTACCCCCTCTACCTAACCATATTTGAAATGAGCCTAGCAATGCTGCTTTGGATATTCGTTCAAGAAAAGAGCTTACTGAAGCTCTTGGCAATCCAAGGTCTTTAAGCAGGTTATAGAGGGATTTAGCTGGTATACCCCTCGCACCCACTTCCACGGCATACAGCGCAACGACATAACCATTTTTAGTTATTTCGTTAGTTAAGTCAAAGTACTTGTTTCTTTTTAAAGTGTGGTCTTTAGGGATGTTCGTTTCCCACGGCACCGTGAGTTCTACTAGTACTACACGCTTAATTGACATTGCATAAAGAAATATGTCTGGTCTGGACGCCGAGGCACAGATATCCTCCGGTATTCTGTAGTGATTTTCATACGTGTCCACTAATAATGTCCAGTCACTGGCGGTATTTATAATTGAGTACGGCTTTTGTGTGAGTGAAGCCTTTTTTGTTGAGCCTTCCTTTACAAACGCGATGTTAGTTTTTATGTTTGTTGTTATTCCTTTTTTCGCTCTCGCCAGTGATAAATTCATAGCTACGCGTATGATGTGTAATACCCTATCATTGCGACGTGAATAATGACCTCGGTCTAATAGCGCCTTACAACCTGTCAGTAAGTGCCTGGCTGTACCTATTGCCGCATTGCACATCGTACAAGCCTTTTCTGTAGCTTTTCCCCACCTTACTAGGTTGCTTTGATCGGGGAGAGTTAATTGAAAGGCGTTGAGGTAGAATTTTAACAGGGCGGGTGACCAATCATATAAAAGTGTGCGCCATTTCAAAGCTGGTGGGATACAAAATTCTCGTAGAGTTAACCATTCATTCTGCATTTCTAGGTTCATTGCGTGCACCTTGTAGGTCTCGTTTTCATCTTATTGTATGAAAGATTTTGTTATCTCTTTGTCGGTCTGTCTTCTAGCATTTCCCAATCCAACTCTACTGGACTGCGTACCCACCATAATTTTTTTGTGGAATTGGAGCCGTGACTCTAGCTCTGATGAGTTTTTGTCTTTTGGAAGGGATCTAACGATTTCGTCTTGGGATTTTGACAAGACATGCATTTTGGTAACTCTTAGGTGTTTGTAGCGTTCCGAAGGTTTTTTTTAATTTCATTCCAAAATTATTCGAGCCCCTGTATAACGTTGACGGGTCTGCAGATGGTGCTAGCCCGAGCCACGACTTCAATGTCTTAGTGAATTTCGCGTCCAGTGTTCTTATGTGGTTCTGGTTTATATCATATACTAGAAACGGCCAGTTAAGACGTGATGTTAAGTAGTTGTCTTAAATCCAAGCTTTTTTTACGTTACTAATTGGCTGTTGGTCTATCTTGTCAATGTCTTTTACGAAGTCATCGACTATTACGTTTATAGATGGAGTACGACCTTTGTAGTCTATCTTTCTTCCAAGGAATTTAAAGGGCACGGTTTCTGATATTATTGAAACACTTTCCCCATTATACAATTTCACAATTATCTGAAGCTACCTACAAGAACATGTGGGAAAGCCCCTATAATACCACGGCCTCGCAGAAAACGTGTGTAAAACAGTGCTTGCGCTGTGTTTCACCGAGTGAGACACAGCGCAAGCGAGTGTTCTAAGTCACTCTAGTGTTGCGGGTGTCCATGGGCGGCGGTAATGGCTTACCATCAGGAGATACGTCTGCTCGTTTGACCCCTATTCCATAAAAAAAATGATTTCGTCAGCTCCAGCTCATTTTATCAGTGGCAGTATAGCTATTTAAACAGCACAACGCTACACTATTTTTCCACTTTCAATAAATTAAACTTTCAAGCGAATAACTGACAGTAAACTTTAACTGTTGACATTTTTAGGTAAAGCCTTAAAGTATGAAAAGGAATTGCAATCTACCAAGGAAGAATTGAATTTGACAATTAGAGATTTAAAAGATTGTAAAAGTCGATTACTTGAACAAAGCAAGACTATAAAACAGCTTGAGGTAATAATAAACATCAATAACAGCCTTTCCTTGTCCACCTATGGTCATAGGCCATATGTATATTATTTAATTACAAGTTTTTTAAGATCTGATTTGAAAGTTATGGATATTCTTACTTGTCTTATAGTTCACTTTCTAGCGCCTCATGTCAAACATTAATTAGGAAAGTTTGGTTGGTTCCTAATATAAATTGTAATGCTGCTGAAATGCGATGAAATTAATCCACAAATTTATAAATTAAATTTTATATGTTTGTGTATTTAAATTAAATAATAGATACTTAATATAATAAATTCGAAAATAACTCTATCATGAATGGGCCGGCTCGACCGGAGTGATACCACGGCCTCACAGAAAACCGGTGTGAAATAGCGCTTGCGCTGTGTTTCACCGAGTGAGTGAGAATACCGGAGGCCCATACCCCTCCCCACATCCTTCTCCCCATCCCCCAAAGGCCGGCAAAGCACTTTGACGCCACTGGTGTTGCGGGTGTCCATGGGCGGCGGTAATCGCTTACCATCAGGTGATACGTCAGCTCGTTCGCCCCCTATTCCATAAAAAAACTTTGTATGTCTGTTACGCTTTCACGAGTGAACTACTGCACCGATTTTAATGAAATTTTGCATGAAGACATGTCGATTCGTGAGGAGGGACACAGGCTCCTCTTTACCGCGATAACGGACATACACGCGGGTGGAGCCGCGGGAAAAGCTAGTTATTCAAAATTAGTGATTAAATTATAGTAAGCGGTTTTCAAGCGTCTGTATAAATTTGCCATTTCAATGTATTTGTGATTAAAAGAGATAAACGCTTATTTACTTATTTCATTATGAATAACAGTCTCATAGAAATAAGAAGTCTTGCAATATTTATTTGATATTTTAAGCTTGACTCTTTTTATTTAAGCAATAAATATTAAACATAACTTATGCATCATACTTTATAGAGTAATTTGGAAGATTCGCACCGTATAGAAGAAGAACTAAAGACTAGTCTTGCGACTAAAGAAAAAAACATAGCAGATCTGGAAATGAAGTGGACACAATTGGAAGAACAATTACAAGATAGGTAGAACAATATTTTAAATTTTAGTAGTTATAAGATAGTTGCTAGCGATCATTTTATTACAAATATAAAAAAAAATCTCTATGAGTGAGAAATTTTGTAATTTCCAGGGAAAACAAAATAAGTTCTTATGAAATACAACTATCGTCTCTGAAGAGTCACATAACCCAGTTACAAGATGATTTCGGTGAATTTGATAATTTAGAGGAACTACATGATATGGTAATTATAACCGCAGATGTTTAAATCTTGTAAAACAACTTATGACCATGCCGTATACTATTCATTTATTACGATTTTCTTTATATTTATGTACCACAAGACCTGTGTTTGCCGTCATTGCACCTTTATAACGGTTTTGTTGGCAAACAAGTAAACAAACATACAGGTGAAGCTGTATGTTTGTTTATTTGTTTTCTTTTTCTTTGAACTTACCTCCAATGATCAGCCGAAACATAATTAAAGTGGTTACGTAGTCAACCGCACTCAATAGACATAATTACACTCCTAACAATTAATAATTGTTCACGGTAATAGACCGCACTGAGTAATTGGGGGTTTTCCTGGAATTAAAGTTCTAATCGAAAGACTTCAATTTTCAACTTCAAAGCTAAGATAGTCTACCTGAAACTGCTTTTCTGAAGTCATTGCTTAATTTTCGCAAAATCAGGCATCATAAAGTTTATCTTCTAAGATTTATAACAAGGAGCACATTGGATTGTTTCCCAATAAAAGTTGAAATTACTGCTTTTGAATCTTGGCAGGGAACAGTTCAGTTATAAGTTTATTTTTGTCTGTATAGATAAACAAGCAAAGAGCTAATCTGTTAGAAACTACCAGACAAAACGGAGAGCTCGCTCAAGCGTTGCAGAAGAAAGACGAAGAATTGGACAGACACCTAGAACGTCTGGCAGAACAAGAACATATAATGAAGCAGAAAGATGGTTGTATACAATTGTTGTCAGACAAAGAAGAAGAACAGACCAAAATAATTAAATTGCTGCGAAACAATTTGGAGATGAGAACACAAGCTGATGTGGATGTTAGTACTAGTTATTAATTTCTTTCGTAAATTGTAATTGTAAGGATACAAGGCGTTCACGATAAAATATAATACGGTCGAGCTGGCCCGTTCGTGCTGAAATCAGCGTGGCTATACTACCTTCTTCTTCTATTAATATACTTTTTTCTATACATATTGTATATTCCCAGCATAGGCTAAAACGGCAACATGCCACTTTACCGTCAAGCATTATGATTTTTACCGTGGGAGAGCCACGCTTCGGCATGAATGGGCCGGCTCGACCGGAGTGATACCACGGCCTCACAGAAAACCGCTGTGAAATAGTGCTTGCGCTGTGTTTCACCGAGTAAGTGAATATACCGGAGGCCCAAACCCCAACCCCTTCCCCCGTCTCCATCCCCCAAAGGCCGGCAACGCACTTGTGACACCTTTTGGTGTTGCAGGTGTCCAGGCGATACGACTGCTCGTTTTCCCGCTTATTTCATAAAAAAAATATTATATTCAAGGTTTTTTAATAAATAAAGTGTAGTTGATGCTATTTCTCTAATTTAGATTTTATGTTAACAGTTAACTCAACAGATATCAGAGAAAAATTCGGAAATAGAAGCTCTCATCGCAAATGTTGAAACCAGAAAGCAGCAAATAGCTCAATTAGAGACAATTATATTGACACTAGAAGAACAAACCAGTAAATCTATTGTGGAAAGAAGGAGAAAGGATCAAGAAAGAATAAACTTTTTAGAAAAACAAATCGCTGAATACGAAGCTTTCCATTTTAATAATAAACACGATTTACCTGACAAAAACTTAGACAGTATAATCAAAATTTTGGAGAAAGAACTAGGAACGTCAGTTGAACCTCGGGTCACGACTAGATCACATGAATATGTGTCTATATCCAAAAAAAAGTTTACAGGGGATCAAAGGCGAGAATTTCAGCATTTTGAATGTCATAAAGGAAAAAATCAAACGATGTATCAAACTGAACAAAAATTGATTCCGACTAAAATAGTTTTAGATAATATTGTTAATAAGACTTACACAAATAACCCTGATCTGTTCAAAGTTGATAATCTTGACCGAAAAAAAGCTTTTTTAAACATAGAAACACATAAATGGGTGACTAGCCCCCAACCTGGCCCCGACACGTATTCTAATACAGCACCAGTAAAGGAAACTCTTTATAGTCCTCTTAGAGGTGGTCTTTTTAACACCACTCATCCATTCTTAGCTAGAAATTTACCAGTATTTAATATTGAACAATTTAGAGAAGAAAAAAGGAACAAGATGTTTAAATTAGCTTGTCATAAACTGTAAGTGATGTAAACTTCTATCGTTTTAATGTAGTGAGGCACTATTATTTAAAAGAAAAATATAGTCTGTTTTGTGAAACAAATTTTGCTGTGTTACATAATGTCACAATAGTTTATTTGTATTTTTGGTGCTATTATGAAGTTATCCCAAAAACTAAGAAGTAAGAAGTGTTTAAGCCTTATGAAATGTGAGACTTCAAATTTTACAGAGTTTATAGAAGGGTACACAAAAAGTAAACATGTAAAAAATGGTCAGTCTTTTATTCTTCTTTCTCTAGGGTCTTAAGTTTCTCTACCGGTATAAAAATCATTTATAAAGTATAAATATATGAATAATATTCCTATAGGGTTAGACAGAATAATATGCTAATTCTGATTAACGTCCTTGGTTTTCAAAAAAATTACCTTATTTTTATTACCTTAGTACAAACTAAGGTAAACCCTCAGACTTTTTAGCCTAGGACCAATAAACAAGTACAAAACAGAAATGTTGCATGCAAGTCACGAGGCATATGAATTTCATCAATCCATATTCGAAAGAAAAAGTATCTAGTAAGCACATGTTTTAAAATGTGCATACTTTTGAGAAAAATACCAATATATTAATATGTGTACAGCATGTGGTCTTTTCCTGTCTATCGTATACCCTTGTTTCATAAAATAATCAAAATTTAATCAGTCTTAAAACTCGCTGTAATATAGAAACTGTAACAATATTACGAAACGGTAGAGTTATTTTGATTAGTTTCTGATGCTATTCTTTTGAACATGGCCCGCCGCCGTTCAAGCAACGTCCGCACTTGTCCTTGACGCTCTAGTTGCAACCTTTGCGTGAGTAAGGCAGCTTCCAGTCGCATCACGCGCACTCGCTCTGCACGCAGTGCTGTCCATGTGTCAGCAGCGTTCACGCATACAGACGATATAGATCTCGATACCTGATATAATATATGACATATATTTAAATCTACTTTAAAAGACTGGGGCAGTGCTACTGTCCTTTAGGACAATCAAGTTTGGAAGCAATGTTCTCCATTGACAAGATGACCAAACACAAAACTTGCAATCATTATTTTGCAATTAGATATTTTTTGGCCTGTTGTAATTTTTAGGTATGGTATGTACGAGAAATATCAAAGAAGACTACAAAAAAAGTTCAATTTGAGTCTCAGTCTCATAGGCTCTCCAATGATTAAAGGACACGCATGCATTATTCGTTGTCATTGCCTCAATTTACATTCCTCCTCTGTACTTTATGAAAATGGTTATATTTTCAATCGGCTAAATAAGACTCCTTCCAATGTTAGTGTCGGTCGACATGGCGGGTGAGGGAGAGCTTCCAACCCCAGCTCTTGCAGCTTGGAGACTGTCTGTTGCGCAGTATGGGGTCGCGCGTTGTCGTGAAGCAGCTGCAAGAGCTGGGGTTGGAAGCTTTCCCTTATCCGCCATACTCACCAGTCCTTGCACCTACCGACTATTACTTTTTCCAAAATTTAGACAACTTTTTAGTGGGTAAAAAATTCAATTCCCGAGAGGCAGTACAAAATGCCTTTGAAGAGTTTGTTGCCTCCCGTCCAGCTGATTTTTACAAGAAGGGCATCAATAAACTGCCAATGCGTTGGCAAAGATGCATCGATTGCATGGGTGATTACTTCGAATAACAGAAATAAAAAAGTTGGAAAAAATAAGTACTTTCACTTATTGCATACAAAACGGCAATTTCATAGGTAAAAACCTAATATTAATTATTCCTTTATTGGTTTTTTATATTATGTAATAAATAAACAAAAATATAAATAATAAATCAGTAAATTAGATGAATGAACAGAGTTATTGTTCTTTACTCTTGGTTTGATCCTAAATTCCAAGATTTCAACTTAATTCCTTGCAAATAATAAATCTTGGAGTCATAGATACTATTCTTATTTCCTTTTTTATTAAATTTACAGAAAAAATACGTACATGAAGTCAAATTATTTTTATCATATGATCGATTTATCGTATTTCAAGTACTGTTTTATAGTCTGTGGTTGTTTGTAATGCACAGGCCACTTCACTAAAGTACCGTCACCGTCAATAAAGTACGATATTACTGTAGTACATTATTCCAAAAAAAAAAAACAGTAATTTATAGATGTGAGCTGTCAAAAGGAAAAATAAAAGAATGGACAAAGTATAGACGTACATACCACATACATATGTTGTGTAATGTTCTCCTAGCCGATAACGGCCACGGAGGTCAGTCTCAACGGAGACCAGCCATTTACGCAGGAGATATTACCTATAGTGCACAAATGTGTGCGCAAACACAAGTGCACTCTCTGTTCCCTCTCTCTCATAATCCGATGGGACGGTTAACCGACACGATCGGGGAGAGATCAGGCGTATACATATGTATTCCCGTGCCAGCCGAAATATGCATGTTTTTACCTCAGATTTGTAAGTTTCGTCCATGACTGGTGGTGTAGTACGTCCATCGATAAGTGCTCGGAGATCTCTCCGCATACGAATCATGTTTGCAAACAATTCTGTTGACCGCTCATACCGCTCCAACATGAGAGCTCGCGAAGCCGTAGCTGACACCAACTCTGACCGCTCCCGATTTAGTGTCGATATTTGCATATTCAACTCTAGTAACTGTCAAATACAAAATTACTAAACGATTTTATTAGCAGATGTAATATATAACCCTACAAGATATAGAGTGCAATGATCTGGACTACGACAAAAATAAATATTGCCGAACAATATAAGATTATGGTTGCAGGTAAGTCCTGTTTAAGAAGGTACAAATAGGTTCCTTCTGTTGAGACTATTGATATTTTATAGGCTCATTGCTAATCGCACCATTATTAAGTACTAAGTAAGTAGAGGTCTCCCTGCCCCTCCTCCCCCCCATAAAGGCACATATCCAGCAGTGTACTGTTAAAGGCTGTTGATGCAGTAAATTACTTTCCAAGTCTAATAAGTAATATTGATTGTTATTACCTCAGTCTCAAGATCTTCGTACTTGACCTCTTTGGCAAAACAGTCATAATTCCGTAATCGTCGCACTTCGAGACGTAACGCAGCAAGTTGATTTTCATATTGCGTCATACTTTCTTCCCTGTCAAATTACAGCATCGAGTATACAAGTGTTTTTAAACCGATTTGATAATACTTCTATAAAGAAATAGGAGATTTTGTTTTTTTTATTTTTGTTATAGTATTTGCCCTATAACAAAATCTATTTTATATTTGTGCCCTTTTTATACAGTTCACCCTGACTTTCGCAGAAGTCAGTTCCCAAAGTTGTATAATTCCTGCAGTATTAATTCAATAGACTATTATAGAATAGAATAGGTTGGGGTCAACACAATGTGTCACATTGTCAAGATTTTTGGAAGATCTTTTAGAGCATTTTACGCCTGATGCCAAATCTCTTGGAAACGTTATAAGACGATGTACTTGAGATACGATCAAGTAAGCTTAACTACCTATCCTATGGATCGATGGTATAAACAAAATAATTAGGTTTCTAAGAATAACATAAAAGATCTGGAAAGATCCGAGACACTCACATTGATTTTTTATTTTCTTCGTGTTCATCGACAGCCCGTTTCAGTTTAACTATCTGTTGTTCTTTGTCTAACAATTCCATAGCTATTTTCTCCTGTAAATTTTGAGAACCTTCGCCTTGTCCTTCTCCTTGCTATAACATACATCATACCATGTTTCGCATCGGAACATAAAATTTGCTAAAGAATCCACTAGTACTGTTCTTAAGTTTTCGATTTTTACAATGGAAAATTTGATTTATTAATTTTGGATTTTAAGATGTAGATTGAACTGACTGAAATTGCATAATTATCTCGACATACTACATTATATGAAAGGATAATATTTTTAAGTCTTAAAAACTACGTTTGAATATTGTACATAAACAATTTCAGAAATACGCATTATTATGAACATTGAGAATATTACTCTACTCGCTCTGCTTTAAAATCCCTTTTTGATGATTTAATATAAACTACATTGTTTTATTTACCGCAATTCGGGCCAATGAATTGAAAAAACTGTCCTTATCAAGTCGAGATTGATGTAATTCTTCTTCTACCCGAGAAAGCGCCGCGCGAGTTACTTGAAGCTCTTTCCATAGCTCCGTTTCTTTTTCTGACGGTTCGTTTTCTGTGAAATACAATTGTTTAAGACAACGATCAAAGCTCGCCTTGTTATTTTTCTAAGCTCATAATGCTAACCTTTCGGCGGCAAATAGTCCAGACATCGCTTACGATCCATATCCGTTAGTAAAGCTGCATGTTCCTGAACCTCTTGTAAAGCTGTCTCGGTTTCCTTAAGTTTCGCTTCCAACTCTACTGCACGAGCGTCTGCCTCATTTCTGCATCTTTCCTGGATTCAAGTTGAGTATTAAATTTAAGAGATTAGCACAGAAATTACACTTCACGTCTTATTACTTGTGTGTGATCGTTCAAGTGTAAATCTATGAGAGTATAGTATATATTTATTCCGTTCAAGGAGCAAAAATATTTAACAACTGTATTAACTAAATACGTTTATGTAAACTCTCTCTTAATCTCTGTATTCAATAAACAGAGTATGGCTTAACTTTGAATTTAATCAGAATGAGCCAGATACCTGTTCCGTTGCCTTCATTTGGAGAGCCTCAAATCGTGTTTGTAGTTTTGCCTCTCGAGCCTTGGCAGCTTGTTCTGCTAATGCTGCCTGTTCTCTTAGCTCCTTAGCCCTGTAATGAATACTAAACATGTACGTGTGACATGCAGTTCAGCACGAATTGTAAGCATGTAAAGTATCACATCACATACAAAAATTTATTACTATTTTTGTTCACTGACTAAACTCTAGGGGGCTACAGTTTGCACATGTTAATTTCATAAAAGGGCCCAACGAAAAGAGAAGTGCTAGATACTCCTGATAACAGCTACAGTGATAATAATGAAAATAAACCTAAAGCAAGGGAAATGACTTATTTATCTTTATTGTTAGCGGAATCAATGTGTAACTTTTATATTTCCTGCTTCTCTGATCAACATAAATATATAAGATATTATAACCAAAAACTATGAATACCTCATTTCAAGGGCGTCCCGTTGCTTGGATAGAGTCTCTATAGTAAATTCTCCAGTTTTAGATACTTCCATTAGCTTCCTCGATCGTGCATCATAGCTAGACTCTCGAGTGCGGTCCTAAAAAACAAATTTTATATATAAAAATCAATTGCTGTTCGTTTGTCTCGCTAAAATTCGAGAACGCCGGGTCGGACACAAAACTAGGATTTGAAATTTCTACATATCATGATAATGGATCATTGAAAGTAGTTTTTAAACATTTAACTGTTTTGATATTACAATTGATTCTAAATGAAAATAATAATTGTATTAATAATTGTATTGTATAATTTTCAAATTTGTACATTCTCTCTGTCTTTATCTTGTTTGGACCTTTTCAAATAGCTCTAAATTCCAACAGTTTATCAAACGAAGAATTAAACAACTAAAACTATTGAAATATTCTGCCATAACTGCCCAAAATACCTTCTCTCAAATTACAATAATTTATAAATTTGTTAGCATTAAAGTAATATTTTGAGTATCAAGGATATGTATAACAGAAATTATATAGGGGCATGGCCCGGACAAATATAAAAAATAGCATTTTAGAGACAGCGCAAAGTGTGCAAATTTGTAATTATTTAAATAACCATGCGAATCTTTCATAAATAACTATATACTAACTTTTCTTCACGTTAATATTACATAATCGAATACTTACTGAAATCTTGTCTAATTTTCTATATATACTAATATTATAAAGCTGAAGAGTTTGTTTGTTTTGTTGAACGCGTTACTCTGAAGAACTACTAATTCGAATTAAAGATTTTAATGTTGGATAGCTCATTTATCGAGGAAGGCTATATAACATCACGCTAAGACCAACAGGAGCAAAGTGTGAATGAAAATGTTGCAAATAAATGGATTACTTATTCTTTTTCCGGTGAATCAGTTACACAACAATTATGTCAATCATTTTGACGAAATTGTGCTTTTCTAAAAAGTTAAGACCGCGTTAGATATATGCCTTCCTTTTAATTTTTACTAACGAAAAACATTTTTCATGTTATTAACTTTTTCTCAAATAATGCATCATCTATAGACGAAGGTATAAATAAATCGTTTGAACAACTTTGGTGATACCACAATTTTTTTTAAATCATCAAATGTAAATACAAATGCAGTATAATAATGATCAAGTGCGCATTTTCATTTGGTGCTTTGCGAAGTAGCATGCCCCACAACCTAGAAACAAGGTCAGCACTATACATAATGGTTGTTAACATATCCCCATATTCTCTCACATAAAACAAACTTAAATTTTTTTAGCAAAAATATGATCATTGCCAAAACTTTGACTGACTAATTCCCAAGTTGGTTGAACAGTGCTTATATCTCGCATCATAATGATTACTGTTGTTTTGCCTTTTAACTTAAAAGTGAAACTATTGCTGCCGTTATAAATGTTGCTTTATCAAGATCAGGTTACGGAGAAAACCGATGTGTTTCTTCTACCGCAAGAAAATGATACTAGCTATTTACCAATATTTTATCATATCAAATTTTAAAGACCCCAGTAGTGTTACTCAAAATTCGTTAACTATAATGAGAGTGGGAATATACTAAAAAGGTCCCGGGTCCCACCCGTCATGAATCATAGCGTGTTCTACCTTAAATAGTCCAACGTAGACTAGTAGAATTATGTAGATTACAGACACATTTCTCTTAGTTTCGTCCGTTTGATTTTTAATTAGTAATACAAAAATGAATTTAGGGGACACAGGAGACATGATGATGAAGTGTTGCCTCTAAACAGTCGTGATGACCGACCTTAGGTGGTCTAGTCTCGGAAAAAGCGAATGACCCTACGATTTTGCGGTTAAACAATCTCTTCAGCTTTATAAAATACAGATGTTTGATTTAAAAGTGATTACAAGGTGTTCGAGCTCTTTGTGTCTTTTTCTAGCGCCTTCCACTTCAGTGCGCGAGTCTTTTAGTTGTCGTTCAAGAGTTGCGATGCGGGCACGAGCCACTCGTAGCATGGTTTCGGCCGATGCTACCACTTCCTTCAGGGCATCATTTGCAGCACGTTCCTTTGTCAACTCCTCACATACCGACTACGGAGCAAAAGTTTACTAACTTAGGCAAATATCGCACCCACAAAGCTTAAATATTATTTTTGTAAACGGGAATTTCACCTACGTTTAGATTAAATCTTATTATCGTGCTACGTTACTTTCCTATTATTTACTATTTTGGTATGGGTAATACATTGATGTTACATAACCTTCCACCCTCCTTATTTAACCGACTATCAGTTTAGATTTTCATATCGCGTTCATATAGAATTATAAGAACTGGTCAACTTCATAATATTAGCACAGAACAGAATAACAACGTTTAACTGGTTGGATAAATTTTCGTTAAAGCGAATGGCCAGTGACATTAAAGTATAAAACGTAGTAGCAAGTATTTGCAGTCCATAGATCGTCAACAATGATCTTGCAAAAACATAGATACTATTGTCATCACGGTAAAAGCATAAAGTAAAAGCTCCAATGAAGATGATGATGAAAACATTTAGAAATCTATATATATAAAAGAGTAAGGTGACTGACTGACTGACTGACAGACTGACTGACTGACTGACTGACATACCCAGAGATCAACGCACAGCCCAAACCGCTGAAGCTAGAATCCTGAAATTTTGCATGTAGGTTCTTTATGTAACGTAAGTGAGCACTAAGAAAGGATTTTTTGAAATAGGGGTTGAAAGTTTGTATGGAAGTTCGTCATTGTTTAAGTAAGAAACATGAAACTTTACTTTTGGGCTATTTATTAAAAAAGAGTAGATACGTATTTAAGCGTTTCTGGATATTCTACCCCTAAGGGGTGAAATAGGGGTTGTTATTTCGTAAATAGGTCAGTCTGGAAGTCCGACATTTTTGAAGTTAGAAACATGAAACTTTATTTTTTAGCTGCTGATTAAAAATGAGTAGATACGTATGTACGAACATGTTCTACCGGAACCGGTTGTGGTTCACGGTGCCGTTCTCTCTCAAAGTTGTTCAAAAATATGTGTGGTACCTCGAGCAGACTTTGCAGTTAAGTAGAATGGTAGAAACAACTTCGAGGACGAGGTGAACAGGAGAATTTAGCCGGGTTGGGCAGCGTTTGGGAAACTTCGTCGGGGCTTTTCATCGTCAATCCCACAGTGTCTAAATACGAAAGTCTTCAATCAATACGTCCTACCTGTTACGACATACGGTGCCGAAACGTGGACACTTACGACACGGCTGGTCCACAAGTTCAAAGTCGCTCAGCGTGCTATGAAGAGGGCTATAATAATAATAATGATTTCTTTTTCTCATCACAAAAGCTCAACGTTTCTCTAAGGGATCGCATTAAGAATGAGGTGATCCGGTAGAGAACAAAGGTCATTGACATAGCCCACAGGATAAGCAAGCTGAAGTGACAGTGGGCTGGCCATATTAGCGGCAGAACTGATAACCGTTGGGGTAAACGGGTTCGTGAGTGGTGACCGCGTCTCGGCACACGTAGCGTAGAACGTCCACAGGCCAGGTGGAATAATGATCTGCCCAAGACGGCTGGCAGGAGCTGGATGAGAGAAGCTGAGGATCGAACCAAGTGGCGTGCAATTGGAGATGCCTATGTCCAGCAATGGACTGCGATGATGATAATGAGATACGTATTTAAGCGTTTCTGGATATTCTATCCCTAGGCTAGACTGGAAGTCCGTCATTTTTTAATTTAGTAGCCTGAAACTTTGTCTTCAGGTTTTTGATTCCAAATAAATGAATACTTATATCAGCATTTACGGGAATTCTATTCCTAAAGGGGTTAAAGTAAGGGTCGAAAGTGTGTATGAAAGTCAATTTTAATGGCCTATTGATTATAAATAAATACGTTTAAAAACATGAACACAGTATTCATAGATACTTACACAGTTTTAATTAAATACATATATTCAACTTCCACGCGAGCAAAGCCGCGGGCAACAGCTAGTACACAATAAAGTACAAAAGAAAAATAAGTTTATGTTTGTCTCATGTGCAGTGTATTTTTTTCTTAGACATAATTATTTCTCGCAGATGTACATCATAATTTTTTAAAGACATTTCCATAAACCCTCGATGATTCGACAACCGACTAAGGAATCTACCTAGAAGTGTGTACCTAGTTCTACCAATACCTATCCTCCTATCTTATTGCGGCACTCTTTCTGAGAAGTGAAATCAGCAGTGTAGTGAACCAGATTAAAATAATATACTTATAGATAAACTTGAACCTTATTTTTAAATAAAACAAACTGTTCGATAACACGAGTATTGAGAGTCTATAGCTAAATCTCTTCTTATTTGTACAAAAGCTGCCACAACACCGCGTCAAAGATTGATTTATATTATTTTGTACTAGCTGTTGCCCGCGGCTCCGCCCGCGTGTATGTCGGTTATCGCGGCAAACAGTAACCTATGTGTTAATCTGATGTACGTTCTATACTTATAAAATAACATGTCCTGACTGACTGATTCATCATCGCCGAGCGGAAACTATTAAACTTGGGAATACAAAATTTGGTGAGTATGATCGTTTCATTAAGTAGATACCCATTAAGGAAGGAATTTTGGAATTTCTACCCCCAAGGGGGTGAAAGTTTGTATGGAAGTCAGTCATTTTTTAAGTTAGAAACATGAAACTTTATTTTTGGGCTACTGATTAAAAATGAGTAAACACGTATTTAAGCGTTTTTTTTTTTTTTTTTTCTATGTTTGTCCCGCCAAAATGACTCTACTCTGCCTGATGGAAAGCATAAGCAGAATCCCAGAGTAGTGGTCCAAGAGAGCGTTTCTGATAGATAGAGCGGATATTCTACTCCTTAAGGGTGAAATAGGGGTTGACGTTTTGTATGTAGGTTAGTCTGGAAGTCCGTCATTTTTGAAGTTAAAAACATGAAAGTTTATTTTAGGGCTATTTAAGAAATATGAAACTTTATTTTTGGATTACTTATAAAAATTTGTAGATATGTATTTCAACGTTGCCTAATATTCTACCCCTAAGGGGGTGAAATAGGGGTTGAACTTTGTTTGGAACTTCGTCATTTTTAAATTAGAAACATGAAACTTTTCTTTTGGTTTGGGCTACTGATTAAAAATGAATAGATACGTATTTAGGCCTTTCTCGATATTCTACGCTGAAGGGATGAAATAGGCGTTGACATTTCGTAAGCGGGTTAGTCTAGAAGTCCGTCAGTTTTGAAGTTAGAAACATGAAAATTTATTTTAGGGCTATTGATAAAAAAATAGGAGATACGTATTTAAGCGTTTCCCAATATTCTACCCGTAAGAGGGTGAAATAGGGGTTGAAAGTTTGTATGGAAGTCCCTCTTTTTTAAGTTAGAAACATGAAAAATTATCTTTGGGCTAATAGTTAAAAACTCGTAGATACTAAGTGTCTCTGGATATTATATCTACCCCTTTTTTTGTGCGGAAATTCCCTCGGATATCACCAACTGGTGGTTATGTCGGACTCGAACCGACTAAAAACCGCACACCGTCTCGGGTTCTAGAAACCAGGGAACCAGAGCGCCCTCAAAAGGAAATCCCATAAATGATATTTCTACCCATAAGGGGTGAATTAGGTGTTGAAATGTCGTAAGTAGATTAGTTTGCAAGTCAGTCATTTTTAATTTAGTAGCCTGAAACTTTGTCCTTAGGCTTTTAAGTACAAATAAATTAATACCTATATCATCATTTATGGGAATTCTATTTCTAAAGGGATAAAAATAAGGGTCGAACGTTAGTATGAAATCCTTTTTAGTGGGCTATTGATTAAAAATAAATAAATAGGTACGTTTAAAAACATGAATAAATTATTCATACATACTTACACAGTTTTAATTAAATATATTGTAAATAATCAACTTCCACGCGAGCAAAGCTGCGGGCAACAGCTAGCAAGCTATATTACTGTAAAGTTTCATCCAATTCCGTCCAGTGCTTTTTGCGTGATGAAGTAACAAACATACACCCGCACAAACATTCGCTTTTATAAATTAGTGTGATGTGATAAAATCGAATACGAAAAACAATGTTAAATTTATCACTACAGTTAAATGAAAAATTAGACATAACGAATGAAGCCTATTTTCAAAGCGTAAATAAAACTAAATAAATTAAGTATCTACAACTAATTCAACGAAAAAAATGGAAGGTATCTACAACTTACTAAAAGAAATTAAAACACCAACAAATAAGGCTAAGTAATTAAATATTTGCAACGAAAAACATCTGCTTACCTATGCCTATACCAATAACCTAACAAAATCCTATAAAAAAGTAAATTATAGGTACCTAGGTACCTATGCTATAACCTTACAAAATTCTAAAAATACCGAGAAAACCAATTAGTATCTACAAAAGACTATTTGATAATTATTTAGGTACAACAAAAATCGCCTGCTTATACCTATGCTATAACCTGACAAAATCCTAAAAAAAAACTTCGTTTTAAAAAAACTGACTTCAAAAACTAAAAAGTATCAGTTAACTTAATTTGCATGTGCTACCTAGGTTTGAAGTCAGTGCCAAGCCAAATGTAATAGTAGGTATCACACTCGCTACATTTCGAGACGAACGTCAACGACGTCACCGACGCTTCAGTTGTTTTGTTCTACGCGAAGAGCAGCTATCCCGCTCAAGGTCACGCGCGGCGAGTGCGGTACCTACTATTACATTTTGGCTTGGCACCGACTTCAAACCTATGAATAGGTAGCACATACAAATTAAGTTATTAGGTACTTTTTAGTTTTTTCGGTTCGGTTTTTTTAAACGAAGTTTTTTTTTATTTTTCACTTTTTAGTCTTTCTCAAGTCTCTCGTCATCATTTCACCTAAATAACTTGAAAGAATACGACTAAAGGTAACATACATGCTGTATAAAATCGAAAGGACTTCAGGTATTTTTTTGTAATAAAATCTCAAATGAACTATCTTCTATAGGTTACTATAATTCAAGTGATTTGAGGTAAACTGACTATCTGAGGTTAACTCTGATATCGTTAAGACCCGTTTTATATATTATGAAATTAAATGATGTCTACAGAACATGAAGGCATGCAGACAATTGCTTTAACTGCATTGCTGGCGCTTACATAAATTTGAGGGTTTCCTTCGATTTCCTTAGGATCCCATGATCAGATCCTGATATGGTGGCCATGGGACCACATGGGGAGCATACCCTTTCGAATACAAAAAGAATTTCCAAAATCGGTCCACAAATTGACGGAATAATCAGTGTACATACATAAAAAAATATACCGATGAAATTGAGAACCTCATCCTTTTGGCAGTCGGTTAAAAAAAATATACCGATGAAATTGAGAACCTCCTCCTTTTGGAAGTCGGTTAAAAATACAGAAGAAATATTATAATACCAAGTAATATTTATAGTAGGTAGAACAAAAATCAAGTAAATAGTTCCAAAAATAACTTTTTATCCGAATTTACATTCAAGAACTACTACTGAGTTTTTTAGTCGATTTGGGTGCGTGTGTCGCGTAGGGAGCCGACCGACCGCGCGGGTACTGCGTTTTAAACAATTTGGACGTGTTTGGTAACCTACGCAGGGCAGTACTATGTATTAGTTATTCTGTGGCCGGGCGCAGGCCACGCGCCCGCGCTGCCTTTCGGGTACCTATCATAAAGATGTTTTGTATCATTTTCTGGTAAATTATGATGAACTATTATGTTATATGTTTACTCCTCTTTCAAGTATTTTAAACTTAAAATAAATATCATAATTATAAATGACCATTTAACGTTTATGGCATTCTAGTTTTTGGTTCAGTATCAATAAGAGCATCCTCCCAAAAAATCTAAATTTCTTTAATGTACAGAATTGATCTTATACACTTTTCTTATGCGTTTAAAAGTAATCATATTACGTACCTATTGTAAAGTTAGTTACTTGATTCCAAAATATGTCGCTGTTTTAAGCACAGTTCGTCAGTGAGCACAGAAACAATTTTCAAGAAAATGTAATTGCTTTAGTATCGATTAGAGAGCCCTCCCAAAAAATCATCTAAATTTCTTTAATGTACAGAACTGAACTGTTACATTTTTATTATACGTTAAAAAGAGTAATCATATTACGTACCTATTGTAAAGTTAGTTACTTGATTCTAAAAGATGTCGCTGTTTTAAGCAAAGAAATTTTTCAAGAAAATTTAAAACAACCCTTTCTATGGAAAGCGAGAACATAAAACAAATACCTACCTATCAAATACTAACTGTATACCACATTAATCACAATGCTTGTGCATAAAACGTTCCCACGATTATTTTGAATATTTAAGTCATGCGGGCACAACCAAACACACAGATTCGACGTCTACAGAGAGATATAGATATTCTTTTTCCTATGGATAGAGAGGTTGCGATAAATCAAATACTTAATGCTACACCGAATTATACGTAATACGTTCTACGATTATTCCACGATATATTAATCAAAGTGTTATTAATTACGCATGGCTGGCAATAGATGGCCCTACATGTTGTTTTACGTAATGATAAATTCTTTATAATTTTTTTTTCCAATAGATAGAGAGATTGTGATAAATTAAATACTTTATGCTACAATCTTCAGAGTATCTCCTTTCTAACAAAAAAAGAATTATTGCGATCGGACTACTCGTTAATGAATTACAATTAATTACACATTT
The DNA here is from genome assembly GCA_949125395.1 of Diaphora mendica. NCBI lineage: Eukaryota > Metazoa > Arthropoda > Insecta > Lepidoptera > Erebidae > Diaphora > Diaphora mendica. The sequence goes on along the minus strand of OX421310.1, from coordinate 35,967,524 downwards.
TGACTTTCATCTCCCCTCCCAAGGAAACCGTCCGGAATTTCGGAATAAAAAGTATCCTATGTCCTACCTCGGAGTATGAACTCAAATCATGCCAAGTTTCATTTGAATCCATTCAGTAGTTTCGGCGTGATGCGCGGCCAAGATACAGACAGACAGACAGACAGACAGACAGACAGACAGACAAAAATTAAAAAAAAAATAGTTTTCGTTTCAGTATCGATAACACAGTGCCCTCCAAAAAAATTTTCAAAATATCTTCAATGTACAGAATTTGACCTGTTACATTTTTATTATAAGTATAGATGTAGGTTTGTACTCAAATACTAATGAAACATGATAATATACATACTTACTGAATAGTATTAAAGAATAAACAAGAAATAAACATACTATCTGTGGGTCGGGAACCGGTGTTGCAGAACTTTTTTCTGGACTTTTGTTATTCTTTACAAGCTCGTCCAATTTACTTTGTAAAATAAGGTTTTCCTTTTGTGCGCGTTCCAACTTTTTTATAATAGCGTCTCGGTCCATCCAAGGAATTCTAAACAACAACATTGAACACTTTAGGGAGTTAAAGATAAGGAGAACGAAATGACGAAAGAAAAAACAATGTATGATGAAGACCTTCATTTTCACAACTTTATCAGATATACACCAAATTTATTTTTCAACGAATGGCTAAGATCAGTGTTAAATCTACGATAACAATCAATTACAGACCTAGAATTTATTCAGTATCAACATAAATGCAACGCAATACTTAGATATATAATAGCAATAATAGCAATACGCAAGCAAACTCAAATAACCTTTCAGAAAGTCAAAACTTACTTTGCCAGTTCAAAAGCAGTAAGGACTTTTGCTTTAATATTTTCCGTTAACTCATTCACCATTTTATGTAATTTGTCTGTCTCTGTGTCAAACGCCATATTTTTGGTTTTCCAGTCCAAATTCTGAAATTAAATTATATTTTAATGTATACTTTCCACAACCTCAAGTACTGAGAGAAATAATATAAACATTTTACTGTTTCTGTTTTGAGTTCTATTATAAAATTAATAAAACTAAGCTTTGAAGGTTTACTGAATGTGTACAGGAACAAGTATTATTTTTAAAATAGCCTGTGAATATAAAACGAACTTGACCCAAAATGTTTTAATTTTTTGATAATCTACTATGAAAAGATTAGCTAGAGTCTATAAAATGTTTGTATTTGCGTCTGCCATGACATAAGAAGCAAATCGAGATTGGACAGATCCTATATTTTTCTCACAGGTATAAACAATTAGATACTGAATACTAGTGTTTAAGTCACTTAACTTTACTCAATACATAAACAAAACTTCACTAAATATTAAGTCTAATACAGTTCCAGTAACTCTCCTTCACCAATTTCCAACTTGCGCCCTTACCCACCAATTTGCGTGAAGTCATAGTGTAATCCAGAATCTTTCAACGATTGACCATTAACCATTTCAAGTAGTGACATCAATTATAATAATGGCTTGTCATATTTTGAGTTTACTGACAAACAAAACTTGTAAGATGATTGATGCCATGGTATCTATTGAAATGTGTTCAACTTTAGTGTAGTTTTATTTAAGTTAACGACATCTGATGATACAAATGCATTATTAAGTTCCAGGGCTAAGAAACTAAAAACCATAATTAATCTTAATTAATTTAAATTTTTATCTCAACCAGTTATTTTCAATTAGTTACCATACTGCGTAAAGTACTAACGGTGCAATAATTAGGTCTATCTAAGCGATGCTTGCATCTCAGCATGTCGAGCAATTCAAGTCGGCGCGCCGAAATCTCCGCACACACAGTCAGCACCTCGTCGGGAATAGGATTAAGACGTGATGAAAACTGTTGCAGTACATGTGAACCTGTACCAAATTATTTGTGGGGGTACTGAAAATTTTACTCTTTTTCTTTTATGTAATAGGCGGGCAAACGAGCAGACGTATCACCTGATGGTAAGCGATTACCGTCGCCCATAGACACCTGCAACACCAGAAGCGTCAAAAGTGCGTTGCCGGCCTTTTGGGGATGGGGGGAGGTAGGGGGATTGGGGTAGGGGCCTCCGGTATCCTCACTCACTCGGTGAAACACAGCGCAAGCACTATTTCACACCGGTTTTCTGTGAGGCCATGGTATCACTCCGGTCAAGCCGACCCATTCATGCCGAAGCGTGTCTCTACCACGGTAAAACTTCTATAGACTTATATCTTTTAATATTTCAATAATGGCCATTTGGATTAAGATCAAAGGTGTCGACAGTGCCACCAGGGCTCAGCATAAATATGTCACCCCGCCTCTCTATAGCCCATAAAACGGAATCTTTCTTACCAATAAGACTATTTATCTCCAGGTTTCTAAGAGCATCAATGTCGTCTCGTACTAATAGGAGAATGTCGTGAGCTGGCCATCCCTTCATAGACACTACCTGTAAGTTACCCACTGATTCTTCAGGGCTTACAGATAAACGATTCTCCAATTCCTTCAGATTGGCGTAATTTTCCATAACTGTGCTCTAGAACACACAAAAAACGAAAGAGAAGGTGGAATGAGGTAATTGATTAAAGATATAGTTCCTAGTAAAGGAGAGTTCTTACCATTGATGCTTACTAAAATACTTACGCCCCGTTCACACGGGGGTATTTTAAACGCGCGTTAAAAATACGCTCAAATAGAACAAACGTACTTCCAAGTAGCTGTTCACACGAAAGCGTTGTTTTAAAGGCGTATTTTTATCGCGCAGTGCTCTATTTTGAGCGTTGCGTGTTGGTGCTGCCAACAGTTAAACTAGCTCTCCACTAGATTCAACTTTTAAACCACCAGAAAACCACTAATAGATATGGAACTACATTAAAAATACACTATTGTAGGTAAATCAACACAAAACTTATTCAATAACAACTACTCTTAATTAATTCGTTTTCTTCAGACGAATCATTTTTGTCTGTTATAATTTTCCATTTCAGATTGATATGACTCTTATATACCGAATTTGTTTTAAAACAGCATCTGGAATTTTGTGATCATTGCAGCATTTTCCTTCTAACCTCAAACCACAGCGTACTCTCAATATAGCAGATAATTCCTTAAACCTCGATTCACCAGTTTTAGTGGAAAATCTACTAATTTGGCAGCACTGGTGATTAAACGCGTTGCTGTTCACACGGGCGTAAAAAATATGCCAACGCCGAGCGTAAAATTCACGCCCAACGCGACGTAAAAAATACTCCCGTGCGTCAATAAAATGAAAAATACTTACTTGTTGTGCAATCAAACTCTTGCGCATCTTCAAGAACTCACGTTTCTTTATCGCTAGAATACGCGACGTTTTAGTCACCATACACTGCGGAATGACCATATTTTTTTCTGGAAGAAAAATACCAACTACTAAACCTTAACTCATAATGGTAAGACCATCATATGAAACGATTAACTTGAGAGGTTTAAAAGTAGCGGGAAATATTCCACTTGCACTAAAAATACAAAAGTTGAATTCTTTGTTGGTTACGCTTTAACTACTTAACTACGGTAGGTACTGTATATACACATTGTAACAGGTATAGAGAGATATATAGTATTCTATATAGGTACCTTTCATACCAAAAACCAATGCTTCCAAGAGTTTAAATTGTCTAACAAAATCAATACAATAAGAAACATGTTAAAAACAAAAACGAATAATAAAAACAAAACAAATACTATCAAGTACACTGAGAGCTACTGAACCTTTCGACTAACGGTGTGTCTGTAAGGCTAGAAACTCTTGAGGTGATGATTCATAACGTGCTAAGTACTTAACCATCGCCTGGCAGGCCTCAGCCCTGCACAACATCATCTTTCATGGTTTTGAAAGTGTAAAAAAAATGTCACAAAAAAACTTGTTCCTGTAAGGCTGAAATTTTTATAGGATTTAGTTCATTTATTAAGAAGTTCAAAAACAAAATGACAGGCGATTCCGATGAGCACTAGTACCTGCCAGGCGAACAGAAAGACACACCTTGCTCCAATTACATCATCAATGTAAGTAAATTTTATTCTGTAAAGTTGTAATTTATATATATGTTTGTCTGAGCGATTTAAAGAAAGTAGGAACAATGACCGGCGGTGCTGGCTAGCATATTTCCTTGACAGATGAGGAGAAAGATAGCACTGGAGTGCAAGTAAAAATGTGTCTGAGAACACTTGGTCGGTCCTAACACGACAAACTTCTCATTATTAGTCATAAATAACATTAAATCGTCGGAAGCATCTAAATCAATGTAATATACATTTCAACTAATCGATATATACGATTTTTTATGAACAAAAATAAAGCATTGCCCACACTATTGTGCGTATGACACATAATATATACAAATGTACAAATTATTACAAATTCGTATCATATATGCATTAGTTAATCGATAAATATGATTCTCAATTGTTTATAAAATATTTACATTGTTATAAACAATGAGTAATTTTTTCAAGTCATATTTGGTTGTTATCCAATAATGTTTTGTCAATTTCGATTTAATTTTAAATGAAATTGTAATTCTTGTGCTTAATAGTACCTAAATTAAATAGTTAATCTTTTTATTTATTTGTTACTTATTTCGTTATAAAAAGCGGCTCAACTAAATTTGTTCAAATTTCATTTCATTTTTTTCATTTCGGATGTACGTACGTACACACGCACAATAGTGTAGGCAATGCTTTATTTTTGTTCATAAAAAATCGTATATATCGATTAGTTGAAATGTATATTGCATTGATTTAGATGCTTCCGACGATTTAATGTTATTTATGACTAATAATGAGAAGTTTGTCGTGTTAGGACCGACCAAGTGTTCTCAGACACATTTTTACTTGCACTCCAGTGCTATCTTTCTCCTCACCCGTCAAGGAAATATGCTAGCCAGCACCGCCGGTCATTGTTCCTACTTTCTTTAAATCGCTCAGACAAACATATATATAAATTACAACTTTACAGAATAAAATTTATTTACATTGATGATGTAATTGGAGCAAGGTGTGTCTTTCTGTTCGCCTGGCAGGTACTAGTGCTCATCGGAATCGCCTGTCATTTTGTTTTTGAACTTCTTAATGAATGAACTAAATCCTATAAAAATGTCAGCCTTACAGGAACAACTTTTTTTTTGTCATTTTATTTACACTTTCAAACCCATGAAAGATGATGTTGTGCAGGGCTGAGGCCTGCCAGGCGATGGTTACGTACTTAGCACGTTATGAATCATCACTACAAGAGTTTCTAGCCTTACAGACACACCGTTAGTCGAAAGGTTCAGTAGCTCTTGGTCCAAAGGTATTCGACTGCCTTTACACTATATATGTGTAATATTGCCATATTTCTGACAAACTTAATAAACTTGATAAATTTTACTTCTAGGTTTGCGAGATTAGTATGAGAATAGTATTCAACTTGCATTTTACTGTAGGTGAAATACAATTATCCATTTAACTCATGATCATGAAATTCTTGGTTACATATTATATGAACCCTATTCTACTTAAATACAAAATGTACTTGACTAGAAACTACACATATAATTAATACCTTCATCTTGACCCATTAATCGTGAGGGTGAAACTGCTTCCTTCCCATTACTGTGATCAAGAGATGGCTTCTGTCCTTGCATACCCTTAAAACAACCATAACGTAAATATAAAGACGCAACTACTATGCCTTATAAAGATACATAGGTATGATATGATAGTTCGTATAATAGAATAGCAAATTTAAATGTTACAACTTACATATTTGTGTTTCAAAGATACGGTCACTCATTACCATCTTACATTCATACTGAAGTTGTTTAATACCAAAGAACGAATAATAGCTTTATAGTACAGAAAACTTACTAATACCAAACAGAATATCATGAGCAAGTCTAAATAAATGCATTTTACACATAATAAAATTGGGATTGTATGTGTCTAATCTTTACACATTGTGTTGAATCAATAGATATTAAATATTTAATGAACTCATACGATAAATTCTTGATGCTTGTAATTACCATAGTAAAACTAAGACAGTGAGTTGTTGAGGGGTATATGTTATATTTTCAAAATAACAGTGTACTTACTGTTCCTTTCATACTTTTAGATCTACCTTCAACTCTTGTTGGCGGTGTCTGAAACAAAATACGTGTTTTATATTGATAACTTTCAGAGAACTAGCTGATTACCTAAATATTTTGTATTGATGTCACTCATATAAAGCTAACGATAGGTTTGGAAAAATGTCACGTACGATACTGGTGTTGGTTTTATAGATCCTACGTCACCTACCGTTTAACATAAGTGCGAGTGCTGATCATCGACAAGTGTCTAGGAGAAAATCACTATAATTAAATTAACCAAATCAGAAAAAAGGTTTCCATTCTCAGTATAAAATTATTTTAACTAAAATTTTCCACGTCTTTATTATCTTATAGAGCAAGAGCCCACGACAGCCAGACCTTCGTTATTTTATAAAAGGTGAAAGTTTTTCTGTGCATGACCCTTATATAGGTAAGAACGACCAGCGAATATAGAGTTTGGGTTGTGGTTACTTTGGCAGATAACAGGTAGTAAAGGTGTATAAAATAGTACCTAATTTTCGTTAAAGTATAAAGCTCAATTTTTTCATATTTTCTTCGGGTTAACTTTAGAAATCTCGTTATCCATTGCCGGACACTTATGACAGTTGCTACTCCCTGCCAGACACCCCTAAACTTTAATAAATTATAGTTATACTTTTGTTATAGTATAAAAGCTAAATTTTTAACAGACTTCCAAAAAGGAGGAGGGTCTATGTTCCACTGTATGTACTTTTTTTTCTATTTAATTTATTTTATGTATGTTCACCGATTACTCCATCAATTGTGGACTAATTTAGAATTATTTTTTTTATTCGAAAGTGGTTTCCACAATGTGGTTTCATTGCCACCATTACTGGATCTGATGATGGGATCCCAGGGAAACCGAGAGAACCCCTAATTTTTTAGGCACGTACTATGTTTTTCGTATATTTTCTGAAGTTACTCCAGTATTTGCGTCTGGTAGTCATCATTCCATGATGATGAGCTGATGATGTAAGATACAACTCCTTAACGGTTAAGAGTTGGAGGATAAATCTTCAAATGTCATATGTAGTTATGTTACCTTTGGTCGTATCCTTCAAAGTTATTTAGGTAAACTAATGATGGAAGGTACAACTCCTCAACGGGTAGGAGTTGGAGGATAATTCTTTCAATTTTATACGTATCTATATACCTTTAGTTGTTACTGTCAAGTTTTAGGTAACATAACTACATATGACATTTGAAGATTTATCCTCCAACTCCTAACCGTTAATTCAAATTCATTTATTCAAATTCATTTATTCAATAAAACAATATAAGCTTACAGTTCATGCACCAAGACGCTTACATGTTATGTCAAAACAATCATTTTTAATAAACATTTATAATAAAATAGATATAAATAAAATACATTACAAGAACAAATAACTTAAATTTATAAAACTCAAATATAAAAATGACAAAAAAAAGTCAGTCTTTTCAATTAAATGTCCATGATACATCAATAAATGTCACCATTGAATTAAAATACAATTACTTAGAGTTATTTAGGTATGTCATTACATTATTACAAAATACACCAATCGTATCAAAAAATATGTCTACACATGGGCTAGCTTTAAAAAAATCATTTGTTAGATTGATCGCTATAACGGTGGGGCTATTACTAGTTTTTGTAATATGCCAAGAAGGCGGGTACGCGAGCAGTGGATGCTGTCTACGACCACAACCACGCAAGTAATGGTCAGGCACGTAGAGATAAACAGACTCACGGACCGATGGATTGTCCACTTTATTGTTCAATAACAAATAGTAGTACATTATAAGCATATACTGCCGCCTGAGTTCCAGAGTATCCAAGCTAACTAAAGCAAAAGGAGATACATAAGAGGTAGTTGTGAAAACAAGTCGCATATTTTTGTCAGCCTATATTTAAATGTGTGTAAATAGTTTAAACAACTTTAATTAGGACAAATTTAATGGAAAACATTGTATAAATATTCTACCTGCCGGATTAAGTGTTTTCCTTTATTTAGTTAACACCTTGTCACATTATTACATTCCACATTTATAATGAACACAGTCAGTGAATCCATCGCTCAAATGAGCCTGGACTTCCACAAGCGGATGACAGAGTTTGAGGCAAAACTACAGAGGGAACCAAGCACACCTGTCACCATCTCCAGTCTAACAGCCGAGTTCACAGCATTCAAATTATTGACAATGCAGTCTTTGACCAATTTACAAAAGCAAGTGGAAGCAATTGTGAGGAGTATTGATGACCTTGAAATGCATGGGCGTAGGAAGATCTTACTCCTCCATTGCATAGCTGAAGAGAAGAAAGAGGACACGGCTCAGGTGGTTGCCTCCATTGTCAGGGACCGGCTTAAGCAAGAGCATTTCACTGTGGAAGACATCAAGCGATGCCAGAGACTGGGTCGACAAATGAGTCCACAAAAGTCTAGACCAGTCCTAGTTAAGCTGCAGTCTGTTCTAATTCGTGACAGTATCTGGTTTAGCAAAACCAAGCTTAAAGGCTCCAACATCACTGTATCGGAGTTTCTCACGAAGACACGTCATGACATCTTCATGGCTGCCCGGGAAAGATACGGTGTGAACAACAGCTGGACTAGGCAGGGTCACATATATATATTGGGCCCAGACGGAAAACAGCACAGGATCTCATCAATGATGGAGCTCAGTCACGGGATTGCAGATAGCAGTCAAAGGCCTGCGGCGATTGCAAAAGTAGCTACCACAAAATCCAAAAGGGCTGCAGCGAAAAAGTAAATATCCAGTTTGTTTGTTTACATTCAGACGCGAAAGGCACTTCCACACATGTACCGCCGTAGACATATTTATAATATGCAGGTCATACCTCCACTTTTTATTATTATAAATTACAAACAATGACTGGTATCACGTCAAATTCCGTCAAAACAATTTTGTAAATGTCAAGTCAAAGCATAAGTGTCAAAGTGCCTATCATCCAAATGTCATTGTAGTGATGATCACAGTATGATGCAGGTTCCGATTCGCTATAATGACAATGTTGTTTTTTGTATAATTAATCCATTTAGTTTTTTTTTTTTTTTGCTACTTCTACTCTTCTAAATATTATATGTATCTCTAATGCTGTGTGTCTGTATAGAACAATAGTACGAATATATAATATGTTGGCATATTATTCTAATAATGCATAACACCGAACCGGCGGCTAATTAATTAAACGTCTAGCTATACTGGTGTACTGTGAGGGTACATAACTTAGTACTTAGCATATTATTGTATATATATATATTGTCTTTTTTTTGTTTTGTCTTTTTTTGTTTTCATATTATATTTATATTTTACTGATTCTTTTTTAGAAACACGCTTACATTGTTGTCACATTACTTTGGATAGGAATTACATTATTTTATTACGTGTTCTCGTAACATTTAAATTAGCGGGCCTATTATGTTTGAATTGTCACACTCTGATTCGGAGGACTTCTTGTCAGCTAGTAGTGGGGACGATAGTTTTGCGAGTGTTCCTTCTTTGTGCGACTTACTGACTAATCAGTTCTCTGGCGTCCCGGGTAACTTTAATGTCGTTCACATCAATGCCCAGAGTATTCCGGCTCACTTTCCCGATATGCTCGCTTCCTTTGACTGTACGAACATCCATGCTATCTGCATTTCTGAGTCATGGCTAAAACCCTGTCTCCCATCAGCATCCTACTCTTTGCCTGGCTTTCATCTTATTCGGAATGACCGTACATGGGGTGGTGGTGGGGGTGTGGCCATATATCTTAGAGCACATATTTCTTATACAATCTTAAGTATGTCAGCACAACCACCGCCTCCAGATGCTGGCGAGCATCTTTTCTTGGAAATTGAACTTCATCATAACAAAATCCTTTTAGGTACATATTACTGTCCTTCTTCCCGCATCAACTTCTTCTCTTCCCTAGAAAACCTCCTTGAATCCTTTACTCCTTCGTACAGTCACTCTATCCTCATGGGAGACTTTAATACTTGTCTTCTTAAAAACGATTTCCGGTCCTCCTCTTTTCGTTACACACTACAATCTAATAATCTCTCCATTCTTCCTCTAAGTGCCACACATTACTTTCCAAACTGTATTCCTTCACTTATTGACATTATCGCTGTTTCGTCACCTGAACATGCCGCCTGTCACGGCCAATTTTCTGCGGATGCTTTTTCGTATCACAATCTTATTTTTCTGTCATATAAAATCCGCACTTCAAAACTTAAACCTAAAATCCTTCTGCAGCGCAATTTTAAAGTCATGGATGTTAGAGATCTTCGCATGGATGCGAACAGTATTGACTGGAATCCCTTATACGAATTGAGCTCCATTGATCAAAAGGTTGACTTTTTCACTAATACTTTGATTAGTTTATATGACATACACGCACCACTACGCAAAATAAAGGTAAAGCATCTGCCATCTCCCTGGCTCACTACAGAAATAAAAATGATCCTATCAAAAAAAACTGTAGCCAAGTCTAGATTTAAACGATGTCCAACTAGTGCGAACAGGGAGAAATACGTTGCTATTCGGAATCGCTGCAATAAGGTGTGTAGAAACGCACAACGCCAATTTATCCATACCTCTGTTGAACATGGGGAGCCAGCTAAAGTCTGGCAGTTTCTTCGATCACTAGGAGTTGGAAAATCACGACATAACAATGTTCCCAATAACTTAAATATCGAGTTGCTGAATCAGCACTTCTCCAAGTCGTCTCATTTTGACGAGACAGTTAAAAATAATACTGTACAATATCTTTCTTCTCTCCAGACTCCAGACTCTCCATTATTTGTCTTTAGTCAATTCACCGATTGTGATGTTAAGAAAAGCATACTTTCAATTAATTCCAGCGCAGTTGGAAGTGATGGTATCAGCCGCGATATGATCCTACCGATTCTCGAAGAAATCATTCCTGTCCTTGTTCACATATTTAACTTTTCCCTAATTACTGGAAACTTTCCAGCTGCTTGGAAAGAAGCCTTAATAACCCCATTACCAAAAAAATCCAACCCATCCACTTTCTCCGATTATCGTCCTATTTCTATCGTATCCTATCCTTCCTATCGAAAACTCTAGAGCGTCTTGTTTACAACCAAATTAATTCTTATCTCTACAAAAATTCCTTTCTAAATCCCCTACAATCTGGTTTTCGTCCTAGTCACAGTACAACCACCGCACTGGTTCATATCGCGGACGATATACGATCAGGTCTCGAAAAGGGCAAGCTAACGGTGCTGGTGCTGCTAGATTTTAGCAATGCTTTTAACACTGTTGACTTTGACGTCTTGCTTGCAACGATGGGCTCTCTTAACATATCTCCGACGGCTATTGACTGGTTTCGTAACTACCTGTTCGGGCGCCGACAACGTATTCGCATTGAGGACACATTATCTCACTGGCGCACTACGACTGCCGGCGTACCTCAGGGTGGCGTTTTATCCCCTTTGCTCTTCGCAGTTTTCATAAACTCCATTTCCAAAAATTTAGCCTCCTCCTACCACCTTTATGCAGATGATTTACAGATCTATGCCCAAGCACCATTAGAACAACTAGGAGTAGCTATCTCAACTATTAATAGGGACATAGAGCAGATTTGTGTATGGAGTAAGCAACATGGGTTAACCGTGAATCCATCAAAAACACAAGCAATAGTTATCGGTAGCACTAGGTTATTATCCAAAGTGGATTGGTCGCAACAGCCTCGAGTATTCTGCGATGGAGCCTTAATTCCAATTTCAGACACAGTTACAAACCTAGGAATTATTTTTGATAAACACTTGTCCTGGGGTCCACAACTGCAAGAACTCAGCAGGAAATTGTTTGCCTCTGCGGGATCTCTGAGAAGGTTGCGAAACTTCTTACCGATTGCGACCAAAGTTGCGCTAGCAAAATCCCTTCTGCTCCCAATTCTTGACTATGCAGATGCCTCCTACCTTGATCTCACCGAGGACCAACTTAATAGAGTTGAGCGCCTTCAAAACTTCTGCATAAGGTTCATTTTTGGATTGCGCAAATTTGATCATATCACTGAATATCGGAATAAGCTCAACTGGTTACCCATTCGCCTTCGCCGGAATACTCACATTCTAACATTATTGTACAATATTCTATTTAATCCCCACACTCCTCTCTATCTAAAGGAACGCTTTGAGTTCCTACGTGATTCACATTCAAGGTTGCTAAGATCGTCGGAGAACTTGATTTTGAAAATTCCGAAGCATAGTACGACTTCTATGGACAAGTCCTTTATGGTGCAGGCTGCACGTATATGGAACGCATTGCCACTGCCCATCAGACGAGCACAAACAATTGGCAATTTTAAAAAACTGATTAAGGAACATTTCCGAAAAGTGATGTGATGAAAACCGTGATGTCCGCCATGTAGTGTATATTATGTGTGTATCTGATAGTGTATGTTTCACTGTGTTTTTGTTTTTATTTTAATTCTATTTGTTTTCTTATTATTATTATTTTTTTGTCTTCCTTCTCTTACGAGTTTGTAATTCGCATAAATTACTGTGGACGACCCTTACTATTATTCGCAACTCCCTCCTTTCCTGTATATTTTATCCCTTATTCCATCCAGCGGTTGCCTGGAAGAGATCGCAGTCCGCGATAAGGCCGCCATTTGTACAACTTTTTTATTTTGTTTTATATTGTAATTTTACAAACTGTAAATGTATCTTTGTGTTTATGTACAATAAAGAGTTATCTATCTATCTATCTATCTATCTAACCATTCCAGAAACAAAATTGACGGATATAAAAACGGATAATATCCATACGTACGTTTGTATAGATACCTAGCAAATTTAAAGTGTATAATTTTTCTTATGGTGTCCAAATGGCTGCATTGTATTCTAGTTTACTACGCACGTATGCATTATATAGTAGTTTCATAACATGGACATTATTAAAATTTGCAGCAGTTCTGATTATAAACCCTAAACATTTGCTAGCCTCTTTGCTAACTTGCTTAATATATTCGTGGAAGTTCAGTTTGCTGTCAATTGTTAGCCCAAGATCACGTACTGTCGTGACACGTTGAAGAGGAGCACCCGATACTTCATAAATCACAGAGATCGGAGACCGAGATCGGCTAAAGGTTATTATTTTGCATTTGGAAGGGTTAAATAGTAATTTATTGTCTTGGCTCCATTCGACCACTGCATCAATGTCGTGTTGCAGTGCCACACAATCGTTGCTTTTAGTGATTGTTAAAAACAATTTGAGATCATCAGCGAACAGGAGACATTGCGCCTGCCATTCACATGGCAAATCATTGATCATGATCAGAAATAGAGTAGGTCCCAAAGTATCGATCGTGTATAATACTCGCGGGACACATTAAGGAGTTGTATCTTACATCATCAGCTCATCATCATGAAATGATGACTAACAGACGCAAATACTAGAGTAACTTCAGATAATATACGAAAAACATAGTACGTGTCTGAAAAAAATTAGGGTTTTTCTCGATTTCCCTGATATCCCATCATCAGATCCAGTAATGGTGGCAATGAAACCACATTGGGAGCATACCCTTTCGAATACAAAAAAAAATTCAAAATCGGTCCACAATTGACGGAGTAATCGGAGAACATACATAAAATAAAATAAATAAATAAAAAAGTACATACAGTGGAACATAGACCCTCCTCCTTTTTGGAAGTCTGTTAAAAATTTAGCTTTTATACTATAACAAAAGTATAACTATAATTTATTAAAGTTTAGGGGTGTCTGGCAGGGAGTAGCAACTGTCATAAGTGTCCGGCAATGGATAACGAGATTTCTAAAGTTAACCCGAAGAAAATATGAAAAAATTGAGCTTTATACTTTAACGAAAATTAGGTACTATTTTATACACCTTTACTACCTGTTATCTGCCAAAGTAACCACAACCCAAACTCTATAGTCGCTGGTCGTTCTTACCTATATAGGGGTCATGCCAATGATATTTAAAGAAAGATAGGTTACTTTCATACTAAACGGCGTCTATTATTGTTGCGGAATGACATGACGTACGTGTTTACATACATTATGTTTACGAATGCGACAGATAATACGGAATGCATGGTAGAGAAAGAGATAGCTATCTCTTGTGAGTTGCACTTTGAAGTACCTAGTAAATTATAGACTATAGTAAGAATTGCTACAGATATGACATTGAATATCTCCATTTGCATGTTTGCTAATAGCTACTGATTAGTAATGACATGATGAGTGTTCCGTAAAATGTATGCAGTAAAAATAAAACAAGGAAGAAAATTATTATCGATTTATTTTTAATCACAATATAATACATATATGGATGTTTCATAAAAACAGTAAATTTGTACAGATTAAGAAGGATATATTGTTATTCTAATCCGCCGCTATAGATGTTTCACATCTATAATAATTCATTATTTTGAATTAATTACATCGACATGCTACCATGAGAGAAAGAGTGGAGTTGTCTTTTTTAAGACGCTTTTATTAGCTTGGTTTTTATCTTAGAGAATATATAATTGAAACTTCTCACACTTATCAGTTATCAAATACCGATGACAATACAATAATTTTTTAATTATTAATTAATTTATTAACTAAAAAGTAGAAAATACGTAATTGTTTAAAAAAAGAAACTTAAAATCACGCTGTTGAAACTAGCCGAACTAAAAAGAAGAAAATAATTTTCTTTTTAAAAAAAAGTGAATAAGAAAAAAAACATTGGAAGAGGAATTCCGTACGATATATACAATACTCTAAAACAGCAAAAATAAACTAATCGTGCCATTTCAAAGTCCGTTATCTGACAAATTTTGCTGCCTGTTGATATTTTTTTTACAAAAAAAGTTAGGTTTCCCTAACGCAAAATCATCCCAAAAGCAAAATAATAATAAACCATATTTTTGCAAGCTTTTTATTAACTTGCAATATATGTATGTATGCTTGTATGTTCGGATGGAATCTTGCAACTCAATTTTGAAGCAGATATCTTCAACCGATTTTGCTGAAATTTTGCAAGCATATGTATACAGCGTGACAATACAATATTATTATCACATAGAGCTGATCTGATGCTGGAGCTAAAAGGTGGCCATAGGAGCTCTGTAAAGAAATGTCGCATCATCATCGTATGTATCCTTTCAAAGTAGTGTATTTATCTTCCTGCTTAAAATGTGCGGAACAAATAGTACTACTTTTCGCAGGCATCCAGTCGTATTCACTTCTTTCTACCTGAACCATGCTAACCCATTTCAGTCTCGTAAGATCTGACTTGGAAATCTGGAAAATACAAAACAATATTCACTGTCTTTTTACCAACATATGTACATTCTAACACTATTATTTATAATTAATATAATCATCATATTAACTGAAAGACAAAGGCAACTAAACAGTGAAAATAATAGTAATATGAGCATATCTATAGAATAAAAAATACTAATACGGACGCTATGTACTGTGCCTACGATATCCCTTCTGTGTCATTAATCTATGACGCATGCCAGGCGCCCGTTATTTGTCCTTGTCGCACTGCAGTTACAATCATATTCTCTATCCTTTTTTTGCCGTGTCTTTAATAATACAGGATTTCATATATTAATTTCAGTAAATGGGAAACAAATCCATGACAAAATACAAATATTACGTAACTTATAAATACTTACGTGTGGTATGTAACTCCTTCATTTTTATTCACCTTGGAACCATAGTTTTTACACTTTCTTAACACACAGCTCGGCATTTTGATAATAATAAACACACTCCATGGAAACGCTTTGACAACGTGTTTATTCGCTAGCTTCTATTAACCGACTAAATGAAATTACACCAATTGACTGAATTTGTCTGCAACAATTAGCGCGCGATAGTGCGATATCTACCTTTTTCTATATATAATATCATTGGGTCATGCACAGAAAAACTTTCAGCCATTATAAAATAACGAAGGTCTGGCTGTCGTGGGCTCTTGGTCTATTAATCCAGACTTTGAGTCCAATGTATAACTAAAACTGAAATTCATCTAAATTCATTTTTCATTTCAGGTTTAAAAGTAACAAGCACACAAAACTACTTTCGTATTTAATATAGTAGTTATATACACACATCAAAAGTGTCTAGGGATCAAGCATTTTTATGCGGATTTCTTGAGATTGAGATGTGGCTTTGGCCCTGGCCTGCTCAGTCGCCAGACTTGAACCCGATTGAGCATGCATGGGATATGCTACAGAGAAGAGCTCTGCCGAATATGGAGGGTATCCAGTCGCAAGAAGACCTTTTTTTGTTGTTGCAACGAACATGGGCGGCCATTCCACAGCGTGATTTGGATGAACTCATTTTGACTATGCCAAACCGATGTTCTTGTGTTAGTGTTCGCGGTAGAAACACGGATTATTAATTGTTTAAGTTACCTAATAAAAATTTAAAGAAAACTGTTATTTCAGTCTTTTTTTCGAACTTTGATGTTAGTGGTTCAAATGTCAAAAATCCTTTTATTAGGAAAATGGCAAATTTCTTTATTAATGCAAAGGTGACTTGGTTTATCGTTACTGTGACAAACGAAAACACTTTATTTGATGAATCCTTAAAGAAAATTTTAATTAATATCAATCAGGAGAAAAGTTATTGCAAAAATATATGTTGATCCCTAGACACATATGTTGATCCCTAGACACTTTTGATGTGTGTAGTAATAATATTCCTTCCCTTTGATTGATATTCGAACCAACAATTGCTCAAATAAATATGCTTACAACAATTCGTGGTATCTAAAAGAAAGAAAATGAGGAATGAATCATTTGATATTTACACTGATAATATATTAAAGGTTGTTTTTCATTTGATTTATGGACACTGGTGAAGTTACTGGCAAAGTTTCTTTAGGTTTTGGGCATTTGTTTTTAGATCGTTGCATTAGCTCCAAGAACTAAACCACCCGCTGTGGAAGAATATATATGTTGTTACAATATTATGTTACTTGCACTAACGATAAAAAAAAATAAAAAAAATTGACACTTACTCATACCTATCAAATATCAATTAAGCAGAGAAACAGGATTTATTTTATTTTATTAATACTTCCTGCATTACATTTGCATGAGGCGGACGTCAACCTTTGGATGGTTTAGTAAAGGACGTGGTAGGTGCACTTGTCTTATGAAAAGAAGTTATGAAATGGATTTATCCTGTAGTATGTAGATAAACAAAACATTTCATCTACATACAGGATTTGTATGTAGATGAAATGGAACTATTTTATGTTCATATTTTACTAAACTTAAGCAATAGCATACAATCGTTTTTTTAATGTTACGTTTCAAATTAGGGGGGTTGCGACTTCCTAGGAAAAGATAGTTCGACCTACAGCTTTACTACGTGGACCTATTCGAGTTAAGTAAATATATTCTTATATTCGGCAATTCTTCCTTGGAATTGACTATAATAATCGGAAAAACTCACCTTAAATCGCCCTGTCACGGGACTTAGCGATTGGGGCCTCTTGTAAGGCGTTGGACGTCCCAGTTTCTTTTTGGTCTCTAAGAACAATAAACATTATTAGCAGATGTTTAAAAACTTTCTTATGACTTCATGTTTTTAAGAATCCTGTGTTTCATTTTACTATATCAATCACCTATACCTTGTTCGATGGCGTCGTGTGGGAATTTTCAACATAGTTGAAAAATATATTCTGTAGAGCAACCCACTATAAATTGTTGTAAAGCTTAGCTTTATGTATTATGATAACTTATTGTATGTTCCTGCATATCCAGGATGCGTATACATTGGTCATTGATGTAGCTCTATTCACGCAATCTTTGAAGTAAAAAAAATTTTATAAAAAAAAAACCGATTTCCAAAAAACATCCTACGAAAACTCTCTGCGAAAAAAACACGTTTTCGTACGCTTTTAAGTGTTTTTTTGGCAGAGAGTTTTCGTTGGATGTTTTTGGAAGACGGTTTTATTTTAAGTTTTTATTTTTCAATTTTTAGTGCAAGCAATCGTAGGTAAGTACCTAGTAAGTTGAACTATTACATCAAATTTCATCATCAAGAATACAAATTAAGGTCTATACGTACGTGTAATATTAAAATCATCCTCTAATCCCTTACTGTTGAAGAGTTTAACCTTCTATCATCAGCTCACCTAAATAACTTGAAAGTATACGACTGAAGGTCTTTAGATACGTATGAAATTGAAAGAATTATCCCCCAACTCCTTACCGTTGAGGAGTTGTACCTTCCATCATCAGCTTACCTAAATAATTTGAAAGAATACGACTAAAGGTTACATATATACATATGATATTTAAATATTTATCCTTCAACTCCTAACCGTTAAGGAGTTGTGCCTTACATCATCAGTTAATCATCATAAAATGATGACTATCAGACGCAAATATCGGTGTAACTTCAGAAAATATACGAAAAACATAGTATGTGCCAATAAAAAATGAGGATTCCTCTCGATTTCCCTGGGATCCCATCATTAGATCCTGATATGCTGGCAATGGGACCTGGCGGAGTAATCGGTGAACATGAATAAAAAAAATAAAAACATACAATGGAACATAGAACCTCCTCATTTTTGTAAGTCGGTTAAAAATGAGCACAAGCAAATCTGTGATGCCTCTTTATATAAATTTTAAATAACTGTGGAAATGACGATTTAACTTACTGTTTTTAATATTATTTTAGATGGTTGAAACCCAATTATTGTACAGAATATTGAGCTTTACATTAGTAACAGCTCTTTATATTGTGTGTACGCCAAAGAGTGAATAGGTATTTTGTTATTTAGAATAAAACACCGTCACTGTTTCTGTCATACAGATGTTTACAGACATTTTTAAGGAAAATATAAATTCAAAAACTGTTTTACAAAAAGTTAACATTTTAGAAAAACACTTTGGATTAATTCAAAGAATATGGTTGTACAATTAAACTTGCTCATCCAGCTTTAAGAAAAACCCAGTAGTCACACCTTGTGACTATATATATAGTATACATATTAGCAATAAATATATTATTTATCATTGGCCTCGGAATACATACAGCAATAAATTATTTTTATCAGTATCAAACAGATATAATCCTTTGAAGGCAAGGTAATAAGTAATCCCACCAAAAACATAAGTGTAAAAAAGGAGAGCCAAGTTAAATACAAAAATTATGCTTGGCTGTGGGCTTCGCCGCAAAAAGAATGAAGATCTAAATGAGTGCCAAGTTCTATGCAAAATCCAAATATGTATTTATAGGAACAAAATAAAATTATGAACAAGTATTAAACTCTATTTCTTTGCTGTATTGGATTCCTATAACAATTGCTGTCGTTTAAAAATGTGAGATCTTAAAGTAGGTTAGATTTGACTGAGCCAGTTTTCATAACATCAGTCATTTTATAAAGTTATTTAACATAAGACGCGCCAATGTTGGTGGCATTAAGGCATATTTGATGCGTCGGTAACTTCGGTGGTGCGGTCACGTATCACGGATGGCGGATGAGAGAGTGGCGAAGCGCATCTTTTGCTCTGAGCTAGAGGAGGGCAAGCGAAAGCATGGCGGACAACTCCGCAGATATAAAGATTTTCTAAAGCGTTACATGAAGAGATGCAACATAGAGCCTTCTCGCTGGGAGAGTTTGGCAGCACAGCGACCGGAATGGCGCGAGATTGTGAAGAAGCGATTCCGCGAATTTGAGGAACAGCGTTTAGCTGACCTCGACGGCAAGCGCGATGAGCTTAAAACCCGTCCACTCGCCGCCATGGGTTGAATTGACAATTAGCTAAATTACAATTAAAACGGTTCTTTTTTAACGAAGCTCCAGCTCGACCGATCCAAGCTTATCAAAGTACTACTGTCAACGTCAAAACGTCAAACAAGAAAAATGACAATCGAAAATGTTGCCATTACAATGACGTTAAATTTCTTCGTGGGAGGGAGTTTGCTGCGAAAATTGGCTATATAAGCCATCTCCGGGCGCATCAGCGCCAAGCCCTATAGGGGGTCGAAGTGGTCGCCATGGCCGAAATCGGTCGGATTACATCATATACAGGGTTACAGGGTAAGTCGACCTATTCCCGTTAAGGGCGTGTAGTTGACATCATTTCTGACTGATTTGACTAGAAACACACTATCCTAAATATAAACGTTTTTGAGATATTTGAATTTAATTGTTTTGACAAAACTATTATTTGATTTTTACATGTAAAATAAGATGCTTTATGACCATTATAACCAATATTATACGTAATGTGAATTTATAAGTTGTTGTGGACGATTTAAACTAAAAAATAAAAATAAAAATTTTGAAAGTTTATTTTTCTTCAATTGATATCTTAAAAAAATGTTATAGTGCATGTTTTGCAGATGTGCTTAAAAATATCTATGTTTCATCAGCTATCCAACGAGGTATAACGATCTAGGGTTCAATAAAAAAATTTAAAAAAAACTTAGTTGCGAGCCGCCAGGTCGCAATTCTGAAAGTCCCAGCCAATTTTTCTTTATGGTTAATGCGGTGCGTGCGATCGAGACACCTTACGATTTATGCAGGTGTGAGTGAGAAAAATAATGTGCAAATATGTTTTGTGTGCGTTTTGTAGTAACTTGTTATTGTTAGTCTGCTTATGTGATTCGTCCGTGGTAGATGTCATATTATTTTGTTATGTGTTTCCTACTTGACTGTGTTTTTGGTCTGTTTCTTCTGATTTATGATTACTGTGCTTGTAAACTGGAGTCTGATTTGTGCTTGTGATACGGAACTGTTGAAGATGACAAACTACACGAATGAGGAATATGCTGACATGTTAATTTGATATGGATAATGCAATTGTGTGTCCGCACATGCTCGTAATGAGTACATAAGACGCTATCCCAGCTGTCGAGTGCCGAGTGACGTGAGCGTGTTCGACGGAGTTTATCGCAGACTTCGCAAAACTGGCTCCGTTTCAAAACGAACGACGTACAGACTTGGGAAGACCAATTCAACAGTTCCGTACACAAGCACAAATCAGACTCCAGTTTACAAGCACAGCAAACATAAATCAGAAGAAACAAACCAAAAACCCAGGTAAGTCAAGTAAAAAACAGATAACAATAAATTAAATTAAAAAGCTTTTACTGAAATGCCTCGAGACCAATCAAACAAGTCCAAGCTCGATGAAGTTGCGACGTTTCTTTACAGAGTTCCTATGGTCACCATCCAGCTCCAGCATCAGATCAGCTCCATGTTATTATTATTGTATTGTCACGCTTTATACATATGCTTGCAAAATTTCAGCAAAATGGTTTGAAGATATCTGCTTCAAAATCTATACTTATAATAAAAATGTAACAGGTCCAATTCTGTACATTAAAGATATTTTGAAATTTTTTTTAGAGGGCTTTCTATTATCGATACTGAAGCCAAACATTTTTTTTTTTTCATTTTTGTCTGTCTGTCCGTCTGTCTGTCTGTCTGTCTGTATCTTGGCCGCGCATCACTCCGAAACTATTGAATGGATTCAAATGAAACTTGGCATAATTAGAGTTCATACCACGAGGTAGGACATAGGATACCTAACTTTACTCCAAACCTTTTATTTTGTTTTCTTTGGTCGACTTCGTTCTCATTCAAGTCTCTTAGTGAAAAAAATATTGTAAAACGTATTATTATTTTTTAAAAGGAGCAACAATGGAGTTTCTTGCCAGATTCTTCTCCATGAAGGGTAGGCTGCACTTGGAACTGGCGACTAGAATCACTCGATTTTTTAATATTAAATATTGACTATTCATAAGTGCCTGTAAAATAAGTGCCTATATGAATAAAATATTTTTGAATTTGAGTTTGAGTTTGATACTTTTTATCCCGATATTCAGCACCGTTTCCTGGGGGGAGTGGATGAAAGTCAAAATATGTACATAGTTGTAATTCAATACCACATGGTCCGATTTCATTCATTCTTTTTTTGTTTGAAAGAAAAAAATAAAAGATAACGGGAAAAGTCTTTTTTTTTGCTCGCGACTGTGGGAAGCTGAGACAGATATGTAAATATGGCGGTACGAAGTTCGCCGGGTCAGCTAGTTGTAAATAAAACTAGGCAGGTATTGAGATTTAATAATACCTATACGGTTCCAACGCTACAATTTAAAACAAAAAATTGTATGGGTACCCCCCTTTTTTTTACTTTTTCTAATTTTTAGATTTTTCCTACGCTAACACACAATTATCGAGCTGAAATCTAAATTTCATCCTTCTAGATCATCTGGAAGTAGGTTAGGTACTATATATGTCAGTCAGTGCTAAAATTTGCGACTTTTTGACCTTCATATCTTTATAACCGTTTGAGCTACCTTCATGAAATTTGGGCTTCGAGATGTCCTTATGCATATAATTAAACACAGGTAGTTTTATGTGTTTACGTTAAAGAAGTTTTAAGTTAAAGAAGGGTCAAAAGTGGCACCGAGTTGTTCGTGTAATATCACACTCGGCGCTGGCTAGCCAGTTCCTTTGCTTGAACTAGGCTTGACATAAATAGTTGATTTCAAGTATATTAGTAGGGACATACAAGAGGTATTGTATTCTGTTTGCCAAATAGGTCTAGGTTACTATTTACTATATTGCTTGATATCTTTTGTCATTGCTAGTCATGACATATTAGTGGTCCTCATCATTTCATTTAACCAAGATGCTCACTCGGAACCGGGTCGAAAAAAATAATTACGCCATTCCTATTACGCCTTCGATTCGATACCCATTGCCGGGAAAGCGGTCTACCATCTAAATAATAAATCGAACGGATACAGGTCGTATAATTTCTGCTATTATTAGACAACTGATATTAATACATTTATACTTTTTTGTAAATACATTCATATCACCCATAGAAACCAACCAAACTCCAAATCAAACAAACATTCGATCCAAGACAGAAATACAATCCGAGTCCTCAAGCACAACAGTCGCATACGCTACCACTGTGCAACAAAGGTAGTCAAAATTGTCTTGAAAAATTAATTTTATACTGTTTACTATTACTGTTTTCAGGCGTTTCTGAACAGGATGGTAGAAACTTATCATTTAAAATCAAATTTGAAGTGATCTGAGTGTCAACCCGATTTACTATTACAGAACTCTTATACTGATCAGTAGTAATATTCTTTAGGATCCTCAGTTACTATTTATGATTCATAATTTATAAATGCAATTTATATTTGCAAATATACAATTATTTTTGCTCTTTATTTCAACTTAATTCGCTATATTTGGTTCAAGATGTTGCTGCTCAGAAGGTTTCAGGGTAGTTGCCGATAGATAGAATATTTTATCATTCGCTTGCATGAGAAGTGAGTCCACTTTTTTAATATTATGGCGGGTATCATATATGACGACATATATGTACATACTAATGTAACAATAAAGAAAGATGAACAGTCCAATACCTCTATGTACTGTAGACAAATCACTTGGTTGCAACATCCTTACTGCTTTTCTGATTAGTTTTGCTGTTGTAATGAAATGATCAAAGGAGACAACTTGTGAATTTTGACAGCTCTTAAAGGCAAAGACAAATAATCAGAGAGGATAAATAAATGTCACATTTTTTTGTAAAAAAAGTAATTCGTATTACGCACTTTTAAATGTTAAACACGGACAGGACATCATAAATCAATTATTTAGATTCTGTAAATTATTTTAAAAAATGTTACGCTGCTTTATGCACGCTTCAATGAAGCTCCTCACTGATTGAGCTCAAATTTTAACACGAAATAGAACACGCTGTACAGAGGGTTTTCATGATTTTTTAATCCCCGACGCAAAAAGACGTGTTATAAGTTTGACGTCGATGTCTGTCTGTCTGCCTGAGTGTGTGTGTGTGTGTGTGTGTGTGTGTGTGTGTGGCATCGTAACTCTCAAACATTTGATGTTTTTGTTTTGACGGATGGACCGATTTCGAAACGGTTTTTTTTCATTTGAAAGCCAGTTTCCTCGCGGTGGTTCTTAGCTATGTTTGGTTACTATCGGTCCAGCAGTATAAGGGGATCAGCTCTTTTCCAGAATGATGTAAGGCATTTTTGACGTATGATTACTCGATTAAGTGCTTGCGTAGGGGGTTTTTTAAATTTTAGTTTAGCAATAATTTCCATTAACCCTAAGCGTGGCTAAAGGCTAACAGAAAAACCTTTTGTTGCTTCTCACCGAATAAGTGAACCTACCGGAGATCAAACCCTAAATCTAATTAGGGGAATTGGGGGGTTACGTTACTATACAAAACTACTACCTAAGTCGGGTATTGTTATAAACCTTATCATTATTAACATTTAAAATATTGACATATCATCTAGTAGGTAAACACTTATCAAACAGAACGATTAACTTTATCTTTGTCCTAATTTGAGAGAAAATACTAAACAAACAATTGAACACAATTGTTTTGAAATTTATTTAATCATAAATAAACATTGTAGGTAATGTTGTGTCTAAGTATTTAATAACTATAAATTATCAAAATTAAAAAAAAACCCCGACATAATAACCTGAGTTGCCTTTAAAAAGTAAAAAACACGTTATGCGCTTTCATTTGAGACCCCACTCGATGATATTTTTTCAAATATTCGGTTACTCTTCCCCACTTTCACCCCCATAACTTTTAAACGGCTCAACCGATTTTCATGAAACATGTCTAAGAACACTCGCATATAACTTCCCTTTCATACAAAAAAAAACCTAAATTGAAATCGCTTCATCCGTTCGTGAGCTACGGTGCCACAGACAGACAGACAGACACGTGAAACTTATACCACCCCTCTTTTTGGTCGGGGGTTAAAAACAAATCGCAAGATAGAATCGTTATTCCGTATCGTTGTCGTTTAAAAAACCCTTCACTATATATGTTAAAAGAATGTACTTAGAAGGTAAAGTTTGCAATTATGGAAATTATTCAAGAAACATGTTTTGACGATATTTTGGATTCCTGAAATCTTGGACGAGGGTACGTAGTCTTTTGCATGCTTAACACACGTACACATACATATACAATTAATAGTCTAATTCTTGTGTAATTTTCATTGTTTTAAACTCCGTATCTCTCCGGATCATTTGCCTTCTAATTTCATTCTAGCTAAAGTTGAATAAAAACCTATTATAGGTGCCCTAGCTACATTCCCCCCCTCGACCCCCAAATTATTGTGATTTAAATCTAAAAATAATTAAGTTTTTCACTTTTACGAATATTGTAACAAATAACCGCAACAACGATCAGTTGTGCGGTGTTCAGTTTTTTACCCGACCAGGGCGAAGCCTTCCAGGTAATACTTTTAGCAGTCTATGTTTATTTGTATGTGCGACCCTATGGTGGCACATACAAATAAAAAGCACCTAAACTACTGAACCAACTGCAATGAATGAGGTGCTAATAGATTCGTAATAATGTCCCCGGTAGCATCAGTACTAATATTATAAACGCGAAAGTTATAAAGTATGGATGGATGGATGGATGTATGGATGTATGTTACTCTTTCACGCAAAAAGTACTGAACGGATTTGGATGAAACTTTACAGTAAACACATCAGAATAACACATAGGCTACTATTTGTCGCGATAACCGAACTATCTATATCTAATCTAATATTTTAAACGCGAAAGTTTGTAAGTATGGATGGATGGATGGATGTTTGTTACTCTTTCACGCTAAAACTACCGAACGGATTTGGATGAAACTTTACAGTAATATAGCTTATACATCAGAATAACACATAGGCTACTATTTACCGCGATAACCGACATATACGCGGGCGGAGCCGCGAGCAACCACTAGTTTTATATAAAATCAAGAAAATATGTTGTCGGGAATTCTTCTGTTGATACTTCCGACAACATACCCGCCTCATTGAACTAGTACTATACGTAACTCAATTCCCCGCCTAACTTATTTACCTAACCCAAAAGTTAGGCTATGTGCCATTCTAGGTAATTAGGGCTAACTTTCATTCAAATATGTAATAAAATAATTATATCCGAAGAATATTTCAATTTATTCAATATATTTATGTATATAACTACGAAGCAAATCGGTGGTATATGCTTAGGTATGTGTAATGAGCATAGAAGCAATTTATCTTCTTACAACGGCGATACACCAGTATTGAACGCTTGAGTGCCATGATATTACTTTATCAAAATGATAAACAAATATACTGATACTATGATGTGTTAACAAGCTATTGCTTCTTGTTAAGCTTAAATACATAACAATCTATTTACTAAGATACACACGACACCATATATATTTCAGTATAATGTGTGTACATTTGAGAGGTTTTCTTCCATCATACTTATATTGTACTAACACAGTGTTTTTAGAATCCTAGCATCCACCCGTTGAATTTTAATGATTCAAAAAATAATATTGTAGTTGTGGGGCATATTATTTAAGATATTTGTCCATTTGTTACGGCAGCTGATATTCTTATCATTCTATTATAGGGTTGGCCTAGTCGTTTAAGCGGTCACCACACCGCTTTCTACTGCGTCAAGTATTATATGTTCAAATCCCACATGGGACAACACTTGTGTGATCCACAAATTGTTGTTTGAGTCTGGGTGTTCTTTGTGTCTCTTTCATCTATGCTTGTAAAGGTCCCCGTGACACTGGAGGTATATTCCTAACGCTGGAGTTGTCTTTTAAAAATAATAATAAATATTAAAATTATTAACTTCTTATTCCTTTTGTTCTTAAAAAAATTAATTTTTCAGTTGTATAAATACTCACCTACACTGTCCCTTTTTAGGATTTCAAACCTAGTACATAGATCACTTTATTGACCCTCTGTCTGTCTATCTACTCTAATTGCAATCATACTTAAGCCTGTCTTGCAGATTCATAAAAATTAAGCTTAAATGCAAAGTTTACACTTATTGGGGTAAAATACTCAAAACTTATTTTTTGTAGACAAAAAGTTCGCATTTGTCTGTTGTAATTTTTTAAAAAAAAAACAACAAATAAAGCAAACCAGTGATTACTAACAAAAAAAAAAGTCGTGTGTGTCGTGGGACACCAGATAGGAACGAAATTCCTTATCATAAAAATATTTATTTCAAGTTCTATTCAAGGTATAAAGAAAATAATTATTCAGGTATACATTTTTATCATGATTTGTTTATCGATTAAAATAATAATTACAAATTTTAACAAAAAAAAAACCGACTTCAATCTGGACCAAATTTAAATGGGACCATTCGGGAAGCGAAAATCGAACCAAAATCGGTTCACCCAGTCCAAAGTTATGAGGTAACAAACATAAAAAAAAAAATACAGTCGAATTGAGAACCTCCTCCTTTTTGAAGTCGGTTGAAAAAGGAGGCGATTACCATCGCAGAGAATTGAAGTGAAAAATAGATAGAATACAATTTTAAATGCACTGTATAACAGAATTTTAAATACACGATATAATTTTGAATCGTTTCGCTGATATTTCAGAAAAAATAATAGAAATTTTACCATAGTTGAGACCATCATCAACATCATAAATTGTTTAATGTAATGATAGTGGTCTTAGTTGTGGTTCTAATCTTTCATACGCTACCATTTTGACACCGAGGCGTAAATCTGTCAAACCGGTCAAGTGCGAGTCAGATTTGCGCACTGAGGGTTCCGTACAAACCGCTTTTCTTTTCAAAAACAAAAACACAATTTTTCCTTTATCTGTGTTATAAGATATTGCTTCTTATCAAATTTCAAGATTCTGAGTTCACGTGTTTTGATTCCCTTGCGAGTGTCGAAAAATTGCAGCATAAACGGCTGTATTTTTTTATTGCATTGGCTTAGAAGTTAGATTTTTTACAACTCCAAAGGACAGTAGACCTGAGTATTTGATATGAATTTCAGCTTGATACCTCCACGCGTTCCTGAGAAAAAGGGTCTTGATAGACAGACGGACAACAAAGTGATCCTATTAGGGTTTCGTTTTTTCCTTTTGAGGTACGGAACCTTAAAAATGACAATCGAATACGAAAATCGATTGATAATCGGATTAAATAAAAGTTTTGTAGTATCTAACCTATCTTAAAAACTTATAGCTAACTAAATACATGAAAATCAGTTGACAAACTTACAGATCGGAAAAAGGTTTCTTTTACATTACACACACAAGATTATCACAAGAAACATTATCTAAAACGGATACCGACGAATTGAAAACCTCCTCCTTTTTTTTGAAGTCGGTTAAAAACGACTATAAATCCATACAATTAAATGAAATAGAAGTTTCGTTTTGTCAAGTACCTGATTTCAAATTAACAGCTTTTTACTAAATGCAATTAAAACTAACGGCGGTATTTACATTAAAATAAAAAATTTTGACTGTATATCTGTCGGTCTGTTTGTTCCGGTTAATCTCTGTAACGGCTAGATATCGATCTAGCCGTTACTGTACTTTTACTTGAAGATAGCTGATGTTAAAAAGAGTAATTTAGATTACTTTTATTTTAGATACTAGAAGACATTCATTTATTAGTCATTACTTCATTAGTTTCATCAGTTCCTTACTCATAACTAAATGTATAAATAAACAATTTAAGAAGTGTAAACAATTACGCGGAATGATTGTTTTGCTGATAAAGAGAAGTGCTGACCACTTTAGGTTAAAATCACTTTCTTTTCATTAAAAATACTCACACTAATGTTATACATGCCTTGGTCGGTGAATTTATTAAAATTTAAAACGAAACTGGTGGTTTCGATTTTCTTCCTGGCTGAAAAAAAAATACCAAAAAGGTTTTAATCATTTGAACATGTTACTGGCCAGTTATAAAAGTGCCAAAATGTTCATAAGAGTACATTCCAAATTCAAATTTTTGACTGAGCCTGGTTTTCAAAGAAAACAACTTTTAACTACATTTTGTGGCGCGAATTCCCTATAGTTAATATCGACTCTAATTAACTTTTTGTCAATTTTTATTAAATTATCTGATGTCCTTGACATTTAAAAGTATTGTTATTGCTGTTTAGCAATCTCGAAAATGGTAGATAAAGTGATAAAAACGAGCAAAATTGTTGCTTCGTGCCAATGCTTCGTGAATCGTGGCTCAGAGGCTAAATGTGAGTCGGTCGACAGTTCAAAGACCGGTTCCGTCAAGAGAAGGCCTGGTTTTGGCAGAAAGACATGTACCGAACCACGGGATGATCGTTTTCTAGTTAGTCAAGCGTTGAGAAATCGCAAATCTTCTTATGTGGACCTCAAGAACAGCCTCGAAGAAGTAAGAAATGTGCAAATTAGTCTATGGACGGTCAGGAGGAGGCTTCTTGTTGCTAATATACACAGTCATCGCCCGCACGCGGCCCTAAATTACTCCGTGGACATCGAGTTGCCAGGCTTAGCTTCGCTCGAAATTGTGTGTCATGGACTCATGAAGACTGGGATAGGGTATTGTTCTCCGATGAAGCCAGGATATCTCTGCATGGTGAAGACCGACGTCGGCGAGTGCTACGTAGACGAGGAGAACGCTTTGCAGAGGCATGTTTTGAAGAAATCACACCTTATGGAGGGGCCTCTGTTATGTTTTGGGCAGGAATAAATTCTATGGATCGTACGGAGTTAGTCTTCATCGAAAACGGTACACTGACTGGACACCGATACATAACGGAAGTTTTCATTCCTTATGCACAACCCGCTTTAACCGCTCTTGGCGAAAACTCAATTTGTATGGACGACAACGCTCGCGCCCACCGTTCTGGCGATGTGGAACCGTATATGGTATAAGTCGGAATTCGTCGTTTGGACTGGCCAGCTAGAAGTCCGGACCTCAATCCCATAGAGCATGTCTGGGACGTCCTGAAGCGACGAGTGAGATCAGTGCAGCTGGCTCCGCAGACCATCAGAGAGCTAAAGAATGTGATTACCGCGGAGTGGGAACGTATTCCCCAAGAAACCATAAAAGATATACTCGCTAGCATGCCCAGACGAATGCAAGCCGTGATTTCAGCAAGAGGGGATCACACTCAATACTAAACTTTTATCTGCTTTTAATGTATTCAAGAAAAACAAAGAAATTAACGCGTTTCATTTTTATTTAGCAAGCAGGTACATTAATAGTGTTTTGAGCTTAAACATTATTTCTCAATAATTTAATCAAAATGTTATGATAAAACTGATAAAAACTATTCCTTACTAATTAATTTATAAAATTCTGAGGATAACAATACCTAAAATTGTCAAAAAAACTAATAGTAACTATAAAATAGTTCTTTGCATAAGTGCCCGTTTTTTTTGCAAAAGAGTTTAGTAAAGCAACACAAGTTTAGAACAGGATTTTCTTTGAAAATGTGTAAATTAATAACAAAAACACTGACTTCAAGAACTGGACCAAATTGAAATGTGTCCACACGGGAAGCACCAGCTTTTAAATAAAATAAGAATCATCGAAATCAGTTAGCGTGATATTGAGTTATTCGTCAATTTGTCGCGCACATACTTTATTCAAATTGAAGACTTATATTATTTTCTCATGGATGACATTGTCAGAACTATATCAAATTGAAATGGGACCACACGGAAAGCACCAGCTTACAAATAAAAAAAGAAACATCAAAATCGATTCACCCAGTCGAAAGTTCTGATGTAAAAAACATAAAAAAATACAGTCGTATTGATGACCTCCTCCTTTTGAAAGATTTTTGTCTGTCTGTTTGTTACGGCTCATCTATGGATCGGCTGGACTGATTTTAACGGAACTATCACTGTCAGATAGCTGATGACAAGAAGTAACTTAGCCTACCAGGTTGTTGTAAAGCTAAAACAACAATCGCAGATAACCCGACGGGGCGAAGCTAGTCTAATATAAGCTGATTTTAACATTTATACCAACCTACATATTAACTCCATTTTTGGTATAACGAAGTTTCGACCGAATGGGATCAATGGCTATGAACAACTGTGTAACTTTTTCCACATATGTATGTAACCAAATACTATCAAAACATTTGATGACACTTACTAAATTTGCTATAAATACTTATAATAAAACTAATAACAAATTCTTTGTTATTTAATGTGTTTTGTATATTCATTCATATTACAAAGATTTCAACCCACACCTATTGAAAATATGGTTCATTATAGACGGATTAAGTAGACATTGTGTAAAAACAACAACAATTGTTGTGTAATAATCTGTTCTTGTGAAACGGTTACCAAAGATTTGGGTAATATTGCTCCAATTCTAATGGGTCAGTGTTGAGTCGATGCTACTCTGATATCCTAATCCATTCGTAAATATTACCTACTACCTGATTACACAGTAATCAGTACTAATCGTACGAGGCTATTTTTATGGAAAGTAATATTTGCGTATTCTAATATAATATGCATGATCTACAACTGAATGGGAAATAAAATAATTAAATTTAATATTTAAGTAACAGAAGAAAGAAAATGTGTGCAAAATCTTCTCATTATTTCTGTTAACAATGACAAAATGAAGCAAAAGTAAACTCTCCTACCTTTAGAGACAATCTCTATGTGTAGTTTTTGTTGTATAGTGGTACTTATTCACGATAAAATTATTTAAAAGGTTTTGATATCTTCTATTCTATTTGGTAATGTTTCCCGCGAATAAGTCCCGCTATGTGTAAAAGTCGCAAATCTAAAAACAGTTAATCTCTATGGTGTTTGAATTAAAGTGGCTTGATTTGGTTTTAATAGCAAGCCTACGTTTTCTGGATATCTGATCTGTTCTGCTCTTATGAAATAGGAGTTAAATGAGAAAATGAGACACCTGACGGTAAGTTATCATCGCTGTGCTTGTGCATCTGCAATACACTCATGGGATGGGTCGATGTTGCCACCTTCCCCCTCACAAAATAGCTGGAACTGCTTAACACAAGTTTTCTGTAAGGTGATCGAGCAAGTTAATACCTTTAATCAAACCGAAACACTCTCACGTTGGTTTTTATAACAAAAGACCGCGCAACGGTCTTACTCGGAAATCTTGTCAATTGTTTTTTTGTCTGTGCCGAAATCCCCTCACATATCACTCACGGGTGGTTTTGTCGGACTCAAACCGACCAAAAATCTCACCCCGCTTCGGGTACCAGGGGCTAGAGAACCAGGTGTACCCCAGAAATGAAATCCCTAGAACTCGACAATGATACCAAACACCTCCTCTAGAGAACAATAAATACATATATTTAATTCGAACTTGATATTGTTTTTATACTACCAACAAAAATACTTAATGAATTTTCATTTAATCTAAGCAAGTGGTTTTATTATGATTACTTTTCATGGTGGCAGTGTTTTTTTTTTCACAATACTGGAGGAGACGGTTAATGGAGAGGTATGCAACCATTTACTTTATACCTTAAGTATTTCACTACATACATAGGTATCTATGTGGTTAGTGTTTGATCAAAATTAAGGTCGCACGATCGATTTTTCCCCCATATTCTGCCGACGACAGCAATCTTCATCTTTATGAAGAGCAACTTAATCGACGCGAGAGACTTCAGTCTATTTATTTAAGATAGTCATATTATTTGTCTTACGCAAGTGAATTTCAGAGTAGTCATGTCCTCTCTGGTTTACCTTTGCCTCACTTTATCTCAAGAGGCGGTTCGTTTTTATTCACGACACAATAAGAACAGAAATACTGACATTAAAAATACCAACTCATTCTAATACATTTTCTAACAAATGGTTTACTATTACAAGCCTATGAAATGCATTGTCTGAAGTTAAAAGTTACCTAAATTATGTAGTGTAGCCGAAGGTTTGTATGTCTTGACTTTTGTTAAGCTGCTTAGCTATTTGTTTAAGTTTCTCTGAAGTTAATTGTTTCTGAAGTTAATGACAGATCTTTAGAATCCAGAATAAACATTTTCAATGTAATACTTTATTTGCTGTTTTGAGATCTTATTTTTATTTTTATAAATGACTTCAAGACTTCGAAAAGGCAGGAGGCTACATGCGGCTGTACCGACTGTGTAAGGGTTTTTCGCTGAGCTTATTGCCGTCCACTGCTTAACAAAGGCCTCTCCCAAAGAACTTTAATCTATTTTTTATTATTCATTAATATGATGTACCTACCCAAATAATTTCACACTACGCATATAAAATAGTGACTGTAATGTTTAGCATCATAGGAAGAACACATCATTACTTTGTGTTTACATAGCAAAAAAAATATATATTCAATGAACCAAATTGGTTCATTTCTTCATTTAAACCATAATTAATCTAATCTAAAGTCTTTGAGTTCATCATGATAATATTAATTATATTTTCGTCCGTGACCTGAGTACGTTATAGGTACGTCCAGGGTTGGTTACTTTGAACTAATGAAGTTTACGTATTATTTTCGGCTGATAGCTAGTAGATGAATAAACCCGGTAACAATAACTAAATAAGAAGTAAAAAAAAATATAGAGCGAATGTGTGTGGAAGTGTCGGAAGAGGTCGTCCGCGGCAAATATTTGTCGACCAAAAGTTCTGAAGCAAAGCTGTGTAAAAAGTACCAGAAACCGACATGCATGCAGCGCGATCGATGTATGTGGGCGAAGCAAAGATGGGTGTAAGGAGTGTGTCTTGTAAGTAGAAATCAATTGTGTCTGTTTACCCATCCGGAAAATGGGCGTGACTTTATATTTTTCCCGACTACGGCACAATCAAAGGAGGGTTAAGATTTTGACAGGCAATGTATGTATGTTCATCTGTTGCCTCATAGCTCCTCGACTACTAATTAAGTACAAATAAGGTATCGTTAGAAGCATATTGATCGTCCGCTGGTTATAGGCTATATGACGTGTCGATGATACTAATGTGGCGCCCTCTAGCGGTCATAAAGTACATTGTTAAAAAATAAATTTGAAATATGTAAATATGACGTGTCTGGTATCATTTAAAGGGCGTTACTTGTATATTTCAAATATATATATAATAGGTCTTTACCTATGAAATTGCCGTTTTGTATGCAATAAGTGATCGTACTTATTTTTTCAAACTTTTTTATTTCTGTTATTCGAAGTAATCACCCATGCAATCGACGCATCTTTGCCAACGCTTTGGCAGTTTATTGATGCCCTTCTTGTAAAAATCAGCTGGACGGGAGGCAACAAACTCTTCAAAGGCATTTTGTACTGCCTCTCGGGAATTGAATTTTTTACCCACTAAAAAGTTGTCTACATTTTGGAAAAAGTAATAGTCGGTAGGTGCAAGGTCTGGTGAGTATGGCGGATGAGGGAGAGCTTCCAACCCCAGCTCTTGCAGCTTAGAGACTGTCTGTTGCGCAGTATGGGGTCGCGCGTTGTCGTGAAGGAGCAGTGGGGACGACCGATTGACCAAAGCTGGTTGCAGATGTGCAAGCTTCTCCATCATTCTCTCCAGTTCTTCACAGTACACATCTGCATTAATGCTCATGCCGTTTTGTAAAAAGCTGTGGTGAATCACTTCCGCACTAGACCACCAAACAGTGACCATCACCTTTTTAGGGGTCATTTTTGGTTTAGGGCATTGCTTTGGTGCTGAACCAGGGTCTAACCAACTTGCTGAGCACTTTCGATTGTCGAACAGAATCCATTTTTCGTAGCACGTAACAATTCGTTTCAAAATTCCTTCATTTCTTTGCCTGTTGAGCAGCGCAAGGCAGGTCTCGACGCGTACGTTGCGTTGGCGATCCTTAAGGTCGTGGGGCACCCATCTATCAAGCTTTTTTACCTTGCCAATTTGTCGCAAATGGATCAATATTGTTTTGATGCTTACATTAAAAGCTGCTGCTAGCTCAGCTGTAGATTGAGTTTCGTCAGCTTCCACAATCGCCTTTAATTCATTATTGTTAACCAAAGTCTCCGGGCGACCACGAGCTTCATTTTTCAAGTCAAAATTTACAGAACGGAACCGGGAAAATCAATAACGGGTTGTGCGTTCGTTTGTACAGTTCTCTTCGTAAACGTTTTTGATGTTACGTGCCGGTTGTGTTGCGTTGGTGCCACGACGGAACTCATATTCCATAATTACACGAAATTTTAAAGTATCCATTATGACGAAAAATTTTCAAATGTAATGAAAATACAACGCTAATCAAAAAACAAAAGACTGAGTTTGTAAATAGAATGTCATGGTTTTAAAACGAAATTAATTTGAATTTAGAATACAGAGCCATTACAAACTTTTTTTTATTTGAAATGGCCAGTACTGAAGAATGGCAATTTCATAGGTAAAGACCTAATATTAATAGCATTTGCTTGTGACTTTGTCCGTATTTATTCGATAATTGTGCTATTTCTATGTTACCTATTTAAAATATAGTTTGCAAAGAAATTATTATTATAAAGGCACCATGAAATAAGGCTGAAAAAGTATGAAACAAGTTTGAAAAGTCGTAGTCACACGTTATATAGAAACGTATCTTAACACTTTAAGAACGCGTGACTAAGGCTTTTCAAACTTGTTTCATACTTTTTCAGCATCGTTATTTGTCGTACTTGGGTTTTAGTTTTTACTTTTCTTTTATTTAAAGAGGAGAACAAATATATTTTTCATAGCTAGTAGTTTTTGCAAGTGTGAGTCTAGCTATCGAGTAGAAGTGTGAAGAGAGAGAGAGAGAGTATCTATTTTGAGCTGCCGCCAACCACGGGAATATCAACATGACTATTGGCCGACCGTGACCCCTTAAAGTATAATAAACGGTTTGCACACAATGATTTCATTGACGTGCTCATTCTAAAAATATCTTCATATTATCTCTGGAAAGTAATAAATAACTAATATACGATAATAATTCCAGGTAAAATAGTTATTTTCTGCTTGTAAAATCTAATAGCCTAGCCACGCCAAGGGATTTACACAAGATAGTAGAGCCACGCTGTTTCCAGCACGAACGGGCCGGCTCGACCGAGGAGGAAAATCAACGTAAAATGACAGCATTCGCGCTGTCGTGTTTCGTTGATGAGTGCGAGACCGGACGCCCATCACTAGGCCGCCATGGTGTGGGTCACCATGCTGCATTGTTGCAATGTCTGCGTTCGCAATGAGTATGGTGACCACCACTCTTGAACTCTGCTTATGCTTTCCATCAGGCTGAGTAGAATCATTTTGGCAGAGCCATACATAAAAAAATGTGTTTCTTTATGAACCAGTTTTTTCACAAATGAAGTGCAGTACATTATAAATATACAAATTCACATCAAAAGTGTACCTCGTTAAAGTTCTAAAAGGGCAATACTTAGTTGCTGTCTCAGAGGTCAAACTAAATTTTAAGGACTGTAACGAGGTGCGGCCATGTTACGGAACGAGAGCGCGTGGAACTGTACCGCCTCTTTCTGCGAGCAAGTTATGCGGAGCGGAGCCGGGAGAGGTTTAGAACTCTCCCGGTCCGCCAGGCCCGGGAACGGGCCAGGTACCGCAGATGACTCGGGCGCCGGAGATCGCAAAATGATCTCCGTCTTCCATAAGCGCAAGCCTGGGGGTGACAGGTGAGGCCACCAGCCACCCTAGCAGAAGCAGGCTGGGGTGGCGGTGCGAGATCTACATGGTGCTCGCACCTCTTTCTGGGTAGAAAAGGGAGCATCAGGGTTCCCTACACAGGAGGAGGCCATCTACAAACCGTAGGTGACCCGAGGTACGCCGGGGTTCCAGGGATTTCCTTCCGAGGGTGCGCCTGGTTCCCCGGCTTCTAGTAGCCGAGACGGTGTGCGGTTTTTAGTCGGTTCGAGTCCGACATAACCACCAGTTGGTATCCGAGGTGATTTCCGCACAAAAAAAAGGACTGTAACGAGGTAGATAATTGTCAAGTCAAATCAGTATGTTTTTATTAAATGTCAAAAGATAAAGTTAGGCTAAAGCGGGGCGTGGAAAAGCATCTCGCTGGGTCGCCCATAGTATGTGGGTGTAGTGTATAAACACTTAACTAATTCAAAAAACATACATATTCACACACATATTTACACTGAACGGCTATCAAACCCTTGCGGTATAGTCATGTGGCGGCCTCCACATACAGCGCAACAATAACATAACACACTACAGCGCCAACTACCGAAGATACGTCGAACTACGGAGTAACGAAGGAAAAATAAGAAACCACCTATCCTGAAACGCGCAGTGAAAGTTCTCGCGCCAGTTAATATATATACAACATCCCAACATCAACCGTTGGGCAGTTGGCCCGCCAGGCATGATCACCTCGCCCGGTCGGAGGATCTTCCCTTTGTGTTGGAGAGACATGACACCTGTCCTCCACAGTGGTGACCCCGACGTGATTGAAAGCAGCCTTCGATGCAGCATCAGCACGCCACCATCATATTCACTCCCACAGCCAGCCAGCCAGCAACCTCGGCCTCAACGGGGAAACACCACACGCAGGAAGCGACCGCTCCAGCCTGGTTACCCCTACGGCCTCATCAGCGTCTAGGCACAGCACACTGCAGCTACGGTTCATGTAAGCAGAGCATATCTCTCCCGTCTATGCAGCAGCCAGCCACTACGCAGCAACCGCCCCGACTCACTGGGGACCTCACCGCAGCACCGCGCATCGCCTGCCATCCCGACTCACTGGGATCAGCGGACTTCAGCCCCGACTCACTGGGACTAGCGGCATTCAGTTCCGACTCACCGGAACTTGCGGCACTCAGTTCCGACTCACTGGAACTCACTCCTGGCACTGGCAAGCTCCACAACAGAGCACAGACAGCTGATTCAACAATGTATCGACCTCCGGTCTTGGAGGGGAGTGATGTGGCGGCCTCCACATACAGCGCCACAATAACATAACATACTACAGCGCCAACTACCGAAGATACGTCGAACTACGGAGTAACGAAGGAAAAATAAGAAACTACCTATCCTGAAACGCGCAGTGAAAGTTCTCGCGCCAGTTAACATATATACAACATCCCAACATCAACCGTTGGGCAGTTGGCCCGCCAGGCATGATCACCTCGCCCGGTCGGAGGATCCTCCCTTTGTGTTGGAGGGACATATCACCCGTTCCTCCACAGTCAACTATCGCCACGTCGCGTCGCACCAAAGAGGTCGTTGTTTTAAATACATAGTTTCTAACAATGTTTGCCGTTCTTTACGGTAACCGCTTACCATCAAGATCGCAATATACCCACAGAGTTACTAAGTTGCATGTACCTTTAAATATTGCATTATCAAATAAGAGTTTCCTAATTTCTTGTAAACCTAAAAAGT
The DNA here is from genome assembly GCA_949125395.1 of Diaphora mendica. Classification (NCBI taxonomy): domain Eukaryota; kingdom Metazoa; phylum Arthropoda; class Insecta; order Lepidoptera; family Erebidae; genus Diaphora; species Diaphora mendica. The sequence goes on along the minus strand of OX421310.1, from coordinate 35,929,244 downwards.
ATGTAAATATTTTTACATACACAATCCAAGGAAGAAAGACAAAACACCATATGACATAATTTGTGTTTAGTCCAATCATCAGGCGCTTCGTTCCTTGAAGTAAAAAACCCTTGTTACTAGTCTATACGGGACCATCAGATATAAGCTAGACAATCGAAGACCGATCACCTGGTGAAAGGGTTTCAACTTAGGTCGTTTACACCATTTAACTACAATTTTCTTATTACTATACTATTTCCATTTCTTTATTTTCTCGATGACAGTTCTTTGTGGAAACTTGAAATGGCGTCTTTTTTACATTTTGTATACATTATTTAATAAAAAGATGACGCTTACGCACGTACAAGGTCATAGCAGATGGATGGAAACTCATAGGGATGGAGCTATCGATAAACGTAATACGATAACAGACCCGATATTTTTTTACAAAGTGTAAGAAACTAAACATTGCCGGATAATTTTGTACAAATTTATTAACTAATATTACATTTCATTACAAGATGTAATTATATTATGTTGATTCTTTATTTATTTATTTTAATCTAAATCTGATGAATCGTCACTGTCACTCGATGAGCTCTCCCTAACATATATTATAAGTTTCTGTACTTCAATATTATCGAATGCCACGTGAATTTCCCAATCCGACGCTACAATGTTTTACTTCCGCACATGCATTTTTTAATAAATCTAACATCTTGTTTGCCGTAAAAGGGGGATGGGTATTGTTACCATGGCTATATGGGTAGTGGTAGCGTATGCGACTGTTGTGCTTGAGGTCTCGGGTTCGATTCCCGGGTCGGACCAAATGTTTGTATGATCTGCAAATATTTGTTTCGGAGTTTAGGTGTTTTCTATCTATACTAATATTATAAAGCTGCAGAGTTTGTTTGTTTGTTTTTTGTTTGTTTGTTTGTTTGTTTGTTTGTTTGTTTGAACGCGCTAATCTCAGGATCTACTGGTCCGATTTGAAAAATTCTTTCAGTGTTGGATAGTCCATTTATCGAGGAAGGCTATAGGCTATATTTTATTTTCAAAAAAATTTGAGATCCGTAAGAAAATTGCTATTTTGTAACCCAAGGTGTGAACTCGAAAACCTATTTTTGCGTGCGCTGCAAAAAGTATTGACAATAGAACAAAATCATGTATTACGGGTTTATAGGTCCCATTAAGATCTACAAAAAAGTCCGCGAGAGCATATATCTAACTATCATGGTTTAGTCACAATAACCGCTTTTGTGTTCAAAAAAATTATTAAATCGTCTGAAGAAAGAAACTACTTTATATGTGTATCGTAATATTAATCCTTATCTAAATAAAGCATTATGTTATCAAGGGTATTTATGTAGAAGTAAAATACTTTTTGTTTCATCCCATTCGGACATTTCGTTTAGAAGTTATCACGAGTATAAGACGCTAAGAGTTGGTACCTATTATTGAGTTATTTGCCGAAGAGTTTTTATCAACATAATACCTAATATTAGTCTTTATCCAAATAAATGTGTTGTTGATTATGAGTATTAGATCTTAGAAGAGTATAATAAATACATCTATACTCATATATAAAGCTGAAGAGTTTTTGTTTGTTTGAACGCGCTAATCTCAGGAACTACTGGTCCAATTTCACCTTTTATGATGTTCTTTTGTTTGAAAAAGTTCTTTCAGTGTTAGATAGCCCGTTTATCGAGGAAGTTTATCGAGTGTATCTTTATCATCACGCTATAACCAATAGGAGCGGAGTACCAATGAAGAATGTTTCAAAAACGGGGGGAAATTATTACGCTACGGGCAATAGGAGACGCAAACGACGTTGCGTGGGTCATCTATACTAATATATAAGCTGAAGAGTTTTTGTTTATTTGAACGCGCTAATCTCAGGAACTACTGGTCCAATATCAAAAAGTTATTTCAGTGTTAGATAACCCGTTTATCGAGGAAGTTTATCGAGTTTATCTATATCATCACGCTATGACCAATAGGAGCGGAGTACCAATGAAGAATGTTTCAAAAACGGGAGAAAATTATTAAGCTACGGGCAATAGGAGACGCAAACGACGTTGCGCGGGTCATCTATACTAATATATAAAGCTGAAGAGTTTGTTTGTTTGAACGCGCTAATCTCAGGAACTACTGGTCCAATTTCAAAAAGTTCTTTAAGTGTTAGATAGCCCGTTTATCGAGGAAGTTTATCGAGTTTATCTATATCATCACGCTATGACTAATAGGAGCGGAGTACCAATGAAGAATGGGGGAAAATTATTACGCTACGACAGTACAGACAGACGACGACACTTGCGTGGGTCAGCTATCCATACTTATATTATAAATGCGAAAGTAACTCTGTCTGTCTGTCTTGCTTTCACGGCCAAACCGCTGCACCGATTTGAATGAAATTTGTACACATATAGTCTAGAGCCTGAGAAAGGACAAAGGCTACTTTTTAATGCGAAAAAGTGGTTGTAAGGGGTTTAAAAGGGGGATGAAAGGTTGTTCTGGGAGTTCACTCGCCACACGCCTGCGCGTTACCTACGTCGGGCGTCTTGACAACGAATAAACAAGGCTGTCACAATCATAAAAATTATTTCACTTTTTCAATGAAGACTTAAATATTAAGATATTAAGTATATATTTGTCAATCTGATTTGTATGTTCATTATATTAATATAAATAAATAAGCCAAATTAATATAATTAATTAACAGCGTTTCTTAACTTCAAAATTCTCTACAGAGGTATCGTCATTATAAGCTAGCTGTTGGTTAGATATGAATAAAAATGTCATTTAAAGTTTGTAAGAATTTTACCCTCAAGGGGGTAAAATAGCAACAGGGGATGGCACTTTGTATAGAAATATGTAAGGTTTGTGAGTTAGTTTGCGACAAGAGACAAAATATGTATTAGAGCTATTCTGATATGACATTTACGGAGTTATCACGGAGAAGATAGTATGCCAACTGACAATAACGACATGATTACATTGAGACGTGGATTCTGGTTGACCTAGGCGCGCGCGCTGGACGGTGCAGTGGTTATGATAGCACAGATGATTTAAAAATAATATCGATCCTGATCTGCTGACTAATGAGATAGTTATCAATTAAACGAACGCATCATGTCAGGCGTGGAGGGAGATGTTGTCGAATACTTAGTCTTTAGAAATATCAGGAGTGCCTTCCCATAAGTTGAGGCTGCAAGTTAATGTTCCAGTACTATTAAATGAGGTATCTTGAGCGCCAAAGCAATGTGTACATGGCTAAATATTACACAACTGGGCAATATGGCAAAAGAAAAACCGTAGTTATTAAAATTGTACTTTTTTTTATTTGAAGCTGCCAAAGTGACTATGGTCAGCCTGATGGAAAACTCAAGCAGAATCCAACAGTGGGGGCAACCATACTCACTGGGAAAGCAGACAATGCAGTATTGCGTCCCACACTATGACGGCTTAGTGAGATGCATTTTCACGCCCCACTTAAAGGCCCCGGGATCATAGTGGGAGAGAAACACGTGCGCTGGTAGTGAGTTCCAGTTTTTAGCTGCTTGGCACAGGAAGGATGAACCAAACCGTTTGGTTCGAGAGTGAACATGTTATTCTGCAGAGCAAAGGAGAAGGGGGACCAGTTGGAAGAGCTCCTCAGAATACTTCCAATGATACAGATGGTAGTGGACTGCTATAGAGGCGATATCTCTACGCAGCTGCAGAGGTTCAAGGAACTCGGTGGCTTCGGGACTGTTGGTAAAGCGGACTGCTCGCCACTGCAACCGATCGAAAGCATCAAGCAAATACTGCGCGGATCCATCATAAAGATGAGAACAGTACTCGAGGTCCCGGCAAATATCCATGCCCAGGACACCGAGCTTACCCCGTAGTGGCATTTGTGTGCTCTGAAAAATGGGGAGGGAAAGAAATGGAGACTTTTTGAAGAGAACGCGCACAACTGTGTTTTCGTAGCGTTGAACTCGACCAGATTCTTATCACCCCATTGCAAAATGCGGTTCAAAACCCGGTCGAGCTCAGCGACAAGCTTCTGTCGATTTTCCTCAACGTCTGCCAGCCTGGCTGAACGGTGTCAAAAATATCACCCATGAACTGTGCTATCGTCTGCATAGCAATGTATGCTAGCTCTTGAAGAAAGAGAGCGAGAGAGAGAAAGCAGAAGAAATAGTGTGGGCGACAGGACTGAACCCTGAGATACGCCAGCGTTTACATCCAGAACATCAGAGGCCGTGCCGTCGCAAAGGCCCATAATGCGGCGCTGATGAAGAAAAGCGTCAATCCAGTGACAGAGTCTAGGAGGCAGACCGAATGCCGAGAGTCTGGAGAGAAGCGAGCGGTGCCAGACCCGGTCGAAGGCCTTGACCATGTCAAATGTCGAAATAAGCTCATATAAACACTTTATATTTTATGTACATATATAAATAAAATACTTAAATAAGTTTTTAATAGTAAAACGTGTGTGTCTTATTTGTAAAAAAAATCGGGTGGTGTCGTGGGACATCAGATAGGAATGAGTTCCATATCAAAAATACAGATGGCGCTATACAAATTTTTTAGTTTTCACAAAATTGTCTTAACCCCTTTATTTTATTTAAACTGATTTATAAAAATATATAAAAGTTCTATGCGAGGTAAAGAAAATAAAAAGGTACCGATACATTTTGTATTATGATTTTATATCGATAAAAATCCTACCTATATTAATAACGCGAAAGTTTGTTAGTATGGATGGATGGATGTTTGTTACTTTTTCACGCAAAAACTACTGAACGGATTTGGATAAATCTTTACAGTAATATAGCTTATACATCAGAATAACACATAAGCTACTATTTGCAGCGATAACCGACATACACGCGGGCGAAGCCGCGGGCAACAGCTAGTGTATAATATGTATGTATTTACAAAAAAAAAGTATATAAGTATTTATATCAGTTGTCTAGTACCTATAACACAAGCTCTGCTTAGCTTGGGACTAGATGGCGTTGTGTGTTAGATGTCCAAAATATTTATTTATTATTTGTGCCCATATTAGTTCTATAGCATTGTACTGGCAATGATACGGCGGAAGTCAAAGAACTCAATGACCACATTCGGCAGCTATTTCGTCGGTAATATATGTTTTAGGGAGGCTTTTATTCGATTTTAAAATATTCACTAATTGTACTTTTAATAAAGTACTATCCACATTTTCGCCATGACGTTAGAGCCAGTCAATTATCTCTTGTTTTCTATTGGCCTGCGTCGGCATTTTATAAATTTGTCTGGAGTGATATGTAACATTGTCCATAATAATTATCGACGGTTCTTCCAGAGATTGCACCATTTCTTAGATTGTATCATTTCTTTAAACCATCCTTCGTAAATCTCTGCGTTCATTTCTTTGTGGTAGTCCACTGTTTTCTTGGATTTAAAGGCCAGTAAAGCAAAGATTCGTGTCAGACACGAATCCTTTCGTAGACCCTGCATGGCATATGATAAGGCGTTCACCTTTTCCCATTGGCACTGAACTAGTGGAAGCGGCGGTGTCGTCCGTCTAGTTCTTAGATACTGCATGGTTTGCATTTAACCAAGTCTCGTCAGTGAAAATAACATTTGACCAATCTAATATCTTTTTGGCTTCGCTCAAAAATTCGCAGCGAGCCATAGCAACGTCGTGACGCTTATCAATATTTTACGTTTGTTTGATTTTTTAAGAAAATCCAATTTCTTTCAAAACCAAGCTAAATGACGATTTTTGGCAATGGAACAAACCACATTCACGTAAAGAAACAACAAGTTTTTTAAGTGTTGGAATTTCTTTGCGCAAGTAATAGTCATATATATGACGACGAATAGCGACAGCGTCGAAGTTGCCAATCGATGTCACACGACGTGGTTAGCGTTTTTTCTTCGGCGTACAAAGCTTATTTTCCTGTGTGCCGCTTGTACCGGTAGTAATTTTTGAAATTGTAGGTCCACTAATTCCTAATGCGGCCTAAACACGCTCTCGCACTTGCGACAGTGGTAAGGGCCACCATTTTGATACTCTGCTTCAAAGTAATAACGAACCTTGATCACCAGTTCTCTCGCCTGCCTTTTCAGAACAGATCCTTTAGGCATTTAGACATTTGACAGCTGGGCAGCAATCAACACGGAGGAACACAAAATACACAACGTAACGTATGTATGGATAATGTGAAAAAACTCAGCGAACAGAAATGTAGTGACTTTAAAGCACGACCGACTTGTTGCGACTGACAGATTAAAACAAACACAAAATGGTGGTGGGTCATTGAGTGTTCCCAGCTTGCTAAAATATATTTGAATGTTTTGTAGTATTTCCCTTTGTTCAAAACATAATAAATATATGCGATCGATATCATTACTTATTTGGTCACAACACTACAACTATCAAATTAGAACTGTCATCGAGAAAATAAAGAAATGGAAAGAGTATAACCTGGTGTATGCTGCGTCGACATCCGAAGCAGTTAGGGGCGCCCCTATAAGATGTCCACTGCGCAGATCCTTGTACAATTACACCAGGTTCCGGTTACGAGTCAAGCACTCTGTTAGTATCCGTACGAGGCGCCGGGTGGATTCCCTAATCCAACTCAACAACCGGCTACAAACACCTCGATCATACGAGCGATCGACGACAATTCCGTTTTATTATATTATATTACAGCTTATCAAAGGCGGTGGCCGAACAATTTCACACCGAAGCTTCAATTCACAATTTTACTGTGTTGATAAGCCCCCGCAGGCATACAACTATCAAACAGTCAAACCAACACTCCCAAAGCGAATCACTATGATCACCGAACAGCTCTGGGAGGACCTTTTTAACAATTATTACCCAAGAGACACGCCCGCACGCGTTACACTTTTTCCGACATTTTGACATAACCTAGTGTTGCCATTACAATCACATAGTTTATACTAAACTAGCTGTTGCCCGCGGCTCCGCCCGCGTATATGTCGGTTATTGCGGCAAATAGTAGCCTATGTGTTATTCTGATGTATAAGCTATATTACTGTAAAGTTTCATCCAAATCCGTTCAGAAGTTTTTGCGTGAAAGAGTAACAAACATCCATCCATCCATCCATACTTACAAACTTTCGCGTTAATAATATTAGTATAGATATACCAAATTGATGATTTGGTATCGAACAATTTGTTTGTCTCTCCATAAATTTTAAATTATTTTCTTACATAAAACTTCATAAATTCGCAGTGCACGTTATACATCTATATATATAAAAGAGGAAGGTGACTGACTGACTGACATACCCAGAGATTAACGCCCAGCCCAAACCGCTGAAGCTAGAATCCTGAAATTTGCATGTAGGTTCTTTATATAACGTAAGTGAGCACTAAGAAAGGAATTTTTGAAATTCTACCCCTAAGGGGGTAAATCAGCGGATGAAAGTCTGCGCGAGCGAAGCCGCGTGTAAAAGCTAGTATATACATATAGCTACTGTACATATTTAGCTTGCACTTGAATAGGTACCAATTCTAAGTAAATGAGATATCAAACTAATCGTTAAGTTTTAAATTACCCATCGTGTATCATCACTATCATCAGTCAACTGCCGAAATTTTGCTAACATTATGTAGACGTCCGTTTAGGTGGCTTTGCTACTTATTTAGTGGCTTATCGAGAGTTCGTCGATAAGACGGTGTACTCGCCGGCCTGTCGCCAGTGCGGTGAGCGACTCCGGCGCACCAGCGCACTGCCGAACGACCGCTGAAAACCAAGATTCGTAACGTGTTTGGAAACTACAAGCAATAATATACATCTGATATGTGCCTGAGCCAATTTTACCAGCGAGTGTTTTCTAAACTTTTGTGGTCTTATAAAATTTACATTTAACTTATCTTGTGGTGATTACCGAAACAGTGTTTTGATACGTAAGTAAAATATTTTTTCAATATTTTGCATTTAAAAAATATAATAATTGTCTCTATGAAAGCTTCCTAGTACCGACAGTATTTACAGAAAATACAAAAATGTACAATGAAACCAACAAACAAATTGACTTCGTAATTCGTTGCATTAAAAAAATACATATAATGTACTATAAATTTCATGATAAATTTACATTGATAATAATTTTATACATCAAAATAATAATTTAAAATAACATGCAGTAACGATATAAAAGAAAACTAATGTAACACCTTAAGATTAAAAAACATTTGAAAAAAATAAACTAGTTCGATTACACGCCCGGCTAAATGGTTGTTTGTTTATTTCTCTTTGCTCTGATAACTAGGAAACAAAACAAAGATATTTTTTCTAATTTAAGCCATCTTTTAGTCAAGAAAAGAAACTTATTTACAAGATGTATATTTAAACCCACAGATGGTGTTTTAATTTTTGAATAAAAGTCGATGTTAAACACTTCGTCGAAACGTTGTATAGTTTTTTTTTTATCTATTGACAATTTACATGCCCAATGCCAGTGCAGTTTTGGAACTCTCGTTGACATTTCTAACTCACTTCACTAATCTTGTTGAATGAAACTGATGGATCGTATGAAATCGTATCCATTACGAGTATATAAATAAATACGAGTTAATATCGATATATGGGTAACAATTGATTCCATTCGTTATAAGAAGGCTATTTGTTAATTCGTCTCGAGATGAATTAACTGGTCATTAAGTATACTTAGCATTGTTATATTTAACACTAGCGACCCGCCCCGGCTTCGCACGGGTGGATTTCAGATGCCCCCGCCGACGACACGATTCGTGCATTTTAAATCTGTAATATCTTCGAATATATTCATTTAAATTAGGTACTGTAAAGGGCCATTTTGATTTATATTTAATGCACAATGTATTTAATTTACTTAATTGTATGAGTATTCATTCTGTATTGCTTAAAATCACTTCGTAAATAAGCCATTATTTCTCGTAAAAAGAAAGGAATAAAAATGGTTGTTGTGGGTTATCCCTAAGAGATAGACATATACCGTCGCGGACTTTTTTGTAGTACTTTTTAAGGTGTACAATACTGTAGTACATTATTTTGATCTATCTCGTAGGGTGCAACCAGCGTTTGCAATGTAAGCGCAAAAAATGTGTTTATTTGCTACATCACATTAGAAACCTCGAAAATTAACAGTGTTCATACTATATTATGCATTTATTATACATAAAAACCTTCCTCTTGAATCACTCTATCTATTAAAGAAACCCGCATCAAAATCCGTTGCGTAGTTTTAAAGATTTAAGCAAACAAAGGGACATAGGGACAGAGAAAGCGACTTTGTTTTATACTATGTAGTGATAAAATGAAAATGGTGTAAATATGTGCACATTTGCACTTGACTTGTAAAATTCGTGAAAAGTGTATTCGTTTTTCATTAATTATAAGTAACTCAGGTTCATCTCATCCTTGTAATGTTGAATATTACATTTGTTATCATTATCGTAGTTGTCGCGAACCTTGACTATAAATATCGTGTTTGTCCGTTTATTATCTATATCTACAAAACTTGAAATGAATTATTTGTGTGGAAGAATTCACTTCAAATTTTTCATTTCAAGCATTCTTCGCACACAGTATATTAGAACTTAGTTTATATAGAGATTCTTCTCCATGTACCTAAACCATGTTTCATAGAAATGTTTGAGAAGACGAATTTAATTTACTTACCGGATACTGATCCGGCAAACCTTGTTTTGCCATAAAAATGAGCTATAAAAAATAGATGTTGGTCGATTCTCAGACCTACCCGATATGCACACCAAATTTAAAAAAATCTTTTTTTATGTGTTCGTCATTGTTAGGACAAGGTTAGTATATTAGTATAGGTAGTAGAGCCACGTTGATTTCAGCATGAATGGGCCGGCTCGACCGGGGCGGTACTACCCTCGCACAGAAAATCAACGTAAAATGAAAGCGTTCGTGCTGTCGTGTTTCGTTGGTGAGTGCGAGACCGGAGGCCCAAATACTCTAGTCAACAAGTTCCATACTTGTTGACTAGACTAAAAGATGCAGCAGCATCACTAGGCCGCCATGGTGTGGGTCGCCATACTGCATTGTCTGCATTCGCAGTGAGTATGGTGACCGCCACTCTTGGATTCTGCTTATGCTTTCCATCAGGCAGATTAGAGTCATTTTGGCGGGCAATACATATAAATAAAAAAAAATAAAAAAAGTGTATAAAAAAAATTGAAAGATAACGGGAAATGTTTTTTTTTTGTCCCCGAGTGTACTCTGCCTGTGGGAAGCTGAGACAGATATGTATTCGCCGGGTCAGCTAGTTTATTATTGAAATATAAATACATGTCAAATATCATTAATTCATTAGGTCATCAAAATAATTCTGTGACATTGGAAACAGTTCAGGAAGCATCTAAATAAAAGAAATAAAAATATTTAGGTAAACCTTACACGTGCCAAAAACGTTACGATAAAGAAATAAGGCCAGTGTGTAGGAGTTGTTTTTTTCGACGATCACTATTTGTTTTCATTTCATTGCCCGTTCTATATACATGACCTACAGGCAACCTGGGACAAACGAGCTGAAATTTATGTAGATGTATATTGTACATATTTCACCGGCGTATTCATAAAAGTTTATAGTTACATTGATACGCTTATTAACGTGACCGATGTGTCGCAATATCCTCTATTCCATATGTCAAAAATACTTAGCTTACCAATTACCAAGGCATTGTTAGATGAAAGTACTTCATGCTCAATTAGGTATTAATAGAATACATTTCATAAACATTAAAACTAAGCATTTAATATTTTTGAAATAGAATAAATATATAGATATTTTGCAAATTTTATTTTACACTGTAACAAAAATTATAGGGTGTTGTATTTATAACATTGTCTTTAATCATGGCGAAATGAACTTTAAAAACACAGTCTTTTGGCACATATTAAATCGCGTGTGTTGAGTATGCTTGAAAAATGCAAAAAACTTTGACGACTTACTGCCTGTGCTAGATAGCATTTTTTTCCTTCGTACCTAGAGTCGATGTTTATTTCAAGAATTTTTTAATGTGTACCAACAACTACCACAAAATTAATTTTACTACTACTCGTATTCATAATATATTTAACTGCCTCGTTGGCGCAGTGAACAACAAACAAAAATAATTAAAACATTCTTAGGCTTGGGCATGTTAAGATACAAAACAGTTTACGGTACATGATTGTTTTTCTAAGAATACCTACGTAGGTACAACACACACACAACACAAATTACATTACATAAGTTCATTGACCGCATTCTATTTAATCATCACTTAGATATAACTAGTTTAGCTATAGCTTAAAGTATTAACCAACACTAGAAAATGTAGTAGGTACTTTATCAGTACAATATCTATAAAAATATAATTTAAGTGTTTGTTTATAATTTCAAATTAACAGTTTTCACTGAATGCATATTTTTATATTAAACTGCGTATGTTGAGTATGCTTGAAGTGCAAAAATAATTTTTTGACGATTTACTGCCTGTGCTACGATTAAATAGGCTTTTTTTACTTCGAAGCTAGAGTCGCTGTTTCTTTCAAAAATTCTTTAATGTGTACCAACAACTACCACAAAATTAATTTTACTACTACTCGTATTCATAATATATTTAACTGCCTCGTTGGCGCAGTGGTAACGTACGCGACTGCTGTGCATGCATGACGTCTCGGGTTAAATTCCCGGGCCGAACCAAATGTTGGTATGATCTACAAATGTTTGTTTCGGAGTTTGGGTGTTTTCTATGCATAATATGTATGTATTTACAAAAAAGTATATATGTATTTATATTAGTTGTCTAGTACCCATAATACAGGCTCTGCTTAGTTTAGGACTAGATCGCGTTGTGTGTTAGATGTCCGAAATATTTAATTTTATTATTAGACTTTTATCTTGCCTAAGGGGGCTAAACTGAAATCTGTCGTAGACCTACGGGCTAACGGGCTACTACAAGGGCAGCGTGTCGAAAATTTCTCACAAATAAATTTATAAAGTTTTTGCACTAAGTTATCTTAAGCAATCCGTCTATCGTAAATATTAAAACTTAAATAATATCCATATAGAAGTAATGTGACAATTAGGTTGATTGTGAGCCAAGGAGCTACGTTTAGCGTACGATTCAATTGCCGGACACCGGTCATTATTGACTGAATAGCATCTTCCGTCTGTTGCAATAAGGATAAATGTAGGACCAAAACTTTACACGTTTCAAAGAAGTATAAAGATAAGCTTCAAAATGTTTGCACCTTCTTTCTTTCAATGGGGCATATTTTTTTATGTGTGTTCTCTCCTAGCTACGACCAGGGCGGCCAGTCTCAACGGAGACCAGCCAACTACGCAGGAGATATTATAGTGCACAAGTTTATGCGTCTATGTTCCCTCTTTCTTATAATCCGATGGGACTGTTAAACGACACGACCGGGGTGACGCTGGACCGATAGCTTTACGTGCTCTCCGAGGCACGGGGGTTCTGGCCCCAACTTCCAAACTCCGAGCTGTTATGAAGTATTTCTATAATCAGAAAAACTCAATAACACTTTTGGGCCCGACCCAGGATTTGAACCCGAGACCTCTTGATTGGCAGTCGCACACGTCAACCGCTATACCAACGAGGCAGTTAAATCGTTTATACTCGTAAAGCTAGTGCGTGAAAGCCTAAAATCAAAAGAACATTCGCTATTTTGATAATCTACTAGCTGACCCGGCGAACTTCGTACCGCCATATTTACATATCTGTCTCAGCTTCCCGTCGCGGACAAAAAAAAATACTTTTCCCGTTATCTTTTCATTTTTCTTGTGTACAAGAAAAAATAAAAGATAACGAGACAAGTATTTTTTTAAAGACAAGGTTTGTGTACACACAAACCTTGTCTTAACAATAACGAACACAATAAAATAATTATTGTTGTTGTTAATAAAAGCGGTTGTTGCTGTAAAGGTAAAACAATTACCACGGGGCTCCGCTAGGCTATACAAATAAATAAAATTGGAGTGTCTGTTTGTAATATTAAAATAACCGCTTTTTAATAAATGCGTATGTATACGGGTTTTTTGTATATCAATGTATACACACAGTACATGTACCAAAAAAACATTTTTTACCATTTTTGTCTGTCTGTCCGTTTGTTCCGGGTAATCTCTAGAACGGCTAGACCGATTTTGACGGGACTTTCACTGGCAGATAGTTGATGATCTAAGGAGTAACTTAGGCTATTTTTTTAGACTAACTTTGTCCCGAGATACGACAATAAAGGCAGGTAATACCGCGCGGTTCAGCTAGTCGTAAATATAACTCAAGAATCGTTAAGTCACGTGTACATGGAAGATAGCCAGAAGTCGCGAGTTCGATACCTGCTTAATGCAAATATTTGTACTGGTAGGTATCTTGCAGCTGTTCGTATTTGTTGAGCTACTAATACCTTTTATTATCACCTAAATTAGCACGTAGGCTCACGAACGGCGCGGCGCCTCCAACAGTGTGATGGCAGTGACAGTCACAGCAACACGCACCTACTTCGTGAAAATGCCTAATATCTATACGGCAACATATGCCTAAAAGTACTACGAGTAATGTCCATTTAAACTAACTTCAAAATTATCAGGAGCTACAATGATTTGCGACTAGTATTTAATCTATGGACCTATATTACTTTTTATAATATAAGAAGTTAATATTTAAATATGACCCTCAATATCACGACCTAATTACTAGTAAAGTAATAGTAATACTAGACGAGTGGTATATTTAAAATATTTTCCGCAGTATGCAGACGCTTTCAAATTTGAACGAAAGTCATGTTATGATCCCGTTGAAGTTATTGTTGCAACTCCATGGAACAGAAACTTCTAATGAGTACATGTTAAGTGTATCAAGTATAATGGAATAGCTATTCATTTTTTCATGTCAAGACAGACCTAGTTAACGTTTATTGAAAGTGGTTTACATAGAGCGTAACGGTAATCATTATGTGTTATGAGTCGATCTTCACAAGAAGTTAAAAACCTTCACCATTAAGTAGAAATAACATCTAAAGTTTTAAGCCCTATTGACATATCATTCTGTATCGCATAAGCATACCATTATATGCCGTTACGCACTAATGATATGTATAATCTATATATATATAAAAGTCATAAAAGAGTAAGGTGACTGACTGACATACCCAGAGATCAACGCACAGCCCAAACCGCTGAAGCTAGAATCCTGAAATTTTGCATGTAGGTTCTTTACGTAAGTGAGCACTAAGAAAGAAATTTTTGAAATTCCACCCCTAAGGCAGTAAATCAGGGAATGGACGTCTGCGAGAGCGAAGCCGCATGTAAAAGCTAGTTGTATATAATTCTCAAACTTTTGATACGATATCAATGCGACAAAAGTCTACAAATGATAAAACAAATTATCCATTCTGCCATTTCTTCTCGTGTACTTTTTCAAACGGCAACATGTTCCATTAAGAACTTATACGAACCTCGTTATGGGGTCTATAAAATGATCGTAAAATCCGTTACGTAGTTTGCAAGATCTAACTTCTAATAGTACAGGAACGGGAAGTGATTTCATTTTATACTATGTACTGATTAAATGATACACAAATACCTATACATCCTAACAAATACACGATATTTACAAACACTCATTTTGGGCTGTTTTTACGCTGCAAAGTTTTCTTTATTCATAAATTTCATTAACAGTTACCGATAACATAAATGCTGTTATTGTATGTATGTAATTGTATATATTGTATGAGAAACATCGTAGCCATACAACTGGAGTAACAAAAAATATGCCCTAGATTGAATGCAACTGACCTATACCGGTTTTGTGTGACGCCCACTTACTTTCAACTGGTAAGCTCTATCAAGTTCACGACTAACTAGATTTGCTCAAAATATAGCTATCATTAGATAGTATACAACGATAATAACTGAGTATCAGTAACAGGGTCATATCTAATAATAAAATAATCTGTCATCTGGTTGATTGTTAAGAATTGATCGGACAATTGAAGTGTATGAAGGCTTTAGGAGATGTGGAGGAAAAAATCAACACTTATTTATCCCCAAAACAAATCCAAGAATGCATTATAAAAGTGGTAAAAAGATTATCTGAGAACAACAAAACAAAAAATGTTTCAAGTGTGCTTCAGTATAATCTACAAGTTACATGGAATTCCCCTCAGAAGAGAAAAGCGTCCACTAACAAGATTCTTTTGACTCGCTACAAAGACGTGTTTTGAGGATTCTCGATGATCCTTATGTCACAAGCAGCATTAAACTGATATGCCTTAGCAAAAAATTTGTACTTGTGCATTCGCTTTAGGCTTAGCTATGCGTTGAAGATCCGTTGATCCAATACTGTCAACATCTGACCTTTTTCCGTCTAATGAAATTCTGTCAGGGTTTTAATCTGTGTGTCTTAGCAGTGTGTGTAACTGTGTCTCTTATGTAATAGTATTGCTTAAACAAAGGCTATAAAGCCTTGTTTTGTTTACGATTCGCAACGTTGAGGAATATTGTTACAGTTGATATCAATAGTTTCTTACATAAATGGAAAAATAAATTTCATCATATTTGTAAGAGTATATTAACAAGGCCTTTTATTTCTTTATCAAAATACTGGATATTGACCGTTAATAACACTTCTTATTAAAGAGTTATTATTACAACTGAGTTATTGTTACAACTAAAGACATTTTCATAGTAAAGACAGATAATAATATGTATTATGTCGTCCATATATGTTACATTTCATTCATTCACTGCTTCCCAAGATACAGGCTTAGGCCTAGTTTGGGAATCAGTACTAGTACCTACACTATATTAGTTATGTAAACGATGTTCCTACTATTAAAACATTATCTTGTAGTTTTTTTAATCAAATAAACATTTTTTTTTTTAATTACATAAATAAATGTAAGATAATGTTCATCACAAAGCATAGGCAGGATCTATATAGGGTTAAACATATAGATAATGACTTAATCCTTTTTTGCGTTTACTCTGAATTGACACGATTCACAAGCGACACGAACACGACACAAGATACAAGCCTCGCTCTAGGTATGTCACGTTGTGTCCCGTATCGGATCTCTACTTATAGATCCAACAGAATAAACCATTTCTATTTACACGTGAACAAAGTTGTAAAGCAGAGGCACCACTCTAGGATGAGGGAAAAATCCCTAAGAACATAAACAGCTTCTCTCAAGGAAAAGTATACTAAGAGGTAGTGTAACAGTGGTGTACGAGTATAATCTAATTGGAAAACGCAAACGTTGTAATTGTGACACGTGTAAAGGTTATTTGCATTGTGACATTGTGGTATTAGAGCTAACTGCTCTCGTTTGACAAATACATTATTATGATTCTGTACACAGTACCTACATCGCTTCAAAGTCAATTTATTTTACCAGCCTAGGTAGTGATACGAAAGTTTCTACGTACTTCAAGCAAGTAACTATGTTAAAGAAACAATTTTAAATAGTCATATAAATTAGTATTTTTAATTGTTACATACAATGAAATACCCGCACTTATATTTTGGACAAAAAAGCCCACAAAAGTGATAATAAATAATAATAACTAATAGAAAATGATTTTACTTTTATTCTTTACTTTAAAATCGATACTTAATAATTTACTAGAACGAAATACTACACATGAAGTTGTGGAGAACAGGAAAACTAGCCTATTTTAATCCTAAAACATCTGACGAACTACTTCAGAAATGAAATATTCCCATAACATATTACTTCAGAAACTAGATATTTGTAAACACAAAAAGCGTTCGTTGCGCTTTCGTGACTGTAGCGAAACGGCGAAGCCATACATTTTTACTGAGATGTAGAGTTTGTGAAGTTGGGGTTGGTAGAGTTAGGGCATATAGATTCAGAAGCTTGGCTCTACATGAGATCTGAAATCTTTTAACCAGGGTAAGCCATAGGCAGTCGTCTTGGCAACATTTTACATGAAAATGTTTTTGGTGGGATTTATTTATTTTGAAACAAGTTCTAGGTTCGATTTGATATTTTGTATAATATTGTACTTTCTCGCACTTAGAGAAATTCAATGTGATTGTTAAATGTCTTTTTTTATTTTTTATGTAGAGTTTTTTTTAAGTAGAAACATTTTCGATGATAATAATAATGTTTTAAATTTGTATCATCTTTTTGACTTATACTAATTCTCCCGCAGATTCAAGAAGTTAAAAGAAATGGCTATGAAAGAGTGGCTACAATGGTTACCACCGCCTCGGTCGCTCCTGGCGTTGTTGCTGGCGGTGGCTGGTTTCAGCGGTCGGCTCTTTGCTTCACACTTCACCCACTCGCCAACGTTACTCGTTGACACTTGTCACTCACTCTGTCGATTAGTCGGTCTAATTACCACATTATTATCTTACAAGGTTTGTAATCCATTACCGTTTACGTTTGTGTACTACCCTAGGCAAATAACAATTTTTGCTTGTTGGCGAGGGTGAATTTAGATCTTTTTTTGAGTTGTAAAATTGCGTTATTATTCTTAGTTGACAAACGCTTGATCTATAGCCAGTTTTTTTTAAAGACTACTCCCGTATTAGGAATATACATCCTGTGTCACGGGGGACTTTATAAAGATACAAATGGAAAAAAATATTACCTTTTTTGTGTTTTGTCAATTGATCAACTTCTTATTCGATTATTTAACGAATTAAAGAAAAGAAGGAAAAGAAAAATGGTTGAAGTAGCGGTCTTAATCTATATAATTATAATAAATAGAGAATTACTACCTATCTAATATATACAATTCATATCTTTAAAAGAAAAATATTACTTGTCTAAAGCTTATAAGCTTTTATTTATTTAGTTTTTGACAGTATCTGTAATAAATTTAAGGATTTGTTTAGCAAAACAAAAGAGAAACAATAATTTTATGTTCTTTAGTACGAGAGAGCTGATGAAGGCGCCGGTCGAGAAGGTCGTCTACGCAACACGTTCGGTTGGGCGAGAATCGAAGTCGTAGGCCGACTGTCAGTCCACGTGCTCTTCGCCTCGTTTGCCCTAGCCCTGGTGGTCAACGCTCTGCAACTAGGCGTGCACTCCTCGCATGGACAGCCCCCGAGATACCCTAAAGTCATCATAGGTAGCGCCGTCATCGGACTCCTTCTACACGCCATAAACTATATGCTTCTAGCGGGTAAGTTGTTTTAATTGTCCAAATTTTCAATGAATGATTTAATAATATAGTAATATAGATTTTCATTAATGCAAATTTATTGAATGGATTTTTTTTACTTCTGTTTAAAGAAAAACGTTATTTTATTTCATATTAATCATCATCAGCCTATTGCACTACTAGACATAGGCATTTCCCATTGCACGCCACATTAATATTGAACTTTGATATTAATTGCGACTTTGCAACTTATAAAAGACCCCAGATGTATAGGAGTGCGCGCATTATAACGATTCGGTATCGGCCGACAAATCAGCCAAAGGCCAACCCGATCAAACTATCGGCCGATTGAAAAGTTTGTAGTCTGGGGGGGCTCTGAGTGCAGATTTGTATCAAAAGGTAAACTCGATGCAACGCATACTGTAGATAGATTTAATTGGTCAGTGTGTACTAAAGGCTTGAATGTATAATTTAGTTAATACAAACATGCCTGTGTTTGTGTCCAGATAATACGTTGTTTTGTTAGCTAACAATTGTTGCCATTATATTGCACGTTAATTAGACAACGGGCCCTCGTAACACTAATATTGTTATAGAATTTATGTATAACCTCATTCGTGCTGCTAATAAACGATACAAAACGACTTGCATTGTATCGAATCGAGACATGTTTAAGACAATGCAATAATACATATATATTTTAATTGAACGCTATCGGTAGTTATCAAAACTAAACACAATTAGCATCATAAATATGATAAGGCAAACACCTAAATATTACATTTTCAGAATGTTGAATCTGTAAGTTTATGAAACACGTGAAAATGAAAATATTAATTTTAAATGCAGTATGATATGAAATATTCGAGAGAAATGATTTTAATCCTTTTTTACTATTTTGGTTCACTATAACAAGGCTGCTTAATTCATAAATACCCTATACGCCAATTGTTTTAAATCTAAGACCCTTTTCCACCACATGTAAAATACTAATTAATTTGTAAGTGTATTAGGTCTATGAAATTGCCTTTCTTCAGTACTGGTCATTTCAAATAAAAAAAAGTTTGTAATGGCTCTGTATTCTAAATTCAAATTAATTTTGTTTTAAAACCATGACATTCGATTAACAAACTTAGTCTTTTGTTTTTTGATTAGCGTTGTATTTTCATTACATTTGAAAATTTTTCATCATAATGGATACTTTAAAAATTCGTGTAATTATGGAATATGAGTTCCGTCGTGGTACCAACGAGACACAAACGGCACGTAACATCAAAAACGTTTACGGAGAGAAACGTTTACGGAGAGAACTGTACAAACGAACGCACAACCCGTTATTGGTTTTCCCGGTTCCGTTCTGGAAATTTTGACTTGAAAAATGAAGCTCGTGGTCGTCCGGAGACTTTGGTTAACAATAATGAATTAAAGGCGATTGTGGAAGCTGACGAAACTCAATCTACAGCTGAGCTAGCAGCAGCTTTTAATGTAAGCATCAAAACAATATTGATCCATTTGCGACAAATTGGCAAGGTAAAAAAGATTGATAGATGGGTGCCCCACGACCTTAACGATCGCCAGCGCAACGTACGCGTCGAGACCTGCCTTGCGCTGCTCAAAGGCAAAGAAATGAAGGAATTTGAAACGAATTGTTACGTCCGACGAAAAATGGATTCCGTTCGACAATCGAAAGCGCTCAGCAAGTTGGTTAGACCCTGGTTCAGCACCAAAGCAATGCCCTAAACCAAAAATGACCCCTAAAAAGGTGATGGTCACTGTTTGGTGGTCTAGTGATTCACCACAGCTTTTTACAAAACTGCATGAGCATTAATGCAGATGTGTACTGTGAAAAACTGGAGAGAATGATGGAGAAGCTTGCACATCTGCAACCAGCTTTGGTCAATCGGTCGTCCCCAATGCTCCTTCACGACAACGCGCGACACCATACTGCGCAACAGACAGTCTCCAAGCTGCAAGAGCTGGGGTTGGAAGCTCTCCCTCATCCGCCATACTCACCAGACCTTGCACCTACCGACTATTACTTTTTACAAAATTTAGACAACTTTTTAGTGGGTAAAAAATTCAATTCCCGAGAGGCAGTACAAAATGCCTTTGAAGAGTTTGTTGCCTCCCGTCCAGCTGATTTTTACAAGAAGGGCATCAATAAACTGCCAATGCGTTGGCAAAGATGCGTCGATTGCATGGGTGTTTACTTCGAATAACAGAAATAAAAAAGTTTGAAAAAATAAGTACTTTCACTTATTGCATACAAAACGGCAATTTCATAGGTAAAGACCTATTATTTTACTTGTTACTTTCGTCTGCAGATACAGTTCAGATTAATGGTTTGACTTAATTATTTATAATTATTTGTTTTAAATCCCAATTGTAGAAGTTTTGTGTTTGAAATGTTTGAATATACCTTTCCTATCTTTAATTACAAAATTCCTTATTGCGATCATAGATTTTTTTGATTTGAAACATAGGCGAGGGGTAAACCTGATTTTTGGCGTGGCGAGATTTGCCGTGGCGGCGCCCGCCGCTTCGCCTTACCGATGTCACTGATGAAAATAATTGAGTTGTCGCGATTTAAAATAAATTTAAAAAATGTTGAAATTTTGTATTTAATAAAAATGAATAATAATGTAATAAACAGTCATTTTATTTTAAGTTTTTTTTTTATTTTGTATTAAATAACTTATACAAAACAATTTCGATGATTCACATCTGCCAGGAGTCCCGTGACGGCATACTTTTTTATACTAATAATAATCTCACTCAAGTATATCTGTCTGATTCCAAATTGTCCCGAAATCTTGTTATTGTTCTTTTATCAAATAAAATTAGAATAAAAGAATAAAAATAAAATAAAATTGAAATAAAATAAAAGAAAGAAATAAAATTGAAGTGTCTGTTTGTAATATCAAGCTTTACAGCTTTTCACTAAATGCATCTCAAAGTATAGACATTTATATACTCTTTGGTATAGACGGTACTTACATAAAAAAGCAATTTCATTTTTTTTGTTGTTGTAATTTTAACTAAACACCGTGGGGGTGCAGGTACTACAGGTAGTGGTTTTATAAAACAGTAGGTACAATGATATGTAATCGATCGGAATAAAGTTTTGTTATTGTTAGATTAAGTTCAACGTTTTCAAATAACCTGCGAAACTCGAACGTAAATGGAGCACTTCAAATGCACAACCATAACATAACATTCTTAACACATTAAGGTGTTTAAAACAGCGAAAGTAGGTATACTATATGACCATATACGGCCACATTAAAAGTAAATGTATACCTGTTTATAAGTACACTGAAATAAAATAGTCTACGATATTTATCAAGCTGCCAAACTGAAAACTCAGCTGAGGCCAAAAGCCTAAAATGTTTTAATATTTTCTTTTTAATTGCTGTAAATAAAATTCAATGAAGGAAGAAGTAAAAAAATACTCTATGTATTACTGTATGTCCTTTTTAGCAGGGTTGATAAAAATCATGTTTTTTTTTTTAATCATAATAATCGGATTTATTTGATTTCAATCGGATTTTTTTATTTAAATCATATGTTTTTAATTTTTTTACTTTCTTGTCTTTTTTATTACTTTAATGGTCAGTTATTAATTATATGAAAATAACGTATTTTTTTAATTTAATTATTAATACAATAAAAGGGAATTTAACAAATTCTACTAAACTTAACAATTTAAAAAACAGTAGTGTTGAAAAAATATCAAGGATTGTAAAACTTAGCAACTCATTAAAGTCTATATTCTAATTCTTTCCAGATGAGTACACTATCTGAAATGGGATACTTGTCGCTTTTCATTGAATTTGAATAGCATGCGTGAAATGATTTCTGAAATATTTTATACCTTTTAGTACATGTCCTGTAGCATTTGGATTCCCTGGATTGCCGGAACTGGCTGGTAATCGCTCGGTCGCACGGCATTGTGCACGTGTGCGCGTCGATCGTCTATGTCGGGGGAAGTCCCTAGACAATTTTTGGCCGATTTGGTTGCAGTAAAAATTGAATGATTTAAATCATTGATTTTTATAAAAAAATCATTTGATTTAAATCACTGATTTAAATCATATCAACCCTGCTTTTTAGTACCTTGTGATTATTGACTTTTAACTAGAAACTTATGTATTTAGGTGACAAGTAGATCAATAATGTTGTACAGCACACAAAGACATAAGAACTCATATTATCTCAATCATCAATGCAGTTTAGTAATGAGTTTATCGATACGCATGTTGCTGAAAAGATTCGGCTAATTGCTAATTCGTTCACATGACTAATTAAACGACTTGTGTACGTTTCATCGATTACCCGTATTACTTCATGATTCAATAGAACTTCTAACGACTTAAAGCGATTTCTATTTGTTTAATTGATTTCTTCTCAAAATGTTCAACTACTTATAAACAGGCGACTAATTATAGGTCAACAGTTCGACACAATGAGATATCCGTTACCCATTTTATTCAGTACACAATACATATTTTCACGCGTATTTTTGACAAATGCTGTTTTTAACCCCTGACCAAAAAGAGGGGTGTTATAAGTTTCACGTGTCTGTCTGTCTGTCTGTGGCACCGTAGCTCCCGAACGGATCAAACGATTTCAATTTAGTTTTTTTTTGTATGAAAGGTGAGTTATGTGTGAGTGTTCTTAGACATGTTTCATGAAAATCGGTTGAGCCGTTTAAAAGTTATGGGGGTGAAAGTGGGGAAGAGTAACCGAATGTCTGCAAAAATATCATCGAGTGGGGTCTCAAATTAAAGCGCATAACGTGTTTTTTACTTTTTAAAGGGAACTAAGGGACTATTATGTCGGGGGTTTTTTTTAATTTTGAGTATTTATAGTTATGATAAATGTTTTCGTAACATAAGGTGACATAGTGTGTATTGATGAATATTATTTTATTATTTGTATTGAAAGAAAAACAATGACCGATTTGAAAAAAAAATGTAAAGAATTTTAAATCGACGAATAATGTGGATCGCGTTTCGTGTACATATTTGTATTTTGTGTTAAGATTAATTTCGGTCTTATTATTAGGGAGAAGAAGAAGGCATGTTATTTTGATACCTTTGTAAAAATAGTTGTGATTGATTGTTTAGAGGACTGGATTATAGACAATAGCTTACAGGTTCGAGTATATAGAACAAGTGAATGAGTGTAGATATGAGTATAGTTTCCTAAAGATGTACCTAAGAACAATTTGTCAATCATTTCACAGATACAATCGGTCACAATGGTTCTACGGTGCAAGATTAATTTACTATTCTACTATAAGACCAAAAACTCTTATTATGTATCGGTTACCGCCACCTCATAGTAATCAAAACACGTAGACGTGTCTGTCCGTGATATTAGTATTTTCGCATTACTTCAAGAGCACCTAACTACTGTCGGCGACGTTATCCGATAGCGAGTATATCGATAGATAATCGTAAGTGAGAGGTACTCATATAAATGTAATCGAGATATAAGATATCAGTTGCTCTATCACATTCAGGTGCTTTTACAAACACGTGTTGAATGGGAGATGTTAATTATAGCCTTAATCCAACAGCAACATTTTGAAAAATCTACTTAAACTAAATCCTTATAGAGCTTATAAGGGATTCCAAATTTCTTGTCAGTTAACAAAAAAGTAGCTTCAATCAAGCATACCTTGAGACGTCGACAAACGTTGGTCTGAACGTCTGCATTAGATGTTTCACATCAAAATACACTGTTTTTCATATGCATAACTCTTCAAGAGTAGCTCAAACGGACATTACAAAGTTACAGTGCATTATTCTTCAGAAGAACATTGTCCAATTAGGACTAATAACCAGCGTTCTTTCGATGTTTTTTTAAAACTACGATATGCTTTTATTTGTAGGTCGTGAGCTGAGTTACAGCCGTCGTTTAAGTGTCACAGAAGGAGGCGGAGTGGTGTTGAAAACAGGATCTGGTGAACCAGTTCTTGCACATGCACCCACTGATATTGCCAGTAAGTATCTATTTAAAAACAATAGCAACTTAGAGCATTATTTAATGCTCTAAGAATACAAATTTATCTAGCGTCCGGTGCAGTAACTTTCCTTTGATACTATATTGATTGATATACCGATATTGATATATCTGAATCGAACATTGAACAAACAGAGAACAGAATGAGCAGAGAGGTAGTAAGAAGAACAACTAGATACTTTAATACTAAAAACTTCTACCTCATGTATTCGACAATAGGCTATTATTTATTATATTATTATAGACAATAGTACACGAGCTATTCTTGTTCTTTCTATTGGACTCTTCATCATCAACCTATCGCAGTCCACTGCTGAACATAGGCCTCTCCAAGTACGCCACTTAGTTCAATCCTGGGCTTCTCGCATCCTGTGCAAATCATCACTTCACCTGGCCTGTGGACGTCCTAAACTACGTTTGCCGAGACGTGGTCTCCACTTAAGAACCCGTTTACCCCAAAGTTATCGGTTCTACGGCAAATATGGCCAGCATACTGCCACTTCAGCTTGCTAATCCTGCGGGCTATGTCGATGACCCTGGTTCTCTGCCGGATCCCGTCGTTTCTGATACGGTCCCTTAGAAAAACGCCGAGCATAGCCCTCTCCATAGCACGCTGAGCGACTTTGAACTGGACTGGTCTGTTCTGGAGTCCCTGTACCATTGACAAGTGGATTGGCGATACATCCAAGTGTTGAGATGTCTCTACAAAGCCGCCACTATGTCCGTGCAAGTACAAAATCAGCAAACAAGACCCATTGCATCGAGGAGTGAGACAAGGGGACGTTATATCCCCGAAATTGTTCACTATAATATAGTCTTCGCTTCTTACTGAACTAGCTTCGTCGGGTCTTCTCATCGTCGACCCCACTGTGCCTAAAGACGAGTCTTCAATGAGTGCGTTCTACCTGTAATGACATACGGAGACACGTACCGAAACGTGGACAATTACGGTACGGCTGGTCCACAAGTTCAATTGGACGCTTACTACTAAACATTTAGAAGCAGACACTTACATATAAAAAATTAGAGCCGTGATGGCGTGATACGATACATATTCAGTATTCTTGGAACTAATTGTTATTTAATGGATTCTGTTTTAATCGTTGAAAAAGCACACAGAGCCACATAATTACTGGGGTTTCACATTAGCATCACAACTTCTCTTAGAGAATGGTTAAAGAGGCGTTGTGCAAGATTTCTCACGAGTAGGTGTATCAAGTTTTGTCAAAATCTAACCAAACAAACCATAATGTTATGTTAAACTAAACAAATACGTAATCTAGTTTACAAACAGCGTGTATGTAATCTACTTTACAAACAGAGTAATACCATGTTTAGAGACATATTTGAAATAGCTTATTAATTGATTAATTAACACGTTTTTATTTTAACACGCTTCTTGCTTACAATATGATATATTTATTCAAATAAATCTACATAATATTTACAAACTAATAGGTAAGAACCACCTACATAAACAAACATTTAATTAATAAAATAATGCGCCACACCAACTCTAACCATTGTCAATAAAACTTACAATATGTATATTTTTCACATGACATACTTTTTTATGTTCGTGAAACCAAAGATGAATATGTTGCATTTTAAAATATTTTTTCGTCTGAATTGTGATTCATTCCATCAATTCTGAGCGGGTCGGTTTATATAAACAAGCCTAGGTAAAGATAAAAGTGTTTCCCATCGAATCTCTTTCTATTCTACAATCGCTAACGTCTCTTTTCTCTTCTATTAGTATAATTTGATCATGTTACTTAACGTTGAGATGATTATCATTCCCATAGGTACATTTGATTAGTTTCACGTTAACGTTTGTACAATGTCATCTTGGCTTAGCCAGCAGTTTTCTTCCTAAAACTAATAAATTGAACACAAGAAGATATTTAAAAAATCCTCATATGTACTAACATTATGTCTTTCTAACTTAACCTTACAGTTTTCTTTACTATACACTGCCAAAAACAATCATAGATAAATAGTTTATAATTAATATTGTACCTATATGTATACCGGCCCATGTATGAGCACCTGTGGCGACCTCCACATACAGCGCAACAACAACATAACATACTACAGCGCCATCTACCGAAGATACATCGAACTACGGAGTAACGAAGGAAACTACCAATTACCAATCCTGAATCGCGCAGTGACAGTTGGCGCGCCAATTAAGATACATACAACATCCCAACATCAACCGTTGGGCAGTTGGCCCGCCAGGCATGATCACCTCGCCTGGTCGGAGGATCCTCTCTTTGTGTTGGAGGGACATGACTCTCGTTCCCCCCAAAGTGGTGACCCCGACGTGATTGGAAGCAGCCTTCGATGCAGCATCAGCACGCCACCATCATGTTCACTCCCACAGCAAGTCTCACAGCCAGCCAGCAACCTCGGCCTCAACAGGGATACACCACACGCAGGAAGCGACCGCTCCAGCCTGGTTACCCCTACGGCCTCATCAGCGTCTAGGCACAGCACACTGCAACTACGGTCCATGTAAGCAGAGCATATCTCTCCCGTCTATGCAGCAGCCAGCCACTACGCAGAAACCGCCCCGACTCACTGGGGACCTCACCGCAGCACCGCGCACCGCACGCCATCCCGACTCACTGGGATCAGCGGACTTCAGCCCCGACTCACTGGGACTAGCGGCATTCAGTTCCAACTCACTGGAACTTGCGGCACTCAGTTCCGACTCACTGGAACTGCTCACTCCTGGCACTGGTAAGCTCCACAACAGAGCACAGACAGCTGACTCAACAACGTATCGACCTCCGGTCTTGGAGGGGAGTGATGTGGCGACCTCCACATACAGCGCAACAACAACATAACATACTACAGCGCCATCTACCGAAGATACATCGAACTACGGAGTAACGAAGGAAACTAAGAAACTACCAATTACCAATCCTGAATCGCGCAGTGAAAGTTCGCGCGCCAATTAAGATACATACAACATCCCAACATCAACCGTTGGGCAGTTGGCCCGCCAGGCATGATCACCTCGCCTGGTCGGAGGATCCTCCCTTTGTGTTGGAGGACATAACTCTCGTTCCCCCCAAACACCTGCCTACTAGTAGCTACTATTTATTGTTTTCAAAACTAGATGTATAAATAAATTCCTAAGTATACTTCGATCAAATATATTTGATCGAAGTAGGTATACCTAACAAAACCATCAAGATAGCATATAAATTAGACGCCATCAGTATGTATATATGTAAATATAAACACGCGCTGTTTATTAAAAGAGATTCTAATGATTGCATTTCAAGACCATATTGGCATAGCATGATAAATATAATCTATACTAATATTATAAAGCTGCGGAGTTTGTTTGTTTGTTTGAACGCGCTTATCTCAGGAACCGCTGGTCCGATTTGAAAAATTCAGTGTTAGATAGCCCATTTATCGAGGAAGGCTATAGGCTATATATCATTTAATATTATCACGCTAAGACTAATAGGAGCGGAGCACCAATGAAGAATGTTTAAACATGAACAAAAACGGGGGAAAATTATCACGCTACGGGTAATAGGAGACGCAAACGAGGTTGCTTGTGTCAGCTAGTATGTAATATAGTTCACCTAGTTCTACGACTTATCTTATTTTACTATATTACGTCATCGATAGGTTCTAGTCTACTTATCATCGAATAGATTCATAATTATTATGAATGAATAGATAAACACATTCAAATTAGAATGACAAACTTGATGATACCCAAAGAAGCGTAACAAGAAACCATCCGAATCCGTTGAACCCATAGATAGAACAACACGGTAAGGAGTAACCGTACACAAGTGTTCTCCTCTGTCAAATTATTTATAAGCCCAAATGGGCCTACGGCCTACGCGTGTGTTCATGTGTGTGAATTTGTGAATATTTGTTTTAATTGCTATGTGTGAGTTCGTGGTGGCAGGCGATTGTTTCTGTATGTGTAGTAGTGTATGGTAGTAGAGCCACGCTGATTTCAGCATGAATGGGCCGGCTCGACCGGGGCGGTACTACCCTCGCACAGAAAATCAACGTAAAATTACAGCGTTCATGCTGTCGTGTTTCGTTGGTGAGTGCGACTGGAGGCCCAAATAGTCTAGTCGACAAGTTCCACTTGTTGACTAGACTAAAAGATGCAGCAGCATCACTAGGCCGCCATGGTGTGGGTTGCCATACTGCATTGTCTGCATTCGCAGTGAGTATGGTGACCGCCACTCTTGGATTCTGCCTATGCTTTCCATCAGGCAGATATGGGAAAGGAGACACTATGGCTACTAACCTCTGGTCCACTCGTCTGTGTTGCCCTATATATATATTTTTTTTTTGGTTTATGGTTGAACCTAACGTCCACTTTCTGGTAGGTAAAGTTATGTTAGGCAAATAAGTAATTTTCGAGGGCCTTTTCCCTGAGCGGGCGGAGCACACACCCCCGTCGATGGCCTATGCGGTCGGAGACGACGGGGGTAGAGAGGACGATGTGCCGCCCGTTAGGGAATCGGAGGTTGGGGCGGCTGTTATTCGGATCCGTTCCAAGAACACCGCCCCCGGGCCGGACGGGGTTCCAGCCCGAGTGATGCCCCGAGCCCTCAACCATATGTCGGACCGCCTCAGGGAGGTGTTGGACGCTAGCCTGGCGTCCGGACGCTTCCCTGAGTGCTGTAAATGCGGGAAGCTGGTCCTATTGAGGAAGCCGGGACGGCTTGCCGATTCGGTCGCGGCCTATAGGCCCATCGTGTTGCTGGACGAGGCGGGTAAACTTTTTGAGAGGATACTCTCTGCCCGCATCGTCCGGCACCTCAGCGAGGTGGGCCCCGACCTGTCGGACGCCCAATTCGGGTTCCGAGAGGGGCGTTCGACGGTCGATGCCGTGATGCGCCTTAGGGCCGTGACCGAAGAGGCGGTAAGCTGTGGCGGCGTGGTGTTGGCGGTGTCCCTGTACATCGCCAACGCCTTCAATAGTCTGCCATTTAGCTGCATCAGGGAAGCACTCCACTACCACGGGGTGCCAGAGTACCTGAGGCGGCTAGTGGCAGACTATTTAGAGGAGCGTACCGTCGTGTACGAGGACCGAGAGGGCGTCTTGAGATGGCGACCCATGTCGTGCGGCGTTCCGCAGGGGTCTGTCCTTGGACCACTCCTGTGGAACGTGGGGTACGACTGGGTCCTTCGAAGTCGTCTGCCTCCCGGGCTGGGCGTAATTTGTTACGCCGATGACACTCTTGTCTCAGCCCGGGGGGCGAACTTCCAAGAGGCGGCGCGCCTGGCCACCTGGGGTGTTTCTCTGGTGGTCGGGCGCATCGAGGCGCTGGGCTTGCGGGTGGCCCTGGATAAGACGGAGGCCCTATTGTTCCATGGGCCCCGTCGTGGTCCACCCGCCGGCGCCTCCATAGAGGTCAACTCGGTCCTCGTACCGGTTCGGGCCCAGATGAGGTATCTGGGCCTGATCCTCGACGGTAGGTGGCTCTTCGACGAGCACTTCCGACAGCTTGGTCCGAAGCTGGTCGACGCTGCCTCCGCCCTTGGGCGACTTTTGCCCAATTTGGGTGGAGCCAGCGTCGCAACGCGACTCCTGTACACGGGGGTTGTCCGGTCGATGGCGCTGTATGGGGCACCGGTGTGGGTGGCGGCTCTGACTGCCCTAAATAAGGCCCGCCTCTGGCGGCCTCAGAGGGTATTGGCAGTCAGAGCCATACGCGGATACCGCACGGTGTCGACCGAGGCGGCGTGCGCCTTGGCCGGAACACCCCCGTGGGATTTGGAGGCGGAAGTGCTCGCCGAAGTTTATCGACGGGTGGCTGAATATCGGGCGGAGTATGGCTATCGCCCTCCGCCCGAAGAGGTACGCGACTGGCGTGAAGCCGCCCGTCGAGCCACGATGGCTAGATGGTCGTTCCGGCTGGAGACTCCACGCTTTGCCGCCGTGGAGGCTCTCCAGCCGGTCATCCTCGAGTGGGCAGGGCGGCAGCACGGGACCCTTTCCTTCCGACTGACGCAGGTCCTTTCCGGGCATGGTTGCTTCGGGAAGTACCTGCACTCGGTCGCCAGGAGGGAATTGAGTCCCGCCTGCCACCACTGCGACTACAGTGAGGACTCGGCCCAGCATACTCTGGCGATTTGCTTCGCTTGGGCGTCGCAGCGCCGGGCCCTCACTGCAGTCATCGGAGGGGATCTCTCGCTACCGGCCGTCATACGCTCCATGGCCGGTAGCGATAGCAGTTTTACCGCGGTCGCAACCTTCTGCGAAGATGTAATCTCGCAGAAGGAGGTGGCGGAGAAGGCCCGGGAGGATGATATCCACTCGGACCCAATCCGCCGCCGGCGAACCGGGCGGCGGAGGCGCGCCTATCAGCGCCTCATGCCGCCCTGAGTGTGGCCGCGGATGGTCGGGACGGGCTTTCCCCTCCATCCGCTCTAGTGGCCACCCGCGAGGGGGCGACGTACGCGTGTGCCGTACGTCGCCTAAATAGAGTTTTAACAGCAGACGGTGCCCGCTTCAGTGCGGGCAAGCGCTGGGAGGGGTC
This sequence comes from Diaphora mendica, assembly GCA_949125395.1. Classification (NCBI taxonomy): domain Eukaryota; kingdom Metazoa; phylum Arthropoda; class Insecta; order Lepidoptera; family Erebidae; genus Diaphora; species Diaphora mendica. Next base: position 35,898,537 of record OX421310.1, on the reverse strand, counting down.
CGGACGTGTTAATAACTGCAGTTCCCGGATTCCACCCTTCACAGGCGCAGAGTGGCACACCGTGTGGTTTTAGTCGGTTCGAGTCCGACACACCGCCCCGCCGCAAGCCCCGGTGGGGTGACGGTCCGAGGGGATTTCCACACGATAAAAAAAAAAAAAAAAGGCAAATAAGTAATTTCATGAACGCATCCAGTTCTATTTTTTCGTTGGTCTCTAGTGGTTAGCGTACGCGACTACAGATCAAGAGGTCTCAGGTTCGATTCCCGGGTCGGACTGCTGTTGGGTATTTTCAAGAAATTCTTGATAGCAGCCCGGAGTATGGAATATGGCGATGTTTCCCACCCGTGCCTCGGAGAGCACGTTAAGCCGTTGGTCCCGGTTGCCATGAACATAAATGGCAATCGTTATTGGGAAGTCAGTGCCCTCAATATACTGACAACTAGATCAACCTTCAAAATAAGTTCACCCTCAGGGTTACGGAGGTCCGATGCCAGTCGCTCCGTCTAAAAACTGATATTCAGGTAAAACCGGTTGAACTAGTAGCCAACTCCAAATCTTGGGAATGATAAAGGCTAGGAAGGAAAAATCCAGTTCTATTTTCATGCAATGAAATTTGAAATATTATTTGTATGTTATTATCACAGGTAGTTTATTCGTGATGGGCGCCGGCCTCACAGCTGAATGGGAGCCTGTAGCTGCTCGCATTGCCGATCCAGCGCTCTCGGCCAGTGCTGCGATAGTTCTCGTCATATTCAACTTCCCTTTCTGTAAGTATAGAATCAACAAAAAGAAAGAATTGAAGAAGCTGCTGCAGATCGAGAAATTTGTAGCTCGAACTTGGAAAATTATGTGATAAAAATTTATATCTCCAGTTATTATTTTTATAAGTAAGCAACAACCTTTCTATGTGAGCTCGTAAACTCCATAATGCACTTACATTTCAAATCAAAGACACAGCGGACAGAACTAGACTAATTTCAATTTGAACACAGTTGGTGTAAAAGTTTTATAATAATACTACAGAACTACAGATATCTTTAGCACGAAATGTTCTGTTTTAATCGTCGTTTCTTGTAAGTGCCACATTAGCAAGCAATCGACATATTCGGTTGTTTCAAACCGTAACGCGAAAGTGATTAAATATATATATGAATCCCATACCGTTTGGTTACAAGCTGAAATCTTGAATTATTACTGCCCAAATGTATAAATATCATATTTAAGAGTACCAGTAACAGTTGTATGTGGGAACTTATATTTATTGTACATGTCAAAGAGCTGAAAAAAGACAGTAGTATGGTATTATATGCTCAACATTATTATTTTTTTAGCCCCAGATTCATAGTAGCGAAAATCAGAAGAAGTTTGCTTAAAATTCCTAAAAATGTTTTTATTATTTAATTTAGTTTTTCGTTTAATTTACTTTTCAAACAAATATTGTCATATCTTATCGTCGGCCACAAAACCACAAATACTCCATATCAATAATTTTACAATATTCATGACTTTATTGGTTTGCTCCGATAACTTACTATGCGAACAACGACCGCAATAAAAATACCTAATAAAACACAAATACTGGTGTTGCCATTGAGTTTCAGCAATGTAAAGCAATAAATTCTGTAAAGCAATACAGACTACAAAGTCAATAATCCGCTATTATCACTTAATGAAGTGGAAAACAGCTGGTCTGAATGCAATGCAAGGCTTACGCAAATGTGCCGTAACTTGAGGACCATCGACCTCGACATCGACCATATTTTTTCATCAGTTCATGACTATATTCCTTTAGTCAATCAATGACATATAATATTATTTCTTAGTGTATGTTATCCATAGAGCTATTATAGATAGAGTAGGGAAGACATACGGCTGCCTGTAAGCGGAAACGTCCAATGCTTTCAAAAGAGAGAGAAGATCGCGGTACCCCATCTGTCTTTCTCTACTGACGCATGCGCAGTAAAGGACTAATAATGGTAATCCAATCATAACAATTAAGCGTCGAATCGTTCTGCTATGCTGCTTTTGCGCGTCAATTGCACATACGCGAGTAGAGAGAGACATAGGGACCGCGATCATCTCTCTCTTTCTAACCGGGTTACGGCTGGAGGCCTGGTTCCCATGCTCTATCTATACTACCTTTATGATGATTGCACAGTACGAGAAAACCATATTTCTAGAGAAGCAATTCAAGGCTTTCAGATGATGATTATTACGTTTATTATATTCTCCTTAAGCAGTGGCCACTTGTAATAACTGTAATGTAATTTGAAAAAAGAAGATTTTAATAGTCTTTTGTTTTTTTTTACGATGTAATAATGTAATAATTGTGTATTACGTAAAAAATATGATTTTTTTGTTGTATTTGACAATTTCCACAAAATGATCATATCAGAATCTGTGGTGTTAATTTAATTTTACTTTCGACTTCTGTTCGACTTGACGACTTTCATCTATAGGGAGTCAGTAGTCACTTTCTGTTTACACAAATCTCGTCACCATTCGCTTTTAATTTTGATTTTCAGTGTGACCAATGTGTTTCGGTTTGACTGTCAAAATATATTATAAAAACTCTAAAAATATATCGAATCTGCAATACATACATAATTATATTAATATTATTATTAGAAAAGTAGATATATTTTTAAAATTGACAATTTATCTCGTACGACTAAACTAATTAAATTATATGATATACATGTGGTATTGGTAAAGTTAGTCACAAATACTATTTCTGATAATGTTTTTTTCTTAAACAGTACGGTCAGCTGGGTTAGTGCTACTCCAAACAGTTCCTGAAGGTTTAGGCGCCTGCGATCTACGTACTGCAGCTCTACGCGTTGCAGGGGTGCTGGCAATACACGAACTCCATGTCTGGCAAATGCACAGGGATCGTGTTGTCGCTACTGCACACATCGTTTACCGATCCCACCAGGTACAGTAGAAAATAAATTCTATTACTATTATACTACAAAAAATTCATTTGCAAAATGAAAATTAAGTTTCTGTGTGGATTAAAATAACTTTTTGGTTTAAAGGCCATCGAACTAGAAGAAAGAGTTGGCAATGGAATCTATAAAAATCAGAAACACGCTGTACTAAGTAGTACTAAATAATAGGAAAAATATCCATCATCCATATCGTGTTATGCCTCAATGAATCTTCAAAATGAACATTTAAATACAGCTCACAGCAATAATATTTGACTCTTATGTTTCCAGGATTACCTGAAGAGTTCTGGACTAGTCACTGACATATTTAAACGTCACGGCATTAATCAGGTCACATTGCAGCCTGAGTTCATGCTTACTTCTGCGTTAGGTAATGTCAATGTAAATTTCAAAGTATTTTCTATAATTTGTTATAGTTATATAACACTAGTTGTTTACAGAATATAGATGTACCTAATCCATAACTAAACAAGGTACTGTTGATTAAAACCTATATTCAGCTATATAAATATTTAGGTTGCAAATTCGCGAATTATCACACCCACCGCCTACGTTTTATTACCCGACTGCGAAAGGAGGGTTATGTTTTTCGAGTGTATGTATGTATATTTCTTTGGCACGCCCTAGAGCCTAAACGGCTTGGCGTATTTTTATGTGAGTGGTGTCAATAGATTCGTCTTAGTCGTAAGAGTGACACTGGGTACATCAAAATTAAAAAAAAAATTGTAAATTAAGGATTTTTGGCGCCAAAAAGTAATATTAAAAAAATTAATGTTTTCAAAATACATCGAAAGTGGTATCAAAATAAAGATTTTTACTGTGAATACGAATTGAAATAAAACTTATATGTTTTTATTGTTAAATATTGACGCAGTCTGGTTTTTTTTTTTAAATAATTTGTACTTGTTTTACTACTACCTTTATAAGACCTTTCTAACGCCTGTAAAAAATCACATAGAACTCATAGTGTCACATCCTGAATAAATGACCAGAATCCCGATAATGACACACAACATCTCATGAATATAGATCCAGATTTTGACATGGATCCATTATTTACCACAGTGACACTCAAATAGTATTTGTTTTAGCAGAATATCCTACTTCCTACTAATATTATAAACGCGAAAGTTTGTAAGTATGGATGGATGGACAGATGGATGTATGTTTGTTACTCTTTCACGCAAAAACTACTGAACGGATTTGGATGAAATTTTACAGTAATATAGCTTATAGATCAGAATAACACATAGGCTACTACTTGCCGCGATAACCGACATATAGGCGGGCGAGCCTCGGCCAGCAACTAGTAAAATATATATATATCTTTGTCGAATCGTCTTGGACATAGTAGGTCTAGCAACTCTGTGTTAGTTAATAAACTTGAGATACCATAGAATCACGCCATAGTATTGAAATGTTATGTTTTTATCATTCACTTTCAAACGGAACCGCAATCTTAAATATTTTAGCATTCAGCAGTGTTCCCGAGTTTCTTTTTTTCGCTGTCAGAAAAACTGCACCCTAAAAATTTATATTATACTAGCTGATCCGGCGAACTTCGTACCGCCATATTTATGACCCACGTAACATCGTTTACGTTTTTGTGAATCTAAACCATTCCCAGATCCCCTTGAACACACACAAAAAATTTCATCAAAATTGGTCCAGTCGTTTAGGAGGAGTTCAGTCACATACACACGCACACAAGAAATATATATATTAAGATTATAATATTAATAAAATAATATTTCGTTTCCAGGTACAGATGAGGATAAGAAAGCATTCATAGACTTTGCTAATTTGGGTTGTTCTTGTCCGTGTGCCAAGGAGTGCATTGCGCCGCGATGTTGTGAGCCTCCGAAAATACCTACCATAACTCGTATTTAGCCGTATTATATAATATAACAATGGGTTATATAATGGTCGGAACTCTTCATTATTTCTCGAAGTAACAACTTCGACGTTATGTTTTGAAACAGCCACCTACTCTTGCCCATAATAGTAGTTCTGCCTTGTAAATACTATTCCTAGTACTAAGCGATAGATATAATATTATTATACTCTGTCCATTTCTTTATTTTCTTTTTGACAGTTCAAGAAATTTTGAAATTAGTGACGCCCTCACCGATTACAGATTCGATTTGAAACGAATAGCGATTTTATTTATGAAGAACTTTCAATCGATTTAATTAAATATTTTTTGTTGAAATATGAATTATTCCTTTATTAGTTTTTTATATTATGTAAGAAATAAACAAAAATATAAATAATAAATCTGTAAATTAGATGAATGAACAGAGTTATTGTTCTTTACTCTTGGTTTGATCCTAAATTCCAAGATTTCGACTTGATTCCTTGCAAAAATTCAATCTTGGAGTCATAGATACTATTTTTATTTCCTTTTTTTATTAAATTTACAGAAAAAATACTTACATGAAGTCAAATTATTTTTATCATATGATCGATTTATCGTATTTCAAGTACTGTTTTATAGTCTGTGGTTGTTTGTTATGCACACACCACTTCACTAAAGTACCGTCACCGTCAATAAAGTATGACATTACTGTAGTACATATTTCCGAAAAAAAATATGGTAATTCATAGGCGTGAGCTGTCAAAAAGAAAATAAATGAATGGACAAAGTATATTACAGTAACATATCAAGAGTAACCAATCTTATTCTTACAGATCTCGAAGCGTATCTGTTGCCGTGACATATAAACTGTGTCGCTTCTTTGACTGTTGTAATCAAAATTTAATTTCTGAATAGAACAATTGAAAAACCATGAAATATGTTAATTTGCCGGCCTTGTACGCTTACATTGATAGTAAAAACAAATTGTCTTTTAAGTTATTCCCGTTGTGCCAAAAGTTGAAATGATTAAGGTGTAATATTAAGAATAGAACCAAAGAAGTTCGTTTGAGTGTTGCGGTGCGCGACGAAATTTCTAATCGTAGCAAATAACAGAGAGCCTACAAGTGAAAGTTAAAAGAATAAAAACATGGTTCGCGAACAATTGTCACTCGAGTGCACTCGCTAGCCGTGTCGTCGCTGACACCGAAATGAATATTATCAACGTAATGACATAGGTTATTGTTGAAACATAAATAGATATTGTGTTCTTATAGTCACAAAATAACTTTATTTTGCGCTAGCATAGAATCAATGGTAAGTAGCAAGTACAATTTCACTTAGCAGTGAAATTTTACTTGTTACTTGCCATTGATTCTATTCATCAGAGAGAAAACCGACATATTTAAAAAAAGATGTAGATATTTTATTCATATTGAATGTAAAAAGTTACACATAACATTGTAAATTGTTATATTTTTGTTTATTACTGTTCTGGGGCACATTTATTTATTTAATATGTTTTATATTGAAATATATATATTTTTCGGTACTTTTATACGACAGAGGTAGCGTACAAAGAGACTGTGATGTTCCTTTACAGTATTAAGTCTTCTAGGAAAAGTTAATAACTATGTTATATTATAACTATAGACAATTATTGTTATAACAATAATGATGTGCAAATAGTAGTTCGTAAGTGTTTTATGTACAAAGTGTTGTTGATTATTAATTTGATGACAAATTAAACTAATTTTACAATTATATTGCATTGTTTTGTTGGTAATAATTGATTTACTAATAATCTCTAATTCTGCTTTTGGTACATTAGACGAAACTATTCACGAGAATCTGTACCAAAATCGATGCATCTCGTAATCGAGAAATTAATTATTTTTCATTATTTATTCTCTCAGAATACACTTCTTAATCGATTTTCAAGTGGTGTGACCATTTTGTGAAAGTAGATAAGTAAAATAAGGAAAGTTGATATTTTTATGAGAAATGTTCCAACGAGGCGCGGCACTTGTAGTTAGAGTGGTCTTTTCATAAGTGCTCTCAAAAGTTTGAATAGTTCGTGTCGCAAGTACCTATCTAACATTGGTATTCAATGTTTTTCAACAACTTCGAGAACAGCACCGTTAGTGCCGGTAGTAAGTACCTACATGTTCATGAAAAACATGTTAAGAAAATTTCTTATAGACTCTCACGACTGTTCTTTCATAAGTTACATTCGCAAGATGATATTCTCAAAACACGTATTGGTCACCTGATGTCACTTCTCACAGCATACATACCGGTGTAATAAAACAAACTACCCGTATAATAAGATGTTTATTGGCTATATCAATAATACATATTAAGAACACTTTCTATCGTCTACGTAAAACAGTTTGATGTATACATATACAGCTAATAAAATATTTTATAGACATTTATATATAAGTTTAGATATTAGTTATAACCAATTAACCTACCTACTGACGCAATATCAACGTACGTGGTCACGTCATAACCGAGATCAGAGGCGGATTAACCCTAAGGCAAAGTAGGCACGTGCCTAGGGGCGCGAGGTTGCTTAGGGGCGCGAGGTTGCTTAGGGGCGCGCGCGCAAAATTTTTCAGCGTTGTTTTGTTAGAATCGTAGAAAATTTTGTTATCTAATTTTACAGTCATGTTTATTCGTAGCTGCTCAACATTCTATAGAAATTTACTGTGTTATAGGAAATTAAACAAATACGAATTCTTTTTGTAATTTAATCTTCATAGTCATTGACTTGCTGGACGACGTCAGTTGTATTTATTTTACGGCATTGGGACGGCTTGCAGGGGCGGCTCTTGATCAATCGCCGACAGTCCTTCACCTCGCCGGCCGCAGCATTCTATATATACAAGAACGCCATTTAACAATGTGTATTGGTATAGCAACTAAGTTCTATTATTATAGGTATATAAAACAAATCGGTGTGTGTACAAATACTATTAAAGTATTGGTAATAAAACTGCTTTAACTAAACTATCCAGAATCATCTTTTTTGTTGCGTGATTTTACCCAAAGAAAGTTTTGCACTGAACATACACACATCAAAAGTGTCTAGGGATCAAGCATTTTTATGCGGATTTCTTGAGATTGAGATGTGGCTTTGGCCCTGGCCTGCTCAGTCGCCAGACTTGAACCCGATTGAGCATGCATGGGATATGCTACAGAGAAGAGCTCTGCCGAATATGGAGGGTATCCAGTCGCAAGAAGACCTTTTTTTGTTGTTGCAACGAACATGGGCGGCCATTCCACAGCGTGATTTGGATGAACTCATTTTGAGTATGCCAAACCGATTCTTGTGTTGTTAGTGTTCGCGGTAGAAACACGGATTATTAATTGTTTAAGTTACCTAATAAAATTTTAAAGAAAACTGTTATTTCAGTCTTTTTTCGAACTTTAATGTTAGTGGTTCAAATGTCAAAAATCCCTTTATTAGGAAAATGGCAAATTTCTTTATTAATGCAAAGGTGACTTGGTTTATCGTTACTGTGACAAACGAAAACACTTTATTTGATGAATCCTTAAAGAAAATTTTAATTAATATCAATCAGGAGAAAAGTTATTGCAAAAATATATGTTGATCCCTAGACACATATGTTGATCCCTAGATACTTTTGATGTGTGTATTAGTCACTCTTTTGTTGTTGCTATATAATAAAATTAGACACAAGACATTATCAGAACAGATTTTCGAATTTTGCAATAAAAATCCAACAAAAGAATACCCATGAACTTCACATAGGCTATTTGACAATATTGAAAATAAACTATGGATTGTGGTCATCCTATCAGATAAAAGCCTAAAAAGACATATTTCACTATGAATTAAACAAAATAATGTGATTTTTTCGCAGATTGCACGAAATAAATTGTAACAATTTTTTGAAATATTTTCTGCGACATGAACGCCTTGTGATTTGTTGCAACTCTGGTGACGTCACACGCTAGTAAACGAAAGATTCCTCGACTGAGTATTGTTCGCGTTTTGTGAGTTTGTTTACTAGCGTGTGACGTCACACGTGTCATGTGACCAGCGCCATTATAGAAATGTCGTTTTTTGACGCGGTTGTCAAACTTGAACTTTATCCTTAATTTTAATTCATAATACAGTAGAAATTCCGCAAAATATTAACGCAGTGTGCTTATTACGTAATAAAGAATAATTTAAAACGATTTCCAAAAATCAGTCAAATAGCCTATTGTCTTTAAATTCAAACAAAGATAATATTATAATGTTGTGGATGCGGACTGCCAAGAGAAGGATGATTGGTGCATCTTGGAGGTAGGTTTTCATTCAGCAGTGAACGGCGATAGACTGATGATGCATTGAATGAAAATGCTCAAACTTGTTTCCGTCATCGTTCCACAAGGCAAGATTTCTTCCCCATTACTTGGATAACTGGCACTCCACCACTAATGCGCTTTTCAAGACACTTTTTGCCTCGCACAACAACTATCCTCTCCGGTATTTCCGGACCGATCACCATAATCTGGAAGAAAAGAGCGTCTCAACTCTTGCCTCAAAGGCTGGCTACGCGCTTATGATTCCTGAGTTACAGACGCTTATGGACGGCGGCAGTCTCTTTCCATCGGATGAACCGTTGATTGTTTACACGCTCTGTCTTAAAAAAAGGTCTTACCAGAATAAGTCTAAAGTTGAGCTTTATTGCGAAATCGCAGTCTCCCGTACATACGGTCCACCCTAGCCAAGGTCCCACCTCGCAATTTTCTTCCGCTAAACATACACACAAACCATTGGTTATACATCATCAGAACTTGCCACTTAAATTAGTGGTTGTATGATCTTGATATTTTAAAACGGCAAAACCGTGTCAGGCGGATCTGGTTAGTAAACTACCAACAACCCTTGCCCTTAAAAGATATAATTTCACTAGGACTTGTACATAACTTTTTAACCCAAAACATCATAACTTGAAAAACAGTATTAGGCCTATTATTATTTTTTGTATTTAATCAGATGTCGGATTGTTACAAAGTAGGTAATCTATACTTATAATAAAAATGTAACAGGTCTAATTCTGTACATTAAAGATATTTAGAATTTTTTTTTTGGAGGGCTCTTTATAATCGATACTGATGCCAAATCCGTAATTTTTTTCATTTTTGTCTGTCTGTCTGTCTGTATCTTGGCCGCGCATCACGCCGAAACTACTGAACGGATTCAAATGAAACTTGGCATGATTTGAGTTCGTACTAGGTACATACTAGGTAGGTAGTACATAGGGTACTTTTTATCCCGAAATTCAGCACGGTTTCCTGGAGAGCGGGGATGAAAGTCAAAATATGTACTTAGTTGTAATTCAATAACACATAGTCCGATTTCATTAATTCTTTTTTTACTTGAAAGAAAAAAATAATAGATAACCGGGAAAATTGTTTTTTTTGTCCGCGACTATACACTGCCTGTGGGAAGCTGAGACAGAAATGTAAATATGGCGGTACGAAGTTCGCCGGGTCAGCTAGTACATAAATATAATTCAATATCTACTGCTTATGCCGCGTGTTACAATCTAATAAAGACATTGTTTTTTGTCATGAATTTTATGTGAATTGTGTTACTTAGCAATGCTACTGATTAAATTGTGCTTACCCTTTTAGGCATCAGAAGCGAGATGTTATGCAAGCATGTAAAAAAATACGATGAAAACTATCTAATATGGATATATTACCTACACATTGCTTGTACTAACTCACTGGAGTCAAATGATTACAAGTCATGTTCCGTCACAGTTCTGATTAAGCATGGACTAAAATATTCGTCTAATGGCCCTCACCGCTATCTATCTATACTTATAATAAAAATGTAACAGGTCAAATTCTGTACATTAAAGATACTTGAAAATTTTTTTTGGAGGGCTCTCTATTATCGATACAGAAGCCAAAACTGTAATTTTTTTCATTTTTGTCTGTCTGTCTGTCTGTCTGTATCTTGGCCGCGCATCACGCCGAAACTACTGAATGTATTCAAATGAAACTTGGCATGATTTGAGTTCATACTCCGAGGTAGGACATAGGATACTTTTTATTCCGAAATTCCGGACGGTTTCCCTGTGATGGGAGATGAAAGTCAAAATGTGTAATTAATTGTAATTCATTAACGAGTAGTCCGATTGCAATAATTCTTTTTTTGTTAGAAAGGAGATACTCTGAAGATTGTAGCATTAATTGTTTAATTTATCACAATCTCTCTATCTATTGGAAAAAAATATATAAAGAATTTATCATTACGAAATACAACACGTAGAGACATCTTTTGGAAGCCATGCGTAATTAATAACACTTTGATTAATATATCGTGGAATAATCGTAGAACGTATTACGTATAATTCGGTGTAGCATTAAGTATTTGATTTATCGCAATCTCTCTATCCATAGGAAAAAGAATATCTATATCTCTCTGTAGACGTCGAATCTGTGTGTTTGGTTGTGCCCGCATGACTTAAATATTCAAAATAATCGTGGGAACGTTTTATGCACAAGCATTGTGATTAATGTGGTATGTAGTTAGTATTTGATAGGTAGGTATTTGTTTTATGTTCTCTCTTTCCATAGACAGGGTTGTTTTAAATTTAATTGAAAAATTTCTTTGCTTAAAACAACGACATCTTTTGGAATCAAGTAACTAACTTTACAATAGGTACGTTATATGATTACTCTTTTTAACGTTTAATAAAAATGTAACAGTTCAGTTCTGTACATTAAAGAAATTTAGATGATTTTTTGGGAGGGCTCTCTAATCGATACTGAAGCAATTACATTTTCATGAAAATTGTTTGTGTGCTTAAAACAGCGACATCTTTTGGAATCAAGTAACTAACTTTACAATAGGTACGTAATATGATTACTTTTAAACGCATAAGAAAAGTGTATAAGATCAATTCTGTACATTAAAGAAATTTAGATTTTTTGGGAGGATGCTCTTATTGATACTGAACCAAAAACTAGAATGCCATAAACGTTAAATGGTCATTTATAATTATGATATTTATTTTAAGTTTAAAATACTTGAAAGAGGAGTAAACATATAACATAATAGTTCATCATAATTTACCAGAAAATGATACAAAACATCTTTATGATAGGTATATAGGTATAGGTATGAGAGGTTATGGTAGTTTTTTTAAACGAAGTTTTTTTTTAGGATTTTGTCAGGTTATAGCATAGGTATAAGCAGGCGATTTTTGTTGTACCTAAATAATTAGCAAATAGTCTTTTGTAGTTACTAATTGGTTTTCTCGGTATTTTTAGAATTTTGTAAGGTTATAGCATAGGTACCTAGGTACCTATAATTTACTTTTTATAGGATTTTGTTAGGTTATTGGTATAGGCATAGGTAAGCAGATGTTTTTCGTTGCAAATATTTCATTACTTAGCCTTATTTGTTGGTGTTTTAATTTCTTTTAGTAAGTTGTAGATACCTTCCATTTTTTCGTTGAATTAGTTGTAGATACTTAATTAATTTAGTTTTATTTACGCTTTGAAAATAAGCTTCATTCGTTATGTCTAATTTTTCATTTAACTGTAGTGATAAATTTAACATTGTTTTTCGTATTCGATTTTATCACATCACACTAATTTATAAAAGCTAATGTTTGTGAGGGTGTATGTTTGTTACTTCATCACGCAAAAAGCACTGGACGGAATTGGATGAAACTTTACAGTAATATAGCTTACTAGCTGTTGCCCGCAGCTTTGCTCGCGTGGAAGTTGATTATTTACAATATATTTAATTAAAACTGTGTAAGTATGTATGAATAATTTATTCATGTTTTTAAACGTACCTATTTATTTATTTTTAATCAATAGCCCATTAAAAAGGATTTCATACTAACGTTCGACCCTTATTTTTAGCCCTTTAGAAATAGAATTCCCATAAATGATGATATAGGTATTAATTTATTTGTACTTAAAAGCCTAAGGACAAAGTTTCAGGCTACTAAATTAAAAATGACTAACTTCCAAACTAATCTACTTACGACATTTCAACACCTAATTCACCCCTTAGGGGTAGAAATATCATTTATGGGATTTCCTTTTGAGGGCGCTCTGGTTCCCTGGTTTCTAGAACCCGAGACGGTGTGCGGTTTTTAGTCGGTTCGAGTCCGACATAACCACCAGTTGGTGATATCCGAGGGAATTTCCGCACAAAAAAAGAGGTAGATATAATATCCAGAGACACTTAGTATCTACGCGTTTTTAACTATTAGCCCAAAGATAATTTTTCATGTTTCTAACTTAAAAAAGACGGACTTCCATACAAACTTTCAACCCCTATTTTACCCTCTTACGGGTAGAATATTGGGAAACGCTTAAATACGTATCTCCTATTTTTTTATCAATAGCCCTAAAATAAATTTTCATGTTTCTAACTTCAAAACTGACGGACTTCTAGACTAACCCGCTTACGAAATGTCAACGCCTATTGCATCCCTTCAGTGTAGAATATCGAGAAAGGCCTAAATACGTATCTATTCATTTTTAATCAGTAGCCCAAACCAAAAGAAAAGTTTCATGTTTCTAATTTAAATATGCCAAACAAAGTTCAACCCCTATTTCACCCCCTTAGGGGTAGAATATTAGGAAACGTTGAAATACATATCTACTAATTTTTATAAGTAATCCAAAAATAAAGTTTCATATTTCTTAAATAGCCCTAAAATAAACTTTCATGTTTTTAACTTCAAAAATGACGGACTTCCAGACTAACCTACATACAAAACGTCAACCCCTATTTCACCCTTAAGGAGTAGAATATCCGCTCTATCTATCAGAAACGCTTGAATACGTGTTTACTCATTTTTAATCAGTAGCCCAAAAATAAAGTTTCATGTTTCTAACTTAAAAAATGACGGACTTCCATACAAACTTTCAACCCCTATTTCACCCCCTTGGGGGTAGAAATTCCAAAATTCCTTCCTTAATGGGTATCTACTTAATGAAACGATCATACTCACCAAATTTTGTATTCCCAAGTTTAATAGTTTCCGCTCGGCGATGATGAATCAGTCAGTTAGTCAGTCAGGACATGTTATTTTATAAGTATAGAAGATACATCAGATTAACACATAGGTTACTGTTTGCCGCGATAACCGACATACACGCGGGCGGAGCCGCGGGCAACAGTTAGTACTTATAATAAAAATGTAACAGGTCCAATTCTGTACACTAAAGATATTTAGAAATTTTTTTTGGAGGGCTCTCTATAATCGATACTGAAGTCAAAACTAATTTTTTTCATTTTTGTCTGTCTGTCTGTCTGTATCTTGGCCGCGCATCACGCCGAAACTACTGAATGGATTCAAATGAAACTTGGCATGATTTGAGTTCATACTACGAGGTAGGACATAGGATACTTTTTATGCCGAAACTCAGAACGGTTTCCTTGAGAGAGGGGATGAAAGTCAAAATATATACTTGGTTGTAATTCAATAACACATGGTCCGATTTCATTCAATCTTTTTTTACTAGAAAGAAAAAGAATTAAAAGATTACGGGAAAAGTCTTTATTTTGTCCAACGTTACCCAGAATACCATTTTAGGTAGATATTGTTTTATCTCGGATACTCATACCATAATATCGTTTTAGTTATACAAAAGCTGTTATTACGTAACTATCATAATATATCTATGATATAAGCACAATCTAGTGATTAAACTATTTTAAGAGTTTAATTAAACATCGTTACTGGGACAGATACGTTTCTATTCGTATTCGAGACGCTTAGTGTCGGATTAATCAGTAATTTAATCAGGACTCCTAATCCTTAATAACAATTATATCCACACAATTTAGGTCATACATTAAGAAACCTATTTCTTATGTTATCTTGCGGAGAAATTCTCTCATTAGAATAAATAGCCACATCAATTAATTTAGAAATATAATTATGTATTTATGTTTAATGCTTATTCGGGCCAAATCTATATGTAGATATCATTTATTGTGACAAAATGAAAATATAGTTAGCGAATGAAATAAAATAGATTTATCAAAGAATGTAGCTCGACACGCAAACGCGACTTCTATTGAGCATATCTATTATACATATTATGTATAATGACTCTCGTGTTAAGTTGTTGCTCTCGATGAACTCCGAAAATATCGAACCAATTTTCAAGTTCCTTTTTAAACGTGTGTTTTGCTGGCGTGCTTAAGATGGGATCGTTAACATCACGATGACATTAATAGGAGCCAAGCATGATTGAAAATAGACTCAGACAAAATTGCGTAGGTCAACTAGTAGGTAATATTATAAATATGAAATTGTAAATAAGTATAATTTAACTACTGTTTAAAAGATACCGAAGTTCGCCGTAACATCTAACTACTCAGCTCTATACTCTTTGCGCTGTAGCATGGTGCGGGTGACTTTCGTCGTTTCGTTCGTTTCACTCTTGAAAGTTGCCTTGATTTACATATTATGACTTAGTATTTCAGCTGTACCACATTCTCAATATATTCAATCATTAATAACTGTAGTAAATTAAATTAAACCAACCAGAATCGTCGTACAGGCAACTGTCACCCGCACCATGCTACAGCGCAAAGAGTATAGTAACCAACTACATCTTAGCATTGGACTCTGACATAATATTTCCGACATGGAAAGCCGTGAATTGTTTCCTAGTTTACATTGTGTAATCTATGAAGTAAATGCATGGTATTTTACGACATGCTTAGCATATCGTGTGAACAAATGTAACAAAAACTCACCATGCAGTGATGGGATATCATTTTGTATAACTTCATTGTCTTGGTGAGAAGGCGTAGGCTTTAGCTTTTTTTCACTAACCTCGATTAGTTTCGCTTGAGTTGACTCGTTCACTTTCGATTTAGGCTCTGCGAACATTTTTTTAAAGACAATAAACGCATTATATGTATTACGTTATGCGTAGAAGATAGTGTTTTATAGAAAACACGAAAAATAACGGGCAAGGCATTCTCACACTATCATCGGTTTAAGCTAAAATATGATGATATAAGTAGGATAAAAGATGACTTAACTTTACTGGCAAGATCCTGGCAATAATATACTAACAGGTATTTAAATTTAATTTTATAATTATATACTTATAAAAACAAATAGAGCCAGATAGAACTGCAATTTTAGTTACTGTAAAGCTTAGGTATAAAAACTAAAAATATGTTTGTACTTATATAAATTAGACGGTATTGTCATGTAAAAGTGTCGGTAAATTAAATATTTATACTATAAATGTATTGCTTTATTTTTACAAAACGCACCAAATAAGCGATAATTAATATATAATTATTTATATATCGTTATTGTATAGGTACCTACATAAGATAAAAGCAGAGCAAAAAATGAGTTACAAGGTTGTAGACGTAACAACTGGCGGTCATACCGCTCACGGTGACTTCTTCCAGACCGATTCTCCCAGACAATCTTAAATAAATATTACCGTTGTTAGTGGTGGCATTGAGCAAGGTCCTGCAAGCCTGCAGGCAGTGGTCTCTGGTGCGGAAGTTGTTCCCGTTCCCGCCGCAGCCGCTGAAGCCGAAGGGCTCGCATACGCCCCGCGCCCACTCATAGAACCAGCGCTCTTCATAGCCACGGCAGTGGCCCACTGACATAGGCAGTTTGCACACTTCTGTATAGGTATAACAAATAGCATTTTCACTATAATTAGCCCTTAAGTGTAAATTATTTTATTTATTCTTCATTTTACAGCCCTCGTTTTTCAAAAGAACTTTACAATAAAGTTAATAAATATCTTGAATACATTAAAATGATTTATATACTTACTTTATATTCTTTATATACTTTAAAATAAGAGGTATATCAGAATTTTTGTAATCTGATTCTGGTATTCTTATTTTAATAAACGCTTTAGCTTAGTTGAGCGAATTCACTTAGTGCTATGTAAGTAAGTGAAATGTTTCATTTTTTTTTTTCAATTCCCAACGAAGTAATTTGTTAGAAACATTAGAAATTAGAGCATCATTTACCATGTGACACGGTGGTGTTTATGCAGCTAATATCCTCTCCATCACATAACGCCTCTTGCTGCGTCAACGTGAACTGACATCGATCCATATGCTCTTGAACTGCACTCTCCACAGCCGGGTCATCGTGCGTCATATTTTCTACTGGATACTCCTAGAGCAAGAATCTAATTTCAGCTATATAAAGTATTTTATAACAAATATTAATTAATGTAAACGAAAAAAAAAGTGAAAAAAGGAATTCAAATTACGCTTGCAGGATACAATCACAATAATTTTATACACTGACTGAACTTTAAATGTTTTGTACCTAAACTTTTTTTTGTCATTTTATCTCAAATAATTCCTTAAAGCAATAAGTAGGTGTATGTGTGCTTGCAAACTCTTACCAAGCGGCAGATAGAATACAACTTACAATGGCTTGGAACTGCGCAAATCTTCGATTCCATTGCGCCAAAAGCCTTCGCGACATTTCGTGTTGCACTTTATCGTCCCGCGCGATGTACAATCGAGTACGTAGACGATGTCCACGCCCACATTTCGCCGAACACGGTGACCAACTGCCCCATGACGTCACACGGCAATCACCTCGTGTTATATCCTTTAACAGTAAATGGCCAATAGAATTCTATCATGTAACGCAAATATAATAATGATGTTTTATCAAGAAACTTACGACGAAAAACCAATCGAAGTTAGTTGCATTGTTGGTTCGGTTTCCAGTTGGTCTGAAAAAGAAGAATAGTTTTAAAAGCCCTTATTTACTGATTATTATTTAGGAAAAAAATCATTTGCATGTACGACCACCATAATAAATAAATAAATAATATTTCCAACATCTAACACAGCAACTAAGCAGAGCCTTTGTTATGAGTACTAGACAACTGATATAAATACATATATACTTTTTTTGGAAATACATTAATATTATATTTACATAGAAACATCCAAACTCCTAAACAAATATTCGTAGATCATACAAACATTTGTTCCGACCCGGGAATCGAACCCAAGACCTCAAGCACAGTAGTCGCATACCTTACCACTGCGCCACTGAAGCAGTCAAGTCAGTCAGTCGCTGGATCCGGTACGTATTCTGATGGAACAGCATGACTTATAAAAATTATATTATCAAACGGAAACATAGGCTCGCATTTTAAAGACACACAGGTGGCAAATCCAAATGTTGATTCTTAATATTTTGTTACATTACTATTTAAAGAAAATAAATGATAAAGTGGAGAAAATCACACTTCGATGATTTTAACTTTATAACATACAAAGAAAAGAAATCTCACTTCTCACAGGGTCCAATGTCGCACGGCATGGCTTGACTCAGTATTGTCCTGGCACGGTATCCAACATGACATCGTTTATAAGCCTTATCTGCTACATAATGCCTTGTTCTTGAACGCACCCCGCAACCTTCGCACGGCGACCATTCAGACCACGCGGACACAGCACATGGACCAGTCGATTCCGCTGGATCCGGTTCGTATTCTGATGGAGCTCTAGCATGACATATAAAAATTATTGAATTGTAAAAAATGACAAACTAAAAGAACTGAACTGAACAGACTCTCCTGTACACATAATAGAAGATTATATTAGACTGCATTAAAAGGATCATCTACGACTACATTACAGGCAGGATTAAATGTAGCAGAGATAGGCATCTGAAACTGATGTTGTGACGAAGATGGGTAAAATAAAGTTTATGTATGTCTAATATCTCCCTGCTTTAAGAAACAAAGTGGTAATAATGAGAGTGTAAATTCTGGCAGACATTCATGTCATATGGAATCCACGTATTGAGTGTTTGAGTTTCAAAAATTTAATAGTGCCTTAAAAGAGAATTTCCTTGATTGGAAGAGAATGCGTTTTCTGCATGTCCCGATATACGAAATAAGTGCATAAAGTTTATAAATTAGTAAATAAAAGTATACAATGTACCTGCAATGCATCCTCGGTCCATGACACCTTTTGTAATCGGTGAGCGCTACCCTGCAAGCCTCTGCATAAGCTCTGGCGGGCCATACGTATTGCCTTTGCCGAGTTGCGCGTCCAGGCCCACACGATACACTGCAAGGTCCCCAGGCACCCCACGACTCAGTAGTGCAAGCGCCACCGCCTCCTCCGAGAGTAGCTCCACCGTGAAACTTATGCATTCTGTCTGCGCCTTCACCTTCTACGTGAACTCAGAGAGAAAACAATCTGAATAAAGAAGCGAAGACCTTTCGAACTAAATGAAAGACGTAACATGTTGATCCTTTATAGTAACTTAACTGAAACATACTTGTCACAGGTTATATAAAACGGAATTTGATAAAATGGGAAATATTATAAGATGCCTAAATTTAAACACTACTTCGAGGTATTTACGTGGAAGAACTGTCTAAAGTTAACCATAAATAAAATGCACAGTAACACTTGATGCTTTAATAAAAGAACTTACAAGTCATGTTAAGTGCAGTTGGGTACTACATGAGCAGTAAAAAAGTACCCGATTGACCGAACTTTACTCGGTATTTCTATTTTGGTAAATTTTCTAAAAATGAATCCTAGCTAGATCGATTTATCTCCCCGAAACCGAATACTCGTATTAGATCCCATAAATCCCATTATCCATAAAATCATAAATCCATAAATCCCATATACCACCAGTCCTACGTACTCTTACTCTTAAATCGGCTGAAGATAATGATTTACAAGCAGGTTGAATTAAATTCCAAGCCGTATTAACGAGACGATAAAAGCGTGATAAAAAGGACTTTAGTTCTAAATTACCTGAAGCATTACTGGCGGCATCACAACTCTTCTCATACAGCCGTAGTCGTGTCAACCTTAATCGTGCAAAAGGTCGCATTTCTCCTGCAGAGTTGTAGAACGGAGAACGAACGTCTCTAGGCCAATCCGGCCGCAAAGCCCGCACCGGGGCCGAAGGCAATGTTGGTGTACGGCGAGACTGACAGATTAAAGTCGAAATTAGAATGCTGTTCCATGAAGAAAATGCAGTGGGTATTACTCGAATATAGGGGATATCCGGATCCCCGCTACTTCTGTTAAGCTAGTATTTGTAATAAATATTCCAATGTGTTTTTAATAAATAAAATTCAGAGAGACCAGAGTAAGATAATAATGGTGATAATATACAGAAGTAAAGACGTGACTTACCATGTAACTGATGCCATTATCTGTTCCAGCATCATAGGGATACAATGGAACTGTTGCAGATGAACTCCAAGTACAATTAACATTACATAGTTCCAATGCAGAAACTCCAACGAACCAATCAGGGGATGGTGCTAATTTGGATGCTAAAGAAATCAGATGATGTTTCGCGTCAACTCGGAATACCGCAAAAGTGTTCGGTGTACCAATTCCGCCTATTTGCTGCCAGGATATACCTCGAGTTTTGATGATTGTCCTGATATGGTCACTCTGTGAATATTTTAAAATATTATTTATACGATCTTCTCCATAAACACTATAGAGTATACTTAACATATATTTCTACCTCAGACTTAAGTTCTTTCTCTAGGGCAGTAGTAGTCCCATCATCGACAAGACGCCTCAGGCCAGTACTAGCAACACGTCCTTCTTGCCACACGCGAAACTGCGCAGTGTGTGATGCACCAATAACATCACCGAAATGTGCCCGCGCGTTCTCTGGTGGAAATTCCCGTGAATGCGTATTTCGTGACCATAAACTCTCAAATGTTACCTAAAATAGTAATACAAAAATATTAAAAAAGAAACGATTGACTCAAAATTTTCCGATTGATCCATTAACTCTGAAACTACAGACACGTTAAAAACGAGACGCTCCTGAAAACGATTACAAACTTAGTCATACTTACTTCGTACTTGGCTTCATCACATGCACAACAAGGTTCCACAATAGGTGAAAGTTTTGCAAAATTGGAAGATGCGGCTGGCGCTGCACACAACTCGCGCACTAACACGGACCAGCCTCCGCTAGTTCCACCCCCCGCGAGAGGAATTGGACCCGCCTTCGCACATATGCGAATGCAAAGGTCTTTTATATCGATTGGTGCACTCCATATAACCTGGATGAGGAGAATATACGGTAGATTTTGAAAAGTTGCTCTTAACATTTCCATTTTTATTAAGGGATTTGTTTCATTAATATTTTTCGTTTTCTATTCTTCTCTCTCTATAGCTCTCGAATCTAGAAACCCATGCAGAACTTGGCCGTTTTTATGAGGAGATCAGGGTTACTTCACCGAAAGCCATCGTGAGGTTACGATGTGGAAGTAGAACCCGCAAAGATACTTTTATACAATTTATACTTAAATATTACTCAATCTAAGCAAGCCGTATTAAATTCAGTAGGTATTGAACAGTAGATAAAAGAAAAACAATTTCTGTTTTATTCATAGTTTCACATATAATAGGTACCTGAACTTCAGTCTTAGGATGTGAAGTAGCATTATCCACTGCAGGGGAGCATTCTTCATAAATTTTAGCCTGTGCATCATATGCTTGAAATGAACCAAGGGATGTATTTACAGCCTTGATGGGCTGATAGTTTATATTTTCTCCCTTGGCAGTCTCGCTGCGAACTTCAACCCATATCGTAAAGCCTATGAACGGTGTAGGCCCCTGCCCGCTATCTATACCTTGAAGCGTTACTGCAAATGATAAACTTCATTAACGATAGGTATTCTTTAAAAAAAAATATTAGTAGAAAAAACACACTCGCATTATAAATCAAACTCAAATTCGTACATTTCACAAAAATGATACTACGAGTAGGTATATTGAATTGATTTAGAAACAAACAACATATTTTAAGTTTTAGAGTTCAATTTTATCTCACAAATATTCATCAGAGTATAAATGCAGCAAACACATACATAATTATGTCCAGATGTTCCAGTACTAATCAAAATGCACCAAGAGTGTTTGGTTTCGTTTGGCTATTGATAGCAAGGATGTTGTGAATAGAAGGTCGCAAGCAAGGGAATTTTTGAGTGGGCTTTAGATATTATAGCAAACCTGTATAAAGTTCTCCAGAGAGGAAAAACTCTGGTTCACCGGCGAGGCCAAGCCGATAGTGTGCATCAATGGGCTGCGCGTGCGGTGGTGCTTTTTCACACTGCGGCTCACCCGACGTTAGAGTCCACAGTGCGACTGCCGCGAAAAGACTCGTCCTATCCGATTATTCACTCATTAGCACCGCTTGGTAAAGCGACCTTAGGTAAACTGGCTAATAATAATACAAGCAGAGCAATCTCCGCTTATATTATTAAGTTATTTTAAAATGTTCATTACATAAAAAAAAACGATTTATAGCCAAGTTCCTGGTGAAAAGAAAAATTTCACCAGGCGCTTTTGTATGAGTTAAAATTTTCAAGAATGTGACGCATACTAAGTACAGACCTACTCTACTACTCATTATATCAATTATATGTAATACAATTATTATATTCTATTTCATAGTAGATGCATTTGTTTGAATTTTCTAGGATCCTATTTGTGTATTTTTAGGTCACTTTTTATCTAAACGGTTTATTAAATTTACTTTTTGCCTTTTTACTATTAGATTTCCATGCTGTTATACATATATAAAAATATTTTAATACGAAATACATTTATTTACTTGAACAAACTGGTGAATAAATAAATAGGCTTCAGACGCTTCCGTACTTAGAAGCAGGAGACAGAAGTTCAGAATTCAGTTCAGGCACATGCCCTGTGCCGGTATGCCCATTCCCCGTAGTTCAGTTTTAAAAAAGTCTAAGAAATATCATCCCGCTTTTATCAAACTTGGTTACCTTTTAACTTTGCCATATAATTCATTCAGTCAGTAAGATATTTAAGTTTAAGACTTAACAAACCTATATTATTTCCTATATTATTTTTAAGTCTTAACTTCATTGTCCCTCTTTTTCCATATAAAAATAATTTATAAGTAAAAAAGTCTGAGTTATTTACACAATAAGTATATAAATTTTACTTAACTAAAGCAGTAGAAGTAAATTGAGATATCAAAAAT
The DNA here is from genome assembly GCA_949125395.1 of Diaphora mendica. Classification (NCBI taxonomy): domain Eukaryota; kingdom Metazoa; phylum Arthropoda; class Insecta; order Lepidoptera; family Erebidae; genus Diaphora; species Diaphora mendica. The sequence goes on along the minus strand of OX421310.1, from coordinate 35,875,681 downwards.
AATAAGTACCTATCATAAGTACCTATACGATTTAAAAAAATATAGGTACCAAAAAATCAATAAAGACGATTGAAATGCATGAAACGCATCCACCATTTAATGAAAACCGATAGCTTTAATCTGGATTTTGTAATAACAAAGAGAGTTCAACGGCCTCATATTGTGTCAATCAATCCCAAAATATTTATGGACAATAAATTGTTGATTTAAATAGATACACAACATTTTGTAGAATATATTATTATAATAAGTATACCTACACTGATTTCATATTCAATCGCGATTTGTATACACACGACGGAGCGAGCGCGAGGTCCGCCCGCCTTACATTCCCGCCCTACAAAGGCTAACTGGTGGCTAACTGAATCCGCGTCGGCAGTCACAACTGCCAGTACGACCTTTCGCTTCCACCTAGCTTTTCTCGTTCGCTATGTGTAGTACATTGCACTATAATTGGTGGTAATTGATTTTCAGCGCCCCTTTTCTTGCTCACGAACTCGTTACATCACATTGAGTATCGCAGGGCTAGATTTAGTGATCAGAAAGTAAACAATGCCTTTAGAAGAAGTTTTTGTAATGTAAGCAATATAAAATAACGTTATAATTACAACGAGACACATGTGCTTGTTTTATTCGTATTTTGGTACACAGGTAATGAAATCCAAAATAGAGTAGAAGATTATAGAAGTCTATAATGTGTTATATAAGAATGGCTTTTAAAGATTTAACTGGTAGAAATAAGTGTATTAATAGTTCATATTTACAGCTGATTGAAATTCATTTAGTCTACAGAGGATAGAAGTTTGGTAGCACTGATAGTTTAATGTTATTGTTTACGACTTCGGTGTAGCAAAAAGGAAGGGTAGTCGTTTTGACACTCTATAATTATATTATGTTCCACCTTAGGGGCTAAACTACAAAATCGATTTTAATGAAGGAGATGTCAATAGGTTCGTAATAATGGCCCCTGGGGACAGTCTATATTAATTTTGTCAAAAGATTTTAGGTAGTGGATTATACTTTCTTTAAACTTCTTACTTCTACTATTGATATGAGTAGGTTCGAGGTTCATGATTTGCAAAGCAAAAGTGACTCCACATTGCATCTGTATCGGATGATAAAACCACTAAAATTGTGATTTGCGACGAAACATGACTGTCATTCATGCATTTATTTTAGGGCACTAATATCAAAGACTTCAAAAGAGAGTTGGATGCACGAATGAGCCTATTTACTGGATTCGACATTGGGAATAAATAGGAACTTAGGTCAATACTTTGTAAAACCAAAAAAATACTAGCTTTTCATTCATTACTTTGTCAAAGAAGCTGGTTTCTATTTTTTTTTTAAGACAACTCCCGCTTTAGGAATATACATCCTGTGTCGCGGGGGACTTTACAAACATACATGTAACAGACAGACGGACACAAAGAACACCCAGACTCAGGACAACAATTTCTGGATTACACAAAGTGTTGTCCCATGTGGGATTTGAACCCAGAACACTTGGCGCAGTAGAAAGCGGCGAGGCAACCGCTTAAGCCACTGCACACAAAAAAGATGAAATGGATTATTTGTCTAAAGACTCTAATTTTGTCGTTTTTTATTTTGTTTTATTTTCGTTTATTAGAATTTTGTAATAAATTTTAGATGGAAAGTATTAAGCCTTCCCTACGATAGAACAACGACCTCTTAAACCACTACGCCATCTAGTCAGGTAATTATAGCAAAAGTAGTATATGGTCATAAGGCAAATTCTTTCGTGGCAGTGGTATAGTTACAGCCTCTTTAGGACAGTCTTGGACTTGTTATCAGATCATGATTGACTTCGATCAAATCAAGTGTTAGACACGTTGTAATAAAAATTGCGCACTTATGTAGTTTCCTAAATTAGATTTCATCTTATTTTTTATTTAAATTATATATCTGTCAAAATGACTCTAATCAGCCTGATGGAAAACATGAGTAAAATCTATCATTGTTATTGTGGATGCAGATAATGCAGCATAGTGACCCACACTATTGTGATTACCCAGGATGAATTACCCGGGATCATAGGAAGGAAAACACGTGCGCTTGTAGTGAGTTTCAGATTTTTACTGCTCGGCACAGGAAGGAAAAGGCCGAACCGTTTAGTTCGAGAGCGTATGTCAACTACTTTAAAGCGGCGCCTTCCAAGGCCGGCGCGTGTCACCGTGTAGAGGAAGGCAGAAGGAGGGAGCAGTTAGAAGGGCTCGTTAGGACACTCTCCATGATTAAGGCGATAGAGGACTGTCATAGAGGCGACATCTCTTCCCAACTGCAGAGTTCGGTCGCAGAGGGTCTCGGTGGCTTCGGGACTATCGATACTACGAATTGTTCGCCACTGAAACCCATCAAGAGCGTCAAGCAAATATTGGGCGGATCCATCATAGCCTACCAGTGTTTGGTAGGTTATCTACAAGAGTTTTTTTTAATATATATAAGCCTGCCCAAATGATTCTACTCTGCCTAATGGAAAGCATAAGTAGAAATCTTTGTGGATCACACAATGACACAAAGTGTTGTACCATGTGGGATTTGAGCACAACACTCGGCGCAGTAGAAAGCGGTGTTGGGACAGTTTAAAACATCAGGCCAACCAAACTATAACGGAGGTGGTCCAACGAACTGGTGAAGGTCGCGGTAAGCTGTTGGATGCGGGCAGTATAGGACCGGTTGTTGTGGCGAACCATATATGTCCTGTAGTGGACGTCTTTCCGCTGAGAAGATGATGATTGGTTCCTAGAAAATCTTGAGTAGCACATAGAGAGATTAAGTGCTCCAAATGCAGAAGTAGGCAAGTATGCAAGTCGTGTGTTACGTAGGAGCAAAATATGCTAGTTTACCCTTAGTTAGTTTAGTAACTTGCTAGTTTACCCAGGCCAGCTTCGACGGAAATTTTTGAAATTCTTGTATTTCTTATTATATGCATGTAGGTCATCATCTCCCTACCCTTTTCTCAAATTTATTTGGGGTCGGTGCAATGAGTTTTCCTCCTCCATTCTCCTCTATCACTCGTTAGTTCACTGCTTCCTTCCTTCCTGGCCATTTCCTCTTTTACGCAGTCCATCCATTTTTTCTTTAGTCGTCCTCGGAACTTGGGATCGCAAATAGTTCCTGTTACCTGCCGCCACTTCATCCATCCTGCATTGATTCGATGCTGCACACACATATTCGCCATTATTTTGTAACAGCAAATCAAGGTACTTGAAATCGGTGCAGATCAGAATCGCTGTTCCATTCAGTGACACGGCAGAAAGACCGGAGAGACCGCCGTAATCGCAGAACATGTATTCGGTTTTAGTTCTGCTGATTTTCAAGCCAACATTCTCCAGTCTTTGCTGCCATGTCTCTAGTCTGCGCTGGACCTTAGACGCGTCTTCACCGACCAACACAATGTCATCTGCAAATAGCATGCACCATGTTGCCTCCTCTTGTATGTCCGATGTCAGAGCATCCATAATCAGCAGAAAGAGGTATGGGCTAAGAGCTGATCCCTGGTGCAAACCAACAGAGACACCGAATCTGTCGGTGTTTCCCGCAGCCGATCTTACATAGGTGCTAGATCCCCTGTACATCGCTTGAATCAATGCCACATACTTAGCAGGCACTCTTTCTTCTTTCAGAGCCCACCACAAAACCTCTAGGGGTATCCTATCATACGCTTTTTCTAGATCAACAAACACCATATGCAAGTTCGAACCGCGGCCCGGCATAAACCCACATTGGTTACGACATAATGCCCTTCCCTCTCTCGCTCTTCTCAGTCTTCTCTCAATAACTTTCTCCCAAACTTTCATACTTTGTGAAATTAGCATTATTCCTCTATACCAGCCACATTTCTGTACATCTCCTTTGTTTATAAAGATGGTTACAGATGGGTACAAGCAAATTTAAACATCATTCATCCGGGATTACCTCTTCCTGTAGCAACTTATTGAAGAACAAAGTCAACCACTGATATCCATTATATTACATCCATTATTATATCCATGTAGCTATTGTTGCAAATTACAGCAAATAAACCCTTCTTAGCCTAGGATTCATCACCTAATCTAATTGGGAATGTAATTATGTATTTATTACGTGTCGGTGTGTGGGTGAGTTTGTGTAGGTGTGAGTAATATTTTGTTGGTAAACAAAAGTTGTATAAAAACTATCATCTACACACTTGTACGACTACATGCCGTCCATATCTATCATCAGACATGATGATCTTTCAATGCGGGGACTTTATCTCCCCGAGTGGCCTCCTTCGCCTCCCCCTATAGCCACCCCTTTCCACCATAGAACATTCTTACCACATTCACTTTTAAACTGTTCTAAATAATAAGAGGGAACTTACCGAGTCCATAGGCACTTTACCTTACATGGCCTCCTCGTATTCACAGTTCCTCCTTCCTTCCTTGGAACAAGCTCCTGCTCCCTTTTTACCACTTACATCCAAGCTTCTCTTACCGTTCTCTCTCGCTCGCCGCCATCATTCCCCGCGCGTCCCCTTTCTCCCCGTAACCATGTTGCCAACCGTACTTTTTCCCACCTAACCTTTCTACCAACCTAACCAATATAAGGATACGTTCTACTTATGGTTTCGCATTTCGTGACAGCTATTACACATATACACCTTCCTCTTGATTCACTCTATTTATTGCTATAAACTACATATAAATCGGTAGAATAGTTTGAAAGATCTAAGCGAACTGAACGCGGAAGCGACTTCATTTTGTACTATGTAAAGATACAAGGTATATTACCTATTATACGTTGTGTTGGCTAGGACTTGGTATTATATATACCGATCAATAAATATATGAAAGGGAAATAAAAACAAACAGTAATTTCTAATTAATATTTATTTGATTTTAAGTAAATAAATATGTATAAAATGTTAAAATAGTATTATTTCATTATAACATAATAGGTATTACATTAGAGTTGAAGACATCTTATTCTATGATATTAAAAGTTTGTCACCTACGAAATACTAAGAAAACTACCAAATACTTGTTTGTAATACACGTATTGTATACTAGTTGACTTCGGCATTGTCCAGGTTACCGATACTGTAGAATCGGATAAGTATTTTTATTGTAAGCACACTTAATAAAAAGACGTGGCCTGAAGGCGCTATAAACAGACGCGATCGACCTAACCAAACAATCTATTCATAAGAATAAACTAGTCGGCTAGTAGTAAATTAATATTTCCTACCAATATGCGACTGCCAATTAAGAGGTCTCGGGGTCGATTCCTGGATCGGGCCAAAGTGTTGTTGGATTTTTCTTAGAAGAAATTCTTAACAACAGCTTAGAGTATGAAAGTTTGCCGGTGTCTCATGCCCGTGGCCAGGGGCGCACGTTAAGCTGTCGGTTCCGGTTGTCTTAAAAATCTATGGCAATCGTTACTGGGAAGTCAGTGCCATCAAATATACTGACAACTAGTTCAACCTTCGAATTAATTTCGCCTTCATAGTGGAAAACCTAATATTCAGCCAAAACCAAAAAAGGTTGAATTCGTAATCGAACCCAAATAATCTTGGGAATAAAAAAGGCTGGAGGATGATAAATATAAAACAAGCAGCTATCATACGTCCACCTGAGATAAAAAAGCTAGAAAAAACGTTACAATACAAAATCAACGAGTAATCGTTTGGAAAATATTTATAGTAAAACTAGATTGCACTTAATATATTACTCAAACACTTTGGTGATAGAGTAACATACATTTATATATAATAATAAATAATAGGTACTTTTTTTAATGGCACAAGAACTTGTCGCTTAGGCCGCACCATCATGTTGTTTAGTTTACAAAATAAATTAATAAACAATCTATACACACAGGAACAAATAGAGAAAAGTTTTACAGTATTAAAGTAATATAGGTACGTCAACCATCCAAAGATATTACAGGCAACGCAACTACTTCAAATATTGCATATTTCAATAAACTCACAGAAATATCTGTAGTCAGTTCGTTTAACAACCATTCCTTTATAGTGCCTTGAGTCATTTACATAAATTTTACTAAAACATCTGCAGATTTAATAGAATTTACCTAATAGAATTTCTTACCCAATCTGGGTAATAAAGGAAAAAAGAACATAAAAAAAGAGGGAAGTGTAAAATTAGTAAAAAAAAAAACAAAATAGGATGCCATTCCACCTTCACTTTCGTCTGAATATGGTATGAAAAAAAAAATCTGATTAATATACGCACCTAGTGTATCGTTAAAAAGATCATGCTAAAAAAATATAGCGACTGCAGGTCATTTAAATTTGACGAAATCACTACTTGCCACTTTCAGTGTTGTCATCAGAAAGGAAGGGACGTTATCTAAATAAAGTGAAAAATTTTCTACTGCAGATTTCTATTATCAAATTTAAATCTTTCAAACACCTTATTATGAAAGATTGAAATATACTACGTATTTTTCTAAATATTAAATATTTTTACGTTCCATTTTAATAATCACATGATTTAAACTTTTTCAGTTTTTGTAGTTAATTATGAAATATATGAATAGAAGATGTAAATTGAATTTCAAACTTTCTACTAAGACATGCACTATCACTAAGTCGTCTATAATTTTCAAAGTTAAGGGAAAATTATGGAATATCGTATAATGATTGATCGCAATGTTTCTGTGACACATTTCTTAGCATGAACGCCGCCGTTTGTATACACACAGGAACAATTTAAGAATGTTGACGTGAGAATATGTTTCCTTACTACCCTCTACATAAATAGAGAAATTGATCATGAAAGATAATGAACATCAATTGGATTGAGTTATGTAAAAAACAGCCATGTCACTACTTCGAGTTATGCAGAGTTAATTTGCTCACCTGTTGTTGTTTTCTGCATAACTCGAAGCAGCAACATGGTTCGTTTCTGAATAACTCGATCCAGTTAAACCGGGATTTAGAATGTCTAACCATTCTAAAGCTATCGCACACTGACCAACGCAAGTGCAATTTCAAACAAGAAATGCTCTTCGCTCTTCTTTGTGAAATAGAAATAAATAAATATAAATTAAATAAAAAGGTTTCTAAAAACAAGCTTTTACTGGAATGCCTCGAGACGAATCAAACGAGTCCAAACTCGATAATGTTACGACGTTTCTTTACAGAGCTCCTATGGCCACCTTCCAGCTCCAGCATCAGATCAGCTCCATGTCATTATAATATTGCATTGTCATGCTGTATACACATGCTTGCAAAATTTCAGCAAAATCGGTTGTAGATATCTGCTTCAAAAGTGAGTGGCAAGATTCCATTCGAACATACATGCATACATACATTGCAAGTTAATAAAAAGCTTGTAATAAAAACCGATCGTGTGGTGACAGTTTAAGAATATGGAGTTTCGTCTCATGAGTGTTGTAAAAGGCGACTAAACCATCACTGCAAAGGAATCCACAAGCCATGCCTACTATACCACAGTAGGCAAAAACCTATTTTCAAAGGAGAGGCCTATGTCCAGCAGTGGATGATGATTGATGAAAAACCATCTGATGTTAAATAGCCGTTTAAGACTGCGGTCTATTGGGAGTATGGTCTCTCAGCTCTAAAACGTGATCGACGGCTTGTGGCCGACCGTCCGGACCAATACGTGCTGGCTTCACAACGCCTTCAGTCACCAGCTTGTCAAATAAATTCACCAGCTTCATTGCTTCGTACTCTTTCTGTAAATAAAAAATACTTATAGGTACTCATTTTAAGATTAGTAGTCATACGGACAGGTCTGTAAGGCTAATCAAAACATGGTTCAAGTAACATAGCTGTAAATTCATTTAAGATTTCACGTATAATCAATATGTATTGTACACGTTGATTATACACGAAATAGTTTAAGCACAAACGAAAATTTTGTGTTCAGAATATGCACGCTGCATAACACACAAAAAACATTTTTCCGACAAATATGTAAGGTTTATAACGTTCAAATTCTGTGTGATAATTCGAACAGTAAAATCTGAACCATATATGTAGTGTGTATATTATCAGTGACTTCACTAGTAATTCATTCATTCATTCACTCATTGTACTATCTGTGAATGAATGAGAACGAAGCATTATGTCATCTCTAGTGCATGTGCGGTCGGACACAGTTCACGGCAACTGTGAGCGACGGAGGTACATTCGTCTCAGAGCCGACAATATAGTATATGAATATCACACTAATATATAAGTTTGTGAGTGTGTATGTTTGTTACTTCTTCACGCAAAAACTACTAGACGGATTTGAATGAAACTTTACAGTAATATAGCATATACATCACAATAACACATAGGCTACTATTTGCCGCGATAACCGACATACACGCGGGCGGAGCCGCGGGCAACAGCTAGTACTACAATATATGTAGGTAAGATTTGAGCAAACTACTCAGGACAAATCCTCTACCAACCTGGCCAGCGTGGAATAGTAGGCCTTTATTCAGCAGTCTACTGTTAGAAGCTGTTAATGATAAGAATTGAATTTCTTAACGTTTCAGTACCTGTTCTTCAGACATGCCTTCAAAAGGGTTCAATCTCGGAGGTCTGGTGCACCCAACTACGGGATCAATATGTGGCTGGGCCTCTAGATACTCTTCTGTGTCAGAGTCATCACTACTGGACGAGTACTGACCGCCGCGTCCTCCGCTCAACAAACCCTTCTGGGCTAAATGCCCTGCTGCGTTGCCGAAACCAGTGTATTTGACCATGCGACCCACTGGAAAAATAATTATTAGTTATGACAGTATCTATATTATAAACGCGAAAGTTTGTAAGTATGGATGGATAGATGGATGGTTGTTACTACGTACTACGCAAAAACTACTAAACGGATTTGGATGAAACTTTACAGTAATATAGCTTATACATCAGAATAACACATAGGCTACTATTTACATCGATAACCGACATATACGCGGGCGGAGCCGCGGGCAACCACGAGTCTTCTCTATTTATAAAAATTTCGTGTCACGATGTATGTGCGCGATAAACTCCGAACTACTGAACCAATTTTTATCGAATTTTATAAGCATCTGTAATTTGGCCAAACTTGGTAGACCGAAATCAGCTAAATCAGCCCAGCCGTTCTCGAGTTTTAGGTAGACAAACGAACGGCAACTGATTTTTATATACAGGGTTATTAGAAACATGTAGCAATCCCTTTAAGGGGTGATAGTAGAGATATTTAGCTATCAAATTGTCCCCGGGTACATGTGTCAAAAATGTACCGTTTTCGAAATAAAATAAAAAACTCATTTTTTTAAGAAAAGTGGATCACGCTACTTTAAAGTGCTCTTAAACAAACACTTGCGTATTTAATGGTTATTGTTGGTGTTTTTAGTTTGCTAACACCCTAGTACGTAATAATAATACAAAAAGCGGCCAAGTGCGAGTCGGACTCGCCCATGAAGGGTTCCGAAGCAGCAAGTAACACAATATAAAAGTTCTTGTAGTTCGTTGTAACTTTGATCGATGTTTTAACAATAGTGTATTGTTTTTTGCGGTTTACCATTTATAACATATTAAAAAAAAACTACTTACTAGATCTCGTTCAAACCAATTTTCGGTGGAATTTTCCATGGTAATTTACATCATATATATTTTTTTTAGTTTTATCATACTCTTATGTTAGAAGTTACAAGGGGGGGGGGACATTTTAGCACTTTGGAAGTGTCTCTCGCGCAAACTATTCAGTTTAGAAAAAAATGATATTAGAAACCTCAATATCATTTTTGAAGATCTATCCATAGATAACCCACACGTATGGGTTTGAAGAAAAAAAATTTTTTGGAGTTTCAGTTCTAAGTATGGGGACCCCCAAAATTTATTGTTTGTTTTTTATTTTTGTGTGAAAATCTTAATGCGGTTCACAGAATACATCTACTTACCAAGTTTCGACATTATAGTTCTTATAGTTTCGGAAAAAAGTGGCTGTGACATACGGACGGATAGACAGACAGACAGACATGACGAATCTATAAGAGTTCCGTTTTTTGCCTTTGGCACGGAACCCTAAAAAAGAACAGAAATGTAGTACCGTTAGTGAATAATGTTTCAGGGAATCTAAAAATTTTCATACATTTTACTGTTTCTTATGACTAAATGCAATTTTATTTAAAAAAATCACCATACAATTTTATCGGCGTAATAGCTTAAAAACAAGTATGTTTTATTAGCTATCCAACGAGGTTTAAAAAATTAAATACATTGACAAATGGCTGAGTAACTTAATCGGAAGTAAGTGAAAAATCGTAATTTTTAAAATGTAGTTATTTTGCGGTCTAAACTTAAATTTACAGTCGATTTTCAAAGTGTGAGCCCCTATTTCTAATGCAAGCACACGCATTCTTGTCCTCAATTGAGTTTTTACAACATCACTAGACAACGAGTTTTTGATTTCACTTGCGGCATTAACTATGCGGATCCTTAAACCTACAATATTTGGTACAGGCGAGACATCATAGACCAGGCTCACACACACGTAATAATCCATCAGGGTAAGATCGGGGCACCTTACTGGTGGGGTGTGGGACCATGGGGTAGGTCCTCCCCTACCAATCCAACTATCAGGAAAATTTTCATTTAACCATTGGCGGACGGTATTAGGGTGTTAGCAAACTAAAAACACCAACAACAACCATTAAATACGCAAGTGTTTGTTTTAAAAGCACTTTGAAGTAGCGTGATCCACTTTACTTAAAAAAAAAAGTGGTTTTTTTTTCAAAACGGTACATTTTTGACACATGAACCCGAGGACAATTTGATAGCTAATGATCTCTACTATCACCCCTTAAAGGGATTGCTACATGTTACCAGTGACCCTGTATAAGAGTTGTAGCGGTACGAAGTTCGCTGGGTCAGCTAGTATTGCATATAAATAAACCTCAGAGAGCACGTTAAACCTTCAGTCCTGGTAGCCATACGAATACCTGAGACGAATAGTTACTGGTAGTTGGATCCCTCAAAATCTGACAACAGGACAACAATCTCTACAAAACTTCAATAACGCCTGGTACTATCGATAAATATGAATCGTGACCCATCATGATCTTACTTTCTTACAGACATTTAAATACAATTAGGTCAACATTCACGTAAATATGCATTTCCATTGTAACGACCTTATTATCTGTCTTTTAATTACACAGAGAATTATCTGTTGCAGCAGTTGCTTATACAACTGTACAATTTTTTTTTTTACATTTGTTCTGAGTTATAGTTCATTCCAAACAACATTGCTTCTAAATATGATTAATATGATTATCATTGTTTTATGTAATAGTACGGCAACACACTCGACGAGTGGCGAGAGAAATGGGCAGAGACGTAGTGTGGCTGCGTTACTCGTCATGCTGCTCGTCCTGCCGCTCGTCATGCCCGGCGATCCATTTTTTGTCGGTTTTTTGGCGCGAGTCAAAGGAGCGCAATACGAGCGCGAGTGACCAGCCACACACGCGCATGCACTCACTTTGCGTCGAGCGCTCGCGTGGTTTGCACGTGTTGTTGCAGTAATTTTTACATGATGTCGCCGCCGCCACTTTTTAATGAATGGTCTAATGAAACAACTTTAAAATTTATCGAATTATTAGCCACTGAGCCTGTTTTAAGTTAGAAACATGAAACTTTATTTTTGGGCTGCTGATAAAAAATGAGTAGATACGTATTTAAGCGTTTCTGGATATTCCACGCCCAAGGGGTGAAAAAGGGGTTGACATTTTGTACATAGGTTAGTCTTGTAGTCCGTAATTTTTGAAGTTGCCTAAAACTTTGTTTTCAGGCTTTTGTTTACACATAAATGAATACTTATATCAGCATTTATGGGAATTCTACTCCTAAAGGGGTTTGAAATAAGGGTCGAAAGTTTGTTAGTCCTTATTAATGGGCTGTTGTATAAATATAAATAAATACGTTTAAAATCATGAATAAATTATTCATACATACTTACACAGTTTTTAAATATATAAATTAATTTTTACATTTAAAAATATTTGCTATGCTGTAAAAACATAATGCGTACGCTGCTAGAACGTTGTCGTCCATTGCAAGGCGAATACTGGAATGAGGAACAACGCGATGAACATCGCGAATAGAGAAGTGTGTGGCTGTTAGGGCAATATTCGCGGCAGCGCGAGCAGCAGCGCGAGGAGCAGCGCGAGTGGCATAGTCAGGCTGTAGGGTATATAATCTACTGCAGTGATGATAAAGGCAAAAATTGCATAGATCTCCGACCAGTCTTATTTACAGTATTGACGTAGCTTGCTTAATATTTAAAACGTCCTAAGTGCGGCATGCACTGTAAATGAAGGAAATCTTTGTTGCTTTAAAGGTTTCAAACGTTTTATCAGCAAAGTGGGTCATGATTCAAGTTTGTCGATAGTACATATCGGTCGTGGATGGCAGACGCTCCACATAATAAAACGAAATTTAGCCATATTGTATACGACTTAAAGCCGACCCCAACCTAGTTTTAGAAAAAGGTTCGAAGCAAATATATATAATAATCTTACCCTTTTCCTTGCACAAAATAAACAAAAATTCTGCAACCAAATCTCTGACTGACGTCACCGGAGTAGTAAGGAGCCTGCACAGTTGGTTTCTGAGCGTGTTGCCCTTCTCAGGCGGACGGGATACGTCACGCAACGGAGGGAGAACCGCTTGTCGAAGATATTTCCTCTGATAGCGACAACCGCGAGCACTTTTATTCAAAACAGTTAGAATTGGTGACAAATTCTCGTACTGATTTTTTGTACTCTGAAACAAGTAAACAGTAACATAGAATCATAATCCTACTAATATTATAAACGCGAAAGTTTGTGAGTATGGATGGATGGATGTTTTTTACTCTTTCACGCAAAAACTACTGAACGGATTTTGATGGTACTTTACAGTAATATAGCTTATACATCAGAATAACACATAGGCTACTATTTGCAGCGATAACCGACATATACGCGGGCGGAGCCGCGGGCAATAGCTATACTATTTCCATTTCTTTATTTTCTCGATGACAGTTCTAATTTGATAGTTGTAGTGTTGTGACCAAATAAGGAATGATATCGATCGTATATATTTATTATGTTTTGAACAAATACAAATACAACAAAAACATTCAAATATATTTTTGCAAGCTGGGAACACTCAATGACCCACCACCATTTTGTGTTTGTTTTAATCTGTCACTCGCAATAAGTCGGTCGAGCTTTAAAGTCACTACATTTCTGTTCCCTGAGTTTTTTCACATTATCCATACATACGTTACGTTGTGTATTTTGTGTTCCTCCGTGTCGATTGCTGCCTAGCTGTCAAATGACAAAATGCCTAAAGATTTTGTTCTGAAAAGGCAGGCGAGAGAACTGGTGATCAAGGTTCGTAATTACTTTGAAGCAGAGTATCAAAATGGTGGCCCGCTATTACCACTGTCGCAAGTGCGAGAGCGTGTTTAGGCCGCATTAAGAATTAGTGGACCTACAATTTCAAAAATTACTATCGGTACAAGCGGCTCACAGGAAAATAAGCTTCGTACGCCGAAGAAAAAACGCCAACCACGTCGTGTGACATAGGTTGACAACTTCGACGCTGTCGCTATTCGCCGTCATATATATGACTATTACTTTTTTTTTTTTTTTATGTATGGCCCGCCATAATGACTCTACTCTGCCTGATGGAAAGCATAAGCAGAATCCAAGAGTGGTGGTCACCATACTCACTGCGAATGCAGACAATGCAGTATGGCGACCCACACCATGGCGGCCTAGTGATGCTGCTGCATCTTTTAGTCTAGTCAACAAGTACGGAACTTGTTGACTAGACTATTTGGGCCTCCGGTCTCGCACTCACCAACGAAACACGACAGCACGATCGCTGTCATTTTACGTTGATTTTCTGTGCGAGGGTAGTACCGCCCCGGTCGAGCCGGCCCATTCGTGCTGAAATCAGCGTGGCTCTACTACCTACAAACTACTACAAACCGCAAAGAAATTCCAACACTTAAAAACTTGTTGTTTCTTTACGTGAATGTGGTTTATTCCATGGCCAAAAATCGTCATTTAGCTTGGTTTTGAAAGAAATTGGATTTTCTTATAAAAAATCGAACAAACGTAAAATATTGATGGAACGTCACGACGTTGCTATGGCTCGCTGCGAATTTTTGAGCGAAGCCAAAAAGATATCAGATTGGTCAAATGTTATTTTCACTGACGAGACTTGGTTAAATGCAAACCACACAGTATCTAAGAACTGGACTGACGACACCGCTGCTTCCACCAGTTCAGTGCCAATGGGAAAAGGTGAACGCCTTATCATATGCCATGCAGGGTCTACGAAAGGATTCGTGTCAGATGCTTTACTGGCCTTTAAATCCGAGAAAACAGTGGACTACTACGAAGAAATGAATGCAGAGATTTACGAAGGATAGTTTAAAGAAATGATGCAATCTAAGAAATGGTGCAATCTCTGGAAGAACCGTCGATAAATTATTATGGACAATGTTACATATCACTCCAGACAAATTGATAAAATGCCGACGCAGGCCAATAGAAAACAAGAGATAATTGACTGGCTCTAAATCATCATGGCGAAAATGTGGATACTACTTTATTAAAAGTACAATTAGTAAATATTTTTAAAATCGAAAAAAGCCTCCCTAAAAGATATATTACCAACGAAATAACTGCCTAATGTGGTCATTGGGTTCTTCGACTTCCGCCTTATCATGGCCAGTACAATGCTATAGAACTAATATGGGCACAAATCAAAGGACACGCCGCTCGAAACAATACCCATCCAAGTTCCCAAACAAGATGTTAGATTTATAAAAAAATGCATGTGCGGCAGTAAAACATTATAGCGTCGGATTGGGAAATTCGTGTGGCATTCGATAACATAGAAGTACAGGAACTTATGATATATGTTAGGGAGAGCTCATCGAGTGACAGTGACAATTCATCAAATTTTGATTAAAATAAATAAATAAAGAATCAACATATTATAATTACATCTTGTAATGAAATGTAATATTAGTTAAGGGGCGCGTCCCTAAAAACGCGCGAAAAGGCACTTGCAGTTTTGCAAAACACAAACAACTCAATTCATATTTGACACTAAAAAAAATCTCAGTAGTTTAATAAATCAGTCTACCAATCTACCGAGTGACATTTATAAAATAATTCTTTATTTTTGTGAAAAAAAGCCTTAACAAAGATCAAAATCATCGAAATCGACCTTTTTAATAAGCACATTCTGTCCTATTTCGTGCTCTATTTTAAATGTTTTTTTCTTATTTCGCGAGAAAAAAGTATGGAGAAAAGATTTACCGTTTTAGTTTTTTATTAATTATCACCAAAAAGCCATAATCTAAGGCTAAACATCATTCATTTTCAGCGACAAAAGTTCCATACATTTTAGTACGTAGATATCGTCTCCCGTAAATTGCAATAAATGAGTTTTATCGCGCTCAAAAACTTCAGTGCCCGTCGAATATTCAAGGTGACACCACGTCCGTTTGTAGTTCGCACTGAGCTCCATAGTACGTAAATGACAAGTTTTAGGGTGGGTTGCCAGTGAGTGTCGAATTGTAACTGTTAATTTGTATTCTTGAATTTTTTTTTTTTTTAAAGAATAATTTCAAAGAAAAAATTTAGTATTTTTTATTAACACAGAACTTATTTTTATATATTTTTTTAACTTGCTATGTATGTATATATCTAACTATATTTGTTAAGACGGAATCTTGCAACTCAATTTTGCAGATATCTTCAACCGATTGTGTTGAATTTTTGTAGGCATATGTATATAGCGTGACTGTTGGATTTCGAACGTCATTGTACTGGCAACATTTTGATTGTCTCTGGTTCGTGTTTGACGTTTTGACGTTTGAGGTTAATATGTGAAAAAGAACTTGAAAAGACGCGTGTTGAAACCGGCCGACGATTTATTTGTTATTGTGAAAATTAATTGATAGTAAGCTAATTGTATTGTCCATCGACCCGCGGTCTCTTTAGTGATAAACCGTATTGTGTTAGGTCGTGGACTCGCGAGTTTTGTAGGCGCGTTCCGCGTTAGCTGAAGCGAGTTGTTGTAATTCGAATACCTTGGAAGTTGTACAGCACTTTAGGAGTTTATGTTTGTGTGAAGAAGCAGAGCAGAGAAGATTCTACCCAAGAGATATCTCTTGGAACGCCGAAAACAGGAAGCCACACACTCCAGTAAGTGCTTAATGATTTTAGTTTAGATTAAGAACACGGTGAATCGCCGTAAAGCTCATCCTTCTCGCCAATGAATTAAGTTAGTGATTGAATGTCCTATCTATGGGACGTGGGACGTCTCAAGTATCACAAAGTGATCGCTATCATTGGTGGGAGGAGTGAACATGCTATATTATGATGACATGGAGCTGATCTGATGTTGAAGCTGGAAGGTGGTCATAGGAACTTTGTAACGACGGAACCTATCGAGTTTGGAGTCGTTTGATTTGTCTTGACGAGTACTTTGAATACACTTTGACAGACCGAGACACTTTGAGAAATTGTTTTTAAAAAAGTAAAAAAATCTTTTTTTATGATTTCTGTTAGAATTGAATAACTACTACTGAAATAATGAAAGACCTTAAAATTATAGTTTTATTTTTGACTGCATGGTTGGTCTAGTGGTTTGAGCGGTTGCCTCGCCGCTTCCTACTGTATCAGGTGTTGAGGGTTCAAATCCCACATGGGACAACACGGTGTGATCCACGAATTGTTGTTCTGAGTCTGGGTGTCCATTGTGTCCGTTTCATGTATGTTTGTAAAGTCCCCCGCGACACAGGATTTATTGGATATATACGGAAGTTGTCTTTTTTGAAAAAAAAAACTAGCTGAGCCCCACGGTCTTACCCGCGATACTACACCAACTGCGGTTACTCCTTATATCATCAGCTACCTATCAGTAAAAATCCCGTCAAAATCGCTCCAGCCGTTCCAGAGATTAGCCGGCACAAACAAACAGACAGACAAAAATTGTAAAAAAGGGTCCCATCTACACTTTACGTCATTTCCATTATTATTCATCCCTTAAGTTCGAATTTAATCAATTGGTGAATTGTAAAACAATAGATGCCCTATCCCTTACATTATCTGATATCTGTAATCTATATAAATAAAAGAGGAAGGTGAGACTAATAAGACTGACTGACTGACATACCCAGAGATCAACGCACAGCCCGAACCGCTGAAGTTAGAATCCTGAAATTTCGCATGTAGGTTCTTTATATAACGTAAGTGAGCACTAAGAAAGGAATTTTTGAAATTCCACCCCTAAGGGGGTAAATCAGGGGATGAAAATCTGTGTGGGCGAAGGCCCGTGTAAAAGCTAGTATTATATATTTAAGGAAGTTTCCATTTCAAAGTTTTACACTCTTAATATTAATTTTAAGACAAATAGTTTGTTTTTTAACCGTCTTAAAAAAAGAAGGAGTTTATAAATTAACTGTATTTTTTTATTTTTTTACCCGACCACGGCAAAGCCAAAAGAGGGTTATGATTTTGAAAGGCTATGTATGTATGTTCATCTGTTCCCTCATAGCTCCTTAACTACTAATTAGAACTGGATAAATGAGGTATCGTTAGAAGTGTCTTGATCGTCCGCTGCTTATAGGCTATATGACGCGTCGCTCAATTTAATGTGGCGCCCTCTAGCCGACATAAAGTACTGTATTAAAAAATGAATGAATGAATGCGCTTTCTGCTGATGATTTTATTGATTGCTTGTGTACCACTTTGGGCATTTTGAAGCCGCATGCTTATATCGCTTAAAAACAAGTGCTTTATTTTAGAACTCACAGTAAACCATCTCTGAAGGCGAAATTATCGTTCAACAAGAGCGAGCTTTTCTACGAGTCAGTTTTGCTTCTGCTATCACCATCCCAGGAACTCAAAACTGCATGCTTTTTTTTCCACTAACGAAAATCTATGTGTAAAAAGAATTAGAGCTAGTGCAAATGGTAAAATTGTAAAAATTTGAAAATAAAACTCTCCATTTTAATTAACACTGTTTCACTCTCAATTAATAAAACCACTCTAAGTCCTAAACTATTGGAGATCACGTTTTAATTTTTTTTGTGAAGAATTAGTACATATAAAGCTATAATTCAAGATTTAAAAAAAAAAAGTCGAAGTTACTCAAAAATCGATTTGAAATGTTCACTTCCGGTTTACTATACGTAAAAAAAATCAAATTTAGAATTCGATTAAAAAAAACAAAATTTGTATAAGAAACAAAAAAACTATAAGAAACAATACTTTTTAGTTTTTTTACAAATTAATTGATGCAAATAATAAGTATTCTCGGCCGTTGACGAGTTACTTAAAGCCCGCGGGCTTTCCGATATGACTAAGATACATTGCGTGCTTTGTAGGACATTCTAAACATTCTTCAAAGGCGAACATTAACTGTTCGAATATGTAACTAGAAGAAAAAACCGAGAGTAAATTTATTAGTTGCCAGGGTTAGTATGCAACAGTGCCCGATGCGTTTGTGTGCATGTAAAATATGAATGTGGGTGTTCAATCACAAATTCCCACGCTCAAGGACTACAGTCTTAATAAATTTGTACAAAATTATCCGGCAATAGTTAAGTTTCTTACACTTTGTAAAATAATATCAGGTCTGTTATCGTATTACGTTTATCGATAGCTTCATCCCTACCCTATGAGTTTCCGTCCATCTGCTATGACCTTGTACGTGCGTAAGCGTCATATTTTTATTAAATAATGTATGCATAATGTAAAAAAGACGCTGGTTCAAGTTTCCACAAAGAGCTGTCATCGAGAAAATAAAGAAATGGAAATAGTATAGTTAAATATATAAAAATGTATTTCGTTTTTGTCGTAACTTATATCACAAATGCTAAAGTATCTATAGTATAGATATATATATATAGTAAGTAAAGTGCTAAAGATCGGTCGAGTAGTTAATACTCGACCGATCATCAAATCATGAAGAGATTTTCAAAAGTTCAAAAGTGAATAGGCATAGGCATTTTTCGGCTATAACAAAGTACATAGGTAGGTACTATGTTTTGCTACTTATTTAAAAAATAACAATTTACCTATGTAAAGCTGTGTCCAAATACCTATGAGTGAACACAAAATTGGTTTCAGGTTTTTGCTAAAAATCGTAAATCGGCTAACAGCAGTCTAAAAACAAATGATTAACTCAAAAAGTGTTTTTAAAAACAGCTTTTATTACTTGTTAATAAAAAAAGTAACTTTAAACCCTTTCATTGATACCCATATTGGGTGGGTTGTTCAGAAATATGTACGCCGCCATTTTGTTACGGCGGCAATTTTGGATTAATAATAATACCGATTATACCGCGTTTGTGGTTGTACCGCGGTTTTACCCGCGGTACAACCACAAACGCGGTTTATGCCACGGGACAAAGTAAAAAAAAACTATGTAAAAAGTATCTATACCTATACGGCTATACCGACATCAAAAAAAGCTATTAAATTGTACAGTGTAGCATATAATATTTAAATTGATACTTGTTTAAGCTAAGGCCTTATGGGACTGGCATACCCTAATAGGGTAAAAGTCCCTTAAAAAAAGAAAGTATCCTATGTCCGTCTCCTGGTTCTAAGCTACCTCCCCACCAATTTTCAGCCAAATCGGTTCAGCCGTTCTTGAGTTATAAATAGTGTAACTAACACGACTTTCTTTTATATATATAGATTTCAGCTCATCGGAAATCGGGAAGTGGGTCAAATTTAACTTGCAAGATTTGATTACAGACATAGTAAAGAAACACACGCGTTAACGCACACATGCTAAGAAACTACGCTACTTTTCGTCAGTATCGTACAAGTTCCGTTATAACACTTAGAAGTAGCTGAGTTTTTTTGCTTCAACAAGAACAAGGCAGTGTGTTATCTACCTTTTTTATTTGATCTGAGGGGACAGGTGTAACTAAATAAAAGCTTGTAAGAAGTATGTTCCAAAAACGCATCCCGCAAAGGTTATAAAACAAAATTCGACCCGTCTAATTCGATAAAATAAGCCCAGACTCAGCTTTCTAATACTATAACTTTGTACATAATGCCTATTACGTTATTGTACATAACTATATATATATTATGTTACAAATCTAATATCTTTAAACGAGCAATTCTTGTATATATTATATTTAATATGAATCTCGGAAACGGCTCCAACGATTTTGATAAAATTTTGTATGCAGGGGGTTTCGGGGGCGATAAATCGATCTAGCTAGGATTCATTTTTAGAAAATGTCGTTTTATTCGTGTTTTTAACAATCAAATATATAAAATCAATGCACATCTAGCGCCATCTATCGCAACTCGAGCGAACTACATTAAACTATACTGGAATAAGGTGCAGAATAAACAGTATCAGGGCGTACCAAGAGAGGGTGCCACTTATTTTTTTATTGGAAGAAAAATAACAAAAAGGTGGCGTTTGGATAGTCCCAATGTTGCCAAAAAACCCATTTATATAAAAAAATACCGAGCGGCGCTCGGTCATCCAGGTACTACATAATTATACAGCTTCATTTATGCATATAATAATATAAATATTAACTTACTGTAGTGAAAGTCAATTTGTATTGCAGTAATGATATAAGTGCCTGCAACGCATCCATATTTCGTCCGTCAAATTCGTATTGAGCTTGCTCACCCTTGTTCAATAACGGGGTAAGGTAGGGATAGAACATCGGTGGTACACTGAAACATACAGAACAACAATGTAGAGGCAATGTATTTGGAGTAAAAAATGAAATAGACACGTATTTTATATTTATTTGTTTTGTTATATATTATATCTTACTATAATATAGATTATTTATTTAAATTGAAAGGTCATAATCTTATTACTGAACTCTTATTACAGTTTTTGTAACACACACAAAGATTAATCAGATCAGTCAGTTAATGTTTTTTGTCTCAGACACCATATTCTAGAAAAACTAGCTTGTGTATAGTTATTTTAACCCTTTGACCGCAAAGGACGTCTAACCACGTCAGAGGCCAATATGGTCCCATTTTCGACGTATCCTGCCGTCGTTGGTGTTGTTAGCACACTCTCTTTTGACGTAAATAGACATCCTTAGTGATCAAAGTGTTTAAAAAGTTACCTTGTCAACAAGTTAGCAATATTACCCCTCAACTCCATTACTTTCTCTTCAGTGCTACATAAAACATAAAGTAGGGCAGTGAGCACAGGCATTAATTTCAAGTACATAGCTTCCTCAGCTTCATTAGCTGGTTCCTCAGACCCAGACTGCAGAATCAGGTTGAACTGTGTCTTCAGTATTTCACATGTTATAACCAGATGATTGTCCTGTGCAAGAGAAATTGGCTTATATTTTTTAGGTCTAGCTTTTTTTTTATGTATGGGCCTGCCAAAATAATTCTACTCTGCCTGATGGAATGCATAAGCAGAATGCAAGAGTGGTGGTGACCCACACTATGGCGGCCTAATAATGCTTCTGCATCATTGGGCCTCCGGTCTCGCACTCACCAACGAAACACGACAACACGAATGCTGTCATTTTACGTTGGTTTTCTGTGCAAGGGTAGTACCGCCCCGGTCGAGCCGGCCCGTTCGTGCTGAAATCAGCGTGGCTCTACTACCTAGATCTAATATCTAGATTTAATAATATCAAGTATTCAAAACAGTAATGAAATGTATAATACTGAAAACCAACAGTAAGTGACGACCGCCGTACATAGACACCGGCAACTCAACAGTCACAAGTTTATTGTCTCTTATTGTCAACTTTTTTGTCTCCTTCCCGGAATCAGAGGGATTGGGACCAGTAATCTTACTAACTCAGTAAAAAACAATTGCTTGAAATAAGTATTCTGTAAGGCCCTATATTCGCTTCATTAAGAAGGCTTAAAGTCACTTAAAGAGCAATGGAGAGGTCTGTCCTTGGAATTTCACAGTGTGATTGAATCAGGATTTAGGAGATCCTAAGACGAACCAAGGTCACCCACATTGTCCAGAGAATTGCTAAATGGGTCCAAAAAGTTACAAGCTGCCTATAAGATGGTCCAATGATCTGGTGAAGGTCACGGGAAACCGTTGGATGGACCAATTATTGTGGAGAACCTTAAGAGAGGCCTATGTCTAGCAGTGGAAGACTTTCAGCTGAGATGATGATTATGATAATTAATATTGCATAAATTATAGATGCATTACCTGCAGGAAATTATTGTTTACTCCTTCACTTAAATTACTGGCACTTGAGGCTTCACTGTCAATTTTAGTTAGGACTTCTGACAAGATCTCGTTCAAACTGTTGGTTAAATACTCCATCCCGTGAAGTTCATCTCTTATTGTCATTTTTATATCCTGTCTCAGAGCAGTCAGAATAAAAAGTAACTTCATGTCAAAAAGCATGATTTCCTCTTTAAAGGGTATCTCTTTGTAAATCCTTACTCGGGCGATCAATCCTTGAGCAATTGAAGTGTGGGCACATAGTGCTCTAGCCACTTCACTATTAAATGTTAAGTTACAAAGACATTTAAGGGCTTCCACTGCCACATCTTTATCTATTAAATCTAGTGGTACCATAGACTCATCATCCAACTCCACATAATTGTACAAACCAGCTCTTTCTATAAGAGTAGTTATCCACCTTTCGCAGATTAAACTTTCAATATCTGATTTGTCACGGCTAAAACAGAAACATACAGCATCTACAAACAGTTTTGATGACAGGTATTACTAAGTTTTTTAGTACCCAGACTACAGATAAACATACATAAATATTTCTATATACAAACATTTCACTACATATTATAAAATAAAGTCCTCCACCGCGTCTGTCTGTTTACAATAAACTTAAAGCTGCAGCACAGATTTTAATGCGGTTTTTATAGAGTGATTCTTCAGGAAGGTTTTCATTTATAATTTGTTTTTTTTTTAGTATGTTGGGTAAAATATAACGATATTTATTGAAGACGAAACATAGGCTATAATATTTTTCGTAATTAGCCCGTGTGAAGGCCCCGGCTTCCCCGGGTTACTAGTTTTAGATAAATTTCACCCAGATGCAGAACAATTGAACATCTTCATCACATAATCATATCTTGGATGAAAATTGAACCCATGACCTCTGGCTTAGTAGTCAAGACCACAAAGCATTCAACCAGTAGGCCGGTCAAATTGAGCACAAATAAAGAGTAGAAATCTTGAAACTATTTCTTGACCTGGAACTCTCTAATCAGTAAAGATTGCCAATGTGGAGAATACAATTAGAAATTGATAGGTAAATTATTGCAGATACTAAACTTAATATGCACTACTAATTTTAATATGCACTGAGTCAGAGTTGTCTGCTAACAACGAATAATTAAAATCTAAACAAACCTTAGTACTCTAATCGTAGCTAAGCATAGAGCATGAATAGTAGTTGACGCTTTATTTTGTAAATGCTGGAATAAAGCTGTCCAAAGTAAAGCCCGTTTGTTCGTCTCCGCCAAATTTGGAAAGTTAAACACATTTTCATTCTGAAATGAAGGAAAGAATGATATTAGGTCATTAAATATATTTATTAAACCCTCTTCTGAAAGAAGACACGAGCCTAGCAGTGGGACATTATGGGTTATTGAAGAGAGAAGAAGAGTAATAAACCATCTACTTAATTAAATTAACTTACTCTTTTTAAGAAGTTGTGTAAAATTTGGCAGGCTTGTTCCAAATTATCGCCTCTACTAATCGCTTCGATATCACATTCTTCCATTCTAGTATTTTTTTAATTTAAAATTTCTATCAAACTAAAAGTATTTAATAAATATACAATGAAATCAGTACATACAACTAAAAAATTAATTTATTTGTTGTGGTCTGTCTACAAATCGCACGCACACAGACACAAAGCAAAACGAGTCAACGAGTATGACAGATAGACTAGGACATGAGTTTTTTTTTTTTTTTTTCCTCCCATTTGGCAGGGAACTTGGCTCGCACTTCTGTGCATTTGCCAGCGTCAAGTTTTAGGCCGAGGCCGCACTACGGCTAAACCGCCGCGGTTTTTAACAGCCTGATTTTGTGACAAAAGGAAATGTATGGAAGCGGCCACACTGGCGGTTTTTTACAGCGACTGATTTTAAAACCGCGAAAACCGCGGGCGGTTCTGTCCAGTGTTGCCAGAAGGTTACTTTTGTAACGTTTTAGGTGATTTTTCATCTCTTGGTTACTTGATCTCTTGGTGATTTGATTTGATTTTGATTTGAACTGAGGGCCCTATACTCGTATTATGCCGCCATAAATCTGTAATGTCGTATTCTAAAGTTTTAAGAAATTCTTAAATAAATTCTTATATAATGAGCATTGAACTAGAGATAGCGCCATCTCAAAAATTTAGAAACCAGGACAACAAGCGTAAAATCCCCGGATATTTGCGGTCATAATCCGAACACTTTTATATTTTTTTATTTTATTTAGTCGAAATAAAAAGAATACATAGTTCAATTAGTCGAAATAGTTCTTTTATTTATTTTCATAGGTATTCAGTTTAATTAAATTTAGTTATTTTTCATCGAAATCAGTGATAGAAAAGTAAAATCTCACAGTTGTGAAAATGCTTTTCGAACAGTAGTATATTTTTCACAACCTTCTTTTTTAAACCACACTAATTTGACAAAAATATCTTTAAGTTGAAACTCATAAGAGATCATTCCAGTATTCAAGCTCTAAGTTTTTTAGTCTTATCTTCATATAATATAAAAATCATTTGCTGTTCGTTTGTCTCGCTGAATTAGCTGTTTTTGGTTTTGAAATGTTTGTCGTAGTCCAGGAAAGGTTTAAACTGTAAAAAATTTAAAATAACTTGAAAAACCAAATCTCACGTGTACGAAATAGCGGGCACAGCTAGTAACAAATAAAAAAATATCTGCTTAAAGTTTTCATCAGCAGTCATAATAAGTTTTTTTTGTGTTTTCATCTTCTTAGAATATGTACTCTGAACATTCAATGGCAAGAAACTTTCTCTATTTCGATCATCCAAGCTTTTTGAAATGGTTGCAAGTAGGTATCCTTCTGGTTTTAAAGTTTGAATTATATTTTTTTTTCTAATGCTTTTATTTTTGAGTAAATGATGTGCATAATTGAATGCATGAAAAACAGCTATGCCTCCCATTTAAAAAAAATCAGATCAGGGAGCTTTGTTAAGCTTTTGACATGATCCACATTCAGGACTCACTCGATAGCTGGAAACAGATTTCACCAACGCGTCTTTGAATGATAGAGAAGCTGTTTATACATACTATTAACTCTGAGGTTTATACTCAACCTCGGCTGTGTCAGAGAGTTCTTTAAGAACTTTTTAGACTGTAGCCTTTATTATTCCCAAATTAATTTGGGGTCGGCTTGTTTAAGTGGCAAAAACTTTTTTTTTTTGATGTTGTTGAATCAACATCTACTGGCAATCAATCACATACGTGGTGCAGTGCGTTATTGATAATGTGCGCAGAGCATCCCACACCAACTATTTTCGAATTTAGATTTTGTTTTAACTTATGGAATTATAAAACATTGTTGGTTCCATGGCGCTCTATTCCACCGAAGTTCGTATTACAATTATCTCCAGAAAATGCAACATATTTAGTTAAAAGATCATGCTGTTGAAGTTGCTTTCTTATAAGCTCAATAATTATCTCAGATCTGTCATTTCATTTCGATTTGGTTTTCTGGTGGTTTTAAAACTTAAATCTAAAGGAGAGCTAGTTTATCTGTTGACAACACTGTTCGCGGTTTTACCGTAGTGTGTGCGCTTCGGGCGGTTTTGCGGTTTGGCGGTTTAACCGCTGGCTGGAAAAAACCGTAGTGCGGCCTCAGCCTTATTTTTATTTTTGGCATTTGAACTTTGAATGACACAAAGTAAAGGTGAGGAAGCGCGGGAAACTTCAAGCGTACCGGTGCATTTTTTCTGGATAAAATTTTTAATTTTAATTTTTCTATAATAACGGATCAGTTTTGTATTATATTGTAAATAATATTCATATTTAGTGTATAAATATAAGTTTTAGTGTATAGTTTGCCAGATTCGGTAAGTTTTTTAATATTATTTTATGAACGAGCCGCCTGACTTGGCGGACCCAGGGGTCTTTGTACCCCCGGCTGCTAATTTTGTAACAGTTGTATCTAATAAATCTGGGATGGAAACGGATGGTCCCAGTGCACAACGTGGTCACAAAAGAACCAGACTACACAAATTATGCAAAGTATGCAATAAAAAGAAAAGGAAGCACAGTCAGGCTGTTGATGGAAGCAAGGGTTGCTGTTGTGCTAGTGCAGATAATAGTGAAAATAGTGATTCTACTCCTACTGTTAGCCCGGTTCGATCGAGAACAACATCAACAATTAGTTAACGAATACAGGTTACCAACGTCACAAAATGGCTGTGCCTTTAACACCAATTCCGCAAATCCTACATTGATGTCAACATCAGATATAATCCAAATTCTCATCCAAACACTAACTCAATCTAATATAAAAATGCCGACCAACGTTGCCCTTATAGTCGATATGTATAAAAACCCTCAACCTGTTAATAATGTTACTACAAACTCAGAACATAATACAATGGAACTGTAGAAGTGCAGTTTCTAAAAAAAACGAAATTATTTACTTGATAAATAAATATAAAGCTTCTTTGCTTGCAATCTCAGAAACCTGGTTAAAACCAGGTTCCATCTTCAAAATCAGTGGTTTTTCTTGTCTAAAAGATGACAGGTCTGATGGGTATGGCGGGACTGCTCTACTCATTAGAAACACTGTCTCTTACTGTCCCCTATCTCTTCCGAAATTTAATAATTTTTCCGTAGTAGCTGCACAAATAAATAATACTTGTATTGTTTCAATATACATTCCTTCCCCCTCTTCTTCAACTCTTCAACAGTTCAACAATCTCGTTTCTCTTCTTCCTCGTCCTTTCATAATTTTAGGTGATTTCAACTCTCACCATATTTCTTGGGGTTGTACTCTTTCATCATATAGTGGTGACATATTATTAGATATATTTGACCAACATAACCTTTGTGTGTTAAACTCCGGGTCCCCAACTCGTCGTACAGGGCCAAATGAAAATGTTAGTGTCCTTTCCATTTGTACCCCTAATTTCGCTTCATCTCTTGCGTGGTGCACTTTACCATCTTCTTATAGAAGTGACAACTTCCCAATTTTTATAACGCCTACTCATCCTAGCAGTTCTCCTAATCCTTCAATGCAACCTCGTATGAAGTACAAACTTAATAAAGATGGTTTATGGGATAAGTTTAAAACTCTTGTAGAGTTTAAACTTTCTAATTTACAAAATAATTTATCACAAGATCTTATCGATTGTAATAATATTTTCACAAACGTACTTCTACAAGCTGCAGATGAAACCTTCCCTGTAAAATCTTCAACCAATGGTAGAGTTCCTTCCCCTCCATGGTGGGACAGTGAATGCTCGCGAATGGTAAAAGCTAGAAAGGAAGCTGAAAAAAAATACAAAAATAATATGTCCGTATATAATTTTGACATTGTAACTGATGCTATAGCGAAAGCTCGTAAATTATTCAAAGAAAAGAAATTTGAAGGATGGAAAATATTTTGCCTTTCCATTACACCCAATGTAAATCCTTCTATTGTCTGGCAAAATATAAGAAGGTTTAGAAATGGTGTTACTGATTCTAATATTTCTGGCATTCCTCCAAATCTGAAGAACTCTTTTCTTAATCGTTTAGCTCCACCATTTGTTCCAGAACATGACCTTATTTATAACAACATTCCTTCTTCTATCTCTCAGAACCAAAGTCTACTAAATTCTCCCTTTTCAATGCAAGAATTACAGGGCGTTTTATCATCGGTTAAAGACTCTGCTCCAGGTGATGACGGCATTCCGTATTCGTTCCTGGCTAATTTAAATCAAACCTCACTTGAATACTATTTGAACTTAATTAACAAAATTATGATATCGGGTAATATTCCTCCAACATGGAAGTCTCAAACTGTTATTCCCATTCTTAAACCGGGGAAAACACCATCAGAACCTTCATCGTATCGACCAATAGCTTTGTCACCGGAATTGCAAAAGTAGCTGAAAATCTAGTTAAAAATCGCCTTGAATGGATAGCTGAACACCGTGGAATTTTACCAGAATCTCAGTTTGGATTTAGGATAGGCAGGAGTACGTTGGATAGTGTGGCTACCTTGGTAACTGATATTAGAGTTGCATTTTCAGAAAACAAATCTGTAATTGCAGTTTTTTTAGATATAGAATCAGCATATGATAATGTAATTCTTAATGTCCTTAAACAAAAACTAGATATGCTTCGCATCCCTGAAATTTTGGTTTGCTTTATAATTAACCTCCTTTCAGGTAGAACAATAAAATTAGATCAAACACAGGATGAAAGTAGACTAGTATGGAAAGGTCTCTCGTAGGGCTCAGTTCTAAGCCCTATATTATTTAATTTATATACATCTGATTTAGATTCTTCACTTCAAAATACATCAAGTATCCTACAATATGCAGATGACTTAGTTTTATACGCTAGTGGAAATTCAGCAAGTTCTCTGTGTTCTCAGCTATCTAACTCTCTTGATTATTTAAAAATCTGGATGGACAAAAATGGCCTGAGTGTATCTGCGAGTAAGAGTTCATTAGTCTTATTTACTCGACAACGTATTCCCATCCCAATAGCTATAGATTTCGATCATAACGAAATACCAGTTAAAAAACAGGTCAAGTTTTTGGGTATTGTTTTGGACTCTAAACTTACAGGTGTTCCACACTGTGATTATGTGGTAAATAAATGTCAAAAACTTCTCAATTTGATGAGGTGACTATCAGGTGTTTGGTGGGGTGCTTTTTTTTTTTTTTTTTTTAGTTTTTATGTATGGCCCGCCATAATGACTCTACTCTGCCTGATGGAAAGCATAAGCAGAATCCAAGAGTGGTGGTCACCATACTCATTGTGAATGCAGACAATGCAGCATGGCGACCCACACCATGGCGGCCTAGTGATGCTTCTGCATCTTTTAGTCTAGTCAACAAGTATGGAACTTGATGACTAGACTATATGGGCCTCCGGTCTCGCACTCACCTACGAAACACGACAGCACTGCTGCTGTCATTTTACGTTGATTTTCTGTGCGAGGGTAGTACCGCCCCGGTCGAGCCGGCCCATCCGTGCTGAAATCAGCGTGGCTCTACTACCTTAGATGCCTACCTTAGATACTACGGTGCGCATCCGTTTTCCTTAAAACTTCTTTACAATGCTCTAGTTCGAAGTGTTCTTGACTATGGAATCTTCTTATTGGAGCCTTGTAACGTGAGTGCCCTTAGGAAATTGGATTCCATCCAATCAAGGTCCTTGAGAATAATCACAGGTGCTATGAAATCTAGTCCTATTAATGCATTACAAACCGAATGCAATGAACCGCCTCTTAGACCAAGACGTCAATTTTTAGCTGATCGATTGTTTTTCCGTGTTTTACAGTTTTCTAATAGCCATTTAATTCAAAAACTTCAGATACTTGCTGATCTCATTGAGTCATCAAATTACTGGAATCACAAACCTCTTCCTTGTTTAGTTAAAAGTTATATTCGATTTAAATCATTTAATGCCCCGACACATCGATCTCCAAAACTTGATTTGTTTAATAATAAATTCGAATCCTTGATCCATGAGCCATCTGTTAAATACATTTTAGATATTGATAAAAATAATGCTAACCCCCATTTTAATTTCATTGTTGAACAAAATTGGCCTGAGTGGCACCGTATTTTCACTGATGCATCCAAGCATGAATCTGATAATTTTGTGGGCGTAGGAATATATCATGCTCAGTATAATATCGTTCAGAAAGTAAAGTGTCCACCTGAAGCAACAGTTTTCACTGGGGAATGTCTTGGCTCTTGGAAAATAATACCCAAAAACTTGACCTGTTTTTTAACTGGTATTTCGTTATGATCGAAATCTATAGCTATTGGGATGGGAATACGTTTTTGTCCATCCAGATTTTTAAATAATCAAGAGAGTTAGATAGCTGATAACACAGAGAACTTGCTGAATTTCCACTAGCGTATAAAACTAAGTCATCTGCATATTGTAGGATATTTGATGTATTTTGAAGTGAAGAATCTAAATCAGACGTATACAAATTAAATAATATAGGGCTTAGAACTGAACCCTGCGGGAGACCTTTCCATACTAGTCTACTTTCATCCTGTGTTTGATCTAATTTTATTGTTCTACCTGAAAGGAGGTTAATTATAAAGCAAACCAAAATTTCAGGGATGCGAAGCATATTTCGTTTTTGTTTAAGGACATTTAGAAGAACATTATCATGTGCTGATTCTATATCTAAAAAAACTGCAATTACAGATTCGTTTTGTGAAAATGCAACTCTAATATCTGTTACCAAGATCCAACGTACTCCTGCCTTTCCTACATCCAAACTGAGATTCTGGTAAAATTCCACGGTGTTCAGCTATCCATTCAAGGCGATTTTTAACTAGGTTTTCAGCTACTTTTGCAATTACGGGTGACAAAACTAATTGGTCGATAAGATGAAGGTTCTGATGGTGTTTTCCCCGGTTTCAGAATGGGAATAACAGTTTGAGACTTTCATGTTGGAGGAATATTACCCGACATCATAATTTTGTTAATTAAGTTCAAATAATATTCAAGTGAGGTTTGATTTAAATTAGCCAGGAATGAATACGGAATGCCGTCATCACCTGGAGCAGAGTCTTTAACCGATGATAAAACGCCCTGTAATTCTTGCATTGTAAAGGGAGAATTTAGTAGACTTTGCTTCTGAGAGATAGAAGAAGGAATGTTGTTATAAATAAGGTCATGTTCTGGAACAAATGGTGGAGCTAAACGATTAAGAAAAGAGTTTTTCAGAATAGGGGGAATGCCAGAAATATTAGAATCAGTAACACCATTTCTAAACCTTCTTATATTTTGCCAGACAATAGAAGGATTTACATTGGGGGTAATGGAAAGGCAAAAATTTTTACATCCTTCAAATTTCTTTTCTTTTAATAATTTACGAGCTTTTGCTATAGCATCAGTTACAATTTCAAAATTATATACGGACATATTATTTGTGTATTGTTTTTCAGCTTCCTTTCTAGCTTTTACCATTCGCGAGCATTCACTGTCCCACCATGGAGGGGAAGGAACTCTACCATTGGTTGAAGATTTTACAGGGAAGGTTTCATCTGCAGCTTGTATAAGTACGTTTGTGAAAATATTATTACAATCGATAAGGTCGTGTGATAAATTATTTTGTAAATTAGAAAGTTTAAACTCTACAAGAGTTTTAAACTCATCCCATAACCCATTTTTATCAAGTTTGTACTTCATACGAGTGTCACGCGTCATCGGCGCTCGCCTCCCACCGCTGAGCCGCTGTCCCTGCCACCGCAGGGACACATAAAAGGACGAGCACACTACAGCTCGACCTCTTTCGCCCGGCGTCTACCACGCCGGACGGCTGCGCTGCCCTCTACGGGGGGTCGGCCTCTAAAGCCGACCCCAGCTCTGCACTCTTTCGCCCGGCGTCTACCACGCCGGACGGCTGCGCTGCCCTCTACGGGGGGTCGGCCTCTAAAGCCGCCCCCAGCACTGCTCTCTTTCGCCCGGCGTCTACCACGCCGGACGGCTGCGCTGCCCTCTACGGGGGGTCGGCCTCTAAAGCCGACCCCAGCACTGCACTCTTTCGCCCGGCGTCTACTACGCCTGGTGGCTGGGCCGCCCGGCCTACGCCGGAGCCCCAGCACTGCACCTCTTTCGGCCGGCGTCTACCACGCCAGTTGCCTGCGACGCCTCTACGGGGGTCGGCCTCTAAAGCCGACCCAGGACTGCACCTCTTCCTTTTCTCATCGCTTCGACCCAACAGTTAAGTGCTCCTTGTCTGGAGGCACTGACTGGTCGAATCTCTCAAACCCACACCCTGACTGTACATCTATCTGTTTGTGTTATACTCATGAATAAATTGTTTAAATGGTTGTTGTGAAGCGTCTAATTTCATTATCACCACAACCTTCTAGGCTCCTAAAGCCACTACGTGACACGAGGTTGCCTTGAAGGATTAGGAGAACTGCTAGGATGAGTGGGCGTTATAAAAATTGGGAAGTGGTCACTTCCATAAGAAGATGGTAAAGTGCACCACGCAAGAGATGACGCGAAATTAGGGGTACAAATGGAAAGGTCTATTGCACTAACATTTTCATTTGGCCCTGTACGACGAGTTGGGGACCCAGAGTTTAACACACAAAGGTTATGTTGGTCAAATATATCTAATAATATGTCACCACTATATGATGAAAGAGTACAACCCCAAGAAATATGGTGAGAGTTGAAATCACCTAAAATTATGAAAGGACGAGGAAGAAGAGAAACGAGATTGTTGAACTGTTGAAGAGTTGAAGAAGAGAGGGAAGGAATGTATATTGAAACAATACAAGTATTATTTATTTGTGAAGCTACTACGGAAAAATTATTAAATGTCGGAAGAGATAGGGGACAGTAAGATACAGTGTTTCTAATGAGTAGAGCAGTCCCGCCATACCCATCAGACCTGTCATTTCTTAGACAAGAAAAATCACTGATTTTGAACATGGAACCTGGTTTTAACCAGGTTTCTGAGATCGCAAACAAAGAAGCTTTATATTTATTTATCAAGTAAATAATTTCGTTTTTTTAGAAACTGCACTTCTACAGTTCCATTGTATTATGTTCTGAGTTTGTATTAACATTATTAACAGGTTGAGGGTTTTTATACATTTCGACTATAAGGGCAACGTTGGTCGGTATTTTTATATTAGATTAAGTTAGTGTTTGGATGAGAATTTGGATTATATCTGATGTTGACATCAATGTAGGATTTGCAGAATTGGTGTTAAAGGCACAGCCATTTTGTGACGTTGGTAACCTGTATTCGTTAACTAATTGTTGATGTTGTTCTCGATCAAAGCCTTTACCAAATTTAGGGGGAGGGCGACGATTGATATACACTGTTTTTTTATGTGAAGTGTGTGAAGGAGAATTTTGTGTATAAGAAGACTGCGAATTTCGGTAAGCGTAAGTAGTAACCGGAGTACTAGCTACATTGGCATAAGAATTATAAATAGGTGCAATCATTTTAGAAACTTCGCCATATGAAATACATTTTTCTGCCATAACACTCTTAATTTCTTTTTGGCGCAAAAATTCAGGACACAATTTAGAGGTCGCAAAGTGTTTACCAGAGCAGTAGCAGCAAGATATATTGTCCTCCTCAACATCACAAGTATCACCAGTATGTTCCTGACCACACTTGTAACATTTAGGTTTGGATCGACACTGAATTTTAGTATGTCCAAAGCGACAACAATTGTAACATTGGATAGTGGGGTACACATACAGCTCTACAGGTAATGAGTTGTAGCACATGAATATACGTGGAGGAAGAACTTGGCCATCCAGCGTAATCACTATACTCTGCGTTGGTTTCCAAACAGGAGACCCTTCTACGATAGTCTTATAGTTTATTCTCCTAACTTTAATAATTTTGCCACAGTTATCGGGTACTGAAGCATTTTCGATGATTTCTTCGGGTGACCATTCCGATGGAACACCACGAACAAGTCCCATTCGTGTTAACTGAAATGTTGGTATAAATGCCTTTAAATTATTTTTTGATAACTCACTATTTTTTTGTTTTATTTTTTGACTTCCCTCCGTGGCTCTGAGCGGTTCACGTGTGACGTCGCGTTTTAATAATTTAAATATTGTTTTTGTGTATCCTTGCGACTGTTACCCGGTTTGTGGGCGGTATAAGGTTGTGTATAGTGTTTCTGACAAATAATCTGTAAGTTTTACGCCTTATAAATACAAATATTGTGTTAGTTTCCTTTACTACGGCTATCGGTAAGTCAATTTATTTTATTCTTAAAGGTAGGTAGGAGTAATATTTTGTTTGTATTAATTTTCTTTTCGTGTTTTTTGATTTTGAAGTTGTTTTTTATTGAAATTTCTTTTGTCTGGTGTGTCTTTGTTTGGCCATGTCGGTTGTTGGCGAGTTGCCGGATCCTGGTGGTACAAATGAATTTCGAACACCAACCGGAAATAAATTGTTTGGTAGAATGTCGCCATCAAATTTATCGTCAAATGAAAGTAGAACTGAACGAATTAGGGCTTCGGACTTGGGCGAGAGTGTTTCGTCTCTTAGTGGTCGTGATAACCGTGGGGAGTATGATTATTTTGAGTTGGTGTCTCAGGCAACCGAATATTTGGCAAAAATTAACGAATTGGTAAACGATCAGGGGTCGCGAATGAATGTGGGGAATAGGACCGCCATTATGGACGTAACCCAGCGGATTACCGGTATCGTCTCATTGTTGGCAATTAAATCTGCTAGCAATGAAACGAAATTAGCGAATCTCGAGCGCCGGGTGGGGGGTGTCGCCGTTCAACAGCCGGGCTTGACGTACGCGGACAAGCTTAGGCTTCGCTTACCACCTGGATCAGCCCCGTGTCCGGTGTCCGCAGAGGCACGGGTATCTAGGCCGTGTGGTATTGCGTATCCTACTACGGAACGTTCAGCGGACTATGCAACTTCGTCAGCTACAAAAGAAGCTCTCATGAAGGCTATTAAACCTAGCAACGAAGGTTTTCAAATTGTAGGCGTCAAAAAAACCGCAAAGGCTGGCGTCGTGTTGCGGGTCGCAAATGAACGGCAGCTTAAAAAACTAGAATCAGTAAACGCCATTAAATCTGTAGGCTTACGCTTAGAAAAGCCGAAAGGCCGAAGGCCCCGTATAATTGTAAAAGACTTGCCCGGTTCTATAGAGGATCGTACCTTCCTAACAGCTTTATATCGTCAGAATATCAAGGACGAATTAAAATTAAGCGAAAGCGATTTTTTAAAAACAACCAAAATTGTCAGGCATCGTAAACTGGATAACGGACGTCAATGGATAGGCTTAGAATTAGAGACAGAGGTTAGGAAACACTTGGCTAGCACAAAAGATAAATTATATATAGACTGGGCCACATGTAGGTTTATAGACGACTTAGAAGTAGTTCGTTGCTTAAACTGTCAACAATTCAGTCATGTTCAAAAATGTTGCACTATTAAAACTCCTACGTGTGCTAATTGCGCGGCCAGCCACGATACAAGAGCTTGCCCGGATAAGGACACACCAGATTTTAAACCGAAATGCGCACAATGCAGCCGGTACAAAAAACCATGTGACCATCGATGTGGATCACAAGACTGCTCCACATATAAACTTAAATTAGAGCAGCTAATCCTAAATACTAATTACTGAATAGCTTATACAGTAGTAGTTGTAGTACATTTTTAATAAAATGGATAATATCTCAATAGGCCAGTTAAATCTTCATAATGATAAAATAGCCACGTCAGAATTAGATCGCTTAGTTTTGGAACAAAAGTTAGACATTGTCCTTATACAAGAGCAATATCATAGTGCTCAATTGCGGAATTATGTAGTACAACTAGATGGCCGGTCGCGGGCTGGGATATATGTTGCAAGTTCTAATTTTACGGTAACATCTTTGCGTAACCTTATGACGTCACACTGCGCCGTTGCCGAGATCTCATCCTCTACCTGTAGGGTTTACGTCGTGAGCTGTTATTTTCAATTTTCACATCCTATTGATCCTCATCTACATCATTTACGTTTCGTTTTGCGGTCCCTCATAGGACACAAAATTATCATTGGCGCTGATGTCAATGCTTCTTCTACTTTATGGTATGGCAAATTGCGTGCAGCTGACATGGCTCGTCGCTGTGCGGTTGAAGATTTTATTGCGGAAATTAATCTTACTATGCACAATACCCCTGATGCACCACCAACTTTTTGCAGCCCAATGGGTGAGTCTTCTATTGACGTGACGCTTACGCGCGGCGACGTCTCGATATCTGGATGGCTTGTCCTACCGGACGCATCCTGTAGTGATCACCGCTTAATCGTGTACGAATTCATACCAATGGTTGCACAATATCCACAAAGAACTCCTTACAATTTTAGGTATAAAACTAAAGGGGCAAATTGGGCTTTATTTGGTTCACTCTTTGCAGTACATGCCAAAGACTTCAGTCGCAGTGGTCTATCAGCTGAAGAAAGCGCAAACATATTATCAGATACTTTCACATATTGTGCTGATGTTTGTATCGGCCGTGGATCTATCACTAACACTCGTAGATGTGATTGGTGGAATTATAAATTAGTCGAATTACGTAGAATCTATCGGAAAGCTCGTAAAAAAGTAAATGACATTAAAAAGCGTAACGTAACAGGAGATATTTACAATAATGCTCTTATTGCTCTTAGAGTTGCCAGGTCTCATTATAGAGCTGCTGTGGAGAAATCAAAGGGAAATTTGATACGTAAACTTGTTGATAAACTCGATAGAGAGGGTCCCTGGTCACCTTTGTATCATGAATTTAAAGCAAATAGATCAATCGACCTTGCATACGTACAGAACATCAAAATTAATAATAGTTATACTACAGGAGTAGAACAAACCACAGAATATCTTTTAGAATCACTTGTGCCTGACGATCGGCCGGAGGATGACACGGATTATCACCGACAAATTAGGCAGTGGGCTATTGAACCACCATTGTCTCCAATGTCTGACTTACCATCTTCAGACGAACTCCTCAGTATTGTTAGGTCATTACCACTAAATAAAGCTTCGGGCGACGATAAAATATCAAACAAAATGATAAAAGAAGCTTGTAAACTTTCGGGTGATACGGTTTTAACAGTTTTTAAACGTTGCATTGCGGAAGGAGTATTTCCTAGTGTTTGGCGGTGTGGTAATATTCGAATAATACCAAAAAGCGGCGATAAGCCGCCGGACGATCCTAAATCCTATTGACCCATAACACTGTTACCATCGCTGGGAAAGCTTTTAGAGCGTCTTGTAGTACCACGACTTCTACCGGGTGGAGTTAAATTTCATGATAGACAATTTGACTTTACGTTGGGAAAATCGACAACTGATGCGGTTATATCTGTAAGGAAAACTGTCACCGAGTCAAGTTTTCAATACGTTTTAGGCATCTTCTTAGATATATCTGGCGCCTTTGACAATGCGTGGTTGCCCATGCTATTGCTAAAATTAAAATTAAGAGGTTGCTTTAAAAATATTTATTCCCATCTCCTCGTACATCTTACAAGGTACTACTAAATTGAGACTTGGGCATCATTCTGTGTCGAAGGCGCTTACGATGGGGTGTCTTCAAGGGTCAGTGCTAGGACCATACTTGTGGAACATAGGCTTCGACGATTTTCTGGCAATGCCTGTGCCGTCCGGATGTACCCTGAATGCGTACGCGGACGACGGTTTGTTATTGATAGAGTCGGATACTAGAACAGGGCTTGAGAGGCTGGCCGGTGAATGTTTGGACCTAATATCTCGGTGTGGTGGGCGTAATCGGTTGACGTTTGCACCAAACAAAACCTTCCAGCTACTTCTGAAAGGTAACCTCAAATCACCGCCGTGTATTAAATTTGAAAATGTTACTATTAAAAATAAAACCTCGGTTTGTTATTTAGGATTGGTTTTAGAAAGAAATTTTTCATTTATTGAACATATGTATTAGAACAGTTAATGAAAAGTCTAAAAAGAGTTTCTTTGCACTGACGAGGATATCAACTGCGACATGGGGTCTGTCATATAATACACTAAAGATCATATATGGAGCTACTTATTTGGGTTCTATTTGCTATGGTGCTCCTGTATGGGCAGATAGGGCGACTGTAGGCGCTGTCCGTCGCAAACTGTTACAAGGCCAACTACCTGCATTGATTTTCTTGTGCAAGGCATATAGGACGGTTAGAACTGCGGCTTTACCGGTGTTGGCAGGTGTTCTTCCGGTCGATCTCGAGGTGCAAAGACGTGCAGCCATGTACTATTCCACACTACAAAACATGGAATGCGATTTTTTGGGCATACGAGACCGCGGTAAAATCATAAGATTGTTTCAACAAAAATCCAATGTCTATAACGACCTCTTGGATGAATGGCAGCAACGATGGGACGAATCATCTAAGGGGCGCCACCTCTACCAGTTCTTTCCATCTGTTCGCGAAAGGTTGTCAAGGACATGGCTCGAGGTAGATCACTGTGTCGCTCAATTTCTTACAGGCCACGTTAACTTTAAGAGCAAACTATACTCATTTAAATTAGTCGATTCACCATTGTGTCAATGCTCAACACCTGATTCTAGCTGTGAACAGTCGGCTCATCATATCCTCTGGGAATGTAGTCTTTGGTACAATGAACGTAACATGATGCTAAATAGCTTACATATGACGTCTGGGGTAGTATATTATGGGGATCTTGTGTCAACTGCGGTGAATTTCCGTGCGTTTAAGCGATTCTGCCATACATACTATAGAAATCAAATAAAGCTCACTTAGGACCCATAATATTTTTATCCGTGGTGCTTCCCGGTTTGAAAAAGGCGTCTGCCTATTTTGACTCCATTTTGTCTCCCGCTTTGCTAAGGAGGGAAGTGGACTTATTATATTTCCAACTCCTCCAGTTTTCTTCTGATTAATTTCGTTGCGGGTTCCAAAACAGTTAAATTTTTCCTGGGACTTCCCGAGTGTCATAACTCGGTGTTTTCGTGGGTCACCGCTGTTGATACTGGTGTACAGGAGTTACAGTGGTGGGCGTGTGGGCGGGATTAGTCCCATAAAAAAAAAACTCACTATTTAAAATAAATGAATTCGCATCATGAAAATTTGAGAACACTAAAGTAATTCTATTTCTGCCAATTTTCTTAACGGATCCTTCCACAATGTTGTGAATGGCATTGGTCTTGAGAAACCTACCAAATGTGACCGGGTGTAACGTGATATTATCATTGGGCGACTTAACTTCTTTTTGGACGTGTATAACAAACGGGCCTATGTCATTGTCCTCATACTTGGTCCTAGCAACTCCAGATACTGAACCCTGGGAAGCCGAACCACTACTCGGTGTGACTTTATTATTAATATGTTCAACCGGGCTAACAGTAGGAGTAGAATCACTATTCTCACTATTATCTGCACTAGCACAACAGCAACCCTTGCTCCCGTCAACAGCCTGACTGTGCTTCCTTTTCTTTTATTGCATACTTTGCATAATTTATGTAGTCTGGTTCTTTTGTGACCACGTTGTGCACTGGGACCATCCGTTTCCATCCCAGATTCATTAGAGACAACTGTTACAAAATTAGCAGCCGGGGGTACAAAGACCCCCGGGTCCGCCAAGTCAGGCGGCTCGTTCATGAATTTTTTTTAAAAAACTTACCAAATCTGGTAAACTATACACTAACACCTTCGCTTCTTTATTCAGATTTTTTTTTCTCTGAGTTCACGTAGAAGGTGAAGGCGCAGACAGAATGCATAAGTTTCACGGTGGAGCTACTCTCGGAGGAGGCGGTGGCGCTTGCACTACTGAGTCGTGGGGTGCCTGGGGACCTTGCAGTGTATCGTGTGGGCCTGGACGCGCAACTCGGCAAAGACAATACGTATGGCCCTCCAGAGCTTATGCAGAGGCTTGCAGGGTAGCGCTCACCGATTACAAAAGGTGTCATGGACCGAGGATGCATTGCAGGTACATTGTATACTTTTATTTACTAACTAGCGGCCCCTTGAGACTTCGTACGCGTGAAGTTAGTTATTTGCACATTTTTTTATACTTAAATACCATTTAAAATCCTTCTGCCATAATTACTTTTACTTCAATAACATTATACTTTCATACAAACTACCATTCCCCGTTTTAACCCCAAGAAGGGGTTTATTTCTAAAGATACATTATAAGTACACTTTCACGCGATCTATAGAACATGCATTTTAAATTTCAAGTCTCTTACTTAAAAAACATAGAACTTTCATACAAACGTCCAACCCCCGTTTTACCCCCTTAGGGATGGAGTTTCGTAAAATCCGTTCTTAGCGGATGTCTACATCCTTAGGAACCTACCTGCTAAATTTCAAGTTTGTAGGTGTTATAGTTTCTGAGATTTCGTGATTAATAAGCGAGTGGTATTTCGCTTTTATATAGATTTATAAACTTTATGCACTTATTTCGTATATCAGGACACACAGTAAACGCATTCTCTTCCAATCAAGGAAATTCTCTTTTAAGGCACTATTAAATTTTTGAAACTCAAACACTCAATACGTGGATTCCATGACATGAATGTCTTTCAGAATTTATACTCTCATTATTACCACTTTGGCCTTTGGCATTTACCACAGCAGGGAGATATTAGACATAATAATAAATAAAATAAAATAAAAAGCCTTTTATTTCTCGCATAATAATAACAATACATAATAATGAGAATTCTACATTGATAAATTATAAATTTTATAGGTAAGGTTCAAAATTCAAATAATTAAAAGATTTATATAATTCATCATGCAGGCATGCAAAAACCCCTCTTATGTGAGGGTGAAGGCCTCCTCCAGACTTTTCCATATTACTTTATCTTTGGCAATTGCCTTCCAGTTTTTACCAGCTATTTTTATAATATCATTTTCCCAACGAGTTGCCGGTCTTCCTCTCTTTCTAATGCCTGCAGGGTCCCGCCCTAACGTAAGTCTAGAAGTCCAGCGGTCAACTTTCATCCTGGCTACATGGCCCGCCCAGCGCCACTTTCACTTTTGTGAGAAATTAAGTGCATCTGTAACTTTAGTCGTTTCTCGTATGGATGGTATTGTGCGGGAATTTTTGTTTTTTCCTAAAATTGGTAATGCTTCTCTCCATACTTCGTTGGCAGGATCTGATTTTGTTTCTTATGCGAAGCGTGTATTTCCACGTTTGGCAACCATAGGTGATAGAGGGGAGCAGGCATGTATCCATTACCTTTTTCTTTAAATTCATAGGCATTGTTCCCTTTAGTATTTCTTTCAGGCTCCAGATTTTTTTTCCGATATTAGACATACATAAACATTATTTTACCCATCGTCGTCACAACATCAGTTTCAAATGCCTATCTCTGCTACATTTAATCCTGCCTGTAATGTAGTCGTAGATGATCCTTTTAATGCAGTCTAATATAATCTTCTATTATGTGTACAGGAGAGTCTGTTCAGTTCAGTTCTTTTAGTTTGTCATTTTTTACAATTCAATAATTTTTATATGTCATGCTAGAGCTCCATCAGAATACGAACCGGATCCAGCGGAATCGACTGGTCCATGTGCTGTGTCCGCGTGGTCTGAATGGTCGCCGTGCGAAGGTTGCGGGGTGCGTTCAAGAACAAGGCATTATGTAGCAGATAAGGCTTATAAACGATGTCATGTTGGATACCGTGCCAGGACAATACTGAGTCAAGCCATGCCGTGCGACATTGGACCCTGTGAGAAGTGAGATTTCTTTTCTTTGTATGTTATAAAGTTAAAATCATTGAAGTGTGATTTTCTCCAATTTATCATTATTTTCTTTAAATAGTAATGTAACAAAATATTAAGAATCAACATTTGGATTTGCCACCTGTGTGTCTTTAAAATGCGAGCCTATGTTTCCGTTTGATAATTTTTCAATTTTTCTAAGTCATGCTGTTCCATCAGAATACGTACCGGATCCAGCGACTGACTGACTTGACTGCTTCGGTGGCGCAGTGGTAAGGTATGCGACTACTGTGCTTGAGGTCTTGGGTTCGATTCCCGGGTCGGAACAAATGTTTGTATGATCTACGAATATTTGTTTAGGAGTTTGGATGTTTCTATGTAAATATAATATTAATGTATTTCCAAAAAAAGTATATATGTATTTATATCAGTTGTCTAGTACTCATAACAAAGGCTCTGCTTAGTTGCTGTGTTAGATGTTGGAAATATTATTTATTTATTTATTATGGTGGTCGTACATGCAAATGATTTTTTTCCTAAATAATAATCAGTAAATAAGGGCTTTTAAAACTATTCTTCTTTTTCAGACCAACTGGAAACCGAACCAACAATGCAACTAACTTCGATTGGTTTTTCGTCGTAAGTTTCTTGATAAAACATCATTATTATATTTGCGTTACATGATAGAATTCTATTGGCCATTTACTGTTAAAGGATATAACACGAGGTGATTGCCGTGTGACGTCATGGGGCAGTTGGTCACCGTGTTCGGCGAAATGTGGGCGTGGACATCGTCTACGTACTCGATTGTACATCGCGCGGGACGATAAAGTGCAACACGATATGTCGCGAAGGCTTTTGGCGCAATGGAATCGAAGATTTGCGCAGTTCCAAGCCATTGTAAGTTGTATTCTATCTGCCGTTTGGTAAGAGTTTGCAAGCACACATACACCTACTTATTGCTTTAAGGAATTATTTGAGATAAAATGACAAAAAAAAGTGTAGGTACAAAACATTTAAAGTTCAGTCAGTGTATAAAATTATTGTGATTGTATCCTGCAAGCGTAATTTGAATTCCTTTTTTCACTTTTTTTTTCGTTTACATTAATTAATATTTGTTATAAAATACTTTATATAGCTGAAATTAGATTCTTGCTCTAGGAGTATCCAGTAGAAAATATGACGTACGATGACCCGGCTGTGGAGAGTGCAGTTCAAGAGCATATGGATCGATGTCAGTTCACGTTGACGCAGCAAGAGGCGTTATGTGACGGAGAGGATATTAGCTGCATAAACACCACCGTGTCACATGGTAAATGATGCTCTAATTTCTAATGTTTCTAACAAATTACTTCGTTGGGAATGGAAAAAAAAATTATGAAACATTTCACTTACTTACTTAGCACTAAGTGAATTCGCTCAACTAAGCTAAAGCGTTTATTAAAATAAGAATACCAGAATCAGATTACAAAAATTCTGATATACCTCTTATTTTAAAGTATATAAAGAAT
Organism: Diaphora mendica; assembly: GCA_949125395.1. Taxonomy (NCBI): domain Eukaryota; kingdom Metazoa; phylum Arthropoda; class Insecta; order Lepidoptera; family Erebidae; genus Diaphora; species Diaphora mendica. The sequence continues at coordinate 35,832,770 of OX421310.1, read as the reverse complement.
ATAAAGTAAGTATATAAATCATTTTAATGTATTCAAGATATTTATTAACTTTATTGTAAAGTTCTTTTGAAAAACGAGGGCTGTAAAATGAAGAATAAATAAAATAATTTACACTTAAGGGCTAATTATAGTGAAAATGCTATTTGTTATACCTATACAGAAGTGTGCAAACTGCCTATGTCAGTGGGCCACTGCCGTGGCTATGAAGAGCGCTGGTTCTATGAGTGGGCGCGGGGCGTATGCGAGCCCTTCGGCTTCAGCGGCTGCGGCGGGAACGGGAACAACTTCCGCACCAGAGACCACTGCCTGCAGGCTTGCAGGACCTTGCTCAATGCCACCACTAACAACGGTAATATTTATTTAAGATTGTCTGGGAGAATCGGTCTGGAAGAAGTCACCGTGAGCGGTATGACCGCCAGTTGTTACGTCTACAACCTTGTAACTCATTTTTTGCTCTGCTTTTATCTTATGTAGGTACCTATACAATAACGATATATAAATAATTATATATTAATTATCGCTTATTTGGTGCGTTTTGTAAAAATAAAGCAACACATTTATAGTATAAATATTTAATTTACCGACACTTTTACATGACAATACCGTCTAATTTATATAAGTACAAACATATTTTTAGTTTTTATACCTAAGCTTTACAGTAACTAAAATTGCAGTTCTATCTGGCTCTATTTGTTTTTATAAGTATATACTCAGATTAATAAAGAAATCCAGATGGAACATTCTTGTCAAATAACATGAGTCCATGACGCCGATTGATTAGTTTAGTGTGCGTGCAGCCGGCGAAGACACTGTAGGAACACGTACATCTGTGAGCGTGTAATGATACCATACGCAGTAAAAAAAACTCTATTCTTTTGATAAATATTAAGATTGAAAAAAGGGTATTTAAATAATAAAGAACTTTGAATATTATGGTTTTTATTTCAGTTACTGTTACATACCATGCAAACTCTCTGCAACCTTTATTTTGCACTAACTTTTTATAATATATTGTCGTTTTGCATGTAAATTTCGTGTAAAAATTATAAAAAGCTAAAATAAATTACGTTACCAAAAGTACTTGTAATGTATGATTAATACATTTTTTAAATATTTTGCGGTTATACGGTAAGTACTACCTGGGATTCAAGTTTCGTACTATCGATCATTCTCAATCATTCAATTATGATGTGAAGCACAAGTTAAAGACATAAATAAAACACATCAAGACACAGAACAGCAATTTGTAGAAACATTCACAAATTGTTTGTATGTAATAATTATCAGAAATAATTGTATGTATCACCAAAGAATACTTTCAGATGAGGTTTGGAACCAAGTCCCTAAATATAGAAATGAGGTTTACTAATGTCTGGACTAGCAAGTAATTTCCCTAATTAAAGGGGGAAAAAAATAGACAAAAACTGGTATCACAGTCGAACTACGGTTGAGGTTTTGTGTTCCGACACAACAATATAATTATCGGGTAAATAAATAATTATAGCAACTAAATAATCTGTATTTACCTGTGAAAAGATATTCCATCTTCTTTTTTTTTTGTTTTTGGGAACTACTCTTACAGTATTTAGTTACGCAAGACGGCATTTTGAAAATAAATTCAAAAATCACTCGTGACGTGAACCCAATATGGCGGTTTGTCAAACACTGCCGCGAGTATGTATTCGCTTTCTAATGTAAATAATATTTACAATATAATACGAGACTGATCATTTTATAATGAAAAATCAAAATTAAAAATTTTATCCAGAAAAAATGCACCGGTACGCTTGAAGTTTCCCGCGCTTTCAGGACATGAGTTTCTGACTGTATGTGTTGACAGTATTGACATTTGACTCATTGACTGATGGGCTCAATGGGGAATGGGGAAAATTGTACGTCAAACATGACTAAATAATAGTTCGAGAACCGACCACGTAGGCGCTGGAGTGAGAAGAGAATGATATCGTTTTAATTCTTTTTATTATATTGTGGTTTAAAAATTAAAAACTTTGCGTAAAGTGTCCGACAAACATAATCAAATAATTAAATTGTGGTTTAAATATTAAAAACTTTGCGTAGTATCCTGTCCGACAAACATAAACAAATAATAGTTCACTTGATTATCTTTTCTAATTCTTTAAATGTACACTCTTTGCACAGTGGCGTGGCGTCACCTAATTAGTGCATTTTGGCGGACACTTTTTTAACTTCTAGATTGTTCTCCTTATCTCTACACTCCATACTTAGAAAGTAAACTATAGATTAGAAAGTAAGGGAACTGTGGAATGATAACTAGATATAAGGTGATACGAAGTACAATCTAGAAGTTAAGAAAGTGTCCGCCAAAATGCACTAATTAGGTGATGCCACTGTGCAAAGAGTGTAAATTTAAAGAATTAGAAAAGATAATCAAATGAACTATTTTTTTTTTATGTTTATTTGAATTAGTGCATTTTGACCTAAATTTTGACGGACACTTTTTTAACATAGAGATTGTACTCTTTATCTCTACACTCCATACTTAGAACACTGCTGTGCTGTTACCATGTTCTAGGATTTTCAAAATACCCTCAACTGATATTTGAAAATAAATTGTAAAAAGAAAGATCGTCATCAGTTCTAACTGTCAACGATTTTTTATTTGGTTCACAGTTAAAATAGTAGTTGGTCAAAATCATTGTTTTGTAGTGTCTTTTTCGTTTTCTATTTTTGAACGAAAGTACATACCACGAATCGATTATTTTCTGTCAAATTCAAATTAGACTTTGACATTTGACACAATTGAATGAAACTTTTCGATTCCCTTGATGGGAATAGTCTATTTTGGTTTGTAAAAAGTATTGTATTATAGGCCTGAAAATGGCTACAATTGCACTTACTGGTCACTTTGTTAGTAAAATAAAACGTAAGTCCATCGTCATTGACGTATGTTCACCAGGATCTCTGACACAAACTCTTACATAATTGTGTATACCATCAAAGTGGTCTAAGATTGATAACATTTTAAGTATATTTCTTGGCACGAGATCGGTGTTTAAAGGAGTTTTTTACAATTGCAGCCGTTAATGGATCGCTGAGCATTATTTACATCAAGTCCTCATCTTACAGCACGGATGGTAAAAGGCCTAACCTAGCCGCTTACAAAAGAGGTACTGGTGGCCGAAGCAGTTTCAATGGTATTGTAGCTACCGTCTTTGGCTGCACAGGATTTGTAGGCCGCTATGTGTGCAATAAGCTAGGCAAAATAGGCACTCAGGTAATGGATAAAAACAACTCAAATTATTTCTTAGATGTAATTTGAACATCACTATTTCTGGTTTCTTGTAGATGATTTTGCCCTACCGTGGCGATTATTATGATGCTAATAGATTGAAAACAACTGGTGACTTGGGACAAGTCCTGTTTACTCCATTTGACATCCGAGATGAGGAGTCTATTGCTAAGGCAGTTCAGTACTCTAATGTTGTGATTAATTTGATTGGACGGGACTATGAAACCAAAAACTTTAAGTACAATGATGTCCATGTGGAAGGCCCGCGACGAATCGCCAGGTATTTAATCACCTCTCAAATTTGTATCTCTGTTGTTACAAAAATATAATTTTACATAGTTCATAAAAACATCTGTAAGATAACAAAAGACATTAAGCTACCTCGCAGCAGCAGATCAGTCGATGACATCTAGATTGTGCAAGGAGACAAATGACCACACTACAAGTGCACTACTATCATGTGTAAACCACTATCCGAGTACAATCGTATGAAGTCGACTCCTACGAGTGCACTCGGTCCGAGCCAACTCGGATTGTGAAAACGCGGCTATAGACAAAACTAATATATATTATGTAATTCACTACTTAATACTTTATTTACATGGAAGTATTCATTATCTTTCTAGCCTTTATTATCCCAAGATTCCGGAACCCCTTCCCGGGTTGGACCAAATGTTTGTAAGATCTGCAAATATTTGTTTAGAAGTTTAGGTGTTTTCTTTTAAGAAAAAATATATATATGTATTTATAATAGTCTATAGTATTATTATTATTATATTTAACTAGAAGCCAAGAAAGATAATTTTCGCTATTAGCGACGATGCGCGACATGTTTGATGACAATATAGGAAGTATTTAATGTGTTTTTTGAGTGCGACACGAGACACTACTAGCCCGGGGCAGCGACCGTCTCGCTGTCTCGCTAGCGAACTGTTGCTTATACATTGCCTATGGTCAAGTGACGGTCGTGATCTCCTGTCTCGGTCGCTTGTCTCCGTCGCGGCGCCTACCGCCACCTTTAGGCGACTATCTGCATCTGCTATGAAAAAAGCTGATATTTAAAAAAGACCTAATTTTTCAGGATATCTAGGGAAATGGGTGTGGAAAGATTTATTCACCTGTCATATCTGAATCAAGCAAGATACCCTGAGCCTCTGGTGTTGAAGTCACTTTCAGGTTACAAAGTCAGCAAGTTCTTAGGGGAGTGTGCTGTTAAAGAAGAATTTCCTACAGCTACCGTTTTACGTGCATCTGACATATATGGATCAGAAGACAGATTTTTGAGGTTGTTTAAACTTTTGATTAAATCATTATAAAAGCGAAATACCACTTACTGATAAATCACGAAATCTCAGGAACTATAACACCTACAAACTTTAAATTTGGCAGGTAGGATCCTTATAGGGTGTAGACATCTGCTGAGAACGGATTCTACGAAACTTCACCCCTAAGAGTGTAAAACGGGGGTTGGAAGTTAGTTTGAAAGTCCTATGTTTTTGAAGTAAGAGTACCGTGTATACATATGTACATTGCATTTAGTAAAAAGCGGATATTTTAATATTGCAAATAGACACTTCAATTTTATTTATTTGTATTTATAGATTACAAAGTACAATCATTTCTGGATGCAAATACAGCGCTTACGTGCCACATATATTAATGTAGGCAAGTTGACATTTTACAAGCATAAATGTTATTAGAAAACTAATTAATGTGTTGGAATGACGTCAACTCAATGCTGAGTCACGTGGTCTAAACAAATATTAGCCAATAAGACGGGTATCGAATCAAAGAATTGCATGTTGCCTAAGGGGGCTGGACTCGTATAGAAACACAGTTTAAAAAATTGAGATTTTGTCAATCAATTAACAACCTCTTTTATACAAAAATGTTATTTAATATTTATATTTTCAGAGCCATGGTTAGTCCTCTTCGTATTAACGGACAGTTCCTGCCACTGTACAAGAACGGACAGGCTACCGTCAAACAGCCTGTTTATGTATCAGATGTAGCTCAAGGAATCGTCAATGCTATTCGGGATCCCGACACCAAATGCAAAACCTACCTGGCCATTGGGTAACTCTACACTTATATTTCCATTGTAAATTATCTAGAATTCGCCTCATGTACCTAAGATTTGCCTTTCCTGGGCTCCAACATGTTAGCATCTATTAAAAGAACTTGATACATGTAACATGTAATACACGACGGCTCTGTCGCAAACATTCGAATTCAAAATATTAATAGTATTGGAGGAATTCGAATGAAAACTTTGTAGCTCTTGATTTTTTCAATGTGGTATAGTCTCATAATTCGCATTTTTTCAAATTGTTAACTGTTTAGCAGTGTTTTACCATTTAAATGCAATTTACTTTATTGACAAATTTTATAAAAGAATAATAATATTATACACGTCACCTAGTCCCAAACTAATCAGAGCTTGTACTATGGCTACTAGACAACTGATATACAGACATATTATACATAGAAAACACCCAAACTTCGAAACGAATTTAGCAGATCGAACAAACATTTGGTCCTACTCGGTAATCGACCTCGAGACCTCAAACACAGCAGTCGCATACACTGCCACTGCACCGAAAGGTACTTTATGTAACACTATAAATAATTGACGTACGTTTTTTTTATTTTCAGACCTAAAAGATACTTGTTGGCTGACTTGGTTGACTGGTTCTACAAGCTAATGAGAAAAGATGAGAAATGGGGATATGTCCGCTATGACATGAAGATGGACCCACTCATCTTCAACCTGAAAGTTATGTTGATCAATATGATTTCACCAGCATACCCCTTGGGAAGTCTGCACTGGGAAGGAATTGAGAAGGTATTTTACCTACAATAAGATATAAGCATGATTACGATAAAACCATATTAATACCATATACAGGTGGTAGAGTCACGCTGTTTTCAGCACGAACAGACCGGCTCGACTGGGTCGGTACTACCCTCGCACAGAAGATCAACGTATAATGTCTGCGTTCGTGCTGTGTGAAAGTAGTACCTAGTTTTTTTTTGTGAATTTCGGTCATTGATTTTTACATTTAGCAGAAGCATTCTCATTTAAAAGACGTCTTTTAAATGAGAATGCTTAAAAGCTAACCTAACGCGCGCAAAAAATTAGAAGAACTGAACGGCAGTCGCCATTTACGTGCTTTCCGCGCTCACGTAGCCGAATGGCTCTTTTTGAGAGCTCCTGCATCTTCACGCCCCCGATAGATTTTATCTCCTTGCGACCTCTCTCGCTTCGCGTGCACCGACGTAACTAAACTCTTTTGCAAAAAAAACGGGCACTTAAGCAAAGAACTATCTTTATATATATAATTCTTCTGTGAGTGTGTATGTCACTGAACTTCTCTCAAACGACTGGACCGATTTTGATGAATTTTTTGTGTGTGTTCAAGGGGATCTGGGAATGGTTTAGATTCACAATTTTGTCCCCTGGAAAATGTTTTTTTAATTAATTTTTGAAATTTTCAAATTAAAGACGTGTAGACAGGACAACGTCTGTCGGGTCCGCTAGTTTTATTTATAATTAACTATTAGTTTGTTTGACAATTTTAGGTATTGTTATCCTCAGAATTTTATAAATTAATTAGGAAGGAATAGTTTTCATCAGTTTTATCATAACATTTTGATTAAATTATTGAGAAATAATGTTTAAGCTCAAAACACTATTATTGTACCTGCTCGCTAAATAAAAATGAAACGCGTTAATTTCTTTGTTTTTCTTGAATACATTAAAAGCAGATAAAAGTTTAGTATTGAGTGTGACCCCTCTTGCTGAAATCACGGTTTGCATTCGTCTTGCGGGGCGGGCATGCTAGCGAGTATATCTTTTATGGTTTCTTGGGGAATACGTTCCCACTCCACGGTAATCACATTCTTTAGCTCTCTGATGGTCTGCGGAGCCTGCTACACTGATCTCACTCGTCGCTTCAGAATGTCCCAGACATGCTCTATGGGATTGAGGTCCGGACTTCTAGCTGCCCAGTCCAAACGACGAATTCCGACTTCTAGCATATACGCTTCCACATCGCCAGAACGGTGGGCGCGAGCGTTGTCGTCCATAAAAATCGAGTTTTCGCCAAGACCGGTTAAAGCGGGTTGTGCATAAGGAATTAGAACTTCCGTATTGGTGTCAAGTCAGTGTACCGTTTTCGATGAAGACTAACTCCGTACGATCAATAGAATTTATTCCTGCCCAAAACATAACAGAGCCCCCTCCATAAGGTGTGATTTCTTCAAAACATGCCTCTGCAAAGCGTTCTCCTCGTCTACGTAGCACTCGCCGACGTCGGTCTTCACCATGCAGAGATATCCTGGCTTCATCGGAGAACAATACCCTATCCTATCCCAGTCTTCATGAGTCCATGACACACAATTTCGAACGAAGCTAAGCCTGGCAACTCGATGTCCACGGAGTAATTTAGGGCCGCGTGCCGGGCGATGACTGTGTATATTAGCAGCGAGAAGCCTCCTCCTGACCCTCCATAGACTAATTTGCACATTTCTTACTTCTTCGAGGTTGTTCTTGAGGTCCACATAAGAAGATTTGCGATTTCTCAACGCTTGACTAACTAGAAAACGATGATCCCGTGGTTCGGTACATGTCTTTCTGCCAGAACCAGGCCTTCTCTTAACGGAACCGGTCTCTTGATAGCGCTGCCAGGTCCTTTGAACTGTCGACCGTCGACATTTAGCCTCTGAGCCACGAAGCATTGGCTGCAACCTTCTTCAAGCAGCGCAATAATTTTGCTCGCTTTTATCACTTTATCTACCATTTTCGAGATTGCTAAACAGCAATAACAATACTTTTAAATGTCAAGGACATCAGATAATTTAATAAAAATTGACAAAAAGTTAATTAGAGTCGATATTAACTATAGGGAATTCGCGCCACAAAAAAGTTAAAAGTTGTTTTCTTTGAAAACCAGGCTGTCAAAAATTTGAATTTGGAATGTACTCTTTTAAACATTATGGCACTTTTATAACTGGCCAGTAACATGTTCAAATGATTAAAACCTTTTTGGTATTTTATTTTTGAAAAAAATAAAAGAAGAAAATCGAAACCGCCCGTTTTTTTTTACAAATGAGTGTATTAATAGAGATAAGCCGCTCTTGTAGAACATCTGCACGGCTCTTGTAGAGCGCATCCTCTTTAATTGTGCTTTGCCAGCCCTTTGTCGGCAGCTCTGCCCGCGTGTATATTGTTTATGCATAGAAAGTAGCGTATGTCCTTCCTCAGGAATCAAATTATCTCCATGCCAAATTTCATTGAAATCGATGCAGTGGTGTGGCTGTGAAAGCGTGACCGACAGACGGAGTTACTTTCGTATTTATAATATTAGTATAGATAATCTGTATAAATGATGCGACAGTAATTAACAAGAAAATCAAGAAAACAAATTTTGACGCCTACGATTTTTTGTTAGCAACCTAATGCCCCATAAATATCTTTTTTTTTACCATTTTTATAAATACCCTCAAGTATAAATGAAGATAAAGTGCATAATGAAGAGCTCATTTGTAAAGTTTAAAGTACTATAAGGGCCCAGACAGACGACGCGAAAATTTTCTTGTACGCGGATCGCGTAACCGCCGCGCGGCAGCCACACGGTTACGCGTGTCATATGAAAGCGCCTTAAGGAAACCCGGTTAAAAGTGATTTAAAGTGAACACAAGATTATTTATGTCATCCTTTCGTGTCAATACATTTTCCTGGAGTCCTGAAATAAAGGTCTTGACCTAGTTTAGGCTCCAGTCCACCTCAACCTACAAATTTGTCTCTATACTAATTTCATTGATATTGTACAATGTGTTCTTTGTGGTGGAAATAAACATATTTTAATATTATTATTAATGAGCAAATTAAACTATACCCATAAAAGCAATAGCTTTTAAAAACTTAAAAAAGAAGAAGTTTTTATGTTCAATTTCTCGTTCAGCTTGAACTACATTTCAATAAATTTATTTGTGATTTTGAAAAAGTTTAAATAAAACGGCGTGATGTCTCGAACGAACAGAAAGAGGAAGAAATGTGTTGCCACTTAAATTAACACAAACTATAAAATTATACCTCGCATTAAAAAAACAGTGTATAAAAATTTATCCCCTATACTTTAGTTGCAACATAACTTTTTACTTCATCAGAGGTTAACAATTAAATAACAAAACTGAATTAATTACAGGAATCCACTACTGATGTTGTGGATAAGAGCATGCCAACTTTAGAAGACCTTGGTGTGACGCTGACTCAAATGGAGGACCAAGTGCCGTGGGAACTTAAACCTTTCCGCGCTTACCAGTACTATATGGATAAGATTGGAGAGTTTCCAACTCCAGAAAACCCTCGAGTGCAGGCTTAGACATTTATTTTTAGAAGAATATTATCTTTTAGTCGATATTTATAATTATTTACGTTTATACAGAATCATGCATCATCTATCTATGTGACTATATCGACTATCAGACTTAGCCATTGTTTACCGAAATTGATGTAGATCGTTCTGTATACCACCCATCACACAAGATAATAGGAAAATACTTATGTCGAAAAAATAGCATACTCGACTTGTCAGATAACATTGTAGATTTTTTCTGTAATAAATTATTATATATGTTTTAATGGTATACTTTAATTTCTGCGGCTATTTAAGTTTACTTAGAATGAAAAAAAAAATCATGAAAGTGGAACTGATGGTTCCAAAAGATCATTTGGGTATTTTAAGTAATATATTAACAACAAAGTGGTTAGGAAACTTTAACTCATTTTATTCTTAAGTTTACCCCTTAAATTTTTGTGGCGATTTCTATGTACAGCACAACATAAAAGAGACTACAGCGCCATCTATCGAGGGCCCACCACACCCGGAGTGACTGCTAATCTCTGCTAATCCTGTTTCGCGACACAGTTCTCTATTACCTTATAGTACGGCCATGCACTCGACGAGTGGCGAGAGAAATAGTCAGAGCGTAGTGTAGCTGGCTGTGTTACTCGTCATGTCCGGCGATCCATTTTTTGTCGGTTTTTTGGCGCGAGTTAAAGGAGCGCAATACGAGTGTGAGTGGTTTGCACGTATTGTTGCAATAATTTTGGATGTCGCCGCTGCCACTTTTTTAATGAATGATCTAATGAAACAACTTTAAAATTTATTGAATTATTTAACAAACTGTTTTGTTTTAAGACATTTAAAGTATTTGCTAGGCTCTAAAAACATAATGCGTACGCTGCTAGAACGTTGTCGTCCATTGCAAGCAAGGCGAATACTGGAATGAGGAACAACGCGATGAACATCGCTAGTACAGGAGGGCAATATTCGCGGCAGGCGCGAGTGGCATAGTCTGGCTGTAGGGTTAAATTACTAATACCAGGCATGAGCAACTCGTCTGGTCGCATACTTATCGTTCCATTCCTTCCATATGGATAAGAATAAGCAAATACTCTAAACTTTGGCTGCAACGATAACCAACTTACCATCATCATAGATTTTGTAAGTATATTTCGTCAGTGGTTTGTAAAACATTTTTATCTGCTTTAAGATCACATTACATCTCATTCATAATAATTATGATAGTGTGTGTTTTCAAACAAGTCATAAATTAATTTTCATATCAATGCAACTGCAGATAAAAAACAGAAAAGTCTAAAATAAAAGATGATTGAAGCAATAAGATCGTCTAATAACACGATCAGGGTACCTTTGACCTACACACAAATTAAAAAGTGATGAGGAACCTTTTTTAATATTGACCAACTTGGGTTGATGTTTTCCATAGATCTCTTTAGTCAATTTTATTTAGCTTTATTATAAAACTAGTGGTTGCCCGCGGCTCCGCCCGCGTATATGTCGGTTATCGCGGCAAATAGTAGCCTATATATTATTCTGATGTTTAAGCTATATTACTGTAGTTTCATCCAAATCCGTTCAGTAGTTTTTGCGTGAAAGAGTAACAAAAACATCCATCCATCCACACCTACAAACTTTCGCGTTTATAATATTAGTATAGATATAGATACCATCGCAAACGTTAGGAGAGTAACTATCTTCCTCTGCTGGAAGATGCATTTATTGAGCCAAACTGGAAAAAACGTAATTTTTGTAGATACACACATCAAAAGTGTCTAGGGATCAAGCATTTTTATGCGGATTTCTTGAGATTGAGATGTGGCTTTGTAATAAATTTATGATTTTATAAATTTATATGGATCCTTTTTGGTGCATTTCATAATTTGAATCAGGAACTGTCAATCAAATTCGAGTAAAAGATGAAAATCAGCTGTCAATATTTTCCATACAAAAACATACAACGCATTGAAGACATTATTAGTGCTACTGTTTCCCTACTACTGATTAAAACCAACGTTATTATGGAGCGGCGACGTCATTTAAGCAGGGAAGAAATGCTCAGAGCCGTGGGAATGATGAAGCTGGTTCCCGGCAACGTACTGTGGCTTTAGCTCTGAATACAAGTCAGAGTGTTATCAGTCGACTTTGGACACGTTACCGAAGCACTGGTACCGTGGCTGAGCGCCATGGAGGACGGTATCGCTGCACCACACGGAGACAAGACCGATACATTCAAATCTTAACTCGAAGAGCTCCAACAATAACCGCCATGATGTTAGCCGTGAGGCTTCATCACTCTTCAGGGAACTTAATTAGCGACCAAACAGTCAGAAACCGCTTGCATGAAGTGAACCTTCATTCCCGAAGACCGCTACGGGTACCACCTATAGCAATGCACAATCGTAGGATTCGATATCAATGGGCTCTTGAACACAGAAATTGGGCAGAAGAACAATGGCGTTTCGTGTACTTTTCTGACGAGTCTCGTTTTGGTATGAGACCGGATACAAGACGTATACGACACTGGAGAACCCCTGGACGCCAAACGCGATTAAAATCCTGCCAGGAAGTCCATCCTTATAGTGGTGGAACCATCATGGTATGGGCGGGTATTTGGATCGGCGGAAGAACTGAGTTGATTTGGATCAGAGGCAACCTCAACGCTCAAATTTATGCTGAGACGATTGTATCAGACGTCATCGTTCCTCTACAAGTGCAAATCGGTCCCTTATTTCAGTTAATGCATGATAATGCACGACCGCACACCGCAAACCGCAAACCCGATTGAGCATGCATGGCATATGCTACAGAGAAGAGCTCTGCCGAATATGGAGGGTATCCAGTCGCAAGAAGACCTTTTTTTGTTGTTGCAACGAACATGGGCGGCCATTCCACAGCGTGATTTGGATGAACTCATTTTGAGTATGCCAAACCGATGTTCTTGTGTTGTTAGTGTTCGCGGTAGAAACACGGATTATTAATTGTTTAAAGTTACCTAATAAAATTTTAAAGAAAACTGTTATTTCAGTCTTTTTTTCGAACTTTAATGTTAGTGGTTCAAATGTCAAAAATCCCTTTATTAGGAAAATGGCAATTTCTTTATTAATGCAAAGGTGACTTGGTTTATCGTTACTGTGACAAACGAAAACACTTTATTTGATGAATCCTTAAAGAAAATTTTAATTAATATCAATCAGGAGAAAAGTTATTGCAAAAATATATGTTGATCCCTAGACACTTTTGATGTGTGTATTTTCTAAAAACGAATACAATCATTTATATTTCCTAGTGATTGATTTGATTATTCTTATTAAGTATCTACACCTACAGGCTACTTTGGCTAATAACAAATATTTATTTTTCCTACCTAGGGTCCTCTACAACTCCGACTACGTCAAAACCAAATTCTCTTCGAACATCTAGGAAAAAGGTACCTATTAAATTGTTTGTGAAATAAAACATGATAACAATATGATTTTTTTATTAACTTAATTAAGGTGCAGGCCTGCCTCGTCCGAATCCTCCTCTCTGAAATGAAAAATAGAAAACAAAACTGTATTACAAATGAAAAACAATGCTGAAATAACATTTACGAAAAAAAAGAACGTAAAGGAAGAGTTTTTGATTTTGCAATTAGCACAATAGAATGTAAGCAGCGAAATTAGGACCACTCCGCAAAAACATTAATATAAATGATGACTCTATCTCTGACACAATAAAGTGAAATTCAGTTCGCACAGCAGGATATTTACCTAACCTAACTGTTGCCTCTCATTCCTCTCTCTCTAAATCTTTCGTGATGAAGTTTATTTTAGTGTTATATTTTGGAAAAGCATTTTTTACACTTTAGTACTGTACGCACTGTGTATTACGTCGATACAAAACTCAACTAAACCAAGGCTAGGTTCTTTCTAGAAGTCTACAGAGACTTAATAAATTATTTCATATTGTCTGCATAGATACTTTAACCTATTCAACATGTGTTACAGTGTACCTTTTCGTATGTGTTTAATTTTATCATTTTGCGTTATTTATTATTAAGTACTTACATATCTGGGAAAAAAAATACAGGAACACCAAGTTGTCTAAATAATCAATATCTTACTACATACCCACCTAATGTTAATCCTTGGTAGGTACCTACCAAAAACAAAAATACCATAGTACAGTTGAAATAGGCACTATTATCATTCATATTATCTTGCAACAAAATAACAAAAGATATTACAAATAAAACATCTGTAATTTTAGTTAATAAAAGTAATATCTTTTGTTATGTCAGTTAATATTTATAATTTGTTGGTAATCCTAATATCCAAGTAATTGTACAAGTAATTATTATATTTCTTCCCAAGTTCATTTCATTCTTGTAGGTACCAAACTATACGACAATAATAATACAGATAACAAATTAGAATAATAAAAGTCATCCTTTGTTAGGTAGGCCTAAGTTTGCCAACCGTACTGTAAAGAGTATTGTACTCTAAATCATGTAGGCCGGTAGGCGTACCCTTTAATCTATAACACTAACACAGGGCGCTAAAATACTCTTTTTTACACAGTGTTTACTATACTAGTGCCAGTCACGCATAAGTGATGCAGAGGTACCTATTATCGCAACCAAAAAAAGTCGACTTTACTGTTAATTTGCCGGTATTCCCAACTCTCCAAGGCACACTCGGAAGTTCCTGAGCAGTCATTTACATACTTTCTAAAAATATGTATGTGCTGTAAAAATATCAAATTTAACTTTTTAAAAGAAAATTATACTCTTCTTATACGTCCACACTCTTTATTTACCTCCTTTCAAATCAGATTTAGTGTATATCTTTAATAAAAGTTGGCAACCCTAGGTAGGTAGGCTTAACCCTAACTTTTACCTAAAATCCATCTTTATTTTTTGCATTGTCTTTATTGCAATAATTTCCAATTTTTTTTTGCATTGCACCTTTCGATGTCCTTTGCTAGTCTTGAATAACCTTGGGGTCAGATCAGAATTATCATTCAAGCTGAATACGATATAATATGCCTTCATTTCTTAGATCACAAATCTTTTGACTTGACCGAGACGAAAAGAGGAGGCGCGGGAATATCGAACTAACGTACGCCTATTGGTGCCTCCCAGCCGGCTCGTGGCAGCCCACTCTATCAGAGGAGGAGGCCTGTCTAATCGAAGTATCGATGTACTTGTAGATTGTTACCTAAAGTGCGGAGTGGGCCTGGTCTCCCATAACTAGCAGACACTTAACTTTATTAGAAACAAAAATACTTGCATCTTCCAGTAGTGAGTTGCAGTACTTTGATATCATTAATGATGAGCTTTAGCCGCAGTATAAAGTAAATGCAAGCAAAACGAAGGTTATGTGTTTAAAAGCGAGGTTGAGATGACTATATGTGATCAAAGAGTGGAAATGAAAGAGATCATTTACATGGGAAGTATATTAAACAAGAGATGGGAAGCATGACAAGACTGAGAGAAATACCCTGCATTCCCTTGCGAATTATTAAAACGGCCATCTGGTAGCTCATGAGCCACACATCAGAATTGTAGGATTAAACAAGAGTTGGGTATGACAGAAGAAATATGAATTAAAAATAACATTAATGCCTTGGAAATGTAATGTAAGATTGATAAGAATTCAGAAAGAATGCTGCAGGGATGGTTTGAGAATGTTGCAAAGATGAGCAAATCCCTAAGAGCTTATAAGGCCCTATGAGTGGACGAGCCGGTGCAGGTTGGCGGCCCCAAAAGGCATACTGACTAAATTGGCAATGTATCAAAGAAGGACCTTGCTTAAAGCACCTGTTACTTGACAGCATATATGAAAGCCATGAATGTGTTAGAAGTGCGAGCAATATATTAGGATAATAATGACAAATGGTGTTCTATCATCTTGCCTACCCAGGATGGGACTGAGGCATGTGTTTGCCAAGGGTATATTTATATCTGAATGTTATTCTTTGTACCCCATTTTAAGCAAACATGAACACGAAAGCATATCATATTTATAATGCTTGATAATTATAATATTTTGAAGGAAGTGCAGTAAGCTTGAATTTACTGTTGGCGCACGGACCCAGCGGGGACTGTGAGGGCGAGACGCGGGGTGCAACAGCACACGCGCGCCGCCTACCGACAACAATCCACTACTCAGCTTTCGTCTTACGGACTCATTAGATCGTTTTGTTACATATTCCAATTATATAGTACAAAATCAGCGGCCTTTCTTTTAATCCACTTATATCAACTCAACATTTACAACTTAAGCTATAAAGATTATATAATTCTGTAGTATATACTCTGACATGTCATGGTACAATTCTATACAATGACATTTGTAGTCATACTGATTAATAAAATATGAAATTCAAAAGTCAAATGTTTCTACCGTTAATAAGTCATTAAACTCTTTTCATTTTATTATCATAGTTTTTAAACTTTGCTAAAAGATATTAAATTCTTCTCAAAAAGTTATTACAACTGCAATTACAAAACCTAAACACATTCCTACATTTACTAAGCTTGTCATGCTTAAAATATACTTAGTTAACTAGATGGCATTTTGTGTCACATGGGTGATTTTTTAAATATTATTGTAAAGTATATGTAATTAACATAATTATATAAAAACCAGAAAATATTTATATTGGTATGTTTTAAACTTTCATGGTCAGTAACATTAAAATAGAAATCTATGGGATTGCTCAACTTATAACTTGCACCATGATCGCGGAGTAACTCTTGTTGTATCATCCTCCTCCACAGTTACTCCGTGATCATGGCGCTTGCAACAGCGCCGAAATATCGGATACTCACAAACAAAAAGGTACATGGTAGCAATCCCGTAGATTTCTATTTTAATATTTATATTGATATTACAGAATGTGCTTAAGAGAGTGGTATTTAGCCAAAATTTTATTGACGGATCTGATTCTGATTTCAAAAATATGGTATCTACTACGCCATCTTGTCGACAATAATGACAACTCATTTGTGATGCCAGCTGTAATGGCCAACTTAGGTGCAGTGAAATAACTCTTTGACGCAAAGTTGTAAAAATAGGGAATTTTAAATGTTATTCCAAATAAAAACAATACCTACCTTGAGATACATAGGTGGTACAAAAAATCGAATACATTCCTGCCATTATCCTTTGTGTACTAAAGTTCTCAAAATATAGCTTGAACTCCTCCCTTAAGTCATTTTAGTATTAAGTTTTAGGTATGAATTTAACTAAATTTCTTGCACTTCATTTGTGATGAAACTGGCACTAAGAATAAAACATACCAGATACAAATAAAATTGTAGACATGACGATTGTTCAAAGTAGGAAAGTTACTACTTTGAACAAACTACTTCCTACAATTTTATTTTATTACAAAGGAAGTATCCTTCATTTCATTACCATCTATCACAGAGATCAAGCTATGCTTCAAGGAATTTAGTTATTGAAAATGCTATCTGCACAATGAACGTATAACTAACATTCTGAAATCTGCGATTAATTAGCAAGCTCTAATTTTTAGAACTGATTTATGACGATTGATCAAAATGATACTTACAAATTCAACCCCGGCAGATCCAGGTCCAACATCAGCCTTCTTGTCTTGTGTAGCTGGCGTCGTTGGCGCCCGACGATACGCCGAGCGGTCTTCAGCACTACGAGCGGGGGCATCAGGCCGGCCAACAGCACCACGACGTACTGTCTCAGTACGTACAGAGCGCTTCAGGGTGGCTGGTACAATTTCAGGGGGCAGATGGAGGAAGATACGTAGGTACTCAATGCCCTCGTTGGTCAGATACCTTTGGAAAGTTAATTATGAAGCATTTAACTTTGATATGATTTAAAAATAATACATTACGCTTTGAATATAACTGACAAATTTTAATACTATAATGTTTTACGAAATACAATAAAAAATTGTAGAGAACATGTTAAAGCAAAGTAGGCATTAAAAGTGAACTCAAAGATAAACACAAGGTTATATGTAGATACATGGAATTTAAAAAGCACAATGATACTTGATAAATTGATACTTGTCTTGATAAATATTAAAAATATATTAAAGATACTAGATAGATATTTGAAAAGTTTAAAGTTACAATCAAAGTCATGCACTGACTGTACATATGGTTTGTTTTGACACGTAAAGTACTTTTCCAAATAAATCATAAATGAGATTTGAACATACCAGTAGAAATGCCTCCATGCAAACTGCTCCTTAACGTATCCTCGAGATTTGAGTGACTGCATAGCCTTAATAACTTGGAGGTTAGGAATCTTCTCCAGATCGGGGTGTTTTGGAGCATGGTAGTCTTTCTTGGCAACCATAACTCCTTCTTTGAATAAGTATTCATAGATAGAAACACGGTTCTGTTTTGGCATCAACATCTTGAAGCACTACCTAAAAACAAAATACAGAAAAGCTCACAGGTTATCTTTAACTTGTTAGATCACTTTCGAGTCCTAGAAATAAAATATTTGAACCGAACAGCATAAAGAAGCCTACAATTTTAAAATCTAGTTCCACAAACACTTAAATATCACAGATTATTTCAATAATTTTTGATTTAAAAAATTTGTAGTACCTTCCGCCTATTTTGACAAAAGAAAAAGAATCGGCAACTCGGCAACTCGTCGTTTGACAGTTGACATAAAAGTGTTTCCAGTTTTTAATTTTATAACAACTGACATCTGTGCCATACATTAGACATCGCTACAACTCGACTAATAGGCGGTCCGCACTACAACGATATATCGTAGCGATTTAACTGTGCAGTTCGTTTGTACAGTTTTATCGTACGTGTGGACGAAAATTGGCCAATTTACCAATAACCAATTATAACGAACTTATTTAATGAAGGAATAACACGACGCTGTAAATAGTATATTTATTGTCAGGTACTTCGGACCCTGTATACTCAATGGTTACATGGTGACTTATGGTTAGGTATACCAACTTACCGCTGTATTTTATATTAAATCCAATACATATACTCGTGTCTTTATCTCGACTAGATAAAGGCTGTCTGACTCTACGTGATTTATAATATATGCTGCTATCTGCTTATCTATGTTTAATTTCTATTAATTTAACAATCTACTTATGACGCAGTCATATAACCCCCCCCCCCCCAAACAAAACTTTACGGTAGTAAATTCAGACGACCTTTACCCTATCTGGACTATTTACAATTATTAATCTGACCTATGGTAACAATATTAAACATAACAATTCAATTATATAACAGTAAACAATACAAACAATTCACTTGGCACGCGAGTCGCGACCTTCTTGTATCAGTAAAATTTATAAACTACACCGTCATCACGTTACAATATTTCATTCTGGTATAATTTAGCTGTCAACCTCAAGTTTCTCCTCTAGCGAGTGCTATACTACCGACAAACCGTGTGTTATACATTAAATCTCACAACCGGTCGGACGTGCCTTCCTGACTTAGTAGTTATCTGCTTAGATGTTCCTCCGTTTTGTCAGCACGCGTCTCCTTAAGTGCCGGCTTATCACTCCGTTCGTTTGCTTTGCTTAAGAACGCTGGTTTTACCCGATCGATAGACACGTACTGCTCGGTGTCATCCTTCCTAATACAGAGAAACTTGTTTGTCCTGCTGACCACAGGAAACGGTCCCTCATAGGGGGTTTAAGGGCTTTCTTTAACCGATCAATACGTACGAATACATGCGAACAGCTCTTTAATGCTGAATGAACGAAAGTAGATCTACCTGTTCGCTCTCTCCTCGGCACTGACAGTATTCGACTGATATCCTGCTTTAGCTGCGACATGAAATCGTCGTAATACGTCTTGTGGTTGTTTTGCTCAAACACCTCTCCCGGCAACTTTATAGGCACCCCATATACCATTTCGGCAGAACTTAGCCCGATATCATCTTTGATGTTGGCTCTCAAACCCAACATAACCGTAGGTAATTCTCTGACCCAGTTTGCTTCTGATTCTCTGGCCATCAATGCACTCTTCAAACTTCGATGGAACCTCTCAATTTTAGAGTTTGCTTCTGGATGATAAGGACTGGACCTAATTCTAGTCACTCCCAAGAATCCTGTTAGTGACCTAAATAATGCTGACTCAAACTGTCTGCCCTGGTCCTTAGTGATAATGTCCATACAACCAAATCGTGAAATCCATCCATTATACACTACTCGAGCTACGGTATCCGTGGAAATATCAGCAACCGGTTATACTTCTGGCCACGACGTACAACGATCGATCATTGTTATCATGTAACGGCAACCCTGTGAGGTCATCAGTGGCCCGACAATGTCGATATGTACGTGAGCAAAACGGTTAACGGGCCTAAAACTGCCGATCGGGGAAATTGTATGACGGTGCACTTTTGCTCGCTGGCATTCAACGCACTCTTGACACCATTTATTTATGTCTTTGTTCATGTTAGTCCAAATAAAACGTTCTGTTATCATTTTTCTCGTGGCTCATTTCCCAGCGTGGCTTAATGAGTGTAAAGCATTAAAAACCTTGTTTCTAAACTCCACTGGAAGATATGGTCTTGGTCTTCCGGTTGAGACATCAGAGTACACTTGAGATCTTGTGTTTGAAATAGCCATTTTTCGTATTTCCAACTTGCTATTAATTTTTAGCTTCTTTAATTCTGAATTTTGTTCACGGAACGTGTACACGTCCACACGTACGATAAAACTGTACAAACGAACTACACAGTTAAATCGCTATGATATATCGTTGTAGTGTGGACCGCCTATAACTGATTCTACTCGATACACGCAATTTGAGTATCTATTCTCTATGACTCAAAATTTAAATTGCCTATTGGTAAACGAGTTAGGTTGTACTGTAATTTAGATCAACATTGATCTATTCGACAGTACAAAGGATCTATTTTGCAATTTTTTCGATGCATATCCGTCTCAAAAATCACTTAAAAAAACTTGAGAGGTGTCGGGACATCCGGATGGAACGAAGTTTATATATAATAAATAATAAAATAAATATTTCGGACATCGAACACACAATGCCATCTAGTCCCAAACTAAGCAGAAACAAATATTTGCAGATCATACAAACATTTGGTCCGACCCGGGAATCGAACCCAAGACCTCAAGAACAGCAGTCGCTTACGCTACCACTGCGCCACCGAGGCAGTCATATATATATTTGAAATGCTACTACTAATAAAAATGCGCTTAAAATACTCAAATTATTTTAGAAATAATCAAACTTTACAAAATATACTATAAAACAATATATTTTCTGTATATAAATGCAAAAAGCCAACATCACGTGGTATTCCCAGGCGGTCACCCATCCAAGTACTAACTACGCCCGATGTTGCTTAACTTCGGTGATCGGACGAGAACCGGTGTATTCAACATGGTATGGACGTTGGCAATTAGTTAGTTAAATTTAACGTTGAGTATCCTGCACTATGACGTCAACTCAATGTTTAAAGCTTTATTACGAAAAGTGTCGTTACAACTAAAGTTGTCGTTGCAACTTTTGGTCTTAATCCGTCTAGCCCCCTTTCGCAACGCGCCTTAAGTTATAAGTTAAAAAGTTTGAAAATTTAAAAAAAAATAATGTATTTTTTAGTTTTTAATTTATCACTATCACTACATAGTATAAAACAAAGTCGCTTTCTCTGTCCCTATGTCCCTTTGTTTGCTTAAATCTTTAAAACTACGCAACGGATTTTGATGCGGGTTTCTTGAATAGATGGAATGATTCAAGAGGAAGGTTTTATGTATAATAAATGCATAATATAGTAATGTGATGTAGCAAATAAACACATTTTTTTGCGCTTACATTGCAAACGCTGGTTGCACCCTACGAGATAGATCAAAATAATGTACTACAGTATTGTACACCTTAAAAAGTACTACAAAAAAGTCCGCGACCGTATATGTCTATCTCTTAGGGATAACCCACAACAACCATTTTTTATTCCTTTCTTTTTACGAGAAATAATGGCTTATTTATGAAGTGATTTTAAGCAATACAGAATGAATCCTTATACAATTAAGTAAATTAAATACATTGTGCATTTAATATAGATCAAAATGGTTCTTTACAGTATTTAATTTAAATGAACATATTCGAAGATATTACAGATTTAAAATGCACGAATCGTGTCGTCGGCGGGGGCATCTGAAATCCACCCGTACGAAGCCGGGGCGGGTCGCTAGTTTCATTTAAAGTTAAAAATGTTTTTTTATTTTTGGATTAGGATATCAGACTAGATGTCTCTGCTATTTTCAGAGTCATTGATTAAATTTCAAAATTTTTACTGACGAGCCCATTTCTGTCCTGTCTCTTAGTTTCTGTCACTGATTGATCTCTTGCAAGTCTTGCAACGCTTGCAATCACAGAACACACAATGAGAAAAGAAAATATAAGGAGATGCCCTATTCTACTATACGAACAATTCATTATACAAATATATATAAGATCGACACATTTATACCAAAAAGCATTTTGTCTCTTTTTAACTTATGTTTACCTTGGTGTGAAAAGAGAGATAAACATAGTTTATTGAGCACTAATATTGGCAGCACTTTTGAGTGACGTCAGGCACTTGTCAATTCGTGCCCGGCGACGCCATTTTATGCACTAAGTTCTGAGGTAGATCTGCTGTCAAGCGGTTGTTATTGAAAATTTTGTTTTTGTTTTCGTGCCAATTACGGCTTTAAATTGGTTTTTATTGTATCCAAGGCTTTGCCCTAGACATGAATATCATGCCTTCGTGCTCCATTAAACAATCTGGTGCAAGAAAAAACAAGAATTATTGTACATTGACTCTTTACAGGTTAGTACAAAAATGCATTGAAATTGTTCAATATTTTACGATTTTGTTTATTGTATTGTATTAGACATATTCTTTTTATAATTTCCGAAGACGTTTGTTAGTTTTTTGAGGTTCTCAATGGTATTATTTGCTTTGTTTCGTTTTGATTTGTTTACATACGATTAAGGATAGTGATGGTAGAGTTAAAGTGTCGATACTTATATTATTATATAAAAAAAAATGTTAACATGGTGTTTTCTTCACCAGATTTCCTGTAATTGAAATTTTAAGAAAGAAATGGATCGAAATCATTGGTTTGGAAAATATAAAATTATAAACCCTCAACATAAAATGTGGTATGTCTGCTTGATGCACTTCCATGAAACATCCTACAACAGAACTCTCGACGTGACGCGATTACGTGACTGCGCAGTGCCCTAACCTGAATGTGTGAATAAATTAATAAATATTACAACTATTTAAAACGTGTTTTATTTACTCAATTTGTTATTTCGCTCAATGTTAACATAATATAAGTACTTTTTATGTTGATATCGGTATCCCAGAACCGTCGGAGCTACGAAAAAATAGGTAAACAACGATATACATTCTCGTTGGTTTGAATGCGGAGGTATTCTGTTCTTTCTTTAGTCTTGTTGCTGATAGAACGGATAGGGCTGTTTTCATAGCCGATAACAAATGGTTTTAAAATAATAATTTGAGAAACCTCGCCTACGATCATCTATTCCCAGACTACAGAAAGACCAGGATTTTAGGGATTCCAAGAGGAATCCACGGCCTCATTTTGGGAGGAGGTGATGTACGCCTAAAAGGTGGGAAAAGGGAGAGGACTAGCACTCTCCTATCCCACAATGGACTCACCAAACGCTGTAGCACTCCTAATGGCCTACGGTTTCTTGGGTAGAAGCCCAAGAATCGTTTAAGTAATATTTCGCTCATATCATATCTAGCCGGGTGTCCCGTGATGTCCAGCTTTCATTTTTGGATTTTAGTCTTAAGTCCATCATTCAAAATTTAATCCATCGATTATATCCATTATAAATAATAAAAAACTATCGGAATTAACTATAATTATTTAATGTTATCGTTATTTTTGCAATTTATTAAATATTTCAGTTAAATATCGATATCGACATTTCGAGTCACTCTACATAGGTACAACCCTAAAGGCAGCCATTTTATGCGCCAACTTCTTGTGTAGGTAGGCACGATAATTTTGTAGGTATGCGTAGTCCATGTACTGTAGGTCAATGAGAACACATAACTTGCAACACTCACTCACAAATATGTCATTTTCACTTGACAATTCGGTGAATTCGGGATTTCGGGCGATTCGTTCGTTCTGGTTCGTTCGGCTGCGCTGCTTGCTTAATTATTTTTTGAGACATAGGATAAATAAAATATAAAAAAGATAGGTTAAGTAAGCCAAAAATAAAGGGATAAACATAAAATGGATTTCCAAAATCGGCCAGGTGGTAAGACTGGAGGTGGAGGAGTAGCGTCGTGGTCGGAAAGTAATCGAGACCGACGTGAAAGACTTCGCCAGCTTGCATTGGAGACAATCGATCTAAATAAAGATCCTTATTTTATGAAAAATCACTTGGGTACGTAACTAAGAAACATGCATGTTGTTGGCTATATTACCTTACTTGGTTTGAATAACTTCATAGTTTATTATTTGCAGGGTCTTATGAGTGCAAATTGTGTTTAACA
Source organism: Diaphora mendica (assembly GCA_949125395.1). Lineage (NCBI taxonomy): Eukaryota > Metazoa > Arthropoda > Insecta > Lepidoptera > Erebidae > Diaphora > Diaphora mendica. The sequence goes on along the minus strand of OX421310.1, from coordinate 35,808,600 downwards.
CTTCACAATAACGAGGGGAGTTATTTAGCTCACACTCAAGGCAAGAAACATCAAGCTAATTTAGCTCGAAGAGCTGCTAAGGAAGCGAAAGAAGCACCTCAACAGTTAGCTCCTGAGAAGCCAAGGATAGAACCTAAGAAATTTGTTAAAATTGGTCGACCTGGTTATAGAGTAACGAAACAAAAAGATCCTGAAAATGGACAACAAAGCTTACTTTTCCAAGTAGATTATCCTGGTAAGACAAATTACTTATTATAATTTATTTTATAAATCATAATTTACTTTTTCTAATGTCTCACATGAGCATCTTTTATATTTTCATATTTTTTTAAGTCAAGAATTATAGTCTAATTTGGCAATATAAATATTTTGCAGCTTTAATTGTCTATTGTAATCATTAAAAACTGTAGAATACAGATAGAACTGAATTGGAAACTATATGAGAGTTATGTTTGAGTTTGAGCAGCAATTGGATTCTATATTTTAATGTATTGATTTACAAAAGGCACATATTAAGATTGATATCTTCTATAAAAGTACTAATTTTAAAAACATATATGCCCTAATGATGAGTTTCTTTCATATCTTGCCTACAGAAATTGCAGAAGGGGTACAGCCACGCCACCGTTTTATGTCAGCATATGAACAGAAGATTGAACCTCCAGACCGTAGATGGCAATACCTACTTTTTGCAGCTGAACCATATGAGACAATTGCATTCAAAGTACCTAGCAGAGAAGTGGAAAAACATGACTCTAAATTTTGGACTCATTGGAATAAGGACACAAAGCAATTCTTCTTACAATTTGCTTTCAAAATGGAAGCCATGAGAATGCCACCACCTCCTAAAATGTGGGAGAATCATGGGATGCGTCTCCCACCACCACCTGGTGCTCCGCTAATGGGTGTGCCACCACCTCCTCCTCTTTTACCTGTGCCTCCACCACCACCTTCAATGTAATATAATTGTGTATTAAATTTATACCTGAAACATTTTGCATTACATGAAATTTTATCAGTGAACACAATTTTTTTATGAAATACTAGTTGTGCCCGCTACTTCGCACATGTGACATTTAGATTTTCAAGTTATTTTTAAATTTTCAACATTTAAATCTTCCCTGGACTACGACAAACATTTCAAAACCAAAACCAGGTAAATCAGTCCAGCTTTTCTCAAGTTTTAGCAAGACTAACATACAGAAATGAAATATATTAAGAAGATTACAATAGATGTTTATCAATCTTACATGAGTTAGAGGGAAGATGAGATGATTGTGTAAAAATATAGATAAAGACATCATAGACAATTCATTCCAGGCTTGACAGATGGACAACTAGAAGCAAAAGGAACTCTTAAAACACCTAGTTTAGATCTTTGATGTAGTAGTCCAACAAAGGAATGATACAGTCAGTTTGAAAAGACCTAGAATTTTATTTTATAATCCTACACATCAGAACCGATTAAAAAAATAAATTAAATGGGTCTAATGGTAGCTGAGCACTTGTTGCATGTAAACTTTGCAAGTCTCCTTCTATTAACATTTAGAACATGGCTTTGTGATAGCTGTACCTACCAATGGTTACAAAATTTTTATTGAAATCTTTACACTTGAAAGGAAATGGATTGTTATTTAAAGTTATGTATTGTTATTAAAATACCTATAGTAAGTGATAATAACATAATATAGTTCGCTCATATTAATTGACTACTACAATGAAGACCACTCTAAAGTTCCAGGTCTAAATTCTGGTATTTGGTGACAAATTTCGACTGAATTTTACATTGACGCCGTCATCTAACTACAGCACACGCTAGACTATTATAGCGTTTGTTTTAGATGATGGCCTCACTTACACGACGCTAGAGATACACAATATTTATTAGACCAGAAGTTTGTGAATCCAAAAACTCCACTTGGATTTCTTGTTCTTCATTATACAATCAGATGGTGTCAATAAAGAGAAGAAGATGTACATAAAGAAGATTAGTTTCACAGGTGGTTGAAAGGGCAGAATCAACATGTCCTTAATTAATCTTTCTAGATTATTGTAAGCATTACTAGACAACTGATATAAATACTATATACTTTTCTTTTTGTAAATACGTACTTTATATTATATGTTATTTATATTATACTATATTATTATAGGTAGGTACTATATATTATACGTATTATACATATAAAACACCCAAAGTCCGAAACAAATATTTGCAGATCATACAAACATTTGGTCCGACTCGGGAATCGAACCCGAGACCTCAAGCACAGCAGTCGCTAGTCGCTACCACTACGCCACCGAGGCAGTCATTAAGTAATTATGCTAAAACGTATATAGTCATCTGTTTATAGGATCCGTTAGGTTCAATTTATACTAGCGCAGACTCGGGAATTTCGAAGACTGCGCGCGTCTTTTTAAAATCTCAGAAGTAATGTGTGCGTTACCCTGTGGAGTTAAGCTTGAATTTGTTATGTTCAGTTTTGGAAAAACGCGATGCGCTTCGACTCTGCGCCAGTATAAATTGACCCTTATAGGGCTCTGGGGCAGTTCTGCAGGGCCACGGCCATGATTGCTAATGTCCTAGGGCGGATCCAGTGATGATGTCAAAATATTTCGGAGAATAAATTCAAAGAAAAAAAATCAGCAGTGTGACAGTGTCGCCCGCTGACAGAATTTAGTAAATACATTTTCAATGTGGTTTTTCTATTCAATAACAGATGCCGCTACGGTATTATAAGTTATGCTTGCGTAGCTTGCGCTCATCAAAGGAACTGAAGGTCAGTGATTCTCGTAACGAAATTCACGTTATATTTCACAAATGCAAGTGTATGCATACCTACCATAAAATGAGATTCTCGTAGCCTTTTTTAACCAACAAATATTGACGTCCAGTCGGTATTCTGTCTATAAATTAATATATCGTTAATACCGTTTGTGTCAACAGAATCGAATTTTGAACGAACATTAACTTTCGCCTTTTGTAGCTATATTATTATGTTTTAAATTCGTTTAGCCTAGTCGAATCTATATCACAATATTCACAATCATTAAAGTATCAATGTTTTAAAATAAGAATTAAAAATCTTAATTTAAATTTCAGCCAATATTACAGGACAGGTCTTCTTAAAGTAATTTCCTAATTTAACTTTATTTACACTTAATATCACTATAATATTTTATATAGATTATGTGCCGTGCCGAGAACTTTTGACTAGTTTTGACCTTTAATTTATGATTGACTAGCTTACCCGGCTAACTTCGTACCTCCACATTTTTTTTTGTTAATATTTTCTACATTTCTGAAAATTCTAGAAATAGAAATACGGCGCGATCTACCGGATAATCTAGAAATACGGCGCTACCTACCGGATATCTGTGCAACTTAGATGCCAAACCGCCATCTATTAGGATTTTATAGAACTAACCTATAAATACACACTAAAGTCGTATAATAAACAAATAAATAGATCACGGAACCAGGGGGGGGGTTATAACCACCATGACCCCCCCATCATGAAATATAAAGTTTCATGTTCCTAACTTACAAAATGACGGACTTCCACACAAACTTTCAACCCCTATTTCACCCCTTTAGGGGTAGAATATCCAAAAACGCTTAAATACGTATCTACTCATTTTTAATCAGTAGCCCGAAGATAAAGTTTCATGTTTCTAACTTAAAAAATGACGGACTTTCGTATAACCTTTCAACCCCTATTTCACCCCCTTAGGGGTAAAAATTTCAAAATTCCTTCCTTAGTGGGTGTCTACTAAATAAAACGATCCATATGAATAACTGAAAGCATACAAATTAAGGTCTATAGGTACGTACGTGTAATATTAAAATCATCCTCTAATCCTAATCCCTAACTGTTGAAGAGTTTAACCTCCTATCATCAGCTCACCTAAATAACTTGAAAGTATACGACTAAAGGTCTTTAGATACGTATGAAATTGAAAGAATTATCCTCCAACTCCTAACCGATGAGGAGTTGTACCTTCCACCTTCCATCATCAGCTTACCTAAATAATTTGAAAGAATACGACTAAAGGTAACATACATACATATGATATTTAAAGATTTATCCTCCAACTCCTAACCGTTAAGGAGTTGTACCTTACATCATCAGCTCATCATCATAAAATGATGTCTACCAGACGCAAATACCGGTGTAACTTCAGAAAATATACGTAAAACATAGTATGTGCCTATAAAAAAATGAGGGTTTCCCTCGATTTCCCTGGGATCCCATCATCAGATCCTGATATGGTGGCAATGGGATCACCTCGGGAGCATACCCTTTCGAATACAAAAATAATTTTCAAAATCGGTCCACAATTGACGGAGTAATCGGTGAACATACATATAAAAAAAAATACATACAATGGAACATAGAACCTCCTCCTTTTTGGAAGTCGGTTAAAAATAAAAGAGAAAATGTGCACGTTATTTACCGACTGCTTTTTGAAGAGAGGCTAACAAAGTAGCTGAGCAGCTAGATGTAGAAATTAAATGTCCCAGAATAGTGTCAACAGTGGGCGTGGGCGGCGAAGAGACACATCGAATGCGATGTGCCGGTGATCGGAGAGGCTATAACCACTTCCTCCACCACTCGTCACCCGACACCATGTTCACTGCAGAGGGAGTTGCTTACGATTGGTCGACAAATGACAATCGACTTCAACTGTCAGCGCACACAGGTGCTCACTGAGCCCCGATTCAGGTGACGGAGGTCCAGTCCAGCCACCCACTCCAAAACAAGCCTCTCCTCTGGCGTCGCCCCGGGTCACCCACTCTCTTCAACAGTCACCCAGAACCAAATCCGGACATGAGGCGTAGCTGCTGATGCAGCTACCCAACACGTGCAGGTATGTTTTATATTCGGCTAGGCCGCGATTGGAAGAGAAGTAGCAGCCTACCAACACTGCTACCCCCCACTCCACTGCCACAAAATGAAAAGCTTCCCATATTTATTAAAAGACACATTTAATTTACTCTAATTAAGATTAATTTCATAAAAATATAAGCGATTTGTCTTCAAATTGCTCTCCTATAAAATTACTATAAGGTTAGTTGACTCAGTATACTTATGAGGTATCGTATTATACAATACGAAACACATTAAACTAGAAATATTCACAAATTTTCAAAAAAAAAAAGTTAGCCAAAATCGCATGCACGACTCACCACCGCGCCGTGCATCGTATACTGCACGTAAGTACATATTCTTATCTATAGTATACGGAGCCGCAATACACTTGTGCCGATGCGTCCCCCCACACCCCGCGTATACAGGTACGACGATGCCCGTTGAATGTTTTTTTTTTTTTTTTTTTATATTTTAGCTGCCAAAATGACTCTGCCCTGCCTGATGGAAAGCACAAGCAGAATCCAAGAGTGGTGGTCACCATCCTCAATGTGAACAAGGACAGTGCAGCATGGCGACCAGCACTATGGCGGCCTAGTGAGATGCTTTTTCACGCCCCGCTTAAAGGACCCGGGATCATAGTTGGACGGAAACACGTGCGCTGGTAGTGAGTTCCAGGTTTTAACCGATCGGCACAGGAAAGAAGAACCGAATCGATGAGTGTGAGAGCGTATGTCTTCCACTCTGAGGCGGTGACTTCTAAGGCTGGCACGTGTTGTCCTGTAGAGGAAGGGAGAAGGCGGGACTAGTTGGAAGAGCTCTTCAGAACACTCCCCATGATAAAGACGATAGAGGACCGCCTTAGTGACGCCCTCAACGTACTCGCGCGGGTTTAGGTCGCGGCAGATGCCCATGCCCAGGATATCGAGTCTGCCTTGTAGTGGCAGTTGAGTGTTCTGAAAAGTCGGAAGGGGAAGGAATGGAGATTTTTTGGCAGAAAACGCGCACACCTGTGTTTTCTTAGCGTTGAACTCGACCAGGTTCTCAGAGCCCCATTGAGAAATGCGGCACAGAATATGGTCGAGTTCAGCGACAAGCTCCTGTCGTTTCTCCTCAATATCTGCTGACTTTGCTGCAGGACGTCCGAAGTATCTCCCATGAACTGTGCTGTCGTCTGCATAGCAATGAATGTTGCCAAGGGCTAACATGTCATTGATATGCAGAAGAAACAGCGTGGGGGACAGGACGGAACCCTGTGGCAATGAGTATACAATATACGATTCTATCTGATGTTGAAATTGATTTAGTATACGCGAAATTATCTCAGTAATATTTTTATTTTTAAATTTTTTTCTAACACTATCATAAAGATCATAGATTATTGTATACATTTATTTAAACATCATAAAATACCTAAATTTGCTAGTTGACTCAGCATACTTAGGAGGTATCGATGTGAACCCCCCTGGTGCCAAAGCTGGATCCGCCTTTGCACGGATCAATATTTAAAGTACTTGCTTTCTAGCAAAAAAATAATTAAAGAAATCGGATTATGTGTTATTAAATTACAACTTAGTACTTCTTTTGACTTTCATCCCCTCTCTCCAGGAAACCGTGCTGAATTTCGGGCGTAGTATGACCTCAAATCATGCCAAGTTTCATTTGAATCCATTCAGTAGCTTCGGCGTGATGCGCGGCCATGATCATGGGCGTAACCACGGTGGGGCACTTGCCCCACCCTGGCTCTGACCTGTAAGGTACCTTTTTTTTTACGCGTGGAAATCCCACGAGCTGTCACCCCAACGGGATTTGCGGCGGGGTGGTGTGTCGGAGCCGGACCGACTAAAACCACACGGATCCGAGAACTGCTGTTATTAATACATCCGGACCCCTCCCAGCGCCTGCTCGCACTAAAGCAGGCACCGTCTGCTTATGGACTCTTTGCTCTTTGCTTATGCGACGTACGGCACACGCGTACGACGCCCCCACGCGGCTGGCCACTTAAGTGGATGGTGAAGGAATCCCGTCCCGTCGTGGCATGAGACGCTGGCATGCGCTACTCCGCTGCCCCGTTCGCCGGTAGCGGATTGGGTTCGAGTGGAGGTCGACCTTTCGAACCCTCTCCGCCGCCTCCTTCTGCGAGATTACGTCTTCGCAGATGGTTGCGACCGCGGTATAACAGCTGACGCCACCGGCCATAGAGCGTATGACAGCGGGTAGCGAGAGATCTCCTCCGATGACTGCAATGAGGGCCCGACGCTACATCACCAGGCGGTGCAAACCACTAGCGTGAGCTGGGCCGAGTACTCACTGCGCGCAGTGAGGACTAGCGGACTCAGTTCCTTCCTAACCGAGTGCAGATACTTCCCGAAGCAACCGTGCCCGGAAAGGACCTGCGTCAGTCGGAAAGAAAGGGTCCCGTGCTGCCGCGCTGCCCACTCGAGGATGAACAGCTGGAGAGCCTCCACGGCGGCAAAGGCAGCGAACCATGGTGGCTGGACGAGCGGCTTTACGCCACTCGTGTATCTCTTCGGGCGGATGGCGAAAGCCGTTTTTTTTTTTTTTTTATTTATTTAGTAATGAGGTTTTTTAACAATAGTTTCTTAAATACTAGTCTCGCTAAACTTTGACGTTTGATGGCGTGATGCGCCCTTTTTTACAATAATTATCACTATAGTCCTGTTTGCTATTTATATATACATGCATACACATACATATATATACACCATTATACAGTATTAGTCCTTAACCTAATATTTATAAAATTTAAATGTTCGGCAGTCTAATTATCCAGAAGTACGCTTCGCAATTTCGTTTTTAGCATACCTTTATTTAATTTATTTTTTTGTCATAATACACTATTTTCATTAAATATTTTAGGTACTAAAAACTTTGACGTACGCTCTCCATAATAATTAGTCACCTTCGGTTTAATAAGCATATTTTCTCTCACACTTCTTGTATTATATTTGTTTGTTACAACTACTTTGTATTCATCACTATAATAATGTTCTAAGGCTATTAAGTACTTAACTTTTTTGTCTATAGGTAAAATTCCGCATATCGAAAACAGTTTATCATAGTCTCCTTTACATTTATCTCGGATTTTATTACTCACTAGGAATTTGATTAATCTTATTTGCAGATCTTTGATACTTCTTAAATAGCTTATAAATGTTCGACCATAAATAACAAGTCCATAGCTAAGAAGCGAATCTGCAAGTGCGTAATATACTACCATTAATGTGTGTCTGTTCAGAGTTCTATGTAGCTGGTAAAGCTTACCCAATACAGATCTCAGTCTGTCACAAGTATCAGCAACGTGTGGTTTCCAATTAAAGTTCCTATCAATAGTTAGACCCAAATACTTAAATGTATCGACGTAAATCAAAGTCGTGCAATTGCAATTGTCCTTATTCCTATGTAAACATTCATATGTATGTCCAGTTATGGGGATGTCTTCTACCTTACTACATATTGCTCGTCGGTTATATGGCGAGTGTATATGCATACATTTGGTTTTTGATACATTTAAGATGATTCCATTATCGTGGGCCCACTTAGTGATACTTTCAAAGTCATCTTGCACGCATCTTTGTACCTCCAATATATCCTTCGATGCATATACTAGGCACATATCGTCTGCATACATAAACACCCGACACTTGTTTACAACATTAGATACGCTGTTAACATGCATTATGTATCCTACTGGACCGAACACTGACCCGGTCGGAACGCCTAAATCCACATCCATTTTCTCACCAGTCACACCAGCAATAATTGTTCGTATTTTCCTATTTGATAGATAGCTTTTGAACCACTTATTTGTAGGCCCGCGTATCCCACACTCATCCATAGCCCGTAATAAGATATCATGATCCAAAGTATCGAAAGCCTTTTTATAATCAATAAAGAGGGTTATGAGTTGCATACCTGAGTCTAAACAGTCGTTATTGTACTCTGCAAAACCAGTCAAGGCCGTGACAGTACTGCGTCCTTTACGGAACCCGTGTTGAGTGTCCGATAACACGTTATGACATTCTAAAAACTTATTGATTTGACCGACAATGACTTTTTCGACGATTTTGTCAATAACGGATAAAATGGCTATGGGTCTGTAGTTACTATACTCAAGGTGACTTCCTGTCTTATAAATGGGACGTATGATCGCTTCTTTTAATCGGTCAGGGTAAATACCCTTTGTTAAGCAGTTGTTTATAAACTCAGCTATAATTGGACTTATTTGTTTTTGAATAAATTTAATGTCTTTTGCCCTAATTCCGTCCGGTCCTGGTGCTTTTTCACACGACAACATATTTATTATTTTTTCTATGTCTAACGCGCTAACCTTACTAAACCTAAAACTCACCGGAGTCGGCAGTACGTATGTGTTCCTATCTAGAAATTTTGTACCACATACATGCTTTATACCTCGTATTTCCTCAGTGAACGTCTTAGCAAATTTAGTACAAATCTGAGACGTATTTTCAAGTTTACCTAAATGTTTAAATATACCCTCATCTAGATTATATTTCTTTCGTCCTAGCCACTCGTTGACGTTAGCCCATATTTTTCTAAAATTCCCGTTACATTTTTTTATTTCCAACTGCCTATATCTGTTCTTTGCTTCATTTATAATCTTATTTACCTTATTTCTAAATTTTGTGTATTCTAGTCGTTTATTCATGTTTTTTGGCTCTGCTTTCCACACTCTAAACAAAAAATCCCTACGTGTTAACATTGTGTACAATGACTTATCAACCCAAGGCTGTCTATATTTTTTACTACGATTTGTAACTTCAATTGTGCATTCTTTATATATTTGTTCGAACACCGAACACAACGATTGAAACATAATTAACGGGCACTTATTTACAAGTAGTTGTGACTGTTCTCAGCCCGGAAGTCAGTTGTCCGCCGATAAGCTTCGGCGAGCACTTCCTACTCCAAATCCCACGGGTGAGTTCCAGCCAAGGCCCATGGAACATCAGGGCCTCAATGTTATCCAGGGCCATCCGTAGGCCAAGCGCCCAACTACCAAATAGACGCCTGGTGGCCAGGCGCGCTGCCTCTTGGAAGTTTGCCCCCTGGGCCGTGACCAAAGTGTCATCGGCGTAACAAATTACGCCTAGCCCGGGGGGAAGACGACTTTGAAGGACCCAGTCGTACCCCACGTTCCACAGGAGTGGTCTAAGGACAGACCCCTCCGGAACACAGACGGCGACCCATGTCGTGGGTCGCCGTCTCAAGACGCCGTCACGGTCCTCGTACATGAAGGTACGCTCCTGTAAATAGTCTGCCACTAGTTGCCTCAGGTACTCTGGCACCCCGTGGTTGTGGAGTGCTTCCCTGATGCAGCTAAATGGCAGATTATTGAATGCGTTGCCGAGGGCGTCGCCAAGGGGGGGCAGGTAGCCCCCCCCCCCCCTAGAGACTTGATTTGATGCATATTTGAATTTAAAGAAACATATTGAGCATGAAAAAATAATCCCAGCTATCAATCAATCGATATTCGAAATTAGATCATCCTAACAGATCTACGTTCAGAAATTGTTAATACCACAAGACCATATTTTTTTAACCGACTTCCAAAAGGAGGAGGTTCTCAATTTCATCGGTATTTTTTTTTTTTTTTTTTTTTTTTATGTATGTACATCGATTACTCCGTCAATTGTGGACCGATTTTGAAAAATCTTTTTGTATTCGAAAGGGTATGCTCCCCATGTGGTCCCATGGCCACCATATCAGGAACTGATGATGGGATCCTAAGGAAATCGAAGGAAACCCTCAAATCTACGTGAGCGCCTGCAATGAAGTTACAAGCAATTGTCTACATACCTTCATATTCTGTAGACATCATTAAATTTTAAATGAAATGATGATGAGAGTTCTCAGCGAAGGTGTCCGCCGTCTTTGCACCATCGGCCCCAGGGAACTCGAGTATCCGAGCTACCGTCTGGGCGAGGCGCAAGCGGACCCCTGCCGCTCCAAAATCTGGGGTGAGACAGTCCCGGGCCGTCTTAAAGACGGCCGCGTAGGACAGTCCTCCACTAGCCCCCTCCGGTGACAACGTGACCACTACAGCCGCGGTCTTAGGCGGCTGCAGCTTCCGCGGCTTCTTCGGAGTGGCCCGGGCCACCGACGACGATTGCGGGCCAGAGGCCGCCTTTTGGGCAGCCTTCTTGGCCCGCTGTCGGGACTTCTTTGACTTAGCCCCCCCTACTACCTGCCAACCCTCATTGGAGGGGGCAGATGTGGAGGGGCCAGGCAGAGGTGTTGGAGTGGGGTGCGGAGGACGTTCCGCTCCAGCCCTTGCCACCGTTTTGGGCTTTGTCGCAGCCGTCTTGGCTGGAGCCTTTGCCCCCTGCTGCGTCTTTCGGGCAGCCACAGGAGTTTGTGCCGACGTCGTCGCCGCCGCGTACGACACGCGACCCCCCACCACTGGGAGCGGGGTCGGTGCCGACGCAGCCTTCTGCTTTGCGGCCGAACAACAGGGGCTGGAGGCAACCTCGCCTCCAGACCTGCGATCCGTCCGTCCACCAAATGCCCCATCGCGTCGAGCATCTGCCGCATTATTTGCTGCAGGACGGCGTCGGATACCCCGGGGATGATGGGAGCCACCTGCGACTCAGGTGCAGACAGGGCTGGCTGGGACGCAGACGGGGCCGGCCGGGACGCAGACGGGACCGGCTGGGACGCAAACAGGGCCGATTGGGACGCAGACGGGGCCGGCCGGGATGCAGACGGAGCCGGCTGGGTTGTAGGGACCGGGTCCTCTTGTCCAGGGCGCTCCGCCCGGAATTGGGCGAACTGGGCGCTCAGCTCCGCCACCTGCCCCGTCAGGCGGTCGTTGGCCGACTGGAGGCGAGACACGTCCCCGATTAGGGTCTCTATGACCCCTGCCACTGCGGAAGAGGAGTCCTTAAGGGCCCTGACAAAGGGACCCTTAAGGTTGACGGACTTGGTGGCCACCTTGTTTATGATGGCCACTGCCGCCTGCGCCCTCTCCTGCAATGAGGCCGGTGATTGGGGCACTGAACCCCCTTCCACCGGCTCTCCGATCTTCAGCAGGAGACCGCTGATTTCCTCCTCCGCCTGCAGTTCGCCGTCCGCCCGAGCCCGTCTGTAGGATTCCGCCTTACAAAAGACGGAACCCGACGGGGCCGACACCGGGGTTCGCGATCGTCCCCTATGGCTGCTCGGGATTTTAGGAGGCAACATCTCCTGAGAGATGTCGCTCTCGCAACCAGTGGGGCGCTCGCGTTTCCGGTTGTCTGCCTCCGTATCCATTGGTTCCGGTGCATCCATCCTCGCACTGGAGCTGCCGCCCGCGACAACCACGGCGGACTTGGAACGCACGCGTTCCGATGTTCTTCGGCTCCCAGCAGTCGGATCGACTTCTGGGAGCCCCACCGCTGCAGGCGTTCCTGCTGCAGCAATGTCCTCATTGGAGGAGTGGGCGTCCGCCTTCCGGAACTGCCCTCGGCTGTTCGCCGACAGTGCCCCACTTCTTTTATTCGCGTCCTTCGCGTTTGTTTCGGTGCCGGATTTGACGCTCGGCGACGGGCGTGTGTGACATTGGGTGCCCCCCCCATAATACGATTGGGGGCTGCCGGAGCCGACTGGCTCCGGGAGGGATTCCCCAGACGCGTCGCGTCTAGGACCCTCCTGGGTAGGTTTTATCCTAATATTGTCCATGTCATAGTTTTTTGAGTTTTGTGTCCTCCGACAATAGGACGCCCTTGGCACTGGACTCCCTCCAGCGATTCAGCCCATTGCCAGGCGTCAGAGCGTGAGCTTGGGGTATTTTTTATAGAGGTTTACGTCCTCATGGCTTCGAAGAGCCACCGGTCCTGTCCGTTCAGGATTACGGCTGGGCCGGACAGGGTCTGCACCAGACCGGATCTGTCCGCCCCCTGTCCCTCTCGGAACTACTGGCACTCTAATACGCCCACTGCTAGAGCAGAGGGACGTTTAGAGTGCCCCACGCGGCAGTCTGTAGCCAGACTCCGTCTGGTATCCCATTTAGTCTGGAGTCTCCTTCTGGGCCTATCCGGCATGAGTGGCTCTACCGGCATAGCCCCAGAAATCATCGACTCGCGCAAGCCCCACCACGACGACAACGTAGGGATACATTGGAGGGGAACTTGCCCCTACCTAGGCCAAGGGCTGGCGACGCCCTTGGCGTTGGCGATGTCGAACGACATCGTCAACAGCACGCCGCCACCGCCACATCCCACTGCCTCTTCGGTAACGGCCCTCAGGCGCAACACAGCATCGACCGTCGAACGCCACTCTCGGGATACGAATTGAGCGTCCGACAGATTTGGCCCCACTCGCAGAGGTACCGAACGATACGGGCAGTATCCTTTCAAACAATTTGCCCGCCTCCTCCAACAACACGATGGGCCTGTAGGCCGCGACCGCATCAGTAGGGGTAAGACCGCGGGTATAGTTTGCTAGTTACATATTATTTTAGACTGCTGCCCCACCCTGAGCCCATGGCTGGCTACGCCCATGGCCATGATACAGACAGATAGACAGACAAAAATAAAAAAAAATACAGTTTTGGCTTCAGTATCGATTACAGGGAGACCTCCAAAAAAAAATTCAAAATATCTTTCATGTACAGAATTGGACCTGTTACATTTTTATTATAAGTAGAGATAGTTATTAGGTAAGTATGTTTTTGTTAATCACGTAATAAACAGTGTAATGGAACGTATTATAACGGTCAAAATAAGCGGGAGGGTGCAAGCAATACAAATAATAATAATTTTACGCGCGCGTTCGCCCCTATTCAATTCATTTGATATTTTCTGTCAGGGAGTATACGAGTCTATTCATTTGAACTTTTGAAGGACTAACGTTAAAAGTTTTGTAGTAAATTGACTTAGCTATCTTAAGCATACATATACATAGGTGTTTTTAAAATTGAAATTAAATCAAATTGTAATCATGTTTTCAAAAGCAAAAAGATTTGAACCTATTGGTAAGTGACGACAACTTTTTCTTTGATTATTAAAGTATCACGAACTCTGTTATTCTCAATCGAACCTATTACCATAATTTTATATCAAGCTTTTAAGACATAAGTAATTTAACTATAATTAAATTTCATTAAAAACTAATTTAAAATTTATAGATTATTTTTCGATCTATTTTGTAAGTTCTCGAAAGCCTATAATAAAAATATTTATCTTTTTAGTCCCAGGAAAGATTCAAACTAAACCATCTACAATCAAACAAGAAAGTGATAAACGTATGAAAGTGCCAGCACCTGTGGTGAAACCCAAGCAATTAGTTACAACAGCATCTACCAAAGTTAGCAGTGATGTGCAGTCTCAGTGCAGTAGCTCAGCACACAGTGTGAAGTCATTTGCGACAGTATGTGATTATTGTGCACATCAGTAACAAGATCTATGTTCTGACTCTTAAGATTTAAATTTTAATTGTTTTAAGTTTTCATTTTATTGCCTCATCATGACACTTGATACTTAACAATGCTCTAACTCTCACATATAATTATATTGAATTCCAATTCTACTGACTTCATCATGATAATAATGATAATTCATCAACGGTAAAACCTAGTAAGGTTTTACTGTAGATGAATTATTATTATTATTTATCTCAGCACTGGTGTCGTGGTAATAGAAGAGGCCTATGTCAAGCAGTGGATATCTTTCAGATGAGATAGTGATAAATCATCAACTATAATTTCAAATACCTATAAAAACTGTTATTGTTAATTTTTGTATGTTTATAGTTTTGTACATCTACTATTTCTTACTTACAGCCAAAACCATTTAGACCAGTAACTACAATCAATAAAGCTCCTATTAGCTGTAAGAAGAAAAATGAAGCGAACGATCCCAAAATTTTAAAAGAAACTGAATGTGAGATTCTCAAAGCCCAGAAAGTTGAAATTAGGTAATTTGCAATATTTATCTATTTAAAAATACTTAATTAAGTAATGTTGCAGTACTCATACTTTACTTTATACTTTCAGAAACAAAGATTACACAATTGCTGAATATGCAAAACAGATAGAGGAATACAAAAATAAAATGTTAATGCTAGAAAATCAATTGAAAGAAATAAACACCATCAATAAGATTGACAAAAAACTATCACAACTCACTATTGATGAAGGGAGAGTTGTTGATAAAAATGAAACAAGTCATACAATCAATGAATTAAAACAAAGAATATTAGAATTAGAACAACAATGTGAAACACTTGAGCAAGAAGTAACTGACAGACAGTTGCAGCTGAGATCAGTTGAAGAAGTAATCACTATCAGAGACAGCCTATGTCAAGACTTACAACAGAAATTGACTACTGCTGAAACAGACCTGGAGGAAACTCAGCAAAGACTTGAAATGGTCAAAGGTCACCATGCTCTTGCTCTAGAAGCCAATGAAAGCATTAGACGTGAATACAAGCTTGAGTTAGAAACTCTAAAAGCAAAGCTAGAAGAAGAAAAACAAGGTATTATTAATAAATGTAAATTTGATCAAGAAGCTTTAAAATTAAAGCATAATAATTTGATGGAAAGTATTAAAACTCAGTTGCTAAAAGAGAAAAATGATGCTATTCAAGAATTACAGCTGGAATTAGATAACAGAGATAAAGAAATTAAAGCTAAATTGGATCAGATTGAAGAAGCATCTCATGAGAAGTTAAGAATTTGTGAAATACAATTTGAAGAGCGAAGTCAAAATATACATGAACATTATACACAACAGCTCATCAATCTACAGAGTTATGAAAATGAAATCAGAGAGCTTAAATATAATGTTGCATTGGCTGAAGAGGAGAAAATTATACTGCAAAAAGAAATAAACAGTTTGAAATACGAAAATGATTCTTTGACTAAAGATAAACTAAGTCTTATAAAAGATATGGATGAAATCAAAGAGGAATCTAAAAGGAAACTTATTGACTTTGAAAATGAAATTAATAAACTAACAGCAGAAGTAGATAAGGTTGTTAAAGAAAAGAACAGGTTTGAAACATCACTTTCAGTAACAAGGGATATTGTACAAGTATTGACAATGCGTCTAAGGGAATCTGATAATGAATTAGAAGTTTTAGAAGACAAAGTGCAGACTCTGACAAATTCAAATGAAATCTTAGAAAGTGAACTTAATTTGTACAAAACAAAGCTAAATAATACTGTAATGGAATGTGATGAATATAAAGAGGCTTTAGTAAATATTCTAAAATCGAAAGCAGCATTAGCTAAGGAGCACAATCGTATTATGGAGCATAATGTTTCTTTGATAGAAAGTTTGCAAAATGTCGAAAAAGAAGCATATCGTGAACTTGGCTCTATCAAGCACGAACTTATTGAAGATGTAGAACTATTGAAAAAGGAATCTAACTCTCAAATTCAATTCCTTCGCGAAGAGGTATGTTTTGTGTATTTTTTATGGATACCTAGTCTATACAATTATATGCCAACTCATGAATTTGATTATTTTTAGATCGAAAAGAAACGAGTCCTGTGTGAGCTAGCAAAGGAACATGCAGGTCAGGCCACAGCTGCGGCTGAACAATCGCGTGTGCTTCTTGCTCAGGCTGCTGCGGAAATCAATCGCCTCGAGGCCGAGAACCAGTGCCTACAGCAACAAGTATTACATAATCTTTATTCTGAAAATTTTCAGAAAACCAACAGCTTCATTGAAATTGTACCTAAAATATAATATATGTATTATTTAATGTTGGTGTTTGTGCGTGTTTGTGCAGCACTCCCCGAAACAGCTTGACCAATATCAATGAAACTAGTTTTGAGTATATTTAGTAGTTATGAGAGGTAACAACATATTTTTCAGCATGATATCCCCTCCCCCCATTTTTTTAAAATGGCAGAATAACGTTTGCCAGGTCAGCTAGCAATACATACATATCATAAATTCGAAAGTAACTTTGGTCTGTCAGTTAGGTACGTTTTCACACTACTCTGCTGCACCAATTTTAATGTAATTTGGCATGGAGATAGTTAGTTTCTTGAGAAAGGACATAGACTACTTTCTACCGCAATAACCTATATACACGCGGGCGGAGCCGCGGGCAAAATTAAGTAATATAAAATATTTAGCCAATAAATGGTTTTTACTTTTTTCGTAGATTCAAGACCAGCAATCCGTAGTTGTGGAACTCTCAATACTACGCCAAGAAAATGAGGAATTAACTATGACACTGGCTAAGCAATCTTCCATTATTGACAAGATGAAGAAAGATTCAGAGCAAATGCAGTTCAAGCCTAAGTCACCTTCAGTAATGCGAAAAACTTCAAAGCTTGGCAAAGAAAATATGCAGACAATTATATCCCCGTTACGGGAGCGTAATCACTAAGATACTGTCAAGTTTTTATTACCCATGTAACTTTACATGTTAAAATGACATGCGTTTTGTGATGCCTGATTGTTATTTATATAATTGTTTCATTATGTACTTAAAATTCATGTTACATTACCAAAATCCTGTATTTTAGAATTTTGTTTTTTTCAGTTTTTATGTGAAGTTTGAAAGTTATTTCGTCTGGATTATTTATTATTAAATATTTTATAATCCGACCAATATGCAGTTGGCGTTAATGTGTACGATTCGTATTATATTTATTAAAACATGTAGTGTAATAATAAATTATGAATATTACCATTTCTTTTCTATTATTTATCAATAACCTCCTTATGAAACGACTTCCATAGCATAAAATACAGAAATCCGAAATCTTACTGCGTGCCTTATGCTTAACATATTATGCCGTTGATTAGATCATTTACAAAAAGTACAATTCGTCAAAGTAGAAGCACATTTTATGAAATAATTCGAAAACTACGACACAAAACTAGTCTTAAGTGGTCGGTATGGTTTCGTTAAGCACTTATATCACGGACTCAAACTAAAATACAGTCTCTCAATCCCGAATACCCTTACCGGTGAAAGTTCGCACTTCTAGTTGTGACAAACGTTTCATCCAGCGTGACTAATTATGCGCGGCCCATGTACCACAGCAGTGGTCCGAGTACAGGCCCCTGTGGAACACTGTACGGCACAAGCCGACGCGACGATGCTGAAATTAACATCTTGGTCCTCGACATGACGGTATGCTCCTCTAAATACTTTGTCACTGGCTGCCTCAGCCTGATACCCCGTGATAGCTGGTTCTTACCGCCCTCTATTACGTTAAACACTATCAAATTCTTCGACAATGTCCAACGGCACCGCCACGTCTCACCGAACATACATTTTAATAACTCGAACAGCGCATTTAAAATCCATCGAGTAGTTTAAAAGATCTAAGGGTACAGGAACGTGAAGTGATTTTATACTACTTATGTAAAGATAATGAAATAAGTAACAGAAAATACAGTCTTAACACCAATTTATTATTACCAATTTACAAAATTACACAATTTTTTTACTACAGCTAGAGCTAGTGCAATAATATAATAACTTAATTACATAAAGCATTTTGGCAACACAAGAGTATATCAGGTAGAGATTCCAATGCGTAATGCATAAATAACTTAACTAACACAAAATTAAACACTGTAAATCACTTGGTTTTTCTTTGGATTGGTCAGACTTTGTAAATCACAATTATTTTGAGACAAATACTAAATAATTTTGAGACAAATACTAAATAACATAGGTATTATGAAAATCAGACTTTAAAAAAAAGAAAATAAGATCAAGTAAGCTGCTCCTATAAGTTTGGCTCATTCAAGTTCGACTCGTTAACGCTCTCGCTAACTTCAGTTTCAAAGCGTCTCGAACTGTCCCATTATAGGCTGGGGTCATCAAAACATTTTTAATCAATACGTCCATAAATAAACTGACAATATTAGGTCGACTAATTGTAATATTATGGCTTAGAATAACGGACATGAAAGCATTTTTGCACACAAAAAACTACATCTATTCTCACTTTAGAAGAACACAATACCAAATTAGTTGGAGCTGTGATAGTAACTCTGTAAGCACAGACTATTACTTATTAGTCTGTGTTTCCAAGGTTTGTTTAAGTAATACATATATAAAAATAATAAATATCAAAATGACTATATCTGTAAAAGTACATTAGAGTTAGCTTAAAGTTCACATAAAAGCCTACATTATTGTTAGAACTTTTGTGCATAACTATAAAATCTCAGGATCAAAATGTTTTGCTTACATACTAGGTCCGTATAAAAGTTAAAAAAGCATCAAAAAATAAAAGAGGTAACTAAAACAATTACAATAAACATACAATAATTGTTACATATACAAAATTAATGGAGATTCCCTGATCTTGAGATCACTAAAATCAGTCTCAGTTGTGTTTACATTCATATTTATCATATCAAAAACACACAAAGGTACATTTTATCTAAAAGTATTTCAATGCAATAAAAAGCAATAATTTTTGTACTTTAGTAATACATTTTGGCAATACCTACCTAAAGAAATTGTAAAAAAATCTAACAGTCATCAGTAAATATCACTGGCATACATAAAGATAAACACGTGCACAGACAAAGAGTACAATTATAAAATATTTTACTTATAAATTATTGGGGCAAGTACATTTCGTCGACATCCATTTATGATATTACTAATTTATAACAAAAACAGCAAATTTATAATTGGCGTCATACAGATATCGTGCACATTTAAGTGATTGACTTATTAATTAGTCAATGTGTGCATACCTTGGTACAATGTCTTTCTCAATGAGTAAATCGCATAATGGAATATCTTTTAGAGGCAGTACATCTTGGCCTACCTGAATTAGGCTGCTCTCAGGCCCCGGTAAATGGCCGTGCCATACGTAATAGTAAAATAAGTGTTGCATGGCTGACATGAATCGTCGTTGTTCTGGCCTTTCTGAATCAAACGTGCCAAGAATTGCTTCAACATCAGCGTTCACATCAGCGATTCCCGATCCACCCCTACCTCCGCCGGCACCGGCTCCCATTACCACGTACATAGGAACTTCGAGAGTTATCCGAGCAAGACTTACTAAAGGACAAGTCGTACGGAGAGATGAGATTAACTCCACCAAACCTTCGTAACTTTTATTCACGTTTGTAAATACAGCAGATGTTAAATTTTTATAGCCAATAATACTATCATTTACCACTTCCTCTACATGATTAGTGTTCCAATTCAAATACTTTTTCATTAAGAGAACAGACTGACTAGAATGTTGTGTTGTTCCGAATACCATAGGCTTGAAAGATTTTTCTTTTCCTGATAATTTTGCTTCCTTCCAGGTATCATATGCATGGATTCTAAGCAATTCTCCATCTAATACTAACAACGTATTTCTGGATTCGTTATATTTAGGTAAATCTCCCATATTGGATTCCAACCAAATATCTGGGGTTAGAATTTCTGTTGGAGATATACGTCGCATACATTCTGCATCATTACATTTAGTCATTCCTTTGAACCTATCATTAAATTTTTGGGATTGCTCAAGTGGTTCCCCAGGGAATATGACTGAAGGGGAAGATAACCACACTCTGGAGTATAACTTTTGAGCTTGACTAACAGCAGTCAAAGCAGCCGTCAAAGTGGCACCCGCTCTGTGACCAAATAGTGTTACTGAATCTGGATCACCTCCAAAGTGTTTAATATTTAAATTTACCCATTGCAATGCTGCTAATAAATCACTTAAGCCGTAATTTCCAGATATAGCGGGATATCTACTATTTGACAAAATATCAAGAGACAAAAATCCAAAAGGACCCAATCTAAAATTGGGGCGTACGAAAACAACTTCTTTGGTGCGGGCATACAAGGCCGAGGGCTGCGCTGGACTTATGCCACCAGACAGTGAATTTGCTCCGATCAGAACCACAACTGGTAATGGGGTATCATATCTTACGTGAGGAGTAACCACGTCAAGTGTCAAACAGTCTTCGTCACCCGTGATGGTATTATTTTCCAGAAATTGTAGGCATAGAGGACCTTTCTTTCTTGCGTTCAAAGTATCATTCCAGCAATGAGAGATATTGTTTAAGGATTGGGCATATGTGAATCTTCTTTGCCCTACTGGCGGAACAGCGTAAGGAACACTGTAAAACTTGTAAACTCCTTCATCCAAGATTCTGAAACAGAAAACTGGCTATTGAAAAAGTGTTTGCTGATTGCAGCATGCTTAAATATTGCTCAAGTCAAATCCATATCAATATTATAAACTCGTAAGTAACTATCTGTTTGTCTGTTACACTTTCACCACTAAACAGCAGCACCGATTTCAATAAAATTTGGCATGGAGATGATAGATTTGGATGATATAAATAAATATTTCGGACATCTAACACAACGCCGTCTAGTCCCAAGCTAAGCAGAGCTTGTGTTATGGGTACTAGACAACTGATACAAATACATATATACTTTTTTTTGTAAATACATACATATTATACATTGAAAACACCAAATATGATTGATTAGGAAGTACATAGGTTACTATTTGCCACGATTATCGACATACACGCGGGCGGAGCTGCGGACAAAAGTTAGTACTATATGATAAAGTGAAGAGTATAATCGTGATGCTATATTTATTTACACCATTAGGATAGATAGAATGAATATAAACACTACTTTTACAAACGGGTTAAGTTATTTTTGTTAATCGTATAAACAGATAAAAAAGGAAAATCGCAGATCCTGTACCGCTGGCGAAATGTTATAAATGGCTATGAGGCTTATACCGTTTATTAAGTGAATGATCCTAATTATTTTCATGTATTTATAATATTTTTAGAACTGTGCCAAAATAATTTTAATTCTGCTCATAAAGTTGTTATAACTGCATTAACAAAACGCATTTCTACGTGTTCTAATTACGCCATGATTAAATTCTACTTAGTCTGAAAACTAAGTTGTGTGAGATTGCCGAAAATATTTTACATTATTTTAAAATATATATTATTACATAAAAACGATCAAATATTTAAATCTATATTTATGAATGAGCTTACTGGTGAATTTAGTAAAAGAGCAACATTTTATTGACCGATCACGAAAATCGTAAACGAATGATTTTGATTTCAAAAATATAATATTACGCCATATTGTTGACAATAATGACAACTCGTTTGTGATCCATGTATTTCGTTGTAATCTAAAAACTAAATTAACTTTTTAACGCAATGTTGTAAAAATCTAGGAATTTAAAATGTTATTTTAGTTGATATTAGCAGCCAAATAAATACAAAAACAACCCCTACCACGAGATACGCCAGGCGGTACAAAAGTCCCATACAAACCTGCCATTGTCCTTTGTCACCACTGCTCAGTTAGATTATTTACTACCTCATACTTAGTTACTTAAGGAAGTTGTTTATTGATGTCTAAAATAGATAATTCTAGACAATTTATCTAGCAGATCTTCAAAGTTGTCCTAAAATCCGTTTTATCGTTTACTAGCTGACCCGGCGAACTTCGTACCGCCATATTTACATATCTGTCTCAGCTTCCCACAGGCAGTGTACAGTCGCGGACACAAAAAAACACTTCCCGTTATCTTTTTTTTTTTCTTTCTAGTAATAAAAGAATGAATGTAATCGGACTATGTGTTATTGAATTACAACAAGTCTATATTTTGACTTTCATCCCCTCTCTCCAGGAAACCGTGCTGAATTTCGGGATAAAAGTATCCTATGTCCTACCTCGTAGTATGAACTCAAATCATGCCAAATTTCATTTGAATCCGTTCAGTAGTTTCGGCGAGATGCGCGGCCAAGATACAGACAGACGGACGACAGACAAAAATGAAAAAAATTACAGTTTTGGCTTCAGTATCGATTATAGAGAGCCCTCCAACAAAAATTTTGAAAATGTCTTTAATGTACAGAATTGGACCTGTTACATTTTTATTATAAGTAAAGATATAGATAAAGAATGAGCGGAAATGCAAAAAAAACGTCTAGTGACTCAGTTTTATACTCAGCAGACATACACCACTCAATAGTAGAAAAACTTGATAATGGTTTCTTTAATAAGTTTATATCTGTGAAGGGAATTGCTAGTAATGTAAAAATGCTGCTAGAGGCTTCCCTCCTAAAAAATCATCATGATGATGTGTAAAATATTGTATTTAATTTAATTACAGTCAAAATACTTGGCAAAAACACATACCCTTCAACAGGCCCACAGCTTGTAAAAGTGGTAATGAAACGCCCAAGACGCAAAGGCCGTTCAACCGGTGGTCCCGCCCTTGCTCCAACCACAATGGCTATGATACCGGACACCAGGACCAGAAGAACAATAATGCAGACCATGATATCATCTGAAATGGAAAAATAATTAGCACAAGGAACAATCATTAACATTTTGTGCTTCTTTCATTTTGGTAATCAAAATATGTAAAGAGTCTTTCATTGTGAGCTTAGTAATACAAACAATTCTTTTTAGTATTTCGATTGATTAGTGAATATTATTATGTACTAGTTTTTGCTCGCGGCTCCGCCCGCGTGTATGTCGGTTATCGCAGCAAGTAGTAGCCTATGTGTTATTCTGATGTAAAAGCTATATTATTGTAAAGTTTCATCCAAATCCGTTCAGTAGTTTTTGCGTGAAAGAGTAACAAACTTCCATCCATCCATACTTACAAACTTTCGCGTTTATAATATTAGTAGGATTACGCATCTGTTTGCATCAACCTTGGTTGGGAAAATGAATTCTATAGAAAGTATAATTATTTAGATTATTCTATCATTCCTAGATTATTAGATTGACTACATGTATGGTGTAGTGGTTTAGCTATGTGATACAAAGTTATGTGTGGGACAACACTGAGTTTTCCACAAATTCTTGTTCTGATAGTTTTTGTTGTATAGCAGGATTCATTTACATTTTTTTTAATAGTAATGATACCTTCTAGGTATTTCCCCGACGTTAGAACGGGTTATACCCCTCGTGGTCATTTACCTTTTCAATAATTTTATCGCGAATGATATAGTCACTCTATTTCTATTTTTCCCTTCCTGAACATTTTCGTTCTATTTCTATTCTACAATTCCTGAATATTTTCGCCCATTTCTATTCTTCCCTTCCTGAACATTTTTGCAATATTTCTATTCTTCCCTTCCTGAACATTTTCGCCCTATTTCTAATCTACCCTCCTGAATATTTTCGCTCCATTTCTATACTTTCTTCCTGAACATTTTCACCCTATTCCTATTCTTCCCTTCCTGAACATTTTAACCCACGAAGTGCGTGACAGATACAGACAAAACAGTCTGGGTTTGCGCAAGTATACTTGAACGTGTATGTCCGCTATCATATCTTTATAATGCCACACTCACCGCATGTGCGCCCCTTAAGTGTACATGTTCAAAGAAAAAATACTGCATAAACAAAAACCGGTCAGCGCCATCTGTTGAGCTGTTTCGCAACTACGAGGTACACTAACGCCCTCTATTATTTAATTTTTTTTTCACAATATTAAATGAAAACTGGCAAAATAAAATAAAAAAATAAATAATTATAATTGCAAAAGTTGATAAAAAATGTTATGCAATAGCTTTACCGTGGCAGTCCCCGAGTGCCACACGTATTTTATTTTTTATTCTGTAATTTCTGAGGTATTTTTACTTTGTCTGCTACTGTCTAACCATACAACTAGATAAGAAATATTTAAAGTAACGGAAGAATATTTCGATGAACATAATTTGGAATAGAGCAATGACCTATTTATGTGAATTAGGATTTTTAACTCTTACCACAATAAAAAACAAAAAAAGGGAACGCTTAATTCTCAACTAAACTGTAAAATAAAAATATAATTTTGTGGACTAATAAGAAACATTAATAAACATTAAGAATATAAATAATAATTAAGAAACATTGTTTTTATTACTTCACTACATCACTACATAGTATAAAACAAAGTCGCTTTCTCTGTCCCTATGTCCCTATATCCCTTTGTTTGCTTAAATCTTTAAAACTACGCAACTGATTTTGATGCGGGTTTCTTTAATAGCTAGAGTGATTCAAGAGGAAGGTTTTTATGTATAATAAATGCATAATATAGTATGGGAACACTGTTAATTTTCGAGGTTTCTAATGTGATGTAGCAAATAAACACATTTTTTTGCGCTTACATTGCAAACGCTGGTTGCACCCTACGAGATAGATCAAAATAATGTACTACAGTATTGTACACCTTAAAAAGATCTGCAAAAAAGTCCGCGACGGTATATGTCTATCTCTTAGGGATAACCCACGACAACCATTTTTTATTCCTATCTTTTTACGAGAAATAATGGCTTATTTAGGAATCGATTTTAAGCAATACAGAAGGAATCCTTATACAATTCAGTAAATTAAATACATTGTGCATTTAATATAGATCAAAATGGTCCTTTACAGTATCTAATTTAAATGAATATATTCGAAGATATTACAGATTTAAAATGCACGAATCGTGTCGTCGGCGGGGGCATCTGAAATCCACCCGTGCGAAGCCGGGGCGGGTCGCTAGTAAAAAATATTTTCACCTTCAAAATTTTTTATTTTCCTAGCTAGATGTACCTTGAACCCAAAAAGTTTGCGGAACACTGATCTAGATAACTGCTTCAAATGCTACCTCCTACTTATACTAATAGGTCTTTACCTATGAAATTGCCGTTTTGTATGCAATAAGTGAAAGTACTTATTTTTTCAAACTTTTTTATTTCTGTAATTCGAAGTAATCACTCATGCAATCGACGCATCTTTGTCAACGCATTGGCAGTTTATTGATGCACTTCTTGTAAAAATCAGCTGAACGGGAGGCAAAAAACTCTTCAAAGGCATTTTGTACTGCCTCTCGGGAATTGATTTTTTTACCCACTAAAAAGTTGTTAAATTTTGGAAAAAGTAATAGTCGGTAGGTGCAAGGTCTGGTGAGTATGGCCAATGACACAATATACTAAATAGACCGACCCTCCCCTGGCCCAAACTGTACACCGATAAAAGCTAGAAAAATTCACCTAAATCTAGATGGCGCGCAAAAATAAGGTACTAGAAATAGTTTAACAAACTCTATCACTATTTTATTGATATGCTTCAATTATAGTCATTATTTTATTATTTTTCGAATATAAATCTTACTTTCTAATGCTTGTTTAAAAAAAATAATTTTCAATTGCGTAACTATAAGTTATCACCTATTTTTAGGAGATGTCGTTGCAATCGATTTAAATAAACTTGAATATAATGACCTATTTACTACGCTAGATGTCACATTTTTAAGTTATTGATATGACATATAGAATATTATATGCTGGATGCGCGATGATAGCGCCACCAAGTGGCTACGATTACGTCGGGCTTTGATTTGTCAAATGGTTAGTTGTCTTACGAAGAGTAAGTAAACAAACAAATTATTTCAACGAAATATCGTAAAGGGGCGTTCATTAATTACGTGAGGCATTTTTGAGAATTTTTCGACCTCCCCTCCCGCCTTGGTGAGATATCGTAAGATTTTCCTCAACTCTCTCCCCCGTCCCCAAATCTCACGCGAGATTCTTCAAATTTATGTTTTGGCTGTAAACGTGTTGGATTATTGAACTTGTTCTATTACTTCTATTGAAGACTAGCAAAGCAAAATCGAATGCTACTTCGCTGCTCTGCGGAGTTCGGACGAATACGAGAAACACTTTGTGTCAGATTTGGCCATATTTTATTCAGAAATAATTTTTCACGCAATTTTACACAATAATTACGTGATATTTGCCAAGACCCCCCTAAGTGAGATTTGAAAAGATTTAGCTCAATCCCCTCCCCCCTAAAACACCTTACGTAATTAATGGAAGCCCCCTAATTTAAATATATTCTATTCAATCATGTAAATCTATGGTGTAGATAATAATGTTGAGCGATTTTATTTCCTGTCTGATATGGCATAATCAATAAATTTTAGGTCATTATATGTCATTTTAATATAAAATAAATGATTGAACTGCAAAGTACAATCTTTATTTTGGAACGAAGTTCCTTATCGCGCGTCGCGAAAGGGGGCTAGACGGAAAAAAAAATGTAACGACACTTTTCGTGCCAAAAGTTGTAATGACACTTTTAACATTGAATTGACGTCATAGTGCTGGATACTCAACGTTAAATATAACAAACTGATTGCCAACGTCCATACCATGTTGAATACACCGGTTCTCGTCCGATCATCGACGTTAAGCAACATCGGGCGTGGTTAGTACTTGGATAGGTGACCGCCTGGGAACACCACGTGATGTTGGGTTTTTGCATTTATTTACATACAATATATTGTTTTATAGTATATTTTATAAAGCTTGATTATTACTAAAATAATTTGAGTATTTTATGCGCATTTTTATTAGTAGGAGCATATCAAATATAATATATATATAAACTTCGTTCCATCCGGGTGTTCCTTGACACCTCTCAAGTTTTTATTATACATATTTTAATTTGTACAACAAGTAATATTAAAATCGCATTAAATCAGTCAGGATATTAACAAATAAATATTATTTCATATACATACACTTTAAACAGTTTTCTAACAATTTTTTTATCGTATTATTTAAATTACGGCAAAAACCAAAATCTGATGACAGCATTTTAAAATCTAAAAGAGTTCAGAAGAGGTTTCTAGAGAATTGACATTGATGCAGCTACGAAAATAAAGGTTATGAATTGGACAGAAGACGAAAATAAATTCAGCTTGTCATTATTTTACAAATCTAAAGTGTATTTTTTTCTAAGGCGGCAAGGTGTAGTACTTGCCGCTCCAACCACAATCCGAAACTCCGAAAGTGGCTAGCAAAATCCGATTGTTTTGCCCTGATCTATTAAAAAAAAGAATAACAGAAATTCGAAATGCATTAATAAAAGATAAAGCTTGTGTGATCACTATCGATGAAATCACAATAATGTGTAACTTATAATATTCCATCAGCAGTAAAAGCAGAATTGTTACAACTCTTTTAAAAGCTACTATAAATAAACTATTTGATAATAAGTGGGCTTCTGCTAAAAGCTGTTTTTTGCGGTCGGGCTACGAAAAACCAAAATACATGCAAGAAATCAGGAATATCTAGTAACTTTCCCTTTTTCTTTTGCAACGTTTTGTAAAATTATTTTCGTTTTTTGATGTACCACATTTAATTAAAAGTATTCAAAATCATTTTTTAAACAATAACTATGTTATCGGCAATGAGCAAATTTCGTTTCAAGATGTTACCAAACCATACGAAATAGACAAAACTTAAAACTTGAATCGATCACTTACAAAATTGACAGATAGGCCCATTGAACAGTAATAAAAAAAATATGAGATGCCATAGAAACACGCATTGTTTAAAAAAAAGTAACACATGCATTAAATGCAATAAAGACGGGCAAAAATTATTTGAAAAATTACACAATTAACTAAAACAAAAACCAACTTCAATGTTCGACTTGATTTCTCTTGGATGCCATTGTCAGATCGTAATGTCCTTATCATGGTATCATCGTTGGGACATCTCCTTTCCATTAAAAAAAGAATCATCAAAATTGGTTCATAAACGACGAAGTTATCCGCGAACACACATAAAAAAAAACATATATACGGTTGAATGGAGAAACCTCCTCCTTTTTTTGAAGTCGGTTAAAAATTGAATCAGGATGTAATAGAAAATTTGTTTGCGCAATTTTGGCAAAAGCAACAAAAATCCAACAGCAAAGTTGCTAAGGACCATATTTAGGAGTAATTTAGTTAATTTCTTAAAGAGTCCCCATAACAAAAAACTGTGAGGATGAAGATGGTGATTTTATCCAGTTAGCCGTTGGAGAAAGCAAATAATTTTCTCCAAAACCATCATTATCACCAAAACACGCAGTAAACAACGAGAAACAATGCACTCATGAACGGCAACTTATTTATTTATTATTTACCGCTGCCCATGAATACCCGCAACACCAGAGGTGTCACAAGGCTTTTAAGGAGAAGTATGCTCTTTTCTTGAAGATTGATTGAAGGTCGTATTGGTCCGGGAATACCGCAGTCGACAGTTCATTCCACAGTTTTGTTGTGTAGGGCAGAAATTTTCTCGAAAAGCGCACAGTTGACACCTAAATGATGAGGATGAAACTGCAGTCGCGTAGGATGATGGCAAAAAAAGGAGGCAGGGATCAATTCAATCAATTGCTCGGAGTACTCCCCATTGTAAATACGATAGCAGATGCGTAACGGAGCCACGTCTCCACACAGCGCGTGCAGCGCCAGAGATTCCAGCCGAATTGAAACTTCTTGACAATTGACGATTCGATTCGATTGTATATTAGTATTTCAATCATAGTGAATTGAATTTTGCGTGAAATAAGAAATAGGTACATTTTGTATACTCAGAACAATAAAATTACTTGAGGAACTTGATGAACTTGTAAGAGTTGGTTTGCAGATGTTTATATTTGTGCAAAAAAAAGCTGGCAGGTGGCTTAGAAACTTCAGTGAACACATGTAAACAATGAAGGCCTTGCAAATACTAAGTAAATTATTAAAATATTCAAGGAGCTTTTACAAATGCGTGTGAACTTTTCAACACCTACCCACGAAAAAAAAAAAATTAACTTAATAAAGATTAAGTTTTACTTAAATATTTAAAAAGTGAAGATTATGAGCTGTTACATTATTTTTCTTTCAGTAATCGACATAGATATCATTATTGTTACATAATAAAATATACGTGTCGTTCTAAGATGAATATCTGAGGCCACTTTAAGGCGCCTCAATCGTGTTCAATTCAGTTCTCGTACTGTATTAATCCCAAATAATGTATCTAGGCCTGTTCCTTAACAGTAACAGTCGGGAATGCTGCCGACATTCAAACTATTTTTGTACTGCAAAAGAGAGCGATTCGAGCACTCTATAATTTAGGCAATCGTTGTTCATTAAGGCAGAAATTTAAAGAAATAAACATAATGACAGTGGCAAGTCAATATATCTATGAAAATGTAATGTATGTTCAGAAAAACAAAGATAGCTTTTTGAAAAGAAGTGATGTACATTCTTTAAATACCAGGAATAAAAATAAACTTGTAGTACCCGCCACTAGGCTCCAAAAGATAAACAAGTCTTTTCGAGGTCAATGTGTCCGATTTTATAATAAAATCCCAAATAATATTCAAGATTTAAGTATTAACAAATTTAAATCCGCAATAAAACGTGGATTGTGTAAGAAGGCCTACTATTCAATTTTGGATTATATAGAAGATCAAAATGCTTGGGATTAATTAACGCAGGCTATTTCTTAAGGAAAAATGTGGTGTTGGCTAGTGTGTTTTTTATTATTATTATTTTTTTCTATTTTTTATGCTACATTTCATTTTCTCTTTTATTCGATTTTTTTTTCTTAATCTTGTTTTCTCTTCATTGTCCTTTTACCTTTTAGTACTTAATAACGGACATACTGGCACACATCAAAACAATGTTGTGGTACATGTAATAATGCCATCTATCTGTAATTTGCAAAAGAGTGGCCATGAGTTTGTTTGCCCTTTCTTCTCATAAGGCTCAATTCCTTGGAAATGGGCGGTTGTAGATCGGCACAGGCAAATACTCGTAATAGATTTTGTATGAGTTTAATTTTTATTAAGCTTATTTGCTTGCTATTTGACAAAACAGAGATTGTTGCTATTGTGTGTGTTGATCTATGACTTTAGAGTCTACATAAAAGACGATTTCAAACAATTTAAAAAATTTTATGAAATAAAGAGAGTTTGAGTTTGAGTAGGTTGACGACAGTTTCACACACACACTTTCAATAGTTTGCTCGAAAGCTTTTGCCGAATTTAGGTAAACTGAGTGTTGCGACAAGATGGAACGCAGAATTCTCCGGTTAATAACACTTTACGGTACCCGGTGTAGACGGTAGCACTGACCGCCTTGAGTAGGGTGCGCCACAGGAGAGTAGAGAGTAGACAGTAGAGAGTGTTGTTGGTTTGAGCCACACGCGTTTATCACATAATGTCTACGGAGGCAGAATGCGCGTTGTGAGGAATATCCATGTGAGATTGGTTCCGCGTAACGCAGGTTCTTTCCGGTCACAGTTGCTTCGGAAATACCTGCACGCGGTTACTAGAAGTGAGTTGAATCCTGCCTGTCCAGTATATTGAGCCGATTCCCTGTGCCATTACTTGAGCATCGCAGCGTTGGATATAGAATGCAATTATGGGAGAATATCTCTCGCTGCCAACCATGTTATGCTCCATAGTGGATAGCAACAGAGTTTTATCTTCTGCGAAGATGACATTGCACAGAAAGAGGTGGCGGAAAGGACCAAGGATGAAAATTTCTACTTGGACCTAATTTGCCGCCAGCCGCTGAAACGGACGCAGCAGTGCATTCTAGCAACTCATGCCACCTTCAGTGGTAATTAAGAAAGTGTTTAGTTAAAATTACTAATTTAAATTGTAAAATTTAACTGCTATTGAGATGTCTTATAAACAGATATTTACAAAGATGTATTTTAACAAGCATATAGAATTTCTCAAACAGTACTATTAATACATTATTTCTTCTTGTTAAACTGCCAAGACTAGACTTAATTTCTCCATTTCTATTACAGTAATGTAGTTTTTTTAAATCATTTAATTTGCCGCCCCCTAAAAGAAGCCGCCCTAGGCTTCAGCCTACGGAGCTTTTATCACTGAATAATATAACCGAATATAACATATATAATACTAGCTGACCCGGCGAACTTCGTACCGCCATATTTATATACAATAATTAGCAATAAATTAAAATTGCGACTATAATTTGAGATTTAAACTATCCTATCTCTCAATTTGGATCGAACTGCACATGGTGTGCAATTTTTATTATAATCGGTTAAGTGGTTTAGGAGTCCATTGATGACAAACATTGTGACACGAGATTTATATATATTAAGATATGGATTTTTTCAACAAATTTTGATTATTATAACACAATTAAGTAGCTAGACCTACATACAGAGTTTTATGTGAAAATTTAAAAAGTTTCATACAAAAATTAATAAAAAAATATATATTCATGTACCGTATTTACTGAGAAGCATTTATTAAGAAGCTGTTTATTTGAAATTATAAACAGACATTTCAATTTTATTTATTTGTGTGCTCTTGGACGATTTAATAAAATATCACATAAATTACTAATGTAATTATGTGGAAAACGACATCTAGTGGGACATTTGCACTAATACAAAAACAAATAAACTTGACAGTTTACTCTCGGATTCGTATCGGAGTAGAAGCTCAGAAAATATCTTTGAAATTTACAATTTGATACACTTAGTGACATCTAGTGAACATTAAGCTTATTATACATCCGCGTACAACTCTAAGTTCATGCGATGTAAGTCTATAGTTATATTTCGTCAGTGGTATGGCGGATGAGGGAGAGCTTCTAACCCCAGCTCTCTCAGCTTTAAGACTGTCTGTTGCGCAGTATGGGGTCGCGCGTTGTCGTGAAGGAGCAGTGGGGACGACCGATTGACCAAAGCTGGTTGCAGATGTGCAAGCTTCTCCATCATTCTCTCCAATTCTTCACAGTACACATCTGCATTAATGCTCATGCCGTTTTGTAAAAAGCTGTAGTGAATCACACCCGCACTAGACCACCAAACAGTGACCATCAT
Organism: Diaphora mendica; assembly: GCA_949125395.1. Lineage (NCBI taxonomy): Eukaryota > Metazoa > Arthropoda > Insecta > Lepidoptera > Erebidae > Diaphora > Diaphora mendica. The sequence continues at coordinate 35,776,091 of OX421310.1, read as the reverse complement.
CTTTTTAGGGGTCATTTTTGGTTTAGGGCATTGCTTTGGTGCTGAACCAGGGTCTTACCAACTTGCTGAGCGCTTTCGATTGTCGAACAGAATCCATTTTTCGTCACACGTAACAATTCGTTTCGAAATTCCTTCCTTTCTTTGCCTGTTGAGCAGCGCAAGGCAGGTCTCGACGCGTACGTTGCGCTGGCGATCGTTAAGGTCGTGGGGCACACATCTATCAAGCTTTTTTACCTTGCCAATTTGTCGCAAATGGATCAATATTGTTTTGATGCTTACATTAAAAGCTGCTGCTAGCTCAGCTGTAGATTGAGTTTCGTCAGCTTCCACAATCGCCTTTAATTCATTATTGTTAACCAAAGTCTCCGGACGACCACGAGCTTCATTTTTCAAGGCAAAATTTCCAGAACGGAACCGGGAAAAACTTTTTATAAAAAAAAAAAAACCGACTTCCAAAAAACATCCAACGAAAACTCTCTGCCAAAAAAACACTTAAAAGCGTAAAATAAACTGGTTCTTCACAAATTGCCTATACCTAATTCTTTATTAATTTAAATAGTAGTATTATAATGTGTGCTAGGTACCTAGAATCTGTTTGAAGTCGGTGCCAAGTGACTATCGCTTAGACTTTTGTAATTGTTCGTTTGTATTCTTTTTGGCTTAGCACCGACTTCAAACAGATTTTAGGTACCTAGCACACATTATAATACTACTATTTAAATGAATAAAGAATTAGGTATAGGCAATTTATGAAGAACCAGTTTATTTTACGCTTTTAAGTGTTTTTTTGGCAGAGAGTTTTCGTTGGATGTTTTTTGGAAGTCGGTTTTTTTTTTTATAAAAAGTTTTTATTTTTCAGTTTTTAGTGCAAACAATCGTAGGTAAGTAGTAAGTTGAACTATTTCATCAAATTTCATCATCAAGAATACAAATGAAGGTCTAAACGTACGTGTAATATTGAAATCATCCTCTAATTCCTAACTGTTGAAGATTTTAACCTTCTATCATCAGTTCACCTAAATAACTTGAAAGTATACGACTGAAGGTCTTTAGATACGTATGAAATTGAAAGAATTATCCTCCAACTCCTAACCGTTGAGGAGTTGTACCTTCCACCTTCCATCATCAGCTTACCTAAATAATTTGAAAGAATACGACTAAAGGTAACATATATACATCTGATATTTAAAGATTTATCCTCCAACTCCTAACCGTTAAGGAGTTGTACCTTACATCATCAGCTCATCATCCTAAAATGATGACTACCAGACGCAAATACGGGTGTAACTTCAGAAAATATACAAAAAACTTAGTATGTGCCTATAAAAAATGAGAGTTTCCCTGGGATCCCATCATCAGATCCTGATATGCTGGCAATGGGATCACCGCGGAAGCATACCCTTTCGAATACAAAAAAAAAATGTAAATCGGTCCACAACTGACGGAGTAATCGGGTAACATACATAAAAAAAAAAAAATACATACAGTGGAACATAGAACCTCCTCCTTTTTGGAAGTCGGTTAAAAACCAATAACGGGTTGTGCGTTCGTTTGTACAGTTCTCTCCGTAAACGTTTTTGATGTTACGTGCCGTTTGTGTCGAGTTGGTGCCACGACGGAACTCATATTCCATAATCACACGAATTTTTTAAGTATCCATTATGACGAAAAATGTTCAAATGTAATGAAAATACAACGCTAATCAAAAAACAAAAGACTGAGTTTGTAAATAGAATGTCATGGTTTTAAAACAAAATTAATTTGAATTTGGAATACAGAGCCATTACTAACTTTTTTTTTATTTCAAATGACCAGTACTGAAGAACGGCAATTTCATAGGTAAAGACCTAATATTATAAAAGTTAGTTTGAGAATGTTTGAAACTTTGTAGTAATATAGTTAAGACATCAGATTAACTCATAGGCTACTGTTTATCATGATACCCATCATCCATTCGCAGGCAAAAGCTAGTATCATAAAGTTTGCTTCTTACCAACAATAAATTTCCTCTGACGAATCCTTTCTCTAAGTGGGAGTGCAGTAACAACTTTTCCTTCCTCTGTTTCCTAAAAATTTTTTATAGAAGGTTTGAATTTAAGCATTTTCAATTATTTTAGTCATTTCAAGAATTTAAGGCCTGTTAATGTGAATCTGGCATGGTATAGAGGGCTCAAACCTCATTTATGAGGCCTATCTGTTACAAGATTTTTATGATGATAATGTTTAATAAGCAACTATGTGAAGAATATAACTTACAGGTGACTCTAATTTTACAGTCTCCATGCCATCATTAGCTGCGTCTAGCTTATCGTCCAATGTCTCCATAGATGCAAGAGTTACTTCTGCATTGTCAGCTTCATTTTTTTGAAAAACCTTAGGGTATCTCAAGTTGAATAGACCACCTTTCTTACGTTCTTCTTTTTCTGTAACAGATTTTGTATTATACTAAATGTACAATGACATACTTCTCTGTGGAACACTATGGTTGGTTTGATAAGAAATTATGAAAAAAACCTGACTTATCAAAAAATTTGCTCTATTGGTGCAGAACTGTTCAGTTTATAAGTATGTATATACAAAGACAACAGTTATATAATGTACTAGCGGCCGCTTGCGACTTCGTATGCGTGGAGTTAGTTATTTGCACATTATTTTATACTTAAATACCATTTAAAACATGGATCGGAAAACCCATGCATAACGGTATTCGTTATAAACGGTTACCGAATCAATCTGACCGTTTCAAAGGGTTACTCATTGATTCGGTTAACAGATTATATATGTTATTGTTTTAACCCAAACTATAAGGGTTAACCCAAATTAAAGGGTTTATGTTTTTGAAATTGTTAACCCAAATGATAGATGTTAACCCAAGATTTCGGTTATTTTACGACGTGACGCGACTTAACCCAATTCGAAAATTAATCAATTTTACTTGATTTCTTGGGAAAAAAAAAACTTGTTATCCCCTTTTCCCATTCCACGCAAATAATGAACGTCACCGACGACTGTAACGAAAACGGACCTACAAATATCCAGAAACCTATAGACCTATTTCTTAGCGTTCCATGGATTCACCGTGCGGGTGCTGGGTCCATCGCGTGATAGATGGGGGGCAACACATGCGACTTCGACAGTGCCTGGGAATTGCGACCCAGGTTTAGGTTTAAGGAGCACTCCTTACGACGCGTCAACGCTCACCTCCACTGTCCGCCGTGTTAGCCCCTCTACCTAACCATATTTGAAGTGAGCCTAGCAATGCCGCTTCCGATATTCGTTCAAGAAAAGAGCTTACTGAAGCTCTTGGCAATCCAAGGTCTTTAAGCAGGTTATAGAGGGATTTAGCTGGTATACCCCTCGCACCCACTTCCACGGCATACAGCGCAACGACATAACCATTTTTAGTTATTTCGTTGGTTAAGTCAAAGTACTCGTTTCTTTTTAAAGCGTGGTCTTTAGGGATGTTCGTTTCCCACGGCACCGTGAGTTCTACTAGTACTACACGCTTAATTGACATTGCATTAAGAAATATGTCCGGTCTGGACGCCGAGGCACAGATATCCTCCGGTATTCTGTAGTGATTTTCATACGTGTCCACTAATAATGTCCAGTCACTGGCGGTATTTATAATTGAGTTACGGCTTTTGTGTGAGTGAAGTCTTTTTTGTTGAGCCTTCCTTTACAAACGCGATGTTAGTTTTTATGTTTGTTGTTTTTCCTTTTTTCGCTCTCGCCAGTGATAAACTCATAGCTTCGCGTATGATGAGTAATACCCTATCATGGCGACGTGAATAATGACCCCGGTCTAATAGCGCCTTACAACCTGTCAGTAAGTGCCTGGCTGTACCTATTGCCGCATTGCACATCGTACAAGCCTTTTCTGTAGCTTTTCCCCACCTTACTAGGTTGCTTTGATCGGGGAGAGTTAATTGAAAGGCGTTGAGGTAGAATTTTAACAGGGCGGGTGACCAATCATATAAAAGTGTGCGCCATTTCAAAGCTGGTGGGATACAAAATTCTCCTAGAGTTAACCATTCATTCTGCATTTCTAGGTTCATTGCGTGCACCTTGTAGGTCTCGTTTTCATCTTGTTGTATGAAAGATTTTGTTATCTCTTTGTCAGTCTGTCTTCTAGCATTTCCCAATCCAACTCTACTGGACTGCGTACCCACCATGAATTTTTTGCTCTGATGAATTTTTGTCTTTTGGAAGGGCTCTAACGATTTCGTCTTGGGATTTTGACAAGACATGCATTTTGGTAACTCTTAGGTGTTTGTAGAGTTCCGAAGGTTTTTTTTAATTTCATTCCAAAATTATTCGAGCTCCTGTACAACGTTGACGGGTGTGCAGATGGTGCTAGCCCGAGCCACGACTTCAATGTCTTAGTGACTTTCGCGTCCAGTGTTCTTATGTGGTTCTGGTTTATATCATATACTAGAAACGGCCAGTTGAGACGTGATGTTAAGTAGTTGTCGTAAATCCAAGCTTTTTTTACGTTACTTTTTTGACTGTTGGTCTACCTTGTCAATGTCTTTTACGAAGTCATCGACTATTACATTTATAGATGGAGTACAACCTTTGTAGTCTATCTTTCTTCCAAGGAATTTAAAGGGCACGGTTTCTGATATTATTGAAACACTTTCCCCACCAATAGTAATCCCGGGGTCATATGAGGTATACCTGGTGCCTCGCCGGCCCAGACAAACTCGGTTAAGGTTAACCGTAATTATCCTGTATTAGATTATTCCTGTTAACAGTTATAATTCAATAACATATATTTATGTCAATCCTAAATTTAGGTTAACCCATTTCCAAAAGGGTTAATAACAGATTATTTTGGTTAGGTTAACCCTAACCGGAATATCCCTGATTTAAAATCCTTCTGCCATAATTACTTTTACTTCAATAACATTGGAATTTCATACAAACTACCATTCCCCGTTTTAACCCCAAAAGGGGATTTATTTCTAAAGATACATTATAAGTACACTTCCACACCATCTATAGAGCATACATTTTAAATTTCAAGTCTCTTACTTCAAAAATATAGGACTTTCATACAAACGTCCAACCCCCGTTTTACCCCCTTGGGTGTAGAGTTTCGTAAAATCCGTTCTTAGCGGATGTCTACACCCTATAAGGAATAAGGAACCTACCTACAAAATTTCAAGTTTGTAGGTGTTATAGTTTCTGAGATTTCGTGAATAATAAGTGGGTGGTATTTCGCTTTTATATATATAGATAGGTTGCATTTAAAAAGAAGGTGCATGAGCTCTTTCTAAAGGATATGTTAGAATTATCAAAAGGTTAACACGCCAACCAAATTTCTCAAGTCCATAGTGTATGAATATAATGTAAATTGATATGTGTATATTTGATATGTAAATATATGTTAGTGTAGTCCGTTTTACATCTATGTTTATGTATGTATATATGTATGTTGCTTATTTATGTATGTCTAAGGTATATTTTAGATCCGAAGTTAAATAACCTATGTGCGCCTACCTCACAAGATTTCTACACCACCCTAAGGTTGACTGGTAGAGAATGCCCTGGGCATTAAGTCCGCCGATGTACAAAAGTGCATAAAGTTATAAATTAAATAAAAAATAAATAAATAAATATAAGTATAGTTTTATCTTCACTATGCTTTACATTTAAGAAAGGTCACTTCAACTGATATCAATTTTATACAAAATATTTTAGCACAAGATAAGAGTTATGTACCTACAGAATTTTAAAATGTTACCAAAAGAAATAATGATTACCTTCACCTTCTTCAGAATGGTGTAACAACTTCTTCATTTTATTTAAAAATTGGAAGCGGGGCTCTTTAACTTGAGTACTCTCGTCAGACTTCTCATGCTCTGTATCTTTTTCAATAGCTGCCTCTTCATCCTAAAGACGCATTTTAAATAAATAAAGATTTTGTTTGAATAAATAAGCCAAGGAATATGACAAGCTTTCAACTGCAATATATGTATGTAAGCTCATATTTTTGTGGAAATATTGCGAATATGTATGTGATTGATTAGTACTACAGTTCATTTTTTAGATCAAAAGAACCTTGCCTATTTACTAAGTTATTGACATTGTAAATCAGATTAGGATATACTGTGTGAATAAAATATTTACAGTACAAACATATGCATAAAGAATCATACAGATATAAGACTTACTTTAGATTTGTCTTTATCAGAGTTTTTGGTAAAGAAACCAGGCATCTTAATAGCGCCTATAGGTATAAACTTTGGCTTTACTTCTCGGCCTTGCTCTGTTAAATCACCGGAAAGAGCTGTCTTAACAGGACCTTCATCCGTTTTGAGCTCGGCAGGATTGATATTAGCCTCTTCAGCTTTGAGCATCACCTCTTTTTCTTCTGCCTCAATTTGCTTTTTGTCGAGTGTTTTGTTTTCGTCCTCATACTCCTTATTTATGTCCATCGTGCTCATTGCTACAACACCAAACAGTTTTAAAACGACGAGATACAATTAGAAGAATTTAAAAGCAATAATAAATCTCCTTTAAAATATTTTTAAAGCACTTCATTGTATATAGAAAACAATGATGCCTCTTTACAAAAAAATCACGGAACGACACAGGCGTTACTCAAATTCTATTAGGGCTTGAACTTTAAAAACTTACTGAAATTTTATCATACAAGATGTCTAATGAGCACAAAAACTTGTTTATATGATTAAGGAATACTAAAATATTTTATTTAGTAAGCATATTCAAAAACCTGTTCTTAACACAAATGCCGCAAGTAGCAAGCCAAGCAAGCAAGCTTAGCAAGTTAAAAAATCCTGTGCTGTGACGTTCCGTTTCACGTATTCCCCTTCAGTAACCGCCCGCCGCCCGTTGTCGGTTACAATAAAGATGAACCATGCTGTATCGGTCTTTGATTGAACAAATGTACAAAGATTCAAGAAATTTATATTTCAGCATTTTTATTAAATAAACACCAACAAAGAAATAATCCTGCAAAATCTATGAGAAATAGGTAAATCAAGATTCGTTACGTGCAACAGCTAAAGGCCCCTCTTCACAAAGGGCCCTTCAGTGCTAGGCCGCACTACGGCTAAACCGCCGCGGTTTTTAACTATTAACTCTAAGTTTTTAACCTAAGAGACTTAAGAGGGGGTAAGCCAGGACTCCAGCTGTCCCTCGGTTAGAAAGAGAGAAGACACCGCGGTACCTAGTACTGTCTCGCTCTACTCGCGTTTGCGCAGTTTGCGCGGAAAAGCAGAACCATGGTATCAGAAACCAAGGCCTCGCATTCCGAGAGCGACACAGTGTGACGTCACTATCCGGCATCACTTTATAGCAACTTATCACGAAATGAACCAACCAGAACCAGCGATAGCGGTAATGACATAAGGCTCGTGTCACTCACGTGATCACAGTGCCTCGGAATGCTTTAACCTGGCGAAGTATATCGTTATTACATGAGCAGAACGATTTGACGTTTAATTGTTGTGATGATCGAATTTCTGTAGGTAATGCTTTTACAAAATAAAAAAAAAGTGTGTTATTTGTAAAAAGCAGCCTATTCCTGGCGATTACACTCGCAGTTTTCACAAGTAAGAATAATTTATATAGTATATTTTGTTCTTTGAATAAGTGTGTATTCCATATAGTTATTCTGTCTGGGGGCACGGTCGTGCACCCGCCAAGACGAGCCAAGCGAAGCACAAGGGCACTTTGAAGTTATGTTAATTTAAATTACAGATTTCCTGCAAATAATGAGTTGAAGGAGATGTGGATGGAAGCAATCGGAATACAAAAAAAAACTATCAACTGTTTGCAGTGATCATATTGGAGATGACTCGTATCATCAAACGGATTAATACACTAAAACCACAAGGCTGTTATCAACCGCAGTACCTATTCTTTATAGAAATTCAGTATTAAAACAAATTACCAATAATATTGTGATACCAAGTTCAATAGAAGAAACTGTTCATAAAACTTGTTTAATGGATTTAAATGAATATTCTTTAAGTAATTCATTATTATTTTATTTTTTACCATCTTTTTGTACCACATTTATGCAAATAAAATTATATTATTATATTAGACTCATCGAGTAACACGAGTAATGTTGTTGTTGTTGTATTGATGAAAGTGAAATTGAGCGACTTAAATATCGGATAAGGATGAAATATAACAAATTAGTGATTTTTAGAGGTGAATAATATAATAATAATACCAATAGTAGAACATGATAGCCATAAAGAGAAATACTCCATGTTTAAGGAAACTGAATTGAATTTATAAGAAATAGAACTACGACAGAACACAAAATACACAGAGAAAGAACTCAAACAAGCAGTGTTAAAAACCAGAATAAATAAAATAAAATCAAAACCTTTACATGGCCAGTTTTATAGATCCGTGCTAGAGAAAGAAAATATAGATAGGGTACAATCATTCCGTTGGATTAAGAAACAACCGGTATCGCCATCATTAGAGTCATCCATATTTGCAATACAAGATCAGGCAATAGTAACCAGACAACATGAAAGGGACATATTTAAACAAGCAGTAGATGGTAAGTGTCGGCTATGTTTAGTAAAAGAAGAGACCGCACAACATATTGTCTCGGGATGTGAAAAACTAGCTGGCACCAAACGACACAACAACATTGTACAATACATATTTTGGAGCCTTTGCAAAAAACACAAAATCCAAAATTCTGTTAGCTTGAACTTGGCTTGACACGCTACCGCTTGTCTAGATTTCATTACTTCAAACGACTTTTATTATATTTTATAGTATTTGATTTTATTATTAGAGGTTGTCATAGTAACAAGCAGTCCTTTACTACGCATGCGTCAGTTGAGAGAGACAGATGGGGTACCGCGAATCTTCTCTCTCTTTCTAACCGTTGGACGTTTCCACTTACAGGCAGCCCTATGTCTATGTTCCTCTAGTAGTATTAACTCTAAGTTTTTAACCGCCTGATTTTGTAACTAAAGGAAACTAATGGAAGCGGCCACACTGGCGGATTTACCTTTACCGCGATTGATTTTAAAACCGCGACCTCCTACAAAATGGCTAGCGGGAAAAACTGCGAAACCGCAGTCGGTTTTGCCAGAAGGTTACTTTTGTAATGTTTCAGGTGATTTTTCATCTTCTGGTTACTTTTAGGTTATACAAAAAATGTTGAGAGACTATTTAGCAGTATGAACATACAGAACATATTAAAAAACAAGCAGATAAATAGAATGAGGTTACATCTTTTATCTACTATATTGAGAGTACGCTGTGTTTTTTTATGGAATAGGGGGCAAACGAGCAGACATATCGCCTGATGGTAAGCGATTACTGCCGCCCATAGACACTCGCAACACCAGAGGCATCACAAGTGCGTTGCCTGCCTTTTAAAAAGGAGTACGCTCTTTTCTTGAAGGTCCGACAGTCGGAAGGCAAATGCTGCTTTGGTTATAAAATTCCAGACCATTGTATTGTATATTTGTTAGTGGTTTTCTGGTGGTTTTAGAAGTTGAAGCTAGTGGAGATCTAGTTAATCTGTTGGCAACACTGTCCGCGGTTTGTAACCGTAGTGCGTGCGCTTCGGGCGGTTTTGCGGTTTGGCGGTTTAACCGCTAGCTGGAAAAAACCGTAGTGCGGCCTCAGCCTAGACGAAAAACATTGGGCCCTCGGTTCAAACGTTTAGTAAAATGCAATAAAATTATTTACTTCGTAGCAATTGATTTCTGTCTCAATATTTCTTGTTAACTCATTCACGGAGGTATTTAACTACAATATTCCAAAGTCTTAGTTACGTCTTTGTTCAGATAATTGCATTTTTGCAGATTCTTCCGTAGAGACGTTACTGAACTGAGGGCCCTATATACTCGTTATATGCCGCCATAAATCTGTAATGTCGTATTCTACAATTTTAGGATTTTCATAAAACTTTTAAGAAATTCACTAAATTCTTAAATAATAAAAAGCATTGACCTAGAGGCAGCACTTTCTGGGATCTAGGCTATGTAATTTTTTGCAAGCATCTGAACTTAATTGCCAACTCACCCAAGTTAATAGATCATAACTTTATTTCACGTTTAAGAAATTTATGACCCATTGCTTCAGGCATAAAAAAAAATGGTAAGTGGTTTTCTAGTGGTTTTAAAAGTTGAATCTAAAGGAGAGCTAGTTTATCTGTTAGCAACACTGTTCGTGGTTTTACCGTAGTGTGTGCGCTTCGGGCGGTTTTGCGGTTTAACCGCTGGCTGGAAAAAACCGTAGTGCGGCCTCAGCCTATTAGGTAAGAATCTCGGAATTCGAGATACCCAGCTGTAAGTCTGTAAATACTTGTATATTGACACCCTAAAAGTAGTCTCAAAACCTACATATGGTAGGGTGTACGCAACTATTAAATTTCAAGGTCAAAGGTCACAAAAATCGTTTTTTTGCGCTTTTTTTGTAAATATCTCATTTCCTATGGGTTTTTTGCTATTTGTATTTTATCAATATTATAGAATACAAAATTCTCTACAAATTTTGGTAGAAAATTTTTTTTCATACGTGAACCGTTTTCGAGATAGGGGGCGGAGAGCGCGCTGTCACAGCATCACTTCAGGTCAACCGGTGCCTCCGGTCGAAAACGCGCCGAAAGTTGTAAAAGTTAATAGAGTTGATGAACTGTCGATAAATCAATGATTATAAATATTTGTAAATTTTTATTAACTATTATAATATATTTTATCATTATCTTCATGCATTAAATCTATATCTTTTCAATAATACTGATAACCGTTTCTTAAAATTAAAAAATAATTAAGGGAAAAAATTATATCATATTATAATTATATTCCCATCTACACTAATGACATTTTAAATAGAAAATAATTAAGTGCATTTTCTCTATAATCTGTAAATTTTAAAATCCTTCCACTACCAGAGATTATTAGAGAGTGGAACTCAAACCTTATTGGCAGTCTATAATGCTCCGAAATCTGTGAAAAGTCTCGATCATCTTCGTTATATGCATTACGTCAAGTCTACAAAACTTAATAAACCTGTGCAGCTTTCAAATATTCCACCAACAAGTACAGCTGCTCATCAACATTTCAGACGTGGTGTAACATCGTTTTTTTTGACTTTCATTGTTTAACAATTTTTTGTTTTCAGCGCCCTCTCGTTCACTGTAGTTCGAACTACAATTGGGTGTGGAGCGCGATCGAAATGCCGGGCTGTTTGGTGCACCTAGGTTGCACTAGGTGGCGTATGTTTTGAAGGATTTTTTTGTTGACATTAGGACACTTAGTAACAGTGAGACATTATCATATGTGTATCATACGATTCTCATTACATTTTAAATTGATCGCAAATAAACAAGGAATATAGAAGTTGTACGTCTTGTTCGCACATCCAGAAATGGGGAAGGGGTTTCATCGAGAAGATTCGATTTTAAGTCTATAAAGATGGGTGTGTGGCAGATGATTCTTCTTTCTTAATCTTCTCTTTTGAACTATGAGGAAGCTTTGCTTACTGTGAATATTTATATCTTTGTTGGTGGTGTTTGTGAGTGTTCGAGTCCCACTGTCTGTGGTAGGTTGACCTCAAAAAGGTTTTTCCTTATTATCTTTGTGTATGTAGAATATGTCCTCAGGTTATTTAATTTTGTTTATAGGGTCGATAGATCACAGCTGAAAGTCTACCTACATTGTACCCGTCTTGTGGTTCGTGATTTGTTGCTGAGGAGGATTGACTATTGGCAGCTCACAGCTCACTCCTCAAGATTTCTGCCCTACCTTGAGGGAAGTTCACATAACTTTAAATTTAATTAATTAATACTTTTACTTAGCACCTACAAGTGGATCACTGGTGGACGTCTCCTCAAGCTACCTTGAGCTGGAGAGAGTCTACGGCTGACTACCTCGAGTCAGCAAGGTGACCAGAGGGTGGCTATCCTGTGCTGTCCAGTCTACAGGCTTATTGTTTAAAAGAGAAAGACTGTATAATTTTTATTTTTATTTTCAACCTACCTTGTATGTATCTTTATAATTTTATTTAACAATTGTAATCTAAATATAATTTCTTGAACAAAATAAAAGTTTGTATGTGTCGTAAGTTGTTTCTCTGAAGCCTCCCGTGGACCCTCTGCACCCTCACTTTAAATTTATCAAAATTCTTACGGCGCCCTGAGGTCTCATATTTATCCTGAGTCGAAACCGGTGAGTTTCCACCTGACAAGTTCAGGGGTTACAGTGTGTATTATCAAATTCAAACTTGGTTATTAGGGCATGATTTAGAACTCCAGGTATGGGGTTGGGCAATGCGAAACGATTTTCCGGAGCCTATCATGACAATTAAACCACCTGCTCCAGAAGATTGCTAAATAAAATTTTCTGCAACTGCAAGAGAGGTTGTGGTTCGCGATGCGGATGCAGGAAAGCGGGCTTGCAATGCTCTTTAGCTTGTGGCCAATATAATGGGCAAGCTTGTCTCATTGCTCTACCATAACAGAGCGACATTAACGAAGATGGAACCTTTGACCCCGAAATCATGGAAGAACTTGAGACAAATGTCGTTGAAGACGATAATGAAGACCAGTTTGAAATTTACCAGCAGCCGGACGGCGACGATGAAGAGGAAGAAGATGATTAAAATTATAAATTGTAGTTTTTGTACCCTTTATTCCATTTTTTTACTTTTAATAAAAATAAATGTATCGAATGATATTTTTTTATAACCATATATTCAAAATTTAAAAGACCTACTCAAGCACTTAATCGAGTAATCACACGCCAATGATATTTTTGCAGATATTCGGTTATTCTTCCCCACTTTCACCCGCAAAACTTTTAAACGACTCAACTGATTTTTATGAAACATGTCTAAAAACACTCGCACGTAACTCACCTTTCATACGAAAAAAACTAAATTGAAATCGCTTCATCCGTTAGTGAGCTACGGTGCCACAGACAGACAGACACGTCAAACATATAACAGCCCTCTTTTCCGTCAGGGGTTAATAAAAAGATTAATTCATAATTTCTTTGTTTTTTTTTTCTTAATGTAAGAAGTTATTAATATTAATTAGGTTAAAATTCAAATATAATTCCTATATTTTCACATTAATTTACCCCCGTTTCAACTGGTTTATGGCATCCTTGAAAAAATCGGCCACCATACTAAAAGCAATAACGAGGAGCCACTCATAACCAATTTTAAGTTCCGTTTATATTTGAATTATAACTAAAAAGCGCTGCAGCGCAGCCAAACAATAATTAGTAGTCCAATCCAACAGTATTAAGGGGCTGAAAACCAAAATAGAGCTAAATAAAGATCGCTTTGTATAAAACCTATCGCTCATATCATTACCAAAATCAATGTCTTTATAATTGAACATGTTCCTGACATAGTGGTTATTTCCAAAACACGATTTGAAAAACTTCACTCGATAGAAAAAAAAATCAAAGTAGCCTCCGAAAATACTTGAATTCTGACTTTACACAGTTGTGCTTTAAGTAATGTAAATGAAATTAAGTAAAATTGTCTATCATATGTAACTAAAGAAAATGGTTGAGTTAGATTTTTAATAAAATTGCAACTTTTACCATAATAACGAATTTTGTGGTTTAGCACTTACGCCCTTCTATTCCAAGCGCTCTTTCTCTGTCATTCCTATGGACATCGGCAGTGAGCGTTGAGGCGCGCTGCTAGACGGACCTATGTCGCTCGATTCGCGCGCTGACCCGATATATTAGTCGTCTATTTAGTGTATAATTTGGTATAAGTGAATCATTTTCTACAGACGAATAGTGTAAATAGATAGTTCCTAATTAATTAACCGACTTCCAAAAAGGAGGAGGTTCTATGTTCCACTGTACGCTTTTTTTTTTTTTTTTATGTATGTTACCCGATTACTCCGTCAGTTGTGGACCGATTTAAAAATTTTTTTTTCTATTCGAAAGGGTATGCTTCCGAGGTGGTCCCATTGCCAGCATATCAGGATCTGATGATGGGGTCCCAGGGAAATCGAGGGAAACTCTCATTTTTTATAGGCACATACTATGTTTTTCGTATATTTTCTGAAGTTACACCCGTATTTGCGTCTGGTAGTCATCATTTTATGATGATGAGCTGATGATGTAAGGTACAACTCCTTAACGGTTAGGAGTTGGAGGATAAATCTTTAAATATCAGATGTATATATGTTACCTTTAGTCGTATTCTTTCAAATTATTTAGGTAAGCTGATGATGGAAGGTGGAAGGTACAACTCCTCAACGGTTAGGAGTTGGAGGATAATTCTTTCAATTTCATACGTATCTAAAGACCTTCAGTCGTATACTTTCAAGTTATTTAGGTGAACTGATGATAGAAGGTTAAACTCTTCAACAGTTAGGAATTAGAGGATGATTTCAATATTACACGTACGTTTATACCTTCATTTGTATTCTTGATGATGAAATTTGATGAAATAGTTCAACTTACTACTTACCTAAGTACGATTGTTTGCAGTAAAAACTGAAAAATAAAAACTTTTTATAAAAAAAAAACGACTTCCAAAAAACATCCAACGAAAACTCTCTGCCCAAAAAACACTTAAAAGCGTAAAATAAACTGGTTCTTCATAAATTGCCTATACCTAATTCTTTATTCATTTTAAATAGTAGTATTATAATGTGTGCTAGGTACCTAAAATCTGTTTGAAGTCGGTGCTAAGCCAAAAAGAATACAAACGAACAATTACAAAAGTCTAAGCGATAGTCACTTGGCACCGACTTCAAACAGATTCTAGGTACCTAGCACACATTATAATACTACTATGAATAAAGAATTAGGTATAGGCAATTTATGAAGAACCAGTTTATTTTACGCTTTTAAGTGTTTTTTTGGCAGAGAGTTTTCGTTGGATGTTTTTTATGTATGTATGTATGTGTATCTATGTACCTAATTGTCTCGCTTTTTGATTTCGATCTCGTGATAATCGTGATCTCGTTAATCACAATAAAATAATGTGATTATAATACATAATGTGTTTTTTTTTTTTTTTTTGTTGTAGGTACTCACTTGCTTACCTAATTGTATTTTTTTATCTATAACAATACAAAATAAAATAAATATTATATCACATATTTTCTATTATTTCATAGACAGAAAGTAAACACATTAATAATCCTCATTATAATATTATGTAAGGAATGCGCCCATTTTGCGCATGTCATTTTTGCTATTTTTATATGCTGCACAAAATTTGATTAGTTAAACCATTATTTACTTATTTAAAATTTTGTTTTTTTTATCAAACCATTACGATAGCATTTTTATTTTGACCTATCTGAAATATTCTAAAGCCCTGTGTAAAGTGTGGTGAAACTACAAAGCGCCATTATGTTGGTTTTAGCAGAGTGCAAACTCAAAGTGGATTAGTGGTTCTCGGACTCTGTAGTAGTACCAATAACGAACCGCATCGCAACCGCGGCGCTGCTTTATCGAACATTGTAAGGGGCGTGTCCATTGCTCAAGGTCGTTGGCTGCAGTCAGCGTCTTAACAAGCAGCGCTCTATCGCATTTGAGCTGTACTTTCCTCGCGAGCGAAATGTCATAAGCGCCGTGATTTTCATGGCGCTTACGCGTTTTGGCCAACGAATAGTTGCAAAGATTCGCTTTCATAGAGTAAGCGCCAAGCAACAAAGCAGAACGGATAAATAGCTTTATACCTACGAAGTTTTATTAGGAAATTCACACTGAGTAAATATTCTGTGTCAATAGCTTTGCCAGTTTCAGTTTTTTTGTAGAATGCATCGAGGTATAAAATATAAAAGCCGAATATTCAATTTTTTATTATACTTTAAGTATAATTTTGAGTCTAATTATTACAAAAAAAATGTTATGGGTATTTCAACGAAGCTATTTTTAACAACATATTATTTTTACTCATCCAATTAAATACGTTAGATACGTTGTGCATTTAACGTCGGTTAATTCTACCTAAATATCACTTCAAAACCGTTTTTGTGACCTTTGACCTTGAAATTTAATAGTTGCGTACACCCGTACCGTATCCTTAGGTAGGTTTTGAGACAACTTTTAGAGTGTCAATATACAAGTATTTACAGACTTACAGCTCGGTATCTCAAATTCCGAGGTGAACTTACTATAAAGACTGGACTATTATGCAAATAATCGTCTTGACATTGTTTATTTTTTTTACCTTAAGTGAGTACAATAACCACATAATTATTTTAGTACTAGCTTTTACACGCGGCTTCGCTTACGCAGACTTTCATCCCCTGATTTACTCCCTTAGGGGTGGAATTTCAAAAATTCCTTTCTTAGTGTTCACTTACGCTTTTTGGGACAGCTGTGTGCTTGTAAAAAGTAAAGAACCAACATGCTAAATTTCAGGATTCTAGCTTCAGCGGTTTGGGCTGTGCGTTGATCTCTGAACTCAAACTCAAAAATATTTTATTCATATAGGCACTTATTTTACAGGCACTTATGAATAGTCAATATTTAATATTAAAAAATCGAGTGATTCTAGTCGCCAGTTCCAAGTGCAGCCTACCCTTCATGGAGAAGAATCTGGCAAGAAACTCCATTGTTGCTCCTTTTAAAAAAATAATAATACGGTTTACAATATTTTTTTCACTAAGAGACTTGAATGAGAACGAAGTCGACCAAAGAAAACAAAATAAAAGGTTTGGAGTCATTGCTGCACAGCCATGAGCTAACCAATCATGCGCCGTTCTTACTGGTAGCTGCAAGATTTTTACATTGTTATATTGTGACATTGTATTGTTATATTGTGATCTATTGTTATCTGGATATGTCAGTCAGTCACATTACTCTTTTATTTATATAATTAACTAGCTTTTACACGCGGCTTCGCTCACGCAGACTTCTATCCCCTGATTTACCCTCTTAGGGGTGGAATTTCAAAAAATCCTTTCTTAGTGCTCACTTACGTTATATAAAGAACCTACATGCAAAATTTCAGGATTCTAGCTTCAGCGGTTTGGGCTGTGCGTTGATCTCTGGGTATGTCAGTCAGTCACCTTCCTCTTTTATATATATAGATAATATATATATATATATACGAAACATGACACTGATCTAACTTTAGCAAGCTTGCGTTCCATTGTACTTATAACTCTGCAAGTTAATGTAACCTCCAGCTAGAAGTTACGCTGTTATAGGTATTTATTAATTAAATATATAAATATGTCTAAGAAGTACTTAAACGGATTTTATTTGCAGTGCGTTTGCATCACGTACCTAATTTATGTCTTCATTTATAAAAATGAATCATGTTCTGCAAAATGTATTGACTCCTGACAGGGTAATATTCATAGGGTCAGGCGCCGACGGATAGAGTGATGGCGAATTAGTCTCTTTGCCGTCACTCCGTCTGTCGGCGCTGACCCACAGCCGCCACGGTGGCCCTATAATAGTATTCTATATAACTGTTATGCCCCATCTAGACACTCGCGAGGCGCTTTGCCTCGGGCCTCGGCACGAGTGTCGGTGGAGGGGTCCACAACCACATTCTCGCAAGGCGAGGGTAGACGAGGGGGCACGAGCGCACCGGCCTCATTCTCGCACTCGCGTTGCCTCGTGGAGAGTGTGGATGGGGCATTAGAAAATTATTTTGGTATCGTCTTCTATCGGATCGTTTAATAGGTTAACAACTTTATACCAATACCGTACCACCTGTTTTAAGTAAAATTTAACGTTTATTGTCATTTTATATCTCAAATTACTTATTCGTTCTAGTGTTAGTTTTATAATGTAGGTACATTTTCTCTTACTTTTTTTGAAGTTTTCTTACTTTTATAAGCTTCTTTTAATTTCTACCCGACTACGGCAAAGCCAAAGGACGGCTAATCCATGTTATATAGGTATGATAGGATGAAGGTAATACAAAATAATTATCATTTATTTCGTTTTCATTTATTAAACATCTTAACAATAACAATGCACTGAAATTCACTGTAAGTATTCAACAGAAAATACCATAAAAATAATATTTTTTACAAATAATAGTACACAAAGAAAACCGTTTAAAACTTGGGCTACGTTTTCATACGTATTGTGAAGTCCAATTTAGTAAAACAAAGTCTTATTTTCTACATCAGTAGGTCTTCTTTCAAATCGAAGTGATTAGGCACATATTAATGTTGCGTTTTAAAATAAAACATACAAGTCAATATATAATTCATTATCTGCATAAAATTACTACATAGAATGTTTTATTTTCACTTTCAAGCATAAAATGCTTTTTTTTTTGTAGTAGGCATGACAAACGAGCAGACGTATCGCCTGATGGTAAGCCGCCGCCCATGGACACCCGCAACACCAGAGGCGTCACAAGTGCGTTGCCGGCCTTTGGGGGATGGGGAGGGGGAGCGGTTGGATTATGGGCCTCCGGTATCCTCACTCACTCGGTGAAACACAGCGCAAGCGCTATTTCACACCGGTTTTCTGTGAGGCCGTAGTATCACTCTGGTCGATCCGGCCCATTCACGCCGAAGCGTGACTCTCCCACCCCCTTTGTTAATTTAAGACGTCTTTTGGCTAATTTCCTTTGTTGTCCTGGTTTTTCTGGTTTTAAATTAACATACACTACTATAAATTAATGTTTTTCTAAAGCTTTAGCAAGAAGATCGTTGATGTGTGTGACAAGTCCCCTGGGGTCCATTGTGAGTCCTGCGGTGATCATGGCATTAGCAAATAGTTGCTGCGCGACCATGTCGGCTAATTCCTTATCAGATGATAGCAATTTGTGTAGTTTCTTAATGATTGGATGTCTGAAAATTCAAATAATATGTTATGAAATAACAATGGTAATGACTTATCACAATTCTTATTCTTTAACGTACGCATTTCATGGCGTTGCCTCTACAAATTTTACATTACAGCATATTTATATACTTATAATAAAAATGTAACAGGTCCAATTCTGTACATTAAATATATTTTGAAATTTTTTTTTGGAGGGGTCTCTATAAGCGATATTGAAGCCTAAACTGTTTTTTTTTCATTTTTGTCTGTCTGTATCTTGGCCGCGCATCACGCCGAAACTACTGAATGGATTCAAATGAAACTTGGCATGATTTGAGTTCATACTAAGAGGTAGGACATAGGATACTTTTTATCCCGATATTCAGCACGGTTTCCTGGGGGGAGGGGATTAAAGTCAAAATGTGTACATAGTTGTAATTCAATAACACATGGTCCGATTTCATTCATTCTTTTTTTGTTAGAAAGAAAAAATTTAAAGACAACGGGAAAAGTCAATATTTTTTTTCCGCGACTGTACACTGCCTGTGGGAAGCTGAGACAGATATGTAAATATGGCGGTACGAAGTTCGCCGGGTCAGCTAGTTATCTAATAAAAGTAATACTTGAAAATTAATTTAAGTACATAATTATATAAATAAATAGTGGATTCAATGGTACAGGAATAAGGAACAAATCATGTTAAATAATTTATGACGCCAAAAAAGTCCCATCTGCTATAGAGCTCTATATTATAGTAGAGCACTAATTGTAACCTTTTTTATAGTTGCTGACTGTCTGATGTGCACATTATCTGGATTAAAGAAACGGTCTAGGTCAAGGATCTATTAGTCAGAAGATAAAGACGCAACAATATTAAGTAAGAGTTAGCGAAAATTGCAAAAATAAATATTACTCACTTAGCATTAATTTCTAGATGTGGTCTCATTAATGCAAATCTATTTTCCTCGCTAAGGTTCTGCGCTTGAGTTCGAACAAAATGGCGAGCGGCTGCCATTTCTTGCACAGTTATCACACACGGATGCGTGTCTAATTTATTTGTGGTGCGTACTTCGAATACCCTTCCGGCTAAAAATGTCTTCAGGAATGTGACGAGTTCGTCTATTTGAGTTTGCTGGAGAGAGTCGCTACCTGTAAAAAAGGTTAGGTTATATATATGAGTCAGACGAAATCAGTAATACACTACATTATTTATTAATCTATTCACTGACATGTATCCTATGTAATATTCTTTCCTTTGTGAGAGACGTGTCTGCGTAAGAGAACACAAAATGGTTCAAATAAATTATTAGATAACTTATAACATAGGATCCAGACGAATACTATAATCTGAATGAATTCTATAATAAATTGACTGCCTCGGTGGCGCAGTGGTAGCGTAGGCGACTGCTGTGCTTGAGGTCTCGGGTTCGATTCCCGGGTCGGATCAAGTGTTTGTATGATCTGCAACTATTTGTTTCGGAGTTTGGGTGTTTTCTATGTATAACATGTATGTATTTACAAAAAAAAGTATATATGTATTTATATCAGTTGTCTAGTACTCATAACACAAGCTCTGCTTAGCTTGGGACTAGATGGCGTTGTGTGTTAGATGTTAGAAATATTTATCTATTATTATTTTATTTATTATAATCTGTATTAGGATTGAAATTCGTTTCAAGTTCTAAGTCTCTTTCCAAAAATATGGTTACAAATGTTTGTAAATCCAGTTTATTTAGCACCAAAAGAGGAATTAATAAGTATTCGATTTATATGTACAGAAAAAAAAATTGAAGAAAATGAATACCTACAATCAAGTATGTTAAAATTAAAGATAAGCTAAGAACATTATTCAAGTAATTGTGAATGACTAACCAATAATGGTTTCAGTTTTGTCAGTCGAACTGGTTTGCATATCATTTTCAACGGATATCAACTTTCGGTTGTGAAACTCTTTCAATTCCAGCAGTACCAGCTCATCGTACATCTCGTAGCAGAACAATACTTCTACGTCACGCTTCTTCAGTGACTCATAGTAAGGTGAGTTTTCGGCTAACTCGCGACTGTAATATACAAAACAGTGTTAATTAATACTATTTAATCTATTTATCATATTTTTTTCTATACATGTCTACTGCGAATGCGACAATTAAGATATAGATATCCGAATGATAAGTAGTAAATGTGAGAGCAAAATAAGTTTCCTAGTATTTTAACTCAAATCTTAATATATATAAATCTCGTGTCACAATGTTTGTCCTCAATGGACTCCTAAACCACTTAACCGATTATAATAAAATTTGCACACCATGTGCAGTTCGATCCAAATTGAGAGATAGGATAGTTTAAATCTCAAATTATAGTCGCAATTTTAATTTATTGCTAATTATTGTATATAAATATGGCGGTACGAAGTTCGCCGGGTCAGCTAGTATAAAGTATATATCCTATGTAAATAAAGTTTGTTAAATATATCACAAAAAATAATTATTAACTCTTTTCGCCCCCTATTAAAGAAATATGGGACTTATTTTGGTATACATAATGTTTTTATGAGGAAATAGCGCAGGAAGCTAAAATTTTTGAACAATATGTGCTATAAAATTATGTAAATTCGTCTAAAAACTGTCATGATATATTTTATATAGGCACTAAAGTCTATTTAATGATTGTCCAAGTTAAACTGTTCAATAAAATAAGAAACATATTCAAAATGGTTGAAATTCGACTGTCTACATCAAGAAAATCTTAATATGTAATAAAAAAATATACAAACCTAGGAGCCGCTAAATAGTATATTGATTTGTTATCTGTTTGCCGAGTTATGTATTCGGAGAGTGATGTTCTTACACCGCTACCCAATTTGGATGACTCAAATCTGAGAAGTTTAGAAATTTCTTCCTAAAATAAGCAAACATTTAGGTATTAAGGCATAGAGATCTTCGAGGGTGTAAAAAATAAATGGGAACATTTCTACAATCAGACCAACTTACTTTTTCAATAGGACTCTGACTGGTAACGATTCCTTCTTTTAAGAATACAGAGTAGTCTTTATAAAAGGCTTGATAACTGACAGGATCTTTCTGTGCGCTGTCGATCATGAACTTCAGGAACCGGTTAGTTAGCACACTTTTCAGCTTCCTGGAAGAATATAAAACTTTTACAATAATGGAAAAACAACAGCAGAAATCTTATCCGTGGGACAGCCACGCTTTGGCATGAATGGGCCCGCTCGACCAGCCACGGCCTCACAGAAAACCGGTGTAAAATAGCGCTTGCGCTGTGTTTTATCGAGTGAGTGAGGATACCGGAGGCTCATACCCAAACCCTCCCCCCATCCCCCAAAGGCCGGCAACGCACTTGTGACGCCTCTGGTGTTGTGGGTGTCCATGCGTGGGAGTAATCACTTACCATCAGGTAATACGTCTGCTAGATTGTCCCCTAGTCCATAAAAAAAGAGTTGAAAGTTCGAGCAGTGACGATGAATTTGTCCAGACTGCACATTCTTCCTCACAGTCCAACAATAAAGTCATTTACAGAATTTTGTGGAGTTGCTACGAGGCACTGGCAGCAGCAAAACTACCTAACATAGAAGAACTAGAAGCCCGATTGCATCAGAACCAGTTTTTTTTCACTATATTCTTTTACCGAATGTTCGGCATTTGAACCGAATGTCGGCCGAATGCCAAAATTCGGCTCGAACAGCCGAAATTCTGTTTAACCGAATGTGAAACGAAATTCGGCACATCCCTAATATTAATTTTTGAGTTGAAATAAAGTATCATACTTACGTAATTAGAGCATTGTTTTGCAACAATTCTCTGCTAAGATTTAATGGAATATCTTCAGAATCTACCACACCTAAAATTAAAAAAAGTTGAATTATAATTACCGAATTTAGATTATAGCCAATGAAATTAATATAATGATTTATAT
Source organism: Diaphora mendica (assembly GCA_949125395.1). Classification (NCBI taxonomy): domain Eukaryota; kingdom Metazoa; phylum Arthropoda; class Insecta; order Lepidoptera; family Erebidae; genus Diaphora; species Diaphora mendica. Next base: position 35,753,412 of record OX421310.1, on the reverse strand, counting down.
TGCAGCTCAAATCTTTTATTTCTTCTTTAGTCCTTTTTAGGTTTTTATTTTTATCCTCAATTTTATTTAAATCCTCATTTGTATGTTACTGTTACAACTTATATGTCTCTAACTAAATTAAAATTTTTAGCATTCACATTTCGAAAAGTTCTAAGCTAGAATATATTTCCATATATAAAATTATACTTATTTCAATATTACATTTTGATTAAAAACAATAAGGATGTGGCATGTCACATTTCGTATCTTTACATATTATAAAATTAAGTCACTTCCGCTGTCTGTTCGCCTAGATCTTTTAAACTACTCAACGGATTTCAATGCAGTTTTACAGCAATAGATAGTGATTCAAGAGGAAGGTTCATTATGTATAATTAGTTGCTTTAATCGTTGTTACCCTCGATTAATGTTGTACCTTTACAACACCAACCGCGGGTAACACTGCGGGGCGCAGCTAGTTGAAAATAAAAAAATAACACAACATCGTGATTTTTAAATCTATATATCCAAGGTGGATATGACGATACGACATTAAACAAACCCGTGGGCTTTAAATGTATTGGTTTACTTTGGGATTGTTTAAATTATCCGAAAACGAATATAAAAAATCTAATTTTTCAAAAAAACTAAATATCTTAAAAATTAAAATCAATAAGGACACCATTTGTAATTTAAGTTTTAGTGAACTTAAATTACAAATGGTGTCCTAAGCGGCCGCGGCGCGGTCCGGGCCGTAAAATAGTTACCTAGAGCACCGAACGACGCGCGACGTACGTTTATCAAGTAGATACCTACCTACTTTATCAACGTAAGCTAAATAGCACAAGTAATATTATATATTCACGTTTTTTTTAATTACAGTCACCATAATAATCACAAAAAACGAAAACCGCAAGCTTTTAAATTTGGTCATCTCGTATCTCCTGGATAGTTGGTACAATAATCCGACTATTAGTAGGTAGTAGGATAAACGAACATTATCCGTAAATTAATATTTTATCCGTAGTAAATTATTTACTAGACGTAGAAGTGTATAGCCGAGTCGAGGCATTGTTTCATTTAAATTCACACGAAATGACATAACGTTTCGTAACAACTAATAAACTTAACTAATGTGCCCTGTCACTATAAAATCAGTACAAAATACCTATTAATTAATAACCAATACAACAGCGCCGATGGCGGCGCGCGGCGGCTGGTTCAAAGAGAGCGCGTGCGACGAAGCGACACGCGGCGACGATAGGTTACATCGGTCATTGACCCAACCACATCGTGTAGTAAATTTCATAAACGGAAAAAATGGTCATATGGCTAAACTATAGAACCAATTTTTTTGGAAATTTTGTAGGTGGAACTGTAACATGTGCAGGTAGGTCTAGTTCAAATTAATGTAGTATTGTCATATCCACCCTGTATAAAAGAAAGTCGTGTTAGTTACACTATTTATAACTCAAGAACGGCAGAACCGATTTAGATAAAAATTGGTGGGGAGGTAGCTTAGAACCAGGAGACTGGTTACTTATTTTTTTCTCTAAGATCTGATGATGGCATCCACGAGAAATCGATCGATTTGGTCGTTCTTGAAGTCGTTTTTTTTTGTTATTTTTTTTTTTAACTTACCTTTAACGAATCGCAACCATTTAGGCAAAAGATTGTCCGCCTTACTCTTGATCAATATTTTCCTAGAGTAGAGAGCTACCCCTATATCAGAGTCTCGGGAGAGTTCAAACAGACCTGGTTTACCCTCTGGCACGTACAGAACAGATCTGATGCTCAAAGGTGCATCAGTTTTGTAATGTAACGTAAACCTAGGTTTATCATACGAATTGCTAATGAACTTGTAGAACTCGATGTGCTGTTCTTGAGTCACTTCTTTGGGTTCCATTAACCAGAGGGGCTGTAAAATTAATCATTTTAGTTTCCAATTGATAGATAACTGTTGGGAAACTATAGACTATAATATTGAGACTACATGCAGGTAGTTTTCACAGAGCATTAATCCAACTCTTGTCTACTTTTAACGAAATTTATGAACATTTACTCTAACATAGCATTCATCCAATTCTCAAAGTTTTTGTTAGAATCTCTATAGGATAAAGCCTTACTTGATTAGTTTCATATTACCTTCATCACTGCACTGATAATTGTAAAATTTTAAGGTGTCATCTTAGGTGGACCCTAAGTAAGGTTTGAAGTAACCTGAACATTTTACCAACAGGAAAGTTTGGACATAATGAGATTTAGAAATTAATGTCTTTCTATTTATTTATACCTTTATGGAGTTGATCTGCTCATCATTCAAGAAGATGGGGCTGCTAACAAAGTTGCTGTATTTCTTTATAATATCTGAAAATTATAAATATCAAGTATAAAGTCTCAATGATTATGTTCGTAACTTGTGATATGTTTTTTTTAAACACATTAACAGGCACAATTAACTTCCAACTTACAAGTTCTATCAGCCTATTGGTGTGGTTAAGTAAAAATGAGTGCTTTTTTTTTGTATTACAGACTGGCACACGCTCGCACATACACGCACACACACACACAGTGTGTGTGTTTGCGTGTGTAACTTTCACGGGTGAATATCCAACGTAATAATGACAGCTCTTTAATATCGAAACAGGTTGAACGTGCTTATAGCACCGAAATTGTCTAGAGTAGGAGATGCTGGTTATTTTTCCTACAGGACTATGTACCTTATACAGATACCAGTCTATCACGTCTGGCTCACTTCAAATACGATGTAAAACCTAGAATACAAATTCTAATACGTATTATATCTCTGGGAGAGAGAACAATAAATGGGGCATTTCACGTCAAGCGGACAACGAAAAAAAAAAGAGGTCGTGAATTTTGTTTATACTCTGGTCAGTTATACTTCTAGGAGACGTGGATGTGTTCACACAATATTTTTTTCTTTATTGCTTTATTGCTGAGAGAGCTTTTAAACATTTACTAAAAATGAAGTCTGTTATTTTTGGATACTAATTATTTGCAGCAATTTGTAAAAAAACTAAAAAGTATTGCTTCTTATAGCTAAATAGTTGAAATTTTGTTTTTTTTTTAATCGAGTTCTAAATTTGAAATTTTTTACGTATTGTAAACCGGAAGTGAACATTTGAAATCGATTTTTGAATAACTTCGACATTTTTAATTTTTTAAATCTTAAATTAAAGCTTTATATGTACAGTCGACCAAAGTGAATCATGACCCACTTTGCCAATTATTCCTTTGTAATCATAATAGTAAGAGAGCTACTGAACCTTTCGACCAACGGTGTGTCTGTAAGGCTAGAAACTCTTGTAGTGATGAGTCATAAGGTGCTAAGTACGTAACCATCGCCTGGCAGGCCTCAGCCCTGCACATCATCATCTTTCATGGTTTTGAAAGTGTAAAAAAAATTACACAAAAAAACTTGTTCCTGTAAGGCTGAAATTTTTATAGGATTTAGATCATTCATTAAGAAGTTCAAAAACAAAATGACAGGCGATTCCGATGAGCACTAGTACCTGCCAGGCGAACAGAAAGACACACATTTCTTCAATTACATCATCAATGTAAATACATTTTATTCTGTAAAGTTGTAATTCATATATATATGTTTGTCTGAGCGATTTAAAGAAAGTAGGAACAATGACCGGCGGTGCTGGCTAGCATATTTCCTTGACAGGTGAGGAGAAAGATAGCACTGGAGTGCAAGTAAAGTGTGTCTGAGAACACTTGGTCGGTCCTAACACGACAAACATCTCATTGTTAGTGATAAATAACATTAAATCGTCGGATGCATCTAAATCAATGCAATATACATTTCAACTAATCGATATATACGATTTTTTATGAACAAAAATAAAGCATTGCCCACACTATTGTGCGTATGACACATATATATATATACAAATGTACATATATATAAATGTATGTGGGAAACGGAACGTGAGGTGTGTGAAAGAGAGGTGTAAGGTGTGTGAGCGGGAGGAAAGGGAGATGGCGGCGGACGTAAAGACGAGTGAACGTGCGGAATTCAATATAAATTATAAAATTAATAAAACGAAGTGATTTAAAAGTTAAAAGTGTCTAATTACGCCATCTCACATTTGGGGGCTCGTCCGGGATATTCAAAATTAAGGTGAGAAGTTGGATTCCGCAAAAACAAGACGAAGAAGGATTGTGCTGGTAACCACGCGCTCGCGCACAAGGTCGAAACACGTTTCGAGACGACGCGACGCACCGCGTGTAGTGATTTTACGACGATACAGGAGAAATACGTTGTTTGCAGTACTATTTTTCATATTTCAAGTCGATTGAGACGAACGAAGACGTTTAATTACGATGTCAGACGAAAATAAAAGTGCTGAACAGACCACGATGTCAGCATTATTCCTCGATGGAATCACAAAATTTAGCGGCGACGACAGAACCGTGTCATCAACCAAATGGGCACAGGATTTGGAGGATAACGCAGAAATTATTAGTTGGACGCCCCAACAAAAACTATTTTTGGTCGAAGATCATTAGTGGCCACGGCGGCATTATGGCTAAAGAGTGAAAAAACGTTCAAAAATTATGAGGAGCTCAAGACAGCGATTCAAAAATAATTCCCTGATACAGCCAACACCAAGGAGATGCATGAAATTATGTCGGCTCGAAAAAAACAAAAAAACGAATCGTATTACGAGTACATGTTGGTCATGAAAGAGTTGGGTCGCAGAGCAAAGTTCGCGGATTACGTCTCAGTAGAATACATCATAGACGGAATTAGTGATTATGAACCTAACAAGGCAATTTTGTATGGCGCCACTACTTATCCTGCATTGAAAGAAAAACTATTATTGTATGAAAAAATGAAGGCTAAGACGATGAACAATACTTTACAAGCTGAAAATAGAATGGGTAGAAAGCCCCAATCTACACAAAGATGTTATAATTGTGGTGATTTAAATCATGTGGCGAATGTATGTCGAAACGGTATCAAATGTTTTCGGTGTAATAAGTTCGGGCATAAAGGTAATCAGTGTTCTGAAATGTTCCAGAAAGAAGTGCAAAATACGTCGGTAAAACAGTGTTTGAGAGGTTCCAATAGATTTCCTACAGGGGGAACTGTCGGTCAAGCCCAGTCGGTGAAACAGTGCACTGCGAACGTCAATATGGCGGGAACAAGTGACAGTTCTGTCAAACAAATGTCAACCAATTACAAAGAAGTTTTGCAGCTGGACAACAAGGTAAACAAACATGAAAATTCGACGACAAAGCCCATGATAATGGTGAAAATCAAAGATATAGCAGTAAACGCGTTAATTGATTCAGGCAGCGACGTAAATTTAATGGCGTACGAGTGTTTTGTGGCACTTAACACAGAAAAATACGACGACAACTTATGTTTGACGGGTCTCGGAGGAATAAAGGTGAATTCACAAGGAAAAGTGTTTCAGGACATCACTATCGACGGCAACGACTATCATAATGTGTTATTTCATATTGTAAACAAAGACATTATTCCATTTCCTATGATTAAGGCCAAGAATTGTTAAATAAAATAACCATGATAATGAGCGGGTACAAAGTTAAGTTTTTGTCTGAAAGTGATGAATGGTTGTCTAAATTGTGTTGTTTTTCAGATTCAGTAGTGGATATCAATCATATTTCGAATCATTCGGTAAAAGATAAAGTTTTACAGTGTGTTGAAGGTTATAAGCCTGTTCAAATGAAAGAAGCACCCATTCAGTTGAAGATAGTCCTAAAAGATAGCATGCCTGTTGCACAACGACCACGACGATTCACGATTGTCCCTAACTGAACAGAAGATTGTCGAAGAACAGATAAAAGAGTGGTTAAATGATGGTGTTATACGGGTGAGTTTTTTGGAACATTTCAGTCCAGTAGTTTTAGTAAAAAGGAAAGATGGTTCAATTAGAATACGTATAGATTGTAGACTTTTGAACAAAAACAAAATTGTAAGAGACAATTTAATGATTATAGCAGCAAATTAAGAACAAACAGAACTGCTTCAGCTTGTACTACAAGTGGCACATGGCTTTAAAATTAATTGGAAGAAGGCTGACCTGATCAAGAAGGAAATTGTGTATTTAGGCCATATTGTGAAAGACGAGGAAGTAAGACCAAGCCCAGAGAAGACGGACGCTGTCTGTAAGTACCCTGTACCCCGAGATATTAAGCAGCTACACAGTTTTATAGGGTTAACATCTTATTTTAGGAAATACATTGAAAACTATGCTCTAGTTTTTTTTTTTTTTTTTTTTTTTTTTTTTATGGAATAGACCGGCAAACGAGCAGACGTATCGCCTGATGGTAAGCAATTACCGCCGCCCATGGACACCCGCAACACCAGAGGCGTCACAAGTGCGTTACCGGACTTTGGGGGATGGGGGGGGATAGGGGGAGGGGTTGGGGTATGGGCCTCCGGTATCCTCACTCACTCGGTGAAACACAGCGCAAGCACTATTTCACACCGGTTTTCTGTGAGGCCGTGGTATCACTCCGGTCGAGCCGGCCCATTCATGCCGAAGCGTGGCTCTCCCACGGTAGTACACAGTAGTAGAGAGTACACAGTAATGGACATTTCTCCAAGTAAAAATGAAAGACTTAATTGAAACGGAGTATTATATAAAAGAGTTGGACAGAAAGATAGAGGATTTTGTAGTCACATGCATTCCATGTTTATTAGCTACGAAAAAAGAAGGAAAGCAAGAAGGGTTTCTCCACCCCATTGAAAAGGAAGCCATTCCATTGGATACCCTCCACCTGGATCATGTAGGACCTTTAACCCAAACTACTAAGCAGTACAATCACATACTTACCATAGTGGATGTTTCCAACGAAAAGTACATCAATCAGGGGAGACCCTGAATAAACTAGAACTCCATCAGCAGACATTTGGTAACCCACGACGAATAATTACAGACAGAGGCACCGCCTTTACAAGCCATGAGTTCGCAGCGTATTGTACAGAGGAAAACATACAGCATGTAAAAATTACAACAGGTGTTCCTAGAGGCAACGGACAAGTTGAGAGAATACACAAGATATTAATCCCCTTACTTGTGAAGCTGTGTCTTGAGAACTCTGACCTATGGTATAGACACATCAGTCGAGTTCAAAGAGCTATTAATAGTACATATCAAAGGAGCATTAACTGCACTCCTTTTGATTTACTAACAGGTACAAAATGCGAGTAAAAGAAGATTTAAAAATACAGGAGTTATTAGAAGAAGAGTACATACAACTATTTAATGAAGACAGAGAAGAGGCAAGAAAACAAGCTAAAGAGCAAATATTTAAATTCCAAGAAGATAATTGTAAATTATTTAATAAGACAAGAAAAATAAGTTCACAATATAAAGTGGGAGATTTGGTAGCATTAAAACGAACACAATTTGGTTCTGGTCTCAAGTTGAAACCTAAATACCTAGGACCTTACAAGGTAGTCAAGGTGAAGAGAAATGATCGCTATGATCTGGAAAAGTTTGATAGTACTACTGAAGGACCTATAAGTACATCCGGCTCAGTTGATCACATGAAACGTTGGCCTGTATCCAGTGAAGATAGTTGAGAACTCTCTTATAAATTTAACAGGTATGATTGTTAAAGCTATTACTTACCTTACCCATTATCATGGATTAAATTAAGTTATCCATCTGTTAATATTGTTAATATTAACGATTACAATGTTGTTTGTTTATTTCTAATTCATTAAGAAACAATGTTTAAGATTTTATTTTTTGTAATTTAGTAAAATACCTCCTGGTGTTCATTTAAAAGCTGGTTTTTTACCATTTACTTACTGTTGTATGATGTCAAAGTTGTTAGATGTGTAAGTAGCAATTAAGATTAAAGTTTGTTAAGTATATTTGAAAAAGGAAAGTTGTGAGTGATGCATTGTTCTGAATGAGGAAACATTATGGATCAGGAAGAATGCCTGAGGACAGACATTGTTGCAGGAAGGCCGAACGTGGGAAACGGAACGTGAGGTGTGTGAAAGAGAGGTGTAAGGTGTGTGAGCGGGAGGAAAGGGAGATGGCGGCGGACGCAAAGACGAGTGAACGTGCGGAATTCAATATAAATTATAAAATTAATAAAACGAAGTGATTTAAAAGTTAAAAGTGTCTAATTACGCCATCCCACATGTATGTATGTTAAAGCCAAATTGAAAAGATGATTAATATTTGTCTACTGACAATCCAAAAGAATTAAGTTAGAATTTCAAACGTTGGGCGACCACTACATAGTAGATATTTTTTGTACCACTAGTATTATCTTTGACGCCCAACATTTGAAATTCTAACTTAATTCTTTTGGATTTTTTTCGTTTGAATTTTATTAGGTTTCTTTTGTCAAGGCTTATAAGTCTAGATCCAGGATTTCATCATGGCCACTTTTGACATTCAGTAGACAAATATTAATCATCTTCTCAATTTGGCTTTGACATACATACATTTATATATATGTACATTTGTATATATATATGTGTCATACGCACAATAGTGTGGGCAATGCTTTATTTTTATTCATAAAAAATCGTATATATTGGATTAGTTGAAATGTATATTGCATTGATTTAGATGCTTCCGACGATTTAATGTTATTTATGACTAATAATGAGAAGTTTGTCGAGTTAGGACCGACCAAGTGTTCTCAGACACATTTTTACTTGCACTCAAGTGCTATCTTTCTCCTCACCTGTCTAGGAAATATGCTAGCTTGCACCGCCGGTCATTGTTCCTACTTTCTTTAAATCGCTCAGACAAACATATAATAGGTCTTTACCTATGAAATTGCCGTTTTGTATGCAATAAGTGAAAGTACTTATTTTTTCAAACTTTTTTATTTCTGTTATTCGAAGTAATCACCCATGCAATCGACGCATCTTTGTCAACGCATTGGCAGTTTATTGATGCCCTTCTTCTAAAAATCAGCTGGACGAGAGGCAACAGGCTCTTCAAAGGCATTTTGTACTGCCTCTCGGGAATTGAAATTTGTACCCACTAAAAAGTTGTCTAAATTTTGGAAAAAGTAATAGTCGGTAGGTGCAAGGTCTGGTGAGTATGGCGGATGAGGGAGAGCTTCAAACCCCAGCTCTTGCAGCTGCTTCACGACAACGCGCGACCCCATACTGCGCAACAGACAGTCTCCAAGCTGCAAGAGCTGGGGTTGGAAGCTCTCCCTCATCCGCCATACTCAGCAGACCTTGCACCTACCGACTATTACTTTTTCCAAAATTTAGACAACTTTTTAGTGGGTAAAACTTTCAATTCCCGAGACGCAGTACAAAGTGCCTTTGAAGAGTTTGTTGCCTCCCGTCCAGCTGATTTTTACAAGAAGGGCATCAATAAACTGTCAATGCGTTGGCAAAGATGCGTCGATTGCATGAGTGATTACTTCGAATAACAGAAATAAAAAAGTTTGAAAACATAAGTACTTTTACTTATTGCATACAAAACGGCAATTTCATAGGTAAAGACCTATTATATGAATTACAAATTTACAGAATAAAATTTATTTACATTGATGATGTAATTGAAGAAATGTGTGTCTTTCTGTTCGCCTGGCAGGTACTAGTGCTCATCGGAATCGCCTATCATTTTGTTTTTGAACTTCTTAATGAATAATCTAAATTCTATAAAAAATTCAGCCTTACAGGAACAAGTTTTTTTGTGTCATTTTTTTTACACTTTCTAAACCATGAAAGATAGTGATGTGCAGGGCTGAGGCCTGCCAGGCGATGGTTACGTACTTAGCACGTTATGACTCATCACTACAAGAGTTTCTAGCCTTACAGACACACCGTTGGTCGAAAGGTTCAGTAGCTCTTGGTCCATAAATGTAGTTAGGTTTTCTTCGCTATTTGCACATAGTACGTTTGAGATATAAACAATTGCGTCATTACGGGTTAGATGTCAATGCAATTTAAACCTTTGTCATCACTGAACAAGATATATTTTTGATACAGCAGTCTTACTTGAATTTCAAATAATATAATCGTTTATAATCCAAACTCTTTTCATTGCGGAGAAAAAGTATTATAAATTTTTCAAATGAAATGACATTATGTGTGAGATGTCAAGTAGTAGTCAATCTGAAAATATTAAAATAAAAATCTAAGAATATATTTATATCTATAAACGAATCGTATAATGGCCAATTTGGTAGAACAAAGAGGTCGGATTTAGTGCTCAGTGAGCAAGGTTGCGGCGTTAGAGAAATATCACGTTAAATATAAGTCGTAACACGGTCAGAACCTGGATCAGACGGCACGCTGAAGAGGGTATCCTTGAAGACCGACGCATAATCATGGGGTTCGTCGAATCACAAACCAACAGAGAACGGAAATGCAACACCATTACGAAGAACATCCTTTTACTCGTACCCGCTATTTTGCGGCACGTTACGACGTTTGTCTAGAAACAATTAGAAATAATTTGCTCCGCACTGGGCTGCATTACAGACATCATGCTAAGAAAGTTCATTTAACGGATGCACACAAAACTGCGAAATTGAATTTTGCACGTAATTATTTAGATTTCGACTGGACAAACACCATCTTTACAGACGAAAAATCATTTCGCTCTTCTCAACATGGACGCTTAACTTTGTGGCGTTACGATAACACGCGATACACAGAGGACCACGTAGTACCCAACCAATCATATGGACGTATTTCAGCTAACATGTGGGCATGGATGGATGCTGGAAACATAGGCCAACTTGTTCCTATTTCTCCTCGTCATAACGCTATCAACTATGTCGATTTATTGGAAGAATCAATGTTACCGACTTTGCGAACAGTTTACCCCCGTGAAGATGTGCCAGTATTCTCCTATGTTCATGATAACTGTCGAGTTTATACTGCCAGAATTGTCTCAAATTGGTTTACGGAGCATGAAGATGAATTTACTCTCATTCCAATTCCATGGCCGTCCAGGTCACCAGATCTTAACGCAATAGAAAAATTTATGGGGTTTGATGGTTCAAATGTGGGATAACAGGAACGAGAGGACTAAAGAAGCAATCGAGCTGCATTGTAACGAAATCTGGGATTTCATGAGGGGAAGTGACATTTGCAGTCGTCTAATCGGGTCTATGCGTAATCGATTATTAGACGTTATTGAAAACCATTGCGCTTACACTCGGTTTTAGGCTGAGGCCGCACTACGGTTTTTTCCAGCCAGCGGTTAAACCGCCAAACCGCAAAACCGCCCGAAGCGCACACACTACGGTAAAACCGCGAACAGTGTTGCCAACAGATAAACTAGCTCTCCTTTAGATTGAAGTTTTAAAACCACTAGAAAACCAAATCGAAATGAAATGACAGATCTGAGATAATTACTGAGCTTATAAGAAAGCAACTTCAACAGCATGATCTTTTAACTAAATGTGTTGCATTTTCTGGAGATAATTGTAATACGAACTTCGGTGGAATAGAGCGCCATGGAACCAAAAATGTTTTATAATTCCATAAGTTAAAACAAAATCTGAATTCGAAAATAGTTGGTGTGGGATGCTCTGCGCACATTATCAATAACGCACTGCACCACGCATGTGATTGTTTGCCAGTATATGTTGATTCAACAACATCAAAAAAAAAAGTTTTTGCCTCTTAAACAAGCCGACTGGGAATAATAAAGGCTACAGTCTAAAAAGTTCTTAAAGAACTCTCTGACACAGTCGAGGTTGAGTATAAACAGCTTCTCTATCATTCAAAGACGCGTTGGCGAAATCTGTTTCCAGCTATCGAGTGAGTCCTGAATGTGGATTATTTCAAAAGCTTAAAAAAGCCCCCTGATCTGTTTTTTTTTAAATCGGAGGCATACCTGTTTTTCATGCATTCAATTATGCACATCATTTACTCAAAAATAAAAGCATTAGAAAAAAAATATAATTCAGTATTAAAAACCAGAAGGATACCTACTTGCAACCATTTCAAAAAGCTTGGATGATCAAAATAGAGAAAGTTTCTTGCCATTGAATGTTCAGAGTACATATTCTAAATAAAGAAGATGAAAACACAAAAAAAAACTTAATAAGACTGCTGATGAAAACTTTAAGCAGATATTTTTTTATTTGTTACTAGCTGTGCCCGCTAATTCCTACACGTGAGATTTGGATTTTCAAGTTATTTTAAATTTTTTACAGTTTAAATCTTTCCTGGACTACGACAAACATTTCAAAACCAAAAACAGCTAAATCAGCCCAGCCGTTCTCGAGTTTTAGCGAGACAAACGAACAGCAATTGATTTTTATATAATAAGAAGAAGAAGATAAGACTAAAAAACTTAGAGCTTGAATACTGGAATGATATCTTATGAGTTTCAACTTAAAGATATTTTTGTCAAATTAGTCTGGTTTAAAAAAAAAGGTTGTGAAAAATATACTACTGTTTGAAAAGCATTTTCACAACTGTGAGATTTTACTTTTCTATCACTGATTTCGATGAAAAATAACTAAATTTAATTAAACTGAATACCTATGAAAATAAATAAAAGAACTATTTCGACTAATTGAACTATGTATTCTTTTTATTTCGACTAAATAAAATTAAAAAATATAAAAGTGTTCGGATTATGACCGCAAATATCCGGGGATTTTACGCTTGTTGTCCTGGTTTCTAAACTTTTGAGATGGCTCTACCTCTAGGTCAATGCTTATTATATAAGAATTTATTTAAGAATTTCTTAAAAGTTTTATGAAAATCCTAAAACTTTAGAATACGAAATTACAGATTTATGGCGGCATAATACGAGTATAGGGCCCTCAGTTCAGTAACGTCTCTACGGAGGAATCTGCAAGAATGCAATAATCTGAACTGGACTTCGCTCGATACGTCGACACCAAGTATTCCAATTTTGGCAGAGGCAGATAGGGGAGTGTATTAAAAAAAATCTTATTTGTGTAACGTTAAAAGTAACCAAGAGATGAAAAATCACCTGAAACATTACAAAAGTAACCTTCTGGCAACACTGTACAGAACCGCCCGCGGTTGTCGCGGTTTTAAAATCAGTCGCGGTAAAAAACCGCCAGTGTGGCCGCTTCCATACATTTCCTTTTGTCACAAAATCAGGCTGTTAAAAACCGCGGCGGTTTAGCCGTAGTGCGGCCTCGGCCTTAGGTTTAACCAGTAATCCTACAGACACAAACCATGGGAACCATTATAACCCACAAATTAACTATTGAGAAGTTTTCTTTTTTATTCGCTTTACGAAGTGAATGCCATTTTTTAAAATTTAATAATATGAAATAAACAAAATAAAGTTTATAAGTCTCTAATTTTACTGTTATTACTACTACTGTTGTTACCCTACGCTACCTTTACGGTACCTCTACCCTCCTACCTCAAGTCTACCCATTATTCGAAATAAAGTCAATCCTATGTCTCAAACAAACAGACAATCAAATCTTTCCTAATATACCTATAGATAAGGACGTTCAATGGCTAACAAACTTTTTCGTGCAATACTTATCATAGTCCATAGTATACGTCTATGTCTATGTCATGGCCTTCAGTGCTGCCACCTTAGCGCTTTCGGAGTTAGATCTAGCGCTTTTTTGAGACACTTAGCGCTGAAATTTTAAGATTAACTCCTAGCGGAAAATATAGCGCGTTTTTATGACAGAAAAACTTAGTAGTAATGAGTGTGTTTAGGACAACTAATCACAAAAGAGGAAAAATATTTGAATTGCCAAATTGCTCAGAAGTTTTATTAATTTGTGATGAGTGTTGAGTTGTGATTAAAGGTCATAAACACACTCAATCATAGACAGTGATTGTGTTCACAGTCACCTGCATAGTTTTTAGCTTTTCATAGATTAATGATAGGCAATACTTAGCATGTACCAAGTACCAGTGTCAAAAAAAAACATAATAATATTATAAACAACGTTATAAGACTGAATGGGAAGTAAAGCCTGAGTTCAAGCATTGGTTGAAGGCGTTTCCAGGTGATTCTACAATCTACAAGATTCCTCAACCGACTCCTCGGTAAGGAAAGTACTCGATAGTTCAATATCGAGTAGGTACTTTCCAATAAAGTATCGATTCTTTTATGAAATAATGAGTACGATCCTTTTTTTTCGATACTACTCATGCATGAGTACAGTATTGCTACTATTCTATTCGATACCGTGTCCCATTGGCGAGCTTTTTTTTTATCTATACTTTGGTTTCGATACCGTGTCCCTAGTGCAATCTAGCGGAATCTAGCGCTATTTTCAAGCGCTTTTAGCGCTGGTTGGCCTCAGAGAGGTGGCAGCACTGCATGGCTTTGTCAGTGTCTAGTAGAATGATAACCGTTCGTTACTTAAGAAATGTATGTTCAAGCTAATTTCAACCTAATGGTATAGAATAATTGTAGGAAAATGACTTTAAGGGGGGTCATGATTCAATTTGGTCGACTGTAGTAATTCTTCATATAAAAAATTACAACGTGATCTCCAATAGTTTAGGACTTAAGAGTGGTTTTATTAATTGAGAGTGAAACAGTATTAATTAAAATGGAGTGTTTTATTTTCAAAATTTAAAAATGTTACCCTGTGCACTGCTAATGCAATAATGCTTTTTACACATACATTTTCGTTGGTTGGAAGAAAAGCATGCACCGTCCCAGGAACACAAATGTTCCTGGGACGGTGGTAGCAGAAGCAAAACTGACTTGTAGAAAAGCTATCATAACTCAGCAATAAAACATCATGCGAAAAAAATATTGTGTGTACACATCTACGTCTCTTAGAAGTATAACTGACCAGAGTATAAACAAAATTCACGACCTCTTTTTTTTTTCGTTGTCCGCTTGACGTGAAATGCCCCAAATATATTATTATTAAACCGTTACATGACCAATATTTCAACTTTGATTGTTTAAAAGGGACCTCGCCTATTCTGAATTGTGGTTTAAAAAGTCCTTATTGTAATAAAATTGTAAAATATTTTCTGTAATTTCTATGATAACAGTAAGATAGAACTAGAAGATGAGTGGTTTATTTATGCCTGTGGAATAATAATAATAATTCACATACTTTGGACAACTTCATCATCTGCAAATTCCCTGCAATCGGTTTTCAGAGAGATGACTATTTTAGTACCAATTGGTACTCCATCGGCTTCTTGGATTTCATAAGTGCCAGACCTGAAAAATATTTCCAGTTGTACCCGTGCCGACAGTAACAAATCAATCACAGAAAGTAATATTGTAATAACTTTTAATAATATTAATAACAATTTATTATGATAATCCATTTGGTTACAGATTTGCAGTTTGAAGGTTGTAAGTAGATTTAGGGAGTTAACATAATTGTAACAAGAGAAGTGAAACTTAAAGCAAACTCTTTTTCTATTATGTGTGCAATACTCCCTCGGGCCAACACCCCACCGGCGATTGCGCCGGGTTGGTGTGGCGGAATCGGACTGACTATAACCACACGCTACGCTACGCACGCTACTCTGCGCCTGAAATAAGGAATCGAGGAACTACTGTAAGTAGGACATCCGGACACGTCCCAGTGGCTGCCCACAATGATGCAGGCTCTACCTGATCCGTAATGAATTTTCATGACTTGCAACAAACCCTATACCAACTCGACTGGCCAGTGTGGTACATTAGGCCAAAACCACCTTTATTTCTATGATGTAGCTGTTGATTAACTGGATGTTAGATTTAAAGCTTACCCATCAGAAGACCACTTGTATCCTTGTGAGCCTGCCTTGCTACTTCTGGTGTAAACCTCAATCTTATCTGCCACCATGAATGCAGAATAGAAACCAACACCAAACTGTCCTATAATGGAGTTAGCTTGTTCTGCACCCTTCTTCTTAATTTCTTCAATGAAAGACTTAGAGCCTGAACGAGCGATAGTTCCTAGATTTTCAGTTAGCTCTTCTTTTGTCATGCCTATACCTGTATCCTAAAAATAACAAAAAATCAAGAATGTTTTCATACTATCTTATGGTGAATTATTTTATATATTTTCTTTTGAACAATCTTCCTAGTACTACACAATATGAGAACAAGCAATTGTTAATTCATTAATATGTATTCCAAATCTGCTGGATTGGAGACAGTGATTAGGCAAACATTGTGAAGGCACCCTGCTGCATGATGGTCTGACGATTTATAGAAAGTGGTTGACTGCAGATGGATACGGACTGCTCAAGACTGGGACAGTTGGCGCTCTTTGAGGGAGACCTTCATTCAGCAGTGGACAGCGATAGGTTGATTATTATAACGCGGTATGACAATAATCGCGAAACAAGCCAAAAAAAAAATTGCCTCAGTTACTACTTATATCATCAGCTACCAATCAGTGAAATTCTCGTCAAAATAGGTCCAGCCGTTCCAGAGTTTAGTCGAAACAGACAGACAAAAAATTTAAAAATTGTTTTTTTTATATATATTTTCTTTTGCATTTAGTGAAATGCTGTTAATTTGAAATAACAAACAGGCACTTCAATTTTATTTATTTGTACAGATTTATGGTGTAAAACTTGATACCTGGAATGTAAGTGTCCTATTTTGCTTGTCAGCGTTGAGCCTAATTTCTAATGGTCTATCCAGTTCTTCCAGCTGGCTTGATTCTGAGGCACCACTGACACTCAAGTAGCGGAACTTCTCCAAAGCATCACTTGCGTTTGATATTAATTCTCGAATAAAAACCTGTTGAAAAAATATTTTTCTATTAATTTCATTCTAATTCGTGATTTGGTGTTTTTTTGTGGCTAACCCAACAAACTTCGATGAAGCTGTTGAATTAACTGAAATCCACAGGTTTAAACTACTACTCATTTACTTTACAAGTTTTTTCTTCCTGTATTTATAAGACACTCCCGCATTTGGAATATACATCCTGGCGTGGGGGACTTTACAAACATACATGAAACAATTTATGGCTCACACAAAGTTTTGTCCAAAGTTTTTTTTTTTATATGAAATATGGGTGGCAAACGAGCAGACGCGGCGTTAGAAGTGCATTTTTTTATTTATTTTTTTCTGACATCTACCACACAACGCCATCTAGTCCTAAGCTAAGCAGAGCTTGTGTTATGGGTACTAGGCATTGCCCGCCTTTGGGGGAGGGGGATGGGGGAGGGTTTGGGGTATGGGCCTCCGGTATCCTCACTCACTCTGTGAAACACAGCGCAATCGCTATTTCACACCGGTTTTCTGTCAGGCCGTGTTATCGCTCTGGTCGAGCCGGCTCATTCAAGCCGAAGCGTGGCTCTCCCACGGTAAAATGCGAGATTTGAACCCACAACACTTGGCACAGTAGTAAGTAGCGTGCTGATCTCTTAAACCACTAGGCCAATCGTGCAGTCATTGTGCCAATTTTAACTTATAAGTATCACAGTACTCATCATCGAGGACTGTCAGGAAATCATCCTAGACTAGAAACATATATGAAAGGGACACAAAGAATATTCAGACTCAGAACAATAATTTGTGGATCTTACAAAGTGTTATCTACAGTGGCTTTTGAAGCCATAAAACAATAGAAAGTAGCTAGAAACTATTGCTCTATCCAGGGAAAACTATCTGCCTTTACACAAGATAAATGAGAAATAACTCTCAAGTTTTTTTTGTCCTCTGAATATACAGCAAACTGTATGCTTCATGGGACATTCATATATTGGTTGGTGCTATGTTGGCATGCTCAGCTGACATGTATCGCATCCTCATTGTTTAGACAGTAGTTATTCTTACTGTGAGCCAACAACAAAAATGAATGTGTGAATATTAAATACCTCTTTATCAGAATACAGTGATCTTGCAACAATATCTAAAAGCATTCGTGTTTCAGCCTGAAATTCCCTCTTTTCTGATGGTCCTTTAACAGTCTCTTTTTCAGGTTGTTTCTTTTCTGTTTCATTTTTTGCAACTTCTGGATTTAACTTTTGCTCTTCTGTTGCAACACTATAATATCTGCTCTGTTGGTAAGTTTGTAGACAATTTCCTACAATATACAAATAATACCAATAACTTAGCAGTTGAAGATGTAACATTATGCTTTATTAATATTTTATTTTACAAATATTCCGTTAACATTACTGTAAAAAACGTACCCATTTGGTTTTTGGTTGCTATTTGACCAGTGGAAATGTATTTGGCATTGTTGACTGAGTTTAGTAATAACCTCTTTGCGATTAATCTAGTACCCAATTTTAATCGCAAAGCTGACATTATGATGTATTGTTTATTTATTTTTAATTTATTCAGTAATTTCGGTCTTGCGGCAATTGTTTCAGCAAATTCGCTCTGTGAAATTCGCCGAATGTAAAAATTTGATGCATCAAATCATCAAATGTCAGAGGTTGTCATTGATGTCAAAAAATTTAAAATAAATCAAAGTGTAGGCATGGTCTAGGCTATTGAAAGACAAAGTCGATTCCATTTCGATTGATTAATTTGGAATTTGGAGGCAGAAGTGCTCGCCGAAGTGTATCGACGGGTGGCTGAATACCGGGCGGAGTATGGCTATCGCCCTCCGCCCGAAGAGGTACGCCGTACGCGACTGGCGTGAAGCCGCCCGTCGAGCCACGATGGCTTGCTGGTCGTTCCGGCTGAAGATTCCACGCGCTGGCTTTGCCGCCATGGAGGCTCTCCTTGAGTCCCGCCTGCCACCACGGCGACTGCAGTGAGGACTCGGCCTAGTATACGCTGGCGATTTGGTGCTTGGGCGTCGCAGCGTCGGGCCCACACGCCCCACACTGCAGTCATCGGAGGAAATCTCTCGCTACTCATACGCTCCATGGCCGGTAGCGACAGCAGTTTTACCGCGGTCGCAACCTTCTGCGAAGATGTCATCTTGCAGAAGGAGGCGGCGGAGAAAGCCCGGGAGGATGATATCCACTCGGACCCAATTCGCCGCCGGCGCCGGCGAACCGGGCGGTGGAGGCGCGCCTATCAGCACCTCATGCCGCCCTGAGTGTGGCCGCGGATGGTCGGGACAGGTTTTCCCCTCCATCCGCTTTAGTGGCCACCCGCAAGGGGGCGACGTATGCGTGTGCCGTACGTCGCCTAAAATGATAGTTCACCAGCAGACGGTGCCCGCTTTAGTGCGGGTAGGCGCTGCGGGGGATCCGGATGTGTTAATAACAGCAGTTCCCGGATCCCTCCCATCTCAGGCGCAGAGCGGCACATGGATGCCACATGCACACGAATGGAGCCGTTTCCGAGATTCAGATTATATATATATAATAAAATAAATAATACTGAACTGAGGGCCCTATACTCGTATTATGCCGCCATAATTCTGTAATGTCGTATTCTAAAGTTTTAGGATTTTCATAAAACTTTTAAGAAATTCTTATATAATAAGCATTGACCTAGAGGTAGGGCCATCTCAAAAATTTAGAAACCAGGACAACAAGCGTAAAATCCCCGGATATTTGCGGTCATAATCCGAACACTTTTATATTTTTTTATTTTATTTAGTCAAAATAAAAAGAATACTTAGTTCAATTAGTCGAAATAGTTATTTTCTTTATTTTCATAGGTATTCAGTTTAATTAAATTTAGTTATTTTTCATCGAAATCAGTGATAGAAAAGTAAGATCTCACAGTTGTGAAAATGCTTTTCGAACAGTAGTATATTTTTCACAACCTTCTTTTTTAAACCAGACTAATTTGACAAAAATATCTTTAAGTTGAAACTCATAAGATATCATTCCAGTATTCAAGCTCTAAGTTTTTTAGTCTTATCTTCTTATTATATAAAAATCAATTGCTGTTCGTTTGTCTCGCTAAAACTCGAGAACGGCTGGGCTGATTTAGCTGTTTTTGGTTTTGAAATGTTTGTCGTAGTCCAGGAAAGGTTTAAAATGTAAAAAATTTAAAATAACTTGAAAATCCAAATCTCACGTGTACGAATTAGCAGGCACAGCTAGTAACAAATAAAAAATGATCTGCTTAAAGTTTTCATCAGCAGTCATTTTAAGTTTTTTTTTTGTGTTTTCATCTTCTTTATTTAGAATATGTACTCTGAACATTCAATGGCAAGAAACTTTCTCTATTTCGATCATCCAAGCTTTTTGAAATGGTTGCAAGTAGGTATCCTTCTGCTTTTAAAGACTGAATTATATTTTTTTCTAATGCTTTTATTTTTGAGTAAATGATGTGCATAATTGAATGCATGAAAAACAGGTATGCCTCCGATTTAAAAAAAATCAGATCAGGGAGCTTTTTTAAGCTTCTGAAATAATCCACATTCAGGACTCACTCGATAGCTGGAAACAGATTTCGCCAACGCGTCTTTGAATGATAGAGAAGCTGTTTATACCCTTTGTTGCCCTTGTTACTACCAATCTTACTACCAGTTGTAATACCGTTAATTTTGATTACCCTTCCTACTACTCCAGTATTGAGTTGTTAGAAGGGGAAAAATAAATAGCCCGTGTTACTACCGTGAATACCTACTTAAAAAAAGCTTATTTTATTTCTAAACTAATTTTATTTTTTCTTTATAAATTAATTGAACATAAAATAATTTATTCCAAAATAAAAAATAAGTAAAATCAGCGCAATTTCTCGAGGGCGTAGCCTACTGAGATTTCTCCATTTAACAACTGCATCTGAATATGACGGATACTGTCGTCATTTACAATATCGCGTCTTCTTCTTTTCTTAAATTGCTGAGCATTAATTTTGACAAGACTGCCATCATTTATAGCATTAAGAAGGCGCAATTTTATTGTTCTTATTTATGATTTTATTTAACTTGGCATGATAGCCCTCAAGAACATTATTTGTTCTGTGTCTCATACCGAAAACACTGAGCACATCCAAATATTTCTTTTTAATCCATGTGTGTTGTACGTATTTTATAAATTTTTCAACAGAAAGGGGTTCACTTTCTGTTTTTATATAAGACCAACCTTCCTCGAGCATTTCTCTCGGTAAAAGTGGTAATGCAGAGCACAATGAAACAATGCGATTTTCTGCTCTGCATCTAAATTTTCCCAATAAAGATTCTGCTTTTCTCCACAGGCAACGATGCCAGTGATAATAGCAGCCTACTATTTTGATATCTCGAAACATTATTAACAGAGCATTGATGTTCGCAATCTCAAAGTCACAGTGAAATAAGTTTGGTCTGAATTGTGGCAGCTGCGACTTTATAATATTGTACATTGTTTCATAAGTCGACTGTAACTTGTTGCTTAATAGAACAAATATAAGGGGCACTACTCTAGTCGTTTCTGTTGAACTTCCGTATTCACCGTGTATGCTCACAAGTTCTTTAAATGGTGGCGGACATGCTTTAAAGGTTGCGTCTACAAAAAATTCAGTTATGGTGTGTAATATTTGTCTTGCTTCTGGGATACAAAACAAGAGCATACGGTCTCCTTCATATAAGTAATCAGCGAGAACGATGTAATTAAACTTTTCAGGTATTTGCACATCTTCCAAGTTCGTAAAAACTGTTTTCGTAACCGATAAAGCCTTATTGCGAGTTTCGTAAAGAGAATGTTGTATGTTAGTGAAAAGTGGATAGTTCCGAGCTGAATTATTACCCTCTTTATGAAGGAATCTTTTTAATGTTTCATTATATATTTTTGGGATTGGTTTATCACTTTTGACAACTTTATTTCTCAGTCTTGATACCGAAACAGCAATTTTATTCTTCTCAAAGTCAGGCTTGCATACGTGTTGTGTGTTTCGTACTTCATCGCTACCCTTAAATGAAAAAAAACTTAGATCGTGATTTAAACGAAAATACACATAGTAGGTACATTGCAAAACGATACAAAATCGAATCTACGAAAATAAAATAAATTGTAATTTAATTAACCATTACAAGTAAATGTAAGAAAGACATTTTGCGTCATATTCTACTAACGGGGGTCTATTTGCATTTGATCCTTTCGTACTGTCTCAGAGACACCCTGTAGATCATGTTTCATTTACCAAACAAGGCATAGTTTTTAAATAAAACCAGAAACCGCACTCACTTGTAGCGTTAAACTTCCAGAGCATTTTGGTTTCTTGAAATATAAAGCACATCTCCATATAACACTCCCGTTCTTGTATTCTTTAAGTTTGTAGTACTGATGGCCCTCACTTATTAATACAGTCCCTCCTTTTCTTGGGATATATTTAATTTCAGTATTACTTGCTACGCTCATTTTCAAAAAATCAATGAAGAACAATGGAAAAATGAAGGAATAAAATAAAGATGACAAATTTATTTTTTTCCTCATCAATTTAAGAGTAATACTCGCTAGCGTTATTCAGAATCAAAGGTTTGTAAAAGAAGTTTTATGTTTACTTTACATTATTGTAAAACAAAATAAACAAATTTTCTTGGTTTAGTTTTTTTTATAAAAAGTAGGTATTCACGGTAGTAACACGGGCTATTTATTTTTCCCCTTCTAACAACTCAATACTGGAGTAGTAGGACGGGTAATCAAAATTAACGGTATTACAACTGGTAGTAAGATTGGTAGTAACAAGGGCAACAAAGGGTTTATACATACTATTAACTCTAAGGTTTATACTCAACCCCCGCTGTGTCAGAGAGTTCTTTAAGAACTTTTTAGCCTTTATTATTCCTAATTTTATTTGGAGTCGGCTTGTTTAAGTGGCAAAAACTTTTTTTTTATGTTGTTGAATCAACATCTACTGGCAATCAATCACATGCGTGGTGCAGTGCGTTATTGATAATGTGCGCAGAGCATCCCACACCAACTATTTTCGAATTCAGATCTTGTTTTAACTTATGGAATTATAAAACATTGTTGGTTCCATGGCGCTCTATTCCACCGACGTTCGTATTACAATTATCTCCAGAAAATGCTACACATTTAGTTAAAAGATCATGCTGTTGAAGTTGCTTTCTTATAAGCTCAGTAATTATCTCAGATCTGTCATTTCAAGTTCAATCTAAAGGAGAACTAGTTTATCTGTTGGCAACTCTGTTCGCGGTTTTACCGTAGTGTGTGCGCTTCGGGCGGTTTTGCGGTTTGGCGGTTTAACTGCTGGCTGGAAAAACCGTAGTGCGGCCTCAGCCTTAAGGTTGAAAATATTTGGAATACCAAGCGGGAATTGTTGTAATTTCAACAGTTTCTGTTTGTGGTTCTGTGGTACGAGAGAAAGAAATAAAAAGGGGGGTATAGTAGTAAAAGTATATCGTTGTAAAAGTATCAGAAAACATTATAAATTTATTTTATTTATACGAATAAAATTGTAGAGGATCTTAACAAATGGGGTATGTACTACAGTTAAGAGATAAGCCAAATTAACGGGTCGGGATATTTGTTCAGGGAGTAAATCATACAGAGGTACAATTAATTTAGGACAAGAGAAGAAAATATGTTCCAGAGTGCCTTCGTCGAGACCGCACTCACATAGAGAGTGATCATGAACCCGAATTTTGGCAAGGAAAACTGGGGTACTGACAAATCCTAATCATAAGCGTATTATGGTAGAGGTGGCTGACTTTTTAACCTGTTTTTGTTTGAAGAACCAGGCTCTAGAAGGAATTAGGGGTTATAGAGAGCCGTAAAATTTACCCTTGGTCATTCTACTGCTTTGCCATGTATTATTCTAGGACTCAGTCAATGAAAGTTTGGCTAGGGAACGCAGATCTCGGGCGAAACAGTATTTGTGGGATGAGCATCCAGTCTGAGCTGCTATTTTGGCGCAGGAGTCCGCAGTTTCATTGCCTGCTATACCTGAATGACTTGGGATCCACGCTAGAACTACTTCAATACCGGACAATAGGCATCTGTGAAGAACCTCTTTAATTTTAAGAATTATAGGAAAATTATTACGAGCTTTGAAAGGATTTCTTAAAAGATCTTGCAGGCAGCTCAAAGAGTCTGACAGAATAAGTGACTTGTCAAGCTTATGAGATTCCACATAGGAGACTGCTTCCAATAGGGCAATAGATTCTCCTGAAAAGATAGAGTTGTAGGAAGAGCATTTATAGCTTAAAATAATTTTAAATTTGGGTATCCAAACTGCGGAACCCACGAATGCATCTGAAGAAAGTTTTGATGCGTCTGTATAAAGCATAACCCAATCAGACCAGTCCTCCGCAATGATGTGGAGAAAGGTTTGGTTGGCTGCCGGAGAATGTTTATTAATGTCAAAGTCAAGAATGATTTTTGGTTTAAAAGCTAAGGAATTATAGTCGTGCTCAAAAAGAGGATTTAAAGAAGATTGAAAGAGAGGATCAGATAGATTTTTCATTTTAATAAAGGAATTAAGGAGCAAAGGGAGGGACTTGTGTCTCCAGTACAATGAGGTAGTGGCCAGACTAGAGAGTTGAAACAAAATTGGAAGAAGGGGATGGGAATTAGTTAGGACTGCATTAAAGAAGTATCTCTCAGCTAAGAATTGACGGCGAAGATGAAGGGGAGGTTCCAAGCATTTGACTTGGAGGGCGTTTACTGGAGAGCATTTCATAGCACCAGTTATGATTCGAAGGCACTTAGACTGGATCAGCTGTAGCTTAGAAAGAGCAACTTTATTACATGGTTCCAGAAGGTGAAAACCATAATCGAAGTGACTGCGAACTATAGCATTGTATAAAAGTTTTTGGCAAAAGGGGTGGGAGCCCCAACGGACCCCAGATAGGGCCCGCATAACGTTCACACCCCTTTCACTCTTCTCAATGACATGGTTTAAATGGTGAATACCCGATAATTTAGAGTCAAGAATGAGGCCTAAAAACTTTACGTTATCTTTTATTGGAATTAATTCACCTGCGACAGAAAGGTTAATATCAGGGATATTACGATTGCGAGTGAAAACAAGGGCACTACATTTAGTGACAGACAGAGAAAGATTGTGGTCTAAAAGCCAAACGTTTAAGTAATAAAGAGCGGAATTTAAACGGGAAGTGGCAGTAGCGAAGGATGATGACTTAAAATATAAGGCAACATCATCAGCATATTGAAGGACTTTACAGAAAGAATTGACGGACTGGTCTAGGTCAGAAGTATAAATATTATAAAGGATGGGACTAAGCACTGAACCTTGCGGAAGGCCCTTCCATACGAGACGGGGAGGGAGAAGGGAACCCTGATGACAAATAGAAATAGTACGACACATGAGCATATTGCAGATGACGTGAACTATCCTCGCTGGAATACTCAGATGTAGCATTTTCTGCCTGAGAAGAGGAAGATGTACATTATCATAGGCTGCAGAGATGTCCAAGAAAACCCCGATTACATTCTCGTTGCGAGAAAAAGCGAGGCGAATTTCAGAGGTAAGGATGCTGAGGCTATCTAAAGTGCCTAAACCCTTTCTAAAGCCATACTGGTTTTTGGCTAATAATTCGTTGTGTTCCAAAATCCATTCAAGTCTAAATTTTATTAAGGTTTCCATGATTTTAGCCAGCACTGAGGAAAGCGCAATAGGGCGATAGGAAGACGAATCTTTAGGATCTCTACCAGGTTTCAGAACAGGAATGACAATTTGGGTCTTCCAAGAGTCAGGTATTTGACCAGAATAAAAGATGGCATTGAGGATACTAAGAAAGATAATTTTGCAAGAGTTTGAGGATTTACAAATAAAAGAGTAAGGAATACCGTCAATGCCAGGAGAGGAGTCACGTAGATTATCAAGGGCATAGGATAGTTCTGTAAAAGAAAATGGATCATTCATAGTATTTGGAGAGGAATTTGGAAAAAAAGGATAGGAAGGGGGGAAACAGTCATGTTCCGGAGCATATGGGGGAGCCAGTTGGCTATGGAAGTCGAGTAGGAATGAATGAGGGTCATTACTGGAGATGTTGGTGTCATCTAGACTTCTTCGGAAAGACTTGAACTTTTTCCAAACAAGTGATAGACTAGAGCGAGGAGATAGTGACTCACAAAAGGTATGCCATCCTAAAGATTTTTTGGTTGAAAGAAGTCTAGTTGTGCTAGCAGAGATCTTTTTAAAATTGAGAAAGTCTGACATTGAAAGGGACGTAGCAAATTTGTTCTCAGCCTCTTTACGCTTCTTAACACTGGCAGTACATTCAGAATCCCACCAGGGGGGAGAAGAAGTTAATTTACAGGAAGGTTGTTTAAGGGGGATAGAGAAATCAGCACATTAATTAAAGAGCAAAGAAGGAGCTGGACAAGATTGTCATTGGGAGTAGCAAGAGGAGTAGTTTCAGTAGGGGGTTTAAGGCAACAACCGTTAGGATGGGAAGCAGAGGGGGATTGGGTTATTGTATTGTGGGCATGAACGTCGTATGACTGCCCAGACATAGATATACGGCGAGGGGGAAGATTGACAGGTTTTTTGTAAGATATTGAAGGAGAAGCAGAAGAGGAGGGTATGGAGGATGGTTGAGTTTGGGGATTTAGAGGGAAGTTAGTACGGGGTTTAGGATTGGCAGCAGCCACAGAGTATAGCCGCTTAGGAGACTGCGGCTGTGGTATAAACTCACTACACTCGCTTCAACCACCAAACGACGAGCGACCCATTCAGTCTATTTTGCAAATTTAAACAATTATGACAGAAAATACGTTATTCTGGGACTAAAGTACGTAGGTTTGCAGAAAAGACTTAAAATACGTAGATCTACGTAAAAAGACGTAGAGTTGGCAGCACTGTTTCAAACTTATTCTCTTGTTCGCATTGGTAGATGCTAACCAATGAGAAGGCATGTACGGCAGACGGGCAGAATAAAGTTACAGTCCAGGTGGTGGTGTTTAACTTCTCACAGCGGATCATAAAAGAACCAAAAGAAATAGAGAATTTGTATTTCTCCAATATTTTATTGGACATAATAATCGAGCGGGAGAAAAATGTAACTTCTGAAAGTGTTAACTATATTGTGCCTGCTTTACATTGCATAAAATAAAATAAATTCTCAAATTTTGCATCACGATGGAAATTATCGTACAATCTGCGTACGATAATAATGTGCTATCATACATCGTACGTAGGCATGAAATTATCGTACATGTACGATAATTATCGTACGGTTCCGAACGCTGGTTGGAAACACTGAAATTGCTAACAATTTCGGTGGATACGCGCCATTAAAATAGATCCCACCCTGTCTGCTTATACACGTTCCATGGTAAACGTAGCAAATTGTTACATTAGTTACATAGAAATTTGGTCACATCATTTAAATCAAGGTTGAACAGTTTAAAGTCTGTTAAATTCTTAGAGCATATATACTGAAGGGGTAACTGAACGGGCAGAAAGCGTGATCGGAGTAGAGAGAGAGAGAGAGACTGAGTTTGGTTAGCGTCTATCTCTCTCACGTAAGCTTCTGATTAGTGGACGCACATACCAATTTGTATGACTGATTTGGCGGGAAATACACCAACCAATCAGAAACAGCAAATCTTGCAGACGGTTATAATTATGCTCTAAGGTTAAATTTGACTGATGAATATTTGTATTGGAGTTTGAGTGTTTTCTATGCACATTAATATACAAAAAAAAGTGTATAAGTATTTTATCAGTCAATCTAGCTTTCTAGTTTGTTTGAAGCTAGATGGCGTTGTGTTTCAGGTGTCCGAAATATTCATTTCTTTATTTTTAATTTTAATCTCACTGAATAATCTTTATAAACTACTGACTAAATAAAAGTAGTAGAGTCCGTGAATCACATAGCATATTTTGGACATAGGTCTTATTTTCGCATTACATTACTTTATATTGTTATTTGTAGACGTAGTAATGAAATACATCAATTTGAAGATACGATGAAAAAATAGTATTTCTAAATTTCCATTTGACAGCATTTATAGAAATTGGTTACAGATGTCAGGTACAGGAGCTGGAACGCGCTATGCAAGCGTCAGTTAGTGACATGACGACATGACAGAGAGATTGAGATTTAGTTATTATTTGATGTTTGGTCGTTCGTGTTTCTAGATTGGCTCGCCCAAAAACGTCTTCAATATTTTTATACAAAACAATACAACTATGTTGTCGTTTATAAAGGGTTATATATTAGTAATCGTAGTATCTTTTTACATTTTACAAGAAATTGGTGACATTACTGGTGATAAAGCATTAAAATTGTTACTGTGGTGTTGACTGCATAACTTGTTCCAAAACATTTTTATCATTTGACGTGTTTCTTTATTTATATAATAGAAGACTGACGTGTGAGCCGCTTTATTCAAAGAATTCTTAAATTACATAAGTACAAAGACAATTGTAATTCCGTGGTGGTGTTAAGACTTCGAAACCTGTCAGTGGAAACATGAATCTTGTGTTGAGGATGTTCAGGACGAACTGTAGTTATTTTCTGATAGTGTTATCGCATTTGAGGTGCAGTACTTGAAAACTGTTTAAAGTGTGTTAGAGACTGGTGTGAAGAATGAAGGAACAGACGTGAAAGTTAGGCAGGCACCGTGGAGCACCTGGTGGGAGGCGGTGGTGCGGGCGGCTTGCTGCCCAGCGCCTCGCCCGCCCAGCATCCGCCTAACATGTTGCAGCCTATGGAGGAGATGATTCTTCCACCCAAACGACAAGCTGTTGTTGATCGCTTAAGGTAATTATATTACTCTGTTCCAGAACAGTTTTATTATCAAAAGAGTATTATCCTATTCACTGTGTATAGTAATTAACAAGTAAATAATAACTAAATTAGATATTGTTCAGGTTATAATATTACTGGTAGTAAGAGGTGACTAAGAGAGCAAACTACACAGGACATCTTATAACTGCAGAGAAGGAAAACTCAAAACAAATCCCATACAGCATGTAGTGTGGTAGGAAAAAAGAGGTGAGCCCTATTGCCAGGAGTGGACTGGTTAACGCTGTTAATGAAGTAGAGTGTAATCTTAGAAACGACTGAACCAATTTTGGAAAAAAATCTCTAAAATTTAACAGTATTTTTAACTCCCTAGATAACTACCTAGGTGTATTAAATTAATGTGAATTCAAGTCAACCTATCACCATCCACTGCTAAATGAAGCGTTCCCCCAAGGAGTGCCAATATTGTGAATATTATCATTAAATTTAATTCCTAATTACATCAGTTACTAGCTGATCAAATGGATGTTCTATTGTTTATTTTCATATATCATCATTCATCATACAAAATAGTCCGGGATCCCTGGACAAATTATTAAGTACTATCAAGCAAATTTTGCACCTTTAAAATAAAACCGTTACTAAACGAAAAATTTCATGAATTGAGTTATGAATGCCACCTATCTAAAAAACACGTAAACTGTAAAATAAACTGGTCCTTTTTGTCAAATGTTGTTTAGAACGCCATTTAGCGGCAAATTAAAGCGTTACTAATCCGAGTTATGATTGGCTCACTAAATACAATTTAGTGTCTATACCAATAAAAACATGATCGGAAGCTTAAAACAACAATGTTATTATTTGGATAAACATGGCTGCAAGTCACAAATAAAGTAAGTTTTTGTTTTTTTTCAATAGGTATAGTGTTTCAATTTGTATAGACACAGTTTTCGTGTTAAGAAATTACGCAATTCATAATTCAATTTTATTGATAAAATGTTACAGTTGATATAGTCACAGTTTACCTTTATTTTTTACAGATTAATCCAATGACGTTTATCTCTAAAGAGTAACCATTTCTTTAGTTACAGTTTTTCGATAAGTAAAGAGTAAATTAAAGCATGTGCTTAATTACAATAGTGGAACATTTATGTGTCACAGTTTATTTTTTTAGGTAACGTACATTTTGCATTACAATTTTAGAAGTAAAAGTTCATTCGGGCGTTCTGGTCTTTCGCCAAGGCCATCGAAGGGAATTTCTGTATGAATATTCCTATAAGTAGAGGTGGATTTCTGTACCTCTACAAATAATTGCACGGTTGGCCTGGTGGTTTAAGCGGTCGCCCCGCACATTCTACTACGCCAAATGTTGAGGGTTCAAATCCCACATGGGACAGCACTTTGTGTGATCAACAATAGTTGTTTTAAGTCTGGGTGTTCTCTGTGCCCGTTTTATGTATGTTTGTAAAGTCCCCGCGACATAGGATGTAAATTTCTAAGGTGGGAGTTGTGTTTTTAAAAGAAAAGAAAAATTCGTTGGCCTTCGACGCAAAGGAGAAAGCCGATCTTTTGGCCAAGCATTTTGCGTCCAACTTGACCTTGGATGACGGGGAACAGGAGCCGCCTACTATACCGCGGTGCGAGAGCCATATCCTGGATATCCAGTTCCACCAACACTCAGTGCGTTTAGCACTTCTATACCTTGTTATCCATAAGTCGAGTGGCCCTGATGGAATCTCTTCTAATGTGTTGAAGATGTGTGCTCCAGAGTTGGCACCGCTTTTAACGCATCTTTCCGACTCCCCTACTCCTCTGGCGTGATCTAGACATCATCGAAAACAGCATTGGTCCACCCGATCCCTATAAAAGGCGATTGCTCAAATCCGTCCAACTACAGGCCGATAACCATAACTTCCCTCTTCTCGAAAATAATGGAAAAAATACATCATTACCTATCAACTGCTGCGGTACCTAGAGGGTCATCATCTGCTTCAGGGCGGATTTAGTTACAAAAGCGCCCTAGGCAACCATCCCTTCGGCGCCCTTCCCCCCCCCCCCCCCCTCCTCATGATTCCAGCATCCATGTAATGTCTCTATCTTGGCAATTGGCATATCTTCACTATTTTTTTTTTACGTGTGAAACCCTCTTGAGCCATTGGGGGTTTGCGGTGTATCGGAATCGAGCCGACTGAAACCACGTATTGCGTAAACATTGTCGGATATAGAAGATAGCAGCTTTATTAAAACGTCCAGACTGTTCTGTTTTGGTGCCAGTATAGTTGGCGCCCAGCCGTTGGCTTCGTGCAGATCAGACACAGCTGACTTCGAAGCATCCTTTTTCGATGAACACCTGCATCAGCCGGTATGAGAGAGTTCTGTGTTTCCTCCCGATCAAATCTTCCATAACGGATCTTACCGCCGTCTGCTTGGCGCTAGGTTACCTAAATATTTCCTTTTGCTCCTCAACCGGGACCCAGTGAGGTTGAAATTTCGGGTCCTCGAGTTCTCAAGTCGCAGGATTCCGAGCTAATTCTAGCTTCAGCGCGAAGCTCGCAAAGGGTCAACCCGGCTAGTACTGGGAGACCGAGAGATAGAGCGTGCGATTTGCGGAGCTACCGCATTCGGCTCTACGTATGGACTTGAGGTTCCAGAGTCTGGAGGACTAAAGCCTGGTAGACCAGCTCAACGTGCAGTCGCTTCGTATTTTCACCGACGGAAGCAAGCTTCAGGGCAAGGTCGGCTCCGCGCTCTCTATATGGGACAGTCGGGCGGAGCTGCTGAGTCGGAAACTGAGCTTGCCAGCGTACTGCACAGAGTACCAGGCCGAGCTCTTAGCCATATGCAGTGCTTCAAACGAAATCCTCAACTGTAGTGCGGGGAGCTACAGCAGGTACAGTGACTCGAGGGCAGCGCTGGAGACGGTGACGAGCCCCGGGACCGTGGATCCTCTCGCGACCAAGGCGCGCCGAAACCTCAGCGAGGCCTTGACCCGTGGTAAAGATGTAGCCTTGTACTGGATCAAGGCCCACCGGTATCGATGGCATTCGCCGCGCGGTAGAAAGAGAGGGGATATTACTTCCTCTCCTACGCCACGCCTCTGTCTTACAAATATTCAATCAGGTCAGGTGTCCTGACGCGAGTTTAACATTTTTTTACCCTACCTAGAAAAGTGCACAACTCCGATAAAGAAGTTTTCACTTCAAAAATAGACAAACGAAAAACAAGAGCTCTTGTCATGCAAGAGGACGACAGTTTATATATAAAAAAATACAAGCTGCAGGTGGCTCCCTTCAAGGTCGATGTAAGAGCAACGTAACATATTTCTGTAAAGCCATCCCACGACCTTGACACTGGATCCGCCCTAGAACATTTGAAATCACGGCCGTGGCCCTCAGAGTTGTCTCACAGTACCTTTCTCCACGCCGTCATGAGCATATCTTCCAGGTAGCTCGAGACGGCGTCTTAGTTGATGATCTACAGGAACGGCCCTAAAGGCCTATAACGGATTACTAATAAAAAGGTTTTAGCATAATAATGGCCGTCGGCACAAATTTTTTTGGTCGGTGGCTACTTTGCACGGCAAACAGTTCAATTAGATGCCAGTTTTGCCGCCCGGCTTGTTGACGACATACCTACCCGACGGTCAGGCAACCCGCATAGTGTGTAGGAGTCTTAACACCGACCCTTGCGGAACTACTTGTGTAGATAACAGCTCCAGCCAGATTTCTCCTAGCGCCTACTTTTCAAAAGCATGGGCACCACCTGTTTTAAAAAACTCCAATTGAAGTGACGTCCGGCACACGAATGTCACTTTCTCGCGGTAGACGGTACCTTTGTAGCGGGTGGACAATGAAACCCGTCCTGTGACCACGCTCGGGGTGGCATGAAGTGATGGAAAGCACGCAAATTGTTACAGGCGCAATGTTCCTCCTGCAATTTGTCCTATACTGCCGCCCTGTCCACGCCTTATTGTTTGCGGTCGTCGCCGCCGCCAACTAGGGTGCACCATATGCCTTTCAATGAACAAATCTGGTCTTACTAAAACTTATAAAACAATCTCAACTACAGCTGCAGTTGTAGCTAGTACATTTTTATATGAAAACAGCACTAGTCGAACTAGAAGTATTGGTAATTTTTCTTTAATATGTGAGGCATATATTTTTACTATTAAAAATTTGGCGCCCCTAAGCAACCTCGCGCCCCTAGGCACATGCCTACTTTGCCTTAGGGTAAATCCGCCACTGATCTGCTTAGTGACCAGCAGTACGTCTTCTAGTATACCTGACACATCGCTGGGAACAGGCGGAAAAACTAAGGGGGAAGCCTTGGCAGTTAGTTTGGACATTGCGAAGGCCTTTGATCCGGTCTGGCACAAAGTGCTTCTTTCGAAGCTCCCTTCCTATGGGCTTCCTGAGAAACTATGCGAATGGGTCACTAGCTTTTTAGCAGATAGAAGCATAAAGGTCGTAGTCGACGGTGAGTGCTCTAACTCCTTATCTGTGCTGGTGTCCCGCAAGGTTGTGTGCTATCGTCTACTTTTTTCCTCCTCTATATCAATGACATGTTGCAAATTAGCAGCATTCATTGCTATGCGGATACAGTACACACCGTTGCTCTCTACGCCGGCACCAGTAATATTTCTCAAGAAAACGTCATTGAGAGTCGAAACAAACTTGTGTCTAAAATTGTGACCAGTTTGGAAAAGGTATCAGATTGGGGTAGACTTAATTAAGTCCAATTTAACCCCACAGAGACACAAATTTGCTTGTTTGAAGATGTATTTCCTCGTTTTGAAGACACTCCCCTACCTGTCTCAGCCAGTTTGATGTTGAAATATCGAGAGAATTCCAATTTCATAGCCATTTAGAGGGTGAGGTGAAGGTGGCCTCGAAGAAGCTTGGCGTGTTCAATAGATCGAGACGGTATTTCACTCCGGCTTACCGCCTTCCACTTTTTATGGCGCAGGATCGGCCACATGTGGAATACTGTTCTCATCTTTGGGCAGGGGCATCCCAGTACCAGCTCCTCCCTCTAGACCGCATCCAACGGAGAGCGACTCGAATTTTCGATTGCCAAGATATTTCTAATCGGCTGGATCCTCTGGCGCTGCGTAGAGATGTGGCCTCGCTATGCATCTTCTACCGCATCTACTCTAGGGAGTGCTCCGAGGAATTTTTTGGACTGTTCCCTGTCACCTGTTTCCGCCATCGTCCTACGAGACAGGAGTTTTATCCCCGTCATCTAGATGGTCGCAGTCTACAACTGTGCGCTTCTGCTGAAATTTTCTGCCGCACACAACAAAACTGTGAAATTGCGGTATTATCGGACCAATACGACCTTCAAACCTTCCAAAAAAGCCTGTACTCACTCTTAAAAGGCACCTCAACAATGCCAACTTTAAGATTTTTAACTTAAATGATAATAGTATTATTGAATTAATAAATTTCAATAGTTTTCTATTTAGTAACATTAGTTGCACTGTAGTTTCTTAGTAATATGCCATAATGAACAAATAAAATTAATGGTAAAGTGTTACTATAATAGTATAAATTAAAATAAGTGAAGCTGTATATAAAAAAAATAACATTTTTAAATCACATCTCATAATGTTTACAGAGATCTATCATAGAAACTCATTAACTATCTTAAAGAATCCTGAACTCAGATTTTATTGAGAAAAAACAGTGATTTTTTTCTAATTTTGGCTCTCCTGTAAAATTTAGTAATTTCGTTTAGTATCGGTTTTACTTTAAAATTCTCAATAGGGAATATGCATACAAATTTTATTTGTGTCAAACATTTTTTTCTAGATTCTTTATTGTCTACTTACTACTACTACTACATAAAAGGTATTTTTTTATTTAGTGATTATTTAAACCCATAAAATATAAAATAAGAAGTGAAAATTAAGGGAGGGAAATTCAAACTTACAAAACGCGTCCTATTGGTCGAAACGAAATGTGACGTCGATTGTCACATTATCGAAATTATGGGTGTTGAAATTCCTACAGTGTTAGTAGTGTTTGTGAGAAAAAATAACTTCTTCCATGATTTTTATAGCAATTAAAGCTGTAAATAAGTATAAAATAACTGAAACACTCAATAGTAAACAAACACGAAATGACTATGAAGTCATTGGTCATGTCAATAGCGCGCGCAAAATGGCGGCGTTTGAATAGCTCAAATTTAGTCAGTGTTTTAAATTTCACTTTGAAAATTAGTTTGACTATTTTCAAGCCTATTTATATTTTTTTCTATGTTATCTAATACCTTAAAACGAGCAATTTTATATATATATAATCTGAATATCGGAAACGGCTCCAACGATTTTCATAAAATTTTGTATGCAGAGGGTTTCGGGGGCGATAAATCGATCTAGCTAGTATTCATTTTTAGAAAATGTCGTTTTATTCGTGTTTTAACAATCAAATATATAGAATCAATGTACATCTAGCGCCATCTATCGCAACTCTAGCGAACTACATTAAAATATACTGGAATAAGGTGCAGAATAAACAGTATCAGGGCGTACCAAGAGAGGGCGTCACTTAACTTCTTTTTTTTATTGGAAGAAAAATAACAAAAAGGTGGCGTTTGGATAGTCCCAATGTTGCCAAAAAACCCATTTATAAAAAAAAATACCGAGCGACGCTCGGTCATCCAGGTACTGGAGACTTATATGATCAGGTAAAGAAATAAAAAAAAGTTATGTTATTTGATGTGAATTTAAATGAAACAATGCCTCGACTCGGTTATACACTTCTACGGCTAGTGAATAATTTACTACGGATAAAATATTAATTTACAGATAATGTTTGTTTATCCTACTACCTACTAATAGTCCGATTATTGTACAAACTATCCAGGAGATACGAGAATAGAGATAATGCTCTTACAGTTGTAACCTCGATACGAAATGACCTAATTTAAAACCTTGCGGTTCTCGTTTTTTTTTTTTTGTGATTATTATGGTGACTGTGTAATTAAAAAAAACGTGAATATACGTTGTAGGTTTCTACTTCATAAACCTACGTCGCGCGTCGTTCGGTGCTTTATGTACTCATTTTACGGGACCGCGCCGCCGCCGCGGTCGCTTAGGTTAGTGAACTTAATTTACAAATGGTGTCCTTATTGGTTTTAATTTTTAAGATATTTAGTTTGTTTGAAAGTTTTAATTTCTTTATATTTGTTTAATGTCGTATTGTCATATCCACCTTGTATAAAATTGTTATGACAGTACTTAAAATTAATTTAAAAAAAAAAATTATTTGTGAGTTCTAACCTAACCTAGCTCTATGGCCATTGAACTGCCTACTGTAAAACCGACCGATCAGGGATAGTTGACAATTTGACGCGTGTAAGCAGTATACCACAGTTAACAATCTATCAATAGTTTGCAATCTCGCTAGGGAGATTATAATCTAACGGTTTTTACAAACTTACGGTTACATATATATATATATATATTTTGAATCTCAGAAATGGCTTAATGATTTTCATCACCAATCACATTGCACGAGTATATACTTACGTACCATAAACGTCCATAGTTTCAGTAGACGCTTGTACTTTAATAATATAATTCCTCATTTCACATTTCTCTTTTAGCAAAATTTTCTGGCTGGCAACGCACTTGTGACGCCTCTGGTGTTGCGGGTGTCCATAGGCGGCGGTAATCGCTTATCATCAGGCGATACGTCTGCTCGTTTGTCCCCTATTCCATAAAAAAAATCATGTGTCTTTTGTAACATATTTTACATTACATTTTACTAATTGACCCGTGCTATTTCGCTTTTAAAGAAAAGTTCTTGCTTGAAAAGGAATAAATGTTCCAAATTTCGAACATTTTTCATTGATGGTCCTATTGGTCGCAGCGTGATGACATATATGTAGCTAAATAAGCCTTCCTCGACAACAATCTTTCAGATTTTTAATTTCGATAAATATTTTTTGGAGAAATAAATAAATAAATGGGTCAATATTTGCTATTTGGGCAAAACGAGTTATTTTTTTTTTTTCAATATTTTTATACCTTTTTTGAGTTTATTAGTAGTAGTAAAATTGTAATATAGTGTATTATATTCAATAAACGTGTGTTCCGTTAAATTAAGCCTATTTTGACAATTTTATAAAGATATTTGCAACCAAACCAAACAACCAAAATTAAAATCAAAATATTTATTGTCAAACAAGATCGAAACGTAACTTAAAAATGCCTTTTAATATCTTTTGTTTCTCCTCTTTATTTCTAGTTCTCGTTTCCTTCTTTCCTGCACATATTCGACTTATTTTCATCCTTTTCTTAAAATATGATTATCTTGTGCTTCGTATCATCTGAAACTTTTCAGACCTCTATTTTCGCTGATTTTTCAATAGGCTCTCAGTGACTGGCGCAGCACATTCTTGTTTTTTAGTGTACCGTACTTCAAAAGGAAAAAAAACGGAACCATTATAGAATCACTCTGTTGTCAGTTTGTCAAGACCCTTTTTCAGGAACGCGTGGAGGTATCAAGCTGAAATTCATATCAAATACTCAGGTCTACTCTTCTCTAGGAAGTCACAAGAAGTCATTATCCTGCCTAGTTGTCATTTTCCTGCCATAGATATGACAGACTAATGACGACAGGAAAATGACAGAATGGGACATTTTCTTCCGTAATTTGATTTTAATATTTAAATAAAGTAAGATCAATTAACATCTGAACACGTTATCACATAAGTATTTGCATGAATATTTTCAAGATATACTCACGTTTTAGTAATGTTTTGATGCACAGGAAATATGACCACATTAAGAGACACTCGCTGAATATCGTGCTTCAATGACACCGGTAACCGATGTTCTGATAACATGGCGACTTTCGACCCAAAAATCACAATGAGTGTCGCCGCGTCTATCTTAACGTTTTTGATTGGGTTTGCTACAGCTTCTATTTGACGGTATTTTTCAAAATAAAATTTTGGCAGACTAATGACCTATTAGGTATTCTCCAAATTTTAAGTATGAATTTAGACTTGAAAATTCTAATAAAATAGTATAACTAGGCTTTAGAAATGAACTATCAATATGTAACATACATATTAAACAAACATTTAAGCTAACATTACTATGACAGTTTAGTTATGAAAAAATATGTTTCTAAATCGGGATTTTTCCCCGGCAGGAAATATGACTTTTATGGCGAAAATATATTTTTTTGCTAATTACCTTTTATAATACTTTCCTGAAAGTTAAATGACATAGAGGTATGATACTGAAGTATTAAATAAAAATAGTTAGAAAATAAAGTAGCCTTTTATTTCTATAAAATATGCAAAAACTTGTTGTGCCCAAATAGCAAATATTGACTCAAATAAATATTTTGGACATCTAACACACAACGCCATCTAGTCCCAAGCTAAGCAGAGTTTGTGTTATGGGTACTAGACAACGGATACAAATACATATATACTTTTTTTTTTGTAAATACATACATATTATACATAGAAAACACCCAAACTCCGAAACAAATATTTGTAGATCATACAAACATTTGTTCCGACTCGGGAATCGAACCCGAGACCTCATGATCAGCAGTCGCACACGCCAACCGCGAGACCAACGAGGCAGTCAGTTAATAATTGAGCAAATATCAGAAAAGAGTGATTTAATATGACACTATTTTAAGTTTCGTGATGGTAGGTAGGTACAATAGGCGGTAAGTTATTGATAAAATATTTTTCGGACATCTAACACACAACGCAATCAAGTCCCAAGCTAAGCAGAGCTTGTGTTATGGGTACTAGGCAACTGATACAAATAGATAATACGTTCTTTTTTGTAAATACATACATATTATACATAGAAAATACCCAAACTCCGAAACAAATATTTGTAGATCATACAAACATTTGGTCCGACCCGGGAATCGAACCCGAGACCTCATGATCGGCATTCGCGCACGTCAACCGCGAGACCAACGAGGCAGTCAAGGAATCAGGAATATATTTAGTTAGGTACTTGAGTACTTCGAAACATTTGTATTGTATTTACGATAAGCTTAGATTAAGGAATCCCACACCAGCGCCTAGCAGTGCAATAAGTAGGAGAGTGTCGTGTTTAAGTCTATATGTTTGAAGAGGTTAGTGCATTGCGGTTTGCACTCAGTGAAATTATGTCGGGGTCTCGGTGTGTGTAACGGTACTGGCTAGCCAGCTAGTTGGCAGTGCATAAACGCCGTTCTGTGTTTTATTTACATTGCAGCAAACTTGTAACTTGATACATAGACGCATACTGAGATTACTTAGTTACAATTTTAGATATCCTTAAATAGATTCCTCTAGAAGTGCAATAATGTACTAACCGAGTTGCTTGCAGTCAATATGCGTTAGGATTTTCATGCTCAAGTAATAAGTGCAAATAAAAGCTATTTCTTTGCATGAATAGCAATTAAAGGCTTATCAAAATGTACTGTTCTACCGAATATTCTGTAATATTTTCGTTTGCATTTTAATGCTATTTCACTATTGCTTCTTCTGGTATTGGTATATTATGTGTCCGACTTATACAATCTTGCCGATTGTTATCGGCTGCTTTAAATATATTTTTAATGTATTCAATAAAAATGTCTAATCTAATCTCTCTACGCTTATTCACTGAACAAAAGTGAATACGACAAAAATCAAGTCATCTCATGTAACCTAATGTCATTTCTGAGAGAAGAAATGAAGGAAGGGAGGCCCAAGGATGCAGAAGCATCACCAGGCCACCATGGTGTGGGTCATCATGTTGTATTGTTTCATTGTCTGTATTCACAATGAGTATGGTGACCACCTTTCTTGGATTCTGCTTATGCTTTCCATCACGCAGAGTAGAGTAATTTTGGCAGTGCCATACATAAAAAAAGTGGCCAAGTGCGAGTCGGACTCGACTAGCCGGACTAATATAAAAGTTCTTGTAGTTCGTTTTAACTTTGATCGATAAATTACGGTTTACGATTTATGACGTATTAAAAAAAACTACTTACTAGATCTCGTTCAAACCAATTTTCGGTAGAAGTTTGCATGGTAATGTACATCATAATTTTTTTTTAGTATTATCATTCTCTTATTTTAGAAGTTACAGGGGAGGGGGGGGACACACACATTTTACCACTTTGGAAGTGTCTCTCGCGCAAACTATTCAGTTTAGTAAAGAAATGAGATTAAAAACCTCAATATCATTTTTGATTTTTGACCCCCAAAATTTATTGTTTTATATATATATATTTTTGTGTGAAAATCTTAATGCGGTTCACAGAATACATCTACTTACCAAGTTTCAACATTATAGTTCTTATAGTTTCGGAAAAAACTGGCTGTGACATGCGGACGGACAGACGGACAGACATGATGAATCTATAAGGGTTCCGTCTTTTTGCAATTTGGCACGGAACCCTAAAAAAGGATATACTGGTAAAAATTTTTTTCTTTACCCTTTTTGCATTACCTGACTGCCGGTGATTTTTACCTTTATTTTAGATTTATTACTATTTTCTTTAACCATTTACTTTTTAAAACAAACAAATTCATAGAAACCACGACTATTTCATAGAGTAACCGCTATTTTCAACTTCATTAGCTGAGAATGTAGGTATCGTAATGCTGTTGAATCGTGGTCGATTCCGATTGTCAGTCAGTCAGTCAGTTGTCAGATTGAAGACAACAATCCGCTTTAAATGTTGTATTTCATTTGATTACTAGCTATCTCGCGGAACTTCGTCTGCGTCTCTCAAAAGTAACACATTTTTCCGGTTTAAAAAAA
Source organism: Diaphora mendica (assembly GCA_949125395.1). Lineage (NCBI taxonomy): Eukaryota > Metazoa > Arthropoda > Insecta > Lepidoptera > Erebidae > Diaphora > Diaphora mendica. The sequence continues at coordinate 35,713,181 of OX421310.1, read as the reverse complement.
AAATCGTTGATGCTCGGCCCCTATTGGTCCTAACGTGATGTTTTATAGTCTGGAACCTTTATCGACAATTAGTCGTAAATTTGTACTATGTAATACCAATGACACAATATACTAAATAGACCGACCCTCCCCTGGCCCAAACTGTACACCGATAAAAGCTAGAAAAATTCACTTAAATCTAGATGGCGCGCAAAAATAAGGTACTAGAAATAGTTTAACAAACTCTATCACCATTTTATTGATATGCTTCAATTATAGTAATTATTTTATTATTTTTCGAATATAAATCTTACTTTCTAATGCTTGTTTAAAAAAAATATTTTTCAATTGCGTAACTATAAGTTATCACCTATTTTTAGGAGATGTCGTTGCAATCGATTTAAATAAACTTGAATATAATGACCTATTTACTACGCTAGATGTCACATTTATAAGTTATTGATATGACATATAGAATATTATATGCTGGATGCGCGATGATAGCGCCACCAAGTGGCTACAATTACGTCGGACTTTGATTTGTCAAATGGTTAGTTGTCTTACGAAGAGTAAGTAAACAAACAAATTATTTCAACGATATATCGTAAAGGGGCGTCCATTAATTACGTGAGGCATTTTTGAAAATTTTTCGACCTCCCCTCCCGCCTTGGTGAGATATCGTAAGATTTTCATCAACTACCTCCCGCGTCCCCAAATCTCACGCGAGATTCTTCAAATTTATGTTTTGGCTGTAAACGTGTTGGATTATTGAACTGGTTCTATTACTTCGATTGAAGACTAGCAAAGCAAAATCGAATGCTACTTCGCTGCTCTGCGGAGTTCGGACGAATACGACAAACACTATTGTGTCAGATTTGGCCATATTTTATTCGGAAATAATTTTTCACGCAATTTTACACAATAATTACGTGATATTTGGCAAGACCCCCCTAAGTGAGATTTGAAAAGATTTAGCTCAATCCCCTCCCCCCTAAAACACCTTACGTAATTAATGGAAGCCCCCTAATTTAAATATATTCTATTCAATCATGTAAATCTATGGTGTAGATAATAATGTTGAGCGATTTTATTTCCTGTCTGATATGGCATAATCAATAAATTTTAGGGCATTATATGTCATTTTAATATAAAATAAATGATTGAACTGCAAAGTATAATCTTTATTTTGGAACGAAGTTCCTTATCACGCGTTGCGAAAGGGGGCTAGACGGAAAAAATGTAACGACACTTTTCGTGCCAAAAATTGTAACCACACTTTTAACATTGAATTGACGTCATAGTGCTGGATACTCACCGTTAAATATAACAAACTGATTGCCAACGTCCATAACATGTTGAATACACCGGTTCTCGTCCGATCATCGACGTTAAGCAACATCGGGCGTGGTTAGTACTTGGATAGGTGACCGCCTTGGAACACCACGTGATGTTGGGTTTTTGCATTTATTTACATAAAATATATTGTTTTATAGTATATTTTGTAAAGCTTGATTATTACTAAAATAATTTGAGTATTTTATGCGCATTTTTATTAGTAGGAGCATATGAAATATAATATATATATAAACTTCGTTCCATCCGGATGTTCTTTGACACCTCTCAAGTTTTTATTATACATATTTTAATTTGTACAACAAGTAATATTAAAATCACATTAAATCAGTCAGGAGATTAACAAATAAATATTATTTCATAGACATACACTTTAAACAGTTTTCCAACAATTTTTTTATCCTATTATTTAAATTACGGCAAAATCCAAAATCTGATGACAGCATTTTAAAATCTAAAGAGTTCAGAAGAGGTTTCTAGAGAATTGACATTGATGCAGCTACGAAAATAAAGGATATGAATTGGACAGAAGACGAAAATAAATTCAGCTTGTCATTATTTTACAAATCTAAAGTGTATTTTTTTCTAAGGCGGCAAGGTGTAGTACTTGCCGCTCCAACCACAATCCGAAACTCCGAAAGTGGCTAGCAAAATCCGATTGTTTTGCCCTGATCTATTTAAAAAAAGAATAACAGAAATTCGAAATGCATTAATTAAAGATAAAGCTTGTGTGATCACTTTCGATGAAATCGCAATAATGTGTAACTTATAATATTCCATCAGCAGTAAAAGCAGAATTGTTACAACTCTTTTAAAAGCTACTATAAATAAACTATTTGATAATAAGTGGGCTTCTGCTAAAAGCTGTTTTTTGCGGTCGGGCTACGAAAAACCAAAATACATGCAAGAAATCAGGGATATCTAGTAACTTTCCCTTTTCTTTTGCAACGTTTTGTAAAATTATTTGCGTTTTTTGATGTACCACATTTAATTAAAAGTATTCAAAATCATTTTTTAAACAATAACTATGTTAACGGCAATGAGCAAATTTCGTTTCAAGATGTTACCAAACCATACGAAATAGACAAAACTTAAAACTTGAATCGATCACTTACAAAATTGACAGATAGGCCCATTGAACAGTAATAAAAAAATATGAGATGCCATAGAAACACGCATTGTTTAAAAAAAGTAACACATGCATTAAATGCGTTAAAGACGGGCAAAAATTATTTGAAAAATTACACAATTAACTAAAACAAAAACCAACTTCAATGTTCGACTTGATTTCTCTTGGATGCCATTATCAGATCGTAATGTCCTTATCATGGTATCACCGTTGGGACATATCCTTTCCATTAAAAAAAGAATCATCAAAATCGGTTCATAAACGACGAAGTTATCCGCGAACACACATAAAAAAAACATATATACTGTCGAATTGAGAAACCTCCTCCTTTTTTTGAAGTCGGTTAAAAATTGAATCAGGATGTAATAGAAAATTTGTTTGCGCAATTTCGGCAAAAGCAACAAAAATCCAACAGCAAAGTTGCTAAGGACCATATTTAGGAGTAATTTAGTTAATTTCTTAAAGAGTCCCCATAACAAAAAACTGTGAGGATGAAGATGGTGATTTTATCCAGTTAGCTGTTGGAGAAAGCAAATAATTTTCTCCAAAACCATCATTATCACCAAAACACGCAGTAAAAAACGAGAAACAATGCACTCATGAACGGCAACTTATTTATTTATTATTTACCGCTGCCCATGAATACCCGCAACACCAGAGGTGTCACAAGGCTTTTAAGGAGAAGTATGCTCTTTTCTTGAAGATTGATTGAAGGTCGTATTGGTCCCGGAATACCGCGGTCGACAGTTCATTCCACAGTTTTGTTGTGTAGGGCAGAAATTTTCTCGAAAAGCGCACAGTTGACACATAATTGATGATGATGATGAAAGCGTAGGATGATGGCAAAAAAAGGAGGCAGGGATCAATTCAATCAATTGCTCGGAGTACTCCCCATTGTAAATACGATAGCAGATGCGTAACGGAGCCACGTCTCCACACAGCGCGTGCAGTGCCAGAGATTCCAGCCGAATTGAAACTTCTTGACAATTGACGATTCGATTCGATTGTATATTAGTATTTCAATCATAGTGAATTGAATTTTGCGTGAAATAAGAAATAGGTACATTTTGTATACTCAGAACAATAAAATTACTTGAGGAACTTGATGAACTTGTAAGAGTTGGTTTGCAGATGTTTATATTTGTGCAAAAAAAAGCTGGCAGGTGGCTTAGAAACTTCAGTGAACACATGTAAACAATGAAGGCCTTGCAAATACTAAGTAAATTATTAAAATATTCAAGGAGCTTTTACAAATGCGTGTGAACTTTTCAACACCTACCCACGAAAAAAAAAAATATTAACTTAATAAAGATTAAGTTTTACTTAAATATTTAAAAAGTGAAGATTATGAGCTGTTACATTATTTTTCTTTCAGTAATCGACATAGATATCATTATTGTGACATAATAAAATATACGTGTCGTTCCAAGATGAATATCTGAGGCCACTTTAAGACGCCTCAATCGTGTTCAATTCAGTTCTCGTACTGTATTAATCCCAAATAATGTATCTAGGCCTGTTCCTTAACAGTAGGTTGACGACAGTTTCACACACACACTTTCAATAGTTTGCTCGAAAGCTTTTGCCGAATTTAGGTAAACTGAGTGTTGCGACAAGATGTACCGCAGAATTCTCCGGTTAATAACACTTTACGGTACCCGGTGTAGACGGTAGCACTGACCGCCTAGAGTAGGGTGCGCCACAGGAGAGTAGAGAGTAGACAGTAGAGAGTGTTGTTGGTTTGAGCCACACGCGTTTATTACATAATGTCTACGGAGGCAGAATGCGCGTTGTCAGGAATATCCATGTGAGATTTGTTCCGCGTAACGCAGGTTCTTTCCGGTCACAGTTGCTTCGGAAATACCTGCACGCGTATACTAGAAGTGAGTTGAATCCTGCCTGTCCAGTGTATTGTGCCGATTCACTGTGCCATTACTTGAGCATCGCAGCGTTGGATATAGAATGCAGTTATGGGAGAATATCTCTCGCTGCCAACCATGTTATGCTCCATAGTGGATAGCAACAGAGTTTTATCTTCTGCGAAGATGACATTGCACAGAAAGAGGTGGCGGAAAGGACCAAGGATGAAAATTTCTACTTGGACCTAATTTGCCGCCAGCCGCTGAAACGGACGCAGCAGTGCATTCTAGCAACTCATGCCACCTTCAGTGGTAATTAAGAAAATGTTTAGTTAAAATTACTAATTTAAATTGTAAAATTTAACTGCTATTGAGATGTCTTATAAACAGATATTTACAAAGATGTATTTTAACAAGCATATAGAATTTCTCAAACAACATTTTTCTTAAACATTAATACATTATTTCTTCTTGTTAAACTGCCAAGACTTAATTTCTCCATTTCTATTACAGAAATGTAGTTTTTTTAAATCATTTAATTTGCCGCCCCCTAAACGAAGCCGCCCTAGGCTTCAGCCTACTGAGCTTTCATCACTGAATAATATAACCTAATATAACATATATAATATATGGATTTTTTCAACAAATTTTGATTATTATAACACAATTAAGTAGCTAGACCTACATACAGAGTTTTATGTGAAAATTTAAAAAGTTTCATACAAAAATTAATAAAAATATATATATTCATGTACCGTATTTACTGAGAAGCATTTATGAAGAAGCTGTTTATTTGAAATTATAAACAGACATTTCAATTTTATTTATTTGTGTGCTCTTGGACGATTTAATAAAATATCACATAAATTACTAATGTAATTATGTGGAAAACGACATCTAGTGGGACATTTTCACTAATACAAAAACAAATAAACTTGACAGTTTACTCTCGGATTCGTATCGGAGTAGAAGCTCAGAAAATATCTTTCAAATTTACGATTTGATACACTGACATCTAGTGAACATTAGGCTTATTATATATCCGCGTACAACTCTAAGTTCATGCGGTGTAAGTCTAAGTATATATTTCGTCAGTGGTAATACTAAAAGAATTGTCAAAAGTAGTCCAAGCCGTTGACGCGTGATGACCAAGGAAAATAGGGATTTATTTTTAACCGACTTCCAAAAGGAGGAGGTTCTCATTTAGATTGATATTTTTTTTATGTTTGTACACTGATTACTCGGTCAATTGTGGACCAATATTTACAAATAAAGATTAGGTATCTACTATAACTACAATCTCGATTATACTTGGGAGGGCGATGCATAGGTCTTCTCATTACAGAAACCTTACTGTTAAAAAGTTATTTCCTTACTTTTCACGAAATAAGTGAGGTTACTGGAACCTAAACCCCTCCTCCTGATTCTGGAAGACTAAAAAGGCGGCAATGCACTTGTTACTCTGAGACGCGGTAGTTACCAGCATGTGACCCGCCTGGTCGCTTGCCTTCCTAACGTGCCACAAGAAGACATTTTTTTTCTCGTTCGTAAAAAATGGTACGATAGAATCTACTGATGCTAAAATAAATATTTTATAATTATAAAAACAAACAACATTTTTTGAATGAAGAAACATTGAGAGTAAGAATAAAAAAAATGCAATTTAAAGTAAATTTATATTTTTAAATAATTCAACACATACTCAACCAGTTTTATTAGTTCAATTCATGAAGGAATACATTGCATTTGCAGTATTGCGTTGGTTGTTTTCGTCCCGATCGATATTGGTACCGAGACGCGGGCGAGGGATCATCCCCCGTGTTAATAGGATCATTTGTAGGGATACACCCTGATCGTCGAGTCGTCCGTCTAAACATACCATAAGGATAAACCATGGACGTACTATAGCCATTTCTGGAACCACTTCTTATAAGTATCGCACTTGCTTTTATATTAAAACGTTAAACAGTTTGAACTGTGTGACCATAATAACGTAATTGAACGCTTTAAGATTTTAAACGGTCGTTTCGACCTTAGTAAGGTTTATTAAGGTATCTGTCTATTGAAACATTGATTCGCTCTTCACCCTCAGAATTAACTAAAAGTCGACATACTCCCACGCATGCTCTTACCTAATAAAACCAAATCTTATGATATCTTTCAGACTTTCAGTAAGTACTAGATCGTGAATAATTTAAAAGAATGATTATTTTATTTTGGCGATGGTCTGACTGAGATGATATATCCGAACGATCCGACCTTCTTTCTCGACTTTTAGGATATAACACTTGTGCCACTATGAACTAACTTTTACTTTATTCCGTCGTAAGGAAACATAATCTAATGTACTAGTCAGTGTCCTTCGTATGCTTCACTCGATGTTTATGCACTGTCCGATTTTGCATTCATTGAAATGTATTCAGGACATCCATAGGCGTCAGGTTAAGTATGTATGAAAAATTCTTTATCGACTTGGTGTTAACCTTTGATATAGTCTTCGAAAACTTCTAAGCTTTCTCCTTTATCAATTCTTATTGATAAAGGAGAAAGCTTAGAAGTTCACAAGAGGCTCTCTTGAGCCTCTTGTGAGAAATTTCAATCAATCGTAGTAGTTCCTTAGAACGCTTAGAACGAAAGAAAGAGATGTCCTTAAAAAATCTCAGCAAAGTGCCATAAAATATAATGTAATGTGTAGAGACCTTTTTAGATGTAGGGTGTGACGGAATATTACGGTAAATTTTGGTTTAATTAAGTGGGAGAAATTCTCTTCAGAAAACCACGGTCATCCAACAATTCGTAGCATTGTATTTCTGCTGAAAACTAAAATGGTGTCACGCATTGGAGACAAACACTGACTTGGCAACTTGTTGTTTCCCACATTAGTTATATAAAAAAAACTTAAGTCACTAAAAACACATAATCTAACTCTAAAGACTTTAGTTAGTATACTATAAATAAATATTTTATGTCAACACAGATCGTAAGTCGCTAATACCGCTAATAAACCACGGTTATAAAATTGGTAAATATTTGAACACTTGTCATGCTATTTATTTATAAATAAATAAGTTTCGATAGTGCGTGTTGGGATGTTTGTGGGATATAGCAGTGTCAGTGTAATAGTGTGACATACAATCGGAACTTATCGAAAGCGTTGTTTGCGTAGCGCGACAACTCGCGGCCGGCGGCTGGTCAATGAACTAAACCTACAAGTTTATATTATTATAATACGTACTGTGTAGCTCATTGCGTTAGGGACGCCCGCCAGATGCTTTCCATTCATATGGATTTTATAATCTACTACTACGCGTTTGGAATTCCAGCGCTGATCAACAATTACCGCTAAAGTGAATGTATCCAATTATTATTTTTTATTTAAATTTGTAGAATGGCTAAATTCGGCCGTGGTTCGGGTGGATCGGTTCACATTCACAAGGTTAAGCTATGTTAGAACGGTCCCATCTATTGATCGGTGTCTGGTTACTACAATTCACTTTTTACCCGCATATCTACGCCTTGAAATAATACGAAAATGCTTCACGTCTTGTACGCTTAATGAAGTAATTTCTGTTAATGGGATCATACGCTAATATTGGTACATCAAAAGGTATTGGATTAGATCAGCTTTTCATTCCTGACGTACGTTAATCTCATCAAAATAGGTATTTACTTAGGTAACCCTGCGCAAATTTTACAGTATCGCGCGCGATTCCTCACAATCTAAGTATAACGCCAATTTTGTCAGGTGCCGATAATAGCAGTGGAGCAGTCGCTCACAAGAAACCTGTTTCACACTCGATAAGGGCAGATGTTCCAGTTGAAATCATTGAGACCAAATTATGTGTGATAAATATTGTTTCTCAATTTTTTGCAATTCCTGAACCGCTTGTCTTGTATACCTACTTGTAATCTTTTTGATTTCATATACCTATTCAGGCACAAATACGGAAATTGTTTATTCATGTTCAATGTTCAGATTTACTTCGAGAATTACTTTTAATAATACCAGCTGATTACTGATTACAGCTGGGCAGCAATCAACACGGGGGAACACAAAATACACAACGTAACTTATGTATGGATAATGTGAAAAAACTCAGCGAACAGAAATGTAGTGACTTTAAAGCACGACCGTCTTGTTGCGAGTGACAGATTAAAAGAAACACAAAATGGTGGTGGGTCATTGAATGTTCTCAGCTTGCAAAAATATATTTGAATGTTTTTGTTGAATTTGTCTTTGTTCAAAACAAAATAAATATGTATATGCGATCGATATCATTACTTATTTGGTCACAACACTACAACTATCAAATTAGAACTGTCATCGAGAAAATAAAGAAATGGAAATAGTATAAATACATATACTTACACCTGTCGCACTTCTCTACACCACCCAACAAAGGTTTACCTACTGGAAGTAAATGTCTACGGCATTAAATCCGATTAATGCAATGTATCCGCAGGAAGTATGAATAAATAAATAAATTTCGAAGTAACGCTGAAACAATAAATGACAAACAGATCAACGATGAGTAAAGTTTGCCGTCAGCGAGTTCTCGAACAGAAAATTAACAGAACATACAGTTTACTGAATATAATTTATTACTCCTCGTGAAGGTTTATACTATCGATTAGAACGATAAGTAATTTAAAAAAAAACATCAAAAATCAAAAAGAGGCTTGCGACAAACCCACTAAATAAACTGCGCAAATTCTTTATTTAAAGACTGTTAATGTCATAGGTCATAATGAGTATATTCGATCTCGAGTCTATTTATTAATAATCTCAGACTGGACTTACTTAGTAAAGGAACAAACATTTTAACTAAATAAAGTTTGCTTGCAAAATCAATGTGAATACTTTAATCGCCCATGATTACTTTGTTAAAAACCGGCGAATAATCGAAAAAAACAATCGAATGTTCTCTATATTAAGCATATGTATATTATTTATCAGTCATGGGTAAGGAAATTTAAAAAAAACAGGTTTCTTATAAAAAATAAATTATACATTACTAAATTTTGCCCGCGTGTGTTTCAGATAAAGCGACAAAAAGTATCCTATTTCCTTCTCCAATATATAAATGTTCTGTCTATCTTAGCACGTCCTGCTGGACAATAGAGCATTATCATCTAGCCACGGCTACTTGCCTCTAATTAATACGTTACTGATTTTTGTTAATAGTCCAGTCGGGGCAGACATTTAAATAGAAAAAAATCCGGGGAGTGTTTTTTTTTAATCATCGGGGGGGTCGGGGGGTTGGAAGTATAAATCTCGATTTTCGAACTAATCCCGGTAGAGGGTTCGCCGCCATCTTGTTTTGAAGTTTTTTTTTTTTCGATTTTCTGAAATAGCTGGTTATTTTCAACTTTAGAGAAAAATTGCAAGTATCCAAAGTTGTTGGAAATTTAATTTTTCACAAGTTTGGTCAGTTTCATTTTTACACTAGGATCAATATTTGCAGAGTTATACTATGAAGTTTATCAAAAAAATCATAATGGGTGGAATTTTATTTTCTTTAAAATCATAAATTTAAAAGAAAAAAAAAAGAAAAAAATATTAAAAAAAAAAGAAATTTCAAAAATTATAAGTTTATCAAAAAATTAATTTGAGTATAAATCCGAAAATATTGATCGTGGAGAAAAAAGTGCGAGAACCAAAGTTGAAGGAAATAAAATTCCACCCATTACGATTTTTTTGATAAACTTGATAGTATAACTCTGCAAATATTGATCCTAGCGTAAAAATGATAATAACCAAACTTGTGAGAAATTACATTTCCAACAACTTTGGATACTGGCATTTTTGCTCTAAAGTTGAAAATTAACGAGTTATTTCAGAAAGAAAAAAATACTTTAAAATAAGATGGCGGCGAACCCTCTACCGGGATCAGTTCAAAAATCGAGATTATACTTCCAACCCCCACGCCCCGATGTTTAAAAAAATCGCTCCCCGGATTTTTTTCTATTTCAGGCTAGTTTTATGTCTGTCCCGACTAGACTATAACTTTTCCATGTCAAGCTTGTAATGATATTATAATTCGGAGGAAAATAAGTTCACATCATTTATTTATTTATTTAGAATATGGAGGACTTACAGCTAACATTATAACATTTGCAATCAAGTAGACAACAGTGAGCCAATTACAAGTCCTCACCTGTAGTGATATGCTAAATATAATGATGTGAGCGACAGCATACAACAATTTTTGTCTTTATTCATATTACTTTAACTTTTAAAAAACTTAAGGCTCAGACACTTTTGCACCTTTGAGACACTCATAGAGAATGGATCTACACACATCAAAAGTGTCTAGGGATCAAGCATTTTTATGCGGATTTCTTGAGATTGAGATGTGGCTTTGGCCCTGGCCTGCTCAGTCGCCAGACTTGAACCCGATTGAGCATGCATGGGATATGCTACAGAGAAGAGCTCTGCCGAATATGGAGGGTATCCAGTCGCAAGAAGACCTTTTTTTGTTGTTGCAACGAACATGGGCGGCCATTCCACAGCGTGATTTGGATGAACTCATTTTGAGTATGCCAAACCGATTCTTGTGTTGTTAGTGTTCGCGGTAGAAACACGGATTATTAATTGTTTAAGTTACCTAATAAAATTTTAAAGAAAACTGTTATTTCAGTCTTTTTTTCGAACTTTAATGTTAGTGGTTCAAATGTCAAAAATCCCTTTATTAGGAAAATGGCAAATTTCTTTATTAATGCAAAGGTGACTTGGTTTATCGTTACTGTGACAAACGAAAACACTTTATTTGATGAATCCTTAAAGAAAATTTTAATTAATATCAATCAGGAGAAAAGTTATTGCAAAAATATATGTTGATCCCTAGACACATATGTTGATCCCTAGACACTTTTGATGTGTGTATATTGTCCTGCTTACAAAGCGCATTAAAAGCCCTACACACACACAATATAGCTGTTCTGCCGATAAATGGTAGATGCCCTTGGTACGCTTAAAAGAGGGTTGTGACGGAGTGGTCTGTTGGGAACATGAAAGTTAATTTTTTCTAGAAGTTCCGGGCAGTCTATACTGTTATTAATTATCTTCATTAAAAGCATCGAGTCAGCTATCATACGGCGATCTGCAAGAGGCAAGAGATGGAATCGCTTACAAAGTGAAATATAATTTTCTGACCGATAGGGGATCCTTTGGTGAAAACAGAGGTATTTGACAAACCGTTTTTGTACATTTTCAATCCTGTCAATGTATATATGGTAACGTGGGTTCCAAATTTGTGATGCCTTGTGATCATTAATGGTACTAAGAACACCTAATCCACGAAGTGAAAAAGTTTCTTCAGTAGGTATATAACAAACTAGCTGACCCGTGCCCACTTCGTTGGGCGGTAAACATTTTTTTCTCCGACTTACTTTGCAGATTCAGCTACCACGTAAAAGTCTTTCCCATTTTCGGGTGATTATATAGCCTATGTCACTCCCAAATAACGTAGCCTTCTATTGGTTAAAGAATTTTCAAAATCGGTTCAGTAGATCCAGAGATTACCCCCTACAACGTCACGAACTCACTCACTCAACTCAACTATTGCCCGTAGCGTGATAATTTTCCCCCCTTTTTGAAACATTCTTCATTGGTGCTCCGCTCCTATTGGTCTTAGCGTGATGATATATAGCCTATAGCCTTCCTCGATAAATGGGATATCTAACACTGGAATATTTTTTTCAAATTGGACCAGTAGTTCCTGAGATTAGCGCGCTCAAACAAACACACTCTTCAGCTTTATATATTTGTATAGATGTATTTATTATACTCTTCTAAGATCTAATACTCATAATCAACAACACATTTATTTGGATAAAGATTAATATTAGGTATTATGTTGATAAAAACTCTTTGGCAAATAACTCATTATTAGGTATCAACTCTTAGCGTCTTATACTCGTGATAACTTCTTAACGGAATGTCCGAATGGGATGAAACAAAGAGTATTTTACTTCTACATAAATACCCTTTATAACATAATGCTTTATTTGATATATATGCTCACGCGGACTTTTTTGTAGAGCTTAATTTGACCTACAAACCCGTAATACATTATTTTGTTCTATTGTCAATAGTTTTTGCAGCGCACGCAAAAATAGGTTTTCGATTTCACACCTTGGGTTACAAAATAGCAATTTTCTTACGGATCCCTAATTTTTTTGAAAATAAAATATAGCCTATAGCCTTCCTCGATAACTGAACTATCTAACACTGAAAGAACTTTCAAAACGGACGAGTAGTTCCTGAGATTAGCGTCTTCAAACAAACAAACAAACTCTGCAGCTTTATAATATTAGTATAGATAGTGTAGATAACATCAACTTTTTTTTAATGGAGGTTTTTATATCTACACAAAGCATGTTGTTTAAACCTATAACATTACAAAACTCCTATTTTCATATGTATAATCGCAAGTCTTCTACTTTTGTATAAAATATTTGTTCGTGAAAGTAGTGGAGCTATTCAGTTGTTTTCACTTGGCGATACAGTTGACTTTCAAGTTCTCACTAACCACTAGTTACGTAGGCTCTTCATAGTCGTGATTGGTAATAGGTATTCTATTCTTCCTGTTGCTTACATCACTTGTTATTATAATTTTTACTCTATTCATTTACTTAAGTTTCTTTTAGTAAAGCAATTTTAGAACTATTATTGATTAAAAATTCGAAAGGATGTCAAATTTAAACAGGGATATCTTTATTATACATATTAAATGAAATACATAGCACCTGTGAAAGCGTTGGCAGTGTTGGCACCCCATGATGCGTGAAGTCGAATCAAACCACTACAACCTGTATGAATACGCCGATCCGACATGCGACTTACAGTCGAGAAAAGTGGTACCTTAATATGACGAAGCCATACACGAACCATCTTCATATCTTGGTTATTTCTGGTCCCATTATGTTACTACAAATTGAGGTATTTTACAGAATTCCGCATTGCGAATTCTACAGGTAACTAAAAATCTATACTTATAATAAAAATTTAACAGGTCAAATTCAATTCCAATATCCATTAAAGATATTTTGAAAATTTTTTTTGGAGGGCTCTCTGTAAATCGATACTGAAGCCAAAACTGTATTTTTTTTCATTTTTGTCTGTCTGTCTGTATCTTGGCCGCGCATCATGCTGAAACTACTGAATGGATTCAAATGAAACTTGGCGTGATTTGAGTTCATACTACGAGGACATGGGATACTTTTTATCTCGAAATTCAGCACGGTTTCTTGGAGAGAGGAGATGAAAGTCAAAATATGTACTTAGTTGTAATTCAATAACACATACTCCGATTTCTTTCATTCTTTTTTTTGCTAGAAAGAAAAAAAATAAGAGATAACGGGTAAAGTCTTTTTTTTTGTCCGTGACTGTACACTGCCTGTGGGAAGCTGAGACAGATATGTAAATATGATGGTATGAAGTTCGCCGGGTCAGCTAGTATTACCTAAATTAATATTTCGAAACACACAAAGCCATCTAGTCCCAAACTAAGCAGAGCTTGTGCTATGGGTTAGTACCCATTACACAAGCTCTGCTTAGCTCTAGTGACAACTGATATAAAGACCTATTTCTTAGCGTTCCATGGATTCACCGTGCGGGTGCCGGGTCCATCGCGTGATAGATGGGGGCAACACATGCGACTTCGACAGTGCCTGGGAATTGCGACCCAGGTTTAGGTTCATACTACGAGTACATGGGATACTTTACATACAAATTCCTTTTTTTTGTAAATACATACATATTATACATAGAAAACACCCAAAGTCCGAAACAAATATTTGCAGGTCATACAAACATTTGATCCGACCCGAGAATCGAAACTTGAGACCTCAAGCACAGAGCAGTCGCATACGCTACCACTGCGCCACCGAGGCAGTCAACACTACTCTCACTTGACAATAACAGCTGACTTATTTTTTTTCAACGAAGTCGATTTTTTAGATTGTAATGGATCGTAGTCCATTATTAAATATAGATTAGTGAATTAAGTCGAATTCCTGTTTATCGATAAAACTTGGGTCATACATTTCTTTAGTCGTATAACTTCTTAGTACGTGGATGACCGAGCGTCGCTCGGTATTTTTTTTATAAATGGGTTTTTGGCAACATTGGGACTATCCAAACGCCACTTTTTTGTTATTTTTCTTCCAATAAAAAAATCTGTTAAGTGGCGCCCTCTCTTGGTACGCCCTGATACTGTTTATTCTGCACCTTATTCCAGTATAGTTTAATGTAGTTCGCTCGAGCTGCGATAGATGGCGCTAGATGCAAAATTGATTTTATATATTTAATTGTTAAAACACGAATAAAACGACATTTTCTAAAAATGAATCCTAGCTAGATCGATTTATCGCCCCCGAAACCCCCTGCATACAAAATTTTATGAAAATCGTTGGAGCCGTTTTCGATATTCAGATTATATATATATATTACAAATATATATATATATATATGTATATATATATATATATATTACAAATTATTTATTACATTATAAATTATTTACTCTCCCGCTAAATATTAACTGTACATTACTTAATTTATTTTCGTGTTTCATTAAAATTGGACTAGTTTATGTCAGGGTTCGAGGATATATATCAAGATGTATATCCGATTTATATCTGATATATATAATAGGTCTTTACCTATGAAATTGCCGTTTTGTATGCAATAAGTGAAAGTACTTATTTTTTCAAACTTTTTTATTTCTGTTATTCGAAGTAATCACCCATGCAATCGACGCATCTTTGCCAACGCATTGGCAGATTCTTGTAAGAATCAGCTAGACGGGAGGCAATAAACTCTTCAAATTCATTTTGTACTGCCTCTCGGGAATTGAATTTTTTACCCACTAAAAAGTTGTCTAAATTTTGGAAAAAGTAATAGTCGGTAGGTGCAAGGTCTGGTGAGTATGGCGGATGAGGGAGAGCTTCCATCTCCAGCTCCTGCAGCTTGGAGACTGTCTGTTGCGCAGTATGGGGTCGCGCGTTGTCGTGAAGGAGCAGTGGGGACGACCGATTGACCAAAGCTGGTTGCAGATGTGCAAGCTTCTCCATCATTCTCTCCATTTCTTTACAGTACACATCTGCATTAATGCTCATGCCGTTTTGTAAAAAGCTGTGGAGAATCACACCCGCACTAGACCATCAAACAGTGACCATCACCTTTTTAGGGGTCATTTTTGGTTTAGGGCATTGCTTTGGTACTGAACCAGGGTCTAACCAACTTGCTGACCGCTTTCGATTGTCGAACAGAATCCACTTTTTGCCGCACGTAACAATTCATTTCAAAATTCCTTCATTTCTTTGCCTGTTGAGCAGCGCAAGGCAGGCCTCGACGCGTACGTTGCGCTGGCGATCGTTAAGGTCGTGGGGCACCCATCTATCAAGCTTTTTTACCTTGCCAATTTGTCGCAAATGGATCAATATTATTTTGATGCTTACATTAAAAGCTGCTGCTGGCTCAGCTGTAGATTGAGTTTCGTCAGCTTCCACAATCGCCTTTAATTCATTATTGTTAACCAAAGTCTCCGGACGACTACGAGCTTCATTTTTCAAGTCAAAATTTCCAGAACGGAATCGGGAAAACCAATAACGGGTTATGCGTTCGTTTGTACAGTTCTCTCCGTAAACGTTTTTGATGTTGCGTGCCGTTTGTGTCGCGTTGGTGCCACGACGGAACTCGTATTCCATAATTACACGAATTTTTAAAGTCTCCATTTTGACGAAAAATATTCAATTGTAATGAAAATACAACGCTAATCCAAAAATAAAAGACTGAGTTTGTAAATAGAATGTCATGGTTTTAAAACAAAATTAATTTGAATTTAGAATACAGAGCCATTACAAACTTTTTTTTATTTGAAATGACCAGTACTGAAGAACGGCAATTTCATAGGTAAAGACCTAATATCAAACTGGTTTCGTTGATATATATCAATGCTAGCTGAAATTAGATTGGATATCGGATCCTTCTCATGATGATAGCGGATGATATGATTCAAAATGTCGTTTATGTCCTATAATCCAGTCTAGACTCAGAATCGAAAGATGACCTACCTTTATCTTCCTTGCAGTCAAACTAAAGCACTACGAGTGTTATGAATACTGCATTTTTGTGATTTTATTAATTATTTGAAAATAATTTACAGTTTATTACAAATGACTGATGAGGATGACTGATTTGGTAACTAAAAGACTTATGATTATATTATAAAGTTAATATTATTATTTGTAATGTTTTAAAACATTAAAATCAAATTCGTTTTTTTTATATAATTTTAGTATGTGGGTCATTATAAGTTAAGAGGTAATATGTTGTATGAAGTGACGGCATGGCATTTTTTAAAATATTTTTACTTAAGTATACATCTTTTTTATGGAAACTTTTAAGTTGAAAACGTTTACAAAGTGGCCAGTCAATTTGTTGGTTTTATCTCGTTTTATAAGTGACCAGGGTAAATACTCAGTACAGGGTAGAGACAAAATGCACAGGGGAGTATTCTTTATGGACAGGGAAGAGAGATAGACATATTAAAAACAGGGTTATTAGTGCTTTTACATTAAATATATGTATGTGCAAAATGAGGGAAAGTGAATGTAGCGAAGATATTTACATGATGTGGTTGCAATGTCATTTATTTTTTATTGCCTTCCAAGTAAATAGTAGTGTAGTATACCTACGAACTACGAGTACGACTGATCCATGTAGGTTATAAAGTGAGCGTATACGAACGTAGTGATGTGCATCATAAATACTTGCTACTTATGTAACTACTTGCATCGTCGAATCCGTTACGTAACTACGAGCTTACTTATCTGAATTTACTGTTGTTAGATTGCAAATGTGTTAGTAGGTATTTTTAACCGACTTCCAAAAAGGAGGAGGTTCTATGTTCCACTGTATTTTTTTATTTTTTTTTATGTATGTTACCTGATTACTCCGTCAGTTGTGGACCGATTTTGAATATTTTTTTTGTATTCGACAGGGTATGCTTCCGTGGTGGTCCCATTGCCAGCATATCAGGATCTGATGATGGGATCCCAGGGAAATCGAGGGAAACCCTCATTTTTTATAGGCACATACTATGTTTTTCGTATATTTTCTGAAGTTACACCGGTATTTGCGTCTGGTAGTCATCATTTTATGATGATGAGCTGATGATGTAAGGTACCACTCCTTAACGGTTAGGAGTTGGAGGATAAATCTTTAAATATCATATGTATATAAGTTACCTTTAGTCGTATTCTTACAAATTATTTAGGTAAGCTGATGATGGAAGGTGGAAGGTACAACTCCTCAACGGTTAGGAGTTAGAGAATAATTCTTTCAATTTCATACGTATCTAAAGACCTTCAGTCGTATACTTTCAAGCTATTTAGGTGAGCTGATGATAGAAGATTAAACTCTTCAACAGTTAGGGATTAGAGGATGATTTTAATATTACACGTACCTTAATTTGTATTCTTGATGATGAAATTTGATGAAATAATTCAACTTACTACTTACCTACGATTGTTTGCACTAAAAACTGTAAAATAAAAACTTTTTATAAAAAAAAAAAAAAAACGACTTCCAAAAACATCCAACGAAAACTCTCTGTCAAAAAACACTTAAAAGCGTAAAATAAACTGGTTCTTCATAAAATGCCTATACCTAATTCTTTATTCATTTGAATAGTAGTATTATAATGGGTGCTAGGTACCTAAAATCTGTTTGAAGTCGGTGCTAAGCCAAAAGGAATACAAACGAACAATTACAAAAGTCTAAGCGATAGTCACTTGGCACCGACTTCAAACAGATTTTAGGTACCTAGCACCCATTATAATACTACTATTTAAATGAATAAAGAATTAGGTATAGGCAATTTATGAAGAACCAGTTTATTTTACGCTTTTAAGTGTTTTTTGACAGAGATTTTTCGTTGGATGTTTTTGGAAGTCGGTTTTTTTTTTTTATAATACTGATATCTATACTTATAAAATAACATGTCCTGACTGACTGACTGATTCATCGTCGGCGAGCGTAAACTATTAAGGTTAGGGCTATGAATTTTGGTGAGTAGGATCGTTTCACTGAGTAGACACCCACTAACAAAGGAATTTTAGAATTTCTACCCCTATAGGGGTTGAAAGTTTGTATGGAAGTCCGTCATTTTTTAAGTTAGAAATCTAAAACTTCAATTTTGGGCTACTGATTAAAAATGAGTAAACACGTATTTAATCATTTCTGGATTTTCCAGAAATATCGGTTGACTTTTCGTATATATAGGTTAGTCTAGAAGTCCGTCATTTTTGAAGATCGAAACATGAAACTTTATTTTTGGGCTACTGATTAAAAATGTGAAGACACGTATTAAGCGCTTCTGGATATTCTACCCCTAACGGGGGTGAATTAGGGGTTGAAAGTTTGTATGGAAGTTTGTATGGAAGTACATCATTTTTTAAGTTAGAAACATGAAACATTGTTCATGTGCTACTGATAAAAAAAGAGTAGACATATTTAACCGTTTCTGGATATTCTACCCCTAAATAGGTGAAATAGGGCTGAAAAGTTTGTATGGAAGTCCGTTATTTTTAGGGTTCCTTGCCAAAGGCAAAAAACGGTACCCTTATAGATTCGTCATGTTTTCTGTCCGTCTGTCCGTACGTATGTCACAGCCACTTTTTTCCGAAACTATAAGAACTATACTGTTGCAACTTGGTAAGTAGATGTATTCCATAAACCGCATTAAGATTTTCACACAAAAGACAATAAATTTTGGGGACTTACTTAGAACTGAAACACGAAAATTTTTTTTTCATCAAACCCGTTCGTGTCTATGGATAGGTCTTCGAAAATGATATTGAGGTTTCTAATAAAAAAAAAATCCAAACTGAATAGTTTGCGCGAGAGACACTTCCAAAGTGGTAACTTCTAAAATAAGACAATGATAAAACTAAAAAAAATATATGATGTACATTACCATGCAAACTTCCACCGAAAATTGGTTTGAACGAGATCTAGTAAGTAGTTTTTTTTAATACGTCATAAATCTTAAACCGCAAAAAAATACACCATTATTAAAACATCGATCAAAGTTACAACGAACTACAAGAACTTTTATATTATGTTACGTGCTGCTTCGGAACCCTTCATGGGCGAGTCCGACTCGCACTTTGCCGCTTTTTTAAATTAGAACCATGAAACTTTATTTTAGGGCTACTGATTAAAAATGAGTATATACGTATTTAAGCGTTTCTGGATATTCTACTCCTAAGGGGGTGAAATAGGGGTTGAAAATTTGTATAGAAGTCCGTCTTAGAAACGTGATTTTTTTTTCACATACTATGTTTTTCGTATATTTTCTGAAGGTACACCGGTATTTGCGTCTGGTAGTCATCATTTTATGATGATGAGCTGATGATGTAAGGTACAACTCCTTAACGGTTAGGAGTTGGAGGATAGATATTTAAATATCATATGTATATATGTTACCTTTAGTCGTATTCTTTCAAATTATTTAGGTAAGCTGATGATGGAAGGTGGAAGGTACAACTCCTAAACGGCAAGGAGTTCGAGGATAATTCTTTCAATTTCATACGTATCTAGAGACCTTTAGTCGTATACTTTCAAGTTATTTAGGTGAGCTGATGATAGAAGGTTAAACCCTTCAACAGTTAGGGATTAGAGGATGATTTTAATATTACACGTACGTATAGACCTCAATTTGTATTCTTTCAGTTATTCATATGGATCGTTTAATTGAGTAGACACCCACTAAGGAAGGACTTTTGGAATTTCTACCCTTAAGGGGGTGAAATTGGGGTTGAAAGATTGCATGAAAGTCCTTCATTTTTTAAGTTAGAAACATGAAACATTATCTTTGGGCTACTAATTAAAAACGAGTAGATACGTATTTAAACCTTTTTCGATATTCTACCCCTAAGGGGTAAAATAGGCGCTGACACTTAGTATAAAGGTTAGTTTGGAAGTCTGTCATTTTTTTATCCATCAGCCTGAAACTTTCGTCTTTAGGTTTTCGATTACACATAGATGAATACTTATATCAGCATTTATGGGAATTCTGTTCTTAAAAGGGTTTAAATAAGGGTCGAATGTATGTATGAAAGTTCTTTTAAATGGGCTATTGATCAAAAATAAATAAAAACGTTTAAAAACATGAATAAATTATTCATAAATACTTACACAGTTTTAATTAAATACATATAATCAACTTCCACGCGAGCAAAGCCGCGGGCAACAGCTAGTTAGTAAATATAAAAGGTATTCACATAAATTTATTATCCAGTAAAGATTGACATATTCAGTAAAAATTTAATGGGAATTTTAAAGTTCATAAACTCCTTCGGAATGAGTCGCTATGCGGTAGTATAGTCACAACGATAGTACCCGACTGTGTATTTTGTATAATAATAGGTCTTTACCTATGAAATTGCCGTTTTGTATGCAATAAGAAAAATTACTTATTTTTTTAAACTTTTTTATTTCTGTTATTCGAAGTAATCACCCATGCAATCAAGGCATCTTTGCCAACGCATTCGCAGTTTATTGATGCCCTTCTTGTAAATATCAGCTGGACGGGAGGCAACAAACTCTTCAAATGCATTTTGTACTGCCTCTCGGGAATTGATTTTTTACTCACTAAAAAGTTGTCTAAATTTTGGAAAAAGTAATAGTCGGTAGGTGCAAGGTCTGGTGAGTATGGCGGATGAGGGAGAGCTTCCAACCCCAGCTCTTGCAGCTGCTTTACGACAACGCGCGACCCCATACTGCGCAACAGACAGTCTCCAAGCTGCAAGAGCTGGGGTTGGAAGCTCTCCCTCATCCGCCATACTCACCAGACCTTGCACCTACCGACTATTACTTTTTCCAAAATTTAGACAACTTTTTAGTGTGTAAAAATTTCAATTCCCGAGAGGCAGTACAAAATGCCTATGAAGAGTTTGTTGCCTCTCGTCCAGCTGATTTTTACAAGAAGGGCATCAATAAACTGCCAATGCGTTGGCAAAGATGCGTCAATTGCATGGGTGATTACTTCGAATAACAGAAATAAAAAAGTTTGAAAAAATAAGTACTTTCACTTATTGCATACAAAACGGCAATTTCATAGATAAAGACCTATTATTAAATTTATGCTTGTGTATGTTTATTTGTATTTTATATTATTAATTTATGATATAGTAAAGTTATGTTTATTGGTTGTATTTGATGTAGGATATATCTTATTTACAAAATCATTATATACCATGAAAAATTTAATTCATATTAATATCTTTGTACCTATCGCATCTTATTTCTGGGGCATTTCGCGTCAAGCGGACAGCGAAAAAAAAATGAGGTCGTGAATTTTGTTTATACTCTGGTCAATTATACTTCTAGGAGACGTGGATGTGTACACGCAATATTTTTTTCGTATGATGGTGTATTGCTAAGTTATGAGCTTTTAAATTTTTTACTAAAAAACTTTTTATAAAAAAAAAAACCGACTTCCAAAAAACCATCCGACGAAAACTCCCTGCCAAAAAACACTAAAAAGCGTAAAATAAACTGGCTCTTCATAAATTGCTATGTGCCAATTCTTGTCTATACCTAATTCTTTATTCATTTAAATAGTAGTATTATAGTGTATGCTAGGTACCTAAAATCTGTTTGAAGTCGGCGCCAAGCCAAATGTAATAGTAGTTACCACACTCGCTTTATTTCGAGACGACCATCAACGACGTCGCGTCAGCCCGCGCGTGTCTGCTCGCTTGGGTTGTTTTATGCTAGCTATCCGGCAGCGGCGAGTGCGGTACCTCCTATTACATTTTGGCTTGGCGCCGACTTCAAACAGATTTTAGGTACCTAGCATACACTATAATACTACTATTTAAATGAATGAAGAATTAGGGATAGACAAGAATTGGCACATAGCAATTTATAAAGAGCCAGTTTATTTTACGCTTTTTAGTGTTTTTTGGCAGGGAGTTTTCGTCGGATGGTTTTTTGGAAGTCGGTTTTTTTTTTATAAAAAGTTTTTATTTTTCCATTTTTAGTGCAAACAATCATAGGTTATCAGTAAGTTGAACTATTTCATATAATTTCTGCTGATGCGAATAACTTTAGTGGTTTGAACACGTATTAAAACTGAGTATGATCAGTTTCCAAAATTATGCTGAGATGCAAGATTTCTGTTACCGACAACGTGGTCTACGGGGCAATAGGAATCGTGTCCAAGCTTCAATGTCGTGATGAAATAGAAGCAGGCGAGTTACTTAAAGCAAAATACATTAAGGGGTTAGTCATCATAGCGCCTGTGACATCAGCTCACCTAAATAACTTAAAAGTATACAACTAAAGGTCTATAGATACGTATGAAATTGAAAGAATTATCCTCCAACTCCTAACCGTTGAGGAGTTGTACTTTCCATCATCAGTACCTAAATAACTTGAAAGAATACGACTAAAGGTAACATACATACATATGACATTTAAAGATTTATCCTCCAACTCCTAACCGTTAAGGAGTTTTACATTTCATCATCAGCTCATCATCATTAAATGATGACTACCAGACGCAAATACCGGCGTAGCTTCAGAAAATATACGAAAAACATAGTACGTGCCTGAAAAAAATTAGGGTTACCCTCGATTTCTCTTGGATGCCATAATCAGATCCTAGTTTCTTTATCATGGTACCACCGTCGGGACATCTACTTTCCATTAAAAAAAGAATCATCAAAATCGGTTCATAAACGACGAATTTATCCCCGAACACACGAAAAATATATATATAAAAAAACGGTCGAATTGAGAAACCTCCTTCTTTTTTTTAAGTCGGTTAAAAATGAAATCTGTTATTTTTGGATACTTATTATTTGCATCAATTAATTTGTAAAAAAAACTATAAAGTATTGTTTCTTATAGTTAAATAGTTGAAATTTTGTTTATTTTAATCGAATTCTAAATTTGTTTTTTTTTACGTATAGTAAACCGGAAGTGAACATTTCAAATCGATTTTTGAGTAAATCGTATTTTTTTTTTTTAAATCTTGAATTAAAGCGTTATATGTAGTAATTCTTCAAAAATAAAATAAAAACGTGATCTAGAATAGTTTAGGAATTAGAGTGGTTTTATTAATTGATAGTGAAACAGTAT
This sequence comes from Diaphora mendica, assembly GCA_949125395.1. Lineage (NCBI taxonomy): Eukaryota > Metazoa > Arthropoda > Insecta > Lepidoptera > Erebidae > Diaphora > Diaphora mendica. The sequence continues at coordinate 35,689,699 of OX421310.1, read as the reverse complement.
TAATTAAAATGGAGAGTTTTATTTTAAATTTTTTACGATTTTACCATTTGCACTAGCGCTAATGCTTTTTACACATACATTTTCGTTGGTTGGACGAAAAGCATGCAGTTTTTGAGTTCCTGGGACGGTGATAGCAGAAGCAAAACTGACTCGTAGAAAAGCTCGCTCTTGTTGAACGATAATTTCGCCTTCAGAGATGGTTTACTCTGAGTTCTAAAATAAAGCATTTGTTGTTAAGCGATATAAGCATGCGGCTTCAGAATGTCCAAAGTGGTACACAAACAATAAATAAAATCATCAGCAGAAAGCGCTTGGGTTGCTATCGTATCGGTCTGCACCTTCACATTTTTCAAACTGAATCTTTGTCACTTGATTTTCATCAATTGCCATTTTTAAATGATCACGTATTTCGCTAAAACCAGGACAGGAAGAGCAACTCTCATTTGCTGATTTTGTAGACATTAAATGACATTCTATATACTACTGCTCGAAGGAAAGTGTTCAACAAGAGCGAGCTTTTCTACGAGTCAGTTTTGCTTCTGCTATCACCGTCCCAGGAACTCAAAAACTGCATGCTTTTCTTCCAACCAACGAAAATGTATGTGTAAAAAGCATTAGCGCTAGTGCAAATGGTAATTTTTTTTTTCTTTTTAAATAAAACTCTCTATTTTAATTAATACTGTTTCACTCTCAATTAATAAAACCACTCTAATTCCTGAACTATTGGAGATCACGTTTTAAATTTTTTTGTGAAGAATTACTACATACAAAGCTTTAATTCAAGATTAAAAAAAATAAAATAAAAAATGTCGAAGTTACTCAAAAATCGATTTGAAAAGTTCACTTCCGGTTTACTATACGTAAAAGAATTCAAATTTAGTATTCGATTAAAATAAACAAAATTTCAACTATTTAACTATAAGAAACAATACTTTATAGTTTTTTTTTTTTACAAATTAATTGATGCAAATAATAAGTATCCAAAAATAACAGATTTAATTTTTAGTAAAATTTTTAAAAGCTCATAACTCAGCAATACACCATCATATGAAAAAAAAATTGTGTGTACACATCCACGTCTCTGACGTCTCTTAGAAGTATAATTGACCAGAGTATAAACAAAATTCACGACCTCTTTTTTTTTTAGCTGTTCGCTTGACGTGAAGACTTTTTGACTTTTTCTACATCACCTGAAGGTCGACTGGGAAAGAATGCCCTGAATATCGGCAATTTATGCCCAGCCGTGGGGCATGGGTACATCCAAAACCAGGCAAGGCAGGCCAAGATCTGTGCAACTGAAAATAATTATCATTAAAGTTGACGGGCCAAACCAAATCGACATCGATCCAAATAAATTCACATAATACAGTGTTCAATCACAATAATACAACTTTCTCTTGTTAAACGGAAGGCTGACTAAGCTTCCATCATCTTTATACACCTTACCCTAATTTCTTTGGCGACAAACAAACAACAATTAAAAAACAAAGACATCGTCGGACAGTATTTTAGACTGATCAATTTAGGGAAACCTTAAACCATTTTATTAACCGATTTCCAAAAGGAGGAGGTTCTCAATTTCATCGGTATTTTTTTATTTATGTACAACTGATTACTCCGTCAATTGTGGACCGAGTTTGAAAATTATTTTTGTATTTGAAAGGGTATGCTCCCCATGTGGTCCCATTGTCACCATATCAGGATCTGATGATGGGATCCCAAGGAAATCAAAGGAAACCCTCAAATTTGTTAGGCACGTACTATGTTTTTCATATATTTTCTAAAGCTATTACAGTATTTACATTTGGTAATCATCAGTTCATGATGATGAGCTGATGATGGAAGATAAAACTCCTTAACGGTTAGGAGTTGGAAGATAAATCTTTAAATGTCATGTGTAGTGTATGTATGTTACATTTAGTCGTATTCTTTCAAGTTATTTAGGTTAAATGATGATGAGAGACTTGAGAAAGACTAAAAAGCGAAAAAAAAAACTTCGTTTAAAAAAACGACTTAAAAAGTTAAAAAGTATGAAATAACTTAATAAAGATTTAATTAAATACACCTCATTTGCAAACCTTTAAATTGATGAAACACTATTATTTGTATGTGCTACCTATTCATGGGTTTGAAGTCGGTGCCAAGCCTAAATGTAATAGTAGGTACCACACTCGCCGCGCGTGAACTTGAGCGGGATAGCTGCTCTTCGCGTAGAACAAAACAACCGAAGCGTCGGTGACGTCGCGTCGTTGACGTTCGTCTCGAAATATAGCGAGAGTGGTACCTACTATTACATTTGGCTTGGCACCGACTTCAAACCTATGAATAGGTAGCACATACAAATACATAATAGTGTGTCATCAATACTAAAGGTTTGCATATGAGCATTTAATTAAATCTTTTTTAAGTTATTTTATACTTTTTAGTTTTTAAAGTCGGTTTTTTTAAACGAAGTTTTTTTTACAGTGCTATAACACCTTACTGATCATACACATGTATATAATGTCATGTGTTTTGATTTTTAGTTGCTTTTCCTTGTCTACCGCCGCCAAATTTTATTGTGAATTATTTATGTTCAATGTTGGTTGTTAAATACTTTAAGATAATTATTGTCAGCGCAATGTACTAAAAGACATGATCATTTTCATTTTCCGTAAGCCGAAACCATATAAAATATTTTCAGTTATTTCCTCAATGATTTGTAACACCTAATACTCAACAATAACCTTACTAAATAATTAAAAACCTGAAATGCATATGACGATCTTCAAGTTATAAATCTTAAAGATGTAATTACACCTATTTGATTAGATGCACGCAAATTCTAAATAATATTCTAAGCAGGGTCGATAGTGACCTTAAGCAATTCAACGACATAATGGTGATGATTAAATGAAAAGGTTGTAATGATTTTTTTATAAACCCGACAATCTGTCCGCATTAACATTTGCTCAAGGTGACCGCGCTTGGAAGTTGCGGCTGACTGAACATCGGTTGAAATATTGTTGTTTATACGTTACACTTAATGCTAAACGTAATGTTTTGTACCTTGTTATCAGGTTTTGTTTTGTTATCAATTTAATTTACAATAATTTAAAATAAATATATGGATCTATATGCATTTGTAAATTTTCATTCATATAAGATTCATTACAATAAGAAGTTTGTCGACGAAAATCAGAATCTATACGAATACTACATCTACAATATTATAAAGCTGAATAGTTTGTTTAGTTGAACGCGCTTATCTCAGGACGTACCGACCAGTATTGAAAATGTCTTTCATTATTACATAGAGAAGTTATCGAGGAAGGCTATACACACTGTAACTAAAAGGAGCGGGGTGTCAATAAAAAAAAAATTGCAAAAACAGGTGACAATAATAAATTATTCCTTTTGAGAGCTTCCATTGCGTGCGCAAAGGGTTAAAGTTTCGCGCAAAAATAATGCATTATTGTTCCCCTTTAAAAGCTTTATAGTTGGTGTTTTATCGTCGGTCAGCTAGTAGTATACTAAGATTTTTTTTCAAAAATATTTCAGCTTAAACCTGTCTGCATAAGAACTTGTCATAAACTTAAAAATCAAACGTACACGTAATCTTGGAATTTTCTGACAGCACTCAATGTGATAAAAAATATTCGTTGTTGTTTTAGTTTCATATGATAGAACCTAGTTAATGATGCAGAACCTACACCAGGTTACATTAAGTTTTTTTAACCGACTTCCAAAAAGGAGGAGGTTCTATGTTCCACGGTATGTATTTTTTTTTTTTTTTTTTTTTTTTTATGTATGTTACCTGATTACTCCGTCAGTTGTGGACCGATTTTGAATTTTTTTTTTGTATTCGACAGGGTATGCTTCCGTGGTGGTCCCATTGCCAGCATATCAGGATCTGATGATGGGATCCCAGGGAAATCGAGGGTAACCCTCATTTTTTATAGGCACATACTATGTTTTTCGTATATTTTCTGAAGTTACGCCGGTATTTGCGTCTGATAGTCATCATTTTATGATGATGAGCTGATGATGTAAGGTACCACTCCTTAACGGTTAGGAGTTGGAGGATAAATCTTTAAATATCATACGTATCTAAAGACCTTCAGTCGTATACTTTCAAGCTATTTAGGTGAGCTGATGATAGAAGATTAAACTCTTCAACAGTTAGGGATTAGAGGATGATTTTAATATTACACGTACCTTAATTTGTATTATTCTTGATGATGAAATTTGATGAAATAATTCAACTTACTACTTACCTACGATTGTTTGCACTAAAAACTGTAAAATTAATTTTTTTTATAAAAAAAAAACCGACTTCCAAAAACATTCAACGAAAACTCTCTGTCAAAAACACTTAAAAGCGTAAAATAAACTGGTTCTTCATAAATTGCCTATACCTAATTCTTTATTCATTTAAATAGTAGTATTATAATGGGTGCTAGGTACCTAAAATCTGTTTGAAGTCGGTGCCAAGTGCCTATCGCTTAGACTTTTGTAATTGGTCGTTTGTATTCTTTTTGGCTTAGCACCGACTTCAAACAGATTTTAGGTACCTAGCACCCATTATAATATATAATAATAATAATAATAAAAGCCTTTATTCGCTGACCTTTTAACTTACATGCTATTCTTATAAAACAGTAGTATTCTTAAATCTAATTTACCTAGCAAAATATAAGAATAAATTTATTTATTAGCAACCACTTTGGTCAGGTTGTCTGTCGACATAGGCCTCCCCCAATTGTTTCCACGTCTCTCTATCCTTGGCAGACCTTCTCCATCCTTTTGGTAAATCGTCCTCCCATCTTCTGATTTGACCTCCTCGTTGTCTTTTCCCGTTCCTCGGATACCACTCTATTACATCCTTAGTCCATTTTTCTTTGTTAGTCCTCATTATATGTCCAGTCCAGTTCCATTTAAGTTTTCTTATTTTTTGTAACACGTCGCTGACCTTTGTTCTTTTTCTTATTTTCGAAATTGTCCACCGATCCCGTAGTTTTATGTTAAGCATGCTTCTTTCCATGCTGCGTTGAAAAACTGCTAGTTTTTGGTTGTTTTTGCTCGTCACAGGCCAAGTTTGACATCCATAAGTAAGACATGGTAGAATACATGTCTTATATAATTTGCTTTTCATTTCCATGGGAATTGTTTCATTTTTAACTATTTCTTTTAGAGACCAATACCGTTTCCAAGTGTTGCATATTCTTCTATCTATTTCTTTAGAATACTGGTCTTTTATTGAAATAAGTTGTCCTAAATATATATATTCATCTACATATTCTATAGTTTCTTGTCCTATTACTATATTTTCTTTTACGGCATTCGTCATCACTTTAGTTTTCACTGGGTTCATTGATAAACCTGCTTTCCTGCTTTCAACATCTAATTGTTGTAGCATAGTTTGTAGTATGCTTGGTTTCTCAGCGAATACTACTATGTCGTCGGCAAATCTTAAATGGTTTAGGTTCAATCCGTTAATATTGATTCCGAAATGTCCCCAGTCTAAGTTCCTGAATATATTTTCTAAGACTGCTGTGAAGAGTTTTGGGGAAAGTGGATCGCCTTGCCTAACGCCTTTTTGAACTCTAAATTCTTCGCCTTGTTGTTCTAGTTGGACTGTTGCTGTGGTGTTTTTGTAAATTTCTTTTACGATTTTTATGTACTTTCCTTCTACTCCTTGGTTTTCTAGCGTTTTCCAGATATAGGTATGACTCAGCGAATCAAAAGCCTTATTGTAATCGACGAATGCCATATAATACAGTTGTCCATATTCATTGAGCTTTTCAGTTACTTGCTTCACAACATGAATATGGTCGATGGTAGAATAATCGGCGCGAAATCCAGCTTGTTCCCTTGCTTGGTTTTCCTCCAGGTGCTTCGATATTCGTCCGAGTATTATTTTAGAAAACACTTTATATAAATTGGACATAAGGCTTATAGGTCTATAATTATTTATTTCATTTTTGTCACCTTTTTTGTGTAGTAGGATGATGGTTGATTTAGTCCATTGAATGGGTATTTGTTCAGTTGCTACTACTTCATTAAAAAGATGGGTCACATATTTGGATATCGCAGGTAAAGATTGTTTTAGTAGTTCGTTGGATATTTTATCGTCTCCAGGAGCTTTTCCACTTTTTTGTGATTTTATAGCCTTTGTGACCTCAGATTCTAGTATACATGGTATTTCTTCTTCTTCGTAAGCTTCCTTTTCTTTTTCTTCTGGCGTTGTTCTGTCTGTCTCCGTGTATAAGTTTTTGTAAAAATCTGTCGCTACTTTTGCTATTGATAGTCTCTTTGTCGTAATTTTCTCGTTTTTCTTCTTATTTTTAGTTCTCATGTTGGGTATCCATTGTGTATATTCTTTTAACTGTTTTATACCTCTCTTAATTCCGCCTGTTCTTTCTATTTGTTCTTTCAAAACATCCAGTCTTTCTGCTTTTTTATGTTTTCTTATTGTTTCTTGAATTTTCTTGCTAATACTTGCGATGTTTTGTTTGTTATCTTTTCGTTTGTCTAACATTTCATTTCTCTCTGCCATCAATTTTAAGTCTTCTTCTCCTAACTTGTTTTTCTTAATTTTTTTCGTACTCGATTTGTTTATATTTATAAGTTCCTTTTCCAAAAAATTATACTTCTCTTGCAATGTTTCAGTATCTTTCATTCGATTTAATGTTGTCCCTAGGTCATTCAATATATTTTGTGGTATCAGTGATGTTATTGTCTTGTTCATGGTTGAGTGTATAATATGTTTTCTTGATTTGTTGTTTCTGTCTTGTATAACTCCTCTTACCATTCTATGATCTGTGTTAAAATTTAACTTATTAAGTACTTCAATGTCATTAAATATATGTTTTTCTCTGCTAAGTATGAAATCAATTTCATTTCTGTTCATGCCATTCGGTGCCAACCATGTCCACTTTCTCGACTTTCGTTTTTTGAAGAAACTATTCATTATTTTAAAATTGTAAGCGAAACAAAAATCTATTAGTCTTTGTCCGTTGTCATTTCTGTCACCACTACTGTATTCTCCTAAGACAAATTCATCTTTGTTTGATTTCCTACCAACCTTGGCGTTAAAGTCCCCCATGATAATTATGTTCTTCTTTTGCATCAACTCTGTCATGTCTTCGTAGAATTTATCTTTCTCTAATTTTGTATCTTGTTCTGTGGGTGCATGTACTTGAATAATAGACCATGGTTGCTTAGATTCTGTTAATTGAATTTTAAGTACGGCGATTCTATCTGATATTCCGTGGAAGCTAATTATTTTATCTTTTAAATATTTTTGTACTAGGAATCCCATTCCATATGTACCTTTTTGTTTACCATAAGAATAAAAAATGTATTTATCATATTCTCTTATTTCTTCTCCTATTCTTCTTACTTCACAAAGACCTATGATATCCCACTTTATAGATTTTATAGCTTCTTCCAATTCTTGTAGTCTGCTGTCCGACATTAACGTTCTAACGTTTAACGTTGCAATGTATATATTATTGTTTTTTCTATTTTGATGTAGGAATGTATTTCTATGGGGGGGTGGTGGTCGTGCAACCCCACGGGGACCAGCCGGATTGGGGTTGTTTTGTCTCTGGTTGCTAATGGTTAGTTGCTACTTAGAGTTGTTTGAATTATTAATAATTGCGCTTGACCTTGGTCTCATCAAATCAAACGCGTTCTTTCTATTTTCCTTTGTTGTTATACTGTTGGTTATTGTTGTCTTTTTGGCTTGATTCTGGTTATCCGGTGAAGTTATTTGGTCTCTTTTCCTTTTTTCTTTAATTGGGTTTCCCTCTTTCACTACCAGTTGATCGTATTTAATGTATGCAGTGTTTCCTTTCGCAAGTTCTTCTATTAGTTTCGGCTTTAATTCCCTTCTTTTTTCTAGTACTTCTTTAGGAAAATCTTCCAGTCCTTTGTTTTTTTTCCAGTTATTTACAAAACTAACAAGAACCGGTCTTTACCTAAAATCTGTTTGAAGTCGGTGCTAAGCCAAAAAAAATACAAACGTACAATTACAAAAGTCTAAGCGATAGTCACTTGGCACCGACTTCAAACAGATTCTAGGTACCTAGCACCCATTATAATACTACTATTTAAATGAATAAAGAATTAGGTATAGGCAATTTATGAAGAACCAGTTTATTTTACGCTTTTAAGTGTTTTTGACAGAGAGTTTTCGTTGAATGTTTTTGGAAGTCGTTTTTTTTTTTATAATCTGTGTGAGTTTTTGAGTAACAGTTTCTTTTTATTTCTTACAGACGGAGGATAGAAACGTATCGTCGCCGACAGACAGAGTGCGTGCCCAGATTCGACCAGTCATTCACAGGCGCCTGCGAACAGCAGAACCTAGAAACAACGGCGTTGCAAAAGCGTTTTCTCGAAGGAAAGGCTAAACGACAAGTCAAGAAGAATGACCGTAAGCCAGATTTACCGGCCATCAGCGGCAACTTGCACAGTAGCGTTGTACATGTGGTAAGCTATTTAACCTATTTGCCTACAATGTTTGTGTGCTGTATCATGAGCGTTACTTAGTTTAAAAGTATACCATAATGTTACATCATTACGTGTTATTAGTTATATGCCATCATTATGAACAGGTCAAGTACACTGTAATAAATATATCATAAAATCATTCAATGTTAACCTATATCTTTCGTAGTTTTCATGTTTAGCATTTAGATGGTCTTAATTATTATATAGTACATACTTAGTCCATTTTTAGAGTTCCGTGCCAAAGGCAAAAAACGGAACCCTTATAGATTCGTCATGTCTGTCTGTCTGTCCGTCCGTCTGTCTGTCCGTCCGTATATCACAGCCACTTTATTCCGAAACTATAAGAACTATACAGTTGAAACTTGGTAAGTAGATGTATTCTGTGAACCGCATTAAGATTTTCACACAAAAATAGAAAAAAAACAATAAATTTTGGGTGTCCCCATACATAGAACTGAAACTCAAAAATTTTTTTTTCATCAAACCCCTCCGTGTTGGGTATCTATGGATAGGTCTTCAAAAATGATATTGAGGTTTCTACTATCATTTTTTTCTAAACTGAATAGTTTGCGCAAGAGACACTTCCAAAGTGGAAAAAGTGTCCCCCCCCCCCCTGTAACTTTTAAAATAAGAGCATGATAAATCTAAAAAAATATATGATGCACATTACCATGCAAACTTCCACCTTAAATTTGTTTGAACGAAATCTAGTAAGTAGTTTTTTTTAATACGTCATAAATCGTAAACTGCAATTTACCTTTCATTCAATCAAAACAAATATAAAAAAAATATGTTACTTGCTGCTGCGGAACCCTTCATGGGCGAGTCCGACTCGCGCTTGGCCTCTTTTTATTTTATGTATGTACACTGATTACTCCGTCAATTGTGGACCGATTTTGAAAATTATTTTTGTATTCGAAAGGGTGTGCTCCCCATGTGGTCCCATTGCCACCATATCACTTGACATTTAGTCGTATTCTATCATGTTATTTAGGTGAAATGATGATGAGAGACTTGAGAAAGACAAAAGCGAAAAAAAAAATTCGTTTTAAAAACACCGACTTCAAAATTTTGAAGTTGAACTTAATTTGTATGTGCTACCTATTCATAGGTTTGAAGTCGGTGCCAAGCCAAAATGTAATAGTAGGTACCGCACTCGCCGCGCGTGACCTTTAGAGCGACTTCATTCACTATGCCTGCGCCTTGAATCTACCAATCTTCAGATACGCACGGCGTGAATTATGTCCATGAGAATTACGACTACGTGATCGCGAACGCCTTATACACAAAACACGCCCGTGTTTACCAATTCGCGATCTACCCTCTTGATCCATTATAAAAATAAAGGAGCAACATCAACACGTAATTCAAATGTCAATCGATTTGAACCCAAAATTAAATAGTGGGAGTGAGACTATCCCACTTCTGATCTTATAAAGTAGAATTGAGATAAAAATAAAAGTGTCAGATTGGAAGTAGCCCAACCTCAGCTCTTATTCTCATAATTAAAACACTAAACAGTTCACAACGATATAAAATTAAACGACAAGATATACAGAAATACGTCCTCACCGACCGCCGCGCTGACCAAACAACAAGTGCCCAAGCACAGTCAAGTGCCGTCTTTTTATAGGTTGGCTCTGCATAATTTATCGGTAAATTAGGGGTAAATCGTTTTATTACTCAGATACCCTAATTTCAATAATTCGGATACCCTCATTCTAAAACTATAATAATTTTTTGTACCTACCTTTAAAAGTTTAAAAATATTTTCTTAATTTCATAGTTGTAAGTTTTGTTTTCCAAAATGTTAGTTTTCTTTAGTAGGCAATACTATTTTTTGACCGACTTCCAAAAAGGAGGAGGTTCTATGTTCCACTGTATGTATTTTTTTTTATTTTTTTTTTTATGTATGTTCACCGATTACTCCGTCAGTTGTGGACCGATTTTGAAATTTTTTTTTGTATTCAAAAGGGTATGCTTCCGAGGTGGTCCCATTGCCAGCATATCAGGATCTGATGATGGGATCCCAGGGAAATCGAGGGAAACCCTTATTTTTTATAGACACATACTATGTTTTTCGTATATTTTCTGAAGGTACACCGGCTTTTGCGTCTGGTAGTCATCATTTTATGATGATGAGCTGTTATGATGATAGCTGTATGTTATGATGATGTAAGGTACAACTCCTTAACGGTTAGGAGTTGGAGGATAAATCTTTAAATATCATATGTATATATGTTACCTTTAGTCCTATTCTTTCAAATTGTTTAGGTAAGCTGACGACGGAAGGTGGAAGGTACAACTCCTCAACGGTTAGGAGTTAGTGGATAATTCTTTCAATTTTCTTGATGATGAAATTTGATGAAATAGTTCAACTTACTACTGACCTAAGATTGATTGCACTAAAAACTGAAAAATAAAAACTTTTTTATAAAAAAAAAAACCGACTTCCAAAAAAACATCCAACGAAAACTCTGCCAAAAAAAACACTTAAAAGCGTAAAATAAACTGGTTCTTCATAAATTGCGCATACCTAATTCTTTATTCATTTAAATAGTAGTATTATAATGTGTGCTAGGTACCTAAAATCTGTTTGAAGTCGGTGCTAAGCCAAAAAAAATACAAACGTACAATTACAAAAGTCTAAGCGATAGTCACTTGGCACCGACTTCAAACAGATTCTAGGTACCTAGCACACATTATAATACTACTATTTAAATGAATAAAGAATTAGGTATACGCAATTTATGAAGAACCAGTTTATTTTACGCTTTTAAGTGTTTTTTTTGGCAGAGTTTTCGTTGGATGTTTTTTTGGAAGTCGGTTTTTTTTTTTATAAATAGTTTTATAAGTTCATAATTGTGCGGAGACTCGATCCCCCAGTCAAACCATCAACCAGGTTTTTGGGGACAAAGATTGTAATTTAGTTTGTTTTTCTCTGTGTAATAAATAAATAAAAGATAAGTATATAAAGTAAATAAAAAATCAAATAGGTACCTAGTACGACAGGTAGGACAGGACAGGACCAGTATAGACAAGATTATCATGTTTGTTAAAGCGTTTTTACTTACTTTGTTACTAAAAGTGTTATCTTTATTATTCATTCTAATATTTAACTAATCGACAGCAAGTGGGAACCATGGCCTCTTGCTGTAAATCGAGCGGTGTTTAACGAAATTGAACACTCGGGTCACACGACAAGATTTAATTTCGCTTGCGAGGTGACAGAGTTGAAAATTTTTACTACGGTCTACGGTCTCCCGTCTTGGTCGCTTGTCTCTGTCGCGGCGCGAACCGTTTCCTTAAGATAATTATAACATTTTTATTTAATTTAAAAACTGTATCAAGATTTATTTGATTTCATATTTAACACTTTGTGATGTGTAAAAGGAGACATTACTGTCTCCTGCAATTTTTATACATGTATATATTTTAAATACAAAATGTACCTGAACATGTTACAATTATAGGTAATTTTATAGAAATTCAACACTAAAACTGTTTATATTGGTCAAGTATCCTACCGTGGGAGAGCCGCGCTTCGGCATGAATGGGCCGGCTCGACCGGAGTGATACCACGGCTTCACAGAAAACCGGTGTAAAACAGCGCTTGCGCTGTGTTTCACCGAGTGAGTGAGGATATCGGAGGCCCATTCCCCAACCCCTCCCCCTATCTCTCTCCCCATCCCCCAAAGACCGGCAACGCACTTGTGACGCCTCTGGTGTTGCTTCTGGTGTCCATGGGCGGTGGTAATCGCTTACCATCAGGCGATACGTCTGCTCGTTTGCCCCTATTCCATAAAAAATGTATGATTATTGACTTGCAATTAAACTATTTGTTCTCTGATAATTTTTTTCTTACTCTTTAAAACTTAAACGAAATGACCGAATAACCAACAGCCCGCTCTCAGTGCTAACCGTTATACCGTAAACCTTTCATCACTAACGTTTCCGTATCTAACTATTTAATTAATATGATGTAGTTAACGATTTTCCATGATACCATAAATAATGCAAAACCTAAAAAGTATCAAGCTTTGAAACAATGTAGTCAAAAACAAGAAATACCGCGCGGAAACCGGTTGCACATACATATGTTCTACGTCTATGTTTGTATGAGTTCACTTGAGCTTACCGTTACTCGCCATTAATTAATTTTCTAGAATCGTGTAGGAAATGATACATTTTGCATCTTAAACTATCAGAAGCTACATAGATATTTATACTTTTGTAAGCGGTGAGCTGTCCTCGTTTGGTCGGGGTTACACTTTTACATACACTTCCTTTCCTCTCTTACATAACTAAGACGAAAGCTTTGCTTGTTGCACTACTTTAGTTTTGAGCATCCTGTGAGATAATTTCACTCCTTTGTTAATGTTTGTTACATATAATTATATTCATTTCTGCAACCTTTTATATTGATAGTAAATACAGACTTTGGTTATCTTTTTTCCTCAAACTTTCTCTTCCAGAAGTATCTGTTACGAGTTTGGGTGATTTCAATAGTAATTTAAAACTCCTTCGACTAAATCTGTAGCAAAAACTAGTCTTGTTTTGTACCGTTTCATACAGAGGTCATGAATAATAATCTACTAGGATTTCCTCTTTTATTCTACGCGTTACTCCACTAAGTTTATATACTATTAGTACATAGTAATATAATCAACATCCCATTTAGTTATCACGTCAATAGCATTGATTGGTTTATAATTACTTCACCTTGGATTCTGTTGTAGTTAAAAGTTATATGAACTCCATTACTTATTGCGTTTAGTTGTTTATAATTAACTACAATAGACAGAGTTTAGCGTTCAGTAGGTCGAGATGGGAAGATAATTAGTAACAGCACGTGCGGTATAAGCGCCGCTTTGCCTCACCGGATGTTGCTCGACGTCAATTGACTTGACCCTCTGCCATCGCATCCCGTGCCTCCGAGCGCTACACTTTACTCAGCACGCGACATCAAATTAACATCTACTATTAAATTATACTAAATGCTACATTGAATAACTACCAACATTCATTCAATAAAACTTCGACTATATAGTACCTATTGGGCAATAATAGACATACCAAAGAAACATTACTGGCGAAAAGTATTTTTAAAGTTTTCATAACGATCTATGTTTGAGTATATTGTGTTCTAAGTACATTTAGGTAGAGACAGCATCCTGGTTGTGAGGTGATAGTTAGATTATATTTACCTAGATCTAGTATTTACGTAGGTATGGTAGGGGCGGTCCATGGTTGTGCAAACTGCGCGAGTTTCACAACAAACGCCTCGCATTGTCTCGCGCCGCTCACCGCGACGACCTCCGAGCGCCTGCGCTGTTTTCCGACACATTTTATTAAGTAACTCTACATCTTGCGTACTTGCTTTAACAGCAATATTTCGGAAGTTATAATCGCTAACCTTGGACAGTTCATGATGTATCTACTGCATAGAACACTAAGTTCGGTTAGTAAAGGCAACAATATCTTATGTAGATTATTTTATCATAATTAATGAGTAGTAGTAGCGAATTCGGTTATTCATATTGGATTAGGTTTAGTTTTTAGTAGTAGAAGTTTAGTACTTTGTATTTAAGACGAAAACAACAATACATATCTATTGTCGTTATATATTGTAAACAACATACAAAGTCAAGTACCTACCCTATATAGATACATACATGTTTTTAAGCTAAGTAGGATATTAACTGACCTTTTTACAAACGATTATTTGAAGCCTGAGATGGTCCCTATTGACGAGATGATGGCCAGTCGTTGGCATGTTACCACTAATTATGTTATAGCATCCATATATCAATATTTACATACCTACGTGGCTTGTATGTGTTTTATAACGTTATCGTGCACATGCAGTTACAAAACATTCAATGCGTGATCTTCAATGCACTTACTCCAGAAGCTTAAGAAATTTAAGTGACAAATGGTCAAGTTTTATCTATTGAGTAATGAGGCAATGCTAATATGCGTATTACCACTATCAGCTCGTATACCACTGCTTATGTGCTTGAGATTCTAAACAATCATTTTGATATTAATGTTCTAAAGATTTCCTGTGTTGACAATACCGATGCCTATTTACTGTTGCATTGTAGATTATCTTCCTTTATAGATAAAAATAAGTTGTTGCTAATTTGTCTAATTTTGTTCTTGAAGTTTTTTTGAAAGCCCAACGAAGTTTAAAGGTGAGAAAATATAGAAAAAATGCGAGGAAATTTTTCAAAACAACAATTTTGGTTTTCCATGTAAAATTTCCTTTATGTCAAACATTTGATGCGTCGTCGCCGTCGGTATGAAGTTGCGCCACAGAATAATTAATAGTACTGTCGTACAGAAGTTTCTCTCTCGAACAAAAGTTAAGTTTAGGCATAAAAAACTCTGTTTGAAGTCGGTGCCAAGCGACTATCGCTTAGATTTTGTAATTGTTCGTTCGTATTCTTTTCGACTTGGCACCGTCCACGTACAGATTTTAGGTACCTAGCACACATTATAATACAACTATTTAAATGAATAAAGAATTAGGTATAGACAAGAATTGGCACATAGCGATTTATGAAGAGCCAGTTTATTTTACGCTTTTTAGTGTTTTTTGGCAGAGAGTTTTTGTTGGATGTTTTTTGGAAGTCGGTTTTTTTTATAAAAAGTTTTTATTTTTCAGTTTTTAGTGCAAACAATCGTAGGTAAGTAGTAAGTTAAACTATTTCATAAAATTTCTGTTGATGCAAATAACTTTAGTGGTTTAAATGTTAAAACCCCTATTTCACCCCGTAAGTATAGAATATCCAGAAACGCTACGTAATACGTTAATACTAATTTTTATCAGTAGCCCAAAAATAAAGTTTGACGTTTCTAACTTTGAAAAATACGAACTTTTATACAATCTTTCAAGCCCTATTTCACCCTCTTAGGGGTAGACTATCCAGAAACGCTTAAAGACATTTCTACTTATTTTTAATCAAAAGCCCAAAGATAAAGTTTCATATTTCTAACTTAAAAAATGACGAACTTTCGTACAAGCTTACAACCCCAATTTCACCCCCTTAGGGGTAGAAATAAAACGATCCATATGAATAACTGAAAGAATACAAATTAAGGTCTTATCTCTATACGTACGTGTACTATTAAAATCATTCTCTAATCCCTAACTGTTGAAGAGTTTAACCTTCTATCATCAGCTCACCTAAATAACTTAAAAGTATACGACTAAATGTCTTTAGATACGTATGAAATTGAAAGAATTATCCTCCAACTCTTAACCGTATAGGAATTGTACCTTACACCTCCCATCATCAGCTTACCTAAATAATTTGAAAGAATACGACTAATGGTGCATACATACATATTGTTACGTGTTAGGGTTCAATTTATT
Source organism: Diaphora mendica (assembly GCA_949125395.1). NCBI lineage: Eukaryota > Metazoa > Arthropoda > Insecta > Lepidoptera > Erebidae > Diaphora > Diaphora mendica. Next base: position 35,673,822 of record OX421310.1, on the reverse strand, counting down.
TGAGAAAGAAGCCTTTTGACGTGTTAAAGAGACTTTAATAAAACCACTATTAAAATCACAATACTACTCTGAATTACAATCCTTAAAGGTCGCTGAGGTCGCTAGGTTGATCGCTGATATCACTTCGATGTTTATCTCACTATAGCTCAAACTGAACTGAACTGCCTGCGGCCCGCAAGACGCTCTATTTATACTCATATAATTATTATTCTTCCATTCTAGAAACGACGATCGAACTCGCGAGAGTCGTCTCGAAAAACGCTAATAAAAATAATCGAAGTTAATAATAATTGGGCGCCAACAACCAATCGATATCCGACAGTATGCATATAGGAATAAGGTCCATTATACCTTGCCTCAGGAGATCGATAAGAAGTGTGTGTGTATTTGTGTGCGTAGATAAGGCTTGAAGATTATTATTATTCGTAACACTACCCCCTTCTTAGAGATGTTCGTCCCGAACATCGCTATTGCTGCCACGATATTTTGCCAGGCGGTCGATATGCACTACTGTGAACGCTCCTCTTGAATGCCGCTGAATCCTGTAGGTGACGTCGTTCATCCGTGTAATTACCTTATATGGCCCCTCCCACTTGGCTTGTAATTTAGGGGACTTTCCTTTCCTACGGGTTGGGTTATGTAGCCAAACCAGTGCACCTTCTTCAAAACCGTTTGAATTTGAACGCCGATCGTATCTGGTTTTCATGTTCTCGCTCGCCTGTATACCGTTTTCTCGAACTACGTCGTATATTTCTCTCATTCTTTCTCTTAGCTTAGATACGTAGTCAGTAACGGCTTGAGGGGGTCGTTTTTGTGCTCTCATGCTCCGCTGATCGGTAGGCGAGGAGAAACAATGGAATGTATTTGTCCCAGTCACGTTGATGGTTGTCGACTAACATTGCCAGATTCGTCTCGAGTGTCTGATTGAATCGTTAAACCATTCTATCCGATTGAGGGTGATATGCGGTGGTCCGAGTCTTATGTAATCCTAAAGTTCTACATACTTCTTGAAAGACTTGTGAATCGAAGTTCCTGCCCTGATCCGATTGGATTTCTAAGGGAACACCAAACCGACATATGACTTCTTCAACCAATTTTGTAGCGACTGTTGTAGCTTCCTGATTAGGGATCGCGAATACTTCTGACCACGTTGTGAAGTAGTCCATAACAACCATTAAGTACTTATTTCTTGATTCCGTAACAGGGAATGGTCCAGCGACGTCAACCGCGATTCGTTCAAATGGCGCGCCGACGTTGTACAGTCGCAGGTTCCCTCGGCTTCGTGTCTGTGGACCTTTTATAGCAGTACAAGTAGGGCATTTACGGCACCAATCTTGTACATCTTGCCGACAATGGAGCCAGTAGAATCTTTCGCGAACTTTTATTAGTGTTCTCTTGACTCCAAGATGGCCTCCTGACACTTCATCGTGAACTTCACGGAGAACGTCTGCTATTTTCGCTCTTGGCACAACTATCTGCAGGTGGAACTCTCTGCCGTTGGTCTTCTCCCATTTTCGGTACAGTACGCCGTTCTGTAGAACCAAGCTATCCCATTGTGCCCAATAAGCTTTAGTGACAGCGCTTGCAGATGAGACATCACTCCAAGCAGATTTGGCATCACTCTGTGCTTTCCATATGAGGAGTTGCTTCAGGTCAACGTCATCCACCTGTGCTTTCTTCATTGTCTCATCTTCCCAGGGATCCAAAGGAGTAACCTGTGTCCGTTTCACCGTCAAGCCTATTGATTCTTGTTTGACACAATGCTTACAGTCTTCTGGGCATGGCCTTCGTGACAGCGCGTCTGCGTTACCATGACTCTTTCCACTACAGTGTAATGTATCGAAGTCGAATTCTTGGAGTTGTTCAATCCACCTGGCCACTTGACCTTCTGGGTTCTGGAATTGCAGAGGCCACTTCAGTGCTGCGTGATCGGTGCGCAGTAATAATCGTCTGCCGAGGAGATATTTGTTGAAGTGCTGTAGGACTTTCACCACAGCCAAGAGTTCTCTTCTTGTCACACAGTAGTTTCTTTCCGGTCTTGATAGTGACTTGCTGAAATACGCAATTACGACTTCTCTGTCGCCCTGTTTTTGTGACAACACCCCACCGATTGCCGTGTTACTCGCGTCAGTATCGACGATGAATTTGACGACATTTTGTAAATGGTCCTCGAAGTTGCGGCCAACGATGATGACGTCATCCAAATATACCAGGCAGGCATCTCCTACTAACCCCGCCAGTACACACTCCATGAGGCGTTCGAAAGTGGCAGGCGCGCTACACAATCCAAAAGGCATCACATTGAACTGCCACAATCCCTTGCCCGTTGAGAATGCTCTCTTCTCCTTGTCTTTTGGATGTATTTCCACCTGCCAATATCCAGATTTTAAGTCTAGGGTTGAGAACCATTTCATTCCGCTCAAAGTATCCAGTGTGTCGTTGATCCTAGGCAGCGGGCAACTGTCCTTCTTTGTGATGTCATTGAGTCTTCTGTAATCGACGCAGAATCGGGTGCTACCGTCCTTCTTCTTCACCAGCACGACTGGTGAGAACCATGGTCTTGCGGATGGCTAGATGATTCTGTTCCTTTTCATCTCTTCTAGCATGTTATCTACCTCTTTCTCTTTTGCTATCGGAACTCGTCTTGCTCGCTGACGAATGGGTCTTTCATTGCCAGTATCAATCTTGTGTTGTACGAGCGACGTTCTTCCAAGGTCTCCTTCTTGATTTATGAAAACATTCGCAAATCGCAGTAATAACTTCTTAGCCTTAATGCTCTGTGAATAGGACCAGATTACTCATGTGAGCCAGAAAGTAACAGGTAACCTACGAACACTCTACCGTCTTAAGAACTTCTTGCCTCCTAAAACGAAACTCTCACTCACACAGTCCCTCATTATCCCTTTAATCGACTATGGTGATGTGTGTTATTTCGACCTGAATGCAGACCTCCTTAATAAACTTGACCGTCTTCTTAATAACCGCATTCGATTCATATTCAATCTCCGCAAGTATGACCACGTGTCTACTTTCCGTTCTCAATTGCAATGGTTACCTATTCGCCAGCGCCGCAGTCAGCGAGCGTTGACCTATCTCTTTTCGTTCCTCAACTCCCCATCTTCACCTGCTTACCTTGAACCCTACCTCCGTTTCTTATCCTCAAATCACGATAGAAATCTTCGCTCATCTAACAATTTGCTTCTCTCGTGTCCCTCACACAATTCCGACTTCGTGAACTCTTCGTTCTTTGTGCAAGCTGTACTGCTTTGGAACGCGCTCCCGCTCGAACTCAGGATGTCAACAAGTCGTGTCTCATTCAAAAAGAACGTCAAAAACCACCTCATGACAAAATGGCAGGAAAACCTTAATTAAGATACAATTTTGTACCTACTCACAGTGTACCTATGTAAAGTTTATGTATGTATGTATTCATATGAGTATATATATATATATTTAAAGTATATGTGTAGTCGTATTATATTAGTTTATGTAAGTTCCATATATTGGTAGCAATTATAACCTCTGACTTCCACCACAATGCACCTACCTCACAAAATTTCTGCATCACCCAAAGGTTGGCTGGTAGAGAATGCCTTGGGCATTAAGCCCGCCATTGTACATGTGTGCATAAAGTTTAAATAAATAAATAAAATAGGTCAAGTTCTTCTTGCAGTCCTTAAGAAGCTCAGTGACTGTTGCATCGTTTCTTGTGCTTGATGTTTCAAAACTTGATGTCGTGGAGCATTTTCTCCCCCAGACGACTTCTTCGCACTGTCCGATGACGTCACCCTTACGTAGCTCAATCTCGCTGTTATCTAGATTTAAGACCCTCACTACTGCGGTCGCGTTTCCATTTACAAGAGTTCTTGCTGTCATGTATTTCCGAGCTGCTATCCTGGAAGGTTCGTCCTCGATCAACACACATCGGTTCGGTGCCTTTTTCTATCTGATGGTAGTTTAACTAAAACCTGATCCTCAGACTTCCCAGGAATTGTGATTCTCTTCAGACAAGTCACTTTGCCCGTAGTACCACCTAGTATAAAGATTTCCTGATCGCCGCATTTGAAAACTCCATCTGAAACGTTTATTTTACAGTTGTATTTTTTCATGAAGTCCAAGCCCAAAATACAGTCATCCATAATCTCAGCTACGATGACGTCATGTATATATGGTGTCTCCCCAACGTGCATAGTTACTGTTATTTCACCTAAGACGGGTATTGGCTGGCCGGAGTAGTCTTCACTAGATCCGGTCGCACTCCAGTGTCCAGCGTCATTTTACAATCTGTTCCATTGATGTTGCCTAGAATTACGAGATTGTTACCGGTGCATGCCTGTGATATGATGGTCGACGGGGCTTCCTCCGCGCCAGCCAGTACTCGCCCCTTAGTCCTGGCTGTTACTCGTTTCCCTGATTCTCAGTAGAAGGCGAGGCTTCGTCACGCTTCTTCATCAGCTCCTCTAGACGTTCCTCAATTTTCTTGAGCCTGGAAATCTGTGAGCTCTTTTGAGGGCAGTTAAGCTGCAGGTGTCCTCTTTCACCGCATCTGTAGCACATTACCCCAGAACCGTTCTTAAAAGAAGCCTTAACTTCTTTGACTTCCTCTGAGACTTCCCGTAGCTTATGGGCCGGACGGATATCCTGTCGAACCGCTTCGACCTCAAGGGCGTGTGCCAGTGCTTCTTTCAGTGAGGCATGGTGGTGAAGCCTTACTGCAGCCCTGACCTCCAAATCCTTGATCCCATCTACAAATGCTTGGACGATGTTCGACTCCACCATCTTCGTATCAGCCTTAAGGTATGCTTTTCGTACCAGTTTTTCAATCTCCAACGCCCACTGCTGTAGTCCCTCTCCCGGACGTTGGATTCCATCGCGTAGCTGGGCGCGGAAAACGTGCTCCAGATGGCGTTCCCCATATCTCGATTCGAGCGCTTCCAATAGTTCCTTGTATCCGCTGCCCGAACTAGGTAGTACCTCTAGGACTGTTAGTGCTTGCCCCCTAAGTGCGACAGTAAGAGCGGTTAAGCACTGTTCATCTGTCCACCCGTTAGCAGCTGCAACGGTCTGGAACTGCTAACGGTACGCGGTCCATGAAGTACTGCCGTCGTACGAGGGGACCTTGACACTGGGTGCATGTACTACACCAACTACACCCGAAGTAACAGGTGTTGTAGTGGTAGTTTCCAGGCGCACTACCTTTTTCTGCAACTCCGTAAGGTCAGTCTTCACGCTGTCCATATCAGTACTTAGGCAGGTGACCCGTTCCTCAACCACATCGACGTCCTTCCGTAGTTTATCTACGGCACCACTTACTTCGCTGACAGCGGCTAAAAGTAGATGTTGGTCATCTTTAATTTGTTTTTGTAGGGCTTCTTGTCCGTTTTGTAGGGCCGCAAACTTGCAGTCTTGCCCGTTTTGTAAGGCTGCAAACTTGCCGTCCAGCTGTTCCTTCATAACAACCATCATCTTTAACAGATCTGCGAAGTCAGGCGTGGGCATGGCAGTGGGAGTGTGGACGACCGAAACTTGTTCCGAAGGGAGCGTGGCCTGGTGGGCGGAACCAGTAGGCGAGTCGGTTCCCTCCATGCTCGTTCCTCCTGCAGCACGCTGAGCCCTGGTCTTCACTCCTTGGCTGGTACCGTCGTCTCTCGGGGTCAATGGCATTTCTCAAATTTCACGTTGTTCAGTTGTTACGTGTTCGGGTTCGATTTATTTGAGAAAGAAGCCTTTTGACGTGTTAAAGTGTTAGCGGTAATTCTAAATACAGTTGTGATTGTGCAGTTGACTTCCGGAACATCTCATAGTTAGATGCAATGGAGTATTGAATACATATTATTGAACTTGTCAGAATGAGGGTATCCGAATAATAAAAGTGTGGTTCCGTGAGTCGGGCGAGGTAGTATATAAAGCGGCGCGATCGGAAACAGGACAGTCTCTCTTCAGATCTCGGGACGACCACATCTCTTGATTGTGACATGAGTCACTCCTGAGTCGTAGTAGTTTTCTATTATTTGATTTGTGGTTTATTGTATATCTGTGTTTTATATCGTGTGTACGAGGCGATATTTACCTGTGGGAGAATTACAAGTCTGGTGACGAATTCCACAGGGCACCGCGGAGGAGTGAGCGTTGCCCCAACCCCCTCGTGGGGGTTGCTGATGGTATGTAATAATAATAATAATAATATAACTCTTTATTGTACACCAGATAGCTTAATAAATTACTTAAAACTAGGTCAGTGTAAGTTACATCGTATCCGTTTAGTAGTGATTATTGTTTGGCTATAGTCCAGATGGGCTGTATCTGTGATTCATGTGCTCGTATAATTCTCGTACCTTCCGACAACCTTAATAACTATGCATATCTTTCCGAAAGTCAGTAAATAAGTGTTTTATAACAAGAATATTAAGTGTTTTTATTTTGTTAAAACCTAAGAAGGTTTTAGTTCAGAAGTGGGATATAAAATAAATCTATAACTACCTTCAAGATGAATAACTACCGGTAGACTCGGATTGCAAAGAGGGGCCGGATGGAACGTTCTTGTCAAATAACATGACGCCGATTGATTTATTTTAGTGTGCGTGACAGTCCGTGCGACACTGTAGGAACACGTACATCTTTGTGTAGGTGATACTATACGCAGTGAAAAAAAAAAATCCCTTTTTTTTGATAAATATTAAGATTGAAAAAAGGGTATTTTAATGTTAAAGAATTTTAAATATTATGGTTTTTATTTTAGTTACTGTTACATACTATACAAACTTTAAGCAACCTTTATTTTGCACTAACTTTTTATAATATTGTCGTTTTGCGTGTAAATTTCGTGTAAAAATTATAAAAAGCTAAAATCAATTACTTTACCGCAAGTACTTGTAATTTGTGATTAATATCTTTTTTTTTAATATTCTGCGGATAAACGGTAAGTTCCTGGGAATCAGGTTTTGTACTATCGATTATTCTCAATCTTTCAATTATGATGTGAAGCACAAACAATTTGTAGAAACATCCACAAATTGTTTGTATGTAATAATTATTACAAGTAATTGTGTGTATCACCAAAGAATACTTTCAGATGAGGTTGGGAACCAAGTTCCTAAATATAGAAATGAGGAAGCTTGTATCACAGTCGAGCTACGGTTGAGGTTTTGTGTTCCGACACAACAATATAATTATCGGGTAAATAAATAATTATAGCAACTAAATAATCTGTATTTACCTGTGAAAAGATATTTCATCTTCTTTTTTTTTGTTTTTGGGAACTACCCTTACAGTGTTTAATGATGCAAGACGGCATTTAAAAAAATAAAAAAAATAAAAATCACTCGTGACGTGTACACAATATGGCGGTTTGTCAAACACTGCCGCGAGAATGTATTCGCTTTCTAATTCATATTTACTTTGTAGATTCATTTTCGTGTTCTTTACGGTCTATCTGGCTTTCTTTAGTGGTCTGAGCCGGTAGATATTTTAATAGGTCTGACCTTGAAATGGAGAATGATAAAATTAACTTATTTTGTAATGAAAATACCCATGACGATAGTAGATTATCAGATGCATGTAATAACAATGAATAATATTTCACGAGGGAAATTAATTCACATTTCCTACTTATCTAGTACTTACCTAGTGTATTTATGATTGAGTATATATTAGCGAGTTGTAATTAGCTCGATAAAATTGTAGTGTGAAATTACACTAAAAGTAAATCACGTTGGGGTGTAATTAGCCCTAAGTATGTATTTATTGTAATTAATAATTATTATGGGTTGAAATTATCTGTCTTGAAATTAGGTCGGTCTGAGTTGAAATTAACTCAAATTAAGTGTGAAATTACACGTAAAATTATAATCAAATATTTTGCTGAAATTAGCTACAATACGAGTTGTAATTAACTCAACTTCGGTGTGAAATTACACCTACAAATGAATGGAAAGGTTGAAATTAACCCGATAAAATATAAATATTAAAATTGTTAAAAATGTAATGTATAAAAAAATGATTAAAGATCATGTCATTAAAAACTACAATTAAAAGTCCATCAGACCAACAAACGCTTCAGCTTAATAAAAACAAAAAAGAGTCGAATATATTATAAATAATTGTTTTGAACTACTAAACTAATAGGATCAACACATAAAAATAAAAAAGCTATATAAAAATTTAAATGTCGCTTCTAGTGAAGCGCACTAAAATCTTATGTCTTTGTATTGTGATGTCCGTCCATGGTCGCAACTGTGTCAGCGAGGGTAGTAGTTGAAAAAGTATTATATTGTTGCTGCCTTTATGTATGTTCTCAAGTGAAATATATTTGTGTATTAGCCATTAGTGTGTTCTCATGTTAAGTGAATTGTATTATAATTCTTAATGAGAATAAATATTTTAAACCGAAACCGTTATAGTAAGGGTTGAGATTAACCCGAAAAAAAAAATATTTATATTAAAATTGTTATAGTCTGACTTGAAATTAACTCAAATTAAGTGTGAAATTACACGTAAAATTATAATCAAATATTTGGTTGAAATTAACCCGATCAAAAATATAAATATTAAAATTGTTGTAGTCTGACTTGAAATTAACTCAAATTAAGTGTGAAATTACACGTAAAATTGTAATCAAATATTTGGCTGAAATTAGCTAAAATAAGAGTTGTAATTAACTCAACTTCGGTGTGAAATTACACCTATATATGAATAGAAGGGTTGAAATTAACCCAATAAAAATATAAATATTAAAATTGTTATAGTCTGAGTTGAAATTAACTCAAATTAAGTGTGAAATTACACGTAAAATTATAATCAAATATTTGGCTGAAATTAGCTACAATACGAGTTGTAATTAACTCAACTTCGGTGTGAAATTACACCTACAAATGAACAGAAAGGTTAAAATTAACCCGATAAAAATATAAATATTAAAATTGTTATAGTCTGACTTGAAATTAACTCAAATTAAGTGTGAAATTACACGTAAATTATAATCAAATATTTGGCTGAAATTATCTACAATACGAGTTGTAATTAACTCAACTTCGGTGTGAAATTACACCTACAAATGAATAGAAAGGTTGAAATTAACCCGATAAAAATATAAATATTAAAATTGTTATAGTCTGAGTTGAAATTAACTCAAATTAAGTGTGAAATTACACGTAAAATTATAATCAAATAATTGGTTGAAATTAACCCGATCAAAAATATAAATATTAAAATTGTTATAGCCTGACTTGAAATTAACTCAAATTAAGTGTAAAATTACACGTAAAATTGTAATCAAATATTTGGCTGAAATTAGCTACAATAAGAGTTGTAATTAACTCAACTTCGGTGTGAAATTACACCTATATATGAATAGAAGGGTTGAAATTAACCCAATAAAAATATAAATATTAAAATTGTTATAGTCTGAGTTGAAATTAACTCAAATTAAGTGGAAATTACACGTAAAATTATAATAAAATATTTGGCTGAAATTAACTACAGTACGAGTTGTAATTGACTCAACTTCGGTGTGAAATTACACCTACGAATGAATAGAAGGGTTGAAATTAACCCGATCAAAAATGTAAATATTAAAATTGTTATAGTCTGACTTGAAATTAACTCAAATTAAGTGTGAATTTACACGTAAAAGTGTAATCAAATATTTGGCTGAAATTAACTACAATAAGAGTTGTAATTAACTCAACTTCGGTGTGAAATTACACCTATATATGAATAGAAGGGTTGAAATTAACCCAATAAAAATATAAATATTAAAATTGTTATAGTCTGAGTTGAAATTAACTCAAATTAAGTGTGAAATTACACGTAAAATTCTAATCAAATATTTGGCTGAAATTAACTACAATACGAGTTGTAATTAACTCAACTTCGGTGTGAACTTACACCTACAAATGAATAAAAGGGTTGGAAATAGCCTGATATAACTTATTAAAATTATTAGTCTGCATTGAAGTTAGCTCAAAATCGGTATGAAATTACACCTACAAATGAGTAAAAAGGGTTGAAATTCACCCAATATTATGTCTTTTATTTACAATCTGGGTTGAGAAATTAGCCCTATACAATGTGTAGTACTCAAAGTTATAATTAACTCAAAATAATGTGAAATTACACCAAAAATAGTCAATGTTTAGAATTGTTATAACCCTAATGAATATTTCAATTTTTTGATATTATTTCAATGTAACTTGTAACTATGTAAAATTTATAATAAATTATAAGTGTACTTTAGTTAGAAATGGGATAGGTTGCATAATACAATTGTGATTTCATGTATAATTATTTAATTGATGCAAAATTGTTTTAAATATATATATTATAATACATTATATCTCGGAAAATACATAATTGCAACCACGAGGACGTGTTGATAGCAGGATAGCCGAATCTGTTAGCGGTAATTCTAAATACAGTTGTGATTGTGCAGTTGACTTCCGGAACATCTCATAGTTAGATGCAATGGAGTATTGAATACATATTATTGAACTTGTCAGAATGAGGGTATCCGAATAATAAAAGTGTGGTTCCGTGAGTCGGGCGAGGTAGTATATAAAGCGGCGCGATCGGAAACAGGACAGTCTCTCTTCAGATCTCGGGACGACCACATCTCTTGATTGTGACATGAGTCACTCCTGAGTCGTAGTAGTTTTCTATTATTTGATTTGTGGTTTATTGTATATCTGTGTTTTATATCGTGTGTACGAGGCGATATTTACCTGTGGGGGAATTACAAGTCTGGTGACGAATTCCACAGGGCACCGCGGAGGAGTGAGCGTTGCCCCAACCCCCTCGTGGGGGTTGCTGATGGTATGTAAGTTACATCGTATCCGTTTAGTAGTGATTATTGTTTGGCTATAGTCCAGATGGGCTGTATCTGTGATTCATGTGCTCGTATATTTCTCGTACCTTCCGACAACCTTAATAACTATGCATATCTTTCCGAAAGTCAGTAAATAAGTGTTTTATAACAAGAATATTAAGTGTTTTTATTTTGTTAAAACCTAAGAAGGTTTTAAAAGATACTTTAATAAAACCACTATTTAAATCACAATACTACTCTGAATTACAATTCTTAAAGATCGCTGAGGTCGCTAGGTTGATCGCTGATATCACTTCGATGTTTATCTCACTATAGCTCAAACTGAACTGAACTGCCTGCGGCCCGCGAGACTCTCTATTTATACTCGTATAATTATTATTCTTCCATTCTAGAAACGACGATCGACCTCCCGAGAGTCGTCTCGAAAAAACGCTAATAAAAATAATCGAAGTTAATAATAATTGGGCAACAACCAATCGATATCCGACACTATGCATATAGAAAAATGCAAGGTATAATGGAAGGTCCATTATACCTTGCCTCAGGAGATCGATAAGAAGTGTGTGTGTATTTGTGTGCGCAGATAAGGCTTGAAGATTATTATTATTCGTAACAATATGATATTTAAAGATTTATCCTCCAACTCCTAACAGTTAAGGAGTTGTACCTTACATCATCAGCTCACCATCATAAAATGATGACTACCAGACGCAAATACCGGTGTACCTTCAGAAAATTTACGAAAAACATGTACGTATGTGCCTACAAAAAATGAGGGTTTCCCTCGATTTCCCTGGGATCCCATCATCAGATCCAGATATAGTGTCAATGGGACCACCTCGGGAGCATACCCTTTCGAATACAAAAAAATTTTTAAAATCGATCCACAATTGACGGAGTAATCGGTGAACATCCACAAAAAAAAAATACATACAGTGGAACATAGAACCTCCTCCTTTTTGGAAGTCGGTTAAAAAGTTTTCAACTTTGTCACCTTGCACGCAAATTTGAATCTTGTCGTGTGACTCGAGCGTTCATATTCCGTTAGACACCGCTCGATTTACTACAAGAGCACGGGGCTGCGGCTTGCTGTACATTTAGGTAAATATTAAAATTAATTATAAAAATATAACAACTTTAGTAATGAAGAAGGAAAATTTTAACAAACATAATAATCATATCCACGTAAAGTACTACTCGTTCTGGGTACCTTCGTTATATTACAGATTTTGTATTGACTAAACATGTATATCATAACATAGTTTCCAAACAACTAATTAAATAATCTGAGATGTGATGATTAACATAAATACATCAAATTACAGCTTACCTTTCAATATATTCCGGAATTTTGAAAAATGATAAATATATATATATATAAGTATTCATTGTTCTTCCTTTTATTGAAACACCGTCAACAGAACAGTACCTTTTGTACAAACAATTAGTTCGTTTTGAAGTTATTTTTAGCAGTTACTACCTACACGTAATATTCAACTTATTTGCGCGCGACGCGGCTAGCGTGCGAGCCGAGCGCAAAGTGGCAACCATTGCCACATAGTTCTTCCCGGGAGGCGCTTGGTGAAATACACCTAAACTGACAAGTGAAACCCCCCTGGTTGCGCGTTGTAATTTCCACCTTTGCAAAAACCGTCGAATACGGTTTTTCTAAAGGCAGAATTACGAAAAAAAGTAAATACAACGCAGGCAGCACCGAACTGTTATTGGTCTATGCAGTAGATACATACATGAACTGCTCAATGTTGGAGATTATTACTTCCATACTATTGCTGTTAAAGTAACTACCTACGCAAGATTTAGGCCGCGTACTCGAACTCAGCGGGAGCGGGGCGGGCGCGGGAGCGGAGCGGGCGCGGAGCGGCAGCGGCACGTACAAATGTATGGATTTATATGGGAGTGTTTTCGAACACAGCGGAGCGGCAGCGGGCGACGAGCGGCGGACGAGCGGTGCGCATAGAGATATTATAGATAGAGTAGGGAAGACATACAGCTGCCGGTAAGCGGAAACGTCCAAAGGTTAGAGAGAGAGAGAGAAGATCGCGTTACCCCATCTGTCTTTCTCTACTGACGCAGGCGCAGTAAAGGACTGCTTGTTATTATGATAACCTCGAATAATAAAATAAAATTAACTCTAAAATCTTCTATACTCGTATATATAAAAGAGGAAGGTGACTGACATAGAGAGAGATTAACGCGTAGCTCATACCGCTGTACCTAGAATCCTGAAATTTGGCATGTAGGTTCTTAATATAACGTAAGTGAGCACTAACAAAGGAATTTTTGAAATTCCACCCCTAAGGGGATAATCAGGGGATGAAAGTCTGCGGGAGCGAAGCCGCGTGTAAAAGCTAGTACCTTATAAAGTTGTTTGAAGTAATAAAATATAGGTACACACAGACAGATAGGTACCGCGATCGTCTCTCTCTTTCTAACCGAGGGACAGCTGAAGGCCTGGTTCCCGTCCCTAGGTCCGTAATTTTACTGCAAGAGTCACATGTTCGATGAATGGAACGTTGACTGAACGTTACTTCGAATTGAGTTTCTCGCGAAACAACTTTTTACCGATAAACGCTTCTTCTACTGAACGATTAATCGAATATTTTGTATCGAATGAATGCTTTTTCGAATCAATGTAATAATGATAATAAAAATATAAAGAAAACATATGTGGACAAAGGAACGTATGATATCTCAAAGTTATTAGATTCCCTCGATTATGTATGAAATAATAAACCACACATGTTTTCTGTATATTTTTATTTTCATTTTAAACTTATTCGTAAAAGCATTAATTCGATTCAAAAATATTCGATGAATCTTTCAGTCAAAGAAGCGTTTATCAGTAAAAAGTATTCGAAGTAACTTAACGTCATCGAACTTATTATATATTATGACTCGCACGGCTCCTCTGCTCTATCTATAATATCTCTGTGGCGGTGCGCACCAGTGTAGCGGTGTCAGCTAGGGATGGAATAAAATAGCAATCACCTGTGATTAATGATTTTCAATTTTGTCAATGTTGGGATTTTCTCAAGTTTATTTAATTATTAATATTTTATATTTATTTATTGCTATTAAAACATTTTAATCATCTTTATAACTTGTTAATTTGTTAGCTTTGTTGATGTTATTTTTTTTCATTGTGCCCTCTGTGATTTTCTATAATGATTGAGTATAGTAACCTAATACCCCCCTAACTTATCAATATGATAATAATATAATAAGTTTATTTATTCACTCTTTCTTATAGCTATTACAAAAATACAAGCGATTGTTACAAATCCTTACATTTGTAGGTTAACGTCGGCAACCATAATAGTATTAAACTGTGCTATAGCTGCCAGCGTCTTCCACTCTGGGAACTCACAATTAGGTCTTCTTCATGTTCTACAATACAGTTAACGTAACTGATTCGATCTTTAGAATAGGTATATTTTTTAAAAGTAAACTAGAATCAAAACAAAAATAATAACAAAATTATATTATGTAGGTAGAAGTAATAAAATATGTAATCGGACGTATATGTTTGCCAGCTAGGAGTATGAAATGTGCTTGCTTGAGAATTATATAATAATTAGGAGTACAAATATGTGTGTAGGTGCGTGTGCATGTTAGAGTGTGTGTGAGATGGTGTGAGTGTGTGAGATGGTGTGAGAGTGTAAGTGTGTGTCTGTGTGTGAATGTAAACATGAGATTTTACATTGAGTCTTTGTTATGAACAATTTTTTCTGTCTGATTGTGGTCAAGGGTCATAAGCCAATCTCGTATGACACCTTTGCATTTTTTAAATTTATGTTAATAAATATTAGTATATTATATATATAGTAAATTATTGTGTTTACAATTACGACTAATCAAGATTTTTTAAGGGTATCAGGCTTGGGTTGTACGATTTTTGAAAATAAATTTGAAATACTAATTTATGACGCTATTACATAAGTAGATATCATGATTTAACAAAATATTATCAAACATTAATCGTTTTCACTAGTTATTTAAAATCACTCATAATTTTTTTGTGAAATCTGTCATCCTTATAAAGCTATATTTTACAAGGTATTGTTTCTTACAACACATCACTAAACCGCTCTAGCGCCCGCTCCTAGCCCGCTGGTTTCGAAAACGGGTTAGCGTCCCCGCTCCGCTCCCGCTGCCGCTCCGCTCCCGCTCCGCTGCCCGCTGAGTTCGAAAACGCGGCCTTAGAGTTACATATAAAATGTTCCTTTATGTCAAACATCAGACGCGTTAAGCGTCGTCGGTACGAAGTTGGGCGAGTCAGCTACTACCGTATAATTTTCCAAAATATTCAAACAACAAGTAGACACTAATCACAAGTGTATATTTTACCGAACTAAATGATGAACACAATGGACCGACGCCGACGCCGCGATGATTTGAAGAAAGTGGCTGGTAGCGGATGAATTCGGACTGCTCAAGACCGGGTTAGTTGGCACTCCTCCACCTTTGTTCAGCAGTGGACGGCGATAGGTTGAAAGGATATGATAAATGGTAACATTTAACACCTTGAACAGTTTTTATGATATTTGACTGTTGGTCTCATCCTTTTATTTCGAATGATTTTCGCGTTCATTTTTTTATATTTTTAGGTGTTTTTTTTATCAGGAGTTACAAAAAAAAATCTTGAGTCGAAAGGGACATATTTAAAATTTACATTTTGAATTTCGCGAGTACCTACCTACCTACCCACATTGATGAAAACTAGCGATGCAGCGATGGGCCGAATGTGGTTTCAACCGAATACGAACTTCGTTCGAACATTTGGTAAAAAATCAAAATTCGGCCGAAGTTCGGTTCTTTTACCCGACTGCGAAAGAAGGAGGGTTATGTTTTTCGAGTGTATTTATTTATGTACATTTCTTTGGCACGCCCTGCCCTAGAGCCTAAACGGCTTGTCGTATTTTTATGTGAGTGCTTGTCAATAGATTCGTCTTAGTCGTGAGAGTGACACTGGGTACAATAAAATGGAGTAAAATCTTTAATTAATTTAAATTTATTATAATATATGTTCATTAATTTAAAACAATCTATACTAATATTATAAACGCGAAAGTTTGTATGGATGGATGTTTGTTACTTTTTCACGCAAAAACTACTGAACGGATTTGGATGAAACTTTACAGTAATATAGCTTATACATCAGAATAACACATTGGCTACTATTTGCCGCGATAACCGACATATACGCGGGCGGAGCCGCGGGCAACAACTATTCAACCACAATGAAATATAATTCATGTCATTATAATAACCCACCCTGGGTCGTTGCCGGCGCAAAAGTGCCCATGATACTAGCAGCGTTGCCCCGCTGGAGAGCAACGGACATCTTCTGCACCAGAAACGAGCCAGAGTAGGAGTCACCACATCTATTAGTAATTCGGCGTCCAATTTCCGCAATCAGACTTTTGGTCTCCGATCCCAAACTGCCCAGAGTCTCCACGGCAATGGGCACAAAACAAAAATGCGTCTCCATTGCGGCGTACTTCGGTCTCTTCCTATCAGCGGCATCCTCCGCAGCCGCCCCTGGAGCGCTGACTGTGCGGCTCAGATGCGAGGTCGCGACCGTGCTGACGCACGTAGCGTCCCACACCAAGCACTTGCCGTTCTTCCACGGCACCAAAGTCAAACCATCCGGCCGCTTCTCGTCAGATCTGCTGAGGCCCGGCGGCTCCAGCATACAGGTATATTGGCTGATATCAGAGCCCTTCGCACAATGTCGTTGAGAGCATGATGTCGCGGAAATCTACCTGAGCAACGCAACAACTCATCGCGTGATGGCCATCGGCCTCCACCATGGTGCCGCATGTGCATCGATGCGGTTCACACACCTTGCAACCCAGGCGAAGAGCCACTGCCACACGCAAAGAATCATCGTCCAGCAAGGTACCCAGGTGAGGTGACGGGAGTGCGTATAACCATGCCCCCGATTCCGATTGCGACACAGCTCTCAATCTCGCCAGATTAGCACCCACAGCATCCTCCAACATTCCCTTCAGTATCCTTTTGGCACCAATGTCGTCCCACGCCCGCTGGACATGCGGAGCAACCGGACACGGCTCTCCAGTGTTGATTGCAGTCCATGCCGATATTGCCTCGGACACATAGGGCACGTTCAACCTGTCACCATTAGTAGATAGAGAGTGTGACAGTGACAAGGCTTGCGACCGCATGCGCCGTCGCTGGTAAGGCTGGCAAGCCAAGGTCCAACAAAAAATAATAATAATAATAAAGAGAATAATAATAAATCAAAATTAAAAAAAAACAAAATTAAGGATTTTTGGTGCCATAAAGTAATCTCAAAAAATTTAATGTTTTCAATAAAATACATCGAGTGTGGTATCAAAATAAAGAATTTTTTACGATGATTACGAATTTAAAAGTTAAAAATAGGACCATTGAAACCAATAACAAATTTTCATTTTTAATTATACGATCTAAATCCCTGTTGCGCAACCAGCAAAGTATGTACGATTATTGCGAACGTATGGATTACATATTTTGCTGTCGTATAGATGGAGACGTTGTGCGGTCTTGATTAAATCATTTACATACCAAGGTCTGTCGTTCACTCTTAGGTATTATTTGTTATCGGTACTCTTGCAATCCTCCTTCCATATTTATATTCTATAGCTGTTTATGCCTGTATGAAGGTGAGGTTTTAAATTTATCGATATCGCGGTAACATTTTGTGTTGTAATGCAACTAGGGAAAAGAAGTAAATCATACCATAGATACTGCTTTTTAACCGACTTAAAAGGAGGAGGTTATCAATTTGACTTTTTTGTTACCTCATAACTTTCGACTGGATGAACCAATTTTGATAATTCTTTTTTATTTGAAAGCTAGTGCTTTCCGTGTGGTATCCCATTTCAATTTGGTCCAGTTCTTGAAGTCGGGATTTTTTGTTAAAATTTGTGATTATTGTTTTAGTTATTGAAAAGTTTACTTACTTACTTTAAGAGCCACGATCTGATGTCTTCGATTCATTATACACATTCATTTCAATTGTTTCAATACATTATTACATGCTTATTAAATACAATCGCAATTTGTTTTTATCGCACTGTAGGCTTTATTTATAGTTTTATCTTATGTTTCAATGTTAGCATGTCATGCCAAAGAATATTTATAAGTTTATAACAGAATATTTCGTTTTGTTTCAGCAACAAAAGTTTGGCTGCGGTGATTACGAACCACCTGCGAAATTGCAATGCGTCGGTGGTGCTGGAGGAGGCGGCGTTGGAGGCGAAGCTCTCACTAAGTTCTCAGTAGAAATAGTTCAACAGTTGGAATTCACCACTTCAGCTGCAGACTCGCAACCCCAACAAATTTCTACTAATGTCACGGTGAAGGCGCTAGCAAATGCTGTGAAGACCTCAAGTTCACCACCCTTGCCACAAGCACCACCCCGGGTGCCAACTCCGTTGGATTGTGAGCGAGAATGTAAAGCTGAATGTAAATCGGAAGTTGCTGACGATGATTTTGTAGGTCTCGAGGAATGCGCAGCAGCTATTGAGCGTGATGCAGCTTCCGCCTTTCCGGGACTGGCCGATCTGATCGGCGAGGAAGATGGAGGTGAAACATTCGAAGATCTAATTACGGAGATATCTGAGTATCCTGAGTTCATGAAAAATTTTGATATCGACGGTGGCAATTTAAATGGGGTGATTGGTTTAGAGCCCTCAGAGGGTGAACCTGCACCGAGACCGTATGCAGGTGGTGAGATGTCACCAGCGGCGCAAACCTTAAAACATATGGCGGAGCAGCATCAGCAGGCAGCAGGTGGCGACTGGGGGCGTTATCGCGGATACGGCGGATACCGCCCGCGGCCCGCGCCTCCTACCATGGACCATTTGCACATGACTCAACAGCAACAACTGCATTTGACGCAACCTCACCATAATCTTCAGGTAAGTGCTTAAATATAATTTCAAACACCGCAACATACGCTGAAAAGGTCTTTATCGTCCTAAAATGATTTGGGAAATGCCGTCGCTTGAATACTTTCCATAGTTCTCACCATAAATGCATCCGATTAAATAGTAGTAAGTAAATAAATATTGTTCATTTCTAGAAAAATAACTATTCTCTAATCCGTACTTCCATACTATATTAAAAATTCGAATGCAACTCAGTCTGTCTGCTATGCTTTCATAACTATACCTATATCGCTGCACCGATCTCAATGAAATTTGGCTTTGGCATGGAAATACTTTAATTCTTGTGGGAGGACATAGGAGGACTTGAGGAGGCGCGGGCAAAAGCTAGTAGCAAAGTAAATAGGTCGTAATGAAAGTTTGAAGTAAATTATTTTAAATACTTTAAAAAAAACTGTGTCTTCTATCTATACTTATAAAATAACATGTCCTGACTGACTGACTGATTCATCATCGCCGAGCGTAAACCATTAAAGTTAGGGCTATGAAATTTGGTGAGTATGATTGTTTCATTGAGTAGACACACACTAAGAAAGGAATTTCGGAATTTCTCCCCCAAACGGAGTTCGGAATACTTCCCCAAGACGGCTGGCAGGATTTGGATGAGAGAAGCTGACGATCGAACCAAGTAGCGTGCAATTGGAGATGCCTATGTCCAGCAGTGGAGTGCGATGATGATGATAAGATACGTATTTAAGCGTTTCTAGATATTCTATTCCTAAGTTAGACTGGAAGTCCGTCATTTTTTAATATAGTAGCCTGAAACTTAGTCTCGTTGTCAAATAAATGAATACTTATATCAGCATTTATGGGAATTCTATTCCTAAAGGGAATAAAATAAGGGTCGAAAGTGTGTATGAAAGTTGATTTTAATCTACTATTGATTGATTGATTGAAAACATGAATAAATTATTCATGGATACTTACACAGTTATAATTAAATACATGTAATCAACTTCCACGCGAGCAAAGCCGCGGGTAACAGCTAGTTTCTAATAAAAATGAATCGCCGAAATGTATGTACGCGCATAACTTCCGATCGCCTGCAACAAATTAAATAATTATTTTTTATGTGTTCGTTATTGTTAGAAGGCTTGTGTACAAGAAAAATTAAAAGAAACGTAAATTGAAGTAGACCTTGTGTTGCATTCTTTACTAATTAAATATTACAAGGATTTAAAAAGAGTGCTTTAGTAATTTTTCGAACTTAATGAATGTAAAAAAGTAAAAATTTAATGTCGAATGAATAGAAGTTTATTAATAACTAGCTGACCCGCCTGTGCAAACAGTTTAATTGAGCGTTCGGAACGATTGTTTATTTCGATATTCATTGCGCGGTCACTTCACGGGAATAAGTACGAGTATTGTGTATTGAACGTAATGGATCCAATACCTTAATGAAAACGTAAATAGATAATTGCTTCTAGTTCACAACATAATACTGGTTGAAAGAACATTTTGATTCTTGTTTATCTTTGTTTTTACTAAAAACTAGTGCTTACTGATGAAATGAAATGCCTCCTTTCTTCAGACTAACTTCACTACTCTTATTTTAACAGTTAGTGATTGCACAATACGGCATCGTAATGAACTTTTTGTTGTTTTGTTACGCTGCGAACGCCGTTCCGTGAATCTCGCTGCGTAATGAGCGGGCGACATTAATACTATGCACTATAGTGCAAGCTTTCGGCACACGTGCCACGCCTCTTTCACCATTCTATCCTGTTCTGTGGTTGCCACGCAGGATTTACACACATCAAAAGTGTCTAGGGATCAAGCATTTTTATGCGGATTTCTTGAGATTGAGATGTGGCTTTGGCCCTGGCCTGCTCAGTCGCCAGACTTGAACCCGATTGAGCGTGCATGGGATATGCTACAGAGAAGAGCTCTGCCGAATATGGAGGGTATCCAGTCGCAAGAAGACCTTTTTTTTGTTGTTGCAACGAACATGGGCGGCCATTCCACAGCGTGATTTGGATGAACTCATTTTGAGTATGCCAAACCGATGTTCTTGTGTTAGTTTTCGCGGTAGAAACACGGATTATTAATTGTTTAAGTTACCTAATAAAATTTTAAAGAAAACTGTTATTTCAGTCTTTTTTTCGAACTTTAATGTTAGTGGTTCAAATGTCAAAAATCCTTTTATTAGGAAAATGGCAAATTTCTTTATTAATGCAAAGGTGACTTGGTTTATCGTTACTGTGACAAACGAAAACACTTTATTTGATGAATCCTTAAAGAAAATTTTAATTAATATCAATCAGGAGAAAAGTTATTACAAAAATATATGTTGATCCCTAGACACATATGTTGATCCCTAGACACTTTTGATGTGTGTATATGGGAAAGTACTTTCGTCACCTATCTATCTTGATCAATATCTGTGCTCTGCAGCTTTATAATATTAGTATAGATTAGTATAGATTTTAATGGAAAATGTAATACATGAGCTGATGGTCGACAATTTTGTTCAAGTGCTAACACAGAAAGCATCCAGTGCTACATAATAATGTTTGTAAGATTTACTACGTATGCTGCTACGCATACTCTTAGACAAAGAAAATAAATAAAGTCATGAGAAGATGGATTTCTTCCTTAATATCTCTTACAATTTAGATATTGAAAAGTTTTCTAAATCGACTAATAAGAGAAATACCTTTCTGGGAATGGGATTCGAACTAGAAAAAATCTGTTCTTCCAAAATTATCACAGAACTGCACAGGTATATGTAAGAAAGTGCAACTAAAACTGCATGCTATTCTCAATCCACAAAATACATATTCATATGCCAAAGCTTATATAAATACAACTTTGATGCAGTTTTGCCCTTACCACAACCATTTAAAATACACTGACGGACTCATAAACTGCATCAAACTTCAGGATTACTTTGAAATGGTTTTTTTAATAAGTATGCAAACTTTTTAGATTAAATTATATAAATATAGATAGACGGGCTCTTAATTTTAAATGAAGCAATATTTAAAAATAGACGAAGAATATAGCCGGGAAAAGAAAATTTACTCGTAGTATCAGATTTGCGTGTTTTTTTAAATTGTTTCTTATTCTTTTGACAATTGAATTATTGTTACCAGCAGAATTGTTGGGTTAGCTTTTAACTCATCGAGAGTTTCTGAACCATAATATGGATACTTCGTCCGAACAAGCTGCTCAAATTGTAGCATTGGTGCGGGAGGGCTTGGATCAACGAACGATTAGTAGAAATTTAAACCAGTCTACGGTTTCTAGAATATACAGAAGGTTTGTGGAGACACGTTCTTACAAAAGGAGGCGTGGTACAGACAGAACTCGAGCAACCACCGGTCGTGATGACCGATTTATTGTTACAACTTCCCTGCTAAATCGTTTCCTCACGTCAGTTAACATCAAAACAGAGCTTAATGAAGTGCGTGGAGTAAACGTCATGCATGAACAATAAGAAGAAGGTTAAAGGAAGCGGATATCACCCCTTTTAGACCAGCAAATGGTCTAAAGTTGTCTGTAGCTCACAGACAAGCTCACTTAAGATTTGCGCGTGATCACCTAAATTGGACAGATGAGCAATGGGCCTCCGTATTGTTCACAGACGAGTGTAGGACATGTTTATATGGTGCAGATGGTCGCAGAAGAGTCTATCGTCGACGTCGGGAGCGATATGCTCAAAGTTGCATTGAGGAGCGTGTTCCCTTTTGGAGGCGGTTCGTGCATGGTCTGGGGTGGCATATCGATGAACGGGCGAACAGAACTTGTATTCATAGACATGGTCCGTCAAAACGGGTGTAGAGGTGGTTTGACTGCATATCGCTACATAACAGAGATCTTAGAAGATAACGTGGTGCCTTACATGGGATTCATAGGCGAAAATTTTACTTTAATGCAGGATAATGCCCGGCCACACGCTGCTGCACAAGTTTGACAATATTGCGAAGAGGTTGGGATACGTACAATGAATTGGCCGGATCTTAATCCCATTGAGCATCTTTGGGACAATTTAAAAAGAGCTGTATATGCGAGAAATCCTGTGCCTACGACAGTGGCACAACTAAGAACAGCACTTTCAGAAGAATGGGACAATATTCCGCAAGATGTTTTAATAGCCCTAATCAAATCTATGCGGAACCGATTAGAATCCATAATAAGGGCACGTGGAGGTAATACACCTTATTAAAACATAAAAAAACCCTTGCATAAAGCTTGTGTCTATTGTTAAAACCATTTTTTTAATTAAATCAATTTTCTTTAAATTTCTGTTTTTCTTCAAAAAAGTTTTAAGGTCCTTTCCAGTACAGGATATGACCCTACGCTGTTTTAAAGTTAACGAACCAATCTAAACGTTTCAATTTAAATCTGTGTAGAAAGTTTGCATACTTGGTTAAAATATTTATTTCAAAGTCGTTTTTTATTTTGATGCAGTTTATGAGTCCGTCAGTGTATATGCTCAGTGAGCCCCAAATATTTACACGAGTACATAGACACGTCAGAAAGTGTTACGGGAGGGTGTTCATGTATAGATTATAATGTATGTACTTACTTTTATACTTATAAGTACCATGACATTTACATATCCATACTTATATTTTAATTGCGAAAGTAACTCTGTCTGTCTGTCACGCTTTCACAGCCAAACCGCCGCACCGATTCAATGAAACTTGGTATGGAGATACTTTGATTCTTGAGGAAGGATAGGCTACTTTTTACTGCGATAACCGACAAACACGCTGGCGGAGCCGCGGGCAGAAGCTAGTTTAATTATATATTCATACGGAAAGTACTGATGTTACATAATCGGTATACCATAACTTTATATTGCCTGACGTTCAGACTAGGTGGAACCCTGTAAGGGATTACCATATTGAACTTGACCACAGGTATAAATCTGTGGCCAAGTTCAATATACAATAAATATATTATGTTACCGTGAGATTGTCAAAACCTTTAAATTGTAATCTATCTCGAGATTGTAAACTGTTGAAAGATTGTGAACTGTAATATACTGCTTACAATTTAAAGTATTATTTTTGTAGTTAGATTATATTCTATCGAAGTGAAACCGTCAAATTGTGATAGGGTATGCGAAGGATCGCATCTCGCGCGCTGATTAGTTGAACAGCATATGTCCTGCGCCGCCATATTTGTTTGTTAGTTCGTTTATTGCCGAATGTAAAGTATTTTTGAGATTTTAAATTGATTTCATGTTGACATACCTCACAACTTTAGAATGAGTTACATAAAATTGTTGTAGAAGTAAAATGAATTTGTGATTAATCAAATAAGTTCTACCCTAACCTAACTCTATCACCACTGTAAGACCGACCAATCAGGGACAGTTGAGAATATAACGCGCGACAGATTGAGATTTAACGATTTTACGTTGATGCATTATAATCTAACGAAAAAAAGTAAGTTAAATTGTAAGCAGTATG
Source organism: Diaphora mendica (assembly GCA_949125395.1). NCBI lineage: Eukaryota > Metazoa > Arthropoda > Insecta > Lepidoptera > Erebidae > Diaphora > Diaphora mendica. Next base: position 35,649,601 of record OX421310.1, on the reverse strand, counting down.
TCACAGTTGACAATCTTTATACAGTTTACAATCTCACTAGGTAGATTACAATCTTACTTTATTTACAATCTGTTGTCATAAACATACAATATTCGTCGTTTTTTATTGAAATATAAAAGTTGTTTGTAGCGTGTTGTAATACTGATACCTATAATATTTATTTTACTTATAACTAAAATCATGTGTGTATAAATATATATAAAATTCAAAACGCAGTAACAAATAGTTTCAGTCTAGAACTGAACCCTGCTACGCGCAATGTAGTAACTGATAGCGTTGTCGCTGAGCAAAGTTTTTTCAAGTTACCAAGTGTCAGCCTCCAAATACAAACTGTAACAGAGATTTCCAGAAATTAGTTCGAATGACTTTAGGTGCGGGAAAATAAATGTAAACTGTGATGCTGCCATAATCATAGTTATAAAAATGTTAAAAATAAAATCAGCGAATTTTTTCTTCAGTTGTATTCACTCTTTATTGAGTTTTCAACCGCCACGATTAAGATACTTTATTAAAAAGTACAATAATTTCATTCCGTTACATAATCATAAAACGACTGTAAATTGCGTTCAGTAATTATTGGAATACTTTTTGTTGAGTAATTCATGACGTGAAAAGACATAAAAAACATGGAGTCTGGTGTAGTATCGACCGGGGAGAGAATGCGCGCGCTGCCTGTCGCGCCGAGCCTGCCACACGTACCGCGAGTACTTTGAGCCGAGAGTGTGACGTACTGGCGTCTATGCTCATGTTGTTTCTACTTGTAGAACAACTAGCTAGAGATGGAGCTACATATTCATTTATGGGGAACGGATATTTTCACTTGTTTCGCTGATTGTCTCGCATAAGTTGGAAATCGAAACTTCTGTACTGAAGAAACTTATACCCTTAGTCTAATTCAAACACTTTTAAGAACTGAGAAGTTTATAATGAAAGTAAGGTTGAAAATGATTGTTTGTTTGTTATACTTATAAATAATACGGCTACTTCAACTTATTAAAGCAGAAAGAACCTCCTGTTACCTGCTCGCGCGTTGCTAATCCCGCCAAAAAGCCTTCAGTATTCATTTGTGTTCTTCTTTTCAAGAACCCGGTACTGCAGTTAGGAATGTTTTAGAAGTAATTTAAATGAAACTATTTAAACTAAAATCACGTTGGTACCTTCCATTTAAAAAAAAAAAACCTATGTCGATTGATCTGAACCGTATATTTTTAGTGGAATGCAAAGCACTACTAATACTGATTCCGTTAATTTTACTGATTAGTACATTATTTAGAGGCCAAAGTAACCAAAAGCTTCGCAAAGGCGAAAGTTTGTGTGTATGTTTGTTACCTCTTCACGCAAAAAGTACTGAACGGAAACTTTACAGTAATATAGCTTATACATCAGAATAAAAAGCTCTCCACACGATCGGAACCGACCGACCAAGGTCACCTTGGTCGAATTGGAACGCCTTCTACACGGTAGGAACCAACAGCCAACCGTCGTGTCCAACCAATTTCTATTCAACTGCCTCGGTGGCGCAGTGGTAGCTACGCGACTGCTGTTCTTGAGGTCTCGGGTTCGATTCCCGGATCGTACCAAATGTTTGTATGATCTGCAAATATTTATTTTGGAGTTTACGTGTTTTCTATGTATAATATGTAAGTATTTACAAAAAAATATATATAAGTATTTATATCAGTTGCCTAGTACCCATACTACAAGCTTTGCTTAGTTTGGGACTAGATGGCGTGGTGTGTTAGATGTCCGAAATATTTATTTATTATTTACTAGCTGACCCGGCGAACTTCGTACCGCCATATTTACATATCTGTCTCAGCTTCCCACAGGCAGTGTACAGTCGCGGTGAAAAAAAGAGACTTTTCCCGTTATCTTTTATTTTTTTTCTTTCTAGCAAAAAAAGAATGAATAAAATCGGACTATGCGTTATTGAATTACAACTAACTACATATTTTGACTTTCATCCCCTCTCTCCAGGAAACCGTGCTGAATTTCGGGATAAAAAGTATCCTATGTCCTACCTCGTAGCATGAAGTCAAATCGTGCTAAGTTTCATTTGAATCTATTCCGTAGTTTCGTCGTGATGCGCGGCCAAGATACAGACAGACAGACAGACAGAAGGACAGACAGACAGACAAAAATGAAAGAAATTACAGTTTTTTTCAGTATCGATTATAGAGACCCTCCAAAAAAAAATATAAAAATATCTATAATGTACAGAATTGGACCTGTTACATTTTTATTATAAGTATTGATTTATTTTCGTGGTCGGTCGGTGGTTGACTTAACTAGTTCATAAGTAAATGAATATACAATTATATAAATTCGGTCAGAATCTCTTGATCGCGGTGTTCGTTTTGTGAATCCATTGCATCAATAGAGTTATGATTTCATGCATAGATTGCAACACACGATGACGTGCGCCAGCGACGAATGACAAGCGCACACTAAAGCGCTCGCGTCGGACAACAGCGTTCCACACGGTTGGAACCGACCACCGACGCAGCCCGTCGGAAGGGATGCGCTTCCGATCAAGGCCGTTGGGACCAACCAAACATTCGGTCGGACAACCGGCTTCTACACTGTCCATTTTTATAACAATCCGACCAGGGCCGGATCTACCATATGGCTTTTTGGGCTTAAGCCCAGGGCCCCGTGGATTCCAGGGGCCCCAAGTCAAGTTAAAGTAAAAAATAGACGATAATGCGTGTCAAACGGAACGGGGATTTCCCCATCGATTATTTACGGACGACAGTATGTTTTCTTAATTTTCTAGAGTTGTAGATACTGCTTCATCAATTTTACACGTTACGATTTAATATTTAAATAACGATTTTGCTCACATATTAAATATTTATCATAGTTTTTATTCCTCTTACGTGATTAATGTTAATACTTAGAGTATTTCTAAATACCATGTGATAATAACTATGTTCCGCTAATTATACCCACATCTATAAGCATATTTGGCTCATATATCTTGCTACCAGGCCATAAAAACAAAAAAATGTGAGTGAGTCTATGGGTGAGTCTATAATACGGGGGAATTCCCGCCGCTTATCACCTAGGGTAATTTTGTTCTTTTTTTGCAGTTCTGTTCTCAGTCCCAGATCTATCTCATAATGATCAGTTAACTATCGTACTTCGATACTGTTTTCGGGGAAAAGTGTACGAAAGATGTATATCGTTAACTAGCTGATCCACAAAACCTCGTTTGCGTCTCGTATTGGCCGTAGATGATAATTTTCCACCGTTTTTGAAACATTCTTCATTTGTGCTCCGCTTCTATTAGTCTTAGCGTGATAATATATAGCATATAGCCTTTCTCGATAAATGGGCTATCTAACGCTGAAATATTTTTTCAAATCGGACCAGCGGTTCCTGAGATTAGCGCGTTCAAACAAACAAATTCTTCAGCTTTTATTATTAGTATAGATTAAAATTGGTAGTCATAGTAGCTTACATTTATTTAATGTTTTACAGGACTTTTTGAAAAAAAATGCATTACCATTCGATAACTGTAGGGGACAGTCAAACGGTCGTGCGGTCCATGGCCCTTTATGGGGCCGCAGTATGGGTGGAGGCCCTGAGGGCCAGCACTATCGCGCTATTGCGTCGACCGAAACGAGTGCTGGCCATCAGGATCATAAAGGTGTACCCGCACTTTATCACTGTCTCAAGGAGGCGCGGAAGTTGGAAAGGTCTCCTGAGATTCGAGATATCAAAGATCAGAAATCCCAACTCCGGAGCGGGACCGGGACAGGTTTAGAACTCTGCTGGTCCACCAGGCCCGAGAATGGGCTTGGTACCGCAAACGACTCAGGCGCCGGTGGTCGCAGAACGATCTCCGTCCTCCATAAGCGCAAGCCTAGCAAACGCAGGCCGGGGTAAAGGCGCAAGCACTTTTTTGTAGCAAGAGAACATAGGGGTTCGTGCTCAGGAGGGGGGCCATCTACAAAACCTAGGTGGCCTGTGGTACGTCGAGGTTCCAGGGATTTCCTTTCGAGGGCGCACCTGGTTCCCCGGCTCCTGGTACCCGAGGTGGCCTGTGGTTTTAGTCGGTTCGAGTCCGACATGCCTCACGGTGGTATCAAGGGGGATTTCCGCACAAAATAAGGAGACAGTCAAACAACAACGCTGCTAATATGGCGGATCGTTACAATGGTGTAGAAGCAATACTAGAACAAAAAAATAAATCTGCAGATTACGTGCCATGTGCTGCGCATTCTTTTAATCAAGTTGGTAAAGAATCTGTGAAGGTTGAAACCGAAATCGTACTTTTTTGAGAAGTGCAAAAATATATGTTATTTACTACTACTACAAAATGGTATCGCCACTACGATCCTGTTAAAGCTTTAAAAAATAACTATGATAACATTATGAAAGTTTTGATTAGTTTCAGCGAAAATAAAGAGGAAAAAAGCTGATTTTTGAAATGAGGCAAGAAATTTATTCAATAAACTGGCAATTTTGTTTATTTTTTATTGGGAAGAAATTATTGAAAGATTTAATTCAGTTAACAAAAATTACAGAGTCCTGGTTGTGTAGGATATAAGTTAATTGTGTCATTAAAAGAGATCAGTAGCTAAAGGATTACAAAGATAAAGCCAAAAACTAAGTATAAACTACAGACACATTATTATACTAACTAACTACTATTATCAAAGTATTCTGATAATTGTACAGAGACAGTCGCAGTAAACGGTGCAGAAAAGTGTAAAATAGACAGTATTCAGTTAATTTCAGTTTATTCAGTGCAGTTTCAACGCAAAATGTTGCACTGAATAAACTGAATACGGATTTAAATCAAAGAAGTTAAGTTTATGAGACATGTAGAAAAAAAAATGGTTTTGCAAGAAAATATCGTGCAACACATTGATTTCGAAAGCACACGTAAGGTTATCGACTATTATACCGATAATGTGGATGAATGTTTAGTCAATGAATGCATCTAATTAAAAACTTATTTGATTCAGTCGACAGAGTCCTATTCATCTTGCGTAGACGTTTTGCGAATATTTATGAAAATAAGCTTGTTGACGTATTCCTGAATTGCTATACAATCTTAAAATATATTTAACCTCACTAATCACAAGTTGTGAAGCCGAGCGATGGCATATATAGGCTTTTATCCATTTTGTCCATAAATGTTGTTAACTAAGAATTTAGAATGTGAGAAGCAATTTAAATTAAATTTGCCATAGGAAAGTGCAGAAAGTTTGCTTTATCATTTGTCAATTTAATTACGATTGTACTTATTAAACACTAAAAAGCCTTAAGGCTTAATATTACAAAACAAATTAAATATTTTATCGTTTAATTTTTATCCTATATATTTGAGTAATTGTTTGATTGATGATTGTCACGCCGCTTTTTACTGCGCCAAGTGTTGCGGATTCAAATCCCACATGGGAAAACACTTTGTGTGATCCACATTATTATATATTGTTGTTATAACTCTGAGTGTTCTTTCTTTGTGTTCGTTACACGTATGTTTATAGAGTCCCCATCGACACAGGATGTATATTCCTAATGCGGGAGTTGTCTTTAAGAAAAAAAAATTTGGTGGGCCCCTAAGTAGTATTAGCCCAGGGCCCCCTAAACTCACGGTCCGGCCCTGAATCCGACCATGGTCACCTTGGTCGGTCGGTTCCGATCGTGTGGAGCGCTTTTAACACAAAGGCCTATTTGCCGCGATAACCGACATATATACGCGGGTGGAGCCGCGGGCAACAACTAGTATTATACTAATTTGTCAAATAAAGTAGTTAATAAGATCTAGAAATCGCTTGGCGCACAAATTTCAATTGTTTGAATGTTTTATTGACCAGTATAACTTGACTTATAAATTAAGTTAATATTTGGCATTAGCTGTAGTCGATGTGTACACTTAATTACATTTGTCTATGTGTAAGTGTTATTTATTAATCACGTGCTTGTATTGCGAATAAGCAGATGTATCGAAAGCCATATGTTTTATTTTAAGGCCGCCCCATTGTAAACAAGGCCTGAATCTGCCTGACACAATACTTTATATTGGAATGGTGTCTTACAACAATACTCACCTATATTAAATTGCCAACACATTAGGCAATAATGTTAAAATGATTAAATTTTATTGATGATCGAATGACTCAAAATGATTTGTGTTACCATATTGTTTTAATTTTTTCTGGCTATCGTCAATTTTATTACAAAAAAAAACAATTTTAGATATCGATTAATTACTAATGTTACTTTGCTATATTAATGTACCTACATGTATAATAATGTTAAATCTTAGAGTCGAAGCTTGGAATCGAAAACAATTTTCTGTTCATTCATTTTTCTTTTTCACTTTTAATAGTTCGCTAATATTCATTATAAATAGTCAATTAATAGGGGTAATGACCTTAGTGCCGACTTTCCCGTTATGACGACTTTCATAAAATATCATGCACATCTGTTACCTTTATGCCGAATATTCGTGATTCATTAAAATTCGCCCGTTTATGCCGACTTTCACTTTATGCCGACTTTTATAATTTATCTATAATTAGGTTCAGTAAGCCGAAAAAATTCAATAACGTAGTTTTCAGTACCAATTTGCCGACTATTTGTACAGTTATATGCAATTATCTTATAAATACTGAAACTCAGTATAATGGTATTAATAAAAAAACGTTAATAGAGATAATTTAATACAATCTTTAATGGATTTTCGTATAAATTAATCAAAATTAAAGTATTCTTTTTCATAAAAAAAGTGAATTTACCTTTAAACTGACTTAAAAAAAAGCGGCCAAGTGCGAGTCGGACTCGCCCATGAAGGGTTCCGCAGCAGCAAGTAACATAATATAATTTTTATTTTATATTTGTGTTGATTGAATGAAAGGTAAATTGCAGTTTACGATTTATGACGTATTAAAAAAACTACTTACTAGATTTCGTTCAAACCAATTTTCGGTGGAACTTCCACCGAAAATTGGTTTGAACGAAATCTATTAAGTAGTTTTTGTTAAATACGTCAAAAAATGGTAATGTATATCATATTTTTTTTTTAGTTTTATCATTCTCTTATTTTAGAAGTTACAGGGGGGGGGGGGCACACATTTTACCACTTTGGATCTGTCTCTCGCGCAAACTATTCAGTTTAGAAAGAAATGATATTAGAAACTTCAATATCATTTTTAAAGACCTATCCATAGAACCCCACACGTATGGGAATGATGAAAAAATTTTTTTTTAATTTTACAGTTCTATGTAAAAAAACAATAAGTTTTGGGGGTCCCCACCCCCAAAACTTATTGTTTTTTTTTCTATTTTGTGTGAAAATCTTAATGCGGTTCACAGAATACATCTAATTACCAAGTTTCAACATTATAGTTCTCATAGTTTCGGAAAAAAGTGGCTGTGACATACGGACGGACAGACAGACAGACGGACGGATAGACAGACAGACATGACGAATCTATAAGGGTTCCGTTTTTTGCCTTTGGCACGGAACCCTAAAAAGGAGGAGGACTTCAATTCGTCGCAATCTTTTTTTATAAAATGTTCGTCGAAATTTTCGTCATTTCTGAACCGATTAAAAAAAATATTTTTGTATTTAGTTTGGTGTAGCTCTCAGGCGAGGGAGAAGATACTCTAATGAAGGGATTGCAAGGAAATTAAAGGTAGACCTCTCGATTTATAGGCACGTATTATGTATTTTATATATTTTTATATATAAAATTCTCGTGTCACAATGTTAGTTACCATACTCCTCTGAAAGGACTGGACCGATTTTTATGAAATTTGGTGTGCATATCGGGTAGGTCTGAGAATCGAACAACATCTATTTTTTATACGCCAATTTTTTTTTATGGCAAAACAACGTTTGCTGAATCAGCTAATATTTTCTAAAAGTATTCAAATATTTGCGTCTGATAGTTGTGACCTTATTAAAAAAATATATAAGGCATCCCAATATTTATTTAATCATCTAGAAAATTTCATTATATTTATCTAAATCAGATAAATAATGTAAAACTGCACCTCTTTACTTGTTATTCATGTATTTCTTGTTTGTCCATCTGTTAATATTTAGTAATATTAGGTCTTTACCTATGAAATTGCCGTTCTTCAGTACTGGTCATTTGAAATAAAAAAAAGTTTGTAATGGCTCTGTATTCTAAATTCAAATTAATTTTGTTTTTAAATCATGACATTCTATTTACAAACTCAGTCTTTTGTTTTTTGATTAGCGTTGTATTTTCATTACATTTCAACATTTTTCGTCATAATGAATACTTTAAAAATTCGTGTGATTATGCAATATGATTTCCGTCGTGGCACCAACGCGACACAAACGGCACGTAACATCAAAAACGTTTACGGAGAGAACTGTACAAACGAACGCACAACCCGTTATTGGTTTTCCCGGTTCGGTTCTGGAAATTTTGTCTTGAAAAATGAAGCTCGTGGTCGTCCGGAGACTTTGGTTAACAATAATGAATTAAAGGCGATTGTGGAAGCTGACGAAACTCAATCTACAGCTGAGCTAGCAGCAGCTTTTAATGTAAGCATCAAAACAATATTGATCCATTTGCGACAAATTGGCAAGGTAAAAAAGCTTGATAGATGTGTTCAATTCTCTCGCCAATGCAACGTTCACCTTGGGAAGTTTATAATGCTAGTAGGGCCCATTTGTACAGGCATTAAATCGCTAACCTAATTCACTAGCGAGAGCAATGAACCACGGCGTTCCACCGTGTTCCTATTCTAAACTAATGTAATCAAGCACTTACCGGAGATGTGTGAATTCCTTGATATCGGCGTTCCAAGAGATCTCTTGGGTAGTTTCCTCTCTGCGTCGTCGCACATACATCCTCCTAAAAAGCTTGCGGGCTCCCGAAATCTCGTAATTACAAGACACCCGATTCAGCTATCACGGATCGCGCCTATGACGTGACTACAAAACTCGCGAGTCCAAATCAGACCAATCATAACGGTAAACCACTAAAGGGACCGGGTTGAATTGACAATTAGCTAAATAAAATTAAATTAACTTAAACCGGCAGTCAAATACGAAGCTCTTCTCTGTCTTAACCTCAAACGTCAAACAAGAAAAATGACAATCAAAAATGTTGCCATTACAATGACGTTCGAAATCCAACAGATGGGTGCCCCACGACCTTAACGATCGCCAGCGCAACGTACGCGTCGAGACCTGCCTTGCGCTGCTCAACAGGCAAAGAAATGAAGGAATTTTGAAACGAATTGTTACGTGCGACGAAAAATGGATTCTGATCGACAATCGAAAGCGCTCAGCAAGTTGGTTAGACCCTGGTTCAGCACCAAAGCAATGCCCTAAACCAAAAATGACCCCTAAAAGATGATGGTCACTGTTTGGTGGTCTAGTGCGGGTGTGATTCACTACAGCTTTTTACAAAACGGCATGAGCATTAATGCAGATGTGTACTGTGAAGAACTGGAGAGAATGATGGAGAAGCTTGCACATCTGCAACCAGCTTTGGTCAATCGGTCGTCCCCACTGCTCCTTCACGACAACGCGCGACCCCATACTGCGCAACAGACAGTCTCCAAGCTGCAAGAGTTGGGGTTGGAAGCTCTCCCTCATCCGCTATACTCACCAGACCTTGCACCTACCGACTATTACTTTTTCCAAAGTTTAGACAACTTTTTAGTGGGTAAAAAAATCAATTCCCGAGAGGCAGTACAAAATGCCTTTGAAGAGTTTGTTGGCCTCCCGTCCAGCTGATTTTTACAAGAAGGGCATCAATAAACTGCCAATGCGTTGGCAAAGATGCGTCGATTGCTTGGGTGATTACTTCGAATAACAGAAATAAAAAAAATTGAAAAAATAAGTACTTTCACTTATTGCATACAAAACGGCAATTTCATAGGTAACCTATTAATTACTATATGGAAAAAAGTGGAGAAACATTTTGTTCGTGAATGTATAAAAATCGGCAGATCAAAACTCTAATTGGGATTTTTTTAAATATGTCAAGATCAAAACGGTAACAAATTTTAGTAAAATTGAAAAAGTCGGCATAAGCGTGCGAATTTTAATGAATTATAAAAATTCGGCATAAAGGTAACATATTATGTATGATATTTTGTGAAAGTCGGCACGAAGGTGCCGACCGACTGCCGACCCATTAGTAGGCTAAATTCACAAAATAATTAGTCATTATTGTAACAAAGGATTCAAGTGACGAATCACGTGTGTTTAATGTTTCACTTGTTTATTAGTCAAACTTTAAATTATAATTACCACAATTGTTAAGTTTATTTTTAAAGACAACGCCCGCACTAGGAATATATGATTCTGCGTCGCTTGGAACTTGGAACTTTACATTTATTGAAACGGATATAAACAACATTCAGACTCAGAACAACAATTTGTGGATCACACAAAGTGTGGTTCCATGTGGGGGGATTAATCCCACAACACACGACTTACCAGCGAAGTAGAAGGTGACCGCCGAAGTCGTCCGTGCAGTAAATTTCTTATAGAAAAAATATTTCAATACATATCACTATTGATAACATTTAAAATTATTTACTGATAGTTGCCTTGGTTTATGCAAATGCACTTGTTCCTGAAAATTAACGTCGCTGTAAATTCTGTGGTACAGATTTTTTTTGTAAAGTACCATATATTTAACTTGTATAATATAAATAATATGTCTACAAATGGCTATAAATGGAAATTACCTAGAATCAAATGAAAATAGATTTCATAGAGCAACAACGTGTCTCAGCAAGATGTAAGAATATACAGAGGATACATATTATTATTAAGAGTATTTGTGATAATCATGTTTAGAAAATATTCGTAACCCATAGTAATATTATAAATTCGAAAGTATCTCTGTCTGTATGTGTCTTAACGCAATAATCCACATACACACTGGCGGAGTCGCTGACAAAAAACCAGTCTAAGATATAATTTTGCTCTTATAGGACTACTCCTTTATCTGCTCGTGATCGTTTTTTTCTAATTCCTTGTAATTGTTCTACTCCACACGCTTTACCTTAAGTAACAATGCGTTTAAGAAACCATACATGAATTGCGGTGCGACTGTTACTCTGGATTTTCCTCATATTGATAAAAATAAATATAATTAGGCATATCTACCCATTGAATACGTAGGAAATTGGGAATAACCCCATATGTGTAACCAAACACTTATTATTACAGGCATAATAATATGGGTATCCGTTACTCTATCTGTATACTAGATGGCCCTGCAAACATATATTTTCAGATATTTTAGTAGTTACAAGATCAATCATTGCTTAAAAACAAACGCCTATTTGTAACAAATAATTTTAATCAAACATTTCTCCAAGAAAATACTACTTCATCAAATCACGTTTGATTCTAAACGTATAATCATGTTAGTCTACTGAGTCTGAAAGAGCAGGAACCAGCAACCAGTTTTTATTTACATAATTATCTAATTCGCACAGCTTCTACTAAAGTTCTGTAACAAGAGAATCAAAACACATAATAAAATACTTTTGCCCGGGGCTCTGCCTGCGTGTATATGTCGGTTATCCACAAAAATAGTAGCCTATGTTCTTCCTCAAGAATCAAAGTATCGACATGCCAAATTTCGTTGAAATCGAAGCAGCGATTTGCCATGAAAAAAAAAAACACAGATTGCTTTTGAATGTATAGTACGGATGCTGAAGAAGAATGATATACCACACCATACCATACTTACCATTGTACCATACTTTAATTTTAACTGATTTTGCTGAATTGTTCAATGTACTTCAAAAGTACTAAAAATAGAACAATATACAGTTTTTAAAATGAATCATTGTACAAAATTTTAGTTGAAACAATTTTATGATATGATACACCCACTCAAAACAAGGTTAAAGTATTCATAGTCGAGTGACGCAGAAACTCGTTCCATGTGTTATTAGAACAATATGTATCACATTCAAATCTTGGTTTCGAAAGTAGTGACACCGACACGGCCGATGACATTAGAAGTGTATGAATGGAATAAAAAGAGTAGGCTCCCGTCGATTGCTTCCTGTGTTCGCCAAGGGAGCTAGACGACCACGTGTCCTTTCCTATAATCGCTACATCAAATTATAAATCATCTCATGTGAAAAAAGTTTTTAATACCATCTATTTCTATAATATTAATAAATTTATACTAACTAGGTATTACAATTATGAAAAAAAAAATAGTACAAATATTGATCTTTTTTGGTTTGTAGCAAAAGTTTTGTCACATCGGTGTGCGCATACTGCGCATGCAAGTTGTCGAGCCCCCCCACCAGCCTCACAATAGTGGTGTACGAATTATTTCGAATCAAAGTGATTAATTGACATTGTCCTTATTCGCAATGAGGATGGTGACCGCCACTCCTGGATTCTGTTCATGCTTACCATCAGGCAGGGCAGAGTCATTTTGGCAGCTAATTATTAAAAAAAAAAAAAGAAGACCTACTTGTACAAATGTTGTGCTGTTTTGCTGTAACATTTGTTTTTCTATTTTTTGGGAACAGTAAACTATGATTTTGAATGATAGGTAAGCGTTCCTTTCTGAACTTCTTGTGTGTACAACGGATATGCAAAATATCACGATGATCAGTTGAGTAGTTAACGCGTGAAAGCGCAACGAACAAACAACTTACATTCGTATTTATAAAATTAGTAAGGAATTCACAAGTTAAAATTTTCCATTCTGAGAAATGAAAAAGTGAAGTATTTTTGGCAGCGGCCTAGGTAATCGTTATCGTTAGCGAAATAGTGCGTAGGCCGTGGGTAGCTCTATTTCCGCAGCTAGGCTAGGACCGACGACGTTGTAGTCAGGGGCAAGTGACGTCATACCTAACGCGCCCTCCGCTCTGCGACATCCTTTGGCATTTTATTTTAAAAGCAATATCGGCTATCTATATTTGGAGCTTGCTTTATCCCTATTAAAGAAAAGAAAATTAAAGCACTTACAAAGGTACAACTACGCTTTCCTTATACCTTTTAGTGTCTATAAAAGTGCGTGCAGGTATTTTTTCTTTTTTGACGGGTATCTAAAGATGTATTACTTTATTAATATCTAATCTACCTATTTAATCTTTTTAATGAAAAATCTTTACATTTGAATACCGAGAACAATGTTTATGGCCATTTGTAAGGTCCGGTTAAGTGTTTTCCCTATTTCCTTACGTTGCTGCTATGAAGTCATTGTAGGATTCTTAGAACATTAGAGGATATAATATATTGAAGGTTTGTCAACCATAGATTATTCGACTGCGCAAGCGTGATTTCTACGAACTTTTCGCTACACTGGCGCTAACATTGTTGTCATGGGATCTGAAAATGACTGGAATGCTAATCGCGGTGTAAAATAAACACCTTAATTGTGTTGCAGACAATTAAGGTTATAGCAAAAATAATTTGACGATTTCTTTTTGCCGTTCCCAAAATGTTCGTTAGAAGCTAACAACTTTATAATAACCGTGGTAAAATAATTACGCAATACAAAATATTTAGTGGTAAAAGACAAACCATTACTAAAGCATACCTCAAACATTATTCATATAGAATATTTCTACCTGCGTTCTTGATAACAATTCCAGTTTGGGTCATACGAAAAAATGATACACGAATGGATAACAGAAGTGCCGTTAGCTCGTCTGGCTTGACAATAGTGTAAACAGTACACGGCTTAGCAGAGTTAGAACGATATCATATTGTTAGAGAAAAACAAAAATCGCGGGTGCAGCCGGATGGAGAGCGTTCCAAACAGGTTTCTCGTGCGTCGAGACTCGAGTGCGGTGGGCCGATGACGTGTGGTCGTCTCGTTCGCCAGAAAGACAGCTGTCATCGCGCTTTACTTTTGATGTATTGCCATTATTCTACTTGTAGATCAGTGTCCCTGATTTAAAACTAGGAAAACAACCAAATCAGCGAGGTACAAGAAGCCTTAAGCGTTTGCGTTTTTAGGGTTCCGTGCCAAAGGCAAAAAACGGAACCCTTATAGATTCGTCATGTCTGTCTGTCTGTCTGTCCGTCCGTCTGTCTGTCCGTCCGTCTGTCTGTCCGTCCGTATGTCACAGCCACTTTTTTGCGAAACTATCAGACCTATAATGTTGAAACTTGGTAAGTAGATGTATTCTGTGAACCGCATTAAGATTTTCACACAAAAATAAAAAAAAAAACAATAAATTTTGGGGGTACTTAGAACTGAAACTCAATTTTTTTTTTCATCAAACCTGTACGTGTTTTCATCATCATCAAACCCAATCTATGGATAGGTCTTCAAAAATGATATTGAGGTTTCTAATATCACATTTTTCTAAACTGAATAGTTTGCGCGTCAGACACTTCCAAAGTGGTAAAATGTCCCCCCCCCCTCATGTAACTTCTATAATAAGAGAATGATAGAATTAAAAAAAATATATGATGTACATTACCATGCAAACTTCCACCGAAAATTGGTTTGAACGAAATCTAGTAAGTAGTTTTTTTTATTACGTCATAAATCCTAAACTGCAATTTACCTTTCGTTCAATCAACACAAATATAAAAAAAAATGTTACTTGCTGCTGCGGAACCCTTCATGGGCGAGTCCAACTCGCACTTGGCCGCTTTTTGAATTGGATATTGAAAGTAGACCACTAGAAATATTACCACGACACTTAGTTGTCCTAAAATTTTATGTGTACCTAAGCAAACGACATTTTGTTAAATTACGTAATGTTTTAATAAATACGGGTCCAACTAAATTTGTTTAGCAAGTTCCAAAGTATTTGTTAAGGTTTCGTCGGCAAATGGACACGTTAGCTGAAATCAATACTCTAGCTGCGATAGACGCTGGCAAATTCATCTGATTTTCGAACCTTTATTATATTGATTGATACACACGTACAAACATGCATACATATAAATGACGGCATGATACGTGTAAAGATTAGATAACATTACTGTGCCAATCACATAGGCTGTTTAAATTACTAGCCTATATGTTTTGAAAACATAATTAGTGTTACAATGCAAATACAAATAACCGTGCAATTAAAAGCATTGAAGATCATTACTTAGTCTACGTCACAGAATTGTTAAGGCCATGGCGAAGAAACGCCACGAGACGTTTAATTATGCTTCTACGATTATACGACTTAAATCAGTACCTATACTAAATAGGAGATGTTTAAAACAATTTGTGGCACTATTATTAAAACTAAAAAACTATTGAGCTAAACACAGCTCAATAGTTTTTTTTTTTGTTTTAGTTTTTTTTTCAAAACATGCAATTACAATATAAAAATCTTAACCTAAACACAAAAACCTATCTTAGGTTTCTGAGTGCTTAGCGAGTCGCTGCTAGTTAATTACATAGATTCATAGATATTTTACAATATGTGATTCACTTGTTGCGATTATACAAGTCAAAAAGTCGCGTCTACCCTCCCTATTAAAAATTTCTTTAAGACATTGTCTTTATCAGTTTACTTTAAAATCTTCAATAATTGATACACAAAAAACATAGTTTCTTTAAGGTCAATGTATATGCTAAATCAACGTAGAATGACAGCGTTTGTGCTGTCGTGTTTTGTTGGTGAGTGCGAGACTGGAGGCCCAAATAGTCTAGTCAACAAGTTCATACTTGTTGACTAGACTAAAAGATGCAAAAGCATCACTAGGCCGCCATGGTGTGGGTCGCCACGCTGCATTGTCTGCATTCGCAATGAGTATGGTGGCCACCACTCTTGGATTCTGCTTATGCTTTCCATCAGGCAGAGTAAAGTCATTTTGGCGAGGCAAACATAAAAAAAAATATGTAGAAATAATAGAAATAGTTAACACTGCTTATGAGTAACAAAAAAGTTAAGCGAACCATGATTTGCAAAGATGGTTTGGTTAGGTACCTCCTTTCTACGGAGGATTAGCGTCCCTAGAAAAGATGTGTAAAGAACATGTGAATAGCCTCGCCTCACGCCTCGGCACGAGTCTCGGCGAGTGGAGGAGGCCACAACCACACTCTCGCGGAACTGTGGTAGACTGTCTCGTGTCGCCCCTCGCGTCCTTTGACTCGCGCCCAAAAACCGACACACAGCGGAGCGACAGCGAGGCGAGGCGAGCGAAGACGAGAGGGCACGAGCGCACCGCACTCGCGTTGTTTCGTGAAGCGTCATAGAGTGTGGATGGGGCATAACAGTTCACTCCTGGACATAGAGGCCTCTCTTTAGCAATGAGGTCTAGGCCTATTATACCACGCTGGCCAAACGCATAGGGTTTGTTTCAAGTTCTCTTTCTCTTTGCAGTAACGTTGTTCTGGGTAGTTTGCTCAGTCGCCTCTGACGACGCTACATCCACGGTATAAATGACTAGGAATCACTATTTGGTCTGTGTTTTCACGCGACTAAACTCATTTCAATACATATTATAAAATTACGCTGTTTACTAAACCGATAAAAAAGAATACGTCAAGTAATTAGTAAATATCCCCATAAAATGGTAAAATGGAAAAGTGACTTTACATAACCACCCTTAGAAACTGAGTAGATGATGATAGAACATTTGTTTTTTACTCGACTACATCAAAGCCAAAGGAGGGTTATGATTTTGACAGGCTATGTATGTTCTATTGTTCCCTCATAGCTCCTCAACTACTTATTAGAACTGGACAAATGAGGTATCGTTAGAAGCGTCTTGATCGTCCGCTGGTTATAGGCTATATGACATGTCACCGAATCTTATGTGGCGCCCTCTAGCGGTCATAAAGTACTGTGTTAAAAAAATAATTTGGGATAAATATGCCGTATTTGGTATCATTGCAAAGGGCGTTACTTGTACATTTCAAATACACACATCAAAAGTGTCTAGGGATCAAGCATTTTTATGCGGATTTCTTGAGATTGAGATGTGGCTTTGGCCCTGGCCTGCTCAGTCGCCAGACTTGAACCCGATTGAGCATGCATGGGATATGCTACAGAGAAGAGCTCTGCCGAATATGGAGGGTATCCAGTCGCAAAAAGACCTTTTTTGTTGTTGCAACGAACATGGGCGGCCATTCCAC
The DNA here is from genome assembly GCA_949125395.1 of Diaphora mendica. Taxonomy (NCBI): domain Eukaryota; kingdom Metazoa; phylum Arthropoda; class Insecta; order Lepidoptera; family Erebidae; genus Diaphora; species Diaphora mendica. The sequence goes on along the minus strand of OX421310.1, from coordinate 35,632,565 downwards.
AGCGTGATTTGGATGAACTCATTTTGAGTATGCCAAACCGATGTTCTTGTGTTAGTGTTCGCGGTAGAAACACGGATTATTAATTGTTTAAGTTACCTAATAAAATTTTAAAGAAAACTGTTATTTCAGTCTTTTTTTCGAACTTTAATGTTAGTGGTTCAAATGTCAAAAATCCTTTTATTAGGAAAATGGCAAATTTCTTTATTAATGCAAAGGTGACTTGGTTTATCGATACTGTGACAAACGAAAACACTTTATTTGATGAATCCTTAAAGAAAATTTTAATTAATATCAATCAGGAGAAAAGTTATTGCAAAAATATATGTTGATCCCTAGACACATATGTTGATCCCTAGACACTTTTGATGTGTGTATATATATATTACTAGCTGCTCCGGAAAACGTTGTTTTGCCATAAAGAAAATTGGGTATAAAAAATAGATGTTGGTCGATTCTCAGACCTACCCGATATGCACACCAAATTTCATAAAAATCGGTCCAGCCGTTTCAGAGGAGGATGGTAACTAACATTGTGTTACGAGAATTTTATATGTAATGTAAGACTAGCAAGGCTTCTTCGCACGGGTGGATTTCAGATGCCCCCGCCGACGACACGATTCGTGCATTTTAAATCTGTAATATCTTCGAATATATTCATTTAAATTACGAATAAAGATACTGTAAAGGGAGGGCCATTTTATTCTATATTAAATGCACAATGTATTTAATTTACTTAATTGTATAAGGATTCATTCTGTATTGCTTAAAATCACAAGTTACATAGAAAGAAAGAAAGAAAGAATACATTTATTAGTCACACGTAAAAGAAAAATAAGACATTTAACTTAGATTAAACATTAATACTTAGATTAAGATTAAAAATAACAATCAAAATGTCTAGCCGTGTGACTAAAGGGCCACAGCTCAGCTTATGCTGCGGTCCTGGAAGTGACCACAGCGCTGATTTTCAGCTGTAGCCCAACGTAACACCTCACGTACGCGTGCACAGTTACAGTTTCAACAATAAAATAAAACATATAGAAATAGTTAAAAAAAAATACAATAAACACATAAAATATAATACATTAAACACATAAGATTTATAAAATTGACATACACGGGTTAAAACTATAGTAACAGGATTTAAGACCACAAACATTAAAAAGGACTGGATTTTTGTGATGTCAAAAACAACACTCTCACTTTTGCCTTAAATGAGTTTTGACTAACTAGGTTGCGAAGTGGCGGTGGCAAATTATTCCAGCACTTTGTTGCACTATATCGGAATCCTCCTTTAAAGGCTGTAGTTCTATGTCTAGGAATGTGCAGTGGAACAGACCCATCCCTGCCATTGTGCCCTTTGCGTTCCATCCAGTCTAATTTCTTAGACAAATATTCTGGCGTTTTGTGTCTAACAACGCCAAACAAAAGTGTAGCCAAATGTAGCTCACGCCGCTGCCGCATCTTTAAAATTCCAGCTGCATTCAGAAAAGGTGTAACATGGGCTCGTCTTGGAATATTGAAGCAGTAACGCGCACACGCGTTCTGCACTCTTTGAACCAAACCTGCCGTTTTAGCGAGTAGCCTAGGACCATATACTACATCGACATAATTAAACTTTGATAGCACAAGCGAGTCACATAATTGTATACGTAGTTCAGTACTTATATAATCTCTTATTCTATATAATAGTTTAAGTCGGTAAAAACAGTTCCGTACTACGTCAGAGATATAATGTTCAAACCTAAGCTCTTCATCCATAACTAACCCTAAGTTTCGCGCTTCCGATACACGGTCAATTCTAGACCCGTTGATTTGTACCTGAGGGTTCAATATACCTATTTTTTTAACTTGGTCCCTGGAACCCAAAATCATAAACTTAGTCTTATTCGCATTTAGTAATAAACCATTATTCAAAGAAACGTACCATAACACTTTAACAACGCGTGACTACGGCTTTTCAAACTTGTTTCATACTTTTTCAGAGTCGCTTTTTGTCGTAGTTGGGTTTTAGTTTTTACTTTTTTTTATTTAAAATTAATTAAAAAAGTTTTGGTGCCGTTATTATATTAATTTCTTTGCAAAGTATATTTTAAATACAATAGAAACATAACAATTCACGAGCAAATGCTAATCACTACATAGAATAAAACAAAGTCGCTTTCTCTGTCCCTATGGTACGCAACGGATTTTGATGCGGGTTTCTTTCAAGTAAAAACACTAAAAACAAAAACTATGAAACAAGTTTGAAAAGCCGTAGGCACAAGTTACATAGAAACGTACCATAACACTTTAACAACGCGTGACTACGGCTTTTCAAACTTGATTCATACTTTTTCAGTGTCGCTTTTTGTCGTAGTTAGGTTTTAGATTTACTTTTTTTTAATAAATTCCTTTGGCTAGTATTCCTATACTAAAATGTATTTACCGCCTCTTTTATTTCTAATGGACATTTGAAGAATTATATTCTGTCTAGATAGTGGAAAAATTACTAAATCAATTTGACAAAATCGAAAGCGATTCTTGAGTAGGTACACTATCTTCTACAATGTCATTTATTGTATGTAAATATTTTGGTGGTTTTATTTTATTACATTACTGTTTTATAGATATGATTTACTTACGATTGCAAAGAGAGTACATATTTAATGTCAATGACTAAATATGGAAATGTATAGAAAAGCTTTTGTCTAGGGAAATCATCATCAACAGCTTTTAATAGTCCACTCCTGGACATAGGCCTTTTCTTAGATAGGAGGTTTTTGCTCAATGTACAGGAAAACATAATCTGGGTTGAACGGTGCACGAAGATAGCTTATTTTTAACCCCCGACGCACACCCCCCGGGTGTTATAAGTTTGACGTGTCTGTTTGTCTGTCTGTCTGTGGCACCGTAGCTCGCGAACGGATGAAGCGATTTCAATTTAGTTTTTTTTTGTATGAAAGGTGAGTTACATGCGAGTGTTCTTAGACATGTTTCATCAAAATCGGTTGAGTCGTTAAAAAGTTATGGGGGTGAAAGTGGGGAAGAATAACATAATGTCTGCAAAAATATCATGGCGTATGATTACTCGATTAAGTGCTCGAGTAGGAGGTTTTTTAAATTTTGAATTTTAGCTTGTTACTATTTTATTTTTATATATTAAAAACACCTCATTTGTATTCATAAAACGCTTGGCATTACATATTCATGTAAGTAAAGTGTGACTTTGTAATTCGTTTCTGCGCCAAAGAAGGAACGTTATTAATCTATACATCGAAGGATAAATACCGTAGTAATTACTATACTTAAATATAGGGATGTACTTACTATAGATTTATTAAAAAACATTTTATAAAAAAAAAACTGACTTCCAAAAAACATCCAACGAAAACTCTCTGCCAAAAAAACACTTAAAAGCGTAAAATAAACTGGTTCTTCATAAGTTGCCTATACATAATTCTTTATTCATTTAAATAGTAGCATTATAATGTGTGCTAGGTACCTAGAATCTGTTTGAAGTCGGTGCCAAGTGACTATCGCTTAGACTTTTGTAATTGTTCGTTTGTATTTGGCTTGTTATTTTTGGCTTAGCACCGACTCACCTAAATAACTTGAAAGTATACGACTGAAGGTCTTTAGACGCGTATGAAATTGAAAGAATTATCCTCCAACTCCTAACCGTTGAGAAGTTGTACCTTCCTTCCATCATCAGCTTACCTAAATAATTTAAAAGAATACGACTAAAGGTAACATATATACATATGATATTTAAAGATTTATCCTCCAAATCCTAACCGTTAAGGAGTTGTACCTTACATCATCAGCTCATCATCATAAAATGATGACTACCAGACGCAAATACCGGTGTAACTTCAGAAAATATAGTGTGTGCCTATAAAAAATGAGGATTTCTCTCAATTTTCCTTGGATCCCCTCATCAGATCCTGATATGGTGGCAATGGGACCACCTCGGGAGCATACCCTTTCGAATACAAAAAAAAATTCAAAATCGGTCCACAATTGACGGAGTAATCGGTGAACATACATAAAAAAAAACATACAGTGGAACATAGAACCTCCTCCTTTTTGGAAGTCGGTCAAAAATATATAATATACTAGGTGCTCCACGCGACTTCGTTTGCACCTTTCTTCAACCATGCTAAGCTCCTATTGATTTATTTATTTATTTTTATTTATTAACTTTATGCACAAAATTTTCAATTGCGGCCTTAATGCCTAAGGCGTTATCTACCACTTCTACCAGTCTACCTTTTAAGCCTTACCAGATTTAAGCGTGAGGTTAACTATCTTATCTTAGGCACGCCAGCAAAACACACATAAAAAAACAGGCGAATTGCGAGTCCGAGCCAAGGGTTCCGTACAAAGCGGCAGGTGTATTATAATGTAACAAAAAATTTATGCTTTTCGCAATTTTTCCTTTATCTGTGCCATAAGACGTTGCTTCGTTCCAAATTTCAAGATTCCGAGTTCAGGGAAGTACCCTGTAGGTTTTGATTCCCTTGCGAGTGTCGAAGATTTGCAGCATAAAAGGGTGTATCTTTTGATTGCATTGGCTTAGAAGTTTAATTTTTCCACAGCTCCAAGGGACTCTTGATACCTCCACGCGTTCCTAATAAAAAGGGTCTTGAAATATAGACGGACAACAAAGTGATCCTATAAAGGTTCAATTTTTTCCTTTTGAGGTACGGAACCCTAAAAAACATTAAAAATGGGTTAGATAGGTTCGGAGTTCATCATGAACAACAACGTCACACAAGAATTACATATTTAAAATGTATTTTATTTGTGTATAACGTAGGAATCTGTAGCATAGGACTGCGTAGATCACAGAACCAAGCTCTGTACCGCGGCGTAGACTCTGTGTCCTCATCTTAACGACTTCTTATCGTATCTGCACAATGTCGATCAGCAGTTCTAGAAGGTGACATTAGCCTAGCCTTCTCTAAACCTTCTAGAAACCTGTAACTAAATGCTTGTTTTTTAATACTTATACTTATTTTAAAACTGTTTTTCCATTAGGTGTCGGCCGCGCAACATATGCAAGTGAACAGTGGGGCGAGCGGTGGCCATGTCTCAGTGGCTGCTCAGCAAGGCATGTACGCCAGTTTTCAGCATCAGGGAACGCCCTCTCCGCAACACCATCAAGGTAATGATTTTTTAACCGACTTCCAAAAGGAGGAGGTTCTCAATTTCATGGGTTTTTTTTTTTTTTTTTTTTTTTATGTATGTACATTGATTACTCCGTCAATTGTGGACCGATTTTGAAAATTTTATACGTATCTAAAGACCTTTAGTTATACTTTCAAGTTATTTAGGTGAGCTGGTGATAGAGGGTTAAACTCTTCAACAGTTAGGATTAGAGGTGATTTTAATTTTTCACGTACTTATAGACCTTATTTGTATTCTTTCAGTTATTCATATGGATTGTTTTATTGAGTAGATACCCACTAAGGAAGGAATTTTGGAATTTCTACCCCTAAGGGGGTGAAATAGGGGTTGAAAGTTTGTACGAAAGTCCGTCATTTTTAAGTTAGAAACATGAAACTTTATCTTTGGTCTAATGATTAAAAATGAGTAGAAACGTTTTTAAGCGTTTCTGCATATTCTACCCCTAAAGGGGTAAAATAGGGGTTGAAAGTTTGTGTGGAAGTCCGTCATTTTTTAAGTTAGGATCATGAAACTTTATCTTTAGGCTACTAATTAAAAATGAATAGAAGTGTATTTAAGCATTTCTGGATATTCTACCCCTAAGAGGGTGAAAAAGGGGTTGAAAGATTGTATAAAAGTTCGTATGTTTTAAGTTAGAAACGTAAAACTTTATTTATGGGCTACTGATAAAAATGAGTATTAACGAATTACGTAGCGTTTCTGGATATTCTATCCCTAAGGAGTGAAATAGAAATTGACATTTAATACGTCTTTTTAAACCACTAAAGTTATTTGCATCAGCAGAAATTTTATAAAATTTGAACTATTTCATAACCTAAAATCCTAATACCTAATAATCCTAGTACCTAAAATCGGTTTGAAGTCGGTGCCAAGCCAAAAATAATACGAACGATCAATTACAAAAATCTAAGCGATAGTCGCTTGGCTCCAACTTCAAACAGATTCTAGGTACCTAGCACACATTATAATACTACTATTTAAATGAATAAAGAATTAGGTATAGATAAGAATTGGCACATAGCAATTTATGAAGTTTATTTTACGCTTTTAATGTTTTTTGGCAGGGAGTTTTCGTTCGATGTTTTTTTGGAAGTCGGTTTTTTTTTTATTGATCTGGAGGCAAATTTAGTCATTGATTGGCTACATGCCTGACACAATTTCGAGGTTTAGATAATCATACGCATGAAATGTGTTATAGTCTTCATTAGGTTTAATTTGAAACTGTTTTACTAAAAATATGTCATTCTTTACATTTTATTGTCATATTCTCCTTGAAGTGGTTTACATTAAAACACCGGCATAATTTGTATTATTTTATTTATTTACTAATTATTGTTATATTAAAAAGCCGATAGAATTAAATTCACAAGTTAATTGAAATGTTCACGTAATAATGTACTAATAATAGGTACTTTCTCTCTCAACAACACATTCCACGATGTTCACAAATCATGTAAATGACACGCAAAAATGATAATTTTTTCCACGGCATTCATCACATCACACTAATATTATAAAGGTGAAAGTTTGTGAGTGTGTGTATGTTTGTTACTCTTTCACGCAAAAACTACTGAACGGATTGGAGGAAACTTTACAGTAATATAGCTTATACATCAGAATAAGCAACAGCTAGTATCGATATAAATTCATTTAGTGTTCACCGTCGTAATTCAATATTATTAAAGTCGTTATTAGGCTTGTTAATTACTTTAAATATCTACCCATACAAGAGAATACTGTATCGAATAAAAGATGTAGAATCGTTATAAAGAAAAAACAAAGAAACCTCGCGTGCGGTTTATTTTTCATAACACTCGGTGGACACAATGTACCTACATATGACGTCATCACATAGTTGCGTTAGTAACAACAATCAAACTATTAACATCTTTATGCTATTGCGATAAGTGATAGCATGAGTGTAAATATACAGTAGTATTTTATGTTATAATATAGTGTGTGGGGATTCGAGTGTCTGAGGGGCGGAGGGTCGCACTGAGGTTGATGATCTGCGAGAATGCGCCAAGTCGCGCACCTACTATCCCGATGACATTTGATTGACGTGTTTATTACCCATGCTAAATATGCACTTCGCATCTGGTTGCGATTTACTTTAAATACGCTTACACTGTTTGAACACCTATTGCATTAAAATATACTTGTATGGTTTTTTTTTTTTTTTTTTATGTTTGCTCGCCAAAATGACTCTACTCTGCCTGATGAAAAGCATAAGCAGAATCCAAGAGTGTCGGTCACCATACTCACTGCGAATGCAGACAATGCAGTATGGCGACCCACACCATGGCGGCCTAGTGATGCTTCTGCATCTTTTAGTCTAGTCAACAAGTATGGAACTTGTTGACTAGACTATTTGGGCCTCCGGTCTCGCACTCACCAACGAAACACGACAGCACGATCGCTGTCATTTTACGTTGATTTTCTGTGCGAGGGTAGTACCGCCCCGGTCGAGCCGGCCCATTCATGCTGAAACAGCGTGGCTCTACTACCACTAGACTAGTCGGTGCCAAGTACCTATCCCTTAGACTTTTGTATTTGTTCGTTTGTATTATTTTTGGCTTAGCACCGACTTCAAACAGATTTTAGGTACCTAGCACACATTATAATACTACTATTAAAATGAATAAAGAATTAGGTATAGGCAATTTATGAAGAACCAGTTTATTTTACGCTTTTAAGTGTTTTTTTGGCAGAGAGTTTTCGTTGGATGTTTTTGGAAGTCGTTTTTTTTTATAAAAAGATTTTATTTTTCAGTTTTTAGTGCAAACAATCCTAGGTAAGTAGTAAGTTGAACTATTTCATCAAATTTCATCATCAAGAATACAAATTAAGGTCTATACGTACGTGTAATATTAAAATCATCCTCTAATCCCTAACTGTTGAAGAGTTTAACCTTCTATCATCAGCTTACCTAAATAACTAAAAAGTATACGACTGAAGGTCTTTAGATACGTATGAAATTGAAAGAATTATCCTCCAACTCCTAACCGTAGAGGAGTTGTACCTTCCATCATCAGCTCATCATCATAAAATAATGACTACGAGACGCAAATACCGATGTAACTTCAGAAAATATATGAAAAACATAGTATGTGCCTATAAAAAATTAGGGTTTCTCTCGATTTCCCTGGGATCCCATCATCAGATCTTGATATGGTGGCAATGGGACCACCTCGGAAGCATACCCTTTCGAATACAAAAAAAAATATTCAAAATCGGTCCACAATTGACGGAGTAATCGGTGAACATACATAAAAAAAAAAACATACAGTGGAACATAGAACCTCCTCCTTTTTGGAAGTCGGTTTAAAATAGAATCAACCATAGTGTGCGTTAGTATCTTCGTGGGCTATTAGGAAAGTGTCGAGAAAATAATATTATAAACTTCAGACTTAATAAAAACTTGCCATGAAAACCTAAGTCTTCATAGCCTACGCAAATTTATACGAAAATGGTCTACTCTGCCTTGTATTCAAAGTAAATTGTGGGTATAATACAAGTATGGTAATATTATATGTATGTATCTAGCAAATACACACATCAAAAGTGTCTAGGGATCAACATATGTGTCTAGGGATCAACATATATTTTTGCAATAACTTTTCTCCTGATTGATATTAATTAAAATTTTCTTTAAGGATTCATCAAATAAAGTGTTTTCGTTTGTCACAGTAACGATAAACCAAGTCACCTTTGCATTAATAAAGAAATTTGCCATTTTCCTAATAAAAGGATTTTTGACATTTGAACCACTAACATTAAAGTTCGAAAAAAAGACTGAAATAACAGTTTTCTTTAAAATTTTATTAGGTAACTTAAACAATTAATAATCCGTGTTTCTACTGCGAACACTAACACAAGAACATCGGTTTGGCATACTCAAAATGAGTTCATCCAAATCACGCTGTGGAATGGCCGCCCATGTTCGTTGCAACAACAAAAAAAGGTCTTCTTGCGACTGGATACCCTCCATATTCGGCAGAGCTCTTCTCTGTAGCATATCCCATGCACGCTCAATCGGGTTCAAGTCTGGCGACTGAGCAGGCCAGGGCCAAAGCCACATCTCAATCTCAAGAAATCCGCATAAAAATTCTTGATCCCTAGACACTTTTGATGTGTGTTTATCTGATAATATAGCTTGTGGAATAAAAAATAAACATATCGAGGTATATGTATCGTAGTTCTGTTTTGATTCTAATTAGCACTTATTAAAGCTTGTTTTATTTTTATTTGATAACAAATTACCTGGGATTTATACGAATACTTCCTCACTCTACAGATATGAATATTTAACGAGTTGACCAATATAATTAGACAAATCAAGTTTGACTGGTTTTATAATGCGACAATACTTAAATAATTGAAGATCACTTATGTTAAAACACCCTGAAAACGGTCTTAATGTAAAGAACAGGCGACTTGTTCATAGGTACCTAAAGCCTTCTAGTTTTTTTTCATTTGCTTTTTAAAGAACCCATGTATGTACCACTGCAGTCATCAAGAAAAAACAATGTTACAGTTGTTATCTATTTAAAATGTGGAAAGTCAATGACAATGCCTACTTAAATTACATTTCTCAATTGTTCATACCACCAGAATATTTAAGAAGTACGAGTATAAGGATAGTCCTCATACTTGATAATTAGTTTAAAAATATTTTATTTACTGCCAGTCCAGTCAATGTTTTTGGCAAGATTTGTAGCTCATATTTGGATATAGTAGAAAATGGCAAATAAAAAAAATTATTTAAATGAAATATTGGTAAAACAGAGTTTAGAGACCTTTCCTAGTAAATAAAGTAAAATTAAAAGGTCAACAATTTCGATTTTAATTGGCCAGACATAAGGATCACAATCTCTTATAATTTATTCCAGGAAGCGGATGCGATACATACTCGGTGTCTCAGTCGCAGAGCATTAACTTCTCACAGGCGATGCGAGCGAGACCCGCCGGCGCAGCTCAGCAACCCCAACCACAAGGACAAGGTGCACCACCACTCGGTACGTTTAAAAGAATCCTTCAATCTGAGCAATAGAACCATAATTGTGGCTAAGCTCCGTAAAGATTAAAAGTAAAAAATATCATTCTGCATTAAAATAAAATAAATTAAAGATATTTGACCCCTTGGGATACCTTTATCAAAGGGTTAAAAACGACGACTTTTGGGCAAACAAACATACATGGAAAGTGACTACCTATAAGCGCCTACAATAATTAAGGAGTTACAAGCGCGTTGCCGGCCTTATTAATATACATAGGTCTTGGGATGTATTTTGCCTTATATACACACAACGTCGATGTCGTATATAATACATATATTGTGACTAATATTATGTAAGAGACTTTATTAGCAAAGCTTTTACGCCTCAAATACACACGATCACAATGAAATTGGTCGAGTTAGTTTGAAAAGAAACGATCAATCCAATACTTAATTACATCGTCGGCAAGACTCTTTTTTGTTTACTGATGAGCATCTAGGAAATTACAAGTGACTCAATATCTTTGAAATAAAATATATTACGTAAAATCAATTACATTATTCTGAGATGATTACCTATAACAAATCGTATCTGAAACTACAGGTGTCGCAGCTGCGGGTATATCACGCGAGCAGCAGGCCAAAATGTTGCAACAACAACAGCAACAGATGTTGCGAGCTCAACAACAACAAATGCGACCCCCGCCTCCGGAATATAAGGCCCGATTCGTGAACGCGGGCAGTGTTGGCGGAGTTCCTGCATTGAGTGCTCGACGTCCCCCCGCTGCAGCTCCCAGACCGTTTCATCATGCTAGACAGTATGCGCCTGAATGGCGACACGTTTTCATGCAACAACAGCCCACTTCAAGGCAGCAGTTTCCACATCACCATCAAGGTCTGTTACATTTTTTTTTATTTTACAAATCTAGACAATTATACAATTTAATATTGTCACAGCCAATCAATCTTACTAAACTTGAAAGTAAGAACTTTATACTAAAATGTAGCAACTGAAGTAAAAAAAATGGATTTTATAAAAGTCATTTCAATGGATGAACAATTCCATGAACGGTTTATCGCTAAGGACATGAAAGAATAATTCTAGATTTCGATTAATCGTTATCTACAGAAGATATGCCTAGTTTACATAATTATAGACTTACGTGCAGAACTACGGTAGAAATAACTTACTTTCTATATTTTAAAAGTTAAATCTATTCTATTAACGTTTACAGCCGTCTTACAATTCTATCACACTTATCTGAAATGCGGCGATGTACCCTCATTGAAAATTCGATTTTTTTTTATATTCATCTTAAATTAATATTTTTTTTTCGTGAGACTATGTTTTTTATATCCCATTCACATAGTTAACAATTCACAGTTTCTATAAATATGTCATCTAACTCTTCAGAAATAGTTATTTGTCATACAAGAGTGCAAAGTTGCTTTTTAACCGCGTGCTCAATTTTGATGACCAAGCAAGCGAAGGATTCTAAAATTAGAATTCTGAGCGTTAGCGAGGGAATCAAAAGAGCACGAGGTAAAAAAAATTGCACTCGAGGGCAACACGTAACTTTTCATCCCACCTCAGCGAGGAAATGACTAAATGATGCTAGCAAAGCATTAAAAAAAAGTACACCAAAAAGGTTCCGAGTCTGAGTTTTTAACAAATTAAAAAAAATGTACCTGTGATAAATTCGGCACTATGGAGATAGAAGTAAATAGGTTTAATGAGTTTTTGACTTCACTAGCTTAGTGCACAAGATGTTCTAAATTCAATTTTACTTTATCCTCTAGACTCTAGCAGATGAAAACAGCTTTTGCACTCAGATATCGAAGGGCAAAAATACTCTTTCCGAGATGGTGGGATGAAAATAAAATTTCTCGGTGAAAATATACTACGAACAGTATGCATATTGGTTAATATTGTTAGTAACTACTGCTCAATACGTTCTTTTAGATTAAAATCTTTTAGTTATTTTTAACTGACTTCCAGGAGGAGGAGGAGGTTCTCAATTTGATCGGTATGTTTCTATCACAAATCAAACAAAACTTTTATTTTTTTTCTAAATCGTCTCTATTGGAGCTCAGCATATATAAACAGTATAACTGTATTTAATATCTCCTTGGTATGCGTAACTTAAATAGGAAGTTATGTTGAATTACAGCTCTACATATTAGACGATACAGCAGCTAATATAGCCAGTTGCCTATATATTTGAATTCCAAAAAAATACATACAGAATAAGATTACAGCATAGAGAATTGTTTGTAGAGATTTCTACTTAAATGCGTGCGTTAGTAACTATTGTATAATCCTTATATCATAACTTTATCAGGCTTTCGTGCAGATAAAACACATATATTTGGGAATAACGAGCCTATTTAAGTACTAAAATTGATATATTTGTTTTTTGTCGTTATTCTAAAATGAACCCTAACTTTGTGTAACAGAATTGTTTTGGTTTATTTTGTTATGGTTATTATAGTAGATATCAGATTTTAGTGTTGCAAGAATGTATGACTCGGTAATCGGTGAGGAAATGAGAGTTTGGACTGATACCGGAGATCCAGTTTTAAACTAGTTGTAACTAGATCAGTCTAAATTCAGCGTTGACTACACAATTCACTCAATCTCTCCGTGACTTGATTTTTTAATCTTTGAGTACCTACGTATTATGGCTTATTTATTGTTAACGATAAAAATGACGTTTCTTAGTAAATGGCGGCGAATAAGGCGCTTTATCTGTAAGATTATAGGCCGAGGCGCTTAGAAACAGAGAGTGAGCATAGATACTTGGTAACAAACGCATCGAATAATGAGATCTCTTTTAATATGATATGAAATTGTAGTAAAATAGAAGAGTAAAATAATATAATAACTGCGATAATCATCATCATCAACAACCTTTAACAGTCCAGAAATAGGCCTCCCTTTTTCTATTTTCTTGCCAACGATCGATTTTCACAACAGTAAATATTTTTTTTCTGAATTATACCTACTATTCATTTAGAAAATATTAACTTGAAAAAACCATTTATTTTCTTTTTTTTTCGTGCGAAATCCCCTCGGATACCACCTCCTGGTGGCATGTCGCACTCGAACCGACTAAAACCGCACGCCGTCTCGGGTACTAGAAGCCGGGGAACCAGGTGTTCCTGCAAGGAAAACCCTGGAACCCCGACGTACCTCGGGCCACCTACGGTTCGTTGATGGCCCTTTACTGTGTGGGAACCCCGGTGTTCCCGTTACTATCCCCAGGGCGCGCAAGCTCCGCAGCGTCCGCGCTTCCACCAGAGCCTTAACGAGAGAGAGAGAACGAGAACTTAAAAAAAAACCCTAGAGCATAGATAAATTGATTTAAAAACGGCATGTTTTATAAATTTTAATATTAAATCTGAATAATTTTAATTTTGAATTAAACTTCTTATCTGTTCTTCTTCTTCTGTCGTAAAGACAGATACGGAAGTACGTGCCATTACTAATTACTCACAAGTCAACATTTATTTCGTTGCAGGTTTCAATATGGGAACTATGGGTGGTATGACGCAACAACAACAGCAACAAATACAAATACAACAAGCCCGTCTACAACAACAGCAACTTATGCAACATCAGCAACAGAGGTACTTATTACATCTATAGTACATTAATTACTTATTGTTACGAAATGAATATTACTTTACAAACTGTTGTTGTTCTGTTTCTAGGACATCTAACCAACAACAGTCGCCGATGTCTCACTTGATCATGCAACAGAATCAAATGATGAGCGTGCAAGGACAGGTAACTATAATATTAAATTTGTTCTATAACTACTACTGTTACTATAATTTAAATTACACCGTGGTGGTGCGGATTACATAAATGAGTAAACATAACCGTACCGTATCTAAAAGTTTAATGCGAGAACCAAAAAGTGTGTGTATAGTATGTACAATAGGTATCTAAGGTGATAAGACAGCCAAGACTTATTAAAAATAATCACAAAAAAAACCGACTTCAAGAACTGGACCATACGGGAAGCACCAGCTTTCAAATAAAAAAAGAACCATCAAAATCGGTTCTAACACATCTCATTACTTACGGCCGCTTGATCCCAAACTAAACATAGTCTGTACCATGGTGACGAGACTGCTGATAAACATACTTATATATTTCTAAATATATATATATATATATATATATATATATATATATATATATATATATATATATATATATATATCTATCTCATATATAAAGTTCTCGTGTCACAATGTTAGTTACCATACTCCTCTGAAACGGCTGGGCCGATTTTTGGTGTGCATGATGAAATTTGGTGTGCATATCGGGTAGGTTTGAGAATCGACAAACATCTGCAAAGGAGGAACGGATCAGCTAGTAATATAAATATACTAGCTGACCCGGCGCACTTCGTACCGCCATATTTACATATCTGTCTCATCTTCCCGTCGCGGACAAAAAAAGACTTTTCCCGTTATCTTTTAATTCTTCTTGTACACAAACCTTGTCCTAACAATTAGGAATATATAAAAAAGAATTATTTAATTTGGTGCAGCCGATCGGAAGTTATGCGCGTACATACATTTCGGCGATTCGGAGATAGATAAATTACATCCAGACACAGAACAAATGATCGTGTTCTTGATACAAAGATTTGTCCTGGGCGAGAATCGAACCCACTACAGAGCATGAGTCATTATAACGCCTGCCAAACACATTTGTATTATATTTGTCGCATTTATTATTTTCTGATTGTATATTTATACTTTTTTCAGATACCAAATATCCACATGAGCCAGTCACAAAGTATGTCCATGCAACAGGCCGGCATGGGCGGTATGGGCGGACACCAAGGCAGTCCCATGCAAAATGGACCTATGCAAGGTCAGGGACCAATGCATACGCAAAACAACCCTATGCAACAAAATACCATGATGTCAAACGGACCCATGCAAAACCAAAACGGTAACAACCAGCATACGTTCCCGTCTCTCCACAATACGTCTTCCTTCGTAGGACAAACCACAGACTTTAATCTGGACTTCCTTGATAACATGCCTTCCACGGACGCAAGTAATCTCACCGCACAGGAGCTTCTTAACTCCTTAGACAACTCATTTTTAAATGACATTCTTTAAATTTTAAAAATACAGATTATATGGTAAATGTCAGTAAGTTGTGTAATTATCTGTTACCAAAGTGACCTTATATAATAAGGTATTCCTATATAGGTTTTGTCTAATACAGCTAAGATAATACGCTACGATTCGGACTTCAGAGGTTTTAGATTTCAACTCCATACAGATTATTATTAATGACGCCAGACAGACCTCAGACAGTTTAATAAAAAAAAACAGTTAATAAAATGTTTTTATTTAATTTTTCATAAATATTAAGTTTTAATATGAGCAAAATTTTAAATCTTTCAGCCGTTCCAATTCTAATTTAAAGTGTTTGTACTATTTGATAGGAATATACACTGTATAGCATATCCGAGCAGCCATATATTCATGGTTTCTGGTAATTACACGACTTGCTTACGAACTCCAATTGTATTATTGTGTTTTAAAGTAATATAATAAATAATCTTTTATCGACGTAGTTCAAAGTCAATTAGACTTGATTATTTGGGTAATCTGGCTACATTAAGTGTTTATACTTTCGTATATATAAAAATATATGACCAATAAGAAACAAATTATGACCAAAGTTAAAAACAGGAATTTAACAAGGTCGATGTGGAGTATGGTCCCTGTACCAAGTATTTTTATTAAATGGAACCGGCCAGTATAGCATGAAAAACCTGACAAACGCCAAATAATTGCCATTCGAATAATACATAATCTGTCTATGTGTAAATATCTGTCAATAGGCTGCCATAGTGTAGGTCACCATGCTGCATTGTATGCATTCGCAATGAGTATAGTGACCACCACTCTTCGATTTTGCTCATGCTTTCCATCAGGCAGAGAGAGCTCATACATAAAAATAATAACTATAGTGAAACACAAATTATAATAGGTCTACGGAAGCGCATCGGTCCTATGAAACATTCTATTAGGCAGCACTCACAATGTCATATTTTGACTCGTGTTTAAATCTTCCCACTTTTAGGCAGCTGTAATAAATTTCTATGAGCCCTATGCTTGTCTCTTTTTAACCGACTTCCAAAAGGAGGAGGTTCTCAATTTCATCGGTATTTTTTTCTTCATGAAGTTATATCACGAGAGTATTATTACCTTGTTTCATTTCTTGTTTTTTTTTCTATTTTGAGTCTCTGTAGTTACATGAGACTAACTTAAAAATCTTGGGGTTATAATTTAGAGATCTAAAGGGTTGTCATTTAATGTTTTGAGGCACAAAAACGCATTGAACTAAATAACGTTTACGTAAACATGTTTACATTGACGCTGATAGTCAGTGTCATCTAGAAATTAGGAACCCCTGAATGTGGCTTTGCAGAATATATTTAGTTTCTGTGAACACCTGTGAAGACCCCTTTGTTTCTGAGTTAAGGTCCTTACTTAATTAATTAATTGCCACCGTCATTTAAACCAAACACATTTTATCATTTGCGGGAATCTAAATACCTATTAACCCTTCAATCATGCACAATTAAAGATACAAGATTCGTTTGCTAGGTCCATTTAATAAAAAAACGAATGTTCAATGTATGTGCATTGTTGGTAGTTCGAAAGCCACTTGATATTCTGGACCACATTGTTTTGTAGTATTTATTATAAAATATCAATTTCGTAGTGTTTATAGTTTTTACTATTGTTAATAATTCCTATGTAAATATTTTAATTTTAAAAATGTTTGTAATATTAAATGTAAGCTAATTACATATAATATATGTACTACTGATATCCGTAGTCTCCCACAAAGCTGACATTCTATTTTCTTCTTATGATTAATTTAGCTGCAGAGTAGGCTAATGTATATTTATTGCATATTTTATCCTAGATTATAAGAAGAAAAGCACAAAAGACAATATGTTATTTACTTTTAATAAATTTATTTATATAGCTACAAAATTCCGAGGGGCAATACAATAACCATAATTTCGTATGATATAATTTGGACTGCCAAGAGTTGAGGCGGCGTTACGTTAGCTTATGTTAGCTCTACATCACTTGTTTAAAATAATAATATGAAAAGGTAAAATAGATAAAAAAAAGAAATAAAAACTAATTTATAATGAAGGCACTAAAACTAAGGATGTTTGTTATTATTTATTGTCATTGTTTTCGTTATATTCTTATTTCTTTTTTCATTTACTACTGTATCATTAGCTTAACTTGTATATTTCTATATTAGGAAATAAATACATGTTGATTGTTATTTTGAATTTGATTTGGAGCAACATTTAATCACAAAAACAGCCTTGACAACTTCGACTCTTGGTGCTAGTCATTATTATAATTATTCTTTTGTCAAGTGAACTCAGATTAATTTATGACTTTATTTATACAATCTGCCCCCTTCCTTTAAACGATATAAATGATATTGCTATTACAATATTTACTTATTTAAATCGAAAATATAATTATCCGTTGATTTGTAGAACCCAATGTTATACAATAGTGCAAAATGTAAATGTTTATGAACTAAGATTTATAATAAGATCATTCCTGTACCTAAGATGATTGTAGGTTATACTGTGATGTCGGTCTCAATGGTCAATAGATAATTATTATTATCAATTATTATAGATTACTGTTATTGTTAAGGATCTCATGGTATCATTTAGTTTGGGGTTTTAAGAGATTCTGGAATCGTACACTGTTTGTTTCAATATTATTTGATTTTTAAACGAATGTGTAGAATCTTATTGTCATGTGCATTTTCTTTTTATTATTGTAAGATTATGAGAATGCATACTCAATCATTTCGTTATTTTGTATTTGTATATAGACTATATAAACTGTTGTTAAACAACTTTAGATTTTTGATCAATGTATACTCAAAATGGGTATGAAATAAAATAAATCATTTACCAAATGAAATAATCATGTCGCAAGCCGGTAAGGTATAGCTCTCTTTGACATAGATTACAAAGTAAAACCGACTATTGTGAATGATAGCTACATTCCAGAGCCATTGTTAATAATGTTTTAACTTTAGGACCAATTTTTGAACGTTCTTTTGAAAATAATATTGCATATTGAGTGACGGTGTTTTATTCATTTCTAACATAATATTACTACACTAACTAACACAACAAAAATATTCGTTTTTACACGGAGCAAAAGCTTTAGAGAAATATTTGAAAGTATATCTGAATACTTTTTTATTATGGCACATTGACATGCTTAAATTGAAAGCACTAGGCAGTGTAAATACTTTTTGCGGTTAAAGTTACTTTTTTAATTTACTAAAAATATGTTATGCAACAAAGAATCTCATCCGAAGTTTCAAAAACATTAACTCAAGTCGATAACATTAACCTTTCATACAAAAGCCTGTCGGCCTTCTGATCTGCCATATTTAATCGTTATCGTCAATGAATAACTTTGTGACGATTACTAATCTGGTTAATAAATATATAAAAAATCGATAAGACGATTAAGTAACGATTGTATGTAATTACTACTAATACATACTCGATATTTGCTAAATGTCACTGTTAGATATAATAATTCAACTTAAGTTGATATATAGCAATATAAACAGCTGAAAGCAAAACATTTATACATAAAGCCGAGTCTCCACAGAACAAAAGTTGCCAACTTTTGTGTTGTCAACACGTGTTAGTGATAAAAGTTTCTGTAAAGCCGAGTCTTCACTGAACAAAAGTTGGCAACTTTTATGTTGTCAACTTTCGGTGGAGACGCTTAACCGATACAGAGCTATACAGTGAACGTGTGTCTATGTAAAAAAACAGATAAACAAAGCTAAGAGAGGTGACGCATGTTTTCGAAACAACAGAAGCGACTTATACTAAAGAATATAACAATATTTATTCATTATTATAATCAAAGCGCTGCGATTAGTTACCACATAATAGAATCGGCTTGATGTTTATACAAATAGTCTGAAAATCTCTCCAATTTCATCTCTAAAGCATTTATCTCCGCTGCTAAATCTCATACGACCTCGTTTGGTTTATTCGGAAAAATGCGAGGGTTGCGAATCCTCGGACTGTAGAAACTATTCGGCTGGATATATTTAGCAGTTATCGGCTCTTCATTCACTGCACCAAGTTTACTTTCGTATATGTTTTCATTTTTGTTATTGTCCAAAGTCTTCATGGTAATACTGTGGAATATTTGCCGCCGTTTCTTAATCCTGATGCATGAAAAGATAGTACTTAGCAGTACTCCGAGTTTGAATAACGCTACGACAAACAAGCCCAACATTAGAACTAAGTATTGTTGTTGATACCAGTCTTCCAATAGGCCGAGGCAACCCTGAAATTTGAAGAAAATCAAACGTGAACTTGTGATAATCGACGCCTTATAAGGAGAATATACCTCCACGCCTATAAATACGTAGACGTAGTATCACTAGATTGGTGAACCGAGTTCCTAAATCTACAATTGTTGCATAGTGTGGCCGTGTAGTGAGCATCAGCTTTAAACTTTGATCTGAGATTTTAATTAACAAAATAAAAAACCGACTTCAAGAACGACCAAATCTATCGATTTCTATTGGATGCCATCATCAAATCTCAGTGTCCTTATCATGGTACCACCGCTGGGATATCTCCTTGCCATTAAAACAAGAATCATCAAAATCGGTTCATAAACGACGAAGTTCGCGAACACACATAAAATATAATATATATACGGTCGAATTGAGAACCTCCTCCTTTTTTGAAGTCGGTTTAAAATAGGTATCGATATTGTTATAGTCCATTCGCGTCAAGAAAATACTTATACTTATAGATACAATAAGTGACGATCGATCAAGTCTTGACCAATCAATGTCTTGGGGTCACTGACCTCTATTATACAAGTACGCTGGACTGCATACGTCGTAATCTAAATGAAGCCATTTGATTTTCGCCATTTTGGCGCTGATAACAGTGTGAAGTGCCGTGGAACTAATATTAGGGATGAGACATAACTTGAAGTATTGCATCACTTTATCGATATAAATACTTGGTGTCATTTCCTCCTTTATATGTGTACTTACAAGGCATAAAAGGAATTTCACCCAGTTATTAATAATTTGTTAGCATTTAAGAAATCAACTTTACTAACAATCATTTTCAGTTTCAATAAAATGTACTTATTCACTAGTAGTTCACTGCAAGTTCAAATACAAGAACTCTTATTATATAAATGTTTTAAATATCACTTGGCAAACACCAAACATACATACATAAAAAAATACATACAGTGGAACATAGAACCTCCTCCTTTTTGGAAGTCGGTTAAAAACAGAGATGCACCAAAATAACAGCGGTCATTTGCAACAAATGTCAATTTTAGTACGTGAGACCCTCGTGAGGGGCGCTTCAAAACGGCACAAAAACAACTGTCATTTCTTAGAGAATATTTAGTCCAGCGTACTTGTATAATAGAGGTCAGTGCTTGGGGTCTAATTGGTCAGGAGGCGATTGAAAGATGCGTTATTATTTTTTAACGCGAATGGACTATAGTAAGCATGTAACATCAGATAATATCTATTTGACGCTTACTCGACAACTTTCAAACAAATATGGAGGTGGCACTTCAGAAATGGACAATATAAATAAATACTTCGGATATCTGACACACAACGCCATCTAGATTTTAAAAAAGCAACTCCGAGCTTTAGTTATAACAGCTAGATTGACTAATAGAATACTTATATGTATACTTTTTATGTAAATACAAACACATAGTATATTTAGTTCGAAACCAAGAATCGAACCAAGTGTCGTGCAATTGGAGAGGCTTATGTCCAACAGTGGCCTGGGGGAGGCTGATCATGATGATGTACATATGTATTATACATAGAAAACACAAAAACTCCGAAACAAATATTTATAGATCATCCAAACATTTGT
This sequence comes from Diaphora mendica, assembly GCA_949125395.1. Classification (NCBI taxonomy): domain Eukaryota; kingdom Metazoa; phylum Arthropoda; class Insecta; order Lepidoptera; family Erebidae; genus Diaphora; species Diaphora mendica. The sequence continues at coordinate 35,611,385 of OX421310.1, read as the reverse complement.
CCCCGGGAATCGAACTCGAGATCTCAAGCACAGCAAACGCTCTACCACTGCGCCACCGCGGCATTAAAATCATATTATACACATATCCTACTTACATTTACATATCTAAACGAGGGATTTGCCTGTTCTTCTTGGCATCGTGAAGCGTTGACGGGCGCTGGGTTGAGGTATGACACGGTGTCTTCATATTGGACGCAACAGCTGAGCGGCACGGCCATGCCTCGCGGGCCGAGCCGGCGCAACTGCCACGTCGACATGTCGTAGTTACGAGCGTCTGTCATACCGCAACATTGTAACTGAAATCCCGAAATATTCATCACCATATGTACCTAATTAGCTAACTTATAACGCAAGCGAATTGAGTAATATTAAGATAACTCATAGACATATCTTGGATAATAAGATCGGATGTGACCGAACGGGAAGTATAGTATAGTATCTTCGCAATTAAAACAACGGTTTAAAAATTCAATACAAACAAACTAAAATATAACTCTTATTTTTTAAAGTTAGGTAAACAAATTACTCACAGTATGTTTTTTTATATTTGATTTTTGTTTCGTTTGTCATGTTTTAAAAGGAATTACTTGCAACTTTTACTACAATTGCTTGGTTCAAATAGGTACATAGTACATATTATTCAAGTTTGTACCTCAGTCTGAGCCAAGTCAACAGCTGCCGTGAAGTGTTCATAATCAGGTAGCGCGTAGTAGCTTTGCAAAGCGCCTATAGCTCCACCGCGGGTGCTCTGCAGGCCTAAACAGCGAGGCCATATTGCCGCTATCACTCCACCGGCACACTCGCATAACAACATAAACAGCACCACCAAGAAGTACTGGAAATACCAAAACACAATTATTTAACTGTTTGAACTCAGTCATCAACAACCTATAACGTCCCACTCCCACTGCTGGGCTCGGGTCTCCTCTCAGGAGAGGGTTAAGGCCATACTTCTGAATTCAGTCACTCGCTCAATAAAACAATGGTTAAAAAAAACACGCTTACAGAACGACTTCTGTAAGCAGGTTATTATGTATGCTTGCTTGTAACCGATGTTACAAATTTTACATACAGGTGAGACTAATAAAAGCGTGTTAAAGACTTTTGACACACCAAGACTTTTGTCATGATCATTATCAACTGCCTTTAAGAGTCGTCTAATGGAGATATGCCTCTCCTTGGAAAGAAGTTTTTGGCTTAACTCGACAATCAACATAAATATACATAAACTAACACTCACGGGTAACTTTGTATCAAAAAAATCTTTGCTACGAAAATACAAGTCCCAATGGCATTTAAAAGGTTAATTATTATATTTTATTTTTCTGTTACACATGGAGTAAAACCAATACATCCTATCTAAGTAGGTATTTGTACAATCTTATGGTGGTCAATGTTATTTTTCAGCTGATGAATTTTAATAGTCCACCTAGGTTCTTGGAATCGTCAAATTCATAAACAGGTTCTCAGAGAAATAGATATATAAACTGGCTACATTGTCTGAAACGAAGGGAATCAGGACTATCACACACACACACATAGGAAATCTTTCTATCCCAGGCCACAGGTTGTACTAACCGAAGGCGGTTTGAACGCAAACGCTGAATTTAAGAGCATGCGAGAAAGTCTCTATATCCAGAATTAAGCTTCATTGTGAACGTATTAAAATTGAGAAAATATTTTTTCTCTCACTCATATTAAGAAGCACTATGTATACATATAAATAGTATCTTAGCATAATTACAGGTTTTGTGCTACTTTTACAATACTTAATCTTCTGTGAAGATCATAGAGCACTACCAAAGCTACAGAACATAGAGTAGGTATTATGGAAAGGTAGGAAAGTGATCGACCAGTCTGACCAACTAATTTACAAGGATATTGGTAGATTATTTTATTTACTTAGGTAATCTATAATATGTCGCAGTGACTATTCTATCGTTAATGACTATCATAGCAATCCTATTACTCGTAATATTATAAACGCGAAAGTCTGTAAGTATGGATGGATGGATGTTTGCTACTCTTTCACGCAAAAACTACTGAACGGATTTGGATGAAACTTTACAGTAATATAGCTTATACATCAGAATAACACACAGGCTACTATTTGCCGCGTTAACCGACATACACGCAGGCGGAGCCGCGGGCAACAACTAGTACCAAATATACTCACAATGCTCAAGACAGCATATCCGGGCATGTAGGTAGTCCAGCATCCTAACGCCCCAGTTGCACACATAGCCAAGCCAGATACCAGTAGCGCCAGGGCTAGGTAATAAAAAGGTGGATGAGCTAGTTCACTATCCGGCGCAGCCAATAGCCGTGATAGCAATATCCTTTTGGAGTCACACAGCAGTAGAAATCCACATATTACTTCCAGGCAACCGCACGCCTTCAATAATAATAATAAATATGAATAACTTAACAGGTCATACAGATACACAAATAAGCATACTTAAATTAGTACAAGTACTTACAAAAAATATAGTGTTGAAACATCCAAAAAGCACTTTAGCACTAGTTCCATTTCGGCACATGTTCACAGAATAAATTCAGCTGCGTGTGATAGTTACGATCAGTATATTGGATAAAAGAGACGCGAGGAAGTATGATTGTGTCGACTATAGTACTAATGTATGTGAATAAACAAACGGACGATGAATAGATTCGCCGGTTTTAGGGAGATACGCTCTGGTGAACAGGTGGGGTGACTGAATATTAAGGCATTTTTGTTTAAAATTAATGCATAACTTACTCATGCGTGGTCTACCATTTACACCGCGGAATACTAGTTCGTGACGGACTCAGTTTCAGTTTTTATTTGAGGAAATTAAGAGTTATTTGAACAATACCATGATTTATTGCACATAAAAAAATAACAATAGTCATTTATTATATTATATATTAACAAATTATTGAATGTTAAAAATCAATGTCTTTCTTTTTAAATCCACCACAGTTAACCGGAACACTAGTGATATCGTCTTGTTCCCTTTCTTTACTTTCTTGAAGTTCTGAAATAAAATTAAAAGAAGTTATATAATGTTCAAAGACTTTCTATATTCTTTAAATTTTGGTTTAAAAATTCGCAACTTATGTAATTTAAATGACTAATAGCTTATTATGATATAAGTTTTATGTAACTTTTGTTACCTGGAGGTAAATGTAATTTCTCGATTACAAACTTCTTTCTCTTCAACTTGAACGCTAAATCGAGACTAGGTGGAATGTTTGGCACCAAACAGTACATGGCCGATAACTTTGTTATATGGAAGAGTCCATGATAATCCTTATATACAGGGTTTGTTTCACGGCTTGATCCAGCAAAAGACTCAATCTTCACGGCATTGTCTACTGAGTATAACAATCTGTTCATTATGTGTTCGTCCTGTTAACAGAGATAAATAACTTTAATTGCATCACATATGAGTCACGATTTTTTTTGGTGGAATTATTCATTATTACATGCAACAACATGTGTTGAACAGAAAGTATGGAATGCTATAGGAGGGTCGTTCGAACGGAGACGTTCTAGGCGAACGACGTTCACGGCATCAAGTGTGGACTTACAATGAGCCTAGTCTTACAACGATCGTTTCTTCTAACGTAGTTTTCGTAGTTAGTAGAGTCGCAGGTACACGAGTTGCGAATGCCTAATGTTCGTCAAAAATTGTCGATTGCCAAAGCACAGTCGAGCACGAACCAAATGCTTGAAATGCGGTCTTACGAAGCTTATAAGTTGCTCCACACTACACGAGTTAATATGCTCTACTTGCATAGACCCCCTTTAGCATTAGATACTTCTTTAGCGATTGGTTCTATTAAATAACAATAAATGTAATAAACATTTTCTCTCGTGTCAACAATAGTACCTAAATGTTTGTTTAGTTACATGCGCTTATCTCAGAAGCTACTGGTCCGGTTTGAAAAATTCTTTCAGTGCCAAATAGCTCATTTATCGAGGAATGCTATAGGCCATATATATATCTTCACGCTACGACCAATAGTAGTGGAGTATCAACGAAAAGTGTTACAAAAACGGGAGAAAATTATTCTGCTTGGATTGGAAGCTTTTATTGCGTTGAAATCAGGTATGACAAAATTATTCCACTTTCAACGTCCGCAAGACTGCAAGAGCATAATGTCTATCTTTTGGATAGTGGCTTACTATACCCTTTATATAATATATATATTTTATTTTTATATAATATATATAATAATAATAACCAAATTAGTTCAACCTGTAAATAGGAGACACAGAAGAGGGTGTGTGGGTCAGCTAGTTAACTATAAAATACTTACATCAAATAAATGTGAAGGTATGGTAACAAACGCAATAGCATTTGTGTCCCTCAAGATAGTTCGTAGGCAAAACATAAACTTTATCAGATCTTGACCATAGGTTCTACTAGGTTCCTCCTCTTCACAATCTTTTGCCATCCATACCGGAGATCCCAATGACTGTACACTTATCCTCAAAACATTACTATCTTTCTTATTTCTACTTTTATATTGCTCTTTACAAACTGTTTCCTTTATAATTGTTAATAGTTTGTAGTACAGGTTATTTTTAAAACCTAAAACAAGATAACATATTTGTTTCATGACAACATTAATAGTACATTAGTACCTATATAATTAGTTTACTAACATAGATATATAATCATCAGAGTATGGAGACTCAGATTTATTAAGTATTAGGATTTGATACCAACATGTTGGGCCTGGTGAAGTGGTATTTTATTCTAAAGCCACAAGCCAAGCCAAATATGAGGTAATTTAAAAAGTATGAGAGCATATATGATACCTGAAGTGTCCTTAAGGCAGTAATGGTATTAAAGATAACTTGTAAATGGTCATAAATTTAGAATTTTTACAAGATAATATAAAAACATAGTACTGTTCATAGATAAAGAAGTTTACACTTAGTTTGACTGCCTCAGTTTGCTTGAGGTCTCAGGTTCGATTCCTGTGTTGGACAATTTTTTTGTATAATCTGCAAATATTTGTTTTGTGTGTTTTCAATGTTATAATATGGTGGTAAAAAAAAGCATATTAGTATTTATCCGTCAATCTAGCTACAATAGTACAAGCCCTGCTTAGTTTGGAAGCTAGATGGTGTTGTGTGTCATATTTTCAAAATATTTATTTATTACAACTTACTACATAACTCACCATTAGAAACCCCATCATCACTTTCCAATTTACAATAATTAATGTTACAAGCTTTTATTTCATCCATCTGAATATATTTGCTGAGGTCAAAATGGTGTCCAAAGCTTGTGTTGCTGCCAAAAGATGACTCCACCTGCGTCAGCCCCTCATATCTCCAAGCTATCTTCATCTTGTCAACATCAGTGGCAACTGAATTGATTTCATCATTTTGTGGAACTGTTGTTGGTAAGGGCAACTCCCTTACCTGAGCAAAATAACTTTGATTTATTAAGTAGAAAAGAAATGCTTACAACAAACACAACATCAATGCAAAGAGAAAGAAAACTTGGAACAAACCCAATACGTTTGCAATGCTTACTTACAATATTGGGTTATCAGTGTGATATAACAAAACCTGTATTTTAAGGAGAGACCTATATCCAACTGTTAATAGATAAGTAAAAGGAAGTTAAGACGCATTAACAGATTCAGATTCGCATTAACAGATTCAATCATTAACAGATTCAGATGATGAGTGTGCAACGCAGTTTGCATTTTTTTTTGAGTCAGTTTACAGTACACAACGACCTCAACTTGACGCAGGGACAGTAGCAGCGGAGGTGGGAGCGAACAGCGCACGAGTGCATTTAGAGACTTTAAGTCTTCAAGATGTAAAGGATGCGCTTGTAAGTCTCAAACCAAAACATTCTTCTGGCCCGGACGGTATACCGGCTTTTCTATTCAGAGACTGTAGTAGAATATTGGCAGAACCATTACATCACATTTTCAATGTCAGTCTAACACAAGCGACGTTCCCAGTTAGATGGAAGATTACACGAGTGATCCCAGTACCAAAAGGAAAGGCAGGTCCAGATGTCAGCGGCTACAGACCTGTAGCAGTGTTGTCAACACCAGCAAAGGTATTCGAATCGGCTATCCAACATAGCATGCAAAGACAGGTAAGCGCGCAGTTGTCAGATGCGCAACACGGGTTCCGGCCGGGACGTAGCACTGTCACAAATCTACTTAATTTTATGGTGAAGGTGGTGCCAGCAGTGGATGCAGGTTTACAGGTGGATGTCGCATATTTTGACTACAAAAAGGCATTTGACAGCGTCGATAATGATATATTATTAAGAAAACTGGCAGAGGTTGGATGTACGACACACCTGTTACAGTTTTTCGTTAGCTACATGGAAAACCGACAGCAGTATGTAGACTATAATGGGTACGAATCTGAACCGTATTACACTAGGTCTGGCGTAAGCCAAGGTAGTAACTTAGGACCTCTCCAATTTATTATTATGATAAACAAGTTACCGGAGGTCGTGAGGCATGGCTCCTGTTTACTATATGCAGATGACCTTAAGTTGTTAATAGAAGTCAGGGATGAGTCAGACTGTGAACGTTTGCAGAATGACATAAAAAGAGTGGTGGATTGGAGCCATGAGAATAAACTATATTTAAACGCGTCTAAATGCTCAGTGATGACTTTTTCTCGCGCACGAACATCTATACAGTACGAGTACAAAGTAGAAGACACGCCCATGCAACGAGTTTCGCAGGTGAGGGATTTAGGGGTACATTTCACTCCGGATCTAAGGTTCCGCGAACATATAGTGAATATATGTAAGAAAGCCTACAGAAGCCTCGGTTTTGTTCTAAGACAGTCTCATGGTTTCACCAACATTACAACTCTGAAGGTATTGTATGACGCATTAGTTCGTAGCCACCTGGAACATAGTGCGGTCATTTGGGCTCCGCATGAAGCAAAATATTGTGACATGTTAGAACGGGTTCAGAATAAGTTTACAAGACACTTATATTTAAAACTGTACGGAGTATACCCGTTCTTCCCATTGATGTACCCAACTATGTTTGTGCTGGGTATGGTTGGATATTACAAACTTAGAGTGCGACGTGAATACACGCTTGCTGTATATATAATAAAACTACTACGTGGTCTAGAACATAATCCTGGGGTACTGGGCCACCTGAACCTGTGCGTGCCTGACCGCTACGTGTGGAGGCGCCGACGCCCGCCTCTATTGGCTGTGCCAGTAGCCAGGACTAACTTACTTGAGAAAGCACCGCTTACGCGAATTATCCATCTAATTAACGAAGTTCACAAAGATTTAGATATTTTTTCGTGTCAATTGAGTGTACTCGCAAAATGTCTTGTAAATTTAATTTGTTACAAGACATAAAAGTTGCAATACTTTGTTTTATATTTTTAATTTTAAGATAGATTGTTATTTTTTTTGAGTTTATATTTCGTTACTGTATATATGTTTCTTTATTCATTTGTAAAGAAATAGACATAATATTAGAAATGTAAGTTAGCCTCCTTATCGCATTAGGGCAACCTGTAATGATAGTGAAGGTGATATTGTAATAAATAAATAAATAAATAAAATAAAACATAAAAATCAAAAATTTGATAAAAAAAAAAAAAACGACTTCAAGGTTCAACTCGATTTTTCTTGGATGCCATCATCAGATCTTAGTGTCCTTATCATGGTACCACCGTTGGGATACCTCCTTTCCATAAAAAAAAAATCATCAAAATCGGTTCATAAACGACGAAGTTATCCCCGAACACACATACTAAATAAAAAAAAAACAGTCGAATTGAGAAACCTCCTCCTTTTTTGAAGTCGGTTAAAAATAGGTCTATTGCAAAATATATTGCTATTTTAAATTCACCTAGAATGGGTAACCTAGAAAAAATAATTATATTTCAAAAATGTTATATTTGCAAAGACATTTTTTTACAGTCCCTCAAGCAAATCAATGGTTAGGTATGAATATTATTATGCATTGTTTATACAACAGTGTAGCACTTGATGTCACTGGTAATTAAAAAGGGAGCAGTTCAGTTCAGAACAGTTCCATGAAATCAACATCTTATGATGATAATATATGCAGGTATAATCAATGATAAATGTTTAATTTATAAAATACAAAACTTACTATATCTTCAGGATTCTCATCAGCTGATGCCACTAACAAGTCATGTTTACAGGCTACACCTTCAGCCAGAAAGTACTTTATTAGAATTCTGCTGTAATTGGCCAAAACATCCTCCTCTACAAAAGATTAAAAAAATTTTTTTATGTATAAGCTCTCTATCAGGATTCAAGTATGAAGATTTACTCTTCAGATTCTAACAGTTATTATATCATTGGTGGTTTAAATCATAGGATGATTCTGCTCATGCTTTCCATCAAGTAGTCACTGTGGCAGACCCATATGTATAAAAAAATGAAATTCTAAATGGTGTCACAGATCACTATTACTTCATTATCAACATCTCAGACATAGGTCTCCCCTAAAGCTCTCTACAACAACCTTAATAGATACTTTTTAACCGACTTCAAAAAAAGGAGGAGGTTCTCAATTCAACTGTTTTTTTTTTTATGTTTGTTACCCCTTAGCTTTCGACTGGGTGAACCGATTTTGATGAATCTTTTTTAATTGAAAGATGGTGCTTCCCGTGTGGTCCCATTTCAATTTTGTCCAGATTGAAGTCGGTTTTTTTTTGTTAAAATTTGTATATTATATTATAACTATTATTATGGCTATTTCCTAATTGATATTTTGCAGGTTCTGCATAGTAACACAAAATATGTTTCAAATATAGTAACAGAAAATGTGTAGTCTATAACTTACCAACAACAAATATGCTGCCAGTTGGCAATCCTGTGCCTAAAAAAACACATGATATTTAATTACTAGAATTTATTGAAGGTTATGTTGTTAGGTACAAAAATACTTGAAGCTAAAACGCAATATACTTTTGTAACATGTTATATGTAATAGTATCAGGACTATTTATTTTAAAGACTTAATTTAAGAATTTGGAGATAATAAGTAGTACAGCAAGGCTATTTAATTATACTCACCAATTACATAGTCCAGGGACGGAATTCCTGATGATACTATAGGCAAATTGTTTTTCACTTTGGTGCCACTTATAGCGGAACGGGTCTCACTAGTTTTATGGAAACTACTCATGTTTAAAAACGTTTTTCCAATAAAATTTAAGTGAAATATGTCATCTCTGAAACTTGTAAACAAAAACAGTCAAAAACTTGATGCTACGTTTACATGCGTGCGAGGACTTGGCAGTCGCTCACAAACTACAGTCCTTCACAGTCCTTCACAAACGCTCGTGTTACGTTTACACGCGTGCGAGGACTTGGCAGTCGCTCACTCACAAACTACAAAGCGCTCGCATGCACTCACACACTTTGGCAGTGCTGCCAACTTAGTGGATTTTCCACTAAAACTGGTAGTTTGAATCCTTCATTTAGTGGCGAAATATTGTTTTTTGTGGCTGGTGGATTTTTCTAGCGGTTTTTAAAAATTTAATTTTAAATTCTATAACTGCGATCACTCAGCACTAAGTATCTTACATTCAATTCAATTGAATATATATTTATTGTGGATCATAGGTAGGTACATAATTAAAAATGTATCGTATACATTGCGATCAGCATGTCCCGCCCAGTGGGCATTCAGTAATTTCATTTCTGTCAAGTTAAATTACAATAAGATTATTATCGAATCTCTTATTTATCAAATCTTTACACATGCTACCCGTTAATAACAATAAGATATTTTTTATAAATATAGTTATATTTACTTCTTTTAATATTCAGCTTTTTTAAATAATTCAGGTACCTTCTTACAAGACCCGGCAACACTGCACTGAGCGGCACCAATCTCGCGCCAACGTGTAAACGCGTCGCAAGCAGCGAGCGCACGTTTCCTTTAATCTGTGTTCAAAAACCGACACCGACTCGGGTCGGCAACAAGCTATCACAACCTCACGCAAGTTCACGCAACCCAAGCCAAACAGCCCGTTTACACGCGTGGATATGTGGAGGGTTGTCGAGGCGTGCCACGCATGTAAACGAGGCATGAGAGGCATGCATATTGCACAGAGTTATTACAACTTAAAGTATTATGTATTAGCTTTATACTTAGAGCATACATTTATAGAGTGAGTGCTGAACGAGCGGCAAGCGTGATCTGAGTAGAGAAAGAGAGAGAGACTGAGTTTAGTTAGAGTCTGTCTCTCTCACGCAAGCTTCTCATTGGTGGACGCACATACCAATTTGCATGACTGATTTGGTAGGAAATACACCAACTAATCAGAAGCTATCGTGAGAGAGACAGACTCTAACTAAACTCAGTCTCTCTCTCTTTCTCTACTCAGATCACGCTTGCCGCTCGTTCAGCACTCCCTCGATAGTGTGGACGGAAATTGGCTCAGATATTTCTCAAAAAATCTGAACCAACTTCCGTCCACACTATCGATAAAACTGCACAAACGAACTGCACAGTTTAATCGCTACGATAAATCGTTGTAGTGTGTACCGCCTATAAGTATAAGTATGTATGCTCGATTCAGATCGTCACGTTTTGCATCTTAACTAAGAGAGAGGGCTCAATATTGAGCTTTTTCGATTCCTGCATTTGCTTTCATACACTCATTTTACAAAAAAGTTGTTTGTGTATCGGTGGACTTTAGGTTCACCAATATTTTTGTTATTTTTTTATTGATGTGTAATGCGTTCAATAAATTAAAGACATTACTAATCGTTAATCTAGAGGCAACTAGAGAAAGTTGTTAACCAAAAAACAATTTTTAATTCTGTTGTACAAAAATGAATGTATTATTTTCGAATGCTTATAAAAGTATGTGTCAAAATATAATCTGTGGCATGTCTTCTTGAGTGTGCCCTGCCGTGTCATATACTTTGTGGCACATGGATTTTTGATAATATCCGTTCCGTATTATATATTTGCCTTGAATTAATAAGACCAGAAGCATCATTTATTATTCACAATGCAAGGCCCGGCAGTTTTTATGGACATATCTCTTGAGGATCAAGTAAGTTTACGTCTAGCTAACCTTTATGTCGTCTTCGTTTACATCACACATTGTATATTATCGCGTGTAAAAAGTTTTATATATCTATTCTATATTGAATGTAGGCTTTGGAGCTAAGGAAATACTTCAAGAGCTTGGGCGCTGAAATTGCGGAGGAGAAATCATCCAAAGGGATTGAGGATGATTTACACAAAATTGTAGGAGTTTGCGATGTTTGCTTTAAAGAACAAAATGAATCACAAATTGAAGCTGTACTCAACAGTATTGTTTCTATCATGGTATCCGTAAGTATTTTTATTTAAATACCAGAATGCTTTTAATTTGCTCAGACACTCAGCAGCAAACAATGAAGTCATTGCATTTGCTCTACTGTAGTAGCTAATAATTTCTGTATGGTTAATGAGGTATTGGTATACAGCTTATTATATTATAGTGCTGACAATTAGGTTCAAAATAATATCAACATATCATTTTCTGTAAACATGATTGTTGGTTATTATACTCTCTCCATTACTTTATTTTCTTTTTGACAGCTCACGCCTCTAAATTACCATTTTTTTTTCGGAATTATGTACTACAGTAATGTCGTACTTTATTGACGGTGACGGTACTTTAGTGAAGTGGTCTGTGCATAACAAACAACCACAGACTATAAAACAATACTTGAAATACGATAAATCGATCATATGATAAAAATAATTTGACTTCATGTAAGTATTTTTTCTGTAAATTTAATAAAAAAAGGAAATAAAAATTGTATCTATGACTCCAAGATTGAATTTTCGCAAGGAATTAAGTCGAAATCTTGGAATTTAGGATCAAATCAAGAGTAAAGAACAATAACTCTGTTCATTCATCTAATTTACTGATTTATTATTTATATTTTTGTTTATTTCTTACATAATATAAAAAACTAATGAAGGCATAATTAATATTTCAACAAAAAATATTTAATTAAAACAATTGAAAGTTCTTCATAAATAAAATCGCTATTTGTTTCAAATCGAATCGGTAATGAGTGAGGGCGTCACTAATTTCAAAATTTCTTGAACTGTCAAAAAGAAAATAAAGTATGGACAGAGTATAGTATATATATATTTCTTTAATTGGAATAGGCGGGCAAACGAGCAGACGTTTCGCCTGATGTTAAGCGATTACCGCCGCCATGGACACCTACAACACCAGAAGCGTCAAAAGTGCATTGCCGGCCTTTTGGGGACGGGGGGGTGTAAAGGTGGATGGGGGTTCGGGAATGGGCCTGCGGTTTCTTTACTCACTCGGTGAAACACAGTGCAAGCACTATTTCACACCGGTTTTCTGTGAGGCCGTGATATCACTCCGGTTGAACCGGCCCATTCATGCCGAAGCGTGGCTCTCCCACGTTATAAAGTAGTAGTCTAGTTTAATTAGTAATAATATTCTACAATGCAATTTTTTTTTAGATTCCTTTGGAAAGGGGCGAAAATCTGATAGTGGCTTTTAGCCAAAGGCTCAACAAGGCACCTGGACCTAAACTTGGAGTGGTTGTAGTACAATCGTAAGTAGAAATGTACTCAGATATTTTGTTATTTAATCTAAAATGATTGCATAAATTATAATTGTCTAGTATTTCTCCGTAGTTGTCTTGCTATAAAAAAAGCACGACCATTTTCTATATTTTTAAAGAAAACAAGTTCAATATTTTAGTTTTCTCCTATAAAGTTTAAATAACCTACACACATCAAAAGTGTCTAGGGATCAAGCATTTTTATGCGGATTTCTTGAGATTGAGATGTGGCTTTGGCCCTGGCCTGCTCAGTCGCCAGACTTGAACCCGATTGAGCATGCATGGGATATGCTACAGAGAAGAGCTCTGCCGAATATGGAGGGTATCCAGTCGCAAGAAGACCTTTTTTTGTTGTTGCAACGAACATGGGCGGCCATTCCACAGCGTGATTTGGATGAACTCATTTTGAGTATGCCAAACCGATGTTCTTGTGTTAGTGTTCGCGGTAGAAACACGGATTATTAATTGTTTAAGTTACCTAATAAAATTTTAAAGAAAACTGTTATTTCAGTCTTTTTTTCGAACTTTAATGTTAGTGGTTCAAATGTCAAAAATTCTTTTATTAGGAAAATGGCAAATTTCTTTATTAATGCAAAGGTGACTTGGTTTATCGTTACTGTGACAAACGAAAACACTTTATTTGATGAATCCTTAAAGAAAATTTTAATTAATATCAATCAGGAGAAAAGTTATTGCAAAAATATATGTTGATCCCTAGACACATATGTTGATCCCTAGACACTTTTGATGTGTGTATTTTATCATTATTTTGTTACTATAATTGGATTATATAATTAATGTTCTTCTAGATTTTATAATATATATTAGATTAGATAATTTTATTTCTATCTATACGCGCTAATCTCAGGAACTAGGAAAAATTATTTCAGTGTTGGATAGTACATTTATCGAGGAAGGCTATAGGCTATATATCATCACGCTAATACGAATAGGAGCGGATCACCAATGGAGAATGTTACAAAAACGGGGGAATGTTTTTACGCTACGGACAATAAGGGACGTAAACGTTGTATCGTGGGTCAGCTAGTACATTTTTTTTTTAAATGTTCATAAAAGAAAAGACAAAGAAAAATAAAAAATCCATATACAAAAGTACTGTAAATATTATAACTACATAAATGTGTTTATCATAAAATAAGGTTGTTTAGGAATTCAAAAGTTATTTGGTGATTATTATTTTTATAAAAAAAATACTTACTGGTATGTAACAAAAACTGTTTGCCTTCTTGTTCTTGCTTTATGCCAGCTCTATTGTATCATCAGTATTACAAGCATAACTGCATTGGAACCCTAATTTAAAAGTGAAAATGTAAAATATACAATAATAGTGTTTGAGTTAAATATAACTTTATATTTTAATATATTTTCAGGTTATGGCGGCTTTATAACAATTTAGAGCCAACCTCTCCTTTACGCTATCATGTATACTACCATGTGATCGAGCTTGCAGCCCACGTTGGGTATGTACGCGAAGTGTTCACGGGAGTGGAGCAGCTCAGGAAAGAGTTTGCTGGATGCCCCCCTTCCAACGAACAAATGCAGAAACTATACAGACTGTTGCATCAAGTATTAAAAGATCAGAATAGGTAAGTTATTTCAACAGATAGTATTTATTACCCCTAGAAGTAACTCTTAGAAGCCTGTAAACACCCCAGGAAGATTCCAAGCTTATGGATAGTGCTTGGTTGACTCACATAGACAACCTTACCGCAGCACTTAACGGACAATTCTTAAGTTTAAACTAGGAAACTGGAGTTCAACTTGTATCTCTCAGATAATACTAGTTTGAAAAATGATATATATGATGCTATCTAAACCCAATCTAACCATATCTTACACTATCGGTTGAAAAACCTTGTAAGAAGCTCAAGAAACAGAAAAAGTCATTTCGTATACACTTCCAGAGAAATCATAGACACATTTCAAAAGGAAATATTATTCATTATAAAAAAAGTTCTAACTCAATACTACTATAGCTGTCGCTTAGGACTTTCTTTTCAATATTTAGTCATGCAAATATTCTCACATATCTAAACTACAATTCTTAAATGCTGCAAGAGGATGTACTATCACTGCGCAATGACTGTTAAGTAGTCTCGGGGTACAACTAGAATCATGAGTGACCTCAAATCTCACTTTTTGCTACTTTCTTATTTTATAATATTTCGTCTAGTTCCCTTCTATTTATACTGAAATAATAAAATATAGCCTTATAAATCATATGAAGTAAATATGAATAAAATATTTATGTTACAGTGAACTGGCTGCAAAGGTGATGATGGAATTACTTGGTACTTACACAGATGAGAATGCTTCATATGCACGAGAAGATGCTATTAAATGTATAGCAACAGCATTGGCAGATCCCAACACATTCCTACTAGACCCTTTGCTTTCCCTGAAACCTGTAAGATTCCTAGAAGGAGAACTCATTCATGACTTGCTAACAATATTCGTATCAGAGAAATTATCTAGCTATCTAAAATTCTATAACAGTCATAAAGAATTTGTTCAATCTCAAGGTGAGTTTTATTTATTTATATTTTACATACTTTAGAATCATCAATAACCTGCTGGGCTAGAGTCTCCTCTCAGGAGAGGGTTAAGGCCATACGTCACAATGCTGGCCGAGTGCGGGTTGCGGACTGGACCCAACATAACAATAACTGTTGTCATTTTCTTTTTTTTTATTAAAGGCAGGCTTGTACCGGACAGGCCTTAAGAGCGGCCAACCCGTCTTACTTTTCATACAAACGCTCGTACGTGATTATGGCGTTATAACAGATCTTTCGTTAAAACTTTTTAACTAAAACATATCTTGTGCACTATATCTAGGTTTCTATCAAAACCAAAGATCAACATTTGGCGAAATAAATTCAGTATAAGCCTGCAAAATCTGCTTTTTTGCACAAATTTTACCTGTACTTTGGACGTTGAGAATGTCCTCATAAATTGTAAAAGTAAAGAAAATGTTGTGATAGAAACCTTGCAAATATAATGGAGATAAAAAAAGACAAACATTTATTTCACAAACTTGTAAGGCTTACTGAAAAACACGTATTTCCTGGAAGAAGTTTTATGAAATTGCCGCACACTATTTTTCGTTCAATGATATCGCGTTCTCACTCGCTTGTTGACCAAGTGGCGGTAAGAGGCATGCGGGGGAAGAGTCGAGCGGGGTCGGGGCGGGGTGGAACGGGGAAGTTGAATGACAAACGCCGCTCTGGCGCACCCGCTCCGATTTTGATGATTCTTTTTTTATTTGAAAGCCGGTGCTGCCGTGTCACATTTAAATTTGGTCCAGATTGAAGTCGGTTTTTTTTTGTTAAAATTTGTGATTATTTGTGCTCTGTTTAGGGTATATCATGAACGAACAGAAAAAGTTGTACGAAACTCCCTGCTAAAACAAAACAAACCCGTAGAAATGAAATGTATAGCTTGATTTGTCGCTGATTGTACTTAGAGCGAGTTGGCCGACTCTGAGCGTACTAGACAAAGAGTATTATTATTGTAAAAAACGTTTTTGCGTGAAGAAGTAACAAACATACACACTCACAAACTTACACCTGCGTGTCACCAATATTAGTGTAAAGTGTGACTAGTTGTTGCCCGCGGCTCCGCCCGCGTGTATGTCGGTTATCGCGGCAAATAGTAGCCTATGTCTTACTCTATTATATAAGCTATATTACTGTAAAGTTTCATCCAAATCCGTTCAGTAGTTTTTGCGTGAAGAAGTACCAAACTTACACCTTTATAATATTAGTGTGACGAGTTGTTGCACGCGGCTCCGCCCGCGTGTTTGTCGGTTATCGTGGCAAATAGTAGCCTGTGTTATCCTGATGTATAAACTATATTACTGTAAAGTATCTTCCAAATCCGTTCAGTAGTTTTTGCGTGAAAGAGTAACAAACATCCATCCATCCATACTTACAAACTTTCGCGTTTTAATATTAGTAGGATAGTGTGTTATTACGTTACAAATTTTTTTTTTTTTTTATGGAATAGACCGGCAAACGAGCAGACGTATCGCCTGATGGTAAGCGATTACCGCCGCCCATGGACACCCGCAACACCCGAGGCGTCACAAGTGTGTTACCGGCCTTTGGGGGATGAGGGGGGAGATAGGGGGAGGGGTTGGGGTATGGGCCTCCGGTATCCTCACTCACTCGGTGAAACACAGCGCAAGCACTATTTCACACCGGTTTTCTGTGAGGCCGTGGTATCACTCCGGTCGAGCCGGCCCATTCATGCCGAAGCGTGGCTCTCCCACGGTAAATGTAGGTACTTATGTACCTGCATGCAGAGACATTTACAAAACTATGGCAACGTGAGCGCGAGGCCATAGTAGCGAGGCGCGCGCACGATACAATATTATTATCATGAATGGCTCACCGGCCGACGGCTAGCGGCCGACCGCTCCCGACGGAGCCGGCGAAAGTTACCGAATGCCAACCAAGAGCTCAGGCGCTTTCTCTCTCTTTTCGCTTTGCCTCTTTTTCTAACATTGCGCTGCATGAAAAGCTTGTTGTTTCACAAGCTTTTCAACTATGCTCGCGTTGACGATAGACGACCCGGGAAGGGCCCTCTTAAGGTTGCAATTGCTTCTAATTTACCCTTTGCTCTGCACAACATCACCCATTATTATTAATTTGTTTTTAATAATTTATATAATTAACAGCGGTGTTACCCGTGCGGTACAACAACGACCGCGCGCTGGGCAAAGTTAGTCTAAAAAAAGTAGCCTCAGTTACTCCTTGCCAGTAAAAGTCCCGTCAAAATCGGACCAACTGTTCCAGAGATTAGCCGGAACAAACAGACAGATAGAAATTGTAAAAAGTGTTATTTTAGTATATGTACTGTGTATGCATACATATGCATTTAGTAAAAAGTGGTTATTTTAATATTACAAACAGACACTCAAATTTTATTTATATGTATAGATTTCTGCTGTACTTGAAATTTATAAACCTTTTACAGGGCTCAATCATGAACAGAATGTCAAGAAAATGAGGATTTTATCCTTTATGCAGATGGCAGAATCAAACCCAGAGCTCACTTATGATGAGATTATATCGGAACTGCAAATCGAAGAGAAGGATGTAGAAGCCTTTATCATTGAAGGTAATAGAATTTAAAAATGAATTAAGCAATACAGTCATGTGATGATAATTTAGAGTCAAAATTATCTCTTTGGTAATGGTTTAAGCATTCATCTCGCTATGCTGAGTTTTGTGGGGTCAATCCCCAAACAGGACAATACTTTGTGTGATCCACAAATTGTTGTTCTGAGTCTGGGTGCTTTTGACACAATATATTCCTAGTGTCTTTTCAAGAAAAAATTGAGAAAACAGCAGTGTTCTACTAGCCAAAAATAACCTAGCAAAATTATTTAAATGTAAGCTTTATTTGAAAGTAGCTGTGCCCGCTACTTCGTACACGTAACATTTAGATTTTCAAGTTATTTTTAACTTTTGACCGTTTAAACCTTCTCTGGATTACGACAAACATTTCAAAACCAAAATCAGTTAAATCGGCCTGGCGGTTCTCGAGTTTTAGCGAGACAAACGAACAGCAATTGATTTTTATATATAAGACTAGCTTTTAAACGCAGCTTCGCTCACGCAGACTTTCATCCCCTGATTTACCCTATTACCCTATTTGATTTAGGGGTGGAATTTCAAAAATTCCTTTCTTAGTGCTCACTTGACGTTATACAAAGAACCTACATGCAAAATTTCAGGATTCTAGCTTCAGCGGTTTGGGCTGTGCGTTGATCTCTGGGTATGTCAGTCAGTCACCTTCCTCTTTTATATATATAGATAAGAAGATGTTAGTATAGGTATTAATGAAGCTACATACATACCTATCTATATTATTTAAAAAAAAATAAACCTCCACACATTGTTTACATTTTGGAAGCTGCGTAGGGTAGTAATTACCCCCTACCGCCTCATATTTTACATCACTCAAAGGTTGACTGGCAGAGAATGCCCCATGTCATTAAGTCCGCCTATGTATAATATGTGCAGTAATGCAAAACGTTCCATGTAAAACTACTCGATATGTAAATAAATGAATGGATGTTTGTTAGTGTTGAAGACTCGGCTTGTGCGGGCGCGCATGGACCAGGCGCTCGGCCTGGTGCGCGTGTCGCACACGATGCACCGCACGTTCGCGCGCGCGCAGTGGCAGACGCTGCGCGACGTGCTGCTGGCGTGGCGCGCCAACGTGCACTCGGCGCACGACGCCATGAAGTCCGTCGCAGCCGCGCAGATAGAATACGCCACGCAGAACCAAAAAGCCTAGATTTATTACGGATTTTTATGTAATCTACGATCGCCTTATATCGAAAAGTGTACTACGCGACCATGTCGTAGGGCTACCCTATATATAGATAGTCGCAGAGTACATATCACCAATATTATGTTTTTTTTCTGTATGTGCAACACTCGATTCTAATAAATTGGAATTTGGATGTATAGAACATCTTTATTTTACGTCGATTCGATTCGTTAGAATGTGAAATAAAATCTGTGCCGGTAACAAATTTGTAATTGAACCTCACTTGAAGTCTGCTTATTCTAATATAAAACATGTTGATTGCTGATTATGTAAAAATCTGTACATTTGGCTATTTTGTAATAATGTACTATTAAAAGTATAAAAAGTCCTTCAGTGTTTCATTTAACATCACTTTGAAAGTATTAAAGATATATCCATTTCTGAATATACCAAACAAAAACACATCGCTTCAGAACCACTTATAATAGGGTATTTTACTGTATATGAAAAAAAACTAATAACTATAAATTCTCAAAATTAAAAAAACCCCGATATAATAACCTGAGTTCCCTTTAAAAAGTAAAAAACACGTTATGCGCTTTCATTTGAGACCTCACTCGATGATATTTTTGCAGACATTCGGTTACCCTTCCCCACTTTCACCCCATAACTTTTAAACGGCTCAACCGATTTTCATGAAACATGTTTGAGAACACTCGCACGTAACTCACCTTTCATACAAAAAAAACTAAATTGAAATCGCTTCATCCGTTCGGGAGCTACGGTGCCACAGACAGACATGTGAAACTTATAACAGGTCGGGGGTTAAAAATATATTATTGAGATACCTTACGTGGCAAAAAGCAGTCGGAAAATGTTAGTTCATAAAATATTTTTTAAATATATTAAAAAAAAAAAAACAAAGTTTGCAGTATTTTAAATCTGTTCTTTGACACCTTGACACCGGCATGTTGTTACGTCAAATGGCTTTGTAAACTAAACTGTCAACTGATGAACTGTTTACTAAAATTTGAAATAGTAAAAAATAAAACCTCCAAAAAGATCTTGTAAAATTTCGACAGATAGCCTGCCCCTTTACTTTTTTTTACACTTTTGAGACGATGGACCTGGACCTTTCGTTAATTGTAAAAAATAAGATTCCCATGAATTAAGGACCTCCTCCTTTTTCGAAGTCGGTTAGTGATTTTAGAACTCCGCTTGAAAGTAGGCTATATGGAATAGAACCTCTTACTTGCTTGCTGTAACTTTGTGTCAGTTTTCCCTGAATGTCAAAAATGTGATGTGACCCCTCTTACGATCTTAATATAGAAAAAGTAGATTTAATCTAAATCGTAAACAAGGTTGACTACTAATAATTGAAGAATAATTAATGGATTATGGGCGCAGGAATCCCGGGTGTGCTTCTAACGTCTTTCGTACGTTTGTTTGTGTAGCACTGACCATGTTGCTCGGAATACATGTTTTAACATACTTCGGGGGCTCTGGTTACTATTCAATGGATGGTGACTTTTCTGACATTAAGTACGTTGTTATGCAGCTTTCTAGAAGCCTGACTGATGTAAGTATATGATTAGTCTTACGATATTTAAAGAGCATCAGTTATTAATTAAAATATTGAATCATTCGCTAACGTTTTTAATTTTGACCTCACTATAGGCATAACGGAATATGGCGCTGCCTCGTTCCGGTTAGAGTTTGAATTCGATTCCCAACTCAAACACGTAGATACATATGTAGTTGTATAACCGGCGCTGAGAAGAATAAAGAATTGGAAAGATGAGATTTGTTTCTCTTAATTGACATCAGGATATGATTCTAAATTCTAAGGATCATCCATAAACATGTACAAAACAGTAGGGAGTGGTCAGATCCTTTTCTGTCATGACCAATCTTGTGTTACAAATTCTCTAACACTATTTAAAGAAAATATCCAACCTGTAATTTTATTTTGCTTGTCATATGTTGTTTTATTTTTGTGTCGTCCTTCGATTACACTTGTTCATTTACGTGGTTCATTTTAAAGGTTTTTAGTACATACTCGTAATTATAATGTTTTCACAGACTTTAAAGTATTTAAGCTACTCTCCAACAGATGGCGTTACCTGTTATCTTTCTTTTCTTTTTACATTGCTAGTTACTATCACAGATGGAACTAGTAGTAGAACATAGAAGAATTTAAAACATAGTGCTCTAGCACTATGTTTTAGATTCTTTCTATGTTCTTTGCTAGAAAATTCTCTCTTGTGATATCCTGATGGACTCACCTACGTCTAATTTCTTATTGTTGACTGCCTCGGCGGCGCAATGGTAGTGTATGCGACTGCTGTGCTTAACGTCCCGTGTTCAATTCCCGGGACGGACCAAATGTTTGTATGATCTGTAAATATTTGTTTCAGAGTTTGGATGTTTTCTATGTATAATATGTATGTATTTACAAAAAAAAAGTATATATAGGTATTTATATCAGTTGTCTAGTATCCATAATACAAGCTCTGCTTAGTTTGGTCCTAGTTGGCGTTGTGTTAGATGTCCGAAATATTTATTTATTCATTGTCTAGTTGATAGCTAACTCTATCTATCTAACTCTCAAAATCCGACAGCACGCCTCTGCGTAAAGCCTCAGCTACTAAAAGCAATAAGAGACAAGCAGTCGGTTCTCCACCGCGGGCGACTGCTGAAGTTTTATCATCACCCGATGACATTTGTCCACTCATTTAGGAGGCAGTGAAACAGGGACAAGAGGAGATGTTGACTAAGTTTGTGGAAAATATGAACATGACCTGAAATAACCAACTGAAACCTGTTAGAGAGCAAATGGAAAATATGGAAAAGTCTATGGCATTCATGAACTAGCAGTACGAAGATCTTTTGAAGGAATACGCAACTTCCAAGGAGATTATGAATGTTTTACGAAAAGAAAACTTGGAGTTGAAACAGTGTATTAACGATTTGACCTTACGTATGGATCAATTAGAGCAGCAGAGCCCGTGCAAACAATGTTGAAATACAGTGCTTGCCAGAAAAGAAACAGGAAAACTTATTAGATATTGTGTCACAATTATCTAAAGTAGTGGGAAGCGGTATTGAAGACAAAGACATCGAGCATTGCACAAGAGTCGCCAAACAAAATGCTGGAACTTCTCGTCCGCGTGCCATAGTGGTTCAACTAGCTTCGTACCCGTGACCAATTTCTTGCAGCTACTATTAAATTTAATAGATCAAATCCGGATAACAGACTAAATACTACACATCTAGGATACTCGGGCCCTAAATCGTCAATCTATATTGTAGAACATCTATCCACTACTAATCAGGCACTTCAGGCTGCAGCTAGAATCAGAGCTAAGGAACTGGGTTATCAGTTTGTCTGGGTGCGTAGTGGTCGGATATTCATGTGGAAGAAACCGGAAACAGAACACGTTTTAATTAGAAACAAGGAAACTTTAAATAATTTAGTTTAATTATATTTATCTCTAATTAGCTTAGTTTTTGTTCTTTTTGTCAGAGTATCGGTCTAAAACACTTAAAATCATTCATTGAATTAAAAATATATTATCAAAATACTTGAGGTTTACGAACTAAATGTCATAATTTTTATCGTCAAGTTGCTTGTGAAACCTATGATGTAATAATATTAACTGAAACATGGTTAAATGATTTTGTAATGAGCTCAGAGCTGTTTGATAGCAGATATGTAGTCTATATACGAGATAGAAATAACGGGAAAAAATTCGGAGGAGGTGTGTTGATTGCTGTACTTAAGAAAATAAACTCTAAACGCATGTGTCAGTGGGAAAGTAATTGTGATGATTTGTGGGTTATCGTTGAAGTAGCGATTGCAAAGTCTGTTTGTCAAGTGGCTCTGTGCGCAGTATATATGCCCCCGCCTGTAGGTACTTCGTTCAGGTTTGGAACATTTCCTCGACTCTTGTAATAAAATATTTGAACAGTCAAGCTTGAGGTCATGTATAATGGGCGACTTTAATTTAAGTAATATTAATTGGAACTTGGTGAGTGAGTCGGATAGTGGTTATATTGCACCAGGTATAGGACACTTACTGACTGATTTCAGTCACGTGAACAAGTTATTTCAGCTTAACAATATATTAAATGGATCCGGTCGCATATTGGACCTTGTGTTAACTGATTTAATTTCTGGTACTGTATGCTCTGCTCAGAGTCCTCTAAGCATAATTGACCCCTTGCATCCCCCAATAGAAATAAGCTTAAAGACATGTAAAGACAAGCGACTTCCATACAATTATAACAAACGATTGAACTTTTATAGATGGGATTATGATGGTATTCGTAAACACTTAAATGAGACTGATTGGAACCTGTTATTTGATCCTACTCGTGATATTAACGAAATGGTCGGCATATTTTATCAGAAAATCAAGAACATAATAGAAATAACAAACCCACTAACCACACATGTCCGTAGAACATATCCACCTTGGTTCGATGGGAATTTAATTAGAACCTTAAGAGAAAAGGAAAAGAAACGGAATCGATTCAAAATTTATAAAAACCCCATGGATGAACTTGAATTGAGGCTACTGAGTAAGCGGTGTTCCGTTATGGCAGCCGCTTGCTACAACAAATATGTTGCTGACCTAGAGACAGTTATAACTAAAGATCCGAAACAATTTTGGTCTTACATAAAGGAGAAGAGAGGGGGTACCAGTACCTATCCACTATTAAAAACTGATGGCATCTCATCATCTTCAGATGGCAATAATGTCTCGGAAATGTTCGCTTCTACGTACGGTCAGCGAAATGTTGCGGATCATCCACCTTTCTCAGAGTACTTGCAGGACATGTTAGCTAATAGTTTGCCTTTGTCTATGCCAGTGCTTGAATTTGATACCCTGCTAAATAAACAAACATTTTTGGACCATCGAAAAGGAGCCGGACCTGATGGAATCCCTACTTACTTTATTTCTGCGTGCGCTTCTTCCTTAACATCTCCGCTGTTGCGAATATACAATCGATCTCTGACCTCAAGAGTATTTCCGTATATTTGGAAGGTAGCAAAAGTTGTACCGATCCATAAATGCAGCAATCGTGATCACGTAAGAAATTATAGGCCAATTTCAATTTTATCTACCTTCGGCAAGATCTTGGAATCCTAATTTGCCCGTACATACAGTCTCATTTAAAACTTTTCATTAGTGATTCTCAGCATGGATTTGTGAGTTCTAGAACTACTTGCACAAACTTAGTCACATTCACGGAGACACTAACTTGCGCCATTGACTCTGGGAAACAAGTCGATGTAATATACACTGACTTTAGCAGAGCCTTCGATCGTGTCTCTCATAATATACTTTTACATAAATTGACCGCCTACGGCATCACTGGCTCTCTTTTTAATTGGTTAAAGTCCTACCTTGACGGTCGTTCCTTCTTTGTTGCCCTCAATGGATTTCATTCCAACTCTTATATTGTCACTTCGGGCGTTCCCCAGGGATCACATGTTGGCCCAGTGTTTTTTGATTTCTTTATAAACGATCTCTTCAGCAGGTTACAATTCTCTGAGTGTTTCATGTATGCCGATGATTTAAAATTTTGCAGAGTGATAGAATCAGATCTTGATGTTGAGTTGCTGCAGAAAGATATCGACCTGTTGGTGCAGTGGTGTGATGATAATGACATGAGTCTAAATATCAGCAAGTGTTATCACATAAAATTTACTAGAAAAATAAAATTTAAATCGTCCACTTATTATATTTGTCGCAGCCCGATACAAGAAGTGGAACAGATAAGGGATTTGGGAGTTTTATTCGATAGGAAGTTGACCTTCATCCCACATATCGAGAATGTGGTTAAAAAGGCATCAATAATGCTGGGGTTTGTTATCAGGAATATATCTCATTTCCGTCATAGCAAGACTAAAATTTTAATTTATAATTGTTTGGTCCGTAGCTCACTCGAATATTGTAGCACTGTATGGAGACCTCACTACGCCACTCACACACTAAGATTGGAGAGGGTACAGAAGCGATTTATGTGGCGTTTGGAATATTCTTCTGGGAAAGCTAAAAGAAACCATCGTACAAGGATAGACTCTCACATTTCAATATGATATCACTACAAAAGAGGAGAGATATAGTGGATTTCGTTTTTTCTGTTCAAAATTCTAAGATACAAAATTGACTGTCCCCAGCTACTGAGCAGAATAAAAATCCGTGTACCTACAAAATACCCAAGAACTCCTATAACTCCTTTACATCCTCCTCTTCGCAGAACCGTCCTTGGTGCCAATTCTCCCATGCCTCTCCAAACTGTTAAACAGCTGCAGTGATCTCGTTGATGTGCACTCTGACTCACTTGGTAGGTTCACAAGTGCTATTTATAAGACCTTGTAAAAGCGTCCGTGTTTTTAACCATCGCTGGTTGTGGCATCGTCATCGTCAACTCTAAATGTTTCTTTTTTTATGTTCGGGGTCTGGTAGGGATCTTCAATTCCTTGTGACAATTTTGAATTATGTTGACAAATAAGTAGTGCATGATGTGCTTACCTATAAGAAATTGTTACACTAGGCTATAAGTTCAGTGAATGTGTTTTTTTTATTGTATCAGTGTAATCAATTGTTGGTGAGCCAAATAAAGAAAAAAAAGCTATCTTAATAGATACTACGGTTGAAGTTCAGCCGCTGAACATATCGCGTGTACCCCTAATGGATTATAGCGCGCGAGACGGGACTTCTTATATCGGTCGTCGGTAGGAACACAAGGTCTCAAAGAAAATAGCAGTCCAGGACTCCAGGTCATCCGATTAGTATAGTCATATTTTACATCGAACCAACAGGAAAAAAAATCCGCGTCGAACGTCGAACAGTCGGACAAAGTGATCGGACAACGCGGTCATAGCCATTTCTATTAGTGTCGTTTCCTTTTTAAATTCACAGGTTAAGCAAAATAAACTGTTTTCTTTTTGATTTCGCAGTGAGAGACATTGCTTTGACCAGAAATATAATATAGCACTACAAAAAACTTTTTATAAAAAAAAAAACCGACTTCCAAAAAACCATCCGACGAAAACTCCCTGCCAAAAAACACTAAAAAAATAATCTGACTCTTCATAAATTGCTATGTGCCAATTCTTGTCTATACCTAATTCTTTATTCATTTAAATAGTAGTATTATTGTGTATGCTAGGTACCTAAAATCTGTTTAAAGTCGGCGCCAAGCCAAATGTATTAGTAGTTACCACACTCGCTTTATTTCGAGACGACCATCAACGACGTCGCGTCAGCCCGCGCGTGTCTGCTCGCTTGGGTTGTTTTATGCTAGCTATCCGGCAGCGGCGAGTGCGGTACCTCCTATTACATTTTGGCTTGGCGCCGACTTCAAACAGATTTTAGGTACCTAGCATACACAATAATACTACTATTTAAATGAATAAAGAATTAGGTATAGACAAGAACTGGCACATAGCAATTTATGAAGAGCCAGTTTATTTTACGCTTTTTAGTGTTTTTTGGCAGGGAGTTTTCGTCGTATGGTTTTTTGGAAGTCGGTTTTTTTTTTATAAAAAGTTTTTATTTTTCCATTTTTAGTGCAAAAAATCATAGGTTATCAGTAAGTTGAACTATTTCATATAATTTTGCTGATGCGAATAACTTTAGTGGTTTGAACACGTATTAAAACTGAGTATGATCAGTTTCCAAAATTATGCTGAGATGCAAGATTTCTGTTACCGAGAACGTGGTCTACGGGGCAATAGGAATCGTGTCCAAGCTTAAATGTCGTGATGAAATAGAAGCAGGAGTAGAAGCAGAGTTACTTAAAGCAAAATAAATTAAGGGGTTAGTTATCATAGCGCCTGTAACATCAGCTCACCTAAATAACTTAAAAGTATACAACTAAAAGTCTATAGATACGTATGAAATTGAAAGAATTATCCTCCAACTCCTAACCGTTGAGGAGTTATACCTTCCATCATCAGCTTACCTAAATAACTTGAAAGAATACGACTAAAGGTAACATACATACATATGACATTTAAAGATTTATCCTCCAACTCCTAACCGTTAAGGAGTTTTACCTTTCATCATCAGCTCATCATCATTAAATGATGACTACCAGACGCAAATACCGGCGTAGCTTCAGAAAATATACGAAAAACATAGTACGTGCCGGAAAAAATTAGGGTTACCCTCGATTTCTCGGGGATGCCATCATCAGATCGTAGTTTCCTTATCATGGTACCACCGTCGGGACATCTACTTTCCATTAAAAAAAGAATCATCAAAATCGGTTCATAAACGACGAAGTTATCATACATTTTTGAATTAAAATAACTTGTACTTACGACTTGTGCGAAGTTATCCCCGAACACACATAAAAAAAAAAAAAAAAAAATGTACGGTCGAATTGAGAAACTCTCCGTTACAACTAGGGGTGAATCTCAAAGGGTGTCCCCGTACCTACTTGCATTTTCTGAATTGCAGGTGTCCATGGGTGGTTGTAGTTATTTTTATCAGGTTTCCCGCAGACCGTGGGTGGCCCTAGGGCGGAGGTGGACCGAGGCACGTCGGGGTTCCAGGGATTTCTTTTCTAGGGTGAACCTGTTAGTGAAAGTACCTACTTATTATGATTATGATTTTTATTGAACAATAGTTTATTTTAAAGGTGAATCGTAAGCACGAGATTCTACAAGTTGAGATGGACCGTTTATCTTCTGTGTTGCCACAAGTAACGTCAGGTCACGGTAAAAGTAAGGAGGCACTGGAACCTTGTCGGCGCAATACTCACAATCAGATTGGAGAAGTACTCGATTACGATAGACAGGTAATACCTAAGTGACGGTTTGAGATATTAGTATCGATAGTTTTTGTTGTAGAACGGGAATTATTCATGATAAAATTATTTAAAAGGATAAGATACCGATCATACCGATAAGTTATGGTGACAGCACCAGTCTACTCGTGACGACGAACGGTATAACCCGTTCGAAGCCCTAGGGATATAGAAGGTACCGCAACCTTTTAAATAATTTTATCGCGACTAAATCCCACTATACGACAAAAACCATATGTAAAAGTAAAGTCTAAAAACCATAATAATAATACTCGTAGAATAGACAAGAAAAGATATCGATGACCTTAAACTGGATATCTGGCTACTATTAGGTAGATATTACTTACAATACAGCTACCGATGTTTTAACGTCTTAATCCTCTTTAAACCTTCCTCTCTAAAACTATAGCTTTTTCATCACCAAAAGTATATAGTTTTTTTATATGCAGTATGTAGTGAATAGAAAAGTTTTAACAATTTGAAGTATCATGCACATGTACATAGTAGTGACAACACAAAAAATCGTTCGACCTTTGTGTCGAATGCCAATATTTCTAAATAATACAGATAGGTATGCTTACATTTCGTCTATCACATAAAGGTTGAAGTGAAGATCTAAGACAAGTGAGTGAGGTACCCTTCGACCCACATATGTAAGTACTTATAAATAACTATGATAGACAACGTACCTACCTACTTTGTTTGTGCCTGTTGTCACTCTTCTCTTTGATATTTTTAGGTACTCTTAACTGATGTCTGTCATTATTATAATGTGTGTAGATTTACATAATGACTTTTAGGTTCTTTCAGTCTCATGATAAATAAAAGTCAAGCTGTTCTTTTCAAGATTAGCATGCATGTTAAAGTTTTTATTCAAAAATCTATGATAATTTCTATCACTAGGTACAACACCTTGATAAATTCTGATTTCTTTAGTTTTTTGTCAGTGTTTCATATGGACGAATAGTTTTATGGATCCAATTTGAAATAATTGACTGCACGATTGGCCCAGTGGTTTAAGCGGTGGCCACGCCGCTTCCTACTGCACCAAGTGTAGTGGATTCAAATCCCACATGGGACAACACTTCGTGTGATACACAAAAATTGTTTTCTTTAGTCTATGTGCTCTTTGTGTTCCTTGCATGTATGTTTGTAAAGTCTCCGGCGACACAGGATGTATATTCCAAATGCGGGAGTTGTCTTTTAAAATGAAAAAAGGAAAAAAAATACATTATAAATCTTAAATTTTTCCCTACTGTAATGCTCAATAGATAACTAACCTACACTTTCAAATGTGGGAGAGCCAAACTTCGGCATGAATGGGCCGGCTCGACCGGAGTGGTACCACGGCCTCACAGAAAACCGGTGTGAAACAGCGCCTGCGCTGTGTTTCACCGAGTGAATGAGATACGGGAGGCCCATACCCCAACCCCTTCTCCCAACCCCCTCCCCATCCCCCAAAGGCCGGCAACGCACTTATGACGCCTCTGGAGTTGCGGGTGTCTGTGGGCGGCAGTAATCGCTTACCATCAGGCGATACGTCTCTTCCTTTGGACCATATTCCATATAAACAAAAACAACCATCAGGTGATACGTCTGCTCGTTTGTCTCCTATTCCATAAAAAAAAACTCATTCGGCTGTGTGATGACGAATTAAAAATACGGATTGTATCTCTCACCCCTATTCATCTCGTGGTTGTCGTAAGAGCCGATCAAGTAAGGGAACGAAGTACGTAGGAGAACATCAATTCATATAGATATTATAGAAGGATAAATTGACACAAACCCTATAACACCCCGTTCGGCCAGCGTGGTATATTTAGCCAAAACGCCCTTTCGAAGGAAAGAGCGCCCTCTTTCGAGGGATAGGCCTATGTGCAGCACGGCTTCACCGTGGGAGAGCCACGCTTCGGTCACCGTGGGAGAGCCACGCTTCGGCATGAATGGGCCGGCTCGAGCGGAGTGATACCACGGCCTCACAGAAAACCGGTGTGAAATAGCTTGCGCTGTGTTTCACCGAGTGAGTGAGGATACCGGAGGCCCATACCCCAATCCCTCCCCCTATCTCCCCCCCCCTATCTCCCCCCCCCATCCCCCAAAGGCCGGTAACGCACTTGTGACGCCCCTGGTGTTGCGGGTGTCCATGGGCGGCGGTAATAGCTTACCATCAGGCGATACGTCTGCTCGTTTGCCGGTATATTCGATAAAAAAAAAAAGTTTGCAGCACATAGGCCTTTCCCTCGAAAGAGGGCGTTTTGGCTTTTGCAAAATATTAATGAGTAATACTTAAGAGCACGTAAAGCTGTCGGTCCTGCGCCTGATCTCTCAGCCATCGTGTCGGTTAACCGTCCCATCGGATTATGAAAGGAACAGAGAGTGCACCCGTGTTTGCGCAAACACTTGTGCACTATAATATCTCGTGTGTATTTGGTTGGTCTCCGTTGAGACTAGCCGCCGTGGCCGTAATCGGTTAGGAGAACATCATCATCATCAACTAATTATGTTCCTTAATATGCACAGATAACCGACTTCGCACTCGAGTCTGCGGGTGCAAGGGTGATAGACACAGCGGACACCATAGAACATGTACAGTACGAATCTCCAGTTGGCTACGCACTGCATATATTTACTTCGTGGGTCTGTCGGAATTGCCTTGGAGCGCGTGCCATGCTCCGGCCGAGTTCTTTGCCCGGCGAGTGTTGGGCATTCAAGGGTTCCAGAGCAGAAGCTACGATACTTCTTCTAGGAACTGTAAAAATCACGGGTTTCAGTATTGAACATATTCCGCCTCAGATTTCGCCAACAAGGTGATTATCATTAGTTAAGTATAAAGGTAATAATATTTTAGCCCCTAAGCATTTCATACTCCATAATCAAGCACAAACTCCGGGCAGCAATCTGAGAGTTAAAAGTAAAACACCTTTCCCTGTCAGTTTAAGTAAGAAGTTTGGTAAATGGTTTAAACTTAAATATTTATCATATCCATGAAATAGTATTGAAAGAAAGAGTCTTTTGAATGTACAAGTAAATTAGCCTGAGCATTGAAAACCACCACCTTTTAACTTAAGTTGGTACAAGAGATGGTACCAGTATACTTCACATGACGACTTACATTTAGACACATTTTTGTAACTATACTTAGCTTTTATACAAAAGGCCAATTTAAAGGCCAAAGAAATAATATAAGCACACAAAATCCAACGGCTATGTATACATAGTATCATATTAGAAAAGATGACAGTCTCGTAGTCAATAGAAGATCCATAACTTCACCGTCCTAAGATAGGCAAAGCCGTACGGATAAGCACGGCTTTGCCTATATATTTTTACTTATGAAAGGAAATCCTTTTTATTTACTCAGGGAAATATCGTCGGCCCCGCGCCTATGTCAAGTTGAAGGGCTTGAATATCGGACAGATACTTACGGTCACGATTATGGCACTTTTGAATACGATAAAGATGGAAAACCTAATCAATATTTCGAGGTGACTCACCCCACAAACAAGGGGTTTAATATGGTGAGATTAAGAGTGCTGTCGAACTGGGGCCATCCAATCCACACTTGCGTGTACCGGTTCAGAGTACATGGAGAACTAGTTCACGGGCAGGTTCCGAAGAATGCTGGCGATGACAATACAGAGGTTATAGAAAATGAATAGTCTACGATATATTATATAGCTACTGCGTTTCATTCCATAGGTGTATGAGAAATTATATTTATTAAACCGTATTGTAAACAAAAATAATTTTCAAAATCGGTCCACAATTGACGGAGTAATCAGTGCACATACAATAAAAAAAACCGATGAAATTGAGAACCTCCTCCTTTTGGAAGTCGGTTAAAAACCATTCAAATACTGTGTATGTTTATACATTTCAATACAACATAATAATATTGACAGGTGACAGAATACGACATTTCTGTTCAAAACACGTAACACCCTATATATGTTGTGTGTGGAGTGTGTAAGCCCGTAGAATGTATCGCGTACTTTGAACAGTGTCTTCCTGACACTAGGATGGCCTCCTGAAGTTACATCGTGAACGGACGTGTAGAACCATCGCGTTTACAAGGTAGTAGAGCTCAGGCGCGGTTCCAGCCTGAAATTTTGGAGGGGGGGGGTCACTTATCAAATAAGTCGAGTAAATTAGACTTTATTGCACAATACACAATTTTATTTCACACATTAAAAACACATGGATATCTTTTGTTTTTATTGGTAAATCTATTGGGATCATAATATTTGAGACATCTGTGACAATCTCTGAATGAATATTTAGAGAATCTAGCTCCGTTGGGGGACGAAGGGCGTGTATGGAACTCCCGACAAATCGGTCTAACCACTAAACCCCGGCGGCGGCCTACATCTGCAGTCAAGAGAAGCTTCAGGAATGCATCAGCGGCTTCTGGAGTTCCCCCTGCCTTACCTCATCACTGTGGTACATCCCGGGGTAACCAGATTCAAACACGGGGCATGTCGCTGTCGTATCTCTCACCGCTCTACACAATATGAGAGTCGGAACACCGACCCGCCTGAGAGGACACCCCCGGCCGCACCGAGGTGTCGGGTCGTTTCCAGTGGCCACATCTCCCCTGCATGTGGCCACAATGACCCTTAACCGACGATTGGGGAGCTAGCGGCCTCTATCACGCATCCTTCGTTCGAGCGGGATCAGCCATTTCCCGATCCCGCTCTTCGGACTCCTTCTGGAGCATAACGTCTTCACACTACTCGCCAGCATTGCCACGATCAATGCTGGTGGTGACAGGTTTCGTCCGATCTGTCCGACCGGGCGAAGTCACCGAAGCAACCAAGCAAGGTAGGTGATAAGTTGGTTATCTTTATGCAAGCTTCGAAGCTCGGCAGAAAGGCTCTGACAGCGCGTTGGCTGGCGCAATCCTGGGTGTCGAACCGTGCCCGCCAAGCTCGTAGGGCTTGCGTATGTGTTATGACGATGCATTCCGGGCTCACGATACGGCGCTATCTCTTCGTCATTCCGACCGACAGATCGAATTTCGTCGCAGACCATTGTGTTCATGTCGCTAGAATGTCGAAGGGTGGAGATCGTGCCAGGATCGTCGCCGCCTCATACGAGATCGTACGGTGGCCTCGTACGATCCATATGGCCATCAACCGCTGCAGACTCCGGAGTTGAGCATTACAGCGGGAAGATCCCGCCGGTGCCCCATAGAGGACCATGGATCGCACGACGCCCATACGCACACCCACGCACATAGAGGCAGCGAACTTCTTCCCGCGGTCCCCAGAGATTGGGCAGCAGACAATGTGGCACCTCTGCTACTCCTCGTACTGGGGACTAGTCGCCCGAAATGCTTTTCAAAGCTCTACCGATTGTCCATGATGAAGTACTTCATGTACTGACCCACTTGGACTTTGGTGTCATCCACCCGGAGGTATGAGCTGGGAGGTTCCTGGCGCTTACGTAGGCCATGGAACCATATCGCCTCAGTTTTCTGACGCGCCACCCTCAGGCCCAGCTCGTGAATCTTATCCACGACACAAACCACCCCTTGCGAGCAGAAGCACCTCCCCGAAGCGTGACCCTCTAGCCAGTATTAGGGTATCGTCTGCATAGCAGGCGACACTGATGCCCGAAGTCAGACTTGTGCGAGGGCCCACATCGTATACGAGGTTCCATAACAATGGGCCCCATACAGAACCACGGGGAACCCCACAACACACCTCCCTTCAATTTTCCACTCCGTTCCGATCGACAAACTTCACTGTCCTGTCGCGCTGATAGACCTCTATGACGGCACGCAGGTAAGTCGGCACCTCATGATATTCAAGGGCCTCCCTAATCGCACCCCATTGAAGGGTGCTGAAAGCGTTAAAGATATCAAGGCTAACTACCAACACCACCCCCCCGATCGGACTGCCGACCCCGACAGGGAGCGAACACACCTATATATTAGCGTGCACTGTCGAGCGTCCCCGTTGGAATCCAAATTGGCAGTCCGATAGATCAGGGCCCACTCGCGACAGGTACTCGCTGATACGGTCAGAGATGACTCTCTCAAAGAGTTCCTATCCTTTTATTTCTTATCTCGATTAAATAATTATGGAAACTGGAAGAAAAATCAGTTTCTAGTAGCAGATTTGGGGGGGGGGGGGGTCACGTCCCCTGTGCCCCTGCGGCCACCATGGTGTGGGTCGCCATGCTGCCTTGTTGTATTTTCTGCATTCGCAAATGAGTATTGTGACCACCGCTCTTGGATTTTTCTAATGCTTTCCATCAGGCAGAGTAGAGTTGCTATAAACATTGGTGAAAAAAATACCTACAGTGGAACATAGAATCTCCTCCTTTTTGGAAGTCGGTTAAAAATGTCAAATTGTAGAATAGTATTTTTTTTCGGAGTTATTTGAATTGTCAATCTCAGTCAATAAAGTTGTTTCAAAGTGAATGGACCATCATCTTCCTAGCCTTTATTATTCCCAAGATTATTTGAGGTCGGCTACTAGTTCAACCGGTTTTACCTGAATATCAGTTTTTCTAAGGAGCGACTGGTATTGGACCTCCGCAACCCTGAGGGTGAACTGAATTCGAAGGTTGAACTAGTTGTCAGTATATTTGAGGGCACTGACTTCCCAATAACGATTGGCATAGATGTTCATGACAACCGGGACCGACAGCTTAACGTGCTTTCCGAGGAACGGGCGGGAAACATCACCATCTTCCATATTATTAAGAATATAGCTATTAAGAATTTCTTGTAAGATAAACCCAACAGCAGTCCGACCCGGGAATCGAACCCGAGACCTTTTGATCTCCAGTCGCTTACGCTAACCACTGGACCAACGAGGCAGGCAACCTATCAACTGTAACCATTTGTTATTTAGTTAGTTATTTGTTTTTTTTTAATGTAATATAAATAAAAAAAGAACAACAACATGTATTATTGTATGGTTTATAACATTCATGTATTTCTTATCGATTTAATTAGTTTTTTTCAATACGTTGGATGTATTAATGCAAGAATAACTGTAGAAATAAAATACTCATGCATTCCCCTTGGTTTTATGATTGTTACCTTTTTACCCGACTACGGCGGAGCCAAAATGCAGGGTATACGTTTTGACACTTATGTTTGTTCGGGTCTGGTTGTCAATACCTACAAAGCAAATAACCTATGTAGTAAATAATCCACATCGCATATTCTCTACTTCGCATTAAGACTAAATCGCATAATGACATAGTAGCAAAATGCCTACTTTTTCAAAGTTACAGTCGAGAAAAAAACATTTTGGACAGTTAAAATTTATTCTCTTAATTAAAATCTACATACCACATAATATGACCTACTATGGAAAAACAAATATTAAATTAACGTTAAAACTCTTATGTTAGTGAAAATTCACGATTGGTGATTAATTTGCTTTCGTATTCTTATGATATTTTTTTTAAACTGTAAGTCTGTAGTATTCTGTTGTTTGAGGGAAGTGACTTCATTGTTATATCTACATATTATCAAACTGTATATGACGTCACAATCTACGTGTCTGGTTGAAATAAGATTTTTTTAAGGCAACGGTGGTAATTCTGTTAGTAAGAGAGCTACTGAACCTTTCGACCAACAGTGTGTCTGTAAGGCTAGTAACTCTTGTAGTGATGAGTCATAACGTGCTAAGTACGTAACCATCGCCTGGCAGGCCTCAGCCCTGCACATCATCATCTTTCATGTTTTTGAAAGTGTAAAAAAAAATGACACAAAAAACTTGTTCCTGTAAGGCTGAAATTTTTATAGGATTTAGATCATTCATTAAGAAGTTCAAAAACAAAATGACAGGCGATTCCGATGAGCACTAGTACCTGCCAGGCGAACAGAAAGACACACATTTCTTCAATTACATCATCAATGTAAATAAATTTTATTCTGTAAATTTGTAATTCATATATATGTTTGTCTGAGCGATTTAAAGAAAGTAGGAACAATGACCGGCGGTGCAAGCTAGCATATTTCCTAGACAGGTGAGGAGAAAGATAGCACTTGAGTGCTAGTAAAAATGTGTCTGAGAACACATGGTCGGTACTCGACAAACTTCTCATTATTAGTCATAAATAACATTAAATCGTCGGAAGCATCTAAATCAATGCAATATACATTTCAACTCATCGATATATACAATTTTTTATGAACAAAAATAAAGCATTGCCCACACTATTGTGCGTATGACACACATATATATATATACAAATGTACATATATATAAATGTATGTATGTCAAAGCCAAATTGAAAAGATGATTATACTTTGTCCATTCGTTTATTTTCTTTTTGACAGCTCACGCCTATAAATTACCGCTTTTTTTTTTCGGAATATTATACTACAGTAATGTCGTACTTTATTGACAGTGACGGTAATTTTGTGAAGTGGCCTGTGCATAACAAACAACCACAGACTATAAAACAATTCTTGAAATACGATAAATCGATCACATGATAAAAATAATTTGACTGCATGTAACTATTTTTTCTGTAAATTTAATGAAAAAAGGAAATAAAAATAGTACCTATGACTCCAAGATTGATTATTTGCAAGGAATTAAGTCGAAATCTTGGAATTTAGGATCAAACCAAGAGTAAAGAACAATAACTCTGTTCATTCATCTAATTTACTGATTTATTATTAATATTTTTGTTTATTTCTTACATAATATAAAAAACTAATAAAGGAATAATTAATATTTAAACTATAAATATTTAATTAAATCGATTGAAAGATTTTCATAAATAAAATTGGTTATCATTTCAAATCAAATCGGTAATATGTGAAGTCGTCACTAATTTCGAAATTTTTTGAACTGTCAAAAAGAAAATAAACGAATGGACAGAGTATAATATTTGTCGAATGTCGAAAGTGGCCATGATGAAATCCTGGATCTAGAGGTATAAGCCTTGACAAAAGAAACCTAATATATTGTTTTAAACTTTCATGGTCAGTAACATTAAAATAGAAATCTACGGGATTGCTACCATGTACCTTTTTGTTTGTGAGTATACGATATTTCGGCGCTGTTGCAAGCGCCATGATCACGGAGTAACTGAAGATCTTGCGGGTGGGATGTTATTGGCAGACATATCGGTCTACCCTCTTTGGTAGTCTTTTACTACGATCGCCCCCGGTACCACTGTTCACTAACTCACTATTCACTCGTAATTGTTCCGACACACAACACTAACAGTATCTGATCGCGAAACTATATTTTGTTGATTACGCCGGTTTTTGCAATTTGCAATCTCACGGGATTCCAGACATTTGACAATTTGAACCCACCCTCACGATTGAAATTTTTGTGTTTATTAATTTCAATCGCTTCCCTGACCAATCTAGGTATGTAGTGGCGTTCTGTCGTAATTATCTGTGGGTTATGAAACTCAATCCAGTGATTTGGGCCCGAGTCAATCAAATGCTTCGCAATTGCCGATTTCTGTTGGTCGTTGTTTTTGACCTATTAATGTATATTGCATTGATTTGGATGCTTCCGACGATTTAATGTTATTTATGACTAATAATGAGAAGTTTGTCGTGTTAAGTTCCAAGTGTTCTCAGACACATTTTTACTTGCACTCCAGTGCTATCTTTCTCCTCACCTGTCAAGGAAACATGCTAGGCAGCACCGCCGGTCATTGTTCCTACTTTCTTTAAATCGCTCAGACAAACATATATACATGAATTACAACTTTACAGAATAAAATTTATTTACATTGATGATGTAATTGAAGAAATGTGTGTCTTTCTGTTCGCCTGGCAGGTACTAGTGCTCATCGGAATCGCCTGTCATTTTGTTTTTGAACTTCTTAATGAATGATCTAAATCCTATAAAAATTTCAGCCTTACAGGAACAAGTTTTTTTTGTCATTTTTTTACACTTTCAAAACCATGAAAGATGATGATGTGCAGGGCTGAGGCCTGCCAGGCGATGGTTACGTACTTAGCACGTTATGACTCATCACAACAAGAGTTTCTAGCCTTACAGACACACCGTTGGTCCATGTTTTTGTCATCACTAAACTGGAATTCACTAAAATTTGTAGTTAGATTACTTATTTTAATCTTTTCTGCCTACAGTCCATTTTTGGATATCTCAGCTTTCACTATATTTAGTGAAGTACTAACTAAAAATTGATTAGATGTACACGCTTGTTTATTATTAATAAAAACTAAACTATATTCTAAATGTAAAAATTGCAACATTTGCAACCAAAAAATCTGATGCCAACATTTTCGGTATTTTCGTTTCGACTGTACCTATTTTCAAAAAGTGGTCATTTTGCTACTATGTCATTATGCGATTTAGTCTTAATGCGAAGTAGAGAATATGCGATGTGGATTATTTACTACATAGGTTATTTGCTTTGTAGGTATTGACAACCGGACCCGTTTGTTCCACTTTACTGAACTGATTTTAATAAATAAGGTGTCAATAGCTTAATAATAATTACCTTGGTGACATAGGATATACAAATTTTATCAAAAGTTTTTATGTAGTCGGGTTACAGTTTTTCATTTTTTCTTGTTCATTGTTGTAAACGTTAAAATGAGGGTAAACTAATAAGACAAGGGTACAAGAATGTGGACAAGGGGTCATCGCCCAACCCAAAGTATTTAGAGAAGGCATTTTGGACTAGGCTGAATCTGGGAGTAGTATCTTGTTATCGCAGCTAGCATCAGCTACGTTGACTATCGACCATTGACTGTCAAGTCTATGAGTCAAGTTGATTTTAGTAGTTCATGTAGATGAAATATCTGGAGAGTACGTATATGGTAGAGAAATTATTCCTTATCACCTTCAACTTTATTGTTGGATATTTGTTAGGTATCATCTTGTTAGAATCTCATCTCATCATTATATTTCAAAATTTGACTTCGCGGATTCCGTAGTGAATTTAGCGGTCACTTTTGCCGCCTCCCACTTTGTGTGTGTGTGTGATTTACAAAGATCTACATAAAATTACGTGTTTCTTGATAGCTTTGAGTATAAGTATAGTTATAAGGACAACATCATAGTTTTCCTCAAGTCGGGTAAAAAAAAGGTACTTAAATATATCATGCATCAGTGAATATCGACATAAAGAACAGTTTAATAAAAGGTCTTTAATATTCAGTCTTTAATATTCCACTGCTAGACTTAGGCCTCTCCTGACAAGGAAGGTTTTGGCCTACCACGCGCAACGCTGGCTAGACGGGTTGCTATAAGGTTTGTTTTAATTTAATCCATTACCACATGGAGAAAAAAACGAAAAAATATAATATATAATTAACTAGCAACACGCCCCGGGTTCATTATGGAAAATATAATATAGCCTATGTTTCTATGAGGTGTGCATCTTAAAAATTTTCCGACGGCTTCAACAAATTATCGTTATATTTAAGCCTATCTACTAAAAAAATATAAATTTATATACGAAAACCTTTCTCAAAAACCGCTCTATCTATAAGTAAAAATCGCATAAAAATCCGTGCAGTAGCTTTTGAGTTTATCATGAACAGACAGATAGACAGACGCGGAGGAGGACTTATTTATAATATGTAGTGATTGTGGCCTCTGAGAATAAGAATTAATATCTTATAGGTTTATTATATGAGTCGATCTTATGTGAATCTGTGTGAGTACGATTAAAGAATTTGGATGCTGTTTTTTTAGTGCGGAACACTATATCACAAAGAAACATAAAAATGCATGTGCCTAATACATCAGTATATCTATTACATTGCAGCCATTAATGCCAGGTGCTTGCTACCCAGTTATGTCCATTGTGTTGCACAAAACGGGAGAAAGGCAAAGCCGTAGATGTTAATCTGGGTGTCCGGCAGCCGAATGCTATAAAACGTGTCTATTGTGAAGTGGACAATGCTACAAAGCACATAAATTAACATGAGCAAAGTGATCATGAGCCCCCGCGGCGTTCGGCCTAATGGGTTGACCGAGCCACCGAGCAACTGAGCCTCGGAGTTCAGATCCTTTTGTATCGAGACGCTCGCAGCTAAACACATTGAGGATGGACAGTTTATTTAATTTATTGCCTCGGAAAGGATAGCGTACCTACCTGTGAAATATGAACTCTTTGAGCATTGCGAATATCCGTTGAAACTACATAGATTTTGAGCCACTAAATGATGGCTAATGAGGCCTCACACGCATAATAGTAATTTTTCTATCTCTAGGGATTTTTTTTCATTTGGATAAAAGATATCCTGTGTCCTTTCTTTATTGCTGTTAATTGCATACATTGCATACAGTATAAGGCTGTGGTCTCCTATAAACGCCGTCGGTCGCGTACAGCGTCATGTCGCACGCCGCGTCACAATGTTTACTATAGAAATGTACTGTTGTGGTCTCTTTAACACGCTGACGTTGGCGTGTAGACGCCGCTACGCGGCATTCAACGCTTTACGCCGCGTCTCTAGTTATTTCGAACCATTCCAGCGTAATCGTCTTAGGCCTCGGTCTCCTATTAAATGCTTTAAGCGGCGTCCGACTTCAGCATAAACGTTCCGATCGACGTCTGAACGACAAGCACAGGGTCAGCGGTCAATATAATCTCATACGCGAACGACGACGTCCCGTTCACAAATTACAATAGTCGTCGACAAACAGTGCTCCCTTGTAGTCATGTGATATAAATTCGACTCTTTTGGCGGCATCTTATTTTTATTGTATAATGCACTAAAACATTGGACTGATTCAATCAATAATTCATGTTGACTGCACGATTGGCCTAGTGGTTTAACGGTCACCACGCCGATTCCTACTTCGTCAAGTGTCGTGGGTTTAAATCCCACGTAGGACAGCACTTTGTGTGACCCACAAATTGTTGTTCTGAGTCTGGGTGTTCTTTGTGTCCATTTCATGTATGTTTGTAAAGTCCCCCGCGACACAGGATTTATTCCTAGTACAGGAGTTGTCTTTAAAAAAAAAAGGTTTTTCTTGATTAAATTTCAGCATTATTTTTTTTTATGAAATAGGTGGGCAAACGAGCAGACGTATCGCCTGATGGTAAGCGATTACCGCCGCCCATTGACACCTGCAACACCAGAGGCGTCACAAGTGCGTTGCCGGCCTTTGGGGGATGGGGGGGGATTGGAGGCGGGGCCTACATTTTATGCAAAGCGTTGCAATGCCGCGTACGACGTCCACACGCCAACGTCAGCGTGTTAAAGAGACCACAACAGTACATTTCTATAGAAAGCATTGTGACGCGGCATACGGCGTGACGCTGTACGAGACCTGCGGCGTTTATAGGAGGCCAAAGCCTTATTTGGCGTCAATACAACATGCTGCATGCATGCATCTTTACAGTGGGAGAGCCACGCTTCGGCATGAATGGGCCGGCTCGACCGGAGTGATACCACGGCCTCACAGAAAACCGGTGTGAAATAGTGCTTGCGCTGTGTTTCACCAAGTGAGTGAGGATACCGGAGGCCCATATCCCAACCCCTTCCCCTATCTCCCCATCCCCCGCCTCCAATCCCCCCCCATCCCCCAAAGGCCGGCAACGCACTTGTGACGCCTCTGGTGTTGCAGGTGTCAATGGGCGGCGGTAATCGCTTACCATCAGGCGATACGTCTGCTCGTTTGCCCGCCTATTTCATAAAAAAAAAAAATGCTGAAATTTAACCAAGAAAAACCTTTTTTTTTTTAAAGACAACTCCTGTACTAGGAATAAATCCTGTGTCGCGGGGGACTTTACAAACATACTTGAAACGGTCACAAAGAACACCCAGACTCAGAACAACAATTTGTGGGTCACACAAAGTGCTGTCCTACGTGGGATTTGAACCCACGACACTTGACGAAGTAGGAAACGGCGTGGTGACCGTTAAACCACTAGGCCAAACGTGCAGTCAACATGAATTATCGATTGAATCAGTCGAATGTTTTAGTGCATTATACAATAAAAATAAGATGCCGCCAAAAGTGTCGAATTTATATCACATGACTACAAGGGAGCACTGTTTGTCGACGACTATTGTAATTTGTGAACGGGACGTCGTCGTTCGCGTATGAGATTATATTGACCGCTGATGCTGTGCTTGACGTTCAGACGTCGATCGGAACGTTTATGCTGAAGTCGGACGTCGCTTAAAGCATTTAATAGGAGACCGAGGCCTAAGATGTCGCAGATACTAAATTAACTAACGTTGGACGGTAGCATGCGTTTGTCGGCGAAGGTACAATATGTCTTATTTAATTTTGAAAATTATAAATAAAACACTTTATAAAAGTCGTCACTTTTATTCCTGTTAGATTCGCTTTTATTTAGTTCAGCGAAAAACCATAATTTTTTATGCGTTCTGCGCCAAAAACAGTTTGGTAACTTGTAATAGAGCACTACACTACTATACGGACGCGCGCGCTCTGCGTACGGACGTGTGTAAGCAACAAGTGTGTTATTGACAAATACCTCACAAGTTTGTAAAAAGAAAAAAAAAAAAATTAAACTACAATGGTTCAGTGTAAGAAGTGCAAACTCTTCCTGTCTATTACCAAAGACGAAGTTGTAAAATGCAAAGGTG
This sequence comes from Diaphora mendica, assembly GCA_949125395.1. Taxonomy (NCBI): domain Eukaryota; kingdom Metazoa; phylum Arthropoda; class Insecta; order Lepidoptera; family Erebidae; genus Diaphora; species Diaphora mendica. The sequence continues at coordinate 35,569,106 of OX421310.1, read as the reverse complement.
TGTGTGAAGCAACTTATCACAAAAAATGTGTGCAGAGTAACAAACAATTCTTGCAAACTTCAGTTTGTGAGGAATGTCAGAAGGATGGGACCAGCTCTGCAAGGATAGCACAGTCTCCACAGCTAACAGTAGATCCAGCGAAAACATCAGGCGAGAAGGTACTGAGTGAAGTCAACAGGAAACTAGAGGTACTATATGGCGTAGAGAAGAAGTTAGGAGAACTTACTAACGCTGTTGAATTCTATGCAGAAATGTACCAAACTTTACTGGAATATAAAGAAGAATCACAGAAGAAGATTAAGGCGCTTGAACAAAAAAATGTATACCTAGAAAAATATAGCATGGCTTTGGAAGAAAGATTACAGGAACTAGAGTTGAAGGACAAAGAAAATGAAATAGAGATACATGGTCTGGAGGCACATGAAAGTGAAGATATCAAGTCAGTTGTTCTAGATATCGCCCAAACGCTGAATTTGAACCCGGATGATATCGAAGATGCGACGAGGGTAGGGCAACAGAAATCAGATGACTCGAAACCCAAAGTCGTAGTAGTTACACTTCGATCTAAAAGTACCCGCAAAACATGGCTGATGGCACGAAAAGTTAAGAAGATTAGTAATGATAAAATCTTTCGCAATGGCAACAATGACCCGATCTACATCAATGAAGCCCTACCAAAATTCAAGCGCCAACTACTGTGGACAGTAAGAAATAAACTGAAAACAAAAGGTTATCAATACATTTGGGTACAAAACGGAAATATTCTAGTAAAAAAGAATAGCGAGGAAAAGAGAATTTTTAATATAAAAACGGAGAAGGACTTAGAAAGATTCGGAGAAATGTAGTGCAACTAGCGCGATCGGTACACACTAATTGACTTTTGGATATCAACATTCGATTGCATGGAAGATGATACATTCAATAATGTCACATATAAAAGATATTACGACATTAAAAGATTAGCTATAGAATTAACCCAGAAGAAAGGATATACTCACGTAATGCATCTTAATATAAGGTCACTCCGGAAGCATCACAATGAGATATTAATAATGTTAGAGGAAAGCAACTACATAATAGATATTCTAATCTTGAGCGAAATAAATATAAAAAGGGAAGAAGTAAGTTTTTATCAAATAAAGGGTTATAGTACTAATATAATTACTAGAGAAACCACTAGAGGCGGAGGTATTTTAATTTATGCAAAGGATGAGCTAGTGTTCGATGCCCAATCACAAATTACAGGATCCCTAGAAATAATACATGGTCAGCTAACAATGGGGAAAAAAATCAAAACACATATAATTGCTATATATAGGCCACCGCAGAAAAAGAAAACAATATTCATACAGGAACTGGACACGATAATAAGAACCATTCCAAAAAATGAAAATATTGTTGTGATAGGCGATACAAACATAAACATTCTGAACGGCATAACAAATCCGGCCACGTCGAAATACAAAAACACCTTGTGTGAGTACGGCCTACAATGTGTTATACCCAGTTCGGAACCAACGCGCGAAGCGATAGTGGACGGGCGAAGTGAAAAGGCATGCTTGGATCATGTATGGGTACGAGTGAAACGGAACGAACAACAAGTCGCTTCATTTGTCCTTGAAATGAACGTCTCCGATCATCATGCAATTGGAATATCGTTGGATTCGCGAGAAAGTGATAACGGTGATGAGGGTAGATGTAGATTAGTGGGGAAAAATAGTAATAATGTGCGTAAAGTGTTGAGTGATAAGCTATTAAAGCAAAAGTTCGATGAATATGACTGGAAACAATTGTATGTATTATCATGCCCTTTAATTTTATTTCAGACATTGTGTTTAGTGTTTAAAGACTTCTATAAGGATAGTACAATTACTGTTAAGTTACGTAATAAAAGAAAAAAAGAGCCATGGATAGATAACACACTATATGCAATGTTATTGCGTAGGAATTATTTATTCAGAGTCTGGAAAACAGACCCGAAAAACATGAATAAACGTTTAGAGTATACTAAATACCGAAATAGAGTAAATAAGTGTATTATCGAGGCAAAAAATAAATATCGACAGTCCGAAATAATGAAATGTAATGGAGATATTAGAAAAATATGGGTGAACATAAACTCTTGGCTTGGTCGGCATAAGAATAGCTTAGATAGTGTTATTGTGAAGCATTTAGGTAAAGAGGAAAGTATTAGTAACATATGTAATAAATTTACACAAACATTTACCGAAGAAATACAAAATATTAAACATACATGTAACACTAAATTTCTAGAACGGGAAAAATATATTTATCCCAGTGATGTAAGTTTTAGATTTAAAAAGGTTTGTCCATCAGACGTAGAAAAAACAATCAGTATGTTGGATGGTGGAAAATCCTCTGGGATGGACAGCATACGAGTAATGGACATTAAATATGTACGGAAACAAATAAGTCCTCTATTAGCCTCTTTCATAAATATGTGTGTAAAGAGCGGTGTATATCCCGACCAACTAAAAAAAGCTATAATCCGTCCGATTTACAAATCCGGTAGTCATCTAGACTATGTTAACTATAGACCAATTGCAATATTATCGGTAATAGACAAAATAGTTGAAAAAGTTATTGTGGGGCAAGTCAGTAGTTTTTTAGAGTCATACGGCCTACTTTCCGACGCACAACACGGTTTTAGAAAAGGAAGGAACACTGTTTCTGCCCTAGAAAGCTTCGCGGACTATGTAAATGAATCCTTAGACTCTGGAAAGCAGCTGATAGCCCTTTTTATTGACTACAAAAAAGCGTTCGACACCTTAGATCATAACATACTATTGCAAGCAATGGAAGAATGCGGTATACGCGGCCCCACCAATGACTGGTTTAGAGACTACTTAACTGACAGAAAAATACGTACTGTTATCGGCGGAGAGGTCGGAGAGGACGCCACTGTGAAGTTGGGTGTGCCGACCGGGTCGGTGTTTGGGCCACTGGGGTATGTTATTCACGTAAACAGTGTACCAAACGTGATAAGCAGATGTCGTGTTTTCATGTATGCAGACGATATGTGTGTGGTATGCGCGTCAAAAGATATCTCGCAGGTACAAAGAAATGTGCAGGCGGACTTTGAAAATATCACTAAATGGGCACATGATAATGGCATTATATTAAACCTTAAAAAAACTAAATGCATTCATATATACTCGCCATACAACCAAAGCGCGAAAAACGTAAACATTGACAATCTTGCCATAATAGGACACGCATATGGATGCTTACATGGAAATAAGTCTGGCTGTAATTGCACCTTGATCGAGTATGTTGACAATTATAATTATTTAGGCCTTAAAATTGATCGATATTTTAATTTTGGAATACACGTAACAGATGTCTGTAGTAAGCTGAGATCCGTGTTAGGCAAGTTCTATCAACTCAAGAGAGTAATTAATTTAGATACCATGAAAATGATGTACTTTGCCCTTGCAGACTCCTTGATCAGCTATGGGCTAACTATATACGGCCGAACGTTTATCAGCTACTTAAAAGACATTAAAGACCTACAAGTAAGACTTATAAAGTTTTTAGTCAGTAAGAAAGTTAAAAGTGAATGTAAAAAAGATTATGTGAAATTATTCCCTATATGTAAAATATTACCAATAGAGAAGAAAGTGGAGTATTTATTAGGCTTAGAGTATTATCATAATGATCAATATAAATGTGCTGTTGAAAATAAATATAACACTAGAAGGGTTAGGGAAAAACAAATATATAAACCAAGAGTTACAAATTATTATGGGGAACGAACAAATAAGTACATGGTGCCCAAAGTGTTCAACAAAATAGCTTTATTAAGACAAACTCCCAAATTAAGTACCAGGACATTAAAAAACAAATTGAAGGAGGTTTTACTGGATGCTGCCGATGTGGAACCGTAGGCCAATGGCCTATGTTGTAGCTACACGAGATAAAATTCTGTATGTATGCTTGCTTATATGTGTGTTTATATATAAGTGAATTCATGTACTGTGGGTCATATTTGTCTGTGTTGCTGTCTTTTGCTTTGTTGTTTTTGGTTTTGTGATATGAGTATAATATAAGGTAACATAGGTTATTTTAATTAATAAAAGAGCGCATCTCGCCGTTAAACAATTTCGTTTGGCGAGTATCAATCGTGTATTAGATCTAAGTTACTACTGTAAATTAAAATAAATAAAGATTAAAAAAAAAAAAAAACAGCACTGAGAGCTTGAAGATATTTATATGAGTAATGTAAAATGTACTTTTATCATCCCCTTAAGGTTGATTAAGTTTTCATTATCGTACTTTATGTGGGTGACAAAATTACACAAAATGAATAAAAAAGTGCTTTTGTTGACCTGGGTGAATCAATTTCAAGGTGAACAAGGGCCACCGTTTGAGCCGAAGAAATGAGGGAACCCAAAAGTCTGTTCACCCAGACGAGCAAAGAGGAATAAACCGAATGTATGTATGTAAGGTAAAATGAAAAACAAATAGGAACAATGAGAAGAAAATATTCGAGATGTAGAAGAAAGAGATGACGTATATAAAAAAACATGGGCACGACCACGATACATATATCGTGGTCGTGTCCATGTTTTTTTAAAGATATGCAGTTAGAAAGCTCTAAACACGTTTCACCTGCGAGTAAGCAATTACCGGGCCTTGTAAGCATTCGCTAAACCATTGCAATGTGCATCTTCCTAACCTTAAAGAAATAATTATATTAGACCGGGCCGTGCCGTCTACGTACTGTACATGACATGGCCTGGACGGGGCACGGATTTGAAACATACATTTTGCCTGTGTCCAGCAGTGGACTGCAATAGGCTGATGATGATGAATATTTAAGTTTATGTCACACAGTGTATGATCCGTGTACAGGCCGGGCCCGTCTACTAACATAAGCTCGGCGTGAAAAATCATCTTACTATGCCGCCATAATGTGGATCATCATATTGCATTGTCCACGTTCGCAGTATGGATGGTTACCACCCCCGGCCCTGCCACGGCCTGGTCTACTATAAGATCTATAATTATTTCCCAAATCCTACATTTTAACTGTAGTCTTTTAACTAATTCAAAGCTAAATGTTTAACTACAACTTCTCCTTCGAACTTAAATAAATAATGGATCACACACCAAGAATTACATCGTTACGTCTAACTACTCTATATTAACGCAAAGACAAGCATGAAATCGACATAGATACACCTATTACGATCGGTACGAGCATTAAGGACACAATTAGGGCGATACTGAAGTACCGATTCCTTTCTTTAGTTGGCTCAATGTGTTTCCTTTTCTCAGAGAAATAGGACGCAGCCCAAAAGGGTGAAAGTAGTTCTCCATGAAATTTATCCTTTTCTCAAACCCCGCCTACGTGTACTACTCAATATTAATGATGTGATCTTAGTTCAAATGTCTCTCGCAGTCTCCGCTTGACATGTATTAATGAACAGTATTTGTGTCCAGATTCTTACATTTGGTCACCCATTTACGCAGCCACGTAAAAAGTTAACAATTGAGTAATATAGCATTATTGTAAAGTATTAGTTCTGCGTCCCGCGGCGCTGCCCGCATTTTTGGACCTACTTACCAGTATTCACCTATTTATGTTTTTTGTCATAAATGTCCTTTGAAATGCTTTTGGTGATTATATATTATAAAATGCTTCATTGATTCCTTGCACGCCCATATCATTGCGTAGTAGTCTTAATAAAATATTTGGAAAATCAGATGAATTTCTTTAATATTTTATTATTTATATATTAAAAATATGATTTTAAATCGACTTGGTAAAAGATAAAATATCTCTGTAAAAAGCATCATGACGTTGTAGATATTACATACACTTAAATTGCACTGGACGAGGTTACAAATTGATTGATCACGTGGTCTATTCAAAGTGACCTTTCCTATTTACATATAGGTAATAATGATATCTCTTATGAGAGAGCACTCATGTTTTGAGCTTTAAAAATTTAGATAGAAATATAGAACAATCACCATCTTCGTCGGCTACTAGTTCAACCGGTTTTACCTGAATATCAGTTTTTACACGGAGCGACTGGCATCGGATCTCCGCAACCCTGAGGATAAACTGAACTCGAAGATTGAACTAGTTGGCAGTATATTTGAGAGCACTGACTTTCCAAAGAAACATAAAATTTCTTTTGGTACCTACATGAATTATTATGAAAATGACTACACGTAGATAATAGATACACTTACAAACTTACAATGAAATACACTTAGGTATTGTTATTGTATATAAATGGACAAAGAGATTATTAGCTATTGCAACAGCTAGATTTAGTTCCAAGAATACCGCAAGTCTTATAGAGACTACAGCAAAGGCTATAGTCGCGTCAGCAAAGCTTAAGGGCCACAATGCTTTGCACTAACCTGATTCATATTCTATTTTCAGCTATTTATAGATTTCTACAAGTGTTGCAGGTTTCATGTATTATGTTTCTTTATTTCACAGTACTGGCAAGTAACTGGATACTGCATAGCGTAGCGAGTGATTCAAAAATTAGAATCCTGAGCGTCAGCGAGGGAATCAAAAGAGCACGAGGTGAAAAATCTTTGCACTCGAGTGCAACACGTAACTTTTCATTCCACCTCAGCGAGGAAACAACTAAATGCAAAAAAAGCATTAACAATCACAAGATACTTTTATTTCTGTTTAGGTATTAATATTTATTAGGTACTACACACATCAAAAGTGTCTAGGGATCAACATATGTGTCTAGGGATCAACATATATTTTTGCAATAACTTTTCTCCTGATTGATATTAATTAAAATTTTCTTTAAGGATTCATCAAATAAAGTGTTTTCGTTTGTCACAGTAACGATAAACCAAGTCACCTTTGCATTAATAAAGAAATTTGCCATTTTCCTAATAAAGGGATTTTTTACATTTGAACCACTAACATTAAAGTTCGAAAAAAAGACTGAAATAACAGTTTTCTTTAAAATTTTATTAGGTAACTTAAACAATTAATAATCCATGTTTCTACCGCGAACACTAACAACACAAGAACATCGGTTTGGCATACTCAAAATGAGTTCATCCAAACACGCTGTGGAATGGCCGCCCATGTTCGTTGCAACAACAAAAAAAGGTCTTCTTGCGACTGGATACCCTCCATATTCGGCAGAGCTCTTCTCTGTAGCATATCCCATGCATGCTCAATCGGGTTCAAGTCTGGCGACTGAGTAGGCCAGGGCCAAAGCCACATCTCAATCTCAAGAAATCCGCATAAAAATGCTTGATCCCTAGACACTTTTGATGTGTGTACATTATGATAGGTAAGTATTACAGATTTATTTTTAAATTATTTCAAAAATATTTAGGTACTCGCTTAACCCCGCGGTGTTACCCGCGATTTTTGTCGTACTGCGAGTGTACCGAGGGACAAAGCTAGTCTAAAAAAAGTAGCCTAAGTTACTCCTTAGATTATCAGCTATCTGCCAGTGAAAGTCCCCTCAAAATCAGCCCAGCCGTTCCAGAGATTACACGGAACAAATTTTAGAATCCTTCGCTTGCTCGGTCATCAAAATTGAGCACGCGGTTAAAAAGCAACTTTGCACTCTTGTATAACAAATAACTATTGTTATGTTTATCAGCAAAGCATTATTTTCTTTAAGTTTTACACTATTTGGCAATTAAAGTTTTATAAATACTTCAATGATATGAGGAAAACAATATCGTAAATGAAAGTAGGGGTTTCAACGGACAGCCATCCCACATACTTTTTTCTCGAACACTTTTGTTATAGAACGTATCATATCTCCACAAGAACAAGTATCTATTGATTGTCGTTTTTTGCCTACGCGAAATTATGAAAGTACAACTGACCTTGTTATAATGGTAATTCGTTGTTCACTTGATCTCAAAATCTCTCTGGTAATGTATATAATATTGGAGATATTTTTTTTACTTCTTCTATATAATAGCAGTTCTTTTTCTATGACAATAAACGTTTTAATCCAGGCCAAATATAGTAGTTAAGCTATAAATCTTTACAATGTTCTCTGCCTGTATTCTCTCCAGACTAATTGAGGACATAAGGATAAAGAGTATATTGTGGCAGTCGCCAAAATATTGAACAATATTAAGAGTTTCTAGTCTATCGCTTGTGAAAGGCTGGCTTTAGTAAAGGATTGCCGGCGATAGTTCATTGAGAATACTCACTGAAGCGTTCTACGAGCTTCCGTTGTGAGCACTCCAAGTTACAAGAATAGCGAGTTTAAAACCTTAAATTTATAGTTTCATAGCAAAGCATTTTGTAAGTTGTATGTTACATGATAGTTCTTCTTTTTGTTGTTTTCATTTCATCTTTTCTTTGTAAAGTATTAAATTATTCTGACTTGAAACGCTTACACGTAAAAAAGCATATGAATCGTGTTTGACAACAGTGATCTTGTAAAGCTACTTGCCAAATATTATTGATCTCACTCATATATCTACCCAAAGTTCATCTACTATATTGAATAATAAGTAGAGAGCTAATAAGAAACTTATTTAAGATTTCCGGAGCAGTTATGTAAGTATACGCATTTAAATGTTACCTAACTGTCAAGTTAGATTAAATTTGGCAATAGTTTATTATTATCCTACTCATTTACCAAAAACTTTCCATAGATCGTACTAAGTTTACATTTTGTACCACTCACCCCGTTCGATGCCGTGTGCGTAGGTGTCGTCAAGGGATTCGTTTTAAATAGTCTCTGAAGGCATTGTTTGGGAAACGGGCTTTGTCCGGGCATATTAGAAATACTCTTGTGTCCGCTTCGGTGGCTGTGATCAATGTCGTCTTCAGGAAATACGATTTTAACAGCGAAAACATCGGAATTACAAGTCATCGCGACACACTCCGTTGCCTCGGGCCTAAAGGGTTTGTTGTCATACTATCGTATCTTCTAAGGCTGTTTTATACAAACAATGATACATAAAACCCATTTCTAAGGAGTTCTCTTTGTTAAAGATAAATTGTAGCGTTTTTATTGTATTGAACTGAATGGGTTTAAACACTGTCTGAAAAACTATTACTATTTACTTTTTACGTTTCATGTCAATCTACTCATAGCATTGGTATTAGTGTTTTTATTAAAGTTAGCGAATTCTGCTTGCAAAATTTCTCGAGATTACCTTGGTAAGATTTTCGAAAATGGTGGCGGTGACTCATTCTTAGCTTTCTTCGTTGTCATTGAAGAGTGCTTATCGCTGTCTACTAATAGCGCAGTATAGTAGTGTGATGTAGATCCCACCTATAAGGGAGAAGACAGACCAGACTCTTAAATCGTTACTATCGGCCACCAATACCAATGTAGTCGTACCTAGTGGTGATTAGTAAGAGTATAGAATACGTTACAGTCGTCAGAACATAGCTCTTTTTAGTTTTTTTCATAGGTTAGCATAAATAAATATGTAAATTGACCGTGGGAGATCTATGCTTCGGCATGAATGGGCCAGCTTGACCGGAGTGATACCACGGCCTCACAGAAAACCCGTGTGAAATAGCGCTTGCGCTGTTTTTCACCGAGTCAGTGAGGATACCGGAGGCCCATACCCCCTCCCCACATCCCTTTCCCCATCCCCCATAAGGTCGGCAACGCACTAGTGCCGCCTCTGGTGTTACGGGTGTCCATGGGCGGCGGTAATCGCTTACCATCAGGTGATACGTCTGCTCGTTTGCCCACAATACCATAATAGTTATTTGTTATACAAGAGTGCAAAGTTGCTTTTTAACCGCGTGCTCAATTTAGAAATTATAAAAAAAATATTTTAGTATATGTACCGTGTATACATATGTTTTTAGTAAAAATCGGTTATTTTAATATTACAAACAGACATTTCTATTTTATTTATTAGTATGGATGTATAGATAATTTAAGAAAAATTTAAAGTTAAGTTGCTATAGTTACTTAAGAAAAAAATGGGGTGGGCGAGCAAATTAAAAAGAAACTACATCATGAAGGTTCCGAGTTCTGAGTTTTTAACAAATTAAAAAATATTGTATGATTAATTCGGCACCATGGAGGTAGAAGTAAATAGGTTTAATGATGTTTTGAATTGACAAACTTAGTGCACTCGAGCGATGTTCTAAATTCAATTTACTTTATTCCTCTAGAGGATAAAAACGGCTTTTACACTCAGATATCGAAGGGCAAAAATACTTTTTACGAGCTGGTGGGATGAAAAAAAAATTATTGACATATGAGAGTTTAAATGTCAGTACATAAAAACCACCGAGAAAGAACTCTACCAAGGTTTTATGAAAGTTTGCCAACAAATATTTTCAAGCTTTAACTGCTGGAATTCCTAAACAGAAGGACTATAACCAAATAAAAAAGTATCACAAGAGAAGAAAGATATTCTAAAAGTGTGTAGATGTTAAAAGTACGTTTCCCTGTAAATGCTAGAGAATTTCAAGATGTACCCAGATGTTTTCCTTCACATGTTGGAGAATGCCAAAATGGACGACTGTTTATTACGTTACATTCACGTAGAGCAGTTGAGCTCAAATTTAGAAGATTGATAGATCTTCTAAATTTGAAATACAGTTCTGAAATTTCTGCCTTTATCTGGAAGTGTCGTAACAACAGTTCAGATAATGAAAGTATTTGGAGTCTTAAGTAGGTATATCCTAGTAAAGCCTAAGTATTAGTAATTTAAAACTGTTACTTGGTGTCCTAGTGGCTATTTTATCTACACATCGTTTATAGAATATTAATTAAAAACTTTTAATGGATCTTATTTTTGACCAGGCCTTCGAAACAAGCTGTTGCCCACTATCCAACTTCACTCAATACAAAAAAACGCTGCGAATAAAAGCAATGAAGAGTTATAACTCATTATGTGAAGGACGAAGGGTTCGCGGCAGGTATGTCCGTATGGCGCGATCAGCCCTTCATAATTTAGAAAAAGATCCATTTATTAAACTAGAGCCCTTAGTAATTATTGGACTCTATTTCGACATATTCGCTATCGCTACCTGCCGGCAATTTGCCATTCGGCCCTTTGTCTGCCAGTGTGGCGCCCTAAAGGGTTTTAATTTTAAATGCAGCGTGTAACCATTCCAGCTTTTATTCGTAAATTTCTCTTTTGCGGTGGTTAGTTCGCTGGACGCAATATGGCGTGTTTTTTTGTCGCGAGCAAGGGTAAGCAATTAACCGGCTACAACATTGGCATTGTTCAGTTTTTGCGGTTGATCGGTAATAAAGTGTTTGAACGAGTTGAATATACTTGAAATTTTGATTTTTATAGAATTAAAAGTTAGTAATTAAGTTTTAATTGTTCAACAATTATTTACCGTTGTTTCTGTACAATATTGAAGACTTTGATTGTGACATTAGTTATTTTATATAAATATTCGGTATGATAAGGGGTTAGTGTCGTGTGTATATATATGTCTTGTCTTGTGTTTGTTTACTTGTTCTTACATGAAACTATTCTAAAATGTATTGACAACTGGCCTTGCTAATAGTATCTCTTAATGTTATTTAATCTTAACTGTTGTTTTTGATGATTCAAATCTTCAGAAAGAAAAAATATATTTCTCTTCTAATTAAACTGTTCTAACTTTAGAAAGATGGTCATAATTATTTCTCTAGACTAAGTACCGCTATGTTTCGAATGTTTCTTTGTTTTAAATTCATATTCCTTCTCTCGCTTCTTTTGAGAAGATGGGGTGTTTTCACTGCTTTATATATCAATAGCTGATCCGGCAAACGTTGCATTGCCATAAAAAAATTGAGTTATAAAAAATAGATGTTTGATGAGAGATATGTTCTCAGACCTACTCGATATGCACACCAAATTTCATAAAAATCGGTCCAGCCGTTTCAGAGGAGTATGGTAACGTACATTGTGACACAAGAATTTTATTTATAAGATTATAAATCAAGTTCTATGATAGTTGTCTACAATTAATGTATTTTTAAAGAAAATAAGTAAAAAGAAAAAAAAATACAGTTAATAGCCAAAACACAACAACAAACAAAGATACAATACAAAAGAAAGAAAAAATTTGAACAAGGTAAACAAAAGAATAAAACAATTTTAAAAAAAACCGTCACAATAAAAACAATAAAATTAGATAAATGTGTACTAAAAGGCTACATCTCGGGTTTTGCTATGGCTCTTAATAGTGCCTGCTAGTATTTTCAGCTCTAAACCCAAAGATACGTGTGGTATCTCCCAGTGCACTGTTGTGATTGTGATACTATAAACATACATGTGATAATTACATACCTACATAATAGGTATATAGGTATTTGTTAAAATAAAATTAAAATAAAATCATTAAACATAATATGCCAATTTGTAGGTATATAACTAGAACATTATATGCAAATTAACAGATATAAGATTTGAAGATGAACAAAGATTTCGATTTCTAATTTAATATTATAAAAAAACTTCGTTTAAAAAACCGATATAATAATTCAAGTGATTTGAGGTAAACTGACAATATCGTTAGGATCCGTTTTATATACACACATCAAAAGTGTCTAGGGATCAACATATGTGTCTAGGACTCTAGGGATCAACATATATTTTTGCAATAACTTTTCTCCTGATTGATATTAATTAAAATTTTCTTTAAGGATTCATCAAATAAAGTGTTTTCGTTTGTCACAGTAACCATAAACCAAGTCACCTTTGCATTAATAAAGAAATTTGCCATTTTCCTAATAAAGGGATTTTTGACATTTGAACCACTAACATTAAAGTTCGAAAAAAAGACTGAAATAACAGTTTTCTTTAAAATTTTATTAGGTAACTTAAACAATTAATAATCCGTGTTTCTACCGCGAACACTAACAACACAAGAATCGGTTTGGCATACTCAAAATGAGTTCATCCAAATCACGCTGTGGAATGGCCGCCCATGTTCGTTGCAACAACAAAAAAAGGTCTTCTTGCGACTGGATACCCTCCATATTCGGCAGAGCTCTTCTCTGTAGCATATCCCATGCATGCTCAATCGGGTTCAAGTCTGGCGACTGAGCAGGCCAGGGCCAAAGCCACATCTCAATCTCAAGAAATCCGCAAAAAATGCTTGATCCCTAGAAACCTTTGATGTGTGTATATATTATGAAGTTAAATGATGTCTACAGAATATGAAGGCATGCAGACAATTGCTCTTAACTTCATTGCAGGCGCTCACGTAAATTTGAGGATTTCCTTCGATTTCCTTAGGATCCCATCATCAGATCCTGATATGGTGCCAATGGGACCACATGGGGAGCATACCCTTTCGAATACAAAATGAATTTTCAAAATCGTCCACAAATTGACGGAGTAATCCGTGTACATACATTTAAAAAAAAACCGATGAAATTGAGAACCTCCTCCTTTTGGAAGTCGGTTAAAAATGCTGCTTTTTAACCGACTTCCAAAAAGGAGGAGGTTCTATGTTCCACTGTATGTATTTTTTTTTTATGTATGTTCACCGATTACTCCGTCAGTTGTCGACCGATTTTGATTTTTTTTTTGTATTCGAAGTGGTATGCTTCCGAGGTGGTCCCATTGCCAGCATATCAGGATCTGATGATGGGATCCCAGGGTAATCGAGGGAAACCCTTATTTTTTGTAGGCACATACTATGTTTTTCGTATATTTTCTAAAGTTACACCAGTATTTGCGTCTGGTAGTCATCATTTTATGATGATGAGCTGATGATGTAAGGTACAACTCCTTAACGGTAAGGAGTTGGAGGATAAATCTTTAAATATCATATGTACATATGTTACCTTTAGTCGTATTCTTTCAAATTATTTAGGTAAGCTGATGATGGAAGGTGGAAGGTACAACTCCTCAACGGTTAGGAGTTGCAGGATAATTCTTTCAATTTCATACGTATCTAAAGACCTTCAGTCGTATACTTTTAAGTTATTTAGGTGAGCTGATGATAGAAGGTTAAACTCTTCAACAGTTAGGCATTAGAGGATGATTTTACGTACGTATAGACGTTAATTTGTATTCTTGATGGTGAAATTTGATGAAATAGTTCAACTTACTACTTACCTACGATTGTTTGTACTAAAAACTGAAAAATAAAAACTTTTTATATAAAAAAAAAACCGACTTCCAAAAAAAATCCAACGAAAACTCTATGCCAAAAAAACACTTAAAAGCGTAAAATAAACTGGTTCTTCATAAATTGCCTATACCTAATTCTTTATTCATTTAAATAGTAGTATTATAATGTGTGCTAGGTACCTAAAATCTGTTTGAAGTCGGTGCTAAGCCAAAAAGAATTAAACGAACAATTACAAAAGTCTAAGCGATAGTCACTTGGCACCGACTTCAAACATATTCTAGGTACCTAGCACACATTATAATACTACTATTTAAATGAATAAAGAATTAGGTATAGGCAATTTATGAAGAACCAGTTTATTTTACGCTTTTAAGTGTTTTTTTTGGCATAGAGTTTTCGTTGGATGTTTTTTGGAAGTCGGTTTTTTTTTATAAAAAGTTTTAATTTAAAAATAGTACGGCATAAGGTACGGCAAATTATTCCGGCATCTCGTTGCACTACATCGGAATTTACTTCCAAGTGCTGTAGATATGTGTAGTTACAAGTACAGACTCTTCTTTATTATGTTTTGTTTCTAGTTTCTTAAACAAGTAAGTAAGTATTCTAGTATTTACCTTTTAACAACGCCAAATAAAATTGTAGGCAAGTGCACCTCCGTCCGCTATTGCATTTTCGAGATACCTGCTGCTGAAATAAAAATGGTGTTACATTGTCTCGTCGAGAAATATTACAGCACCTGCCTTCTCCACTCTATGTATCAAACCAGACGTTTGAGCTAATAGCCTAGAACCATACTCTACTTAAACATAATTACACCCAACAACAATCGCTTGGATTAGCGATTCATATAATTGTATAAGCAGGTTAAATAATTCTATTTAGCCGGAAAACAGATTCATGCTATGTTAGAGATAAAGTGTTCGAACTTAAGATACTAACTAACCATCCGTTTATTTGTATTTGAAGGTCTAAACTGGGTACCTATTCTTTTTGGTCCATGAAATTAAAAATCATAGATTTAGTCATGTTCGAATTGAGTAACAGTAAATTATTTAAAGAGAATTAATAAAAAAATATTGTTAATAAATTAAAAAAATTAAAGAAATATATTGATAGTTATATATCCTTCATAGTGTTTGAAGGGTACAATACTAGTGTAAAAAAGTGGTTCAAAGAGTAACCGGATAAAAAATAATTGCTGTTGTTGGTGAAGATATCAAAAAAATCTTTTTAAATTTAAAAACAGCACCTCTCGTTCTTGTTGTTACTGATTTTCGTGAGTAGAAATGGTATCCAAATATTTCTTATGACGTCTTTTTAATTGAATTTTCATCATGCATGGATCGTGCTATTCATTAACTTTGTAGATAAGATTCTTCATCTAGTTTTTTTTAGTTAAATTCGTCGATGAACGCGGACTGTTCAAAGGCCAGGGTAGTAGGCGCCCCTTGATGGAGGCCTTCTGGCCCCGAAAATAAAATGTTTCTGTTAAAAAATACGATTCTGTATATGAATATCAACAGAAATAGAGAATCTTATTTTATATAAATATTACTTAATCTTAGTGGAATATTAGCGCGGTAAAGTGACATGGTAACGTCCAGCTTCTGCCAGGGCAAACATTGGCGCGGCGTCCATTTCGCCAGTTTGTGCACAAACAGAGATCGAATGAATATAGACGTGTTTACCGAAGCGGATCGCGTTACACCAACAAATAACTACTACAGAATTTATTTCCTACGAATATATGTATCGATAATCAGCCGATCAAATGGCGGAGATCGCTCCCGCCACTAATGCCATGCAGTTGCTATGACAACGATGCACTCACCCCTACACACATTACATTACACACGAGAGACCATAAAAAAACAGAAAAGCGGAGAACAGAAAACTTATTCGACGTCACCCCGGTTCCTGTTCGAACGTCCGAGTGTTCCCTTCTTTCAAACATAATTTATGGTTTCGGGGAAATAAACATAAAAAATAGAAAAGGAAAAACGACAGCACGCACGATAAAAAAGCTCGTCGTAAAAGTGCGGGGGGAGCGGGGTGCCGGCCGCGCCGCCCAGTCGGCCGCACGACCGGCGAGCTCGCGGGCGGCAACCCTTCCGCGGCCGCCCTCCGCCCGACCCTCATACCCAGCGCAGTAAAGGGTTACGGCGTCTAACCCTCGTCACCATTGCTATGTATGTACTTACCTATTGATGTACGTTGTACGTCCTACTCTACAAGGTAAATGATTCAGAAGAGTTATGTTATAGGGGAAATATACGTTTGGACAAGTAGTTTTAACTCTTTAAGTACCTAGTTATCTCGATACTGTGCTGTTATCGTTTAATTTAGCGAGGCTTTTCTTTATAACTAAAACATAAATGCATGTTGTATTGTTTCAAGACAATCATTTTCATCGAAGCATATTTATATCAATCGATTGAAGCTAACGATTTAAGATCCGACACGACATTACCATTTTAAGTCTGAACATTAAAAAAAATGCTTTCAAGTAAAATTCCCGAGAAGTTTATCCAAAAAGTTCTCGAAAGGGTAAAGATTGTAGTGGTCAGAGCTATAGTCAGCACGTGAGGACAATGGCGGTGGTGTAGTAAATGTCCTGCGTAACGACTGTTTGATGTAAATGTGGTCCCCGAACATCAGCACTGCAACTCTTTTGGTTGACTAGTGTAGCGTTGCTTCCGAACAAACGTACGTATTAACGCTTACTATTATATTTAAAGATGTTTCAAAGAAATAGTGTTGTATAAAAAAATCTGTGAATTATTTAAGATGCCGAATATGTAATAAGTAGTCTATAAGTACCTGAGTTGTAAAAAAGATTTTAAGTATACTTAAGAGCTCAGCATCTCCTAAGTATTGCAGACTAAATTGTTGTGGTTGACCATGTAATGTATAATAATGTGCGACTATTGTGAAATATTAATTATTTTTTATTGAAATAAGTTATATTCTTATATGTGAATTGTTATTTATGTATATCCTGTATTACTTACATGTGAAATCATGTAAACTCAAAGCACAATCATGTATGTGTAAAGAAAAAGGCAAATACAGGCACATATATGTATAGGTAATACTCTTACAAAAAAGGCAAGTAATTTTTAATTTCGGATATTAAGTTTTATATATTTATACCTACTTAGACATATCTTTACTAATAATATAATAAGTAGTTTATAAAGAATTTGTAGTCGATGTATTAGGACCAGACGTGCTTAGATTGAGATAATACTGAAGATTATCTATTTATTTTATAAATGATTAGGCAATGAATAATAAGGTGACTGCAGTCAATAAAATTTCTTGGACTCTAAAATATAAAAGATTTTATCTATCCTAAAAGTGGAATATCTGCAACATACTTGTTCACACATTTCGATTCTGTTCCAATAATGTGTGACATCACTAGATCGGTCGCGCGGACTCGAAGGCGACCGTCGGTCTCGGCGGTCGGCGGGCGGCCACCCTCGCGAGCCCTGCATCCCCTCACACTAAACAACCGCACACAAATACCTAGTTAAGTTTCCACTTTCCCTCCTGAGACTACGTTTGTCAATATCAAATAGAAATGGTTTGTAGACCGTAAGAATTAAGATGTGCTTTGATCTATAATGTTTACAACAATTGTGAGGTATTCGTAACTGTACAATCCATACTAATGTAATATTATTCATTCGAAAGTAACTCTGTATCTATCTGTCTATTATGTTTTCACGGCTAAACCGCTAAACCGATTTGGATGAATTTCGGTATAGAGATAGATTAGACGTCGAAAGGACATAAACTACTTTTTGGTGCGATAACCGACATACACGCGGGCATTCAATAATGATATTCGTTGATTATAATTATGTAATTAAATTATCATTTCAATAGTTTGGTTTACTCCATCTCTTCTCTTTTTTGGGATATACAAATTTTAGTTCGTAGAACTAGAATAAGATGTGTACAAGTGTTTCTTACAGTAAGTAAGTCTAGGTCAGTAAGTAATACGTAGTAGTTTTACTGAGAGCCGTTTAATCATGCTACTAATACGCTTTAGAGCAGTGCTATATTCAACAGATGATTAGTAGATGATTAGTTATATTCTTACCTTAAAAACTAAGTACATTTTACAACACAACATATGTCTATTTTGTTAGAACTTCCTATTTACAATTTTTAGTAAACTTAACATACCCTGCCTGGCTTAGTAAAATTAAGATGAACCAAGATGTGCGCTGCCCCATAAAATTATTACTTTTCTAAAATATTATAGTTTTGTGTATGATTTTATGTGTACATTGTTAATGTTAAGGATATGTAGACTTCAACAGCATTGGTACAAGAGATGTTTACCACACAGCTTTGCTTTACTAGTCTTATCGATTGTCGAGCCGAAGGAAAACTCACATCATGTTAATTTCCTGTCCGGATTCGCCAGAGATGATATTTTCTCGGAAACTATGTCTCGAAATCTAACGATATTAAACATCGAAAATATTAATATCGCGATTGAGTAAAGAGGTATCCTACAAATAACAGAGTGATGTATCTACGACCACATTTTTTGTATAAAGAATAAAAAACTTATTTGAATGCCATAGCTTAATATGTTTTTAATACTTTATTGGAAAAATTGTGCCTCTAAAAGGTCACTTACTTGTTTGTGTGGATTATGGATGTTCAGGTAATCACTGTCAAAAGCATACATAGATGTTTTTGTCGTTAGAGGATTAATAACGGCCACTTTAATGCGAAGGGCCCTTGGCTACTTCCCGAGCCACTACACTTATTTAAATTCCCGTTTTTGTACATAATTTACATTACATTCCTTCCCAAGCGAGATGTCAAGGTACAACGGGGAGACGATGTCGTGTCCCTTCTTGTGTTGTAAATTGAGGGTCACACAAAAACCGTTGTGCCCTTACAGTGCCCATAACGTCCAGCCGTCCGTCCACGATGACGTGAAAAAGTACGGCTCCACTTATTTTTTATTCTTTTGATGTCCGTTCGATACGATTAACAATTCGCATATTTTTTGTTAAAATGCAGTGAACACAGTAACCGATGTACTGTATGACTTAAATTTTGTAAAAAAATGTGAAATTACGAGGGGACGATTATAAACACATGCGCTAGCGCGTCAAATCTTCAGCCGGCGCGCGCTCATCGTCAGGGACGTATTATGGCTTTTTTAAACCATCGGTGGCTGCTACGAGGGAAGGGCATTTTTTAAAAATAAAATTTACTTTTTAAGTAGAAAACGTGTCCCCGCAGTCGATTTCAATTGTTGCGTGTCGGATGAGCACGAGTTCAATTTTATGTTTTGAAGGGATTTTTTATTGCGTGGTGTGTGCCACGCGGTGAGGTGACGCGCGCCGTCAGGGTGGAGCGTTTGATAGATAGGCATCGTCTTGGCACTCGACACGCACAAACCCTTTGGCTGTGAATGTTTTATGTCACTCGACTTGCCGCGGGCGTGACTACCTCTGTACTAACACACTCAAATAATATTTTTGTTCTCTTTTGTGTACCTATGTTTATGTAAGAACTTTGTGTCACAACGTCTTACCGTACTGATTCAAAAGATATTGATTCAACGTTTCTATATACTTTTTAACAAGCCGCATACATCAGCGTATGTAAGCAATTTTTATTAGAATACAACAACCCCGTAATAATATTTTAAAATAGATATGACGTACCTTTACTGGATAATCTTAATGAAATTAGATCTGAACACACAAATAAAATCAATACTTCATATTATAAATTCAAAAATAACTTTGTTTGTCTGCTACCCTTTCACGGCTAAATCACTGCACCGATTACAATGAAATTTGCCGTTGAGATACTTTGATTGTTGAGGAAGGACATAGACTTCTCTTTGCCGCGATAACTGACATACGGGCGAAGCCGCAGTTAAAGGTTAGTGTTAAGTAAATATTAAATAAACACATCATCCTCTTTTTACTAGAAGCTTGATAAACGCCTTGACAAACATGAATTATTAACAATATCGATGAATAAGATATAATTAGCACCCCAAGTACTATACAACAGTATTGAAATTTAAACTCTTCTGGTTAGGTAAATATTTCCATTTTCTCTATACTTCAATGAGAATGTTATAAATGCGTTTCGGTTTTTAGTGCTTAACTCTTTACACCGAATTACTGTAACTTCTCAGTCACTTGAAGTAAATATGAGTTTGTCTGTCTGTCTGTCTATTCGTCACGGCCAAACTGCTGTACCGATTTTAATGAAATTGGACATAGAGATACTTTGATTCTTGAGGAAGGACTTCTAATAATTTAGTTGAAAAGAGATAATAGAAGTAACATGACATTAAACATCATTTTAGGTACAACTAGCACAATAAAGCCAAAATCAGAAAGTTTAAGTATAATATTATATAATACCCTTAGGGGACAGAATATTCATAAAAAATATTATCGGTCGCTCTACTGACTGATTTAAACCATGAGGTATATAATAAAATTCGGCAATAAAAAAATCTCACGAGTAAATCCGGCGTGGTGGGCGACACCGAAAGAGGTGAACAAGTCGCAACTACTTTTTACTCCCTTCGTAGGGAGGGCGGCCCTCCCACTCACACACGCTCGCCCTCTAGAGATGAAAGTTTTGTGGGGTTAACACACACGTACGTATGAGAACAACAAATGGCGTAGTTGCCTAACTCTAACTTTAATTGTGTCTTTTCAATCGATAGTTTGTTGGGAACCGAACATCTTTCATTTGACGTCTGCCTTCTGTCCATTTACTTGTGTATACAGTTATCTACTTAATTTAAAAAAATGATGACTGATTGCCCTCATGCTGTTCTTTTTAAATCAAGTCAAACTATTTCAGTTCATGATCTTTCGTATGAAGCTAGCCGTTTCCCTCAAAAGATCTTGCAAAAATAATTTGTACCTACCTGCGTATGCACCTTTCACGGTTATTTTCTGATTTTTTGTGACTGTACATAAACTATAGAATACCATATTCATCACGCAAAATAATTTTTGCTATATCATTTTCACATTCAAAATATGTTATACAAGTTATATGTTAGTTATGTTTTAAAATATGTTAGGCAATTAAGGCAATGATGCGGAGGAGTTTTTTGACGCTTGTATGCAAATATTGTTATTGTTCTTTTTTTTTGTAATTATTATTTTCTAGTATTTAATGTTTATTTATATGGTCTAAAAAGGTAATGTTTAATTTAGATAAGAGAGCAGAGAGCAAGCATTATTGTATAAATGATAGTATTTTATACAAGTTTAAAGTGTATCTTGTTGGTCTGCCTCGTTGGTCTCGCGGTTGGCGTGTACGACTGCTGATCATGAGGTCTCGGGTTCGATTCCTGGTTCGGACCAAATGTTTGTATGATCTACAAATATTTGTTTCGGAGTTTGGGTGTTTTCTATGTATAATATGTATGTATTTACAAAAAAAAAGTATAGCTTAGCTTGGGACTAGATGGCGTTGTGTGTTAAAATGTCTGAAATATTTATTATTATTATGTTATTATCTTGTGGTATCATTAAATTATCGCTGACGATAGTATACTTAATTAAAAACACAAACGATTGTGTATTAGGAAACTGATTTTTTTCACATTTCATTAGGCAGATATTATAAGTTTTTAATTAGGTATTCGCTGTTAAAAATAAACTGGGAGAACAGTACGAGTAGTAGGTACAGAATTTATGATTTCCTTTAAAGTATTTTTGTCAATTTTGTTCAATACACAATTAGTTGTGTTTTAAAGCGGAGGTACTATTGTTAGTAAAGTTTTTCAGTAACTTAAAGATATTTTAACAAATCTAAGTCATTGAATACATCTTATAAGATTTGGTAGAATATGTCCAATACTAAACGACAACAGGCTGTACATGCTGAGATGTCCAAGGGCATGACGGTTAATTTTTATACGGTTCATATAAAAATTAACCGTTGTACCCTTGGTATGCACACACATTTAAGCGTAGTCACGTATTGTGTATGTGAGTAAGACATACGGGTTCTATGTGCGACCCCTGCGTCGTCCAGCGGTCGACTCGTCCCTAGCTGCAAAAAGCGGACAATTGCATTGCCTTGCTTTGCATAATCAATAGCACCAGCCATTGTTGTAAGCAGACATAGGGTGGATTATGTAATAATTCTAATCCTTATATACAATTTGCTTTTAATAATAACTTATTGTATAAATGATAGGGTTTGCGCTTTAACCGACTTTCTTAGTACGTGCATTGAGATAACTTTAAATGATAATAATTTTATATTGAAACCTGTAAAATAAAGTAGAGAATTGATCTGAAAGAAGTTACCTTTAAATTATTTGATTTATTTAAATTACTTAAGTTACATTACCAAAAGCTTGCGAGCCAAGGGGAAAGGTCCTGCCAGTAAGGTTGGTTAATCTTAGTAAATCCATGTGTATACTTAATGTTGCTGCTGCTGAAGATTTTGATTGTTTGAACGCGCTAATCTCGGGAAGTATTGGTGCGATTTGAATAATTCTGTAATTATTTAGAAAGGCTATAGACTATTCATCACGCTACGACCAAAAGGAGCAGAGTATCAGTGTTGTAAAAACGGGTGAAAATATTCCCTTTGAGAGCTTCTATTGCGTGCGCTGCGTAAATGGTTAAAGAGTTACAAAAACAATGTATGAAAGGATTATTCTTCTTTGAAAGTTCTACAAAAAAGTACAGACCAGCATATGTCTATCTTTTAAGGTGACCCATCACTATAACCTTTTTGTGGTATTTTTTTTTAATTCACGCTCTTATAACATCATGCTACGGCCGCTACGGGCAATAGGAGACGCAGAAGAGGTTTCGTGGGTCCGCTGGTATTCTCTATTCATATAAAGCTTAATTATTTCAGACCTGGGATCCTTTTAAGAAAGTGTTCATAAATCTTGAATTTTGCGAGACCATTTTTTTATTTGACAAATCTATCTTTTGTTAAATATATATAAATGAGATCTGTCCCCAGTAATTAATTTCACCTGTTAAGTGATTAGAGACTGACAAAAAACAAAATTACAATTCTTTATACAAACTTTTTTCAAAGATGGCTGAATCTACCTGTTTAGATAACGAATACAGGTCAATTCTCCAAATGTGATCGGATATCGCGATACCATTTATAATTTGCCGGCATATTCCAATTCGGTTGAGAAATTTGAGTATTTACCTACGCTGACAGCTAATCGTTTGCTATCAATCAGATCCAGACAGAAGCTGCCTACTTTTGTTTTCAACAATGCAATATTTATTTTCTGTGACAACTGATTGCATAATTTTTCAAAATACATTTACAATACTTTATTCGCTTTTAAAATTCATTGTTTTTAATATACGCTCAGTATGGATTTATTCGACCCTATCGTTTGACGACGGTTTTGAATTCCAAAAATACGGAAATCATCAGGCGGAATATTTAGTTTTGTCATCGATTACGCAAACTGTTTCAAGGGTGCGCTGCGCTATACCATTGTGAAAAAATATGAGAGCGTATATAAAAACAGATGCAGCTGTCGGGCGGCACACATGCGAATTGTAGCGAGCCAGATCAGTGCGGGATGAAACGTCATATGTGCTTTGTGTGTGTGGAGTCGTTACGTTGTTGTGCCGCTAGAGCCGCCAACGTCATATATGTCGGCGACCCTCACGCATATACCGGGAAGGGTTCCGGACTCAATCCGCGCTGGGAAGGGTTCGCACGGACGCGGACGCCCGCCGACGCGCAAGCGCACGCGAACTTGCAAAAAACTCTCACAATACGTACAACATCGCTGTTTTTGTTGTTAATACACTAGATTGTTCGTAAATTTCCTTTCTTCACAAAAAATGTAATATCATCAACTCGTTCACGCCCGGTCTTTCAAAGGGAGCTTTTTGAAGAGGGAACGAAAAATTGTTAAAACTGGTAAAAAGTGGGTCAGAAAGGGGTGCTTTTGAAACTAGTAATCACTACCTCGCATATATCGATTGCCGTTATTATACAAAAAAATCCTTTTTTAGAATCGGCAGTTGTGAATTAAGATCTCCTATTGTTACGAATAAAATAATAAGTAAACTGGTTCAGTTTATTGACAAGGAAATAATTAAAATATCTGATTACAGTTGTTTGGCGTTCATAAAAAGATTCCAAGGAAAGTTAAACGCATGTTGGAAGTAGAACTCCTTACACTTACATTTAACTTTATGATACTACGTCAATACGAAGAAAATAAATATATTGTTTTAAATTTAATGAATTGAATGATTTTCTCTATTTTAATGAAGAAAATAAAGTAAGAAGACTTTTGTAAGACGAATAAGGTAAATCAAAGACGTTCGTTATAAAAATATTCAGTAAGTGAATTATGAATGGCAAAAATATGAACACGTCAAAGCAAGTGATCTACTTAATTTTTCAATCAACAAATCAGCAAAATGAATAAACATAATTGTATCATTTGTTTGGTCTTATGCACAAAGTACCTCCCCACAAACTCAAAACTCAGATGGATATCGCCAATATTACCCCAAAAACCTGAAAAAATGAAATCTCAATCATTTATAAATTAGCTTCGCGGACAGCAAGTCTGTTCATCCCTTTATCAGTTGTACAATCGGCCACAATAAAAGGGTACGTTTTGATTGTCAGGAGGTAGTTTTTTATACCTTTTTATACTTTTTTATTTATTGTCACCGTACGATTTATAGTCCAATTTCTATGACAGCGCCTATAGACACACCGAATTACTATAATGGCCCTTGAAACCGCTAATAGAGGGAATGTATGGGGAGTTTGTTGCACTTTACTAATTGTCTCAGTGGTTTTTGTAATAGATGAATCCTTTTTCTATGCAGCTAATTTATGTTAATAACTATATATACATTTTCATTATGTTCTTTAGTATGTATATGATACTAGGGGCGTCAATATTGAAAATGACGTACGGTTTCTTTGTATTGTTAATATTTTTGGATCTCAAAAAGTTTAAATAAATTATACATAAACCTATATATATTTATTATAATTTATGTTTTCGTAAAGCGACGACTGTACCTTACTTTTAAATTTCATACACACATGTTTTATGCATGTGATATACTTTTGTTAGTGAGGTTGTATTGATGTGATGTTAGGCCATTAAGATTCTGTTGTGTTGTGTTTTGAAGGACTCGCTTTACTATCACAATCATAAGCGTTCTTCACTTTACACTTTTTTTGTTCTAATTACTTAATAAAACCATAACTTATCGGTGAGAAGATAGTTAGTCTATCATCTAGTATAGAGTATGTATTAGACTATTTTCATCGTGCCGAGGTAATAAAGTAAGGTGTTTTAATCTTTAAAGAACACTGTTTTATCACTTATTATTAGTAGTATTCCTGTTGTCTCATCCTACTGACCATGGTCTAAGAAAACAAGGTCTCGCATTCCGAGAACTCCCCGATGAGACGTCACTATCCAGTTAACACTTGATAGCAACATAACACGAAATGAACCAACCAGAACCAGCGAATAGCAACATAACACGAAATGAATCAATCAGATGATGACGACGACGATGATGACGTCATGTCGTTCGTCGGAATGCCATACTGGCGAAGTATATTGTTATACCATGCTACTGTCTTAATATATATCACATCATATAAATAGCCTTCTATAGTCCACAGCTGGACATAGACCTCTCCTTCGAAAAGAGGTTTTAGACTACTGTACTATCATCAACGCTGGCCAAGAGGGTTGGTATGGGGTTTGTTTCAAGTTTTCCCTTCTCTTTCAGTGTTTTTGTCCTACATAGTTTACGCCTTAAGTCGCTTCTTATGACACCCATGGGATGAATAGGGAAGGTGACAGTCTGTATACTTAATCCGGCATCATTAGGTAACATTACTGCGACTGTTTAATAAATGCCGTTAAATTAGTGTTTTTGAGGTCTTGTAACGGCAGTGTAGCTATTAGATGGGTTTTTAGGTTTCATTGCCACATTTTCCTAAAAATTGACGTAGGTACAATTTCCTACTCTGATTTCATCCGTTAGCATTCTGCTAGTCAATTCACTATCATCCTATTAATAAGTTGCATCAATATTGAATTAGAATTTCAAAGCAGATTTAAATGTTGTCACAACTCATGGTTTTTAATGCGTGAAAGAAAATGTAAGTATTAAAAAGCTTGTTACAAGTTTTATTTCATATTTATAAGAAAGCACCTACTTTATCATGCGTAGGAAGATCTTTATCACGGGGGCTTGTTACATTACAAAGTTTAGATTTTTAATAATAGTTTTCATCTTGATACTACTTTAATATAAAGCATTACATTACTGTCTAGAATAAAACAGAAAGTTGAATGTAACCTAATCCATCTATAAATAATGTTAAATAGACAACATAACGAGAAACGATGAAGTATAGAATAGCCGAGTTAAAGCGAACCCTTTTACCTGTTGTGTACAATTACACGATGTTTACACGGACATTATTCCTTTACAACTCTTCCCCAACCCTTCTATTGTGGCTTTTTTCTGCGCGCGCGCACTTGTACGCCGGACGTGTTTGTTATTGAGACGAACTCAGCCGAAATGAAACATATGCACACATAAAAAGCGTAAAAACGTGCCTCGACATCGAGATGCATCAGGTGAGTGTAAAATTTCACTTTTAAATATTTCTTTATTCAACCCTTTTTAGAAGTTTTTTGTTAGACACTCGTAACATTAAACAAATGATTATCGGATGGCTCAAGATTGCGGTGACTTCGTCCGTTTGATTAGTAAACAATGATTAAAATAAGGTTTTTGTTACATGTACTAAAGTACTGGCAATCTATGACTTTTTTTTTATTCTTGTTCCTCGCCGACAATTTTATAAGTTTCCTTGAATATTAATAAGCGTTACGGCTCGTATAGGGTTACTTTTTCCATATACAAAAAAATATATCAGATAAATGCGACAGTTGAGGCACCATAACAACTTTCTGTGGACACGGTTAGTTTTTTACAATCACACCTGTTGGTGTCTGGGATTATTGAATTTGATAAAACAACATATTGCCTTAATGTTGTAACCAAAAAAAAGAATTCATATTTTTTAGAAACAGTAGAAAATTATAGTCTTGTGCTTGTAACACTAGCAACTTAGATTATTGTTTTAAAATGATTTTTAAATGACTATAATATAACAGAGTGTTTTTGCACAAAGCTAGTCATATAATGCCTACGGTAGGTAGATTTTTGTTTTAGTATAATAAGTATCATTTATTTTTAACCTTGACTATGTTTAAAAAGCTGGTGAAGGACTACTACTTGTCATTGTGAATACTTTTAATATAATTTTATGTAAGATATATATAATATATTAGTCTGTATGTATATATATATAATATATGTCATTGTGTATATGTATTTGTGTAGGTATAAGTATGTATGTGTTATATGAATAGTGTATAACATTTGTATATGGATCTCTATTGATATCTTTAAATATTCATATTATAGTGTTACCTGTGTGTAAGCTACCCTAAATTATTAAACACCTAATGTCCGTGTATGGTTGTCTGGAAGAAATCGCCGTGAGCGATTAGACCGCCAATTGTTATACATACTTGTACTACTGATTTTGTTGTACTATTCTACTTTGTATACAATAAAGATAAATAAATAAATAAATAAATAAAAAGTACAGCTTCTTTATTTTAATGTTTTATGATAGAAACATTTTTATGGTTTATTTTGTTTTGGCTTAGTTAGTTGTTTGTTTGGTTATATGACACGGAATTGTGTGAAATAACTTGATCATTTTGTAAGCCTAAAAAAGTGACTGCACGTTTGGCCTTGTGGTTTAAGCAAGCCGCTTTCTGCTGCGCCAAGTGTCGTGGGTTCAAATCCCGCGACAACACTTTGTGTGATTCGCAAATCGCTGTTCTGAGTCTGGGTGTTCTTTGTGTCCATTTCATGTATGTTTGTAAAGTAACCCCGGGACACAGGTTTATCCCTAATGCGAGAGTTGTCTTTTAAAAAGGAAGAAGAAGTATAAATAGGAATAAAAAAAACATTCGAATTAAAAAAAACAAACTTTAATTTATTGTATTGCACTGACTTACCTATAAGTACTTTTTTTGTAAATATTTATATATCATACTTAACACCCGAACTCCTAATCAGATAGGTATTTGCAATTTATACAAACCTTTGACCCGGGAATCAAACCCGAGACCTCAGCACAGCAGTTGCACACGCTACTATTGCGCCACCGAGCCAGTCAGTTCTAGAAATACTTAGAAGTTTTAGAGCTAAAAAAATCTTTATAAGCATTTATGAGTATCTGCGTGTTCTAAATTATAATTTCGGACAAACTATTACAGAAAAAACATTTTACCATATTTTATAAAGGCAGATGTATAAGCACATTGCTTTCAAAAAGATTATCGATTAAACACGATCCAATTAATCGATATCGAAACAATCGATTGCTATGAACGTTAACGGTGCTCAAATAGCTCTATTAGTTTCCTTTCGAATTAGGGTTATACAATCCAACGTTTTTTCTTAAGACGTGTGTCTACCCCTTTTTTAATCGGATTTCGAAGGAGCGTGTGCCGTGTTTTTTATTAACACCAATAAAAAGTTTTATCCACCTTATTGCAGCCGTTGGGGTCAGGTTTTTTAAGTTCCGTCTTGCGGTAGGTGGATGTATTAATTAGTCAGTTCTCCCGCGGCACACCAAGTAGCGTCTAATAATTTTGAATGTTCATTTATAACTTTGTTAGTATAATTTAACAGGCCGTTGCTTGCATAGACAGATAATATCGTTCTTGGTTGCTATTACTAAGGGGTCTTATCAAGTAGACGACCTTAGGGTGGTCATCTACCGGAGCGGACTTGTGTGAATCAAAATTTATCATGTAAAGTAGGTACGCATAAATTTGATTAGAATTTGTGAGGAATTATTATGTAACCAACTATATAAAAAAAAAACTGACTTCCAAAAAACATCCAACGAAAACTCTTTGCCAAAAAAACACTTAAAAGAGTAAAATAAACTGGTTCTTCATAAATTGCCTATACCTAATTCTTTATTCATTTAAATAGTAGTATTATAATGTGTGCTGGGTACCTAGAATCTGTTTGAAGTCGGTGCCAAGTGACTATCGCTTAGACTTTTGTAATTGTTCGTTTGTATTCTTTTTGGCTTAGCACCGACTTCAAACGGATTTTAGGTACCTAGCACACATTATAATACTACTATTTAAATGAATAAAGAATTAGGTATAGGCAATTTATGAAGAACCAGTTTATTTTACTCTTTTAAGTGTTTTTTGGCAAAGAGTTTTCGTTGGATGTTTTTTGGAAGTCGGTTTTTTTTTTAATAAAAAGTTCTTATTTTTCAGTTTTTAGTGCAAACAATCGTAGGTAAGTAGTAAGTTGAACTATTTCATCAAATTTCATCATCAAAAATACAAATTAAGGTCTATACGTACGTGTAATATTAAAATCATCCTCTAATCCCTAACTGTTGAAGAGTTTAACCTTCTATCACCAGCTCACCTAAATAACTTGAAAGTATACGACTGAAGGTCTTTAGATACGTATGAAATTGAAAGAATTATCCTCCAACTCCTAACCGTTGAGGAGTTGTACCTTCCACCTTCCATCATCAGCTTACCTAAATAATTTGAAAGAATACGACTAAAGGTAACATATGTACATATGATATTTAAAGATTTATCCTCCAACTCCTAACCGTTAAGGAGTTGTACCTTACATCATCAGCTCATCATCATAAAATGATGACTACCAGACGCAAATACCGGTGTAACTTCCGAAAATATACGAAAAACATAGTATGTGCCTATAAAAAATGAGGGATTTCCTCGATTTCCCTGGGATCCCATCATCAGATCCTGATATGCTGGCAATGGGACCACCTCGGAAGCATACCCTTTCGAATACAAAAAAAAAAATTAAAATCGGTCCACAACTGACGGAGTAATCGGTGAACATACATAAAAAAAAAAAAAAAACATTAACTGTGTATGCCTACACCATCTCAAGGCTATGCGACTGGTGATAACAAGCGTTTTCTTTACTAGAGGTGGCCTGCTGATTAAATTTAACCGCAATGGATTCTTATTTAGTTTGAATCTTTTCTTTTAAACCATAGGCCAGTTAAACATTAACCGTCATTGTGTAAATTACGGTACAATGTTATTTCACCATTACTGTCCAGCTTGTAGCTTATACTGCTACAAAGCTGTTTTCATGCTGTCGAAGTTCGTAACGTATGTTGTATAAAATGTTTGATTTTCTGCACTCCTACTAGCTACAAGTAAATGTGAAGTAAGTACCTATTAAAATTTTTAACAAATTAGATACGTGTTATGTCATCGTGTTCATAACGCAACGAGAAAGCTTTCAATATAGAATTTATAATATGTTGCAAATATATAATAAAATACATCAAGGAATTGTGCTATGTATTTAGTATGGAATATTTGCAAGAACTAATTATGAAACGTGTCCGACGTCCACGAAGCACAAGTATTATAATAATATGTAGTCGGAAGCTCGTTTCGTAGCAAGAAATTTACCTAGTAGAATGGATCGTTTGGAAGGAAAACTGTGGAATGTCATTAATATTCAAAACGTAACTGGGAGGGATTATAAAATAATAGCAGTAATTTGGAGTGGCACGCGTCCGCGCCGTCCGCCCGCTGCCCCGCCACCTACGAGAGGAATTTCTTGATAAGATATGCATGGAAATATGTCCGCTTTATTACATTTTTTTTTAAATGACTTAGAAGAATCGCCCTATATTTGACTCTTTGTATTATGTTCCTCAGAGATTTTTGACAAAAAATCATTCGGAATTCGGCCCAGAGTTTGAAAAGAATTGCGCAATTTATCGTTGCTAATGGGCGGGATGTCGTTTTCCAAGGCTTTGTTTTACTCAATGCACGTCATTTTAGTGATGTTTTTAGAAAAATAGACTGACACTACAATATCCCGTATTTCTAGAAACCTAAAGTAAAATTCAAGTTAAAAATTTACTGATCATATTAAATTACATAGTTTTAATCACTTCTGTAATAAGGGAATACTACAAAATAAGTTCGGGAGGCCTCAAAAGCAAACTGTTACTTGTATTGAATGCAGAATGAGTTAATCATCCAATTATGTACTAACAAGTTAAAATCGTTCGTCCTTAAACATTTGTCGGCTAGTAGTCTAAGGTAACCCTATCATTAGATTCGATTAGAGCAGTAGTTTTTTCGGCGAAAGGATGTCAACTGCCGCAATTAGGCGCCTTGTAATTACACCTTATTAGATTGCCCTTCTTTTTTGGGCCATAATATAAATTAATTTTAGTCCAGTTTTCTACTTTAACTTTGGAACCGTAATTATAGGTTGCGTTGGTGTTTTTTCTTTCAAAATGTATATTGTATTATGTTCTATTGAATTAAAACATTTTTTTTATTTATTATATTGCTTGGGTATCAGCAAATCGGAAAAATATGCAGTCACGGTTTTTATCGGTTGTCATTTAAAAAAAGTAAACAAATGTTCTGTGAATAATAAAACGGTTATGCAAAGTATGGGACATCGGCCTTCTGCGAATTTGAATATTGAGAGAAACTCTTTTTGGTAACAAAAAGAACTGTAACAGAAAGTACAAAGCATTCCTTTTCAAACGGAGCACTTTTAAATGATATTAGTGGGTTTCCGACTGTGGAAGGCAACTTTGCCAAAAATATGACTTATAAAACATAGACCCAATTTTTTTAAAAACACAATTGTCTCTTTACAATATCATTACAAAGTAGCTTCTTTTGTGTAGAAGAAATTTGCAAAGAACACTGCGTGCAATATTCCGTTTGTTTAATTATTATTACTTGCTGAAAAACGCTACCTTTTTAAGTTAAAAAAATATAATACTCAGAACTTTTAGAAACTTTTTTAGTGGAGCAATACTAGTAGACAGTTATAAACAGTTTTAATATTTAAAACGTCACGTCTTACGTAATAAAAATAGCTTACTAAATATTTCTACTTACTGTTTTACTATTCTATACTAAAGGAAGATCTAAACTTTATGATCAAAAAGTAGAATTTACACCACATATGGAAAGCTATATTATAAATCATCTAGTACCTAACAGGCTGTATTAACAGTATTTTATCATTGATTTTACGATACTTGCCATCGAAATTGCAATAATCTACCACTAGATGTAAAATATTTTTGATTTTATTAGTGTCTTAAAACGGCGTATTCTGGAAAAAAAATTGAAAGTAGATCATCTTGTACATTGCAGCATTCGTCAGACGGCATTCGTCAAATCCACGAGGTTATAAGTCTAACCATTTGGAGTGCCGGATTAAGCCAGCGCGGGGCCTGTAGCAAATTCAGCCAAGGGGCCCTTGGTTTGCCTTAGGTTCTCAAGTTTATGGTTTTTCGGACATTTAACATACGATTGCCATCTAGTCCCAAACTGGTATAAATACATATAAACTTTAGTTTTTGTAAATACATACATATTGTGCATAGAAAACCGCCAAACTCCGAAACAAATATTTGCAGATCATACTAACATTTGGTCCGACCCGGGCATCGAACCCGAAACCCCATGCACAGCAGTCGCGTACGCTCCCACTGCGCCACCGAGGCAGCCAAATATCAGTATTATACTCAGATTAGAGAATAAAACCGAAAACTTTGTGGTGACGTATTTGACCATTTCTAAGGTTAGTCAATTGGTGCGAAACATATTAATTACAGATAGTTAGCCCACTTAAAGGAGACAAATTTCGAAAAAAAACTGACAATACTGAATTTTGTATTCGCATTTGAATTTGTGTTTGCTTTGGTGGTTTAACTTTTGTTTTTCAATGCGCGTCTCTAAATTTGCTCATATTAAATCCACATTTTTTTAAGTATTAAATAAAACAAAACCATTTAAGGTTTATTTATAACAAACCAAAGTGTATGTCGGTTATCGCGGCAAATAGAAGCCTATGTGTTATTCTGATGTATAAGCTATATTACTGTAAAGTTTCATTCAAATCCGCTCAGTAGTTTTTGCGTGAAGAAGTTACAAACATACACACTCACAAACATTCGCCTATATATATTAGTGTGACTAGTGTGATTAACTTTTCTGGATTTAAAACGAGAAAATTTAGAGTAATACTTTCAATTTTAAGCAAATCATAGTCTATATTCATGATAGTAAGATGATTAAGTCGTTCTTGGCCCTTGACTTATTTTTAATGCTTTTTTATGTTGAACAAGTAAAATTTTAACAAAATAAAAAACCGACTTCTAGAACGACCAAATCGATCGATTTCTCTTGAATGCCCTCATCAGATCTTCGTGTCCTTATCATGGTACCACCGTTGGGATATCTCTTTTCCATTATAAAAAGAATCATCAAAATCGGTTCATAAACGAAGAAGTTATATGACAACACCCATAAAAAAAGAAATATACGGCCAAAAAAAAATTGAGTAATAAGAGTAGCCACATCTGTTTTCAGCAACTCCGTGAACTGCACTAATTCCTTGCCTAGGCCTAGGCAGTTCTCTAAATCATCTTTGTAAGCACTGACCATCATTGAGATTTTTTCCAAAATCAATTTTCCAATCAACAAACCAACACCACGCATCACATGGCCATACCAGGTTAACCTGTTGCTTCTCAATTTTCCATCCTGGTGCTACTTTTAGGCTTCCTCTGATGTAGTCATTCTTCACCTTATCCATTCTAATCACACCACAAATGCATCTCAACATTCGCATTTCAGGTACGGCGTTTCTCATCCGTTTTCTTTATTGGTCAACATTCAGATCCATGCAGGACTAGGTCTAATGATCGTTTTATATATTTCTCTCTTTAAAGTTAAAGGGAACTTGGGATCGCAAATAGATTCTGTTACCTGCCACCACTTCATCTATCTGCATTGATTTGATGTTGCGCAGACCTATTTCGCCATTATTTTGTAACAGCGAACCGAGGTACTTTAAATTGGTGCAGACTGCAATCGTTGTTCCATTCAGTGACACGGTAGCAAGACCGAAGAGACCACCGAAATCGCAGAAGGTTTTCAAGCCAACATTAAGTCTTTGATGCCATGTCTCAAGTCTGCGTGGAACCTCGAACGCGTCATCACCGACCAACACAATGTCGTCTGCAAATAGCATGCACCATGGTGCGTCCTCCTGTATGTCACAGCATCCATTATCAGTCGAAAGAGGTATGGGCTAAGAACCGATCCCTGGTGTAAACCAACAGACACTGAATTGGTCGGTATTTCCCGTAGCCGATCTTACATAAGTGCTAGATCCTCTGTACATCGATCCAATCAATGCCACATACATACCACACATCTTTCAAAGCCCATTACAAAACCTCTCGGGGTACCCTATCAAACGCTTTTTCTAGATCAATAAATACCATAATATATGCAAGTTTGTGTGCGTCTGTCTGTATTTCTTACACAATTATCGAATTGCGAATATGGCATCTGTTGGCTCGACAAAAATCCAAATTGGTATCGACTTATTGCACTTTCCTCTCTCATTATTTTCTTAATAACATTTTCCCAAACTTTCATAGTATGTGGAATGATCTTTATTCCTCTATATTTCTATAACTGCCACATTCCTTTACATCTCCTTTGTTTTTAAAAATGAGTACAAGTGAACTTAAACACCGTTCATCCGGGATATCTAATGGCATGCCAAATATTTTACGTTTATCTAAACTTATTTTTTTACGGTCAGACAGACGTTGGAGCGCGGGGCCCCCCAAACCGCGGGGCCCGTAGCATTTGCTACTCTTGCTACGTGGCTAATCGGGGCACTGGTAGGTAATGCACCTATTCTTTATACATAATTGTAAGGCTTTAGAGGGTTAGAGATAATTTTAAAGATAGTGATTACTTCTCCATTTCACATTATTCTTTATCTCGTAGACATTCTTTTCTTAATCACTAGATCATTATCGGCAGAAGTATTAAGATAGTCTAAAGAAGTTAAAAATACAGGTAATACGCTCATGACGGAACAAGTAACCCTTTTTAAAAGACAATAGTTTTAAATCTGGAAACTGCTAAAGAAGTATGGATATAATTACTAGAGTTATTAGTTTTAGGACACATTTGTATATATTGTGGGACGTTTATGAAGAACGTATAAGTAAATGATATTTTAGTTTTTTACGCAAAAGTTGGTACAAACATAAGAGCTTGTTATCCGCAAGAAAATATGTAGCTGTAGGCATTCGGTGGCAGGATAGGCTGATCAATCATGAAACCTACCCCTTCTATCCCGCCCAGTGTCGGCTGGCGGCGCGAAAACAAACGGTTGCTAGGCAACGCACGGGGGAGTTGCCCACCGACCCGCTACCGCATCCCTGAGTCCCTCACATGACACACACGAGATCACTCGACGCACACACACACTTGTGATGCACAAACTTTAACCTTATCTTTCTCGTTACTTTCATCACTAACAATTTACATTGCTTATGTCACGATTGTATTGTATCTGTCTATTCGCGTATAAGAAATAATATCAAACAGCAATGATGGATGGGTAATTTTAACATTAGGTTGCCAATATTTAATCTTTACTAGTTGTTGCCCGCGGCTCCTCCCGTGTATATGTCAGTTATCGCGGTAAATAATAGCCTATGTGTTATTCTGATCAGAGGCGGATTAAGTATCAAGAGTGCCCTAGGCAACCATCCAATGGGCGCTCCCCCCCCCATGATTATAGCATCCATATAATTTAACTATCTTGGCAGTAAACTTTGCCGGATAAAGAAGATGTCAGCTTTATTAAACGTCCGGACCGTTCTTTTTTGGTGCAATAGATAATAATAATAATATAATAATAAATATTTCGGACATCTAACACACAACGCCATCTAGTCCCAAGCTAAGCAGAGCTTGTGTTATGGGTACTAGACAACTGATACAAATACATATATACTTTTTTTTTGTAAATTTTGTAAATACATACATATTATAGATAGAAAACACCCAAACTCCGAAACTAATATTTGTAGATCATACAAACACGTGGTCCGACCCGGGAATCGAACCCGAGACCTCATGATCAGCCGTCGCACACGCCAACCGCGAGACCAACGAGGCAGATGGGTTCATCTATCTCACTAGTACCTATATTTGGCACCTAGGCGTTGGTTCAGTGCAGATCAGACACAGTTGACTCCGAAGCATCTCGATGAATACCTGCTTCAGCCGGTATGAGAGAGTTCTGTGTTTCCTCCCGATCAAATCTTCCACAACGGATCTCACCGCCGCCGCCGCCTGCTTGGCGCTTGGTTACCTTAATCTTTCCTTCTGCTCCTCAACCAGGACCCAGTGGAGTTGAAATTTTAGGTTCTCGATTTCTCGAGTCGCTGGATTCCGAGCCAATACTGGCTTCAGGTGGTTCCCTTCTAGGTCCATGTAAGAACAGGGTCATGGATTTCTTCAAAGCCAGCCTACAACCTTGACACTGGATCCGCCCTAGAACATTTGCAATCATGGTCGTGGCCCTCAGAGTTGTCTCACAGTGCACCTTTCTCCACTTCTCCTTTCGTCATGACCATATCTTCCACGT
Organism: Diaphora mendica; assembly: GCA_949125395.1. Taxonomy (NCBI): domain Eukaryota; kingdom Metazoa; phylum Arthropoda; class Insecta; order Lepidoptera; family Erebidae; genus Diaphora; species Diaphora mendica. The sequence continues at coordinate 35,532,401 of OX421310.1, read as the reverse complement.
AGCTTGAGACGGCGACACCATCAAGAAAGGCACTCACACATTCAGTCATGGCCGATATTCCACAGAAACGGCCCTAAAGGCCTATAACGGATCCTAGAAACGGATTACTATAAACGTTTTGGCATAATAACGCCGCCGTCACAAAAAAAATCGGTCTGCTTTGCAAGGCAAACAGTCCAATTAGATGCCAGTTTTGACGACATACCCGACGTTCAGGCACACACAGGCACAGTACACTGACCCTTGCGGAACTACTTGTGTAGATGACAGCTCCAGCCAGACCACTCCTAGCACCTACTTTTCAAAAGCATGGGTACCACCCGTTGTAAAAAACTCATATTATTGAGGGGACGTCCGGCACACGAAAGTCACTTTCTCGCGGTAGACATTTGGGCGGGTGGACAGTGCAACCCGTCCTGTGACCACGCTCAGGGTGGCATGAAGTAATGGAAGCACGCAAATTGTTACAAGCGCAATTCCTCCAGTAATGTGTCCTATACTGCAACCCTGTCCACATCTTATTGTGGCACCATATTATCTATACCTTTCAATGAAAAAATCCGGCCTTGCTAAAACTTATAAAATAATCTTAACTGCAGCTGCAGTTGTAGCTACTACATTTTTGTATGGAAACAGCATTAGTCGAACTAGAAGTAGTGTTAGTTTTTCTTTAATACGTGAGGCATGTATTTTTGCAATATTAAAAAATCTGGCGCCCGCGCCCCTAAGCAACCTCGCGCCCCTAGGCAGGTGCCTACTTTGCCTTAGGGTTAATCCGCCTCTGATTCTGATGTATAAGCTATATTACTGTAAAGTTTCATCCAAATCCGTTCAGTAGTTTTTGCGTGAAAGAGTAACAAACATCCATCCATCCATTGATACTTACAAACTTTCGCGTTTATAGTATTACTATAGATATAGATAAGTTGCTCAGGCACGATGTTGTATTTCAATTAGGGATCCATTTTAACCCGACTACGGCAAAGCCAAAGAAGGGTTATCATTTTGACAAGCTGTTCATTTGTTCCCTCATAGCTCCTTAACTACTTATTAGAACTGGACAAATGAGGTATCGTTAGAAGCGTCTTGATCGTCCGCTGGTTATAGGCTATATGACCTACCATGAATCTAATGAGGCGCCCTATAGCCGACATAAAGTACTGTCAAAAAAATATTGAGATAAATATGCTGTGTTTAGTATCATTCGAAAGGGCGTTACTTGTACATTTCAAAAATACATTATATTATTAGCATTTTCTCTGACTTTGTCCGTATTTATTCGATAATTGTGATATTTCTATGGTACCTATTTAAAATATAGTTTGCAAAGATATTAATAATATAGAGGCACCAAAACATTTTGAATAAAAAGTATGAAACAAGTTTCAAAAGTCGTAGTCACGCAACGTTGTTCGCGTTGTTAACGTGTTTTGGTACATTTCTACGTAACGTGTGACTACGGCTTTCATTTGCTTTGTTTCATACTTTTTCAGCGTCGTTTTTTGTCGTAGTTGGGTTTTAGTTTTTACTTTTTTATTTACGAATAACTTTAAACTTTTAAAGCAGCTTTAAACATTTAAACCTCTGTAAGTAATTAGAATTTGTTATTTTATTTGTTAATAAATCTATAAGTCATTATCATCGTCGTCGATGATTATCGTAAAATTTTCAAAAATGATTAGCCAATTAATTGTCCAAGGGACATTTTTAAAACAAAGATTCATATCATGTTTAAGTTGCTCTGCAAAAAATATAAAAGAAGTCATTACAAAAGCGACTACTTGTGACGTCATAACTGGCTTTCATACCATTCAAATGAAAAGGTGAGTACAAAACAAATTGCAAGTTCTTTTTTGCACTACTTATTTAGGATTTGACTATTGTTTGCAGATTTGTGTATTGTTTGTTTATGATGTTAATATATTTGCAAACATAAACTACTATGACTTTGTTTTAAAATTTTAAACAAAGTAACAAACGTTTCTCTCAAAATAAATATGCTCTATTTGTTGTTCGTTAAATTTATGACAGATTAAAAATTTTAAGCTATAACTATTTTTATCTATTGTCAATAATTTGATCTTGTTATCATATTTTATAGTTTTAAAGACTAATAAAGTAGGTACATTGTCCATTATGAATGCATTACATCTATACTAATATTGTATAGAGGTGAAGTTTGTGAGGCCATAGGAGAACGAGAGGGGGTAATCTTTGGATCTACTGAGCTGATTTTGAAAATTATTTTACCAATTGAAAGCCACATTATTTGTATGTGTCATATGACATACTAACCCGATATGAGTACCGCGATATTCGACATCGCGGGAGTAGCCGTGGGCAAAAGTTGGTATGCTATTACTTATAGCATACCAACTTTTGCCCACGGCTACTCCCGTACATTTAGACGCAATTTTTGAAAAACTAAACTTAATTAACCTACGTACACCGTTATGCGTAGGTTAAATTAGGTTAGTTTAAACCGGTTGAGTCTTACAACACCATGATAGACTATGGTAATGTTACAGTAAGACATATAGTTACAATTGTGACATAAATACGTATGGATATTTTCATATTATTAACAAACACATATTAATATCAGTACTATCAACGAAAATAAGTGTTGCTTATTTTATTATATTTAAAACGGCACTTCCGCGTTTCCTGTGAAACCACAGGGCTTCCGTCTTATGAGGTGCAACCCTAATCTAGACCGCTTATCTTCTGGACGACACAGGCCACCCCTGATTCGGCGAGCTCCAGAACTTGCTGGAAGCCATCTCCCCTGGCCATTACTAGAGTGTCATCCGCGTAGCAGACGACACTCACTCCGGGGTTTAATAAGAATAATACAACCGAAATAAACAATTGTAAGAATACGGTATTCAATCATTGAAAAACAAAACCATTTCAATAGTAATAAGTTACAATAAAATAATTCTTTAAGTTAACCGTTGGATTCCGATTTAAGAAAAAACTTTTACGTTTATAAATACAATACAAACATTTTAAACATAAAAACTGCCGGACACAGAACAAAGGATCGCGATCATCACACAATTATTTGTCCTAGCTAGGAATCGAAGCCACGATTTCTAACTTAGCTGTCAGAAATATAATCACTAGACCGAAACACACCTTTGGTAGCCGATAAATTAATAGTTTTACTTAATAACCAATTCTCTACGAAATATATCACTAGATCGATAATGTATTACACATGATAATCGTCCTAGGAAGATAGTTATGAACCGTTTTCATATTACTATTTTATGAAGTTGAAAGTTAAGGTAATATAAACATATATATAAATAACACGACTAGGCATTAACAAATTATTAGTTACTAATTAGAACAAGTAATAGTGAGTCTTCGTAAAAAATATGATGGCAAATAATATGACTGAATGATGTGCCTTTATCTACCGAAACGTATTCGATACGCATCGATATAAAATCTAACTATAAGAATATAAGTAAACATAACATCTAAAATGAGTTGTTATGTGTTGGTGTAATTGAGAAGCGAAGAAAAGAGAGGTCTTGGCACGGAGCGCCGAGCGCGCGGTGATCCATCATCCCTCCGTTGACCGCTGCCCCCACTGCCACCCTCTCTTACTTTTCACTTTCTCTACATATTTTAAGGAGAATAAAACTTTCCCTTCACCCCGTCGCTTTTATTTTCTCGCTGGAATTGTAATAGAGTCGCGGCCACAATTCGTTTCCGGAGATATTTGACACACTTCACGAATCTTACTTGTCTCGTTATCGTCACTGATGATGGCCTTTTTCGGACAATGTCTAATGTAAAATTTTTATCTGAAAAATTGTAATTCTTTTGGGAGGCGACTTCGCTTTACCCATATCAACACTAACTTATCTTTTAACGATTTCTTTCTGGTCCATTTAAAAGTTACGTACTGTATCTATCGTGCGTATTTTGTATCAAGTATATCTCGACAAAAACTTTTTATTTACCTTCAGAATTCTTATAATACATACAAAACATTGTTGAGTCTACATCATCATCACTACATAGTATAAAACTAAGTCGCTTTCTCTGTCCCTATGTCCCTTTGTTTGCTTAAATCTTTAAAACTACGCAACGGATTTTGATGCGGGTTTATTTAATAGATAGAGTGATTCAAGAGGAAGGTTTTTATGTATAATAAATGCATAATATAGTTTGGAAACACTGTTAAGTTTCGAGGTTTCTAATGTGATGTAGCAAATAAACACATTTTTTTGCGCTTACATTGCAAACGCTGGTTGCACCATACGAGATAGATCAAAATAATGTACTACAGTATTGTAGAGCTTAAAAAGTACTACAAAAAAGTCCGCGACGGTATATGTCTATCTCTTAGGGATAACCCACAACAACCATTTTTGATTCCTTTCTTTTTACGAGAAATAATGGCTTATTTACGAAGTGATTTTAAGCAATACAGAATGAATCCTTATACAATTAAGTAAATTAAATACATTGTGCATTTAATATAGATCAAAATGGCCCTTTACAGTATCTAATTTCAATGAATATATTCGAAGATATTACAGATTTAAAATGCACGAATCGTGTCGTCGGCGGGGGCATCTGAAATCCACCCATGCGAAGCAGGGGCGGGTCGCTAGTATGTTATAAAAGTCATACTATAATGATCAATGCTGCTCTCTCATAACATGATTCGTCAAGAAATTCATTCGTAAAGTGTATAGATGCATTACAATGATTCGGCAAGAATAGTAGTAAGAAGCGGACGTGCGTGGTCCGGCGACGGGCGACCGGCAGGGCAGCATCTCAGTGTCTATAATAAATGAACGGGCGCGGGGGACGCTGACCAATGGTAGTCCCTCCCTCAATCAATATGATGGACTCGGTCGCGAGGGGACGATCGCTCACTGATTTTTTCCCTCGCTGACAGGGCTCGGGAGGACGCGTTTTTGCACCCCCCGTGCAGTCCTCGCGAAGGGAGCTAGCAATTAATAAGTACGTTGTGGACCGCCGGTGAATCGTTATAGTACGTACTCAGATCGTTTTGTTCCTGCCAATAAACATTGGACACTCCTTTTTCTTGTACCCTTACAAATTGCTAAATAAATCTTACAATTACCGATACGTGTTGGGATTGAATGAGATTACTGTCTATGCAATATTTATGATTTGTTGGTAGTAACGTATACCTATGTAAAACATTTTGCTTGCATTAGTTTTCTCGGAGGCTTTAAGTAAAAGTTTAATTTATAGGTATTGTATTGTTTGATGTTCCATTAGACCATTATTTATTAAAATAAGCAATTTTCAGTAAACATCTTTTAATATTCATCTCGAGTTTCCTATTCATGAAAAGTAATTAAAAAGCAATTAGAGTAGATTGCTTAAAATTCATACTTCTTACTCAAAGTAAGCCTTGGAAAATTCTCTTGAAAACATCTCGCACTTTCAAACATCGAAATCTTAATCTAAGTTTAAAATTTCTTCGAGAATCGGCAAATTTTGCACTAAGTCATTAAAGTATAAAACTTCGGTCATTTCGCTGGCGTTGCTTAAAAGCCTTTTTAGGCGGAGGAAAGTAATCTTTCATTAGACGGGGGAGGAGCTAAAACGGAAGTTCTCTTTGAAAGGAAAATTACACGTCGGATGTGTTTGCGTGACGTTTGCCGAAGATGGATTTTAATTATGTCAAACAAAGTTTTTAGAGAGCGGGAGTTTACGGCTGTCGCGTGCCGCGCTCCTTCTGTCATTTTCATAGCGACCGAAGCACTCAGCAGTTCAGGACACATACTTAAATAGGTATAACAGAGAGCGCAAGAGCGTTACGATGTCAAGCGTTGTTCACCGTGTCAGTAAAGAGTTTTTTAAATGTAGGTTTGGATGACGTTGAGACTCGAGCTTTTTACTATTAAACTATTAAAAGCTGTTGCTGGCGATTTGTCATTTGTCATTAATCATTTCTTTAGTTTTTTCTTAGTTTATTACCTTAATAAACATTACTACCACATGTTCTATATCTAATAGTGTAGCTATATACATTAAATTATCTATACATCTATTCTATACAAATAAATAAAATTGGAGTATCTGTTTGTTATATTAAAATAACCGCTTTTTGCTAAATGCATATGTATGTATACACGGTACATGTACCAAAATAACATTTTTTACAATTTTTATCTGTCTGTCTGTTTGTTCCGGCTAATCTCTGGAACGGCTGGACCGATTTTGACGGGACTTTCACTGGTAGGTAGCTGATGATACAAGGAGTAACTTGGGCCACTTTTTTAGACTAGCTTCGCCCCGCGGCGTTGCCCACGGTTGATGTCGTACCGCGGGTAACACCACGGGGCTCAGCTAGTTATTAATAAATTAAACATATTTACCTACACTAAATATATCAAAAGTGTTTAATACATAAATGGTAACTTCTAGTTAGAAGCTTTTGGAACTTCGCTCAGTGAACATGTAGGTAAATAGATTGGTATGATCTGTAACACAGTTAACAGCCTTTATCAGTCCATAGCTGGACATAGGCCTACGGAGTCTCTAAGGAGAGCCTTAGAATGGATATTTTGGCCTATTACGCTGGCCAAACAGGTTAATACTAATATATATGTTAAATATCTCATGGAGTACGTGTATCTGAAAAAAAAGCTGTCAAAACTCATTTCGATCTAATTAATCTCAAATACATTATAATTCTACTTAGTGTCAGAATGTCAAATGATGTATTATAGTGAACAAACACTTTAAATGTAGTAGGTAATAAAATTGATACGCAGTGGCCACTAGGATTACGACAAAATAATATGACAATGTTGCCAGGACAGGAATATAAACATTTTTAGTTAATGGCCTCGTGGATTGTCAAATGTAGCCAGTGTAACTTGTAACTTGAATTTTACAAATTGATCCATAAATTATTTACAAAGTGGTTTCCGAACGAATGTTATATAAGAAAGTGAGTGTGTTTGTTACAGTTTTATTTTATAACATAATGAACAAGTTTTACGAGTATACTGGCAGACTTAAAATAATGCCCAGGGCATTTTCTCCCAGTTACCGTAGAAGTAGGTATGATGCGGTAGGTGCAAATGAAAAATTTCAATATTTAGGTGCTTTCCTATTAATATTGTCAAATAAGAATTAAGTTTTCATTTCATTGTTACTGGCTGTACAAGTTTTAAAACGCTCCTCAATTAAATGCACGGTGTACATTACTTCTGATTACGTTATCAATTATTTTAATAGGAACGTATAAAAACAGTTGTATTCCAGTGATAGCTAGTTGAATGGTCAGTAAGGTACGATAAATCGACCACGCCTTCGTGGCGGCCACCGTGCTATGGAAATGTATTCCGCGTCCACTGGCGTTAATCAGAATTTAGTTGCCATTAATTTGATTAGGGTTAGTGGGCGCGGGTCTATCAATCCGGCACATTACCATGTTGACTTCGGGACAGGGCTTTGCCACATTTGTACTATCACAGCACCATTGTAGAAAATATAGATCTGCTTTGAATCAAAAATTGACATTTTCTATTCAAGATGCAAGGTTAATATTTTTCACAATTGTAGAGTGAATTAAAAGATTTGTTAATATCTTAGCTTCTTTGCCATTTATCACTGTTGAAAAAGGTTTGTGATTTATTTGTACTCCTCCATCTTCTTTATTATGAAAAATTGGGTTGAAGAATTACATATCGTCGACAACAGCTTTAGTTTTCTTAGGGGTTTTCTTTACAAAATTTTTGAGAAGGTTCCAGGTTTTGTCAGATAACTGCGCCTTTTAGCACCTTTTATTTATTTATTTTTTTATCTTTATTGTTCACACATAAGTAACAGATAGAAAAAAAAAAGAGTTTATAATATACAAATATGACAATTGGCGGTCTTATTTATTTATTTAAAACATATTGCACATGACGTACAAAGGCGGACTTAATGCCATGAGGCATTCTCTCCCAGTCAACCTTCAGGTGATGTAGAAGTATGATGTGGTAGGTGCAACGACAAAGAACGAAATTCGACAAAATCACAATAGTTATGTAAATCAAAAAAATACTTACATCAAATACAACTAGTATTTACCAATAAAACCAAATTTATTTATACATATATAATTGTTTAAGCATACACATACATATATTTAATAAGATATGAATACACACAGATAGGTACTAGCGTTGTGTTTGTGCTGCCAATTCCCCCTGAACGAATTCTCGTACTTTTCTCTTAAATGTGAGGCGGTTTGTGGACATCCTGATTTGAGCTGGAAGTGCATTCCAGAGTAGAACTGACTGTACATAGAAGGAAGAATTCATAAAATTGGAGGTGTGGGAGGGAAGACTCCGGTCGTGGTTTGAACATAAAAAACGGAAGTGTGGAATAAGGTATTCGGGTAATCATGGGGAGTTGAGAAAAGAAAATGGACAAGTCAGAGCTCGCAAACTGCGACGTTGACAAATTGGATGCCATTGCGACTGGGAACGTAAAGCAGATACATGACCATACTTGCGAAGATTGAAAACGAATCGAATGCAGTTATTGAGAAGCCGATCTAGTTTATTGAGAAGGTCTGCATTCAGGTCAAAATATCACACATCACCATAGTCGATCAAGGGAAAAATTAGGGATTGCATAAGCGTAGCCTTAGTTTTAACGGGAAGGAAGTTTTTTAGGCGATATAAAACGCGGAGACACGAGGTGGCTGACGTGTGAAATCTGTGCCCGCCAATCAAGGGTAGAGTCCACATATCATCCCAAGTTCTTGACCACTTCACTCAGAGGTAGGTATGCTCGCGTTATTGTAGACGATTGGTGGAAGAGTTGCCATATCCAACCTACCTATCATATATTTACTCCCCAAGACACCTTACTGACAAACCAAACCTCGCCGACCAACACTTAATAAAGTCCAGGTCTTTGTTGATTTTATCGATAGCATAAGAAATGTCCTCTACCCTTGACTGTGTGTACACTTGCAAGTCGTCACCGTACAGGTGATACATACATTGAAGGTGTGGTGTTACGAGATTATAAATATTGAGAAAAGTAATGGAGATAATATACCGCCTTGAGGGACGCCAGTGAGAAGATCATACCAACTCGACGACCGATCATCGATATGAACCCACTGTTGTCGTCCCCGAAGATAGGAGGAGAACCATTCCAGAGCTTCTGAGGAGATCATAAGATAGGAAAGAATGGCCAGTAGGATGTCATGACAGACGGTATTTAAGGCATTCGAGAAGTCAATCAAAGTCAACACTGTGACTTTGGTGTCCTCCATGCCCTCTCTAATATCGCCCGTCACTTTAAGTAGAGCGGTGGTTGTGCTGTGACCGGTTTTTTTCTATTAACGTTTTACATTTCTATATAGAATGCAACTTGGCTAGAGTGGCTAAACAGATAGTGATTTTCCGTTTTCTGACTATATCTCGATCAGAGTTACACGTGTTCGCAGATAAGGGATTGGGTTTTAAATCTTTTGCAATAAAATATAATGTAATTTAATTTTCGAATGGTGCTTAGGCATATTATGAGTTGTAGGTACGTATATACTTTGAGGAAAAAGAATGACTATTACTTATAGCACAGGAAAATATAGTTGAAGTTCTATGTATATTGTATAGAAGTATAGTGTTCATAAATTTGTAATGCTTTAAGTCAATAAACGTTGGTATTATGCTTTCTAATAACAAAAATGATTTGGCTTGGAGACTGTCTGTATTATTATTAATGACATTCAAGACTGTCTGTATTATTATTAATGACATTCAAGACAGTCTCCAAGCTGCAAGAGTTGCGGTTGGAAGCTCGCCCTATTTCGCCATACTCACTAGACCATGCACCTACCGACTATTACTTTTTCCAAAATTTAGACAACTTTTTAGTGAAAAGACAACAGAAATAAAAAGTTTGAAGAAATAAGTACTTTCACTTATTGCATACAAAACGGCAATTTCATAGGTAAAGACCTATTAAATGATGTACATTACCATGTAAACTTCCACCGAAATTTGGTTTGAACGAAATCTAGTTAGTAGTTTTTTTAATACGTCATAAATCGTAGACTGCAATTTACATTTCATTCAATCAACACAAATATAATAAAAATAAAATAAAATTATATAATGTTACTTGCTGCTGCGGAACCCTTCATGGGCGAGTCCGACTCGCACTTGGCCGCTTTTTTTTAATAAATTAATAATACTTAAAAACAATAGTTCATGTACAAATAACATATGTTCAGTTTGAAGTATGCTTACTAGTTTTGATACTTGTTAACAATGACTGTATGGTCTGTATGTGTACGAATATCATTCGGTTGGCAGCCCTTGTAGCTTGTAAAACGTAATTTCGACCGATTCGTGTCCAGTACTTTTAGGTCAATTAGGCAGAGTCGCGCCCGCAGGCGTCCGCTAACTAATCACAGGGCACGCCAAACTTTATGCCGTGTTAATTTGACTAATGCGCGTCGGATTACAACAGTGATAAACTAGCCTGCCGTGTCCAAAACTCGCGTAAACCCGCGGACGCGTCCATCATTCTTTTATGATTATTAATTTGTTTACGTAAACTGTTGCTGTTGTTTGCTAACAGTTATGAATTACGTTGTCTAATGTGCACCACTTTTTATTTCGGAGTGTTTTTTTAGGGTTGAACATGAAATGTATTAAACTTTTATTTATTGCTGTGTCATATATCGTCAACTACCTTCTGTTGACATTTAATAAGAGTTCTTCTGTATATTGTGCTATAAAAGGATGCAACTCTTTTATTTAATTCGACTAAAATAAACCTACAATAGTAAACTGAGATAAATTTGAACTGAATAAATGCTAGACAAGCAATTAGCCAGTGGGAAGTAAGTGTCGTGTCCAGCAGCAATTAGGTCGTGCTACTTAACCAATTAGTATGAAACAATCGCCCTCATCGTGCCACCGCTCTGGTGTGAATACGCCCCTATCACTGCGCTTTTTCTACGACCACTTTATGACATTTTAAAAGGCACCTCATTACTCGATTATTTCCAAAAAGGAAAATTCGTCCAAAACTTGTAATTGGTCTTTACATAGGGGACAATTTATGCGACCCATTGGTAGAATTATTGTTGTTTTGGGACTAGCATGACGTGTCTAATACATTACTTATCCAGAACTTTATGTTGGCACGACTTTTTTGTAAGGATTTTAATTCAATCAAGTTACGGGACATTGTTTGGGACATATTCAAGTAATTTGGTTCATGGTTCTTTTTAATTTTCATGAGTTTTGTGTGACTTATTACTTGTAAAAGATGCATAAATTACTAGTCCTGGTTATTGTATAATTGTTTTACAAGAAAATTTTAACAAAGTTATGTTAATGTTGATAGAATTTATTCTAGAAATTACATGTTCGAGTACTTGAAGGGAGTTCTTGAAGGATTCTATAACTTGCCACCAGTATTTTTGTTAAGTTTGTAACTATACATAATTGTTTTTAATGAATTTCTGGCTGCAGTTCTTCTCAGGAGGCCATTTATGAGAAAAGGACATCTCACACACGGTCGTCTTGTCCCAAATGAGATAGAGCCTCTAGATAGAGTCTATACGTATACCTATGTTGTAACCAGACTGAATACCATACCATATTTATATAATTTCAACTGGTAACATTACAAGTTTGATACAAATCGATGTCATGGACATTAAATTGTAAAAAATAAAATAATACTTTTGTTTGTAATTATTGACTCTACTTTATTCAAATTCAATAGAATATTATAACGTCAATAAATCAGTCATTACATATTTTAAAAAAATCTGTTTTTGTGCTTAGGTCAGCAGCTAGTAAAATGGCTTAACATAAAGATGAAATAATTTTAAGTAGTTACCATTAACAAGGATATCATTTCAATGGTAATATGTATCTCCATAAATAGAATGAGTGATAATTTGTAAATATATGTTCACAAATTGTAAGTATAGCCGAGCACAAAAGTGATCTCCCACCAAAACTTTAAGAATTAAATAACGCTTTTGTATTTGTAGTGCAGTCTTCTTCGAGATATACAAGTATCCGTAACAAATTTTATTTAAGGAAAGTTTAAATGTGTAAGTTTATAAATTTAATGAAAATCTTTACGTTGAACTTGGACCCGATTAAATCAATTTGTAGAAACTTTTTCGAATTCTTTTATAAAATACTAGCTGTACTTTGCCACGCTTTAAAAAAGGGTGCATGGTTGAGAAATTAGAAATAAAACTGATGTGAGACTTAAATAATCACAATATTTGAAGCAGTTAGTGATACCGTGTCAAAATTTTTGAATTCAATCGGCCCAATCGGTGTGTGAAATTTCTAAATTTTCACGTACCTAACCAAACCGACTTTACATTTTTTTATGCTTTTTAAGCTTAATATGTACGTTTAATTTTAATGTAAACTTATTTTCTTTTCAGAACATATGAAAGTGTATTGCATCCTTTGAGAGATGACTTTTGTGCTCAACTGTACCGATGCAATGTAGCCGATTGTCTCCAATTGATGGGAGAGGGTGACTGTACTTAATTCATTTGTGGTCGCGTCATGCGGGAACATTTTATACCACCGCGATAGGAGCCGTACATAGCCGTGCTGTCACTGTGTTTAACAGATCTATGTAGGCGTGGTGCCATTACTACTACGCACATTGTCTTTGACATTCATAAAATTAGCTAACGAACTAAGTTCCTTTTATTCGTAAGTTTAGTTTACTTTAGAACATATTTCAGGACGGTAAAGGGAGACTTGTGTGACAATATTTAAAATTGTAATATATATTTGTAAAGGTAATTTTTGACTAGGTACTTTTTTCACAAATCATTTTTATGTATGTATAAAAGTAATAAAACTAAAACTGCATTCTGTCATTTTTCATATTTATTATTTGCCAAACAGTTCCTTTCACACGAAACTTGTCGTAACAATTAAAAGGATAATTTTAAAAAAAATAGACAAACAGATGCAACCGTTCTGAAATTATACCTACGCTAATTCGAACATTGAGCATTTCAATAGGTATAATTACCTACAAATATTTTTATTTTTGGAGTAGCCAACTTAAATTAGAGAATTTAAAGTATAGATAATTAGATTTAGAACTGTATTCGATTTAATTCAAGATGGAATAATGAGAATGAGAACAAGATGTTAAAGTATAATGCAGTAATAGAATGAAGCAAAAATTTTCCAGCATCTATTTAGGTAGTACCTACTATAAACGAAAATTAAAAACACTAAAGCAATGTGCACCTGTACGAATAAAAGTTCAAATGTCCGATGTAATTGGAATAATGTTTAATTTACGATTAAACTCAGTCCTTAGTAATAAATTATAAAAATCATCAACTCCGGATGCCCACTTGCCAACATCATAGCATATTGTTCTCGTAATATGATATACATTAAAAGATATTCAACTACTTTAGATCTTTAATCAAAAGCTTAGAAGCGCTCATAAAAAGAGAAACGAAACTCGTTTGAAGACGCGCCCCGCCTTACACGCTATTGGTCGTTAACCCTACCAGCGCGAAAGGGTTATTAATAGACCCCTACCAGAGAGGCGCGCGCGCCGCCTCGCAACCGTCTTTTAAGTTTTTTAGCTGCATTGTTTATTTATTTTTTATCCATTCACGCTGCGCTTTGATTGGACGAAAGGGTTAGGCCATAAACAAATCCGCGGTTTCATCTACACGGTTATACATAGGGCGGCGCCCTTTTAAGAGTGAAAGGGTTGGGTTCTTTGTTATTCTAAAAGGGGTCGCCTGATGGGGTTAAGTGCAAGCGTAAATCATAATGGTGTAAGTACATATAGACTAACATATATGAAACGGTTATGTATCGGTACAAGAATTGAAGTTGTCAAAAAAGTGTACTATTTAGTTTAGTTCTTTGATCAAATTGGTTACATAGTGATTTCTAAATTGTAAACATATATAATTTATTTTACATTTGTGTGGCAAATAAAAGTACGTGTAGTATTGAATTTTAATAATATTCTTTGAACTTTATGCATGAAAAAATTGATCGTTGTTTATTTTTGTTCTCATTATTTCAACGTAATAAAACTTGTTTTAAAAAAATAAGTATTTTAAAAAGTTTCAAAGTCTAAATAACTTTGTAGAACTTCTTAATATATTTTTTAATAATTTTAATTATCTTCTTATGCGATACGGCGGCTACGGTTACTAGTTCTCTGTCGAATTATTTCATTACGAATTTTATCGAGTAAAGAAACACTCAGCGTTGAACGCTGAGCAACGTGAAGCTTGTGGACCAGCTCCAAAGGTGAGTGTCGAGTCGACGTCTCAGCCCCTTTTGTCATGACGGGTAAATTGCGGGATCGAGGACTCAAAGATATGATGAAGTCCAGCCCAGACGAATTCCAGATTGCCCGATCGACGTTGTGCGGGCCAAATTAGACTATTTGGCCAAAATAGACGTATTCTAATCGTAGATTTTCGTACAGATTCAAGATTTCGTCAGACTGTTAAGCATTTCGTCAAAACTACTACTCCCTAAGCGGTCATAATTTATATCTTTATTTACTTATCAATTTTTCAAGCTTGAGACTTAACTTTCATGTGTATGCGCAATAAATGGCACGTGCGTGCCAAATAACATACCAGTTAATCTTTGCACGAACCATTTTAGTACTAGCGTTAATCTGCTGACATTTAAAATTAACCTTTGTTGATTTTACTTTTATGCAAGTGTAATAAAGGGAAAGCATGGCGGGCGACGTAACGTGATATCTAGACTTCCAAAGGGATTAAGTACGTAACACCTTATTCGTTCGTTGAACAGTTCGAGAGCTTGTCACCGCGGTCTAATACTCCTCAATATATCTACATTTAAATGGATTTAGCGTGTGCTATTATCACGATATAGATGTTTCGTGTTTTGTTGAAAGGGCTTAGAGAGTTGAATAATAAAATTTTATGAAATAAAGGATACGTAGTGTAATAAAGCGCTGATATCAAACGTAAATTACGTTTACATGCATTACGTTACGTAATGCATGTAAGCGAAAGGTGAATAAGACAATTTCCTTCCAAACCCTTTACTATTGGTATTTGTATCTACCACATCCCGACCATTCAGGCATTGGAGGTTTAAAAACTAATGTCTAAAATCGATGATGCCATGATTCTTTTTTATTAATAACGTGCATTACGATGTATAGGTAATATTGTATGTATAATTATTATTGTTTCTCTAGTGCATATTTCAAATTAAAAATAAAGTATTAGTAATTGATAATGTCCCCAATACATTTTACATATTTTAAATTAAAAAAATACCCTAGCCAAATTCAAAATATAAATTTAAGTTATTTAAAATTTAATTCAAACTTCGGTTTTTTTTTTCAAATATAAAAAATAATTTTACAAACAATTGTAATAATTAAAGACGGCGACGTGACGTAGGTACAGAAAAGAGAACAGGTTGGCAACAAAGAAACCGAAGCGTATTATCTCTGCCAAATCTTTAGATATGAGATTCGAGGTATGTCGCAGAACCCAAACAACCCTAATATTTTAAAATCGTAGGCGGACGGGCGGCTCAATAAATTATCTATTAGTCGAACATCTCTTGACATGTCCACAATGGACAAAGTTAACTTTTGTGCAACCGAATTGAAATTGATGGCGGACAATGAATCTGTGTATGCAAGAACCCTTCCTCACCTGCATTCCCACGTTCAGTAGAAAGTGCATTCACGGGTTAGAAAAAGTTTGCGCAAACAAAATTTCATGTCAAACATTCAAATTTTACCTAAGAAAGGGTCGCTTAGATCGGGTGTTTAAATAGACAAATGTGAGTCCGTGGGAACTTGATACTGACAATGATTATTTCAATTATTACGATATTCACTACGGGGGAGTTATTGTGTCACAGTATTGTTTTTTTATTAGCTTTGAAAATTGAATATTATCCAATCGATTGAATTTGTTTCTACTGAACGATAAACTGCAAATGTGGTTGTGAGTGTATGTTCTCGACGGTTTTTTATCCGTCTTCAAAAACAGGAGGAGGTTCGGTTCATAACTTTCTACTGGTCATATTATAATAAAAAAAGAATCAATCAAATCAATTCCGTGTGGACTCATTTTAATTTGGTCCAGTTCTTGAAGTCGGTTTTTTTTAAATTAAAATTTTGTATTATTGTTTTGTGTATGTTAAGTAACATCTTGAGCAATGTTGAATTTTATTTATTGGATAAGGTGTTTCATGTTATTTATTTATTTATTTTAAGGAATACAAACAATGTATCCGTACACATGTTATATCAGACAAACAACTAAGCAAAGTTTTATGCATTCCGATTTAGAAATAGAGTACCTGTTTGCTTAGATCTAAAATAAATGTTGTTAAGTTTGTGTAGGTAATTGTTGCATGTATAAAAAATTATGACAGCATTTTATGAACTACGAGTAAGTAGGTACATATATATAGGTACACGTGCACAAAGTTCCAGCTGAGATGTATCTGTCTTTTTTATAGTAATATGTACAAACGAGCAGGACAAATCACCTGATAGTAACTGACAACCTTAGAGAGAGAGGGGGGATTCATTCAAAGCCCCTCACTCTCACCAGAATTAGGAGGGGTGAAGTAAAATAAAAAATTGTAATATTAGTAGTAGTAGTACAAAAAAGTAGTAGTTAAAAGTAATTAATACTAGCGAATCTATTTGAAAGGCCTTATAATAGTAGCAGGAAATGTGTCAAGAAAAATAGACAGAATAGAGATCTTTGCAAACCCAAGAGACAGGAGTTCCTAGTGGATTTATGGTTTCTTTATTATTTTGATGATCATTCAGTATTGAAAACTTTTGTGAAATACGATCAACACTTTTAGATATTAGAGACACATCCCGCACCCGTTTTTATAGACGAGTGCAGTACAAATTCGTAGTAAACATAGATATAATCAGCATGTTCACAAGAGATATTCATAGAATGCAAATAATAATGCAATCGGTTGATCTGTTTAGAGGTAGAACATTTTCCCACGTGTTTCTACTTAACATTCGCTACAGGATCAGTGTGGCGCATCTGATAGTGGCACAAAAACTAAGGTCAGCAAAGAAGTGAAACTGCGGCTCTCGAATTGCATCGACCCTTTCACTCTCGATGTATACCTGCGCTTTTTACCGCCTTCTAGGAATCGCCCTCGTTCGAGGGACCGACCGCCAAATTTCTGTGGATTTCAAACTTTCAAAGTTTGTTTAGTTTTAAATATATAAATAGCCCTAAACATATATGTATAAATACATAGTTTTTCACCTAATTATTTTTTTGTTAATTACATGAAATTATTTTACTACGAAAAGCGAAAAATAACAAGTACCTTACATGTAAACTACGTAGCGGCCTCGGTTTTGCTGTGTTACGCTTTTGTGTATGGTTTGTCAATTAATTCAAGCATCTTTGGTTTTATTTATTTTTCTACATGAAGGATACCTTATCATCTACTAAATTATATCGCGTATTGCGATATGTATATTATACTATCGCTTATTCCGCAAACTAAACTAATTCGTTGATCTTTTTCTATATCAATGAAAAGTTTGAGAATCAGAGATCATTGCGCCGAATAGGCTGCAATATTTCGCAAATTCTTCTTTGAAGAAAGAACTTAAAAATAAATCAAATGAATATGGGATGTGTAACAAAAACTTGGGTTAATTACTCGCCCTCGGACGAAAGGATGGATCGTTTTTCAGCAACTATGGATGGTATCAATGTCTATCTTGTCCTTTGAGGGTACACACATGGAGCATCCATAATTTTTTTTCTTCGATTTCGAATTTTTATGAAATGTGTTAGTATAGTAAATATTTGTTATAAACGCAAAGTAACGCTTTCGTAGCTTACTTGATCTAGAGACTTTAAAAATCACACCAGCTTGTTAGTTTTGATATTTTTAAAGTAAGGTACGCAGTTAAGGATACCATTACCGAAATATTAAACAAAGCCCATTCAAGATTGCACCACACCGTCAGAAATGTTATACAAATTTCGGTAAAAAATTCAGATTATGCTATTTGATATGTTATGTTAGCCATAACATTACCCACCTATATTACGACGTAATAGAAGTAAAAACCCTTTAATGCGTTAGGATTAGAATGTTTAGTTATCTGCCAAGAAACCAGTGAGATACGCAGCTTAAAATGATGCAAAATAAGCCCTTGGAGCCTTGATTTCGGCTCAATATCCTATTAATACCATACCATAAATATAGTAAGCAAAAGTGCTCTCTAGATAACTGGTGTTGCACAAAAATCTGATTATGCTTATCCTGGATTAAAATATGACTTCGGTAACATTTAACTCTGATAGAATTACGTGGACATGTCGAGAGCGCGATCTAAGTAATAGCTAAATAATATAGTAATATAATATAATAACTTGATACACTTCACACACCCACCAGATATCAAAATAGTCTCAATATGTACTATAGTTACCAGAGTAACTAGGCTCTTGATAAATGACTAAAAACATATCTACAAGAAAAAGTTAAAAAAGCTATAACCCGACTAAGTAAAAACTTGATAAAATGTATATGGACTATATCTCCCGGGCCAAAATTACTATAGAAACTTTATTCATTAGAATGGGTTCAGTAGTTTAGTCTCTACGATGGAACATACAAGCATACATAGACTGCCAAAACTATTATATATCGCCGTAGTCGGGTAAAACCACAGATCATAGATTTTATGATCTGAGGGTAAAACAGCCCTGGTTGAGCAGTTAATATAACCACTTGAATAAGACAAGTTTCTAGATTTAGAGACTTATATTTTGAGGATTAATATCTTTCTTTTAAAAAGATAAAGTATTCTGAAAGTGTTATTTTTATACGTTTTGCACAATATTTAATTGTATTTATCGAAATAGTTTTTGCGAGCAAATTTACCTAAATCTACCTTTTGTATTCAGGTAAACTACTTTTTGCTTTTTATTGTAACAGTTGAGGAAGGAAATTTTACTTTATACCTTCTGAGGAGAGTTCAAAGTGAAACGAGTGACTCGTTTTGATTTGTTACATATTGATGCGGCACTGAAAATCGATATCGCAGATTCGATCATTTATAACTCGCATTTGACGGCCAAACAAAACCAATGCATGATAGAAAAAATCTCGGAATGTGAGTTTGGAAGAGTGGAAATGAAGTATTATTGCAACACTTGCACTTTCGATGGCTTCTTTTGTCAGATTCAATAGTGAGAAGCTCTGGTTTCGTACCGATTGTTATTATACCTACACGTGGTTATATAGGAACTGTATACATGATGCCACTATTGTTACTTCTAGAGTTTTTTTTTGTCAGGAAATTCTTAGTTTCAGTAAGACCACATTATATGAAACATGAGCGTCATTGACTAATTTCCATGTCAGGATGAGGTCAGCTGGAGTCAAGGTAGCAGAGCCACGCTAATTCCAACTCGAACGGGCCGGCTCGAACGGGCTGGCTCGACCGGGCCGGAACTACCCTCGCACAGAAAATCAACGTAAAATGACAGCGATCGTGCTGTCGTGTTTCGTTGGTGAGTGTGAGACTGGAGGCCCAATGATGCAGAAGCATCACTAGCCCGCCATGGTGTGGGCACCATGCTGCATTGTTGCCTTGTCTGCATTCGCAGTATGGTGACCACCACTCTTGGATTCTGCTTATGCTTTCCATCAGGCAAAGTAGAGTCATTTTGGCAGGGTCAAGAAAAAAGGGAATTTAGTCTATGGAAATCTATCTATCACGTAGGTCAGTTTTACCATGCTTCCTGAAATTAGTAACCTGCTTAGTAAGCATATAAAGTTCTCTTAACAACAATAAAGCCTTAAATCTGTCTGTGTTAAAATTTTAAAATTATTATTACTGTGTAGGATGTCCACAGGCCAGGTGGAGTGATGATCTGCGCAAGACGGCTGGCAGGAGGTGGATGCAAGAAACCGAGGATCAAACTAAGTGTCGTGCAATTGGAGAAGCCAATGTCCAGAAGTGGACTGCGATGGGCTGATGATGTTGATAATGTTTACCGACTGCAACGCAAACCTTAACGAATTTTAACTAATGGCTGTCTGCATTTTACATACCTTAATTTTTCATCAATGCTAAAGTATTCTCATGCATAAAGATGGAGTATAAACGTAGTTCGAAAAAAATACAACCGAATTGAGAACATTCTCCTTTTATGAAGTCGGCTAAATGTGTATAATTCTGAAGATCATAAGGTAAAGTAACGGGAATGAAACACTTTCGTTTTCCTATTTTGTGCACAAACTGTGCGGTGGTTATGTCCGACTTGAACTAAGTAAATACCACACGCCATGACTGTACATGAATAACGAGGTGTACCTCAGAAAAGAAATCCCTAGTACCCCGACGTATCCTGGCTCATCTACGACTTATAGATGACCCCATTATAGTGGAGAACCAGGATGTTCCCATCAGTACAGCACCTCACTAGGGTAATAGAAAGCTTCGTCTGTCTTTGCTTGCGCTTATGGAGGACGGAGATCGTTCTAAGACAAAGTTCTGCTATCACTAGGAGCGAATAGTCTTCGGTAGTTGGCCAGTTTTAGGACTTGGGGGCTTTGGAAAGTTCTAAAGCTCTCCAGGTCCAGTTCCGCTCTCTCCTTCACAAGCAACGTACTCGTAGAAGGAATAATATTTTAGTGTTTCAAAACACTAAAATATTATTCATTGCTGGTAGTTCAGTGATATAAAAAGCTTGTTGAAAGATCGTCTGCACTCATAATCGTTTTTAGGAACTCTAGACATTTTCTCTTTCGTCTTTGTTTTATTTAACAATGTAACTAAACCTTTAAAAGTCCCAGTTTTTTTGTCCACTGTCCCACTGCTGGACTAAGGTCCAACAGTGGGACAGTGGACAAAAAAAACGAAATTAGTAGAACTCTAATTCTTTTGTTGACTTCCAAAGATCATGGACGTTGGTACATTAAAATTAGATGCAATAAAGGCTTAGCATAGAATATGATTTTATTGAACAGTAATTATTATTCTATGTATTTATACAATAGGCGGCCTTATCGCTACAAGCAATCTTTCACAGGCAATCCGACAGGAGATAAAAAAAATAAAAACTTGCCTTGCTAAACATTAATTTTCCTTTGTAGAAAAATGCCGCAAAACTCTTTCCTTGCTACCTTGACCAAATTATGTAAAATTATGTTCAACTAAATTTCTTTATTCGAATCGAGCAACTCGATTTCAAGTGGATAAGTGTAGTATTAAACATGTACGTATTTATAAGTTACCTTGCAAGCCTTTGTCGGCACGTGTAGTTGCTGCTTACAATAGTTAGTGGATGGGTGATTTCACAGTGTAGTGGTTCCGAGTAACGTAAGCAAACTATCGCATCATTGCACTACGAGACCGCAGAAAATTGTATCCAAACTTCAGTTCTTACAAAAACTCAATAAATTACATGTCTTTCTAAACATGGGATGTGTGTATGGGAGAAGGAAGATGCAGCTAAGATTTTGTTTGTGTACACAAATGAACGAACCGAGTTGACCAGGCTGGCACCACACGGAAAGTCCAAGTATTAAGCATTTTTATCTTTACTTTTCAACATTTAATTTAGAAGCAAAGCCATCGAGATTCTTTAGTCAGATATTTTCATTGGAGTGATTTTCAGTTAATCACTGCCAATCAGATGTTTTACAAAAATCAGAAAATATACAATTTCAATAAACTCACAAACAAGATATTTACGATAGGTGCATGGAGTAACTTTATGGCTAATGACCGTTAGTGATTCTTTAATATTTAAAAAAAAAATCCAGCCTTTATGTAGAATGTTTCAATGTGAGTGTTGTGTGGTGCATCGCACGCGAAGACTTTCGCCTGCGTGCACTCGAGAGCGAGCACACGTGCACAATGTGCTCTCAAAGGATTTTTTACAATAAAACATATGCCGCTTTTTGCTTAACCCACTTTAAGCTCGATTATAACCTTCTTACCTACATTTGCTTCGGTTTTTGTACGAGTGTAGCCATGCGAAATGTTACATTTAACCGTTTCTATTGAAACATGCCGCTTTTTAAAGTTGTAGATACTTGTATTTTTGACCTGTAAGTAAGAAAATACAGGATACAGTGGCTGTTTGACTGGTTTCTAGAGTCATTCTTATCATCATCATTAATTAGGTAGTTATCACTTCGACGGTATCACTGTATTATAATCATCTTGTACAGTTTGTTATGAAAGAGAGGGTGTGCCAATGTCTAGAATGTAAGTAGTTAAAAGTTACACTTACTGACTAAAATGTTCTTCTCTAAACATTGTTTCAGCATATTTGATGTTAAATAACGTTAAATTAATTTACTGATAGTCATAAAACGGGTCATAGGACTAGTAGTTAGTGACCTTAAGTAAGAGGTCGTAGGTTCGATTGACTACAAGTTTGGCTTAGTGGTTTAAGCGGTCGCCACGCCGCTTTCTATTGCGCCAAGTGTTTTGGGTTCAAATCCCACATGGGACAACACTTTGTGTAATCCACAAATTGTTTTTTTGAGTCTGGGTGTTCATTTTGTCCGTTTCATGTATGTTTCTAAAGTCCCCAGCGATATATGTTAATAATGCGGGAGTTGTCTTTAAAAAATAACAAATCCCACCCGGTACAAATAATTGTGTGATGAGGAACATAGCTTTTCCTCTGTTTGGAATTTGTCTATAAAAAGACCATAGCACAAACGCTGTATATATATCTATCAAAGTACCGTGTGTGGCATGTGTGAAGATATTCCTTTTTTTAAATTCAAGTGGCGTCATAGCGTCTAAGTTCTTCACCAAGTTTCGCACAGAAATCTATACTATTATATAAAGCTGAAGAGTTTGTTTGTTTGAACGCACTAATTTCAGGAACCGCTGGTCCGATTTGAAAAATTATTTCAGTGTTAGATGACCCATTTATCGAGGAATACTATAGGCTATATATCAAGACTAATAGGAGCGGAGCACCAATGAAGAATGTCTAAAAAACGAAGGAAAATTATTACGCACCGGGTAATAGGAGACGCAAACGAGGTTGCGTGAGTCAGCTAGTCTATAATAATACAATTGTCTGCATTTTAATGCCGCCATCGTCCTACGCAACAGCAGTTTCATCCCCATCACTTAGACGGCTGGATGGCTGGCAGTCCACAACTGTGCAGTTTTCTAGCAAATTTCTGCTTCGCACAACAAAACTGTGGAATGATCGGTCGCCTGCGGTATTCCCTGACCAATACGACCTTCAAACCTTCAAGAAACAAGCATACCTACCCCTTCTTAAAAGGCCGGCAACGCACTTGTGACGCCTCTGGTGTTGCGGGTGCCCATAGACGGCGGTGATCGCTTACCATCAGGCGATGTGTCTGCTCGTTTGCCCCTCATTCAATAAAAAAAAAACTACCTACTTCCAGGCACGGGTGAAAAATCATTTTGCTGAAAAGACTTTCATTTTATATTTTGTTTGTTTGCTTGTTTACTAATTTTAAATACGGTAACGTTTAATACTTCATATTAAATGCGTTTAATTTGTACATCGCAGAACTACATCTATCTTTCGTCCGGTGTTGTAGACATAAGGGTGTGTACAAAAAAGATGTGTGACTTGGATGTTTTTGTTTATATAATAGCTAAGTATGTGTGTGGATGAGACGCCTCGCATATGGACCCAGGAAGACCTTGCGGAATATCGCTCATCTTGTGCAATAATAACAGGGTTGCCACTTACTCCTATTTAATTTTACTCTGCAGTGATAGACAGGATAGTATTATTCGTATAATCAGAATATAATGATATATAATAAAACATTAAAGAAATATATTTTTGCGTTTACCGCGAAAGATAGATACATTTCCGTAACTACTGCCACTTGCCACGGCTCGTATTGAAATTCTGGGTGTGTAGACATTTGGAGCAAAGTCCAGTCATGTGGTAAAAAAAAATTGTGTACAGAGAAAGTATAAAGATATTTTCACCACCCATGGACACCTGACACCTAGCCAAATTGCAAGTGTTTCGCGTCGATTCTAAAGACACCATCTTTCCATACCATCCCTATCAGTTTGATAATGGACACTGTGCGATTTAAAAGAAACCTTTCGCCTCCAACAACTAACATTGCTCTTGGGTTATTATGGCCTAATAAGGCTTTCAAGCCTCCAAGAAAGAGAGATCGTACTCCCACTTCAAAGGTCAGCAACGCACTCTTTACTTTCCAGTTGTAGGAGGCCATAGGCGGAGGCAATCGTTTGTCATTAGGTCTGTGTATGCTTTGAGACCTACGCAATAACATAAACCTTAATAATCTTAATTCTCAATTGTGATAATGAAACCTGTGACCGATAACTTCACGTAAATAAGTCCATGAGAAGTGCCACCCTACAAAAGGTTTAGTCCTCGGGTGTATAAAGCAGCTTTTCTCATTGAGGCATAATATTAGTTCAATGGGTTTTCTATATTTTTATTGTGTTGTTCCATATTGGAGTTATAATAGGTCTTTACCTATGAAATTGCCGTTTTGTATGTAATAAGTGAAAGTACTTATTTTTTTAAACTTTTTTATTTCTGTTATTCGAAGTAATCACCCATGCAATCGACGCATCTTTGCCAACGCATTGGAAGTTTATTGATGCCCTTCTTGTAAAAATCAGCTGGACGGGAGGCAACAAACTCTTCAAAGGCATTTTGTACTGCCTCTCGGGAATTGAATTTTTTACCCACTAAAAAGTTGTCTAAAGTTTGGAAAAAGTAATAGTCGGTAGGTGCAAGGTCTGGTGAGTATGGCGGATGAGGGAGAGCTTCCTACCCCAGCTCTTGCAGCTGCTTCACGACAACGCGCGACCCCATACTGCGCAACAGACAGTCTCCAAGCTGCAAGAGCTGGGGTTGGAAGCTCTCCCTCATCCGCCATACTCACCAGACCTTTTTAGACTTGCACCTACCGACTATTACTTTTTCCAAACTTTAGGCAACTTTTTAGTGGGTAAAAATTTCAATTCCCGAGAGGCAGTACAAAATGCTTTTGAAGAGTTTGTTGCCTCCCGTCCAGCTGATTTTTATAAGAAGGGCATCAATAAACTGCCAATGTGTTGGCAAAGATGCGTCGATTGCATGGGTGATTACTTCGAATAACAGAAATAAAAAAGTTTGAAAAAATAAGTACTTTCACTTATTGCATACAAAACGGCAATTTTATAGGTAAAGACCTATTATATTAAACGTGTATGAAAAATCTTTCTTTACTTACATATTATTTACACCTATGGCATTTTGAGTGAAACTTTCTAATTATATTTTGCCCCAGTGGCATTAATCGAATTTAGCTTACACATTTAATAGTAGATACCAAACAACCCAAAACTATCAAAAACAACTAAGTAACATTTAAAATCTGATTCGGGGAGTGGATAAGTCAAAGCTGAACGATTATCATCGCCAGGTTATTATTATTATTCAGTGCAAGATTTTTCTGTTTTAATTATACGAGACCTGCTTCTTAACCAAACTTTTATTAGCTTACCAACTTTAATAAGTACTAATAAGAAAAAGTATTGTTTGTGGATTGTGGTTATACGTTGGTTACGACAGTTGGCTAAATGTTAGTCTCATGTGAAGTTCAACAGAGATTATAAACTCATTTTAAATAATACATTACTTAGTAGACAATAGACAACTCGCTCTGTTACATTGAGCTATTCCGGCTTATAATATGTCCTTTCATATTATTTATAATTTGCGAGTGGGCTACCAACCCTAAGCATTGTTGCGTCGTATCCCACGGTTGGTGTAACCTGAGTCGGGTGTCCGTAGCTTCCGTCCGGCTTTTAGCGGTGTCTCATCGGTCACCGCGCCCCGCCCGCCCATCCATCCTCGCACATATCTAATCAAACAATGTCTCGAGAACACCTACATACAAGTCATACGCGTACCGCAGCTTTTTGGCGAGTTTGTCCCATTCCTGCTAAAGTATATGAGGATAGGAATGACTGAACGTGACTGGCTAGGTGTCAGATAAAGGAAGAAGCGCGAGGTGGCCGGCCGGTGGCGATAGGCGCCTCCCGAGGTCATTAATATTAATTAGGCGCGGTGGTGCCGCCGCTCAGGCTCAATGCGCGGCCTCTTTGCTTCTGACTCGCTGCGAAAATTAATTACTCGCAATCTTTATGTTCCAATTATAAAGGCCTTCGCAACAAATTAAATCTGTCCGGAGCAGGCATCTTTTGAGAGAGGTTTCACTCTCTTTGTGGGCTTGATAAATGTTCCTTTGCAAAAATTCTTTGAATTCAGCAAAATGTAGATATTTGACTTAATACCTTAAATTACGAATATCTGCGAAAACTTAAAGAAGCTTCTCGATGTTTAAGTTATGTAACAATAAAAAGGCAATTATCGCAAATTTCTTTACTCTTTGAATGGGATTGTGCGTAATTGTATGTTATTTACAAATCCTCGAGGGAATAAAAGGGAAACGGATTTCAAAATTCAGCTTTTGCATAAGTGTAAAGGACTTCCGCGTTTGGTGAGCAAAAACGAAATCTCATAGAAAAAACTACAAGTTTCCCTTTCATCGGGAACCAAAATATTTAACGGCCGTAACCGGATATCTTGGAGCAGCTCTTGGAAACAAAGCAAAAACCACCAACGTGTTATTACGCGAAACCAACATTTAATAAGGTTATTTTTTATTTTGCATTGGTTTTGGTTATCCATTAATTCGCATGAGCAAAAAATATTTGGGTGTACCGATGCCTGGGCCACATTTGAATAGTTCGTTGGCGCACTCATTGTTGTAGGACGATGCGGAAATGGGATATTTTCTTTCTACAGAAATATAATATTCTGCGGCTTTATGTTGACCTGATGCAAAAAGTTTACACCCACTCATAATTGTGCAATCTTCGATACTTGTATGTCTATGTATGGTAGTCTGCTTGAGTTTAATAACTCTATATATTCAAAGTTAAATAACAATAAGGACTGTATTCTTCAGTACATGGAAGGAAACCTTTGTCAGTTTCCAAAAAAATAATTTTTTTCTCTTTCATTATGACATGGTTTCGGTTCTAGACCTGGTCAGACTATGAGATGAACGGGATATATTCAGATCTGACTGGCGAGTTCTCGTAGAGCAATATACTCGTTGGTTGTTTCTGAATTTGGCATAATATTTGAAAATTATTGTTTCTGGTATGAAATATGAAGTGGTAGATTTAGCTAATATCAAACGTTGTTTGTCTATGCCTGTGTTTTTTCCCGACCAGTTGGTCTCCAATAGAACGATCAAAGACTAAACATATTGTAATATTAAAACAATAATTAGATTACAGGCAAAGTGTAGATGTTAACTAGTGTAAATGTAGCTAACCTACTTAGGTGCTGAGTGTTGGAGGTTCGATGGGACAACATATTGCATGATCCTCTAATTTTTGTTATGAGTCTGAACAAATGATTTATTCCTACTGCGTAAGTTGTCTTTGGAAAAAATGTACCATTTTAGCAGAAGTCTTTGTATTCGATTGTATATAAAATATTGCAAATTTTAATGTAAAAATCATCAATAACCCATAATTTCCCACTGCTGAACGAACAGACGTATCGCCTGATAGTAAGCGATTACCGCCGCCCTTGGACACCCGCAACACCAGAGGCGTCACAAGTGCGTAGCCGACCTTTGGGGGTTGGGACCTGAGCCTCCGGTATCCTCACTCACTCGGTGAAATGTGTTTCACCGAGTGAGTGAGGATACCGGAGGCGCCCCTTGTGCTGTGGCACAAGCGCTGTTTCACACTGGTTTTCTGTGAGGCCGTGGTATCACTCCAGTCGAACCGGTCCATTCATGCCGAAGCGTTGCTCTCCCAGGGTATAGTCTAGAAGAGGTGTATTTTACTTTATTTTTCCCATTAAACTTTTAACTGCAGTTCTAAATATATACCTACTTTAAGTTACGCTTGCACGTGTTCACTTGTCGTTATTGTGTAACAATAAGCAGCTACCCATCGGCCCTTGGTGCCCTTTTGCTATCAAAGTTCGTAATAATTTTGAGTGACGTTCGCCCACACAAAGGTAAATCTGTCTAAATGCTCTTTTTGACACTAATGTTTTCTATAACATTTGATTCGGTGTGTCACATTGGACAGGAAACGGCGATTAAAAACCTCAATGGATCGAAATGTTAATAATATTGAAGTTTGGCAAAAAACTTGCGATATTGCACTGTGAATCTGCACGACATTCAGCTTAAATTTTGATCATTAAAATACATGAAAAGAAATAAATATAGATTTCATAATTAGCATAACTACAATTACCTACCTTTGTGTTTTTAGAAATACTTTTGAATACAATAAGTTTGAAGTCAATGTTACTAACAACGACTTTTAAACCACCTGCAAAATACAAATAATGATTTTTTTTAAGTCCTAATTATTATTTGAGCTAAGATACATGGTGATATCTATGAATATACGTATTGTTTCGTACTTTATTTCACTGCAATTTTAAATTTCAGTGGATTTTTACATACATATACCTAATTAATTCATAAAAAAATTCAATTTTAGTTTTAGGATATTTCTCATTATCCTAATTTAATGGTACGTGTGAACAAATCCCTTAATATTGTTACAACAAAATGATTGTTCTGGGAATCAGTTGGCAGGTAAGAACTAATCGATTTCCTGTCAACAACTGACCATACAGAAGTGGTTCTATCAGAGACGCGATGCTCGAGATTAATGAATTTTGAATTAGATACGTCCGAATCGAAATTAAATTGGACTATGAGATCGGAAGTGAGTGTTGAATGGTATAGTATTGATGGATTGTTGCGAAATGTACAAAAAAGTGCGGCGTCCGCAAACTGTCCCGCAGCTGGCCTTCAATTTGAGTAATCCGATAAATGATTTTTACTTCCTTTAAGTTGATTTTTTTCATGAAAGATATCGAACATCAAACATTACACGTGGAGTACAGATTTTGCCAAATATGTTTCCTTTGCGTTTATGAAATAAAAGAAAACCCCAAAAGTAGTAGCAGTAGCGTATCATCCCTTTATTGTCTGATGTACCTCCTTCCTCTACGTAGTAGTAAAACGGCAATTGTCTGACAATTTAAAGAGTTTCCCACCAACGGCGACCTACGGACAGGTATAACCTACTATGAGACTCTTCTTCATGGCAACCCCTACCGGACCATCCCCAATACCCAGCTCATCCCCAACAGTCAACCTGGTGCTAGCTGATGGGCGCTCCTCAGAATATTCACCCCTCGCAGCTTAACCTCGCTAAGCACAGGTCACCACACTGGACAAAACCCGGGCGTTACTAGCAAGTCGGGCACTGCGTTGGGCCTACCCACAAAAGCATGACCTCGTTAGTTACGCTCCCACATCGGACCAAAATCCCCGGACTACCAACAGGCCCATCCGGGCTAAACCCAGTGACCTGCTTGTAGTTGCAGGCGGTGCGGGAAACCACTTAAACAGGCCGTAGACCTGGAAAAGTTACGCCGAGATGAAGCTGTTAGCTGGGGTATACGAGAAGAACCACGAGAGACAAAGAGTTTTCCTTCATTCGATCCAAATAGATTTATGCTAATTTAAATTAAAAATATCTAAATTTATTTATTTACGCTCGCCGTTGAATTCATTTTCATAGAATTTGCGATACTAAGACATTTTGGATAATTCTGGATCTGTCGGCGATCAATCAGAAATATAATTAGAATTGTAAGTTTATAAAAAAATTCAGTGTTACTAATGTGAATCAGTGTTTAAAGTCTCGCCTTCTCAGCATCTTGCAAAATCTAGGTAGGTTGGAATTTAAAAAAAAAATGTATCAGAAATGTAATACAAACAAATATTCATAATGTATGTAGGTGTGTAAATGAATTGTCGTTAGATAAGTTCGAACGAATGTTTAATCCTAAAACTGAAAAAAGTGTATTTGGATATATGGCAGTACGGCTCCAGATCCAAATTCATTCACATTCAGTATCTTTTAATTATATTAACACGTTCGGTGCGTTACGGGAACTATTTGGCCGTATTTGACTTTCGTACTGTGCGGCAGCTATCTGACCTTGTTTTGCGCTCGGTGCGGGGGGTGTTTTACTAGGATCCCGTGAAGTTAGGAAAAAGACAACTATATATCCGATATTCTCGCTTCATTTAGTATCACTTACAATAGAAAAATAATACGGGAAGCATTTTGTCGTAACGCACAGAAGTGATATTTTTTTCGTTTGGTGCGGTACGGGAACTATTTTGTCGTAATTGCAACCCCCTATAGCACCGAGGTGTGCGCGCGCGGCGCTTCAGTTTGCCATAGTCTTGTGCGCAGTTCGATTTTAAAAAAAAAAATAAAAAAAAATAATAGGGTTTATTATCATTTACAATTTCCCATATAATTTTCACTAAGCACTATATCGATAGTTTACCAATTAATATAAAGAAAAGATCTAATGTGAATACTCATTTGTCAAAAAAAATGTTTTATTTTATATCATAGTTTATAACGTAAAGATCTCATGTGAATTGTTAATTATTTTGATAAGGTAAGAAGGAAGAAAGAATAGTTTCTACAGAATGAGTGTACTTGTTCAATTTTATATACCATTTGTAGATGAATATGATGTTAATGAATCTTCTATTCTTTGTTATGTTTCGTATGAAAATCGAAAAAAGTTGGTTTCAGTTTTTAAACTTTACTCCATCCCTAGCTCTTTATACGTTCTGTGCGGGACGGGAAGCAATTTCCCGTAAAATGGCCGATTTTGAAAAACAATTATAACTCTTAGTCTATTGTGAAGATCCCCGTGCTACGGCAGCTGTATATAGGCAAGGATATAATCTATCTATTAGTACAAAACAAATGTAAAAATAACGATATTCCACGGCTGTAAGGACCTTTGAACTCAGATCCTGATACGGGAAAATACATCGTGCGGATTGGCATTCTTCATACAGGAACTATATGACTCGTATAGCACTGATAGTAAAACTAGGTTCAGGTTCTGCCGCAGCGAATGTGTGAAGTCTCAAGATGTATTTTACTGAGCACATAAGAATTTATTGGTGGGAGTAGCTAAAAAAAAAGGTAACATTTACATATTTTATTTTTCTTCAATCTTGAGAACCTGCATGCGCATTATGGACCTATATGGCTTGGAGAACTCCTTGTTTTCTTCAAAGTAAAATATAACGAACACATTTATGTAAAATTTGGAGTTATTTCATATCACCACTTTCTATAAAGTAGAAAATTTTAACAAAAGAAAACCGAATTCAATCTGGACCAAATTTAAATGAAAATGGAACCACACGGGAAGCACCAGCTTTCAAATGAAAAAAGAATCGTCAGAATCGGTTTACCCAGTCGAAAGTTATGAGGTAACAAACATTAAAAAAAACAGTCGAATTGAGAACCTCCTCCTTTTTTTGAAGTCGGTTAAAAAGGAACAAGGTCTGCGTCATGTCCGATACCTGTGAGCATTAGTAACATTGCTGGTGTCATATGTGAGTAGCCAAGTGAAGAATTGACATATGAGATGCTTAGTAATCGATTCTTTCTGCAAATGGTGATATTTAAGAAACTCCTTTTTATACACAGTGATATATATCGCTATGAACATCAATTATGTAGTCAACCTTGACAAGACTGGCACCGAACCAAGGATGTTAAGGAAAGAGGCTGCAAAGTACATAATGTAATATGAACGAGTACCAGATAATAATTAAATATTGTATTATCCATATCATCCCTTTTTATTTTAGCAATAATACGGTGCGTCAGTGCCAAAAAATATATGAAATTCTTCTAGTAAAACGTACCTAATCCAAAAAAGTTTTCCAACAAATAGAAAATAGAAATGTCTTTAACAGTTCATTTGGTGTTGTATTGATTTGTGTATGAATTCCGACGTTTCGTCCGAAGAGGGTTTGCGAGAGGTTACGCAAGGGCTGTTTTGTAGATTGCGTCAAAGGTGTTGTCAATGGCAGGAGGCGAGGGTACGTAGGTCGGCTCGAGAATGTCCATCAGTGTTGTTAGTTCTTGACTTTCTACTAACTCGGTACCTTCCACGATGTATTTTTTCAAAATGTTTTGTTTTGAGCAGATAAGGATTTGTTGGTGGGAGTTGTAAAAATATAACATAAATATACATATTTTATTTTTCTTCAGTCTTGAGAACTTGCATGCGCATTGTGGGCCTATACGGCTTGGATAACTCCTTTTGTTCTTCAAAGTAAAATGTAACGAACACATTTATGTAAAATTTGGAGTTATAATATTATATCACCACTTTCTTTAAAGTAGAAGAAAAAGGAACAAGGTCTGCGTCATGTCCGATACCTGTAAACTGTAGTAACATTGCTGGTGTCATATGTGAGTAGCCAAGTGAAGAATTGACACATTGAGATGCTTAGTAATCGATTGCGCCAAACTAATATGTATCTTCAAGAAAATGAAGCAGATTCGGGATACTGCAATAAATAGGATAGTATACTACTTTTTATATTAATCCTCATTACAGTGTGGCAGCTTTGGTAGTATTAAAAAAAACAAATTTTATCACAGTTAAGCGAGCACTAAGAGCGGTAATAAAAGTCTTATACTTTAAAGAACTGTATTTCTTAATATCAGTACTGTACGAGGAATTTTCCGTACAAACTGTACGTCAGTTTTTTGTACTACAAATAGTTCTCAGGCACCACCTTCAGTCATCTCAAGAAAGCGACTTGCTACTGTTTATAAAGAACCTCGCTTTAGGGCTATGTTTGCTCTGAGTTATTTTTTATATCTGGGCCCTTGGATTGGATTTATAATAAATTTGGTTAAACTACTCAGTCCCTTAGAGATAAAACCATAACATATTATATTACTGAGAAGTTTGCCAGGACAGCTAGTATTTTTTATGTACTTATAACAAAACGTCGAAAACTATAGATTCATTTAAACTGTAAATCAAAATAGTGACCTTTTTCTTTTGATTTTGTTATTTTTATTTAAGTGTTTATTATACGAAATCGGCCGAGGCCTTGCCTTTTGGTCGTACTAAACCTAGAATTATTTGTAAACTAGCTTTTCCCGCGACTACGCTCGCGTTAGATTAGATTTTGAGTGAATGAATAAATATTAAACACAGCTAATAAAAAACTCTACAAAACTTCTATAGACAATACTTCACTAATCCAGGTGCCAAAACCACTAAACTACGAGTATTAGGCGAACTTACTCGGAAGCAAGTTACCTAGAACTGTCCATGAGAGAAACAGTTTTGTCTTAAACCTGTCCCAGCAAATTTGAGTGTTTGTTCTTGAGACTTATTTAGTATCATGGTGAAGCAGATTTTGAGGGGAAACTTCAATCGTTTAGATTGAAACGCAAGATCGTTTGGAATCAAAGGAATTCGTGGTTTCCCCTTGCGCACACCCAGTTAAAATTGTGGCTTTCACTATATTTCTCTGTAAAGCTTTGCCTATTAACCTGGTTCCAATGGATAATTTAGGGTTTTAAATTTCGCAAATTTCAATGTCCATGTGTGGAATAAGGCTAGGGTTTGGCAGACCCAGTGGTTTCAGAGAATTCAGAAATTGTGCAGGGTAATTCTTAGCGTCTTCTATGTTAACCACAGTGTCTATACAAGTGTATACCTGTCTGTAGTATTATATACTGTTATATTCCCTCTAGAAATAATTTAAAGCCATATCATTAATAGCTGCCGCTTGATCCTTTTTCAAAGTATGGATGGCAAGTTCACGCAACCTTACCAACCAAAGTAGCTTAATTTTACTCCTTTTAACAACTGCTATCTGCCGGTGACAATCTCATTCCACTCGTTCCAGAGGTTAGCTGGAACAAACAGACAGGCTTATTATTAACTTTTATATGCATTTAGTGAAAAACTGTTAATTTGATACTAAAAACACACTTTTTTTACCGTAGATACTTTCATACGCATTTAGTGAAAAGTTGTTAATTTAAAATTGCGAACAGACACTTTAATTTTATTTATTTGTATAGATAAATATTTTATTTTCAAGAAGATATACCCCCCGTTATTCATAAACCTTATTAAATTTAAATATCGGTTCTGTGCTATTTTTTAACTTTCAACTTAAAACCTGAAAGTTGAAAATAACACAGAACAGTTGTTTAAGTTATATCTTCTTGCATACTCTAGTGTTCAAGTTTATCTATCAAACACTAACACTGTACTTGCCAGAACTTATTATGATATTTGTACTACGTATTAGAAAACAAGTCCTCTTTTGACTACTTCAAGTAGTAATACTTACATGGAATCTAAATTAGTAGTTGAATGTAAAATAACAAATTCTAATTACGATATATCAGAAATGTTAGCTTTGAAGTAATTCTAAAAAGTAAAATACGTTTTTAAGCTGACCTTTAACTTGAAATAAAAAAAAAATACGACACAATAACGAAAAATTGTAATCTTATTAACAAAGGATAGATGTATAATAATGTTTTATGCGAACTCGCACCTGGACATTTCATTTGTTGTTCAATGTCCACGGGTCAAAAAATGTTCAATAGATATCGTCCAACGGATTCCCGTTAGATAATCGTTGGGTAGGTCACTTTTTATCCACGTTTTAGGTAAAAAAATGGCATGTGCTCAACAAATTATGCATTCGGATGCATCACAATAGCACGCGTCGTGGCGTCGTGCCAGCACGAGTGCTTTTCTATTATATTTATTTTAAAAAAATTGCGAATTTATGTCAAGCCAAGCACCTATTGTATTTTGTGGTTTTTTTATGTGCACATGATGATTTTCTTATAATAATGTGGTTAAGTTGTTGTAACATATTGCATAAGAGTCTTTTAACGACTTTAAAATAAGCAAGAGAAATGATGTTCAATTGTTGTCTCGTCTCTTGTAGACGATGTAGTCAATGAAGTATAGAAAAACGTTAAGAGACAGATATTGATTTGAATTGTAATAATATTATTGAATACTAGCTGAACCCCGCGGTAACGCCGCGGGCCGAAGCTAGTCTAAAAAAAGTAGCCTAAGTTACTCTTTATATCATCAGCAACCTATCAGTGAAAGTCCCGTCAAAATCGGTTTAGCCGTTCTAGAGATTGGCCGGAAAAAACAGACCGACAGACAAAAATTGTAAAAAAAAAATTTTGGTATATGTACCGTGTATACATACATATTATTATGCAAATAGTAAAAAGTATTTAATAATAGTTGAGCGACATAGTCACAATTGTGACTAAGCTCCTTACGTAATGACTTAAAAAAAGATGGTTATTTATATATTACAAACAGACACTCCATTTTTATTTATTTGTATAGATTGCGTATGTGTGTTTTGGACTTTTTAAGTTAAATGGTTTAAAACAATATTAGACAAGTGTGTATTCAATTTCGTATAACGAAATGAAATACACACTTTTCATCTCGTGAGATGGTTCTTAAATATTACTGGTTGTTTTTTAGAACATTAAACATATTATCTAAACCCGGAGGTAGGAGTACAAAAATTAATTAATGACTTTCATTTTGTTTTTTTTGTGCCTCGACCTTGATTCTTAACGCTTTTTATTACTCGAGGAATTACTTAACTCGTAGATAGGTTTATAGTAGTTAAATTATTACATTTTTAAGTGGCGTTAACTCGTTAACTAATATCTTGATTTATTTTTGACGCTTTTTACCATATTATCTTATGGCTTACTATATCTATGGCAAATTATGTCAAGTTATGTCTCAACTTGATGCCTCCACGTGTTCACAAAAGAAAAGAACAAACAAGTAGGCGAAAAACGAGATTTTGTCTAAAAATGCTTATTTATTTCTGTTGTTCAGAAATGAATTACTAGTTAGACACGGTCTCCAAAAAAAGATCTATCTAGTGTTCTTTTAAAACTGTATCTCAAAGTTCATCTTAGAACAGGGGATTTAACTACCAGCTTACGTTTTATAACGATAGTTTTTTTGTAAATGTAAATAACAATATTAACGTAATTTTTGACACATGACAGTTTCCGATTTCATCCCTTTCTTATCGGATATGCAAGATTTTTTAGTTTACTTATTCGTTTATGGCTATTCGTTTTCATTCATGATCAATACATATAGATAAGCAACAGGACACGTCCGTTGTTTGCATCAGACAAAGATTCAACAGGCTTAACTTATCTTACGTTTGTACAGGAACATTACAAAAAATATACCTACATTGATGTTATTTTTGAATTTGTGCAAGGCGTTTGACAGCGGACGAAGAGTCGCGCGACACAAAAGGTGACAGCTTCGGCTGGAAGGAGTGCGACGGGTACACAAAGGACGAGAGACGTTTGAAAGACGTTATGAATGGATAGAAAGAAGGAGTGATCGAGCAGTGTCCGTCCGCGAGCCGCCCGCCGCCCGCCCGCGCTGGACCGCGTCCTACAATACCCACGAGATAGCATTAATCCTTTGTGAAGGGAAACGCCAACAAATGAACGGTTTACATAATGTACACATATGATATTCCAATCGCTGCGTATGTTACACAATGCGAACGACCTATATAAACGTTGTGTACTCTTTACTTAATAGAGTAGAAATTTATAGTGGTACCTACCTATTTATGTCAAAATATTGTGCCATAAATCAATATATGTATGTATATCTTATAAATATCGATAACGCGTCGATTACTTATCCGAAAACAACTTTTTTTCGTTACATTAGCCTTTTCAGGCATATAAAGGAAATAAGTTTTTATTGTTACTTTCTCAATGTTGTCCCACACAGGACGCTTAACAACCAAAATTAATCCAATTAGCTTCAGTTGCGAGTACGTAGGTACCTGACCATCAGTAACGTTGAATGCAGATTATTGTAAGACAGAAGTTGTAAGCTGCTAGTTGCATAATCTACATACTATGGATAAACTATGCAAATTGTAGCGTTTATTACCTATTTGTTAAACGATTCGTATGTGTCATATTCATATAATACCTATATTACGTATTACTATATGTATATAGTCGACGTGTTTTAGAAATACCTATAGGTATGTTATGTAATATGAATATGTTTTGTCGGTTGGTCAAATAACACGTAACCAGTCGTAATGTTCAGTTGGGGAAAAACATAAATCCAGCTTTAGCGTTGAAATAAAAAGAGGAGTTCTATAAGTGGGATAGTGTAGGATATAATTCACATTTATGCGGAGCGGCCGACGGTGCGTATCGAGTCGCCGGGATAGTTCGCAAGGACAATTCTCCCCGAGAAAAAGGGAATTATTCATCACACCCGGAAGGGGAGAGCCCGTGACGCAAGTATGGAAAAGCCACCTGCCGCACCAGAAAGGGCTTATCTCCCCTTATTTGACCAATCCTTTTTATATTCACGGGACGACCACATAAGGGTTATTTTCGTTCAATATCAATCGGTTGTCGGCTATTTGATCAATTCCGAGGGTCCAGTTGACTGTTGCCAGTTGCAGAATCAAAAGTTTAAACGGCCGTCGAGAACAAAGGGCATTCGGACAGGGCTACGCGGCTAGGGATAAATATTCAATGCGAATCCTTTGGAGGCAATATTTTATACTTTATTCTTCGATTGTCGCTCGCTCTCACCTGCACGATGTAGCGTAACGATGTAGGTACTCGTAAAAGCTGAAGAATTTTATATGCGATCTTACTTATCTGGGGTTGAGATGAATAAATATAACGGACTCTTAGTTTTGGGAAAAATATCAAAAGAATTGATTACTCATACTGTTATGCGCAACAGTATCATTTAATTACACCATTGATAGTTGTATATTTCAATATGAATGAATTCAGCGATATCTATATGTGTGCAACCGTCACTTTTTCCTAAAAACTCATTTAAAATATTTTGAAAATTGGGGCACAACCCTACAGGCGAATAATATTTTATTGATTGTGGAATTAATTAAAATGTTTTTAATTGTTAAAAAAACGTTATAATTAGTTCGTGCAAACATCACTTAAATTTTTGACGAGTCCCATTGAGGTGTCAATCTACTCAAACAAGTTTGTAATCAATCACAAGATTGTTGTAACGATATCGGTTCTTGATAACCGCCCTTATATTATTATAAAGAAAAACCAGATTTTGTCCAAAGTTTGTCGAAATTTACATTAAAATCGCACACAAATATATAAAAAAACTGGATAAAATTCCCTTCATTGTGCGATTGATTCGTAACGGCCGAACGGACTTTAATGTGAATAAAAATATTCACAATTTTTGTAATTTCGGCGCTAGCGCACATCTGTCGTTCACACGGAAGGGATCGAATCACAATTGTAAACAATTATTAACTTTACCTATGTTGGGCAATTATTTATTTTAGTGATTGCTACGTCAAAATTTGAATTATTGTAAGCAATAACAAATAATAATAATATTGTTTTTCACAAATTATTTTAGTGCAGTTTGTATTTAGAAGTTTAGAGAGCTCGCTTTTTTACTGCAACTAAGTGATTTTTTTCGGCAGACATTCCATTGTCAACCGTTGATGCAAAAAGTTTGCAAGGTCTCTTCTGGAAAAATGGGTCCGTCTCGTCATAAAGCGTTGTTGTGCTCCAGTTTTGCAGAACGGGTATAAAATTTGCTTTGTTTCAGATAAAAAAAGGAATGGCACAAATTGCTTGCGCGTGTCGGAACACTTTGTAGCGGACCCCTTTGTTGTATTTACTTTCGCTTTTAATGCTTGCTTTATGGTCGTCCACAAAATATTTTGGTCAACTGCTAGTGTGCCCGTTGTTCTATTTCGCATATTTAAGCTGGTTGCGTTTTTTTTATTGCCCAATTGCCCACATTTACCCAAATAACTACCCATGATTCCAGGAAAACCTAATAATTCATGAATAGGTCTGTTCTAGTTGTAAACGAGTACGAAGTTTTATTTGAAAATGATGCAGTATAATTTGAAAAAATCTAAGATATTATAAATATTTTAAGTTTTATGTCTTCTATTTTCTAAAATCCTTTTTAAAAAAGTTAATCGGACTTCAAAAATCAGCCAAGTGCGAGTCGGTCTCGCGCACGAAGAATTCCGCACCATCTATACCATGATTTCAAGCGTCTACCTAAAAAAGGTATAAAAATCACGTTTGTTGTATTAAAGCCCTCGTATATCTATGTATAGAAATTTGATTTTAATTTAATTGTTTATTTTTAAAGTGAAATTACAACTAAATAACCTGTGATTTGCATCTACTTGATTTGCTGCTATTAACATCGAGCAAAAACGGCATAAAATTACGCTTGTTGTATGGGAGCCCCATATTTTATTCCTTTTTTATTATTTGTTGTCATAGCGGCAACAGAAATATATCATTTATGACATGTTTTAACAGTCTAAATAGCACGGTTCATGAGATACAGACAAACAGACAGCCATACGGATAGTGGAGTCTTAGTAATAGGTACCCCGTGGGTACGGAACCCTAAAATTCTAAAGATAAAAAAATAATTAGAAATGTAATTTAAAAACTAGATATAAGTGCAATCCTCAATATAACAGGTGACATTAAGATAGTAATAGATACTTTTTAGTCGGATAGTTACTCAAAAAGACATTAAACATCAACGTGTTGTCACATGTGGGTATCCCCACATAACATTCAGCGCAGTAGGAAACGGCGAAGAGACCGCTTAAACCAATATGTCATCATTATAGTTTTCGTCAATTTTTAAACTTGGCTGAACCGATTTGGATGAAATTTAAAATAGAGATCCTTTGATTTTTGAGGAATGACATAGGCTACCATTTACCGCGATAACCAACATACACGTGGGCGGAGCCGCATGCAAAAGCTTTGGCTTTATGATCAGAGGTGATCCTGCCATATATTTTATTTCAATTCACAAATATTGAGTAAAAGTTGTTATGTAATCATATGATAGTAGTGAATCAGATAGCACAAATGTTTCGATGAAAGTAAAAGTGTTATCTATAGAACAATGATTGCGTAGAAAGGGTTCTCTTTTGTTTACAACATTGAATAAGCCTTTCAAATAATACACATTTGTGTGAATAACCCTGTGGGAAATAAAAGTAAAAGTATTTCACGAATACCCTTTATTTGTGAGTAAAGTGATGCGTCCTTGAATTCGCTTCGGCAAGGCTTAATTGTGGTTTTCGTCTTCAAAGAGTTGGCTCCTTTGAAGAGTCAGCTGAAGGATGGGGCTACCGCTGCGAGGCTCCTCTATGAAACAAAAGATTCTTAGCATTCATTTTCACTTTGGACGCAAATTCTGATATGTATTGCGTTACAAAAGTAGCAAAAATGTATAATATAGGTATGTCGCATTATAACTTTTTTAACATCAGCTACCTAATTTTTATCTTTCAGTCGATCTTCTCATTGGACATGTGCAGATTGTCAAAGAACAAACTATAATTTAAAGTTTTGAGTATATTTACCCTAATTAACAAGGGCGTATTGATCTTAGATAAGATGTTACACCTGCCTCTTTGGCAAACCTAATGGTTAATCTGCCAATAGTTAGGGGACAAAGATGTTGTTGTTGCCCAATTTATAGACATCCTGGTAAAACACGGCAAGCTCTTGCCTCCGACACCGAGGCAAGGTGGCGAGGCGTGTGCGAGATAACAGACTCAAACATCCTGAGAGATAAAGACCATACCCTAAGTAGAAAAGGGACGAATGCATAGTTTTTTATCTAAAAAACAAAGTGCACTTTTTTCTTTTAACAAATTCCAACTTTACCGTGACTGAAATAAAGATTATTTTTCTTTGAAGTAAGTGCGCACGCGTCAGCAGCAGGTGGGAGCTGTGCTCTTAAAAAACTCAGAATCTTTTTCGCCGTGCATCGTATTGTTAAAAAATTGTCTTTAACCTTGTTTGATTTATTGACGTTGATAAGTGTGGTGCTTAATAATAGCGCATATTTTGATTAAAGTTTACAATAAGGAGTTTTTATGGTAAGTTTCATCCAGTGGAATAATGAATTACATTCCATTACAAAGTTTTCTAACTCCTTAATTTGAAATTTCTGAAGTATGAAGAGAACACGTGGTGAAAGCTTAGAAGGCTTTAAAGGGCTACAGGGTATACATATGTTTTACTCAATGTAGTAAATGAGAACCTATCCTATTGTACTTATAACTTAACCTTTCTTGTGATTCAATCCTTGAAAATTATGCCATGCAGTAGTTACACGCACTAATTTGCAGAAATTTAATAGTAGTTTAAATAACTTGAAATGGTAGTTTATTTTATTAATTGGTGATTACTTTGAGGCAATAAAGCTGAATTAGCCAGTACTGTACTATATGTCGCATAAAAAGGTTTGTTTTTGAACTTTGAAATATCATTTACTCAATGTAGTAAATGAGAACCTATCCTATTGTACTTATAACTTAACCTTTCTTGTGATTCAATCCTTGACAATTATGCCATGCAGTAGT
Organism: Diaphora mendica; assembly: GCA_949125395.1. Classification (NCBI taxonomy): domain Eukaryota; kingdom Metazoa; phylum Arthropoda; class Insecta; order Lepidoptera; family Erebidae; genus Diaphora; species Diaphora mendica. The sequence goes on along the minus strand of OX421310.1, from coordinate 35,490,903 downwards.
TACACGCACTAATTTGCAGAAATTTAATAGTACTTTAAATAACTTGAAATGGTAGTTTATTTAATTAATTGGTGATTACTTTGAGGCAATAAAGCTGATTTAGCCAGTACTGTACTATATGTCGCATAAAAAGGTTTGTTTTTGAACTTTGAAATATCATTTACTCAATGTAGTAAATAAGAACCTATCCTATTGTACTTATAACTTAACCTTTCTTGTGATTCAATCCTTGAAAATTATGCCATGCAGTAGTTACACGCACTAATTTGCAGAAATTTAATAGTACTTTAAATAACTTGAAATGGTAGTTTATTTAATTAATTGGTGATTACTTTGAGGCAATAAAGCTGAATTAGCCAGTACTGTACTATATGTCGCATAAAACAGTTTGTTTTTGAACTTTGAAATATCATTTAACCAAATTCCACGTAATTTATTGTAACTATAACCCATCTATGTCGTTTTCATATATCCAAACACATACATAACTGGAAATAAATCCCCATAATGTTGTTTAAAATATTTCTATTATTAGTTAGGAAGGTGCAACTACCGTTTATGTCCCAAGTGGATACAAAAAGTCACCATGGCTAGGGCGGCGCGTGTTCTGTAAAACGGTAAAAATAGTGAAGTGGTAAAAATAGCAGGGCTACAATAAAAATGGTAAATTTACGCGGTTCCCCGTCTTGTCCCGACACTTATGCTCTTTATGCGTGTTGTCTTTGAGCTAATGATCGCTTCGACTGCTTCACGAAGACTGGCGGTAAACTTGTGTCGGTGACTTGCTACACTTCGTACAAATATTATTATTCAACTAGCTTTTGCCCGCGGCTGCACCCGCGTATATATGTATGAGGTATATTACTGTCACATGAATCCGTTCATTAGTTTTGCATGAAAGAGTAAACAACATCCATACATCTTCACAAAGTTTCGTGTATATCATAATAGTATATTATATACATTATTATAATACTTGAAGGTAGGAACTATTTAGAACATGGGACTAATTAGTTTGCAATCTTAAATTTTAGGTTCTATCATTTTAATTTCCATCATAAAACACATTTCTTGTAATTATGTCAAAATAAGTGATAAACAAGTTCTAAACACAGGTAGAGTTAGTTAAAAACGTTCTCCTAATGCAATCGTTAGCTAGATACCAAACTAGTTTAATAAAGTACTAATTGTTTTTAATCATAATAATTATTGTTGAATACTAATGTTATTTAATATGCATATACTAATGTAAAACCTGCTTAAAATAGTAACAAATCAACAATCTTTTTGTAGCTTTTATCAAACAATTACACAGGCATTTCACATACATATTTTAACCGCCTCGGTGGCGCAGTGGTAGCATGAGGTCTCGGGTTCGATTCCCGAGTTGGATGTTTGGTTTCGATGTTTGGACGATTTTTTATGTATTATATGTTTGTATTATTAAAAAGAGTATATAATTTAGCAATTAGCTACATTTAGATCTTACCAAGAGTTGTCGTTTGAACGAAGATCTTTGGAAAATATTAACAGAATTTCCGTCCCACGTGACGAACGTGCAGGGTACCATTAGTAGCTATCTATGGCACCTACAGGACAAACTACATTTTCAAACAAACTTGTAGCTCGTTTTGCGTCAAGTTGGAAGCAGATTTCAGAAGTTTGAAACTAGATGGCGTTGCGAGTCAAATGTCCGAAATATTATTATTCTTTACGAACCATAAATTTTTCTCACTTTTTGACATTGTTAATATATATGTTATTATATAAGAGCCTATTTGCGTGTATTGTTTTCCATAATTGTGTACTCATGTATTCTAAATTAGGTTCTACTAGTTATACTTAAAGATACGTTATCTCACGTTGATATTTTATCAGTTTATGTGAGAATTCAAATTTTTTTTGATGATTTTATCAGTGCCGATGAAAGTCGTTATTTATGAAACACCTTTTAGGCTAATTTAATTATAGTTTTCAATTTCTGGATGTGTGGCTAAGATGATGATGCACTGGCAGTGGCCTCAGATAGTTCAAAGGTACGAACTATGTACACACAGTACTTAAAATATAGATTGATATCTGTAATAGATGGCTACGAAATCGACGAAGTGAAGAACAATGGCGAACTTCCGAACAAACTTTTGTTGGCATATTTTTAAGCGTGCAGTGGTGAAATACATACAAACAAAAATATTAGATTAAACTCTTAAGGAAGTCCAGAATTAAAAATATTCTACGTAGAAGTTGGAGAGGTTATGTGTCTATCAAAACAAACCTATGAATTTTAAATATAAATAAACGTACTTTTATCGTAATATAAAGTTAAAACTAAAACAAAAAATACATTCTTAAACAATTATGCCTTTGTAATTGTAAAAAAAAAATGAAAATTCTAATGAACCAAAAATAAAGAAATCTATACTAATATTATAAAGCTGCAGAGTTTGTTTGTTTGTTTGTTTGAACGCGCTAATCTCAGGATTTACTGGTCCGATTTGAAAAATGCTTTCAGTGTTGGATAGTCCATCTATCGAGGAAGGCTATAGGCTATATTTTATTTTCATAAAAAATAGAGATCCGTAAGATAATTGCTATTTTGTAACCCAAGGTGTGAAATCGAAAACCTATTTTTGCGTGCGCTGCAAAAAGTATTGACAATAGAACAAAATAATGTATTACGGGTTTGTAGGTCCCATTAAGATCTACAAAAAAGTCCGCGAGAGCATATATCTAACTATCATGGTTTAGTCACAATAACCGCTTTTGTGTTCCAAAAAATTATTAAATCGTCTGAAGAAAGAAACTACGTTAAATGTGTATCGTAATATTAATCCTTATCTAAATAAAGCATTATGTTATCAAGGGTATTTATGTAGAAGTAAAATACTTTTTGTTTCGTCCCATTCGGATATTTCGTTTAGAAGTTATCACGAGTATAAGACGCTAAGAGTTGGTACCTATTATTGAGTTATTTGCCAAAGAGTTTTTATCAACATAATACCTAATATTAGTCTTAATCCAAATAAATGTGTTGTTGATTATGAGTATTAGATCTTAGAAGAGTATAATAAATACATCTATACTAATATATAAAGCTGAAGAGTTTTTGTTTGTTTGAACGCGCTAATCTCAGGAACTACTGGCCCAATTTGAAAAAGTTCTTTCAGTGTTAGATAGCCTGTTTATCGAGGAAGTTTATCGAGTTTATCTATATCATCACGCTATGACCAATAGGAGCGGAGTACCAAAGAAGAATGTTTCAAAAACGGGGGGAAATTATTACGCTACGGGCAATGGGAGACGCAAACGACGTTGCGTGGGTTATCTATACTAATATATAAAGCTGAAGAGTTTTTGTTTGTTTGAACGCGCTAATCTCAGGAACTACTGGTCCAATTTGAAAAAGTTCTTTCAGTGTTAGATAGCCCGTTTATCGAGGAAGTTTATCCAGTTTATCTATATCATCACGCTATGACCAATAGGAGCGGAGTACCAATGAAGAATGTTTCGAAAACGGGGGGAAATTATTACGCTACGGGCAATAGGAGACGCAAACGACTTTGCGTGGGTCAGCTATACTAATATATAAAGCTGAAGAGTTTGTTTGTTTGTTTGAACGCGCTAATCTCAGGAACTACTGGTCCAATTTGAAAAATTTGATTATTATAAATGCGAAAGTAACTCTGTCTGTCTGTCTGTCTTGCTTTCACGGCCAAACCGCTGCACCTGTTTTAATGCGAAAAAGGGGTTGTAAGGGGTTTAAAAGGGGGATGAAAGGTTGTTCTGGGAGTTCACTCGCCACACGCCTGCGCGTTACCTACGTCGGGCGTCTTGACAACGAATAAACAAGGCTGTCACAATAATAAAAAATATTTCACTTTTTCAATGAAGACTTAACAATTATAGCAATGATATTATATTATATAAAAATTAAATATTAAGATATTAAGTATATATTCGTCAATCTGATTTGTATGTTCATTATATTAATAGAAATAAATAAGCCAAATTAATATAATTAATTAACAGCGTTTCTTAACTTCAAAATTCTCTACAGAAGTATCGTCATTTTAAGCTAGCTGTTGGATAGATATGAATAAAAATGTAAATAATATCCATCCTGATCAGCTGACTAATGAGATAGTTATCAATTAAACGAACGGATCATGTCAGGCGTGGAGGGAGATGTTGTCGAATACTTAGTAAGTCTTTGGAAATATCAGGAGTGCCTACCCATAAGTTGAGGCTGCAAGTTAATGTTCCAGTACTATTAAATGAGGTATCTTGAGCGCCAAAGCAATGTAATAGTACCAGGGATCGGAAAACCCATGCATAACGGTATTCGTTATAAACGGTTACCGAATCAATCTGTAACCGTTTCAAAGGGTTACTCATCGATTCGGTTAACAGATTATATATGTTATTGTTTTAACCCAAACAATAAGGGTTAACCCAAATTAAAGGGTTTATGTTTTTGAAATTGTTAACCCAAATGATAGATGTTAACCCAAGATTTCGGTTATTTTACGACGTGACGCGATTCGAAAATTAATCAATTTTACTTGATCTCTTGTGAAAAAAAATTAAATTGTTATCCCCTTTTCCCATTCCACGCAAATAATGAACGTCACCGACGACTGTAACGAAAAATGAATCACGGACCTACAAATATCCAGAAACCTATATCAAATTCGGTTAAGGTTAACCGTAATTATCCTGTATTAGATTATTCCTGTTAACAGTTATAATTCGGTAACACATATTTAGGTTAATCCTAAATTTAGGTTAACCCATATCCAAAAGGGTTAATAACAGATTATTTCGGTTAGGTTAACCCTAACCGGAATATCCCTGAATAGTACATGGCTAAATATTACACAACTGGGGTACAACATTGTAAAATCTACAATCATGACGCATGGAATGGCAAAAGAAGATAATGTTTTAATTCCCCGTATTCCAATAATTCCAAATTATTTGACATTTTAATTTAAAAGAATGCAGTTTCTGCTGAAAACAGCATTTCCAATAACAATATTATCAAAACCCAAGGACAGATGCTTAAAGATACAGTTTTTTTTCTCATGAGCAGCATACTCACGTATCTCAAATCCACAAAATCTCCATATTTTGGCAAAATATGGCAAAAGAAGAAACGTAGTTATTAAAATTGCACTTTTTTATTTGAAGCTGCCAAAGTGACTATGGTCAGCCTGATGGAAAACTCAAGCAGAATCCAACAGTGGGGGCAACCATACTCACTGGGAAAGCAGACAATGCAGTATTGCGTCCCACACTATGACGGCTTAGTGAGATGCTTTTTCACGCCCCACTTAAAGGCCCCGGGATCATAGTGGGAGAGAAACACGTGCGCTGGTAGTGAGTTTCAGTTTTTAGCTGCTCGGCACAGGAAGGATGAACCAAACCGTTTGGTTTGAGAGTGAACATGTTATTCTGCAGAGGAAGGGAGAAGGGGACCAGTTGGAAGAGCTCCTCAGAATACTTCCAATGATACAGATGGTAGTGGACTGCTATAGAGGCGATATCTCTACGCAGCTGCAGAGGTTCAAGGAACTCGGTGGCTTCGGGACTGTTGGTAAAGCGGACTGTTCGCCATTGCAACCGATCGAAAGCATCAAGCAAATACTACGCGGATCCATCACAAAGATGAGAACAGTACTCGAGGTCCCGGCAAACATCCATGCCCAGGACACCGAGCTTACCCCGTAGTGGCAGTTGAGTTCTCTGAAAAGCGGGGAGGGAAAGGAATGGAGACTTTTTGGTAGAGAACGCGCACAACTGTGTTTTCGTAGCGTTGAACTCGACCAGATTCTTATCACCCCATTGTAAAATGCGGTTCAAAACCCGGTCGAGCTCAGCGACAAGCTTCCGTCGATTTTCCTCAACGACTGCCAGCTTGGCTGAACGGTGTCAAAAATATCGCCCATGAACTGTGCTATCGTCTGCATAGCAATGTATGTTGCCAAGAGCTAACATGTCATTGATATGCAGAAGAAATAGTGTGGGCGACAGGACTAAACAATGAGGTACGCCAGCGTTTACATCCAGAACATCAGAGGCCGTGCCGTTGCAAAGGCCCATAATGCGGCGCTGATGAAGAAAAGCGTCAATCCAGTGACAGGGTCTAGGAGGCGGACCGAATGCCGAGAGCTTGGAGAGAAGCGAGCGGTGCCAGACCCGGTCGATGTCAAATGTCGAAATAAGCTCATATAAACACTTTATATTTTATGTACATATATATATATACTTAAATAAGTTTTTAATAGTAAAACGTGTGTGTATTAGTTGTAAAAAAAATCGGGTGGTGTCGTGGGTCATCAGATAGGAATGAGTTCCATATCAAAAATACAGATGGCGCTATACTAAATTTTTCGTTCACGAAATAAATAAATCATTACAGATGGCGCTATACTAAATTTTTAGTTTTCACAAAATTGTCTTAACCCCTTTATTTTATTTAAACTGATTTATAAAAATATATAAAAGTTCTATGCGAGGTAAAGAAAATAAAACTATTCAGGTACCAATACATTTTGTGTCATGATTTTATATCGATAAAAATCCTACAATAAAAAAAAATTAAATCCTATTAATAACGCGAAAGTTTGTTAGTATGGATGGATGGATGTTTGTTTCTTTTTCACGCAAAAACCACTGAACGGATTTGGATAAAACTTTACAGTAATATAGCTTATACATCAGAATAACACATTAGCTACTATTTGCAGCGATAACCGACACACACGCGGGCGAAGCCGCGGGCAACAGCTAGTACTATTATAAATATTCTTAGTCTGTGGCACAAAGACAAACTGTCATGTCATTCTGAATTTTCAACAGATAATTTCTATTGAGTTGCGTTATCACATCACAAATGAAGTGCAATACATTAAAACTACCTATAGCAATTCACACATAAAATGTACCTCTGATGATCTAAAATGGTATGATATATTAAGGACTTTAATGCCTATTGCGTGATTAGGTCTTATAGAATTAGTGTATTTGTTACTCCTAAATAGTCTAGAATACCTGTTCACTATATACATTGTTTTAAATTGAGAGGAAAAAGTCGTAAAAGGTAGAGCCTCTTTTATCAGATTAATAAATATTTTTTCTGACATCTGACACACAACGCCATCCAGTCCCAAGCTAAGTAGAACTTGTGTTATGGGTACTAGAACAACTGATATAAATACATTTTTTGTAAATACATACATATTATACATAAAAAACACCCAAATTCCGAAACAAACATTTTCAGATCATACAAATATTTAATCCGACCCAGGAATCGAACCCGAGACCTTGAGGTAGCTTGGTAGCGTAAGCGACTGCTATGCTTGAGCATAGCAGTCGCTTACGCTACCACTTGCGCCAGCGAGGCAGTCAATAATATATACCAGTAATATCGGTACTAATTATTGTCAAGCTATTAGGGTTTTTACGAGTTACGGTGAAGAAATAACTGATCCAGGGTGATTGTTTTTTAATATCATGTACTTTGCATTAGAGAAGATTAAATTGACTGCACGGTTGGCCAAGTCGCTTAAGTGATCGCCATGCCGCTTTCGACTACGCCAGGTGTTGTGGGTTCAAATCCCACATGGGACACTTTGTGTGATCGAAAAACTGTTGTTCTGAGCCTGGGTGTTATTTGCGCAAGCCTTTGAAATAAATTGCTGTATCTGTAGAGAAACGACAGCCCCCATAGCCAAGTTGCATTCTACAAACGTGAACGTTAATATGAAGCTAACAAATATTTGGGAATGACGTCTCTCAACACTAAGTCACGTGGTCTAAGGCTATGTTAAAATGTACCATAGAATATCTCCGTACACAAGAATATCTAAGACGGTTAACAGTTTCAGTGATGTTTTGGACATATACACTCTGGATCAATTTCCAAAATAAAGACACTAGTTCGCTTATCAGATAAAGTTCCACAGTAAAACTGATTCAGTTCAATGTAAACTGCATGTTGGTAATTATAGTTTAAGTAAATTATTTTTTAATATTGTAATATTGGTAATGAGTAAAATATATTTGGTAATATTTATAAAATTTTACAACCACATTGTACTACAAATTGCGTGGTACGCTAGCCCGGCCCTACATTCAAAAGGTTTTTTCCATGCTAGCCCTGTTAGCTACGACAATCGAAAACTTTTGTAAGGTGAAATGTGGGCACCCCCCACCACAATGAAGTCACTCACGAAAAATTATCTTGATAGTAATAACTTGTAAAATTTGTTCCGGGGATCCCGGACTATTACTATTAATGTCTCAAAAATAGAGTAGATATTTTTCTGAATATGAAAATTCCCAGAAAAGAAAAAAAAGTTTAAGGTTAGGTAAGATTTTAAGGTTAGTACTGTAACAATAAAATTTCCTATTGTTATTAAACAATAACAATTTAAATTTTTATGGTTCAAACAATAAAAGTTATTAATCTTTAAAAAAATCGTCAATTATCATTAGCAGTCGTCCAGCAATGTTCAATAGTCCAGCAGTGGACCTTTGAATAGTCCACTGCTGGACATAGATAGACCTCTTCTCAGAAAAGCTATTGTTCAAGCAATAAATGCTAGAAACGTAACAAAACCCTGTTTTTTAACCGTAGCTCGCGAACGGATGAAGCGATTTCAATTTAGTTTATTTGTATGAAAGGTGAGTTACGTGCGAGTGTTCTTAGACATGTTTCATGAAAATCGGTTGAGTAGTTTAAAAGTTATAGGGGTGAAAGTGGGGAAGAATAACAGAATGTCTGCAAAAATATCATTGGCGTATGATTACTCGATTTAGTGCTTTGAGTAGGAGGTTTTTTAAATTTTGAATTTAATATTATTAACCAAACAATTGAACTTAGATTACTTACATGTGGTAACTGTTGTTCAAATTGTTACTCATATTAATTTAGTGTAATGAATTAATGAATTAACTAGAAGTAAAGTTAAAGATTCAATAGTCCACTGCTGGACATAGGCCTAACTTTAGAGAAGCTATTGTTCAAGCAATGAAAGCTAGAATCTTAATAAAATCAATTTTTTAACCAAACGATTGACTTGGTTTATATGAGGTATCTTTTGTTCAAATGATTATTAATTGATTTGTACCTGTAATGAGTTTTTGAATTAACTAAAGTCTAGTTAAAGATCAATCAGCTTATTTACAATAATAAGGAATGTTGCAAAAAGATAATTATTGCCATTAAGATATATTTAACCTAATCAAGCTCTTAAGTAGACGTACTGAATCCGGGTATACCTTTATTAATCACTCTATAATTATCTGTATAGTTCAATAATCTAAAAAATACTGTATAATTACTACGTAATATAACACGACACATTCACTCCATAAAAATGTATCTCTATTAAACTTTAAAGTCAAAATAAGTAAGTAAATATTGTTGAAAACTACACACATCAAAAGTGTCTAGGGATCAAGCATTTTTATGCGGATTTTTTGAGATTGAGATGTGGCTTTGGCCCTGGCCTGCTCAGTCGCCAGACTTGAACCCGATTGAGCATGCATGGGATATGCTACAGAGAAGAGCTCTGCCGAATATGGAGGGTATCCAGTCGCAAGAAGACCTTTTTTTGTTGTTGCAACGAACATGGGCGGCCATTCCACAGCGTGATTTGGATGAACTCATTTTGAGTATGCCAAACCGATGTTCTTGTGTTAGTGTTCGCGGTAGAAACACGGATTATTAATTGTTTAAGTTACCTAATAAAATTTTAAAGAAAACTGTTATTTCAGTCTTTTTTTCGAACTTTAATGTTAGAGGTTCAAATGTCAAAAATCCTTTTATTAGGAAAATGGCAAATTTCTTTATTAATGCAAAGGTGACTTGGTTTATCGTTACTGTGACAAACGAAAACACTTTATTTGATGAATCCTTAAAGAAAAATTTAATTAATATCAATCAGGAGAAAAGTTATTGCAAAAATATATGTTGATTCCTAGACACATATGTTGATCCCTAGACACTTTTGATGTGTGTATATTGTTCTTTTGATGTGTATATTTATGTTTCAGGTTTTCGAAATTCTCGAAAAAACAAAATCAAATCGTGATGTTATCAGGTATAATAGAAAAGTGAAAAGAATATTATTCAAGAGGTACATTATATCAAATATAACGTATAGAAACTATGGAATCTCCTGCCGAATAATTGTTATATCAGTAGGTACTTATAGTCCATCTAATCTACGAGGTACCGTTTGACGTTTCATATTTTATTTTTTTTCACATAGGGAGCAGTGGGGACGACCGATTGACCTAACTGTGCAAGCTTCTCCATCATTCTCTCCAGTTCTTCACAGTACACAACTGCATTAATGCTCATGCCGTTTTGTAAAAAGCTGTGGTGAATCACACCCGCACTAGACCACCAAACAGTGACCATCACCTTTTTAGGGGTCATTTTTGGTTTAGGGCCAATGCCCTAAACCAAAAATGACCCCTAAAAAGGTGATGACCAAAGCAATCTTTGGTGCTGAACCAGGGTCTAAATAACTTGCTGACTTTTAACACGAAGCAACTTTATTTAGGCGTAACTCACATAATTTCAATAACCTTTTTCGTCTTAAGAAACTATATTATTTTATAACAAGATCTACAATCGTTTAAAACAATCTAGATCCAATCTATTTCGTATCTTTATTCGAAAAATTTATCCAAATCGGTTTAGCAGTTTAGTCATAAAAGCGTAACAGACAGACAAAGCTACTTTCGAATTCCCAACGATGCAAAATCATCACAGGGCCGCCATGGTGTAAGTCACCATGCTGCATTGTTGAATTGTCTGCATTCGCAATGAGTATGGTGACCTCCACTGCTTTTCATCAGGCAGAGTAGAGTCATTTTGACAGGCCCTTACATTAAAAAATGAGCCATTTTGAACCCAAACGTGTTTTGTGTGACATGCAAATGTCAATGAAAACGCTTAAGTAATGAAAATATTTTTATAGATTTACCGTATATTGACCATATAGAGGTTTTTATCGAGACAGATTTCACTTTGTTTTTTTGTTCAACGTGAAATATTTATTTAGTCTAGTATGTTCTTAATGTCTAATACATATATCTGTTAAATTGACATGGACAATCAGATATTGTGGTGATCAAGTTCGTTGACACCCAGAATAGCGAATTCTGTAATCAGTCAGAACCTCTTAGATTAGATGAACTATAACAAGGTCTTAGATAAAGGATTGAATACATACTCGTAGAATGCTGTAAACTTTTCGGAACGCCAATAGTTCCAATTTATGTCATTTTAGATTTAAAGAGTTTTCACATCACACTTAGGTACGGTACCTCAGTATAAGGAGAGGTTATTTTTTATAATATTGCTAAAATTAATTTTAAATCCAACTAGTCGTTTCACCGCCTTGTCATTTTTTACACTCTATTTTAAATTATAACACACAGTAATACACACGTAAAAACGTGGAACATATTATTTATTACTTAATTTTAATATCTCATTTAGAAATATTTAAAATGTAATTGAATGAGAATAAAACAACTGTTTCCTTGCTTTTCATCGAACGAATCAGTTTTCTTGCCATTTATTTTCCATTTCAGCGTAAAAAAACTATTTTTTACGAATTAAGAAGAATATTTAAATTATTTCTCATTACCAGACAGAAACTAAGCCGTGTGTAACATTAATTGTAATAACTATAACCTACCAAAATAAAAAAATACACACATGAAGTTTGACTATGAAATAAATAGCACAAAATAGACATAATATCTACCTTTAAAACTAATACGATAAAAATAGATCCAAGCACGCACATAGTCATTATTAGATATAATTACATGCACGCAACAAACGGTTGCGAGATAAAGCTGAGTAGCTTCTCAAATTAGTAACAAGTCAAAGAAAGCACCGGCGGGCGGCGGCGGCCTCGGGCAGTACGGGAGTACGGGAGCAGCTCGTAAAACATAAAAACTGCTTATGTGGCGCTCGCGTCAGAGGGCTAAAAAACAACGTCAGGAAGGAACATAATGTAGTAGCGCCCATAAAAAGTGAATGCATTGCGTGCATGTGGAGTGCATCGGGGGAAGACGCGGGACGCGGGGCGCAGGGCGACCTGCAAGGAGGGGCGTGGGGGTGTGTTTAATGCGCGGTGGGGCGGCCGGACTGAGCTTGCCGCTTTGCCGCTACCGTCAGTGTTGTGGTAGGTCACGAGCAGCGAGCTCGCATCGCTAGCTTTAATCATTTACAATCGCGACTCCGCGCCGATAGAACATGTCATCGGTATTTCATAAAATTATCACTTACTTATTCTGACATTATCTTACTAAAGGACATTGATGAAAAGTTAATTGACAGGCGTCGGCCGATAAACTTTATAAATTAGTGCTAATAAATGCATTTTGCCGTGATTCTAGAGTGAGATGGCCCTGTCGCTGCAATCTTCGCAGAACTCGAGAGGTTTGTGGATATTTTGTTTAGTGCGTTTCGCGGTCTCCTCAGTTCGCTGAATCTGTGAAAAGTGCATGTGTAAAGTTTCAAAAGTTAGCGGTGCGCGACATGCGTGGAACGAGCGCAGCGATTGGCCGCCTACACGCCGCTCTCGTCGCACACATGTTTATTTGCATTCCGCGAACTTTGCAGATTCAGTGAACCGTAGGCAGCAGCGAGCACGTAGCGGTGTGCTACGTCTCCGCTACAAACGTAGCGAGCCGTGTCTACGAGTATTTATTTGTGGAAATATTGTGTTTGTAATTATTTTTTGAGAACTGTAAGTATTGTTTGTCGTTAGATTTTTTATTTCTTCTATTAGCTCAATGTTGTTTTTTGTCGTAAATCAAATATTTATTTTTAAAACATTTTCAAACGACAGTAATAATGATATTTGTGAACATAAACTTAATTCTAATGCGATCAATTGAAATAACCATCCAATTAAAAGTTAAATTCTTCTTTTATATGAAATTAGAAGCATGTTTATGGGAGAGAATATTCAAAACTTTACTTTAATTAAAAAATCTCGTGTAACATTCATCTAACATGTGACATAATTAGTTTTGTAACTCAATATTTATATTGTTTCAATTTACCTAACGATATTTATTAGTTACCTATACCTTAACAGTGGCGAATTAATATATATAGTTTTTATTTTATGGCTTTTGAATGTTTTTTTGCTGCTGTTTGTTGTACTTAATATTAAAATTATATCCAATGAACATTTAATTGCTTCTTTGGCAGTAATTGTGCTCTAACTTTCCTTCATTAAATTAATGGCTCATTTAAAGTACACATTAAGACAATTGAAATTACAAAACCATAATTAACTATATCTTACTAACCTATAGTCTGCGATGTATAAAATACCCCTCCAAATTTACATAGACCTTTTAGTTATTTTTGATTGCTGTTTGAAGTTTCTAACAAAAAAACGACTGTAAATTTAGATCTATAACTTGTATTTGATACCAGACGTGGTTCGCAGTATTAAATAATTACAAATTTTAACAAAAAAAAACCGACTTCAATCTGGACCAAATTTAAATGGGACCATTCAAGAAGCACCAGCTTTCAAATAAAAAAAGAATCATCAAAATCGGTTCACCCAGTCGAAAGTTATGAGGTAACAAATATAAAAAAAAACAGTCGAATTGAGAACCTCCTTCTTTTTTGAAGTCGGTTAATAAGACTTATACCCAGTGAAGGTTTATTTTATGTTACAAAAAGTTTCACATAGCTTACTGCTATTTCATGTTCTTTACATGAATAATTTACATGGTATTCTACACAGGATCAATAAAATAATATATTTATTTTATAATACAGAATCAAATAAAGTATTTATAAGAGATACTTATGAAAATACTCTAACATCCTTAATATTTCTTTTTTTTAACTTAAACTTACTATGGAATGACTTAATTTCTTGTGAATTTAGATTCTTAGTATTTCGATAATTAGTAATAGTAAGAAATTCGCGTGAACAACGATGACGTAATCTTTTAATGATGTTATTTAAAAATTCTGGTTATTAATATAAGTTTCAATTAAAATGCGTTAGTAATGAGTCATTGATATATTGCATTTACTTTGAAAAAAGCATAGCACATAGATTACATGCAAATTATGTTATTTTACACTAATTTTAACTTAGTGGTAACCGCGTGGCTTAACATATATCAAAGTTAAGCATACCTACATAGGTCAGTCTAAAGATAGGTGACCTTTCTTAACACATTGAGACCCATTCGACCAGCATGCTCCCCTTAAGCGGCTTAAGCCGTCGGTCTCGGTTGCTCCACGTACAAAATCGAAGTTTTACCTATCGTAGTAGACCATGATAGAGGTAGTAAGGCTCTATGAATAAGCAATCACTAAAATTAAGTGGGCTGATTAATGTGTGAAAATAGTTAAAATAAAAAAGCCTATTCCAAATTTTAGCCACAATACTTTATTAGCTATTCTACTGGCTCGCAAATTTGATAATTCCTTCTGCCTTTTTAGAAAATTTATTCCCTTTTTAGATAATACCGAATTACTGAAAATGCCTTTTATAGTTACCTGATCATAAAATTTTTAAAAACTTATTTCTTAATTTTTATTAACCTCTTAATATTTATATCTTTGTTAAAGCATTAGTTTAAAAATGCATGTTTTTTTTTAAACTTTTATAGACATACTATCAGACATATAACAAACTTAATCTTATAAAGATTTGCTTGTTATGCGGATGATAATATTCTTAATTGTTTTGTCAAAGCTCCACTTACAGGCCACTGTATGGCTTTCTTTCTTTCTGCCTCTCAGAGAGAGAGACAGAGCTTGAATAGCAAATGATAAAAGCATCTCTGTTTCAACACACGCACATATAACCTTTCCAAGGTTACTAAACTACTTAGATAACAGGTTAATAACATTATTATGTCATGAAGCCCCGTTATTCCAGCGCGTGTACCGCGCTTAACCCTAAACCGCCGAAACCATACGAACTCCATAATCTGTGCGAGTGCGTACATACTTAAATTCACCGCCAGTACCAGGTTAATCCTATTATATACCGCTCACTGAAATTAGGCTGTTATAGACTCTGGACAAAGCCATTTTAGGATGTCTTAGTTAAACGGTACAAAAATATTCAAGGACTGACATTGGATCGTTCAAAATTTTTAGTAGGAGAGTAGAAAGAGTGTTTTTATACATAGGTAACATCATGCTGCCGTGAGATGTTGGGTTCGATTACAGAGTCTGCCATTGTGCTGTCGGGTTTGTCTTTACTAGCTTAAATCTTTTTTTTTTTTTTTTTTTTTTTTTTTTTTTTTTTTTTTTTTTTTTTTTTAAAGACACCTCCCGCATTAGGAATAAACATCAACACCCAAACTCAGAACAACAATTTGTGGATCACACAAAGTGTTGTCCCGTGTAGGATTTGAACCCACAACACTTGGCGAATTGGCAAGCGGCGTGGCGACCGCCTAAACCACTAGGCCAACGGTGCAGTTAGAAGTAATAAATCAATTATATTTCAAAGATCTTACTCACAACGCCATCTAGTCCCAAGCTAAGCAGAACTTGTATTATGGGTACTAGACAACTGATATAAATACATTTATACTTTTTTTTATAAGTACATACATATTATACATAGAAAACACCCAACTCCGTAACAAATATTTGCAGATCATACAAACATTTGGTCCAACCCGGGAACCGAACCCGAGACGTCAAGCACAGCAGCAGTAATAAAATTACCAAATAATTTAAAAATTTAATATTTATAATTATGATGGGTTATGGGAAATTTTACCTCAGCTAATGCTGGTAAATGTGAACTTAGTACGGGCTTACTATTTATATTAATCGAATCTGGGTCCGTCTGTCTATTCTACCAGACCATTTCTCATAAAGCGTTAAACTCACCTAAAGTTGAACTATTATGATTTCCTTCTGTAAACTTATTCGTGTACCTTTAGATGGCTTTCTTTCTTTGGATTCAGAGTCCTAATCGACTCGGTTTTTAGTGAGAACATTAACTGAAACGAACTCTTTCAATCTTTTGCTCACTTAAAGTGAGATTAAATGAAAGATAAGCCGCGTGTGTACATTTAAGTTATGATTTTTACCGTTAAACGGTTAGCTGGTTTCGCAGATTCATGAGAAAGGTAACTAGTAAGAGTAGAACTAATTTACTCATGATCTAGAGTAAAATATTTTTACCGGAAATATCCGTCAATTTGTAGAACATTGTTAGTTAGGTTAGGTTTATAACTATGCAATTGTTATGTTACACCAGGAATGGTTGGCTTGAATACTTTGCAACTCAAACCGAAATAAATACTGATATGTACAATGTATCACTAATTGTTATTGAGTAATAAAGTGGACAATCCATTCAATTATTTATCTCTACGTGCCTGACAACTCCCAGATTAGGAATATATCCTGTGTCACGGGGACTTTACGACTTTACAAACATACATGAAACGGACACAAAGAACACCAAGACTTAGAACAACAATTTGTGGATCACACAAAGTCTTCTCCCATGTGTGATTTCAACCCTCAACACCTTAGCGCAGTAGAAAACAGCGTGGCCACCGCTTAAATCACTACGCTATACGTGCTGTCAAATCAGTATTTTTATTAGTATTACAAACACTAGTAGGTAATAGTCCTACTGTTACAGCTATCAATCTGTTAAATTATATTTTGAAAGCTAGTCCAAATGCAAACATATTTTTTGATAAAATTTATTTCTATTTAGTAATAATATAATCACATACTTAAAGTTCAGAAAATTCTAATAAAAATTTTCAAGGAGAACTTTTGAATTGAGGTATCATAACTATGGCCACAGTAGCAAGTGCGAGCAATAAGGACGTCATTGACACGTCCGTTATCGGCTGAACCCTTACGCAATAATGAGTTATGGAGTGGCTGCCGCAGGCGACTCCATAAAAGTATTGAATATGGGTTATTGACAAATATTTATGGCGTATAAAGAGGGGATAATTACAACTCTTTAGCACATAAAAAGCTCCGCGCGGAAGGGTGCGGCGCGCTGTAAAAATTTATCACCAACGTTGTCACCCGGCGGGCTCGACCGACTAATAAAAATGATACATTATAACTCTAGTCTTACAAAAAACCACACTCGATGTGTGATCTATTGTAGTGAAATAATGCGTATGAGTTTGTTCGATCGAGTCATTACATAAAAATATTTATTTGTCACAAAGGGAAATAAGTTTTAAAACTGAAAATGTTAAAATCGTTAAAGACACACAAGATTGTGTAGATAAAAAGAGAATCCAATATTCTGTAATATCGATAACATGGAGCTATAAGACTATGACTGTATTTACTTATTTAAACTTTTGCATTAAGCCTAGTATTGTAATTCTGATCACATCACGAGTGCGGTTCGTTGTTCGTCCTCGAAACATAGCGAGGAATGTTATTAAAAAGTTATGGGATAAGCCGGTACGTGCCGCCTGCGACGCCTTCGCCTAATCACAAACTTTAAAATTATCTTATATTACAGACTTTATCTACTTGTCTTATCAATACGTAATCCTGTTAAATAATTACCAATGTTCTGAAAAGCTCTTTGAGATATCTTTGTCGCACTTTTGTGTTAAAAACCTCGTAAAATGCCCTGTGGCGTGATACTCGCAAACGACAAAATATTTTGCCTTTTTCAATTAAGTGCGATGGCTAAGTCCAGAGCTCGGCCGGGAATTAATTCCACGGCTAAGTAGATAATGTAAGAAGCTCCCTCTTCGTGCCGCCTCTTCACGCCTCGAGGAGAACTTTCAATTATGATTTTGTCTAATTTTAATTAAGTGCTCTCAAAAAGGCTTTTCTTCAACGAAATTAATATTTGAATATAATTTGGGCGGAGCGGACGGGCGGAGTTTGCCGCTCGAGGAATAATTAATTCCATTATATAGGTAAGTGGTCTGGTCGCTCCCGAGTCACCACCCGCGCCCTCGCCCAGCGACACTATACAAACTCGTCACTCACCACCGACTGATTGCTTTTCATTTGTGATATTTAAGAACATCCTACATTAAGATCATTCATTATAATATAAATAGAATCGTATTCGCTTTGAATCGTAATAGAAACGAATAGTGTGTCAGGACGTACGATTTGCGCAACAGGTCGGGGCGGAAGCGACCTGCAACGGCGTGATCGCGACCAAATGTTTCCTTTACGGCGCTCTGTTTAGTTTTTGCTTTGTTTTTTGTCATCTTTCGCTGATAAGTATGCTATCGATAGGTTCGCCTTTATGTTTGTTTAGTTTGAAACTAACTCGCAGCGGAAGTGATCTCTAGAAAATACTTTTTACATTTGTTGAAAGTAGGTCATTAAGCCTCCGAAATAATTTTAAATGCCAACATTTGAAGGATAACCAACAATAGGTTATATATAGGTATGCAATTGTAAAGAGCCTTACTAAATTAAAATTGAAATAAAATTTAAATTAATGACATATAATAGTAAATACTTCTGTCTGTAGCTAATGTTGAAACTTTCCTTGGTACAGGTGTCTCAGTAAGGCCGTTATCGACCATGCGTCAAGAATCGCTGCCAATGTTAGCGGAGAGACTACTGGCAACTCGAGCAGCCGCGCTGGTAGCAGGTCTACCGGCTGAACTCTACTCTGGCGCGTTACTTGCTGCATGGCCACCGTCGCCCCCTGCGCCTTTACTGCCGCCCGCAGAAGTTGATCGTGCACGTAAGCGACGTCGCACACCGAAGCTAGATGAAACCTCAACGCCTGCTCCGCCCTCACCCCCATCGTCAGGTTCTTCACCAGGAGCTACAGACCCACCACGTGACAAACTATTTACATGTAAAGTATGCTCACGCTCTTTCGGATATAAACATGTACTACAGAACCATGAGCGCACACACACTGGCGAAAAGCCTTTCGAATGTGGAGAGTGTCACAAGCGCTTCACCCGCGACCACCACTTGAAGACTCATCTTCGCCTTCACACTGGTGAAAAACCGTATAGCTGCCCACATTGCCCTCGGCACTTTGTGCAAGTAGCGAATCTTCGACGACACCTCCGCGTCCATACTGGGGAACGACCTTATGCATGTTCACGTTGTCCTGCGCGTTTCTCTGATTCTAATCAGCTGAAAGCACATGCTTTAGTCCACGAGGGTGATGCGCCTTTTGCTTGCCGCTGTGGTGCCCGTTTTAGGCGACGGCAAGCAGCTGCCCTTCATAGATGCGCTGTTAGCACCGGATGTGAGCCAGACACACCGAGTCCACCAGCGACGAGTGCCCCCGACTGGCGCTGGGACGACTGGCCTGAGCAAACCGAGCCTGAGGACCTGTCGTTGCCACGAAGACCAGCCACGCCAGATTCCCCCACCGACCTGCGAGTGCACTCTGCGTAGTCGCCGCGCGCCTTGTGTCGCGCGCCGCTGAGCCGGTATACGAGTTCCTCCCGCGTAGACCCCGCGTCACCGTTGGCTCACCGACGTCGATGTTACCCGACTCACTTTTTGTAAAGATACTCGCTAAGAACTCCGTGATTCTATTCAAATGTTTTCTGCTAAAAACGGCAACGGTCACTTTTTTGGAGTATTTTTTATGCCTCAGTAAGAATATTAACGTTACAGTCTCGTTAGGTAGTCGTTTATTCTTTCTTACGTTTTTGCATTTGCAATGTTCGACATAAAAAGCACTTTTTTCACCCATGTTACAGTTTACAGTTTTATTGTTGTACTATTTGCATAATCGCAAGGCGAGGTGAGGCAAAAACTTCATCGTTTTGTTTTTTGTTTCGCAACATTGCTAAACTGCTGCAAGAACATATTGCACAAAAGATATTTTATGATTTATTGAACGTACAATTGTTTAGGAATTAACTTTAAAAAACATCTTGTTATGCTTGACGAATATTGATTTGCAATCAGTGTCCTCCCTCGTCCGCTTAACGAACGGAAACTTGCAATGTGGTCTAGCTGGAAAAGGTCGCGACATTGTCTTGTTATTTTGGTAACAAAGGTTCGTTCGCAAATAACTATTATTGTATTAACGCATACAATATTGTTTAAGCGCAGCAAAAGTTTATTTAAGTTGTGCTTTAGAGCAGTTACAGTATAACAGAAAATTTGTGCAATGTGAGGAGTAGTAATTTGCTTACTATGTAATAGCAAAATTTGTGCGTATAGTAGGTAAAAAAAATTGGGGAGAAACATATATCTAAAGTACAATTTTTAGAAACATTAAATCAGCGCCGTAGCTTGCATGTGATGACAAGCCTTATTCTTAATAACTCTACAGCTCCCACTAGCTCACTTCACAGCTTAAATAGCTAAGTTCTAAACATGACAGAGATTTTCGCTACAATAATAATGTATTTAGTTATATTGATTATATGAGTATTCGTCAATGTATTTTGAAAAGCATTATTATTATTATCTAAATGTTAGTTTTTTATTTTTATTCTCTTATTTCTATCATACATACACACTGAACCAACGCGCGGTAGACTGGTAGATAATGTTATGTGGCATTAAGTCCGCTAAGTGCAATTGTCATGCAGAAAATATAAATAAGGTAATAAATAAATAAATAATTCGGACACTAACACACAATGCCATCTAGTCCTAAGCTAAGCAGAGCTTGTGTTATGGGTACTAGACAACTGATATAAATACTATATATATTTTTATATCAATTGTACATTTTATACATAGAAAACACCCAAACTCCAAAACAACTATTTGCAGCATTTGCATATTACTCCATCTATTGGTCCACAATGGATGGAGTAAACGGTGAACATAGATACATTCAAAACCCATTCAGTGGAACATGGAACCTCCTTCATTTTGAATTTAAAATCAGTTTTACCCGAATAACTTGCACAAATTAGGCTATTTAAAAAAAAAACTCACATTGAACTCATTTTGTGTTATACTCACTTTTTCTCTAAAGGATAACTTTCAGAAACAATTTGGTGTGTTCGTATTAGACGTGACTTGGGAATCGTAATTACAACACATAATCTTAACACTTTAAATGTTTTCGCAAATATTATTATTGGGATTTCTTAGCTGGAAGGCTCCATATTTAAATTAAGGAGATTCATTCTGTATCTGTGACATATAATAATTGTGTAGATTTATCGGAGATTTTGTAATTAGCGAAGCGAGCTATCTTGAGCGGAACTCGGCGCCGGAAATCGGGCTGACCGTGCGCATCGTGCTTTTGTAAATACAATGCTATCTTTACAAATTATTTATTATTTATGTATTAGTTAGTAGGCGTTTTGATATATTTACGGCATCTTATCCGTAAGAAGACGGTTATTGTTAACTCTACGTGTACATATTTATGTAGTGAACGTAAAGTACGTTGTAGAGAAATCGGTGTCACAATATTGTAATAGAAGTTATTTAAAATAGATACCGAAGCGTCTCTCAACGGGCTGTGCTGTTTATTGATATAGTGAGACAATTGAATGTGTTGATACCTGCGATATGTAACGTAGGCCGAGCCATCTGGGGGACGAATTGATTTTGTTTAGGTGAATTTATTTGTAGTTGTAAGGCAGTCAGATACATATATTTAACGTAAACTTGTAAATATATTTAGTGTAATATTGAGATCAACTTGTCGCACGCATGGCTCTTGTTATCGCTGAACATTCATTTCATACGAGATCAGTGTTTATGCATTTTGGCAATTTTTGTACGGGTATTAGTTTCCTACTAGATGTAATGTTTATTTTACCATGTTTTTAATATAATTTAATGACATAGTAATTGTTCTGAACGTTTTAGCGCACATAATATGTAATTATATAATTTGTAATTATATATAATCTTAGGCTGTACTGTTTGTTGATTATTATTATTTTATTTTCTTTAGTCATGTTTCGAAGTGTAGGGTGTTAGGATAAAACGACTTAGATTTAATGATATATTTTTTCCAAAGAAATTATTGGTACAAATATGAATGTGTACAAATTAAGAGTAACTTTGAATTAGAATCGTAATTTCATGTTGCAATGTTGTAATACTATGGTAGCTAGTGTAAAGTTAGGCGGTCGGCCATATCTACCTCACTCTACGATGGTCACTGCGCCAGGGTAAAGAGCCAAAGTTCTTGGATATATATTCTACTGTTTAACTCTGAACATTATATAAATGTAGGTCCGTGAATAATGGCCTAATACATACATACATGAAGGTTCCATACCTATGTCGGGCACATATGACGCGCAGAGACTATACAGGAGTCTATAATTTCTGAGCATAAAGGCGGGAATAGCATATTAAGACGCGTGGATGTGTGTGGGCGGGCCAGGGTGAAGGAACTACATAAATAAATCACAACGAGTACATTTTAAAGGGCAAAATACAATAAGTGAGCATATTATGTACAAAATAGTGAACATTACTATGTGTCATAACAGGGCTTATTACGAGAAACCCATCTACAAAAAGGGCATATGTTTATTTTAATCAGAAATAATTAAAGATACAATTTCTAACACAACATGTATTACAGGTCTGGTACCTAAATAGAGGTTAAAAAATATGAATTGTTGATTCCTGTCCTGTTTAACCTATTTTAAGGCTAGACCTTTCTTTTTTGGTAGATCGACTCGATCGATTTAGCTCCTTAGTCATAATGTCCGCTACAGTCGTTTGAACATTAGTTTAAGACTGTTTTTTGTTATTTTATTTATCAGTCGTGTGCTAACTTTAAGAATTTGCCATTGAAATATGTTTATGACTGTACTATGTTCTATTTATTAAGGTTTAAAAAGGTACAGTTTACTACAAAAGTCATAAAGAGTCAGAAAGAAATGCAAATAAAATAGTAAATCCTATAAAATGAACCTGGAACAGCTGCTCTACCTTCTTCTCTTTTTTAAATGACTTTTGTGGTTAACTACAGAGTCTAAACAAAACATAAGCGATTGGGTATGGTACAGTCATAAAGATATACTACAAATGGTTGCAATTAATTTGAGTTCCTATTTAATTGTCGATTAAAACTGTTATTTTGCTTCAGATTGTTTATAACGGTTAGTTAGCAATGTGTCAACATTTAGTGCCATTTAATACATTGATACAGGTCTTTTTCGATTTAAACTAGTTAAGAGTATAGTCTGGTACAGTGTAAAATTACTGACGTAAACTTATCTACCTCATGTTAAAATAAGTACAGGTATTCGGTTAAACACTCAGAACTTAATTTAAAATAATATACTTGTACAAAATATTATAAGATAAATGTGACATAATTATGGTATGACGATTATATATGTATTTCTTTATCAATGTCCGGTACATAATTATTAAAATAAAGAGATGTTTGTTATTTACTCATTTTTTTATTTAATCTCCGTTTGTTTATCCACCCTTAAGACTGCAGGAAGGCGGATGGGACTGACGTTTGAGATTTCAACACCTTAGTGACGCGTTACATATACATATGAAGTCGTTAAGAGATCAGAAAGGGTCGATGTAGGATAAGGTACTCAAGCCAATAATAAGATACATGTTTGTGCATCTGTATGTTATGGAGCGATGGCAACTATAATTTACCGGTTATGTTCACGTAATGTGTTCTCATTCTAATTTACGGCACTTTTTTTAATTTCTGTAAGGTTACATGAAAAAATGAAATAATTTTCTAAGGTTAATAAAGCTTCAGACTTAAATATAAAAAGGGGGGAATTAGAATAAGAAACAATACCTGAGAATGACCGATTCCAGCTAACTTACGCTGTCGCTAAGGATAGTAGGTATGTTTAGCAATAATTGATTATCACGCAAAAAGGCTAAATCTTATACATATACCACCTAAAATCAGTCCTCGAGAGATGCATAAATTAAACTCGTACAGGAAATATAAACAAAAAACAGTATTTTTACAAGGGTTTAGATAACTAACCCTTGTAAAAATACGCTTCTTCACTTCAGTATAAACTGAAGTGAAGAAGCTTAAATACGCACAAAAGATAATAATATAATAACATAAGCGTTTAGCAAATAGACAACAGCTACGAGAGAAAACGAAAATAAGATTAAAAACAAGAATTATTGCAGAGGTGATTATGGCAAAAATTTTTGCAAGCTTGAAACGCTCTAGTGCGGATTGAGTCTGCTGTGTGGCAAACAATGCACAGTCGGGTGTGAGTATGAGTCTACTCTTGAAGCGGCCGGCCCGCGCCTTCGAGTAGACTCGATGATTGTCGACGGTCACACTTCGTCTAGACAGCTGTTCCGCTACATCATAATTATGTTTCAATTTTCGTTTTAAAATTCATGATAAAACTGAACAACATTTGTAATCTCTATGGCTCCAAAATATCAACGAAAACAAAAGAAGAAGATTTTGAAAATCTTTGTCTATTATCTACAAATAAATACACAGAGTGTAGTTCAATAAAACTAATTTGGTGTTAGTGTGCGATAGGCTCTCGTGGAGGTATCTACTAAGTAAGAAAAGTGTGTAATTTATCTAAGATCGGGCGTAAGTAATGAGTTGTCGCACTAATATAACGACGTACTCCGTCCGTCGTACGCATGGGGCACGCACACATACGCACTCATCCGACCCTACTTTGTGTTCAGGGTCGCCTCGACTTTGACTACTACGGGCGGACTCATTTAGTAAGTGTTCCTTTATTTGTTTTAAACATGTACGAATTCTATTGTAATTAACCCTTTAGACTTAATTTGTTTCACGAGACCTTCATTTCAATCTCAAATGTAAAAATAAGAATAGATTTCCTCATTTATATTATACATATTATGGAACTAAATAAAAGCCATATTCACCTAAGAACATTTGGGAATTTAATAATAATAAGATGCAACTGATTGTAGTTCATGAGATTAACATCAATTGTATTAGGTATATGGACTCCAAAACCTTAAGTGGGACTTACGGATATCTAGCAAATAACGGCTTATTACTCACTGCTTCTGTTGGCCGTCAGTACACTTGCTAAGAAATAGTTCCATCACTCGATACAAAAGTCGTATTTAAAAAAATATACATAGACAGGTTTGCATATCGTTGTGACAAGCCGTAACCAGTGCCTATAGAGACGATATACTTGATAATCCGACATCCGACTTGATATTTCTCATAGGTACGGACTTACTTGCATATTCATTTTAATTATCAACTCTATTTAAACACAATTCAATAATGATAAAGACTGTGTTTCTCTTCAAGTTCACTAGTCCAATCGACGTTGGTATAGCATCACCTTGTCTTCATCACAAAAATGCAAATGGATTAAAATGCGTCGGTTACGGGCAATGTTGGAAACGGGTATAATATCATCCCTAATTGGACAAAAACTTTCCGAAATGTCTGTCGGTCTTAGTATGATGTTATATAGCCTTCTGTGCCAAGTTAATCCAACACTATAAGATTTTTTTTAGTTCAAATCAGTAGCTCCTTACATATTTATTCATAAATATATATTGAAAAGAATAAAAGGAGCAGAAACATAACTTTTCTATTCACTAAACAGTACTAGGTGGTACCTACTGATATGATCTAAAACGTAAGTAAAATTAAAAACAAGTGCAAGTGAAGAGGCAAATTGCAGTTTAATCAGTTAATCACTCTACTTTCCTAAATTGGTCAAATACCTAGTGATTTATAAGACGGTGGTAAGAACAAAGCAATTAGCTGCAGTAACAGTATTACATTTTAAATAAAATAAAATCCTGCTTATGGCTTTCAAGTTTGCGTTTAGCCAATCTTGGATATTACTACGTTCAACGTATGAACTGGTCTTATAGATTATCATACACTAATACCAATTACGTTCGATAACATTCTTGTAGTTTTTTAAAAGAGATTGAACCACATTTACGTGGTGGATATCGATTCGTTACTCGACATGTGCATGTCGAGTATTATATAATTAGTATAATTTAGCAGAAAACAGAACGATATTTAAGATTAATGTATCTTTTAAAAGTTATCGTAACGCTTTACTTGCTGTTTGTACCTTTGATATTTTTGGAGAAAATAACTTGTGAATAGTACCAATATTTTGTGGCCATGATTAATAGTGTTTATTTTACCAGAAATGTACGATATATTGGCGATAGAGACGTTATTCAAGACCCGGCTCACGGCATCGCACCGCATAGCTGCGGAGACAAACGCACTGGAATCCGGTTGGTATTTATTAAATTAATCGTTCACCCCGCACTACTCATCCCCTTGCCCCAACTCCGCGATTAGTTCGTATGTTTCTTGCGATACATCCTTTTTCATTAATACATGTATTTCGAAGCTTCATAATACAAATAACATAATAGAATACAGGACATAATAGAATGTAACGTTTAACGCTACCATGGAGGGGGTATGAAAGCACTGTTGCACATTACGAAGTTTCACTTCTTCCGCGCGGAGGGACTCCACGCATTTTCTATTTAATAAATGTACAAAATAAGTTAAAACCAATTAAAACACTTATATTAGTTAAATCTCGATCGTTAAGAAACTAATATGTGCACACAATAAAACTGTGGAGTTTTTGGAAAATAATATCTCTGATTCATAAATATTTTAATATTACGAGAAGTGTACAGCTACAGACTGCACATAATTATGGTTTAAGCGGTCACCTCGCAGCTTCCTATTGCGCTAAGTGTTGATCGAGGGTTCGATCCCCCCCATGGGACAATACTTTGAGCGATCCACAAATTAAATTATCATTCTGAGACTAAGTGTTCTGTATGTCCGTCTCATGTTTGTTTCTAAAGTGAAGACTTTAAAGACAACTCTTGTACTATGAAGGTGGAAAATCTAGGCGAATCACTGGTCTACCCCCAAATAATAGGTCTTTACCTATGAAATTGCCGTTTTGTATGCAATAAGTGAAAGTACTTATTTTTCAAACTTTTTTATTTCTGTTATTCGAAGTAATCACCCATGCAATCGACGCATCTTTGCCAACGCATTGGCAGTTTATTGATACCCTTCTTGTAAAAATCAGCTGGACGGGAGGCAACAAACTCTTCAAAGTCATTTTGTACTGCCTCTCGGAAACTGTCTGAACTGACAACATCATTTGGTACAGTTCGCAACAGATAGTCTCCAAGCTGCAAGAGCTGGGGTTGAAAGCTCTCCCTCATCCGCCATACTCACCAGACCTTGCACCTACCGACTATTACTTTTTCCAAAATTTTGACAACTTTTTAGTGGGTAAAAAATTCAATTCCCGAGAGGCAGTACAAAATGCCTTTGAAGAGTTTGTTGCCTCCCGTCCAACTGATTTTTACAAGAAGGGCATCAATAAACTGCCAATGCGTTGGCAAAGATGCGTCGATTGCATGGGTGATTACTTCGAATAACAGAAATAAAAAAGTTTGAAAAAATAAGTACTTTCACTTATTGCATACAAAACGGCAATTTCATAGGTAAAGACCTATTATATCTAGTCCAGGAGCTGTCTTTTTAAAAAGAGTGCTAAAGTAAAGAAGTGGTGTAATTTGATTTGAATTGCCCTTTGCCAAAATCAGAATAATCCAAACTGAACCTACTATGGGGGATGTATCTGTTATAAATGTGATCAAAAGCGTCTAGTAAAGTTATAGTATAGCTAAATAACTCACAAGTAGGTAAGTCCTTATATTTGCCTTATATCAAAGAGGTTAGGGATCTGTAAGCAAAAACCGTACGTAGTACCTACTGTTGATGTCGTTACTTATCTGTGGAGTAAATCAAGATTAATAGCTAAGTAATAGGCATGTTTGAAACAGTAGTCGCGAAACGTTCGAGTCGGTGAGGACGAGAGCGGGCGAATTATAATTTATTTGGAGAAGTGGCAAAGCACCCCGCTCGCCCCGCGCCCGCGCCGCGCTTGCCGCCCGACCTACCCTTTGCTTTCGCCCTTCGTTACGGACTCACTCTCCAAGCCTTGCAACTCGATAATTAATATTTTTATTTTTGAACTAGGTTTTTTAAAAATTAATATTATAAAAGATATTTTAATAGTTATGTTGAAATACAACACATTTGATATTTTTTTTCAACACAAATTATTAATTTCGTTTAGTGGTTTTATTAGTGACAAACAGCGAATTAGAATGATTTTAAAAAAGTAAGATTAGGTAAAAAATACGTTATCTATATATTAATACGTGAAGCAAAAACTTCATACCCCTTTTTATAAAAAATATGCAAACCGAGGAGAAGTACAGAAAGCTAAAAAAGCTAAATAAAGAAATGTTCGAATTTTGACCGCTGGGTGACCACTAGTTATTATTAAAAGTGTATTTAAAACATATTTTATAAACAAACTAGCTGACCCACCCAACGTCGTTTACGACTCCTATTACCCGTAGCATAAAATTTTTCCCCCGTTTTTGTAACATTCTTCATTAGTGCTCCGCTCCTATTGGTCTTAGCGTGATGATATATAGCTTATAGCCTTCCTCGATAAATGTAATATCCAAATCAAATCGGTCCAGCGGTTCCTGAGATTAGCGCGTTCAAACAAACAAACTCTTCAGCTTTATATAATAAGACTAGCTGACCCACGCAACGTCGTTTGCGTCTCCTATTGCCCGTAGCGTGATAATTTTTCCCCGTTTTTGAAACATTCTTCATTGGTGCTCCGCTCCTATTGGTCTTAGCGTGATGATATATAGCCTATAGCCTTACTTATGGCTATCTAACACTTAAAGATTTTTTCAAATTGGACCATTAGTTCAAATCAAATCAAATCAAATCAAATCAAAATCATTTATTCATCTAAGACACCAAGTGACACTTATGAACGTCAAATTGAAGCTATAGTTAAAAATCATAGATCGACACAAACAGAGGCCACAGCATGTGCTGTATTGTCGAGGTAAGTTAGGCGAAAACACCAAAATCTACTGCCTGCCTGTGTCGATCCATAACTTCCAGTTTCCAAAATGCGTAGAGCTCATGAGAAGAATACTGGCAAAGAAACTCATGGCTACTCTTTTTCAAAATCTGATTTTCAGGTACAATAGTGTTAGTATTACATGTAAGGTAAACAGTATGCAAGCTGTTGCCACCTGAAATTCCTTTTATTAAAAAGCTCCAAAATCTAACGCGCAAACAAACAAAAAACACTCAGTGATAACGTTGAAGGCTTGAGTCTATTAAACATAGAACAAAATAGAAACAAGGTGCACATCCACTTACATTCAGTTGCAAAATCTACTGTTGAAAATAATTCGTGGAGGCTAGGGTTGCAGTTGAACGAACCAGAATAATAGTATTGTCTAAAGAATCGCTGACTAGGCCGACCAGTCACCCCAAGCAGCACCCGTTCACGAGTATGACGCATGGACCAGCCATCATCTCCTTCGCCATATCAGAGGGAAGGAAACGACCCGCCCCACGACGACACCGCAAGCAATGACATTTTAGTGAGCATGACAAACCATAGTCTAGATACTGATAAAAATCACTACTAATTAAATTACCATGATAATCGCCACGCATTACTTTCAACTAACAATGGTTTGTTAATATTTAGCTTTATTAGAAGACAAAGAAGTTTGTGTGTATCTATTTAAATTCTAATGACACCTTAAGCCCATGACTGTTTGTCATTTAGATAATCATTGATCGTATAGTAGGCTTTCCTAATAAGGTGATTTTTTACAGTTAGCTTGAATTTATTTACAGGAAGGTCGATTACATGTATAAGAATTTTATTATAAAAACGTACACCAAGACCTTCGAACGAGTTGTGTACCTTATGTAATCGATGATAGGTAAAAATCAAAATCAAAAATCATTTATTCATCTAAGACA
Source organism: Diaphora mendica (assembly GCA_949125395.1). Classification (NCBI taxonomy): domain Eukaryota; kingdom Metazoa; phylum Arthropoda; class Insecta; order Lepidoptera; family Erebidae; genus Diaphora; species Diaphora mendica. The sequence goes on along the minus strand of OX421310.1, from coordinate 35,461,066 downwards.
CCAAGTGACACTTATGAACGTCAAATTGAAGCTATAGTTAAAAATCATAGATCGACACAAACTGAGGCCACAGCATGTGCTGTATTGTCGAGGTAAGTTAGGCGAAAACACCAAAATCTACTGCCTGCCTGTGTCGATCCATAACTTCCAGTTTCCAAAATGCGTAGAGCTCATGAGAAGAATACTGGCAAAGAAACTCATGGCTACTCTTTTTCAAAATCTGATTTTCAGGTACAATAGTGTTAGTATTACATGTAAGGTAAACAGTATGCAAGCTGTTGCCACCTGAAATTCCTTTTATTAAAAAGCTCCAAAATCTAACGCGCAAACAAACAAAAAACACTCAGTGATAACGTTGAAGGTTTGAGTCTATTAAACATAGAACAAAATAGAAACAAGGTGCACATCCACTTACATTCAGTTGCAAAATCTACTGTTGAAAATAATTCGTGACTGGATTAAGAGGCTAGGGTTGCAGTTGAACGGACCAGAATAATAGTATTGTCTAAAGAATCGCTGACTAGGCCGACCAGTCACCCCAAGCAGCACCCGTTCACGAGTATGACGCATGGACCAGCCATCATCTCCTTCGCCATATCAGAGGGAAGGAAACGACCCGCCCCACGACGACACCGCAAGCAATGACATTTTAGTGAGCATGACAAACCATAGTCTAGATACTGATAAAAATCACTACTAATTAAATTACCATGATAATCGCCACGCATTACCTTCAACCTAACAATGGTTTGTTAATATTTAGCTTTATTAAAAGACAAAGAAGTTTGTGTGTATCTATTTAAATTCTAATGACACCTTAAGCCCATGACTGTTTGTCGTTTAGATAATCGTTGATCGTATAGTAGGCTTTCCTAATAAGGTGATTTTTTACAGTTAGCTTGAATTTATTTACAGGAAGGTCGATTACATGTATAGGAATTTTATTATAAAAACGTACACCAAGACCTTCGAACGAGTTGTGTACCTTATGTAATCGATGATAGGTACCAATGAGTTTAGATTTGCTTCTAGTATTAATATTGTGTACATCACTGTTTTTCTTATAGTCATTAATGTTGTGTCTAACAAACATAATATTAGCAAATATATACTGTGATGCAACAGTTAAAATACCTATATCTTTAAACAACTCTCGAAGAGAGACTCTAGCACCTAAATTGTACATTGAGCGGATGGCTCGTTTTTGTAGAATAAAAATCGTTTCAATATCAGCCGCCTTGCCCCAAAGTAGTATACCATAGGACATGACGCTATGAAAGTAGCTAAAATAAACTAACCTAGCTGTGTCCGTATCAGTGAGCTGACGTACCTTCCATACTGCATAAGCTGCCGAACTAAGTCTACCCGCAAGGCTATCTATCTGGGCTCCCCATTGAAGTTTACTATCTAATGTAATTCTTAAGAATACTGTTGAGTCTACAATACTTATGATTTCATTATTTATAGTTAGATTAGTGCCTAGTTGTTTTACATTTGGCATAGTAAATCTCACACACTTTGTTTTATTTGAATTCAGTAGGAGATTATTCGTTGTAAACCAATTCAATACATCATTTAGTGCCCTATTCACATCGTCAAAAACTGTTTTCTTACGATCGACTTTAAAAATAAGTGACGTATCATCAGCAAATAGAACTATATCACAGAGATCTTTTAAATAATATGGTAAGTCATTTACATAAGTTCCTGAGATTAACGCATTCAAATAAACAAACAAACTCTTCAGCTTTATATATTAGTATAGATGTATTTATTATACTCTTCTAAGATCTAATACTTATAATCAACAACACATAATAATTTGGATAAAGATTAATATTAGGTATTATTTTGATAAAAACTCTTTGGCAAATAACTCATTATTAGGTACCAACTCTTAGCGTCTTATACTCGTGATAACTTCTAAACGAAATGTCCGATTGGGATGAAACAAAAAGTATTTTACTTCTACATAAATACCCTTGATAACATAATGCTTAATTTAGATAAGGATTAATATTACGATACACATTTAACGTAGTTTCTTTTTTCAGACGATTTAATATTTTTTCTGAACACAAAAGCGGTAATTGTAACTAAACCATCATAGTTAGATATATGCTCTCGCGGACTTTTTTGTAGATCTTAATGGGAGCTACAAATCCGTAATACATTATTTTGTTCTATTGTCAATAGTTATTGCAGCGCACGCAAAAGTAGGTTTTCGAATTCACACCTTGGGTTACAAAATAGCAATTTTCTTACGGATCCCTAATTTTTTGATAATGAAATATAGCCTATAGCCTTCTATGACTATCCAACACTGAAAGAATTTTTCAAATCGGACCAGTAGTTCCTGAGATTAGCGCGTTCAAACAAACAAACAAACTCTGCAGCTTTATAATATTAGTATAGATAAATTTACATTTGTTTTTAAATTGAGTGCGTTTACTTTCCATTTTTGAAATTAAATTACAAAATATCCTGTTTGAAATAAATGTAATTTATTTATTATCAAAACCGTTTTTAGTATAGATATCGACGAACTAAACAATTACAATCAGCTTAAGTTTTTTCAATAATTTTATCTGGTTAAATAAAAAAAAACATTCAACTACTCATGTATTACTTGACTAATTGCGTATAACAAGTAAACAGTTTAAAAAATAAAAGCTATAGGTTATCTATTTTTTTTGAAGAAAAAAATAGATATAGCCCGTGTCACGCAGTCAATAGTTTCGTACTACATACTTTTCGTAGTTACGAAACTATTGACAATTCATTCGTTAAAATCGGTTTAGTAGGTTAGGCGCTACGGTTGAACATATAAACATACCATAGACTGACAAAACTATTACCCTTCCTTTTGGCTTCGCCGTACTCGGGTAAAAAGAATGATTCTAAAAAACATACATATATACATTTTCATACTAGATAAGTGTTACAATTTAAAACTAAGAACTATTTATAATTTTACAAAGACGGATAAAGTAATTAATTTTATGCTGATTTTAGATATACTCATGAGTTAACAGAATAATAAATTAAATATAAACGGGACTCTTTATAAAATGAAATGTAAAAAAGAAATAATTATTAATTAAGCTACAACACTTTGGTACTAAACTTTATACTTTCTGTTTTTTCTCTAGGTAGGTTGCGTTCAAAGGAGCTGGCGGGGCGCGAGGTGAGGTGGCGGGCACGCGGGGAGAGACGGAATTAAGAGGGAGTCAGAGGGGGGCGGCCCGCCCTGGATACTGAGAGGAGTTTTAACCAATTAATTTTGTTCCTCAACGCAAACTCCGCTATATAATAAGGTATAAGTAGGCATTAACTGAGGCGCGCCGATAGCTAGGACGGCGAGCCGCGCGGCCGGGGGCGACTTCGTCTCCTAGCCTCTTATAACGATGTTTTATTTCTTGTTAAGCTCTCTGTTTTTCCACTTTTAATATTTAATGGCATTTTCATAGCTCATTTTTTATAGCGCACTTACAAATTCCTAACATTATTGATGTTGTTTTATAGTCAACTTTGTTGTGCCATTTCCTATCTTAACGATTTAAGCGTTGCATATCATTTACGTACATGTGTCCGCCTACTTTGTTCAAAACTTAATAATATTTTAGTTTGCCTATACTCTTCATATGCAGTGTGAGATAACTCATGTATCACCCAGTATTCCTCATCATCACTAACAGCTTTTAATAATCCACTGATGTACATAAGTAAGTATTAAAAACTTCTTTATTTTTAATATCTAGAGACAAATGTGGATGCCCTTTTTGGGGATACCTTAATGTGTTCTCAGATCAATAAAAAAAATTGTCTGAATATGTGTTTAAGTTGACACTCTTTGAAGACTTCCATATTATATTAATGTAATTCTAATATTGCAACTTTTAGTAAACATAGTAAATACTTTTTATTATTAAAATAATAATTAGATATCATATCACTTGTTTTAACTATTATCACTTGACAAAACGAAATATTAATACTGATTTGTTTGTGAGCCTATCACAGATTACCTATTTTCCTTAAATTTACATATAGGTACATATATAAATAACAAACACGAATCAAATCGTAGCAAAAAATAATAAATAAAATTAAACACATTTTAATTTTAACAAGAAAACGTTTTGTCAAGTGCTGAAACTGAAGACTACTTCTTGATCGTTGTTATAAAGCTAATGGCAACAAAAAGAAACAAAATAAAGTAAATCTAAAAATAAGTGACTATTGAAAAAATAATTAAGTTAAGCTATATCTAAATGTACGGTCAACACATTTCTTACGATTTGATCTCTCATTGACCTTGCTAATTTAGGACAAGATTTTTGATACAGGTAACAATAAAATCTCATTTCTAGAATGTTTTGCCATAACATGTTCTAAATTTCTATCACTACATACAATGATAGCAATCACATTTAAAATTATTTAAGTATTACGCCAGGAACTTTACAAACATAGGTACAACAACCGAATATAAAGACGCTCAAAACTCGTAAAAATAAAATCAATAACTTTATATAATTCATTAGAAATAACACAAATTGTCACTAGTGGGGTTCGAACAAACGACACCTGACAAGGCAACCGTCCGCATAGCAAAGAATAAAAACATTTCGATTAGTTGACTCAGTTAGAAGTTAATAAAAACACCTTAATTTTTTAATCATTCACTCTATAAAAAGGTTGCTTTCATTTTTATTGCCTTAACCTACATTAATGTCAACATTAACGCAATCTAAGCTTAAGTTTAATATCCACATAATAAACATTCACCTAAGCAACAAGGTCTGTGCTAATTCAAATAAAACATAAGTTTGTTTATACACTTTTTTAGCTTATTGGATAAATTGACATCGTCATAATGTACATTCGCGGTATAGTATGCAACACCTGCCTCTCGTGAAAAACATCTCCTTTGTCTAACGAACCATATGTCTCGACTTCGCTCGTGCTTCACCCACCTCCTTTCCGCTTCTAACACATAAATACAAAGTATATGTCTGAGACAAAAAACAACACATCTTCCCCTTTACCAATCCGAGACTAAACACTGGAAAGTTGTGTATCCCATTTACCAGAAGCGTTGAGATTTAAAAATAAGATCCGACACAAAAACACTAGCGATCGCGCCTTGAGCTCGCGCCTCGCGTCAATATGACGCACTTAAAAACAATTCTTAAACAACGGTATTGTGTTGTTAAAAAATAAGAACGCATCACACAAAAAAACAAACCGCAGACTACGGTTAAAAAACAGAATGCAGCACGCGAGCCGAGCGAGACACCCTTTCCCTTTTGCGCGTCGCGCGCTAACATATTTTCTTTAAACCGTGTGAGGGTTGTGTTTTTTACTTGAATGCTACGTATAAATTAATAACTGAACGTGCTCATAATCTGCTGTTCGGAACACTTTCGGCTTTGTTATTATTTATTTTTTTAGTTAACTTGGCATTCATTTGTTTTTGTGTGCAATGTGGTGACGGTGCGGTGGCGGAAACGAATCCACTCTATTGATTACGTCCGCAAAGTGACAGGTGTTGCACATTGTATCTAGACTTAATATGAAGACGTTGCATACATTAATTGTTAAGTTACATTTAAATGAAATTCCTACAATTATAAAAACATAGCAGTTAAATTCAGAAATAAAATACACTTTTATAATATTATAAAGGTCGTCGCCTGCTTAAGGTTTAGCTGCAGTTGCAGTTAAAGTATCAATTTTAGTTTAAGATTTCTTCATTAAATATCATCTGCTTTAACTTTCAGAAATTTATTATATTATGACTACGCCTTCTTTCAACACGATGTACCCTTTATTAATACGTAAATGTACCGAACGAAATGCTGTTAAATTTACAAACATGTTCTCAGTTCCGATATTTTTTGTAATATCCTTAAGTAGGCCGAAAGACGCGAATAGCGGAAGTCTGCAGGACGGATAGGCTAATAGTTCTCAAAAATGGGTTTTTGTTAACATTCCATAGTTATTTTACGGTGCTGCATCCGAATATTTTTCCGTCTGCAGCGGTTGGTTTAAAATTTATATTATATATATTATTATTATTTATTATTATTATATCTAACCTATGATAATGCCATAAGGCGAAACCGGTCAGGTGTGAACATATATAAAATAGTAGAATAAGTACAAGTGACTTTAATTCCAGAATGTATTGCAACAAGTTCCATCAAGTGCCGACAATCGAGAGTATAAATTAATATGACTGGCTTTTTTATCTCGTGGTTAGTGACCCTAACTGCTAAACTAAAGGTCGGGAGTTAAATTTTCAAGCGAGCCAAAAAATTGTGTCTGTGTGTAATTTATTTATAATTAAAAAAAAATACACACACATTATTACCGTGGGAGAACCACGCTTCGGCATGCATGGGCCGGCTCGACCGGAGTGATACCACGGTCTCACAAAAAACCGGTGTGAAACAGCGCTTGCGCTGTGATTCACTGAGTGAGTGAGGATACCGGTGGCCCATACCCCAACCCCTCTCCCATCCCCTTCTTCATCCCCCAAAGGCCGGCAACGCACTTGTGACGCCTCTGGTGTTGCTAGTGACCATGGGCGGCGGCAATCGCTTACCATCAGGCGATACGTCTGCTCGTTTGCCCCCTATTATACATACTTATATATTTCTATATATATAGATACCTACAATAGATAGACCTATTTCTTAGCGTTCCATGGATTCACCGTGCGGGTGTCGGGCGGGTCCATCGCGTGATAGATGGGGGCAACACATGCGGCTTCGACAGTGCCTGGGAATTGCGACCCAGGTTTAGGTTTAAGGAGCACTCCTTACGACGCGTCAACGCTCACCTCCACAGTCCGCCGTGTTACCCCCTCTACCTAACCATATTTGAAATGAGCCTAGCAATGCCGCTTTGGATATTCGTTCAAGAAAAGAGCTTACTGAAGCTCTTGGCAATCCAAGGTCTTTAAGCAGGTCATAGAGGGATTTAGCTGGTATACCCCTCGCACCCACCCCTTCCACGGCATACAGCGCAACGACAGAACCATTTTTAGTTATTTCATTGGTTAAGTCAAAGTACTTGTTTCTTTTTAAAGCGTGGCCTTTAGGGATGTTCGTTTCCCACGGCACTGTGAGTTCTACTAGTACTACACGCTTAATTGACATTGCATAAAGAAATATGTCTGGTCTGGACGCCGAGGCACAGATATCCTCCGGTATTCTGTAGTGATTTTCATATGTGTCCACTAATAATGTCCAGTCACTGGCGGTATTCATAATTGAGTACGGCTTTTGTGTGAGTGAAGTCTTTTTTGTTGAGCCTTCCTTTACAAACGCGATGTTAGTTTTTATGTTTGTTGTTATTTCTTTTTTCGCTCTCGCCAGTGATAAACTCATAGCTTCGCGTATGATGTGTAATACCCTATCATGGCGACGTGAATAATGACTCCGGTCTAATAGCGCCTTACAACCAGTCAGTAAGTGCCTGGCTGTGCCTATTGCCGCATTGCACATCGTACAAGCCTTTTCTGTAGCTTTTCCCCACCTTACTAGGTTGCTTTGATCGGGGAGAGTTAATTGAAAGGCGTTGAGGTAGAATTTTAACTCGGGACAGACACCGAACAAATGATCGTCATATAATGTTTGTCTTGGGTTCGGAATCATTTAACCACTAGAGCAACAGGCCTCGCCATATTTAAGTACATTTATGACTCTGCCTAGTTAAGAACCAGAGGGCTCTGTGTGAGATATTTCATTTGTTTGGTTTTCATTAGAGTCTCCCGTTTTGGGAATCTAGGTTTGGGATACAGAGCTGAACAAGTACTCCGAACGTACTATTTATTTTAGTTACCTACTAGAGTAGCTGGAACTGCTAGAGTGACCAATTAATCCCTTACCTAAGCTGTGATGCTGTCCAATTGTATGCAAAGTAACTACAACTTCAAAGGACGTTAATAACTGTTGAAAGTTGTCTTTTAGTTTGATGTTATACGTGAGAATATAAGACCTTCTGAGTTTAGAAATATGCATACAATTCGAAAAGGCCACTTGTGAGTTCTGGACAAATATTAAACAAAAATGTATTCTAAGTAGTTATTACGTAACTATGTTCGTCTCTGTACATTAGCTATTTCTAGCAACGTGTTTGGCATACATTAGATACCAGTAAGTTTCACAATTACCAATTATGGGTTACAATAAAAGAACATTACATTTCATTAATGAATTACCAATTATCATCAGAAACTCTAACTCATTCATAACACAACATCAACCTTTCTGTGGCTTGTCACGTGGGAAATAAAAACCACTATGACTATCATGGATCTCAATGCTAGGTATTTTAATTACAGTTAACTATTCACATTTCTTAATGTACCGGTTATAATTTGCAATGATCCTTTGCAAATGCATACACATCACAAATAAAGCAATTAGATACAGAAAAATTAGTCATTTCTTTCTTTCTTACGACCTTTTAAAGGTATTCCTTTAATACTAGTATTTCTAGAGACAATATTTTTTTCTAAAGGTCACAAAAAGAATATAACGATTGTGAATAGAAGAAATCATGAGTCTCTAAGCAAATATCTACTTATGAATACGTTGGATACGCATTGTAAGTTCAATAGTTGCACGTGTGGGGTATTTTCGAACAGTTTTTTTTGCATCGATGACAATAAATTATTGCGCTCTGTTTACCCTTTTTTGAATTTAGATACTTGAAAATATAAAGAGAAGTGTTGGTTTGACACAGATAGTCATTTTCTATTCAGTCAATATCATTCATGAGTTATTTCACGATCAATCGATTTATATTAATGGAAATACTTTCTACATAGTGAAATCATTACACGCAGGTTTTGAGACTACCTATTCTTCAAATGTAGAAATAGATTTGCCAAAGAAATTGTTATATTAATAAGTAAACCATTTAATAACAAATACTAACTATTAAGCTACCGCGAATCATAGAACGATGTATGTACTAGCAACTCACCCCGGCTTCGTACGGATTCTTTACGGAAAATATAATATAGCCTATGTTACTCTGAGAAGTTGCGCGGCTTATTTTTTTCCGATGTCTTCAACAAATATCGTTATATTTTAGCCAATGTACTCAAAAATGTAACAAATTAAATACGAAAACCTTCCTCAAGAATCACTCTATCTATTGGTAAAAACTGCATAAACATCAGTGGCAGTAGCTTTTGAGTTTATCGCGGACAATATATAATATATAGTGATAGTGATATGTAGTAACAGGTACATACACGTAACAAATATTAAATATCTTTGAGGAGTCCCAGGCTGACTCTATTCTAACTAGTCAAGCTACTGGAAACGCTACAGGTAGGCAACGACGTGGATACATTTTTTAACAATTCTTAACATTTTTATCATGTTATGTAAATAGACAATATATTGAATTCAAATATTACAAATAGTTTGTAATTAAAAATAGTTAAACGCTTTAAAATTGACCACTTTTTGGGCAGTTGCTTGGATAGGCCTGTACTGTGCTCTCGTAGTGAATTTATTGAAAATTGTCTTCTAGGTGTATTATAATTTATACACGTAAAAATACAATATATTTAATGTCTACACACTCAAGATTGAAGTAACTATAAAAAAAAGTCCACCCGCGCCTCGTCACGCAGCAACGGCAGCGTTTATTTTGATAGTGTGTTCGGGTAACCGCCGGCCATTGTCGCTGTGACGTTTCATTATTGATTTTTACGCTAAATGTTACCTTTTTGAAATTCCCATTCAACGCAATCATAGCTTCCTTTTAAGTTTTTGATGTATTTAATAGCCAACAAAAGGATGTATTTGATGTATCTGTACAATATCATTAATAACCCGTATGGTACTTGTCGCGATTCGCGTATCATTCTTATACACACACACACACACAATCGTGTCATGCACGTAGTATTGCAAGTCACTTTATTCTATTCGAAATACGTTTTTATTCAGCAATCAAAATTATTTCATTCGCATACAATATTCAAAAACCAAAAAGATTGCACATCTTTGAACATTCCTGGCAATGGCACTGATTTTATTAAGATACAGGAATGGTAATAATTATTCATTTGTAATTGTATTAGTAACCGTTTTGTGTTTTTTACGGCTAATATCAATGCAGACGAGAATGTTTTTCGGCGTATTCCTATGGGTTCACATCGTCCATGGACTATGTATCTTGCCGTAAGTACTCATTTCTAAAACTGTAGTGACATATAACCTTATAATTTGTTCCCACTAAGTTATTAATTAATCTGGGAAATAGGCTTGACGTTATAAGGGTGTATGTATTGTAATTTTTTTTTTTTTTTATAAATATTTCGGACATCTAACACACAAACGCCATCAAGTCCCAAGCTAAGCAGAGCTTGTGTTATGGGTACTAGACAACTGATATAAATACATATATACTTTTTTTTTTGTAAATACATACATATTATACATAGAAAACACCAAACTCCGAAACAAATATTTGTAGATCATACAAACATTTGGTCCGACCCGGGAATCGAACCCGAAACCTCATGATCAGCAGTCGCACACGTCAACCGCGAGACCAACGAGCAGACAATAACAAAATGGACATTTTTCCAATGCAAACTATGCAATATCTGTAGGACTTTCTTGAATTCCTTTTTGATATTAAGATAGTGATATAAACATACGACCCAGACTATAAAACATACGCATTAGACAGTCTAGTCGTTTCTACTATCTTCTCTAGAAGTTTTCTTTTTACTTCGAGGGTTATGGTTATTTCCCAAACTAGGTTAGGGTCACAAAGTACTTGGCGAGCGATGGATACTTGTGTAGAAAGATTGTAGTCGGATTTCTTAGGGCTCCAACTACTCGTAATTACCCGTAACTATTAGGATGTAAGATGTTCGTATGTCTACCGGGACCGACGGCTTAACATGGCCTCTAAGGCACGGAGGGGATCCAATGTGTTAATAAATAATCACCGCCATCCATTGACTGACCTGACTAGGATTGCCTAACACTGCAACGAGTTAACCTACTCGGTTCCCACAACCCACGAACATTTAGACATTTATTAAATAAATAGCTATAAGAAAATAGTATTTTGTTAAAGATTTAATTCTATAGCATGGTTCTACAGTTTGGAAATATGTTCTCATACAATTCAATTTCATTTATTGTAGCAATGAAAACTAAAAATGTAGTTATCTCTTTCCTCGAATACTGCGGCTACCATAAAGAGATTACACAAGAAAGGAGTAGAAAACAGATAGGTATACACTTGTTTACAGCGAAAGAATAATCCTTTAATCCTTAGAGTATCACCAACATGAATCGGGCGGCGTTTTAGTCGGCGACACAATACCTAATTGTCACTGAAATAGTATACCAGACCGGGCCCGAAAGAAACCCAACAAAAGAGTTTGTTTTCGTCCGCTTAGCATTAGATGTTTATGTAACCGCACAGTAGCCGATCGGTTTGTTTGCATTTAATCCGTTTGTGATGTCCTTTATTCCATGTTTTCATAATGGGAACAAAGGGTCCATTTACACTCTATACACGTAGCCTGCTGATTTTGAAAATCATCACAAAACACTTTATAGTATGGATTTTGAAAGCAAAATTTCGAAACGAAGAAAGTAAGACTTTTAGACATTTCGGACGTCAGATGCATGATGCTCCACGTTAAATACCAAGGGGTATTGGGTCACCTGGTAATTAAAGTAACTTTTTAACAACTTTGGACACTTGTTTAAAAATTAGTTGGATATAGTTATTTAACAAGGTTAGTTGTTACTATTGCAAACAAAACCTACGTCAATACAATGGTTGGCCTGTGGCGACTTCCACATACAGCGCAACAGAAATATACTACAGCGCCATCTACCGAAGTTACAGTGAACTACGGAGTAACGAAGGAAACTAAGAAACTATCAACCCTGAATCGCGCAGTGAAAGTTCTCGCGCTGATAATCATATATACAACATCCCAACATCAACCGTTGGGCAGTTGGCCCGCCAGGCATGATCACCTCGCCTGGTCGGAGGATCCTCCCTTTGTGTTGGAGGGACATTACACCCGTTCCTCCACAGTGGTGACCCCGACGTGATTGAGAGCAGCCTTCGATGCAGCATCAGTACGCCACCATCATGTCACCAGCAAGTCTCACAGCCAGCCAGCAACCTCGGCCTCAACAGGGATATATTACACGCATGAAGCGACCGCTCCAGCCTGGTTACCCCTACGGCCTCATGAGCGTCTAGGCACAGCACACTGCACCTACGGTCCATGTAAGCAGAGCACCTCTCTCCCGTCTACGCAGCAGCTAGCCACTACGCAGCAACCGCCCCGACTCACTGGGGACCTCACCGCAGCACCGCGCACCGCCCGCCATCCCGACTCACTGGGATCAGCGGACTTCAGCCCTGACTCCCTGGAACTAGCGGCATTCAGTTCCGACTCACTGGAACTTGCGGCACTCAGTTCCGACTCACTGGAACTACTCACTCCTGGCACTGGCAAGCTCTGCAACAGAGCACAGACAGATGACTCAACATATATCAACCTCCGGTCTTGGAGGGGAGTGATGTGGCGACTTCCACATACAGCGCAACAGAAATATACTACAGCGCCATCTACCGAAGTTACACTGAACTACGGAGTAACGAAGGAAATTAAGAAACTACCAATCCTGAATCGCGCAGTGAAAGTTCTCGCGCTGATAATCATATATACAACATACCAACATCAACCGTTGGGCAGTTGGCCCGCCAGGCATGATCACCTCGCCTGGTCGGAGGATCCTCTCTTTGTGTTGGAGGGACATTACACCCGTTCCTCCACAGGCCCATCTGACATGACATAAGTAGAATTAATAATTTTAAGTAGAAATGGTAAATTAATTAATTTTCTTGTATTTTGTGTATATAAAAAATTGTGGAAGCAAATAGAAAAATTACTGGAGCGGCTTTTCTATTTCTACTACTATTATTACTTATTTCGTTACATCTTTAAATAAGATCCACTTACAGATTTTAAGTTATACCTAAAACGCTCGAAGAGAATTTAATTAAAAATAATTAATTTAGGAAATGGTGTGAAAGCTTCAGTTTTCTTTTGGGTATTTCTTAAAATTCCCAATAAAAAATTTTGTTTGAATAATAAACGCGTCACCCGAGCCGTGACCCTCTTTCGGGCAAAGCTCGATGTAATTAAAAAGAACTCTTAAAAACGCCTTGTCTACTGATGAAACTCTATCTTTGCGAAATCAGATCCCGGCCGGCTCACTCACGACTCATGAAGAAAAAGATTTCAAAGTTTTTTCTTTTTCTTGGTAAAAAGTAAGGCGTAGGTAAAATGAGGGCGGCCGACAGCTGCCACTAATTTTAGAATCGCGAATGTGGTGTGCTATGGTGGATGGGTTGTTTTCTAACAAAGACCCTTTTGAACAACGTTAATCACTTTAGATAACTAATTATAAGTAAAAAATGTGCGTTGTGCTCGTCTGTAGGTAGCGGAGAAACACAGATTGTGATACCTGTCAGCTGTTTATGTTTAAAAAACAAACCTATTATTCCTGAGTCAATTCAGATTTGCTTCATCTTGATTTCAATTCCGGCGCCTCAACTTCATCCTTTATAAATTGGTAACCGTTTGTTTTGCAAATGATTAGTCAATAGACTGTTAAAATAAATGTATATATATATAATAAGACTGGTTAGTTTTAAACATATGTATGATGTCATGAACAGCACTGTCACTCGCAAGTAGCTAGCCCCTAACTCTTCCTATTGCATCGTGCCCCCTATCGACCCTACTCGCCAGCAGAAATATAGACTAAACTATAAGTAAGTGTACGCTTGAATCAATATTGTTCAAAAGTAATATTTTCCGCCACTTATAATTACATACATAGTATTAAGACCTATTATAATTACATGGTGTACAATAGAGTCATTATTAGATACTATTAACTTCACTACAGTCGATAGATCAACCTAGTGTCTCATGAAAATAATTACCTACCACCGCCTCTAAACAAGAAAAACCAAAGATACGTTAGTTGCCTACTCCGTCATTCATGAATGCAGAATCCGACACTACCAAGTTTCCAAAAAAGACGTCGATCGGGTAACAGCATAAGGGCCATTTTTTGCTGAATAAAAAAGAGTTATACAATAGTTTGATGAACGGAATATGTGCAGTAACGGGCTTGCAACTTGATAACTCTTAACACCTTGTTCTATGTGGGTTATGGTGTTGGTGTGTTAATGTGCAAGTACCGGTGTGTTTTAGTTTTTACAAAAACTTCGCAAAAATGAACGGCTGCAGTAAAACGACACCATCCGGTACTGTTGATCTTCAACTGTTTTAACATGGAAGGGGTGCTGATAAAAATATCAAAATAATTTCATTTGCTTTTACTTATTATTTCTATTATTATTAATTACTTCATATTTTATCAAATATTAAAAATATAGTGCAAATGATGTGCTTGTATTTATTTAATAACTTTATGCACAAAATGTACAAAGGCGAACTTAATCCCAAAGGCATTCTTCAGTCTATCGTTAAGTGGTGCGGAAAGTAATGAAAAGATGCACTTTCTTTTACTTTTAAGGTAATCTTGGATTGAATATTGAGAAATAAATGGGTAATAAGTAGGTATATTATGTTTCATTTGTGAACTAACATTTAGCGTCCTTTGTTTTTACGACTCTTTTTTTGTGTTAATCGTCTGGAAAGCATTTTAATATTCAATTCTAAAAAAATCATCAATTAGCTTAATTCGTAATAGTAATTGATCATAATATGTAGGTACATTTCAATTGCTTCCTACTTACTTGTAGTTTTAGAGCAGATATTGCTTTTATAAAACTTATGTTAACTGATTGCGGTAGATATTAAAATTGCAATTGTAAATCGATTAAAATATGACAATTATTGACTAGAGATATTAACATCGGTTACGGTTACTCTATTATAAAAAATTGTAAGCGATTGCGAGATGTATAAAGATGTGGATAGCGTCTATAAAAAGCTAATAAAACAATCTAAAACAAAACCAGTGTAATAGGTTCTTTAGTTTTTACAAATTTGACTAATATTTATTCCTGATCACCCCACTACGGTAAAGCCAAGGTACAAGGTAAATAGTTTTGGCAGTCTACACAGTTTGTGACGCTTCTGGTGTTGAAGGTGTCCATGGGCCACCTTACCATCAGGCGATACGTCTGCTCGTTTGTCCGCCTATACTATAAAAAAAAAGCGGCCAAGTGCGAGTCGGACTCGCCCATGAAGGGTTCCGCAGCAGCAAGTAACATGATATAATTTTTATTTTATTTTTATATTTGTGTTGATTGAATAAAAGGTAAAATGCAGTTTACGATTTATGACGTATTAAAAAAAAACTACTTACTAGATTTCGTTCAAACCAATTTTCGGTGGAAGTTTGCATGGTAGTACATCATATATTTTTTTTAAATTTATCATTCTCTTATTTTAGAAGTTACAGGGGGGGGGACACACATTTTACCACTTTGGAAGTGTCTCTCGCGCAAAATATTCAGTTTAGAAAAAAATAATGTTAGAAACCTCAATATCATTTTTGAAGACCTATCTATAGATACCCCCATACCCCCAACACATATGGGTTGGATGAAAAAAAATTTTTTGAGTTTCAGTTCTAAGTAAGTTCTAAGTACCCCCAAAATTAATTGTTTTTTTTCTATTTTTGTGTGAAAATCTTAATGCGGTTCACAGAATACATCTACCTACCGAGTTTCAACATTATAGGTCTTATAGTTTCGCAATAAAGTGGCTGTGACATACGGACGGACAGACAGACGGACAGACAGACAGACAGACATGACGAATCTATAAGGGTTCCGTTTTTTGCTTGGCACGGAACCCTAAAAAATAGCACCAACAGTGCAGAAACGATTTTAATGAGATGTCAATAGATTCGTAATAATGACCCGGGTTATAGAGGCTAGGTATATAATTTTATCTAAAGTTTTACGTAGTCGGGTTATACTTTTAAGCCAAGTTCCTTTTTTAACCGACTTCAAAAAGAGGAGGAGGATTTTTTTTTGTATGTGTGTTCGCGGATAACTTCGTCGTTTATGAACCGATTTTGATGATTCCTTTTTTAATGGAAAGAAGATGTCCCGACGGTGGTACCATGACAAGGCAACTAGGATCCAGAGAAATCGAGGGGAACCCTAATTTTTTTCAGGCACGTACTATGTTTTTCGTATATTTTCTGAAGCTACTCCGGTATTTGCGTCTGGTAGTCATCATTTAATGATGATGAGCTGATGATGAGAGGTACAACTCCTTAACGGTTAGGAGTTGGAGGATAAATCTTTAAATGTCATATTATGTATGTATGTTACCTTTAGTCGTATTCTTTCAAGTTATTTAGGTAAGCTGATGATGGAAGGTACAACTCCTCAACGGTTAGGAGTTGGAGCATAATTCTTTCTTTAGGTAACTCGCCTGCTTCTATTTCATCACGACATTTAAGCTTGGACACGATTCCTATTGCCCCGTAGACCACGTTCTCGATAACAGAAATCTTGCATCTCAACATAATTTTGGAAACTGAGCATACTAAGTTTTAATACGTGTTCAAACCACTAAAGTTATTCGCATCAGCAGAAATTATATGAAATAGTTCAACTTACTGATAACCAATGATTGTTTGCACTAAAAATGGAAAAATAAAAACGTTTTTAAAAAAAAAATAACCGACTTCCAAAAACCATCCAACGAAAACTCCCTGTCAAAAAACACTAAAAAGCGTAAAATAAACTGGCTCTTCATAAATTGCTATTTGCCAATTCTTGTCTATACCTAATTCTTTATTCATTTAAATAGTAGTATTATTATGTGTGCTAGGTACCTAAAATCTGTTTTAAGTCGGCGCCAAGCCAAAATTTAATAGGAGGTACCGCACTCGCCGCTGCCGGATAGCTAGCCAACCCAAGCGGGCAGACATGCGCGGGCTGATGCAACGTCGTTGATGATACTCTCGAAATATAGCGAGTGTGGTAACTACTATTCCATTTGGCTTGGCGCCGACTTCAAACAGATTTTAAGTACCTAGCACACATAATAATACTACTATTTAAATGAATAAAGAATTAGGTATAGACAAGAATTGGCAAATAGCAATTTATGAAGAGCCAGTTTATTTTACGCTTTTAAGTGTTTTTTGGCAGGGAGCTTTCGTTGGATGGTTTTTTGGTTATGCGTTTTTATTCCTACTTCATACCAATCGTTTGTTTTTATGGCGAAATTAGTACTTAGGTAAAAAATATCAACTATAGCCTGACCTGCTAATCCACACACCTTTATGTAATCTTGTTATCCGAATTCTTTAAGTTAGTGTATCGCCTAAAAGTAAAGTAACTCGCACGACATATCTATACTAATATTATAAACGCGATAGTTTGTAAGTATGGATGGATGGATGTTTGTTACTCTTTCACGCAAAAACTACTAAACGGATTTGGATGAAACTTTACAGTAATATAGCTTATACATCAGAATAACACATAGGCTACTATTTGCCGCGATAACCGACATATACGCGGGCGGAGCCGCGGGCAACTACTAGTATACTATATTATCTACATAGCTAATCCACGGAACTTCGTCTGCGTTTCTAAATTCCTGTTATTTTTACTTTTTCATTGATGCTTGGCTCTTACAGATACTCGATAGGTAGGCTAGTACACACTAAAAGAACTTTTCAATTCGACTGTACTGTATACTGTATATTCAAACAGTACTTACTATTCAGTACAGTACAATACAGTTCAAGAAACAAACTCTCCAACTTAATAATTTTGGTGTAGATTATAGTAATATGTAACAATAACACTCACACATAGTCGTCTGATCCTGTACTAGACAGGGTCTTTACTATATATTTATATACTTTTATATATACAAATGTTTTAGATGATTTGCAACCAGATTCAGAACAGAATCGTGCCCTTCACACAATAATTATAATTTGTCTCCGGTGGGATAGAATAGAACCCACTACACTGACTTAGCAGTCCGGATCACTAACCGCTAGATCCATAAGCTTGTCTAATATTAATATAGGCATATACCGATAATCATTAATCGGTAGATGTGCTTTAACGACTGTAGGAAACGTACAAGAATAAATCGGCCCAAAACTTGACACGCTTAGAATAAAAAGTTCGACCTTGAAAAAGTGAAAATCAATAGCGCATGTGAGCGCAAGTGCACCATTATGCCGTCAGCTGATCTCTTGTTAAAGGTCAATGCACTGTTTATTGTTCTCTCTGCAACTTCCATAGAGAAAAAACTGCATCAGTTAAAAAAAAGTGTGACGGTCCATTATGAAAAAACTCAACCCTACCGCCTGAGTCGCGTGGCAGGTACCCCACACACAACCCTTTACAAAAACGCTTACAAAAAAAGCTCAGGGAAGCGAAAGGGTAAAAAAGGGTTGATATTACGCATGCGCCCCGCGGGATCACTGCCCCCGTTACTCATTTTAAAATTTTGAAACGCACATTTAGTTTTTCAAATGAGTTTTTTTATTCATCTGACTCGATTATTTTTTTATGGATTTATTCAAAACAGGGTAGTAAAATAAGGGTTCATAACAACTACAAGGATTACTTTAACTAACTTTAATCTCCGTAATATTAATTTCGTTTAATATTAATGAAACTTGGTAATATGCAAACGCATTGCAGTTTGTTATTTCTGAAACTATTAATATTTGAGTCTAACAATTTTGTTAGAATAAAAAAACGTAATATCAATCCTCTTTAAATATTCATTTTCTTAGATTAGTCGTGTTTTTTTATAGAAGTTAAAGTAGGCAGCTAAACTTTACTTAGGCATATTAGAATGTATCTATTAGTTGTAGGACTATTTTCTAAGTAGAGCCTTGTGTCCAGGAGTGAAATGTTTAATCCTGTTGTTGGTAACATGGTTATGTTACCTTGATGATAAATTTTCTTTAAGATCTTTAGAAAATAGAAGATGGATGGGTGACTTGTGCACCTTACACACAAAATTGTACAATCGATAGTAATCTCGTAGAAAAGATTGAAATTAAAATACCCACGCGATCTGTACGTATACCACAATTATTTAGTGTTCCACCCAGCAAGAATAATGTGCACTAAACAGAATGTGCAGGAACTATAATACCGTGTGCTCACAGTTGGATGTCTTTCACGAAAGCCTCAAAGCTTTCAAATCTTCTCTCCTTCGTTATAGCAAGCTTTAATTTTAATGCACATCTTAGTTTTGTATATATATATATATATAGTGTGTATCTAATTATGGTTAGCTTTTCTTTTTATCTTATAATTTTCATATAATATTTAACCCTATGCCAAAGCAAAGCACTGTCTACTGTCAAAGTTGTGTACATTTGTAACTGGATGGCAGGTTTACTATAATGTACTGTTAAAACTGTTTTTTGTATTTTTTCAATCGTTATCTATATCTGTACCTATTGAATAAAATAAATAAATAAACGTCCACCTGTCCACCCTCAATAAGAATAGGTATATGGTGCTACTAGATGATACATAATACAAATGGGTGTATTTTATTACATCCTAAACCAATGTTTTATAGCAAGTTAATATATAGAAGTAAGTTTAGCAATCGCGCTCATTTATTATGTATATATATATATTATATATATACATAATAAATGAGCGCGATTGCTAAATTAGACTCCTTTTTCGATATTAGATTTGCGATATTAGACTCCTTTTTCGTTTCTTTTGAAATAATTTGTTGTATATATATATATATATACAACAAATTATTAAGCAAACATTATATTTTTAAAAATTGTGTGTAAGTTCATAACTTCACAAATAGTCTAACATTGTAAATGTGTAATTGTAGCAATTACAAGGAATATTAGAAGTTAAAAGGATACACGATGTATCCATTTAACATAAAATTATCGTTACATTTAGAACATTATTAGGAAGTGCCTCAGGGCTCTAATACGAACAAATTCAACATTAACGACAAACACACGTAATTCGATAATAATACAAACATTTGCAGCA
This sequence comes from Diaphora mendica, assembly GCA_949125395.1. Taxonomy (NCBI): domain Eukaryota; kingdom Metazoa; phylum Arthropoda; class Insecta; order Lepidoptera; family Erebidae; genus Diaphora; species Diaphora mendica. The sequence continues at coordinate 35,440,957 of OX421310.1, read as the reverse complement.
AAAAAACACGCACAAAGCTACCAAAAGCGGAGTGAAGCTATAATTAACAAAGATAAATATCGTTTATTACAGTTAGGAAAGTCGATTAGAAAAAAACTACCCCTTTCACCCCACAATTTGTAACCCGTACAGTGGGCGCCGCGCGTTGCCGTCCGAGCCGACACGCATAAAAACTTACGACCGCTGGTAACTGTGGAGTGAGCTTCGGATTGTATGGTAACTATGTCAAAACCCCGTAAGAATTTCAATAAAATATTGAATGCTGTAGGTAATTACAAAAACCCATATTGAGAATTATCCTCTGAGACAAAAACAACAGGGACCGGGCAATGTACATAGAAACCTGCGACTTAACAATAACTAACACCTTACCAGCCTTTGAGATGGGAATGTATACGCTTTTCTTGTAAGATTGATGGCAATAATGTTAGTGTTATTTAGAAAAGCCAAAAAGTTTTGTATATTCATACATTTCACTTGTTTTCCTTTTTATGGATTTGTATGTACACCATTTCAATTTGTTCACAATGCAATTATCGCCAATTATATATCCAAAAGATTTCCACATTCAATGTTGTCTGAAAGACATCAATAAAGTATTCCAGTGAAGCTACATCTTTATGCAAAATTATAAGTCACGCCGATCGCACATACTGTGGTACGGCTAGCGTACATTTGAATAGCTTATTGTTAAAAATGGCCTAAATATGAGTTAAGTAATCGCAATATATTCAGCATTAATTTAGAAAATATAAATATGTATAAAATAAATTATTGTATTTTGTTGGGTTACTTATTTATTTATTTGTTTATAAGTGTCATTGGCTACAAGCCTACAAAGTATCTAAAATACTTTTTTTATAAAAGCCTTCTCCATATATACGGACCCGTAAGGAAAAAATGTTACAGTTACATAACGCTTTTCCATAATAATAGAATCATTATCGAAAAACAGAAGAGCGGCCAGCTGATTTATTAGACGATAATGGTTGCTGTCATAAATAGCTTTTTTCTAATGAACCTTTTTTATGCGTTCGTGCACACACCGGGCTCACAGAGCACAGCTTTTTATTAATGCACTGTTACTAATTACGTATGCATGTTAGTTTTTTTTAAGTATTCCTCATAGAATAGGACTCACCTTTTATTATAATCGAAAAGTAAACTTTTGATAAGTTATATAAATAACCGTGAATTTAGGTTATGAGGAAAACAATCCTTCAGTTGTTTTTTTAATAAGTAGTTAGGTGTATGGAACAGGTTCAACGGTATCTCAGGATATTTAAAAACTATAGGAAAATAATTATTTAAAAACCATGTGAAATATATTTTAGTTAGTAAAGACTACATCTCATAAAGAAAGAATACCCATTACACAATGAATGTAACACATGAAACCAAACAAATATTGAATTAAAAAACCCAACAATTATTGGCCAGCGATGTCACTCACATATGTTGCCTGACCTTGACAAATGCACACGAGCTCAATCCTCGAACATTGATTTATAACATTCCTTTCTCTTCAAACAGAATCAGCAATCCTCGTAGAGTTACCGTAGAGCATGCCCAATACATTCAACACGCGCATAATTTTATCAAAATTACGTTCCGACTTAAAACGACTTAAAAATTCAGCGTTTCCCCGTTGAAAAAAAGAGTTAATATTGATCGTAGATTTCTCGTCGTGGGGTGCAGCGGCCGGCTGAGTCACCCCACGGTTTTTTACTCACCCTAAGTTATATTTTTTGTAAACCCCCCTCCCCCCGGCCCGCTTTAAAGGATGAGTAGTCTCTATGGAAACGACTCGATCTAATTTATAGGCGGGAGAAAGTACGGATTGCTTAATTAAGAATTTAAAATGTGTCTGCTGAGTAATTAATTATAAATTTTCACTCCAACGACTAAAAGCGCGCGATATTTTTTTTCTAATGACATTTTCTACTGTAGAGGCTCTGAGAATTTAATTAACGCAGGACAAAGAGCTTCTCTTAGAAGCAGTACGAATTATATTTCTTGGCCTTTTTGTCTTTTGGTATGTGCCGAAATTTAATTAAGTTGACTTATTCGATTGTTTTTAACAATACATTATAACTACAAACAATACCAATCCTTTTAACAATAGTATCTCTGTTTTCTATCAAATAACTAACTTAGGCTTAATGTGTTATAAAATGATAGACTAATAATAATTTACTGTAGCGACAATAAAGTTGGTTGTTCGTCTGACGTGTGTGTTTATGAATACGCAAGGGTTGTTTAGTCGGGCGCGGGAAAGTAGCGGCGAGGGCACGCGCGGCTTAAAAAACTGTGGGTCACGGCCTCCGAGCGCTCTCAGTCAGCGTGTTTTTGTGCCGCAGAACGCGCGTCCCTCACCAGCCAGCGCTCGCGCACCTTCTGCATCAACTCTTATTAGGTGAGCTTGTTTATTTTATAATATTTATTAAAACATAATTTACGCAAGTGCTTCGTGATAATCATAAATTCCACGGATGTACTTGTTAATACATGTTTTCTTAAACACCTCTGAGTACAAATTTGGTGTATTTGTAACTGCTGTCTTCAGCACACAGCACATCTCTATTTCAACCTAGGTATGATATGAAGCTTATATTTAGTCTATACGATATAACTCTCCTCACAACCAAACTAGAAATGAAGGTATTTAGGATTACAAATGTATTGCCTATATTTGAATATAGAACCTTTCACTAATTACCCGACCTAGCTATACTGATGATATCAGACAAAAACGTTCTCTAATACTATATTTTGGCAAAACCCGCCAATTGAGTTAAATAGTTTGAAGGAAAATAGCAAAAATAGATTTGTAATTCTAATTGAAAGGTTGTCTAAAACTAGTTTCAAGAACACTCCCAAACGAAGTAGAGCTGCGGAGGGGCAACGCTTTTGGTTCTCACACACTGTAGATATTTAGCATACAATGCGCCACGACTAGTAGGTAAAACGAGTCGCGCAAACTAAGTAGGTATTACAATTTTAATAATGTAATAATATTTATTATCCTTTCTAATCCTTATAATGTGCACGTTCTGTCGATACTTTGAATACCTAGGCTTTGATTATGAATTACTAGTTGTTGTCCGCGGCTCCGCCCGCGAATATGTCGGTTATCGCGGCAAATAGTAGCCTATGTGTTATTCTGATGTATAAGCTATATTATTGTAAAGTATCATCCAAATCCGTTCAGTAGTTTTTGCGTGAAAGAGTAAAAAACATCCATCCATTCATCCATACTTACAAACTTTCGCGTTTATAATATTAGTAGGATGTGCAGTTCCTCAGGTTTGTCACTGTTTAAGAGTCCAGTGCTAGATATAGACCTCTCGTAAGATATAAGTCTTTGGGATACAATACCACGCTGCCCAGACGAGTTGGTATAGTGTTTGTTTATTTGTTTCAAGTTTTACTTCTCAAACTGATCAATTTCCCTAACTTATAGATTACAGTAATTTTGGTTTGAATGTTTCGTGAACGTCAATTGAAATTCTATTTATATCTACAAATATTCTAATCATATCGCCCTTCCAGCATTAGGATGAAAGTTAAATGATTTTTGTAAATATTTTAACGGTTTTTACCCAAATACCTACCTAGTCACGTGGAATTTTATTTACCAAATTTATATAAAATTTTTCATTTATATTTTTTGATGAAAACCACATTGCTGTTCTACACTTCCATATTAATCAAGCTTTCTTGTTTTAATAATGAATTTAGTCAAAACTCATGAGGACATCCGCTGTAGCAGTGTGTCTAGATAGCATCTAACAAGCTAGCAGGCGTATCTAATTAAACTACTATGGCCATTTTATAGGCCTCATACCTACTTCAATGATGGGATGAAGTACTTACTTTTTTAGTACAACCTCATGTTCATTTACTGTTATGACTCCTTGTCGCTCGATGGACTCGAGTTCATGCGTCAATATACTTATTTTTTATTTCAACATGAATTTATTTTTCTAGTATGGAAGTCGAACCTCTGGCTTAGAAGTCAGTGTCACTACCCACTAGAAAAACAGGCTGGTAAGTATTTGGAGGTGGATATTATAATTAATTCTTACCTCAAATTAAGCGATAAGTTGAGTTATGGTGTCAAGTGAATTATCATGCTTGAAATCACATAGGTACATACCAATGTGACAGCACCACCTACTCAACTATTCAATTGTAGATTTTTAAAAACTTATACAGTACCTACCTATTTAGCAAAATATCAAGAATGAAAATATAAAACCTTAAATCAGAATGGTAAAAAGTTAGTCAAGGAGTTTCTTACTCTTATATATCACAATATAACAATACAATGTCACAATATAACAATGTAAAAATCTTGCAGCTATCAGTAAGAACGGCGCATGATTGGTTAGCTCATGGCTGTGCAGCAATGACTCCAAACCTTTTATATTTTTTTCTTTGGTCGACTTCGTTCTCATTCAAGTCTCTTAGTGAAAAAAATATTGTAAACCGTATTATTATTTTTTAAAAGGAGCAACAATGGAGTTTCTTGCCAGATTCTTCTCCATGAAGGGTAGGCAGCACTTGGAACTGGCGACTAGAATCACTCGATTTTTTAATATTAAATATTGACTATTCATAAGTGCCTGTAAAATAAGTGCCTATATGAATAAAATATTTTTGAGTTTGAGTTTGAGTTTGAGTTTATCTTTTCAGCACTGCTCCACAACGACTAAACTAACCTAATAAGTACGGTATTGATCAATGAGATTTGCTGATCATAATAATTAGATCGTGTGGGTTAGGCAAAAAAAACAATGGCGACAATGCTACCTAATGAGCCATAAAGAAGAAAACGATACGTAGAGCAAGGCGTAGACAAAAAAGGGCGCGGCAGGGGAAAGTGTGGCTTGCGGGGGCGGCGCGAGGAAATGGCGGGAGAGCTAAATTAATTTGCGCGCTCCCGCCAAACAAAGGCACGCTAATGGAACGCGCCGAATGGAAAAAAATGCCACCGTCCGTTCTCCGGCGACTTATTTTTTTTTGTAAATACAACCTTTGACTTTCCCAAATGAATAACATTACACCCGTCGAAGTTCGTCGACGTTTGCTTTGTCCCGATTTAATGAGGAAGACGAAAACGCGATACTCGCCCCGCGAATTTCATAATTGTTCGCTCAAAACAAACTTAGCTTCTGTTTTAATTACTTCAAGTGAAAACTTTTTGATAGAAAAGAATATTTCTTTTGTTTTCGAAAATGTTTTGTGGCACAATGAAATGTGAACAACATCCGGCTACTATTGTAAATACATAAGTATAGGTTTAAATAAAAAACAAAAGAACTTATGAACTTACTTTTTAAGGCAACAAAATATATTTACTGTACAGAGTTACAGACCACTGTACCACAGTAAGCAACCCTCATCCTACCCAATTCCTACTCCAAGCTACTGAAAAGCACTACAATGCAATTGTACTGCTTTTGCACAGGGTTGCCAGATGGCAGGGAAATCCGGGATTGTCCTGGAATTTCACGTCTTGTCCCGTGTCCAGTAATTAGACCTTATTGTCCCGGATTCTGAAAACCTACAAACTTTGTAACAACATAAACTAACAACTAATTTCCCACGATATTGAATATTTAGTTCGCATATCTGAAAACTGCATGTTAGGCGCTTCCGAAATCAAACGTCCACAAATATTACTAATTTAAAGAAAGTAGTTTGATTATTTTTATATTGTTTTTTATTAATTTTGATGTACCCAGTGTCACTCTCACGACTAAGACGAATCTATTGATACCGCTCACATAAAAATACGACAAGCCATTTAGGCTCTAGGGCGTGCCATAGACCCATATATACATACACTCGAAGAACATAATCCTCCTTCTTTCGCAGTCGGGTAAATATACTAGCACTTTTGTAGCACTTGTGGCAGCTAAAGATATAATACCTTACAAGACATTTTGATCATTTGATATAAAAAAATACAATAATTTACAGTTTTAGATCATTAATTCGTTAAGTAAGTGCCATTCCACACACAAATTTTTCCAGGAATTTCATTTGTAATAAAAGTTTATTCCTCACATGCCACAAGTCTCGTTCTACCGCAATACGTTAAAGTGGGGGTGATAGCACGACACTTAATGATGTTTTATAATTGGGCAGCATTTGAATATACTACCCTTATTTTACATGCTGTCTTGCGTTTGTTTCAAATTAACTTCTATTATCCACTTATGCAGGGAGTTATAAAATGTGAAGAATGTTACTTATTTAGAACATGTGATAATGATACAGTTATATGTTTATACTTTATCGAGTAACCTACGTGTTGGTTTAAAAGTCACGAAGTTGGAGAATTAACTCTTTTATACTTCAAAGTAAACTGCTTTGTTGGTCTGGCGGCTAGCGTATGCGACTTCAAGGAGTCTCGGGTTCGATTCCCGAGTTGGGCCAAATTGGTATATCGTGTCTTTCGTATATGAAATTCTTATTAACCGGCCGGGAGTATGGAAGATGGCGGTGTTTCCCGCTCGTGCCTCAGAGAACAAATTAAGCCCTCGATCTCGGTTGCCATGAACATCTATGGTAATCGTTATGAGTAACCTTCGAATTCATTTTCTACCCTCAGGGTTGCGGGAGATCCGATGCCGATCGCTCCGTGTAAAAACTGATATTCTTTAGACAAAACCGGGTTGAACTTAGTGCAGACCCCAAATAAAGAAGAAAAAAATACCTACTTCAAAGTAAAGAACATTTAATAATTTTCGTTAAAATACTTTAGTTAAGTTGGTGGTTACATGTTAGAAGAATGCTTGTTAATATAGTTAAGCTAAATGTGTTCACGAAGGAGTGTGGTCTCGGTTCATTGCAGTTTTTGGTTTCCTTAGACATTTTTTACTGCCAGTCAACATATTAACAGTACCTACTTATTACAGGTTGAGTGTGAGTTCAATGGTGTGAGTATAGTTACGCGGTTATACGAGAACAGTAATTTTGTGAAATGAATCCAATGTCTTTTACAAAACTTAAAATATGCTTAACGCTGGCTTTTAGTGAGACGATGGCAATTGGCACTACGGTTACTTAAATTAATTAGAAGAAAGATAAGAAAGTTTAAATTCGATATTATTTTATTAACGGGAAAATGATTTTGTTTGTTTGTGTTTGTTGCGCTGTTAATTTCATGATGAAATTTTGCTTTATAGGGTTTATTTCATTTAGATAAAATACTCAGTAGGTAGGTACATCTCGAAGTCGTGTCGCGGACTAAAACTGTTTATAAATGCAATTAAAAATCTACGCAAATCGATTTTCCGTAGTAATATGGATAAAAGCTAAACTGTTTGACTGCCTCGGTGGTCTCGCGGTTGGCCTGTGCGACTGCTGATCATGAGGTCTCGGGTTCGATTCCCGGGTCGGACCAACTGTTTGTATGATCTACAAATATTTGTTTCGGAGTTTGAGTGTTTTCTATATATAATATGTATGTATTTACAAAAAAAAAAGTATATATGTATTTGTATCAGTTGCCTAGTACCCATAACACAAGCTCTGCTTAGCTTGGGACTAGATGGCGTTGTGTGTTTTTTTTTTTTTTTTTTTTATACTAACAACTCCAACATTATCGGAGCCTATTTCTGCTTATACTTTCATACCAGTTCTCGCTTTTACTACTGCTCGTACTTCCATTCCTCATACTGTATCTTTCTTTCATTCATCCTTTCACACTCTCCAGGTGGGACTCCTGGCTATTTCCTATTCTCTATGTTTTGTCTGTTTTCTTATTACAGGGGGTTTTCAATAAGGTTTTACGCTATTATTTTATTTGACAACTTGTGTCCTTATCACATATTACATTATGTTTCTTATTTCTATTTACAAACTTAAATTAAAACTTGATTTTCCACTACAGCAGTGTACAGGTTAACTGTAATCTTTCTTTACACATTCCGTGTCCTTATTGTCTATATTACATATGCATTCTATTTTTACAACCAAATTACACATCTTAAACTAAAACTGAATATATTACTGCACAACTTACTTTAATTACTTATATTACTGTGACTATATTATGATTTACTAAAATAAACATATTATTTTGGAATCATAGTATTTTAAATTGCCTTTTATCTTATTACCCATTTTATTTATGTTAGTACAATATTGTATGTATATACTTATATTATTATGGCGTTGTGTGTTAGATGTCCGAAATATTTATTTATATTTATTTTATTTAAGTAAACACAAATCCAATATAATAAATTACCCCAAGGCGAATGGGCAATGAAAATTCAAATTATTATTATGAATATATCATCGATCTCCAGCAGTTATAATTAAAAATGTATGCTCAGATATAAGAGATATTAAACTGAATTCTACTCTTTTTGACCGCCTATAACACTTCAGGTAAAGGTATTGTTGATCATTGATAGTACTGTACTATTGTTTTGTTTTACTTGTGTACAATGAAAAATTATTACCTACATAAATATTCACTTCTAAATGTTCTGCAAATGCCGTTGTCTTAATTACCTGAGTACCTATAACAGTGAAAACATTATCTTATATATAAAATTCTCGTGTCACGATGTTAGTTACCATACTCCTCTGAAACGGCTGGACCGATTTTTATGAAATTTGGTGTGCATATCGGGTAGGTCTGAGAATCGACCAACATCTATTTTTTATACCCCAATTTTTTGTTGTTGTGGCAAAACAACGTATGCTCAGCTAGTTAAAGATAAAAACTGAAAGTCAATCATTAAAGGTTAATTGTTTTTTCACAAATAATTACTTAGTATCGCTATAATATTCAAAATACTGTGACGTTAGCAGTCGATGATAATGTGTAAGATAGTAAGTAGTAACTGTGTAGGAATTTATGATGAGTGTAAATGTTTAAATAATTAGTTTTGTTGATATGTTGACTTGTAGCATGCGCATGTACTTAAACTGGTTTTCCTGAAATTGCGGCAATACAAGAGATAGAAAGCATTCGATAAATCATAGAAGCTATCAAGTTATCTTTACGTCTCACTCATTGCTATCTCGTAACGTGTAGTCACACATATTATCGGAGTTCATTCACGACGTTCATTCAGCTTTGGCCATGTTAATGAGCATACTCCTTTGTAGTAGGACTCTATATATCTGCGGAGTGGATGGCGTTATCTCCCGTCGCGCGATGCCGGAAACAATGAGCGATGATTATCTAAATGTACCTGTTCGTGAGCGGCTTTTTGTCGCTAGCAGATATTAATGTGCGTATCATTACTTGACGCGGCGCGATTTATGCTCACCCAATTAAAAGTTGCCAGTGCTGAAGACGTGAAATTAGTGGAATTCCCCTACATTTATCAAGACATCAACGTTGCCTCGCGCTTCGTGAAACTTCCCAAATTTAAATTAGAGACGATTTTTACAGCTACCACCCGCCTGTGGGGGATGGGGGGGACGCTACCCTTTCCTTATAACGAGGAAGGCCTCATGCATTTTTATGTGCTTCTTTTTTCGCCGGCGTTTTAAACAAGGGGGTGAGCGTGGGGTGAGCCGGGGGGTGAACTTTTTTATTCGCGTCTTGATAAGTTAGGGTTGAAATTAGACGTTCGAGTTTCGCTCGCGGAATTCATAATGACGAAAATTAATAAGTTTTCTTTTGAGGGTCCTCCAAAGTACAGCGTTCATCGAATCCTTATAAATGCATAGTAGTCTGTCATGCATTTACGCTCACGAGAAACTTACTGAACGTTATATTATGGCCCACTTTCAGTATAAGAATTGCGTTTACTTTAATATAGGTACATATACACATTGTCTTGAAATCCACTTATAAAAATCAATCACAAGTTAAATAGGTACCAAAGCAGATATACATACCTACATACTTCTTACAGAGTGTATGTACGTGTACCTACAAAATCTGTATACTTACCTTAATGAAGTCATAGTCTGTACTCCCAACAGGTTAACAGAAGTGTAGATAACAGGTAGGTTAGATAGATGAACTGATTCTTAATAGTTTAAAACTATGTGGATTATATGATGTCATAATCCACACGATCAGAATTTACCAATAATTATCTTGTCATCATTTCCTAGGCGTCCGGTGAAACGATTTAGCCTTTAATTAACCCCAACAATGTACTTAACGAAAGCTTTATTCTAAGATGCGCAATTGAAATTGCTTTCTAAAACTAATAGTTTTAATAAGATTTGGTTTCAGGAAAAGCTTACCAGTAATTACTTACTGGTAGGTAATGGTTAGTTTCGGGGGTAATTGTGTTTACGTACGTGCGTGCGGTCCTAAGTTCGTAATCAGAATTCGACAATTTTTTATTGAATTTCTATTAATGTATGTTTAATTGCAGCGCTGGTCACCAGTAATAGTCTGTCTAAACGTGTCCAAAAGTGTGTAACAAAGAAAATAAGTACTGACCATATGTTGCAAATGGAACTAAATGGTCACTAAACTAAAATTCCCTAAAATTATCTTCTCTTATTTTAGTGTACCGATTTCCAAAATGCTATTTTAGTATGTATGCATTTAGATAACGTCTATTTTGAAATCATATATCGTCATATTATAGTCAATCTTTGATCTCTCAAACGTCGTTTGACAGAGTAAACTCATCTATACTAATATTATAAAGCTGCAGAGTTTGTTTGTTTGTTTGTTTGTTTGTTTGAACGCGCTAATCTCAGGATCTACTTGTCCGATTTGAAAAATTCTTTCAGTGTTGGATAGTCCATCTATCGAGGAAGGCTATAGGCTATATTTTATTTTCATAAAAAATAGAGATCCGTAAGAAAATTGCTATTTTGTAACCCAAGGTGTGAAATCGAAAACCTATTTTTGCGTGCGCTGCAAAAAGTATTGACAATAGAACAAAATAATGTATTACGGATTTGTAGGTCCCATTAAGATCTACAAAAAAGTCCGCGAGAGCATATATCTAACTATCATGGTTTAGTCACAATAACCGCTTTTGTGTTCAAAAAAATTATTAAATCGTCTGAAGAAAGAAACTACGTTAAATGTGTATCGTAATATTAATCCTTACCTAAATAAAGAATTATGTTATCAAGGGTATTTATGTAGAAGTAAAATACTTTTTGTTTCATCCCATTCAGACATTTCGTTTAGAAGTTATCACGAGTATAAGACGCTAAGAGTTGGTACCTATTATTGAGTTATTTGCCAAAGAGTTTTTATCAACATATTACCTAATATTAGTCTTTATCCAAATAAATGTGTTGTTGATTATGAGTATTAGATCTTAGAAGAGTATAATAAATACATCTATACTAATATATAAAGCTGAAGAGTTTTTGTTTGTTTGAACGCGCTAATCTCAGGAACTACTGGTCCAATTTGAAAAGTTCTTTCAGTGTTAGATAGCCCGTTTATCGAGTTTATCTATATCGTCACGACCAATAGGAGCGGAGTACCAATGAAGAATGTTTCAAAAACGGGGGGAAATTATTACGCTACGGGCAATAGGAGACGCAAACGACGTTGCGTGGGTCATCTATACTAATATATAAAGCTGAAGAGTTTTTGTTTGTTTGAACGCGCTAATCTCAGGAACTACTGGTCCAATTTGAAAAAGTTCTTTCAGTGTTAGATAGCCCGTTTATCGAGGAAGTTTATCGAGTTTATCTATATCATCACGCTATGACCAATAGGAGCGGAGTACCAATGAAGAATGTTTCAAAAACGGGGGGAAATTATTACGCTACGGGCAATAGGAGACGCAAACGACGTTGCGTGGGTCATCTATACTAATATATAAAGCTGAAGAGTTTTTGTTTGTTTGAACGCGCTAATCTCAGGAACTACTGGTCCAATTTGAAAAAGTTCTTTCAGTGTTAGATAGCCCGTTTATCGAGTTTATCTATATCATCACGCTATGACCAATAGGAGCGGAGTACCAATGAAGAATGTTTCAAAAACGGGGGGAAACTATTACGCTACGGGCTATAGGAAACGCAAACGACGTTGCGTGGGTCAGCTAGTTTTTAATATGTTTAGTTTAGTTTAGAGAGTTTTCGAAAAACAGACTTAGCACCAATATTTAAAGATAACTAAATGTAGGTTTAAGTTTACGCTACATCGAGTAAAATATTTGAGTTCCTATACCTATATAATACATCATGACAATCAGTTTTCTGTACGATCTACGTTTGACTGCACGGATGGCCTAATGTTTTAAGCAGTACCCTTGCCGCTTCCCACTGTGCTGGTGTTGTGGGTTCGAGCCTCATATGGGACAATACATTGCTGTTCTGAGTCTGGATGTTCCTTGTGTCTATTTCATGTATAGTAAAGACCCCCGTGACACAGAATACCTATAGTATTTTCGAAACGAAACAATCAACAAAATATTTACATAAAATTTCTTTAGATACCCATATTTATAGCTTTCCGCTAACTGATATGTTGTTTCAATCTTGGTTATCATTTTTCTGTATACTAATAAAGTCTGTGGTGAGGGGTTAAAAGAACGAGATGTAATAGGCGCTGCATTAATGTGTACTTTGAGTTTCTCTTGATTCAACTTTGAGTTTTATGGATCAATATACGCAATACGAGGAGTATTTAGTCTTTATTACAACCTTTTATTTTTAACGGACTTCAAAAAAGGAGGAGGTTCTCAATTCGACTGTTTTTTTTAAAATATTTGTTACCTCAGAACTTTCGACTGGGTGAACCGATTTTGAGGATTATTTCTTTATTTGAAAGCTGGTGCTTTCCGTGGGTCCCATTTCAATTTGGTCCAGTTCGTGAAGTCGGTTTTTTTTGTTAAAATTTTTGTTTATATTATGTCAGATCATCTGTAATAGGAGAGGCCAATGTCCAGTAGCGGACTTCGATAGGCTAATGATGATGATGATTTGTAAATTTGTGTAAATTTCCAACTAAAAATATTCCAACTGACAAACTAAAAATTTACGGGTAAAGGTCCTGGCTAAACAGTAAAGTATAGTCTAATGCAGATGCAGAACTGATAACAAATAGTAACGAATTGTGAAGATTTAATCGATTAACATTTATTTTTAACCGACTTCAAAAAAGGAGGAGGTTATCAATTCGACTGTATTTTTATTTTATTTTTTATGTTTGTTACCTCATAACTTTCGACTGGGTGAACCGATTTTGATGATTCTTTTTTGCTTCCCACGTGGTCCCATTTCAATTTGATTCAGATTGAAGTCGGTTTTTTTTGTTAAAATTTGTAATTATTGGTATTAATCTTCTTAAAATCACATATTTTTAATTTTCTCAGGTTCTAAACATAACAGTGTACTGGGAAGTATGACTTCCATATTAATAAGGGATATATTCATCCTAATGCCAAGCATCCCGAATCATTTCATCCAATTTAATTTAAAATAATTTCAAAAAAGTATCAGCTATTACTTACCTTGGTATACAGAGCAAGTTTATCAAATATCGTTCAGCAGCGAACCTATGAAATTACAAAATCTAACAGCAGTATTAAATTGGTATATGATACGAAAAATAAGGTGCATAACATAAACCATATAGTAATAGTCATTTTGTATTGGTTTTTCTCAGTTGCTATCGAAATATACCTAATATCGTAGTATAATCGTATATCACCTGTAGGTTATGGCCAGAACATAGCTTTGATGACTTCATGACGCGTAACATGATGTGGCCATCTTATTATTACCCTTTGATGATTTATCGAAATCGTTGTCTCCACGCTGTAACAGGTCTTTTAGAAAGTCATTCTCCGCAGTGATTCATAACAAAATCATGTGGATATAAGCCTTCTAGCTGTGGTCAAATACCTATACCTAAGTACCTACTTAACTATTTTACAAAATTGTCACAAATGTTATAATGAAGCCATTGCGCATTTAGCTGTTCTATAAGCACATTTCTATAAAAAATAGTATAAATTCTTTATTAATATGGGAGGGTTCAATAAATGGAACCAAATTTCTTGTAACAAAAAGATGCTTTTATACACAAAACTTATTTAATGTCAATATATGTATAAGATAAAAAAAGAGGCAATCATTGTGAAGGTTATGTTATTTCCACACGACAGCCATTAGTTCGACAAGTAACACGGTCGGACACCACCGGCCGAGGCTGACGAGCGTCGAGTAGGTGCTATCGTGCACATGGAGACACTTGTTGAACGTATGTGCGAGCATGCGCGATCATACGGCCACATGACCGCATACACAACACACGCCGGCTTTTCTGTTTACCTACACATCGCGGAAAACTGTCACTTCGCGTGTTTACACCCACTACACAACATTATCTCCTTTACTTACTAACTTTAACCATACATATACCTATATGTACCTACATATTTATAATACGTAATGATTCCATACAATCTGTTAGGTAAATAGAACGAACCATAAACTTGCAACTTGATCGACTAAGTTTCATAAATCTTGAGAGGTAAAAACCATTGAAATATTCTTTTCATAACAACTTATTTCCACAAATGAATGACTATTATATTTCATCAAAGTTAGAAATTGGAGGAATCAGCGAAGCACCGTGAAGTCGGATTTGTGCAATTATAAGAATAAAAGAAAGTCATTAGTCCAATCAATCTGGGCGGGCGCGGCCACTCGGCGCTGAGCTAGTCTCGTATTATTATTCGCGTCTAATAACGTCGTTAACAACGCACATTAAAACAAAACAAACAGCGGTGACGAGAGCGGGAGCGGGCGCGGGCGCGGGCGGCGCCATCCTTCCTCGAATCCGTGTCATTAATTTACGTAATGCGTAGGTACGCGCTATCCCCAAATATTTAAGAAGCCTCCTCCGGGAGCGCCCGCTCCTCCACTATTCCCGTCCCGCGCGCCGACCGCCACCCACAACCCGCCTGCCGAGAATTATGGCGGCCGCCTTGTAATTATATTTTTTAATTTATCTTCCTTAGCGAATACAATGGAGGCGCCACCCCGCCACCGGAGCGCTTCTTTCTCATGCTGAATATTGTATCAGGCCGCTGAAAAAAGGAAAGAACGCTTTAATTACAAGCGAGAGAGCGACCGGCATTACACTCTAAATATTTGATGTTGTCTCTTTCTCGTAGTTGTTCGGCGGACTGCTCCACGGGGCGGCTGGCCGCGTCCTCAATAATTAAAACGCCTATTAACTCATTCCTCTTCAGGTGACCCCTCATTACGTACCGAATAAAAAATGTCCAACTCAACGTACACAACGTACTGATTGCTGCCACCCTTGTTAATTAATCCCCAGTAAACTCACTATTAATTCATTTTTGTACATATTCATTTTCAGGGTTATTAGTACCCTATAATAATAATTTACTTTCTATGGTTAAGTGTCTCAAACGAAATTTGTGTTTTAAATTTCTGTGTTAAATATTTAAAAACTAAAATAACTCGCAATCAGCAATTAATACGAGTACTCATAAACAAAGTAACGTTTCTTGAGTTCCTTTGATTGTTTTCTTATTAAAAAAATATATGAACTTATTTTATTAAACTTTGTAAGTTTACAACATTATAAAGGAAATTAAATTAACGTATACATACTATACAATATCTTCTTCTGAAATAATACACAGGTATAGTTAAATCAATTTACAACAAACAGGTATAAGTTAACCCAGTTTAACAGTTGTACTGCTAATAACAGTATTTAGGGACACGCAGGTCAAGTACCATGTTTGTGACTATAATCGTTATCTTTAAAAGCAATACACGTGTAAATCGAGGGTGTACACGTTGATTTATTACAGAACAACAGTCGCAAATTAAGGCGGATTCCGTCTCGCGGACACCCGTAGCTGCAGTACTTAGCGCGAGGAGACAAAGTATAAAGTAACACCCCTCAACCACCCACTGAAAAACGTCTCTAATATTCTTTTAGAAACGGTGGCATTTACGGGCTATATTTTATCCTGAATTTGCATACGCTCCTATTTCGTACCCGTCCTCTATTTTATGGGTGAGTATTTTTTTCATCCGGGGGTTAAGATACAAAAGGGTAAAACGCGAGAGCCGCACTGATAATTAAATTGCACTGTGGAGTGTGGGAGCATGGCTCAGTTACGCACGAGACAAGACCGTGCGCCTCGTAGTGCCGCGATGTCGACGACACTGACGCGATGGCGCGACATTATTATTATTGTTACACGACACATTAAACTCAGCGATTAAAACATTAATATTCCTGAGCAATAATCTAGTCTTTGTATCTTTATTCTGCATTTCATTACATCCCGATCGTAAAAACCAATTTTAGAGGTAGAGAATATAGTGTCTTATACGCTGTTTAATTTTGACTTTTAAGTGTACTCTTCCTTTCTTTTAGTCTTAGTAATGTTTTATTCTCTCGGCTGTGCCAGTAACTTACTGTCAGGATCACATCCGCCGTCATGAAAAGAAATCCAAATAATTTCTTATGTTAGTCCATTTAAAAAGTTACCTATCAATAATACTATCCAGGCCAGTTTTAGATGATGTCCATTCACCGTAACTAGCACCGCGCTTACAGACAACACACTCGCAACCCACTGATCAGACATATAAAGATTTACGTGATTAGATAGGCCTACACCTGTTACGATTCACAAGTGCTATCAAAAACTGTTTCCAGAAATTATCAGAAGTAACACAAAGACTACAATTACCAAAGTGTACGTCTAACAATCAGCTAGATGGTTACTTTTCTAAACTAGGTACACTTAAAATATAGAACTCAATATGTATGCATATGTCAGCGTTTATAATGTCTTGGGTATAAAAAATAAGTTGAAAATCTAGAATTTCTAGAATAAAATTATAATAATATAATAAATATTTCGGACATCTAACACACAACGCCATCTAGTCCTAAGCTAAGCAGAGCTTGTGTTATGGGTACTAGACAACTCATACAAATACATATATACTTTTTTTTTGTAAATACATACATATTATACATAGAAAACACCCAAACTCCGAAACAAATATTTGTATATCATACAAATATTTGGTCCGACCCGGGAATCGAACCCAAGACCTCATGATCAGTAGTCGCACACGCTAACCGCGAGACCAACGAGGCAGTTTAATATAATTATGTAAATAACTAAAACATGTTTTTTTTTTTTTTAAAGTGGCCTGGGAAACACATTCATTTATGGCTGAGGTAATTTAAGATTTTACTTAATGGTATACCTAATATTTTATAGTAATGTTCGTGTGATTAGTATTAGTGTGTATAAGTAGTGTGCATACAAGTGGTGTATGTTGTGTATATTCTCTATGTTTGTACTTGTGTGTTTGTATATTCATATTTATCCCTACTACTGTAGCTGTATGTTGTACCACTTGTTTATGGCTTAGGGCGCAAACAAACAAATGTTGCATTTGATGATAGTGACTACTGCTTTCATTTCATTGACGTTCTTCAAGTTTGAAGATTTGACTTTCGGTTACCTCGCTCAATCGATGATAAGCGACGAACGAATTGCTAAACACTTGTTCTATGAGTGGCTATGATAAACTCTAGTCTGGGCGCCGGTCGAACCAGTGCGGTGCATAATATTAATAATATGTGACGAAGACAATTATAACAAAAAAAAAACGACTTCAAGGACGACCAAATTGAAATTAAAGAATCATCAAAATCGGTTCACCCAGTCGAAAGTTCTGAGGTAACAAACATAAAATAAAACGTCGAATTGAGAACCTCCTCCTTTTTTGAAATCGGTTAATTATCCTCCCACGGTATAAATAGTTCTTTTTTTTTTATGTATGGCCCGCCAAAATGACTCTACTCTGCCTGATGGAAAGCATAAGCAGAATCCAAGAGTGGTGGTCACCATGCTCACTGCGAATGCAGACAATGCAGCATGGCGACCCACACCATGGCGGCCTAGTGATGCTACTGCATCTTTTAGTCTAGTCAACAAGTATGGAACTTGTTGACTAGACTATTTGGGCCTCCGGTCTCGCACTCACCAACGAAACACAACAGCACGAATGCTGTCATTTTACGTTGATTTTCTGTGCGAGGGTAGTACCGCCCCGGTCGAGCCGGCCCATTCATGCTGAAATCAGCGTGGCTCTACTACCTTCCAAACGTAACGTAAACAAATATGACTGATATATGCTTATTTAGAAAAACGACTAGTAATTAATGATTATTAAAAATTTCAACGTAGAGCAATAGTACGTCAAAGAGAAGGAAAACTTGATAATAATAACCCTTGACCAACCTGTGCTGAAGGCAAAAGCTCCTTTCTAAAGAGATACCTACCTATGTCCAGCAGTGGACTATTAAATGCTGTGATGATGAAATAATTTGTTTCCGCCTAAAGGTCGCCTTTTGTACATTAATTTATGCCGTATAAGTATTTTGTACTTTACAATAACTATAGAAATCCTAGTGTACAAACAAACATACTGTTATCTATCTACTCATGGCTTGTAGCTAGTTGATTTTGGGATATTCTTAACGTGGACTAGGAGTAGAAACAAAAGTGGCCCTAAAACACTTCCTTGGAGTATTCTGAATCTACGTTTATCATTAAATGCTATGAAATATATTTAGCTTTAATTCCGCTAGACAAATATCCAGGTCTGAAAGCAGGGCACAAATCCCACCGTCATGCATACTCACATGCACATATGGGTATCATGCATATGCAGCACACATACAAAACAAGTGAGAAATAATTAGCATGCCATGCAACCAAACCTATACTCGACACGTGTTTCGCCCCTTCACGGGGCATCCTCAGGAGATGTTGACTCGTCGAGCGTTTGAGCTCGAATGAGCTAGCCGCACCGCTGTCGGCCCTTTATATACCGTTTCGATGACGCTATAATAACGGTCGATACAATGTCATAAAGACATCTGTGCCGAACTACCTGCAATCATACTTAGAAGTGGTGATGGAATTAAGTTTGTTTGGTCATTCAACAGTGTATATGCATTATTATTGTTATGTTTTGATATTTCTAACTGTTCCAACACACTCAGCCGGAAACCCTTATCGCAAACATGCAGAATGTTATAGGTATTGTTGCCGCTCAAGGAGTGGCCGGTGTCGATTAAATGTTTTGCGAAATGTGATTTATCTGAAAGGCCATTCCTGTGAGCGGCAACATGTTCCCTGTACCTAATTTCGAAACTACGGCCTGTCTGACTCACATAGACCCCGGTGCAATCATTGCATACTAATTTGTAAACTCCGGATTTTTTTGAATTTTTGTCTCGCGGAATTAAAGCTAAATATATTTCATAGCATTTAATGGCATGGATTTCCGCAAAGTAACGCCTGATTCCATAACTTATCTACGTTTATCAGCAAATCATAACTACAGTTATAATTGGATACTTATTAGTCGTTAGGTACTAGATTTTTCAAATTGCATTTTCAGTATTTTTTTCTCTTCAATTAACATTTTTTAATAATATTTAAATGAAATATATTTTTATATCTTAACGCCGTGTCTTCAAACAGTCGCGATAATAATTTAACTAACAAATTAGGAGAAATCTTACCCAGCTCTAAGTCAAATTACCATAATTGCTAATCAAATGTTGTAGGAGTATCCTCGTCGGCACGGCCGCTACGCTCTGTACTAATTACAAATTCTAATTTCCTCTCTTGTTTCATAGGCCCTTTGAATTTGTAAATTATTGGCTCTGAGTCTGCTTAATGCTATCAAATGAATACTCAATTCCCCGCTAAGTTATATCTTAACAAGTCGAATAATATCCATCCTTAGTTAAATAACGCTTTTTAAACTTTATATTCAGTCTCGCAGTCAAGTCATTTATATAAATATAGTAAAATATTTTCTTTCTTCTTTCACAATGTTTGAAACGAATGAAATGTGTCAAAGTGTTTCCTTCTTATTTCGCAAGCTTTGATAAATTTGATATGTGTACTTTTAAATTGGAATGAACCAGCGATGACTATTCAACAGGCTTGATACGAAAACATCTTAAAAAACCATCAACATGAAGATATTTGTGAGAAAGTAATGGAGCAATAAATAAAATTAAAACATGTAATATAAGCCCACTGAATACTTGTCAGTTATATGAGCTTACGAAGAGGCTGTAAATTTGTTTGAAGTCCTATAAAGAGGATTTTCTTGAAAGGAAAAATAACTCGTCAAAAAACTTAATATTAAAACATTTTCTCGTGTATAGGTATTCGAGAGCGACGTAGCGAACGATTTTAATTCTATCACAAGTCTACTTATAAATAACACCGACTCCAATTAAAAGCGCGCGACAGCTTTGAAAGCGGAATGAAGGAAAGTATAAGTACCTAGGTGGGGAAATGTGGCCGTGTTTACGGAAAAGCTCCTCCGGCAAATATTATCGCGAGACGAGCGCGATCAAATATTCAGACGGCGCGCGGAGGCGGCGAGGCGCGGGACGCAACCCTCTCCAACTTTCAAGCCCTTCCCTTTGCACGCCCTACACTAATTACGTTTAGAGTTCTTAAGCGAAATTACTTAGGCCCCTCGCCACCCGCGCCCGCACCGCCTCGCGACCCCCTTCCGGAAATGAGGCGCGCTGGAAAAACAAGAAAGAGGAAAGCGTTATATAAGAAGGTCGCTGTCTTTCTGAACGTCCTAAATCTGGCCAATCTCTAAAAGATGTTGATGTAATGATTTTTTTCTTCATTTTCGAGAGCCTTCTCTGTTCATGAGCGGTTGCTAAGTGAAAAGCAATTAAAGCACGGGCGAGTGATCGCCACACCCGCCCCGTCCCTCCGCCAGGGGGCAACAACTCCCGTCCACCTCGACAGTCATTCGATCAACAAGAAAAGATATTTTAATAAACACAATTTCAAGCATTTCAAATTCAGAACTGACCGCATTATACCTACAATCTGACCGAATCAGAAATGCCGCTAAGCACTCTCTACTTCATATTAAATGGTTAACGCTCAAAAGATTACCGATGCCACTTGTGTTTTGTTTACCTCTAAATGAATCACTAGCGTCTTCAATCACTAGCAGCAAAACAACAATACGCCAGTCGCACTGGTTAACCGTATGTGATGACAGGCTGGGCGGATCCAACTAAAGTAGAAATCGTATGTGCCCTCGAGCAGAAATTTACCGAGTTTCACTTTCTTCAGTCAGAAACTTTCTTAAGTTTCAGAAAACATCAGTTAAAAAAATAGATCAGGAAAGAATAGTTTTAATTCTCACTCACAGATGGAATTGGGTTAAACCTATGTAATTTTACATGAGAGATTATTTTATCGAATCTAATACTCTCCGTTCTTTGATTAAAGTATTAAATTTAAAAATAAATGAATCTGGTTTGTGGAAAATCGTTTATAGAGATAATTAATTCGGTTATAGGCACATTGTGGTGCGGGTCGGGCGCGGACGTCACCAACAGCCATCTGATTCGAGCGCACAACGGCCCGACACCGTGCTTCCGCACCTTTCATGTGCCACCGCACAGTTTAATTTCCTAATTCTCAAAAAAATTCTCAGAAACAAGACAGTCCTGGGAGACTTTATTATCTAATAGGAAGCCACCGCCGCCACGAGTACACAAACATTCAGTACGAAGGTATGTGCAACAGCGCTGTATAATTTCCTGTTGTGCTAAATAGCTTTCAGGCTTGTAAATGGATTTAGACGATGTTCCTTTCGCCTTGTCATTTGTTTCGTCTACCTCTGATCCTTCATTTAAGTCTACGCTTTCGCTATATTTAATTAATTCGAAAGCTTCGCAAGCAAAAATGTTCAGCCTCTTCAAAATAATCAACTTAAAATCACTGACAGACTTAAGATTTAGCACCAATTTTGCGAGTTTTACTCTAAATAAATTTCCACGATGTCCAACGGCTTAAATTAGGTAATGTAGATGGAGAATAGCATAGCAAAATTACAAAACAAGAGAGGGAAACTCGCGGTTGTTTAATGAGATTTAAATAATTAATGAGCGTGCAAAATTGGTTTCTTTTTTCAGTAGCGGCAGCGGAGTGCTTCGGGGGCTGCGATGAAAAACAAGCCATAATTGCAACCCCGACCAGCGATCCGCGCGGCCGGGGACAGTCTCTGCGGTGCGTCTCCTTGCTAAACATTACGCTCCCTCAGAATCCTCCGCCATCATAATTTATAAAGTCAAACTTTTAATTACTTGAGAACTGAAGACAAAGTCTTGCAAAAGCATCAATTATACTTGTATGATACTAAATATATTATTGCTTGTAATTGACGAAATCAGCCACTTCTAGAAGTTAAATACTGATTTTTACAATAAGGTTTAATAACTAATACGAGTAAAGCGTTTATCTCAAAAAAAACTGGAGTCGATATGTGAGACATTGGTTTATATTAAGTATTGCATTTTAATGTGAAATTTGTAAAAACTGGTTTGCTTTCCCACAGCAAGTATATTTTAATACGGCTTAAGAGTGAATGTAAAGATCTTATCTCGTCACATATCTACGGAACCGTAAATTATCGTTATTTCCCAAAAAAGGGCGCAGTATAACATTAACATATCGTGCGATGTGGGCTCGTACAATCGGCCACAAAGCCGTGACCGTTAGACTAGATTCCAAATGATTGCATTTGAACTAAACTTTATTACGAATGTGTTATTTTTTCCCAAAAAATGCAACTTTCAGTTCGATGACTTTATAATAATGAAATCTTGTTATCGCGATATCTCAACGGAATATGGAAACGGAACAATGTTCTTATTCAAATGTCTGTGATTGACATCTCGCCAGGCGGTCAGCGCGGCGAACCGAACTTTTGCGAGATTTGCCTCCCTCCCGGTCTACCGTTCTATTGTAAATCTGACCATGATCAAAGCGATTGTGATCAAATCCAAAAAACTATTTAAATTATATTCACCAATAGAAGCTGTTTCTAACAATTGCTGGGAGTTTCCGTTATTAGTTAGGCAACTGTTCGTATTCGTCTCCAGTCATCTATTAATTGATTTCAAATAAAT
Organism: Diaphora mendica; assembly: GCA_949125395.1. Taxonomy (NCBI): domain Eukaryota; kingdom Metazoa; phylum Arthropoda; class Insecta; order Lepidoptera; family Erebidae; genus Diaphora; species Diaphora mendica. The sequence continues at coordinate 35,417,985 of OX421310.1, read as the reverse complement.
CCAAAGGGGAAGATATCCAAAATGTTTAAACGGCTTTGAATGTATACACAAGTCAGGTTTTTCTTTATTAGGTGATGCAAAACATTTGAAATTCTCAACAACTAAATCTACTAGGTACTGGTTTTGTATTTACTTTAAATAAACAACAGTAAAAGAAATAAGTACATTGTTTAAAGTAAGATCCAATTAAGTTTTTTAACTAACTTAGATACAAATTTCATTTATTACAATGGTTAAGAATATAAAGAGGTGTAGATGTTGTTCACGTCTACACACTCATTAAAATTTAATTTACGTTAGGTAGGTACATATGCTTCATTTATGTGGTTAGTGTCGTAAAGACATTAATCATTCTCTTTAAACGGGATACCTAAAACAAAAGTATTTCAATGTTGATTCTTCGTAGATTTTATTTGACCACCACCGTATTCCACCCAATTTATATATGGGTACATAAATAAACAAAACTAATGTCATTATCTTAAATTACTGCTATTCATCTTAAAACTGAAGACAAGCTAAAAACTTGAAGAGTATTTGTTAAATCATTCATTATATTGTCATGTAATATTTATACGGTAACACAATAATCTGGTTCGATTAAGAGCTGTTGCAGATGCAGCTCGCGTGCTGTACTTGTGCCACCCCACCCAAAACATTATTGTTAGTTCACTTCACAAAAAACGCGCCCAGATTATTTACCTCACTTTTTACCTTTTTTAAAACTACTGTGTTCAACTTTTTATGTGTATTTTTGTCGTGGAGCACGCGGCGACCGCCTTTATGCAGACATCATTGAAGCGTTATAGATTGGTGAGCAATCTATTGTGATCAGACAACGAGGTTATTCTTTTTTAATGTTTATTTAAATTTAGATAATCGGTGGATCTGTTAAATATCTTGATGTTTAAAATTCGATTTGTAATTTTTTTAGATTATTGGTTCAGTTTGGGGTCCGAGAAAATGGGGAGTTCTTTGCATGCAGGGAATGTTTTGTGTTATGCATATTACCTCAGTACTAATAATACCAGCAATATTCATATGTATATAAATCTCTGTCATCTACAGTAATTTAAAAAACTCACAACGGAGACAGTTATTTTGCTGCCAAAACTTACGTATGGTATATATTTTATTATGGTATATTTCGTATATAGTGAATTAAATGATCTTGGGAGATCTAAATCTATCTTAACAAGCTTCAGGTGTTGGCTTTAAGACGGAAAAAAAACTGCTTTGTCTAGGTTTTAAAATTACCTACTTTTTACTGTAAAAGAGAACAAGAAATACGAAGTTATTATACTGAAAAAGATAACATTGATTTTTGTTTCGGCATTCCAACCTTGTTGAATAATACAAGATGGATATTAAAAGTATGAATCAAGTGATTGGCGTTAATGCAACGGTCATGTGCTAAAATGTGGGTTGTGGCCCCTTAATCAGATAACTTATGAAAACTAACGATTTAACAAAATCCTATGAATGATCACAGCACGGGACCGGAGGCATGCTGGAGGGCCTTGGGAAAGGCCCATGTCCAATAGTGAACATGTTTCGGATAAGATGATGATGATCAGCTTCAATTCAAGGCTTTGACAGCTTTTTGTGTGAAACTTCTTTAAAAACAGCAAACCAGAATGATATATTAACCTTCTGGACAATCTCCTATCACAATAAAAAATGGCTTGCAATATGAGCCTAAAATCACCACTTGATAAGGTGCCGATATCTAGATGCAAGCGATCAGCAGGAACTGAAGGATTAACATATTACGAGAACCAAGAATTACGAATCATAGAAGAATGTTAGATGGGTAGGTACGGACGTGGACGTAGACATACACTTACAGGGTTTTTTAGGACACAAATGATATCTAACTATTGCTGATCACTATCGATACATTATTTATCTAAGTTTAAACATCAGAGGATTTTTTTCAAGTGAGAGTCTTTGAGAAGAGAATGATTTATAAAAAAAACTTGGTAAATATTTTTTTTGTTTATGAACGTAGCTATACTGGGCCCAATGATGCAGAAGCATCACTAGGCCGCCATGGTGTTGGTCCACCATGCTTAATTGTTGCATTGTCTGCATTCACAAAGAGTATGGTGAATTGGTGACCATTTCTCTTGGATTCTGCTTATGTTTTTCATCAGGCAGAGTAGAGTCATTTTGGCAAGGCAATAAATTAAAAAAAATACTAAAACAATATCTGCTAAAAAAAACTACTTACATTTGAACTTAACAACAGGCTTTTTGTAAATTAATTAGTATGCATATTCTTGTATTAAATAGATTATTTAGTAGGTAATAGTCTAGTCTATAAATATAAACTTTATGCTGTGACTCTTGGGTGTTGAGCAGTGACTATAGCACTGTAACTGCAAGAAATGGTAGGTTTTCAGGCAACTGAGTCTAAATACGTGCACCAGTTGTATTAGAAGCAATTTCAGAGCTCCAGGGATAGATGGGTATTAACTACGAATGCCTTAAAACTTCCAACATCCCATGGAAATATATTTGATACAAAATAACCTGACACTGTTTGTCCCAATCCTACATTCGGCAGGATTATAGTTTTTTTTCTTGAAATGTTGTCTCCATATCTTTTTCCATCAGCATAACAAGACGTTGTTCGGATCGGTGGGATCGCCACTTCAGGAGCCTTCTTAGAACACAAATTAAACAGTAATATGTTTCGACAAGTGAAAAATAATAATATAATAAATAATCTTTATTTCCTCTCTCACACAGAATATTTATAATTTCGATATTACATGTTTGATTAGTGAAACTGTGTGAGAGACTGGTATCTGTACTAGGAAGACCTGTATGACAGATTTACCAGCCTCTCCAACTCCAGATAAATTACAAACTAACAAGACTGAGAGATGAGTAATAAAAGTGTAGGTTGTGTTGTGTGAAGTGTGTGTGTTTGTGTGTGTGCATGTGTGAAGTGTGTGCGTTTGTGTGTGTGTGTGTGTATGTGTGAAGTGTGTTTATGTGTGCCAACACTGTGGCAACGAGGAAGTACATCATGGGATCGGAGGTTTTCCAACAAGGCCAAATGGTCATTGACACGGTTTGTGTAAGATGTATGGATTTCAAGACTGCACAAAATATCACATCCTCTACACATACGTACATCCTCTAGGTAATATAAGAGGCGACTAAGGGAGTAAACTATGGAGGTCAACATCAATGCAAAGAGGAGGAAGACTTGAAACAAACTCTATGTAAACCCGTATCAGGTTCGTCTGGTTATCAGGGTATACTCGTAGTAGAACAAAACCTGCCTCCTAAGGGGAGGCTTGTGTCCCTCAGTGGATTATTGGAGGCTGTTGATGGTTGATGATGATGATATTTATAAATGTACCTAATCGTAAATAGAGAATCTAAATGTATTTATACTGATAAATACATTTTGATATATACTGACAACTTTTTTACAAGCTTTTTATTAACTTGCAATGTATGTAGGTATGCTTGTATGTTCGGGTGGAATCTTGCAACTCAATTTTGAAGCAGATATCTTCAACCGATTTTGCTGAAATTTTGCAAGCATATGTATACAGCGTGACAATAATATATAAAATGACATGGGTCTAATCTGAAGCTGGAGCTGGAAGGTGGCCATAGGAACTCTGTTAAGAAACGTCGCAACTCGGACTTGGACTCGTTTGATTCGTCTCGAGGCATTCCAGTAAAAGCTTGTTTTTAAAAATCTTTTTAATTTAATTTATTTAGGTACTAACTGCAGATAGTAGAGTTTTCAACAACAAAGATGTCAAGGAATTGCTGCTTTCGATAGCTTCATATTGAACGTTTCACGAGTACCTAAGACTTTTTTAACCAGGTATATTATCTTATTATGTTTAAAATCAACTAAATATTTCGGACATCCGACACAACAGTCCCGAACTAATCAGAGCTTGTACTATGGGTACCAGATAACTGATATAAATACATAAATACCTACTACTTTTTTTTCGTAAAAACACATAGAAAACACCCAAACTCCGAAACAAATATTTGCAGATCATACAAATATTTGGTCCGATCCGGGAATCAAACCCGAGACCAGATTAAACAAGCGTGACCTTTATTCTGAGTCCTTTCACTGTCATACATTATTCTAAAGGTCGCATGATTTTTAAACCAACATTGTTGTATAGGTATTTCTTCATAGTGAATAGCGTTCGTATTTTGCAGCAGTAAATCGATGCAAACTTTAGTAGGTAGTAGAGCCACGCTGATTTCAGCACGAACGGGCCGGCTCGACCGGGGCGGTACCTACTATCCTAGCACAGAAAATTAACGTAAAATGGCAGCGTTCGTGCTGTCGTGTTTCGTTGGTGAGTGCAAAACCGGAGGCCCTAATAGTCTAGTCAACCAATTCCATACTTGTTGACTGGACCAAAAGATGCAGAAGCATCACTAGGCCGCCATGGTGTGGGTCGCCATGCTGCATTGTCTGCATTCGCAATGAGTATGGTGACCATCACTCTTGGATTTTGCTTATGCTTTCCATCAGGCAGAGTAGAGTAATTTTGGCGGGCCATACATTAAAAAAATTATAGAAAGACTAAAAAAAAAACGTTTTTATTTCTTTTTATAATTTTGCATCGAGTTCGCATCCTACTACGAGATTTCCGAGAAGTGAGAGGAAGAGGAGATCAGTTCAGCTGTTTAATTTAAGTTTTTAACCGACTTCCAAAAAGGAGGAGGTTCTATGTTCCACTGTATGTATTTTTTTTTTGTATGTATGTTATGTATGTTACCCAATTACTCCGTCAGTTGTGGACCGATTTAAAAAAAAATTTTTGTATTCGAAAGGGTATGCTTCCGAGGTGGTTTGTCCATTGCCAGCATATCAGGATCTGATGATGGGATCCCAGGGAAATCGAGGGAAACTCTCATTTTTTATAGGCACATACTATTTTTTTCGTATATTTTCTGAAGTTACACCCGTATTTGCGTCTGGTAGTCATCATTTTATGATGATGAGCTGATGATGTAAGGTACAACTCCTTAACGGTTAGGAGTTGGAGGATGAATCTTTAAATATCAGATGTACATATGTTACCTTTAGTCGTATTCTTTCAAATTATTTAGGTAAGCTGATGATGGAAGGTGGAAGGTACAACTCCTCAACGGTTAGGAGTTGGAGGATAATTCTTTCAATTTCATACGTATCTAAAGACCTTCAGTCGTATACTTTCAAGTTATTTAGGTGAACTGATGATAGAAGGTTAAACTCTTCAACAGTTAGGAATTTGAGGATGATTTCAATATTACACGTACGTTTAGAGCTTCATTTGTATTCTTGATGATGAAATTTGATGAAATAGTTCAACTTACTACTTACCTACGATTGTTTGCACTAAAAACTGAAAAATAAAAACTTTTTATAAAAAAAAAACCGACTTCCAAAAAACATCCAACGAAAACTCTCTGCCAAAAAAACACTTAAATGCGTAAAATAAACTGGTTCTTCATAAATTGCCTATACCTAATTCTTTATTCATTTAAATAGTAGTATTATAATGTGTGCTAGGTACCTAAAATCTGTTTGAAGTCGGTGCTAAGCCAAAAAGAATACAAACGAACAATTACAAAAGTCTAAGCGATAGTCACTTGGCACCGACTTCAAACAGATTCTAGGTACCTAGCACACATCATAATACTACTATTTAAATGAATAAAGAATTAGGTATAGGCAATTTATGAAGAACCAGTTTATTTTACGCTTTTAAGTGTTTTTTTGGCAGAGAGTTTTCGTTGGATGTTTTTTGGAAGTCGGTTTTACTTAATGTGTATTACCGACCTTTCTTTATGTTGCTACAGTTAATAATTTTCAATTATCTAACATTGACATTTAAAGTGACGAATGGTTTTGATAAACCGACTTCAAGGGAAAATAATTGCATGTCTACCACGTCCTGCTTGTCTATAATTTCAAGTCTATATTTTCATTTATTCTCAGTTTCCCTTCCGCCGCCTCTTTGGCCATCATAGCTTCTTTGAATGAGGCCACAAAGACCCACATCCTCTCGCTGTGAACATATGATGACGAATGTAATACAAGAATCTAAATTGTACCTCTAAACGAGCAATTCCTGTAGGTAAATGTCACCGTAAAATTGTAAATACCGTTAGATTATAATCTACCTAGCGAGATCGTAAACTGAAGAAAGATTGTCAACTGTGATATAGGTACTGCTTACAATCTAACGTCCAATTTTTCGTTAGATTATTTTGTGTCGTATTAAAACTGTTAAATCACAATCTGTCCAGCGTCAAATTCTCAACTGTCCCTGATTAGTCGGTCTTACAGTAGACCGTTCTATAGTCATAGAGTTAGGTTAGAACTTCTTTGATTAATCGCCAGTTCATTTCAGTACTACAATAATTTATGTAACTAATTCTAAAGCTGTGAGGTATTTTCAACATGAAATCAATTTACAATCACAAAAATACTTTACATTCGGCAACAAACAAATATGGCGGCGCAGGACCTATGCTGTTCAACCAATCAGCGCGCGAGATGCGATCCGTCGCATACCATATCACAATTTGACGGTTTCACTTCGATAGATTATATTCTAACTAAAAATAATACGTTAAATTGTAAGCAATATGTCATAGTTCACAACCTTTAGACAGTTTACAATTTCGCGAGATGGATTTCAATCTAACGGCTTTGACAATCTCACGGTAACATATCGTTACCGGCAATCTGTATAATTCGGTATTTTATACAATACCACGGGCGTAGCCAGGGGGTAGTTTTTGGGGCTCAAACCCCCCCCCCCCCCCATTCCGAAATGTTTCTACACTATAAGTTATGGAATCAGGCGTTACTTTGCGGAAATCCATGACATTAAATGCTATGAAATATATTTAGCTTTAATTCCGCGAGACAAATATCCAGGTCTGAAAGCAGGGCACAAATCCCACCGTCATGCATACTCACATACACATATGGGTATCATGCATATGCACACATACAAAACAAGTGAGAAATAATTAGCATGCCATGCAACCAAACCTATACTCGACACGTGTTTCGCCCCTCCACGGGGCATCCTCAGGAGATGTTGACTCGTCGAGCGTTTGAGCTCGAGCTCAAATAGGATAGGATATTTGTGTCGCGGAATTAAGGCTAAATATATTTCATAGCATTTAATGTTTCTACACTATTGAAATTAATAATATTAAAACATTGAGAGGCGAGTAAAATAAGTAATTTATTAGACCAATATGTATTTTGTATTATCTTTATATAATATGCTCTATTGTGACATCTCTGTACCATCATCCTACACACAATTTACCAAACCGCAATCCATCTCTCCTTTCTTGACCTCGTTTTTGTGTCCTCTGTTGAGCATGTTGCTAAACACGGCCAATGCTCTGCAGATTCGTTTTACTATCACGATCTTCTCTTTCTTTCCTATCTCCTTCGTATTCCTAAACCTAAAGCTAAAATTATATCATACCGTAATTTTCGTGACATGAACCTCTCGGATCTTCGCAGAGACGCCGACAACATCGACTGGAGATTGCTTTTGAATTCTGACTGTATTGATGACAAAATAAACCACTTCACAAATAACCTTACGTACCTATTTGATAAGCATGCTCCAATACAACAGAAAAAGGTAAGACATCTGCCTGCACCGTGGCTCACTGAAGAAATAAGGGCGGTACAAAGGAAGAAAGCAAGAGCTCAGTCCAGGTACAAAAGTCAACCCACAGCAATAAACTGGGAAAGATTTGTACTCATAAGAAATCACTGCAACAAGATGTGTAGGAATGCTCAGCGCCGACATATCCACAAATCTGTTGAAGATGGTGACCCAGCCAAGGTTTGGAAGTTTCTTAGGTCATTAGGAGTCGGCAAATCACGTCCTGACTGTCCTTCGAAAGATATTGATATTGATTCCATGAATTCATATTTTTCTGCCTCCTCCAATTATGGCGGGGCTACCAAGATTGCGACGCTAAACTATCTTTCATCTCTGCCGACTCCAGACTGTTCCCCATTCATTTTCAGTCAATTCGCTGCATGTGATGTTAGGAAGAGCGTAGTGTCAATAACTTCGAATGCTGTAGGAAGCGACTGTATCAGTCGTAACATGATTCTTCCCATCCTAGACGAAATTCTACCCGTGATCAGCCATATCCTTAACTATTCCATATCTATCAATACCTTTGCATCTGCATGGAAACTGGCTCATGTTATTCCCCTCCCCAAGAAAAGTAATCCTACCGCCCTCACTGATTACCGTCCCATTTCTATCCTCCCGTTTCTCTCCAAAGTCCTCGAGCGTCTCACTCACAGACAACTAAGCTCATTCCTTTCAAGAAATTGTCTCCTTAATCATCTCCAGTCAGGTTTCCGCCCAGGCCATAGTACCACCACGGCTCTAGTCCACATTACTGATGATGTTAGGTCGGGCATGGAGGAGGGAAAGCTAACGGTATTTGCCTTGCTAGACTTCAGCAACACGTTCAATACCGTAGATTTCGATGTCTTGTTGGGGATACTGCGCTCTCTTAACATATCTCCATCAGCTATTGACTGGTTTCGTAGCTACCTGCATGGTCGCCAGCAGCGTGCTTGTGTTGCAAATGTTTACTCCTCTTGGTGCACTACATCTGCGGGCGTACCTCAGGGCGGCGTGTTATCCCCTTTACTTTTCTCAGTTTTTATTAACTCAATCACAAATCAATTGCTTTCTTCCTACCATCTTTATGCAGACGATTTACAAATTTACTCACAAGGAACTCCAAATGAATTAACAGAAGTAGTGAATACAATTAACAGAGATTTGATGAAAATATGTAACTGGAGTAGGGAGTATGGACTGAGTGTGAATCCGACTAAAACACAGGTCGTCATAGTGGGTAGCCCCGGGCTGTAGACAGCCGCAGACATTGTTTGCAGCGGCTCCATTGTTCCCGTCAGTGAGAAAGTAAAAAATTTGGGGATACTTATGGATAGGTACCTATCCTGGGGCCCCCAGATTGGGGAAATTAGTCGCAAACTATTTGCGGCAGCGGGGTCTCTGCGAAGGTTACGAAACTTTCTTCCCACAAACACTAAAATTGCGCTCGCACAATCTCTTCTTCTTCCCATCCTTGACTATGGTGATGACAGCTATCTGGATCTCACCGAAGACCAACTAAATAAACTTGAGCGACTCCAAAACCTTTGCATTAGATTCATATTTGGATTACGCAAATATGATCATATCTCAGAGTTTCGTTCTAAACTCAAGTGGCTACCAATACGCTTTCGCCGGAATGTTCATAGTCTTTCTCTTCTATACAGTATTCTGTTTCATCCTCACACTCCCTCTTATCTTAAAAAACGCTTTCAGTTTTTACACAACACTCATTGCAGGGACCTGAGATCATCAGAGAATTTGAAACTTGAAATGCCAAAACATTCCACCCGGTTTACAGATAAATCCTTTACTGTGCAAGCAGTAAGACTCTGGAACGATTTGCCTGAAACAATCCGTCGCGCCAAAACCTTGACTGTATTTAAAAAGCTAGTGAAGGATTATTATCTATCATTATAATTACTTGTTATTTATAGTATGTATATATTTTAGTTTGTTTATATGTATATGTATGTTTATATGTGTAATATAAGTAGATGTTTAAGTACTTATGCAAATAGTTGATATTTTGAATTTGGTGATTGTTTTTATAATTTACGTAATGAATTTATGATTTGTGCGCCCTACTACTGCTACCCTAATTAATGTCACTTAGGATAATATCCGTACAAAGGTTGTCTGTAAGAGATCGCCATGAGCGATAAGACCGCCAATTGTCACATTTTGTATATTGCAACTCTTTTTCTTTCTCTTTCTGTTACGTGTGTACAATAAAGATAAATAAATAAAAAAATAAAATAAAATAAAGGAGGGTTGTGGGATACCTTCGGGGTTTACTGTAGATTACCTTTATGATTGCACGCTGTGCGCGCTCTAATGGAAGTAATGTGCTAGTACAAGTACCACCCCATGCGACTATACAGTACTGGAACAAGGATTGCGCGAGTGCATGATAAACACACAGTAATGTAGCAGTATCTGCAGACCTTCTGAGTTTATAAAAGAGAGGTATTAATTTCCTAATGCGGGCTGTCAAATACTGTCAAATGAACATGTAGGGACCAGTTAAGATGTCTATCCATAATTAGACCAAGATATTTTATGCTGTGGGTTAAACTAAGCTAAGGACAGTCACATTCGCCATCAAATCTATCACAGCAATGTGCCTTAACTAACAAATCAGTGAGTGGTTGAGTATTAGATCGCGGCGTAAGGGTTATGTATTTGGTCTTATCTAGGTTTAATGTCAAAAGGTTGTCATTCAACCACTTCAAATTCTCCCTGAAGGCCTCCTCGGTAAGTTGCTTGGCCTAAGCCCAATCAGTCCCGTGTACAATAAGTGCTGTGTCATCCGCATACGTAATAATGCTGCAGTTGGGTATTAAAAGTTTACACAGACTATTTATATACACAAGAAAGAGGGTAGGCCCCAAGACACTACCTTGAGGTACGCCGAAATAAAGACCAATGTCGTCACTCTTTTTTTTTTATGTTTTAGCTGCGCCAAAATGACTCTGCTCTGCCTGATGGAAAGCATGAGCAGATTCTAAAAGTGGTGATCACCATCCTCAATGCGAATAAGGACATTGCAGCATGGTGACCTACACTATGGCCGCCTAGTGAGATGCTTTTTTACGCCCCGCTTAAAGGACCCGGGATCATAGTGGGAGGGTAACACGTGCGCTGGAAGTAAGTTCCAGGTTTTGACCGCTCGGCACAGAAAGGACGAACCGAAGCGATGACTACGAGATCGTATGTCTACCACTCTGAAGCGGTGACTTCCAAGGCCGGCACGTGTTGTCCGCATCTCTACGCAACTGCAGGGGCTCAAGGGACTCGGTGGCTTCAGGACTGTTGACAATGCGGATTGCTCGCCGCTGCAACCGATCGAGAGCGTCAAACAGGTACTGTGCGGCACCATCGCAAAGATGAGAATAGTACTCCACGCACGAGCGAACCTGGGTCTTGTTTGTGTTTGCTTTTTATGCTTGGTTACTTTGTTAACTGTGTTCCACATTTCCTTTGGATTATATTTGTATTTTTTGAACTCATATTGAATTTTTAGCTTTTTTAAGAGATTATTGCAATAATTGCGATATCTAATGGAAGTCAGTTGAAGTATAGCATTATTTGGGTTTAATTTGGCTTTTTTGTGTAATTTATCACGTTGTCTGATACATTTAATAAGTAATGGTGTTAACCACGGTTTAACTGCACGAAAACGATGTGGAATATGAACTATAATTAAAAACAAAAGAATCACGAATCGCTTTCTTCTTTTATTAAAGTCCCTAAAATAAGCTACTTTTCTTCCATTTACTATCTATGAAAATTCTTTTTAGACTTTTTGATATTTGATGAAATATAAAATATCCCTAGACTTTGTTGAGGTGTGTATCTACACCGAAATTCATCCAAAACGGTTCAGCGGTGTAGCCGTGAAAGCGTTACAGACAGATATACATATAGACAGACAGTCAATTACTTTCGAATTTATAATATTAGCAGGGGTAATGGCGGTTAAATCAATTTTCAAAAACCCATAGAAAGTATGTACCTACATACTTTCTATGGGGTTTTGTTAGTAACAACAACTAAACACACGTTAGTAAAAGTGATAGATAATTAAAAAACAGTATTTTTGAGTAGCCATTGTATTTTATATATTTTTTTAAAACACAAGCGTGTTTTAAAAAAATAGTGAGTTTAATAAATAATTTTACTCTTTCGTATGTTAGAAGTTAAATTACATTAATATTTTTGAAATGCTTTAACAGTTGAAGTAGTAATTTCAATGTTGCTTGACGTAAAAATGTTCTGGTATGTTGTCAGCAAGCAGACTTGACTGAAGACAGGTACTCATTGTATTTCTTCTCTTGTGCTTGTTGAAGTTTCTGCAGTTTCTTTACCAAACCTTTGCTGAGTTCTTTACCTTCGTGGTCATGTGTTGGTAAACCCTGAAGTCAAAATACAAAAATTCTGGTTTATTATTTGTATTGTGAAAATTGTTGCCACACAGAAAAAGCCAAGTAGGGTATGACCGGCCATAACCTCTTTTCTAGAGGCCTATGTCTAGCACTGGACTAATCAAGATTGTAGAATTCTAACATGTCCGCAATTGACTGGCAAATAGTTATTGACCCTGACTGCTAAGCCAGGGGTTCGTTTGATGAGAATAATTATCATTTGTTCTATTTCTGGATGTCATTTATCTTAATATTTTTACGAAGAAAACTTATTCCTGAACAACGCTACACGCACACAACACACACACACACCTAAACATCGCGAAAGTTCTCGTTGATTTCTTGAGGCACAGAACAATGAACCTTACAGTGATATACATAGCGTCGAATATAAATTGATTGTCGCATGGTCGGTCAATGTCCTTGTATGTACTAGAATTAGGGCCGCAGTGCAGTTCAATTTGAACTACACTGCGATAAATATCGGAGTGATATCGGTGATTAACTCAGCGACCTCAGCGAAAATTAAGGACGGTTATTCTAAGCTATATTCTGATTTTAAGAGTGTTTTTAATAAAGCCTCTTCTACACGTCAGAAGGTTTATTTCTCAAATCCATGGAACCCTAACACGTAATAATATAATATTAGAAATATATGTGTATCCATCTGGGCTATTACTACGAATTTATTGACACCTCAATCATTACTATCGGTTCAATAGTTTAGACGCTACGGTGGAACATACATAGATTGCCAAAAACATTACGCTTCCTTTTGGTTTCGTCGTAGTCAGGTAAAAATCAGTAAAATTTTACTTACCTTATCATCAAACTTAGAAAATTTGTCAGTCTCTCGTTTGAACATTTCCCCAGGAGGTATTTTCTTCTGTTCCTCCTTTGCGCGCTGCGCTTCGAGTAATTCTTGTTTTTTCCTCTGCTTCTCTGTCTCTAAGCGTTGCTTCTCTTCTCTTTCTTTCATTATTTCTTCTTTACTTACTAACTTCACTACTGTACGATCTGTAATTTTAAAATGTTATATAAATTAATTTGATCATTTCGGGTTGTTTGTTGTTTTCTTTAAAGAGATCTTTCGCACTAGGTACATTCCTGTACCGCAGGCACTAGGTATATTCCTGTACAGCAGGGGAGTTTAAACCCACAACTCTTACCGCAATAGAAAACGGCGATTGATTGATTGTTTTAAATTATTCATAATGTATATGTCACCGTAAGATTGTAAAAACCGTTAGGATTATAATCTACCTAGCGAGATTGCAATTATCGATAGATTGTCAACTACGATATACTGCTTACGCGCGTCAAATTGTCAACAGTCCCTGATTGGTCGATTTTAGAGTAGGCCGTTCAATAGCCATAGAGTTAGGTTAGAACTTCTATAATTAATCACAAATTAATTTTACTGCCACAACAATTTTGTATAACTAATTCTAAAGCTGTGAGGTGTTTTCAACACGAAATCAATTTACAATCACAAAAATACTTTACATTCGGCAACAAAGACGAATTAACAAACAAATATGGCGGCGCAGGACATATGCTGTTCAACCAATCAGCACGTGACTTGCGATTCGTCGATACCATTTCACAATCTTTCGACTGTTTGCAATCATGCGAGATAGATTACAATCTAACGGTTTTGACTAAAAAAAATTGATGCACTGTTTGCTCCATATTAGTGCCGTGAAAAGTTGTACATCTCCACACTTGTGTTCTTTTATTTATAAAACTTGTCGTAAAGTGAAGCTGGAAAGCAACTAAAGAAAACAAGTCTCTGCAAAGAAAAAGAAAACCTGCAGCCCGGTATAGTAAGACTAAACCGTCTTTCTAAAGAGAGGTCTATATCCAGCAGTGAGGTGTTATAGGCTGTTGATGAAGATGAGGGTGGCGTGGCTCATACCAGGCTTGTCCTCCAGGCGCACGCCCAGCTCGGGAAGGTCGTGGTCACGCAGAGTGTCGCACAGGCCCAGCACGGCGTCAGAGCACCCGCCACGAGCTGCCTCACGCACTCGCGCGCGGAACGAGCTCAGCGCCTCCAGGTACGGCATCACCGTCTCCTCCACCTGACACCAACCGATATAATTACTCAGTTTTATCTTATTGAAGCATGCTAAAGTGGGAAGCATGAGTAGAATCCGAAATTAGAAGCCTCTGTATCAATGTCAATGTAGAAAATGCAGCATGGCGACCCACACTATGGCGGTCTAGTGTGATGCTTTTTCACGCCCGCTTAATAGATTCGGGATTGTAGTGGGAGGGAAACACGTATATTTCATTCTGTCGTTACAACACACACTTCATTACAAGCTTTAGTTTTATTCATAGCACCACTTGGACCCAAATGAAAATCAGCGCCAGACTTTCGTCTGAAATGCTATTGCAATGGTGGACCCATTGTAGTAGCATTTTTGACATTAATAAAAATATTAATAGTTCACTACATGCAAAGATTTATACATAAATTTTCACAAACACAGACGTTATAAACAAAATATTCACATACAAGCATATTTATATCGTTATAAACGAGTGGTACTAAAGAACGTAGTCTCCCGGCCAGTTGGTAGTAGACCTAGTTCACCTTTTTAAGAGAATTTAAAATGAATATCTTTAGAAATATTAATATAATAGCTTTAACTGTTTTTTTTTTCTCCCTGGTATAAATACATACATACATTCGTCATACGACTAAAGCATATAATGATTCTAGTCTTCTCAACTTTGACGTGTTATGTGCAGACTAGGTGAAAAAAAAAATGTTATAACAATAAAAGATAGAAAGATCACTTAAAGTTATACATATTGATTTCTAACCAAAATTGATATGACATCAGGGTATTGCAAGATCCGACTAAGGAAGCAAACTACGCAGAACAACAACACTGCAAAGTGAAGGAAAACATGAAACAAAATCTATACCAACCCATCTGGCTAGAGTAGTATCGTAGTCCAAAACATGAAACCAACTTTATACCAACCCATCTGGCTAGAGTAGTATCGTAGTCCAAAACATGAAACCAACTTTATACCAACCCATCTGGCTAGAGTAGTATCGTAGCCCAAATCCTCCTTTCTAAGGCGAGGCCTATGTCCAGCAGTGGACTTTTAAAGGCTGTTGATGATGACTTACAGAAACGTCACCAGCGTCTCCCACGGGGAAGCCGATGCCTCCTCGCGGTCCTTCCACTGCTCCAAACACGTGCAGAATGTCCGTCACGTAGCGAGCAGCGGCCGCTAATAGAGGCGCGTTCCTCGGTTTGGTCTGCCGCAGGTATATGTGCGCTGCACCTACGAGCTCACGTAAAGCGTCCAGTGCACCACGAGTGTCTATGTTATCTGAAAGGTGTTTAATATCATTGATACAACCTCTATTACAAATTTCGATGTATTTCAGCACAGAGAATATAAGCCAAAGAATGTAGATTTTGTCGTAAAAATAACACAAAGATGGTAGAATCGAAATTACAAGTTTGAATCACACTAATATTATAAAGGCGAAAGTTTGGGAGTGTGTATGTTTGTTACTTGTTCACGCGCAAACTACTGAACGGATTTGAATGTGACTTTACATTAATATAGCTTATACATCAGAATATGCCGCGATAACCAACATACACGCGGGCGGAGCCGCGGGCAACAGCTAGTGAAATATAAATCATTTCCCAGGTATTTCTATATTACTGGTAAAAATGTTTTTTTGGACACAGAAAAAAAAATTTTTGGTTTGTTTTTTTTTCTTTCATTTCAATAAATGAATTAAAGTGGAGCTGTGCCTTATAGCATCAAAGAAAAATAGGAAGCAATTGTTGATTTCTTAATGGATTATAAATCTAAAAAAAAACTTTCTTTTTGGCTTTTTCATATGAATATTTTATACAGAGTTATAGTAAAACTTATAGTAATTTGGGTTCGCTGAAATGTATTTACAGTTTTTTGGTTAGTTAAGAATAATTATTATCATCTTTATTCTATGTCATTGAGAAAGATATATTAAAATATTAATATCACACATGCGATAATGTAACTTACCGCAAAGTGCAGCGTGTACTTGTTCCTTCGCCGCGCTGAGTTTTTCCGCCAGTTGCTGTTCCTCAGAGCCCCACTCACCGCCGCAGCCCTCACTGTATCCGCTTCGTAATGCATCCTTCACCGTCAAGAAGAACTCCTGCAATGAATACATCCATATTATACACTAAGTATGTGAAATATCACATTTACACAGATGTGTTACGATTGAATTAAGTAGGTATGTATATTTTCTCAAACATGCGTGGAAATATTGTCATTATTTTCGAAAAAAGAACACGCGAAGTATCTAATTTACGGACAGCGAAAAATAAATCCATTGCAGGACCCTTTTTTGAATTTGGAAAATTACTACGCTCCAGAAATGATGTATGAAACGGCGTGCTGGTGTTATTATACTGTTTGATTAGATCTCTTTTATCATTCTTGGCATACCAAAATCTCTTTGCTTAGTACAAATTGCGTTCACGTGGCTGTATGCGTAAATGCGTTTGCGTTTCGGCACAGATGATAAATAGAAAATAGATTTGTTATTTGAATATTTAATAAATGTAAATTGAATAATTAAAATGAGTTCCAACAGTTCAGAGAGTGAAATGGAAATTGATTGTACTCCACCAGATTTAAGATTTTCTTTTAGTAATTGCCCCAATATGAGTAATGTATCTTTTAATATTAATTAAATTAAATGTATAATATAAAATTATGTTTTATTGCCCTGCATTCTTTTGAGAAAAGCACTATATATGCCTAGGCGGAAATGGCAATTGTCTGTCTCGTATTAGTGAAGTCCTCGCCTACGGCTCGGCCTTTACACTCACACTCGACCTGCAATTGCCTATTTCCCGGCCTTTGCAATAATATACTTATTATACATACCAAATACGTACGTAAGTAATAACGACTTGACAATGACGCTTAAAATAATCACAAATTTGAACAAAAAAACCGACTTCTATCTGGACTAAATTAAAATGGGACCACACGGGAAGCCCCAGCTTTCAATTAAAAAAAGAATCATCAAAATCGGTTCACCCAGTCGAAAGTTATGAGGTAACAAATATTTTTAAAAAACAGTCGAATTGATAACCACCTCCTTTTTTTAAGTCGGGTAAAAATAAAAAGACGTTTCCGATTTCGTGAATATTGTTACGCCCTGGAGAAATCTGTCTCATATGGTCGAGAACAATCTACAAGACGCGAGAATTAAGGACATCGCCATCTAGTGACAGGTAGCGCGTCACTGTGCGGTTGTGATTAATAACTCCGATACTTCGACGCTAGATTACTTGCTCTGGTAATTTATATTTGGCCTAGAATGTTCTATCGAATTTTATAGATCTTTCTAGGGATTTCGAAGCTATATTTAAGCAGAGTGGGTTAGCCGTACGAGTCAGTATTGTTTCAAATTGTTGTTCTGATGTTTTTAATGTCCGTTTTTTGTATGTCTGTAATGTCCCCGCGATACAGTATTTATTCCTAATGCAGGAGTTGTCTTATTAAAATAAAATTATGTGAAATGACTGAATTTAAATGACCAGCTCGGTAGAGAACGCTATTGAACGTAAACTTCAACTTTATGGTAATCAATCACATTATCGAGATAAGAATTCCTATGTTATTATACCATATGTCCCAAAATTCAACGATAAGCGGGTGCCAAAAGGTAGACCTGCTCATGAGTACATAAGGAAAAATAATAAAAAAATATACCTAGTTTTTTTTTTAGTTACAAGAAAAATTTAGAATTTCTTTGAAAATTTACACCCTTCATGATATTTTGAACGACCACGATGACAATTTTTGTGTAAAAACTGCAGGCAATTTGGTGTTTTTAAGAGTTGTGGTGAATAGTAGCACTATTTAGGTACAAGATAAAAAAAAAAACCTTGAGCATATTTGAGAAATTGTTATCGTGGTCGTTCAAAATATCATGAAAGGTATAAATTTTCAAAGGTATAAATTTTCAAAGAAATTCTAAATTTTTCTTGTAACTAAAAAAAAAACTAGGTATATATTTTTATTATTTTTCCTTATGTACTCATTAGCAGGTCTTTAGGCGCCTTTAGGCGCCCGCTTATCGTTGAATTTTGGGACACCCTGTATACGTACCTACCAGCCATAATATCGGGTTGTATCGCGAAATGCAATATTGAAGGACAATATTAATTTTGCATGAACAAAGAGTTATAAAATCAACGTAAAATGACAGCGTTCGTGCTGTCGTGTTTCGTTGGTGAGTGCGAGACCGGAGGCTCAAATAGTCTAGTCAACAAGTTCCATACTTGTTGACTAGACTAAAAGATGCAGCAGCATCACTAGGCCGCCATAGTGTGGGTCGCCATACTGCATTGTCTGCATTCGCAATGAGTATGGTGACCACCACTCTTGGATTCTGCTTATGTTTTCCATCAGGCAGAGTAGAGTCATTTTGGCGAGCCAAAATAAAAAATAAAAAAAAAAATAAGAAAATATAATTTCTTTCCTAAAAAAAAGGTTGCCGATATTTGGAACCTATGAAAAACATACCTTTAAATTATGCAATTGTCCATTCTGCATACTTCGTACGGATAAAGAATGTTAATAAGTGCAATTTAATGAATGGAGAACAATTTTTTACTTCCATGCTAGCAAGATAAATCTCATAAAAGTTGTTCTCGTAGTAAATTTTACTAAGACTAACAGAATACCGATTCAACTACTAACTACGATTCAACTTTCAGTCACAACACGATGTAATCACATTACAGATCACAGTAGATGTTTAATACTTTATACTACGCATGGTATAAAAATACAGGTATGGCATTCCGAGATACCAATGACACAATATACTAAATAGACCGACCCTCCCCTGGCCCAAACTGTACACCGATAAAAGCTAGAAAAATTCACTTAAATCTAGATGGCGCGCAAAAATAAGGTACTAGAAATAGTTTAACAAACTCTATCACTATTTTATTGATATGCTTCAATTATAGTAATTATTTTATTATTTTTCGAATATAAATCTTACTTTCTAATGCTTGTTTAAAAAAAATATTTTTCAATTGCGTAACTATAAGTTATCACCTATTTTTAGGAGATGTCGTTGCAATCGATTTAAATAAACTTGAATATAATGACCTATTTACTACGCTAGATGTCACATTTTTAAGTTATTGATATGACATATAGAATATTATATGCTGGATGCGCGATGATAGCGCCACCAAGTGGCTACAATTACGTCGGACTTTGATTTGTCAAATGGTTAGTTGTCTTACGAAGAGTAAGTAAACAAACAAATTATTTCAACGATATATCGTAAAGGGGCGTCCATTAATTACGTGAGGCATTTTTGAGAATTCTTCGACCTCCCCTCCCGCCTTGGTGAGATATCGTAAGATTTTCATCAACTCCCTCCCGCGTCCCCAAATCTCACGCGAGATTCTTCAAATTTATGTTTTGGCTGTAAACGTGTTGGATTATTGAACTTGTTCTATTACTTCTATTGAAGACTAGCAAAGCAAAATCGAATGCTACTTCGCTGCTCTGCGGAGTTCGGACGAATATGAGAAACACTATTGTGTCAGATTTGGCCATATTTAATTCGGAAATAATTTTTCACGCAATTTTACACAATAATTACGTGATATTTGCCAAGACCCCCCTAAGTGAGATTTGAAAAGATTTAGCTCAATCCCCTCCCCCCTAAAACACCTTACGTAATTAATGGAAGCCCCCTAATTTAAATATATTCTATTCAAACATGTAAATCTATGGTGTAGATAATAATGTTGAGCGATTTTATTTCCTGTCTGATATGGCATAATCAATAAATTTTTGGTCATTATATGTCATTTTAATATAAAATAAATGATTGAACTGCAAAGTATAATCTTTATTTTGGAACGAAGTTCCTTATCGCGCGTTGCGAAAGGGGGCTAGACGGCAAAAAATGTAACGACACTTTTCGTGCCAAAAGTTGTAACGACACTTTTAACATTGAATTGACGTCATAGTGCTGGATACTCACCGTTAAATATAACAAACTGATTGCCAACGTCCATACCATGTTGAATACACCGGTTCTCGTCCGATCATCGACGTTAAGCAACATCGGGCGTGGTTAGTACTTGGATAGGTGACCGCCTTGGAACACCACGTGATGTTGGGTTTTTGCATTTATTTACATAAAATATATTGTTTTATAGTATATTTTGTAAAGCTTGATTATTACTAAAATAATTTGAGTATTTTATGCGCATTTTTATTAGTAGGAGCATATCAAATATAATATATATATAAACTTCGTTCCATCCGGGTGTTCTTTGACACCTCTCAAGTTTTTATTATACATTTATTTTAATTTGTACAACAAGTAATATTAAAATCACATTAAATCAGTCAGGAGATTAACAAATAAATATTATTTCATAGACATACACTTTAAACAGTTTTCTAACAATTTTTTTATCCTATTATTTAAATTACGGCAAAATCCAAAATCTGATGACAGCATTTTAAAATCTAAAGAGTTCAGAAGAGGTTTCTAGAGAATTGACATTGATGCAGCTACGAAAATAAAGGTTATGAATTGGACAGAAGACGGAAATAAATTCAGCTTGTCATTATTTTACAAATCTAAAGAATATTTTTTTCTAAGGCGGCAAGGTGTAGTACTTGCCGCTCCAACCACAATCCGAAACTCCGAAAGTGGCTAGCAAAATCCGATTGTTTTGCCCTGATCTATTTAAAAAAAGAATAACAGAAATTCGAAATGCATTAATTAAAGATAAAGCTTGTGTGATCACTTTCGATGAAATCGCAATAATGTGTAACTTATAATATTCCATCAGCAGTAAAAGCAGAATTGTTACAACTCTTTTAAAAGCTACTATAAATAAACTATTTGATAATAAGTGGGCTTCTGCTAAAAGCTGTTTTTTGCGGTCGGGCTACGAAAAACCAAAATACATGCAAGAAATCAGGGATATCTAGTAACTTTTCCTTTTTCTTTTGCAACGTTTTGTAAAATTATTTGCGTTTTTTGATGTACCACATTTAATTAAAAGTATTCAAAATCATTTTTTAAACAATAACTATGTTAACAGCAATGAGCAAATTTTGTTTCAAGATGTTACCAAACCATACGAAATAGACAAAACTTAAAACTTGAATCGATCACTTACAAAATTGACAGATAGGCCCATTGAACAGTAATAAAAAAATATGAGATGCCATAGAAACACGCATTATTTAAAAAAAGTAACACATGCATTAAATGCGATAAAGACGGGCAAAAATTATTTGAAAAATTACACAATTAACTAAAACAAAAACCAACTTCAATGTTCGACTTGATTTCTCTTGGATGCCATTATCAGATCGTAATGTCCTTATCATGGTATCACCGTTGGGACGTATCCTTTCCATTAAAAAAATAATCATCAAAATCGGTTCATAAACGACGAAGTTATCCGCGAACACACATAAAAAAAACATATATACGGTCGAATTGAGAAAACTCCTCCTTTTTTTGAAGTCGGTTAAAAATTGAATCAGGATGTAATAGAAAATTTGTTTGCGCAATTTCGGCAAAAGCAACAAAAATCCAACAGCAAAGTTGCTAAGGACCATATTTAGGAGTAATTTAGTTAATTTCTTAAAGAGTCCCCATAACAAAAAACTGTGAGGATGAAGATGATGATTTTATCCAGTTAGCCGTTGGAGAAAGCAAATAATTTACTCCAAAACCATCATTATCACCAAAACACGCAGTAAACAACGAGAAACAATGCACTCATGAACGGCAACTTATTTATTTATTATTTACCGCTGCCCATGAATACCCGCAACACCAGAGGTGTCACAAGGCTTTTAAGGAGAAGTATGCTCTTTTCTTGAAGATTGATTGAAGGTCGTATTGGTCCGGGAATACCGCAGTCGACAGTTCATTCCACAGTTTTGTTGTGTAGGGCAGAAATTTTCTCGAAAAGCGCACAGTTGACACCTAAATGATGATGATGAAACTGCAGTCGCGTAGGATGATGGCAAAAAAAGGAGGCAGGGATCAATTCAATCAATTGCTCGGAGTACTCCCCATTGTAAATACGATAGCAGATGCGTAACGGAGCCACGTCTCCACACAGCGCGTGCAGCGCCAGAGATTCCAGCCGAACTGAACCTTCTTGACAATTGACGATTCGATTCGATTGTATATTAGTATTTCAATCATAGTGAATTGAATTTTGCGTGAAATAAGAAATAGGTACATTTTGTATACTCAGAACAATAAAATTACTTGAGGAATTGATGAACTTGTAAGAGGTTTGCAGATGTTTATATTTGTGCAAAAAAAAAGCTGGTAGGTGGCTTAGAAACTTCAGTGAACACATGTAAACAATGATGGCCTTGCAAATACTAAGTAAATTATTAAAATATTCAAGGAGCTTTTACAAATGCGTGTGAACTTTTCAACACCTACCCACGAAAAAAAAAATTAACTTAATAAAGATAAAGTTTTACTTAAATATTTAAAAAGTGAAGATTATGAGCTGTTACAGCTGCTTTCAGTAATCGACATAGATATCAATATTGTGACATAATAAAATATACGTGTCGTTCCAAGATGAATATCTGGGGCCACTTTAAGACGCCTCAATCGTGTTCAATTCAGTTCTCGTACTGTATTAATCCCAAATAATGTATCTAGGCCTGTTCCTTAACAGTAGGTTGACGACAGTTTCACACACACACTTTCAATAGTTTGCTCGAAAGCTTTTGCCGAATTTAGGTAAACTGAGTGTTGCGACAAGATGGAACGCAGAATTCTCCGGTTAATAACACTTTACGGTACCCGGTGTAGACGGTAGCACTGACCGCCTAGAGTAGGGTGCGCCACAGGAGAGTAGAGAGTAGACAGTAGAGAGTGTTGTTGGTTTGAGCCACACGCGTTTATCACATAATGTCTACGGAGGCAGAATGCGCGTTGTCAGGAATATCCATGTGAGATTTGTTCCGCGTAACGCAGGTTCTTTCCGGTCACAGTTGCTTCGGAAATACCTGCACGCGGTTACTAGAAGTGAGTTGAATCCTGCCTGTCCAGTGTATTGAGCCGATTCCCTGTGCCATTACTTGAGCATCGCAGCGTTGGATATAGAATGCAGTTATGGGAGAAAATCTCTCCATGCCAACCATGTTATGCTCCATAGTGGATAGCAACAGAGTTTTATCTTCTGCGAAGATGACATTGCACAGAAAGAGGTGGCGGAAAGGACCAAGGATGAAAATTTCTACTTGGACCTAATTTGCCGCCAGCCGCTGAAACGGACGCAGCAGTGCATTCTAGCAACTCATGCCACCTTCAGTGGTAATTAAGAAAATGTTTAGTTAAAATTACTAATTTAAATTGTAAAATTTAACTGCTATTGAGATGTCTTATAAACAGATATTTACAAAGATGTATTTTAACAAGCATATAGAATTTTTCAAACAGTACTATTAATACATTATTTCTTCTTGTTAAACTGCCAAGAATTAATTTCTCCATTTCTATTACAGTAATGTAGTTTTTTTAAATCATTTAATTTGCCGCCCCCTAAAAGAAGCCGCCCTAGGCTTCAGCCTACTGAGCTTTCATCACTGAATAATATAACCTAATATAACATATATCATATATGGATTTTTTCAACAAATTTTGATTATTATAACACAATTAAGTAGCTAGACCTACATACAGAGTTTTATGTGAAAATTTAAAAAGTTTCATACAAAAATTAATAAAAAAATATATATTCATGTACCGTATCTACTTAGAAGCATTTATGAAGAAGCTGTTTATTTGAAATTATAAACCGACATTTCAATTTTATTTATTTGTGTGCTCTTGGACGATTTAATAAAATATCACATAAATTACTATTGTAATTATGTGGAAAACGACATCTAGTGGGACATTTGCACTAATACAAAAACAAATAAACTTGACAGTTTACTCTCGGATTCGTATCGGAGTAGAAGCTCAGAAAATATCTTTGAAATTTACAATTTGATACACTTAGTGACATCTAGTGAACATTAAGCTTATTATACATCCGCGTACAACTCTAAGTTCATGCGATGTAAGTCTATAGTTATATTTCGTCAGTGGAGATACATACGAGGGCGAGACGACGTCATCAACACTATCTGACTATTTGACACTATTTGACTGCCTCGTTGGTCTAGCGGTTGACGTGTGCGACTGCTGATCATGAGGTCTTGGGTTCGATTCCCGGGTCGGACCAAATGTTTGTATGATCTACAAATATTTGTTTCGAAGTTTGGGTGTTTTCTATGTATAATATGTATGTATTTACAAAAAAAAAGTATATATGAATTTGTATCAGTTGTCTAGTAGCCATAACACAAGCTCTGCTTAGCATGGGACCAGATGGCGATGTGTGTTAGATGTCCGAAATATTTATTTATTTTATTTTATCGCTGTTTCAGTGTTACCAGTAGTGTGAAATAATAACTCCCCAACCCTTTGTGAATTCGATAGAACAATAAAGTTTTACGATATCATATATTTAAATTCAAATATTATGTACACAAAATGTGTTTGATTATGTACACAAAACAACAATTTAAATGCTTTTTACATGTTTTTAAATAGAATGGTGACTGAAAATGTTGCCATCATTTCATGTTATGTTGCTATAAAGTGGTAACTGGATAGTGACGTCACCCTGGGTAGCTTTCGGCATGTCATACCTGTATTGTTATAACACGATACTACGGTAATTTGGAAGATCGAGGGTGGACCACAACTAATTTATGAAGGAATTTTTATTAACAGAATTATTTTTTTTATTTTAAAGACAACTCCCGTATTAGGAATATACATCCTGTGTCGCGAGGGACTTTACAAACCTACATGAAATGGACACAAAGAACACCCAGACTCAGTACTACAATTTGTAGATCACACAAAGTGCTGTCCTATGTAAGATTTGAACCATCAACACTTGGCGCGACCTCTTAAACCACTAGGCCAAACGTGCAATCAGTCTTCTGATTTTTAGCATTACTTTTTTCACTTACATTAAACAACTTTTCTGTCTGTATCGCCATATCCATGGTATTGTCGGAGTAATCCAGGGTTTCCTTCCATCCGTGCATCAGGAATCCAATACGCAGCTGTCTGGCGGTGTGACGCCGAAGCGCCTCTGATATCGTGACGAAGTTCTTTAAGCTTTTGGACATTTTGCACCCCGCGATGGTCAAATGTCCTGTGTGGAGAAAGTAATTCACCCATCCAGGTTCATTGTAGTGTGCCTGCAACAGCAATTATGTACTTATTTAAAATTTTGGCTCAATTACTTTTACAGCACTAGCTAAATAAAAGTCATGTGATACCGCGGGGCTCTCCTAAAATAGCCAACTTAATCGTTATAACATCAGTTATCTGCCAGTGCAAATCCCGTCAAATTCGGTCCAGCCGTTTCAAAAGTTAGACAGAACAAACAGACAAAAAATTAAAAAGAAAATTTTGATTTAGTGCTGCTTAAATTTCTTTAAGTATTCAGTGAAAAGCTGTTCATTTGAAATTACAAACCACAATTCAATTTTAATTATTTATATAAATTTAAAATAACAGAAAGAGTAATCAATACCGTCAAAGGATAGATAAGTCATTTATGTACTAATCATTTAAAAAAAATCAAAAATAATTTTAAAGCTGTAGCAGAATATCACGAATTCCTGAATAAAGTAATATAAGTATATGGATATACGAGTAGATACAGTTTTTGGAAAAGTACTTTTTCGAATCTTTGGAAATAGTTATTTTTTGTATTGAGGGAAGTCCTTAAATTGTCAGGACCTAAAGTGTCAGGACATCAGCCCCAGTAGTTTCAGGTTATAGGGTAAGACGACAATAGAACGATGATATTACTTACTTCACTCTGCGCTAATTCATTATCATGATGGGGAAACTTGAGATCAACACCACCAGTATGTATGTCTAACTTGTTGCCAAACACATCAGACGCCATGGCAGAACACTCAATGTGCCAGCCAGGTCTGCCAGCTCCCCATGGCGAATCCCATGACGGCTCACCAGTCTTACTGCGTTTCCATAAAGCGAAGTCATTTGCTGAACGCTTTTCGCTGGTATCATCAGAGAGGTCACCTATGTAAGAAGATATAAATATAAAGGTGTATTTTTTATGTTATACCTAAAACATTGATCATTTTGTATACCTATAGTTTTAATTTGTGACAAATAGGGTTCATTAGTAATTGCCAGTCA
Source organism: Diaphora mendica (assembly GCA_949125395.1). Taxonomy (NCBI): domain Eukaryota; kingdom Metazoa; phylum Arthropoda; class Insecta; order Lepidoptera; family Erebidae; genus Diaphora; species Diaphora mendica. The sequence continues at coordinate 35,391,562 of OX421310.1, read as the reverse complement.
TATCACAAAACATTGAAATCGCATTATTTCTTGTTTTTTTTTTAATATATCAGAGATCGAATTCAGTTCTTCAAATCGTCATCAGTCAGTACGATGTCAAAACCTCCATTTAAACTTGGGACAAATAAACACTAGGAAGATAATTGCAACAGAGTTGAAGCTGATAGCAAACTTTAGTATTTTATCTGGGTTGTTAGTATTAGGTTTAAATGCATTTTTTTTTTAATCTTTGAAGTAATTTTAATTGGTACCTACTTTGCTACTATGTGTATTGTTATTCTCCTGGAATTTAAATGTAATGTAATAATTAATTAATAATAACTTTACCTTCACCCTCTTGCAATGATTTTGTATCTCCGTAAGCTTCCGGTACCAATCTAGCATAATAATGTTCATCTTTGCTATCAAATTCGCTTACACTGAAGTACACAGAGCCATTTGACTCATATGCAAGACCATTCTCTATAATCTTCTCTATGAATTTAATTATTTGTGGCACATATTCACTTACTCTTGTAAGAACATCTGGGGGCATTACCTGTCATAGACAACAATGTTGAAGTTTATTGGCAGCAAAGTGGTAACTGAGTGTGGTAGCACATTGAAAATTTTAGCAATTCTAATCAGGGTAGTCTATGAAAAGGTGTCAATTTTGAACACAAAAATAAATACCATCCGGACATCTAACACAACGCCATCTAGACCCAAGCTAAGCAGAGCTTGTATTATGAGTACTAGATAACTGAAATAAATATATATACACTTTTTTTTTAAATACATACATATTATACATAGAAAACACCCAAACCCCGAAACAAATATTTGCAGATCATACAAACATTTGGTCCGACCTGGGAATCGAACCCAATACCTCAAGCACAGCAGTCGCATACGCTACCACTGCGCCACCGAGGCAGTCTATGCAATGCCCTGGAGTGTGGGCTAAGCTGTCGGTCCTAGTACTATACAAACATCTTGTGGCAACTGTTTCAAGTAGCCAGAGCTCTAAAAAGTCCAAAAACAGTATCTACTTCTATGTTGTTGTGATGATTGATTTCTATTTGCCGTCATACCCCGACGCGACAGCAGACACTCAGACTTAAGTTAAAAATGGAAGTTCAGTTGGAGTCAGGATTCTTATTTTAGAATCCTTTGCTTGCTCGGTCATCAAAATTGAGCATGCGGTTAAAAAGCAACTGCACTTTTGTATAGCAAATAACATTTTTTTTTTCAAATTTAAACATGCTTACATTAAGAGCTTTCATGTCTTTATGGAACTCATTCTCCCAATACCTAGGCAGCGCAGTGAATATCGCATTATCAGTGACAATTGCACCAAGTTTGCTATCCAGCCACTCTGATATTGGACCCTTTGCAGATTGTAGTAGGTCATTTTTTGCTTTTTCTATCTTCTCAGCATCATCCACTTCAACTGCTAATTTTGTTGTCTTGACTGCTGCAGCAATACTATAAATTATTCAATTTAACAGTTTTTTTTTAATTTAAATCAATAGTTTCAATTCAATTGAATTATTTTGGTTATTAACGTCATGAAGCATCTTATTTTACATGTAAAAATATAATAATATTTATAATAACACCAACACATTTCAAAATATCTAAGCTAACAGTTAAAAATTGGTCATTTTTTGTAAAAACAATTAAATTCGAATATCTCAAAAACGTTTAGGTTTAGGATAGGGTGTTTTTCGTGAAATCAGTCAGAAATGATGCCAACTACACGCCTTAACAGGAATAGGTCGACTTACCCTGTAACCCTGTATATATAGGTATGTGGCGACTTCCACATACAGCGCAACCAGTGGCGAACCTAGGAATTTATTTCGGGGGGGGATACCATCTTTTGTAAACCTTAGAAATGCATAAACAATTTTAGTATAAATGTTACGTATTATGTATTGTATACATTGCCGAGGCATTGTGTAGAATATCAGATTATACAGATTGCCAGTAAAATATAAATATATGTAGAGAGAGATAGAAAGAAACGTTGCTCAGGTAAACGAATAAGTCGTACGAGGCGGCGACGATACTGGCGCGAGCCCCACCCGCCGCCGCCACCCGAGACAGCGCCGGATCATGAGCCCGGAATGCTTCGGCGGAACGCACATACGCAAGCCCTACGGGCTTGTCGGGTACGGCTCGAAATCCAGGGCTGTGCCAGCCAACACGCTATCGGAGCTGTTCTGCCGAGCTTCGAAGCTCGGATAGAGAAAACCGACTGTGTCACCTACTGATTTACTCAGATACTTATCGGGCACGGTTGCTTATGTGAGTATCTGAACAGAATCGGACGTGAGGCTCCGGCACAATGCCACCACTGCGGGTCCACCCAGCACACGCTGGAGGGCTGCCCTGCGTGGGAGTCCGAGCCTTGAGTCCTGGTCAGACAGATCGGACAAAACCTGTTACCACCAGCATTGGTCGCGGCAATGCTGGCGAGTAGTGTGGGATGGGAGGCCGCGGTCTCCTTCTGTGAAGAGATGTTATGCTGCAGAAGGAGTCCGCAGAGCGGGATCGAGAAAAGGTAGATCCGGCTCGCAGGAGGCAACGAAGGGGACGCGATAGAGACCGTTAACTCCCCAATCGTCGCTTAAGGGTCGTTGTGGCCACATTTAGGGGAAATGGGGCCGCTGCAAACGACTCGAGACCTGTGACACCGGGGTGTCGTCTAAGGCGGGTCGGTGTCCCGACTCTTACTGTGTAGAGCGGTGAGAGGCGCGATAGCTACCTGCCCCGGGGGTGTTACGGGGAGGTACGGCAGGGGGAACTCCAGAAGCCACTGATGCATTCCTGGAGCTCCCCCGACAGCCGAGGTAGTCCGCCGAGGGGTTTAGTGGGTAGACCAATTCGTCGGGAGTCCCACACACGGCGTTCATGTGTCCCCCCACGGAGGGTATTGTAAAGAAGAAAGGTTAACGAATAAGTAAACACAGAGAACAACCGAAAATCACATGTTTTTATTTGAAGGAAAAAAAGTATAACTTTATAAAATTATTCGTGGTAAATTCAATATGAAGAAATTTTCATGGAATTTTTGTACTCTTACAAATGATTAAAAATAAAATCAATCCGCGTTTATTTATTGTGCGCTAGCTTGTTAAGGATGTCTTTTGGGTTTAGAGGAACATCTCGGTGTCCTGTGGTGCTTTTCAAGTAAGATTTCACTCCTATTAGAGTTGAAAACGAACGCTTACATGTTGCAGTTGTTACAGGAATCGTGGCACCAATTCGCGTCGTCGCTCGCCAACAATCGTGAAGTTAATTTTTTTATTGAACATAAATATTTCGGGGGGGGATATATCCCCCATATCCCCCCCCTGGGTTCGCCACTGAGCGCAACAGAAATATACTACAACGCCATCTACCGAAGTTACACTGAACTACGGAGTAACGAAGGAAACTAAGAAACTACCAATCCTGAATCACGCAGTTAAAGTTCTCGCGCCAATTACGATACATACAACATCCCAACATCAACCGTTGGGCAGTTGGCCCGCCAGGCATGATCACCTCGCCTGGTCGGAGGATCCTCCCTTTGTGTTGGTTGGACATGACACATCTGTCCCCCACAGGTACATGTACAAAAATTTTTTTTTTACAATGTCTGCCTGTCTATCTCTTTGTTCCGAGTAATCTCTGGAATGGCTGGACAGATTTTGACGGGACTTTCATTAGCAGATAGCTGATGATCTAAGGAGTAACTTAGGCTACTTTTTTAGGGTTCCGTGCCAAAGCAAAAAACGGAACAATTATAGATTTGTCATGTTTGTCTGTCTGTCCGTCCGTATGTCACAGCCACTTTTTTCCGAAACTATAAGAACTATACTGTTGAAACTTGGTAATTGGATGTAATCTGTGAACTGCATTAAGATTTTCACACAAAAATAAAAAAAACAATAACTTTTGGGGGTCCCCATACTTAGAACTAAAACTCAAAAAATTTTTTTTCATCAAACCATCTATGGATAGGTCTTCGAAAATGATATTAAGGTTTCTAATATCATTTTTTTCTAAACTGAATAGTTTGCGCGAGAGACACTTCCAAAGTGTCCCCCCCCCCCCCTCTGTAACTTCTAAAATAAGAGAATGATAAAATTAAAAAAAATGATGTACCATGCAAACTTCCACCGAAAATTAGTTTGAACGAGATCTAGCAAGTAGTTTTTTTTAATACGTCATAAATCGTAAACCGCAAAAGAAAACACTATTATTAAAACATCGATCAAAGTTACAACGAACTACTAGAACTTTTATATTATGTTACTTGCTGCTTCGGAACCCTTCATGGGCGAGTCCGACTCGCACTTGGCCGCTTTTTTTTTAGACTAGCTTTGTCCCGCGGCGTGACCCGCGGTAAAACAATAACCGCGGGTAACACCGCCGTTCAGCTAGTATAATATATAGTTTACCATAGTAATATTTTAAATTCAATAGTGACTCTCGTCTAGGGTTGCCAGATTTTTTTTTTGCCTATAAGGGACAACTGCTGAAATGGGCAAAAAAATACGGGATTTCAGGTTTTTACCCGGGACAAATTAAAAAACAAAATTATTTAGTAAGACTTATCGTTTTTAGGGTTCCGTATCCAAAGGGTAAAATGGGACCCTATTACTAAGTATTCGCTGTCCGTCTGTCATCAGGCTGTATCTCATGAACCGTGATAGTAAGACAGTTGAAATTTTCAGAAATGATGGATTTCTGTTGTCGCTATAACAATAAATACTAAAAAACAGAATAAAACAAATATTTAAGGGGGCTCCCATACAACAAACATGATTTTTTATCGTTTTTGCTCGATATTGATAACGGCAAGGTAGACGCTTGAAATAATCACAGAATGTTTAGATGTATATTCACTTTAGGTTAGGCCCGGCCAAAATTACTCTACTTTGCCTGATGGAAAGCATAAGCAGAATCCAAGAGTGGTGGTACCATCCTCATTGCTTGTGCAGACAATGCAGCATGGTGACCAACACTATGGCGGCCTAGTGATGCTTCTGCGGGCCTCCGGTCTCGCACTCACGAACGAAACATGACAGCACGAGCGCTTTTATTGCATCGCATCGATTTTCTGTGCGAGGGTAGTACCGCCCCGGTCGAGCCGGCCCTATCGTACTGAAATCAGCGTGTCTCTACTACCTGTTAAATAATTCAAATAAAATATTTAAGGGGGTCTGCCATATAAAAAACATGTTTTTTTTTGTTCGTTTTTGTTAGTTAAGTTAGATAATGGTACGGAACCCTTCTTGTGGGAGTACGACTCACATTTGGCCGGTTTTTTATTTGTAATTATTTGGAATTCTTCATACAAGCAATCCATATTTAAAATCTAACTTAAAAAGTTCCGCAACTTCTTAAAAATTATTGAAAAAATTTAATCGATCAACAAATCTTTCTCACTTAGATTAGGAATTTCTTCGTTTCGGTGTGTAAGTACATGTCAAACATAGGTCCACCGATTTTAGCGATACGTCAAAAATACGGGACCAAGGCAGCCCCGCCGGGACTTTTTAAACCATGTCTAAAATACGGGAAGTCCCGGGAAATACGTGACGTCTGGCAACGCTACTCTCGTCTGTTACACTTTGAATAAAATTTGGTATGATAATACTTTGATTCCAGACGAAGGATATAAGCTATTTATTAGCTACTATGATAACAGATTTAAATAGAAGAGCCCCGGGCAAAAGCTACTTATATATTTATTTTAATACATTATGCGCTTATGGTACACCAGCTGAACCCCGCGGCATTACCCACGGTCATTGTCGTACGGCGGGGAAACACCGCGGGGCGAAGCTAGTCTAAAAAAATAGCCTAATTAATGCCTATTAGTCTAATTAATGAGCCTTAGTTACTCCTTATATCATCAGCTAACTATCAGTGAAAGTCCCGTCAAAATCGGTCCAGCCGTTCCAGGTCCAGCCACTCCAGAGATTAGCCGGAACAATGAGACAGACCGACAAAAATTGAGAAAAAAATGATATTGGTATGATATGTATGGTGTATACATACATATGCATTTAGTAAAAAGCAGTTATTTTAATATAAGAAACAGACACTCCAATTTAATTTATTCCCCCCCAAGCAATGAGTTTCCTACACAGGAGGGGCTATCTATAAACTGTAGGCCAGAGGTACATAGGGGTACCCGGGATGTCCTTTCGAGGGCTCATCTGGTTTGAGTCCGTCATAGCCGTAGGTAGGTGGTATCCAAGGGGATCTCCACCCAAAAAAAATATAGTGGCTAAATACTTTATTTTTTTATTTTCCTGTCTTGCAGGCAACTTTATAAACATACATAAAACTGACACAAAGTTCGTAAAGCTTTGAAGTGATTGCTTTTACCACTATGCTATCTGTAACTGCATATAAGTAGTAGTAGTAGTTTAAATATAAATTTGATTACAGTTCAAATTACATGGAAAAAAATATTTGTAAAATCTTATTATAAACTTACTTATTATCTAGTTAAGTACTACTTTTACCAATCAAATATTAGCTTACCTGTCTAATGTTTTTTGCATGGCATTCTTTTTATCTGGGTCAGTTGTGTCTTTCAGTACACCTTCATAATAATTCACAACTGTTGTTGTATCATCAATGATATCATTTAGACTTTTATTTTCATTGATATATTTCTCAAATAAATGATGTTGCCTTGCCCTTTTTATTATTTTGTCATCAATATCTGTGATGTTCATGACATATAGAATATCATAGCCAAAGTAGTTGGACATTATCCGTCGCAATATATCAAATGATATGTATGATCTGGAATAAAATAAAAGGAAATATTAATAATCTTATATTGGTTTTTAAAATAGAAAGAACAAAACTGTTTTTTAACAATTTAAGTACTAAAATCTTATTATAAGAAAATAACCTAAGTGTTATCAGACATTTACCTGGCATGTCCCATGTGGGAGGCATCATACACGGTGGGGCCACAACTATACCATTTAATACGGTTACCATTGGCACACACAAAGTCTTCCTTTTGTCGAGTTAAACTATTATAAAGTTTGAGAACAGGTCTCTTTAGTTCATTCGCCGGTGTTGACCACTTAGGTTGAGTTCTTTTGGACATTTTTAAATCACTTTTTTAAGATTCCACTCACTTAAAAAAATTACAAAACAGTTAAGGAACTGCCGCTAAATATACAATATCACTTCTATTTTAATATTAACTTGTAGAAACGCCACGTATCGTTAGAATATCAAATGGAAGAAACAACATTGTCTGGTCATAATGATAATGACAGATGACAACTTTGACAACTAGAATAGCAATGTAGAAAAATAAGAGCCGAGTGATGTGTAGATGCCAAAGTATGAAAGTAAAGTATGATATTTAGACGATTATTACTATAAAACAGGTGTTCAATACGTACTGAACCGTTATTATAATGCATAGTCCATCCACTTTGAGTACTACACATTGTATAGGGCTAATTTCTCAACCCAGATTGTAAATAAAAGACATAGTTAATTTCAACTCGGACTATCATTTTAATGTTATATTGGGTGAATTTCAACCCTTTTTACTCATTTGTAGGTGTAATTTTATACCGATTTTGAGCTAACTTCAATTCAGACTAATAATTTTAATAAGTTATATCAGGCTATTTTCAACCCTTTTATTCATTTGTAGGTGTAAGTTCACACCGAAGTTGAGTTAATTATAACTTTGAGTACTACACATTGTATAGGGCTAATTTCTCAACCCAGATTGTAAATAAAAGACATAGTTAATTTCAACTCTGACTATCATTTTAATATGTTATATTGGGTGAATTTCAACCCTTTTTACTCATTTGTAGGTGTAATTTCATACCGATTTTGAGCTAACTTCAATTCAGACTAATAATTTTAATAAGTTATATCAGGCTAATTTCAACCCTTTTATTCATTTGTAGGTGTAAGTTCACACCGAAGTTGAGTTAATTATAACTTTGAGTACTACACATTGTATAGGGCTAATTTCTCAACCCAGATTGTAAATAAAAGACATAGTAAGGAATTTTCAAAATTATTACATAATATAGAAACCTATGTACATAACCATAATTTATATAAAAAAAAAAACAATATTTACATACAAGCGTCAAAAAACTCCACATCTTCGCCTACTGGTAGCGTTCCCAAAAGACTGGCAGCATTACCACGTTGAATGGCAATGCTGATTCTCTGTGCTAGAAAAAGGCCGGCCTTCTGGTCGCGAGAAGCGTCAATCAGTTGCTCGGCTAGTTGTTTAAACATAGCGCGAGCACTCGGACCCCATGAACCTAGCGTCTCTACCCCAAACGGTTCAAAAATGTAATTACCTATTAAATTTTGGTACTTACGCCGTTTGAGGCTTTCCGCAGAAGCAGCAGCAGCGCCGGCATAAAAAGCTGTACTTGGAAGATGAGATGGCGCGAGGGTGTCAACGCAAGTTGCGTCCCACACCAAAGGCTTACCCATCTTCCATGGCAGTAACGACATACCATCTGGTCTCTTGCCATCGTCCCGCACCAGACCATTTGGTTCGCGTACAGCTGGAACGCCGGCGGTAACAAGAGCACGACGGATAATGTCGTTAATATTGGCATGTCGAGATATTCGGCCAGCGCTTCTGCTACAAGAAAGGCCATGATGTCCGAAACTGTCAACAGCTTCTCCACAGTGACAAAGATGGGGAGAAACACAAGGCGCTCCTAAACGAAGGCAAGTGGCAAAGCGAAAAGTAGTATTGTCCAACAAGGTACCTATGTTGGGTGATGGAAGTGCCTGAATCCATAAACCTGATTCCCACTCTCCCACAGCTAACAAACGAGCTCGCTCAGCAAGACTGGTTGATGTATCTAAAAGTATCTTTTGCTTTAAAATACATAACGGTGAGTCCCATTGTCGCTGAGAAAATGGATTAACAGGTAATGCAGTACTGGGACAAGCTATCTGCCAAGCATCTATGGCAATGGCCTTGCATGATACTTCAGAATCAACCAGTGTGTTTGTAAGAATTTTCCTGGTTAACTCTTCTGTGCCATGAACCGAAGACAGAAATGCTGGAAGGCTGACATCTACAATTTTGCGTACTCCAAGACCACCCAAACGAACTGGTAAGGATGCTTGGAGCCAGGCTCGATCGTTTAAAGCCACATTCAAAACTTTACTAAGCGTGTTTTGTATAATTTTATCAACGTTTTCCAAAAGTGATGAATATTTCCAAAGGGGTGATGACCGAAGCGCATGTGTAAAATTAGGTACAAAAAGACAATAACGAATAATAGTAAAAGCCGAATGATTATTGATTTTAAGTAAACGATCAGAAAATTCATCAAAATTTTTAATTTTGTCATCTATGAATGTCTGAAAACCTTCTTCCAAGACCGGAGAACCAAGAAGGCGAAGAGACCTTTTCTCTAAAACTTTAATGTTAGGTGCCAAGGAATTAAATTTTTGTATAGTCGAGAGTCTGTCTGTATTGTCACAAATAAAAATTTCACATTTGTCCGAGTTGAGGTCTAAGCCAATGGATTTAAATTTATTTTTAATAAAAGGTAAATCTTCTAAAACTGTATCTACTTCACCTCCTAAAGTTCCGTCGTCAAGGTACCAAATGTTAAATTTAGATTTTAGTTGCTCTATAATGGGATGTATTGCTAAACTGAAGATAACTGGTCCCAGTGGATCACCCTGTTGACATCCAACGGCAGAGTCTAAAAGATGGTCCTTATACATTAATCTTGTTGGATTTCTATAACATTGCCAAAGAAAATTATAAATTTTAGGAGTTTCAATTTTGGCTTGTGTCAACAAAGCATCCCTATTAACAGAATTGAAAGCATTCCTCAGGTCAACCTTCAAGATCACCTCCCCTTTCCCGCTGCCAAGATATGTGGACAGAGCATGTATGGCAGCCTCACAACCACCTTTCGAGCCAAAACCAAGTTGCACTGGTTGAAATTTTGCTGCAAGTTCAGTACTGTAATATTTACAACAAATTTTGGCAACTATGCGTCGTAACGTACATCCCACGGCAATCGGACGAATGCCACCATCATTTTTACGCAATGCACATAAATTGGCGCCATATAAAATGTCGATTATGCCTTCGTCCACATTGCCGGAGAGCATAAGGTTCACCAAAGCCGTCAACTCCTTCAAGAGAGCATCGCCAGCCTCTCCAGCGCTTGAACAAACTAGATCTTTTAGATGTTGTGGTGTCAAGCCGTCGAGACCACCAGCAGATCCACTCTTAAAGGAGGAAATGGCTGAAAAAACATCCTTAGCGGTAACATTAAGGTATTCGTTGTCAATAGTAGGTGGGTCAGGAAAAGAGAGATCATCCCGAGGTGTGGGATGTTTATTCTTCAAGCCTGCAACTGTATCAGGCGAGTAAGGCGCTACCACATCGCTGCTGAAAAGTAACCTAGCTGCCCCTCTTATATCACCCTCCCTTAGTTTTGTCTCTACAAAAGAAAAATTATTGTGTTTATGATAACAAAGGCTAGACAATTTAGGGTCTAAATTAGTAGTGTTAAGGCAATTCTCTTTGATTTTGGTCGTCAAAGATTTTTGGGTACAATTAGTTTCTTTTATGTATAAAATTCTGTAAGGGAAGGTAAGTAACTGTTCCCAGGCCGATATTGAATTTTCTCGGACTACAAGACCTACACACTTAGTTAAATTATTAGCAACAGTAGGCCTTGCACCTCGAGGGATTCTTTTAAGAAGTGGAATAGAATTTTTTAAGCTACTTAACTTTTGCCAAAAAGGAATTTGTGTGCTGATTGAAATCGGACTAGTAGGTGTGGGATCAGAGGGACATGAAACCACATTTTGAGACTTATGAAATTTACCAAAATGTACCTTCAAGCCTCGCTCACCTTTAAAAAAACGATCCTGGGGACAAATAGGGCATCGGACGAGGCCACTAATTGAAGCAGCCGGTTGACCTGCATACACTGCCACTTTGCCACTGGCGTTTACACTCATAAAAAAATATTATAGCTCGAAGAAAAATACTTAAATTAAACGTACAAAAACATAGTCTGAAATGTGTTTCACAAAAACAAAACTTCACTTTGACAGGCGCCTGCATATGCCTGACGACTTTATGGTATCGGTATCATACGCTTCCTTGTTATGTGCTTCTATGTGAGCTGGTGCAAATAATTTTCTTCATGTAATAATCAAGTGATAAAATCTCCTTTCCTTTACCATCGAAAAAATGATGACATCTGAAAAATTTGCAATGTATTTTAGTTCTGATTTTATATTTATGTAGGTATACTCTGGAAATATACAAATATGTATGATATAAGTATAAAATCAAATTATTCTTTATTTTTATATATTTTCTTAGATTAAAGAAATTTTTTGACATGTGTGATCTTTCAAATCCATAGACTTTTTTTTTAAAGACATAGTTAATTTCAACTCTGACTATCATTTTAATATGTTATATTGGGTGAATTTCAACCCTTTTTACTCATTTGTAGGTGTAATTTCATACCGATTTTGAGCTAACTTCAATTCAGACTAATAATTTTAATAAGTTATATCAGGCTATTTTCAACACTTTTATTCATTTGTAGGTGTAACTTCACACCGAAGTTGAGTTAATTATAACTTTGAGTACTACACATTGTAAAGGGCTAATTTCTCAACCCAGATTGTAAATAAAAGACATAGTTAATTTCAACTCTGACTATCATTTTAATATGTTATATTGGGTGAATTTCAACCCTTTTTACTCATTTGTAGGTGTAATTTCATACCGATTTTGAGCTAACTTCAATTCAGACTAATAATTTTAATAAGTTTTATCAGGCTAATTTCAACCCTTTTATTCATTTGTAGGTGTAATTTCACACCGAAGTTGAGTTAATTACAAATTGTATTGTAGCTAATATCAGCCACATATTTGATTACAATTTTACGTGTAATTTCACACTTAATTTGAGTTAATTTCAATTCTATTCGGGCTAATTTCAACCCTTTTATTCATTTGTAGGTGTAATTTCACATCGAAGTTGAGTTAATTACAACTCGTATTGTAGCTAATTTCAGCCACATATTTGATTATAATTTTACGTGTAATTTCACACTTAATTTGAGTTAATTTCAAGTCAGACTATAACAATTTTAATATTTATATTTTATCGGGTTAATTTCAACCTTTCTATTCATTCGTAGGTGTAATTTCACACCGAAGTTGAGTTTATTACAACTCGTATTGTAGTTACTTTCAGCCAAATATTTGATTATAATTTTACGTGTAATTTCACACTTAATTTGAGTTAATTTCAACTCAGACTATAACAATTTTAATATTTATATTTTTATCGGGTTTATTTCAACCTTTCTATTCATTTGTAGGTGTAATTTCAAACCGAAGTTGAGTTAATTACAACTCGTATTGTAGTTAATTTCAGACAAATATTTGATTATAATTTTACGTGTAATTTCACACTTAATTTGAGTTAATTTCAACTCAGACTATAACAATTTTAATATTTATATTTTTATCGGGTTTATTTCAACCTTTCTATTCATTTGTAGGTGTAATTTCAAACCGAAGTTGAGTTAATTACAACTCGTATTGTAGTTAATTTCAGACAAATATTTGATTATAATTTTACGTGTAATTTCACACTTGATTTGAGTTTATTTCAACTCAGACTATAACAATTTTAAGATTTATATTTTTATCGGGTTAATTTCAACCTTTCTATTCATTTGTAGGTGTAATTTCACACCGAAGTTGAGTTAATTACAACTCGTATTGTAGCTCATTTCAGCCAAATATTTGATTATAATTTTACGTGTAATTTCACACTTAATTTGAATTAATTTCAAGTCAGACTATAACAATTTTAATATTTATATTTTTATCGGGTTTAATTTCAACCCATCTATTCATTTATAGGTGTAATTTCACACCGAAGTTGAGTTAATTACAACTCGTATTGTAGCTAATTTCAGCCAAATATTTGATTATAATTTTACGTGTAATTTCACACTTAATTTGAGTTAATTACAAGTCACAATATAACAATTTTAATATTTATATTTTTATCGGGTTAATTTCAACCCTTCTATTCATTCGTAGGTGTAATTTCACACCGAAGTTAAGTTAATTACAACTCGTATTGTAGCTAATTTCAGCCAAATATTTGATTATAATTTTACGTGTAATTTCACACTTAATTTGAGTTAATTTCAACTCAGACGGATTTTTTTTTTCGCTAATTTCAACCCGTAATAATTTTTAAGTACAATAAATATATACTTAGGGCTAATTACACCCCAACGTGATTTACTTTTAGTGTAATTTCACACTACAATTTTATCGAGCTAATTACAACTCGCTAATATATACTCAATCATAAATACACTAGGTAAGTACTAGATAAGTAGGAAACCAGTTAATTAATTTCCCTCGTGAAATATCATTCATTGTTATTACTTGCATCTGATAATCTACTATCGTCATGGGTATTTTCATTACAAAATAAGTTAATTTTTCATTCTCCATTTCAATGTCAGACCTATTAAAATATCTACAGGTGTTATTCATCTTGAAGGTAGTTTTAGATTTATTTATTTTATGTCCCACTTCTGAACTAAAACCTTCTTAGGTTTTAACAAAATAAAAACACTTAGTATTCTTGTTATAAAACACTTATTTACTGTTTCACTCCTCGACCAAGACTACCTGCTTACCTGGCAGCCAATCTGGACTATAGCCAAACACTAATCACTACTAAACGGATACGAAGTAACTTACGTACCATCAGCAACCCCCACGAGGGGGTTGGGGCAACGCTCACTCCTCCGCGGTGTCGACTCAGGAGTGACTCATGTCACAATCAAGAGATGTGGTCGTCCCGAGATCTGAAGAGAGACTATCCTGTTTCCGATCTCGCCGCTTTATATACTACCTCGCCCGACTCACGGAACCACACTTTTATTATTCGGATACCCTCATTCTGACAAGTTCAATAATATGTATTCAATACTCCATTGCATCTAACTATGAGATGTTCCGGAAGTCAACTGCACAATCACAACTGTATTTAGAATTACCGCTAACATATATTTGGCAGAGAATAAAAATTTGTTAAAAGAGGTTATGAGCAAATGTATTTGTAACGTAAAGGTAGATTTTGCATTAACTCTTACGGGCAGTATACTAGGGGATTTAAAAAAAATAGTTAAATCGAGGAATTAGTTATATTGAGGTTCGTTACATTAAGGTTACACTGTTTTCGTATTTCACAACAATTCAGTCAAAACAGTCGTATTTTGTTGATGAGTGCGAAATTGGAGACGGTCAGAATCATCTCAATAGGCCACCATAGTGTGAGTCACGCATTGTTGCATTGTCTGCATTCGCAATGAGTATGGTAACCACTACCCTTAGATTCTAGTCAGACTTTCCATCAGACAGAGTTGAGAGTAGGTTCAAATGATGAAAATACTCAAGACAGCTGTTCCACTATAATTATATATGTTTAAATTTGATTTAATACGAAAGCTTCATGATTAAGTCTTCTGTGCAATTTCTAGGAGCTAAGACTTGGTTTTTAGTCTGCAAAAAGATTATTAGTTTTAAATAAAATATAGAAACATTACTGTTTCTCTTTCTAACTGTTGTAATCGAAAATAAAAACCATTTTTATTAATTTCAAGTGTATATTAGTCGATTAATCTCTAACAGTTACCATATTGCAACGAACTCACTATTGACAAAACAACACACAATTGAAATGAAGTCTCAAAAACACTTTGTTTCTTTTCATCTTACATCAAACCTAGGTGTAAGTAATTCGACAAAAAGGGACAAAGATATCAATAATAATGTGATAATTTGTAGCCTATGAAATTCGTTTGCCGGGCTGAGCATGTGTGAGTAGGGAATAAAAATAACTATCATATCTGTACTTCTACGCGTTTATCTGAAAGTTGCGACTACTGTGCTCGTATTTTACCAATTTTTTGTGTCTTATATTGTTTTTTTTCGAAACACACCATCTTATCAAATATCATGGCTCTCTGTGTTTGTAAATGTCTAAATGTAACGCTTGAAGGTGATAAACTTGAAGATAATGTCGATATTAAGAAACTGGAGTTAACATCTACGGAACAAAGGGATATTTTTTTCAGTGAGGTACCTTACCGTCAGTAAACATCTTTTGACCTTGACTTATAGGAATAGGTTTTCATTATTGAAAATAAATGAAATATGAATGAAACCTAGTCATCAACACAGCGGTCGCGTCTAATTTGATATAAATAAGTTATGCATAATATACAAGTACATGTGCGATCGGCATTGCCTGCCCCGACTTGTTTATGTTCCTAAAATATTTTTTTTCCCGATTGCTTCAATCTAGTATCATAAATGGATTTCATGTTACTAATTAGAATATTCTGAGTGTAGTTCCTAAACATTTGTAAACTTTTTTCAATTTCAGAAATTAATGTCATGCTCCATAGACAGTTTGAAAACACAAATCGCGCAGCCGGCACTGGTCGACCAGCGGTCAGTGGATAGATGGGTCGTCCACTCGTGCTTGGCGTGTGGACAGCCAATGCATGCGATATCACATGACAAAACTGGACCTTATGCGTTACTTCTATGCAAAGTAAATCAGGTTAGCATTTAGTGTTCAATTTCAATTAGTCAGATTGAACATTTGGTTTAGTTGAATATCATAAAGTCAGAAGAGTACCTAGGGGGTTAAGACTTAAGTATAAACTTAAGAATTGTATTGTCACTCAGTACTTATGTATTGTAAGAGTATGTACTCTATAAGGACTCAGTTTTCATATAGGACATTTAATAAAAACACCATATATTTTGACCCGGCCCAATATGGGCTCTTCTCGCACGAGGGGATATTTATGCTTTTGATTTATTTCATATATTATAAAACAACATGAGGTTTCATAATTAATTATATACTACTTTATAATATGCAGGTATTAAGATATTTTGATGATTTGTTTATTGTAAAATTCTTACTATGTAACTGTATAAATAACATTGTAAGTTATTTAGTTTTTTAATTACATTACTTTAATTTAAAGTACCTACTTCTGTTTTTTAGTAGCATCTTTTTAATTGTCTGTGATTCATTTACATAATCATAAATATAAAATTCTCGTGTCACAGTGTTAGTTACCATACTCCTCTGAAATGGCTGGACCGCTTTTTATGAAATTTGGTGTGCATATCGGGTAGGTCTGAGAATCGACCAACATCTATTTTTATACCAATCTTTTTTATGGCAAAACAACGTTTGCCGGATCAGCTAGTGTTGATATATTAAAAAGTTGTGTACCTTACATTGTTACTTCTGGAC
Organism: Diaphora mendica; assembly: GCA_949125395.1. Lineage (NCBI taxonomy): Eukaryota > Metazoa > Arthropoda > Insecta > Lepidoptera > Erebidae > Diaphora > Diaphora mendica. The sequence goes on along the minus strand of OX421310.1, from coordinate 35,375,177 downwards.
CTGATTAAAATAACTATAATTGAAAAAAAAAAAGAAAACAACAAACCAAAGCTTGAAAGGAAATATTCATAGCTGCTACCGCTTTGATAGAAGATATTGCTTAAGTTACTAAAAAACTAAGTTTAATGTTTACTAAAATAGTATATTACAATATTTACCTAGAAGTATATTTAACTCAAATGCTTCAAATTACAAATCACTATCAGTGATCCCTGTCTTGATACATTAGCTAATTCATCATATTTGTGTCTGTATTTCTCACTATACTAGGAGCACGCTATTATGGCCGTTTTGACTTATTACAAAAGTGATGTGAAATGTCAATTAAACAAGTTTAATAAAAGGTTTAATGTTATGACAAACAGCATGTCACTATTGACAATAAAGAACAGCAATTTGCTCCTTCAAATGTGATCAAATAATTTGTGAGTGAATAATTCGGTTTCGGCCAGTTTCGGCCAAAAAATTGCCGAACCTTCGGCCGCACCGAAACTCGAGTGAGTGTGAATAATCGTGCGTCATTCGGCGAACTTTGTTACTCACTCGTGCTCACACGCTCACATGGCCGGCTCAGTTCGCTCCCCTTAATTCCATCGTTAATCGAATTGAATTGATTTTATGTTTAACATATGTATGATTAACATATGACATACTGTATTTGTTTAGTTAAGACAATAGTATAGGTTCCCAATCCGAACTTCAGCTTTGCATGTCTAGTTTTTTCCTACAGACGACTAGTTTCTCTATCCTTTATCTCTTAATCTCACCTGTCAGATCACCTAAATAACTTGAAAGAATACAACTAAGGCCCTATTTGTGTATATGATATGTAAATATTCTTTCTCTAACCCCTAATCGTTTTACTTTCTATTATCAGCTCGTGTGAATAACTGAATGAAAACGACTAAACGTAACATACATATGACATTTGAAGATTTATACTCAAAATTCTAACTGTTAAGGAGTCTTACCTTCTATCATCAGCTCATCATCATAAAAATCATGACCACCAGACGCAAATACCGTAATAGCTTTAGAAAATATATGATAAACATGGAACGTGCCTAAAAAATTTGTGGGTATCCCTCAATTTCCTTGAGATCCCATCATCAGATCCGTATATGGTGCCAATAGGACTACCTCGGTGCATGCCTTCCGAATATAAAAAAAAAATCCAAAATTGGTTTACAATTGACGGAGTAATCTGTGAACATACCTAAAAAATACATACCCTAATTACCTAAAATATAACAACTTTTGAAAAAATGGGTTTCCTTCACGTATTTTTCAAGGGCAAAAAGGTTCGGTTTCGGCCGAAACTGAGAGCCAGGCCGAAGGTTCGGTTTCGGTTTCAGCTGAAAAACCAGTTTCGGTGGGACACTACTAATAATATGAAACTTGAGATCGTTTTTTGTCTTTCCGAAAGACGGTCCCCATTTCATCTCATCCACGTTTTTTATATTTTTTATCATCACGACGAAGACTTAATGACTTGAAGACTTCAAACACTTGACATAGGCAGAAATAGCTGATCCGAGAGATCCGGCTGCTTGCCATTTCATCAAAAGAAGAAGAAGAATATGAAACTTCATGATTTGACAAACGTCAAACCGGCCATCATAGTGTGCTCCTAGTATAGCTTTTGCTTGTGGCTCTGCTCGCGTGTATGACAGTTATTGCGGTAAAAAGTAGCACATATCCTTCCTTAAGAATCAAAGTATATATCTCCATTTCAAATTTCATAGAAATTGCTCCAATGGTTTAGCCGTGAAATCATTACAGACAGAGTTATTTACAAATTTATAATATAATATAAGAATAACAACAAACATAAAAACTAACATCGCGTTTGTAAAGGAAGGCTCAACAAAAAAGATTTCACTCGCACAAAAGCCGTACTCAATTATAAATATGTGACCGCCAGTGACTGGACATTATTAGTGGACACGTATGAAAATCACTACAGAATACCGGAGGATATCTGTGCCTCGGCGTCCAGACCGGACATATTTCTTTATGCAATGTCAATTAAGCGTGTAGTACTAGTAGAACTCACGGTGCCGTGGGAAACGAACATCACTAAAGACCACGCTTTAAAAAGAAACAAGTACTTTGACTTAACCAACGAAATAACTAAAAATGGTTATGTCGTTGCGCTGTATGCCGTGGAAGTGGGTGCGAGGGGTATACCAGCTAAATCCCTCTATAACCTGCTTAAAGACCTTGGATTGCCAAGAGCTTCAGTAAGCTCTTTTCTTGAACGAAAATCCAAAGCGGCATTGCTAGGCTCACTTCAAATATGGTTAGGTAGAGGGGGTAACACGGCGGACAGTGGAGGTGAGCGTTGACGCGTCGTAAGGAGTGCTCCTTAAACCTAAACCTGGGTCGCAATTCCCAGGCACTGTCGAAGTCGCATGTGTTGCCCCCATCTATCACGCGATGGACCCGGCACCCGCACGGTGAATCCATGGAACGCTAAGAAATAGGTCTAAAAGAGCTCCTGTTTTCATGCCAGTTTTGATACACATGGTAATAAATATATAATATGTTTACTTATTAATCTTATCACTGACTGATATAAAGCTTCACTGATTTAAAGATAATCTATTTATATTTCAGACAACACAAGAACGGATTAATAACTTAAAAAAGTCAAACAATTATTCGCCAGTATTTCATCTATTAGTACCCGAAGTGACCAATGAATTTGCTATGAAAGAGAATGTGGATACTAGTAACTTTAAGTACAATGAAAAGAATGTGTGGCTACCCACACAGCAGGTGATCAGCACATTAAGCAAACAGCTTCAGCAAACACTAGCATCTCAATTGGAGGCTGTTGAAGAGATTGTCACACAGTTCAGGGAACAGAAATATGCTGAATTTGAAGCTTACAGAGAAAGGGCACATAGAGAACATAAAATTCTAGCTAGGTACGATTTTCTTCATAATTTGTTGTTACAAAAGAATAATAATTTAAAAACTAAAACTCAACATATTATATAGCTTACTAGCTTTTACACGCGGCTTCGCTCACGCTGACTTTCATCCCCTGATTTACCCCCTTAAGGGTGGAATTTCAAAAATTTATTTCTTAGTGCTTACTTGCTACGTACGTACGTGCTACTTACATTATATCAAGAACCTCATGCAAAATTTCAGGATTCTAGCTTCAGTGGTTTGGGCTGTGCGTTGATCTCTGGATATGTCAGTCAGTCACCTTCCTCTTTTATATATATAGATGTCATCCAGAAATATATTGACACCTTATTCATTCAAATTGGAATAGCAGTTTAGGTGCTATGTTAGAACATACAAACATACGATAGTCGAAATCTATATAATAAATTAAATAGAATCTTAGCAATATATCATCTGCTAAAGACCAAATGTAAAAGTGTTGTCAGGGATTGGTTACAAAAACTTGATTACAGAGCTACGGAAAGTTTACTTCGCTGAGATTTTACACACACACGCACACACACACACACACGCACGCACACACGCACACACACACACACACACACACACACACGCACACGCACACACGCCACCATTCAATTTAATTAAATTTTAACTTTTTTCATTTTGTTTGCCTTAAATTATTGGATATTATCAATGACTTGCTGCCGTGGGGTGAGGACCTGGTGATCTGTAATACAGGTAATACCTATGATAGACACCAGCTCCTTGCAGACACTTCAGTTGAATTATATTTTCCATCAGTGTTTATTGAATTGGATTTTGTACCATGTTGTGTTTTGTAAGGAGAAATAAATAAATATTATTATATTATTATTATTATACATAGAGACTGCCAATACTATTGCTCTTCCTTTAAGCTTTGTCATAGTCAGATAATACGGTACTTATATAGTTTTAATCTTATATATAAAATTCTTGTCACAATGTTAGTTAACATACTCTTCTGAAACGGCTGGACCGATTTTTATGAAATTTGGTGTGCATATCAGGTAGGTCTGAAAATCGACCAACATCTATTTTTTATTCCCCAATTTTTTTTTATGGCAAAACAACGTTTGCCGGATCAGCTAGTAATCTATATAAAACTTAAAGCCTCTGTAATTGGGAATTATCATCCTGACATTGTCTTTACCATTTGTATATTTTCATGAAAACACAAGGTATTATTTACAAAAGGCGCACAACAAGCATCTCTAACATACAAATGTATTAAAACTTCATAACAATGAAATGTTCTATTTTAGCATAATAAATAAAGCACGCAGTAATGCTGAACGTGAGAGTCTGCGGGTTGACACCACACTGGATAATGGTCCCCCTTCACCGCAACTTCCTCCTGTACTCAGAAGAAGACTCTCCTCCTTCAAAGATGGCAAAAAGCTACCGCAAAATAAGGTAAGAAATTATTTGTATTTTAGTTAGAAAAAGGAGAAGTAAAAATACATAAATCCTACTAATATTATAAACGTGAAAGTTTGTATGTATGGATGGATGTTTGTTACTCTTTCACGCAAAAACTACGAACGGATTTGGATGAAACTTTAAAGTAATATAGGTTATACATCAGAATAATACATAGGCTACTATTTGCCGCGACATACGCGCGGGTGGAGCCGCGGGCAACAACTAGTATTGTTATAATAAAACAACTTACATATAAAATTATCCTCGTGTTGTTAAGGTTTAAGGGTTAAGAATATGGAGTGACACAACCCCTATTCATTCTCATGGGATAAACAGGGGATGCAACTAGACAACATTACAGCAAAGAAAAAGAGAACTTCAAGTATGGTATAGTAGGACCAAAACATATCTAAGGAGAGGCCCATATACAATAGTGGTCGATGAAAGGCTGTTAATGATAATGACGAAAGTACTTTAATAAAAAAACATATCAATGTTTCTTAGGAATTCACACCTAATCCGCTGAGCTAATTTTGATGAATTTTGTTATAAAGATAGAGTAGATCTAAAAGGATATAGGTTTTCTTTCGTTAATAAAATACAATGTAAACATAGTTAGGTACATGCACCAACTAGAATATTTATAAATACTGACATTTTCTCTGTTCAAAATGTGCTATGCTTAAAAAGAAAGATAAGAATTTTCAAGTCAATAAAAATGTCTTGTTTATTTGTACATATGAGGTCTCAAATCCCAAGGGATTGCAGATAGTTTGTTGTTAGTTGAGAATCAACAAAGCTATGTATAGGTTTAATAATGAAAGTGTTGATAAACATGTGTCACAAAGTAATCAAAATAATCTACGCGTAAGTACTTGAAGCTAAATCTTTGCAAATAAATTGAAGTGTCAGTTTGAAATTACAAATGAATAGCTTTTTACTGAATGCTTATGTAAGTATATACGGTACTTACAACTTTTTTAAAAAAATTTTGTCTCATTGTTCTAATCTCTAGAACGGCTGGACCGATTATGACGGGACTTTTACACATAGATAGCTTGTTATCATGAGTAACTTAAGCTACTTTTATTGTGACTAGCTGCGCCCCGCGGTGTTCACTCTAATATACAAAATATCTCGAGTCACGGTGTTTGTTGTCACAAAAAACATTTAAATGGATCAACAATTTATATTTTCATCTACCCCCAGATACATTCGTGATTTTGATATTTTTGTATGAACTAGCAGAACAAAGTTTGCTAGGTCGTCTAGTAATACATGAATATTGATAAAGACATTAATTTGGTAACTTTCTCTTCAACAGATTTTTTATACACACTTCACACTATGTAGGGACTTTGTTTACGACAAACTGGGAAGCTTATTTAGATTTCGTCGAAATTATAAACATATTTTTTTATTATTCAATCTATACTAATATTAAACGCGAAAGTTTGTAAGTATGTATGGATGGATGGATGTTTGTTACTCTTTCACGCAAGAACTACTGAACGGATTTGGATGAAACTTTACAGTAATATAGCTTATACATCAGAATAACACATAGGCTACTATTTACCGCGATAACCGACATATACGCGGGCAGAGCCGCGGGCAACCACTAGTAAGAATATAAGGTATTTTTTTGTTATGAGCAAGTTTCAAGGGCCGGCTTGACCAGGGCGGCACTACCCTCACAAAAGACCAACTCAAAATGACAGCATACGGGCTGTCATTTCTGTCGTGTTTCGTTGGTAAGTGCGAGACCCGTGGCCCAATGATGCAGAAGTATCTGGGTTATAGACCGAACCAATCTTTATGACGGCTGGGAACTTCGTCCGTGTCGATGCGCAGCATACAATTTTAGGTATCAGAGGGAACGTACAGGGGTGCGGGTGTAGACCAATACGCGGCGCATGTTCCTTGTGTGTGTGACTTATGTCCGTACACTACACATGCACTCATAATCTTGTTTACGTACAGTCGAGTTGTTAATAGTCTTGAATTGTTTCGTAACCTACTTGATTTTAACTGACTTCAAAAAAAGGAGGTTTCTCAATTCGACCGTATTTTTTTAATTTTTTTTTATGTGTGTTCGGGGATAACTTCGTCGTTTATGAACCGATTTTGATGATTCTTTTTTTAATTAAAGGAGATATCCCAACGGTGGTACCATGATAAGGACACTAAGATCTGATGATGGCATCCAGGAGAAATCGAGTCAAACGTTGAAGTCGGTTTTTATTTTGTTAAAAGTTTATGTATTTTTAGGTTACTTGTTTTATTATTGACTGTTGTAGTTTAGTGTATTTTACGTTAACTTTTCAATGGTTATATATTTGATGTGTCGATTAAAATGACTCGTGGACTGTATAATCTTCTAAGTCAAGGTCATTTATTTCTGTAAATAGGTTTTCACAAAATACTTCAACTTGCTAGAAAACTTTTAGTATAAATAGAATTAGATTAATATTTGAGATCATATTTTATTTGCCTCGAACAACATCTCAGAAATAATTATTCGGTTTATTGGTGACGAGCAGATTCCCTAGCGGCAAGTCGCAGAACTAACGTATGACAGATAAAAATACGTATACACGTTAACATTCCACTTATAAAATACTGATCCCCCTCACGAAGTGGTCATAAAGTATTTTTTACTACTCCGTAGACATCTATCAATGAAATCATTGTAGAAAGAATTTAAAATAACAATGCACTCGCTCTGTATATTAAACTGTCAGGTAGAAGTATCTGTCTTACGTTAGTTCCGCTAACAGCCACTAGGGAAATCTGCTCGTCACCAATTTCCACTTTAAAAATACTGATCACCCTCACGAAGTGGTCTTAAAGTATTTTTTACTACTCCGTAGACGTCTATCAATGAAATCATTGTAGAAAGAATTTAAAATAACAATGCACTCGCTCTGTATATTAAACTGTCAGGTAGAAGTATCTGTCTTACGTTAGTTCCGCAAACGGCCACTAGGGAAATCTGCTCGTCACCAATAGTTGCACTAGCTGACCCACGCAACGTCGTTTGCGTCTCCTATTGCCCGTTGCGTGACAATTTTCCCCCGTTTTTGAAACATTTTTCATTGGTGCTCCGCTCCTATTTGTCTTAGCGTGATGATATATAACCTATAGCCTTTCTCGATAAATGGGCTATCTAACACTGAAAGAATTTTTCAAATTGGACCAGTAGTTCCTGAGATTAGCGTTAATCAAACGAAATAATTCAAACAAACAAGCTCTTCAGCTTTTTATATTAGTATATATTATATATGTATTTATTATACTCTTCTAATACTAATATCTAATACTCATAATCAACAACACATTCATTTGGATAAAGAATAATATTAGGTATTATTTTGAAAAAAACTCTTTGGCAAATAACTCATTATTAGGTACCAACTCTTAGCGTCTTTATACTCGTGATAACTTCTAAACGAAATGTCCGATTGGGATGAAACAAAAAGTATTTTACTTCTACATAAATACCCTTGATACCATAATGCCTAATTTGGATAAGGATTAATATTACATATACACACTTAACGTAGTTTCTTTCTTCAGACGATTTAATAACTTTTTTGAACACAAAAGCGGTTATTGTAACTAAACCATGATAGTTTATGTATGTTATGCATGTATGCTCTCGCGTACTTTTTTGTAGATCTTAATGAGAGCTACAAACCCCTAATACATTATTTTGTTCTATTGTCAATAGCGCACGCAGAAATAGGTTTTCGAATTCACGCCTTGGGTTACGAAATAGCAATTTTCTTACGTATCCCTAATTTTTTTGAAAATAAAATATAGCCTATAGCCTTCCTCGATAAATGGACTATGAAAGAATTTTTCAAATCGGACCAGTAGTTCCTGAGATTAGCGCGTTCAAACAAACAAACAAACTCTTAAACTCAAACAAGCAGCTTTATAATATTAGTATAGATAAGAACGGTAGGAACCTACTCATGTTTTTATAAATTAATATGCTAAAAAATAAGTACATGTATTATTAAATTTCATATTATAATTATATCCAGTCATCTAATTATTTTAGAATTAACTGTGCCTGCGCCGACCTGCTTGCACAGCTAACTTCAGAAACGTCATAAAGATTGGTTCGGCCTATACCATGCTGCATTGTCTGCATGAGTATGGTGACCACCACTCTTGGATTCTGTTCATGCTTGCCATCAGACAGAGTAGAGTCACTTTGGTAGGCCCACACTTATTATTATAATAAACAATTAAATGGCACTTGAATGTTTACCTTGTAAAATAATTACCTACTAATATATATTTAATTGTTATACAGTTTTAAGCAAACAATTTTATTTGTATGTTTATATAGGTACATATTAAAATTTTGCAATAAAAATATTGTGAATAAAAAGATTTTTGAATTCATAAATAATGCATATTAGTTATGTTAGTTAGTATTACTGTTTTTGATACTGATAAAATTTTGTATGTATTGATAATTATGTAATTTTCGTATTCTCTTCATATAAAGTTCGTGTAAAAACCTAATTCGCACTTGAATATCTACAGTTCTACACTGCTCACTGCTCTCCTGATATCATCCTCCTGCCTTAGCTCTAGTTCTTATTACCTTAATCTTTGGCTCAGAGAAAAATACTCCCACTATGATACCGGGTCCTTTAAGCGGGGCTTAAAAAAGCAACTTACTAGGTCGCCATAGTGCGAGTCACCATGCTGCACTGTCCTTATTTGCACTGAGGATGGTGACCACCACTCTTGGTATCTGCTCATGCTTTTCATCAGGCAGAGCTAGCTAGCTTTTGAGAGAATTATTTTGGCGCAGCTAAAAACATAAACATAAAATAAAATTACTGGATCGGTAGTGCAGTGTTAGCGTAAGCAACAGCTATGCTTGACGTCTCGGGTTCGATTTCCGGGTGAGACCAAATGTTTGTATGATCTACAAATATTTGTTTCGATGTTTGGCTGCTTTCTACGTGTAATACGTACATAATTATATGTATTCTCAAAAAATGCTTTTGTCCACTGCTCCACCCGCGTTGATGTCTGTTATCGCAGTAAAGATTAACGTATGTCCTTCATCAAGAATTAAAGTATCGCCATGGTTGTTTCATTGAAATTGGTGCAGGGGTTTAGTTGTGAAAGAGTAACAGACACACAGAGCTACTTTCGAACTTATAATATCAGGATACCTAGTAATAAATGCAACATGAAGAATAATCTTTGTTTTTTTTTCTTTTTTAGCCAAAAAGACATATGCCATCTGAAGGAGATTCGTTGGATCCTGAAGATTTGTTTGACTTAGAAGGCACTGACTCTCACCACAATATGCTTTCTGATCAAGACGATTACGACTCTGACCGTATGTACCTATTTCGCGAATATTAAAATGTATGTAAACTCTCTATAATTTATACCGAAACTCAAGTGGAAGTTTCTAAATAAGTCTTAATATCTTCAATCAATTTTCCTAGTGATTTAAAAGTAACTAGTTAGTTACACCATTTAGTTATATATGATCAAAATAAAACTGAAATCAGAAGCAATACCTGAGAAAGAGAGAAAAGATCGTGAGTATTCTTAAAAGCACTTCATATAAAAACTGTTTAAAACCAAATTTAATGCTTTCATTTTGTTTTCTGTACTTGTATCTTACTTGTGAAAAGTTAAAAGTGAAATTGTTCAATTTCAGCGGAAGGCAGCAATGATGAAGGTAATTACATGACACGTCCTCGCGGCGGCGGCGTCGAAGCGATCGCGCGATCTCTTCCTATGAATGTGCCAAAGTTCCCCAATGAACGCTCTTCGCGCAGAGAATATGATGACGATGTAAGTAAGACACATACACAGACACACATACACTCTCATACACACACACACACACACACACACACTCTCATACACACACACATTGTGCATCGTTTATTTTATTAACAGCATAGGTAACTAACTTGGTCCACACATTCCTATGCTTCAAAGAAAAAACTAAAAATGTGATAATAATATATATAGCTGCCTTAAGTTTTTCAAGCATGGACTTCAAATGCAAAAAAAAAACAGTTCTATTCATTAGGGTATGCCACCGGGAGTTCTGTTAGATAACTATGCCTCGACGACACTTGTGACGACTAGTGGACCGGTCCGTCCGGATACCACGGCCTTTCTTTCTCTTCACACAGTAATGGAGGTTACCGACACCACAACTCTCTTAGGAAACCCGTTTATTGTAACTTTACAGAAACTGTATTTAAGTATTATAAGAGTTGTTTTTTGTTGTAATTGCAGGAGGAACCACAAGATATAGCAGCTAGCATTAAAGCTCTAGCGCGTTCCGTGCACGGCGACGTATTTGAATTGCCGAGACCGCGTTTCTCTACACAAATCTAGCTGTAACACTTCGAAAATGTTCTTAAAAGATTTGTTTAATCCCGTAAACGGACAACTGCTTTACAATTATTTAAAATTCAAAAATATCTCATCGAGTTGTGTACAACTACAGTGTGCTTACTTTAGAATCACTTACCACACATTGGTGCTTTCAGAATGTGATCACAGTGACCCTAAACCCAAATTGTGAGTTTAAAAAATACATGACCTTACAACTAGTGACAATAATGCTACATACTTTCAAATATATGGCAGCTAGATATGTGTTATAATCCCAATAAAATAAAATGGGTTGCCCTGTTTATTGTATAAGATATGAATGTTTAACGAAAGTAGAATTTAAGAGGCTAAAATATAATTATAAGCAGAGTCATAACGATGAAGTAGGACACAAAATTTAATTGATGCTGACGCTATTTTGTTACTTATGTATATTTGCATTAAGTCCAGTTTGAGATGGGATTTGGGAAAGCAACAGTACATTAAGCAATAAACTGTGTTAGGATACCCACTAACTATTATCAGCGGTAAAATACTAGCACTATATGTATAGCTAACGTATTTCTCAATGGGTCTTGAAGAGTATTGATCTGTTATCTAATGCTTCATCGAAGAAAAGGTAGGTAGCGATAGTAGGTAAGTTGCCGAAAAACCAGCAAATTCAACTTTAGTATAGTGAAATTATAATTCAAATGCAGTAATTATGTTTCGTAAATATTATTAAATGAGTTACTACTCAAGTTATATATATATGAGAGTGAAAATAAATCGACTACAGCTATCGGCATAATAAATTTAATATTGTGAAATATCTTTATGGATTACGTATTTGTGTCTCAAAAACTTAAAATTTTAACGAAAAAGTCTAGGCACAAGGTCCCGCCACACTATTAGCCAAAAACTAGCATTATTTCGTCATTCCTCATGACTCCTTGAAAGCTATGAAGGTTATAAGTACAAGTCCCGTCTTAATATTTGCTTTGCAATGCATCCGATACGGTACAGTAGAAAGCAATAAGTTGTTATGATAAAAGAGGTGCATTTTGTTGAACTTATTATAAGTAAGCATCTAGTACTGAAATGTCAATTAATAAGTCTCAACCCAGTACATTTTGGTCAAGTAAGTATTAATCTCTTATGTAGCCAGTATCATATTTATGGTTATGTAACGGCTACAGTCTAATCATTGCTAATTTAATGTGTCTATTTTATTTTTAGAGATACTCTTTTGAGTATACCATAAAAGGCGCATAAATGCAAATAATTAAAATCTGTCGTTAGGTTTAGCCAGCTTAATTGGGGGTTCTGTATTGATATTTAGTTTCTTTTTTTTTACATTACACAACATCTTTGCATATTTAGTTTAAAAAAATAAAACTTAAATGTAGTAATATTATGGTTATATGTATTTAAGTTTAATCTAGTTATCCCCGCTAGGGAGATTTTTTTAAATTAAATTATTTTCGTTTGTTGAATCTTATTTTGCATAGTGAAATGATGTCAAATAAAATAAATTTCTTTTTTTAGCACATGTCTGTCTAAACTAGCCTACGCTTTATGCTTAGGGGGCACTTGGCAAAAAGAAGGATTTGCCAATCATTACTAGGCATAGTCCATCATGAATTTCATCAGCTCGTTTAAGAACTACATTGCTTGAACCGCGACATGAAAATAGGAGATACAAAAATGTATCGATGAAAGAAACCGATGAAGTGCTACTGACAGGAAATAAAAACGCGCCAAAATGAGCCATCTTTGTGGCGAAGTGCAATAAAACATTAAGTGTGCTAAATGTTTATGGTATATTAAAAATGATGATATAAAAATAGTGTGACATTTCTATTAAATTTGTTATGAATGGACTATAGGTGAACTAGGCCATTTTAGAATTTAAAATTAATATAGTTTGACAGTTTCGCTTAGATTTAATAGAAAGTCGACTTAAGAAAACATGCCATATTACTGTGAAATAATTTTTGTCGATCTTCGTTACCTACGTACGTTAAGTGCGTTGGGATATTTTGACGTCAGTGAGTTTTGTTGAATGTATGTAAAAATATGTTGTATATAAAAAGATTTTAGGTGACAAATAAAATAACTATAAAAAATTGTTAACATCTAAGTCATATCCATGTTAATAGACGTTTCTATTATTTTTTTATCTGGTGTTATCTTAATAATAAGTGAAGAGTGTACAAATAAATTTCTTGCATTTCTTACTAGTCTTTTAGGGTCACGAATTTTTTCATTGTTGACATTAATTTCGATAGGTAGGTATTAAAAATCTTAAAAATGTACATAATATAAGATCATTGTTATTACTTTAGATAACGACACAATATATAAGAACTTTGGAAAATCATTTATTTTTATACCCAATATTTTGAATGATTGTCTAACTGGATTTACAGTTGTAGCAGAGAAAGGCCTTCGTATGCAGATGTCTCGTTTTTTTAAAATTTTCTCTCTTTAGACTTGTTTTAGTTTATAAGCTAGGATATACGAGTAATTTACATTTTTATTTTTTTCGTTTTTACTGAAAAAGTGACAATTATTTTTCGCGTCTTCCAGTAAGTAGCACTGATTTATATGAAAATATGGTTTAATGTATTTTTTTTCAAATTCAGTCACTCCTTTTTAATTTAGTAAAACTAATAAATTGTTTTATTGGTGTGATTTTTATGAGATGGACCTTGATTGTATGTATTTAGAAGTATGTAATAAATAATGAACGTAAAATGGAAGACTTTAATTTTGTCCCCTCTGGAATTGTAACAAAACTATTTTCTCATTCTTATTTATTAAGAGTGTGCCGCGCGAACGAAGAACGTCGAATTTAGGTATATAAAAGCAGAGCGGCGCTGTGACCGCACCCTACTAGGAACATTTTATATTATAAAATAATTGTACAGAGAAGGCTCAACACAGAGTAATACATAAATAAATAAATAAATAAAATAAGCCTTTATTGCTGTTTGTTTGTTCTACATTCCTATAATACGATTATAACTTAAATTACACTAACTTAAATCTAGGTTTTTTTAAGTTAATTGTTACAACCGGTAACGGGTTTGACTCTTTTCTTAACAGCTTGTCTTGCGACATAGGCCTCCTCTAAAGATTTCCACATTAGCCTATCCTTAGCGATTCGACACCATGTTGGACCGGCTACTTGTTTCATATCGTCTTCTCAACGCTTAGTCTGCTTCCCTTTACTTCTTTTACTGTCTCTGGGGTTCCACTCTGTTACAATTTTTGTCCACTTCTCCCTTTTCTCTCTCATCATATCATCCACTTCCATTTTATTGTTTTGGATTTAGTTGTTGCGTCTTTGAACTTGGTTTTAGCCTTTAAGTCCTTTTGTCTTACTCTGTCATGTCTCCTAACACCACTTACGCTTCTTTCAATACCGTTTTGGCATACTTTTATTTTATTACTTAATTGCTCTGTTATTGGCAGCCATAAGTTAGACAAGGTAATATGGATGTGTCAAAGACTAGCTTTTACATAGATTGGCATATCCTTGCTTTTCATTATTTCACTAAGTGACCAAAAGCGCTTCCATGCTTTCCTTCTATCGATTTACTTTTGCATGGTATTAGTTGTGGAAATTAACTGGGCTAAGTAGACGTATTCGTTTACGTAGTTTATTCGTTCTTTATTTATTTGGATGTTGTAAATTTGAGGAGCATTGGTCATTATTTTGGTCTTCTTGGTGTTCATTGACAAACCAGCTTTCGCGCTTTCATTTGATAATTGTTGAAGCATTAGTTCCAAACTTAAAGGACATTCAGAAAACATGACCAAGTCATCTGCGAATCGTAGGTGATGTAAGTTTTCTCCGTTTATGTTGAGACCATTCCTACTCCGATCTAGGTTTCTAATTATCATCTCAAGGACAGCTGAGAAAAGTTTAGGTGAAATAGGGTCACCTTGGCGGACACCTCTTTCTATTTGGAATTCTTCACCTGTAGTGTATAGCTTAAGTTTTGCTGTACTGTTTTCGTAAATTATTTTAAGTATTCGAATATATTTTTTAACCGACTTCCAAAAAGGAGGAGGTTCTATGTTCCACTGTATGTATTATTATATATTTTTTTTATGTATGTTCACCGTTTACTCCGTCAATTGTGGACCGATTTTGAATTTTATTTTTGTATTCGAAAGGGTATGCTCCCGAGGTGGTCCCATTGCCACCATATCAGGGTCTGATGATGGGATCCCAGGGAAATCGAGAGAAACCCTCATTTTTTATAGGCACATACTAAGTTTTTCGTATATTTTCTGAAGTTACACCGGTATTTGCGTCTGGTAGTCATCATTTTATGATGATGAGCTGATGATGTAAGGTACAACTCCTTAAAGGTTAGGAGTTGGAGTATAAATCTTTAACTATCATATGTATATATGTTACCTTTAGTCGTATTCTTTCAAATTATTTAGGTAAGCTGATGATGGAAGGTGGAAGGCACAACTCCTCAACGGTTAGGAGTTGGAGAATAATTCTTTCAATTTCAAACGTATCTAAAGACCTTCAGTTAAGCCAAAGCCAAGCCAAAAAGAATACAAACGAATATATAAAATCTAAGCGATAGTCACTTGGCACCGACTTCAAACAGATTGTAGGTACCTAGCACTCATTATAATACTACTATTTAAATGAATAAAGAATTAGATATAGGTAATTTATGAAGAACCAGTTTATTTTAAGCTTTTAAGTGTTTTTTTGGCAGAGAGTTTTCGTCGGATGTTTTTTGGAAGTCGGTTTTTTTTCTTGAACCCACTGCCTATCCAGTGCTTTTCATATGTATTCATGTTCCAAGGAATCGAAGGCTTTATTGAAGTCCACGAATCTCAGGTAGTAAGATTTATAATACTCGTTATATTTTTGTAGCAATTGTCGTAATGCATGAATGTGATCTACAGTTGAGAAATAGTTTCGAAAGCCAGCTTGTTCCCTCGGCTGATTTTCATCGAGCAGCGTGGAAATACGAGAGAGAATAATTTTTGAAAACGCTTTATAAATATTAGACATTAGACTTATGCATTAGATATTAGTTGCATTAGACATACATTAGACAACGTAAAATGACAGCATTCGTGCTGCCGTGTTTCGTTGGTGAGTGCGAGACCGGAGGCCCAATTAGTCTAGTCAACAAGTTCCATACTTGTTGCCTAGACTAAAAGATGCACAAGCATCACTAGGCCGCCATAGTGTGGGTCACCATGCTGCATTGTTGCATTCGCAATGAGTATGGTGGCCACCACTCGTGGATTCTGCTTATGCTTTCCATCAGGCAGAGTAGAGTCATTTTGGCGGGCCAAACATAAAAAAAAAAAAAAAAAACGGTCTGTAGTTTCCAATATCTCCTTTGTTGCCTTTTTTGTGTAACAAAATAATTGTAGATTTAGTCCAGTCGATATGGATATTTCGGTAGTAATAATATCATTAAACAAGTTTGTCAGAAAAGGGGCAGTCACTGGTAGAGTAATCCTAAGCATTTCATTCGTTATTTGATCAGGTCCTGGAGCTTTTTCTAATTTTTGTGTGTTAATTGCTTTAGTTATTTCTTTCTCTAGTACCTACAGGAGATACAGGTTCTGGATCTATTACAGCGTATTCCCTTGCATCTATTTTTGCATTTTGACTTTGCCGTTAGTATATTTTTTTATAATATTCTGTGGCTATTTTGACTATTTCCGGTCTTTTACTCGTATTTTTTTTCGTCTTTTCGTTTCACATTTATCATTAAAGTTTTCTTGGTGTTTAATTCCTTCAGGGCTTTCTATATACCTCCAGTTTTTTCTATATACACCGCGGGCCATTCAAATATGTCTGTTGACTTTGGGATTGTTAAATTTATTTGAAAATTGAAATTAAAAAATGAAATTTTCAAACAAACTAAATGCCTCAAAATATTAAAACCGATAAGAACACCATTTGCAATTTAAGTTCACTCACCTGCTTGCATACGAGTACAGCTGAGAGCCCGCGCGGTGCTGCCGTGCACGAGCGCCTTCTTATTGTAATAATAATTTACATGTATTTACACAATCACAATATTTCACAATAATATCACAAAACATGAAATTAAATTAATTATTATTTGAATTTTTCAATTGTCAATGAATACACAGATAGTATCTTTTAATAATGTAAGTTTTTCAATGTAAAAACTTTGCAAATTAGTAAGTAACTAATAAAATATAGCTTTGCAAATAATTAATAACAGACATCGAGATATAATGTATAGTATAGAGAAGACGCCACTCATTAGTGCGGTGTTCCATGCAATTGCGGCGCATGCGCCGCACTTCCTTCAGTCGCTTGCTAGCTACACTCTGATGAAGCGGTGGCTTAAGCGTGTGATTGTTTAAATTTAAAAACGTTCTAAAACTCGTGAATTATGCCATTTTGTGTCTTCAGATATTGCACTAATAATACAAGGAATACGGAGAAAAACAAAGGAATAACTTTTCACCAGTAATTAACTAGATATAATTGTTTTAAAATTAAATACGAACAAAATATTTTAAGACGCCATTGTTGCCTCATTCGACATAGAGTACTTAGAGTAAAACATACAGAAGTGATATTTAGGTAGAATTAACTGACGTTAAATGCACAACGTATTTAACATATTTAATTGGATAAGGAAAAAAAATATGTTGTTAAAAATAGCTTCGTAAATAACCCATAACATTTTTTTTGCAATAATTATATTTAAATTATCATTAAAGTATAATTTAAAAATTGAATATTCGGCTTTTATATTTTATACCTCGATGAATTCTACAAAATAACTGAAACTGGTAAAGCTATTGAAGTACTATTTACTCAAAGTGAATTTCCTAATAAAGCTTCGTAGGTATAAAGCTATTTATCCGTTCTGCTTTCTTGTTTGGCGCTTACTCTATAAAAGCGAATCTTTGCAACAGTTCGTTGGCCAAAACGCGTAAGCGCCATGAAAATCACGGCGCTTATGACATTTCGCTCGCGAGGAAACTACAGCTCGAATGCGATAGAGCGCTGCTTGTTAATACTGTTGGATTAGACTACTAATTATTGTTTGGCTGCGCTGCAGCGCTTTTTAGTTTTAATTCAAATATAAACGGAACATATAATTGGTTTTGAGTGGCTCCTCTAGTACGTAGTACGTAATATCTCGATGATAACAGAAAGTATGTCTTACGGGCAATGTCTTACAAAAAGTATATCTCGTCGATCTAATAAAGCCTGTACTTACTTGTATTTAAAGGTTTACGCTCGTTTTTGTAGAACTTTGTGAATAGATCTATGGCTTACTTACTTGAAAATGACGAGCAGCTGTACGCAAACTACATATAAGTGTAGGTACGTAAAGCCAGAGCGGCGTTTCCTCGGCATTCTCCATAAATTAATATCATATCCGAGTATTCACTAGCCGTATAACCAAATCGAGGCATTGTTTCATTTACACTCACACAAAGTAATCGTTAAATAACAACTAAGTACTAACAAACCTAACTAATGAGTCCTGTCACTATAAAAGCAGTTTTTCGCACTTATCACTTTTAAATACCTATTATTAATAATCAAAACAAACAAGACATAGGGCTTTAGCGCCGGCTACTTCAAACGTGCAACGACGCGATCGATTGCCACAATGTGCAACACGTCACAGGTTCGCGTACTGCGACACGTTGACACTGACCCACTAATCTAATGCAGTTTTTTACGTTTGAAATTAGAAAAGGATAGAAAAGATATTTTCGGTTGACCCCTTTACTCTCCCGAGTGATTCCTTCCAGCAATACCTACCTATTGTTTTTTAACTATTTTGTGATTACGTGTGTGAGGCTTATTGCTCAGACATAAGGTATATTTTAGAGTGACAATTATTTGAGTAGTTAGACCTAAGGTCGTTAACCCGTTGATAATGGCGTTGCATTGAACACATCGTGTAGTAAATTTCAAAAGTAGTGTCCTGTGGCTAAACTACTGAACCGATTTTATTGAAACTTTGTAGGTGGACTTGTAACGTGTGTAGGTATACCTAGTTAAAAAAACACTTGCTTTGTGGTATCCACCTTGTATAATTTTAACGTGTTTTGTCTCTTTGTTTTCCTGTCTTTTCTAATATTTTCAGTTATCTTTTTACTAATCCCGGCTTTTATATTGGACTGATCTTACTGACTACGTTTACCTGGCTATAAATTGGACTCCGATTGCTTAACGATTAGTAAACAAGAACAACATTACAGTCTTACCCTGTCGAAACTGGGAAAACGTTTAACAGTCAATCTCGCGAACTAGTGGTGAAATTGTACAATTATTTTGAACGTGAATCAATTAACGATGGGCCTCTTTTACCATTGACACAACCAAGAGAACGCGTTGCCGAAGCATTGGGAATAGGGAAGAGGACAGTTACTCAAATTCTGAAAGAGAAATACGGACCATCAGGCTCAGAAGATAAATAAAACAAATAAATTTGCAACCACAGTTATGGATATTACTCGAGAGGAAGTCGGTTAAAAAGAATATCCTACACGGGAAAAGCAAATGAGTTCGTTAAAAGACGCAGGCTTATTTTTTGGCTGTAAATCGTCTCTATCAAAGGTTTTGAAATCGATTGGCCTTAGATTTAAAAAATCTGACCAGCGGAAAATCCTGCAAGAACGCTACGATATTATTTGAAGAGAGTAAGATTCTTACGTCAAGTAAATAAAATCACAGATTGGGACAATGTCGTGTTTGTTGACGAAACATGGTTGAATGCGGTTTCGCGGACATGGACCGATGATACAGCGGCCTTCACCTCAAAAGTTCCATCGGGAAAATCGGGAGCCCGACTTATTATATGTCACGCGGGATCAGCTTCTCAAGGTTTTATTCCAGACTGCCTCCTCGCATTCGCCTCTAAAACTACAAGTGATTACCATGAGGAAATGAACTTTAAGGTTTTTAAAGAGTGGTTTGGGAAGCTGCTAGTCAGCTTAGAAAACCCATCGAAAATTATAATGGACAATGCACCGTATCATTTTGTACAAGTCGATAAACCTCCAACTCAAGCAAATAAAAAGCAAGAAATTGTCTCGTGTCTGGTAAGAAATGGTGTGAAGTTCAACTTTATTATAAGTTGAGTTGTTAAATCTGGTAAAAGCAACTAAGCCGTCCAAGCTCCGCTATGATCCCTAGAGCATGGACACGAAGTTATACGATTGTCTCCCTACCATTGCCAGTATAACGGCATCGAGCTTTTTTGGGCACAAATAAAGCGTCATGCAGCGCGGAACAATACTGAACCACCCTTCAGTACTGCTAAAATGATGACTCTGCTACAAACTGCGTGTGCAGAAGTCACTACAGAACACTGGAGAAAAGTTGTAGAGAAAACAAAGAAAAGAATTTTACAAGATTTTGAACGAGATGTGAGACTAGACAATATTATTGAAAATGAATTAATAATATCTCTGAGTGCTGACAGCAGTGATGAAGATGACAATACTAATAACAGTTCTGATAGTTCAACTGATTAATTTTTTTTTTTTTTGATAAATGATGTACTTGTCTCATTTTGCTCCTTAAATTTACTAAAGAAAAAATATCTAATCTATGACTAGACTATCTAATGACCTCACTATGAAAATAAAACTGACCGACGTCAAATGTTACCTATTAAAATGATTCAACTATAAGTTTATCACAGCTGACTTGACACGACACCAATCGACCACAATCGCCACAATCACATAAAGTACAATACTGAGATAAGTCTAAATAAACTTCAAAGCAAAATCGATCTCATTAAAGTATGTAATTAGATACATTCTGCTTTGCAGTTTCAGACCTAGTAATTTAATTAGAGCAATGTTTTTTTTCTGCGCAATGTGCAATACCATCAGGCGTTTGTGTTAAAAATTGGAAAGTCTTAATATTTTTAACCGACTTCCAAAAGGAGGAGGTTCTCAATTTCATCGGTATTTTTTTTTTGTTTTTTTTTTATGTATGTACATCGATTACTCCGTCAATTGTGGACCGATTTTGAAAATTCTTTTTGTATTCGAAAGGGTTTGCTCCCCATGTGGTCCCATTGCCACCATATCAGGATCTGATGATGGGATCCTAAGGAAATTGAAGGAAACCCTCAAATTTACGTGAGCGCCTGCAATGAAGTTACGAGCAATTGTCTGCATACCTTCATATTCTGTAGACATCATTAAATTTAAAATGAAATGATGATGAGAGACTTGAGAAAGACTAAAAAGCGAAAAATAAAAAAAAACTTCGTTTAAAAAAACCGACTTCAAAAACTAAAAAGTATAAAATAACTTAATTTGTATGTGCTACCTATTCATAGGTTTGAAGTCGGTGCCAAGCCAAAATGTGCCGCGCATGACCTTGAGTGGGATAACTGCTCTTCGCGTTGAACAAAACAACCGAAGCGTCGTTGACGTTCGTCTCGAAATATAGCGAGTGCGGTACCTACTATTCCATTGGCTTGGCACTGACTTCAAACCTATGAATAGGTAGCACATACAAATTTAGTTACTTTATACTTTTTAGTTTTTGAAGTCGGTTTTTTTAAACGAAGTTTTTTTTTTAGATTTATATTTGTATAAAAAAAATAAGAAAGTGGGAGCACGATGTAAATATAAATATTATCATGTGAAAATAATTGTTCTAGACGTAAAATTTACTATCTTTTCGAAGAAAAATGTTTTTAAGATATCATTACATATATGTATCGTTTTTAAATTTCATATGTATATGTTTCAAATCCCAACGAGGCGGTGATCTTGTGCAAGGATCGATCTAAACTATACAAATACTTTTGATGTATTTAATTAATTCAGCGCATACTACTAGGGATTTGAAAAACGTCAAATTCCCCAATTTCGTGCAGTACCTTCATAACAATGCAGCAAGAATAAAATATAGTAAAAAACATTTCGAAACCTTAGTAAAAAACAAAATAAAGAGAACAAATATACGATAAACTACAACTGTACAACTCATAGAAGATTGTATGTTGAAGTCTGATTTCGATATGTTATTATTTTCGTTAGCATACAATGCGACTACTGTACAGGGGCTCTCAGCTGTTCAACGAATGGTGTTGGCACAGCCAAGGATACATTATATGTCTGGTACTTGAGAAGAAAATTTACTTGGAGAGTTTCCAATTTCAATGTTCAAATTGTCACTTGCTTAAATAATACACCTACTACACACAGCTCCGCACCACCTAAAGGTCGACTGGAAGATAATGCCTATGGCATTAAGTCCGCCTTACGCAATGTAATTGCAGGAAGATTATATAAATAAATAAATAAAATGTTTTGTTTTGATTTTTATATGGTCCCGATCCATATAAAAATCAAAACAAAATTCTGGTTAACTTGAGGAGATGACTCAAGTCTCGCGAGTACATCTTTATTAAAACGTGAAAACCATAAACGCGGTGCAATTTGGATTTCCTTTTGTGCCATGAAGGATCATGTCACGGTATGGGTTACCAGGAGGTAACCCATACCTATCTCCTAGTTTCTTTCATGAGTTTTTATGTAAGTACCGTGAATGACCTCTTTGGATACATTTTTGATGATCCATATCGATAAATGTGGCAATTACTCATAAATTATCTTTGGCTAATCTCTGTGGTAACCATCGTTACCATAGTTACGGCGTCACAACAAACGTGTACCTACTTAAAGTTTTATAAGCAGTTCGTGAAGGTTTGCATCTAATAAGGGAGTGAAAAATGTTAAGTTCGCGTTATTATAGTGCATCGAGGCTCGGCACTGATGCAAAGCCTCGTACAGCCATGATTGTCGACGAGGATGATGAACTATATGCAGGCTTTAATGAAGTCGCTCCAGCTCTCGATACCAGGAATTTGCGTGAGGATCAGGACTTTCAGGAAACGCTCCGAACTGCTGGCATCGGACGGAAAGTGTCGAGCAGGATGGGCACTGGGGTATTTAAATTAATTTTAGTATATCTTGTATATTGAGGGACCATGACCTGTATACAACAAGCGCCGCCGGTATATCACTGTCTGAGTGTGTGATTATATTATTTTTAAAACATAATATTAAACATAAATTTAAGAAATAAAATATCATTATCATGCAGCGCTCAATAACAATAGTACTATGTAAGCTGCACATAAATATAAGAAAATATTTTTTTTTTACCAATGTGGGTTTGAACCAAAATATTTGTAATAGGTAGGTATTATAGTTCTGGCAATTTCTTGCTATTGCTAGTACGCTGACGCAATTGGCTAGATGACAATTTTAACAGGTTGCAAAATGACGTAAGGTACTCTTAAATTTGAATTTGATTATTTAATTATTACATTCCATCATAAAACAGATGATGCGTCTGGGCACAGTCAGTGTGCGTGGCAACAGCTCGCGAGCGGCAACAGCGGCACGGCCTGTGACTGCGGTACGCGCCGCTGGTTACACTTCTGCCACCAGAGAATTGCCTACCAGGGACGATATCAAAGAAGACAGGTAAAACAGGGTTTTAGTTGTTACAAATTTTCCATAATGGTTTAGTTTATTCCGCTACATTCGCTAATTTAAAAGACTAAGTAGGTACCTACATGATTTTTTAAACGCAAGTTACTTTACTACTCACTATTACTTTATATTTTTGTATTTAGTACCTACATGATTTTTTAAACGCAAGTTACTTTACTCACTATTACTTGATATTTTTGTATTTAGCTTAAAACGATTTTATTTTTGTAGTATCGAAGAACGGATAAAGCAGATGGAGGCGAAGATAATGACCCTAGTTGAAGAGTCCTGTATGTTAAGCGCGCGAACTGATCCTGATGATGACAATGGATTGAAAAAAGAAAACGATTTAGGACAGGCAAGTTAGACTTATGTATCGTTTCGGACTCAGCAAACCTGATTAATCTAGACTGTAGT
Source organism: Diaphora mendica (assembly GCA_949125395.1). Classification (NCBI taxonomy): domain Eukaryota; kingdom Metazoa; phylum Arthropoda; class Insecta; order Lepidoptera; family Erebidae; genus Diaphora; species Diaphora mendica. The sequence goes on along the minus strand of OX421310.1, from coordinate 35,351,453 downwards.
CCCTGAGCGTGAGAACTCGTGATTAAAACCCACACACCAGACAGACGCATCGCGCACTGTAGCTATTCTTAAGGCGCGTCTCTACCAAAATTGTTGCCAATTTCAGTGTTTCCAACTGTTTGCAACACTTCAAAACATCGTCAACTTTTGTTACCATTGTGTCTACACCGAGTCGCCAACAATTTGAAAAACATTCGAACTAAGCGTTCCACAGAGCGAATAAAAAATTGCAACAAGCGTATTCTTTTGATGTTTACCGCCAATAAAAACACGGTTGCCAACATTTGTTGACAATTTTTGTTGGCAGCACAAGGAAATTACAGAAACTTTTGTCACGAACACGTGTTGACAACACAAAATTGACAACTTTTGTTCGGTGGAGACCCGGCTTTAGGGTTTGTTTCAAGTTTTCCTTCTCGTAGCAGCGGTGTTGTCCTGCATAGTTTGCTCCGTTAGTCGCCTCTTACAACACCCACAAGATGAGTAGGGCCTAGGGGTGGTAACAGGTGACACTCACTCCGTATTCATAATCCGTCACCACACGTACATCAAATGGATGAATTGCAAATTATGGATGACATTTCGATGACAAATTTTGCCGCTTATAATGAATGATGTTTAAACTTAGTTTATAACTGATTGGTAAGAATTAGTAAAAAACTAAGACGGTAAACGTTTTATTTATACTTATATTTCGGGTAGTAAATAATTGTTTAAAAGAGCAGTGAAATAGCAGAGAGAGTTAAAATAGAATATTAAGGCTATTTTTTCAACAATTTTTTTTTTCATAAAATATCTCTCGGTACATTTATTAAGCAACTGAGATGTTTTTTAGTGTCAATTAATAAAGGAAGTTCTTTGATTTTTAAAACTGTAAGTGCATTTTCGCGCGTTTTTAGGGACGCGCCCCTTATTCTATTGAGCCTGATATGATTTTTATTAGCTGACCGAGACTGATGAGGAGTCGTCCTGTATTTTAATAAACTTTTTCCTTTTTCAACTTTCACTCTTTTCCTGAAATAACATTCGATATCATCAACAACCCATAATGTCCCACTGCTGTGCTCGGGTCTCCTCTGAGAGGGTTTAAGGCCATACGTGATACGTCCCCACGCTGGCCCTGTGTGGGATGTAGACTGGCAAAACAACGTTGTGGCTACGTAATCTTGCCGTTGGATGTTTTTAAGCCGCCCAAAGGCCTCCAACTAAGCTTCATGACGACGACAACCGGGACCGACTGCTTAACGTGACCTCCGAATCACGGAGACGCTCATGGTATTGTGCCCCCAGAGGTGACCCATCCAGTTACTGACCGCGCCGTCGTTGCTTACACTCGGTGATTGTTTCTAATCACCGAGTGCAACTGGGCTATGAGTGCCTCCTGATATGATTCGGAGATTCGGTGTATGGAAAACAATGAAAAAATAAGTCCATTCGTGTTTAATTTAATTTTCATTTGTAGAGATAGATATCGGTATAATCATGGGCAAGCAAAATTCATTTTGTTTACATATGATATGTCAAAAATACCATATTCCTGAATCTCAAGTACCTACGACTCTTTGTGGTACTAAGTGGACTCTTTGTGGACTAAGTTTTGCACACAATACAAGTGCGAGAACACTTTTAAAACGTCTTTTAACTACTTTTTTTTTCTAACCATTGGTGAAGTTATTTTGGTTATTCTTTAGTTTTAATTCTTAAAATAATCAGTTGTTAATTATTGAAAGATATTCAAATAAAATTTACTTTCTCTCTAGTTAACCTTTTTTTTTCTGTGCGGAAATCCCCAATTCTCCAGTACCTACACCTACGTATTTTCTTTACAATAGTTATTTTTCTTCCCGTTCTCAGGCCCTAGCAAAAGCACAAGAGGCTTCAGCATTAGAGAGGCAACTTATTCGTATGCAGGAACAAGCAAACCTTGGTGACACTCACAATCTGGATCTCACATTTGCGGTAAGAGATGCAGAATATAATGGTTAAAATACTTAGTACTTGGGATGTCTGCCGAAATCTCTTTTTTTCTTATGGGAACGGATATCAGGTATTAACATTTCTAAAGTTTATTTAATGCCAACAGGTTCTGTGCAATTTGGCTGATCAATATGCTCTGAACGAGATGTATACAGAGGCGTTAAACACTTATCAGTTACTTACAAGAAACAAACTATTCCCTCATGCCAACAGACTTAAGGTAAACCGATAAAACAGTTACAAATTAGGGATGTCATTCTGCTATTTATATGACTTGATTGACTTGTGTTATGGGAATTAGGAGTGCTCTAAGGATTGGTCCACTACCTGGAGGATCACTCCCTACTTAAAGATCGTCAATATGGTTTTAGACCGAAACGATCCACGGGTGATCTTCTAGCGTACGTCACACACCTTTGGAGTGAGGCTATTGACAGGCACGGGCCATCAGCCTCGACATGCCCAAGGCCTTTGATAGGGTTTGGCACCTTTTGCTTCTCTCCAAACTGCCGGCCTTCGGCTTGCCCCCCAAACTTTGCAACTGCGTTGCCGCATTCCGGCACCAGCGCCGCATCAGAGTCCTTTGCGATGGTGCGGCCTCCGACTTTCAGTCGATTAACGCCGGAGTGCCACAGGGTTCCGTCCTGTCATCCACGCTGTTTCTTCTGCATATCAATGACATGTTAGCCCTTGGCAACATTCATTGCTATGCAGACGACAGCACAGTTCATGGGAGATACTTCGGACGTCCTGGAGCAAAGTCAGCAGATATTGAGGAAAAACGACAGGAGCTTGTCGCTCAACTCGACCATATTCTGGGCCGCATTTCTCAATGGGGCTCTGAGAACCTGGCCGAGTTCAACGCCAATAAAACACAGGTGTGCACGTTTTCTGCCAAAAAAATCTCGATTCCTTCCCCTTCCGACTTTTCAGAACACTCAACTGCCACTACAAGGCAGACTCGATATCCTGGGCATGGGCATCTGCCGCGACTTCAACCCGCGCGAGTACGTTGAGAGCGTCACTAAGACGGCCTCGCGTAATTTAAGTGTTCTAAACAAGGTCCTTCTCGCCGGAGCACCTGTGTCTTCTTTATAAGACCCAGGTTCGCTCGTGCGTGGAGTACTGTTCTCACCTTTGCGATGGTGCCGCGCAGTATCTGTTCGACACTCTCGACCGGTTGCAGCGGCGAGCAATCCGAATTGTCGGCAGTCCTGAAGCCACCGAGTCCCTTGAGCCTCTGCAGATGCGTAGAGATATCGCCTCTATGGCAGTCCTCTATCGTCTTTATCATGGGGAGTGTTCTGAAGAGCTCTTCCAACTAGTCCCGCCTTCTCCCTTCCTCTACGGGACAACACGTGCCAGCCTCAGAAGTCACCGCCTCAGAGTGGAAGACATAGGTACGCTCTCGCACTCATCGATTCGGTTCTTCCTTCCTGTGCCGAGCGGTTAAAACCTGGAACTCACTACCAGCGCACGTGTTTCCGTCCCACTATGATCCCGGGTCCTTTAAGCGGGGCGTGAAAAAGCATCTCGCTAGGCCGCCATAGTGCTGGTCACCATGCTGCACTGTCCTTGTTCACATTGAGGATGGTGACCACCACTCTTGGATTCTACTTGTGCTTTCCATCAGGCAGGGCAGAGTCATTTTGGCAGCTAAAACATTTAAAAAAAAAAGGAATTAACCGGACTTATAGTTTCCGCTATTGTACAAGTACAACGTAAAAATTTTCATTTATCATCATCCTAGCCTTTATTATTCCAAAGATTATTTGGGGTCGGCTACTAATTCAACCGGTTTTACCAGAATATCAGTTTTTCCACCGAGCCTGGCATCGGACCTCTGCCACCCTGAGCGCGAACTGAATTCGAAGGTTGAACTAGTTGTCAGTATATTTGAGGGTACTGACTTCCCAGTCACCATTGCCATAGATGTTCATGACATCCGGGACCGATCGCTTAACGTGCTCTCCGAGGCACGGACGTGAAACACCGCCAAACTTCCATACTCCGGACTATTATTAAGAATTTCTTGTAAGACAAACCCAGTAACCCTTTGGCCCGACCCGAGAATCGTAGCCGAGACCTCTTGATTGGCAGTCGCATAAGCTAACCGCTAGAACAATGAGGCAGATGTAAAAAAATTGTCATTGTGCTACAATTTTTTATTTTTCAATAACTGAATTAAGTGTGTAGATTAAATGTGTTTGGTAAACTTTGCTGCACTGTACCATTGAATGACGTCGTTGTCGACCTGAGCGTCGTTTAAATACTCTAGTGCAGCTTAGTATGAGACCTTATAAATTATTGCGGACTTTACAGGTCAACATGGGTAATATTTATTTCAAAATGGGTGAACATCCTAAAGCTTTAAAGCTATACAGAATGGCTCTTGATCAAACACCGACGGCCGAAAAAGATTTGAGGTATGAACTTTAAACTATGAGTTTGAGACTTGTAGACATGTTATTATATAAACTGTAAACTACGTTCTTTTTAAATGCAATGGTAAAAATACCGATTTTTATGTTAAAATATTTAGAAACAAATATATCGTGGTTTTCTGGCATGAATTTGGGCAGGAACAATTATACCTACAATATAATATTGTCTATGCATTTTAGGATGAAGGTAATGCACAATATCGGTTTACTGCTAGTGCGCATGGGCAAGTTTCGTGACGCGGTGACTAATTTTCAACACATCATGCACGAACAAGGAGACTTTCAAACTGGTAAGTACGACTCTAAATTGATTGATAATTTAAAAATATCAGTTGAGTTAAAGAGTTTGCATTTTTAGATTGAATATTTTTAATTCCGAAATCTTACATCATTTACGAGTCGTTTTCGAACACTTCAGTCGTTGCAAGATAGTCCGCGAATTTTTTTCGCGATTTTTAAATTTGTACTATGTGAAAATATTACTATGCAAATTTGACCTATGTGACGCCCTTCCCGGCTTAAACCCACAGATCCTTCAACAACAGAAATCGTTAATGAATCAACTACCAGTTTCTTTATTCAGCTAGCTTTTGGTGTACCCGGTTAATAGGTATTGGGCCTAATAGTTTAATTTTGGTTTCAGGTTTACATTTGGTATTATGTTCGATTGCCCTAAATGACACTGAGGGTGCTAAGTCAGCGTTCCACGCAATGCTTGACGTGGAACCTCCCACATTCCACCAGGATATTACCATAGACGACGTAAGTGCAGTATTATATTTTTAGATGGCGTTCAGATTCAGCTTTTAGGTCCTTTTTTGTACGTCGGGGTCACTGACATTTGACATTTTAATTTTCGTCTTGAACCTGAGGGAGGCGGATGGTTTCTTTCACAACCGTGGTCATGACGCGATGTTTCAATGAAATGAAATGAAATGAAATCATTTATTTATTCTGCAATTAGGTTACATGAACACTTTTGCAAGTTAAACTTTTTTTGAGCAGATGAGTTCGGCCTTTCCTAACTGGACTAGCCCTGAGAAGAAAGGACGAAACAAACTCAGATTTCAATAAAATAAATACGATAATTACTATTTGAGTCACAATTACAATAATCAGTAAAGATAAAATTAAAAAAATGTCAACAATAGCAATAATTTAAAATGAATTTGTTTCAAACTATAAATTATCGTCACATCAAAATAAATTTAAACATTCAAAATAAACAGCATGTGCAGAATGGGCAGCTCAATCCCAGGCGGTTTTATCATCAAGATATTCTGCTATGGTATAATACCCCTTTGCGGATAACTTAGATTTTATGGTATTCTTAAATTTCTTTAATGGCAAATTCCTAATATCAATAGGGAGTTTATTGTAAAAGCGTATACATTGTCCCATGAACGAGTTGCCTACTCTGTGGAGACGAGTGACGTGAACACTAAGATTATGTTTGTTTCTGGTATTTACAGAATGAACATCACTAATTTTAGGAAACTTTGATATATTTTTCTGAACATAAACTAAATGTTCGTATATATATTGTGAAGATACAGTCAGAATATTTATCTCTTTAAATTTGGAACGGAGAGAAACTCGAGGGCCTAATTTATAAATGGCTCGTACGGCGCGTTTTTGTAAAACAAATATGGCATTAATATCTGCACAGTTACCCCAGAGTAGGATACCGTAACTCATTATGCTATGAAAGTAACTGAAGTAAACTATTCTAGCTGTATCAACATCAGTTAAATGTCGAATCTTTTTTACAGCAAAAGCCGCTGAGCTTAGCCTACCGGATAGTTTTTCTATTTGGGGACCCCATTGTAACTTAGCGTCAACAGTAATACCTAAAAATACAGTAGATTCCACAGGATCCAACTCTAGTCCATTCAATCGAACATTGGTTGTAACATGCCTAACGTTTGGTGTAGAGAATTTAATGAATTTAGTTTTCTTCTCATTAAGGAGAAGGTTATTTGTATTAAACCAATGTACCACTTTCAAGAGTGCACTGTTGACTTCAGTAAAACTGTCAAGTTGGCGCCTAACTTTAAAAATTAAGGATGTGTCATCCGCGAACAATACAATCTCATGATTGTCACTTACATAATAAGCTAGATCATTTATATATATGAGAAACAGAAATGGCCCTAGAATGGAACCCTGTGGGACGCCCATTGTTACCGGGGATCCCGAAGATGTTTTACCATTAATATCAACTTTTTGAACTCTTTTATTCAAATACGACGTTACAATATTTACAGCATTATTCATTATTCCGTAGTGCTGTAGCTTCCTGATGAGTGTAGGATGATGGACACAATCGAAAGCCTTAGACAAGTCACAGAAAATACCAAAAGCATCCTGTGAATCCTCCCAGGTGCCATATATGTGTTTAAGCAATTCCACGCCCGCGTCCGTAGTTGAACGACCTTTAGTAAAACCAAATTGCTTTTGATGAAGCAAGTTGTTCTCAATAAAATGTTGTAACATTTGGTTTAAAAGCAATTTTTCAAAAATTTTACTCAATGTTGGAAGTATTGAGATAGGTCGGAAGTTAGATGGATCTGAACTACTACCAGATTTATACAATGGAATCACTTTACTTTGTTTCATCAGATCAGGAAACACACCAGATGCGATACAAGAATTGAAAACAGTTGCTAAATATGGAGATATCATATCAATAATTGCAGATATAGTATGTACGGAATGTCCCCATAAATCAGTTGTTTTCTTTAAATTTATACTTTTAAAAGCCTTGATAACATCATTTATACTAACAGCTGAAAATTCAAAACCCCTATCACACCGGTTTACACTATTTTCTAATAAAAAACAAGCAGAGGAAGAGGATGACGAGAGAGTTTTGGTTGTTCGAATAGGAATGTTGGTAAAAAAATGTTCAAACTCAGTCGCAACCTCCACATCCGCTTTTATATCTACATTATTAATTTTTAAATGGAAGTCACGATTTCGTACAATGGACCTTCCGGTTTCGGCGTTTATAATCTCCCATGTGGTTTTTATTTTATTTCCAGATGATTTTATTTTATTTTTTAAATATAGGGATTTAGCAACATAACAGGTGCGTTTAAATGTCTTTGAATAATTTTTGACATATTCTATAAAATCTAAGTTATGATTATATGTTTTTTCATAATACAACTCATATAGCCGTTGTCGACTTTTATAGATGCCTACAGTGGCCCAGTCACTGAATACTACACGATCACTAATCGTTAGTGTTTTTGATGTAAAAGTTAATTTAAATTCATTATTAATCATATTAAATAACAAAGCGAAAGCTTGATTAGGGTCACTATCATAGGGCAATCTTAACAACTTATCCGCCATATTATTCCTGAACAGGCTCATGCGGCTCTCCGTAATCGGAACGTAACTAATCCGCTTCCTTTGAACCTCTGGTTTTGTTCGAGTAAAAGTAACGAACTGCCCGCAATGATCTGAATCTAGCTCACTTACAATACACCTATTAATTGGTTTCACATTTGTAAAAATATTATCAATACAAGTGGCACTACTGGCTGTAATACGTGTGGGTTCAAAGAAAACGTTATATAGATTATATGACTTCAATAAGGTTAAAAACTTTACAGTTATATTCGACTTTTCGAGAATATTTATATTAAAGTCACCACAGACAACAACCGTCTTATTACATTGTGTAGCCCTAAATAATGCATCTTCAAGGATTTTATCAAATATATCATACAAACTACATGGGGGCCTGTACACACTCATTACAATGAACCGCTCAAATTCTACACAAGCTATTTCTATAGTTCGCTCAACAGACAGACTGACAATATCTATCACACTACCCGCGACAGCGACCGGTGCAAGTCCGGTTACAACATAGTGTTCAACTTTAATTGTATAAATACGGCGAAAGTCCAAAAGTTAAGCCTAAAAGTGGTTAAATTGTGTTTGTTCTGTTATGGGGAGCTATGGATGCTATTATAACTGGCTGGAGTTGTGTTAATAAGTGAAAACATGGAACAACGGACTGTGCATAATATTCTATTCACCGTCGATAAGAAAAAACTTCGAGTGTATAACGCAAACGCGTAAGCGACACTGAATACACGGCGCTTACGACCTTTTTCGCACGACATTGCATAGCTGCGTTCTTTGGCCGGGATCGACTGTTTCTTTCGACTCCGTACCACGGTATCTGCGATACAAAAGCGATCAACGACACGACAACGATTTACGAATAATCATCTTGGTACGGGGAGATTTTATTTTGCATAGTACTTTGTTTATAATGTCCACGACGACGCGCTCACCGTCGAAGAGTCGATGTAACTCCAACCCTGACTTAACAACTGGGGAGCGCGTCTCTCAGGTTCCTCTGAATAAGAAGAGGAAGCAACCAGAATGTGATCATGGCAGTGATGAAATGACCAGGCTTACCTCGGAAATTAAAGATTCGATCAAAAGACTGGAGGATAAAATGGATAGTAATTTTACCGCTTTGGATAAAAAAGTGTCTTTGGTGCAATCCGAGCTGTCTACTTTGTCAAACAGCTTTGCGGATATGAAAGGTGAATTGGGCGCTCTCAGCGCGGACCACCACAAAGTTGTGGCACGAGTTGGGACCATTGAGAATCAACTTAACGAAGCTGTTACCACTCTTGAGCAGAAGCACACCGAGATAGTTGAGGAGATGGCTTCCCTACAAACCGCAGTTCAGTTTCAGTTGGACCAACAGGTGGATATTTTACAACGAGCTACAGACTTGGAGGCTGTCACGAAAACCGTTAATACGTCTACCGACTTGGTGATGAACCTGGAGATGAAAATTGACTCCCTTGAGCAGCAGGCGCGGCAGTGCAATGTTGAAATTACTAACGTTCCAGAGAGAAAGAATGAGAATCTTTTGAAGTTGATGGTATCTATCTGTAATACAATTAACTGCCCTATTGCGCAAAAGGATGTTATCGCTGTCCATCGTGTACCTCATGCTCAGCCTAGTAATAAAAGACCCAAAAATATAATAGTCAAGCTGGCCTCGCGAATTCTGCGCGATAACATTTTGAGCGCATTTAGATCAACAAAAATCTTGAAATCTGACCAGGTAGACATCACAGGTACACCACAAGCTATATATCTCAATGAACATCTAACTTTGAAAAATAAAATTCTTTTTCGTGAGTGTCGTGAGGCTGCTAAGCGACAGGGTTTCAGGTATGTGTGGGTTCGACACGCCACGGTCCTCGTTCGCGAATCGGATAATTCTCCAATCACGGCTATTAGAAACACTAAGGATATTACTAAAATTAGGCCTCGGAATAAGCCGACTGCGGGCGAATCCGCCCTTGCATGAGGCTTTTAGGGCATTATCGCTGTATATTATTATTATTTTTGTTTGCTTCTCGAACTATTTTAATCATTTTATCAAAGACGATCCCGATATGACCGGATTCACTGCGTCCAAAATGTACAGTCAAACTGCTGCAGGTCCTTTTAATGATAACACAGACACAGTGTTAGCATTGGCAACACGCTTTGTAAAGTCTTTAATTAACGTAAGCGCTTTCATTATAATTATTTCTTACACTACTGACTTATTGTTTTTATATAGTAATGGATAGTAACATCACAATATACTATCAGAACTGTAGAGGGCTCAGGACAAAATTAAATTCACTTTATATGAATATTTTCTCTAATTGCTATGACGTTATTATTCTTACGGAAACCTGGCTCGTACCGGAAATAACCAATAATGAATTTATCGATCATAGATATTTAGTATTCCGTAAAGACAGAGACCGCGCTGCGGTTGAGAAAAAAGATGGTGGCGGCGTCTTGGTCGCTGTACAACGAAATCTCCAAGCCTCACTGTTAGACCTGCCGTCATGCATCTCGTGCCCCCCAAGCGTAGAATTCCTTTTTGTCGAGATCATAACTGGAAATAATAACTATTCTCGCAAAAGCAACGTTATCAATGTGACATATATCCCACCAAAAACAAGATCAATTGTCTATAACCAATATTTTGATTTGCTTAAATCTATTTTGGTAAATTCAAATATTGAGAATTTTTTAATGGCTGGAGACTTTAACCTGCCTGAGTTGAGTTGGATAGAGAATCCTAGTCGTAAGCAAACTTTTGACTGCTCTGCTACTGTCTCATCTGATTTGGGACAGGCTCTCACAAATTTTATGTCTATAACTAACTCAGTTCAGTGCAATAGCATTTTTAACTCATCGAAACGTTTATTGGACTTGCTTATATCTAGTATTGACTGTTCGGTGCTGGACCCCAAATGTTATTTAGCTAGGGTCGATCCACATCATCCCCCTTTTATTGCTACTGTTCCATTTAGTGTTAACACAAGGTACATGACACGTTGTCCAGTAACGACTTACAACTTTCACAAGGCGGATTATGTCTCTGTGAATAGCGCTATTCAAGATATTGACTGGGACGAAGCAATTGGTGGACGTTCGGCTGAGACCGCAGTTAATATTTTCTACGAGAAAATTTTTGAAATCATAAAAAATCATATTCCTATGTCCACTAAAACTCCCTCTAAATTCCCGGTATGGTTTACTCCTTCATTAAAACACGTCTTTAAGAACAAATCGAACGCTTGGAAGAAATGGAAAACTTACGGTAATAATTCGGACTATGAATGTTTCGCTCACCTTAGAAACATATTTAAAAAGCAATCTGCTTCCTGTCATGCTAGCTATGTTGCATCGGTCGAGGATAATATTTGTAAAAACGTGAAATATTTCTGGCAGTTCATTTCTAACCTCAAAACTAAATCTACAGTGCCATCCAAAACCATACTTAATGGTCAGGTAGCAAACACTCCTGAAGACATCTGTAATTCTTTCGCAAATTTCTTTCACTCTGTATACGAGCCGTCTACATTGAACGTGAACAGCTGGTCCCCCGCTGAAGCATTTAATGAAAATAGTCCCATAGTCAATGATGTCATTATACATGTGGATAAGGTTCAGTTGGAGCTTAGCAGACTGGATCCCACTAAAAGTAAGGGACCAGATGGATTACCCCCTATTTTTTTAAAGTGCACTAGTACAAGTATTTATAAGCCCCTTCACATAATCTATAACAAATGTATCATAACAGGCGTATTTCCTGAAATATGGAAATTAGCCTATATTACACCTGTTTTTAAAAATGGATCTAGGCACGACGTTTCCAATTACCGACCTATTTCTTTATTGTCCACATTGTCGAAGGTCTTCGAGAGACTTGTACATAATGAAATATATCCCCTAATTCATTCCACAATTACGAAAGAACAACATGGTTTCGTTAAAAGCCGCTCTACACTCACGAACTTGATGGTTTTCACGAACTTTTTATTTGAAAACATGGACAGAAGAGTTCAAGTAGATGCCGTGTACACAGACTTTCAGAAGGCTTTCGACAAGGTGGATCATGAGCTTCTTCTAAACAAAATAGCTTTTAACGGTATAAGAGGTAACTTATTGAGATGGTTTGCCTCGTATATATCCAACCGCAGTCAAAGAGTTGTACTGAATGGATTTAAGTCCGACATTGTCAAAGTCACATCTGGGGTCCCGCAAGGATCAATTCTGGGCCCGTTGTTATTTGTTATGTTCATCAACGACATTAATTCATGCTTTAAACATTCCCACCATTTACTTTACGCTGATGATCTTAAGATATATAAAAGAATCAACAACGCAAATGATTGTCTACTTCTTCAGCAGGACTTGGACCGTCTCACCGAATACTGTAACTCAAATAAACTTCACTTAAGTCTTCCAAAGTGCAATTATATTAATTTTACAAAAAATAAAAAAATCATATCATTTCAATACCAATTACGTAATATGACATTAAATAAAGTAGACTCACTGCGTGATCTTGGATTAGAATTAGACGCTAAGTTACATTTAGATATTCATGTTCAAAAAATTATTAATAAAGCACTTCAAATGTATGGTTTTGTCATGAGGTCCAGTAAGAACTTTAAGCAACAGTCTACTTACGTTCACCTTTTTAATACACTCATTAGGCCGCATTTAGAGTATGTCACCTGTATTTGGAGTTCTCTTTACACTAAATATAAAGATTCTTTGGAGAAAGTGCAGAAAAAGTTTTATCGAAGCGTTCATTTTAAATGTTGTCATTGCTACTCTTCGTATACACAAATTCTTAACAATTATAAGATTCTTACACTGCAGCAGAGACGCTTGCTTTTGGGAGCAGTGACTTTATACAATCTGTGTCATAACAAGTATGATTGTATTGACCTTACTAATAAATTGTGCTATAGTGTACCGCGCACAGTGCAGAGACGCGCGGTAAGGGCGGGTCGCTTGTTCAGTACTACGTCGTGTCGAAGTAACGCTGGGCAACGCGCCCCTATATTCCAACTGGTTAATGCCTATAACACCTATTTCGAAAATGTTGACGTCTTTGCACTGTCCGCCGCTGAGTTTAAGCGTACCATTCTCAATATTGTGAAAACTATGTCAACTTAGAATAAGACTTGCACAGTAAAGCACAGGTGTATTTAAGATTAGTTTGTAAAACGTGGATAATTAGGTTGGTTGTGCACTAATTTATATGTTATGTACTTTATTGCTATTACACACATTGTACAACTGTTTATTATTCCAAATAAAATAAAATAAAATATCTGATCGTTCCTTTACTTTAATACTCTTTTTTGTGATTATTAATGAGCCACCACGTATCATGTTGGTTCTGTTGTACGAGCTAGTAACCTGGTGATTATTGAAATTAAACAAGAATTGATGACTACTAAGCCAATGTTCTGTTAAACATAATATATCAATATTATTACAGTTTAGATATAGCTCTAATTCTAATTCTTTACTCATCAATCCTTGAATGTTCTGATGTACCAGGTTCAAACAATTTTTGGTACTGTTCATACAGTTTTTATTAAAAGTTTCTGAGGATACAGTGTTGCTAGAGGTACACTCTATTGTCGTAATCTTTGGTTTAAATGACTAGAAATAGATTGAGGGTTATGTACACTATAACTACTATCTTTCTGCTCACTAGAAGCAGATGTCGAAGTCAAGACTATATTACTACTACTACAAGTATTATTCTGCTCAATAGAAGCAGATGTCAAAGGCAAAACTATACTACAACTAGTATTATTCTGCTCAATAGGAGCAGATGTCAAAGGCAAAAATACACTACTACAACTAGTATTGTTCTGCTCAATAGAAGCAGAAGTCACAGCCAACGTATTGGCTAATTTAAAAATAAAATAGGATAGCGAAGAAGCTATCTGTCGTCTAAAATATCCGGAAAGATAATAATTATCTTTTGTCATAAAATAATTACTATTAATTACAGCATTTGTGTCAATAAATTCAAATTTATCATTATAATATGTAATTGTTTGTAATTTAATATTGTATTTAAATCTAATATTATTTTCCATCTGTGGCAAGCCCTTACAGTAAGGAAAGGCAAACAAAATTATTTTTTTTACATTTAAATAAGAAAGTTTTTCAAAGAAAAATTTATGTTTGTTTATGTTTGCATTTCCCCTTCTCCCAATTACAATAATTAATGTAGTATTTGTATTATAACAATTTTTGTTTTCTATTACTTTAGATAATATTTGAGAGTAGTTCGCATTAGGACTACAGTAGTTTGTCACTGGTTGCCCCAAAGTTTCACACAAAACATGGCCCATGTTTTTACCAATTTCATCGCTAAACATTACTATATTACTATTGCTACGGTATTGATGTTTAATATTTTTATTGCTATTCAGTATACTAACTACATTATTGTTATTTGTTGTCAATATACTGGGATCACATGTTACAGGCAAACTTTCCAAAGAACTAGTAGTTTCATTGTGGTTATCAGAAAACAATGAATCATTCCTACAATTGCATGAATTAACTAATTTACCTATTGCCATAACTTGTTCCCTACTTTGTTTTTGAGAAATCTCATATTTACTACTGATAGTTCTCAGTTGTTCTTCAAGTTTGTCTATTTCTGTTTGAAGAGCTCGTGTGTCATCAAAATATTGTGAAGACATGTTATCTATCTCTATGGAGTACATATTAACCTGATCAATTAATTGCAGCCTCTGCTTATTTAATGCTACACTATTTATGAAGAACTTATGTTTATAAATAAGCTTTTTTGTTTTTGTAATAAATTTTTTAACACGAAGGTACTTTTTTAATTTATTCTTGCTACATTTGATAACTTTTTGAGAATGATTAACTCTGAAGGAGTCGTTGTCATTTGTTAGATCTATAATGAGAGCTGAATTATGGTTGTTAACCACCAATGGTGAAATGGTGAATTCAATAAAATTAAGTCTTACTTTGTAACATTTTTACTATTTTTATCATTTCTTCTTTTTTTGCCATTCACATTTCATATTCACAAGACTTTAAATAATTGACATTAGTAGAAATAGCTGACATTATTCGTCTAATTGCTATCTCATCAAAAGAAGACGAAGACATGATACAATGGAAGTAATAAACGATTGTTTGTAATGTAGGAGAACGACGCCTACTCGCAGGTGATCCGCGACGTGGTGCGCGGGGACCGGCTGTCGCGCTGGTCGCGTCGTGCGGCCGCGCACGCCGAGCGCTGCCTGGCGCGGGCCGCCGCGGCCGCCATGGGCCACAGCGACCGCGCTCCTGACGCCACGTATGTACTACTACTTACACTTATCGTCCACAGTCTTTAATCGTCTTCTGCTGGATATAAGCCTCTCCTTAAAAATGAGGTTTTGTCGACACTGGCTAGATGCGTTGAACCGCCTCTGAAAGAAAAAAAATCACAATCTTGATTTACTTTTAAGAAATCACAAATTGTTAAGGATAATTTTCACCGAACGACTCGCATCGCATCGGTTCGGCACGGACTTTGAAATCACTAACCAATATTAAATCGTATATCAGGTACCTACAGTAATTTATACTCTCGATTGTCGGCATTTGATGGAACTTGTTGCAATACATTCTGGAATCAAACTCACTTGTACTTATTCCACTATCTAATTAAGTTTATACCTGACCGGTTTCGCCTTATGGCATTATCAAAGGCTAATCTTTGATAATGCCATACAATTTCAATACTCTATATTATCAAGCCATATAAATTTTATAATGTATGCTACGACGCACAATCCGATCGAATCCTTTCCGATTCATACATTCATCCTTTATTATTCTACTGTGTTGACTATTAGACATTAATGAAATAACAATAATGTCAAAATATTGAATAATTTCCAATGCCTGTGCCATTTTTGGTAACGCTGGTTCTAATTAAGTAGACTAACAAAAACCTAGAAATAGTAATTAATTCGTCGACAGTAATCGTTCATCGTTATCGATCTTTTTATTTAGCAGTTCCATGTGGTGCGTGGAAGCTCTCCGTGGGTCCAGCGGTGGAGCGGCTGGTGCCCGGCTGGAGCTGGGAGCAGCTCTGGCCGCGCTGCGGACGCTTCGGCCGCCCGCAGCGCCCTCTGCGCGGCAGGCGCTCACCAGGCTAAAGGCCGTGGCCCGCGCCAACCCTCAGGACAGAGTGCTCCGTGCCGAGGCCAACACTGACGCTGCCTTCGTGGCATATGCAGTACGATTTTACATATTGTGTTCAAATGTGAGAAGAAGAAAGAGGGTTACCGTGGTAGAGCCACGCTTCGGCATGCATGGGCCGGCTCGACCGGAGTGATACCACGGCCTCACAGAAAACTGGTGTGAAGCAGACCTTGCTCTGTGTTTCACCGAGTGAGTGAGGATACCGGAGACCCATACCCCCACCCCCCCGTCCCCATCCTCCATAGGCCGGCAACGCACTTGTGACGCCTATTGTGTTGCGGGTGTCCATGGGCGGCGGTAATCGCTTACCTCAGGCGATACGTCTGCTCGTTTGTTGGACTAAGTGTACTGAAATTATGTATGTGCTTGAGAATTGCTGTTAACCCGTGCATTAGCTTGTCATTTTAATGACCACATTTTTAAAGAACCACTTGATAAATTCAGAACCGATGACCCGTCAATTTATTTATATTTTTTTCCATGCAGTTGGGTAACTGGTCTGAAGCACGTTCCCTGAGCGAGGCGGCATCTCGTGATGACCCATACTCGTGCTCGGCGCGGGTGACGTTTGCGCTGGCGAGTGCTCGCGCAGCCGACAGCGACCCAATGGCGTGGTCTAGTGCTGCGGAACAACTCGCGGCTGCTACGCATCTGGATCCAGCGGATCTTGTAGCAGCACATAATCTTGGTACGACCATTTCATGAAAATGCTTGATTTATAGTTTTACGAGCTACCCGCCCCAGCTTCACAATGTACCTTGATACTAATTTGTTGTTGCTGTGGAATAATTAATTATTTAATTTTAATGATAGGCTACAGGATATCTTCACAAACAACATATAGGTATAGGTACGCTCCATTTTGCTAACCGTTGCCTCCTGAAACAAGTGTACCTGGTAGATACTACCTACGGACGATACTACGGAGATATTTATTTTAATCAAATGCTATAATGGGATATAAGGAATAAATGCTGTATTGTTTAAACATACTTTGCAAATACCCGCATTAAAATCCGTTGCTTAGTTTGTAAGATCTGATCGACTTTATTGGGACTTGTGTCTTTGTGACTTTGTGTAAGATATTGTCTATCAGAAACCTGTACTTGTTCTCTAGCTATGTACGTAGCTCGGATGGACAATATTCCCATACACATTTTACTTTTATGTATTAGTATTATTCCCAAGTATTTTCGTCTACAATACTTCATGCTAATAAGCCAGTGTTTGTCAAATGACGTAAGCGTATAGTGTTGGTATGTATAACACCTTGTGACCTTTCAACTCTATTTTTAAATTGTTTTCGTTCATCTCGGTTGTATTCATAAACAAAACAAAAAGATCAAAATAAATAAATGTTTCCGTAAACTTTGACTTTAACTAAGTTATTTAAAATTGGGTCATGGCTATGACTTTAATCGCAAATGTACGACAGGTACCTACCTACTACATCAAATATTGATTTGCTTGGATTAATTATAATTTAAACTTTAAACGTAGCTTACATTGTATTATACATAGGTACAGGTATCAGTGCATAATTAAATTTTATTTTGTACTTATAACTGTTTATCAATTAAAAAAGTAAAGCAAAAATAATAAATGTCTGTATCTGCTATGGAAGTAAATATTGTTATAGTTTGAATTATGTTTATTTTCTTTTGTCTACTTATTAGCAAGTACACATGACTCTTAACATTCTTCACTATCTTCTATTCACTCTAAGGCTTGCTGGAATATAACTCATGTTTGGGTTAAGCTAAATCGCCCATGCACTTGCTATTCCTTTATCTATTTGTGTACAATACAGAATAAATAATTAAATTAAGTTTTTATTAATTTATTCAAATAAAAATACATGTCAAGTCTACACAAAATCAAAGAAAACAAAAATAAAACAAAAAAAGTAGCACAAATATTTATTTTATATATTATAAATTAAGTTAATATTTACAGTCGAGAACTTAATGAATAGTATGGTGATGAGTTTTAACGCACTTTGTTTTTAACCGTCTTCAAAAAAGGAGGTTCTCAATTCCCGTTTTTTTATGTTTCACATCAGAACTTTTGACTGGGTGAACCGATTTTGATGACTCTTTTTTTATTTGAAAGCTGGTGCTTCCCGTGTGGTCCCATTTCAATTTGGTCCAGTTCTTGAAGTTGTTTTTTTTTTCTTTTGTAAGAAACAGTGGTTAATGTGATCATATTTATATCGGTGTCAGCTCTGGCACTGGAGAGCAGTAACGAAGAGAATGGGGCTAACAGTGCCGCGGCGCGCTGGGCGCTTGTGCGTAACGCGGGCGCGGCGGGCGCTACGCTGCGGGCGCTCGCCGCCGCCGCGCTGGCCCGCACTGCGCACAACCACGCAAGAGACTCGCCCGCCGCCGAGCACTGGTTAGCCGTTCTACTCATCATACACGTCTTTTAAGTAGTGACCGCCCTAAGATTCGGTTTCGGCCAGTTTCGCCGGTCGGAAATTTGGAGGTGCTCTAAGTACAAAAAACACATTACACCCGCCACATTGACATCAATATGGCGGGTGACCTGCGTCCTAAGAAAGGAGGATTGGTCCTACTATACCACGGTAGGTGGCTACTAGCCAGACGGGTTAATATAGGATTTGTTTCAAGCTTTCGATGTTGTCTTGCGTAGTTTGCTTCCTGGCGCGTCTCCACCAAAATTGTTGGCAATTTCAGTGTTTCCAACTGTTTGCAACACTTAAAAAAATCGCCAACTTTTGTTTCCATTGTGTCTACACCGAGTCGCCAACAATTTGAAAAATCGGTTGTCTGTAAAGTCAGTTTACTGACAATAGTTGAACGTGACAACGTCATAAGAAAATAAATGGAACGCCTCAGAGCGAGTTGACGCCGCATGAGTCATGTTTTTTCGTGCGTGCAGCCGGCTCCATCGAATTATAAGACGTTGTCACGTCAAAACATTCGAACTAAGCGTCACCACAGAGCCAATAAAAAACTGCAACAAGCGGATTCTTTTGATGTTTACCGCTAATAACAGAAACACGGTTGCCAACATTTGTTGACAATTTTTGTTGCCAACACAAGGAAATCACAGAAACTTTTGTCACCAACACGTGTTGACAACACAAAAATTGAAAACTTTTGTTCGGTGAAGACCCGGCTTTAGTCTCTCTGCCCATCGAATGAATAGGGGCGGTTCTATATCTCTCACCACACGGTTTCTATCAATCAGGATTGTGTATCATGATGTATAGAAATCGTGTTTTCTGGCCTTTTTTAACACACAACGCCATCTAATCCAAAACTGAGCTTGTACTATGGGTACTAGACAATTTGGGGGGGGGATCACCGTTTACGGTGTTTACTTCTCCCCCAACCGGAGTTTGAGCGACTTCGAGGTCTTCCTTAACAGCTTGGAGACCTCGATGCGGCGATTAGCGTCTGGGCACGTCCTCGTGCTGGGGGACTTCAACGCAAAATCCATTGCGTGGGGGTCCCCCAGGACGGACGCCAAGGGCGAGGCCGTCGAGGAGTGGGCGGCTTCGGTGGGCCTCTGTTTAGATATGTCTGTCTATATAGAGGCTCCACCAACACGTGCGTGTGACAGCAAGGGGGGTCGATAGTGGACCTTTCGTTTGCTACCCCTGCTGTTGCCGCACGAGTAAGGAACTGGTGTGTCCTGGAAGAGGTCGAGACGCTCTCGGATCACTTGTACATCCGATTCGAGCTCTCCCGGTCCCAGAGCCCCAGTAGGGGTCACATGGCGCGGTATCCTTCCCGCTTTCCGCGGTGGGCTATTGCCAAGCTGGATAGGGACCTACTAGAGGAGGCGGACATTATTCAATCTTGGCTGTCTCCGCAGGCCCCGACCGAGGAGGTCGGGGCCTGCGGAGACAGCCAACCCACCCTCCATCCCTCTCCCCATCCTCCAAAGGCCGGCAACGCACTTGTAACGCCTCTGTTGTTGCGGGTGTCCATGGGCGGCGGTTATCGGTTACCATCAGGCGATACGTCTGCTCGTTTGTCCCTTATTCCATAAAAGAAGATAACACCTAAACTCTGAAGCAAATATTTGGAGATCAAACATACATACAACATTTGATCCGACCCGAGAGTCGATCTCGAGACGTAATCGTGTATCTATCTATATAATAGGTCTTTACCTATGAAATTGCCGTTTTGTATGCAATAAGTGAAAGTACTTATTTTTACAAACTTTTTTATTTCTGTTATTCGAAGTAATCACCCATGCAATCGACGCATCTTTGCCAACGCATTGGCAGTTTATTGATGCCCTTCTTGTAAAAATCAGCTGGACGGGAGGCAACAAACTCTTCAAAGGCATTTTTTACTGCCTCTCGGGAATTGAATTTCTTACCCATTAAAAAGTTGTCTAAATTTTGGAAAAAGTAATAGTCGGTAGGTGCAAGGTCTGGTGAGTATGGCGGATGAGGGAGAGCTTCCAACCCCAGCTCTTGCAGCTTGGAGACTGTCTGAACTGACAACATCATTTGGTTCAGTTCGCAACAGACAGTCTCCAAGCTTATTGCATACAAAACGGCAACTTCATAGGTAAAGACCTATTATATAAAAGAGTAAGGTGACTGACTGATATACCCAGAGATCAACGCACAGCCCAAACCGCTGAAGCTAGAATCCTGAAATTTTGCATGTAGGTTCTTTATATAACGTAAGTGAGCACTAAGAAAGGAATTTTTGAAATTCCATCCCTAAGGGGGTAAATCAGGGGATGAAAGTCTGCGTGAGCGAAGCCGCGTGTAAAAGCTAGTGCACCTATAGTTAACAAAACTATGTAATCCACAGGTATAGCCTTATCGGTAGTTGGGACTCTGGTGTGACGTGTGCTCTTGCGCAGCTTCATAGTGAAATGGGTGACACTCAAACCGCCAAACATCATTACCAAGATGTAAGTTACTTTACTGCTAATTCATTTCTTTCAGTTTTAATGCACATGGGTATGATGGGTATGATGTATCTCATTTTATTGAATCTAAACTCACTCAAAAACACACAAAAAGTCTTCAAACTAGGTTTAGCAATTTAGGTAGAGTAGCTTACACATTTGTCTTTTACCTAATTATATAAAAAAATATCTATATGTATAAAAAAGTGTGCCGTCACGGGACGCCTGGCAGGTGTGAAAGGTCGAAATTGTTTTGTATTAGTTATAATGTGCCGTTTCTTTCACATTTCTTTTTATTTTTCCATAAAATAATATGATTGCTTATTACATTAATATTCATTTTTTATTAAATACAAAATACAAAAATTCTAGATTTGAAATCGCGACAACTTAATTATTTTCATCACTGACTTCGGTAAGGCGAAGCGGCGAGCTTCGCCGTCGCCACAGCAATTTTATTCTCGCCACGCCAAAAATCAGGTTTACCCGCGCCTATAGATGTTTCACATCAAAATGTTTATGCAGTATTAAAATCACGCAAAAACTACTGAACGGATTTGGATTAAACTTGACAGTAATATAGCTTATACATCAGAATAACACATAGGCTACTATTTGCCGTGATAACCGATATTTATATATTATAATATATATATATTATTGTTATAATTGTAATTGTATATGGTTAGTTACCAACCCTAGTCTAGCCACCGTGGTATTAAGTAGTCCAAAACCTTCTTTCGAAAGAGAAGCTTCTGTCTATGCTACGGAGCTGAGGACTATTAAAATTTGTTGTTACAGTTAATAACTTTTAAATAAGTACCAACTGCGTGAATTTAAAAGGTAAGTTAATTTGATAAGTACTCGCGAACTGCTAATGCTATAAAGACTTCCGTGACACACATAGATATTAAACATTAGGATCAACATATAAAATGTCTTATCAAATAATGTCATGAATTATTGTAAACATTTGTTATACCATACCTTCAGAATCATCGGAAATCACGATAACACGAAAACTACATTGAATATCATAAAGTTTTATCGACACAGGAGTCGCAGGACGTAGATAATGTGGTCTGTTTATCCCAGCTATTGGCAAACCTCACTTTGTCAATATTAGTTAGGAAGATTAACTTGTTTGAATTAAGACAGCTCTGCTTGAATGGATCTGTAACTACTCGAACTTGACCATTCACTCTCATTCAGACGCCTTCACCGTTATACTGTCCCTTAAAAAAAAAGTGTTATATAGATAAACCGAATAAGGAAGTGACCGTGATATTGCCGTAAAGCTATAATTGTTTCCCGTTTATTTTGTAATCTTTACGTGATAACGGTTGTTTATTAACCTAATATGACGATATATACGCATATATTAATTTGTGTTGACTCAATAATCTGATTGTATCTTGTTTGTTTTTTTATTATACGCTATTATTATAATCATCATCGTCATGAAATAAAACGCAGAATTGTTTGTTTTCTACTTCGCCGAAACTAAATGTATTTTCAACCAATAATATTATATAAAAAAAGTTCTCAACCTAATTATGACATTCCATAATAAACAACTTTTCCACTTCAGAATATTCCTAATTGTGCAATCAGTATGCAAACACACACTACTTATGAAAATTACATGGACGGCTTCAGATTATTAAACTTTTAACTTTGGTAACTTTTTTCTGACGCAGTACATTAAAATGAATCCTATACATATGATTAGATTAAAAGTGTAACAATGTAGCTCTTGTAGGCTATGTGAATGTAGAAAATGTCAAATCAGTGTCAAGTTGCAGTAACGCAAATCGCAATTTACCTACGTATTTGCATCCAATAGACAGGTGTGCGAATAACAGTAATACGATTAAGATCTTTCACTAATTCGTTCGAAAGAAAATAATTTCATTCATACTTCGACGTTATACATCTATTGTCAAACCACCATATTTGTTTTACCACCACCAATTTTTTTTTCTTTTTACAATAACAATCCAACTCGTTTACGTAAGAAACCCACATTTTGAAAAATCTCACGTGAGATTGGGGGATGTGGGAGGGGGTTGAATAAAATCTCACGACATCTCACCAGGGGGGGAGGTAGGGACAGAAAATTAAAAAAACACCTCACTTAATTTATGGACGCCCCTTATCAGTTTATCAATCTTTGAGAGAGAGTATTTTTTATAGGTAGAAGCAATATGGCCATGTGAGCTAACAGCATTAGAATGGCTGGCAAATGAAGCGCAACCCGATGTAGCCTTACAATATTACAGGCGTGCTGCGCGACTGCAACCCAGTAACGTATGTATAGTTCTAAAATATAGTTTGGTCTCTGTGACAATTGTCATTAGTGTCATTCTAGAACTAACGTGGTAAATTTCATTTGTGAATTTTAAATTTATGCACTGCATTTGTGATAAAACTGGCACGTAGAGAATGAAAATACAGGTGGTTTCTAAACATGACGCTTGTGCGAAGTCACTTCGTCGGTTTCGTGGCTATCTGTCACAGAGATCAAGCTATATTACAAGGATTGTAGTTTAATAATTTCATGCCTTAAGAATGGAACATTAATTTTATGAAATGAAGATGTTGGTTAGCTGCATATCATGTTTCTTTTTAAACGCTTTCCACCCTGGTCATGGACGAGGGACTGAAAAGCGGGCAATATACTTGTGACTCTTGAGTTTTTTTTATGATCAAGCTACCAAAATGACTCTACTCTGCCTGATGGAAAGCATGAGTAGAATCCAAGAGTGATGATCACCATTCTAAATGTGAACGTGGACGTGGGTGATCCACACTATGGCGGCCTAGTGAGATGCTTTTTCACGCCCCGCTTAAAGGATCCGGGATCACAATGAGAGGGAACACGTGCGGTGGTAGTGAGTTGCATGTTTTGATCGCTCGGCACAAGAAGGAAGAACCGAAACGTTGCGTTAGAGAGCCTATGTCTCTACCACTCTAAAAGGGTGACTTTGAAGGAAGTTGCAGGTGTTCATGGGCGGCGGTGGTCACTTAAATATCATGAGTTGACCCGTCTGCTTATTTGCCCGCCGTAACATAAAAAATCTGACAAACGGTGTAAGGTCAAGACAAGATATAAGTATTATAAACTAACTATACCAAATTTTTTTTTTATTTTTATTAAATGTTAGTTTTATCCAACTTTTTATCGATGTAGTCACAATCGTTAAATATATAATAATTTATTAATATTATTGTATTATGTTCCTTTTAAGCCTCAATGGGGCTTGTTAATGGGAGCTTGTCTGCGAGCCAGTGGAAGATATCAAGAAGCGCTGACGCTGTATAAGAAAATGAACACCAGGTTTCCTGATAACGTACAATGTAAGATTTCCCATTACTTAAAAATATAAGTAAATAGCTTGTTGATCAAAAAAATATAAAATTAAATTCACTTGAT
The DNA here is from genome assembly GCA_949125395.1 of Diaphora mendica. Taxonomy (NCBI): domain Eukaryota; kingdom Metazoa; phylum Arthropoda; class Insecta; order Lepidoptera; family Erebidae; genus Diaphora; species Diaphora mendica. The sequence continues at coordinate 35,327,087 of OX421310.1, read as the reverse complement.
TGTAATCGAAAGTGTTACTCCAACACCCTTTTGTCAGTTTTTCTGACAAAATAGAACCACCATTTAGAATTGTTATGGTCGTCACACTTTTTAACTTCCAAAATTAAGTTTATTGATGGCTTCAAAAATCAGGTACACTTAAAATATCTGGGCCTGATCCCCGTTGGAAGATAGCGTTTCAGTTTTTCAACTTGTTCCAAAAAGTTCTGCACCGCTTGTGATGGTTGACTTTTGCCCAATTTGTGTGTACCTAATATCAATTTAAGACGATTGTTTGGACGATAATTAGGTGTTAGATTTGACGCCGTGGCGGTACAGCTGGTCACCGTCGAGGGAGTCGGATGGAAGCAAGGGACCCGGTCTAATATTGCCGAACATTATTGATCTATAATACACATTTGTTTAACTCAATGTTCCCAAAGGCCAGTTACTGTCTGAACACGGCTGCTTAGGAAAATACTTGCACGCTTGAGGATTACTCCATTTGAGTGACCCAGAGGAGGCGCTTTAATCCGCTTTTTAATCCTTTAAGAGGATCCTTCACTATCGGCCCTCGTCATTTTATAGCGATTCGGTATATTTCGGACATTAAGAAAACACCCAAACTCCGAACTACGGTACTCCAAACATTTGGTCCGACCCGGGAATCGAACCCGAGACCTCATGATCAGCAGTCGCACACGCCAACCGCGAGACCAACGAGGCAGTCGAATAATGCTCTTGTGGACGGTCTTGATAGTGATTTGTTTAATGCATACGTTTTTTTTTCAGGTTTAAAATTGATAGTTAAGCTTTGTGGGGACCAAGGACTTTCAGAGACGACAGCATGGAGCCGTGAACTGCTACGGGCTCAAGCTCGGTTAAAACAGAAAGAACAAGGTTGAGTATCTTGAATGAATGAATGAGTATCTTTTTTGTTAACTTGATTACGATTTTTTTATATTATTTTGAAATTTGTAAGATCAAATCGCATTCACTTTATGATTTTAGGTACGTAGCAACGATTATAACTAGGTAAAACAGCAAACAACAGGTATTTTGCACATGCACAAATGTATATTTTTTTAAAGTAGATAAGCTTAAAGAATCGTACATATATCAATGCTTTGCCCAGTTTGTTGTCAGAAAGACCAAAATATTAATACATAAGTATATTATAAGTAATATGAAATATGTTAGTCATTCTATTATCACTTTACTTACGGTTCTAATTGCTAGTCATTTAGGAAAAAAAACTGATTACGGCTACGACAAAACGAAGAAAATACCCACCTAGTATTGCCAGTTCACCTAGTTTTCTTTAAGTCTAACTAGACTTCAGAATGGAAAACAATTAGCCTTAAATAAATTGATAACGCGTACAACAATTATGCAATTCCACTACTTTTTTCAATTGCTAATGATGGTGATATGTCTGTACAGATACATTATTGCAGACACGTTTAGAATATAAAATTTACTTGTGTTGTTGTAGGAAACTTAGGTACTTAAAACTATTGAACGGAGAGTAAAGTATTCTCTATTATTTTATGCTTTTAGCCAATTGCCGTCCACTGCTGAACGAAGGTTTCCGAAGAGTGCCAACCATCCCGATCCCTATTCTGTGTACCTATCTCTATCTATCCCTTCACAGGAGTTTTCGTACATACATGAGACGGTCACAAAGACTCAGAAAATCAATTTATGGATCACACAAAGTGCTGTCCCATGTGGGGATTTTACCGACAACACTCAGCGCAGCAGAAAACGGCGCACTGCAAGGCGATGGCTTGAAATCATTCGCCATCCGTGCAATTATTTGACAGAATTCTAATTTGTGTCTCACTGTTTCTACATCTAATATAGTAATTTTGGTCGACTGTCGGGCATATTGTACCTTATCTCAAGGTCAACATCCCTATTGCTAATCTAGGAAAAGGACATATGGATGGCCATAAACGCTTGTGCAACTGCGGAGAGCGACTGATTTAAAATATAACGTTGTTACAGTATCTGTTGCGTCAGCTGGAAGCCTCTCGTCGGGGGCTAGCCAATCACCGATAGATCAAATTAGAGGTGCTACTAATTGTAACGTTTTAAAATAATTGCTTGACCTCACTTAAATTGAGTATTGTTTAATTTTGTTAGTATTTGATTGTTATTCTAATTAAACATATACTTATCTAAAATTTAGCGCATGCGATAATGTTTTTTTTAAGTTCCAGTAAATTGAACGATATAAATATATATTTTAAAAGGTTGTGTATCAACTAACTGACAGCTGATCTACATATGTATAACATCTTTTGTATATCCAAAATTAAATATTTGTACTTCAAAGCTAGTTAGCTTATTACAACTAAAATTATTAAGCTAAATGTAGTACTCTGTTTCACCACTATCGAATTATAATTATCACTTAAACTTATAAATCTGTTTCGTATAGAAATAAATATTACAAATTAATTTATTTCTTAGGTGGTGGTCGTGTTGACAGCGCGAGCGCTACGACAGTGCCTTTGACAGCGGGATCTCGGCGCTCTAGCGATGCGCGCGGTGACAGCGCATCAACACGGCCATATGTGTATGTTTCAACTACATTTTATCCACTTTAGACTATCATCATCAGCATCATCTGGAAACAATAAATAGAAACAAGCCAAAAGAAGTTGAAGCAGACTTTGTACGTTATGACGTAATATCATCAAAACCGGCCACGTGCGTACGTGGCCACGTAGAATAGGGTTCATACCCTATACCTAAATAAAAAATCGTCTTAGGAACCTCTCAATGTTTTTAAAGAACCCAATAATTAACGATACCCCATGATATACCCCATAAAATAAAACGTCCCCAATTTACAGGTTAGGGAAGCACCTCAAGAAAAAGAAATTTGATTTTATTTTAGCACTTTGTCGACGTGGTAAATACACTCATCCACGGAAAGTTTAATGTTTCTGAAGATAAGCCGAGAACCGACGGACGTACGGACATGATGAAACTAAAGGGTTTCGAGACGTGCACTACGAAAGCCTAAAAAAGATTTAAATTATCGAACGCCTTTGTTGTATCCAATGCTTCAATTACTATCCTCCTCCTTCGTAAGGAGAGGCTTATTAAAGGTTTTTGGTGAAAAGGATGACGATATAGGAATATAATTTAACTGGTCTTGCTAACCATTATTGCACATAATTTCAGGAAATTATTGTTCCAATGTTTCCGGATTCAACTTTAAGTAGGTTCTATTTCCGATATTCTACTACGAAAATACTTGCAACGACATTTGTGAGATTGAGAATACCTACATCGGAACTTAATTTTTATGAAAAATTTCAAGAATTGACCTTCAGGTGACACACGTACCTATTCGGTTTTAAATTAAATAAAAAAAGTAAATTAAGTAAGTTAAAGTCACCTTGTGTAATAAAGTAAAATTCAAAAGTATAACTACATTTTAATAAGACAATACAAGAATAAACACCTAATTTATACCTACCAATACAGTATTGTATTTATTCTATCTTCAAAAAGAATATTTTACAACTAAAAGGCAGAATAGTACAACATTTTAATTTTTAAATAACTGCTGTACGTCACAATTTACATGTTTTTTTTCAATTTATTGCGAGTCGTACTCTGACGTCACCCACGCTACTGCGCACCAGACGTCCAAAGTAAACCTCAGGCCTCAGACTACGTGACCGCGAGGTCAATCTGAATATTTATTGAGATCATTCATTTATCGATTTGATTTCGTCCACGCATTTGGGTTGACGAAGTAAAATAGGTACAATTAATTTGTACAAACGTAAAAATGTATTAAATTTTATTAATTAAATTATTTTTTATATTAAATAAATACATACCTTCATCTAAGAGACTTTCGATCGGCCCATAGTTTGGTTGGTTTCTTAATAAGTATGAAAATGTAAGGGAGTGCAGTGCGCACATAATAACGATTCGGTATCGGCCGACAAATAAGTTGGATGGGCTTCATGACTGCCTTCAAACTAAACTATCGGCCAACGGCTAAGTTTAGTCGGCCGACTTAAACTTAAATCATTCGCTACGCGCGCATTAGTAGGTACAGTGTGGAGGTGCGCCTGCGGTCGTGCGTATTTTTATTTTTCAAGGTGGTGGCACCACCCATTTCTTCTCCATCGGTGCTATAATTTAATAGAGGAAATTGAAAAACGACCATCGCCTTATGAAAAATCGGCCAAGTGCGAGTCGGACTCGCACAGGAAGGACCCCGTACCATTTTCTATACATTTCGAGCTTCTACCTGTTGCCAATATTAATATCGAGCAAGAAAAAACAAATAAATCTACTTTGTTGCATGGGTGCCTTAAATATTTATTTTATTCTGTTTTTAGTATTTATTGATATGACGGCAACAGACATGATCTGAGACATGTGAATCTTAGTAATAGGGTCCCGTTTTACCCTTTGGGTGCGGAATCCTAAAAAACTTAAATAATACTCTGATGTCAATCTGAAAAAAGTTGTGGGAGGAAGTTATTGAAGCAATTATTTCTGATTAAAATTAGGACGTATTACTAAGAACTTAGAGCGACCGCTCACTTAAAAAACCGAAAAGTATCTAGAGTATTATTCGAAGCAGTAGTCTCGGCCGATTGTTTGTCTGGTGTGCGCACCCAGAACCAACCCGACAGTTTAGTTGGGTCAGTCCGATCAAACTATAGGCAGATTAAAAAGTTTGTAGTCTGCCGGGACTCTAAAATACACTTATTTTTTAAACGAGTCTTGCGTCTAATTACACACACAAAACATAGGTAGATACTTAATCAAATGTTTGGATGTGATGTGCTGATACTGCTAATAGATGTCAAAACCAAATATATGTTAACAGTTTAGATCTAACAATTAATTTGAATACCTGAAATTAACAATTAGTGTTTACCTATAGTTTTAAGTTTTGACTTCTGTCGGAAGTCGTTATGACTATTGTATTTTTTATTGTTAAAATGTTAAGGCATATTATTAATACTCATCTTTTTTGGATGTTTTGATAGCTATACAGGAACAAATGCACAAGAAGGTTTGCAGCCAGTCAACCGATCGATTGTTCGATCAGCAACAAAGAAGAAAAACGTCGAAGACTTTGATGACGATTTGCCTCTTCCTCCTGAGTAAACAATAACATATGTAGGTATGGGTATCTATTATTCTTCTAAGATTTGTAATTTTGCAAATTATTAAATTATAGTAGTACGTACTGAATTACAAACTGTTTTATTTCCTGTAGGCACACGCCAAGAAAAAGGCATTTCGAAACAGCTGAACCTGATGTAATTTATTTTTAGTATTGATAGGTAGGTCAAGTTAAAGTAGAGAACTTGGAAGGTTTTTGTTTTTTATGTCATTTTATATACACTCAGACTCAGATCGAATAAAAAAGGTACCTAGATAACGCACGGCCTTGTTCTTGTTGAAGCAAAAAAAGTAGCGTAGCTCCAGGTAAACACGCGTTAACGCACTAACTATTCTATAAACTACTCTACTTTTCGTCAGTATCGTACAAGTATCTACAACTTGTAGTTACCTTATTTTATTTGATCTGAGGCCCAACTGATTGTCCGATTTAACCGTTTTTCTCGTCCAATTTAAGAAGAAATTTATGTATTATTATTAGATATACAGATGATTTCTGTTTTTTTTTTAATGACCAGTAGATATTTGAATTTGGATAACTTTATATTGTAAATCTTGTAGCTTAGTTTCTCCGCATGCCAGATGCGATTTTATCGTGTATCCCTAGCCTCATTAGGATATACTATTGGAGGTTCTTTCTTAGCATGAAGCTATTCCTGGTTACCCTCGTGCCGGTAACGAGTTACCTACTGATGAGTTGTCCTTACAGCAACGGGTAAATGGTTTGTTGGCTAGATGGTAAACAAAGGGATTTCTCCATTAGCATCCGAATGTCAAGGGTAACTGATTGGTTGGGCAAAGGTCTATGCCGGATCAGTCTACATGGTTGGGAAAAGGTCTATATCTACGTTTAAGTGACCTTGGAAAGTAATAGGGAACTCATCTGCACTCTTATTTATTTGTGTTCTCATATGACTCTCTTGGGAACATAGCTGCAGTGGTTTCCATTTGCCTTCTGCCCCAACTTTTTGGTATTATTTAGACCCTAAAGCCGATGGAGCCTCTTCTGCTAGGTTGTCCGAGCAGGTGAGTGGTTATCCCGCCGAAGATCATTTGCCATTTCCTCGTCAGTTATCTAGTTCAATTCTACGAGGGACTTTGTCCGCCTCTACCACCAATGTAGACAACTCTACGTGACCACGAACGCTCTGCCAAAAGTGAAACGAGTTTGAAAAATAATCTACGTTTTTGCCGTTTTTCAACATTTTAGTCGTATATGCAGGAAGATATAAACCCAAATGGAATGGATATGGAATGCTACTCTACCACTTATTAAATGTAAAGGTTTCATTAATAAATCGACACTGACATATTTTATAAAAGTATATTTATAAATATATAAAAGTACATATTAAATAAATATTCATACAGATTCTTACCTTAGACTAGAAAAAACGTACTATATGAAAGAGGATACATTATGATAGAATTTAGGCATTTCTGAACATTTACATTTAAAATTACCTAGACTTTTGAACTCTGACATTGTGTGTCGTTAAAGAGCACATATCTTACATAAACGGTCAAACTATCATTACTTACATATAACAATGTTATAAAATTGTCTAATTCTTTTCTTTTTCTTTATTTTAAAGACACGTCCCGCACTAAGAATAAATTCTGTGTCGCGGGGGACTTTACAAACATACATGAAACGGACACAAAGAACACCCAGACTCAGAACAACAATTTGTGGATCACACATAATGTTGTCCTACATGGGATTTGAACCCACGACACTTGGCGAAGTAGAAAACGGCGTGGTGACGGTTAAACCACTAGGCCAAACGTGCAGTTTATGTATATAATTACTTTCAGCCTTATTCATAAACGTTATTTAAGCTTAAGCACCGGTATTTTCAACTTAAAACTTACTGTTTTAAAGTTGAAAATAACAGGACCGTTGTTTAAGGTTAAACAACGTTTTTGATTAAAGCCGTATCTCATCTTATTTCTTTCTCACACATTACCACTCACTCTTCGGAGATAAATAACAACATATACACATTTATATATTTCCGTATAGTTACTGAATGTCGGCAATTTTTTGTGTTTTCGGTTTTTATTCAGAATTAATGAACTGAAATACCTTGAGTTTTAAACTTTCTAATCAAGACAAGTTTTGTGAGCTACGTAATTTATATCTTCCTTTTTTGTTCGGTACTTTTTAAATATAATTTTAATTCTCTACAATTGTTATGTTCGTATGATGGTTACGGTACTAGTGGGAAAGTTTTAAATAGGAGTACATATTACTATATTACATTATTTTTTATTCTTTTTTTAATTAAGTCCTTCCTAAGCTTCATTTTGCACAGTCCCGTTACGTGTCAATTTTAATATAATCATATTATCTATTACATTGAACATTGAAGTCTTTTTGCATAACACTACAATGCATTTTCCAAAATGGTTTGATCAAATCATTCCTATGATTAACGTTTCATCTCTTTAGGAAATTCTAATCTTTCGCGTCAACCTAGCTACATCCTTAAATAGTAGATTTAGTTTAGTATATACGTACATTATTCTAAAGTTATAAGTAATAGTTTGCTATATTTACATTCTGGTCATTTAGGGAATTTCTGTAGCAACAAATTACATTTTTTGAATATAAGATCTCACAACAAATAATTTACACGATTAGATATTTAAAGAGAACTTGTTTTTGAATAAAATAACAAATATATTTGTTGATTTTTAACAGCAATACAGGTATATATTAGTCTTGTGAACTATTTTAAAAATGCAGTCGAGACGAACAGTGTTAAATTAAACTGTTCGCTTAGATGACAACCAATAACCAATTCAATATAAATTATTTTTCTACAGAGATACACTGACAAAACATTCTATAGTGACCCTGGATTTAAAGGTGACACATAGTGAAATAATACCTATTAGTTCCTTTGAGAGATAATTAGATAAAATTAATTAATAAATAAACGTCCATATGTGCCATACTGATATTGACGATAACAACACACTTAAGCGATTTTTCCAAATGCGCAATACTTCGTACATTCCTCGCCTTTCCTTCCAAATTAACCTTTACTTATCGGTAGCGTTATCTTTTAAATAATATAAGTTATTTATCGTCCACACTATAGGCACAGAAAGTTTTCTGATATATGTTTGCACACTGTTTCTGATATGTCAATTCATCGTCTCTTGACGTTAAAACTAAGAGTCAAATGTTCCAGACGTTAGGACACACACTATAGGTTTCGCTTCACTATACTATGAAATGACCTTTGCGAAGGGATGCTCTATATGGCCATACTGTATGGCCAACAACGTGTCTTTGACCCGTTGGAATACTGGCTGAGATTGTGTCATAGTTGGTATATTGATATCATGTTCCAGAAATCCAACCCTGCATATGGGGCTGATCACTACCGCCGTACCAGCGCCGAACATCTCCAACAGCTGAAAAAGTTATAACTATTAAAAATGCTGCAAAACATTGGTTGGTTCTGTTCTAAATATTAATATTTTTAGATTGTGGTCTACGGCCTTGGTATAATAAACGTAATTAAAATCTTATTGAAAAAAACATCACTTTAAGTTGAAAAAACCGAATGTACCTACCTACTCCAGAGTTTGGTGTTTAACATTAAACTTGTAATAGATTTAATGAATGGTTATTAAGTATTTCATTCCACCTTTAGTGGTATGTTTAATTTGAAACAAAAACGCTGATTTGCATACAAAACCGTCAGTTTATAAACTTCATACTGTACCTAAAGTTATAACAACTTTTTCTAAATAAAGTACAGTCTATAGGTACCTACTTGTTTTTTCAAGTTGGTACTAGGTTTTTCAAAACTTAGTTGTCACTTACCCGTCCTTTTTTATTTAGTTCGATAACCCGGTCCATGGTTATAACTTCTTCTTTGACAGTTAAATCTTCCCATTGGCTAGCGAGTTCGATGATTGATCGGCGAGTTACACCAGGCAAGATGAGACCATTCAATGGCGGAGTACTCAGTTGCTTATCTGGAAAGATCGTCCTATTAAATAACTTGATAGTCGAATTCATTATGTATCTGGGTAGTTCTACAAACTAAGGAATTTTTGGCGGCTCAGCCAAAATATGATAAAAAAATTGTTAAAAATATTTTTTTGGGGATGGAATACTCTTAATTGCAATTGTTTCTAGGTGGTCACTAAAAATAATTAAGATACACAATTCTTTTCTGAACAAAATTACTGTTCAAAGTGCCGAATTCTCAGGATCCTGCAGTGTCCCTCGTACTAATTTAAGTTCAAAGTGCGTCGTGGTGCATTTACTTCTACATTAGGGTCTTAAAAGAATCCCAAATTAATAAGTTTACTATTTTTCCTGGCTAGGTAGAACAATTACGATAGTATTTCCTTAAAAAATGTTGAATAAATCTTGTTTACATTTTGTCCCCACGATTTTATATCAGTATCCTGTTCGCTGTTGAATTAGCAAATATTCACTAAACTATTTGCCGTGCGTCTTTACCGTTCCGCTGAGTCGATAGTACCTACGAAAGAGACAAAGACTGTCATCTCTCTATTCTCACCTAGCACGTTGTTTAGTGAGCCGAGTGCGTTTGGCAAGTGAAGTGGTGTCGTAATCAGTGGAGTTCACAGAATCCTGGTAAGATTTTTATTTACGAAATAAATAATGAATATGACAAATTTTTGCGTATTGATGTGTAAGATGCTAGCGCATAGGTCTAGTTTAGGTTAATTTTTGTTGAAAGTTATAAATTGGTGTATTTATTTTATTTTTAGACAGAAATTATCAGGAACATGGCTTCAGGATCCTGTCCAATTGGTACTCAGGATACTGAGAACCGTCCAGGATCCTGAGCAGATCATATTAAAAATATTGTTTCTGTGTAATAATAGTATTTTTTTACACATAATATCAAACTACAAATAAATAATTTAATAAATAAATTGAACTTACTCTCGAAATTTGTTTATATACAGTTATTTAGTTTTAGTGGTGGTCTAAGTAAAAGTATTCTTATAATTGTTTCGAAACGTGTCGGATTAAAAGTATAAAATAAACAAACATTTAATCGATATTACAAATATTATATTTTGTTACACAGAAAAAATGACGCCAAAAAAGAAACAAACCAAAGAAGAAATATTAGAAAAGAAAAGGATAGCTGAAAAAAAAATGATATGAAAAGATCAAGAACGACCCTCAGAGATTAGCGACTGAAAAAAAAAAAGAAATCAAAAGTATAAAAAGCTACGAGAATCTGGCAAAATAAACTAGTTTCTGAAATGCCAGCTCGTGAAAAAAGGCAAGCTCGCAAAAGTTGGAGGGAATGCTCAGACAAATCGTACAAAAAGAAAAAGTTAATAACTAATATTATAAACCAATTTGTTAGAGAAAATACTCTGCCTAGTTTAGATGATGAACCTGTAGGTCCTGAGTTCCGTGATCATAAACAACCTCAGCAAGTTAATTTTGAGATAAATGTTCCTCAAACATTATCGCCAAAGCCAAATCCAAGATTGAAATCAGCACGAGAACGGCCACAGAAGTCTAAGCGTCTTAAGAGAAACCAGGAGATAAAACAAAAAAATGCGCTAATAGTAAAATTGAAACAAAAACTTGGCAAATATAAAAGAGGTGGCAGAGATTGAAAAAACAAAAGAAACCACTGGAGCTTAAGCTTAAAACCGCAATGAACAAACTTGCTGAAGGTCCAACGACACGGGTAGACGTCGTCAAAAAGGCTTTATTTGGTGATGTGTTGGAAAAGCAAATATCAGATATGTCTAATCTGAAGACTCGTCAAGAGAAGAAAGTTGCAAACAAATTACTTTTGGGCTAATTAGTGAATGCAAATAAGGCTGGGAAGTTTAAAAACAAGGTTATAATAACTTATAAAAAGATGTGAAGTCAATAAAAGCAAAAAAAGGCTGCAATGAAACAAAAAGATACTTGGTTTTTGTTGTTTTCCTAAGTTTCCTGGTGACACTCTCAGTTTCCTGTGGCTCGATTTTTTTTAAATGGCCATAAATCAAAAAATATTAAATATTTTGACTGTTCCCTTTAGGGTAAGCTAAAAGACACTGTACTCTAGTTATTATACTGAATTTCGCCACCAGAATGTATAAAAAATGTCGGGCCGAAATCAGACTCGAATTCTTCCTTAGTTTGTAGAACTACCCATCTATATATACTTATAATAAAAATGTAATAGGTCCAATTCTGTACATTAAAGATATTTTGAATTTTTTTTTTGGAGGGCTCTCTATAATCGATACTGAAGCCAAAACTGTATTTTTTTCATTTTTGTCTGTCTGTCTGTCTGTCAGTATCTTGGCCGCGCATCACGCCGAAACTACTGAACGGATTCAAATGAAACTTGGCATGATTTGAGTTCATACTACATAGGATACTTTTTATCCCGAAATTCAGCACGGTTTCCTGGAGAGAGGGGATGTAAGTCAAAATATGTACTTAGTTGTAATTCATTTCATTCATTCTTTTTTTGCTAGAAAGAAAAAAAATAAGAGATAGCGGGAAAAGTCTTTTTTGTCCGCGACTGTACACTGCCTGTGGGAAGCTGAGATATATATGTAAATATGGCGGTACGAAGTTCGCCGGGTCAGCTAGTACCTAATAAACTAATGAAACACGTCGGTCGTAAAACGTGACGACCCAGGACATTGATAAAAGCATCTTTCATGATTTATCAGTGCGTTAGATAATAGATGATTTGTCTGTATCGAAAGCGGCGAAAATAATTTAGATTTACCAGCATTATTATACACTAGCTGACCCGGTGAACTTCGTACTGACACATTTTTTTTGTAAATATTTTCTACATTTCTGAAAGTTATAGAAATACGGTGCCACCTACCGGATATCTGCACAACTTAGATGCCAAAACACCATCTATTAGGATTTTATAGAACTAACCGATAAATACACACTAAAGTCGTATAATAAACAAATAAATAGATCACGGAACAATACCTAAAGTACTTGCATTCTAGCAAAAAAAGAATGAATGAAATCGGAATGTGTTGTTGAATTACAATTAAGTACATATTTTGACTTTCATCCCCTCTCTCCAGCCGTGCTGAATTTCGGGATAAAAAGTATCATATGTCCTACCTCGTAGTATGAACTCAAATCATGCCAAGTTTCATTAGAATCCATTCAGTAGTTTCGGCGTGATGCGCGGCCAAGATACAGACAGACAGACTGACAAAAATGAAAAAAATTACAGTTTTGGCTTCAGTATCGGAGAGCCCTCCAAAAAAAATGTCTAAATATCTTTAATGTACAATGGACCTGTTACATTTTTATTATAGCTAAGTAGGTATAGATAGATTATTACATATTACACACGAAGTGAAGGGGATTGAACAAACTGGCAATTTTGTTTCGATGTAGGACAGGTGCTGCTTATTTCCTTAGGGCAATAAAAAACTTCCGAAGTAAAAGTTCGTTTTATTTTAATATAGCAAAGATCTTTTTAACCAGGTATCTATTAAATTGAAAATATCAATCTTCATCATTTACATTATGAGAACACCTCTACGTATTTAGAGAACAATGTCGCATTGCAAAATATATTAACTACTTATTATTAATAAATCTATCATTTTTAAGTGGTAGTATGATAGATAACATAATATTAATAATTATAATAGATATTATAGAGGTCAAACTTGTTTATCAATACAAATGTTATCTTTGGAATTAAAAACTGAAGTGATTCCAAAAAATATTTCACTAATCATATCTTACATTACCTATCTACGACATTATAATAAAGGAGATCTTGTATCTATCGAAGAATCTAGAAATAGATTAACGCAATTCCTACACCGCAGTGCTAACAGGATGCTAGGTACTACTTTTTAATTTGGGCCCAGTTTAGTTTCAAATCTGGCCGTGTAGTTAAAAACTGTACTATATCATCACACTATCACATAACATCACACTAATATATAAAGGCGAAAGTTTGTGATTGTGAATGTTTGTTACTTCTTCACGCAAAAACGACTGAACGGATTTGGATGAAACTTTAAAGTAATCACACTAATATATAAAGGCGAAAGTTTGTGAGTGTGTATGTTTGTTACTTCTTCACGCAAAAACTACTTAACGGATTTGGATGAAACTTTAAAGTAATATACCTGACTTATTCATCAGATTAACACAATGACATAAGCTTACTATTTGCCGCGATAATCAACATACACGCGGTCGGAGCCGCGGGCAACAGCTAGTAATATTATATATTTATAAGTAACTCTGTCCCTCTTAGCTAGTCAGTAATAAAACTCAGCGTTGTAAATATTTTTCGGTGAGAAGAAGCTAAAGGACGTCAAAGTGATGTTACTGACCCTAATTGTTGCTTCAGATAAAATATGAGACGAGAATTTACTGGTCAAAAGGTCAGAGTGACAACAGCTTCGATAACAATAATATCAGCCAGTTACGCGGATAACCGCACGAATATAATATTTTATTGTAACATACTATATAATGGAACTACACAACAGACAAAATAATACACAGAACGGTGGAAAATGTACATCAATTCCATTTAAAGTGAACATATAAGTTAGCGGGAACCACATGTCTACTATATAGGTATTCAAGAACCATAGACCAATAATGTTCCTCTAAGATGCACGTAGTATCCTTACACCAACAAATTATATTAGTACAACATTATATTATTATACGATTTGGTGATTTGACTATATTAGAAGTGCTTTGCTGTTTGGGCTCCCACACATAACTGCGAATTCGCAACAAATATCTGCGAGCTCGCACGAATGCACAGCAAGAACTTCACGCCGCATCGGATCGCAGTTATGTGTGGGAGCCCTTTGTCAACCTATTATATTAACAACCTTACTAGACCTTTGGAGTAAGAATCGGACATAAACATGATCTATTCTTTTATATTCGTAAAGTCGCCATACTGTCTCGACACACTAATGAGAGTATAATAATCTGTTCAATAGATTTTAATTTTATTATTTCTTCAAGTCTAATTTAAATAATTTTTCACAATTCAGCATATCATACACGAATTTAGATTTAACAAAACTATAATTTTATTTCTAAAGTAGGTATAAATAGTTACAAACCTCCTTGGTCATTGATATAAACCATGAAAATGTTCATCGCACCAACTTCAGTCAGTTCATGGTTAGGGCCGAACAACCACAACACTTGCTGATGGCCTAGTTTAGCTGCTCGTGCCGTAGCCTCTGTAAATATAAACAGCATATGAACCGAATATTCGGGATTACACTGGTTAACATTAATGATAAACTAAAATGCTTTTCAAAATATTTCTGGATTACACCAGTTCATTGTGTTTAATGAGCAGCAGTTGAAAACAATACGGATTTTTAATAGGTGTAGGATAATAAATAGACTGCATGTGTAATGCTTGGAAACAGTGTAAACGAAAAAAGATGATTAAATTACCGCATAGCAGTTAAATCTACATATTTTGTCTTTATCTAAATAGATAAATTTATCTAAAGACAAAACGGAAACGCAGATTTAAAACAACATTATTGTGACTTGTTTTCATAAATGTCGGCATATGCTAATTTTCTATATTCGTTACTCAATGGGGAACGAAACAAGGTAAAACGTTTGAACAACTTAAAGTCCATATTATTGTTGAAGTGTATGAACTAGTGCGGTCTAACTTTTATTGCGCAATGCAGGTAAATCAAGTAACTGTATACACTGTAGTGCAACCAGTCGTCGCTAGATAGCGCTTAATAAAATATTATTTTGGAAAATAAGAGCAATATAATCTGAATATTGGGCGTTATCAAAATGCATTCAAGTTTCATGTCGAACATCCATTATGGTCTTGCCCTTATTTCGCCCATACTCGCCTTATCTATTATTCCGACCCCGACATCGGGATTGATAATGTAGGTAATGAATATTAAATAACTGGTGAGACGTTAGCTGAGACTCACCTATCGTGGGGCCGTAGTTCGACCCAACTTTCCTATTACCGACTCCTCCCGGGAAGGCACGCACGACTGCCGGATCTGCGTAAATGGACACGGCTCCATCGCCTCCTGTCTTGTAATAAGCGCTCACTGGACTCAATATCACGAACAGTAACGCCGATTCAGGAGCCATGATACCAAATGTGGCCTATGGCAAAAAAAAAAAACACATGGCATTAAGCAATGAATTTAACTGTCTGGGTATTTTTGTTATTTAACTGATCTGATCTTATGGATTGTTGATGATGGAGTAGTTAAAGTAAACAGATGAGGAATGAGTTCACGGGTTACCCCAACTAGCCCTCGAACTTTAAAGAAAAGCCTTTATTTTAAACTAACTGATGACCCACGCAACCTCGTTTACGGCTCCTATTGCCCGTAGCGTAATAATTTCCACCCGTTTTTCTAACATTCTTCATTTGTACTCAGCTCCTATTGGTCTTAGAGTGGTAATATAAAGCTTACTAGTGGTTGCCCGCGGCTCCGCCCGCGTATATGTCGGTTATCGCGGCAAATAGTAGCCTATGTGTCATTCTGATGTATCAGCTACATTACTGTAAAGTTTCATCGAAATCCGTTCAGTAGTTTTTGCGTGAAAGAATAACAAACATCCATCCATCCAACCATACTTACAAACTTTCGCGTTTATAATATTAGTAGGATAATATCAATAAACCAAGTTAGCGCTTAAATTACGACATGAGTTTTTTTTTCTTTTTTTAAAAAGGTAACTCCTGCATTAGGAATATACATCCCGTGTCGCGGGGGACTTTACAAACATACATGAAACGGACACAAAGAATACCCAGACTCAGAACAACAATTTGTGTAAAAACTAAAATCCAACTACGACCAAAAACGACGCTGAAAAAGTATGAAACAAGTTTCAAAAGCCGTAGTCACACGTTACGTAGAAATCACTACATAGTATAAAACAAAGTCGCTTTCTCTGTCCCTATATCGGGATATATTTTGATCACAATTAAGAATTGCTTAAAGATTTAAGCACACATAGGGACATAGGAATGTCCCTATGTGTGCTTAAATCTTTAAAACTACGCAACGGATTTTGATGCGGGTTTCTTTAATAGATGGAGTGATTCAAGAGGAAGGTTTTTATGTATAATAAATGCATAATATAGTATGGAAACACTGTTAATTTTCGAGGTTTTTAATGTGATGTAACAAATAAACACATTTTTTGCGCTTATATTGCAAACGCGGGTTGCACCCCACCCCTAGTATTGTACACCTTAAAAAGTAGTACAAAAAGTCCGCAACGGTATATGTTTATCTGTTAGGGATAACCCACAGCAACCATTTTTTATTGCTTTCTTTTTACGAGAAATAATGGCTTATTTACGAAGTGATTTTAAGCAATACAGAATGAATCCTTATACAATTAAGTAAATTAAATACATTGTGCATTTAATATAGATCGAAATGGACCTTTACAGTATCTAATTTATATGAATATATTCGAAGATATTACAGATTTAAAATGCACGAATCGTGTCGTCGGCAGGGGCATCTGAAATCCACCCGTGCGAAGCCGGGGCGGGTCGCTAGTGTACCATAAAACATTAATAACGCGTGAGGTAAGGCTTTTGAAACTTGTTTCATACTTTTTCAGCGTCGTTTCAACGTTCAAAAATCAACGTCAAATGACAGCGATCGTGCTGTCGTGTTTCGTTGGTGAGTGCGAGACCAGAGGCCCAAATAGTCTGGTCAACAAGTTTCATACTTGTTGACTAGACTAAAAGATGCCGAAAAGGTCGCCATGCTGCATTGTCTGCATTCGCAATGAGTATGGTGACCATCACTTTTGGATTCTGCTTATGCTTTCCATCAGGCAGAGTAGAGTCATTTTGGCGGGCCATATATATAAAAAAGATAATTAATTGGTACCATAGAAATTTCACAATTATCGAATAAATAAGGACAAAGTCACAAGAAAATGCTAATAATATATATATATATATTTAAAATGTACAAGTAACGCCCTTTCGAATGATACCAAACACGGCATATTTATCTCAAATTTATTTTCGTCGGCTAGAGGGCGCCACATTAGATTCAGTGACACGTTGTATAGCCTATAACCAGCGGACGATCAAGAAGCTTGTAACGATACCTCATTTGTCCAGTTCTAATAAGCAGTTAAGGAGCTTCGACGGACAGATGAACATACATACATACATACAGAGCCTATCAAAATCATAACCCTCCTTTGACTATGCCGTAGTCGGGTAAAAAGTCGAATGCATCATCCAGTATTTCATATATTTCATCATTTTCAGTGTATAGTAATAATACATTTTGCCCACCGCACCGCCGCGCCGTTTGTTTCGGTTATCGCGGTAAATAGTAATCTATGTCCTTCCTGAAGAATCAAAATAAATATGTATCTCCATTCTCCATGACAAATTTCAGTGAAATCGATTCAGCGGTTTCGCCGTGAAGTCCGTACAAACATACAGACAGAGTAAATTTCGAATTTATAATAGTAAGTAGTAGTATGGATTAAGGCCCAATGATGCAGAGCATCACAATGCCGCCGTGGTCCACTGACCATGCTGCATTGTTGCATTGTCTGCATTCGCAATGAGTATGGTGACCACCTCTCTTGGATTCTGCTTTATGCTTTCCATCAGTAGTAGTAGTAGTCATTTTGGCGAGTTCATAAATAAAAAAAATAAAAAAACCCCAATTGATGAGCAACCTAATTGAATCACGTTTATTACACTTTTTTGTAGGTACCTAATGACAACTAAATCGCAATACCTAAGAATTATTCTTAACGTTTACCTTTAGGCGTGTGATTAATGTTACCTTGAACTGATATTAGTTGTAGAAATGAAGATAAGGATATTGAAAACATGTATGTGCAAAATTAGATAATTGGTATCTAAAGTATCTAATTAAAATTCACAACATCTTACTAATATTATAAACGCGAAAGTTTGTAAGTATAGATGGATGGATGTTTGTTACTCTTTCACGCAAAAGCTACTGAACGGATTTGGATGAAACTTTACAGTAATATAGCTTATACATGAGAATAACACATAGGCTACTATTTGCTGCGATAACCGACATACACGCGGGCGGAGCCGCGGGCAACAACTAGTCATTACATAATTTATTGTAATTTTTAAACAAAATCGCAATAAAATTCAGCCTTTATCTCCCCAAATTGAAAACAAGTTTTGATCGTCTACAATTAAAGAAAAACAACTACATATTAATAATTTTTCGTTTTGTATTCGAAGATATAAATATTCAGCATAGGTACTGACTAACCTTGACTGAATTAATTTTGTTAGCAATTTAGTTTCAAATATTCTATCTTTATTGTTATCCTACTAATATTATAAACGCGAAAGTTTGTAAGTATGTATGGATGTTTGTTACTCTTTGACGCAAAAACTACTGAACGGATTTGGATGAAACATTACAGTAATATAGCTTATACATCAGAATAACACATAGGCTACTATTAGGCTGGAAACAACGGTCCGTCTTGACTGTACGTGCTGACCGTCAGCGCTGACCGTCGTCGCGTCGGTTGCGAAAATAAGTTCAGTGCTACGCTGACGGCGAACTGCGACGTTTGTGTACAGTTAACAAGAAAAATTAATCCTTTTGCTGTAAATGCTCTAATATGTGCAAGCTATTTTTTGTCCAAACGACGGAATAGAAGGCGGCGAAGATATCATGTACAATGCTTGTAGAACGGTTACTTGAAGGCGAATTCTGCAAACTATTTGCGAGATACAGACTATAAATCCCATATTGCCGGACGAAGCCGCTCTTCAGTAATAAGGCGCTCTGTATCGATATTCATTTTTAACCGAATTTAAAAAGGGAAGAGGTTCTTTGTTCCACTTTATGTATTTTTGCTTTGAGTGTACGTACGAGCGTACGATCGGTCGCTCCTCTATAATATATACATTGTACTCTGTGGTCGCTCCGTCAGCGAAGCACTGAACAGAGTGAACAGTGAACAGTGTGAACACATCCATATAATCTCATAGCTCGTCGGTCGATCGACGTACGCGCGACCGACGAGACGGACCGACGCGGCGACGGTGCGCATTCATAGACTTGCATAGATATAGCTACGCCGACCGACCGGTCAGCGCTGACCGTCGGCTGAGCACTGTTTCCAGCCTTAGCCAAGATAACCGACATATACGCGGGCGGAGCCGCGGGCAACAACTAGTCTATTATATGTATTAATTGAACTGTCACGTTGTTGCTCACGGCAAACTCCGAAACTATACCTATAAGGCTATAAGTAATCGATTTTTACGGTTATTTATAGTTTTTTTCTGGCGAGATTTCTATTTATAGACCAAAACAATAGGAGCCGAGCACTAGCTTTAGTCCTGTATTAAAATCGAAAAGAATTTTGTATGTTTTTGATTTATCTATACTTCTATACTATTTATAATACTAGCTATTGCCCGCGGCTCCGCCCGCGTTTATGATGGTATTTAAATTTTAAAAATCTCTCTATATTTTAACTTATTATGTTATTCCGATGTCTAAGCTATATTACTGCAAAGTCTCATGAAAATTCGTTCAGTAGTTTTTGCGTGAAAGAGCAACAAACACACAACCTTACAAACTTTCGCATTTATAATATATATTAGTAGGATAGTATATTAGTATAATTAATACATATTATAAAGCTGAAGAGTTTGTTTGTTTAATGCTCTTATCTCAGGAACCGCTGGTCCGATTTGAAAAATTCTTTCAGTTTTAGATAGCCCATTTATCGAGGAAGGCTATAGGCTATATATCATCACGCTAAGACTAATAGGAGCGGAGCATCAATAAAGAATGTTTCAAAAACGGAGAAAAATTATCACGCTACGGGCAGAGACGATCTTCTAAATATCTGGTTATGCTAACTTGAAAGTCTCTCAAGGTTTGTCCAATCCGGGTACTGGCACGTGTTCAACTCTAGTTAGTTAAAGATATTCATGTTTTATAACTTTTATTTAATAGCTTATCACGTTTCATATGTAAATATTGTTACACAATCGTTTATTGTTGTCATAACACTGTAATGTTAGTTACCTATACGATATTGATCGGGGAAAAATATTTAAATACATATTTATATCAGAACATAGGTAGGTACATACCTATGTGTTCTGATAATTCATGATTCAGATTTAAGAAAGCGATGACAAACTGGCGACTTAGAAAAACCGATGTTTGTAAACATTGGTTTTCCTAAGAAAGATTGAAAAAATTTAGATCCAGGAATATACTGAAAATATAACGAACGTCCAATGAGCATGTATTTTACGGCATGATCAGGTTTTGATAAGAAAATATTAAGTGATAACATAATATTCACGAATTTTTTATCGGCGGGACATTGTTACCGATTCAAAGATAACGGAAAATTATACTTATCGACGCACATGGACCGCAATAGACACCGATTTCTATTATTACCTACAGTAAAAAAAAACAAAAGCCGTTTCCTGCCGAGATATTGTTGTAAGTAATATCTACTGTTTAGAGCTAAAAATATTATAGGTAGGTACTAATCATTTTTATATCTAACAAGTTAGAGCTAAAATACTGCACGGGCGACTCCTGTCCTGTGTCGCTGGGGAATTTTACAACCATACACGAAACGGACACAAAGAACACCCAGACTCAGAACAACAATTTGTGGATCACACAAAGTGTTGTCCTATGTGGGATTAGAACCCACGACACTTGGCTTTGGTGAGGTGACCGTTAAACCACTAGGCCAAACGTACAGTCATTTTACAGTTACAGTTTACAGCTAATTTTAATATGGTTTTTCAATTCTTAAATGCAGATACGATTGTATTGACAAAAGTCAATAAAATTGCAGACACAAAAACACATGTATAAACCACAAAGTATTCTGTTTTGAATGTGACTATTTCATGCAGGTATTGAATGACTTTAAACAAGTATAAAACACATTGAGAAACATAACTCTTTGCTCGTAAACCTTAAGTTAGACGTAATAGAAAAATATAATTACTTTGTTACAAACGTGTTCAATTCTATTATCTAACCCACGTTTTTTTTAAACTATAGCCTCTCCTCATTAATTATATTATTAATATTACGTGGACGTGGATGTCACCTAATAACCAGACCAAGTACGAAATTGACTATGTTCTTTCGTCCAACAAACAAATCATGAAAGATGTAGGTGCTATTAGCAATATTAAATTTAGTTCCGATCATCGACCTCTCCATATCAAAATAAGTTTCAATTTTAAAATTCAGAGGCAAAATTTATTCCGTAGTAAAAACAAAATTGATCAACAAACCCTAATTAACAACATTGAAGAATTTAATTTACGTTTAAAAAATACTTTTGACACACTGCGAATAGATGCTAATGATGACGCAGACACCCAATACAATAAAATAATTAATAATATACTAACCGCAGGAAAGAAACTGAAAAGAGTAAAATTTAGGAATAATAAATTATCATCCGCTACCCTGTCACTTATAGATGAAAGAGCTAAAATAGACAAAACTTCAGATCAATATCGAGAGACGGATAGGAAGGTGAAGCGGGAGATTAGAAAGGATATTAGGACCAATAACACTAATTTAATAAGAATTGCGCTGGAAACCAATACTTCCTTAAAAGCTGCTAAACAGAGTCTATCACAAGATAGAACTTGGATTACCAGTCTTGCTGACAAATACGGTATTAAGCACAACAGTCGTGATCAAATTAGCAACATTAGCACTGATTTCTACCAATCTTTGTATTCTGCTTCGTTTCATAGCCCTGCTCAGAACACCTGCTCAGAACACTCGGTACTCCTTTGATAGCACCACTCAACCACATTATCGAAAAGTCCATAGAGTTCCATACACCTCTATATCTGGCATTTGTGGATTACTCTAAGGCTTTCGACAGCCTCCATCACTTTGCGATTTTTACATCCCTTCGCAATCAAGGTGTCGAAGAGACTTACGTCAAGCTTCTGGAGATGGTTACAGTAACAGTACTGCATCCATCCAACTACACTCTCAGGGGCCGATTTTTAAAATAGGGAAAGGCGTGAAACGGAGACCCTCTATCGCCAAAACTATTTACAAGCACCCTGGAGGAGGTCTTTAAAAAACTGGCAGTCTCATGGGAAACGAGGGGCATTGTCATTGATGAAAGAAGATGGACAAATCTTTGTTTTGCCGACGACATTGTACTTTTCGCACCCACGGCCCGAGACTGCAAAAAATGCTTCAAGAGCTAAGCGCGGCAGGCCTCGAGGTTGGACTTCAAATGAATCGATCCAAGACCCAACTTATGACCAACGGCAGAATAGATTATGTAAGGTGGAGGTCGACGGGCAGGAGATACATTATGTCGAAGAATACTTGTACCTGGGCCAGTTAGCATCCTTCGAGAACAGGCAAGAAAAGGCAATCGATCGCCGAATTGATAACGCCTGGAAGAGCTACTGGTCCATGAAACAGTACATGAAAGGGGATCTTCCCCTTTCCTTAAAACGCCGATTCTTTGACATGTGTCTCCTGCCCATCCTTACATATGGCGCCCAAACTTAGTCTTTGACAGAGGGTCAGAAGTCCAAGCTCAAGGTTTGCCAAAGAGCAATGGAACGCAGTATGTTGGGTGTCAAGCGACAGGATCACATAAGAAACACAGAGCTGCGTTCCAAAACTAAAGGGCAAGAAGACTGCCAGGCCTGCGGGCCGGACACGTACATATGTCGAATGAATCCAGACCGGTGGGCCAAGGTCGTCGTCGAACGCTGGGTGCCTCAGGGTGGACGCCGACCACGAGGCAGACCCCGTAAAAGATGGCGCGACGGTCTTGACGCCTATCACAGAGACTGGCCGGAACTTGGATAGACGGAAGTAGTTTGTTGCAGGGGAGGCCTTTGCCCAACAGTGGGACACAATTATGTGGGACACAAGACATTTAGAATGCTCCAAATAATTAGGGAAAAGATTTAATGATGGCATAAAAATATTAATTCTATATTGCTGTTTAGTTACGTTAAGGTAGTATAATATTAATAATCCAAGTTAGCGCTTAAATTACGACATGAGTTTATTTCTTTTTTAAAAAGATAACTCCTGCATTAGGAATGTACATCCTGTGTCGCGGGGGCTTTACAAACATACATGAAACGGACACAAAGAATACCCAGATTCAGAACAACAATTTATGGATCACACAAAGTTTTTTCCTATGTAGGATTGGCGACCGCTTAAACCACCGGCCAACTGTGAAGTCGATTAACCTGAAATTCTCTGTCGTAAATGTAGCTAGCTCCTAAACCAACTGTCCGTAATATCATTATAGACGACAGTTATTTAAGATACCTACAACTTACGAAAAAACTAGTGTACAAATCTCACTAATCACGATAGCTAGTACAAGTAAGTACACTTATGGTCCTTATCATTAACGTTACAAAAAAAATCATCGACAGTACCTTGACATCCTCCACTCAAAACAATTTACACTAAAAGCAAATTCATTTCAGTAATGCTTACCTCAGTTGCTATTAAGGTAGGTCGTACATATAAGGTAGAAGTTTCTGAATGCGGCACCCATTCTTGGTCTATTTGTATTAGCCTTGATATACATTGAATAAGTTCGTTTCCATCAAATGTCGGCAATCCGGACCTGGCCGCCGCTAAATTCATCCTATCCATGTTTAGTTCTGGTCGAAACAATCGTATTTTATCATCCACCCCCCTGTATGCTTTAAGGCCCTCAAACAGCTGCAAATAAGTTAATTTATTTATATCGTGCTGATTATATCGGATAAACCGATTACACTAATCAGTGACGTCAAGTAATACAATAATTCTAGAAATTGACAACCTTTTGATATATTGTTTACTGTTTTTATGTAATTACATAGCTCAATATTATATTCTAGTATTTTAAAGGGAAAATAGAAGGAGATTTGGTATCCATATATTATGATAATGTAAAGAATGAACTTTTTTCCCTATTAGATCTGTTAGTTGGAATATCCAAACTGAATCACGCAGTGTGTATATAATAGGCGGTCCACACTACAACGATATATCGTAGCGATTTAACTGTGCAGTTCGTTTGTGCAGTTTTATCGTACGTGTGGACGGAAATTGGCTCAGATAATTAAATCGCTAGGATATATCGTTGTAGTGTGGATCGCCTATTAGATGGCCACTTACTTGTATGGCATAGTGTAGTGCTTTTGCTGCTGGATGTATACTTAAATTCTCAAACGGCGTAATTTCGGGCTTTTGCCAACCTCCTAATTGTTTGTGATAGTGTATTTTCATCATATGGTCTGTGAAATATTTTCCAAAGCCAAGTTCGGCCGTTTCAGGCTTTGGTGACAATTGGTATGGAGCTGCGAGTGTAACTTGTAAATCTTCACGCTGGAAAATAAACAATGAATTATAGTAGCAGCTAGGTATCGTTGCTGGGCGTACCAAATACCTACATTATCAGGTCAACTATAATTTTTAACCGACTTCCAAAAAGGAGGAGGTTCTATGTTCCACTGTATGTGTTTTTTTTATGTATGTTCAACGATTACCCCGTCAATTATGGACCGATTTTGAAAATTCTTTTTGGATTCGAAAGGGTATGCTCCCGAGGTGGTCCCATTGCCACCATATCCGGATCTGATGATGGGATCCCAGGGAAATCGAGGGAAACCCTCATTTTTTATAGGCACATACTATGTTTTTCGTATATTTTCTAAAGTTACACCGGTATTTGCGTCTGGTAGTCATCGTTTTATGATGATGAGCTGATGATATAAGGTACAACTCCTTAAAGGTTAGGAGTTGGAGGATAAATCTTTAAATATCATATGTATATATGTTACCTTTAGTTGTATTCTTTCAAATTATTTAGGTAAGCTGATGATGGAAGGTGGAAGGTACAACTCCTTAACGGTTAGTCCTTAATTTCATACGTATCTAATGACCTTTAGTCGTATACTTTCAAGTTATTTAGGTAAGCTGATGATAGAAGGTTAAACTCTTCAACAGTTAGGGATTAGAGGATGATTTTAATATTACACGTACGTATAGACCTTTATTTTGTATTCTTTCAGTTATTCATATGGATCGTTTTATTGAGTAGACACCCACTAAGGAAGGAATTTTGGAATTTCTACCCCTAAGGGGGTGAAATAGGGGTTGAAAGTTTGTGTGGAACTCAGTCATTTTTTAAGTTAGGAACATGAAACTTTATCTTTGGGCTACTGATTAACAATGAATAGAAATGAATTTAAGCGTTTCTGGATATTCTACCCCTAAGAGGGTGAAATAGGGGTTGAAAGATTGTGTAAAAGTTCGTATTTTTTAAGTTCGAAACGTAAAACTTTATTTTTAGTCTACTGATAAAAATGAGTATTAACGAATTACGTAGCGTGTCTGGATATTCTATCCCTAAGGGATGAAATAGGGGTTGACATATAATACGTCTTTTTAAACCACTAAAGTTATTTGCATCAGCAGAAATTTTATGAAATAGTTCAACTTATTACTTACCTACGAGACTGTTTGCACTGATAACTGAAAAATAAAAACTTTTTATAACAAAAAACCGACTTCCAAAAAAACATCCAACGAAAACTCCCTGCCAAAAAACACTAAAAAGCGTAAAATAAACTGGCTCT
This sequence comes from Diaphora mendica, assembly GCA_949125395.1. Classification (NCBI taxonomy): domain Eukaryota; kingdom Metazoa; phylum Arthropoda; class Insecta; order Lepidoptera; family Erebidae; genus Diaphora; species Diaphora mendica. The sequence goes on along the minus strand of OX421310.1, from coordinate 35,301,231 downwards.
TCATAAATTGCTATGTGCCCCTTCTTGTCTATACCTAATTCTTAATTCATTTAAATAGTAGTTTATGTTTCGTTGGATGTTTTATTGGAAGTCGTTTTTTTTATAAAAAGTTTTTGTTCAAATCAATTAATAGGTGGCCAGCTACCGTCAATCGAATACTTTGGGAATTAAAAATGAAAAAATTGGAATTGGGTACCTATATTGAAAAAAGAGATACCTACCTACCGAGGTAAGAATGCAAGATAGTGGAAACTAACAAGTGATGATTATACGATAAATAGGAAGTTTAAGCAATGCTTAGGTTTCCCACACATAAATAAGATGCGATGCGATGCGGCGTGAAGTTCTTGCGGTGCATTGGTGTGAGCTCGCAGATATTTGCGATGAGTTGCGAATTCGCAGTTATGTGTGGGAGCCCTAAGTTGGTCCCGTTTGCATATACGATCATTATCGCGTATGCCTGTAACTCAAACTATCCGTTGCATTTTGGTTGGAAGTAGATATTTGTTAATAATGTTAGAGGACTCTTCTCTAAAACTATTAAGTACAATTTACCTGTTTATCCATATTTTCATACATAAAGTATATCATTTTCAAAATAATCAAAAAAATAAAAACAAATACCTACCTAATTAAAAAAAAAATCAAGTAAAAGTTTGTTTACGCTAATAAATTGGCATTCATCAGGACTGCCGATAGAAGTGAAAGACTTAAAATGTTATTTTATTTGTAAAATTAATGTGTAAAATTATAAATTTCATAATGTTTAAATTAAAATTATCAACATCAAACATTAGCCACAATTTTTATTAATTAGCAACAACAAACATGTCGGTGACGCGGTGACGCGAACTCATAAGATTTTCCCCTACCAAAAAGTGCTCAACGCGGCCAAAGAAGTTTTGTGACGTAAGCATGTTTGTGATGCGGTGACGCGAACTCATAAGATTTTTTCCTACCAAAAAGTGCTCAACGCGGCTAAAGAAGTTTTCACTTAAAAACACCGACTTCAAGCACTGGACCAAATTGAAATGGGACCACACGGGAAGCACCAGCTTTCAAATAAAAAATGAATTATCAAAATCGGTTCCACCCAGTCAAAGTTATGAGATAACAAACAAACAAATTAATAACCTCCCTTCGATCAATAATAGTACATTATTGATCGAAGTAACCTCCTCCTTTTTTGAAGTCAGTTAATAATAAGTATTGGAAACGTATAACAATGGCATATATTCAATAAAGGCGTCTCTGGAGGTGAAACATAGTTTATTGTTAATAATATAATATTGAAAGTTATTATCATATCTTTGTTTGACATACGTATCGAATGGTTGTTGTAATAAGTATAAAAAAACAATTGAAAAGTTATGTAAACATTTCATATGCAATAGTATAGTGTAACATCGTCAGAGTGACTCGCAGTCACGTGGTCGCTGGCATGCATGACTCCAGTCAATACATAAATCATGTCATTAACTCCTGACTGGCAGATAGCAGTTTAGAAGTAACTCACACGGGTGCACACAAACAAGATAAAAGTTCAAAACTGATACTGACGAACGTTTTGTTTGAAAACAAGGCGATATGTATTTACTTGCGAAAATGCTTGCGAATATGTCTTGAATCTTTCGGTCCCGAGTGCTATAGACTCCTAACCCGTTAGAATTACGAAATTATCTCCATAATCCGTACAAATATGCGAAATAAATTTGTTTGATAAACATGAATAATATTTTGTAGACACTTATCTGTTTTGAATCAAATTGGGAACAATAACTTAATATAAGCTTATGATACAAGATTTACGAGTGTTAATAGCAGTAAAATTGTTATTTATTTCAGTGCTTGTTTAAGTAAGGAAAGCGTTAATATCTAATCACTGATATTATCATTAATATATTAAACACATATATGTATTACCTATAAAAAAACAATGTTCTTATTACACAACACACTCACACGAATCAATTTTTATTTTGTACTAAAATTACTTCTCAATAAGTTTTCTCTAAAATTGGTAAAAATGTTCAGATTTTCTATGAAATAACCGTTGTTTTGAAGGTTTTCAAAATTATGTTTGTCTTGATTATTTTATATACATATATATATAAGTACCAATGTGTATTGGTACTTATAAATCGTAACAGTTAAGATATTAGTGAAGATTAGATAATGAAAAATATTTTGGCGTCGAGGATATTATTAGTATTGTAACCATGTCAACAAAATTTTGAGTTCACTTTTTATAACTGAACTGAAGATTTAAGTTACAATGCGGAAAGGACTTTTTAACAATATTAGCATATAATTAAGGTATATTTTATTAAAGGTTGTTGTGGAGAGCTTTCGGCTGAGATGATGATGATTAAATTAAGTTACATACATGGGTGTAGCTAGGGGGGTTACTGGGGTTAACACTCCCCACCCTCTCTCCCTGAAATGTTTCTACATTATTGATGTTTTTTACACCTCTCATTTTTTTTTCATAATAATACTACGGTTAAAGGGACATAGTCATTTTATTACCTTGAATCTCCGCTCCCGTAAAACTTAAACCTACATACGCCCTGATGCCGCGATCTATCTTAGTAATACTTTTAATACTTTTCTCTAAAAAAAATTGTAAATCGATCTGTGTCAGTGTTTATGGACATGGAATGGATAGCGAAAAAGAGATTAGTAAGTATCCACTAATTCACATATACCTACACATATCTCACAGCTTAGACGTTTTTTCTTTCCATAGTACGAACGAATACGTTGAATTTAATCTTTTGATAAGCAAACAGATTTCCTCAAAAAAAAACTTTTTTTTTATCCCTTACCTATTATGTGCCTACGTAAATATATATATTTTTTTTTTTTTGTTATCCCTTGGGATAACGCTGCTTTCCCCCGTCCATGATAACGACAGGACCTTTTTTACTAGTTATAAATTTTGCCATTCATCGTTGTGTCTCGCACCAAGTGCCTCCCATCCGTCTCTTGACTTTAATGATTTTTTTACTGTTTTCTATTTCATTTTCTTCTTTTATATTATTATACAAAATTTAACAGCACAGCATTATTTCTAAAAATTTTAAATTACTTCGTTATTTTCTTAATTCTCTTTTCTTTAGTCATTTATATTATTAATATCCATTTAATGTCTTAATGCAATAATTCTAAATACAATCAATCTAATTATCAATGCAAAATTTATTTTAAGTTATTTAATGATCTTGTAAATTTTTATTTAATTATCGAGGTATTATACTGATCTGTTATTTTACTATTTATGTTTATTGTTTTATATTAGGTTATTTTCTATTTGATGCTATTCATGCTTACTTTAGTTATACTTTTTCTTTATTTAAATTTGTTATATTAGTTCTAGTTTTGTTCTCCATGTATATTTCATTTGTGCTTTTCCCATCTGGGATGCCACGGCATTTGCGACTTTGTGTAATTTGTTTAGTGTTCTTGGCCAGTGTTTTTGTGAGTGTTTTGTGTTCATTTTATGATTTGTTGTTTTAATCTATGTGTGCGTGATTTAAATGTCTAAAAGTGATGTTCGTGTCTGTATATGTTTTTTATTTTTAGCATTAATTCCGCCTTTGTTATCAACAATCTATTTATATGCTTAAATATAAACAATTATTATAAGCCCGGTCGTGAATTATTTGTTATGCTGTTTATTTTAGTTGTGTGTGCGTGTTCAGTGTTTGTGTGCATGTTATGATGTCTCCGTATATATTCACCATATACTTTCAATATCTGTGTGTGTTCGTGTGTGTGTGTTTCTGTGTCGTGTGTGTATGAATGAGTGTGTCACGAGTATGCCGTGGTTAACCTCGCCAGATAGTCCCATTTTTGGCGGACTGGGCACTCAGCGCTGAAGGCGTTGTGCCCCGTGCTGCTCAGCCTCTCACCCTGGCAGTTGCAGCAGTTTGGTTCCGCACCACAGGCAGCGTCCGGGCATTCGGCCCTTAGGTGGGGCCCGCCACAATGGCTGCAGTTTGGTGTAGTTGTGGTGCAGAACCTCTTGCTGTGCCCGTATCCCAGACACAGGGAGCACTGCACTAGAGGGGATTGGTCCGCAACTTTGATCGGTTGCAGATCGACATGCAGTCTACCTCTGTCTAGGGCACGGGACCAAATCGCCGGGGAGACCCTGAGCACCACGTGGCACGTGTGGGGATTTTTGGCTCTCCTCCTGTATTGGACCGTTAGCCTGTCCTGATCCGGTGTCAGGTCCCGGAATATCTCCCGGTTCCTGCACCTCAAGGCCCTCACTATGTCCTCGTCCGTTTGGGTCTTTTGGACGCTGTATAGCACCAGGAGGGGATCCTTATTTTTTACCTCCTCCACTATCAGATCTTTACCTTTCTCTGCTATTCGTTTTTGAGCCTTTTTCCTATCCTCTTCTGTTTTGTACCCTATTATAACTTTCCTGTCCTTGGCTTTTCTTATCTTTTCTACCTTGATCCAGCCCTCATCCTCACTTGCAGCCTTTCTTAATCTCTCTATTACCTGCTCCCCTGTGTCCATCTCGTCCTTAGACGTAACGACCACAGAGTGCAGGGTCTTCCTCTCCGGAAGCTGGGCTTCAGGGCGGCTCGTCACTATCCCCGCATAAGTCATGGTTGGTGTTTCTTTTTTCTCCCTCTCCTTTTCCCTATCATCTTGCTTTTCTATTCTTTCCTTTATTTGTCCTAGAATTTTAGCGTTCTCCTTCAATATATTTTCGTTCTCTTTTATTTTCTTTAGGATTTCATTGTTTGTGTCAGCGCCTGAAACCCCCACGACTTCAAAGCTCTGATCCACGATTGATTTTACCCTGTCCTTTTCGTACTCTTTAAATATTTGCTCTATGATATTAATTCTACATTCAATCGTAAATATATTGCGAGTAAATAAATAGGTATACAAAAACAAAAAAAAGTTCTTGCCTTAAATTCATGCTACTAGCTCTTATAAATTACGCATAGTAATCAGCATTCAGCACGAACAAACAGAGCCAAAGAATTCTGACTAATGATGATGTTTACGTGAGTGAAAAGTGAGCTGATGTTTTCGATAACAAAAAAATACGACGTAAACGTAAATAGGGTGAGCGTACAGAAATCAGATACCATTTATCAATAATCATTATTTATGACATTAGATTAATATCCGGCATTGTCAATAATGTGTGTTTACCTTGAACGAAATGTCCGGCGTAAGTTGGGGGCGTGGTTTTTCGACAGGCGCGCTCATAAGTGGCGCCACGTGTTCCTGATGTGCTTGCACATTTTCCTCTAATACTTTATACCGCAGTGATGAGCTACAACAGCGTATTGTTTGAAATTTGTGCTGGTTCTCGAAGATCCATTTTACTAGTACCTGAAAAAATAATTATGTTCTGTATTTCATCTTCAAATGTTTCTGAATAAATAATGTCGTCAAATTACATCAGTTAAACAAACTGATGTAATTTGACGACATTATTTATTTTTGTTTTGTTTGTGTTTAGTAAAAGTTTTTCTTCTTTTTTAACCGACTTCTATTTGACCATATTCTTACTTCACTATACTTGCCGTTGTAATACCTACTAAAATTTCTAGTTTACACGTAGATATGCACACACATCACATGTATACATTTAAGAGCATACCTATTTCCGTCATTCAAAATGGATATTCTAATAGCCTAAGGTGGAATCATTTCCTTGTCTGTTTTTCCGTCGCGGTAATGACATAACAGACAATGATAGACTGAACCGGACAAACGGTATATTTTCTTTAACCATGAAAGGGTAACTATAAGTACTTACATCCTATTGGATGAATGAAGGTTTAAAACAAACATCGCAAATATCGCACAATTTTTAAACACAAGAAAAATATTCAGTAGACCAAGTTAAATCCTGTTGAAGCCCGTGAAAAAATTACAAACTTACTTTTACAATCTGAGTATGAAGATTGTGAGAACTGCTGCATTTGTATAGAATTCGTATCTACCTACTTATGTATAGTCAATGCTCTCTTGATCGTATTGCACATTCGATAATGCGCTATTCAAGTTGTTTAAAAAGCATTCATTATTGAGAACAATGGAATGGCTGTGGTATAGGAATGCTCCACAAACTAAGTATTTACGCATTTTCTTTTTTATTTCCTAGTCATTATTCTCCAGTTGTAAGTAATTTATCAGCATCATTATCATCATACGTGTTACACTTTAAATTAGGTTACTTCTGACACAGAAGTAAAGTAATGCACATGCATATGTGTAGTCTAATTTTAAAAATTCCACATAAGTTTTGTTTTTAATAGTGAAGTTTATTTTACCTTGTGCAATAATCTTTTTCAATAATGTATAATTACGTACAAATTAAATTACAATCTAACAAACTACGAAAAATTGCATAATAGGCGGTCCACACTACAACGATATATCGTAGCGATTTAACTGTGCAGTTCGTTTGTGCAGTTTTATCGTACGTGTGGACGGAAATTGGCTCCGAAATTTCTCAAAAAATCGCTACGATATATCGTTGTAGTGTCGTTGTACTATAATATGAAAGATTTCTGTCTGTTTTAGTTTAGAAATATAGTTGTTAAAAAGTTAAAAAAACATCCCGTCTATGTACGTAAAACTTTGGATAAAATTTATATAGCCTAAACCATCTGGGCCCTTATTATAAATCTATTGATGATTAAAATCCAAAACTATTAACCTTCCTTCGGTCGGCTTCATCGTAATCGGGTACAAACGTCTATTTTTAAGCGACTTCAAAAAAAGGAGGAGGTTTCTCAATTCGACCGTATATATGCTTTTTTTTTTATGTGTGTTCGCGGATAACTTCGTCGTTTATGAACCGATTTTGATGATTCTTATTTTGTTGGAAAGGAGATGTCCCGACGGTGGCACCATGACAAGAAAACTAGGATCTCATGATGGCATCCCAGAGAAATCGAGGGGAACCCTCATTTTTTTCAGGCACGTACTATGTTTTTCGTATATTTTCTGAAGTTACTCCGGTATTTGCGTCTGGTAGTCATCATTTGATGATGATGAGCTGATGATGAAAAGTACAACTCCTTAACGGTTAGGAGTTGGAGGATAATTCTTTCAATTTCATACGTATCTATAGACCTTTAGTTGTATACTTTTAAGTTATTTAGGTGAGCTGATGACACATGCGCTATGATGTCTAACCCCTTAATGTATTTTGCTTTAAGTAACTCGCCTGCTTCTATTTCATCACGATATTTAAGCTTGGACACGGTTCCTATTGTCCCGTAGCCGTAGACCACGTTCTCGGTAACAGAAATCTTGACACTGCCTTTGGGAAATTGAGGCGAGTTTAATTATAACAACAAGTTTTTCAAAAATCTAGAAAATTTCTACGGAAGAAAAATGTGGCGGTACGAAGTTCGCCGGGTCAGCTAGTAGTAGGTATAATAAATTGAAACATTCTTCATTGGTGCTCCGCTCCTATTGGTCTTAGCGTGATGATACATAGCCTATCTCGAGAAATGGGCTATCTAACACTGAAATAATTTTTCAAATTGGACCAGTAGTTCCTGAGATTAGCGCGTTCAAACAAACAAAACGTTTCTTTCTTCAGACGATTTTATATTTTTTTTGAACACATACGTGGTTATTGTGACTAAACCATGATAGTTAGATATATGCTCTCGCGGACTTTTTTGTAGATCTTAATGGGACCTACAAACCCGTAATACATTATTTTGTTCTATTGTCAATAGTTATTGCAGCGCACGCAAAAAAAGGTTTTCGGTTTCACACCTTGGGTTACGAAATAGGAATTTTCTTACGGATCCCTAATTTTATTGAAAATAAAATATAGCCTATAGCCTTCCTCGATAAATAGACTATCCAACACTGAAAGAATTTTTCAAATCGGACCAGTAGTTTCTAAGATTAGCGCGTTCAAACAAACAAACAAACAAACTCTGCAGCTTTATAATATTAGTATAGATCAAAAAACTTTTGACACAAAATGGCTGTCCTATTTCTTATTTATTTTGTTGGATAACACGCTATAAATATGTTAATTTGCCGTAGGTATTTTGACGACGTTAATTATAAAGGTTGATCAGTGCATTTGTTAAATTGCTACTGAAATTTGAATAACTAAACTACATAGACATATTTAAGAGTTATACCTACAGTCAAAAGTTCGTGAAATTACCCGGATATAATTTCTAAAATACTACTACCGAAAAAAAGAAATCTATATTCTATAGCTTGCCTATCTATTCTACATAATTCCCGTGTCACATTGTTGCCCACCAGGGATGTTGCGGATGTCGATTTTTTCACATACGCGGATGTGAATGCGGATGCGGATTTTCGATGTCTCACATCCGCGATGCGGATGCGGATGCAGATGTTTAAAATTTTAAATAAATACTAGCTGATCCGGCAAACGTTGTTTTGCCACAAAAAAATGGATTATAAAAAATAGATGTTGGTCGATTCTCAGACCTACCCGATGTGCACACCACATTTTATAAAAATCGGTCCAGCTGTTTCAGAGGAGTATGGTAACTAACATTGGGACACGAGAATTTTATATATAAGATAATAAATTAATGAAGAACTTAAACAATAATAAGTAATGATTAACTTGTTTAATTGAAAATTAGTGTATAATGCTTAATTTATTTTAACTTTAGTTACTAACTTTAGTTTACTTTAGTATTTGCAAGTGAAGTTAAAATAGGAGCCTTATACTTAATAAAGAGTAATATTATATCTGATTCAAGGCGGTTACGCAAAGGTTCGTAAATTACAATAATAATAAAACACTGCCTGGTGGTGTAGATAAAAATCTTCTTACTATCGCTGATAATATCTCAAATACCTCTCGATGAACACGCCACCATTTAAGAATACTTTTTTAGTGCAGTAAGAAGATAATTCCTAAGCATGGGATTCGGACGAAACTTAATGTCCCTGGTCCTACTTGTTACATATCCTTTTCCATGGAATCAGTCATTCTCATTCTTTTAACCAATTGGCATTAAGAGAACCGAAAACGTCATTTTCAGTATTTTTCATTATCAAAATGTCGTCTGTCTTCTTCTTTTCTTTAGTAACCGGTGTAAAAAAATTGTGCTTAAAGCGGGAAACTAAGTATGTGAGTAGAATAATAAAGAATATTGTTTTAGAACGATAAACTTTATCTATAATAAAACGTAATGCCGGTGTAACATAACGGCATTTATCTGTGAATTTTAATTTAATAAGCTGACCTAAGACCAATTTAAAGATTTATCAATGAATAAATTATTTAGACACAATGATCACTGTTTCACAATAACACATATCTATATATACGATACGCAATCCACAACGCAAATAAACACATAATTATTTATTTACAAGAAACAAATGATGCACCATACACAATAAACGCGTCCGATCTTGTCACCAAATTTTTCGCTCGCATTGGTCATTGATACGTGCTAACAGCACGTGCTATTCGCTGGACACCGCTCAATTTCTTTCTTGTCACAACTTGTATCACATGCGCATCCGCATGAAAATCCGCATTGATTATTGCGGATGCGGATGCAGATGCAGATGTCAAAATGTATGCGGAAGCTCCGCATTTGCGGATGCGGATGCGAATATCCGCAACATCCCTATTGCCCACGATGAACTCCGAAACTATCTACCGATTTTTAGTTTTTTTTTAAATGTGTGTTTTAATGTATACTGGATACTGTTTTTATCACGTATGTTCTTTTTAGAGACGCAGAAGAAGTTGCGTGGGTCAGCAAGAAGGATATGAAAGATATTGACACAACTGCAAATAAAAACATGCAAAATATGTTCATACTTTGGTGCATTTATTGTAGGTACCTACTGATTTTAGTTTTTTCATCCAGTTATACATATATTTATTAATCAATATTATGTAAACATTGATGCAATGGTTCTGGTAATCGCATAATAACTAATAACGTGCCAATGCTACGTAAGTACTATTAGTTATTCTGTGCCAATGCCTTTCATACAATTTCGCGGCCAATCGACAACGTGCGACCACACCCACTCTTGGGTAAACGTATCATTATCAGACATAGATATAATATCAAACACAAGTACTTAAAGCACGTAATTAGTTACCTATGGCGAGAAAGTTAGCATTCAAACGTTCCAAGTGTTCTAACCTAGATGTGAAATGAGAATCTATCATCTACAGGTGTCCAGAAATTCAACGTCCAACGGCAGAAGGGGTGTAGGTGACTGTATGACACCTTTAAATAAAATATGCATACATACAATATACATATATTATTAGCATTTGCTTGCGACTTTGTCCGTATCTATATTAATATTATAAAGCTGAAGAGTTGTTTGTTTCTTTGAACGCGCTAATCTCAGGAACCGCTGGTCCGATTTATAAAATTCTTTCAGTGTTAGATAGCCCATTTATTGAGGAAGGCTATAGACTATATATCATCACGCTAAGACTAAAAGGAGCGGAGCACTCATGAAGAATGTTTCAAAAACGGGGGAAAATTATCACGCAACGGGTAATAGGAGACGCAAACGAGGTTGCGTGGGCCAGCTAGTAGCCTATAACCAGCGGACGATCAAGACGCTTCTAACGATACCTCATTTGTCCAGTTCTAATAAGTAGTTAAGGAGCTATGGGGGAACAGATGAACATACATTCATACATACATACATACATAGCCTGTCAAAATCATAACCCACCTTTGACTTTGCCGTAGTCGGGTAAAAAGAGATAAACTGACAAAATTAGTTCCCGTTTGCAGATGACGTCATAATAAGTCAATGTGATTCAAACTGGCATACGAAGGGTTCTGTTGCATAGATAATAGTATCGATAAAGTCGAGTTACGCACATATTTTATTATCTAAACGCGAAGTAGTCTTTTTTTTCCCCGACTATCGTCAAACCAAAAGGAAGAGTAGGTAATATTTTTGTTAGTCTTCGTGTTCCACCGTAGCGCCTGAACTGCTGAACCGATTTTAAATAAATTTTAAATAAATTAGGTACAGTTTCTTGTAAGGAATTATTGGAAGTGGAAGTGTTTACCTATTATTGTACAGAAGATACAATAAAGTATCTAATAATCAAGAACGGAGTCGTTCGATAGTAACTAAAACAGATAAATGGATTCAAACTCTTATTTTAATGATATTTATTTATTTTAAATAATAATCCCATAACTTTGATGCTGGTACTTTTTGTGATCAGTTCCTTGTTATGTCCTTTAAATATGACGATTCGACCTACATAATTTATGGATGGCCCTTAAACGCATACCTATTAAGTAGGTTCAGGTACCTACCTGAGTATCAGATGGGTCATGTTTAGATGGTCAACTTAGCCTCTTGGATATTTTTATTGGCGAGGAAGGACCGCTTAAAAATACGGTACGGCTATAATTTTCGAAAACAACTAAAAAAAGTTAGCCTCCAAAATTAAAAAAAAACAACGGTCAACTGCTCTGTCTGTAGGCAGGTGTGTATAAAGTGAAGTTGATTTCCAAGGCGGTCCAAAGCATGCAATTTGTAGATACCGGTTTGTCCTTCGTGATTCACAAGGGGCATGCCAAGATGATAGCACTGTGTCTTTAAGGCAATAAACGCATGTTTCATAGTAAGAAGCATCATTTCTCGATAGTCTTTCCTTAACGAGAACTTAGAAAAAAAACCACTTACAATAGAAATCGCTACATGGATTACCGTAATACACTTCTATGTAATTTAAGTCTGTTTTTGTAAATAATCCAATTTAATATTTATTAATAAGTATAATGAGAAAGTTTCAAGATCGGCCTTAAACGTATTTTATGAAGAAGAAAACACACGTAAGACACAAAAGATTTATGTTTCTGTTTATCCTTTCTATTTTTTTTTAAACAGAGAACTTCAACTTCGTTTTGGTTTCGAACCCGCAACTACTTGAATGTCTAGTTTAAGCCGATTATGAAGTTTGGCATAATAAAATACTTAGTTAAAGCCAAAGTTAACATTTCACAAAACATACATACATAAACTACTAAATTCTAGTCTATAGAAATTATTCTTTTTGTAAAAATGTAAGCTTGTCAAAAAAACTGTTTGTATGATGATATTTTACCCATATCAATTATTATTTATTATAATTCTATTACGTCCGTGTATAATCTAAGCTTTAACTGTTAAATTTTTGCTTTTATAAGAAAAACGAAAATATTTCGAGAAGGTTTCAGTTATCATTTTTATATTTCTCCATTTATTAATTAATTAATTAATGCACAAAGTAAATTTAAAAAAAACCTTACCTTACTGCGACGAATAGGCATTTTAATCACAGAATATTATCACTTCAAATTCCAAAAATCTTATAAATATTAATCACAAATCACTGTTTAATTGCTATTAAAAATACTTTACGAATGTTTGCACTTAGTACGAAATACTGTCTTCATCCACTACTTGCTTCAAATCAACTGACTTGACTGGATCAAAGCACAAACATTTAAACGTCAGATAAGATACGCTGACCTGCGTATGACGTTCTCTATATTCATTAATCAATACGAATTATAAAATATTATTTTTTGATAAGGCAAGTTTTAATCAAAACAATGATTACACACTGAGAGTTAATGTATATTCAGAGATAAGAAAGCGTTAACAAGTACAGCAGCAAGCGACACGTTATAAACTGAGGAAGTTCGCTGCGTAGCTCCCTATGCCGTAAGGTCGAGTGAAATGCTTATATTAGGTCACCCCGAGGTTCCACGTTCATACAAATTTAAATGAATATGTAAATACTCTTGGCGAATAAATACTTATACGCGCAACGCTTACTTTACATTAGGAATCATTCTGCATGATAATACAAATTAACAAAAGGCAAAGTCGGTCAAACTTGAAGTATGGTAATATGAAATACCGATCAATCTCTATATCTATTTGTTTTTTTTTTCAGGAAAATAAATTCATATTATACTATTATTATATCTGATAAAACAAAAATCAGGGGTTTAAAATGTTACATCTATTTAATTTATGTAACAAGTTACAGGTTCAATAATATCCATGGCAGAAATAAGACATACTTTGAAAATTATTCTCTAAGACAATTATTTACTTAACTATAAATTTTTCAAAAGGATACTGAATTTTACTGCGATGTTTTTAAAGAGTCTGATTTAGAAAGTTTTGATGATAAAACTAAGTAATACGTTTCTATTTGCGTTACTATCAACTAATTCATAAATTATTTATCAGTAGGTATGACTTAATATTAAATACAATGAATATACCTACTTTACGAATATGTTAATAGGGAGCATTAGTTTTTTTAATACCTACGTCTTACCTACTCTTTACCCAATAGGTAAGTATTAGTTATTCTGTGGTATGTTTGATGTAGGAATCAGGAAATCAAGGGAATTGATCTTTTAGTTATGTTGCAATCATTTTTTTATTGAATTGGTATCATAAGGCATTAGAAATAATTTAATAATGTTTTGTGCAGTTAGTTTTCAATACTTTGGATGTGTGGCAAAGAGAACAGTAATACTAATATAAGGTATGCAATATCTGACAAGCGGAAAATCGCAGCTCATTCTGCGCATGATGCAATTCTCGCTAAATATTGCTAGTTACTATACTTACTATAAGAAATTAAGAACTATTTCCGTTATTGAGATTTGAATAAATATAAAATACTAGACATTATTTACTATTAAAATAAAGTCCAAGACATTTTACTCTGTTCAAAATAAGTAATATATCCATCAAATGAATGCATCTGTGGTGCAGTGGTAGTGAATGCGACTGCTGTGCTAGAGGTCTCGGGTTCAAATCCTGGGTCGGACCAAATGTTTGTGTGATCTACAAATATTTCTTTCGGAGTTTGGGTGTTTTCTATGTATAATAAGTATGTATTTACAAAAAAATAAGTATTTATGTATTTATATCAGTTGTCTAGTACCCATAACACAAGCTCTGCTTAGCTTGGGACTAGATGGCGCTGTGTGTTAGATGTCCATAATATTTATTATTATTATTATTATCTAAGCAGGTAGTTTATTAGCACGCTTATGATGACCAGCATCTCATCTGCAAAATAATTTGGCATTAGATGGCCATAGGGGGTGTGTCTCCTAATATTATTAACTTTAAAATTAAGTATATTTTAAAATAAAAAATCAAAATAATATTAATTTAATCTAATTTTTTTTCTATGAAATGATGATAAAACAAGAAAGAAAATATTTAACATAAAGTTGTTGAAAATTATTTTGCTATTATAAGGTACCTATTCTAAAATGCAAAGATTTTTGACTTGACAATGTATTATACTATAATAAACTAGCTTTTGCACGCAGCTTCGCTCACGCACACTTTCATCCCCTGATTTACCCCCTTAGAGGTGGAGTTTCGTAAAATCCGTTCTTAGCGGATGTCTGCACCCTATAAGGAACCTACATGACAAATTTGAAATCTGTAGGTGTTATAGTTTCTGAGATTTCGTGATTAATAAGTGAGTGGTATTTCGCTTTTTAACCGACTTCCAAAAGGTGGAGGTTCTCAATTTCATCGGTTTTTTTTTTATGTAGTACATTGATTACTCCGTCAATTGTGGACCGATTTTGAAAATTATTTTGGTATTCGAAAGGGTATGCTCCCATGTGGTCCCATGGCCACCATATCGGGATCTGATGATGGGATCCCAAGGAAATTGAAGGAAACCCTCAAATTTACGTGAGCGCCTGCAATAAAGTTAAGGCAATTGTCTGCATGCTTTCATATTCTGTAAACATCATGTCCGAAATATTTATTTATTATTCTATACAGTATGTTACCTTTAGTCGTATTCTTTCAAGTTATTTAGGTGAAATGATGATGAGAGACTTGAGAAAGACTAACAAGCGAAAAAAAAAAAACGTTTAAAAAAACCGACTTCAAAAACTGAAAAGTATAAAATAACTTAATTTGTATGTGCTACCTATTCATAGGTTTGAAGTCGGTGCCAAGCCAAAATGTAATAGTAGGTACCGCACTCGCCGCGCGTGACCTTGAGCGGGATAGCTGCTCTTCGCGTAGGACAAAACAACCGAAGCATCGGTGACGTCGTTGACGTTCGTCTCGAAATATAGCGAGTGTGGTACCTACTATTACATTTGGCTTGGCGCCGAATTCAAATTATTTTATACTTTTCAGTTTTTGAAGTCGGTTTTTTTAAACGAAGTTTTATTTTATGTATATAGGTTGATGAACGCCAGCTGCGTGCACGAACAAAAAACGATGCTCGTAGTTGGGTTTTAGTTTTTTTTTTTTTCCTTTTAATTTTTTGGTGCCTTAATAATATAAAATTCTCTGCAAACTATATTTAAAATAGGTACCATAGAAATATCACAATTATCGAATAAATACGGACAAAGTCACGAGAAAATGCTAATAATATTTTTTTTTAAATGTGCAAGTAACGCCCTTTTTAACCGACTTCCAAAAAGGAGGAGGTTCTATGTTCCACTGTATGTATTTTTTTTTTATTTTTTTTTTATGTATGTTACCCGATTACTCCGTCAGTTGTGGACCGATTTAAAAAAAAAATTTGTATTCGAAAGGGTATGCTTCCGAGGTGGTCCCATTGCCAGATGATGGGATCCCAGGGAAATCGAGGGAAACTCTCATTTTTTATAGGCACATACTATGTTTTTCGTATATTTTCTGAAGTTACACCCGTATTTGCGTCTGGTAGTCATCATTTTATGATGATGAGCTGATGATGTAAGGTACAACTCCTTAACGGTTAGGAGTTGGAGGATAAATATTTAAATATCAGATGTATATATGTTACCTTTAGTCGTATTCTTTCAAATTATTTAGGTAAGCTGATGATGGAAGGTAGAAGGTACAACTCCTCAACGGTTAGGAGTTGGAGGATAATTCTTTCAATTTCATACGTATCTAAAGACCTTCAGTCGTATACTTTCAAGTTATTTAGGTGAACTGATGATAGAAGGTTAAACTCTTCAACAGTTAGGAATTAGAGGATGATTTCAATATTACACGTACGTTTAGACCTTCATTTGTATTCTTGATGATGAAATTTGATGAAATAGTTCAACTTACTACTTACCTACGATTGTTTGCACTAAAAACTGAAAAATAAAAACTTTTCATAAAAAAAAAACCGACTTCCAAAAAACATCCAACGAAAACTCTCTGCCAAAAAAACACTTAAAAGCGTAAAATAAACTGGTTCTTCATAAATTGCCTATACCTAATTCTTTATTCATTTAAATCGTAGTATTATAATGTGTGCTAGGTACCTAAAATCTGTTTGAAGTCGGTGCTAAGCCAAAAAGAATACAAACGAACAATTACAAAAGTCTAAGCGATAGTCACTTGTTCACAGTTTATTTTACGTTTTTAAGTGTTTTTTTGGCAGAGAGTTTTCGTTGGATGTTTTTTGGAAGTCGGTTTTTTTTTTTATAATCAATGATACGAAACACGGCATATTTATCTCAAATTTATTTTTTAAGACAGTACTTTATGTCGGCTAGAGTAGAGGGCGCCACATTAGATTCAGTGACACGTGATATAGCCTATATAATAGTAGGGGAGCCCTAGAGGGAATTTCGGGATTTATTAAAGCGCGGCAGATTAATATACAGGGGGATACCTTATACCCGGTTAAGTACCTCCACCAAATATGAGCTGATGGAGCCGGAAGGTGGTTATAGGAATTCTGTAGAGAAACGTCACAATACCATCGAGTTTGCAATCGTTTGATTCATCTTGACAAGTACTTTATCCAGTATCCTGGGTCTGATGATGGACCCGGAAGGTGGTCTTTATACAATTTATAGAATACAAAGGCTTGTCGCAAGATTTACCTGTGTGTAAGGAAGTAATTAAAATAACTTGATTTGACTTTGTATAAAATTTTCAAATTAAATACAAGTTGAAGGTAACTAAGTTGTTGATCGATCATTGGGCTGATCCAGAGATGGCAATGATTATAGGTAGTAAGGTAATTTTTAACCGACTTAAAAAAAGGAGGAGGTTTCTCAATTTGACCATATATATATATATATATATATATATATATATATATATATATATATATATATATTGTCCTCCACTCGACAAATGTTGATCAGGCCAATAATTGTTGATCCACCTTTTTGCTACTATTTATATGGAACTATCTAGTGTATCGACCTATATTCACAATATAAGTATTATACGCCTTGCGACGCTGTGCTTAAGTCTACGCAGCAAAGTGTCTAGCTCGTCATCGATTTACACGGCAATTACAGCTCTAATAACGGTCGTTTTTTCCATACTGGATGATAGTTTGTTGATCAGTTTTTTCATACTTGATGATACTTTGTTGATCAATTTTTTCGTACTTGATGCTACTTTGTTGATCAGTATATACAACGTTTTCTTAACATAATAATATGCCAGCATAACACAGCAAGTTTTTTATAAAATATATTATCTTAAATCAAAATATTTCTAATATCATACTTTTAAATTTATCTATTTACTTATAATATTATTACGATTATATTATTTTGTTACCTAGGTATTACGTTTTTAAATGATTTGTGTTACTTTTTTAGGGTTCCGTGCCCGAAGGCAAAAAACGAAATCCTATTAATAATTGGACTCCACTGTCTGTCTGTCTGTGTGTATGTCTGTCTGTCTGTCACCAGGCTGTATCTCATCAACCGTGAAATTATCACAAAACTAAAAACCCGGCCAAGTGAAAGTCCGACCAATATTGTGTTGAAAATGGTATGGAACCCTTCGTGCGCGAGTACGACTCGCACTTGACCACTTTATTTTTACTTTACGTTGAGTAGGTATGAAGATTTTATAAGAAACTAATGCTTTTTTGGTCTTTTGTATGGGTCTTCACATTAAAAGTTTTTTTCTTAATGATAAGTAGGTACAAGGACCCTTGGAATTCTAACTTTTTGTAACACCTATACTTACATGGTGAAAATCCTAAAATATTGTTTAAATTGACTTATCTTAGTTAAACTCTGTTTTTTTTTTAAATCGAACAAAGAGATTTTAAGATCGTTGAATCATGGTATATATCTATACAAATAAATAAAATTGGAGTGTCTGTTTGTAATATTAAAATAACCGCTTTTTAATAAATGCATATGAATGTATACACGATACATGTACCAAAATAACATTTTTTACAATTTTTGTCTGTCTGTCGGTCGGTCTGTCTGTCTATTTGTTCTGGGTAATCTCTGGAACAGCTGGATCGATTTTGACAGGACTTTCACTGGCTGATCATAAGTAATAACTTAGGCTACATTTTTTAGACTAGCTTCGCCCCTGGCGTTGCAGCGGTTGAAGTTATACCGCGGGTAACACCGCGGCGATCAGCTAGTCAAACATACGCATTAATCTACTTTATTATTTTTATTATATATTGTTATTTTTTGTGAAATGATGTTCGATTTAAAAAACAGAGTTTGATAAAGACGTAAGTATTTTTCAATTGTCAATTTGAACAATATTTTAGGATTTTCACCATGTAGGTATTACAGGTGCTACAAAAAGTTAGAATTCAGATGGTCGTTGTACTTATTAATAAGAAAAAGTTAGAGATAATAATAATGTAACTACTGATTTTTAACCGACTTCAAAAAAGGCGGAGGTAATCAATTAGATTTTTTTTGTTTGTTTTCGGCCGGGGAAACCGATTTTAATGATACTCTTTTATTTGACTGCTATCCATGTGCTCCCATTTCAATTTGTACCTTTTCTTGAAGTCGATTTTTTGTGAAAATTTGTGATTATATACAGGAAGATTAATAAAAATGTAAAGGTATTTTTCTTTTATTTATATACTTCGCCAACAGAACCTATATCTTAAAACCTATTTATTTTACAAAATCACAAGCAGCAACATTTTTATTAATGTAATAGGGGGCAAACGAGGACCTGATGGTAAGCGATGACCCCCGCCCATGGACACTCGCAACACCAAAGGCGTCACAAGTTCGTTGTCGGCCTTTGGGGGATGAGGGGAGGGGTTGGGATATGGGTCTCCGGTATCCTCACTCACTCGGTGAAACACAGCGTAGGCGCTGTTTCACACCGGTTTTCTGTGAGGTCGTGGTATCACTCCGGTCGGGCCGGCCCATGCATACCGAAGCGTGGCTCTCCACGGTCTGACTCTATTAATAAAACATATAACATTTAACATAACACTTAAAAACACGAAGTAAATAATTTTCACAAACTGTGAAGTTTCTACATCCGGTTAAGATTTGAAACACATTCCTTGTACCACAAGTCATGTTTTGATGGTAATGGAGACTATAGTAGTTACTCATTAAGAGTTTCACATAGGTGTACGTATGTATATTACCATTTTATAGAATATCTATGTAAGAACAGTAAGGATGGGGCCGTTCAAGTATTACGTAAACACTATAGGAGGGCGGAGGGTTCTTTGCTTGGCTTTTTATTGATGACATGGGGGGCGGGGCGTCTAGATGGTGATTACTTCAGCAGTAGTTTAATTTTTAACACATATGGCAACCTACACATTGTCAATGTTTGAAAACGAAACGAAACGCATTTTTGGGCATTACCACAAATCTATGCTAATATCTATATCTATCTATACTAATCTTTACTATCTATACTATTATATAAAGCTGAAAAGTTTGTTTGTTTGAACGCGCAAATCTCAGGAACCGCTGGTCCGATTTGAAAAATTCTTTCAGTGTTAGATAGTCCATTTATTAAGGAAGGCTATATATAATAGCCATGGGCGTAGCCAGCCTTGGGCTCAGGGTGGGGCAGCAGTCTTAAATAATAATTATGTAACTAGCAAACTCTACCCGCGGTTTTACCCCTACCGATTCGGTCGCGGCATGGCCCATCGTTTTGCTGGACGAACCGAGCAAATTGTTTGCCCGTATGGTCCGGTGCCTCTGCGAGGTGGGGCCCGATCTGTTGGACGCTCAATTCGCATCCCGAGGGGCGTTTGACGGTCGATGCCGTGTTGCGCCTAAGGGCCGTGACCGTGTGGCGGCGTGCTATTGATAGTGTCCCTGCCCAAAGACGAGGGCAGTATTCCACATGAGGTCGAACCTGCGCCTTATAAAGCAAAAGGCGGTGGGCCTGAGTGAAATACTGCCTTGATCTGTTGAGCACGCCAAGCTTATTCGAGGCCAAATTGGTAATCTTCCAAATGGCCACGGAACTGGACTTTACTCGATATCTCGACACCAAGTATTCCAATGTTGGCTGAGGCAGATATGGAAGTGTCTTCAAACCGAGGACATACGAACGCGGTGATGGTCTGGTCACGGTGGGGCAGGGTGGGGCTCTTGCCCCACCCTGCCCCACCGTGGCTACGCCCATGAATAGCCTTCCTTAATAAATTGACTATCAAGCTAAGACCAATAGAAGCGGAGCGCCAATGAAAAATGTTTTAAAAATGGGGGAAAATTATCCAACCAGAATGAATATTGAAATTCTGCTCTGACTACTTCGTGTATACCACCTCGTTTTAAAATGTTAGTTTCCGTGGCATATATTAATCAAACGTTGTGTATATTATATTGATCAACAAAGTATCATCATGTATGAAAAAAGTGATCAACAAAGTATTATCATGTATGAAAAAAGTGATCAACAAAGTATCATATATGAAAAAGATGAAGGTTATTAGAGCTACAATTGCCGAGTACGGATACTTCCTTAGAATTTGAAGCAAAAAGGTGGATCAACAATTATTGCATAATTATCTTGGCCTGATCAACAAGTGCCGAGTGGAGGACAATATATATATATATATAAATTTTCAACCCCTGTTTCACCCCTTTGGGGTAGAATATCCAAAAACGCTTAAATACGTATCTAGTTAATTTGTTTCAGTAGCCCAGAGATAAAGTTTCATGTTCTCACTTAAAAAATGACAAACTTCCATAGAATCTTTTACCCCCTTAGCGGTAGAATATCCAAAAACGCTTAAATACATATCTACTTCTTTTTAATCAGTAGCCTAAAAATAAAGTTTGGTGGCTCTAACTTAAAAATGACTGACTTAAGTACAAACTTTCAACCCCTATTTCACCCTCACCCTCTTAGGGGTAGAATATTCAGAAACGCCTAAATATGTTTCTACTTATTTTTTATCTGTAGCCAAAAAATAATGTTTCAAGTCCTAACTTAAAAATGACACATCCAAACAATCTTTCAACCCCTATTTCACCCTATTAGGGGTAGACTATCCAGAAAGGCTTAAATACGTATCTACTCATTTTTTTACTTTAGGTAAAGTTAAACAGTAACTATATCTGATTACCTACCTTCTTTTTGTTTGAAGGTTCCCTAAGCAATAATACGTTACGCATTAATTCGCTAATTAATTGTGAAGCGAAGTGGAAACAATCTACCATAGAAAAGACCCAATCGTGGAGAAGGTGGCCTCTGATTGGTCCGTTTGAATCGGATCAACAATAGCTGGTGTGGATTTGTATAAAAATGATGTAAATAGTTCGAAATTCTGCCAGCAGAGGGGTTGCAATTGTTGATCCAGAGCGGAGCCACATTAGTACGCCGGAATTTACATTAGATCAACAAAAGGTGTTGCTGATTAACAATCGCCAAGAGATCAACAATTAACTGACGCCACGTCGCGTCTGATCAACAACGGCCGAAAAGAGATATCTATATATATATATATTTATGTGTGTTCGGGGATAACTTTGTCGTTTATGAACCGATTTTGATGATTCTTTTTTTATGGGAAAGGAGATATCCCAATGGTGGTACCATGATAAGGACACTAAGATCTGATGATGGCATCCAAGAGAAATCGAGTCGAACCTTGAAGTCGGTTTTTATTTTGTTAAAATTTTACTTGTATGTAATTACCTCGATTTGTGTCATAAATATTTTGCACCATTGCAATGCAAACCACCATGCAAACGATCAGATTAATATACGTACATTATTAAAAATACGTAGGACATGGATGTTATCAATGTCTGACGCGCTCGAGTAAGTCCATGCATCAGTTTTTTTTACATTTTTGAACATCCATAGCTGCTCACCCTACCGATGAAAAGGTATACAGTAATAACATTTTTTTCTTTTTATTATCTAAGCAACCCAATAGGTCTCTATGACGCTCGAGTAAATCCCCATTTAGCATCGTGGGCTCCCCTGCTATAACCAGCGCCGGGCGATCAAGATGCTTCTACCAATACCTCATTAGTCTTATTCTGACTTGTAGTTTAGAAAGAATGAAGGAACAGACAAGCCCATAGAAATATCACACTTATCGAATAAATACAGACAAAGTCACGAGCAAATGCTAATAATTATTAATATATGTATTTTTAAAATGTAAAAGTAAGTAGTATATTATCATACAGTATCATATATATATCTATACTAATATTATAAAGCTGCAGAGTTTGTTTGTTTGTTTGTTTGAACGCGCTAATCTCAGGAACTACTGGTCCGATTTGAAAAATTCTTTCAGTGTTGGATAGTCCATTTATCGAAGAAGGCTATAGGCTATATTTTATTTTCAAAAAAATTAGGGATCCGTAAGAAAATTGCTATTTTCTAACCCAAGGTGTGAAATCAAAAACCTATTTTTGCGTGCGCTGCAAAGACTATTGACAATAGAACAAAATAATGTATTACGGGTTTGTAGGGCCCATTAAGATCTACAAAAAAGTCCGCGAGAGCATATATCTAACTATCATGGTTTAGTCACAATAACCGCTTTTGTGTTCGAAAAAATTATTAAATCGTCTGAAGAAAGAAACTACGTTAAATGTGTATCGTAATATTAATCCTTATCCAAATTAAGCTTTATGTTATCAAGGGTATTTATGTAGAAGTAAAATACTTTTTGTTTCATCCCAATCCGACATTTCGTTTAGAAGTTATCACGAGTATAAGACGCTGAGAGTTGGTATGTAATAATGAGTTATTTGCCAAAGAGTTTTTATCAACATAATGCGTAATATTAATCTTTATCTAAATAATTGTGTTGTTAATTATGAGTAGTGGATCTTAGAAGAGTATAATAAATACATCTATACTAATATATAAAGCTGAAGAGTTTGTTTATTTGTTTGAACGCGCTAATCTCAGGAACTACTGGTCCAATTTGGAAACTTATTTCAGTGTTAGATATCCCATTTATCGAGGAAGGCTAGCCATAAAGGCTTCCATAAAATAATAAGATAATTATTAAATTTATAATAAAATAAATAAAATTTTAAGATCAAGGTAAAATAGCAATAGGGGATGAAAGTTTTTATGGAAATATGCAAGGTTTGTGAAGGAAAGGCAAGGCAAGGCCTATGTCCAGCAGTGGACTGCGATAGGCTGATGATGATGATGCAAGGTTTGCGAAAATGCTTCATGAGTTTGGGACAGGAGACAAAATATTAGAGCTATTCAGATGTAACATTTACTGAGTTATCACAATATGCTTAAGTGTGCTTACCCGAACGGGCAGACATGTGAGGGCAGACGACTGTGCCGCATGCGGATGTTGAATTTTGCTACTACAAATTCGTTATTATTTACTAGGATTCGATTTGTTTACATGATTTTTTGTTTATTCAAATAATTTTCTTCGTGAAAAAATCCGAAGGAAAAGTATCCGGCGGGATTGAAACACAAAAAAAAGCAAAAGGGGTACGCCGCAAGATGAAATAAATGCCTGTATGAAACATATGTATTATGGGTACATGTTAAAAAGTTTTGTCTTACTACAATTATGCGAGTACAATTTCACAATGATTTATGAGCAGTGTCTATTCTAAAAATAGGAGATGATTGTATGCCAAATGACAGTAACGACATGATTACACTGAGACGTGAGTTCTGGTATATGATAGCACACATGATCTAAAAATAATATCTATTCTGATCCGCCGACTAATGAGACAGTTATCAAATAAACGAACGGATCATGTCAGACGTGGAGGAAGATGTTAACGAATACCTCTCAGGAAACAATGCAAGGGAAACTGAACCAGTCATATCATAGCTTATGCATAAAGTTTTTTAAATCTTTAGAATCATCAGGAGCGCATTCCCATAAGTTAAGACTGAAAGTTAATGTTCCAGTCCTATTAAAAGGAAATATTCAGCGACAAAGATATGTAATGGTACACGGCTACAAAATACACATCTGGGGTACAACATTGTAAAAGAAAATGTTTCAATTCCCCGTATTCCAATAATTCAAACTTATTTGCAATTTCAATTTAAAAGAATGCAGTTTCCGCTGAAAACAACATTTGCACTACCAATTATCAAAGCCCAAAGACAGACGGTTAAAGTTGCACTTCATTTAAAAAAAAACATGTTTTTCAAATGGGCACCACAATCGCGTGTATCAAATCAGCTAAATCACTATATTTTGACAAAGGATGGCAAATCAAAAACGTAGTATTTTAAAATTGAAAAAATTGAGAATTTGCTCAGACTGAGGGAAAACTCAAGCAGAATCCAACAGTGGAGGCAACCATACTCGCTGTGAAAGCAGACAATGCAGAACCAAACCGTTTGGTTCGAGAGCGTATTTCTAAGGCTGAGGCGGTGACTTCCAAGACCAGCACGTGTTGTTCTGTAGAGGAAGGGAGAAGTTGGGATCAGTTGGAAGAACGCTTCAGAACACTCTCCATGGTAAAGCGGTAGAGGACTGCCATAGAGGCGATATCTCTCCGCAACTGCAGAGGCTCAAAGGAATCGGTGGTATTGGGACTGTTGATAATGCGGACTGATTGCCGCTGCAAAAGATCGAGAAAATCAATGCCTAGATCCATCACAAAGATGAGAACAGTACGGACGAGCGTACCTGGGTCTTATAAAGGAGTCACAAATGCTCGGGCGCGAAAAACCGTCTCACCCTGTTCAGCTGCCTTAGTGGTGCCCTCGATGTACTCCCGTGGGTTGAGGTCTCGGCAAATATCCATGCCCAGGACACCGAGCTTATCCCGTAATGGCAGTTGAGTTCTCTGAAGAGGGGGGACGGGAAGAAACGGAGACTTTTTGGTAGAGAACTGGACCAGATTCTCATCACCCCATTGTTAAATGCGGTTCAAAACCCGGTCAAGCTCAGCGACAAGCTCTTATCCATTTTCCTCAATGTCTACTATCTTGGCTGCAGGGTATCCATAATATCGCCCATGCACTGTGCTATCGTCTGCATAGCAATGTATATTGCCAAGGGCTAATATGTCATTGACATGCAGACGAAACATCTTGGGCGACAGGACCGAATTCTGAGGTACGCTAGCGTTTACCTCCAGAAAAACAGAGGCCGCGCCGTCCGTCGCAAGGAACCCGAATGCGAAGGCGCTGATGAAGAAAAGAGTCAATCTAGAGACGACTCTAGGAGGCAGACCGAATGCTTAGAGGTCGGAGAGAAGCGAACGGTGCAAGAACAGGTTGAAAGCCTTGGCCATGTCGAATGTCGAAATAAGCTCATACAAAATACTTTTTATTTTATGTACTTATATAAATACTTAAATATGTTTTTAACAGTGAAAAGTGTCTTATTTTTAAAATAATATTAGCCTTAATAATTAAAACTGCTACCCAAAGTCACTGTTCCACGCGGACGAAGTCGCGGGCGCAGCTAGTATATCATATATATCATATTATACAGTATATTATCTATACTAATATTTTAAGCTGCAGAGTTTGTTTGTTTGTTTGTTTGAACGCGCTAATCTCAGGATCTACTGGTCCGATTTGAAAAATTCTTTCAGTGTTGGATAGTCCATTAATCGAGGAAGGCTATAGACTATATTTTATTTTCAAAAAAATTTGAGATCCGTAAGAAAATTGCTATTTTGTAACCCAAGGTGTGAACTCGAAAACCTATTTTTGCGTGCGCTGCAAAAAGTATTGACAATAGAACAAAATCATGTATTACGGGTTTGTAGCTCCCATTAAGATCTACAAAAAAGTCCGCGAGAGCATATATCTAACTATCATGGTTTAGTCACAATAACCGCTTTTGTGCTCAAAAAAATTATTAAATCGTCTGAAGAAAGAAACTACGTTAAATGTGTATCGTAATATTAATCCTTATCCAAATAAAGCATTATGTTATCAAGGGTATTTATGTAGAAATAAAATACTTTTTGTTTCACCCCATTCGGACATTTCGTTTAGAAGTTATCACGAGTATAAGACGCTAAGAGTTGGTACCTATTATTGAGTTATTTGTCAAAGAGTTTTTATCAACATAATACCTAATATTAGTCTTTATCCAAATAAATGTGTTGTTGATTATGAGTATTAGATCTTAGAAGAGTATAATAAATACATCTATACTAATATATAAAGCTGAAGAGTTTTTGTTTGTGCGCGCTAACCTCAGGAACTACTGGTCCAATTTGAAAAAGTTCTTTCAGTGTTAGATAGCCCGTTTATCGAGGAAGGCTATAGGCGTGATGAAATATATATATATTTCATATATATAGTATCTATCTATATCTATCTATTTCATATATTTCATCACGCTATGACCAATAGGAGCTGAGTACCAATGAAGAATGTTTCAAAAACGGGGGGAAATTATTACGCTACGGGCAATAGGAGACGCAAACGACGTTGCGTGGGTCAGCTAATCGCGCTAATCTCAGGAACTACTGGTCCAATTTGAAAAATTCTTGCAATGTTAGATAGCCCATTTATCGAGGAAGGCTATAGGTTATATATCATCACGCTAAGACCAATAGGAGCGGAGCACCAAAGAAGAATGTTTCAAAAACGGGGGAAAATTATCACGCTACGGGCAATAGGAGACGCAAACGACGTTGCGTGGGTCAGCTATACTAATATATAAAGCTGAAGAGTTTGTTTGTTTGTTTGAACGCGCTAATCTCAGGAACTACTGGTCCAATTTGAAAAAAATGATTATTATAAATGCGAAAGTAACTCTGTCTGTCTTGCTTTCACGGCCAAACCGCTGCACCGATTTGAATGAAATTTGGTACACAGATAGTCTAGAGCCTGAGAAAGGACATAGGCTACTTTTAATGCGAAAAAGGGGTTGTAAGGGGTTTAAAAGGGGGATGAAAGGTTGTTCTGGGAGTTCACTCGCCACACGCCTGCGCGTTACCTACGTCGGGCGTCTTGACAACGAATAAACAAGGCTGTCACAATCATAAAAAATATTTCACTTTTTCAATGAAGACGTAACAATGATAGCAATGATATTATATATATAAAAATTAAATATTAAGATATTAAGTATATATTCGTCAATCTGATTTGTGTGTTCATTATATTAATAGAAATAAATAAGCCAAATTAATAATTATAATTAATTAACAGCGTTTCTTAACTTCAAAATTCTCTACAGAAGTATCGTCATTATAAGCTAGCTGTTGGTTAGATATGAATAAAAATGTAAATAATATTCATCCTGATCAGCTGACTAATGAGATAGTTATCAATTAAACGAACGGATCATGTCAGGCGTGGAGGGAGATGTTGTCGAATACTTAGTAAGTCTTTGGAAATATCAGGATTGCCTACCCATAAGTTGAGGCCGCAAGTTAATGTTCCAGTACTATTAAATGAGGTACCTTGAGCGCCAAAGCAATGTAATAGTACATGGCTAAATATTACACAACTGGGGTACAACATTGTAAAAGCTACAATGATGACGCATGGAATGGCAAAAGAAGATAATGTTTTAATTCCCCGTATTCCAATAATTCCAACTTATTTGACATTTTAATTTAAAAAATTGCAGTTTCCGCTGAAAACAGCATTTCCAATAACAATATTATCAAAACCCAAGGACAGATGCTTACAGATACAGTTTTTTTTTCTCATGAGCAGCATAGTCACGTATATCAAATCCACAAAATCTCCATATTTTGGCAAAATATGGCAAAAGAAAAAACGTAGTTATTAAAATTGTACTTTTTTTATTTGAAGCTGCCAAAGTGACTATGGTCAGCCTGATGGAAAACTCAAGCAGAATCCAACAGTGGGGGCAACCATACTCACTGGGAAAGCAGACAATGCAGTATTGCGTCCCACACTATGACGGCTTAGTGAGATGCTTTTTCACGCCCCACTTAAAGGCCCCGGGATCATAGTGGGAGAGAAACACGTGCGCTGGTAGTGAGTTTCAGTTTTTAGCTGCTCGGCACAGGAAGGATGAACCAAACCGTTTGGTTTGAGAGTGAACATGTTTTTCTGCAGAGGAAGGGAGAAGGGGACCAGTTGGAAGAGCTCCTCAGAATACTTCCAATGATACAGATGGTAGTGGACTGCTATAGAGGCGATATCTCTACGCAGCTGCAGAGGTTCAAGGAACTCGGTGGCTTCGGGACTGTTGGTAAAGCGGACTGTTCGCCATTGCAACCGATCGAAAGCATCAAGCAAATACTGCGCGGATCCATCACAAAGATGAGAACAGTACTCGAGGTCCCGGCAAATATCCATGCTCAGGACACCGAGCTTACCCCGTAGTGGCAGTTGAGTGCTCTGAAAAGTGGGGAGGGAAAGGAATGGAGACTTTTTGGTAGAGAACGCGCACAACTGTGTTTTCGTAGCGTTGAACTCGACCAGATTCTTATCACCCCATTGTAAAATGCGGTTCAAAACCCGGTCGAGCTCAGCGACAAGCTTCTGTCAATTTTCCTCAACGACTGCCAGCTTGGCTGAACGGTGTCAAAAATATCGCCCATGAACTGTGCTATCGTCTGCATAGCAATGTATGTTGCCAAGAGCTAACATGTCATTGATATGCAGAAGAAATAGTGTGGGCGACAGGACTAAACCCTGAGGTACGCCAGCGTTTACATCCAGAACATCAGAGGCCGTGCCGTCGCAAAGGCCCATAATGCGGCGCTGATAAAGAAAAGCGTCAACCCAGTGACAGGGTCTAGGAGGCGGACCGAATGTCGAGAGCTTGGAGAGAAGCGAGCGGTGCCAGACCCGGTCGATGTCAAATGTCGAAATAAGCTCATATAAACACTTTATGTTTTATGTACGTATATAAATACTTAAATAAGTTTTTAATAGTAAAACGTGTGTGTATTAGTTGTAAAAAAAATCGGGTGGTGTCGTGGGACATCAGATAGGAATGAGTTCCATATCAAAAATACAGATGGCGCTATACTACATTTTTCGTTCACGAAATAAATAAATCATTACAGATGGCGCTATACTAAATTTTTAGTTTTCACAAAATTGTCTTAACCCCTTTATTTTATTTAAACTGATTTATAAAAATATATAAAAGTTCTATGCGAGGTAAAGAAAATAAAACTATTCAGGTACCAATACATTTTGTATCATGATTTTATATCGATAAAAATCCTACCTATATTAATAACGCGAAAGTTTGTTAGTATGGATGGACGGATGTTTGTTTCTTTTTCACGCAAAAACTACTGAACGGATTTGGATAAAACTTTACAGTAATATAGCTTATACATCAGAATAACACATTAGCTACTATTTGCAGCGATAACCGACATACACGCGGGCGAAGCCGCGGGCAACAGCTAGTATTATATATATATATATATATATTATTATTATATATATTTTATTACACTTAATACAGTACTTTATGTCGCCTACAACCAGCGGACGATTAAGTTCAAGACGCTGCTAACGATACCTCATTTGTCCAGTTCTAGTAAGTAGTTAAAGAGCTATGAGGGTACATATGAACATACATGCATAGCCTGTTAAAATCATATCTCTCCTTTGGCTTTGCAGTAGTCGTGTAAAAAAGATGACTCATTGTCCGGTTACACTCATTGTCTCGTAACGTTCGCTGTCCCGTTACGCTCATTGCACGTCCTTGTATGAGATGCGTAGAATGATGAGAGATTTTCAATTTAGCATTTCGTACACAGGAAAAAAAACTTTCGAATAGTACGAATTCCCCCGCAACAAAAACATCACGCAATAATGACAACGCGTTGCAGGAGGTAAGAAATGGGAACGTGTTACATTTACCTCAGTTATGCCGATGCGATGCCGCTATTATTATCTTATCTGTGCCTCAACGGCCACATATAATTATTACAGTTCTTTATTTGAGCCCAATAGATTCATGGCGTAAAAACCTGTCAAATATGTAATTGGTACATGTTACCTTACAAAAATTACGCCACTTGACGTCAACCACAAAACTTCATAATAATAAAATCTTTATTTAGGTAATTTACAAAATTAGTGCAAAATGTCCAGTTGATATACAAGGATTTACATGGGGCAAACAGCGAGTCGCCTCTGACCCTCAAACTAGGTATAAACCTGTGTGATGAGTCGTCAGTGGTTTGTCGCTCTGGCCACTTACTAGGTACAACCCATCGAGATATATCTCGATGGTACAATCTCTTAAAACTAGTAAAGGAAGCATGCACGCCGCATGCTTCCTTTACTTGTATCAGGTATTATTGTAAATGAAATGAAATCATTTATTCTGCAATTAGGTTACATGAACAATTTTGCAAGTAAATGTATTTATTTTACAGGCTCGCGTGAACAAATGTATGATGTGTTTGTCATCCCAGTTTTTTAAGTTTTATATGTGATAATTATCAAAAAAAAAACATTGTCCTAAAGTAATATTTTGCATAGATAGAGATTATATTGAAATTTATTTAAATTCATCATAATTTTGTATGATTTTATTAGAGCCTGACCTACTCGGCTTGGATGAAATGTTGTCGGAAAATAAAACAGCAATAGGGCTTTCTATTTTGTGAAACAAATCCGTGTAACACGATTTCACAAAGATTTAACTATACTCTGTCCATTACTTTATTTTCTTTTTGACAGCTCACGCCTATAAATTATCATATTTTTTTTCGGAATTATGTATTAAAGTAATGTCGTTCTTTATTGACGGTGATGGTACTTTAGTGAAGTGGTCTGTGCATAACAAACAACCACAGACTATAAAACAGTACTTGAAATACGACAAATCGATCATATGATAAAAATAATTTGACTTCATGTAAGTATTTTTTCTGTAAATTTAATAAAAAAGGAAATAAAAATTGTATCTATGACTCCAAGATTGAATTTTTGCAAGGAATTAAGTCGAAATCTTGGAATTTAGGATCAAACCAAGAGTAAAGAACAATAACTCTGTTCATTCATCTAATTTACTGATTTATTATTTATATTTTTGTTTATTTCTTACATAATATAAAAAACTAATGAAGGCATAATTAATATTTCAACAAAAAATATTTAATTAAAACGATTGAAAGTTCTTCATAAATAAAATCGCTATTCGTTTCAAATCGAATCGGTAATGAGTGAGGGCGTCACTAATTTCAAAATTTCTTGAACTGTCAAAAAGAAAATAAAGTAATGGACAGAGTATAAGTATAGTAATTTATCTGCTAGTGAAATTCTTTCACTATGCTTATATTACTGTAAGGAACTGTGATAACATACACAAATAACACAAACACAGTCATACAAGTATCCTTTTTAACTAGTTATATGGTATCTAAAGCATCTATACACATTTTTTTTCGACAACCCTATTTCCAAAGAAAATTCGAAAAAACTTAGAATCGTTATATCTCTGAAGTCCTGCATTATAAAAATTCAATTCTTTTAGAATAGGAAGGCACACAACTGGAGTATTTTTTGTTGGTAAAAAAAAATGCGACCGTCCCATAGGAAATTTTATATTATTTTTTTTCTGAAAATTATAAAATATTTTTTATCTCAATTTCTGGAGCACATAAAGACTTGTTATTAATAAAAATAATTATGTTTGTATTCTTAAATTTAACGCTAATTTTAAATAAAGCAAGTGTTGGTTATTTTGTGAATTATCTGCAAAAATGTTTTTAACAAAGTTCAATGACCTTTCAATAAATGCGTTATAGTTTCAAAATTATAAAATATGTTTAAAATCGTGTTTCATATTTATGTGTATTACAGTTATATGTATACTATTTAGCGATAAAAGAAGGGTGTTCTCAATTGAAGGAAAATAATATACTGACCGAATCAAGAAATTCCGTAACGTAACGAAAATAAAACCTGACACCCTGAGACGAGCTGCTCTGAACGACAGATTTGTTGACGAGCTGCTCCGAAATCTGTCTGACAGATAGACAAAACAGTCTGGGTTTGCGCAAGTATACTTGAACGTGTATGTCCGGCTTAAGCAGCTGTTTATGAGAAAGTATATAGGTGTATAATAGGTATCTATCATATCTTCATAATGCCACACTCACCGCCCCGTAAGTATACATGTTCAAAAAAAAAAAGTCGTGTGGTGTCGTGGGACACCAGAGAGGAACGAAATTCCTTATCATAAAAATATTAATTTCAAGTTCTATTCAAGGTATAAAGAAATCGGGTATACATTTTTTAGTATGATTTTTTCTATCGATAAAAATAAAAAAGCGGCCAAGTGCGAGTCGGAGTCGCCCATGAAGGGGAACCCTTCATGGGCGAGTCATGGGCAGCAGCAGCAAGTAACATAATATAATTTTTATTTTATTTTTATATTTGTGTTGATTGAATGAAAATTAAATTGCAGTTTACGATTTATGACGTATTAAAAAAAAACTACTTACTAGATTTAGTTCAACCCAATTTTCGTTGGCAGTTTGCATGGTAATGTACATCATGTATTTTTTTTAGATTTATCATTCTCTTATTTTAGAAGTTACAGGGGGGGGGACACATTTTACCACTTTGGAAGTGTCTCTCGCACAAACTATTCAGTTTAGAAAAAAATGATATTGGAAACCTCAATATCATTTTCGAAGACCTATCCATACATACCCCACACGTATGGGTTTGATGAAAAAATTTTTTTTGAGTTTCAGTTCTAAGTATGGGGACCCCCAAAATTTATTGTTTTTTTTTTCAATTTTTGTGTGAAAATCTTAATGCGGTTCACATAATACATCTACTTACCAAGTTGCAACATTATAGGTCTTATAGTTTCGGAAAAAAGTGGCTGTGACATACGGACGGACAGACAGACGGACAGACAGACAGACATGACGAATCTATAAGGGTTCCGTTTTTTGCCTTTGGCACGGAACCCTAAAAAGGAGCCGATTAGGCGATAATCGCAGAGAATTGAAGTGAAAGATAGATAGAATACAATTTTAAATGCACTGTATAACAGAATTTTAAATACACGATATAATTTTGAATCGTTTCGCTGATATTTCAGAAAAAATAATATAAATTTTACCATAGTTGAGACCATCATCATCATCATAAACTGTTTAATATAATGATCGTGGTATTAGTTGTGGGTTACTAATCTTTTCCTTCAGCTACATTAAAAAATGATGATAAAGGAAATACTATAAGTCAATGACTAAATTTATACAATATTTTGTAATGTTTCTACTATTTAAATAAACATACATTGTAATAATAAAGCCGTTTAATAATTGTTTTAACATCTGAGTATATTAACAAATAGAATAATTATAGATAAAATATAATAATACATGTAACTTACAGATGGCGCTATACTAAATTTTTCGTTCAGGCTCTGACACCTTTATTTTATTTAAAATGATTTATAAAAATATATAAAAGTTCTATGCGAGGTATAAAGAAAATAACTATTCAGGTATACATTTTGATTATGATTTTTTAACGATAAATTTTTTTTTAACTAAAATTGTGCTGCCACCTAGTAATTTCTACTGAAACAAGTTATATCTAGAGTTACTCCGTACTTGTTACAAGCAACTTACAGATAATATAAATTTTTTGTTCATGAAATAAATAAATAAATATTTCGGACATTTTTTTTGTAAATACATACATATTATACATAGAAAACATCCAAACTCCCAAACAGCAAATATTTGCAGATCAAAAAAAATATTTAATCCTACACGGGATTCGAACCCGATACCTCACAACATTCAGATACGCTACCATTTTGTCACCGAGGCGTCAATCTTACGTTATGGACGTTTTTTTCCGGCTAGGGTACCCCTCCGCAACTTCGTTCCAAAAATACTGTGAATAAAACAACCCGTTCAATGACGAAGACATTTATTAGGAATACACACATCAAAAGTGTCTAGGGATCAAGCATTTTTATGCGGATTTCTTGAGATTGAGATGTGGCTTTGGCCCTGGCCTGCTCAGTCGCCAGACTTGAACCCGATTGAGCATGCATGGGATATGCTACAGAGAAGAGCTCTGCCGAATATGGAGGGTATCCAGTCGCAAGAAGACCTTTTTTTGTTGTTGCAACGAACATGGGCGGCCATTCCACAGCGTGATTTGGATGAACTCATTTTGAGTGTGCCAAACCGATGTTCTTGTGTTAGTGTTCGCGGTAGAAACACGGATTATTAATTGTTTAAGTTACCTAATAAAATTTTAAAGAAAACTGTTATTTCAGTCTTTTTTTCGAACTTTAATGTTAGTGGTTCAAATGTCAAAAATCCTTTTATTAGGAAAATGGCAAATTTCTTTATTAATGCAAAGGTGACTTGGTTTATCGTTACTGTGACAAACGAAAACACTTTATTTGATGAATCCATTTATAGAAAATTTTAATTAATATCAATCAGGAGAAAAGTTATTGCAAAAATATATGTTGATCCCTAGACACATATGTTGATCCCTAGACACTTTTGATGTGTGTAGTTTAAACCTTTTATATCAAATCAAATCAAAATCATTTATTCA
The DNA here is from genome assembly GCA_949125395.1 of Diaphora mendica. NCBI lineage: Eukaryota > Metazoa > Arthropoda > Insecta > Lepidoptera > Erebidae > Diaphora > Diaphora mendica. The sequence goes on along the minus strand of OX421310.1, from coordinate 35,266,512 downwards.
TTTATCTAAGACACCAAGTGACACTTATGAACGTCAAATTGAAGCTATAGTTAAAAATCATAGATCGACACAAACAAAGGCCACAGCATGTGCTGTATTGTCGAGGTAAATTAGGCGAAAACACCAAAATCTACTGCCTGCCTGTGTCGATCCATAACTTCCAGTTTCCAAAATGCGTAGAGCTCATGAGAAGAATACTGGCAAAGAAACTCATGGCTACTCTTTTTCAAAATCTGATTTTCAGGTACAATAGTGTTAGTATTACATGTAAGGTAAACAGTATGCAAGCTGTTGCCACCTGAAATTCCTTTTATTAAAAAGCTCCAAAATCTAACGCACAAACAAAAAAAAAACACTCAGTGATAACGTTGAAGGTTTGATGCCCGTTTTCACCAACGTTCCCTAAATTTAAGGGACCACTTAGAGAGAGTTAGGTAACCCTTAGCGATATTTTCGTTTTCACCAACCTTTAGGGGTTACCTAAGTGCTTAGGCGTGTCTTAAAATTTAGGGGCTCGAATGTTGACTACCTAACCAACCCCTAACAAGGTGATAAAGAAACTTGACGTACGTTTTGCTTAAAATTTTTGAAATGGAGGAGTTATGGGATGATTCCGATACAATGAAATAATAAATAATCCTAGTTTATTCAATATATTATCGAGATAGACCAGCCTTATTTACAAAATATGTCGTTATAGATTTTGTTACAAGATTTAGGTTAACCAAGGCGTGTTATTAATTTATTAAATAAAATTGAACAAATATTGGAATATCCTGATAATAGGTAATACAAGCCCACACACTTATACACATATACTTTGGCAGGCCCATACATAAAAAAAAGTTACTAATAATATTTTCACTTTTTTGCAATATTTTGTATTATAATAATTTTATATATTTTACTAAGTAGTTGTGTAATCAAGTTTTACAACCATCAACTTTATACTTTTAAAGTTTTACTGTAAATATAAGTGATTACTTCTACTCGAATATTAAACAGGTAGTGGAGAAATAACAAAAAATAACACGGAACATTTTATAGGAGACATAATAATTACATATTTACTTTATAACCTCAACGACTCGCAGTCGGTGTGACACATGGTACATATTTTTGGCAGTTGTCAGTTGAGTTTGACATTTCGAGGCATTAGATTAAAATTAAAAAAAAAATGTGTATATTCTTTATAGTAAACAAAAACATATTCTATTTCATATTGTATGTTTATTACTTAGTAATAATAATCATTTAATAATTTAATATTGAAGAAAAAGACAATTCACATACAATTGCGCACGTTTACGGTTTTTGAAATCCCTACAAAATAGGAGACCCTTAGTTAGGTGTCACTTAGCATGGTGAAAACGAAATTAGATAAGATTTATATTTAGGAGCTACCTAGGTTAGGGGGTTCCTAGTTAAGAGATTGTTTAAGTATAGTTGGTGTGAGTCTATTAAACATAGAACAAAATAGAAACAAGGTGCACATCCACTTACATTCAGTTGCAAAATCTACTGTTGAAAATAATTTGTGACTGGATTAAGAGGCTAGGGTTGCAGTTGAACGAACCAGAATAACAGTATTGTCTAAAGCATCGCTGACTAGGCCGACCAGTCACCCCAAGCAGCACCCGTTCACGAGTATGACGCATGGACCAGCCATCATCTCCTTCGCCATATCAGAGGGAAGGAATGTATGTGTGGAGCGGGCGTTGAAATCGCCTAGGACAAGTACCGGACGGGTCAGGAGAGTGCAAATGCAACTCCTAAGTCCGTCGAAGTACGCCTCGAATGCGGAGAGGCCGCAATTAGGAGATATGTAGCAGCCCACAATGACCAAGGGGCCCCACTCTACTGCCACATACCCCAGCCCTCTCTGAAGAATAGTGCAGTGGAGGCCATTCTCCACCCCTGCCCAGTATATACTGGGCAGGGGTGGAGGCCATATGGCGGCGGTGCCGTCAGCCGACCCAAACCAACGGGGGTGATCTGGGACGTAGTACGGCTCCGCCACTACTGCAAGGGCAACCGACTGCTCAGCAAGCGTCTGCATCAGCAGATCTTGTGCTGCGCGACAGTGATTTAGGTTGCCCTGCAAAACTTTCTGGAGGGGCGCGAACTTTAGGCCTCCATTGCCTCCTCTGCCGGACGAGTTTCCGGCTGTGGCACCCTTGTAGCCGGTGAGTGCTGGCTGGTGCTAGCGCTCGCCAGGGCTTGGGTTGGGGTCGTCTGTAGCCCCCTTTTCTTTTTCGGCGGGGTACACTTCTTGCTCCCCAGCCGATGATCCGCGGGGCGGCCAAGGTCTGAGCAGACCGGACACCACGGTGCTTTTGCGGTGCATGTACGCGCTACGTGGCCTGTGCCACCACACGCGTAGCACCTCGCACCACGGTCTGTCTCGTTGGGACACTTCGCCCTCACGTGTCCCAATTCGAGGCACCGGTAGCACTGCAATGGGCGTGCCACTAGTACCTCCACCCTGGCCGAAACCCAGCCCACTTGCACCCGTTTGGCGTTCGAAATTTTACGAACTGCTGCAAGTGGGCAGCGGACCCAGACTGTGCTCAACCGCGATGGGCAAGCGCCCATCCCCCCGCCGCTGCTATAGCCTGGGCAACCTCAGCTTGGGTGATGGACTCCTCTAAGTCCATCACCCGTAAGTCACCGGTCTTACACGGACGCGCAATAATAGCGTCCGTTCCGGACAGTACCTCCCGCAGGCGTGCTGCCAGCTTGTCCGCCAGAGCGGCGCTGCCTTCACCAGGGATCTGCAGAATCAGAGCCCCTGTCAAGCCTCTCTTCGTGCGGAGCCCGCCTGCGATGCCGAGATCGCCCAGGTTAATATTGGCCTTTGCAGCCTCCATCAGCGCGGCTATACTCGTCTCCGAGCCCGGAGGCACGGAAACAGTGACAGCCGCTGCTGTGGGAGGCCGTGGCACATTCCTCATTTTAGGTGATGAGGCAGCAGTAGCGCGGCCCTTCGGCTGAGTCGCGGTAGCCGCCTTTTTCGCCTTGGCCTTGGTCTTCCGACCAACAACCAAGGCCCAGGTCTCACCCGTTTCACCCGTAGACGGGGCCGCAGGTTGCTACTGCCTCGTGGGGGGATGAGATGCTTGGGGCTGCGATGTAGCCTGCTGTCCTCTCCTCCGCCTCTTCTTATTTTTAGGTGGGGGTGGGACATTGGCCCCCACCGCTCCCACGCCCTTGGCCATGGTGGAAGGAGACAAGGTGCCCTTCTCTGGGCACTGCTCCCCCAGCATCTTAGCCCGGACCTCAGCCAACACGCGGTCCAGGATGATCGCGTATTCATCTCGGTCGGGCAGACCCGGCGGTGCCCTGCTCCTTTTAGGGGACGTGGCTCTGTCAGTGACACCACTGCGGGCCCCACTTTTTGGAAGGGGATTGGAGCCCCTACGGCGGAGTTCGTCCATTTCTTTTTGTAGGGAGGCTATTTGGGAGCGGAGTTCCTCATTCTCTTGCTCTAGCCTCCCTACTGCGGTTGTCAGGACTGATGTGTCAGTTCTCATTAAGAGTTCCGATACACCAGCCCTGATGATCGTCATGGCTTCTTTGGCAGCAGCTTTTTTGCCGCCTCGGGCTCCCTTCGTTACTATAAAGGCCTTCTCAACCGCCGTCAGAGACTCCTGGATTTTGAGGTCTATGTCGGCGGTGGGTTGTCCTTTCAGCTCCGCCACTATTGCTTTTTGAGGGGACCGTTCTCCTTCTGGGGATACCAGTGGAGTGGACGGGCTAGCTTTGACTTCGCGCTCCGTTTCCGTCCCAGTCCCAGTTTCGCTCCCTTCACTATATTTGGTGCCCCTCCTAGATCGCGCAACCTTGGTGGGTCTGGTGGTGGTTTACTAATAGCCGGTAAGACTGAGATTGGCCTAAAGTTACTTAGTTCGGTTGTACAACCCTTCTTGAATAAAGGTATTACTTTGCTATACTTCATCAGGTTAGGAAAAACCCCAGAATCAACACATCGATTGAATGTTATTGCTAGGAATGGTGCTATATCAATTATATAGTTTCTATTAATTTAACTGAAATCCCCCATAAGTCCCCTGTTTTCTTAGGTTTAAGAGACTTAAACGTTTTTATAATATCTGTGGGGTTTATGTATTCAAATTGAAATAGATTCTTACATTCATTTACATTGGCCCTTAACAACAGTTCAGACCCGAACGCACAACAATTCAAGGTACTCGTTGTACTAACTGGTACACTTGTGAAAAAGGTATTAAAAGATTCAGCTATGTCTAAGTTGTTTGTTATAAACTTATTATTGATATTTAATTTTAAATCATTATCTCGAGGTTTACAACGTCCCGTTTCATTATTAATAATGTTCCATGTAGCTGTTATTTTATTATTTGAAGACTTAATTTTATCACTTTTATACAAAGACCTCGCCACACCACAGGCTCTCCTAAAAATCCTAGAGTATTTTTTTACATATTCATGAAATTTTAGGTCAAAATTACTCTTTTTCACAGCATACAAATCATACAGCCTTTCCCTACTTTTGTATATTCATGTTGTCGCCCAATCACAGAACGTCATTTTGGGCCGTTGCATTATTGTTTTTGTCTTAAATATACTGGTAAAATCGATTTCTTCATGTTGAATGAATAGGTAGCCGTAAAGCTTATCCGGATCCCTTTGAGTCCAATCTAAATTGAAAACCTTATCCCTAATGTTATTACTAAAATTTAATAATCGGTTACTAGTAATGGGCCTGCATATGGTTTTGTTTATTTTATTTTCTCTCATACAAGGCAATGTAACAAATTGCCCACAGTGATCAGATGTTAAATCACTTAAAATTGATCTATTTAAATATTCCCCATTGCAAAAGATGTTATCTAAGCAAGTTGCCGAGTGAAAAGTAATTCTTGTGGGCTCAGAAAATAAGTGATTCAAGTCAAATGATTCATATAGGCTTACTAATCGTATACTGATAGGACACTTTTCTAATAAATTAATATTAAAATCTCCACAAACTACCAAAATCTTACTACTGACACATAAACGTTTCAATACTTCTTCCATAACTATCTCAAAAATGCTAAAGTCACTCTGTGGTGGCCGATACACACTAACTATAATATGGTGTTCCAGTTCTACACAAGAAAGCTCTACAGTGCGCTCAGTAGACAAATTTACAATATCTTTCCGTTCTTTAGACTTAATACTATTACGAATAAATATTAAGGACCCTCCATGGATTGACTTCTTTCTTACATACACACTTCTAGCAGAATAAAGTTCTTTATCAAGAATTAACTGGTGAGCCTGAAGCCAGTGCTCTGTGATGCAGAGCACATCGACATTATGTTTATCAAAAAATAATTCAACTTCTAAGTCTTTCCTAGATAATCCTTGAATATTTTGATGTACTATGTTTATGGTCATTAATTTTTTCACTTTATTGATACAATTTTTATTTATTTTTAGATTTCTATTAACAATACTATTATTGAGTAAATGATTTGATATGCAAGAGATAGGCTCTTTTGTCTTAGTAATTAATTTAAAGAATTTATGTCACAATGTGCGGCCCAGCTATTGCCTAAATTAATATTAATAAAGTCATTATTAATTAGCTCAGCAGGAGCAATATGTGAAGCCAAATGTTTGGCTACAGTGTTCTTACATACTAAGGGGTGCTCTATAGGAGCTGTCAGGTTAGCCAAGTTCTTGGCTGTTATTCTAAAATAATATGATAGCGAAACAGCTATTTGTCTTTTATAATAATAGGGCAGATAATAACTATCTGTCGTCAAAAAAACATTATCATAGACAATCCTATTGATGTCAATTATATGAAATTTATGATAAAATCTACCATTAATTTGGCTCTTCAAATTAAACATAGTCATGTTTAAACTAATCATATTATTTTTTTCATGCTGAGACAACCCTATGCTAATGGGCAGTGTAAATAGTACTATTTTATTTGCATTGAGTTCCGATAATTGTTCAAAGTATTTTATAAATGTTTTTTTATTTACACTACCTATTGCCACTAAAAATTATGAGACTAGTATTTTTATTAAAAGTTGCACTAATAGCATTTTCTAGAACCCTATTATATGCTAGGTTTGGCATACAGAAGATGCTAAATGCATATTCCTTATTTGAATTTGTCATTAACATACTAAACCTTTATAGTATGCTAATGCTGTCTAACGAAACCATATCGCTACTTACAAAAAGTGATCAACTCCATCTAGTAACGATGTTGGTACTAATTTAATAGTTTAGTATTTTTATTTACAACTAGCTGTTGCCCGCGGCTCCGCCCGCGTGAATGTCGATTTTCGCGGCAAATAGTAACCTGTATAAGCTATATTACTGTAAAGTTTCAGCCAAATCCGTTCAGAAGTTTTAGCGTGAAAGAGTAACAAACACACACACTCACACACATTTTGTGTTTTGTTTCTGGTAAATTATCATAACTATTAAGTTATATGTTTGTTTATATTAAAAATTATAACTCCTAATTCAAGTATTTTAAACTTAAAATTGATCTTTTACATTTTTATTATACGATAAAAAAGTAATCATATAACGTACCTATTGTAAAGTATCTTTTAGAAACTGTTTAAGAACTACCAGATGTGGATGTTGTGTTAGTTACATCGAGATGATAATTTTAGGAACTGGTCACACACACTTTTTTGGAAATATAAATACAATGTAGATTATTTATATATTATTTATTAACTTTATGCACTAAGAATGTACATCGGCGGACTTAATGCCCAGAGCATTCTCTTCCAGTCGACCTTCGGGTGGTGGAGAAATCTTATAAGGCAGGTGTGTGAAATCTTATATACATAAGAAGTCCGTTCAAATTTACAATAATCACATCATATTCAACGTTATACATACAAACATACATATATAAGTAGATATACATATACAGATTACGTATACATAAATACAACATTTATACACTAAATAATGGAAAAAAAAACTTCGTTTAAAAAACCGACTTAAAAACTAAAAAGTATCAAATAACTTGTATATGCTACCTATTCATAGGTTTGAAGTCGGTGCCAAGCCAAATGTAATAGTAGGTACCACACTCGCTATATTTCGAGACGAACGTCAACGACGTCACCGACGCTTCGGTTGTTTTGTTCTACGCGAAGAGCAGCTATCCCGCTCAAGGTCACGCCATATCAGGAGATATGGTGGCCATGGGACCACATGAGGAACATACCCTTTTTGGAATACAAAAATAATTTCAAAATCGGTCCACAAATTGACGGAGGAGTAATCCGTGTACATTCATACATTAAGACTGTAGTCCTTGAGCGTGGGAATTTGTGATTGAACACCCACATTCAAATTTTACATGCACACAAACGCATCGGGCACTGTTGCATACTAACCCTGGCAACTAATAAATTTACTTTCGGTTTTTTCTTCTAGTTACATATTCATTAACTGTTCGCCTTTGAAGAATGTTTAGAATGTCCTACAAAGCACGCAATGTATCCTAGTCATATCGGAAAGCCCGCGGGCTTTAAGTTACTCGTCAACGGCCGAGAATGGGGTTCAAGTGTATTCATTTTTAATTCATTTCATGAACAAATAATATATTTTTACACAGTATAAAATTAAGTCGATCACGCTATCTGTCAGCTTAGATCTTTTATACTAATCAACGGATTTTAATGCTATGTTATGAAATAAAATTTGTATGATATATGTTATATTAATGGAACATAATGTTAATGTTTCTTAAAAATATAATTTTTGATCGCTTTTATTGCTCATATTGACTAAATTTTACTACATAGATGTACGCCCTTTTTTTACTTTTTGCCAAAAAACGACGCTGAAAAAGTATGAAACAAGTTTTGAAAAGCCGTAGTCACGCGTTTTTAAGAGTTATGGTACGTTTCTATTTTAATTTAAGTTTTAACTTTTTTTTATTTAAAATGTTTTGGTGTAGTGATAATAATGATTTATATGCAAACTATATTTTAAATACCTAACATAGAAATATAAAAAAAAATTGAATAAATACGAACAAAGTCACCAGCAATTGCTAATAATACCTATATATATATATTTGAAATGTACAAGTAACACCCTTTCCAATGATACCAAACACGGCATATTTATCTCAAATTATTTTTTTAATACAGTACTTTATGTCGGCTAGAGGGCGCCACATTAAATTGAATGACGCGTCATATAGCCTATAAGCAGCGGACGATCAAGACGCTTCTAACGATACCTCATTTATCCAGTTCTAATTAGTAGTTAAGGAGCTATGAGGGAACAGATGAACATACATACATAGCCTGTCAAAATCATAACCCTCCTTCTTCTTTGCCGTGGTCGGGTAAAAAAAAAACAGTTTATTTATAAACTCCTTCTTTTTTTAAGACGGTTAAAAAACAAACTATTTGTCTTAAAATTAATATTAAGAGTGTAAAACTTTGAAATGGAAACTTCCTTAAATATATAATACTAGCTTTTACACGCGGCTTCGCCTACGCAGACTTTCATCCCCTGATTTACCCCCTTAGGGGTGGAATTTCAAAAATTCCATTCTTAGTGCTCACTTACGTTATATAAAGAATCTACATGCAAAATTTTAGGATTCTAGCTTCTGCGGTTTGGGCTGTGCGTTGTTCTCTGGGTATGTCAGTCAGTCAGTCACCTTCCTCTTTTATTTATATAGATTACAGATATCAGATAATGTAAGGGATAGGGCATCATCTACATTCCACCAATTGATTAAATTCGAACTTAAGCGATGAATAATAATGGAAATGACGTAAAGTGTAGATGGGACCCTTTTTTACAATTTTTGTCTGTCTGTCTGTTTGTTTGTGCCGGCTAATCTCTGGAACGGCTGGAGCGATTTTGACGGGATTTTTACTGATAGGTAGCTGATGATATAAGGAGTAACCGCGGTTGGTGTAGTATCGCGGGTAAGACCGTGGGGCTCAGCTAGTTTTTTTTTTTCAAAAAAGACAACTCCCGTATATATCCAATAAATTCTGTGTCGCGGGGGACTTTACAAACATACATGAAACGGACACAATGGACTCCCGGACTTAGAACAACAATTTGTGGATCACACAGTATTGTCTCATGTGGGATTTGAACCCACAACACCTGATACAGTAGGAAGCGGCGAGGCAACCGCTTAAACCACTAGACCAACCATGCAGTCAAAAATAAAACTGTAATTTTAAGGGCTTTCATTATTTCATTAGTAGTTATTCAATTGTAACAGAAATCACAAAAATTTTTTTTTTTTACTTTTTTAAAAACAATTTCTCAAAGTGTCTCGGTCTGTCAAAGTGTTTTCAAAGTACTCGTCAAGACAAATCAAACGACTCCAATCTCGATAGGTTCCGTCGTTACAAAGTTCCTATGACCACCTTCCAGCTCCAACATCAGATCAGCTCCATGTCATCATAATATAGCATTTTCACGCTATATACATATGCCTACAAAAATTCAACACAATCGGTTGAAGATATCTGCAAAATTGAGTTGCAAGATTCCGTCTAAACAAATATAGTTAGATATATACATACATAACAATTAAAAAAAACTTATAAAAATAAGTTCTGTGTTAATAAAAAATACTAATATTTTTCTTTGAAATAATTCTTTAAAAAAATGAAATTAAATTCAACAATACAAATTAACAGTTACAATTCGACACTCACTAGCAACCCACCCTAAAACTTGTCATTTACGTATTATGGAGCTCAGTGCGAACTACAAACGGACGTGGTGTCACCTTGAATATTCGGAGGGCACTGAATTTTTTGAGCGCGATAAAACTTATTTATTGCAATTTACGGGAGACGATATCTACGTACTAAAATGTATGGAACTTTTGTCGCTAAAAATGAATGATGTTTAGCCTTAAATTATGGCTTTTTGGTGAGAATTTATAAAAAACTAAAACGGTAAATCTTTTCTCCATACTTTTTTCTCGCGAAATAAGAAAAAAAACATTTAAAATAGAGCACGAAATAGGACAGAGTGTGCTAATTAAAAAGGTCGATTTCGATGATTTTGATCTTTGATAAGGCTTTTTTTCACAAAAATAAAGAATTATTTTATAAATGTCACTCGGTAGATTGGTAGACTGATTTATTAAACTACTGAGATTTTTTTTTAGTGTCAAATAATGAATTGAGTTGTTTGTGTTTTGAAAACTGCAAGTGCCTTTTCGCGCATTTTTAGGGACGCGCCCCTTAAGAAAAAAAATCGATGAAATTGAGAACCTCCTCCTTTTGGAAGTCGTTTAAAAAGGACGGTAAGCTATAGATTAGAAAATTCTGCCAGTTTGTTGAGAAAGAGCTCATGTACATTATTTTTGAATGTATATCGGTTAGTGGACATCCTGATTTCGAGCGGGAGCGCATTCCAGAGTATTACTGCTCAAACAAAGAAGGAACAGTTCACGAAGTCGGAGTAATGAGACGGACATGAGAGAAGCAGATTATTAACTGAGCTAGGATTTCTATCGTGATTAGAGCACAGGTATCGGAAATACGGAGCAAGGTAGGTAGGTAAGGATGGCGAGTTGAGAAATGAAAATAGGAAGGTAAGTGCTCGCTGATTGCACTGTAGGCGAATAGGTAACCATTTTAACTGGGAACGCAAAGCAGACACATGGTCATACTTTCGAATATTGAAAATAAATCGAATGCAGTTATTAAGAAGACGGTCAAGCTTGTTAAGGAGGTCTGCATTCAGGTCGAAGTAACACACATCACCATAGTACATTCAGTGCTCCGCAAACTTTTTGGGTTCAAGGTACATCTAGGAAGATTAAAAATTTTGGAGGTACACCATAATTTAAAAATATTTTTAAGTAATAAAAAACAATATTTCTTATTAGTCACAAAACTATATTATTATTTTACACTTTAATTGAGCATAGGCGGTCTCATCTCTCGTCGATCGTCTTGAGGCGTTCCCTTTTTTGTTTTTTACTGTGGTAAGAGTTAAAAATCCTAATCCACATAACTTTAAAATTTTCTTATCTAGTTCTATGGTTAGGCAGATTTAGACAAAATAAAAAGATCTCACAAATTACACAATAAAAAATAAAAAGTCCTCAGAAATCAGAACAGACTTGCCTATAAGTAAATTCTGAAAGCTGCAGCACTTTGAATAGGAAGGGAAGAATAGAAATAGGGCGAAAATTTTCAGGAAAGGAAGAATAAGAATAGGGCGAAAATGTTCAGGAAGGAAAGAATAGAAATAAAGCGAAAATATTCAGGAAAGGGTAGAATAGAATTAGGGCGAAAATGTTCACGAAGGGAAGAATAGGAATACGGTGAAAATGTTCAGGAAGAGAAGAATAGAAATGGAGCGAAAATATTCAGGAAAGGAAGAATAAGAATAGGGCGAAAATGTTCAGGAAGGAAAGAATAGAAATAAAGCGAAAATATTCAGGAAAGGGTAGAATAGAATTAGGGCGAAAATGTTCAGGAAGGGAAGAATAGGAATACGGTGAAAATGTTCAGGAAGAGAAGAATAGAAATGGAGCGAAAATATTCAGGAAGGGTAGAATAAAAATAAACTTCGTACCGCCATATTTACATATCTGTCTCAGCTGGTCTCAGCTTCCTACAGGCAGTGTACAGTCGCGGACAAAGAAAAAGACTTTTCCCGTTATTAAAAAAAAAAAAAAATTAAAAAAATTTAAAAAAAAATCTATGTCCTACCTCGTAGTATGAACTCAAATCGTGCCAAGTTTCATTTTAATCCATTCAGTAGTTTCAGCGAGATAAAAATAGAGCGGACAAAAAAAAAGACTTTGCCCGCTATCTTTTAATTTTTCTTATACACAAACCTTGTCCTAACAATAAGGTCCTACACATAAAAAAAGAATCATTTAATTTGGTGCAGCCGATCGGAAGTTATGCGCGTACATACATTTCGGCGATACATTTTTATATAAATAGATATGTTGATACTGAATTTTAAAAATATTATCTAATATCTTTACCATTTTTATTTGCATACTAAACAGTGACAACCAACAAAATATGTCAATACAATGACAATTTCTGAATGAACCAACAATAACAACCATCAAAATAATAATATTAAAATACGCGATTATATAAGTGTAATAATATATGATGCCTATTTAAAACCCTTAATTTAATAAGTGCTTCAATTTGACAGTCAAAAGTTTGACAGGAAAGTTGGTAGAACAGTTTTTAAGGGCAAAAGGAAATTGTTGTTTTTATTATATTCCCCGCAATTTTTCCATATTTTCGTTTAAACCTTCCCTGAACCACGGCAAACATTTCAAAACCTAAATCAGCTAAATCGGCCCGGCGGTTCTCGAGTTTTAGCGAGACAAACGAACAGCAATTCATTTTTAGGGTTCCGTGCGAAAGGCAAAAAACGGAACCCTTATAGATTCGTCATGTCTGTCTGTCTGTCCGTCCGTATGTCACAGCCACTTTTTCCGAAACTATAAAACCTATAATGTTGAAACTTGGTAAGTAGATGTATTCTGTGAACCGCATTAAGATTTTCACACAAAAATTGAAAAAAAACAATAAATTATGGGGTCCCCATACTTAGAACTGAAACTCAAAAATTGTTTATTCATCAAACCCATGTGGGTGTGGGTAGGTCTTCGAAAATGATATTGAGGTTTCTAATATCATACTTTTCTAAACTGATTAGTTTGCGCGAGAGACACTTCCAAAGTGGTAAAATGTGTCCCCCCCCCCCCCCCCTGTAACTTCTAAAATAAGAGAATGATAAATCTAAAAAAAATATATGATGTACATTACCATGCAAACTTCCAACGAAAATTGGTTTGAACGAAATCTAGTAATTAGTTTTATTTTAATACGTCATAAATCGTAAACTGCAATTTACCTTTCATTCAATCAACACAAATATAAAAATAAAATAAAAATTGTATTATGCTACTTGCTGCTGCGGAACCCTTCATGGGCGAGTCCGACTCGCACTTGGCCGCTTTTTATAGGATATAAGAGAAGAAGAAGATATACAAATTGTTTTGTCAACTTTGCAAGTTTTTTCTAGTAATCTATTACTGTAAAACCAGCAAATTAAATACAGTCTACTGAAAAGTCGTCTTCCTTCATACATTTGGACCTTGCTCCTTTACAATGACCATTTAACGTTATTATGGTATTTTAGTTTTTGGTTCAGAATCGATTAGAGCGTCCTCCCAAAAAAAATCTAAATTTCTCTAATGTACAGAATTAATGTTTTTTTTTAATTATACCTACTTTAAAAATTAATCATATATATATTACTCGTATATAGGATAGGTACATCCTACTGTGAAGTTAGTGTTACTTAATTCCAATGGATGTCGCTGTTAAGTTTAGAAACAATTTTCAATAAAATTTCATTGCTTCAGTAACGATTAGAGAGCCCTCCCGATAAAACATCTAAATTTCTTTAATGTACAGAATTGATCTGTTACATCACATTTTTATTATACGTTCAAAAGAAAATCATATTACGTACCTATTGTAAAGTTAGTTACTTGATTCCAAGAGATGTCGCTGTTTTAAGCAAAGAAACAGACAAACTCAACGTCTACAGATTTATTATACGTGATATATGTATAAATAGATCACGGAACAATATTTAAAGTACTTGCTGTCTAGCAAAAAAATAATGAATGAAATCACGTGTTATTGAATTACAACCAAGTTCATATTTTGACTTTCATCCCTTCTCTCCAGGAAACCGTGCCAAATTTATGGATAGAGAGATTTCGATAAATCAAATACTTGATGCTACACCGAATTATTATCAGTTTCCACTATTGGTGACGAGCAGATTCCCTAGCGGCAAGTCGCAGAACTAACGTATGATAGATAAAAATACGTATACACGATAACATTCCACTTTTAAAATACTGATCACCCTCACGAAGTGGTCTTATAGTATTTTTTACTACTCCGTAGACGTCTATCAATGAAATCATTGTAGAAAGAATTTAAAATAACAATGCACTCGCTCTGTATATTACACTGTCAGGTAGAAGTATCTGTCTTACGTTAGTTCCGCAAACGGCCACTAGGGAAATCTGCTCGTCACCAATACACGTTAACATTCCACTTTAAAAATACTGATCACCCTCACGAAGTGGTCTTAAAGTATTTTTTACTACTCCGTAGACGTCTTATCAATGAAATCATTGTAGAAAGAATTTAAAATAACAATGCACTCGCTCTGTATATTAAACTGTCAGGTAGAAGTATGTGTCTTACGTTAGTTCCGCAAACGGCCACTAGGGAAATCTGCTCGTCACCAATTATTTTGTACTTTTAAGTTGTCTGCACAATCAAAGTGTTATTACGTATGACTTCCAAAAGATGTCGCTACGTGTTGTATTTCGTAATGATAAATTCTTTATATATTTTTTTCCAATAGATAGATTGTGATAAATTAAATAGTTAATGCTACAATCTTCAGAGTATCTCCTTTCTAACAAAAAAAGAATTATTGCAATCGGACTACTCGTTAATGAATTACAATTAATTACACATTTTGACTTTCATCCTCCCTCACAGGGAAACCATCCGGAATTTCGGAATAAAAAGTATCCTATGTCCTACCTCTGAGTATGAACTCAAATCATGCCAAGTTTCATATGAATCCATTCAGTAGTTTCGGCGTGATGCGCGGCCAAGATACAGACAGACAGACAGACAGACAGACAAAAATGAAAAAAAAAATAGTTTTGGTTTCAGTATCGATAACAGAGTGCCCCCAAAAAAAATCACGATTTTTTTTTATGGAATAGGCGGGCAAACGAGCAGACGTATCGCCTGATGGTAAGCGATTACCACCGCCATGAACACCTGCAACGCCAGAAGCGTCACAAGTGCGTTGCCGTCCTTTGGGGGATAGATAGATAGGGAGAGGGGGTGTGAGAGATAGGGGGCGGGGAGGGGCTGGGGGAGATAGGGGGGTAAGGGGAGTAGTATGGGCCTCTGGTATCCTCACTCACTCGGTGAAACGATTAAATAAAACACTTATAAGTTCATCATATTTAAACTCCATTGACAATGAAGGCGCCTAAGAGTCTTTTTTTTTCAGCCATTAGCTTTGCAGGACAGTCAAGAGCTCCTGTGACATGATTGTTCGGTTGAATCCGCATTTTGAATTTTCCGTCTTCTTTGTGCAGTCCTTTAGTGAGTGCCCTATCTCCCCGCAGTGCCCACAGGTGTATGACGTCTCTCGACACGTTTTGCCCGCGTGCCTGTACTGCTGGCACTTGTTACACCGGGTCACACACAAGAGTAAAATCTCTAACAGGATGGGATGACCAGTTCACAAATACTCTGTCTTTAGCTATTTGGGCTACCGAACACACCGAGTTATGACAATCGGGAGATCCCAGTCCTTTGACTTTGCCGTAGTCGGGTAAAACAAGATTATTACCCGACTTCGGCAAAGCCAAAGTTTATGATTTTGACAGGCTATGTATGTATGTTCATCTGTTCCCCCGTAGCTCCTTAACTACTTATTAGAACTGGACAAATGAGGTATCGTTAGAAGCGTCTTGATCGTCCTCTGGTTATAGGCTATATGACGTGTCACTGAATCTAATGTGGCGCCCTCTAGCCAACATAAAGTACTGTCTTAAAAATAAAATTTGAGCTAAATATGCCGTGTTTGGTATCATTCGAAAGGGCGTTACTTGTACATTTCAAAAATATATATATATTTAGCATTTCGCGTGACTTTGTCCGTATTTATTCGATAATTGTGATATTTCTATGGTATCTATTTAAAATATATTTTGCAAAGAAATTAACCCTCTATATCATGATGTAGACTGTAAGCAACATACCGTCCGATCTATCACTACATCCATACAATTCGTTTTCTGACAATACATCGCACTGTATACTGTAGTCTCCAAACAGAAGTAACGAACAAGTTTAAAAACTAATCACTAGATGGCGTTACTTGTCACCAATTGAAGTTTTTTTACAAAGTCGTTAGTGGTTTGAACAAGTGCGCGCGTGCTCCGAATTGAAAATTATTTAAATATAGTTATTTCGAGTTTTAAGGCTTTATTTTCAATAACATGAACAGGTAAGTGTTTGAATATTTAATATTTGACGTTATCAATAACATTTATTTTCATTATATTGATCTTTTTTTTGAATTTGTGTTTGTTGCCCGTAAGCTACATTGACGGATAGGGGTATTATTTTGTGTGTGTATAGATTATATCATGATCACTCGATATCATGTTTCAGGGCAGCTCGTAAGCGTCCTCATCGAGTCCTTTTAGAAGAGGATATTACCTCGATGCTGCAGGATGATGATGACAGTGAGGACGGTTTGGATTTCGACGATGACAGCCTCGCCGACCCAGATTTTTCCCCCGAATTAGAAACTTTTGAAGACAATACTTCCACCTTAGATATCGACGTTGATTCTATAATAGAAACCTTAGAAAGTAACCACGAAAGCTCAGTTCCATCACCTCCAAGCGCTGAAACTGCATCACACGGTCCTCTTCCTTCATCAGCTCAAAGCAATCAATCAAATAAAACTGCAACGAAACCTACTAAATTGAATTTACGCTGGAAGAAGAAGAGCCTACAGGTAAATTCTGAGCAGCTTAGATTCAAGGGTAACATGAACTTAGGCACTGAACTTTTAGAACTAGAAACCCCTATCCAGTTTTTCTTTTACCTCTTTCCACAAGAGCTTATCAAGATGATATCAGAAGAGACCAATCTTTACCAAGTTCAGAATGATCCTAATAGCACTTTTCGTGTGACAGAAATGGATATCAGGCAATTTATGGGCGTGGTTTATCTAATGTCTCTTATCCGATTACCCAGAGTTACGAACCACTGGAACCCAATACTTGGTACCCCAATAATACAGGATACTATGCCATTGAATAAATTTGAGAAAGTGCGCCAAACTTTACACTTCAATGACAATAGTAAAAATCTACCTAGAAACGATCCTGGTTATGATAGAATTTTCAAAATAAGACCAGTGGTTGAATCTCTAAATGCAGCTTACAAAAAGGTTCCTTTGGAAGAACACCTCTGTGTTGACGAGCAAATGTGTTCCACTAAGGCACGGAATGTGTTGAAGCGATACAACCCTCAAAAGCCACATAAATGGGGTTATAAAATTTATGTGTTGAGTGGCGTTTCTGGTTATGCCTATAAAACAGAAATTGAAACTGGTAAGGAAAACATTACTCTTCCAGAAGAGCCAGATTTGGGCGCAGCATCCAACGTCGTCATGAGGTTAGCGCGTTTAATTCCAAGGCATCAAAATTACCAATTGTATTTTGACAATTACTTTACCTCTCTTCGTCTGTTGGAATATTTGGCCAAAGAAGGCATTCACAGTCTTGGTACGATTAGAAGAAATAGAATCCCAGACTGTAAGTTGCAACCAGAAAAGATACTATTGAAAAAACCCAGAGGACATTCAGAAGAATATGTAGCTGACGTCAATGGCACCGACATTTCTAATGTGGCATGGAAAGATAACAAAATTGTCACTCTGGTTTCTACTTTTGCTGGAATACAGCCTGAAACTGATGTTCGCAGATGGGACAAACAGAACTCTAGGTACGTGAGCATAAAACGTCCGAACGTTGTAGGAGAGTACAATCGCCACATGGGTGGTGTTGACCTCATTGACAGCATCATGGCGATATACAAGATACAGTTGCGTAGCAAACGATGGCAAATTCGTCTATTTTATCATTACTTGGATCTCACAATGGCAAACGCATGGTTGCTTTATAAAAGAGTCTGTAAAGACAACGGCCTTTCGTGTCGTTTATCATCAGCAGATTTTCGTCTAGATGTTGCAGTTACTCTTTGTAAATTGGGTACAAAGCCTAGTATGTCTAGTCGCCGTTCGCTGGAAAACGAGATACAAGCCAAAAAACATAAAGGACCTGCACAGCATGCACCTCCTATGGCAGTACGGCAAGACCAGATTGGGCACTGGCCCCAATGGTCTGACAAAAAAATTAGGTGCAAGTTTCCAAAGTGTACTGGATTTACTCACAATACATGCGAAAAATGCGGGGTTGCTCTATGCTATACCAAAACCAAGAACTGCTTCAGGAACTTCCATCTCTCATAACTTCCTTTTATATGTATAGTTTTTAAGATTACAACTCAGTGTTGCCCCTAGGCAACGCTCCCTATTTTTCAATTTTTTTCGGAAAATAATTACAATAAATAAAAACTATGAAACACGTGTATTTTTATTTTGGTTTAATTACCCAATAACAACTAAAAAAATAAAATACATGTTATTGAGTTATAGAGGGTTAATATTATAGACACACACACACACACACATTCGATTCAGTGTCACGTCATATAACCAGCGGACGATCAAGATGCTTCTAACGATACCTCATTTGTTCAGTTCTAATAAGCAGTTAAGGAGCTGAGGGAACAGATGAACATACAAACATACATACTTACATACATAGCCTGTCAAAATCATAACCCTCCTTTGGCTTTGCCGTAGTCGGGTAAAAAGTAAAAACTAAAACCCAACTACGACAAAAACCGACGCTGAAAAAGTACGAAACAAGATGTTCAGTACACTGGATCGGCACGTCCTGCCGATTATCCGGCACATCGGATAATCGGCACATAGACTCTACCAAGATGCTTCAAAAGCCGTAGTCACGCGTTGTTAATGTGTTATGGTACATTTCTGCGTAACGCGTGACTACGACTTTTGAAACTTGAATATGTGTATCTCTGTACACTGATAATATTGTGTAATATAGTATCGCATCGTATGACATTATTGTCACATGCAACGAAGGCATCTTGGTATAGTCTATGTGCCGATTATCTTGTTTCTTCAGTAATGTTGTTTAATCCAGTGTCCTGAACATCTTGTTTTATACTTTTTTAGCGTCGGTTTTTGTCGTAGTTGGGTTTTAGTTTTTACTTTTTTTTATTTTATGAAGCATTTATTTCATTTACTACAATATTAAGTTAAAGGGTTATTTATCTATTATTATTGATTTCTATTTATTTATCAAATGCCAGCCAGGGGCGTCTTTACCTATACCTATGCGGTGTCCACGGGCGCAGCAGTGTTATGGGCGCCAGCCGCAGCACTTTCATTGAATCTGCACGCGAATCAATCATCTAATGAGTTTGGATACGCAATTTTCCTCATTTTTTTATCATCATACATATTTTATATTTATCCTATTTGCCAGCATATATTTAAACGATATCAGTATAATAATCTAGAAAACTAAAGGCTAAATGAATACTGCAATAAAAATAACTAAGCCATCCCAAGAACAAGTAAAAATAAAAAACAAAACAGTATTTTTTTTAACATTTTATCTGTTATCAAGTACAATTTGAAATTAAGAATTTATCTAAATTAAGTGCATCGTTCTACGCTAAAATTAAATTAGTACAAGTCAGGTACGCGCAGGCATGATCTCTCTTCATTCTTAGCATGTTTCTTGAGCATATTCATGACTTCATTATCATACTCTGGGGGCGTGGGCATCTTTTGTACCATCCAGTAAAACAGGTCCCACTCGTTGCTCGGCGAGTTTATCAGACGATCGTACATAATTGTCTGTTGTTCATTGAAGCCATCCAAGTATTTAGCAGCAAAAGTGCTCAGGAGTAGATCATTTTCCAACATACCTCTTTTACGGGATTGGTAAACAAGTCTGTAAAGAAAAATAAGAGTGTTCAATAACGAAACACTTTTTAAACATTTAATTCGATGCTAACAGGCAAACAAAAACACTGTTAACAAACTTCTACAGATGCCTTTTATGACAATAGCTTAACCCAGACCTTGCACTTGGTGGTGTCCAATATCCATGAATACATTAAATTCATTTGATACTCATCTAATAAACTAGAGATAAATGTGTAACATAACATTTGACAGTTCTCGTTTTCCTGTGTTCCTGGCAGTTCCCCTGGTGGTACAGGGAAAATAAACTTTAACCGCTGCACCCCTTGTTCACCATGTTTCAATACAATTTGGTCGTGATCCCGATTTTGTAAGAAAAAACCACTCTACCAGCAGAGGAACAGTCAGGTGTACAGAGGAAAACGAGCGGGTATAGTATTGATGTGGTAGGATATAATTCACTGAAATCTTTAGAATAACTTAAAATCCTATGCAGTTTCTTTAAATTCGTTGCTTAATTAAATATGTAAAATATTTTTTTTACAATATTTACATACAAGTGTTAAAAAAATCCTCCGCATAGTCCGCATCATCATCTACTGGTAGCATTCCCAAAAGACTGGCAGCATAGCCACATTGAATGCCGATACTAAATGACTTACACTATGTACGATAAAAACTTTTTATAAAAAAAAAACAGACTTCCAAAAAACATCCAACGAAAACTCTCTGCCAAAAAAACACTTAAAAGCGTAAAATAAACTGGTTCTTCATAAATTACCTATACCTAATTCTTTATTCATTTAAATAGTAGTATTATAATGTGTGCTAGGTACCTAGAATCTGTTTGAAGTCGGTGCCAAGTGACTATCGCTTAGACTTTTGTAATTGTTCGTTTGTATTCTTTTTGGCTTAGCACAGTTAGCACCGACTTCAAACAGATTTTAGGTACCTAGCACACATTATAATACTACTATTTAAATGAATAAAGAATTAGGTATAGGTAATTTATGAAGAACCAGTTTATTTTACGCTTTTAAGTGTTTTATTGGCAGAGAGTTTTCGTTGGATGTTTTTTGGAAGTGGGTTTTTTTTTTATAAAGTTTTTATTTTTCAGTTTTTAGTGCAAACAATCGTAGGTAAGTAGTAAGTTGAATTATTTCATTAAATTTCATCATCAAGAATACAAATTAAGGTCTATACGTACGTGTAATATTAAAATCATCCTCTAATCCCTAACTGTTGAAGAGTTTAACCTTCTATCATCAGCTCACCTAAATAACTTAAAAGTATACGACTGAAGGTCTTTAGATACGTATGAAATTGAAAGAATTATCCTCCAACTCCTAACCGTTGAGGAGTTGTACCTTCCACTTTCCATCATCAGCATACCTAAATAATTTGAAAGAATACGACTAAAGGTAACACATGTACATATGATATTTAAAGATTTATCCTCCAACTCCTTACCGTTAAGGAGTTGTACCTTACATCATCAGCTCATCATCATAAAATGATGACTACCAGACGCAAATGCCGGTGTAACTTCAGAAAATATACGAAAAACATAGTATGTGCCTATAAAAAATGAGGGTTTCCCTCGATTACCCTGGGATCCCATCATCAGATCCTGATATGCTGGCAATGGGACCACCTCGGAAGCATACCACTTCGAATACAAAAAAAAAATTCAAAATCGGTCCACAAGTGACGGAGTCATCGGTGAACATACATAAAAAAAAAAAACATACAGTGGAACATAGAACCTCCTCCTTTTTGGAAGTCGGTTAAAAAGAGAGTGACCGGCAATATATTATGAAAACATTAGAACTATCAAACGATAAATTGTAATCAATTACGCCTTTATTTGCTGTTTGATGCTTTATGTACGGCGACGTCCAATCTCGTTTATTGTCTATAATCGCTTGGCATCTTCGCGGCATACTTTCCGCAAATTTTTCAGCATATAGCTTCGCGGTAAAGACCTCCACGCGGACTTCAGTTCACGAGTAAGGTCAGCGAATGATCCCTACATTTTTCCCTTAGTTTAAGCTTCATCCACACCCAAACACTTTTAATTGGATTGGCATCAGGGGACTTTGAGGACCATCAATCCAACACGTTAATATCATGTTCTGTTTTCTATTTCCAAGTGGTGCAGAGCGGATTTCGGTGTTTAGGATTTCGTGAATTTTCGTCATCTTCTCAGCATCCAAAGTACCAGTAAGCAAGAGCAAATTTTCGAAACCCTTTTCTGAGAAACATCCCCAAAACATGCACCTTTAAAGGGTGTTTCACGGTTCGTACCATCAGTCCAGTGTTGGCAAAAAGTTAATGCGATTAACGATTCAAAATTACAATTAAAAAGTTAATCGCAAATTTTGCGATTAAAATTAATTAATCGTAATCAGTTTTTTTCTGATTACGATTATTAATCGTAATCGTTAATCACGATTAAAAATGTATGATTAATAGATAAAGTTTGAAAAGGTTAAAAAATATTTCATAGCTAATCAAAATGTTTTGGTCCTTTTTTTGTCTTAATTATAAAGTACAATGGACGGCCTTATTGCTAACAGTAATTTCTCCCAGGCAACCTATGTATGTACATGTATGCAGGAAACAGCGGTAGTTGTAGGTGTACACACAAACATACTTACATATGTAAATGTATGTATATTTCTGTGTACTATATAATATGTAATATACAATTTTATATAACATAATACATATACATACATAGATAAAAACAAAAGCGGCCAAGTACGTGTCGGACTCGCCCATGAAGGGTTCCGTAGCAGCAAGTAACATAATATAATTTTTTGTTTTGTTTTTATATTTGTGTTGATTGAATACAAGGTAAATTTGCGGTTTGCGATTTACGAGTATGCCGTATTAAAAAAAACTACTTACTAGATCTCGTTCAAACCAATTTTCGGTGGAAGTCTGCATGGTAATGTACCTACATCACATATTTTTTAGTTTTATCATTCTCTTATTTTAGAAATTACAGGGGGAGAGACACACTTTGGAAGTGTTTCTCGCGCAAACTAATAAGTTTAGGAAAAAATGAAATTTGAAACCTCAGTATCAAATTGAAGACCTATCCATAGGTCATCCATAGGCAACACGTATGGATTTAATGAAAAAAAAATTTTTGTGTTTCAGTTCTAACTGTTGCTACCCCCAAAATTTTTGTTTTTTCTATGTTTGTGTGAAAATCTGTGGTTCACAGAATACATCTATTTACCAAGTTTCAACATTATAGTTCTTATAGTTTCGGAAAAAGTGGCTGTTTCATACAGACGGACAGACAGACATGACGAATCCACAAGGGTTACGTTTTTTGCCAATTACTACGGAACCCTAAAAATGACACCTAAGACTCCAAATCGAAGAAATATATGATTCCTCACTCATCTAGCATATAACCTTTAAGCTTTTGGCTTCAAATATAGACTTAGATTTTTTTTTGCCCGTCAATAAAAGTACCTACTTTAATCGGCTTAATCAAATTAACGATTAATGATTAATTTTATTAATAGCGATTACGATTAATATTTTAATCGCGATTAATTTAATCACGATTAAGTTAATTTCGATTAAAATTAATCAAATTTAGTAATCGATTGAAAAATTAATCGATTAGTGCCAACACTGCATCGGTCTATTGTCAGCTGTAGTCCAAGCTCGAGTCGAGTAACCGTCTGCCCATAATACAAAATTTTAACACAAAAAAAAACCCACTTTAAGAACGACCAAATTGAAATGGTCCCACAGGGGAAGCACCAGCTTTCAATTAAAAAAGCGGCCAAGTGCGAGTCCGACTCGCCCATGAAGGGTTCCGAAGCAGCAAGTAACATAATATAAAAGTTCTTGTAGTTCGTTGTAACTTTGATCGATGTTTTAATAATAGTGTAAATTTTTTTGCGGTTTACAATTTATGACGTATTAAAAAAAACTACTTACTGGATCTCGTTAAAACCAATTTTCGGTGGAAGTTTGCATGGTAATATACATCACATTTTTTTTTTGTACTATCATTCTGTTATTTTAAAAGTTACAGGAGGCGGGACACACATTTTACTACGTTGGAAGTGTCTCTCGTGCAAACTATTCAATTTAGAAAAAAATGATATTAGAAACCTCAATATCATTTTGAAGACTTATCCATAGATACCATAACACATATGGGTTTGATGAAAAAAAATTTTTGAGTTTCAGTTCTAAGTATGGGGACCCCCAAAGTTTATTGCTTTTTTTCTATTTTTTGTGAAAATCTTAATTCGGTACATATACTTACCAACTTTCAACATTATAGTTTTTATAATTTCGGAAAAAAGTGGCTGTGACATACGGACGGACAGACAGAAAACATGACGAATCTATAAGGGTTCCATTTATGCCTTTGGCACGGAACCCTAAAAACATAATAATAATAAATTCCGGACATGTAACACACAACGCCATCTAGTCCCAAGCTAAGCAGAGCTTGTGTTATGGGTACTAGACAATCGCTGGGAGGGGTCTGGATGTGTTAATATGAGCAGTTCCCGGATTCCTCCCTTCAAGGGCGCAGAGTTGCACATCGTGTGGTTTTAGTCGGTTCGAGTCCGACACACCGCCCCGCCGCAAACCCTGGTGGGGTGACGGTCCGAAGGGATTTCCACAAGTAAAAAAAAAAAATGGGTACTAGACAACTGATATAAATACATGTATACTTTTTTTGTAAATACATACATATTATACATTGAACATACCCAAACTCGGAAACAAATATTTGCAGATCACTCGAACATTTGGTCCAACTCGGGGATCAAACCCAAGACCTCAAGCACAGCAGTCGCATACACTATAACTGCACCACCGAGGCAGTTATTATATTATAATCTACTTTATGTTGTTACTTTTTACCCGACTACGGCAAAGCCAAAGGAGGGTTATGATTTTTTGATACAATAGAATAAAAATTCTTTTATTTCTTGCAAGTAGGTATTTTACAGTTGTTAAAATAAATGTTTTTTGTTAAAGCTAATAAATACATGCATGACTTAGCATAATTAACCCATACAACCATTTAGTTAACTCAATTTATTTATAATAATGTCCAAACCTTGCCTTCCTTTTCTCAAGACTTTGTGGTTTCTCAAAATCATAACAAGGTATTTCTGTATATACATTAGGTGGATCTATCGGCTCAGAGGTGCTGCTCATATGAGCAACTTTAGGCAATCTTCTCAGAAGGCTGTATGTCTGTAATCAAAAAGTGCCGTCAATAAATAAACTAGTACCTACTGTTAATTCTAGATTGAACACACTATTTATATGTAAATAAATCTATATTAACAACAGACATCAGAAAATTCTTGATATTATTGAATATATAAAGATCTTTGATGCTATAATTATGTAAGTTGTTCTTGCGAGTTTATAATAATAATAAATCTCTTTATTGTACACCAGCTTATGAAATTACAAGGTAAACTTAAAACTAATATGAAGTATGTACAGTTATTATTATTTACTGTTATGTATTATGAAAATCTGACTACACAGTAGAGTAGTATCTATTTAGGGAGACAGTTATGTTAGAAAAACATTGGTTACTCACGACAATCTCATCAAATCTAAAATAAGACCAATTATATATTTTAAAATATGTGGCTTCCACATGAATATGCAGTTAAATAATAAAATCGAAAACCCTTTTTGTTAATTCTATTATGTAGCAAATTTGGAACAAGTAAACATGAAAGTTATTATGTAATTTTATTAATCGCTTTTAGAGTATCGAAATCATATTCAACAATATTTATTTTTCATTTCTTTTACATCTTTATTTATATTCTATGTGCGCCGATTTAGTACCTGCTTTTACTTTCATTTAATATAATGGCCATCCTTTTTTACTTACAGAACTAAGGGATTTCAGTGGTCGAAACATTGTCTTAACGATTTAACCGGATAAATGTCCTCGCTTTGACCAGTAGTGATATTACTACTTTAGCAATTAAATGTATACAAAATTATCGATATTTTTTATTTATATTCTGATAGAAAGAAATAAAAGAATATCACGGTCGATGCGCAAAATACATGTAAAAAAACATACGTGACATTGACACTAAAGACATTGGAAAATGACAATTGACAGTTTCAGTTTGTAACGTTTCAAAACAAGCAAAGTTTATTCAAAAACGTTCAATGGAAAAAAAGTAAAATAGTCATATAAAACTTAACTCTGAAGGTTTTCTCTCAATTACAGGATAGGAATCTGAAGATTTAATATTTTAAGGGGGCGATGGGGCTATCCCCCTAGCCGAGCGGCTATACTATTTTATGCGCTGGCTACACGTAGCCGATATCTTTATTTTCAGAAATATTTAATTATCAAACAATCATTTTTATGCAGAAAAAAGAACTTTTACAGCAACAATCAGTTTCAATAGTGTGTATTATACACAGTGTATAATACACACTATTGTATGTCTCGCAATACATTTACACAATTAAAAGTCAAATCTTGAGTACTAGTGACGTCACTAGATGGGGGGCTTTAACTCATATCGCATATCGGGGCTACACGCGTGCTCCGGCAAGGCTATTCGAGAAATAAATATTCTGGCAACACTCTAAGTATATGTTTCTTTTAGGTCAAGATTGTCTAAGGTCAAGATACATCGGTTGCTATGACAACAATGTTTTGTTTTTAGCGTCACTTCAATTACTCCATGAAATTACTGCTAAGACAATGTTTGTAGGACGTTGCTGGGCTCTGGCTAATTTGGTGAAAATGATAATTTGAATTAGTTTCCAATCATTTCAGCCATGGCGAATACCAGTGTTTTCATTTTCAAAGCCATTGGTAAGTCGCAAATTTTATGGCGTTACCTACTGTGCCCAGTCATTAAACAGTTTACTTTGAAGCCCATTTAATTTAGGTACTATTTTAATTAGCAAACATTTAAAGTCTTTTTTATTACTATATATTATATATTTTTATTACTATATAACTTATTTTTCCTTACACCCAAAAGTTGAGTGCGTTGAGTGGTTGTGATTACAGTAGGTACCCACAGCTTACCTATGTAGGTACCTATTAAATATGAAAATTTAAATGAATTTATAAATCTTCACTATAGTCAGATATTCATCTGTTCTACTTCAACTACTGTATATGAATAAAATGAACATTATATGAATAAAACTTGTTAAAATTCATTTTGATATTTCCTTAAATCCCATTTTAGTTCTTAATTTATTCATTTTGAGAATTTTACTACTCATATACAAAACATATTTAATATAAAAGTTTCTGAAAGTATTTTGTCCATATTCTTACAAAATTTAAATAATAATATTATAATTCTAGTTTAATTATTTTACTTTTGTATTTCAGAAAATTATTATAACAAAGAAAACTTAACCATTGTGGGCGAATCTGAAGCAGCTATTTCTGATTTCATCAATAATGCTCAAATACTGATTCTTCACTGCTTTATTAATGATGATAATGTTGCTTGTCATACTAAGGTACATTTTTTATTTTCTGCTTGATATGCCTATAGTATTGTAACTTATGCAAAGGATGTATTACTTTGAATAATTAAAAGTGCATACCTAATAGTAAAATTTATATATAACTTATATGTTTTTGTTTATAGAAAATGTGAACAAATATTAATTACTTATACAAAAATTAAAAAAAAAAATTATACTACTACTAATTTGAATATGTAATAGATATTACAAGTAATAATAGAGTAACACCAAATTCAATGTAACCAAAACATTAATAGGGTATTACACCCATTTTTGAAAAGTGTCTTAATTAGATTCTATAGTGCTATTAAACCACAGAAAAAAACACAACATTTTTATTCAATCGATAAGTGCCATAAAAATGCATTTAAATTTTACATTTTCAAATTTCGCGCGTAATTTTTCAAAAACGCTGGACGCAGTGGACGCCATATTGCTCTGTAGTAATGACGTCAGTTCGCTTTGTAAAATGTGGATGACGTAATAACATGGCGGCTACTATTTCATGGTGTTAAATAATAAATAACAGATTTAAAAAAACTGAAACTTTGATATAAATTATAATAAATATTTTATTATTTTATGAACTAAAAATAACATTTTCCGACTGGTTTTTGCCTAAGGTATCTCAATAATAGTATATTTTTAGTTTTTTTCTCGTATACAGTAGAATAAACTATTATTTTAAAACAAGTACCAAAAAATAAGATCATTTGAAGAATTTCCTACAGGAGATAATCGCTAAAACTCTTGATATTTTTTTAGGGTCAGTAACAAAACGCGTAGTAGAGACCTAGTTGTTCCACATATTTTTAAGATATACCATTATTGTTTTTATTCTATTGCATAGCTTTTATCGCGGGCTTTGAGCGCGGCGACCGAGTCAAGAAATTCCGTAACGAAAAAACCTAACACCCGAAGCTCGCACGGATCGAGACGAACTGCTCCGAACGACTAATCACTTCGTGCGTGACAGAGACAGACAGACAAATCAGTCTGGGTTTGAGAAAGTATATAGGTGTATAGGTATCTATCATATCTTTATAATGCCACACTCACCGCATGTTTTTTTTTTTTTTTTTTTTTTATGTTTGGCCCGCCAAAATGACTCTACTCTGCCTGATGGAAAGCATAAGCAGAATCCAAGAGTGGTGGTCACCATACTCACTGCGAATGCAGACAATGCAGTATGGAGACCCACATTATGGCGGCCTAGTGATGCTGCTGCATCTTTTAGTCTAGTCAACAAGTATGGTACTTGTTGACTAGACTAATTGGGCCTCCGGTCTCGCACTCACCAACGAAACACGACAGCACGAACGCTGTCATTTTACGTTGATTTTCTGTGCGAGGGTAGTACCGCCCCGGTCGAGCCGGCCCATTCGTGCTGAAATCAGCGTGGCTCTACTACCTTTAATGTGCGTCCTAGTATACCTACCTACAATCCTACATGTTCAAAAAAAAAAAAACTGTGAATAAAACAACCCGTTCAATGACGAAGACATTTATTAGGAATAGTTTAAACCTTTTATAGTATGCTGTGTAACGAAACAATATCGCTACTCAAAATAAAAAAAAAACAAAACGACTTTAATCTGGACCGACCATTTAAATGGGACCACACGGGAAGCACCAGCTTTCAAATAAAAAAAGAATCATCAAAATCGGTTCTCCCAGTCGAAAGTTATGAGGTAACAATCATAAAAAAAATATGCAGAATTGAGAACCTCCTCCTTTTTTTGAAGTCGGTTAAAAAGTGATCAACGCGATCTAGTGACGATGTTGATACTCATTTAAAAGTTTAGTATTTTTCATTCACAATATTATACATACTGCATAAATAAAAATAAATATAATTGCATAAGTTGGCAAAAAATGCTATGCAATAGCTTTACCGCGGCAGTCCCCGAGTGCCGCACGTCTTTATTTTTTGCTACTCCCTTATCACTAGTTTCATGGTAATAAAGACGATAAGGTGCCAATGAGAAACGCGACGCATATTTGGGTAATGCCTATGAACGAGGGAATGCCTATTCAATAAAAATAATATTCCATACAGCATATTATCACGAAATCACGACGCCTAACGGAATTGCCGCGTGACCGAGACGTAAAAAATATGTGGAACAACTAGGTCTCTACTATGTAGAAGTCCTACCTAGGGCATGAGGTCCGTTTTCCACCAAAGCAGAGGTGTGCGGAGAGGAGTGGCATAGCGGGCAGGTTATTTCTACTTAAGCACAGCAGTGCGGATATGAGTTTTGTGTTGTAACGTGCACTAGGTGATTCCTTGAACGGAAAATATAAAATCATTCTTAATCACCTTTATAAATTTTAGATACAAGCAGTTGACAACAAATCTATAGTCTTTTTTAAAATTACCGCTGATGATTTATTAAAAAAAGATTCTATCAACAATATTAATATATTGACTCTATCAAACAATGCAGCAGAATCGTTGTATCAAATTTGGCGAGAGATTTACACTCCTTTATTGGTTATGGTAAGAAAATCTTTATTTTTATAATTAAAATACAATGGTTTGTCCACAAGGTAGAGAACGACAGATTGTATTAACTAATTAAAATATAAAAACAAAATACCCGACTGCTATTAGTATTACAATTTTATGTACTTTTTTTGGAACGAAGTTCCGCGCGTTGCGAAAGGGGGCTAGACGGATTAAGTTGTAACGACACTTTTCGTTGTAACGACACTTTTAACATTGAGTTGACGTCATAGTGCTGGATAGTATATTGTATATATATTTCAGACATTTCACATCACACACAACGCCATCTAGTCCCAAGCTAAGCAGAGCTTGTGTAATGGGTACTAGACAACTGATATAAATACATATATTACTTTTTGACGTGACAACGTCTTATAAATTGATGGGGCCAGCTGCACACACGAAAATGACTCATGCGTCGTTACCTCGCTCTGAGGCGTTCCATTAAGGCTTGAAGTGCAAGCGAGAAAAAGATGCGGTGTGAGCTCCGCATCTATCTCTTCTAGCTTTCTCTATAATTTCATC
Source organism: Diaphora mendica (assembly GCA_949125395.1). Classification (NCBI taxonomy): domain Eukaryota; kingdom Metazoa; phylum Arthropoda; class Insecta; order Lepidoptera; family Erebidae; genus Diaphora; species Diaphora mendica. The sequence goes on along the minus strand of OX421310.1, from coordinate 35,236,214 downwards.
AATGTTTCGTTATGACGTTGTCACGTTAAACTATCGTCCGTAAACAGACTTTACAGACAACCATTTTTTTTTACATACATACTTAATGTACATAGAAAACACCCAAACTCCAAAACAAATATTTGCAGATCATACAAACATTTGATCCAACCCGGGAATCGAACCCGAGACCTCAAGCACAGCAGTCGCATACGCTACCACTGCGCCACAGAGGCAGTATATGTACAGTCGACCAAATTGAATCATGACCAGTTTTTGACCAAATTGAATTAAAGTCATTTTCCTACAATTATTCTATACTATTAGGTTGAAATTAGCTTGAACATACATTTCATAAGTAACGAACCGTTATCATTCTACTAAACACTGACAAAGCCATGACATAGACATAGACGTATACTATGGACTATGATAAGTATTGCACGAAAAAGTTTGTTAGCCAGTGAACGTCCTTATCCATAGGTATATTAGGAAAGATTTGATTGTCTGTTTGTTTGAGACATAGGATTGACTTTATTTCGTATAATGGGTAGACTTGAGGTAGGAGGGTACAGGTACCGTAATGGTAGCGTAGGGTAGGTGTAGAACAAAAATAGAAAAAAAAAACGACTTCCAAAAAACATCCAACGAAAACTCTCTGCCAAAAAAACACTTAAAAGCGTAAACTAAACTGGTTCTTCATAAATTGCCTTTACCTTATTCTTTATTCATTTAAATAGTAGTATTATAATGTGTGCTACGTACCTAGAATCTGTTTGAAGTCGGTGCCAAGTGACTATCGCTTAGACTTTTGTAATTGTTCGTTTGTATTCTTTTTGGCTTAGCACCGACTTCAAACAGATTTTAGGTACCTAGCACATATTATAATACTACTATTTAAATGAATAAAGAATTAGGTATAGGCAATTTATGAAGAACCAGTTTATTTTACGCTTTTAAGTGTTTTATTGGCAGAGAGTTTTCGTTGGATGTTTTTTGGAAGTCGTTTTTTTTATAAAAAGTTTTTATTTTTCAGTTTTTAGTGCAAACAATCGTAGGTAAGTAGTAAGTTGAACTATTTCATCATCAAGAATACAAATTAAGGTCTATACGTACGTGTAATATTAAAATCATCCTCTAATCCCTAACTGTTTAACTTTCTATCATCAGCTCACCTAAATAACTTGAAAGTATACGACTGAAGATATTTAGATACGTATGAAATTGAAAGAATTATCCTCCAACTCCTAACCGTTGAGGAGTTGTACCTTACATCATCAGCTCATCATAATAAAATGATAACTACCAGACGTAAATACCGGTGTAACTTCAGAAAATATACGAAAAACATAGTATGTGCTTATAAAAAATGAGGGTTTCCCCCGATTTCCCTGGGATCCCATCATCAGATCCTGATATGCTGGCAATGGGACCACCTCGGAAGCATACCCTTTCGAATACAAAAAAAATTTTTCAAAATCGGTCCACAACTGACGGAGTACTCGGTGAATATACATAAAAAAAAACATAGTGGAACATAGAACCTCCTCCTTTTTGGAAGTCGGTTAAAAAGCATTTATTTGACAGAACGAAGTCTGTCGAGACAGCTAGTCATACATATTAATAAAATAAAACAGTAAAACAATAGACTTAAACTTTATTTTGTTTATTTCATATTATTAAATTTAAAAAAATGGCATTCACTTCGTAAAGCGAATAAAAAAGAAAACTTCTCAATAGTTAATTTGTGGGTTATAATGGATCCAATGGTTTGAGTCTGTAGGATTACTGGTTAAACCTAAAACCGAGTGTAAGCGCCATGGTTTTCAATAACGTCTAATAAATCGATTACGCATAGATCCGATTAGACGACTGCAAATGTCACTTCCCCTTATGAAATCCCAGATTTCGTTACAATGCAGCTCGATTGCTTCTTTAGTCCTCTCGTTCCTGTTATCCCACATTTGAACCATCAAACCCCATAAATTTTCTATTGGGTCAAGATCTGGTGACCTAGACGGCCATGGAATGAGAGTAAATTCATCTTCATGATCCGTAAACCAATTTGAGACAATTCTGGCAGTATGCACTCGACAGTTATCATGAACATAGGAGAATACTGGCACATCTTCACGGGGGTAAACTGTTCGCAAAGTCGGTAACATTGATTCTTCCAATAAATCGACATAGTTACGACGAGGAGAAATAGGAATAAGTTCGCCTATGTTTCCAGCATCCATCCATGCCCACATGTTAGCTGAAATACGGCCAGATGATTGGTTAGGCACTACGTGGTCCTCTGTGTATCGCGTGTTGTCGTAACGCCAAAAACTTAAGCGACCATGTTGAGAAGAGCGAAATGATTTTTCGTCTGTAAAGATGGTGTTTGTCCAGTCGAAATCTAAATAATTACGTGCAAAATTCAATCTCGCAGTTTTGTGTGCATCCGTTAAATGAACTTTCTTAGCATGATGTCTGTAATGCAGCCCAGTGCGGTGCAAATTATTTCTAATTGTTTCTAGACAAACGTCGTAACGTGCTGCAAAATAGCGGGTACGAGTAAAAGGATGTTCTTCGTAATGGTGTTGCATTTCCGTTCTCTGTTGGTTTGTGATTCGACGAACCCCATGATTATGTCGTCGTCGGTCTTCAAGGATATCCTCTTCAGCGTGCCGTCTGATCCAGGTTCTGACCGCGTTACGACTTATATTTAACTCACGTGATATTTCTCTAACGCCGCAACCTTGCTCACTGAGCACTACAATCCGAGCTCTTTGTTCCACCAAATTGGCCGTGTATAGATATAAATATATTCTTAGATTTTTGTTTTAATATTTTCAGATTGACTACTACTTGACATCTCAAACAAAATGTCATTTCATTTTAAAAATTATAATACTTTTTCTCCGCAATGAAAAGAGTTTGGATTATAAACGATTATATTATTTGAAATTCAAATAAGACTGCTGTATCAAAAATATATCTTGTTCAGTGATGACAAAGGTTTAAATTGCATTGACATCTAACCCGTAATGACGCATTTTTGTTTATATCTAAAACGTACTATGTGCAAATAGCGAAGAAAACCTAACTACATTTATGATTACAAAGGAATAATTGGCAAAGTGGGTCATGATTCAATTTGGTCGACTGTATATAAACTTCGTTCCATCCGGGTGTTCCTTGACACCTCTCAAGTTTTTTACATATTTGTGTACCTAAATTTAAATTAGTCAAAGTTACCTACTTCATGGTGCCGCATGCGGTGACATTAAATTTATTTGAAGTGGTCTTTCCACGATCTTTAATTTGAAACCAACATTGCTAAGAACTAAGATATGAAAAAAACCTCCCTTTTTAGGGTTCCGTGCCAAAGGCAAAAAACGGAACCCTTATAGATTCGTCATGTCTGTCTGTCTGTCTGTCTGTCCGTCCGTTTGTCACAGCCACTTTTTTCCGAAACTATTAGACCTATAATGTTGAAACTTGGTAAGTAGATGTATTCTGTGAACCGCTTTAAGATTTTTACACAAAAGTAAAAAAAAACAATAAATTTTGGGGGTCCCCATACTTAGAGCTGAAACTCAAAAAAATTTTTTTCATCAAACCAATACGTGTATATATACGGGTATCTATGGATAGGTCTTCGAAAATGATATTGAGGTTTCTAATATCATTTTTTTCTAAACTGAATAGGTTGCGCGAGAGACACTTCCAAAGTGGTAAAATGAGTGTCCCCCCCCCTTTAACTTCTAAAATAAGAGAATGATAAATCTAAAAAAAATATATGATGTACATTACCATGTAAACTTCCAACGAAAATTGGTTTGAACGAAATCTAGTAAGTAGTTTTTTTTAACACGTCATAAATCGTAAACTGCAATTTACCTTTCATTCAATCAACACAAATATAAAAATAAAATAAAAATTATATTATGTTACTTGCTGCCGCGGAACCCTTCATGGGCGAGTCCGACTCGCACTTGGCCGCTTTTTTCCATTTGCGGGCGCAAATTTGAAAATTTGTATAGCCTATGTCACTACCACGATTCTGATGAATTCAACGACACCTCATATGTCAAAAACCGTCCAGCCGGTTTGCCAAAGAAATGGACATAGGTACATCACATACCTATAAACGCTCGAAAAACATTACCCTCCTTCTGACACAGTCGGGTAATAAAGAACTAAGTACTTTTTTTATTTTATTTAATTTGTAATGTTTTGTAGGTTCGGCCTATACCAATAAATGAGTCTCGTTGTTAGACACATCGTAACGTAGCCAAATAATCGTAACGTAGCCCAAATAGTCTAGTCAACAAGTTCCATACTGGTGTGGGTCGCCATGCTGCATTGTGTGCATTCGCAATGAGTATGGTGACCACCACTCTTGGATTCTGCTTATGCTTTCCATCAGGCAGAGTAGAGTCATTTTGGCGAGCCAAACATAAAAAAAACACGTATCCTTCTTTAAAGTACTTAGCTAGTCTTTAAAATTGGCTTTGGTGACGATCGTGGATAGATTGGATTCGGCTAGAGTCATTGTTATTTTAGGAATAAGATTTTACGTTTTGTTTCAGGGAAATGATTTATTTTCCAATAAACTACAGAAAAACATAACAGATTTGGAATCCAATTTAAGAGTTTTAGCTCATGGAAAAGGAAGTACCAACATTAATGGTCAGTATTGAACCTGGTCACAAAATAGGAACTTCTAAACTGTTACGATTCGTGATTGAAAATACTCTTACTTTTTCTAGTGATTTTATCTATTGAGGATGAATTAGAATATTGGAAGACAATAGGAGAGAAAAAAGATTCCAACAAAAAGGAACAAGAGGCGGCATCTACTTTCTGTGAACTATTTGAAGATGTTGTCGAAGAAATCAGGTAAACGTTATGCACATATTAAACGTTTCTATGATACATTAATTGTGTTTTAAAGTATTTTCCCTTATAATTAAAACATTTTTGCATTCAAATAATTGAGGAAAGCCTTACCTTAGCGAAATGTGAGGATGCGTTATCAAATGAAACGTTACTTCGAAGAAAACTTTTGCAGACGTTTTCTCTTTGCTCCTAAGACTTTCACGTACCGAAACTGTGATCACTATGTTTTGATGGGCTTTTGGATTAATAAAAATTATTTTACAAGTTGTAAAAAATTATTTTAAGACTGAAATCTGCACACATTCTATCTACTACTATAGACTGCAGGCTCGTGTCGAAAATGGATGGTTCATATGAACCATCCATTTTGACACGGGCCCGTAGTCTACTATAAATAAATAAATATTTCGGACATCTAACACACAACGCCATCTAGTCCCAAGCTAAGCAGAGCTTGTGTTATGGGTACTAGACAACTGATACAAATACATAAATACTATTATTTTTTGTAAATACATACATATTATACATACAAAACACCCAAACTCCGAAACAAATATTTGTAGATCATACTAACACTTGGTCCGACCCGGGAATCGAACCCGAGACCTCATGATCAGCAGTCGTACACGCCAACCGCGAGACCAACGAGGCAGTCAAATAGTCAGTATAATTTATAGTAGGGGAGCCCACGATGCTAAATGGGGATTTACGAAGATGGGGATTACGGAGACCTTTTGGGTTGCAAAGCTTAGATGATAAAAATAAAATAAAAATATTACGGTATACCTTTTCATCGGTGGGGTGAGCAGCTATGGATGTTCAAAAATGTAAAAAAAAAACTGTTGCATGGACATACTCGAGCGCGTCAGATATTGATAGCATCCATGTCCTACGTATTTTTAATAATGTACGCTCAGATTACAAAAGAAAGCCAGATGGAACGCCGATTGATTTATATTAATGTGAGTGACAGTCGGCGCGACACAAAATCTTTGTGTCTGTAATGATACCATACGCAGTAAAAAAATCCCGATTTTTTTGATAAATATTTAGATTGAAAACAGGGTATTTTAATATTAAAGAACTTTAAATTTTATGGTTTTTATTTTAGTTACTGTTACATACTATGCAAACTCTCAGCAACCTTTATTTTGCACTAACTTTTTATAATATTGTCGTTTTGCGTGTAAATTTCGTGTAAAAATTATAAAAAGCTAAAATCAATTACTTTACCAAAAGTGCTTGTAATGTATGATTAACAATTATTAAAAAAAAAAATCTGCTATAAAAGGTAAGTACCTGGGAATCAAGTTTTGTACTATCGATTATTCTCAATCATTCAATTATGATGTGAAGCACAAGTTAAAGAAACAAAACACACTGAACAGCAATTTGTAGAAGCATCCACAAATTGTTTGTATGTAATAATTATTAGAAATAATTGTAAGTATCACCAAATAATACTTTCAGATGAGGTTAGGAACCAAGTCCCTAAATATAGAAATGAGGTTCACTAATGTCTGAATGGAATGGACTAACAAGTAATCTCCATAATTGCTCCCTAATTGAAGGGGAAAAAATAGACAAAAACTGGTATCACAGTCGAGCTACGGTTGAGGTTTTGTGTTCCGACACAACAATATAATTATCGGGTAAATAAATAATTATAGCAACTAAATAATCTGTTTTTACCTGTGAAAAGATATTCCATCTTCTTTTTTTTCGTTTTTGGGATCTACTCTTACAGTGTTTATTGATGCAAGACGGCGTTTTGAAAATAAAATTAAAAATCACTCGTGACGTGTACACAATATGGCGGTTTGTCAAACACTGCCGCGAGAATGTATTCGCTTTCTAATTCATATTTACTTTGTAGATTCATTGTCGTGTTCTTTACGGTCTATCTGGCTTTCTTTAGTAATCTGAGAATGTACGTATGGTAATCTGATCGTTTGCATGGTGGGGGTGGTCGTACGTAAGGTTTGAAAATGACAAAAAAAAATCAAGCGTGTCAGATTTTCAAAGGGAATGTTAAGTGAACCTAGAATAAAGCTCTCATTCAATAATCTGACGATTTGGATGTGACGCAAACTCACAGCCGTTGTATGAATGTGCAAAAAAGAATCGTCATATTGAAATACTCAAGCGCGACAGATTAAGATATATATGGTTCATCTTTATGTCCTAGGCGTACTGTCTCATAATCTGACGATTATCTGGAGGGGTTTGCTTAATCTGACAATTAAAAAAAAAAAGATCCCAAATCTAGACGTACTTTTAGAAAATTACCACAATATCAATATCAAAAGTTCTGATAGTAATAGTAGAATCTTCATTTTGTTGGCAAGCAGTTAATGCTATGTTCGTCTTCGCTTCTTCATGGTCAGGGCATGAAAAATCAGAATTAATTTATAACTAATTATCAGTAACTGAATATTTATGACACAAATCGAGGTAATTACATAAAATTACCTTACTACCTATAATAGTTGCCATCTCCTGATCAGCCCAATGATCGATCTACAACTTAGTTACTTACAACTTTTACTTAGTTTGAAAATTTTAAACAAAGTCAAATCAAGTTATTTCAATTACTTCCTTACATACAGGTAAATCTCGCGACAAGCCTTTGTATTCTATAAATTGTGTAATGATCACCTTCCGGGACCATCATCAGACCCTGGATACTATCAAAACATAAAGTACTTGTCAAGATGAATCAAACGATTCCAAACTCGATGGTGTTGCGACGTTTCTTTACAGAATTCCTATAACCACCTTCACTCTTCATCATCAGACCCTGGATACTATGAAAACATAAATTACTAGTCGAGACGAATCAAACGAGTCCAAACTCGATAGTGTTGCGACGTTTCTTTATAGAGTTCCTATGGCCACCTTCCAGCTCCAGCATCAGATCAGTTCCATGTCATTATAATATCGTATTGTCACGCTGTATATATATACTTGCAAAATTTCAGCAAAATCGGTTGAAGATATCTGCTTCAAAATTGAGTTGCAAGATTCCACCCAAACATATGAGTACATAAATACATTGCAAGTTATATAAAAGCTTGTGAAAAAGAAACCATCTACAATTATTATAAGGACAAATTGGGATGGCGGTTGCTCCATATCTTCGATTTATTTCTCTAACACATGAATTAGTACTGACTTATCAGTGTGAATATAGGCATCACATCATCAATATATATTAAACTTTATCGATGAAATTTTGTTACTTCGGCTTGTGGCTATCGTCAGATTATATATTTTTCGCTATCTCTGAATGATTTTCCACAAAATAAAAAATAATAGGCACGCTCTAGAATGTCGAGATGACTTTTTTTTTACAACTTTATGGCTCTCCCCTTTCCTTACGTCACTATTAAATTGTCAGATTAGTGGAATATACACTTTTTAGCATGTAATTAACTCACCCTGCCTTAATCTGACGCGCTCGAGAATGTCTGATGATCAATTTTTTTTACTAATCTGATCCTTTATTCCTGACGGCGGCCATATATACGGGGCCCATATTTGGTGGATGTACTTAACCGGGTACAAGGTATCCCCCTGTATATTAATCTGCCGCGCTTTAGTAAATCCCGAAATTCCTTCTAGGGCTCCCCTACTATTATATACATGATCGGTTGCATGTGTACGTAATTAATAATCTCAATTATTTTTCGTTGCTATGCATGAAAGTTAAAGCAAGCGAAGAGATAAACATTAGTTTGGCATGCAGCAGAATTAGAATTGAATTTACATACACTAAAAAAATCATCTGATGCCATAGCAAGCATTTTATACGGGGCCAGAGTCTCCTGCGCACTCCCTCATAGGGATGTTGCGGATATTCGCATCCGCATCCGCAATGCGGAGCTTCCGCATACATTTTGACATCTGCATCTGCATCCGCATCCGCAATAATCAATGCGGATTTTCATGCGGATGCGCATGTGATACAAGTTGTGACAAGAAAGAAATTGAGCGGTGTCCAGCGAATAGCACGTGCTGTTAGCACGTATCAATGACCAATGCGAGCGAAAAATTTGGTGACAAGATCGGACGCGTTTATTGTGTATGGTGCATCATTTGTTTCTTGTAAATAAATAATTATGTGTTTATTTGCGTTGTGGATTGCGTATCGTATATATAGATATGTGTTATTGTGAAACAGTGATCATTGTGTCTAAATAATTTATTCATTGATAAATCTTTGAATTGGTCTTAGGTCAGCTTATTAAATTAAAATTCACAGATAAATGCCGTTATGTTACACCGGCATTACGTTTTATTATAGATAAAGTTTATCGTTCTAAAACAATATTCTTTATTATTCTACTCACATACTTAGTTTCCCGCTTTAAGCACAATTTTTTTACACCGGTTACTAAAGAAAAGAAGAAGACAGACGACATTTTGATAATGAAAAATACTGAAAATGACGTTTTCGGTTCTCTTAATGCCAATTGGTTAAAAGAATGAGAATGACTGATTCCATGGAAAAGGATATGTAACAAGTAGGACCAGGGACATTAAGTTTCGTCCGAATCCCATGCTTAGGAATTATCTTCTTACCGCACTAAAAAAGTATTCTTAAATGGTGGCGTGTTCATCGAGAGGTATTTGAGATATTATCAGCGATAGTAAGAATATTTTTATCTACACCACCAGGCAGTGTTTTATTATTATTGTAATTTACGAACCTTTGCGTAACCGCCTTGAATCAGATATAATATTACTCTTTATTAAGTATAAGGCTCCTATTTTAACTTCACTTGCAAATACTAAAGTAAACTAAAGTTAGTAACTTAAGTTAAAATAAATTAAGCATTATACACTAATTTTCAATTAAACAAGTTAATCATTACTTTATTATTGTTTAAGTTCTTCATTAATTTATTATCTTATATATAAAATTCTCGTGTCACAATGTTAGTTACCATACTCCTCTGAAACAGCTGGACCGATTTTTATAAAATGTGGTGTGCACATCGGGTAGGTCTGAGAATCGACCAACATCTATTTTTTATAATCCATTTTTTTATGGCAAAACAACGTTTGCCGGATCAGCTAGTATTTATGTAAAATTTTAAACATCTGCATCCGCATCCGCGGATGTGAGACATCGAAAATCCGCATCCGCATTCACATCCGCGGATGTGAAAAAATCGACATCCGCAACATCCCTGCCTCAAATTCCAAAAAAGATTAAACGAAATTGAACTTTTAACTTTATTTGACAGAACGATCCAGTCTAGTACAATTGACGAAATTAGAGAATCAGTTGAGAATATTGGCGGCATTCTTGATGATGTGTGGCGTTATACCACTAGACCTTTCAAACAAGATAGGATGGTGCATCTGTTCGATATCATTGGTATGCTTGTACTTTATATTAAAATATATTTAAACGCAACGGATAAACAATACATTTGCTGGTATTAGTGATATATCTATTTTTAGAGTGTTCTAACAAGGAACCAAAGCAGTTTTGGCATGTCCGTCTCTTTGTTCGTCGGTTTGTCCGCGGCTTGAAGACTACTACACTACCGGCACGTTAAGATAGCCGGTTTGACGTTTGTCAAATCATGAAGTTTCGTATTATTATTTACATTTGAAGGAGCAAATTGCTGTTCTTTATTGTCAATAGTATAAAATACACGTAGTTGATAAGTTTCGTACAATGTATAAAATACTAATAAAAAAATAATTTTATGCAACTGTTAGTTATTTAAAACAGTTAGTAAACTGCGCAATTCAGCACTTTGCATAACCGACAAGCACGTGGCCGGTTTTAAATTTTACGTCTATACGTAAAATTTGTACTAAAATGGAAATCGTCTTATTAATAAATATTCTATCTATATAGAATATTTATTAATAAGACGATTTAAATGAATAAAACATATCCATTTTTACTTAGATATTTTTTTTACTTTAGCTGTATAGAAATCCTTAATGTTGGATTGTTTTTTGGTAGCCCTTCGGTGACATCTGGGGTCTCATACATTATACTTAAGTATTTACGAGTAGGTATATTATAATATTAGTATAAGTTTTATACACCATTCACTATGTACCTAATGGTCCAAGAGCTGATAACGAATTTTGAGAAGGTTCTTTAGGCATGCTGTAATTCTGGAAAATTAAAAATTTGTAAATAAGTGCGATAAAAAAGTCATTTTTTCAGTTTTTTTTGCGCAAAGAAATTTTTATATATTTCAATATATGGAGCCTAGTTTCCGACTTTTTAATAATTTCCTTGTATTGTAATTTAAAATAACAACGATAAAACTTTACAAACAAAATTCTATATTATAAAAGTTTTAAGCAAAATCTTCTAAAAATTTGTTATGAGCTTTGCTCTCTTGCTATAATCATGTAAAACTTCATTCAACTATTTTTAGGTCACACAGTATGTACTACAATTCAAAATAAGGTTTCTGAACTCAATCTCTGGAAGGTCCAAGAACAAGAGAAGGAAAGTGAATTGCTAATGTTATTATCGGAGGGATTAAAAGTGCTTCAGACTTGGAATACTGCTTGTGTATCATTGACTGAGATTTACTGGCCTAACTACGTCCTTCACTCTTGGAATGGGAACCATTATGTGCCATCGTTTTGTGTTAACTTTCAAAAAAGGCTCAAAGAGGTAGGTTTTATATTATACTAGTTTTTCTCGGCTCTGCCCGCGGTTTTTAAGGTAGTAGACTAGAGCCACGCTGATTTCAGCATGAACGGGCCGGCTCTACCGTGGTGGTACTGCTCTCTCACAGAAGACCAACCTAACATGACAGCATTTGTGCTGTCGTGTTACGTTGGACGGAGACCCAATGATGCAGAAGCATTTCATGATTGGGTCACCATGCTGCATTTTCTGATTTTGCAATGAGTATGGTAGCAACTATACATCAGAGAAAGCTGTGTTTGCTTATAATTATAGATGTGCATTCAGAACATGTGCAAATGTACATCTATTCATTAAATTTTATTTAGTTGTGCACGTGTAAATGTATAGCTATTTGCAACAAACTAACAAAACTGATAATTTTTGTGCTTCAACAACTTCTGTCAGCAAACCAAATAAATAAATAATGAAATAGGACCGATAAACTATGCAGGTAAATAACACCTGTGCATAATGTAATAAACAAACACGATACCAATTCGTCTGGCCATCATGGTAAGTAGGCCTACATCTAGCCAGTGGACTACAAAAAGTTGTTATAGAATGTTATCCACCCAGTACTTTTATTTATGTTGACGGGGTGGAAAATCTCTTCAGGTCTCCGACTCCTAGGGGACGCAAGTGCCAGGAGTATGTGGTGTTTTCACTAAGAAACCACCCCGACGGCAGACCTATAGCGCCCTGCTCTGGGAAGACCCAGGACATGTGATTTCAGGTCCTCCCCGAATCGATGCCATACCTTATCCGGCCCTGTCCCGTGGAAAATATTACCCCCTGAAACCTGGCGTGGCAGCCAGCTATCCCATCCCCTACAGCAACAATCTATCTGCCACCAGAGGTCCCCATTCTCTGGCGGCCCGATCCACCTACTATCTAGTATCCACTTCTAAATATCACGTAATATTTAGGTAAATTTCAACATACTGAGGTCCATTGTTTCCTGGCGCTTTGGTTAACATCATTTTACTGTGTGATATTTTCTTTACAGGTTTACGACATCAGATCCATTTACAGCCAGTTGAATAAGTTGCTATCCAGTCATGAGAGGTCGGAGCTAAAAACTGAGACGTTTTTTATACCATTTGAAAGTAAATTAATTTCACGTAACCTCTTAATTTTACAAAATGATATCATTTGGTCATTACATTAGAGTTCAAATTTGAAAGTATAATATTTTTTAATAGTACTGGGTACTTGTAATGAAGCTCAGAATCAAATGCCGAATAAACTTTTCATCGATTAACTGTTCGCTAAAAACGTTATTCGGTTCTCCAGCTGTACTGATCGCCGATAATAGCCTTCCTTAATGGTTTCTTGAATGTAACAATCGTTGTTCGATAAATCACTTTTTTTTTTGTATCCGTAAATAATTTTATTTTTTAGTATAAATATAAGAACCTGCCTAACCTATAACGATTGTTGGTTGTTAAAAGGGAACATTGAGAAAGAGTATTATCGTGTCGGTGTCGTGTGTATGTTGGAGTCAAATTTTGCTATCTCAACATAATATGATAGCAAAATTTTACAATAGGAAATTTCAGCGTCGGCGTCGGTGATAGTTGTCATTTTAAGATTGCATTTTAACCAATATACGTAAAAGGTCAATCATTAATAGTGACATCGAAAATTAAAATCACAAATCATTGTGCTTATTTATTAATGCAAAATTTTTTTGGAACACCTAAAAAGTACATTTCAGAGAATATTGGAAATTAATTTGCTGTAATCAACTATTGAAAAAACGCATCGTCGAACAAATATTTATGATGATTTTAAATCGTAATAAGACAATAATAATTAATAAAGCATTTATTTTATTTGGGTCAATTGCGATTGCATAATTAATAAAAATTAATGAGTTGTAGAAATAGTAAACAATGAATTAACATATATATTATAGATAGATATTAGTTAATTAAATACGTATTAATTAAAGGGCGGCAGACCGTGACCGTAACAATGACGTAGTAGAGACACGCTGATTTCAGCACGAATGGGCCGGCTCGACCGTGGCGGTACTACCCTCGCACAGAAGACCAACCTAAAATGACAGCATTCGTGCTGTCGTATTTCGTTGGTGACAGAGGCGGATTAAGTACCAAGAGCGCCCTAGGCAGCCATTCCATCGGCGCCCCCTCACCCCCCCCCCCCATGTTTCTAGCATCCATATAATTTAACTATCTTGGCAGTAAACATATCTATACTATAATTTTATTTTATACGTGAAACCCTCTTGAGCTGTTAATACAGTAGATATCGGAGTCGAGCCGACTATAATCTGTGTTTCCTCCCGGTCAACTCTTCCATGATAAAATCCATTGATTTTACTGCCGTCTGCTTGGCGCTTGGTTGCCTAAATCTTTCCTTCTGCTCCTCAACCGGGACCCAGTGGAGTTGAAATTTCAGGTCCTCGATTTCTTGAGTCGCAGGATTCCGAGTCAATACTACCTTCAGGTGGCTCCCTTCGAGGTCCATGTTAGAACAAGGTCACAGATTTCTGCAAAGCCACCCCACGACCTTGGCACTGGATCAGACCTAGAACATTTGCAATCATGGCCGTGGTTCTCAGAGTTGTCTCACAGTGCACCTTTCCCCAAGCCGTCATGAGCATGCCTTCCGCATAGCTCGAGACGGCGACACTATCCAAGAAGGGTATATAAGAGACATACTCAATCATAGCCGATATTCCAAAGGAACGGCCCTAAAGGCCTATAACGGATCCTATAAACGGATTACTATAAACATTTTATAAAACCTAATAAGACCGCCGTCATAACATTTTTCGGTCGGTGGCTACTTTGCACGGCAAACAGTTCAATTAGATACCAGTTTTGCTGCCGAGCTTGTTGACGTTTGATGACATACCCGACGCACGGTCAGGCAACCGGCATAGTATGTAGGAGTCCTAACACTGACCCTTGCGGAACTACTATTATAGATGACAACTCCAGCTGGACTTCTCCTAGCGCATTCTTTTGAAAAGCATGGGCACGAACCGTGGTGAAAAATTCGTATTGAGGTGACGTCCGGCACACGAACGTCACTTTCTTGCGGTAGACCTTTGTGGCGAGTGGACAGTGAAACCCGTCCTGTTACCACGCTCAGGGTGGCATGAAACGATGGAAAGCACACAAATCGTTACAGGCGCAATTCCTCCTGGAATTTGTCCTATACTGCCGCTTTGTCCACACCTTATTGTTTGCGGTCGGCGTCGCCGCCCACTTCAGTGCACCATATGCAATGAACAAATCTGGTCTTCCTAAAACTTATAGAATAATCTCAACTACAGCTGCAGTTGTATCTACTACATTTTTGTATGGAAACAGCACTAGTCGAACTAGAAGTAGTGTTAATTTTTCTTTAATATGTGAGGCATATATTTTTGCTATGTTAAAAAATTTGGCGCGCGCGCCCCTTAGCAACCTGGCGCCCCTAGGCACGTGCCTACTTTGCCTTAGGGTTAATCCGCCTCTGGTTGGTGATGATTCAGAATGCTTTCATCATGCTACATTGTCTGCATTCACAATGAATATGGTGATGATGGTGACCTGATACTCTTGGATTCAACTCGTGCTTACCATTAGGCAGAATAGAGTTACTTTGGCAGACAAATAAATAATTTAAAAAAAATCTTATGTCTGTAATTATTTAATTTGATGCTTATTCGTAAAACATTTGTATTTTGTTTATAGATATAAATATTTGGATATGTAACGGTCCTAACGCAGCTTGGGAGACAGCCACTTCAAAGTTCTTTACTAGTTTACGGCCAGCTGAAACAAAAGTTGCTGAGAAACTAAAGCCGCGTTTATACGACATATCGACTAAACAGGTAAGTGTTCCTCGTAACATAACGACAGTTTATAAATCATATTTGGAGCGAATATTGAGTGATGGTTATAATTTTGTAAGGTTTATAACCTATTTTTTTTTGTTAATGTATGATTTACTCATTTATAATTCGGCCAAATACTAAAGGAGTATCGAACTTTGAATATTTTATTTTTAAAATTGCTAGTTCAACGGTCAATACAACTGCTTTCACATCATACTAACATTCTCCTGCCATGTGATGTTCTCTAAAGGTTGTTGAAATTTTATTTTAGTTCATGTTTCATTTCATATTCGAAAATTCAAAACATGAATTTATTTTTACTAGACAGTTCCTTAATTTTTTGGAACAGTACTAGTACTCGTAATGCCTTGTCAGTTGACTAAATCGAACCAATTTATTCCAACTAAAAGCTATCTCTACTCTAAAAATCTTTAATTTAACTACTAACGAACCATCGAATGCTATTCCGAGCCTGAGTTCTTTTATTTTTATCCCGAATCATATTGATATTGTATTTAAAATCTAATGTTCGATTTTTTACTCAAAGCGACTGGGATACTAAGTGAGCTATATCAGGTTACTATGGTATGTATGGCAGAATCGCCTAAACGCACGGAAATTCACCACAGTTGACCGGAAATTCACCGCATACTCAAAGCGACTGTTATCAGACCTCCATAACCCAAGTAGTATCACATACTACATATCGAAGTTCTGTGTATAGACATACTGTTGTCGAATTTTTTATGGCTCCAACTACCCATAACGATTCGTGTGGAAATGGGGACCGACGGCTTAATGTGCTCTCCGATTTATTATTATCAAAAATCGACAAACGTAAGGCGGCTTTTTCTTGCCTAAAGGATGATGGAAGGATAGAAATAAGCAATGTTGATCTTCTCATAATTGCTTCTATCATTAAGTAGAAATTTTCATATGTGTAGAAAGACAGCGTCATACTAAATAATATTGATATTTTAATAGCCCAATTTACATAAGAAAAGGTTACATAAGAAAATTTACATAAATACATTTATAAAAGGTAGTAGAGCCACCCTGATTTCAGCACGAACGGGCCGGCTCGACCGGGGTGGTACTATCCTCGCACAGAAAATCAACGTAAAATGACAGCGTTCGTGCTGTCGTGTTTCGTTGGTGAGTGCGAGACCGGAGGCTCAAATAGTCTAGTCAACAAGTTCCATACTTGTTGACTAGACTAAAAGATGCAGAAGCATCACTAGGCCGCCATGGTGTGGGTCGCCACGCTGCATTGTTTGCATTCGCAATGAGTATGGTGACCACCACTCTTGGATTCTGCTTATGCTTTCCATCA
The DNA here is from genome assembly GCA_949125395.1 of Diaphora mendica. Lineage (NCBI taxonomy): Eukaryota > Metazoa > Arthropoda > Insecta > Lepidoptera > Erebidae > Diaphora > Diaphora mendica. The sequence goes on along the minus strand of OX421310.1, from coordinate 35,219,477 downwards.
GGCAGAGTAGATTCATTTTGGCAGGCCATACATAAAAAAAAGAAAAGATATTTAGTACTGTGATATTAATTGAATAAAAACAGCATTAAACTTTGTTTACATTTTCACAGTATTGATTATAGTCTAGATACTTTTATCCGACTTTAAAAAGTTCACTTAAGTTCAGTAGCATTGAAACTTTGTATACACTTAACATTGAATTTGTCAAAACCATTTGACTTTGTAGAAAGTATTTTTCCTCTTAGAAAACGGAATGAAGGAAACAGTTTTTATAATTTATCGTGTTTATTTTTTCGCGGTTTTTTCTTTACATGGTTAATTATTATTTTAATGCTCTTTTAGATGCTCTATGAATTTATAAGGTATAGCGCACTAATAGAACGCCCTCTGGTGAAACATGCTTTAAACAACGAACTGGAGGTATTCGTGACGTCTCTCGTCTCTATGCTGAAGAGTCTCCAGAGTCAAATGAACTCTGATGATATGGAAGGCGAAATGTATCAGCCTGCAGAAATGTCGCCCGTTGTCCACCAGGTCCAATGGGCTAAGCAAATGGAAGCGAAAGTAATTTTCTCCTTTATATCAATCATGTTTGTGAATTATGCTTACTTATATTGTCACACTTTGAACCTGATTCATTTGATGACGTCCTTCGCAACGTTTTTGTTAATAGTAAACCTTACTATAGATGCTTGTTATGATTCATTTACTGTGTAACTGGTATACTTTTTCATGCCTTAAAATATAAGAAAATAAAGAGTTTAATAAATACCTACATTAAAAACGATAAAAAACATTTATAATTAAAGACCTTTTGGGCCAGGAACCCTAACGGGTGTTGCCAGAATTATTTAAATCATCGATCATCTAAAATATATCTTCATTTGAATATTACAGGTAAAAGAAATTCAAACATGTGTAGAGCAACATTTAAAAGAGTTTAAAGGAAGTGGAGAATTATTAGGTCTTGCTAGCAAAGTATCGAAAGATCTCAAAAATTTGTATACTCAACTACACGAAGAGTGGTGCCGAGATTTACAGGTAATTTGCTAAGTGCAACTACTGATAGTGCCATTTCCATGCCATGCCTTTTCCACGTCAACAATAGATTGTTGACATGGGAAAGTTTGTTGATATATCTTCTCCGTTAAAGGCGATGATAATAATATAATATTGATATATTATATATATATATATATAATTATATAATATTGATGATGATAATATGAAAAATAATTTATGACTCAGATAGATAGATTATTTTAGAAAATATGAAAAATATTAATGATTGACACAAAGATGTAGATATTCGGAGAAGTGTGGCTTTAAAGTGACTAAGTAGTCACAAAAATGTGTCGAATCAAATTGATGATGATAGTGCTTCTGAAGAAACAGAACATCCTTTGAATTACAGTAAGGATGAACTAAATAGAAGTAGGGTCTAGGATGTAAATAGTTTATAACTATAACTTCAATTGCTGATTGACAGGCTCAAGCTAAAAACGGTTCTCTACAAATATCAGCCGATAAACCGGTAGTAGAATTCAGTAGCAGCACTCGCATGATGGTGGTGAACTTCAATCCTGGGCTAGTCCGAGCTGAGCTGGAGGCGCGAGTGCTGGCCGCACTGGGGCTGCCGCCTCCACCCGAGGCCGCCGCACTACACAATCTTACAAATGCACTTGCACACGCAAGACCTTTACATCAGGTATGTAGCCATAATGGATTTCAAAGATTTCCTCACTTGTTTAGACACAATGTGTGACACATTCTATTGTTAATATCGGAGCAGTGGCAGTTAATTAAACTCATATATCTTTAAATTACTTTTAATATTACTTAAGACAAGCTTACAACAATACACCATATTTGTGAATGGGGAAGTGAACCACAGATAGACTATATAGACATGCTAACATTCCTTTTCTTATTTTTAATAATAGTGTCGGGAATGTGTGAGTTGCCTACTCAACGCATTCAAAATGTATTACTTGACCTAATACACCGGTGACCGGGGTCCAAAATGGGTGTTTTTAAACACTTTTTATAAAAAAATACCGACTTCCAAAAAACATCCAATGAAAATAAACGAAAATAATAAAATAAACTGGCTCTTCATAAATTGCTATGTGTCAATTCTTGTCTATACCTAATTCTTTATTCATTTAAATAGTAGTATAATAATGTGTGCTAGGTACCTAGAATCTGTTTGAAGTCTGATAGAATCTGTTGGATGTTTTTTGCAAGTCGGCTTTTTTTATAAAAGTTTTTATTTTTCAGTTTTTAGTGCAAACAATCGTAGGTAGTAGTAAGTTGAACTATTTCATAAAAAATCTGCTGATGCAAATAACTTCAGTTGTTTAAAGACGTATTATATGTCAACCCCTATTTCATCCCTTAGGGATAGAATATCCAGAAACGCTACGTAATACGTTAATACTCATTTTTATCAGTAGCCCAAAAATAATGTGGCATGTTTCTAACTTTAAAAAATACGAACTTTAATACGATTGTATAAAGTTGGTTTTTTTTTTTTCAATATTTCACCCTCTTAGGGGTAGAATATCCAGAAACACTTAAATATATTTCTACCTATTTTTAATCAGTAGCCCAAAGATAAAGTTTCATATTCCTATCTTAAAATACGAAGAACTTCCACACAAACTTTCAACCCCTATTTCACCCCTTTAAGGGTAGAATATCCTGAAACGCTTTAATGCGTATCTACTCATTTTTGATCAGTAGCCCAAAGATAAAGTTTCATGTTTCTAACATAAAAAATGACGTACTTTCGTACAAACTTTCAACATATATTTCACCCCCTTAGGGGTAGAAATTCCAAAATTCCTTCCTTAGTGCGTGTCTACTCAAAAAAACGATCTATATGAATAACTGAAAGAATACAAATTAAGGTCTATACGTACGTGTAATATTAAAATCATCCTCTAATCCCTAACTGTTGAAGAGTTTAACCTTCTGTCATTAGCTCACCTAAACAACTTGAAAGTATACGACTAAAGGTCTATAGATACGTATGAAATTGAAAGAATTATCTTCCAACTCCTAACCGCTGATAATTTGTACCTTCGATCATCAGCTTACCTAAATAATTTGAAAGAATACGACTAAAGGTAACATACATACATATGATATTTTAAATAGATTTATCCTCTAACTCCTAACCTTTAAGGAGTTGTACCTTACATCTTCAGCTCATCATCATAAAATGATGACTACTCGTTCCAGACGCAAATAATAATAATAAATAAATATTTCGGACATCTAACACACAACGCCATCTAGTCCCAAGCTAAGCAGAGCTTGTGTTATGGGTACTAGACAACTGATACAAATACATTTATTATACTTAGAAAACACCCAAACTCCGAAACAAATATTTGTAGATCATACAAACATTTGGTCCGACCCGGAAATCGAACCCGAGACCTCATGATCAGCAGTCGCACACGCCAACCGCGACACCAACGAGGCAGTCAAATACCGGTGTAACTTCAGAAAATATACGAAAAACATAGTATGTGCCTAAAAAATGAGGGTCTCCCTCAATTTCCCTGGGACCCCATCATCAGATCCTGATATGGTGGCAAAAACCTCGGGAGCATACCCTTACGAATATAAAAAGAAATTTTCAAAATCGATCCACAATTGACGGAGTAATCGGTGAACACACATTAAAAAAAAATCGTAGAGTGGAACATAGAACCTCCTCCTGTTTGGAAGTCGGTTAACAAAAGAGCCTATATATCGCAATTCACTCTTAGATTTTAATTTAGATCAAAACTCACAATGTGGTGTAGTCTCAAGCTCAAGTTGTGACCCACAATTTACATAATGTATGTAGGTATCAGTTACCCGCGATTGTTACATATTTTATCCCATTATTAAACATAATTATCTCATGATCTTTTGTGTATGTTAAAGAGAAAAGATGCATTCAAACAACTATTAAAACAAATTACAAAAAAAACAATCAAGTTTGTCAAAATATAAGTATTGGACTTTGAAGGCTTTGACAATGTTAATACGGGCACAACAAGCATCCTACAACAGGATACCCAAGTATAAGCTTTAGTTACTGAATTCTGGACAAGATTCAGTTTAATTGTAACAACACCTTCTTGATGTTTATTCCAATGAGTCACCATTATTACCGAAGGCATTGACCTAATGTTAATAAAAAAAGGAGCTTATTCTTGATCTTCAACGATATTTTTTCAATAATAAGTTATTATTTATTATCATTCATAGAATCTGCAACACTACTAAACCTGCATCGACTATTAATTATCTGTAAAATATATACAAAACAAAACAATCGTTGACATCATATCGCGTAAATTAGACCGGTTAGTATCACGTGTAGATATGACATTATTTTTTTAAATTTATTTTGATAGCATTTAATTTGTAATGTGATAATATAATTTAACTCTGATTATGACTATTATTATTTTTAATTTATTCAAATGTGTTATTAACAAGAATATATTTTTACACTTTAATACAAATCACAATTCACTTACAATTAAAATTCAATTACAACCAATACCAAAATTTAATGTCATTATAATAACCCACCCTGGATCGTTCCCGGCGCAAAAGTGCCCATGATACTAGTAGCGAGCGTTGGCCTGCTGAATAGCAACGGACATCCTCTGCACCAGGAACGAACCAGAGCGGGAGTCACCACATTTTCCCGGAACGCTGACAGTGCGACCCAGATGCAAAGTCGCGACTGTGCTGACGCACGTAGCGTCCCGCACCACTCTGATTATTAATTAGAGTTAAATTATCATTATATAATTATTTTGTATATGGTTTAACTTCCTGAACGCTGCCCACCCTAACTGGATCCTCCTATCGGCTTCCTTCTCTAAGTTGTATCTACCCAACTGCATTAGTTGCCCGAGATAGATATATTCCTTGACAACTTCGAGAGGCATGCCATCAATGACTACTTGTCCCGGAGCGACGAGGTCATTGTACATGACCTTCGTCTTGCTCAGGTTCATCCGGAGACCAATTCGTTAAGAGGATTCATTTAGGCTGTGCAGCATCTCTTGAACTTCCTGCAGCGATTCTGACATGATAACGATATCATCGGCAAACCTAGTGCGTGCGTGCCTAAGTGCGATATGTATTCGCCGTTTATATTGATGCCCCGCCCGTTCCAGTTTAGAGTCTTGAAGACGTCCTCTAATGCATTTGCAAACAGTTTCGGGGATATCACATCTCCCTGTCTTACTACTCGATGCAAAGAAATCTGTCTTGTTTGCAGACCCGCCGCTAGCTGTTTCAGCGCCCGCGTGCAAACTCGATTATGCCGCCCTAAGACTACTTACTCTCCAGTTTTGTCAAAAAATTACTTAATGTTTTCTCGTTATGGTGCAAAAAAAGAAAATCAAAAAAGATAAACATTTTTTCATTTTAATTAGGTACTTATTATTTTTATTTACGGAAGTATAAAACAATATATGTACTTAAGTATTTATCTACAAAAATTTCTTTATATTTGCGAAATCTTCTATCAACTTTCTTCTATCCAAACTGTCTAAAACGTCATCATCATCATCCACTGCTGGACATAGGCTTCTCCAATTTCACGCCACTTGGTTCGATCCTTGGCTTCTAGCATCCAGCTCCTGCCAGCCGTCTTGCGCAGTCATGTCCAGCAGTGGACTGCGATATGCTGATGATCATGATGACTTTTTAGACAATTTGGATACGAGGTACACATATTTTTGAACAACTTCGAGAACGGCACCGTGTACCGCGACCGGTTCCGGTAGTACATGTTTATTGAACATGACCTTGGTTTTATCCAAGTCCATCCGTAGGCCGATGCGCACAGAAGAGTCAGCCAGGTCGTTCAGCATATGTTGCAGGTCATGCAGCGTCTCTGCCATAATGACAATGTCGTCCGCAAATCGCAAGTGAGAGATATACCCACGTCCTTTCCAGTGTAGCGTCTTGAACAAATCCTCTATTGCATTTGTGAACAATTTCGGGGAAATAACGTCAGCTTGTCTCACTCCTCGATGTAATGGTATGGGCCTTGTTTACTGATTCTGTACTTAGATGGACATGGTGGCGACTTCGTAGAGACATCTCAGCGCTTGGATGTATCGCCAGTCCACTTGGCGACGCTGCAGGGACTCCAGAACAGACCAGATCTCGGTCGAGTCAAAGGCGTTCTCATAGTCCACGAATGCTAGACACAGGGGCTGATTATACTCTCCTGTCTTACAAAGTATTAACGTTTACCCTCCTATAACTTATATAATTTATTTGCCAATTTGTATACATTACATACTTTAAATTATTGATAACATTTTGCTTATGTGTTAAAATTATGAGTTCAAGTATGTTTTGCTAAGTGTTACTAACTAATCCGCTCTGCTAGGAGTATATTTAAGTTTTCTGTGAGTGTTATGCCGCTCGGCAAATTATTTGTTTGTATTTTTTTTAATTGTGTTTTCATGTAGGTAAGTGAATCTGGAATTCTTCATGAGTTTCTTAAACCCAAACTTAGAAGGGAAATGGGTCTATAGTTCTTCAACCTGTACGGTCTTGTAACCCTTTTTGAAGAACAAGATGACCACACTTCTACTTCACGCCTCTGGAGTTCTCTCTTCGAACTGGACAGCGTTAAAAAGCTTTTGGAGCTCCCTCAATACTGGTTTACCTCCAGCCTTTAACACCGTCCTTTATCACCATCTCTTACAATATCAAAGAAGTTTTACTTCAACTAGGTACGCTACACGCAATCTTTTTTTTTAAATTATTGTTTTTATATATATTTATCGTTGTGCCGGATTTTTTTTGACAAATAGAATTCTAACATACGTAACATTGTCTAGTATACGTTCATTTCAATTATAATATAAACTACTCATTTATTTTACAACAATTATTCTTACGCCTAAGATTCCCACTCTCTAGCAGCTTGCCTCGTCGGTCGATCGGTGGCCCGACGTCGCCGTCTACGCTTGGGATCGGCCCTCACCTGATCCCGTTCAGCTGTCTGGTCATCACAGAAAGAGATCACTGCGCCCCAGCCCTCGTCACCCGCTACTATGGCAGCAATGATTGCTGGCGGGGACAGGTCTCGATTGATTTGTGGAGCAGTACTCCAGAGTATGCTGGGCGAGGTCTAAGTCGGCTCCACCGTGGTGGCATTGTGCCGTCTCAGATCTTGTTCAGATACTCACCGAAGCAACCATACCCGGTGAGTATCTGCGCCAATCGATAGATGACGCGACCTCCAGCCGTGCGCGCCATTGTGCCAGTGCCTGTCGGTGAGCTTTCCGCCGCATTTCGAGCTCGTCTTCGTCTACCCCGCTGTCACCCCGGTGGATGGCACGAGACTGGTCATAGTCCATATCCGCAAGGATATCAAAGGGCGAGAAACGAGCCAGTACTGTGGCCGCCTCCGACGAGACGGTGCAGTATCCTTGTACGATCCGAATGGCAGCTACCATTATGGCCAATACCATGGCCAATAGGATAGAAAGCGGAGACAATCCTATTAAACTTCGAAAACGAATAAATCACATTAATCACTCGTATTTTATTTACACTTTTACAGAACTATCCTACTAATATTATAAACGCGAAAGTTTGTAAGTATGGATGGATGGATGTTTGTTACTCTTTCATGCAAAAACTACTAAACGGATTTGGATGAAACTTTACAGTAATATAGCTTATACATCAGAATAACACATATGCTACTATTTGCCACGATAATTGACATATACGCGGGCAGAGCCGCGAGCAACAACTAGTGTTGAATAAAATGCCTTCTTTTTTTTTTTATGAAATAGGCGGGCAAACGAGCAGACGTATCGCCTGATGGTAAGCGATTACCGCCGCCCATGGACACATGCAACACCAGAAGCGTCACAAGTGCGTTGCCGGCCTTTTGGGGATGGGGGGGAGGTAGGGGTAGGGGATTGGGGTATGGGCCTCCCGTATCCTCACTCACTCGGTGAAACACAGCGCAAGCACTATTTCACACCGGTTTTCTGTGAGGCTGTGGTATCACTCCGGTCGAGCCAGCCCATTCATGCCGAAGCGTGGCTCTCCCACGGTTACCTTCTACTTAAGGCAATAAAACTCCAAAATGCACTAATAATCTAACGAAAAAAAACTTCGTTTAAAAAAACTGACTTCAAAAACTAAAAAGTATCAAATAACTTAATTTGTATGTGCTACCTATTCATAGGATTGAAGTCAGTGCCAAGCCAAATCTAATAATAGTAGGAACCACACTCACTATATTTCGAGACGAACGTCAACGACGTCACCGACGCTTCGGTTGTTTTGTTCTACGCGAAGAGCAGCTATCACGCGCGGCGAGTGCGGTACCTCTTATTACATTTTGGCTTGGCACCGACTTCAATCCTATGAATAGGTAGCATACAAATTAAGTTATTTGATACTTTTTAGTTTTTGAAGTCGGTTTTTTAAACGAAGTTTCTTTTTTCGCTTTTTAGTCTTTCTCAAGTCTCTCATCATCATTTCACCTGAATAACTTGAAAGAATACGACTAAAGGTAACATACTTTTGACTGCACGTTTGGCCTAGTGGATTAACCGGTCACCACGCCGTTTCCTACTTCGCAAAGTGTCGTGGGTTCAAATCCCACGTAGGACAACACTTTGTGTGATCCACAAATTGTTGTTCTGAGTCTGGGTGTTATTTGTGTCCGTTTCATGTATGTTTGTAAAGTCCCCCGCGACACAGGATTAATTCCTAGTGCGGGAGTTCTTTTAAAAAAAAAAATACTTACCTTCTGTATAGAATCGAAAGGACTTCAGGTAATTTTTTATCATAAAATCTCAAATGGACTATCTTCTATAGGTTACTATAATTCAAGTGATTTAAGGTAAATTAAATGATGTCTACAGAATATGAAGGCATGCAGACAATTGCTTTAACTTCGTTGCAGGCGTTTACGTAAATTTGAGGGTTTCCTTCGATTTCCTTAGGATCCCATCATCAGATCCTGATATGGTGGCCATGGGACCACATGGGGAGCATACCCTTTCGAATACAAAAATAATTTTCAAAATCGGTCCACAAATTGACGGAATAATCCGTGTACATACATTAAAAAAAAACCAAAAAAAAAAACCAATGAAATTGAGAACCTCCTCCCTTTGGAAGTCGGTTAAAAATAGAACGAGAGCTCCACGTGATTGCAACGACTTTCCCACTAGAATGAAAAACCCATAATTAGTGTTTCTTGAACAGTAATGATTGTGATAAATCTAAATCAATAAATAAACGTGGCTAACCACGTTTACTAACAAGTACCTTCTAATACTTATCATAATTACGATGATTCCTTTTCACTTCTGTATTACACTAACGGGTTATTGTCATCAATAAATTATGAAGAAATTCAACAACAATTGACAAAATAATTTAATGTGTCATCGTTAAACATCGAGGGAGCTGTGAGGCGATTTCCCGCCCCTCAACAGTCCTGCTGTTCATAGAAATACTTAGGGCGCCACCAAGTGGGGGTGGGTGCATCTTAGTTTATTCTTAACTGATGCCATTAGATGAGGCACCACTCAGTTCAGGCTCACAAAGCAGAGTATGTCGGAGCGTAGACTCTATCAGACGGATGCGTTCCAGTTTGAAATTTATGTTCAGAGTGCCTCGTACAAGTCGGTGATCACTGCTGGTGTTAAACCTGTTGATCACTGAGACATCTCTGAATACATGTGTAGCGACCTACATACGCAGCTACATATGTCCGACCGCAACGAGGCCGGCGCCTGTACTAGTACTGGCACGGCTAGGGCTGCGCCGCCGCTTGTTAGAGCGAGAGCGCGCGCACGAAGGAGACAGCGTGTGCGCCGGCGCCGGCGAAGCGGCGAAGTACATTCCTGCTTGGAATCATGTGGCATACTGAATCCGATATCTGCGGCCGCTACGTTTTATAGTGGCCGTCTAGCGCAGCTTATATACTCGCCGTGCATCGGGGATAATGTTGAATTCCTGGATTCCCTGTGATTGGACAACACGATCTTCATGTTCCGTACTTCCACCGCCAAGTGTACAGACAAATTGTGTATAAATTACGAACCATTTTACAATAAAGACACGCATTTACTCAGTAACAACTTACGATCGATATTTTATTTCTACAACGCCTAACTCCTAAAGCGGTGACTATATCCACCAAAGTGGTGACCCCGACGTGATTCTGACGAAGAAAATGCCTCAAGAAAATCCGATTGTACCAGCTGCCATGCCGTCGATACAAGACATCGAGACTATCTCCATCAAGGCAAGATTACCACAGTTCTGGCGTGATAAACCTAGACTTTGGTTTGCACAGTTCGAGACCGTTACTACCAACCATGTCTTATCCGTCATGATAAAGTCTATCTCATTTTTAGTCACGTTGTTGGCGCTACGCCAGGTCCACTTTCTCTGGGGCTTCTTCTTGATAAATGAATTCATCAAGAATAGCCCTTCCAAAAAGTTGATCAGCATCTGCCCCCTGTGATTTTTGCTCCCAATACCATGTGGCCCCATAACCGATTCGGTGTCGGTGGGGGAAGTTAAACCATATATTTTCGTCGGATATACCACAGAACCTGAGGACGAAGGTCTCCAACCAGTGCGTCCTCCCTGTAATGACGTACGGTGTCGAGACGTGAACATTGACCCTAGGATTAATCCAGAAGCTCAAAGTCGCTCAGCGTGCCATGGAAAGAGCTATGCTTGGAGTCTCTCTGAAGGACAAAATTCGTAACGAAGTAATCCAGAGAACCAAAGTGACCGACATCGCTCTGAAAGTTGGTAGGATGAAGTGGCAATTGGCTGGTCACATAATTATGTCGAAGGACAGACAACCGCTGGAGTAAGCATGTTTTAACGTAGAGACCGCGTCTTGGCAAACGTGGTGTGGGAGGCCCTCTGGTCAGATGGCGGGACGACTTACGTAAGAGGGCTGGCAGCGACTGGATGCAGAAAGCAACAGACCGGGATCTGTGGTGTTCCTTGGGAGAGGCGTATGTCCAGCAGTGGACTGCAGCGGACTGATGATGTTGATGAAATATTTTTTATTTTATAGACATCGTCTATAAAATACAAAATAATTATGCTCACCGATTTAACCTGTATGTTTTCTATCGTTTTCTTTTTTGAAAGTCAGGGGGCAAATATATACGTCTCGCAAAACTTTTAATAGCAGCCCCCCTAGCCAAGTTGCAAGCGTTCTTCTTTCTGCAATCGTTAACGCCTAAATTCTCGTGTGTCATTGGCTAATCTTGGGGGGATAGAGACAGAAGAGACGGTATGTACTATCGACAAACTTGAATCATAACCCACTGTGACCGATAATATATAATAATATTGTAAAAACAATTAAGATTTCCCTCCTATACAGTGCATGCCGAACATAGGACGTTTTAAATATTAAGCAAGCTACCTTAATACTGGTTGAAGATCTATGCAACTTTTACATTTATCATCACTGCAGTCGATAATATATTAGATAAAACGTTAATAATCATATTATGAATCCATGCTTTTTGGAATTAACCACATATAACTAAGCACAAATGCTTTTTTGGATACTGCAATAGATAATTAGTAGTAGAGCCACGCTGATTTCAGCACGAACGGGCCGGCTCGACCAGGGCGGTACTAATCTTGCACAGAAAATCAACGTAAACGCTGTCGTGTTTCGGTGGTGAGTGCGAGACCGGAGGCCCAATAATGCAGAAGCATCACTAGCCCACCATGGTGTGGGTCACCATGCTGCATTGTCTGCATTAGCAGTATGTTGACCACCACTCTTGGATTCTGCTTATACTTTCCATCAGGCAAAGTAGAGTCATTTTGGCAGGGCCAAACATAAAAAAAAACTGTGTGAGAATAACAGATAACAAGGTCGTTATCATGGAATGCATAAATAAATATGCATTCAAAAAAAAAACATTTTTTTTTATGGAATAGGGGGCAAGCGAGCAGACTTATCGCCTAGTAGCCGGTAAGCGATTACCGCCGCCCATGGACACCCGCAACATCAGAGGCGTCACAAGTGCGTTGCCGGCCTTTGGGGGATGGGGAGAGGGATGTGGGAAGGGTTTAGGATATGGGCCTCCGATATCCTCACTCAGTCGGTGAAACACAACGCAAGCGATATTTCGGTTTTCTGTGAGGCCGTGGTATCACTCCGGTCGAGCCGGCCCGAAGCGTGGCTCTCCCACACTGTCTAATTGTATTTAAATGTCTGTATGAAAGTAAGCTTACTGTGGGTCATGATTCAAATTTGTCGATAGTACATGGACAAAGACAATTTTGTTTAACTTACCTAAATACATTAATTTTCTTGTCAGGTAGCATCATTCCACAACACGCTTGGTGAACGTATGATACCCTCGACAAGACCAATGATGCTGCAAGCCGCACTTCACTTGTCTAACTTAGTTCAGGACCAGAAAGCAGTCTACTGGGACGACGTGGAACAACTAGTCAACTATACTGATAAATTGAAAACAATTGTCCTCAAGTTAGAAAATCAGGTATGTCTTGTGTGTGTAAAATTTACATTATTGGATTTAAACTCACTTGTACTTTTATTCCACTATTTAATGATCTTAAGATTTTTTACCTTTACAGTTTCGTCCTATGGCAATATTAAAGGTAACTGATACGGTATTTTAACAAGTTCCACTAACTAGTTCGCGCACGAAGGGTTCCGTACCATTATCTTACAGTTAGATAATGGTACGGAATCCTTCGTGGGCGTTAGATTCTAACTAACAAACGGAACAAAAAAATCACGTTTTTTGTATGGGAGCTTTTGTATTTCTTTTATTTTAATTTAAGTAATGATTTTTTTTTTAAGTGAATATATATCTAAACATTCTGTGAATAATTCAAGCGTATACCTGTTGCCGTTATCAATAGCGCGCAAAAACGAGCAAAAAAACACGTTTAGTTTATTGTATGGGAGCCCCCTTAAATATTTATTTCATTCTGATTTTTAGTATTTGATGTTATAGCGGAAGTCCATTGAAGCTAGTCTAAAAAAATGGCCTAAGTTACTCATTATATCATCAGCTATCTGCTAGTGAAAGTCCCGTCAAAAATCGTCCAGCCGTTCCAGAGATTAGCCTGATTAAATAGACGTGCAGACAGGCAAAAAATTAGAAAATAGATTTTTTAATGTAATTACCGTTAAGACTTTAATATGCATTTAGTGAAATGCTGTGATTTTGAAATTATGGACACTCCAATTTTTTTTTGTTTTATTATATCTATATGATAAAATAATTATATCGAACCTTTACAGGTGTCTTTTTATGTTTTAGTGCGACGTTTTAAATATGTTAAATTATTAATATTCGATCAAGTATTTCTTTTCCTGTTGTTGAATTCAAATTATAATACTTGTATATTATACATACAATCACACATAATAGGCTTTTAAAAATATGATATTGACATGTTGACCCAGATCTGCATGTGTATCTGTTTTATTTATCGTCCTAAACCAGTCTTTCTGATCTAATATGCATATATGGCTTTGTGTATTTATATAAATTATAATTTTTAAAACATACAAATATATTATATTCAAATTTATTGTTTACCACCTGAGTCCCGCTGTGTTATTCGCGGCTATTGTTGTACCTTTACAAACGTGGGTAATATCGCGGGGCGAGGCTAATCTAAAAAAAAGTAGCCTAAGTTACTCCTTATTACATCAGCTATATCTGCCGGTGAAAGTCTCGTCGAAATCGGTCCAGCCGTTTCGGCTAGGAACAAACCGACAGACAGACAAAAATTGAAAAAAATGTTATTTTGGTATATGTACCGTGTATACATACATAATTATGCATTTAGTAAAAGGCGGTTATTTTAGTATTACAAACAGACACTCCAATTTTATTTATTTGTGTAGATTTATTTTATACTCCATAACTTAGGAATTCGGTAAAGATTTAATTGGTGATGTAGGTACATTTATCTGTATTAATATAATACAACTGAAGAGTTTGTTTGGTTACACGCGCTAATCTCAGGAACTACTGGTCCGATTTGAAAAATTATTTCACTGTTATCGCATTATCGAGGAAGGGTCATTGATATACACAAAAAACCCAAGATGCACAGTTCGTTACAAATATCACCTCATAAAGCGTCGTCGATAGATTAAACAAAAATATAAATCAAAAATAGCATAAGTTTTTACTAACTAAACACAAACACTATCATAAAGTAGGGGAGCCCACGATGCTAAATGGGGATTTACTCGAGCGTCATAGAGACCTATTGGGTTGCAAAGCTTAGATGATAAAAAGAAAAAAATGTTATTACTGTATACCTTTTCATCGGTGGGGTGAGCAGCTATGGATGTTCAAAAATGTAAAAAAAAACTGATGCATGGACATACTCGAGCGCGTCAGATATTGATAGCATCCATATCCTACGTATTTTCAATAATGTACGTATGTTAATCTGATCGTTTGCATGGTGGGGGTGGTCGTACGTAAGGTTAGAAAATGACAAAAAAAAATTATCGAGCGCGTCAGACTTTCAAAGGGGATGTTAAGTGAACCTAAAATAAAGCTCTCATTCAATAATCTGACGATTTGGATGTGACGCAAACTCACGGCCGTTATAAGAATGTGCAAAAAGAAATCGTCACATTGACATACTCAAGCGCGTCAGATTAAGATATATATGGTTCATCTTTGTCCTAGACGTGCTGTCTCATAATCTGACGATTATCTGAAGGGGTTCGCTTAATCTGACAATTTAAAAACAATTTGATCCCAAATCCAGACGTGCTTTTTAGAAAATTACCACAATATCAGTATCAGAAGTTCTGATAGTAATAGTAGAATCTTCATTTTGCACTTGTAAGCAATAAATGCTATGTTCGTCTTCGCTTCTTCATGATCAGGGCATGACAAATCATAATCAATTTATAATTAATTTTCAGTAACTGAATATTTATGACACAATATAATCGTTGCCATCTCCTGATCAGCCCCATGATCGATCAACAACTTAGTTACTTACAACTTTTACTTAGTTTGAAAATTTTAAACAAAGTCAAATCAAGTTATTTCAATTACTTCCTTACACACAGGTAAATCTCGCGATAAGCCTTTCTATTCTATTAATTGTTCATCCGGGTCCGGACCGGGTCCGGACCGGGTCCATCATCAGACCCTAGATACTATCAAAACATATTTTTTTTTTTACTAATCTGATCCTTTATTCCTGACTGGCGGCCATATATACGAGGCTCATATTTGGTGGAGATACTTAACCGGGTATAAGGTATCCCCCTGTATATTAATCTGCCGCGCTTGAGTAAATCCCGAAATTCCTTCTAGGGCTCCCCTACTATTACACGTACTGCACAAAGTTGCTTTTCACAAGCGAGGAATGCGTTTTATATCTTTTTAATTCTAGTATGACTGAAAGGCGTTAGAAATCAAAATAGAGCAACGAGCTTCGTGGAGACGAATTATATTTTTTATTTTAATTTTTATGAACTTAAGCTTCTGTTATTTTAAACATTGCTGTCAATATTGAGAATAAATGTTCATTGTATAAAATAGCCCAGTAATTTTACGTTTTATCTGCGGAAAAAATCCTAGTGTGCTGAATTTTTGTATACACCTTTATTACGGCGTTGTAATGAAGATATAAATACGCACTTGTTATTGTATGAGCACCTTGTCGACTATGATTATTATTAATTATTAATTTCTTTGATATTGACCTGATGATTTGCCGTGCGGCCTGAGTACGCAGCTCAACTATGGTTGAATAGGTCAATGGCTGATCCATGCGTCTTACTCTATTTTACATTTGCGACATTTATTGATTATTTTATATTTGGACATATTACATCTTTTTAAATTTGACTGTGAGTGAAAGTGCTATTTGGATTTTATTTTCCATAAGTGGACCTCACAATATAACAATACAATGTCACAATATAACAATGTAAAAATCTTGCAGCTATCAGTAAGAACGGCGCATGATTGGTTAGCTCATGGCTGTGCAGCAATGACTCCAAACCTTTTATATTGTTTTCTTTGGTCGACTTCGTTCTCATTCAAGTCTCTTAGTGAAAAAAATATTGTAAACCGTATTATTATTTTTTAAAAGGAGCAACAATGGAGTTTCTTGCCAGATTCTTCTCCATGAAGGGTAGGCTGCACTTGGAACTGGCGACTAGAATCACTCGATTTTTTAATATTAAATATTGACTATTCATAAGTGCCTGTAAAATAAGTGCCTATATGAATAAAATATTTTTGAGTTTGAGTTTGAGTTTGATATGAAAATCGATATTGACGAAGTCACGAAAATCAGTTTTTCACAAATATCTCCAGACCTATTGCTCGGAGGTCAATAGAGGTTATTATAAAATTGTTTGTCGTAAAATTATCTACAAAAAATGCATCTTGCATTTTTCTGTAAAATTAACCGCTTTCGGAGTAGAGCGCTGAAAAACGCGACTAGAATGCACTCACATACTCATATCGTACACCAAGATGTAAACTCTATTGCTTTTTATTCATGTTGTGTCTTAAAAACTTATATCTGATTTGTTTTGTGAAAAATATACGTAGTAAATGTACGTACATTAGGTGACTTATCGTACTACAATTATCGTTAGTGAATACATAGATCTGTTGGTACTTCTCATAGCACGCACACAAATACTAAATCATTCTACATCATTTTTTTTAAACCAGGAAAAAACAATGTTGAAACAAAAATATACTCGACTGTTAGCCTCAACAAGTATCCATCCACAGTGCAAGAAAAATTCTCCATGCCATGATCGGATGTGATACAACTTAGCACTTTTTGGGAAAGGAAAAATGAATGTCATAAAGATTTTTGAAGAAAGACCCGATTTAGACAATTCTGCAGAAATATTCCAACAAGAGATTTGCTCTCAAGATGTCATTGTCAATGCTGGAATACATTTTCTACTAGCAATGAAACGGTGCTCCAAAATCAGAACATTCGTTAGGTTTATAATTACAGATACTGTAGCTTTGCTAAACTAACAAGACAAAGCCCAGCTGTGAAATTTCCATTATTACCACCTAATTAATCTTCATGTCTTTGCTTGCTAATTAGTCCATTCTCCACACCGTATAGGGCACGAGGAAAACTAAAATGTATAAATAGTTCAATTAAGTAATTTATTTTTAGATTTAACAGATTTCGGCGCAAATTATTACGAACGTAACATAATATATTATCTTCAAATATCATTTTAAAATAACAGCTTAAAATATCATTGATTACGCCTATTGTTATCCATACTTTGCTACAATAAATAATCATTATTATTAATCTCATATATAAAATTCTCGTGTCACAATGTTACCATACTCCTCGGAAACGGCTGGACCGATTTTTGTGAAATTTGGTGTGCATATCGGGTAGGTCTGAGAATCAACCAACATCTATTTTTTATACCCCATTTTTTTTATGGCAAAACAAAGTTTACCTGATCAGCTAGTAAATTAGTAAAATTGAGGTGTAAAAAAATATATTTATAAGTTACTAACTTATTAATTTTTAAAAACAACAATAAAAAATCGACTCCATTGAAATAGAACAGGGTCATTTTTAATAAATGACTAAAATGAAAGGGGATCCCAATATATTGTTCTTGGATTGAATAAGCGACCATTGAAATTTGACGTCTTATAATTGGATCTTTGACTAAAATTTTAAGACAAATTTAATAAAAAAAACATAATAATCGCTACATTTAATCATATAAACAACGAAAATAAATTGATAAACATTTTTACTTACTGAAAGTAGGATATCCCATCCTTTTTTATCGTTCTTGATGTAATATTTTCACAATGTTTAAATGGGCACTTAGGCATTTTTGACGTCCGTACGTGACGCGAGCCGCGCGAATACTATTTCGAAATGAAGGCACCATTCCAAATGATGCCTTCATTTTTTGCGGACAGTTTTAAGACGCTGATTGTGTATCTTGGGTTTTTTGTATATCAATGTTCTTTAAGGTTAATTCACTATAACCTTTTTATGGTAAACAGTTGGTTGACTGCCTCGGTGAGGCAGTGGTAGCGTATGCGACTGTTGTGCCTGAGGTCTCGGGTTCGATTTCCGGGTCGGACCATATGTTTGTGTGATCTGCAAATATTTGTTTCGGAGTTTGGGTGTTTTCTATGTAAAACATGTATGTATTTGCAAAAAAAAAAGTACATATATATATATATATAGGACGCGGCCTGACACGGGTCGTTCATTAAGTTCATTCAATGAAATCAAATCATATTTTTCAGGATCTGAATCGCATGTTTTAGTCCAATCAAATTAGACATTCAGGTAGGAAAGTGAAGCGAAACGCAAATTTTTTTTTCTTTGTGTAGGGGATACTTAGAAAAGCTTATTTTCGAGTTGTCGTATCATGAGACCTTGAGCCTTTTTTTGGGTGAAGGAAAAAACGGTTTTTTCGCTATAACTCTGCGAATTTTTGAGGCAAAGAAAAAAAATGCGTTTTGCTTCACTTTTCTACCTGAATGTCTAATTTGACTGGACTTGCATGCGATTCAGATCCTCCCCCAATTTTATGTCTAATTTGACTGGACTATGTGTGAAATATGGAATTTGAAAAAAATGTTTTTTTTTTCACATGCGATTCGGTAAGCAGGGTGAAGGACAGTTTTAAGTCGAATTTTGAACTATAGTTTATTTTTGAATTTTGATTTTAGAACACATATCTGACCAGTCAGCATGCGGCTATTAAAAATATTGTACAAAAGCTAATGGATACAGAACTCCTATCTAAACAACCTGAATGGAAAAAGAGTGTCAAAGACATAAGAGACATTATTGACACGGTTAGTATTAGTTGTTCCATCGACCTGCTTCTAGGTGGATACTTATTTGCGCTTCTGAGTTCTGAGTACATATGGCGTAGTATTGCGGCAACCTTATCTCCTATTCAATCACCAAGAGCTACCGCACTTACTAAACTTAAGTCTGCAAGCAAAACTTGAACGAAATAAATTGAATGCGATAGTGTTGACATGTGTGAATAAGTGTGATATTCAAATATCTTTCGATCGATGATTTGTACTCTAAACCCCCTTTTAAACCCCCGAGGCCTCGATAAAAAATAGTCACAACAATATTCGTGTTATACTATAACTAATGCACGTAATACATAAACATTTATCCTAATAAAAAGCTGATTTAGTTCATTATTGTTTGAAAGTGGGGTATCACATTTACACAGTATGTGCTTTTACAGAGCTACTGAGCTACCGTTATTGAACCCTACTAAAACTACACAATAAACATTTTCATCTGATATATTATCTTTTTCCACAGGTGGAATCAAATGGTTATAAAAATACAGAACTATGGAGATTACACTGGGACTGGCAACTGTACAAGACACTTGAATACCAGTACATAAAGACGCTTCTATCTTTACAAAGACATTTTCCATATGTTAAAGTGGATTTGGTATTACGGTAAGTCTTGAAACTTACATATTACTACATACATATTAAAAGTTAGCGTGAATTCTTTCGTAAGAACGCGCCCCTCGAGGAGACGACTCAGTTCCAGCACTGCGCAGCCGACTGGGACTCCATCCAACTTACGGGGGCATTTGAACGTGTGGTCTTGGAAACTCTTCCCGCCAGCAACCATTACTGCCATTCAAGCGGTTAAGGAGGTCTGGGGCGCAGTGGTCTCTTTCTGTGAAACTGTAATGTTCGATCCGGGGGTCCTGAAATCATATGGTCCGAGTCCACCCGAGAGTAGGACGCAGAAGGCCGTCGGGGTGGTTTTTAGTGGAAATACCACATACTGGTTCCTGCAACCCCTTTGAGCCGGAGATGCGATGGGATTATCCACGCCATCAACAAAAAAACAGAGTGAATTCTTGCACGCATTAAAAAAATCTGTAAATAAAAAACACATATAAACAATATTAAAAAGCATAAAAGAGATCAGTCGGGCGTCTCCTGTTCGTGTCTATCGCGTGATGATGATAGTCAGGTTCGCCTGTGTTCCGTAAACAAAACTTTTGCGACATATTTATTACCTATGTACGTATTTATAGCATGTCTATTCTCGCTGTTTCTACCTATATTCTTTAACAGATGGCACCGACTTGCCACTTTAATCGTGATAAAAAAATATTCAAAATTAAATATATTTCGCATACAAAATCAGTCAACACTGATTTTGTTATGCGAAATATATTTAATTTAGGTGTCAAGGCTAACGACTAATAACCAGAAATAGATAGCCAAATAATATATGCGAATACGTGTGCCCAGACTAGTTTTCGTTAATAATGTACCTTACCGGTACAAATCTTGGAAATTATTTTTGTTCTCGTTAGTCACTCTTGAACTTTTCGAATATTTTTTTTGTGATAGTGAACTTGCCTTTACCTGCTTAGAAAAAAGATTATATTTACAAACAGATCATGATCATCTTGCCTCTATCCCATAGTTATTTTAAAGTCGACACAAAGCTTTTTTACCCTGTTTCCTATATGATAAATATATAGGAAAAATATAATGATATAGGAAAAAGACTTCTAAACACATTCTATTTTTACTGAGCCCACCCATCCCATGTCAGGTGGTCAACTTCTACAAATAAATAAATCATCATCATCAGCCCGTTGCATTCCACTGCTGGACATAGGCCTCTCCCAAGGAACACCACAGAGCCCGGTCTGTTGCTTTCAGCATCCAGTCGCTGCCAGCCCTCTTACGTAAGTCGTCCCGCCATCTGGCCAGAGGGCGTCCCACACTACGTTTACCAAGACGCAGTCTCCACTCTAAAATACGCCTACTCCAGCGGTTGTCTGTCCTGCGACATATGTGACCAGCCCATTGCCACTTCATCCTACTAACTTTCAGAGCTATGTCGGTCACTTTGGTTCTCTGATGGATTAATTCATTACGAATTTTGTCCTTCAGAGAGACTCCAAGCATAGCTCTTTCCATGGCACGCTGAGCGACTTTGAGCTTCTGGATTAATCCTAGGGTCAATGTCCACGTCTTGGCACCGTACGTCATTACAGGGAGGACGCACTGGCTGAAGACTTTCGTCTTCAGGCTCTGTGGTATATCCGACGAAAATATGTGGTTTAACTTCCTGAACGCTGCCCATCCTAACTGGATCCTCCTATCGGCTTCCTTCTCGAAGTTGTATCTACCCAACTGCATTAGTTGCCAGAGATAGATGTATTCCTTGACAACTTCGAGAGGCGTGCCATCAATGATTACTTGTCCCGGAGCGACGAGGTCATTGTACATGACCTTCGTCTTGCTCAGGTTCATCTGAGACCAATTCGTTGGGAGGTTCTTGAACTTCCTGTAGCGATTCTGCCCTGATAACCATATCATCGGCAAACCTTTGGTGCGATATGTATTCACCGTTTATATTGATGCCCCGCCCGTTCCAGATTAGAGTCGTGAAGACGTCCTCTAATGCATTTGCAAACAGTTTCGGTGATATCACATCCCCCTGTCTTACTCCTCGATGCAAAGGAATCTGTCTTGTTTGACTATTCTGTACTTGGACGGACATAGTTGCGGCATCATACAAGCTCTTCAGCACCTCAATGTACCGGAAATCAACTTGGCACCGCTGCAAGGAGCCCAGAACAGACCAGGTCTCGACAGAGTCAAAGGCCTTTTCATAGTCCACAAAAGCTAGACACAGAGGCTGATTGTACTCCTGTGTCTTCTGTATGATCTGCGTCACAGTGTGTATGTGGTCTATGGTGCCAAATCCTCCGCGGAACCCGGCCTGCTCCGGTGGTTGGAAGTCGTCCAGCCGTCGCGCCAGCCTATTTGCGATAACCCTAGAGAACAACTTGTAGACGTGGCTCAGGAGCGATATAGGACGGTAGTTCTTGAGAAGGGTCTTGTCCCGTTTTTTTGAAAAATAAGACTACCAGGCTCCTGCTCCACGCTTGTGGAGTTCTCCCTTCGTGAAGAATGGAGTAAAAATGCGCTGCAGTTGCTTGAGGACGGGAGTTTCCCCTGCTCTTAAGAACTCAGTTGTAACTCCGTCTTCACCTGGGGCTTTTCCATTCTTTGGTTGTTTCAGGGCCAACTCAATTTCGTCAATGCTGACGTCGGGAAGTTCGTCAGTATAGTGCCGGACTAAAGCAGCTCGGGGGTCACAGGGGACGGGTTCAGGTAGCGGAGATTGTGAGGCATACAACCGGCCATAGAAGTCTTCCACCTCGTAAAGAATCTCTGGCTTAGAGGAGACGACTCGACCGTCAGCGGTCGTCAGCTTAGACATGCGGCTCCTCCCGAGACGCTTCGTGAATACTTTGGAACCTCGGTTTTGTTCTATTGCCTCTTTGATGAGGCCTGCGTGTATTGGAACTCCGGAGATCCCGCCGTACCGCTTTTCGAATGTCTTTCGTAAGTGCTCGCTCGTCGTCCGCCGTGGTCTGCATCTTTTCGCGTCTCTCTCTCATGAGTTCCAGTGTCTCACCCGAAAGTTTAGACTTCCTACCCATATGCGTATTCCGACAGAACCTTCTACCCACATCCCTCATGACCTCCACTACTCTACGTAAGTCCTCGTCAACGTCGCACTCGGTTTCCAGCACATCGAATCGGTTTTGAAGTTCCATTTGGAATCTTTCAGAGCCAGCAACAGTTTCGAGCAGAGTAGGCCAGAGCGTAGACTCTATCAGACGGGTGCGTTCCAGTTTTGAAATTTATGTTCAGAGTGCCTCGTACACGTCGGTGATCACTGCCGGTGTTGAACCTGTTGATCACGGAGACATCTCTGAATACATGTCTCTTATCCGTCACGATAAAGTCTATCTCATTTTTAGTCACGTTGTCGGGGGTCCGCCAGGTCCCCTTTCTCTGGGACTTCTTCTTGAAGAATGAATTCATGAAGAATAGCTCTTCTCGTTCCAAAAAGTTGATCAGCATCTGCCCCCTGTGATTTCTGCTCCCAATACCGTGTGGCCCCATAACCGATTCGGTGTCCGTGCGTACATCCACTTTGGCATTAAAGTCCCCCATGACAACATTGAAGTGTGCCCTTGAGTTGTTGTGCAGGGCTTTGTCAATTTCTTCGTAAAGAACTTCCACATCATCGTCAGAGTGTGTGGTAGTCGGCGCATATACCTGTACGACCTTTAGAGAGTATCTTTCAGTCAGTTTGAGTACGAGGTACGCTACCCTTGTCGAGATACTAGATATTTGTACAATGTTGCCAGTGAGGGCTTTGTTGACAAGAAATCCGACACCTTCTCGGAAGTAGAGTAGATGACCTGATTCCAGGGTCACTGTGTCCTCCTCCTCTCTCCGGACTTCAGATAGCCCCAGAACATGCCATCGTATCTTGTCCAACTCCACCTCCAATTCGGTCAAATGTTCGTTAAGCCTCAGAGTTCGTCCATTGTACGTAGCCAAGGTCAATTTGTTGTAGATATGGTAGCCGTCCGTAACCCGGGGATTCTTAGCACCCCGCGCCCCACCGACGCTGTGACCGCTACCGTAGCCAAGCCTGGTGAGGCGGCCGGAAACTAGGGGCCGTTCTTTAGGTGTGTTTGCCATTGAGAGGTAATGCCCTAATCACCACGCTGGGCAAGCGGGTTGGCGATCGCAGTAGATGAAGCATACCAGAAAACGCTGCTGCCCGTTCTCTGGTCTACGGAAGCTTCAGGTTTTCTGCTTCGTACATTTAGTCGCCTATTACAAAAACTAATAGTCTAAGTTATAAAATAAATAAATAATAATAAATAAATAATCTATATATAATATCTAAATAAATGTTCGTTCACCACATTTTTATCTCTGTCCGTCACATGACCATGCCTGGATTAACTGTTGCTCCTCTATCGTTCATCCACTGTTATTACTTTCGGCGTCCGTCCAATGTAGGTACTCATTGCTCACTCTTTCTATACTAATCATCAGAGGCGGATTAAATATGAAGAGCGCCCTAGGCAACCATCCCATTGGCGCCCTCCCCCATGATTCTAGCATCCATTTAATTTAACTACCTGCCAAGTTTTTTTTATTTTTTATTTCAACTTTATGCATAGATATTGCAAAGGCGGACTTAATGCCGTAGGCATTTTCTGCCAGTCAACCTTAGGGGGATGCAGACACAAACATGGTAGATGCACAGAGATTTAAAATATTTTTTTAATTACTCAATTATTAAATATTGCTTATATATACAGAATAATATAAAATATTGATACTACTACCCTACTACTAAACTATAATACTGCTACTATATAACACTTTAACATATATATACATACCTATACACACATATATATATATGCACACATACAAACATTTACATAAATATAACTACATACATACTATAAAAATTTGAATGGGAGAGGCTAAGATTGTGGTGGATCCGAAAAAGTGTCTAAAAAATGTTTCCGCAACAGATATAAATTTATATATAAATTATATAATATAAATATATAATATAAATTTCGGGTCCTAGGATTTCGAGCCAATACTAGCTTCGGGTGGTTTGAGGTCAATGTAAGAACAAGATCACAAATTTCTGCAAATGTCGTGGGACCTTGACACTGGATCCGCCCTTGAATATTTTGCAATCATGGCCGTGGCCCTCAGTTCTCTCACAGTGCAGTCAGTGTACCATCCCCACGCTGTCATGAGCATGTCTTCCGCATAGCTCGAGACGGCGACACCATCCAAGAAGGCACTTACACACTCAGTCATAGCCAATATTCCACAGGAACGGCCCTAAAGGCCAATAACGGATCTTATAACCGTTTTAGCATAATAAGACCGCCGTCGCAACATTTTTAGGTCGGTGGCTACCTGTCACGGCAAACAGGTCAATAAGATGCCAGTTTTGCCGCCGGGCTTCATGACGACATACCCGACGTTCAGGCAACCGGCATAGAGTGTAGGAGTCTCAACACTAACCCTTGCCCAACTACTTGTGTAGATGACTGCTCTTGCCAGACTTCTCCTTGCGCCTTTTCTTTTCAAAAGCATAATCACCAACCGTGCTGAAAAACACTTATTAAGATAACGTCCGACACACGATCGTTACTTTCTCGCGATAGACCTTTGTGGCCGGTGGACAGTGATACCCGTCCTGTGACCACGCTCAGTGGCATGAAGTGATGGAAGCACGCTTATTGTTACAATACTGCCGCCCTGTCCATACTTTATTGTATGCGGTCGGAGCCGCCGCCGCCCACTCCGGTGCACCATATGCCTTTCAATGGACAAATCTGGTCTTACTAAAACTTATAGAATAATCTCAACTACAGATGCAGTAGTAGTAGCTGCTACATTTTTGTATGGAAATAACACTAGTCGAACTAGAAGTACCTAGTGTTAATTTTTCTTTAATACGTGAGGCATAATTTTTGGAATGTTAAAAAATTTGGCGCCCCTAAGCAACCTCGCGCCCTTAAGCACATGCCTACTTTGCCTAAGGGTTAATCCGCCTCTGCTAATCATACCATACATCCATCTCAATATTCGCAATAATATCAAACATACGTAAGAGCGCTATGACGCATATTGTCAGTATCCATAACCAAATATGTATTATAATGTGAAAGAGATTAAAATGTTGATAATTGTATTCCAAATAAAGCAATCAAGTTTTAAAGGAAGTCATACTGACCTTCTTATCAATTTGGTTTAAGTAAACAACATTCACTGTAATCTTACTCATGAGAAATATGTTTTTGAACTCAAGAAATCATAGAATACTAGCTGACCCACTCAACTTCTTCTGCGTCTCTTTTCAATCATGCTCGCCTCTTATTGGTCTAGATCGTGATGTTAACTAAACCTATCTTAAGCACGCCGGCAATACACACATTTTAAAAAACTTGAAAATCGGTTAGATACTTTCGGAGTTCATCGTGAGCAACGTGAATGTACATATATACAACATAGATGTGAATGGATTTCTATTAAGAAACAATAACTTAGACTATTATTTTTACTCAAATATGGAAAGCTAAGCGTTTTTATAAAATAGTTATCACTTCTTATTTAGATGATCCATGAAGAAGCACTTGAAGTTTTATTAGTAGCGGTTCATGAATATTTAAAACTACATATTTGAACAGAACAGAAGTAGTTTACTTGTATCCTCATAAGTCCTGATGTTTTATAAACATAATATTTTAGTATCGACCTATCTTTAAAAAGAACAAACTGAAGTTTTTGTAAATTCTTAATATCTACCGAAGCTACGTATAGCGAAGGAGAGGGCTTAAGGAAATAATTTTTGTGATTCAATGTTTGGCGAATTAACGGTGCATCGTAGTCCCGAATGCGAAAAAGCAAACTTCTTACATAAAAAATAAATGTCTTCAGTCATTGATCTATATCTCAATGTCTTCAGTGGTCACAGTGTGCGCGTACAGCCAGCTATCGAAGAACTTCGAGTGCAACATTATCATCAGTTAAGACGTCTCGTATCAATGCCGGCTCAATTTGTAGGAGTACAACCTAATATAGTGGATACACAAACTATATTTGCAACTATCGTGGACAAGTAAGTAGAACAAATTGCATGATAACAAAAGCATCACCTGAAAAACAAATAAAATTGTACAAATACTGTTGAATTTTCAATTTTGCTGATAATTTAAAGGTGAATAGGGCGTAAAATCAAATAAAATTCACAGTCGTTAAATAATTGCTCGTTAAAGATTCATTGTACAAAATACCTGCAAGGCACGTCTCTGGTTTAACCAAAGGCTGCCTAATAGAAAATGCCTATTAGTGTAAGTTCGGCTGCACGGATGGCGTACTGGTTTTTGAATGCAACGATTGGCAATCCATTACAGGCATAGTTGGCTGGGCAATAAGGCCGTAAAACAGCTAGAAGCTGCTCTGTCTGCCCTAGAAGCTAGCTGCGAGTCGTGGACCCGCCGGGCAGCATTAGCATGCGTACCTGATTTAGACGCACTATGTACTCAACATCTGTCAGAACCAGATCACTGGGAATTGAACTTTAAAGCGTGCAAGGCATACGGACAGGCCGTGGCTAAAATGACTTTGTAAGTATAAACAATATGTTTTCAATAAAAATATTATAATTTAACACAAATAATTCGTAAGTCCTGCACTTTTATCGAAACTCTTTGCCGCTTGTGGTATTTTCAAACGGAAACGTCCTTTACAATTTAATAAAAGCTTACTCCAGTCTCAGTGGCTTTCACTTTTACCATCGGACTCTTTTGCTGATCTGCCTATAAGTATATCATAACAATAACATGATTGGTAATTAAAAGAGTTAATATAAAAATAGGTTTTAAAATACCCTGGACAATGTAGTAAAAAATTATAGCACCCCATTTACAACATTTTCAGTGAGGACGAAAAGATAGAATGGATATCAGTTGGCACAGCCACGCTCCGGCGTGAGTTCGAAGCTCAAACACGTAGTCTGTGGGCATGTCTCATGTCGTCTCTGATGGCAAGTTGCCGCGCTGACTCCTCCAAGCTAGATGCCTTCGTGGCGTCAGCGACGGTTATGCTCGAGAACAAGACATTGCCGAAAAACGCAAAGGAATTATCTGAGATGAGCGCCACGCAACAAGCCTTGCAGCAACAAATGCCCGAGGTGCGTTCAATATTATATTATTACACCCTGACTTATGTTCTCCGCATAGTAATTGATTACGAATTGGTCGCCTCTTGCAACACCCTTATGATGGATAAGGTCCATCCTATGGGTGTTGTAAGAGGCGACCAAGGAGCAAACTACTAAGGACAACATACTGCAGAACTGCAGACTCTTATCTAATTTGGCGTGTCTTGCTCAGAAATTTTATCAGTTTTGCAAAGTTTTGACGAAGAAAAACTAAAAAATGGCAAAATTCAGGAATAAATATTTTAAAAAATAACCTATCCACAGCTTTATTGCACCAAAAGTTTATCCTTTGAGAACAAAAAAAAGATACTTTAACTATGGCCACGACGCGACACCGTTGTTCTTTTTTTTTTTAATTGTCCCGGATTTGATAAGTTTCAATCAGACAACCCTACTGGCCAGTATAGTATAATAAGCTAAAACCTCCTTGCTAAAGAGAGGCCTACGTCTAGCAGTGGACTGTTAAAGGCTGTTGATTATGGTGATTTTATTATGTTGAAAACAAAAACGCCTCTTTAAACGGGAATTATTTTAAAAAAGTGATTGTAATAAATTAAAACATACGTATAAAAATTTATAAAGAACAATAATTTTAGCATTAGTAGCAGAGATTGCTCGATGACTTTTTAATGACCTAACAGAACTACTTGAGTTAACTTTTACAATTATTTTATCATTATTACAGTTTTTAATTATTTAAAAAAAAATGGATACAATAAAAAAGATCGTAATTATCTTTTACATAAGTGACTGTTTCCATTAAGCTTTAGTTTGTTAACGTCAAGAGTGCTAAAGTAAAGCTCTTTAATTTAAAGATGGAAAAGACAGTGGAAGCCTTGAAACGAAAAAGTCATATGTTACGTACTTGGGGCGGAGACACCTCGGTTGATGCTACTATGAGGGAATGGAAAAAAATTCACGAATTAATGCTAAGTCAACAGAAGCTGTTTGAACACCAGGTAAATTACTTTCTTTATACATTAAGTTACTACTAAGTTTATCTATAGTCTAGCTTGGCTCTAAACAACTGTGGAATATGCATTCAGAATATCGAATTCTCAGAAAATCTCAGAATTTTAGACCCTTTTTTTGTTAATTTTAACTCATTTTTTCTTAACAATGTTTGATAATCTCAAAAAAATCTCAAAGAAATGCGTTTTATTTGCAACAGTAACACATGACACGTCAGTAACTTTACATCACATGTGATGCTTAGAGATGAACAAAATATAGTGAAGAAAGTTTTGGGTACGGAAGTTGTTTTGAGAAAAGGGTAAGAATATGATGATGATAATGACCTGAGTAACTTTACATGACGTAACCTCGTTATGCACACTCAAATCAATTATTAAACAGCTGTGCCAGCTCAAAGCATCAATCAGGTGGTTGTGAATGACCTGTAATTTAATTTAGTACTTTAATAGATAGTCTTTGGATTAGACTCATTTAGTAAAATATGTATAGTAACGCCATCTATGTTTACTTTGTCGCAAAAATTAGCACTTTATGTAAACTGTGCATAATTATATTTAATAGGCTGAACTAGTAAAGTCAAGTTTGACTGGTGATTGGGAGAATTTAAACTCTACCGTTGAAGCTTGGACGTCGCGCTGGAGCCAAGCGAAGCCACGGCTCGAAGACACCCATGAAGTAGACTTTGCTGAGATGCTCGATAGATGTCGCTCAGTGTTCGATGCTCACGCGCAGTGGAACAAGTTTGTTAGCGATAGAGATGAGTTGTTGTGAGTATATTATAATGTACTTTGGCACATATTACTATATTAGATATTTGATGAATTAAGAAAGGCGTAAATAGATAATTTCTACTGTTGTACAGATACTTTCTCGTGCTGTTTTTCTGCCTGCAGCCTGCAGCCCAGTTATAGTACACAGTAAACAACTAAAAAGCTCTGCTACATGTCGTTGTGTGTCAAATGTCCTAAATGTTTATTTATATGTAATAGCATTATTAAAAACGAACCACATTTGAATAATTCTTCATCCATTTTAAGTCTGTGAAAAGCTTGCTGTAGTTTAAAATCTACTTTAAATATTTTTTTAATATAACATAAACTGAAATAAAAAACATTATGTATACATAATAAAAATAGTACTATAAAAACGATTTTAATCATTCTTTCCAGGAAAGAATGTCAGAAATTCAATATGGCTATGAAATCAACTGAGATTTGGGGACAAGCTGATAAACTTATGACCGAGTACAATAAACTGTGGACGACTCTGAAGGAGTACAATGAAGGTAATTGTAACATGACTTTTATTAGGGTTGTGCCTAGATATCGGATAATAAACGAAAAACTTTTGATATCAACTACCTCGGTGGTACTGTGGTAGCGTATGCGACTGCTGTGATCGTCTCGGCCTCGGGTTCGATGCCCGGGTCCGACTAAATGTTTGTATGATCTGCAAAGAGAACATTGAGTGTTTTCTGTGGAATATATTTTAAAAGTATATAATATGTATTTATATCACTTGTTTTACCCATAGTACAAGCTCTGCTTAGTTTGGACTTATCTAGTCCAAACTAAGCGTTGTGTGTCAGATGTCTGAGAAATATTATCTACTCGATGTCTATCGAGTAGATAATCTTGTAATTGTTAATCTGTCTAGTTTAACAAATTCAAGAAAAACCCAACTTTAAAAAAAAAAAAAAACAAAAAAAAAACGACATCAAGAACCGGACCAATTTGAAATTGGGACCACACGGGAAGCACCGGCTTTTAAATAAAAAAGATTCATCAAAATCGGTTCATCAGTCGAAAGATCTGAGGTAACAAACATAAAAAATACAGTCGAATTGATAACCTCCTCTTTTTTGAAGTTTGTTAAAAAGTCCGACCATAGTCTTTCTTTCTACTACAGAGCTTCGAATATCGCGTAGTATCTTAGATGAGGAGGACAGATAGCAGTCGCTCCGCTCAAAAAAATTGAAGTTCAGCTGTATCCCAATAGACTTAAAATTTACTGCAACCTAGTTTGAGAGTAACGGAAATTTTTAATAACCTATCTAGAGATAGATTATTTACTGGAACTCGAGATAGTAGATACTTTCATTGATATGCAGAATCATTTTCTAATTTTTGACAAGTTTTGTTCGTCAAAAAAAAGAAAAAATCCTCTTTTTAAAGTAAATTCAGACCGTTTTCAATATTGGATGGGAGGGGAGGGGAGTGATGTGGCGACTTCCACATACAGCGCAACAGAAATATACTACAGCGCCATCTACCGAAGTTACACTGAACTACGGAGTAACGAAGGAAACTAAGAAACTACCAATCCTGAATCGCGCAGTGAAAGTTCGCGCGCCAATTAAGATACATACAACATCTCAACATCAACCGCTGGGCAGTTGGCCCGCCAGGCATGATCACCTCGCCTGGTCGGAGGATCCTCCCTTTGTGTTGGAGGGACATCTCACCCGTCCCTCCACAGATGTTTTTAATAACCTATTTCTAATTAAAACAGGAGATTAGTCATGAATGCGGTCGTAAAGAAGTTTAAAAGTCGAGCTAAAGAAACTTTAACCCTCTGAACCATAAGCGTTATCTTTAATTAATATCTGTAGTATTTTTCCTGGCCGTAAAGAAGTTTAAAAGTCGAGCTAAAGAAACTTTAACCCTCTGAACCATAAGCGTTATCTTTAATTAATATCTGTAGTATTTTTCCTGGCCGTAAAGAAGTTTAAAAGTCGAGCTAAAGAAACTTTAACCCTCTGAACCATAAGCGTTATTTTTAATTAATATCTGTAGTATTTTTCCTGGCCGTAAAGAAGTTTATAAGTCGAGCTAAAGAAACTGTAACCCTCTGAACCATAAGCGTTATTTTTAATTAATATCTGTAGTATTTTCCTGAATAATGTGTTATCTTCTCTTATGATTAGAATTTGAGAATATCGCAGAGCAAGATTGGATAGTGTTCCAGAAGAAAATTCATTTGATCGATGAGTTCTCCATGAAATGGAAAAAGTGCCTGGAACCTTTCACCGCAGTTACTTTGTATATACAACAAGAGCTGGAGAAGTATTCGGTAAATAAATTATACAAATAAAATTATATTTGTTTTATTAATGGTCTATTAATAATGTCGGGTCTGCAAAAATACTAATTTTCAGTAGAGCAGTTTAAATATTGTTTTAAAGATAAAAAAAAAACAATCAAAGAACTGTGAGTGTTCAAATTTTTACTGAATGTTTAACTTGTGTTAAGTTACTTACTTTCAAATTTATATTATTAGTAAGGATACTTAAATGCTAATTTAACAGACATATTTTATTGAACTCCTGAATATTAACTACCGTAAAAGCTACAGATTTTAGAGCTTATGCTACACGCTCACCTGCTCAGGATGTTATTGAGGCCAATTTATTTATGGATCGTAACGAATCATTACGTATATCATTTTGGCTTGTGCTATTTTTGTTCTAAAATATATTGTAATGACATGACACATAAGTGCAGAAGTTTTTAAATCAATTCAAAGGCATTTTGATATAAAATAATAGATAAAAAAATGTATTGCACTGTGGCAAGGTGTATTCGTAGATATAACAACTCACTGAAAACAATAAACTATAATACGTTTTATTAATACATTTACTGGTGAATGGTGGTGACTGATTACGAGTACGGTGTTGTAAGAGGCGAGTAAAGGGCTCCTTTCTATGGAGAAGCCTGCGTACAACAGCAAACAGTTAACGGCTATTGTGTTGTCATTTAAATTACTAACAATTTTTATTCGAGTAATTTGTGACTGTGTTACAGTCATTTATTGCATAAAGAACAAAAAAATTACTTCGTAGTAACTTCGTAGCCGTAACCCAGACATATGTAATGTTCTTTAACGGCTTTTTATTGAAAAAAAGAACTACATATTTATCTATTCTTCTGTTCTAGGATTTGACGCCTTTGCTCAAATATCTCCGAGGAAATGAGTTCACGGAACGGCACTGGAGAGAAGTGTTCAGTCTTCTTGAGATGGAATATAAAGCGCCGGATTCACTGCAAGTTAGAGATATCCTTGGCGCTGCGCTTAACATTAGGAAACACATCAAAGCCTTGCAAGTAAATACAACATCATTTTTACATATTTACATTATGCAATGACTGTCTGCAAGGATGGCGTTGTGGTTTAAGCGTGCGTCGCCGTGACGTGACCCATACGCTACGTGTTGTGGGTTCGATCCCCGTATGGGACATCACTTCGCGTACCTACTTAATCCACAAATTGTTGTTCTGAATCTGCATGATTTTTATATAATCTTAATATAATCTGGATGTAAAGTCCCCAAAGACGCGACACAAGATATTATTCCTAAACGTGTATTGTCTTTTTGGAAAAAAGATGCACTTAGAAACAACTGCTTATGATTAAGTATGCTTCAAAAATGCCTTTATCTGAAGGTACTTTGAAATGTGGCACAACAAAGCGTGGCAGGGTACAGCTTTGCAATATTTTATAAAACCATTAATATAATATGCATTATAGATAATATAAATAAATCACAAGTGCTCTATATACATTTATATTTTTTTACATTTATTTATCTACGTAAAACCTAGTATGATGTACAGTATTTATAGTACTTCGTGTGTTTTTAGAAAATTTGTACATCGGCTTCAAGTGAGTTTACTATTAGAAGTGCTCTCAATGAACTAGAGATTTGGTTTGCGGGTGCTAAATTGGTTATTACGTATTATAATGACAAGGCAAAGCGACCCACTCCTATTGTGAAGGATTTCAAGGATATACTCAGTAAGGTAAGCTTTAGGACATTCATACATTTGATTTATTTTTATTAAAAATATTAATATACTACCTTTTGCCTGCGGCTCCGCCCGCGGATAGGTCGAATATCGCGGTGATTCTTCAAACTGACATAACTTTTTTATTTATGAACCAATTCAGATGAAACAAACACTAAATGTTAAATGAAGCAAACCACAACAGATTAGTGAAAACCGCATTCAAATCAGTTGAGCCGATCCAAAGATTAGCGCGCACAAACGCACAGACATACAGACAAACAGACAAAAATTCTAAAAATCATTGTTTTGGGTTCTATTGCTCATAAAGCCGTTCATAAAGCCCCCCACATAATAGTTTTCCTGGTATATGTTCCATGTACAGACAGTGACCAGTTACGATTTTTTATATGTATTGATGATGATAGTAAAAAGCACATCACATTAACCAGTTCTACCAGCGACTTTCTCAAAAAGGAGAAAAGATTTAGATTTTGAAAGGGTTATTAATGTGCATAAAGTCTTAATTTTGCAAAACTACTTATGCCATTTACTTACCATCGATAAGTGTTAAGATTTTGTTGATGACTAAAGCCATCATAGGGTAGCACAATTACGTTGTAAGCTTAACTAAACTACCAACCTTAGAATAATAACGCGTTATTATTCTAAGCTACCAACCGTAATGACTGATCTTCATTTATCTTTTACTTCACCAATTTATCTTTTCATCACTTTCCTATGTTCACGCTACTTCACAGCGTGTTTAATGAGAGTTTTTGTACAATATGTGAAGATCGAAGAACAGCAATGGGTGGTATCGTCTTTGTCTGGTGGCGTCGGCTCTGGTGGTGCAGACGCGTGTGGGGCGTGGGACTCGCGGCTGAGGTCTGCGCGGGCGCTACTACGAGCTACTCATCACGCGCAACGAAGGTATGTAACTGGAACTTTACTGCACGGCTGACCTACTGGTCTACCACGCCAACTGTAGTGGGTTCAAATCCCACATGGGACATCGCTTTGTGTGATCCACAAATTGTTGTTCTGAGTCTGGGTGTTCTTTGTGTGTGTTTCATGTATGTTTGTATAGTCCCCTGCGATACATGATATAGGTATATTCCAAATGCGATGTCGAACTTTGTATTTTCTAGTGAATCCAATATGTAGTTCCAGGAGGTGTGCATAAGTCGATAGATTTCTTACAATGTATGTAGTTATCCTATCTTATCCTACTAATATTATAAACGCGAAAGTTTGTAAGTATGGATGGATGTATGTTTGTTACTCTTTTACGCAAAAACTACTGAACGGATTTGTATGAAACTTTACAGTAATATAGCTTATACATCAGAATAACACATTGAATACTATTTACCGCGATAATCGACATACACGCGGGCGGAGCCGCAAGCAAAAACTAGTCACACTAATATGTAAAGGCGAAAGTTTGTGTGTATGTTTGTTACTTCTTTCCGCAAAATCTACTGAACGGATGTGGATGAAACTTTACAGTAATATAGCTTATACATCAGAATAACACATAGGATACTACTTGCCGCGATAACCGACATACACGCGGACGGAGCCGCGGGCAACAACAATGTAACATAAATTTTAGATTGTCGTTAGTAGTTTATATATCTCTGAAGGGATTTGGTCTGATCCTCCCGCGGCGGTGACCAGCCGTCTAGCCGGTAAACTTATTAGTCCAGTCGGGACAGACATTTAAATAGAAAAAAATCCGGGGAGTTTTTTTTTTAAACGTCGGGGGTGGTATAAATCTCGATTTTCGAACTAATCCCGGTAGAGGGTTCTCCGCCATCTTGTTTTAAGGTTAAATTATTTTCGTTTTTCTGAAATAACTCGTTAATTTTCAACTTTAGAGCAAAAATGTCAGTGTCCAAAGTTGTTGGAAATTTAATTTCTCACAAGTTTGGTCATTTTCATTTTTACGCTAGGATCAATATTTGCAGAGTTATACCATGAAGTTTATCAAAAAAATCGGAATGGGTGGAATTTTATTTTCTTGAAAATCAAAAAAAAAAGAATAAATAAAAAAATAAAAATTCAAAAATTATAAAAAAAAACAAATTATTCAAAAATTTAAAGTTTATCAAAAAGTTTTTTCTTGATAGTATAACCCTGCAAATATGCATAGTCATGATTTTCCACAGCGAGGTATACCTAAATGAGTATTCTAGAGTTCTAGACTACCTAAGTCATTAAATTACAACTTATCAATAACTATGC
The DNA here is from genome assembly GCA_949125395.1 of Diaphora mendica. Classification (NCBI taxonomy): domain Eukaryota; kingdom Metazoa; phylum Arthropoda; class Insecta; order Lepidoptera; family Erebidae; genus Diaphora; species Diaphora mendica. Next base: position 35,183,742 of record OX421310.1, on the reverse strand, counting down.
AATACTACTGTCTAACTCTGCAGTCTAATCATCATCATGTCTTTTTATAAACAAACGTTAACGACAATAGCATGTAATATGTCTATGTTCCAGTTGTTCTTAAAACCGAACAAATTGCCTAAAATATGAATGATTTCAATGAAAAAAAAACACGACAATAAAATTTTGTTGTTGTCGACATATGTGCGACAGATGTTCTGTCTATTTTGACCTAAAAGACATTTTGGTTCCCGGTGTCTCTAAAAACTGCAAAAGATAATGTTTGATCTCAGATTATCCAAATAATGTTTGATGTTATTTTAACGTTTTGAATACTGAATTAAATCAGGCAAGTAAAAGTGGAACAGGTATTTTTTATTTAGCAAATCCAAAAAGCTCATGAAAACGTTATCTGGGAGACACACCACTGGGAGAACTAATATGCATATTATCTTGTCCCTCCTTGTTTTGCAAGGCAATGAATATTTTAAATGTGGAAAACAAAATTACAAAAGGTAAATCTATATTTATAAAAGAGTAAGGTGACTGACATACCCAGAGATCAACGCACAGCCCAAACCGCTGAAGCTAGAATCCTGAAATTTTGCATGTAGGTTCTTTATATAACGTTAGTGAGCACTAAGAAAGGAATTTTCGAAATGACATCCCAGGGGTGTAAATCAGGGGATGAAAGTCTGCGTGAGCGAAGCCGCGTGTAAAAGCTAGTATTATATATTATGTACGTGATACACCCACATTAAAGTTACAGTTTATGGCTTCAGACTGCTGCCGCACGATTGTTTCGACGATTCTATAGAAACAGGAAACCTGAGAGGGATTGTTGGTAACTCAGATCAATAAAGATATACTTTTCCATTGGTCTGATGTTTGTAATGACTTGCTGTTCAAACGAACAAGAAGACTAACAAATGACATACGCTGTGCGTAAAAGTTCCAAAAAAATAATATAATAAAAAAAAGTCTGCTAACATGTGGCTGAGCACCGAAGATGTTTCTAGTTCGTTAAAACAACCATAACAATAGGCATTTCACTTTGCTGTTCCTGTAGAACAAACAGTCAAAAAAAGAAAAAAAATATATCATTGAATTCGATAAGTAAATAATAATTATGCTGCACAGGCTTTTATTTTAAACGCCAACCGAATTGTTTTATTACTATTTTTGATCCTAAATACAACAAACAGACTTATGCTCTCAAAGCTCGCATCCACGTCTTACATCATCTATCTCGTAGGTAATTCGTCGGGCTATACATGTTATTATTACTTATTATGTTTGTCATTATCGCGGTATTAGAAGATTTTGTGGGTCGCTTTGAATAACAAGTTTTGTGACACACTCTTCAGTCTTGACTTTTGACTAGCCATATACATACCTAATATTATAGACCAAATATAACAATTTTACATAAACTATAAAAATAGAAGAAAGATCACCAAAAAATCATCGTGTATATCTAGTGTTCTTCATGATGCAACATAAAAGCAAAGTAGAGTAGAATGCTGTCGTCACTAAGGATGTACGTAAAGCTGTATCGATAACGCGAGGTCACTGTCCTGAGATTTCAAATATGGCTACAAAATTAGGCGACGCCGACGTGCTATTAAGATACCCGACTAATTTAATTGCCTACTTGAAATAGAAAGTCTTCTATGATAGTCAAAATAATTTCACGTTCACGAGTTTAAGTGAAATATCGAAAAAGTTTGCTTACTTGCTGTATTGATCATTTCTATGAAATCATTCATGTTTCATGTTGTAATATAAATTTTCTAGTAATATGAGAAAGCTATTCGAAACGAAACAGAACTTTATAAATGCACTCTCACGTGGTCCCACTACTATTTGTTCGTTATGTTGAAAACACAACCTGTAGATTTATTACCAGTTCTTTAGCTTTTAATTTGATAAAATTGTTATAAGCACATTTCATTTTGTGAAATGACATTTTATATATATGCTTAAATTAAAAATATTATTTATTTTATTACTACGCACACACATGCTAAGAAACTACGCTACTTTTCGTCAGTATATCTCTTATTTCGTAACTTATACGATGCACACAGCGTTAACGTGTGTGTTTACTTGGAAATAGCTGAGTTTTTTTTTTGCTTCAACAAGAACAAGGCCGTGCGTTATCTACCTTTTTTTATTTGATCTGAGTTTACTAAGCTAAACTTAGAAGTTCCTTATAGGTACCATACACGTGTAATTTTAGCTATTAATTTCTGAAAAGGATAAAAAAAGCTTAGCCTACATAAAGATAAGGTACGGTATTTTTGTTAATACTAACCTCTGAGATAAAAAACGATTAATTAAATTCGATAGTTATTGCACATTACTGTTATGCGTAAAATATTTAAATGTTCATCATACTAATAGAATAGGTCACATATAGCATAGACATAGGCCTCTCCTTAGAAAGGAGGTTTTGATCTACTAAACCACGCTTGCCAGACAGGTTGGAATAAGATTTGTTTCAAGATTTCCTTCTCTTGATGCAGTGATGTTGTCCTGCATACGACACTCACGTGATGAAAAGGAGTAGTGACCTGTGGGTGACGCTCCGTGTTCTTATAAATTTTCTTTGTTTTTTATTCATTTAAATAATTAAATGTAGTAATGTTTAGTTTCCCCGACTAAGAGGTTAGATAAAATCACTTGGGGAAGGTGCATTAAAAGGTGCAGTAAAATAAAAACTATAATATTTAACGATACTTAGAAGCTACCATGCGAGGTGGAATCTGAGATCTACTGAGTGAATTGTCAAATTTGGTAGTTAATAAACGATGATCATCACCGATTCTAATATCAGTAATATTAATATATTATGCTTACTGAAAACTTCTTGGAGTTCACTGCTAGCAAAGTGTTGCCAAGACGAGACCTTATGTCTCACACTGTCAAAAATTAATATCAGACCTCATGTAGAGACAAGGTTCTATCTCTACACGCGCTAGACGTACACGGTAGGGTGTACCTGACAGTTCCACCTGTACAATTACAACCGTCAGGTTAGCTTGAGCAGAGTAGAAGACATCCCTGCACAGTAAAATTGTGCAACGTCGTGTACGGTTTACCTGTAACGTTCAACTGTATAGGCAAACCTGTCAGGTAAACGTGCGTGGCTAGCTTAACTCTGCAAATCAAACATATTTTTGTTGTACATTTTATTATCAGTTTAAAAACTTGATATGCTTATTTTTTTATTTTTTCGAGTATTATAAACATGAAACGTTTTGAATATTGCAAATAATGGTACATTTCCTAACTTTTACCGATACGTGTTACGATCTTTTACATTATATTCGCATATTAAGATCGAATTCATCTGAATTTCATCAGGTTATCGAGCGTGAATAGTTCCACTCTATCAAGTGTAGAGTCTGCCATTAGAGTAGATTCACTTTCGATCACGATAAATAAGAATTACCGAAAAATATAAAATTCCTTAAAACAAAAAGAACAGTAACCTCTATTAGTGAGTAACTATGTGATAACTGTGTGTGATAAAATAAAGAGATTCTACGACTGTGCGATTCACTGAACCGCTAATCATCATTTTATTATTTCTGGTGTAGTTCATTCAATGTTCTCTTTTGTTTGTCGATAAGCCGGTCACATAATTCGGTAGCTATATATAATAATAAAACATAAATAATAATTAAAAAACAGCACTAAATCAGGATATTTAGTAAGTTTTTAAGTAATATGTTATTCATATTATTGTAAGGTTTACTTGAATTTATAAACATCTCATTCATTTAACCCACAAGTGCACAACTCATTCAGTATTGAACAAGATACTGAAATAAAATGAAATCATTTATTCTTTAATTAGGTTACATGAACACTTTTGCAAGTTAAACTTTTTTTGAGCAGATGAGTTCGGCCTTTCCTAACTGGACTAGCCCTGAGAAGAAAGGACGAAACAAACTCAGGAATCACCGTCTCTTTTAAAGTCCAGACAATATGTAAAAGATATTATTTCAATAAAAGAAATACGATAATTACTATTTGAGTCACAATTACAATAATCAGTAAAGATAATAATTTAAAAAAAAATGTCAACAATAGCAATAATTTAAAATGAATTTGTTTCAAGCTATAAATTATCGTCACATCAAAATAAATTTAAACATTCAAAATAAACAGCATGTGCAGAATGGGCAGCTCAATCCCAGGCGGTTTTATCATCAAGATATTCTGCTATGGTATAATACCCCTTTGTGGATAACTTAGATTTTATGGTATTCTTAAATTTCTTTACTGGCAAATTCCTAATATCAATAGGGAGTTTATTGTAAAAGCGTATACATTGTCCCATGAACGAGTTGCCTACTCTGTGGAGACGAGTGACGTGAACACTAAGATTATGTTTGTTTCTGGTATTTACAGAATGAACATCACTGATTTTAGGAAACTTTGATATATTTTTTTGAACATAAACTAAATTTTCGTATATATATTGCGAAGATACAGTCAGAATATTTATCTCTTTAAATTTGGAACGGAGAGAAACTCGAGGGCCTAATTTATAAATGGCTCGTACGGCGCGTTTTTGTAATTTTCTGCACAGTTACCCCAGAGTAGGATACCGTAACTCATTATGCTATGAAAGTAACTGAAGTAAACTATTCTAGCTGTATCAACATCAGTTAAATGTTGAATCTTTTTTACAGCAAAAGCCGCTGAGCTTAGCCTACCGGATAGTTTTTCTATTTGGGGACCCCATTGTAACTTAGCGTCGATAGTAATACCTAAAAATACAGTAGATTCCACAGGATCCAACTCTAGTCTATTCAATCGAACATTGGTTGTAACATGCCTAACGTTTGGTGTAGAGAATTTAATGAATTTAGTTTTCTTCTCATTAAGGAGAAGTTTATTTGTATTAAACCAATGTACTACTTTCAAGAGTGCACTGTTGACTTCGGTACAACTGTCAAGTTGACGCCTAACTTTAAAAATTAAGGATGTGTCATCCGCGAACAATACATTCTCATGATTGTCACTTACATAATAAGCTAGATCATTTATATATATGAGAAACAGAAATGGCCCTATAATGGAACTCTGTGGGACGCCCAGAAATTTACTGCATTACTGCAAGACAGACTCACAAAATCGTGAATAACATAACCCTTTCTTGGCATCCTGATAAAAGAAGATGACATATCGTGATTTGTCCATTTCTTTCAAAATAAAGAGCATTTACTATTGAAGTTCTGTGTCTCACCGTGCTTTGACATGCTTGAGAGTGTAATAAATGTGCATCTTCATCAAAATCTAAACTTTGACAAAATAAACATCTTTGATCAGCTCTCATTACTCATTCATTACTAACCGTGGGTGTTAGTAAACTGTTTTACTTTTGTAGAAAAAGTCCTATAAAAGTAATGTATAGTTGTATATCAGTGCAGTAGGTAAATTATACGTATCTGGGGGCACGGTCGTGCCCCCGCCAAGGCGAGCCAAGCGTAGCGCAAGGGCACTACCTACCTTTTCTCGAAGTGTTTCGTCGTTTTTTTGAACCCTCATAACTTTGGTTCCCGATATACCAGGTCGTTCAAATTTTCAGAATAGAATGTTACCAATAGACTAATGAAGTGTACAAAGTTTCAATTTTATAGCTTTGATACTTTAGATTTTATCGATACCTAAAAAACACCGATTTCGTCACTGACACACTGATGATCATCAAAATTGTTAGGGTACTTCCTGAAGTGCTAGAACCCTGAAATTTGGTATGTAAACTAATTTTAGTATACAAACAACAAAAAAATTCATTAACCTATTACTTTTGCCCCCCACTCCCCAAATTGGGGGGGTGGTAGTTTGTATGAGACTTTCACAAATGTTTATGCTAGAGGTTTTATTTTTGGTACACGGACTTTTTCGAAAGAAGAAAGAAGATGTACAAGAAATACAGCCCAAAAAAAGAAAACAAAAACTGCCTTAAGAAACTTACAAAAAGAAATGAAATCCCACCAAAAACATTTTCATGTAAAATGTTGCCAAGACTACTGCATATGGCTTACCCTGTGAAAAAGATATCTGATCTCATGTAGAGCCAAGGTTCTGTATCTACACGCCCTAACTCTACCAACCCTAACTTCATAAACTCTACGTCTCAGTAAAAATGTATGGCTTGGCTGTTTCGTTACTTCAGAAACTAAATATATTCGTTACTTCAGAAACTAAATATACGTATAAGACATTACTTCAGAAACTAGATATTTGCAAACACAAAAGGCGTTCGTTTCCCCCCTTCGTGACGGTATGGTAGCGAAACGGCGAAGCCATACATTTTTACTGAGATGTAGAGTTTGTGAAGTTAGGGTTTGTGAAGTTAGGGTTGGTAGAGTTAGGGCGTGTAGATACAGAACCTTGGCTCTACATGAGATCTGATATCTTTATCACAGGGTAAGCCATATGCAGTCGTCTTGGCAACATTTTACATAAAAATGTTTTTGGTGGGATTGTACATTGCCTAAAAAGAAACCTTTGTAATCCATACTAACATTATAATTCAAAAGCTACTCTGTCGGTGTTACGCCTTCACGACTAAACCGCTGCACCGATTTGTATGAATTTCGGTTTAGAGATAGATTAGGCCTTGGCCTTATACGCGGGCAAAAGCAAATTCTCTGACCTACCCGATTTGCACACAAAATTTCATAAAAATCGATCTAGCCGATTCAGAGGAGTTTGGTAACAAACACCATGACACGAGAATTTTATATACAACTAGCTGATCCTGCAAACGTTGTTTTGCCAAAAAAAATATGGGGTATAAAAAATAGATGTTGGTCGATTCTCAGACCTACCCGATATGCACACCAAATTTCATAAAAATCGGTCCAGCCGTTTCAGAGGAGTATGGTAACTAACATTGTGACACGAGAATTTTATATATAAGATTACGAGTAGATATTAGTATAAAAGGCGGAATTTAATTTCACAAGTTAACCAAAAATGTGTACTGCTATCTCTCCATTGCAGCATTGATGTTATTGATCCATAGTATCATTAGTTAAACAATGGTACATTAGTAAGTAGCACGAAAGTTACATAACGCAAAGTTATAATTTGAATGATACTAAGTAGGTATAATTTCTCGTACTCTGTGCTCGTATACAATAACTACGAAATAGTTATGATAACATACAAAATTAAATTCGTTTATACAAGATAGAGGTCGTGGCAACACACGTTAAACTTTATTTAATTAGGGACAATCGCACAAATCAGTTTAGTGGTGGTTACTATAGGTAGTGGTTTGGAATATATTTTTGATCATTAACCGACTTCCAAAAGGAGGAGGTTCTCAATTTCATCGGGTTTTTTTTATCCTTGTACCTACACTGATTACTCCGTCAATTGTGGACCGATTTTGAAAATAATTTTTTTATTCGAAAGGGTATGCTCCCTATGTTTTTTTTTCTTTCTTAAAAAACACACTTACACAACTTACAGTATTTACATTTGGTAGTCATCAGTTAATGATGATGAGCTGATGATGGAAGATAAAACTAAAGGTTAGGAGATGGAAGATAAATCTTTAAATGTCATGTGTATGTATGTTATCTTTAGTCGTATTCTTTCAAGTTAATTACATATTAAATTTGATAGAAATCGTTTGAGCTTGAACGTAAATCATTTTCATTGCCATAGAATGTCTCTAACAGTTATTTAAAAACATAACTAAATTAATTTATTTGGATTAACTATTTTCAATCTTAAAACGAACACCAGTCTAGTATGTTTATGGGTTAAGGGAGAAACTCTTTGAGAATAATATCATCAATAGTTGTTTTTTTTTATAATCGAATAGACCATTATACGAGATAAGTGGTCCTACTGCAAATGTTGTAAAATAACTACTTACTTTAAAGTATTTAGGAACAAGTCAAAAGATACACACGTTAAGCAATCTATAATATAATACAAATGTATTTCAAATCATTTAAAATATATGGTTTTTATCAATTATTTTTTAAGTTTTAAATATGGCGTTTCTAGTCTTGAAACTGATTAAAAGGTTATCGTTGAAACTGTTGAATTTGTAACAAGTTATCGTCTAGTAATAATGCCGCGGGTATATTTAATGACGCCATATTCTTTACACCAATTAGATCATCGTTCATGGCTACAAGTTGTAGCCACGAGGAGACCTTATAAAAACGTTAACCAATCAACTTGAAACTTGTTGTGGTTACGTACCAGAAACAAAACTCAGAATACCCGCCCAAAAGTAGTCATCATGTCAATATAGCCATCATTGTTACTGAGTGTGTAATTGCTAGCTGCTGAGTATATGTATAACGTCATTTCTTTTAGTTTCAGCACTTGATCTCATATCAATTTATTTGATCTGAGCACCTGATAAACATTAACTCCAAAATGTCACTATTTTTTTTTTGCATTTCAATAAAAACACAAAGTATTCTTTTGAAGCATAGGCTTTTTTTAAAGGAGTGACATCTTTAAAACAATTTATAGTTAGATTTAAATAAATTAAATTAAAAAGCTTTTTAAAAACAAGGTTTTACTGGAATGCCTCGAGACGAATCAAACGAGTCCAAACTCGATGATGTTGCGACGTTTCTTCACAGAGTTCCTATGGCCACCTTCCAGCTCCAGCATCAGATCAGCTCCACGTCATTATAATATTGTATTGTCACGCTGTATACATATGCTTGCAAAATTTCAGGAAAATCGGTTGAAGATGTCTGCTTCAAAATTGAGTTGCAAGATTCCACCCGAACATACAATATGATATATACATATGATAGTTAAAGATTTATCCTCCAACTACTAACCGTTAAAGACTTGTACCTTACATCATCAGCTCATCATCATAAAATGATGACTACCTTCTTCAACTTCAACTTCAACAGTTAGGAATTAGAGGATGATTTCAATATTACACGTACGTTTAGACCTTCATTTGTATTCTTGATGATGAAATTTTATGAAATAGTTCAACTTACTACTTACCTACGATTGTTTGCACTAAAAACTGAAAAATAAAAACTTTTTATAAAAAAAAAAACCTACTTCCAAAAAACATCCAACGAAAACTCTCTGCCAAAAAAACACTTAAAAGCGTAAAATAAACTGGTTCTTCATAAATTGCCTATACCTAATTCTTTATTCATTTAAATAGTAGTATTATAATGTGTGCTAGGTACCTAAAATCTGTTTGAAGTCGGTGCTAAGCCAAAAAGAATACAAACGAACAATTACAAAAGTCTAAGCGATAGTTACTTGGCACCGACTTCAAACAGATTCTAGTTACCTAGCACACATTATAATACTACTATTTAAATGAATAAAGAATTAGGTATAGGCAATTTATGAAGAACCAGTTTATTTTACGCTTTTAAGTGTTTTTTTGGCAGAGAGTTTTCGTTGGATGTTTTTTTGGAAGTCGGTTTTTTTTTATAAAAAGTTTTTACTATGGTCACGACTGAGCGACCCGACACCATTGTCCTTTTTTTTTAGAATTGTTCCGGATTTGATAAGTTTCTATCTGGCAACCCTACGTGTACATATAAGTTCGCCAAAGAGTCACTAATTCAGGTCATAGGTCACTATTTGCATCTATACCAATAACTAAAATTGAAGTGTCTGTTTGTAATTTCAAATTAACAGTTTTTTACTAAATGCATATGAGGATGACGGTCTGTCTGTTTGTTCAGGCTAATCTCTAGAAAGGGTGGAACGATTTCGACGGGCCTTTCACTGGCAGATAGCTGATGATATAAGAAGTCACTTACATATTCGTACTTGCCCCATGGCAAAATTAAAATTATATCGACATGGCATGACTTTTACGCCTTGAAAATGCCATGTCCTAACCAAATGTCAGTCAGGTGAAGATTAATTAATACGCTCTGTTTTGTTTATTGCATGGTGTCGTAACAAACATTTTGCAATAAGCATTAGTGCTCACAAGACTTGATTTTGTCTAGGCATCATTGTCATATACCTTCTAGTATTTTCTAGGAAGTTTAGACTACCTGTTTTTATAATTAATACACACATGCTTATTGTTGTATTTATAAACATCTAGCTACAATTATTAACTTAGTATGGTTTGATAAACTACTTGCTTATGCATTAAAATTAAACTACTTGCGTTTCTGCCCTCGTGTAAGTACCTATATATCGGTTATCGCGGGAAAGAGTAGTCTATGTATATTATTCCATAAGAATCAAAGTATCTCCATGCCAAATTTCATTCAAATCGGTGCAGCGGTTTAAGCGTGAAATACCTCTTTTAATACATTATTCCGCAACTCCGTACAAAAATCATGCGACAAGGGAGAAAAATCGGGGGTTGCTACCGCCTCCCCTTCACCAGTACTCAGTTGGACAGCTTACAAGTGACGGCATAGAGCTGAATGTTTTTGTTTTATGCTAGGGCTGCCATCTCAAAAATTGAGAAACCAGGACAATAAGCGTAAAATCCCCGGATTTTTAAGGTCAAAACCCGGCCATTTTCATATTTTATTTAATTAAATTAAAAGAAAAATATTTCAATCAGTCGAAATTTCTTTTATTTATTTTCATATCTAGTTTTAATAAAATTTAAGTATTTATTTTTCGTCAAAATCAGTCATAGAAAAGTAAAATCTCACAGTTCTGAAAACAGTTTTTCAAATAGTAGTATACTTTTCAAAACCGTTTTTTTAAAGCACTCTAATTTGACAAAAATATATTTAAGTTGACACTTATAAGATATCTTTCTAGTATTCGAGCTCTAATTCAAATTCATTTATTTAATTACTAGCTGACCCGGCGAACTTCGTACCGCCATATTTACATATCTGTCTCAGCTTCCCACAGGCAGTGTACAGTCGTGGACAAAAAAAAAACACTTATATTTTTTTCTTTATAGCAAAAAAAGAATGAATGAAATCGGACTATGTGTTATTGAATTACAACTAAGTACATATTTTGACTTTCATCCCGTCTCTCCAGGAAACCGTGCTGAATTTCGGGATAAAAAGTATCCTATGTCCTACCTCGTAGTATGAACTCAAATCACGCCAAGTTTAATTTGAATCCGTTTAGTAGTTTCGGCGTGATGCGCGGCCAAGATACAGACAGACAGACAGACAGACAAAAATGAAAAAAATTACAGTTTTGGTTTCAGTATCGATTATAGAGAGCCCTTCAAAAAATATTTCAAAATATCTTTAATGTACAGAATTGGACCTGTTACATTTTTATTATAAGTATAGAAGACACTTAGTGACAATTATCAATGTTAAATTGAAGCTACAGTTAAATATCATAGATCGACACAAACAGACACCACAGATGTACTGTATTGCCAAGGTGGTGTGCTTCACGACCGAGGGCCTATTTTTAAATTTTTTGCGAAACGATATAAAATTCAAATGGAATTTAGTTAAAAATAGTGAAAAGCTAAAGCAATGGGTCATAAATTTCTTAAACGTGAAAAAAAGCAGTTATGATCAATTCACTTGGGCCCTCAGTTCAGACGCTTGAAAAAAATGGTAGCCTAGATCTCAAAGTACTGCCTCTAGGTAGTCTAGGTCAATGATTTTTGCTTAAGAATTTAGTTAAGAATTTCTTAAAACTTTTAAGAAAATCCAAAACTGTACAGTACGACATTACGGATTAACGGCGGCATAATATAGGGCCCTCAGTTCAGTAACGAGTAACGTCTCGACGGAGGAATTTGCAAAAATGCAATTATCTGAACAAATACGTTACTAAGACTTTATAATAATTTCGTTACTTAAATACCTCTGTGAATCAGCAAAGCGACTGCGACGCAATTGCGATTTTTTTTTCGCAATTTTGCAAATTAGTAAGTAGGTAGGTACTAACAAATAGCTTTGCAAATAAGTAATAACAAAAAGTATGTCTTACGGGCAATGTCTTACAAAAAATATATCTCGTCGATCTAATAAAGCCTGTACTTACTTGTATTTAAAGGTTTACGCTTGTTTTTTTAGAACTTCGTGAATAGATCTATGGCTTACTTACTTGAAAATGAGGAGCAGCTGTACGCAAACTACATGTCAGTGTAGGTACGTAAAGCCAGAGCGGCATTTCCTCGGCATTCTCCATAAATTAATATCATATCCGAGTATTCACTAGCCGTATAACCAAATCGAGGCATTGTTTCATTTACACTCACACAAAGTAATCGTTAAATAACAACTAAGTACTAACAAACCTAATTAATGAGTCCTGTCCCTGTCCTGTCACTATTAAAGCAGTTTTTCGCACTAATCACTTTAAAATACCTATTATTTATTAATAATCAAAACAAACAGTACATAGAGCTTCCGCGCCGGCTACTTCAAACGTGCAACGACGCGAACACGTCACGGGTTCGCGTATTGCGACACACTGACCGCCGACTAATCAAATGCAGTTTTTTACGCTTGAAGTTAGAAAAGGATAGAAAAGATATTTTCGGTTGCCCTTTACTCTCCCGGGTAATTCCTTCCAGCAATATCTACCTATTGTTTTTAACAATTTTTTTGATTACGTGTGTGAGGTTCTTATTGCTTAGACATAAGGTATATTTTAGAGTGAAAATTATTTCAGTAGTTAGACCTAAGGTCGTTAACCCGTTGATGATAGCGATGCATTCAACATATCGTGTAGTAAATTTCAAAAACGAAAAGTAGTGTCCTGTGGCTAAACTACTGAACCGATTTCATTGAAACTTTGTAGGTGGACTTGTAACGTGTGTAGGTATACCTAGTTAAAAAAACTCTTGCTTTGTGGTATCCACCTTGTATACACGATACATATACCAAAACTAGCTGAGTCCCGCGGTGTCACCCGCGGGTATTGTCGTACCGCGGGTGACGCCGCGGGGCGAAGCTAGTCTGCAGCAGTGCCCAAGTTACTCCTTACATCATAAGCTACCTATCAGTAAAAGTCCTGTCAAAATCGGTCTAGCCGTTCCAGAGCTTAGTCGGTACAAACAGACAGTAAAAAATAAAAATAAAATAGGTATATGTACCGTGTATACATATGCGTTTAGTAAAAAGCGGTTTTTTTATATTACAAACAGACACTCCAATTTTATTTATTGGTATGGTATATGTACCGTGTATACATACATATGCATTTATTTGTATGGATAATATTTTTTACAATTTTTAGTCTGTCTGTCCGTTTGTTCCGGCTTGACCGATTTTAACGGGACTTTCACTGATAGATAGCTGATGATATAATGAGTAACTTAGGCTACTTTTTTAAAACTAGCTTTGCCCCGCGGCGATACCCGCGGTACGACAACAACCGCGGGACCCAGCTAGTACCAGATTTAGACGCGCAGCTTTAGTGACTGTTCACTAGCAAATGAAGTTAGCGGTTCGCGTCGCTGTCGCGCAGGTGTGCACGATAAGTTTCGCGTCGTGGACGCTCCCGCTTCGCGTCCCGCGTCCCGCGTCGCTGACGCGTAGGTTTGAACGATCCTGAGAACAAGCGCAGTCTAATAAATTGAAAGACGTTAAGATGGCTTACTAATAACAGTAAGTAACATAATTTTTGAAACCCGGACTGTCCCGAACTACGAATGAAAATCCGGACGACGAATGAAACCCCGACCGGACGCTCCCCGGACGCCCTCTAAACTAGGACAAATCCGGGGAAATCCGGACGAATGGCAGCCTTATTTTATGCCCCTGTATCTTTCTAATTTTTATTTATTTTATCTTTTTAAAAAGGTCTCCCGGTGGTTCAGATGACCCATCAATTTTCGACACGGGCCCATAGTCTATTACTTTGTCCCGCGGTGTGATCCGCGGTCTCAGACCAAAAAAAAGTCGACAATAACCGCGGGTAACACCGCGGGGCTCAGCTAGTTAACAATTTACCTAACTGAATCCGAATCTAGTAGTTACAAAGCATTTCAGTTAATATCTAAATCTATTTTTAGGTGACGAAACTAGTCAACGCTAGAAAAAGTTTAAAAAACTATAACCTGACTCTCCTCACTACATAAAAGCTTTCGATGAAATTTACAATATATATAGCCTATGTATGTCAATCCGTTCAATTCTTTAGCCGCTACGGTGAAACATACAAACATACATAGACTGCCAAAACTATTGACCTTTCCTTTTGGCTATGCCGTAGTCGGGTAATAAAAGTATGAAAACATTAAAGAACTACTACATGTAGGTGTGTGTGTGATGTAATTTACATAACACACCTACTTGAGCGTTGGATATACCGAAGTTATTTTATTCCTTGAAAAAGTGCGTTTCATTCCAGTTGGAAGTCAATTATGAATGAATGTTCTTAATACATTAATAAAATATTTAAGTTGTTGGCTCTTTCTGTCTGGGTCATTTAGATCGCGGATGTATGTTATCAGCGACGGATGTAAGGGCGGTATACGACCGAACAGTTCATATCTATCAGTTGTTATAACGGCAATCAACCAAAGTAACCTCGTAAAATCTATATTCGTTTCAATGTTTAGTTAGAGCTGCCTAGACGCAAAACATTATTCACATTAAATTTTGATTATCGACTCAGTTAATCTGCAAACAAGCGCGAAATAATAATAATTGTTGTAATAGGTATGTAAAATAAAGTATCTATGTAACAGAACTAGCAACTTGTTGTTATAATAGTGACCAAAAGAAAAAAGCAAAGCGCATCCCGAAATGCGGTGTTATTTCTGTTGCTTAGTGCCCATTTCGGAGAACGGACTGAGAGGCGGGGGCGCGGGCGGGAGCGGTCGTCGCCTCGCACAGGGCCGCATTCCACCATGATTTATTTACCTGGTCCCCGCAATAAATAAAAACAGGAATTTATGATAAAAATCCAGATACAATAAAGGTCTGATTTCATGATCAAAAATGCCAATTACGATCACTTTGCAAATTGTAAAAAGGCTAACTGATGTTAATGTTTTCGCACCGCAATTCAAGTTAACTTGAAGTTCGAAAGTACTTCCTTGAGAACAAAGTTCGATAACTATAGTTCATCTAATCTAAGAAGTGTATGACAGTTCTGAAAGATTGGAAAATACGGAAGATGACAAAGGAATCAAAATTAAAATAATGTTGCGAATTCCCTTTCACAAAAAAAAACCGTGTGGTGTCGTGGGACACCAGATAGGAACGAAGTTCCTTATTATAAAAATATTAATCTCAAGGTCTATTCGAGGTATAAAGAAAATAATTATTCGGGTATACATTTTTTTTTATGATTTTTTGCATTGATAAAAATAAGACTACTTTACAAAATTATCTTAACACCTTTATTTTATTTACAATCAATATATATAAAAATCAATGCCGTTGCAATTTTCGTTGTAATTATATACGTCAGGAACGGGCTCACCTTTCCAAACCAAATGTTTAGGCTTTGTTCGGACTATTTAATAGATGGTTTATGTGAAATTTGCACAAAATCGGGAGAGCGGTTCTTCATTTATCACATTTTTTGTAATAACCGACATACACGCGGGTGGAGCCGCGGGCAACAGCTAGTGATTTATAAAAATATATATCAAACTGCAATAATAATAACAGTCATCACGTAGACTATACATTAGACACTGTATAGCCATCATACGTATACTATACATAAAAATCTTACGTTTTTTTTAACGTTACGGACGTTTTTGCTGGACGCTCCATAAGGAACTTCGTTCCAAAACCTCTACGGTTTATACGTTTACGGTTAATAAGAGAAAAAACCTATTTTAACTGACTTCAAAAAAAGGAAGAGGTTCTCAATTCGACTGTATTTTTTAAGCTATTGCATAGATTTTATAGCGGGCTTTGAGGCATTTGAGCTTGGCGACCGAATCAAGAAATTCCGTAACGTAACGCTAATAAAACCTGACACCCGAAGCTCATTCGGATCGATACGAGCTGCTCCGAACGATTAATCAACGAATCTGTCTGTCTCTGTCAGAGACAGTCTGGGTTTGCGCAAGTATACTTGGAACGTGTATGTCCGGCTTAAGCAGCTCTTTGTGATGCCATACTCACAGCATGTGTGTGTAAGTAAAGTAAGTAAATAAGTAAGTAAGTAAATAAAAAAGTATGAAACGTCATACGGTACCAACAAATATTGATACCGAGTGGATATTGGACATAGGTGTTACAAAATTAGACATTTGCATATATTCAATTTATTGTAATAGAAATAAATAGAATACTTAAACATCAAATACACACACATAAATATTTGATAGCCAACAAATATGTCGATCCTATATCATATATATATAATAATAACTCTATTTATTTGCATTTTTTTAATCTAAATACACGATAATTTAAATACTTACAGTATATGCATTTTTTTGTCGGACAGGGAGGCAAACGGTGGGTCATATATTATTACCTTTTTAGTTATTTATGGAAACCTGATAATTTGTATGAATAAATAAAATTATTGTTTTTAGTATTATCTTCACGTTCTTTCTGTACATTATTACAGTTTCTACTTTCCTCAAACTTCGACAAATATTTCAAGACCAAATTAGCAAAATATATATTCCCAAGTTTTATTACAACTAACAAACATTAATTCATTATCATCTTCTTTATATATATAATTCTTCTGTGAGTGTGTATGTCACTGAACTTCTTTCAAACGACTGGACCGATTTTGATGAAATTTTTTGTGTGTGTTATAGGGGATCTGGGAATGGTTTAGATTCACAATTTTGTCCGCTGGACAATGTTTTTTAAATTTATTTTTAATTTATATTAAACGTAAACGACGTTACGTGGGTCAGCTATTATAAATATATAATTATAAGAAAACCTGAAGTGTTTTATTTTTAGTCCGCTATTGCACATTACCCTTATCAGCTGAGATGAGCATAAATACTAAATAAGTTTTTCGGAAATTTAGAAAATATTCATGAAAATTAAGGTCGGTACGAAATTCGACGGGTGAACTAGTGTCAACAATAAAATTGAAATGTCTGTTTGTAATTTCAAATTAACAGCTTTCTACTTAATGTATATGAAAGTATATACCTACGATACTTAGTTCAAAAAAACTATATATTTTTTTTTTATCTGTGTCCGTCTGTCTGTCTGTTTATTACGCTTTCACGGCTTAGCCGCTAAATCAATTTGGATGAATTTCGGTATAGAGTCAAATCCAACAATAATTGAATTTTCTTTAAAAGGACTTTTTATACTCTTCTTCATTTTATAAATTATATTTAATTACTTTCAAACTCCGAAAATTATAGTTCAAATACTGGATCGAACCTACAATATTCAATTCAAGGGCAGTTCTAAGTGGATAGTTATTAAGCTTCCTCATAAGTATACGATCGTGACAGTACAATTATAAATCGAGTTTTAAGAAGCTTAAAAGCCATTCAACCTAGTACCTCTCTGTAGTATGTGGGGCAGCGGGGTGAGCGGGGAGGCTTCGGACGGCGCGAGAGTGTGTCTGTCCACAACTGCCGGCAGTGCAGTAAGCGTTGCGTGGTAGGCTCGTACCGCGCCATGGCTCTACGCGCTTTGTTTATCTTCGCGGCGCTTATCGCAAGCGGCACCGCCTTGTACAACAAGGAGCGCGACCGGCTTCGTGCTAACATACGACCTTATGATCGTTCATGTGAGCTAAGTTCTTGTTATCCGGCCACCGGTAACCTGCTAATAGGCCGTGAGGCGCGCCTCTTTGCGTCCTCTACGTGCGGACTACATGGTCGTGAACGATACTGCATTGTTTCACATCTGGAACCGAAGAAATGCTTTTCATGTGAAACCACCAATGCCACCTACCTCAAGCCAGAATATAATCACAGAATACAGAACATTATTTACAAGTATTTCCCCGGAACTCGAACTAGATCTTGGTGGCAATCCGAAAATGGAAAGGAAAATGTTACAGTAGAACTCAATATGGAGGCTGAATTTCATCTTACACATCTGATAATACAGTTTAAAACGTTTCGACCGGCTGCTATGTTAGTTGAGAGATCTTTTGACTTTGGAAAAACTTGGCGTGTGTACCGGTACTTTGCCCACAACTGTGATCATTATTTTCCGGGAGTTCCAAAGCACACACAACGTTCATTGACTGAAGTGGTTTGTGAATCTCGTTATTCTGGTGTTTCTCCATCCACAGAAGGTGAAGTAATTTTTAGAGTTTTACCACCTAATATTAACGTAACGAATCCATATTCCGAAGAAGTACAAAATCTATTGCGAATGACGAATCTTCGAATTAATTTTACCAAACTTCACACCCTTGGAGATGATAAACTGGACAATAGGGCGGAAATTCAAGAAAAATACTATTATGCTATATATGAAATGACTGTAAGAGGCTCATGTTCCTGTTATGGACACGCTTCTCGCTGTTTACCTATGCCAGAAGTAGAATCCAAGAACAATATGGTACATGGTAGATGTGAGTGTACTCATCATACTACAGGTTTAAATTGTGAATACTGTGAAGACTTCTACAACGACCTTCCGTGGCAACCAGCTGTTGGAAAAACTTCTAACGCCTGTAAGCGATGTGTATGCAATAACCACGCAACTAAATGCCACTTTGATCCTGCTGTGTACAATAAAACGGGCAAAATTAGCGGAGGTGTGTGTGATAACTGCCAGCATAATACAATGGGTGTGAATTGTGACCGTTGTAAGCCAAAGTTTTATAAAGACCCCGCCTTGGACATTCAAAGTCCGAATATTTGTAGAACTTGCGACTGTGATCCGGAAGGTACCACAGATAAAGAAGTACTTTGTGATGATGAGACTGATATCGAAAATGAAAAAACTGCTGGACGCTGTCTTTGTAAAGCTAATGTTGATGGATCAAGATGTGATAGATGCAAAGATGGATTTTGGAACTTTGACCCACTTAACCCCGAAGGATGTGAAGCATGTACTTGCAACAGCTTAGGTACTATCAACGAACGAGGCTGTGATGCTGCAACTGGAAATTGCTTTTGTAAACGTCATGTTACTGGAAGAAATTGTGATCAGTGTCTACCAGAATTTTATGGTTTATCTGATAGTGTTGATGGTTGTCAACCTTGTGACTGTGACTTAGGAGGTTCTTTAGATCGAGACTGCGATGTTATAACAGGACAATGTAAATGTCGGCCAAATGTTTCAGGACGTCGATGTGATCAACCTTTACAAAACTTTTATGTCGGAGCCCTTGATTCTATCATTATTGAAGGTGAATCTAGTCAATGTGATTCGCAATTTGATGAAAATGCTATTCAAAGTCAAGTTTGTCACGTTGTTATAAGGGAAAATTATCCAGATGGAAGAAAAGAGACGTGGACCGGACCAGGTTTTATGAAATTGCCTGAAAGTAGTACTCTTGTATTCGTTGTAAACAATATAAAGAAAAGTATGAACTATAATATTCTAGTAAGGTATGAACCCCAGTCTCCTATAGATTGGGAAGAGGCAACTATTTTAATAAAACGACCACCACCCGATGCAGACTCACCTTGTGCGAATGTACGTTCAGAAGATGATATGATAAATATTAGGTTACCAAACCAACGTAGCTTACTTGTAACACCAGCAGTATGTTTGGAAAAGGATAAAGAAACGATTATTAGGATTTACTTAGGACGTCAAGATCATCGTGCTCCAAACGTTAGAGCGTCTATCCTTATTGATTCTATTGCACTTATTGCATCAGTTGATAATATTCCATTTTTAGCAAAAAATACGTCAATGCGTGAAGAGTTTGATCGTTACAACTGTGGCGACCAGTATTATTATAATCTTAATAGAGAAAATGTTCCAGAAATTTGTAAGAAATACCATGTTAGTATAGGTTTTTACATCAGAAATGGATCTCAGTCTTGTCAATGCGATCCTACGGGTTCCAAGAGTCATCAATGCGATCGGTACACTGGATATTGTCAATGTGTTGAAAATATTGTTGGAGCTAGGTGTGATCGCTGTGCTCCTGGAACGTATGGATTTAGTAAATTTGGTTGCAAGCGTTGTGATTGTAATAGTATAGGATCTCTAGACAATTTTTGCGATGCAGTAAGTGGACAATGTAAATGTAGAGCGAACACCTATGGAAGAGCTTGTGATTTATGTCAACCAGGATACTTTAACTTCCCGAATTGTCAACAATGTGATTGCAATGGTCATGCTGTCGAATGTGATGACAAAACAGGAGCCTGTAAGGAATGCAGAGATTTTACTGAGGGCCATCGATGTGAAAGATGTGTAGAAGGATATTACGGCGACCCTCGTCTAGGAATTGATATACCATGTAGGCCTTGCCCATGTCCGGGTATAATAGGGGAACCCAACAAAAGTAGTCATGCAGATCGTTGTGAGCTAGATGCTGAAACAAATGATGTTTTGTGCGAATGCAAGGAGGGTTATGCTGGACCTTTGTGTGATGTTTGCGCTGATAATTACTACGGAGATCCAATACAAGGTACATGTGAAAAATGCGATTGTAATGACAATATAGATTTAACAAAGCCTGGTAATTGTGATCCCTATACGGGCAAATGTTTAAAGTGTCTTCACAACACTGCTGGTGATAATTGCGAAATTTGTGCAGATGGATACTACGGAAACGCAGAGGAAAAATCTTGTTATCAATGCAATTGCTCCGAACTAGGAACTAACTTTACTATAGGTAATTGTGATCGTAACTCAGGTCAATGCCCCTGTTTCAAGAATGTCATGGGAGTGAACTGTGATCAATGTACTGAGAATCATTGGAGAATAGCCTTAGGAACAGGCTGCGATCCTTGTGAATGTGATCCGATTGGGTCTTTATCACCCCAGTGTAACTCATATATTGGAAAATGTAGTTGCATTGCGGGGTATGGTGGTAGGCAGTGTGATCAATGTCAAGAAAATCATTGGGGTGACCCTAATATCGAGTGTTATGAATGTGACTGTGATGAAGATGGCTCCGTAACACGTCAATGTGAGAGAAGTACTGGATCATGCGTATGTAAACCAGGTATTGGTGGATATAAATGTGACATGTGTGCTAGAGGGTACCTGGGTGAAGCACCGCAGTGCTATGCTTGTGGCGAATGTTTTGATAATTGGGATCTTTTAATAAATGAATTGCGTGTACAAACGGAGTTTGCTATAGGCAATGCTAGTAAAATAAAAGTGGTTGGCGCTACTGGAGCCTATACAAGGGATTTTGATGAAATGACCAAAAAACTGACTGATATTGAAAATATGCTCCAGAGTGCTAAACAAGGGCATACTACCGTTATCGACTTACTCTCTAACGTAACAAGTCTTCAGAACCTATTAAATAGTGCAGACAAGAAGGTAACCGATAGTAAAGAAAATCTTAATGCTTTAACATCTAAAATCAATCTTGGAAATGTCACATTAGATGGTTTAAGAGCAAGTATTGAAAATTTGAAAGGAAAAACTTTGGATTTAGGAAATAACGCCACTAAATTACAAGAAGCTAATTTAGAAGGAGCCCTTAACTTGACGCGAGAAGCTAAAGAAAGAGCTGTAATGGCTGCCGATGAAGCTGAAGAAGTACAAACTGTGATTGCAAATACAGATCGACAAATTAAAAATACTGACCGTCTCATCGAGATGCAATACTCTAATTTTAATAATACACAAAATGAAAATGACAAGAAATTGAATTACATTAATGATCAACTTTCGCAATTAGAATCTCAAATTCCAAAACTAAATGAAAAGATGTGCGGTCAGGACAGTGATGCATGTGATATTTGTGGAGGCGCTGGCTGTGGGAAATGTGGCGGCATATCATGCGATCAGGGAGCCGTTACAAAAGCAGAACAAGCTCTTGATTTTGCAAACAAAACTGAAAATCGAATCAAGGAACATGAACTTACAGCTGAAGATTTATTCAAATTAATATCACAAGTAAAACAAGATACTATCGATGTGCGGTCACGAGCAAAAGATTTATTAAAAAATGCATTTGATTTCAAAAATTCGGCTGAGAGAATTACAAATGAAAGTCAGGACTTGACAACTGAATTAAAAGAGTTTTTATCAAACACCTCCAGTACACCAGCGGATGTAAGAACTCTCGCTAACGATATACTTAATTTGTCTATCAGCATACAACCTAAAGAAATCACAGAACTTTCACAACGAATCAATGCGTCAGTGTCTCAATTGACTAATATTGAAAATATAATTGCTGAAACAAAACCAGCTTTAGAAAGGGCAAAATCTCTGAAACAAAATGCCACTGTTGTTAATAAGTCGGCAAATTTAACCTTAGAAATGGCAAATAAAGTTCTAGCAGCATTAGATGAAGCTCAAGCAGCACAAGATGCTGCAGAAAATGCTATTAATAAAGCTAATAACGACATTGAAGCTGCTAAGAGTGATTTGGCTCCTATAGCTACTAAAACAGAACAAGCCCAAAAGAAAGCTAATGAAACGAAAGAAGAAGTAGAAAGACTGCGCCTACGTCTCTCAGATTTACAAAAAGATATATTAAAGGTGGAAAGTGATGCTGAACAGGTGAAAGTAGAAGCAAACGATGTCGTGAATCGCGCCGAGGGTGCTGAACAAAAAGCAAGACAATTGAGACAAGATTTTAAACAAACCAATATGTCGCTTTCGGAAAGAGCCAGTCAAACTTCCAATTCCAGAGAACGAGCGCAACTGCTACTGAAACGTGCCACTAAACTTGCTAGCGATACTCAAATGCAATTGAAATTGTTAGCAAATATGGAAGATTTGTATAATGCACACAACGATCAATTAAATACATTAGAGAAAGAAATAGGGGATCTTAATACCCAGATGAATTATTACATGTCTGAAATAACAAAACGTTCTGACAATTATAGGTCTTGCACTACGTAAAACGGTTACAAGTTTATTGATACGCTTGCATCAAAATTCCTGATTAATCGAAAACTTCCTAATTAGTCAAAACTGTGTGCCATAATGTTATGTATGTAATGTGCAGTGTTAGTCATCGTTCGTTCTGTAGTTTAACTACATTGTGTAGGTATATGATATTAAAATGATGCGTGGGTTGTAAACGTTGCTTTTGATTGTAAAATACTCGAATCTCAGATGTTAATGTAGTGACCTGACAACAGAACATAATTAACAACTAAAATTACATACAATGTTTTTAGTTAGCAATGGCTATGTCTAAATGATTTCGTAAAATAAAATTGTGAACAATCAAATTTCTAAGATAGGTTAAGTTATGTAGGTAATTATTCCAAAGAATTACGTTATAATTATTACTGATATGAAACTTAATGTTAATTTATAGATAAGATATAACTAAATTTTAAATTATTTTTACAGCAATTGTGCATGTTATACAACTTTTCAAAACATATTTTTGTATCTATGGTTTAGTAGTGTGGTCAGTGTAAAGAATATAAGTAACAAATACATAGTAAAATAAAAAAACAAGCATTTTAAAATATTTTTGTTGTACAGAACGTTTGTACCTAATGATGTTACAATTACTATCTGTCTTGGTAATATTAACCTCCTAAATATAGGTGTTACAAATTTACAGGATTAGAAAGAAGTACTTATGTATATTGTTTATCGAGAATGTAAACTTCGTGTATCTACTTACTTTAGATTTTTTATTAATTACATTTCTAAACATTGTCTTTGATTGAAGTTTACTTTCTGTGTTTGCTTTAGATTACGTTTTGAACTGCTAACGACTTGATGCATTTAAACAACAAAGTTCTTAATCCTATTACATTATGTTAGTCAGTATGTGCATTTGAGATGCTATTTTATATTTTCATAATGATTTTGTAATATAGAAGGCATTAATACTTAATTGTTAATAAAATATTTCACTAAGTTATTACGTTTAATTTGATATGCTTGTATTCTTAATAAACCTATAAGTAACGGAGCTCATTAAATATTTAGTACCTATTTCTTTTTCTAAAAATGAATCATAGCTAGCTCGGTTTCATGTTTTAATTTCACGAAAATTGTTAGAGCCATTTCCAAGATTCAGATTATATATGTTACAGTTAAAACTAATCTTTAGATAGAACGCGTTTTTCCTAGTTAGAACTAGTTTTTCATGTATGCCTTTGTTAATACTAGAATTAACTAATGCTCAAATCGAATATCAGTTAAAACTAGTTCTTACTGTGCAACTTAAATGTGCAACAGTGCTTTCATACCCCCTCCATGGTAGCGTTACACGTTTTACGCAACCTTGTTGGAAGTCGCATTAGAAGTTTCATTTAAAAAAATCAAATAAATAAACCTTTATTCGATTTGAGCATTAGTTAATTCAAGTATTAACAAAGGCATACATCAAAAACTAGTTCTAACTAGGAAAAACGCGTTGTAACTAAAAACTAGTTTTAACTGTAACATATATACATACAAGAATTGCTCGTTTATATGCATAAGATTTTTTCTAAGCCAGGTATTAATAGTTGAATTAGAAAGTTAGAAACCCTGAATAAACTTAGTAAATAAGACCGCGATTTTGGTTACTCCTTATTTTAGTTATTTTGAAAGCCTGTCTGCAGAGGCTAAAGCACCTACCTACTAACTGCTACCTCTAAATTATATTTAATTATATTACAAATATTTATTAAAATGAAACAATATATACTCGTATATACCTATCTATTATAGAGATTACAGCAAACATCAATTATTTGCGGTAACTATTTACATAGCCTTTTATAGTAAACTAGCTGCGCTTTGAATCGGATATTGTTCGCTATTTCATTGGTTTTAATTTTATGTATTTTTTTTTTCTAAAATAAAAAAAAAACCCAAGCTACTCCCTATAACATCAGATATCTGCAAGTGAATGTCCCGTCAAAATCGATCCAGCCGTTCCAGAGACCGGAACAGACGGACAACAATTTTAAAAATTGATTAATTAGATCAATTCTTTCTTTCAATGAGATCTTACCTGCTGATAGCTAAACTCTGAGAATACATACGTATGTTTTTAACAAGTCATAGATTTTCATCCATCCCGTAACCAACCAACCTATCTGGCCAGCATGGTGTAAGCAGGCAAAATACCTCCTGTCTAAGGAGAGGCGAAAGTCTATCAGTGAACTATTTAAGGATGTTGATGTAATGTGTAAGTAGCTTTTAAACCCTATAATTTAATTCATTTAGTTGTTATTGTAACTTTTTTCGATTCTTTTTAATTTCCTTTTTACCAGACTATGGCGAAACCAAAAGGAAGGGTAATAGTTTTGGCAGTCTATGTATTTTTATACTGAACTAAACTAAACTACTGAACCGATTTTAATGAATGAGGTGTAAATAGATTCGTAATAGCGTCCCGGGTGAGGCTAGCTAAACTTTTTAAGCTTTACTTGTTTAAATGCCTAATATAATATAAAAATATAATGTTATCACTACATAGTATAAAACAAAGTCGCTTTTTCTGTCCCTATGTCCCTATGTGTGCTTAAATCTGTAAAAGTACGCAACGGATTTTGATGCGGTTTTTTTTAATAGATAGAGTGATTCAAGAGGAAGGTTTTTAATGTTTTTATGTATAATAAATGCATAATATAGTATGGAAACACTGTTAATTTTCGAGGTTGTAGCACATAAACACATTTTTTTGCGCTTACATTGCAAACGCTGGTTGCACCCTACGAGATAGATCAAAATAATGTACTACAGTATTGTACACCTTAAAAAGTACTACAAAAAAGTCCGCGACGGTATATGTCTATCTCTTAGGCCGCGTACACGAACTCAGCGGGAGCGGGGCGGGCGCGGGAGCGGAGCGGGAGCGGGCGACGAGCGGGTGACGAGCGGCGGACGAGCGGTGCGTATAGAGGTATTATAGATAGAATAGGGAAGACATATGACTGCCGGTAAGCGGAAACGTCCGACGATTAGAAAGAGAGAGAAGATCGCGGTACCCCATCTGTCTTTCTCTACTGACGCATGCGCAGTAAAGGACTGCTTGCTATTATGATAACCTCGAATAATAAAATAAAATTAACTCGAAAATCTTCTAAATATATAAAAGAGGAAGGTGACTGATATAGAGAGAGATCAACGCACAGCTCAAACCGCTAAACCTAGAATCCTGAAATTTTGCGTGTAGGTTCTTAATGCAACATAAGTGAGCAATAAGAAAGGATTTTTTTAAATTCCACCCCTAAGGGGGTAAATCAGGGGATGAAAGTCTGCGTGAGCGAAGCCGTGTGTAAAAGCTAGTACCTTATAAAGTTGTTTGAAGTAATAAAATATAGGTACACACAGACAGGTAGGTACCGCGATCGTCTCTCTCTTTCTAACCGAAGAACAGCTGGAGGCCTGGTTCCCCTCCCTGGGTCCGTAATTTTACTGCGAAAGTCACATGTTCGATGAATGGAAAGTCGTCTGAACGTTACTTCGAATACTTTTTACCAATAAACTCTTCTTCTACTGAACGATGATTCATCGAATATTTTTGAATCGAATTAATGTTTTTTCGGATAAGTTTAAAATGAAAATAAAAGTATAAAGAAAACATGTGTGGTGTATTCTTTCATACAAAATCAAGAAAATCTAATAACTTTTAGATATCATACGTTCCTTCCGTACATTAAAATTTAAAAACATGAAATTTGACAATAACCTGCTAGTAAAATATAATAATGAGAATCACCTAGGTTACTTGTCAACGCTAGATAAATATTATGTTTGCATTTAGATTGCCGTAGGCAGGCTTTTCATAAGCAGAAATACTAAATGCAATCAAAAAAGTGTTATAGCCAAATTTCATGTTTCTAAATTTTAATGTTCCGTACACTAAAGTTTAGAACGGGAGGAACGTAGGTTTTTTTTTAAACTGTTCGCACGCCCCATTTTTCTTTACATTTTTATTTCAGTTATTTAACTATATGATAATATTATATTATACTCATTATAATTTATAATATTTAATTAGTAGGTTAAATAAAGTGATATTGAAATGTTTCATTCTTCTAAATTTTAAAGTACGGAAGGAACGTATGATATCTCAAAGTTATTAGACTTCCTCGATTATGTATGAAATAATACACCACACATGTTTTCTTTATACTTTTATTTTCATTTTAAACTTATTCGGAAAAGCATTAATTCGATTCAAAAATATTCGATAAATCGTTCAGTAGAAGAAGAGCTTATCGGTAAAAAGTATTCGAAGTAACGTTCAGACGACTTTCCATTCATCGAACATATATTATGACTCACACGGCTCCTCTGCTCTATCTATAATATCTCTATGGCGGTGCGCACCAGTGTCGCGGTGTCAGCTAGGGATGGAATAAAATAGCAATCACCTGTGATTATTGATTTTTAATTTTGTCAAGTTTGTGATTTTTCCAAATTTATTTACTTATTAAAATAACAATTTTAATAGTTAATTAAATAAACATTTTATCCATCTTTATTACTTGCAATATTGTTAGAATGGTTGTTTTTTTTTGTTTTTAATTTTATTTTGATAGGAACGCAAATATTACAAAATATATATTTAAATTCTATGTATAATATGTATGTATTTACAAAAAAAAAGTATTTATGTATTTATATTAGTTATCTAGTACCCATAACACAAGCTCTGCTTAGCTTGGGACTAGATGGCGTTGTGTGTTAGATGTCCGAAAATATTTATATTTTTATTTGACGAGCGAGCGACGAGCGTGTGACGAGCGGCATACGAGCGGGCGCATCAATCTTAGACAAAGTATTACATAGACTTGACACAATTTTGTAATTAACCGACGAAATTGTAACCAGGTTTGTTGAACGTTTGGAACATTAATAAGGGAGAATGGGCTTTCACCTGGCAACGTTAATATTTGATGTACTTGGTTTCTATTCCTTACGGGTGTACGCATATGTCAAGTCTACGTAATACTTTGTCTAAGGCACGAATGTAGCGGTGTCATATAGGGATGTAATAAAATAGCAATCACCCGTGATTAATGATTTTAATTTTGTCAATGTTGTGATTTTTGCAAGTTCATTTAATTATTAATATTTTATATTTTATTTATTTGTTGTTATTAAAACATTTTAATCATCTTTATAACTTGTTAATTTGTTCGCTTTTTTGATGTTATTTTTTTTTCATTGTACCCCCTGTTATTTTCTATAATGATCGAGTATAGTAACCTAATACCCCTCTAACTTGTCAATTTAAATTATTGTGTTTACAATAACGAGTAATCAAGATTTTTTTAAGGTTATCAGGCTTGGGTTGTACGATTTTAGAAAAAATAATTTAATATACTAATTTATGACGCTATTACATATGTAGATATTATGATTATATAAAATATTATCCAACATTAATCGTTTTCACTAATTATTTAAAATCACTAATCTTTTTTTTTGTGAAATCTGTCATCCGTATCAAGTTAATTTTACGAGGTATTGTTTCTTATAACACATCACTAAACCGCTCTAGCGCCCGCTCCTAGCCCGCTGGTTTCGAAAACGGGTTAGCGGCCCCGCTCCGCTCCCGCTGCCGCTCCGCTGCCCGCTGAGTTCGAAAACGCGGCCTTAGGGATAACCCACAACAACCATTTTTTATTCCTTTCTTTTTACGAGAAATAATGGCTTATTTACGAAGTGATTTTAAGCAATACAAAATGAATCATAATACAATTAAGTAAATTAAATACATTGTGCATTTAATATAGATCAAAATGGCCCTTTACAGTATCTTATTTAAATGAATATATTCAAAGATATTACAGATTTAAAATGCACGAATCGTGTCGTCGGCGGGGGCATCTGAAAACCACACGTGCGAAGCCGGGGCGGGTCGCTAGTTAACTATATTACGTAAATTACGTTATATGTTTTCGTCTGCTACTGAACAAGGTTTATACTTGCCGCGAATGAATTTATTTTATAACTTGGAGGACCGACAGTTTTGACAAAGCTCAACGTAGAGGACTGCATCAGTTATTATGCTACAGGTATCAAATACTCGTAGGTATAATATGATGATTGTGCTCTATAAGGTTTCATAATGGTATAGGTTTTAAAACGTCCTAAGTGCGGCATGCACTGTAAAGGAGGGAAATGTTTGTTGTTTGGACGATTTTAAACGATTTATCGGCAAAGCGGGTCATGATTCAAGTTTGTCGATAGTACCGTCATGGTTACTGTACTGTGGACTTTAGAAAGCTAAAGAGGGTTACTGAGATTATAATACATCACAAATCTTGCCAATCTTGCCAAAATATATTATAACTCAACATAGCTTTTCCTCTTACCTACCTGTAGTATTTTAAAAGT
Source organism: Diaphora mendica (assembly GCA_949125395.1). NCBI lineage: Eukaryota > Metazoa > Arthropoda > Insecta > Lepidoptera > Erebidae > Diaphora > Diaphora mendica. The sequence goes on along the minus strand of OX421310.1, from coordinate 35,154,484 downwards.
AGTCTGTAAAAGCGGCCAAGTGTGAGTCGGACTCGCACATGAAGGGTTCCGTAGCAGCAAGTAACATAATATAAAAGTTATTGTAGTTCGTTGTAACTTTTATCGATAAATTGCTGTTTACGATTTATGACGTATTAAAAAAACTACTTACTAGATCTCGTTCAAACCAATTTTCGGTGGAAGTTTGCATGGTAATGTACATCATATTTTTTTTTTTAGTTTTAACATTCTCTTATTTTAGAAGTTACAGGGGGGGTACACATTTTACCACTTTGGAAGTGTCTCTCGCGCAAACTATTCAGTTTATAAAAAAATTGTACTAGAAACCTCAAAACGTATGGGTTTGATGAAAAAAATATTTTGAATTTCAGTTCTAAGTATGGGGACCCCCAAAATTTTTTAAAATATAATTTTTGTGTGAAAATCTTAATGCGGTTCACAGAATACATCTGCTTACCAAGTTTCAACAGTATAGTTCTTATAGTTTCGGAAAAAAGTGGCTGTGACATACGGACGGACAGACAGACATGACCAATCTATAAGGGTTCCGTTTTATACCTTTGGCACGGAACCCTAAAGTATCGATGCCAACCTAAACCATGTTTGATGAGGCAGTCCTCTGCCTTTACTTACAGTAGATGTCAGAGTGGAGGATAGAGGATAGGATGTATTACGGTACAGTAGGTACAGGCAAAATCTCCTTTCTAATATTTTATCCCTATTTAATGACTTGTTGTTACATAAACACAAATTTATGAAAAACATTTTCTTTTATTTCAGATGGTTGTACTTGGAGCCAATTCTTTCTAACGATGATGGAGAATTGGGTGTTAAGTTTCGGAAAGTAGACAACGGTTTTAGACAGGTTACACGTATTTTAGAATCAGATCCTAGATTGTCTGCGCTCTTACAGTCGTCGAGACTCCAGCCGATGCTTGATTCAATATCTGATCAACTGCTTGCCTGCCAGTCAGCTCTTAATCAGTACATTGATGTAAGTATTAGAGTACATATTAGACTTCTTTTGTCTGCACATAGACAAGTTACCTGTAACCACTAACCATTATTGGCGCGGCACTACCCACTTACTTTAAGTCAATTAAATTAGAATGCGTCTTAAATACAAGCATTCTTATTGTTTCTGGTATCTTAAGCTAAAAGCTTAGATAAATATTTATTTAGGTACAGATTTTTTTAACTCCTCTAAGCGAAAAGTTATTTTTTTAATCTTTCGCATTGCAATCGCGTCCCCCCCCCCCCCCCCACATTCTAAAGAATAGCAAACTATAATTGTGATCACTTTATATGTGTTTGTTTAAACGCGCTAATCTCAGGAAATACTGGTCCGATTTGAAAAATTCTCTTAGTTTTAGATAGCCCATTTATCGAGGAAGGCTATGGGCTATATATCATCACGCTAAGATCAATAGGATCGGCGCATCAATGAAGAATGTTACAAAAACGGGGGACATTATTACGCTACGCCCTACGGGCAATAGGAGACGTAAACGACGTTGCGTGGGTCAGCTAGTATAAGGAGACGTTTGCTCGTTTGCCCCTATTCAATAGAAAAAAGGAAGACAAAGATACAGTATAATCTATTTAAATCAAAAATAAAAATGCATCGCCGTAATGTATACGCGCATAACTTCCGATCGGCTGCACCAAATTTTTTTTTCTTATGTATTCGTTATTGTTAGGACAAGACTTTTAAACAAGAAAAATTAACGGGCAAGGTCATTATTTTTATCCGCGACTGCACGCTACCTGTGGGAAGCTGAGACAATATTATGTAAATATGGCGCGGCGCGGCGGTACGAAGTTAGCCGGGTCAGCTTGTACTTAAAAAAATTTACACTTATGAAAACATTTTTTTTAGTCAAAGGTAGTTTACTTTTACTTTCAATCACTGAGTGACGAAATTATATTCGCAGGAGAAAAGATCAATATTTCCAAGGCTCTATTTCCTTAGTGATGACGATTTATTGGAATTATTGGGTCAAGCACGAGGTGGTGCTGACGGCAGAGATGCGGTTATACAAAGCCATCTGAAGAAGCTATTCCCAGGAATTATTGGAGCACGTCTTGGACCTGGCGATATGTCTATTACGGCCCTTTGTAGTCATTACGGAGAAACATTACAGTTGGAGCACCCTGTCGACATCGATTGCCCTGTTGAGGTTATTATATTGATTACAATACCTACTTATTTATAATTTACATAGTTTAGTGATTCAACAAATTGTATTATTTACTTGACTATTTTAGCTTTATTAAAAGCACTTTACTGCCGGAATTGTTCAAATAAATCATGTACCTAGTGTAAAATTATATTTTTTTGAAATTTGATTAGGTAAATCATTGAAATTAAATTTTACAGAATGGTTAAAACATTTCTAAATTTTTCGTCTAATAAAAAAAGCACTTTACTGCCTGAATTGTTCAAATAAATCATGTAATGTAAAACCATATTTTGAAATTTGATTAGGTAAATCATTGAAATAAAATTTTACAGGATGGGTAAAACATTTCTAAATATTTCGTCTAATAAAAATTGAAACGTTTAAACAACTACGATACATTGAACACGTCTCTACATACCTACTATACTAACATAGAAGTGAAATATAACTTTGTTGGTGTTAGATCTGTCATTTTTGTTTGTTTTTTACTACAATTTTATAAATGTTAATCAAGTACCTACCTACCGATAACCCTTTAAAATACGATAACTGTGGGCTCTACGAATGTATTTTAAAACATAAATGTAGCTTTTAAAATTGTGGAATTAATTATGATAAAATCTTTTGCATCTATTGCATACGTTGTATATTCATTCTTGGTTTTAGGTATGGCTTAAGAATCTAGAAATTGAGATGCGTTCATCACTTAAAAACATGACGCTAAAATGCATAGTAACAAATTCGCTTCAAGAGCAGGATCCGTTTTCGTTGCCCACGCAAATTCTCTGCCTAGCACAAAACATACGCTTTACAGAGCAAGCTGAAAAGGCTATAACTTCTAAAGAACTTCATAAGTTGAAGGCTAATGTTGAAAAGGAGAAGTCGTACTACGCCTCAGCTGAAATAGACGACGAAGGTGAACGACGCAAACGGCAGGCGCTCATATTGCAATGCGCTCATTATTTGTCTGTCATCAAGATTTTGATAGACAATAACATCGTGTCCACTGGCGACTGGCTGTGGCAAAAACAATTACGGTAAGTAAATATGAAAAGTTCTTAGTTGAAATACCTATTACTCTAACGCAGTTTTTTATCAGTAAGGAAAGGAGTAAGAATCATGTGGCGAGGTATAAACTCCTAAAAATTTATTAGCATGTGTATTATTCGTATAACTACTACATACTTATGTAAATATTGGGTTCCAGGTACATAGTATGAAAGTTATTTAATGACAGAACACATCCCATATTATGCTGTACTAATTGCGCCCCCCCGGTGTTACCCGGGTGTTAATAACTGAGGGTAACTCCGCGTTACCCTCAGTTAAGTTTTGGATAAAGGTATACATAAACCTTCATCTTGAATCACTTTACCTATTGCTGAAACCTGCATTGAAATCCGTTGAGTAGTTTAAAAGATCTTAACGAACGGACAGCGGAAGCGACTTCATTTTATGCTGTACCTATTTATTTCGGATATCTATCACACAACGCCATCTAGACCAAGGATAAGCAGAGCTTGTGTTATGGGTACCAGACAACTGATATGAATAAATAGATTTTTTAAATATATATTTAATACATACACCCGAAACAAATATTTGCAGATCATACAAACTTTTGGTCCGACCCGGGAATCGAACCCGAGACATCAAGCACAGCAGTTGCATACATACGCCAACACTGAGCCACCGAGGCAGTTCAATAAAAGTAATGATAAAGGATCAGGATGCCTTTAATCTTTGCTTAAAATGTTCATGTTCATGTTTGTAATGTTACTAAACATTTTAATAACATTGTATATGATATTATTTAATGCTATATGAAACTTTCTCCAAAACGTTGTATTTAAAGCTAGTGTATACATACTCTCTGTCTAGTCACTATATAGTACGGTAAGTAGGTACTCAGTAAAACTTATGAAACACCTGAACAGATTTTGGGTGTATTTGAGCTTCTTTTGGAATATGTACTTATATCATCCCTAGCTAGGTTGAGCTATACCTACTAGGTGCATTATTTCTAATCTATGTGGCGCCATTAGGAATCCTACGAGGCGGCCACAGGCATTGCCGCGCTAGCAAGCCGCGCTGGCATGGCCCCGACTTATTCATAACAATCATAACTGAAATAATGTTTTTGCAACCTGTGCCATTATTGTATCGTCCTAATAATGCCGTTTTGGTATCCCCACGCGGCCTTACCCGCCGGCCATGCCATGGGAAGTAGCCCTTAGGCAGGACTGTTGTTTGTTTAAAAACTAGTACGTTAGATATTTCGGACATCTAGTCCCAAACTAAGCAGAGCTTGTATTATGGGTACTAGACAAGTGATATAAATACTTATATACTTTCTTTTTAAATACATACATAATATACATAAAAAACACCCAAACTCCGAAACAAATATTTGCAGATCATACAAACATTTGCTGCTAATAAATATACCCACTCACTTATATAATAATATTTATATTTCTAATACATACAATACATTATAGTTAGGTTACACCCAGAAACAGAACAAATAATCACGCTCAACACACAATTATTATACCTCCTTGATGGGACTCAAACTCACGACACGACAGGATCCAGTGTGTCAGTAAACAACCGTCAAATAGTATTCAAACTTTTTTTACTACCTACTGTAGACAACTTACATGAAACTGCATCATTATTGTTCACAGATTTTATTTGCTGAGTAATAAAGAAGTAATCGCTAAAATGGGACTTGCACAAATATCATATTCATACGAGTACCTTGGGGTCAACACGGGACAGTTTGTGCGCACCGAACTAGCTGACGATTGTTTCTTCATTTTGACGCAGGTAACCTACCTATTACATAATCATACTAATATTATAAAGCTGGAGAGTTTTTTTGGTTTGTTTGGCTGAACGCGCTTATCTCAGGAAGCAGTGGTCCGAGTTGAAAAACTCTTTCAGTATTAGATACGATAATATGTAACATCATGCTACCACCAAAAGGAGCAGAGTTAGTAATAATAAAGAATGTTGCAAAAATGGGGGCAAATTGTTTCTTTTGAGAGCTTCCATTGCGTGAGCTGCGTAAACGGTTAAAGTTTTACAAAGAAAATGTACGAAAGATTTGAAGAAACACTGCCTCGGTGACGCAGTGGGGGCTGTATGAAACAGTAATACTGTATGGGCAGTATGCGACTGCTGCGCTTGAGGTCTCTAGTTCGATTTCATTTCATTTCAATGGCGTTGTGTGGTGTGTCAGATGACCGAAATATTTATTATTAAATTGTCCCCATTTAAGAGTTCTAAAAAAACCGCGACAGGCGACAGCACATGTCTATCTTTTAAGGTTGGCCCACTTATAACCTTTTTATGATAAACAAATTTGTTCACGCTTTATAACATCACGCTACGGGTAATAGGAGAAGAAGACGAGGTTGCGTGCGTCAACTGGTATTAAATATGTATTTACTTTTTCGCGGGACTACAACACAAGAGAATTTGAAACACCCTATTGTAACTCGCCTAGCCAGCGCAGTCAGTAGGCTAACTTCTTTCTAAGGAGAAGCCTATGACCAGAAGTTGACTATAAAAGGCTGTTGCTGATGTATAATATGTTAAATACTTATACCTACTAAACAAATTATAAAATATACATAGGTACTTACAACATCATACATCTAAGTAAGTAAATTTATATAGATAACTATTTAATGCTTCAGGCAAATTATGTTTTTATATTTATTTATAAAAAAAATATATGAGAATAGTCATCAATAGCCATGCGCGTTTGACAGATTTTTGAATAGCTTTTTATGGTTATTGGGTACACTTTAAACGTTCAAAAAATTAACGCCCATCATGACAAAAACTGGTATATACACACATCAAAAGTGTCTAGGGATCAACATATATTTTTGCAATAACTTTTCTCCTGATTGATATTAATTAAAATTTTCTTTAAGGATTCGTCAAATAAAGTGTTTTCGTTTGTCACAGTAACGATAAACCAAGTCACCTTTGCATTAATAAAGAAATTTGCCATTTTCCTAATAAAGGGATTTTTGACATTTGAACCACTAACATTAAAGTTCGAAAAAAAGACTGAAATAACAGTTTTCTTTAAAATTTTATTAGGTAACTTAAACAATTAATAATCCGTGTTTCTACCGCGAACACTAACAACACAAGAACATCGGTTTGGCATACTCAAAATGAGTTCATCCAAATCACGCTGTGGAGTGGCCGCCCATGTTCGTTGCAACAACAAAAAAAGGTCTTCTTGCGACTGGATACCCTCCATATTCGGCAGAGCTCTTCTCTGTAGCATATCCCATGCATGCTCAATCGGGTTCAAGTCTGGCGACTGAGCAGGCCAGGGCAGGACATTGATGTTAGCTGCGGCGAGAGTCTGTCTTACAACTCTTGCGGTGTGCGGTCGTGCATTATCATGCATTAACTGAAATAAGGGACCGATTTGCACTTGTAGAGGAACGATGACGTCTGATACAATCGTCTCAGCATAAATTTGAGCGTTGAGGTTGCCTCTGATCCAAATCAACTCAGTTCTTCCGCCGATCCAAATACCCGCCGATACCATGATGGTTCCACCACTATAAGGATGGACTTCCTGGCAGGATTTTAATCGCTGTTGGCGTCCAGGGGTTCTCCAGTGTCGTATACGTCTTGTATTCGGTCTCATACCAAAACGAGACTCATCAGAAAAGCACACAGAAAATAATGACTCTGCTGACACATAAAAAGCTAAAGCAGTGATATATATAAAGTTTCTCTATTGCAGAAACTGTTGTAGGTATTGTCACTACGGGTCCAGTCTGACGCAATAATATGTGCATGTAGTCTTAATATAATACCTCTAGTGTAAGTAGTGCAAAACATTGTGCAACGGTTATTCCCCTACTAGAAATGAAAACTGCGTAATACGATAGGCCTGGACTAAAGAAAGAGCGAAGTAAGCCGTCTAACCCATGGTACTTTACAAACGTATCATCTTCACTTTGCAATATCACATGATTAAGCATTGTAAAGTAGCTTACAAAACTATTTCACAAACGTGAAAGCCTAAACAAAATGCTCTTTTCTTGATTAGTATATCTTTAGTTTTATAATCTTATGTGCATATTTTGATAATACTTAATAAAAATTACATGGTAGCATGTCGCTGACGCGAACTCATAAGATTTTCCCCTACCAAAAAGTGCTCAACGCGGCTAAAGATGTTTTCACTTTAAAAATTAACTTGTAATTGATTTTCGTTTTTGACAAAGTATACAAACAACAAAACACCTTACCCTTCACTTTACACTTTTCATTTTGTTATTTTATTTGGTCAATAGTCATACTATAGAATTATTATACTGAAGTACTGTACTTACTTTTATAACTAACGTAGTCTGTCAGAGACAGTCAGAGTCAGTCAGTACTAGTTGAAATTCCCGTGGGGAATGACGCCATAAGCCGAAATACTGCTTTCTACCTAGTTTGGCAACGGAGGCTATCTCATGTTCGATTTGTAACTTAACCTAGTTTTAAGTTGAACGTATTGTACTTTTTTGTGCATTAAATGTTATTATTAATATTATTATCCAACGATTTCTTGCTTAAAACAGTATGCTAATTAATTATATACTTACTCTACAACTAGGTACATACTATTAGGTATACCAGGTTTTTCTATTAATTCTGATACTATCCCAGACTGTTATCCCTTACATATCCATACTAATATTATAAATGCGAAAGTAACTCTGTCTGTCTGTGTGTCACGCTTTCACGGTTAAATTAATGCACCGATTTCAATGGAATTTGGCATCGAGATACTAACAGACAGACAAAAATTGTTATTTTGGTATAATTATGTACCGTGGTCCGCGTATATGCATATTATGCATTTATGATGATGATGATGAATATCTATTCATACTACATTACATACAATAATACTCCCTTACAAACTAACCTTAGCTAATATGACTTTTCAGGCTCTACATCTTGGTTTCGTAGGAAATCCATTTGGACCGGCAGGAACTGGCAAAACGGAATCTGTGAAAGCACTCGGAGGATTAGTGGGTCGACTTGTTCTAATCTTCAACTGTGACGAGGTACCTACCTTATTTATAAATCAACTAGCTGAGCTCCGCGGTTTTACCCGGCGGTACATCAACAATCACCAGGGTATTCAGGAAATAATATTGTAGTGTATACCTGGACTCTTTCGAGACCCATTCGTGACTGAACGTCAAATACCTAGTGGTTTTAGTCGGTTTGTTATGAGTTTGCGGGTAACATGCGGCCCGAAGCTATACTAAAAAATGGTGACCTAAGCTACTCCTTAAATCATTAGCTATCTGCCAGTGAAATACCCGTCAAAATCGGTCCAGCCGTTCCAAAGATTATATTTACAGAACAAACAGGCAAAAAATTTAAAAATTGCTTTTTTTGATGTAAGTACTGTATTATACTTTCATAATATGCAATTCGTAAGAAGCTGTTAATTTTAAATAACAAACAAATACTTATTTTTTATTTATTTGTATTTTTTATTGCTTCTTTTATTTAAAAGCTGAGAAATAGATATAACTCCCATTAAATATGATCGTAGAGAACAAGAGCACTGTTTTATATAATAAGCGACGGAATTAGAAAGCGAATCTATATCTGAGAACAATAAAATGTTAAACGTGTTGTCCTTGGAACGTGTGCATTCACATGAACATAATAGAGAGCCTGTTGTTCTTTGTTCATTTCGAAGAATTGCCCCTTATATCCAGCAGGGAACGGTTTTTTCAACTCTGTTTTAAACAACAACAGTATCTACGAACAACATGTGAGGACTTGGGTCGATTTTTTGCGAGATTAGCTTTTTAATAATACCTGTGGAAATGATATTACGGACATTTGGTTTAGGAACTAGCAACGTTTTCGACAGAGAATTTCAGGTCAAACGACTGCATGGTTGGCCTAGTGGTTTAAGCAGTCGCCACGCCGCTTTCTACTGTGCCAAGTGTTGTGGGTTCAAATCCCACAAAGGAAAACACTGTTGTTGTTCTGAGTCTGTACCATGTCTGTTTGTAAAGTCTCCCGTGACACAGTATGTATATTCGAATCCTAATGCGGAAGTTGTCTTTTGTATGATAAAGTTAGGCCAATTTTTATGCTATTTCTCTCTCTAACTCTCCCAGACATTATCTGGCTAGCGGCAGAAGTTGCGTACATCAGTGCACATCGTACTTGTACCGCAATGTCCAGGAGAGTTAGAAATATAACATATCTAAAAACCGACCTACCTCAAATTCTTGTTTTCCTAACGTTGCTAGCTCTTTTGTTTTTTTACCATTCTTTGTTTAGGTACGAATGAATACTACGCCATATTTTATGTATTACGAGATCATGATTTTTTTACATACAGATGTACACTGACAGCTGCAAATAATTATTTAAGAAATATAAAATATTACCACTCCCATGCCTTTACATGACATGTATTTACATAAAAACTCATAACTTTTTCAAAAAAATTTAACAGTCACAAAAATAAATAGCAGATCATCCAACAAATTACTGATTCCCAAACGACGCACTGCTATATACATCAAAAATTATTTCTGTATGGCGATACGAATCTTCAATAAGTTACCAAATTGCCTCAAATGTCTTAATTTAAACCAGTTTAAATATTAATTATTCGACTTACTTTTAAGCAAATGTTAGGTACTTTACTACTAACGAATTTCTTAGTGAAAAAGATATATTAAATATAATTATAATGCTATTGTCGAGAGTTAGACCTAAGTCCTAAGATTAGTTCATAAGATTTAAAATTTGTACACCAGAAATGGTAGAATATAACGAACGTAAATGTGATAACATCTTTTGTACTAGATATATTCTAACAAATATATCTTTCTTTTTTTATTTCTATGGATATTGTTAAACTCTTTTAATCCAATTTTAGTAAAAGTGACACAAAGTATTTGACATTTTACAAAAGCCTAATAACCATAACATTTTCCAATTTCAGGCTATGGACTCCGAATGTATGGGGCGTTTGTTAAGCGGTATAGCGCTCTGTGGCGCTTGGGGTTGCTTTGATGAGTTCAATCGTTTAACAGCGCACACTCTGTCCGTTGTCTCGCATCAGTTCGCCTCATTACTCGCAGCCATTGCCGACCGAAACCCTGGCACAGAGCCGACTGCACTTCTAAATGGAAAACATGTAAGGATACTGTTTTATAACATTATGAAAATATGATATTCTACCATGGTCCAAATTAAGCAGAGCTTGTATGATACTATGGGTACCTACTAGACAACTGTTAAAGTAAAATGTATTTACTTTTTCTGTAAATCTATACCCAAACCAAGTCAAACGTTAAATGTGCACACAAATGCTAGACTGGAACGGAAATCTAAGCCACGACCAGCCCGTTAGTACCGGGATGACCGAGCTTCGCTTCGTATTATTTTTTTTGATAAATTGTGTTTTTTAGAATTTATATTTTAATAAAGAGTCATATTTTTCTGTTTAAGTGGCAATATTAGGCTACCCAAACACCACCTTTTTGTTATTTTTCTTCCAATAAAAAAAATAAGTTTAGTGGCGCCCTCTCTTGGTACGCCCTGATACTGTTTATTCTGCACCTTATTCCAGTATAGTTTAATGTAGTTCGCTCGAGTTGCGATATATGGCGCTTGATGTACATTCATTTTATATATTTGATTGTTAAAAACACGAATAAAACGACATTTTCTAAAAATGAATCCAAGCCAGATCGCTTTATCGCCCCCAAAAACCCCTGCATACATAATTTCATTCATCATTACATAAATTACCTTATATATCTTAATTTCACCTGCCTTATCTGCTCTTATTATTTCCACAAAAAATAAATCTAAATGGTACTAGGCACCTGTAGAATAATTAAAAAATCTGACCTATGTAACATTTTCAATGCAAGTTTGGGCCTCTACGTACCTATCTATATATAGATAGATTCGATATCAGTAACATTCATAAAAAGTATGTATGTTTCAAACATAATATGCTGCTATATCAAACTGAATTTGATAATTATATTTTTAGTAGGCAGGCATGTTATTCTACAAATCTGATAAGAATTGTTAATAAGATTATGAGACAATACAACTTTTAGCGTAATTTGCAAGGCATAAAACAATATTTTTTATAAAATCAACGTTGTTTACAGTTTGTGAACAGAACGTTAATTTGAGCAAGGGGTAACATATCTTCGGTAGTATAGTGGTAAGTATCCCCGCCTGTCACGCGGGAGACCGGGGTTCGATTCCCCGCCGGAGAGGCCCTTTTTGGAATTGTTTCAGTAGCCAGAAAGTTATGATAAAGTCAAAAAATTTCTTATATAAAATTATTGTGTTGTAATTTTATTGTATTTTTCTCAATAACTTTTTACTGAAAACAAGCTAAATAATTGTATTTAGTCAATTCACAAAAAATAATAATAATTTATTATACGATGTAATTGTAGAGAGACCATGACAAATCCTTAAAACACGCTGTAAGTTTCTTTGGTTGTAACCGACTTTAGTAGGTAAGCGTGTTATTTGAACAATATTTATTTATGTATGGTAATGTATTATTACTTTCGTTTGGACGTTTGTCAAATCTGAGGCAGCTGAGGTAAAAACTACAGCTCTTGTCTTACGCAGTAGATATTATTAAGTTCAGCGATTACAATGCGTCCAAGACAAATATAACCAGAATCTGCTCCCAGGAATAGCTCTGAGAAGGAAATGTGATTTAAAATTTGAATAATAAAACAAAGTTGAGAATTATTCCACCAACACGGCGAGTCTTATATTGTTTTGTGTACTGAGAGTTGTAACAGTGCACTTGTGTAGTAAGTAATACAGAATAATTGACTTGAGCATAAGCTTACTAGCCTTATGTCCGTAATAAGGTAAGGTGGCCACAAAGCAGACGCTCTCAAATATCGACATATCTGGTCCTCTCGTGTTCACAGATTGCAGTATCCGAATGGTGTGGAGTAGCAGCTACGCTGAACCCTGCCGGGCGAGGGTACGGGGGGCGGCGAGAGCTCCCGGCCGCTCTGCAACGACTCCTGCGACCCATTGCGATGCTGCAACCACCTCACACTGAAGTAGCTGCGCATTTACTAGCAGCCACCTGCGTTCCCGACTCACAAATACTAGCTACGGACTTGAACAATGTGTTCACACTTGCGAGGTATGTATAATGAATTTATGTGTAGGTATTCTATTATATGCAGACAAACCCATAAACGTGCAATGGGAGAGGCCCAACAGTGAATTGCCATACATACGCTGATGATGATATATGGAAAAAATATTTTTCATTTATTAGTCTCTGAAATAAATTTAAATACATATTACACGTCTACATTGGCCAACCCAACGGACACTAATTGATTTCGATCATCGAGATATTACGTACTACGTACTAGAGGAGCCACTCAAAACCAATTATATGTTCCGTTTATATTTTAATTAAAACTAAAAAGCGCTGCAGTATTAACAAGCAGCGCTCTATCGCATTTGAGCTATAGTTTCCTCGCGAGCGAAATGTCATAAGCGCCGTGATTTTCATGGCGCTTACGCGTTTTGGCCAACGAACTGTTGCAAAGATTCGCTTTCATAGAGTAAGCGCCAAGCAACAAAGCAGAACGGATAAATAGCTTTATACCTACGAAATTTTATTAGGAAATTCACACTGAGTAAATAGTACTTCAATAGCTTTGACAGTTTCAGTTTTTTTGTAGAATGCATCGAGGTATAAAATATAAAAGCAGTTTTTTTAAATTACACTTTAAGTATAATTTTAAGTGTAATTATTACAAAAAAAGTGTTAAGGGTGTCACGTAGTGGCTTTAGGAGCCCTTGAAGGTGGTGGTGAGGCCACGAGGTTCTGAAGATGGTGAAATCAGACGCTTCACAACAACAATTTAAACGTTATTTATTTACTGAAGTATAACACAAACAGATGTACAGACAGGGTGTGGATTTAAGAGATTCGACCAGTCAGTGCCTCCAGACAAGGAGCACTTAACTGTCCGTTCGCAGCGATGAGAAAAAGGCTCTGTGACGCCGCGCGCTTGCTTTTATGTCCCCATGAGGCTTGAGGTGCGGGGTGTTCTCGGCAGTAGACGGTCCTCGTAGGCGCGCGCGGGGTGAGGCTTGGAGGGCGTGGAAGCGGGCATGTGAGTGCCGCGTGACACTCCCCCCATTAGGGCAGAATTTTGCGTAGAGAAATTCGCCTTGATCTTCTTAGAAACTCCTTGAAGTCCTCGCAGGCACCCTGTAAAGAAGTTTAGAAAGGATCAGAACTTTTTTTTAAAAAATTAGGCAAAGTAGAAGGGTTAAGAAAAAAACTGAATAGGAATTGTGAATGAAAAACTCGACCGGCAGACGACGACTCATTCATACGAACGTAAACAAGATAAGAGTTAATGGCTTGCGGATGAGTCATCCGCATTCCGATGTTTGTTCGAAAAGATTTTGCATTTAAATTTGTTAAGGGATTTTCCATTTTTTTAATTTAATCGTGACGTGTAAAGGTGATGGAAAAAAAAAATTTACATTATTTATATATATATCGGATAGGATGCGTGTGCGTACGAAAGAAAAAGAAACGGCCGAATATTATTCAAAAGTATTTCTAATTTATCCGGTTCGCTGATAGGTACGTCGAGGCGAGAAAATAATCCTTGCATTTTTGCAACATATAATGTTATGTTCTCGTTCTCGCCCTGCGAGCGAAGCCTTATTTCCGATAACAATTTGTAGTCGTAATTATGAGGGCTAAAATCTCCTTTTAGTAATTTACATAGTTGACTCCAAGATGAGACACTATCCTTTATGCTACGATACCACGTTAAAGCGTCTTCTGAGAATATTTCAAAAGCGAAAGAAAGAATCCTATCCTGAGGTATATCCCTACTTGACATGAATTCATTTATTCTTTGAATAAAGGCACGCACACACGTCCTACCGTTATATTTAAACTTAGCTAGTTCCGAAAAAAGTTTTCGTTCATAGGTTAACGAGCTAACAGGTGAGCTCTGGTCACCCCCGATCGAGTCTTCCGTCCGCGATTCATTTCCGCTGGGCTGAGAAGTTAACCGTTTAAGCGATGCGTAAAGAGTGTGGAATTCGTTCCACGTGGTTTTAATGGGGTTTATATCCGGAAGTGAGTCTATTCTCACACGATTTAATCTGTGGTAGACGTGATGTAAAAGAGACTCCGTTCTATTAAATAGATTTTTATCGAAGTTAGATTTTAACATTTTAATGTTATTATCAACTTTAAAGAGCGATAATTTTAAAGCCTTGAAATCTTCCTCGGGGGGTAAATGGGACTCCGCTACGTCCTCGGAAGGAGAACTTGACGCGAGTTTGGAAATTTGTTTGCGTAAATCTTCTACGGTGTTAGACTTTACGCCACCCCTCAGATAGACCTCGTATTCTAATTCTGGTTTTTGTAAACACGAGAATTTAATATCGTAGGCCATTTTGTAGAATAAATGTTCGATGTAAGTTAATAGTTTTAAAAGTAAAAGAAATGAAGTGAAGATACGTTAGTTATTGCTATTAGACGTATTTTCAAAGAAAAATGGAATGAATTGAATTGCATCCAGGTTGTTATAAAGATAAGATTAAGCGAGCCGCTGAGAGTGGCGCAGTGTTGATTGCGGTGAAACCGGTTTTACTACGATGCTAATCTAACGTACGCCAGCGACGCATATGTGAAAATGTTATTTATGGAAGCTGGAAGCGAACAAAATTGATATTAAAAGTAATAAGCAACGTGTAAAAATGCACGTGGTAGTAGCCAGTATGTATCTAAAGCGATTAAAGAAAAAAAGCGGTTAATTAACCCGTGATGCGCACGTGGTATTGGTCCACGCGGTATACGTTCGCGAAAAAATTATAGGAAAAGCGGCTAGCAATATGTGATCGTACATGCGGTCTCGTCTAGCACGTGCTCACAGCGAGAAAAGAGGCAAAAAAACACTAACCTGGATGGGATTCAACACAGAACACGAGAAAAATACATAAATTATGCACAATAAAAGCAAAAAGAAATACGAGGTAAATCGTGGTCGAATCTCTTAGTTCAGCCGGGCGCCATGTGTCACGTAGTGGCTTTAGGAGCCCTTGAAGGTGGTGGTGAGGCCACGAGGTTCTGAAGATGGTGAAATCAGACGCTTCACAACAACAATTTAAACGTTATTTATTTACTGAAGTATAACACAAACAGATGTACAGACAGGGTGTGGATTTAAGAGATTCGACCAGTCAGTGCCTCCAGACAAGGAGCACTTAACTGTCCGTTCGCAGCGATGAGAAAAAGGCTCTGTGACGCCGCGCGCTTGCTTTTATGTCCCCATGAGGCTTGAGGTGCGGGGTGTTCTCGGCAGTAGACGGTCCTCGTAGGCGCGCGCGGGGTGAGGCTTGGAGGGCGTGGAAGCGGGCATGTGAGTGCCGCGTGACAAGGGTTATTAACGAAGCTATTTTTAACAACATATTATTTTTCCTTATCCAATTAAATACGTTAGATACGTTGTGCATTTAACGTCAGTTAATTCTACCTAAATATCACTTCTGTATGTTTTACTCTAAGTACTCTATGTCGAGTGAGCAACAATGGCGTCTTAAAATATTTTGTTCGTATTTAATTTTAACACAATTATATCTAGTTATTTACTGGTGAAAAGTTATTCCTTTGTTTTTCTCCGTATTCCTTGTATTATTAGTGCAATATCTCAAGACACAAAATGGCATATTTCACGAGTTTTAGAACGTTTTTAAATTAAAACAATCACACGCTAAAGCCACCTCTTCAGCAGAGTGTAGATAGCAAGCGACTGAAGGAAGTGCGGCGCAATCGCCGCAATTGCATGGAACACCGCACTTATGAGTGGCGTCTTCTCTATACATTATATCTCGATGATTTCGATTAACTATTTCACTCAATTCATTCAAGACTCTCCGAAAATTCCTGCTGAACTCGTTTTATTACAAGTAACAGATTATTATTATTATGAAAATTTTGTGTAGCCAATATAGTCCTTATCATATTGGGTGTAAGGGTCATAAAACTACATATAGTGTGACCATCGAAGCGCCTCAGCGTATTTACTTTCAGCTCTTAAAGCATAGTTAGTCTTTTTTAACCGACTTCCAAAAAGGAGGAGGTTCTATGTTCCGCTGTATGTATTTTTATTTTTTTTATGTATATTCACCGATTACTCCGTCAGTTGTGGACCGATTTTGAAATTCTTTTTGTATTCGAAAGGGTATGCTTCCGAGGTGGTCCCATTGCCAGCATATCAGGATCTGATGATGGGATCCCAGGGAAATCGAGGGAAACCCTAATTTTTTATAGGCACATACTATGTTTTTCGTATATTTTCTGAAGGTACACCGGTATTTACGTCTGGTAGTAATCATTTTATGATGATGAGCTGATGATGTAAGGTACAACTCCTTAACGGTTAGGACTTGGAGGATAAATCTTTAAATATCATATGTATATATGTTACCTTTAGTCGTATTCTTTCAAATTATTTAGGTAAGCTGATGATGCAAGGTGGAAGGTACAACTCCTCAACGGTTAGGAGTTGGAGGATAATTCTTTCAATTTCATACGTATTTAAAGACCTTCAGTCGTATACTTTCAAGTTATTTAGGTGAGCTGATGATAGAATGTTAAACTCTTCAACAGTTAGGCATTAGAGGATGATTTTAATATTACACGTACGTATAGACCTTAATTTGTATTCTTGATGATGAAATTTGATGAAATAGTTCAACTTACTACTGACCTACGATTGATTGCACTAAAAACTGAAAAATAAAAACTTTTTATAAAAAAAAAAAATGACTTCCAAAAAAACATCCAACGAAAACTCTCTGCCAAAAAAACACTTAAAAGCGTAAAATAAACTGGTTCTACATAAATTGCGTATACCTAATTCTTTATTCATTTAAATAGTAGTATTATAATGTGTGCTGGGTACCTAAATTCTGTTAAAAGTCGGTGCTAAGCCAAAAAGAATACAAACGAACAATTACAAAAGTCTAAGCGACAGTCACTTGGCACCGACTTCAAACAGATTCTAGGTACCTAGCACACATTATAATACTACTATTTAAATGAATAAAGAATTAGGTATACGCAATTTATGTAGAATCAGTTTATTTTACGCTTTTAAGTGTTTTTTTTGGCAGAGAGTTTTCGTTGAATGTTTTTTTGGAAGTCGGTTTTTTTTTTATAAAAAGTTTTTGATAATATCATATTGAATATGTATGCAGGAATAATGTTTTTATCAGTTAGAACCTTATACATGTTCTGTTTATTTCAAATATATATCTTTCATCAACCAAAAAAAAAATGGACCGCAGTCCCAAAAATCGCCTTTAGAATCGTGGTCGGAAATGAAGCACACGTTCAAGCGTCGATATTTTTTATTGATGTAGACAGCATTTATACAATGGTCCGTGGGTCTTAACACCGCAATACAGAAAATCGATACAACGCCATCTATCGAGCACAAACCAAAACTAATGTATATTATTTACATTGAACAGTTACCTACCATTCGATTGTCAAATTAATTCGGCTTTAATCAAATTTAAAAGAATACATTCTGGGTAATATTAAGCATTTAAAGAACGTCTACAAATTTGCTATATATTAAAAAATAATAGTAAATTTAAGTAGAATAACATATTTTATATAGATTTATCTGTAATATACTTAGTCTTGCCATAAATATTATTACAAACAAAAACAACATGTTTTTACTGTAGTTACCATTACTGCAGTGTGTTAGTTTAACATATTAATTTAAAACCATAAAAAATATACAAAGCTTATTCGAAGTGGTCTCCATTGGCTGCAATACAATCCTTTAAACTTTGATGCCAGTTATCAATAGCAGCGCACACTCTTTCGATGAGAAAATTCTGCCAATCATATGGATTGTTTTAGGGACTCCAAATTATCATGGCGTTTAGAGCAAGTTTTTTTTTTTTATGGAATAGGAGGGCAAACGAGCAGACGTATCGCCTGATGGTAAGCGATTACCGCCGCCCATGGACACCTGCAACACCAGAAGCGTCACAAGTGCGTTGCCGACCTTTGGGGGATGGGGAGGGGATGGGGTATGGGCCTCCGGTATCCTCACTCACTCGGTGAAACACAGCGCAAGCACTATTTCACACCGGTTTTCTGTGAGGCCGTGGTATCACTCCGGTCGAGCCGACCCATTCATGCCAAAGCGTGGCTCTCCCACGGTGAAGGTCTTACTCTCTATCATCATCATCATCATCATATCAGCCGTAAGAAGTCCACTGCTGAACGTAGGCCTCCCCCATTGATTTCCACTTCTACCGGTCGGTAGCAGCCTGCATCCAACGAGTCCCCGCGATCTCAACCAGGTCGTCCTTGCGGGAGGCCTTCCTACGCTGCGCTTGCCGTCACGTGGTCTCCACTCAATACTGATACTTTCTATTACTCTCTATAACTGACTATAAATTATAATCCAGTGGAATAAGATCAGGATTAGATGACGGCCAGTGTTCAGCTCAAATTAAGTCCAGAACGTTCGTTTCTAACCAAGATTGGGTGGATCGAGCTTTATGACGCGGCGCCGAGTCTTGCTGAAAGGACTATTCTTGGTTATTAAAAATGGTGTTGTTAAGGGGCTTAACTACCTCCTCAAGAATGATATCTTGACCTTCGTATTCAGTTCGCTCTCAGGGTTCTAGAGGTCAGATGCCTGTCGCTTCGTAGAAAAATTGACATTTGGGTAAAACCGGTTGAAATAGTACTGATACCAAATAATCTTGGAATTAATAAAGGCTAGGAAGATTATGTTTATCTGTAGTCTGGTTGCCAGTGTTTGCTTAGTTAGGGGGTCAGCCGGTCGTGTTTGTAAGGATATTATATACGTGATCGTTGTGGGCAGTTCACTGCTGAGCTCCCAGCGGCACTACGACTGGGGCCTGCGCGCGCTGAAGGCCGCGGTGGGCAGCTGCGCTATCGCTCTGGCGCCGGGAGCTGCCGCCACCGCCGCCACCGCCACTGACTTGAGCCGGCGCAGGGCCGCCGCCAGGCACGTGCTCACGCTCAACAATATGTCCAAGCTTACAAGACATGACGCATTCAGGTATAGATCTATACTAATATTATAAACGCGAAAGTTTGTAAGTATGGATGGATGGATGGCTGGATGGATGGATGGATGGATGGATGGATGGATGGGTAGATGTTTGTTACTCTTTCACGCAAAAACTACTGAACGGATTTGGATGAAACTTTACAGTAATATAGCTAATACATCAGAGTAACACATAGGCTACTATTAGCCGCGATAACCGACATATACGCGGGCGGAGCCGCGGGCAACCACTAGTATATAATATACTTAATAAAAAAATTGTGTTATAAGTATCCAAAGGTTCGTTGATATTTGTAGTATACTCCTATTCTATGTATATCCTTATGGCACAAGAAATCTTTAAAGCAGCACTTAACATAAAATATATAATAATCACAGGTTCGAAAATATATTATCGCTGGTGTTTAACGACGTGCCAGTAGAGGAATCAAGTTCAGACCCAATCAATGCTTCTCTTGAAGCTACCGTTGACAGTCTCAAGCTTGTACATAACAAATTACAGGTAAGACATCAATGCTAAACTAAAATTTAGTTTAAGAGCAATTCAAGGCTTGCAATTTCTTCTTTTGTTACTATATAAATTCAATTAGGTATTTTTTATAATATCTACTACTTTTCTTTTCATTTAAGGTGATATAATATGCTATTTGTAGCAAAAAACGACCGTAGTAAAAGCATGACTTCACATAAAACCACCTTTGAGTGCTCCCACAAAGGGCTTTATATGGAATCGCCGCGATCCATATGAAAGCAGCTAGACATGGTTACTCGGTGTCTAGTCTGGCTAATCCTCTCACCACAACAGTTCGAACACCTACTGCTTGTGTCTGTTCAAACAAACACTTGCCCCTGCTCAAGTTGCCAGTGTCGGCGACACTGACAAACAAACAAACAGACAGACGAACAAAGAATTTAAAAATTGTTTTTTTTTTTTTTTGGTGTAAATACCATTTTCATCCCACCAGCTCGTAAAGAGTAGTTTTGCCCTTCGATATCTGAGTGCAAATGCCGTTTTTATCCTCTAGAGGAATAAAGTAAATTGAATTTAGAACATCGCTCGAGTGCACTAAGTTTGTGAATTCAAAACATCATTAAACCTATTTACTTCTACCTCCATGGTGCATATCCTCATTAATCATACAATATTTTTAATTTGTTACTACTACAACTACTTAATTTGTTAAAAACTCAGACTCTTGTTGTTTTTAATTTGTTGAAACCTTCTTGGTGTAGTTTTTTTTTAATTTGCTCTGCCGGCACCATTTTCTTCTTAAATAACTATAGCTACTTAACTTAAAATTTTTATTAATTTATCTATACATCCATACAAATAAATAAAATTAAAATGTCTGTTTGTAATATTAAAATAACCGCTTTTTACTAAATGCATATGTATATGTATACACGGTACATATACAAAAAAATATTTTATATAATTTCTGTTACATTGTCTGTCTGTCAGTCGGTCTGTCTGTCTGTTTGTTCCGGGTAATCTCTGGAACGGCTGGACTGACTTTGAGGTGACTTTCACTGGCAGGTAGCTGATAATCTAAGGAGTAACTTAGGCTACTTTTTTAGACTAGCTTTGTCCCGCGGTGTTACTCGCGGTACGACAAAAACCGCGGGTAACACCGCGGGGTTGAGCGAGTACCAAATATTTTTGAAATAATTTAAAAATTAATCTGTAATACTTACCTATCATAATGTAGTACCTTAGAAATATTAATACCTTAACTGAAATAAAAGTATCTTGTGATTGTTAATGCTTTTTTTGCATTTAGTTGTTGTTTTAGAATCCTTCGCTTGCTCGGTCATCAGAATTGAGCACGCGATTAAAAAGCAACTTTGCACTCTTGTATAACAAATAACTATTTTATGTATAAAATTTACTTTCACAAACATGTAGTGAAAAGCTATTAATTTGATTTATTTTTGTATAAATTACGATACTATTAAGCAGGCATATCGTATATAATTAAAAACTTTAAAATGTTTCTGTTTTATTGTCAGATACAAAAATGTATGGAGTTATACGAACAACTGCAACAACGTATGGGAGTGGTGATCGTCGGACCACCGGGATCAGGGAAGACCTCCATCAGGCGCTTACTTAAAGCCGTACGTACATGTAGACCATATCTTTTTCATACCACCATCTCGTAAAGAGTGTTTTTACCCTTCGATATCTGAGTGCAAAAGCCGTTTTTATTCTCTAGAGGATAAAGTAAATTTGAATGTAGAACATCTTGTGCACTAAGTTTGTGAATTCAAAACGTCATTAAACCTATTTACATTAAACCTACCTGCATGGTGCCGAATTTATCATACAACCTTTTTTAATTTGTAAAAAACTCTGACTTGGTACCTTCTTGGTGTACCTACTTTTTTTAATTCGCTTTGCACGCGCCCTTTTTTTCCCTTTTTTAGGAAATTTATTTGACGCCAACAGAACTGACTGAAATCTATACAAATAAAAAAAATTGGAGTATCTGTTTGTAATATTAAAATAACTGCTTTTTAGTAATTTCATATGTATGTATACACGGTACATATACCAAAACAACAATATTTACAATTTTTGTCTGTCTGTCGGTCTTTCTGTCAGTTTGTTTGTTCCGGGTAATCTCTGGACGGCTGGACGCATTTCGAAGGGAGTTTCACTGCTTTTTTTTCATTTAGTAATTTCCTCGCTGAGGTGGAATGAAAAGTTAGGTGTTGCACTCGAGTGCAAAGATTTTTCAGCTCGCGGCCTCGTGCTCTTTTGATTCCCTCGCTATCGCTCAGGATTCTTCGCTTGCTCGGTCATCAAAATTGAGCACGCGGTTAAAAGGCAATAAATTAATAAATAAAGAAATAAAATAATACATAATAATACAATAAAAAAATAATAAAGCAATTAACCGCGTGCTCAATTTTGAAGAAGCAACTGCACTCGAGTGCAACACATAACTTTTCATCCCACCTCAGCGAGGAAAGGACTAAATGACGTGAAAAGAAAATGGCGCTGGCAAAGCAAATCAAAAAACCAAGGAGGTGCCGCGTCTGAGTTTTAAAAAAAAAATTGTATGATAAATTCGACACAGGTAGAAGTAAATAGGTTTAATTGATGTTTTGACTTTACAAGCTTAGTGCACATGATGTTCTAAATTAAATTTTACTTTATCCTCTAGTGAATAAAAACGGCTTTTGCACTCAGATATCGAAGGGCAAAAATACTCTTTACGAGCTGGTGGGATGAAAATAACTATTACAACACGTTTCTATAAGATATTCGATAGCCGTCTGTTAGATACGAAGTCGACGATTTAACCAAATCAATTTAAAAATTATTATTGGTTTTTAACGGTTGATTATCCAAATTTTTGTGCTTGCAAAAGGGTATTTTAGGAAATTAAAAACAAAAGTTAATAGTGAATATGGTGGCCGTCACTCTTGGAATCCACTCATGCTTTCCATCAGGCAGAGTAGTCACTTCGGCAGGCTTTAAAAACACATAGGAAAAAGGTGACAAAATATAGGGAAGGTATTTAAGAAGGTACCTATAACTGTACCCTATTTTTTAAGTAGACAACATTGATTACTGGGGGTACATCTCTTACATTAATTACATTTTTTTATAAAGGCTTTAGCCCACCAAGGCAAGAACGTTGTGGAGTATATAATATGCCCGAAAGCGATGAGTCGTGACTGGCTGCTCGGCAACATCGACCACGACACTCGGCAGTGGACCGACGGGGTGATATCTTCCACCGCGCTTGAAATATCTAACCAACCATCCGGTGAGTACAGCAATGAACAAATGTAGCCTTTTTTAATTAAACCTTCTAAACGAAAATTTACTATTTCTTTTTTTAAATCGTTAAATAAGTAAAAAAAACCGGGGTTTCCATATAAACTTTTAGTTATGTAGGGACAAACTTAACTTCGCTGTTGGAAAACTGTTTTCCCCATACATTGACATAGGTCATAGTTAGTGTACCAAAGTACCAACTACAAATACGTTTATAATCGCAATTTTTTTTGTAATACAACTACAAATTTACGGTTTTCGGTTTGTTTCCTTTACTTGTGCTACATGACATTAGGTACTTCATGCCACATGTTATGATTCTAGGTCACCGCGAAGTATCCTATAGTTATAATAATTATAGGTTTTGATTCCTTTTCGAGTGTTAAAATATGCAGCAAAAACAGATCATAAAACTTTTTATAAAAAAAAAACCGACTTCCAAAAAACCATCCGACGAAAACTCCCTGCCAAAAAACACTAAAAAGCGTAAAATAAACTGGCTCTTCATAAATTGCTATGTGCCAATTCTTGTCTATACCTAATTCTTTATTCATTTAAATAGTAGTATTATTGTGTATGCTAGGTACCTAAAATCTGTTTGAAGTCGGCGCCAAGCCAAAATGTAATAGGAGGTACCGCACTCGCCGCTGCCGGATAGCTAGCATAAAACAACCCAAGCGAGCAGACACGCGCGGGCTGACGCGACGTCGTTGATGGTCGTCTCGAAATAAAGCGAGTGTGGTAACTACTATTACATTTGGCTTGGCGCCGACTTCAAACAGATTTTAGGTACCTAGCATAAACAATAATACTACTATTTAAATGAATAAAGAATTAGGTATAGAAATGTGAAATAAAAAGTTTTTATTTTTCCCTTTTAGTGCAAACAATCATAGGTTATCAGTAAGTTGAACTATTTCATATAATTTCTGCTGATGCGAATAACTTTAGTGGTTTGAACACGTATTAAAACTGAGTATGATCAGTTTCCAAAATGATGCTGAGATGCAAGATTTCTGTTACCAAGAACGTGGTCTACGGGGTAATAGGAATCGTGTCCAAAGTTAAATGTCGTGATGAAATAGAAGCAGGCCAGTTACTTAAAGCAAAATACATTAAGGGGTTAGTCATCATAGCGCCTGTGACATCAGCTCACCTAAATAACTTAAAATATGACGCTTGACTTTAAAATATAAAATATGCCTTTAAAAACATGACGCTTACGCACGTACAAGGTCATAGCAGATGGATGGAAACTCATTAGAGTAAGATCCCAGAGCCGTAAGACACAACTTATTTTCTAAAGCATATAACTTTCGGTTCTCAGTAGTCTCTTGTGTACTTTTTAATACCTGAATGTTTGTGGAGCTTGCCCGGTGACACCTACGCATGTACCAGGTGAGAAAGGTAACGAGAAATCAGAGTAACTTAACTGAATTTTTTATGACTGATTTTTATAATAGGTCTTTACCTATGAAATTGCCGTTTTGTATGCAATAAGTGAAAGTACTTATTTTTTCAAACTTTTTTATTTCTGTTATTCGAAGTAATCACCCATGCAATCGACGCATCTTTGCCAACGCATTGGCAGTTTATTGATGCCCTTCTTGTAAAAATCAGCTGGACGGGAGGCAACAAACTCTTCAAAGGCATTTTGTACTGCCTCTCGGGAATTGAATTTTTTACCCACTAAAAAGTTGTTTGAATTTTGGAAAAAGTACTAGTCGGTAGGTGCAAGGTCTGGTGAGTATGGTGGATGAGGGAGAGCTTCCAACTCCAGCTCTTGCTGAGACTGTCTGTTGCGCAGTATGGGGTCGCGCGTTGTCGTGAAGGAGCAGTGGGGACGACCGATTGACCAAAGCTGGTTGCAGATGTGCAAGCTTCTCCATCATTCTCTCCAGGTCTTCACAGTACACATCTGCATTAATGCTCATGCCGTTTTGTAAAAAGCTGTGGTGAATCACACCCGCACTAGACCAGCAAACAGTGACCATCACCTTTTTAGGGGTCATTTTTGGTTTAGGGCATTGCTTTGGTGCTGAACCAGGGTCTAACCAACTTGCTGAGCGCTTTCGATTGTCGAACAGAATCCATTTTTCGTCGCACGTAACAATTCGTTTCAAAATTCCTTCATTTCTTTGCCTGTAGAGCAGCGCAAGGCAGGTCTCGACGCGTACTATTATGACGACCTTGTCAAATTAGTTTTTAAAAAAGAAATTGAAGAGAAAACTATGTTAATAAAATATAAAATAAAACAAATCAATTGTTTTTAAAACTGAACCGGCGTTGAAGAGATATGGGAAAGAACTGAGGATGCGAGGTGTGGGGTGTGTGTGGGAGAGAACAACGGAAAGCTGACAACGCAAAAATGGAAGATGGGTAGGCAAAGTAGCATACAACGGGGCGACATAACACCTCCCCCAACAAAAGTGAACTCATGGTTGTGATGAGTTTACTTGGTAAATTATATAGTATAATAGTTAGGTAGCGCGTAAGCGGGGTGGAGTAGTTGGAGTTAAAGATGGGATGGATACATTATCAAGGACCGGTTCAACATGTTTATTTCTTAATTTAATTAGGACAATTACACATACAATAATTATAACTAATAACATTGAAACTATACTAAGGCTGAATCCAGCATAATTAAGGACAGTGTCATCAGGAAGCGTTATGTCATCATCATCTGTTATTATGGGTGCGGGAACAAATTCTATGTTGTCCAAATTTACATTTTCGATTTTGGTAGTGGAGATATTGACTTTTAATTTTAAGAATGTATCTATATTACAGCATGTATCATTTATAATATTAAAATTAGAAATGACAGGGCTGGCAGTAATATTTACGTTTTCTACTGCTTGTAGCTTATTTTCTTTGCAAAATGCGATGCAGTTTGGTTCTAAGTTAAGGATACCCGTTCCTGAGATGATATTGTCCTTGAAAAAGTTATTGTTACAATGAATGGTGAGTTTGACTGGTTTCGATTGGATAAATATCCACTTATTACCATTTAATTTGTGCCAGATGTTAATATTGCCAAAGATAAAGTTTGTTTCACAATTATCTGGGAGATTATCGATGGCTTTTGTCATAATATTAATTTCACAAGTTGGGTTAGTTGTAACACTGGAAACATCTATGGGCTTACAAATAAAAAGTTTACTTATAATTAGTTTACATCTAACATCTAAATTATCTATATAAAAATATGTATTACGGTCTTCACTTAACCCTATGTATGGTTTATGGGGTTTGATTAATGCAAAAGAGTTTGGCTTATCACTATTATGTGGAACAGGTATTGGTACAGATTTAAATAAGTCATAGGTGGTTAAGTCGACCATAGGTATCATAATAACAAAAATTAACTTATCATTAAGAAAGTATGATATAATATCTGATAGGTTTATTAATGAGTGAATATTATCTAAGTTTAAATCTAATGGTAATTCTTTAAATTTTGGTAAGTTTTTTATATTGTTCATTAATTCATTAAACAGCTCTTGTGGGGTAAGAATTGACGGATGTAATGTATTGGTCTTGGCAAATAAAATGCTATTTACAATATCTTCCATTTTATATGAAAGTATTAACAAGTGGGTTTGCAATACATTTAATACTTCTTCTAAGTTATTCTTAAAGTAAACGGAATTCGTAATTTCAGAGATATTCTTAACAACTAATGATATTTTTTCCATCGCATCATTTAGTAGGAACTGATTTTTATTTAATTCTAAAATAGATGAATTAAAATTAGAAATTGCAGTTTTAGAGACGAAAATATTCCGAGAGAGGCTGGTTATTAATTCTTTGTCTGTATTTTGTAATTTTTTGATAGCTTGGTTGTATTTAACCGCATCATCCTCATCTAAAGTGCCAAAAACATGTTTAAAAACCGTTCCAACGGCGGAAAACCAAGCAGATCTCTTTGAGCGTATGGGTAAGAGATGTGAAATCGAATTATAATCACGAATTATATCTTTAAACAGGACATCAAGAGGTTGGATCATGTTATTACATTCAATATTATTTAATAAATAACTTTGTTGGCATAGGTAGCGTATTGTGCCAAAAACGGTCTTAATGTTTTCAATGTGAGATGTCACAAAAGAAATGTCTACAGGGATTAGAACATGAGTATGGTCTCTTATTATTTTTATTTTTCCAGAAGGGTCGAAGAAAATACCCGGACTGTCGGTGACGGGTTGAATAAATTCCTGAGATGTAGCAAGAAGAATTTGCATTGGCAGAATAACTCTGAAAAGGAAATATTATTATTTAGTTTTAAGGACAGTGAATTTAAGCAGAGTTAGTCGTGGCTGGTTTGATTTGATCAATATGATGTCTTATGTGTTTATTATTGATTGAAAGAGTAACAGTGTTATTATTATGTACTTTGACAATTTGGTACGGGCCTTTCCACAACGGAGACAATGCCTTTCTAAGTCGCAGATGATTCTTTAGGTAAACGAGATCTCCTACTTCATATATTACGATTCTAGTATGTTGATCATAATAGGTTTTTGATTTCTCTTTAGAATTTTGAATATTTTCGATAGCTTTGTCTCTTGAGAATTTGAGACGGTGACAAAGCACTTTTAAATATTCTGGGTAGGTGGTTTCAGAATGTAAGTCATAGATGGAGTCAGGTAAGAAAGGTTTATGGCCGAATAAGAGCTCATAGGGTGAGTAATTAGTTGTGCAGTGAATATTAGTATTATAGGCAAGGATAGCAGTATAGACATAGCGGGACCAATCACTTTGATCGTCGTTTACGAATGATTTTAAGTACTCTTTTAGAGTTGAGTGGCTTCGTTCAAGTGCACCTTGAGTCTGTGGGTGATAGGGACTTGACCATAATTGTTTTATTTTCAAGTGATCACATGTTTTCTTAAATAGTTCTGCTGTAAAGTTAGTACCTTGGTCCGTTAAAATTGTTTTAGGTATTCCAAATAGGGATATAAAATGCAGGAGG
The DNA here is from genome assembly GCA_949125395.1 of Diaphora mendica. Lineage (NCBI taxonomy): Eukaryota > Metazoa > Arthropoda > Insecta > Lepidoptera > Erebidae > Diaphora > Diaphora mendica. The sequence continues at coordinate 35,126,326 of OX421310.1, read as the reverse complement.
CAATCGCTAGTTTCTTCGGCTGTCGTAGATCTAATGGGATAAGCTAGTGAAAATTTAGTAAGGTCGTCTTGTAAGGTAAGGATATATTTTAATTTAGCTAATCCTGCTTCTGGTAATGGCCCAACTATGTCCATTGCCAGGCGCTGGAAAGGAGCAGTGGATGTTGTCGTAATTTGCATGGGTGCTCTATGAGTTTTTCGGAACGCTTTGTTTTCTTGACAGAGCTTACAGGATTTAATGTAATCTTCGATATCACTACGCATTCTTTTCCAATAATATCTATCTTGTATCCGTTTTAGCATCCTTACATTACCCAAATGACCGGCGATAGGTATGTCGTGGTTTTCACGGAGAATTTTCTTAATTTCGCTAAGTGACGGAAATATGATAGTATTACGATAAATCGTGACAGGGATGTTTGTGTTATGGAAGAGGAATTGAGTTATATTATACAGTTTGGTGTAGGAGTGTGTTTCAAATGGGTCTCTGAAATCTGTTATGCTTATTGGGGTTGCAGGTTGCTGGATAAGTGAATTACGTATGTTTCTTAAGGATGAATATATGTCTTCGTAACTGGCAGTGTCGAAGTGGTAAACTTTAGTAAACAACAAATAAACGCTGCGTCCACTGTGATGGAAATTAATAAAGGAGTGCAGTGATCGCTCTTTTTCTAAAATTTCGGATTTTTCATTGATTTGAGATAATATTTCTTCAACATAGGGATTACTTTCGTCGAGATCTATGGAAGTAGGTATAATAATTATTTTATTATTGCCTTTAAGAATACTGGTATTGGATTCTAGAATCGTTGCATCTGATATGAATGTCTTACTATTTATAATTTTTAGGAATTGGGAGTAATTGTTATTAATTGACGTATACTGTCTGTTTTCAGTTTCGTCAGAGTTGGTGCTGTCCTGGGCTGAAGGAGGCATATTCTCGTCAGCATGTGGTTCTAACGGGTAGTCAGTAGTCGAACCAGGAGTGAGTCGAGACGTTGAAGGCTGGGCCAGTGCAGAATCAGAGGTGAGTTGAGGATTCAGAGGCAGGTTAATATCGGGCACAGTTATTTCAGGAGCACGTGGAGTTGGAAGCGGTGGAGGTGTGTTTTGCATTGGATTAGGTAATTCGAGAGGGTTGAAGTCAATGTCGGGTTCACCAGTAAATGGGCTTATGTTATCGTCAAAGTTCAATGGATCAGAGTCTTCTATAGGATTTACAGGGTATCGTGAAAGCGCATCGGCGGCTGCGTTTAATTTACCTTTTTGGTAACCAATTTCATATTCATACTCAGAAAGCTTAAGACGCCATCTCTGAAGTTTGCTACCTGGGTCTTTGTGATTCATGAGCCAGGTCAATGGTCGATGATCAGTGATGATGAAGAATTTGCGCCCATAAATATATGGACGGAAGGTTTTGCAGCCAAAAAGGACAGCCAGGAGTTCTTTTTCAGTAGTATTATAGTTTGACTCGCTTTTATTGAGTTTTGAAAAGTTTGGGATGAATCGGCGATAGTAGGAGACTAAACCTAGAAACGATTTGATGTCCTTGGGACATTTAGGGGTTGGAAATTTAGTAACGGCTTCGATCTTTTCAGGATTAGGCTTAACGCCTTTTTCAGTGATTACATGGCCAAGGTAAGCTACTTCTCGGCGCAAGAACTCGCACTTATCCGGTTGTAGTTTCAAGTTAAAGTCCCTAAGGCGTTTAAAGACAAGCTCTAAGTTTTCGATATGGCTGGAAAGATTATGCGAGTAGATAACTATGTCATCTAAGTAAACAAAACACCGAATATCTTGAAGGCCAGCTAATGCAGTGTTCATGAGCCGTTGGAAGGTAGCCGGCGCATTTTTGAGTCCAAACGGCATGCGAGTAAATTCATAATGACCCTGGGGTATACTAAAAGCTGTTTTGGATGCATCCCTCTCGTCTATAAGGATTTGATGGAACCCGGATGCTAAATCAAGTGTGGAGAAGTATTTACTTTGGCCTAGTTGGTCTAATATTTCGGATATCTGTGGGAGTGGGTAACTATCACCTATAGTTACGTCGTTTAGTTTGCGATAGTCTATAACAACGCGCCATTTGCGTTCCCCTGAGGCGTCTAATTTTTTTGGAACGACCCAGATTGGTGATGACCAGGGAGACATGGAAGGTTTTATTATACTCTGTTCTAGCATTTGATCGATTTGCCTAGCTACTTCGGGTTTGTGGATTTCAGGGAAACGGTAAGATTTAACGTGAATTGGATTTTGTGACGTAGTTTTAATTTCATGTTTGACTGCAGTGGTAAATGTGAGTTTATCGCCAGGAATATGGAAAATGTCGGAGTATTCACAACAAACATCATGTAGGGCATTAGCTTCTTCTGTATTTAAATGTTTGATTCGAAGGAGATTCAGGACTTCTTGGGTGCGGAGATACGAGTCATTATTTGAGTTCTGGTCGTCCATAGTAACATGAATAGGTAAGTGGGTTGTATCGTCAGGACACAGTGGAACAAGTTGTATATTCAGATTAGGTTTAAGAGTTACAGGTGAGTCGGAGGTGTTGATTACTGAAACATTGATTCTTTTATTTTCTTTAACTTTTACTAAACAATTTGCGATTAAAATGTTTTTGAACTGTTTCTGATCTAGGACTAATCCTTCTTTGATTTCAGGGTTAGAGATGGAGCATTCGATTATAGTTTCAGATCTAGCAGGGAGGTAATATATCGGTTCATGAAGTTGTAGTGGTATTTGGATGTCATTAATGGTAAGTTTATTTAAGTTATAATCAATGTTGCAGCCAAAATTATTTAACATGTCGGTTCCGATCACGCCGTCGAATGGGAGGTGGATTTCGTTAATTACGTGGAATTTATGAAATAATATTGTGCGGGTGTTTGTAGGGTTTGTGAAATGCATTTCTAGCTGTAAGTGCCCTAAGGTTTTTGTAGGGTTTTGTTCGACAGGGTCAATGCCTTTAATTTGGATAGGTTCTTTCACTAGATCAGGAAGTTTAGATAAAGAAGTTGATTTAATCAGGCTCACTGATGCACCAGAATCAATTAAAAGAGTTAGTGGTGCACTGGATATTGTACAGTTTACTTTAACAATGGGAAGTAGTATTTTACCGGCGTTATTGATCTTAAAAATTTCCACTCGTTTAATAGAGTCAGAGTGTTCGGGTTTAGGCTCGTTGAAAGTTTCTGTGGCTGCAATTTGTGCATAAGATTTGGCATTTCTATTAGATGTAGCAAGTTTGGTATAGATAGTAGATACAGTGGATTTAGTATTTTTAGTAGATTCAGTGGATTTAGTATTTTTATTAGATTCAGTGGATTTAGTATTTTTAGTAGATTCAGTGGATTTAGTATTTTTAGTAGATTCAGTGGATTTAGTATTTTTAGTAGATTCAGTGGATTTAGTATTTATTTTAGATGCAGTGGATTTAGTAGGTAATTTGGTTAAAATGGATTTAGTAGGAGCAGTGGAGTTAGAAAATTTGGTATCGACTTTGGATTCAGAATTTCCTGTGCGACACCGTTCAGGAAATTTTATTCGTTTAAATTATTAATATCGACAGTGTCATAACAGTCTTGACTACGTTCAGTCTCGGCATTATCATATGTCATATTGTGGATAGGGTGATTTAAATTTTTATTAAGTGAATCACCTACGTTTTTGAATTCAGGGTTATTGCGGCGATTATTATTGTATTGTCGTTTACGACAATTTTCCATAGTGTGTCCAATATTTTTGCAATATCGGCACACTGGAGCTTGTGAACCAGAGGGTAGATTTGGACCTTGAGGTCTGGCAAAATAAGATTGACCTTGTGGTCTAAGTTGATAAGATTGTCCTTGAGGCCTAGAATAGGATGAGTTAAGAGTGGGTCTGAAATTGTAGTTAGGTTGGTTAGATGGTACAAAAGAATTTCTTTTATAGGTAATACCGAGGATTTTTTCTTCCGCGGTGGCGAAGTTTATGGCTTCGTTCAATGTGGACGGGTCGCGACATCTTACAACTGTTGCTAATCGAGAGTCAAGACCCATCATGAATCTATTTAGTGCTAAGTCTTGCATGGTAGCTACTCGGCCTGACAATTCATCTTTCTTTTTTGTTGGAATCGTAATATTAATTTCGGTAAGTAATTTCGACAAGCAAGCCTCTATTCATAATGAATATTGATTGACGTTTTCATTTGAGAGTTGTTTGCAACTTTGAAGATCAGCTAGTAGGTGTGCATAATGTTTTCGATCCCCAAATTGGATTTTTAAAAATTCTTCGAGCTGTGACCATTTTGCGAGTTCTTTAATGGCGCATACTGCTTCGGCTTTCCCCGTCAGTCGACTTAATATATATTTAAAAAGAATTTCTTGTTGTGAGGATGATGCTAAATTAATAGCGTTGCGGCAGTTATTAAGAAACGGTATTAGGGTGTCTCGAGAACCGTCGAAGGTTCCGATAAATTTGATAAGTACATTAAGATCGATATCCGACATTTTTACTTGCATTTCTTCGTTTTTTACTTCTGTTGCTCTGGGCATATTAAGGGTATTGTAAAAAAATAGAAATTTAAAAAAAGAATATGTCTAAGAAAATAAAAATAACAAGTAAGATTCAAGTTTAAAACATGATTAATAAAATGATCTTATAAATAAGCAGTGACTCGGGTGCGAGACAGTGTTATCAGTTCCTAGAAAATGATGTGTGGGCGATGAGCGACGGTCCGTTGATTGTTTAGACTGTACGATCAATTCTCTGAATTTATAATAAGGTGATAACAATTAGTACGTAATGAACAATTGGAGAGGCCTATGTCCAGCAGTGGACTATGATAGGTTGATGATGATGAACTTATTAAGTATCTAATTTATTATAATATAAATTACTTTTAACACTTTTTTAATCACTTTATATTTTGCTTTTAAATATAGTAAAGTAGTGGTACAAGTCTGTATTTATCACTATTCACCGAAGGTCACGAAGAACACTCAAATCACAGTATATTACAAAACTTTATAACTCACAGGAGAAACAGGAACATTGTAGGTGATGGGGACACGTAGTACTCCTTGCTCGTTACAGGATACAGCGGCGCGGCGCGACAACCACGGCACCACAGCAAATAGCAGTTTGGGTTTTTGATTATTTGTTATCGACTACGATTGCGCTAAGTCGGATTTAGAAAGGTTGATTTTGATTTACTTTGATTTAGTACAGAACTCGAAGGTATACGGAGAGTTTTTTGTTAATAGTTCCACTTTATACTTCACGAAAAGATATGGTAGAAAGTTCAGGAATGTTACACACACAACACAAAGAGTTAATACACTGGATTTTGTAGTTAATACACTGGAAGCGTTACAAGGGACTTTTAAAATCCCTTTTCGCTGCCACCAAATATTATGACGACCTTGTCAAATTAGTTTTTAAAAAAGAAATTGAAGAGAAAACTATGTTAATAAAATATAAAATAAAACAAATCAATTGTTTTTAAAACTGAACCGGCGTTGAAGAGATATGGGAAAGAACTGAGGATGCGAGGTGTGGGGTGTGTGTGGGAGAGAACAACGGAAAGCTGACAACGCAAAAATGGAAGATGGGTAGGCAAAGTAGCATACAAAGGGGCGACATAACAGTACGTTGCGCTGGCGATCGTTAAGGTCGTGGGGCACCCATCTATCAAGCTTTTTTACCTTGCCAATTTGTCGCAAATGGATCAATATTGTTTTGATGCTTACATTAAAAGCTGCTGCTAGCTCAGCTGTAGATTGAGTTTCGTCAGCTTCCACAATCGCTTTTAATTCATTATTGTTAACCAAAGTCTCCGGACGACCACGAGCTTCATTTTTCAAGTCAAAATTTCCAGAACGGAACCGGGAAAACCAATAACGGGTTGTGCGTTCGTTTGTACAGTTCTCTCCGTAAACGTTTTTGATGTTACGTGCCGTTTGTGTCGCGTTGGTGACACGACGGAACTCATATTCCATAATTACACGAATTTTTAAAGTATCCATTATGACGAAAAATGTTCAAATGTAATGAAAATACAACGCTAATCAAAAAACAAAAGACTGAGTTTGTAAATAGAATGTCATGGTTTTAAAACAAAATTAATTTGAATTTAGAATACAGAACCATTACAAACTTTTTTTTATTCGAAATGACCAGTACTGAAGAACGGCAATTTCATAGGTACAGACCTAATATATGTTTTGTAGAATATTACTCTGAAGTCATATAAAAAAATCTGACGCTTTCCATGGGCCAAAACTTTTATCAGACGCTTTAAAGCTCTAAGAAAAATAAATGAACTTAATTTATTTTTAAATGTCTGATTTTTTTATATGTTATTAAGATAACTATTACAATGTTATATTTAATCAGCCAGACAAATTGCAATGACCAAACATCCCCTAAACACAAAAATTACTCAACCATGAGTAAGAGCACGAGAGCACTATGCGCATGCGCTTCAGAGTAAAATATTTGTATTTGTATTTATTCTTTATTGTACACATAGAACATAAAAATATATAAAAGAAATACAAGGAAGTGTCATGTACAAAGGCGTGCGTAACCCAAAATTGAGTTTTCTTCCAGCAAACCCTGAGTGAATAGAGGATAGTAGAAAAATATTTTTTTCGGAGCAGTTGTGTTTTAAAGAAAATTATATTTATTTTATTTTAAATATAAATTATTTGATTTTTTTTTAATCATCTTCATCATCATTAGAATTTTCATCATTGAGTACATCGCGAAACTGTCCATCCAAGTCATCATCCTCATCATCATCTGATATGTTATTGTTGCTAGCAGCATGTTCTATAAAAACAAAAAGATAAACAATTAAAAACGGAACGACCACTATAATAAATTGTAAACCAGAAAAAAAATTACGGTACCTGGTTCTTGAAGTGATTCACTAACGAATCCGGGTAATTGGTCACCATCAAACCAATAAAAAAAGATACTGGTTATCTTCTAACGTCCATCCACTGTTTTCAGGAGTAAAAGTAGTTATACTCTGTCCATTTCTTTATTTTCTTTTTGACAGTTCAAGAAATTTTGAAATTAGTGACGCCCTCACCCATTACCGATTCGATTTGAAACGAATAGCGATTTTATTTATGAAGAACTTTCAATCGATTTAATTAAATATTTTTTGTTGAAATATTAATTATTCCTTTATTAGTTTTTTATATTATGTAAGAAATAAACAAAAATATAAATAATAAATCAGTAAATTAGATGAATGACCAGAGTTATTGTTCTTTACTCTTGGTTTGATACTAAATTCCAAGATTTCGACTTATTTCCTTGCATAAATTCAATCTTGGAGTCATAGATACTATTTTTATTTCCTTTTTTTATTAAATTTACAGAAAAAATACTTACATGAAGTCAGATTATTTTTATCATATGATCGATTTATCGTATTTCAAGTACTGTTTTATAGTCTGTGGTTGTTTGTTATGCACAGACCACTTCACTAAAGTACCGTCACCGTCAATAAAGTACGACATTACTGTAGTACATAATTCCAAAAAAAATATGGTAATTTATAGGCGTTAGCTGTCAAAAAGAAAATAAACGAATGGACAAAGTATAGTCGTTTTTCATTTGCATTATTCCATATGCTGGTAATATAATTAGCTCGGAGAAATTGTTGAAATAATTCAGTTTTGCATGGTGGTGAATTGCTTGCATCGATTTTTTTTAGATTTTTTGGATTAAACTCTTTGTTCATTCCTCTTGCCAAGGCAGCGATCACCTTGATGAAGTTTATAATACCTATGGCCCATAGATAGGCATACAATCACTAAGCTATTGGTCCATTGGCAAGAAGGATGAGCTACGGCGCTTCACCGTGTTCTTAATCTAAACTAAATTCATCAAGCACTTACTGGAGTTGTGTGGCGTCCTGTTCTCGGCGCCGTTGATAGGGTACCCCACCGCCTGGTCTGTCCTGGTACGTTCACACATACATGCTCCAGAATGCTGTACAATCTTCAAGGAATTCGAATTACAATAAACTCGTATCAACTATCACGGATATTCGAATTACAACTCACTCGCTTCAGCTATCGCGGAACGCGCCTTTTTATACGTCACTACAAATCCTCGCGAGTCTAATCACAATTAACGGCAACTGTTCACAAGCCTAGCCTGACCGATCAAAACGTTCTCAACACTTTTCGATATTAACCTCGTCTCACGCTGGCATACGGCGAGCCCACAAGTACCCTAGCTCAACAAACCTCACGGTGTAATCAATCTCACGCGGAAACTATACGAGTACTACAAAATTAACAATCAATAAATTACGGCACCACCATTTCAACACGCGTCTTTCAAGCGTCCTCAAACGTCAAACACGAACCAGAGACAGTCAAAATGTTGCCAGTACAATGACGTTCGAAATCCAACATTCTTCATTAATATCAGACACAGTATCATTATTTTAAAACAGCTGAAGCCGGGCAGCATCAACGTCGCATACACTAGAAACATTATAAATATCTCAGATAAATTTTTGTACTTGATAGAAAATATCTTGTAGTAAGTATATTTTCATCGGTAAATAACTCTGGATCTCCGAATCGCATAAAAGCTCGCTGATATTCATGTTTCTTCATCATTATAATTAATTTAAAATTTAACTGCCTAGTTGGTCTCGCGGTTGGCCTGTGCGACTGCTGATCATGAGGTCTCGGGTTCGATTCCCGAGTCGGACCTAATGTTTGTATGATCTACAAATATTTGTTTCGGAGTTTGGGTGTTTTCTATGTATAATATGTACGTATTTACAAAAAAAAGTATACATGTATTTGTATCAGTTGTCTAGTACCCATAACTCAAGCTCTGCTTAGCTTGGGACTAGATGGCGTTGTGTGTTAGATGTCCAAAAAATGTATTATATTAAATGGTCTTTGTTTAGCTTTTTTAAAATATTAAGATCTAAAACGCATGTATAGTGCTCTCGCGCTCATACTCACGGTTGAGTAATTTTTGTGTTTAGGGGATGTTTGGTCATTGCAATTTGTCTGAGTGATTAAATATAACATTACAATAGTTATCTTAATAACATATAAAAAAATCAGACGTTTAAAAATAAATTAAGTTCATTTATTTTTGTTAGAGCTTTAAAGCGTCTGATAAAAGTTTTGGCCCATGGAAAGCGTCTGATTTTTTTATATGACTTCAGAGTATAATTCTACAAAACATATATAAAAATCAGTCATAAAAATTTAAGTTACTCTGATTTTTATTTACCTTTCTCACCTAGTACCTGCGTAGGTGTCACCGGGCAAGCTCCACAAACATTCAGGTATTAAAAAGTACACAAGAGACTACTGAGAACGGAAAGTTATAATTATGCTTTAGAAAATAAGTTGTGTCTTACGGCTCTGGGATCTTGGACTACATAGGGATGGAGCTATCGATAAACGTAATACGATAACAGACCCGATATTTTTTTACAAAGTGTAAGAAACTAAACTATTGCCGGATAATTTTCTACAAATTTATTAACTAATATTACATTTCATTACAAGATGTAATTATATTATGTTGATTCTCTATTTATTTATTTTAATCAAAATCTGATGAATCGTCACTGTCACTCGATGAGCTCTCCCTAACATATATTATAAGTTCCTGTACTTCTATATTATCGAATGCCACATAAATTTCCCAATCCGACGTTATAATGTTTTACTTCCGCACATGCATTTTTAATAAATCTAACATCTTGTTTGCCGTAAAAGGGGGATGGGTATTGTTTCGAGCGGCGTGTCCTTTGACTTGTGCCCATATTAGTTCTATAGCATTATACTGGCAATGATACGGCGGAAGTCGAAGAACCCAATGACCACATTCGGCAGCTATATCGTCGGGAATATATATTTTAGGGAGGCTTGTTTCGATTTTAAAATAGTCACTAATTGTACTTTTAATAAAGTACTATCCACATTTTCGCCATGACGTTAGAGCCAGTCAATTATCTCTTGTTTTTTATTGGCCTGCGTAGGCATTTTATCAATTTGTCTGGAGTGATTTGTAACATTGTCCATGATAATTATCGACGGAAGAATCAGAGATTTCTTAGATTTCCTCATTTCTTTAAACCATCCTTCGTAAATATCTGCGTTCATTTCTTCGTGGTAGTCCACTGTTTTCTTGGATTTAAAGGCCAGTAAAGCATTTGACACGAATCCTTTCGTAGACCCTGCATGGCATATTATAAGGCGTTCACCTTTTTCCATTGGCACTGAACTAGTGGAAGCGGCGGTGTCGTCAGTCCAGTTCTTAGATACTGTGTGGTTTGCATTTAACCAAGTCTCGTCAGTAAAAATAACATTTGACCAATCTGAAATCTTTTTGACTTTCTTCAAAAATTCGCAGCGAGCCATAGCAACGTCGTGACGCTCCATCATTAACCATCAACTCCTGCGGTACCTAGAGGATCATCATCTGCTTAGTGACCAGCAGTACGGTTTCCGTAAGGGTCGATCAGCTGGTGATCTTCTGGTATACCTGACACATCGCTGGACATAGCGAAAGCCTTTGATCGGGTCTGGCACAAAGCGCTTCTTTCGAAGCTCCCTTTCTATGGCTTTCCGAAAATTATGCGAATGGGTCACCAGATTTTTAGCAGGTAGAAGCATAAAAGTCGTAGTCGACGGTGAATGCTCAGACCTGTGAATGCTGGTGTCCCGCAAGGCTGTGTGCTATCGTCTACTCTGTGCCTCCTCCATATCAATGACATGCTGCAAACAAGCGGCATTCATTGCTGTGCGAATGACAGTACGGGCGATATACACCGGCCGCTAATATTTCCCGGGACAACGTCATTGAGAGTCGAAAAAACTTGTGTCTGAAATTGAGACCTCTTTAGAAAAGGTTTCAAAGGTTTCAGATTGGGGTAGACTCCATTTAGTCAATTTTAACCCCACAAAGACACAAATTTGCGCGTTCACCGCTAAAAAACTGCCGTGGGTCTATGTACTCGGTTTGAAGACACTCCCCTATCTACCTCAGCCAACATTGGAATACTTGGTGTCGACATATCGAGTGAAGTCCAGTTCCGTAACCATTTGGAGGGTAAGGCCAAATTGGCCTCGAAGAAGCTTGGCGTGCTCAACAGATCGAGACAGTATTTCATATAAGGCGCAGGGTCGGCCTCATATGGAATACAGTATTTCATATAAGGAAGGCGCAGGGCCGTCCTTATATTGAATACTGTCCTCATCGTTTGGCAGGGGCACCCCAGGGCTCCTCCCTTTGGACCGCATTCAACAGAGAGCGACTCGAGTCGTCGACTGGCAGGAATTTTCAATTCGGCTGGTCTCTTTGGCACTGCGTAGAGATGTAGCTTCGCTATGCATCTTCAACCGCATTAGCTATGGTGAATGCTCCGAAGAAGTGTTCGGACTGATTCCTGCCGCCTCTTTCCACCATCGTCCCACGCGACAGCAGTTCCATCCCCATCACTTAGATGGTTGGTAGTTCACAACTGTGCGGTATTCTAGGATTTTATTGCCTCGCACAACAAAACTGTGAAATGAACTGTCGCCTGCGGTATTCCCGCACCAATACGACCTTCAAACCTTCAAGAAAAGAGCGTACCTACTCCTTCTTTAAAGGCCGGCAACGCAACTGTAACGCCTCTGGTGTTGCGGGTGTCCATAGGCGGCGGTAATCGCTTCCCATCAGGCGATATGTCTGCTCGCTTGCCCCTAAATCAATAATAAAAAAAAGTATTCTTCCACTACTATTTGTATTTTTTTTTACTACCATGAGTATCGAAATCAAGAGGCATGTTTGGTAAGATAAATTTATTAGGTAGATCTTGGGGGCGAAAGAAAAGGGGCCTCGCTGATGTGACTTCGCCCACGTCCATGTAAGTCCACGCAAGTCCACGCTACGCCACTGATGATGCTATTTCATTTTTACTGATACTTGGGTAAATTTGCTGATATTCGGTTTTCCATCCTCGTTTTCTCCCCACCACATATATTTGCAGATATTGGGTATCTGCTAAAACTCGGGTAAAAGTGGGGTAACCACTTTTACCCCAGAGTTTTTTCAGGGCTCCACCGATTTTCATTAAACATATTATTTTGTTATGTGCACGTGATACGCTTTCATTTGAGACACCACTCGATTATATTTGCGGTTTTTTCGGTTATTCTTCCCCACTTTCAACCTCCCACAACTTTTAAACGACTCAACCGATTTTCATCAAACATGTCTAAAAACACTCGCCCGTAACTTACCTTTCACACAAAAAAACTAAATTGGAATCACTTCATCCGTTCGCGAGCTAAGGAGCCACAGACAGACAAACTGACAGACACGTCAAACTGACAGACACGTCAAACTTATAACACCCCTCTTTTTGCGACGGAGGTTAAAAAGAATTTTTGGTTTTTGGTTTGGTTTGTAAATTGGCAATTCTCTGTCCAATCATACCGATATATTTTTATAAAAATATCGATATTGATATTTTTTCAAAATAACGATACGATGTATATCGATACATTATTACACTTCCGACATCCCTAGTGTACTATCTGTTACGTAGTAATTATTAATTTGTGGTTGTGTAAGTGTATAAAAATAATAGAAATATAGAATCAGCTTTTCATAATTTAGGGAGTCGCTTCCGCAATTGCGTGAGCGACTTTCAAAAATAAAACGGACGAAGCCGCGGGTCAGCTAGTTAACCTACGCTGAAAGTTTGTTTGTCTGTAATTAAACTGTTAGTCATTTTCTTACTTATAATATCTGGGGTAACGAAACCATACCCTGTTTATTTTCGTTGTAGCTCCATCTATCGAGCTCACTGTAAACTTAGTAGAACATTCTTCAAACTAACAAAACCCACATATTATATCCGTTTTTATTTTTAACACGCTTTTATTAGCTTGGTATGTATGTAATGTTATTAATTACATCAACAGCCTCTAATAGTCCACTGCTGGACATAGGCCTCTCCTTAGAAAGGAAGCTTTTAAGTAACTTCTATTATAAAACGTGGACCAAACGGTTGGGTATAAGGTTGTTTTACGTTTTCCTTCTCTTTGTAGTGATGTTGTCCTGCGTAGTTTGCTCCCTTGCACTTGCTTACTCGGTGGTAAATATAAAAGCTTGTTAATAACGTTAGTTTATAATAGTAAATATAATATAAGTTTATAATACATATTAGTAGTTATAATATAGATCTGCCGCTGCCTTCCTACCAAATTCAACAATACATGAGATAACTGTGCTTTGGCTGTACTACTAATTAATTAGTTACTGATTTTATTAGTCATGAATATCCATAAAAAAGATATTTGTTTAACCCTATGTTTCATTGCAAAAGTTGTTTGTAGGTTTGAATACTAACACATCAATTTTTTTTGTTCACACTAATCTTTCGCTTCGCTTTGTCAGCAAAATATTGTTGCACCAGTAATACCCTGTGTGAAACATCAGTGGGTTACATCGCTAAGATGTATAATCACATCAATAGGTTATAATGGTCCACTGCAATCTCTCCTTAGAAAGGAGGTTTTGGCCTACCACAGCTGGTCATGCGAGTTGGTATAGGGTTTGTTTCAAGTGTTCCTTCTTTTTAACCCCTACGGAAAAAGAGGGGTGTTATAAGTTTGACGTGTCTGTCCGTCTATTTGTCTGTCTGTCTGTCTGTGGCACCGTAGCTCGCGAACGGATGAAGCGATTTCAATTTAGTTTTTTTTTATATGAAAGGTGAGCTACGTGCGAGTGTTCTTAGACATGTTTCATGAAAATCGGTTGAGTCGTTTAAAAGTTATGGGGGTGAAACAGTGGTGGATTTACCACTAGGCTGAGTAGGCTGGAGCCTAGGGCGGCGAATTTTAGGGGGCGGCAAATTTTGACGAATTTTTTTTTATACAGAAATAATAATGATTATATTACAAACGGAAAAAAAAGTCTTAACAATTTAATAAAAGAGACACTGTATTATGCAGTGTACCAAATACTCTCAACTTTAATACTATTTTAAAAATTACTAAACGCTTTGTAAAAAAAATCTTTGAAATTAAGGGTTTTTAAAACATCTCCATAGCAGTTTAATATTACAATTAAAATTACTAATTTTGACTAACTTCCTGGTCCTTAATCACTATTGAGGGCGGCATGAGGTCCTAGAATGCACCGCACCGCCAGTTTCACCGGACGGCGGAGAATTAAGTTCGAATAGACATTTTCATACCTGGTCCTTTTCGCCGCCTCTTTCTGCGCGATATCATCTTCGCAGAAGGAGGGAAAACATCTACCGCTACCGACCATGGTGCGGACCATGGTGAGTACCACAGTTGGCAGCGAGAGTTGTTCTCCGATAACTGCATTGATTATTCAACGCTGCAATGCCCAAGTACTGGCACACCGAATCGGCTAAATACATCGGACAGGCGGGATTCAACTAACTCCTAGTAACCACATGCAGATAATTCCCAATGCATCCGTGCTTGGAAAGAACCTGCGTTACCCGGAAAGAATCCCAAATGTATATTTTAGCCAACGCGCACACCGCATGCGTAGACACGATGTGATGTCCGCGTATCTCTCTGACCAACAATACTCTCCAAGGGTTACAAAGGCGCGCCCTACTCTGGGCGGTCAGAGCTAGCGTCCACACCGGGGTACCGTAGCGTTATCGACCGGAGAATTCCGCGTACAGCCTTCTCACGATGCTCGGTTTACCCAAATTGGGCAAAAGTCGGAGAGGAAACCAGCTTTTGAGCAAGCTGTCGAAAGTGCTCGTCAAAGAGCCAACTACCTTTTAGGAACGGGCCTTTCAGAGGTCCCCACTCTCCGGCAGCTTGCGGCTCTGTCAACGATTGGATTCGCCGTCAACGTCGTCTATGCTGGTGATCAGCCCTGTTCCGATCTCCTTCAGCGGTCTCTTTCTGGTGCATCCTATCTTCACAAATAGAGGCCACTGCGCCCCAGTCCTTCAATCAGCATTGATTGCTGGTGGGAACAGGTCTCGTCCGATATGGTCGACTTTGTTGTTCAGACGCCCAGTGGAGTCCCAATCAGTAACGCAGTGGTGGTATTGCGCCACCTCCTCGCGTTCGATCTTACTCAGATACTCAACTAAGCAACCATGCCCATCTGCGTCATCTGGTAGGTAATCCGACCGGCCTCCCTGCCTACCTAAGCTTCGAGGTTAGGCAGATAGGCACCAACAATTCATTGACGCCCATTTTGTGGCTGCTCCAGCCACGCGCGCCATTGTGCCAAGGCCTATTAGTGAGCGTTTCAAGCTCGTCCTGGTCTTCCCTGCTCTTACCCCGGCGGGTAGCACGAGTCTGGTCATAGACCTTCGCGTCCATGTCCACCAGGATATCAAAAGGCGGGAAACGAACCAGGACTGTCGCCGCCTCTGATGAGTTGGTGCGGTATCCTCGTACGATCCGAATGGCCGCTACCCGATCTCTTGATTGAGCTTGGCTCGACAGCAGGAGGAGGCCGATAGACGCTTAGCCCATATTGGCGCTCCTCTAGATAGTAACACCGCACTAAAGAACGGGCCTATACTCTTTGCACTGTAGCATGGTGCGGGTGACAGTTACCTGTACGACGTTGACTAGAACATTCTGGTTGGTTTAATTTAATTTACTACAGTTATTAATGATTTGATATATTGCGAATGTGGTACAGCTGAAATATGTACTAAGTCATAATTTGTAAATCGCGGCAACTTTCAAGAGTGAAAATGTTACTGAAACTGTCACCCGCACCATGCTACATGCCAAACAGCATAGATACATTGTTTGGGATTGGACCGGTACGAGGACCGAATTGAACACGATTGAGGCGATATTTTTTGTGACGATAGCAGAAGCAGGCCAGGGTTTGATCTTTAGAACCTGGAAGGAGAGATTGTGGTCACCATATATTAGGAGACCATCAGTAAACCGTAGATTGCTCGAAATCTGTCAGGGTACCAGAAGTTTCCTATCTAAGTTACATCTAGTGCATGTTAATGCACTAGATGTAACTTAGGTAGGTTAGGGCGATTACGGTGACTGAGACACAACTGAGACTTATTCCCCCTCCCCCTAAACACCGTATAGCATTACTCGGTTCGATTGCGACACACTACCCATGAAAACTCCTGTAGAATGATGGCTTGCAATGGTTTCCACATGTAAAAAAGGTTATTGAATTGCAGAAGTGAGAAGGGGCGACAAAATTTTAATAGCCTACTGGCAGCAAATATGTAAATCTGCCACTGGGGTGAAAGTGGGGAAGAATAACCGAATGTCTACAAAAATATAATTGGCGTATGATTACTCGATTAAGTGCTTGAGTAGGGGGTTTTTGAAATTTTGAATTTTAGCTTTTTGCAGTAATGTTGTTCAGCCTATTGTTGTCCTTTAGACTGCCAAAACTTTTACCTTCTTTTTGGCTTCGTCATAGTCAGATAAAAAAGCGACTTGACTATAATAATATTCGAACATACACAACGCTACAACTGTAGCGGAATATTCGAACGTGATTTCACGCATTCTAAAACATCAGATTGAATTGAAACTTTCCACACTTATCTAATGTGTATGTCTATATCTATATCTATGTTATATTATCTAACGGCATTGTTAATTTGGTATACAATATCACCGTGTGGGTGGTATTGTAATTGGTAGTTTTGGATATAAGTAATACCTATAGCACGAGCGGCACGGGTCACGCTGATTTCAGCACGAACGGGCCGGCTTGACCGGGGCGGTACTACCCTCGTACAGAAGACCAAGTGAGTATGGTGACCACCACTCTTGAATTCTGGTTATGCTGTCCATCAGGCCGAGTAGAGTCATTTTGGCAGGATCAAACATAAAATAAAATAAATAAATAAACAGTAAAATCCTAAACCATTGCGCAGTGAAATTCATCTACAGGGTGGATATGAAAAAACGATATTTAACGAAACCGCGGGCCATTCAAATATGTCTGTTGACTTTGGGATTGTTAAATTTATTTGAAAATTGAAATTAAAAAAATGAAACTTTCAAACAAACTAAATGCCTAAAAATATTAAAACCGATAAGAACACCATTTGCAATTTAAGTTCACTAACCTACGTGCATACGAGTACAGCTGAGGGGCATGGCGGCAACGTCAAACGGCGCCCGCGCGGTGCTGCCGCCTACTTATTGTAATAATAATTTACAAGTATTTACACAATCACAATATTTCACAATAATATCACAAAACATGAAATTCAATTAAAAATATCACAAAACTGCCTCGTTGGTCTCGCGGTTGGCGTGTGCGACTGCTGATCATGAGGTCTCGGGTTCGATTCCTGGGTCGGACCAAGTGTTTGTATGATCTACAAATATTTGTTTCGAAGTTTGGGTGTTTTCTATGTAAACACATCAAAAGTGTCTAGGGATCAACATATGTGTCTAGGGATCAACATATATTTTTGCAATAACTTTTCTCCTGATTGATATTAATTAAAATTTTCTTTAAGGATTCATCAAATAAAGTGTTTTCGTTTGTAACAGTAACGATAAACCAAGTCACCTTTGCATTAATAAAGAAATTTGCCATTTTCCTAATAAAGGGATTTTTGACATTTGAACCACTAACATTAAAGTTCGAAAAAAAGACTGAAATAACAGTTTTCTTTAAAATTTTATTAGGTAACTTAAACAATTAATAATCCGTGTTTCTACCGCGAACACTAACAACACAAGAATCGGTTTGGCATACTCAAAATGAGTTCATCCAAATCACGCTGTGGAATGGCCGCCCATGTTCGTTGCAACAACAAAAAAAGGTCTTCTTGTGACTGGATACCCTCCATATTCGGCAGAGCTCTTCTCTGTAGCATATCCCATGCATGCTCAATCGGGTTCAAGTCTGGCGACTGAGCAGGCCAGGGCCAAAGCCACATCTCAATCTCAAGAAATCCGCATAAAAATGCTTGATCCCTAGACACTTTTGATGTGTGTATAATATGTATTTAGTTACAAAAAAAGAGTATATATGTATTTGTATCAGTTGTCTAGTACCCATAACACAAGCTCTGCTTAGCTTGGGATTAGATGGCGTTGTGTGTTAGATGTCCGAAATATTTATATATTTATATTTATTTATATCAATGTTATTATTTAAAAAAAAAAAAAAATAATAATTATAATTTAAATTTTTCAATTCTCAATGAATACACAGATCGTATCTTTTAAAAATGTAATTTTTTCGCAATTTTGCAAATTAGTAAGTAGGTAGGTGCGAACAAATAGCTTTGCAAATAAGTAATAACAAAAAGTATGTCTTACGGCCAATGTCTTACAAAAAGTATATCTCGTCGATCTAATAAAGCCTGTACTTACTTGTATTTAAAGGTTTACGCATGTTTTTTTTAGAACTTTGTGATTAGATCTATGGCTTACTTACTTGAAAATGAGGAGCAGCTGTACGCAAACTACATGTCAGTGTAGGTACGTAAAGCCAGAGCGGCATTCCCTCGGCATTCTCCATAAATTAATATCATATCCTGACATTTGAGGAACTCGCGACGTTGTTTTGTAAGATCGAAGCCGTTCTCAACTCGCGACCGTTGTGTCCGCTCAGCTCGGATCCAAATGACCTGGAGGCGTTGACTCCAGGCCATTTCTTAATTGGTCAGCCACTTAACGCGCTGCCCGAACACCCGTACGAAGGTGTGAAATTGTTTCGGTTCTCTCGGTATCAGATATTGCAGCAGTTTTCACAGAATTTTTGGAAACGTTGGTCTCTAGAGTATCTGCACATTCTGCAACAGCGCCTTAAGTGGACTGACAAAACTAGTCCCCCTAATGTTGGTGACCTCGTGCTGGTTAAGGATGCTAACCAACCGCCACTGCGTTGGCGCCGGGGGCGCATTGTTAACTTGTCCCCGGTCCGCAGAGGTTCTAGTTGGGGACTCAGTTATCAAACGAGCGGTAGCAACGTTATCTCGCCTGCCTGTAGATTAGGGAACAGGTACGGACCTGTTCGGGCGGGTGACTGTTAGAAATTTAACGTCATTGTAATGGCAACATTTTTGATTGTCATTTTTCTTGTTGACGTTTTGACGTTTGAGGTTAGATAGTACTTTGAGACGCTTGGATCGGTCGAACAAGGCTTCGTAATTGACTGCCGATTTAAGTTAATTTAATTGATATTTAGCTAATTGTCGATAGGACTCGGTTCCTTTAGTGGTTTACCGTTATGAGTGGTCTAGGTTGGACTCGCGAGTTTTAGTAGTCACGTTCAAATAGGCGCGATCCGTGATAGCTGAATCGGGTGTCTTGTAATTACGAGATTTCAGGAGCCCGCAAGCATTCGAATTCCTTGAAGATTGTACAGCATTCTGGAGCATGTATGTGTGAAAGTACCAAGACAAGCCGCAGTGGGGTACCCCATCCGGCCGACAAGAACAAGGAAGCCACACAACTTCAGTAAGTGCTTGATGATTTTAGTTTAGATTAAGAACACGGCGAAACGCCGTCGTTCATTGCTCTCGCTAGTGAACTTGTTTAGTGATTGTATGCTTATAACATGGGCCTATAGGTATTTCAAACGTCACAAGGTGATCGCTGCATTGGCGAGAGGAATGAACATTTTGGTCACAACATTCACTAGCCGTATAACCAAATCGAGGCATTGTTTCATTTACACTTACACAAAGTAATCGTTAAATAACAACTAAGTACTAACAAACCTAACTAATGTGTCCTGTCCCTGTCCTGTCACTATTAAAGCAGTTTTTCGCACTAATCACTTTAAAATACCTATTATTTATTAATAATCAAAACAAACAGTACATAGAGCTTCCGCGCCGGCTACTTCAAACGTGCAACGACGCGAACACGTCACGGGTTCGCGTATTGCGCCGCCGACTAATCAAATGCAGTTTTTTACGCTTGAAATTAGAAAAGGATAGAAAAGATATTTTCGGTTGACCCTTTTACTCTCCCGGGTGATTCCTTCCAGCAATACCTACCTATTGTTTTTAACTATTTTGTGATTACGTGTGTGAGGATCTTATTGCTCAGACATAAGTTATATTTTAGAGTGAAAATTATTTGAGTAGTTAGACCTAAGGTCGTTAACCCGTTGATGATAGCGATGCATTCAACACATCGTGTAGTAAATTTCAAAAACGAAAAGTAGTGTCCTGTGACTAAACTACTGAACCGATTTCACTGAAACTTTGTAGGTGGACTTGTAACGTGTGTAGGTATACCTAGTTAAAAAAACTCTTGCTTTATGGTATCCACCTTGTATACATATAAATTAAATTGGAGTGTCTGTTTGTAATATTAAAATAACCGCTTTTACTAAATGCATATGTATTTATTTACGGTACATATACCAAAATAACATTTTTTACAATTTTTGTGGCTGTCTGTGTGTCTGTCTGTCATGTCTGGAACGGCTCTACCGATTTTGACGGGAGGATTAACTGGCAGATAGCTGATGATATAAGGAAAGGAGTTACTTACTTAACTTTTTTAGACTAACCTCGCCCCGCGGCGTTACCCGCAGTGGTTGTTGTACCGCGGGTAGCACCGCTGGGCTCAGCTAGTATTCAATAAATCAGTACTGAGCTAGTAATGATGTTTTTGTCAATAGATATAATGACCTAGGGACTTTATTTCATGTTTGATGCCACGAAAAGATTACTCTTTTATTTTAAAGTTAAAGTAAAAACGTTTTTTTAATACGTCATGTGAAAAGAGATAATTTTTTCACATAATTAACATAATTATGTTTAGTCCATCCACCAGTGTTACTGGTTCCCTTGGAGTGGAAGGAAACTTTGTGAATATGCTGATACGGCCCAGAGATATAAGCTAAGCACTCTGGTAGACCGATCACCGGTGAACGGTGGTCAACTTAGAGGGAGAGAGAGAGAGAGAGTGGAGAGATGTACCTCTTTTGATGCCAGCTTCACTTGAACCTTAAACACACTACAGCCTCCGTACACATCACACCGTTATACAATTCAATAAAGGACTGGGGCAGATCCCAGAATCCGTTCTACTCGACTCTGGTTATAATACAATTAACTAAATGCTTAGCCCACTGTGGGTACAACACGTTATCACACTGGAAGCTTAATTACATTTTTTATGGCCCTGCCATTCCGTACGAAACACGAGGTTCGCTCGATAAGTACATTCCGTATACAATCACGACGCGACTACAACCAACAATCAGTAAATTATTACGCCCCCGGCGGGCAACAAAACTATCAATACACTCCCAAGGCGGAGGATTTCTCAATTCAAAGTAGGCCCGGCCTCAAAAACGTTCTTACGCGTAGACAATATATATAGCGAATGACATTTTACAACTGGCTTAAAATGTCACTTTGACATGACCTAGTGTTACCAGTACAACAATCTATTTTCTACTTTCGGTTTCGAACAATTCAATTTACTGCTGGTATTGTTACATACGAACGGGACAAGTCGACATTTTGTTAAATTCTTTGGGGCTTTTGGGGGAAATGGGGCTACAACATTCGAAAACTGCGTTACGATCACATCAGACATCAAACACGTTTCGTTACGATCACATCAGACATCAAACACGTTTTTGGCCAAACTCCGTTGTCATATCTTCCTTGTTTCTAGGATCTGAGATTGTAATGAAATTTATCTGTTCATAGATGTTTGGTCATGGGTGGTGTGCGACGGTGACATAGACCCCGAATGGATAGAAGCACTAAACTCGGTGTTGGACGATAACCGCCTGCTCACCTTGCCGTCCGGCTGGCGTATACAGTTTGGTACTAACGTCAATTTTCTTTTCGAAACTCATAGCTTGGAACACGCGTCACCTGCCACCGTATCACGGATGGGAATCATACTGCTCAGGTTAGTTTTGTACCTCATTCATTGTTACTTGACAATTTAAGGTTTTTTAACGCCAGGCTTCGGAAATCGCAAACAACGCTGATTGGTGCCCGCGCATTCTTTTTAAAATCTCAGAAGTACCTAATGTGTGCGTTACGCTCTGAGTTAAGGTTGATTTTGTTATGTTCAGTTTTGGATAGACGCTTCGATGCGCTTCGACTCTGCGCTAGTATAAATTGACCCTTACAGTCACTTGAGTTCTCATAAACGCCTACACTCCAAACAATAAATATATGCACCATTTGCACACACACTACAACACATTCAAGTGGTGGTTTTCAACTACATGTTTAACATGGTTTTTTTGAGGATAAAAAACTTTTAGTAATTTTAGTCTTAAGTAATTAATAAAATCCTGTAATTTACAACTGGGATAAGTGTTATATTAAAATTGAAACTAAAGTAAGTATAATAAACCTAAACCTAAATTTGTCTCAATGATTATTAATTAGAATTGCCCCTTTAAAAGCACTATGTATTCTGCGATATTTTTGAATTTTTGAGCATCATATTTAGGAAGATAATTATTTACAGTGATGACGCTAGCTGTGATCTAGACGTTCTATCAAATTGGATGCAAAGGGCTGACTTTGACAACGAAGATGCAAAAATGGCGATGCCCCTACTACAACAAACTGTGACAAAATGTCTCCATTGGCTCTCTGATAACAAATCTGAACTCAAGACGAAGATATACAATATTAACGTGGTTAGTTCTTAACCCTAATCCTCTGTCACTTATTATGTCTGTAATAGTATCTTAGTCTGTAATATGTAATTCATTCTTAGGATTAAATCGACTGCCTCAGTGGCGCAGTGGTTGCGTATGCGACTGGCATACTGAGTTCTCGGGTTCGATTCCCGGTTTTGTATGTCGAACTTCAGATATTTGTTTCGGAGTTTAAATGTTTTTTATTTACTTTATTTAAAAAAAGTATAAAAATAGTCTATCAGTCATACTGACTGTCATAGTACAAACTTTGGTTAGATTGAAACTTAGTGACGTTTTGACCGATGTTAAAAAAATTGTTTCTAAACATAAAGTAATAACTAATGCTTGACCATTTAACTAACCTGTTTTATTTGTAAATATTAACATTTATTATTTTATTCATTAATCAATTTGCACAGTTTTTAATTATGTACTGGTAGGTACACGTATTTTTATTAAAAAAACCATGTAACTAGATAATGTTTCCGAGCGGGAATTTTGTACCGATTACTTTATTAAAGATTTTGTTTATAGTATTTTTTACGATTTTTAGGTGAACAAAATTTTAGCACAATTTGAATACGTGGCTCAAGACACCACTCGATTCACGGCAGAGGAAATGGTTTCCCTTGCGATTGAACGAAGCGTTGTCGACATATTAAAAGATAAAGGCGTCAGCAGTTTCCAAGAAGAGGTAGGTTTCATTCTACAAAATTTTTTCACCGAGTCTGGTACTAATAATACCGTATGGTTACGGATTAAAAATAAAAGTGTCCATCACCCCTATCATCCCATGAGTGTCGTAGGAGGCGACTAAAGGCGCGTATCCACCGAAATTGCTGGCAATTTCAGTGTTTCCAACTGTTTGCAACTCTTCAGAAAATCGCCAACTTTTGTTTCCATTGTGTCTACACCGAGTCGCCAACGATTTGAAAAACATTCCAACTAAGCGTCTCCACAGAGCCAATGAATATCTGCAACAAGCGTATTCTTTTGATGTTTACCGCCAAAAACAGAAACACGGTTCTCAATTTGTTGACAATTTTTCTTGCCAACACGAGTTGACAACACAAAAGTTGCCAACCTTTGTTCGGTGGAGTGGAGACTCGGCTTAAGGGAGCAAACTACGCAAGACATCACTGCAAAGATAAGGAAAACTTGAAACGATCCCCATACCTACCAACGCGCCTGGCCAGCGTGCTATAGTAGGCCAAAACCTCCTTTCTAATTAGAGGCAGAGGCTAATGTACAGCAGTGGACTGTCGAAGGCTGTTGAGTGAGGTTTTATACTGATGATAAAACCAACTGACTTAAGAATACAATAGAAAACTCTTTATTTGCACACCATATTACAGAGTTAAATAAGTACATAATACATAAAATATCCGAAGTGTAGTGCACAAAGGGCGACCTTATTGCGAAAAGCAATCTCTTCCAGGCAACCTAGATAAGTCGAAAACTGTAACTTTGATTCCACCTCAAGTCAAATACAGAAGACTTGTTTATCGCAATAAGCCGAGTCTCCGCAGAACAAAAGTTTTCAACTTTTGTGTTGTCAACACGTGTTGGTGATAAAAGTTTCTGTAAAGACGAGTCTCCACCGAACAAAAGTTGGCAACTTTTGTGTTGTCAAATTTCGGTCGAGACGCGCCTTTATGGTTTCAAATTCATGTTTTTTTTAACCGACTTCCAAAAAGGAGGAGGTTCTATGTTCCACTGTATATATTTTTATTTTTTTTATTATAGATGTCATCAATTCTTGGTCCACCGGTTACAACGGCTGTACCCATAATGGAATGGGTCTCAGACAATTTGTTGATGTCAAGGCGTTTGAGCGCGAGCGAACCCGTGGTGCGCGCCTGTCTTATGTCGAATACTGCGCATCTGCTCATCGTGGGACCTGATGCTAGCGCTAAAAAGTACAACAATCATTTCCAATATTTAATATTAGGTACTATTTGTGTTTATGAACCAAGGTCATCGACATAGCCCTCAGGGTTAGCAAGCAGAAGTGGCAGTGGGCTGGCCATATAAGCGGCAGAACTGATAACCGTTGGATAAACGTAAAAAAAAACAAAGAAAACGGGTTCTTGAGGAAGACCGCGTCTCGGCAAACGTAGTGTAGGACATCCACAGGCCAGGTGGAGTGATGATCTGCGCAAGACGGTTGGCAGAAGCTGGATGCGAGAAGCCGAGGATCGAACCAAGTAGCGTGCAATTGGAGAGGCCTATGACCATCAGTGGACTGTGATAGGCTGATGATGATGATGATGAGTGCTGAAACCTCCTTTCGAAGGAGAAGCTTATATCTACCAGTGGGCTATTGAAAGCTTTTAATGTGATGTATGCCTGATAGTAATATTAACATTTAAAGAAAAAAAACATGCAAACGGTGGGAGAGCCACGCTTCGGCATGCATGGGCCGGCTCGACGGCCTTACAGAATATTGGTGTGAAACTGAAAAAAATGTTCGTACAAAATTGTAGTTAGCATTAAAATTATTTAATTAGTTGTTTGGAAACTATGTTATGATAGACATGTTTTGTCAATACAAAAATCTGTAACTTATCACGAAGGTACCCAGAACGAGTAGTACGTTACGTAGACATGAATATTGTTTGTTAAAATGTTTCTTCTTCATTACTATACTATTTCCATTTCTTTAATTTCTCGATATCAGTTCTAATTTGATAGTTGTAGTGTTGTGACCAAATAAGTAATGATA
This sequence comes from Diaphora mendica, assembly GCA_949125395.1. Taxonomy (NCBI): domain Eukaryota; kingdom Metazoa; phylum Arthropoda; class Insecta; order Lepidoptera; family Erebidae; genus Diaphora; species Diaphora mendica. The sequence goes on along the minus strand of OX421310.1, from coordinate 35,100,961 downwards.
TCGATCGCATATATTCATTATGTTTTGAACAAATACAACAAAAATATTCAAATATATTTTTGCAAGCTGGGAACACTCAATGACCCACCCACCACCATTTTGTGTTTGTTTTAATCTGTCACTCGCAACAAGACGGTCGTGCTTTAAAGTCACTACATTTCTGTTCGCTGAGTTTTTTCACATTATCCATACATACGTTACGTTGTGTATTTTGTATTCCTCCGTGTTGATTGCTGTCCCAGCTGTCAAATGTCAAAATGCCTAAAGGATCTGTTCTGAAAAGGCAGGCGAGAGAACTGGTGATCAAGGTTCGTAATTAGTTTGAAGCAGAATATCAAAATGGTGGCCCGCTATTACCACTGTCGCAAGTGCGAGAGCGTGTTTAGGCCGCATTAGGAATTAGTGGACCTACAATTTCAAAAATACTACTGGTACAAGCGGCACACAGGAAAATAAGCTCCGTACGCCGAAGAAAAACGCCAACCACGTCGTGTGACATCGGTTGACAACTTCGACGCTGTCGCTATTCGCCGTCATATATATGACTATTACTAGCGCAAAGAAATTCCAACACTTATTGTTGTTTCTTTACGTGAATGTGGTTTATTCCATGGCCAAAAATCGTCATTTGGCTTTGGTTTGAAAGAAATTGGATTTTCTTATAAAAAATCGAACAAACGTAAAATATTGATGGACGTCACGACGTTGCTATGGCTCGCTGCGAATTTTTGAGCGAAGCCAAAAAGATATCAGATTGGTCAAATGTTATTTTCACTGACGAGACTTGGTTAAATACAAACCAAACAGTATCTAAGAACTGGACTGACGACACCGCCGCTTCCACTAGTTCAGTGCCAATGGGAAAAGGTGAACGCCTTATCATATGCCATGCAGTGTCTACGAAAGGATTCGTCTCAGATGCTTTACTGGCCTTTAAATCTAAGGAAACAGTGGACTACCACGAAGAAATGAACGCAGAGATTTACGAAGGATGGTTTAAAGAAATTATGCAATCTCTGGAAGAACCGTCGATAATTATTATGGTCAATTTTACATATCACTCCAGACAAATTGATAAAATGCCGACGCAGGCCAATAAAAAACAAGAGATAATTGACTGGCTCTAACATTATGGCGAAAGTGTGGATTATACTTTATTAAAAGTACAATTAGTGAATATTTTAAAATCGAAAAAAAGCCTCCCTAAAATATATATTACCGACAAAATAGCTGCCGAATGTGGTATTGGGTTCTTCGACTTCCGCCGTATCATTGCCAGTACAATGCTATAGAACTAATATGGGCACAAATCAAAGGACACGCCGTTCGAAACAATACCCATCCCCCTTCTACGGCAAACAAGATGTTAGATTTATTAAAAAATGCATGTGCGGAAATAAAACATTATAGCGTCGGATTGGGAAATTCATGTGGCATTCGATAATATAGAAAGTACAGGAACTTATAATATATGTTAGGGAGAGCTCATCGAATGACAGTGACGATTCATCAGATTTTGATTAAAATAAATAAATAAAGAATCAACATAATATAATTACATCTTGTGATGAAATGTAATATTAGTTAATAAATTTGTACAAAATTATCCGGCAATAGTTTAGTTTCTTACACTTTGTAGAAAAATAACGGGTCTGTTATCAACTCAACTCAACTCAACTCAACTCAAACTCTCTTTATTTCATAAATTTTTTTAAATTGTTTGAAATCGTCTTTTATGTAGACTCTAAAGTCATAGATCAACACACACAATAGCAACAATCTCTGTTTTGTCAAATAGCAAGCAAATAAGCTTAATAAAAATTAAACTCATACAAAATCTATTACGAGTATTTGCCTGTGCCGATCTACAACCGCCCATTTCCAAGGAGTTGAGCCTTATGAGAAGAAAGGGCAAACAAACTCATGGCCACTCTTTTGCAAATTACAGATAGATGGCACTATTACATGTACCACAACATTGTTTTGATGTGTGCCAGTATGTCCGTTATTAAGTACTAAAAGGTAAAAGGACAATGAAGAGAAAACAAGATTAAGAAAAAAAAATCGAATAAAAGAGAAAATGAAATGTAGCATAAAAAATAGAAAAAAATAATAATGATAAAAAACACACTAGCCAACACCACATTTTTCCTTAAGAAATAGCCTGCGTTAATTAATCCCAAGCATTTTGATCTTCTATATAATCCAAAATTGAATAGTAGGCCTTCTTACACAATCCACGTTTTATTGCGGATTTAAATTTGTTAATACTTAAATCTTGAATATTATTTGGGATTTTATTATAAAATCGGACACATTGACCTCGAAAAGACTTGTTTATCTTTTGGAGCCTAGTGGCGGGTACTACAAGTTTATTTTTATTCCTGGTATTTAAAGAATGTACATCACTTCTTTTCAAAAAGCTATCTTTGTTTTTCTGAACATACATTACATTTTCATAGATATATTGACTTGCCACTGTCATTATGTTTATTTCTTTAAATTTCTGCCTTAATGAACAACGATTTCCTAAATTATAGAGTGCTCGAATCGCTCTCTTTTGCAGTACAAAAATAGTTTGAATGTCGGCAGCATTCCCCCACAGTAGAATACCGTACGACATTATGCTATGAAAATAACTGAAGTAAACAAGTCGTGCTGTATCAACATCAGTCAACTCTCGAATTTTTCTTACTGCGTATGCTGCTGAGCTGAGTCTACTCGATAATTTATCAATATGTGGGCCCCACTGTAGCTTAGAGTCTAGTGTTATACCCAAAAATGTCGTAGTGTCCACAAGATCTAACCCGACATCCTTAATTACCACTGTAGTTTTCACTGGCTTGACGTTTGGCATTGTGAAACGTATGCACTTAGTTTTTTGTTCATTTAAAAGCAGATTGTTGATGTCAAACCAATGAACCACTCTCGAAATGGCGCTGTTTACGTCTGTGAAATTAGTAAGTGTCCGTTTTAGTCTAAATAATAGTGATGTATCATCTGCAAACAACACAATTTCGAGACTGTCCTTGACAACGTGAGGTAAGTCGTTAATATATACTAAAAATAAGAAAGGGCCGAGAATAGAACCCTGCGGAACGCCCATTTCTACCACAGAGCCTGGAGAACGCTCACCATTAATATCAACTCGCTGAATTCTATTATACAGATATGAAGCCAGAAGTTCCAGTGCTTTATTTCTGATACCATAGTGCTGTAATTTCCTGATCAGCGTTTCATGCACAACACAATCAAATGCTTTAGATAAATCGCAAAAGATGCCTAGAGAATCGTGGGCATCCTCCCAGGCATCAAATATATGTTTTACTAGCTCAACACTGGCATCAGTTGTGGAGCGACCCCTTGTAAAACCAAATTGTCTATTGTGTAGTATGTAAAACCAAATTGTCTATTGTGTAATGTATCGTATTACGTTTATCGATAGCTCCATCCCTATGAGTTTCCATCCATCTGCTATGACCTTGTACGTGCGTAAGCGTCATATTTTTATTAAATAACTAGCTGACCCGTGCCCACTTCGTTGGGCGGGAAACATTTTTTTCCCCGACTTACTTTGCAAATTCAGCTACCACGAAAAAGTCTTGCCACTTTGCGGGTTATTATATAGCCTATGTCACTCCCAAATAACGTAGCATCCTATTGGTAAAAAAAATTCAAAATCGGTTCAGTATATCCAGAGATTACCCCCTACAACGTCACAAACTAAGAAACGCACCAACTTTACCTCTTTATACACACATCAAAAGTGTCTAGGAATCAACATATGTGTCTAGGGATCAACATATATTTTTGCAATAACTTTTCTCCTGATTGATATTAATTAAAATTTTCTTTAAGGATTCATCAAATAAAGTGTTTTCGTTTGTCACAGTAACGATAAACCAAGTCACCTTTGCATTAATAAAGAAATTTGCCATTTTCCTAATAAAGGGATTTTTCACATTTGAACCACTAACATTAAAGTTCGAAAAAAAGACTGAAATAACAGTTTTCTTTAAAATTTTATTAGGTAACTTAAACAATTAATAATCCGTGTTTCTACCGCGAACACTAACAACACAAGAATCGGTTTGGCATACTCAAAATGAGTTCATCCAAATCACGCTGTGGAATGACCTTTTTTTGATGTTCGTTGCAACAACAAAAAAAGGTCTTCTTGCGACTGGATACCCTCCATATTCGGCAGAGCTCTTCTCTGTAGCATATCCCATGCATGCTCAATCGGGTTCAAGTCTGGCGACTGAGCAGGCCAGGGCCAAAGCCACATCTCAATCTCAAGAAATCCGCATAAAAATGCTTGATCCCTAGACACTTTTGATGTGTGTATAATAGTCTAGATTATATAATAGTGTAGATGAAAGAAATATGGAACTTTTCACATCTTAATACTAAAAATTAATTACTTAACACTAACAATTACCATTACAAAACACTTTATCTTCCATTCTCTATGTACATCATAAGCGCAGTATTATATATTTACCCACAAAGCAAAGCTCCATCGCATTTGTGTCGGTAACAAATAACAGCCATCTTGTGCATGACGTCATACGTAAGACGGATCATACACTCCCCAAAGCTTTAGATAAAGACTAATGCACATCTTGAGCCTTGAGAAAAAAGCCATTAGTTCACAAAACGTATTATGACAGCATTTACTTACTCTGTTTATCAGATTTCATATTAGAACTAGCTGACCCGGCGAACTTCGTACCGCCATATTTACATATCTGTCTCAGCTTCCCACAGGCAGTGTACAGTCGCGGACAAAAAAAAATACTTTTCCCGTTATCTTTTATTTTTTTTCTTTCTAGCAAAAAAAGAATGAATGAAATCGGACTATGTGTTATTGAATTACAACCAAGTACATATTTTGACTTTCATCCCCTCTCTCCAGGATACCGTGCTCAATTTCGGGATAAAAAGTATCCTATGTCCTACCTCGTAATATGAACTCAAATCATGCCAAGTTTCATTTCAATCCATTCAGTAGTTTCGACGTGATGCGCGGCCAAGATACAGACAGACAGACAGACAAAAATTAAAAAAATTACAGTGTTGGGTTCAGTATCGATTATAGAGAGCCCTCCAAAAAAAAATTTCTAAATATATTTAATGTACAGAATTGGACCTGTTACATTTTTATTATAAGTATAGATGTATACATAATGTAAAAAAGACGCTCGTTCAAGTTTCTACAAAGAGCTGTCATCGAGAAAATAAAGAAATGGAAATAGTATAAAGTTGTTATATTTTTATAATTATTTTTAATATTTACCTAAATGTACAGCAAGCGGCAGCTCCGTGCTCTTGTGGTAAATCGAGCGGTGTCTAATGGAATATGCACGCTTGAGTGACACGACAAGATTCAAATTCGTGTGTTAGGTGACAAAATTGAAAACTTTTTATGCCTAAACTTGACTTTTGTTCAAGAGTGAAACTTCTGTACGACGACAGTACTATTAATTATTCTGTGATCAAGCCAAACTTTATTTCTGTCACAATATTCTACAAATGAAAAATGCCGTATATATGTAATACGTTACAATTGTTACAGCATTTTGGCAGAGTATTTGGCAAAGGAGTGCAACTCAACATTAATAACCATCGATTGTACTCCAATATTGGAGCCAGCTCATATTATTGCCGAGTTGAAAAGGGTAAGCTAGCTGTGTTTTAAGTTCCCTTCAATTTCAAAAGTGTATGTGTTAATACCACAGAACATAAAGAATAGGTAGAAATGTTATGTGTCTTAATTTACAACGGAACGACTGTCGCCAAACTCAGACAAATGAAAGCACTATTTTATTACTGCACACTAATAACGAATTGTTTTGATTTGATGTTTTTATTTGCTCAAAACTAGCCTACAATACATAAAGTCACACGTTTGATAATATATCTTATCGCGTAATGTTAACAGTTATTTTGCCATAGCGTAAGAAGAACTTACAACGTTTCTTAATCTTGAAAGTAAGAATACTTCATTGCAAGCTATTCAAAAACAGATGGCGTTATTCTAAATGCACGCAATTATAACATTAATCACCATAAGAATAAATTCGATATTTGTGTCATTCTTCGATATTTACCGCTACTCGCTTAGTGTTGTGGCACATATTACAATATTATCAATAATATCGATACCTAACTTTTGTTGTAATAGGACGGAGCAGATTAAAAAAACATGAATTGAAGGATATCTGAGGAGGTAACATTATAAAGGTAAAGAAGCTAAAAAATAAGTACTTGCATAATAATGTTTATTATTCATATTTAGTTTTATAGGAAATACACATGGTATCAATAATCATAAATTTTATTGACTGCAATGAACAAAAATGCAATACCGCTAATTGTCGACCCGTTGGTATAGTGTTTAGCGATCCTGACTGCTGAGTCAGAGTTCGGAACAGACAGAGAGACATAATAATAATTATTTTTACGGGAATTAACGCGATCACTATTTCAAGGTACTACATACCTCTGTTTTGCCTGACGTTTCGACCAGGTTGCACTGGCCGTGGTCACAGGCTGACTGGCTCAGCGGCGCACGCCGTCCGTCGTCGAATCCGTGAAGTCGAAGGTTCTTCATCCACCCGCACATTTTCGATATTATTGATAAAAAAACCACGGCCAGTGCAACCTGGTCGAAACGTCAGGCAAAACAGAGGTATGTAGTACCTTGAAATAGTGATCGCGTTAATTCCCGTAAAAATAATTATTATTATATCATGGAACGCGAAAGTTTAAAAGTTAGACAGAGAGACAGACAAATTTAAAAAAAAATGTTATTTTGGTATACGTCCCGGCCCGTGCCTACAAATTTCGCAGAGAAAAGAATCACGCTTCGACGTAAATGGGCCGGCTCGACCGGAGTGATACCACGGCCTCACAGAAAACCAGTGTGAAATGGCGCTTGCACTGTGTTTCACTGAGTGAGTGAGGATACCGGAGGCCCATATCCCAACTCCTCCCCCTCCCCACCCCCCAAAGGTCGGCAACGTGCTTGTGACGCCTCTGGTGTTGCGGGTGTCCATGGACAGTGGTAATCGCTTACCATCAGGTAATACGTCTACTCGTTTGCCACCTGTTCCGTAAAAAAAATATTGTACCGTGTACCTACACATGCAGATGCATTTAGCAAAAAGCGGATATAAATATTTAATATTACAAACAGACACTCTTATTATATATATATATTCTTACTATATACTTATTTGTATAGATATTCAATGGTTAAAACAAGTGTTTTTCTTTCAAGGCCACGTAAACAAACAAGCAAAATTTAATATTTATAATTATTATAGTAAGTAAATATAACACGTTTAAAAGTATGCAAATCGATAAAGCTAACATCCTACCTGACTACATTACTAATCGAGTAGAATAGAAAATACGAGAATAACTTTGAAAACTGATAAGACCCAAGATTTTATTGATAAAACTTATAAAATTGTACCTACAGATGGTAAGAAACATCTCAATTATCAATCTTTTTCCTTCTGCTTATATCTTTTTGTTTTGTGGTTAATACTATTCGGCTTTTTAGTCCACGAAACTACGGTAGTCATACGGATGAACGATTCATCCAATCGCGCCGTAAAAAGGATGAGATCTTTGGTTTTTTTTTATGTAGATAATACTTTTACGTAAGTTTAACCAAAGAATCGTAAACAGCTTCATAATAGCCGCATTCTACTACGCTAAGTTTTGTGGGTTCGAACCCCACAGGGACATCATTTTGTGAAAACCACAAATTGTTGTACTTGTACTGAGTCTGGGTGTTATTTTACGTTGTCATCCATACAATTAGATAAAATTTAGGTGTCTGTTTTCAAATTAAAAACGGTACTTACACCAAAAAAACCATTTTTAAAATGTTTGTCTGTTTGTCTGTTCTGGCTAATTTCTATAACGACAAGACCGATTTTGACCGGACTTTCACTGATAGTAGCTAATGATATAAGTAAGTTACTTAGCTACTTGTTTAGACTAGGTTCGCCAGCTATTAAAAAAATAAGAAGAGAAAAAGATGTATAATATGTAATTCCAGAACAAGTTGGCATCTAGCGGCAGTCGCAGCGTGACTCGTGGGGCAGGCGGCACGCTGCTGCTGCGAGCCCTTCACCGCGCCCGCACCGACTCCTGGCACTCCACTCCAATACACTCCTTCTTGCTGCAGGTACCAGACGACTCACTTCAATTGTAGGAATTACTTATAATATGTTGGTTTTGAGTCTGGCGGGTTCGAATCGAACAGCCTCTTGGGTTAACCAACGTCCGCCACTTTGTTACCTGATGATTCATTGATGGAGTGTACGTATCGATGCTTGAATAAAATGCAACTTTCAAATACACTGAATTTAATCACTGAAACAACACTTTACATTTATTTGCTGTATTAAACTTAATTTTGACACAGCGCGTGAAATCGTGCTTGCTCAAAGATCGGAAACCATTGGAGTTTTAATATGACTGACTTTTAACAATATTACATGATTTCTCAAACTTCATTTCGGCGTGGTGAAAAACTGCGACCGTTCTGAACAAAGTAAAGGAAGAGGCCGAACGCCATATTGCCATAGATAATCTAAAAACAATATCATCTTTAAATTATGGCAATTGAATTTGTAAGCATAGTACTGAGAACCACCAATAGATCGACAGCATGAATGCTGTCATTTTACGTTCATCTGTGCGAGGGTAGTACCGCCCCGGTCGAGCCGGCCCGTTTCTGCTGAAATTAGCGTGGCTCTACTACCTAAAAAATTAAAGTTAAATGAAGAGGCTTTTGAACGTGTGTGTACAGTTGATCCAACACGGTGGGTTCTGGTCGCGAGGTAGCGACGAGGAAGGCGGAGCTATCGAGTGGTGGAGGCTAGCGCCCGTCCGCGTGCTCGCCACCGCCACCAACCTCGCCGCGATCCACTCGAGACTCGCCACTGCACTAATACCACTCATTATAAGGTAAATACTGCACAGTTGGCCTAGTGGTTTAGGCGATCGCCACGCCGCTTTCTACTGCGCCAGGTGTTGTGGGTTTAAATTCCACATGGGACAACACTTTATGTGCTCCACAATTTGTTGTTCTGAATCTGAGTGTTTTTTGCGTCCGTGTCATGTATGTTTGTAAAGTCCCCGCTACACAGAATATGTATTACTAAGGCGGTAGTTGTCTTTAAAAAAATAAAGATGTACACCTACTCATCTTTATTTATTTACATAACTTTTTTTATTTATTTAGTAATAAGGTTTTTAACAATAGTTTCTTAAATAATAATCTCGCCAAACTTTGACGATTTTGAGTTTGATGACGAGATGCACCTTTTTTTACCCGACTACGGCAAAGCCAAAGGAAAGGAGGGTTATGTTTTTGACAGGCTATGTATTTACAATAACTAACACTTTAGTCCTGCTTGTTATTGATATATACATGCATAGACAAACACATACATATACTTATATACTCAACTAGCTGTTGCCCGCAGCTTCGCCCGCGTGTATGTCGGTTATTGCGGCAAATAGTAGCCTGTGTTATTTTGATGTATAAGCTATATTACTATAAAGTTTCATCCCAATCCGTTCAGTAGTTTTTGCGTGAAGAAGTAACAAACATACACACAAACTTTCGCCTTTATATATTAGTATAGCTGTAGCCCGCGTCTTTGCTCACGTAGAAGTTGATTATATGTATTTATTTAAAACTGTTTAAGTACACACATCAAAAGTGTCTAGGGATCAAGCATTTTTATGCGGATTTCTTGAGATTGAGATGTGGCTTTGGCCCTGGCCTGCTCAGTCGCCAGACTTGAACCCGATTGAGCATGCATGGGATATGCTACAGAGAAGAGCTCTGCCGAATATGGAGGGTATTCAGTCGCAAGAAGACCTTTTTTTGTTGTTGCAACGAACATGGGCGGCCATTCCACAGCGTGGTTTGGATGAACTCATTTTGAGTATGCCAAACCGATTCTTGTGTTGTTAGTGTTCGCGGTAGAAACACGGATTATTAATTGTTTAAGTTACCTAATAAAATTTTAAAGAAAACTGTTATTTCAGTCTTTTTTTCGAACTTTAATGTTAGTGGTTCAAATGTCAAATATCCCTTTATTAGGAAAATGGCAAATTTCTTTATTAATGCAAAGGTGACTTGGTTTATAGTTACTGTGACAAACGAAAACACTTTATTTGATGAATCCTTAAAGAAAATTTTAATTAATATCAATCAGGAGAAAAGTTATTGCAAAAATATATGTTGATCCCTAGACACTTTTGATGTGTGTATCTATGAATAATTTATTCATGCTTTTAAACGTATTTATTTATTTATAATCAATAGTCCATTAAAGTCGACTTTCAAACACACTTTCGCCCCTCTTTTAACCCCTTTAGGAATAGAATTCCCATATGTGCTGATATATGTATTCATTTATTTGTAATCAAAAGCCCGAAGACAAAGTTTCAGGCTACCAAATTAAAAAATGACGGACTTCCAGTCTAACCTAGGGATAGAATATCCCGAAACGCTTAAATACGTATCTCATCAACATCATCGCAGTCCGCTGCTGGACATAGGCATCTCGAATTGCACGCCACTGTGCACTTGGTTCGATCCTCAGCTTCTCTCATCCAGCTCCTGCCAGCCGTCTTGGGCAGATCATTATTCCACCTGGCCTGTGGACGTTCTACACTACGTTTGCTGAGACGCGGTCTACACTCAAGAACCCGTTTACCCCAACGGTTATCAGTTCTACGGCTAATATGGCCAGCCCACTGTCACTTCAGCTGGCTTATCCTGTGGGCTATGTCAATGACCTTGGTTATCTGCCGGATCACCTCATTCCTGATGCAATCCCTTAGATAGAGAAACGTTGAGCATAGCACTCTCCATAGCACGCTGAGCGACTTTAAACTTATGAACCAGCCGTGTCCACGTTTCGGCACCGTATGTCATGACAGGTAGGACGTACTGATTGAAGACTTTCGTATTTAGGCACTGTGGGATTGATGATGAAAAGACCCGACGAAGTTTCCCAAACGCTGCCCAACCCGGCTGAATTCTCCTGTGCTCCTCGTCCTCGAAGTAGTTTCTACTTAACTGCAAAGTTGAGGGGAGGTTCTCAATTTCATCGGTATTTTTTTTTTTTTTATGTACCTACATCGATTACTCCGTCAATTGTGGACCGATTTTGAAAATTCTTTTTGTATTCAAAAGGGTATGCTCCCCATGTAGTCCCATGGCCACCATATTAGGATCTGATGATGAGATCCCAAGGAAATCGAAAGAAACCCTCAAATTTACGTGAGCGCCTGCAATGAAGTTAAGAGCAATTGTCTGCATGCCTTCATATTCTGTAGACATAATTTAATTTTAAATGAAATAATGATGAAAGACTTGACAAAGACTAAAAATCAAAAAATCAAAAAAAACTTCGTTTAAAAAAACCGACTTCAAAAACTAAAAAGTATAAAATAACTTAATTTGTATGTGCTACCTATTCATAGGTTTGAAGTCGGTGCCAAGCCGAAATGATAGTAAGTACCGCACTCGCCGCGCGTGACCTTGAGCGGGATTGCTGCTCTTCGCGTTGAACAAAACAACCGAAGCGTCGGTGACATCGAAATATAGCGAGTGTGGTACATAATATTACATTTGGCTTGGCACTGACTTCAAACCTATGAATAGGTAACACATACAAATTAAGTTATTTTATACTTTTTGGTTTTTTTTAGTTACCAAATCAGTCATCAGTCATTCGTAATAAATTGTAAATTTTTATCAAATAAATTATAAAATCATCAAAAAATGCAGTATTCATAATACTCGTAGTGCTGGAGTTTGAAGATAAAGGTAGGTCATCTTTCGATTCTGAGTCTGGACTGGATTATAGGACATAAACGACATTTTGAATCATATCATCCGCTATCATCATGAGAAGGATCCGAAATCCAATCTAATTTCAGCTAGCATTGATATATATCAACGAAACCAGTTTGATATATATCAGATATAAATCGGATATATATCTTAATATATATCCATAGATATATATCCTCGAACCCTGCCGAGATACCACATATATTTTTGAACAACTTCGAGAACGGCACCGTGTACCACAACCGGTTCCGGTAGAACATGTTCGTACATACGTATCTACTCATTTTTAATCAGTAGCTTAAAATTAAAGTTGCATGTTTCTAACTTTAAGAATGACGGATTTCCAGACTAACCTATATACGAAATTTCAACCCCTCAGGGGTGGAATATCCAGAAACGCTGAAATTCGTATCTACTCATATTTAATCAGCCAAAACAGAAATTTTCATGTTTCTCACTTAAAAGATGACGGACTTCCATACAAATTTCCAACCCCTATTTCACCCCCTTAAGGGTAGAATATCCAGAAACGCTTAAATACGTATTTACGCATTTTTTATCAGTAGCACAAAACTAAATGTTCATGTTTTTACTTAAAAAATGACGGACTTCCTTACAAACTTTCAACCCCTATTTCACCCCTTTACGGGCATAATATCCAGAAACTCCTAAATACGTATCTAATCATTTTTATTTTGTAGCCCAAAAATAAAGTTCCATATTTCTTATTTAAAAAATTACGGACTTTCGTACAAACTTTCAACCCCTATTTCACCCCCTTCAGGGTAGAATATCCAGAAACGCTTAAATACGTATCTATTAATTTTGTATCAGTAGTCCAAAGCTAAAGTTTTATGAATCTAACTTTAAAATTGACGAACCTTCATACAAATTTTCAACCCCTATTTCACCCACTTAGGGGTATAATATTCAGAAACGCTTAAATACGTATCTATTCCTTTTTAATCAGTAGCCCAAAAATAAAGTTTCATGTTTCTAATTTCAAAAATGTCGGACTTCCAGACTAACCTATGTACAAAATCACAACCCCTATTTCACCCCTTAGGGCTAGAATATTTAGAAAAGCTTTAATAAGTATTTACTCATTTTTAATCAGTAGCTCAAAAGTAAAGTTTTATGATTCTAACTTAAAAAATGACGAACTTCCATACAAACTTTCAACACCTATTTCACCCCCTTAGGGGTATAATATTCAGAACCGCTTAAATACGTATCTATTCCTTTTTAATCAGTAGCCCAAAAATAAAGTTTCATGTTTCTAACTTCAAAAATGTCGGACTTCCAGACTAACCTATGTACAAAATCAAAACCCCTATTTCACCCCTTAGGGGTAGAATATTTAGAAACGCTTAAATACGTATTTACTCATTTTTTATCAGTAGCTCGAAAGTAAAGTTTTATGCTTTTAACTTTAAAAATGACGGACTTTCAAACAAACTTGCAACCCCTATTTCACCCCCTTAGGGGTAAAATATCCAGAAACTCTTAAATACGTATCTAACCATTTTTATTCAGTAGCCCAAAAATAGAGTTCCATATTTCTTATTTAAAAAATGACGGACTTCCATACAAACTTACAACCCCTATTTCACCCCCTTAGGGGTGGAATATTTAGAAACGCTTAAATACGTGTTTACTAATTTGTAATCAGTAGCTTAAACGGAAAGGTTTTATGTTTCTAACTTAAAAAATGACGCACTTCCATACAAACTTTCAACCCCTATTTCACCCCCTTAGGGGTGGAATTTCAAAAATTCCTTTCTTAGTGCTCACTTACGTTATATAAAGAACCTACGTGCAAAATTTCAGGATTCTAGCTTCAACGGTTTGGGCTGTGCGTTGATCTCTGGGTATGTCAGTCAGTCAGTCACCTTACTCTTTTATATATATAGATTATACAGTACTTGCGACCCGCCCCGGCTTCGCACGGGTAGATTTCAGATGCCCCCGCCGACGACACAATTCGTGCATTTTAAATCTGTAATATTTTCGAATATATTCATTTAAATTAGATACTGTAAAGGGCCATTTAGATCTATATTAAAAGCACAATGTATTTAATTTACTTAATTGTATAAGGATTCATTCTGTATTGCTTAAAATCACTTCGTAAATAAGCCATTATTTCTCGTAAAAAGAAAGGAATAAAAAATGGTCGTAGTGGGTTATCCCTAAGAGATAGACATATACCGTCGCGGACTTTTTTGTAGTACTTTTTAAGGTGTACAATACTGTAGTACATTATTTTGATCTATCTCGTAGGGTGCAACCAGCGTTTGCAATGTAAGCGCATTTTTTCCATTTGAATGATTGCATTACTGATATTATTTACACCTTGTAATTTATAGCGAACCAGACGATGATGAGTTGTCTGAAATATCAACGAACTATTTAAAGTCCAGCATCGGCAAGACTATTTCTACAAGTGATTTACCTAACCTGGCTGGTAAACTGTTAGCGATGTATAAAGAGGTATGTATCTTATCATATCATCTTCATCTATACCTATATATTATAAAAATCAATGCCACTTACTCGTTGTAATTTTATAACTCAAGAACGGGCTCACCTATCCAAACCAAATGTTTAGGCTTTGTTCGGACTATTTAGTAGATGGTTTATGTGAAGTTTGCACAAAATCGGTCGAGCGGTTCTTCATTTATCGACATACACGCGGGCGGATCCGCAGGCAACAGCTAGTCTATTATAGATAATGTTTAATTCCTTTCACCAGTGCTCCGTTGCTTGAAGTAAGTAATCCTTGTACCAGCCGGTAAGGGCCCATCAGTTAAAAGCTAGTCAATCCTCCCTCTTTTTATGTTTGTAAATTCCTCCGCGACACAGGATATATTTCAAATGCGGGAATTGTCTTTTTTTTTTAAATATCGCGTCGCAGGACAGGACAAATTTTATATTATAAAGCTGAAAAGTTTGTCTGTTTGTTTGGTTGAATGCGCTAATGTCAGGAATTTTTGGTCTCTATTGAAAAATTATTTCAGTTTAAAGGGTAAGCTATTACCTAATATTTCTGCTGTTGTGGATGAATTACCTACAATAGAGAATTTAGCGTTATCAAAAGTATACAATTTTGACATTCCATTTAGTTGTTAACCTTTTGAACACCTTTTTTTTTGTTGACGGGGTGGAAAATCCCTTCGTATCTCCGGCTCCTCGGGGGCTGAGGAGCCAGGTATGTGGTGATTCCACTAAAAACCCCCCGGCTGCCGGTCTCAGGCGCCCTGCTCTGGGGAAGACCCGGACCAAGTTATTTCAGCCCCCCCCCCCCCCCAGGAACGACGCCGCGTCATGAGAGACTCTATCCTGGGGGAAGCCTCGACTTCCCCCTGCCTGTCGGCCCAACCGTTATATGTTGCGGCCTGACCGCAGTTTTGCGATCAGGCCGCCCACCCATCGCTGACCGCATCAGTCAATCAGCTGCCAGAAGTCCCCACTCTATTTGAACACCTAGAATTACATCTTACAGTAGGTACATTCACTATTTTTAACCGACTTCAAACATGGAGGAGGTTCTCAATTCGACTGTATATTTTTTATATTTGTTACCACAGAACTATCGACTGGGTGAACCGATTTTGATGATTCTTTTTTATTTGAAAGCTGGTACTTCCCGTGTGGTCCCATTTTAATTTGCTCCAGTTCTTGAAGTCGGCTTTTTTGTAAATTTTTGTAGTTTTGTGTAGCAATTCGTAACTACTATCTTGTCTAACACTTGCAAGCTGGTGTTGTGAGCTTAGTGAAAATATTTATTATTCTCATTACAATAATGTATACTTATTTATACAGACAACAGAAACTTTCGATACCCATACACATTACAAGTGGAACGCGTCACATTTGAAGAAGCTCTGTGAGAATGTCAAATGGTATTCACCTGCTAACATGGAACAACTGCTTATGGTAAATTTAAATTTTGTTTGTTAACTTCATAACTGCATATTTTCTCTAGGTATAACAAACAACTTTGTCATAGACTGCCTCGGTGGTGCAGTGGTAACGTATGCGACTGCTGTGTTTGAGCTCTATGGAATCCTATCTCTGGGTTCGATTCCCATGTCGTACCAAATTTTGTATGACTGTATGCTCTTGGATATAGATATCTCCTTTGAAAGGAGGGTTTGGCCTATTACACGCTGGCCAAATTGGTTAGTATAGGGTTTGTTACAATTTTTCCTTCTCATATACAAAATGATAAGTAACTTTATAATTTAATTTTCAGTGAACTGGTCACGCTCTCGTATATAGGATGGCATTGATACCTTTTCTTTAAAAAAAGTTATAAAGAATACTCATTACTCGTCTAAATCTGTTCTACGTAATAGAAACATAAGCCCCGTTGTCCTATTAGTTTTTCTTCCTTATTACTCACTATAGTTATGTTATGAAATTATAAAAATAGACATTGTATGTATACCTATATATTAGATGGTTAAGGTTTAGGTTTGAATATGGTTTTGGAAGAGTTTAAAGAATTTATTATCATAAAGTTTGTGTCCAGGCCACAAAATTTGATTTAACAGCATTGTTTGTAGGGGCAAACATCAATTTATTAAGAGCCTAGGGCCTTTTAGGAGGGCCTAATACAGGCATTTCTGCTTTAAAGGAGGGTCCAACTTCTATTGTAACTCATTGTATATTTTTTAACGAAAATAAATATTTCAAATTCTTGAATTGAACAGCAAGCAGATATGTCAATATAATTAAAGACCTATCGAAATACCTATATACAGACTTGAGACTTTATTTACAGGCAATCGGTGCAGAAGCAAACTTTATATTCAGGGAAAGACTGGTATCAGATGATGAGAAAGCAATATTTGACTCGATATGCAGAAAACATTTCAAATTGAACAGTGAAACAATGCATTTCGACTACAAGCTTAGAGGAGATGGTGTTTATTTAGAACACACAGATTATAACGATTGGTATCAAAGGACGGAGAAACTTATAAATCAATGTCGTAAGTTTTGATGACATACTTTACTTAGATCACATAAACAGCCTTCAAATAATCTACCCGACTAAGACTACGACGCGACTAAAGGAGCAAATGCAGGACAACAACAGTGCGGTGGCGGAGTGGTAGTGTATGCGACTTGAGGTCTCGGGTTCGATTCCCGGGTCGAACCAAATTTTTGTATGATCTACAAATATTTGTTTCGGAGTTTGTGTGGTTTTTTCTGGAAGAAAATGCCCTGAGCATTAAGTCCTCCGGTGTACAAACTTTGTGCATATAAGTAAATAAAGATGAAACTAAACAATAAACTTCTGACGCCTTTTAGTTTAACGAAGTTTAGCCTAATTTAAATATTTTCATTTGGTGTATCCGTACATAATAGGTCTTTACCTGTGAAATTGCCGTTTTGTATGCAATGAGTGAAAGTACTTATTTTTTCAAACTTTTTTATTTCTGTTATTCGAAGTAATCACCCATGCAATCGACGCACCTTTGCCAACGCATTGGCAGTTTATTGATGCCCTTCTTGTAAAAATCAGCTGGACGGGAGGCAACAAACTCTTCAAAGGCATTTTGTACTGCCTCTCGGGAATTGAAATTTTTACCCACTAAAAAGTTGTCTAAATTTTGGAAAAAGTAATAGTCGGTAGGTGCAAGGTCTGGTGAGTATGGCGGATGAGGGAGAGCTTCCAACCCCAGCTCTTGCAGCTTGGAGACTGACTGAACTGACAACATCATTTGGTACAGTTCGCAACAATACGTTGAAAAAATAAGTACTTTCACTTATTGCATACAAAACGGCAATTTCATAGGTAAAGACCTATTATATGTGTTACATATACATGTTGAATATTTTATTATATTCAATCAATATTCTGAAGATTTTGACTACTTTTCAGTGTCAGAACACGAGCAAAATGTTTTCGGTGAAAGCGGAGCAGAGGTTTGTTCGGAGTTAGCTGTGCTATGTCCAGCGATAGCGCGAGCGGTTAGTGAATATTAGTAAAATAACTTTTTAAAAGTGGAAATTATAACCGCTTTTTTAAATATACATTTATTAAAAAGTTTTCTTATAAACTTAGTTCGAAACTTTATTTTGGCAATTTAATGAGGTTTAATTATAGCATGCGAACTGCATGGTGGTTACAATATCTTTTAATACAAATTTTAACAGGCTTTATCTGTCTTCACCTTTTGTGGTATAAAAATATTTTTAGTTTTTAAGTTAAATATAAAATGAGATTTAAATTACACAATAATATGCTGTATTCTTTCATCAAATCTTTTATTTATATCTGTACCACTAAGAACTAAATGAATGCATGAAAAATATAATGTATACTTCAATTAAAGTAGTAAATTAAGTAAAAAAAATAGAAATAATGTTTATACAGATGAACGGCGGTCTGGTGGTTTGTGTTGGATGCGCAGGCGTCGGTCGTTTGGCGGCCGCTTACATCGTAGCCGCTGCGTTACCTGCCACGCTGTTTGTGATCAATAATGAAGCTAATTTCAATAATATCTTTAAAAACGTAAGAATATCATGTATTTATTCTTGTCGTAATAATAATTAATCATTTAGAAGTTTCGAGATACCTACTTAATTTCCGCAAATTTTATTTTAGTATCTTTTTTTAATACGTAGGAGAGAGTAAACAATATTGAACCGGTGCAAGATAGCAATAAAAAAAAAGCACTTAAAAGCGTAAAAGAAACTGGTTCTTCATAAATTGCCTATACCTAATTCATTAAATAATAATATTATAATGTGTGCTAGGTACCTAGAATCTGTTTGAAGTTGGTGCCAAGTGACTATCGCTTAGACTTTTGTAATTGTTCGTTTGTATTCTGGCTTAGCACCGACTTCAAACAGATTTTACCTAGCACACATTATAATATTATTATTTAATGAATTAGGTATAGGCAATTTATGAAGAACCAGTTTATTTTACGCTTTTAAGTGTTTTTTTTGGCAGAGAGTTTTCGTTGGATGTTTTTTGGAAGTCGTTTCGAAGTTTTTTTTATAAAAAGTTTTTATTTTTCAGTTTTTAGTGCAAACAATCGTAGGTAAGTAGCAAGTTGAACTATTTCATCAAATTTCATCATCAAGAATACAAATTAAGATCTATACGTACGTTTAATATTAAAATCATCCTCTAATCCGTAACTCTTGTAGAGTTTAACCTTCTATTCTCAGTTCACCTAAATAACTTGAAAGTATACGACTGAGGGTCTTTAGATACGTATGAAATTGAAAGAATTATCCTTCTACTCCTAACCGTTGAGGAGTTGTACCTTCCACCTTCCATCATCAGCTTACCTAAATAATTTGAAAGAATACGACTAAAGGTAACATACATACATATGATATTTAAAGATTTATCCTCCAACTCCTAACCGTTAAGGAGTTGTACCTTACATCATCAGCTCATCATCATAAAATGATGACTACCAGACGCAAATACCGGTGTAACTTCAGAAAATATACGAAAAACATAGTATGTGCCTACAAAAAATGAGGGTTTCCCTCGATTTCCCTGGGATCCCATCATCAGATCCTGATATGGTGGCAATGGGACCACCTTGGAAGCATACCCTTTTGAATACAAAATTTTTTTTCAAAATCGGTCTACAATTGACGGAGTAATCGGTGAACATACATAAAAAAAAATAAAAAAATACATACAGTGGAACATAGAACCTCCTCCTTTTTGGAAGTCGGTTAAAAAGAAACGCGAGAGTGGCGCTGAGAGCGCTTCTAATGTAAAAAATTGTGTCGTTTTGGCAGAAATACAGAAGTGGACCGATATAAGCCCGATTCCATATTGGTTACTCTCCCTATTTACCACTAAATATTTATTAAACTTCATGTCATAAAAATACTATCACAAGTAAAATTTTAACAAAATACAATAAATACAGATATTTCTCAAAAAATCTGAGCCAATTTCCGTCCACACGTAGGATAAAACAGCACAAACGAACTGCACAGTTAAATCGCTACGATATGTCGTTGTAGTGTGGACCGCCTATAACGCTACCATGGAGGGGGTATGAAAGCACTGTTGCACATTACGAAGTTTCACTTCTTCCGCGTTAGTATAGTATAGTAAGTTGGTCCGACTCTGGAATCGAATCTGAAACCTCAAACACAGCAGTCGCACTGAGGCAGTTATTGTGTATATTAATATTATATGTGCTATATATAATTGTATTATGTGTGTATTAGGCTCTGTCATCCGCGGCGGAGGGTTCGCGGTCGCTAGTGCTGGTGGGTGCGGGCGCGGTGGGCGTGGCGGGCGCTTCTACGCTTTCTGCGCTTGAAGCGCTGCGCCGCGCTCGCTCGCTTAGCGCGCTTCCCGCTCACTTGCTCCCCGCAAGCACCAACCGTGACTCCAACACTATCAACAGTGCGTATACACTATCTTTTTACTATACCTACTACAATAGTACGTGGAACTAGGTAGTATGTCATCATCAACAACCAACAGTCCGATGCTCGTCATATACCTCTCCTTTGAATATGTGACTCGTTATAATAATACTTCTCATAAAACTTAATTTTCTGCTGACTTGTATTCGTCACACATCTGTATACCCAGTAGCTCTACTATACGTACCTATCCTTCAATTATGTAGATAATAGGTATGTACAAGCGCTACTTGCAAATATCTAGGGTTGGAGAAAGATTTGAATAACCACGAGCAAATACTATGAGTGTATATGGTAGGTATATTATCAAGAATAATTATAGAAACCAAAAAAGACGTTAGGTAAATTATCATAACTTAAAATCATTTTCCATGTCAAATATATAAACATTGAGTTTTGTCTCTACCACTGATGAAATTTATAGGTATATTGGCATATTGTGTCAGTGTCTCTACTAATACCCATTTAACCGAATCTTTGAAAGAATACTTACCTACACGAATAATACTTTAGTAAAACAGTTAGGGTGCGATTATTGCGAATCTATAATCAATTGTTAGCACATTTATCATTTTATTTAAAAACCTTTACAGACATAAAATCAAACCTCGGAATCGTAGTGTGCTTAGATAAAAGTCAAGAAAACCTCTCAGAGTTGATGAACAATTATCCACTGCTTTACAACGACGGAAATATTGTGTGGATAGAACGTTGGTCAGACCAGACATTGCGCGAGATGCCGCGTCTGGTCGTGCAAAGGTACTTAGTAACAAGAGCGTCTTATCATGCAGTAAAGAATTCATTAGTATCTTTGCACTTATTTGTCAACGGTGTAACGTGCACTTTATTTGTTTTGCACTTAGTTTTAGATTTTATTTGCACTAGAATGCAGTGTCGTCTACTTGATCATTTATCACCTTACTTTTTGAGACTTTACAGTAAAATGTGAGACTGAGTTACTCGTAAAACTCTTTATTCAGAAATGTTTAGAATATCTTATTTATTAAAAAACTTATTTTTTTTTAAACAAAAGTCCTCTGAATATAATTATGTAACTCGTCACTAAAATAATCAAATTTTTGAAGGTTTTTATTATTTAGTTGCTCTTTAAAACGAAAAGCTTAGTTTCATTTTAATGTATTTCTAGGTTACTTAAAGAAAACGCTGTTGAGACATCTAAGGAGCTACTAGATTCATTGCCTGTCAACGGTTTTGTAAACATACACAAAAGTATAGGGGTTGAATGGAAACGCGCCCCCTGTAGATACGTTTGTTTCGTAAAGACGTACTATAATATTATCAACAGAAAGAAAACCGCGTTGTTGCAGAGACAAGTTATGTTGTCGGTGAGTTGTTTTTAACTTTGCTAAGTTGAATATGGTATTATCGAAACTATATTTTTTTGGAACGAAGTTCCTTATGGGGCGTTGCGGAGGGGTACCCTAGCCGGCAAAAATGCCCGTAAAGTTAAAAAGTGGCCAAGTGCGAGTCGTACTCGCCCATGAAGGGTTCCGCAGCAGCAAGTAACATAATATAATTTTTAGAAGTTTACATGGTAATGTACATCCTATATTTTTTTTAGATTTATCATTCTCTTATTTTAGAAGTTAAAGGAGGGGGACACTCATTTTACCACTTTGGAAGTGTCTCTCGCGCAAGCTATTCAGTTTAGAATTAAATGATATTAGAAACCTCGATATCATTTTCGAAGACCTATCCATAGATACCCCACACGTATGGGTTTGATGAAACAAAATTTTTTGAGTTTCAGTTCTAAGTATGGGGACCCCCAAAATTTATTGTTTTTTTTTTTGTGTAAAAATCTTAAAGCGGTTCACAGAATACATCTACTTACCAAGTTTCAACATTATAGGTCTAATAGTTTCGGAAAAAAGTGGCTGTGACATACGGACGGACAGACAGACGGACAGACAGACAGACAGACATGACGAATCTATAAGGGTTCCGTTTTTTGCCTTTGGCACGGAACCCTAAAAAAGCGTAAGATTTTTATGTATAGTCTATGTGTTGTGACAGTAGTGTTGTTGTCATCACTAAACTAAAATTCACTAAGATTTGTTGTTGGATTATATACTTTAATCTCTTCTGATTATAATCCATTTTTCGATATCTCACATCTCAGCTTTCACTATATTAAGTTCAGTACCAACTAAAAATTGATCAGAGGTAAAAAAATCTCTTGTCAAGGTGTGACCTCTTTCGAAACGGCTTGATCAATTGTTGTTAACTTTTGTGTATATTTGATAGATCTGAGAATCGGTCGTAAACTATTTTTTCTACCCTTAAGTGATAAGGATAGAAAAAAAAGATCCCTCTACAGATCTTTATTTTTAACATTTTTTTTGTTATTTAGAATTTACAACCCTAAATTTTCACCCTTCTACAGCCAACCCCTATTTTTTTTAACAAAATACTTACTAAAAATAATTAAGTTGGCTGGGTCAGCCAGAATTAGTGCAGATTGTAAAGAATGTGTTAACGCTAATGTCAGGCGGGTGTGGAAGCCCTGAGGCGAGCTCGTACCGACGTAGCGCGCCTGCAGACCGAGGCGGCGCAGCAGGAAGTAGCTCTGCGGGAGAAGCAGGCCCAGGCCGCGCACGCGCTGCAGCAGATCAGCGCCACCGTGCGCTCCAACACTCAACAGAAGGACGAAATGCAAACGCTCAAGAGAAACATTGAGATTGAGAACGAGAAGCTGCAGACACAGTTTGTATTATATTTTAATACATTACTATACGTTTATTTATAAATACTTCTCGGGTCTCCTGGCGATAAGTGATTATGTACTCAAAGTCACGATTAAGCCGGATGTTTTTTTTTTCAAATACAGACTTAAAACGCTAGATTTTGCCGAGTTGTCTTAATTTATCCAATTTTTTTTTTATTGTTACAGGAAAAAGGAAATAGAAGCTGAACTAGCGGCTGTAGAACCGGTCATTGCTGCGGCACGATCCGCTGTGGGCGATATACGACCAGAATCGTTAAGCGAGGTATGTGAGGCTCTTGTATAAATTAAAATCTTGACAAAAAATATCAGTAATAAGACTTAATTTGTTACTTCAACATCACGCAACATAAATACACTGGCCCTTTTAGACAGATCTTTGGAGTCGATAGATCTTTGGTGTCAATAGGTCTTTGGAGTCGATATACCCGTGGAGTCGATAGATCCTTGGAGCCAATAGATCCTTTGAGCCGATAGATCCTGGGAGTCAATAGATCTTTAGATTCGATAGATCTTTGGAGTCGATAGATCTTTGGAGTCGATAGATCTTTGGAGTCGATAGATCTTTGGAGTCAAGAGATCTTTAAATTCGAGATATTTATATTTTGTCTCCAAATGTTGTAGGTCCGTTCGTTGAGAGCGCCGCCGGAGGTAGTCCGAGATGTACTTGAAGGCGTACTGCGGCTCATGGGCATCGCTGATACTTCCTGGCATTCCATGAAGAATTTCTTATCTAAGCGGGGTGTTAAGGAAGATATCAGGTAGAATAATAATAGTAACTGAAATGTGCCTTGTTTTATTTCTCTAAAACTTATTGCGCTAAAGACGTGTTCGTTGTTCCAGCGAAAGTTCAGTGCTATTTTTACAGAGGCTACTGGTACATGATATTTGTTCTGAATGTGATAGTGCATGATTACTACAAAGTATCACAGAGGTTCGAGAAAGGAAGATATAACCGCACGATTCCAGAAATAATAGTGACACAGAACAATGAGCTTTGTCAGAACAGGCATAAGTATGAATATAGATTGTCGCACAATTAGGACGTATTAAATTTCCAGGTGCATGGATGCTAGTCAGATAAGTCCAGCGGCAGTAGCGAGCGTGCAGAAGCTGCTAGAAACGCGCGGTTCATCGTTCGAGGCAGCCACGGCCAAGCGAGCGAGCGCTGCGTGCGCGCCTCTAGCGGCCTGGGTCCGCGCCAACCTGCACTACGCCGCAGCGCTGCAGCGGGTACAGCCGCTGCAAGCGTACCAAGCGAACTTACACAAGTACAGTCTTTCTCACCTATCCATAAAAGCGCGTCTCCACCAAAATTGTTGGCAATTTCAGTATTTCCAACTGTTTGCAACTCTTCAGAAAATCGCCAACTTTTGTTGTGTCTACACCGAGTCGCCAGCAATTTGAAAAACATTCCAACTAAGCGTCTCCACAGAGGCAATAAATATTTGCAACAAGCATACGCTTGTTGCAAATATATACACATAAACATCTAAAGAATACTCTTTAGATTTTAACCGCCAAAAAAAGGAAACACGGTTTTCAACATTTGTTGACAATTTTTGTTGCCAACACCAGGAAATTACAGAAACTTTTGTCGCCAACACGTGTTGACAAAACGAAAGTTGCCAACTTTTGTTCGGTGGAGACTCGGCTGAAGCATTACTTCATTAGTCAAGGTAAAGACGCACAACCACCAGTAGGCCTAGCCAAGGTACAAGTGTTTCGCATCGAATCTCTTTCTGCAATTGCTAACGCCTTTATTGTTTTCTATTATTTTGTTTTGACCACGTGTTTTAACGTTAATCGAACGTGATGTCATTCATATACATTTGATTAGTTTTTTAATAATTTTTACGTTTGTGGAATGTAAACTTGGCTAAGCCTGCAGGTTTTCTAGCTGGAACTCCAGACTAACATTCACTAGGGAACATTTTACATTTCTTCAACAAAAATGGCTTACTGCGTTATTTTTTTTAGGGGTATGTTGTAAAGAATTTAAGAGTTGTGGTATTTACAACGATTAAGAATGCCAGTTCATCGTTACCTATTTTTTTAACTGAAAGGAACCTTAAGGATGCCGAACAACAGATGGCAGCACTGTCGACGGGTCTGACTACGGTGGAGGAACGCGTAGCAGCTCTGGAGGCGCAGTTAGGCCAGCACACGAGGGACGCGGCCGCGCTCGAGCTCAGGCTGACCAACGCTAACAACACCATCACGGCCGCCACCAGCCTGCTCGGACAACTTGCGCACGAGTACACCACCTGGGAACTAGATGTATGATGACGTCATTCACACATGTGATTATATTTTTAACATCTCGGTGGTGCAGTGGTAGCGTGTGCGACTTCTGTGCTTGATTTCGAGTTGAGGTTGAGGTAAATTCCCGGGTCGGTCCAAATGTGTGTATGTCTGCAAATATTCGGAGTTTGGGTGTTTAGTATGTATAGTATATGTATATGCATTTACAAAAAGAAATAGTTAATTTAGCTAGTTAAAAGTTAGTTAGTAATGAGAGGAGAAAAGAAAAAAAACACTAATCATTCTTTATCATACTAAAATAAATAATAAAAATAATAAATAAATAAATATTTCGGACATCTAACACACAACGCCATTTAGTCCCAAGCTAATCAGAGCTTGTGTTATGGGTACAAGACAACTGAAACAAATACATATATATACTTTCTTTTCTTTTGTAAATACATACGTATTATATATTATTTATACATAGAAAACACCCAAACTCCAAAACAAATATTTGTAGAATATACAAACGTTTGGTCCGACCAGGGAATCGAACCCGAGACCAGCAGTCGCACACGCCAACCGCGAGACCAACGAGGCAGTTATAAAAATGTATTTATATCAAGCTAAAATTAATTTTAAGAAATCTAATAAAAATGTTGTTTTGCCTTGGTAAATAATATTAGATCTACTGATGAAAATTCCTATATTTCAGTTGGAGAACATATCAATAGAAATTTCACAATTAATTCAACGGTCTCTACTCTCAGCGGCTTATATCGTATACTTGCCCGATGTGACAGAACCCCAAGCAAGGTACTTTAGCTATATAATTGTTAATGCTTTACTTCTACTTTCCTCCGTGATATTTATTAATGGTTCATTGGACCCCAAACAAAACTATGTGGCAGCTTGACAAATTAAAATCCGTGCGTTTAGGCGATTCCGCTATCCATATTATAGAAATCAAATGTAGCTCACTTAGGACCCTTAATATTCCATGTCCGTGGAGGTGCTCTGTTTTTTAAATTACCTATATTTCCAACTCCTCCAGTTTTCTTCTGATTTATTTCGTTGTGTTCATTGGTCACTGCTGTTGATCCTGGAGTACAGAAGTAAGGCCCATAGCACACGGCGTATTCTAAACGCGCAGATGACGCCCGTATACGCGCTTCTAACGAGATTTGAACGCCAACCTTATATTCTAAGCACACGAGGCAGTTGTGAAACGCGCGTCTACTGCGCGTTTAAAATACGCCGTGTGCTATGGGCCTAAGTGGTGGCCGTGTGTGAAGAATTAGTCTCAATAAAAAATAGTTGATAAGGAAATTAACCAAAAATAATATTACTTGTTTCGTATTTCAGGAAGTATATAAAACAATGGAGCACACTTATAGAGTTTGAGGATGCGTCGTTCTCAATAATTAATTTCTTATCTACTCCTGAGAAGCAGCTAAAATGGGACGCAGATGGTCTTCCTTCAGATAGTTCCGCTATTAAAAATGCTGTTTTAATTGACCAGGTATGTCACTATGTGTGTTATTTCCGGACGGTCAGATGTCACCTAAGCACTTGAAATTGATTTGATCGATTCAAACCCTAACTTTGCCTAATTTGGAACCAGATTGCCGTGTGTGATATTTGTGAGGATATTATGTTATTATTATTACTATTAGGTAATTGTTCTTAGAATATCAATTTATGTTGTAATTTATGATATATTTAAATAGCTCTCTTTTTGGTTATCACACTTAAAGTATGCTTGCTTAGTAGATTCTCACTGAGAACGATTGTTTATTCTTCAGAAAAAATTAAAGTGCATTTAGGAGAATAATCGTGAATATATACTTTCTCTAGCAGCAAAAAGTTACTTTGACAAATATTAGTTTAATTCTCTGACTGTACCACACTTAATGTGTGATATAGTTAAAAGTAGTTACGAATATATTATTTTATTTGAGTGAAATCTGAAAAACCTAGAATGAAGCTTTTATTCTATATTGTTTTCCTTGACAAAATATGTAAGGAAAAATAATAATACATTGTTGTTTTTTACAGTATTTGGAGACTCATAAATGTGGTTTTACTCCGTTGATCGTGGACCCCGACGGTGAAGGCTTAGCTTGGCTAAAGAACACTCTTTCCGATACCAACTGTGACTTTGTAGCACAACGCAGCGAGAAGTTGATGACTGCCATTCAATACGCCAATAGGTAACTTGGATTTATTTAAATAAACTAGTTGTTGCCCGCTTATATGTCGGTTATCGCTGCAAATAGTAGCCTATGTGTTATTCTGATGTATAAGCTATATTACTGTAAAGTTTTATCCAAATCCGTTCAGTAGTTTTTGCGTGAAAGAGTAACAAACATCCATCCATCCATACTTACAAACTTTCGCGTTTATAATATTAGTATAGAAAACTAAAATATATTAGAGTTTCATTTATGTAAAGTTAGCCTAAGATTGTCGTAAAAATACCTACACATTTTTTTTTATTTGAGAGAATTCATTATTGCAGTAGTAGGCCTTCTTTCTTATGAGACCTATAATATGTCCTGCATCGTTGCAATGTAAAGACTGTAGATATGATGTAAATTGTTTTTAATGTAGGTCAGTGGCGTAGTTGTAGCGTGTGCGACTGCTGTGCTTGAGGTCTTGGGTTCGATTCCCGCGTCGAACCAAGGGTTTGTATGATCTGCAAATTTGTTTCGGAGTTTGAGTGTTTTCTATGTATAATATGTATGTATTTACAAAAAAAAGTATGTATGTATTTGTATCAGTTGTCTAGTACCCATAACACAAGCTCTGCTTAGCTTGGGACTAGATGGCGTTGTGTGTTAGATGTTCAAAAAAAAGGGTGATTTCAGGTTGTCTCGTACGCTGGTGATCAGCGAGGTGGAGGCCAGCCCGGAGTGGGGCGGCTTGGGCGCGCGCGTTGTGCTGCAGGCGCGCGGCCCGCCCGCGCTCGCGCCCGCCGCCACTGCCACGCTCTCGCCGCTCTACTTCACCCCCACGCTCCACGCTCTTACCGGTACACACTCCGATTACTTTTTACCTGACCATTCCCAAACTTGGTTGGAATCAGCTTTAAGTTTCTGTTCCTTTTTAACCGACTTCAAAACAAGGAGGAGGTTCTCAATTCGATTGTATTTTTTTTTGTGTTTGTTACCTCATAACTTTCGACTGGGTGAACCGATTTTGATGATTCTTTTTTATTTGAAAGCTGGTGCTTCCCATGTCGTCCCATTTTGTGTTGTAATTTGGTCCAGATTGAAGTCGTTTTTTTTGTTAAAATTTGTGATTATTTATCCGTGGTGCTTCCCGGTTTGAAAAAGGTGTCTGCCTATTTTGACTTCTTTTTGTCTCCCGCTTTGCTATGGGACTTATTATATTTCCAACTTCTCCAGTTTTCTGCTGCGTAATTTCGTTGCGGGTTCCAAGACAGTTTAATGTTTCCTGGGACTTCTAGAGTGTCATAGCTCGGTGTGTGCTCGGTGTCATAGCTCGGTGGCTCCAAGATCAACAGCAGTGACACGTATGTCACTGCTGTTGATCTTGGTGTACAGGAGTTACAGTGGTGAGCGTGTGGGCGGGCGGGATTAGTCCCATACCCCGTGATGAGTCTCTATCGGCAAAAATAGAATAAAGTACTAACTTTTAGTTTTATTTTCAGATCAATTGATCCACTATACATTACAACAACAGAACCCTGAAGTAGATGCGAAATCCAAAGAAATCAAGCTTAAAAAGGCCACTCTACAGAAGCAACAACATGAATTACAGGTCAAATGACAATGCCTACTACCTGGTACATTTAGTTATTACCTAACAGTACATAACGTCACTTTATTTATATTATTTCTAAACAGGAGAACTTACTACGTGAGCTTTCAAATAAAGGTGACATTTTACAAGATGCGGGTTTCTTGGCCTCGTTGAGTAAAACGCGTGCGACTAACGAGACCATCGCGGAAGCGTTAGCGGAAGCGAGAGAAATCGAGCGAGTTACTCGAGCGGCGTCTCAAGCGTTCGAGCCTGCAGCACAACACGCCGCGACACTAGCGCTTGCCACCAATGAGTTAGCCACTCGCTGGCCGCTGGCAACACTGCCGGTGGATTTCGTACAAGATGCCTTTGTTGACGCCATTAGAAAACAACCCGTGAGTTTATTAGGTACTTTAGTTTTTAACAGCGTCGGTCGGCAACAAATTTTTATTTCAACTGTAATCAGCACTATTCTCATAACTTTAGCACAGCATACTAAACGAAGTCGAAGTCATTATGCCTTGGGGCGCGGCTCAACGGTTGATGTTGGGTAGTTCTATATTGCAAATCGGCGTGACAATCATTTATATCCCGATTCAGTTACTCCGTACTCCGGCGTGTTTTAGTTAGATGACGCTGTTGTACATTTTTATTATGCGCTGTATATGGAAGTGCCACAACATGATTAAAATCTAAAAAAAAATGTTCAGAAAGGTAACATCAAACTATATGCTAAATATATAGGAAATCATAGAACAGATTAGTGGTTACAAGAGAATACAAAGGGAAATATAAACTTATGATCAGCCTACAGCTAATGATGTAAAATGCATTTATTCGTATTCCAGGATCAAGAGAAAATAAACAATGAGGAGGTAAAAAAATATTTAACTAGGAAAATAGTTGAGAGAGTACTTTTGAGTCTTCACAAAAAAGATAAATACATCGTTGTTTTATATCTTCTGAAACAAGTCTATGATGATCAGATATCCAACGAGGTGAGCTGTAAATTCTTAAATCAGTATTTCTGAAATTTTATATCACATAAATTACCTATTTAATTATTTTAGCTATGGCAACATTTTATTGGTAACTATGACCTAGTGGAAGACGCCGGAAATCTCAAAAATATAAAATATAAACACAAATGGTTACCGGAAGACTGCGCTAAGAAAGTTTTAAAACTCAAGGTCAGTGCATGAGAACTCTTTAAAATTTGTACTCACAATTCGTCACACAGTGAGAGACACCACATCAACATCATCAAAGCCACTAGATCTCCATTAAAAAAAAGATTTTGACCTAAAATACTATACTGGTCAGATGAGTGTATGGGTTGCAACGATCCAATCCGTATTTCTGAAGATCATATCACAGCGATAATGTCCAATAGATGCTATAAAGGATCGTATCTAGGCGTTGAGATTCATTACGATCCACTAAATCGGATCGAACTTAAAAAAAGCGCACTCATATTGGTTTATACAAATGTGTCTCAAGTTTTCCTTCTCTTGCTGATGCTGCTCAATGCTGATTGATATTTATTTCTTATTACAGATTATGAACGAAGACTTATTTAATAGGATGTGTCTAGACAATGAAAGCTTCTGGGCGGAGTTTATTCAGTCAGGGGATATAAATGTAATGAGTAAATTGAAACTGAGCGTGTTTGAGGCTGTGGTAGTGGTAGCATCGACTCGGCCGGACAGCGCTTACAGAGCCATCGTTGCCTTCGTAGACCAAATATTGGGTATGACTCTTTAAAACTTTAAGAACTCAAATTTATATATTTAATAGTGGGTGTGAAATGACTGAGGTTGTCACATACTGGATGTTCAATCCTCTCTCCAATGTTGCGTACACCTTGGGAAATTTGATATGTCTTAGGGCCCATCGTAAGCCATTCAATCGCTAAAACTAGTCACTGGAAAGAGCAATGAACGTCGGCTGTGTCACCGTCTTCTTAATCTAAACTAATGTAATCAAGCACTTACTGGAGATGCGTGATTTCCTTGATCTCGTCGGCCGTTGACGGGGTACCCCACTGCCGTTTGTCTTGCCGCGTTCACACATACATGCTCCAAAAATGCTGTACAATCTTCCAAGGTATTCGAATTACAATACACTCGTATTTAGCTATCGCCGATCGCGCCTATTTGAACGTGACTACAAAACTCGCGAGTCCAAATCAGACCAATCATAACGGTAAACCACTAAAGGGACCGGGTTGAATTGACAATTAGATAAATTACAATTAAAACGGTTCTTTTTTAACGAAGCTCCAGCTCGACCGATCCAAGCGTCTCAAAGTACTACTGTCAACGTCAAAACGTCAAACAAGAAAAATGACAATCAAAAATGTTGCCATTATAATGACGTTCGAAATCTAACACTGGATATAGACATAATGAAAAAGTGGATACATTGGATACTTTGCATTCTTGTTAACAATTGCAGCTAAGCTTAAACGCTTGTTATAACAGTGCGTCTATTTTGTTATTGCTGGTAAAGTGGGCCCTGCAATCTTACCTGCACCCTGAAAGTCCTTATTTCCGGCTCGAAGGGCCCATATGTACGGCTCGCGTTCACTGCTTGATAAATAACAGAAATATGTTTTAATTGTAAACTATTTAATTGGTTACCCTGTACGCTGATATGGTGTGTAAAGCCGAGTCTCCACTGAAGAAAAGTTGGCAACTTTTGTGCTGTCAAATTTCGGTGGAGACGCGCCTTAATACAATAGAGGATGTGCAGGTGCGGGCGTGATGCAAGGCACGGCGCGTGTGGAGCGTGCGCTGGCTTGTGCGGCGAGACGTAGACGTGCGCCCCGCCCCGTGCTGCTGCTGGCTGCGCACGCGCATGACGCGCTCGCCGCGGCCGCCAGCGGACGACTGCTCACACATGTAACTGCACTTCATATACTCACACTACCGTTATTATCATTACTCGCCACATATTTAAAACTAACAGTGCCCGCGGGTTTAGTTGCTTTTGGATTGGATATTGTTCACTATTTAATTAGTGTTAATTTTGTGCTGTTTTTCATGAAAGTAAAGGAGCCTAAGTTACTAATTATGACATCAGTTATCTGCCAATGAAAGTTCCGTCAAAATAAGTCTAGACGTTCCAGAGTTTAGACTTTCTATACCACGCTAACCTGACGAGTTGCCTTCTCCTTGCAGAGTTTTTGTTCTACGTAGTTTGCTTTCTTAATTGACTCCTACGCCCACGGGATTAATAGGAGTGGTGATACTTCGTATTCTTAATCCATTCCCACACTCATTTTATGTAATACTAGCTGAACCCCGCGATGTTACTCGCGGTGATTGTCGTACCGCGGGTAACGCCGCGGGGCGTAGTAGTCTAAAAAAGTACCCCAAGTTACTCCTTAAATCATCAGCTACCTATCAGTGAAAGTCCCGTCAAAACCACCACCAAAAACCGTGGGAGAGCCACGCTTCGGCATGAATGGGCCGGCTCGACCGGAGAGATACCACGGCCTCACAGAAAACCGTGTGAAATAGTGCTTGCGCTGTGTTTCACCGAGTGAGTGAGGATACCGGAGGCCCATACCCCCCCCCCAACCCCTCCACCTATCTGTCCCCCCCCACCCCTCCACCTATCTCCCCCCCCCATCCCCCAAAGGCCGGTAACGCCTCTGGTGTTGCGGGTGTCCATGGGCGGCGGTAATCGCTTACCATCAGGCGATACGTCTGCACGTTTGCCGGTCTATTCCATAAAAAAAAAAAAAACGGTCCAGCCGAACAAACAGACAGACAGACAAAAATTATAAAAAATGTTATTTTGGTTTTTGGTACATATGCATTTAGTAAAAAGCGGTTATTTTGATATTATTACAAACAGGCACTCCAATTTTATTTATTTGTACCTACAGATAAATTCCCCTATACCGATGTTCTAGTCTGTGCTTGTGTTTTTAACAGGTGGGTATCGATGAAGGCACACACGCGTGGGAAGCGGCGCTGGAATCCTCTCGCAGCAGCGGATGGCTGGCCATAGTCGTGGGCGCCTCACCATTTACACACTATTTACAGGCCTTCGTTACTTCATACCTTGAATCACCTGTAAGTATATTTCTTTGTAAGATCTCTGACTCCATTTCAATCAAAAAAATGTAAAAAATAAATAAAAACATTTCAGACATCTTACACACAAAACCATCTAGCTACAAAGTAAGTATAGCTTCATAGCTTGTACTATGACTGATAGAATACTGTTTATGTAAATACATACATATTATATACTAGCTGTTGCCCGCGGCTCCGCCCGCGTGTATGTCGGTTATCGCGGCAAACAGTAACCTATGTGTTAATCTGATGTATCTTCTGTACTTATAAAATAACATGTCCTGACTGACTAACTGACTGATTCATCATCGCCGAGCGGAAACTATTAAACTTGGGAATACAAAATTTGGTGAGTATGATCGTTTCATTAAGTAGATACCCATTAAGGAAGGAATTTTGGAATTTCTACCCCCAAGGGGGTGAAATAGGGGTTGAAAGTTTGTATAGAAGTCCGTCATTTTTTAAGTTAGAAACATGAAACTTTATTTTTGGGCTACTGATTAAAAATGAGTAAACACGTATTCAAGCGTTTCTGATAGATAGAGCGGATATTCTACTCCTTAAGGGTGAAATAGGGGTTGACGTTTTGTATGTAGGTTAGTCTGGAAGTCCGTCATTTTTGAAGTTAAAAACATGAAAGTTTATTTTAGGGCTATTTAAGAAATATGAAACTTTATTTTTGGATTACTTATAAAAATTAGTAGATATGTATTTCAACGTTTCCTAATATTCTACCCCTAAGGGGGTGAAATAGGGGTTGAACTTTGTTTGGCATATTTAAATTAGAAACATGAAACTTTTCTTTTGGTTTGGGCTACTGATTAAAAATGAATAGATACGTATTTAGGCCTTTCTCGATATTCTACGCTGAAGAGATGAAATAGGCGTTGACATTTCGTAAGCGGGTTAGTCTAGAAGTCCGTCAGTTTTGAAGTTAGAAACATGAAAATTTATTTTAGGGCTATTGATAAAAAAATAGGAGATACGTATTTAAGCGTTTCCCAATATTCTACCCGTAAGAGGGTAAAATAGGGGTTGAAAGTTTGTATGGAAGTCCGTCTTTTTTAAGTTAGAAACATGAAAAATTATCTTTGGGCTAATAGTTAAAAACGCGTAGATACTAAGTGTCTCTGGATATTATATCTACCTCTTTTTTTGTGCGGAAATTCCCTCGGATATCACCAACTGGTGGTTATGTCGGACTCGAACCGACTAAAAACCGCACACCGTCTCGTTTTCTAGAAACCAGGGAACCAGAGCGCCCTCAAAAGGAAATCCCATAAATGATATTTCTACCCCTAAGGGGTGAATTAGGTGTTGAAATGTCGTAAGTAGATTAGTTTGGAAGTCAGTCATTTTTAATTTAGTAGCCTGAAACTTTGTCCTTAGGCTTTTAAGTACAAATAAATTAATACCTATATCATCATTTATGGGAATTCTATTTCTAAAGGGCTAAAAATAAGGGTCGAACGTTAGTATGAAATCCTTTTTAATGGGCTATTGATTAAAAATAAATAAATAGGTACGTTTAAAAACATGAATAAATTGTTCATACATACTTACACAGTTTTAATTAAATATATTGTAAATAATCAACTTCCACGCGAGCAAAGCTGCGGGCAACAGCTAGTAAGCTATATTACTGTAAAGTTTCATCCAATTCCGTCCAGTGCTTTTTGCGTGATGAAGTAACAAACATACACCCTCACAAACATTAGCTTTTATAAATTAGTGTGATGTGATAAAATCGAATACGAAAAACAATGTTAAATTTATCACTACAGTTAAATGAAAAATTAGACATAACGAATGAAGCTTATTTTCAAAGCGTAAATAAAACTAAATAATTTAAGTATCTACAACTAATTCAACGAAAAAAATGGAAGGTATCTACAACTTAATAAAAGAAATTAAAACACCAACAAATAAGGCTAAGTAATTAAATATTTGCAACGAAAAACATCTGCTTACCTATGCCTATACCAATAACCTAACAAAATCCTATAAAAAAGTAAATTATAGGTACCTAGGTACCTATGCTATAACCTTACAAAATTCTAAAAATACCGAGAAAACCAATTAGTAACTACAAAAGACTATTTGCTAATTATTTAGGTACAACAAAAATCGCCTGCTTATACCTATGCTATAACCTGACAAAATCCTAAAAAAAAACTTCGTTTAAAAAAACTACCATAACCTATCATACCTATACCTATATACCTATCATAAAGATGTTTTGTATCATTTTCTGGTAAATTATGATGAACTATTATGTTATATGTTTACTCCTCTTTCAAGTATTTTAAACTTAAAATATATATCATAATTATAAATGACCATTTAACGTTTATGGCATTCTAGTTTTTGGTTCAGTATCAATAAGAGCATCCTCCCAAAAAATCTAAATTTCTTTAATGTACAGAATTGATCTTATACACTTTTCTTATGCGTTTAAAAGTAATCATATTACGTACCTATTGTAAAGTTAGTTACTTGATTCCAAAAGATGTCGCTGTTTTAAGCACAGAAACAATTTTCATGAAAATGTAATTGCTTCAGTATCGATTAGAGAGCCCTCCCAAAAAATCATCTAAATTTCTTTAATGTACAGAACTGAACTGTTACATTTTTATTATACGTTAAAAAGAGTAATCATATTACGTACCTATTGTAAAGTTAGTTACTTGATTCCAAAAGATGTCGCTGTTTTAAGCAAAGAAATTTTTCAAGAAAATTTAAAACAACCCTTTCTATGGAAAGAGAGAACATAAAACAAATACCTACCTATCAAATACTAACTATATACCACATTAATCACAATGCTTGTGCATAAAACGTTCCCACGATTATTTTGAATATTTAAGTCATGCGGGCACAACCAAACACACAGATTCGACGTCTACAGAGAGATATAGATATTATTTTTCCTATGGAGGTTGCGATAAATCAAATACTTAATGCTACACCGAATTATACGTAATATGTTCTACGATTATTCCACGATATATTAATCAAAGTGTTATTAATTACGCATGGCTGGCAATAGGTGTCGCTACATGTTGTTTTACGTAATGATAAATTCTTTATAATTTTTTTTCCAATAGATAGAGAGATTGTGATAAATTAAATACTTTATGCTACAATCTTCAGAGTATCTCCTTTCTAACAAAAAAAGAATTATTGCAATCGGACTACTCGTTAATGAATTACAATTAATTACACATTTTGACTTTCATCTCCCCTCCCAAGGAAACCGTCCGGAATTTCGGAATAAAAAGTATCCTATGTCCTACCTCGGAGTATGAACTCAAATCGTGCCAAGTTTCATTTGAATCCATTCAGTAGTTTCGGCGTGATGCGCGGCCAAGATACAGACAGACAGACAGACAGACAGACAGACAAAAATGAAAAAAAAAATAGTTTTCGTTTCAGTATCGATAACAGAGTGCCCTCCAAAAAAATTTTCAAAATATCTTCAATGTACAGAATTTGACCTGTTACATTTTTATTATAAGTATAGATTATACATAGAAACGAAACAAATATTGCACATTTAACACATATGAATCCATTGTTTTTTAAGTATTTTTCCTATACGTTGTGTATGTATATATAGGTACTAAATTACTTACTCCTTTTTTGCAGGCTGAACTGTACCACGATGAGTTCAGACTGTGGATACTCTCTGAAGATCGCGATATACCGTCTCTGATATCTAATGCGTGTGTTAATGTCATACTCGAGGTAAGTACATCAATGTAGAACAGGATTTCCTTACTCCTTCAATGCAAAAATAAATTTCGAAATCGGTTTTTTATTCAGTAGTTGCGTATATGAGTGTTTTAACACTTATTAGACACAATGTAATTTTAATCTTTACGCACAACGTGAATATCGTATTGGTGTGAAGTAAACAAGCAGTTTGAGAATCGAGAACACTGTTTAATCTTAAATTGATTTCAGTTGCATTCATAAATACATTTTCAGTCCCCGGAGGGTGTAAAGAACAATGTAATGGGTACTCTGTCGGCGTGGGGGAACTACTCAGCAGATGCGAACACCGTGCGGTTGCACGCTGCGCTGGCGCTGTTCCACGCACTCGTCCAGGAACGACGGGCATATATCCCACAAGGTTATACGTATGATTTGTATCATTTATGTAGAACTTAGACCCTCTCCTTTTCGCAATGTTCTTTTCTTTTGTTTCCTAGCGTACATTCATAAATGTGTGTCTCTTTTTGGAGTATAAAATCGAGAAACAGTTTAGGAGTCACGGGATTTTTATATATTATACTCGTATAGCCTGTTTTACCTGGATGTTTTTGTATACCTATAAAAATCAGATTCAAAAAAATCAAGTTTATACAATATTTTAGGATCAGAATCAGGACATATCACTGCGATTCCCAACATCAACTGTTGGACCGCGACCCGCCAGGCACGATTAGCGCGCCTGATCGGAAGACCCTTTTGAGTTGGACATTACACATGTTCCTCCATAGTGCCTTAGCCCCAATATATTAAAATGTTTTTAGAGGCTAGCGTAGAAAGTGCATATATTAATTCGTAAGGGTAAACGTGTGTGTGTGTGTGTGTCAGGCTGGTCGCGCTGGTACGCGTGGGAGTGGGGCGAGGCGCTGGCGGGCGCGCGGGCGCTTCGCGGGGGCGCTTCGGGGCGGCTGTGCGGCGCGCTGTACGCGGCGCGCCTGTGCTCGGCGGCCGACGGGCGAGTGCTGGCCGCGCTGCAGCAGCGCTACCTCGCCGACAGCGTGCTGGCGCCGCGCTGGAAGCCCGCCTGTCTCTCGCACCCCCTGCCCACGGCTACCGACCTGCAGGTGAGAACGCCACGTAGTAAAATTTCTGCCGAACAGATGACACAGCCAAATAACCGTTCAACAAACGTACCTACCTAAACTTTATTAGAAAACTTATCAAATGCATGGGAGTGAGGTCATCTCAACGTTCAGTCACGTGGTCAAAACAAAGTAATAAAAATCAAAATAATAAGAACGGCGTTAGCGATTATAGAAAGAAATTCGACGTGACTCTTAAATTTTGGCTAGGTCCCCCATATATATAATCTCTTCTTTCGAGCCTTTGTCCCACACTAGGTGTACGGTGAACCGCACATTTTACATTTCTAAAACGGCTGACGCTGCGCCGAGCCGATTTATCTAATATGTACATACGCAATCAAATAAATTTAGTGTTCACTTATCAGTCATACAGAGCGGTTTTATTTTGACACTCATAAATCAGCATACCCATCAATTATTATCATTAATTATCATTCTCTATCATACATCTGTGTAAGGAACCACGGTAACCCTTACATAGTTTTTTGGTCCTTCGAGCGCTCCGCAGTGCAGGATCACGTCCTCTTGAGTGCGCCTGGTATCTTTGCGCTCACGCGTTCGCGAACGTGGCACTGAAATATCGTGAATAAGTACTGCGTAGTTATTGCGTTACAGTGACTATCAATATCATTATCAACTTAGGCATTACACCGCCGAGATTTTTAGCACCCTAGGTCGAGCGCCCGGGATATCATCAACAGCAAAAAGGGCCAGGAGGCCTTGGTTAAGCAGCTGGTAATCGGTGGAGACAGGTGAAGCAGTATTCAAAGTAAGTTCGTTCCATTTTATTATCATGACATCTCCTTTGATTGACCGTCAATTCGACCTCCATAAAAACCTCGATAAAATTTTAACGAACTTCAAAAAGGATCCTAAGTCAAGGAAGAATCCGGAATATATTAGAATAAGGCTTGAAACTTTA
This sequence comes from Diaphora mendica, assembly GCA_949125395.1. Taxonomy (NCBI): domain Eukaryota; kingdom Metazoa; phylum Arthropoda; class Insecta; order Lepidoptera; family Erebidae; genus Diaphora; species Diaphora mendica. The sequence goes on along the minus strand of OX421310.1, from coordinate 35,061,996 downwards.
GAGAACCTCTGGGAAGAGTTCACCATAAACCATGACACAATTTTACAACAACCAGATCGATCCAGCAATTATTTTGTGGACGAACTGTATCGTAAGGCCACGGATATATATCACAACACTAAAACACTCCTGACCTCTTATGGAAAGGCAGAAGACGCCGACTGCTCTCAGTCAAGTCAAGAATTAGATTCATTTTTATCCCTACAAAGAACGTACTTCAGAGCATTGAACCGCAAGATTAATAACATAGACCTTGAGAATATCTCCGAAATATGGCAAATAGAGGACTGTCTTCAGAACTTGAAGGCAACATGGTCTACCATAGAAGATTTACATATAAAAATTGACAACATCCTGGAAGGGGTGGACAATAATTATGAAGATGAATTTTTTGACCATGAAAAAATGTACAACAGCATAAAATTGCAGCTGAACACGAAATTAATAAACACTGAGCATAGGTACAAAGCAACTCCTCAACTTGAAGTCCCGCTTTTTACTGGAGGGTACACTCAGTGGCCTACCTTCTTTGACTTATTCACAGAGACAATTCATAACAACAACGCCATAGCAAAGGCTCAAAAGCTCCAGCATTTGAAAAATAAAGTTAAGGGAGAGCCCTTCCGTCTCATTGCCCATTTAAACATCACTGCTGACAATTACGAAACAGCTTGGGATATTTTAACTCATAGATATCAAAACCGCCAGGCAATATTCGAGCAACAAATAGAAATGTTTTTAAATCAACCCTCTATCACTAAACGATCAGCTAAGGAACTCAAAAGGTTATATGACACTACTACTGAGTGCCTTCACGCCATACATAACCAGCATGTCGACACTAAGTCATGGGATCCGTTTCTAGTTCACCTATTATGTAAAAAATTGGACCCCCTAACTCGCTCCGAGTACAAGGAGTCCCGTAACGAACCGAGGCAGTTGGCATCGATCGAAGAGTTCATGATGTTTCTCGAAAGGAAGTTTAACTCTCTCGAAGATACACATTATCAAGATAACACACAAAAATCAATCTCAAATAATATCAATAAAAACCAACGCTTCCCGTATAAATCACGAAATTTTTTACCTTACGAGTCAACCCAATCTGGGCAACAACAACATAGGGCGTTATTTTCTACACCTTATAATCAAGACAATAAGAACTATCAAGCTTTAGCTACCTATGTGTCACCGTGCTTATTGTGTAATCAACATCATCAATTATTTCAATGTAATACATTTATTTCCATGTCGCCGGAAACTCAATTGAGGACACTAACCGACCTACAAGTTTGCGCAAATTGTCTTTATAAGCATTACGGTAGAGAATGCATATCGACGAAACGATGCAAAGAGTGCAACGGCAGGCATAATTCTATTCTACATAAAGCGTTTATGCCTACAACTTCGAATGCTATTTTTACGACACATAAATCAATTAAACATCAACAGAAAAACTCTCAAGATTCGAAACCTACTTTACCTACGTCAACTTATCAAACTAAAAATACGTATCATGTATCATCAGGTGAACAAGAATCTCTATTAGCAACCGCTCTAGTAAACATACAAGCCGCCGGCGGAACATTCGTCACTTTCAGGGCATTGTGCGACCCTGCATCCCAGGTATCACTTATATCAGAAAGAGTAGTTCAGTGTTTAGGCCTAAAGCGTGAACGTCCGATTTTATCAATATCAGGCATTGATCTTTGCACCAAACAGAGCAAAGGGATGGTGAATATCAATTGTCAATCACTATTCGATCCGACTTATCAATTTGAAGCCGTAGCATATATCATGAGCAAGGTTGTCAGAGACTTACCTAACACATCGTTCCAGCTGGGATCATGGAATTATCTTGAACAGTTACAACTGGCAGATCCTGACTTTAATATATCAAGACGAATCGACATATTGTTCGGGATAGATGTCTATTCGAGGATTATCAAAAATGGTCTAATAAAGGGACCGGAAGGAGCACCCATAGCGCAGAGTACGAGCCTAGGGTGGATTGTATCAGGTAACATACAAACTTTACATTGCCACGCTGTCGTATGCGAAGCTGTGGACTTATCAAAGTTTTGGGAAGTCGAAGATATCTACAATAAAATATCAACAATATCAGACGAAGACAGTTATTGCGAGAACTTTTATCAAGAAACAACGAGTCGATTGAAGAATGGCAAATATGAAGTGGCCTATCCAATGAAACCAGGGTATCAAAATCAATTGGGTACATCAAAGGAAAAAGCTGTCGCACAGTTTAAACAATTAGAAAAGAAGTTTTCAAAAAATAAAATATTTTCAGACAGTTACAAGCAATTTATGCAAGAATATCTGGATTTGGGCCACATGCGTCCTGTTAAATCAAACTTAAATAAATCATATTATCTGCCACACCACGGTGTATTGAAATTAGACTCCGAGACTACAAAACTGCGCGTAGTTTACAATGGTTCCTCAAAAACATCGTCAGGAAGCAGTCTGAATGACCTTATGTACAGCGGTCCCAATCTTCAAAAGGATTTGCAAATTCTCATCTTGGTATGGAGATCGTATAGATATGTCATAACAGCCGACATTGAGAAGATGTTTCGACAGACATTCGTCAGAAGGACTGATCAACCTCTACAAACGATTGTCTGGAGGAACTCTCCGGATAAAATCTTGCAGGAATATCAACTAACGACTGTAACCTACGGTTTAAAGGCATCTAACTTTTTAGCAATACGTACACTAAAACAACAAGCACGCGATGAGGCTGCAAATTATCCTAAGGCAGCGGAAGCAATCGAATCCAGTTTCTACACTGATGACCTATTAACCGGAGAAAACTCTATCGAAGCCATACAGCAATTAATTAACGAACTAATCTGTATTTTTAACACAGCAGACATGAATTTAAGAAAGTGGTCAAGTAACATATCAAATATTATATTAAAGGGGTTATCACCAAATCTATTATCATGTGAAACTTTCGAGTTCAAATGTCAAGAATCAAGAAAAACTCTTGGCCTCAAATGGAGCCCAAATACAGATTCGTTTATGTTTAAAAATTATTTCGATCAAGTAGGCAGAAATGAAATCCTTACGAAACGACAATTACTATCAAACATATCAAAGATTATCGACCCCTTGGGCTGGTTATCGCCGTTATCAATCAGAGCAAAGCTTATTTTTCAAAGTACTTGGCTATCAGCGACAACGTGGGACGATAAAATACCAATAGAAACTCAATCCAAATGGAATCAATTATCAAATGACTTTAAGGACCTCGAGAATATCAAAATATCCCGATACTTAGGTCAAACAAGCGAAAGAAATACATTACATGCATTCTGCGATGCCTCCGAGACATCATACGCCTGCGCTATTTATTTAATAACAAAAGATTATAAGGGCGACTACACATCCACATTAGTAACAGCGAAAACAAAACTAGCACCCATTACAAAAAAAAATATCATTACCTCGCTTGGAGTTATGTGGAGCCTTACTTCTATCTCAGCTCTTAAAAAAGGTTCTGGATGCATTCTCGAAATTAAATTTTGACATTTATGCGTGGACTGACTCTATGATAGTACTCGGCTGGCTCTATGGAGACTGTGAACGTTGGAAACCTTTTGTCGCAAATAGAGTACAACAGATATTAAACATCATCCCAGCTTCGAGGTGGCACCATGTAAAATCAGGAGAAAATCCAGCAGACTGCGCCACCCGCGGACTATCAAAACAAAAATTATCAGAATATATACTTTGGTGGCAAGGCCCCCGGTGGCTTCTATCATTTGACCCTAAAAATTACGAAAATCACACTTATCAAACTCCAGATACTGAAGTAAAGAAATCAGCATGTGTGCACTCTACCTTAAAAGACAATAGAACAACACTCGTAAGCGAATTATTAAATCACTCTAATTCATTGTCCCGCGCTACTAAGGTACTTGGCTGGGTGTTTCGTTTCATAATCTGCGCACGCGACAAACTGAATACGAGTACAAATAAAATAAATTACATATCAATTAAGGAAATGGAACGCGCCAGCAATTTTATAATTAAACAAACTCAGGAGTCAGAATTTTCGGCAGAACTGAGTAGCATTAAAAAGGATGGTCAAGTTAGCTCTAAAAGCAAAATTATCGGTCTGAACCCCTTCATAGATAATCAAGGTATTTTAAGGGTACGTGGAAGATTATCGTATTCCAACTTAAGTGATGGTGCCAAATTTCCAATAATTTTATCACCTCATAGTCGACTTACACAACTTGTCATACAACAAGCTCATATTACAACGCTACACGGCGGTCCCCGACTTACACTATCATATATCAGAAACCGATTTTGGATTATTAGAGGGATTCGTACGGTGAAATGTCAACTGAGACAATGCGTTAAATGTCGACGATTCAGCAATCAAACTCGTTACCACATCATGGGGGACCTACCGGCACCTAGGGTCACACCATCACGCCCGTTCACTCATACAGGAGTCGATTTTTCGGGTTTTGTAGAGCTGAAGATCAACAAAGGACGAGGAGTAAGGACGTGCAAAGGATATATCGCACTTTTCGTATGTCTAGCAACAAAGGCAACGCACTTGGAACTTGTCTCTGATCTGAGCACTCAAACATTTTTAGCGGCGTTCAAACGATTCTGTGCTCGGCGCGGCGTCCCACGTCATATGTATAGTGACAATGGAACCAATTTCATTGGCGCCGATCGCCTCTTAAGGAAAGAATATCAAGAAATTACTCGAAATATCAACACTGAGTTCTTCAATAACATAAACGAACTACAGATAGAATGGAGCTTCAATGCACCTCTGTGGCCCTCGGCCGGAGGACTGTGGGAAGCTGCAATTAAGAGCATGAAATATCACCTGAAACGAGTCCTCGGCTCGCAAAAATTAACTTACGAGGAATTAACAACCTTACTTTATCAAGTTGAGGCGTGCCTAAATTCGAGACCTCTCTGCCAACTAACAGAGAGTCTTGACGATGACTTCCTTACGCCAGGACATTTTCTCATTGGAGGACCGTTATTATCAAGACTTCAGACTGAACCCACCTCCACTACCTTATCAAAGCGTTGGGAATTAATTCAGAATATGAATAAACATATTTGGAAACGTTGGTCTACTGAATATCTGCAACAACTTCAAATACGATCAAAGTGGAAAACTCAAAACAAAAACTTGCAAATTGACGACGTTGTACTTATCAAAGAGGACTACTTGCCTCCGGGCAAATGGGCACTTGCTCGTGTCCATGAGCTTCACCCCGGCAAGGATGGGTTCGTGCGAGTAGTCACATTAAAAACAAGTAATACCATGCTGAAGAGACCAGTCTGCAAGTTAGTTCCGCTTCCCGTTAGGGAAGAACGAACCTCAGAACAGTGTGTCGTCAACAAATCTACCACGTCACCATCATCTCCGTCGTCATATCTATCAAACAAAAATCAAAATATGCCTACCTTACGAGCACGTCGATCAAAACTATTACCCAACCTCCTCTTAACAGCCTTACTACTTTTCACGTTATGCCCATCACCGTCTTATCAATCAACTCAGAATACAGGCTTCAATGTATCATCGCTGACCACCAATCGTGGCCTATTTTTTGACAAAATATCAGACTTAAACTATATAAAAGATGATTGGAAACTTATCGTTTATTATAACATGTCTACGTACTGGGAAGGAGTGAGTCATATAAAATCATATGTTCAAAACATACGTAATACAAGTAAACAATCCATTCAACATTACAGTAATTTGTTTACGCAGCTAGAGCACGAAATTAGAGAGTTAGATCACTTCAACCGAATCCTTACCAACGACCCACAAACTAATAGACGGAAGAGAGGTCTGGTAAACGGTATCGGGTACCTAGCGAACACTTTATTTGGAGTCTTAGACGAGAGGTTTGCTAACCAGTATAAGGACGACATAGAGAAAATTACGCGTAATGAAAATCACCTTCAAAACCTTATTAAAAACCAGACGTCAGTAATGGAAACCGAGTACAACATTTTAAAACGACATGGAAGACATAATGAAAAGGCAATTCACTTTTATTAACGAAACCGTCAAAAATACATCCTTATCATTACAGAGGGTTATACTGAATACCGACAATGCATTATCACTTCTATCTTCAGTCATGTCTGCTAACATTGTCATATCAAATCTACGGCGCATGCAACAAAACCTAATTGGCACTATAACGGACATCTCACACGGGCGCATCGACCCACATTTAGTACTACCAGAGGAACTTCAGGATCAATTCAACATAATATCAAGTCAACTTCAAGGGGATTTGGCGTTACCCGTCGATAGTAATAATATCAGGGATTTATACAAATTACTCAAGGTCTCTGCCCGAATCGTCACACACTATCTCATCATAGAAATAAAAATTCCACTTCTAAGCACAGATTCATTCGAATTAGATAAAATCATTCCACTGCAGCAGAAACGAGGTTCTGAGACTCTAATAATCATTCCAGCGTTCTCTTACTTAGCATACAATTTAAACAAAGACCTAGCATTCCTGCTCTCCGAAAACGATTTACGTATGTGTCTACAAACATCAGAAACAAGCAACATATTATGTTCACTAAGCATGCCCCTCTATCAACTAAAACTTAAACAATCGTTATGTGATATCAAACTGCTTCGTGTCGGCGGAGGCACCTCGGCGTGCGACACATTAAAAACATCGTGCAAAGATATGTGGGTCAAATTACACGGGAGCAATGACTGGCTATTCACGTGCTGTGAAGAATGCCACGTCCGTATTTACTGTCCGTCTCGCATGACTATCAAGGATCTTCAGGGCAGTGGCATTATAAATATAGGTCAAGGGTGTACATTACGAGCAGATTCGTTCACTTTATATGCGCACAACAACTATCTCAGCAAGATCAATATTGTGTCTAACGTTGAAGTCCCAGAGGTATCTATATTAAATACGCTCATCAACACGTCGATTCCTGAGAGGCCATCCGAATTTAAAGGTTATGAGGAGGTCAACGTTTGGAGCGAACTGAAATCCCAGATTGATGACATCAAAAGCCAATCATCAAGCGATCTGAGCGTACACGACATTCATCACTACAGTGTACTTTATGGCATCATAGCAATCATCCTGATCGTCGGAATTTGAGTCGGGATCTTCAAGGCCCGAAGCAGATGGCGTAGGAGGCCTGAGCGTAGCTCGGCCTCGGCAGGACAACCCCCTTCGCGCGAACGAGTGGAGCACAAAGTTGAAATGGTGAATGTGTCTAATGTGTCTGAACCAATTTACAGTGAAGTAAAAACCACAAAAAAAACCAGTGAAGGTGTCAGTGAAAAATATGGGCACCTCTCCCTTGCCAAATCATCATATTATTTTGTAACTATTTAGTTATAAATCGTAATTATATCATAATTAATATATTTTTATACATATAGCATTTGTTCCTCTTCTGTGAACTCTCTTTTGAGAGGGCAAGATGTACGGTGAACCGCACATTTTACATTTCTAAAACGGCTGACGCTGCGCCGAGCCGATTTATCTAATATGTACATACGCAATCAAATAAATTTAGTGTTCACTTATCAGTCATACAGAGCGGTTTTATTTTGACACTCATAAATCAGCATACCCATCAATTATTATCATTAATTATCATTCTCTATCATACATCTGTGTAAGGAACCACGGTAACCCTTACACTAGGTAATACCTAGATTTTTACGAGGAATGACTCCCATCAGACCTCCATAGCTTAAATACTTAGACGATATCAAAGCAAGACTGTAGTCGAACTTTTTAGGGCTCCAACTACTCATAACAATTACCACAAATGTTTGTTTTCGATTTTAGTTCGAATGAAAAATGATTTTAGTGTTGAATAGCGTTGAAAAAAGGCTATATGCCATCACGCTGCCACCAATACGAGCAAATAAATTAGAAAGACTCAGATGAAGTTGTACAAATCGTCTAATATATAAAAAAAATGTTCTTTGTACCCACTCATGCTACGATCGGTACAGAACACAAAGTTAACGTAACTTTTACAGTTTTACTGTAGTCATGTACATCAGACTATCAAAAAAGTAAGTAATTTGGCAGTAATCAATTATATTCTATTTGATTTACAGGAGTACGTAGTCGCGTTTGATAGTTTACCCAACATTGACACCCCAGCACTTCTGTCTCTGCCGGCGAACTGTCGCATTGCTTGGGAGAAAAATACTGCTAATGACATAATTAGCACCCTGAAAGGTAATATATAACTTAACTCGCTTTTGCACGCGGCTTCGCTCACGCAGACTTTCATCCCCTGATTTACCCCCTTAGGGGTGGAATTAAAAATATCCTTTGTTAGTGCTCACTTACGTTATATAAAGAACCTACATGCAAAATTTCAGGATTCTAGCTTCCGCGGTTTGGGCTGTGCGTTGATCTCTCTCTATGTCAGTCACCTTCCTCTTTTATATATATATATATACTAGTTGTTGCCCGCGGCTCCGCTCGCGTGTATGTCGGTTATCGCGGCAAATAGTGGCCACTATTATTGTGGTGTTATTCTGATGTATAAGTTATATTACTGTAAAGTTTCATCCAAATCCGTTCAGTAGTTTTTGCGTGAATAAGTAACAAACATACACACAAACTTTCGCCTTTATATATTAGTGTGATGTGATTCCTTTAATTAATCTTCTATATTCTAGGATTAAACCCGTACAATTATTATTATTTTTACGGGAATCAACGCGATCACTATTTCAAGGTACTACATACCTCTGTTTTGCCTGACGTTTCGACCAGGTTGCACTGGCCGTGGTCACAGGCTGACTGGCTCAGCGGCGCAACGCCCTCCGTCGTCGAATCCGTGAAGTCGAAGGTTCTTCATCCACCCGCACATTTTCGATATTATTGATATTTTTGTTTCGCCATGTACCGTCACATACCACACTAACAGGGTCCCAATTCTGTAAGCAAACCGATGTGTTCCTATTCTGGTGTTTATCCGACTGCGCAGAAAAGCGAGGTGGTATGTTTTTTAACACTGGATTCCACGATGTAGATAATTTAAAACCATCTTCCCGATTGAAAGTTTTATGCTTTTTAATCTCAATCGCTTCACGTACAACTCTTGAATAAAAGTGACGTTCGGTGGAGAGGACTTGCGTGCGGTGAAATTCAATCCAGTGGTTGATGCCTGCATCGAGTGCATGTTCTGCAATCGCCGATTTGCTCGTCTGTCGGTTCTTCACAGCAGCGATATGTTCTTTGACCCTTTCAGCAATAGTCCGTTTCGTTTGGCCTATGTAGGAACTTCCGCAGCTGCAGTCTATTTTATAAACACCCGGAGTTTGTAGTGGCAATATATCCTTCGGTGTGCCGACGATGTTGTGAACCTTTATGCCTGGTGTGTATACTGTCGGAATAGAGTATTTCTTTAACACGGACCCGGTCTTATCCGTTAGTGTGGTATGTGACGGTACATGGCGAAACAAAAATATCAATAATATCGAAAATGTGCGGGTGGATGAAGAACCTTCGACTTCACGGATTCGACGACGGAGGGCGTTGCGCCGCTGAGCCAGTCAGCCTGTGACCACGGCCAGTGCAACCTGGTCGAAACGTCAGGCAAAACAGAGGTATGTAGTACCTTGAAATAGTGATCGCGTTAATTCCCGTAAAAATAATAATAATTATATCATGGAACGCGAAAGATTAAAAGTTAAACCCGTACATTAAAATTTATATTAAACTACTAACCTTATATCTGAAATATTAAAATATAGACATAGTGTTTATTTTAAATGCTCAACATAACAACTGTTTTCAGAGTTAAATTCTACCGTCAACGTCAATAACAAGAATGACAACATCACACCATTAAAATCCTTACTTTCGCTGTGGAAAAAGTTGATGGCAGGAAGCCCATTTATAAAAGGAGATTATCAAAGTGAAAAGGTATATTTCTTTACAATTTATATTTAAAACTTATTTACAATTTATATTAATATAATTTAACAAAAACTAAATCATAAGTTAATCTCTACTTAATTAAATCTCTGCATAATTTGTAAATCGTTGTTCACATTGGGCTCGAAGGACCATAAAAATATAATTCGGATGAAGATTGCTGTTAAAAAAATTACTAGTACAAACGTAACGGCAATTAATCGTATATTAATTAGCGTTTTATAATAATTTACCGAATACGGTCCTATGTAAATAAAGTGGCAATTTGATATATTTAATTGAAATTTTATTCTCTCTTATAATTTTTTCTTGAATAAAAAATATACAAAAATGATTGAGTTTTACATTTGAAAGACAATGATTGTAATTAGAATGTAATCCTTTTGTTTGGTAAGTCGGGGTCGGGCTGGTGGTGGGCGGTGTGCGAGGGCGAAGCCCGGGACGTGGCGCGTGCTGCTCGAACCGTGCATCTATCTCTGGCCCGGGGCGTACACGGGCTTCATCGCCCCATACATCATGTAAGTCGCTTTCAATAGGGTAATTGACTGTATCGTAACTAAAAATAATGATGGAGACATCATTACAGACCTTAAATCTTGGAGAACATAATTATTACAGCTTTTCAGTTCTATTACAAATTTTAAATCAAATAAACATTAAAATATATTGCTCAATTGAGTAGTCTAAAACAGTGACGTCACAAGTTTGTATTTAGTGCATTTTTCAGACAAAGTTATCGTTTTGACAGATGATAAAAAGTAACTTATTTGACTAAGGTGTTAACTACCCTATTCTCTTTCTCTAATATGATTCTGAATGGTCCACTTTATAACCTTACCTGACACTAATATAATAATTTGTCAAGAGCCTCAACAGTCTACAATAACGCTTTGGCCTACTTTACGACACCGCTGACCAAACGGATCACCCGGGTCGGTGTAGGGTTGAACTTGAACTCACGGGCTGGGTTTCCGCAACTCGACGACTTTGATGCGCCTATTTTACGTAGTGGGTCGGCACTAATGGTGCCAGCCCAGTTCCTCCAGGAAGCCTAGCAGACCCCTCGCGTTGCCGACGACCTCCTGAAGCGACCTCGGCGATCCGAGGTGTTTCGCCCGATATTCTGCCACCCCAGGACATGCCAAGATGACATGGGCGGCTGTTTCATCTTCCTCCAGCATACATGCTCTGGACAGAGGGTTGTCCGTTACACCTAGAGTAAAAAGATGTTTGTTTAATAGTGCATGACCAGTCATTGCTCCGATCAGAAGTCGAAGCGGCGGCCTCTTAAGTTGTTTCAGCTTCCGTGACAATCCGGGGTTGATTGTCGGGAGGGCCTCCTTGGTCTGCCTGCAGGTACAAAGGTTGGACCAATATAATTGGTGTTCTACCTTGGTGTTCTGTTGCAGTGTCCGTCGCAGCCAAGCAGCTGGCAAGGGCAATATTGGTTCTGGGCCGACTGCCCTTGTCTCCGATCCGCTCCTTGCTAGTGCATCAGCTGCGTCGTTACCGCGTGAGTTACTATGTCTTTTGATCCACTGGAGGAGAGTTATACTATTTGTAGTACTTACCTCTGTCAGGGCTCTGTGGCATTCGTAGATCAGCCCTGAGGTAGTCGTGTGACTTTGTAGAGCTTGTAAGAATGATCGGCTGTCGGAAAGTATGCGGATGGGGTATTCCGTTACCTTTCTGGAGATGATCGCATGTGCTGCCATTATCATACCCATGCACTCTGCCTGGAAGACTGTGTTGTGGGCTCCTAATGGTGTCGAGATGTGTATGTTTAGGTCCTCAGAGAATGCACCCGAGCCAGTGCCTGACCTTGTTTTGGATCCGTCGGTGAAGATTCTTAACTCCCTTGGGTTAAGTCCTTCTTGGGGATCCTCGTGCAGTTGTATCTTGTACTTTTTGTCGAAGACGAATTGGCTGGGTATTGTGTCAGTTACAGCTTCCATGAGCGGTTCCTTACCTATGGCCTCATAGAGGATTTCGGTGTGTGGTACCCTAGGCGGTCTCCAGAGATTTTGTTTCTTTAGCCGCATTGCTGCAGCTAGAGCCTCCTGCCTTATAAAGAGGTGGAGTGGTGGTAGACCTATGATGGCTTCCAGAGCCGCAGTCGGTGTAGTCCTCATACAGCCCGTGGCCGCCATACAGGCCAATCTCTGGAGTCGTTGTAGTTTAGCTTCGGCTGTGGATAGTTCGGTCCGTGGCCACCAGACTATCGCGCCGGAACTTACCATTCGTCGGATAACTGCCTCGTAGAGCCACAGAGTGGTCTTGGGGCTTAGTCCCCAGGTTTTACCTACCATTCTGCGGCACTGCCAGAATACGACTGTTGCTTTTTTAATTTTGTTGTTGAGGTGGGCGCTCCAGTTTAGTCTGTGTTCGAATATTACCCCTAGATACTTTACCTCAGACGAGAGTTGGAGCTCTGTATTGAACAGCTTGGGAAGTCGGTAGTTTCCCAGGTTCCGTTTGTTGGTGAACATTACCATTTCAGTCTTCCTTGGGTTGACTGACAGTTCGTTGTCTACGCACCAGAGCGTTCCACTATTGCCAGTGCCGAGCGCGTGACATCGCATACTATACCTGCGTGCATGCTGCTTGTTAATATCACTATGTCATCTGCGTATCCGATGGTATAATGGTGATTGTTGTTCAGAGTGGTGATAAGGTCGTTAACCACTAGGTTCCATAGGATTGGTGAGAGGACGCCACCTCGGGGGCAGCCGGTGTAGGGTTTATTTCAAGTTTTCATTCTCTTTACGTTGAAGTTGCCCTGCACAGTTTGCTCTCTTAATCGCCTGTTATAGCTTCCCTAAGGTCAGCTTTCGATACCCATGGGAATGGGATGAATAGAGGTGGTGACACTCTGTATTCTTAATCCGTGATACACACATAATGATAATCTTTATTAATCACCATCAATACTTTTACATAGAAATACTGACACTTGAACTAGTATTAGGGGAGCCCAAGATGCTAAATGGGGATTTACTCGAGCGTCATAGAGACCTATTGGGTTGCAAAGCTTAGGTGATAAAAAGAAAAAAAAATTATTACTGTATACCTTTTCATCGGTGGGGTGAGCAGCTATGTATGTTCAAAAATGTAAAAAAAAAAACTGATGCATGGACATACTCGAGCGCGTCAGATATTGATAGCATCCATGTCCTACGTATTTTTAATAATGTACGTATGTTAATCTAATCGTTTGCATGGTGGGGGTGGTCGTACGTAAGGTTTGTAAATGTCAAAAAAAAAATTTTTATCGAGCTCGTCAGATTTTCGAAGGGGATGTTAAGTGAACCTAAAATAAAGCTCTCATTCAATAATCTGACGATTGGGATGTGACGCAAACTCACGGGCGTTATAAGAATGTGCAAAAAAAATCGTCATTGATATACTCAAGCGCGTCAGATTAAAATATATATGGTTCATCTGTATGTCCTAGGCGTGCTGTTTCATAATCTGACGATTATCTGAAGGGGTTCGCTTAATCTGACAATTAAAAAAAAAAGATCCCAAATCCAGACGTGCTTTTTAGAAAATTACCATAATATCATTATCAGAAGTTCTGATAGTAATAGTAGAATCTTCATTTTGTTGGCAAGCAATAAATGCTATGTTCGTCTTCGCTTCTTCATGATCAGGGCATGACAAATCATAATCAATTTGCAATGGCTAATTGCAATAAGACTGCACAATTGGCCTAGAGGTTTAGGCGGTCGCCACGCCGCTTGCCAATTCGCCAAGTGTTGTGGGTTCAAATCCTACACGGGACAACACTTTGTGTGATCCACAAATTGTTGTTCTGAGTCTGGGTGTTAATTGTGTCCGTTTCATGTATGTCTGTAAAGTCCCCCGTGACACAGGATGTTTATTCCTAATGCGGGAGTTGTCTTTTTTAAAAAATAGAAAAAAATATATAATTAATTATCAGTAACTGAATATTTATGACACAAATCGAGGTAATTACATAAAATTACCTTACTACCTATAATCATGGCCATCTCCTGATCAGCCCAATGATCCATCAACAACTTAGTTACTTACAACTTTTACTTAGTTTGAAAATTTTATACAAAGTCAAATCAAGTTATTTCAATTACTTCTTTACACACAGGTAAATCTCGCGACAAGCCTTTGTATTCTATAAATTGTATAAAGATCACCTTCCGGGTCCATCCTCAGACCCTGGATACTATCAAAACATAAAGTACTTGTCAAGATGAATCAAACGATTTCAAACTCGATGGTATTGCGACGTTTCTCTACAGAATTCCTATAACCACGTTCCGGCTCCATCATCAGACCCTGGATACTATGAAAACATAAAGTACTCATCAAGACGAATCAAACGAGTCCAAACTCGATAGTGTTGCGACGTTTCTTTATAGAGTTCTTATGACCACCTTCCAGCTCCAGCATCAGATTAGTTCCATGTTATTATAATATTGTATTGTCACGCTGTATACATATGCTTGCAAAATTTCAGCAAAATCGCATGAAGATATCTGCTTCAAAATTGAGTTGCAAGATTCCATCCAAACATACATACATTGCAAGTTAAATAAAAACTTGCAAAAAAGAACCCATCTACAATTATAAGGTCAAATTGGAATGGCGGTTGCTCCATATCTTCGACTTATTTCTCTAACACATGAATTAGTACTGATTTATCAGTGTGAATATAGGCATCACCATCATCAATATATTAAACTTTATCGACGAAATTTTGTTACTTCGGCTTGTGGCTATCGTCAGATTATATATTTTTCGTTATCCCTGAATGATTTTCCACAAAAGAAAAAAAATTAGCCACGCTCGAGAATGTCGAGATGACATTTTTTTTTACAACTTTATAGCCCTGCCCTTTCCTTACGTCACTCTCAAATTGTCAGATTAGTGGAATATACACTCTTTAGCGTACCTACCTTAATCTGACGCGCTCGAGAATGTCTGATGATCAATTTTTTTTTACTAATCTGATCCTTTATTCCTGACTGGCGGCCATAATTATATACGAGGCTCATGTTTGGTGGAGGTACTTAACCGGGTATAAGGTATCCTCCTGTATATTAATCTGCCGCGCTTGAGTAAATCCCGAAATTCCTTCTAGGGCTCCCCCCTAAATTCCCCTAGGTGGATATTCTGTCTCAGGAAGCAGATACCTTCCTATCTATACTAATTAATATTATAAACGCGAAAGTTTGTAAGTATGGATGGAGGGATGGATGTATGTTTGTTACTCTTTCACGCAAAAACTACTCAACGGATTTGGATGAAACTTTACAGTAATATAGCTTATACATTAGAATAACACATAGGATACTACTTACCGCGATAACCGAAATATACGCGGGCGGAGCTGCGGGCAACCACTAGTATTACATATTTTATTTAGAAACAGTTCATAATGTAGTAAAACAATTCAAAACCGTGTTTGTTTTATTATATTGTCATACGTAATGGTACCGAACAGGCGAGTGAAGAATGGCAACTGTTATGGAGCGGGCCGGCCGAGGCGGACGCGTACGTGCGAGAGCTGGGTGAACGAGCGCGGGCCGCCCTCTCTAGGATTAACGTCACCGACATGGCGCCCGACTACATGCCCACAGGTACCATTTACTTACCATTTTTTTTTTTTTGAAGTGAAAACCTCTGTAGCCGCATTGAGCACTTTTTGGTAGGGGAAAATCATATGGGTTCGCGTCACCAACATGCTAATTTTTGATGTTGATCATTTTAATTTTAACATTATGAAATTTCTAATTTGACACATTAATTTTACAAATAACATTCTAAGTTATAATATAAGTTTTCACTTCTATCGGCAGTCCTTATGACTGCCAATTTCTCTTTAACTATATTGATAGATAACTCGGTAATAGGTACTTTAAGGATAGTATTGGACTATTGGGTCTAAGTGAGGCCTTGATGTCCATGGGGACATGAAGGTTGCTAACGAGTAGGTTGATATTATTTTATTGTTACACATATTTCAAATTAGTATTTGAAGTCGTAGACGAATCAAAAATATATTACTTTTTAAAACTTTAATTGTTTACTGAGAAATGGTGTATTAAAAGTCGTGTTGAAATTTCACTGTTTTGAAAAAAAAATATAGAAGTAGAATTTGTAAATCTAGGCTGGACTACCAATTTATTTAGCTTTTGTTACGTTGTTGCGTGCAGAGATAGATTTGCGCTCGTTCGTTCGCCCGTCGCGAGTAGTGTGGGCGCTGCGTGTACGTGCGGCTGCCAAACACGGGTGTCCGATACACGCACTAGTACTCTCTGTGAAGTGGGACAGTTCCGCAGGTAAGCTCATTATTATCATTAAGTTTTCACAGTTATTCAGTCTCCTTATTAGACTGTAATAGGCGGGTCTACTTTGATAGCAAGCTGCTCAGTCTGTCTGGAAAACTGAGCGGGTGAATCACTGAGTGTCAGTTTTTGTTTTGCTCAAAGCCGCTTCAGTCGTTAGCTGTGGGCACTATGGCGTGTTGTTTCGTGCTTAACTCGAGCATATTAACTCATCGATATAGATTTTATTGAAAAAAGCTACATCTACTGTACAGTCGCAGAGAACTTTACAAACACACGTAAAACGGAAACAAAGAATACGCAGAACAACAATTTGTGGATCACACAAAGTGTTGTCCCATGTGGGTTCTGCAACTGCAACACTTGGTCTATTAAGAAGCGGCGTGACGACAGCTTAAATTACTAGGCTACTGAAGTAAGGGGATGCGATCAAATGCCTGGCGTACGCGTAGCTGTCCGCTCTGTATATGTGCACCAATTAAGATGTGGCGTTAAGTATCGTAACTCTAGACTGTTGAACAGAGGCGGGTGGTGAAGGCGAGGGCGTGGTGGTGGTGGGGCTGCGTGTGGCGGGCGCGGAGTGGCGCGGGGGTGCTCTGTGGCCCGCCGCCGCCGCCGCCCCGCCGCACCGCCCCGCACCCCCTCTGCGCCTGCGATACGTGCCGCAGGTAACCGCACTCCTTGTCCCCCCCCCCCCCCCCACATACATTACATATACCTATAAAACCATAGTTATAGTCCATCTAATTTAAGACTGAAGGCACGAAGGTACTGAATGACAGTTCTGACAGATTGAACAATACCTGTCAAAGAAATCGATCACTACAATATTTGATTCTCTATCTCGTGCTAAAATTAAAATCTCTTCATAATTTCATTGTTTTTTCATTAAAGGTTACTGAGATGTGTGAATATCGCTTTATACAAAGTTGTTTCGAGTTGTAACGTCAAACGATGCCTTTTAGATTAGATGAACCATAAAACTTATCAACCTTAATTACATTGAAACTTTCAAATACAGACTCCTTTCACTCGTATTGCACTATATTCTAACCAAAAAGTACGTAATAAACATCGATAGAAGCCCCGCCGCACACGTATTTAATCCGAATTCGTAGACCCGAGACGCTAAGGCATCGCATCTATAGAAAACACATTTACTACCGCACAAGTTCGTTTCTTTCCCGTACGGAATGCATTCCGTACGTAGGTACGTTTCGAATGCAAGCACGTGCTTTCGGAAACACCATTTGGAAAAAACCTAATCACATCATACGAAACGCAGCACTTCCATACATTTTTCCATTCCACACGTTCGAAAATTTCGATTCGGAACGGCAGCGGCACCGCGAAAAAACGAACCTGTGTGCCTAGCCCACGTGATTCCAAACTCGGAAAACGAATTTGGAATCCGAATTCGGATTCCGAGCGTGTCCGACCGAGCTAATGATCACACAAAATGCAAGCTGGCTCTCTCTGCTCCGGAGCCGTTTTTCAGTATATTTGTTTGTGGTGCAGCAAAGCGAGAGCGCAGTGGTGTGCGAGAGCAGCGTGGAGGTGGGCGTGTACACGAGCGTGTCGCGCGCCGAGCTGGTGCTGAGCGCGCGCGCCCCGCTGGCGCCGCACTGGGACGCCGCCAGCGCCGCGCTGCACGCGCCCGCGCTCTTCCTTGCACCCTACCACTAAATTGCACCTAACAAAAGTTGGAGATTTTTTGAAGAGACGCGCTCTTCAAAAAATCTCCAACTTTTGTTTCCATTGTGTCCGTGTGTTTACCGCTAAAAATAGAAACACGGTTACCAACATTTATTGACAATTTTTGTTGCAAACACTGGGAAATTACAACAACTTGTCACCAACACGTGTTGACAACACCAAAGTTACCAAATTTTGTTCGGTGGAGACTCGGCTTTAAAGACAATGTACTTCAGTGGTTCACCATATTATGGGAATATAATATGGTGACACTTGTGCACTAAACAGGGGCGTCTTTGCCTATAGTGCAGTGTGTGCTGTGCACCCGGCCCAGCAGTGTTAGGGGCGCCAGCCACGGCACTTTGAAATGAATCCCCGTGATTACTGAAGGGCGCTAGAGTAATGATTGCATACGGGCGCTTCACGGGCTAGAGACGCCTCTGGCACTAAGCTACGTACACTTTTTATTATAAGGTTCAATTTCAATAAATGTTTAACATAAATAATTGTTTTATTTTCTATTAATTAAACTACTCACACATGTTCAGTAGTCGGGTTGATGACGTGCAAAGGAGAATGGCAGATCCTGTACCGCTGGCAATATGTTAAGAGTTTTATACCGTTTATTAAGTGAATCATCCTAATTATTTTCATGTATGTATTAACTGCCTCGGTGGTGTAATGGTAGCGTATGCGACTGCTGTGCTTGAGGTCTGGGGTTCGATGCCCGGGTCGGACCAAATGTTTGTATGATCTGCAAATATTTGTTTCGGAGTTTCGGTGTTTTGTATGTATTTGTATTTACAAAAAAAGTATATATTTATTTATTTCAACTGTCTAGTACCTACCCATAACACAAGCTCTGCTTAGGTTGGGACTAGATGGCGTTGTGTTAGATGTCCAAAAAATATATATTATATTTTTAGAATCGTGCTAAAAGTATTTCAATTCTGCTCATAAAGTTTGTTACAACTGCATTAAAGAAACGCATTCCTACCCGTTATTTTGAAGGGCAGAGATAAGGAGTACCATATCTAGGATAGAAAAGTGTCAGTTAAAAAGCATCAAATAGGCGACGCCACTGTAGCTAGAGTGTAAATTTTAAAGAAAGCGGAAAAATTAGAAAAGATAATCAAATGAGAAAAGGCTTCCGCTTTGCAGGCGCGCCTAATAAAGATGTTACTACGCAAATTACAATGGCTCGCTTAACAAAGATGTTACTACGCAAAGTTTTTAATTTTTAAACCACAAATAAAAAGAATTAAAACGATAACCTTATCTGACTCTCTCTCTTCTCACTCTAGCGCCACTGTGGTCGGTTCTCGAACTATTATTTAGTTATGTTTGTCGGACACTTTTCACATAACCGCCCTTAAGAGATGGTACTCCTTACCTCTACCATACCATAACCCACTATAAGCACGCCATGCTTAAATTCTATTTAGTCTGAAAAGTAGATGGCGTTGTATGCCTGATTACCAAAAATATTTTACATTATTAAAAAATATATCACTACATAGTATAAAAGTCGCTTTCTCTGTCCCTATATCGCTTTCTCTGTCCCTATATTCCTGTTTGCTTAAATCTTTAAAACTACGCAACGGATTTTGATGCGGGTTTCTATAATAGATATAGTGATTCAAGAAGGTTTTTATGTATAATAAATGCATAATATAGTATGGAAACACTGTTAATTTTTGAGGTTGCTAATGTGATGTAGCAAATAAACACATTTTTTGCGCTTACATTGCAAACGCTGGTTGCACCCTTCGAGATAGATCAAAATAATGTACTACAGTGTTGTACACCTTAAAAAGTACTACATAAAAGTCCGCGACGGTATATGTCTATGTCTATCTCTTAGGGATAACCCACAACAACGATTTTTTTATTCCTTTCTTTTTACGAGAAATAATGGCTTATTTACAAGGTGATTTTAAGCAATACAGAATGAATCCTTATACAATTAAGTAAATTAAATACCTTGTGCATATAATATAGATCAAAATATCCCGTTACAGTATCTAATTTAAATGAATATATTCGAAGATATTACAGATTTAAAATGCACGAATCGTGTCGTCGGCGGGGGCATCTGAAATTATATAAAAAATCTCGTCTTATTATATAAAATTCTCGTGTCACAATGTTAGTTACCATACTCCTCTGAAACGGCTGGACCGATTTTTATGAAATTTGGTGTGCATTTCGGGCAGGTCTGAGAATCGACCAACATCTATTTTTTATACCACAATTTTTTTTATGGCAAAACGACGTTTGCCGGATCAGCTAGTATCTTCTCTTTTAGATAAAAATGAATTGCTGTTCGTTTGTCTGGCTAAAACTCGAGAACCGCCGGCCCGATTTAGCTGATTTAGGTTTTGAAATGTTTGTCGTAGTTCAGGGAAGGTTTAAACGGTGAGAAAATATGGAAAAATTGCGGGGAAGATAATAAAAACAACAATTTCCTTTTGCCCATATAAACTTTTCTACCAACTTTCCTGTCAAACTATTGACTGTCAAATTGAAGCACTTATTAAATTAAGGGTTTTAAATAGACACCATATATATTATTACACAAATCAAATTAAGGGTTTTAAATAGACACCACATATTATTTATATATTATTATCGCGTATTTTAATATTATTATTTTGATGGTTGTTATTTTTGGTTCATTCAGAAATTTTTGTCATTATATTGACATATTTTGATTGTTGTCACTGTTTAGAATGCAAATAAAAAAGTATTTATTGTGCCATTTCCATAGAGGTCATATCACAAACAAAATAAGATAACACTGTTAATAAAATCAAAACCCTGTTTTGTTGGAATGCGAAAAAATTATTGATATACGAAAAATTATTGATATATGATATTATACGATAGACGAAAGATTGTAAATACAGACTATTTTTTGCACCTACGGCATATAAAGTACCTGTCATTCTATTACCGTTATTAAAATCTTCTATCATCAGTTTGTCAGTGTGTGAGAATTTTATTTACTACTAGCTGATCCGGCAAACGTTGTTTTGCCATAAAAAAAAATTGGGGTATAAAAAATAGATGATGGTCGATTCTCAGACCTACCCGATATGCACACCAAATTTCATAAAAATCAGTCCAGCCGTTTCAGGGGAGTATGGAATTTCATATATAAGATTATTGTTTGAAAATGCCAAGGCAAAGACGAACTGACATAGGTCGTCGAAGGCAATCAGATGTGCGACAAGCTACCTCACGTGCAATCCGCACTGATGACCAGCGAGAGACAGATAATGATAACATTCGTATTGCTATGGCAGAATTGCGTTCTACAGTTAATAATGGCGGCTTCGTCCACTTAGATCCCCTGCATAAATCCCCTGGGGGATCCGTGTGGAAATTTCGTCCACACTGATCCCTTAGGGGATCTATTTGGATTTCGATTGCATTTTGATCCCCCAAGGGTTTCATTTGGAAGATTTTCGTCTACTTCGACCGATGAGGGATTTATCTGTATTTTTTATCCACATCGATCTCGAATGGAAACTTTTAGAATTTTCTATACATTTCAATTATTAATTTAGAAGTTTTTCTTAACAAAAGTTCCATAAATATTCATACTTTTATACGATTTAAAATATGTTTTTAATGAATGGATTTAATAGTAGGATTTTTAATGAGTTTTAAGTTATGTAGGTAATCTTTGGTGGTGAAATGTATTAATAGGTATGGTATTAAACCTAACCAATGTAGAGGAACGGGTTCTATGTTCCTCCAACACCAAGGGAGGATCCTCCGACCAGGCGAGGTGATCATGCCTGGCGGGCCAACTGCCCGACGGTTGATGTTGGGATGTTGTATGTATCTTAATTGGCGCGAGAACTTTCACATCACTCCCCTCCAAGACCGGAGGTTGATATATGTTGAGTCAGCCACATAGGCTATTTACGGCCTATATATACTATATAGGCCATAAATAGCCATGCCACACAAAAAATTCAAAAAAAATCCATATCGGTTTAAGTAGAGGATCGAAGTGGACGAAAATCTTCCAAATGAATCCACTGGGGGATCAAAATGAAATCGAAATCCAAATAGATTCCCTAGGGGATCAGTGTGGACGAAATTTTCACATGGATCCCCCAGGGGATGAAGTGGACGGAGCCGCTTAGAATGGAACGAGTTCGGGTACACCAAACACAACAACGGTGAGCACGACGCAATGAAATCGAGCGATACCGCAGAAACAGTGCTCCTGTGAACCTGGAACGAGTAGTATTCCACTGCAATCCGGAAGTAGATTATTGTGCCGACAAATCCGTGACAATTGGGGAAATGACAATTATTTGCCAATATTGTAAAGCGTTAAAATACATTTGTATCACAAATAATAATTTAACAAGAGAATTGCAGATACAAGGACAATTTATCACTGACTGGCAGCACTGTTGCCACTGCCAGATGTGGACCATCAATTTTTACAAAATTATTTTATGGGCAATCAAGATGCGGAAGTTAAAAGGCGTTGTGCTCATAATCCAACAGTGAAACGAACCATTGTCCAAGAACTGCAAACGTTTCCTTATCAGAACAATAATTTAGTCAAAATGTTCAAAATGGCCTTAGATCGTATGCCATCGGACAGCCATAATATTGTAATCAGAGCTGACAAAACACCTGCTGATGAGCATGCAAGGAGGTTTAATTCACCGACAATCGACGAAGTGGCTATTGTCGTTGTTGGAGAAATTTGCAATCTAGAGATATTATGCTTCATCGTCGGAACAATGAATTGACACGTGTGTCTGAAACGCATAGGTCTTAGGACGCGTTACAATATCCATTAATCTTCTGGCAGGGAGAAGATGGATATTATTTTAATATCAAAATGGTTAATCAAGTAAATGGTAATAATATTAGATAATATTTTTAAAATTAAGTATCAACATAACTATTTATATAAAAATGTATCACCGAAATGTATGTACGCGCATAATTTCAGATCGGCTGCACCAAATTAAATAATTCTTTTTTTATGTGTTCCTTATTGTTAGGACAAGATTTGTGTATAAGAAAAATTAAAAGATAGTAGGAAAAGTATTTTTTTATCCGCGACGGGAAGCTGAGACAGATATGTAAATATGGCGGTACGAAGTTCGCCGGGTCAGCTAGTATTACATAAAAACCGACTAAATATTTGAATCGATATTTATGAATGAGCTTACTCAATTTACTAGTGAATTTTGTAAAAGAGCAACATTTTATTAACGGGTCAAGAAAATCGAACGCTATAGTGCTTTTTTTTCAATAATATTGAAAAAAAAATTCAATATTATTGAAACTTGCGTGTCAACAAGATACGCATCTTGTTGACAATAATGACAACTCATTTGTAAAAAATGATGTTAGAAACCTCAATATATCAGCGTCAGCAATATTGATTGCCTGAATCTGCTTTCAAAATTTAAATTAAGTATACCTACCTCATACATAAGTATCCCAGAAAACCAATAATGCTCCTACATCCACCTTTTCGAAGGACAGTTTTAGGTTCCAACTCTCCTGTTTCACGGCTTAGTAAGAAATATAATCACTACAGTAGTCAGATAGATATATCTGGCACATTTCAACGATTTAAGAACAGGTCCACACTCTTACCGTCTATTAACCATTTGCTAATTAATTAATGTTCAAAGAGTTAATGTCCCTAATAGGGATGGACACCAATTTACATGTACGTTTGTATCCTTACTTTTTAGACAATCTCTTTAAATATATAAAGTGTTTTTTCTTAATTTTATAAGAATTTAAGCATGTAGTGTTTACCTACATGAGTTGTACACTTAGATCAAGACTTTTACTGTGTTTTGTTTTGTATTTAAGAATGTTTTAGTGTAATAACTACTGGTAAACCATTAATAAATAAATAAAAATATAATTTTTGAAGACCTATCCATTAGATACCCCACACGGTTAGGTTTGAAGAAAAAAAAATTTTAGTATCAGTTCTAGACCCCCAAAATTTATTGTTTTTTTTTATTTTTGTATGAAAATCTTAATGCGGTTTGTAACATGTGTGATTGATACTTTGTTCATTTGACAGTCTCTGTGGTTAAATGGTCTATGAGTGTAATCTGTGGTCAGCATAATATACGCTATTCTATGTCTAACTGTGTGAATCGTGAGGCCTAGAGAATAGAAGAATTCTTTGTTTAAAAAACCTTTATGTTATAGCACTAGAGCTTACAAATAAAAGGATCTTTGAAACAACACAATACTTTTATTACACGGTTCACAGAATACATCATCTACGAAGTTTCAACAGTATAGTTCTTATAGTTTCGGAAAAAAGTGGCTGTGACATACGAACGGACAGACAGACAGACATGACGCATCTATAAGGGTTCCGTTTTTTGCCTTTGGCACGGAACCCTAAAAAGCTTGTAAAATAAACGTAGTATGTCTGCATTAGTCTGTAATTTGCAAAATTTCTTCAAAAAAAGTCTCTCCGGCGGGGAATCGAACCCCGGTCTCCCGCGTGACAGGCGGGGATACTTACCACTATACTACCGAAGATTGCGTTAGTGTGATTGAAATTATCGTTCAAATAAATTAAGTCGTAATTATTTATCGCATGATAAAAAACTTGATTATGTACCCAGATATATACTATGTTTTACAGTAATAAAATTATTAATGTTTACGATATGACTATTACTTGTTTATTAAACCTTTCGACTTTTATATCATTTAAAAATTTTTGGTTTTTATTTAGAATTAATCTATACTATATGTATATCTATACTTAATACTAGCGGACCCACGCAACCTCGTTTACGTCTCCTTTTGCCCGTAGCGTGATAATTATCCCCCGTTTTTTAAACATTTTTCATTGGTGCTCCGCTCCTATTGGTCGTAGCGTGATGATATATAGCCTATAGCGTTCCTCGATAAATTTACTATCCAGCACTGAAAGAATTTTTCAAATCGGACCAGCGCGTGAGATTAGCGCGTTCAAACAAACAAACAAACTCTTCAGCTTTATACATATAATAGTATAGATAATAGTATAGATTATAATTATAAAGCTGAAGAGTTTGTTTGTTTGTTTGATCGCGCTAATCTCAGGAACCGCTGGCCAATAGGAGACGTAAACGACGCGACGTTGCGTGGGTCAGCTACTAACATTTAAAGAGTAAATAGGGATCGATACCCACTCCACCAGCAGACTCATTCATTAATTTCACTCATTCATACTAGTCATAATCCAAAGAACTGTCTCCTGTCTGTTACATTTTCAATCCTAAATCACTGCACCGATTTCAGTAATAATAATAATTTATTGTTTCTCTCACACACAGTTTACAATTAATAACAAATTCATACAGCCAATACAGCTCAAAAACTGGGAACTGGCATCTGCACTAGGTAGGTATTATACCTGTATTACAGATTACCAGCCGCTCCAGACTCTGGAGTCCGAATAGTGAAATGTATGGTGGGAGGAGCAGTGACATTTATGTTTGCATGGGCAAGAATAATGCCTACATTCCAAATCTATCTATACTTATAATAAAAATGTAACAGGTCCAATTCTGTACATTAAATATATTTTGAAATTTTTTTTGGAGGGCTCTCTGTAGTCGATACTGAAGCCAAAACTGTAATTTTTTTCATTTTTGTCTGTCTGTCTGTCTGTCCGTCTGTCTGTCTGTCTGTCTGTCTGTCTGTCTGTCTGTATCTTGGCCGCGCATCACGTCGAAACTACTGAACGGATCGAAATGAAACTTGGCACGATTTGAGTTCATACTATGAGGTAGGACATAGGATACTTTTTATCCCGAAATTCAGCACGATATCCTGGAGAGAGGGGATGAAAGTCAAAATATGTACTTGGTTATAATTCAATAACACATAGTCCGATTTCATTCATTCTTTTTTTGCTAGAAAGAAAAAAAATAAAAGATAACGAGAAAAGTGTTTTTTTTTTGTCCGCGACTGTACACTGCCTGTGGGAAGCTGAGACAGATATGTAAATATGGCGGTACGAAGTTCGCCGGGTCAGCTAGTACTTATAATAAAAATGTAACAGGTCAAATTCTGTACATTGAAGATATTTTGAAAAAAATTTTTTGGGGGCACTCTGTTATCGATACTGAAACCAAAACTATTTTTTTTCATTTTTGTCTGTCTGTCTGTCTGTCTGTATCTTGGCCGCGCATCACGCCGAAACTACTGAATGGATTCAAATGAAACTTGGCATGATTTGAGTTCATACTCCGAGGTAGGACATAGGATACTTTTTATTCCGAAATTCCCGACGGTTTCCCTGTGAGGGGGGATGAAAGTCAAAATGTGTAATTAATTGTAATTCATTAACGAGTAGTCCGATTGCAATAATTCTTTTTTGTTAGAAAGGAGATACTCTGAAGATTGTAGCATTAATTATTTAATTTATCACAATCTCTCTATCTATTGGAAAAAAATATATAAAGAATTTATCATTACGAAATAAAACAGGTAGCGACATCTTTTGGAAGCCATGCGTAATTAATAACACTTTGATTAATATATCGTGGAATAATCGTAGAACGTATTACGTATAATTCGGTGTAGCATTAAGTATTTGATTTATCGCAATCTCTCCATCCATAGGAAAAAGAATATCTATATCTCTCTGTAGACGTCGAATCTGGGTGTTTGGTTGTGCCCGCATGACTTAAATATTCAAAATAATCGTGGGAACGTTTTATGCACAAGCATTGTGATTAATGTGGTATGTAGTTAGTATTTAATAGGTAGGTATTTGTTTTATGTTCTCTCTTTCCATAGAAAGGGTTGTTTTAAATTTTCTTGAAAAATTTCTTTGCTTAAAACAGCGACATCTTTTGGAATCAAGTAACTAACTTTACAATAGGTACGTAATATGATTACTCTTTTTAACGTATAATAAAAATGTAACATTTCAGTTCTGTACATTAAAGAAATTTTGATGATTTTTTGGGAGGGCTCTCTAATCGACGAAGCAATTACATACATACTACTGAATAATTATATACATACTACTGAAGCAATTACATTTTTTATTTTTTTTATTTTTATGGTATACACTAGAGATGAAACGATATTCGGTAACTATCCGGTAACCGGCCTATCCGGCTCAAATTTTAAATCCGGCCGAATACCGGATAAGAAACAAGTATCCGGCCGGATACCGGATTTCAAATAAATACGACAAAGATTGAAGGCACTTTATTTAACATAAAGAATCCTGATTTTTACCTAAAAAATACTAAAAGTGCACTAAGGGCAAATTATGATAAATAAATACCAATCTCTCTGCGTTAAAAGGTAACAGACGGTTTTGCTGGTCTTCGTACATAAGGCCAGCTTCCGAAAAAAGTTTTTCGCTATATACACTGCCACAGGGCGCTGAAAGGTAAACTCTAGTAAACTTCGTAATTTTTTATTTTATTTTAGTTCAGTTTGGGTATTGTACAGCATTAGCTGACCACCAAATATAAGGATCACGATCGCGACCAATGCGTACTGAATTCAGATAAGAATCAATTTCAGACGCAATTGCGTTTTTTCCTTGATCGTGACATTGACTAGTGTCGTTTTCTGTCGCTGCGTCATTTAAGCAATACTTAAAGTCGTATAAAAGGAGATAGGAGAAACTGTTGCCTGCGATATTCCCGGACCAATACGACCTTCAAACATTCAAGAAAAGAGCGTCCTCCTTTTTAAAAGGCCGGCAACGCACTTGTGACGCCTCTGGTGTTGCGGGTGTCATATGGGCGGCGGTAATCGCTTACCATCAGGTGATACGTCTGCTCGTTTGCCCCCTATTCAATAAAAATATATAAAACAGTTTTTGTTTGGTAAATACCTGCCGTCTTTCTTTCCCCACCACGAGAAATTTTAACATTATACACCTAACGAACAAGTAGCAAACTTTTAATCGTTACTTTTTATATCAAAATATTTCCATACAGGTGATCTTTTATTTATCAAAGACATTTTTCTTTAGTACCTAACTTTAGGTTTATAGAAACGAAAACATTAATGAAACTACCACGAACTCAAACAACAACAACAGGTTTTCTCATAACCTCTTAAGATCGTATTTGCAATCAATTCAAGAACACAATAAACCGAATCCACCCGATCGCTTAGTGATTCACTCGTGGAACGAGTCGCCATTCGACTATGTTCGGCCGGATATTCGGCTATCCGGCTTCAAGGTTGGCCGGATATTCGGTATTCGGTATCCGATAAAACATTTATCCGTTTCATCTCTAGTATACACCGGCAAACGAGCAGACGTATCGCCTGATGGTTACTACTACTCACACACACTATTTCACACCGGTTTTCTGTGAGGCCGTGGTATCACTCCGGTCGAGCCGGCCCATTCATGCCGAAGCGTGGCTCTCCCACTTGTTTTCTTGAACATTTTCTTGAAAATTGTTTCTGTGCTTAAAACAGCGACATCTTTTGGAATCAAGTAACTAACTTTACAATAGGTACGTAATATGATTACTTTTAAACGCATAAGAAAAGTGTATAAGATCAATTCTGTACATTAAAGAAATTTAGATTTTTTTGGGAGGATGCTCTTATTGATACTGAACCAAAAACTAGAATGCCATAAACGTTAAATGGTCATTTATGTTTATGATATTTATTTTAAGTTTAAAATACTTGAAAGAGGAGTAAACATATAACATAATAGTTCATCATAATTTACCAGAAAATGATACAAAACATCTTTATGATAGGTACCCGAAAGGCAGCGCGGGCGCGTGGCTTGCGCCCTGCCACAGAATAACTAATACATAGTACTGCCCTGCGTAATTTACCAGACACGTCCAAATTGTTTAAAAAGCAGTACCAGCGCGGTCGGTCGGCTCCCTACGCGACACACACACCCAAATCGACTTAAAAACTCAGTAGTAGTTCTTGAATGTAAATTCGGATAAAAAGTTATTTTTGGAACTATTTACTTGATTTTTGTTCTACCTACTATAAAATTACTTGGTATTATAATATTTCTTCTGTATTTTTAACCGACTTCCAAAAGGAGGAGGTTCTCAATTTCATCGGTATATTTTTTTTAACCGACTGCCATAAGGATGAGGTTCTCAATTTCATCAGTATATTTTTTTTATGTATGTACACGGATTATTCCGTCAATTTGTGGACCGATTTTGGAAATTCTTTTTGTATTCGAAAGGGTATGCTCCCCATGTGGTCCCATGGCCACCATATCAGGATCTGATGATGGGATCCTAAGGAAATCGAAGGAAGCCCTTAAATTTATGTAAGCGCCTGCAATGAAGTTAAAGCAATTGTCTGCATGCCTTCATATTCTGTAGACATCATTTAATTTCATAATATATAAAACGGGTCTTAACGATATCAGAGTTAACCTCAGATAGTCAGTTTACCTCAAATCACTTGAATTATAGTAACCTATAGAAGATAGTCCATTTGAGATTTTATTACAAAAAAATACCTAAAGTCCTTTCGATTTTATTCTTTCAAGTTATTTAGGTGAAATGATGACGAGAGACTTGAGAAAGACTAAAAAGTGAAAAATAAAAAAAAACTTCGTTTAAAAAAACCGAACCGAAAAAACTAAAAAGTACCAAATAACTTAATTTGTATGTGCTACCTCATTATCTTCATAGGTTTGAAGTCGGTGCCAAGCCAAAATGTAATAGTAGGTACCGCACTCGCCGCGCGTGACCTTGAGCGGGATAGCTGCTCTTCGCGTAGAACAAAACAACTGAAGCGTCGGTGATGTCGTTGACGTTCGTCTCGAAATGTAGCGAGTGTGATACCTACTATTACATTTGGCTTGGCACTGACTTCAAACCCAGGTAGCACATGCAAATTAAGTTAACTGATACTTTTTAGTTTTTGAAGTCAGTTTTTTTAAACGAAGTTTTTTTTAGGATTTTGTCAGGTTATAGCATAGGTATAAGCAGGCGATTTTTGTTGTACCTAAATAATTAGCAAATAGTCTTTTGTAGATACTAATTGGTTTTCTCGGTATTTTTAGAATTTTGTAAGGTTATAGCATAGGTACCTAGGTACCTATAATTTACTTTTTTATAGGATTTTGTTAGGTTATTGGTATAGGCATAGGTAAGCAGATGTTTTTCGTTGCAAATATTTAATTACTTAGCCTTATTTGTTGGTGTTTTAATTTCTTTTAGTAAGTTGTAGATACCTTCCATTTTTTTCGTTGAATTAGTTGTAGATACTTAATTAATTTACTTTTATTTACGCTTTGAAAATAAGCTTCATTCGTTATGTCTAATTTTTCATTTAACTGTAGTGATAAATTTAACATTGTTTTTCGTATTCGATTTTATCACATCACACTAATTTATAAAAGCGAATGTTTGTGAGGGTGTATGTTTGTTACTTCATCACACAAAAAGCACTGGACGGAATTGGATGAAACTTTACAGTAATATAGCTTACTAGCTGTTGCCCGCAGCTTTGCTCGCGTGGAAGTTGATTATTTACAATATATTTAATTAAAACTGTGTAAGTATGTATGAATAATTTATTCATGTTTTTAAACGTACCTATTTATTTATTTAGAAATTCCGAAATTCCTTCCTTAATTGGTATCTACTTAATGAAACGATCATACTAACCAAATTTTGTATTCCCAAGTTTAATAGTTTCCGCTCGGCGATGATGAATCAGTCAGTCAGTCAGTCAGGACATGTTAATTTATAAGTATAGAAGATACATCAGATTAACACATAGGTTACTGTTTGCCGCGATAACCGACATACACGCGGGCGGAGCCGCGGGCAACAGCTAGTCTATACATATAAATAAAATTGGAGTCTGTTTCAAATATTAAAATAACCGCTTTTTACTAAATGCATATGTATCATGTATATTATACATATACATGTATATCATATACTGTACATATCTATACTATAATATTATAAAGCTGCAGAGTTTGTTTGTTTGTTTGAACGCGCTAATCTCAGGAGCTACTGGTCCGATTTGAAAAAATCTTTCAGTGTTGTATAGTCGATTTATCGAGGAAGGCTATAGATAGCCTATATTTTATTTTCTAAAAAAATAGGGCTCCGTAAGAAAATTGCTATATCGTAACCCAAGGTGTGAAATCGAAAACCTATTTTTGCGTGCGCTGCAAAAAATTATTGACAATAGAACAAAATTATGTATTACGAGTTTGTAGGTCCCATCAAATCTACAAAAAATTCCGCGAGAGCATATATCTAACTATAATGGTTTAGTCACAATAACCGCTTTTGTGTTCAAAAAAAATATTAAATCGTCAGAAGAAGAAAGAAACTACGCTAAATGTGTATCGTAATATTAATCCATGTCCAAATTAAGCATTATGTTATCAAGGGTATTTATGTAGTAGTAAGTAAAACACTTTTTGTTTCATCCCAATCAGACATTTCGTTTAGATGTTATCATGAGTTTAAGACGCTGAGTTGGTACTCATTATTAAAGTTATTTGCCAAAGAGTTTTTATCAACATAATACCTAATATTAATCTTTATCCAAATAATGTGTTGTTGATTGTGGGTATTAGATCGTAGAAGAGTATTATAAATACATCTTTACTAATATATTAAGCGGAAGAGTTTGTTTGTTTGAACGCAGTTTGAAAAATTATTTTAGTGTTAGATAGTCCATTTATCGAGGAAGGCTATATATCATCACGCTAAGACCAATAGGAGCAGCGCATCAATGAAGAATGTTACAAAAACGGGGGAAAATAATTTCGCTACGGGCAATAGGAGACGCATACGACGTTGCGTGGGTCAGTTAGTATTATTATAAAAGCGAAAATTTGTAAGTATGGATAGATGGATGGATGTTTGATACTCTTTCACGCAAAAATTACTGACCGGATTTGGATGAAACTGAATACAGTAATATAGCTTATACATCAGAATAACACATAGGCTACTATTTGCCGCGATGACAGACATAAACGCGGGCGGAGCCGCGGGCAACCACTAGTCTCTACAAATAAATAAAATTGGAGTGTCTGTTTGTAATATTAAAATAACCGCTTTCTAATAAATGCATATTAGTATGTATGTATACACGGTACATATGTATGTATACCAAAATAACATTTTAATTTTTTTTGTCTGTCTGTTTGTTCCGGCTAATGTCTGGAATGGCTGGACCGATTTTGACGGGACTATCACTGATAGGTAGCTGATGATGTAAGGAGTAACTTAGGCTAGTTTTTTTTAGACTAGCTTCGCCCCACGTCGTCACCCGCGGTACGACAATGACCGCGGGTAACACCGCGCGGGGTTCAGCTAGTTACAAATAATGTGCGTGCGTGCGTGAGTATGTGTGTGTGTCTCCGTGTAAGTGTGTATGTGAGTGCGTGTTCGTTTGAAGGTGTATGAGTGTGTGTGCTCATAAAAAGAAACCAACTACTGGAAAATACTACAACTACAGGAAACAACAAGGAATGAGGGAAATTATGAGGGCACAAGGAGAAGTCTCGGTTTCCTCATGGTTCAAGGACTAAAGTGGCTAAAGCCAAGAAGTGATAGCTCTTTTACACTTGTATTTAGTAATGTGTTTAATTGCCAACTGCACGGTTGGCCTAGTGGTTTAGGCGGTCGCCACGCCGGCCGCTTGCCGATTCGCCAAGTGTTGTGGGTTCAAATCCTACACGGGACAACACTTTGTGTGATCCACAAATTGTTGTTCTGAATTTGTGTGTTAATTGTATCCGTTTCATGTATGTCTGTTAAGTCCCCCGCGACACAGGATGTTTATTTCTAATGCGGGAGTTGTCTTTTTATAAAAATGAAAAAAAAAGAATTAATATTTTTTTACAAATATCCACCCAGAAATCCATAGTGCTTCTGAGAGAAGACAGTGGACCATTTCTTGGCGTTGTGTTGACAAAATTGATGCTTTATCGTATTTCAGTATTTTCAGTGACGAATGATGCTTAAGAGTAACTTTTAGGATATACTATAGTTGGCAAACTGTAAGGACATCATCGGCTTTAAGATAAAGTTCTTTAGTATGGAAAAGGAAAGGTAGGAAGTGACCAACCTTCAGGACAGCCCTCTGTGCTCTCGCCGGCTTCATCATAGCCGTTCTGCATGTACCACCCCAAACAGTTTACAATATGATAGGATAGGCTCACATAGTGTTTGGTAAACCAACTTTATTAAATTTCTGTAAGCAATATGTCTCAGGTTTTTAAAAACAAAAATTAACTTTCGGACCCCTTGATGACAGCAGATCAGCAGATCTATGTGGTAATTAAAACTCAACTTATTATCAATCATTTTTCTGGTGAATTTCAGTAGGTAGGTAGGTATTCGTAGGTACCTACTATTTTTATATTTGAACAACATTTGCTTTTATATATTCTAGGGTACCA
Source organism: Diaphora mendica (assembly GCA_949125395.1). Classification (NCBI taxonomy): domain Eukaryota; kingdom Metazoa; phylum Arthropoda; class Insecta; order Lepidoptera; family Erebidae; genus Diaphora; species Diaphora mendica. Next base: position 35,028,553 of record OX421310.1, on the reverse strand, counting down.
AATTCCAAACCCATTCAATAGACTTTGGTGGTTTTGTTGGAACGGAATAATCTGAAAAATTTATAAAAAAAAAACCTTAGGAACATTATTGAGACTAAAAATTACGGCATAACAGAAAGTTCGTAAGTTTAAAAGGATTATTTAACTGTAGAGGACGGTGATCAGACATTTTTTTGATGTCAATCTTCTTTTAAGTTCAAAACAACCAATACTCTAAATCTCTAGAAAAAAATACTGCAGTCGTTATATCGTTACATTCGACGTGAAGTAATATCATCAACTGCTTCTTTACTTCTTCAGTAATATTATACCTAACTTTAGAAACTTGAGTGTTATAACCGTATTCTTAAATTCGTTTTCCTATGGTATTGCACCCGTGACAGCGTTTTACACTAAATGATTTTCTTCAAAATCGATATAACGTAAAAGCTCGCAATAAACTCTGATATAATTATGGATACTGCACATACATTGATACTTACAAAAAGGTGAAATTTGAAACACATAAGTGTTCCATATTACATAGACGAAAATGACCACGATGAAAGAGCCAGCAATCGCCGCAGACATCCAAATGTAAAAACAAAGTGGTTTACGGTGGTCTTTGTCCAGCATATCTAGTGATACACACATCCCTTTAGCTTGTTCTTCATACATATTGATAAAACTACAAAAAAATATATTTATAAATGTATGATTTTCCATTTACCAACCATCTTGGTAAATAGCCGCGCAAAAAAATATATTGCTAAATCAAACCTCCAATTCTAAAAGTTATCGTTTTGCTTTGACCTGGACGAATGAGAATTATCAATTATTTATTGACATTTTACATAAACAAGTAAATAAAATATTGAAGTATCTGTTTGTAATTTCAAAATAACAGCTTAAATCTTAACATCACTAAATGAATATGATTATGAAAGTATATACAATACTTACAACAAAAAACCAATTGTTAAAATTTGTGCCAGTCGGTCTGTCCGTTTGTCTGTTTGTTCCGAATAACCTCTAGAACGGTTGGAAAGATTTTGACGGAACTTTCAATGGTAGATAGCTGATAATATAATACACACATCAAAAGTGTCTAGGGATCAACATATGTGTCTAGGGATCAACATATATTTTTGCAATAACTTTTCTCCTGATTGATATTAATTAAAATTTTCTTTAAGGATTCATCAAATAAAGTGTTTTCGTTTGTCACAGTAACGATAAACCAAGTCACCTTTGCATTAATAAAGAAATTTGCCATTTTCCTAATAAAAGGATTTTTGACATTTGAACCACTAACATTAAAGTTCGAAAAAAAGACTGAAATAACAGTTTTCTTTAAAATTTTATTAGGTAAGTTAAACAATTAATAATCCGTGTTTCTACCGCGAACACTAACACAAGAACATCGGTTTGGCATACTCAAAATGAGTTCATCCAAATCACGCTGTGGAATGGCCGCCCATGTTCGTTGCAACAACAAAAAAAGGTCTTCTTGCGACTGGATACCCTCCATATTCGGCAGAGCTCTTCTCTGTAGCATATCCCATGCATGCTCAATCGGGTTCAAGTCTGGCGACTGAGCAGGCCAGGGCCAAAGCCACATCTCAATCTCAAGAAATCCGCATAAAAATGCTTGATCCCTAGACACTTTTGATGTGTGTAAAATAAGTAATCTAGTAGCTAGTCTAAAAATTAAACCTAAAGCCGAGTATCCACCGAACAAAAGTTGGCAACTTTTGTGTTTTCAACACGTGTTGGTCACAAAAGTATCTGTAATTTCCTTGCTGTTGTTGTGGCCAACAACAAAAATTGACAATAAATGTTTCTGTTTTTGGCGGTAAACATCAAAAGAATACGCTTGTTGCAAATTTCTATTGGCTTCATGCAGACGCTCAGTTGGAATGTTTTTTTTTAAATTGTTGGCGACTCGGCGTAGACACAATGGAAACAAAAGTTGGCGACTTTCTGAAGTGTTGCAAACAGTTGGAAATACTGAAATTGCCAAAAATTTTGGTGGATACACGCCTTAAGGCTTAATTTTTAGACTAGCTTCGCTTCACGGCGTTACCCGCAGTAGTTGGCCGTTACCCGCCTACAACAAATAAACGCGGGTAACACCGCGGGGCTCAGCTAGTATTTAATAATATATGCCGTATTGTCAATTACATACATAGTAGTAGGTGCTGATTGGTACTCAGTAAAAGTTGCTTGTGTTGTCGTCAATTCTCTACAACAGTTCTTTTTTGGGTAAATCCTCCCTCGATTTGCCCTCCGGTTCTAACACAAATTGATCAGATTTATTCTTAGGTGGTATATAAATAACATAACATAGAATAAGGTTATCTAATCGCAGAAACATGTCCAGATATAAAATAACGATGAATAATATTAATTATATTTGCGTTGTTCGTACAACTACTCAAATTACCTACTTAAAAAAACCTTTACCTACTTTAACTTACCTTTCAAAACAAGGTCCACAATCGTCAACCGACTTAATACACGATTCAAATGAATGCTGTAGTGGCATGAGTCGGTTCAAATCTTCGCACTGCAGACATTGGTAGCACAATTTATCTCGTGATTCACAGTAGTATCCTTCCGAACACTGTGCGTCTTCCTCGCAAGACAACGGCTTAGCATCCGCAAGGGAACACAGCAGTATCAGCAGACAAGCATACCTGAGCGATCAAAATATTGTTATTCGATAATCCATACTAATCACATCACATCACACTAAGGCGAAATTTTGTGTGTATGTTTGTTTCTTTTTCACGCAAAAACTACTGAACAGATTTGGATGAAACTTAACAGTAATATAGCTTATACATCAGAATAACACATAGGCTACTATTTGCCGCGATAACCGACATACCTACACGCGGGCGGAGCCGCGAGCAAAAACTAGTATTTTATAAGCTAAAGTAACTCTGTCTGTCTGTCTTGCTTCCACGGCTAAACCACTGCACTGAATTCAATAAAATTTGGCATGGAGATACTTTGATTCCTGAACAAGGATATAGGCTAATTTTTATCGCGATAACCGACATATACGCGGGCGGTGACGCGAACAAAGGCAAGTACTTTTCTGTATTTAGATACACACCGAGATATAAGATTTAACTTAATCAAAATTTATTTATTATTAATGTTGATTGTCAATCTATCAGGTAATATTTGAACTATCCCACAGAGATTCGTATTCGTTTCAACTGAACTTTATGTTAGCAGAAGCGAAGCCAAAGTATGTACCTATCTAACATGGAAGAGCTGGTTTATACATACCCTTGCTTACATCTTGATGCTATGGTGTAAAATCGAAATCTGTACAAATAAATAAAATTGAACTATCTGTTTGTAGTTTCAACTTATCAGCTTTTCACTAAATGCATATGAAAGTAAAGGTACTTACTTAAGTAAGTAGGTATGACAAAAAACAACTTGTAATTTTTTTCTGTTTGTACAGACTAATCTCTGGAACGGCTGAACCGATTTCAACGGGACAGATTTCACTGGCAGATAGTTGATAATATAAGGAGTAACTAAGGCTTCTTTTATGATAGACTAGCTTCTCTCTTTGAGCGCATGACCATGATTCGGACATATCAATCCGGGACGTGCGTGATGTTACCCCCGGACCCCCCCGTTGGTGTTGTAAAGGTACAGCTACCTGACACCGCGGGTCGCAGCTTTATATACCTACGTACGTATAAACCTTCCTTTTCAATCACTATCTATAGCTGAAAACTGCATTGAAATCCGTTGAGTAGTTTAAAAGACCTAAGCGAATAGACAGCGGAAGCCACTTAAAGTAGATACTTAAGTAGATAAAACGCTTACCCAAACATTGCGTAAAAATAGATATATCTTGTTGCCGGTAATGTTTGCACAATATACCTACTGCTTTCGAACACAAAATACACAAAACAAATGATTCCACTCTGCGCGCTAAACGAAACTGAACTGAAATATGAAATGAAATTGAAGACAACTATATAACTAACTAAAGTTCGTATAAAAAACAGGTAACAACCTGAACCTACATAGACAATACAATATGCAGTCAATCACGTTTCAACGTGTTTCAAACGGGACAATAGGGAAAATACTTACGTATAAGTATTTTGTTATCTTGCACTTCTTGCAGTAAATTGCGGCGGCCAAAAATATAAAAAAAATGGTCATCAAGTATCTGCCACCTGATCCTTTCCAAATGGTTGTTGTTGTTGTGTTGGACCCGAGCCCAGAAGAGGGACGTTATGGGTTGTGACATTATCCTCGGCTTCTCGCATTAAATTTAATACTATTATATAATTACACTGCCTCGTTGGTCTCGCGGTTGGGGTGTGCGACTGCTGATCATGAGGTCTCGGGTTCGATTCCCGGGTCAGACCAAATCTATTTATCTATCAATATGTAGGTATTTACAAAAAATTACTAAAAAAAGTGTTATTTACAAAAACATCTAACACACAAAGCCATCTAGTCCCAAGCTAAGCAGAGCTTGTGTTATGGGTACTAGCTAGACAACTGATACAAATTCATATATACTTTTTTTTGTAAATACATACATTATGTATGGGTGTTTTCGATGTTTAATATGTATGATACATATTAAACATCGAAAACACCCAAACTCCGAAACAAATATTTGTAGATCACACAAACATTTGGTCTGACCCGGGAATCGAACCCGAGACCTCATGATCAGCAGTCGCACACGCCAACCGCGAGACCAACGAGGCAGTCTGAAAGTTGCTTTAGCGGTGACTTTGGCACTTACTACCATGAGGTATTCAAAAAGGAAGGAGAGGAGGATGTGGGTGAAGGAATATTTGCTCCTTATACCACGTTTACACGCGTGGCACGCCTCGACAACCCTCCACATACACAAGCGTGTAAACGGGGTGTTTGTCTTGACTTGCATCTTGCGTGAGGTTGTGATAGCTTGTTGCCGACCCGAGTCAGTCTGTGTCGGTTTTTGAACACAGATCGAAGGAAGCGTGCGCTCGCCGCTTGCGAAACGTTTACACGTTGGCGCAAGGTTGGTGGCGCTCAGTGCAGTGTTGCCGGGTCTTGTCAGAAGTTACCTGAATTATTTAAAAAAGCTGAATATTAAAAGAGGTAAACATAACTAGATATCTATTAAAAAACTTTTTTTAAAACCGCTAGTAAAGTCCACCAGCCACAAAAACCAATATTTCGCCACCAAATGAAGAATTCAAACCACCAGTTTTAGTGGAAAATTCACTAAGTTGGCAGCACTGCCAACGTGTGAGTGCATGCGAGCGGTTGTGATTTTTTTTTTTCAATTTTTGTCTGGCTGTTTGTTCCGGCTAATCTCTGGAACGGCTGGACCGATTTTGACGGGACTTTCACTGGCAGATAGCTGATGTAATAAAGAGTAACTTAGGCTTCTTTTTTTAGACTAGCTTCGCCCCGCGATGTTAGCCGCGGTTGTGAAGGTACAACAATAGCCGCGGGCAACACCGCGGGACTCAGCTAGTATATTCATAAAGCGCACGTTCTGTGTGCGTGTGAACTGAGGGACCATAGTGATATTTTTGTTTGAAATTTTTATAACATTTAGTAGTAGGCTCAAAACAATTGTAGAACAAATATGAGAATTTGTAAAAAGATATGTTAAAAACTACAGCCCTTTAAGTGTGGTCCCTCAATCCTCACATACCATCAGCCGGATCTCGGCAAGTATGTAAAAAAATAAGGTATTGTGACTGCAGACATTTAGTAGAGAATTTGTAAAGATATATACTAAATAACTGAGCACAAATCATGAACGATTAAAAAAATACAACGACTATACTGTGGTCCCTCAGTCCACACACGAAAGATTTTGTTATACTGAATATTATCACATCAACGGAATAAAATCTTTATTTTCTTACATAATGTTTTAGAACAAGTCTTATAGCAATTTGTAAAAAATATATTTTTTTTAAATATCGACGCACTTTGAAGATATTTATAATTAAAGCTGGTCCCTCAATCCTCACGTTCTCAAACATACTTGCATGTCTAGCTGCTAGATGACTAAAGTATCATAAATTGTAGTGTATTTAACTTTTTGTAAAAAGTTTCTACAAAATAATAGGTATCTCTAATTGTGTGTATGTTACCTCTAAAATGAGATTATAGCATTTCAGTGATCTTATGAACAGATATACGAGTAGTGTGACCACACAATGAAAAAAAATGTAGACTACCAATATAATTTTTATTGTAATAGTCGAAACCCAAGGTTGTACGGTTGATTTAGTGTTATGTTATATTACGTATCTTTACAAAGCATGAAATAAAGTAGCTTTTAGTCGCTTATCACCATTTAGGCTATGTTTCAAGGAAGCTTTATGTACTTATAATACCCCAGAGTTTTACAAACCATTATGGTAACATAGTGGTATTATTTATACAGCTCAGTTTTATACGTTTTATTAACACATACAATTGAACATTTAAAAACACAGGATTTTGTAAAATATTTACAAAAAGTCCGCGATAGTACCTATCGCGATCTATATTAATATTATAAATTTGAAAGTGGCTTAGTCTGTTTCTCTATTACCCTTTCACGGCTAAACCAATAACAGTGCCTGCAACAAAAATATCACTATGGTCCCTCAGTTCACACGCACACGAACATAGTGTGCGTGTGAACTGAGGGACCATAGTGATATTTTTGTTTGAAATTTTTATAAGATTTATAACATAACACTAAATCAACCGTACAACCTTGGGTTTCGACTGTTACAATAAAAATTATATTGGTAGTCTACATTTTTTTTCATTGTGTGGTCACACTACTCGTATATCTGTTCATAAGATCACTGAAATGCTATAATCTCATTTTAGAGGTAACATACACACAATTAGAGATACCTATTATTTTGTAGAAACTTTTTACAAAAAGTTAAATACACTACACTTTGTGATACTTTAGTCATCTAGCAGCTAGACATGCAAGTATGTTTGAGAACGTGAGGATTGAGGGACCAGCTTTAATTATAAATATCTTCAAAGTGCGTCGATATTTAAAAAAAAATATTTTTTACAAATTGCTATAAGACTTGTTCTAAAACATTATGTAAGAAAATAAAGATTTTATTCCGTTGATGTGATAATATTCAGTATAATAAAATCTTTCGTGTGTGGACTGAGGGACCACAGTATAGTCGTTGTATTTTTTTAATCGTTGATGATTTGTGCTCAGTTATTTAGTATATATCTTTACAAATTCTCTACTAAATTTCTGCAGTCACAATACCTTATTTTTTTACATAGTTGCCGAGATCTGGCTGATGGTATGTGAGGATTGAGGGACCACACTTAAAGGGCTGTAGTTTTTAACATATCTTTTTACAAATTCTCATATTTGTTCTACAATTGTTTTGAGCCTACTACTAAATCTTATAAAAATTTCAAACAAAAATATCACTATGGTCCCTCAGTTCACACGCACACCACGTTCTTTATGCTAATTGCTACCTCCATGCCAAATGTGATTGAAATCGGTGCAGATATTTAGCCGTGGAAGCGTAACAGCGAACTTTAGAATTTATAATTTTAGTATGGAAGTATCGAGACGCCTCTGCCTACGCCTCTCTGTTTTTACGCGTTCTAGATTGTGTATTGCCCGTGGTCCACCTCCGTAGTCCACCTGGATGGACCACGGTATTTTTTTTTTCCCATGGTACACCTCTTATTTTTGTTTGTGCTGAAATCCCCTCGAATACCACCGGCTGATGGTTATGCCGGACTCGAACCGACTAAAAATCGCACACCGTCTCGGGTACTAGAAGCCGGGGAACCAGGTGCACCCTAGCAAGGAAATCCCTAAAACCTGAGGTACTTTGGGCCACCCACTATTAATAAGTGGCCCCCTGCTATATAGGAACCCTAACACTTCACTTTATAGACACTTTACCTGGGTGTAACAATGTATATTTTGTGATAATAGTAATAAAATAAAAACAAAATAATTTGCATTCAACTTTATTCACAGGGAAACAACTCTTAGAATTTAGTTGTAACAGCTGCGCTTAGTATAATGCAGTAAGTACATTTAACGTTTATAACAATCAATAAGAGTTGGTGCATATTTAATAGGTGTTTCACAGCCCTATTGCAATAAGGCACTTCATTTCATATGTTTAATTTAGTGACTAATAGTTGGCAAATTCAAACGCATTATTACGAAACAGCTAGATTTTTTTGTTAGTATATAAGTTAAGATGGCACCAAGTGTAGAATAACTCTTATTACACAGGTCGGGCACATGACGTATGTTCGGTATAGGGATGTTGCGGATATTCGTATCCGCATCCGCAAATGCGGAGCTTCCGCATACATTTTGACATCTGCATCTGCATCCGCATCCGTAATAATCAATGCGGATTTTCATGCGGATGCGTATGTGATACAAGTTGTGACAAGAAAGAAATTGAGCGGTGTCCAGCGAATAGCACGTGCTGTTAGCACGTATCAATGACCAATGCGAGCGAAAAATTTGGTGACAAGATCGGACGCGTTTGTTGTGTATGGTGCATCATTTGTTTCTTGTAAATAAATAATTATGTGTTTATTTGCGCTGTGGATTGCGTATCGTATATATAGATATGTGTTATTGTGAAACAGTGATCATTGTGTCTAAATAATTTATTTATTGATAAATCTTTAAATTGGTCTTAGGTCAGCTTATTAAATTAAAATTCACAGATAAATGCCGTTATGTTACACCGGCATTACGTTTTATTGTAGATAAAGTTTATCGTTCTAAAACAATATTCTTTATTATTCCACTCACATACTTAGTTTCCCGCTTTAAGCACAATTTTTTTACACCGGTTACTAAAGAAAAGAAGAAGACAGACGACATTTTGATAATGAAAAATACTGAAAATGACGTTTTCGGTTCTCTTAATGACAATTGGTTAAAAGAATGAGAATGACTGATTCCATGGAAAAGGATATGTAACAAATAGGACCAGGGACATTAAGTTTCGTCCGAATCCCATGCTTAGGAATTACCTTCTTACCGCACTAAAAAAGTATTCTTAAATGGTGGCGTGTTCATCGAGAGGTATTTGAGATATTATCAGCGATAGTAAGAAGATTTTTATCTACACCACCAGGCAGTGTTTTATTATTATTGTAATTTACGAACCTTTGCGTAACCGCCTTGAATCAGATATAATATTACTCTTTATTAAGTATAAGGCTCCTATTTTAACTTCACTTGCAAATACTAAAGTAAACTAAAGTTAGTAACTTAAGTTAAAATAAATTAAGCATTATACACTAATTTTCAATTAAACAAGTTAATCATTACTTTATTATTGTTTAAGTTCTTCATTAATTTATTATCTTATATATAAAATTCTCGTGTCACAATGTTAGTTACCATACTCCTCTGAAACAGCTGGACCGATTTTTATAAAATTTGGTGTGCACATCGGGTAGGTCTGAGAATCGACTAACATCTATTTTTTATAATCCATTTTTTATGGCAAAACAACGTTTGCCGGATCAGCTAGTATTTATGTAAAATTTTAAACATCTGCATCCGCATCCGCGGATGTGAGACGTCGAAAATCCGCATCCGCATTCACATCCGCGGATGTGAAAAAATCGACATCCGCAACATCCCTGGTTCGGTACATCGTAGAACAAACATACGTCACACGCGCGAACACTAAAGTGTAATAAAAATAATCCTATTTGCGACTAAACTGAATATTTAATTACATTGTTGATGATTAAAATACAAAAAAAAATCAAAACGTTCAAATATATTGTAAAATTATCTTATGTGTCATATAGGCAGTATACAGCATTTTGTTCATAAAAAACATGCAACAAACATTCTGGTTTATAAAAGGATCTATTCTCTAACTGTACTGTTAAAGGAACTCATTCTCACTGTGCCAACAGGTCGGCACGTATCACACACCTTCAAGAAACTAAAAATCTGTAACATTATCTAAAATTGTAACTAGCCAATAACATAATGTTTAATAAGTAAATACTAAAATAATCACAAATACTTTCATAACATAATATCATGAACACAGGTCTACTGAATTAAATAATTGAAAAGAAATCGTCGGATAAAAGAATAATAGTTTGTGTCTATCAGTATGTAGAGCTGGCATCTTTCTTAAAATTGATAAATACATAATCATCTTGGTAAAAATATTATAAAACTGGACTTGGATGGGAAAAACTGAACTAGGGCATGCAATGTCGGTGTCAAAATTATTTCCAAATGTGTGGCTAAATAATATTGACAATTACTTGTTATTATTGAATACATTATTTATTTAAATTTCAATATTTTGAGGGTTTATGCCACTAATTTAATAATATATGTTCGGATTTGTCAGCATAGAGAGATTATATGCCCTACTGAGGAATCTGTTAAAGTATTTATATACTAAGAGCATTTATATATGTCACCGTAAGATTGTAAAAACCGTTAGCTTATAATCTTCCTAGCGAGATTGCAAACTATCGATAGATTGTCAACTATGATATACTGCTTACGGGAGTCATATCGTCAACTGTCCCTGATTGGTCGGTTTTACAGTAAGCCATTCTATGGCCATAGAGTTAGGTCAGAACTTCTTTAATTACTCACAAATTAATTTTACTGTCATCATTTACAATCAAAAAAATTCTTTACATTCGGCAACAAAGACGAAATAACAAACAAATATGGCGGCGAGAGACATATGCTGTTCAACCAATCAGCGTGCGACTTCTAACGGTTTTGACAATCTTACGGTAACATATATAATATAATCATGTACAATAGTGAATTCTGCACAAATGCCATTATCATAGGAAGATTTTATTATCAATAAAAGGAAACTCTTTAAACTGGACATGTCCTATGTCGCAAAGATCACTCAACAACTATGGTCTTACAACACTACACCACCGAAGATATATTAATTATTATGCGCAATAAATAATTGACTACCTTAAAAATATTAGTTGTTGGTGCACGCGACATAGAACATATTTAAATATATTTAATGGTAATGCATAAAATCATTAAAAATAAAATGAAAACTAACATCAACTTATCTAGTTTCTAGAATGTGATTTCTTAAACGATTGGTACAGTAACCATAGATAAAAATATCTAAGTTAATTTTACTTGAGCAACCAAATTATAGCGCAATGTCTTTTCTCTCTTACATAGTTTACCCTCTCATTCATAAACACGTGTATTTAACGGGAAGCCCTTTGTAACGTTCCCAATGGAGGGGATGTACAACATGTAAAATAGAAATACGCGTTTACGAGTTAGAGGGCGAATCGTTTAAGCTATCAACTTTATATCTTAATGCTATGAGTGTATCACGGAGATCATGAAATTGGTGAAACAGATCTCAAACGTGTAACGTGCATACCTAAATGCACTTTTAACATCACAGTAACATGGGTAAAAACCCTCTTTGAGGAAGTTTCAACTAATCAGACAAAAAGTTCACAATTTCTTTTTAAATATTTTTTCAAAACAGCACCTTGTAAAAATTTTGAATTTCACCAATTCTTCCTGAAACTTCCAACTTAAACTTAACATAAGTATTAATTGGAGAAAACGACAAGTTCTTTGGAATCATCATTTCCTCCCGATACTTTTAAAAATCTAAATGAGTTTTAAGTTGTGCAATTATACTGACTTCATGGTTTAAGTTATAAATCCTAAAATAAAGCTAAAGACAGTTGAGCAAGTCAATTGACATATTTTCATTGATTTAAAATAATTAAGGACTTAGACATATCACTGGAACATCAACAATCTAAAAATGGGTACAAAACGCACTTTGTTAGCGAGCCCTTTATTGCAGTTAGTCAAAAAATCTCAAAATGTATTAACCCCAAACATGTAATCAACAATTATATTAAGAATAGACACACAACAAAAGTTTTAAACGTGCTTCTGTTTAAAAGAGCATATGATTGAAGTTTGTATAACTCATTTAAATCAGTTATTAATTTGATTTTTTTACTATAAATGTATCACTGAATGAATACTATTTTACTATGAGTTTTGTCGTGGCGTATATTCTTAAGGAGTGGTGAATACCGAAACAAACTACTCTCTCGTATCAATTGACAGAGTATTTGATATAAGTGCCAGTGTTACAAGAACTGTATCTATTAACTTTGATAATCATGTCTTTTTGATTAATATCTTCAGAAACAGAAAATGTTATTTTAAATATTTCATGAACTTTTTTTTGTATTATTTCCTAATTTTTGTATAGTAATAGTGACTTGAGGAACCAGCAAAGAAAGTATATTGTAAAGCATTTTTTTTAGCTTCGGGAAATTATTTCTAAAACTGAATGTTGGCAAAAAGTATATTTATAGTCTTGCTATTATTGTATTGAAGATTACAAATCAATAGTAAATAATTTATTTCTTTTTTCAAATGTGTGCCCACATCGTACAGTGTATATTGCAACACGACTAACATTAATAATCCGTTAAGAGTATTTTAATCGATTCTGATGTGCATCACTAAATACTAACATTCATATATTCAATCACTGGCGTTATCTATTGATATCCTTAGTAAATAAAAACTTATTCATTTTACACTCTATTTAATTCTCTAACTTTGATTGGTCTTTTACGTCTTGTCATTTGGGAAGAAAACTTTCTTTGATTTTGTTTATTTATAATTGTAAAAGAACCATGTGTTATTTCATATTTTTTAGAATGGTTACTTCTAGCAAAAAACGGAGTATTCTCTATCGATACACGACACATACAAGTAACGTACAATTACTAGACCTAAAACTCATTATCATATAGACATAGGAAAGGTTACGAAGTTTGGTTGATCTGCACCACATTGGTGATCTGTGTGATGAAGTTGTACGGCGCGCCGGTCTGTGTTCCTGACGAGTGGCCCTGGCTGTAGTCGGTGCCTGAACTACTCTCCCGGTTTCCGTTGGTGGAACTCTGTAAAATATATGTACATTATAATACAAACTTTTAATAAAAACAACCAACTTCAAGAACTGGACTGAATTGAAAGGGACAACACGGTAAGCACCAGCTTTCTAATAAAAAAAAATCATAAAGTCGGTTCACCCAGTCGAATGTTCTGAGGTAACACACATAAAAATACAGTCGAATTGAGAACCTCCTTATTTGAAGTCGGCTAAAAGTTAAGATCATGCATTAAAACAACAACAGCGCTGTAAAGAGCAGAAAAACGTGACCCAAACCCTATAATACCTGTCTGGCTAACGTGGTATACTTGGCCAAATCCCATTTCTAAGACGCCTGCCTACCAACAGTAGACTATTAAAGACTATAATATGATGACGATATTGCAATAAAGTAGGTAGAAATTTTGAACCAGTTGCTCAATTTTATTCATTACCCCTAGTATAACGTCTTTACACACAAAAACATTACAATCAAAGTTATCAAAATCGCCGTCGATCAATCTATACTTATAATAAAAATGTAACAGGTCAAATTCTGTACATTAAAGATATTTTGAAAAAAATTTTTGGAGGGCTCTCTATTATCGATCAAAACTGTAACTTTTTTCATTTTTGTCTGTCTGTATTTTGGCCGCGCATCACGCTGAAACTACTAAACGGATTCAAATGAAACTTGGCATGATTTGAGTTCATACTACGAGGTAGGACATAGGATACTTTTTTTCCCGAAATTCAGCACGGTATCCTGGAGAGAGGGGATGAAAGTCAAAATATGTACTTAGTTGTAATTCAATAACACATAGTCCGATTTCATTCATTCTTTTTTTGCTAGAAAGAAAAAAAAAAGATAACGGGAAAAGTGTTTTATTTGTCCGCGACTGTACACAACCTGTGGGAAGCTGAGACAGATATGTAAATATGGCGGTACGAAGTTCGCCGGGTCAGCTAGTATAAAATATAGATATGTATGTGCAATGATTCTACTGACGAAAATACCTATCTAATGCAGAGGTTTAACGAATTAGGGTAGGTACTTTTATCGAAACGCACATGTCTGCTTTTGTTGATTGTCAGACAGTAGGATAGTTATTTGAAAGCAGTGTGTGTACTGTGTCCGTGTTGGAGTGTCAGCACCCCTGTAAAGTCAGTTGGTGTCGTAAGAATCAACTGGGGGAACAAATTACGTAGGACAACAGCATTGCAAAGAGAAAGAAAACAAATCCTTTATCAACCCGTCTGTCCAGGAAACACGTACATCAGTCCCGGAAACATGTACCAACTGAAAAAGCTTCTGCGATGATCTAGGGTGGTTTGAGTAAGAAGATGACACAATCCACGTACTAATCAAGAAGCTAAGTGCGGAGACAGCCCGCGGGTAAACCAAACCAAAAAAACCTGTCTGGCGAGGAGGTATAGTGGGTAAACCTCTTTTCTAAGGCAGTCTATGTTCGGCAATGGACTATAAAGGCTGTTGAAGATGTGTGTATAGTCCATTCGTTTAGATAGTTTTCCGCACGCAATTGCGGTTATTGTTGTGAAATACGATTTTATGAATTCATACAACGGCGAAAACTGACAAATCATGCTTGCTTGTGGGTGTACGCCGCAGGCGGGCTCTTTGATTTTATGGCGGCTTGCCGCACGTGCTACGGCGGCGCGATCAAGGTGACCGTATCTAAGCTAATAGACTATACTGACCTGGGCGGAAAGGCGCATGCGTTTAGGCTGGTGCTCGATAAGCGTGGTGTCTCGCGCGGCCGCCAACTGCTGCGACAGAGCACCGCTCGTCGTCTCGCTCGGCGTCTCCGTTACACTGCAAACCATAACAAAGATACGATTACATTTTAAATGTCATATAAATTACTAGGCTAAGCTAGTCTAAAATAGAAGTAGCCTAAGTTATTTCTTATCTTCAGATATCTGCTAGTAAAAAGTCCCGTCAAAATCGGTCCAGCCGTTCCCGAGATTAGCCGGAACAAACAGACAGATGTACAAAAATTTTAATAATAACTTTTTTGATGTAAGTATCGTATATACCTTCATATGCATTTAGTGAAAAGCTGTGAATTTGAAATACAATTTGGACTACAAGATTTCTTGTAGTTCAAATTGTAACATGAAATTATTTACATTATATACTAGCAAACCACCCCGGCTTCTTTAAGGAAATTATAATAATAGTCTAATGTTACCCTCAGAAGATGTGCGACTTAAGTTAATCGCGAACAGACAGACGCGGCGGAGGACTTTGTTTTATAATATGTAGTGATATTGCATACCATTAATACTAGATACCGAAAAGTTATATTTCTACCCCTCTAAAGGCTATAAAGAACTTGTGGCGACGTTCAGTTTTCAAACGCACCACGAGATTGTAATGTGGCAACACTTTTACGCTGACAACACCGAAGCGTCTACGCACATGAAAGCTGGATCTAGCTCTACAACTGGATTCTCATAATTTGAAAATTGTAAAGTGATTAAACCAGTATTCAACAACATATCCTGTTTTCTTTGGCGACTTTCCAATACGAATTCTATCTTGAATATTAAACGTGCAAAAATATTTAAATCTGCAGTTATCCAGACCAGACAATATTAAACAAGTCAAACGTCTAGAAACATATGCAGTTTTTTTTTGTCCAAACCAGAAGACTTATCGCCTGATGGTAAGCGATTACCGCCGCCCATGGACACCTGCAACACCAGAGGCGTCACAATTACGTTGCCGGCCTTTGGGGGATAGGGAAGAGGATGGGGGGAGGGGTATGGGCCTCCCGTATCCTCATTCACTCGGTGAAACACAGCGCAAGCGCTGTTTCACACCGGTTTTCTATGAGGCCGTGGTATCACTCAGGTCGAGCCGGCCCATTCATGCCGTAGCATGGCTCTCCCACATAGCAGTTATCAATATTCTATAAATATCTAATCAATTACAGTTTTTTTTAAACCATACATAGTATGTCACTGTAGCGAGGTAGTAATTATTAAATCATTAGTACTAATTACCTTTTATGCATTATCCTTAAAGTAAATAAATAACTTATTACTAAAATAATTTGTGAATCATGATTAAAACAGCCTATTCAGAACAGTGGTTCCTGTTAGATTATTAAATTATAGAGGAAATTGATCACATTAACTAAGGAACTATTAACTTGCGATTACGTACTTAGCGTTGATATCACCGTTGGAAGGCCCGTTGGGTGTCCAGTTGCTGTCTGCAGTCACTTCATCATGGATAGGCAGGTTGTCATTCACCTCTGTTATGATCGGTGCCTCGTAACTGAAAAGTTTTAATAATGTGAAAAAAACTGCGAATATGAATCCTACTAATATTATAAATGCGAAAGTTTGTGAGGATGGATGTATGGCTGTTTGTTACTCTTCCACGCAAAAACTACTAAACGAATTTCGATGAAACTTCACAGTATATATTTAGATATATATATATTTAGAATAACACATAGGGATAGAGAGATAGTGACTCGTAGCCCTGATAGCCCAGTTGCACTCGGTGATTAGAAACAATTACCGAGGGTAAGCAACGACGGCGCGGTCAGTACCGAGATGGATGACCGCTAATGGCATGATACCATGAGCGTCAACGTGATTCGCAGGTCACGTTAAGCAATCGATCCCGGTTGTTATTACTTGTTATCATAGGATAACATTCTTGAAGTCTTTGAGGCCTTTGGAGGCCTTTGGGCGGCTTAAAAACATCCAACGGTAGGATTACGTAGCCACAATGTTGTCTTGCCCGTCCCCAACCCGCACTCGGCCAGCGTCGGGACGTATGACCTTAACCCTCTGCGGAGAGGAGACCCGAGCCCAGCAGTGGGACGTTATGGGTTGTTGATGATATGCCATCAAACACACCTATGGTACCATGGTATAAGGAGTGTATGACGTCATGACGTCTGACCAGCGTCATGTAGTAAGCTAAAACATCCTTTTATAAGGAGAGGCCTGTGCCCAGCAGTGGACTATTAAAGGTGATGATATATGAATTCTTGAAATGATGTAAATACGTAACCCACTAGACATACTACGAGAAACTTATCGTACGTACGTACGACAAGTAAATTGTTAACAAAAACCGACTTCAAGGTTCGACTCGATTTCAGATCTTAGTGTCCTTATCATGGTACCACCGTTGGAATATCTCCTTTCCATTAAAAAAAGAATCATCAAAATCGGTTCATAAACGACGAAGTTATCCGCGAACATACATAAAAAAAAGTCAGACTCGCCCATGAAGGGTTCCGCAGCAGCAAGTAACATAATATAATTTTTATTTTATTTTTATATTTGTGTTGATTGAATAAAAGTTTATTGAAAAAAAAATTTATGACGTATTAAAAAAAAACCTATTTACTAGATTTCGTTCAAACTAGAGATGCCACTAATATTCGGCAACTATTCGGTATTCGGCTATTCGGCCACTTTTTTTCGCTATTCGGTATTCGGCCGAATACCGAATAGTAAATCATGAAAAAAAAAACTAAATATTACTCACAAAGATGTTTATTTAACAGACAAATTAAAATATTAATATTTAAAATCTATGAGTGGTAAATTATGATGAATAATAACATTTTTTTCAGCATTTGTAGATAGCAGACGAATGCGTTTTTCCTCATAAATTATTCCTGCTTCCGAAAACAGCCGCTCACTATATACACTGCTACCAAGAGATGATAAATAAATCTGTGCAAATAGTGAAAGGGTTGGATATTGTTTTGTGTTTGCTGACCACCACTTGTAAGGGCTGCTGTACGCTCTAAGCGAACAAATGCGATATAAAAATCAAGTTCATTTGCAACCGAACCTAATCGCGACCTAATCACCAATGAAACAAAACTGCACGCGCCTACGTACTACTTCAGCGATGCAACTTTAAACTCGTAACTTACGAGTCGTGACTAGTTGTGACTTGTCACCCACGGAAAGTACTAAGTGTCACCGAATATTCGGCGCTTCGGCCAAGGGCCTCGCCGAATATTCGGTATTCGGCCAAATAACTATTCGTGGCATCTCTAGTTCAAACCAATTTTCGGTGGAAGTTTATATGGTAATGTACATCATATATTCTTTTTAGTTTTATCATTCTCTTATTTTAGACTAGCTGTTGCCCGCGGCTCCGCCCGCGTGTATGTCGGTTATCGCGGCAAACAGTAACCTATGTGTTAATCTGATGTATCTTCTATACTTTTAAAATAACATGTCCTGACTGACTGACTGACTGATTCATCATCGCCGAGCGGAAACTATTAAACTTGGGAATATAAAATTTGGTGAGTATGATCGTTTCATTAAGTAGATACCCATTAAGGAAGGAATTTTGGAATTTCTACCCCCAAGGGGGTGAAATAGGGGTTGAAAGTTTGTATGGCAGTCCGTCATTTTTTAAGTTAGAAACATGAAACTTTATTTTTGGGCTACTGATAAAAAATGAGTAAACACGTATTTAAGCGTTTCTGATAGATAGAGCGGATATTCTACTCCTTAAGGGTGAAATAGGGGTTGACGTTTTGTATGTAGGTTAGTCTGGAAGTCCGTCATTTTTGAAGTTAAAAACATGAAAGTTTATTTTAGGGCTATTTAAGAAATATGAAACTTTATTTTTGGATTACTTATAAAAATTTGTAGATATGTATTTCAACGTTTCCTAATATTCTATCCTTAAGGGGGTGAAATAGGGGTTGAACTTTGTTTGGAACTTCGTCATTTTTAAATTAGAAACATGAAACTTTTCTTTTGGTTTGGGCTACTGATTAAAAATGAATAGATACGTATTTAGGCCTTTCTCGATATTCTACGCTGAAGGGATGAAATAGGCGTTGACATTTCGTAAGCGGGTTAGTCTAGAAGTCCGTCAGTTTTGAAGTTAGAAACATGAAAATTTATTTTAGGGCTATTGATAAAAAAATAGGAGATACGTATTTAAGCGTTTCCCAATATTCTACCCGTAAGAGGGTAAAATAGGGGTTGAAAGTTTGTATGGAAGTCCGTCTTTTTTAAGTTAGAAACATGAAAAATTATCTTTGGGCTAATAGTTAAAAACGCGTAGATACTAAGTGTCTCTGGATATTATATCTACCTCTTTTTTTGTGCGGAAATTCCCTCGGATATCACCAACTGGTGGTTATGTCGGACTCGAACCGACTAAAAACCGCACACCGTCTCGGGTTCTAGAAACCAGGGAACCAGAGCGCCCTCAAAAGGAAATCCCATAAATGATATTTCTACCCCTAAGGGGTGAATTAGGTGTTGAAATGTCGTAAGTAGATTAGTTTGGAAGTCAGTCATTTTTAATTTAGTAGCCTGAAACTTTGTCCTTAGGCTTTTAAGTACAAATAAATTAATACCTATATCACCATTTATGGGAATTCTATTTCTAAAGGGGTAAAAATAAGGGTCGAACGTTAGTATGAAATCCTTTTTAATGGGCTATTGATTAAAAATAAATAAATAGGTACGTTTAAAAACATGAATAAATTATTCATACATGCTTACACAGTTTTAATTAAATATATTGTAAATAATCAACTTCCACGCGAGCAAAGCTGCGGGCAACAGCTAGTAAGCTATATTACTGTAAAGTTTCATCCAATTCCGTCCAGTGCTTTTTGTGTGATGAAGTAACAAACATACACCCTCACAAACATTCGCTTTTATAAATTAGCGTGATGTGATAAAATCGAATACGAAAAACAATGTTAAATTTATCACTACAGTTAAATGAAAAAAAAATTAGACATAACGAATGAAGCTTATTTTCAAAGCGTAAATAAAACTAAATTAATTAAGTATCTACAACTAATTCAACGAAAAAAATGGAAGGTATCTACAACTTACTAAAAGAAATTAAAACACCAACAAATAAGGCTAAGTAATTAAATATTTGCAACGAAAAACATCTGCTTACCTATGCATATACCAATAACCTAACAAAATCCTATAAAAAAGTAAATTATAGGTACCTAGGTACCTATGCTATAACCTTACAAAATTCTAAAAATACCTAGAAAACCAATTAGTATCTGCAAAAGACTATTTGCTAATTATTTAGGTACAACAAAAATCGCCTGCTTATACCTATGCTATAACCTGACACAAATCCTAAAAAAAAAATTTCGTTTAAAAAAACTGACTTCAAAAACTAAAAAGTATCAGTTAACTTAATTTGCATGTGCTACCTAGGTTTGAAGTCAGTGCCAAGCCAAATGTAATAGTGGGTATCACACTCGCTACATTTCGAGACGAACGTCAACGACGTCACCGACGCTTCAGTTGTTTTGTTCTACGCGAAGAGCAGCTATCCCGCTCAAGGTCACGCGCGGCGAGTGCGGTACCTACTATTACATTTTGGCTTGGCACCGACTTCAAACCTATGAATAGGTAGCACATACAAATTAAGTTATTTGATACTTTTTAGTTTTTTCGGTTCGGTTTTTTTAAACGAAGTTTTTTTTATTTTTCACTTTTTAGTCTTTCTCAAGTCTCTCGTCATCATTTCACCTAAATAACTTGAAAGAATACGACTAAAGGTAACATACATGCTGTATAAAATCGAAAGGACTTCAGGTATTTTTTTGTATTAAAATCTCAAATGGACTATCTTCTATAGGTTACTATAATTCAAGTGATTTGAGGTAAACTGACTATCTGAGGTTAACTCTGATATCGTTAAGACCCGTTTTATATATTATGAAATTAAATGATGTCTACAGAATATGAAGGCATGCAGACAATTGCTTTAACTTCATTGCAGGCGCTTACATAAATTTGAGGGTTTCCTTCGATTTCCTTAGGATCCCATCATCAGATCCTGATATGGTGGCCATGGGACCACATGGGGAGCATACCCTTTCGAATACAAAAAGAATTTCCAAAATCGGTTCACAAATTGACGGAATAATCCGTGTACATACATAAAAAAAAATATACCGATGAAATTGAGAACCTCATCCTTTTGGCAGTCGGTTAAAAAAAATATACCGATGAAATTGAGAACCTCCTCCTTTTGAAAGTCGGTTAAAAATACAGAAGAAATATTATAATACCAAGTAATATTTATAGTAGGTAGAACAAAAATCAAGTAAATAGTTCCAAAAATAACTTTTTATCCGAATTTACATTCAAGAACTACTACTGAGTTTTTAAGTCGATTTGGGTGCGTGTGTCGCGTAGGGAGCCGACCGACCGCGCGGGTACTGCTTTTTAAACAATTTGGACGTGTTATCATAATTATAAATGACCATTTAACGTTTATGGCATTTTAGTTTTTGGTTCAGTATCAATAAGAGCATCCTCCCAAAAAATCTAAATTTCTTTAATGTACAGAATTGATCTTATACACTTTTCTTATACGTTTAAAAGAAATCATATTACTTACCTATTGTAAAGTTAGTTACTTGATTCCAAAAGATGTCGCTGTTTTGAGCACAGAAACAATTTTCAAGAAAATGTAATTGCTTCAGTATCGATTAGAGAGCCCTCCCAAAAAATCATCTAAATTTCTTTAATGTACAGAACTGAACTGTTACATTTTTATTATACGTTAAAAAAAGTAATCATATTACGTACCTATTGTAAAGTTAGTTACTTGATTCCAAAAGATGTCGCTGTTTTAATCAAAAAAATTTTTCAAGAAAATTTAAAACAACCCTTTCTATGGAAAGAGAGAACTTAAAACAAATACCTACCTATCAAATACTAACTATATACCACATTAATCACAATGCTTGTGCATAAAACCAACGACACAATATACTATAGACCGTCCCTCCCTTGGCCAATACTGTACGCCGTAAAAAGCTAGAAAAGTTCAACTAAATCTAGATGGCGCTCAAAATAAGCTCTAAAAAGCAGTTTAACAAAGTTTAACAGTATTTTATTGATGTGCTTCAATTCTAGTAACTATATTATTATTTTTCAAATATAAAACTTGCTTTGTATTGCTTGCTTTAAAAAAATGATTTTCAATTGCATCACTAAAAGTTATCACCTATGTTTAGGAGATGTCGTTGCAATCGATTTAAATAAACTTGAAAATAATGACCTATTTACTACGCTAGATGTCACATTTATAAGTTATTTGGTTGAATCAGAGAAACAATGCACTCATGAATGGCAACATTGCAAAAATCGTTCATATCTTCCAGTAGTTAATACGGAACGGCAACGTCGCTTGAGCCGCGTACTCAGTTCAAAAATTTAATTAATTTAATATGAATGTTTATTTTAACCGACTTCAAACAAGAAGGTAGTTATCAATTCGACTGTATTTTTATTTTTAACTGACTTCCAAAAAGGAGGAGGTTCTATGTTCCACTGTGTTTTTTTTATGTATGTTCACCGATTACTGCGTCAATTGTAGACCGATTTTGAAAATTCTTTTTGTATTCGAAAGGGTATGCTCCCGAGGTGGTCTCATTGTCACCATATCAGGATCTGATGATGGGATCCCAGGGAAATCGAGGGAAACCCTCATTTTTTTAGGCACATATTATGTTTTCGTATATTTTCTGAAGTTAACCCGGTATTTGCGTCTGGTAGTCATCATTCTATGATGATGACTACCATCGTGGCTCGACTACCTTATGAAAGGTAGTAGAGCCACGCTGATTTCAGCACGAATGGGCCGGCTCGACCGGGGCGGTACTACCCTCGCACAGAAAATCAACGTAAAATGACAGCGTTCGTGCTGTCGTGTTTCGTTGGTGAGTGCGAGACCGGAGGCCCAATTAGTCTAGTCAACAAGTACCATACTTGTTGACTAGACTAAAAGATGCAGCAGCATCACTAGGCCGCCATAGTGTGGGTCTCCATACTGCATTGTCTGCATTTGCAATGAGTATGGTGACCACCACTCTTGGATTCTGCTTATGCTTTCCATCAGGCAGAGTAGAGTCATTTTGGCGGGCCAATCATAAAAAAAAAAAAAAAAAAAAAAAATGAGCTGATGGTGTAAGGTACAACTATTTAACGGTTAGGAGTTGGAGGATAAATCTTTAAATATCATATGTATGTATGTTACCTTTAGTCGTATTCTTTCAAATTATTTAGGTAAGCTGATGATCGAAGGTACAACTCCTCAACGGTTAGGAGTTGGAGGATAATTCTTTAAATTTCATACGTATTTATAGACCTTTAGTCGTATACTTTCAAGTTATTTAGGTGAGCTGATGATAGAAGGTTAAACTCTTCAACAGTTAGGGATAAGATGATGATTTTAATATTTCACGTACGTATATACCTTAAGTTGTATTCTTTCAGTTATTCATATGGATCGTTTTATTGAGTAGACATCCACTAAGGAAGGTATTTTGGAATGTTTACCCCTAAGGGGGTGAAATACGGGTTGAAAGTGTGGACGAAAGTCCGTAATTTTTAAGTTAGAAACATGAAACTTTAACTTTGGGCTACTGATTAAAAATGAGTAGAAACGTATTTAACCGTTTCTGGATATTATTTAACTTGGTTACGCGCGACGCGACGTAATATGACCCCTGCCCCTGGTAATACCACGGCCTCACAGCGCTGTGTTTCACCGAGTGAGTGAGGATACCGGAGGCTCATACCCCAACCTCTCCCCCCATCCCACTCCACTATGCCCCAAAGGCCGGTAACGCATTTGTCAAATTATTTTAGAAATAATCAAACTTTACAAAATATACTATAAAACAATATATTATTTTCTGTAAATAAATGCAAAAAGTCAACAACACGCGTGGTATTCCCAGGCGGTCACCCATCCAATTACTAACCACGCCCGATGTGGCATAACTTCGGTGATCGGACGAGAACCGGTGCATTCAACACGGTATGGACGTTGGCAATCAGTTTGTTATATTTAACGTTGAGTATCCAGCACTATGACGTCAACTCAATGTTAAGTGTCGCTACAACTTTTGGCGCGAAAAGCGCGTTAGGGAACTTCGTTCCAAAAACATTTCTTATGATTGTTTTATTAATAACTAGGTTTCGCCTGCGACTTCGTTCGCCCGCGACTTCGTTCGCATTTAATAAAAAGTATCCTATGTTACTTCTAATACTTCTACAAGAATATGTGTTTCATGATGATCAGATTGATCAGCTAAGTAGTTTTCGCCGGAAAGCGTAACAAAGGAACTTACGTTTGCATTTTTAACATTAGGATTATTTATAAGACACAAACCGAAAGAAAATCCTTAATTACACCTTTTTGTCATCTACAGTTGTTAATTAATATGTGCAAGCAATTCTCGACATTATCAACTCGTAATTATCAAATTTTTTATTTGCATACATTCACGATCAACAACATTATTTTATAAACGCCAAAAACTGTTTTTAGACATGTGTCATTAAGGACGGGAATTGCAACTGCTATATTTTATTAATTCATCAATTTTTATTTTGTTTTTTGAATCCATTAAAAAAATAAAATGTCAGTCCTTAGTTCCTTACCTATGTCAATTGAGAAACATGCATACAAAGTTTAAAGTGAATCCATTGAAAATAAAAAAAAGTTTCAAACAATTAATAAAAAAAAAGATTGTAAAGAGAAAAGCGGTTATTTTAAAATTAAAAACAGACATTTCAATTTTATTTATTTGTGTAGATCTCTCTGACGATAAAATATTACATAAATTATGTAGGTACTAAGATAATTAATTATTTAAAAAACGACATCTAGTGGTACATTTCGCAATAATACAATGTCAATAAACTTGACAGTTGACTGTTGGGTTCGTATTGGTGTTGGGGGTCAGAAAATATCGTTGTAATTCACGATTTGATGCACTTAGTGACATCTAGGGAACATTAAGCTTACTATAAATCCGCGTACAGGTCTCGCCTAGTAGAGTGTTGGTCTAGTATATATTTCGTCAGTGATAAAACGTTCCCACGATTATTTTGAATATTTAAGTCATGCGGGCACAACCAAACACACAGATTCGACGTCTACAGAGAGATATAGATATTCTTTTTCCTATGGATAGAGAGGTTGCGATAAATCAAATACTTAATGCTACACCGAATTATACGTAATACGTTCTACGATTATTCCACGATATATCAATGAAAGTGTTATTAATTACGCATGGCTGGCAATAGATGTCGCTACATGTTGTTTTGCGTAATGATAAATTCTTTATAATTTTTTTTTCCAATAGATAGAGAGATTGTGATAAATTAAATACTTTATGCTACAATCTTCAGAGTATCTCCTTTCTAACAAAAAAAGAATTATTGCAATCGGACTACTCGTTAATGAATTACAATTAATTACACATTTTGACTTTCATCTCCCCTCCCAAGGAAACCGTCCAGAATTTCGGAATAAAAAGTATCCTATGTCCTACCTCGGAGTATGAACTCAAATCATGCCAAGTTTCATTTGAATCCATTCAGTAGTTTCGGCGTGATGCGCGGCCAAGATACAGACAGACAGACAGACAGACAAAAATGAAAAAAAAAATAGTTTTCGTTTCAGTATCGATAACAGAGTGCCCTCCAAAAAAATTTTCAAAATATCTTCAATGTACAGAATTTGACCTGTTACATTTTTATTATAAGTATAGAAGTAACAGGGGGGGGGATACACATTTCACCACTTTGGAAGTGTCTCTCGCGCAAACTATTCAGTTTAGAAAAATATGATCTTAGAAACCTCAATATCATTTTCGAAGACCTATCCATAGATACCACACGTATGGGTTTGATGAAAAAAAAATTGAGTTTCAGTTCTTTGTATGGGGACCCCCAAAATTTATTGTTTTTTTTCTATTTTTGTATGAAAATCTTAATGCGGTTCACAGAATACATCTACTCACCAAGTTTCAAGATTATAGTTCTTATACTTTCGGAAAAAAGTGGCGGTGACATATGGACGGACAGACAGACAGACATGACGAATCTATAAGGGTTCCGTTTTTTGCCATTGGCACGGAACCCTAAAAAAGCATATATACGGTCGAATTGAGAACCTCCTCCTTTTTTAAGTCGGTTAAAAAGTACGTGGTATTACAAAGACCGAGAAAGAGTTTTAAGAAAAGTTTGCAAAGAAGTGGAAAGAAGTAGAAAGTGTGAAAACAAGTGTCCTTTACACATTATGAAGTAATTATGTTGTTCATTTGTATAAATATTCTGCTAACTGACAACTCACACTTAGCTAACGTAAGATATCAGAGACTTCAGGAACGAAACAATGACATTATTAGTCATAGTATTGTAAACAACTATTTGAATGAATATGATTATATTTCTGAGAAATCTAATATTTGATTCAAGAACCAACCAAACCAACGTTTGGTTAATATAAACCATGAATGAATAAATGTAATTAATTTAACAAATCAGAGCAGTATGTTCTAAATAAATTAAATTGGCTTTATTTACATTTATTACTAGCTGATTCCCGCGGTGTTACCTGCAGTTATTGCCGTACCGCGGGAAACGCCGCGGGATAAAGCTAGTCTGAAATAAAAGATCCTTAGGTCATCAGCTATCTGCCAGTGAAAGTCCCGTTAAAATCGGTCCAGCCGTTCCAGAGATTACCCGGAACAAACAGTTTTGTCTGCCTGTCTGTTTGTTCCTAAGCATATGCATTTATTTAATAAATATCCAACGAATACTCTCTGCCAAAAAAACACTTAGAAGCGTAAAATAAACTGGTTCTTCATAAATTGCCTATACCTAATTCTTTATTCATTTAAATAGTAGTATTATAATGTGTGCTAGGTGCCTAGAATCTGTTTGAAGTCGGTGCCAAGTGACTATCGCTTAGACTTTTGTAATTGTTCGTTTGTATTATTTTTGGCTTAGCACCGACTTCAAACAGATTTTAGGTACCTAGCACACATTATAATACTACTACTATTTAAATGAATAAAGAATTAGGTATAGGCAATTTATGAAGAACCAGCTTATTTTACGCTTTTAAGTGTTTTTTTGGCAGAGAGTTTTCGTTGGATGTTTTTTGGAGGTCGTTTTTTTTTTATAAAAAGTTTTTTCAGTTTTTAGTGCAAACAATCGTAGGTAAGTAGTAAGTTGAACTATTTCATCAAATTTCATCATCAAGAATACAAATTAAGGTCTATACGTACGTGTAATACTAAAATCATCCTCTAATCCCTTACTGTTGAAGAGTTTAACCTTCTATCATCAGCTCACCTAAATAACTTGAAAGTATACTACTGAAGGTCTTTAGATACGTATGAAATGAATACGACTAAACGTAACATATATACATATGATATTTAAAGATTTATCCTCCAACTCCTAACCGTTAAGGAGTTGTGCCTTACATCATCAGCCCATCATCATAAAATCATGACTACCAGACGCAAATACCGGTGTAACTTCAGAAAATATACGAAAAACATAGTATATGCCTATAAAAAATGAGGGTTTCTCTCAATTTCCCTGGGATCCCATCATCAGATCCTGATATGGTGGCAATGGGACCACCTCGGGAGCATACCCTTTTGAATACGAAAAAAAAATTTCAAAATAAGTCAACAATTGACGGAGTCATCAGTGAACATACATAAAAAATACATACAGTGGAACATAGAACCTCCTCCTTTTTGGAAGTCGGTTAAAAAGCGGTTATTTTAATATTACAAACAGACACTCCAATTTTATTTATTTGTATAGATTTGTGCAACTCTGTTTGAAAACCAACTTTGATCAATAATATTTTCACAAGTTGCTTTTAAACCGCACATACCAATTAATACACTTATCCACTAAGTGCAGGAAACGATTTTGATTTTCCTTATAATTAAGTGATAATATAAATTATTATAAATATAATAATTGCTGTAACTTCCTTTTTAAGGCTATCCTTAGATAAGGCCTATGTCCAGCATAATAATTTTGGCATCACGAAATTATTAAATAACTACATTTTGCTCGCGGCTCCGCCCGCGTTTATGTCGGTTATCGCGACAAATAGTAGCCTATGTGTTATTCTGATGTATAAGCTATATTAGTGTAAAGTTTCATCCAAATCCGTTTAGTAGTTTTTGCGTGAAAGAGTAACAAAGTAACAAACATCCATCCATCCCATCCATACTTAGAAACTTTCGCGTTTATAATAATATATTATATTAGTATAGATATAATTAATCTATCATTGCTTTACAACCTCCTTTCTGAGGTAATTTCTTTGTACACCAGTGGACTGTTAAATGTTGTTAATGATACCTGAATATTTGATATGATGTCTGGTTAACCGTGGACAGATGCACAAGAGAATGCCTATTATATAGCATACTGGATTTCACCCACGGCTTCGCTCGCATTTAATAAAAAGTGTCCTATTTTACTTCTAATACCTCCAAGAATATGTGTACAAAGTTTCATGATGTAGTTTTTGCGTGAAAGCGTAACAAACAAACTTACATTCACATTTATAATATAGCATATTTGCAATAATTAGTTTATAAATAAATTAAAAATTTCAATAAAAAAAACCGACTTCAAGAACTGTACCAAATTGAAATGGGACCATAAACGGGAAGCACCAGCACTTAAATAAAAATCATCAAAATTGGTTCACCCAGTCCAAAGTTCTGAGGTAACAAATATAAAAAAATACAGTTGACTTGAGAACCTCCTCTTTTTTGAAGTCGGTTAAAAATAAACATAATTCTTATGAACAGTAAAGGGTGAACTAAAATAACGTATTCAGAAGGATAAGTCAGATGATAGAGAGAAATAAATACCTGGGTGGGTCTCGCCGATCATAATTTGGGACGTTGTAGACATTCGCGGTTTGGTTGGCATCCGACTGCCGCGGTCCAGACTGCTGCACCGGCGACACGGGCTTAATAAATGAACCATACTCTGTAACGATACGATAATCTTGTTTTAAAACTTTAAATTATCTAATACTAGCTGTTGCCCGCGGCTCCGCCCGCGTGTATGTTGGCCAACCAACACAGAAAACTTTGTGGGCTCATGCACAACACTTTTGCTGAAGATCATGACAGTCATGATCAAGATAGTTTACGATTCTGTAAAGGACATATAGACAAACATTCATTTTATATATGTATATAGATTAGTTATGTAGAAGTATCAAAACTTCTCAATACACCTTTATCCAGACGTTAATATGAATAGAATATGATTATTGATACAAGTTACTTTTGACATTTTGACAGGTTTCTTTGAAATCACACGCTGTAAACAGTGTAAACCTACTGCCTAAACTATCAGAAGTTTTTACGTAGTCGGGTTATAGATTTTGAAACTTAGCCGAATGGAGACCTAACGTCGTAACTGTACAGTGGTAACGTTATCAGCTTTTAACTTTAAGTTTAATAGGTATCTAACTGAGCTGCTCAAAAAATATTTTATAATATACTTCAATGTCCACGATGTCTACGACTGCTGTTCTTGCTGTGAACACTTTGCACATTTAATATATAATCTGTGACAATAAAATTATTTTATATGAATTGTATTTTCCTTACCTTCATTTTGATCGCCGATATCGTCAGCAACCAACGTTGGCGGGCAAGGCGACTCCGTAGTGCGGACCGATGTGTACGGAATATCGTTGTACGGTGGCTGGTATGGCGGTGGTGCTTCAGGAGCGGTCGGTCTGTTAGCCGTCAAAATGTTCGTGCTCACTGTACCACTTGGACAATTGCCTGAACAAAATGTACATACGTCAATCCCAACTTTCAAACTAGTATTCTAAATATCCAGCTAGCAACATGGCGCAGAACTGCTATTTAAGTAATTTGGAACCCGAAAAGAACCCGGTGGATCTCAAACAAAGCGGAAATCCCAAAAATAGACATCAGAGTCTCAATAAATGATAATGATAATCTATCTATATATATAAAAGAGTAAGGCGACTGACTGACATACCCAGAGATCAACACACAGCACAAAACGCTGAAGCTAGAATCCTGAAATTTTGCATGTAGGTTCTTTATATAACGTTACTGAGCACTAAGAAAGGATTTTTTGAAATTCCACCCCTAAGGGGGTAAATCAGGGGATGAAAGTCTGCGAGAGCGAAGCCGCGTGCAAAAGCTAGTCTTGAATAAATCCATAATTTTTTCTATCTTATCTACTGAATGGGTCATCATTCGTCATAAAATAATCTGAATATACCTTCACTTTGCCAGGAAAGATATAGGTACCGATACGAAAGTAGCTGAAGGGTAAAAAAAATAGTTGCAGTTCACACCAGCCTATAAAATAAAATTAATTCCATTTTCATTTCAATTCCAATCCAATTAATGGAATTTTAATTTTAACTACGTACCTATTCATATATTAATAAAAATATTAACGTTATGAATCGGTAATTATTTCGCCTGTCTTCATTTACATTGTGGCAAATATTATTTATATGCATTGGTAATATAACGAAATATTGTAACTACAAACTACTTACTAACCTGCAAACTTGAAGACGCCGGGATTTACGCAGATATAGACGATGATGCCGATCATCAGAGACAGGAAAATGAATACACTAACACCGATTAGCCACCAAACATATTTCGGTGTGTAAGCAGGCTCTGCTGTGCCAGACAACACACAAGGCGCGTTCACATCACCCAGGCGATCGATCACGTATCTGCAAATTTCAAATTTAGATAATTATCAAATAAAAAACATTATATGTGGGTAACATCATTATTAACCATATACATAGCATGGGTATACCAGTTGAAGTATGGAAGATACTGAAAGAGGACGGACATCAGTGGTTGACTTTGTTCTTCAATAAGTTGCTACAGAAAGAGGTTATCCCGGATGAATGATGTTTAAGTTCGCTTATACCCATCTTTAAAAACAAAGGAGATATACAGGAATGTGGCAGTCATAGAGGAATAAAGCTCATTCCACATAGTATGAAAGTTTGGGAGAAAGTTATTGAGAGAAGAGTGAGAGATGAAAGTGCAATACGTCGAAACCAATTTGGCTTTATGCCTGGCCGCGGTTCAACAGATGCCATATTCGCAATTCGACAATTGTACGAGAAATACAGACAGGCCCACAAAAACTTGCATATGGTGTTTGTTGATCTAGAAAAAGCGTATGATAGGGTACCCCGAGAGGTTTCGTGGTGGGCTCTGAAAGAAGAAAGAGTGCCTGCTAAGTATGTGGCATTGATTCGAGCGATCTACGGGGGATTTAGCACCTATATAAGATCGGCTGCGCGAGACACCGACAGATTCAGTGTCTCTGTTGGGTTGCACCAGGGATCGGCTCTTAGCCCATACCTTTTCTGCTGATAATGGATGCTCGATAAATGTACTATCCAACACTGAAATAATTTTTCAAATCGGACCAGTAGTTCCTGAGATTAGCGCGTTCAAACAAACTCTTCACCTTGACAGAAAACCTCCATACTGGCCAGAAGAGTCGCTTGGTATAGGGGTTGTTTCAAGTTGCAGTGCTGTTATCCAGCACAGTTTCCTCGTTTTTGGACTATGGACAAACACTACAACAGCGATAATCAATCACTAAGGTAATTAGCTGATAGTCCTATAGCAAGAAAACTATCTATCTTGGGGAGTTATATGTTTGAGGCAAGCCTATGTCCAGCAGTGGACTTCTTTTGGCTGAGATGATGATGAAGAAACTAGCGTTTTGTCGCCTATAGACACTATTAACTGATGTCACAAGTACGTTGCCCCTTATTTAGTTATGCCGTAATTTCACCTTGATTCATTAGTTTCGGGTTTTTTGTCACCTTAAAGTTTTACAGAGATCAGTATGTTGCGTGGGCGTTTCCTCGCAATTTTAATGATTCTCGTTGTATCGTTATAAATATTGTACACGTCATTTTAATGCTGCATTGCGAGAACAAACTCTGGCTTACTCATTTAGCCTGATTGCCATAATTGTCTAATACATTTACAAGATACAAGAGGTTTTCTCGAATTTGCGGTGACAAGTCCTAGTCATGCTCGGCGTAATGTTTTCCAGAAACAAGCACCAATGCACTGTATGTTTTAATTTGATTTGATTCAGACACTGATCACAGGAATATACAAACGTTAACAACAAGTGCATTGGAAAGCGGAATAAATCTATACTTATAATAAAAATGTAACAGGTCCAATTCTGTACATAAAAGATATTTAGAATTTTTTTTGGAGGGCTTTCTATTATCGATACTGAAACCAAATCTGTAATTTTTTTCATTTTTGTCTGTCTGTCTGTCTGTCTGTATCTTGGCCGCGCATCACGCCGAATTTACCGAATGGATTCAAATGAAACTTGGCATGATTTGAGTTCATACTACGAGGTAGGACGTAGGATACTTTTTATCCCGAAATTCAGCACGGTTTCCTGGAGAGAGTGGATGAAAGTCAAAATATGTACTTAGTTGTAATTCAATAACACATACTCCGATTTCATTCATTCTTTTTTGCTAGA
This sequence comes from Diaphora mendica, assembly GCA_949125395.1. Lineage (NCBI taxonomy): Eukaryota > Metazoa > Arthropoda > Insecta > Lepidoptera > Erebidae > Diaphora > Diaphora mendica. The sequence continues at coordinate 34,996,151 of OX421310.1, read as the reverse complement.
AAGATAAAAAAAATAAGGTAACGGAAAAGTCTTTTTTTGTCCGCGACTGTACACTGCCTGTGGGAAGCTGAGACAGGTATGTAAATATGGCGGTCCGAAGTTCGCCGGGTCAGCTAGTCTATTCTAATATTATAAAGCTGAAAGGTTTGTTTGTGTGTTTATTAGAAAGCGCTAATCTTAATAATTTAAACCACTTATCTGGGAAGGTTACAGGTTAAACAACATCACGCTACGACTAACAGAACTCAAGTATCAATGAAAAAAGTTTCAATTTATTCAATTTTAGAGATGCAGATGAGGTTGAATAAATAAATACATTATTAGCCGACCCATTTCCTAGACAATATTAACATCTTAAGTGAGAACGTAGCTTTATCAGTTCGTCATTGCCAACCCGGATGTAAAAAAAAACATTTCGATGTATCCGGTAATGCATTCGTTTGATTTAAGACATTTAAGGAAAACATTATAAAATAATTAAAATATTACTCACTGGTTTCTCTCACGGATGTAACACAGTATAACCGTAAATATTATTAGTAAATTTAACTTTTCTTTATATAAATGGGGCATTACCGATATTTATATTATTTATATATATATATATTACTTTTTATACAGTGTTTATCGAGATTAGTTATTGAGGTTAGCACTTTAGCAGACTCTGTGCTATTTACATTGGTTTCATTTTCTTAAGAGTCAGGTCAATCGTAATCTTAGGGGTCATTTATAAAATACTATGCAATCAGAAAGGCTTTAAACATAAAGAGTTTTTAAAATTTACAAAATGAAAGAACTAGTCCTTAAATGTAATTCTACTAAGTGCAAAAGAAATGTGTATTGACAGGCCGCTCTGGATTCGATTAAAAGTTAACAAGTTAGGCTGTCATATTAATGTTTAGACTAATTTTGTTATTTAAAAACTCATTGAAGACATACCCTTTGAAACAAGCGCCGCATTTATCGATGGATGTAATACAAGTGTTGTCGTTCAAGAGTGGTTCTCGCTTGTAATCTTGGCACTTCAAACACTCTCTGCACTTCTTAGCTTCTGTATCGCAATAGTAACCCTGACTACAATGGTCTCCATCTGTGCATGCCAAGGGCTGGCTATGTCCCACAGAGAGGCATAGGGCCCAAATACACAGGACAAACCCCTCCCTGTAAAATAAAAATATACATTAAATGTTGGTAAACACAACTTTTGTTCTTAGGAAAATATTTATTTCTTTCATAGAAAGACATTTATATGTACGAGAATATTATTACCCTTCGACAAGGGTTCACATCCAGTTTAGAAGATATATGTCGTACAAATATATAAGGTAGTTATTTACTGTACGTGAGATAGAAGTATCTACAACCCGACGCGACGCTGCGCCGACTTGCTTAGCAGTGCAAAGTGCTCGACGTTTCAAGAACTTTTTAGTCAGTAAAATCAAAAGGTTTTTTTCTAAATATAATGAAACGTGAAAGTTTAAAATTCTGTTGCTTACGTGTGTGTGACATGTGCACGCTCAGCTATTTCAGAGTGGAACACAATGATGAGAATTCTACCATTTTCAATTATGTTCAGCCCTGCCCTGACTAATTGTCTGCACCAAAAAATTCACCTGACATAGTCCCGTTAGCCAAAATGGTTTTAACTGGTGATCTCATATATAATATTTTAAGTTGTAACACGTAAATGCATATTGATTTTGTAATATGCGTTTACATTTGCGTATTTATTACAATCAATGATTACATTTGCTCATGCTAATATTTTCTCTATGATTCATAAATGATTTTTACCCGGCTACGGTGAAGCAAAAGAAATGGAAATAGTTTCGGTACATGTTTGTATGTTCCACCGTAGCCGCCAAACTACTGAACCGATTTTAATAAATGAGGAGGCCATATAAATTTTATCAAAAGTTTTAACGTGTAGTCGTGTGTTTTTGAACTTTTTCTTGTTGTTTTTTTTATTATTATGTTTACGATTATTATGTTTATTTAATTTATACACAGTGCTGATAATAGTATGACCAAAAATCATGCAGTGACAAATTAAACATTTGTGTAAGTTGATGACATGATAGATATCATGGTTGACTTAACGGTTTGATCAGATAAAACTTTACTTTTGGCAATACAACATCAGATAAAATAATCGATTAGAACGGAAGTTATAAATAACTTAAGATTTAAACCGTGACTAAATGCCAAGTCAGAATAAACAGAAATTTTGAAAAATCGTCCACAAACTCCCATATTAACAGAAACGGGATCAAAAACAGATGCGGCAAATAATAGCATATTTGTTATTCTGATGTATAAGCTATATTACTGTAAAGTTTCATCCAACTCCGTAGTAACAAACATCCATCCATCCATCCATCCATACTTACAAACTTTCGCGTTTATAATATTAGTAGGATAGTAAGAACTAAGATTAGAATGCTATATTGATACTGTTACGTGGGTATGTAATTATCGACATGGTAAAACTGAATGGAAATTATTTGAAACAGATCATAAACGAATTTTATACTGCACTATCTTTTGTCCGCGGCTACGCCGGCGTAGTATCAGATATCGCGGTAATCACTTCTGGAATTAATATAGCCTACGACATTCAAAAATAATTATATACCCCTCACACAGTTGGTACCTTTAACTCTTTATTGGTAAAAGAATTTAATTTTCAAAATCGGCTATGTAGATAATAATATATAATAATTTATTTCTGTAAATATAGTTTGAATTTTTTTGTAAAATCGTTTTCTTTTTGATATAATCTTACAATTGTAACAACAACATGAAAAATAAAGTAGCACTTTTTTTTATGCAAACAAAATATGTTAGATCTTGGCTCCCAAACTAGGTTTATCACCTGTGACTTGGGAGCCAAAGATTAGATAGATCCAGAGATTACCCAACCTCCTCGCAACCTCGCAAACTTTACCTCTTTCTAACATTAGTATAGATTTGATTATAATAATGTTTACATTAAAAATTACATTTAATAATATAGGTACACCGGGTACGTTTAATATTTAAAGGAGTTGCATTATTAATTAAAAGAAAAATAAGAATTAGATATATGCACAACATTCTTGGATAATAACTCTGTGAAAGACAACACATAAAGACCTAATTGCTTGAGGAAAAGAGATACAAAACAAGATCACCTGATGGCTGCACACGTGTGAAGAGCTCTGCGAATCGCCAGCTTATTCATAGGACTATTTTAATTTATTCTAAATACAAAACACGGCCGACACACCAGTATGACCTGCCTCAAGACTCAAACAAGCGATGATGCAATGCGTTATCTGCTACATTTCCGACATCTTAAATCGTATGAGGGGTATAATTACTTAACAATCAGAGCAAATAATATTGCAGAATGAGTAGGCACTTGTTTGTCAGTCAAACTTCACTGTTGTGCCGTGTCGTTGCCACTTTTATCTTCTGACTAGCTGCGCCCGCGACTTCGTCCGCGTGGAACAGTGACTTTGGGTAGCAGTTTTAATTATTAAGGCTAATATTATTTTAAAAATAAGACAATTTTTTACTGTTAAAAACATATTTAAGTATTTATATAAGTACATAAAATAATAAGTATTTTGTATGAGCTTATTTCGACATTCGACATGGCCAAGGCTTTCAACCTGTTCTTGCACCGTTCGCTTCTCTCCGACCTCTAAGCATTCGGTCTGCCTCCTAGAGTCGTCTCTAGATTGACTCTTTTCTTCATCAGCGCCGTCGCATTCGGGTTCTTTGCGACGGACGGCGCGGCCTCTGTTTTTCTGGAGGTAAACGCTAGCGTACCTCAGAATTCGGTCCTGTCGCCCAAGATGTTTCTTCTGCATGTCAATGACATATTAGCCCTTGGCAATATACATTGCTATGCAGACGATAGCACAGTGCATGGGCGATATTATGGATACCCTGCAGCCAAGATAGTAGACGTTGAGGAAAATGGATAGGAGCTTGTCGCTGAGCTTGACCGGGTTTTGAACCGCATTTAACAATGAGGTGATGAGAATCTGGTCCAGTTCAACGATACTTTTCCTTCGGATTATTTCACGAAGAAAATTATTTGAATAAACAAAAAATCATGTAAACAAATCGAATCCTAGTGAATAATAACGAATTTGTAGTAGCAAAAGTCAACATCCGCATGCGGCACAGTCGTCTGCCCTCACATGTCTGCCCGTTCGGGTAAGCACACTTAAGCATATTGTGATAACTCAGTAAATGTTACATCTGAATAGCTCTAATATTTTGTCTCCTGTCCCAAACTCATGAAGCATTTTCGCAAACCTTGCATCATCATCATCAGCCTATCGCAGTCCACTGCTGGACATAGGCCTTGCCTTGCCTTTCCTTCACAAACCTTGCATATTTCCATACAAACTTTCATCCCCTATTGCTATTTTACCTTGATCTTAAAATTTTATTTATTTTATTATAAATTTAATTATTATCTTATTATTTTATGGAAGCCTTTATGGCTAGCCTTCCTCGATAAATGGGCTATCTAACACTGAAATAAGTTTTCAAATTGGACCAGTAGTTCCTGATATTAGCGCGTTCAAACAAATAAACAAACTCTTCAGCTTTATATATTAGTATAGATGTATTTATTATACTCTTCTAAGATCTACTACTCATAATTAACAACACAATTATTTAGATAAAGATTAATATTACGCATTATGTTGAAAAACTCTTTGGCAAATAACTCATTATTAGGTACCAACTCTTAGCGTCTTATACTCGTGATAACTTCTAAACGAAATGTCGGATTGGGATGAAACAAAAAGTATTTTACTTCTACATAAATACCCTTGATAACATAAAGCTTAATTTGGATAAGGATTAATATTACGATACACGTTTAACGTAGTTTCTTTCTTCAGACGATTTAATAATTTTTTCGAACACAAAAGCGGTTATTGTGACTAAACCATGATAGTTAGATATATGCTCTCGCGGACTTTTTTGTACATCTTAATGGGCCCTACAAACCCGTAATACATTATTTTGTTCTATTATCAATAGTCTTTGCAGCGCACGCAAAAATAGGTTTTCGATTTCACACCTTGGGTTAGAAAATAGCAATTTTCTTACGGATCCCTAATTTTTTTGAAAATAAAATATAGCCTATAGCCTTCCTCGATAAATGGACTATCCAACACTGAAAGAATTTTTCAAATCGGTACAGTAGTTCCTGAGATTAGCGCGTTCAAACAAACAAACAAACAAACAAACAAACAAACAAACTCTGCAGCTTTATAATATTAGTATAGATGTACCCACAATTACTCAGAACCAAAAGAAGAACAGCAGGCTTACGGGATGGGATTGCGTTCTTCCTTTACCTTTTCCTTCCTCTTTAATTTACGTTTCTAGTGTTATATTCTGGTAATCACACGAATTATTTCTAATAAATAGTTTCGACCCTATGTTGTGTAATATATTAATGTGTATTTGTCATTTAAAAAAAAAAAAAATATATCAGAGTTCCTCTAATGTAGTTAATCTAGGCATAGGCAGGCAATAGGTAATAAGTCTTCTTTTTAATTTCAATGTTAGAAATAGATAAGTTAGAAAACAAAAAGTGAAAAAAATATATATACATAAAAAGTGTTAAATGTGCTGCCTTCTTCATTCATACCAAAAATTATTTAAATAATACATATTCGCGCAATATCTGTTACCTTGAATACATAGATTATCTTAATAGGTCACTGACCAGACAACATTGTAAAGGACATTTTTAAGGCAATAACCTCTCTGGTTTATAAAAGTAAAATAGCACACTTCGATACATTGATCGGTAAGGAATTGCCTAGAACCTTTATTTATATGTTACTAGCTTTTTCCCGCGGTTCCGCCTGCATGTATGTTGGTTATCGCGGTAAAGTGTATGTCCTTCCTCAAGTATCAAAGTATCACCATGCCAAATTTCATTGAATTAAGTGCAGCTGTTTAGCCGAGAAAGCATAACACACATACAGAGTTGTTTTCGAATTTATGATATTAGCATGGATTGTAACAATAGGGGATTCTGAGCTATCCCTAGTGATAGTATGTTTAGCGGTCAGCCAAGACCGGTCTTACAACGAGATGAGTCACGGTTCAAAGAATCCTCTATCCCAAGTACCTACCGATATTGACTTTCCAAAAACTTTGGAAGAAAAGACGAATGAATTGGTAACCAAGGCGAAGTAATAATAATAGTAATCAAGGCCTTCTCAGCTGTGGTCGTTTAAAATTAAACGAACAATTTTCGTACGTTTGCGTTTCAAATCTATTGATGAGGTGACCTTCGTTTATGAAATAGGCACTGACGACGAAATCACAGTGGGAGGAAAAGAACTTATAATTATCATAAAACGTACCACACTACTAAGTAAATTACTCATTATACTAGAATAATGATTAAAAAATTACTAGGTACTGATTTTTATTGCTATTTTTATTTATTGATATAGTTTATAGATTTAAACTAATTACACGAGGTGTTTCAGTTCTCGGCAACTGCTGGATTGTAATTATGCAAAGCTAACATAACGGGATAGCATTTTTTTTTCTAAATAAGTTTTTTTATAACTACGAATATAGGTCAGTTTTAATTTTTTGAAAGAATAATCATTGTATCATCCAGATCCCAACATTTAGCTTCTCCGTCAGCTTGTTACAGTATCTATGTATCTAATATATTAAATTATAAGTGCCAACACAATACGTGTGAACGAGATATTGTAAATCTAGTGTTTAAAGTGGTTCTCAATTGTTTATATATTACTTTTACTACTTTTACATCCATTCGTCAGCAACAAAAAAAAATTTAAGTGGGATGCAAAATACCTGCTTTAAAAAAGCGGCCAAGTGCGAGTCGGACTCGCCCATGAAGGGTTCCGTAGCAGCAAGTAACATAACATAAAAGTTCTTGTAGTTCGTTGTACCTTTGATCGATGTTTTAATAATGATGATTAATGACGTATTAAAAAAAACTACTAACTAGATCTTGTTTAAACCAATTTTCGGTGGAAGTTTGCATGGTATTGTACATCACATTTTTTTATTGTAAAAATCTTAATGCTGTTCACAGAATACATCTACTTACCAAGTTTCAACAGTATAGTTCTTATAGTTTCGGAGAAAAGTGGCCGTGACATACGGACGGAAAGACAGACAGACATGACGATGACATTCAAGTGTTCCGTTTTTTGCCATTTGGCCACGGAACCCTAAAAACGCTAATTTACATGTGCGTATATGGTTGTATAGGTACTGATCCAATATACCTACCTACTGAATTTAGTGTAATAAAATTGAGAATTATTTTTGTTTTCTTTTTTTAGTAAGACAACGCAGTAGGAGTAGGTATATCCTGTGTTGCGTTGTGTGTTATGTTACTTTACAAAAATACATAAAACGGACACAAAACCACCCAGTTTCAGAACAACAATTTGTGGATCACACAATGTTGTCCCATGTGGAATTCGAACCTACAACACTTGGCGCAGTAGAAAGCCACGTGGTGATCACTTCAACCACCAGGCAGTACGCACAGTCAAAGTCGATTCATTAAAGTGAAATGTCGAAACTGTGTCCTGTCGACTTTTGTTAGTAAATATAGTATATATGTAGTAAATAGAAACCTAAAATTAGATAGACATACACTTACATAAAACTACTCAGGTACCTACTTACTTACTACTTAATCTGAATTGTGTTTCTCGATTTTATTCGTCTCCATAAAAAAATCTACTTATACTTTTGATGTAATTTATTGCAAATACAATTTCCCTACAAATCTACAGTAAAACAACAAAGTAAAGTTTTGAAATAATAACAACATGTAAATTGTAAGTATATCAATATTATTATTATACTAGTAATGACGACAGTGCAGACAGATTATATTCATTTATTCTAGTTATAACAATAATATCGGGAATGTGTATGTAATATCAGAGTAATTCGTTAATTGTTCAAAAACAAATGTTTATTTCATACAATCATCTATCAGGTGTACGTACACATTTTGTTGTACTGTTTTCTACTTTTTAAGTTTAAAATGAGTTCAGAAATAAATTCTTAAGTGAGAACTTATCGTAAATCTCTATATATAAGAGTAAGGTGACTGACTGACTGACTGACTGACAGGTAGGTTCTTTACATAACGTAACTAAGCACTAGAAAGGGTTTTTTGAAATTCCACCCCTAAGGGGGTAAATCAGGGGATGAAAGTCTGCGTGAGCGAAGCCGCGTGTAAAAGCTAGTATTATTATATAAGGTAACCATTTTGTATTTACCTATTGTATAACACTCAAGGAAAAATAAGTAAAAGTATCAAAATTATCATGAAAATGAAAACAGACCTATAAACTAAGACACATTTTTAAGTTTATTTTTGTGTAGACGCATAGTGTTTGCCTCTCCAGTTATGTTGAATAGTGAGTCATAGTACCGGTTTGTTAGTGCCATGCGCGCTGTGGTACGATTGAGAAGCAAAACGAAGCAATTTAAAATTAAACTTTAAGCACGGTAGAGAAATGGCTGCCGATATATATACGCACACACTAAAGGTATTAAGTGACTAGGACGAAGGATATAGAAACATGTGACGTGTGGACAAAGAGATAACATTAAAAAGATGATGCAATATTGCGTAATTTTTATGTTGACGACTGACGTTCCCATTTGCGCCTTATGGCATTAAATGAAAACTTATCTTTACTAATATTATAAAGCTGAAGAGTTAGTTTGTTTGTTTGAACGCGCTAATCACAGGAACCGCTGGTCCGATTTGAAAAAAAAAATCATTGTTGGATAGTACATTTATCGAGGAAGGCTATATATCATCACGCTAAGACAAATGTTACACAAACGGGGGAATTTTTTTACGCTACGGGCAATAGGAGACGTAAACGACGTTGCGTGGCGCGTGGGTCAGCTAGTTATGGATAAAGGCTAAACGTGTAGTTTTTTTTTAAAGACAACTCCCGCATTAGGGATAAACATCCTGTGTCGCGGGTGACTTTACAGACATACATGAAACGGACACAATTAACACCCTAACTCAGAACAACAATTTGTGGATCACACAAAGTGTTATCCCGTGAAGGATTTAAACCCATAACACTTGGCGAATTGGCAAGCGGCGTGGCGACCGCCTAAACCACTAGGCCAACCGTGCAGTAAAAGTTATAAACTTATTACCAATGAAATGTTTTAATGTGTATTAAAGATATTATCTAGATTAAAATTATCAGCTTCGTGTAGTAGAACGACAAAGGGTAGTTAGCTTTAGCATCATTGACTGACATGACGCTGATAGAGATATAAACGGACATTTCAATTCTTCGATATTTGTGCTTTGCGTAATAAATGTGATAATTGATCTCTCCATACTACTACTCACTTTAGAGTTAAACAACATCTTATAACACAGTTCAATTATTTATCAATACGGTGGTTTTTTTTTTGACGAGGCAAAAATCAAGCGAGGCAGAAAAATTACTGTGTTTTATTGATTTGAAAACTTAAATAAAGTGTTGGACAATTTAAACGGATTCGAATAACATGATAACACGAATAACTCAAGTAAACATTGAAATTGTATTGACAATCATAGAAATATGACGTCACATTTACATTTTCATTGAATCACCTAATCCATGAGGGAATTAGTTTACCACGATTCTGTAGTCGGTTAACTATAAAAAAAACCGACTTCCAAAAAACATCCAACGAAAACTCTCTGCCAAAAAACACTAAAAAGCGTAAAATAAACTGGCTCTTCATAAATTGCTACGTGCCAATTCTTGTCGATACCTACCGACACATAGTACCCCTATCACATATTATGTATCACACATTGTAGGTAGTAGAGCCACGCTGATTTCAGCACGAACGGGCCGGCTCGACCAGGGCGGTACTACCCTCGCACAGAAAATCAACGTAAAATGACAACGTGCTGTCGTGTTTCGTTGGTGAGTGCGAGACCGGAGGCCCAATTAGTCTAGTCAACAAGTTCCAAACTTGTTGACTAGACTAAAAGATGCAGCAGCATCACTAGGCCGCCATGGTGTGGGTCACCATGCTGCATTGTCTGCATTCGCAGTGAGCATGGTGACCACCACTCTTGGATTCTGCTTATGCTTTCCATCAGGCAGAGTAGAGTCATTTTGGCGGGCCAAACATAAAAAAAATAAAAATAACAATACTCATTTTTATCAGTAGCCCAAAAACAAAGTTTCACGTTCCTAACTTAAAAAAATACGAACTTTTATACAATCTTTCAACACCTATTTCACCCTCTTAGGGTAGGATATCCACAAACGCTTAAATACGTATCTACTCATTTTTAATAAGTAGCCCAAAGATAAAGTTTCATGTTTTTAACTTAAAAGATGACGGACTTTCGTACAAACTTTCAATCCCTGTTTCACCCCCTTAGGGGTAGAAATTCCAAAATTCCTTGCTTAATGGGTGTCTATTCAATAAAACGACCCATATGAATAACTGAAAGAATACAAATTAAGGTCCATACGTACGTGTAATATTGAAAAAAAACATCCAACGAAAACTCTCTGCCAAAAAACACTTAAAAGCGTAAAATAAACTGGTTCTTCATAAATTGCGTATACCTAATTCTTTATTCATTTAAATAGTAGTATTATAATGTGTGCTAGGTACCTAGAATCTGTTTGAAGGCGGTGCCAAGTGACTATCGCTTAGACTTTTGTAATTGTTCGTTTGTATTCTTTTTAGCTTAGCACCGACTTCAAACAGATTTTAGGTACCTAGCACACATTATAATACTACTATTTAAATGAATAAAGAATTAGGTATACGCAATTTATGAAGAACCAGTTTATTTTACGCTTTTAAGTGTTTTTTTGGCAGAGTTTTCGTTGGATGTTTTTTTGGAAGTCGGTTTTTTTTTTATAAAAAGTTTTTATTTTTCAGTTTTTAGTGCAATCAATCGTAGGTCAGTAGTAAGTTGAACTATTTCATCAAATTTCATCATCAAGAATACAAATTAAGGTCTATCCGTACGTGTAATATTAAAATCATCCTCTAATCCCAACTGTTGAAGAGTTTAACCTTCTATCATCAGCTCACCTAAATAACTTGAAAGTATACGACTGAAGGTCTTTAGATACGTATGAAATTGAAAGAATTATCCTCCAACTCCTAACCGTTGAGGAGTTGTACCTTCCAAATTCCATCATCAGCTTACCTAAATAATTTGAAAGAATACGACTAAAGGTAACATATATACATATGATATTTCAAGATTTATCCTCCAACTCCTAACCGTTAAGGAGTTGTACCTTACATCATTAGCTCATCATCATAAAATGATGACTACCAGACGCAAACACCAGTTTAACTTCAGAAAATATACGAAAAACGTATGTGCCTAGAATAAATGAGGGTTTCCCTCGATTTCCCTGGGATCCCATCATCATATCCTGATATGGTGGCAATGGGACCACCTCGGGCGCATACCCTTTCGAATACAAAAAAAATTTTAAAATCGGTCCACAATTGAGGGAGTAATCGGTGAACATCCATAAAAAAAAAAATACATACAGTGGAACATAGATCCTCCTCCTTTTTGGAAGTCGGTTAAAAAGTTGTAGGGAATTGGTCCATCCCTCACCAACAGAAATTACTGTTACTTGGTTAAGTTATTTAGTTATTTAGTCTAGAAGTGCTTAACTCACGATAACTGTGAGATAAACACTAAATCGGAACCTTATCTCTGACAGAATTATTCTGTAGAATTGCGATTAATATTTTTTGATAAGTAACTGTCGCATAAGTAGTAAAAGGATTATGATTTGTAAAATTTATGATTACTCAGGAAGACGTACACACACAACATAATCATCGGTAATTAGGAAAGAAAAATTTTACGAATCAACAAAATTTATTTTTGCATGTTATGTTTCTACCAGCTGACCCACGCAACGTCGTTTACGTCTCCTATTGCCCGTAGCGTAAAAAAAATCCCCCGTTTTTGTAACATTCTTCATTGGTGCTCCGCTCCTATTGGTCTTAGCGTGATGATATATAGCCTATAGCCTTCCTCGATAAATGTACTATCCAACACTGAAAGAATTTTCAAATCGGACCAGCGGTTCCTGAGATTAGCGCGTTCAAACAAACAAACTCTTCAGCTATTAGTACTAGTTGATGCCCGCGGCTCCGCCCGCGTATGTGTCGGTTATCGCGGCAAATAGTAGCCTATTTGTTATTATGATGTATAAGCTATTAGGTCTTTACCTATGACATTGCCGTTCTTCAGTACTGGTCATTTCAAATAAAAAAAAGTTTGTAATGGTTCTGTATTCTAAATTCAAATTAATTTTGTTTTAAAACCATGACTTTCTATTTACAAACTCAGTCTTTTGTTTTTTGATTAGCGTTGTATTTTCATTACATTTGAACATTTTTCGTCATAATGGATACTTTAAAAATTCGTGTAATTATGGAATATGAGTTCCGTCGTGGCACCAACGCGACACAAACGGCACGTAACATCAAAAACGTTTACGGAGAGAACTGTACAAACGAACGCACAAGTCCGCACAACCCGTTATTGGTTTTCCCGGTTCCGTTCTGGAAATTTTGACTTGAAAAATGAAGCTCGTGGTCGTCCGGAGACTTTGGTTAACAATAATGAATTAAAAGCGATTGTGGAAGCTGACGAAACTCAATCTACAGCTGAGCTAGCAGCAGCTTTTAATGTAAGCATCAAAACAATATTGATCCATTTGCGATAAATTGGCAAGGTAAAAAAGCTTGATAGATGGGTGCCCCACGACCTTAACGATCGCCAGCGCAACGTACGCGTCGAGACCTGCCTTGCGCTGCTCTACAGTCAAAGAAATGAAGGAATTTTGAAACGAATTGTTACGTGCGACGAAACATGGATTCTGTTCGACAATCGAAAGCGCTCAGCAAGTTGGTTAGACCCTGGTTCAGCACCAAAGCAATGCCCTAAACCAAAAATGACCCCTAAAAAGGTGATGGTCACTGTTTAGTGGTCTACTGCGGGTGTGATTCACCACAGCTTTTTACAAAACGGCATGAGCATTAATGCAGATGTGTACTGTGAAGAACTGGAGAGAATGATGGAGAAGCTTACACATCTGCAACCAGCTTTGGTCAATCGGTCGTCCCCACTGCTCCTTCACGACAACGCGCGACCCCATACTGCGCAGCAGACAGTCTCCAAGCCGCAAGAGCTGGAGTTGGAAGCTCTCCCTCATCCGCCATACTCACCAGACCTTGCACCTACCGACTATTACTATTTCCAAAATTTAGACAACTTTTTAGTGGGTAAAAAATTCAATTCCCGAGAGGCAGTACAAAATGCCTTTGAAGAATTTGTTGCCTCCCGTCCAGCTGATTTTTACAAGAAGGGCATCAATAAACTGCCAATGCGTTGGCAAAGATGCGTCGATTGCATGGGTGATTACTTCGAATAACAGAAATAAAAAAGTTGGAAAAAAAAAGTACTTTCACTTATTGCATACAAAACGGCAATTTCATAGGTAAAGACCTATTATATTACTGTAAAGTTTCATCCAAATCCGTTCAGTAGTTTTTGCGTGAAAGAGTAACAAACATACACACGCACAAAGCGCCAACGGCTTAGATTAGCCAGATCAGAACGAAGTTGAAGGAGCAGATGATTTTACTGAAAATCATATGGACATGTTGGTTCCAATTATTCTCTCTTGAGACCGCGCATGATTCTCCATGGACTGAATTAGAGTAGATATTCTTTTTTTAATCACAGTAGTTACGATTTAAGTATTCTATTGTAAAAAAATTCTCAGCAATATTGATTACTCACGACATTTCACCAGGTAATAAGGCTAACGGCGGGTAACGGCTGGTCTTGTGGACCAGCCGTTCGTTCAAACTCACTCAGCGTGCTATGGAGAGGGCTATAATAATAATAATGATTTATTTTTCTAATCACAAAAGCTCAACGTTTCTCTAAGGTATCGCATCAAGAATGAGGTGATCCGGTAGAGAACCAAGGTCATTGACATAGCCCACAGTATAAGCAAGCTGAAGTGACAGTGGGCTGGCCATATTAGCCGCAGAACTGATAACCGTTGGGGTAAACGGGTTCGTGAGTGGTGACCGCGTCTTGGCAAACGTAGCGTAGAACGTCCACAGGCCAGGTGGAATAATGATCTGCTCAAGACGGCTGGCAGGAGCTGGATGAGAGAAGCTGAGGATCGAACCAAGTGGCGTGCAAATCGAGATGGCTATGTCCAGCAGTTGACTGCGATGATGATGATGAGATACGTATTTAAGCGTTTCTGGATATTCTATCCCTAGGCTAGACAGGAAGTCCGACATTTTTTAATTTAGTAGCCTGAAACTTTGTCTTCAGGCTTTTGATTACAAATAAATGAATACTTATATCAGCATTTATGGGAATTCTATTCCTAAATGGGTTAAAATAAGGGTCGAAAGCGTGTATGAAAGTCAATTTTAATGGACTTTTAAACGTTTTTTATAAATAAATACGTTTAAAAACATGAACACAGTATTCATAGATACTTACACAGTTTTAATTAAATACATATAATCAACTATATATAACTGCCTCGTTGGTCTCGCGGTTGCCGTGTGCGACTGCTGATCATGAGGCTTGGGTTAGATTCCCGGGTCGGACCAAATGTTTGTATGATCTGCAAATGTTTGTTTCCGAGTTTGGGTGTTTTCTATGTATAATATGTATGTATTTACAAAAAAAATGTATATATGTATTTGTATCAGTTGTCTAGTACCCATAACACAAGCTCTGCTTAGCTTGGGACTAGATGGCGTTGTGTGTTAGATGTCCGAAATATTTATTTATTATTTATTTAACTTCCACGCGAGCAAAGCCGCGGGCAACAGCTAGTAATATAATAAAGGATTTGGATAAATAATGTCTGAAACTTTATAGTAAACTAGATAGAGAGTAGGCGTGATAGCATAAAAAAAAAGAATTTACATTTGTTTTGTATGAAGTAGGTGCAGTTTCAAATACTTTTGTTAATATTTTACCAATTTTGTTTATTTCTAAATTAAGTAAGTACATCTTCTCACTAGTACTAATTCTTTACAAGAAATGAATATGGATGTTGTTACATTGCTATTATAATTTAAATAACCCTCCTTTGGCTTTGCCGTAGTCGGGTAAAAAGCAAAATTGTAACTTGATCCAGGTTTTCTTCATTGTTAATATCACTCTGGATATCGCAATTCATCCGCTTTTATTCTAGTGTTGAAATTCTAGCCAACTTATTTACACAATGGTTTATGCGTCTGTTGTTTTATAAATACCCATGGTAGATACCTACCTACTTGAGTACCTACCTACGAATTATCGAAATAAAAAATAAAAGAAAGTAATAAAAATGCGTTAAAAGGCGCAGGTTCGGCTTCATATGGAACCTATGGGCGGGCCCCGGCCCAAAGGTTCCCTATGGAACCGAACCCCAGTACCAGCTTCTCCTTCTGGATCGCATCCAACGGAGAGTGACTAGAATCATCGATTGTCAAGATGTTTCAAATCGGCTGGACTCTCTGTCGTCCTACGCAGTAGCAGTTTCACCCCATCATTTAGATGGTTGGCAGTTCACAACTCTGCGCTTCTCTAGAAACTTTCTGCCTCGCACAACAATATTGTGGAATGAACTGTCTCACGGACCAATTCGACCTTCAAGAAAAGAGCGTATTTCTTCTTAAAAGGCCGGCAACGCCTCTGGTGTTGTGGGTGTCTATGGGCGGCCGTAATCGCTTACCATCAGGCGATCCGTCTGATCGTTTTCTCCCCATTCCATAAAAAATGTGTGTGATGTAGGTAATTAAAGTATGTACACGCGCATACCACATCGCATTGCTGTCCTACTACCAATGCCCACTACCCTATTTATCAGCAACTTCATATCTCAAACTTATAGCGCAAACTTTAACTTTCTATCAGTCTTTTTTAAAGCCGTATTTATACATGCTCAGGTATAATTGAAAAAAATATCAACTAGTATGTATATTACAATATTTATTCATTGAAAAGAGTATGTGTTTCTTCACAGCTGTAGATTTTTTGCTATACATATGTGCAACTGCGTCATATGCAAGCTACGAGTAGGTACATACGATACGTTTAGTACCAACCTACTGTACACAGATATATATCCTACGTTTAGATGACTAATGGATCGGTAACAAGGACTCGGAAACAAGAGAATTGTGCGGAAAATACCCCGTGACCAGAAAATGCTGTAAGTACACACCGAATTACGAGCGTGCATAGTGTATTGTTTGGGTCCACATGCTTGTCTTTGTTAAGAACAAGTAGGTATATACTTAAGTAATTATTTTGGGACTAACAGAGTTTAAAATGACAAAAATATTCAACAATGTTGCTAGGCTGTAATATTCAAAATGAAAACACATAGTGTTCATATTAGAGCAAATCATTTGAACTTCTTCTTTGACCAAGTACTCGGTAAGTATTGTAATGTTGGGTATTACTTTCGATATACATGGAATAAGTAAAGCTGGCTTTTTGTGATTTGTTCAAAGGGGTGTAAGGAAAGAGTTTCTTTTAGAAGATCTCACTGTCTTTCTGCCAAAGTTTATTGTGTCACTATTGTCTGATATGTATAACGAAATAGTTCTTTTTTGTTCTAGTAACCTCTCAGCCCTATAAAAAGTGTTATTACAACGTGTGCCGACTGACTGACTGACGCGTAAACAAGTTAGGACTTGTGGCACCCGCGATAGAGCTGTGAACAGAAACAAACTTAGGCTTCGTTCAAACCTAAGCGTCAGTGACGCGGGACGCGAAGCGGGAGCGTCTGCAACGCGAAACTTATCGTGCACACCTGCGCGACTGCGACGCGAACCGCGAACTTCATTTGCTAGTGAACAGACACTAAAGCTGCGCGTCTTTATCTGGTACTAGCTGGGTCCTGCGGTTGTTGTCGTACAGCGGGTAACACCGCGGGGCTAAGCTAGTTTAAAAAAAGTAGCCTAAGTTACTCCTTATATCATCAGCTACCTATCAGTGAAAGTCCCGTTAAAATCGGTCCAGCCAGAACAAACATACAGACAGACTAAAATTGTAAATTATCCATACAAATAAATGCATATGTATGTATACACGGTACATATACCATACAAACAAATAAAATTGGAGTGTCTGTTTGCAATCTAAAAATAACCGCTTTTTACTAAATGCATATGTATGTAAACACGGTACATATACCTATTTTTTTAAAATTTTTGACTGTCTGTTTGTTCCAGCTAAGCTCTGGAACGGCTGGACCGATTATGGGACTTTCACTGATAGGTAGCTGATGATGTAAGGAGTAACTTAGGCACTTTTTTAGACTAGCTTCGCCCCGCGGCGTCACCCGCGGTACGACAATAACCACGGGTAACACCGCGGGACTCAGCTAGTTTTGGTATAATATGTATCGTGTATATACACACTATGTTTTAATTCCCCCTCAATATGCAACAGTCACTTAAATAACTATTATTAACTTACCATCCATTTGAAATTTCGGACCGATCGAATCCCATATTGTCTTTTTTGCGTAAATTCTTATAATCTTTATTCTTCAAATTATATATGATGGGATATCCTCTCACTTTTTCAATGAACATCTCTATAATATTATCATCTGTTGTAGTGATCGTGGAACGAAAACGAAGTAATGCTCGTAGTAAGGAAGGGTCCCGCTTTGCGGACGCTGCAATCCCGTTTTGTGGTCGCGTAGGTGTGCACGGCACCATAAGAAACTATGGGCAGCATCCGCCGCACGGCGGACGCTCCCGCGTCGCAGTCGCTTTGGTCGCTTAGGTTTGGACGAAGCTTTAGGCTGAATTTTGAATTTTTACCGAATGTTCGGCCGTATTCGGTTAAAACTACATTAGTTTCATATCTTATATATATATATTTCATATCTAATCGACCGTCACGATGACCGCGAGCGGCGCGTTGCGTTTGGCCGACACTGAAATCACCAATCGCAATACCGAACGCGCTCCCCGTCGAGAGTGAGTTGATGTGAAATTACTACTGTCTGTTATTAGGAATTTCTTGTGAGAAAACCCAACAACACTTTTGGCTCAACCTTGGAATCGAATCCGAGATCTCTTGGTTTGGCAATCACATATCCTAACCACTATGCCAATGAGGCAGTCTAAATTTGAAACTATAATAATGTAGGTAATACACACACAGTCACGATAGTTATTAAGTATGTACATATCTTTGACAACTCAAAGGCTAAGGTAAGGTATTAAGTACAGGTAATCACTGATGTTTCAATGTTTGACCCGAGGTAGAGGGATAAATTTAGTTACAATGCTATGTATCAACACATTGTTTTCTTCATCAGACTAATCCCTGAAACTTATGACTATGACAGTCAAGTCATTCTACAAAGTCAGCTATGTTATGTGTCTATTTATTTTTGGAGCCTATTTTTATTTTGCCATGTAGAGTATTTAGACACTTTGACACAGTTTTTTACAAATCATCAATATTGCAAAACGTCCACAACCCAGGAACTGAATATTATACATCTAGAGAAATCCTAAAGGTTCAAAATCGGTGCAGTTACATATGTGTAAACATGTAAGATGATGAAGAAACTGAATATTTTATGCTCTTGATGCCCACTAAAGAAATACTGCTGCAAATAAAAGTAATAATTTACTCATAATATTTAAAAATAACTAGATATACTAATAGTTGCAAAAGACCAAAAATATCTAAAATAGAGACAATTGATTAACACTTACTACAATCCTAACACACAAAGGACTGAAAAGAAATCTGGTACATATATGAAAATATTAAGTGTTTTAAAAAACCATTAAAGAATAGGTATATGGGACTTTCCCAGTCACATGTTCAGTGCCATATAAAACAATATGTGGTACTTGGTTTGATAATTAAATTAAGATATGTTCATATCTCTCACTCTAAGACTTCTGAAATATTAAGACAAGACTGAGGTAAAAAAAGAGGAAAGAGTGACAACCTTTCTAATAATAACACTAATGACAGTGTTCTTCTAGAAATATTAATATGTACTTATTGTATTTCAATTATTGATTTAAATTTTCTCATACATCTAAAAGTTGTAAATTCGCTATTTTATATTATTTAATATTGTTTATGTTTTATTCATGCTTTGTCAATAAAAGAAAAGAAAAATAAAGTACAATTATGTTAATGGGGTGCTTACTTGTCCTCATTGTGCATGTTCCTTCAGTGCCAAGATAGGGTACGTAAGCCACACCAGAGCACACGACTGAAGCTCAGATGCTCAGACTTAATCAGTCACCATGGCCGAAATCGGCAAGTGATATTATTATACTTATATATATACTAGTTGTTGCCCGCGGCTCCGCCCGCGTATATGTCAGTTATTGTGGCAAATAGTAGCCTATGTGTTATTCTAATGTATAAGCTATATTACTGTATTGTTTCATTCAAATCCATTCAGTAGTTTTTGCGTTAAGGAGTAACAAACATCCATCCATCCATACTTACAAACTTTCGCGTTTATTATATTAGTAGGATATACATATACTATATCAAGAAAAAAAACAGCATTTTAAATTAAATATTTCATACCTACTTTCTAATTAGTTCTAAGTAAGTATGTGAATAAAAAAAAAATAAAAAAAAAAAATTGTAAAACAGTGTAAAATCATTATCATACAGGACCTATGAGTAATGTTTCAATGACAATAATTTAGCAGCACTGGTAAGGTTTTGTGTTACATACAATTCATACCTATTGTACCAGTACAAATTTGAGATATAAACTGTATTTTTGAATAAAATTTCAAATAAGAGTAACAAAAAAATCATTGCTGAACTTATTTAGTCATAAGGTAAGTCAGTAAAGTAAGTCAAATACTTAGTTTAAAAAAATAAAATAAAAAAATTGTAGAGGAATGAACTTGTCAATACCTGTATTACAGGTATGTCCTGTATGATAGAATCTTTTGGATATCTCCTGATAATCTGAGAGACACTGAAAAAGACGTGTAACTAATGAACTTACGATACTATTGATTTGTCTACGAATTTATTTAAAAAAATATATTAAAAATAATACTCAGTATGTAGTAAGAAAACAAATACTCACCTAAACATTTTGATTCTGCCCTCAGGAGTTCAATTTATTGTAAAAAACACTTCACTAAATTTTCACGAATGATATAAGAATATATTATTTCAATTCAGTGTTATTGCACAGAAAATTAAATATTCGAATTATACACGAACGCACTAATTATTTGCACAGCCAGAACTGAAAAACACATTACACAGAATTTCTAAGAACATTTTAAAATGTCTTAAACACTTCTTTTACCAGAAGAACTGATGAGAAATAAAAACATTAAAGTTTTAACCCCTTTTAGCCACCTGCTGCTTAAAGAACTTCGAAATAAACTAAAATTGTTCGTCTGTGCGGCAACAGGTACACAATACGTCAAAACAATAGAAGATGCGACAAGTCGGAACATGTACATGTTTGGTGTCTCTATCTTTAGTAATTAGTCAAAAGGAGACAACAAATAATTTCGATGTAAACGACGTGATTCGCGTGATCCTGCATTTTGATAGCCAATAGTAAACACGTTATTTTGACATATGGCTTATGTTGCCAACTGGAAAAAAGTTTTAAAAGTTTCTATCAATAGTTTTTGATGTGAAACTGTGAAACATCTCTTTAAATGTTTATCTCGCCTATGCGATAAAATAAGACTTGACTTAAAGGTCTTAGTTACCAGGTCATAAAATCCCAAAAAAAAATAAAAAAAAACTCGCCTATGCGAGGGATAAACTAAGGCGGCCCCTAGTCGATGCAATAACATTGCACAATATATTTTATTGCTCAATAATATTGAAAGGCGCTTTGACTACAAACGATCAATTATATTGCACAACTAGTGTGCAATGTTTTTGTGTTCAGTCGGAGAATAGTGTTTCAATAGTTAGTTTTCAAAGAATTGAACTTTTTCTTCCTGTGGAAACATCTCTTTGTATTTTTTTTTGTAATAGTTGGCACACGAGCAGGCGTATAACCGCCGCGGTAAGCGATTACCACCGCCCATGGACACCCGCAACACCAGAGGCGTCACGATGAGTGCGTTGCAGGTCTTTGGGACGCTTGCCCCACCCTGCCCCAGTTTGGCTACGCCCATGAGCTAGGCTCTGCTTAGTTTGCTGGGTTTAATGAAAATGGTCTACCGTGCGAGAGTGAGATGTTTGAATTTATGATTACTATTACCTACCAATTTTGAGTGCGAAACTACCATTGTTTGTGGGCAACTCTCCCATTTCACCTGTTGATCAGGGTTACCAACAGTATGAACTTGCTCGTACAAATACGAAAATTTTGTGGTGTAAGGTAAGGTGTACTGTACAAGGATGCGATGAGTTTTCTACGATTATATTATATACGAAAAGTTTGATGCATGAAAAATTAAAATTTAAACAAATATCTTATTCTTTTGATTAAAAACTTTTTAAATGCTTGATGCAAAATACGATATCGAGAAAAGAAGTTCGAGGATTGGCAATTCTGCTTTTGACGTTTAATCAAAACCACTACGACACGAAAATGATAAATAAATCGATAGAGTTGTGAAGCTACTGAAGTCGTGCTGTAACTATATTAAGTTATTATTATTATATTAAGAACTAAAACGCGTAGCTTACTGGACGTGGTTCTAAAATAAATGGCAAATATAGAAAGAGCCTCTACAAACATAGATATGGGATATACAGACAAGAATTCAGAATCTTCGCGCTTGGTTGATACGACTCCTGTAACAAAACCAAGTTATATGAATATAGCAAGCAATATATGTGCAGTAATGGTCCTAGGCATACTGATCTATTGCAGTTTCGAGAAAGGAGTTTCGCTTTTCTCATTTCATCCTACTTTAATGACGCTTGGGGTAAGTTTTTAAGAGAAAAATTTAAATTATTTGTTTCACCTAGGTTTCACCCTATAAAAAATATTATTGCTTTATTACAGTGGATTGTGTTCATGACATCTGCAATAAATGCTGTTACTCCTGGCGATTTAGCGACAGAATGGATGCCCATGAGATTAAGGAGTGCGCGTCATTGGGTTCTTCAGTTAGTTACGGCGACAGTAATACTGATAGGATTTATCGTAATCCTCACAAACAAAGTGCTCAACAACGCTTCACATTTTGTGACTCTTCATGCTAAATTTGGATTAGCATCTCTAATTTTCATGATTTTTACTATGACAGGGGGCTTAGGGGCTCTTTATAGTTTGAAATTGAAATATTATCTCGCTCCTCTTTACACTAAACTAATTCACGCCTCTGCTGGTTTACTGACATTTATTTTGGGCATTATAACCATCTTACTTGGGCTCTTTTCCAATTGGTTCAAATTTGGCGATACATTAAGATATGTTAGTTTCACTTTAGTACTGATGGTTATGGTTTTAACAATATTGAGGCCCAGTTTAAAAATATATTTTCGTCTTAAAGAGAGACTTGATGTTGGAAATTAAATAGATGAAACCTTCAATGCTTACATGTAATGGATTCTTTACCATACTTTGAAAAGTAATTATGTTTAACCAAATATAAAGATGACAATTAACATAACTTGGAACAGATAGTTGGTGAGGCCTCTGTGGTAATTTGGTCTAACGATATCAGATTAGTAGAATTTGTTTTAATGAGTTGTTAATTTTATTATAGATTGATATCAGTGACTGTATCGTGAATTCAAGTTTCTAACTAAGTTTTGTGATACTTCTTTTAATATTATGCACAAGCATAATAAATTTGTTATCGTTTTGCTTAAATTTATAAAGACTATTATTGTTATTGTTAGTAATCAGTCTTTCAGTTACTTTAGTAAATAATACACATAGTTTTAATGTGTTTAATGTGGTGCTTATTTTCTCAACTAATAATTTTAAAAATTAGTTTATTTTTTAATGTAAATATATATATATGTAGTTATTCATTAGTAAAGTCTAATTCACACTTATTTTATGTTGAATTAATACTAAGGAATCTTTTTGCAAAATACAAACATGAATTTATAAGTCATATTCATTTAATGATTTTTGTAAAGTGTTTAAGTAGATACTTGATAATAATTATGAAGTACTTAAGAACTTCATATTATTATAACAGTAACAAAACAGTTACAATATTATCATCAGGAAATTAAAATATCCTGTATATTTTGAAGTATTTGTATATCAGATTTATAGGGTAATCTTATATGGT
Source organism: Diaphora mendica (assembly GCA_949125395.1). Taxonomy (NCBI): domain Eukaryota; kingdom Metazoa; phylum Arthropoda; class Insecta; order Lepidoptera; family Erebidae; genus Diaphora; species Diaphora mendica. Next base: position 34,972,790 of record OX421310.1, on the reverse strand, counting down.
TATTACATAATCCCTTTTATGTCAACAGGATATGAAATCCTATAATCTTTACAGCTTCAAGTAAAGGTAATAATATATAACAAAGTATATTTACATTATTAATAAGAGTATAAACTGAGACTTGTGTTATATACATAAAAAATATAATTATACAAAATTCAAATATTATTATATAAATGTATTGTATTCCTTTTTTTCAAAATTTTAAGAGCCCATTTTATTGTAATACTATTTATATAAGAGAAATGTGCGGCTGAAAATTCTTAATCAAACATGTCTACTTATTTCAAACTTATACTGTACTCATTGTAACTTTGTAAGCTTATAAATGTATTCAATATTACAGTGTCTATAATGTAGTATGTGCAACATCTAGTATACATATAAAATGACTTAAGGTAGCTGTTCTAGTAAGCATGTTAGAAAGATAATGTAGTTGGTTTATTTCCAAAATGAGACTAGTCACAAAACATGGGTTCTTGACTTTTACCTTTAAATTCTTGACTAAATATAAGAGAATATTAATGAAATAAAAGAGAGCATATGCAGTGTTCTTAAATAAGGTTTGACAAGAAAAGGAGTCTGCATTGTTCAGTATTGTCGGATGTGAATGACTGGTTAGGTACCCAATCCCTTCAAACTATACTTAAAAAAACCCGATAAAAAACAGTTACCTAACATAATTACAGTTTATTAATGTAGATGCAATAGAAGCTCAGTGGAAAGATGAGTAGGATTAAAAAAAAAACTTAGGCTCAACAGACCTTGTCAGTATTTAGGCTTGGAGTAGTCAAGCACAAATTGTGCACAAATAAACAAAAACAGTTGACAGCAACAATGCCAGGTAATGAGACAATTACTAAGAAGTTTTTGTGTATCTGAATGTCCTTTTTAGGATTATTTGGATAATCTTTTACTAAATCTGTGCCAATATATATTAAAATTAGCCTTTAAAATTTTACATCGATAGTTGACTTTATAGTTACCACTCCACTATGTAAATGTAGTTCTAGATATTTTATTTAGATAAGAATTAAATGAATACTATTTATACAAAAAATGTTTTATCATTGTGTAGTACTATATTTGCTTTGTTCTATGAATGTCTATTTATATTTTAGATACAAATCTGTCTATTCTATCAATCAATAAAGGAATTTGATGAATGATTTATAAATTTTATTTAAATTAATAAGTTTCACTATTTTTGAAAATGGTATTTGTTGCAACAAATTGTATACATAGACTCTTTGGCGCTGAGTAGAGATGTAGCTTCGCTGTGCATCTTCTACCGCATTTACCATGAGGAGTGCTCCGAGGAATTGTTCGGACTGATTCCTGCCGCCTCTTTCCGCCATCGTCGTACGCGGCAGAAGTTTCATACCCATCATCTAGATGGTTGGCAGTCCACAACTGTGCGCTTTTCCAGGAGCTTTCTGCCTCGCGCAACAAAACTGTCGGAATGAACTGTCGCCTGCGGTATTTCCGGACCAATACGACCTTCAAACCTTCAAGAAAAGAGCGTACTCCTTTCTAAAAGGCCGGCAACGCACTTGTGATCGCTTACCATCAGGCGATATGTCTGCTCGTTTTATATCATAAAAAAAACATCCTCAGAACATGTGGGTAATTGACAGGTGCCTAACCAAATATTTTACTGCTAATATCTTTCAAAATATTGTAACTACTTATACCGCCTAGCAACAATAGCAAATGCTTGATAAAAAATATACAAGGTAATAATCTTTCATATTAATATAATTTTGTCTTTCCACATAACTTTGATAACGATCTCGTCCAACTAGGTACTACTACCTATACTAATGAATACTAAGCAGAAATCGAAAAAAAAACAGATTACTATTATAGGAGTAACTGACAATATATTATGTATGATGTAGGTAATAAAGGAACGCGACGAGAACCTAGGTATATCTTCTTTTTCTAGTTTTGGACTACCGCATTGTTGCTAAGTAATAGTTGTATTAAGCAGATCGCGATGGACGTACCCAGTAAAAATGCTCAGGAGTGGGGTAAAATTAAGAAAACTAGATGAATGATTGAGATTCAATAGATTGTTTAATATACGAAGTGGGTGAGGTTACCGGAGCACAAACACACTTCAGCCCCACCCCCACCCCCGTAGATTAAATTCAAGTTCCGGGGTGGGCCAAGCGCCCCACAGTGGTGTGGTGGGTGGATAGTGCGTACTGGGTATATGTGTCTTTGAACCGAGGACATATGACCCACGGCAGTTTTTTAGCGGTGAACGCTCAAATTTGTTTCTTTGTGGGGTTAAAATGAACTAAATGGAGACTCCATTTAGTTCATTTTAACCCCAATCTGAAACCTTTTCTAAAGAGGTCTCAATTTCAGACAGTTGTCCCAGGAAATACTAGCACGGCCGGCATAGAGAGCATCGACCGTACTGTCATCCGCTTAGCAATGAATGCCGCTAGTTTGCAGCATGTCATTGATATGGAGGAGGAACAGAGTAGACGATAGCACACCGCCTTGCGGGACACCAGCATTTACAGGTCAGAGCATTCACCGTAGACTACGACCTTTATGCTTCTACCTGCTAAAAAGCTGGTGACCCATTCGCATAATTTCTCGGGAAGCCCATAGGAAGGGAGCTTCGAAAGAAGCGCTTTGTGCCAGACCCGATCGAAGGCCTTCGCAATGTCCAAACTAACTGCCAAGGCTTCTCCCTTAGTCTCAATCGCCTGTGCCCAGCGATGTGTCAGGTATACCAGAAGATCACCAGTTACCGTAAGGGTCGATTCCCTTACGGAAACCGTACTGCTGATCGCTAAGCAGATGATGATCCTCTAGGTACCGCAAGAGTTGATGGTTAATGATGGACTCCATTATTTTCAAGAAGAGGGAAGATATGGCTATCGGCCTGTTGTTAGACGGATTTGAGCGATCGCCTTTTTTAGGGATCAGGTGGACCAATGCTGCCGTACTGAGCGTTGGTGGAACTAGATATCCAGCATACAGCTCTCGCACTGCGGTATGGTAGGCGGCTCCTGTGCCTCGTCGCCCAAAGTCGAGTTGGACGTAAAGTGTTTTGCCAGAAGATCGGCTTTCTCCTTTGCGTCATAGGTCAACATTATTTCCTATGTGCAGAGGTGGAAAGGATGGCTTACAAAAATTGCCTTTGATAGCCTTGGCAAGAGACCAGAATGCCCGAGTTCCCGAAGGAAGATGCTTAAGCCTATCGCCAATCCTAGCGATGTGCTCCGACTTCGCCCTAGCAATGTCTCTTTTGAGGGACTTGGAGGCAAAGTTGTACTCCTTTTTCAGAGCGCTGATATTTTGATCCCGTACCGCCACCGCGTTAGCCCAGGCTTGGTAAGTTTCTTGCTTCATGCGAGAAGCTTTTCTGGAAGATGGACCAAACCACGGCCGACACTTGACACCATTGGGGACCACAGTGAATGGGATGAAAAGCTCCATCCCTGCAGCACAACATCAGCAACAGAATCAGCAGTGGTGTTGGGATTATCCGGCGAGAAGCACAACTGTCTCCAAGGGTAGGACGCAAAGAAGGATCGCATCCCATCCCAATCTGCTGACTTGTAGTGCCACACCCTATGGCTGCGTGCAACTCGCGATCGGGTCGAGCGTGTGATAGGCACTGTACTCCGGACAATGGTCTGAGGACCCAATACGTTAACGTTAACGCCAGGTGGGGCGTTAACGTATATGCGGTAACCGTTCGGATGAGAAGTCAGCAGAAGGTCCAATAGTGAAGGATTCTGGCCCTCCACATCTGGGACTCGCGTGGGCGTGGTAACCGTGGGCGAAGTCGTAAACAGATCTCGCCGCATGATCCGTTTCACTGGAACTGATCCAGTCGGCGTGGTGGGCGTTAAACTCGCCAAGTACGACGACCTCTGTGGAAGGGATATGCTGCTGCACGAAGTCTGTAGCCAATGTAGCCGTCTGGATGTGCTCAATCAGTCGGTCAGTTTAGGCATCACCGCTATGGGACCTGTAGAGGCACGCATAGACGCGGGGATGGTCGTCGCTGTCTACACCTTAGGCTGAGGCCGCACTACGGTTTTTTCCAGCCAGCGGTTAAACCGCCAAACCGCAAAACCGCCCGAAGCGTACACACTACGGTAAAACCGCGAACAGAGTTGCCCACAGATAAACTAGCTCTCCTTTAGATTGAACTTTTAAAACCACCAGAAAACCAAATCGAAATGAAATGACAGATCTGAGATAATTACTGAGCTTATAAGAAAGCAACTTCAACAGCATGATCTTTTAACTAAATGTGTTGCATTTTCTGGAGTTAATTGTAATACGAACTTCGGTGGAATAGAGCGCCATGGAACCAACAATGTTTTATAATTCCATAAGTTAAAACAAAATCTGAATTCGAAAATAGTTGGTGTGGGATGCTCTGCGCACATTATCAATAACGCACTGCACCACGCATGTGATTGATTGCCAGTAGATGTTGATTCAACAACATCAAAAAAAAAAGTTTTTGCCACTTAAACAAGCCGACCCCAAATAAAATTGGGAATAATAAAGGCTACAGTCTAAAAAGTTCTTAAAGAACTCTCTGACACAGCCGAGGTTGAGTATAAACAGCTTCTCTATCATTCAAAGACGCGTTGGCGAAATCTGTTTCCAGCTATCGAGTGAGTCCTGAATGTGGATTATTTCAAAAGCTTAAAAAAGCCCCTGATCTGATTTTTTTTAAATCGGAGGCATACCTGTTTTGAATGCATTCAATTACTTATGCACATCATTTACTGAAAAATAAAAGCATTAGAAAAAATATATAATTCAACCAACCAGAAGGATACCTACTTGCAACCATTTCGAAAAGCTTGGATGATCGAAATAGAGAAAGTTTCTTGCCATTGAATGTTCAGAGTACATATTCTAAATAAAGAAGATGAAAACACAAAAAAAACTTAATATGACTGCTGATGAAAACTTTAAGCAGATATTTTTTTATTTGTTACTAGCTGTGCCCGCTAATTCGTACACGTGAGATTTGGATTTTCAAGTTATTTTAATTTTTTTACAGTTTAAACCTTTCCTGGACTACGACAAACATTTCAAAACCAAAAACAGCTAAATCAGCCCAGCCGTTCTCGAGTTTTAGCGAGACAAACGAACATCAATTGATTTTTATATAATAATAAGAAGAAGATAAGACTAAAAAACTTAGAGCTTGAATACTGGAATGATATCATATGAGTTTCAACTTAAATATGTTTTTGTCAAATTAGTCTGGTTTAAAAAAAGGTTGTGAAAAATATACTACTTACTGTTCGAAAAGCATTTTCACAACTGTGAGATTTTACTTTTCTATCACTTATTTCGATGAAAAATAACTAAATTTAATTAAACTGAATACCTATGAAAATAAATAAAAGAACTATTTCGACTCATTGAACTATGTATTCTTTTTATTTCGACTAAATAAAATAAAAAAATATAAAATTGATCGGATTATGACCGCAAATATCCGGGGATTTTACGCTTGTTGTCCTGGTTTCTAAATTTTTGAGATGGCCCTATCTCTAGGTCAATGCTTATTATATAAGAATTTATTTAAGAATTTCTTAAAAGTTTTATGAAAATCCTAAAACTTTAGAATACGACATTACAGATTTATGGCGGCATAATACGAGTATAGGGCCCTCAGTTCAGTAACGTCTCTACGGAGGAATCTGCAAGAATGCAATTATCTGAACTGGACTTCGCTCGATATGTAGACACCAAGTATTCCAATTTTGGCAGAGGCAGATAGGGGAGTGTATTAAAAAAAAATCTTATTTGTGTAACGTTAATAGTAACCAAGAGATGAAAAATCCCCTGAAACGTTACAAAAGTAACCTTCTGGCAACACTGGAGAAAACCACCCACGGTTGTCGCGGTTTTAAAATCAGTCGCGGTCAAAAACCGCCAGTGTGGCCGCTTCCATACATTTCCTTTTGTCACAAAATCAGGCTGTTAAAAACCGCGGCGGTTTAGCCGTAGTGCGGCCTCGGCCTTAGATTATAAATAGTAGATACGCTCTAATTGTCTATACATTTTTTAGTTATGTATAAAACCAGCCTGGAAAAAAAAGCGCGGGAAACATCTTTTTGAGCGGGTGTATTTTTTTTGGCTGTTATAAATTTTTAATAATTAGTTTGTATAAAGTATCAGATAAGTTCTTAAATATACATATTATTGTTTATTTATATATGTTAAAAGTTGTAGTATAGTCTTCATCATCATTTGGTAAGTTTTACATACATATTTTTATTTTCATGAACGGGCCAGATGATCCTGGCGGGACTACAGTCCCCCAGGTGTACAATACTGTAACAATAACCTATGCTGGTTCGGGAATGGATACGGAGGGTTCTATAATAGAAACAGATGGATCGGAATCTTCGCGAACCATTTCTAAAAGAAAAAGATCTCTTGCCAGAAAAATTTGTAAACACTGTAATAAAAAGCGTCGACATCATAAATCTTCTTTGACAACTCCACTAAACATAATAGACTGTCAGTGTGAAACTTCTGATTCGGATTTTTTAAAAGTTAAGTCTAATATTACGGATTTCCCTTCACCCCTAATGCCTGTGCCTCCCTCTCAGAGTAGTATTACAAACCCTTTAAAAAAACAATAGATATGAATACTGACAATGTACCAGAAAAAAGTCAACGTAACCCAGTAGGACGAGTTTATTATAGCGCTTCAGATGCCTCACCATTTGTAGTCCATGTGCAGAGAGAGCAAGTGTCTCCTAATGGCAATACTTCCATTCATCCCATATCATTTGGGTATTTTTTAAAGAACAACAATATTAGCAACATCGTAAATGGAAGTGTTAAACGTATTGGTCGAAATAGAGCCACTCTTGCCTTTAGTAATTTTGAGGCTGCTAATGCATTTATTACAAATCCTGCATTAAAAAAAAACAATTACAAAGCTTTTATTCCCTCATTTAACACTACACGCATGGGAGTTATTAGGGGTGTACCAATAAATTGGTCTGAAGAACAACTAAAAGAAAATATTACTGTGCCTATAGGGGCTGGCAATATCTTAAAAGTAAGACGTTTGAAGAGAAAAAGTAATGTCAATACCAATAGTGAATTTGTTCCTATAGAAACTGTGGTTTTAACTTTTGATGGCCAAGTGTTGCCGAAAAGAGTTTTTCTATGTTAAAACGCTCTTCCTGTTGACCTTTACATATTCCCTACTATTCAGTGTTATAAGTGTTGCAGATATGGACATATAAAAAGTCTATGCAGGTCAATGCCCAAGTGTTATAAATGTGGTCAAGACCACTTAGGAGAGACTTGTTCTATCAATGACGATTTTGTTACTTGCTGCCTTTGCTCTGGGCAACACTTTGCCACAAGCAGAAAATGCCCTGAATTTTCGAGACAAAAATCCATAAAGGCATCAATGGCAAAAAATTGCATTTCATATTCTGAAGCTGTAAAATTACACAAACCGATAACCAAATCTTATGCAGATGTACTTACATCTATTGCACCTCAGACTTATAATACTACTCTCTCACACACTATGAATTCTCCTTCTAAAAATCAATTCCATAGAACCTCATACAAGAAAACAGTTTCAATTAACAAAAACTCTCCTCAAATTAATAACACAGGTTATGATCGTGCAGCTCATGAAATATTAATCAAAGATTATAATACTCCATCTCCATCCAATGGATGTGGGTATGGTAATTCTTCTCTTTCAGACATGTCTGTAAGAGAATTAATCATACATCCATCGAGATATTACGTACTACGTACTAGAGGAGCCACTCAAAACCAATTATATGTTCCGTTTATATTTGAATTAAAACTAAAAAGCGCTGCAGCGCAGCCAAACAATAATTAGTAGTCTAATCCAACAGTATTAACAAGCAGCGCTCTATCGCATTCGAGTTGTAGTTTCCTCGCGAGCGAAATGTCATAAGCGCCGTGATTTTCATGGCGCTTACGCGTTTTGGCCAACGAACTGTTGCAAAGATTCGCTTTTATAGAGTAAGCGCCAAACAAGAAAGCAGAACGGATAAATAGCTTTATACCTACGAAGCTTTATTAGGAAATTCACTTTGAGTAAATAGTACTTCAATAGCTTTACCAGTTTCAGTTTTTTTGTAGAATTCATCGAGGTATAAAATATAAAAGCCGAATATTCAATTTTTAAATTATACTTTAATGATAATTTAAATATAATTATTGCAAAAAAAATGTTATGGGTTATTTACGAAGCTATTTTTAACAACATATTATTTTTCCTTATCCAATTAAATACGTTAAATACGTTGTGCATTTAACGTCAGTTAATTCTACCTAAATATCACTTCTGTATGTTTTACTCTAAGTACTCTATGTCGAATGAGGCAACAATGGCGTCTTAAAATATTTTGTTCGTATTTAATTTTAAAACAATTATATCTAGTTAATTACTGGTGAAAAGTTATTCCTTTGTTTTTCTCCGTATTCCTTGTATTATTAGTGCAATATCTCAAGACACAAAATGGCATAATTCACGAGTTTTAGAACGTTTTTAAATGTAAACAATCACACGCTTAGGCCACCGCTTCATCAGAGTGTAGCTAGCAAGCGACTGAAGGAAGTGCGGCGCATGCGCCGCAATTGCATGGAACACATAAACAATTTAGCAAACATTGCTGAAATGTTTATGTAGGCAATTGAAGTCGGAAAGGAAAAGGGATACGAAGGGAAACAAGGGATATTATTGCTACTGGTTGTTGATACTATGGCAATTCCACTGCATTACTGATGGGATTTGATCCATTATCGGTATTATTTGGGATTAATCTATCTGATAGAGAAATAGCAACGTTGGACGGTAAAGGAGAACTGGATTGCGATAATTTATTAATTGCATGTATGCATCGAGATATAATGTATAGAGAAGACGCCACTCATTAGTGCGGTGTTCCATGCAATTGCGGCGCATGCGCCGCACTTCCTTCAGTCGCTTGCTAGCTACACTCTGATGAAGTGGTGGCCTAAGCGTGTGATTGTTTACATTTAAAAACGTTCTAAAACTCGTGAATTATGCCATTTTGTGTCTTGAGATATTGCACTAATAATACAAGGAATACGGAGAAAAACAAAGGAATAACTTTTCACCAGTAATTAACTAGATATAATTGTTTTAAAATTAAATACGAACAAAATATTTTAAGACGCCATTGTTGCCTCATTCGACATAGAGTACTTAGAGTAAAACATACAGAAGTGATATTTAGGTAGAATTAACTGACGTTAAATGCACAACGTATTTAACGTATTTAATTGGATAAGGAAAAATAATATGTTGTTAAAAATAGCTTCGTAAATAACCCATAACATTTTTTTTGCAATAATTATATTTAAATTATCATTAAAGTATAATTTAAAAATTGAATATTCGGCTTTTATATTTTATACCTCGATGAATTCTACAAAAAAACTGAAACTGGTAAAGCTATTGAAGTACTATTTACTCAAAGTGAATTTCCTAATAAAGCTTCGTAGGTATAAAGCTATTTATCCGTTCTGCTTTCTTGTTTGGCGCTTACTCTATAAAAGCGAATCTTTGCAACAGTTCGTTGGCCAAAACGCGTAAGCGCCATGAAAATCACGGCGCTTATGACATTTCGCTCGCGAGGAAACTACAACTCGAATGCGATAGAGCGCTGCTTGTTAATACTGTTGGATTAGACTACTAATTATTGTTTGGCTGCGCTGCAGCGCTTTTTAGTTTTAATTCAAATATAAACGGAACATATAATTGGTTTTGAGTGGCTCCTCTAGTACGTAGTACGTAATATCTCGATGGATGTATGATTAATTCTCTTACAGACATGTCTGAAAGAGAAGAATTACCATACCCACATCCATTGGATGGAGATGGAGTATTATAATCTTTGATTAATATTTCATGAGCTGCACGATCATAACCTGTGTTATTAATTTGAGGAGAGTTTTTGTTAATTGAAACTGTTTTCTTGTATGAGGTTCTATGGAATTGATTTTTAGAAGGAGAATTCATAGTGTGTGAGAGAGTAGTATTATAAGTCTGAGGTGCAATAGATGTAAGTACATCTGCATAAGATTTGGTTATCGGTTTGTGTAATTTTACAGCTTCAGAATATGAAATGCAATTTTTTGCCATTGATGCCTTTATGGATTTTTGTCTCGAAAATTCAGGGCATTTTCTGCTTGTGGCAAAGTGTTGCCCAGAGCAAAGGCAGCAAGTAACAAAATCGTCATTGATAGAACAAGTCTCTCCTAAGTGGTCTTGACCACATTTATAACACTTGGGCATTGACCTGCATAGACTTTTTATATGTCCATATCTGCAACACTTATAACACTGAATAGTAGGGAATATGTAAAGGTCAACAGGAAGAGCGTTTTAACATAGAAAAACTCTTTTCGGCAACACTTGGCCATCAAAAGTTAAAACCACAGTTTCTATAGGAACAAATTCACTATTGGTATTGACATTACTTTTTCTCTTCAAACGTCTTACTTTTAAGATATTGCCAGCCCCTATAGGCACAGTAATATTTTCTTTTAGTTGTTCTTCAGACCAATTTATTGGTACACCCCTAATAACTCCCATGCGTGTAGTGTTAAATGAGGGAATAAAAGCTTTGTAATTGTTTTTTTTTAATGCAGGATTTGTAATAAATGCATTAGCAGCCTCAAAATTACTAAAGGAAAGAGTGGCTCTATTTCGACCAATACGTTTAACACTTCCATTTACGATGTTGCTAATATTGTTGTTCTTTAAAAAATACCCAAATGATATGGGATGAATGGAAGTATTGCCATTAGGAGACACTTGCTCTCTCTGCACATGGACTACAAATGGTGAGGCATCTGAAGCGCTATAATAAACTCGTCCTACTGGGTTACGTTGACTTTTTTCTGGTACATTGTCAGTATTCATATCTATTGTTTTTTTAAAGGGTTTGTAATACTACTCTGAGAGGGAGGCACAGGCATTAGGGGTGAAGGGAAATCCGTAATATTAGACTTAACTTTTAAAAAATCCGAATCAGAAGTTTCACACTGACAGTCTATTATGTTTAGTGGAGTTGTCAAAGAAGATTTATGATGTCGACGCTTTTTATTACAGTGTTTACAAATTTTTCTGGCAAGAGATCTTTTTCTTTTAGAAATGGTTCGCGAAGATTCCGATCCATCTGTTTCTATTATAGAACCCTCCGTATCCATTCCCGAACCAGCATAGGTTATTGTTACAGTATTGTACACCTGGGGGACTGTAGTCCCGCCAGGATCATCTGGCCCGTTCATGAAAATAAAAATATGTATGTAAAACTTACCAAATGATGATGAAGACTATACTACAACTTTTAACATATATAAATAAACAATAATATGTATATTTAAGAACTTATCTGATACTTTATACAAACTAATTATTAAAAATTTATAACAGCCAAAAAAAATACACCCGCTCAAAAAGATGTTTCCCGCGCTTTTTTTTCCAGGCTGGTTTTATACATAACTAAAAAATGTATAGACAATTAGAGCGTATCTACTATTTATAATCTAAGGCCGAGGCCGCACTACGGCTAAACCGCCGCGGTTTTTAACAGCCTGATTTTGTGACAAAAGGAAATGTATGGAAGCGGCCACACTGGCGGTTTTTGACCGCGACTGATTTTAAAACCGCGACAACCGTGGGCGGTTTTCTCCAGTGTTGCCAGAAGGTTACTTTTGTAACGTTTCAGGGGATTTTTCATCTCTTGGTTACTATTAACGTTACACAAATAAGATTTTTTTTTAATACACTCCCCTATCTGCCTCTGCCAAAATTGGAATACTTGGTGTCTACATATCGAGCGAAGTCCAGTTCAGATAATTGCATTCTTGCAGATTCCTCCGTAGAGACGTTACTGAACTGAGGGCCCTATACTCGTATTATGCCGCCATAAATCTGTAATGTCGTATTCTAAAGTTTTAGGATTTTCATAAAACTTTTAAGAAATTCTTAAATAAATTCTTATATAATAAGCATTGACCTAGAGATAGGGCCATCTCAAAAATTTAGAAACCAGGACAACAAGCGTAAAATCCCCGGATATTTGCGGTCATAATCCGATCAATTTTATATTTTTTTATTTTATTTAGTCGAAATAAAAGGAATACATAGTTCAATGAGTCGAAATAGTTCTTTTATTTATTTTCATAGGTATTCAGTTTAATTAAATTTAGTTATTTTTCATCGAAATAAGTGATAGAAAAGTAAAATCTCACAGTTGTGAAAATGCTTTTCGAACAGTAAGTAGTATATTTTTCACAACCTTTTTTTAAACCAGACTAATTTGACAAAAACATATTTAAGTTGAAACTCATATGATATCATTCCAGTATTCAAGCTCTAAGTTTTTTAGTCTTATCTTCTTCTTATTATTATATAAAAATCAATTGATGTTCGTTTGTCTCGCTAAAACTCGAGAATGGCTGGGCTGATTTAGCTGTTTTTGGTTTTGAAATGTTTGTCGTAGTCCAGGAAAGGTTTAAACTGTAAAAAAATTAAAATAACTTGAAAATCCAAATCTCACGTGTACGAATTAGCGGGCACAGCTAGTAACAAATAAAAAAATATCTGCTTAAAGTTTTCATCAGCAGTCATATTAAGTTTTTTTTGTGTTTTCATCTTCTTTATTTAGAATATGTACTCTGAACATTCAATGGCAAGAAACTTTCTCTATTTCGATCATCCAAGCTTTTCGAAATGGTTGCAAGTAGGTATCCTTCTGGTTGGTTGAATTATATATTTTTTCTTATGCTTTTATTTTTCAGTAAATGATGTGCATAAGTAATTGAATGCATTCAAAACAGGTATGCCTCCGATTTAAAAAAAATCAGATCAGGGGCTTTTTTAAGCTTTTGAAATAATCCACATTCAGGACTCACTCGATAGCTGGAAACAGATTTCGCCAACGCGTCTTTGAATGATAGAGAAGCTGTTTATACTCAACCTCGGCTGTGTCAGAGAGTTCTTTAAGAACTTTTTAGACTGTAGCCTTTATTATTCCCAATTTTATTTGGGGTCGGCTTGTTTAAGTGGCAAAAACTTTTTTTTTTGATGTTGTTGAATCAACATCTACTGGCAATCAATCACATGCGTGGTGCAGTGCGTTATTGATAATGTGCGCAGAGCATCCCACACCAACTATTTTCGAATTCAGATTTTGTTTTAACTTATGGAATTATAAAACATTGTTGGTTCCATGGCGCTCTATTCCACCGAAGTTCGTATTACAATTAACTCCAGAAAATGCAACACATTTAGTTAAAAGATCATGCTGTTGAAGTTGCTTTCTTATAAGCTCAGTAATTATCTCAGATCTGTCATTTCATTTCGATTTGGTTTTCTGGTGGTTTTAAAAGTTCAATCTAAAGGAGAGCTAGTTTATCTGTGGGCAACTCTGTTCGCGGTTTTACCGTAGTGTGTACGCTTCGGGCGGTTTTGCGGTTTGGCGGTTTAACCGCTGGCTGGAAAAAACCGTAGTGCGGCCTCAGCCTAAGGTGTAGACAGCGACGACCATCCCCGCGTCTATGCGTGCCTCTACAGGTCCCATAGCGGTGATGCCTAAACTGACCGACTGATTGAGCACATCCAGACGGCTACATTGGCTACAGACTTCGTGCAGCAGCATATCCCTTCCACAGAGGTCGTCGTACTTGGCGAGTTTAACGCCCACCACGCCGACTGGATCAGTTCCAGTGAAACGGATCATGCGGCGAGATCTGTTTACGACTTCGCCCACGGTTACCACGCCCACGCGAGTCCCAGATGTGGAGGGCCAGAATCCTTCACTATTGGACCTTCTGCTGACTTCTCATCCGAACGGTTACCGCATATACGTTAACGCCCCACCTGGCGTTAACGTTAACGTATTGGGTCCTCAGACCATTGTCCGGAGTACAGTGCCTATCACACGCTCGACCCGATCGCGAGTTGCACGCAGCCATAGGGTGTGGCACTACAAGTCAGCAGATTGGGATGGGATGCGATCCTTCTTTGCGTCCTACCCTTGGAGACAGTTGTGCTTCTCGCCGGATAATCCCAACACCGCTGCTGATTCTGTTGCTGATGTTGTGCTGCAGGGATGGAGCTTTTCATCCCATTCACTGTGGTCCCCAATGGTGTCAAGTGTCGGCCGTGGTTTGGTCCATCTTCCAGAAAAGCTTCTCGCATGAAGCAAGAAACTTACCAAGCCTGGGCTAACGCGGTGGCGGTACGGGATCAAAATATCAGCGCTCTGAAATAGGAGTACAACTTTGCCTCCAAGTCCCTCAAAAGAGACATTGCTAGGGCGAAGTCGGAGCACATCGCTAGGATTGGCGATAGGCTTAAGCATCTTCCTTCGGGAACTCGGGCATTCTGGTCTCTTGCCAAGGCTATCAAAGGCAATTTTTGTAAGCCATCCTTTCCACCTCTGCACATAGGAAATAATGTTGACCTATGACGCAAAGGAGAAAGCCGATCTTCTGGCAAAACACTTTACGTCCAACTCGACTTTGGGCGACGAGGCACAGGAGCCGCCTACCATACCGCAGTGCGAGAGCTGTATGCTGGATATCTAGTTCCACCAACGCTCAGTACGGCAGCATTGGTCCACCTGATCCCTAAAAAAGGCGATCGCTCAAATCCGTCTAACAACAGGCCGATAGCCATATCTTCCCTCTTCTTGAAAATAATGGAGTCCATCATTAACCATCAACTCTTGCGGTACCTAGAGGATCATCATCTGCTTAGCGATCAGCAGTACGGTTTCCGTAAGGGAATCGACCCTTACGGTAACTGGTGATCTTCTGGTATACCTGACACATCGCTGGGCACAGGCGATTGAGACTAAGGGAGAAGCCTTGGCAGTTAGTTTGGACATTGCGAAGGCCTTCGATCGGGTCTGGCACAAAGCGCTTCTTTCGAAGCTCCCTTCCTATGGGCTTCCCGAGAAATTATGCGAATGGGTCACCAGCTTTTTAGCAGGTAGAAGCATAAAGGTCGTAGTCTACGGTGAATGCTCTGACCTGTAAATGCTGGTGTCCCGCAAGGCGGTGTGCTATCGTCTACTCTGTTCCTCCTCCATATCAATGACATGCTGCAAACTAGCGGCATTCATTGCTAAGCGGATGACAGTACGGTCGATGCTCTCTATGCCGGCCGTGCTAGTATTTCCTGGGACAACTGTCTGAAATTGAGACCTCTTTAGAAAAGGTTTCAGATTGGGGTAGACTCCATTTAGTTCATTTTAACCCCACAAAGAAACAAATTTGAGCGTTCACCGCTAAAAAACTGCCGTGGGTCATATGTCCTCGGTTCAAAGACACATATACCCAGTACGCACTATCCACCCACCACACCACTGTGGGGCGCTTGGCCCACCCCGGAACTTGAATTTAATCTACGGGGGTGGGGGTGGGGCTGAAGTGTGTTTGTGCTCCGGTAACCTCACCCACTTCGTATATTAAACAATCTATTGAATCTCAATCATTCATCTAGTTTTCTTAATTTTACCCCACTCCTGAGCATTTTTACTGGGTACGTCCATCGCGATCTGCTTAATACAACTATTACTTAGCAACAATGCGGTAGTCCAAAACTAGAAAAAGAAGATATACCTAGGTTCTCGTCGCGTTCCTTTATTACCTACATCATACATAATATATTGTCAGTTACTCCTATAATAGTAATCTGTTTTTTTTTCGATTTCTGCTTAGTATTCATTAGTATAGGTAGTAGTACCTAGTTGGACGAGATCGTTATCAAAGTTATGTGGAAAGACAAAATTATATTAATATGAAAGATTATTACCTGAGGCGAAGACAGCTGACATTGTCTCCGAGGTAAACGCACGTCTCTTTCCGGCGTTAGAGATGAAAGAGTGTTCAAGTCCGTACCCAGGATAAGCGAGGTAGGATGTGTGAGCTGGAGACGAAACATTTTTAGAGTATTTGTAATATTTGTAATGATGAGAGATAGATGCGGCGCAAGCGCCGCGTCTATATCTCGCTTACACTTCAAGTCTTAAATGTAACGCCTCAGAGCGAGGTAACGGTAACACATGTGTCATTCATTTTTCGTACGTGCAGCCGGCTCCATCGAATTAATAAAAGACGTTGTCACGTCAAAAAGATGGTCGGCTACGTGTAGCCAGCGCATAAAATATTATAGCCGCTCGGTAAGAAAGATAGCCCCATCGGCGCTTAATAGCCCCATCTGGCAACACTGATTACAACACCTACACTACACGTTGACGGCCACCAAAGCATGAATACAGTGCAGTACTATTAGTTATTCTGAGACAGTGCTCGCTTCAGAATCGGTGCTTGGTGTGGGTGGAGCAGAGGGGTGGAACTCAAGACACCGAACTAGTTGAACAACCTACCTCCTAATGGAAAAAAAGATACATGCATATTTATTTATAAAACTGCATAATATTGAGGTGTAATAAGTCATATCATAGGTATATACCTAATTACTATATAGTTTTTGGTTCCCCTCCACCTGTTTGTATGTCGGATATCGATATATACCTACACAAATTATTGCTATTGGTCAGTAATAGTAAATTCATTTTCAAAATCGATTCAGTAGATCCATGGTATAACAATATAGTAGATCCAGATAATTATTACCTTATCTAAGTACAACCTCATAAACCTAGAAAAACCTACCTCTATAATTATAAAAAGATGAAAATTAAATCATGTTCACTTTTCAAACACTTCAGTGACTTGGATTAATTTTAGAAGAGTTGGCAACACTGAATGTCTTGTCTTATCAGTTTCGTTTGACGTTTCGTCCCTTACGTTCCGGTTCATGTTCATTCAAGACAAAATATTAGTTTCCCAGAGTACTGCAGAGTACGTTGTTGTTTCATACGAGCACTCACAAAACTTAGTTCACGTTTTACGTGTGTGTTTAATACTTGCGAAAATTATGAAATAGTAAGTCCTTCTTTTTGAATCTTAGATAAAGGCATTTAAGGTTAAAGTATGTATACACTGTTCAAAATGTTATCATTTCTATTTTTTTTTGTAAAATATTTATTTAAGGTTAAAAGAAGACTACAATTTATTTTTCGACTTGCAAAAACACACGTTTACTCAATTTTTAAAAGTACACGTTCTAATAATTAGATAATAATTCAAATATAATGACAAATATAAGTTTCCTTGACTTTGCGAGTATTTGCTATCATTTATATTGGTAGATAAACATTGCACTTGTAGATATACATATTGTTTTATATTTTTTTAGCATGTAACTGAAAATACTGTTAGTCACAACCTGTAAACAATGGCTCATTCTTCAGAATCCACCGGCAATTTAAAAAGTGGTCTTATAGACTTCACAGCTGGCTCATTAGGTGAGTATTTCGTTGTGTGCCTTAAGTCGGGTCTCCACCGAACAAAAGTTGTCAATTTTTTACCCACTTCTAAAAGGAGGAGGTTCTCAATTTCATCGGTATTTTTTGTGTTGCCAACACGTGTTGGTGACAAACATTGTTGTAAAGCCAATCTCCACCGAACAAAATTTGGCAACTTTTGTGTTGTCAACCTTGTTTCTGTTGTCAAATTTCGCCAATAAGCAAGTCACATTAATTTATTTATTTAATTTTTCCTGCTCTTTACATTGCATGAGGGGACTTAACGCCAAATAAAAAAGCTTTGTTTCAATAAATAAGTAAATATACCATACATAATACTATTATGTACATTATGTATGTGTAACTGAATCTCTGTTTAGTAAGTACAAGTAAAATTTTAACAAAATAATAAACCGACTTCAGGAACGACTAAATCAATCGATTTCTCTAGGATGCCATCATCAAATCTTAGTGTCCTAATCATGGTACCACCATTGGGATATCTACTTTCCATTTAAAAAGGAATCATCAAAATTGGTTCATAAACGACGAAGTTATCCGTGAACAGAAAAATAATAATATGTATATGGTGGAATTGAGAACCTCCTCCTTTTTGAAGTCGGTTAAAAATGGGGACAATACTTCTGTATATCATGTCTGGTAGAGTTTGTAGACAATTTCTTTCAACAGGCTTGGTTGGTAGAAATCCTCACATAGTATTGTATTACACAGTAAAACAAACTAATAAAAATTTAAAAATAAAAGAAGAATGTGTAGAGTTAGAGTAAATGATTATTTGAAGACCAAAGATCTTTGCTATAGTTCCAATTAACAACTCATAACGTCAAACTGCTGGGCTGGGGTCTCCTCTCAGGAGAGGGTTAAGGCCATACGCCCCCACGCTGGCCTAGTACGAAATTTCAAAAGTTCCTTTCTTAGTGCTCACTTACTATGTTATATAAAGAACCTACATGCAAAATTTCAGGATTCTAGGTTCAGCGGTTTGGGTTGAGCGTTGATATCTGGGTATGTCAGTCAGTCAGTCACCTTCCTCTTTTATATATAGATTATTAAATAAATTTTATTTCATTAAGTACAGAATTATGCTTAAACCCTCATTTAAAAAAAATAGGTTACCACACACTGCCATGTCAGTAGGAGCAATATATGGATAACATAATTATCTGGCTATTAAAATGGGTATTATGGATATCAATCATTCATGCCCAATTGCCCATATACCCATTTTAACTCATAGCACATTCAACTAAACTTTATTTAAAGTTTAGTTGAATGTGCTATGAGTTAAAATGGGTATATAAGGCGGGCAGGTAGGGGCTGCCCCCCCCTAGAGCTGTGATTTGATGCATATTTGAATTTAAAGAAACATTGAGTATGGAAATAATAATGCCAGCTACTCGTATCAATCAATCAATATTCGAAATCAGATCATCCTAACAGATCTACGCTCAGAAATGGTTAATACCACAAGACCATATTTATTAGCTTCATGAGGGGTACCGCGAGGCGCGGAGGATTCTGAAGCTGGCCATTTGCCGCGCCAAGGAGGAGAAGAGAAAGGAGATGCTGGAGGGTCTCGACCGTGACCCCTGGGATCGCCCACACCGTGCGGTGCGACAGAAGCTTCGCACGTTGGGCCCCCCCCTTACCGAGACTCTCTAGCCTAGCTTCCTGCAGGAAGTGGTCGAGGGCCTTTTCCCGCAGCGGGCGGAGCACACACCCCCGTCGATGGCCTACGCGGTCGGGGACGACGGGGGTAGAGAGGACGATGTGCCGCCCGTTAGGGAATCGGAGGTTGGGGCGGCTGTTCTTCGGATCCGTTCCAAGAACACCGCCCCCGGGCCGGACGGGATACCAGCCCGAGTGATGGCCCGAGCCCTCGACCATATGTCGGACCGCCTCAGGGAGGTGTTGGACGCTAGCCTGGCGTCCGGACGCTTTCCTGAGTGCTGGAAATGCGGGAAGCTGGTCCTGTTGAGAAAGCCGGGACGGCCTGCCGATTCGGTCGCGGCCTATAGGCCCATCGTGTTGCTGGACGAGGCGGGTAAACTTTTTGAGAGGATACTCTCTGCCCGCATCGTCCGGCACCTTTGCGAGGTGGGGCCTGACCTGTCGGACGCCCAATTCGGATTCCGAGAGGGGCGTTCGACGGTCGATGCCGTGATGCGCCTTAGGGCCGTGACCGAAGAGGCAGTGAGCTGTGGCGGCGTGGTGTTGGCGGTGTCCTTGGACATCGCCAACGCCTTCAATAGTCTGCCATTTAGCTGCATCAGGGAAGCACTCCACTACCACGGGGTGCCAGAGTACCTGAGGCGGCTAGTGGCAGACTATTTAGAGGAGCGTACTGTCGTGTACGAGGACCGAGAGGGCGTCTTGAGACGGCGACCCATGTCGTGCGGCGTTCCTCAGGGGTCTGTCCTTGGACCACTCCTGTGGAACGTGGGGTACGACTGGGTCCTTCGGAGATGTCTGCCCCCCGGGCTGGGCGTAATTTGTTACGCCGATGACACGTTGGTCACGGCCCGGGGAGCGAACTTCCAAGAGGCGGCGTGCCTGGCCACCAGGGGAGTTTCTCTGGTGGTCGGGCGCATCGAGGCGCTGGGCTTGCGGGTGGCCCTGGACAAGACGGAGGCCCTGTTATTTCATGGGCCCCGTCGTGGTCCGCCCCCCGGCGCCTCCATAGAGGTCAACTCGGTCCTCGTACCGGTTCGGGCCCAGATAAGGTATCTGGGCCTGATCCTCGACGGTAGGTGGCTCTTCGACGAGCACTTCCGACAGCTTGGTCCGAAGCTGGTCGACGCTGCCCTTGCCCTTGGGCGACTTTTGCCCAATTTGGGTGGAGCCAGCGTCGCAACGCTACTCCTCTACACGGGGTTGGTCCGGTCGATGGCGCTATATGGCGCACCGGTGTGGGTGGCGGCTCTGACTGCCCTTAATAAGGCGCGCCTCTGGCGGCCTCAGAGGGTATTGGCAGTCAGAGCCATACCCGTATACCACACGGTGTCGACCGAGGCGGCGTGCGCCCTGGCCGGAACACCCCCGTGGGATTTGGAGGCGGAAGTGCTCGCCGAAGTTTATCGACGGGTGGCTGAATATCGGGCGGAGTATGGCCATCGCCCTCCGCCCGAAGAAGTACGCGAGTGGCGTGAAGCCGCCCGTCGAGCCACTATGGCTAGATGGTCGTTCCGGCTGGAGACACCACGTGCTGGCTTTGCCGCCGTGGAGGCTCTCCAGCCGGTCATCCTCGAGTGGGCAGAGCGGCAGCACGGGACCCTTTCCTTCCGACTGACACAGGTCCTTTCCGGGCACGGTTGCTTCGGTAAGTACCTGCACTCGGTCGCCAGGAGGGAATTGAGTCCCGCCTGCCACCACTGCGACTGCAGTGAGGACTCGGCCCAGCATACGCTGGCGATTTGCCCCGCTTGGGCACCGCAGCGTCGGGCCCTCACTGCAGTCATCGGAGGAGATCTCTCGCTACCGGCCGTCATACGCTCCATGGCCGGTAGCGACAGCAGTTATACCGCGGTCGCAACCTTCTGCGAAGATGTAATCTTGCAGAAGGAGGTGGCGGAGAAGGCCCGGGAGGATGATATCCACTCGGACCCAATCCGCCGCCGGCGAACCGGGCGGCGGAGGCGCGCCTATCAGCGCCTCATGCCACCCTGAGTGTGGCCGCGGATGGTCGGGACGGGCTTTCCCCTACATCCGCACACTAATAACTGCAGTTCCCGGATTCCTCCCTTCACAGGTGCAGAGTGGCACACCGTGTGGTTTTAGTCGGTTCGAGTCCGACACACCGCCCCGCCGCAAGCCCCGGTGGGGTGACGGTCCTAGGGGATTTCCATACGTTAAAAAAAAAAAAAAGTTGTCAGTATATTTGAGGGCACTGACTTCCCAATAATGATTGCCATAGATGTTCATGACAACCGGGACCGACGGCTTAACGTGCTCTCCGAGACGCGGGCGGGAAACACTGCTATCTTCCATACTCCTAGCTGTTATTAAGAATTTCTTGTAAGAAAAACCCAACAGTAATCTGACCCGGGAATCGAACCCGAGACCTCTTGATACGCCGACTGCGTATCAAGAGGTCTCGGGTTCGATTCCCGGGTCTAGCTCTTTTTACGCTAACCACTAGACCAACGAGGCAATACTTACTGCATATTTATGTAATATTTGTTTTGAAAAATTTATTATTGAAAATTTAATATAATTTTATTTTATTAATTTAATATACTTCAATATTTTTGTATAGGTGGTGTAGCTGTAGTGTATGTTGGCCAGCCACTAGATACAGTTAAAGTAAAAATGCAGACATTCCCACAACTGTATAATAAGGGCATGTGGAATTGTTTGAAGGTGACACTGAAGAATGATGGTGTAATCAGGGGTTTATACGCTGGTACAACACCAGCAATTATGGCCAATGTAGCTGAGAATTCTGTATTGTTTGCGGCATACGGCTATTGCCAGAAATTTGTATGCAGACTCTCTGGCGTTGAGGTAAAATATTATATATTTTTTTATTTTCCTAAATGCTTAGAATTTGTTTTTCATACCATTTCAGAATTAAAATATAGTAATATATCCATGTACGTATTCGTGTTGTAACAATCCTTTGATTGAAAAGAATGTATTCTCAGGATATAGATACAAATGTCACATTTTTGAGGCCTGAGTACATAAATTGTATATGTATGAATATATCTTACTAGCTTTTGCACGCAGCTTCGCTCACGCAGACTTTCATCCCCTGATTTACCCCCTTAGGGATGGAGTTTAGTAAAATCCGTTCTTAGCGGATGTCTACACCCTATAAGGAACCTACCTGCCAAATTTCAAGTTTGTAGGTGTTATAGTTTCTGAGATTTCGTGATTAATAAGTGAGTGGTATTTCGCTTTGATATATATAGATATTATTATATAAAATTCTCGTGTCACAATGTTAGTTACCATACTCCTCTGAAACGGCTGGACCGATCTTTATAAAATTTGGTGTGCATATCGGGTTCGGGTAGGTCTGAGAATCGACCAACATCTATTTTTTAAACCCTATTTTTTTACCCGACTGCGAAAGGAGGGTTATGTTTTTCGAGTGTATGTATGTAAGTATGTATGTATGTATGTACATTTCTTTGGCACGCCCTAGAGCCTAAACGGCTTGTCGTATTTTTATGTGAGTGGTGTCAATAGATTCGTCTTAGTCGTGAGAGTGACACTGGGTACATCAAAATAAAAAAAAAATAAAAAAGGTTTTTGGCGCCAAAAAGTAATATAAAAAAAAAGTTTTCAAAATACATCGAGCATTGTATCAAAATAAAGATTTTTTTACGAATATACACACATCAAAAGTGTCTAGGGATCAACATATGTGTCTAGGGATCAACATATATTTTTGCAATAACTTTTCTCCTGATTGATATTAATTAAAATTTTCTTTAAATATTCATCAAATAAAGTGTTTTCGTTTGTCACAGTAACGATAAACCAAGTCATCTTTGCATTAATAAAGAAATTTGCCATTTTCCTAATAAAAGGATTTTTGACATTTGAACCACTAACATTAAAGTTCGAAAAAAAGACTGAAATAACAGTTTTCTTTAAAATTTTATAAGGTAACTTAAACAATTAATAATCCGTGTTTCTACCGCGAACACTAACACAAGAACATCGGTTTGGCATATTCAAAATGAGTTCATCCAAATCACGCTGTGGAATGGCCGCCCATGTTCGTTGCAACAACAAAAAAAGGTCTTCTTGCGACTGGATACCCTCCATATTCGGCAGAGCTCTTCTCTGTAGCATATCCCATGCATGCTCAATCGGGTTCAAGTCTGGCGACTGAGCAGGCCAGGGCCAAAGCCACATCTCAATCTCAAGAAATCCGCATAAAAATGCTTGATCCCTAGACACTTTTGATGTGTGTATATAAATCTTATATATGTTTTTATTGTTAAATATTGACGCAGTCGGGTTTTTTATTTTTAATAATTTGTACTTGTTAAATGGCAAAACAACGTTTGCCGGATCAGCTAATCTATCTATATATATAAAAGAGTAAGGTGACTGACTGACTGACTGACTGACATACCCAGCGATCAACGCACAGCCCAAACCGCTGAACCTAGAATGCTGAAATTTTGCATGTAGGTTCTTTATATAACGTAAGTGAGCACTAAGAAAGGAATTTTTGAAATTCCACCCCTAAGGGAGTGAAATAGGGGTTGTAAGTTTGTATGGAAGTTGGTCATTTTTTAAGTAAGAAACATGAAACTTTACTTTTGGGCTACTGATTAAAAAAGAGTAGATACGTATTTAAACGTTTCTGGATATTCAACCCCTAAGGGGTTAAATAGGGGTTGTTATTTCGTATATAGGTCAGTCTGGAAGTCCGTCATTTTTGAAGTTATAAACATGAAACTTTATTTTTTGACTGCTGATTAAAAATGAATTGATACGTGTTTCAGCGTTTCTGTATATTCTACCCCTAAGGGGTGAAATAGGGGTGAAAGTTTGTATGGAAGTTTGTCACTTTTTAAGTTACAATCATGAAACTTTATTTTTAGGCTACTGATTAAAAAAGAGTAGACACGTATTTAAGCGTTTCTGGATATTCTACCCTTAAGGGGGTGATATAGGGGTTGAAAGTTTGTATGGAAGTCCGTAATTTTTTAAATAAGAAATATGAAACTTTATTTTTGGGCTATTAAATAAAAATGATTAGATACGTATTTAGGAGTTTTTGGATACTATGCCCCTAAAGGGGTGAAATAGGGGTTGAAAGTTTGTAAGGAAGTCCGTCATTTTAAGTGAGAAACATGAAAATTTAGTTTTGGGCTACTGATTAAAAATGAGTAGGTACGTATTGAAGCGTTTCTGGATATTCTTCCCCTAAGGGGTGAAATAGGGGTTGTTATTTCGTATATAGGTCAGTCTGGAAGTCCGTCATTTTTGAAGTTAGAAACATAGAACTTTATTTTTGGCCTACTAAACAAAAATGATTAGATACGTATTCAGGAGTTTTTGGATATTATGCCCCTAAAGGGGTGAAATAGGGGTTGAAAGTTTGTAAGGAAGTCCGTCAGCTTTTAAGTGAGAAACATGAAAATTTAGTTTTGGGCTACTGATTAAAAATGAATTGATACGTGTTTCAGCGTTTCTGAATATTCTACCCCTAAGGGGGTGAAATAGGGGTTGTAAGTTTGTATGGAAGTTCGTCATTTTTTAAGTAAGAAACATGAAACTTTATTTTTGGGCTACTGATTAAGAAAGAGTAGATACGTATTTAAGCGTTTCCTGATATTCTACCCCTAAGAGGTTAAATAGGGGTTGTTATTTCGTATATAGGTCACTCTGGAAGTCCGTCACTTTTGAAGTTAGAAACATGAAACCTTATTTTTGGGCTACTAAATAAAAATTATTAGATACATATTCAGGAGCTTTTGGATATTATGCCCCTAAAGGGGTGAAATAGGGGTTGAAAGTTTGTAAGAAAGTCCGTCATTTTTTAAGTGAGAAACATGAATATTTAGTTTTGGGCTACTGAATTAAAATGAATTGATACGTGTTTCAGCGTTTCTGAATATTCTACCCCTAAGGGGGTGAAATAGGGGTTAAAAGTTTGTATGGAAGTTCGTCATTTTTTAAGTAAGAAACATTAAACTTTATTTTTGGGGTACTTATTTAAAATGAATAGATACGTATTTAAACGTTTCTTAATATTCTACCCCTAAGGGGGTGGAATAGAGGTTGAATTTTTTTATGGAAGTTCGTCATTTTTTAAGTTCGAATCATGAAACTTTATTTTTAGGCTACTGATTAAAAAAGAGTAGATATGTATTTAAGCGTTTCTGGATATTCTACCCTTAAGAGGGTGAAATAGGGGTTTTAAATAAATAATAATTAATTTTTTAAATAATAAATATGAAACTTTATTTTTGGGCTATTAAATAAAAATGATTAGATACGTATTTAGGAGTTTTTGGATAGTATACAGATACATATTTAAGCGTTTCTGGATATTCCACCCCTGAGGGGGTGAAATAGGGGTTGAAATTTCGTATATAGGTTATTCTGGAAGTGGAAGTCCGTCATTCTTGATGTTAGAAACATGCAACTTTATTTATGGCTACTGATTAAAAATGAGTAGATACGTATGTACGAACATGTTCTACCGGAACCGGTTGTAGTTCACGGTGCCCTTCTTGAAGTTGTTCAAAAATATGTGTGGTAGCTCGGGCAGACTTTGCAGTTAAGTAGAAAAAACTTCAAGGACAAGGTGAACAGGAGAATTCAGCCGGATTGGGCAGCGTTTGGGAAACTTCGTCGGGTCTTTTCATCGTCAATCACACAGTGCCTAAATACGAAAGTCATCATCAATCAATACGTCCTACATGTCATGACATACGGTGCCGAAACGTGGACACTTACGACACGGCTGGTCCACAAGTTCAAAGTCGCTCATAGCTATGGAGAGGGCTATAATAATAATAATGATTTATTTTTCTCATCAGAAAAGCTCAACGTTTCTCTAAGGGATCGCATCAAGAATGAGGTGATCTGGTAGAGAACCAAGGTCATTGACATAGCCCACAGGATAAGCAAGCTGAAGTGACAGTGGTCTGGCCATATTAGCCGCAGAACTGATAACCGTTGGGGTAAACGGGTTCGTGAGTGGTGACCGCGTCTTGGCAAACGTAGCGTAGAACGTCTACAGGCCAGGTGGAATAATGATCTGCCCAAGACGGCTGGCAGGAGCTGGATAAGTGAAGCTTAGGATCGAACCAAGTGGCGTGCAAATGGAGATGACTATGTCCAGCAGTGGACTGCGATGATCATGATGAGATACGTATTTAAGCGTTTCTGGATATTCTATCCCTAGGCTAGGCAGGAAGACCGTCATTTTTTAATTTAGCAGCCTGAAACTTTGTCTTCAGGCTTTTGATTACGAATAAATGAATACTTATATCAGCATTTATGGGAATTCTATTCCTAAAAGGGTTAAAATAAGGGTCGAAAGTGTGTATGAAAATCAATTTTAATGGACTATTGATTATAAATAAATACGTTTAAAAACATGAACACAGTATTTATAGATACTTACACAGTTTTAATTAAATACATAATAATATAATTAACTTCCACGCGAGCAAAGCCGCGGGCAACAGCTAGTCTTATCATAAAAATGGTCAAATAATAATAATAATATGATTATGAACTTTTTTGTTTATACTATTAATAAGTCACTTCAATGTATGTGTATTCAGACATTAAATTAGTAAAAATCCTCTGGAATTTTTTAACGTAAACAAAATATAATACAGTAAAAAATCTTACTAAAATCTGCTAAAAAGTAACGTTAACTAATACATAAATGTACGGATACGATTTACGAATATCCGACGCATCCACAGGACACGCGCTAAAGGGCTGCCACAGTTGAACGGCCACTATGTACTGTACCTATGCATCTGTCCATTCTATCATGTATTACGTAAAAACATTAAGTTTACTTAATTCATACTGCGTTACGTTCAAGATAAATTAGTCATATCTTTGAAACCCATTTAATAGATAAAGATGATATAAATGTGATGTCATGTTATCTTACAGTTTATTTTTAAATTAAATAGTTTACTATTGATAAATATAATTCCTGAGTAATGCGCATTTTAAACTGAGTAAATTTTAACGTTACTTCGTACCTGCTATACCTAATTTAATATAACTTTTTAGTCGACTATGAGCTAAAAGGGTAATAGTTTTGGCAATCTATGTACATTTGTATGTTCTGCCTTAAACTACTGAATGGATTTTAATGAACGACGTGTCAATAGATTCGTAATAATGGCCCGGGAGCTTCGATCAAATATATTTGATAATAATAAATATATTTGATCGAAGCCCGGGAGACATAAATAATAATAAATATTTCGGACATCTAACACACAACGCCGCGCCGCCGCGCCGTCTAGTCCCAAGCTAAGCAGAGCTTGTGTTATGGGTAGACTACTAGAATAACTGATATAAATAGATATATACTTTTTTTGTAAATAATTTCACTTTATACATAGAAAACACCCGAACTCCGAAACAAATATTAGCAGATCACACAAACATTTGGTCCGACCCGGGAATCGAACCCGAGACCTCAAGCACAGCAGTCGCATACGCTACCACTGCGCCACCGAGGCAGTTTACATAGGCTTCGTATACAGGGTTACTCGTAACATGTAGTAACCCCTTTAAGGGGTGATAGTAGAGATCATTAGCTATCAAATTGTCCTCGGGTAAATGTGTCAAAAATGTACCGTTTTGGAAATAGTGGTTCACGCTACTTCAAAGTGCTCTTAAAACAAACACTTGGGTATTTAATGGTTGTTGTTGTTGTTTTTAGTTTGCTAACACCCTAATACGTAATAATAACACAAAAAGGAACAGAAATGTAGTACCGTTAGTGAATAATAATTCACGGAATCTAAACATTTTCATACATTTTACTGTTTCTTATGACTAAATACAATTTTATTAAAAAAAACACCTTACCATTTTATCGGCGTAATAGCTTAAAAACAAGTGTGGTTTATCAGCTATCCAACGAGGTATAAAAAAATTAAATACAATGACAAATGGCTCAGGTCAGAGTTAGGTTCAATTTGAACGCACAAAGTTACGAGAACTTTTTAGGGAAGACATGTTTGGACTTTTTGAAGTCGTACCTTTGGAAACAAGGCGTATGACGTAGTATCAGCATGATGGATGTCCATTACAGAATTACCGTCCGCCAATGTTTAAATGAAAATTTTCCTGATAGTTGGATTGGTAGGGGAGGATCTACCCCAGGACCAGCAAGGTGTCCTGATCTTACCCTGATGGATTATTACGTGTGTGAGCCTGGTCTATGATGTCTCGCCTGTACCAAATATTGTAGGTTTAAGGATCCGCATAGTTAATGCCGCAAGTGAAATCAAAAACTCGTTGTCTAGTGGTGTTGTAAAAACTCAATTGAGGACAAGAATGCGTGCTTGCATTAGAAATAGGGGCTCACACTTTGAAAATCGACTGTAAATTTAAGTTTAGACCGCAAAATAACTACATTTCTGTTCTTTTTGGTGTTATTATTGCGTATTAGGGTGTTAGCAAACTAAAAACACCAACAACAACCATTAAATACCCAAGGGTTTGTTTTAAGAGCACTTTGAAGTAGCGTGATCCACTATTTCCAAAACGGTACATTTTTGACACATTTACCCGAGGACAATTTGATAGCTAATGATCTCTACTATCACCCCTTAAAGGGATTACTACATGTTACCAGTAACCCTGTATAATTTGACGCTTTAGCGCATTCCTTTGCTTCGCTTTCAATTTTTCAAATTAATGAATTGCAGTGGCCACTACTCGAATAATTGTTTTTTATAATATTTACAAGGTTGAAAAACAAAATGGCTTTAGCTAAATGTAGGGTTGCCGTTTTTATAGAAAAACGTTGAAAATTTCGCATACCGACGATACTAAAATACTGTTTAGAAGTTGCGACGATAGGCATTGTAAACATATAACCATATCTTATATAAATGTAAGATGTGGTAGTATAAATATTTATAACAATACAATAAGTAAAAAACAAAAATGATAAAAATAGTTTTATTTATATTTAAGTATGTTTTAGAAAGTGGAGGAGTTATCAACCCTGGGTAATGCATCGGCAGGATTCCTGGCTGCGTTCTTTTCCTCATTCACACTGTGCCCCACGGAACTAATTAAATGTCAACTACAAGCAATGCGAGAAGTCAACGTGCAAGGCTCACAAACAGTACGGTGATTTTTATGGGTATTTCTATGTTGTATTTTGATTTTAAATAAGCAGTTGTGTTCAAATTTTTTCATTTCAAAATCGCTTACAATGTAAATGTGTCTGTTTCATCTCAGTTTAGCTAGCTAGTCATATATCATAGTAACTTGAGTATGGCAGTTTATACTAGAATATCTAAGCGTTTAACTTCTTCTTTCGATCATTAACACATGCTTTGTACTGAATGGTTCTAACAGTAACTGACAAAAGTAAAATTTTAACAAAAAAAAACCGACTTCAATCTAGACCAAATTTAAATGAGTCCACACGGGAAGCACCAGCTTTCAAATAAAAAAAGAATCATCAAAATCGGTTCACCTAGTCGAAAGTTACGAGGTAACAAACATAAAAAAAATACAGTCGTTGAAGTCGGTTAAAAACAAAAGCAGCTTGGCACGTTTTCATTATTACTATTGTTTCGCTAATATTAAGTTTTAACTAGACGCTTTTACACAATTAAATGGCGTCAAATCCGCAAGGATGGTCTAGGTAGCGGCTTAAGCTGTATAGAGGACGATGTGCCGCCCATTAGGGAATCGGAGGTTGGGGCGGCTGTTCTTCGGATCCGTTCCAAGAACACCGCCCCCGGGCCGGACGGGGTACCAGCCCGAGTGATGGCCCGAGCCCTCGACCATATGTCGGACCGCCTCAGGGAGGTGTTGGACGCTAGCCTGGTGTCCGGACGCTTCCCTGAGTGCTGGAAATGCGGGAAGCTGGTCCTGTTGCGAAAGCCGGGACGGCCTGCTGATTCGGTCGCGGCCTATAGGCCCATCGTGTTGCTGGACGAGGCGGGCAAACTTTTTGAGAGGATACTCTCTGCCCGCATCGTCCGGCACCTCAGCGAGGTGGGCCCCGACCTGTCGGACGCCCAATTCGGGTTCCGAGAGGGGCGTTCGACGGTCGATGCCGTGATGCGCCTTAGGGCCGTGACCGAGGAGGCGGTAAGCTGTGGCGGCGTGGTGCCAACGCCTTCAATAGTCTGCCATTCAGCTGCATCAGGGAAGCGCTCCACTACCACGGGGTGCCAGAGTACCTGAGGCGGCTAGTGGCAGACTATTTAGAGGAGCTTACCGTCGTGTACGAGGACCGAGAGGGCGTCTTGAGACGGCGACCCATGTTGTGCGGCGTTCCGCAGGGGTCTGTCCTTGGACCACTCCTGTGGAACGTGGGGTACGACTGGGTTCTTCGAAGTCGTCTGCCTCCCGGGCTGGGCGTAATTTGCTACGCCGATGACACACTTGTCACAGCCCGGGGGGCGAACTTCCAAGAGGCATCGCGCCTGGCCACCTGGGGTGTTTCTCTGGTGGTCGGGCGCATCGAGGCGCTGGGCTTACGGGTGGCCCTGGATAAGACGGAGGCCCTAATGTTCCATGGGCCCCGTCGTGGTCCACCCGCCGGCGCCTCCATAGAGGTCAACTCGGTCCTCGTACCTGTTCGGGCCCAGATGAGGTATCTGGGCCTGATCCTCGACGGTAGGTGGCTCTTCGACGAGCACTTCCGACAGCTTGATCCAAAGCTGGTCGACGCTGCCTCCGCCCTTGGGCGCCTTTTGCCCAACTTGGGTGGAGCCAGCGTCGCAACGCGACTCCTGTACACGGGGGTTGTCCGGTCGATGGCGCTGTATGGTGCACCGGTGTGGGTGGTGGCTCTGACTGCCCTAAATAAGGCCCGCCTCTGGCGGCCTCAGAGGGTATTGGCAGTCAGAGCCATACGCGGATACCGCACGCTGTCGACCGAGGCGGCGTGCGCCCTGGCTGGAACACCCCCGTGGGATTTGGAGGCGGAAGTGCTCGCCGAAGTTTATCGACGGGTGGCTGAATATCGGGCGGAGTATGGCTATCGCACTCCGCCCGAAGAGGTACGCGACTGGCGTGAAGCCGCCCGTCGAGCCACTATGGCTAGATGGTCGTGGCTTTGCCGCCATGGAGGCTCTCCAGCCGGTCATCCTCGAATGGGCAGGGCGGCAGCACGGGACCCTTTCCTTCCGACTGACGCAGGTCCTTTCCGGGCACGGTTGCTTCGGGAAGTACCTGCACTCGGTCGCTAGGAGGGAATTGAGTCCCGCCTGCCACCACTGCGACTGCAGTGAGGACTCGGCCCAGCATACGCTGGCGATCTGCCCCGCATGGGCGTCGCAGCGTCGGGTCCTCGCTGCAGTCATCGGAGATCTCTCGCTACCGGCCGTCATACGCTCCATGGCCGGTAGCGATAGCAGTTTTACCGCGGTCGCAACCTTCTGCGAGGAAGTCATCTCGCAGAAGGAGGTGGCGGAGAAGGCCCGGGAGGATGATATCCACTCGGACCCAATCCGCCGCCGGCGAACTGGGTGGCGGAGGCGCGCCTATCAGCGCCTCATGCCGCCCTGAGTGTGGCCGCGGATGGTCGGGACGGGTTTTCCCCTCCATCCGCTCCAGTGGCCACCCGCGAGGGGGCGACGTACGCGTGTGCCGTACGTCGCCTAAATTGAGAGTCTATTAGGTGACGGTGCCCGCTTCTGTGCGGGCAGGCGCTGGGAGGGATCTGGATGTGTTAATGTCAGCAGTTCCCGGATTCCCCCCAGTCTCAGGCGCAGAGTGGCACTCCGTGTGGTTTTAGTCGGTTCGAGTCCGACACACCGCCCCGCCGCAAGCCCCGGCGCGGGTGACGGTCCGAGGGGATTTCCACACGTAAAAAAAAAAAAAAAGGTAGCGGTTTAAGCGATCGCCGGCCTCTTTCGACTGGCCTGTTATGAGTACAAACCCCACATGGGACAACAATTTGTGTAATCCACAAATTGTTGCTTTGAGTCTAGGCGTTCTTTGTGTCCGTTTCACAAATTTTCGCGAAATCCCTCGATACAAAGAAAATATTCCCAGTGTTTGTCTTAAAAACAATGTTTGCTAGGTAAGTGTAACTTTCCTGGAAAAATTATATATGTTAAATGAGCATTTTCTTGCTGAAAAGCAGTTTTTTTTATTATTTCCACATATCGCTTTACGTCAACAATATTGTAATTGCGAATTATTTTATTCCATAACAGAATGGAATTCATAGCCATGACCCAAACAACGATCGTTTGCGAATAAAGTGGACATTTATGTTTTGTGTTTTTAGGGTTCCGTGCCAAAGGAGGGAACCCTTATAGATTTGTCATGTCTGTCTGTCCGTCTGTCCGTCCGTATGTCACAGCCATTTTTTTCCGAAACTAAAAGACCTATAATGTTGAAACTTGGTAAGTAGATGTATTCTGTGAACCGCATTAAGATTTTCACACAAAAATAAAATTAAAAAAATTAAATAAAACAAAAAGAAAAAAACAATAAATTTTGGGGGTCCCCATACATAGAACTGAAACTCAAAAAATTTTTTTTCATCAAACCCATGCGTGTATGTACCTATCTATAGATAGGTCTTCAAAAATGATATTGAGGTTTCTAATATTTTTTTTTTCTAAACTGAATAGATTGCGCGAGAGACACTACCAAAGTGGTAAAATGTGTCCCCCCCCCCCCCTGTAACTTCTAAAATAAGAGCATGATAAATCTAAAAAAAATACATGATGTACATTACCATGCAAACTTCCACTTAAAATTGGTTTGAACGAAATCTAGTAAGTAGTTTTTTTTAATACGTCATAAATCGTAAACTGCAATTTACCTTTCATTCAATCAAAACAAATATAAAAAAGAAAATTACTTGCTGCTGCGGAACCCTTCATGGGCGAGTCCGACTCGCACTTGGCCGCTTTTTTTTTTTAATTACGCCGTTTCGTGGAGCACGTTCTTTTCCTGTGAAACGCTCCAACGACTAAATTCCTACGCTTCTCCAGTCACGTAGTAGTTAAATAAAATAACTTGGGACAATCAGTATCTATTATTAAAAAAATATTATGTATCTGAGTATAAGTTATCGTAAATCATGAGTTACAAAAGGTCTTAAGTCATTAGGTACGCTTGGGAACGCGGCAGTTTATTGTGTTTCCGACAGATGGTTTCTATCCTCATATATATAAACAATCACTTGAACTATACTGCTTACTTAAAATCATGTGGATATCTATACTATTATATAAAGCTGAAGAGTTTGTTTGTTTGAACGCGCTAATCTCAGGAACCGCTGTTCCGATTTGAGAAATTATTTTAGTGTTCGATAGTACATTTATCGAGGAAGGCTATAGGCTATATATCATCACGCTACGACCAATAAGAGCGGAGCACCAATGAAAAATGTTTAAAAAACGGGGGAAAATTATCACGCTACGGGCAATAGGAGACGCAAACGAGGTTGCGTGGGACAGCTAGTAAAATTTATGAGAAGAACGCAATTTTACGTATCACTTATCAGCTCATGTTTGTATGTTATTATATAGTTAATTGCGTCGTTATCTTGTTTTACACATATCTATCTTTTCTTGTGACCGTGGAACTAATTCAATAAAACAATAAATATATTTACAATGACGCTCTCTTTCCAGGTTAAAATAACGCCCTTGCAGTTAACTCAACAAATATTTAGACAATATGGAATTCAGGGTCTTTTTCGTGGACTGGTTCCGACGATTATGAGAGAAATGCCTGGGTACTTCTTCTTTTTCGGTGGATATGAAGGTTTGTGTATATCTATACTAATATCATAAAGCTGAAGAGTTTGTTTGTTTGAACCGCTAATCTCAGGAACTACTGCTCCGATTTGAAAAATTCTTTCAGCGTTAGATAGCCCATGAATAATGTTTAAAAAACGAGGGAAATTGTCACGCTACGGGCAAAATGAGACGCAAACGAGGTTGCGTGGGTCAGCTAGTTTGCATGAATTTATGTATGTAGTATGAATGTATATAGTTCATTTGTAGTTAGTTCAGTACACACTCCAGTACGAGAACAATCAACTAAAGCAACTTAGTTTGACCCTGGGATTAAAGAAATTTGCCTCTGTTATTGATGGGAATCGCTGATCGATATATAACAGCTGAAGATATATAACAAAGTTTATTCAAAGCTTAAATTGATTAAAAAGGTAACTGCAATGACAATAACTGAGTTTAATATTTTATATTTGCAATAAAAAACCTCAAGAACTTTGAAACGTGATTGCACGGATGGGATAGCGGTTTAAGGGGTCACCTTAATGCTAACCTGAGTACTTCGGGTTCGATTCCCTCATGGTACAAAATTTTGGGAGATCCACAAATTGTTGTACTGGGTGTTCATTATGTCCGTTTCATAAATGTCCGGTCCGTATCGTCCTCCTTGGCACAGCCCGTGATTGAATTCTAAGCCATACCCACATCGCCGTAGATGTAAAGGTTTATTAATTATTTACGTAGTTCTATTCATGTTTTACATTACTTCGTTAACTTTAAATTGACAGTAATAATTGCTGTAATTTTTCTTAATATAGACAGGGTACAATAGTTATTTGTTATACAAGAGTGCAAAGTTGCTTTTAAACCGCGTGCTCAATTTTGATGACCGAGCAAGCGAAGGATTCTAAAATTGAATCACGAGCGCAGCGAGTGATTCAAAAATATGAATCCTGAGCGTCAGCGAGGGAATCAAAAGAGCACGAGGTGAAAAATCTTTGCACTCGAGTGCAACACGAACTTTTCGTTCCACCTCAGCGAGGAAACAACTAAATGCAAAAAAAAGCATTAACAATCACAAGATACTTTTATTTCAGTTTAGGTATTAATATTTATTAGATATTACATTATGATAGGTAAGTATTACAGATTTATTTTTAAATTATTTCAAAAATTTAATTTGTACTCGCTCAACCCCGCGGTGTTACCCGCGATTTTTGTCGTACCGCGAGTTACACCGCGGGACAAAACTAGTCTAAAAAAAGTAGCCCAAGTTACTCCTTAGATTATCAGCTATCTGCCAGTGAAAGTCCCGTCAAAATCAGTCCAGCCGTTACAGAGATTACCCGGAACAAACAGACAAACAGACAGACAATGTAACAGAAATTGTAAAAAAATAATATTTTAGTATATGTACCGTGTATACATACATATGCATTTAGTAAAAAGCGATTATTTTAATATTACAAACAGACATTTCAATTTT
This sequence comes from Diaphora mendica, assembly GCA_949125395.1. NCBI lineage: Eukaryota > Metazoa > Arthropoda > Insecta > Lepidoptera > Erebidae > Diaphora > Diaphora mendica. Next base: position 34,937,439 of record OX421310.1, on the reverse strand, counting down.
ATTTATTTCTATGGATGTATAGATAAATTAAGAAAAATTGAAAGTTACGTTGCTACAGTTACTTAAGAAGAAAATGGTGCGGGCAGAGCAAATAAAAAAAAACTACACCAAGAAGGTTCCGAGTCTGAGTTTTTAACAAATTAAATAATATTGTGTGATTAATTCGGCACAATGGAGGTAGAAGTAAATAGGTTTAATGGTGTTTTGAATTCACAAACTTAGTGCACCCGAGCGATGTTCTAAATTCAATTTACTTTATTCTCTAGAGGATAAAAACGGCTTTTACACTCAGATATCGAAGGGCAAAAATACTCTTTACGAACTGCTGGGATGAAAAAAGTATTTGAAACTAATAGTCCGGGATCCCCGGAACAAATTTTACAAGTTATTACTATCAAGCAAATTTTTCGTAAGTGGCTTCATTTTGATGAGGGGGCCACATTTCATCTTACAAACATTTTCGATTGTGGTAGCTAACAGGGGTAGCAGGGACATAAAACTTTTGAGCGTAGGACCGGGATAACATACCACAATTTGTAGGACAATGTGGCTGTTAAATTATATAAATACTAGTTTTTGCTCGTGGCTCCTCCCGCGTATATGTCGGTTATCACGGCAAATAGTAGCCTATGTGTTATTCTGATGTATAAGCTATATTACTGTAAAGTTTCATCCAAATCCGTTAAGTACTTTTTGCGTGAAAGAGTGACAAACATCCATCCATACTTACAAACTTTCGCGTTTATAATATTAGTAGGATATATATTATATCAAGAAAAAAACAGCATTTTAAATTAAATATTTCATACCTACTTTCTAATTTGTTCTAAGTATGTGAATAAAAAAAACAAAATTTGTAAAACAGTGTAAAAATCATTATCATAAAGGAACTATTAATGTTAACTAGTAGTGTTTCAATGACAATAATTTAGCAGTACTGGCAAGGTTTTGTGTTACATACAATTCATACCTATTGTACCTGTGCAAGGTTGAGATATAAATTATATTTTTGAATAAAATTTCAAATAAACAAGAGTAACAAAAAATCATTGGTGAACTTATGTAGTCAATAAGGAAGTAAGGTCGACACGCATGTAGTTTAAAAGCTATTTTTAACCGACTTCCAAAAAGGAGGAGGTTCTATGTTCCACTGTATGTTTTTTTTTTATGTATGTTCACCGATTACTCCGTCAGTTGTGGACCGATTTTGAATTTTTTTTTGTATTCGAAAGGGTATGCTTCCGAGGTGGTCCCATTGCCAGCATATCTGATGATAGGATCCCAGGGAAATCGAGGGAAACCCTCATTTTTATAGGCACATACTATGATTTTCGTATATTTTCTGAAGGTACACCGGTATTTGCGTCTGGTAGTCATCATTATTTGATTACATTATGATGATGAGCTGATGATGTAAGGTACAACTCCTTAACGGTTAGGAGTTGGAGGATAAATCTTTAAATATCATATGTATATATGTTACTTTTAGTCGTATTCTTTCAAATTATTTAGGTAAGCTGATGATGGAAGGTGGAAGTTACAACTCCTCAACGGTTAGGAGTTGGAGGATAATTTCAATTTCATACGTATCTAAAGACCTTCAGTCGTATACTTTTAAGTTATTTAGGTGAGCTGATGATAGAAGGTTAAACCCTTCAACAGTTAGGGATTAGAGGATGATTTTAATATTACACGTACGTTTAGACCTTAATTTGTATTCTTGATGATGAAATTTGATATTTTATTATTACTACATTAAATATTATTAAATTGCACTAAAAACTGAAAAATAAAAACTTTTTATAAAAAAAAAACCGAGTTCCAAAAAAACATCCAACGAAAACTATCTGCCAAAAAACACTTAAAAGCGTAAAATAAACTGGTTCTTCATAAATTGCGTATACCTAATTCTTTATTCATTTAAATAGTAGTATTATAATGTGTGCTAGGTACCTAAAATCTGTTTGAAGTCGGTGCTAAGCCAAAAAGAATACAAAGGAACAATTACAAAAATCTAAGCGATAGTCACTTGGCACCTACTTCAAACAGATTCTAGGTACCTAGCACACATTATAATACTACTATTTAAATGAATAAAGAATTAGGTATAGGCAATTTATGAAGAACCAGTTTATTTTATGCTTTTAAGTGTTTTTTTGGCAGAGAGTTTTCGTTGGATGTTTTTTTGGAAGTCGGTATTTTACTGTAAAGTTTTATACAAATCCGTTCAGTAGTTTTTGCGTGAAAAAGTAACAAACATCCATCTATCCATACTTACAAACTTTTGCGTTTATAATATTAGTAGGAATAACTAACATTATTACTTATTGAAAGAAAACATTTGTCCTAAAAAAATTATGGTTTGATCCTTCCAACATGTATCCATAACCAGGTCATAAAAAATGGGCCTCTCATCAAAATGAAGCCACTCACGAAAAATTAGCTTGATAGAAATACTATGTAAAATTTGTTCCTGGGATTCCGAACTATAAGAGGAGGAAGGTAAAATGACTCTACTCTGCCTGATGAAAAACATAAGCAGAAATCCAAGAGTGGTGGTCACCATACTCATTGCTAATGCAGACAATGCAGCAGTGTGACCCACACTATGGTGGCCTAGTGATGCTTCTGCATCATTAGGCCTCTGGTCGCGCACTCACCAACGAATCACGACTTCACGAATTCTGTCATTTTACGTTGATCTTCAGTGCGTGGGTAGTATATATTCCTAGTGCGAGAGTTATTAAAGAAATTATTACTTGCTCTTATTTCCTTAGAAACTTAAGTTCATCTTGCTGAAGACACCGCAGTAGACAGTACAGTAGTTGTCACATATTCGATAAAACACTTCTGAATTATATTAGGGAATATTCGTTATATCATCTTTAAAATTCATTTTTTCAGGTGCTCGGGAACTACTAAAGAAGCCGGGACAATCAAAAGATGACATAGGATTTGTCAGAACTATGATCGCGGGCGCGGTTGGAGGTCTCGTCCTATGGACCGTGATATTTCCGTCCGATGTGATAAAGTCGAGGGTACAAATATCCAATAAGAGTCAAAAGTTCCTGACTGTTGGATACGAAATTATTCAGAAAGAAGGTTTGTTACCTACTTAACATTTAAATTTTTTCTAGGTGTTCATCGGTGTGAATGGTGTCTGAGTTTATTTTAACATACCTAGTAGGTGAAAACAGGCCCCAGTGTTGGTAGATTGCACTTAATTTATTTAAGGTTCTACGCATCAAACATTTCCTACCTGTTTTTTAAATGTGATGCAGAAATAAGTAACTAGATTTAAGTGAAAAAAAAATCGAAGAGAAAATATTTCTTGTTGATCATAGGTATACGAGTATAAGTTATTTACAAAACAACTTGAGAGGTGTCAAGGGACACCCGGATGGAACGAAGTTTTTTTTTTTGATATGCTACTACTAATAAAAATGCGCATAAAATACTCAAATCACTTTAGAAATAATCAGACTGTACAAAATATACTATAAAACAATATATTTTCTGTAAATAAATGCAAAAAAAGCCAACATCACGTGGTATTCCCAGGCCGTCACCCATCCAAGTACTAACCACGCCCGATGTTGCTTAACTTCGGTGATTGGACATGAACCGGTGAATTCAACATGGTATGGACGTTGGCAATCAGTTTGTTATATTTAACGTTGACTATCCAGCACTATGACGTCAAATCAATGTTAAAAGTGTCGTTACAACTTTTGGTCTTAACTTTTGGCGCGAAAAGTGTCGTTACAGTTTTGTTCCGTCTAGCCCCCTTTCGCAACGCGCGATAAGGAACTTCGTTCCAATAAAATAAGGTCAGCTATGTCCTTCCATATGGGCATTAAGAATCACTACATAGTATAAAACAAAGTCGCTTTGTCTGTCCCTATGTCCCTTTGTTTGCTTAAATCTTTAAAACTACACAACGGATTTTGATGCGGTAATAGATAGAGAGAGAGATAGATTAATAGATAGAGTGATTCAAGAGGAAGGTTTTTATGTATAATAAATGCATAATATAGTATGGAAACACTGTTAATTTTCGAGGTTTCTAATGTGATGTAGCAAATAAACACATTTTTTTGCGCTTACATTGCAAACGCTGGCACCCTACGAGATAGATCAAAATAATGTACTAGAGTATTGTACACCTTAAAAAGTACTAAAAAAAAATCCGCGACGGTATATGTCTATCTCTTAGGGATAACCCACAACAACCATTTTTTATTCCTTTCTTTTTACGAGAAATAATGGCTTATTTACGAAGTGATTTTAAGCAATACAGAATGAATCCCTTCACAATTAAGTAAACTAAATACATTGTGCATTTAATATAGATTAAAATGGCCTTTTTCAGTATCTAATTTAAATGAATATATTCGAAGATATTACAGATTTAATATGCACGAATCGTGTTGTCGGCGGGGGCATCTGAAATCCACCCGTGCGAAGCCGGGGCGGGTTGCTAGTTTAGAATAAAAGGAGGTACCTAATTAAGAAAAAATCTTTTGTTTTAAAGAAACTATCTAGTTAATAAGAATCACAGAGTCGTAGATACACATATAAGAAAAATATAGAAAGATACACACCTATTAGCTGACTTACATAAATAATTTAATAGTCTCTAAAAGTTGAAATTAAAAATTAATTTAGTGCGGAAATAACGTTATTCAAAACAATATAGATTCCACTTTTACACTTATTTTTATACGTATGACCTTAATACCGTCATACTCAAATTTGTAAATAAAAGTCTGAATTGTGCCTTTCACCACTGACGAAATATAACTATAGACTTACACCGCCTGAACTTAGAGTTGTACGCGGATGTATAATAAGCTTAATGTTCACTAGATGTCACTAAGTGTATCAAATTGTAAATTTCAAAGATATTTTCTGAGTTTCTACTCCGATACGAATCCGAGAGTAAACTGTCAAGTTTATTTGTTTTTGTATTAGTGCAAAATGTCCCACTAGATGTCGTTTTCCACATAATTACATTAGTAATTTATGTGATATTTTATTAAATCGTCCAAGAGCCATCTACGAGTATACACAAATAAATAAAATTGAAATGTCTGTTTATAATTTCAAATAAACAGCTTCTTAATAAATGCTTCTCAGTAAATACGGTACATGAATATATTTTTTTATTAATTTTTGTATGAAACTTTTTAAATTTTCACATAAAACTCAGTATGTAGGTCTATCTACTTAATTCTGTTATAATAATCAAAATTTGTTGAAAAATATCCATATATTATATATGTTATATTATTCAGTGATGAAAGCTCAGTAGGCTGAAGCCTAGGGCGGCTTCTTTTAAGGGGCGGCAAATTAAACGATTTAAAAAAACTACATTACTGTAATAGAAATGGAGAAACATTTTAACAAAATAAAAATAAAAACCAACTTCAAGGTTCGACTCGATTTCTCTTGGATGCCATCATCAGATCTTAGTGTCCTTATCATGGTACCACCGCTGGGATATCTCATTTCCATTAAAAAAAGAATAATCAAAATCGGTTCATAAACTACGAAGTTATCCCCGAACACACATAAAAAAAAAATATATATACGGTCGAATTGAGAAACCTCCTCCTTTTTTTGAAGTCGGTTAAAAATAAGTCTTGGCAGTTTAACAAGAAGAAATAATGTATTAATAGTACTGTTTGAGAAATTCTATATGCTTGTTAAAATACATCTTTGTAAATATCTGTTTATAAGACATCTCAATAGCAGTTAAATATTACAATTTAAATTAGTAATTTTAACTAAACATTTTCTTAATTACCACTGAAGGTGGCATGAGTTGCTAGAATGCACTGCTGCGACCGTTTCAGCGGCTGGCGGCAAATTAGGTTCAAGTTGAAATTTTCATCCTTGGTCCTTTCCGCCACCTCTTTCTGTGCAATGTCATCTTCGCAGAAGATAAAACTCTGTTGCTATCTACTATGGAGCATAACATGGTTGGCAGCGAGATATATTCTCCCATAACTGCATTCTATATCCAACGCTGCGATGCTCAAGTAATGGCACAGGGAATCGGCTCAATAGACTGGACAGGCAGGATTCAACTCACTTCTAGTAACCGCGTGCAGGTATTTCCGAAGCAACTGTGACCGGAAAGAACCTGCGTTACGCGGAACGAATCTCACATGGATATTCCTGCCAACGCGCATTCTGCCTCCGTAGACATTATGTGATAAACGCGTGTGGCTCAAACCAACAACACTCTCTAAGGGTGCCTGTGGCGCACCCTACTCTAGGCGGTCAGTGCTACGGTCTACACCGGGTACCGTAAAGTGTTATTAACCGGAGAATTCTGCGTTCCATCTTGTCGCAACAATCAGTTCACCTGAATTCGGCAAAAGCTTTCGAGCAAACTACTTACAAATTTACTTACTATTTGCAAGGCCTTCATTGTTTACATGTGTTGATTGAAGTTTCTAAGCCACCTGCCAGCTTTATTTTTTGCACAAATATAAACATCTGCAAACCAACACTTACAAGTTCTTCAAGTAATTTTATTGTTCTGGGTATACAAAATGTACCTATTTCTTATTTCACGCAAAATTCAATTCGTCTATGATTGAAATACTAATATACAATCGAATCGAATCGTCAATTGTCAAGAAGTTTCAATTCGGCTGGAATCTCTGGCGCTGCACGCGCTGTGTAGAGACGTGGCTTCAATACGCATCTGCTATCGTATTTACAATGGGGAGTACTCCGAGCAATTGATTGAATTGACCCCTGCCTCCTTTTTCCGCCATCATCCTACGCGAGTGCAGTTTCATCCTCATCATTTAGGTGTCAACTGTGCGCTTTTCGAGAAAATTTCTGCCCTACACAACAAAACTGTGGAATTAACTGTCGACTGCGGTATTCCCGGACCAATACGACCTTCAATCAATCTTCAAGAAAAGAGCATACTTCTCCTTAAAAGCCTTGTGACACCTCTGGTGTTGTGGGTATCCATGGGCAGCGGTAAATAATAAATAAATAAGTTGCCGTTGATGAGTGCGTTGTTTCTCATTGTTTACTGCGTGTTTTGATGATAATGATGGTTTTGGAGAAAATTATATGCTTTCTCCAACGGCTAACTGGATAAAATCACCATCTTCATCCTCACAGTTTTTTGTTATGGGGACTCTTTAAGGAATTAATTAAATTACTCCTAAATATGGTACTTAGCAATTTTGCTGTTGGATTTTTGTTTCAGCCACCCTTTTGCCGAAATTGCGCAAACAAATTTTCTATTACATTCTGATTCAATTTTTGTGTAATTTTTCAAAGAATTTTTGCCCTTCTTTATTGCATTTAATGCATGTGTTACTTTTTTAAATAATGCGTGTTTCTATGGCATCCCATTTTTTTTTATTACTGTTCAATGTGCCGATCTGTCAATTTTGTAAGTGATCGACTCAAGTTTTAAGTTTTGTCTATTTCGTATGGTTTGGTAACATCTTGAAACGAAATTTGCTCATTGCCGTTAAGAAAGTTATTGTTTATAAAATGATTTTGAATACTTTTAATTAAATGTGGCACATCAAAAAACGCAAATAATTTTACAAAACGTTACAAAAGAAAAAGGGAAACTTACTAGATATCCCTGATTTCGTGCATGTATTTTGGTTTTTTGTAGCCCGACCGCAAAACACAGCGTTTAGCAGAAGCCCACTTATTATCAAATAGTTTATTTATAGTAGCTTTTAAAAGAGTTGTAATTCTGTTGTAAGTAATGTTTCTGTTATTCTTTTTTTAAATAGATCAGGGCAAAACAATCGAATTTTGCTAGACACTTTCGGAGTTTCGGATTGTGGTTGGAGCGGCAAGTACTACACCTTGCCGCCTTAGAAGAAAATACACTTTAGATTTGTAAAATAATGACAAGCTGAATTTATTTTCGTCTTCTGTCCAATTCTTAACCTTTATTTTCGTAGCTGCATCAATGCCAATTCTCTAGAAACCTCTTCTGAACTCTTTAGATTTTAAAATGCTGTCATCAGATTTTGGTTTTAGCCGTAATTTAAATAATAGGATAAAAAAATTGTTAGAAAACTGTTTAAAGTGTATGTATATGAAATAATATTTATTTGTTAATCTCCTGACTGATTTAATGTGATTTTCATATTACCTGTTGTACAAATTAAAATATGTATGATAAAAACTTGAGAGGTGTCAAGGAACACCCGGATGGAACGAAGTTTATATATATATTATATTTGTTATGCTACTACTAATAAAAATGCGCATAAAATACTCAAATTATTTTATAAATAATCAAGCTTTACAAAATATACTATAAAACAATATATTTTCTGTAAATAAATGCAAAAACCCAACATCAAGTGGTATTCCCAGGCGGTCACCTATCCAAGTACTAACCACACCCGATGTTGCTTAACTTCGATGATCGGACGAGAACCGATGTATTCAACATGGTATGGACGTTGGCAATCAGTTTGTTATATTTAACGTTGAGTATCCAGCACTATGACGTCAATTCAATGTTAAAAGTGTCGTTACAACTTTTGGCACGAAAAGTGTCGTTACATTTTTTTCCGTCTAGCCCCCTTTCGCAACGCGCGATAAGGAACTTCGTTCCAAAATAAAGATTATACTTTGCAGTTCAATCGTTTATTTTATATTAAAATGACATATAATGACCTAAAATGTATTGATTATGCCATGCCATATCAGACAGGAAATAAAATCGCTCAACATTATTATCTGCACCATAGATTTACATCATCGAATAGAATATATTTAAATTAGGGGGCTTCCATTAATTACGTAAGGTGTTTTAGGGGGGGGGGGGGGATTGAGCTAAATCTTTTCAAATCTCACTCTTAGGGGTCTTGGCAAATATCACGTAATTATTGTGTAAAATTGCGTGAAAAATTATTTCCTAAAAAATATAGCCAAATCTGACACAATAGTGTTTGTCGTATTCGTCCGAACTCCGCAGAGCAGCGAAGTAGCATTCGATTTTGCTTTGCTAGTCTTCAATAGAAGTAATAGAACAAGTTCAATAATCCAACACATTTACAGCCAAAACATAAATTTGAAGAATCTCGCGTGAGATTTGGGGACGGTGGAGGGAGTTGAGGAAAATCTTACGATATCTCACCAAGGCGGGAGGGGAGGTCAAAATATTCTCAAAAATGCCTCACGTAATTAATGGACGCCCCTTTACGATGTTTCGTTGAAATAATTGTTTACTTACTCTACGTAAGACAACTAACCATTTGACATATCAAAGTCCGACGTAATTGTAGGCACTTGGTGGGGCGCTATCATCGCGCATCCAGCATATAATATTCTATATGTCATATCAATAACTTATAAATGTGACATCTAGCGTAGTAAATAGGTCATTATATTCAAGTTTATTTAAATCGATTGCAACGACATCTCCTAAAAATAGGTGATAACTTAAAGTTACGCAATTGAAAAATATTTTTTTTAAACAAGCATTAGAAAGAAAGATTTATTTTCGAAAAATAATAAAATAATTACTATAATTGAAGCATATCAATAAAATAGTGATAGAGTTTGTTAAACTATTTCTAGTACCTTATTTTTGCGCGCCATCTAGATTTAAGTGAATTTTTCTAGCTTTTATCGGTGTACAGTTTGGGCCAGGGGAGGGTCGGTCTATTTAGTATATTGTGTCATTGCTTTCACTACTTACACCAGGAAATTTAATAGCAAGTCTCGTAACCTCTAGAGGTCACTTGGTATAAGACGTTTGCTCTGTCCCCAGTTGTAGAGAAATCAGAGAAAAAATCGTTCATATGTCGTCATGTTCATTGACCTCTTATATGGGACAAGATAACCGAACATCGGGTTCACTTTTCATTTATATTTGAGAACTTGCTTACATAGTATACAATGAACTCTCTTTTTTTTTTCCTTGTACGCTTAGATCTTAATACCACGCAACGGATTTAATGCGGTTTTCACCAATAGAGAGAGTGATTCAAGAGGAAGATGTAAATGTAATACATGAATATTATATAAAACACATTTTTCTTAAATAATTTTGATTTACAATTTATCTTTACACCAGCTGTCCTGCGCAACTTCCTCTGCGTTTCGCAAAAGCTTTTGCAACATTTTTGCCTAATAGCCTTCCTTGATAAATACACTAAGAATTATTCACTTCGACCTGGTAATCTGGAGATAGATCAAAATAATGTACTACAGTATTGTACACCTTAAAAAGGTCTACAAAAAAGACCGCGACTGTAAATGTGTATCTCTTAGGGATAACCCACAATATACATTTTTTATTCCTTTCTTTTCACGAGAAATAATGGCTTATTTAGGAAGCGATATTAAGCAATACAGAATGAATCCTTATACAGTTAAGTAAATTAAATACATTGTGCATTTAATATAGATGAACATGGCTCTTTCCTGTATCTAATTGAAATGAATATATTCGAAGATATTACAGATTTAAAATGCACGAATCGTGTCGTCGACGCGGCGGGGGCATCTAAACTCCACCCGTGCGAAGCCGTGGCGGGTCGCTAGTATTAATCTATATTAATAATAGGTATTTACCTATGAAATTGCCGTTTTGTATGCAATAAGTGAAAGTACTTATTTTTTCAAACTTTTATTACTGTTCAAACTGTTATTCGAAGTAATCACCCATGCATCGACGCATCTTTGCCAACGCATTGGCAGTTTATTGTAAAATTATTGTATTCTTGTAAAAATCAGCTGGACGGGAGGCAACAAACTCTTCAAAGGCATTTTGTACTGCCTCTCGGGAGTTGAATTATTTACCCACTAAAAAGTTGTCTAAATTTTGGAAAAAGTAATAGTCGGTAGGTGCAAGGTCTGGTGAGTATGGCGGATGAGGGAGAGCTTCCAACCCCAGCTCTTGCAGCTTGGAGACTGTTTGTTGCGCAGTATGGGGTCGCGCGTCGTCGTGAAGGAGCAGTGGGGACGACCGATTGACCAAAGCTGGTTGCAGATGTGCAAGCTTCTCCATCATTCTCTCCAGTTCTTCACAGTACACATCTGCATTAATGCTCATGCCGTTTTGTAAAAAGCTGTGGTGAATCACACCCGCACTAGACCACCAAACAGTGACCATCATTTTTAGGAGTCATTTTTGGTTAAGGGCATTGCTTTGGTGCTGAACCAGGGTCTAACCAACTTGCTGAGCGCTTTCGATTGTCGAACAGAATCCATTTTTCGTCGCACATAACAATTAGTTTCAAAATTCCTTCATTTCTTTGCCTGTTGAGCAGCACAAGGCAGGTCTCGACGCGTACGTTGCGCTGGCGATCGTTAAGGTCGTGCGGCACCCATCTATCAAACTTTTTTACCTTGCCAATTTGTCGCAAATGGATCAATATTGTTTTGATGCTTACATTAAAAGCTGCTGCTAGCTCAGCTGTAGATTGAGTTTCGTCAGCTTCCACAATCGCCTTTAATTCATTTTTGTAAACCAAAGTCTCCGGACGACCACGAGCTTCATTTTTCAAGTCAAAATTTCCAGAACGGAACCGGGAAAACCAATAACGGGTTGTGCGTTCGTTTGTACAGTTCTCTCCGTAAACGTTACGTGCCATTTGTGTCGCGTTGGTGCCACGACGGAACTCGTATTCCATAATTACACGATTTTTTAAAGTATCCATTATGACGAAAAATGTTCAAATGTAATGAAAATACAACGCTAATCAAAAAACAAAAGACTGAGTTTGTAAATAGAATGTCATGGTTTTAAAACAAAATTAATTTGAATTTAGAATACAGAGCCATTACAAACTTTTTTTTATTTGAAATGACCAGTACTGAAGAAAGGCAATTTCATATAATAGGTAAAGACCTAATATATAAAGCTGAAGAGTTTGTTCGCATGAACGCGTTAATCTCGGGAAGTACTGGTCCGATTTGAAAAATCTTTCAGTATTAGATAGCCCATTTTATCGAGGGAGGTTTTAGGCTAAATATCATCGCTAAGACCAATAGGAGCGGAGCACCACTGAAGAATGTTACAAAAACGGGGGAAAATTATTACGCTACGGGCAATAGGAGACGTAAACGAGGTTGCGTGGGTCAGCTAGTGTAGATGTAAAATTACTTGCTCTAACTGACTAATCCATCAACTCAGAGCCTAAACCGCTAGGGCTATTAATCTTGAAATTTTTTAACTGACAATTTTTGTGTTGGAATCATCCATTAAGAAAATTAATTAAAAGATGAATACGGAAACACGAAGTACCAAATAATTACGCGAAAGAAGCCGCAGGCAATTGCTAGTTTGAAATATGTCAGATTTGCTTAAAATTACGATCCTTAACTATTATACGCATCAGTTACTTAGATTACATTTATTTTTAATGCGAAACGATTAAAACAATTTTTTTTTTTAATTAAATCAGGAAATTAGGATAAATTTGTTTCTAGATAACGAAAATGAATGAAGTTTTAAGGCATTGGACAAACGATGTGTACAGTATCTATTGACAAGGAACACATACATTCGTTTTAATACAAAAGATCAAAGGTTAGGAATTCTCTATCATATTTACGACACACTAACTCAGAATGTTGTAATTATGATAGCCTTTGCGTTCTATTTGTAGCACTGTATTAAGAATAGTAAAACAAGATCAAGCTTAAAAAGCTATAACCCAACTACGTTAAGACTTTGGATAAAAAAATTATAACCTGCTATTTGTAGCCCGCGGCTCCGCCCGCGTGTATGTTGGTTATCGCGGCAAATAGTAGCCTATGTATTATTCTGATGTATAAGCTATATTACTCTAAAGTTTCATCCCAATCCGTTCAGTAGTTTTTGCGTGAAAGAGTAACAAACATCCATCCATACTTACATACTTTCGCGTTTATAATATTAGTGTAGATTAGTGGTGGCCCAGCGGTCGAAATTCGACCATAGCTCATAAAAAAAAAACATAATTTTTAGCTTTCTGCACTTGTCCTCCGTATAAACTTTCCGATGGCTTAACGTGCTCTCGGAAGTCACAATGTGTTAAGAATAATCACTCATCCAAAGGGCAAAGACTTACCTGGCTAGGATAACTTTGCAATGTGTAAACTTACCTACTCAGTTACCACTCTACATTTATGTGCAAACTTACCTGTAGGGCTGCCATATCTAAAATTAGGTAAGGACTAAAAGTGCATATTCCTCGGATTTTTGAGTTGACAACCCGGACACGTCATTAGTATATATTTTTTTAAGTCACTATAAAAATTAGTTCAAATGGTCCTAAATTATTTATTTTAAAACAAATAGGACGAATGGCAGCCCTACTAAGCCTAGCTCACAATTAGCGTATCTTAGTAATATTGTATATTTTCAGGTGTTCTAGCACTGTACAACGGCCTCAAACCTACCTTAGTGAGGACAATCCCAGCGACTGCTGTCTTATTCGTTGTATACGAATACTCCAAGAAGTGGATGCATGAATCATTTGGAGACTAACGAAGAATTATAAAGTGCTATAGTGAAATGTTGTTGACTATTAATAGTTTTAAGCGAGCATCAAGATGCTAGATTATTGTTAAATAATTCTTGTTAAATTATACAAATATAGTTATAGTAATACAATGGTTCTTTATGTGTATTATTTAAGAGATTAATCAGTCTGTCGTTAATTTAAATTACGTTTGGACTAACAAATTTTCAAAACTATTTGAAGAAGGCGCTGTCGTGGCGTATGCGACTGCTGTTATGTATGAGGTCTCGGGTATGATTTCCCGGACGTATATGTGATTTTCTCAAAAAGCCATGGAGCTCTGTCAAAATATGTTTTCTATCTGCAGAAAAGAATAGAAACAAGGCGCTTATTATTAGAAAAAGTTATATGTTACTGTAAAAGCCCGAACTACGGTATATCCTAAGATTTATCCGTAAAACCTAAGATTTAACAACCGTTAATGGTAAAAGTCTGAACCGCTCTCTGATAACCCCTTATTTCGAACTTTTATCACCGCTCACTTGGTAAATCTTAGGATTTCTCTCAAGAAACTTAAGAGCGCGAGCGCTATCACAGAATTTCGTTTTGAAAGATTAGGTATTAGGCACGGGGCGGGCAGATCCGAGCTCCCAACTGAGCGTGTGTGCGGAACGACGGATGTGCCCACCAGATTTGACGTCATTACCATGACGTTTTTTTATATACCACCCCATATATCTATAATGTATATGTGGTGGTATTACCTCAGTCGTTTTTTGTACCTGGACTTGGTGACCTTGTATTTAACCCAGTCCTGGTCTGTGCCGGTGTTCATCGCTCTATTGAGTTGCTTCCTCATCTCGCGCCTGAGTCTCTCCAGCTCAGGCCTCCACCTGCTCTTATTTTTCATTTGGCCTTCTGGTGGGATGGATAGGGGGCATGTCTGATGGTAACAGTCCATTATAGTGTCTGTGAGGAACTTTACCTGTTTTTCGATTTCTGCGGTACCTATGATCCTAGTTGGGTTACTTTCCTGTTCCAGGGCCTGGCCGATCCGCAGTGAGTACTGCGCGCGATCGGTTTTTTTGGGTTCGCCTAGGTGGTACCGTGAGTATGTTTACCTGAAGGTCGAAACGAATCCATCTGTGGTCCGAACATGATAAATCGTTGGACACATGCCAGTTTGAGATGTGTTTCACTACTTCTTCAGTTGCCAAGGTCAAATCAATGATTGTCTTACTTCGTCTGTTGACGAATGTTGGTACAGAATCTGTGTTTACTATGTTAAGGTTTGTCGTAAATAGGTATTCAACGAGCTTCCTACCTCTGTCGTTTCCTGTAGACATGCCCCATAAGGCATGGTGCGCGTTGGAGTTGGTTCCTACGATTAGCTCGAGTCCCGCCTCCTCGCAGTAGTTGACCAGCCGCGATAGGTCGTGCGGTGGTGGGTCGTCGGCTTCAGGCAGGTAGACCGATGCCATGACCACCTGAGCGAGGCCGGTGTCCTGGGCTCCCTGCACCTTTATGGCACATATGTCTCTAGAACAGAAACTGGTTAGGGCCTGCATGTTTATGTCAGCTGTAGTGTATATGCATGTGCGGGGATTCTCTGGTCCCGCGTAAACTGTTAGCTTACCTCCTATGTTGCAGAGTCCGCAGACAGTGCCGTCTCTGACCCACGGCTCTTGGATCAGTATGACGGCTGTTTTGTTGACCTCCAACCACTTGCGGATCTGAGCCGTCGCGGTCAAGCTGTGGTGGAGGTTAGCCTGGAGGATGCTACACGCCGAGGAATGAGACAGCGCCATTGGAATCAAATTCCTCCGTTGCCATGTCCTCGTCCTCGGCTCCGCACTCCTTTCTGGATGGCCAACCTGGATAGCTGCTACGCGCACCCACCCCCACTGTCCGTGCGGTCGAGAAAAAGATCTTCTTCTTCCGCATCGGAGGCGGGGGCGGACCGCGTCGGAGCCTGGGGCTCAGGTGCCGCGACTATGTCGGCAGCATCTTTTGCCCCCTCCGCAGTGTCCATCGTAAGGGTGCAGGCACTGTTTTCTGCATCCTTGGAGTCGGCTTCGGCTGGTGGATGCTCCACAAACTTGCCGTGAGGCCCCTGGAACTTGACGTACACCGTTCCCAGCATAAAGCTGAGCCGGCGCCCGTGCTCGACTAGGGGTTTTACCACCGTCTCCGGGATGCTGACAACAGCAAACGTATCCGTCGCTTGCCTGTCCATCTTCAGCAGGAGCCATCTTTCGATGTCTGCCCACCGGTTATGGAAGCGCAGCATATGTGCTAGCTTCGTCATCTCGCTCGGGCGCTTTACCACCAACTTCTTCCCCGTGGGAAGGGTGATGTTGGCCACGCTGCGCTTCAGCCATTCCAGCGTAGGCTGGTTCTCGCACCATAGTCTCAGGTAGCCGTCGGTCAATATCGGCCTTCCCCGAAACGCTAGGCCCTCTGAATTACTGCTGCCCGGCTTCATGGACTCCTCGAACAGCAGTTCCTCAATGCGTTTTTGGACCTCATCAGACTGACTATGGCTTAGGTTTTCCATGGCCGCAGTGGTTACCGCCGCCATTAGGTCCGCCTTGACCGCGCTCGCGTAGTCAGTCTGAGCGTCTTCCCCTGGTGGTCCAGTCCTCCGCCTCTTTGGCTCGCCTCTCGGAGATATTGTCTCGTCGAGACGCGCCCTTTTGGTGGAGTACCGGCCCCATTGGGTACTACCACCCTGAGGTTCTGTTTGCGCCCCTTTGCCCTTGGGAGGAGGTGGGCGTCGTGGCGTTGAGGGTTCAGCGGACGCATCACTCCCTCCCTGCGGACGGGTACCTTGCCTTAGGGTAGGCACCGGAGGGGTGTCTGTATTTAAGGCTAGTCGCCTCTCCTTCTTTCTGCGACGCTGCCTTTTGTTTCTCTTCTTGTGCGGCTTGTCTTGTGCCGCACAGGCGGAAGAAGCTCGGGGTTGGAGCGCCGATACTGCGTGTTTCGCCCTCTTCCCCTTCCTCTTCCTGGACATGGCGACCTGCCAACCGGGCAGACTAGGGTCCGTGACTGGTTCGCCTTGTTGAGACATCCTCCCCGCGGTCTGCTCCAGGTTAGTGGGTCGAGCCACATCCGGAACAGCTGCGGGGGCTGGGCGGGTCCGGCCTGACCTCGTTGAGCTCGTTAAAGGCTGTACCTGTCCAGCGGGTGTTTTCGCGTTAGGCGTCCTGGTCACAGGCTTGCCAGCGACCTTTCTGCCCTGTGCGGTCGGTTTTGTCTTCGGTGTCGGTAACGTAGCGGCGCCGACACGAGACTGTTTGTGCTTGCCTTCTTGGGTCGCCGAAGCTTCCCTGAAGGCTCGTGTTAAAGAGGACAGTCCTACTGGACCTCGTCCTTGGGTGTACGGTCCAGCTGCTGCCGTACCGTCCACCTTAGGGGTTTTGGTGTTGGTGTTATGCATTTTTTATTTATGTATATATCTCACCCCCGAACCTCGCCTGCGGACCGTACCACATCATCCGTACGGGACGCGTGTCCATTACCCTGTAGTGGCTAGCTGCAGGGCTACCGTTTCGCCTGATTTCGTTGCTTCATGGACGTAACTAACCCCGATCCCGATCAGCTCAACCCTCCAGGACTCCTTCATACTGGCTTACGGCGCTCGACTGCGCAGGACTAGCGCAGGCAGGCATGATAGTCCCCCGAGGTCGCCTGCTGGCCTTGGTGGACCCGTGTGATGAGGTGAATAGATGAATGAGTGGGTGAGTGAATGAGTGACTGAATGATTGATGTGTTTGATTGGATTGGGAGTTAGGACATTAGACGGGAATATGCTAGGTCAGTTGGGAAGGATAGGTGGCAAGGGGGTATTGTGGAGCACGGGATTAGGGTTGTGGGTTATATCTGACTGGTGGTAATGTCCAGCCGGGCAATGGCTGATAGGTGTTGCGGCTCCCCTCGGATATTGCGGATCTCCAGCATTTCCAGGGTGCACGACCCACTCCGAGAAGAAGCTAGGTTCCTCCCTACCCGTGTTTCGACGGATACAGGTCAGACGTGGACGTGTGAGAAGCACTTGAGCGTCCATGCCGATAACTCAGCGCCGTTACTGAGTGTATACGTACGCCCCTAAACGCACCCCTAGATTAATACAAATATCGTAACCAAATTCCACGGAGCCGGGCCAGTCTGACGATCCTTTGTTTGGAGTGAGTTTTCTTGGAGACTTGCAATTACTTGAAATCGAGTCCATTACACGTTACTTACTACTGACGGACTAGCCTTACTTCATCTACGTAGGTAATTATATAATAATACTAGCTGATCCGGCAAACGTTGTTTTGCCATACAAAAAAGCATTTTTTTTTTTTTTAAATAGATGTTGGTCGATTCTCATACCTACCCGATATGCACACCAAATTTCATAAAAATCGGTCCAGCCGTTTCAGAGGAGTATGGTAACTAACATTGTGACACGAGAATTTTATATATAAGAATAAAGTAGTCAGTACCTTTCATCATCATCATCATAATCAGCTGCAAGAAGTCCACTGCTGAACGTAGGCCTCCCCTATTAATTTCCATTTTGACCGGTCGGTAGCAGCCTACATCCAACGAGTCCCTGCGGTCGTAACTAGGTCGTCCGTACACCTTGCGGGAGGCCTTTCTACGCTGCGTTTACCGTCACGTGGTCTCCATTCAAGAACCTTTCTGCCCCATTGGTCGTCGGTTCTCCGAGCTATGTGCCCTGCCCACTGCCACTTCAGCTTGCTGACGCGCTCTGCTATGTCGGTAACTCTAGTTCGTCTACGGATCTCCTCATTTCTGATTCGATCTCGTAGAGAGACCCCAAGCATAGCCCGTTTCATAGCTCGCTGTGCGATCCCGAGCTTCCTTATGAGGCCCGTAGTAAGAGACCACGTCTCAGTACCTTTAGTTTAACTTTTTATATTACGTAGTATACCTACTCGTAGTATGCTTATTGTTCAAAGATATTGTCCAATTTTTATGATCTACCTACATATATACTCTTTTCTAAAAATCTAAATAAAAATTTAAAAAAAAATGTTTTATTGACAGATGTTATCGAAAAAGTAATTTGCAATCAAGGTCAACATTTAGATCACACAATTTTTTTGAGAATTTAACATTAATGTCATCGGACGATTATCAAGTCCAAAACATATATAGGTATTCGAGAAGATCGTACAAAAAGAATAGAAGAGATTCAAACGGTGAGGATGATATGAGTCCGTGTGAATCTATCAACATAGGTACGCCGGAAGTGTCGCCAAGGAGTGATGGTGTTACCGTCAATTCGCCAGGGTGCAAGTGTAATTTAGACCCTGAAGTCGAGATCGCCAATATACTCCATAAAAAATGTCCAGTCATTACATTAGCTCAACAGCAATTACAGAGACTTCTGGAGGAAACAGACAAAATACTGTGTGACAACACAAGATGTTGCAGGTTCATTCGTTACATATTAATTTATTGTAAATTATATATATGTTCTCTTAAGGGGTAGACAAGATAACACACTGCAGTTCTCTTTAAGAATCGGTTCAACGGATTCTATGTACATATAATATGTACATAGAATCCGTTGACTGCCTCGCTGGTCTCGCGGTTGGCGTGTGCGACTGCTGATCATGAGGTCTCGGGTTCGATTCCCGGGTCGGACCAAATGTTTGTATGATCTACAAATATTTGTTTCGGAGTTTGGGTGTTTTCTATGTATAATATGTATGTATTTACAAAAAAAAAGTATATATGTATTTGTATCAGTTGTCTAGTACCCATAAACACAAGCTCTGCTTAGCTTAGGACTAGATGGCGTTGTGTGTTACATGTCCGAAAATATTTATATTTATTTGTATTTACAAAAAAAAGTATATATGTATTTCTATCAGTTGTCTAGTACCCATAACACAAGCTCTGCTTAGCTTGGGACTAGATGGCATTGTGTGTTATATGTCCGAAATATTTATTTATTTATTTATTATTTTATCTCTTGTAGGTACAACAAAATCATAAAGTGAGCTTTTTCAATTGTTGGAGAATGTGATGTGTAGTGCGTCACTATTAAGTAGGTATACCAATATATATTATAATCTATGGCAGTTTATAATATACCTACCACTCTTGTTACAGATCAGTATATGACTTTCTCTGCCTATGTCAAACTTTCCTGAGTCAAGACAAGTGTCGCTGTGTCTTTATAGTTTTTGTATGCTTTTCGTTTCTCACGGGCCTTTTATTTGGAGCTGCATCATGTGGATCCTACCTCGGGCGGTTTAACAGTCCCATTCTTGCTTGTGTCGACAATTTTTTTATGACTAGTACATATCCCAGCATAGAGGACACGTATCGTGCTATAGTGTAAATACTTTATCTACTTAGGTATATAATTGAGGTAAGTAGATAGTAGACTTCATACTTTTTTTTCTAGATTTTTAATGTAGGTACGTTATTTTGTTTTTAACATGAAAGTTTTAGATAGAGAATAAAGCTAGTTGTTACAATGCAGCAAAATATTTTATTTATTCGATATTATTCTCTATACCAAGCCAATAAACAATTAAGACTTGATAAAAGTGAAAACTAGATTACTAAATACATAATAGGTCTACCTATGAAATTGCCGTTTTGTATGCAATAAGTGAAAGTACTTATTTTTTCAAACTTTATTTCTGTTATTCGAAGTAATCACCCATGCAATCGACGCATCTTTGCCAACGCATTGGCAGTTTATTGATGCCCTTCTTGTAAAAATCAGCTGGACGGGAGGCAACAAACTCTTCAAAGGCATTTTGTACTGCCTCTCGGGAATTGAATTTTTTACCCACTATAAAGTTGTCTAAATTTTGGAAAAAGTAATAGTCGGTAGGTGCAAGGTCTGGTCAGTATGGCGGATGAGGGAGAGCTTCCAACCCCAGCTCTTGCAGCTTGGAGACTGTCTGTTGCGCAGGTAGGGTAGGGTCGTTGTCGTGAAGGAGCAGTGGGGACGACCGATTGACCAAAGCTGGTTGCAGATGTGCACGCTTCTCCATCATTCTCTCCAATTCTTCACAGTACACATCTGCATTAATGCTCATGCCGTTTTGTAAAAAGCTGTGGTGAATCACACCCGCACTAGACCACCAAACAGTGACCATCACCTTTTTAGGGGTCATTTTTGGTTTAGGGCATTGCTTTGGTGCTGAACCAGGGTCTAACCAACTTGCTGAGCGCTTTCGATAGTCGAACAGAATCCATTTTTCGTCGCACGTTACAATTCGTTTCAAAATTCCTTCATTTCTTTGCCTGTTGAGCAGCACAAGGCAGGTCACGACGCGTACGTTGCCCTGGCGATCGTTAAGGTCGTGGGGCACCCATCTATCAAGCTTTTTTACCTTGCCAATTTGTCGCAAATGTATCAATATTGTTTTGCACGGTCATGCCCCCGCCAAGACGAGCCAAGCGGAGCGCAAGGGCACTACCTACCTTTTCTCGCAGTGTTTCGTCGTTTTTTTGAACCCTCATAACTTTGGTTCCCGATATACCAGATCGTTCAAATTCTCAGAATATGATGTTACCAATAGACTAATGAAATATACAAAGTTTCAATTGCATAGCTCTGATACTTTAGATTTTATTGATACCTAAAAAACACCGATTTCGTCACTGACACACTGATGATCATCAAAACTGTTAGGGTACTTCCTGAAGTGCTAGAAAGCTGAAATTTGGTATGTAAACTATGTTTAGTATACAAACAACAGAAAAATTCATAAACCTATTACTTTTACCCCCCAACACCCAAATATGGGGTGGTGGAAGTTTGTATGAGACTTTCACAAATGTTTATGCTAATGGTTTTATTTTTGGTACACGGGCTTTTTCGAAAGAAGAAAGGAGATGTACAATCAATACAGCCCAAAAAAAAGAAAAAAGAGACGTGAATCCTGGTATATGATGGCACACATGATCTAAAAATAATATATATTATGATTAGTCGAATAATGAGACAGTTATCAAATAAACGAACGGATCATGTCAGACGTGGAGGAAGATGTTATCGAATACCTCTCAGGAAACAATGCAAGGGAAACTGAACCAGTTATAT
This sequence comes from Diaphora mendica, assembly GCA_949125395.1. Lineage (NCBI taxonomy): Eukaryota > Metazoa > Arthropoda > Insecta > Lepidoptera > Erebidae > Diaphora > Diaphora mendica. The sequence continues at coordinate 34,915,881 of OX421310.1, read as the reverse complement.
CATAGCTTATGCATAAAGTTTCTCAACTCTTTAGAATTATCAGGAGCGCCTTCCCATAAGTTGAGACTGAAAGTTAATGTTCCAGTCCTATTAATAAGAAGTCTTGAGCGCCAAAGCTATGTAATGGTACACGGCTACAAAATACACAAGTGAGGTACAACATTGTAAAAGAAAATGTTTTAATTCCCCGTATTCCAATAATTCAAACTTATCTGCAATTTCAATTTAAAAGAATGCAGTTTCCGCTGAAAACAACATTTGCAATAAAAATTATCAAAGCCCAAAGACAGACGGTTAAACTTGCAGTTCACTTAAAGAAAAACATGTTTTTCCAATGGGCAGCATAATCACGTGTATCAAATCAGCTCAATCACAATATTTTGGCAAAAGATGGCAAATCAAAAACGTAATATTTTAAAATTGTAAAAATTGAGAAGAATTTGCTCAGCCTAAGGGAAAACTCAAGCAGAATCGAACAGTGGAGGCAACCATACTAGCTGAGAAAGCAGACAATGCAGAACCAAACCGTTTGTTTCGAGAGCGTATTTCTAAGAATGAAACGGTGACTTCGAAGACCAGCACGTGTTGTTCTGTAGAGGAAGGGAGAAGGTGGGATCAGTTGGAAGAACGCTTCAGAACACTTTCAATGGTAAAGCGGTAGAGGACTGCAATAGAGGCGATATCTCTCCGCAACTGCAGAGGCTCAAGGGACTAGGTGGTATCGGGACTGTTGATAATGCGGACTGCTTGCCGCTGCAAAAGATCGAGAAAATCAAGTAAATACTGCCTGGATTCATCACAAACATGAGAACAGTACGGACGAGCGAACCTGGGTCTTATAAAGGAGACACAAATGCTCGGGCGCGAAAAACCGTCTCACAGTGTTCAGGCTGCCTTAGTGGTGCCCTCGATGTACTCCCGTGGGTTGAGGTCTCGGCAAATATCCATGCCCAGGACACCGAGCTTATCCCGTAGTGGCAGTTGAGTGCTCTGAAAAGTGGGGAGGGGAAGAAAAGGAGACTTTTTGGTAGAGAACGGGCACAACTGTGTTTTCTTAACGTTGAACTCGAAAAGATTCTCATCACCCCATTGTTAAATGCGGTTCAAAACCCGGTCAAGCTCAGCGACAAGCTCCTATCAATTTGACTTAAAGTCTACCATCTTGGCTGCAGGGTATCCATGATATCGTCAATGTACTGTGATATCGTCTGCATAGCAATGTATATTGCAAAGGGCTAATATGTCATTGACATGCAGAAGAAACATCTTGGGCGACAGGACTGAACCCTGAGGTACGCTAGCGTTTACATCCAGAAAAAAAGAGGCCGCGCCGTCCGTCGCAAAGAACTCTAATGCGAAGGCGCTGATGAAGAAAAGCGTCAATCTAGAGACGAGTCTAGGAGGCAGACCGAATGCTTAGAGCTCGGAGAGAAGGGAAGGGTGAAAGAACAGGTTGAAAGTCTTGGCCATGTCGAATGTCGAAATAAGCTCATATGAAATAAATTTTATTTTATGTACTTATATAAATACTTAATTATATTTTTAACAGTGAAAAGTGTGTCTTATTTTTAAAATAATATTAGCCTTAATAATTAAAACTGCTACCCAAAGTCACTGTTCAACGCGGACGAAGTCGCGGGCACAGCTAGTATTCCATAATTACACGAATTTTTAAAGTATCCATTATGACGAAAAATGTTCAAATGTAATGAAAATACAACGCTCATCAAAAACAAAAGACTGAGTTTGTAAATAGAATGTCATGGTTTTAAAACAAAATTAATTTGAATTTAGAATACAGAGCCATTACAAACTTTTTTTTATTTGAAATGACCAGTACTGAAGAAAGGCAATTTCATAGGTATAGACCTAACACATAGCCTGTCAAAATCATAACCCTCCTTTGGCTTTGCCGTGGGCGGGTAAAAAGTAAAAAATATATTGATAACAAATAGGTAGGCACATAGTACTTTTATTAAATGATTTTTCACGTTTCAATGTCAAAGTCAATGCCTAGTGGTGTTGGAAAGGTTGCAGGCTATCGTGGGAGAGCCACGCTTCGGCATGAATGGGCCGGCTCGACCGGAGTGATACCACAGCCTCGCAGAAAACCGGTGTGAAATAGTGCTTGTGCTGTGTTTCACCGAGTGAGTGAGGATACCGGAGGCCCCTTTTTTTTTTTCTTTTTTTTAACGTGTGGAAATCCAATCGGAGTCGGACCGTCACCCCACCGGGGTTTGCGGCGGGGTGGTGTGTCGGACTCGAACCGACTAAAACCACACGGTGTGCCACTCTGCGCCTGTGAAGGGAGGAATCCGGGAACTGCAGATATTAACACATCCGGACCCCTCCCAGCGCTTGCCCACACTGAAGCGGGCACCGTCTCCTGGTATACCTCTCAATTTAGGCGACGCACGGCACACGCGTACGTTGCCCCCTCGCGGGTGGCCACTAGAGCGGATGGAGGGGAAAAGCCATACTCCGCCCGATATTCAGCCACCCGTCGATAAACTTCGGCGAGCACTTTCGCCTCCAAATCCCAAGGGGGTGTCCCGGCCAGCGCGCACGCCGCCTCGGTCGACACCGTGCGGTAGGATACCGGAGGCCCATACCCCAACCCCTATCTCCCCTATCCCCCGCCCCTCCCCCCCATCCCCCAAAGGATGGCAACGCACTTGTGACGCCTCTGGTGTTGCAGGTGTCCATGGGCGGCGGTAATCGCTTACCATCAGGCGATACGTTTGCTCGTTTGCCCGCTTTTTGACTGGCGTAAAAATAATATTATAGGAATGGTGTAATCATGCGAGAAACAAATATTATAATAGTACGTAGTAAGTAGAGTCTCGTAAGTACACTACGCAGAGAATCTCTCTCGGAAGAAATATAAAAAATAAATACACGTGATTTCTTACTACCCCCTTCTTACTACTTTTTATCTTTAGATAATGATATAAAAGTGCTGATGAAAAAAATTCACGAATTAGAGGAGATTTACGGAGAAAACCTAAAAAAAGATGTCACTATTTTCAATTATGAAAATTTATGCGAGGTTACCATAGCACATATTATAATGCTTGACAGGAAAAGGTCAGGGGACGTAGCTGAAGCGGAATTGCATTATTATGTTAATAGGAAAAGTACCGATATTCCACTTAGTGTCCTAAAATGTCTGACGTCTGAGCAACAACGAGCTATTGACAAATTAGAAGTATTTCAAATTCCAGGAAAGAGAATACGGGCCGTACCCGTTTTGTTAACGCAAAAGATGAGAGAAAATCTAGACACAATAATAATATCTCGAGAGAAACTCAACATTTCCAAAAACAATCGGTATTTATTTGCTAGACCTTTGTCTGAAGAGCCTTTTGACGGAGGCAAGTGCCTTAACCGTATAAAGGAAAAATGCATATTAAAAAAACCAGAAATGCTAACAGCCACTGGATTAAGACATCATATCGCGACAATGTCTCAAGTTCACTCTGGACGTAACGATAAGTATACAGAGCACCTGGCAGGGTTCATGGGCCACGATCTCAACATTCATGCTCAAAACTATAGATTACCATTAGAGGCTTTACAAAAGGGCATAGTCGGTAGTCGATTAATTGAAATAGAAGAATCATATAAAAAGGACGAAGAAAGTAATAGTACACAGAATAGTGAAGAAAGAAAGGAAAAAGAAAATATTATAGAAGGAAATAATTTGGAAGACCATACAGGAGCAGAAAAGCATTGTGACGTAAATGTTAAAGTACCTCATCATAGTAAAAATGAAAATAACAAAATAAGAGATAAATCTAAGAGACAACAAAAAAGGTACTGTAAGTCTGATACTGATACAGAAGAAAGTAGTTTTGAAGTTAATGAGGTAGAAAATAAAATAGTACTAGAAGAATTGAACGATAATCTACCAGTTTCAAAACAAAGAAGAAAGAAAGTTCATATTCGCTGGACTGATGAAGAGCTTGATATAGTGAAGAAAAGATTTAAGAAAGAACTTTCCGAAAAATCAATCCTGGCAAGGCTAAATGTACCACAGTTTTAAGAGAAGAACCCATCCTTCACAGGAGAACATGGATGCAGTTAAATACCTGTGTTAATAACATGTATGTCAAAGGAACAGGAAAAAAAAGCAAAGTAATGAAGAGAAAAAAGCATTAGTAAGTATCAGTCGATCTTCGGTACTTGTTGATCTCCAGTACTCCCGTGCAAAAAGTAAAAACTTCTGGCTAGGAGCTCTCACAGAAGAACTTCATGCCTATGACTAGGCATAGGTAACAAGTTAACTGAGGCATCGCTCGCACGCGGGCTATATCTCATTTAAATTGTTTACCTGTAACAATTACTGATTGTAGTTGTCATTAGATTATTCTAAAAATCATTCATACCGAAACTGCTTAAACTCCGGTCGCTTTATGTTTTGCAAAGGTTGTTAACTTGTACCTACTACTATTTAACATGTTTAACTATATCGACAACACGAAGGGCATCTCTTAGTTTGGTTAAAGTTCAAATGTTTTTATAGTCATGTAATACAAATAAATAAAATTGAAGTGTCTGTAATTTCCAATTAACAGCTTTTCACTAAATGAAACTCTAATCTCATAGATAATGTTGTAATGAGTAACTTAGGCTACTTTTATTGTAGAAAATGACATTCTTTAACCCAATTAAATCTTCCTGTGGGATAACGCGGTTAAAACCACTGGGCACAGCTAGTATTGTTATATCATCCTCATGGGGTGCCATCCTCAAAATGAGGTTTGGAGGTCAGCAGACGGTATCCCTCGTGATCATGAGCGGCATCTTTCAGTTGGTGATACCTTAGTCCGGTCCAGGCCACGATGTCATCCATTCACTTCCTTCGTAGACAACCCGGTGTCCTCCTGCCAGGTATTTTTCCTTCTAAAAGAAGCCTCAGGAATTCATGTTGCGGGCCACGGCCTCACAGCGCTGTTTCACCGAGTGAGTGAGGATACCGGAGGCCCATACCCCGACCCCTCCCCCCATCCCCCAAAGGCCGGCAACGCACTTGTGACGCGGGTGCTGGTGTCCATGGGCGGCGATAATCGCTTACCATCAGGCGATACGTCTGCTTGTTTGCCCCCTTTTCCATATAAAAAAAACTTTTTTTAGTATTGCTATATGACATAGTTCAAATAATGTATGTACTTATATAGTACCTAACTACATTTTTTTATACTAACTGTGCAACGCGATTTTAACCGCGTACTTCCCGTTCCCTTGGGATTGAAAGTATCTTTTGTCTTTTTCGGGATCTCAAACTCACCCCATGCCAAATTTCATTTCAATCGTAGGATATCGTAAGCATTACGTACTTACTTTATGTCGGTTTAGTACAATTAATTTTTATTTCTTGTTATGTTTCAGGTAAATAGGTACCGCAAATTGATTAAAAATAATACAATAGACGAGACCTATTTCTTAGCGTTCCATGGATTCACCGTGCGGGTGCCGGGTCCATCGCGTGATAGATGGGGGCAACACATGCGACTTCGACAGTGCCTGGGAATTGCGACCCAGGTTTAGGTTTAAGGAGCACTCCTTACGACGCGTCAACGCTCACCTCCACTGTTAGCGGTGTTACCCCCTCTACCTAACCATATTTGAAGTGAGCCTAGCAATGCCGCTTTGGATATTCGTTCAAGAAAAGAGCTTACTGAAGCTCTTGGCAATCCAAGGTCTTTAAGCAGGTTATAGAGGGATTTAGCTGGTATACCCCTCGCACCCACTTCCACGGCATACAGCGCAACGACATAACCATTTTTAGTTATTTCGTTGGTTAAGTCAAAGTACTTGTTTCTTTTTAAAGCGTGGTCTTTAGGGATGTTCGTTTCCCATGGCACCGTGAGTTCTACTAGTACTACACGCTTAATTGACATTGCATAAAGAAATATGTCCGGTCTGGACGCCGAGGCACAGATATCCTCCGGTATTCTGTAGTGATTTTCATACGTGTCCACTAATAATGTCCAGTCACTGGCGGTATTTATAATTGAGTACGGCTTTTGTGTGAGTGAAGTCTTTTTTGTTGAGCCTTCCTTTACAAACGCGATGTTAGTTTTTATGTTTGTTGTTATTCCTTTTTTCGCTCTCGCCAGTGATAAACTCATAGCTTCGCGTATGATGAGTAATACCCTATCATGGCGACGTGAATAATGACCCCGGTCTAATAGCGCCTTACAACCTGTCAGTAAGTGCCTGGCTGTACCTATTGCCGCATTGCACATCGTACAAGCCGTTTCTGTAGCTTTTCCCCACCTTACTAGGTTGCTTTGATCGGGGAGAGTTAATTGAAAGGCGTTGAGGTAGAATTTTAACAGGGCGGGTGACCAATCATATAAAAGTGTGCGCCATTTCAAAGCTGGTGGGATACAAAATTCTCCTAGAGTTAGCCATTCATTCTGCATTTCTAGGTTCATTGCGTGCACCTTGTAGGTCTCGTTTTCATCTTGTTGTATGAAAGATTTTGTTATCTCTTTGTCGGTCTGTCTTCTAGCATTTCCCAATCCAACTCTACTGGACTGCGTACCCACCATGAATTTTTTGTGGAATTGGAGCCGTGACTCTAGCTCTGATGAATTTTTGTCTTTTGGAAGGGATCTAACGATTTCGTCCTGGGATTTTGTCAAGACATGCATTTTGGTAACTCTTAGGTGTTTGTAGAGTTCCGAAGGTTTTTTTAATTTCATTCCAAAATTATTCGAGCTCCTGTACAACGTTGACGGGTCTGCAGATGGTGCTAGCCCGAGCCACGACTTCAATGTCTTAGTGACTTTCGCGTCCAGTGTTCTTATGTGGTTCTGGTTTATATCATATACTAGAAACGGCCAGTTGAGACGTGATGTTAAGTAGTTGTCGTAAATCCAAGCTTTTTTTACGTTACTAATTGGCTGTTGGTCAACCTTGTCAATGTCTTTTACGAAGTCATCGATTATTACGTTTATAGATGGAGATAAAAACATAAGAAAAACTACGTTTTTTTGTAAGTAACAGATCCTCTCGCTATTGAAACCAATTTTATTAATAAAATGACTTTTAGGTAATCTGTTGTGTATTTTTACAATTTCAGATATTTATTATCAATTACTGCAGTAGAAGATTTTTAGTTAAATAATTATCCATAAATAAGTTACAACGAACTACAACAATGGTGGTTTTTATGGACGTGGATAAATTCTTAAACAAGGGAGATTTTTATCTTCTTTTAAAATATAAATTTATATGGCCATGGCCTCAAACTCATTTTATTAGACGCCAAGTTTGTTTTGGTTGTCATTCTATGGTTATAACTTTACCAAATCATCATTTTATTTTAAATAATATACAAGTAAAAAAATTATTATTTTGTAATTTTTTTTGGTGTAATACGTGCGGCTATGCCTTATATGAACACTATCCTTGTGATGAATGTGAATTTTGTTATTGATTGTTATATTTTTCTCCTTTTATAACTACGAACCTATCTACCTCAGTTCCTAAAAGTTGTACTATAGTAAATTGATGAATGACAGTTTACCTAACATGAAAAGTGTTTGCATTTTATTCGTTTTATACTACAGCAATTAACATATTTGGATCTACATTTCGGCGATTTTTCTTTTAGTGCATTAGAAGTTTTATAATATCTGTATGTTTCTTTGACTACACAAAGTTTCAAGTTTCAAATATGTAGTACTCTACCTTCTACCTCATTTTGCACTTCGAATATTTGACATTTGAAACTAAGACTTTTAACGCAACAAAACAAAAATCGTCAAATTATAGTTTCGACTATGTTAATTGCTGCAGTCGCTATGCTTGTAAAAGTTTTGTGAGCTTGTTACTGGTTGTTAATGAATACCTATCAATTTTTCAAGGTTAATCATTTAAGTTAGCATTAAAGTAAAATTAAAATAAGTGTGTAAGCTATGTATGAAGGTAATATTTTCTAAGTTTAGTTTTTGATTTATAAATTTAAGTTTGATAGTTTTCTTAGTAGTTGTTGATTTGAGTAAAATTTTATTATTTGGGTACTTTTAATAATCAATGACCTTCTGCATATCATTCTCTAATGCAGAATAATATTTAAATTACTAATGTTAAAACTTATTTTTTGTTCCAATTAAAAAAAGCTGTAATTCATACAGGTTTAAAGGTAAATTTTCATTTATTAATTGTGACAAATTCTAAGTGGTTTGTAATGTAGGCCAACAATGCTGAAAAAGTCGATGGGTATTAATTGTTTTAAACTTTCGTTGATTAAAATACTTGCTTAATTTTACCCGATTTATGACGTTTTTATTTAATATCCTCATACTATACTATAGTTATCTATCTATACATACATACATATGTACCTACACACCACAAACATACATACCACATAGGTACATACAAGCCTATAAATAAAATTGAAGTGTCTGTGATATAAAAATTATTATTTTTTACTAAATGAATGAATTTTGATAGATCACACCCAGCAGCACAGCAGCATCCTGTTGTTTGCCTCGAAAACTACTAGACCTATGATGATGAAATTTAGCATGGGGGTAGATTATGAGTGTTAGCCTAACGTCAGATATGAAAGGAATTCTATAGTCAGTTAGCTAGGTACCAATAAATTTAATTGCAAGGTAAACTTTAAAAAGAAAGTGGAATTGGCTGGTATACATTATCATCACCCAGTTTCATTATAAAATTGTACCTAACTTAAAAGTACATAATAAGTGTAGTCATCTCAGTTGATTAAATATTTCTTTGTAATCAATAGATACTTACTTATTTATGAAGTGATAATTCTCACCAATCACAGATCACAGCCGCGTTCATTACGGGGCTGTGATCTGTTATTGGCCCGTTTAAATTGGATCAAATAAGTACGGAGTGGATTTGTATAAATTTTAGCTACTTACAGAATGATATTGATGAGCAGTTGTTGATCCGAAACGGAGCCATTAAATCACATACCTATATATGGTATTGGATCAACAAATCGGGTACGGATCAACAAATCCAAGCGGATCAACAAAAAACTGATCATATGTACCACTGGATCAAACAATTCCTAGAAGAGATAACTATATATATATATGCATATATGCTCTCTCGCGAACTTTTTTGTAGATCTTAATGGGACCTACAAACCCGTAATACATTATTTTGTTCTATTGTCAATACTTTTTGCAGCGCACGCAAAAATAGGTTTTCGATTTCACACCTTGGGTTACAAAATAGCAATTTTCTTACGGATACCAATGACACAATATACTAAATAGACCGACCCTCCCCTGGCCCAAACTGTACACCGATAAAAGCTAGAAAAATTCACCTAAATCTAGATGGCGCGCAAAAATAAGGTACTAGAAATAGTTTAACAAACTCTATCACTATTTTATTGATATGCTTCAATTATAGTAATTATTTCATTATTTTTCGAATATAAATCTTACTTTCTAATGCTTGTTTAAAAAAAATATTTTTCAATTGTGTAACTATAAGTTATCACCTATTTTTAGGAGATGTCGTTGCAATCGATTTAAATAAACTTGAATGTAATGACCTATTTACTACGCTAGATGTCACATTTATAAGTTATTGATATGACATATAGAATATTAAATGCTGGATGCGCGATGATAGCGCCACCAAGTGGCTACAATTACGTCGGACTTTGATTTATCAGATGGTTAGTTGTCTTACGAAGAGTAAGTAAACAAACAAATTATTTCAACGAAACATCGTAAAGGGGCGTCCATTAATTACGTGAGGCATTTTCGAAAATTTTTCCCCTCCTACTACCTCCCCTCCCGCCTTGGTGAGATATCGTAAGATTTTCCTCAACTCCCTCCCCCGTCCCCAAATCTCACGCGAGATTTTTCAAATTTATGTTTTGGCTGTAAACGTGTTGGATTATTGAACTTGTTCTATTACTTCTATTGAAGACTAGCAAGGCAAAATCGAATGCTACTTCGCTGCTCTGCGGAGTTCGGACGAATACGACAAACACTATTGTGTCAGATTTGGCCATATTTTATTCGGAAATAATTTTTCACCCAATTTTACACAATAATTACGTGATATTTGCCAAGACCCCCCTTAGTGCGATTTGAAAAGATTTAGCTCAATCCCCTCCCCCCTAAAACACCTTACGTAATTAATGGAAGCCCCCTAATTTAAATATATTCTATTCGATCATGTAAATCTATGGTGTAGATAATAATGTTGAGCGATTTTATTTCCTGTCTGATATGGCATAATCAATAAATTTTAGGTCATTATATATGTCATTTTAATATTAAATAAATGATTGAACTGCAAAGTATAATCTTTATTTTGGAACGAAGTTCCTTATCGCGCGTTGCGAAAGGGGGCTAGACGGAAAAAAATGTAAGGACTCTTTTCGCGCCAAAAGTTGTAACGACACTTTTAACATTGAATTGACGTCATAGAGCTGGATACTCAACGTTAAATATAACAAACTGATTGCCAACGTCTATACCATGTTGAATACACCGGTTCTCGTCCGATCATCGACGTTAAGCAACATCGGGCGTGGTTAGTACTTGGATAGGTGACCGCCTGGGAATACCACGTGATGTTGGGTTTTTGCATTTATTTACAGAAAATATATTGTTTTATAGTATATTTTGTAAAGCTTGATTATTATTAAAATAATTTGAGTATTTTATGCGCATTTTTATTAGTAGGAGCATATCAAATATAATATATATATAAACTTCGTTCCATCCGGGTGTTCCTTGACACCTCTCAAGTTTTTATTATACATATTTTAATTTGTACAACAAGTAATATTAAAATCGCATTAAATCAGTCAGGAGATTAACAAATAAATATTATTTCATATACATACACTTCTAACATTTTTTTTATCCTATTATTAAAATTACGGCAAAAACCAAAATCTGATGACAGCATTTTAAAATCTAAAAGAGTTCAGAAGAGGTTTCTAGAGAATTGACATTGATGCAGCTACGAAAATAAAGGTTATGAATTGGACAGAAGACGAAAATAAATTCAGCTTGTCATTATTTCACAAATCTAAAGTGTATTTTTTTCTAAGGCGACAAGGTGTAGTACTTGCCGCTCCAACCACAATCCGAAACTCCGAAAGTGGCTAGCAAAATCCGATTGTTTTGCCCTGATCTATTTAAAAAAAGAATAACAGAAATACGAAATGCATTAATTAAAGATAAAGCTTGTGTGATCACTTTCGATGAAATCGCAATAATGTGTAACTTATAATATTCCATCAGCAGTAAAAGCAGAAATGTTACAACTCTTTTAAAAGCTACTATAAATAAACTCTTTGATAATAAGTGGGCTTCTGCTAAAAGCTGTATTTTGCGGTCGGGCTACGAAAAACCAAAATACATGCAAGAAATCAGGGATATCTAGTAACTTTCCCTTTTTCTTTTGTAACGTTTTGTAAAGTTATTTGCGTTTTTTGATGTGCCACATTTCAATTTCGGCAAAAGGGTGGCTGAAACAAAAATCCAACAGCAAAGTTGCTAAGGGCCATATTTAGGAGTAATTTAGTTAATTTCTTAAAGAGTCCCCATAACAAAAAACTGTGAGGATGAAGATGGTGATTTTATCCAGTTAGCCGTTGGAGAAAGCAAATAATTTTATCCAAAACCATCATTATCACCAAAACACGCAGTAAACAACGAGAAACAATGCACTCATTCATGAGTGACGGCAACTTATTTATTTATTATTTACCGCTGCCCATGGATACCCGCAACACCAGAGGTATCACAAGGCTTTTAAGGAGAAGTATGCTCTTTTCTTGAAGATTGATTGAAGGTCGTATTGGTCCGGGAATACCCGGGAATACCCGGGAATACGACAGTTCATTCCACAGTTTTGTTGTGTAGGGCAGAAATTTTCTTGAAAAGCGCACAGTTGACACCTAAATGATGAGGATGAAACTGCAGTCGCGTAGGATGATGGCGAAAAAGGGAGGCAGGGATCAATTCAATCAATTGCTCGGAGTACTCCCCATTGTAAATACGATAGCAGATGCGTAACGGGGCCACGTCTCTACACAGCGCGTGCAGCGCCAGAGATTCCAGCCGAATTGAAACTTCTTGACAATTGACGATTTGATTCGATTGTATATTAGTATTTCAATCATAGACGAATTGAATTTTGCGTGAAATAAGAAATAGGTACATTTTGTATACTCAGAACAATAAAATTACTTGAGGAACTTGATGAACTTGTAAGAGTTGGTTTGCAGATGTTTATATTTGTACAAAAAAAAAGCTGGCAGGTGGCTTAGAAACTTCAGTCAACACATGTAAACAATGAAGGCCTTGCAAATACTAAGTAAATTATTAAAATATTCAAGGAGCTTTTACAAATGCGTGTGAACTTTTCAACACCTACCCACGAAAAAAAATATATTAACTTAATAAAGATTAAGTTTTACTTAAATATTTAAAAAGTGAAGATTATGAGCGTTTACATTATTTTTCTTTCAGTAATCGACATAGATATCATTATTGTGACATAATAAAATATACGTGTCGTTCCAAGATGAATATTTGAGGCCACTTTAAAGCGCCTCAATCGTGTTTAATTCAGTTCTCGTACTGTATTAATCCCAAATAATGTATCTAGGCCTGTTCCTTAACAGTAGGTTGACGACAGTTTCACACACACACACTTTCGATAGTTTGCTCGAAAGCTTTTGCCGAATTTAGGTAAACTGAGTGTTGCGACAAGATGGAACGCAGAATTCTCCGGTTAATAACACTTTACGGTACCCCGTGTAGACGGTAGCATTGACCGCCTAGAGTGGGGTGCGCCACAGGAGAGTAGAGAGTAGACAGTAGAGAGTGTTGTTGGTTTGAGCCACACACGTTTATCACCTAATGTCTACGGAGGCAGAATGCGCGTTGGCAGGAATATCCATGTGGGATTCGTTCCGCGTAACGCAGGTTCTTTCCGGTCAAAGTTGCTTCGGAAATACCTGCACGCGGTTACTAGAAGTGAGTTGAATCCTGCCTGTCCAGTGTATTGAGCCGATTCCCTGTGCCATAACTTGAGCATCGCAGCGTTGGATATAGAATGCAGTTATGGGAGAATATCTCTCGCTGCCAACCATGTTATGCTCCATAGTGGATAGCAACAGAGTTTTATCTTCTGCGAAGATGACATTGCACAGAAAGAGGTGGCGGAAAGGACCAAGCATGAAAATTTCTACTTGGACCTAATTTGCCGCCAGCCGCTGAAACGGACGCAGCCGTGCATTCTAGCAACTCATGCCACCTTCAGTGGTAATTAAGAAAATGTTTAGTTAAAATTACTAATTTAAATTGTAATATTTAACTGCTATTGAGATGTCTTATAAACAGATATTTACAAAGATGTATTTTAACAAGCATATAGAATTTCTCAAACAGTACTATTAATACATTATTTCTTCTTGTTAAACTGCCAAGACTTATTTTCTCCATTTCTATTACAGTAATGTAGTTTTTTTAAATCGTTTAATTTGCCGCCCCCTAAAAGAAGCCGCCCTAGGCTTCAGCCTACTGAGCTTTCATCACTGAATAATATAACATATATAATATATGAATTTTTTTCAACAAATTTTGATTATTATAACACAATTAAGTAGCTAGACCTACATACAGAGTTTTATGTGAAAATTTAAAAAGTTTCATACAAAAATTAATAAAAAAATATAATCATGTACCGTATTTACTGAGAAGCATTTATTAAGAAGCTGTTTATTTGAAATTATAAACAGACATTTCAATTTTATTTATTTGTGTGTATAGATGGCTCTTGGACTATTTAATAAAATATCACATAAATTACTAATGTAATTATGTGGAAAACGACATCTAGTGGGACATTTGCACTAATACAAAAACAAATAAACTTGACAGTTTACTCTCGGATTCGTATCGGAGTAGAAGCTCAGAAAATATCTTTGAAATTTACAATTTGATACACTTAGTGACATCTAGTGAACATTAAGGCTTTAACATACGCCGATGACTTTGAGGATTTGACCTCTACTACAAAAAATAATTTCCTAACGCCATCTAGTCTAACAAAATAGAACTACGTGAACACGAAACCAAACTTTAGTTAGATATGAAAATTTATAAATAAATATTGAGCTAGAAAAAAGGTGGTTGCCAATTTAACGAGTACATACTTACATGATTTTTTTACATGTTTAATTCGTTCTGAGGTTAAAACTTTTTAATGTCAGTATTGCTAAAATACCAAAACCGAGTCATCATTATCATCAGCTGATGATGGACTCTGAAGGTTGGTACTGGATCTCGAGGATGGTAAGCAGTAGACATACCGTCATTGAGCTCGTTGTAATCAGCTCAGCGAGACGATACTAGAAATGTGACTATATGAACCTGATAATGGATTTCGAAGGTGGGTACTGGATCTCGAGGATGGTAAGCTGCTCGTTGTAATCAGCTCAGCGAGACGATACTAGAAATGTGACTATATGAACCTGATGATGGACTCCGAAGGTGGGTACTGGATCTTGAGGATGGCAAGCAGTAGACATACCGTCATTGAGCTCGTTGTAATCAGCTCAGCGAGACGATACTAGAAATGTGACTATATAAACCTGATGATGGACTCCGAAGGTGGGTACTGGATCTTGAGGATGGCAAGCAGTAGACATACCGTCATTGAGCTCGTTGTAATCAGCTCAGCGAGACGATACTAGAAATGTGACTATATGAACCTGATGATGGACTCCGAAGGTGGGTACAGGGTCCCGAGGATGGTAAGCAGTAGACATACCGTCATTGAGGTCGTTGTAATCAGCTCAGCGAGACGATACTAGAAATGTGACTATATGAACCTGATGATGGACTCCGAAGGTGGGTACTGGGTCTCGAGGATGGTAAGCAGTAGACATACCGTCATTGAGCTCGTTGTAATCAGCTCAGCGAGACGATACTAGAAATGTGACTATATGAACCTGATGATGGACTCTTCTTTGTAATTCACTATTATATATACCTACATATAACAAAAACAACTCAGGTCTCCTCAAAATTAAAACAGAATATAACTAATGTAAATCATAGAAATTTTAAAAATCTTTACAAGCTTATCTCTTAGATGAATCGGGTAATTTTTAGACAAAAATTGGGTAGGTTGTAAAAGTGTTTTTTATTTAAATTGTATCATAATCTAAATATCTGGAACAGGTGGGTGTTTCAGTAACGGGAGGACTGTCTCTATTTTTACTATCAGGGTCATCATCAGTGGTCAAGGCACATATTGCATTTTCAATATTTTTACTTTTTGGTTCTTTTTTCGCTTTTTTATCGGATTTCATTTTGATTGCGTCTAAAATATATTGCGGATTTCTTATTTCCAAACTTCTTGTATGTCGTGGATCTAGCAATTCGGGTAAAATGCAATTTAAATAAAATTTACATAATTTTTCCTTCATGTTTTGCTCGAAAAAATCATCGTCTCTCTCGATCCATTCTATTTTTAATGGTTCTTTGGAACTAAACCACACCGCAAATAAACATTTTTCACGTCTAGTTACGTGCAGTTGGCCCTGTATTTGGTAGAACCAAACGTGTGATTTATTAATTGTTAATTGGCCGCTTTTATCTTTGGTCCAAAAATTTACCTTCTTTTTGGCGATAGCCTCATCGATACCCATTTTGAAAGCCGTTATTGGGCATTTCACTTCTACAATAATATCATCCCCACATAATCCGTCCGGAGTAGCCCCTAGATATGGAATATCTGGGTCTATAAAAAGCCCGCAAGGTCTTATATCAATCGACTCTTGAGCCGCCAGTTGATCCAGAGCCGTCTTCTCATTTTCATTTCCATGTTGAATGGATTCTGCATCAATAGAAATTTTGTATAGAAGCTGCTTAACTGTATTGGCACAGCTTGTATCTGGTCTCATTTTAATTATTTTGCCAAAGTTAGAAGCTGTCAGCATCGATCGACGGAATTCTAGCCATTCACCAGACTGGCTCTGTAGTATTGTCCTTTGCTCAATGTCACGTCTTTCGCTCTCTGTTTTTCTCATAGTATTGAGAAAATTATTTTTCATGTCCTCCAAGACGCTATCTGAAACATCGGGCCTTTCACTGTTTTCACCGTAGCTTTTTTTTTCTTCTTTTTGGTTTGCGAATGGCAGGCGTCGTTTCTTAAAAGAGTATTTCTTCAATAGCAGAGATCGTCTACATTTTCTATCTTCCAGCGTCTTCAAGCTTCCTCTAGGACTTTTACCAGTAATTCTTTTTAACATAATGGTAACTGGGTTTCTCTTTGCGTTAAATGAGACTGCGGATGCAGCACAGCGAGTTTGATATCCTCGGCGCAGGGAGTAATTTACCCGTTTTCCACCCACAAGTTTCGCCACAATGCTGTGAAAGCACTCCACAATGTTGCTGTCCACGTTGTGGGCTAAACTTCGTGAATGTCCTGCTAAGCTGTTAATTATGAAACAAATTTTTTGCCAAAGTGCACTTGTAAAAAAATCTGTTGGTACATCACCAACATTTTCCTTGTTAGTCTGGCAAAAATGGCTTTTGCAATTGCAATGGTTGCCGAAGGCATGTAAGTGCAATGTTTGAATTTCTTCAAATAGTTTTTGCGTGCAAAAGTCAATGTTGTCTTCATTAGTTTTATTATGATGTACAATACATTTAATAACAGCAGACCTTATCCACATAACCCTTTGCTTTGTTATGTACTTTCGGTACCGTATCGGGTATTTAGTTTCTGTAATCAAGGCCATCAATTTGTTGCAAAAATTTCTAAGAAGGTGATTGCGACACTCTACTTTCTCCACTGTGTCGCTGGGATAGGGCCTAGCTTCTAAAATTTTTGAATATGTGCTAGAGTCACCATCAGAAATAACACGACCATAAATTAGTCCGTGCATTTCTATAGATGACTTAAAGCCTTCCACAATAATAGTTGACTCCATTGCAGTTGATGGACCTGTAAAGTTTTTATAACATTGATGAAGCCTCTTTGTTGCATTTGATCGCTTTTGATCTAGCATGCATATGCTGCAATATTTATTTTTTACCCCAAGGAATAAAATTTTGCCCGTATTCTTCCCTATTATGGCAGCAGCACCCGATAGTGCGGAATAGTTTTTTTTGTAGGATCGCTTACTCCAGCATCCATCCGTCACTACGTCAATGATAGGGATACCATCTTTATTTATTCTGCCTGCTTCAATTGCTATTGCTTTTTCCTCTTTACCAGCTTCTGCCATTGAGGTTTCAAGTGCCTTTTCCCATTGTTCTGACACCATGTCATGGTGTTTCTGGTACGTATTTTGGGTCATTAGCGGTAGATCTAAAGCTGAAGACAGTTCTACTAGCTGCGAATGTCCACAACCAATAGCGACAGTACCCGCAACAGCAGCATTGTTAATGTCACAATCGCCTGAAACATTATTTACGAAAAATTTTAGGTTGCACATATTGCATTTAAATGTGAATTTGGAATTAAATCCGCATTCTTTCTCTCCTACAAGCTCTAGAGCTTGAATACCGCAACCCAAAGGACCGTGACTGCCTATTTCTTTGAGTTTATTGAAAAAATAATCAATTTCAACGATTCGTCTTCCAGTTGAAATTTTAAATATTTTTCTTGGTTCTTGGTCTGGAATCTCGTTTTCCGGCAAAACCTAAAACAGTAAAAGAGATTTATACCACCAATCAAGTTTATTAAACAATCAAGAATATAAAAATGTAAACAAGAATGTTGTTTACTTCAAATAAATATGGCTCGTTTTCGTCGACTTCCATACTGGAATGTGCCTCTGAGAGCCTATAAAGAAAAACACGATTATTCAAATAAAAGTAATTTAAATATTTTATGTAATAATGAAATAAATTTTTTAATTATTCTAATAATAATGTTAATATTTTCTGATAAATGATTTATTATTATCAAATACTAACACTGATACATATATGACACGAATATATCATAGAATAGGATATAAAAATTAGAGTGAAATTAAAACTTACAAAGCATATTTATCTGCTTGTGGTTGTGATATTTTTGCAGATAAATGATCACCAACGGCATGACTACCTTTCTCTTGCGATGTTGGTTGATCTGCCATAGGTTCATCAGGCTTCTTTCCGCTCTCCTTTTCATTCCTATAAAAAAAATAGCAAGAAAATATATATTATATTACAAAAGAGCCCCAATACGGTCTGTCTACTGTTTACTATCCTGGAGATCCAGTACTCACTTTTAAAATCCATCATCAGCTACATCTAGTCACATTTCTAGTATCATCTCGCTGAGCTGATTACAACGAGCTCAATGACGGTATGTCTACTGCTTACCATCCTCGAGACCCAGTACCCACCTTCGGAGTCCATCATCAGGTTCATATATTCACATTTCTAGTATCGTCTCGCTGAGCTGATTACAACGAGCTCAATGACGGTATGTCTACTGCTTACCATCCTCGAGACCCATTCCCACCTTCGGAGTCCATCATCAGGTTCATATAGTCACATTTCTAGTATCGTCTCGCTGAGCTGATTACAACGAGCTCGATGACGGTATATCTACGGCTTTCCATCCTCGAGACCCAGTACCCACCTTCGGAGTCCATCATCAGGTTCATATATTTACATTTCTAGTATCGTCTCGCTGAGCTGATTACAACGAGCTCAATGACGGTAGTCTACTGCTTGCCATCCTCGAGATCCAGTACCCACCTTCGGAGTCCATCATCAGGTTCATATAGTCACATTTCTAGTATCGTCTCGCTGAGCTGATTACAACGAGCTCAATGACGGTATGTCTACTGCTTACCATCCTCGAGACCCAGTACCCACCTTCGGAGTCCATCATCAGGTTCATATAGTCACATTTCTAGTATCGTCTCGCTGTGCTGATTACAACGAGCTCAATGACGGTATGTCTAATGCTTACCATCCTCGAGACCCAGTACCCACCTTCGGAGTCCATCATCAGGTTCATATAGTCATATTTCTAGTATCGTCTCGCTGAGCTGATTACAACGAGCTCAATGACGGTATGTCTACTGCTTACCATCCTCGAGATCCAGTACCCACCTTCGGAGTCCATCATCAGGTTCATATAGTCACATTTCTAGTATTGTCTCGCTGAGCTGATTACAACGAGCAGCTTACCATCCTCGAGATCCAGTACCCACCTTCGGAGTCCATCATCAGGTTCATATAGTCACATTTCTAGTATCGTCTCGCTGAGCTGATTACAACGAGCTCAATGACGGTATGTCTACTGCTTACCATCCTCGAGACCCAGTACCCACCTTCGGAGTCCATCATCAGGTTCATATATTCACATTTCTAGTATCGTCTGGCTGAGCTGATTACAACGAGCTCAATGACGGTATGTCTACTGCTTACCATCCTCGAGACCCATTCCCACCTTCGGAGTCCATCATCAGGTTCATATAATCACATTTCTAGTATCGTCTCGCTGAGCTGATTACAACGAGCTCAATGACGGTATGTCTACTGCTTACCATCCTCGAGACCCAGTACCCACCTTCGGAGTCCATCATCAGGTTCATATATTCACATTTCTAGTATCGTCTCGCTAAGCTGATTACAACGAGCTCAATGACGGTAGTCTACTGCTTGCCATCCTCGAGATCCAGTACCCACCTTCGGAGTCCATCATCAGGTTCATATAGTCACATTTCTAGTATCGTCTCGCTGAGCTGATTACAACGAGCTCAATGACGGTATGTCTACTGCTTACCATCCTCGAGACCCAGTACCCACCTTCGGAGTCCATCATCAGGTTCATATAGTCATATTTCTAGTATCGTCTCGCTGAGCTGATTACAACGAGCTCAATGACGGTATGTCTACTGCTTACCATCCTCGAGACCCAGTACCCACCTTCGGAGTCCATCATCAGGTTCATATATTCACATTTCTAGTATCGTCTCGCTGAGCTGATTACAACGAGCTCAATGACGGTAGTCTACTGCTTGCCATCCTCGAGATCCAGTACCCACCTTCGGAGTCCATCATCAGGTTCATATAGTCACATTTCTAGTATCGTCTCGCTGTGCTGATTACAACGAGCTCAATGACGGTATGTCTACTGCTTACCATCCTCGAGACCCAGTACCCACCTTCGGAGTCCATCATCAGGTTCATATAGTCATATTTCTAGTATCGTCTCGCTGAGCTGATTACAACGAGCTCAATGACGGTATGTCTACTGCTTACCATCCTCGAGATCCAGTACCCACCTTCGGAGTCCATCATCAGGTTCATATAGTCACATTTCTAGTATTGTCTCGCTGAGCTGATTACAACGAGCAGCTTACCATCCTCGAGATCCAGTACCCACCTTCGGAGTCCATCATCAGGTTCATATAGTCACATTTCTAGTATCGTCTCGCTGAGCTGATTACAACGAGCTCAATGACGGTATGTCTACTGCTTACCATCCTCGAGATCCAGTACCCACCTTCGGATTCCATCAGAAATCAGGTTCAGCAACTTATTTTATTTTTGTTGTACAAGTTGCACTTGAAACTTGACAGCTCTAAATTTGAGTTTTGTTTGGGTAGGTACTTACAATAATTTCCGAAGTTCGTGTCCTCGCCTCACTTGATACTTCTTTTTATATTTTGGCATTTCGAAAACAATCCGGGGGTAAAAACTAAAATACGCAAATATTTAATTATTATTGGCTCCGAAACACAAGCGCAGTCCTTCCGTCGCAAAGCGTTGAGATGGACTGAAGACAGGTCGCAGGCAGGGCTCGCGGGTGTGAAATTGCGGGGGGAAGCCCATTGCGCTTGAGTTTATTTACCTTTTATTACTTTCCATGCCCAGGAAACGAGTTAATACAATATTTTTTTTATTAAAATAATAATATATGCTAGATCTAATAATACGTGTAAGATTAAAATAAATCGCATTAACCGTTTTGGAGCGAATTTGTAATTTATGTCTAATCTGTGGTTCGATTGTAATTTTTTTTTTGGGAAATTGGTATAGCTTTTATCTTTTTTGGTTTTATCAATCGATACAGTAGGCTTCAAACCACAATATATATTTTTTTCAAATGCATATGAGCAACAGTTCTTCCAACAATTTAATTTAAACTAGCCCTAGTTGACCGATTTGAACACTGTTCAAGCCTTAAGCTTATTATACATCCGCGTACAACTCTAAGTTCATGCGGTGTAAGTCTATAGTTATATTTCGTCAGTGCGGATACCTAATGTTTTTGAAAATAAAATATAGCCTTCCTCGATAAATGGACTATCCAACACTGAAATAATTTTTCAAATCGGACCAGTAGTTCCTGAGATTAGCGCGTTCAAACAAACAGACAAACTCTGCAGCTTTATAATATTAGTATAGATTTTAGTATAATATACATTGTTGGCAAAAGATAGGAGCAAAATTATACCAATAAGACAAAAGCAAAACGCACATAAACACTAGACACGTACACAAGTAAAACGCACAGGTCATGAATATTACGGGTTCGCATGTCGGGAAGTAAAACGAAAATTGCATTACCAGGAAGAAAAAAATGGAAATAGCGAGAAAGTACAAACACACCAAGCCATAAAAGACAAAACCCATACACAAAAGTGTAAGAAAAAAGACAATTTAGATATATTAACATTAGGAACTATAAAAATTAAGCTTTAAAAACATATTTTTAATAAAAATAGGAAACAGAAATCTTCAGATGTAGATAAAGAAACTATGTAAAACATAAGAATAAATAATAATTAATATGTAAAAACTGTATTAAAAGCATTAAAAAATCTAGTAAAGCCATGTGATGGAAGAGAGGCACTTGGTGCGAGAGGCACACAAAAGATAATAGACAGACAAAAGTAATACTCAGAATAACAAGGTCCTGTCTTCATGGACGGGGAAAAGCAGAAAAAAAAGCTTGAGGAGTTGTGCCTTCCATCATCATTTCACCTAAATAACTTGAAAGAATACGACTAAAGGTAACATCCCCAAAAAAGGTGACCGTTCAGACCCGGCTAATTACCGACCTATAGCCGTAACATCCATTCTCTGCAAGGTGCTCAAACGGATCATCAACAAGCAATTGGTCCTCTACCTGGAAGATCACTCCTTGCTAAATGATCGGCAATATGGCTTTAGGCCGAACCGATCCACGGGTGATCTTCTAGCGTATGTCACTCACCTTTGGGGTGAGGCTATTGATAGACATGGGGAGTCCTTGGCCATCAGCCTTGACATGGCCAAAGCTTTCGATAGGGTTTGGCACCGCTCGCTTCTCTCCAAACTTCCCGCATTCGGCCTCTCCCCTAAACTCTGCACCTGGGTCGCCGCATTCCTGCACCAGCGCCGTATTAAGGTCCTTTGCGACGGTGCGGCCTCTGATTATCGGCAGATAAACGCCGGTGTACCTCAGGGCTCCGTCCTGTCACCTACGCTGTTACTTGTGCATATCAATGACATGTTGGCCCTTGGCAATATACATTGCTATGCAGACGACAGTACAGTTCATGGGCGATACTTTGGTCACCCTACAGCCAAGGCCAAGTCAGCGGACGTTGAGGCGAAGCGACGGGATCTTGTCGCTGAGCTCGACCTGGTTCTAAGCCGCATCTCTCAATGGGGCAGTAAGAATCTGGTCGAGTTTAACGCCAAGAAAACACAGGTGTGCGCGCCATCTACCAAAAAGTCTCCCTTCCTTCCCCTCCCAACTTTTCGGAACACTCAACTGCCCCTGCAAGACAAGCTCGGTATCCTGGGTATGGATATCTGCCGTGATCTCAACATGCGTGAGTACATCGAGAGCGTCATTAAAGCGGCCTCGCGGAAGTTAGGTGTACTTAACAAGGTGAGACGGTTCTTCTCGTGTCTTCTTTACAAGACCCAGGATCGCTCGTGCGTGGAGTACTATTCTCATCTATGCGATGGTGCCGCACAGTATCTATTTGACGCTCTCGATCGGTTGCAGCGGCAAGCAGTCCGCATCATCGGTAGTCCCGAAGCCACTGAGTCACTAAAACCCCTGCAGCTGCGAAGAGATATCGCCTCTATGGCAGTCCTCTATCGCCTGTATCATGGGGAGTGTTCTGAAGAGCTCTTCCAACTAGTCCCCCCTTCTCCTTTCCTGTACAGGACAACACGTGCCGGCCTTCGCAGTCACCCTTTGAAAGTGGAAGACATACGCTCTCAAACGCAACGCTTCGGGTCTTCCTCCTTGTGTCGAGCGATCAAAACATGGAACTCACTAAGGAAACTCGTGTGGTGGACACGTGTTCCCATTATGATCCCGGGTCCTTTAAGCGGGGCATGAAAAAGCATCTCACTAGGCCGCCATAGTGTGGGTCACTATGCTGCTCTGTCCACGTTCACATTGAGGATAGTGACCATCACTTTTGGATTCTTCTTATGCTTTCCATCAGACAGAGTAGAGTCATTTTGGTAGGTTGAACATAAAAAAAAAACTCCTAACCGTTAAGGACCTATCTTCCATCATCAGCTCATCATCATGAAATGATGACTACCAAATGTAGGTAAATACTGTAATAGCTTTAGGAAATATACGAAAAACATAGTACATGACTAAGAAATTTGAGGGTTTCCTTCGAGTTCCTTTACATCCTGTGGCGACTTCCACATACAGCGCAACATAAATATACTACAGCGCCATCTACCGAAGTTTTGAAGACATCGTCAGATCCTAATATAGTGGCAATTGGACCACATAGGGAGCATACCCTTTTGAATACGAAAAGAATTTTCAAAATCAGTCCACAATTGACGTAGTAATCAGTGTAATTATATTTAAAAAAAAACAAAAAAAAATACCAATCAAGTTGAGAACCTTCTCCTTTTTGAAGTCGGTTAAAAACAATGCGCACATTCTCTATCTAGCATTCACCGTTATTATCGGTGTTAAAACAATGTTTTTGTTTATAACCGACTTCAAACAGATTTTAGGTACCTAGCACACATTATAATAATACTATTTAATCGTTACTATCGTTTGTAGACTTTGTAGCGCATTCATCTAGAATGCATCTAGCTAACAGAGTGTGCAGTTCATTTAATACAGAATAGTTATCTTTAGTAACACTAGGGAAACTATTGTAAACCTCTAGTTTTACTGAATTATTAACTGTGCTCGCCTTCAAACATAGCATGTGCAATCTGTGCATGCCATTTTGGAAATAAAATCTACATAAATGTTAACAAGGTTATATAAAAAATACCAACAAATTAGCTAGTTTAGGTAGCCCTTCACTAATTGCGTTGTCATAAGTTAGCTGAGCGTACCATAACAAGCCTTCCTAACATGTGGTACGGTATATGCCCTTCATTCAAGTCACTATTTGCAATTTCAAGTATCGACTCTTTAGAGCTCAGCCCTTATTAGGTAGTACCCTTCGATGCGTATTGTTTTTCTGGATTATGTCCAATCTGGACCACACATTTTTGTACTCATATCAGTCACTGTATGTACCTATATATATATATATATAACGGACAACTCTCTTGACGATAAAGGATCTCAAAGATAACAAGTACATACAATCTTGACCGCGTTCTTTAACTGTTTAAACTGATAGTCCATGGTTACTGGCACGGAAGAAAGAACCGTACAAAGTGAAAGTTCTTAAAAGTTAACAAAATTGTTACGTATCTATCCGTTAGGCATATCATATCATTAACATTTCAATATTATACAATGGAAGTCCTCCGCCACGTCTGTCTGTCAGTTCGCGATAAACTCAAAAGCTAGTACGGATTTTGATTCGGTTTTACCAATAGAGAGTGATTCTTGAGGAAGGTTTTCGTATATAATTTGTTAAATTTTTGAGCATCTTCAGCATCTTGGCTAAAATATAACGATATTTGTTGAGGTCGGAAACAATTAAGCCGCACATCTTCTCAGAGTAAAAGGCCATATTATATTTGCCGTTGCCGTAAAGAATCCGTGCGAAGCCGGAGCGGGTTGCTAGTCTATGGGATAATAAACAAGGTGTGTAACACAAGTAAATACCTAATAAAACAATGTTTTTGGTTTTAACCGACTTCAAACAGATTTTAGGTACCTAGCACATAATACAATACTACTATTTAAATGAATAAAGAATTCGGTATAGACAAGAATTGGCACATAGCCATGTATGAAGAGCCAGTTTATTTTACGCTTTTTAGTGTTTTTTGGCAGGGGGTTTTCGTAGGATGTGTTTTGGAAGTCGGGTTTTTTTTAATAAAAAGTTTTTACTAGAGACAGATGTTATAGAACCTTAGAGCATAAAACTGGTTAATGCTCTAAGTATGGAACCTATTCGTTTTAGATTAGCAGTGTTGCCAGATGGGGCTACTAAGCGCCGATGGGGCTATCTCCCTTGCCGAGCGGCTATAATATTTTATGCGCTGGCTACACGTAGCCGATAGGGCTATCTTTTTTTTTCAGAAATATTTAGTATCAAACAAACATTATAAGCAGAAAAAAGAACTTTTACAGCAATAATCAGTTTCAATAGTTTATGTATGTGTATATTATGCATGAATTTTAAAACGTTAACTGTCTCGCAATACCTAAAAAGGTACACAATTATAGGTCAAATCTTGAGTACTAGTGACGCCACTAGATGGGGGGCTATCTCGGGGCTACACAATGAGGAAATATTATAAGGAGGGGCTCTATTCTACTATACGAACAATGCATTATACTAATATACAGGGTTACTGGTAACAGTTAGCAAACCCCAATCAATAGGGGTGATAGTAGAGATTATTAGCTATCAAATTTTTCCTCGGGTAAATGAGTCAAAAATGTACCTACCGTTTTGGAAAAAAAATAAAAAACTCATTTTTTTAAGAAAAGTGGATCACGCTACTTCAAAGTGCTCTTAAAACAAACACTTGCGTATTTAATGGTTGTTTTTGGTGTTTTTAGTTTGCTTACACCCTAATACGTATAATAATAACACAAAAAAGAACAGAAATGTAATACCGTTTGTGAATAACGATAATCTAAACATTTTCATACATTTTACTGTTTCTTATGACTAAATGCAATTTTATTAAAAAAAACACCTTACAATTTTATCGGCGTCATAGCAACAAGTATGTTTTATTAGCTATCCAACGAGGTATAAAAAAATTAAATTAAGTTGACAAATGGCTGAGTAAATGAACGGAAAGTAGGTGAAAATTCATAAATTTTTAAATGTAGTTATTTTGCGGTCTAAACTTAAGTTCACAGTCGATTTTCAAAGTGTGAGCCCCTATTTATAATGCAAGATTGCAAGCACGCATTCTTGGCCTCAATTGAGTTTTTACAACACCACTAGACAACGAGTTTTTGATTTCACTTGCGTCATTAACTATGCGTATCCTTAAACCTACAATATTTGGTACAGGCGAGACATCATAGACCAGGCTCACACACACGTACGCACAGGTAACAGAAAAATTCTGAAAACTTTTACTTATATACCTACAGGTTTGTGCGCGAGTCCGGTCGCACTTGACCGGTTTTTTTTAATATAGTTATGGATGGATGGATGTCTGTTACTCTTTCCAGCAAAAACTACTGAACGGATTTGGATGAAACTTTACAGTAATATAGCTTATACATCAGAATAACACATAGGCTACTATTTGCCGCGATAACCGACATACGCGCGGGTGGAGCCGAGCCGCGAGCAAAAACTAGTACTTAATATTTTTCATTAGTACCTAAGCTTTTCCATCATACCATATCAGTCCTTTCTAGTCACAGCATAGTAATATTATATAATTGCAAGGCACATATACATCTAATTACTCTGGTACTGCTGCGAATTTGAACTGCCCGACGATCTAACAGCTGCCCTCTATGAAATAGCTAAAATTCAATGCTGCCTGCCTTCAGATGTCCGAAATCTTTTATGTTACCGTAAGATTGTAATCTATCTCGCGGGATTGCAAATAGTCTCGAAAGCTTAGATTATTAATATGTCTAGATAGAGTATCACGTTACAAAAGAACAAAATTAAATGACACAACTTTTCGATATTTGTGTGCGTGACAGCTACGTCTTACACTTGCCTCATGTCATTCTGATTTCCTAGTGTGAGTGCGTAAATAATACCAGTTGTTGAGTTTTTTCTGTGAAAATAGGGAAACAATTATAATAGTGTTGAATAACTTTTATATCTAGAAAAATATGCTAGGAAAACAAAATGTGATACAACCTAATAATATGTCTCGTGTTTTTTTTTATTATTTATTATCATTAGCAGTGGACTGTTAAAGGCTGTTGGTGATGATTAAAAATATGTCGTACTAGAAATTAATTTTGGTCTGGTATTGTAGAAGCAGTACTTAACGATTTTTAAACCTTTTAAAATATTTAAGATATATAATTAGCCCATCTAATTGTCTAATTGACCAACATTAAAAAATAAGAAAGGTAAGAAAAAAATTGTTTACATTACTTTTTTAATAGACGATTTAATTCTTTTTTGTGTTAGATTTAGGACATCTTCAAGATAGCTCAGTATTAATATTATGGGGATTAGACTTTGGGCTTTCAATTTGTTTTATTAGATTTACAATTAGCTATTTTTTTTTATCTGAATGAGATCTGACGAGTAGTTTTTAAGTTAAATTTTCTCAATTCTTATCTGTTGATAAGAACATTCGAAGATATACTTGTTTTGAAATAATAAAAACTGGACTTGAAAAATGCATGACGGCACGGTTGGTCTAGTGGTTTAAGTTGTCGCCACGCCGCTTTCTATTGCGCCAGGTGTTGTGGGTTCAAATCCTAAATAGGACAACACTTTGTGTGATCCACAAATTGTAGTTCTGAGTCTGAGTCTGAGTTGTTTTTTAAAACAAGGAGGAGCTCATATCTAGTAATTATACCCCTTAAACGATGCCCATAGTGACATTTTACAAAAACGGTGCGGCGGCCATATTTGATTCAAAAAATGACATGAAATTAATACTCAGTATACCTAAAAACCCCTTACACGATACCCATAGTGACATTTTACAAAAACGGTGCGGCGGCCATATTTGATTCAAAAAATAAATAATAAATATTTCGGACATCTAACACACAACGCCATCTAGTCCCAAGCTAAGCAGAGCTTGTGTTATGGGTACTAGACAACTGATATAAATACATATATACTTCTTTTTTTTGTAAATACATACATATTATACATAGAAAACACCCAAACTCCGAAACAAATATTTAGTAGTAGATCATACAAACATTTGGTCCGACCCAGGAATCGATCCCGAGACCTCATGATTAGCAGTCGCACACGCCAACCGCGAGACCAACGAGTGACATGAAATTAATACTCAGTATACCTAAAAACCCTACGATATCCATAGTGACATTTTACAAAAATGGTGCTGCGGCCATATTGGATTAAGAAAATGACATAAAATGTAGACTCGTTATACCTAAAAACCTCTTACACGATACCCATAGTGTAATTTTACAAAAATGATGCGGCGGCCATATTGAATTACAAAAATGATTAGAAATTCTTAGCGTATCTATGATCTAGCATTAAGTATTTTATACAACACAACTCCGCCTGCCACATTTTATGAGGGAGTTTTGACTTCATAAAATAGCAACACCCGCATTAAACACAAAATGGCGACTATAATATTTATTTATTTTAGAAATTATTTAATGGCTTTATTTGCTGTAATAGATACATATCAATGGTACTTATCAATAATAGGTAACTTTCTTTGTTAATTTAAATCGTACTCTGTAATTTTTACACACTTCAATCGCACAATTCGCAATTTTTATCAACACAAAAATGACAGCAACATGTATGTATCCACTGACAGTGCATTTGGTCATCGAGATAATGTATAGAGAAGACGCCACTCATTAGTGCGGTGTTCCATGCAATTGCGGCGCATGCGCCGCACTTCCTTCAGTCGCTTGCTAGCTACACTCTGATGAAGCGGTGGCTTAAGCGTGTGATTGTTTAAATTTAAAAACGTTCTAAAACTCGTGAATTATGCCATTTTGTGTCTTGAGATATTGCACTAATAATACAAGGAACACGGAGAAAAACAAAGGAATAACTTTTCACCAGTAATTAACTAGATATAATTGTTTTAAAATTAAATACGAACAAAATATTTTAAGACGCCATTGTTGCCTCATTCGACATAGAGTACTTAGAGTAAAACATACAGAAGTGATATTTAGGTAGAATTAACTGACGTTAAATGCACAACGTATTTAACGTATTTAATTGGATAAGGAAAAATAATATGTTGTTAAAAATAGCTTCGTAAATAACCCATAACATTTTTTTTGCAATAATTATATTTAAATTATCATTAAAGTATAATTAAATAGTCTAGTCAACAAGTTCCATACTTGTTGACTAGACTAAAAGATGCAGCAGCATCACTAGGCCGCCATGGTGTGGGTCGCCATACTGCATTGTCTGCATTCGCAGTGAGTATGGTGACCACCACTCTTGGATTCTGCTTATGCTTTCCATCAGGCAGAGTAGAGTCATTATGGCTGGCCATACATAAAAAAAAAAAAAAAAAAAATGAATATTCGGCTTTTATATTTTATACCTCGATGAATTCTACAAAAAAACTGAAACTGGTAAAGCTATTGAAGTACTATTTACTCAAAGTGAATTTCCTAATAAAGCTTCGTAGGTATAAAGCTATTTATCCGTTCTGCTTTCTTGTTTGGCGCTTACTCTATAAAAGCGAATCTTTGCAACAGTTCGTTGGCCAAAACGCGTAAGCGCCATGAAAATCACGGCGCTTATGACATTTCGCTCGCGAGGAAACTACAGCTCGAATGCGATAGAGCGCTGCTTGTTAATACTGTTGGATTAGACTACTAATTATTGTTTGGCTGCGCTGCAGCGCTTTTTAGTTTTAATTCAAATATAAACGGAACATATAATTGGTTTTGAGTGGCTCCTCTAGTACGTAGTACGTAATATCTCGATGGCATTTGGTACTAAAAGCGAAAAATCATTTAGGCAGGCGTTAGTGCTAAAGCCTATTTTTCGTGTGTTTTTACAGCTTTGACAGTCCATCTAGACATATTAATAATCTAAGCTCGAAAGATTGTGAAATGGTATCAACAATGATATTTAAAGAAAGATAGGTTAGTTCCATACTAAACGGCGTTTATTATTGTTGCGGAATGACACGACGTACGTGTTTACATACATTATGTTTACGAATGCGACAGATAATACGGAATACATGGTAGAGAAAGAGATAGCTATCTCTTGTGAGTTGCACTTTGAAGTACCTAGAAAATTATAGACTATAGTTAGAATTGCTACAGATATGACATTGAATATCTCCATTTGCATGTTTGCTAATAGCTACTGATTAGTAATGGTTTCACGAGGGTTCCGTAAAAAATGTATGTAGTAAAAATAAAACAAGGAAGCAAATTATTATCGATTTATTTTTAATCACAATATAATTTAGGGATGTTTCATAAAAACAGTAAATTTGTACAGATTAAGAAGGTTATATTGTTATTCAAATCCGCCGCTATAGATGTTTCACATCAATAATAATTCATTATTTTGAATTAATTTATTTCTGAAGTCGCTTCAATTTTTTTACATAAATACATCGACATGCTACCATGAGAGAAAGAGTGGAGTTGTCTTTTTTAAGACGCTTTTATTAGCTTGTTTTGTATCTTAGAGAATATATAATTGAAACTTCTCACACTTATCAGTTATCAAATACCGATGACAATACAATAATTATTTAATTATTAATTAACTTATTAACTAAAAAGTATGATCAGTCCTCTCACTAGTGGAGCGACATTTGAGATGTCTTAGGACCCATAGTAAAACATTCACTCGCTACACTTGCCCACTAGCAAGAAGGCTGAACCACGGCCTGTGTCACCGTGTTCTTAATCTAAATTAAATTCATCTAAAGCACTTACTGGAGTGTGTGTCTTCTTTGTTCTCGGCGTCCAAGAGATATCTCTTGGGTAGAATCTTCTCTGCTCTTGCGTCTTCACACAAACATTGCTCCCAGGTGCTGGTTATTTCTCAAGGTATCCGAATTAATCTCAATAATCAACTTTTCACAGATATTCGAATTACAATACACTCGTTTTAGTTCTCGCGGGACGCGCCTATCACATATTACAATTCTCGCGAGTCTAATCACAATTAATTTAACTGTTCCCAAGCCTAGCCTGGCCGATCAAACCTTCTCAACAATTTTCGATATTAATCTCGTCTCACGCTGGGCGGCGAGCCCACAAGTACCCTAGCTCAACAAACCTCACGGTGTTATCAATCTCACGCGGAAACTATACGAGTACTACAAAATTAACCATCAGATTATTCACTGCCCGCCATTGGTACACGAGTTCTATCGCAATCTAACCTCCCACGTCAAAAACGTCAAAACACGAACCAGAGACAATCAAAATGTTGCCAGTACAATGACGTTCGAAATCCAACAAAGTAGAAAATACGTAATTGTTTAAAAAAAGAAACTTAAAATCACGCTGTTGAAACTAGCTGAACTAAAAAGAAGAAAATAATTTTCTTTAAGTTAAAAAAAGTGAATAAGAAAAAAAACATTGGAAGAGGAATTCCGTACGATATATATAATACTATATAAAAACAGCAAAAATAAACTAATCGTGCCATTTCAAAGTCCGTTAACTGACAAATTTTGCTGCCTGTTGATATTTTTTTTACAAAAAACGTTAGGTTTCCCTAACGCAAAAGCATCCCAAAAGCAAAATAATAATATACCATATTTTTACAAGCTTTTTATTAACTTGCAATGTATGTAGCTTGTATGTTCGGGTGGAATCTTGCAAGTCAATTTTGAAGCAGATATCTTCAACCGATTTTGCTGAAATTTTGCAAGCATGTGTATACAGCGTGACAATACAATATTATAATCACATAGAGCTGATCTGATGCTGGAGCTAAAAGGTGGCCATAAGAGCTCTGTAAAGAAATGTCGCATCATCATCGTATGTATCCTTTCAAAGTAGTGTATTTATCTTGCTGCTTAAAATGTGCGGAACAAATAGTACTACTTTTCGCAGGCATCCAGTCGTATTCACTTCTTTCTACCTGAACCATGCTAACCCATTTCAGTCTCGTAAGATCATCACTTGGAAATCTGGAAAATACAAAACAATATTCACTGTCTTTTTACCAACATATGTATAACATTCTAACACTATTATTTATAATTAATATAATCATCATATTAACTGAAAGACAAAGGCAACTAAACAGTGAAAATAATAGTAATATGAGCATATCTATAGAATAAAAAACACTAATACGGACGCTATGTATTGTGCCTACGATATCCCTTCTGTGTCATTAATCTATGACGCATGCCAGGCGCCCGTTATTTGTCCTTGTCGCACTGCAGTTACAATCATATTCTCTATCCTTTTTTTGCCGTGTCTTAAATAATATAGGATTTCATATATTAATTTCAGTAAATGAGAAACAAATCCATGACAAAATACAAATATTACGTAACTTATAAATACTTACGTGTGGTATGTAACTCCTTCATTTTTATTCACCTTGGAACCATAGTTTTTACACTTTCTTAACACACAGCTCGGCATTTTGATAATAATAAACACACTCCATGGAAACGCTTTGACAACGTGTTTATTCGCTAGCTTCTATTAACCGACTAAATGAAATTACACCAATTGACTGAATTTTTCTGCAACAATTAGCGCGCGATAGTGCGATATCTACCTTTTTTCTATATATAATATCATTGGGTATCAACGAAACGCAAGTCGCGCGCTGATTGGTTGATCAGCAGATGTCCCGCGCCGCCATATTTGTTTGTTTTTTTTTTCCCCTCCCATGTGGCAGGCTCGCACTTCTGTGCATTTGCCACCGTCACGTTGTATTTTTAACCGACTTCCAAAAAGGAGGAAGTTCTATGTTCCACTGTGTTTTTTTTTTTTTTTTTTTTTTTTTATGTATGTTCACCGATTACTCCGTCAGTTGTGGACCGATTTTGAAAAAAATTTTTGTATTCGTATGCTTCCGAGGTGGTCCCATTGCCAGCATATCAGGATCTGATGATGGGATCCCAGAGAAATCGAGGGAAACCCTCATTTTTTATAGGCACATACTATGCTTTTCGTATATTTTCTGAAGTTACACCGGTATTTGCATCTGGTAGTCATCATTTTATGATGATGAGCTGATGATGTAAGGTACAACTCCTTAACGGTTAGGAGTTGGAGGATAAATCTTTAAATATTATATGTATGTATGTTACCTTTAGTCGTATTCTTTCGAATTATTTAGGTAAGCTGACGATGGAAGGTGGAAGGTACAACTCCTCAACGGTTAGGAGTTGGAGGATAATTCTTTCAATTTCATACGTATCTAAAGACCTTAAGTCGTATACTTTCAAGTTATTTAGGTGAGCTGATGATAGAAGGTTAAACTCTTCAACAGTTAGGGATTAGAGGATGATTTTAATATTACACGTACGTATAGACCTTAATTTGTATTCTTGATGATGAAATTTGATGAAATAGTTCAACTTAGTACTTGCCTACGATTGTTTGCACTAAAAACTGAAAAATAAAAACTTTTTATAAAAAAAAAACCGACTTCCAAAAAACATCCAACGAAAATTCTCTGCCAAAAAAACACTTAAAAGCGTAAAATAAACTGGTTCTTCATAAATTGCGTATACCTAATTCTTTATTCATTTAAATAGTAGTATTATAATGTGTGCTAGGTACCTAAAATCTGTTTGAAGTCGGTGCTAAGCCAAAAAGAATACAAACGAACAATTCCAAAAGTCTAAGCGATAGTCACTTGGCACCGACTTCAAACAGATTCTAGGTACCTAGCACACATTATAATACTACTATTTAAATGAATAAAGAATTAGGTATAGGCAATTTATGAAGAACCAGTTTATTTTACGCTTTTAAGTGTTTTTTTGGCAGAGAATTTTCGTTGGATGTGTGGCGACTTCCACATACAGCGCAACAACAACATAATATACTACAGCGCCATCTACCGAAGTTACACTGAACTACGGAGTAACGAAGGAAACTAAGAAACTACCAATCCTGAATCGCGCAGTGAAAGTTCGCGCGCCAATTAAGATACATACAACATTCCAACATCAACCGTTGGGCAGTTGGCCCGCCAGGCATGATCACCTCGCCTGGTCGGAGGATCCTCCCTTTGTGTTGGAGGGACACGATCACCCGTTCCTCCACAGATGTTTTTTGGAAGTCGGTTTTTTTTTTATAAAAAGTTTTTGGCATTTGAACTTTGAATGACACAAAGTAAAGTTAGGGAAACAATTTATCGCGAAAAGGCAATTTTACGGAATTTGGAACAAAGTTAACAGGATCAGGAATGTGTATATATTATAATACTTACATACATAACATTAAATATTTTGATTAAATAGCAGGCACGTAAATATTAATAGTATAAATATTTATACAATTTAAAGGCGAATGTTATTATAATGAATAAAATTCGAAAGAACACTATATATGGAGGGGTTGGAAGAAGAAAGAAGAGACTTTATGGAAGTGGGGAAAGGAGTGATATCAAGTCATTATAAAAGGAAGTACGGTCATGAATCGGACAGGAAAGGAATAGGTGGTTCAGATCCCCAAAGTCATATCCACATTCACATTGAGGACTATCTATAATATGAAATCGTGCCAGATGTGCTGGACACGTGGTGTGACCTAACCTCATTCTTATTAGAATGGTTGTCGCAATCTTGCCAAGATTGAGGACAGAGAACCAAGGTTTACGAGGAATTTTCGGTTGTATACTAAAGTAGTATTTCCCTTTTGAACGGACACTTTCTTCCCAAACTCTATCCCAGGAATCCCCAAGATAAAGTCTAGGGAGAGTAGCCAAGTCCTGAGTATAATTTTTAAACGGAACAGTATCACCACACACCACAGCCTCATTGGCAAGTCTGTCAGCTCTTTCATTACCACTTATTCCACAATGGCTCGGAATCCAGATAAAAAGTACAGAAAAGCCCTTCACAACACAGTCCAAAAGTTTACTCCTAATATGCGCTATAAGAGGGAATGGTGGTTTAGACTTAAAAGGATATCTCAAGAGCGCCTGAAGGGCACTCATGGAGTCGGTTAAAATTAAACTATTTTTAAGTTTTAAAAGTAAGAGATATTCCAGAGCCTTCAGGATGCCAAGACATTCCCCAGTGAAAACTGTTGCTTCAGGTGGACACTTTACTTTCTGAACGATATTATACTGAGCATGATATATTCCTACGCCCACAAAATTATCAGATTCATGCTTGGATGCATCAGTGAAAATACGGTGCCACTCAGGCCAATTTTGTTCAACAATGAAATTAAAATGGGGGTTAGCATTATTTTTATCAATATCTAAAATGTATTTAACAGATGGCTCATGGATTAAGGATTCGAATTTATTATTCAACAAATCAAGTTTTGAAGATCGATGTGTCGGGGCATTAAATGATTTAAATCGAATATAACTTTTAACTAAACAAGGAAGAGATTTGTGATTAGTATTAGTATGTGAGAGTAATTTGATGACTCAATGAGATCAGCAAGTATCTGAAGTTTTTGAATTAAATGGTTATTAGAAAACTGTAAAACACGGAAAAACAATCGATCAGCTAAAAATTGACGTCTCAGTCTAAGAGGAGGTTCCCTGCATTCGGTTTGTAATGCATTAATAGGACTAGATTTCATAGCACCTGTGATTATTCTCAACGACTTTGATTGGATGGAATCCAATTTCCTAAGGGCACTCACGTTACAAGGCTCCAATAAGAAGATTCCATAGTCAAGAACACTTCGAACTAGAGCATTGTAAAGAAGTTTTAAGAAAAACGGATGCGCACCCCACCAAACACCTGATAGGCATCTCATCAAATTGAGAAGTTTTTGACATTTATTTACCACATAATCACAGTGCGGAACACCTGTAAGTTTAGAGTCCAAAATAATACCCAAAAACTTGACCTGTTTTTTAACTGGTATTTCGTTATGATCGAAATCTATAGCTATTGGGATGGGAATACGTTGTCGAGTAAATAAGACTAATGAACTCTTACTCGCAGATACACTCAGGCCATTTTTGTCCATCCAGATTTTTTAATAATCAAGAGAGTTAGATAGCTGAGAACACAGAGAACTTGCTGAATTTCCCCTAGCGTATAAAACTAAGTCATCTGCATATTGTAAGATATTTGATGTATTTTGAAGTGAAGAATCTAAATCAGACGTATACAAATTAAATAATATAGGGCTTAGAACTAAACCCTGCGGGAGACCTTTCCATACTAGTCTACTTTCATCCTGTGTTTGATCTAATTTTATTGTTCTACTTGAAAGGAGGTTAATTATAAAGCAAACCAAAATTTCAGGGATGCGAAGCATGTCTAGTTTTTGTTTAAGGACATTTAGAAGAACATTATCATATGCTGATTCTATATCTAAAAAAACTGCAATTACAGATTCGTTTTGTGAAAATGCAACTCTAATATCCGTTACCAAGGTAGCCACACTATCCAACGTACTCCTGCCTTTCCTAAATCCAAACTGAGATTCTGGTAAAATTCCACGGTGTTCAGCTATCCATTCAAGGCGATTTTTAATTAGGTTTTCAGCTACTTTTGCAATTACGGGTGACAAAGCTATTGGTCGATAAGATGAAGGTTCTGATGGTGTTTTCCCCGGTTTCAGAATGGGAATAACAGTTTGAGACTTCCATGTTGGAGGAATATTACCCGACATCATAATCTTGTTAATTAAGTTCAAATAATATTCAAG
This sequence comes from Diaphora mendica, assembly GCA_949125395.1. NCBI lineage: Eukaryota > Metazoa > Arthropoda > Insecta > Lepidoptera > Erebidae > Diaphora > Diaphora mendica. Next base: position 34,878,984 of record OX421310.1, on the reverse strand, counting down.
TGAGGTTTGATTTAAATTAGCCAGGAATGAATACGGAATGCCGTCATCACCTGGAGCAGAGTCTTTAACCGATGATAATAAGCCCTGTAATTCTTGCATTGTAAAGGGAGAATTTAGTAGACTTTGGTTCTGAGAGATAGAAGAAGGAATGTTGTTATAAATGAGGTCATGTTCTGGAACAAATGGTGGAGCTAAACGATTAAGAAAAGAGTTCTTCAGAATAGGGGGAATGCCAGAAATATTAGAATTAGTAACACCATTTCTAAACCTTCTTATGTTTTGCCAGACAATAGAAGGATTTACATTGGGGGTAATGGAAAGGCAATTTTTTTTCCATCCTTCAAATTTCTTTTCTTTGAATAATTTATGAGCTTTCGCTATAGCATCAGTTACAATTTCAAAATTATATACGGACATATTATTTTTATATTTTTTTTCAGCTTCCTTTCTAGCTTTTACCATTCGCGAGCATTCACTGTCCCACCATGGAGGGGAAGGAACTCTACCATTGGTTGAAGTTTTTACAGGGAAGGTTTCATCTGCAGCTTGTATAAGTACGTTTGTGAAAATATTATTACAATCGATAAGTTCGTGTGAAAAATTATTTTGTAAATTAGAAAGTTTAAACTCTACAAGAGTTTTAAACTTATCCCATAACCCATCTTTATTAAGTTTGTACTTCATACGAGGTTGCCTTGAAGGATTAGGAGAACTGCTAGGATGAGTAGGCGTTATAAAAATTGGGAAGTGGTCACTACCATAAGAAGATGGTAAAGTGCACCACGCAAGAGATGAAGCGAAATTAGGGGTACATATGGAAAGGTCTATTGCACTAACATTTTCATTTGGCCCTGTACGACGAGTTGGGGACCCGGAGTTTAATACACAAAGGTTATGTTGGTCAAATATATCTAATAATATGTCACCACTATATGATGAAAGAGTACAACCAACAACAACAACAAGAAATATGGTGAGAGTTGAAATCACCTAAAATTATGAAAGGACGAGGAAGTAGAGAAACGAGATTGTTGAACTGTTGAAGAGTTGAAGAAGAGGGGGAAGGAATGTATATTGAAACAATACAAGTATTATTTATTTGTGCAGCTACTACGGAATAATTATTAAATGTTGGAAGAGATAGGGGACAGTAAGAGACAGTGTTTCTAATGAGTAGAGCAGTCCCGCCATACCCATCAGACCTGTCATCTCTTAGACAAGAAAAACCACTGATTTTGAAGATGGAACCTGGTTTTAACCAGGTTTCAGAGATTGCAAACAAAGAAGCTTTATATTTATTAATCAAGTAAATAATTTCGTTTTTTTTAGAAACTGCACTTCTACAGTTCCATTGTATTATGTTCTGAGTTTGTATTAACATTATAACAGGTTGAGGGTTTTTATACATATCGACTATAAGGGCAACGTTGGTCGGTATTTTTATATTAGATTGAGTTAGTATTAGGATGAGAATTTGGATTATATCTGATGTTGACATCAATGTAGGATTTGCGGAATTGGTGTTAAAGGCACAGCCATTTTGTGACGTTGGTAACCTGTATTCGTTAACTAATTGTTGATGTTGTTCTCGATCGTAGCCTTTACCTAATTTGGGGGGAGGGCGACGATTGATATACACTGTTTTTTTATGTGAAGTGTGTGAAGGAGAATTTTGTGTATAAGAAGACTGCGAATTTCGGTAAGCGTAAGTAGTAACCGGAGTACTAGCTACATTGGCATAAGAATTATAAATAGGTGCAATCATTTTAGAAACTTCGCCATATGAAATACATTTTTCTGCCATAACACTCTTAATTTCTTTTTGGCGCAAAAATTCAGGACACTCAGATACAGACAGATACAGAATACAGGACAATTTAGAGGTCGCAAAGTGTTTACCAGAGCAGTAGCAGCAAGATATATTGTCCTCCTCAACATCACAAGTATCACCAGTATGTTCCTGACCACACTTGTAACATTTAGGTTTGGTTCGACACTGAATTTTTGTATGTCCAAAGCGACAACATTGGATAGTGGGGTACACATACAGCTCTACAGGTAATGAGTTGTAGCACATGAATATACGTGGAGGAAGAACTTGACCATCCAGCGTAATCACTATACTCTGCGTTGGTTTCCAAACAGGAGACCCTTCTACGATAGTCTTATAGTTTATTCTCCTAACTTTAATAATTTTGCCACAGTTATCGGGTACTGAAGCATTCTCGATGATTTCTTCGGGTGACCATTCCGATGGAACACCACGAACAAGTCCCATTCGTGTTAATTGAAATGTTCGTATAATGCTTTTAAATTATTTTTTGATAACTCACTATTTAAAATAAATGAATTCGCATCATGAAAATTTGAGAACACTAAAGTAATTCTATTTCTACCAATTTTCTTAACGGATCCTTCCACAATGTTGTGAATGGCATTGGTCTTGAGAAACCTGCCAAATGTGACCGGGTGTAACATGATATTATCATTGGGCGACTTAACTTCTTTTTCGACGTGTATAACAAACGGGCCTATGTCATTGTCCTCATACTTGGTCCTAGCAACTCCAGATACTGAACCCTGGGGGGCCGAACCACCACTCGGTGTGACTTTATTATTAATATGTTCAACCGGGCTAACAGTAGGAGTAGAATCACTATTCTCACTATTATCTGCACTAGCACAGCAGTGTAGGATTTAAGGTCGGTAAACCAAATCACTAACAAATGTAGTATTCGTGAGATGAATAGCTCCAGAGAAGGTAGTGATGAATAAAGCAGCGGATCAACTTAGTAGGTACTTGTATATTATTTAAATCGATAGTAAGGAATACAAACGAATTGAAGTAAACAAAACTACACAGGTATTTATACATAAATATTTGCACACGGCACTAATATTGCGGAGAGGGTCTCAGGTAGCAAGCGTGAATATAGGCGCACGACATCCCTCTCTGTTGCGCGGGCGCCGACACAATAGATGGGGCGTCGACCAAAGGCTAGGTATTGATACCGCCTATCACCCGACATCGGATGTTTTCGTGCCTCGTTGTATCGCTTGGGTCTACTTGCCGATTATGTGCCTAGATCAAATGATTGTGTTTAACTATGTATAGATAAATAAATAAACACACAACCATTTGACCTAAACGGGAATCGAACCCGTGACCGCTACACTACTCCCCCGTTGAAACCGTAGCTAGCTACGGTTGATAGTAGTCCGGGAATCTGACTGTTCGCCCGCTTCTTGTCTTCTTGGTAGCGAGCTGGTCTTCAGTTTTTGAAGGGTGAGGAGATGCCACTGGTGTGTCCCTGGTGACGTAGGCTGGTTTCAGACGATCAACGGATATGCGTTGAGGTTTGCCTTGTATTTCAACGTCAAAGGTCTTCTGGTCGCGTTGCAGCACCTTGTACGGACCAAGGTAAGGTGGTTGGAGTGGTCTACGTATAGGACCCTGGCGGACGAAGACATGCGTGGCAGTTTTTAGGTTACTAGGCATGTAAAAGGTACGGCTGGAACTGCCATGCCAAGATGTTGGTCGTGGGGTTAGTCTGCTGACATGAGCTCGCAGTCTGTTGATGATGCTGGTCATGTCCATCTCGTCATCAGGAGCAGGAGAGAAGAACTGTCCAGGCAGACGGAGTGGTTCGCCATAGACCAGTTCTGCAGCGGAGGTCTGGAGGTCCTCCTTCCAAGCACTGCGAATGCCGAGTAGCACCCAAGGTAGGGTCTCAACCCAGTTCGGAGACGCGTGGCACGTGATTGCAGATTTGAGCTGTCGGTGAAGTCTCTCTACGAGACCGTTGGCTGACGGATGATAGGAGGTGGTTGTGTGATGTGTCGCACTGATCAGCGCGGTGAAGTCCTTAAAGGTATGCGACAGGAACTGTCGACCGCGGTCAGTGGTGATGTGCTCTGGACATCCGAAGCGTGAGATCCATCCTTGTACAAGTGCAGCAACGCAGGTCTCGGCGGTTATGTCCTGAAGTGGATACGCCTCAGGCCAACGTGTGAAACGGTCGACGATCGTGAGGCAGTATCTGTAGCCAGAACATAATGCTAATGGACCTATCAAGTCCATATGAATGTGGCGGAAGCGTGCTGACGGTGGTTCGAACGTTCCGAGAGGTGCTGATGTATGTCGGGTTATCTTGGAACGCTGACAGTGCTGACATTCTTTGGCCCATTGTCGACAGTCTCTTCTGACACCTGGCCAGACGAAGCGTTGTGTTGTCAGTTTGACGGTAGCCTTCGCTCCTGGATGACTTAAATTATGAAGTGCGTCAAATACTTGTCTGCGGAACGATGGTGTGACAAATGGACGTGGTGTTGGAGAGGAGACGTCACAGTATACTTGTAGTCCTGACTCTGGTGTTCTGACTTTTTCGAGTTTCAGTGTTGAACCGGTCTTCAACAGGTCTTGTAACTCTGCATCAGTGTCTTGTTCGCGGGCCAGAGACTGGTAATTTAGAGGCATAGAAATTTGGTTAATGCGTGAAAGAGTATCAGCTACGACGTTGTCCTTCCCGGCTATGAATCTGATGTCCGTGGAGAACTGGCTAATGAAGTCCAGGTACCGGAATTGACGTGGTGAGCAGTTCTCTCGGTTCGTTGTAAATGCGAAGGTAAGAGGCTTGTGGTCTGTTAGGATCGCGAAAGTCCGGGCTTCAACCATAAAACGAAAATGTCTTATGGCTTCATAGACGGCGAGTAGTTCGCGATCGTATGGACTATATTTCTTCTGACTTGGGCTTAACTTCCTTGAGAAGAACGCTAGCGGTTGCCATACCTCACCCTTACGCTGTTGTAGTACCGCTCCAATCGCGGAGTCTGAGGCGTCTGATTGGATTGCCAACTCTGCTTGCGAATCAGGGTGTGTCAGAAGTGCTGCTTCTGAAAGACTAGCCTTACAGCGGTTAAATGTTTCCAGAAGAACAGGTGTCAATTGTATGGGTTGTGTACCCTTTGTCTTAGGACCGGCGAGTAAGGCGTTGAGAGGAGCTTGTATGGACGCAGCATTGGGAATAAAGCGGCGGTAAAAGTTCAGCATGCCAAGAAAGCGCCTGAGTTCCTTAATATTCTTGGGTGTAGGGAAGTCCTGTATAGCTTGAATTTTTACGTCTAGAGGCTTTATTCCTGCTTGTGTAACTCTGAAGCCAAGAAAGTCAACTTGCGATTGACCAAATACACATTTATTGGTGTTTATGAGGACACCGAATGTTGCTAGTCTGTCGAACAGTTGTCTCAGGTGCTGCTGATGAAGGAAGGTGTCCTGGCTGTGGATAAGGATGTCATCCAGGTAGCCAAAACAGAAATCCAGCCCACGAAGAACCTCGTCCATGAACCGCTGGAAGGTTTGGGCAGCATTACGAAGTCCGAACGTCATGAACGGGAACTCATAAAGGCCGAAGGGTGTAGTAATCGCCGTTTTGGGAATGTCCTCTTGAAAAACCGGTATTTGGTTATAAGCGCGTACCAAATCGACGGTGGAGAAGACAGTACTGCCTGCTAGCTGATGCGTGAAATCCTGGAGGTGCCTAACAGGGTATCTATCCGGAATGGTACGGGCGTTCAAAGACCTATAGTCTCCGCAAGGACGCCAGCCGTCGTTTTTCTTGCGGACTAGATGCAGCGGTGAGGACCAAGGGCTGTCCGATCTTCTTGCTGTACCATTTTGCAGCATCTCCTCAAATTCAGTCTTCGCAATCCTTAGGCGTTCTGGATCCAGACGACGTGGGCGACTGACTACTGGTGGGCCTGCTGTTGTACGTATGTGGTGTACAGTCGAGTGTTTCACTGTTTGGGGTTTACCAGCAGGTCGAGTGACGTCAGGGTACTCCCTCAACAGCTGATGGTAAGTGGAAGTACCAGCAGTGGTACGTACTGAGGAGATCGCCTCTGAAGATGTTTGACACCGAGTTGAGACTGACAAAGTTGTGAGGCCATCTATAAGACGTTGATTGCGGCAATCGACTAGCAGATTGTAATGACCTAGAAAGTCGATGCCGATAATGGGTTTCGAGACGTCAGCAACGATAAAGCGCCAGGTAAAAGCACGGCGAAGTCCTAAGTTTAGAGTCAGAGGCAGGTAACCATATGTAGGTATTACTGACCCATTGGCTGCGAACAACTCATACTGCGTTTTGTTGCGTGGTTCCCGTACAGCGGATCGCGGAAAGACGCACAGGTCTGAACCCGTATCTATTAGATATTGCACCTTTGTTATGCGATCCGTGATGAACAGGCGACTCGTAGTTGTTAGGCAGTCGTTCGCCGCCACTAATGGCTGCCTTGGTAGTTTACCACCTTCGTCGATTTATCGTAGGTGCAAGGTTGGGTACATTTTCGCGCTTTATCGCCGAATCGGTAATGGTACCAGCAGTGGGGATGCTCCCACGGTCGCGAACTTGAATTAGAGCGACTCCTGTGTGAGCTCCTGGAACGTGATCGTGAACGCCTGTACGGTTCCATGCTCATCATCTCTATTTTGCGACTGAGTTCCGCTACTGTCCGAGTCAACATCTCGATGGCTGTACTTGTACTCGCAGTAGGCGTTGACATTCCAGCTACTTGCATGGTTACTTGCCCAGTTACTGGAACGACATCATTCACTCGGTCGGCGAGCTCAGCCAAGTCCTCTAGTGGCATCTTCGACTGCTGGGCAGCGATGCAGGTCTGCAGATGTGTTGGTAACCTACTAGCCCAAATGGTCCGGATAAAATCCGAAGGGACGTTAGCTCCCGCCAGATGTTGTAAGTGCCGAAGAAACTGTGTTGGCTTCCTGTCACCTATCTCCTCGTGCATCAGGAGCTGTTTAATTTTACGCTCCTGGGATGCTGACAGACGACGTATCAGCTCGATCTTTATGATTGCGTACCTATCCGTGGCTGGTGGGGTAATGATCAGATCCCTTATTTCCGCTGCATGTTGAGGTTCCAGCTGCGCCAACACGTAGTAGAACTTAGTAGTGTCGGCGCTTATGTTAGATAAGGCAAATTGACCTTCTAGCTGGGCAAACCATAGCTCTGGGTCGTCCGGGTTAAACGGGGGTGTCTTCACACCAACACGGCAGGTTGCTCCTAGGATGATTCGGTCGTCCTGGCTGACGCTCTGTTTAGCGGTTGTCTCACCCGGGCCGGTCATCTTCTTGGGATTACTTCTGCGGTATCCCGACGTCGGTGGTCACCAGTGTAGGATTTAAGGTCGGTAAACCAAATCACTAACAAATGTAGTATTCGTGAGATGAATAGCTCCAGAGAAGGTAGTGATGAATAAAGCAGCGGATCAACTTAGTAGGTACTTGTATATTATTTAAATCGATAGTAAGGAATACAAACGAATTGAAGTAAACAAAACTACACAGGTATTTATACATAAATATTTGCACACGGCACTAATATTGCGGAGAGGGTCTCAGGTAGCAAGCGTGAATATAGGCGCACGACATCCCTCTCTGTTGCGCGGGCGCCGACACAATAGATGGGGCGTCGACCAAAGGCTAGGTATTGATACCGCCTATCACCCGACATCGGATGTTTTCGTGCCTCGTTGTATCGCTTGGGTCTACTTGCCGATTATGTGCCTAGATCAAATGATTGTGTTTAACTATGTATAGATAAATAAATAAACACACAACCATTTGACCTAAACGGGAATCGAACCCGTGACCGCTACAGCAGCAACCCTTGCTCCCATCAACAGCCTGACTGTCCTTCCTTTTCTTTTTATTGCATACTTTGCATAATTTGAGAGTCTGGTTCTTTTATGACCACGTTGTGCAGTGGGACCATCCGTTTCCATCCCAGATTCATTCGATACTACTGTTACAAAATTAGCAGCCGGGGGTACAAAGACCCCCGGGTCCGCCAAGTCAGGCGGCTCGTTCATGAAAATTTTTAAAACAACTTACCAAATCAGGTAAACTATACACTAACACTAATATATGTACACTAAATGTAAATAATATTTACAATATAATACAAAACTGATCCTTTTATAATGAAAAATCAAAATTAAAAATTTTATCCAGAAAAAATGCACCGGTACGCTTGAAGTTTCCCGCGCTTTTTTTCTATTTGTTTGTTAATTCGTTTTTGTTGCCGAATGCAAAGTATTTTTAACCGACTTCCAAAAAGGAGGAGGTTCTATGTTCCACTGTCTGTATTTTTTTTTATGTATGTTCACCGATTACTCCGTCAATTGTGGACCGATTTTTAATTTTTTTTCGTATTCGAAAGGGTATGCTCCCGAGGTGGTCCCATTGCCGCCATATCAGGATCTGATGATGGGATCCCAGGGAAATCGAGGGAAACCCTCATTTTTTATAGGCACATACTATGTTTTTCGTATATTTTCTGAAGTTACACCGGTATTTGCGTCTGGTAGTCATCATTTTATGATGATGAGCTGATCATGTAAGGTACAACTCCTTAACGGTTAGTAGTTGGAGGATAAATCTTTAACTATCATATGTATATATGTTACTTTTAGTCGTATTCTTTCAAATTATTTAGGTAAGCTGATGATGGAAGGTGGATGGTACAACTCCTCAACGGTTAGGAGTTGGAGGATAATTCTTTCAATTTCATACGTATCTAAAGACCTTCAGTCGTATACTTTCAAGTTATTTAGGTGAGCTGTTGATAAAAGGTTAAACTCTTCAACAGTTAGGGATTAGAGGATGATTTTAATATTACACGTACGTATAGACCTTAATTTGTATTCTTGATGATGAAATTTGATGAAATAGTTCAACTTACTACTTACCTACGATTGTTTGCACTAAAAACTGAAAAATAAAAACTTTTTATAAAAAAAAAACCCGACTTCCAGAAAACATCCAACGAAAACTCTCTGCCAAAAAAACACTTAAAAGCGTAAAATAAACCTTATAATAAACTGGTTCTTCATAAGTTGCTTATACCTTATTCTTTATTCATTTAAATAATAGTATTATAATGTGTGCTAGGTACCTAAAATCTGTTTGAAGTCGGTGCTAAGTCAAAAAGAATACAAACGAACAAGTCTAAGCGATAGTCACTTGGCAGTTTGGCACCGACTTCAGACAGATTTTAGGTACCTAGCACACATTATAATACTACTATTTAAATGAATAAAGAGTTAGGTATAGGCAACTTATGAAGAACCAGTTTATTTTACGCTTTTAAGTGTTTTTTTGGCAGAGAGTTTTCGTTGGATGTTTTTTGGAAGTCGGTTTTTTTTTTATATAATTATGATTGTAAATTGATGTCATGTTGAAAATACCCCACAGCTTTAGAATTAGTTATATTAATTTAAGAAGTTTTAACCTAACTCTATGGCCATAGAACGGCCAACTGTAAAACCGACCAATCAAGGACAGTTGACAATATGACGCTCGTATCACATCACAGTTGACAATCTATCGATAGTTTGCAATCTCGCTAGGTAGATTATAATCTAACGGTTTTTGCAATCTTACGGTGAAATATATAAAAATCAAATGCTGTTCGTTTGTCTCGCTAAAACATGAGAACGGGTGGGCCGATTTAGATTGGTTTTGAAATATTTGTCGTAGGGAAGGTTAAAACGGTGAATAATTTAAAATAACATGAAAATCCAAATGTCACGTGTGCACAGCTAGTGTATAAATTATAACAAACGTGTGCGTTTCGGGACGCCGCACCCGACAGAAGTGATAAGTTAAACTAATCTAAGTTGAGTTGAACTTTTTGATAATGAAAAATTCGGTAAGCGCTGTGGGTTAGAGTGAGAGAAGAGCAACCTGCCTACCGCTGCCGTATGCGTGAGAAAAAGGTAAGCCAGACTGGCGCTGAAACGCGTTATGTAACGAAGCCCTAGGACGTTGTCACGTCAAAAAACCGCAAATTTTTAAGAGAAAAACAGCTAGCATCAATGAAACAGAAAAGAGTTACTATTGCTTGATATCAAAATGAGCCCTATTTATAGGGGACTCCTAAATAAATATTTTTCGGACATCTAGTCCCAAACTAAGCAGCCCCCCTAGCTAAGTTGCAAGCGTTCTTCTTTCTGCAATCGTTAACGCCTAAATTCCCGTGTGTCATTGGCTAATCTTAGACAAAGTATTAGCCAATGACACACGATTTTTTATTGAGAGATTTGTATTATGGGTTCTAGACAACTGATTTAAACTTTTTGAAACGAAATTCCTTCTGGCGCGTAGCGAAAGGGGGCTAGACGGATTAAGATCAAAATTTGTAACGACACTTTAAGACCAAAAGTTGTAACGACACTTTAAGACCAAAAATGTAATGACACTTTTAACATTGAATTGACGTCATAGTGCTGGATACTCAACGTTAAATAAAACAAACTAATTGCCGACGTCCATAGCATGCTGAATTCACCGGTTCTCGTTCAATCACCGAAGTTAAGCAACATCGGGCGTGGCTTACCACGCCCGATGTTGCTTACGGTCACCCATCCAAGTACTTATACTTGGATGGGTGACCGCCTGGGAATACCACGTGATGTTGAATTTTTGCATTTATTTACAGAAAATTTATTGTTATAAGTATATTTTGTACAGTCTGATTATTTCTAAAATATTTTGAGTATTTTATGCGCATTTTTATTAGTAGTATCAATCGTTCCATCCGGGTGTCCCTTGACACCTCTCAATTTTTTTTTGTTGTAAATACATGATTATTGTACATACATTATCTAAGCTGCTATAACAGAAATACCTCGTTAACTTTCAACTTCACAAATCTATTGAACCATAGTTACATCATTCATTTTTAGGGCTCTCCTCCTACACTGTCCATTTGGATCCAGAAGTTCTAAAAGCGTAAAAGTTCCAAAAAATGAATAGAATAAAAAAAAAGTTCTAAAAATCAACAGATTAGTGGACTTGAAATATTAGATCCCAACTAAGCAAGAAGTATGTAGCCACCATAATAATCTTCTATAATAGAAACACTAATAGAACATTAGGTGAGGAATAGCAATCATCAGCTTCTAACTTTACCAGCTGGAAAAAAGGGTATTTCTAGAGCAATAAATAATATAAAATAAATTCTCAGGAATTTGTGAAAAAGTAGAAGTGCTTACGTGCAAGCATCTAAATAATATTTAGTTGACTCTCTGAATATTGAAGTGATTATCCATCACACTCACCACTTGATGAAAGCACCATATGCTTTAAGTAAGTTCGAATCTGACTTACTACTTTATCACGGGCCCTAATGAGGTGTGACAAAAAAAGGAGTGAACAAGAAATGAGACTTGGCTATTTATTCATTTTATATTCCATCAATGCCTACATTATCATCTGCAGTAGTTACATCTATTTCTGAAATAAAACTGTATAGCATTTTCAGAGATCAGAACTATTAAAATCAATTCATTGTTATGGTATAGATCCATTTAAATATATCTTGATCCTACATGAATATCACAATAACAATTAACTTTATCTAGCAATTATAACTAAGACGAGTGAACATTTTCGAACGTAATTATGAGCAGTAGAGTGTGTGATATTTCTTTAACATAGAATGGCCTTTGTCTAAGACTAGCTTCAAAACATTTAATTTTATGTAATGCACATCTAACAGTAGAATGGGGGCATTTAACGCCAAAATTTAAGATCAGTAACTTTATTAATAAGTTAACTATTATTTTAACAGATGAAGAATAGATGGGGCATTTCACGTCAAGCGGACAACGAAAAAAAAATGAGGTCGTGAATTTTGTTTATATTCTGGTCAGTTATACTTCTAGAAGACGTGGATGTTTACACACAATATTTTTTTCGTATGATGCTTTATTGCCGAGTTATGAGCTTTTAAAAATTTACTAAAAATGAAATCTGTTATTTTTGGATACTTATTATTTGCATCAATTAATTTGTAAAAAAAAACTAAAAAGTATTGTTTCTTATAGTTATACTATTTCCATTTCTTTATTTTCTCGATGACAGCTCTTTGTGGAAACTTGAACGAGCGTCTTTTTTACATTATGTATACATCATAGATATGTATATAATTCCCGTAGATTGGGTTTGAGAGTGAATGAGAGGTGAGCTCATAACGGAACTTCTCTGTGTTAGAAAGAGAGAGAAAGTGACGCTGTTAACAGGGCCAAACACGTATTTGCTACCGGCCCATACCGGCCCCGGTAAATGTTTACGCGAGCGTTTCGCCAATAGGCTATTTGACTGATTTTTGGAAATCGTTTTAAATTATTCTTTATTACGTAATAAGCACACTGCGTTAATATTTTGCGGAATTTCTACTGTATTATGAATTAAAATTTAAGATAAAGTTCAAGTTTGACAACGGCGTCCAAAAACGACATTTCTTTAATGGCGCTGGTCACATGACACGTGTGACGTCACACGCTAGTAAACAAATTCACAAAACGCGAACATTACTCAGTCGCGGAATCTTTCGTTTACTAGCGTGTGACGTCACCAGAGTTGCAACAAATCACAAGGCGTTCATGTCGCAGAAAATATTTCAAAAAATTGTTACAATTTATTTCGTGTAATCTGCGAAAAAATCACATTATTTTGTTTAATTCATAGTGAAATATGTCTTTTTAGGCTATTATCTGATAGGATGACCACAATTCATAGTTTATTTTCAATATTGTCAAATAGCCTATTATTTAAGTGAACTAGAGTGGCAACCAGTGATTAAATAACCCTATTACGATGGTTTCTTGTGGCGTACCAGGATGTGAATCTTCCAAAAAGAAAAATCCCCAGGATTACTCGTTTCACCAGTAAGTTTACAAGTTGTTTATATCGTTATTTCTGCAATAAAAATGCACTAATAAGTCGGCTTTAAGCAAAATAAGATGAGAACATTATTATAATTACGATTTAAATGAATTAACACTCCTAAAACCGCCGTATTTGAGAAATAACAAATAGAGAAATACGAAGGAGTTATAACCTCACTTTTTAGTGATGCGATGGCTTATTATTTGTTGATATCGACAGCTAAGATAGCTTCATACAAATGTATAATCTAAATTCTAGTGTCATATTTCGTGGTTTTATAAAGACAAGTCTCAACACTATCTATGCACACACTCACATTTTACACATACTTAGATCAATGGCTTTTGGTCTCGTTTGATTGTTGACATTACCAATCTACGGGAATTATATAGCTATGGTATACATTATTTAATAAAAATATGACGCTTACGCAGGTACAAGGTCATAGCAGATGGATGGAAACTCATAGGGATGGAGCTATCGATAAACTTAATACGATAACAGACCCGATATTTTTTTACGGAGTGTAAGAAACTAAACTATTGCCGGATAATTTTGTACAAATTTATTAACTAATATTACAATTTATTACAAGATGTAATTATATTATGATGATTTTTATTTATTTATTTTAATCATAATCTGATGAATCGTTACTGTCACTGGATGAGCTCTCCCTTACATATATTATAAGTTCCTGTACTTCTATATTATCGAATGCCACATGAATTTTCCAATCCGACGCTATAATATTTTACTTCCGCACATGCATTTTTTAATAAATCTAACATCTTGTTTGCTGTAAAAGGGGGATGGGTATCGGTGACGAGCAGATTTCCCTAGTGGCCGTTTGCGGAACTAACGTAAGACAGATACTTCTACCTGACAGTTTAATATACAGAGCGAGTGCATTGTTATTTTAAATTCTTTCTACAATGATTTCATTGATAGACGTCTACGGAGTAGTAAAAAATACTTTAAGACCACTTCGCGAGGGTGATCAGTATTTTTAAAGTGGAATGTTAACGTGTATTGGTGACGAGCAGTTTTCCTTAGTGTCCGTTAGCGGAACTAACGTAAGACAGATACTTCTACCTGACAGTTTAATATACAGAGCGAGTGCATTGTTATTTTAAATTCTTTCTACAATGATTTCATTGATAGACGTCTATGGAGTAGTAAAAAATACTATAAGACCACTTCGTGAGGGGGATCAGTATTTTAAAAGTGGAATGTTAACATGTATATGTATTTTTATCTGTCATACGTTAGTTCTGCGACTTGCCGCTAGGGAATCTGCTCGTCACCAATTGTTTCGAGTGGCGTGTCCTTTGATTTGTGCCCATATTAGTTCTATAGCATTATACTGGCAATGATACGGCGGATGTCGAAGAACCCAATGACCACATTCGGCAGCTATTTCGTCTGTAATATATTTTTTAGGGAGGCTTTTTTCGATTTTAAAATATTCACTAATTGTACTTTTAATAAATATTATCCACATTTTCGCCATGACGTTAGAGCCAGTAAATTATCTCTTGTTTTTTATTGGCCTGTGTCGGCATATTATCAATTTGTCTGGAGTGATATGTAACATTGTCCATAATAATTATCGACGGCTCTTCCAGAGATTGCACCATTTCTTAGATTGCATCATTTCTTTAAACCATCCTTCGTAAATCTCTGCGTTCATTTCTTCGTGGTAGTCCACTGTTTTCTTGGATTTAAAGGCCAGTCAAGCAGGTGACACGAATCCTTTCGTAGACCCTGCATGGCATATGATAAGGCGTTCACCTTTTCCCCTTGGCACTGAACTAGCGGAAGCGGCGGTGTCGTCAGTCCAGTTCTTAGATACTGTGTGGTTTGCATTTAACCAAGTCTCGTCAGGGAAAATAACATTTGACCAATCTGATATCTTTTTGGCTTCGCTCAAAAATTCGCAGCGAGCCATAGCAACGTCGTGATGCTCCATCAATATTTTACGTTTGTTCGATTTTTTATAAGAAAATCCAATTTCTTTCAAAACCAAGCTAAATGACGATTTTTGGCCATGGAGCAAATGACATTTACGTAAAGAAACAACAAGTTATTTAAGTGTTGGATTTCTTTGCGCAAGTAATAGCAGGGGCGGATTTAGTTACAAAAGCGCCCTAGGCAACCATCCCTTCGGCGCCCCTGCCCTCCTCATGATTCTAGCATCCATATAATGTCTCTATCTTGGCAATTGGCATATCTTCACTATTTTTTTTTTTTACTTGTGCAACCCTCTTGAGCCATTGGGGGTTTGCGGTGTATCGGAATCGAGCCGACTAAAACCACGTATTGCGTAAACATTGTCGGATATAGAAGATAGCAGCTTTATTAAAACGTCCAGACTGTTCTGTTTTGGTGCCAGTATAGTTGGCGCCCAGCCGTTGGCTTCGTGCAGATCAGTCACAGCTGACTCCGAAGAATCATTTTTCGATGAACACCTGCATCAGCCGGTATGAGACAGTTCTGTGTTTCCTCCCGATCAAATCTTCCATAACGGATCTTACCACCGTCTGCTTGGCGCTAGGTTACCTAAATATTTCCTTTTGCTCCTCAACCAGGACCCAGTGAGGTTGAAATTTCGGTTCCTCGAGTTCTCAAGTCGCAGGATTCCGAGCTCATTCTAGCTTCAGCGCGAAGCTCGCAAAGGGTCGACCCGGCTAGTACTGGGAGACCGAGAGATAGAGCGTGCGATTTGCGGAACTACCGCATTCGGCTCTACGTATGGACTTGAGGTTCCAGAGTCTGGAGGACTAAAGCCTGGTAGACCAGCTCAACGTGCAGTCGCTCCGTATTTTCACCGACGGAAGCCAGCTTCAGGGCAAGGTCGGCTCCGCGCTCTCAATATGGGACAGTCGGGCGGAGCTGCTGAGCCGGAAACTGAGCTTGCCAGCGTACTGCACAGAGTACCAGGCCGAGCTCTTAGCCATATGCAGTGCTTCAAACGAAATCCTCAACAGCAGTGCGGGGAGCTACAGCAGCTACAGTGACTCGAGGGCAGCGCTGGAGACGGTGACGAGCCCCGGGACCGTGGATCCTCTCGCGACCAAGGCGCGCCGAAACCTCAGCGAGGCCTTGACCCGTGGTAAAGATGTAGCCTTGTACTGGATCAAGGCCCACCGGTATCGATGGCATTCGCGGCGCGGTAGAAAGAGAGGGGATATTACTTCCTCTCCTACGCCACGCCTCCGTCTTACAAATATTCAATCAGGTCAGGTGTCCTGACGCGAGTTTCTGACGCGAGTTTAACATTTTTTTACCCATCCTAGAAAAGTGCACAACTCCGATAAAGAAGTTTTCACTTCAAAAATAGACAAACGAAAAACAAGAGCTCTTGTCATGCAAGAGGACGACAGTTTATATATAAAAAAATACAATCTGCAGGTGGCTCTCTTCAAGGTCGATGTAAGCGCAACGTAACATATTTCTGTAAAGCCATCCCACGACCTTGACACTGGATCCGCCCTAGAACATTTGAAATCATGGCCGTGGCCCTCAGAGTTGTCTCACAACACCTTTCTCCACGCCGTCATATCTTTCAGGTTGCTCGAGACGGCTTCTTAGTTGATGATCTACAGGAACGGCCCTAAAGGCCTATAACGGATTTAACTAATAAAAAGGTTTTAGCATAATAATGGCCGTCGGCACAAATTTTATTGGTCGGCGGCTACTTTGCACGGCAAACAGTTCAATTAGATGCCAGTTTTGCCGCCCGGCTTGTTGACGACATACCTACCCGACGGTCAGGCAACCCGCATAGTGTGTAGGAGTCTTAACACCGACCCTTGCGGAACTACTTGTGTAGATAACAGCTCCAGCCAGATTTCTCCTAGCGCCTACTTTTCAAAAGCATGGGCACCACCTGTTTTAAAAAACTCTAATTGAAGTGACGTCCGGCATACGAATGTCGCTTTCTCGAGGTAGACCTTTCACACCTTTGTAGCGGGTGGACAATGAAACCCGTCCTGTGACCACGCTCAGAGTGGCATGAAGTGATGGAAAGCACGCAAATTGTTACAGGCGCAATGTTCCTCCTGCAATTTGTCCTATACTGCCGCCCTGTCCACGCCTTATTGTTTGCGGTCGTCGCCGCCGCCAACTCGGGTGCACCATATGCCTTTCAATGAACAAATCTGGTCTTACTAAAACTTATAAAACAATCTCAACTACAGCTGCAGTTGTAGCTAGTACATTTTTATATGGAAACAGCACTAGTCGAACTAGAAGTATTGGTAATTTTTCTTTAATATGTGAGGCATATATTTTTACAATTAAAAATTTGGCGCCCCTAAGCAACCTCGCGCCCCTAGGCACATGCCTACTTTGCCTTAGGGTAAATCCGCCACTGAGTAATAGTCATATTTATGACGGTGAATAGCGACAGCGTCGAAGTTGTCAACCGATGTCACACGACGTGGTTGGCGTTTTTTCTTCGGCGTACGAAGCTTATTTTCCTGTGTGCCGCTTGTACCGGTAGTAATTTTTGAAATTGTAGGTCCACTAATTCCTAATGCGGCCTAAACACGCTCTCGCACTTGCGACAGTGGTAACAGCGGGCCACCATTTTGATACTCTGCTTCAAAGTAATTACGAACCTTGATCACCAGTTCTCTCGCCTGCCTTTTCAGAACAGATCCTTTAGGCATTTTGATATTTGACAGCTGGGCAGCAATCAACACGGAGGAACACAAAATACACAACGTAACGTATGTATGGATAATGTGAAAAAACTCAGCGAACAGAAATGTAGTGACTTTAAAGCACGACCGTCTTGTTGCGAGTGACAGATTAAAACAAACACAAAATGGTGGTGGGTTATTGAATGTTCCCAGCTTGCAAATAAATATTTGAATGTTTTTGTTGTATTTGTCTTTGTTCAATACATAATATCGATCGCATATATTTATATGCGATCGATATCATTACTAATTTGGTCACAACACTACAACTATCAAATTAGAACTGGCATCGAGAAAATAAAGAAATGTAAATATTTTGTTTTTTTTTAATCGAATTCTAAATTTGATTTTTTTTACGTATAGTAAACTGGAAGTGAACATTTCAAATCGATTTTTGAGTAACTTCGACATTTTTATTTTTTTTATCTTGAATTAAAGCTTTATACAGGGTGTCCCAAAATTCAACGATAAGCGGGCGCCTAAAGGTAGACCTGCTAATGAGTACATAAGGAAAAAAATATATATATATATACCTAGTTTTTTTTTTAGTTACAAGAAAAATTTAGAATTTCTTTGAAAATTTATACCTTTCATGATATTGCTACTATTCACCACAACTGTTAAAAACACCAAATTGCCCGCAGTTTTTACACAAAAAACGTTCAAAATAATTTTTTTCCCTACAATTTTGAAATATTTTTACTCTTAGTGTACTTTGACTCATGGTCTTGTAAAAAAAAAGTATGGACACCACTACGTAATAAATAAATAAAAAAAAATGAAGGGTGTAAATTTTCAAATAAATTCTAAATATTTCTGGTAACTAAAAAAAAAATAGGTATCTTTTTTTTATTATTTTTCCTTATGTACTCATGAGCAGGTCTACCTTTTGGCGCCCGCTTATCGTTGAATTTTGGGACACATGGTATGTACTAATTCTTCACAAAAAAAATTAAAACGTGATCTCCTCAGATTACTAAAGAAAGCTTTCTTTTGTAATCTGAGGTGATCTCCAATAGTTTAGGACTTAGAGTGGTTTTATGAATTGAGAGTGAAACAGTATTAATTAAAATGGAGTTTTATTTTCAAATTTTTTCAATTTTACCATTGGCACTAGTGCTAATGCTTTGCATGCAGTTTATGAGTTACTGGGACGGTGATAGCAGAAGCAAAAGTGACTCGTAGAGAAGCTCGCTCTTGTTTAACACTTTCCTTGGAGCAGTATGTCATTTAATGTCTACAAAGCTGCCTACATCAACTGCCTCGTTGGTCTCGCGGTTGGCGAGTGCGACTGCTGATCATGAGGTCTCGGGTGATATTCCCGGGTCGGATCAAATGTTTGTATGATCTACAAATATTTGTTTCGGAGTTTGGGTGTTTTCTATGTATTATATGTATGTATTTACAAAAAAAAAAGTATATATGTATTTCTGTCAGTTGTCTAGTACCCATAACACAAGCTCTGCTTAGCTTGGGACTAGATGGCATTGTATGTTAGATGTCCCAAAGATATTTATTATTTATTTATTTATTTTAAAGTGTATCGTGATCACTTAAAAATGGCAATTGATGAAAATTAAGTGACAAAGATTCAGTTTGAAAAATGTGAAGGTACACAGGCTAATACGATAGCAACCCAAGCGCTTTCTGCTGATGATTTTATTGATTGCTTGTGTACCACTTTGGGCATTTTGAAGCCGCATGCTTATATCGCTTAAAAACAAGTGCTTTATTTTAGAGATGGTTAACTCACAGTAAACCATCTCTGAAAGCGAAATTATCGTTCAACAAGAGCGAGCTTTTCTACGAGTCAGTTTTGCTTCTGCTATCACCATCCCAGGAACTCAAAACTGCATGATTTTTTTCCAACTAACGAAAATGTATGTGTAAAAAGAATTAGAGCTAGTGCAAATAGTAAAATTGTAAAAATTTGAAAATAAAACATCCATTTTAATTAACACTGTTTCACTCTCAATTAATTAAATTACTATAAGTCCTAAACTATTGGAGATCACGTAAAAATTTTTTTGTGAAGAATTAGTACATATAAAGCTTTAATTCACGAAGTTACTCAAAAATCGATTTGAAATGTTCACTTCTGGTTTACTATACATAAAAAAATTCAAATTTAGAATTCGAAATAAAAAACCAAAATTTCAACTATTTAACTATAAGAAACAATACTTTTTAGTTTTTTTTACAAATTAATTGATGCAAATAATAAGTATCCAAAAATAACAGATTTCATTTTTAGTAAACTTTTAAAAGCTCATAACTCGGCAATAAAGCATCATACAAAAAAATATTGTGTGTACACATCCACGTCTCCTAGAAGTATAACTGACCAGAATATAAACAAAATTCACTACCTCAATTGTTTTTCGTTGTCCGCTTGACGTGAAATGCCCCAGATATAAATAGGATACAGTATCTCATGTTAAATAATTTAAAAAAATTCACTTCTCAGAAAGATTTTATTTGAAGGTATTGTAATGGTAAGCTTTTGACTTTATGTACAAATAAAAAACACTGTTATAGTGATCATATTGACTAAAGTAACTACACCATGAAGCATCAAATTTTTGATTCAAAACAATTATACAATTAGCCTCCAGAGCCTTCTTGCATAAACGCTCCAGACTGTATGTATTTATATTTTGTAATTTAACTTAAAATATATCTTTTAATACATTATGCCTAAATTTTAATTTAGAAATAAGAATACTACACAGTAAATTACTTTTCCTCACACCACTCATTCTCCTTGCGGACTTGATCTTCCTCAGCTGCAGTGAAGTCATTTTTGATGTTGAAAGTTTTCCGGATTTCCTCAGGTGTCTTACCCTTTATCATATTGGCTACTGTTTTGCATGTTACGTCAAGTAAACCTTTGATATCTAAATAGTTTGCAGCTAAAATTAGTTCAAACAGCGTGCCTTGATCGACTTTTAAAAAATCTGCATCCCATGATGAAATGTCGTCTGTCCGTTTTTCTTTGTTCTCATCGTCTTCAGGTAATGGTGGGTCGTCTTTGTGGTAAGTAGCCCATTGAATCACTTTTTTTAATATAGCAGAATTAACGTTCGGCAATGGAACAACTTCTTCCTCGTCATCTTCCATTCCTAAATCCTCTAACATAGTTTTGATTGTCACTGAACATTTTGCTATTTCGACGTCTACAGTGAATATTTCACTGTCGGACGATTGTAACTTGATATTGGGCATCTAAAACAAACAGTAATAAATTAGTTAATATGAACAGACAAAGACGCCATTTTTCACAGTAGGCACCTACACTAAACAAAAAAGTGTCTACAAATAAAATGTACAACTACAAGAAACACTTACTTTGAAATTAGCGATTATCGGAATAAGTAGTTATTTTATACACGCACTTTGGGAGATTTTGAAAGTAATTACAAGTAAATACTCAAATAATCACAAAGAAGACCACCGTCTGCTAACTACTAAAACTCTAGCTCATAAATAAAATCAAAATCCGAGTTTCGTTCGATTACGTTGGTAGTGCTTGACACTTGGTAACAAAATCGATTGTTTTAAATAAATCGAATAAATCTGCAGGAGGTTAACTTTGATTTCAATTTATCAAATTTAATGAATTACTTAGTGTTACGTCAAGTTAGTTTAACTAGCAATATTAGCAGTTTTCAGCCCAAGGACCTTATTATATTTCTAAATTTTTGTGTAGCGGGTATTTTTCGAGAAACTGACGACAAGCACCAGCTCTTCATTTCATATTAATTATTTTGGTTTTGTGTGAAAGAATATATTAAATGAAATTCAATATTATATTGTAAAAGATAAGTCATAAATTGTGAACAAAGTTGATTAAGAAAGCCTGTTTCACGATAGATTATGGTGGATAGAGACCGATGATTTTAAGAAAATAAAATACAAACTGTCTAAGATTGGGATGTTTGGCGCTCTGGACTTCGTAATACTAGTGACCAGTGATAGTTTGATGTTTGATTTATCTTTATAAATATACATATACACATATGCATCAATCATCAGCATCAGTCTATCGCTGGACAGTTCGAATTCATTTTCTTCACGTCGTTCTGTGTATAGGACAGCAGCGTACAGTACGACAGCTCTGTAAAGAAAGAACTAAAGAAAAACGTATAACAAACCCTATACCCCGCTTCTAAAGGATAGGCTTCGTTTCAGAGTGGACTATTACTATGATTAAAATATGTATAACTAAAATCGTATTAGTTTTATTACGGTTAAGCTAAAGTAGGTAGTATGAATGAACTTTAGAAGAATCGGTAACGCGTGCTTCTGTAATTTAAAGTCTGCTTTTGTGGACGGATGCAGGAAAATCAGAACAGCAGGTCTTAAATGAATTGATATAATAAGTCTATTTCATCACTATTAAGGTATACATTACTTGGAGTGAGTGTATGACAAACCATGGGCGTAGCCACGGTGGGGCAGGGTGGGGCACTTGCCCCACCCTGGCTCTGACCTGTAAGGTACCTTTTTTTTTACGTGTGGAAACTCCTACGGGCCGTCACCCCACCGGGGTTTGCGGCGGGTGGTGTGTCGGAATCAAACTCTGCGCCTGAGAAGGGAGGGATCCGGGAACTGCTGATATTAACACATCCGAACCCCTGCCAGCGCCTGCCCACTCCGCTGATGGACTCTCTAATGAGGCAACATACGGCACACACACGCATACGTCGCCCCTTCGTGGTTGGTCAAATGGAGGAAAACCCGTCCCGTCCATCCGCGGCCACACTCAGGGCGGCATGAGGCGCTGGTTAGCGCGCTTTCACCGCCCGTTTCGCCGGCGGCTTGGGTCCGAGTGGAGGTCATCCTCCCGGGCCTCCTCCGCGGCCTCCTTATGTGACATTACTTCTTCGCAGAAGGTTGCGACCACGATTAAACAGCTGTCGCTATTGCCACCAGGCCATGGAGCGTATGAAGGCCGGTAGCTAGAGATCTCCTCCGATGACTGCAGTGAAGCCCAGGCGGGGCAAACCACCAGCGTTTGCTGGGCCGAGTCCTCACTGCAATCGCAGTGGTGACAGGCGGCACTCAGTTCCCTCCTAGCGACCGAGTGCAAGTACTTCCCGAAGAAACCGTGCCCGGAAAGGAGCTGCGTCAGTCGGAAAGAAAGAGTCCCGTGCTGCCGCCCTGCCCTCTTGAGGATGACCAACTGGAGAGCTTCCACGGCTCGCTGGTGGTTCCGGCTGGAGTCTACGGAAGTAAGTCGGCCGCCGATAAACTTCGGCAAGCAAGCAAGGCAAGCCTCGAAATCCCAAGGGGGAGTTCCGGCTAAGGCGCGCATCGCCTCAGTCGATACAGTGCGCTAACCGCGTATGGCTTTGACAACCAATACCCTCTGAGAACGCCAGAGGCGCGTCCTTTTCTGAGCGGTCATAGGTGCATACAGCGCCATCGACCGGACAACCCCCGTGTAGAGCTGTCTTGTCGCGACCCTGGCTCCATCCAAATTGGGCAAAAGTCACCCGAGCCTAAAGGCAGCGTCGACCAGCTTCGGAGCAAGCTGTCTAAAGTGCTCGTCATAGAGCCACCTACCGTCGAGGATCAGGCTTCATCTTGCTCCGAACCGGTACGAGGACCAAGTTATCTACGATGGATACGCCGGGAGGTGGACCATGAAACAATGGGGCTTCCGTCTTATCCAGGGCCACCATAAAATATTTTGTGATATCAAAACCTAAAATGGAGTAGGGTGATAAAGAGAGCCGAATCGCTGTGATTGCATTACATTAAGCAGGTATGGAGCCAAATACAATTTTTAAAATCCTCCATACACTTGGTGTTAGTCAAATGTTTGTGTTTGTGACAGAAAAAGATCTAGCCGTCCACGTAGTGTTCGTACGAAAAAAGCGATCAAAGCAGTAAGGGAAAGAATTCGAAGAAATGCTGTCCGAAAGCAAAAGATTTTATCTCGGGAGATGAAGATTGCACCCAAAGTCATGTCGAGTATTTTAAAAGATGACTTAGGACTTGTAGCCTAGAGAGACTGGTCATTTCTTAACTGACAATTTAAAAAAAGAATAAGGTGGTAAAATCAAAACAACTACCTAAGCAGTACGCAAATGGAAGTCACAGAAAATAATTGTTTACGGATGACAATTTTTTTACAATATTTTAACAAATGAAATGACCGTATTTATGCTGAAAGCTCTAGAGAAGCTTCCCAATTAGTTAACAGAGTAGAACGTGGGCATTTGATAGCATAGATAATTTGTAGTCCCTAAAACAATCCATACGATTGACAGTGAAGAATTTTTCCATAGAAAGAGTGCATGCTGCATTGCATTGATAACTGGCCTCAACGTTTGAATGGCTGTATTTTTGGGCTGTGTTACGTACAATAAAAAAAATAATTTTGTTTGTAACAATATTTATGACAAGACTAAGTAGTTTGCTAGTTACATATTACTTTAGACTGCTGCCCCACCTTGAGCCCAGGGCTGGCTACGCCCATGTGACAAACACTGATGTCCAGATTACCCTAATCCAAGAATATATATCCCAGAGAGGATACAGTGTAAAGGTAGTAAAATTGGAACAAAAATGAAAGGGAAATGTATGGTATGAAATTATGTATGGTATGAAATGAAAGTAATAAATGTAATAAGTGTATTAACAGATTGCTTACAAGGATTTACATAAAAAAGTCAAATGTCTTAATGTCCACTTTATCATAATTTGTCATTAAGAGTGACCTTTTCATTTCACCATCATCATTAATAGCTTTCAATACTCCACAGCTGAGCTTTCTTATTTATTGACTAATAATACTTCGATTTTCTTGAAAATACAATACATTTTACAGAATTATCTAAACAATAAACATGTTTATTTTAATTAAACAAACCTGTACAATTTATTTGCCAGAATGTATAGTACCTAAAGTATTTGTTGTGCGCTGGAATGAGCTGCCTGTTATATTTGACTAGGGACCATTTTTATCCGGATCTTCATATTTCAATTCGAATCAAGTAGTAGTTGATACTATTTTAACCGATTGCAAACTAAAGCATCTAAATATCGATTTTTTCTAATCTGTATAAATATTAGTAAAATTACATCACTATTAATGAATGGAGTACACGAACGAAAACATGGTTGTTTTTCAGCTTTCCTTGGAGATTAATTTGAATATGATCATTTTGCTTCAGTTTTGATCTTCATTATATAATTATGAAGTAGTTAACAATAACGTAAAATATAGCCATTTGTTATGTATAATATATGTAAATAACCTAGCCGTTAGCGTCTGAAAGTGCTTCTAGATAGTGAAGTTGTTATTAGAAATAATCATGCAATATATGTACATTCGATGATTTAAGTAAGTGGTATTAATAGATAAATACTTTCTTTGTATTATTGCTTAAATTCAATCATTTGAGACTGACCGTTGAATAAAAACAGTGTCAACATTTTGACGTGTCGGATTTTGGTTTTCGTGTTCGGCCGCCATGTTTGTCCTTTTGTATTTTACAAATTGAGATATTTTATGGGTAATTGCATATTACTTTTTACTACAAAAGAGTATGTTACTGTCAGAATTGTAGTTTTATGGTAATATGTAATTTCACCAGCTTTCAGTAGTTTTGAAAAATAATAATTAACTACAGATTGCGTCCTTTGTTATCCAGGTATTCAGGATGGTTGTTGATTCGGCGACGTACCCAGGGAGGCAAGTGCTTCACAAGATGCAACCTATGGGTATGACGCCTCGCGAGTTATCAGAGTATGATGATTTGGCTACAGCACTCATAGTGGACCCATATCTTGGCATAACTACACACAAAATGAACATTCGTTATAGGCCTCTGAAAACTAACAAAGATGAATTAAAGAGTATTATTAAAGAATTTATCCAAACACAAGACTATAATAAAGCATACACAAAATTAGCTAATGGAGAGTGGATGCCAAGACATTTTAGCAAAAATAAACACCAACAGAGCAAGCTAAGGGAACATGTCAGTATATGTATAATTACATTATTGTATACATTTTATTTCATACCATAAATGTTTTGTAGAAAATATTAATGTGTCTTTACTGCTATTTCAGATTTATCGCTATTTGAGAGTGTTTGACAAAAAAGCAGGATTTGTTATAGAGCCCTGTTACAGGTACTCTTTAGAAGGTAGAGTTGGAGCTAAGATATCTACTACTAAAAAATTTTTTAAGCATGAAAGGATTGATTTTCTTGTTGGTTGCATTGCTGAAATGACTGAAGAAGAAGAAAAACAATTACTACATCAAGGCAAAAATGACTTTTCAGTTATGTATAGCTGTAGAAAAAATTGTGCTCAGTTATGGCTTGGTCCTGCTGCATATATCAATCATGACTGTAGACCTACTTGTACCTTTGAAGCTACAGATCGTGGGAAAGCATTTGTTCGTGTATTGCGAGACATTGAAGTAGGAGAAGAAATAACCTGCTTTTATGGAGAGGACTTTTTTGGAAATGGTAATTGTTACTGTGAATGTGAAACCTGTGAAAGACGTGGTAAGGGTGCATTTTCTGTTAAAAATGCGCAACATAATGATGAGCAGTCTACTAGATACAGATTTAGAGAAACTGATAATAGAATAAATAGGACAAAGGCAAAAAAAAATCAAAAGAATGAAAATGGTAAAAATCCTGAGAAATCTCAAATATCCAGTAGACAAAACACAGATATAGTTTCTCCACTTAGCATGAAAGAAATGAAGCAAAAAGGCTTAACTAAGTATGATGCTGAACTTCTAATAGCTCAGGGTTGTATTGCAGATGTTATGGATGGATCTGTAGACAATGAGGCACAGAGTAGTAGGGAATCATCTGCTTCAAGTAGAGGAGAGAGGTTACGGCGACGCACAGATAGCGGTAGAACTACAAATGGTGTGTTTGTTTCAAATGGTAGTAATGTAAAACAACGAGCACCACCTTCACGTTGCTGTAGTACGACCAGCTCACGCAGTAGTCGCGACTCCCATACTGGTATAGTTTTGAGAAGTCACAAACGTTTACTTGACAGTTGTATGCAAGCAACTTGTCCGAAAACTAAAAATGCATCAAAAGTAGGAACTGAGGCTAAATTGGATAGGAATCTTAATACACCAAAAGCAGAAACTGACTTAAATATTTTAGATACAAATAAAGTAAATATTAAAACTGAACCATCACAAGAAAGCCACCAAGAAAATGTTGATTCTGTTGATGTTCCCTATACACTAGAAAACACTGAAAAAGATTGTGATACAAAAGAATCTCTTTTGCCGTCGACAGAATCAAATAATTCAGCTGAAGAAAAGGTTGAAACATCTGTTAGTGATTCCAATATGCAAGAACAAATAGTTGATGATAAAAAGTGTGTAAGTGACAATGCTTGTGTGAAGAATGAAATATATGATTTTAGAGAAAATGTTAATCCAAGTGAATCTAAGGATAGTAAATTGAACAAGAATCAAAAAGTAGATGTAACCAATAGGACTGAAGAATCAAAGAAAGAAACAGACTCTCGTCCTCCCTGGCTGGCAGATAACTCTAACAAAAGTAACGAGTGTCCGTGCACTCCACCACGCCGGGGACTGAAGTTAACACTACGAGTGAAGAGGAGTCCTGTAGTGGAGGAAGTAATGGATTGTGGTAATGCAACAGAGGCGACTGAATATGAAGTATTACGACTAGAGGGCGTTGACCCCGAGACAGCACGGCGCTTGAAAAAGCGACGTCGATCTAAAGAGCGACATCGTAAACATAGCCCAATCCATCCTCTTCCTCCAATGAAACGATTAAGATTAATATTTGGCAATGAGAGCCGTACTATTGATTTGCCAACTGCTATATCAGCAGACTGACAGCCGCAACTACCTTATGGTTATTTTTCCACCGTTATTATTCACTTATTAGTTTAATTGACACTGATTAGGATTATTATATGTAGTATTTATTTGGTGACGTGAAGTTTCGACATTTGCGTAATGTGTGATAAGCATCAGATTTTTATTTGATGATTCCATAAAATATTTATTAAACCAAACATTTGAAAAGTGCATCTTGATTTCATTAGTGCAACTTCATTTCTTTAATGCCCAAGTATGACAACTGGGTCTGTAGTATTTAAAACTTATATAATTATTTTAAAAAATAATAAATAATATTTTTAAAAATTTTAATCCCTTGTATCACATTTTTTTATCAATTACAAATATTAACCAAAAACTTAGATTTTGGTTAGTTCTTGTTGGTATCGACTTGTCGAAGGTGAAACTAAACTCAGTGTGAATAAAACTGCCATTTACAAGAATAATAAGTTTCTGAATTTTTATCCTTGGAAATTAGTATTTCTTACTATTCAATTTAGAAAATAGGTTGATACCGGTTGACTTATTACAGGTAGATCTCATTGCATTGTATAATTTATTTGTTCTTGAATCTATGTCAATGAATTGTGTATATTGAATATGGTATGGATTTTTGATGAGCATAGTGAAATAAATTCTCTAATTAAAAACTAATTATTATTATTAGTAATTATGTAGTGGTAAAATTCTATTCTGAAGAAACACCAAGGCCTCAAAAGATTTGAAAAGATTGACTTTAAGTCTGTGGTTTTATAAAATAACAGTTTTTTTTTTATTATAATGCATTATAATAATCAACAAAAGTATGCTCCACCAGGAAAACACTTCTCCCTCATTCAGTTGGTGTTTTCTATATAAAATGTGAATAACTTTTATTTAGACATGTACAGTTTCATGTTGATTCTTTAATATATAGGAATTAAATGTCAACAAGATAAAAGCAGTATGGCTATAAAAACTGTTTTGCAGTTGTAGGGTCGTAGTTGTATATAACACTAAATTAAATATTAAAATGTTGAAGATATATTTGGAGTAACTAAAGTGAACGTAAACTTAGTGACGACTTTAGAGTGTAGGTACATTTTATAAGGATGATTATGTTAGGAACCCTGATCAAAAACTCACTAAAGACTAGAAACTAGAATTTTGTTCATTACTTTTTGTTGTGATGGTTTAATTCTTTAAAACCAAAGGACTGAATAATTATTAAATCGTTAATATTATACGTAAGTTTGATGTTGATAGGCAGATGATGCATAGGTAAATGCAGGAAAATTTAAAGACTTTTTTTTTCTATTGCATAATTCATAACATCTAAGTTTAAATAAGAATTATTTGTTAACCAGTCAGGACTAGATTCCCATTCTGTATATTAGCACTCGGTACCTACCTCTATGAGTGGTCATTTAACAAGCTGTAGAATAATTTGTGTATGTATTTTATTTTACAATAATTGGCTGTATTAGAAAATTATGCACATAATGCTGGATGGTTGGATTGATATTCTACAGAATATCTGTAAATAGTTGGTTCTAAAACTAGCTACTGTGGTATTCCTTATTGGAATAGTTAATGTAATATAACTAAGTTAGACAAAAGAAAAGTTGCATATTGTTGACCATGAAATATTTTTCATTTCAATAATTATCACAATAAATTAAATTGCCTCAGGTTTCTTTTTAACATTTTGTTTCAATATTTCCTTAGTAGAATTGCAGTCTGATTTAAGCTGAAACCATTTCACCAGTGTAGCTACTAAAAAAAATTGAAATTGATGTGAGTGTTACTGTTGCGAATCATCTTGACTATTATTAGGTATTTATGTTGAAATGGAGGTACATACTTCAAAGTTTTGTAATAGAACTTTGCATCAAGGGTTTATTCTGCACACTTCATAGGGCGTGAGCTCAGGGGCGGTTCCAGCCTGAAGTTTTGGGGGGGGTCACTAATCCACTAAGTCGAGTAAATTAGACTTTATTGCACAATACACAATATTATTTCACACAAAAAAAACAAATGGATATCTTTTGTTTTTATTGGTAAATCTATTGGGATCATAATATTTGAGACATTTGTGACAATCTCTGGATGAATATTTAGAGGATCTAGCTCCGTTGGGGGACGAAGGGCGTGTATGGAACTCCCGACAAATCGGTCTAACCCTAAACCCCGGCGGCGGCCTACATCTGCAGTCAAGAGGAGCTGCAGGAACGCATCAGCGGCTTCTGGAGTTCCCCCTGCCTTACCCCATCACTAAGGTACATCCCGGGGTAACCAGATTCAAATCCGGGACATGTCGCTGTCGTACCTCTCACCGCTCTACACAGTAAGAGAGTCGGAACACCGACCCACCTGAGACGACACCCCCGGTCGCACCGAGGTGTCGCGTCGTTTCCAGCGGCCACATCTCCCCTGCATGTGGCCACAACGACCCTTAACCGACGATTGGGGAGCAAGCGGCCTTTATCGCGCATCCTTCGTCGCCTCTTTCGAGCGGGATCGGCCATTTCCCGATCCCGGTTCCCCGATCGAGTGAATCGGTAGGTGATAAGTTGGTTCTCTCTATGCAAGCTTCGAAGCTCGGCAGAAAGTCGTCATTCCGACCGACAGATCGAATTTCGTCGCAGACCATTGTGTTCATATCGGCTAGAATGTCGAAGGGTGGATTTCGTGCCAGGATCCTCGCCGCCTCGTACGAGATCGTACGGTGGCCTCGTACGATCCGTATGGCTGCAGACTCCCGAGTTGAGCATTACAGCGGGAAGATCCCGCCGGTGCCCCATAGAGGACCATGGATCGCACGACACCCTTACGCACTCCCAAGCACAGAGAGGCAGCGAACTTCTTCCCGCGGTCCCCCGAGATTGGGCAGCAGACAATGTGGCACCCCTGCTACTCCTCGTACTGGGGACTTGTCGCCCGAAATGCTTTTCAAAGTTTTACCGATTGTCCATAATGAGGTACTTCATGTACTGACCCACTTGGACTTCGGTGTCATCCACCCGGAGGTATGAGCAGGGTGGTTCCTGCCCGAAGTCAGACTAGTGCGAAGGCCCGCATCGTATGCGAGGTTCCATTACAAAGTGCCCAATACAGAGCCCTAGGGAACCCCACAACACACCTCCCTTCAATTTTCCACTCCGTTCCGATCGACAAACTTCACTGTCCTGTCGCGCTGATAGACCTCTATGACTGCACGCAGGTAAGTCGGCACCTCGTGATATTCAAGGGCCTCCCTAATCGCGCCCCATTGAAGGGTGCCGAAAGCATTAACGATATCAAGGCTAACTACCAACACCACCACCTCGATCGGACTGCCGACCCCGATAGGGAGCGAACACATCTATATATTAGCGTCCATTGTCGAGCGTCCCCGTTGTAATCCAAATTGGCAGTCCGATAGATCAGGGCCCACTCGCGACAGGTGCTCGCTGATACGGCCAGAGATAACTCTCTCAAAGAGTTCCTATCCTTTGATTTCTTATCTCGATTGAACAATTATGGAAACTGATAAGAACAAGAAAATCAGGTTCTAGTAGCAGATTTTGGGGGGGGTCACGTCCCCTCTGACCCCCCCCCCTGGAACCGCGCCTGCGTGAGATGCACCGCAAGAATTTCGCTGCCTTGGCAAGGATAGTTGATGATGCGTCGCCACATACTTATTTCACTCTCAATTTTCATGTAAATAGATTGTAAAAGAATGTTCATGTTACGCCTACTACTTTGACACAATATAAATCTACTATAAAATAATTTATGACTATGTGTATATTCTCTTCTCGTCTGTCTCATAGTGGGGATTGTTTGTTAATATGCAGAGGAGCAGTGATGGAAAGCACCTTGTGCCATATCATGTCCAAAAGTGCACTGCGATAAGCAGATGATGCCTATCGCAGTGCACTTTTAAACATGGGCCTCTCAAATTGCACTCTACTTTTTAGATAAATATCGAAAATGCCATAACAACAATGCTCCAATCACATGTTTTAGTGTGACACGACTTCTAGGATGGGAGGCAAAATATGGAATTGCATAAAGTTTTACCAAAAAAAATAAACATTTTGTGGTAGACAGGTACAATATTTACTGTTTTTATGGATTTTCATTTTTATTACAAGAGATTCTTAGTTACATTTTTATAAATGTTGCGAAATTAATAACGAAAAATTTAGTACTTTGAGTTAGTTTATTAACAACTTAAGCAATATTGACATTAGTATGCCCATTCTCAATATGGCTCTCTGGGCTGGGCTGGGCATAATACATTCCGTTTAATGGCCATACCTGAAAGAGAAAAAAAGGCATTGAACATTGTATAAATAAACATTTCATATCATGAATGGTTATATGATAAAGGTTTTGATTTTCGATTTTTCTTAGAAACCTACTCAATAAGCTAGAGGCGGTAAATATTGGAAGGTAAATTAGTATGTGACCCAAACTACCAGTAATTAGAATATGTATTTTCTGTCTAGACTTACATCTACCTACATTATTAGGACTCGAAGGAATGTCTGGCAAGAATATAGCTATTACTAACATTAACTAAGACATTAGGATTATTTCAGTAGTTCTCAAAAATAGGGATACAACTATAGCCCCTTACAACAGACACAAATGTAACTGTCGAGTAATGTGTTACTGTTTTCTTAGGTTTTGATGTATAAAATGTTCCACTTACTTCTGGAATTCCCATTCTCTGTTGTCCAGTGGACAAACTTGTCTAGTTTTTAGCCAACGTGAGATACAATGAAAATGGAATGCATGCTGAAAAAAACATGATTTATTAGAAAAAAAGGCAAATGAGTAACATACTGCAAGTATTAGGTATACTATTGAATATTCTTACATTACAAACGCCCCAAGCAACTGTGCATTCATCACTAGTAGCTGATGCTTGGTTGGCTTGACATTCTATGCACAAATCCATAATGTGGTTACGGCAAATAGCGCAGTTGTCCACTACTATATCTGTAATGCAAATAGGGTTTCGTTTAATTAAATTGAAAGCAAAAAGTACCTCGGAAAAGTAAGAACTCAAAATATTTTTCTGTAAGGGTTTTACAAAACAGTAGGTAGGCATACGTACCCCATGCCCACAGAGCGACAGCATTCCACTAAAAATGAAAATTATTGGGTTAGAAACTATATTTAACAACAAAGAAATGCCATACCGTCGAAATGATTACGCGTAAATTAATTTACCTTCTTAACTTCAAATCTTTTTTTATCACCCTTTCCACTACTCGAAGAAGCCATTTCGACTTCTTCTTCATCTACATCCATTACTGAGGCCATATTTTTCGAAATACCTTATTTTTAAGATTTAAAACGAGGAAATATTGTACACAAATTTGACAGAAATGACAGCGCGCTATTGAAGCTGTAGCACAAGAGGCCGTTTCTTTACAATTCTTATAGTTTTACAAGTTTGTAACACAGATATTTGAGTTATGTCAGTCAGAGTGGGACTCTTACTAAAAAATCAATTGTTATAATAATAATTGTTGGCTCAGATCTAAACAAATAACAACTGATAAAGTAACTGAATAGTATATAACATTAGTCTCAATTCCATGGTTGCCTGTAAAAGGTTACCACCACCCAACCAAGTTAGGCTGAGGCCGCATTACGGTTTTTTCCCGCTAGCAGTTAAACAAAAAAAACCGCGAACAGTGTTGCCACCAGATAAACTAGCTCTCCACTCGATTCAACTTCTAAAACCACCAGAAAACCAGTAACAAATATACAATATAATGGTCTGGAATTTTATAATCAAAGCAGCATTTGCCTTCCGACCGTCGAACCTTCAAGAAAAGAGCGTACTCCTTTTTAAAAGGTAGGCAACGCACTTGTGATGCCTCTGGTGTTGCTAGTATCCATGAGCGGCGGTAATCGCTTACCATCAGGCGATACGTCTGCTCGTTTGCCTCCTATTCCATAAAAAAAAAACACAGCGTACTCTCAATATAGCAGATAAAAGATTCAACCTCATTTTATTTCTCTGCTTGTTTTTTTAATATATTCATACTGCTAAATAGTCTCTCAACATTTTTTGTATAACTTAAAAGTTTTGTACTTAATGTTTCAGGTGATTTTCGTCTCTTGGTTAGCCATGAGACGAAAAATCACCTGAAACATTACAAAAGTAACCTTCTGGCAACACTGGCAGAACCACCCGCGGTTTCGCGGTTTTTTCCGCTAGCCATTCTGTAGGAGGTCGCGGTCTTAAAATCAGTCGCGGTAAAAAACCGCCAGTTCGGCCGCATCCATTAGTTAGGCTGAGGCCGCACTACGGTTTTTCCCGCGAGCGGTTGAACCGCCAAACCGCAAAACCGCCCGAAGCGCACACACTACGGTAAAACCGCGAACAGTGTTGCCAACAGATAAACTAGCTCTCCTTTAGATAGAACTTTTAAAAACACCAGAAAACCAAATCGAAATGAAATGACAGATCTGAGATAATTACTGAGCTTTTAATAAAGCAACTTCAACAGCATGATCTTTTAACTAAATGTGTTGCATTTACTGGAGATAATTGTAATACGAACTTCGGTGGAATAGAGCGCCATGGAACCAATAATGTTTTATAATTCCATTAGTTTAACAAAATCTGAATTCGAAAATAGTTGGTGTGGGATGCTCTGCGCAAATTATCAATAACGCACTGCACCACGCATGTGATTGACTGCCAGTAGATGTTGATTCAACAACATCAGAAAAAAGTTTTTGCCACTTAAACAAGACGACCCTAAATAAAATTGGGAATAATAAAGGCTACAGTCTTAAAAGTTCTTAAAGAACTCTCTGACACAGCCGAGGTTGAGTATAAACAGCTTCTCTATCATTCAAAGACGTGTTGGCGAAATCTGTTTCCAGCTATCGAGTGAGTCCTGAATGTGGATTATTTCAAAAGCTTAAAAAAGCCCCCTGAAGTGTTTTTTTTAAATCGGAGGCATACCTGTTTTTCATGCATTCAATTATGCACATCATTTACTCAAAAATAAAAGTATAAGAAAAAATATATAATTCAGTCTTTAAAACCAGAAGGATACCTACTTGCAACCATTTCAAAAAGCTTGGATGATCGAAATAGAGAAAGTTTCTTGCCATTGAATGTTCAGAGTACATATTAAATAAACTACGGACTACGACAAACATTTCAAAACCAAAATCAGCTAAATCAGCCCAGCCGTCTCGAGTTTTAGCGAGACAAACGAAAAGCAATTGATTTTTATATAATAAGAAGATAAGACTAAAAAACTTAGAGCTTGAATACTGGAATGATATATCTTATGAGTTTCAACTCAAAGATATTTTTGTCAAATTAGTCTGGTTTAAAAAAAAAGGTTGTGAAAAGCATACTACTGTTTGAAAAGCATTTTCACAACTGTGAGATTTTACTTTTCTATCACTGATTTCGATGAAAAATAACTAAATTTAATTAAAACTGAATACCTATGAAAATAAATAAAATAACTATTTCGTCTAATTGAACTATGTATTCTTTTTATTTCGACTAAACAAAATAAAAAAATATGAGTGTTCGGATTTTGACCGCAAATATCCGGGGATTTTACGCTTGTTGTCCTGGTTTCTAAGTTTTTGAGATGGCATCCCTATCTCTAGGTCAATGCTTATTATTTAAGAATTTAGTTAAGAATTTCTTAAAAGTTTTATGAAAATACGACATTACAGATTTATGGCGGCATAATACGAGTATAGGGCCCTCAGTTCAGTAACGTCTCTACGGAGGAATCTGCAAGAATGCAATTATCTGAACTGGACTTCGCTCGATATGTCGACATCAAGTATTCCAATTTTGGCAGAGGCAGATAGGTGAGTGTCTTCAAAAAAAATCTTATTTGTGTAACCTAAAAGTAACCAAGAGATGAAAAATCACCTGAAACGTTACAAAAGTAACCTTCTGGCAACACTGGACAGAATCGCCCGCGGTTGTCGCGGTTTTCCCGCTAGCCATTCTGTACCAAGTCGCGGTTTTAAAATCAGTCGCGGTAAAAAACCGCCAGTGCGGCCGCTTCCATTCATTTCCTTTAGTCACAAAATCAGGCGGTTAAAAACCGCGGCGGTGTAGCCGTAGTGCGGCCTAGCACCAGTCCGTGTGTTGCTCTATGGATTTGCAATACAGAGTATTAAATGTTTGTATGATCTACAAAATAAATATTTATTTCGGAGTTTGGATGTTTTCTATGGTATAATATGTGTGTATTTACAAAAAAGTAGATATGTATTTATATCAGTTGTCTAGTACCCATAATACAAGCTCTGCTTAGCTTGGGACTAGATGGCGTTGTATGTTGTCCGAAATATTTATTATTTATTTATTATTGTTGCATGAATTTTCTTACAATTTTAAAAAATAGATTTTAGATTTTTTAAGGTATTAGAGCAACGCTGATTTCAGCACGAACGGGCCGGCTCGACCGGGGCGGTACTACTCTCGCACAGAAGATCAACGTAAAATGATAGCGTTTGTGCTATCGTGTTTCGTTGGTGAGTACGAGACTGGAGGCCTAATGATGCAGAAGCATCACTAGGCCGCAATAGTGTGGGTCACCATGCTGCGTTGTTGAATTGTCTGCATTCGCAGTGAGTATGGTCTGCTTATATGCTTTCCATCATGCAGAGTAGAGTCATTTTCGAAGTGACTCCATAGAGTTTTATGAGTGACTCCCACATATGGCAGGTATCTATAAGAAGAAAGAAAAAGGACAAAAATGAACACAACAAAACAGAAAACATAATTTAGGATTAAAAATCCTCTTCACGCGAATCGCAATCGCATTTGGCCTTTTTATCACGACGCGGCGACACCGACGGGGTGTTAAAAATTTAACGTGCCTCTCTATGTGTGTGTATCTGCATCTCTGCGGCATGTCTCTCAAACGACTAAACCGATTTTTATTTTGTTTTTTAGTTCAAGTGGTAAACGGGAGTGTTCTTAGTTATGTTTGATGAAAAACGGTTCAGCCTTTTATAAGATATGGGGTGTAGAAATCGAAATAATCTCTTGATCAAATAAAGATTTAAAAAACCCCCTACGCAAAAAACTTATAGTTTAAGGAACAGCCCTTAAAATCGGCTAAAAAGCATACGCCAAAAATGCCCTACGTAATTTTTGGAAAGGAGCTGATACTCTTAAACTGCTGGACCTATATTAACCAAACATAGCTAAGAACCACCGCAAGGAAACTGGCTTTCAAATGACAAAAACCGCATTGAAATCGGATCGTAGCTCTTATGAATGAGAGCTAAACCCGAATGAGGTTTTAGTTTTTGTGCGTTCATGTGTTTTGTCGGGGGTCATTGTAGGAAAGGAATAGATTTGTTGTATATCAAATGAAAATACAATAAAAATTAATAACCATAAATTAATAATTTTATTAGTCAATAAATAATAGCAAATCATTGGTGAAAAATACCGCAGTCGGTCTGTTGGTTTTAAATAACAATTACTCTAAGCAGTATGCGGACTTTTTAATTCTATGTCTTCTACGTCTACGTTATTATTGCCTTCCTTTCTTCTTTTATATGAATTCTTCCATATTTCATAAAAACATACAGTCGCTTGAAACCTATAGCAAACTAGCAGTGGAACTGAAACGTGAGTTATGAGCGTCCAGGCCCAAACGCCATAAAACTCCATCTGAAAAAAAAAATGTTAAAAAAACGGAGAAATCTGGCACATCCTAAACTAACAAGCTAATTAGGCACTTTAAGAATTTTAAGAAAAGTAATAATGTGTTTCTTCTTCCATATCTACTGTGCATCATCCCTTTTGGTATATAGCTCTCAATACAAATTATGTATGGTTTCATTCCTGGCATCTGAAAGAAAGCTTGTTTTTTTAGTTTTATATAAAAATTAACCTGTATAGGATGAAATTCTGCCCTCGCATTTTTAACTCGATTGATGAGCCATAGTGCGAAGTTTCCCACTAAAAGAAATGTCACAAGTTGCCGGCCTGGCCTTTGGCGTCCTGTGCCTCTGCAACGTCGCGACCACGCATCCAATACTAGTAGAGTCTGGCACGAACTTTGAATGACGGCGCATAATGGTGATATTATTCTGTAATCAAGCATATTTCAGGTAATTAAGTCATCAGGACTGCTCGTCATAGTAAGGGAAACTTCATACAAAGTAATACATACAGTTAAATTACATTTTATTTATTTATTAAAGATACGCTTAGGTACAGATCGCTGCCAGTGTAAATGTTAAACATTAGGAGACAGGAACATATAAGTCTAGACAGTGATCCAAATTTAGCATACACAACATGAGTAAAGGCAAAATACAAACATTTCCTACGACTAATCTACAATAAAATTATTGTTTATTATAAATTAATAAATTAAATTCAATAATCAAATATTAAATTAATTTACACATAAATTAAAATAGTTAAAAAAGAAAAAAGCATTTTAAAATAGAAATAAAGGAATAGGTACACACTACGAACATTGTGACTTAAATATACGTGTGAAGACACTCTTGTACTGCGAGAATCTACTATTAAATATGTCCAGGTCTTCAACGCGATTCAGTTCGTTGTATGTACGATACATTCTCACGATAGGGTAAAGAAAGAGGTGTTGTTTTGTAAAACTTATAATAAAAATACATTAGGATTGATGTGCCTGTGCCTGATGTTAACAGAGACTGAAGACAGCAAACCCGGTGCATCGATGGTGGAGTGAATAATTTTGTGAAGGCAAAGAAGATCATACCTTCTACGGCGAGCTTGAAGCGAAATCATGTTGAACTCAACTAATCTGTCACCATAATTTTGCAATGATCTACCATAGCCAGACTTGCGGGCGACGTATCTCATTAGACACTCGATTGGACAACAATATTCAATGCCGCTTCGGACAAGGCTTGAGATAATCACAAATTTTATCAAAAAAAAAAACCGACTTCAATCTGGACCAAATTTAAATGGGACCATACGGGAATATTGAGTTATTCGTTAATTTGTCGCGTACATACATAATGTAAATTGAAGACTTATATGGTTTTCTCATGGATGACATGTCAGAACTGGACCAAATTTAAATGGGACCATTCGGGAAGCACCAGCTTTCAAATAAAAAAAGAATCATCAAAATCGGTTCTCCCAGTCCAAAGTTATGAGGTTACAAACATTAAAAAAAAACACAATCGAATTGAGAACCTCCTCCTTTTTTGAAGTCGGTTGAAAAGAGTCAAAACACTCTGTTTATTTTTGAAATCTCCTGTTGCCCTTATAACGAATCCCAAAAGTCTACGGGTTCTACTCACTATATGCAGATAGATACTGAGGACTGAAAGTCAGTTGGTCATCAAAGAGCACACCTAAATCTTTAACCACATCTTTTCTCTCTAGAGTTCGACCTTCTATAAAATATTTAAACTCGTATATATTTCGGTTACTCGTAAATGAGATAAGGCACCACTTTTTCACATTTAGGCTCATTTTGTTAAAATAGCACCAGTCTGAGATAGCTTTTAAGTCGCGATGAAGAGCTATACATCGTGCATGATCTCCGACATCAGTGAAAATTTTGAGATCAGAAAGAGAGGGGCAGGATAATTGGCTGACAAGATCATTTATAAAATGACAAACAGAAGCGGGCCCAGGTGTGAACCTTGAGGAACGCCCGATGAGGCTGAAATAGATAAGAAGGAGAAGCCCTTTACCGTAACGAGTTGATTGCGGTAGCTAAGGTAAGAAATGATCCATCTCAGGAGATTGTGATCCACATTATCGAAGGCCTTACCGAAGTCCAGGTATACAGCACCGACCTGACCTCGTGTGGCATAAGACTGATATAGATAATTTTTTAACTCCGAGAACATCGGCTAAATAACGAGATCCTGAAGGTTCAGGTTCAATAAAAAAGTGTTTTAGAGGGACGTTTCTTTGATAATGGTTTACCGCCATAGTGTAAGAGATATAAACGTCAGACCCTACATAGGTATTACAGTTTAGTTCCAATGAATAGGTATATAACATGTCACGTAGCGGCTTTAGGAGCCTTGAAGGTGGTGGTGAAGCCACGAGGTTCAGATGAAATGAGATTATATTTTTTCTTACGTGTACATATTATTTGATAAACAAGCACCGCCTCGAACTAAAATCGTGAGTTTTCAGACACATTTATAAAATCTTCAACTATTGGAGAAGTGTTTTTTTTCCATTGCATTAGTAATGAACAATGCGGTCAAATAATTTTTTTTTTTAAATTATTTTCTGGAATTAGGAATATTTACCTGGTTGCTCGTGTTTCCTCTGAATACCGATGTATGACGAAGCCAGCTCCAATGATTTGGAATAAGTAGTACAGGTAGACTCCACATTGTGTAATCAGCAGCAGAGAATGCTCTAGAGGCAACGCTGTTACAGATCGTTTCAAGGGGAGAGTCCGCATCCTCTGTATGCATGCTCCCGAGCCGATAGCCATTATCAAGAACAGGATGGTTTCCCATACATTGATCTTAAATAAATAAAAAATATATATACTATATTAATTTGAAAGCACTAAAATCTTCAACTAACGGAGCTGTAAAAATGTAGAAAACATTACTATCAAATGAATTGATATTTCTGGTTAAAAAACTGATCCTACAATCAAATCGAGTGTATAATTATGTTGTAATAACTTTATAAATAATATATGTAGGTTTAGATACATATGTAAATAATACTTTGATAAGAAACTTTACAATAAATTAGTAATTTTAGTGGTTAATCAGTCCTTGAGAAGTCATCCGTAATACGAGAATAAGAATAATAACAACTAATATTTAACTGTTTTTTAGGGTTCCGTACCTCAAAACGAAAAAACGGAAATAGGATCAGTTTGTTGTCCGTCTGTCTGTTTCTCAAGACAGTTTTTCTCAGGAACACGTGAAGATATCAAGCTGAAATTCATATGAAGTACTTCCCCTTGGAGCTGTGAAAAAATCAAACTTCGAAGCCAACGCAATCAAAAGATAGTCGTTTATGTTGCAAATTTGCGACATTCGCAAGGGAATCAAAACCTACAGGGTACTTCCCGTGAAGTCATCTTCTTGAAATTTTGTACGAAGCAACATCTTATAGTACTGATAAAGGAAAAATTGCGAAAAGTATA
Source organism: Diaphora mendica (assembly GCA_949125395.1). Lineage (NCBI taxonomy): Eukaryota > Metazoa > Arthropoda > Insecta > Lepidoptera > Erebidae > Diaphora > Diaphora mendica. The sequence continues at coordinate 34,838,515 of OX421310.1, read as the reverse complement.
AGTTTTTAGTTACTTCTCTAATAAGTCGTTTATGATGCAAATTTTCAACACTCGCAAGGGAATCCAAACCTACAGGGTAGTTCCCGTGAACTCAGGATCTTGAAAGTTGGTACAAATCAACGTCTTATAGCATAGAAATAGGAAAAATTTCGAAAAGCATAAAGTTTTCGTTCCATCATAATATAATAAAAATAGTTTTAAATTTTTAAACTTACTAACTCTTTCCTCATGTACGCATAGAGGTATTAAATTGAAATTCATATCAACTACTCAGGTCTATAATACCTTTAAGCTGTAACAAAATCAAATTTCTATGTTAACGCAATCAAAAGAAACAGCAATTTAAGCCCAAAATTTTGAAAACCGCAACTACGCAAGGAAATCAAAACCTACAGGGTACTTCCCGTGAACTCAGGATCTTGAAATTTGGTACGAAGCAACATCTTATAGTACAGAAGATAAAGGAAAAATTGCGAAAAGCATAAATTTTTTGTTACACCATATATTTTTTTTTTTTTTTTATAAACTTGCTACCACTTTCCTCATGAACGCGTAGAGATATTAAATTGAAATTTATATCAAATACTCAAGTATATAACACCTTTAAGCTGTAACAAAATCAAACTTCTATGTTAAAGTAATCAAAAGAAACTGCAATTTTAGCCCCATATTTCGAAACTCGCAGCTACTAGCAAGGGAATCAAAACCTACAGGGTACTTCCCGTGAACCCAGAATCTTGAAATTTGGTACAGACAAACGTCTTATAGCACAGATAAAGGAAAAATTGCGAAAATCATATTTTTTTAGTTACATCATATAACAAAAATATTTTAAAAAATTAAGCTTACTACAGTTTTCCTCATGAACTCGTAGAGAACCTATTAAATTGAAATTTATATCAAATACTCAGGTCTATAATACCTTTAAGCTGTTACAAAATCAAATTTATATATTAACGCAATCTCAAGAAACAGCAATTTAAGCCCCATATTTGGAAACTCGCAACTACTCCAAAGGGTAACCTAAAGGATACTTCCAGCTGTCCTAGAATCTTGTTTGGCACGAAGCAACGTTTTATAGCACAAATAAGAGAAAAATTTAGAAAATCTTAAATTTTGGAACGAAGTTCCTTATGGGCCCTAGCCGGCAAAAAGCGTCCGTAACGTAAGATTGACGCCTCGATGTCACAATGGTAGCGTATGCGAATGCTATGTTTGAGGTCTCGGGTTCGAATCCCGGGTCATATCAAATATTTTTTTATGATCTGCAAATATTTGTTTTTTCGGAGTTTGGATGTTTTCTATGTATGTATTTACAAAAAAAGGATGTCCGAAATGTTTATTTATCTATTTCGTGAACGAAAAATTTAGTATAGCGTAGTAATCTGTAAGTTGTATGTAACTAGTACGGAGTAACTCTAGACAGAACTTGTTTCAGTAGACAATACTAGGTGGCAGCACAAGTGACCAGTTTAGTTATAGTTTTTATTTTTATCGATAAAAAATCATAATAAAATATGTATACTTGAACTTCGTTCCATGTCACACACGATTTTTTTAGTTACATCACATGTTTTTTTTAATAATTATGTAACTATGTATTACCCTTTGCCTCATGAACGCGCAGAGGTATCAAGTTGAAATTTGTATCAAAATTAGGTCTAATTGCCTTTAAGCTTTGAAAAAAAAAATTGTAAGTCAACGCAAAAACTCAAAACGCAAAGGCACAACCATTTACACCGCATATTTTGAAACTCGCGACTGGTCGCAAGGGAATCAAAACCTAAAAGCTGCTTTCTGTTGACATGGAAAATTGAAATTTGGTAAGAAGCAATAGCTTAACAGCACAGGTAACAGAAAAATTCTGAAAACTTTTACTTATATACCTACAGGTTTGTACGGAACCCTCGGTGCGCGAGTCCGACTCGCACTTGACCGGTTTTTTTTTAAAGACAACTCCCACATTAGGCATATATCCTGTGTCACAGGGACTCTAAACATTCATAAAACGGTTAGAAAGAACACCTAGGCTTAGAACAGCAATTTGTAGATGCACGCAGTGTTGTCTCATGTGGAGTTTGAACTCACAAGCCGATATACTACTAATAAAAAAATAGAAAAAAAACGACTTCAAGAACTGGACCAAATTGCAATGGGGCCATACGGGAATCACCAGCTTTCAAATAAAAAACAATCATCAAAATCGGTTCACCCAGTCGAAAGTTCTGAGATGACAACATAAAAAAATACAGTCGAATTGATAACCTCCTCCTTTTTTAAGTCGGTTAAAAATACTTCTTCTCGAATGATGTGGTGGATCTCGCAATAGTTGTCAACAAAATAAACTATACTGACGTTGACACAGTCAAAATATATAGGTACCTGTAGTAAGGCTAATTCCATGTGTTCTTCTTTGTGAAAGAGTCCATTGAACAACATGAGACTGACGATGGTACCAGAGAGAACAGCCACACCCATAAAGAGACCCTTATGTGCGCTGCCACAGTCTACTGAGAAGTGGTTATTTGATTTAGCTCGAGCACAACATTGATTTTTTGCTGTTAATGGAGATACCGGTGCCGGTTTTTCTTGTTTCTGGAAAAAATATACGTTAAAAAACTATAGGAATCGTACAGATACATTAAAGTTTTTATGTTTTTGCTAATCGATAAATATAAAACAGAATAACAATAATAATTTTCAAGTAACCAAATAATTTGCAGCCTTATCGCTCGGAGACAGTCTCTGACAGGCAACCATGGGCAAAATTATATCATGTGTCCAAATATTCAGAAAAGTTTTGCTCAGACATTCAATACCGTTTCGAAAAGAGCGAGAGAAATATTTTTCCATTAGCGTTATGTAAACATAATTTATAATGACGTATAATATAATTTACTATTATATAATAATTATAATTATATTATAATATAATTTATTATATGTAAAAAACTACTCACTGAACCAGGAACAGTACAGATATCATTCCAAATAACAATTATGATGATGGAACATAACAGGCTGTACTCCACTCCACACGGTCTCAAATACGGATTGACACTTTTAATTAGCGGTGTAATCATTTCCGATACGTTACAAGTCCAAATTTCATTTTTTGTTGTTATGTTATTTATCCAAGACTCATTTGTATCTATAGCCAAGTCTTGTTGTTCTAGGGTTAAATTACTGGGTGAATAATTTGCGGGCGTCAGTTCACGTACAGTGATGTTTGCATATCGGATGAATAAAGGACGGTCGTAAGCCATTGCGATGATGTCGTCTCTTGTTTCTTGAATGACGACGTTCAACCATTCACACACATTTGTTGCAATTAAATGCATAAGACCAAATCTGTCGATTACTACACCTCGCATTGGACCTAAAGTCTGAAAAAGAAAACATTAAAAGCCGTAATAAAAAACATATCTATAATATGGGTTAGGTTAGTAACGATCAACTGAAAACAACGTTAATTTAAAATGGCAAAAAACCAAACAATCTTTAACGATATAGCATTTTAGATAAGGTAACTATTCTTTTTCCCAGGAATCCTGGTTACATTAACCAAGACGAGAAGTATCGCATTAAGCAAGATACGCTTGTATTGTAAATATTGTTCTTATTAGCGCTTACAAAAATATGATCGAATGCACAATAGAGACGTCGTGATTCACATATTAGGAGATCGGAGGTTCATTACCGTGTTACAGGCTATAGAGATACGAACGGTCAAGGTCGCCCGACGATCATATCTCGAAGAGCATATGATCATGGGCATGATAGAATTTGTGACATTTTTGAAGGGGTTCAGGAACGATCAAAGTACAGTTCGTATCCTAATAGTTCATTTATTACTTCTTGCATTTAATCTGAAGCTGGGATAGGAATGTAATAACTCACCAACACCCTAATCAAGATTCCTTTTTTTATTTATTAAAGTAAGGTACGGCTCAGATTCAGAGTTGTTTAAAAAATAAATGCCCACTCTGTGTAAGAAAATAAAACTAGCTACCTATGGTTTTATTATTTTGTTGTAGACACAACATCTTAGATTTTTTTTTTTTTTTTTAGATTTACTTTTGATTAGACAATCTATACTTATCTATATATATAAAAGCGAAATACCACTCACTTATTAATAACGAAATCTCAGAAACTATAACACCTACAAACTTGAAATTTGGTAGGTAGGTTCCTTATAGGGTGTAGACATCCGCTAAGAACGGATTTTACTAAACTCCACCCCTAAGGGGGTAAATCAGGGGATGAAAGTCTGCGTGAGCGAAGCTGCGTGCAAAAGCTAGTATATTATAAAGCTGAAGAGTTTGTTTGTTTGAACACGCTAATCTCAGGAACCGCTCGTCCGATTTGAAAAATTCTTTCAGTGTTCGATAGTATATTTATCGAGGAAGGTTATAGGCTATATAACATCACGCCAAGACCAATATGAGCGGAGCGCCAATGAAGAATGTTTCAAAAAACGGGGAAAAATCACGCTACGGGCAATAGGAGACGCAAACGAGGTTGCGTGGGTCAGCTAGTATTTTAATAAATTTTACATCATCGAACATGAACCTTTAAATTAATAAGTGTAAATAATACTCATTATTTCTACTTACATCTGTAAATGAGAATATAAAGACCGTTTGCGCCACTAAGAATAATATTCTTAACACAGGCTTGACAGCTATCACAGTCATTTGGCAGTCGCCGGAAAGGTCGAAGTACCCTCCGAACTGGAGACATGAGTGGATGATAGACCCTACTCCAAACCCTGCAACTCCTATATGTAGATAAAAGCTGCCGTATCGGGTTCTTCCTGCATTTTCTGGGAAAAATGAAATAGTTATTATGTAGCGTTAGTATTAAAAAAAAAAAACCAAGAATGTTATTGTAAAATTAATGTACCTATAAAATTAGAAATTTCATAATGTTCAAATTGAAATTATCAACGTCAAACAGAAGTGCTCAATGCGGCTAAAGAAATTTTCACTTCAAAAAACTGTAACAACTATCTATAGGTAATATGTATGTATTTCGATATATTTATGTTTGTTTGTCAGCAGTCTGGCTACCATAGAACAGGCCCTGCGTGTACTGAAATCAGACCGCCGTATTTGAAATGGTGGCAAATAAAAATTATTAGTAATTGTCACGTCCTCTACCCGACTCTGTTGGAATTGATTTTTATTAGAAAAACTAGCTGACCCGGCGAACTTCGTACCGCCATATTTACATATCTGTCTCAGCTTCCCACAGGCAGTGTACAGTCGCGGACAAAAAAATACTTTTCCCGTTATCTTTTTTTTTCTTTGTAGAAAAAAAAGAATGAATGAAATCGGACTATGTGTTATTGAATTACAACTAAGTACATATTTTGACTTTCATCCCCTCTCTCCAGGAAACCGTGCTGAATTTCGGGATAAAAAGTATCCTATGTCCTACCTCGTAGTATGAACTCAAATAATGCCAAGTTTCATTTGAATCCATTCAGTAGTTTCGGCGTGATGCGCGGCCATGATACAGACAGACAGACAAACAGACAGACAGACAGACAAAAATTTAAAAAATTACAGTTTTGGCTTCAGTATCGATAATAGAGAGCCCTCCAAAAAAAATTTTCTAAATATATTTAATGTACAGAATTGGACTTGTTACATTTTTATTATAAGTAAATAGATACTCACAAAATCTGTTATGTATAAGGATGAGCTAAAAAAAAGTAAATCAAGGTTTAAGAGCTGGCCGCTGTCCGATGCTACGAACGGAGCTATTTCAGTTTCATTACATTTATGCAACAGTATTTTTAATGAGTTACACAATTATGTGTCTACTCGTATATTAAGACGCGGTGAAAAGCAAAGTGAAGTGAAAGTCTACCTTTCTATTGGCAGAGAGTTCTGGAAAATTGGCAGGGATATCTTTCTTTGGCTGCCCCGTGCAGCTCTTACAACTTTGTGTGGTTTACTTGGTTCGATTTTCACTTTTTTTTAATCTTTCAACGAAGGGCAGTCGAATAGAAAAGGAAAACATGACAAAAACGGTTTAGGACCTTCTCTTAAAGTCAAGCTTTGATTTTACATTATAAGCTTATAGGATGTTACCTCAATCAAGTATTGAGTGGAGTAGGAGACTTGACATGTGTTACGAGCAAGAAACACACACATCGAGAAAAACAAGTCGATGCGATTTTAATAAAAAAGAATTTACGTTTGTGAAATATGTGCAGCCTAAAATAAATACGATAACACTAATGGGTAATTGTTAAAAAGTGTCCACCAAAATGCACGAATTAGGTGACGCCACTGTACAACGAGTGTAAATTTTAAAGAATTAGAAAAGATGATCAAATGAGAAAAAGGCTTCCGCTTTGCAATTGCGTGCTTAATAAAGATATAAATAAATAAGATACTACGCAAAGTTTTTAATTTTTAAACCACAATTTAATAAAAAGAATTAAAACGATATCACACTCCTAGCGCCACTACTGTGGTCGGTTCTCGAATTATTATTTGATTATGTTTGTCGGACAGGATACTACGCAGTTTTTAGTTTTTAAACCACAATTTAATTATTTGATTATGTTTGTCGGAAACTTACTACGCAAAGTTTTTAATTTTTAAACTACAATTTAATAAAAATAATTAAAACGATATCACACTCGCTTCTCACTCTAGCGCTTATGTGGTCGGTACTCGAACTATTATTTAGTCATGTTTGACGGACAATTTTCCCCTTAAGAGCCCATCAGAGATTGTACTCCTTACCTCTATACTCCATGTTTAGTTTATTTGCATTAAAATAGTGATGCGACGATAATGCCCCATCCTTCAGCCAATCAGCGCTCTTAGCCAAAATACAAGTCTTTCTCTCAGATTTTCTTTTTACAATCGCTAGCGTCTGTATTCTCTTGTATTATTGGCTAATATTTTGTTTTGACCACGTGACTAAGTGTTGAGAATCCCATACATTTGTCAATTTTCTGATAACGTTTACGCTTGCAGAATGTTAACTTGGTGTAGGTTTCAAGAAATTTTGTTTTTTCGTACGTAACGATAATTCTCTGGCATCTGAATTTTTAAGATGCGAGAAGGCATCACTATTTTCTTAACGCGAATAGGCTATCTCATTATCGTCATCCAAACATTTGTACAGCATTGGTGCTGTTGGTATTCGTTGGCGAGTGCAAGACCGGATGTTGGTGGAAATAGGCCACCATAGTATAAGTCACCCTGTTGTGTGTTGCATTGTCGGCATTCGCAATGAGTATGGTGACCACTACTCTTGGATTCTGCTCATGGTTTTCATCAGGAAGGCGTCACTTTGGCATATAAGCATATAAAAAAAATACGTGTGTCACTCGGGGACTGCCGCGGTAAAGTTATTGCATAGCATTTTTTATCAACTTATGCACTTATAATTATTTACTTATTTTTTATTTATGCAGTTTTTTTAATAATGCGTGATGGAGACAGACAGATTTCAAAGCAGCTCGTCTCGATCCGTGCAAGCTTCGGGTGTCAGGTTTTATTTTCGTTACGGAATTTCTTGATTCGGTCGCCGCGCTCAAAGCCCGCGATAAAAGCTATGCAATAGCTTAAAACAGTTCTTTGAATATCCACACAGTATATTTTACCTTCACGACCTCATACTAAGTAGGCCTCAACCTGGTAGTGTGAACAGCGCCTTATGATAAAGATTATATTGTTTTCATACGGAACTTTCCAGGTGATGTAAATTTACAATGATTTAGACGCTGACTGACGTATAATTGTGGATAAAGTGTTAAAAAAAGTGGACAAGTTTCGACTATAATATCAGTGAAATACTTCTAAGATTCTTGAGGTATTTTTATTAATATCCATATACGTGTATTATTGTATAACTTTATATTATATAAAAATATATATTATAAAAGTGTTATTGCACAGGAATCAGTTCTATCACAGCATATTTCATGTACCATTTACTTGTTATTTTTCTATCAGTGGCTTAACAAACACAAATGCTTGTAAAAGGCACATACTAACCTTTTTCGTCTTTTCTGGCCATTTGTAGGTGGTAAAATGTGTATCCCAAAAACACCATGCTGACGACATATAAATACATGGTGAACAGCTGAAATGAAAACAGTATAAATCAATTAAGTACAATAAATTTTAAAACTTCACAATCAACTTAGAATATGGTGTATGGTACGCCTAAATCTTTAAAAATTGTATTTTTTTTTTTTTTTTTTTATGTTTGGCCCGCCAAAATGACTCTACTCTGCCTGATGGAAAGCATAAGCAGAATCCAAGAGTGGTGGTCACCATGCTCACTGCGAATGCAGACAATGCAGCATGGCGACCCACACCATGGCGGCCTAGTGATGCTACTGCATCTTTTAGTCTAGTCAACAAGTATGGAACTTGTTGACTAGACTATTTGGGCCTCCGGTCTCGCACTCACCAACGAAACACGACAGCACGAATGCTGTCATTTTACGTTGATTTTCTGTGCGTATGATGCTGTAATAAGACTAAATTCTGGAAATCAATACACATTTACATAATCGGTTTACAGATCACAAAGATATCGGTTAAGATGTAGATAAAAAACATTAAAATTAAGGATCTCCTTTATTTTAAAGTCTGTTAAAACCTAGTCTCATTAATCTTAACGTAACAGAAAACGCTAAAAATGTTGGCGAAACATATTAATTACATTAATTTTAAAGATGGTCATCTAATTAACAAAATATGGTCGTTGGTATAAACTCATAAATAGTTTTAGTTTTTAGTTATTAAATTGTTTGATGATACTGTTTATAGAATATACAGAATAAGATTTGAATAAGATTAATAAATAGCTACTTACATCAGACGTCAAATTAGTGGACAGTTCATTTTGTATAGTGCTCGTAACTGGTAGGGCTACTCCTAAAACTATTAATAATTTAGCATAAAACGCTGACAGGACCACAGTCATGGATTCACTGAAACGATATGATATATGGAATTAATTTACTGTTAATAAATTAAAACACTTTATTAGTGGAATACATTTGATACCAACATTCATACAATTACGCATTTTGCGTGTTATTAAACAATTCGATTTAAATGGACGTACTAAATAAGGTATTCATTATTTTGTTTTAGATGCTAATGATTGTTATCTTTATTTATGTTTTATATCTATAAAAAATGTTAAGTTGATTTGTGTACGTTTTGAAAACTCAAATTCTGTACTGTAGAGCTTAAATATTGACAAGAAATACAAGGTATCAAAGTTCTTTTCATCTATTTTTACACGACTACGGCGAAACCAAATAGGAGGGTAATAGGTTTGGCTGTCAATATATGTTTGTATGTTGCACCTATACTACTAAACCAATTTTAATGAATCAGGTATCAATAGATTCGTAATTATGACCCGGGTGACATAGGCTGTATAATTTTTATCAAATTTTTTTACGTAGGTGGATTATAGTTTTTTAAACTTTTTCTTGTTCGTGTTTGTTTTTTTCTTCACTCCTCATCATTGCAATCACAATATGCTTAAGAAAAATGTATTGATTGTCGAGATTGTCATAATTGTGGCTAAGGTCCTTAAATAAAGATTTAAAAAAAGGGCTATTTTGGGCTTCGAAAGTAAGTATAGTACAACACTTGACACGACGATTGATGACAAGATGACTAGGAAACAGCTTATTCTCAGATATGTTGCCATGAGCGTAGTATGGCAAGGCGTGGCAAGTATTCTTAGATTTAACAATATTTTTTGACATACAGTTAAGTTCATTCTAATTTAGTATAATTAAAGTGTATTATTCTTACTCTCCATGGGACAGTGGTTTTCTTTGCGACGGTGAGGCGGGCTGAATATTTTCCATACTGGAGCCATTGCTAGCTGGCAGGACCACACTCAATCGAGGGAGGGAATGAGGTGGATGCTCTCTGAAATAAATAAAATAAATTGTTAGTTCAGGTGTGCACAAATGAGGTGTGGTGACGAATTATATTCATTCTGTGGGTGTCGTAAGAGTCGGTAAGGTAAGGGAGTAAACTATTCAGAACAACAACATTGCAAAGAGAATTCAAAAGGTAGTAGAGCCACGCTGATTTCAGCACGAACGGGGCGGCTCGACCGGGACGGTACTAGCCTCGCACAGAAAATCAACGTAAAATGACAGCGTTCGTGCTGTCGTGTTTCGTTGGTGAGTTCGAGACTGGAGGCTCAAATAGTCTAGTCAACAAGTTCCATACTTGTTGACTAGACTAAAAGATGTAGAAGCGTCACTAGGCCGCCATGGTGTGGGTCACCATGCTGCATTGTCTGCATTCGCACTGAGCATGGTGACCACCACTCTTGGATTCTGCTTATGCTTTCCATCAGGCAGAGTAGAGTCATTTTGGCGGGCCAGACATAAAAAAAAGAAGGTTAGCTTGACGCAAACCCTGTACTAATATCGGTCCGGCCATCGTGGTATAACAGACCTTAAATCTACTTTCTAGGGAGCGGCCTATGTCCAACTAGGGGTATTAAAAGCTATTACGAGTAATTATGATTGGCTGAAGAACGTGTAGTGTCTAACTAAAACAAATAAACTTAGACAGCCCACAGTACATTACCGTCTTCGTTCTACGGTAACGTACCGAAAAGGCTCGTGACTGGGTTAAAATGTTGATATAACCACCTATCGTGGGTGTATTGATCTTAAAAGTGGATATTAGTTGTATACATGATGTATAACAACGAGTTTTTGTAATAACTACAAATTGTACGTTTGTTGCTATTTTGCGCCGTACATATTTTGACTCTTATTACTATTATTGCGTATTAACCAAGAATTTAATTCTGTTTGCAATGACATCACGCTGTCAGATAAGGCCAATGCAATGCTTTATCATCAGATATAGTGAACTAGCTTCGCTTTATAACATTTTACAAAAATCCTACTAATATTATAAACGCGAAAGTTTGTACGTATGGATGGATGGATGGATGGATGTTTGTTACTCTTTCATGCAAAAACTACTAAACGGATTTGGATGAAACTTTACAGTAATATAGCTTATACATCAGAATAAACCATAGGCTACTATTTGCCGCGATAACCGACATACACGCGGGCGGAGCCGCGAGCGAAAACTAGTATAAAATAAAATAGGAGCGATAGTTATCAGCTACTGAATATTTTTCCAAGTTCGGTTAGCGACTGTAGTTAGCAAATTATACAAAAAAAAAAAATAACAAAAAGTATAGGTCATTCACATATCCGTGTGTTGACGGATTAAGAATACGAAGTGTCGCCACCCCTACCCATCTCATGGGTGTCGTAAAAGGCGACTAAGGGAGCAAACTACGCAGGGCAACATCACTGCAATGAGCAGGAAAACTTGAAACAAACCCTATACCAACATGTCTGGCCAGGGGGTATAGTAGGTCAAATCCTCCCTTCTAAAGGCGCGTATCCACCGAAATTGTTGACAATTTCAGTGTTTCCAACTGTTTGCAACTCTTCAGAAAATCACCAACTTTTGATTCCATTGTGTCTACACCGAGTCTCCAACAATTTGAAAAACATTCCGACTAAGCGTCTCCACAGAGCCAATAAATATCTGCAACGAGTTTATTCTTTTGAAGAGTACTCTAGAATGTATTATAACAAGTTCCATCAAGTGTCGACAATCGAGACTATAAATTATATTCTTTTGATGTTTACCGCCGAACACAGAAACACGGTTCCCAACATCTGTTGTCAATTTTTGTTGACAACACAAGGAAATTACAGAAACTTTTGTCACCAACTCGTATTAACCACACAAAAGTTGCCAACTTTTGTTCGGTGGAGACTCGGCTTAAGAGAGGCCTATGTCCAGCAGTGGATTGTTAATGGCTTTTGATGATGATATAACATTCAGGTATGACAATAAGGGTCCTCATGTCTGAATGAGTCTTAACTTTCATTTCAGTCAGGGCTAAAGAAGGGCTAAAAAGTACATTTAGAATACAGAGGACCGTCGGTAACCAGCTGATACTTGATTTACTGCTAGTGCGTCAAAAGTGAAAATCTAATCCCGATAATGACATTAACTGAAAAAGTAAGTCTATTTGGATATGATTATCATAAACTTGTGCATATAACGCATAGAATATTCAAAATTGTTTATTTCTCAATTTGTAAAAATATATTTGTCAGAAAATTCAAGATCTTTCAAAGTTAATATTACGCAGCTCTCAGTTGAACATCGCAAAAAATCATAATTGTACAGAATTTAACAGAAAACTGTCTTTACTTTTACCTACTAATAAATTATGTATAACGTACTTTTCTTTGTTAGTTTGACTAATAGTTGATAACACATCTATTATGTCTGTAACTAACAAAAGTATGCATTTCCTAAAAAAAAGTTGCTACGCTTTGTAAAATGCATACTTTTGTATGCATTTTAATGCATTATATATCTATATTACTTAAGGGAGTAAATAACTTGATCATAGATTATATAAAGCTGTAGTCGATTAAACGCTACACGGTTGTTTTGTTTGAACGAGCGCTTATCTCATAATAGTAGATTTTAATGAAGCTCGCCGACTCACCTTTCATCCTCAGGCACGGCGAGGAGCGGTTCCGACCTGTCCCGCCAATCGTTCGATGCATTTTGATTAGATTTCTCTTTATTTTTCGTCATCAAACACCTTATTAATTTCCCATAAAACTAATTTAAAATAGAAATATGAGTTATACACTTAGATGTTGCAGAGTCTAAAGCAAATTAGGAACTGTACGCAATAGTTGTTCAGTCACTGTCATCAGCATTACGGCATGTGTGTGTAAATAATTACTCGCTAACTCACAGGGCTGGACTAAATATTTTGCAATATTTGACATATTATTTTCTTTTTCAAAAAAGAAAAATTGTAGCTTTGAATTTTGTATAACGTTATATAAATACTAGTTTAGTGTGGCTTGAAACTTATGGCTTTAGATTTAAATAAAAAGACATGTCTTACCTCACGTTTCTAAAAAATCGTGACTATTTAATTAGCTTGTCTCTTGTGTACACTTTAGTATTATTAGGTTTTACCGCTTTTTTATTAGTTTCACATATATTTAAATAAGCAAATAGCCATGCAAATAATCTTTGTATCATGAAACAAATTTTAATCTACTTCCAACTATCGTCTCGAAATAAATCTTTGTATGTTTATTTAGTTTATATTATTTATTTATTTTATTTATATTTATTTATTTTATTCATCCGAAAATATTTATTAGATTTTTATGAATCATTCTTGTAATAAATAATGATCTCGATAAAGTCCAAAGGTATCCAAATGTGGTTATATTTTTTAACTTATCATTTGGTCCCTGGTCCCACATTAAAAATGTAAACTGGTGTCACTAAAATATAATTATTATGTACAAAGAACACATAAATAATACAAACACATAAGTGCTAGCCTACAGTTCGTAATCATACATTACTAAAATTAATCATAGACACCACAAATAATTAAGTGTCTGTTATGCTGCTAGGAATTGTACACACGACTTTGTCCAGTACGTTCTGAGGCATTGTCATCGACTATTCCGTGTTACTTCTGCCATTGAGATATCAGCTTTTTACACTGTATCATCACTTTTCCAAATTAATTTATTTCCAACATTGAAAGAACAATATTAAAAATTGACTGATATATTTTAAGTTTTTATGTCTTGCACGCTTTGCTGTGAATCTGTTCAGAATAACTAGTACATATTAGTTTGTTCTACTCAGTAAGTTATAGTCCTCAATTACAATTTTTTGTAAGTTTTAAATACTCATAACAGATTTTTTAAGAAATTTAACTAAGTAAAGATTTTTAAAATAAAATCCTTTTAAACTATTAAGTTGTCACGTCATGTCGTTCTTTTCCATGATGATGGAATATTTTCTGCGCAGAATTTCAATAAATTGCACGATCATGACGAAGTTTAATCAATTATAAAGTATAATTAAGGTAACCGCCAACTTCGTTAGTCCTTCACAATACAGCTTATAGAAACCATATCGATCATTGGGATCCGCGCAGTTTTTTAACCGACTTCCAAAAAGGAGGAGGTTCTATGTTTCATTGTATGTATTTTTTTTTGTTTATGGATGTTCACCGATTACTCCGTCAATTGTGGACCGATTTTGAAAATTCTTTTTGTATTTGAAAGGGTATGCTCCCGAGGTGGTCTCATTGCCACCATATCAGGATCTGATCATGGGATCCCAGGGAAATCGAGGAAAACCCTCATTTTTTGTAGGCACATACTATGGTTTTCGTATATTTTCTGGAGTTACACCGGTATTTGCGTCTGGTAGACATCATTTTATGATGATGAGCTGATGATGTAAGGTACAACTCCTTAATGGTTAGGAGTTGGAGGATAAATCTTTAAATATTATATGTATGTATGTTACCTTTAGTCGTATTCTTTCGAATTATTTAGGGAAGCTGATGATGGAAGGTGGAAGGTACAACTCCTTAACGGTTAGGAGTTGGAGGATAATTCTTTCAATTTTATACGTATCTAAAGACTTTTAGTCGTATACTTTCAAGTTATTTAGGTTATTGATGATAGAAGGTTAAACTCTTCAACAGTTAGGGATTAGAGGATGATTTTAATATTACACGTACGTATTCTTGTAGACCTTAATTTGTATTCTTTCAGTTATTCATATGGATCGTTTTATTGAGTAGACACCCACTAAGGAAGGCATTTTGGAATTTCTATTCCTAAGGGGGTGAAATAGGGGTTGAAAGTTTATACGAAAGTCCGTAATTTTTTTAGTTAGGCACATGAAACTTTAGCTTTGGGCTACTGATTAAAAATGTCTTTAAGCGTTTCTGGATAATTTACCCCTAAGAGGGTGAAATAAGGGTTGAAAGATTGTATAAAAGTTCGTATTTTTTAAAGTTAGAAACGTCAAACTTTATTTTATGGCTACTGAAAAAAATGAGTATTAACGTATTACGTAGCGTTTCTGGATATTCTATACCTAAGGGGTGAAATAGGGGTTGACATTTAAACCACTAAAGTTATTTGCATCAACAGAAATTTTATGAAATAGTTCAACTTACTACTTACCTACGATTGTTTGCACTAAAAACTGTGAAATAAAAACTTTTTATAAAAAAAACCGACTTCCAAAAAACATCCAACCAAAACTCTGCCAAAAAACACTAAAAAGCGTAAAATAAACTGGCTCTTCATAAATTGCTATGTGCCAATTCTTGTCTATACCTAATTCTTTATTCATTTAAATAATAGTATTATAATGAGTGCTAGGTACCTAAAATCTGTTTGAAGTCGGTGCCAAGCCAAAAAGAATACGAACGAACAATTTCAAAAATCTAAGCGATAGTCGCTTGGCACCGACTTCAAACAGATTTTAGGTACCTAGCACACATTATTATACTATTATTTAAATGAATAAAGAATTAGGTTTGCACGTTTGGCCTAGTGGTTTAACGGTCACCACGCCGTTTCCTACTTCGCCACGTGACGTGGGTTCAAATCCCACGTAGGACAACCCTTTGTGTGATCCACAAATTGTTGTTCTGAGTCTGGATGTTCTTTGTGCCGTTTCATGTATGTTTGTGAAGTCCCCCGCGACACAGGATTTATTCCTAGTGCGGGAATTGTCTAAAAAAAATGTATATTGTATTATGATCATTATGATGTGATAATTTATAGAATATTCGTTTAAGCGAGATGGTTTCCTTGGATCATTGGTGTTAAACCATATCTAAGAAGTAGATGATGCAGTGCATAATGTTGCGTGTCTATTACTTAAACCGACCCCTGCAATTACAATGACCGGACATGCAACACTTTTCTACGACTTCGACCCGGTGTAAAATCAAAAAAATGAAAATGAAATGATGGGAAAGACGACTAACGATATCTTTGCAGTTAGAATTAAACCTAAGAATCTTTGAGCGTGAACGATATCCCTCCTACAGATTTTATAACAATTAGCTATTTCAAGTTTACTTTGTATTTTATTTTTGTTTCAAGTAGGCGTACCTACCCGCCTTCTACCTACTTGTTACTTTCTTTGAATAGAGACCATCAGACTTTTTTAACTAATATTGGTTTATACAATAGATGGACTAAGTTTATGACGTTATCACCGACTTGGATATTTGACAGATACATTATTAACAATATGATAAATACAATGAAAACTATGAAGCACATGAATACAGGTGTATAATATACGCCCACGAGTACATCAAAGTGCTTTTGAACTTGATAAGTCACCATGTGACTAGGGATCTGGTAGTGGATATAATTATGATTTAAACTTCTGCGATTTTGAAAATTATTCCAATTCTTTAATACGAGATATTTTTGTAATTTCTTTGTATTATTAAACGGTTTTGTTTAGCTTGTCCTGTTTGTTTTTAAACTGTTTTATTTAGCCTGCCCTGTTTATTTATTTATTTGTTTGTTTGGGTCAAATATAGTAATTGAAATTTCTTCCTTCCTTCCTTCCTTCTGTGACAGATTAATCTGAAATTTGGTACACGCCTTTAATTCTGGTGACAATACAATTAAGTAAATTCTTCAACAAAGTTTCATTGTAAAACCAAGATGGCCGCCACTACTAAATGGCGGTTTTTACATTTTGTCACGACTACATCAATATGGGTATTAAATTAAAGGGCTTGACTAGTAGAACACAGATCACTATGAAAAAAAATTTAAAATCCAAGATGGCCGCCGCTACAAGATGGTGGCTTACACATTTTAGGTAGACAAAAAAAATAAATCGTGGGGTTCGTGTTTCCATCCAGTTAACTGAGTTTACGCTACGCCCAACGATTTTATTTTTTTATCTGATCAATGCCTTAGATTGATGAGGGAGAGAGGTGTGATGACCGGAATCTGGGACCTACCGAATTATTTTTTAGGTTTTAGTACATTATTTTCAATAAAACCGTTTTAATAAAAAAAAATACATATTATTTACATCAATCTATTAACAAGTCATCGATTGTAACTGTGGCTGTTTGTTATCCACTATGACTACGAAATAATTAATTTTGTCATCGATTTATATGCTCGTAACAAATAAGGAAATTTCTATATCAAGCACATGCAACACCTCACTATAAACTTTATTTAACTTTATGTAGGTTGCATATATTATTTAGTGAGACAATTCAAGAGCAATGCATGAGTAGAATCCAAGAGTGGTGGTCACAATCCTCAGTGAATGTGGACAATGTAGCATGGTGGCCCACACTATGACGGCCTAGTGAAATGCTTTTTAACGCCCCGCTTGAAGGACCCGGGATCATAGAGGGAGGGAACACATGTGCTAGTAGTGAGTACCAGTGCTCAGGAAGGAAGAGCCGAACCGTTTGGTTCGAGAGAGTATGTCATCAATTATTTTTTTTGGAGAATCTTTATCTATTTCATATTTTATTACTTAGGTTCATGTCATCCTTCAGGTTTCTCTGAGAGCAATTCAATCAAAGAGGCTTGTGAGAGTTTCCTAAACCACGCTTTGATTTTGCTGAGGTAGAAAAAAATAATTGTTTTTTTTCTCTAAAAATTCGCTCATTTACCGAAAGTAAAAAGTTGAATTCTGCTTCTTTCACAAACGATGTCTTTACTATATTCTCCTTCTTGCGCTAAGTATCATCATATTTCATTTCAGTTCCTCCAATAATAAATTCAAACCCAGTGATAAAACAAATATTTAGTGTGGTGCGAAATATGCATCGGTTAGAGTCGGTAAGATGTTGTCCTCATGGGTAATTAGCGACGGTGGTGTCACTTTCAGACGGTCGTACTAACGAGCCTGGCATATATATGCAGATGCAACACCCCCTCCCACCGACATTCACCCCTTCTTATCTCTAAGCGATTAATTAGCTTTCTATCTGGAGAAGTTTGCGGCGAGTCTTTTAAATTATTTTTGACCCATTTAGTTAGTAGATGGTGAAGTTGATTACTGATTTTTCTTTCATGCTTTTAACTTTGTTATTCGTAGATATTTTTTAGATATGATATTTTTAAATTACATACATATTTCGATTCTTATGGAAGTTGAATCTGTATAAACATACAGATTCAACAAAATAAAAATTACATTCGTCAATAAGTCTTCTTATTTTTCTAAGCGGAAACACGGTGCCTTCAGTTGTAGCAAAAATTGGGGAAGACCTATGTCTGGCAGTGGATGTCTTTCGACACATATAATAGTATAAAATAATGAATTCTTCCGCATTTAAATGGTTCCTTACGCTTATGCACTTTTAAATTTTAAACTAAACTTTTTGGAAATATGTCACCTGTACCTTTGTATAGGTAGGTACAGGTACGTTTATAAATTGAGAAACATTCACACAGTTGGACAAGTTGTTGATCTAAATAAAGCAATGAATGTATGTCATACAGAAATGTACATGCAACTTTTGCAAAAAACTTAACATAATCGAATTAACTATAGCTGATACGCAATATAATTGAACTTGCTCAAATAGCTAGTCAATCTTTGTTTTCAGATTACTGCTTCTTTCAACTAACTTGAGATAAACATCTAATCAGGTTCACAAATCTCCTTTCGGCTTCCTAATATCAGTTTGCCAGAATAGTAATCGTTTAATACTATTCCAATGCTGACATGTGTTAATATGTAATGTCGCCATGTCGTTAAAAAAGAATGCGGCAATGCCCCTTTTTTCTTCGAGTGGGCCATGATAAAAATGTATTATGTAATTTTCGCAGTCACTGTAAAACTGTAGTCATAATAAGATATGATAAAACTAAATAAATATTAGTCAGCACATATTGTATGTTTATTCTAAATATTTGTATCAAAAAACTGCTTATAATATCCAGTCACGTGAATCGAAACTTTGATATATATGACTTTTTTTTTCTAATAGTTAATTTATTTGAAGTACGGAGTCTAAAATCAAGTAACAAAATTTCAGGAGTAAAATTTTTTAGGAGTAACAGTATTCTTTACAATGCGTCAGACGTTTAAACTTATTATAACTTTTCAGGGATTGGGTCTAGTTTTCTGTCCAGTCATTTACAGTCTTGTTTTTCAAATAATCTCTGATTAGAACAAGGGGCCATAGAGGACAAGTGAGGGCAGCTGCAGGGCAATGATGCAGAAGCATCACTAGGCCGGGAAATCATGGCTACATTATTGTATTGTCTGCATTTGCAATAAGTATGGTGGCCGACCACCACTCTTGGATTTTGCTTGTGCTTTCCATCAGGCAGAGAAGAGTCATATTGGAAAGGCCATAAATAAAAAAAATGCGTGGAGTCGTAAACGTTTAACGCAACCTTGTTGGAAGTCTCATTAGAAGTTTCACTTAAAAAAAAAGCAGACGGGTTTATCATAACTGTGGATTTTTCTAGAACAAGGGACATAATCAGATATTCAAATCAAATCTTAACAACGACGAGTAACTCCTGTGTGCAAGATGAAAGGATCACATTAATTCACATCACACGAATAGAGACCAATCAACGACACGCCATAGATCTCTGTGTGGTGACGAATTAAGGATTCAGAGAGTCAAGATTTCTATTGATCCCATAGGTGTCGTAAGAGGCGACTAAGGGATCCAAATGGGCAGGATAACATACTGCGAAGGGTGGGAAAACTTGCAACAAACCCTATGTTAACCAGTCTAGCCAGCGTGGTACAGTAGGCCAAACACTATTTTCTAAAGAAAGGCCTATGTCCAGCCATTAGTCAAAGGCTGTTGATGACAGGATAGAGAGAGTTAAACTCATTATGAATGAACGAGATTTAGCGGGTACTTTTATGCTCTGTTTCTGCTATAACCCTGAGGTATGTGTATATTTAATTTTACTGTTAACATTCATCGCTTCCTCGTTGCTGTGATTTTTTTATGTATGGCCCTACCAAAATGATTCTACTCTGCCTGATGGAAAGCATAAAGCATAATCCAAGAGTAGTGTCATCATACTCATTGCGAACGTAGATAATGCAACAATGCAGCATGGTGACGCACACTATGGCGGCCTAATGATGCTCGCACTCAACAACGAAACACGACAGTACGAACGCTGTCATTTTACGTTGATCTTCTGTGCGAGGGTTGTATCGCCCCGGTTGAGCCGGACCGTTCGTGCTCGACTGCACGGTTGGCCCAGTGGTTTATGCGGTAGCCACGCCGCTTCCTACTGCGCCAAGTGTTGTGGGTTCAAATCCCACATGGGACAGCACTTTGTGTGATCCACAAATTGTTGTTCAGAGTCTGGGTGTTCTTTGTGTCCGTTTCATGTATGTTTGTAAAAGTCCCCCGCGACACAGGATGTAGATTCCTAATGCGGGAGTATTCTTTAAAAAAAAAAGACAGAATGGCGCAGTAACGCGTTACGTAACGAAGCGGTTTACCCTCCCATAACAAGTTATAACTTCAAAAATGGGTATACCTGCATCTGTCAAGCTTCAATGCAACTTTAGACAGTATAAATATTGATATTGACAGAAAACATATAAATTAATAGATAGGTTGATTTTTGAACACTGCCTGGTTTGGGACCACACAGCCGCGTGAGATGAGTTATTATTATTTTCTACTGTGTAGCCCGGCGAACTTCACAACGCAAAGAACCTAAAATTTTCAGAATTACCGAAGAACTTATTTTAGTAAACCCGTGTTAATTCCCGCAGGGCCGCAGTGTATACGAGTAAGCGGACTAAGAAAATTTAACATCTCCGGTATTCTTTTATTTTTTCTTTACAAACCTTGTCCTGATAATAACAAACACATAAAAAAGCATTAGATAATGCTTTTTTGTAAAATTTGGTGCAGTCGATCGAAAGTTATGCGCGTACATACATTTTTGTAATTCATTTTTTTATATATATGTAGATGGATGATAGATGTTATTTAATCGTAATAACCACCGGTCAAAAGTCATCCCAATGAATCTAAACAAACCTGCTGTGGCGAAGTTTCCTCTCCAGGGTAGTGCAGTATTGTCTGTGAGGGTGGTAATGGTGAGAGCCATGTTCGTAAGATATCCTCGAGTCGTGTCTGTCTGGTGTCCTTTGAAAACAAAAAAAAAAGCAATTGTAATTTTCTGACTATCACACCATGACTATTACATCTAATTAATAAATATTTCGGGCATCTAACACACAAGGCCATCTAGTTCCAACTTGTATTTTGGAGACTAGAAAACTGATATAAATACATTTATATATATATACTTTTTTATAAATACATATTTATAATACGTAGAAAACAACGAAACTCCGAAACAAATAATAATTGTATGAAGATTACTTTTTAAAACTAATAAAAAAACTAAAAGGTTAGTTTAACTGCACCCGTAAGAAGTAATGGAACATGAGTAAATGTTTTAAAAATAATAAACTGAAATAATAATAATAATGTTAATAATAATTCTTTATTTTCTAAAATTACAATTCTGGACAGTTTCATATACACAATTAATTACATAATTGTAACACAATACATTGCAAATTTTTACATTTATTTCAGTTATGACCACTAGCACTCAAGCCAAGATTAAACTTGTGTTATGAGTGCTAGGGCTCCCTCTAATTGACACAAAAATGCATTATTTAAACCAAACTCAGTTGTATAGTGCCTATAGGAAGATATGTATTTTACTTAACAGAATTATATAAAATAAGAAAATAATGGGATCAAGATACGAATGCTCCATGATGCTGCCGTGTATCGGGTGTGTCATTGTGTGTGCTTTGTCTGAGCGTGTGTGTGTGTGCGTGCGTGTGTGAGTGCGTGCGCGTGTGTATGTGTAAATATGTTTTACAGTAGCTTTTTACCAAGAAAACCGATATTCAAATCAACATCCAGCCATTAATAAGGCCTTAGCTTTCTCATACGATAGAGACTTGATCAATGACGTAATTAAAGTTTTACATTTTGTTTTACTATAGTTACACATTTTTAATTTTTTGTCCGCAATGTTATACAGTCTACTACCCAATGTCTTGAAATGGCGTTCTGCCAATTTGGTTCTGTGAGTTATTGTTAAACAGACATTGGCCGATCTGCGCTTATTCATACAGTTTGGATGATAAGGTATTGGGAAGTGCATACGCAGTATGGTATTCAGTTCGAATAGCTGTCGGACAGTTAGTACTTCCACGTCTTTATATAGTTGGGTGGTGTTATACCGAAAGTGTTTAAAGGTCATCACTTTTAATACAGCTCTTTGTGCCCTTTCTAGCTGCAGAAACCGCGTCTTGGAAGCACCACCCCAGACTGCGATACCAAAACACAGAACTGACTGGCATACTGCGAAATAGACCATACGGAGCGTTTCAAAATCAGCAGAAAAGCGAAGGTTTTTGAAAAGAGCGATAAGATTTCTCACTCTGCTGGTCAATGCCCCGATCTGATCACGCCACGAGATAAGCCCGTCTATTATGACAGTTAATATTTAACTTTATCTGTCCTGGTTAAGGAAAGACACCTACCTACATCCATGCAAATTGGTATCACAAGTATGAGCCTTGATTGAAAAGGAAATATCTAGCTGCAATAAAGCTTTCAATGATAAGGGCATGAAGTTTGTTTAAGCGACATTGAGACTAAGAGTAGAGTTTGAGTAGAGTTTGCGGACAACCAAGACATCACAACCCTCAAGGCAAACTCTGAGCGTTCTTGAACCTCTTTCCAGTACTTTCAATACACCAGTAAGGCCGTGTCATAGGCTTATGTAAATATGTTACTGCTTGGAAGTGTAAGATTGCAAAGGCTGTTAACATATATGAGGAATAGTGTTGGTCCTAGAATTGACCCTTGTGGTACACCGAAAGAAAGTGCACATTCGTCACTTACAAGAGAGCCTATTCTAACCTGCTGAGTGCTCTCACAGAGGTAGCTCTGAAAAAAATTTAGTGCATTCCCTAACGCCCGTATCCCTAATCCCATCCAATTCCCTAATCCCCTAACGCCAATGTTCTCCAGTTTTGTCAGAAGAGTAGAGACAGAAACAGTATCAAACGCCTTCGAATGGTCAAGGAAGATTCGTAGGCATTTAGACCTCATATCTAGTGTTTTCACGGCACTGTCAATAAAAGAAGCGACATCGTCTTCGCAGGATTGTCCTCTTCGAAAACCATATTGATTTTTTGATAGTATACGAAATTTTTCCAGATAATTGACTAGCTGGTTGTTTAAAACCTTTTCTAAGATTTTTGACAGTACTGGGAGAACCGATACCGGTCTATAGTTGTTGACACTACCTCTGTCTCCACCTCCCTTACATATACATGTGGGTGATGATGGGAGCTACAACTTGTTTGCTCAATTTTATTAATCTAGATGTAACTCCATCCCACCCAGCAGCGGCACTCTCCATGATAATTCCTTCAATTTCTGCCTGATCTGGTGTCAAAAGGGAATTAAGATGTATCTCTTCATGCACGGGCATGCAACCTCAACTCATGTTCCAGCTGCAAGTGTCCTCCCAACATTAGCAAAATAATCATTTACCATATTTAAGGATGTTTTACTGTCGAGACTATAGATTTATTTATTACGGTATTTATTACATTCCAGGTTTATTTAGAGTTTTTTTTCGCTTTCATCACTAGAAGATCAAGCTAAAATGACAGCATTCGTGCTGTCGTATTTCGTTAATGAGTGCGAGACCGGAGGCCCAATGATACAGAAGTATCACTTGGCCGCAATAGTGTAGGTCACCATACTGCATTGTTGCATTGTCTGCATTTGTAAAGACTTATGAGTATGGTGACCACCACTCTTGGATTCTGCTTATGCTTTCCATCAGGCAGAGTAGAGTCACTTTGGCAGGCCCATACATAAAAAAGAAAAAAAAATGGGGCCAAAAGATCTGCTATTTTTAAAAACTAATCTTAAGGCCTAGATAAGGTGTCTTAAGAGTTTTCGCACTGTTTGTATTTACGCGATAATGTAGAAGTACAGTATCTTTTACTTGTATGCTTTTCTTGTATTTTATAAAACTGCTGTATTCTATAAAAAGAGCATATAAAAAGTAATAAATGGCTATTATAGATATTTAACAACTTTCATAATGTTTCACATTCTTAATTAGAATTTACCTTACAACATTATGTTCGCCCTTTCTCATCATATCTCCATTTTAAAAGAAACTTAAATTCGAAGACATAAAATAAAGATTTTTTATTTATGTCGTAAACTGTTTACATTACAAAATACGCACAGTTAAAATAACCTAGAAAGTTAAGAAGTGATTTATTTTTAAAATAAAATAAACATTTGTTGTTGTGAGATACAAAATAGTATTCGTAAAAGTGTAATATAAAATATTTACATACCATTCAACGCCTTCTTGTATAACTATGTCCATAATTTTCAAACAAAATATTGAAACAAGTGAGCGCAATGATTAAAAGTGAGACGTCCAAATCATTGTAATCTTTAGATAGCCTCTTTTATCTCGACAAGTGTTTAAATGGTGAAGACTTTAATTCTTTAAAACGTCACTCGTCAAAGTGTAGACCCAAATCCAAAAATTTGTTTTAAAATTCTATTTCTGTGTATGATAACAATGAGGTTCGGCTAAGACGTTAAGACGCGGTGGGCAAAATTGGTATGGGAGTGGCTCAGTCATCGTGTTTCCTGTGTCTGGAAAGTGTGAAACAGGGATTGTAGTACAAGAAGTACAACATTACTTTCATATTATTCTTGTCGCAACATACTTAAACCTCTTCTTAACTTCTTTGTCTGAATTACATACGAATAGAAGTAAATATTTTGACAGGTAGTAGAGCCACGCTGATTTTAGCATGAACGGGCCGGCTCGACCGGGGCGGTACTACCCTCGCACAGAAAATCAACGTAAAATGACAGCGTTCGTGCTGTCGTGTTTCGTTGGTGAGTGCGAGACCGGAGGCCCAAGTAGTCTAGACAACAAGTTCCATACTTGTTGACTAGACTAAAAGGTGCAGCAGCATCACTAGGCCGCTATGGTGTGGGTCGCCATACTGCATTGCCTGCATTCGCAGTGAGTATGGTGACCGCCACTCTTGGATTCTGCTTGTGCTTTCCATCAGGCAGAGTAGAATCATTTTGGCGGGCATACATAAAAAAAAAAAAAAAAAAAAAAAAAAAAAAAAAAAAAAAAAAAAAAAAAAAACTCATCGCATTTACAGTGCAGCAACATTATGTACGTTATCGTTGAAAAACTATTGTACGTAAATAAAGAACCATCATATAAAATAGTTTCCCTTTAGATAACCTTTTGTAACTATATTTATTACAAGAAAATGAAAGATTTAATTTCTATTTGTCCACAGAACAGAATCTAATAACAGTTCTACTCATTAGCATCATAATCACTCTTAGATTAACAACCTTTTAGAGTCCTCTAATGGAATGTCTCTCCTTAGCTGGCTGGCTAAAGTAATAGCATACAACCGATTTTCTGCGAGGCCGTAGTAATACTCTGGTCTAAGCAGTCCATTTATACCAAAGCATGGCTCTTTCGTGCACTACTTGGGGAGAAAAACTAAATTTTGCTATGTAAGCGTGTTGCATATGTACCTACATATGAGATACTAGCTGACCCACGCAACTCCGTCTGTGTATCTTTGAACATAAAGTTTTGATAGCATAAAATATTTAGTATTTGGTTGGTATGCTTACAAAACAATGCATTAGTCAGTCATTTTTTATATAGACACTAGCTGATCGGACAAACGTTGTTTTGCCATAAAAAAATGGGGTATAAAAATAGATGTTGGTCGATTCTCAGACCTACACGATATGCACACCAAATTTCATAAAAATCGGTCCAGCCGTTTCATGGAGTATGGTAACTAACATTGTGACACGAGAATTTTATATATAAGAGATTGTGATACTTGTTTTCTCTTGTCATTACTTTGAAGCGGTCGGGTTTTTGGTTTTTATAATAATGTAATATGGCAATTTCTTAGACTGTTATGCGTGTTTATATTGTAATATGTGAAAACACTGTAATAACATTGATAAATTACATATTTCCTTGTTTGGTTAAACCGTGGGCTTAACACAGCATAACGATGGCTGGTCCATCATTTACCTACTATACATACTCAGAATTAACTTTGTTTATTTTTATTTTTCTCTATAACAACGGAGTACGTTTTTATATTTCAGGATTTTCTGAATATAAAACCTTACTTGTCATTACATTAACTCTTACTATACTATAATATCCTATACCTAGATTATAACCCTAAAGAGTTTTAGCAAATATACCATATATGTTTTATCAGCCGACAAAATTGGTGCAGTAGTGCAAACAGATTTATGTAGTGACTTAGACCTGTTTTGTGTAAGATATGCAAAAAAAAACAAAACATTTGTTTTTATAAATTTTGTATTAAAGTAATGTTTGAACCCCTGTTTGCATTTTTATACAGTGTTCTCAAGGTTTAACTTTTATCATTGTAGAGTTTAGTCGTATTAAGGCGACGTCTAACTCAATCGCAATTGGGTCATTTGTTGAGACAGATAAGGTCTTGCATTCCAACAATGGCAGCTTCGATAGTGTGCCTTAAGATGTTTTCATAGAAGTTATATTTGTACACTGCTTTTGGCTTTTAATATTTAGAGAAAATATCTTAGATTTCTTTGATCGCATTGAATTTAGATAGTTTACATGATTGCCCATGTAAAGAAAATAATAGTAAAGTGTTGTTTTCTCGCCATCGATCGAGTCGAGATCGAGTGATCGAAGATTGGAAGAAGGTAATGAAAGAAATCATCAGAACGAAAAACAGAACTTCAGTTGTTTTCATTTTCAATTATGGTTGGTGAAATTTGTTGATTTGATGGTGTCTCATGCAAATTACGACTACGGGCTCCCACACAACTGCGATGCGATGCGTCGTGAAGTCCTTGCGGCGCATTCGTGCGAGCTCGCAGATATTTGCGATGCGTTGCGAATTCGCAGTTATGTGTGGGAGCCCTAAGAGATTATAATCGTGTTTATCCATGAAAGTGGCATCAGTTAGTAATCTAGGTACTCTTACATACGCCCTAATCAATGTATTGATGGAATACAATAGATTACATGAAGGTTTAAAATGATTTCATCGTTGAAGAATTTAGAATCACATCCAGTGTGTGCGTTGCGGAAAAGATAAGAGCTAAAAATAAACCACAAATTGTATTAAAAATTCGTTATATTCATTTACAATTCGGATCTTTTATCTTACTTACAATAATAATATCATTTGTTGCAAATATTTTCTAAACATCAAAATTTAATAATTAAATATTTAGGTAAATCGGTTTATTTTTGAAACAATTCTTCCATATTTCGAACAGACAAATTGTGGAATGAAATCTGTAGAAGATTGCTAGTGGCATTGACACGTGGGTGATGATAGTCCATGCCCAGGGTCCATAGAACGCCAGGTGTTCTGGTCGGAATTCGGCTCGGTTCTGGAATTAAGTACAGTTGACATTAATAATGAGGTTTTAATGTTTTGTCACATTAAAAGAACCATTACATGACACAGGTTTTGTTAGTTTGAACACACTATGGTTTTAAAACTTTTAAATAAGGTAGATGAGTAACATTTCTAGCTCTAGTTACCAATCTTATAATGTTGCGATACATTTGTGTATTCTGGATGGGAATCAAACATCTGAACCCTGGTTTAACCAGCCATTAAAACAACAGGCCAATCTGTACAAATATAATGATAGAAATTTAATGAAGAGGATGGATTTTACAGAGACCTATAAGCTAGCTATTCAAAAGTGATGCCAAGCGTGAAATATGATATTAAATTCACGTAAAGACAAGTGCGAGTCGGACTCGCCCATAAAGGGTTCCGCAGCAGCAAGTAACATATTTTATTTTTATATTTGTGTTGATTGAATGAAAGGTAAATTGCAGTTTACGATTTATGACGTATTAAAAAAAAACTACTTACTAGATTTCGTTCAAACCAATTTCCGGTGGAAGTTTGCATGGTAATGTACATCATATATTTTTTTTAGATTTATCATGCTATTATTTTAGAAGTTACAGGGGGGGGACACACATTTTACCACTTTGGAAGTGTCTCTCGCGCAAGCTATTCAGTTAAGAAAAAAATGATATTAGAAACCTCAATATCATTTTCGAAGACCTATCCATAAATACCCCACACGTACGGGTTTGATGAAAAAAAAATTTATGAGTTTCAGTTCTAAGTATGGGGACCCCCAAAATTTATTGTTTTCTTTTTATTTTTGTGTGAAAATCTTAATGCGGTTCACAGAATACATCTACCTACCAAGTTTCAACATTATAGGTCTTATACTTTCGTAAAAAAGTGGCTGTGACATACGGACGGACAGACAGACAGACAGACAGACATGACGAATCTATAAGGGTTCCGTTTTTTGCCTTTGGCACGGAACCCTAAAAAAAACTGTAAATATTCAATTATTAAAATTTTACGCGAATTTAGGTAATAAATGATTATCAAATTACCTTTTCAAGTGTATTGATTGCCCACATCGCCATATTAGCCACCAGAAGGAAGGTAACTAATTGTCGACCTGGTTTATTTCTTCTCTGTTCTGAAGTACCACTGCGACGCCACCACGCGTCTACGATAAACAGTGTTTGGATAATAGTCTGAAAAGAGTTATTTGGTTGATGTTAGCTTTTCCATTGTGTGATTTTTATGCTGCTTAATTGCTGCCAAAAAAGCTAATGAATATAAATGATTACCTGATTAAGGGATAAAAATTCCGAGAAGAATAACGTCAGACCACCGCTATTTTTGAAGTCCTGAGTGTGATGACTTCCTATCATACTAAACATGCAATACACGAACATTCCTGATTGGGCCAATACAAGCAGGAACGGATCTAGACCCAAAATACCTGGGAAAAAACCAATATTGTAATATAATTAGCGAATATCTTAACCATTTGACTAAGACAATTCATTCCGGATTTAATAAAACTAAAATCAATTCGTCTTAAAAATTAAGTATTTTATCGTTTTAGTACATTCATTCATTTTACACAAGTTTGATATAAATAGTAGTATGCAATATAATGCAATAAAACCACGTACTTTGGGACTTCCTTTTATAAGTCAATGATCTCATTTGTATCAATGCTGTTATTGAAGCCACTATACACAGCGAATATAGAATCAGCTCACAAACGTTAACTTCAAATATGGCATCCTGCAAGAAAAACTTTGTTAAGTATTTGATTCATTCACAAATTAATGAAACCATAATTATGTGTATACTTTACAGGCATCGTGGTTGGATTGTTGGCCAAAACGAAAAACATTATGAGGGATATGATGGTGAAGACGATGACCAGGATACCAGCGAACAAACCCCTGTGAGCATGCGAGCAATCTACTGAAAAATGGTGAAGAGCCACAGTACTGCCTTGCCGGGAACTTACTCCAAGTAGACCAGCTGGAATATAAAATAATATAGATAAAATTTGTTTTATTTTTTTAACTTGGTGTATGTATTCAATGTGAAAATGTATTACCAAATTGTTGAAGAATTTTCTCAGGCGTAACAGAATTGCTCCGTGATTTATTTTTAATGTTGAATTTCTTATCAAAATCTTCTGGAGTGCATTTCACCTGAAATGTATAAACTTTGAACATGCCAGAAAATATGATATTCCAAATGCCTAAATCTAGATAGCGATTAGTTCGGGAATTAACGCGATAGTTATTTCAAGGAAGTGAGATTGCCTTACTGTGTTATATAATATTTTTCGTATTTTTTTTCATAACTTCATACGTGCTGATTACAAGTGGCTGAGTGAAGCATAGTAGAATTTAATATTATATTTCTGATGAACACTATAAACTAATAATTGTCTTATATGTACCATGAAAGAAGTATAAGTATGATAAAAGTATGAAAGTATTAAATTTATTTTTCATCCCACCAGCTCGTAAAGAGTATTTTTGCCCTTCGATAACTGAGTGCAAAAGCCGTTTTTATCCTCTAGAGGAATAAAGTAAATTGAATTTAGAACATCGCTCGAGTGCACTAACTTTGTGAATTCAAAACATCATTAAACCTACTTACTTCTACCTCCATGGTGCCGAATTAATCATACAATATTTTTTAATTTGTTAAAAACTCAGACTCGGAACCTTCTTGTGTAGTTTTTTTTTAATTTGCTCTGCCCGCACCATTTTCTTCTAAAGTAACTATAGCAACTTAACTTTCAATTTTTCATAATTTATCTATACATCCATACAAACAAATAAAATTGAAATGTCTGTTTGTAATATTAAAATAACCGCTTTTTACTAAATGCATATGTATGTATACACGGTACATACACTAAAATATTTTTTTATAATTTCTGTTACATTGTCTGTCTGTCAGTCGGTCTGTCTGTCTGTCTGTCCCGGATAATCTCTGGAACGGCTGGACTGATTTTGACGTGACTTTCAATGGCAGATAGCTGATAATCTAAGGAGTAACTTAGGCAACTTTTTTTAGACTAGCTTTGTCCCGCGGTGGTACTCGCGGTACGACAAAAACCACGGGTAACACCCCGGGGTTGAGCGAGTACCTAAATATTTTTGAAATAAGTTAAAAATTAATCTGTAATACTTAGGTACCTATAATAATGTAGTACCTAATAAATATTAATACCTAAACTGAAATAAAAGTATCTTTTGATTGTTAATGCTTTTTTGCATTTGGTTGTTTCCTCGCTGAGGTGGAATGAAAAGTTACGTGTTGCACTCGAGTGCAAAGATTTTTCACCTCGTGCTATTTTGATTCCCTCGCTGACGCTCAGGATTCTAATTTTTGAATCACTCGCTACGCTCGTGATTCAATTTTAGAATCCTTCGCTTGCTCGGTCATCAAAATTTAGCACGCGGTTAAAAATCAACTTTGCACTCTTGTATAACAAATAACTATTATTCGCGAAGGAAGAATTTAAACACTATTTCAACAAACTTTCACTGTACTTTGAGAATGTTCTTGATGTAATATGTCATAATAACATAGTAATATAATTTTATTACCTCTTTCCACATTTCAAAAAAGATGACAGCGCAGATCAGAGAGTATTCAATCGTGCAGGGAAACAGAAAAGGAGCAGCATTTTGTAGTAATGCACCCATAATATTGGCTCTTCTGCACGGAATACCGTCAGCTTCGTGGATCGTACTGTTCCCCGTCCCTAATATATTATGCTCGAGATGATGTATCTCGTGTTTCGTCTCTTCAACTAGCACATACAGCCATTCACATAAATTAGTAGCTACCATATGCATAAAACCAAAACGTTGTAACAGTTTAAAACTTCCAGATTCTATGTCTTTGTTAGTGAGGAACATGAACTGCATTTGTGCTAATGTGAGGGTCATTCGTAAAGCAGGTGTGATAACCGATACAACGTTGCGACATTTGTCTGTCATTTCGAAATATTCACCTAGTTCTAAACCACTATACACCATTGAACCGATACCAAATGCTGTAACAGAAGAATAATTTAAGGAGACAAAAACAGTATTGGAAAACTAGTACCATTACTACTATTTAACCTAGTAAGTGAAAATATTTTAAAAGTATAACAATAATTCAACAGAAAGATTATGACAATTAATTATAAACGTAACAGTGAGTAAAACAATTGATGATATGTCTACGACGTAGCTGTCTAAGGTGCAAATTAATTTACTTTTTTTCATTTTTTTTTAAATAGACGTCTATTGACAAAAACATCCTGCCAAAATATTGTTTCTTGACCATGTTCCGTAAAAGTGCATAGAAAATAACTGAACAATATTTACCGATTCCACCCAATCTTAAGTAAAAACTTCCGTAGCGTGAAACACTTTGTTCCATCTTTTGTTTATTAGTTGGTGTAGCTTTGCCATTCTTATCCACTTTAAGTGTGCCCTCTGTAAAATTAATCGTCAGCATAAAAACACACGTGGACCAAATAGAATTGTTACATATAAACGAACGTCTGAAAACGTTTCAAGAATGCAAATGAAAGAAGTTAGTTTTTTTCTACAGTAATTATGCAAACAAATGTGATTTTAATGTCTCATTTTGTTAAGCAAATGTGGTTAATTACCTAAACGTATACTTGGTACTTATTGTATAGAGAAATAGTGTTGTTTCAAAGAAATTAAGGCTTACCATAGTCTTGGATGATCACGTTCACGGCCTTTTGACGCATTATGTTTACATATTGAAAGACCACGAAGATAAGTGACACTAGATATAGATACAAATAGAATCCCTGAAAAAAATTAGGTAAACACATAATTTTTTTCATTGACTGAGACACTCGGTCATGGACTAATAACAAGAAAGGGAATATTTCACTTATAATAGTATTTTTATAGAAAAAACTCGATTATGACGCAAGTGATGGTATTTTTTTAGATTTTACATAAATTTTATAAATGTAAATATGAGCTTGTTTGATTGCACGGGTTTAACCCTTTACGGGTTATTACTCAATCGACCTTTGTATAATTTTGTATAAAGATCATATAAAGAAGAGTATATACTATAACTAGTGCTGTTTCAACCATGAAAGTAGATGAGGCCATTTGGTGTTACCGAAAATTTTACATCAGCATTGGCAAATATAATACAACAAATTTTAGTTTTTTTATACCTGGTAATAACCGTCGGGTACACCACCAGCAATAACTTCAGTAATAGGAAATGCCAGCCCCAGCACAACCAGTAACTTGCAGTAAAGAGCAGATAGCGCCTTGCTCAGGGCTTCGCTATGGGGTGAAAAGCAACGTAATTATAGTAGCCTATCTTAATTATCATAAATATCCTAACCCCTAACCATTTTAACTATCCTAACTATGAACGTGAGTTTATTTGTTTTTACTAGTTCATAATGATCTTGTCCACGGATAATCGCGAAATACAAATATATAATCAAAGGCACAGAAAAGGTACATTTCATCTAGAAATTACTGTACCCGAGGAATACTCGAACTGACTGATGCCATTTAATTCTTAATGCTTTAATTCTGGAACGCCAGAATTATAACCTTCATTCATGAAATTATCTAGCATGGCAGTCGGTAATCCTTTGATCGTCTAGTTTTATAATCAAAAATAAGTTGGTAGGTAATTTGTTATAATATTGAGTCTATTTAAGAATTTGAACATATCTCTTTCTGAGATTTAGACATGACTTTTTTCATAATGTGAATGTGTCGATGACTTACAAAAAATTAATCGTCTTCATAATGCTTCTTGTAATCATTTTAAACAATGCGATCAGATGTATGAAGCCAGAAATTACATATAACGGAGAAATTGTAGAAATATATTTTCGTCGTTAGTCAAAACCGTTCAGAAAAAAATGGATGGTGGTGATATTTTCTAGTTAAACAAAAAATACTATTTTGGCACTGGCAGAATATGTAAGGGTATCTAAGATTGGGACTGTCATTTAATTAAAAAAATCGTACTAGTGAAACTGTTGTACACTAAGTGTCTAAAGGGAGACTGCTCATGTCTAGATTATGTTATCAGGCCTGAGTTTGAGTAAATATTTTATCAATGATATGTTAAATATTGGGTTGAAGTTTGGTATTTTATTATCTTAAGACTACGGTAGCAATATTCAGCCTATTAGGAGATAAGTGTGCTCGTTTGTGATTATAAAGATGTTATATATTTTTAGACAGAACTAAACCGAGACTATCCAATAATATGCCAGTACCGGGAGCAGACTCTAATCAGAAAACGAGAAATATATTAATTAAGGATTAGGCATAGGCCTTATAAGGAAGAGGCTTTTTGGTTCCTCTTTGTTTTCAGTTTTCTTCTATCTTGAATATTGATAACCTAATTTGTTACAGCATATATTTTCTCAATAATATTTGGTAAATGCGTATTGGAGATATAAATCAAAATTCTGGTAAATTCTTGAACAAACATTTGCAGAGGTGTTTCTGATAGAAATGTCGTAGAAAGTTCTTGGTTACATAGATTAAGTTTGTAACATATTAGAGAGCTATAAAAAAATGCCTGTAAATAATACAGACCAAAGTCCACCAACCATGACTTCTGAAGTACCTATATTTGTACTATCAAAATATATTTTGAGTTGAGTTAGGCATTATTGATTAAGTGCTAATGATTTTGACATATTATATTGTATCACGGCTAATAACTATTGAACATTAATCACTTTACCACCGACAAACCGTTTATGATAGCCGGGCGTCTTTAGATTTTTTTTCTTTTTTTGTGTGAAAGGCTCACTTCATCTCTGTAATAACCTTATTAGAGACTAGCTGACCCGGCGAACTTCGTACCGCCATATTTACATATCTGTCTCAGCTTCCCACAGGCAGTGTACAGTCGCGGACAAAAAAAAACACTTTTCCCGTTATCTTTAATTTTTTATCTTTCTAGCAAAAAAAGAATGAATGAAATCGGACTATGTGTTATTGAATTCCAACTAAGTACATATTTTGACTTTCATCCCCTCTCTCCAGGAAACCGTGCTGAATTTCGGGATAAAAAGTATCCTATGTCCTACCTCGTAGTATGAACTCAAATCATGCCAAATTTCATTTGAATCCGTTCAGTAGTTTCGGCGTAATGCGCGGCCAAAATACAGACAGACAGACAGACAAAAATGAAAAAAATTACACTTTTGGCTTCAGTATCGATTATAGAGAGCCCTCCAAAAAAAAAAATATCTTTAATGTACAGAATTTGACCTGTTACATTTTTATTATAAGTATAGATATTTTTTAGCAGTAGTAGTTTGAATTGATATTTTGTCACCCTATAATCGGAATTCTGGTGTTGTCATATATTATTCTTAAAAATAAATATGAAATAGTATGATGCGAGTTTAAAATGCATGAATATTCGTATGGTATGTTTGAATTACGTATTTGTGAAAGGAACGATAAATCATCATAAGCGGGTTGGTCACATGTCGGAGTAGGCATGTGTTCTGCACACGCGTTTCGCCTTACCGCAAAATCTACGATGGTTGACGGCGACCAGAGTTTATAACATTCTAATATTTCTGTCATTTCCTGGTCTTTACAATTGAGATTATAAATAAGTTAACATTGTGTTGAAAATAACAATTATTCGTATGAAAAGTTTATTTACATATGTGCCTAAATTAAATATATAAGTAAATTCACATACAATGAATGTTAATCATTAAAAAGTCTTAATTAAGAGAGTGCTAACAGAGAGTTAACAAATACCTGATGGGATGTTGTTTTTAAAACACGTAACAAGTTTATGTTTTGAACTTGTTTTTCTCAAATTCTTTCACTTTAACAGATACGACAGTATAATCCTCATGTTTAAATTGCAATTATGTTAAGATTTGTTATCCGTCAACGTCTTCGTCGTCTTCATTTCAAGTTAGCACAAGTCACCAAAATATAATGACTCATGATAATTATCTAGTTTTTATCTTTAATACAACAACTTGAGAAACACTGCCATATATGTACATGTCAACGCGAAGCCCGTGTCATGAAACATCAGTTAATGTAAGCAGTCTCTAAGCTATGAATAAGCACGCGTATTTAGAGATGAATATCAGGGAAGAATAGTGTTCAAAGGTGAATAGCAGTCAGTTGGATAACGTCAAGTAGTGAACAGACAATGAACAGTCTACGTCACGTCAACACTATTCAAAGCACCACCCTTTATTTGTTAATAAATAGATAGGGCGACAATAGCGCTGGGAACATTCAACGCAAACATCGCTCAATGAATCTAATGAGATTCTGGACACTGTTTTCACATAAAATCTGTGTCACTATTATTTTTATAACCGATAGTAGGCCATTGAGGAAAGTGAATTTTCTCATTTTAGGTACAGTTCTAACCATGGCTAATGACTATAGATAAAAAAGTATTGGTTAGATTTCTGGCATGTCTTGCACTTTAAATATGTACCCCTTAATAGAAAGTTAAAAAGACCTACTTATCAATGAAAACATAATCTGTTCCAGAATTTTTGACAGGTGTACCTGTACTATATTACGCGTGTGGGCGGGATTGGTCCCGTAAAAAGAAGACAGCTGTGATTTGTAAAAAACTTTTAAAAGTTTGTAAATTAATGATAAATGCACCCTGAGTGTCCATCTTCCTTGTCGGATTTTGTTTTGTATATTAACCATCTTTAGAAAATCCTCTTGATATCGTACAAATTAATGTAAATTCAATTTCATAAATAATCTTGTAATAAAAAGTGTAGGTATATTTCAATGATATTCCATCGTTGCGAAAGATATTTTAATATTAAAATTGTAAATATTACTTAATATGAATTTCACAAATAAGTTACGGTTATTCTAAAGGGAAATAGAAAGGAAAATGAAGTCTGTTCCTAAATAATTGTTATCAGTATCTCTAACTAGAAAATTCTTTTCATTCACTTTTTTATTACTTTCGAGAATTTTGTGACTGTTTTTGTAATTTGTGAATTTTGTAAGCTTATTAATAAATTGTAGATAAATTTATTAATAAGCTTAAATAATTAAACAAAGACCATGATATGTGAACAAACAAGTACAAATTATTAAAAATAAAAAACCCGACTGCGTCAATATTTAACAATAAAAACATATAATTTTATATATATTCGTAATCACCGTAAAAAAATCTTTATTTTGATACCACACTCGATGTATTTTGAAAACTTTTTTTTTATTTTGATGTACCCAGCGTCACTCTCACGACTAAGACAAATCTATTGACACCACTCAAATAAAAATACGACAAACCGTTTAGGCTCTAGGGCGTGCCAAAGAAATATACATACACTCGAAAAACATAACCCTCCTTTTGCACTCGGGTTAAAACTCGTGGTTTCAGCCAAATTGCTTGTAAATTTTACAAATCTTGTTATTCCTCATATTCTTAAGTATATTACATAACTCATAAAAATGCGTGTGTGTTTGTGTGTGTGTGTGTGGCAATCCAAGTATTTTGTATCCAGTTCCGACGATTCCGTCTGACATAATGCTCAGAATTCAATACTATATGAAGATATGGTATAGGGATTGTGACAACCAACATCCATATATATATAGGTATGTCAGACGAGTATGTCTGAGTATGCATATTGTAACGTACACAATATGCTAAACGCAGAAATTCAGAAGCTTCAAATGCATGTACTATTTATGAGAGATATCTAATGACACAGAAAATATGACAATTCGAATGGTGTGTGAAACCAATTTTTGATATGTACATTTAGCAAAGTTTGTTTATTCAGTAATTAGTTAGTAAAATATATTTCACACTACGAAACTTGCAAAATACTAAAAATATTTCTTGAATGAATTTATGTAAATGAGGTGCCAATCTCAGCTCAAATTAGGCAGTCATTGCAGTATTTTTACAATCATGTAAATGTTGAAAGGTAATGCATATTATATTAAGTACGTATAACAATTCGCATACTTACTGCCCTAATATTTCAGCGGTCGAAGGCGGAGTATCATGGGACGTGGATGCGACTGAGGTCCGCGAGTGATGGATCAACTCCGAGAGGAACCTTCGTTGAGTAGCTGCGCACAGCGCCAACGCCTGCGACGGTCGACGAAATGCTGCAATTATTGCTGATGGCCGTCTGCAATAAGATATTAGATAAGAAATGTTTAAAGGCAATGTGTTTAAAATATGGTGGTGAACAGGATTTTGCTTTTTACTTTAGACCTGAGGGTGAAATTTTAAGTATAACTTATTATGAATACCATATATAAAAGTTAAAATATTTATACGTTGGTTCATTCATTTATTGTAAATCATTCATACATTTTAATTTAACGTTCAAACCATAAATATGGATATGGATACGATTGCGAATCCAAGATATACATTAATTGACAATGTCTGAATACAGAAGAATAGATTAGAAAAGAATAAATTATATTGTATGCATTCATCGTGAAGTAGGCGCATTGAAATTGGTGATATTATTAAAGAGGCTTGAAAGGGGGTGGGAGGGGGTTTGGTAAAAATCACTAAATATCACAAGGGAGGAGGGGGGGGGGGTGTAGTAAGAAAACACGTGTACTTGTTTTTTATATTTCTTCCGAGAGAGATTCCTGCGTAGTGTACAACGTACTATTACAATATTTGTTTCTCGCATGTTTACACCATTCCTATAATATTATTTTTACGCCAGTCAAAAATAACCTGCAACCTTTCTGTCTAGATATTTTTATCATGGTTCTTAAGTTTGATAAAATTTTGATAAAATTAGATTATACTTTATACCGATTAGAAACAATCACCGAGCGTAAGCAACGACGGCGCGGTCAGTACCTGGATGGGTGACCGCTAGTGGCATGATACCATGAGCGTCTCCGTGATTCGGAGGTCACGTTAAGCAGTCGGTCCCGGTTGTTATCATAGGATAACAGTCGTGGAGTTTATGGAAGCCTTTGGGCGGCTTAAAAACATCCAGCGGCAAGATTACTTAGCCACAACGTTGTCCTACCAGTCCCCAACCTGCATTTGGCCAGCGTGGGGACGTATGGCTGTAAATCTCGACTGAGAAGAGACCTGAGCCCAGCAGTGAGACGTTCTGGGTTGTTGATGATGATAGATGAATACTTACCTGTTCTTAAAGATAATATTCACCACGTATCACCAAGGTGGAGGGGTGGTCAAAAAATGCTTAAAAATACATCACGTGATTAATGGGCGGCCCCTAAGTTAATCATGTCTTATATTATCATCCAGCCAGTCCACTGCTGCACATAGGTACTCGGTGTTCTTAGTCCGTCACCTCCCGGAACCAGTAATAGGGAATATGTAAGTTTTTTTTTATTTCTTAATCGGATTATTTACGTCTCTATAACATAGTTTTTTTTTTACAAATAAGCTTGAAAATAGTCAAACTAATTTTCAAACTGAAATTTAAAACACTGATTAAATTTGAGCTATTCAAACGCCGCCATTTTGCGCGCGCTTTTGACACGGTCAATGACGTCATTGTCATTTCGTGTTTATTTACTATTCAGTATTTCAGTTACTTTATACATATTTACAGTTTTAATTGATATACAAATCATGGAAGAAGTTCATTTTTATCACAAACACTACTAACATAGTAGGAATTACGACGCCGATAATTTCGATGAAGTGTTATCGACGTCACATTTCGTTTCGACCAATAGTGACGCGTTTTGTAAGTTTGAATTTCCTTCCCTTAATTTTTTACTTTTTAATTAATATTTTCTGGGTTTAAATAATCACTAAACCAAAAAATAGCTTTTCAGTATATTGTAAAGACTATAAAGAATCTAGAAAAAAATACTTGAGCCAAATAAAAACTTTAGGCATATTCCCTTTTATATGTTATATACTTACATCTAAATAGACTCAATTTACCATTTAACACATTCTGTTTAACTGGTTGTCTAATTTCAGACAATAAGGTAAGTTTATAGAACATATTTTAAATTCGACTTAAGCTATTCACTTCCATACACACCGATATAACCTACCTAGTATTCAAGTTTGCAGCAAGTTTAGCTTCGATATCGGAGGACATTCTTCGGCTGTTCGGCTGGGAGTGCGATTGCTGTAAGAGCGGATCTGCTGGGGTTCCCAGCATGGCTCGTGTCCTCTCCCGGAGTTGACCCAGGTCCGAGTAAGAGTCATCACTGTTGTACAAGTTTTTTATATTATAATACATTTTTGAAAATAATTCAAGCAGCTTTACACGCCTCACATATCACTCAGACAGAGTCTCTAATAACTTATTACTACCAGACTGCCGCTGATAAACGTACTTATATGTTACTAAATACATACATATTACAAATAAATTACAGGAAGATATAGAAAGTGGACTATTAAAAGCTGTTGTTGATGATGATGATGATAGAAAAAACTATAGTGCTCATCACACATTTGCTTGTATTGGGTAGAGAAATCGAATCCACAACCTATGGCTTAACAGTCACGATATCTAGTCCAAAAAGCAATATAGGCATTAACCACTTAACTCTTATTGTAATACAATATATAATAATATATATAACTCAAATTTTAAAAACCCACTAAAATCTGGACCAAATTAAATGGGACCATTCGGGAAGCACCAGCTTTCAAATAAAAAAAGAATCATCAAAGTCGGTTCACCCAGTCGAAAGTTATGAGGTAATTAACATAAAAAAAAAGTTTGCCCGCGGCGCCGCCCGCGTTTATCTCGGTTATCACTGTAAAAAGTAGCCTATAAGTAGGAGAGCTGGTACCATTTTTGGGTAGGTATTTGAGGCAAGCTTAAATCTTGTCACACACCTCTCCTAATATACCCCAACATGAAACTGCAGACCTGGCTGGTGAGTAGCGGGGCAAATTTTTGACAAACAGCGATAGTGATGATGACGTAGGCTTGTGTCTCCCACGTGAGCACTGTTACTCAGAGTGCTATAACTGGCGAAGTATATCGTTATACCATGGCTATTGTAAGACACGTGAACTCTGCAAGAGGGAGGGGGGGGGGGGGGAGGTTAAATTTAGCCCCGCTACTCACCAGCCAGGTCTGCAGTTCCGTGTTAGGGTATAATAGAAGAGGTGTGTGACAAGTTTTCAGCTTGCCTCAAATACCTACTCAAAAATGGTACCAGCTGCACGTGACTGCACGTTTGGCCTAGTGGTTTAACGGTCACCACGCCGTTTCCTACTTCGCCAAGTGTCGTGGGTTCAAATCCCACGTAGGAAAATACTTTGTGTGATCCACAAATTGTTGTTCTGAGTCTGGGTGTTATTTGTGTCCGTTTCATGTATGTTTGTAAAGTCCCCCGCAACACAGGATTTATTCCTAGTGCGGGAGTTGTGTTTAAAAAAAAAAGCTCTAGGACCATATGTCCTTTCTCAAGAATCAAAGTATCTCCAAAATTAATTAAAATATAAATAGAATAGTTAACATCACTCTTAGAGCAATAGGAGCCGATTATGTCTAAAAAGAGAGGCAGATGCAGTTGCGTGGGTCAAACCGTGATGATATGCAAATTAGAAGTCACAGTAGGCTTTAAAGCAGAAATTTTTCATCTAATTTTGAATTTAATCGATAATAAAATGTTTATTGGCTTCTAAAATAATATGCGAATTCTATGAATAGCTTACTGAAGGTTATTAATATTAAATACACGCAATGAAGCAGAGGTGTACAGTCCACCCACACGTATATCGTTATTTTTAGTTAATGTATTTGTAAGTACCGAAAGGGCACAGAGAAAGGTTCGCATTTCCTTGAAATAAAATTAAAATGCGTCTTCAATTTTGAGGACATTCTATAATTTCAGAATATTTATTATTTAATAAGAATATTAAGCCTTTTTATTGCCAATAACCTTAAAAACATTATTTTCTTACTGCTATTTAAATATTAATTATAATATATTATTGGAACTCCACTCTGGGTATAGGCCTCCTCCAGCTTATTCCATGTTTTTTTTTTACTTTTGTTTTTATTTATTATTTAGAAAAAACCAAACCTTTTACATTAGCATTTTCCAACAACCTTCATGTCGAAATTTCTCAGTCAACACAAAATTTATCAATAAACAATATATTTTCATTCCGATTTTATTTGAATGCATTGGTTTGTTTTTATTGTCGGATGTTTTTTGTTAACACTTGTTGTGAATCACTTCTAATGCTTTTGATCTACAAAAAAATTTTGAATCCATTTTGATCCTTTACTCTAAAGGCTACTTTTATCAATCATTTTTTAGAAGACCCATATTCATGTCGGCATACTGCTAGACTGGCTGGATATAGGTCTCCTCATAGGCTCTCTTCAACTAACTACTTAAACATAAACATGACTTTAACTTAAATACTGGTAATAAGCATTTTCCAGAGAATAAGAAACTTGCTTTTTATTTTGACTTGAGTAAAACGGTATTTTTTTTAGAAATTTTGTGCGATACTGTAGAGCAGACGCCAGGTGTATCGGCGACACAAAGCGGTCTATCAAACGTCATAAATATTTTCAAAGCTGTTTACGACTGCACCGAAATCCCTCTTTGTGTATGCGTTTCGTACTATGAAAAACTACAGTGTGTATACAATCGTGATATTGATTTAATAACAATTAAGTAAACGCTGAAAAAGCCATTTATATTTTACACATCGAACAGAATATCCATTCATGTAACGCAGCAATTTAGTAACGGTAATAGAACAATGTATAGGAATTAGCCTCATAAACTATCCAACAACATTAAAGTGTAAAAAACATGAAAATTGTCTGTAAATATAGTTCTGTGATATTTTTGTTACGTAATGTATGACATGGGAGATATTTTAAATCCTAGTGTAAAAAGGTGATTGATAAAGATATCTACTGAGCCTAAACATCCTACTTCCTACTAATATTATAAATGCGAAAGTTTGTAAGGATGTGTGTGTGTTTGTTGCTCTTTCACGCAAAAACCACTGAACGGATTTTCATAAGACTTTGCAGTATATAGCTTAGACATCGGAATAACATAATAAGTGAAAATTTATAGAGATTTTTTATATTTAAATACCGACATAAACGCGGGCGGAGCCGCGGGTAAAAGCTAGTAGAACCATAGATTAATGATTTATCTATGATTGATTAATGATATTTATTTTTAAGTAAATCTTTTCAGATATTTTTACACGTTGGACTTTACAGTTAGAAGAGGCATAAGAATTTTATAAAAAATTTTAACCTAAAAAACCTGTAAGTCTTCTATTACTTCTGGTAAAGAGCGATTGTTTCTCTTATAACTGTTACATTAAAAATAAAACACCCTGTAAGACGAATGTTTAAAGAATTGTCTGAAGTTGTATTGAACTATTTCGAGGGAGAGTTTCTGAGCGCAAAATCTCCAAAATGTGCATCCGTTCGCCGGAAATGTCTTCGTAAGCTTCGTTGTATCCTTACCGAACCTATTTTGAATATAGTCTTTACTCTCCATGTATTGATATGCAAAAAGAATTCATTTTTCACACCATCATAG
The DNA here is from genome assembly GCA_949125395.1 of Diaphora mendica. Taxonomy (NCBI): domain Eukaryota; kingdom Metazoa; phylum Arthropoda; class Insecta; order Lepidoptera; family Erebidae; genus Diaphora; species Diaphora mendica. The sequence goes on along the minus strand of OX421310.1, from coordinate 34,795,479 downwards.
AACGTCGTTGTGCAGCACGCTGAATTGGGCTTGGGAGCTCATTGCACAATATATATACCGATACACACGCTATTTAAATAATAAAATTCTAGTATAATTCTTTAGGAGCAACATTTATTTTTTATGTATGGCCCGCTAAAATGACTCTACTCTGCTTGATGGAAACCATAAGCAAAATCCAAGAGTGGTGGTCACCGTACTCATTGCGAATGCAGACAATGCAGCATGGCGACCCACACCATGTCTCTGATCTACCAAATAATGCGGGTGAATTAGCACAAACTTTGGCTAACATTAAATCATTAACTGTTTTCAATAAATCTATCACTAAAATCGTGTCTGTCTAAAGTATTTGAAGTGTCTTTGTAAACTATTTATAGACATGTATGTTTCAATGAGCATTTGTTTATTATTTTTACAGACGGTTATTTAGGTGATAGACACTTTGAAAATTTCAATATAAACATATTCATACTGAAAGCAGTTAAATCTACATACCTATACAAAAATGAATCGCCGAAATGTATGTACGCGCATAACTTACGATGTGTTCATTATTGTTAGGACAAGGTTTGTGTACAAGAAATATAAAAGATAACGGGAAAAGTTTTTTTTGTCCGCGACTGTACACTGCCTGTGGGAAGCTGATAGAGAAATGTAAATATGGCGGTACGAAGATCGCCGGGTCAGCTAGTATATATACTGTATATATAATGTATACATAATTATTACAATGTCTTAAAATATTATTCAGTTTAATACATTTTTTAAAACGAATAGCTTTAAGCTGTAAATCGCACTCATGCAAAAATAGTGAAAAGAAACAAATCGGTTTAGAAATTATTCTTTATTTAATGTAATAACAAGTTTAAATTAAAAATTTTAAAAAGTCCCTACGCATGCACTTATTCGAGTAAAAGAGCTGATGCTTTTACACTGGTGGACCAATATTAACCAAACATAGCTAAGAACCACTGCAAAGAAACCGGCTTTCAAATGAAAAAACCGCATCGAAATCGGTCCATCCGTTTGAGAGCTATGATGCCACAGACAGACACACAACACACCCAGACAGATATCGACGTAAAAATTATAGCACCCCTCTATTTGCGTGGGGGGTTAAAAATAGACTTTGGCTATTCAAATCACACTAAGGTTAACGTTAATTGTAACTATTACCTGTAATGAGTGTGTCTATTGTATGAAAGAGATTTCTTTGATGTATTTTTAACCCCCGACGGAAAAAGAGGGGTGTTATAAGTTTGACGTGTCTGTATGTCTGTCTGTCTGTGGCACCGTAGCTCGCGACCGTAGAAGCGATTTCAATTTAGTTTTTTTTTGTATGAAGGGTGAGTTACGTGCGAGTGTTCATGAAAATCGGTTGAGTCCTTTAAAAGTTATGGGGGTGAAAGTGAGTGCTTGAGTAGGGGGCTTTTAAAATTTTGAATTTTAGCTTGTATTTAGAGTACTAAATAAAATACATACAACAAAAAAGTCTTAAGGTAAGTTATTTTGTTTGTTCTATAATATTGAAATTTAATTTTAATTTCCAGAAAAAGAAGCAAAGCAATTAAGACGTTAAAAACGCCTTGTTTTTACAAGTAGAAAAAAGCCGATGATGATAAAAAATGTGATAAATACGATAACAACTTATCAAGACATGCTAGATTTAACCACATTATCTCATGAATTGGCGTAAGGCCGTGTAGGATTAACTGTGAATACATGAATAACGACGTGGAAAAGAAAATCGCGATGTTTAACTAAAATAGCGATAGACATTAATTTGTGACTAATTAGTGGGTTTGGACTTACTGGCTAAGGCCAATCCGAGTTACAGGTATGCAATCCTAATCACTTTGAGCGCTATTTAAACCGACTTCAGAAAAGGAGGAGGTTATCAATTCGACTGTATTTTTTTATGTTTGTTACCTCATAACTTTCGACTGGGTGAACCTTATTTAATGATCCTTTTTTTATTTGAAAGCTGGTGCTTCCCGTGTGGTCCCATTACTATTTTTTTTATTTGGTTCTTTTTGTTAAATTTTTTTATTTACGTGGCTCAGCTACTGCATTTCCAATTATATTTCGAGCTGCTACAAGAGAGAGTTGTTATAATTTAAGAGGAACTAAAATATACCTATCAAAATATGGATGTTTCATCTAATTCGGCCTAGTTACCTACTCATTAACGGCTAAAATATATATCACATCAACGGCCCTTAAAAATACCATACTAATTTAAAAAACTTTTCATAATTATGATCTCAACTGGAAGATGTATACTAAAATAATATAATTAATAATGAGCTTTACTTTAAATTTAAAAATCTTTATTTTCTTTTCCTAGAGATACTTTAACTGCAGGTTCTAAGTCTACGACACAAAGCGTTAAGATAACAGATAAAAACTGAATCATTAGACAAAGAAAAATTGTGTAAAAGAAACTTTAATTAAATGGTTAGTATCTCTTTGTTTATGATGAGCTTGCAGTATCCGACGGGCCGTCGACGTATCCGTTTCCCTAGCGGCTTCAAAAAGGAATGCCTTTCACGTTCAACTCTCCACAACAGGACATTGGTTATGGAAGCGTTGCTTTCAATAGAATAGAATACACTTTTTAAATCTCTAAGCCTTCTACATGCCATTTAATATGCATGAAAAAATCACTTCTTTTAACACCAGTTTATTCCGTGTCCGTTGAAACATTATTCTACAATTAACTACTTAGGTAAATGTAATCTTTTAGTAGTTTTTAAAATTTGTCATGCACTTAATTTTCTTTAATAAAATAACGACTCCTTTTTATATTGTTAGTTACAAATAGATGTGTTAAAGACGACATTAGTTATCCATTCGTAATATGAAGATAATCAAAAATCAATGTTATCTTAAAAATATGTTGAAATAGAAAAAACAGGAAGGAAAAGTAATGAATAACAAATGTTTCATACCTGTCGTCATTTTCTTCATGCACAGTGTCCATGTCAGTGATGGTGACACCCGGATGCAAGTCCGTTGCTTCGCATACCGGGCCTCTGTTTACTGGACTCATCTACAACACGCCACGGTAAACTTAAGATAGGTTTATTGCGTACAATCTATTTCATGGCCGTTTTTGTTACTCACACAGATATTGTACGGCTAAATGTAATTGTAGATCGTATCAGGACTTTATCTAAATTTTATATTTCCTAATTTATTTTTAAATTGTAACAATTTAAACAGTATCAAATCTTAGATAATGTATATGATCAAATATTATTCTTATTATATCAGTTTTGAGTGTAAGTTAGTGTCAGTGTAATCAGTATTAAGAAGTGTTTTTTCTTTCAAAATATAATTACTCAGACCATGTCAAGGAATTGAAATATAGTTTTTGATTCGTCTCATATAAAACTAATTGATATAATGGAATAATCGAGGATAGAAAGAACAATCTTTATTCAAATCAATCAAGACTTTGAATATTCCATCATATTAAGATGGAATATTCATAGTGGCATGCTATATGTCTTCATAAAATATTTCATGAACATCATACTCTATGTTTTACTCATGGAAAGGACTACGTGACGATAAAATTAAAATCACAAAACAAATACGCACCTATATATTTTGTATTTATTGTTATGTTTACTAATTTTGTTTCTTCTATGTTTTCTCATTTCCTTTACCATGAATGCGGCACTAATTCCGGCGTTAGAACCTTCGATAATAGAATTAGCAAATTTCTTTTAGGGAATATATTTTTCATTAATACTTTTTGTTTGCATTTAAACTGTATAGTTTAATGGAGGACATTCGGCCCTCTTTCGATGTGAGTTCATACTGAGCTCTGATAAGCAGGCTTTGTTTACAGATGTACATGGAATGTCTTCAGTAATCCTAGGTATAATATTTGTTTGCTCTATGTCAGGGTTGTCCAAGTACTCATTTATGTTCGAACACATTTCTACGAATGATACAAAGTCTTGAGAAGAATTCTTTCAAACTTTATTTTATAACTACACAAGCTGACCCGCCGAACTTCTTACCGCCATATTTACATATCTGTCTCAGCTTCCCACAGGCAGTGTACAGTCGCGGACAACAAAAAAACACTTTTCCCGTTATTTTTTAAATTTTCTTGTACACAAACCTCGTCCTAACAATAATGAACAAATAAAAAAAAGAATTATTAATTTTGATGCAGCCGATGGGAAGTTATGCGCGTACATACATTTCGGCGAATCATTTATATATCTATCTATATATATATACATTTTCATGAAATCGATATAAAAAATTATGTAGGAGCAAAGAGAAAAGTACAAATAATCAACCCCTAACAAGCCCTTACAACCCTTAACCCTGTAACACTGGCGGACTTAATGCCTAAAATGTAAGTTTTGCTGGCGTGCCTAAGATGGGATAGTTAGCATCACGCCTAGAGCTATAAATATATATTATGTGGGTCAGCTAGTATGAATATAAAGATATTTGTGACTCACTTATGTGCATATGTTTGACAACCCTACTTTTGTTTGACACAATTTATTCTTATTCAAAAAAGAAAATGTATATTGTATTGTCAGTTAGCTGATTATATTGACATGGTATCTGATATCGGAGTGATCAGACATTTCAACTAAATCTCCACAAGCTTATTATCTACAGATATTAAGTATTATTACTCTTTTATCAAGTATTGTATGATAGAGATGATGGACTATCTGCCGTCGGAAGCGGTACTACTTCTCATCTCTTCACCATACTTTCATCATTTTTTAATGATTTTGCTATTTACACAAATGTCTTAATTACTCTCACACGCATGCAATTTATTCCTTTTTACATATTTTTCAACAGTTTTATAATGATTATTTCTTGTATGAAGTTTTCTTTTGTGTAGATAGGAAGAAATATATATACCGTGGGAGAGCCACGCTTCGGCATGAATGAGTCGGCTCGACCGGAGTAATAGCACGGCCTCACAGAAAACAGGTGTGAAACAGCGCTTGCGCTGTGTTTAACCGAGTGAGTGAAGATACCAGAGGCCTACACACCAACCCTTCCCCCATCCTCCTCCCAATCCCCCAAAGGCCGGCAACGCACTTGTGACGCCTCTGGTGTTGCGGGTGTCCATGGGCAGCGGCCATACGTCTGCTCGTTTGCTCGCTTTACCACACAAAAAAAAGATAATTTCCGAGATTGTGTTAAAATAATAACTTCACAATTATATTAGGTAGGTAGTGTAAAAGTATATCAAGTATAAACGGGCTACTACTGAGAAGCACCATTCCCATAGGATGAGACTTTATGAAGTAACGAAATTTCTCTTTAAGGTTTTGAAAAACAGCTGACTGTGGTGTGGACAGTGATTTTGGGAAACGAAAATCAGTTCTTGACCTCAAGGAAGTGTCATAAAACTGTGATACTATTGTGACTTAAAAGTTTATCTGAAGATACCCTCGTATTCACAGTGAAGCTAAAGCAAGTAAGAAACCTGCGGGGGGGGGGGGGGTTTAAACAAAGCTAGGCTGAACCACCCCTGTAAATAATGTTCTGTCTGCGGAAGGAAGGTACTTATAATTTTACATATTACATAGTACCTATCCCATTGTATGAATTCTTTCCCATTAGTAAAAGAGTGAGGCCTTAGTTCGTTATATACCTAATTATTATTAGGAATATTAAGAACTAAGGTCTAACTACTCTCTTGAGTAAAACCTATTATTAAAAATTAATTTAGTACTATCTTTAAAGACAACAACGACAAGGTAAGTTAGAAAAACCTTGTGTTTAATCTATTCACGCATATGTATTTGTACACGATAAGTAAAATAGCTTTATTTATAACCTAAATTTCTCGAAATGCACTTAAATTAGACTCATATGCGACTTTTTAATAATATGTTTTAGGTGCAATTTGTTTTACGATTAGTTTAACACATTGATAGTATCATACGCCTAGTGTATTCTTATTTTATATATATATACTGGCAACTTACTCACATTTTTTGTTAATTGAAGATATAAAGCCGATTTTTATTTGAATATACTACAAAGTGTAAGATTAAATGGTGAGTTTGTTTGTCTTGCGTCCGCCGGGCGGTCCGCTCTAAGGTTGTTAGGTTGTTGAATAAGTTTCTGAATTAAGAGAACTGAAAGTTTTCTCATCTCGAGATTACAGCAAAGTGTTTACCGTTTGGCTGTAGGACGCGGCCGCGACGCCGACACCCCTCCGCGCTCGTCCTAGTCACGAGCCCTCGCTCATTACTCGATATCGATACAATTAGTTTTTTATTACTTCTTCATGACTTTTTAAAATGAGTCAATTACTACTTTGCGTTTTTTTTTCTATTCAGCAGCTGCTGACAGGAAAACTTTAGTTAAGATTTCTTTATTAGAAGTTATGTTATTTGTTAAGAACTGATAACAATAATGAACAAATTACATTGTAAATACAATTAATTCTTCTTTCCAAACTTAAAATGTGTATGTATCAAGCACATACATAGTAGTATTCGGTACGTATTGGTGGTAAATATATATTTTTTTAAATGTGTTTACATCTTATTTTTAAAATAACCGCTTTTTACTAAATGCATTATGTATGTATCATTAATCAAAACATCACTTTTTATAATTTTATCACTCTGTCTATGTGTTTCATCTAATCTCTGAATCGGCTGGACTGATTATGACGGGACTTGTACTGGCAGATAGCTGATGATATAAAAAGTAACTTAGGCTACTTTTTTTAGACTAGCTTTACACCGCGACGTTACCCGCGGTTGTTTTTGTACCAGAGTAAAAACGCGTGGCTCAGCTAGTTTTAAATAAACTACTGTGAAAGACTTAGTACTGCTGCTGTACACGTATGGTTGCCAAAATTAGTTATTCAGGGTGTTCTTTTACCGACACGCAACTTTTACCGTCGAAACGCTAAGAAGAAAAAAGGTACTTAAAAAACAAGCGAGTAACGTAGCAAGTATGAAAGCATGTGACGTTTCTTACGTTTTTACTAATAATTTAGATATAAAACCTTACTATTCAAATTTCAATTTAGTGAGATCAGAATATTTAAATTGATTCAAAACAATATTTGGTAGATTTAATTTACTAGCATATGTGAAATGTTGGTATAGGTACATCACTAGTGTTAATAATCTAGATATTTTCATAAAATATTTGCGTGAGTGTATCGCACCTGATGCCAAACGATGTCGCTGCACTTTAAACTCCCGTGATTTACACAAACACTGGCCACTAACCGCTAACAAATATTGATGTGAAAAACTTATTCAGATATGTGTCTTTAATTTATTACGTTTGTGTTTAGTTAAGCATATTCTCCTTATTTTCTTCTTACCTAATGCATATACTTGATTTTAACAATGAAGACTGTAAATTATGAAATGAGAACTTGATCAGGATTTTACTTCATTGTAATTATTGTTTTTAAAACGGGGCATTATTCAATTTTATTATTCCTTGTATTCATAGCATACTTTCGAATGGTTTTGTAAGTAAATTACTTTATAAAGTACGTTTTCTTTCTGATTAAATTTTTTACCATCGTATTATAGGTTTTTAGAATATTTTACGTTTACTTATGTAAATATAAAATATCCTAAAAAGCTTTGTGATAATTTTATTTTTTTAAGTATACAAAAAGAAGACTTTTATCAAAACTTACAATTACTGTTAATAAAAAAGCCTTATATAAGCAATAAATAAAATATAAGAACAACACTATTTATACTGAGTAAAAAAAACTATAAACAGTTTTACACAGTGACTTCAAAAAGGAGGAGGTTCTATGCTCGTCTTAATAAATTTCTTTTTGTATGGCTACAGATATACTCATACCTACTCGTTTTTTACGGACCGATTTATAAACTCTTTTTTTGTAATACTCATATTAACATACACTCATTTGCAAAAAAAACGGGCGGTTTCGATTTTCTTCCTGGCTGAAAAAAATAAAATACCAAAAAGGTTTTAATCATTTGAACATGTTACTGGCCAGTTATAAAAGTGCCATAATAAACATTATGATAATAACATATAAGAGTACATTCCAAATTCAAATTTTTGACTGAGCCTGGTTTTCAAAGAAAACAACTTTTAACTACATTTTGTGGCGCGAATTCCCTATAGTTAATATAGACTCTAATTAACTTTTTGTCAATTTTTATTAAATTATCTGATGTCCTTGACATTTCAAAGTATTGTTATTGCTGTTTAGCAATCTCGAAAATGGTAGATACAGTGATAAACGCGAGCAAAATTATTGCGCTGCTTGAAGAAGGTTGCAGCCAATGCTACGTGACTCAGAGGCTAAATGTGAGTCGGTCGACAGTTCAAAGGACCTGGCAACGCTATCAAGAGACCGGTTCCGTCAAGAGAAGGCCTGGTTCTGGTAAAAAAACATGTACTGAACCACGGGATGATCGTTTTCTAGTTAGTCAAGCGTTGAGAAATCGCTAATCTTCTTATGTTGACCTCAAGAACATCCTCGAAGAAGTAAGAAATGTGCAAATTAGTCTATGGACGGTCAGGAGGAGGCTTCTCACTGCTAATATACACAGTCGTCGCCCGGCACGCGGCCCTAAATTACTCCGTGGACATCGAGTTGCCAGGCTTAGCTTCGCTCGAAATTGTGTGTCATGGACTCATGAAGACTGGGATAGGGTATTGTTCTCCGATGAAGCCAGGATATCCCTGCATGGTGAAGACCGACGTCGGCGAGTGCTACGTAGACGAGGAGAACGCTTTGCAGAGGCATGTTTTGAAGAAATCACACCTTATGGTGGGGGCTCTGTTATGTTTTGGGCAGGAATAAATTCTATGGATCGTACGGAGTTAGTCTTCATCGAAAACGGTACACTGACTGGCTACCGATACATAACGGAAGTTCTAATTCCTTATGCATAACCCGCTTTAACCGCTCTTGGCGAAAACTCAATTTTTATGGACGACAACGCTCGCGCCCACCGGTCTGGCCATGTGAAAGCGTATATGCTAGAAGTCGGAATTCGTCGTTTGGACTGGCCAGCTAGAAGTCTGGACCTCAATCCCATAGAGCATGTCTGGGACGTTCTGAAGCGATGAGTGAGATCAGTGCAGCCGGCTCCGCAGACTATCAGAGAGCTAAAGAATGTGATTACCGCGGAGTGGGAACGTATTCCCCAAGAAACCATAAAAGATATACTCGCTAGCATGCCCAGACGAATGCAAGCCGTGATTTCAGCAAGAGGGGGTCACACTCGATACTAAACTTTTATCTGCTTTTAATGTATTCAAGAAAAACAAAGAAATTAACGCGTTTCATTTTTATTTAGCGAGCAGGTACAATAATAGTGTTTTGAGCTTAAACATTATTTCTCAATAATTTAATCAAAATGTTATGATAAAACTGATGAAAACTATTCCTTCCTAATTAATTTATAAAATTCGGAGGATAACAATACCTAAAATTGTCAAACAAACTAATAGTAACTATAAAATAGTTCTTTGCTTAAGTGCCCGTTTTTTTTGCAAAAGAGTTTATATTTGCCTTTTAGTGAAGTGGAGCTAGTGATGGAAAGTTTATTTTTTGTTTCTTTCCCGCCTTTCAATCCATTGTCGCGGGAACTTTACAAAAATACATGGAATAAACATAAATAATACCAAGACTCCAAACAATAATTTGTGAACCACACAGAGTGTTATTACTTTTGGGTTCAAGCCCATACGTTTAAACCACTAAATCATTCGTGCAGTCGACGTTTTATAAGTTTATCATGGGCTGCAATTCGATAGCTTAAATATGGTTGCTATGCAATTTCACATCACACCCCCACCCACACCACACACACACACAACACACACACACACACACACACACACAAAACCATAGAGGAATTATAGATAGAGCACGGGAGCCAGGCCTCCACCAGTTTCTCGTTTAGAAAGAGAGACACGATAGCGGTACCTATCTGTGTCTCTCTATTCGCGTATGCGCAGTTAGCGCGGAAAAGCAGCACACTAAAACGATTCGACGGTTAATTGTTGTGATTGGATTGGATTACCATTATTAGTCCTTAACTGCGCATGCGTCAGTAGAGAACGACAGATGGGGTATCGCGATCTTCTCTCTCTTTTTAACCGTTGGACGTTTCCGCTTACATGCAGCCATATGTCTTCCCTACTCTATCTATAATAGCATTATACCACGCTGGCCAGAAGTGTTGGTATAGGGTTTGTATCTAGTTTTACTTTCTCTTTGCAGTGATCTTGTCCTACATAGTTTACTCTCTAAGTCGCCTGTTACGACACCCATAGAATGAATATTGATGGTGATGCTCCGTATACTTAAGCCGTCACTACACGAAGACTAATAGCAGGAAAGGACGAGTTACCAAAAACAGAGCGAAACAAATACGAAATATAAAAATATTTATAGAAATTATTCAGAAAAGTTATCAAATATGAAGGATACTTCTTAAATAAGCCAATTTATTCTTTAAATTCTGTGTATTTTATATAAAAATTGATGTTAAAACGCAATACACTGATTAACGCCTAGGGTCGTGATGTATCTCAATTTGCATCTCTTAGTTGTTATATTCTATTCCAAGTGTAAGTAGCTATTTACATGTGTAAACTGGTCAAATATTTACATGTGTAATAGGACTAAGGCACACATGTCAATTGGTAGATATGTTTTATCAATCGATATCCATACTAACATGATTAATTCGAAAGTAATTCTGTCTATCTGTCTGTTACGTTTTCTCGGCTAAACCGCTGCACCGATTTCAATAAAATTTGTCATGGATATACTTTGATTCTCGGTAATGTGAATGTATGTCGGATCCACGTGGGCGGAGCCGCGGACAATCGCTAGTGTGGTCATATAAAGTTAATATCGTGATTATTATGCACAGTTTTATCAATGTTATTCCTTTTTACTCTTTTGTTGCCAGTACTACTAATATATTTGAAATTACTCGTAGGTACTATTGTGGACTTCTAAAAAGGAGGTTCTCAATTCGACCATATATAGATATTTTATATGTGTGATCGCGGATAACTTCGTCGTTTATGAACCGACTTTGATGATTATTTTTTTAATGGAAAGGAGATATCCCAAGGGTGGTACCACGGTAAGGACACTAAGATCTGATGATGATCCAAGAGAAATCGATCAATTTAGTCGCTCTTGAAGTTGGTTTTTTATTTTGTTAAAGTTTCATTAAACTATTTTACCGTCGCTTACTTCCAATTTTAATTAATTTAACATAAAAAATACTGGTTGAAAACAAATGCTGGGATTTTAATAATAGATAATAGCGTCTTATGTACATTTGTAATAACAAAACTTTAAATTTAATTAATAACAACTTTTTTCTCTTTATGTGGTGTTGTGTTGATGTTATTCATTTCATGTTCTGTACATCTGCGATTATGTGATCTAGTTTTCTTTTATGTCATCTTTTTATTAACCTACTCTGCCTGATGGAAGCATAAGCAGAATCCAAGAGTGTTGGTCACCATACTTATTGCGAATGCAGACAATGCAATAAGGTGACCCACACTATGGCGGTCTAGTGATGCTTCTGCTTCATTGGTATATATTTAAATTGTGCATTTAAGTGTTTTTGTAGCTTTGGTAGTCTTGTGGGTAGAAAAATATTTCTAAGTATTAATTATATTATTTTTATAAATATAAAAGTTATTATACTCTGTCCATTTCTTTATTTTCTTTTTGACAGCTCACGCCTATAAATTACCATTATTTTTTTCGGAATTATGTACTACAGCAATGTCGTACTTTATTGACGGTGTCGGTACTTTAGTGAAGTGGTCTGTACATAACAAACAACCACAGACTATAAAACAGTACTTGAAATACGATAAATCGATCATATGATAAAAATAATTTGACTTCATGTAAGTATTTTTTCTGTAAATTTAATAAAAAAAGGAAATAAAAATAGTATCTATGACTCCAATATTGAATTTTTGCAAGGTATCAAGTCGAAATCTTGGAATTTAGGATCAAACCAAGAGTAAAGAACAATAACTCTGTTTATTCATCTAATTTACAGATTTATTATTTATATTTTTGTTTATTTCGTACATAATATAAAAAACTAATAAAGGAATAATTAATATTTCAACAAAAAATATTTAATTAAATCGATTGAAAGTTCTTCATAAATAAAATCGCTATTCGTTTCAAATCGAATCGGTAATGTGTGAGGGCGTCACTAATTTCAAAATTTCTCAAACTGTCAAAAAGAAAATAAAGAAATGGACAGAGTATAACAGTTTTTCCGGTATATGGCACATTATGAAGTTCTGAAGTTTATTTATGTATGTATAATTCACTTACAAAAAAATTCAGAAAGGAACATATTTTACTGCGTTTGTTCATTTGTCTTAACAGTGTAAGACATTGCTATAAATACCTTGAAAAGAGGTGGTTTTACGTACGTTTAGGTTCCTTTTCATAACCTATTCAATCAAAGTGATATATTTCTTAGTTCAATATGAGACAACAAAGAGTCATTAACAATGCAAGGTCTCAAGCGTATTTTAGTACTTAGTTATTTATTTTCTGATGATCTTTTTAACCAGATTGTTTTTCTTTGAAAAATATTATCGATTGCTTAATTAAAACACACATCGAACTCTTTAGTTGTAAAGTACAAAACAGAAACTCACCTTTAGCTTTGGGTTAGCACTTCTTAGAAAATAATTTGAAAAGTTATATTGTAACTTCTTAACGAGAAATTGAAAACATTATTTGATGTAAACAGTAAATCACGTTAACTTTGTTGGACACTGGTATTGCTATGAGCTCACAATTTTGGAGTAGACTCTACGACGCACTATGTTGCTAATTATATAAATTTATAAAACACGATCTCTTCATGTATCATGTTTAAAATTTTATATAATTTACTTCAAACGGTTTTAATGGCAGCAGTGTATAAATAGTGTATAAATCCTGTATTTTACAGAAGAAATTATCATAAACTATGGAAAAGCAACTTTCTTATGATCTTCCTTTTATAGATCCACCACCATAGGCCCCCCACACTGGCCAGATCTTTATAGAGTTTGTGTAAAGTTTCCCTTCTCTCTGCAGAACTATTCTCCGGCGTGGACGTGTCTTACTACACCCACGGATACAAAGGGGCGTGAAGGGCTAAGAAAAGGGAAATTCTTAGCCTGTCCTTACACGGATGTGTGATCTTATACTGTAGTTATGGCAGGTATTCGGGTCATATATTGCGTATAAAGTTAATTTGGTTTTATTTTTAACACGGATTGTGTTAAAAATTAAACCAAATTAAAATATGTTGAAAGTAACTGATAACTTATGTTGTCAGTTAAAATTATAGACATACATATATATATACAGGGTTACAGGGTAAGTCGACCTATTCCCATTAAGGGCGTGTAGTTGACATCTTTTCGGACTGATTTCACGAAAAACACCCCATCCTAAATCGAAACGTTTTTGAGATATTTGAATTTAATTATTTTTACAAAAAATGCCCGATTTTCGACTGTCAGCTTAGATATTTTGAAATGTGTAGGTGTTATTATAACTATTATTTGATTTTTACATGAAAAATAAGATGCTTTATGACCTTAATAACCAATATTATACGTTATGTGAATAAATAAGTTGCTGTAGACGATTTAAACCAAAAAGTAAAAATAAAAATGTAGAAAGTTTATTTTTCTTCAAATGATATCTTAAAAAAATATTATGGCGCCTGTTTTGCAGATGTGCTTAAAGATATAAATGTTTCATCAGCTATCCAACGAGGTATAACAATCTAGGGTTTTATAAAAAAGTTTAAAAAAAACTTAAAAAAAAAGACTTAAAGATGCATCAAGATCTCAAGATGCATCACTAGGTCGCCATAGTGTGGGTCGCCATACTGCATTGTCTGCATTCGCAATGAGTATGGTGACCACCACTCTTGGATTCTGCTTATGCTTTCCATCAGGCAGAGTAGAGTCATTTTGGCGGGCCAAACATAAAAAAATAAAATAAAAAAAAACTTAGTTGCAAGCCGCCAGGTCGCAATTTTAAAAGTCCCAGCCAATTGTTCTTTAAGGTTAATGCGGTGCGTGCGATCGAGACAACTTACGATTTATAAGAAAAATAATATGTAAATGTGTTTTGTCGAAAATCGGGCATTTTTTGTAAAAATAATTAAATTCAAATATCTCAAAAACGTTTAGATTTAGGATAGGGTGTTTTTAGTCAAATTAGTCAGAAATGATGTCAACTACAGGCCCTTAACGGGAATAGGTCGACTTACCCTGTAACCCTGTATATATAATGAATCGCCGAAATGTATGTACGCGCATAACTTCCGATCGGCTTAACCAAATTAAATAATTCTTTTTTATGTGTTCGTTATTGTTAGGACAAGGTTTGTGTACAAGAAACATTATAAGATAACGGGAAATGTCTTTTTTTGTCCGCGACGGGAAGCTGAGACAGATATGTAAATATGGCGGTACGAAGTTCGCCGGGTCAGCTAGTTTTTTATAAAGGTAGTGGCCCGCCAGGCATGATCACCTCGCCTGGTCGGAGCCTGGTCGTGCCTCGGAGAGCACGTAAAGCTGTCGGTCCTGCGCGTGATCTCTCCCCGGTCGTGTCGGTCAACCGTTCCATCGGAGTACGAGAGAGAGAGGGACCAGAGAGTGCACCTGTGTTTACGCACACACTTGTGCACTATAATATCTCCTGCGTAGTTGGCTGGTCTCCGTTAAGACTGGCCGCTGTGGCCGTAATCGGCTAGGAGAACATTATTATTATTATAAAGGTATTTCTACTTTCACAAAATAAACAGCATTTTCACAATCGTCTTAGTAATTTCATCGAAAGAGTTTCAAAGTCTCAGTTCGATTGCCAATAACAATATAAAACGCTTAGGCATGGCGCAATTCAGTTTCGAAATTACTTAAAAAAAATTGCCAACTTTTACCATGTTTTTCGTGATTGAGTAACTCATATTTAAAAAAAATTGTTTTAATAACATTATTATTACCCAAGACTGTTTTAACTTCATACAGTAATCAAATACTACACTTTGACGACTATGAGGGGTTAAGAACTAGCTAGCACTAAACCTCTATACCAGCTGGCCATCAGCATTTTGTACTCCTCCTTATCATTGGCCAGGTAAAACAGTTGTTCAACGAAGGTGATACCGGTCCACACTCGGATATTTCGCAGCCACAATTTTTTCCTTCATCAAAGCGTCTTTTCCCTATCAACTTCATTATCATTCATAATCAGCCCTTTTCAGTCCACTGCTGGATATTGGCTTCTTCCAAGGTGCTACCACCCTGCCCCATCACTATTATTTAAAGAAGCAAAAGTAAAAGGAAATTATATTTTTCAAGTTAAAGAACAAGTTTTCTCTCAACATTTTACTGAGTACATCAGACGATGTGCAATAGGAGATAAAAATATGCATGAACTACTTTTCTGTCCTTCCCGAACCTACTAAGGAAACAATCGCCTTGTAATTTCCTCTCAGTTCCTGTGCATCGTCTCATTTCCTACACATCCTTATTATAATCAGTCATATGTAGGAAATTGAAATTGTGGAGTTAAATAGGTATATGAGATTATTCTTATTAAGGGAATTAATGACGGTCTAATTTGATGATTGACCCGATAGCCAGTTCTGAAATGTATTTTAGCCTATTAATTAAGCCTTTGTCTAAAAACAGTTAATAACATACTAATATTACAAGTTCAAAAGTAACTTTGTCTGTGTGTCAGTTACGCTTTAACAGCAGCTGCATGGATTTTAATGAAATTTTACGTGGAGATACTTTGATTCTTGCGGAAGGACATAGGCTACTCTTTACAGCCATAACCAACAAACAAGCGGGCGCAGCTGCGGGCAGAAGCTAGTTGTTTAGTGTATACATAAATTCCTGTCTTAATTGGCGTCAACCACGTCCTTGATTTCACTGGTAATTCCTTGCTATCAAACGGCATCATCATGCTGCATAGTTTCATTGTAAGTTTTATTTGGTTTTAGCCAGGTCAACATAGAGTTAGTACAGAGAGATATATAAACAGAATTAAAACAGATTGGCTGACAATTGCTGTTGAATAGTAAACTTTAAAGGGAAAAAATAAAACGTTTGAATGTGGTTCATGGCAATAATTGCTTCATAATCTGAACACAATAATGCATTATCATCCATTTAATTAAAAAATCGCTATTTCAAATAATTTCTTCCATCATTATTTAATGTTATAATTTTACCTATTTTGGATGTATCACGAGAAGACCGATTTCTATGTTATTGAAAGTCGGATCAGAACACGTAATAGGTTAAAATTGAACCAAGTTAGTACTGCACTCATCCTAAACATGTTCAAAACCAGTTACCGCTGGAAAGGAATGGCGATGGATTGAGCAGCTTCCATAATCCACGTATTTTTGGAACGAAGTTCCTTATGGGCCAGGCCTAGCCGGCAAAAAACCTCCACAACGTAAGATTGACGCCTCGGTATCAAAATGGTAGCGTATGAGAATGATGTGAGGTCTCGGGATTGAATCCCGTGTAGGATCAAATATTTTTTTTGATCTGCAAATATTATTTTTTGGGAGTTTGGATTTTTTCTATGGATAATATGTATATATTTATAAAAAAAAAATTGAAATATTTATTTATTTATTTCGTGAACGAAAAATTTATATAATCTGTAAGTTGCATTTAAGGGGCCTCCATTAATCACGTGATGTTTTTTTAAGCATTTTTTGACCCCCCCTCCCCGTACCCCCCGATACGTGGTGAGGTTTAAGATTAACCCCCCTCCCCCCGCTAAAATCACGTGTATTATTAGAAAATTATTAGAATATTATCTTTAAGTACAGGTATAAAGAATCATCTAATTTTATTCTGAAATTAAGAACTGTGATAAAAATGACTAGACAGAAAGGTTGCAGGTTGTTTTGGACTGGCATAAAAATTATATTAAAAGAATGGTGTAATCATGCGAGAATCAAATATTGTACTAGTACATAGTACACTACGCAGAGAATCTCTCTCGGAAGAAATATAAAAATAAACCCCCTCCCACCTTGTGATATTTAATGCTTTTTATCAAACCCCTTTCCCCCTTTTAAGCCTCACGTGATTAATGGACGGCCCCTAACAAGTACGGAGTTACTCTAGACAGAACAGACAGAAGTGGCAGCACAAGTTTAGTTATAAAAAATCATAAAATAATTATTAAAATAATTTATACCT
Organism: Diaphora mendica; assembly: GCA_949125395.1. Classification (NCBI taxonomy): domain Eukaryota; kingdom Metazoa; phylum Arthropoda; class Insecta; order Lepidoptera; family Erebidae; genus Diaphora; species Diaphora mendica. The sequence continues at coordinate 34,778,193 of OX421310.1, read as the reverse complement.
CGCATAGAACTTTTATATATTTTTATAAATCATTCTAAATAAAATAAGACAATTTTGTGGTTCTTAAAGAAACTGAACTAAAAATTTTGTATAGCGCCATCTGTAAGTTTTTGTATTTGTTATATTCTCAGATGTTAAAACAATTTATTTAACGGCTTTATTATTACAGAGTATGTTTATTTAAATGGTAGAAACATTACAAAATATTGTATAAATTTAGTCATTGACATAAAGTATTTATATTTACGTTAATTTTTTATATAGCTGAAGGAAGATGTTAGTAACCCACAACTAAGACCACCATCTTTACATTAAACATTTTATGATGATGATGATGATGTCTCAACTATGATAAAATTTATATTATTTTTTCTGAAATATCACCGAAACGATTCAAAATTATATCGTGTATTTAAAATTCTGTTATACAATGCATTTAAAATTGTATTCAATCTATCTTTCACTTCAATTCTCTGCGATGGTAATCGCCTTCTTTTTTATTTTTATCGATAAAAAAAGTCATGATAAAAAATGTATACCCAAAAAAATATTTTCTTTATACCTTGAATAGAACTTGAAATAAATATTTTAATGTTATGGAACTTTTATCCTATCTGGTGTCCAACGACACACACGACTTTTTTGATGTGGTATGTTATGTTACCTCACAACTTTTAGACTGGGACAACCGATGATTCTTTTATTATTTGAAAGCTGGTGCTTCACTTGTGGTCACGTCATTTTAATTTGGTCCAGTTCTTGAAGTAGTTTTTTTTGTTATTTTATATTATTATTGAAACATCTAATCATAACTTCTACGACTGCACCCACAGTCGTCATTGATAGTCTTAAGACTATCTGTGATAAAAAGATTAATTTGAGTACTGTAAACCCAAATCGCGTAGAATCCAGCCGTAGCTTCTGTGTAGGATTGCCACTTGAGATGCAAAAGGATTTTCTATGATTATCGAAGACATTTGACGAATTTTTAGGTATATTAATAAATTCAGCGGTCCACTACGGTTTCCTTAGATAATAATATTAAAATAATAAGAATAATTTATTTTCACCATTTGGTTTTAACAATTTTTGTTTATATCTAAGTACATGTACTTAGATTACAATATATTATAAAGCGTTTAAAATATGATTGAAGAATTCCTTAACGTCCATACCAGTGTAAACTGTGCAGCTAAATAATATTAGTGTAAATTAATGACCGTGCTCATCACGTTAATATTTGTACCGGATGGGAATCGAACCCATAACCTCTGGCTTAGCAGTCAGGGTCACTAAACACTAGACCAACATGCCTGTGATTGTGTGTGATAATAATAACACATAATACGTATTCTCAAGAAATAAAATATTCTATCTATACTATTTGAGTACCTTAAGACCTACCTCTATAGAGCCGTGAGAAGTTAAGCTGTAGTTTGATAGTTATGGCTTTAGTATGCGAGAAGTGTCGATAAACATCTAACTTAACTTTTCTTTAAGTGTGTACCGCAAAATCATTGCCTTTTATTTTTGAACTTTAAAGAAGGAACGGTTTGTTTTTGCTTTTATATTTCATCGGTTATCTTACAGCGATGTTTTAAAACAAATTCTTCTAAACGTATATAATTTTTGAATACTTCTAGTTCTAAGGAATTAAGAAAACATAACTGTTCAATCCTCTCTCCAATTTTGCGTTCACCTTAGGAAATTTGAGATGTCTTAGGGCCCATCAGTAAGCCATTCAATCGCTAACCATGTCACTGGAAAGAGCAATGAACCACGGCTGTGTCACCGTCTTCTTAATCTAAACTAAAATCATCAAGCACTTACTGGAGTTGTGTGGCTTCCTTGTTCTCGGCGCCGTTGATGGGGTACCCCACCGCCTGGTCTGTCCTGGTACGTTCACACATACATGCTCCAGAATGCTGTACAATCTTCAAGGAATTCGAATTACAATACACTCTTATTAGCGATCGCGCCCCTTTGAACGTGACTACTAACACTCGCGAGTCCAACCCAGACCTATCATAGCGGTCACCGACGAAACACCGAGTCGTTGGAAAATTAGCTAAAATACAATTAAAACGGTTCTTTTTTAACGAAGCTCCAGCTCGACCGATCCAAGCGTCGCAAGTACTACTTGCCACTTCAAAACGTCAAACAAGAAAAATGACAATCGAAAATGTTGCCATTACAATGACGTTAAATTTCTAACAATAACCATAACCACACCTGTATCCTTGAAGTTAGGACTCTATAATATATATAACATCAGGAATGCAACTGTTAGTGTATATTTCATAGGCAATTTAAGGATTTTTTGTTGCAGTAATGATGACGACATGATTCTGATTGTCAAGATCAAGTTGACTTGATTTTAATGTAAAACTCTCTCAACTTTCAGCTTCAAAATGTTCAGCAGAATAATGTAAGTAGTTTATGATATTTGAAGAGTATGCTTCAAAAATAAATGTTTTGTTTTACTATAAATAGCTTTAAAATCACCACTTACCCTAATCCGAAAATCGAAAGTAGTTATAATTTATTTTTCCTCATCATATAAATTTTGAACAACCTTCAATGTCAAACGGTACATATTTTCATTGAAAAATAACACGACGTACAATGTAAGAGGTATGAAATAGATGGTTGTGTCCGCGTGACGAACCCGTGTAACAAAATGTGACGCGTCGGCATGACAACTAATGACGATTTTATATATGAATAAAAGTTTGTCATGACATGCCTACCAGCTTCATTAGCTACCGGATAGGTGAACCTGTCTGTAAAGTCTGTTTTTTTCGTTTGATTTAAAAATACATTGAAATACATGTGATCAAATAATTTGTAGTATCAAGTACTGTTCCGTGTGCTGAATTATTAGGAATACGAAGTGTCATAACCCATAATCATTCTTTAAATGTCGTAAGAGCCGAAGGGACGGGGACAAAATATGCAGGTCAACACTGCAAGGAGAAAATCTTGACGCAAACTCTACTAAAACCCGTCTGGCTGGCGTATGCGTACGCAAAAATTTTTTTTGTATGGAGGGTCTATACATAGACCATAGATAGAAAACTTTTTAGTCCGGGATCCCCGGATATCAATTTTAACTAAGCAACTGTTAAAAAATCAGCTAGTTAGTATCATTTTTGATGACCTCGTTATCGATATATGTTGGAAGAATCAAACCATACATTTTGTAGGACAAATGTTTGTTTCCAGTATGTAATAATGTTAGTCAATATTTATATAATTTATCAGCCATATTACAAATTGCGTGGTACGCTGGCCCTATGTTCAAAAGTTTTTTCCCTGCTAGCCCCGTTAGCTACCACAATCGAAAATATTTGTAAGGTGAAAGGTGGGCCCCTCGTCAAAATGAAGCCACTCACGAAAAAATTGCTGATTGGAATAACTTGTAAAATTTGTGCCGAGGATCCCGGACTATTTTATTTGTACACCGTATTACAGATTTACAAGAGAGTACACAAAATGACAAATATATAATGTACAAAGGGTGGCCTTATTGTCAAAAGCAATATCTTCCAGGTAACCTTAGGATGGACAAAAATGTATCGGTGTGACAGTTGACGGTGCAAAGAGTTTTGAAGAACTCTAAAGTATTCTACTAAGTACACTGTTATTTAACATTTTTTTAGCAGCGTGAGTCTTCATTATACCTTAATTTAAAGGGTCAAGAGGAGAAGGAAGAGAGCAATATTTTATAACTCGAGTGGCAAGTGATTATTCATTCCTCTAACGGGCTTCTTCCACCAACGGAAGCTAGAAAAATATGATGTTTTCTGTGTTTATAACGGCAATCTATACAGTGTGTTAACTCAAACTCTGTTTAAAACAATTCGAATGACATTGACAATATTTTTTTCGCATAGATGTGATACAATGGCAACCTTTGAATAAAACCACTGTACTGCGACATTGTGTAAACTCAGCCATCAACACCAATAAGTTAAGGTCATTCTGTTATATTTATTTTCACTATTTTAGTAAACACATTTATCACTTGCAGAATATTATAGAAATTTATAAAAGAGATATCTGTCATCATTCATCAATTTGATCCACCAATAGCGACATCATCATCATCTTAATCAACACCCTTTTATAGCTACTGAAGATACTGAACAGTAGGTCTCTCCATAGAACATTATGCCGTGGGTTGCCGGTCTTTGAGGGATGGGGAGGGGGTTGGGGGGAGGGGTTGGTGTATGGGCCTCCGGTATCCTCACTCAATCGGTGAAACAAGCGCTGTTTCACACCGGTTTTCTGTGAGGCCGTGGTAAAACCACGGTAAAAATAGGGTTTATTTAAGTTTTTCTCCTAAACAGTGCTGTTGTCCTGAATGGTTTATTCCCTTAGTCAGCTGTTACGGCAGCCACAGGAAGAACAGGGATGGAACACTCCGTTTCACTTCTGTTCGGATGCAACTACACGGATCCAAAACACACCTCTATCCAAAAGAGATATAAAACGACAATACAACATATTCAAGTAATTAATTTAAAAAATATTTTAAAACAAGCTTTTATTACTTGTTAATAAAAATATAACTTTAAGCCCTTTAATTTGACACCCATATTGGGTGGGTTGTTCAGAAATATGTACGCCGCCATTTTGTTACGGTGGCCATTTCTTATTAATAATAATAATAATATCTATTATATATAATTGCATTTTCATCAGAACTAAAGGCACATTTCAAATTTCAGCTCAATCAGAAATCGGGAAGTGGATCAAATTTAACTTGCCAGATTTGATAACAGACAAACATCGGGACAGATGAAACTAAATAAAAGTTTGTAATTAGTTGTAATAATGAAATGACATAATTTGTTTATATGACAATACCAATAAATGACATACGATATGAGGTAAGCAATACTTGAAATAGTAATAACTTTTTAGGGTTCCGTGCCAAAGGCAAAAAACGGAACCCTTATAGATTCGTCATGTCTGTGTCTGTCTGTCTGTCTGTCCGTCTGTCTGTCCGTCTGTATGTCACAGCCACTTTTTTTCCGAAAGTATAACAACTATAATCTTGAAACACTGGCATGTTCAAAGAGCTTTGCTGTCATCCACAACGTTAGTGCGTCGTGGCTCAGAGCTGGACTGCACAGTATTTACACGTGGCAAAAAATATTGCCAAAGTAAACTCAACAAAATAGAGTCGTGAGGTCGTGACTCACTGTCGAATGTAATAATCTCATTCTAATTAATTTGTTTATTTATATTATACATCAGGTTATCAATTATGTGGTTTATCGCATCTAAGTATATTCTATTTATTTTGATAAGCAATGACTGATTGTTAGTTATATTAATGTATACTAATATTAGAAAGTATACTAATATTAGAAAGTGGTAAAGTTCGTGAGGTTGTAGGGGGTAATCTCTGGATCTATTGAATCGATTATGAAAATTATTTTAACAATAGAGAGACACAATTATTGCAGTCATTACTTAATTTTTGTTTTATCTTGTTCGTGATATTTTTTTTTTATACCTTTTACTGAATTTTAATAAAGGTTCGAGGTACTGGACTTATTGGTGCTTCTTCTTTGATGACTATTGGGTACGTGTACAAATATCTTCAGTGGTCAAATGTCTTTAATATGTGTAATAACATAATATTCGTTAACAAGCGGGCGCTTGAACGGGAGATACATAAATAGGACTTTAGATTTCCAGAAGCCCCGATCCACCTATGGCGATCTTGGTCACGACACTGAATAAGACCTTGGAGACTACTATTGGCCAACTCAGGTAGTAATTGTTTGTCTGTCAGACAGTGGAAAAGGACTACAAATAAATTGTGTACCTATAAAACATAATAATTCAAATTCTCTATTTATTAAAGTACCCTGCTCTTTTGTTAAATTACTCCTTAGAAACGTCACCGAGACGGAGAAGATTGAAAGTAATGCACATTAAATACCACAGATGTCTTAATTATAATGACATTAATGAATTAATTAGGATTCTCCCTTTTGTGGGTTTACGGGGCACAGCTTTGCGTAAATATTTTCTAAGCGACACAAAGGGAGACACTGATGCCGCGTGAAATTATATTCCGTTAAATTAAGTTGAATTTTTTATTTTCCTTTGACGTTCAAAGTTGGCGGAGCTAATTCAATTTATTGTCTCTCTTAAAGCGAGACTCCACCTTAATGTTATTTATAAGGTTCACCTACGGCTTGTTGACATGCCCCAAAAAGCGAGTGCAGGAGCGCACCGGCAGGCCTAAGTGATTCGATACACGTTCAATATGTTTCATTAGGGAGCACCGTGTTCGCTTATTCAATCATATCAACGGCGGCATCGAGGCGCGCGCGCCGCACAGCACGCCAACATTTCCACGCTCCGTTCAATTCCTACATAATCAGTTTTTCCGACTCAGTAATGCTATACACTCAGTTTATACAGGCACTTGGCTAGTCAATACTTCCACAAATGTCTTATTCAGAGGCTTGTTATTTCAGTACCTCTGTTGTCTATAACATAGTACCGTACAGCTAGCAATAAAAGTGAGGACTTTTAGTGTTTAAGATAGTTAGCATTATACTCCTAATAAATTGTAGTTGATGTTGAACGAACGAATGTGACTTTGTTTGTTACACTTCCACGTCTGTAATTATTATTAGAAAATGATTAGAATGAGATATATCTAAAAAAAACTGTTGTTCTTGAATACTCGGTCCCACCGTGGCAGAATTATGCTTTCTCACATATGGGTCGGTTGGACCATAGTAATGCCACGGCCTCGTAGAAAACTAATTCGATTCGTAATTCTTTCCTGGTTTTCACTTACTCAGTGAGGTTACCGGAGAACACTTTCAGATCTGCAACTATCGTCGTAGTCACTTACCATAACAAAACCTGAATTTATCAACAAAATCATTACGTAATAAAAATCGTATCTAGTCGCTGTCTGTACGCTGAAGATACATAAGAAAAACTATTATACTTTATGAACGCAACAGAACCAAAAACAATGATTTTTAGTTTGTGCACGTTAATTTCAGAAACAGCTTAACCGATTTGAATGCAGTTTCATTATTGCGTTGTAGTTTGCTCCACTTATCATTTAGTGTTTGTTTCATTTGAATCGGTTCACAAATTCAAAAGTTATTCAGCCAGTCAGGCAAGTAACTTTATTATGTATACATTTAGTTTTTAGAATAACATAATATTTAAATGTTTATGATATGATGTCTTAGTTAACATAATTTGCGAAAAAGACCAGTGTCGATAAGTTTTAAAACCAAAAAAAATAATAGTAGAATGAAACCCATTAGAAAACGAGGGGAATATTATAAAAATGAAAGGAAAAATAATTTACGGGCGATCTGAGGTCGGGAAGGGGATGGGGGGGAGGTTTTAAGGGTAAAAAAACGGTTTTTCTCGATTTCCGGCAAAACTAAAAGTCCTAAGGAAAAAAGTTAAATAGCAAATTTGTAGGTAATAAAAAGATGTAAACTTTTGTGTTTACACTTTTATCACATAACCTCAAAATGTATGTGAAAAATTCAAAAAACCAAGTTTTTGGTTTTTTATTTCTATCTTTTACAATTTTCTTTTTTTTTTTCACGAAATTTGGTGAAAACTTACCTTTTTATGTCCCAAATACGCTGTAATTTATTTGATTAGAAATATTTATTTTTTCACTTTTTATTGAATTAATATCGAAAAAGCATCCTAATTTTCAATCAAAAATTCACCCGTCAAAATATCAGCTTTTTTCAAAAAGTTGGTATGTTTTCTGTTCGTTGAAATCTCTACTTTCCGATGGTGAAAAAAAAATATGTTACCATAGTAAATCTTCTCAGAAAATGCAAAAAATCGAAAAAAAACTCGAATTCGAAAATTTGTTTTAATTATTATCCACAATTTTGAGCTACTTATGAAAATTTACACTTTAATTACTCGAAAAACGTAAGATTACATGTTACATTGATAAAAAAAAATTGCAAATCAAAATATACTACTATAATTAACAAACAAATAAGTTAATAAAATTAATATTTAATAAGACATCTACAATATTTGGAGAAAGTTGTCGAAACTTCTTTAAATTATATGCGTAGCCTATTTATAACTATTTTAAGATAACTTATATACCTGAGTGACCTACGAAAAATTTTAGCCCATCAAAAGGTATTTCATAGAGAAGTGGGGAAGGGGCTAGGCGGGTCTGGGTCTTACTACATACACACCTACTATTTCGTAGCAGCTGTAACAATCGTTAGCCTAGCCAGTATTCGAAATACAGTACAGTATACAACATCTATCTATATATATAAAAGAGTAAGGTGACTGACTGACAGACTGACTGACATACCCAGAGATCAACGCACAGCCCAAACCGCTGAAGCTAGAATGCTGACATTTTGCATGTAGGTTCTTTGTATAAAGTAAGTGAGCACTAAGAAAGGAATTTTTGAAATTCCACCCCTAAGGGGGTAAATCAGGGGATTTTCATCCCCTCATTTACCCCCTTAGGGGTGGAATTTCAAAAATTCACGCAGACGAAAGTCGCGTGAATTTTCTATTTTTTCAAAATAGAAAAAAAAACAATATATTTTAGGGGTCCCCATACAAAGAACTGAAACTCAAAATTTTTTTTTTCATCAAACCTATACGTGTGAGGTATCTATGGATAGGTCTTTGAAAATTATATTGAGGTTTCTAAGATCATTTTTTTCTAAACTGAATAGTTTACGCGAGAGACACTTCCAAAGTGGTAAAATGTGTGTCCCCCCCCCTGTAACTTCTAAAATAAGAGAATGATATAACTAAAAAAATACATGATGTACATTACCATGTAAACTTCCAACGAAAATTAGTTTGAACGAAATATAGTAAGTAGTTTTTTTTTAATACGTCATAAATCGTAAACTGCAATTTATCTTTCATTCAATCAACACAAATATAAAAATAAAATAAAAATTATATTATGTTACTTGCTGCTGCGAATCAAATCAAATCAAATCAAAATCATTTATTCATCTAAGACACCAAGTAACACTTATGAACGTCAAATTGAAGCTATAGTTAAAAATCATAGATCGACACAAACAGAGGCCACAGCATGTGCTGTATTGTCGAGGTAAGTTAGGCGAAAACACCAAAATCTACTGCCTGCCTGTGTCGATCCATAACTTCCAGTTTCCAAAATGCGTAGAGCTCATGAGAAGAATACTGGCAAAGAAACTCATGGCTACTCTTTTTCAAAATCTGTTTTTCAGGTACAATCGTGTTAGTATTACATGTAAGGTAAACAGTATGCAAGCTGTTGCCACCTGAAATTCCTTTTATTAAAAAGCTCCAAAATCTAACGCGCAAACAAACAAAAAACACGGAACCCTTCATGGGCGAGTCCGACTCGCACTTGGCCGCTTTTTTTGTAATAGACGTAATTCACTGAAACTGATTCTTTGACTACATAAAAGTGAGAAAAGTAACTCCATAAGCGATATTCGCTAACACTGAAAAAAGTGCGACTTGTATTAGGCTTCTGCGCAACGGCCGCCACTAAAAAAATATAAATTTCATATTATAATTTTTTTCTATTAACTCTTTAAACGGAGGGTCATTATGTTTACACGCACAAATGTTGTACAAGTTTTAAAATGTTCGGCATTCCACATCGGATATGATATAAAACTATAAGTACCACCAGGTAGTAGAGCCACGCTGATTTCAGCACGAACGGTCCGGCTCGACCGGGGCGGTACTACCCTCGCACAGAAAATCAACGTAAAATGACAGCAGCAGTGCTGTCGTGTTTCGTTGGTGAGTGTGAGACCGGAGGCCCAATTAGTCTAGTCAAGAAGTTCCATACTTGTTGACTAGACTAAAAGATGCACAAGCATCACTAGGCCGCCATAGTGTGGGTCACCATACTGCATTGTTATATTTGCAGTGAGTATGGTGGCCACTACTCGTGGATTCTGCTTATGCTTTCCATCAGGCAGAGTAGAGTCATTTTGGCGGGCCAAACATAAAAAAAAAAAAAAAAAAACAAAGATACTAGGTACGTATACATATTTTTTAAATTAATTTTGATCTAAACTTTGTAGTTAGCAAACGATATGTTTGTGAAGAGCCTAGGTAAATTCGGGATTTGGCAGTATTTGACGACCATGTTGGTTCTGACAGTGTATGGCACGCAGTCTACAAAGCTACTAGTTTTTCTACTTGCACTGGCATGTTCAAAGAGCTTTGCTGTCATCCACAACGTTAGTGCGTCGTGGCTCAGAGCTGGACTGCACAGTATTTACACGTGGCAAAAAATATTGCCAAAGTAAACTCAACAAAATAGAGTCGTGAGGTCGTGACTCACTGTCGAATGTAATAATCTCATTCTAATTAATTTGTTTATTTATATTATACATCAGGTTATCAATTATGTGGTTTATCGCATCTAAGTATATTCTATTTATTTTGATAAGCAATGACTGATTGTTAGTTATATTAATGTATACTAATATTAGAAAGTATACTAATATTAGAAAGTGGTAAAGTTCGTGAGGTTGTAGGGGGTAATCTCTGGATCTATTGAATCGATTATGAAAATTATTTTAACAATAGAGAGACACAATTATTGCAGTCATTACTTAATTTTTGTTTTATCTTGTTCGTGATATTTTTTTTTTATACCTTTTACTGAATTTTAATAAAGGTTCGAGGTACTGGACTTATTGGTGCTTCTTCTTTGATGACTATTGGGTACGTGTACAAATATCTTCAGTGGTCAAATGTCTTTAATATGTGTAATAACATAATATTCGTTAACAAGCGGGCGCTTGAACGGGAGATACATAAATAGGACTTTAGATTTCCAGAAGCCCCGATCCACCTATGGCGATCTTGGTCACGACACTGAATAAGACCTTGGAGACTACTATTGGCCAACTCAGGTAGTAATTGTTTGTCTGTCAGACAGTGGAAAAGGACTACAAATAAATTGTGTACCTATAAAACATAATAATTCAAATTCTCTATTTATTAAAGTACCCTGCTCTTTTGTTAAATTACTCCTTAGAAACGTCACCGAGACGGAGAAGATTGAAAGTAATGCACATTAAATACCACAGATGTCTTAATTATAATGACATTAATGAATTAATTAGGATTCTCCCTTTTGTGGGTTTACGGGGCACAGCTTTGCGTAAATATTTTCTAAGCGACACAAAGGGAGACACTGATGCCGCGTGAAATTATATTCCGTTAAATTAAGTTGAATTTTTTATTTTCCTTTGACGTTCAAAGTTGGCGGAGCTAATTCAATTTATTGTCTCTCTTAAAGCGAGACTCCACCTTAATGTTATTTATAAGGTTCACCTACGGCTTGTTGACATGCCCCAAAAAGCGAGTGCAGGAGCGCACCGGCAGGCCTAAGTGATTCGATACACGTTCAATATGTTTCATTAGGGAGCACCGTGTTCGCTTATTCAATCATATCAACGGCGGCATCGAGGCGCGCGCGCCGCACAGCACGCCAACATTTCCACGCTCCGTTCAATTCCTACATAATCAGTTTTTCCGACTCAGTAATGCTATACACTCAGTTTATACAGGCACTTGGCTAGTCAATACTTCCACAAATGTCTTATTCAGAGGCTTGTTATTTCAGTACCTCTGTTGTCTATAACATAGTACCGTACAGCTAGCAATAAAAGTGAGGACTTTTAGTGTTTAAGATAGTTAGCATTATACTCCTAATAAATTGTAGTTGATGTTGAACGAACGAATGTGACTTTGTTTGTTACACTTCCACGTCTGTAATTATTATTAGAAAATGATTAGAATGAGATATATCTAAAAAAAACTGTTGTTCTTGAATACTCGGTCCCACCGTGGCAGAATTATGCTTTCTCACATATGGGTCGGTTGGACCATAGTAATGCCACGGCCTCGTAGAAAACTAATTCGATTCGTAATTCTTTCCTGGTTTTCACTTACTCAGTGAGGTTACCGGAGAACACTTTCAGATCTGCAACTATCGTCGTAGTCACTTACCATAACAAAACCTGAATTTATCAACAAAATCATTACGTAATAAAAATCGTATCTAGTCGCTGTCTGTACGCTGAAGATACATAAGAAAAACTATTATACTTTATGAACGCAACAGAACCAAAAACAATGATTTTTAGTTTGTGCACGTTAATTTCAGAAACAGCTTAACCGATTTGAATGCAGTTTCATTATTGCGTTGTAGTTTGCTCCACTTATCATTTAGTGTTTGTTTCATTTGAATCGGTTCACAAATTCAAAAGTTATTCAGCCAGTCAGGCAAGTAACTTTATTATGTATACATTTAGTTTTTAGAATAACATAATATTTAAATGTTTATGATATGATGTCTTAGTTAACATAATTTGCGAAAAAGACCAGTGTCGATAAGTTTTAAAACCAAAAAAAATAATAGTAGAATGAAACCCATTAGAAAACGAGGGGAATATTATAAAAATGAAAGGAAAAATAATTTACGGGCGATCTGAGGTCGGGAAGGGGATGGGGGGGAGGTTTTAAGGGTAAAAAAACGGTTTTTCTCGATTTCCGGCAAAACTAAAAGTCCTAAGGAAAAAAGTTAAATAGCAAATTTGTAGGTAATAAAAAGATGTAAACTTTTGTGTTTACACTTTTATCACATAACCTCAAAATGTATGTGAAAAATTCAAAAAACCAAGTTTTTGGTTTTTTATTTCTATCTTTTACAATTTTCTTTTTTTTTTTCACGAAATTTGGTGAAAACTTACCTTTTTATGTCCCAAATACGCTGTAATTTATTTGATTAGAAATATTTATTTTTTCACTTTTTATTGAATTAATATCGAAAAAGCATCCTAATTTTCAATCAAAAATTCACCCGTCAAAATATCAGCTTTTTTCAAAAAGTTGGTATGTTTTCTGTTCGTTGAAATCTCTACTTTCCGATGGTGAAAAAAAAATATGTTACCATAGTAAATCTTCTCAGAAAATGCAAAAAATCGAAAAAAAACTCGAATTCGAAAATTTGTTTTAATTATTATCCACAATTTTGAGCTACTTATGAAAATTTACACTTTAATTACTCGAAAAACGTAAGATTACATGTTACATTGATAAAAAAAAATTGCAAATCAAAATATACTACTATAATTAACAAACAAATAAGTTAATAAAATTAATATTTAATAAGACATCTACAATATTTGGAGAAAGTTGTCGAAACTTCTTTAAATTATATGCGTAGCCTATTTATAACTATTTTAAGATAACTTATATACCTGAGTGACCTACGAAAAATTTTAGCCCATCAAAAGGTATTTCATAGAGAAGTGGGGAAGGGGCTAGGCGGGTCTGGGTCTTACTACATACACACCTACTATTTCGTAGCAGCTGTAACAATCGTTAGCCTAGCCAGTATTCGAAATACAGTACAGTATACAACATCTATCTATATATATAAAAGAGTAAGGTGACTGACTGACAGACTGACTGACATACCCAGAGATCAACGCACAGCCCAAACCGCTGAAGCTAGAATGCTGACATTTTGCATGTAGGTTCTTTGTATAAAGTAAGTGAGCACTAAGAAAGGAATTTTTGAAATTCCACCCCTAAGGGGGTAAATCAGGGGATTTTCATCCCCTCATTTACCCCCTTAGGGGTGGAATTTCAAAAATTCACGCAGACGAAAGTCGCGTGAATTTTTGACGAAAGCGAAGCCGCGTGTAAAAGCTAGTCGTTTATAAAAATACACGTGCACGCTGAGTTTCTTTAAGATAATTGTGACAAGTTTACTTAAAAAAAAAACTATTCGAATCTGCATAGGAAGGTAAATACTATCTCTATTTTTATCTATATCAATCAACTCAAACATAAAAATAGTAATATTTTCTTAAAAAAATAGTATGTTTAACGTAACATAACCTAAGGATTAAAATTGAATTATATTTTAGTACAAAATTAAAAAATAAAAATCTCCTTAATTTTGCACAAACAAATTTAGTTACTCCCATGAAAAAATAATATTTCAAAATACATAAAAAATATATTAAAAATCTATAAAAAATATAAAAATGTCTATTAAATATATATCGTAAATATATTTTTAATAACAAACTTTTGGCCGATTTTCATATATTTATGAATGGTAAGATTAATGTGCTTCAAATATTGTAATGAATAACGTAATCAGAATAAAGTATCTACGTTTAATAGTACGATTTATATTTATATATAATGAGATTTTCTATGACATAAATATAATAAATAAGCATTAAATAAATCAACTTTTTAATTGAAACAAATTGCAGCAATCACATTTTTTAGATTAAATTATTTATAATGATTAAAATTTTTTTTTCGAATACAAGTTTTTTTTCGATTTTTTGCATTTTCTGAGAAGATTTACTATCACCATCACCATCGGAAAGTAGAGATTTCAACGAACAGAAAACATACCAACTTTTTGAAAAAAGCTGATATCTTGACGGGTGAATTTTCGATTGAAAATTAGGATGCTTTTTCGATATTAATTAATTAATTAATATCGAATTAATTAATATAAGGTGAAAAAATAAATATTTCTAATCAAATACATTACAGCGTATTTGGGACATAAAAAGGTAAGTGAAAACTTTTTCACCAAATTTCGTGAAAAAAAAAGAAAATTGTAAAAGATAAAAATAAAAAACCAAAAACTTGGTTTTTTGAATTTTTCACATAAATTTTGAGGTTATGTGATAAAAATGTAAATACAAAAGTTTACATCTTTTGTAAACTTTTGTAACTTTGCCATTTGACTTTTTTCCATAGGACTTTTAGTTTTGTCGGAAATCGAGAAAAAAGTTTTTTACCCTTAAAACCTCCCCCCCATCCCCTTCCCGACCTGAGATCGGGGATTATTTTTCCTTTCATTTTTATAATATTCTCCTCCTTTTCTAATGGGTTTCATTCTACTATTTTTTTTTTCAGTTTTTATAATTTTTAAAGGCTTCTACCCTGGTCTAAAAGCCTCAAACGGGATTGGACAGTTTTAGTGGCTGCCGTTGGGAACAAGACTGTTTTGACAGTAAAGAAAACTGAACATATAAGTAAAGCTACTTTTGAAATTGGATTAATAGCATGTCATTATGATTAGGGAAAATTTATTTGGCTGCCTGTCACGTAGTTTCATTGCTTGAGTTGTCCAGTTCAGATCGTCATGGGGCAAACGTGGTGAAGACGCACGGTACTGCACTCTTAGGTTAGATAATACGACATCAGGTTTTAAACGCCTCGATACTGACCCCGGTGAGGATAATCCTTGAGATAAAGTAGTTGTTGAATATTAGTAGAAGAACCGAAAAGAACTAGCTTGTAATTACAAAACCAATAATTTTGGAAGTTACTAAATTGTTGTAACAATTTTCCTTCCTGAATCGAACACGGAACATTTCCATCGAGAGGTAGATCTTCTCTAGCGCTATCTGCGTCCTGTGTCACAGGAAGTGGTAATTACCGCCTAATCTCGCCCGAAGCGCAGGGCGGCCCGACGTCCGGATATGAACTTCCGTTATGAACAATTTAGCGCGCGAAATTGGACGACGGCAACGTTCTGCATTCAGCCTATCACTAGAGTCAGGTGACGTGGAGCACACGTGCGCTGTACGCTCGGAGCCATTCACGCATTTTAAGCTAATGAATAAGTTGAGTGCCTCACGATGAATACGAATCACATAAAGCTTTTGAGTGAGCAAGGAAAATTACATTTTTATTCGATTTAAAAAGTTAAATAGAGAAAATTGTACCTTCCTAGAGGCTGCAAGCTTGCGACAAAATTGAATGAAATAATGTTACTTTACCGAATTCATTTGCTGCCTTCGCGTGCCTTGTTCTATAAGAGTTTGAATGAGAGTTGTATTTCTCATAGTTCTAGTTCCAAAGAATACTGTCACTAATTATGCCAAATTAATTCTACAAGGTTCTTAATAACATACGTAATTGAGATTGACCAACTGATACTTATAGTTCGTCATTTTTTTATGTACAAGCTACCAAAATGACTCTACTCTGCCTGATGGAAAGCATGAGGTGGAGCACCATCTTCAGTGCGAACGTGGATAGTGCAGCATGGTGACCCACACTATGGCGGCCTAGTGAGATGCTTTTTTTGCGATAAAAAAAAAACAAAAGCAATTCGCTCACTTAAAACCACACAAACATGAGCTACCGCCTTTGCAAGTAAAATTTTAACAAAATAAAAACCGACTTCAAGGTTCGACTCGATTTCTCTTGGATGCCATCATCAGATGTATATCATATATGTATCATGGTACCACCGTTGCGATATCTCGTTTCCATTAAAAAAAGAATCATCAAAATCGGTCCATATACGACGAAGTTATCCGCAAATACACATAAAAAATATAAATATATACGGTCGAATTGAGATCCTCCTTCTTTTTTGAAGTCGGTTAAAAATACTAAATACAGTCACTCTCGAATGTCTTTATGAACAGAGTATTATAAACACGTATACGCTATATACATAAGGTAATAGTTACATATAACGCCACTAGAGATCTTGTTTGGTTTATTAACTTTTCTCATTTACTTTCAACTATAATCATTAAAATAACAAGTATTGATTTATTCTTTAAACATTACTTACTTCTTTGATAAAGTGTCAGGAATGTCAGTATTGACCTATTGTAATCGCTATCAAGAATTAGTGATGTCTTGATTCTTGTCGGTACTAAATCGTTCTTGTAGACACTGTTCTTTGAAAGCATTTACTCCGTTACCTTAGTTTTATGAGCGCTCATAACTTACTATAATACATCACACTATAATATTAGCCTACACGCGGTGTGCTGGCGGTTATTACACCGCCATATACGCCCTTCACTCCTATGTTATAGGCAAATGATGATCGCAGTACGGCAGATGCTAATGATCCCATTCATAGTGATCTGCATTGATATAGACGTATTATTACTTGGAACTACAAGCCTACTCCATCTGCCAGTCGTCAATGAGAAACTGATACCTATTCATTTAGGCAAATCGTCTAATGATAGATGAACTGCTTTGTCACTAATAAATTACGTGATTCTACACAAAATTTGCTTTATATTACTTGTTTTTTTCCTTTTCTTTATATGGCTTTGCTCCCATAATAGTATTTTTTTTACCCTTCGGGAAGAATTTTCTTTCTTTAAAGAAAACTATCCTATAGATCTGTAGCTCTGACATCGTGCATCTATACTAATATTATAAACGCGAAAGTTTGTAAGTATGGATGGATGGATGGATGTTTGCTACTCTTTCACGCAAAAACTGCTGAACGGATTTGGATGAAACTTTACAGTAATATAGCTTATACATCAGAATAACACATTAGCTACTATTTGCCGTGATAACCGACAAACAAGCGGGCGGAGCCGCGGGCAACAACTTGTATATATTATAATACATTGATTAGTAAGAGCATAAAGACAGCTAATTAATGTATATGTATATTGTATATTGACTACTGTCTACCATTTGTCACTACACAACACCGACTAGTTATTCCCGAAATATGTTTCTATTTATATATGAAAGTTCTGATAGAGTTAGGTTTCTGCCATATTTTTTATATAACTCTCTAAAATTAAGAGTTATGGTATGAAATTGCAATTTACAAAATGTTGTGATGTTTATTGGTTTTCGTTTAAACGTGATTATTCTAAAGCAAACTTAAAAAAAATTAAGGAGTGCATTAAAGAGCCGAAATTAATTGAAGTTTTTGAATCAAATGATGCAAATATTGCTTTTAACTTATGATACAATTAGGCTTTTTTACGAACTATGCTTTCCAATACTGAAAATTAAAAGTAAAACAACAGTTCAATCAAAATGGATGTCACGTGGTATAAAAAATGTAGTAAGCGTAAACATCACTGCTTTGGAAATATGCTTTGTATCAAAAAGTAGCGTAGACAAATGTAGTTTTAAAAAGTATTCTCCGAGATATGCCAAAATTATAAAATTAACTCAAAAATCTAAAAACAATCATTACATTCTCAATTCCAAAAACAGATCGAAGGCCACTTGGAATGTACATAATAGCAAAAAGCAAAATTTCACCCCTGATACTATTGAATTGATTTTAGATAAACATAAAAATACAGAACCTCAACGAATCGCTGATTTATTTAATGACTACTATAGTAATAAACTTTATTTTCTCTTCACAAAAAAATGGTTTTCACAAAGGTTTTTTCAATACATTCAATCTCAACCACGTTCTGTGAGAGACTGGTGCCTATGATAGGTATAAGATACCTGTGTAACAGGTCACCAGGTCCCCACACCGCTTAGTTCAGGCTAGAGAAACAGAAAAATTATAATCAAAATTAAAGTAAAAAAAAATAATTCTAATCAAAAACAAATTCAAAATCAAAATCAAAGTAAAAAAATTAAATCATAATCGAAAACAAACTTAAAATCAAAATTAAAATCAAAAATGAAAATAAAATCAAAATCAAATAAATAAATAATATTAAAAACAAAGTCAAAATTAAAATATAAATTAAAAAAAAAAATGAAAAAAAATTAAAATCAAAATCAAAATTAGCATTAAAATCAAAATAAAAATCAAACTTACAATCATAATGAAATTCAAACATTACATTAAACATGCCATTAGAGTTTTAGAGTATTTTATTTATTTATTTATTTATTCATATAATAAAAGAGTTACAAATATCCTTACAATTAATGCAATCACAATCTCATTAGAGATTTTCTGTGCATCAAGGTCATCGATTACAACAAATAAGTTACACAATTACATTACACAAACGCATTTCGTGGGTAGATGCTAAACAAAAACCCGCATCAAATACATTGGCGCGTGCAACGCTCGCTGTTCAGACTAGCCACTTTTTGTTTATCAGAAATTACTTGTGAGGGTACGATTAGAAAAAAGTAAAATATAACCAAGCAAGCTAAAAATTACTGCGATACAGGTTGTTTCATGTATTATACAAGTTGGTATTTAATTATTTGATTTAATTTAATTTTTTATTTTTTTTGTTAGCTTAATTATTTTTAGTGTGTACAGCTTTTAGTGGTTTTGTTTTTGTTATGGCAAGAAGTGTTGCCTTAATTTGTTCTGTTGTAGTAGTGTGTTTATATATGTGTGTGTGTGTGTGTGTGGGCGTATGTGTGTTTGAATGGATCATTTTATTGGTACGACAAGACGGAGAGCAAATTTTCATTTTCATCGTGATCGAGAGTTTTTAACCAACTATAAACCCTGCGTTTGCATTCCGATTTTGTTAAAGAGTATATGGATAAAAACGTGTTTATTTAGTTATATAGATACCGACCGAGAAAACAGAAAAACCGACGTGACAGACTAGTGTAGAAGGGGACATTATTACAAACATTACCTTTCCTGCATTTGTCTTTTTAAATTTGGATCGTAAAATGTCTGAGCATGCTTCTTCAAAATAATGGCAAGTACAAAGTTCTGCCTCACTGTTAAAACATCCCACAGCCCATAAAGATCTGTGGTGGGGTAACGAAATGGTTGTCACCCACCAATCTTTAGCAGGGCTCTCTGAGCTCTTTCTATTTCTAGAAATTGGACTTGGCCTGCACCCCCCCACGATATAATGCAATAGTTAATAACCGAGTGACAAAAATCATAGTATACCATTTTTGTTGTATTTAAATCAGCTGTATGCCTTAGTGTTTTAAAAATGTAAATTAACTTGTGCTCTATGGAATCAAGAGTTGCTATATGAGGCTTAAAGCTGAGTCTGGTCTATCTGCACACCCAGGTATTGCATAGACTCCAGTCTTTGAAGGGATGAGCAGGTGCAAGACATGGTATCCATTCGCAGACATGTGAGGGCAGTAATGCAGAGTGTTAGAGATGGTGAGAGATTTTTTCGATGGGCAAAAGCAATGCACACCGTTTTTTCAACATTAAGTGACAAAACATTGGACCTTAGCCATTTGCAAACAGTGTCTAAACCAGACTGTGCACTACTGAACACGTCTTCCCAGGTATTTTCACTGAAAAGAAGCTCTGTGTCATCGGCTTAGGAAAATATTTTTCCAGAGTGAAAGTCAAGCTGACAGAAGTAATTAATATACACCAGGAAGAGGCTTGGTCCTAAGATACTACCCTGCGGTACACCTTAGCATATGGTAAGCTCGTCACTGACCCTCGAATCAATCACAACTCGCTGACTTCTGTCACACAAGTAATCCTCAAAAAGTTTTAATGGAAAACCTCTGACACCAACTCCATACAGCTTCTGGATGAGCAAGGAGGAGGAAACGGTATCAAAGGCCTTAGCCAGGTTAAGGGACACCTTCAAACACTTGTCTCCTCTATCCAAACTAACAGCAATAGAGTTAGTAAAGCTCGTGGACAGTTTCATTGGTCGATTTACCGCAGCGAAAACCATATTGGAATGGTGAGATAAGGTAATTGCTTTCGAGGAATTTCATGAGGCGATAATTCATAAGTCGCTCCAAGGTCTTAGACATGGTGGAAAGGATTGAAATTGGCCTGTAATTACTAATATTATCCTTTTTTCCACTTGAAGTGTTTAGGGAAATCACCAGTTGTGAAAGCAAGGTTACAAATATGCGTCAGGAAGGGTACATATGTACTCCTGTATCGCTTTATGATTTTCGCTGAAATTTGGTCGATACCTACAGCCTACAGCAGCGTCTTCTCTAAGGCCCAGAATGAGTTGCTCAATTTCTTTATCGTCAGCAGGTAACAGAGCAAACGAGCCAACTGGCGAGGAGTCAGGAAATTTTGTATACTCAGCAAATCGATCATTAATCATTCTCTCAGCAAGATTTTATTTTATTTCAGTATACAGGGCTCTTCATACAATAGTTTTTGTTCATCTCTATAATACATCACAACTCCTTCGTTTTGTGTTTTGTGAGCGGTAGAAGCAATAAAGCTATATCCCTCAATAGCTGGTATATTTCGAGCAGCGAGAAGACAACACTCAGTCCTGACAAGCACGTAACAATCAATTTGCGATCGACAAAGTAGTGTAAATTGCACTTTAAGCTTCTAATATTTTGGCATAGAATTTTAAGATTTTTGGAGACCAGACCAGATCCAGAGACCTGGAGGAATCATACTTTTGAGGTCTTTAATGTCTTATCGAATTTTATTTAAGACGGCTTTAGGCATAGCTAATGACGTACCGACAAAATCAATAATAATCAGTGTCGACATCATTTTAGGCTCGAAGATATTACAAGCAGCAAATTTGGAAGACAGCTTGAGTGTGGTCGATATGTGTAGAGTGTGTTGAAGGGGGTGTATAGTGTGTTGGTGTGGGTGTATGGTGTGGGTGTATGGTGTGTTGGTGTGGGTGTATGGTGTGTTGGTGTGGGTATATGGTGAACGTGAAAGTATAATACAATAAAAATACAATAAAAGCAAGTAAAGGATTATAAAAAATTGTGTTGTGCCGTTTAGGAAGTTATCACTATTGCCTTCCTTGGGTAACTGATCAAGGGCAGAATCCAATGCACACAGCTGTGAGGGGGGGGGGGAGATTTGGCTTTAGTCCTGGCACCGTAGGTTGAACCGCTACTTTAACCTGGGGAATTTTTTACATTCAGTGCCGAGTCTGATCCAAGTTGCAGGGGAGAAGAGAACAGCGGAGCGTGCCTTACCAACATATTAAATGAGCAAAAGTCACGGACTCGAAGCGCCTTTACTTTTTTAATTTAAACCTTAGATCAGAGCTATTGATAATAATGTCCATCTCTCTACTTGCACGTATAATTCACCGAAATCATTTTTTATGCATCCCACCAGTCCTTTGGAAATTTGTACCTTTATAAATAAACTAAATAACACTAGGAGCACTGGTTTTAATGACGTGTGTATATTAGTAATAAAATACGTATCTTACATAATTGCACCTATACTGAGCCATATTATAAACATGTGCTTCGAACAGGGTATTTTTCCATCTGATTTAAATACAACAATAATTAAACCGCTCCATAAAAAATGATAAATCAGACATCATAAATTACAGACCTATTGCCCTAACTCCAACTTTTTCTAAAATAATTGAAAAAGCCATATACAATAATCTGTATAACTACTTTCAGAGGAACCACATTTTTACGCCAGATCAGAAGGGCTTCCGTAAGAATATGTCCATAAATTTTGCTATATATGATTTTTTGAGTTTAATATATCCTAGAGCAGATAAAAGACAGCCTATCTATGCTTTGTACATGGATATGTCAAAGGCATTCGGCTGAGTAGACCATGATATATTGCTGGGAAGGTTGGAAACGTAGGGTGTTAGGAGTAACATTTTAGATTTGATAAACTCTTACCTCCAAACCAGAAGTCAGATTACGAGTATTATGAGAGTATGTCCCAATACGAAACATGTGGTAAATAATAAGTCCGGTCGTCGAAAAGTAAAATATGGTGTTCCACAAGGCAGTGTTTTGGGTCCACTACTATTTCTTATCTATATAAATGACCTGCCGAAATCTTCTACAGATCGTATGCTATTATTTGCCGATGACTGCACTATCTTGTTTAATGACGGAAGTTTAATAAATAATAGTTTAAACTAAATAATTCAATAGTTACAAAATAATAATTAAATAACCAATGTCGATAAAACTAAATTAATATAATTTAAGCAGAAAACAAAAAAAAACTTTACAAAAGCAAGTAGAATTTAATGGTGAAAAATTGTAAAAAATTACTTGGTTTGTACGTAGATGACGATTTGAAGTGGCAAAACCATATTGAGTTTGTTTGCCAAAGGGTGTCACCGTCATCTTACAGTTTATACATGCTAGCGAAAAAGGTCAGTTTTAACACTTTATTCGTGGTTTATCATAGTAATGTTGCTTCTAGACTCAGATATGCAATCACATTCTAGGGAAATACTACCAATTGGGAATTGGGATAAAGTATTTAAATGTCAAAAAAAAATGTGTGCAAGCTATATGTGGTCTCAAAAGAACAGAGTTGCAGAGAATATTTCCAAAAAAATTAAAATACTTACCGTGCCATCTTTGTATATTTTTGAAATGGCTTTGTTTATTAGCCATCATCCATCCCTGTTTACACTGGAGCTTAAATCGCGAAATAGATCTCATTTGTACAGTAATCTGTGCAGTCAATATAGGACTACCCTCTTTAAGAAAAGCGTGTTAGTAATGGCCACAAAAATCTACAGTAGGATTCCTAGTTAAATAAAAGAGTGTAGCAATATAAATGTTTTCAAAAACAAATTATTCCAAAATCTGGTAGACAAGAGTTATTACACTGTTGATGAATTTTTATCGACTACAATTTTTTAATGTTACAATATTCGCTATGCAACATTTGTTCTAATGTTACCGTACAATTTCAATATACTTTAAATAATTCTATTTTCTTTGTCAATTTTTATCTATCTGTTATTGTAATATCTGAAACCTTTTTTTTTCTCCCATTTCATGTAATCATTGTTTTGTATTGACATTATTTGATATATTAGTTGACATATTTTGATAATTTTATGTGTTTGTTTTATTTAACTTATGACCTTTCTGTTTGTATAATATTTGCACACCGCATAATGTGGCAGGACATAGTGCACCTCTAAAATAAGCATAAGATCTGTAACCAACCTATGTTTCCGCGAATAAACGATTGATTGACAGATTTATTTAAGACTGTCATTCAAACTATTAGCTCAAGTAATTCTCAAACGCAAAGTATGAAAACCTTGCTTATTAATTTTGACAGTGGATTTCGTAATTATAACAAAATGAAGAAAATACAGCCACTATGAGCTTTACACTTATAAAAATGCCACATCTTACATAAATTTAAAGATATTGAAGTTTTTTAAATTCTCAGAATAAGAACACCAACGCCCACTATTTTATGTAAAATCACGATTGTGTAATAGGTCTCTTGAGAAAAGTTTGATCTATTCGATGTTTAGTAATAATAAAAAAATAGCTTATTCTAGGAATTATGTGTCCACATGTTTAGAACTTAAAAGGGTAAAAATTAAAGTTCAAAAAGTTTTTTAGTTAAATATGACATAAGACATTGCATTAATTACCGAAGCGGACAACTCGAGGTATGCACTAGTACATGCACAGATAGATGATAGATTAAAAAAACTCTATAATTGTACACCATCCTACTACAAGAGGGTAGGTACATAAAATGTCAGATATTTAGTTTACAAAAGGCGGCCTTATTGCCAATTAATTATATCTTAACTAGCTGATCCGGCGAACTTCGTACCGCCATATTTATGACCCACGTAACATCGTTTACGTTTTTGTGAATCTAAACCATTCCCAGATCCCCTTGAACACACACAAAAAATTTCATCAAAATCGGTCCAGTCTTTTTTGTGAATCTAAACCATTCCCAGATCCCCTTGAACACACACAAAAAATTTCATCAAAATTGGTCCAGTCGTTTAGGAGGAGTTCAGTCACATACACACGCACACAAGAAATATATATATTAAGATATATATAAATCTCGTGTCACAATGTTTGTCCTCAATGGACTCCTAAACCACTTAACGGATTATAATAAAATTTGCACACCATGTGCAGTTCGATCCAAATTGAGAGATAGGATAGTTTAAATCTTTTTTTACGCAATTTTAATTTATTGCTAAGTATTGTATATGTCGGAGTGAGGGTATCCAAATAATAAAAGTGATACAAACATTTGCCACTATCGAACACTACGGAACACTCTATATAAAGCGGCGCGATCGGCAACAGGACACAGTTCTCTTCAGATCTCGCGACGACCATATCTATTATTTGATTTGCGATTTATTGTATCTCTGTGTTTTATATTGTGTGTATGAGGCGATATTTATCAGTGGGGGAATTACTAGCCTAGGTGGCGAATTCCACAGGGCATCGCGGAGGGGTGAGCGTTGCCCCAATCCCCTCATGGGGGGTTGCTGATGGTGTTTAAGTTAATTCGTATCCGTTTAGTAGTGATTAGTGTTTGGCTTTGGTCCAGATTGGCTGTATCTGTCATTCATGTTCTCGTTTATTCTTGTGTCTCCGACATATATAAATATGGCGGTACGAAGTTCGCCGGGTCAGCTAGTTGTAATATACTCAAAAATATTTTATTCATATAGGCACTTATTTTACAGGCACTTATGAATAGTCAATATTTAATATTAAAAAATCGAGTGATTCTAGTCGCCAGTTCCAAGTGCAGCCTACCCTTCATGGAGAAGAATCTGGCAAGAAACTCCGTTGTTGCTCCTTTTAAAAAATAATAATACGGTTTACAATATTTTTTTCACTAAGAGACTTGAATGAGAACGAAGTCGACCAAAGAAAACAAAATAAAAGGTTTGGAGTCATTGCTGCACAGCCATGAGCTAACCTATCATGCGCCGTTCTTACTGATAGCTGCAAGATTTTTACATTGTTATATTGTGACATTGTATTGTTATATTGTGAGGTCCACTTATGGAAAATAAAATCCAAATAGCACTTTCACTCACAGTCAAATTTAAAAAGATGTAATATGTCCAAATATAAAATAATCAATAAATGTCACAAATGTAAAATAGAGCAAGACGCATGGATCAGCCATCGACCCATTCAACCATAGTTGAGCTGCGCACTCAGGCCGCACGGCAAATCATCAGGTCAATATCAAAGAAATTAATAATTAATAATAATCATAGTCGACAAGGTGCTCATATAGATATATCAGTATTTCAATTATTCTAAAAATGAAAATAAAGTACCTTTGGCATTCAGCAATGATAATTATCACATTGAGTATGGAGCATTAAAATCTTCAGAAGTGTCTTGAAGGAGTAACTGGTGTATGTATTGATTAAATTATCAAAATCTGGTTGAAAACACAAGATACAATTCTACTGTAGTGTAGGCATTCACGAGTCTTACAGAAACACATACAGATTCTGCCTCAGATATGAGAAGTCAATTTCATTGATGACCAATGACGTTGTCCAAAGCATCACTCTACTCAATACATTGCTGCATTGGTCCAAGGTATACTGCATGTAAATTGTATTAATTTGTTTGATGGGGTACCCGTAAATATGATGCCCGTGCCTCGCAGAGCACGTTAAGCCGTTGGTTCCGGTTGTCATGAACATCTATGTCAATCGTTATTGGAAAGTCAGTACCTTCAAATATACAGAAAACTAGTTCAACCATGAAACAAGTGCCGCGTACGCATCCCGCTTTGAAGATGTGTTTCTCTGTACTCACCCGAAAGGACCCAAAATGTCCCGCGACCCGGCCGCCCATTATATGAAAAAGTCCAAGGCGTTCGTGAGCAAGTGGGTGAATAATTCAGAAACAAAAACCGTCGATGACTTACCAGATCGTGGCAAATCGAAAAAGACGTCCGTCGCAGAGGATAACGGATTGTGCAGTTGTTTGCCAAGAATGCTTTATTACCATTCCGTTCTGGGCTAGAACAGTTGAAGAAAAAGGGTTTAATTATATCACTTCACACCATCCAAAGGCGTTTAGTTGTAAATGGCGTGAAATATCGAAGCACTGTGAAGAAACCTCTCCTTTCTGAAACGCATATTGAAAAAAGGCGTGTGAAAACAAAGACCGTGATTGGGTCAAGATCATTTTTTCCGATGAAGCTTCATTTTGGGCAGCCGGTTACTCGACTCGAGTTTGGACTCTGGCTGACAATAGACTGATGGTACGAACCGTGAAACACCCTTTAAAGGTGCATGTTTGGGGATGCTTCTCAAAAAAAGGTTTCGGAAATTTGCACTTGTTTACGGGTACTTTGGATGCTGAGAAGATGACGAAAATTTATGAAAATACATTATTGCCGTCGGCTAAGAAGATGTTTCCACACCAAAATGATTTCTGGATTCTGAAAGAGAATAATGATCCTAAACACCGAAGTTGGCTCTGCACCACTTGAAAAGCAGAACATGGTATTAAAGTTTTGGATTGGAACTCACAGTCTCCTGATGCCAATCCAATGAAAATGTTTGGGCGTGGATAAAGCTTAAACTAAGGGCCATAGCTGACCTTACTCGTGAACTGAAGTCCGCGTGGAGGTCTTTACCTCGCAGCTATGCTGAAAAATTGGCGAAAAGTATGCCGCGAAGATGCCAAGCGATTATGGAAAATAATGAGATTGGACGGGGTATTAATTTATAGCATCAATCAGCAATAAAAACTTAATTGATTACAATTTAACGTTTGATATTTATAAGATTTTCATAAAATTTTTGCCGGTCACACTCTTTTCGTACATAGTGGATCTAATGATGGTGTAGAGGAGAGAAAAAATATCATCCCCACTTTACGTGCAGGGGAAGTACATCAAAAATTTTTTTTTCGTGATTGTATTTTGGCACTTTGTCGACCTGGTAATTACACATATCCATACAAAGTTTCATCTTTCTAGCACTGTTTGGAAGGTAAGCCGAGGACGGACGGACATGACGAAACTATAAGGGTTCCGAGACGTGAACTATGGAAACCCAAAAATGAATTAATGTTCGTTAATCTTACTAAAACTCGACAATGGCGCGATTGATTTGGTTAATTTTCTTGATTGATTTTGTTAATAACTTCTAAAAAAAAGTCTTGAAATATATGTGGAAGTCCAGGGAATGTTTAAATGGTAAGAAAAACGAAAAAAATAACAGAAAAAAACAACAACTTCCTTTTGAGAGACTCAGACGAAGTTGCGTGGGCCAGTTAGTTAACATTATATTATTTTTTTAATCATTTTGAAAAGGAAAAACACTTAAAGTCACAAACAAAAACATAATATGACAAAACCATTTAAATTGTAATCAAATTCAAAAGTCATTGTTTTTTTATTGTATCTGTTCCTTTTCTTTATTCAACTGCTATTTGCGGCTCTGTCAATAGTCCCTTCGACAGACAAGTACCACTGGCAGGTATACCACATTAAGTAGGTACTAGACATTAGTAGTATTAGTAGCAACTACTTTACAGTATACATATAGTATAAATTATATTTTAAACCAAATTTGATTAAAAATATAGTTATGTATTTTAAAATTTTAAAGAAGAGTCCTACGATATTAGCACGGACACCAGCAGCTGATTGTTAGGGTTTAGAGAGACAAAACTCCTCACAATGTAATATATTTGAAAATGTAAACAAATAAAATAAATATTTTGTCGCATTGAGAAGTGGTGATTTCTGTATCAATTCCTTATTATTATTTATTTATCATTGCTAGTAATGATATATGACTCATCGTTTATCAATAGCCACTGCAACACTTATGTTGTACTAGCTAACATAAGTGTTGCAGTGGTTATAGATATTTCGACTATTCATTGTATCCTGTATCCATGACTATGATTTGTATCCTGGTACCTAATTATGAGCATGTTACGTACATGGTTTTGTCAAAACAAATCTTTGAATAGTCAAGAACTTAGAATTTTATTACTGAAGATATAGATATTAACTTTGATAAAGCTTTTAACTGCTCGCACAGCACAGAAAATATCATATTGTTTGAAGAATAGAGAAATATAGATACCCATTACCTCCACTCATGCTTTTTGTTTTCAAGTAAGGAAAGTAGACAAAGTCTTTCATTATAAGCATTGTCTAGTTCTAGACAACAAGGAGAGATTGACATGTCTTTCTACCAATAAATAGGATTAAGAGTGTTCCGAGAGAAGAAACCAAACAAAGTAGTCATTCATTGTGTCAAACTATTATCATTTTGTTACAATGTTTTGAATAGGCTTGAACAATAATTGTAGTATATACTTTATATTCAGGTTTGATATTTTTTCTTCATTTTATGACGCAATTGTTCTGGTATCATCTTCATCCATCACACTATCGCAGTACACTGCTGGACATAGGTGTCCCAAATCACACGCCACTCGGTTCGATCTTCGATTTCTCTTGCGTTCCTTGATATATACTAAGAATTGCAAAAGAAACAAAACTTGAAAATCGATAAAGATCATTGATGAAATTAATTTTGTCAATGTATCTTCTCGTAGTGCTTAAATTCTATTATTTCAAAGTTGAAACTATTATTTACATGTACTTCCTAAATATTATTGGCCTTATTCAATTTATACATATTCACTACGTATGTACATCATGAAAAAGAAACTCATATTCAAGCACTCATTCACCCGGTTTCCCTTAGAATCAGTGCTCATCATTTGAACAGGTCAATGCAATGAAATCGCAAAAAAATGATTCCAATATTCAGAAAGCGAGAAACGAATGGCCACCCAGTTATTGTCAGCTCTCATACAGTTGCCAAATGGACAGTGCTCGTTCAATTTCGATACTTTTACAATACAATAGATGTGAGTAAGGCGTGTTCACTCACCTGTCAAATTAAAAAAGAACTTGCACATTCAAAATAAACTATAGGCAATGTACACACTGTATCTATTCAAAACGATGAACACATGCCTACATTTGTGCATAGGGTACGTTCATACGTAGGTATATTGTGTTGTCTTTATAAGCTTTTTGTAGGTTACATGGCCTCTTGCATGAGATAGATAAGGTGAGTGAATGATGAAAACTGAATTTAAAGATTGCCTGATTAAACATTGCATGTAGATGCTGCCTGATATTTTCCTGGGGCATGGGGCACAATATTAGCAGATATACTTCATTAAAATTTAAAGTAATAACGTCAATAAATCATTGAAATAAATATTTCTTAAAAGCATAAGTAATTATCGTTACGTTATCGTCCTATATATGCAAAGAAAATTTCCATATTACTATCTTATAGAGCTATTGTTACAAATCTTCAAAATAATAATATAACTTATAATTCCTTCCTTTAAATAAGCCTTTTTCAGATCTATAATTGAACGAAGTTAAGATGACGCATAAAATTGCTTCAAACGACTTGCTTACTTCTTACATAAAATTTTAAATGTAAATAAGGATTATGCTTTTATGTAAATCATTGGAGAACATGGAATATATAAATATAGCTTAGATTAATTTCATATCTATATTTGTATGGAAATGTAATAGGATCAGGGCCGGATCTACCATATGGCTTTTTGGGCTTAAGCCCAGGGCCTCGTGGATACCAGGGGCCCCCAGCTCAGTCAAGTTAAAGTCAAAAATAGACGATAATGCGTGTCAAACGGAACGGGGATTTCCCCATCGATTATTTACGGACGACAGTATGTTTTCTTAATTTTCTAGAGTTGTAGATACTGCTTCAACAATTTTACACGTTACGATTTAGTATTTTAATAACGATTTTGCTCACATATTAAATAATATAACACACACAAAAGGTACAACCATTTATACCACATATTTTGAAACTCGCGACTGCTCGCAAGGGAATCAAAACCTAAAAGCTGCTTCCTGTTGACATAGAAAATTGAAATTTGGTAAGAAGCAATAGCTTAACAGCACAAGTAACAGAAAAATTCTGAAAACTGTTACTTATATACCTACGGGTTTGTACGGAACCCTCGGTGCGCGAGTCCGACTCGCACTTGGCCGGCTTTTAGGTTTCCGTGCCAAGGCAAAAAACGGAACCCTTATAGATTCGTCATGTCTGTCTGTCTGTCTGTCCGTCTGTCCGTCTGTCCGTCCGTATGTCACAGCCACTTTTTTTCGAAACTGTGAGACCTATAATGTTGAAACTTGGTAAGTAGATGTATTCTGTGAACCGCATTAAGATTTTCACACAAAAATAGACAAAAAAACAATTAGGGGGTCCCCATACCTAGAACTGAAATTAAAAAAAAAATATATTCATCAAACCCATACGTGTGGTACCTACCATCGTACCATACGTACCTACCATCTATGGATAGGTCTTCGAAAATGATATTGAGGTTTCTAATATAATTTTTTTCTAAACTGAATAGTTTGCGCGAGAGACACTTCCAAAGTGGTAAAATGTGTGCCCCCCCCTGTAACTTCTAAAATAAGAGCATGATAAATCTAAAAAAAATATATGATGTACATTACCATGCAAACTTCCACCGAAAATTGGTTTGAACGAAATCTAGATTTAGAAAAATGGATTTTTTTACGGTGATTACATCATTGTTAAATATTGACGCAGTCGGGTTTTTTATTTTTAATGATTTGTACTTGTTATGCATATAACTGCATGTTATTAGAATATTCTGTCAATACCACTGATGGAAAATTATAGTTCTTGATCATTTTCATTTCAATTTACATCATGACATTTAATCTATACCATGTTTCTTCATGCTACTGCTCTGTAAAAATATATGAATCATAATTCACATTTATTAAAATTATGTTATCATTGTTAACTTCAACCTTAAAACAAACGGAACGAAAATCGGTGCGTGAGACGAGTTGTTGCAAATTGTTTTTTATGTGATTGACAAGTTTATTGAATGTTGCCAATGTTCAAATCATAATCGAGTTTTTATAAATGCTCTTTCTTTATTTTTGAATAATCAATCATTAGTTAGTGATTTCGAATGACGCATGCAATAATAAATAATTATTGCATGAATTCAGTAATAGTACAAGAACCTTGGATTTTAATAAGAAGCGCACATGATTAAAAAAATCATTCAATATTTTACCCCACTTTGCGTCATGTTTTTATCATACGGCAAGCAAAATTCTTTTAAAGTAAATTCAATATGCAAGCATCGCTTAAAATCATTTTGATTTTTGAGATTTTTCTGAATCTGATACGGACATTATAAAGTTGCTCAAAATACATCATTTATTTTATTTATTCTAAAAACTAAAACATTATCTCGGATTATTCTGGGGCAAAAATTTGAATCCCCTTTACTCACGACAAATAAATTTTCGTAGGTGTGAAGAGTAAACCGATAATGTTTTTAAACTGAAATAGCAATTATAGTTAACGGTTATATAATATGAAAAGTAAAGACATACAATACTTATAGCTGATGTGCAGTGTTAAGTCCTGAAATTGCAAATAAGTTTAATTCAGCAATGTTCCGAGGTTGTCTGGTCTTCTCTGTAAGTAGTTATCCCGTGGCGTAGTTCTCCACACATTTTGCAGGTTTCGTCGACAACGAACCAATTAAAGTCACGGTTTCATCATCGCGAAACCCGAATTATATGCGGATTCTTCTTTGACTGTTTTCATTTCTTCATTTTTCTGCAAGTTAAGTAGATTTTTTCTAAATAAAGTTTTGGAAAGAAAATAAACAAATTGAAAGTTTTCACAATAAAAATGTTCGTAGCTTTTAAACGTTCGGTCGGCAGATTGACTAATTATTTCATTAGTCTCGTTGGTCTCGCGGTTGGCGTGAGCGACTGCTGATCTCGGTCTCGGGTTCGATTCCCGGGTCAGACCAAATGTTTGTATGATCTGCAAATATTTGTTTCGGAGTTTGGGTGTTTTCTATGTATAAAATGTATGGATTTACAAAAAAAAGTATATGTATTTATATCAGTTGTCTAGTACCCATAACACAAGCTCTGCTGAGTTTGGGACTAGATGGCGTTGAGTGTAAGATGTCCGAAATATTTATTTATTAGGTAAGGGTATTTATTAATATAATATACTCATGATGTGAGCAGCTGCTTTGTGGAGCTGTGATATGTGTAAATATTTCTAAACTAGACATGCAATATTTTAAGTTTGGTTAGTGCCACAGTGTGATGATGCCATACATGATTGATTACAATAATTTATCGTGGTATATAATTAACAGATTCAGTTTTTTTTTGTCCTTGACATAGGTGGTTTTGAGACGTCCCAATAAAATGATACAAATATATGGTAAGTTATACAAGGTTTCAACAAGATCTATAATTTAAAAGTTAATGTTATAGTGAAATCATAATTACACAAATATATCTATTTATACATAATTCTATGTAAATGTTCACATAAGATATAACGTGAATAAAGGACTATAAATAAACGTATCGATTAAATAAACATCCAATTAGTGTACCTATATTACAACAGATGTGTAAGAATAAGTAGAGCAGTAACAATTACTTGAATAGATAGTTCGCCTGTTGTCGTCCGTCTGTCGTACAAGATTAACGGACATTTAAGCATTTCCTCTCTCAACAGATGACCAATTGTTCGTTCTCCCATAACGGCAGCTAAAAGTTTTCCCATTTATTCAGTGCTCATACGTCAAGTCGGTGTAGCGGGTGGTGTGGTTTGCGGAGGTATACGGGGAGGGGCGGCGGCGGGCCGACGCGTTCCGGCGTGATAAGGCGGCAGGCCTATTGTCGCGGCGTCGGCGCACGTTTCCTCCGCTGCCGTCGAGCCTACAGCATTGTTCCCCAACGTAATGAACAAACTTATTCCCGAGGCTAATGCAGCAAAAGCGCTGCCGACTGCCGAATTCACTCTAAGCGTTATCTCTTTGAATTGTCAACTTGTTATATTACACGCACCAAGCAACAATGTGTCTATAACAGTCCGAAACCCATCGGCCCAGTTTTGTTTGAATAGTGTTAGATGGAGTATTGAATGTGTACTCACATTAGCACAATTTAGTGAGGGGTTGTTTGACAAGAGACCCGGTTTCTATCAAGATTGAAATTTAGTTAAGTGCTTATAAAGTGTAATTGACATGTGTGTGTGCGACACTTATATATTAATACCTATATTGTCTCTTCGTAAGTTGACCTATCTATATCTATTCTCTATACTAATATTATACATGCGAAAGTTTGTAAGTATGGATGGATGGATGGATGGATGTTTGTTACTCTTTCACGCAAAAACTACTGAATGGATTTGGATGAAACTTTACAGTAATATAGCTTATACATCAGAATAACACGTGATAACCGACATATACGCGGGCGGAGACGCGGGCATCAACTAGTATAATATAGTTTGCAATCTATTTTGACCGGATGAAGATAATGAATAATTTATAAAGCTTAAAATATGGTTGCAATATTGAATTGTCTAGATGAGTGATAAAGTGACGCGCTTTAAAATAGATAGTCGTTGAGGTTTAATAAGCCAGCGTGTGATAGTTGGTCAAAACCTCCTTTCGAAGGAGAAGCTTATGTACATTAGTGGGAATGGTTATTGTGATGTATAAAGTTTAGGTACACTTTTCGGGTAACGATGTATAGATTTTGTAGTGTCTAGTCAATGATATCCATAGATTTTAAGCAAAAAACGCATTCTTAAGCACACTTCTTGAAACAAATAATCACAGGATTATAAAACGCTTTCTTAAGCACACTTCTTGAAACATATAATCACAGGTTTATAAAAGCGTTATGGTAAGTAATTATAAAGTTTAGACGGAAGACGCTGCTTTGCATCTGCCAAAATACTAAAATCCCCAATATTGTTCACCTAATCTTTGAGTGGTTTTTAGGGTTCCGTAGCCAAATGGCAAAAAACGGAACCCTTATGGATTCGTCATGTCTGTCTGTCCGTCCGTATGTCACAGTCACTTTTTTCCGAAACTATAAGAACTACACTGTTTAAACTTGGTAAGTAGATGTATTCTGTAAACCGCATTAAGATTTTCACACAAAAATAGACAAAAAATAATAAATTTTGGGGGTTCCCCATACTTAAAACTGAAACTCAAAGTTTTTTTTCATCAAACTCATACGTGTAGGGTGTCTATGGATAGGTCTTCAAAAATGATATTGAGGTTTCTATTTTCATTTTTTTCTAAACTGAATAGTTTTCGCGAGAGGCACTTCCAAAGTGGTAAAATGTGCCCTCCCCCCTTTAACTTCTAAAATAAGAGAATGATAAAACTAAAAAAATATATGATGTACCATGTAAACTTCCACCGAAAATTGGTTTGAACGAGATCTAGTAAGTAGTATTTTTTAATACGTCATAAACCGTAAACCGCAATTTACCTTTTAAAAAAAATACACTATTATTAAAACATCGATCAAAGTTGCAACGAACTACAAGAACTTTTATACTATGTTACTTGCTGCTACGGAACCCTTCATGGGCCAGTCTGACTCTCACTTGGCCGCTTTTTTTTTTAATGTATGGCTTCGCCAAAATTACTCTACTCTGCCTGATGGAAAGCATAAGCAGAAATCAGGAGTGGTGGTCACCATACTCCATTGCGGCCTAGTAGGTTTTTGCATCATTGAGCCTCCGGTCTCGCACTCACCAACGAAACACGACAGCACGAACGCTGTCATTTTACGTTGATCTTCTGTGCGAGGGTAGTACCGTCCCGGTCGAACCGGCCCGTTAGTGTTGAAATCAGCGTGGCTCTACAAACTTGCTTAGTGATACGGACTAAGTACTAAGCTATAGCTTGAGTCCATTCTCATCCAGGACAAGTCTATAATTGTATGATGGGTACAATAATTTTATTTTATGTCCAAAAGTCATATATATCATAATACTTTTATATTTAGAAATATATAAGATTTTGTCAGCAGTTTGGTTACATAGCACGTACTCTGCTTAATTTAGGATCTTAGGGCCTTGTGTGGGATAACTAAACTAGAAAGCTGACAATTATATTTGAAAAAATGCCGTATTGAAATTTTTTTTCTATTTAGATCAATATCCTTTCAATCATTATCAATTCTATGTTTATAATGTACATTTTTGCGTAAGTACTCATTAAAAATAAAATTATGTTATTTCGTACATTAAAAAGGTATCACTATGAGTGCCGTGCCTAATTTTTATGTTCATTACACTCAACATAGTAAAATAATTTATTCTTTTTTCACTTTGCTTGCTTCACAAGATATCTAACTGAACTCTTAAGGATTTTGTCAAATGCCACTCGAAATAGGTGTAAAAGGATAGACGAGTAAAAATTTTTATGTTAACAATACGCACACTCACTAGTAGTCACTAGGTTAATTAATTATCTCAAGTTTCAATAAACAAATCTTATATAATACTAAAAGACCTTCCCTTAGTAACCTTTCTCATCGTATTTATAGACTGTTTATTGGTATTATGAAGCAACAATATGCAGATGTCTTGCTATTCGATTAGGCAATTGTGTATTTATTTTTATTAATGGTCCTTCGGTGAAGGCGGGTCTTTAGCATCTATTATCCACCTAACACCCGTTAAAATACAACCTCCCCGCCGCTTCCCCTAGGTATTATACATTCTCTGTGGCACCAAAATTTCGTATTCATTCGAATATATTCAAAAATATCCCATAGTAGTAGCTCTCCATTTTCAATGAAGAAAAAATTCGAGACGACCCGGCAATAGCTAGGAAGGGAGAAAATCGTATTTCGATCGAAAAGAGGGGCAAATCTTTTATGTAATATGAGATTGTCATCGCGATTATTACAGGCAAATAGAATACGCCGGATCAGTAAGTAGGTTATCTTCTTGCTTCCTTTGGCCGGAATCACTTTATTGGATGTTGTCAGGTACTCACTTTATTTTGCGTTTGTCACCTTTAAATAACTAGAAAGAAATGTTTTCGACAAATGACTCTCATTTGGGCTTCCTCTTCCCTTCCTCTTTGGAAATATTTTGTTTTGTTTAGATACGGTTTTAAATGAAGTTACAGTTCGTATTTGAGGTAATACTAATATTCTATGTCTCTATCTAATATCTAACAATGTCTCTCGAAACTTTGTATGAAAAATAATATTTTTTTCATCCCACCAGCTCGTAAAGAGTATTTTTGCCCTTCGATATCTGAGTGCAAAAGCCGTTTTTATTCTCTAGAGGAATAAAGTAAATTGAATTTAGAACATCGCTCGAGTGCACTAAGTTTGTGAATTCAAAACATCATTAAACCTATTTACTTCTACCTCCATGGTGCCGAATTAATCATTCAATATTTTTTAATTTGTTAAAAACTCAGACTCGGAACCTTCTTGGTGTAGTTTTTTTTAATTTGTTCTGCCCGCACCATTTTCTTCTTAAGTAACTATAGCAACTTAACTTTCCATTTTTCTTAATTTATCTACACATCCATACAAATAAATAAAATTGAAATGTCTGTTAGTAATATTAAAATAACCGCTTTTTACCAAATATATTAATATACACGGTAAATATACTAAAATATTTTTTTTTATAATTTCTGTTACATTGTCTGTCAGTCTGTCTGTCTGTCTGTTTGTGTGTTTGACGGGACTTTCACTGGCAGATAGCTGATAATCTAACGAGTAACTTAGGCTATTTTTTTAGACTAGCTTTGTCCCGCGGTGTTACTCGCGGTACGACAAAAACCGCGATAAGACCGCGGGGTTGAGCGAGTACCTAAGTATTTTTGAAATAATTTAAAAATTAATCTGTAATACTTACCTATCATAATGTAGTACCTAATACATATTAATACCTAAACTGAAATAAAAGTATCTTGTGATTGTTAATGCTTTTTTTGCATTTAGTTGTTTCCTCGCTGAGGTGGAATGAAAAGTTACGTATTGCACTCGAGTGCAAAGATTTTTCACCTCGTGATCTTTTGATTACCTCGCTGACGCTCAGGATTCTAATTTTTGAATTCAATTTGAGAATCCTTCGCTTGCTCGGTCATTAAAATTGAGCACGCGGTTAAAAACAACTTTGCACTCTTGTATAACAAACAAATAACTATTTTTATAGATATACTAGTATACACACTAAATACTAGTAGTAAAAATTTTATTAGAAGTTAGGATTTGAGATCTTCTTAGTTTAAGTAGTACGTTAAATTAAAAGTTGAAGAAAAATATAATTATTACCGTATAACATATATATGTATAGCATACTGTGTAGTATACCTACGTGTTAAAATAAATAAAAAAACATGGAAGTCAGTTAAGTAGGCGAATGAATGATTGTGTTTCTTTTTCCTTACAGAGGAATCAAAACTTTTATCGCTCGTCGCGTGACATCAATTTGTGAGAAAACGCTTTTCCGTCGGCGTTGAGTCGAATTACTACCAAACAAATACCTGTCGCGGCGTTGTTATCTTTAAGTTTATAAGAAAACTGTGAATTTCAGTGGAAAAGTTACCGCTACGTCAATTTATTATAGTATGTTGTAATTTCGATAAAATTTGTAACTTTAGACATGAATTCATTAGTGTGTTTAACTTTTATTGTATATTCATAAAAAAAAAAGAAATAAAAATTTAATGTGCTGATAAAAATAGTAAATGTACAAATAATATATTTCTCTTGAACTTGAAACATCCCGTCTGGTCAGCGTGATATGTGTAGAACAAAATCTACTTTCTCCCTATAAAGCCTCTCCTTAGAGTTATACATGTTAAGGGTGGATTAGAAATACGAAGTAAAAGCAATAAATGAAAAATCTTACATTTGTATTACTGTTGCATAAATAGTCTGCTACAAAATGCAGATACAGATAACATAAGCGAACAAAGTTATGCATCGATGCATTAATTGCGATGTGTGAAGCGCGAAAGTCGACGCAGCTACGATCTGAGATGCTGTATGCGGGAGCAGATGTGCGGAAGAATCACAGATTATTAGCTGGCTCATACGTGAAGCGGCTGCAACGACATATTCATATTTAAATGTCACATTACGGCTGCAACCAGTGAGAGCTAACTCATGTGTGCTCAACGACGCCGTTCCCTTAACTAGGATAAAATGTGCCGAGCTGAAGAATTACATAGTTGTTTTTACATGGCTTCTTCTGTGTCTGCACCTCGTAGTAAGCTCACGAATAATAGTCTTTGTATGAAGTAACAATTTGGGAATGTCGGTTCAATTCTAATCGGGGTATAAGGTTTATTCATTTAAAAATATACACATATACACATCCACTCTTTCACACCCACATGGAGGCACTCATACACGCACACACACAATTTCACATACACATATACACTCACACACACGCACACTCAAACGCACGCACACTTACATACACACACTCACAAACTCACAACACATGTACCCGCTTTGTTTTCTTTTGCTTCTTATTGTAAGAAGGATACTAATCCTCACGACACAGGGAATTCTAGTGTGGGGCTTAGTGTATATTATACAGGTGTAAAGTTTAAATCATGAAAACAATAAAATTATTATTATTTTAGAATTATTTCAATAAGTGTGAATTAATTAATTTTTTAGACTAGTACTAGCTGTAATAGTATTGTACTCG
Organism: Diaphora mendica; assembly: GCA_949125395.1. Taxonomy (NCBI): domain Eukaryota; kingdom Metazoa; phylum Arthropoda; class Insecta; order Lepidoptera; family Erebidae; genus Diaphora; species Diaphora mendica. The sequence goes on along the minus strand of OX421310.1, from coordinate 34,739,065 downwards.
TAGTAGCTGACACCAAATAATCTTGGAAGTAATAAAGGTTAGGAAAAAGACGATTAATTTATCAAAATAGAAAAAGCATCTCTCCCTATGAGCCTATGAGATGCAACTTTTGAGTACAGTTTTTCTTAGTTAAAAAAAAACTAAGTTAAGCGGACTAGGTAAATAATTTTTCGCATTCATGCTACTTGAAGAAGATATTATTGTCTTTTTTGTGACTTAATTGTTATCTGATAAACTATCTTCGATCGTATTATAGTATTGACATATAAAACTTATTCCAAAATTAAATTGAAGTTACACAAACGCCTTTATTAGACTTTGTATTACAATAAATAAACCGGCTTTTAGTAATGTATGTATTTGTAAACAAATAGATAACAAGATGTTTTTATTAGAATGGTTATCAGACCTTGTGTCAATAATAAAGCCAATTACAAAATGTTGCAAGTAATTGGAACAGAAACCATTTTATTAGAACCGTGTGAAATATTTCTTTATAAAATATAATCACTCGAATGTAGTTTTAGTAAATTAATTATCATGTCGATGATATTATCCTTACCACTCGCTGTAGGATTTTCGAAAGCTTTGATTTAATGAAACCCTATTGAGAAGGAAAGATTAAATTTTTCAACATCTCTTTGAAATCTTTTCTTGTGTTGCATCGTCGACAGACGCAATAGATACAGTATACAATCATTCGTATAGTAGGACTGAAGACTTAAAAAGTAAATTGGATGATATTCTGCTCAGCTGTAACATTAAATTAGGAGTAAAATTGGTGGGAATAATCTATTCAGTAGCTATATAGGCACCGGGATGTAAATAAATTTACTTTGTACAGAAAAATTGTGTTCGTAAACTTAATTTCGCTAGACCGGCAAGCGTTTCTTCGTATTTTTCTAGACAACCTCAGAGACGATAATTATTGGAAAGCTTCTTTTATGGTCGGTAGTTAATGTTAGATATAAAACTGTTTATGTATCTAAGTATGAACTATGTTTAAGGAAATAAAAGAAGCGATATGATTTCAAGTTATATACTTTTTTAAAGTTATGCTCTTTTTCATTTCGAAATGTTTATTTTCAACAAATCCGATTTCGGTTAATGACATACGAGGGGAATATATTTTAGTGATATTTCGATTAAATCTACAAAACATCTTTTTTTATTTATTTATATGACTTTATTGGATATTTAAAATGAAAATATAATAAAACAGTGTACCAGGTTATGTAAATTGAAATACTGCCGTATTAGAATTCTTAAGATTCTAATAAAAAATATGAAAACAACGACACTGGTAATATGCTATTCGAATGAATCCAAAAATAATCTTTCGGAAAACACGAACTCAAACGACTGCCATTGTTCAAAGTTTTCATACTGCTTAGTGAAAAGTTAAAATAACAAAGTCAACGCAATATTAAACAAATCGTTCTAAGTAAAAATAATTCACTGGTATTATTTTAATAGACATTTATAAACCAAACGAGAATAATTTCGAAGTTACGCCATAGACTTTGAAATCCAACCACAATAAATGTCTTAGCGGTTTGTTGAATCGATAGACTAAAATCTAAAAGCGTAACAGACTTGTAAACAATAAAAATATATTCTTTAAATGTCACAACTATAAGACAAAGGGATAAAAATGCTGCTTGCAATTTTGAGGTACGTCAACGACTCAATCCCGCGCCGCTCCGGGGAGCTAAACCGAATTTATGGTCTGAAAATTAAAGTTAAATTGGATGTTTCCGAGTTATTTTTAAGCATTTGCATTTAGTGGTTAATTCAGATGAAATGAAATTTATACTGAGTGTATTTTATAATGACGTAGGTCGTGCTATATCTGTGAGATCCCTTTGAAAGACATTGCTTTTAATGAGACATGTTTTAAAGTAAAATTAATTGTTAGTATGATCGATAACGTTCTAAACGCATATATCAGACAGACAGTTTCAGATAGAATACACCTGATGTCACTGATAGGTTGAAAATATTGGTGAAATGATTGTATCCTTCGATAGGAGGTTTTGGCCTACTTTATCATGCTGTACAGACGGATTGGTGTAGAGTTTTTTTTTTTATAGAATAGGGGGCAAACGTGCAAACGTATCACCTGATGGTAAGCGATTACCGCCGCCCATGGACACCCGCAACACCAGTGGCGTTACAAGTGTGTTGCCGGCCTTTGGGAGATGGGGAGAGGGATGTGGGGAGGGGTTGGGGTATGAGCCTTCGGTATCCTCACTCACTGGGTGAAACACAGCACAAGCGCTATTTCACACCGGTTTTCTGAGAGGCAGTGGTATCACTCCGGTCGAGCCGGCCCATTCATGCCGAAGCGTGGCTCATGAGCAAATACGGTATTTTAGAATTTAAAAGCAAACCGTGAGTGGAGGAAAACGTAGAATAAACTGTTAAGATTACTTTTGTACACCGTGTTGACACAGCGAGCTTTTATCACCCCTCTTTATGGAGGAAAATCTCTGACACATATTTAAATAGGCAAACAATACCGCCGCGAGAACAAATAGACATAGATTGTTCAAAGTTTTATTTTATCTGCTATAAAAGGTATCTTGTGTTAAAATAAAATCTAAATTGGAAAAATGAAACGGAGAATTATTGGACAGTTTTACTGGGAAGATGAAACACTTTAAACTCGCAAATTTATAAAAAATAAAGGTGACACAATTTGTTATTGTTACTGTGTCTATTAACAGTATTGGAGGTTTGAGGTTATAAGGAAAAGGCCAGATACGGGCTCTTGTTCTGTCTACCCTGAAGTAGTAAAATTTGAAGAATTATTTTTAAACATTTACCGAACTGTTAAAAACTTAATCGGAAGTAAGTGAAGCAATATTTATGTTGTAACTGTAGAGTTCTTTATCCATAGGATAAGGAAAACAGAGTAAGCATTTGTTTTTAATCACAAATAATATCTTCTTTAAAAATATGGGCTTTAGGTATGTGGTGAAACGAGTATTTTTAGGGAAGGGAGATATCAACAAGTGTTGATCGTACGATGCATGATGCCAAAACTTGTCATAGGTTATTTATTTCCTTTAAGAACTCTCTACGAATAGTATCGTATTCCTTGTAGGGTTAATAATGCGACGTAATAAAGCAACCATTACTGTTTTCAAATTTATTGCATACTATTTCATTCGCTGTAATCTCTACAAGATATTGTCAAGGCTTTTTAAGTGCGTTTTATATTGACAATAGAAATCACGAGTTTCTATCATGTTTATTTGAAGATGCGATCTAGTTTTATTATAGTGAGCCTGGTGTGAAAGCCAATACACAACGCGTGGAGTGGTTAATGCGCCGACCGTAATATCAATAAAGAGGGTCGAAAGAAGGTGGAACAGGGGTAGTGAACACCTGTCTCCTCCTCGTGGTGTCACCTTCATGTCGACTTTGCTTCGATACTTAAAATATAGCGTGTCATTTTCTCAGCTCCGGTTACTCGTTTGTGTGTTGAGATTTGTTCCAAGAATGTTTACCAAGAATCATACCTGGGATTTAAGCTAACATGATGTATTTAAGATATTTTACAGTACTTTTTTACTTAATTGTTTTATTTATTACACAGAGCTGTTATGTTCTGTGAGTAATGTAATAGTTTTTAAATATCATTTCTTAAATTAATGTTTTTATAGTAGACACCTAATGGTATTTAATGCAAAGAAACAGACTTTTTATATATTTGCAGTGAAATCCGGAAGTGGAATGTTACCCCATTGACCGCTATATTGTCGCTATGCTGTGTTTAAACCTAGATGCTCCAAATATTATGCTAATAGATTTCTTACCATTTGCTGTTAACTCAGAAATGTGAAATTGATAAAGTTTTATTTCATGTTTTTTTAATGTTTCCAGTTTTTAGAGATATGTTTTAATTTTTCGCTATTACTGTGTAACTCTCGAAGTTTATTTGCAGGAGATTTTTAAGCCAGTGTTACACAATAACACAAAGACTAAACTGGTCTTATTGATAAGAACGTACGATCGTCCCCGGACCGCTATAATGAGAGACTCGTTCCATTACCTTTAAGGTGGGTTATATTTCTACGGTACGGTCACCGCGACGATTGCTGTCTATAATTGTATCCGTTCTTGCGACTTTCAAATATGCAGCTCCCGGTTTTCACTACCTTTGTAACGTTACTGATCCGCAAGCTATAATTTCCTTTAAACCTATGGCTTTGATCTAGACAAATTTGCATTATTGTGTTGCGTAAGTGCACCATTTTGTCGCTGTGGCTAAGGTTATTTTAAGTCTGTAATTAGTGAGATATATATCAGACTAAATTGTAGTTTCAACTCCCCTAGTGTTTGTACCAAGTCGAGATCGACTAGAGATGAAACTTTGTACTAGCCTCCGACCGCAAATAATACTATGTCTATGGAACTTTAAAACATTGGTTCCTAGTCAAGGTTTGCCAAAGAGCAATGGAACGCAGTATGTTGGGTGTCAAGCGACAGGATCACATAAGAAACACAGAGCTGCGTTCCAAAACTAAAGTTGCGGATGTGGGCAAGAAGACTGCCGGATTAAAATGGGACAGGGCCGGACACGTATGTCAAATGAATTCAGACAGGTGGGCCAAGGTCGTCGTTGAACGCTGGGTGCCTCAGGGTGGATGCCGACGACGAGGCAGACCCCGTAAAAGATGGCGCGATGATCTTGACGCCTATCACAGAGACTGGCCGGAACTGGCCTTGGATAGAGGGAAGTGGTTTGTTGCGGGGGAGGCCTTTGCCCAGCAGTGGGACACAATAGGCTCGTAAAAAAAATACTTCCTTGTGGAATCACATAATTCTGACATTTCTTGACGAATAAAGGTAACGAATACAGTCAGTGGTTATTGACCTGTTATTGCCTTTTAGATTTTATTGATATAAATTTTTAGATGTTATGTGTATCATCTATACAAAATACATGCGCATTTGTGCTATTACAAATTCAATTCAAAATACAGTTTTTATGCAGTCAAACATCACATAAAACCATAAAAAAGTAGATAAACATTATATTCTGTGATAAAATAATATTCGAGTAAGGTAAAGAAATAGAATAAAATGCTTAGGTGTTTGTAAATTTTTAAGACTCAAAGTTACCTCATAATTTTATAAAAAATATTTTAAGTTACAATGAACAAGATAGGTAGCAATGATTTTGTTTCACAATTATTTCTAATCAGTAATTAGTGATGTGATGACTGTCCGACTTTATAATTAACTAGCTTTTACACGCGGCTTCGCTCACGCAGACTTTCATCTCCTGATTTACTCCTTAGGGGTGGAATTTCAAAAATTCCTTTCTTAGTGCTCACTTACGTTATATAAAGAACCTACATGCAAAATTTCAGGATTCTAGCTTCAGCGGTTTGGGCGGTTGATCTCTGGATGTCAGTCAGTCAGTCAGTCGGTCAGTCAGTCACCTTACTATTTTATATATATAGATAGATAGATAATTGTTATTTATAAACTTGAATTACCTTAGGGATACAAATTCCTTTCTCATTTCTCCACGAAAGAACTGCATGAGAAATATAGTGACACCAAGTCCAATGTGAGTTAGTCTGTATCTTTTTAAGTAGCCATAACTTTAGGTAACTTAATCTTGATATCGTTGTTTTGAATAATTACCCAATTTTTGTATCCATGGGATTACTCAGCTTTTGTTATAAGGAAAGAAAGAGGACCAAAAACACTACTTTAATAAACTTAGTATGAAATGAATACAGCAAAATTCGTATACTATGAGAATAGAGTACCTACTCCAATTTGTAAAACTCTTGTACTTGTTTTTCTCCCTCCCCTCTATTGCTCTCTAGCCATTACGAATATCAAATTGTTAGTCTAGAATTTGAGCTGCACGCCTATTGAACAATATAGTTCCATATCACACAGCCTTTAACAGTACACTGCTGAACATAGGCCTCTCCGCAGCAAGTAGGCTTTTTCGTATTAGTTTGGTATACACACTAATATCTAGTCAAAATCAATACAAGTAAATCCAGTCCATATCAGTGTCAAGATATAGGTAAAGGTAAAAAATAAGTTGCACCCAGATATTATTAACTCGAACACCGTCTGCCAGCTATTTGAGATTCCCTGTAAAGCCGCTCTCAATGGCGTCTGGTAATAAGCTCTGCGATGGCCTATTACGTGGCTATGAGAGAGATTCGTATCGCCCAGTCTACGGATATCAGCCGTGTGCAACTTTTATGGAGTATCCACTATATTGAAACGTGAAGCTACACACAATTGCAATCGATTAGAAATAGCCGAGCTCCGACTGTCCGCAAATTACAACAATTGTTCGTCTGTCCATAGTGGTACACACACGGTGCAATTTTAGATGGTATTTATTTGTTAGCCGCATAAATAACGTGACATCACTTTATTTTAGATTGCATATTGACCGTTACCGCAACAGAATATTATTCCTGTAGTTGGATAGTGTTTTAGTTGCAAAGAATGTTATTAAGCTACTGCATAGCTTTTATCGTGGGCTTTGAGGCCTTTGAGCGCGACGACCGAATCAAGAAATTCCGTAACGTAACGAAAATAAAACCTCACAGCCGAAGCTCGCACGGATCGAGACGAGCTGCTCCGAACGACGAATCAACGAATCTGTCTGTCTCAGAGACAGACAGATTTGTTATCATATCTTAAAATGCCACACTCACCGCATGTGTGCATGTAAGTATACATGTTCAAAGAAAAAAAATATTGTGAATAAAAAAAACCCGTTCAATGACGAAGACATTTATTAGGAATAGTATAAACCTTCTATAGTATGCTGTGTACCATACCAACCATATCGCTACTTAAAAAAAAGTGATCAACGCCATCTAGTGACGATGTTGGTACCAATTTCATAGTTTAGTATTTTTCATTCACAATATTAAACATACTGCATAAACAAAAAATAAATAAATAATTATAATTGCGTAAGTTGATAAAAAATGCTATGTAATAGCTTTACCGCGGCAGTCCCCGAGTTTTTTTTTCTTTAAAGTAAAATATCTCGAAATCTTGAATACCTATCTGAAAATTCACTCTTTTAGTATCTAAAAAATATACGACAATAGACAAAAGTCATTTCTTTTCCGTATTTTTTACGATTTCTTTTAATTAGTGGTAATTTAGTTAAGTTTGGCCTCGCAAATTGTATAAAAATGATCAAACTTTGTTGAATTCTTTTTTCTGGTTTCACCTTAAACGGAACATTTGTATGGCGACTACTCTCTTGTATTCACTGATTTTTAGAGACCTTTAGAGGTTCTAAATCAACAATCCTCTTTTCTTCACCAGGATAAACACGAGTAAGCTAATGGTGCTTTGTTATTTCAAGGTTCCGGCCACGTGCTTAGTATTTCTAATCTGGATTCTAAGTAGATCTAACTCTCTGTATTCCGTAAAAGTCTATATAATCTTATTTTTTGTAGTAGGTATATCAACCGTTTTAACTTTTCGGTAATCTATATACTTTAATCTATACTAATATTATAAAGCTGTAGAGTTTGTTTGTTTGTTTGTTTGAACGCGCTAAACTCAGGAACTACTGGTCCGATTTAAAAAATTGTTTCAGTGTTGGATAGTCCATTTATTGAGGAAGGCTATAGGCTATATTTTATTTTCAAAAAAATTAGAAGTCCGTAAGAAAATTGCTATTTCGTAACCCAAGGTGTGAAATCGAAAACCTATTTTTGCGTGCGCTGCGAGAAGTATTGACAATAGAACAAAATAATGTATTACGGGTTTGTAGGTCTCATTAAGATCTACAAAAAAATCCGGAAAAACATATATCTAACTATCATGGTTTAGTCACAATAACCGCTTTTGTGTTCAAAAAAATTATTAAATCATCTGAAGATAGAAACTACTTTAAATGCGTATCGTAATATTAATCCTTATCCAAATAAAGCATTATGTTATCAAGGGTATTTATGTAGAAGTAAAATACTTTTTGTTTCATCCCATTCGGACATTTCGTTTAGAAGTTACACGAGTATACGACGCTAAGAGTTGGTACCTGATAATGAGTTATTTGCCAAAGAGTTTTAATCAACATAATACCCAATATTAATCTTTATCCAAATAGATGTGTTGTTGATTATGAGTATTTAGATCTTAGAAGAGTATAATAAATACATCTATACTAATATATAAAGCTGAAGAGTTTGTTTGAACGCGCTAATCTCAGGAACTACTGGTCCAATCTGAAAAAAAATTTCAGTGTTAGATAGCCCGTTTATCGAGGAAGGCTATAGGCTATATATCATCACGCTAAGACCAATAGTAGCGGAGCACAATGAAGAATGTTTCAATAACGGGGGAAAATTATCACGCTACGGGCAATATGGAGGCGATCGGCGTGAGAGATATTGCACTTGGCATATTTAGGGATTACCTTACAAGGAGAACACAGAGAGTGAGGGTCGAAACATAATAATATATTAGCGACGATGAAGATCTCATTTTGGGGTACCACAGGGCAGCGTACTGGGTCCTACTCTCTTCATAATATATATGTAAATCGACTTTGCCAGCTCTCGATACCCAACTGCAAAATAATAATGTATGCTAACGACACTGCTCTTATTGTAAACGGTAACACTTGGAATTCTGCATTTCACTCTGCAGAAAAAGCTCTACAAATAGTGTTGAAATGGCTTGGTAGTCGCTTGCTTACGCTTAATGTTGCTAAAACGCATTACATCACTTTTACAGCAAACAACACAACGCAACCAAGTATCGATAACATTAAAGTTCATACCTGTGCTACTTTCACTCAAGCTACTTGCAATTGTCCTTCCATTCAGGTATCATCTTGTATCAGATACATGGGCGTTGAAATTGATCGTACGCTTAGTTGGCACAATCACATTGATGCGCTGGTTTCTCGTATACGTAAATTAATTTTTCCAATGAAGAAATTGCAAAGGGTGGCCGACACTGCACTGCTCAGAACTACCTACTTAGCTTTGGTTCAGTCTTTGATAACCTACTGTGTATCTGTGTGGGACGGAACATTCAGGACCTTGCTGCTGCGTTTGGAGAGAGCACAGAGAGCAGTCTTGAAGGTAGTGCTTAAAAGGCCTTACAGATACCCAACTTTGAAATTATGCAGAGAGTTTTCTGTATTGACTGTGAGACAGCTGTGTGTACTCCACATAGCTCTCCGCAAACATTCTTCAATGGCTTTAATTCTCAATTATCGATGAATAAACGGCGTAAAGACATTATATGTCCAAGATTCCCTATAAGGACGGCCTTAGCAGGTAGACAGTACCAGAGTCTTAGCGGTCATCTTTATAACAAACTTAATAGAATATGTAACCTGTATCCTTTAACAAGGCTGGAAGGTAAGAATGTAATATCTGGATACCTTAGAAATGTGACATATGAAGAGACAGAAAACTTGTTCACGAAAGTAACCTAAAGTCATCTTGGTCTTTTTTACAATACACTGAAACACATACCACACACAAACACTCAAACAAACACAATCACACAGTCACATAATCTCAACACGCATACAGTTTATACTACACACCTTCTTGTAATTGTCTTATTAAATTTCACATCATATCATCTCTCATTGAACTTTCATAAACAAAGTACTATATCATTTTTGTAAAAGTTCTAAACTTAGATAGTTTTAGTTATTGGAGGAACGCCGGTGTCTGTCACACAGTCTATACTAGCACAGACATCGTCGATAACTCTATCTTAAATTAGGCATGTATAAATTAGATATAATTAACATTACCTTATATAAAGATAGAAAATTTGTAACCTTGATTTTGTTTAATAAAGAATTATTATAAAAAAAAAAGAATAGTAGACGCAAACGACGTTGCGTGGTGGGTCAGCTGGTATATCCATATACTTTAATATTTAAAGCTGAAAAGTTTGTTTGTTTGTACGCGCTAATCTCAGGAACCGCTGGCCCGATTTGAAATTCTTTCAGTGTTGGATAGTACATTTATCGAGGCTATATATCATCACGCTAAAACCAATAGGAGCGGAGCACCAATGAATAGTGTTACAAAAACAGGTTTCTTTTTACGCTACGGGCAATAGGAAACGTAAACGACGTTGCGTGGGTCGGCTAGTTAACTAATATGCATAATATCTGTTTAGTGTTAAAAGCGTTCATAACAATTAATTATATATTGCGAATATTGTGAGACCTGATAAGGTTATATTTGAAAGGGGGTTTAAGGAGCTTAAATACATTAGATAAAGAGGACATGAATTTATTAATCAATACTAGGGTACTCCCATAAGATAAAGAGATAATTTTCGAATCATTTATTTGACATTTAAATGACAATTAGATTGGCAGGAACATGTAATCAATCGTTAACAATTTCAAAAGGTACCTAAATAGTTTATTCTATGTCAAATAAATTAACACTGAAAATTCATCCAAGCCAATCAAATAACACAATGAACAAAGCGTGGGCTGTCACCACGTTATACTCCTCTTAAATGAGCTAGCTGAGATCGCTATAATGTCGCCAAATTTAATTGAATAAGGCTCGCTTACATTTTACGACAAGGCGAGGCGAGGAGGCAAGCTAAACCCGCGGCATTAATCTCCTAGGTAAAATCAATTGCTGAAAATTGTAGTTATGTTGTCACTAAAAATTTTACTTATAGCCTTATCTTCTAGTGTTAAGTTGTCTTTTTCCGTGACCAACATGCACGTCAGGAGAATCATATCAAAGTAAATTATTTTCTCGTTTACCGTCGTTTACGAAAGTGCACATCTCTCTCACGTACTTTAAGACCAGTAATGGATTTTAGGTAGTCACCAGAGGGGCTGTTTTAGTGTGTCTAGATATGAACTGACTTTTATTGAGAAATTTGTTGAGCAGCGTTTGAGACCGTCACCGTTTCATCGCGCGGTCATATTTACCGCACCGACACGCGACGGCGGGGTTTCGTTCCTATGAAGACATCTAGCTGCCCCTTTATTACTTGCCTTAAATTAATGTCTCGACCTCACAGCGACGGATTTTGTACTTTGTGGAAACGTTTAACGGGTTTTATTACGTAAATATTTTATAAGGAAACAGGTATTCATTTTGATAAATCTGGATATTTGATGGATCTGGATTTTGATAAATAAAATCGGGATAAGAACTGAACAACTAGGGTTATGAGTATTTGTGGCAATGCAATTATCAGGGAAACAGTTTCATGTATTAATGACTAGAAATTTTAGAACTTTCATGTAGTAAAAAATGATGTAGGAATTAATGACCATTGCTCTATAAGAATTTCCCATAAAATGTTTGTAGGTACATATAAAAATAAAACGAAATAAACTATTGCACAGTAGCTTGTCGTACTATATTAAAGTAGGTTTTTACCAACCCTTACCATACCATCATCAGTAACTCGATGACCGGTATTTTTTTCTTTAGTAAATTTTCTAACAATGAATCCTAGTTAGAACCATTTATCGCCCCCGAAACCCCCTGCATAGTAAATTTTGTAAAAATCGTTGGAGCTGTTTCCAAGATCGTCGGTTTTATGCCATGTAACATATCATATCAAATTTTAGACGATTAAGCGATAAACATGGGCGTGTTAGTGTCATATAAGTCCACTCAATGACAAGTATCCATCTATAAAACTTTTCTTCTCTTTGTATGTCTAGCTTTGATAATATTGCGAGTTCTAAGTAAAGTCAAATATAAACATGGTAGAATAAACAAGAAAGCTCTCTTTTATCTAGCGCGTGGAAAAAGCCCGGTGTTAAACTTCCATATGATTACCTCTTGCGGTAACTGCATTATGACGGCGGTTAGTAGCAAGTAAAGGGATAGTTTGTCAATGCTTTGTTCAATTCTCCGTATCATGGATATGGACAGGGCAAGTATGTGCGAGGGTGGAAGGGGTTCGTGTAATTTTCAGATTAGTTTGTTCAGTAACCGAGCTAGCTGCCGGCGAGCCGCAAATATGTGGCCAATAATAACGTCACGTTGTGCACGTCTAACAAATTCTGATCAGCAACTAAACGCAACTTTTAATTAAAATATTTTCTAAAGAATACTAGTTATTTCAAGCTTGTGGTGACTTCCATACATTGTAACAATTCGATATTATTTAAAGAAGTCACGGAACTGCGGGTTATCTTCTAATTATGCATCGTGCAAATAAAGTTAACTGTTTTAAATCGGGGGGCACTGCAGTGCCCTCGCCAAGTCGAGCGTGAAGCAAACACGGCCGTACCATCCTTTACTGGAACCATTTCGCCGCATTTTCAGGCCTATTTGAGAACCTCTGTATAAGACCAGAACGCAGAAATTTTCGTCATCCAGTAAGCTATAAAATCACACTAGAATTAAAAAAATTCAAGTCTGTAGTCAAGTCACACAACATTAACTATAATAATAAAGAAATCGTAGTAAGGAACCTTAGACTTGGTACGACTTTGTCTAGATTTCATTACTTTTAGAGATAAACAAGAAGCGCCATCGAGACTTGGCTAGTTTTTTACAGATTCTTTTTGGTGGGATTGAATTTACTCATAGGCGTAGGATCACCTAACCTGCTCGGATGATAAGCCTCTATGTGTGAGGGACGAAACAGTCCTTTTATCCGGAAGTTTAAAGATTATATTATTAGAATTTATAGGTAATAGTAATGAAGAAACTGTAAATATTTAAGAAATAGTCCATTGTTTATATGTAAAATTTGATAGGTCATGTTTTGCAGATGTTTTTGGACCTTTGGCGTATCCTGTGGTTATCAACTGTTTCCTTACTCTTCGACTATAAATGCTCGAAAACATTTTATATAAAGGTGCAATACGTTTGAGAACATTTGTTTAACTTCTGACCTGCTATCATATGATTCTCAGACCGTACAGTGCTCAAGTCAACCTAAACTAAACTAAACCTAGTAGGTAGTAGAGCCACGCTGATTTCAGCACGAACGGGCCGGCTCGACCGGGGCGGTACTACCCTCGCACAGAAAATCAACGTAAAATGACAGCGTTTGTGCTGTCGTGTTTCGTTGGTGAGTGCGAGACCGGAGGCCCAATTAGTCTAGTCAACAAGTTCCATACTTGTTGACTAGACTAAAGGATGCACAAGCATCACTAGGCTGCCATAGTGTGGGTCGCCATACTGCATTGTTGTATTCGCAATGAGTATGGTGGCCACCACTCGTGGATTCTGCTTATGCTTTCCATCAGGCAGAGTAGAGTCATTTTGGCAGGCCAAACATAAAAAAAAAAAAAAAAAATGTTTAAATATTATACGACAGCTTTGAAAACCATAGTTGTATAGTTTGAAAAATAAATAGGTGTTTGCGCAGAAGTTTATTATCAGTTTCGCTTGCAATAAATAAAGTCGTATTATATTCTTGAGCAGACGATCTCGCTGCTCTATAAATCATTTTTATTGTGCTGTCGAAGGGTCCCGGTAATGGCGGAGTTCGACGCTAAATTGGGTCGACTCTTACAATAAATAGATAATACTTTACACTTAGACGTTACAAAAGAGACAAGCTGAGGACAATGATTATACAAAATGTTAACACAGTTTAAGATGAGGTTCTCCTTGTAAAAAAATCCAAGATTTTACTATATTATTCTTTGTAATACTAATACTGTAATGAAAAACCAGATGATACATAGCGGAGGTTCTATAAGCAAACATGCTAGTTTGTATTTCAAGAACCAGAAAAAGAAAATTTTAAGTGACAAATTTTCAAAACACATCTTAATAACTTGATGTAGATCACAGTCAAGTTTAAAGAGTTTTCATTTTCTGGTTATGTGAATTTGTAGAGGAACTTCTCACAAAACATGGACCTAAGCAAATATTTGTAATAATTAATAATAATAATAATAATAAATATTTCGGACATCTAACACACAACGCCATCTAGTCCCAAGCTAAGCAGAGCTTGTGTTATGGGTACTAGACAACTGATACAAATACATATATATACTATTTTTTTTTTGTAAATACATACATATTATACATAGAAAACACCCAAACTCCGAAACAAATATTTGTAGATCATACAAACATTTGGTCCGACCCGGGAATCGAACCCAAGACCTCATGATCAGCAGTCGCACACGCCAACCGCGAGACCAACGAGGCAGTCATAATAGAATAATAATAATTAACTATATCTAGAATATTTAAAAATAACTTTATTACTGTACCGAAAAAAGAGACTCTCTCCGGAACAGTTAGTATATAATTATGCAGTATTGTCGACTTCATCAAAATTTGAATGTCTTAATTAAATAATAATTCCTTTTGTAAGAGAAGACATCGCAGATGGGCGTCAATCGTCCGCAACATAGAAAGCTTCGGCGTCACTTAGTTCCGGTAATTGCGTCCCCCGCTACTATACGGAACGCATCATTGCACTACTTCACAATGCTTATTCAAGAATTGCCGTGTATGTAAATAACTATTTTTATAGAATCGGATACGAAAAATATTAACTTTCTTGGTCTATATCTTGGAAGTATTGACGTCTAATAGCGATCATGAGGTCGCTATTGGACACCAATACATCATATATATTTATTTCTCTTCTGTCTGAATATAAATATATCAATCATATTTATATATTTAGACAGAATAAGTAAAATATTACATCCTAATTTGAATAGGTTCAGATTTTTACTTTGTTTTTGATAACTAGACAAGAAATCTCTATTTAACCAATGACATCATCATCTTTCTAGCCTTTATCATTCCCCAGGATTTGATATCGGCTACTAGTTAAACCGGTTTTACCTGAATATCATTCATACATAAGTCTCACTTAAATTTATACAAGAAAAGGTGTATGCGCGTATAACCATTTCCCTTATAGAGAGGCAATGGCTGGTCGGTTTCTCCAATAAGCTTCTCGATATAAAAGTAGTATAAAAGGAGTTATTTGGTTCCGCAGGCAATAAAGCGGTATTATTCGAGGACAATGAAAATTGTGCACTTATATTCGATGCGACGACGGGACGCTCAGTTTGCTCGGTTAACTCCAAATATTACGATGTATTTTGTAGATACCTTACTGTCAATATACCAACATTAAATAAGCTTTAATATTAAAGTTGTTTTCTGTTAAAACAATTTTGATTTATTAATCATCAATAGCCTTTAATAGTCCTCTGCTTGGCACAGGTCTCTGCTTAGAAAGGAGGTTCTGGCTTACTATACGTGGGCTGTTCCAAGAATAGTTAGTAAAATGAAAAATAGAAAAAGTGTATTTACAGCTTTCAAAATATCCCCCTCCAATCCCAGTGTACTTATGCATACGGGTGAACCAGCTTTCAAAAATTTTAAAAAACGTGTCTTGCGGTAGGTCCAAAAATAACTGCCAAAATTCTTCGACGGCCTCGTCTGCAGCCAGCCGTCCGTCGCCCACGAAGCATTTCTTTTTAGCGTGGGAACTAAAAAAAATTGCATGGATCAAATCTGGGCCCTACGGAAGATCGGGTAAGATTTGTACCTCGTGGATACAAATCTTACCACATCCTCCGTAGTTGTCAAATAGTGTATAGTCCTAGCAGCTGTGTGAGCGGGCGCGTTATCTTGGTGAAAAAGGATGCCACGGACGCCACTCCTTGGGCGCTCGCCATCCAACTCCCCGAAAGCTTGAGGCAGACAAACTTCGCTATACCATTCACTAGTAACTGTTCATTTATACTGCCACATAGGTGGCCAGTGATTTTCACAAACGAGGTTTTTGTTGAAATTAGCCGTTAATCCAAAATAGTTTCATGAAAGAAGAGATTGTATTTATTCTGTGGCTATAAATTTTCGGAAAAATCTAGGTACCACGGTCTGGCTAGCCAGACAACATAATGATGACTATATTTCTCAAAAAGGATAAACATTCATGTACATGGCGAATGTATGATTAATTATGCATAGTTAATATGTTAATGTTTCATAATACCGCAAAATTAATTAAGTGTAGTAATAATTATATATTATGATCGTTATGACGACAAAAGACGGCTTTATTGACAATTGGAGGCCACGAAACGGTAAGGGGTGTTTCATTACCAGATGGATTGGCGACTTGAATTCGGATGACCTGGATGGGATGAGCGGAGATCCAGTTGCCCTCATAGATGGACTGATTTTGTACAATTTAAATAATATTTAAAGAGACTATCGATAACTACCAATCGAAAATTACTATACAAATCGATATGTAAAAATTCAACCAGGTAACTTTAGGATAGATCATGAATCCGATCACCAGGTGGTTGCGTTCCTTGGGGAAACTGTGCAGGCCACACGGACCCATGAGATGTGGCCAGCCAGTTGCAAAACAATTACGCCTGGTGAAAGGATATCATGAGGCGATACACCTCGTTAAAATAATTTAGGGGATCCTCTTGACGATAACCACGCAGTTCCGTACCACCACACAATGATTTCGATTTACATTTCAAATGTTCCGTACGAGGTAGCCGGCGCTATTCTCGTTTAACGCAACACACGGCCACAAACACCTGGACCGTACGAGGAGCAGACGATAATTCCGATTTATCGTACCAACAGGCTACAAAACATCGTTTTAACAATTTTAGTTAAATTTCGCATTAAAAAATGTGACATTTTTTTCTCAGTGAGTGACATTTGACAAGACAATTATGATATCCCTAGTTTTGCCATTACAAACTACTTATTGCTACTATCGGTATCGAACAGATCACTTTTATTCTTGAAATTTAACCAAAATTTCCTTTCAATGATTTGTGTCTGTCCTCCAACCAATCAAATTTCAAGCTCAATGTTCAATTTAAAAAAATACTTAAGTTTAGGGCGCTATAGTAAATTTTCTTACATATATTATATTTATATTGGAAAAACAAGAATTAAATATTGTATAAAAACTACACTATATTGTTCTTCTTGTGTGGTTTCTAATAAAAAGATTGTTCAATCATTTCAATAAAAAGGAAAATCAAAACTAGTGTGACGCTAAGCACGCTATTAAATAGTTTATCGATTACAGAAGTTTCCCGCAGTTTCACCCGCGTTTATAGTCATTGTTCGCCTCTTAAAGCCCGTGGTGTGATGGAAAGTAGCCTACTAGTTTAAAAATGAGCAAAGGAAATGCAAAAAGAATTTCTAGAGATTTTAGTACATTTATCAAAACTTCCTTTTACTTCTATAGATTTATAATATACTTGCTGACTCTACAATGCTCGTTGTGGCATATAGTAGCATTAACGAAAATTGAGGAACAAAATTAACACGAAAAATAGTTAAAATCCATCTTTGCAGAAGTTTTTGAACCAATTCAACATTTCATATATATATGAAGATATAGATGAATTTGTGGCGACTTCCACATACAGCGCAACAAGAAATATATTTCTTGTTGTGTTGTACAGCGCCATTACCGAAGTTACACTGAACTACGGAGTAACGAAGCCAACTAAGAAACTACCAATCCTGAATCGCGCAGTGAAAGTTCGCGCGCCAATTAAGATACATACAACATCCCAACATCAACCGTTGGGCAGTTGGCCCGCCAGGCATGATCACCTCGCCTGGTCGGAGGATCCTCCCTTTGTGTTGGAGGGACATCTCACCCTTCCCCCCACAAATTAATATAATGTAATTCTATTCTACAGCGGCAATAGCGCATTGATAACAATTATTATCAAAATACTTAAAGCATTTCTTGACAATGTATCTTCTTGAGATGAGGACATATTTTTCAAAAGTTTGCCTAAAAGATTTTATGGGTTAGTTTTCCTCCTTATATTAAAGCAATAAGATTTATAAAACATAGGTAGAAATGGGGTGACAAAATAGGATTATATATTGATAAAAATGCATTATCATTTGCTACTGTCTTGAGTTTTATCGGTATTTGTCTATTTAATAAGACTATAGACAGACAAGAGCAGATAAACTGCATTAAAGTAATACAATAATCTGATTGACGTCAGCTTATAGACAGCAGGAAAGTACTCAGTGAAGTAAAGAACTACTCAAATATCAACCATAGTCTCCGTGTGATGATGGATTAACAATACGGAGTGTCACCACCTCTAACCATCCCATGGGAGGCGTAAGAGGCGACTAAGAAAGCAAACTATATTGGAAAACACCACTGTAAAGCTAAGGAAAAAAACCGATGAAATTGAGAACCTCCTCCTTTTGGAAGTCGGTTAAAAATTGAGACAAATTGTATAGCAACGCGTCAGGCCAATGTGGTATAGTAGGCCGAAAACTTACACTGCTGGACATAATAATAATGTCCAGCAGTTGTGTGTAAACACTAGCCCGCAACCTGATTAGACTAAAAAGGGTCGATCTCGGGAAGGTCACAGGTACCCTGACAGGGCACTGTGCCCTAAACAAACACCTATTTACTATAGGCGCAACAGACAGCCTTCTATGCAGGGGATGCATGGAGGCAGAAGAAACCTCGCAGCACGTTCTTACAGAATGTAGAAGTGCCTGTTCAGACACGGCGGAATCCGCTCGGATTCAAACCGCTCGGTTCGACCGCGCGGATCTTATTTACATTAGCCCCTATTATTCGTTTGGCCCTGTCCGCGCGGTTACTGCCACTCAACCGCTTGAAAATGAATACGCGCGGCCGCCGAGCGGTTCCATTTACTCGATGTAACCTAGAGGCGTTCAGTTGCTACGCGGAAGCCGCGCGTATTTGACGGTGACAATGGATCGCTTCGACACCGAGATAATAATCGACGAAGTTGAGAAATGACCAGCTTTGTGGGACATGCACATGCAGTGCGCAGAGTATTAATAAAATTTCAAAAACGGTGCTTGGCAGGAGTTAGTGGACATTTTTGGCGAAAGTGAGGATTCGTTAGAAAAAAAGGCAAAGGCAAAGTTAAAATGAAGCGGTTGTCACCCTACCCCACTCGTCACACTTACCGCGCGTGTCTGAACACTTTTCAATCCTCGCGGATTGGAACCGCGCGGTTCGCATCCAAGCGGGTTCCGCCGTGTCTGAACAGGCACTAAGTGTGGCAGATCAACGGGCGGACATCCTCCAAACAACAACACTCTCGGAAGCAGTAGTGACCTGAATAGGCTGCGTAGCTTCTGGAATGATCTAGGACCGTTGGAGTAGGAAGATGACAAACTCACGTACAACGGCCCAATCAAGAGTCTCAGTGCGGAAATGGCCCGGTAAAACAAACAAGTAATCAAGTATCAAAGTCTAGTATGTATTTTAAAGGTAAGAAAGTATTGCCTGTTGGTAAAACAACATTTTTCAAACATCTAACACACAACGCCATCTAGTCCCAAGCTAAGCAGAGCTTGTGTTATGGGTACTAGACAGCTGATACAAATAAATATATACTTTTTTTTTTTTGTAAATGCATACATATTATACATAGAAAACACCCAAACTCCGAAACAAATATTTTTAGATCATACAAACATTTGGTCCGACCCGGGAATCGAACCCAAGACCTCATGATCAGCAGTCGCATACGCCAACCGCGAGACCAACGAGGCAGTTAGTTTAGTATGTTTTA
The DNA here is from genome assembly GCA_949125395.1 of Diaphora mendica. Classification (NCBI taxonomy): domain Eukaryota; kingdom Metazoa; phylum Arthropoda; class Insecta; order Lepidoptera; family Erebidae; genus Diaphora; species Diaphora mendica. Next base: position 34,719,501 of record OX421310.1, on the reverse strand, counting down.
AATCGAAAAAGTTTCAACTACATTGTTATATAGCCTAGGAGCTGGCTCACGGTAAGCAGTTTAATGAAAATCTTACGAAGTACATTAAAGTGCAGTAAGATTTGTGGTTTTCGCTAGCACTGGTAACAAAGCCGATGCGACTGACTAGCTCGTTAACGACAACGGTCGACTCCAGACAATCAGTGGCGTTACCTTCCTTCTGACGACTAAGATTTACCAATCCAGCTGTAAAATATTATTTATTGCAAAGCTATAGCTCTACCTTGGCTTGGAAGGCAGGCTATTTGAATCGTATTCCATAAAAAATATATAACCCCTTTAAAATATTTTACATGGAGGATTATATATTAATCATTTTTCATTTAACTTATAGTCTGTACATTGTTGAAATGCATAATTTTGAGTACATTCATTTACTATTTTTACCCGACTGCGAGAGAAGGAGGGTTATGTTTTTCGAGTGTATGTATGTACCTATGTATGTATGTGTGTATAATTCCTTGACACGCCCTAGAGCAGGGGTCGGCAAGTAGCTTTATGTGGGGTCCGGATACTGTGGGAAAATTGTAACTAGGTCCAGAAAAAAACAAATGATAAAAATTAAATGCTACATAATTATTTTTTCGTATCAAATCACATTTTTAGTTATCAAACACAAAGCCTAAATTTAATGTGAAACTACACCGATGATTCTGAGACAGTTGTTTATGGTTTGGTTCTCGAGATAAACAGTGAATTCCAAGTGAGTCTTCTAAATTTGTTTTTCAAAAAATTCGTCTTTGAGAAAGATGTTTTATATGTATGTCGAGCCAAACAGGAGGCCCAATGATGCAGAAGCATCACTAGGCCACCATGCTGCATTGTCTGCATTCGCAATGAGTATGGTGACCACCATTCTTGGTTTCTACTTATGCTTTCCATCAGGCAGAGTAGAGTCATTTTTGCAGGTCCATACATGAAAACAATATAAAAAACATAGTGACCTAATTGATAACTAGTTTTTTACAATTACTGGGACATATTTGGCCCAAAATTCTGCAATGGATACCGTTTTATACATTTGCAATGAAACCCTTCTTGCAAATCAATTATCTCCATTTGGAGTGATGGCTTTGACAGATTAAATAACTTGGCAGTCACATCTGTTCAGCCACTACATCAACTTCGAATAGCGATTTAAGAAACGAAAATTCAAGAAAATGAGTCTTGTTTTGCAATATCTTTTTCAAAGATATCCAGCTTACGACGAGAGGCAGACACGCTTTGTATCAGTTCACATCAAAGTCCCATCCAGGATTTTAGCTCCTGTGCTTCTTGGCTTCTCGTATGCGTATCTATCTAAGCTTTGCAAAAAGGAGGTTACTTGTTCTTTTATTAGCCAGAAACGTTCAAAAACTTGACTTTTACTTAGCGAACGAACATTGTTGTGTTCTTGTAAGTCAGAATACGCTGAATCACATTCTAAAAGAAACTCCTTGAAACGTCGGCGCTGAAGAGTTTACTCAAGCTGTACATCACATCTCAGTGTATCACTCAGTTTTCCACAAAGGGCTGCCGGTCAATTATCACTGATACGACATTAGACCTGCATTTTTACCCGACTACGGCAAAGCCAAAGGAGGGTTATGATCTTGACAGGCTATGTATGTATGTATGTATATTCGTTTGTTTCCTCATACTACTACTTATTAGAACTCGACAAATGAGGCATCGTTAGAAGCGTCTTGATCGTTTGCTGGTTATAGGCTATATGACGTGTCACTGAATTTAATGTGGCGCCCTCTAGCCGACATAAAGTTGTGTAAAAAAATATAATATTGAGATAAATATGCCGTGTTTGGTATCATTGGAAAGTGCGTTACTTGTACATTTCAAATATATATATTATATATTAATAACGGCACCAAAAAGCCGTAGTCACACGTTACATAGAAACGCACCATATCACTTTAACAAGGTGTGACTACGGCTTTTTAAACTTGTTTTATACTTTTTCAGCGTCGTTTTTTGTCGTAGTTGGGTTTTAGTTTTTACTTTTTTTTATTAAATCAGATTATCTTTCCTAAACCTTTTTATTTGCCAATCATTTCTAGGGCACCGTCAGTTGAAAGCGACACCAGTTTATCATAACTGATGTTAGATTTAGTAATAGATGTTAAATCCTGCCAAAATGACTCTACTCTGCTTGATGGAAAGCATAAGCAGAATCCAAGAGTGGTGATCACCATACTCATTGCGAATGCAGACAATGCAACAACATACATACAACACTATGGCGGCCTAGTGATGCTTCTGCATCATTGGGTATATTATTATCACTTTTAACAATAGCGACAGTTTTATTGCATGTAAGGCACACTGGAACCGCTTGAGGCCTATCAGGCAGCGTAAAACAATGTTGTTCAGTTCATTCCGCCAAAAACGTCCTATTTTCACTGTCCGCTTTTCGCTTTTTAGGATACATATTAACGTATTTACAAAAAGATTTTGGTTCAGTGGTAGATTCTTGTAAAATAGGTTAACTATGCAACTTAAAGTAAGAATAAGTACTAAGTAAGATTCTATTTGGCTTAAAAATATTTTAAAAATATACCTTATCTACGTATTGTAATGTGTACATGGTAAACAATACATTAACATTTTTGGCGGTCCGCGGTTTTACCTTTCGCGGTCCGCCTGTTGCCAACCGTTGCCCTAGAGCCTTGTCTTGCCTTGGCTTGTCGTATTTTTATGTGAGTGTTGTCAATAGATTCGTCTTAGTCGTAGACACTGGGTACATCAAAATTAAAAAAAAACAAAATTAAAGATTCTGACGCCAAAAAGTAATCTAAAAAAAGTTTTCAAAATACATCGAGTGTGGTATCAAAATAAAGATTTTTTAACGATTATTACGAATATATAGATATTATATATATCTTATATAAAAAATTAAGTTAACAAAGATGGCAGGTATTGACGCAGTCGGGTTTTATTACTAACTAGCTGACCCGGCGAACTTCGTACCGCCATATTTACATATCTGTCTCGGCTTCCCACAGGCAGTGTACAGTCGCGGACAAAAAAAAAAGACTTTTCCCGTTATCTTTTATTTTTTTCTTTCTAGCAAAAAAAGAATGAATGAAATCGGATCATGTGTTATTGAATTACAACTAAGTACATGTTTTGACTTTCATCCCCTCCCCCCACGAAACCGTGCTGAATATCGGGATAAAAAGTATCCTATGTCCTACCTCGTAGTATGAACTCAAATCATGCCAAGTTTTATTTAAATCCATTCAGTAGTTTCGGCGTGATGCGCGGCCAAGATACAGACAGACAGACAGACGGACAGACAGACAGACAGACAAAAATGAAAAAAAATACAGTTTTGGCTTCAGTATCGATCATAGAGAGCCCTCCTAAAAAAAAATTACAAAATATCTTTAATGTACAGAATTGGACCTGTTACATTTTCATTATAAGTATAGATAGATAAATAATTTTATTTGTTAATTTATATGAAGTAATCTGATCTTGTGTTTTCAAATTAAGAATTTTAAATAATATAAACCAAATAATATAATACCAAAAAAAAGTTATGAAAATGAATAAATTGAAGATATTTGCAAGCTTGTTTTACATTTTTATTATAGTAAATACAAGCGAATATTACTAGTAATCCTCTACGTGCCGTTGAATAGAAACAGAATCCTCAAGTTGTAAAATAAAATTCTATAAACGAATATTGCAAAGATAAAAGTGGACGGGGCCGTATTTTTGATTAAGCAATTCCAATAACCGCACGCACGATTAATTTTATTGGAGGATTAAAGCGCATCGTACCTGTAACGAAGTTCATTTGTAAATGTGGGTATAGGCCATGGCTAGAACATTACGGCGAGAAAGTCTTAAAAAGCCTCTGAATAGTTCTCTCAGATAATCATGTTAAAGGTGTTTCCACACAGCGTATTAGGCAATGGTGCTAATTCCGTTATTGCAGCACTAAACTAAAATTTCTCTAATATTCACTTACTTTATTGTATTGACGCTTATTTAGTGACATACTATCTTATTTTGATCAAACTTTCACTCATTGAACGTCGTGTACTGACAGAAAATTCATTTTTAAGTGATTTTTAGTTTAGAGTATTTTAGTGCAACATAATTAGCAACAGTGCCAGATAACCAGTAGCGTTGATTGCTCATCGCTTATAATCCTTGTGATAAATAATTACAGAAATCAAATGTACAAGGATATTTAATTGGGTGATGGAACTTTTTATTTTTTCTATTGGATCTATTATTAATTAATTAGTTATAGATCCAATGTAATAATATCAATTTAGTGATGGCAGTAAAGGCTAATATCAATAGTACTCACTTATTTTGAAAGTGTCTTGTCTTACCAAAGTGTGTTTGCAGCTTAATAATGTTCATATATAAATTCAGCTTAGCCGCTATGGGGCATTGCGACGAGAAAATCTTTTAAATGTTTCTCTCAGGTCGCCTTATTAAGGAACCCAGTAGTAAATGTGGCAGACTTACAAAGTTAAATGGCGAGAGGTTAAAGTTGCGTGCCTGTCCGTAAACGCTCATAATCATTATTTCGTCTGCGGATTTTACAAATTGTAACCGACACGGCTTTCTATAATATTTCCGTATGATTATTAGCTGTGCCAAGGATAGGTACGTAGAATGTTCATGTAATATTTCTTGGAATGAGTAGCAGACTGTAATTGTAGAATAATATACGTAATTAATAACAAAACGAGAGGTTTCGGCTAGGAACTAAAAACGTCCGAGATTTGGAGCCAGTGATAGTAAAAAAATGAGATCTGACGATACAGAATTAAGAAAGCGCACTACTCAGGCAATGGTCCGACCGCCGGCGAGAAAACGACCAACTAGCGGCGATTTTCTCTCTCAAGAAACGTACAATAAATATAAATTCCGTATAAACGAAGAGATGCATAACGTAATAGTTGCTCTCCGACTGTTCACACTGCCAGCGATGACTCGTTTTACTAGTTTTGTCGCTGGGCGACAAGAGCTTTCAAAGATAAACTCGCTCAGCGATACTCGCTCACTTGATCATTTCTATACAGTGCGGCTTTGAAAGTACACGTATGGATATCAACAAATCATTGCAACTCTCATTGTCGTCTCGTTCAGACAACGACGATGATGTATTTTACGATAGAGATATTTTAGGACACGTTCAATAAAAACTCATCGTCTTGGAATGTGATGTTGTCGCGACTGCGCGAGTAATCGCTCATCGCACTTGAACACTCGCTTATAACCCAGCGACAAAACTATCGAAACTACAAACTCGCTGCCCGCTGATCGCCAACTCGTTCATAGTTTCTAGTTCTAATCGTTTCTCGTTCATCGTCGGCGGCAGCAGTAACAATAATGATAAAATTTTATTAAACCAATTTGGAGTAATCAAAGGCATTGGTAACCAAAAACAAAATTTGGAGTAACATAAGGCAGTGATCCCACACTGCCTTATGTTACTCCAAATTTTGTTTTTGGACTGAAATGATTTATATTCTCAACCAAATTTTTTAAGTTGATCAGAAAATACTGCTATTAACTACTTTCTCAATCTAATCAATTACAAACTGTAATAATAATTATTTTTACGGGAATTAACGCGATCACTTATTTCAAGGTATTACATACCTCTGTTTTTGCCTGACGTTTCAACCAGGTTGCACTGGCCGTGGTCACAGGCTGACTGTGACCTGTGACGTGAAAAAAAAAAGAATTACAAACTGTATTGGTTTAATAAACTTTTATCATTATTGTTACTGCTGAATGGATTAATTTTAAAAAATATAACATCTTTGTTAATTTTTCTTTGACTTTAAAGGTAAAAAAACAGTAAAACATAATAAAACGTCATCGTATTTCTCGAACCAAAATAATTGTAAGATAAGTTTACGATTAAATTGAGAAGCTTAGATTTCCTCTGCAGGATTTCTGTTAATTCTGTCGAACATATTAAGTTACAAAACAATTATATCTTCTAATTACGACGCAGTAAGTGTATTTTCTTTTAAACAATACTATTAGCTGTGATTTCACTTGCAAATAGTTTATTCTATTTGCGAAAGAAAATATTAACTCTGAAAGATAAATGTAATATGTGATACCACAAAAGAAAACGATTTGTGCCTTTATATCTGTTGATGTCAATAAAAGTCAGTTAGTAACTTACCTGTTACACCCGTGTGTTGTGATTATTGGAAATCTAACTTAGCAGCAGACGCATAAAGTATAGATTCGTTTTACTTAGGGGCCCTATATATAACAGTTTTAATCTATCAATAAGTGTATGATAAGTCTCACAAGTGTTCCTAAATGAATAAAGTTGCTTTACCTGTATTATAGTGTACAGCAGAAGTGTAACAATGTCTATTCCTTTTTCATTTAATACCTTGGTGATGAAATAAGTATAGATATTTCTTGTAGATAATTTTTTCCTAAACCATCGCTTCTTTAAATAAATAATTATTTAAGGACAGAACATCATCTCTATATTATAATATCAACGGTCACCATGCTTGTGAGTGCTGAGATTATATATTATTAGATAGTTATTCACCTGTAGCATTAAAAACTCTTTGATTTGATGAAATATTATCCGAATTCCATTACTGTATTTATCGTAAGAAGTAAAATTATATAGTAGTAAAAAAAAACCCGACTGCGTCAACATCTGCTATCTTTAATTTTATTTTTTTAATTTTCCTACATATTCGAAATCACCGTAAAACAATCTTTATTATGACACCGCACTCGATGTATTTTGAAAATATTAATTTTTTTAGATTACTTTTTGTCGCCAAAAATTCTTAATTTTGTATTTTTTTTAATTATGATGTACCCAGTATTACTCTCACGACTAAGACGAATCTATTGACACCATTCACATAAAAATACATATGTTAGAATTAATTTAAAAAAAACATTAATTCTTTAAATATTTTTAGAAATTAGTTAAACATTTATTTTTAAAAGTTCAACATTGTATTCATCAATATACTTTCACGTGAACGACCGAAACGTAACAATTGCGACTAACACCTGGCTATGTAACTCACTGGAATGGTGCAGTTATCGAATCAGAACACCGGCGTTGTCATAGATGACACCGAGTATGATGTAGCAGTAGGCAGCCTATTCACGACAACACGTACCATTCTACGTCGCTCTTCGTAGCTCTGTTACGTGTTCGACTATTCACAATAGGCACTATAGAGGCAAGCTGAATTCGATCAATCTAGTCCGTACGGAACTGCTTCCATATGCCAACTGGGTAATGATTGTGGGAACGTTTCATTGTTGGCTGTATCAGAATGAGAATGAATGAAAGTCGTATGGAGTTCGTGTGTATGCAACCGAAATAAAATTGTCCCTGTGTGTACAGTAATTTATGTATTTTTCTAGTCTAATAACTCAGGGTATCCTATTTTATCTAAGTACAGTTAAAGAAGTCTACTTTGTAAAACAAAATCCCACGAAAAAAATTCTGTAAAAAACTAGCCAAGTCTCGATGGAGCTGCTTGTTTATCTCCAAAAAGTAATGAAATCTAGACAAAGTCGTGCCAAGTCTAAGGTTCCTCACTGCGATTTCTTTATTATTATAGTTAATGTTGTGTGACTTGGCCGTTGAACATTCTTTATACGTTAGTGGGTACAAGTCAAGTTTGTTTCAGGCTCGCCTACACATATTATGTATTATTGAAATACGCAGCTTTATCAAGCCTACAATTGACTGGTTATATTGAATCAACGTATTCCAAGTGGCAATTTTCCATCATCAATGGGTAGCGGTTCTGGCGACAGATTGGTGCAATGGTGTCATGGAGCACCTGGTTTTGTACCTTTGTGTACCCTGCAACGGCCAAGTCACACAACATTAACTATAATAATAAAGAAATCGCAGTGAGGAACCTTAGACTTGGCACGACTTTGTCTAGATTTCATTACTTTTTAGAGATAAACAAGCAGCTCCATCGAGACTTGGATAGTTTTTTACAGAATGTTTTAGTGGGATTTCACTTCTTTTTGTAGAAACGTTATATTGGCATATTGATTTATTATATTAGATTTTCTTATTTAACACTTTTTTTTTCTTTTTAGGAGTAGTTTTTTTATTATTACAAATCTTTCTTTTTTTTCGATTATCCTAGTTTTTATAGTTTTCCCTTTATGTGGCCATTAAACCCTAACTCTGTACCAAATTTCAGCTCTCTGTTTTTTTTTATTGAATAAGGGGCAAACGAGCAGACGTATCACCTGATGGTAAGTGATTACCGCCGCCCATGGACACCTGCAACACCAGAGGCGTCACAAGTGCGTTGCTGGCCTTTTAAGAAGGAGTGCGCTCTTTTCTTGAAGGTTTGAAGGTCGTATTGGTCCGGGAATACCGCAGGCGACAGTTCATTCCACAGTTTTGTTGTGCGAGGCAGAAAGTTCCTAGAGAACCGCACAGTTGTGGACTGCCAGCCATCTAAGTGATTGGGATGAAATTGCTGTCGCGTAGGACGACGGTGGAAAGAGGCGGCAGGAATCAGCCCGAACAATTCCTTAGGAGCACTCCCCATAGTAAATGCGGTAGAAGATGCAAAGCGAAGCCACATCTCTACGCAGCGCCAAAGAGTCCAGCCGAATTGAAGATTCCTGGCAGTCGACGATTCGAGTCGCTCTCCGTTGAATGCGGTCCAGAGGTAGGAGTTGGTACTGGGGTGCCCCCGCCCAGAGATGAGGACAGTATTCCATATGTGGCCGAACCTGCGCCTTATAAAGCAGAAAGCGGTGGGCCGGAGTGAAATACTGTCTCGATCTGTTGAGCACGCCAAGCTTCTTCGATGCCAATTTGGCCTTATCCTCGAAATGGCCACGGAACTGGACTTCGCTTGATATCTCGACACCAAGTATTCCAATGTTGGCTGAGGCTGATAGGGGAGTGTCTTCAAACCGAGGGCATACGACCCACGGCAGTTTTTTAGCGGTGAACGCGCAAATTTGTGTCTTGGTGGGGTTAAAGTTGACTAAATTGAGTCTACCTTTTCTACGAGTCACTTTTGCTTCTTCTATCACCGTCCCAGGAACTCAAAAAATGCATGCTTTTCTTCCAACCAACAAAAATGTATGTCTAAAAAGCATTAGCGCTAGTACAAATGGTAAAATTGTAAAAATTTGAAAATAAAACTCTCCATTTTATTTATTTATTTATTTATTTATTAACTTTGTGCACATGAAGTACAAAGGCGGACTTAATGCCATTAGGCATTATCTACCAGTCAACGTTTCACTCTCTATTAATAAAACCACTCTAAGTCCTAAACTATTGGAGATCACGTTTCAATTTTTTTGGTGAAGAATTAATACATATAAAGCTTTAATTCAAGATTAAAAAAAAAAAAGTCGAAGTTACTCAAAAATCGATTTAAAATGTGGAGTTTTTTGACGCTTGTATGTAAATATTGTTATTTTTTTTATAAATTATGGTTATGTACATAGGTTTCTATATTAAGTAATAAAGATATATTTAAAATGTTCACTTCCGGTTTACTGTACGTAAAAAAAATCCAATTTAGAATTCGATTAAAAAAATAATTTTCAACTATTTAACTATAAGAAACAATACTTTTTAGTTTTTTTTTACAAATTAATTGATGCAAATAATAAGTATCCAAAAATAACAATTTTATTTTTAGTAAAATTGTAAAAGCTCATAACTTGGCAATAAAGCATCATACGAAAAAAAATTTGAGAGTACACATCCACGTCTTCTAGAAGTATAACTGACCAGAATATAAACAAAATTCACGCTTTTTTTTTCGCGCACTCTTTTTTTTTCGTTGTCCGCTTGACGTGAAATGCCCCAAACCGTCTAGACCAATTTTCCAATTTTTGTGTATTGTTGTAAAATTTTAAGTTTACATTTTTCGGCAACGGAAACAATGAAGAGTCTAAAATTACCAATACTTTTAACAATCTTGTAATTTGTAAAAAATGTTGAAACATTTTTACACTACCGTTATTTGTTGATTTAAATAAGTAGTTAGTGTCAGTTCTAAGTAAAATAATAGCGTCCTTTCACGGAAAAGTATCCTGTTCGCCGTAGGAACACTACACCCCATTGTTATATATAACGAATTGTTATATCAAATTTGGTGTAACTAGAACATGGAAATGTTAATGGATATTGCAGATATACCAAAATAAGAAGACTTAAGAATAAAATCTTCTTAAGTCTGATGAAACTAAAGAAGTAAAATTTACTAGTTTCGTTTCATAATTGCAATATAATTCTCAAAGACTCGTCTAACACGAGAAAGTTTGATTGGTTTCAGAATCACAGAAATCGTCGTAAACTCATTAAAAAGTAAACAGAAATGTCGCAAAACCAATCAAATGTACTGGTATGAATGTTTGCACGTTTTTTTAGAATTTTGTCAATATTTATCCACAGCTGTACCCTGTTAGCACAACATCGGTAGATTAATGTGAATGAATTGCTATAAACATGATTAAAGTTTATTTTATAACAAAATATTTATTTAATGCTTGAATATGTGTCTTTCATGGACAATTCTGTTTAACTTTGTTTATTAAACTCATGAATATAAAATTGACTCGAGGAAAGTTTAATAAACGTAACATATATGTACATATGTATGTAATAAATGAATACCATAGGTGTATAGTTTTGTTCTAATGCAATCCTAAAAATATTTATGTTATTTTTAGGTAAATTTTACATTATACGCCATAATTGTTGGGTGAATGTCTCATTCAATAAATATTTAATTCTACATAAAGTAAAAAAGTAAAACAAAATATATACTCAATATCCATTTATATATAAATATCAGTAATAGAAGTGGGCTATAACAACCAGCCAATTGTGTTTCTGAATGCATTTTATGGTACCATAAAGCGTACATAATAAAAACACTACCCAAGTATTCAGTGAGTGAAAATAAAAATGAGGACGAGTTTGTGTACAGCGAGCCGTGGAGTGCCACTGTTATGGCCTACAGTTTCATTACTAGATGACTCGGCCGATGGGTGAAAAGCTGGAATTTCCCTTTGTTATAAAGCATTTTGCTACTGTCCGACGCTGTTACATGATTTTGAACCCGAGTATCATACGCAATGAGATCATTTCTCAATCACAAGTTCGCTCTTCATTAATCATGATGTCTACAGTCCTGTGGGAGTAGCTTGAATAACATAATCGTAGCATATTAAATAAAAAACTTTTTTTTTTACTTTGGAAAATATTTTAATATTTCTCTCACTTCTGTTTTCGAATAGCCAAAAGTTTCTCAACGAACCTATCGTTGTTCACTGCTAAACGAAGCGTTCCACCCTACGTTTGCCTCATTGCGGTCTCCACGCTAGCATATTTCGGCTCTAAGAGAACATCGGTTCATCTGGAGACATGACCGTGTGATGTTGGTAACCAATAAAAGTATATTTTTATTAATGTACTCGGTTTACACTTATGATCATTTAACTGACAGGTATAAAAACTTCAATAACTTGATTAGTTTTTACCCGACCATAGAGCCTAAACGGCCTGTCACATTTTTTATGAGTGGTGTCAATAGATTCGTCTTAGTCGTGAGAGTGACACTGGGTACATAAAAAAAAACAAAAACAAAACACCTGAATTTAATAAAGATAGCAGATATTGACGCAGTCGGGTTTTTTTAATAATTTTTTTATAAGATTTTCAATGCAACCTTGTATTGTATCTGACCGGATTTTGTATAGCCAGCTGCATGCTTAACGTTAACTCTTTTTAGAATAAAATCGTTTTAAGGCATGAAGAAGGAAGAAAATTAATTCGGTAAAGAAGAATAAAATAACTTGTGGTACGCAAGTCTCGTACGCAATAGATCTCAGCCTGTTATGTTTACAAGTCTAATATCCTAGCAACCATTTTAAAATTGTTCATACTAATTTCCGAAGCCAACACTAGCCATTGGCAGTCTATGTATGTCCACCATAGCGTCTAAATTATTGAACCGAATTTAAAGAATGAGGTGTCAAATAGATTCGTAACAATGGCCCGTGACATAGGCTGTATTAAAGGTTTTTACGTAGTTGGGTTATAGTTTTTTAGGAAGACTTAGGGTAACTTTAATTAAAAAAGTGCCTATTCTAGTGTAATGGAAAATATGTTTAGGTGGTAGTTCTTGTTGGTAAAACCAAGTAAATTGTAAATATTACATAAGATATATTTATATTTTTAAGTGTGTCTGTTCACTTTCTGCTGGTGCGTACTGCTAAATGTTGGTTCCTGGTTGCAATGAGCACTTTCATTTATTTTGTGACTTGGTGTAATTTATCTAAAATATGAATATATTTCAAATATTAATGTTAAATTATATTTTCAGATATTACAAGAGTTAGCTCTGCCTTATGTTGGATGAGACGGCGTGTGTGAGACGTGTTAAGTAAATATCATTTTATGTATGTTTGTGAAGTCCCCCGCGAAACAGGATGTATATTCCTAATGCGGGAGTTGTCTTTAAAAAAAATATATGTTATGATCTAATATTACCAACACGAGAAATATAACAGTGCTATGATCATCATCATTATCAGCCCATTGCAATACACTGCTGGACACAGATCTCTCCATAGAGAGACCATAGGTCTTCTGGTTTTTCATCCAGTCGCCGCCCGCCGGCTCTCTTACGCAAGTCCTCTATGGCTTAACCCAGATTAATTAAATCAATTAATCTTGCCCACTCTTAAAACGAATTTTAATGAATTATATTATATAATGTGCAATCTGAATGCTTAAAAAAGGGTGTAGAGAAACAGTCCTTTATAATATAATTTATAAAGTTAGGAAAAAGAAACAAAATATACCTAAGCACATCAGTACAAGTAAAATTATTTACCGATTGAATACATCTATTGCAGATTACATTATGAATTGTTATGTAAATATTATCAGCCGAGAGTAGGAAAATGTAGATACAATGAACCACAATGTAAACATAATTAACAGACTTATTGTTAAATGGAAATCACAGTATTTCCGGTAAGAGATATCTTTACTTATTGGAAATATGTCTGATTTAATAAATAAGCCGATCATTTTCCACACAATACTTGCTTAATTATCATTTCTATTGAATTTATTATGTACTTGTGATGTAGGTTTGCGTTTATTTCCTCCGATCGAGAGGAAATCAAATGACTCGTAAGTTTGTATTTTTTTTACAGTTTAGGCGGGTAAACGAGCACACGTATCGCCTGATAGTTAGCGATTATCGCCGCCCATGGACACATGCAACACCAGAAGCGTCACAAGTGCGTTGCCGGCCATTGGGGGATGGGCGGTGGGAGTGGGTGTAAGGGGGAGGGGGGGGATATGGGCCTCCTGTATCCTCACTCACTCCAAACATAGCGCAAGCACTATTTCACACCGGTTTTCTGCGAGGCCGTGGTATCACTCCGGTTGAACCAGCCTATTCATGCCGAAGCGTGGCTCTCCCGTGATAAATTGTATATCTAAATTAACGAATATGATTTGCGGAAAAGGACAACTGAAATAATTTTTCAAGCTGTTGTTGTAGTTTTTCTTTTCGTTACTTCTTAGAAGTGCGTTCGAAGAATGGACAGTGGTTATATTTCGAGCTATGTAACAAATAACATAATAAAATATCACGATGGTTACTCTTTTGAATGCTTATGTAGAACTCTCATCATGTAAAAACGAACGCCATTTCAGGTACTGTGGTCGGGCAACAAGGCGTAGGTACACCTAGAACCTATAAAAACCTTTAGAAAAAGAAATCAATTTTAATAAAAACCGTATTTTAAACTAGAATCAAATTAAAATAATGTGAATGGTTTATATGGCTTCTAAATGATGTTTTATTTATTTAATTCCATACGTATTTGCACGAGGTTTATTTAAAGTTCATATACGGTGTGCTGTTGCACGCTATTCACCGCGGTAGGCGATATTATGTTGATACTACCTAGTTTTGGTTAAAAATTGTTGGTAAATTAATCATAAAAAGTTAAAAATGCCTTTTTATTTGTTTTAATAGTCTAAAAATATACGTTGATTTAAAAATACTACTAAAAATATACTGAGAAAACTTGCTTCGTTAATTGGAGAAAATTTTGTAGCGTATAAAAATTTAGATACATTTTTTTTAAAAGACAACTCATGCATTAAGAATACATCCTGTGTCACGGAGAACTATAAAAATATTTATGAAACGGATACAAAGACTACCAGACTGAGAACAACGATTTGTAAATCACACAAAGTGTTGTCCCATGTGGGGACTTGTTAGAATAAGATCATCCTAAATATTATAAATGTGAATGTAAGTTTAGTTTGTTACGCTTTCACGCGAAAACTCCTTAACCGATCATCATGAAACTTTGTACACATGTTCTTGGAGGTATTAGAAGTAACATAGGACTTTTTATTAAATGCGAGTGAAGCCGCGGGCGAAAGCTAGTATTATATAAAATCACTTGTATAGAATTATATGTAATAAACCTTTGAGAAACGACGATGTCGAAAAATGACGGCAAACGAAAATTTAACTTCTATAGCTGAGGGTATTTGATAAAATACATCTCTAGATGAGTAAATACAATACATAAAGATAAGGGTATCTTTATCTTACAGGGGTATATTTATTATTAGGTCAGGTAAATACTATGAAAGAGGTGCTCGAATGCAATATAGGAATCTGTAAAATGTCATGGTTCCGTGAATAGCGCGATAGTGAATTTCAATTTGTTAATTGATTCATGTGATTGGCGTGCGTGCCATTGAATAATTTCATATTTTATTTTCTATTAAAAAGTACCTCGTGCCTTTTGAGCTAATTTCTCATATTTATCTATACTAATGTTATAAATTCGAAAAAACTTAGTCTGTCTGTTGCGCTTTCACGGTTATGCTGTTGGACCGATTGGAGTTAAATTTGGCATGGGGATACTTTGATTTTTGAGGAAGGACATAGGTTATTCTTTCCCGCGATAACCGACATACACGCGGGCGGAGTTGCGGGCATAAGCTAGTAATCTGTAAACATTAAACGAACAATACTGTTTCAATGATGAATTAACTTTCATTATTAGTTTAATCGATGATTATTCTGAATGAAACTGAAACTAAAAGTATTTCACTTCATAAATTCTTTGTTTATCTTCCTTCAAAGTTATTAGTTTAAAATTATTTATTGATATTGTATAAAAACTGTTTGATATTTAATTAAATATGTTGCTGTATTTTCAGATATCATAATCAACTTTAAGTAGTACATCAACACGCCGTTGGACTGTTTACACAAAATACAGCTGTGATCCTAGCCTATATTCAAATAACTAAAATAAAAGCAAAATATTCAAGTTTATATTTACACCTTAGATAAATGACGATAAATTGACGTAATCTGGCCTAAGTAAAGGTATATGAATTAGAGTTCTCAAGAGAAATTGCTTTTTAATCGAATAAAATCTTCACTTACCCCCGAGGCGGGCACTTCGCGGCTCGAAGCGAGATGATCGCGTGGCAGTGCGAGGCGGAAGTAGGGAGCGGCACGCGGCCGCACCGCTCAACCCTGCAACCACAACTGATTTTCCAGCGCGAAAACTTCCCTAAAACACGTCATCACTCACCCCATTCCCGCTCCAGCCAATCATCTGTGGGCGACACGGTCGAAGCCTGCCGATGTTGGCCGATGGACCCCGAATGCTGGGGTGGCGATTGGATCTTTTAATCTAAAACGTAGATGCATACAAAAAGAATACGATGTCTCTGTAAGGCACCGTGCACGGGTTGAAGACCGAATCTAGTCGCGCAACAGGTAAATCTTTTCAGACTCTATCTGGATGTGTTACTTCATAGCGGTTACATTTCATAAAATAAATATGCTTAATTTCTTTTACTGTATAAATTTATGCTATCATTTTAATGTAAGAAAATTAAAGGTTTTATAGGGCTGTCAATGCGTAAGAAGCAACCCTAATGTTATTAGCAAAAGTAAGTTTTATAATATTATTATTTATTTATTTGACCAATATAAATATTACAGTATAGGTACATTTTATAATAAATTAAAAATTAAAAAACCCCTACTCAAGCACTTAATCGAGTAATCATACGCCAATGATATATTTACAGACATTCGGTTATTCTTCCCCACTTTCACCCCCATAACTTTTAAACGACTCAACCGATTTTCATGAAACATGTCTAGTAACACTCGCACGTAACTCACCTTTCATACAAAAAAAACTAAATTTAAATCGCTTCATCCGTTCGCAAGCTACGGTGCCACAGACAGACAGACAGACAGACACGTCAAACTTATAACACCCCTCTTTTTCCGTCGGGGGTTAAAAATAGATCTTAGACAGTAGGTTCACCAACCCATAGATACGTAACACTAATGCAAAACTAAGGTAATTAGATTTGTTTGTACGAATGTTTCTACACATGAAAGTATATGTTCAAACTTAGTTCAAAAACTTTAATAGCTGCCTGCACTAGGGTTAACTTGTCTCGACGATCGCTTGATTAAGTTTTAAAGAAATCCTATTTAGATATTAATTTTAAAGAATAACAGCGTATAAATAGAAGACATAATAATCCATACTTATATTATAAATGCGAAAGTAACTCTGTGATTTCAATGGAATTTGAAACCCGCGGGCGGAGCCGCGCGCTAAAGCTAGTATTACATAGAGTACACGTTCACACCTAATTACAAGCAATAACATAAACAGTTAAGTCTGTCTTATTTAAAAATTTCTAATATAGTTTCTACTTCAGTATAATTAAAACGTAATTAATAATTGTTGCAAATATTTTCGTTATACTAGTGTTAGTAAAATGTTAGTAGTCGGCACTTATGGTCTACATGTTCCAACACAGAAAAAATATCTGGGTCACAGAGCAACCGACTAGTAATTTTGAATTAAATTAGAATCAAAAACAAATAAAAATATTAGGTGCTAACATTATCAAATTACTGGCGTTCCTAGGCGGCTAGCTGGCGTTTTATGTACACATTTATAAAGAATACACGAAATACTTATATACAACGTTTATGGTGTACATAGCTTGATATAAAGTGAATGTTAGATACGTGGTAGAACCAAAATGTAAAACTAGTTTTGTTCTTTATTTAAAAAAAAGCCATATAGGAAAGCATACACGGTACTTATATTAAAAAAACAATTTTAAACTTTTTTGTCATCTGTCTGTTTCGGTTAATGTAATTCGTCTTTTACTGGCAGATAGCTGATGATATAAGGAGTTAAATTAAAAGCTTTTTAGGGTTCCGTGCCAAAGGCAAAAAACCGAACCCTTATAGATTCGTCATGTCTGTCTGTCTGTCTGTCCGTCCGTCTGTCTGTCCGTCCGTATGTCACAGCCACATTTTTCCAAAACTATAAGAACTATAATGTTGAAACTTGGTAAGTAGATGTATTCTGTGAACCGCACTAAGATTTTCACACAAAAATAGAAAAAAAAAACAATAAATTTTGGGGGTCCCCATACATAACTACTAATAGAAACTCAAATTTTTTTTTAAAGTTTAGTTTAGTTTAGTTTTTTAAATTTTTTTTAAAAGTGGTAAAATGCGTGTCCCCCCCCCCCTGTAACTTCTAAAATAAGAGAATGATAAATCTAAAAAAAATAAATGATGTACATTACCATATAAACTTCCACCGAAAATTGGTTTGAACGAAATCTAGTTAGCAGTTTTTTTTTAATACGTCATAAATCGTAAACTGCAATTTACCTTTCATTCAATCAACACAAATATAAAAATATAAAATAAAAATTATATTATGTTACTTGCTGCTGCGGAACCCTTCATGGGCGAGTCCGACTCCCACTTGGCCGCTTTTTTTTTAAGACTAGCTTTGCCTCGCAGAATTACCCCCGGTGTCGTACTACAACAACTACGCATAACACCGCGGGCTCTGCTAGTGTAGTATTCTACACTAGCAGAGCCCGCGGTATGATAGTCACTTCTATGTGTTGGTTAATGTCCGTATGCTCGTCCACCTGGAACGCCGATGTGTGCTAAACACTTAATATATTATATATATTTAAATATGAATCCCGCATTAGGAAATTACATCCTGTGTCTCGGGGGACTTTACAGACATATGTACATGAAACGGACACAATGAACACCCAGACTCAGAACAACAATTTGTGGATAACACAAAGTGTTGTCGCATGTAGGATTTGAACCCACAACACTAGGCGAATTGGCAAGCGGCGTGGCAACTACCTAGAAACCATAAACCACTAGGTCAACCGTGCAGTATATAATTGAAATGTAAGTATGTATGTTGTCATTACGAACGTGTGTACAAAAAGTAAGCTTCGAAATAAATAACATAAAGAAAGAATGTACTCTCGGAATCTGACAAATTATAATTTACCTGATTTACAATTCTAATTATTTGTATACATCTAAAAGTAGGGACGAATAATATTATAAACATAACATTGCGAGGGTCATTTTTAAATTGAGGTGACTCGAGTGAGGGTCTCGTTTTAGTGTTGTTTGCAATTTTGGTAAAGACGCTTAGCTATATGTTAATTTAAAATTATATCAAACGACTTATTTTACGATGATTTATCGAAAAACATTTTCTTTTTTACTAATTCAATATATATTTTATAGCATATTGTAGTAAATTTAAATACACTTAATGTACTAAATTAGTATTTCAAGGAAACTGAAATATCTATATGTCACCGTAAGATTGTAATAACCGTTAGATTATAATCTACCTAGCGAGATTGCAAACTATAGATAAATTGTCAACTGTGATATACTGCTTACGGGCATCATATTGTCAACTGTCCCTGATTGATTAAAAGTTAAAAGGAATATCTGATGAAAATATTACAAAACTGTAAAACTACCTGCGAGGTTATGTGAGTAGATATAACTTTTTTTTTATGACAACTCCCGCATTAGTAATAAATATCCTGTGTCGCGGGGGACTTTACAGACATACATGAAACGGACACAATTAACATCCAAACTCAGAACAACAATTTGTGAATCACACAAAGTGTTGTCCCGTGTAGGATTTGAACCCACAACACTTGGCGAATTGGCAAGCGGCGGCGCGTGGTGACCGCCTAAACCACTAGGCCAACTGTGCAGTCTAAAAACTAAATATAGCTGCGTAGTTTTTTTTTAAATTGACACATCACACTAGCCTGGCCGCCTGATCTCAAACTAGGGAGAGCTCGTACTATGGTAACCAGCCTACTGATATGTTAAAACACAACCATATTAAAGAAAAATTACACCCCCATACACAAAAATGATGGTACTGATCACACGATGATTTGTCCTGGGTCGGAACCGAACCCCTGATCTCTGACTTAGCAGTCAGGTTCACTAACCACTAGACCTATAGCCCAGTCACAATCTCTTCTATAGCTCTCTTTTTGACTTTTAAATTTATAAAAATATATATAATGTGATGAAATGTATTTAAGCCTATTACACTTTCTGCAATATTTTCGCTTGATAAACCGATCTGTTAAAAAATTAGGCTTCCTGAAGCAGCTCACAGTGCTTTTAGCTCGCCGGATTTATAGTAATTAAATTTCACCGTACCTTTGTGTGTTGTGCATGAGTATGTATGGTTACTTTAAAGGTCTTCTTAATATATGTTCTATTAGTTGCATACTATTTAATGAATTGAAATCCTCGGTTAATCTATTAGCTTATTCTATCAAAGACGTGCTGTGTGTATGTAATTGAATCCTTTCAATTATATTGTGTATTAGGACACGTTACGAGTGGACCATCAGATTACTTGTTTAATTCTTGACCACGAAAGGCGCGGTAATCTAAGTTGTAAACTAAATCTTGGGTTCCGTCTCACATATCCCCTATAAGCCCGGCTCTGCTGCTATTTGAATGCTCCTCGAACGACCACGAATTAGTATGCGCGCTCCATTCAGGCCACACCGTCCCAATGGGCCGTAAGCGCCTCTATTCTATACCACTTAAACGTGCTCGCATATTTTTGAAACCAGATTTGTTGTCTGTACAATACGATATGAATCAAATCGTAAATTAATCTATACCAATATAATAAACGCGAAAGTTTGTAAGTATGGATGGATGGATGGATGTTTGTTACTCTTTCACGCAAAAACCACTGAACGGATTTGGATGAAACTTTACAGTAATATAGCTTATACATCAGAATAAGACACAGGCTACTATTTGCCACGATAAACGACACATACGCGGGCGGAGTCGCGGACAATAACTAGTTTGTATATAAATGTAAATTATGAATTGATCGGATAAATTCAGAGTTAAGTCCTAGTTGGGTGGAGTGTGTTTGATGTTGTGCTGTTTAAAGACAACTTAATGTCTGAATTTCGAGAAACTACAGATATTGTTTTTCAACTCTCTTATTATGCACTCTTAATATTTCTTTTAAATTCAAATGGGAGCAACCATTTCAACAACTTTTTTTATATTGGTTCATAAATGGCGAGGATATAAGAAATTGTTTAAAATAAAAATAGTGGATATCAGACCCGGTTCAAGTTTTCTTAGGATCCACAGTTCGTGTTATGGTGTTTCTTAATGTTTCCTCATTACATTTTAACTCTTATTTTAAAAAAAAACCTCTTGGCATAGTTGTTAGACTGTTCGTAGGACACAAAAGTTACTAATATCACTGGCGGCTTCGTTCTTTCAAAATGTAAAATATCCTATTTACAGATTATCATTTGTGTTCGTTCTCACTAGTTAGAGTCAACTTTAAATCAAAAATTGAACCAAGAAAAGTTTACATTTTACAATATCACAGTACTCAATTTGGAATCTTGTTTGGATGTTGTAGAAATCAAAATTCTACGGTGAAATATTGTTACATATTATATGTTTTTTTGTGTGTGTTGTTGTGAATATTCTAGAAGTAGACTAGAGAATTCTAGAGTAAACATTACTATGTTTGTAATTACATCAATATCATTGTTTTATATTTAGTCACTTTATCTAGTTGGGACACAGAATAGCCCACCGAGTTGGTTCAATTTGTGACCGGGATCTTGGGATACGTTCATTTTGTATATTACAACTAGCAGGGAATCATTCCGGCGGTTGAATTATGTAAATATGTACTCAAATACATATTCGTGCGAATAAATGTTGCTCCAACTTCTACATAAGTTAGTCCAAACACTTTGTTTACACAAAAATGTTTGTGTTATTTAGGATGATTTATTTTTTGTGTCATAAAATAGATTAATTAGGAATTTGATTGGCGCACTTAACTGGATGTGTTTCTCAATTAACATTTTATACGACAAAAATAACAATTACAAATTAACAAGCTTATAGTTGAAACTGAACCACCTGATAACTACTCTAAATTAAATCGAAATTAAATTTTATTTAGATACCGATATAAAAACAACTATTTTACATTCAAGAAAAGTTTACAGTGCATAATATGCCCACAGTACAAGGGGGTTCCGTAGAACAGCAAACACAAAGTTTCGAAGTGGGCTTTTACGTATCTTGATGTAGTTTCTCTTATCTCAGGCCCAGCGGTATTGTTTCTATTACATGTAGCCTGCTACGAACAATCTGATTTACATGCACTAGTATGCCATTGTATGCTAAGATGCGTAGCGTGTCTGCTACGACGTAGGTTGATTCGTAGGCGTTATGGATATTAGTTAGCATGAGAAGAACTTAATTTAATACAAATAATGGTAAAATTATTCTTGAGCTATTTTTAGGGGGGTTAAAATGCCATATATTTTCAAAATAAATCGTTTATATTAACTCTGCAATTTCCTAGGAGAATCCACTTAAAATATTTATTAACAAACATGGTTGATTAAATTTTGTCAGTAATGAGCGCGACGCTGACCTGACACTGATGTCTGTAGGGCCAGGAGGCAATTTAAAAATTTGTCCCAAGGCGTCGCCTAGTTGTCTATATTATGTGGGTGAGATATGCAGGGCGCCCACCGCGTCGCGTCCGCCCGGCCATAGACCTATCAATATTACCAGAATATGTCCAAAACTTCGTAAATTTGAATTTGAAGAAGAGAAGAATGAAAATCTTATATTACAAAATACTCGTATCACAATGTTAGTTACCATACTCCTCTGAAACGGCTGGACCGATTTTTATGAAGTTTGGTGTGCATATCGGGTAGGTCTGAGAATCGACCAACATCTATTTTTTATACCCCATTTTTTTATGGCAAAACAACTTTTGCCAGATCAGCTAGTAATCTATAAAATTTCAGAGTTTCTGTTTTTTAGTTTGAACCAGATTGAACTTTTTTTTATGTGAAGTTTATTAACTTTCTTTTACTCGGTAATTTCCATCACACCCTTAAGGTGTCATATATGGACGAAACATAATGAGGTTTCACAACTTCACCATTCGTTTTGCTGAGATGAAGACGGGTGGAGGTTACCACACGGCAAATAGTAGATTATGTTACAATTAAATCACATCTATACAAAATAATAAAATTGAAGTGTTTGTTTATAATATTAAAATCGCTTTTTACTAAATGCATATGTATGTCTACACGGTACATATACCAAAATATTTTTTTTTACAACTTTTGTTTGTCTGTCTGTCTGTTTGTTCCGGCTAATCTTTGGAACGGCTGGACCGATTTTGACGGGACTTTCATTGATAGGTAGCTGATGATATAAGGAGTAACTTAGGCTACTTTTTTAGACTAGTGTCACCCCACGGCGTTACCCGCGGTACGACAATAACCGCGAGTAACACCGCGGGGTTCAGCTAATATACCATATATATCATCTTATTTGAGTATTACAATAGGGTATTTTTAAAATAGATCTTTAGAACCGAATCTTTTCGTTAAAAACTGTATCATATAAACATTAGGACTTTTTACGTAGGTAGCGTGATATTTCTTCTTAAGTATAATGTTAGTACGACCTTTCTTATTGTAGACATTTAGAATTCACACGAAAATGTCAATCGGGAGAAAATATATACTATTTTGAGTATATTATCTGATTTCGGATCTGTGAAATTAAAAAAAAAAAATTTAAATGTTATTCTTTTTGTATTCCCTAATTATTTTTATTGACATTTATCAGAACCATTCTATATTTAAAATATTTTTAATTTAGAGATTTTTCAGCAACAGAATTAGCAGCATTGTTGTACGTTCCTCTACATTATTAACTCATCCATCACAATGTCCACCAAACCTAACGTAAAATTATCTATTAGAGTTTACCTAAAATTATCTGTCTGTCATTGTACAGGTAAGTTAAAAAGGGTATGTCGATAGATATATAAGTCTGTGTTGCTTCCTGCGGCGGGCGCGCACGGGGAGGAGGGCGCGAAGTTGACTTGATTGGAAACCCTATTCCATATTTATTATGGGCCTATTTTGTCATGTTTATTGACGCGCTGTCGGGATATAACTCCACGTTATTAGGCGAGTTTCCAACTTACTTTATTGAATAACACAAGCGGCGATCTTGCAGTTCTTCTAGTTTAACTTAGGGTTAATAGCTTTATAATAACTGGGCCATTTCCAATTTAGAGTTTGAAGCATAATCATGTCTGATATTAAAAAAAATATAAGTGATAATAACTTCTGACGATTTCCTCGCTCAATTTCAACAATTCTGCTAGCGTCATTTTCATAGTTTCAGTTTAATACGTTTATGATGATGATGTATCTTGATGATCTTTTATGATGTAAGTATTTCGAGTCAAACTAAAAGAAATTAGCGAAAATAGAGAGAAGGTAATTTTATGTTATAATGTTGCACTTCGTAAATACTTTTTACTTGTACTCGTAATATCACTTAAAACTCAGTAAAAGCTTGTAGAGGATCAACCGACAATAGTATTGATTCCTAACTGTAGAATAAGTGGTCCAAAAATTTTAGGCTTTAGAGCCTAAATTTTTTACAGTGCTTCACAGATGTTAGAGGCTTAGAGAAAACACTGAATATGAGGTCGAAAGTCTATCAACAAGGCGAACAGACTTGAAGGGAGGGCCGTCTCTGTGCTGCGTTCTAGCTTGGCCTACAACCTGTTGGTTTTAAATATTATTTTTAACCCCCGACGCAAAAAGAGGGGTTTTATAAGTATGACGTCGATGTCTATCTGTCTCTCTGTGTGTGTGTCTATCTGTGGCATCATAGTTCCCAAACGGCTGGACCGATTTCGATGCGGTTTTATTATTTGTAAGTTATTTGAAAGTCAGTTTCCTTGCGGTGGTTCTTTTTTTTAAATATTTTAGCTGCCAAAATGACTCTGCCCTGCCTGATGGAAAGCACAAGCAGAATGCAAGAGTGGTGGTTACCATCCTCAATGTGAACAGGGACAGTGCAGCATGGTGACCAGCACTATGGCGGCCTAGTGAGATGCTTTTTCACGCCCCGCTTAAAGGACCCGGGATCATAGTAGGACGGAAACACGTGTGCTGGTAGTGAGTTCCAGGTTTTACCCGCTCGGCACAGGAAGGAAGAATCGGATCGATGAGTGCGAGAGCGTATGTCTTCCACGCTGAGGTGGTGACTTAGCTATGTTTGGTTAATATCGGTCCAGCAGTGTAAGACTAGCTCTTTTCCAAAATGATGTAAGGCATTTTTGGCGTATGATTACTCGATTATGTGCTGCGTAGGGGGTTTTTTAAATTTTTAAGTTTAGTTTGTATGCTTATAATGCTAACGAGGTAACATGTACCTAAAGTATTTGACTATGAAAGTCTATGTCTATGACTATTAAGTCGTGCAATATGCCATAAAACATTCATATGGGCGGATATGTCCTAAAAAGACCATAAATAGAGTAAAAAAAATAAAAACATCTAAGCTTAGCTCGCTATACGTGTTAGGAAAACTGTAAGTGTATTCGGCAGTTGATGTAATAAATATAATCTTGATTTCGTGTTATGGTAATTTTTACCACTCAAAATTGAGTTATTAAAACTCAATTGAGTTCAAAGGCCCCTTTTGATTTGAGAAGAGCAAAACTAAATAGATATAATAATTCTTTTATTTTGAGTGATGCATTAGTGCATAGGTCTGCGTGAGTATTCAAAAGATTCTATAGTGGAGTGTACTTACTGCAACATTTATATAGAAATGCTGACCTGAAAACCATCGGATAACATGCTTGTTGTTTTAGTAGAAATAATACGACTGCACATTTGGCCTAGTGGTTTAACGGTCACCACGCCGTTTCCTATTTCGCCAAGTGTCGTGGGTTCAAATCCCACGTAGGACAATACTTTGCGTGATCTACAAATTGTTGTTCTGAGTCAGGGTGTTCTTTGTGTCCGTTTCATGTATGTTTGTAAAGTCCCCGGCGACACAGGATTTATTCCTAGTGCGGGAGCTGTCTTTAAAAAAAAACAAACAAAACAATATCAGGATAGGCAATATTTTCGTCAAATGTAGCACGGTTTCTTCAGAGAGGAGCAGAGATTAGGTTAGTCTAGATCTGTAGAATTTTGACAGCTTCAATGATCATTGACAAGGTTTTAGCTAATAGTGAAAAATATGGTTTCGATTTGTTTGACATATCTTAATACTTTCACGTATAATACATATTTTCTTCATAAACGAATTACGTCCTGAAACAGAAGAAGTTATTGTATTCATCACACAAATATTAATCCTATTTAGAAGTCGGCTTTATGACATCTGGGTAACCTGTCAGGATTATAATACGTTGTTCCGTATAGTCTGTTCAGTTGAGTATAGTTCGGCAAGTATTGTATATTACTGAAAAGGTAAATGAACATAAAGCCAAACGCTTAAACCAAAGACTGACTGCAAAGTTGGCCTAGTGGTTTAAGCGGTCGCCACGCCGCTTTCTAATGTGCCAAGTTTTGTGGGTTCAAATTGTTGTTCCGAGTCTGGGTGTACACATAGGATGTATATTCCTAATGCGGGAAAACAAAAGAGTTTAGTTAGTGATTCCAATTCAAAGTATTACATAATTTCGAACTACAATAATCTATAAATTGTAGCTAAACAATAAAGTACTTACTCAAAAAACACATAATGTCAATTAAAAAAACAAACAGTGTAGTTAAAAAATATGAGGCAAGCTCTCTAGCCGGTGAAAACACGTTCCAGTGCGCCCGGAAGCGTTGTTAAAGGCATTATTATCCGGACGGTCGCGCTGCAAATAAATCGTCTGCCGCGCGCGCGCTCTTTCGATTATCTTCAAATCTTCATTACACCGACGTATGCTCTCAGTCCACCTTGCACATTGAAGGTTTTATAGTGATACCGATAAAAAATTAGAAATTTATTGATCTATCGTATCTTTTTTTATATTTTGCAGGGAATATATCGAAAATGAGTAGGCTATCTGGATAGCACATTGCATTGTAGCCACCAGAAATAAGAGTATTGCCAAAATTACTGTTTAAGAGGAAACACGTTGTACGTTAAGAGGAAGAAGTAAAAAAAGATTTAGCAAGGTACTCAATATAGTAAAGAGCATTTGATTTAAATATTTGTTGAGGAAGACTATATAGGAATTTTGGTGATATCAAGAGTTAAAAACACTGGAAAGATAGGGACAAATAAAAAAAGAAGTCGTGTGGTGTCGTGGGACACCAGATAGGAACGATTTTCCTTATCTTAAAAATATTTATTTCAAGTTCTATTCAAGGTATAAAGAAAATAATTATTCGGGTATAAATTTTTCATCATGATTTTTTTTATCGATAAAAATAAAAAAGGCGACTACCATCGCAGAGAGTTGAAGTGAAAGATAATATATAGAATACGATTTTAAATGCACTGTATAACATAATTTTAAATACACGATATATTTTTGAATCGTTTCGCTGATATTTCAGAACAAATGATACAAATTTAACTATAGTTGAGACCATCATCATCACCATAAACTGTTTAATGTAATGATAGTGGTCTTAGTTGTGGGCTACTAATCTTCTTTCAGCTACATTAAAAATTTATGATACTATAAATACTTAATGTCAATGAATAAATTTATACAATATTTTGTAATGTTTTTACTATTTAAATAAACGTACATTGTAATAATAAAGCCGTTTAATAATTGTTTTAACATCTGAATATATTAACAAATAGAATTATAGATAAAATATAATAATACAAGCAACTTACAGATGGCGCTATACAAATTTTTTCGTTCAGGCTCTTTAAGAACCACACAATTTAAAATGATTTTTATAAATATATAAAAGTTCTATGCGAGGTATAAAGAAAATAACTATTAGGGTATACATTTTTTATTACGATTTTTAACGATAAAAAAAAAATAACTAAACTTGTGCTGCCATCTAGTAATCTCTACTGAAACAAGTTCTGTCTAGAGTTACTCCGTACTTGTTACATGCAACTCACAGATTATAAAAAAAAATCCTTCACCTAATAAATTTTTCGGATCTTTTTTTTGTAAATACAAACATATTATACTCGTACATAGAAAACATCCAAACTCCCAAAAAACAAGTATTTGCAGATCAAAAAAAATATTGATCCTACACGAGATTCGAACCCGAGGCCTCACAACTTTCTCCTACGCTACCATTTAGACACCGAGGCGTAAATCTTACGGACGTGTGTCTTATGGACGTGTTTTGCCGGCCATGGTACCCCTCCGCAACGCCCCATAAGGAACTTCGTTCCAAAAAAAACACGGAAATCAGTCTGCATGATCAATTTTTTTATGTAAAGAAATACTTTGAAGTTAATCTTATTATCATAAAGTTTTAAGAGAAAACAGTTTCACCCAAAAATAAATTAATTTAAAAATCGTTGTATAAACAAGATTTTATTGGAATTCCCTCATAAAGTACTTGTCGAGGCAAATCAAACGTGTCCACACTTGATGGTGTTGCGACGTTTCTTTACAGAGTTCCGATGCCCACCTTCCAGCTCCAGCATCAGATCAGCTCCATGTTATCATAATATTGCATTGTCATGCTGTATACATATGCTTGCAAAATTTCAGCGAAATTGGATGAAGGTATCAGCTTCAAAATTAAGTTGCAAGATTCCACACGAACATGCAAGCATACATACATACATTGCAAGCTATTAAAAGCTTGTAAAAATAACGCTTGAATGCCGGTCGTGATAAACTAATTTATATAACTAGTAAGATTGTTCAACGATTCGTTAATTCTTTTCTTGATGTTAAATACTTTGTTATACACTAAAATGAAATTAATTTAAGTTAAAATTATTGCAAGTTTGGATGACACCCCATCGGGACATGAGTATCCTCGCACTTTGAAGGGGCGGCTCCAATAAAACACAAATCTATAAATATATGTTTAAATTGACTGATGGAATGGTATAATGACCAGGTTTATATAAAATAAAAAAGACCAATAATTAACATGCAAAACCATACTGCTTCAAAAGTTCTTTAGTCACTTGCAGTAACTTTCGCATGAGCTCACAGCACGAGGTATGTATTAAATCTTACATCAGCGAATACGGGAGTCGTATAAAGTATAAGTATTTACTCGTAATACGAATTGAACATTTCAAGAAAATTCCAGCCGACATGTTTGAAACTCTATGAAGCAATGAAACTTCAGTTCAATAACAAACTTTTAATGAAACACGGTTAGTTGATCTTTATGCTGGATGGTTTTTAATTAAAAACAAGTTTAATAAAACATTACTCAATTATATTTATTTTAAATCCTATTATTATCTATCTAATCGAATACCTTTAAACTATAATCTGAATCTCGAAAATGGTTCCAACGGTTCTTAAAATTTAGTATGAAGGGGATTTGGGGGTGATAAATCGATCTAGTTTTTAGAAAATTTATTTTTACAAAATTTACCTAAAAAAAAAAAACCGAGGAAAGCTCGGTCTACAACAAACAACGTATATCATTACGAATGAATGCATTTACAATTTTATACCAATAAATTTTCCGCCTTTACTTTTAACCACTTAATTTAATAAAAATTAAGTTAACTAAGTTAAATTTTTTTTTTTTTGAAAAAATATAAAATGTTAAAAGTTACTTCTTGTTACTAAGCTAAAGTGTTCCTATGTTCGACGAATTAGAAATAAGAAACATAAATTATTTGAGATACGGGTAATAAGTTCATTGTATAGTAATACTCGTAGATACATGGTACTGAAAGTCCAACCAATGACATCTTATGTTCAATAATATGAAACAAATAGTTAAAAGTTAGTAACTAAGCCTAACTTTCTCTGATGACCTGGTGGTCGAATTTCTGTTCTGTCTAATAGTTTTGAAACACTAAAAGCACTGGAAGTTTAAAATTAAGTCATGCACTATCGAGAAAGTAGTTAGTGATTTTATTGAAATGTCCGTAAAGGCTTGACAGACGCGCCCACCGGATATTGATTTACTGAGGCCGATGGAGCGGGGTTCCGGCTACAGGCTCTGATACACTACCACATTAGCTTTGTGCGTCAATGTGCCGCCTAATTAACTTCCTCACTGTTTTGTGATCGGAGCGCAATAAAATCTTATTAAATCTGTACTCTGCACTCAATAAGAGTATAAAAGTTTGTTAGGTGGAGGGGAACTGTCACGGATCCAGAGTTCATTCTTAACGGATCGACGAAAAAAAAAATCGTTCATGTTGTTGTTAAATAAAATATTTACCTATGGCTGATAAGATATACCTGGCTGATAAGAAGTTGCATCCGAACAGGCAACAGCACTCATGGCTTTTTATATTTTCTAGTTACATTGCTGTAATAGAAATGATATTTTATTTAACAACAACATGAACGGATATTTTTTTTGAAAATTAATTAATTTTCTTAGTTAAAAATATTTGCGGGCACTTTTTGACTGGCAATCTGTTACCAATGTATTGTCTTATTCAAAAATGAATGTAGAAATTTGAGTTTAAGTATCTACGTGATGAACGTATAGTTTCTGTAGCCGGATCTTAGACCGTTAGTTTATGTATGGTCTTCTAAAAAGAGAACAACATACATGTAGATGGGAGAGAAAAAAAATCCCAACTACATGAATATATTTCTTAAAAAATCGACATGTAACCAAGAGTGTCTCTGATTAAAAATAAACGCAGGTTATTAATAACGAAATTCTGCTGTAATATATTTTACTACGAAATGGATTACATGATCTAATATTATTATATCACAATATAAATATTACATTATTGATTCGCTTTTGCTCGTGGCTCCGCTCACGTGAATGTTGGAAATCGCGATAATCATTTTTCGGGTTAATAAATAGCCTATGACACTCACAAATAATGTAGCTTTCTATTATTACTATACTATGATAAAATAATTTTCAAAATCAGTTCAGGAGATCTCGAGATTACTCTTTACAATCTCACAAACTTTACATCTTTATAATATTTGTTGTATATACTACAACAATAGTTTACAACAAAAGCCCCAGGTAGTATCGTGGGGCGAAGCTAGTTCAAAATAAAAGTAGTCTAAATTACTCCTTATACCATCAGCTATCTGAAAGTCAATAGTGCAGTACAAACAAACAAACACATCGATTTTATATGTTGTATGTATGTATGGATTAAATCTAACTTAGTGTAAAACCTAAGAGAACCTACACTCATCTATAAATTCGTGTTTCAAACGAGATCACTGAGGCAGTTAGCATGTATGTCCAATAATCCTATTATACAGCTTTCTTTGGGGGCTGACCATCCACCAGGTACATTAGACCAATCCAAACAGTTGGAATCAGTGTAATGCTTTCTAAACGTTTGATATTGAATGAATAACATCACAGGTTCGTTACAAATGGATGAGCCGCGCCCGGGACCGATACATGAACCATGTTTGCGTATATTCTATTTGTTTCGAATCAGTGGATGTGGTGTTTCAATTTAGTAATGTGTCGGAAATTATTTGTACCTGTCTTAACGTATTTGGTCATTCGCTGTGGTGCAATTAGAACTGTATTTTCGATGCAGGTTTCTCAAACATCACAAAAACATAATATATAATTGGACAGTAAATGAGCTTTACGCGAATAATTGTATATTGTGTACTCGTAATCGTCGTCTCGTAGTGAATAAGGAAATGAGAGTTGAATATTCGAAGTAAAAGTGAAGTATTGGTTGAACGTGGAATGATATGTATATTTGATGTCGGTGTCACTGCTATTTATTTGCTTGTGTGCCTGTCTAAGAAATGCTTTTACTAGTTGCTCTTAGTTGTTTTTCCTTCTTATAAATAATATAGAAAAAACTATTCAATGCTTGTACCTAAAAATAAGCTAGTCTTATATATAAAAATAAATTGCTGTTCGTTTGTCCGCCAAATCCCGAGAACGGCTACGCCGATTTAGCTGCATTTGATTCTGAAATGTTTGTCGTAGTCCAGGGAAGGTTTAAACGGTGAAAAATTAAAAATAATTTAAACTTTCAAATTTTACGTGTATGAAGTAGCGGGCACAGCTAGTCTTATATATATAAAATAAATTGCTGTTTGTTTGTTAAAAAACTCGTCGCTAAAACTCGAGA
The DNA here is from genome assembly GCA_949125395.1 of Diaphora mendica. Lineage (NCBI taxonomy): Eukaryota > Metazoa > Arthropoda > Insecta > Lepidoptera > Erebidae > Diaphora > Diaphora mendica. The sequence goes on along the minus strand of OX421310.1, from coordinate 34,687,924 downwards.
AGGTCTGGGCCGATTTAGCTGATTTTGGTTTTGAAATCTTTTCGTAATCCAGGGAAGGTTTAAACGGTGAAAAAAATTACTTGAAATCCAAATGTCACGTGTACGAAGTAGCGGGCACAGCTAGTATAAAATAAATTAATTATTTGCATAAATCATGTTTCAAGGTGCGACCAAAATACATACACAAGTATGTTGAGATTCACATCAGGTTGTGTACCTATATACCTCATGTCTACTAAGAGTAGGATTACATTTATTTCGGTAGAACTGTCCTCAGATCATATGGTCATGCAAAGACATTTAGCGGATTAATCATTACTTAAATTAAATCATATAAATTGGAAATCTATAAGAAGAAAGACTCGCTTCCATTACCAAGAGTTTAGAGTACCTTACATGGTATTATTCTGTAGTATCCTAAAAGGTCTTTTCACGACAAGTTATTTTTTCACTTTTTTTTTTACTTTTTGTATTTATTAAACAGTTAATTAATTTATTCATTGAAACAATGATAGCCCATTCCTAATTTATTTCTGTGGCCAATTCTTACAGATTATATCAGAAACTATAAAAGGTCTTGATCTGAAACTGGTTTGTAACATAAAACTCTGTCATAATAAAAATACACTAATACATTATAAAACACAAAAAAATAACAGTCATGTCTCTTCAGAGTTGTAAAAAAGTTTATTATATAAATCGTTTACAGTCATTACTGTCGATAAATACAATATATTATGAACTAGCTGTGCCCGCGACTTCGTCCGCCTGGAACAGTGACTTTGGGTAGCAGTTTTGATTATTAAGGCTAATATTATTTTAAAAATAAGACAACTTTCACTGTTAAAAATATATTTAAGTATTTATATAAGTACATAAAATAAAAAGTATTTTATATGAGCTTATTTCGACATTTGACATGGCCAAGGCTTTCAACCTGTTCTTGCACCGTTCGCTTCTCTCCGAGCTCTAAGCATTCGGTCTGCCTCCTAGACTCGTCTCTAGATTGACGCTTTTCTTCATCAGCGCCTTCGCATTAGAGTTCTTTGCGACGGACGGCGCGGCCTCTGTTTTTCTGGAGGTAAACGCTAGCGTACCTCAGGGTTCAGTCCTGTCGCCCAAGATGTTTCTTCTGCATGTCAATGACATATTAGCCCTTGGCAATATACATTGCTATGCAGACGAAAGCACAGTGCATGGGCGATATCATGGATACCCTGCAGCCAAGATGGTAGACGTTGACGAAAATCGATAGGAGCTTGTCGCTGAGCTCGACCGGCTTTTGAACCGCATTTAACAATGGGGTGATGAGAATCTGGTCGAGTTCAACGTTAAGAAAACACAGGTGTGCCCGTTCTCTAACAAAAAGTCTCCGTTTCTTCCCCTCCCCACTTTTCAGAGCACTCAACTGCCACTACGGGATAAGCTCGGTGCCCTGGGCATGGATACTTGCCGAGACCTCAACCCACGGGAGTACATCGAGGGCACCACTAAGGCAGCCTGAACACCGTGAGATGGTTTTTCGCGCCCGAGCATTTGTGTCTCCTTTATAAGACCCAGGTTCACTCGTCCGTACTGTTCTCATCTTTGTGATGGATCCAGGCAGTATTAACTTGATTTTCTCGATCTCTTGCAGCGGCAAGCAGTCCGCATTATCAACAGTCCCGATACCACCGAGTCCCTTGAGCCTCTGCAGTTGCGGAGAGATATCGCCTCTATGGCAGTCATCTACCGCTTTACCATGGAAAGTGTTCTGAAGCGTTCTTCCAACTGATCCGACCTTCTCCCTTCCTCTACAGAACAACACGTTGTTCTTGGAAGTCACCGCCTCAGTCTAAGAAATACGCTCTCGAACCAAACGGTTTGGTTCTGCATTGTCTGCTTTCTCAGCTAGTATGGTTGTCTCCACTGTTGGATTCTGCTTGAATTTTCCCTCAAGCTGAGCAAATTCTTCTCAATTTTTACAATTTTAAAATACTACGTTTTTGATTTGCCATCTTTTGCCAAAATATAGTGATTGAGCTGATTTGATACACGCGATTATGCTGCCCATTGGAAAAACATGTTTTTTTCTAAGTGAACTGCAACTTTAACCGTCTGTCTTTGGGCTTTGATAATTTTATTGCAAATGTTGTTTTCAGCGGAAACTGCATTCTTTTAAATTGAAATTGCAGATAAGTTTGAATTATTGGAATACGCGGAATTAAAACATTTTCTTTTACAATTATGTACCCCAGATGTGTATTTTGTAGCCGGGTACCATTACATAGCTTTGGCGCTCAAGACTTCTTATTAATAGGACTGGAACATTAACTTTCAGTCTCAACTTATGGGAAGGCGCTCTTGATAATTCTAAAGAGTTGAAAAACTCTATGCATAAGCTATGATATGACTGGTTCAGTTTCCCTTGCATTGTTTCCTGAGAGGTATTCGATACCATCTTCCTCCACGTCTGACATGATCCGTTCTTTTATTTGATAACTGTCTCATTAGTCGGCGGATCAGAATAGATATTATTTTTAGATCATGTGTGCTATCATATACCAGGACTCACGTCTCAGTGTAATCATGTCTTTACTGTCATTTGGCATACAATCTTCTCCTATTTTTAGATGAGAATTTGCATATTGACACAGCTCATAAATCATTGTGAAGTTGTACTCGCATAATTGTAGTAAGACAAAACTTTTTAACATGTACCCATAATACATATGTTTCATACAGGCATTTATTTCATCTTGCGGCGTACCCCTTTTTCTTTTTGATTGTGTTTAATTACCCCCGGATACTTTTCTTCCGATTTTTTCACGAAGAAAATTATTTGAATAAACAAAAAATCATGTAAACAAATCGAATCCTAGTGAATAATAACGAATTTGTATTGGCAAAATTCAACATCCGCATGCGGCACAGTCGTCTGCCCTCACGTGTCTGCCCGTTCGGGTAAGTACACTTAGGCATATTGTGAAAACTCAGTCTTAGATTAAACTCAGTAAATGTTACATCTGAATAGCTCTAATATTTTGTCTCCTGTCGCAAACTCATGAAGCATTTTCACAAACCTTGCATATTTCCATACAAACTTTCATCCCCTATTGCTATTTTACGCCCTTGATGGTAAAATTTTTACAAAATTTAAGTGACGTTTTATTTATATCTAATCAACAGCCTAAAAAATAAATTTTAAGATTTTAGCTTAAAATGACGATATTTTTGTAGAGATTTTTGAAGTTTAGAAACACTGTTTTGTAATTTGTCTTATTTATTTCTATTAATATAATGAACATACAAATCAGATTTATGAATGTAGAATTTGACATCCTTGTTTACTCGTTGCCAAGACGCCCTGTGTCACTATGGTAACGCGCAAGCGTGTGGCGAGTGAACCACCACTCTTCTATACAATCTTTCATCCCCCCTTTCAACCCCTTATTACCTTTTTTTCGCAATAAAAGTAGCCTATGTCCTTTCTCAGGCTCTAGACTATCTGTGTACCAAATTTCATTGTAATCGGTGCAGCGGTTTGGCCGTGAAAGCAAGACAGACAGATAGACAGACAGACAGACAGACAGACAGAGTTACTTTCGCATTTATAATATAATAAGTAATAAGTATATAAGTATAAATAAGTATGGATAATGACCGTATTTTACTTAACTGAAAAACTTTCATAAGTAATGGATTTACCATCACTTTAAAAACGAATAATAATGATAATTATTTCGTAGTTTCACGACCACAGTACGAGCAACATGGAGGTGGGGAAGCCGGCAGAGCGGGGGACACGATTCTCTCACTCGACAGATCACCTGAAAGTGTACCACTTAATAACTCACATCCTCTCGCGGTTCACTGGGCATCCGCTGGATCGTCACATATCTCTAAATATGACCGCTGGAGCGTGGCGGTGCTGCACGGTTACAACACTCGGATTAAGCCCACACCTCTACACTCCCCGTATAGATGTAGGTACACAGAGAACCTCTATGTGACACGTAAACCGTTTAATCTATACAGTGAGTAATATAACGAAACTGGACAGTCACTTAATTTGTTTTTAAGTATTTAAAGTATCTACCAGTCTCATTTATGGGAAGGACTATTTTATGTAAGAGGGAGCACAAAAGGTACGAGTATTACTATGAAACTACTTTTAGTGTATTGACAAATATACTACGAGTAAAGCAATTATCGATGTCAAATACGAAGTATTTGTATTTTACAAGAGTTAGGAACAAAATATGTTACAATTTGTCCTCTTAAACTAGATATACTTACGAGTACGTCAAGCATTAGGTTTTTGGTGACCGATTGAATACCGATATCACTATTGCGAGTATTTATGATATCTATCAAGCACCATGAATTAATCAAATCATGATAATTAGTATTGTGATACTTAAAATATATTTTTTACTATATTGATGATATAATAGTAACCTATTTGTATTGTTGGGAGTTGATTAGTTTAAGTTATGTTTTGTAATGAAATGTTTTTTTTAAACTTATTATCCTTTTAAAACTTTCTGTTTGAGAAAATCGCCACGTTGAATTTAACTATGTATTCATTAATATTCATAAAATGTATTAGAATATTGACTCCTATTTAAATAGTGCGAGTTTTCCTGTTAGATAATTTAGAAAATACAATTTGATTTTATTTGTTTATTTACAATAAAATTTTTAAGTCATGTATTAGTAACACTCATTAAAATGAACTATTGAACTGGTATACTTTATGATTGCTAACTTATCATATCTAGGCAAATATTTTAGGTGAATTTGATTTTATCTTACTTCTCTTTTTAAAGCTCCCTTTAACTGCTTAACAAATTGTCGTATTAGAACTACCAATAATTATTGGCACCCCATTTATTCACATTTTACAGCAGTCGTTTGCTCTTCTACGACCCAATTGATTTAAAAATTCTATATTAGAAGAAGAGATGATTATAAGAGCAAAAATATTTATCCAAGATAATTATAACACACGTAGTTAGATGAAGGAGTATTGAATGTTTATCTAACTAAAACAAACTACATGAAACTATTGAAGAGTATAATAATATTCATTGGGCCCGGCCAATTTTACGGGTGAGCGCCGACGCGTCTTTGATCAGTAACATCTATGCCCCAAGTATAGTCAAATTGAAGGATTCACTACGAACTTTACAGTATTAAAAAAAATATAAATTTTATTTTAACACTGTTAATATGTTCTTTATAACATCATGTGCACCATAAATATATTGTTTTGCGCATTTTGTTTTATTGTACAGGGTTGTGAGTATCTAGTTAATTTAATGACGTGAGACCAAACGATAAAATACTTTTTTAGAAAAAATAAAACAACGAGGTAGGTAAATTTAAGATACCACAAATCTCAGATAGTACCTAAACTGGGTTAAGAAAGATATCTATTTATATCTAAGGGGGACAGCAAGAGAATGCCTTAGGAATAAAGTCCACCGATGTACAAAAGTGTATAAAGCTGAAAATAAATAAATAAATGTATTTGTTTAAAATAATGATCAGTGTTTATGGTCTTTGTTACATTTAAAAAGAGGTTTTAAGACTACGCTTATTTTATCTAAGAACAATAACAGAAAAAGTTAAAAGTTTGTAGATCTTCATAATTCTTTGAAATAAACAAAATATATTCTGTAGAAACAAATGAGGTATTAAGAGTAATATATTATTTTATTTTTAAAGATAAAAAGAATGATTTTTTATATTATTTATATTGATATTTTAATTTTAAATAAGACACAACATTTTAAGTTTTTTTTATTAATGGCCGCCATAATGACTCTACTGTGCCTGATGGAAAGCATAAGCAGAATCTAAGAGTGGTGGTCACCATACTCAATGCGAATGCAGACAATGCAGCATGGCGACTTACACCATGGCGGCCTAGTGATGCTACTGCATCTTTTAGTCTAGTCAACAAGTATAGAACTTTTTGACTAGACCATTTGGGCCTCCTAGCCTTTAATATAAAGTAAACATAACATCTTAAAGGATACATTTTATTCTATTCTTTTTCATATTTAGGGACACGGGTATGTCAATACACATCACTAAAAGCATTTTCTAAAATACTTGTTCCCCAATGTAATTCAATTTTACACCCCAAATAAGTCGGCCGCAACCCGTGTAGGTTGATCACTCGTCGTTTGTCTACGTGGGTAGAAAATGTGTCGAACGGATGGCGGCGCAAGGGTTGCGTGACAACATATCTTGAAAGCTGCCGCGTACCTTTAAAATATTACTTCCATTATATTTACAAGTAATTATGCATACTAGAACGACTTGCGAAAGGATTTGATATAATCGGGTCATTACACAATATTGTAATTTAATTAAACAAACATTACTTTATGTAATTAAGTTAACGACTTTGTGGATGCGGCAATATTATTTTCAGTAGTAAGTAAACATGGTTTTAAGGTAGTAAATGAAAAAGGTAAATATTTATCCTGAAGGGATTTCAATATAAAAGTACAGCGATGGTGAGTAGCATTTGCTAGAAATATTTTAAACAAGCGCGTAGTACCTAATTTTAATTTTCAAACCTGAAGTTGACGCGGATACTTGAGGTTGGTCTATCATAAAATATATCTGCAGGATTAGGTATATATACCTACATTAGTTTCAGCAATTAAAAGACATACATACACTTATGGTATTCGTCCCTGAAGGGGTAGTCAGTTGAGTATCAAAACGTTTTGCCGACTATAGTTTTTAGTCTTAATTTCATAACAATTTACTGTCGACAAACAGATTACGTATATTTCTAAATAAAGATACTTTTCTGTTTCTTTCTCATGTTTTTTTCGCTTCAAAATTTTACTGTATTCACTTGATTGAGTAACAAAGTCATATATCGTTTTAAAAGTGAAAAATTCCTTAGCCGCGTTGAGTACTTTTTGGTAGGAGAAAATCTTATGAGTTCGCGTCACCGACATGCCAATGTTTGATGTTGATAATTTTAATTTAAACATTTTGTAATTTCTAATATTACACATTGATTTTACAAATGTCATTCTAAGTTTTCACTTCCATCGACAGTCCTTACGACTGCCAATTTTTTTTTGAAAGTTTGCATACCGTGTCTAATGGATATACTCGTAATACACATATTTATGTATAACATTCCGGACAAACTCCTAGTGGTTTATGGTAAATTAAATTCGTTTTTTGCTATTACAAATTGCGTTAAATAAACTTTTTAGAAGTATTTCCTGAATGTTTTCATATGAATAGAGCTAAGAAAATACGTAGGACAAAAACTAACCTAATTTAGTAATAGCGTAGTTCGTTTACTGAATAAAAATCGCTTCCGACCAAACTAATCCAATGCGATACTTATTCCATATTTGATTTTTTCGTCGGCCAGCACTTTGCTTTTAGTGAAATATTGCTGTAATATATTGAATCTGTAAAGGAATGTTAACGAAAATTGCTACATTTTATTTATAAAAGTGACATATTATATACGTTTAACCCAACTTTAGTAACTATTGTACATTATGTGTATTGTATATTATGAAAAATCAACAGTACAAAGATCTTATATCATAAAAGTGATCCAATAATTTTAGTTAAGTTTTCTAGATTGATATCAACACAAATTAAAAAGAAATCAAGTGTGTTCTTCATAGTTCTTTTCCGTAGAAAGCTGTGATCGTTTTCATTTGCATAAGATATTTTGATAGTGCAATTTTATTTCTCATTGGAAATTTGGGTAGAGACTCATTCTAAACATTTTCAGTATCGTCGAAGAGAATGTATGAAATAAAGTTGACCATGTTAAGATTACTAGACTATGATTAAAAAAACGCTGGATCGTAAACTCAGTAGTAATTACTGTTAGTTACATTGTCATTCACTGTTTTTAAACTTTCGATCTGTATGCATTCATTTATGCTTTTCGATTGAAGTCAGGGAGAACTGTATGTCAAAAATATTCACGCGGTTATTTCACGCTTGCAGAATACACTATTGCGCAAAATCAAGAAAAAAAAACTCGATCACTCAAACTCTGTCACAATAGGTTATTTTTTAAGACGATACCGATGATGTATTATGAATGAATCTTGTGTCGCGAGTAACTTTACAAAGATACATAAAACAAATTCAAAGAACACCCAGTATATATGTAGTATAGTTCTTTATAAACTCTATTAATGATACATTTCTTCCTTAACTGTCTGTTTAGAGAATATGTAGGACGTTGGTGATTGCCACTCAACGTCTTGTAGCCGTACAGTAGTGGCCTGAAGAACTCTTGAGTCTGTTGCACTTCTAATACGATTGATATAGTGCTGCTCCATTTGACAGTAGTTGTACTGAACGGTAGTTCATTACATTGATGTTTGAGATTATTGAGATTAATATAGTTTAACCTATGGTTCATTAGGGAACACCATTAGATTAGTAAGTATGTTTTATGCGGACAGTTCTTATGCGATAAGTGTAGATTATAGCCAAATATTACTCAGTACACTATGTTTATATGACGGTAACGGAATCTGGTATCAAAGGGTATCAATAGTAAGAACTTTTGAATATCTGGTGTTTCACACACGAGCATATTATAATCTATAACATTTCCAATATGTGTGAAATTCCAATCTTATTACAGAAAATCAAGGTTTTTCTGGTAAATTTTAGAACTTTTTTCTTGAATCAAAAGAGTACTTTAATTATAATTCTATGATTATATTAAATTATTTTCTTTCGGGATATTTTACTTTAAAACTAAAGGGGCTATATTTATATCGTGTTAATGAGGTAACCCAACTCCTACAAGCCATCTTGCGCAAGTCGTCATTTCAACTGGTCTTAGGCCTGAGATGGATGCACAGTACGTGGGAGAGACCTATGTTCAGCAGTGGACTGCAATTGGCTGCTAATGATGAATGAGATAATAATATTATAATATATAATAATGCATCCATAATATTATTAAGGGTACAAATTTGGAAACGATAATAGTTATTTGTTATACAAGAGTGCAAAGTTGCTTTTTAACCGTGTGCTCAATTTTGATGACTGCTCGGTCATCAAAATTGAGCAAATGTGAACGAGGATTAAATTTTTTTCAAAAATTAGAATCCTGAGCGTAAGCGAGGGAATCAAAAGATGAAAAATCTTTGCACTCGAGTGCAACATGTAACTTTTCATTCCACCTTAGCGAGGAAATGGCGCGGAAAAAGCAACTTAAAAAAAAGTAGGCACGCCAAGAAGGTTCCAAGTGAGTTTTTATTCAGCACCATGGAGTAAGAAGTAAATAGGTTTAATGATGATTTGAATTCAGAAACTTAGTAAAAATACTCTTTCCGAGATGGGAAAGACTATTTTTGCACTTCGATATCTGAGTGCAAAAGCCGTTTTTATCCGCTAGCTAGAGGATAAAATAATTTGAATTTAGAACATCGTGTGCACTAGGTTTGTGAATTCAATACATTATTTAAACCTATTTACTTCTACCTCCATGGTGCCGAATTCATCATACAACCTTTTTTAATTTGTTAAAAACTTCGACTCGGAACTTTCTTGGCGTAGTTTTTTTTTATTGGCTTTGCTCGCGCCATTTTCTTTTTTGCATTTAGTCATTTCCTCGCTGAGGTGGGATGAAAAGTTACGTGCTACACTCGAGTGCAAAGATTTTTCCCCTCGTGCTCCATTGATTCCCTCGCTAGCGCTCAGGATTCTAATTTTTGAATCACTCGCTGGCTCGCGATTCGCTTGCTCGGTCATCAAAATTGAGCATGCGGTTAAAAAGCAAATTTGCACTCTTGTATAACAAATAACTATTTATCGCGGACCATGGACTTGCAACTTAAGACCAACAAGTATATTGTCGCTGGTAGGGTTTTAGGGCTACTCATTCGGTGAAAAGCAGCGACACACTTGCTTTTATTCATAATTTATACTTAAATAAAATAGAAGCAAATTTGTAGGTAGTTGGAAAATGTAGTTTTTATTAATTTTGGAAGGTGAAATCGCTGATTTCGTCATAGAATATGGTTTTAAACCCATTTTTAAGTATTTGAATTGGATTATATAGTGCGAATAAGTTGATAAAACGATTCAATCAAATTCAAAATAATATTGAGGAAGTTGCTATATCAGAAATGTTATTATAGTGTTGATGAGTTTTTGTCGGATAAATTATAATTATGATGTTCTTGACATATTAGTTTTAAATTAATTTTTTAGTGATTCCTGACATTTTCTTCATTTTTTTTTTTTTTCAATTGACATTTTTTATAACAATTTGACTAATGTAACCTTGACATAATACCTATGCATAACAATCTGAAATTTATTTGTATTTATACTTAATTCGACGTTCGAAAATTTGCACACCTGAGAAAGGTAATAAATCAGCGCAACTATTATTATGTATCATGACAGCTTTGTACCTACCTATTTTATGCAAATAAATATTTTGATTTGATTTGATTTGATTCAAAGTTTGATTTATTTTCAAATCCAGCGCCTAATTTGACGAAAGCGCTGGAGTATTTGGAAAAATTATTTCTTTGTGGACGTGACGTCAGTTAGCTGTGTAAACAAATGCGATTCGTTCACAATTAACACTTAATATGGCGGCTACTGTTTCATGACACTAAACAACAGATGAAAAAATTGAAATTTATGAATAGTATTTTAAATCTTATTTTGTTAACTGAAACTAACGTTTTCGATTTATTTTTGTCTAAACTATCTCAATAACATATTTTTAACATTTTTATTTAATTTACATGGTGTTAGATAATTAGAAAAAATATTCACAAAATAGTTATTTTTTCTATGGAAGCGAGAAAATGGATCGATGACGGACTATTTATCAAACTATAGACATATATATATAAGGTATTAAGTGTATACTTACCTAATTATACACCTTTCCATGTGTACATGACTCTTGAATAGAGGTAACGAATATTCGCGGGTAGATCCTACTCGCGTCATGGTTTATTTTTCAACACTGGCAATGCACTTTTATATTAACACTGATTTTATTTTTTCACATATTAGGCTAAAATCGCGTGTGTTACTGTCGGACAATAAAGCGCGTTTGCTCACACAGGTCACGGGTCGCGGGGACGTTTCCGGTGAGCTGTCGTGCTTGTCGCGCCCTTCCGGTGTGCGCGGGCGCCGCTCGCTACATCGACCGTGACAGCGCACCGCGGCCCAGTACCAACCACCATAATATACCATTGTCATCTAATAAATGGAGTCTAGCGATCTATAAAAATCATTTCATGCATAGAAGGACAATGTATATTAAACTGATTTGTTATAAACAGCGAGGCTTCTTTGGGGGCAGAAATTGTAACAATAGAAAGTTTAATCGATTTATGATGAATGAAAGACCTATTTCTTAGCGTTCCATGGATTCACCGTGCGGGTGCCGGGTCCATCGCGTGATAGATGGGGGCAACACATGCGACTTCGACAGTGCCTGGGAATTGCGACCCAGGTTTAGGTTTAAGGAGCACTCCTTACGACGCGTCAACGCTCACCTCCACTGTCCGCCGTGTTACCCCCTCTACCTAACCATATTTGAAGTGAGCCTAGCAATGCCGCTTTGGATATTCGTTCAAGAAAAGAGCTTACTGAAGCTCTTGGCAATCCAAGGTCTTTAAGCAGGTTATAGAGGGATTTAGCTGGTATACCCCTCGCACCTACTTCCACGGCATACAGCGCAACGACATAACCATTTTTAGTTATTTCGTTGGTTAAGTCAAAGTACTTGTTTCTTTTTAAAGCGTGGTTTTTAGGGATGTTCGTTTCCCACGGCACCGTGAGTTCTACTAGTACTACACGCTTAATTGACATTGCATAAAGAAATATGTCCGGTCTGGACGCCGAGGCACAGATATCCTCCGGTATTCTGTAGTGATTTTCATACGTGTCCACTAATAATGTCCAGTCACTGGCGGTATTTATAATTGAGTACGGCTTTTGTGTGAGTGAAGCCTTTTTAGTTGAGCCTTCCTTACAAACGCGATGTTAGTTTTTATGTTTGTTGTTATTCCTTTTTTCGCTCTCGCTAGTGATAAACTCATAGCTTCGCGTATGATGAGTAATACCCTATCATGGCGACGTGAATAATGACCCCGGTCTAATAGCGCCTTACAACCTGTCAGTAAGTGCCTGGCTGTACCTATTGCCACATTGCACATCGTACAAGCCTTTTCTGTAGCTTTTCCCCACCTTACTAGGTTGCTTTGATCGGGGAGAGTTAATTGAAAGGCGTTGAGGTAGAATTTTAAGAGGGCGGGTGACCAATTATATAAAAGTGTGCGCCATTTCAAAGCTGGTGGGATACAAAATTCTCCTAGAGTTAACCTTGACCTTGTAGGTCTCGTTTTCATCTTGTTGTATGAAAGATTTTGTTATCTCTTTGTCGGTCTGTCTTCTAGCATTTCCCAATCCAACTCTACTGGACTGCGTACCCACCATGAATTTTTTGTGGAATTGGAGCCGTGACTCTAGCTCTGATGAATTTTTGTCTTTTGGAAGGGATCTAACGATTTTGTCTTGGGATTTTGACAAGACATGCATTTTGGTAACTCTTAGGTGTTTGTAGAGTTCCGAAGGTTTTTTAATTTCATTCCAAAATTATTCGAGCTCCTGTACAACGTTGACGGGTCTGCAGATGGTGCTAGCCCGAGCCACGACTTCAATGTCTTAGTGACTTTCGCGTCCAGTGTTCTTATGTGGTTCTGGTTTATATCATATACTAGAAACGGCCAGTTGAGACGTGATGTTAAGTAGTTGTCGTAAATCCAAGCTTTTTTTACGTTACTAAGTACTATGTTGGCGGGAAGTTATACCATTTCAAGGCAAATAACATAAGCTCGTGCTGTACTGAGCCAAAGGCATTTTCTAAATCTATCCAACAGACTGTAATTTGCCTTTCATTTTTCCTAGCATCTTTGAGACTTTCCGCAAGTAATGAGTTATGTTCCAGACATCCAGAGATTCCGGGCATGAACCCTTTCTGGTAATTTGGTCTGAAGTAATTATTGTTGGACATATACTGTATTATTTTTAATTGAAGACAGGAGAAGAATATTTTAGAAATTGTATTGGTTAGGGCTATGGGTCTAGTGTCCCTGGGATCTACTACTTCACTTTTCTTAGGAATGAGGACAAAATTAGCTTTGCCAAAGGTTGCTGGTATTTATAGTAGTATACCATCAGGCCCTGGAGCTGATTTTGAATTTTTCCTCCTAATTTGGATTTCTATGTCTTCTAAGGTTGGCGGGTTACAATCAAATTTAAAACGAGGGCTTGCTGGGTTTTGTGCACTTGGTTCATGATAGGTCTTCTTATGTGTTTGCACCTCGTACGTAGTTTTATAGTGTTCGTAGATCTGGTCGGCCGTTAGAAGCAGTTGTCCGCGCTTCTCTTTGAAAATATTTCTGGAATATTGGTAAGGGTTTCTATCGAACTCTACTTCATGCTTTGCTCTGTTTAAGTTATCAGTTTCGTAAGCAATTTGTACTGATACTCCTTGAATTAGTTTTAGTATTGATCTTAAAGCCCTGGCCAGTTGGTGGCTCAGGTGGATATCGCCCATGGCTTTAGCATTCCGTAGTCGTTTGACAAGGTCCCTCTTTCTCTTTCTCAGTTTAGTCTTAAATCTGTTTTCATTTCCTTTATGAGCATAGTATGTTGAGGGTGGGTAGTGCTCATGGAAATATGTATATATTACTTTTTGGAAAGTTTCGACTTGACTATTTAGTTCTTGTTTTGCTCCAGGATGTTCTAGGAGAACTGCCAAGTTCTGGTTGTGTGCTTTCCAAGTGGTCTCTTTTTGGGAGGGAATGCTAAGACGGGCCCAGATGTGGATGGGCTCCTGGTTCGGGTCACTCTCTGGCCTGCCTTGAGATATATGAGGGTCTATCCGTAGCAGCAATTGACGAACTTACAGACGTCTGTCTTGCATCAATGCCATCGTGTGTTTTCAAATGTTTTAGGAACCAGGCTCTTTTCTTGTACTGTTTCCCGCACGTGGGGCGTATTGTGTTTTAGAATTCTGTATATATTTTCATATTTTATATGGATTGTTTTAATGGAATTCAAATTGGAGACGGTCTCGCGTCTAAGAAAATGCCTTCCATTAAGGTGGTCTCCTAATAGTGACAGTATTAACAAGAAATGTAGTACTTTAAATACACATGTGTATTTTACACACTTTGCTTTTTCAACATCAAATTTTGAAACACATTTAAAACATGTTACTTTATAACATATAACACACTTTCATGCTTTGAACAACTACAAACGGGAAAAAGTTTAAAACCGACCTATAACCCGACTAAAACTTTTGATAAAATATATGAACTATATTTTTTCTTTAAAATGGATACTGTAGTTTATGAGCTACGGTGGAACATACGAACATACATAGCTTGTATTCGTGTTCCCTAATCTACACAATCATTGAATGAATAATGGCCTACAAAAATTTTAAACCACAGTCTCCGTGTACGATCACTTAGTGACCCTGGTAAAGTTCCCCAATTTCATAACAATAAAAACAAAATTAGGGTAAAATGATATAAGGAAAGTGAAAGTTCCTTACGAAATCTTATATTACACGGAGCAGTGTAAGATTTTAAGTCGTTTCACGAAAGATATAAATTCAACATCAACGTTATCCCGTAAACTGTGAAGCAACTGTTGTCAACTGTTGGCGCTTCTGTGTTCAACGTTTTGGAAGTACTCCCGTCAACTTTCCGACTCTCATTAAAATTACGTTTTCCAAAAAAAATGTATTGAGGCTATCTGATTATTCCGTCAATTGTGAACCGATTTTGAAAATTCTTTTTTTGTATTCGGAAGAGTATGCTCCCCATGTGGTCCCATTGCCACCATATTAGGATCTGATGATGGGATCCCAAAGAAATCGAAGGAAACCCTCAAATTTAATAGGCAAGTACTATGTTTTTCATATATTTTCTAAAGCTATTACAGTATTTACATTTGGTAGTCGTCAGTTCATGATGATGAACTGATGATGGAAGATAAAACTCCTTAACGGTTAGGAGTTGGAAGATAAATCTTTAAATGTCATATGTATCTATGTATGTTACCTTTAGTCGTATTCTTTTAAGTTATTTAGATGAAATGATGATGAGAGACTTAAGAAAGACTAAAAAACGAAAAAAAAACCGACTTCAAAAACTAAAAAGTATAAAATAACTTAATAAAGATTTAATTAAATACACCTCATATGCAAACCTTTAATATTGATGAAACACTATTATTTTTATGTGCTACCTACCTTCATAGGTTTGAAGTCAGTGCCAAGCCAAAATGTAATAGCAGGTGCCCTTAAGCGGGATAGCTGCTCTTCGCGTAGAACAAAAAACATCCAACGAAAACTCTCTGCCAAAAAAAACACTTAAAAGCGTAAAATAAACTGGTCCTTCATAAATTGCCTATACCTAATTCTTTATTCATTTAAATAGTAGTATTAGAATGTGTGCTAGGTACCTAGAATCTGTTTGAAGTCGGTGCCAAGTGACTATCGCTGAGACTTTTGTAATTGTTCGTTCGTATTCTTTTTGGCTTAGCACCGACTTCAAACAGATTTTAGGTACCTAGCACACATTATAATACTACTATTTAAATGAATATCGAATTAGGTATAGGCAAGTGTTTTTTTTTAGCAGAGAGTTTTCGTTGGATGTTTTTTGGAAGTCGTTTTTTTTTTTTTAAAGTTTTTATTTTTCAGTTTTTAGTGCAAACAATCGTAGGTAAGTAAGTTGAACTATATCATCAAATTCCATCATGAATAATACAAATTAAGGTCTATACGTATGTGTAATATTAAAATCCTCTAATCCCTAACTGTTGAAGAGTTTAACCTTCTATCATCAGCTCACCTAAATAACTTGAAAGTATACGACTGAAGGTCTTTAGATCCGTATGAAATTAAAAGAATTATCCTCCAACTCCTAACCGCTGAGGAGTTGTACCTTCCACCTTCCATCATCAGCTTACCTAAATAATTTGAAAGAATACGACTAAAGGTAACATATATACATATGATATTTAAAGATTTATCCTCTAACTCCTAACCGTTAAGGAGTTGTGCATTACATCATCAGCTCATCATCACAAAATGATGACTACCAGACGCAAATACCGGTGTAACTTCAGAAAATATACGGAAAACATAGTATGTGCCTATAAAAATTGAGGGTTTCTCTCGATTTCCCTGGGATCCCATCATCAGATTCTAATATGGTGGCAATGGGACCACCTCGGGAGCATACCCTTTCGAACACAAAAAAAAATTCGAAATCGGTCCACAATTGACGGAGTAATTGGTGAACATACATAAAAAAAAAACATACAGTGGAACATAAAACCTCCTCCTTTTTGGAAGTCGGTTAAAAACAACCGAATCGTCGGTGACGTCATTGACGTTCGTATACATACACATCCATATTACATTTGGCTTGGCACCGATTTCAAGGGTAGTAGGTAGCACATACAAATAATAGTGTTTCATCAATATTAAAGGTTTGCATATGAGGTGTATTTAATTAAATCTTTATTATGTTATTTTATACTTTTTGAAGTTTTTTTTTTTGAAGTCAATTTTTTAAACGAAGTTTTTTTATTTTCATAACTTTAGTCATGCAACTTACAAACGACTACAACTTAGAACATAGCAAATATATTATTCTATAGATGCACAACAAATATATTATTTTTATGTACATCACCATATAACAGTGCCTCTGAAGAGTTTTGTTGAAAGAAATTAATTTATCCTAATAAAGTTTTGTTACTATAAAATATTTATTAAATACCTTTTATAAAACACTGGGGTTCGGCTTTTGTCGGTTCATAGGTGCGGTTCACCTTCATATGTTTTTAAACGAATATTGTTTTAACTTTGTTTATTACACGACCCATAATAAACCAATTAGTACGTACGGGAAAGGCTTTTACGATGAAATTAATGTTTACCGTTAAGTGTTGTGAAAAACAGAGGATATTAATTTTAACAGTGACCTGCTATATGTTTGTAACTACACCTGGTCACCTGAGCTGATGTTTTAATTGTATTCGTTGTAAAGACAGTGAAAATAATTATTTAGGGATTTGTTTATCTTTCTATCTAATATCTTTAAACGAGCAATTCTTGTATATACATATATCTATATAAATTTATAATCTGGATCTCGGAAACGGCTACAACGATTTTCATGAAACTTTGTATGCAGGGGTTTTCGGGGGCGATAAATCAACCTAGCTAGGATTCATTTATAGAAAATGTCGTTTTATTCGTGTTTTTAACAATCAAATATATAAAATGAATGTACATCTATTGCCATCTATCGCAACTCGAGCGAACTACATTAAACTATACTGGAATAAGGTGCAGAATAAACAGTATCAGGGCGTACCAAGAGAGGGCGCCACTAAACTATTGGAAGAAAAATAACAAAAAGGTGGCGTTTGGATAGTGCCAATGTTGCCAAAAAAACCCATTTATAAAAAAAAAATACCGAGCGACGCTCGGTCATCCAGGTACTATGATATAATTGTATATACTTACTTTATCACATATATGGTGTAACTTCAGAAAGAAAGTTAAGAAAGTTATAAGAAAAAGTTTTAACAACTACAACCTGACTGTGTAAAAACTTTTGATAAAACTTATATAGCCTACGTACCGAGTCATTGTAACGAATTTATTGACAGCTCATTCATTAAAATCGGTTTAGTAGTTTAGCGCTACGGTGGAACATACAAACATAGACTACCAAAAATGTAACCTTTTTTTTTTACTTTACCGTAGTCGTGTAAGACTGTTTCTATGCCTTTTAATTTGATAGACATAGGTATACGATCAGGAAGGCAGTCGGCAGAATTGCCTG
This sequence comes from Diaphora mendica, assembly GCA_949125395.1. Lineage (NCBI taxonomy): Eukaryota > Metazoa > Arthropoda > Insecta > Lepidoptera > Erebidae > Diaphora > Diaphora mendica. Next base: position 34,669,994 of record OX421310.1, on the reverse strand, counting down.
ACGAATATAAAGGTTGTCCCAGTAAGAGTGAGCTTTTCATTTTAAGAGTGCGCTTTTCATATATACAAATAATTAATCTATAATTCTATACAAATAAATAAAATTGAAGTGTCTGTTTGTGATATTAAAATAACCGCTTTTTACTAAATGCATGTACATATACCAAAATCACATTTTTTAAAATTTTTGTTTGATTGTCTATCTGTCGGTCTATCTGTCTGTTTGTTCCGGTTAATCTTTGGAACGGCTGGACCGATTTTGACTGGACTTTGACTTAGTTTTTTTAGATTAACTTCGCCCCGCGACGTCAACCGCGGTGCAATAACAAATGAAAACTAACCGCGGGACTCAGCACTCGGGGCACAGACAATAAAAACAAGTTTTTTTTTAGAGAGTTGTGATTTTTTTATTGGTCCGATTCAGAATTCGAAAATTCGAAATAAGTATAAGGAACAAAATATCCGTCAAATGGCCCACGGCTCTGATTACTGGGCTATTACTCTTTTCACAAAATTTAACATAACTTTTTCTGGATGTGTCTGTATCTCACCAATGACGCGTTGGATCTCGGATTTGAAATCAGGAATTGTTTCTGGATTATTCGCATAAACCAGAAATTTCACAAAACCCTAGGGAACAAAAGGTGTACTCCCTCGACTGAAAATTCTTCGAAGTTTTCGAGCAATCTCATTTTAACATTCCAAAATTTTTCACATGTAACTTTTAACTTTGTGACTATAAGTTTTTTAGAGAAATATCTTTTTTAAACCATAGTGAGCAGGTTGACCATCAGAAAACCTCACCTTAACGCCATTATCTGTTTGGAACTCTGCAAGAGTTTCTGTGTATAAACTACTTATGTGTAGTCAGTCAGACTCAGCTTACTCAACTTGTAAAAAACTCAATTACATAAAAATATAAAAAATTAATCCTCACCGTCGAACTGAGAGCTTATACCATAAGCTTATCACCATTGAAATATTCGGAACATTTTAAACGTAACATGAAGAGAAAGACCATTGGAGTATGAATGCCTTTATCAGCCGTCATTCACGTGTTCAAATTTCGTCAATACGGCGCGGTGGTTATTCAGTAGAGATCGGAAACAATTAGACTACAGTGGCATTGGTCAGCCGAGCGCATATCCGTACGTCGCGCTGCCCTACTGATTTACTCACGAATATTTTCCAGTCCCGCAGCCTATGGAAACAACTAACTGATTAAGCAGATTTAAGCTTTATCTATACTACCATAAGAGAGAATGTCCATGTCCTGAATATGAACGTTTTAATTCTTTTCAATTTTCTCTTTATTCTAGTTTAACCATTGAACTTAAATATTGTGTGTTCAATGATACGATATTTTGCCAACGAACGTAATGTGTAAAAGGTAATTTTTTACTTATATGGAAATATACATATTATAAATACATAGATTATTAGGTGCAGGTATCAAGGACATTGCTTATGGTAAAGTGAAGCTATTTTTTTTTGTCGATTATTGATTTCGCAAAGCTCTAGAGCTAAAATGCTATTAAGTATACATTATAATACTTAAATTTGAAACAAATAAACCGTTAACAAACCTCTTTCCGAACTTGTAAGAATATATTTAACTATTTTGACTGCCTCGTTGGTCTCACGGTTGGCGTGTGCGACTGCTGATCATGAGGTCTCGGGTTCGATTCCCGGGTCGGACCAAATGTTTGTATGATCTACAAAAAATTGTTACGAAGTTTGGGTGTTTTCTATGTATAATATGTATGTATTTACAAAAAAAAGTATATATGTATTTATATCAGTTTTCTAGTACCCATAACACAAGCTCTGCTTAGCTTGGGACTAGATGGCGTTGTGTGTTAGATGTCCGAAATATTTATTATTTATTTATGTAGTAACTTTCCTGAAAATCTCTTAGATCTCTCAAACTGTTTAATTCGTAAACAAAACTGCGAAAACAATGAGATGCACAATATTGTTCACAATCATATTGTTCCACAAGCCATTTATACAAAGCATTTGTATAAATGGCTTATCCAGATTGAATTAAGTATTGAATTTGATTTGTGTATGAATCGCAAGGTTTACGTATGCATGCAGTGTTCTCATGTAAGCGTGGCCACAGTACCTAACTAGTTTGTATCTCGGTCGTCGTCGACTAAGTGCGCCGCTCCCGTCTGTCCGAGTACTTAACCTAATATTCGATAATTGCATTAGGGGCCGCAACATTAATTAACGGGCTCTCTCGGCTGGTCAGCTAAGACGTTATATTGATACGTGATTTGTGGTTACATTACGTAACCGCAGTTGGTGTTTGTAATCTTAGCGTTCAGACATGTAAATTTTACTGATAGTTAGCTTAATTATTTTTAAATCTTTTTTTAAATTTTAAAATATCTAATTTTATATGATATATGAAGATAATTCGTGATGGTCGTCCCATAAGTGTCGACAGAACCGACCAAAGGAGTAAACCAGATAGGACAACAGTACTGCAAAAAGGAGGAAAACTTGTAGTCCGGTAAATTTAGACATAACAATAGTCGTCAAATAACAAAAAATCCCACAGACCAAATATTGGTGGAGAGCTGGGGTTTATCATCACTACATAGTATAAAACAAAGTCGCTTTCTCTGTCCCTATGTCCCTTTGTTTGCTTAAATCTTTAAAACTACGCAACGGATTTTGATGCGGGTTTCTTTAATAGATAGAGTGATTCAAGAGGAAGGTTTTTATGTATAATAAATGCACAATATAGTATGAAAACACTGTTAATTTTCGAGGTTTCTAATGTGATGTAGCAAAAAAACTAATTTTTTGCGCTTACATTGCAAACGCTGGTTGCACCCTACGAGATAGATCAAAATAATGTACTACAGTATTGTACACCTTAAAAAGTACTACAAAAAAGTCCGCGACGGTATATGTCTATCTCTTAGGGATAACCCACAACAACCATTTTTATTCCTTTATTTTTACGAGAAATAATGGCTTATTTACGAAGTGATTTTAAGCAATACTGAATGAATCCTTATACAATTAAGTAAATTAAATACATTGTGCATTTAATATAGATCAAAATGGCCCTTTACAGTCACTAATTTGAATGAATATATTCGAAGATATTACAGATTTAAAATGCACGAATCGTGTCGTCGGCGGGGGCATCTGAAATCCACCCGTGCGAAGCCGGGGCGGGTCGCTAGTTATAAATAAAGTTTTAAAAATCCCCATCTATCCTATGTGTGCTACAAAAGTTATTCGGGGTCAAAGGTCAAAATTTGAGGCTTTTAGGATTTTTCTAGAAAATGGTAAGTTTTATCAAAAAAAAAAACTTAGACAAAGTTGTAGATCTTAAAATGCTCTACAAAATGGTCTTCATGATTTCTCCTAAGAGTTACCATTTCTGAGATATCGCGATCCTAAGAGTCATATTATACATGATATGTATAAATTTCCACGCCACGTTTTTACCGTGGTTTCCCCTGTAGGCCTACTCCACTAACTGTCATCACAATTTTAGGATAATTTAAGGGATCAATACCCGTCAAGTTTTAGATATTACCTTATTATAGATATTGATTATTGGGTTAACTATTGTTGCGATTTCTTTAGATATTGAAAGTCTACTTCAACAGTCATGTCTTCTTCGATTTCTTCTTCTTTCTCTTCTCCTTGCTGGATGTTCATAAGTTGTTCAAATGTGGCTGAGTCATTGGAGTCTTCATTAAAATCACAGGAATTTTCCTCTATTGTACTCAACTGGATATTTGAGCAAGACTGACCTTAGTACACTACCTCACAGGTGGCGTGGAAATGTGTGCATATCATGTATAATGTGACTCTTAGAATCGCGATATCTCAGGAATAGTAACTCTTAGGAAAAATTATGATCAATTTTTTTGTAGAGAATTTTAAGAACTACAACTTTGTTTAAGTTGTTTTTTTGATAAAACTTACCAAAAAACCTCAAATTTTGACCTTTGACCCCGAATAACTTTTGTAGCACACATGGGATCGATGGAGATTTTTAAAACTTTATTCATAACGATAAACCCCAGCTCTCCACCAATATTTGGCTCTGTGGGAATTTTTGTTATTTCAAATGTCTATATTGACCGGACTATGACACAAACCGTAAACCAGTAAGTGTAAGTAGCGTAAGATGGGTGTGATGATGATGATATAGATAATTAACATAATTGACAATGGTAATAACTATCTGTTTCTATTAGATTTACAGGTACACACACACACATATATATATATATATACTAGCTAATCCGGCAAACTTTGTATTGCCACAAAAAAAAAATTGGGTACAAAAAACAGATGTTGGTCGATTCTCAGACTTACCCGATATGCACACCAAATTTCATAAAAATCGGTCCAGCCGTTTCAGAGGAGTATGGTAACTAACATTGTGACACGAGAATTTTATATATAAGATATATATATGTATATATTTATATATATATATACATACACACATTTATATATGGTATCAGTCATGTGACTATGAACTGATAAACATGATTAAATGCTGTGACGTTGCATATATGGTCCCAAATGGTAATGATATTGAACGCTACCGATATACTATCAATATTAGACTATTAATATTTATTTATTCAGTACTTTAGATAATCTTTTCGATAGTTATAGAGGACTGATTACCTTATAATGGAATTGCTAATAATTTAGATACAATTTTCTTACACCACCAAGCTATATAAATATTACCTACTCCTCAATCCTAATTAGCAGAGAGATGGACATACTGAAAATCATAAGAAAATTATTTTATTCATAAGTCCGCGAGGTGTCAGCCTCCTTAATCGAGATGCCAGAATCTCTTTGTGCAACAGCTAACACCTCTTTCCTCTTATATTATTAATTAATATTTTGGTTCTACCACGTAACTTAGCGATGACGTCATTTCTATACATTTCTTAATTTTTAATCATTTTTACTTTTGTAGAATGTTAACTTGACTTTTTTTTTTTTTATGGAATAGGCTGGCAAACGAGCAGACGTATCGCCTGATGTTAAGCGATTACCGCCGCCCATGGACACCTGCAACACCAAAGCGTCACAAGTGCGTTGCCGGCCTTTTGGGGATGGGGGAGGGAGGTAGGGGTAGGGGATTGGGGTATGGGCCTCCGGTATCCTCACTCACTCGGTGAAACACAGCGCAAGCACTATTTCACACCGGTTTTCTGTGAGGCCGTGGTATCACTCCGGTCGAGCCGGCCCATTCATGCCGAAGCATGGCTCTCCCACGGTTAACTGGGCGGCAGGTTATTGAATCGTAGAATGTAAGGTTATAATAATATTTTCTAGCTATGCCGGGTATTTCAAGTGTTCCAACTACTTCCTTAACTGCACAATCTTTGTAGTAGCACTTATACTATAAAAATTTCGGAAATCTAACACACAACGTCATCTAGTCCCAAACTCAGCAGAGCTTGTACTATGGGTACTAGACAACTGATATAAAAACATTAATGCTTTTATTTTTGTAAATCCATACAAAATATACATATAAATAAACACCCAAACTCCGAAACGAATATTTGCAGATCATACAATCATTTGGTTGAACCGATGAACCCGAGACCTCAAGCACAGCGGTCGCATACGCTACCACTGCGCCATCGAGGCAAATACATAAAATAAAAAAAAGGATATTTATAAAAAATAAAAGTATTCAATATTTATGACAAAAATACCTCCATTGAAGAGTATGGGGAGGAGGGGGGGGGGGGTTCTTGGTCATTTGGTAGATTGAAAAAAGCAATTCGGCAAACGTATTGTATGGTTTTCTGCAGCACGAGACCGAGGACATGAAGAATGTGACTGGCAGCGGATGGAAGAAGAGCGGGACTCTTCTCCGGGAAGGCCTTCGTTAAGGTTGATGAATGAATAAAATGGCTACACTCTTGTTTTAAAAAGAAAGAAATACAACTTTCACATATACGTTTTATTTCGTTTTCTATGATCTTGTTTCTAGAACAAAACTAACAGTCGATTAAGTTTAGGTAAAGGTTAAGGTATTTCTTTAATTGGTCGCGTAACTTACTTACACCGTCAATTTTTATTTCACACTAGACTACATTAAGATACATCTATTATTAAATTAATTTATCTACATATTAAATTATTAAGTTATAAATTAAATAAATTTAGTTTAGTTGAAACAGTTATTTTCGCATCGGGACCTACAAATCAGTTCTATTTTGTAACATCGCAAACATATTAATAATTACAAAAATTAGAACATAGGTATATACATATGTAAAAAGATAATAATTTATTTTATAAGTTTGAAGTGTTTGCATAGCATACAGATTATAATTCTTACAGCTGAACTTATCTTACGAAAGACATATATTATCGTTAAAAATATTACTTTAAAATGCATATTTATGATCTTTTAGTACTAAGTTCTACTGAGAATTAAATAACAATTGCATTATTATATTAATAATAACAAAATAATCATAACAGTCGTCCTTGCTGGATTACGTGAAGTTCGCAAGGCAGACATATTCCATTTTCTTGTACTAGATGAAAACTAGTACAGTGCGTACGTGGTCTATTAGTGCTCTGAGCCAGGCTGATACGCAGAATTCCAAATATCAGCAAAGCATACACTGGAATGGAACCTAAAGAACATAATCAAAGGTAAACTGATATGGCCCAATATTGTCCAAGTGACTTTGCCGTAAAAAGTATATCTGTCATCGAGGCTGTCAGGAGATTTGTATCGGAACGTGTAGAATATCCACATGGCGACGTTGGCGATGAGAAGAAACATGAGGATCTCCCGGCCTGGTTTTTTCCGTCGCAGTTTCTTGGTGTTGCTGCAGCGGCGGAGTCCGTCCATTATCAATGGAACTTGAATTACTACTTGTAACACCTAGAATGTAACGCAAACAATAAGTATGTGAAAGAATAGTACATTGTTCACCGAGGGAGGAAAGGGGCCGATTACTAGCGAGGGAGCAGTTTGTAACTGATTTCATTCAAACTATTTGTAGTCCAAATATAGAAATAAACTAAAAAAACAAAACTTACCATTAAACAGAAGTTTATACTGCGCACTACATTAACCAAACTGATAGTTGCATATAATGACAAGGCGGTCTCTATGAAGAAAGCAGGCAGACAGATGAAGAGAAGAACATCATCCAGGAGAGAGATGGGGTGTTCGTTGATGTCCAAGTGACGCATCTGGTTGAAGGCAAACACTGCGCTGAACAGTAACACCGCATGCAGGCAGAGCTCTGTGATCTCGTTCATGACGTGGCCAATCTCCATAAAGTCCCTGCGAAATATTTATTTAATTATAAGTTAAACAAAAATAACATAGCTTAACTACAAACTAACAAATTAAAAAGAATTGCTGGTTTTCTAAACGATATTTATAGAGGAAAAATATTTTATAATAAATAATAATAATATTTTAAAAAATCCTTTTACAGTCAACCAAGTCAAAACTAAATAGACGTCCTACTATCACGCTATTCCTAGTTTCGTCATCAGATCATATTATCGTTACTAAGTTAGATCTGTTAGTATGATAATAAATAATAATAAATATTTCGGACATCTAACACACAACGCCATCTAGTCCCAAGCTAAGCAGAGCTTGTGTTATGGGTACTAGACAACTCATACAAATACATATATATACTTTTTTTTGTAAATACATACATATTATACATAGAAAACACCCAAACTTCGTAACAATTTTTTGTAGATCATACAAACATTTGGTCCGACCCGGGAATCGAACCCGAGACCTCATGATCAGCAGTCGCACACGCCAACCGCGAGACCAACGAGGCAGTCAAAATAGTTAAATATATTCTTACAAGTTCGGAAAGAGGTTTGTTAACGGTTTATTTGTTTCAAATTTAAGTATTATAATGTATACTTAATAGCATTTTAGCTCTAGAGCTTTGCGAAATCAATAATCGACAAAAAAAATAGCTTCACTTTACCATAAGCAATGTCCTTGATACCTGCACCTAATAATCTATGTATTTATAATATGTATATTTCCATATAAGTAAAAAATTACATTTTACACATTACGTTCGTTGGCAAAATATCGTATCATTGAACACATAATATTTAAGTTCAAGTTTTTTTTCTAAATACATACATATTATACATAGAAAACACCCAAACTCCGAAACAAATATTTGTAGATCATACAAACATTTAGTCCGACCCGGGAATTGAACCCGAGAACTCATGATCAGCAGTCGCACACACCAACCGCGAGATCAACGAGGCAGTCGATGAACCAATAGTAGAAGAATTTACTGATAGCCACTTAAGAATTTCTTCCTTAAGGTTTATGTAAATTTTAAAAATAAATTTTTTATTGTTATACTAGCTGATCCGGCAAACGTTGTCTTGCCATAAAAAAATGGGGTATAACAAATAGATGTTGGTCGATTCTCAGACCTACCCGATATGCACACTAAATTTCATAAAAATCGGTCCAGCCGTTTCAGAGGAGTATGGTAACTAACATTGTGACACGAGAATTTTATATATAAGATTTGCTTTATCGTATCGTATCGTTTCATGTTATTATTAAATGACTGAAGTGATAGTAGATATTTCACAGTTAATACAGATATAATGACACTTACTCTCCAACACTACTGAAGACAAAACCTATAATAAGCAATCCAATGATGATCACCATTACAACGAGACCTAAGAATAGGCCGCGATTCGATGCGTGACAATCTGCGTAGATGACTATGTTACTTGTGAAGTCATTATCTTCATTTGCTGTTGGCATTCTGAAATTAAAGCATTATGAATAATTATTTTATTGAATGGCTCATGTTATGGCTGAAGTGACCCACCACTACGAGAATCTGGGACTTGTGGGTTTAGTTCCCGGAACCTGGAGAGGAATCTGAGATTGGAAGTTCTTTATGTGATTTTAAATCTCTATAAAGCACCTCTGAGTTTTTTTCGTTCGTTTTCATTTTTAAGCATTTTTTCAAATTAAATTACGATAACTAATGCGCATAATGTGTTTGTATTAGTACTTAGTAATTGAGCCTTTATTCATTTCATTGAAACTTGTAAGAACCACACCTTATTTTTTTAGATATCTTATGAGACGTGCAGATAATGCGAGGCATAACTGACAGAACAAATAAAAGTAGTAGTACAAAGAGTGAACACTGAAGTAAAATGTGACTTTCCATTCCAAACACTAAAGTTTTCTTTTGATTGATTAAGTCGTATGTTATAGAATGTGTGAATTAACACTGTAAGATTATTTAATAGCTGTTGATATACCTGCACATTAGATATTGGTCCTCTGATGACGAACTTGATTCGGGGACTGAATCGCTGTGACAATTGCCAACGTTGCTCCAAACAATGTAGTATACAGCCACTAAAAATATATTAACGTTAAAATGTGGCTCAATATCATAAACAAAATTGTCGCAAGGTTTTGATGATGCATTTATTAAAACTAAGACGAAAAGAATTTGGTATTTTCTACACATGGATTCTATTTTTATAAAAGCTTCACTTATTTATATTTATGGCGATATCTCAGGCGGTAAGCTAAATATGTTGTCAAGAATATTTTTTTTATTAGCTTAATAAAACCGGTGACATGAGAATGTAGTTATGTCTTCGTCAAATTTACTGATTAAAATTGCACCGAGTTTTCTATACTATTCATCCTTCTCACAACTACACTGGACATGTACGTGTGAAGCTGGGACTAATTAGTCATCTTTTAGATTATTTAAGCGTACTTTTTCTTTTTAGTCTCAAATGTCCACAATTCTTCTTCGTTACAGATGCAGGATATTTGTACCAGTAATATATTCCACCCTGTCAAAAATTATTTTGTACTCACCAATAAGAATGTTGAATTCAACGCTGAACGGGTATAAATATGGCGAGAAATTCTCAAATATTGAATTTATTGCTTGAGAGCCGATGCATTCCGGAACGTGGAGATCGCTGACATCAAAAAAGCGCGACTGTATGTAGCTTTCTAAAATTATACAAATCTTAGAATTAGTACTGTCAAAATTATTTTAATAGAGAACAAAAATCAAAATATATTTGTAAATCTAATAAATATAATTCTAATGTCACGTTGTTGCTCGATGAACCCCAAAATATACTATTACTAACTGATTTTCACGTTTTTATTAATGTGTGTTTTGCTGGAGTGTCTAAGATAGGATAGTTAACATCACGCCTTAGGCCAATAGGAGTCGGCAAGTATTTTAAAGTAAAACTACATAAATCCATATAATATTAGGTCTTTACCTATGAAATTGCCGTTCTTCAGTACTGGTCATTTCAAATAAAAAAAAGTTTGTAATGGCTCTGTATTCTAAATTCAAATTAATTTTGTTTTAAAACCATGACATTCTACTTACAAACTCAGTCTTTTGTTTTTTGATTAGCGTTGTATTTTCATTACATTTGAACATTTTTCGTCATAATGGATACTTTAAAAATTCGTGTAATTATGGAATATGAGTTCCGTCGTGGCACCAACGCGACACAAACGGCACGTAACATCAAAAACGTTCACGGAGAGAACTGTACAAACGAACGCACAACCCGTTATTAGTTTTTCCGGTTCCGTTCTGGAAATTTTGACTTGAAAAATGAAGCTCGTGATCGTCCGGAGACTTTGGTTAACAATAATGAATTAAAGGCGATTGTGGAAGCTGACGAAACTCAATCTATAGCTGAGCTAGCAGCAGCTTTTAATGTAAGCATCTAAACAATATTGATCCATTTGCGACAAATTGGCAAGGTAAAAAAGCTTGATAGATGGGTGCCCCACGACCTTAACGATCGCCAGCGCAACGTACGCGTCGAGACCTGCTTTGCGCTGCTCAACAGGCAAAGAAATGAAGGATTTTTTAAACGAATTGTTACGTGCGACGAAAAATGGATTCTGTTCGACAATCGAAAGCGCTCAGCAAGTTGGTTAGACCCTGGTTCAGCACCAAAGCAATGCCCTAAACCAAAAATGACCCCTAAAAAGGTGATGGTCACTGTTTGGTGGTCTAGTGCGGGTGTGATTCACCACAGCTTTTTACAAAACGGCATGAGCATTAATGCAGATGTGTACTGTGAAGAACTAGAGAGAATGATGGAGAAGCTTGCACATCTGCAACCAGCTTTGGTTAATCGGTCGTCCCCACTGCTCCTTCACGACAACGCGCGACCCCATACTGCGCAACAGACAGTCTCCAAGCTGCAAGAGGTGGGGTTGGAAGCTCTCCCTCATCCGCCATACTCACCAGACCTTGCACCTACCGACAATTACTTTTTCCAAAATTTAGACAACTTTTTAGTGGGTAAAAAATTCAATTCCCGAGAGGCAGTACAAAATGCCTTTGAAGAGTTTGTTGCCTCCCGTCCAGCTGATTTTTACAAGAAGGGCATCAATAAACTGCCAATGCGTTGGCAAAGATGTGTCGATTGCATGGGTGATTACTTCGAATAACAGAAATAAAAAAGTTTGAAAAAATATGTACTTTCACTTATTGCATACAAAACGGCAATTTCATAGGTAAAGACCTATTATAATTATAATACAATAATAATACTAATATATAAAGCTGAAGAGTTTGTTAGTTTGCTTGCGCTATAATCAGGAACTACTGGTCCGATTAAAAAAATATTTCAGTGTTAGATAGCCCATTTATCGAGGAAGGCTATGGGCTATATATTATCAAGCTAAGACCAATAGGGGAATGTTGAATGAATGAAGAATGTTTTAAAAATGGGGGAAATTAAATTGCATATATTATACGTACAAATATTTACATATTTAAGAGTATAAATAACAGTTACACTATACTTTGATATGTGTAAGATTTACAACAAATTTAATGATATAATAATGAATAATAATAAAACTGAATATCAATAAAATTTGTAAATTAATATGGTAACAGTTGTTCAACCTTCCAATCAGTTATTTGTATACTTATTACAGTGGAAGGATATAATTAAAAAACAAAATAAACCCACCACGGAAAACATTTTCAAAAACTTCGCTGTCCGCTACAGTTGTTGTTTCAGCGTTGTCTCCACCATAAAGAGTATTAGCATAAAGCCTTAACCCCAGGAGTACTTCTCGAACTATGGCTGATATCCAAAAGCATAGACTAGTGCCTATCAGGTGCATAAATGCTAAGTAGGCCACACCCTAAAAAGCAAAGTTGTTTAAAAATTTTAAAGTAAACTCACACTTAACCATTACAAATTTCTTGGAAACGCTGAAAGCCTGTAGCATGCGTCTTGCATTCGTTTCTAAACCAGTACATACATAGTTATTTTCAGTATTTACTCCAATAATTATCAAAATGCTAAGGCACTTTGCAAACAGAAGGAAACTAAACATCGAAATTTCAGTTACGTCTTCTAAATATAAAAAAATACGTTATATGTTTTTAATTTTAGGAAAAAGGGTTGCAATGTTACTTTGTTTGTTCATCGGATTTTTGTCACTTATACTACCTAAATATATAGAAAGGTTGGTAACCAGTTATTTTTTTAAAGCTTGAGAAGTAAGGCTTCGTCGAACATTTAATTTATTAAAAATATAATTTAATCGGTGCTCTGAAGCACTCATATAATAACTAATAATAATTTTCATTAACTTAATTTCTGTTTTTGTACCATAGATTGAGTCACTATGATACTAATTTACCTCGACAATACAGCACATGCTGTGGCGTCTGTTTATGTCGATCTATGATTTTTAACTATAGCTTTAATTTGACGCTCATGAGTGTCACTTGGTGTCTTAGATGAATAAATGATTTTGAATTTGAATTCGAACTTAATTATTCTGTTTATTGTAAAAAAGGACTGTTTAAAGAAGCTATAAAAATATAGAGTAAAAATAGTTACCGGAACTTTCAAGATGATCACGTTGGAGTACTTGAATACGAAGAACAATTGTAGAAAACAATATATAGGGACCATGACATCGAGTGCCACTTGTTCAATGCTCACACATTTGTCATTATCAATATTTTCATCTGTCAGTAAACCTATTTGTACTGCAAGCAAAAGCACCGAATGGACCAAGTGACCCAATGCAAAACCTGAAATTTCAAATCTATTAATATTTATGTTTTTACTAGCTTTTGGCCGCAACTCCACCTGCGTGTATTTCGGTCATCCAGTAAAGTGTAACCTATGTCCTTCCTCAAGAGTATCTCTATGACTTTAATCGAACTCCTTACAGCGGTGTAGCCGTAAAAAGCATATCCGACAGACAGACAAACTTTCTTTGAATTTTTAATATTAGTATGGAAGTAGTGATGAATTTATAATATACATATTTCTAAATTTGGATTTAAATTCTTGTGTAAAACAATATCTCGATAGTATGAGCTGTAGGATAGATATAATCGATTGTCATCGACAGCTGTACACATTATAATTAAAGAAAACCGAGATGTGTTTAAAAGTTTCAAATACGTTTCCTTATTAGATGTTCTTGAAAAACAGCGATAAACTCACCGCTTTTAACTCCGCTGAATATCAATACTTTGTGTAATCCACTAATAGCATAGTTGTTCTTTACGTCCGTTCCATGAATGCTTGTAAAACGCGACATGGGGTATTTTTATAGAGTAGAAGTCGTCTTTTTAACCGATTTCAAAAATAGGAGTTTCTCAATTCGACTGTATTTTTTTCATGTTTGTTACCTCAGAACTTTCGATTGGGTGAACCGATTTTGATGATTCCTTTTTTATTTGAAAGCTGGTGCTTCCCGTGTGGTCTCATTTTAATTTGGTTTATTCTTAAATTTAAATTCTTATTCATTCTTAAAGTCGTTTTTTTTTTGTTTTTTTTTTTATTTAATAAAAGTTACCAACCGGCTGCGCCCATTTTTAGGTAGAAACTTCCAGAATGTCGACCTTGGCTGAAACAGTATTCATGCTTGATAGGAATAAGCACAGGTGCAGGCAGGTTTGGTCTAATTTCTGGGGTTCTATCGCCAGGCGTCATTTGCCCAAATGATTCCTGAAAAAATGATTTTAATTTAACAACATGATTTAGAAAACCATCAATTTAACTTGGGTTACATTTAAAGATTCAGGATTGTGGTACTCCTTTATACAAGTAATAAATTTGAAATTTACTTAAGGCTTCAAACCTTGCGTAAATAAGGATCTACGTGGAAAAAGTTTGCCTATATATACTTTTAATACATACTTACACCGAGAGCTTAAAAGTTAGTATAATAATAATTAATATTTCGGACATTTTACACACAACGCTATCTAGTCCCACGCTAAGCAGAGCTTGTATCATGGGGACTAGACAACTGATATGAATACATTTTATACTTTTTTTTTGTTTTTGTAAATACATACATATTATACATAGAAAATACCCAAACTCCGAAACAAATATTCGCAGATCATACAAACATTTGGAACCCGGGAATCGAACCCCAGACCTCAAGCATAGCAGTTGCATGACGCTCTCTCTGCGCCTCCGAGGCACTCACGGTCACGGTAGTTAGTAAACAAAGAATGTCGCCTTACCTCCTGATTCATAAAATATTGTCGAAGTTTTTCATCATGTAATGATTTGATTTTATAATTCTTAACAGCAATTTTCTTGTAATGAGCTATATCAAACATAAGATATAAAAGATACAACAATCCTATGCTGCATAAAATAAGTGAGTATATCTGTAAATTAAAAACACATGTTAATTACAAAATTTTGTAATTTTAGTCGAATTTTTTAAATATGAAAAGAAATGCAAAATAGCATTACACCGAAACAACTTCGATGCTATAGTTATATTACAGTATTTATATTTAAAGCATAGAGAACATAGCATAGAGATTTAATAAATATCTTAGAGAGTTTTAAAGAGTTCGAAATCTTGGCTTTATTATTGAATTGATTGATTCGAGGTTTAGACCTTTGGCAACTAAGGCCACAACGTCTTTCTTCATTGAGAAGACATTGCTGCTGACGCCTAAATAAATAGACCAGGGTAGAAGCCTTTAAAAATTATAAAAAGTGAAAAAAAAAATAGTAGGATGAAACCCATTAGAAAAGGAGGAGAATATTATAAAAATGAAAGGAAAAATAATTTACGGGCGATCTGAGGTCGGGAAGGGGCTGGGGGGGAGTTTTTAAGGGTAAAAAACGGTTTTTCTCGATTTCCGGCAAAACTAAAAGTCCTATGGAAAAAAGTTAAATGGCAAAGTTGTAGGTAATAAAAAGATGTAAACTTTTGTATTTACACGTTTATCACATAACCTCAAAATTTATGTGAAAAATTCAAAAAACCAAGTTTTTGGTTTTTTATTTTTATCTTTTACAATTTTCTTTATTTTTTCACGAAATTTAGGGAAAGGTTGCCTTTTTATGTCCCAAATACGCTGTAATTTATTTGATTAGAAATATTCATTTTTTCACCTTATATTGAATTAATATCGAAAAAGCATCCTAATTTTCAATCGAAAATTCACCCATCAAAATATCAGCTTTTTTCAAAAAATTGGTATGTTTTCTGTTCCTTGAAATCTCTACTTTCCGATGGCTCCTTTTCTAATGGGTTTCATTCTACTATTATTTTTTTTGGTTTTAAAACTTATCGACACTGGTCTAAAAACCCTAATTTATGGTTAACTAATTTTATTATATTGTTTAAAGCAATGTGTTAAGGGGCCGGCGGTCACCGAGTTCTCCATACAAATTGAATACCAAAACAATTTGTGGTTTGAACATATTTCCACCATATTATGTTGATATCCAGATTTAAACAGTATTTATCCAAGCTCCTTTTCCCTTTTTATTTAAAAAAACTTACGTAAAATAACGGAAAAGTTAAATTCAATTTTGCACATTTTTACAGCGTAAATGGCATGTTTTAAGTTTGTTTTTTCTATATTATAAACAGCAACACATCCATATTTATTATAAAAACCAAATAGTTAGTAGTGCTATCGCAGCAAACAGTTGTCAATATACTACGCCAGGTATGGCTTACCGAGATACAGTGACGAGATATTAGATATACATTTTATTTTACTATATATTAGATACAGCAATATTCCGAACAAATTTCAACTTGCAGTTGCGAGCGTCGGTCGCCGCGCTCTTAATACGCCAGTATTAACTTCATTACTATCTTAAGAGTCTATAACACTTTCATCACACTATAGGAAATTCAGGAAATATCAGAGCTGAATTGTGATCTCAAACAGTCATACATACAAGTACGTATGTTGCACAGTAATTCTCATCATCTCCCATAGTTACTGAACGTCCATAACTTAACATGAACTTCGATGTATGACATCTAGTTGTTGTTTTCAAATGAGTAAACTAAAATTGAGTAAGGAAAAAGTGTCAAGGATCTTACCACTGATATGGATGCATCGACGAATGAATCACCTACGTGAATAATTAATCCGAGCGTCACTAGTAATATTGCGTAAATACAGCTCACTATTAGAGTGAGATATTTCCTGAAAAGTAAAATATATTTTATACATAAAGTTTAATAAAAAAGAGAGTTTATTATATTCAAGAGGAGATAGGGGCTTCTATGCATAGTGAAGGATAGTTGATAGATTTCCAAGTAAAAGAACTATTCATGTTTTATTGGGTTCTTTTAAAACACTTAAAATAGGAATATTACTTAATGAATGGTCTGGTAAGTAATGGGTGGCCTGCTTGCCATTCAGTCATTTGTATTTCTTAGCTTTAGATTTATTAAACATTTTGATACGTACGTATTTTTTTTTAATGTTATTCTTGGCAAACGAGCAGACGTATCGCCTGATGGTAAGCGCAACATGAACACCCGCAACACTAGAAGCATCACAAGAGCATTGCATGCATTAGAGGATGGGGAGGAGAATGCTGGGAGGGGTTAGGGTATGGGCATCCGGTATCCTCACTCACTCTATGAAACACAGCGCAGGCGCTGTTTCACACCGGTTTTCCACGAGGCCGTGGTATCAATTCGGTCAAACCGGCCCATTCATGCCGAACCGTGGCTCTCCCACGGGCTTTTGCTGGTTAAAAATGAATAGATCTTACTTAGTTTGTTTTTTGTTTTCTTCGGGACTCGTAGGCGGTGGTGCATGGGTTTCCACGGAGCGAATGGACTGTGCATCCAGTACAGACCTCGGGCGAGGAGGTGCACTACCACGCATTTCATTAGGTGTCATGTAGAGACGATAGCTATCTGTAAAAGGGAAGAAAATAAATGTTAAAACTGTACTGTGTCTTTAGTACTTATGAACATAATACCATCACAATCCCGATTCAATACCCAGTCACATGTAAGGAATTAATCTAATACCTTTAAACGAGCAATTCTTGTATATTTATATATCTGTATAATTTGAATCTCGGAAACGGCTTCAATGATTTTCATGAAATTTTGCATGCAGGGGTTTTCGGGGGTCATAAATCGATCTAGCTAGGATTCATTTTTAGAAAATGTCGTTTTATTCGTGTTTCCAACAATCAAATATAATCAATGTACATCTAACGCTATCTATCGCAACTTGAGTGAACTATATTAAACAATACAGGAATTAGGTGCAGAATAAACAGTACCAAGAGAGGGCACCAATAAACAACTTATTTAAAAAAACTACCGAGCGACGTTCGGTCATCCAGGTACATATATATAATGAAAGGAGTTAAATAGTTCATGAAAGTGTAAATTAGTGTAGATTTGCCGCATTATGTTAAAGTACGGTATTAGTTTATATTTATTTGTTTTATACTACTTCTAATTACCGTATAAAAAGAAACTGTTTATATCTTTGTAAGGTAATACATAGCCCGTCCGCTAAGCGTTCCCGTTGCTCGAACTGCTTCAGTATCACCCTATATGTATAACGCGAACTATAGCTTGTTAATGTTATATCAAAACATGTGGATATATTTAGCTGTAGCCTACCGAGCTTCAAAGAAGTTTCCCCAACATGCCTTTGGGCAACTTCTACAGCGAATGAAATTTTGTTATAAAATAATAGTAATAATTTTAACTTACAGTGTCGTGTTGAGATAATGGTTCGGTAAAGACACTGTAAAATCTTTAAATTAATAAACAAGAAACATTACTTTAATTTGGCGTCTTGGAGATGTAATATCAGATTCAGGAAAATATGATTATGCTTATTAACTCTTTTTTGAGGGTGACGCCAGGAAGTGGCTATTAATCACTCTTTATTACTTTTGATTTGAATTAGCAACTATAGCGTGTTTTTCAAATTTATTACTATCTATTACCCGCGACTACATCCGCGTGGAATTTAACAAAAATAATAACAATAAAGTATGTGGTACTTTTAATATTGGCTATCTGCCAGTGAAAGTTCCATCAAGATCGGTCCGGCCGTTACAAAGACTGAACAAAGAGATAGACAAAAATTGAAAAAATGATTTTTAGATGCAAGTATCGTATTTACTTTAAGCATTTAGTGAAATGCTTGTATATCTAAATTTGGATCGTAATAAATTACGTCACGCGAGCATCATACGATTACGTGCATATTTACCAAATATTTTATTATTACAAAACTAAGTTTAGTTTCATTGTATTCATTTTCATTAACTCTGACACTTTTTGCCACGTTCATATTATGGAACGATATTATCAATTTTAGAGCAAAAAGAATTCAATAACAATTCATAACAGTTCTCTACTGGACATAGGTTTCTCCATAGACAGAGAGGACATAGAAGTTTTGCTCTACTATACCACATTGATCAAATAGGTTGGTATAAGGTTTGTTTCAAGTTTTCCTGCTCTTTAAAGTGCCGTTGTACTGCATAGTTTGCTCCCTTAGTCGGCTCTTACGACATTCAGGAGATGAATAAGGGTGGTGACATTTCGTATTCACACATGGACGCAAAGAATTACAATTTTTTAAATAGGCATATAATAATAATGTTCTCCTAGCCGATAACGGCCACGGCGGTCAGTCTCAACGGAGACCAGCCAACTACGCAGGAGATATTATAGTACACAAGTGTGTGCGCAAACACAGGTGCACTCTCTGTTCCCTCTCTCTCATAATCCAATGGGATGGTTAACCGACACGATCGGGGAGAGACTAGGCGCAGGACCGACAGCTTTACGTGCTCTCCGAGGCACGGGGGTTCAGATTCCAACTTCCAAACTCCGAGCTGTTATTAAGTATTTCTATGATCAGAAAAATTCATTAACACATTTGGCTTGACCCCGGATTCGAATCCGAGACCTCTTGATTGGCAGTCGCATACGTCAACCGCAAGACCAACGAGGCATATGCAGTCATTTTCAATCAAAAATGTATATTTTCTATAAATATTCATTAACTTGATTTCACTAGTATTATATGTTTGCATAATAATAGATACGCAAGTCCAGTTTTATACGTATGTTCGAAAAAGTTATTGCATCGAAGTAACATCGCTTGTAAGTCACATGGTCACATGTTTGTGAGAAAATTAATGAAACGTATATATAGAAAAGATCACATGACTTGTGATAAAGTAAATACACATAATTATTATTTTTATCTCCGATTAGATCATTTGCTATACAGCATATGCAGAAATAATTTGAAAATGATTTACACTTTATCAGATAATGACTGAACGCTGATATCAAATGACTGAAGATGGTTTGATGCGATATGGACAGTAATATTTATATATTGACATTTCCTGCACTTATTTATCGTATATTAATATCAAGACATTAATTCTAAAGCAAATATGTTGTTACTGATATGTAGAATCTTCACGTTTTTTTATCGCGTGCAATTCCATTCAGGTCATTACCTCTTCGAAGCTAACATGAGTACAATATAAATTTTCACGTTGTCCATATGGTAAGAGATTAAGTATGTAAAGTGTGAACACTCCACCACCCTCCCTAATTCCTAAGTCATGTGATGATGATGATGATAACAGTTTCCATATTACACTTTAATGTTAGAAAAATAACTTTGGATGTTGTTATCAAACCTTGATCCGTCAGATCCTTACAGCACTATATTAAAAAAAACACTGAAAGTTCAGAAGGAGATACGGTTCTTATTATAATTGTTAGCTAAACAGTACAGTTTGTTAATACTTACTTAATGATTTTGCATCCCCATTTTTGTAGTTGCCATTCATAGAATTGTAACTAAAGGGGTTATCACCTGAAACAAATTTTAATCAATGTATAACAGAGTGGTGTGTCAAATCAAATAAGTTCTGGGGATAGTACGAGATTTTCTAACGGGGTTATTTATAAATTAAAGCCTTTAGATTTTTAAATGTGACATACATATATACGACTATTAATTGTAATTATACGTACCAGGCGTAACAGGTGTAGCCGAACCCGACTCATCTCCTCTGAAAGGACCAACGACTCTTGGTGATTGTTTTTCGCTGTTAGAATCCTGAAAACAAAGTAAATAGCGTACAGAAATAGAGCACAAACCCGATACTCCATATGCGTGAGCGTAAATTCATATCTCTGTAAGTCGATGGACAAAAAAGTGGCGAGTATGAACGTCGAAAGCCGTATGAAATCGGATTAATAACTTCATTAGCCGCTTGTTTCTCTCGATCGACACCGCCCTATATTTCACTATAATCCCATTACATGTGCCACGTTCCTCTGCAACGAATTTCGGGCTTCGTGGAAAATATGCTTTGTTTGGTACCAGTACCAATGAACTACACTGCAAACCTTAAATGGGAATCCATTTAAAATTTAATAGAATTTTTTGCTAACTTCACGTTTTATTTAGAAACAGTGCACTTTTACTGGTTGTTTATAACTTTTGCTGTATAACGTTATAGTAAGCTATATCATTTTCATTCTAACGTAAGTACATGCAATACTTTAATATTTATGTTCATTTAATAACTTTTTGATCTAAAGTTTCTGTCCTTTAATTTTATTATTTTGTCACATGAATATGTATTAAATATATAATAATTACAAGTTAAATGGAATTTAAATATACATAATTTAGTAAGACTCGTATTTGTATCGGATAAAAGTTTTCAGTGTTCATTTCTAACAATGTGCAATTAAGGGCCATAACTACCCGCTACGATCAATTAATTGTTAATTTTACTTACTGTTTGTGAAATTAGAAACTATTCAAAGTGTGTTGTAATGTAATAATTTGCATTCAAAATTACTGCAAAATACAAAAATATTTTTACAAAAACATATAAAGCAGCCCACATCAGGCTTTCACGCAATTGATATCGACGTAAGTGTTTTATCAAATAATGAATCTCAACGTAGCAAGGAGATTAAAATTCAATTAAATAGCGATTGTCACATACACATTCGATTGAGCATATTTCATAACCTTAACAGTGCATGTAAGGGAAATAAAAAGTAGAGATCGAATTTTCATTAGGCGAGGCGTTGGGGCGGCACGGTGTGTCCGCACTCGGTATTAACAGGCAGCGGGCTGCGGGTGTTGTGGGCTGAGAGAGGTGCGGGGGTCCCAGGTGGGGTTGACTGGCGGCCGGCTGGACTCAAAAGGTTTACAGTTGGCTGCGCGAGAGTGACCCGCCTCACAAACACGGTCCGTGCTCGCCGCTCGACGCTATGGAACTGTACCCACGCTTTACAAAGCTTTATAAATCACAATTTTTTGTTGCAGGACTGATCATTTTTATAGACAGTTTCATTAATAGATTTATTGTAAACTTTATAGGTATTTTTGTAAATTTTATTACTGTCATTTATTTTATGTTAGTGTCATTTATGTCATGCGGTTGTTATTCATTGTAGCAACGCAACACACAAAATGTTTTATACCTACGACAGAGACATTTGTTGCAACAATATTCAATGATAACTCATACAGGTGTAATGGTCAGCAAAACAATTCTAAAGAAAGCATTATATAGCATTTTTATTTTCCGAATATGGCGCATGGTTAAATTGTATACTGAAAGCCAATAAATATTTCGGACTATAAATAAAATATGTATAAAATTTTAGATTTTTAATTAAGTTATATTCCCTACATGCTAATTAGGGATAAATATAATGGTTATTATTTTTAATTCATAATTAGTAATTAAAGGAACTATTTTGTTCGAATTGCTTCTTTAGATTTATTTTTCTCTTCTCCGTTTTTTTTCTCCTTAAATGAAAGCTCATGTAAGTGAACTGAAATTTGCTCTTATGAGAATAAACCTAAACTAACCTAACCTATTTATTTTATGTGGCCACCTATTTTATTTATGTAGGTACCTATGTATATTTGCACTAAACAATAAAACTAAAGAATTATTATTACATATCTCTTTCCTTAAATAATCGGATCTAATCTTTGGAACTATCAGTCATATTTGATTAATTCCTTTTGTATAAGATAGAGTTGAGGAAGTTTATACAAATGAATAACTTCACGTTACGACCAATTGCATATCGGGATCAGTGAACGTAATAAATCTAGTTGAAACTGCTACGAATATGCCTGGTATAATATAAACATTTAGGTTATTAGATTAGATTTAGAATATACAGGGAAATTAATAATATTAAACAGAAGTATGCGAATAAAGGATCGCAGTGAAAAACCATGTAATCAAAAACTATAATACATTTTCGCGGTGGCATATCCATACTTTTCTGTCGTAGAAGTCATTACAACCCATTGCGTCCATATATATATACGAATTCGTTGTTTAAACTACGGGCGGCGCTTAAAATAAATTTACTTTGAATACAAGCAAAAAAAACCCTAGCAAATATGGTATATCATAATCTTTTTACAACATAATAACCATATAATATATGATTAAACTATGTATTATAAAAGTAACATGCTTGAACTATCTTTTTAATGTCTTTAAGCGAAATAAAAATTGATCCGGCTTTATAATTACCCCATATACTGCTCCGCCAAATGTTGCAGGTTCGATCCCCACACGGTACAACGCTTTGTGTGATCCACAAATTGTTGTTCTGAGTCTGAGTGTTCTTTGTGATGACAATTTTGTCATTAAGAGTTGAAAAGCTCTGAAGCGTCTCCAAGTGCTTGCCAGAACTTTTAGTTAGTAGTTAGTTATTTAGATAACGAACTTAGCTTTTTAAAGGTTCCGTATATATGTAGACATAACATAACGTACCTACTTAAAATGTTTATGTGTATATCTGTATGTATGTTGATAATGCAGACTGCCTCATTGGTCTCGCGGTTGGCGTGTGCGACTGCTGATCATGTGGTCTCGGGTTCGATTCCCGGGTCGGACCAAATGTTTGTATAATCTACAAATATTTGTTTCGGAGTTTGGGTGTTTTCTATGTATAATATGATGTATTTACAAAAGGAAGTATATATGTATTTGTATCAGTTATTTAGTACCCATAACACAAGCTATTAGCTTGGGACTAGATAGCCTTGTGTTAGATGGCCGAAAATATTTATATTTATAATGGAATGTGAATAGAAATGGTCATTATCGTCATTTGAATGAACATGTTCAAAAATGTTCTGGTCTCTCCTTAAAAAGGGACCTTTGGTTTACTATATCACGCAGACTAAACGGGTGGGTATGAGGATTTTTTATGTTTTCCACCTATTTGGAGTTGTTCTGCGTAATTTGCTTCCATAGTTTGCGCCTCTTACGATACCCTTGGAATGAATATGGGATAAACAAGATAGGTAATTATAGTATAATTCGCACAGACACATCACAGAGTATTTTTAGTACCTAATTAATTTTCTATGTCGTAGCAGCGTTTCTCGATAATTATGATAACTAATCATAATTAATTAAGTGACGTCATATTTTGATTTTACACTTTACCTATTATTGTATTAGATTTCACAACGTTTTGTTGCCATAATTGTACATCCATCGATAAGGGCTCTAACTTAAATGCCTGCACGTTTGGTCTAGTGGTTTAACGGTCATCACACCGTTTCCTACTTCGCCAAGTGTCGTGGGTTCAAATCCCACGTAGGACAACACTTTGTGTGATCCACAAATTGTTGTTCTGAGTCTGGGTGTTCGTTGTGTCGGTTTCATGTATGTTTGTAAAGTCCCCTGCGACACAGGATTTATTGCTAGAGCGGGAGTTGTCTTTAAAAAACAAAAAGACTTATGATATTATGTATATATTTTAACAGTTCGAGAATGTACGAGTTTCATATATGAATTATTCACAACGAAAATCTAGGCTGTCAACCTGTTAAATAAAAAACGAAAAATGTATGGTATTACTGTTGGTAGACATATTTTAATAAATTTGAGTTTTAATACATACATTGTACATGTAGTCACAGGAAGTTGAAATTTTTGTATGAAGTTTTATTGCAAGTTGTAAAAAAGGGACAACTCCATCAAAAAGGCTTAAACATCTCTGACCTGGTGAGGAAGGAGACCACCTCCACGTATTGGTCAAATATGCAGAAAGAGGTTCCTCAAGATAATTTGAATACACATACAAGCCAGAATAGTTTGTTTTGGCGTAGTTGTACAAGGAGATCTGACCCCATCTAAAGCAGGAAGAGGGTTGTACAAATAAGAGGTACTTAATACATTCCATAATATATTTGGATATAAGTAAAAAAACAGAAAATGAGCTTTGAATTAGACTCTGTACCTAAAGTCAAGGGAAACAATTTATTTGCGAGATAACTCTTGGACTATTAAACTATATAGAAACTAGTAAAAATGACCTCGTGTTGTTTTTAGGGAAATAAGTTTATTTTTCTCTCTTGGGAAACACGTGAGAGGCTCGAGCTCACTATGTTCTCATCATTTATATTCACATTTTTTCAGGAGTTTTGCCGATCTTTTCCAAGTTACCCCGAGACCCTTGCTCTAGGGTCTACGAGAAGAACCACGAGATCTCATCAGTAAAACTTTGTAAAATGGTTTTATTGTATAATGGAAATAAAAATGTATCCATATTTCCCTTCCCTTTCACATCACACGTGAACGGTTGGTGCCAATTGAACTGTTTTTGAATTAGATAGCCCATTTATCGAGTAAAGTTATAGGCTATAAAAGCTCTCGCTAAGACCAATAGGAGCCGAGCATCAATGAAAAATGTGGCAAAAAATCGATACAATTTATTCCTTTCGAAAGCTGCAGACTGAAAATTAATAGTGTCTTTACTCATCCTCTGAAAACAACCTAATATTGGCACCACCTACCTACGTACGAAAAAATCATTTTATTGACAGTGATTTTATTTTATCTCCAACTAAAAGAATGGGGCGCTTTGTTACGATACTTTTCTGAAGTATACTTATTACGAAAACAATACGTTTTTCAATAATATCAGCTATCGATATTACTAAATCATGTTTTTCCCAGTGATTTATTGACATTGCGGCTGTTTCCTTGAAAACGACACATTTTTTTTATGATCATTGATAGCCTTATAACGGGTTCGTACCTGAGTGTTTCGTCATATTTATATCTCGTACATATTTTGAGTCAAGGTAGGTTATTAAACCTTCAGAGGAGACAGACTATCACAAAATTACGTTATTTTTATCAAGATAAATTAGTAACGGTATCTATGGAAACTCAACTTCTTATCTAAACAATAATATTAAGATAACTTTAACAATAAATGTTAAAATTAGCGTTGTTTATCAATACTGTTCTATTGCTGTTTAGGACTTGTAAATGCTATGAATCAATTGCTACTCAGGCGCTTATAATGTAGTCATTTCCGTTTTCCTGGTTAACTTTCTTTTCATTCTCTGATAAACCAGATACCTAAATTGTTATTTATTTCGATCGTTGATGGGTATTGTATATCAAAAAGACTAAGTCTTTGTAGCTTTTCACTAAACTTTTCCTTGGTCTTTATGACATAAAACAATAAAAGTATACCTATAGTCAATACTGTGACATATCCAAATACACAGTACAAGTTTTTAAGTTATTATGCGTTGTTTGGTGAATTTGCCATGGGTCTGGATTTCATATAATTTTCATTTAAACTCTAATTGGAGAACTTCTTTGAATGAAGATATATAATATACAATTATTTATTGGAGTCTTGATTATAAAAACACAATCTCTTTTCAAATCTAGAATAGCAGTAAATTTTTTGAATGGATGTTACTTTTTAACTTTAACTTTGACAAGCGATAAACTTTACGGATATTTTTTTTGATATACCGTATCTCCTATTACATTTTGGCTTGGCGCCGACTTCAAACAGATTTTAGGTACCTAGCACACATAATAATACTACTATTTAAATGAATAAAGAATCAGGTATATACAAGAATTGGCACATAGCAATTTATGAAGAGCCAGTTTATTTTACGCTTTTTAGTGTTTTTTTTTCAGAGAGATTTCGTTGTATGGTTTTTGAAAGTCGGTTTTTTTTTTTTAAAAAGTTTTTATTTTTCCATTTTTAGTGCAAACAATCGTAGGTTATCAGTAAGTAGAACTATTTCATATAATTTCTGCTGATGCGAATAACTTTAGTGGTTTGAACACGTATTAAAACTGAGTATGCTCAGTTTCCAAAATTATGTTGAGATGCAAGATTTCTGTTACCGAGAACGTGGTCTACGGGGCAATAGGAATCGTGTCCAAGCTTAAATGTCGTGATGAAATAGAAGCAGGCGAGTTACTTAAAGCAAAATACATTAAGGGGTTAGTCATCATAGCGCCTGTGTCATCAGCTCACCTTAATAACTTAAAAGTATACAACTAAAGGTCTATAGATACGTATGAAATTGAAAGAACTATCCTCCAACTCCTAAACGTTGAGGAGTTGTACCTTCCATCATCAGCTTACCTAAATAATTTGAAAGAATACGACTAAAGGTAACATACATACATATGACATTTAAAGATTTATCCTCCAACTCCTAACCGTTGAGGAGTTGTACCTTCCATCATCAGCTTACCTAAATAACTTGAAAGAATACGACTAAAGGTAATATACATACGTATGACATTTAAAGATTTATCCTCCAACTCCTAACCGTTAAAGAGTTGTACCTTTCATCATCAGCTCATCATCATTAAATGATGACTACCAGACGCAAATACTGGAGTAGCTTCAGAAAATATACG
The DNA here is from genome assembly GCA_949125395.1 of Diaphora mendica. NCBI lineage: Eukaryota > Metazoa > Arthropoda > Insecta > Lepidoptera > Erebidae > Diaphora > Diaphora mendica. Next base: position 34,642,872 of record OX421310.1, on the reverse strand, counting down.
AAAAACATAGTACGCGCCTGAAAAAAATGAGGGTTCCCCTCGATTTCTCTAGGATGCCATCATCAGATCCTAGTTTCCTTGTCATGGTACCACCGTCGGAACATCTCCTTTCCAACAAAAGAAGAATTATCAAAATCGGTTTATAAACGAAGAAGTTATCCCCGAACACACATTAAAAAAAAAATACACGGTCGAATTGAGAAACCTCCTCCTTTTTTTGAAGTCGGTTAAAAAGAAACTTAAGTAGATTTGCTTTATTTACAGGGACGAGTTCTTTTATGCACTTATTTTATATTGTGAGCCACAATAATGTTATTCTAAATCCATTCTAATAGGTATTATAAATTCAAAAGTAACTCTGTCTGTATGTTACGCTTTCACGTCTGAACCGCTACACTGGCGTGGACATATTTTGATTCGTGAGGAAAGACGTGGCTACTCTTAACCGCGATAACTGATGTACATGCGGGCGGCGCCACCGGCAAAGCTAGTAAAGATATTATATATTTATTGATATCTATACCTAATATTATAAAGCTAAAGAGTTTGTTTGTTTGTTTGAACGCGATAATCTCAGGAACCGCTGGTCCGATTTGAAAAATTCTTTCAATGTTGGATAGTTCATTTATCGAGGAAGCTATATATCATCACGCTAAGACAAATAGGAGCGGAGCACCAATGAAGAATGTTACATAAACGTGGGATTTTTTTTACGCAACGGGCAATAGGATACGTAAACGACGTTGCGTGGGTCAGCTAGTTATTATATCATTATAAAGCTGAAGAGTTTGTTTGTTTGTTTGAAGGCGCTAATCTCAGGAACCGCTAGTCCGATTTGAAAAATTATTTCAGTGTTATATAGCCCATTTATCGAGGAAGGCTATGTGCTATATATCATGACGCTAAGACCAATAGGAGCGAAGTAACAATGAAGAATGTTACAAAACGGGGGAAAATTATTACGCTACGGGCAATAGGAGACATAAACGAGGTTGCGTGGGTCAGCTAGTTTTATATACAACCATAGCCTTAATTCACTTCTTTAATAAACTTTTGAGGAAATGTGCTAAAATGAACAAGTGAATAACAAGCTTGACATATTACCTACTACAAAAATTTAAATTGATAGGCATTGTATATCAATTACAACTGGTAGTAAGATTGGTAGTAACTAGGGCAACAAATGAACGGATTCAAGTTTAGGATTTTGTTCTAATCGTCATAGATTAATGAGGATTCATTATACGTCTGTGATTTACTGATAAGAAATAAACCAAGGGGTAACAGTATTTTCACAAAACTCTTATAAAAACTTTGTTCATAAGAAGTAACAAAAAAGTGGCTGTGACATACGGACGGACTGACAGACCGACAGACAGACATGACGAATCTATAAGGGTTCCGTTTTATGCCATTTGGCAAAGGAACTCTAAAAACGATGAAAGTATGTGTCTGCCTGCGACTAATTAAAACTTCCCAAGTCCTATGGTCAGTATTGAGTAGACAAAATATATTGCCAGTCATGAAGACTGTCGATAGAAGTGAAAACTTTTAACTTAGAATATTTTTTGTAAAATTAATGTGTAAAATTAGATATTTCGTAATGTTAAATGATAATGTTGGGGATGCGGTGACGCGAACTCATAAGATTTTCCCCTACCAAAAAGTGCTCAACGCGGCTAAAGAAGTTTTCACTTCAAAAAAAAATACTTTTCATGTTTATCCAACATGAAAGAGGTGTCATGTGTTTATATTTAAAATAGTTTACGCGTACTTACTACACCAAACAGATAGTTACCTATGACGTTGCAAAGGATCGGTATAAATTTTCTTACGAATATCGTTCGAGTTCAAACCTTACAGGGGACAGTGTCTGTTAGATGCCATAAGGACGAAAAGCTCTATAGAAAATAATTTTGCATGTGTATGTTTGCTGTATATGAATTTATTCAGGATCTCTAGAAAGGACATTTAATTTCTTAACCGACTTCAAAAAAAGGAGGAGGTTCTCAATTCGACTGTATTTTTATTTTTCTCTTTTTTATGTTTGTTACCTCATAACTTTTGACTGGGTAAACCGATTTTGATAATTCTTTTTTTATTTGAAAGCTAGTGCTTCCCGAATGGTCCCATTTAATTTTGGTCCAGATTGAAGTCGGTTTTTTTTTTGTTCAAATTTGTAGGTAATTATTTTTATTAGTTAGCCGTTGGATGCGGACACACCCACAGGACCGGTTGTTGTGGAGGCCTATGTCCAGCCGTGGACTTCCCTCGGGTGAGTTGATGATGATCAGTAGTTAACTTAAGTCGGATCATGTAATATGAGGCAGAATTATTTCAATTATTATTAGCATGAAGAGGAAAAATATTTTACACCGAAAGAGATAAACACATGTGCAATAATGTATTCTGGTAAATGTTTATTGTTTATGTGCAGAGTAATAAAAGAGATAAATTCTTTAATGGCTTTGGTAAAACACTTTACGTGATAAGCCGTTGCTTATGTCAATATACAAATTATTGTATTTTTAGGTACTTTCAATAGCTTATATTTAAATAAAATACCATAGTTGACATTATCACTGAATTTTGTTACAAACAGTGACATAGATTGATTTCTATTTGCAAAATTAGAACACCTGAATTTAGTACTGATAACAAATTTATTGTTTAATAATTTGTTTTATAAAATTATAGCACTAACAAATATTTTTCAAACAAGTAAGTTTTGCAGAGAAAATGTTATTCCTTTAGGATTGAGTGTTCTTATTAGAACTATACTAAGATGGTCTGACGACCTGGTAAAGATCGTAGGAACCCCTGGATGAGGGCAGCGTAGGACCGCTAGTTAGGGAGATCCTTGGGGGAGGCCTAAGTCCAGCAGTGGACATATTTTGGGCTAGGTGATGATGATGATGATGATGACATGCTATATATTTAAACTTTAATATATATATAATTTCTAAGACCAGTAAATTGGTACAGGATTTGAAAGCGCGGCACATTTCTAAATTTCTTTTTGTTAGGATTAAAGCTTTAGAGAGTGACAATGGATTTGAACACTAAATAAATGTACGAGCTCTTTTAACTATTGCAAAAACCCCAATAAATTATTCTAGCAACATTTGTCTTTATCGATCACGTAGAAGTTATCACGTATAACACCATAAATATAATTATCCGTGTTGGTTTATTTATGATAACTCGTTTAAGACAGTCATAATGAGATTTACCTGGGAAATACGTCTAGCGGTTCAATATTTACGCTACTTTAAATGATAAAATGATACTCAATAAATTTCCTAAAAAAGTATAGATTGATATTAACAAAAAACGATCGGATCGTTTTGAAACGGTCGTCAGTTTTTTGTCAGATCGTCAAATGCGTTATAACTATTTATTTTTAATGTTTCAACATTATTATTATGTCATATCAAGAAACACACATGGAAGTATAATATGTATTTATATCAGTTGTCTAGTACCCATAACACAAGCTCTGCTTAGCTTGAATGCATAAGCAGAGCTTGTGCATTGATGAAAAAAGAGAATAGCCGAAGATTGGTAATATTGTTCTTTTAGCATCTTTTTTCATATCCTTTTTATTTCCGAATTCTAATTTCTACTTCTTGTCTGAGACTGAGTAAGTTTGTGAAGCGTCACTCACTTACACAAAGAAGTAGAGATTTATGCAAATATGAAAGAGTCCTACTGAACTTAGTTTTTAAGTCTGCGCTACTGTGTGTATAAAGCGATTGCTATCTAGGAACTTTGCTAAGCTATCTGATTAAAAAACAACCCGGACAAGTGCCACTCTGATTCGCACATAAATCGCAGTAAATATAACATTTTACAGTGTAACAAAAATAATAATAATCTTACACTGTCACTTTGATTTTATCATTGCATAATATCAATATGATTGATTAATTATTTTCATTAAGCTTATCATCGTTTTATATACTTTATATAATCCAAAGACTCAAAATGATTACTATTTAATTAATATTTTAAGTACACATATCATGAAATCACTACGTTGTTAAACCAAGACACTATTTTATTGTCACGAAGATAATTTGCTAATAAATAAAATAAATAATTCGTCTCATTTAAAAATATTGATTTTGCAGTTGGGTGAATAAGAAAAGAAAGTAGATTAATGACGGACCTATTTTATGTATTTTATATTACAAAAATTTTACCCATTACCTGTTCTCATCGCTGATGCCCCGAGGCAAGTTTAATGCAAGCAATACTTAATTTTTATATATTATTTTTTTACAATTTATTCGCGTTTATATTATGGACAGACAGAAAATTTTAAGTTTAAACAATGTGTTGTTATAAGTATTTTCCATCAGAGTCTAGTACAGATAATGAGGAAAAGGTCTCAAGTGTGCAGAATTTTAGTAGGCCGAAAGCTCATTTCTAAGCAGAGGCTTATGTCCAGCCGTGATCTAATAAAGGCTGTTACTGTGGTAATTAATACATGTATCTACTTACACTTCTTTCAAGATCGGCTGCGTAGTTAACGTATCTAGGAGGACGTTTTCTCGCCGCACGCGCTGCTGTAGCAGTCAGGCGATTCCCGGATACGGGACCTGGCTGTGACATTGTGCGTCGTCGTTCTGGCACTTCCAAAGTGTGGCTGTTGATAATGGAGTCATTTTGGATCTAAAAAAACATTGTTTTGATTAATTATCGTGCGTAAATGGCTTTATACAAAAATATCATGACTTCTCTATTATTATTCTCTAGTATTCCATATAATTTAAAACTTGTCGGTATTCATGGATCCTGCAAACGCTGGCGCTCTTTGTATCTTATTTCACTATCTAATATACGTATCTTCTTAACCAAATGTTAATTTAAAAGTTCAGTCGTTACTGGATAAATAAAATAAGGAATTCATGTATAATTTAATTATTTGGCCCCAACATAGTGCAAACTTACTTGCATCTAGGTCGTACTAGTGTATAACAGGCCAGAGTATTTTTTTATTTAATGGTAATGCGATTAGTGAATGTGTATGCAAGACAATTTCCATGTGTGAATCATTTCAAAGTACTTTAATTCTTTTGGAGACATTCAACTTGTTTTATTTTAAATAGTGATTTTTTTTTTCTCTACTTTGGTCGCAGAACTGAATTTAATAAGAAAATCTAAACAAAAACAAGCAAAGCTGCAGGCATAAGCTATATTTATTGTATATCAGGGACCATATAGTTTCTCTTATTATTATTTGATATATACCGGATATCAGCAGTTATCTACCAGTACATGCGTCAATCGGTAGTAGAAGGCATCATGTCATTATAACGTGCAAACTTTTTAAAGAAGTGATTTCAAATGTACCCAATGTCAATTTCTTGTCTGATAATGTGACAAATTGTTGTGATTATCATGTTTATAAACTATGATTAATTTGCAAAATGACATACTGCTGCGCGGCGCCATGGACGCCATCTTAGAGTTAATGGCGCCAATTGTTTTGTTACCTTAAATTTTTAGAAACTGTGTAATAGAAAACAGAAATCTTGTCATCTTTTAATTATACATAACATACTGCAACATTTCTTCATTAATTTAATGTTCTTTCGTTATGGTTGTCCTTAAAATTATTATGTTTAAGGACAACCATAATGAAGACTAGACTTTTCCTAGTAAATTTATCTTTACAACGCTTTACTTAAAGAAATACCAATCTTTTACTCGCTCTTTTCTCAAAACAACATTTAGGATCTTCCCCTCTATTATTCAGCAGTTTATTGCTTACTTGCTTTTTAGCCATATCATCATTAATGGAACTTATTTATATATTCTTTGATTGTCTACACACTTTCATGTGTAATACCTTTTCAAGACATTTTGCTCTCTCTCTCATCTCTCCACATCACATCTTTATATCTATCATAAACAATCAGTTGGTCTTCAACTTTTCATTTGGTACTATTGTCAGACTTTCTTTGATGTATTCATGATAGATGATAGACATCATGTCCACACTAGTCGCACAGCTGTGTGCTTTTCATGGAATTAATTGTATCATATCTACAATTATATGGAACAAATTTACGACTGTGCTATATCGAACTCGAACTCTCCGAAAGCACTTACGATGTGACTCTTGTATTGCTAAAATAGGGAATATGTATGTTTTTTTTATGTCTTAATCTGATCATTTACGACTCTATAACATAGAAAAAAATATAAATAGGCTTCGAAATAGTCCAACTAATTTTTAAAGTGAAATTTAATACCCTGACTAACTTTGAGCTATTCAAACGCCGGCATTTTACGCGCGCTTTTGGACCTTTTTGGACACGGCCAATGACGTCATTGTCATTTCGTGTTTGTTATTATTTATTCAGGGTTTAGTTACTTTATACTTATTTACAGTTTTAATTGCTATAAAAATCATGGAAAAGTTATTCTTTCTCACAAACACTACTAACACAGTAGGAATATCGACGACGATAATTTCGATGAAATGACCAACGACGTCACATTTCGTTTCGACCATTAGTGTCCATTAGTAATGCGTTTTATAAGTTTGAATTTGCCCTCCCTTAATTTTCACTTTTTATTTAATATTTTCGGGGTTTAAATAATCACTAAATAAAAAAAAGACCTTTTCAGTATATTATAAACACGCTAGAAAAAAATATTTGAGACAATTTTTTTATGCATATTCCCTTATAGGGACTTGCCACGAGGAGACCCGGCCGCTTCTACCTTAACATACATATTAGAGCTACAAGCAGACATCTCTCATCTATTCTGGTTATTAAGTAGCATTCTTTAGTTTTCCGACTGATGATAGTTTTATAAATTTATTATTTTCGTTTGGATTTGGATTATTGTTCTTGTCATTGGCCGCCATTTTATCTAACCTGTATTTATTTGAGCATCAAATAAATTTATACAAATTTAGACATGTTTATTTCGCAATCATTTTGTAAGAGTGAGTCATGGTATTTGAAATCAGAGTAAAGTAGAGCGCTAAGTGATGTGGGTTCAAATCACACTGGGACGACACTTTGTGTGATTCACAAATTGTTGTTCTATGTCTGGGTGTTCTTTGTGTCCGTTACATGTATGTTTGTAAAATCCCCCGCAAAACAGGGTGTATATTTCTAATGCGGAAGGTTTTTTTTTACATTTTTTTTAATTCTGTGAAAAAATCCAGCAGAAAATCTCGAAATCAAAGAACATGTACTCATGTTATGGTTATGCTAATTTTTAAGCTAACGTTATCTAGTCTTATTGTTATTAGATTATAGGCTGGGTTCACATTTTTTAGTAAATTTCTGTTATCTATATATGTAAAAGAGGACGGATACTAACTGACTGACTGACATACCCTGAGATCAACGCACAGCCCAAACCGCTTAAGCTAGAATCCTGAAATTTTGCATGTAGGTTCTTTATATAACGTAAGTGAGCATTAAGAATGGAATTTTTGAAATTTCACCCCTAAGGGGGTAAATAAGGGGATGAAAGTTTGCATGAGCAAAGCTGCGTGTAAAAGCTAGTCTACTATAATTAAATTAGATGATTTTAGTGTCACATTATAATAAAATTATTTATTGCCACACTACACCAATATCTATAATAATTACTTTTCATAGTGTTCAATATTTATGAGGGATATAAATGAATATGAATGAATTAAATTTCAAATAATTGTGCAACTGAGTAAGTCAACGTAATATAGTGTGGTACCTGCTTTAGTACTTAAAATATATTATACTAGCTGATCCACGCAACTTCCTCTGCGCCTCTTTTCAATCATGCTCGGCTCTTATAGCTCTAAGCTTGATGTTAACTACCCTATCTTAGGCACGCCAGCAAAACACATATTTAATAAAGACTATGAAAATGGTGAAATACTTTCGGAGTTCTCGGTGACTCGAGAATTATGTAAATAAAAGATTGCATTTGATATATAAGCAAATGTGTATTATTCATAGTCCTGAACCCATCAAAAAGGGACATCGTAAATATCCTAAAATATGATTTACAAAATAACTTGTTTGAGGGCTAGGACCTTCCTACATATTAGTTCGATTAACAATTGATGTACTTGAACTATTTATTACATAAACTTCCCAATCTATTTTGATAAACAAAAGCTCTTCCCTAAAAATAGGTATTTTTCATATTTGCTTACTTTCCTTTTGATTGTAATCCTAATTATAATGCGGCGAATTTTAGAATATTTTGTTATATTATTTAATTATTTAATGATATACAATCAATAAATAAATAAATAATACTATTTGTTTTGCCACAATATTATTTGTTTATTTAATGATTGTATGCCACAAGGGTTAAAAGTATGTTTATTTTTTTACTAGTTTTTACACGCGGCTACGCTCACACAGACTTTCATCCCCTGATTTATCCCCTTAGGGGTGGAATTTCAAAAAATCCTATCTTAGTGCTCACTTACGTTACATAAAGAACCTACATGTAAAATTTCAGGATTCTAGCTTCAGCGGTTTGGGCTGTGCGTTGATCTCTGGGTATGTCAGTCAGTCAGTCACCTTACTCTTATAAATATATAGATTTGGACAACCAGTTTCTGTTTCATTAAATCTTATATAGAAAACAGTAAATTGATATTCATATCGTTTATTTGCTTTCCACAATGTTGTAAAAATATGGTAAACATGGCATACTTAAATACTAGAAACCATCGTGGACCCTGTAGGGCACAGCAAATCACAAGTCACATCAATTATATATTAGAATTATACTAGTTATAACAAAATTAACAATAGTTCACTAAACACTAGTTCGAATACACAACATTCTAAGTTATAACCCAAGTATGTTACCCAAATTGAGTATTTTGTTGGAAACTATAATTATATAGGTTCATTAAACAACATTTATCAGAGTAAATATAAAATATTTATAATTTGTTACTTTCGTTTTTTGTGTTTTGGGGAGACAAACTTTTAGCGCATTATTGAACTAGAACATATACGAGTATAGATATACTTTAATGAACAGTACGAAAGGTGTGAATTAAACAATATTTGACAAAGTGAGTTATAAATGTTTTAATATTGCTTTTACCTTTACGAAGAAGAACACAACAAGTTTTTAACATATTAGTATTGATTTTCAAATAATTTTAGGTCACATCAGTACTCACCTCTGGATCTGTTGGCTCCACATCAGCTGGTTCATCGTCAACATACTTTTGCAATGAGGTTTCCGAATGGAATTTCTTATCACCCAATTTACCTCTATTCATTATTTCATCTAAAACTTCATTTTTAGCTGCCGCTTGGTCCGTCATTTTCTCACAATTGTTTGTCTCAAAGTTTTATTTAATTTAAAAAGTTTATAAAAACTATGACGAAGACATGTTTATTTGTACAATTTGATTGTACGATATGATTATAAATGAGCTATTATAATAAATGTGATCGTTTTTCGTTATCTATTGTTCGATAAAAATGTTGTGATATTATTATAATCAGCGACGTTGACGAGTTGTATTTGCTTCCTACTAGTTAATTGTTAGCACATTCATCAATAACTATTTGTTTATTGATTCCGTTACTACTGATACGGTGATAGAGACAATAACTTTTATCTGTAGTTTTAGATTTTTAGACATAAATACAAATCCGTTATAGTTTATTTAATGCAATGTACAGTCACCTTCAAAATAATATATATATCACTGCAAAGTTCTATATAACGTAAATAATCAAACAAATTCGGTAAAAAAATATGTTAACTATATATGAGTACCAGACACTCAAAAAAGTTGTAAGTACGTAATAGGTTTGTGAAATCACGCTATAGGTAGGTATATATAACTGCGTGTAACGTGCGAGTACATTTTTTAAACAACCAGTCGATTCCAATGATGATGCGGATTTACTAATATTCATAATAATAGCCTCATAGATAAGGATAACCGGTGTAAAGTTACCGAAGTATAACACGAGGTCAACTTATGACCATAACTTATAACCATGATAAACAATTAAATCTATATTTTTTGAGGTTATTTACAATATTTTACAGACAATCATACCCAAACTAATCACAGAATTTACACATATAATTAAATATTACGTCATGATTTACCTTTCTTTATTCAAAATGGGTGTGTCAAAATATCTACAAATAGTTTAATTGAAGTCTGCCGTTTTAGTCTAAATAGCTGTTATCTAGCTTCTCTCTTACTAGTCCATTTTGACAGACTTAAGTTCTCTCGAACTTGGTTGCAGCCGTTGTGCTTGTTGCGTAAGACAAAAGTTAAAAATAAAACAATCTGGCTTAGAATTTCAAAAAATTCCTGGTTGCCGATATTTTTTTCTCACGAAAGTTACAATAGCAATAGCTAGCCATACACGTACAGATCTGCCCGTTGGATCTGCCCGGCAGACGTACCTCGCGGACAGATCCGTGCGTGTATGGTGAGAACGGGCGCGGATTTGCCCGCCGGGTGCCTGCCCGCTGCCCGTGGTCAAATCGAGCGGATCGGGCACGGGGCGGGCAGATCCGAGCTCCCAACTGTACGTGTGTGGCTAGCGACGGATGTGCCCGCCAGATTTGACGTCAGTCGCGCACTAACACTCTAATTAGTTTAAATGCGTTTAAACTATTTCATTTCATATTGCTATTTCACCTCCTTAAGGGTAGAATATCCAGAAACGCTTAAATACGTATCTACTAATTTTTTATCAGTAGCCCAAAGCTAAAGTTTTCTGATTCTAATTTAAAAAATGACGAACTTTCATACAAATTTTCAACCTCTATTTCACCCCCTTAGGGGTATAATATTCAGAAACGCTTAAATACGTATCTTATCATTTTTATTTAGTAGCCCAAAAATAAAGTTGCATATTTCTTATTTAAAAAATTACGGACTTCCGTACAAACTTTCAACCCCTATTTCACCCCTTAGGTGTAGAATATCCAGGAACGCTTAAATACGTATTAACTCATTTTTTATCAGTAGCTCAAAATAAAATTTTTATGTTTTTCACTTTAAAAATGACGGACTTCCTTACAAACTTTCAACCCCTATTTCACCCCTTTAGGGGTAGAATATACAGAAACTCTTAAATACGTATCTAATCATTTTTAATCAGTAGCCCAAAAATAAAGTTTCATGTTTCTAACTTCAAAAATGTCGGACTTCCAGACTAACGTATGTACAAAATCACAACCCCTATTTCACCCCTTAGGGGTAGAATATTTAGAAACGCTCAAATACGTGTTTACTCATTTTTTATCAGTAGCTCAAAAGTAAATTTTTATGTTTCTAACTTAAAAAATGACGGACTTCCAAACAAACTTTCAACCCCTATTTCACCCCTTAGGGGTAGAATATTTAGAAACGCTTAAATACGTATTTACTCATTTTTTATCAGTAGCTCAAAAGTAAAGTTTTATGTTTCTAACTTAAAAAATGACGGACTTCCATACAAACTTTCAACCCCTATTTCACCCCCTTAGGGGTGGAATTTCAAAAATTCCTTTCTTAGTGAGCACTAAGAAAGGAATTTTTGAAATTCCACCCCTAATATAACTTACGTTATATAAAGAACCCACATGCAAAATTTCAGGATTCTAGCTTCAACGGTTTGGGCTGTGCGTTGATCTCTGGGTATGTCAGTCAGTCACCTTACTCTTTTATTTATATAGATAGATCATTGTACAATAAGTATACAATGCCAGTGACAGTAATGACACATTTTGATAAGCAGTAAATAATATAATAGTTATAATTACCTACTAAAAACTGTCGTTGTGAGTTTTATTGACATATATGTATAACTATTTTTTTTTTTTTTTTTTTTTTTTAAACTTTCGCGTTCCATGATATAATTATTATTATTTTTACGGGAATTAACGCGATCACTATTTCAAGGTACTACATACCTCTGTTTTGCCTGACGTTTCGACCAGGTTGCACTGGCCGTGGTCACAGGCTGACCGTCAGGCAAAACAGAGGTATGTAGTACCTTGAAATAGTGATCGCGTTAATTCCCGTAAAAATAATAATAATTATATGTATAACTAGCTGAGCGCCGCGGTGTTACCCGCAGTACAACAATAACCGCGGAAAACGTAAAAAGTAAAAAAAACTATTTGAAAAGTATCCTATGTCCGTCTCCTGGTTCTAAGCTACCTCCCTACCAAATTGGTTCAGCCGTTATATATATAGATGACTTATCTAGATGGGATGTACAGGGAGTAATTTAATCAAATCATTTCAATCACTTTCTCGATGAAGTAATAGATACAAAATTCTAAAAGTAAAACGTTTACAAATTTTTGAAACTGCTATGTATTAGCAAATTATAATTTACTGATACACTGTAAATACTAATGCAACGTTATTTACTATGTAAAATGCTATTACGACTAAAAGGCGTTATAGGTAATTTTTATTTCAGGTATGATAAGCGAATATCAATTCCTAGGTGAATTTCATTGCTTAAAATTTTCTTCAAATATTATTCTTATGTGGATCGTTGTACAAAAGTGATAAATAGTTCAACTAATCATTTTTAATATTACTTCATGAAATAAAATCATAAGGCTATCGCAGTTCACTGCTAGCCATATTGCCAAATCATACTAATAATAAAAATGCGAAAGTTTGTAAGGATGTGTGTTTTTGTTACTCTTTCACCGAAAAACTACTGAACGGATTTGTATGAAACTTTACAGTAATATAGCTTATACATCAGAATCAAACATAGGCTACTATTTGCTGCGAATCGACATACACGCGGGCGGAGCCGCGGGAAACAGCTAGTAATCCCTAATAGTATTGCATAGAACGGGAGCTAGAACATGTTGAGGAGGTACTCAAAGGTAACGGATATCAAGTGAATGGAGGACGGAAGCAACCGAAAATAAGACGCAAGTATCCAGAAGTGAACAGGCAACCAGCCTATATGCCTTATGTCAAGGGAGTTACGGATAAGATCGGGTCCGTGTTAAAGAAATACTCCATTCCAACAGTATACACACAAGGCATAAAGGTTCACAACATCGTCGGCACACCGAAGGATATATTGCCACTACAAACTCCAGGTGTTTATAAAATAGACTGCAGCTACGGAAGTTCCTACATAGGCCAAACGAAACGGACTATTGCTGAAAGGGTCAAAGAACATATCGCTGCTGTGAAGAACCGACAGACGAGCAAATGGGCGATTGCAGAACATGCACTCGATGCAGGCATAAACCACTGGATTGAATTTCACCGCACGCAAGTCCTCTCCACCGAACGTCACTTTTATTCAAGAGTTGTACGTGAAGCGATTGAGATTAAAAAGCATAAAATTTTCAATCGGGAAGATGGTTTTAAATTATCTACAGCGTGGAATCCAGTGTTAAAAAACATACCACCTCGCTTTTCTGCGCAGTCGGATAAACACCAGAATAGGAACACATCGGTTTGCTTACAGAATAGGGACCCTGTTAGTGTAGTATGTGACGGTACATGGCGAAACAATTTTATCAATAATATCGAAAATGTGCGGGTGGATGAAGAACCTTCGACATCACGGATTCGACGACGGAGGGCGTGCGCCGCTGAGCCAGTCAGCCTGTGACCACGGCCAGTGCAACCTGGTCGAAACGTCAGGCAAAACAGAGGTATGTAGTACCTTGAAATAGTGATCGCGTTAATTCCCGTAAAAATAATAATTATATCATGGAACGCGAATGTTTAAAAGTTAGTATTGCATGTGTTAGTATTTAAGTTTCCCACTATTTTTTGTTTCAATGGCGTACCAGATTTCAGAGAGATTTAGAACGAAAAACTATCAGAACGTAAGCTTCAGTTTCTTATGTAATTGAATTGTACTATTTTTAGATTTACCCCTACTTTACCGACAAACTATGCAGAGTGAACCTATAAAAAGACGGTACTTGGCTATGCCCACACATGACACACTTGTGGTTTGGGCAGCGGTCGGTGAGGACTTGTGTTGTGTTTCTGTACCCATATCTTGTCGTTTAATTTTATATCGTTGTGAACTGTTTAGTGTTTTAATTATGAGAATAAGAGCTGAGGTTGGGCTACCTCCAATCTGACACTTTTATTTATTTCTCACTTCTAGTTTATAACACTATTATATCCCACCAAAAAAAAAACATGTAAAATGTTGCCAAGACGACTGCATATGGTTTATCCTGTGGAAAAGATATCAGATCTCATGTGGAGCCAAGCTTCTGAATCTACACGCCCTAACTCTACCAACCCTAACTTCACAAACTCTACATCTCAGTAAAAATGCACCATATGTGCAGTCGTCTTGGCAACAGAAGATCAAAATGCTTGGGATTAATTAACGCAGGCTATTTCTTAAGGAAAAATTTGGTGTTGGCTAGTGTGTTTTTTATTATTATTTTTTTTTTCTATTTTTTATGCTGCATTTCATTTTCTCTTTTATTCGATTTTTTTTTCTTAATCTTGTTTTCTCTTCATTGTCCTTTTACCTTTTAGTACTTAATAACGGACATACTGGCACACATCAAAACAATGTTGTGGTACATGTAATAATGCCATCTATCTGTAATTTGCAAAAGAGTGGCCATGAGTTTGTTTGCCCTTTCTTCTCATAAGGCTCAACTCCTTGGAAATGGGCGGTTGTAGATCGGCACAGGCAAATACTCGTAATAGATTCTGTATGAGTTTAATTTTTATTAAGCTTATTTGCTTGCTATTTGACAAAACAGAGATTGTTGCTATTGTGTGTGTTGATCTATGACTTTAGAGTCTACATAAAAGACGATTTCAAACAATTTAAAAAATTTTATGAAATAAAGAGAGTTTGAGTTTGAGTTTGAGTTTCAACATTTTACATGTAAATGTTTTTGGTGGGATTTCATTTCTTTTTGTAAGTTGCTTATGGCAGTATTTTTATTGTTTATTTTCTTTTTCTTTTTCTGGTGTGTATTTCTTGTATGCGCTCATAGCCCAGTTGCACTCGGTAATTAGAAACAATTACCGAGGGTAAGCGACGCCGGCGCGGTCAGTACCTGGATGGGTGACCGCTAGTGGTATGTTACCATAAGTGTCTCCTTGATTCGGAGGTCACGTTAAGCAGTCGGCCCCGGTTGTTATCATACGATAACAGTCGTGATGCTTAGTTGGAGGCCTTTAGGCGGCTTAAAAACATCCAACGGCAAAATTACGTAGCCACAACGTTGTCTTGCCAGTCCCCAACCCGCACTTGGCCAGCGTGGGGATCTATGGCTTTATCCCTCTCCTGAGAGAAGACCCGAGCCCAGCAGTGGGACGTTATGGGTTATTGATGAATTTCTTGTACATCTGCTTTCGAAAAAGTCCGTATACCAAAAATAAAACTTCAAGCATAAAAATTTATGAAGTCTCATATAAACTTTCCCCCATTTGTGAGGGTTGGAGGACAAATTTAATAAGTTTATGATTATTTTGTTGTTTGTATACTAAACTTAGTTTACATATCAAATTTGAGCTTTATAGCACTTCAGGAAGTACCCTTACAGATTTGAAGATCATCGGTGTGTCAGTGACGAAAACAGTGTATTTTAGATATCAATAAAATTTAAAGTCTCAGAGCTATGCGATTTAAACTATATATATTTAATTAGTCTACTTTCTGGTATATCGGAAACCAAAGTTATGAGGGTTTAAAAAGACGACGAAGCACTTCGAGAAAAGGTAGGTAGTGCCCTTGCGCTTCGCTTGGCTCGTCTTGGCGGGGCACGACCGTGCCCCCAGATGTGAAAGGAGGTATCATCGGGATGCAATTAGAAGTAAACGAAATGATAGCAGATTGTTTAAATGATTTTAAATAGCTTAATAGTATTGTACTTAAAGAAGAAGAAGAAGAAAGAAAGGCAACGTTATTAATGAGGGTCCAGCTAATTTTATGTAAAAATGTGTAACCTTTTTTGCCTTCTAAATTACACAAAATAATATGATTCTTGAAATTATTAAGATTTTTGCTAAGCAAGCAATCAATTGTTTGATCAAAGTGTTTGATTTGTATAATATTGGTTAGTATGTATTAGAACTAGCTGCATTGAAAAAGCACATTTGTCAAGTCTTTTAATAACATAGAAAGCTTCACACATATAATTTTAGACTCACATACAAACACAATCGCCTGTCACTACGAACTCACACTTAACAGTTAAAACAAAACATTCAGAATTTCACGCATACAAAACAAATACATTATCTATACTTATAATAAAAATGTAACAGGTCAAATTCTGTACATTGAAGATATTTTGAAAATTTTTTTGGAGGGCTCTCTGTTATCGATACTGAAACGAAAACTATTTTTTTTTCATTTTTGTCTGTCTATCTGTCTGTATCTTGCCGCCGAAACTACTGAATGGATTCAAATGAAACTTGGCATGATTTGAGTTCATACTCCGAGGTAGGACATAGGATACTTTTTATTCCAAAATTCCGGACGGTTTCCTTGGGAGGGGAGATGAAAGTCAAAATGTGTAATTAATTGTAATTCATTAACGAGTAGTCCGATTGCAATAATTCTTTTTTTGTTAGAAAGGAGATACTCTGAAGATTGTAGCATAAAGTATTTAATTTATCACAATCTCTCTATCTATTGGAAAAAAAATTATAAAGAATTTATCATTACGTAAAACAACATGTAGCGACACCTATTGCCAGCCATGCGTAATTAATAACACTTTGATTAATATATCGTGGAATAATCGTAGAACGTATTACGTATAATTCGGTGTAGCATTAAGTATTTGATTTATCGCAACCTCTCTATCCATAAGAAAAAGAATATCTGTATCTCTCTGTAGACGTCGAATCTGTGTGTTTGGTTGTGCCCGCATGACTTTAATATTCAAAATAATCGTGGGAACGTTTTATGCACAAGCATTGTGATTAATGTGGTATATAGTTAGTATTTGATAGGTAGGTATTTGTTTTATGTTCTCTCTTTCCATAGAAAGGGTTGTTTTAAATTTTCTTGAAAAATTTCTTTGCTTAAAACAGCGACATCTTTTGGAATCAAGTAACTAACTTTACAATAGGTACGTAATATGATTACTCTTTTTAACGTATAATAAAAATGTAACAGTTCAGTTCTATACATTAAAGAAATTTAGATGATTTTTTGGGAGGGCTCTCTAATCGATACTGAAGCAATTACATTTTCTTGAAAATTGTTTCTGTGCTTAAAACAGCGACATCTTTTGGAATCAAGTAACTAACTTTACAATAGGTACGTAATATGATTACTTTTAAACGAATAAGAAAAGTGTATAAGATCAATTCTGTACATTAAAGAAATTTAGATTTTTTGGGAGGATGCTTTTATTGATACTGAACCAAAAACTAGAATGCCATAAACGTTAAATGGTCATTTATAATTATGATATTTATTTTAAGTTTAAAATACTTGAAAGAGGAGTAAACATATAACATAATAGTTCATCATAATTTACCAGAAAATGATACAAAACATCTTTATGATAGGTACCCGAAAGGCAGCGCGGGCGCGTGGCCTGCCACAGAATAACTAATACATAGTACTGCCCTGCGTAGGTTACCAGACACGTCCAAATTGTTTAAAAAGCAGTACCCGCGCGGTCGGTCGGCTCCCTACGCGACACACGCACCCAAATCGACTTAAAAACTCAGTAGTAGTTCTTGAATGTAAATTCGGATAAAAAGTTATTTTTGGAACTATTTACTTGATTTTTGTTCTACCTACTATAAATATTACTTGGTATTATAATATTTTTTCTGTATCTTTAACCGACTTCCAAAAGGAAGAGGTTCTCAATTTCATCGGTATATTTTTTTAACCGACTGCCAAAAGGATGAGGCTCTCAATTTCATCGGTATATTTTTTTTTATGTATGTACACGGATTATTCCGTCAATTTGTGGAACGATTTTGGAGATTCTTTTTGTATTCGAAAGGGTATCTCCCCATGTGGTCCCATGGCCACCATATCAGGATCTGATGATGGGATCCTAAGGAAATCGAAGGAAACCCTCAAATTTATGTAAGCGCCTGCAATGAAGTTAAAGCAATTGTCTGCATGCCTTCATATTCTGTAGACATCATTTAATTTCATAATATATAAAACGGGTCTTAACGATATCAGAGTTAACCTCAGATAGTCAGTTTACCTGAAATCACTTGAATTATAGTAACCTATAGAAGATAGTCCATTTGAGATTTTATTACAAAAAAATACCTGAAGTCCTTTCGATTTTATACAGCATGTATGTTACCTTTAGTCGTATTCTTTCAAGTTATTTAGGTGAAATGATGGCGAGAGACTTGAGAAAGACTAAAAAGTGAAAAATAAAAAAAAACTTCCTTTAAAAAAACCGAACCGAAAAAACTAAAAAGTATCAAATAACTTAATTTGTATGTGCTAAAATCGGTGCCAAGCCAAAATGTAATAGTAGGTACCGCACTCGCCGCGCGTGACCTTGAGCGGGATAGCTGCTCTTTGCGTAGAACAAAACAACTGAAGCGTCGGTGACGTCGTTGACGTTCGTCTCGAAATGTAGCGAGTGTGATACCTACTATTACATTTGGCTTTGCACTGACTTCAAACCTAGGTAGCAAATGCAAACTAAGTTAACTGATACTTTTTAGTTTTTGAAGTCGGTTTTTTTAAACGAAGTTTTTTTTTAGGATTTTGTTAGGTTATAGCATAGGTATAAGCAGGCGATTTTTGTTGTACCTAAATAATTAGCAAATAGTCTTTTGTAGATACTAATTGGTTTTCTCGGTATTTTTTGAATTTTGTAAGGTTATAGCATAGGTACCTAGGTACCTATAATTTACTTTTTTATAGGATTTTGTTAGGTTATTGGTATAGGCATAGGTAAGCAGATGTTTTTCGTTGCAATAATTTAATTACTTAGCCTTATTTGTTGGTGTTTTAATTTCTTTTAGTAAGTTGTAGATAAAGTTGTAGATAGCTTCCATTTTTTTCGTTGAATTAGTTGTTGATACTTAATTTAGTTTTATTTACGTTTTGAAAATAAGCTTCATTCGTTGCGTCTAATTTTTCATTTAACTGTAGTGATAAATTTAACATTGTTTTTCGTATTCGATTTTATCACATCATACTAATTTATAAAAGCGATTGTTTGTGAGGGTGTATGTTTGTTACTTCATCACGCAAAAAGCACTGGACGGAATTGGATGAAACTTTACAGTAATACAGCTTACTAGCTGTTGCCCGCAGTTTTGCTCGCGTGGAAGTTGATTATTTACAATATAATTAATTAAAACTGTGTAAGTATGTATGAATAATTTATTCATGTTTTTAAACGTACCTATTTATTTACTTTTAATCAATAGCCCATTAAAAAGGATTTCATACTAACGTTCGACCCTTATTTTTACCCCTTTAGGAATAGAATTCCCATAAATGATGATATAGGTATTAATTTATTTGTACTTAAAAGCCTAAGGACAAAGTTTCAGGCTACTAAATTAAAAATGACTGACTTCCAAACTAATCTGCTTACGACATTTCAACACCTAATTCACCCCTTAGGGGTAGAAATATCATTTATGGGATTTCCTTTTGAGGGCGCTCTGGTTCCCTGGTTTCTAGAACCCGAGACGGTGTGCGGTTTTTAGTCGGTTCGAGTCCGACATAACCACCAGTTGGTGATATCCGAGGGAATTTCCGCACAAAAAAAGGGGTAGGTATAATATCCAGAGACACTTAGTATCTATGCGTTTTTAACTATTAGCCCAAATATAATTTTTCATGTTTCTAACTTAAAAAAGACGGACTTCCATACAAACTTTCAACCCCTATTTCACCCTCTTACGGGTAGAATATTGGGAAACGCTTAAATACGTATCTCCTATTTTTTTATCAATAGCCCTAAAATAAATTTTCATGTTTCTAACTTCAAAACTGACGGACTTCTAGACTAACCCGCTTACGAAATGTCAACGCCTTTTTCATCCCTTCAGCGTAGAATATCGAGAAAGGCCTAAATACGTATCTATTCATTTTTAATCAGTAGCCCAAACCAAAAGAATAGTTTCATGTTTTTTTAATTTAAAAATGACGAAGTTCCAAACAAAGTTCAACCCCTATTTCACCCCCTTAGGGGTAGAATATTAGGAAACGTTGAAATACATATCTACTAATTTTTATAAGTAACCCAAAAATAAAGTTATATTTCTTAAATAGCCCTAAAATAAACTTTCATGTTTTTAACTTCAAAAATGACGGACTTCCAGACTAACCTACATACAAAACGTCAACCCCTATTTCACCCTTAAGGAGTACAATATCCAGAAACGCTTAAATACGTGTTTACTCATTTTTAATCAGTAGCCCAAAAATAAAGTTTCATGTCCGTCGGAAGTCCGTCATTTTTTAAGTTAGAAAACTTAAAAAATGACGGACTTCCATACAAACTTTCAACCCCTATTTCACCCCCTTGGGGGTAGAAATTCCGAAATTCCTTCCTTAATGGGTGTCTACTTAATGAAACGATCACCGACATACACGCGGGCGGAGCCGCGGGCAACAGCTAGTGTGTAATAATAATAATGTTCTCCTAGCCGATAACGGTCACGGCGGCCAGTCTCAATGGAAACTAGCCAACTAGGCGGAAATATTATAGTGCACAAGTGTGTGCGCAAACACAGGTGCACTCTCTGTTCCCTCTCTCTTGGAATCCGATGGGACGGTTAACTGACACGACCGGGGAGATCAGGCGCAGAACCGACAGCTTTACGTGCTCTCCGAGGCACGGGGGCGCAGACCCCAACTTCCAAACTCCGAGCTGTTATTAAGTATTTCTAAAATCAAAAAAACTCAATAACACTTTTTGGCGCGACCCGGGATTCGAACCCGAGACCTCTTGATTGGCAATCGCATACGTCAAGTGCTGGACCAACGAGGCAGTCATGTGTGATAACACTGTAACGCATAGGTGCATTTGGGCTTATACCCTGATAGAGGGGTACGTCTGCGTAAGACTACTGCCTACCGGGTTGTTCTATCTTTAATAACTACATTTCGCCTACTGGCCAGCGACGTATCAAGTAGCAGTACTCATGTAGAGATGACTCATACGCACAACAATCTTTGTTTTCCATAAGCGAAGGCCTGAAGATGGCAGGTGAGGTGAGATCGTACTAGCAGAAGCAAGTCTGGATGGCGTCGACGCGATGGTCGACGCGTTTTGGAGGATCCTATTACTAAGATTCCATTGTTCGTTTGTTAGTCCGTCACCAGGCTGTATCTTATGAACCGTGATAGCTAGACAGTTGAAATTATCACAGATAATGTATTTCTGTTGGACATAATGTCTTCTAAGATCCAATCTAGGGCGACGTGGTCGGACAGCGACAAAGTCCTTTAAAAAAATAAAATAAATAAAAAGATCCAATCTATCTCCATACAGGTATTCGTCCAAATCGGTTTAGTAGTTTAACGTAGCGTAACAGACAGACAGAATCATTTTCGAATTTGTAATATTATGTATGGATTAGATTAAAGAGAGCAAACAATTTTTTAGGGTACTGAAAAACACTGATTTTCTTGAAGTATCTAGACTCTAGACAATCATGGCTATCAATGAAACAAAATAGATCTAGTTCATGACTTTACCTGATAACCAAATTATGATTCACTCGAGGTAAACACCCGATTTATTTCAAGGAGAGTTGATATTAATTTATAGACTAATTTAAATTATTTCTATGATAGTTATTAGTAACTGCTATCTTAAATAAAAGTACGGATTATAAACGTATGTAATAAAAGCAACAAGGTATCCCATTGTATCTGTGCTACTTCATCCTATAACGTAAATTCGTTCGTAACGTAAGGGAGTTGTGGTTTACGATATATTTACTGTTTGATTTATCTTTCACTTTGTGGTATATAAGCATAAATATTTAGATTTAAAAAAATAAATCTAGAAGAATTTATAAACATCAACAAAATACTTTATTTTTCTATGCTAATCCTATCCTAATCACACTAATATTATAAAGGTGAAATTAAGTTTGTTTGTTACGTTTTCACGGGAAAAGTACTTAACCGATCATCATGAAACTTTGTACACATATTCTTGGAGGTATTAGAAGTAACATACGATACTTTTATAAAATACGAGCAAAGCCGCGGGCGAAAGCTAGTTATTAAATATATGTATGTATATATTATTAATATATTACACACACACACTATCAATTTTAAAACACGTTCGAAATGTACCAATGTACGTGTAACGTGACACCATAGAAAGACTTCTAAAAGAGATATTGCCAATTTACAAATTGTATAAAATATTTGTATCGCATTGTAGATACACTATAGAAAGAAATTTATGAGTATAATTTTCTTAAACCTAAAAAAAAAAATCAAATTAAGATGAACCTTAGTGATTACCCTATCTAAGGATTTCATAATAAAATGATGAAAACTTGAAATATAAAATCAATTGCTGTTCGTTTGTCTCGCAAAAACACGAGAACGGCTGTGCCGATTGACCTGATTTTGGTTTCGAAATGTTTGTTGTTTTCCAGGGAAGGTTTAAACGGTGAAAAATTAAAATTAACTTGAAATCCAAATGTCACGTGTACGAAGTAGCGGGCACAGCTAGTTTGAAATAAAAAAAATAGAAGAAAAATATACTCGTAGTATTTAATAGATTCACTACAAACAAATATTCTACAAACCCGGGCATATATAATATATGCTATCTGGCACTTATTATAACCTACATTGCCCGTCATAGTTAGATGTGGTTACATGTGCCAATGATAAATTACTCGTTCATAAGTTTGCTCAGCACTTGTTTAAGTTCAAGAGTGAACTGTGAGACGGGCAGCGCCAATTCTTGAACTGATGCTTTATCTCCAATTAAGATGTCTGAAGGTATTACAAACTGCGACCTTTTGGTGCTCGTGGCACGTAAACTCTTTAAATAAGGAGGCATTGACAGTTGTGGATGCTTTTCCAGCCAATCATGAAAGGCTTTCGTTGATCTGCAACAGTCGTGTTAATTTTAGTATTTAGTTAATTGAAATGTTTGAAAAGGTATAATAGATAGTCATTTAAAAATTGGTCTATGATATTGTAGGTTTAAGGATCCGCATAGTTAGGCCATGTTCACATGACCGCGCGGTACCGCGCGGTAAGCCGTACCGCGCGGTACAAGATCAATCCAAACAGTGGTAACACTGGTAACTGTTTATAGGAACGCGCGCTAGCGCGCGGTTCAAGTTCTACAAACCTGTATCGACCTGTTCAGTTGATCCGCGCGGTTTGAGGCGGACTGACACATAGATCAAAGAAAAATGAGTAGCGAAGACGGTATTTTTATTTTATTTTATTTGGAAAACATATAGTATCTTATGACTAAATTAATCTCTAATTAATTATTAAAAAAGTATTGTGTCTATCGATTTGCTTATCGACGAAATCGAAAAAAGAAATGCCATTTGGAATCTTAACTCTAAGGATTATTCAAATAAAATAATAAAATAATGTCTTGGGAAGAATTACTTAATTTTTTTTGCATTATTAAGGATTCTGAAGAAAAAAGAAAAACTTCTTTTCTGACATCTCAGTTTTCGGTACTAAATCCATAAGCAAATTGCCTCCTCCACGTCCATTCTCGATCAATGTTGATACCAGACTGCCGCGCGTACATATTCTGTCATGTGAACGCTTCTACCGCGCGGTCATCTGAACATAGCCTTAATGCCGCAAGTGAAATCAAAAACTCGTTGTCTAGTGGTGTTGTAAAAACTCAATTGAGGACAAGAATGCGTGCTTGCATTAGAAATAGGGGCTCACACTTTGAAAATCGACTGTAAATTTAAGTTCAGACCTCAAACTAACTACATTTTAAAAATTACGTTTTTTTTTAGATATGCATGTGAGTGGACCATGGAGCATTGTAGCATAGCATGTAGCATTTTTTCAAAACTCACGTGAGATGTTCTATTTCGTGCCATACACATGACATGCTCCTCAAGTCCTCTGGTATTTGCACACAATCCCACAATTGTTTAGTATTATTCCTAGGAGGGATGTGTTTCTTTCTTTGTGGCAGGCTTGTACCAAACGCCATCGTGTGTGCAGGGCTCGTTTCAGCTTGAATATCAAAAGCCAATTGACGCTTAAGAGCATTTGGACATGAAGCCTGCAATGAGATAATAATATAGGGTACACAATAATCCTTCAAAGTTAGCAAGTTAGTTAAAAATAACACATTTTACGGTACTTAAAATATAGTTTAATCTCTATAATAGATGACAACGAAACTGACGAAGTCACTTAGAACAATCCATACGCATCCATAAAGAATTTCATCTTACTTGCTATAAGGGTTCCGAGACGTGAACTACGGGACCCTAAAAAAGTCAATCAGGGACTTTAACAGCAACTGTTTAAAATGGCCATTAGTTTAATATTTTTAAGATCAAATTTATTTTGTAGTTCATCTATAGGTATAAATAAAAATGTATCGCCAAATGTGTTGCTAAGCGCAACACTCGAAAACCACTCAACCAATTCGTTTTTTTTAATATATAATAAAATGGCACAAGGATCGTTCTTATGGAAAGAAAAACTGTAAAACTCGTTTTATTTATTTTATTGGACTGTGACAGACCAATAACTTTTGACACTACAAAGTCAGCCGCAGCAGCTAGTATAAAATAAAATGATACCGTAGATACTTTACCTTTTTCGTCATAGTAAAATCAGCAATTCTCTTGAGCACACATGGAAGAATTTTCGGATGGAGCACAAGACCGCGAGAGGCATGTTCGTCAAACCAAACCTGAAATTGTGCAATAAAAAGTAATATATTACCCATGACACTTTAATATATCAAAAACCATGTATTAGCAATACAACTTTGAACACAAACTGATGTATATTTTTGGCATTTCAAAGTTTTGGTTTAGAAATATTAATAAGAGATAAAAATAACTCTTGATTTCGTTTACAATTTCCATCATATTAAAAAATACTAACCGCTTAATTATAAAACATGTCTAATTGTCTAATGATATGATAATAGGTTTAAAACATGTGGGAGAAGTAACGAAACTCTTCAAAGAATGAAACCTACTAACAGGTCAATAAAAGCCATGCCTTTTATTATACTTAAAATAAATTTAAACATATATTATATTATTATTAAAATGCGGTTAGGTTAAACATCCGTGAAGGGTTAAAAATCACATGACTAGTCATGCCAAATTCTTCAGAGAGCATTGTAAACTTTCAAAGTCCTGGTAAATTATTATGAGACTTTCGAAATAATGCATAAGCGCTGAAGCAATGTTATCTGCATTGACAGAGGTTTATATAAAAAAATTGAAGGAAAGAAAAGGAATAATGTTATTTTCCTATACTTTTGGTTAATGTTGCAATGTCTTACAGTAAGAATATCTAATTACCTGAAATAGAGATTCTATATCTTCAGGTCTTTTAATTTCACTCTTAAATTCCACATTACCCAAACCGCTCCACCAGTTGTAGAATTCTTTGGCTATCTACAAAAAAAATGTTAGAAATAATATATATTTTTATGGTCTAACAGCCAGTTAAGATCGAGTTACACCCATCTGATGAATGAGATGAAACACTCATCTGATAATGAATGAACACACCTATGATAGTTTGTTCTCAATTTATAGGAAATATATAAAACAAAACTAGTATTAAGAAGAACATAATTATCAGGGGAAAAAATAACCCTATTAGATGTGTGATAAGCTATTTTACTGCACGTTTGACCTAGTGGTTTAACGGTCACCACACCGTTTCCTACTTCGCCAAGTGTCGTGGGTTCAAATCCCACGTAGGACAACACTTTGTGTGATCCACAAATTGTTGTTTTGAGTCTGGGTGTTATTTGTGTCCGTTTCATGTATGTTTGTAAAGTCCCCCGCGACACAGGATTTATTCCTAGTGCGGGAGTTGTCTTTTTAAAAAAAAATAAAAAATAACACGCTTTAATCAGTTTTAACTGCATGTTTGGTGTGGTTCTGTCAGGTATGGCGGTATATAGTAGTGTATGTCCTTCCTCATGAATTAAAGGATCCCCATTATTAATTTTACCCAAATTGGTTCAGCGGTTTACCCGTAGCTTTTCGAAGCTACGGGCTTTCGAAGCTATTCGAAAGTAACTCTGTCTGTACAAAGTTACTTTCGAATTTGTAATATTAGTATGAAATAATTCAAACTCAACTCTCTCACCTTCTTTGTCAGAAGCTCAGCTCTTTTGCTAAACTCATCGGAAGCAGAAACTTCAAATGTCTGCTTCTTGTAATGAGAATCCCATTTGATCATATCAGTTTCTGATTCAGTGCAGTATAACATTTCAAAGTGTGGGTTTTCTTTTGGTTTCACATAATCATATCTGTAAAATGTAATCTCAAATCAATTAGTAATCATAATATTCCGAACTGAATCGCAAGGTTGAACTAGTTGCCAGTATATTTGATGTTCATGACAATCAGGACCGACGACTTAACGTGCACTCCGAGGCACAGGCTTAGGCCACGTGCAGCACGTAACCGCCAACTTCCGTACATTGGGCTTTTATTAGGGGTTTTTAGTAAGAAAAACCCAATTACACATTTTAGCCCGACCCGGGAATGGAACTAGATTCCTCTTGACCACCAGCCGCAAACGCTAGCCGCGAACTATGAACGCGAGACCAACAAAGCAGCAGTAACTTAGATACTTTGATGATTATTAAAAATTGGAATAATTATCTTAAATATCATTAATTCACAAATTATTAAGATATTGGGCACTGAATTAATGTAATAAAGCAAAATAGTTTTCTACTTAGCCGTGATCTTTGTTATTAAAATAAAATCATTAATAAATATAGCGACTATGGAAGAACGTGCTGCAACCCTTATAAGATATGCGGGAAACGGCCAGTAAAATATAACGTACTTGGGAATGACGGTAAAATGCACATCTAAATCGTCTGCAGACCCATCCGACGACCCCGGGGAAGATGAAAAAGAAGACTTCTCACTCTTGTCACACACGGTTTTTGATAAAGTCTTTGAGATGCACCTCGAGAATGATTTGGACAATAGTTGTGAAAGAGATTTAGATACATTAATCGATTTTGTTGACTCATTCGCTTTTGTTTTTGAAGTTTTCTTCTTATCAGAGCTGGGTGTAACAGAAAGGATGGACGAAGCGCTCCAAACATCTGACTCTTCCTCAACAACCTCTTCGTCTGTGGCTTGATAGTCGCTTAAAGAATACCCGGGCCGTATTTCGTCCTGAAATTATTATTGCATCAATCATCAGTGAAAACATCATTGTCAACATCAGTTTTTAGTAGTCATTAATCATATGAATCATTTGTAGCTACCTCAGTCTCCTTATTTTGATAAAATTCTTCTGAGGGTATTATGGTACTTTGTTCTGGTTTCGGAACATACTTAGTAGCTTCTAGTGGAAGATCGAATATTTTTGCAATACGACGAAATAAAACTGGTCCCACCAAGTCTCGTACAGTATCAACTTGCGTCTCCCAGAACTGAAAACAGATCATGCAGATTATTGACTACATGGAAGGTGCTACTGCTTTAAGTGGTCTCCTCACCGTATCCTATAGGTGTGTGTTCGATCCTGACATGGGACAACACTTTTTATCAACTACACTACAAATTATGGTTCTAAGTCCACGACACAAGATATGTTTCTATCATAAGACTTTAAAATAAATAAAAAGTTTTTATACTTAACGACTGTTTGTTGTGAATTGGTTCTCCATACCTCTACCGATAGCGCGTCTTGAGTTTATTTTAATTTAAGTATTTGTTATTGAGTAATAGTATGTTTATAATATATATTAATATAATTATATTTATAAATTCTTAAAAACCAAACAAATCTTTACAAGTATCAACTTCGATTATATTTATTTTTATATATGTATAAGTATAGAAGTTACGCGACTACATAATAGATATTGGCTACATTATTTTGAAATACCTGAGGTTTTCACAAATACCAAAATTGATTAAAGTTCATTGTCAGATAATAACAAAACTATAGTTACCTGATCGTCTTTATAAGAATCTTCTAAAGATTTTATTACATTTTTCCAGTGTCTTTTAACAGAAGCTTCGTTTTGCTCGTATCGAGATGGTGTGATAGCCCTTAAATTTTTGGGTTTTTCCCAAAGTTTTACGAGAGGACGCTTTCCACAAGACATGGCAAGCTAATCGCTTTTAGCAGGCAGGTCCTCCAATCTTTATCTATTATGAATAAAGCAATGCAGTATAGAAATGAAAAATACAATTATATGTATAAAATATTTATCTTCTTTATTTAGAATGACAGCAAAATGACAGTTTCATGAAACAAGTTCCAGTTATTGAGTTTAAATGTAAGAAAGAAGTTCTAAATAATTAATGGGGATTTGAAATTAGGATTATTGTACTAAGAAGCACTTTTATTTACAGTAGAATTTATAGAAACACTATCTAAACCACAATTTTCATAACATCGTTTACATGAGTCGAAATATGGCACATAAAATAATTAAATCAATATTGTTAAAAATCTGATATTATTAAAAGTAATTTACTCAACAAATGCAAATTATACAACATAGTACATTTTTGATTTATAAAAGTTGAAACTATACAGTAAATTATATTGCAAAGCACGCCCTCTGTTAGTACAATGCAATACTAAGTTAAAGATTCGTAGGTACGGCCCTTAATAAAGAACAACAAGTTTTGGGACAACTAGTCTGCAGAGAAATTCATAGATGGCGTATCCATATTATTATTTGTATGTTTTTGGTTCTTAGGATTATAAATTAGAACCTTGGTATTGCATCTATTCTATGCATTTAATATTTATGGGGGTTACAGTTTATAAAAAAAACAAGCGGTCAACACATACGCAATCTACCAAGTTTTCAAACGCATAACATTCTACATTCTTTATTAGGTGTGCGACTGATGATTTAAAAAATATGATCAATTACGAATAAAAATATTGAAGCCTTAAACAAAAATAAACTTAAAATAAACATGAAAACAGCATTATATAGAATAACGTTAAATAATTTAAAAACTTAATACTACCTAGTTTTAAATAATCAATATAAAATTTCTACTTATCCTAATGATTGCGATGATAACTAACATTTTGAATGATTGATGAATGATCATGTTTTTCCAAGACGCTCAGCGTCTTCAATCGTATCAGGTACTTTTAGCCCCTTGGTTTCGGGCTGTGTGAGTACCAAAAAACCAGATATTATTGCAGTAACTGCAAACATCATTGATGGAATCCCCGACCAATATACCATCAAAGCTGGAGTAAGAGGCGCTACAATGGAACCAATACGTCCCAACATTGAAGACCAACCTAAGAACGAATGTCTATTTCGTGTTGGATATAATTCAGCCGTAAAAAGGTACACTGATGTCATCACTAGACCTATACAGTATTTTCCAGTTAGATATAAAATTAAAGATGCGGCATATTTTTCGTTTGGTACGAAAGCAAACGCTATACAACACGCTGCACAAACAAAAAATCCAAAGCATAATGTAATTCTTCTACCTATCCTGTCTAGTAATAAAACAGCGGTCCAAAAGCCAGGTATCTCAATTGCTGCTGTAGCAATAAAATTAAGGTATATGTTACCTGATAAACTAACAGAATTTATAGATAAGCCGTAATAAATGAAGGTTGTTGTCATCCAAAGAAACGGTGTAGTACAGCATCGTCGAAGGAGAACAGGTGACTTGATAACACGGTATAAAATATTGTTCTCATTCAAATGCTTTTGGGCTTCTATTTGACGAGGTATTGCTGTTAACAGAAAGTTCATATTTTCATCTGAAATACACTTTCCATTTAATCGAGCTGCATACTCTAAGGAGGCTCTTCCTTCCCTTTGCTTATTTTTGCTGAGTAACCACCGAAAACTTTCATTTCCTATCCAATAGTACGCTACCGCTAAGAAAACTGGCACATACAATACTAGTGTCAGAGTTCTCCATGCTGGAATCAAAAAAGCAATGACTCCTAATATAACTTGACCCATGGCAAAAGTAGAAGAAATTGTAGCGCTCGTTTTAACTCGGTATTGTGGACCCACAATCTCGGATGCTAAAATGTATACTGCACTAAACGCACCACCACCTATTGCGGTTTGTAAGAACTGTAACGCTGCATACATTGCTAAATTGACCGAAAATGCCCGTACCATTCCAACTAAAGCAACATTAAAAGAAAAAAACACTATTGAAACTTTTCTCCCTAAACGGTCTGAAACAAAACCAGCTATTATGAGGGCAACCATTCCACCTGCACTGTTTAACGTTCCAGGTAAAGCCCTTAGCCATTCTTCACACTCTAAATTAAAATCGTAAACAGCTGTGTTAGTCCGCTCATATACATATCCATCACACGAAATTGTCCTGTTTGTATTAAACAAGATAGCGGGGCAAATTTCTTCAGTACCCGGTGTTACAGCTACATCGGTTACATTGACGTAGCGATTACAGTTGTCTAGTCCAGATGCGGTGCTTGGAACCGCGTTTTCTATCCATTGTGGTAAAAATTCTGGTTCAGCATAATCGCATTCGGGTATTGCACAGCGATAAGGCAGACGACCTATCGTAAATATATAATCAGTTGCCATAAAACCACAAATTAGCGAGGAAAAAGATGCCAGAGCTATTGTAATGAGTTGAAATTTTCCGAATTGTCCCACTTCACGATATAACACAGTTTCAAATTCAAGATCACATTCACTTTCATTAGATTTCTTATCCATGACTGATGGTTTTAATGTTTTATTTTATTCTTGATAACATCAAACTACTTCTTGTTTTATATAAGTCGAGGAACGGTTCTTATCAAAAACACTAATAAATCTTATCTCTATATCTAGAACTGCAGTTAGACTGTCTGATAACAATCAAATATGTATTATAACAATTGTACTTTAGATAATAATGGTTTCTAACATTAAAAAAATTGTTGTGACCATATAATTTTAAATATCATTTATTTTAGTTTCGATACTTTAATGTTATTTTAATTATAATCTATTTGAAACAGATGCGGATAATGCATCTGTTTGTTGTCTCATAGACTATTACTCATGATGATATAACCCTATGATACCTCCTCTTAGAGTAGTGGTGTGATTCTTTATTATATCGATGCTCCCGACTGTGCTCCTAACAGTGGTCATAAAATGGCATACTGGCCATTTAAAATACATCTATCTGCTGATTGATAAAGTCGTATCCTTTTAATTTATTTTGATTATATTTTGTTTGGACAACCTGCAAGAACATACACCTTAAAAGCTAAGAGGCACATAACAGTAATATACAATCATTGGTGCTGCCTTAAATACAGGTTGCCACGAAAAGCAAAAATATGTGTGTTTCCTATGTATAATATGTATGTATTAACAAATAAAAAAGTATATATGTATTTGTATCAGTTGTCTAGTACCAATAACACAAGCTCTGCTTAGCTTGGGACTAGATGGCGTTGTGTGTTAGATGTCCGAAATATGTATGTATATGTATGTCAAAACAGATAGTTGGGAGCATAAGGCATCCCTTAACTTAAAAAAAGAAAAGTAAATAATTAAAACACGAGAATACCTAGTAAATACAATACAGACATTTGTATATTAACGCAAATAAGCAATTTGCAAAGTATGTTTTAACATAATTTGGTTTGGAAATTAATTTTAAAATTGAATGACATGTACAATATTAATAAAGCCACAATTGAATATGAATTATTCGTAAAATCGGTTGAAGTACTTGGTTGATTACGTAAACCCATTATATATCGAATATGACAATTATCAAATATGCCCAAACTACAAATATATTGTATTAAATATGTATCTACATATTAAATATGACGTTTTTGACAACGCTACGCCTGTGTTTTGGGGTTTGTGGGTAGGAAGGCGAAAATGATTTTATGATCTAATCTTATACCTATCAAGTATATGATAAATAACCATTGAAATCGGACGAGCCATTTCGAAGGAATACTACCAAAAACATCTTCGACACCAGATAAAATCTTAGAAAATACATACTGGTGTAGAAAGAGACCAAGTAATTGAAGTGATAAGGATAAATGTTTAACTACTTAGAATAATGGATAAGCGTTGCTCATAGTTAAAGAACATTACATCGGAGCATCTTCATGATACGAGCGATAGAGAATTTGGTATAAAGCGAAATGTCAACGAAACGCTAAGGGTCAAGTCGATGACAAAGATTTTGACACTTAACGATTTAAGTTACTCTTCCTACTAGTTAAGAGGAATCTTGTACTTGCTTCTGTAAAGAGATTATAACAGTATACCATGTTTAGCCAAACTTGCGGCCTATAAAATTGCAGGCCTTGTTGGCACTCGGCTCTGGATTCTGAAACATATCTGTAGCAGTTAGGCTACGTCGCACAGGCAGGAGTCTTGCTTAGCGCCTAGAACCATGCGGGTTGCGGGTCGCTTAGCGAGCAACTTAGTAAAACGAACGTTTTAAAAAGTTCGCGACCGGCCGCACTACGCGCTTGGCGCCTAGCTAATTGCTTAGCGTGTATCCAAGTAAACAAACGTGTTGGTTTCTTGTTACTAGGCGTGGAGCATTTTGAGACAAAAATGGATGACATATTATTGGAACGAAGTTCCTTACGGGGCGTTGCGGAGGGGTACCCTAGCCGGCAAAAAACGTCCACAACGTAAGATTGACGCCTCGGAGTCAAAATGGTAGCGTATGAGAATGATGTGAGGTCTCGGGATCGAATCCCGTGTAGGATCAAATATTTTTTTTGATCTGCAAATATTTGTTTTTTGGGAGTTTGGATATTTTCTATGGATAATATGTATGTATTTACAAAAAAAAAATGTCCGAAATATTTATTTCGTGAACGAAAAATATATATAATCTGTAAGTTCCATGTAACAAGTACGGAGTTACTCTAGACAGAACTTGTTTCAGTAGAGATTACTAGGTGGCAGCACAAGTTTAGTTATAATTTTTATTTTCATCTTTAAAAAATCATAATAAAAATTGTATACCCGAATAGTTACTTTCTTTATACCTCGCATAGAACTTTTATATATTTTTATAAATCACTAGCTGAGCCCCGCGGTGTTACCCGCGGCACAACCACAACCACGGCTAACGCCACGGGACAAAATAAAAAAAAACTATTTAAAATTATCTATACGTATACCTATATATGGCTATACCGACATTAAAAAAAAGCTTTTAAATTGTACAGTCTAGCATATAATATTTAAATTGATATTTGTTTAAGCTAAGGCCTTATGGGACTGGCATACCCTGGCTTATGGTAAAAATTAATAAAAATAAATAAAGAGAAAAAAATACGTGTGGCACTCGGGGACTGCCGCGGCGAAGCTATTGCATTGATTTTTTATCAACTTATGCAATTATATTTTTTTAAGCAATATGTTCGTGCGTGACAGTGACACAAATTCGTTGATTCGTCGTTCGGAGCAGCTCATCTCGATCCGTGCGAGCTTCGGGTGTCAGGTTTTTTGTTACGTTACGGAATTTCTGCACAAAGGCCCCAAAGCCCGCGATAAAAGCTATGCAATAGCTTAAAAAAGTATCCTATGTCCGTCTCCTGGTTCTAAGCTTCAGCTAATTTTCAGCCAAATCGGTTCAGCCGTTCTTAAGTTATAAATAGTGTAACTAACACGACTTTCTTTTATATACACTATGTGCGAAAAGAGCGTGACCGGCAAAATTTTATTAAAATCTTAGAAATATTTAACGATAAATTGTAATCAATTAAGTTTTTTATTGCTGTTTAATGCTTTTCATTAATGCGGTTTCCAATCTCCATTATTATCCATAGTCGTTTGGCATCTTCGCGGCTTACTTTCCGCCAAATTTTCAGCATAGCTGCGAGGTAAAGACCTCCACGCGGACGGAGTCCACGAGTGAGGTCAGCGACGGTCACTTAATTTTTTGCCTTTAGTTTAAGCTTCATCCACGCGCAAACATTTTCAATTGGATTGGCATCAGGGGACTATGAGGGCCAATCCAATACGTTAATACCATGTTCCGCGTTCCAAGTGATGCAAAGCCGACTTCGGTGTTTAGGATCATTATCCTCTTGCAGAATCCAGAAATCATTTTGGTGTGGAAACATCTTCTTAGCCGACGGCAATAATGCTTTTTCGTAAATATTCATCACCTTCTCAGCGTCCAAAGTACCGGTAAACAAGTGCAAATTTCCGAAACCCTTTTCTGAGAAGCATCCCCAAACATGCACCTTTAAAGAGTGTTTCACGGTTCGTACCATCAGTCTTTTTTTAGCCGTAGTCCAAGCTCGAGTCGAGTAACCGGTTGCCCAAAATAAAGCTTCATCAGAAAAAAATATCTTGCCCCAATCACGGTCTTTGTTTTCGCACGCCCAATGCAGCGTTTTTTCAATATGCGTTTCAGAAAGGAGAGTTCTCTTCACATTGCTTCGATATTTCACGCCCTTTACAACTAAACGCACTTTGGTAGTGTCAAATGATATGATTAAACCCTTTTTCTTAAACTTTTCTTGCCCAGAGCGAAGTGATAATAAAGGATTTCTAGCAAACAGCTGCACAATCTGTTTATCCTCTGCAACAGACGTCTTTTTCGATTTGCCACGATCTTGTAAGTCATCGAAGGTTTTTGTTTGTGAATATTAGATTCACCCACTTGTTCACGAAGGCCTTGGATTTTTTCATATAATGGGCAGCCTAGTCGCGGGACATTTTGGGGCCTTTTGGATGAGTACAGAGAAACACAGCTTCAAATCGGGCAGCGTACGCGGCACTCATTGTAAAAAATAATATTTTTAACTACGAAAACTGGAGGGAAAACTTATGTTTTTTACAATGCGTTTTAGGCAAAAGATTGTTCTATTCAGCCTAATATTTATTTTTATAAATTGCAGTCCAAAATTTAAAAATATACCGGTCACGTTCTTGTCGCACACACTGTATATAGATTTTAAATAAAATTGGTTCTTAAAGAGTCTGAACGAAAATTTTTGTATAACGCCATCTTTAAGTTGCATGTATTATTATATTTTATCTATAATTATATTTGTTAATATACTCCGATGTAAAAACAATTATTGAACGGCTTTATTATTACATTGTATGTTTATTTAAATAGTAGACACATGACAAAATATTGTATAAATTTAGTCATTGACATAAAGTATTTATATTTACGTTAATTTTTTATATAGCTGAAGGAAGATGTTAGTAACCCACAACTAAGACCACTATATTTACATTAAACAGTTTATGATGATGATGATGGTCTCAACTATGGTAAAATTTCTATGATTTTTTCTGAAATATCAGTGAAACAATTCAAAATTATATCGTGTATTTAAAATTCTGTTATACAGTGCATTTAAAATTGTATTCTATCTATCTTTCACTTCAATTCTCTGCGACGGTAATCGTCTCCCTTTTTTTTTATCAATGACACAATATATTTTTATCGATAAAAAATCATGTTAAAAAATGTATACCCAAATAATTATTTTATTTGAATAGAACTACTACTTGAATAGAACTTGAAATAAATATTTTAATGATAAGAAACTTCGTTCCTATCTGGTGTCCCACGACACCACACGATTTTTAATTTACTCGACTTTATTTGTAATTTATTTGACTCGGCTTTGATTACTTACATAAACAATTACAAATAATTAAATAAAGAATTAAAAGTTAAATTAAATTATATATTTAAAAAATACTATCATAGGTTGACTGTTTTTTTTCTTATATCTTAAATTACATATGTTTTTAAGTTTTTGAATAAAAAAAATAAAATTCATTCGTAAAATTTTTCGTCAAAATTACGCAATTGTTTACCTATACAGAACATTAAACTCCCCATGACTTGACCGTGACTTATTTATATCATGAACTCAACATGTTGGATAAGGTCGTGAAATTGTATATTTTAAAGTTGAATTTTCTGTAAGTAGCAGTTTTAGAGCAATTTTTGAAAGGTACATCTCGTCGCCGTGCCGACAAGCAAATGACCGAGGCACCTAGCGACCCACCAAGCAAAATACCTGTCAGTGCGGCCACCATGTATCTTAGCAAGTAGCCAGGATGCTAGCCCCTAGGCGCTAGGCGCTAAGCAAGCCGCCTGCCTGTGCGGAAGTATCCTTACGGAAGTGTTCTTAAACGGAAGTGATGATACCGAGGTATTTTTTGAGCTGTGAGCGAAAAACTTGTGTCTCTTTGGCTTTGGCTAATATAAACATACAGCAATAATAATGGGCATGTTTAAATACACATACACTTAAAAATACTCTTCAATGATGAAAAACATTTAAATCCGTTGCGTAATTTTAAAAAATCTAAGCTCACAGTTATGGAAAGCAACTTCATTTTATACTATGTAAAGATATACCGCACCAATGACTGGAAATTCGTACACGGTAAAGGGTAGCTGCAGGTCTACCAGGCCAAACAACAAATTATTTTGTGTATCTATATTTAGAATAGGTAAGAAAACAATTTTAAAAATTTAAAATAGTTAGAAAATTATGCTATGTATTGTGTCATCTTCCTAGCTTTTATTATTCCCAAGATTTCGGGACGGCTTCTATGTACTGTGTAAATATGCTAAACGCAAATTGCGTAATTATGTTTAAGTTCTTTATTTTTCTAAATTTTATATAAGTTTATGGCTATTTAAGATTCAGCTAATTCGGACAGCTTTCTGTGGAAAACATCAATGGATTCTGGTGCATCGAGGATATTTTGCTCAGTGACTGTTGGAAGGTTGAAATTGCTTTGTGCCTCGAATGTCAGTCTGGCTTCCAAGACGGCAGGATCAAACAAACCGAGGCTGGCTAAGTATGGTGCACGCCGATGCTCTGGGTGGTCAATCATCCAACGACAGTATTCTTTCACGCTTCTGTAAATTAAATAAACGTAGCAATTTATAATTCCATACTTATGTCGTTACTAATATTATAAATTCGAAAATAACAATATCTATCTAACTCGGTCTGTCTTTTACACTGCGGCTAAACCACTGCACCGATTTCAATGAAATTGGCCATGGAGACCTTTCATACTTGAGGAAGGTCATAGGCTACTTTTTACAGTAATGACCGAAATACACGCAGGCGGAGCTGCGGGAAAAAGCTAGTAACTTAATAATTTATAGTATTATCTAGTGAGATAATGCTATAAATTATTAGGATGTACTTTTTTGTACAATCAGTGGATTGTACAAAAAAGTATGGATTTAGCTACATTTTTAATCACTATTAACAGATTTCATATGAAATATAATTACCCGAGTTTGAAAACAAGTAAGAATCATATTAGAATCCTAATTTGTCCTAGAAAACTTTAAATGCAAGTTACATGTTAATTTTAAAGCAAGAGATTTTTTCGGTCCATTTATTCTGCAGATTCACAACTTTATGCACGTGTTCAAGGCATCAAATGATAGTAAACTAGACAAGGTATATGAATAATCATGAATTATAACAAAAAAAAAACAACTTCAAGAACTGGACCAAATTGAAATGGGACCAGCTTTCAAATAATAAAAGAATCATCAAAATCGGTTCACCCAGTCGAAAGTTCTGAGTAATCAAACATAAAAAAATACAGTCGAATTGATACCCTCCTACTTTTTTGAAGTCGCTTCAAAATAAGGAATTTAACGGTACTTAGCAGAAATTTTATTTTATTCGCTTCATACGAAAAAAATACAAAAACATTGTTTTCTGCCTAAACTATGAGGTTTAAGAAAAAACCTCAAAGGGCATTAATTATTTAGATTAACAAACTCTATCGATCCGCATAGTAAAAAAATGTAACACTAAAATCATAGTTTCGATTCACCGTGCGCGCCAGTTCAAGTGTGCGTCAGATAAAAATGCGCGTTACCATATTGTGAAGGACTTGAATGAAATACGTGTTCTGGTACACCGTAGACGCATGTTCAGAACCTGTTATCTGATAAAGACTTTGCGTTTAAAACACTCTAAAGAATAAAGCCATTAATATTACCACGAATAAAATATTAGTTTATCTACACCTCCTACCAAAAACATGTCGTGAAATAAATGCTTTACAAAAATCTCAGAAGAATTGCTACGCTGTGAATGTGATTATAAAAATAATATAGTTACAAAAAACGCTAGCAAAACTATGACAGAAATCTAATTAAAATAATACAGTTTCACAATCTTAAGGCATGCTGGCTAGAATATCTATGCATAGTTAGAAAAAAAAGATATAAAAGATATTGTTGGCAATATACTGATATAGCTATCTCTTTATTACTCATGGTTGTAAAAGGATTACTTTATCATTTTCCGTGTATATCAGGGCACTGGTTATCTAAATATTAAAATTAGCACAACTCGCTACCATAAAAGACTGCTATTATAAATGAATCGTGAACATCATGGTATATAATATTTAGGATATCGAACACGTATTTTTACCCGACTACGGCAAAGCCAAAGGAGGGTTATGATTTTGACAGGCTATGTATGTATGTATGTATGTATGTATGTATGTATGTATGTTCATTTGTTCCCTCATAGCTCCTCAACTACTTATTAGAACTGGACAAATGAGGTATCGTTAGAAGCGTCTTGATCGTCTGCTGATTATAGGCTATATGACGTGTCGCTAAATCTAATGTGGCGCCCTCTAGCCGACATAAAGTAATGAATTAAAAAATAATTTGAGATAAATATGCCGTGTTTGGTATCATTGGAAAGGGCGTTACTTGTAAATTTCAAATATATATATATTAATAATGGCACCAAAACATTTTAAATAAAAAAAGTAAAAACTAAAACCCAACTACGACAAAAAATGACGCTAAAAAAGTATGAAACAAGTTTCAAAAGCCGTAGTCACACGTTACATAGAAACGCACCATAACACTTTAACAACGTGTGCCTACGGCTTTTGAAACTTGTTTCATACTTTTTCAGCGTCGTTTTTTGTCGTAGTTGGGTTTTAGTTTTTACTTTTTTTTTATTATTCATATTCCTATATACCTAATTTTAACAGATGTGCCTATTAATCGAATGTTTTGAAATCTCCGGGACAACAGACAACATTTCTCAAATAGTTTTGTCATATTTTGTTTGTAGTTTCATGTAGGAAAACCACTTTACATGTCACGATAAATTCAAATTACCTTTAGCTATACTTATTATTTCTCTTTTCGCGCGAAATAAAAGTAAGATATGCAAGACAAAGACAGATGATTGGCCAATAAACTGTTCAATATTTTCCTCATTTATAAATAATTATTATTAAGGCTTTATATCAATGAATAATATTTATTCAAATTACTATTTTCAATAATCATACTGCCAACACGAAGATTATTGAATAGACTCTGCCTTGTGCATATTTAGGCAAACAGAAAATGTATCAATACATTTATTAGTAATTTCATTACAAAGTGAAAGTTCTAAAGTGATTTTACCAATTTGACCAAAAAGTACTTACCATTTTAAAACTTTTTGGTACATATCCTATCACATTATTTTAATTAATAATATTTGAACTACTGGCGCCACCTACCTATTTTTTTATGTTTTTTTTTTTCTTTTTTTTTATGTAATAGGCCGGCAAACGAGCAAACGTATCGCCTGATGGTAAGCGATTACCGCCGTCCATGGACACCTGCAACACCAGAGGCGTCACAAGTGCGTTGCCGGCCTTTGGGGGATGGGGAGGAGGATGGAGGCGGGGGATGGGGGAGATTGGGGATGGGGTTGGGGTATGGGCCTCCGGTATCCTCACTCACTCGGTGAAACACAGCGCAAGCACTATTTTACACCGGGTTTCTGGTGTTTGAAACCTTAATAGAATAAGAAGTTAAACTTAGCCCAAGTATCACAGCTAAATATTTGTTTCAATGGATTAAAGGTGTCAAATACTAATACTAAATTTATCGCAGGAAGTCATGCTATTAAAACGCTTAATTCGCTAGTAACGCTATCTATCCATCTATCCATGTATCTTTCCAAAAAG
Organism: Diaphora mendica; assembly: GCA_949125395.1. Lineage (NCBI taxonomy): Eukaryota > Metazoa > Arthropoda > Insecta > Lepidoptera > Erebidae > Diaphora > Diaphora mendica. The sequence goes on along the minus strand of OX421310.1, from coordinate 34,602,741 downwards.
TATTATATAAATATACGCAGTTAAAAAAATCAACATATACTTTGCTTAATATTTCAATTTTTGCACAAAAACAATTAATTAAATTTTTAGAAATTATTTAATTGAAACAGTTACGAAATACTTACCGAAGGTTTGTAATCCCTTCCCATACAGTTTTAAGCGTGACTAGATCTTTAGGCACATGACGTGCCGACCGCCACATTTCTTTAGTATTATTCTTCGGTCCATGATACTGGTCTTTCTTAGGTAGACTCCGACCAAATGCCGTGCCGATGTCTTTACGCTCCTGTGCCCTTACATCCTTTGTTATTTGTCGCTCTAAAGCTGCAGTGCGAGATTTCTGAAAGTATATTTTTTAATCGTTTGCATTTTGATATGTTTTTCTCCAAAATCACTACTTTTTAGGAAAAATAGTACCCAAATGAATTTACGACAGTTATTTTAAATTATGAGCTTGACTGTTTAGTTCTGCGCGCTTTCTTTGAATACATCAAACAAAAAACGTAATCAGTAATAAACTTTCAAACAATAAAACATTGAAAGACAATGTTTGAATAAATTTGAAGTTCATGGCTTACCTCTGGATGTCCAATCATGTTGCATACTTTATCATGAATACAAGGCAGCTCCTTCGGCTCCACGCGTAGACTTCGGGCAACGTGTGTATTGAATTCGATCTGAAAAAAGGGTTGATGTTACTACATTGCTATATAATGTTGAATACATGTAGTTTAATAAAAGAAAGAGTTTACTGAATGATTATGTTCAGAATAGATGACTGCATAATTTAATAATATAAATTTACTAATAATTTAAGTCTGATGCAATGGATTAATTGATCACTTTATCACTTCTATCCACAACCTTTAACACTCCACTCCATTGCAGGTCGCAGGTCTTTCCTAGCTCGTAATCTGTATATTTGCTTAACTTCTAAAATTCTTAAAAAAATATGATTTCACATTTTTATCTTTTTAAAATATATATGAAATAATGCAAGCCGCCATGGCATTTTGACCAAAACTAGTCAATTTTATTTCTTTTGATTATTGTCTAATGTTTCATTTGGGCAATAAATTTTACAGTGAATTCATATCATCATACCATTAAATATTATTTTACCACTTTTGATAAAATTATAGCATACTAGCTGTGCCCGCTACTTCGTACGCGTGGCATTTGGATTTTCAAGTTATTTTTAATTTTTTACCGTTTAAACCTTCCCTGGACTACGACAAACATTTCAAAACCAAAATTAGCTAAATCTGCCCAGCCGTTCTCGAGTTTTAGCGAGACAAACGAACAGCAATTGATTTTTATATATTAGATTTCTTTCTCAGAATAAGTTCTTTTAATAAAAAGATTAATTGCTTTTTAATCCTGATTTTCGTTTACTTTTAACATAGTATAAAGTAACTACGTACAGACATATGTATTTTATATACACTAACTTGGAATAGTTCCTTGATAGCTTTGGGTGTAAACAGTTGAGATTGTTGGTCCCCGCCAAGTTGCTTCATGTATTCGCAGAACTCGTTAGCAATCTGTAAAGGATGAGGATTTGATGTTTATATTGTTATGATCCATCTTATACAATTTAAGTCATATGATTAATATCTTTTTCCTCTTAGGTTAGACGAGCAGAGAGGTCACCGGATAGTAAGTGACCACCACATTTCATGGACGCCTATGACTCAAGAATCACAAGTGTATGTTCTATTAGAAAAAATGGAGGAAGATGGGGTTGTGGCCACCAGTAAACTCACTCGGTCAAAACCAACGCACGAATTGCTTAACGGGAGTTTAGTGAGAGGCCGTGGTATCACTTAAGCCAGTCTAGTTTTATGGCAGTTTGGCACTTCCACAATTAACTAAATATTTTATTAGAACACTAGCTGTGCCACGCGGTGTCACTCGCGGTTGTTTTTGTATCTTTACAACAAAATACGCGGGAAGCCACGGCGTGGAGATAGTCTAAAATAAAAGTTGCCTAAGTTTAAAGAAAGAAAAAAAACTCTGACATACACAGGACAGTACATTATTTCAAACAGACGTAGGATAAAAGAGGACAAGCAATTACAATGCCCTGTGCAATGCCAGAAATGGCTGCTATCTCAGCATACTGCTGTAGCCAGAGTGACTACAGCGCTGGTTATGATAGGGCCCGCGCCCGGTGTCGTCGGTCCGTGAAGTTAGTTCTTATATCATCTTTCATTCTTATATCAGATATCTGCCAGTGATAGTTCCATCAAAATTAGTCCAGCCTTTACAAGAGATTAGCCGGAACAAACAGGCAGACAGAGATACGATTAACAATATTGTTAATTTGAAAATACAAACAGACACTTCAATTTTATTTATTTCTATTGATCAAAATAGAAAATTTTTATTTCTTAATGTAGAACTTGAATTCTAGAATAAATAAATTAGGCAACTGTTAGGTACTCATACATCCATACTAAAAGTAATTTTATAAAGTCGGTTTAAAAAAGTAAATAAATTGTACCCTGTCGGTAAGATCGTTAGCCTTCTTAACCAGAGTCTTCTCATCTTCTCTTTCAGGCTGCAAGTAGTGAGTGTCCCATGTTATCTGTTCCCGCTCTGGCTTGCTCAATAACTCTTGGTGAATGTTTGGCTTGTCTTCGTCATCGCTGAACATGTAATATTAAACTATTACAATAAAGGCATAAATACATTTTATAACATTTCTTTCTAACTCATTTCATTTATTTATTTTTGACCCAATATTTTGCAATAAGAACTATTACCATTATATAGCGTGCTCATACCTTGTTACTATAATATACTAACTGACTCACGCAACCTTATCTGTGTCTCTTTTCACTCATGATCGGCCCCTATTGGTCTAATCGTGATATTAACTATCCTACCTTAGACACACCAGTAAAACATATTAAAAAGTGTGAAAATAGATTAAATAGTTTCGGAGTTCATTATGAGCATTAACGTGACACGAGAACTATACACAATAGATGAGTACGGTCAATTAAATACTTCACAATTTTTAATTTCTGAGGAGAAATATATCAAAAATACTTTTTACCCGACTACGGCAAAGCCAAAGGAGGGTTATGATTTTGACAGGCTATGTATGTATGTATGTTCATTTGTTCCCTCATAGCTCCTTAACTACTTATTAGAACTGGACAAATGAGGTATCGTTAGAAGCGTCTTGATCGTCCGCTGGTTACAGGCTTTGACGTATCACTAAATCTAATGTGGCGCACTCTAGCCGCCATAAAGTAATGTTTAAAAAAATAAATTTGAGATAAATATGCCATGTTAGGTATCATTAAAACGGGCGTTACTTGTACATTTTAAATATATATATATTATATATTAATAACGGCACCAAAAATTTTTAAATAAAAAAACAAAACTTGTCTTATACTTTTTCAGCGTCGTTTTTTGTCGTAGTTGGGTTTTAGTTTTACTTTTTTTTATTCTGAACTGAGCTCCGGTATTTAGTGTATCTGTTAATAATTATGGCAAATAATATTGCTAAATTTAACTTTCCTGACAAGAAACACCACATATTCTAGATTACTAACCTAACCCATAAGTCAGGGGAAGTGCCCTAACTCGTGCTTTACTAAAAATCAGAATAAAATAAATATTTAGGAGGCTCCCATATAGCTAACGTGATTTTTTGCTCGTTTTTGCTCGATATTGATAACGGCAACAGGTAGACGCTTGAAATGTATATATTATGGTACGGAACCCTTTCTGTCCGCATCCGACTCGCACTTGGCTGATTTTTTTCATTATTTTCGAGGTCTGCGCAGTAAACCTACTGCAAAAAAGAATACTGCACGGTTGGCGTAGTGGTTTAGGCGGTCGCCACGTCGCTTGCCAATTCGCCAAGTGTTGTGGGTTCAAATCCTACACGGGACAACACTTTGTGTGATCCACAAATTGTTATTCTGAGTTTGGGTGTTTATTGTGTCCGTTTCATGTATGTCTGTAAAGTCCCCCGCGACACAGGATGTTTATTCCTAATGCGGGAGTTGTCTTTAAAAAAAAAAAAAAACAAAAAACAAAAACCATTAAATGAAACCAAGATTGGTGAACCATTGTCCTTTTTCTCTATAATCTAGTCGGTAGAAAGGTTATACTATTATACCTGGGCGTATATTCTACGTCGGTGTCTGAATCTAGTTCCTTGTCTATATAAAGGCATTTTCTCTGGGAGATTTGTGGTTCCTTTACCCTGCGCCGTGGTGATTTTACTGTAAAAGTATACTTTAATAAAAAAAGAGAAGTAAAGGAAATATATTTAAAAATTATTGAAAACAAAAATAATCATCACACAGAAGCATTACTAGGCCGCCATGATAAGGGTCACTATGCTGCATTGTTGCATTATCTGCATTCGCAACGAGTATGGTGACCACCACTCTTGAATTCTGCTTATGCTTTCCATCAGGCAGAGTAGAGTCATTTTGGCAGGGCCATAAAAATATACAAAACGAAAAATCTATTCAAAAACTAGCTGAGCCCCGTGGTGTTAGACGCGGTTGTTTTTGTACCTTTACAACAACTACCGCAGATAAAGTAGCACAGGTTATTATTTATATCATCAGCTATCTCCCAGTAAAAGTCTCGTCAAAATCGGTCTAGCCATTCCAGAGATTACCCGGAACAAACAGAGAGACAGAAAAAATAATTAAAAATAGTTTTTTGATATACAAAAGTAGGTACCGAATATACTTTCATAATAAGTGAAAGCTGTTAATTTGAAGTTACAAACAGACACTTAATTTATTTGTTTAGATGAATTTACAAACCTTTCACGCTTTCTTTTTCTTCTTGATAAATAGGTTTCGGTGGAATTTTCAAAGTGTTACATACTCTGTGATACAGTTCGTCAGGTAAGACTTCAGCTAACATCTTACTTTCGTCCGACTGAAACATGAGGTTTAACTTGAAACTTTATAAGTTATAGCTTAGGCGTATATTTAAAGAATCAGTTTAATAAAGATAAATTTAAAGAAAACAGTCAGACAGTTACTAGATTATTAGCTGTTGTACTTCATAACGTAGTAAATAACTTTAACTTACAATTTTTTTAATGTTTCTGAACATGCAATAGATCGTTAACAACATTTTCAAAAATAGACAGCGTCACGAAAAACACGTGATGAAAAAATTTCAAGACATAGAATAAATTAGGGGAATTTGGAATCATGTAGAAAAGAACAGAAGCATTGAATACTTACCGTAGATTTATTGTGGGAATCGAGACGTTCTATCACACTTTTCCAGTATTTTCTATTAACTTGAACGTATTCAGAGTGCTTGTAGATATCGTTTACCTTCATTATTTTGCGTGGTTGCCTCTTTTCGGTGTAAATTCCGTCCATATCCATGTTGTATGTGGTGTGTCAATGAAACCCGCATAGATTTAATAAAAAGCTGTCGGCATGCGCACGGCGCGACGACCGTGTCAAGTGATTTCAGTGTTGAACGCTACCGGTGAATTAATGCTTACTATTTTAATACAGACTTATTAATAAATACAACCGGCATGTTAATGTTTACTTAATATTAATCCCTTTTACATTAAAATGTTGTGCATAGTATTACCTATATTGCATTGTGAAATAAATATTATGCTTGAATGGCTGCTTGATGGACTGCGTGGATGGCGTAGTATCGGTCTCCTCGCCGCTTTCTACTGCGTTGAGTATTGTGGGTTCAAATCCCACAAGGGACAGTTTTTTGTGTATTCCACAAATTGTTGTTCTGAGTCAAGGTATTATTTATATTCGATTCATGTATATTGGTAAAGGCCTCGTGATACTGGAATGTTCCTAGTGCGAAAGTTGTTTTAAAAATAACATTGCTGCATAGTTAAAAACATGCCAAAGCTTATGCACGGCTTAATATTTTTTCATAACGTAAACGGTAATTACTTTTTGAAGTCGTCAAGTCAATGAAATACAAGATCCACCTGATAGTTGCTTTAAATATATATTTTTTGCCAAATATAATTTGACTTTTTACATTTCCTCAGTCAGAACGAAGATACAGAAAGAAGTACTGTGATTTATGTGAATATGTGAAAGTATGTGTTTAAGCGAATGTGAATTAGTATGTCTGTCTATGAGATAATTGTGCATGTATTCTCTTGACTCGTTGCCATGTGAATCACATCAACATGCAGCTACATCAAATAACATTTCTACTTTATGTTCGCTTTGATTTTAAACCTAACATTATTATTTACTATTAATTTTTGCTATTTCTAATGCCTTCAAATTCCAGAACAACAAAAACAAACTTACATACCTTATTTTTCCCGTAATGGAGCCTTGGCGAATCTATGCCATCACTAGACTATTAAAGGCTGTTGATGATGAATCTATCATAACTTTAAAGTTGCATTACCTCAAAATAACCTTTTTGTGTTTCAACACACCGCAGACAGCCATTACTTATACTTCTTTGTAGTAGGAACATAAATATATACAATGTTCCTGTGTATATATTCTAACGCCTAAGATTTAGTAGTGCAGTGGCACCGCGTTTGATCAATAGTTCGCGTTCTAGGAGTTTTATCGATGTATGTTTTTACAAAAAATGTAACCGTAATATTACAGTTCACAGCCATTGTTCGAATTTTATCAATTGGTAACGATGTGTTTAGAGTTTTCTTTTTAAAACTTTACTTCTTAGTAGTTATCTAAGATTTCTCTGTTTCTTTCTATTATTGCATTGGTATTTTTAGGGCCTGAGTGATTACAGAACCATCAATTTGAACCACGTACGCATGTCTGTCTGTCTGTTTACATGTGGGTTAGCTTAAAGTCTGTCAAAATTGGAAACTTTTAATTTTAAGTGAAAATAATGGTTCCAATCGAAAAATTCAATTTTAATATTTTATTTACATTATAAAGTCATTAGCTACCTAAAGGTTCTAGTTACAGATATCATACCGAATAGAACAGAACATTTACAGTTATGTATATTGAACACCCATTAGCTTATCAATACATATAATGAAGTCGCTGGTCGCTGTCTATACATGGAAGACATATAAGAAAAAATATTATAATGGTTTATGATATGGCTTTATAATATAATGGCTTTATAAACGCAATAGAAATCAAAACAATAATATTTAGAATTTTTGTATGTTTTAACCGACTTCAAAACAGGAGGAGGTTATCAATTCGACTGTTTTTTTATGTTTGTTACCGATACCGACTAGGTGAACCAATTTTGATGGTTATTTTTTTATTTGAAAGCTGGTGCTTCCCGTGTGGTCCCATTTCAATTTGATCCAGTTCTTGTAATCGGTTTTTTTGTTGTTAAAATTTGTGATTATATAATCACCGCGATAACCGACCTTGTACAATACCCAGGCTCTAAAAAAAAACATGTTTCCCATGTGAGAATCGTACCTACTACACTCAGCGTAATAAGACGCGGCAAGGTCTAGTCTAGTCGCTATGCTGGCGTATGTCAGTTATCGCGGTAAATAGTAGCCTACAATTTTCCTCAAGAATCAAAAGATTTTCTTCAACAATCAGAAGAAAAAACAATATTGTATAACTACTACTTTTGCGGATAATCACGTTTATGACTTTTCTGTCAATCTTAAGATAGTATATTTTCTTTTAAATGTTGTCATTTGGATATTTGTGAAAACTTGTAACTATTAGCACCACGTTATTCCTTTTATTTCATTTGTATTCCTAGCTGTAAGTTTCTTCAAAACTGTAAAACAAAACAAAATATCTGTAATGAAAATTTTATCCAAATCGGTTCAGCGGTTTGGTCTTGAAAGCGTAACAGACAGATAGAGTTACTTTCGAATTTACAATATTAGTATTTACTAGCTGTTGCCCGCGGCTTCGCCCGCGTGTATGTCGGTTATCACTGCAAATAGTAGCTTATGTGTTATTCTGATGTATAAGCTATATTACTGTAAAGTTTTATCGAAATCCGTTCAGTAGTTTTTGTGTGAAAGAGTAACAAACATCCATCCATCCATACTAACAAACTTTCGCGTTATTAATATAGGTAGGATTTTTATCGATATAAAATCATAATACAAAATGTATCGGTACCTGAATAGTTTTATTTTCTTTACATCGCATAGAACTTTTATATATTATTATAAATCAGTTTAAATAAAATAAAGGGGTTAAGACAATTTCGTGAAAACTAAAAATTTTGTATAGCGCCATCTGTAATGATTTATTTATTTCGTGCACGAAAAATTTAGTATAGCGCCATCTGTATTTTTGATATGGAACTCATTCCTATCTGATGTCCCACGACACCACTCGATTTTTTTTACAAATAAGACACACGTTTTACTATTAAAAACTTAGTTAAGTATTTATATATGTACATAAATTATAAAGTGTTTATATGAGCTTATTTCGACATTTGACATGGCCAAGGCCTTCGACCGGGTCTGGCACCGCTTGCTTCTCTTCAAGCTCTCGGCATTCGGTCTGCCTCCTAGACTATGTCACTGGATTGACGCTTTTCTTCATCAACGCCGCATTATGAGCCTTTGCGACGGCACGTCCTCTGACGTTCTGGATGTAAACGCTGGCGTACCTCAGGGTTCAGTCCTGTCGCCCACACTATTTCTTCTGCATATCAATGACATGTTAGCTCTTGGCAACATACATTGCTATGCAGACGATAGCTCAGTTCATGGGCGATATTTTTGACACCGTTCAGCCAAGCTGGCAGACGTTGAGGAAATTCGACAGAAGCTTGTCGCTGAGCTCGCCCGGGTTTTGAACCGCATTTTACAATAGGGTGATAAGAATCTGGTCGAGTTCAACGCTACGAAAACACAGTTATGCGCGTTCTCTACCAAAAAGTCTCCATTTCTTTCCCTCCCCACTTTTCAGAGCACTCAACTGCCACTACGGGGTAAGCTCGGTGTCCTGGGCATGGATATTTGCCGGGACCTCGAGTACTGTTCTCATCTTTGTGATGGATCCGCGCAGTTTTTGCTTGATGCTTTCGATTGGTTGCAGTGGCGAGCAGTCCGCTTTACTAACAGTCCCGAAGCCACCGAGTTCCTTGAACCTCTGCAGCTGCGTAGAGATATCGCCTCTATAGCAGTCCACTACCATCTGTATCATTGGAAGTATTCTGAGGAGCTCTTCCAACTGGTCCCCCTTCTCCCTTCCTCTGCAGAATAACATGTTCAGCTTACTCACTTACAGCGCACGTGTTTCCCTCCCACTGTGATCCCGGGCCCTTTAAGTGGGGCGTAAATTAAGTGGGGCGTGAAAAAGCATCTCACTAAGCCGTCATAGTGTGGGACGCAATTCTACATTGTCTGCTTTCCCAGTGAGTATGGTTGCCCCCACTGTTGGATTCTGCTTGAGTTTTCCACCAGGCTGACCATAGTCACTTTGGCAGCTTCAAAAAGAAAAGTACAATTTTAATAACTATGTTTTTTCTTTTGCCATATTTTGCCAAAATATGAAGATTTTGCGGATTTGATATACGTGAGTATGCTGCCCATGAGAAAAAAAAATTACTGTATCTTTAAGCATCTGTCCTTGGGTTTTGTTAATATTGTTATTGGAAATGCTGTTTTCATGCATTCAGCGGAAACGGCATTCTTTTAAATTAAAATGTTAAATAAGTTGGAATTATTGGAATACGGGGAATTAAAACATTATCTTCTTTTGCCATTCCATGCGTCATGATTGTAGCTTTTACAATGTTGTACCCCAGTTGTGTAATATTTAGCCATGTACTATTACATTGCTTTGGCGCTCAAGATACCTCATTTAATAGTACTGGAACATTAACTTGCAGCCTCAACTTATGGGAAGGCACTCCTGATATTTCTAAAGACTTTAAGTATTCGACAACATCTCCCTCCACGCCTGACATGATCCGTTCGTTTAATTGATAACTATCTCATTAGTCAGCAGATCAGGATCGAAATTATTTTTAAATCATCTGTGCTATCTTAAACCAAAACCCACGTCTCAGTGTAATCATTTCGTTACTGTCAGTTGGCATACTATCTTCTCCGTGATAACTCCGTAAATGTCATATCAGAATAGCTCTAATACATATTTTGTCTCTTGTCGCAAACTAACTTACAAACCTAACATATTTCTATATAAACTGCCATCCCCTGTTGCTATTTTACCCCCTTGAGGGTAAATTTTTTACAAACTTTAAATGACATTTTCATTCTTACCTAACCAACAGCTAGCGTATAATGACGATACTTCTGCAGAGAATTTTGAAGTTAAGAAACGCTGTTAATTAATTATATTAATTTGGCTTATTTATTTCTATTAATATAATGAACATTCAAATCAGATTGACGAATACATACTTAATATCTTAATATTTAGGTCTTCATTGAAAAAGTGAAATATTTTTTATGATTGTGACAGCCTTGTTTATTCGTTGTCAAGACGCCCGACGTAGGTAACGCACAGGCGTGTGGCGAGTGAACCCCCAGAACAACCTTTCATCCCCCTTTTAAACCCCTTACAACCCCTTTTTTGCATTAAAAAGTAGCCTATGTCCTTTCTCAGGCTCTAGACTATCTGTGTAAATTAATTAATTTCATTCAAATCGGTGCAGCGGTTTGACCGTGAAAGCAAGACAGACAGACAGACAGAGTTAATTTCGCATTTATAATATAAGTATGGATAGCTGACCCACGCAATGTCATTTGCGTCTTCTGTTGCCCGTAGCGTAATAATTTTCCCCCATTCTTCATTGATGCTCCGCTCCTATTGGTCTAAGCGTGATGATATATAGCCAATAGCCTTCCTCGATAAATTGGCTATCTAAGACTGGAAGAATTTTTCAAATTGGACCAGTAGTTCCTGAGATTAGCGTGCAAACAAACAAACAAACTCTTCAGCTTTATATATTAGTATAGCTGACCCACGCAACGTCGTTTGCGTCTCGTATTGCCCGTAGTGTGATAATTTTCCCCCGTTTTTGAAACATTCTTCATTGGTGCTCCGCTCCTATTGGTCTTAGCGTGATGATATATAACCTATAGCTTTCCTCGATAAATGGGCTATCTAACACTGAAAGAATTTTTCAAATTGGACCAGTAGTTCCTGAGATTAGCGCGTTCAAACAAACAAACAGCTTCTTCAGCTTTATATATTAGTATAGATGTATTTATTATGCTCTTCTAAAATCTAATACTCATAATCAACAACACATTTATTTGGATAACGATTAATATTAGGTATTATGTTGATAACAACTCTTTGGCAAATAACTCATTATTAGGTATCAACTCTTAGCGTCTTATACTCGTGATAACTTCTAAACGAAATGAACGATTGGGATGAAACAAAAAGTATTTTACTTCTACATAAATACCTTTGATAACATAATGCTTAATTTGGATAAGGATTAATATTACGATACACATTTAACGTAGTTTCTTTTTTCAGACGATTTAATAATTTTTTTGAACACAAAAGCGGTTATTGTAACTAAACCATGATAGTTAGATATATGCTCTCGCGGACTTTTTTGTAGATCTTAATGAGACCTACAAACCCGTAATACATTATTTTGTTCTATTGTCAATAGTATTTGCAGCGCACGCAAAAATAGGTTTTCGATTTCACACCTTGGGTTACGAAATAGCAATTTTCTTACGGATCCCTAATTTTTTTGAAAATAAAATATAGCCTATAGCCTTCCTCGATAAATGGACTATCCAACATTGAAAGAATTTTTCAAATCGGACCAGTAGTTCCTGAGATTAGCGCGTTCAAACAAACAAACAAACAAACAAACAAACAAACAAACTCTGCAGCTTTATAATATTAATATAGTATAGATATGGATAAGCATTGTAATACTAAAGAGGACCTAGCACCACGTTTAGAGAGTACTAAAGCAATTCACGATATCGATGGAGTCACTTTACCAATCACACACATATTTTGACCGTGGGAGAGCCACGCTTCCGCATGAATGGGCCGGCTCGACCAGAGTGATACCACGACCTCACAGAAAACCGATGTGAAATAGCGCTTGCGCTGTGTTTCACCGAGTGAGAGAGGATACCGGATACAAACACCCCAACCCCTCCCCCATCCCCCAAAGGCCGGCAACGCGCTTGTGTCGCCTCTGGTGTTACGGGTGTCCATGGGCGGCGGTAATCGTTTACCATCAGGTGATACGTCTGCTTGTTAAACATATTCAATTAAAAAAAACCACACTAATACAGTATTAAATACACAAAACCGAAATGAATTAAATACTTGGAAAACTTGTTTAAATACAATAGACAACTTGAATCAAAAGATGAATGAACTCTTTACGTTGAAGTTGGCAAGTTTATTCAGACTGTGCAGTTGTGTCAGATTTCACGGGAACTGGCGCTTAACACAATATTATGGAATGGCAAAACGTCAACTTAGCATAACACTGTCTAACTTCGTCGGCGATAGTAAAATTGGAATGAAAGTTGAGTACTACGGTTATAGTAATGGCTAAACTCTTTTAAATTTCGATTTTAACTACTGATATAAAATATAAATCTAACTAAATATAAATATTTTCATACATAGATGTCCGAACTACATAGATGGCTTTGTGTGTTAGAACACAAAGCCATCTAGTTCCAAGCTAAGCAAAGCTCGTGTTAGGGATACTAGACAACTGATATAAATTTTAAAACACTTTTAAAAAGTAATGTAACATTGAAAAAGGTAAAGCATTAATACATTAAATCCATACATTAAATGGGTACAAATGGGTCGACTGAAGTTACGGTGCTAATTAAATCTTCCGTTGCTGGCACAAACTACGTTTCCCTCTCATAACCGAAAAGAAAAGAGCAGCAACGCACTTGGTCTTCTAGAGTTGCAGGTATCTATCGTGGCCGGTTCGACTGACCCCTATACCTACCAATAAAATGGGTTTGAGAAAATATTGTATGCACTGATCACCGATACCCTTCGACCTATTACGAGTCTTGACCAACTTAGTGTCAAGTGAATAGTAAAAACCGCCATGACCAAGTGGTCCGGCTACGTTGTTACCTTACTTTTAGGGTACTTTACTTTGATAGTTAACGGGTTAAACCGCGGAGTGAAGTTAATCTAAAAAAACTCCTTATGTCATCAGCTATCTGCCAGTGAAAGTCCTATCAAAATCGGTCCAACCTTTTAAGAGATTAGACTGAACAAACAGAGAGAGAGACAAAAAAAGTTGAATTTTTGATGTAAACACTTTCATATGCATTTAGTGAAAAGCTGTTAATTGAAAATTACAAACAGATACTTTAATTTTATTTATTTAGACAGATGTGTTTTTCACGCTGTTTGTGTATTTGTGTATTGAGAATCTTAAAATTATTGTTTTATTATTTTAAGGGTCTCGAGATTTTCACGCTTTGTCACTAAATTCATCGTCAAGTTTAAGTTAAATTTAAAGTCTTGATGAAAATAATAATAACAAATACCTAACATAAGTAATGCGCAAGTACGTTTGCTCTTAAGACGTATCGATAAATTATTTATCGACTCCCAGCGCTCTACAAAGTGAATTCCTCGTTACTATCGATAAGTTTAAAGTGAGACGTTTTTGCTATCGACTGTAATACTATATAGACTTTTCTTTAACTTACTTAAACTTTAACGAGTAAATTTTGTCCCGTATGCTATCAACGTACAAATATATTATTACTTCATTATAAAATATTATCAGAGTGTAAATTAAGAGTGTAGTCGATACTAAAAGCTTATAAAATTATTGCGACACGAGGATGATAGTTACACATTTGAGAACTTCACCATTAATTAACGCTGCACCTACGTACTATAATAAAATATATTACTGTTGAGAATTGAACCAAATTTGTGCGTCCATCACTGTATCAAAAGGCTTTAAGTTCTGAAAGCGACTTCTGTTGTCAAATAGATGTTACCATTGAGTCTGTTAATTCGAGCGTCAGGAGATAAGGCTTGTTTGTAGCACTTTATCAATAAACAAATACTTGAGCGCTTTATTGTTGTTCGTTGAAGTGTACTGATTGAAAATAGATATACGATACTCTGTTTCGAAATTGACCAATTGAAGAAAACGTTGGATAAAATTGCGAAAGAGCCGAATTCGTATATGCTATTGTTTCTCTTAATATAATCTAAACTAGTATGCCACAGATAAAAGCAGTCCCACCACACATAAAAGGTACTTTTTATTCATTGGTTTACTTATATTTAATACGTACATATTATTTGTGTGATTTATAATTTTTTAAAATGTAATAGGCCTCTATGGCGTAGTTGTTGTGATTATTGCTATGTGTTTATTTTTGTTTAAAAATAAATAACAATAAATAATAAAGCTAGAATAGAGTTGCTTTGGCGGACTCTATATAAAAAATCTAAGTCAATGATTACACTTTCAAAAAAATACTGTAATACAAACTTTAAGAAACAGGGAGCGGAGCGAATTTAATCAGCCATAGTTCAGAAAAATCATTTTTTTAAGGACAAATTATCATGATTTGGAATAATAAATTGATTCTCGAGCATAACAAGGGGGCAATAGTTAAAAAACCTATGCTTTTGTGAGTTCAATACTGAGCATATAGCTTCTTTTTAAAATTAGTCTTTACTTTTATACAGATTCGATCAGTCTACATGGCAGCAAAAAAAATTGTACGCAAACAGGCCTCTCCGAGGTTTGTGTCACCTATGTGTCACCAACACCTAAAAATTTGAATGTTACAAATGTCTATTATTAGCCTTTTATGGGGCAGACGTTTCATTCAGTTGAGAACCACCAAAACAATAACTATTTTCCAAAAGCAATTGTGGCTTTATTTCAAAATTAAATACATTTTAAATGAGAACCTTCTACTGCTACAGGTTCTCCGTAGAGCGGTTCCATAATGAAATAATAATGAAGTGATACGACAACAGGAATAATGATATGCTAAATGCGAGCCACGTCAGGAATGCGATGAGTCGAGTCGTCGCCTCGCCTCGTCACACTGACGCCTTAATAAGTTAACTTGTTACGGGACTTGTGTAAATTTACCTTAACACCCAATATACCCGCTCTCACCCGTCCTTACATAACTCTTAGCTAACGATGTAATTTATATGATTGCTCTGTATATGTTTGGCACTATCGTGTCTCCATTACAAAGTTTATTATACACGTATAGTTTTAGTATCTTTACTTAATATAGAAATAATATTGATAAGTTTCACTGTCTTACCAATCCTGTACTTTCTGAACATTTAGAAGAACAGTAAAGGACTACACATCCTGGCCAGTCCCGAAGCATTATAATATTATAGTTCCTCTTGAGATCTAGTTTTCTCTATCAATCCAAAACTCGTCTGGAAACAATTGCAAATTGTGATAAAGACACCACTTGTACTTAACATAACTGCACTACATACTAGTAAGTAGATATAAATCAAATATATATACAGTCTATGGATACTTTCTTACAATATCTATAGATCATATTAGTAGGTTTAAGCTTACAATTTATGAAAAATTAAATGGTACAGTCTTGGTGTAGCTACTCCATTAGAGTGCTATACAAATAAGATACTTCTTTGTTCCAACAAAGAAAGATATTATTTGTGCATAGATTTAGTAAATCTTTTTCAGTACCAACTTAATATTTGTTTATACTAGTGTGTGTTAGGTATGCATTGCAATAACCTCAAATTAATAAAGTTTAGAGAGTAACCGCTAACGATACAAATGTCGAGCAACTTGTGATCTTCATCAACAGTCTGTAATCTTATTCGTATTTAGTCTTTGTTTAATTAAACAATGTCTGCTATTTGTTGTACTTGAATGCTTTGAACATGTACATTATTGAATTTTCTAAAAATAGCATTACTGAAAACTGTTTATATCCATATATAAAGATATCCATGAATTTACATGGATATCTTTATATATGGATATAAACATGATTTAAACATAAATTAATAATATCATCTGTGTATCTTTATTAGATATGAATCTAAATTTTACAGAGTACCTACAGTATGTTCCTATTTCGATTACTATTTAAAGCAAGACTGCACATTTTTGATACTGTACAATTATATTAAATACTGATTGGTAGGTAAATATTTTTTTTATGGCGAGTGTTCAGTTAAGGAACCGCCTTTAATGGATTGAAACTTTCGATCGTCTCGATCTTTCGTGATCCAGAGATTTCGAAAAAATCGATCACGTTCCGAACTATACACGTTGCATTGTTGTCTCCACTCAAAGTGATTTATGGTGATCGGTTAAGGAACCACCTTCTCCATCTTCTAGTTATTTTTATACACTGAACAAAAAAGTCAACGAAAATTCTCCCATTTAGCGATTTATGCATCTATCATATACATAAATCAGTGAATGGAAGAGTATTTTGAGAACTTTGAAATTACTTTCTTCGGAAAAAGTAACAATAGAGCGCGCCTTTAGGTACATTGGTCTAATTCACCTATCACGGTTAATTCATGGTTCGTCAGATTCGATGTTTTATCAAATAAAACCTCTTCTGATCCATCGCAATGCCAAATTACACGACCAAAAGAGTCATGGAAAATATTAATGTAATAAATTATAGTAATAAGTAAAAGTAGCGTGATTGGTCAAAAGGATCTATCTTTTATATAGGTAATGTCATAGGGAATATTTTTCTTTTTACTTTTCAATATATATTTTTATTTCATTATTTTTCATTTCAGTGTATATAAACTAAATGGTAAATATTATATATTACTTTATAACACCTAAAGTTTACATTTAAAAATTTTATCATTTTTAGTTATAATTTTTTTCACCTATGTTCTTCACATTTGTCCTTTGTGATTCAACGGTGGTCACAAACCACGAATTGGACCTTTTTTAGACAATTGGATTAAAGAAGCCATCATTCACAAATTCATCATCATATCACAAAGCCATCTTTTAATAGTCTACTGCTGGACATAGGCTGGACTCTTTAGAGATGAGGTTTTGGTCTACAATACCATGTGGCCAGTCGGGTTGGAATAGGGTTTGCTTATAAGCCTCTTTATCTTTGCATAGTTTGATCCCATAGCCGCTTCTTATAACACAGGATAAATACCGCTACACATAATTTAAAAACTGTCGGTACTGTGATGAATTTGCTCAGTAAGTTTGATGTAATAGTTTTTCATGTTTGAACTACTGTGTTGGTCTCATAGCCAGGAACTAAACAACAATCTTGAAAACTTTGGTGCTACTCACTCTTGGATTCTACTCTTGCTTTCCATCGTGCTGTATAGAGCTACTTTGGCAGGCTTTCAAATAAAATAAAAATTTATTTGCAATAAAATTATGTGTACTGCTGAGAACTAAAATGCGTAAAAAGCAATCATGGAGACATTTACATGACTTAATAATTTTAACTACTATATTACGTAGCAAATGTTTATTGCACGGTATACAGGTTTATACTAAATCAAATTTGGCCACTACAATCTATAAGCATAAGTTATGTATATTTAAATATTTAAAATTCTATAAAAATATGGTTTTAAAATGTGTGACACAAATTTATGTTATTTTATATACAAAATCGAAACTTTCATCAGTGAACATTTTAAGTAAATTAGGATTTTTATGCATAAGTCGTTGCAATGATCGTCGACGTTTTTGTATTGCATTATCAATCTCCTCATTAAACGACACTGTAGTTAATTTATTAACTTTCAGTTTTGATGTAACTTCGTCTTGGCAGGTGCATGTCGCATCGAGTACTGACAAATCCTCTTCACTTGAATATTGAGTGCCTATAGTGTGATATTTCTCACGAGTTGCAGAAAAGGGTAATTCTTGCCATACTATATCTCTTAGATTTACTAATTCGGGAGCAGCATCATGTTTCCGAGGTTTACCGAGTATGGTCTTTACTATCTCATATTTTTTTTCTGTAAAATCCAAGTAACTATTCAAGTAAGGGAACTGGACTCTTTTTGCCCAATTCTGGCAGCGCCTACCTGGGCAATCTTCTAGTATTTCAATATCATCCATATGCAAAACTTCATTCGAAGATTCACTTTCAATTGCAGTTGGTAGATCTGTAGGGGGAGTTGGAGACTTGTCAGAGTCAGGTGGAGTAGAAATATCTGGTATAGGGTCTCTGCATTTACAACGCTGTTCTTCTAAAAGACCTTTTACCTCTTGAAATTTATTGCATTTCGCATAAATGAATTGTCTTTGAACCCTAACCGACGGGAGTTCAACTTTGGAAGGAAGAGTTTCTCGACTACCATATGGAGTAGGGATTGATTCTGTCATATCACCAACTATCACAAAAGGCTCTTTGTCGCATACTGCTTCCTTCTTTTCAGCTTTGTGAAATGCTATATTTGCAATGGTTTCTTCGTCTACTAGAATAGATGTTTTGGAGGGGGTTTTCTGTATTTCATTAAGCTGTAAAACAAACATTTTCTCTAAATCTAATAAAAAAGTACTTTGTTCGGGTAGTAATTGCAAAGTATAACTGATAAACTTCAAAAACAACTCTAGTATTTTTTTAATCTTCTCTTCCCACTCTTTGTTAATATCCGTAATATGTTTCTCTTTTTCTTTATAAGCATCTATTACTTCTTGCCGTTCTTTAAGTTTCTTTAACTTTTCTGTCATTTCTAGGTTATGGTAGTTATCAAGAATAAATTGTTTTATTCGGCACTTTTTTCTTTCTGTGCACATCATGTACATGGTGCTTGTAATATTTTCCGCTTCTATTTGTTTACAAAACGCTTTTACAGCATCATTTCTCTTAAATAGAGCTTGATTTAAAAGTTTATTGTTTCTATAGTTTTCGTTGTCTAAAATAAGCCGATAATAATGTTTAATTTTTTTAACTTCGCTTTCATACCGTTTTTGTAAGACATTTTCTAAAATATTCCTTTCTTTTTGAAGTTTGTCCTCTATTTCTACATTTGCATCTTTTATAATATTAGCGTGAGCAGCAATCAATACTGCTCCTATTTGTTTGAGTATATGATTCTCAAGGTCTTGAAGAGAGGATTCGTAAAAATCATTGATTTCTTTTATTAATTTAGCACTTTTCTCATTAAGAATTTCTTTATACTTTTCTTTAACTTTCTTAGCTACCACTGCTTTTTCGTGTTCTAAGATATGACTCCAAACGACTTCATTTTCATTCAACAGTTTATTAATGTATCTTAAAAATCTAACACGTTCCTTGTTTAGCAAATCCTCGCCAATTTTAAGAACACCTTTATGAGTTTTACCTCTTGTTATTTTTGAAGTAAATGGTGGAGATAAATCCAATATACCTATTAGTAAGTCACTAGGCGATCGCCATTCGTCTTCAGATAAAAGTGTTTCGTTTTCCGCTTCAACTATTTCACCTTCATCACTACCAGGATTTTCATAAGCGCAATAACTATTGTTCAGGAAAGTATCTGCATAAATACTCGCTATACGTTCACCGATATTTAAAGTGTTAATAATTGTATTCCTTTCCATTGTAAATGAGCGTTAAAAAGTCAATAAAGCTAAACCCATAAGGGGCGGCGAGACAAATGTCACTTCATTATTTCAAAATACCAAACAATTTTTTTTCATGTACCTGCCATAAATCGGCCAATATTAACATTGTCAATAAATCTTTTTGACTTACATGATTGGGTTGCCTACAGCAAACCTATGGAGCAAGAGCCCGTGAACCCCAGACCTTCGTTATTTTATAATAGCTGAAAGTTTGTCAGCGCATGCTCCCAACACAGGTAAAAACGATGGACCATTATGAAGTTTGGGTCACCCTGGTTTTGGCAGGTAAACGGTACCAAAGGTGTGTTAAATATCGATCTAAATTTGTCAAATAATAAAGCACGATTTTTTGGTAGTACCTTCAGAATATTATTAAAAATCAAGTTATTCATTGCCAGACACTTAACATAGTGGCAACCACTTGCCAGACACCCTTAATGTTCATGAAATTATAATTTTACTTACGTTATAGCATAAAAGCTGATTTTTAACCGACTTTCAAAAAGGAGGAGGTTCTATGTTCTACTGTGTTTTTTTTAATGTGTGTTCACCGATTATTCCGTCAATTGTGGAACGATTTTGAAAATTATTTTTGTATTCGAAAGGGTATGCTCCCGAGGTGGTCTCATTGCCACCAAATTAAGGGCTGAAATAAGGGTTGACATTTAATACATCTTTAAACCACTAAAGTTATTTGCATCAGCAGAAATTTTATGAAATAGTTCAACTTAAATAAAATTTCTGCTGATGCAAATAACTTTAGTATAGGGATAGAATATCCAGAAACGCTACGTAATACGCTAATACTAATTTTTATCAGTAGCCCAATAATAAAGTTGCACGTTTCTAACTTAAAAAAACACGAACTTTTATACAATATTTCCCTATTTCACTATTTCTACTCAATAAAGCGATCCATATAAATAACTGAAAGAATACAAATTAATGTATATACGTACGTGTAATATTAAAATTATCCTCTAATCCCTAACTGTTGAAGAGTTTAACCTTCTATCATAAGCTCACCTAAATAACTTCAAAGTATACGACTAAAGGTCTATAGATACGTATGAAATTGAAAGAATTATCCTCGCAACTTCTAACCGTTGAGAAGTTGTACCTTCCATCATCAGCTTAACTAAATAATTTTAAAGAATACGATTATAGGTAACATACATATGATATTTAAAGATTTAAGCCCGTATTTTAAAAGGCGTCTCAGTCGTGAATCTAGTTTTAAAACTGGTTTTAAGAAGAGATTTTATCATTGAACGTCTCTTGAAACAAGATTCACTGATCGTTCATCAAGTGAGTAAAGATCAACGAATCTCTGTCTATAGCTTATTTTAGAACAATGTTTATTTCAAAATCTCCTCTCAGGAATAGATTTTGACAGATGTGATCTCTGTTTACCTGAGACAAGATCAATCTGCTCTCAAGTGGTAATTTATAAGGCGTTTTAAGGGAAACTAACATATTTTATGATGATGTTTCTGAATAACAACGAAAAATTTACTTTACCTTACTTTATTTACCAAAGAATTACTTATCATACACATTTCAATTCACTTTAATTAACATTAATTGATATTCAATACACTTAAAACACACATTTAACCATTTGTTTCAATGAATATCACCCACAACCATTTGGTTTATGACAAAAATATAATATTATTGTAGATTTGTTATGGAATCAGGCGTTACTTTGCGGAAATCCATGACATTAAATGCTATGAAATATATTTAGCTTTAATTCCGCGAGACAAATATCCAGGTCTGAAAGCAGGGCACAAATCCCACCGTCATGCATACTCACATGCATATGTACACATACAAAACAAGTGAGAAATAATTAGCATGCCATGCAACCAAACCTATACTCGACACGTGTTTCGCCCCTCCACGATGATGGATATCCCTCAGGAGATGTTGACTCGTCGAGCGTTTGAGCTCGAATAAGCTCGCCGCACCGCTGTCGGCCCTTTATATACCGTTTCGATGACGCTATAATAATGGTCGATACAATGTCATAAAGACATCTGTGCCGAACTACCTGCAATCATACTTAGAAGTGGTGATGGAATTAAGTTTGTTTGGTCATTCAACAGTGTATATGCATTATTATTGTTATGTTTTGATATTTCTAACTGTTCCAACACACTCAGCCGGAAACCCTTATCGCAAACATGCAGAATGTTATAGGTATTGTTGCCGCTCAAGGAGTGGCCGGTGTCTATTAAATGTTTTGCGAAATGTGATTTATCTGGATGGCCATTCCTGTGAGCGGCAACATGTTCCCTGTACCTAATTTCAAAACTACGGCCTGTCTGACCCACATAGACCCCGGTGCAATCATTGCATACTAATTTGTAAACTCCGGATTTTTTGAATTCTCTAATTTATCTTTACCGTTACATAGTTTACGCAAGTTATGATTCGATCGAAAAGCTACGTAAACATTGTGTTTTCTTAGAATATTCGCAATTCTATCTGAAATTGGGCCTATGTAGAGGTAGTAGAGCCACGCTGATTTCAGCACGAATGGGCCGGCTCGACCGGGGCGGTACTACCCTCGCACAGAAAATCAACGTAAAATGACCACGTTCGTGCTGTCGTGTTTCGTTGGTGAGTGCGAGACCGGAGGCCCAAATAGTCTAGTCAACAAGTTCCATACTTGTTGACTAGACTAAAAGATGCAGCAGCATCACTAGGCCGCCATGGTGTGGGTCGGCATACTGCATTGTCTGCATTCGCAGTGAGTATGGCGACCAATACTCTTGGATTCTGCTTATGCTTTCCATCAGGTAGAGTAGAGTCATTTTGGCGGGCCATACATAAACAAAAAAAAAAAAAAATTTAAGTGAGACTCCCGACATTCTTGTTAATTATTTCGGGGGTACATGCATAAAGTGCTGAGCGCGCCCGGTCATTCTGCTTTTTCTTAATTATATTATCAATAACTTGTTTGGTGTAACCGTTTGAAGTCGCGATTTGATACAATATTTTGAGTTCTTTTGCGTAATTATCCGTGGACAGTGGGAGTGACATTAAACGGACAGTGGGAGTGACATTAAACGGTGGACATAGCTGCGGAAGGCTGCTAGTTTATGCTGTAGTGGGTGACAGGATGAAGCGGGAATCGTTGTGTCCGTGTGGGCTTTCGATAAATTTGGAAATCGAGTTTGTTATTGACTCTTGTGATTGTTAGATCCAAAAAATTAAGGGACTGATTTGATTCTAATTTGAATTTAATTTTGGGGTGATGAGTGTTGAGCCTATTTACGAAAATATCCAATTGACGATTAGTACCTGTCCAACAGATAATTACGTCATCCACATATCTATAATTAAACAGAGTGTTGGGCTCGCCCACTACATATTTACATTCGAAGTAGTCCATAAATATTTCCGCCATTAATGGACTTAAAGGTGATCCCATTGCTAGACCCTCTTTTTGGCGGTAGTATTCGTTATTGAATCGAAAGTAATTTTGTTCCATGCAAATACGTGTGAGGTTAAGTAGGTCATTTATTTCTCCTGGATGTAAACATTGCCTCTCCAAAAGGTACCCCAAAATACGTAGGCACTCTTCAAATGGAATATTTGTAAATAAACTATCTACATCTAGTGATAATAATTTCGAATTGTGGGGGGTGTTAATATTTTGTATTTTTTTAGTTAAATCTAAACTATTTTTTAAACTGTACTGTGTTTTAAAAGATGCCTTTGCCTTTAGTAATTTTTTTAGATATTTGGCTAAATCGTATGTTGAGGCACCAATGTAAGAGACAACAGGGCGAATTGGGATGTTGTCTTTATGAGTTTTTGGTAAACCATACAAAAAAGAGATCGTGGGTTCATTGGAATTTTATATTTTAACTGGCCTGGAGAAATGTACGACGTGTTATTAATTGCATTCTTTATTTCTAGAGTGAATTTTTTGGTAGGGTCGGTAGTAAGACGTTCAAAATCTTCCCCCTGGATAACGTCGTTAACCCTCTGGTGGTATGCAGTTTTATCCAAAATGACTACTGTATTGCCTTTGTCGGCTTTAGTAATTATTAAATCATTTTGAGTAATTGTGTTTTGTAATGACCTATGTACTTGTATTTCGGAATAATTTTGGGTAATGGTGGTTGCGGACGCTGTCTTTATCTGAAATGCCACCTAATGTTTAACGGCGCTATCCATTTTACTTCTAACACAAGCCATTTCTGAATCTACCATTAAAGTTTCGAGCGATTTCTGTGATAACCGTGGCCTGATGTTATATCCTGTTCAGACCTGGATATTTGTCTCGCGGAATTAAAGCTAAATATATTTCATAGCATTTAATTATTGTGAGAAACTAAAACATAGTTTGACACTTCAACATGACAAGTATTGAAAACAATTTGAACGTTCCGTTATAGGTAATATCTAGCCATTTTCATTTTAATATTTTTAAAATTTAATTTAGGGCGAGTTGCTTGTTATTACTATGTTGACATTGATACACTAGCCAATAGTGTAATTTATATAAACTAATAACCAATAATATAAAAAGTATGTTTGTTTAATATATTTTGTTTGTTATAATTTGATGCGTGATACGGAACAATAAATTCGATAATGCAAAAACGTAACTGAGAACAGACTGTGAGTTGAGATTAGTTACTGAGACTAGTTTCAGCTGAGTAGAACTTAATACGCAATCTATAATAAGAGCGACGCTTGAGATTTGATTTAAACTTAAAACTCGTTTCAGCTGATCAGAGTTCAACGAATGGTCCTTCATTTTTACCTGTGTTGGGAGCATGCGCTGACAAACTTTCAGCTTTTATAAAATAACGAATGTCTGGGGTTCACGGGCTCTTAGTCCACTACTTGCTTTAGCTAACATAGTGTAGGCATATGAAGTCTTAGTTTTGGTACTACGAGTATATAAACCAAGATCCGCCGAGGCCGAATGAATAGCTCTAAAGGCATATATAAATGTATATCAATCAACTTGTCTTGTCTAACTACGATTTTTGAATTAAAATCCAGTAGGAGGTTAGAATACTCAAATTAGTCTTTTTGTAAGAGCCAAACATAAACTGTCCTATTCTTTACAATAACTGACGGTAGAAAATATCTGGTGAATATATTGTAAATAGTTTTTTTTTTTTTTTACAGTTGTCAGTGTTTCTGAAGGCTTCCACTTACCGTAGTCGTAAAATGCTTAACGAAGCAGTTGGTTAACGAGTTCTGGGTCTACAAACTTACAGTTTTGGTATTCAAATAGGCGAACGTGTCGACGGCCTACCTGTGATTAGCGGTGGTGATGTAAAGCGGTCTGTATCCCCCGCCGCTAGATTTAATTAAATACTTCCTTGTAACACCCACCTACTATTTCACTTTATCTACTGCTCGCTTTATTGCTCTCTAACGCTACATTGTAAGCATTTAGCGCTGTTTATGAATACAGCTTGGCTTAAGTATTAATAGTATAGTTGAATGTAAATCAGTTATGAAGAAGTACAAAAACCGCTTCAATAACTAGTGGTTCAATAAATATTTTTTTATAATGTAATAACTTCAAAATATGTACCTAGACAAAAGACCATTGTTACAATATTTAATGATATTAACCACTATAACTTTTTCTAGTGAAAGTTTTTGTCGGTTGTCAAAATCATTATTAAAATTTAAACTGCCAACATTATGTACGTGATTGTATAAAAATGAACATGTTATAATAAATTACAGACATATCTCGAGTTCATTCTCATTACGGATGCGGCAATGTCCGTCGGAGTTTTGTCATAATTCAGTCTCGGTTGAAATTATTTCCGTTGGGTCTGATGAGAAAACTAGAGGTGGAGAGCTCGAAATGTAAGTATTCGCGCAACAAGCCGTGGAATAACGACGGGACATATTTCATTCTTAACGAAGTTAAATTTCCGGGAAGGTCCTGTAAGAGCGTGCGTAACTCTGATAAAAGGCTACACTGCCACAATACGATTTTGTGTTGGTGTGACAGTTTAGAACCATAAATACATGATATTCGATTAGGAAATACTATTCTATCATCATTGTTTCAACGCCTGTTAATATTTTTTACTGTTACTGTGTAAACTCAATAAGTTGACAACTGTCTGTATTAAACTTTATACTGTAAGAAAAACTTTATACAAAGAAAGATTAAGATGGGTGTCAAAGTTTGCTGAATGTTTGACGTGCTAACAATAAAACAACGACCATAATTCAGAAAGTGGGAACAAGTTGGATTGTTTTCTACACATCATATCGGCAAATAAATCTTTAGGCCGCTTATCTGCCGTCAAAGTTAATTCTACTGCATAATTCATAGCGTCGATTTGTGTGAAGAGGGAAAGTTGCTCAACTCGCTACAACCTGCCACGTCTGACAGCCTACTGATAGACACCACTAGCGTCTGGACTTTACCTACTTTTAAGTGGATATCTATGCTTTTGTTCATATTTATTTTTAACCCCCGACGTAAAAAGAGGGGTATTATAAGTTTGACTTCGATGTCTGTTTCTGTGTGTGTGTATGTCTGTCTGTGGCATTGTAGCTCTTAACCGGATGGACCAATTTCGATGCGGTTTTTCATTTGAAAGCCAGTTTCCTTGCGGTGGTTCTTAGCTATGTTTGGTTAATATTAGTCCAGCAGCGTAAGAGTATTAGCTCTTTTTCAAAATTAATTAAGGAATGTTTGGCGTATGATTACTCGATTTAGTGCTTCACGCGTGCCAGTATGATCATTAATTAATGAAAATTAATTGAAAACTTCAACCTGATGCTGCGTAAAGGTTTTTAAATTATTTATATTTATAAAAGCCGGTATTTTTTTTATTTGTTCATTGGCCACAACGCCTAGGAAGGTAATGTATTTTCTTGTTTTTATGTTATTATCAGTAGGTATATCTAAAATCCATTTCTATCCATCTATCTAAATATATAGAAATGAATCGCCGAAATGTATGTACGCGCATAACTTCCGATCGGCTGCACCAATTAAATAATTCTTTTTTTGATGTGATCGTTGTTGTTAGGACAAGGTTTGTGTACAAGAAAAATTAAAACATAACGGGCCTCCACGGGCAGCTGAGAGATATGTAAATATGGCGGTACGAAGTTCGCCGAGTCAGCTAGTATTACTATAAATACAAGTCAAGTCACATTAAGTTTTTTAGATATGTTTATTATAAATACAAATATTTGTTATAAATACCATTATTTAATGGTAGCTCCAGAACGATTTTAATATTTAATTATTCTTATATAGCCTTATTAGATTATGTAGCCACGTACCTACATAATCTAATAAGCTTTCATAACTGTAGTCCAAAAAATCTCAAATGTACGAAAGACATTACAGACTTTTAATAATGAAAATAAATCTATATATAAAAAAGCGAAATACCACTCACTTATTAATTACGAAATCTCAGAAACTATAACACCTACAAACTTGAAATTTAGCAGGTAGGTTCCTTATAGGGTGTAGACATCCGCTAAGAACGGATTTTACGAAACTCCACCCTTAAGGGGATAAAACGGGGGGGTCGGATATTTGTATGAAAGTCCTATGTTTTTGAAGTAAGATACTTGAAATTTAAAATGTATGCTCTATAGACGGTGTGGAGGGTATCTTTAGAAATCAACCTTTTGGGGTTAAAACGGGGGATGGTAGGTTGAACGCAAACGAGGTTGCTTGGGTCAGCTAGTGTATTATATTAAATACTTCACTACAATTACAAATGTTTTCTTATACACGTAAACAAAAGATGTACGTACATGTAGCAGAGAGCTGGTGACCGAGCAGGGAGCGGATCGCAATGTCGTTGCGTCCCACAGACGTCTAGTACAATATTTCATACTTACAGAAAACAAGTTTGTGGAATAGTTCTCAGAAGACACAGCGTGTTGCTAACAGATAAAGAAGCTTCATACTTATGACGTCATACTACGCGACGGCTAGTAGCCTATCTCTGACGGGAATATTCAAGATAAATGGGCACTCTATGCAAAATGCTTACCATAATGTTAACTGAATATTGCAAAATTCTAGGGATGCTAACTAAAAGAATATAGGAATTAAGTACATTTAGAGAATATAGAATGTTCAATAAACATACAGAGTAGTGATTTTGTCGACTTGTAACGTCAAATTCACTTTACTATGAACTTCACACTCAGTATGTATCCTCGTAGTAAACTAACAATATGAGAGTATAACTTTTAAACACTTTCAGGTAAACTTAATCAATGTTATACTGGTTAAATGAAGTGCATTTATAAAGGTTAAAGGGAAACTTAGCAAAACACGGGCTTTAAGGTCACCAAAACTGAGCTGTACTCTATCTACGAATAAACTCAGTAAACACCTGAGTAAGTGACCATAGCAATTACGGTAGACGTAGACTGCACGTTTGGCCTAGTGGTTTAACGGTCACCACGCCGTTTCCTGCTTTGCCTAGTATCGAGGGTTCAAATCCCACGTAGGACAACACTTTGTTCTTTGTGTCCGTTTCATGTATGTTTGTAAAGTCCCCCGCGACACAGGATTTATTCCTAGTGCGGGAGTTGTCTTTTAAATAATAAAAAAAAAAAAAATGGTCCGTAATAAAGATAAAGGGGAATCATTTCTGAGGAGTAAAGCGGACCTATTATATTTCCAACATCTCCAGTCTTCTTCTGATAAATTTCGTTGCGGGTTCCAAGACAGTGTGTGTGTGTGTGTGTGTTCGTTGACTCGTTGCAAGTTCCTTAAGTTCATTTTATTTATTTTTTATTTATGCAGTAGTGTATGGCTACCATGAATAATTTTATACATTATATGTCATAACAAATCTTCGTGTCCAAGGCAACGAATCTTCCTTGACTTATTTCAATACGCCTGCGCGGCCGGCTGTTGACATATTCTGTCTGTCTCTGCGTGTCAGAGACAGACAGATTCTTTGATTCGTCGTTCGGAACAGCTCGTCTCGATCCGTGAGAGCTTCGGGTATCAGGTTTTATTTTCATTACGTTACGGAATTTCTTGATTCGGTCGCCGCGCTCAAAGGTCTCAAAGCCCGCGATAAAAGCTATGCAATAGCTTGAAAGACAACCAGTGTTAACTTAGCAACAATAAATGTCAAACTTGAAGATACTAGTTGTTTTTTGAAACTTGGCTACACATATCCTTTGTAAAATATTGATCATCATATGTTTCTAATGTTACTATTATTTAATAAAAATGATCTTTAAAAAGGTGATTTTTCAGGTGATTCTTTTTGTATTAGTTACATCTTCGTTTTAAAATACTTATACTAATGATTTAGTGCTAAAGAGATCATAATACAATACTTATTGAGACTATTAAAGATAATCCAATATTTTTGGTACTGGTATCTATTGTATACCTAACCGTGAGATGAAAAGGGTGCCCTAATTTCTTGAATGAGTATGGTCTGTAGTTCGACAAAGTATGGGTGTTTTTTAAATTGACTAAAAGTGAAGTTCTATCTCCTGGTTAAAGTAAGAATTAGGTCATAACAGTAAGAATTTACTTGTTAATGATAGAGCTGTTCTTACTACGAGTATAACTTAATTTCTATGTGCGGGATTGCACATGTCAGGTTTTTTAATTAAAACTATATGCAGAAATCCGTTTCATCGTAAACAATACAGCGATCATTTTTTTTAACAAATATACATGTGTAAAAAACTACAAACAAAATACAGTAAATAAATGCGAATATACATTTATATACTGCATGTTTATACAACGCTACGTGCAGCATATTTGTTTAGTACATTTGAATTCAGCACACCAACTACCAGGAAAGAGTTTTAGTATTTGTTCGATGTAGCTAAACTGACACACAGAATTGGAAATTTATTCGAATGTTTCTTAGTTTTCTATAACCATATGCAAGACAGCTACAATATAATCAAAATTTCTTATATCTCAATATTCTTCTTTGAAAACTTTCAGATTTAATATTAAACAACATAATCTTAGAGAATATAGTTATCTAGCATTTTTAATGACTTTAATTATATATTTTAGATCTGAGAAACCTGCATACAAAGCAAAAAAATGCTGGTGATATAAAAATTAATATAATTTATGCTCTCGGCACTAGGTGGAACCAGTTACTATATGTTGATACTATTTAAATGGTGAAATAAGTAAACGTGAGTTTAATCCTAAAATATTAAAATTCATAGATTTAAAATGAACACATCACGATTAACCCGTATATAACCGGGTAAAAAACACATACTGGACCGGACAACAAGTTTAGGAGAAATCAAGAGAGACAAAAAGAAGATCAACGTAAAATGACAGCATTCGTGCTGTCGTGTTTCGTTGGTTAGTGCGAGACCGGAGGCCCAATGATGCAGAAGCATCACTAGGCCGCCATAGTGTGGGTCACCATGCTGCATTGTTTGCATTCATGGCATTGCAGTAGCAATGAGTATGGTGACCACCACTCTTTGATTCTGCTTATGCTTTCCATCAGGCAGAGTGTCATTTTGGCAGCGCCATGCATAAAAAAAAAGAAATTATGAACAAAAAATATTCTCTTTTTAGGGTCAAATATTTTTTGTACTTGGATTGATAATAAATCAATAATGTAACCATAACCTAGAAACTTCTAAATGGTTGAAAGGAAAAGTAGATAATCATCTTATTTGCTGAATCTATTAAAAATCATTTAGACGTCGAATAATAGAGCTCTTTATTCAAACTATCACTAAATTAAAATTGTGTTTTACGGTAGTAATTTAACTTACATTTACGGTAGCAGCAAAATCATAAATATATCATAACATCGATTATTTAGGCTAAGTTCACATGATCCCGCGGCTTCGAGGCATCCACGTGGTTAAAGTTTTTATATGCGGCAACTATCTTTAATACTCCACTGCAGGCCACAATAGGCCACTTCTCAGAAAGGTAGTTTTGACTATCCAAATGGCCAGCGTGGTATAGAACATAATGGCCAGACGAATGGGTAGATATAGGGTTTGTTTCAAGTTTTCTGTCTGTCTGCAAAGTTTGCTCTCTTGAGTAGCGCTTTTTCTATCTATTTTTTAAGAATGGCCCTGCCAAAATGACTCTACTTTGCCTGAGGGAAAGTATAAGCAGAATTCAAGAGTGGATTCTGCTTATACACTCCCTCAGGCCAGGAAAAGTGGTCACCATACTCAATGCGAATGCAGACAATGCAACAATGCGACATGGCGGCCTAGTGATGCTTCTGCATTATTGGGCCTCCGGTCTCGCATTCACCAACGAAACACGACAGCACGAACGCTGTCATTTTACGGTGATCTTCTGTGCGAGGGTAGTACCGCCCCGGTCGAGCCGGCCCGTTCTTGCTGAAATCAGCGTGGCTCTATTACCTTTTAAACTTACGACAACCTTCATCTGTGTATCTGTTTAACTGAACAAATTGATATACGCTAGGAGAACTTGTAGTGGGCGAGGCAAGACCTGCCGCTCAGATCGAAGCACAAAGTCTTGCACCAGGAAGCTGATAAGCGCTGTTTGGTTTGATCTGGTGTTTCGAAATCAATAGTTCCACGCAGTCATGTGAACTGAGCCTTATTTAATAAGGCAACTATTAATTTAAAGTTCCAAGTTTTTCAAAGCACATTGTGTAGTTGTGATGATAAACCATATAAATAATCTGTTATGTTTATTTTAGTTGGCACCGCTTTATATCAAACAAAAAGCAATATTATATACCTATTTATATATTGCACATCTTTTTTTTACATTTTTTTTTAGTATGCAGATATTTAACATACAATTTGTTTTACCAAAAAAGTTATTTAAAAAAATACTTACATATTCATTTTTAAATTATTCATTATTGTACTTCTTGAGGTGATAAATAACGAGTACGGAGTGGTAATAGTATGATGGTGGTAATAGCACAAGGGATGGTAATAGAACATCACTGCAACGAGAGGGAAGACTTAAAATAAACCCTATACCATCCCGTCTGCTTATCGTGGTGGTACCTACTACACCATGATGGCCAGACGCGTTGGTACCGCCTACTTGGCCTACTAGCCAAAACCTCCTTTTTAAGGAGAGGCCTACATCTAGCAATGCACTAATAAAGCTGTTAATATCATTATTTAACTATATTCCATCACGTAATAATTTTCTCTGTACTCAATAGTTTGAAAAGAAAGTTAAGTGCAAAGATTTAATAAAACACTAGATGTTGCTCATGGCTCATGTCGGTTATTGCGGCAAATAATAGCCTATGTGGTATTCTGATGTATAAGCTATATTACTGTAAAATCTCATCCAAATCCGTTCAGTAGTTTTTGCGTGAAAGAGTAACAAACATCCATCCATTCATACTTACAAACTTTTGCGTTTATAATATTAGTAGGATAAAGGTTTCGGTAAATGGCAACACATTTTCAAGATAGGTAACTTACATATTTTAAGGGACTACAGATATAAGTACATAACTATTTGATGTCAAACTTGAAAACTTCATACACTTATAAGAAAAATAACCTCAACAAACAGACAACAAAGAAACTGTAACGGGAACACTTTTCCTTGTATGGAACGGAACCAAAAAATGGACGGAACGATTTCACATTATTAAAAGCATTTTTAATCAAGATTGAATTTGATTAAAGGTACATCGATTTAATAAGAAGTTCTAGACTGACAACGATCATTTAACAATTACACCGCGATGTTTTAGTAAGCTGACGTGCGTTCATTTATTGGAGCCGCTCTGTTATTGCTTCTAGACACGGCACAAGAAGGTGTTGCTTATAATTTCGCCGCTGTAAGATTGCGACGTAATGTAGGGTAAGGGTTGCTTGAATTGCTGTATTTCCTTAATAGTCTGCATTTACCCTCGCCGACAATTTGTGACAAGAGCGTGAGTTAAATTGTCGCCAAGAGGAAATAAACTAATTTACTTATATACGGCATTCATAAGCTACAGAGTTAGTTGAAATACAAAGTGAGCACTGAGTAGTAAATAATAGAATATAACGGAACAGTGAACATTGTGTTGTTCTTATTTTGTTTTAAGTATGCGTGACAATGAATTTAACCATTCATAAAACACTTGTTTTATTTACGAATGCTTTAGACGGCTTATAACTCGGTATTTTAAGTTTCCAAGACTTATGTTATCACAATTTTAATAGTTTTAGCACAACTATATTTAAAATCTAGCGTAACGCATGTTTGATTGCAATATGGGCGTAAAACTTCAATAAGTATGATCACAAAAAGTTATTGTATGGTTTTTGCAGCATGGTTACGTGTGTGTGTGCAATTTAAACGGCTTAAACTCATGGCCACGGGAAATAAAAAAGTGGTATTCACGTCGGATAAAAAAAATACTTATAAGCAAGTCAAGCATCGAGCAATATCTAGTAACAAAAAACGACTAGTAAATACACATACATATATGTCTGCAAGTTTTAACTTAAGTGAAACTAATAGGTATATATTATGATATCATAATATGTAGGAGGGCCTATTTTCAACTTTAAATTTACTTTAATATTAATTTTAATAATACCTGGAGTTACCTGGAGTTAAATAACGTTTACGAATAAGGCAGCTAATGTGTAAACATTCTACGTAATATTATAAATGCAAATGTGAATTTTAGTTACGCTGAAGCAACAGAAACTATTATACAAAACCTATTGAAAAACGACATTTTCAGCGAGTACTATAGTTTTATTTTTACCGCGATAACCAACATGCACGTAGACTGAGTCGCGGCCAAAAGCTAGTAATATATAAAAAGAAAAAGGCTCTTTTTAATTTGGAGAAATAAGCACGTACTGCGTCTTAAATCTTAACTCACATTAACTAAGACAGTTGTATTCACAGAGGTATTTTAATAATGAATTCTTTTAACGAGCACGTACTTAATACCCACGTTGCCATTGTAATGAAGGGTGCCATAAAACGAGTCATTGTAACTGGCAAATGTGGACGACCGTCTTCACTTTGTAGTTATTTCCTTGCACTAATAGTATCGGTCGCGGCGGCTGGCATTTAGACTTGCATACCACAAATGTTTTGTAGGGACATATTCACAGTAATGTATATTTTTTATGTATTATCAAACCACGATACCTTGTGAGTCCAGCAATACTAATATTACTAACAGCCTATTTATACATCTCTAGTTAAAACTGAAGATAGTCTATTTTTTTCAATATGTTCAAACATACAAGTCGGGATCAATCCCGACTTGTATCAGGCCCCAATTAATCTTGATAATATTAAAGGCTAGGAAAATGATGATGATGATCGATTCACTACTTTTATTGATATTTATTTATTTATTTATTTAATAATGTTAGGGAAACTTACAGCAATACACTTAAAATAGGTTACAAGAATAGCAACAATACGCCATATGATATGCAGAATCTATATTTTTTTAACAGCTTAAACTTGTTACCGTAAAACAAATACTCTTTTTGATTGTTCATGAAAACGACCGCTATAGCTAATACAATTTTAAAGCTATGATTATTAACATAGCATCTTCTATAGAAATCACAATCCGAAAATAGACGAAAATTTTGAAACAGTGCTTTCAACAGTAACCGGACCTAACCGTCTTTAAGTGTCAGATTAATTTAATAAACGCTAAATTAATTTAAATGGTACCTCAGAATATTAATCGGAACAATTAAGCACCTTACGATTCAGCTTAAAGTGGACAAGGCTTGTTTAGTACTAGTGGCATTTAGTAGTAAATAGATGTGTATGTAGCCATCTATCCTCCAGAGCCCAAATGCTTGCTCGGAATCCGATTCTATCCGAGTGCCCACTATCCGAAGTTTGGTTGAATTAGATTAGATACTGTTTGCATTCCTGTTGCTCTGAATCCATTTGATTGCAAAATGTCATATGGTAGGTACAGTAGGAGATTGATGTCTGCAGACCTATATTTACTTCTATAGTTATGAGTTTTGTATGTCAAGGATTTTTATGAATGTAGCAGAAATATGATTTTTTGATCTAATTTAAATATGGGGTTTTTTTTTAATGCCTAATTTTGTAATATATACAAAAAGTGTATACCTACCGTTTATTTTAAAGTTGTTTTTATTTTTTATCAAAACACTTTTTGTTAAATATTTGGTAAGCAACTTATCACCTTCTATACTTTGCAGCAAAATAAGTTTAGGTACTTTTATTTTTATAAGTATTATAAAAAGAGATTATTTAATTAACTTGAAGAAAAAAGGATCAAATTTTCGGGTTTGTTAAGTAT
The DNA here is from genome assembly GCA_949125395.1 of Diaphora mendica. Classification (NCBI taxonomy): domain Eukaryota; kingdom Metazoa; phylum Arthropoda; class Insecta; order Lepidoptera; family Erebidae; genus Diaphora; species Diaphora mendica. The sequence goes on along the minus strand of OX421310.1, from coordinate 34,567,921 downwards.
GTTGGTATAAATGCCACTCGCTACTGTTTTAAATTTTATTCTATTAACCCAAAAGTGATAACCCTTTCATTCTTTTCATAGCGATATTACTTAAGATAGTCAATCTTTTGCCATAACATAACTTTACGCAAGTTCGAATAGATACTGAATGTAACAAATCACCACCAAAAACATTTTCATGTTAAATATTGCCAAGACGACTGCATGGCGTACCCTGTGAAAAAGATATCAGATCTCATGTAGAGCCAAGGTTTCGAATGGACACGCTCTAACTCTAGCAACCCTGACTTCACAAACTCTACATCTCAGTAAAAATGTAGGGCTTCGCCGTTTCGCTACCATGCCATCACTAAGGGGAAATATTTTGTGTTTGCAAATATCTAGTTTCTGAAGTAATGTGTTATACGAATATTTAGTTTCTGAAGTGAGGAAACAGCCAAGCCATACATTTTTACTGAGATGTAGAGTTTATGAAGTTAGGGTTGGTAGAGTTAGAGCGTGTAGATTCAGAACCTTGGCTCTACATGAGATCTGATATCTTTTTCACAGGGTACGCCATGCAGTCGTCTTGGCAATATTTTACATGAAAATGTTTTTGGTGGGATTTCATTTCTTTTTGTAAGTTGCTTGAGGCAGTTTTTTTTCTTTTTTTTGGGCTGTATTTCTTGTACATCTTTTTTCTTCTTTCGAAAAAGTCCGTGTACCAAAAATAAAACCTCTAGCTTAAACATTTGTGAAAGTCTCATACAAACTTCCACCCCCCAAATTTAGAGGGTGGGGGGCAAAAGTAATAGGTTTATGAATTTTTCTCTTGTTTGTATACTAAATTTAGTTTACATACCAAATTTCAGCTTTCTAGCACTTCAGGAACTACCCTAACAGTTTTGATGACCATCAGTGTGTCAGTGACGCAATCGGTGTTTTTTAGGTAACAATAAAATCTAAAGTATCAGAGCTATGTAATTGAAACTTTGTATGTTTCATTAGTCTATTAGTAACATCATATCCTGAGAATTTGAACGATTTGGTATGTCGGGAACCAAAGTTATGAGGGTTCAAGAAAACGACGAAACACTTCGAGAAAAGGTAGGTAGTGCCCTTCCGCTTCGCTTGGCTCCTCTTGGCGGGGGCACGACCGGTGTGCGTGTGAACTGAGGGACCATAGTGATATTTTTGTTTGAAATTTTTATAAGATTTAGTAGTAGGCTCAAAACAATTGTAGAACAAATATGAGAATTTGTAAAAAGATATGTTAAAAATTACAGCCCTTTAAGTGTGGTCCCTCAATCCTCACATACCATCAGCCGGATCTCGGCAAGTATGTAAAAAAATAAGGTATTGTGACTGCAGACATTTAGTAGAGAATTTGTAAAGATATATACTAAAATAACTGAGCACAAATCATCAACGATTAAAAAAATACAACGACTATACTGTGGTCCCTCAGTCCACACACGAAAGATTTTGTTATACTGAATATTACAGCATCAACGGAATAAAATCTTTATTTTCTTACATAATGTTTTAGAACAAGTCTAATAGCAATTTGTAAAAAATAAATTTAAAAAAAATATCGACGCACTTTGAAGATATTTATAATTAAAGCTGGTCCCTCAATCCTCACGTTCTCAAACATACTTGCATGTCTAGCTGCTAGACGACTAAAGTATCACAAAGTGTAGTGTATTAAACTTTTTGTAAAAAGTTTCTACAAAATTATAGGTATCTAAAATTGTGTGTATCTTACCTCTAAAATGAGATTATAGCATTTCAGTGATCTTATGAACAGATATACGAGTAGTGTGACCACACAATGAAACAAAATGTAGACTACCATTATATTTTTTATTGTATAGACGAAACCCAAGGTTGTACGGTTGATTTAGTGTTATGTTACATTACGTATCTTTACAAAGCATAAAATAAAGTAGCTTTTAGACGCTTATCACCATTTGGGCTATGTTTCAAGGAAGCTTTATGTACTTATAATACCCCAGTATTTTACAAACCATTATGGTAACATAGTGGTATTATTTATACTGCTCAGTTTTATACGTTCTATTAACACATAACATTTAACATTTAAAAACACAGGATTTTGTAAAATATTTACATTATTACAATTACAAAACAATACATTTTTTATTACAATTACATTATTTATATTTGTAAATATTTTACAAAATCCTGTGTTTTTAAATTTTCAATTCATAAGAATAGCGCTAGCAATATTCAAATGCTTGGACTAAACTCGAGAATACAAAATTACAATCCTTACAAGTAAGTTACAATGTAATACTGTATAACAACAAAGTAGAACATCAAAGTGGGATATATTTAAGTTTATTCAGCGAGTTGTTAATGTCCGAATAAACGTGTTAATTTTATTGGATGGGAGGCGACGTTTGGCTGACGTGACGCAGGTCGGTTTGAAGACGGTCACTCGACAATTGAATCAAAAAGGCATACGTGACCTGCCCTGCACCCGCAAATACATTATGTTAGTTACTTTATCTTACTAAGGCTGTGATTAGATGTGTTGAGTAAAGGTACTTTTATTTACAGTAACAGTAGTTTACAAACTGCAATTTTACGACTATTGTGTATTTATGTATAGCTCTATATATTTACAAATACTATAAACATTAGAACCATGTTATAGAATTCGAGACTATACTCGTATAACAAACGTCAACGCGTGACATCTTTAATAGCCATTGAGAATTTAGTGCAAAAGTGAACACAATGAAAATATTTGTTCTCGTTCATGAAAACTGTACCAGTCTAAGTTAACAGCGTTTGGACAAGTTATCTCAGTATACCTATATTAAATTTCCATACTAATATCAAAGTAACTCTATCTGCCTGCCTGTTACAATGAAATGAAACTTGGCATGGAAATAATTTTATTCTTGAGGAAGGACATAGCGACATAGCCTACCTTTTACAGCGATAACCGATCTCAGATCAAATAAAAAAAGGTAGATAACGCACGGCCTTGTTCTTGTTGAAGCAAAAAAAGTAGCGTAGTTCCAAGTAAACACACACGTTAACGCACACACATGCTGTCGTTATAGTAACCGATGCATACGCGGGCGGAGCAGCGAGCAAAATGTAGTAGTCGTAAATGAAAAGGATACAATTTTGTATCACTCAAACGTGATATCATACTGAACGAATCCTTACGTTGTACGAATGTGTACGACATGAGTACCAAGAACATGTGGAGACACAGTAACTGTTGTTCCAGGAACTTATTCTTATGCTAGAAATGGGTTGATGTTGTCAGCATGTCAAAGGTAAAGGAAACTGTTAAGGAACGTTATCGCAAACGCTATCGTTGGCTTTCAAATAAAGGACTTTCCTTTAATATTAAATGAGGCATTAAATGAGTAAGCTATTGTACTCTATGTATTAATGTATCTGTGATGATTTTATAAGAACCCTTGTAGTATTAGACAAACATGTGTATAAAATTGTATGTTTATTTTTAATTGTATTTATGTAAGGAAAGTAAAACGTGTGAAAAACCTAATTATTCAATTACTCGATCGTTTCCTATGGCATCCTAAGTTAATCTTAACGTGAGATCAGTGTTACATCTTATAGCATTCATCATAACATACGTGATATAACTAAATGGGCTGCCTGTAGTAATCCCGGGTAGCTTCCGAGTGTCGTAATCAAATCCTGTCGGAGCGAGAGTCCTAATCGAGGCAGACCACGCTCTACCTCCATCAAATCGGGCTAAGGAACACGAGCCGAATGTCACAGAGACAGATAAGTGCAACCGACTGTATCCGACACACGACCCGGGAACGACCCAATGACCGATCTTCATATCGGAATAAGGCGTTTCAAAACGGAGAGATTTACAGGTCGTATTTCTATCTATATTCTATTCTATCAATTTAGTTTTCATTTATGGCGTCATTCCCAAGGTTTTACTTTGAATTTATTACGATAGTAGATGAAAACAAAGTTAAAAAGATTATTCTAATTTCAAGTATTTTACAAGCTTTTTATTAACTTGCAATGTATGTATGTATGTATGCTTGTATGTTCGGGTGGAATCTTGCAACTCAATTTTGAAGCAGATATCTTCAACCGATTTTGCATAAATTTTGCAAGCATATGTATACAGCGTGACAATACAATATTATAATGACATGAAGCTGATCTGATGCTGGAGCTGGAAGGTGGCCCTAGGAACTCTGTAAAGAAACGTCGCAGCATCATCGAGTTTGGACTCGTTTGATTCGTCTCGAGGAATTCCAGTAAAAGCTTGTTTTTAAAAAGCTTTTTAATTTAATTTATTTTATATACGTGTGTTTTTTACATATCTACATTCGGATTTCATTTCGAATGTGTTACTTAAAGTACTTGTAGGTGACTTACTTGGGTGGTTGAGGAGGCAGGAATTGTAACCCAGAGCTTGAGATAAATCCTGGTTGAGGCTCAGAGCTTGCGGTCGTTGGTTCAGCGGCGGAGTCACGAACAAGTCAATTTGTGCGGAAAAAGGGATATAGGAGACACTCGCGTTTTCTATTGTTTGTCTAGCGGTTTAAATCGGTGTATTTTACACTTGATTTATGAGTATAATTGCGAAGGCGTAGCGTGGCGCGCGCGCACAGATTTTACCACTCTTTGCGACGAACCGAGTAGGAGTCCAAGATGGACGCGGGAATATGTAAGATGCGGGGTAGGAGGGGGGAGAGGGGTGTGTTTTATGCGTTCAGAAATGTGTACTGATTTATTGTGAAATACTTAAATATGAGAATACTATAATGTAAATACGTGAGTAATAAATATATTTAATTAGGGCGTATACGGCGTATACAGTACTCCAGCATAAAGTGTAATTAGAACTAGAGAACTTCATCATCTTTGTAGCCTTTATTATTTCCAAGATTAATTGGGGCGGCTACTAGTTCAACCGCTTTTACCTGAATATCAGTTTTTACACGGAGCGACTGGCATCGGACCTCCGCAACCCTGAGGGTGAACTGAATTCGAAGGTTGAACTAGTTTGTTAGTATATTTGAGGGAACTGACTCCCCATTAACGATTGTCATAGGTGTTTAGAACAACCGGGACCGACGGCTTAATGTGCTCTCCGAGGCACAGGCGGGAAAAACCTCCATATTTCATACTCCGGGCTGCTATTGAGAATTTCTTGTAAGAAAAATCCAACAACAGTCCGACCCGGGAATCGAACCCGAGACCTCTTGATCGGCAGTCGCTTACGTTAGCCGCCAGACCAACGAGGCAGAACTAGAGAACTTGAAAGTACGAATTCTCTATTTATTATTTCTTGTAATAGCGCTAATTATATGCTACACTTATTCGACTTAATTTTTGATAAATGTAATAATTAAACAAAAAGTAGCTAGAGCATCAGATCTGAAGGAAATTAAAAGTATTTTGCGAATCTTAATAACATCAGTAATTAAATAATCGCCAGTGAGTAAAAGTCGCTAGTCTGTTTTAAGTAGCCTCGTGTGAGAGAAGCCTGCAATACGACCGATATCTACTTATTCTATAGTTTTTTAATATTATGAAATCAAATATGAATGTGAGTGTTTGTAAACATAATGAGTAAAGTAATTAATTTTTCATAGATAAGTACTAAATTAGAGTGTCATATAATAATAATTTAAATTAAAAAGCTTTTTAAAAACAAGCTTTTTCTTGAATGCCTCGAGACGAGTCAAAGAAGCCCAAACTCGATGATGTAACGACGTTTCATTACAGAGTTCCTATGGCCACCTTCCAGCTTCAGCATCAGATCAGCTCCATGTCATTATAATATTGTATTGTCATGCTGTATACATATGCTTGCAAAATTTCAGATATCTGCTTCAAATTTGAGTTGCAAGATTCCACCCGAACATACAAGCATACATACATACATTGCAAGTTAATAAAAAGCTTGTAAAAAGCAGTTTTTGAAATGTAAAATAAATGACTTTAAAAGGAGTCAAGCCGCGGGAAAGAGGTATTATGTTGGAAGGAGATTTCAAAAGAGAATATTTTAAAAGGGGAATTTCTTGATTTTTAGCATTATTAGCCTATTTTTAGCACTTTAGAGTTGTATTAGTTCAGATTGACATTATCTATTTCTAAAAGTAAAATTCCATGATACCAATTTGGCGATACAAAGAGTTGTCGACAATGAAGATAGAAAATGAATATAAGTTGCTTTGATTGAAGTCAAAAATAAAGGAATCTTTGAATTCAAACTAATACTTTTTGAGATTAACGCGTTCAACCAAACAAATACTGTGCACCTTTATAATAGTGGTATAGATTTATATATTATAAAACATTTTCAAGTCTTTCCAAAAAGTTTACTGTAGCTCGTAAATATTAAAGACACTTAGTATTGAGTGTACGTTTCTAAACAATTGTCTTGTCGTTTTGTTACGAATGTACTCGTATATTGTCAACGACAACAGGCGTCGGGCCCGGTGCGGCGGGAGATTCGGCCTCCTGCAACATATTTCACTACATAAATCATAACTTTATTTCCTCTCGCTCATGGATGCCGACTTGAGAAACGAAGTGTCTTTGAAATGGCTTTAAGAGTTCCCGTATGTCTATACCGCAACAACGGAAACTCAAATTCAATTAGGCGTAGAAAACCTGTAAGAGCTGACATTATTTTGTTATGTTACGCATTATATTGTATTTCATTTAAAACATTCTCATAAAGCTACAATCTTTTTCATTATTTTTACCTTTTACGGAATATTATGTGCAATTGAACAAACAAAACAAAAATAGATTTTTTTGAGTATTGAAATTCATTTAATAAACCACCTACCTACATAGTAACTACACAACTTCAAACATTCTTGCAAAATGACTGCATGTATAGCCTAGTGGTTAAGCGGTCGCTACGTTCGCTCCGTCGCTCCCTAATGCGCCAAATATTGTGGGTTCAATCCCTACATGGGACAATACTTTGAAGGCCACACAAAATTTTGTTCTGAGCCTTAGTGTTATTTTGTGTCCGTTTCATGTATGTTTATAGCGTCTCCCGCGTCTCAGATACATCCTGTTAATGCAGGAAGAATTATTGAAAGCGACTTTATTCATTTTATAATCAAATTAACTACAAACAATCAATGTTTTTTTTGTATTATTTTTTATTACATATTCTGTTGTTAGTTTAACTCACCTATTGGCGGTTATATTCTTCGACATTATAAGTGTAAAAGAAAGTTCCTTAAAACTGCGGCAATGCAAAGGCTTCTCAATTTAACAAGTTTTTACAACAAACCCGTGGGAGAGCCACGCTTCAGCAAGAATGGGCCGGCTCGACCGTAGTGATACCACGGCCTCACAGAAAACCGGTGTGAAATAGTGCTTGCGCTCTGTTTCACCGAGTGAGTGAGAATACCGGAGGCCCATACCCCAAGCCCTCCCCCTATCTCCCCCCATCCCCCAAAGGCCGGTAACGCACTTGTGACGCCTCTGGTGTTGCGAGTGTCCATGGGCGGCGGTAATCGCTTACCATCAGGCGATACGTCTGCTCGTTTGCCGGCCTATTCCATAAAAATATTATTTTTTCCTGAAAACTACACACATCAAAAGTGTCTAGGGATCAAGCATTTTTATGCGGATTTCTTGAGATTGAGATGTGGCTTTGGCCCTGGCCTGCTCAGTCGCCAGACTTGAACCCGATTGAGCATGCATGGGATATGCTACAGAGAAGAGCTCTGCCGAATATGGAGGGTATCCAGTCGCAAGAAGACCTTTTTTTGTTGTTGCAACGAACATGGGCGGCCATTCCACAGCGTGATTTGGATGAACTCATTTTGAGTATGCCAAACCGATGTTCTTGTGTTAGTGTTCGCGGTAGAAACACGGACTATTAATTGTTTAAGTTACCTAATAAAATTTTAAAGAAAACTGTTATTTCAGTCTTTTTTTCGAACTTTAATGTTAGTGGTCCAAATGTCAAAAATCCTTTTATTAGGAAAATGGCAAATTTCTTTATTAATGCAAAGGTGACTTGGTTTATCGTTACTGTGACAAACGAAAACACTTTATTTGATGAATCCTTAAAGAAAATTTTAATTAATATCAATCAGGAGAAAAGTTATTGCAAAAATATATGTTGATCCCTAGACACTTTTGATGTGTGTATATTTGCTTATTATAAGACAAAAAGTATCTCCATGTCGAATGTCCACTACATAATACGTATAAAGAAAAGTAAAATATATTTTTATACAGTAGTCTTGCGTATCCAACCACAAACACAATATCCTCAATATCACGGAAAACTTGAGCTTACACGATAGAACAACAGCGTACCGTACTAATTTGCGATCATTTTAGCGGTATTTCCTGCCAATTAGGAGCGTTAAAACATCGTGGCGCCAAACAAAGGGAGCTGGGGCTCATGAATTTATTGTTAGGTTGCTGTCTTAAGTTATTTAAGTGTTCAGTACAGCGTTATACACGTACGAAACGCGGCACAGAATGCAGCTTCCTGCGACAATTTATCATGAATCTTTAATTAAACTTTAGCCATGACTGTTCGCAGTCTCATTGTGTTTCACAATAAATCTTATGTGTCGATTCCGCATTATTAATACCTGACTTGTAATTTAACAGCGCTTTTAAAACATTTTATAAGGTTATTTTGTGACCAACGCCGCTGTTTCATAGCCATGTCAGGCAGCCTACAATATTACTATTACTATTACTATACAATTATTTGTTTCACTAAGAGACTTGAATGAGAACGAAGTGTACCAAGGTTTGGAGTTACAAAACAAAACAATAGGTTTGGAGTCATTGCTGCACAGCCGTTAGCTAACCAATCAAATGTAGGTACTAAAATAAATCTTAAACTGATAAATATTCATTTCAGGCACTAACTTATTTGTTAGGCTAGAGATGATGTGGACAGATATCCAACAGAAAGTATTTCCGTAAACTGCCTCTAAAACCAAATTAAATGATGAAAGTTTTCAAGTTATTCCGAGTCCGTTTCATAATAAAATTACCTGTGTCAGTTCGCCAGTAGAATTCAATTTAGAACTTTTTGAATATTTTATACCTGTCAGAAGGATTGTTTTTTTAATTGATAGTGGATAATACATTTTCGGTCAAACAGGATTGTTTTAATAGTAAGTTAGGTATTGTTTACAGTCTCAGGGTCAATTTCTGTTATAATTAAGCTTTTTAATATAAATGGTGAGTGCGAGACCGGAGGCCCAAATAGTCTAGTCAACAAGTTCCATACTTGTTGACTAGACTAAAAGATGCAGAAGCATCACTAGGCCGCCATGGTGTGGGTCGCCATACTGCATTGTCTTCATTCGCAATGATTATGGTGACCATCACTCTTGGATTCTGCTAATGCTTTCCATCAGGCACAGTAGATTCATTGTGGCGGGCAATACATAAAAAAAAGAAATTTCTAGAGTAAAGTGTATGATACGTATCGAAATATTTAATGCCCTTTAATTGGAGTAACGAGTTATTTTTAACCGACTTCCAAAAAGGGGGAGGTTTTTTTTTCTATGTATGTTCACCGATTACTCCGTCAATTGTGGACCGATTTTGAAAATTCTTTTTGTATTCGAAAGGGTATGCACCCGAGGTAGTCCCATTGCCACCATATCAGGATCTGATGATGGGATCCCAGGGAAATCGAGGAAAGCCCTCATTTTTCGCTGATGATGGAAGGTGGAAGGTACAACTCCTCAACGGTTAGGATTTGGAGGATAATTCTTTCAATTTCATACGTATCTAAAGACGTATACTTTCTAGTTATTTAGGTGAGCTGATGATAGAAGGTTAAACTCTTCAACAGTTAGGGATTAAAGGATGATTTTAATATTACACATACGTATAGACCTTAATTTGTATTCTTTCTGTTACTCATATGGATCGTTTTTTGAGTAGACACCCACTAAGGAAGGAATTTTGGAATTTCTACCCCTAAGGGGATGAAATAGGGGTTAAAGGTTTGTACGAAAGTTCGTCATTTTTTAAGATAGAAACATGAAACTTTATCTTTGGGCTACTGATAAAAAAATGTATTTAAGCGTTTCTGTATATTCTACCCCTAAGAGTGTGAAATATGGGTTGAAAGATTGTATAATAGTTCGTATTTTTTTAAGTTAGAAACGTAATCCTTTATTTTTGGGCTACTGATAAAATTTAAAGTTATTTGCATCAGCAGAAATTTTATGAAATAGTTCAACTTACTACTTACCTACAAGACTGTTTGCACTAAACTGAAAAAAAAAACTTTTTAAAATAAAAACGACTTCCAAAAAAACATCCAACGAAAACTCCCTGCCAAAAACACTAAAAAGAGTTTTCGTTGGATGTTTTTTTATTTTGAGAGTGTAGGTATAGATAAATATAGTTTGTAAACATATGATCTTAATCTGTGAAAATGTGCCCTGTAATCGAGTCTTCATATTACATACGTTCATAGTCCAAACTTTGCGTAATTTTTGTAACCCATTAATATTAGTCGTAATCATCAGTATCAACATCGTATATAGGGCTTGTGCCAAGTATTCCTTCTCTTTGCAGTGCTGTTGTCTTGAGTAGCTCGCTCTATGAGTCGACTCATTATCAATAGCCTAGCCGTAAATAGTGGGAGAGCCACGCTTCGGCATGAATGGTTCGGCTCGACCGGAGTGATACCAAGGCCTCACAGAAAACCAGTGTGAAATAACGCTTGCGCTGTGTTTCACGCACGGCAGCGCACTTATGACGCCTCTGGTGCTGGTAGTCGCTTACCATCAAGCGATACGTCTGCTCGTTTGCCCCCTGTTCCATAAAAAAAGTAGGTCTCTCCTTATCAAGGAAGTTTTGGCCTATAATGTCACGCTGGCCAGAAGACAAGTAGTGTTTAATGTATATTCCTAGAGTATAACCGAGTCCATTGCAATGAACTCACAAGTGACGGAAAACCGAGTGGAACATTTTCCTTCATCTTGAGTCTCGGTGAAGAGATGTCGTGTGGGGATTTGTAATTGAAAATAAAGAAAAAGTATCAAATTGACGTAATATGCATATTTACTTAGGTAAATTCATAAATTACATTTATTTACAACAATATCAACAAACGATTACAATAACTAATATACATTTTCCTATGCGTAACAGATAAGCTATACATCATATATAAATTTCTACACAAATTCTATACATACATACGTACTACAAGTATTGCGTACCTATATCTTTTATGTAATGTTCCCTATAACAAATAGACCCAACTTACCCTTTTAGCCGAAAAATAATACAACATTATAGGCCTATTCCACAATGTAAATAGACTTTTAGTGAATCAGTATTTATTTCTATATTCCTAAAAGTTAGAGTCCATCTTCTGAGATATCAAGATATAACCAAGGTGTCAAAAACAAATTTAAAAAACCTAAATTATTTTTTAAATTAAATTGATAGCAACCACAATTCGTCCTTTTCAGACAAATAAAAAGATAAAGCCTCGTAGTAATCGATGTGTCCCAATTTTGAGGAGATCCATTAAAATAGAACTATGGCCACTATAGAATGATTCTTAAAGTTCAAAAATGAACAACTAGGGGTATGGATTGTAGGGTTGTCTTCAAGCATAAATATTTTACGCCTTAACTCTGTACCCTTTATGAAATGCAGATAGTTTTAATTGTTATTTCTGGTAATAGTTGATTGTATAAATTTGATGACCAATAAAAATTATTATTTATTTTTATGATAATTTTTTTGGTAACAGTTTTATGATGCATATTTTTTTATATGTCCTTGGGGGCAGACGCGTCACCTGATATGGTAAGAGATTACCGCCGCCCATGGACACCCGCAACAACAGAGGCGTCACAAGTGCGTTGCCGGCCGTTGGTTTACTTCTTAAGCAATAACTGAAAAGTGTCTTGTTTTCTCTAACATAACATAAAATAGAATAATTTTACTGTTATCGGTCCTTATTTTAATTTATAAAATTAAAAGATGATTGACCAAAAATTATTTTAATTTTATAAAATAGTTAAAAAAAAAATGTGGTGTGATATGATTTGCCATCTGCTTTTAAAATCTAATAATTGATTCAATTTCACAACAAAACCAAACTCAACTTTCTTCAGCCAATCGTTTTTCCAAATGCGATCCAAAAGGCACTAGATTTTAACATTATAATAATTGTCGTTTCTTCCAAAAATCGTTGTAGTTGAAATTTATGAAGTAACCTTAACAATTTTTTTGTAATAAATATACATTAAAAGCTCATAATAAACACACAAGCAACGATAAATTAACAACTTAAATAAGTTATACTAGCTAATACAGTGTTCAAGTTTATACCTATTTATAATTCGTCAAACATTATACAGAAGAATATGCAGTCAGCGACATTTTTATACATTTATGTTTTTACATCGTACACAGAAATAGAAAGAAGTGGTAATTTGTACAAACATCTTGATATATATTCTCAACTTCCAATATCGCAAGCAATTAAAGTGATTACGCTGTAACAGAGCTCTGACTTAATATAAACATATTAAGTAATCCAATTGTACTTCACATCAAGTTACAAAGCTATTAAATAATCTAACATCAACGCCAGATTGTCTTATGTTATTTATATTTTTTTTTTTAAAAATGTGTAAATTAGGAGGATCTCGGTTGTAGGAAAATTCTGGTGAATTACTTTTCTGGTACCCTAAACAATATAAAATCTTATACGTGTTATTTCGATAAAACCCCAATGAAACACGTAAAACTAAATATTGAATATTGCAATTTTGAAACAAACATGTATTCTGTATTCTTTGAAATCAAAAATTTGTATAAAAAAAGACTACACTAATTTAAATCTCAACAAACCAAACATGATAAAATATTATAAAATAATTGTTAAATAACAAATCAGTAATCATAGTAAGATATTGACAATGTAGTTACGACCTAACAAACAATGTTATTAAAGCTTAAAATAAATATAATTTTGCAATTATTCAAAGTAATCACAGTTTTTTTATTCAACAAAATTGTTGAAATTCATTGTTTATGACACAGACTTTACGGAAGCGAGACATGCGCTTACATATTTTTGCTTCCACTGCTATTACTCTTTTAACTAAAACTCTCAGATCCATTTCTACTATCTTAAATAGCAGGTTTCATTCTTACAAGTTAACTGGATTGCATAGGGTTGCTAAAGTCAACTTTAGGTAGATATTACAAAAGTATTATTTCAAAGCCAACAATTTTGCTACACTTTTAACGTAAAAGTCAACGATTTTGAGGCTACACGAAACATATTGAAATTAAAATCACAGTAATGAAAGAGATAAAAGAAATCAGAACCAACACGTTCAAAAACGATACACATAATATTTAATTTGGTTACTATTATATATATATTTCTTAATTTATTTTTTAGTATTTTTTTCTAAAGAGAGGGTTATGTCCAGCAGTGGGATGTTAAAGGCTGTTAATATGACACAAACTTTTTTTATAATCTGTGAGTTTTCAGCTGAGCTGATGAAATAAGTTAATCTAGATGTTCTCAATGACTATTGATACACATGACTATTTAACACCAAAGTAATGGAAATAATACAAGCACAGTTTGACTACATTTTAGAACCAGTTTATACCCAGAGATGTCTTTAGCGCACAATGATTCTATATTTACAAATATGAACACATTTTTGGCAGTTATTTTCGTCCTGGATAAGTAGAATTTACCTGTGATTTTAACTTCAACCCATAATCGATATATACATGTCATCTTATTATATCGCTATGCTCTAGATATGCTCGCGCACGCTATGCTCTGACTTTTTCAGTTACTAAAACAATCTTTACTCAAATAAAATTTTCTATGATTAATACACAAAAAGTAAACTGAGAAAACAATAGTATTTATAATTGTCAATTAACAACAACGAATGCACGTAAGTAAGTTAGTTTATCATCGACATATGAGACTTTCCTCCCTTGCTGCGCAAGCCCCGTGCGGTGGTGCAAGAAACAGCTTTCCATTTGCGCACGCGCATAATTGGTAAATATTTTGATGGTGAGGATCGTGTGTATGAGGTGCTGAAGGAGGCAATGGAAGTGCTGATTTCAGCTTCGGCATGTATATACTCGGTGCGTCTAGCCGAATCTGTGGATGATAATAAAATAGTTACAATTTCAGTACCAAAGTATTCACACTCCTTACATTTTGCAATTTATGTTTTAATTTAAATGGATTACTTATTAAATCCATCTTTCAGTCCATGACATATATAAATAGTGTAAGTATATAGCTAAAAGTCGTACAAGCAAAAATACTAGTTTTGTGGGTTTAGTTTATTTCAATTTCAAAGAAAATAAATTAGGACTACATAGTACCTTAATAAAACATTAAATTATAACGTGTTAAATGTTGTAAGAATGTATCAATAAGTAAAATATCTTAGTGAATAATATATTAATAGAATTACAATATAATAATTGGAATAAAAATGTTTTCTATGACATGATTTTCTTATTTATGATGTTTTCATACGGATCGAATCAAACCTTTTAAGTTTTACTGCTGACTGTACATTGGTTCACTATTGTAGGACAAGTTCAGGAGTATACAAAGCAGTTTGTTAGAGACAGAAATGAACAGTTATTATTACGTGCTCACCGAGCCAGCGACGGATCTGAGTCGGAAAGTAGTGAGGCAGCTGGCGCTGATGTCGCCGGCACGGGACTCCAAGACTATGTTCTGTGCCGCGTGCATCTCTAGAGAACGCGTCGGTGATTCCAAACTGTACACAACATAAGAATTTCAAATAACGTAAGCTAATGTAAGTTTATTCTTTCTCGTCTAAATTGCATGACCGAAAAGAAGAAATGTTGAACAAAAGTAAATATTTAAATATAAAAAAACATGACTTTTTTTTTTGTAGATGTGCAAAATACTTTCAATTAACTGTACATAGTCAGGGGTACAAAAAATACTTTATTCATCGTTACCAGTTTTCGTATAAAAGTCATTCTTGTATCTTTTAGCGGAAAACTGTTTACGAGGATTATAAGTGTCGTTTAATAGAACATAAGAAGTACTGCCTAACCGTTATCCGAACATAATTCACAAAAGAAAGTAATGAAAAAGTATTGGTATAGCAATTAATTTACACGTAGGTAATAAGACAAAAACATGAACAAAAAAAAATTGTAAGGGAATAGAATCTCTAATAAAATAGACTTATTTCATTTAAACTCTACTACTCGTATGTAATACTAGAAACTTGCACTTACTAGCTAATACGAGTATAAACGTGTTACTACCTACTACTACTACAAAATAATTTGATTCATTAAATCTAAATGAATAATATGAAATCGGTTTACCGCTACGACACTCTAAACATTTTTTTTTTTAAAGTAACTGACTCATTTATCTACTTCATAAATCAATCGTGTAAATAATTATAGACAAAGAAATCTATTTCAATATCTAGTGGATAAAAAAATGGTTCATCGTATCTACTTTGATACTATAGAAAGGCTACAGGTAAACCTATTAACCTTTTCAAATTCCCTCTAAATCCGGCTTAGTGTCGACCACAGTTTACACCTAAGGGTTTTCTAACGAAAATGTCCATTAAAGTGCAGCTTTAGATCGGACAACAAAGTTTGATAAGGCTTTTGACTAACTTATGTTTGACTAATGAGTTCTAACCAGGGTGGCGGCGAGCGTTGAAATACGCAAACATACTTACACGAGTGGTTTTGAAGGTGGAGCTTTAACTAAGGGCGTTTGCGCTGCGGTCTGTATAGTGACTCCGGCGGGGCTGGATATCGTGAGCGTGTCAGCTCCAACTGTGACTGAGTTCTGCCCCGCACTCAGGAGCATTGCCCCTCTGGCGTCTCGTACTTCTAACCGTGCAATATTTACCTCCAAACGGTCGTGGCCTGTAAATATTACTTTAATTAAAATATTACAACAAATGCTATATAATTAAATTTTAATTGAAAAATGTAAAACCATATCCGTAAGCTGTTTCGAAAAACTATATGGAGTGAGTAAAGAACTAACCTAGATATAATCTACTCTGCAGCATTCCATGCGAATCTCTAGTAGAAACAGTGAAATTCCGCGATGCTTCCAGGTAAATTGGATATCCTCGGCGTGATTTAATGGTCGATGCAAATAAAGAATCCAACATCAAAGCTTGTCCCAAAAGTTGTAGACCGCCTGGCACTATGCGCAGTTGACCCATTCCTTCCTGAAAAAATATTAATGAAGTGAATAATAACAGTCGAATAAATTAATTTATACATGTCGTGAGATACTAATAGTAATTCATTAATTTAACTAAATCATTGAATCAGAAAATATATTCCAGACGGTGGTTAATCTACGATTCTCGGATGAGAGTTTGTGGGCACGTGGGGTGTATTATCCTAATTACTTTGTAGGTAAATGCAGCATACAAATTTGCCTCATGCTTACTTCTTTTTGCACGTGATAGAGAAAAAAACATATTCACAATGCTTTAAAACAGGAGTTACGTCAAAATATAAATTTGAACTTGTCATCCCTATTTGCAACTACCTCTATTTCTTACCGAATTAAAATCCAGAACTTTGAGAACCCAAAGAGTCAATGCCAAATTGATGATCATCATAATCATAAGCGTCATGACAAAGATATAAAGGCATTTTTTTCTCCAGCCATATATTCCCACTTTGAATTGGCTATTATAACTGTTCCTGATCGAGTCTGCTTTTGTCTCCCTACCGGTATTGTTGTGTAAGATTGGCTCGGGGGTGATCTTGTCAGCGTAGGGTATCCTGAAAGAAAATTTGTTTTTAAGACAATTGACTTTTTCTAATGGTCTCGTTTTAATTGTTTCGTGTTGCAGAAAGCTAGACCTGTCTTATTGTTTATTATTACTAAGCCGTCTGGTCCGCGTCATGTAGTAGACCAAAGCCTCATTACTAAGGAGAGGCATATGTCCAGCAGTGGACTGTTAATAAATGATTATTATAGTTTTGAGGATTTCTGTAATCCTTGTTACAAAGATATCAAGTATAGATACGTACTTAAAATTTAGAAATAACAGAACCTGATTATCTCAGAGATTTACCTACTGCATAGACCGTAAAAAGTTTGTATATTAAGTTGTTTAAATGTTGATTTTCTATCGTTTTATTTGCATATGAGAGTCCATGTTATTTACTTCAGTTTAAATGCACCACTTGTATAAGTGATAAGTATATCCTTTGTACTAGTCTACCAAAGTAAATGTTGTTAATTATACAAGCCGAGTGTCAAACAAATACATTGTGTTCAATTAGTTACCATGAAAAATTAACTACACTGCAATATCCATATATTCATTGAAAAAATCAAATACATGATCAAAAGAGTGAGATGCTTTGTTTTTTTTTTATAAATAACTGCTGCACTATGAATATTTCTGTGTCGCGGGGGACTAACATACATGAAAGGGACACAAAACACACCTAGACTCAGCGAGGTGGCCGCTTAAACTACGACGTCATACGTACTGATAAATTTTATTTATTTACTTATTTAATCGTGGACAAAGCATTGCAATTTACATTTAGTAAATACGAATTACTTGTTTAAACCGTAGAGGTTTTAATGCGAGTGGGAGTTCGTTATATCAACAATTTGAAGAATACTCTACTCCAGTATGAGCTTACATTATATTCGTGTTAGGAGGTAATTTGTCATAATTTTAAGGTAAGGCTGGCCCGCTACTATGCCGCTGTATATTTCGGTTTTACTTTGGACTTCAAAAATTAAAAATTAATAAAATTTCTAAACATTTCTCTAGTAGCGCAGAAAAGCAATAAAATTTATGTCGTTATGTAAAAAACTGCGTGACAACCTATGAAAAAATGTTTTTTATGAAATCTGACCATATATTTGATTTTACTGTTGCAAAAAATTTTGTTCAAAACCTTAAAATTCTTAACCTCATAGACTTTTTTTATAAAAGTCATTGGTTTCGTAAGTCAAGGTTTTCCCTCACTGTTGTATCAATGTTGAAATCAGCAAAGCCTAAAACTTAGACCGTTAACGCAACAAGTAAATAATTTATTCGATATAAGTAAAGATCGTTTTTTTATTAATGATCACGAGAAAAATTGTTGTATTCCTAAGAATTTCAACACTTCGGCATTTGACTTTTTTTATTTTGTAATCTTATGTCTCTTACAAGATATAATTCTTTATATTTCATTTCAATACAAGATGGAAAATCTTATAACCAGTTAAAGTCAAGAAGAAAATTTGTTAAAGTGCGGCTATTCTATTTCAAGCTTCGCTTAATGGAGGCTTGGGTCTCGCAGTATCGTAGCGCTGACATATTATTATATTACATTTGCTCTTAACTTTGAATAACTTTATATACGTTGGTTTAAAAATTATATACGTTGATTTAAAAATTATTGTTTCGATTTTTTAAATATAATATTTATTCAAAGTAAAATTTGTAAGTGAACATGACCCTTTTTCTTACCGTTATTTATTTATTCAAAAATAAATATATACTATAAATAAAAAATAATTTATTGTGGATGTTTGATCCTAGTAAGAGAACTTTTTACCCCTCATAACAACTTATCTTTGAATGTCCAATGAGTAAGAAAAACATAAATTGATTTAGAAAATGTTCGTTACCACACTAGCTGTTTATTATAATCTAGACATTCAAAGTAGTACGATTATAAAGTTTATTTCAATCACCCAAAAATATCAACATAAAATATATTTTTGACATAACCAAACAAACAAGAAGATTTGTACTAAACCTACCTATCCGATATTCGTAAAACTAGCCAACGTCAGCCGTCGCGGGTCTTAAATTTATCCGGATTCTAGCACGACAAGGCAATGCACGTTGAAAATTTTTACCAAGCTCTCGCAGACCGCATGAGAGAAATATATTTACAAGTATATAGCAATATACAAGACGAGACAGTGCAATTGCCCATTGATTCTTCTTAAATTTATTTAAATGTGAGAAGTTGCATATTGATGAAGATGATACTCTACAGAGTCTACAGTTTAAAACTTTGACTCTTAAATATTTTCCTTGTAAGTTTCTTTAATATATAGTTGAGGGAAAAATATATTGTGTTTTGACAATTTAATGTATGGTCCAGTAGAAAATTGCATTAATTACAAGTAAAAAAAAACAACGGGTTGCACTCCGGGTTTTTTTATTATATGGTTCAGTTAATATATGGTTCAGTAGAAATTGGTATTAATTACAAGTAAAAAAAAACAACGGAAAAAACACCGGGATTCACTTCTGCCGGCAGGAGTTTTCAGTGATTAATCACTATTGAAATTAATAAAACAAAACATAGATATTTACATTTGAAATTATTTGTGTCAAAGATTTTCTGCTGTTTATAGTTTACTATTGGCTATTAACCAAAACTTTTATTTAAGCTGAATAATCTTCAAAATAAACTTTACCATCGGACAATGTTTCACATGTTTGTACAAAGAAACCTTTTAGAAAACCGGTATCTAAGATATTTTGTTAAAAATAAAATCTGTGTGAGAACATCCAAACACTTTATCTCGCGGTCCACTCTCCCAACACGTTTGGAGGGTTTACGCGGCATTAGAAACCAATTACAGGAATAATACCTCCTGGTTGGTTTGCCTTTTTACTTCATTTTTTTAGGTAGATCACCGGCAAAACATGGTCACATAAGAGTAAAAAATTTATCCAATACATTTTTTACTTTAGCACCAATGTATTTTTTTAAACCGTAGTTGTTTTACGCATTATAAAATTTTATAACCGTAATTTTATTATAAATCACAACGAATATTCTAAGAAGCAATCCAGATTTTAGTTTGCATTTAAGAACTTTTTGTGAAAAATACACATATCTTTCTTCTATCGAGGTTATTATAATGTTAATATAAGCCTTTCGTAAGGTATTTGATGAGAAAGCCCTTTTTCAAAGTAAATAAATAAATAAATAAATATTTTGGACATCTAACACACAACGCCATCTAATCCCAAGCTAAGCAGAGCTTGTGTTATGGGTACTAGACAACTGATACAAATACATATATACTTTTTTTTTGTAAATACATACATATTATACATAGAAAACACCCAAACTCCGAAACAAATATTTGTAGATCATACAAACATTTGTTCCGACCCGAGAATCGAACCCGAGACCTTATGATCAACAGTCGCACACGCCAACCGCGAGACCAACGAGGCAGTCATCACACACTTGCTTATTTCCATGTTATTTCGATGTACATAATATAATGTTAATAGTTATTAATGCAATCTTCCGCTTACGATTAGTTAACGTTACGATGTGTCAGCAATGCTTTATTATTGCATTAAATACATAATAGAGATAAAAGGTAGAAGTGGGGTGGAATCTAATAAATTCTCTGTACGGAAGCGTAAACGATGTACGCAGAGACGGGCACGTAGCAGCGCCTCGTAGAGAGCGCCGTAGCCCGTTGCCTCCCAGCTCGTAGCTCATAGCCGCTCTCGGTAGCCGGAGGGGCGCGTACCGCAAATGAGCCATATTAATCATCTCTCATCACGGCAGCTCGACTTTTGAGCTTCCTATGTTCCCAGATTCTCCTTAATAGGCTTACGTTTCTCTTCTCACTACAATAAATTAAGATAATAAAAAAAAACTTAACATACATACATCAATCTTTGAGAGTAAATATTTAAGAATTAATGCAACTCAAACCGTTTTCCCATATGTTTTGCACCAGGTAATTTAAAATAAGAATTATAATATAATTATAATAAATTTGTGTGCTGCACACTTCTCTAAGTGACAAATTCACTGTAAGCTAATGCTGATCTGTAAACAAGATTCCTGAACGTCTCAGATCTGGTCCTCACTCAATTCAAGGTTACAGAAAATATTATAGGATACGCTACTTCACCTGAACACTAATTCTGTACGTAAGGTCGATTTACAATAGGCTATCAAATAGAAATACTGGTTATGATTAGTTTGACAAATAGTGGGTTCACGTTGTTTATGCTATCACAGACATCTAGTAAATTGCTAGTATTAATACGAAATTTATATGAAGTACTAGGTTGGATAGTTTAGCCGCGTGTGCTAATTGAGCGTTTCAGCACGCGCTGGCGGACGGAATGCGCGCCCGCCGCACATTCGTTAGCCATATTCCGCTAACGAACCAAACTAATGGCTATTAAGTTGAATAACGTAGCACTTTGCGCCACGAATACCATACACACTACGGCTGACAGATGTTTTTGAGATTCACAGATACAGTCGCGGTCAGAAAGTACTTTTTATGTTACAAATTCATCATCATCATATCAGCCGTAAGAAGTCCACTGCTGAACGTAGGCCTCCCCTATTGATTTCCATTTCGACCGGTCGGTAGTAGCCTGCATCCAACGAGTCCCTGCGATCTTAACTAGGTCGTCCGTCCACCTTGCAGGGTCTTCCTACGCTGCGTTTGCCGCCTCGTGGTCTCCACTCAAGAACCTTTCTGCCCCTTCGGCTATCGGTTCTCCGAGCTATGTGCTCTGCCCACTGCCACATCATCTTGCTGACTTGCTCTGCTATGTCGGTAACTTTAGTTCGTCTACGGATTTCCTCATTTCTGATTTATGTTACAAATTAATTAGTTTCAATGTTGCACGGTTGGTCTAGTGGTTGAAGCGGTCACCACGTCACTCTCTACCGTGCCAAGTGTTGTGGGTTCTAATCCTACATGGAACAACACTTTGTGTGATCCACAAATTGTTGTTCTGAGTCTGGGTGTTCTTTGTGTCCGTTTCATGTATGTTTGTAAAGACCCCCGTGACACAGGATGTATATTGCTAATGCGGGCGTTGTCTTAAAAAAAAAAGAACGACTGCAGTCTAGCTAATTACCATTGACTGAACTATTTTAGCCAGATTTAAAGAGAGCTAATAATATCGTTCTAAAAAACGAAAAGAAGAAAGAACTGTACGCACTAAACTTTATGGTTTGAAGTAATTGTAGAGCAAATCACTTAACATTTAAAAATATTTATCACTCATTCGTCCCATATCTCTCTTCGTTCACCGATATACATTTTGGTTTTATTAATATCAACTTTATATGAAAGTGTGTCCAGATATTTTTGGTTACGATTATACCTGCGTTGAGCTGGCTCAAATTTTCACAAGCTTTTTGCAGTTATAAATATATTCATATTTGTATTGCTCTAAAACTCATAGGTCACATTTATTGACCATCTCTTTGATGCTTTGATAACAAGTAATCTGATGCAATATTTTAAAACTGTGTGTCCTAAAAACTAGAGAACTTGGTATTATTATTCAATATTTTGTATCGTTGTTGTCAGTTTTTAGTTTATTGTAAATTTTATCAATAACTAGCTTTCGTCCACGGCTCCGCCGGCGTGTATGTCGGTTATCGCTGTAAAAAATAACCTATGTACTTCATCAAGAACTAAAGTATGTCCATGGCAAATTTCATTTAAGTCGGTGCAGCAGGTTTAGCCAGAGCAGAGGAAAGCTTAACAGACAGACAGACAGAGATACGGAGTTATTTTCGAATTTATTAATAATATTTATTAATAATAGTACGGAAGTATAGATGTTAAACAAATAGTAAACCATCTATATCTATACTAATATTATAAACGCGAAAGTTTGCGAGTATGGATGGATGTTTGTTACTCTTTCACGCATAAACTACTGAACGGATTTGGATGAAACTTTACAGTAGTATAGCTTATACATTAGAATAACACATAGGAGATAACCGACATATACGGGGCGGAGCCGGGCAACCACTAGTATAATATAATAATGAAATCTTTTTTTGTGTCTTAGTCGGATAGTAAAAACGAGAGAGGATACTCTCACATCGCTAAACTTAGGTTTTATAAATAGTAGTAGGTATTTTTTCTCATCCGAAATTTCAATAATAAATATTTCGGACATCTAACACACAACGCCATCTAGTCCCAGCTAAGCAGAGCTTGTGTTATGGGTATTAGACAACTGATATAAACACATATATACTCTTTTTGTAAATATATACATTTCATACATAAAAAACACTCTTAAGATCTCTTAAGATAACTGTTATGACTATACTGTTTTTACATTTTATTTCGTATAAGATACCTAGTGTTCTTGACATCATCAAAGAAATGCATCAACAAGTAACCAACAAAAAGCAAAAACATACTGCAGCGCCATCCAACAAAGATACACTGAACTTCGAAGTAATAACTAATCTTGTATCGCGATATGAATAGTTCTCACGCCGATTAGCCTTTATTAAACTGTCGAACATCACCTTTGGGTAGCGGCCACGCATGATCACTTTGCCTGGTGGATTCTTCCTTTGTGTTGGAGGTACATGACACCCGTTCTTCTACATTTTTATGTCATTGATTTTAAATACAACGCTTATTAACTCTAACAGAACTAGCAATAAATTTACTTTTAAATACTCTTATCAGTCTCTGTAGGCCGTTATTTGATAATAAGAAAATCCACAACACTTCGGGCGTCACTCCACTGTAAGCTGTATAAGCTCAGACGATGAGAGATAGCAATAAATTAAGTTTTCAATTTGCCAATGACGCATCGCTAAGACTTGAAGCGAGCACCCCTTGCAATATATTTTAAAGGCGTCTGCCTGTATGAAAATTATCCTAACATTTTCTTGTAATGTACAATGTCAAGAGAGTGCTTAGATGTTTCAAGTTAGTACAATGATAATGAATAAAACTGTGAAACAAGACATAACTAAGTATTTTACGAGGACCCTTGTCAAGTAGTGTGACAGTAGGAGATTGATGTCGATGAGTTGTATTTTGTTATTGAAAATGTCTAGAGAATATTGCTAAATATGCAAATAACGTACAGAATTCATTAATACATACAGGACAAATATGAAGTCATTTTAACATTACTGATTAATTGGTTTCTGCAAACTAGGGTGCTAGGGTGCAGTTTATCACTGATTCAAACATCACGGCTAATAAAAGTGAGTAATGCATTTAAATTTTTTTTTAAACCTTATATTTCAGGACATTTAACACCCAACACCAACTAGTCTCAAACGCAGCAGAGCTTGTGCTATGGGTACTAGACAATTGATTTCAATACATTTATACTTTTTTTGTATCGACCGATCTGACCTAGGAATCGAACCTGAGAGCTCAAGCACAGTAGATATATACACTACCAGCATACACACCGAGGTAGTTGAAACGGAAAGTTAGGATAAGTAAAGGCAAGAAAAGAATTTGCTCCATCAAAAAACGAATAGGTCAGAAATATATCAGAAACGAAAGACTGCAGTTTTAAGCACAGGAATTTTTGAAGTCATTTATAACATATTAATTAAAATTGCAACGAGTTTATTAAATTATTGCATACATTTAAACCATCGTTTATTATTTGCATACCTACAACACTATATTGCAGTGGTTACCTATTTAAATGTTCAAATTATGTTTAGTTATGTACATTTCATAAATACAGAGGATGTTTAGTATGTAGGGTTGGCTGTTGGCGGTTGCATGCAGCAAAATGCATCGTAGTGCTCCATTATGTGGCCCATAAATCAAGTGCATTGAAATCTCCTTCCTCCTTCGTGTCCGTGAGCCATCGCCGAGCGACGGATATTTGAACCAATGCCCCACCGAACCGACAGAGCTACACGCCGATCTACTTCGTTACTATTACTAGCTGTTCTATCGCCCGTGCTCCACAGCTAAACACCAACACGGAAATCCTTATCTATTGCAGATTGTAAACAAATACATGAGCTTTTTGTACTACTCTGCAAAATTATGGGAAGTTCGCGGTGTTGTAACTTTTATAGCATACTATATATGTATATACACATCGGATATTGATATACATCGATATATAATATAGACAGCTGTTAAACAAGCTTATTTGTATCTTGCATATACATGCATATTGAAGATGAATATACCTAGACACAGAACAAGTGATCATACTCATAGTTGACGGTGAGGCTCTGATTTCACTTCGATCTAGACGGCCTTTTTGTGACGAAATATGGCTTTTCCACGTGATTAGAACACTGATTAGAAAAGCCACCGAATTGCTCTTAACATGTAGTTGTCTTTAAAAACTTTATGACATAGCACAAAAGACTATGAGTGATTTTCTTAATATTTTTATTATGTGTATTTATCGGATGTAAAAAGAAAGGCAATCACGCCAACTAAAAGTAGGAGTAGGTATCCTCGCATTGATTAATTGTTCTCTTACTCTTTCATCACTGTAAACAAAAATATATTTGGTCAATCGAAACAAAATTGTTGCATGATTTAATTTTGGCAACATTCCAAACAAACAGAAGCTGTAGTACTCGTATAGTTTAGTCCGTTTGAGTGCATAATGTAATATTTGATTACCACAAGAATATCACTACTATCAAACATGTAAAACTCTATAGCACAATCACACAATGGGGGAGGCACCGCCCGGCGATGTTCCGAGGAACATCCATTCACTCTGAGCTACTCAATGGCCTTTGCATGTTGCATTCTGAACCGCTGCATTCTAGTCGTGGTCTAAATTGCGTTAATATTTCTATCTCCAATTTGCTGCTCATTGACGGCTTTGAACCTATATTTGCGTATTATATTGACTGAGTGTTAACTGTGGTGGTAGTAGGTTTAAATCAAACATTTATTTCTGCTTATCAATTTCCTTAAGGAAATTAAGTGGTATGACCACCAATGACGCATTGTAAATGAGAGAAATAACAAATTTATTCACTGATTTGAAGTTTTTATTATCTTGAAAAAACACCAAGTGCGAGCTAGATATTAGTGAGCTTGTTCCTGATCTGAGTGGGAAATCTAATCACGTTTAGAATGATACTTAGCGATGTAATGACAACAAAAAATCTGAGTCATGATACTTCTTTATTAAGTTTTATTTACCCGTATATCATCTATGTGTATCTCAGTACATAATTTGGTGCATTTAGTATATCATGTAGTAATATTATGTTTGTTAGACACAACATTAATGACTATAAGAAAAACAGTGATGTACACAATATTAATACTAGAAACAAATCTAAACTCATTGGTACCTATCATCGATTACATAAGGTACACAACTCGTTCGAAGGTCTTGGTGTACGTTTTTATAATAAAATTCCTATACATGTAATCGACCCTCCTGTAAATAAATTGAAGCTAACTGTAAAAAGTCACCTTATTAGGAAAGCCTACTATACGATCAACGATTATCTAAACGACAAACAGTCATGGGCTTAAAGTGTCATTAGAATTTAAATAGATACACACAAACTTCTTTGTCTTTTAATAAAGCTAAATATTAACAAACCATTGTTAGTTGAAAGTAATGCGTGGCGATTATTATGGTAATTTAATTAGTAGTGATTTTTATCAGTATCTAGACTATGGTTTGTCATGCTCACTAAAATGTCATTGCTTGCGGTGTCGTCGTGGGGCGGGTCGTTTCCTTTCCTCTGATATGGCGAAGGAGATGATGGCTGGTCCATGCGTCATACTCGTGAACGGGTGCTGCTTGGGGTGACTGGTCGGCCTAGTCAGCGATTCTTTAGATAATACTATTATTCTGGTTCGTTCAACTGCAACCCTAGTCTCTTAATCCAGTCACGAATTATTTTCAACAGTAGATTTTGCAACTGAATGTAAGTGGATGTGCACCTTGTTTCTATTTTGTTCTATGTTTAATAGACTCAAACCTTCAACGTTATCACTGAGTGTTTTTTTGTTTTGTTTGCGCGTTAGATTTTGGAGCTTTTTAATAAAAGGAATTTCAGGTGGCAACAGCTTGCATACTGTTTACCTTACATGTAATACTAACACTATTGTACCTGAAAATCAGATTTTGAAAAAGAGTAGCCATGAGTTTCTTTGCCAGTATTCTTCTCATGAGCTCTACGTATTTTGGAAACTGGAAGTTATGGATCGACACAGGCAGGCAGTAGATTTTGGTGTTTTCGCCTAACTTACCTCGACAATACAGCACGTGCTGTGGCCTCTGTTTGTGTCGATCTATGATTTTAAACTATAGCTTCAATTTGACGTTCATAAGTGTCACTTGGTGTCTTAGATGAATAAATGATTTTGATTTGATTTGGAGAACAATACCCTATCCCAGTCTTCATGAGTCCATGACACACAATTTCGAGCGAAGCTAAGCCTGGCAACTCGATGTCCACGGAGTAATTTAGGGCCGCGTGCCGGGCGATGACTGTGTATATTCTGGTCTCTTGCCAAGGCTATCGAAGGGAATTTCTGTAAGCCATCCCTTCCACCTTTGCACTTGGGAAATAATCCGTTGGCCTATGACGCAAAGGAGAAAGCCGATCTCCTGGCAAAACACTTTGCGTCCAGCTCGACCTTGGATGACGGGGAACAGGAGCCGCCTACCATACCGCGGTGCGAGAGCCGTATGCTGGATATACAGTTTCACCAACGCTCAGTGCGTATAGCACTTTTATCCCTGAATATCCATAAGTCGAGTGGCCCGGATGGAATCCCCCCTATAGTGTTAAAGATGTGCGCTCCAGAGTTGGCACCGGTCTTAACGCGTCTTTTTCGGCTCTCCTACTCTTCTGGCGTAGTCCCGACAACATGGAAGGCAGCATTAGTCCACCCGATCCCAAAAAAAGGCGATGGCTCTAATCCGTCCAACTACAGGCCGATAGCCATTACTTCCCTCTTCTCGAAAATAATGGAGTCCATCACTCACATCACTATCAACTCCTACGGTATCTAGAAGATCATCATCTGCTTAGCGACCAGCAGTACGGCTTCCGTAAGGGTAGATCGGCTGGTGATCTTCTGGTATACCTGACACATCGCTGGGCACAGGCGATTGAGACTTAGGGGGAAGCCTTGGCAGTCAGTTTGGACATCGCGAAGGCCTTCGATCGGGTCTGGCAGAAAGCGCTTCTTTCGAAGCTCCCTTCCTATGGGCTTCCCGAGAAATTATGCGATTGGGTCACTAGCTTTCTAGCAGATAGAAGCATTAAGGTCGTAGTCGACGGTGAATGCTCTGATTCCATATCTGTGAATGCTGGTGTCTCGCAAGGCTGTGTGCTATCGCCTACTTTGTTCCTCCTCCATATCAATGACATGCTGCAAAATTGCGGCATTCATTGTTATGCGGATGACAGCACCGGCGATGCTTTTTACACCGGCCGCGCCAATATTTCTCGGGAAAACGTCATTGAGAGTCGAAACAAAACTTGTGTCTGAAGTCGAGACTTCTTTGGAGAAGGTCTCAGATTGGGGTAGACTTAATTTAGTCCAATTTAACCCCACAAAGACACAAATTTGCGCGTTCACCACTAAAAAACTTCCGTGGGTCGTATGTCCTCGTTTCGAAGGCACTCCACTATCTGCCTCAGCCAATATTGGAATTCTTGGTGTCGACATGTCGAGCGAAGTCCAGTTTCATGGCCACCTGGAGGGTAAAGCCAAATTGGCCTCGAAAAAGCTTGGTGTGCTCAACAGATCGAGACAGTATTTCACTCCGGCCCACCGCCTTCTACTTTATAAGGCCCAGGTTCGGCCTCACATGGAATACTGTCCCCATCTTTGGGCGGGGGCACCCCAATACCAGCTCCTCCCTTTGGACCGCATTCAATGGAGAGCGACTCGAGTCGTCGATTGCCAAGAACTTTCAATTCGGCTAGACTCTTTGGCGCTGCGTAGAGATGTAGCTTCGCTGTGCATCTTCTACCGCATTTATCATGGGAAGTGCTCCGAGGAATTGTTCGGACTGATTCCTGCCGCCTCTTTCCGCCATCGTCCTACGCGACAGAAGTTTCATCCCCATCATCTAGATGGTTGGCAGTCCTCAACTATGCGCTTTTCCAGGAACTTTCTGCCTCGCACAACAAAACTGTGGAATGAACTGTCGCCTGCGGTATTCCCGGACCAATACGACCTTCAAACCTTCAAGAAAAGAGCGTACTCCTTCTTAAAAGGCCGGCAACGCACTTGTGATGCCTCTGGTGTTGCGGGTGTCCATGGGCGGCGGTAATCGCTTACCATCAGGCGATACGTCTGCTCGTTTGCCCCCTATATCATAAAAAAAAAAATTAAAAAAAATTAGCAACGAGAAGTGTTCTGGAGGTCCACATAAGGAGATTTGCAATTTCTCAACGCTTGACTAACTAGAAAACGATTATCCCGTGGTTCGGTACATGTCTTTCTGCCAGAACCAGACCTTCTCTTGACGGAACCGGTCTCTTGATAGCGTTGCCAGGTCCTTTGAACTGTCGACCGACTCACATTTAGCCTCTGAGCCACGAAGCATTGGCTGCAACCTTCTTCAAGCAGCGCAATAATTTTGCTCGCTTTTATCACTTTATCTACCATTTTCGAGATTGCTAAACAGCAATAACAATACTTTTAAATGTCAAGGACATCAGATAATTTAATAAAAATTGACAAAAAGTTAATTAGAGTCGATATTAACTATAGGGAATTCGCGCCACAAAATGTAGTTAAAAGTTGTTTTCTTTGAAAACCAGGCTCAGTCAAAAATTTGAATTTGGAATGTACTCTTATAAACATTATGGCACTTTTATAACTGGCCAGTAACATGTTCAAATGATTAAAACCCTTTTTGGTATTTAATTTTTTACAGCCAGGAAGAAAATCGAAACCGGCCGTTTTTTTGCAAATGAGTGTATATTGCTTGTTTCAAGGTATTAGATTAAACTATACCATTTCCATTTCTTTATTTTCTCGATGACAGCTCTTTGTGGAAACTTGAACGAGCGTCTTTTTTACATTATGTATACATTATTTAATAAAAATATGACGCTTACGCACGTACAAGGTCATAGCAGATGGATGAAAACTCATAGGGATGGAGCTATCGATAAACGTAATACGATAACAGACCCGATATTTTTTTACAAAGTGTAAGAAACAAAACTATTGCCGGATAATTTTGTACAAATTTATTAACTAATATTACATTTCATTACAAGATGTAATTATATTATGTTGATTCTTTATTTATTTATTTTAATCAAAATCTGATGAATCGTCACTGTCAATCGATGAGCTCTCCCTAACATATAATATAAGTTCCTGTACTTCTATATTATCGAATGCCACATGAATTGCCCAATCCGACGCTATAATGTTTTACTTCCGCACATGCATTTTTTAATAAATCTAACATCTTGTTTGCCGTAAAAGGGGGATGGGTATTGTTTCGAGCGGCGTGTCCTTTGATTTGTGCCCATATTAGTTCTATAGCATTATACTGGCAAGAAGTCGAAGAACCCAATGACCACATTCGGCAGCTATTTCGTCGGTAATATATCTTTTAGGGAGGCTTTTTTTCGATTTTAAAATATTCACTAATTGTACTTTTAATAAAGTATTATCCACATTTTCGCCATGACGTTAGAGCCAGTCAATTATCTCTTGTTTTTTATTGGCCTGTGGCGGCATTTTATCGATGTGTCTGGAGTGATATGTAACATTGTCCATAACAATTATCGACGGTTCTTCCAAAAATTGCACCATTTCTTAGATTGCATCATTTCTTTAAACCATCCTTCGTAAATCTCTGCGTTCATTTCTTCGTGGTAGCGAGCCATAGCAACGTCGTGACGCTCCATCAATATTTTAAGTTTGTTCGATTTTTTATAAGAAAATCCAATTTATAACAAACCACATTCACGTAAAGAAACAACAAGGTTTTTAAGTGTTGGAATTTCTTTGCGCAAGTAATAGTCATATATATGACGGCGAATAGCGACAGCGTCGAAGTTGTCAACCGATGTCACACGACGTGGTTGGCGTTTTTCTTCGGCGTACGAAGCTTATTTTCCTGTGTGCCGCTTGTACCGGTAGTAATTTTTGAAATTGTAAGTCCACTAATTCCTAATGCGGCCTAAACACGCTCTTGCACTTGCGACAGTGGTAATAGCGGGCCACCATTTTGAACAAACCTTGATCACCAGTTCTCCCGCCTGAATTTTCAGAACAGATCCTTTAGGCATTTTGACATTTGACAGCTGGGCAGCAATCAACACGGAGGAACACAAAATACACAACGTAAAGTATGTATGGATAATGTGAAAAAACTCAGCGAACAGAAATGTAGTGACTTTAAAGCACGACCGTCTTGTTGCGAGTGACAGATTAAAACAAACACAAAATGGTGGTGGGTCATTGAGTGTTTCCAGTTTGCGAAAATATATTTCAATGATTTTGTTGTATTTGTCTTTGTTCAAAACATAATAAATATATGCGATCGATATCATTACTTATTTGGTCACAACACTACAATTATCAAATTAGAACTGTCATCGACAAAATAAAGAAATGGAAATACACACATCAAAAGTGTCTAGGGATCAAGCATTTTTATGCGGATTTCTTGAGATTGAGATGTGGCTTTGGCCCTGGCCAGCTCAGTCGCCAGACTTGAACCCGATTGAGCATGCATGGGATATGCTACAGAGAAGAGCTCTGCCGAATATGGAGGGTATCCAGTCGCAAGAAGACCTTTTTTTGTTGTTGCAACGAACATGGGCGGCCATTCCACAGCGTGATTTGGATGAACTCATTTTGAGTATGCCAAACCGATGTTCTTGTGTTAGTGTTCGCGGTAGAAACACGGATTATTAATTGTTTAAGTTACCTAATAAAATTTTAAAGAAAACTGTTATTTCAGTCTTTTTTTCGAACTTTAATGTTAGTGGTTCAAATGTCAAAAATCCTTTTATTAGGAAAATGGCAAATTTCTTTATTAATGCAAAGGTGACTTGGTTTATCGTTACTGTGACAAACGAAAACACTTTATTTGATGAATCCTTAAAGAAAATTTTAATTAATATCAATCAGGAGAAAAGTTATTGCAAAAATATATGTTGATCCCTAGACACATATGTTGATCCCTAGACACTTTTGATGTGTGTAGTATAGTTTCTATCACTTTTCTATTACAAGTAATAGATATGACAAGTTTGCACGTGCATAGAATAGGCAGCGGGTGTCATGTATGTGGTAATACCAAACCTTGCCTCAGAGACATGTCGGCCAGCTCAGCAAAATGTCAAAGGGAAATTGAAAATTAATTTATGCTCGTAAACCTGAAGCTTGTAGATTGAAAATCATCGTCATAGCTCTTAATATCTAGAACGTACTGTTCTAGCAGTTCTAACATTTGTTAGAATTCTCTACTTGCTTTATGTAACAGCGTCCATAGTATATGCTTCTAAAAAATAAAACTGGTGAGTCAGAGGTCATGGTTTCGATTAACCCCTAGTACAAATAATTATGTGATGACCGCGATCGTTTTGTTCTGTGTTTTCGTGTAATTTACCTGTAATATGATATGTGTATGTATACTATGTACTGAGAAATGTAACTACATATGTAAATATGTTTATCAGCAATTTGATAACCATTTTGATCCAGCAAGTTATTTTTAGGTGCTTACATATGAAATTGGCGTTTTGTATAGGAGGAATATAGAGACGTTATTTTTTGTAAAGTATATTTTAATTAATCAAAGTATGTCCCATTGTTATCTAGGCACTTTTGCCAACTCATAAGTAGTTCATTGATCCCTTTACTAAAAAAACCTTGGGGGTGAGAATCAATAAACTCTCAGAAGGCGGTTTGGACTGCCACATCGGAGATATTTTTTTGTCCTTGTAAGAAATTTCGGAAAGGACCAAGATCGCAGCCCCTCAGTTTAGTGGCCGTCTGTTGTGCAGTGTGTGGTCTAGCGTTGTCCTGGAGCAGCAGTGACCTAGAGTGATTGACCAGCCTCGGTTGTTTAATAGCTAGTTCTTCAATCATGGTTTGCAGTTGCTAACAATAGATATCTTCCGTAATCGTTTGACCAGATTTTAGAAAGCTGTAGTGAACGACACCGGCACTAGTCCACTAAATACTCGCAAGTAACTTTTTTGAGTCAATTTTCACTTGGAGCAACATTTGGCTGGCTCTCCATGGTTCAGCCATTGCGATGATCACTCACAGCAAAGCCTGCAGCCAACTGTGAAGTGGTTTACCATGGATCCATTCCCACAATAGCCTTTAATTCTTCACTATCCACTTCGGTCACCGGCCGTCCACGGGGCTTGTTATGAAGGTCGAAATTTCCAGAACGAAAGCGTTGGAGCCAAAAATGTACCGTGTTTAACTTGCGATACCAGCACCATACTATCAGCACCAGCACTGGCACCAGTACTACCAATGGTAGAACTCGTACTCGGAAATAAAGCGATATTTCAAGTTTTACATTGTGCGAGATGAGCGACGCCAAAGAAAAAACTAATGAGGAAAAAACAAATCAATGATTGTTTTCGAAACTAAAATATACCAGCTAAATGGATTTATGTCTTTGAATTGGGAATTCTCAACCAAAGAGGATATATTTCAGACCTAACATAACTTTTTTTATTTTTTATGAAATTTTAGGGAGCAAACGAGCAGACGTGTCACCTGATGGTAAGCGATTACCGCCGCCCATGGCCACCCGCAAAACCAGAGGCATCACAAGTGCGTTGCTGGCCTTTGGGGGATAGGGGAAGGGTAAGGGCCTCCGGTATCCGCACTCACTCGGTGAAACACAGCGCAAGCACTGTTTCACACCGGTTGTCTGTGAGGTCGTGGTATCACTCCGGTCGATCCGTTCGGCCCATTCATGCCGCAGCGTGGCTCTCCCACGGAAACAATCTAGACATCTTTCAGTCACGACCGTCTAATAATAATATTATAAAATCAAGAATTGAAATACTTAAGGATTCCTTTCACAATTCTAGTGATGTAAAATCTTAACACCATTAAGAGTCTCTAGTAATTCTGTTTACCTAGACAACGTCGTTGTTACTGTACAAATTTATTCTCGTCTGTTATCTTAGAACTACAGACGTGATTGTTTAATAGCTATTCTTTGTTACACCCAATTCAAATATGATACCCCGCATACGTGACGTGAAGTCGACGTACATGTAATATGGGGCTGAACGTACTCGCGGGACGACTCCCAAAAAGAGTCGTAAATACTCCCGCCGCCGCTCACTTATAAATTAGGATCATAAAGCAGTTTCCGAACTTTGTTGGCGGCACGACGACCATAAAACAGCGCTTACGCCCTGAGGGGATCGACGACGGGGCCACTTGTCTCGCCATGCCTCCTGATCTTTCAATTCAAACAGATTATAATACGATGTCATACTAGATTAATTGACATGAGCCTACAGGACTTGGGAAGGGATAAGAACATCTAATAAATGTTTTGTTTACATATCTTTAAGCAGAGTTATATTTGCCAAATTTATAATTTGAGTATGCAATTTTTTCTAAGTATTTTAAAACTCTTTTTTTTTAATAATGTGAAGTACGTTCGATTATTCAACTAAAGATTAAATAAGAAAAATAGAGAGTCGCCTTGAGTCATTGTCTTCTATATATATAAACCATGTTATACTGAAACAAATTGAGGATACTACTAAAGTAAGTAATTAAAAATGAGCTACTCCTAAACTAGTAAGAAATATATTATAACATGATATTAGTAGCTTCGAGTCATTGTTTTTTGAACGAAATCAAACAGAAGTAACATCTTGTCTCTCGAAAATTACAAGTAAGTTTTACATTTCAGTGCAAAATATAATATGCACGACCAAGTCCACATGAAAATAATATTAAAAATATTAGAGGGAACTGTACTTCAAACATTTGAAAACACTTTGGCTTTTCAACTGTCTGCAGAACTAATGAAAGCTCCCGTTTGCCCGTACACATGGCGACTTAAATCTAATGCAACCACGAAATAATACACAATATTTACAGGTTGAACTCGTTGTTTTCTCATTTAAATGTTTTAATAAAATCTCCTAGTACATATTTACATGGCTACACAGTCAAATGTAAAACCATTTTAAAGTACTTATCAGGCTACGCATAGAATACGGTTCCGTAGTCATTCATTTGTTAAGATTTTCCTTTTAATATTTTACATGTGTATTTATTAATTCGTGATTTTTTACAAAGTTCTCTAACAAGCGCATTGTATAAGTTACGCCTGTATAATTCCTGAACTAAGAAAGTTACCTAAGCCATTATAGTTTTCCGTCAATATTAATTACATGGACTAACGTCATGACCTTTTTTTATTTTTTTTAAGTCAGACGTTTAGCTTTGAGACCAGCATTAATTCGTGGCGACAAAGCTATCTACTCCCAAACTACAAAAGCAAGGGTGATGTGGCGATGTGCGAAAACTACAGAGGCATAAAATTGACCTCACATACGTTAAAAACATGGGAAAGAATCGTAAATAAACGCCTTATACTTATAACTACAGTTTCTCCGAATCAATTTGGATTTACGGCATCCAGATCTACCTCAGACGCGATACAAGCAAACAGAATCCTGATGGAAAAACATAGGATTAACAATAAAGACCTACACCTTGCATTCATTGATCTTGAGAAAGCTTTTGACCGAGTACCTCGGAAGCTGTTATGGGAAGCTCTTAGCACGCAAAATGTGCCAGAATACTATATCGATTTAATCAAGGATATGTACAATAACGCCGGTAAAAGAGTTAAAACCATGGCGGGTTTGAGTAGGATTTTTGAGGTTAAAGTGGGGTGTCCATCAGGGATCTGCGCTCAGTCCTCTATTGTTCAACTTTGTAATGGACTATCTACCCAGAGGTATACCGTCTCCTTTACCATGGGCCATGCTTTACGCGGATGATATTGTTCTTGCTGCGGAGACTGCAATACATCTGCAGGATAAATTAAGAGCATAGACATACTCCTCAGAGTTAGCAGAAGTAAGACTGACTATCTGAGGTGCCCCTTTAGTGGAAAAAGTACACCGGAAGTCATGTACGTTGGCAGAAGTGGCGGACACTCCCGGGCCTGTTATGTGATCCTCGCATCCCTATAAAAACGAAAGGTGAAGTCTATAAAACAGCAGTCCGCCCGGCACTTTTATATGGCACAGAATGCTAGGTAGCAAATGAAAATGCATTACAAGACTAGACAAAGTCCGAAATGAATATATACGTGGAAGCTTTCGAGTCGCACCTTTACCCATAAAATCGCAGAAAGCCGTCTTCGTTGGTATAGACATGTGAAAAGACGCACTGAAAACCACGTGGTGTAGATCGCACTTAATCTGCCGGAAGATAAAAGAGGCAGAGGCTGCCCGCCAATGACCTGGTGGTCAAATATATAAAGATACCTCAAGAAAGCCCAGTTGCCAGAACCGACAACCTAATACAGAAGGACTTAGCGCAGACAAGTGAGGAGACCCGATCCCACATAACGGGACCAGGGAAGGGAGAAGAAGAAGAAGACGTTTAAATTTTAGAGAGGGGGGGACGTCATGTTTTAACAAAAAAATTGCTTCAAAGATGAATATTGTGCAAACAGATGCCTAAATAAAAAAATTATCTTAGCAAAATCTAAAGGATTTTAAAAGACGTATTTAATGATATCCCACACTATAGGATAGACGCGAGAAAAAAATATCATCCCCACTTTATGTGTAAGGGAGGTACCCAATAAAATAAAATAAACTATTCGTGATTTTACTCGTAGTTTAGCACTTTGTTGACGTGTTTCATATACATATCCATCGATCCGTCGCTGAATATCATATTCTCGAAAGACCACATTCGTAAAACACCACATTCGCTAAACAATATTCGTAAAACACCATATTCTCATAACACCATATTCTCAAAATATCATGATCTTAAAAGACCACATTCGCAAAATA
This sequence comes from Diaphora mendica, assembly GCA_949125395.1. Lineage (NCBI taxonomy): Eukaryota > Metazoa > Arthropoda > Insecta > Lepidoptera > Erebidae > Diaphora > Diaphora mendica. The sequence goes on along the minus strand of OX421310.1, from coordinate 34,531,081 downwards.
CAACATTCTCTAAACATCATATATAATCAATTATCCTTGTACCACTATACTTCTCACTGGGTTAGGTTGCCCACTGATATCACTATACTTCCTATAAGAATCGTCTATGAGGGGCTAACTATATCACCCTTTTGCACCGAAATAGCCCCAAATACCTCAGGTGAACTCCTACAACCGAACTGACAGAATTAGTTTTTTGACTAGTTTAAGGGTAGACAACTTTGTCACTGTGTAGGCACATAGGTCTATTTCCTTCCGATCAGAACAGTACTTACTGAATATACTTGGTAATAAACTTAGCCACTTGACAAAGCTTACGATACCAAGCCACTTGATACAGAATACGTTGTCATTTCGCATTGTATGAGCGTTTTTGGGAATACATTAGAAAATACTGAAAAGAGAGTGACTGTTCATTTAGTTAACTCATGGAATACCTCAAACAATAAAACCAAAAAACCCATCTGCGCTGAAAGACTAATAAGCAATCCATATTTTCACAGCGCAGCAGTTTTATCCGAAAACTTAGTAGCGATACAGATGAAACTTGATCAAATAATTTTAGATAAACCTATATATATTGGCTTTACTGTTTTAGAATTATCCAAGACACACATGTATAATTTTCATCATAATATAGTTAATCCTTTTTATAACGATAGAGTACGATTATGTTACACCGATACATATTCTTTTATTTATGAAATATATACTGATGATTTTTATACTGACTTAAAATCTAGGTTTATACAATATTTTGACACTAGTAATTATAGTGCACCAAATGAATATCTTATTCCTCAAATTAATAAAAAAAGTTCCAAGGTTATTTAAAGATGAAATGGGTGGCAAACTAATTACTGAATTTATTGGTTTGAGATCAAAGTTATATTCTTTAAAAACGACTGATAGTATAGTTAAAAAAGCAAAAGGTATTAAATCCAGTGTGGTACGCGATTTAAGAATAGATGGTTATCAGTATTTATCTTATATATAAAATTCTCTTGTCACAATGTTAGTTACCATACTCCTCTGAAACGGCTGGACCGATTTTTATGAAATTTGGTGTGCATATCGGGTAAGTCTGAGAATCGACCAACATCTTTTTTTTATACCCCATTTTTTATGGCATAACAACGTTTGCCGGATCAGCTAGTAATATATAATACCTCATTATAAAATTTAAGGATGAAACTGTTCATCCGTAAAACTGTTGATTCGTTTATTTCACAGAACTTTACGAAGCATGCAATCTTGATACTTGATTAATGCCACATAATTTGAAATAACATGTTAAATATTAATATAAATTATTGTGAATTAAATTCACCAATGTTTCATTATATATCTTAAAGCCTAACTAGATTGTATGTCTACTTGTCTGTTACTAACATGTGAACATAGTTTTATGAATTCAAAGTTATATGAATTTATGTTAGATATATATATATATATATATAAATATAAATCAATTGGAACTTATTTATACAAGCATTATCATTGCATAATATTGATGAATATTAGCAGTACATTCAGTGTGAAACGTTGCACCAGACCAACCCGTAACATCGTTACAGAATGAATGCAATGAATCATTAAGTCCGTCAGCATTCCATTAATTAGCATTTCATGTATTAAACAATTGAATTATACGAATACGAAACGTGACAGAAATTTTATCATGATCTAAAATTTATTTTATTGTTCTATGATGTTTTGTTCATACAAAAGAAAACGAAATTGATTCATCGAAACTACATTAATCTGTAAAACAAGTTTTAACAAGAATAATTAATATGTATCAGAACAAATGTGCGTCTCAATTATAATATTCATATATTTATTTAAGTATGCGACCGCTGTGCTTGAGGTCTCGGGTTCGATTCCAGGGTCGGACCAAATGTTTGTATGATCTGCAAATATTTGTTTCGAAGTTTCTGTGTTTCTATGTACATATAATATGAAATGAAATGAATGAAATAAAATAAAAAATATTTACTTTGGCAACATTAAAAAAAATAACAAAAAGAAATAGACAATCTAAAAAACTTTAAATGGTACCAAAAATGTATGAATGTACAAAAAAAAAGTATAAAGTACCTATAATACAAGCTCTGCTTAGTTTGGGACTAGATGGCGTTGTGTGTTAAATGTCCGATTTTTTTATATATTTATTCTCATTTTTATATACACCTATATAGAAGACACACTTTTATTGTTAAAGGGAAAGATATATAAGTAGGTAGACGAACACCTAGTAATTATTGTGTAGTATATCGGTACTGAAGAAAGACTACCGCCGCCTCTGGATACCTGCAACTTAAGAGAGACAGGAGAACCCTTAACATTTCCAGGAAAAGACAAGGGATTTCAAGCTCCAGTAGTCTGAGTTTGTGTAAAAAAACGAAAAATTCCATAATATTGGTTTTCTGTGAAGACGTACTCACACATATATCCATACTTATATTATAAATGCGAAAGTAACTCTGTCTGTCTGTCTTGTTTTCACGGCCAAACCGCAGCACCGATTACAATGAAATTTGGTACACAGATAGTCTAGAGCCTGAGAAAGGACATAGGCTACTTTTTATTGCGAAAAAAAGGTAATAGGGGGTTGAAAAGGGGGATGAAAGATTGTATAGAAGAGTGGTTGTTCACTCGCCACACGCCTGCGCGTTGCCTTGGTGACACAGGGCGTCTTGGCAACGAGTAAACAAGGATGTCAAATTCATTAAAAAGATTTGACTTTTTAAAAGAAGACTTAATATAATAATCTAAGATTAATACATACATTCATAAATCTGATTTGTATGTTCATTATATTAATAGAAATAAATAAGACTAATTACAAAACAGTGTTTCTAAACTTCAAAAATATCTACAAAAGTATCATCATTTTAAGTTAAAATATTAAAATTTATTTTTTAGGCTTTGATAGGCTGTTGATTAGATATGTTACCGGAAATGTATGAAATCAAGGAATTGTATACAAATCCTAGGAAATGTGTACAATTCCGATACTATTTAGGAAATGTATAAAGTAAATGCTTTCTGTAATAAAACACGCTGTTAATAAATTTTTTTTTTATTATAGCACTCATATTATCTTAATACCGTAAAATAATAATAATATGTTACTAACCTAATCTAACCTAAAAATAATTACCCACCAATATTTTAAATGTTTTACATTTCCGATTGCTATTTAGGAAATGTATAGATTTCCTAGGAAATGTGTAAGTATAATATAATTTATTTCACACATTTCCGTGCGATTTTAGGAATTACATACATTTCCTAGGAATTGTATACAATGACGGATTACATACATTTCCGTTAACAGATATAAATAAAAACGTCATTTAAATTTTGTAAAAATTTTACCATCAAGGGCGTAAAATAGCAATAGGGGATGAAAGTTTGTATGGAAATATGCAAGGTTTGTGAAAATGCTTCATGAGTTTGCGACAGGAGACAAAATATTAGAGCTATTCAGATGTAACATTTACTGAGTTATCACAATATGCCTAAGTGTGCTTACCCGAACGGGCAGACACGTGAGGGCAGACGACTGTGCCGCATGCAGATGTTGAATTATGCCACTACAAATTCGTTATAATTACTAGGATTCGATTTGTTTACATGATTTTTTTTATTCTAATAATTTTCTTTGTGAAAAAATCGAAAGAAAAGTATCCAGGGGGGATTTAAACACAAAAAAGCAAAAGAGGTACGCCGCAAGATGAAATAAATGCCTGTATGAAACATATGTATTATGGGTACATGTTAAAAAGTTTTGTCTTACTACAATTATGCGAGTACAACTTCACAATGTTTTATGAGCAGTGTCGATATGCAAATGCTCATCTAAAAATAGGAGAAGATTGTATGCCAAATGACAGTAAAGACATGTTTACACTGAGACGTGAGTCCTGGTATATGATAGCACACATGATCTAAAAATAATATTTAGTCTGATCCGCCGACTAATGAGATAGTTATCAAATAAACGAACGGATCATGTCAGACGTGGAGGAAGATGTTATCGAATACCTCTCAGGAAACAATGCAAGGGAAACTGGACCAGTCATATCATAGCTAATACATAAAGTTTCTTAACTCTTTAGAATTTTCAAGAGCGCCTTCCCATAAGTTGAGAGTGAAAGTTAATGTTCCAGTCCTATTAATAAGAAGTCTTGAGCGCCAAAGCCATGTAATGGTACACGGCTACAAAATACACATCTGGGGTACAACATTGTAAAAGAAAATGTTTTAATTCCCCGTATTCCAATAATTCAAACTTATCTGCAATTTCAATTTAAAAGAATGCAGTTTCCGCTAAAAACAACATTTGCAATAAAAATTATCAAAGCCCAAAGACAGACGGTTAAAGTTGCAGTTCACTTAGAAAAAAACATGTTTTTCCAATGGGCAGCATAATCGCTATATTTTGGCAAAAGATGGCAAATCAAAAACGTAGTATTTTAAAATTGTAAAAATTGAGAAGAATTTGCTCAGCCTGAGGGAAAATTCAAGCAGAATCTAACAGTGGAGGCAACCATACTAGCTGAGAAAGCAGACAATGCAGAACCAAACCGTTTGGTTCGAGAGCGTATTTCTGAGACTGAGGCGGTGACTTCCAAGACCAGCACGTGTTGTTCTGTAGAGGAAGGGAGAAGGTGGGATCAGTTGGAAGAACGCTTCAGAACACTTTCCATGGTAAAGCGGTAGAGGACTGCCATAGAGGCGATATCTCTCCGCAACTGCAGAGGCTCAAGGGACTCGGTGGTATCGGGACTGTTGATAATGCGGACTACTTGCCGCTGCAAAAGATCGAGAAAATCAAGTAAATACTGCCTGGATCCATCCAGGATCTCCATACAAGGAGACGCAAATGCTCGGGCGCGAAAAACCGTCTCACAGTGTTCAGGCTGCCTTAGTGGTGCCCTCGATGTACTCCCGTGGGTTGAGGTCCCGGCAAATATCCATGTCCAGGCCACCGAGCGTATCCCGTAGTGGCAGTTGAGTGCTCTGAAAAGTGGGGAGAGGAAGAAACGGAGACTTTTTGTTTCTTTTTTTTTTATAAAAGACAACTCCCGCACTAGGAATAAATCCTGTGTCGCGGGGGACTTTACAAACATATATGAAACGGACACAAAGAACACCCAGACTCAGAAGAACAATTTGTGGATCACACAAAGTGTTGTCCTACGTGGGATTTGAACCCACGACACTTGGCGAAGTAGGAAACGGCGTGGTGACCGTTAAACCACTAGGCCAGACGTGCAGTCAGTTGCATTTTTTTGATAATGCAGCATACTTTTTGGTATAGAACGGGCACACCTGTGTTTTCTTAACGTTGAACTCGACCAGATTCTCATCACCCCATTGTTAAATGCGCTTCAAAACCTGGTCGAGCTCAGCGACAAGCTCCTATCGATTTTCCTCAACGTCTACCATCTTGGCTGCAGGGTATCCATGATATCGCCCATGCACTGTGCTATCGTCTGTATAGTAAAGTATATTGCCAAGGGCTAATATTTTATTGACATGCAGAAGAAACATCTTGGGTGACAGGACTGAACCCTGAGGTACGCTAGCGTTTACCTCCAGAAAAACAGAGGCCGCGTCGTCCGTTGCAAAAAACCCTAATGCGAAGGCGCTGATGAAGAAAAGCGTCAATCTAGAGACGAGTCTAGGAGGCAGACCGAATGCTTAGAGCTCGGAGAGAAGCGAACGGTGCAAGAACAGGTTGAAAGCCAAGGCCAAGCCATGTCGAATGTCGAAATAAGCTCATATAAAATACTTTTTATTTTATGTACTTATATAAATACTCAAATATATTTTTAACAGTGAAACGTGTGTCTTATTTTTAAAATAATATTAGCCTTAATAATTAAAACTGCTACCCAAAGTCACTGTTCCACGCGGACGAACTCGCGGGCACAGCTAGTTATATATATGTCCAAAATATATGTCTCCCACAACATCTAATTTATGTGACGTTATATTAAAAAAAGGTTTTATTTGCTTTTTAAATCCACAGGTAGTAGAGTCACGCTGATTTCAGCACAAACAAGCCGGCTCGACCGGGGCGGCACTACCCTCGCACAGAAGATCAACGAAAAATGACAGCGTTCGTGCTGTCGTGTTTAGTTGGTGAGTGCGAGACCCAATGATGCAGAAGCATCACAGTGTGGGTCACCATGCTGCATTGTTGCATTGTCTGCATTGGCAATGAGTATGGTGACCACCCTCTTGGATTCTGCTTATGCTTTCCACCAGGCAGAGTAGTGTCATTTTGGCAGGGCCATACATAAAAAAAAAGATATGTAAGCATATTAAAGTCATATTTTTATTTGGCGGTGGCAGATGTGAAAGTTTAACTCATCATTCGAGATCGCGAAATCGCTTGGAAGTAATTCGCGAAGGCGAGTTCGCCGCAGACGCTTTACTTACAGCACTTGAAGTTAGTTGGGACAAAGTTGGTCGGCTACGCCACTCATACACTCGGTACGACAACTTACTCACTTTTGTTCACTTCAAGCTTAACGCCTGCGGATTTTAAGAGGCTTTTAAACATACTTGTAACCATTGATTAGTACTCATTCCTTTTGATATTTCAGTTGTTATGATATAATTTGAATGAAGACTAAGTTTACTTGCGAAATTCGATAGCGTAAATGTCGATTCCCTATAATCTTCTCTTTGATAGAAAAGAAGATAACCCTATGTCCTTTTTTCCGGCTATAATCTCTCTTTGCCTTTCATTCTATTCCATTTACCCCATGAAACATCAACACATCGGTGTATTAACTGATATTTATTACTCATAACCCACAAACTTTTACATATATGATACTAATGGATCTAAGTTTACTTATGATACTTATTTTTCTATAATATTTTGGACACTAAAATCCTACTCGCTCAGGCACTCAAAATAAGTTAAAAGTTGGAAAACTTTTAAACGTGGCAAGAATTTGGTTAAAAGGCGAATACTATTTTAATAATAACCTATTTAGGACGACCGATAATCCGATTAACTGTGATACAGGCAACAATAATTTCAATAACAATTGCCTGAAAATGAACCTGCAAATAGAAAATAATTATAATAATATATCAATACACAGTATGAAAATGTATGTTATTTCAATACTGTAGCTGTAGAGTACTGTAGTTGATTCAATTATTTTTATACTCTTTGCGCTGTAGCATGGTGCGGGTGACAGTTTCAGTAACATTTCGTTTCACTCTTGAAAGTTGCCGCGATTTACAAATTACGACTTAGTATTTCAGCTGGACTACATTCACAATATATTAAATCATTAATAACTGTAGTAAATTAAATTAAACCAACCAGAATGTTTTAGTATACAAATAAAATCAAAGCACATCCCGCACCATACTACAGCGCAAAGAGTAAAGTAAAATAAATGACAAAATGGTAAATTTGTTTAGCAAATAATTATTTTTAAGTCCTACGTCGCTTTTTACTTTGGTATTAAAAAACGATAAAACTACAATATTATATGAACCTACTGTTGGTTATTTTATTATAACTAGCTACGTCCTGCGGTGTTAACCGCGGCTTATCCGGCAACCTTAAACATGCAATACTACATTTTTCGAGGTAAAAGTAGCCTATGCAATAATCCAAGGTATCAGCTACCTTCATACCAAAAATGACCAATTAGTGCAGCCATTTGGGGGTCAAGAAATAACAAACATACAAATCAGGCGATCCGTCTGCTCGTTTGCCGCTTATGCCGTAAAAAAAAACACACAATCAAACATTCGCTTTTTTAATATAAGTGTGATATATTGTGTCCTCAAAAAATTTTTTTCCATCGCTTTTATATGCGTACATTAAGTGTACTGTAAAAGCTTCCTACTTAATCTCTATTATTTCAAATTTGTACGTACTTATTACGGAATCAATAAACGTTAACCTCTATTCACCGTAGTGGTGTGTCTTGGGTGTAATTTAAACCGAACTTTGACTCCTTGCCTGCCATTAAGTAGCAGTACAGTACAATTCAGCTTTCTACCGCTTATTTTGTAATGTAACCTATTTTAAATTTGCGTTTAGATTGGAATCTTTTGTAATGGAATAAATACATTTATTTAATATTTTTTTAATATTATAGAAATTTTCTATCTGTAAAATATAAAAACATACCTATATTAACTTCAGATTTTATAAAAAAATAAGGTAAGTTTATAAATTTTCCCTTTATCGAGATCAGGTAGTTTTTTTTAAATCAAGAATTACTGTAAACAAGTACCATCTTTAAAAACTATTAAACTAAAGTTACGCTCATGTATCTGACATGTATATCCCGTCGCACTACATCCTCATTCCTCCAAGAGTATCATGGGTGTAAATAATTCAGTCGATGCAAAACCTGCTCCCCGAGGATTTGGTGTGAATACAAACATCTGATCTATGATTGCTTACGATAAATCCATTCCTCTTAACACCGATTGTTGTATATGCTTCGTAAATATTCAATTACAGATTCAAGTATATTGGCATTTTATATAGTATTGTCCATATATTATAAAAATTAAGTTCAAAATCTCGATCATCGATTGAGCTCGACTTTTGCCACGATATACAAATCACTTCAAAGATCGTTTTTATGTATTTTTCGAGTAACTTTTGTTCCTTATTTTTCAGCAAGTTAATCTCAATATGCCACAGCAACTTTGCTAGGTAGTTGCTTTGCTTTGGTAGGGAACAGCGTATATTACCGATTGTCTGAAATTATGAAGAAAAAATACTGAGCTAGGACTAGCTCAAATGTGCGTGCTCAAAAAAATGTGCGTACAAATTTATTATAGTCTGAGCAATAAATCTTCATTCAACGTGGCCAACAAGTTATGGACGTATCCTTGGTTCTAAATATTTCTTGATGAGTCTTATATGTTTATTATAGTCAAAGAAACTTAGACCTAGACTGTGTTAAATTTAGTGCTAAATTTTATTATATTAAAAATATACATAGCATAGAGCTTCCATTCTATGTCCAGAAGTAGGCTATTAAAGGCAGTTGGTGATTGAACTTTACCCAGTATTTAATTTTTCATATCTTGGGATCTGATAACCAACTTTTTCTATGTTTGGCCCTGCCAAAATGACTCGACTCTGCCCGTTAAAGTAATTTCAGTAACCATATTTTTGAGATTATTTTCGATGGTTTATTTGCACTCAGTAGATTTGTGCATTATTTACCAGTGTAGTAGGGCATAGAATATTTTTTTATAAAATGTATTCATTTACAGGGACCGGGATGTTTTAGTGATAAGCTGGATACATATTGAACACTCGCTTTGGGCTAATATAGAAAGCGTCAAAGTATCAGATGATGAGACTGTGACGCCTACATCTAAATGTTTAAATCTTTAATTATTTTTTTCATTTCTATTACTTTTATCTCTAAGCCTTACTGACATTTCTTAATTTTAATTTAGACTTTAACAACACATAGACATAGTGCATTTATTCGATTGATAGGCTATTCCCTAGTCAGTAGGGTTTTGTTGATAAGATAGACGAACATAGTTAATGCTAATCTAAAGTGTCCGAACTAGTCCGAAGTGTCTTGAAGGTGCCAAAGACTCTACTGTCATTCAGTAATGTTTAGTTATGCAGTAGTTAAACATCACTACTCTACCACTTAATAATTCTAAACATCACTATTGTTCTGATTTTATTCGGTACGATTCCTTTATAAAATTAATTTCAGGCTTAGAAAAACAATATTAATATACTACACAGCATATTATCTAAACCCAGAGCTATTTCAAAGCGTTGGTTTTCTTTGTGAAATCAAAGAAAAGCGAACAAAAGACTACAATCATGCCTATATATGGAATGTTCGTAGTGTGGCCGGGTGGGCAAACAAGCCAAAGCCGTGTGAATACGTGACACGTAATACAAATCGCGGCCGATGCACGCCAAACTCGCGTACGAACTCACAGCTATTCAATTGTTATTTTGACAATTATGTTTCTAAACAATTCAACATATGTTTGTACTTGTCATACGATTATTGTTTAATTTAAAATACATTTAGTGCGATTATGAACTGTTTGACTCCATTCTTGATAGATAGTAACGTATAAATAGATAATGTAGATAGTCGGTGATAGGACCATTATACTTCAGACTTCAGACAGACAGACAGAGTAATTTAAATCCAAGTAGCTTGTTTTTTAAATATTATATGATAAAACTTACTTAATATTATAATTACGAAAGTGAGTTTCTATGTATGTTATGGGTACGTAGCTATTCTAATGATTGTATAAAAATTTCAACATATGTCTTTAACTTATTTCTCAAAGTTTTATCTCAAGGAGAATCTGAGATCTGAATTGTTTGGCGTAATAAGGTTTAAGTTTTTTTATCACTTAATTCATTGAACGTATTTATTAATCAATTACGAAACGGAATAACTGTAATAAAACATGAAACTTTTGTAATAATTTATTGTCTTATAAAAAAAACAAAACATTGGAAATTATAATCTTTTGCAGCATTCATTTCGCATAATCAAATAAACCGCTACTGAAATGATTTCGTGATTCCAAATATTTTAATTGACAAACAGAAATGCCCCGAAAATAGCGCTTAAATTGTGCTTGCATTTGCGGCAAGTTAATTCAATGAATAAACATCACGTCAGAACAACATCAAAATCCACTTCCTACTAGTTATGGCGATACCTCACTTGCTGATCAATTAAGAAATGGACATTTCCAATTTTTAATATTCAATCAAATTAACTGCCGTGATTGCAGCGGTTGCCACGCCGTTTTCTACTGCGCTAAGTGTTGTGAGTTCAAACCCCACATAAGACAACTTTCATGCATGTTTGTAAAGTCCCCTGCCATACAGGACGATGCCTAATGCGGTGGTGGTCTTTTATAAAGAGATAAAAGTATAATAATACGATCGTTTAAATAATACAGATTTAAAATGAGGCTTGCTTCGATGTTATAAAGAGTTGGCATGGCCAGCCAGGATACAAATATATCTGATTATAATTGCTGATCATTTTTTAGTATGAAGTGAGTAGCAGATGAATATATTTTTTCATTACTGTTTGTTACTGGCCACATAATGATTATCCTGTAACGTAGAATATTTAAAAGCGTAATTGATGCTAAGTCTTCGGTTCCACTCAAGATTCAAGAGTTTCAAACTATCAAAAAGGTAAATTAAGTAGTTCCACTTATTATTATTTTAAAAAGTTTCATATATTTCCTTCAGAAGAAACCTCTTTTTAGGACCGTCAAAAACTCCCTTCAGATCAAGTGCATTCTACACTATCCTAAATCTTCTTTTACGACAAAATTCATCTCATCTACCGTCTGAATCCTGTACGATATCCCCTGCATTCCAACTATTTTAATTCTTCGCCATTTAAACTACTGTCTCGCCAAGAAAATTCATAATCCTAAGAAACATAACATCTAAAACACCGTTTGCGTGACTCCACATAATTATGATGAAAATGATCACGTTTACTTGTATACTATACATTCAGATTTCATACACCAAATTGTTGGTTTTACTAAAACTTTCCTTCAATTGTATTAGTTAAAAATTGATCGCTAATGTTGTTCGAAATTTTTGATCGTTAACCTATTTTAGTAGCCAAAGTGATGGATGGATATAGACAAGTAGGAATCTATCACAATAAAAGACATAAGATTGAAAGTATGTAGATTTAGTGAGTCTGTACTACGAATACTTGCTTCAACATAAAATTTACATGTACATAAGTTATTTGCGCTGGAGGTGCGTTGGCTCGTAAATCTCGCGACAAGGGGATTTCTGTTTGTGAAGTTTCTTTTTTATTTCCACTTTATCTGTGTAACGCAAAGAACTGTGAATACTCGGGCGCAACTCGCGAACCCGCTCAACTTTAATAAATCAATTTGTGCACTTACCCGTACTTATAATGTTCTCAGAGCGTGGAGTTCGGTACGTGTCGAGACCAACTCTGAATATGTTACAATTTCATTGCCTTTAAGCATACGTTTGAAAGCAACATTCTGTTTTTATTATATCGTATAATACTTATAAATATACTTTTTTGTAGAGTACGTACATTCAGAATCTCACTGGCTTGTCTGTTTTTAATTAAATCAGTTCACGTTAATTTAATAGCAGTAAAAGTACTGAATTAAATTATACTCTGTATTTCGGAACGTTTAAAACTGTCTTTATTATTTTTTCAGACAGTATTAAAGCCTTTAGAAATCTTTTATATATTTCAGACCTTCCGCCGAAATAAAATAGGCGACCGAAATGGTTTGTCCGGTTCGTCGTGTTCATTTTGCATCACAAAGTTAGATGTGTTTGTCGTTCTATTTTAAACGCGATAAGGCCAACTTTCCAGTCCTCGAAATGTGAATACCTTGTTGCGAAAATGTGACTAACGGAAACTGTGTACAAGTAACTTCGCTGTCCTTCGGCAGAAACACACACAGCACAGCGCACACAGATAGTGCACACTATCAACGTATAGACACTAGTAGGCGCTAACGTTACATTTTAGTAGTTTATTAAAATTTATTTGAAAATAACTATGAACGGAATTCTTTATAATAATTCTTTAATCAATAAATCGCAAGGCCATACTTAATACTGATAAGGTATGATAATTCAAGTTATGTTTCTCAGATTTAGTCTATTGCAACATGTATGGTTCTTCTCTTTTAGTGGAGAGGCTAATATCCAGCAGTGGTCTGTTAAAGGCTGTTGATGATGATGATGATGTTAAGAAGTGGTCGAGCCGTGTCTTGGTATACATAGGCTGACTGAACCGAAGTGATATTACTGCCTTACAAGAAAATAATCGTAATCAATTTGCCGTTACTTTTCATCGAGTACGGTTGCCGTAGAACCGTATTTTTAGAGGGTCACTTAAAGAAAGGCAACGCACTTATATATTTTGAGATGCAGGTTTTCATGAGTAGGGGTAATCAGTTACCATCAAGTGATTCGTCTATGTATGGATTTAATCAAGATAAGAGTACGATATAGCAATTTCTGCAAAAAAAGTAGAAAACTTGTACCGAGTTTCTGCCTTGAGATTAACAACCAATATGGTGTTTTAAAGCTAAGTTCTATTGATACACCCACACTGTGTATATATTTATAAACAATTGATTTCTTGTCATGCAATATTGCGCATTTTTTGGAAGTCTGGGTGCGTTTGTTCACGAAAGTTATTACTATGGACAATAATTTTCCATATTTGAAGAGATTTTTGAGGGATGTTTTCTACAAATATTTCCATATTTTGCACCTGCTAAGATTGCAATATTAATAAATAATATTTTTTAAATTACACTTCAACTTACATTTGTCCAAGTTGTAAAATGTAGCTTTTATTACATTCTCTGCAAGAACGAAAACATCGAGTTTTATTTTAATAGCATACTGTCTCCCATTTATATGTAAACTCGTTTAAATAAACTGTGAGCTCACAATATTGAAGAATAGCAAGTTAAATAATAAGAAAGCATCATAAAAGAGCCAGTAGTGAATTTAAATGCTTCTGGAGAAGTTCAGATGGTCGCATCTTCTTACAAAGCAACTTTCTAAAACTCATTTAAATGAAAATTTTCTTTTGTTACGACCTTAACATATGATTCTTTTAAAATATACGGATAGGTATCAAACACAATTCTCGTGTCACGTAGTTGCTCATGATGAACTCTGAAACTATCCAACCGATTTTCATGTTGTTAGGGTTCCGTGCCAAAGGCAAAAGACGGAACCCTAATAGATTCGTTATGTCTGTCTGTCTGTCCGTCCGTATGTCACAGCCACTTTTTTCCGAAACTATAAGACCTATAACGTTGAAACTTGGTAAGTAGATGTATTCTGTGAACCGCATTAAGATTTTCACACAAAAATAAGAAAAAAGCAATAAATTTTGGGGTCCCCATACATAGAACTGACACTCAAAAAAACATTTTTCATCAAACCTATGCATTTAAAATGGATAGGTCTTCAAAAATGATATTGAGGTTTCCAATATCATTTTTTTCTAAACTGAATAGATTGCGCGAGAGACATTTCCAAAGTGGTAAAATGTGTACCCCCCCCGGTAACTTCTAAAATAAGAGCATGATAAATCATCGTATTAAAACAAAATACTAGATCTCGTTCAAATCAATTTTCGGTGGAAGTTTGCATGGTAATGTATATCATATTTTTTTTTTAGTTTTATTATTCTCTTATTTTAGAAGTTACAGGGGACACACACACATTTCACCACTTTGGAAGTGTCTCTCGCGCAAACTATTCAGTTTAGAAAAAAATGATGTTAGAAACCTCAATATCATTTTTAAAGACCTACCCACAAATACCCCACACGTATAAGTTTGATGAAAAAAGAATTTCTGAGTTTCAGTTCTAAGTATGGGGACCCCCAAAATTTATTGTTTTTTTTTATTTTTGTGTGAAAATCTTAAAGCGGTTCACAGAATACATCTCCTTACCAAGTTTCAACAGTATAGTCCTTATAGTTTCGGAGAAAAGTGGCTGTGACATACGGATGGACAGACAGACATGACGAATCTATAAGGGTTCCGTTTTTTGCCTTTGGCACGGAACCCTAAAAAGACGCAGACGAAGGAACGTAGGTCAGCTAGTAAATATATATGTTTGTTAGGGTTCCGTGCCAAAGGCAAAAAACGGAACCCTTATAGATTCTTCATGTCTGTCTGTCTGTCTGTCCGTCTGTCTGTCCGTCCGTATGTACAGCCAGTTTTTTCCGAAACTTTAAAGACTATAATGTTGAAACTTGGTAAGTAGATGTATTCTGTGAAACGCATTAAGATTTTCACACAAAAAATAAAAAAAACAATAAATATTGGGGGTCCCGATACTCGGAACTGAAACTCAAAATTTATTTTTTCATCAAACCCATACGTGTGGGGTATCTATAGATAGGTCTTTAAAAATGATATTGAGGTTTCTAATATCATTTTTTTCTAAACTGAATAGTTTGCGCGAGAGACACTTCCAAAGTGGTAAAATGTGTCCCCCCCACCCTGTAACTTCTAAAATAAGAGGAAGATAAAACTAAAAAAATATATGATGCACATTACCATGTAAACTTCCACCGAAAATTGGTTTGAACGAGATCTAGTTACTAGTTTTTTATAATACGTCATATTTATTACGATTTCGTAAATCGCAAAAAAAATACACTATTTTTAAAACATCGATCAAAGTTACAACGAACAACAAGAACTTTTATATTATGTTACTTGCTGCTTCGGAACCCTTCATGGGCGAGTCCGACTCGCACTTGGCCGCTTTTTTTTTCAACTGCCTCATTGGTCTTGCGGTTGACGTATTGGACTGCCGATCAAGAGGTCTCGGGTTCGAATCAAAGTGTTAATGAGTTTTTCTGATTATAGAAACACTTTATAACAACTCGTAGTTTGGCAGTTGGGGACTGCACCCCCGTGCTTCGGAGAGCACGTAAAGCTGTCGGTCCTGCGCTTGATCTTTCCCCGATCGAGTCGGTTAACCGTCCCATCGGATTATGAGAGAGAGGGAACAGAGAGTGCACCTGTGTTTGCGCACACACTTGTGCACTATAATATCTCCTGCGTAGTTGGCTGATCTCCGTTGAGACTGGCCGCCGCGCCGCGGCGTATATTTTTTTGTTTATTTCAGGGCCTGCCAAAGTGACTCTAGTCTACCCTGAATGAAAAACATAAGCAGAATCCAAGAGTGATGATGACCCACATCATGGCGGCCTAGTGATTGCTTCTGCATCATTGGGGCTATGTATGTGACTTAGGTATCCCAAGGTTACTAAAGAGTAAGAGTGCTTGTAATACTCAAAGTATGCATTCATGCTTCGTGAGCTTACAAGCACAGTCATGCTTTACTATCATAGATTTGTAGTAACTTGCTATAAATTAACAGGAATTACGATGTCACTGCAATGAATATTCGGTATAAATGTGTCTTCGACGACGTAACGCTTAAAGGTCCTATCTTTGAAGTGTCAACTCTCACCATCAATAACAACAACAAACACTGCACTGCTACTACTTTATATAATGCTGTATACTGGTATCATTATTCCACTTAGACTAAAATATCATTTTATCTCGAATCATAAACTGCCGTCGACAAAAAGCGCATATAAAAGTACGATGTATGTATTTTTATAATATATTTTGTTCTATAATTACACGTTTTTTACTAAACTTTTTTTTACTAAAAATAATAATGGACAAAAATTGTTTTAAACATTTTTTAAACCAAATTTTTAAAGTTCAGATACTTTCACCACTTTATATTACTATTGTGAGGTTTTTTATTAGTTCACAAAATGGCTCTTAGCAAAGCAAACATAAACAAAAAATTAATGTTTTATAAAGTTATGCCTGCCTCCGTGCCGTGAATAAATATGACTGTGGGATTAAAACATAAACATTACACAATATTATTTTAAAGAGTCGGGTGAAATTAACAGGAACAAAAGTAAGAAGAAAGGGCGAAAGTTAACTTTACAGTTGAAATTAATGAAGATTACAAAATTCACGGCCATTGACTTCCCCGCCTCGTCGAACCTTTGACTCTAAGTTCCTTGTTAGAGTAAATTGAGAGAAATAATAGGACTCATTTGTTTGGTTTAAAGGTTTCCAGTTGAGGGTATAAGTTAGTATTTTATAGCAATCAAATCGTCCGACAGAATAATTGTAATCTTTTCGTGAGAATATTTCTGAAACTGACACAGTAGGCGAACGTCTTTTTTCTAAAAAGGAACAGTGGACAGTTGATGGCTGTTGATGATGATGATGCTGAAGTATCTCTCATAATAGAACTGTTCATTATGTACATCTATGTTTTATTATTCTATCCAGGCTTCTGACTATTAAGGATCTACTGCCTCGACTTCATAGTGATAGTATAAGTTTTACAAATTAAAGGCACATGTTCCGGAACGACAATTTTATGATATTAAAAATTAAACTAAAATAAACTATCATCAGTAGTAATTATATTCTTCAAAAACAGGTATCGGTCCACACACGTGTGTATACGCACAAGTACACACACCCACACGTATACACACACACGGCCTCTGTTCTTAAAAAAAGAACCCCCGTCGGAATCGCAACTAGTTTCGGGTATCCTCAACGATTATAAATAGGATACCACCACGAATACCACTCACAGAAATTTTAATTTAATAGTACTTAGTTCATATCTAGATCATAGTTCTGTTTAAATACAGGTTGAAAATTTAATTTACTTAAAATACATAATAATAATTAATAACATTGTGAATCGAAATGTGAACATTGCTAAAAGTTTATTGTACTCTATTTATAGATGCTCATTACGTTAAATTTATCACATTGATTTCTACTTCGAGAAATATTTCTTGAACTCTAACAATGTATTGAAATTTTAAACTGTTAAAAATAGTCTTAGTTACGATTGAAAATAAATGTTTCAAAAAATTATTATACAGTCATCTAACTCTTGAAGTCTCCATATCTATCACTAAGAAAATCGTGACAGTTGAAGCCAGTCTAATTCAATAAAATATAAAATTATTTCATTTTATTTGGAAGCCATCAGACATAACATTTTTTTATCTGCGTGGTATACATGGCACGTTTCAGAATCCCTTTTTGTAGTAACATTTTACGGTAAGCGCCCAGTTGCATAAAAATATATCGCAGTGACAAAATTGACACATTATTGCATTGTCAGCAGTACAAAAGGTATGTGAAACATTTCAGCTCTATCGTTTGGATTGAACTGGGCTTAAAATTCGCTTGCCAAATCACTCAAAATATACGGCTGAAATTTATAGAATAGTGTATAAGATAGTATAAAATAAAAGATCCTTTCAATTACTTATATTTAAAGTCACTTATAATCATAAAATAATAAAAAGTACATTAAGCTACTAAGGAGGAGAAAAATAGCGCTAACACAGAAACAGCGCCTTTCTTTAAAAGATTCTAAAGCATAAATTATTGTAATTGTTAATATAGAAACTCATATTTCTTAGTAAATTGCATATACGCTGTTTTGAATACCAATCAGCTTTTACTTTATTATAATTCATGCAAACTCTCATTAGGTTATTATAACGATTATTTCACTTAAGTAAAGATTGTATCTACAAATACTTTTTGCTGTACTGTAAAACTAGTGTTTTTTGCTGATAAACGTACAATATAATTATTAAACTCAAACCAAGTTAGGGACTTTGGTATTTGATTGATGTTTTTGATACTGATACATTGATACTTGATACTAAGCACAAATCGAAAGCCACAAAAGTGTAATGGTTCCATTATAAAACTAATCATACGATGACAGTTATTTTGGGTATCGCAAATTAATTATATTTCTTCTCTACATTGTACGAGAGTTTGTAGTGGACCCGCAGCCTATATTATTACCAGTCTCACACCGTGATTAATTTATATAAGTAGATGTATATCATTAATTCTGGAATTAATACAGTACTAGCGCACTCAGGACTTAAGTATCAAAGTTACCAAAGAGTTCCCTCTTATGACTCGATAGCGATAACGATAAAGGGCAGTTAACGCCATTAGTTTAAAATAACATTTTTAAGTAACATTAAGGTTATACTATCTGTATTTAATTTAAATGTTTAAATTTTAAAAAGGATTGTTTTTATTTAATTAAATAACTAAATCGAGTTTGATTGAAATTTATTTGAAATTGATTTAGAGTTATTTTATTATTTTTGTAAATTTTGTACAAATTATGTACATTTTATATGTAATTTGGACATGTTAAAAATGTATACATAATTGTAAGGAAATAAAAGTAGGAATACTTACTTCCTTCCTTTGTGATCTGTGTACACGATATGGTTTCTAGCGGCAGGAGTCTGTCGACTCCTTCCTAAAGGATGAGGCTCCATCATTCGCAAAGTATCATGCTTCTTCGTCTTCTTGTATACTGAATGTTGGCATGCAAAACAGTTCTGTGGCAAAACACAGCCGCGAACACTATCTAACTGTCCGAGTGCTCAGTTAGTGACCGCTTCGTTGAATTACTCTCCGTTTAACAAGTTCGGATGGCCGGCTTGTTAGAGCGTACTGTTCTCCGACATTGTATACACAGTTTCGACTTCTTAGATGCGAAAGTTTCACCCGCTCTGTTGATTTTGTTTGTTAACATTGTCCTGTTCAAGACTGGTCTAGATTTATATCCTTTACGTTAGCTGACTTTGTAAAGTTTTGTTCTTTATGGTTTCGCTGTAGTTTCGTATAAAACTTTTCCTGTAGATGTTTTGAGAGTTATTTCATTTAAAAAGTTTATCTTTAATTATATCGTTTAATAAATAATTACCTGAAATAGAATCATAAACTTTTTTATATTGTAGTTTTTAGTTCTTATTTAATAGCTGGAAGAACAACATAGGTCGACGAAGTATTTTTAATCAGTTTTTCAAGTTTAACAAAACAAAATTATTTTTATTGAAACTCATTTTTATCATAACTGCATAACAAAATTTAAATTCTCAAGAAACCATGGACTGAATTGTAAGCTCAGAATCGTAATGTAGACAATTATTTAAACCGCCATATTTTAATATTCAGAGAGCTTTTACACTAAGCTGTTTCGTAACCGAGCCGAGTATATAGCGGTACATTGAGGGACAATATACCTGTGTACTTTAAGTATATAAAACTGTTTACATAAGTACTTATTTATCTTGTACGAGTAGGCGGAGCTTGGGATCGAGGCGGGCTTATTTGGAATCGACAAGGAGGTGGAGAAGGCCTTCTACTTGTTTATCAATACTTCACCGTTATTTTGTAGGCCCCGGCGGCCAAGTATAACATTTTTGAAGTGTATCTTTTTTGGTCTACAAATTATTTAAAAAAGAGTTTTATGTCTAGAAATTATTTCAGATTGAAACCCTAATGGTAAATAATAGGACTAATATTTTAGTTAGGTCGAAACCTTTCCTCATTTAATAAATTATATTTCACAAGACAGTGTACAAATGGGCTTTAATTAACTGGGGAATGTTGGCGAAACGGCAAATATGCCAAGATCGTCCGCCACCCCGCGCCCTCGCGCCCACCCGGTTCGGCCACGCTAACTACGATTTACATTCTCTCTTATTTATTTACAAGACACACTAACACAATTTAAATTAATTTACAGACTTAGCTCATTTTACTAACGGGTTTGGGGTTAATAAGCGTTAAACGCATAATTATTATCATATTCATCAAAAGAGCATTTAAAGTTTATTTCTGTACCTATTATGGAACATGCCAATTTAAATCACGAATTATACTTACATTGCTGATTTAATTTCAAGCAACTTAAAAATAACTAAAATAATCACTCTAACATTTGTCTAGAAAAGCTTTAACGTGTAGTAACTTCAATCACTTTGTGCATTTAATAAATCTTCAAGCTATCTTTTATATTTTTTTTAATTGTCCATTGTGTAAATCCTACTGAAATTTTTATACTGAAATAACTTCCAAATCTCGATACAGCATTTATCAACTATGCTCTACCGAGTCACGAAATAAGTTACGCACTCAACGCGTTCACGATCGGAGCGCTCCGTACATTCACCCCCAAGGCTTACAGCCGACTGAGCGCTGTACTCTTTGCTCTGAAACGTTATCCTGTCAAATAAAATTAGGACACTTAAATATGAACCTTATTTTCAATACATCAGTGTTAATTTTGTGTTGTACATATTGTAAAGGCTCTGTCGACGATGGAGAAAGAATCCGGGAGAATACTTCACGAAAATCTAATTCTTCGTACGTCAACATAATGACGGATTTAGAACTGTGGATGATTCGAGTCCAAAATTTTCGTGAGATGACGAGCCTCCAAAGTAGGAACCTTTATGTTTAAGATCTGAGGGTTCATATTGCAGGTAATGTACCCACGAGAGAGGCGGTCGTAAGGCTTTTAGGGGTGGTGCGTAAAACGAGCGCATGCGTAAATCTCCTGAATTATTCCTCAAACTCTCAACTAAGTTGAACTGATTAGTATTTCAGATTCAGAATAAAAATATCGACATATTTCGAACTGATTATGTTTAATAAATTTATGAAAGTTCTGTGAAAGCTAATTTCCATTCCATTCAATATTCAGCCATTTTTATATTGAGCTACTTAAACTTGTACTTAACTGTTTTATTTTCTCTAATGGTGGCTTGGTCTCTAAACGAACAAATAACATAAATTTTTCATTTCTTTGCTCTAGGATTTTCTAAAAAACAGAACTGTTTTCTTTTAAAGAATATTTCTTAAGTATAGCGAAAATATTTAACTGTTTTATCCTCTTGGTATAAAAAACTATTGGTAACACAAAATCACAGATAGAAACGGTATACTAAATAACCAATCGCCTTGGTCCATGGCCTTGGCCCAGTCATTGGTTGCTGGTACGCGTAAGAGAACAACTCCACTAAAACATTACTCATAATAATTTTAAGTTTTTGATTATAACATTAATGTGATTGCACGTTGGCGCAGTTATAGCGTACGCGACTGCTTTGCAAGAGGTCTCGGGTACGATTCCCGGGTCGGACCAAATGTTTGTATGATCTGCAAATATTTATTTCAGAGTTGGGGTGTTTTCTATGTATAATATGCATGTATTTACAAAAAATAGAATATAAGTATTCTATCAGTCTAGCTTTCATAGTTCTGCTCAGTTTGACGCTAATAGCGTTGTGTGTCAGATGTCTGAAATATTTATTTAAGTTGAGAAGTATCATAATCGATTTCGATAAATAATCGATAATGTCCTGTTAAGTAATTCACATTATTATTACACATATATTTCATTCAAATAATTTTCAGTAAATAGTGTTAGACTTAATCGATTACAATATTTTTTTCGTCAAATCATAAATGCAAGTATTTTTAAGGCACCTATAATGGTACACACTGTTATAGATGGAATATATCAATAGAGAAACCCAATTTCTGCTAGACCACAATCCTCCGTGGGGTATATATAATTTCACAGGTTGCTGTCTATACATTTAAAATAACCAGCCCTGACTGGTTCATCAAAGCAGAACCTAAACCGCTACCGCGCTGGAACTAAAAGGAACTACTCCCTCCATTCTTCTAGGAATTTTCGCAAATTTATAAAATAAGTGAGTAATAGTTTAATTTATCAAGATATTATCATAATAATCACAAATTTTAACAAAAAAACCGCCTTTAATCTGGACCAAATTAAAATGGGACCAATCGGGATGCACCAGCTATCAAATAAAAAAGAATCATCAAAACCGGTTCACCCAGTCGAAAGTTATGAGTTAACAAACATAAAAAAGAAAAACAGTCGAATTGAGAACCTCCTCCTTTTTTGAAGTCGGTTAAAAAAAGCTGGTAATAGTGTGTAACAGTATTTATAACAGTGTAACAGTATTTATAATAGAGGTGAAATGTTTTGTGGGGTGTGGGCACTCGGCGCGCCTGCCGCTCAGCCGCAGCAAGATGTAACTCTCAATATGAGCTTTGTTACCGCTTTGTGCCGCCATTTCTTGTGTCACTGCATTGAATATATCGGGTGCTTTCCTTTGTGCACGGAATATTGCTCGTCTTTTGTCGAAATGAACGTACCTCCCCGAGAGTTGTTTCAGCAAAGAATTTCGCGATTGCAAAGTAATATTTCCCCTTAAGAATTTTGATATGTTTCTTTCATGTCGAAGATGACTTTACTTCGGATTGTATTGTGTTGGGAAATGTTATTTCAACTTTGATTTTCTATATCGACGGTTCGATTCAACATTTTTGTCCACTATCAATCATTGTTTTTGTATTATTCTTCTTCGTCAATTGTGGCAAATTCGCTGTAACAATAGTGCCTTCAATCATAATATGAAGATAAAGAATAGGAAGGCAGTAAGAACCAATTATTACTTAAATAATATTATTTTTATAAACTTTTGAAGTACAGCATATTAGTACCCTACAAAATACCCTATTAAAATACAATGTACTTACTGATGTTATTCTCCGGTCAAGGGAGTGGCCGAAAGTCAATTGATGAATAATAGTTATTTGTTATACAAGAGTGCAAAGTTGCTTTTTAACCGCGTGCTCAATTTTGATGATCGAGCAAGCGAAGGATTCTAAAATTAGAATCCTGAGCGTCAGCGAGGAATCAATAGAGCACGAGGGGAAAAATCTTTGCACTCGAGTGCAACACCTAACTTTTCATTCCACCTCAGCGAGGAAATTACTAAATGAAAAAAAAGCAGTAAAACTCCCGTCGAAATTCGTCCAGCCGTTCCAGAGATTACCCGGAACAAACAGACAGACAGACAGACAGTCAGACGGACGGACCGACAGACAGACAGACAAAAATTGAAAATATTGTTGTTTTGGTATATATACCGTGTACATATGGAATTAGTAAAAAGCAGTTATTTTAATATTACAAACAGACACTCTAATTTTATTTATTTGTATAGATTTCAGTCAGTTCTGTTGGCGTCAAATAAATTTCCCCGTCGCTAGAATTACTCCTTTTAGGTTTTTCTCTTGTTTTCAAGATTCTTGTTTTGCTAAGGTTTTAACAATATGACGCGAAAAAAAATGCGCGGGCAAAGCAAATGAAAAAAAAAGTACACCAAGAAAGTTCCGAGTCTGAGTTTTTAACAAATTAAAAAAGGTTGTATAATAAATTCGGCACCATGGAGGTAGAAGTAAATAGGTTTAATGATGTTTTCAATTCACAAACTTAGTGCACATGATGTTCTAAATTCAAATTTACTTTATCATCTAGCGGATAAAAACGGCTTTTGCACTCAGATATCGAATGATAAATACTCTTTCCGAAATGGTGGAATGAAAAATAAATTTAAACAAAAAACACCTAAAACATCTATGATGATTGATGACCGAATTGAATAAAATAAATTAAGTTGGCATCGCATATGATAACTCAGAAACATATAACTACTGCAATATTCAGTCGTCTTATCGCTATAAACAATCTCTATGCTCCAAACATACAATCATAATGTACTCATAGTAGGCTAATTAGCTACATTTTAATTTAAAAAGCAATAAGCACTTTTTGCAAAGCAAGTTTAATAAGCAATATAGGAATGATTAAAGAGTAATTCTTTTATCCGAGAAATTGCATTGGCTTTGCCGTTTCAAGTCCAATAGCCATCTGACCACCAATTAGAGCAGGATTAGCGACGTGGTGCTACGGTAGTAGGTATATTCCGGATAATCTACTCTTGAGATTGCTTATTAAATATTTCATAGTTCCTTTCGTACTCATTTATAATATACAATGAATAATGGTATCTTATTATTGAGGTTAGGCTGTCAGTTATAAAAAATGTTTCAAAAACTTTCGAAATGAAGGCAATTTCAATGTTAAGTATCTACGACATATTCAACGTGTAAATATTTTAGTTTGTTGCTTACTATGGTCCCTAATGTTTCAACTATAAAACAAATTCATAGTTCGTATTTTTTTCTGTATTCGAATTAAATAAACAAATAAATGCAGGTGTCGTCTCTACTCATTTCAATTACTGATTCGGGTTGGTTAACGTTTATGTTTCCGGCACAATCTATAGATACAGACTTATAATTTAGTTTTTTTAAGGAATAGTGCGATACATGAAAAATAAAACATAGTAGACAACAGTTTATTAAAGACATGAAAGGTTTCATTACAGTTTAGGCATGAAGGTTTCGGATCGTGCTTTCAACACGGCATAGGCCCAAGGGTTGCAGCGACCTTCCACTTTGTTGTACCATACGCCGCACTGATCTGACACAGATTTCAAGGATTTAGACAACTGGGTTTCGGCTACGATATGTGTTGCCTTACATTAACAGCTAATGCACATAACTCAATGTACACCTTTAAGTAATACTAAATTTTGCGTAAATTTAGTATTTTGCAATATTTTGCTCGCATATTCACTCGGCTAGTACAAATTAAATTAATGCATATATCCTTCAAGACCTGTTGTTTGTTTTGGTTGAAATATTTTTAAAAATATCATGATTGCTTAATATTTTAGCTTTAATAACAAAGAATCACAAATAAGGAAATCAATTGATATTTATACATTCACATTTCTAAAATATTCGAATAAATAAAATTTCACATTTAAGAAATAGTTATTTTAAATTAAACCTCTAGTTATGAAACTGAAATACATATAACGAAATATTGTTTTTTAAGCATACACATCACGACACTTTCACCAAAAAAGGGATACAAATCGAATCTCCGATTACACATTTACTTGAATCACAAATGATCAGAAAACTTCTAACAGGGATTTCCAACTGTTTGTTACTATTTCTATGTAATTATAAATGCGTGGTGAAATCGCCGGTCGAGTTACCGGAGCGGTTTGATAAAAACCGGATCGTATGCGGTACACGCTAGTCCATTACATTACTACGACACAAAAGGTACACACCGCAATGTTCGATGTTCTATATACACATTGAAGAACAACACGGACAACATACTATTAAGAATATCTATGGATTACCACAGGTAATATCTATTTACTCGCAGTTTTAGCACTCATTTGAGGATTTTACGCCGCTTTCTATTGCGTCAAGTGTTGTGGGTTCAAATCCCACATGGAACAACACTTTGTTCTGAGTCTGGGTGTTCTTTGTGTACGTTTTATGTATGTTTGTAAAGTCTCCCCGCGACACAGGATGTGTATTCCTAATGCGGGAGTTGTCTTTGTATAAAATAACTCACTGAAGTAATAATTCTATATCTGCTATATTCTGTAACTGACATACTTTAAACTATCTCCAAGCTTGTTGTGTCAACTAATTGTCCGTGTGTCAGTACACTGCTACGTTCAACCAACTGCTAATTAAAGCTGGATTACAGACCGGACCCGTCCACGATTACTTACTGTTTACAACTAGATTTGAAGACAAAGGAAATAATGTGAACAATACGTTTAATTAACTGCAAATAGTTTCCTTCCAGTTGCTAATGTACCCCATGTTACTAAACAAACACTTGTCATATTATATTCGGCGACAGTTTTGGGTGCTATTATAACTTTTGATTGTGATTTGAATGTAATGGATATGGTTAACTTATCTATAAGAGTTTATTTGCTTGAACGCGCTAATCTCTGGAACTACTGGTCCAATTTAAAAAAATCTTTCAGTGTTAGCCCATTTATCAAGGAAAGCTATATATCATCACGCTAAGATCAATAGGAGTGGATCACCAATGAAGCATGTTTCAAAAACGGGGGAAAACTGTTACGCTACGGGCAATAGGAGACGTAAACGAGGTTCAGTGGGTCAGCTGGTTTTACTATATGGCTTCATTACTTTTTATTAAACCATAATTGTCATTATCTTTTTTAAAGCTTGTTCGACCCTATACAAAAAGAAGTCTATCGTTTTCAATGGAATAAATGTCTAATAACGATTATGCATATTTTTTTATAATAAAGAAAAATACTTTTGATACGCTTCTGAGCAGCCTAATAACGTAACTTTGTAGTCCTGGTCTTTTGTAGTCTAGTCTTCTTCACAAAAACAACAGAGATATAAAAGCTATTTCCGCATAAAGAAATATAGACAACTAGCGGCCACTTGCGACTTCGTACGCGTGGAGCTAGTTATTAGCAAATAATTTTTAATTATATTCGGAAAAGCTAGATACATTATTAGTACGCCTCCACGCCATCTATAGAGCATACATTTTAAATTTCAAGTCTCTTACTTCAAAAACATTTCATAGAAATAGAAGACTTCATACAAACTTCCAACCCCTGTTTTGCCCCCTTAGAGGTGGAGTTTCGTAAAATCCGTTCTTAGCGGATGTCTACACCCCATAAGGAACCTACCTGCCAAATTTCAAGTCTGTAGGTATTATACTGAATCTCACCGAAGCACAACTTGATAAGCTTGAGCGACTACAAAATTTCTGTATACGATTTATATTTGGTCTTCGAAAATATGATCATGTCTCTGAATTCCGTCAAATGCTCAAGTGGCTTCCAATTCGCTCTCGCCGGAATACTCATATCCTTATCTTCCTTTATAACATCTTGTTTAATCCTAAAGCCCCCTTCTACCTCAAAGAACGATTCAAGTTCCTCAATGACACACATGACAAATGTCTAAGGTCATCTGAAAATTTGAGACTGGAGATGCCTCTGCATTCCACAAAATTCTATGACCAATCCTTTACGGTTGAAGCTGTACGCTTGTGGAATGCATTGCCGGTAAACATTAGAAAAGCGCCAACAGTGCATGGTTTTAAGAAAATGGTTCAGGAATTTTATACGACATAACCGAGTCAATCACGAATATGTATATTTAATGTAATATTAGTATAACTGATTAGTTAAAGTTATTGGCATGTATGTGTATGTATATTTATGTGTATGTATGTATATATATATATATATATATATATGTGTGCATGTATGGAGATATACATGTGTTTCTAGTTATATTTATTAGAAAATTATAATTCTTCAAAACTACCGCACCGTCAACTACTGTCTCTCCGATGCATTTTTATCCATCCTAAGGTTGCCTGGAAGAGATTGCTCTTGGCAATAAGGCCGCCCTTTGTACATTATACTTATACATTCATCATTTTCTGTACTCTATTTTAAATCTGTGTTACGGTGTACAAATAAAGAGTTTTCTATCTATCTATCTATAGTTTCTGAGATTTCGTGATTAATAAGTGAGTGGTATTTCGCTTTATATATATATAGATAGATATTAATGTCTAAACGTAAAAATCCAATGCGTTGAATATGCAAAAAGTCATTCACAATTAGGTACAAGAAAAAAAGAATTTATAAAATAAATACTAATAAAACCTACTACCCTCATTATGCAAGAGTGTTCTGTATTGGTACATAACGAAGTCGTACTAACAAGTACGTAGAAACCAATAATATCAATATCGAACGTTAATGCGCCACGGTACAGTGGCTTTAGTTGTTTATTCAACTCGCAACGTCTGTACCAGTACCCGCAAATAACAGAAAGAGCAAGTCCTCGGGGCACCGCTTTAGCTTTTCAATTTCCCTTTCGGAATTATTCGTGCTAATCGAATACGACCGCCGGGGTCTCGGGACGCGGTCGCGATGATTCATTCATGAGACTAATGTCGCAATCCCACTCAGATATCGGCTATTATTGTGGTCAGTACCACTTAAGTCGATGTCGAGACGGTGTGGGGTCTGGCAAATAGAATAGATGTAGAGTGTTATCGAACAGCTTACAGTCGATTGAATCTCTCCATGCAACAAAAGGTCACAAACAATGTGAATTTATTGTTATTTATGGTGTGGAGATGGGTCTTTTAATACCGCTGCAAAGTGTCATGTTTATCTTGCTTTTATATTGACGATTAGTGCTAAGTCACCTAAGAGCATGTGGAAAGTAGTACTAGCACTCACACGCAATAATTGTCTACAAGTAATACTTAAACCCTACTATTGTTGCTGCTAAATATATACATATATATGTTACCGGCAATGTGATTAACTGGGCATTATTAATGGCCGGTCCTTATTAATAATATGGCATATGGCAAATATAGGCAATGTGATAAATAAGACCCCGGCCGTGCCTTGCAACATGTGAGGGGTGCGTACCCGCGGGGGAACTGTAGTGTTTTTGTTTATGGTTAGGTTAGGATTTTTTCTGTTTAAAAAACAAAAAATATGGTTATGTTAGGTTAGGTTTTTTATGTTTAAAAAATTAAAAAAAACCTAACCTAACCATAAATAAAAAGACTAACAAAAAAAACCTAACCTAATCATAAACAAAAACACTACAGTTCACCTATTTTATTACATTGCACAAGATAGAGTGGGCATTACTCATCATTATTCACTTTGCCCGGCCAAAGTGATTAATCATGCTGTTTTAATGACATTACCCAATTGAGTCGGGCATTAAGAATACAGACCGGCCATTATTAATAATGCCCGGACTTATCAAATTGCCCGTAACATATATATAATTATAAATTTTGTTTGTGTACACTCTGAGTTCACGGGAAGTACCCTGTAGATTTTGATTCCCTTGCGAGTGTCGAAAATTTGCGAGATAAATATGTCATCAAATTAGTAGTTTTATTGTACGATATTGAATACTAAAACATGCAAATAACATCCAGATTAGTAACAACATTGACGAGAAAAAATATATCAATAAAAGTAATTACCAATAATGACAATTTTTGTTACACTAGTCATAAGTGCTAGTGGTAATATTAAGTTATAAAGTAATTAATCAAAAGGCAACAGTCTCCAATACACATAAATAATGTCCATAGAAAATAGAGATGCATTGTTAGATATGAGGACGAAGGCGTTGTATCACGATGCGGTATCGTACAAATGATGAGGCGCGAGGTATTGTCGCAGCATTAATGAGCGCAGGCCGGCCGGGACAGCCGCGCGGAAGAGGAAAATTAAACTCCTGGGCCCCGGGCTCGTGTTCATTACTCCACACCCGATTACTTCGCCACTGTTTGTGAATGCACTTCTAAAGTACCAGTGAAAGAGCTGTATTCAAACATTGGAATTATAAACTGAGATAATTAGTGCTCAGCTACAATATATGCACGACGTTTTAGAATCAAAATGCTGTTTATTTTATGTGAAACTGTGTCACATTTCAGAGTCTGTAGACTTTGTATAAAGGCAGAGTTTATCTCTGTTTGTTATTCATTTTATTCTTCATTCGAAACAGTGGTAGAAACATAAAGTCCGTGGGGTATTGCTTTAAGATTTCAATTTCCTTTCCGGAATTACTTGTACTCTAATCGAACACGCGTCAAGGGACAGGGGGTGGTGGGGAGCATCACAACCGCAAATTACTCTGGCACTCTGTGTGCGAATGTTTAAAATGTATTATTAAGATATTTACAACGTCGCGCCTTGTATTGCACGAGGGGTTAATGTCTAATGACCTTTAATTATTGATTCTTTCAATCGAATAAGTGCCTATATTTTTAGTGATACATTTTGTTCAGTGAATTGAGATTAAAGTAATTAATACTTAATACTATAATACTTATGAATTAAGAGACGTTGTTGATACCTGCGTCTTGCTAATTTAAATATTATATAATACTTAATACTATAAACTTTATGAATACTGTAAAATTACCCTGGATTGCCAAAAGATTGTTTTAAGTATTTTTATTAATTACTAGCTGTGCCCGCTACTTCGTACACGTGACATTTGAATTTTAAAGCTATTTTTAATTTTTCACCGTTTAAATCTTCCCTGGACTCAGGTGCGGTTCCAGCCTGAAGTTTTGGGGGGGGTCACTAATCAAATAAGTCGAGTAAATTAGACTTATTGCACAATACACAATTTTATTTCACACATTAAAAACAAATTTATATTTTTTGTTTTTATTGGTAAATCTATTGGAATCATAATATTTGAGACATCAGTGACAATCTCTGGATGAATTTTTAGAGGATCTAGCTCCGTTGAGGGACGAAGGGCGTGTATGGAACTCCCGACAAATCGGTCTAACCACTAAACCCCGGCGGCGGCCTACATCTGCAGTCAAGAGGAGCTCCAGGAACGCATCAGCGGCTTCTGGAGTTCCCCCTGCCTTACCCCATCACTGAGGTACATCCCGGGGTAACCAGATTCAAATCCGGGACATGTCGCTGTCGTACCTCTCACCGCTCTACACAGTAAGAGAGTCGAAACACCGACCCACCTGAGACGACACCCCCGGCCGCACCGAGGTGTCGGGTCGTTTCCAGTGGCCACATCTCCCCTGCATATGGCCACAACGACCCTTAACCGGAGATTTGGGGACCAAGCGGCCTTTATCGCGCATCCTTCGTCGCCTCTTTCGAGCGGGATCGGCCATTTCCCGATCCCGCTCTTCGGACTCCTTCTGAAACATAACGTCTTCACACTACTCGCCAGCATTGCCGCGATCAATGCTGGTGGTGACAGGTTTCGTCCGATCTGTCCGACCGGGCGAAGTCACCGCAGGTGATGCATTCCGGGCTCATGATACGGCGCTATCTCTTTGTCATTCCGACCGACAGATCGAATTTCGTCGCAGACCATTGTATTCATGTACCTCATGTAGGTATTGTATAAAAAGCAACAGATATAAAAGCTAGAATGTCGAAGGGTGGATATCGTGCCAGGATCCTCGCCGCCTCGTAGGAGATCGTACGGTGGCCTCGTACGATCCGTATGGCCATCAACCGCTGCAGACTCCCGAGTGGAGCATTACAGCGGGAAGATCCCGCCGGTGCCCCATAAAGGACCATGGATCGCACGACGCCCATACGCACACCCAAGCACAGAGAGGCAGCGAACTTCTTCCCGTGGTCCCCCGAGATTGGGCAGCACTGCTGCAGCACAGAACTGCACGGTTGGCCTAGTGGTTTAGGCGGTCGCCACGCCGCTTGCCAATTCGCCAAGTGTTGTGGGTTCAAATCCTACACGGGACAACACTTTGTGTGATCCACAAATTGTTGTTCTGAGTTTGGGTGTTAATTGTGTCCGTTTCATGTATGTCTGTAAAGTCCCCCGCGACACAGGATGTTTATTCCTAATTCGGGAGTTGTCTTTTTAAAACGAGATAAAAAAAACGAGCAGACAATGTGGCACCCCTGCTACTCCTCGTACTGGGGACTAGTCGCCCGAAATGCTTCTCAAAGCTCTACCGATTGTCCATGATGAGGTACTTCATGTACTGACCCACTTGGACTTCGGTGTCATCCACCCGGAGGTATGAGCTGGGTGGTTCCTGGCGCTTACGTAGGCCATGGAACCATATCGCCTCAGTTTTCTGAGGCGCCACCCGCAGGCCCAGCTCATGAATCTTATCCACGTCACAAGCCACCCCTTGCAAGCAGAACCACCTCCCCGAAGCGTGACCTTCTAGACAGTATTAGGGTATCGTCTGCATAGGAGGCGACACTGATGCCCGAAGTCAGACTAGTGCGAAGGCCCGCATCGTATACGAGGTTCCATAACAATAGGCCCAACACAGAGCCCTAGGGAACCCCACAACACACCTCCCTTCAATTTTCCACTCCGTTCCGATCGACAAACTTCACTGTCCTCTCTCGCTGATAGACCTCTATGACTGCACGCAGGTAAGTCAGCACCTCGTGATATTCAAGGGCCTCCCTAATCGCGCCCCATTGAAGGGTGCCGAAAGCAATAACGATATCAAGGCTAACTACCAACACCACCACCCCGATCGGACTGCCGACCCTGACAGGGAGCGAAGCGTCCACTGTCGAGCGTCCCCGCTGGAATCCAAATTGGCAGTCCGATAGATCAGGGCCCACTCGCGACAGGTGCTCGCTGATACGGCCAGAGATAACTCTCTGAAAGAGTTCCTATCTTTCCTATCCTTTGATTTCTTATCTCGATTGAACAATTATGGACACTGATAAGAACTGATAAGAATAAGAAAATCAGGTTCTAGTAGCAGATTTTGGGGGGGGTCACGTCCCTTGTGACCCCCCCCCCCTGGAACCACGCCTGCACTACGACAAACATTTCAAAACCAAAATCAGCTAAATCGGCCCAGCCGTTCTCGAGTTTTAGCGAGACAAACGCACAGCAATTGATTTTTAACCGACTTCCAAAAAGGAGGAGGTTCTATGTTCCACTGTATGTTTTTTTTTTTTTTTTTATGTATGTTACCTGATTACTCCGTCAGTTGTGGACCGATTTTGAATTTTTTTTTTGTATTCGCCAGGGTATGCTTCCGTGGTGGTCCCATTGCCAGCATATCAGGATCTGATGATGGGATCCCAGATTTTAGGTACCTAGCACCCATTATAATACTACTATTTAAATGAATAAAGAATTAGGTATAGGCAATTTATGAAGAACCAGTTTATTTTACGCTTTTAAGTGTTTTTTGACAGAGAGTTTTCGTTGGATGTTTTTGGAAGTCGGTTTTTTTTTTATATATAAGATAATCTAATAAAAAATTCTAAAAGTTTTTAAAATCTTGAATCCAGTGTACACACACCTTGCACCTACTGTTAGAGTAAACTTGAGTTATTATGTTAGGATCCGGATTACCACTTAAAATATAAGTATACGTATTTTGCGTAATACTACATAATATTTTTAAACTAATAGTTTTCACTCACCACTCTTGGAAGACCTACTACATTTTCTCACTCTCTCGTTGCTCACTTCTGCAATATCGTGGCACATTCGTTGTGTAATTGCCCTGCTCTATCTCAAACAAACTGTGTTAAATATCTTGGTGTACAAATAGATGATCTTCTATCCTTTCGCTCACACATTGACATGCTTACGTCCAGATTGCGTAAACTTATATTTGTGTATAAAGCTCTCAGCAATGTAGTTGACACTCAGGTACTTAAATTCACTTATTTAGCACTTTGCCAATCAGTAACGCAATATTGTATCGTTGTATGGGGAGGAACACATAAGACGCATCTCCTAATACTCGAGCGCGCTGCGCGCCCAAAGAGCGATACTAAAAGTTGGTTGGAGGCTGCCATACCGATTTCCCACCACAGAACTTTACAAGACCTGTGATGTTCTATCGGTGCGAAAATTGTTTATTTTGAACCTCATCCTTACGACTCATGCAAACACCAAATATGAACCTTCAAACTTAAACAGCGTTCGTCGGAAATATAATGTTTGTCCCACCATATCGGTCCGCACTGGTCTATCCCAAAGATGTTATTACTTTCTGGGAAATTATGTGTACAATAAAATAAATAAAATTCTAAACTTGTACCCAATGACTAAGAATGAGTGTAAAAAAACAGTTATTCGTTGGCTTTGTGACTTGGACTATGACGGCACTGAAATTATTATTATCATAGCAAAATAGACGATTAATAAGTATTGCTTATGTTTATTTTGCTCTTGATACGCCCACAGGATTTGCATGCGCTATGTTTACACACCAATTCACACACACACACACACACACACACACTAACAAACACGCAACTACTCTCATTGTTTTTAACCGACTTAAAAAAAGGAGGAGGTTTCTCAATTCGACCGTATATATTTATTTTTTTATGTGTGTTCGGGGATAACTTCGTCGTTTGTGAACCGATTTTGATGATTATTTTTTTGTAACTGTTGATAGTTATAGCTACTAAAATTATTTTGAAGTCATCAGAGTCGAGGACTGGAGATCTGTCACACAGGTTTCGAACCTAGTTCAGACTCCAGCTCTCAGTAAGGTTCTGTCTATGCTGTACATATCTATAAATATAAAATGTAAATGTACCTTTTGAGAGAAATAAACATATTATTATTATTATAATATGTGTCGCATTAGGTACAATATATCACATACGCTGAGAATCCTAGACATTTTATACGACAACACATTACTAAAAAAAATGAGAACCTAAGAATTAAATATACAACCTACAAATTTAATTGAGTCGAGATAATAGATTTGAAATAAGTTTTTATGCATGGTAACATCAGTAAGTTATGGCGGTGCGAACGGAGGCGCACGACAGCCAGCTGCTGATTGTAAAGCGCTCACAGACGGAGCCTATTCGATTTCACGGCTCGCCGCGTCCGATATTTATTGTCATCGGTGCAGTTGTACGACACGGCGCCTACTGAACCGCGCTGAAAAATCTCCATTCCCGACATCGGACGAAAACATGCCGAAACTGAAACGAACCATCAACTCGGAGTAAAAAAATCAGTGTGAAAACGACACAGGCACGTCGAAGCGGGCGCGCTGACAATCGTTGCTTGAATATGTTAGCAAGCAGGTACACGACACCTTGTCTCGTTAGTAAAAAGTGATGGCACCACGATTTATCACCTGCACGCGACACGGAAAGCCCCGTGGAGTTTCCTTTAAAACATGTCACCGCTGTGAACGGGTATGAAAACAAACGAGAATTTACACACCTGAAAATAATAAATATGAAATAGTTAGCATACTACTTATGCATATTATTGTAAAACACCGATCGAAACTTATCCTAAAAATATTGGAATACACAACAAAACATATTTTCTTCTTCCATTTGAGTGTACTTTTACAAACTTAACACATTTTTGTCGCACTCTATTATTTCTAAATACTTTCAGTGACAAAGATGTCAATAACTAAATCACTTATACTTTTTACGCTGTAGCTTGGTGCGTGTAGTTTCAGTAACATTTCGTTTCACTCTTGAAAGTTGCCGCGAATTACAAATTATGACTTAGTATTTCAGCTGTACCACATTCGCAATATATTAAATCATTAATAACTGTAATAAATTAAATTAAACCAACCAGAATGTTCTAGTCTAGAAATAAATGCCGCATCATGTTACAGC
The DNA here is from genome assembly GCA_949125395.1 of Diaphora mendica. Lineage (NCBI taxonomy): Eukaryota > Metazoa > Arthropoda > Insecta > Lepidoptera > Erebidae > Diaphora > Diaphora mendica. Next base: position 34,495,658 of record OX421310.1, on the reverse strand, counting down.
GCAAAGAGTATAGTAATCGGCAGACAGCTTTTAATGAGTTAAGATCTGAAGGATACATCATATTATGGTAAATAATTAATGAATTTATTTTTTTTGTTGAATTTGTAAATCGTTCTTGAAAACAATCATCAAATCATTGTACAATATGAAATAAGCGGTGAAAACACTTCTTTACGCTATAAAGGAATTCAATTTATGTCAATTTCATTAATTTCTGAGAAATATTTTCATTACTACAGTCAAACAATACTTTACAAAAGATATTTTGCAATTTTGTACAATCCTTTCTAAACCAGTTATGAAAATGATAATGGCCGGGCACATTATCAAATGGAGCGAACAGTTTGTGGAGTTATTATGCGGTCGATCGCCCTCGCCAGAACAGGGTTAACTACCAACCTCAGTCATGTTTGCCGGGTCAATTAAACTAGTCAGTGTACAAAAGCTGCCAATAACTTAGACAAAACTGAATGGACTATAAAGTCATTTTCAACTAAGAGGTTAAATAAACGTACGGAAGTAACTCAATAGCGAAGAGGTAGCTAATTGGTACAATGCCAACTCGGCGGATATCTTTGTTTTAATTCAATTGTCTTGAAGCTAATGTACTCGGTGGAGCAATCTTAACCGTGTCCCGGCTGATTATGGTAACTTTTCAGGTTACATTACGCGTGTATCAGGCTTGTTGTTTTGTTTGTTCAGAGACGAATTAATTTTAAAACATGTCTTTTTGACGATCTACAGTACAGTCAGTTAATTAAATAAATAAGAAATAAATAAATATTTCAGATATCTAACACACAACGCCATCTAGTCCCAAGCTACGCTGAGCTTGTGTTATGGGTACTAGATAACTGATATTAATACATATATACTTTTTTTTGTAAATACATACATATTATACATGGAAAAAAAAATTAAACTAAATCCCAACATTATTTCATTACAGAAACAGTTTATGAATCTGAATTAGATATTGTAGATAATGTATTATTATTTTTATGCATGGGCCTGCCAAAATGAGTCTACTCTGCCTGATGGAAAGCATAAGCCGAATGTATTTCGCCAATTATCTCTCTACGGCTATTTTTTCTAGAGATGCTATCCAGAAAGTGGATTTAATAAATAAACAATAAGTTTTGACATATTTGTCAAAAGTCAGAGGATCTCTCTTGTAGTTCTTTCTTTTTACAACCGATTTCATAATTTATCTTTCAACACTCGTGCGTTAAAGATTGAATGGAAATATATTTATTCGTTTGGGTTAGATAAAACATATATTATTGAACAATATCCATTCGTAGTAATTTATATATTTTTGCTAGTAAGGTTAAACTAAAATGGAAACGCAACGTCTGCTAAAAGTTATAAGAACGAACAGTGACATGAAAAACTTTACTAATTAAGCAATCTGACAAACTAACCGCGTCTGTTTAAGACTCGTAATGTACCATTTAAAATGTCTCGCTATATAAACAAGTTTTATGTTGTTGGTTCTCAATTAAACAATTTTTATAGTTATTACGGTTTCGGAGTTTTGATTTTTTCTATGTATGATATGTATGTATTTATAAAAAAAAGTATATATGTATTTATATCAGTTGTCTAGTACCCACAACACAAGCTATGCTTAGCTTGGGACTAGATGGCGTTGTGTGTTAGATGTCCGAAATATTTATTTATTATTTATACCAGCTAACCCGACGAACTTCATACCACCTTTGAATTAATGTTGTGTTTAGTTATTAACTGACGATAATATACCAGCGCCTCCTACCGGGTCCAATTGTATTTTCATACTATACTGTCATCCTAGCCAAGTTGGTATTCTACAAACGTAAACGATCATAGAAAACTAACTAATGAATGGGAATGACACCATTCAATGCTAAAACATTTGGTCAAAATAAAATATTAATTGTTTTATTATGGCCTTGGCGATTTTAGATTCAATTCGACGCAAAATTGTATCTTGGATGAGGCGGCAGGAACCTATTGAAATGTACACACAAAATTTCATCCTAATCCGCCCAGCTGTTTAGAGGAGGAGTTGTCACCTGACAAAAACACATACAGATGAATTATTATATCACTGACGAAATATACTCACCATAAACTATTATTAAGATTCTTTTCAATTGTGCATTTTTCTGTACGCGCTTCTTAACTCAGTTGTATTATACCTGTGCCTCCATAGAGCTTAGAACGAATAGATAGGCACGATGTCACAAAAATCCATCAAACACACCGGATCGACTTCAGACTGTTCGGAAACTGTTCCGCGCCGCTGACGAGGTCAAAATGATGAATTTACCGAGGCATTCGAACAATTTAAGAAGCAAATCATGGATACATTGTTCGAATGGAAGTCGGATATGAGTCGTGAAACTTCAGAGATTAAGGATTCATTGAAAGTTCTCAATGAGGTCACTAAAGAACTTAAAAATGAGATAAACCAGATCCGTGAGGAATACTCTGCGATGAAGAGGTCGTTTGAGAAGTTAAATACTGTTCAGAGAAAAGTGCAGGAGGAGATAATTTCTTTTAAGGAGTCACTTCAGTTTCACAGCAATAACCAGGACGATATCACAAAAATAATCGAGGTTCATTCTAAAGAAATAAGTAATATCAGTCAACTGCAAAGCGAAATAACTGAGCTAAAAATTCAGAACAAGATACTGAACTCTAATATAAATGAACGCGAGCAGAGAGATAGGTTGTTGAACGTCGAAATTGTCGGAGTGCCGGAAGTGCCACAGGAAAACCTAACACAATTAATTGAAAAACTTGCGAATCATACTGGTATTTTAATAACCCAGGAGGATATACTACACGTAAATAGAGTGGCGTCCAAGACAAAAATACAAGGTAGGCCTAAAAATATAATCATCAAGTTGAGAACACGTCAACTTAGAGACAATCTAATTTCAAAAGCGCGTAAGTGCCGTTTGACTACTTCCGATCTACAGATCCAGTGCAAAGTCACCCCTATATTTGTGAATGAACATCTTACAATCTATAGTAAAAACCTTCTAAAAAAAGCTAAAGAAATATCCCAGTTCAAGGAATATCAGTATACCTGGTCAAAAAACGGTCGAATCTTTGCAAGAAAAGCTGCCACCGCACCTGCTATTCTGGTCGTGGACGAGGAAGATCTAAAGAAAATTGTTTGAACCTACACGGGGCTCTCATTATTTTGGTATTATTATTTACTTTTTATATCTCAAATAACTACTATGAAAAAGTATATTTTGTTGTAATTTATTGTTATCATTTTATAGTAATATTTTTTGTCACTGTCTACTCTATGCGCTGTTGGGTCTGTGTCATATTGTTGTGCTCAAGTGTCCTAATGTTCTCAACACAACCCGTTAATCTATGCCGTGATGTATTCGATGAGTGTAAGCATTACGCACTACAATGCATTGGTATATATGTGCGTATGTGCCGCGATTATACATGTCAACAAACCAAACAAAGTTTATATTTTAGCAATTATATCTGCAAGGATGGTGTCATTAAGAAACACAGAAAATTAACATATGCATATATTATACCAACGCAAAAATCAACAAAAGGGTCTGAGGCGGGGTACATGAGGGGGGTTACTGTGCGAAGTATGGTAGCAGCCGTACGCAGCATACGTAGATTAATATTAGGTCTTTACCTATGAAATTGCCGTTCTTCAGTACTGGTCATTTCAAATAAAAAAAAGTTTGTAATGGCTCTGTATTCTAAATTGAAATTAATTTTGTTTTAAAACCATGACATTATATTTGCAAACTCAGTCTTTTGTTTTCTGATTAGCGTTGTATTTTCAGTACATTTGAACATTTTTCGTCATAATGGATACTTTAAAAATTCGTGTAATTATGGAATATGAGTTCCGTCGTGGCACCAACGCGACACAAACGGCACGTAACATCAAAAACGTTTACGGAGAGAACTGTATAAACGAACGCACAATCCGTTATTGGTTTTCCCGGTTCCGTTCTGGAAATTTTGACTTGAAAAATGAAGCTCGTGGTCGTCCGGAGACTTTCGTTAACAATAATGAATTTAAGGCGATTGTGGAAGCTGACGAAACTCAATCTACAGCTGAGCTAACAGGAGCTTTTAATGTAAGCATCAAAACAATATTGATCCATTTGCGACAAATTGGCACGGTAAAAAAGCTTGATAGATGGGTGCCCCACGACCTTAACGATCGCCAGCGCCACGTACGCGTCGAGACTTGCAGCCTTGCGCTGCTCAACAGGCAAAGAAATGAAGGAATTTTGAAACGAATTCTTACGTGCGACGAAATATGGATTCTGTTCGACAATCGAAAGCGCTCAGCAAGTTGGTTAGACCCTGGTTCAGCACCAAAACAATGCCCTAAATCAAAAATGACCCCTAAAAAGGTGATGGTCACTGTTTGGTGGTCTAGTGCGGGTGTGATTCACCACAGCTTTTTACAAAACGGCATGAGCATTAATGCAGATGTGTACTGTGAAGAACTGGAGAGAATGATGGAGAAGCTTGCACATCTGCAACCAGCTTTGGTCAATCGGTCGTCCCCACTGCTCCTTCACGACAACGCGCGACCCATACTGCGCAACAGACAGTCTCCAAGCTGCAAGAGCTGGGGTTAGAAGCTCTCCCTCATCCGCCATACTCACCAGACCTTGCACCTACCGACTATTACTTTTTCCAAAATTTAGACAACTTTTTAGTGGGTAAAAAATTAAATTCCCGAGAGGCAGTACAAAATGCCTTTGAAGAGTTTGTTGCCTCCCGTCCAGCTGATTTTTACAAGAAGGGCATCAAAAAAAATGCGAATACGTTGGCAAAGATGCGTCGATTGCATGGGTGATTACTTCAAATAACAGAAATAAAAAGTAAAAAAAAAAAAGTACTTTCACTTACTGCATACAAAACGGCAATTTCATAGGTAAAGACACGAAGCAAATACAAAGGGTAAAGACCTAATATTTGTTATGAATCTACAGCGCTGCACCACAATCGTACGTTTCTTGTTTTACCCACTTTCTGTAATAGTGACAATAATCATGTACATTCGCAAATTATTTCATAACTTATTGATAGTGACTTACTCACGATTTTATAGCTACTGTTGTAATCTATGTATATGCGCCTTGTGTGTCAAAGTATACGAGCTCCATCTAATATATTTTAGTATGTCATTGTATGTATTTATAGTGAAACATTGGTGCGTCATTATTTGTAATGATGGTTGAATCTAACTTAAAAATTTATTATCAGAACTGTCGTGGGTTAAGAACTAAGACATCACAATTCTATCAAAATATCTTGTGTAATGACTATGACATCATTCTTATAACTGAGACATGGTTATATAGTGGCATACACGACGGGGAATTTTGTGACGACAGATATGATGTGTTCCGTAATGACCGCGATTTATCGGCTTGCAACAAGAAAACCGGTGGAGGTGTTATGATTCTGGTTAAGCGCGCGCTCGGGTCATGGTGCATCGATCACGACATAATATCTACCACTGAAATCGTGACCATTGTAATACCGGCCCGTACTCTGTCTGCTGCTCTGGACCTTTACGTCAGTATTGTATATATACCACCTGATCCGCATTGCATACCTACAGATGTTGACTGTGTGCTTAAATGCATGACAAAAATAGGTACTAGCATAACTAAAAAATTCAACTACGTGCTAGCGGGTGATTTTAACATTCCTTGCATCGAGTGGCAACACAGTACTCCTATATTTAAAAAACAGGGTGCTGTAGAGATCCAACTTGCTGGTAGGCGATTGGTTGAGACGTTGTACCTTCATGGCCTAACACAATACAACACCCTTCTCAACTATAAAGGTAACACATTAGATCTCGTTTTCTGTAACTTACCCCTCAAGATCAATGAATGTTTGCTGCCTCTATCGAAGCCTGATCCAGCCCATCCTGTATTTAATTTCGAAGTTCTCGATTTATCGGTCTCCCCGTTTAAAGAGTTATCTTCTTCTAAGCCAAATTACCGTAAAGCTGATTTCATAGCACTAAACAGTTTCTATAATGAAATTAATTGGCAGCCACTGTCAAACATTGTACCCATTGACGAGGCCGTGGACACCTTTTACAATCAGGTGCAAATAGGTATTGATAAGTTTGTACCAATGTGTTATAGACCAGGCACTCGTAAATATCCCGTCTGGTACAGTAATTCACTAATAAAAATAATAAAGCAAAAAACTAAGGCACATTCGCGTTGGAAAAAATATGGAAACCTTCTAGACTACGATGAGTTTGCAATGTTACGAACTAGACAGCGTAATGTACAAAAAGAATGTTTCGATAAGTATGTACAAACAACCGAAAAAACGCTCAAATGTGAGCCTAAGAGGTTCTGGACTTATATAAAACATATGCGCGGTGGTTCTAATTACCCTAAAATGTTAACTCATAATAAAGAAGTTTACTCTAACGGACGGGATATATGCGAAGCATTCAACAATTTCTTTTATAGCGTATTTGGAGTTCAATCCTCTCAGGATAATTCTGAGAACAGCTCTAACACTGGCGACGGTGACATATGTTCCGATATCATATGTAAATTGAGAGTGAGTGCCAGCACTGTAGAAAAAGCAATTGATGCTCTAAATACTGACAAGGGTCCTGGATGCGATGGCATTTCCCCTATATTCTGGAAAGGCTGTGCCAGATCCTTAGCGGCTCCTATTTCAACTATTTATAATCGTTCGTTGGAGGAAGGAGTCTTCCCGGATATATGGAAAAAGGCTCATATTGTTCCTATACATAAAAAAGGTTCACGGGTTAAGATAGAAAATTACAGAGGCATCTCTATACTCAACACCTTGGGTAAAGTTTTCGAAAAACTCGTATATAATGCCATATACCCTCAGATACTGGCTGGAATTCCAAGCTCACAGCATGGATTTTTAAAAAAACGTTCCACCGTCACAAATTTAGCTTGTTTTTCTAATTATGTCTTTAAAAATGTGGACGGTGGGGGGCAGGTTGACGTGGTATATACGGATTTCGAAAAAGCATTCGACCGGGTGGATCACGTCATCCTGCTTAACAAATTATTCAGACTCGGTATACGTGGTGATCTTTTGAGGTGGATTAAGTCTTACCTAGCCAAAAGGTCACAAGCAGTAGTGATGGGAGGGTACCGTTCCAGTTTTTGTGAAATCCCCAGTGGTGTCCCACAAGGTTTACATTTGGGACCGTTACTGTATAACGCGTATTTATACGACATCAATGATGCCATCAGAAACTCTCAATACTTAATGTATGCTGATGATAAAAAAAATATTTTTAAAGATTGGGTGCCTTACTGATGGCTTGGCACTTCAATCTGACCTAAACTATCTGTTTGATTATTACGGTAAGAACAACATTTCTGTAAATACACACATCAAAAGTGTCTAGGGATCAACATATGTGTCTAGGGATCAACATATATTTTTGCAATAACTTTTCTCCTGATTGATATTAATTAAAATTTTCTTTAAGGATTCATCAAATAAAGCGTTTTCGTTTGTCACAGTAACGATAAACCAAGTCACCTTTGCATTAATAAAGAAATTTGCCATTTTCCTAATAAAGGGATTTTTCACATTTGAACCACTAACATTAAAGTTCGAAAAAAAGACTGAAATAACAGTTTTCTTTAAAATTTTATTAGGTAACTTAAACAATTAATAATCCGTGTTTCTACCGCGAACACTAACAACACAAGAATCGGTTTGGCATACTCAAAATGAGTTCATCCAAATCACGCTGTGGAATGGCCGCCCATGTTCGTTGCAACAACAAAAAAAGGTCTTCTTGCGACTGGATACCCTCCATATTCGGTAGAGCTCTTCTCTGTAGTATATCCCATGCATGCTCAATCGGGTTCAAGTCTGGCGACTGAGCAGGCCAGGGCCAAAGCCACATCTCAATCTCAAGAAATCCGCATAAAAATGCTTGATCCCTAGACACTTTTGATGTGTGTATTAATAAATGCCAATGTGTCACTTACAGTCGTAAAAAACAACCATTACACTATTTTTACAATTTTAACGGCGCTCCGATTAAAAGAGTCACTGCTGTACGTGATCTCGGGGTGTCATTCGACAGTACACTATCGTTTTCTGAGCATATTGACACTATTTGCTCTAAAGCATATAAAAACCTTGGGTTTGTTCTAAGACCTTGACAACATTTTAAAACAATTGAATCGCTGAAGTCTGTTTATTTTGCTTACGTGCGTAGCACACTCGAGTATAGTTGCCCTATTTGGTCCCCTTATTATCTAATTTATTTGAATCAAATAGAACATATACAAGAAAAACTGGTAGATCACTTTAATTATCGTCTCTGTAAACCAGTCATGACTTACCGTCAAAGTTGTAAAGAACATGGCTTGTTGACTCTTGAGGACAGACGTGTGGTCCTGGACATGTGTTTATTGTATGATGTCATAAATGGAAATATCGATAGTGCCGAATTGGTTTCGCAAATAGTTTTTAATACCCCATCCCGTCGCACCTGACATACGCCCATGCTTCATGTACCCCGTCATGCAACTAACTATGCCAAGAACTGTGTATTTGCCCGTATTTCGCGTACATATAATGTTTTTTTCCATGAGGTAGATATCTTCTCATGTTCCAAACAACTGTTTAAATTTAAAATCACTGACGTTTTGAGTGGACAGTGTAAATGATTACGTTTATATATGTAATTTGAATGTATTTAGACAAATGTCATATTTCATGTTCTCGTTCGCATGCTGGATACATAGTTTTAGTTAACCGAGGAAAACCTGTTATTGGCCACACTTTCTGTGTATGTTATTATGTTAAAATATTGTATCGCTGTTGGTTTTCAATAAATAAATAAAAAATAAATAGTATCAGTGATGATATATATATATGTATAGTATATACATATATATAATAATGTATATATATATATATATATAAACATATATATATATATATACTTGCGTGCCAACTTACTTTCTGTTTCCAAGATTGTTGAGAAAGGTTTATGTGTAACATTTGGTTCGTATGGTAGTCGGGTGTATAACGAAAAGAAATGTCGAATTTCAGGCATACCCGTAGCTACTGCAAGTAAGGCTGCATGAATCTACAAGTTGGACGAGTGTGTACCAATTGTTGAAGGAGCCTTGGCTACAGTTCGGGTGGAGAGTTCGACATCAATGCTGTGGCATCGACGCCTAGGGCATGTCAATTTCCAGGACATGAGGCGGATACCAGGTACCTGTTAGAGCTACACATCCATTGGAGTTACTGCACATGGACTTACGTGGTCCGACGGAAGAAAATTCATACCGAGGGAACCGTTTTCTATTCGTCATCGTTGATGATTTCACTAGAAAAATGTTTGTTTAAAGTTGCCGGAAACACAGTTTCCTGGGAATGCCGCAAACAGAGATGCGTTGCGTTATCTTCGACTGAAGCAGAATATATTAAAATATACGTCATCCGTTTGACTAAGCAGACGTGTTTTTTGTTTCCGACAAAATGTATAAGATATAAATCATTTAATATTTCTAAAAAATAATTATTTTGCTGCGTAAGTAGTTTAAACAAAGTGTGTCACGAACGAGCGTGATTCATATTGTTTATAAATTGTGTTTAGTATGAACTATAAAAACTTATAAAGAGTGCGTTTACTGCGTGTCAGTAAAAAAATAAAAAGATGTCGAACCCTGGATCAAGCCCTTTTGGCCGTAGCCAGTTAATACGAAGAAGTCCTCCACCTACACCAATAGAGCAATTTCCGTCGATTAATGAAAACCATCCCCGCCCAAGAATAATGATCTACCTTGTGAGGTAATACCGACGCCGGAGATCCAGAAATGGATGTCTAACATTGATGCCCTTTTAGGTGAGGTCTGCTCTATAGTGGCGGAGGGCAAAATGAACACAGATCAGAAGATGCGTATCACTAATATTTGCCGTAAGATCGGATCTGGAACGTCTCAGATGGCCGTGCTATATCAATCATTGAAGCAGAAGTCCATTCTTGCGCGTAGCACTATACAGCATCTACAGGAAAATCAAGATGTGGCGACCTCTCTCAATCATTTTGAAACTGTTGTCAAGGAAAAGTTGAAGTCACAGGAATGCAGCTTTCAGTCAAGTAAAAAGTGGGTAGTTGAAAGGTCAACACAAAACTTAAAAGCTCTTATTAATTATTTAAAATTAAAATACAATAAACATATTTAAACTAATTTTAATGAATATAATAAGTCCTGTATAATAAATACCTGCTGGTCTAGTGTTATCCATCCATAAAAATAACTAAATCTTCAAAATTAATACAAAAATAAATAGTAAACGCTGAGACACCATGAAAAGTTTACAGGAGCTGCAAGACTGCTTTGAGAAAAGAATGGCAAACTTCGAAACAGAACTACTTAAGAAGACCTCCAACACTGTCAGCCTGACTGGTCTCGCAGATGAATTCACTGGATTTAAAATGCGCATCCTTGAAACTTTGAAGTCCTTCCAGAATCAGATGGAGGCAATCACATATGAGGTGGACAATATGGAGACACGCAGCCGCCGAAAAATACTCCTTCTTCATGGTGCTGCAGAGAAAAAAGATGAGAATATATCCCAGGTGGTGGCTGAGGTAGCGGCAAGTAAGTTGGGTCTTGATTATTTTACATCGGAGGACATAAGCCGCTGTCACAGGATGGGTCGACTATCTTCAGGCGATAAACCTAGGCCCATTCTTGTGGAATTCCGTACAGTAGCAGTGCGGGATGGGGTCTGGGCATCCAAGACCAAACTGAAAGGCAGTGGTATCACCATCTCCGAGTTCCTGACCCGGATGCGACACTCAGCGTTCATGGCAGCTCGCCATGAATTCGGCATCACTAAATGCTGGACCAAAGAAGGTTCGGTATTTGTGTTGGGCCCTGATGGTTCACGTCACCGTGTAACAAGTGTGGCAGATCTTAACCGGATCAAGCCAGTGGTTGCTGAAAAGTCCACTGTACCCAAAAACCCAGCTTCCAAATCAAGAAGAACAGCGGCCGGTACCAAGAGATAAGTGGATATGTGTGATTGTTTACATACGGTGTTGCATAGTACCTAACGTTACACTGCCTGGGTGGATCTCACGTGTAAGTCCGCTCCATAATACCCTCTTTCTTGGTATCGATAAATATTAATATCATCACTGTCCTACCCCAATCTAATAACTTATTTAGTTTTGTTGATATACCTGACCGTGAAGAAAATTAGAAAACAAATATCTTTTGACTATCTGACATCTGTCCAAACCGCGTTCCAGAGCACAAATTTCTTGTCAAACACGTCATTGTTTAACACCTTGGAACCTAGTCTTTTTGCACGGGAGGTTCGCCCAGATACTTGTAACATTCTAATAATTTAATTTTGCATTTATATCTTTCTTTCTATTTTGTATAATTTTCACTTTTAACGTTTTTAACCTTTTGCTTGAATTTAGTTATTTATGTATCTTTGTGTTATTAAATGTCAAACACAGGACTGGCGGGTGGACTAAAATGTATATTTTGTATTGCTTAGCATAATTAGCTAGGTACTACTATATATTTTTTTTCTGTTATTTTATTTATTTACTTATATAATCTTTTTATTACTTCATATACTGAGGAATCTTTATATATATATATATATATTTATTTATTTGTAACTGTTCTATTTAGTTATTTATTTTTAATACACCATTATGTCTGACTTAAATAATAGTGATGATGACAGTTTTTTCTCTGCAAATAGCCTTGATGCTAGTTCTGTTAGCATACCTTCACTCCAAGAGAATCTTCAGTGCCGGTTTTCTGATGCTCCGCGGAATTTTAATGTAGTCCATATTAACGCCCAGAGTATTCCTGCTCATTTCCCTGATATGCTGGCTACCTTTGATTCTAATAACATTCACGCCATTTTAGTCTCTGAGACATGGTTGAAACCATGCTTACCGTCTACTTTATATGCTCTTCCGGACTTCAATCTTGTAAGGAATGATCGCGCGACTGGTGGTGGGGGTGGTGTTGGTATATATCTACGACAACATATTCCCTTCACTACTGTAAGTATGTCCTCACAGCCCCCACCACCGGACGCGGGTGAACATCTCTTCTTAGAGCTAGACCTCAATCACACTAAAGTTTTACTGGGAGTATATTATTCGCCGTCATTACGTACCAACTACTTTTCCTCCTTCGAAAACATAATTGAAAACTTGTCTCCCTCTTACAGTCACACAATAGTAATGGGCGATTTCAATACTTGCCTAATAAAAAATGACCATCGCTCTTCTTTGTTACGCAGAGTAGTAGACTGTAATAACCTGTCACTTTTAACACTTGATGCAACGCATCATTTTCCTAACTGCACCCCCTCTCTTCTTGACCTTATTCTTGTCTCTTCTATCGATCATGTCATCAGCCATGGCCAGTATCCAGCTGATGCATTTTCCTATCATGACCTGATATTTCTTTCTTATGCTATCCGTCCACCCAAGGCAAAGCCGAGAATTCTTGTGCAACGCAATTTTAACGGTATGAATCTTAATAAGCTTAAAGATGATGCGCGTAACATTAACTGGTCGGTCTTGTTAGATTCGCAGTGTGTGAATGAAAAAGTCAATATATTCACTGAAAAATTAATACAACTTTTTAATGTGCATGCACCCTTGCGGTCGATCAAAATTAAACATTTACCGGCTCCATGGCTTACTGAGGATATACGACGGATCATGACCAAGAAATGTTTGGCGAAAAATAAATACAAACGTCGACCAACAGATGCTAACCTGGAAAAATATGTTTACTTGTGAAATCTCTGCAATAAGATGTGTAGAAATGCACAACGCCAACATATTCACTCTTCCGTAGAAAACGGAGATCCAGCAAAAGTCTGGAAATTTCTAAGAACGTTGGGAGTAGGGAGGTCTCGCCAAGACTCTATTCCAAAAAATTTAAACTTTGACTCACTCAATAAACATTTCTCTACCTCGTCCGACATTGATGTCAATATTAAAGCTAACACTCTTAGACATATTTCTTCTATCTCGGCTCCCAACTATCCACCTTTCGTCTTTGATCAATTGTTTGCTTGTGATGTTAGGAAGACCATTCTAGCAATTTCATCAAATGCAGTGGGAAGCGATTGTATCAGCCGAAACATGATTCTGCCTATCCTTGACGAAATCCTACCCATTCTATCCAATATCCTGAATCACTCCGTGACAAGTGGTGTTTTTCCGTCTACATGGAAAGATGCCCAAATAATCCCTCTACCTAAGAAAGCTAAACCCTCTTCATTCTCTGACTATCGGCCAATATCCATTTTACCTTTCCTATCCAAAGTGCTGGAACGCCTCATCCACTCTCAACTGAGTAACTTCCTTTCCAAAAATTCTTTACTGAATCCCTTCCAATCCGGTTTTCGTCCTGGTCATAGCACCACTTCTGCGCTGGTACACATTACGGATAGTATAAGACTAGGCATGGATCGTGGAATGATAACAGTACTCACCTTACTTGATTTTAGCAACGCCTTCAATACTGTAGATTTTCACATTCTGCTTGGCACGCTACGGTCTCTTAACATATCTCCAAAGACAATTGATTGGTTTCATAGTTACCTGTTTGGTCGCCGGCAACGTATTTGCATTGAAGACGCAACGTCCTCTTGGTGCAGTATTTCTGCTGGTGTGCCACAGGGTGGCGTTCTATCTCCTTTACTCTTCGCTGTTTTTATAAACTCCATCTCTAATCAATTAAGTTCCTCCTACCATCTTTATGCAGATGATTTGCAAATATATACTCAAGCCCCGGTTAACCTGCTCTCGGAGGCATTCAATACAATCAATGCTGACCTTTTGCGTATTGGACAATGGAGTCATAATTATGGACTCAAAGTTAATCCTGTGAAAACGCAGGTATGTGTTATCGGCAGTTCCGGGATGGTCTCAAGAATTGACTGGACACAGTTGCCACAGATTGAATTCAATGGCACCCTCCTTGCAATTAGTAATACCGTCAAAAATCTAGGGGTCTACATGGATGGAACTTTATCTTGGGGTCCGCATATTCAGGAGGTCAGCCGAAGGATATTTGCTTCTGCCGGATCTTTGCGTAGACTACGTAACTTTCTTCCAACTGCTACGAGGGCTGCGCTTGCACAAGCACTTCTCCTCCCAATACTCGACTATGCCGATGTCAGCTATCTGAATCTCACCGAAGCACAACTTGATAAGCTTGAGCGACTACAAAATTTCTGTATACGATTTATATTTGGTCTTCGAAAATATGATCATGTCTCTGAATTCCGTCAAATGCTCAAGTGGCTTCCAATTCGCTCTCGCCGGAATACTCATATCCTTATCTTCCTTTATAACATCTTGTTTAATCCTAAAGCCCCCTTCTATCTCAAAGAACGATTCAAGTTCCTCAATGACACACATGACAAATCTAAGGTCATCTGAAAATTTGAGACTGGAGATGCCTCTGCATTCTACAGAATTCTATGACCAATCCTTTACGGTTGAAGCTGTACGCTTGTGGAATGCATTGCCGATAAACATTAGAAAAGCGCCAACAGTGCATGGTTTTAAGAAAATGGTTCAGGAATTTTATACGACATAACCGAGTCAATCACGAATATGTATATTTAATGTAATATTAGTATAACTGATTAGTTAAAGTTATTGGCATGTATGTGTATGTATGTTTATGTGTATGTATGTGTATATATATATATATGTATATGTGTTCATGTATGGAGATATACATGTGTTTCTAGTTATATTTATTAGAAAATTATAATTCTTCAAAACTACCGCACCGTCAACTACTGTCTCTCCGATGCATTTTTATCCATCCTAAGGTTGCCTGGAAGAGATTGCTCTTGGCAATAAGGCCGCCCTTTGTACATTATACTTATACATTCGTCATTTTCTGTACTCTGCTTTAAATCTGTGTTACGGTGTACAAATAAAGAGTTTTCTATCTATCTATCTATCTATCTCTTTTGCCGATATAGTTAAGAAAAGTGCGGATAGGTTTGTTCGGCCGAGCAATATAAGTTCTCTAGCTATTTATCCTAGCGATAAGACCAAAACTAGTGAAGAAACAAAGTCTCTGGTCCAAAAAAATATTTCACCCGAAGAACTTAAACTTCATGTAAGAAGCCTTAGGAAAGTGAGGAACGTGTGCATTCTAGTTAGCGCCGAAACCAAAGGTGATATTGAAAAATTAAGACACTCGGAGAAATTGGCTTCATCAGGTCTCAAAGTTGAGGAACCTGCCAAACATAATCCACGAATCACTGTCGTCGGTGTACCCGTAGCCCTGACTGAAAAAGAGATACTTCAATGTATGTATGAACAGAACTTGGTAGACAAGTTTCCTAGCGCTTCTCGCGAGTCCTGTCTTAATACCATCAAATTCAGCCACAAATCAGGTAAAAAAAGTCTTCCTACCTGCAACTATGTATTTGAGGTTCCGGCTAATATTAGAAAGACGCTCATCAATCAAGGGATAATTTACATAAACTGGACATCTTGTCCAGTTAGAGACTTCACTCTGGTGACTAGGTGCTATAACTGCCAGCAGTTCGGACATGCTGCTAAATATTGTCGTGAAACGTGAACATATAAATAAAAATATAGCTATGAGTGAAGCTGCCAAGGAGGGAGTTTACCTGAGTAGTTTGGTAGGCGAATTGTTAAGTACCTCGAAAGTCTTCCTCGGCGTTGACAACCAAAGTGCAATCAAAGTAGCTACTATTCCCGTATTTCATAGACGAACAAAGCACATAGACTTGAAGTTGCATTTTGTGCGAGATTGTGTGAACAGAGGACTGATCGAAATTTCTTATGTACCAACTGCGGAGATGACTGTAGATGCATTGACGAAAGCTTTATGTAAGGTGAAGCTTAAAAGATGCATGAGTGATATGAGA
This sequence comes from Diaphora mendica, assembly GCA_949125395.1. Lineage (NCBI taxonomy): Eukaryota > Metazoa > Arthropoda > Insecta > Lepidoptera > Erebidae > Diaphora > Diaphora mendica. The sequence continues at coordinate 34,479,677 of OX421310.1, read as the reverse complement.
CTTTTTGTAAACCTGTATTATTGAAAAATATGAATTTGAGGGCAGGTGTTAGAACACTAAATTCAATTTTGTTCGTTGTTGCCTAGCTACTTGTCTGTTTATGACTTTTCACTTCAAATAAAATTCTCGACATACGAAGTTACTTTGATACACAAACTAATTCTTTTCACTAGATTCATCTTGTTTAAAGTTAATTAGAACGATTTAATTTATAGTCATCGATTCCTTATGTAATGATGAAGTCAGTTAAAAATTACATAAAAACAAGTTTACAAAAGAGAATACATGATACACAGTTGCAAGAACAGCACAGCTTATAGACGCATAAAATCGATAGACGAATTCAAAACTATCAAGCCAACGGCACGTGTGTGCTTAGCTAGTGCAAATTGTCGACAGTTGCACTGCGTGGCACTGAATACGAGGCTCACATCTCTGCGCACTGTTGACTCGCACTGGGAGGTAGATATATATTTAGGTACGTGATTACCGGCTGGCTTAGGTTAATCATTCCCTTTATAGTTGCCCGTTGTCAAATACTCGCCTCGGAACCGACGTGTTGATTTGTGTTCATATCTCATTGGACATTCATTGATTTACTGATTTGTCCTAACATATAATGTTTAATAAGACATTAAATGTGTTACGTTTTGAGTATTAATTGATACATTACGTTATATACAAAGGGTTTTTAATTAAATGTAAACCAATCTCACATAACACAGAGTCAGGGCCATGTTTTCTGTGCTAACTTCTAAAACTCTAGTAAAATTTCCGATATGAAAAAATACTGTTTACACACAACAAATATTCCGAATATTTTTAAAAACTACTGATACCGATTTTAATGAAATCTTTTAAGGTCGATGTCTAGTACTCTAGTGTAAGAAATGGTGTGAACAAAACTTCACTTCGTAGCTGCTAAAAATAGCATTTTTTTATATGCTACAGCGGCAAAGACAATTAAGTTCCATAGAAATAAGTTTAAATCATTCACCTACAATTAATGATATTAAAAGTAATAAAATGGGGGAAGCAATAAAATAAAACTGAGCGTTGCATAATCAAAGAAATTTATTACTACCTTCGAGACAATAATAAGAGTCGTCGACACACTTACATCGTGATTAAATTATCATTGCAAAGTCAGACCGGCTACACAAAGTTATTTCCCGCTCATCGTTGCTACGGGATTACAGCGAACGTTTTATTATTGTAATATCCGAGCTGTATAGTACATACTATATTAAACATGCAAATCCACCAACTCAGCAAATCCCAGAAAACTGATTAAACTATGAATTGTAACATAGTTATAGGCGTTAGTTAATTAGACTTTCTTGTTGGACTAGTGGTTAGCTGTGCCGATCAAAAGGTCTCGGTCGAAGAATTCTCCGGTCGGACTACTGTTGGGTTTTTCTTCCAAGAAATTCTTAATAGTAGCCCGGAGTATGGTAAATGACGGTGTTTCCCGCCCCTGTCTCGTAGAGCACGTTAAGCCGTCGGTCCCGGTTGTCATGAACATAATATGTCAACCGTTATTGGGAAGTCAGTGCCCTAAAAATATGCTGACTACTAGTTTAACCTTAGAGTTGTGGAGGTCTGGTACCAGTCGCTTCATGGAAAAACTGACATTCAGGTAAAACTTGTTGAAGATTATTTGAAGTTGGCTACTAGAGCCAACCTCAAATAATCTTAGGAATGATAAAGGCTAGAAAGATGATAGACGTCATTTAAAATATTATGTAGGTAAATATATTGTTTCAAAGAAATTATGGGGATAGCCAGCCTTAGCTCGCGGCTCCCGCCGTGTGTATGTCGGTTATCATGGTAAAGAGTAGTCCCTTAAGGACCGATGTATGTAGGTATAGCCATGCCAAATTTAAAAAATCGCAGAGCGTTAACCGTGAAAGCGTAACAGAAACAGTTACTTTCGAATTGATAACATTAGTCAGGGTTTATTTTCTAACGTTTCCACAGTTTTTAAAAGTTTCAACCTCGTCTTGATGATTACCACCACAACAAATATGACATCTCCCATAATTTTTTAAGTTATGGGTTTACAAACATTCGATTCGACATTTACAAGTTACCTTTTTTTTTTGCTTTAACTATCGAAAACAGTGCATAATTTTCAATATTTTCAAATGGAATAATTTAATCGTGTGAAATATGGTGTAAAGTTATTACAAACATTTGGCATCTGACCGCATGTAAATGTTAAAGTTAATTAGAAATAAAGTAATTAATGCGTACAATAAATATCAAAGTTACCCTTACAAATTACAAAATTATTCTTCATTATTAAGTGAGGTTATTAAATGCAAATATAAATTAATAATTAAGGAACACAATATGAACGATTTATTTGACTGCACGGTTGGCCTAGTGGCTTATGCGATCGCCACGCCACTTTCTACTGCGTTAAGTGTCGTGGGTTCAAACCAGACGCGGGACAACACTTTGTGTAATCAACAAATTGTTGTTCTAAGTCTGGGTGTTCTTTGTGTCCATTTCATATGGCGACCTTTAGTCGTATAAAGAATACAAATTAAGGTCTACCTTCTATCATCAGCTCACCTAAATAACTTGAAAGTATACGACTAAAGGTCTATAAATACGTATGAAATTGAAATAATTATCCTCGCAACTCCTAACCGTTGAGGAGTTGAGCCTTCCTTCATCAGCTTACCTAAATAAATTTAAAGAATACGACTATAGTTAACATACACACATATAATATTTAAAGATTTATCCTCCAACTATTAACCGTTAAGGAGTTGTACCTTACTTCATCAGCTCATCATCATAAAATTATGATTTCCAGACCCGGTGTAACTTCAGAAAATATACGAAAAACATGGTATGTGCCTAAAAGAATGAGGGTTTCCCCTCGATATCCCTAGGATCCCATGATCAGATCCTGATATGGTGGCAATGGGACCACCTCGGGAGCATACCCTTTTAAATACAAAAATAATTTTTAAAATCGGTCCACAATTGACGGAGTAATCGGAGAACATACATTAAAAAAAAGTCGGTTAAATAAACATACAGTAGAACATAGAACCTCCTCCTTTTTGGAAGTCGGTTAAAAATCAGCTTTTATGCTATAACATATGAAAAAATATAATTTCATGAACATTAAGGGTATCTGGCAAGGGGTTGCCACTATATTAAGTGTCTGGTAATGAATAACGTGATTTTAAAAAATATTCTGAAGGTACTACCAAAAAATCGCGCTTTATTATTTGACGAATTTAGATCGATATTTTACACACCTTTGGTACCGTTTACCTGCCAAAGCCACGGTAACCCAAACTTCAACTGGTCCATCGTTTTTACCTGTGTTGGGAGCATGCGCTGACAAACTTTCAGCTTTTATAAAATTACGATAGTCTGGGGTTCACGGGCTCTTGCTCCATGTATGGACAGCTTTAGAAATAGAAACCGTTTCTGTCATTTATATTTAAACAAATATTTGCCTGCATCTTCAAATCAAATAATTTAAAATAATTAATCACTTTGTATTACAATTTTCTCTTATTTCCTAATTCAATACAGATTTATAATGACCAGACAATTCTTGGTAATAAGAGGTCGATGACGACTGTATAATGTACATATTGTGTTACAGTCATCCGCGCTTTCCACCCTAGACAATTAATAAGCTGATTATAATTGTCCAGTAATAATTTCACATTGTCTTATCTACGTCTCCGTAGTGGCCGATATCAGACATCGCAAAAAATACAAGCAACCGGTCGGGTTATAGTTTTTGTATGAGAAACTTCTACTTAACTTATACAATGGTTCTAGTAAGTAGTAGTACCTGATTTCGTTTATTTCAAAAACACAGATCGTGGCACCATTAGATTTATCATTTTATCCAGACTCAGTAAGTACAATTTGCATGAAAAATTATTTCATCAACTTTGACCAACTTCTTCCGAATATATTTGTTTAGTCTAATAGAGTAACCCTTGCATGAAACAGAATCAATTCGCATTATAAAACAAATTCCTAAAATTTATTGAAGTGTAACTTCTAATGCAACTTTCAACAAGGTTGCCTACCATGGAGGGGGTAAAAAAGCACTGTTGCACATTACGAAGTTTCTCTTCTTCCGTGCGGAGGGACTCCACGCTGTTTTTTTTATTGAGAACGTGAGTTCTCAATAAAAAAGTTCTCAGGAGAAAATACTTTTAATTTTTTTATTAGTGAAATAATAAACATGAAAACATATGCATGTCGTTTTTAATAACAACTCATCGTAGACTTTTAATTCATTAATCTCGGATGACTCTTCCAAGATCTGATTATCAGTTCTAGCATCATCGACCATTTGTACTAAATAGCTTTACACATTAAAATGTGAACGATTTGGTGTTCGTGAAGCAATCGTAAGATTTTGAACAGAGGCCAACAGAGCAACGGTAATGATCCGAGAGTGCATGCATAATTTACCCGCATAAAGGTTGTTTTGTAATGTTATTAGTTGGTAATCTCGCCGGAAACGCTAACAACATTATTTTGCGCCAGCTAAAATATTAAAATAATTTATTTTCAGCACCACTAAGAATACGTAAGGCTTCGTTACATTTCAAATTGAACCGACATAATATTTCATTTCTATCTTATTACCGAAGCAATTTAGCAGTCTACTGTAGCCAGTTTACACAAGCGCATTAAAAATATACTTACTTTTTGAACTATGAATACTTTTATAAAAAGATGTTTGTACTTAGCAGCGTTCTAGTATAAATATCATATTGAATTACAATTTAAAAGTGATGATTGATCAAAATACGTTTTACGAATTACTACAGATACACTATTACGTCTGTATAATCAAAGATATATGTAGAAGTCTATTAATATTTACATTTTATCAATCATATCGAATATGTAGGATTCTTCTCTGTAACAAGGGCTAAATATCGCTTTGTGAATCAACATTATAATAATATATTTCTTTATTTATTAAAATATATGACACAGATACAACGTTTTAAGGCTTAAAAGTATGCACCAATATGATAACTCTGTCCTCCGAACTATGTTTATTAACCTGTATTCAGAAGTCAGTGCCCCCATATTATTAGATATACGCCTCTAGATATGGAACATATTATAATAAGATATGCAAGAAAACGCAATTTAAATACTTTATAAGAGTAGGTTAGTATTGAGTATGTGTGTGTGTACGTTTATGCATGTGTAACAAAATTTTGAGTAAATTGAAAGCCAATGGAAGGGCAATACAAGCAAAGGCATGGCACGGGCGAAATGTGAAGATTTAATGTCAATATAATTTAAATTAACACATACATACAAATATCATTAATTTCAAGGCATAGGCCTCCTTGCTAAGGAGATGCCTATGTTCGACAGTGTACTGTTAAAGGCTGTTGATGAAACAAGCACATACTTATCAAAACTAGAAATTTTTTTAAACAAAATCAATAAACGTATGTCACAACAAAGCGAAGGTAATTGTGTGAGGTAGCGATGTGAGTAACGTGCGAGTATCAAGAGCAGCTCCTCAGGGAGCGGCTGGATTAGTGCGATCTTTTCCGAATTGAGGGTAAACATCCGAGAGATCCTATCCCCTGAGTCGATGCTAAGGTGAGCGCTTATTTGTTACTTCCAAATCGTATTACTTCTAACTCGCTAACTATAAATATTTTCTCTATACCATTAATTCTTTTTTTTCAAGTGTTTTATAACAGTAAATTTGTAAGTCAAAACCTACGCGACGATATTTTAACTTTTAAAAAGTTAGATGTAATAGCAACAGTTTACAAAATAATTATAAAATAGTTATTTTTTCTACGACTATTCGTACTATAGATTTTTAAATATTGAAGGGCCAGTTTCACCAGTTCCTGAAATGTATGAATATCGGACATACGTCACTCTATCTAAGATTTGTGAAACTTTATTCTGTAGTTATTTGGCGGATAAGTTCACATTAGTAGAAGAATTTATCAGCATGTGATACTAGACTATACTAGAAAACTAGACCTAAATGTTTTAAATACATTAAAAAAAATGCGAATCAGAACTGACTTCTAAACGATTACATTTAGACTATAAATGGTTACACCTATATATATTCAATCACTCGATTATTTACGATAAATACATCTATTGTGGATTAAAATACCATTTAATAGTTTTATTTTAATGAGACACTATCAAATTCCCGTAGTCTATATTCATGGTGCGCTATCTTACAACACGCTAACAGTTTGTAAAAGAATCAATACAAATTCGGCATACATCGAAGTTTAAAACAAATAATTTGCATTGAGATCGTTTGCCATTTTACTCAGAACTGCTAAGATAAAAGCCAGAAAAATCCTCGCAAGCGCTCAAATTCTTCGAGCGCAGTGGCGAACCGTCTTTGCTCGCCGGGCGGTAATAAAAACGGCTTAAATAGGATTTTAACCGCGAGTTCCTCGCCTTAATTAAATTGGATTTGCGAGTGAAAGAAATATACGTGAAAAATTCGTGTCGATTATGTCAGGGGAACGAGTTTTGAAATCCCTTTTAGTAAGCGGATTACGTACATCGCACAGAGATTATATTTGAATTACAGTTGTTTCAATATGAGTTCTCTTGATGAAGAATCTCTTTAGATAATACAATCTGAGTGTTCAGGCATCTGCGAATAACTCGGCACTACGTAAAGACGTATGACAGGAAGTAACAGCCTCTCACCCCTTATGCTTCCACGCTCCGAGGAACAGAACGTGTCCTCGTATCTTTCTTTAATACAGATTAATACATGTTATATATTTATCTACCTGGATTTTTAAGTGAATGCTTTGAAGTTTATTTGCCTTGTGATTTTGCTGGTCCATTGATGTTTAGCACAATGTTCAAATCCCAGAAACGCAGTTCTGAAAATACGATTTTTTTATTATTTCGAATATAATTGCGAAATTACTAATAATTTATGTAGAAACTGCAGCTTTTTTCTTTGATTCATTTATCAATTATAAGTTGTTACAAATTGTGAGTATGTTTGCTTTTCTGTCTATTTCATTAAATTGCCTTTACTTAATAGAATTTCATAATTATCATAATTCTCCAAATAACTATGTAAATATAAGTTTTCATTTCTGTTTATTACAAATAAAGTAAGCTAAGTGGCCAGTCATAGTTTTACTATTAATGTTAAAAAGTTGAATACACATTTAATAATCATTGCCTACTACTGCACGAAGTAGGATCAGTAGAATCTACGTAGTCTGGATACAAAAGTAAAACTATACACTTTTATATATCTACAACTTTACCACAGATGGAAAAAATGAATACCTATAAACATTCAATATAAAACATAGACAATAGTATAATATTAAATGACAAGCTAATTTTGTACATTACATGCACATAATTGCCTTTTCATGATATTGTACGTGGTACTAGAAATATTAAAACTCTGAAATAACGTCAGTAACAGCTGCAGTAACGGGGTTTTAATTATCACTTACAACGCCTTTCAACCGCAGAAAATTACTCCCATAAACCATTTAGAACACAGAATAGCTAAACGATTTAAGATGCCCGTTATTAGAATATGGCGGGCAGTTTTCTGTTTGACGCCTTGAGTTTTGGTTACCCCATCAAAAGCTGTTTGTAAGTAACTTTATGATTGTTCTAATCTGATTCGTCAGAAAATCAATTATTATTCAATACAAAAATATTACGCAAAAGGCCATCTAACTTTGAACTAATCTGAGATTGTACTATGACAACTAATTAACTTATGAGATACTTATAAACTTTGTTTTCGTAAATACATTTTTACTCCTAGCCGATTTCAGCCACAGTGGTCAGGTTTAACAGAGACGAGAAAAAAGTGTATGCACAAACGCAGGTGCACTCTCTGTTCACTCTCACGCTCACATTTCGACGGGACGGCTTTTCGATACGACCAGAGAGAGATCAGGGGCAGGAACGATTGCTTCACTTGCTTCCTGAGGCATAAGGGCTAAGACCCCAACTTCCGAACTCGGGGCTATTATTAATCATTTCTATTATCAGAAAAACTCAATAACATATTAGATTTTACAATAAAATACATATATGCACCTACTATGCGTGACTCCATACCTGAATCCATTTCAATGTTTGACCTGCAATTCTTACTGAGTCAACAAAAGCACAGTAATAGAAGTTTTAAATACCATTACAATTGGTTTTTTTTGGTAATTAATTATATTGGACTCATTTTTCGTCTGTGTGTCGCTTTACTTAGGATCGCCTCGAAATTTAAATATGTACTTGTCTTTTTTTTACAAATCACCTTGTACCTTACCCATTATTGGTGAACCACTTAATATTTCCAGTCATATAGATTTAACGTCAATTGTTAAAGCCCTTATTCACTACATATTTTCTATGGCTTTGCAAAATTAGAAAAGAAAACACGTTCCTAAAACAACATAAATCTCACGCAAATAGTGTTAAAGCAACCTAATTTTTAACCCCCGACCCAAAAAGAGGGGTGTTTTAAGTTTGACGTGTCTGTCTGTCTGTGGCACCGTAGCTCGCGAACGGATGAAGCGATTTCAATTTAGTTTTTTTTTTTTATGAAAGGTGAGCTACGTGCGAGTGTTCTTAGGCATGTTTCATGAAAATCGGTTGAGTCGTTTAAAAGTTATGGGGGTGAAAGTGGGGAAGAATAACAGAATGTCTGCAAAAATATCATTGGCGTATGATTACTCGATTAAGTGCTTGAGTAGAGGGTTTTTTAAATGCAAGAAGTTATATGTTCACTGATTGCATCCATTTCATTCGTGCTAAAAAGATGTTAGTAGGAAAATATAAACGGAACATTTCTCATCATTGTCAAGTTTCTTAAACAACAAAACTAAACTAATTGATCGTTAATTCAATTTATATTTATCGACAGCTTCACTTGACTTGTGGCTAATTAAATCAATGGCGGTTCAGTATTGAATAACATTATCCCTCAATTAACATTCGAGGGCTGATTTTTAAAACGGTTGGAGGGGCAGGCCGGTGTAGGTAATAAAACGGCTCGTCCCTTATCCGTCATTCAGCCCTTGGAGATTTCTTCTGGAGGAATAATTTACGTTGATCGCCCGGAAGGGGAGCGTAACTACCTCAGTGAAACTTTAAGCTTTCGCTCAGAATGGTTGCGATTCGCGGTGTCTTAACTTTAAGTAATAAATTGGTTTCGATAGAATGCGTGGTCTTGCAATATCAATCTTAAATTACTTTACTAATTTGAATGCTAGTAGGAGGAGCTTCTGAAAATCTGTATTTATTGTTTTAAATTTTTCTTCTGTTGTTTCAATGGTGTCAATAGGTGACAAATTACATCAATGAAAACAATTGACATTAGTAATGTTATTTAAATATTTCGATGAAGTGAAGCAATTAATTTGATTTTATATTAGCTAACCAGAGTGAGTGATGCACAAACATTTCTGAGATGTTTCACATATTGGCTGTACTTAAAAGTTTAGGAAGTAAAGTTTAAAAGAAATACATATTGACACTTTTATGCACCATATATTTATTTCAAAGAAAACATGTATAAATGAATGTAATAATTTCATTTATAAATTATTACTCCAGTTAAAGATCATTAACTCTGAAACATAATTTATTTCACAACGTGTTCCTGACTCCTGCATCTAAAATGACGTCTTCAAGGAGCCGGGGATCCGCAGGGAATTTCCATCCTGTCAACAAAAAAGCTTGCTATAAAAAAACCTCAAAATGTACTATATATATACTAAATATTAATTAACCTCAGTTTTCTAAAACTTCCGCTTTTTTAATAGTAGTGACGGATATACCATAACAATTAATTTGGTTAACACTTAAATTAACAACCTAACAATCTAAATGCTTGTGCTATGTGTGGGTAAAATATGTTGGTAGCTCTACTGAGTTGATTTGAACCAGTTAATATCGATCGAAACCGATTGAATTCGACGCCTGAGTCATTCGCTGGATACTAGTATACATACAACAGCGCTTGTTGAAATTTATATTTAACAACGTCTATATGTGATGTGTTAATATTTTTTAAATTCAAAGGGTGTCACCACCCATGACGTCACGTGTCGATGAATGTGAATAAAGGCTTTGACGCCTTTGACTGCATGCATTTCATGCCAACCGCTTCAATGCCAGTTTATACTCAACCCAGCCAAGAACCACTCCGTATTAAAAAATCAAGGCACTGGTGCAATAAATTATATTTTACAAAGAGTACTTTTCATTTTAAAAAAGCAGCGATAGTGAAATTATACTTTATTGGCTGGATAAATTAAGTTTTTCTGTGTATATATTATACTTGAATACACAATTAATTTTTGCCATGTGTATGCAATGTGTATAAATTTTTTGCCATGATCATATTAGAATACTAAATAATAATAAAATATGATATGATGCGTTTTATCAGTTTACACGTAGTATGTGCAACATACCTGTTATATTTTTATTTATATGTTTCTCTCTCTCTCTCTCTCTTCCTTTGCCTAGCCTTATCCCATTTCAATTGGAGTCGGCTCTCCTCGTCATTCTTCGCCAGTCAGTTCTGTTCTGGGTTTTATTTAAATGTTTTTGTTGATATAAAAACAAATGTAGTCTTCAATTTAAACACTTTAAAGATTTTAAAATAGGCAGATCTCAAGATAATAAGCAGTGTAGAAAAAACATCCACACACATAAATATGCACAATTTATGTACATTTATCTGGAAGCAGTAACTGATTACCTAATAAACCATATATTTGCAATTCCATAAATAAGTAGACATATAGGTTTCTTGCATACTTACGTGGTTAGTTTATAAATTAATCTCCTTATTCATAAATCTTTATAACTTCAAGCTCCCTGCTTAGTTTGGCTTACGTTTCCGTGTTAATTTCAACTTTAAGGTTGAAAGTTCAAAGTAAAAATAACACAGAAACAATTTTGAAAGTTAAGTAAAGTTAATGAATAAGTGGGTAAGTATTGAAATACAACACACACATCACAAGAAACATAATAGACAACGCTATGTAATAAAAAAGCTGTTTGCTTAACATTCGCAAAATACATATTGACCTGCTAGGGAGTAAGTAGACGAAAGTTTACTAATGAGGGCGGGTATTTAACATTCCAGGAGACGTGGCAAGCCCCGAGCGACGTCTTGTTAAGAAAAAAGGTTCCCCCAGCGACACATCGCTCGTAAAACATGGCCCCTCTAGGCCTCCTCATTCGATCTGAACCCTAGCATTTCATTATAGTAGTGATAATATATATCTTTATTACTACATATATATATATGTATATATATATATATATATATCTATTTATAGTAATAAGATACATACTACACTATTTCGAAACTTCATTCTTCAACCTGCGTCTTGACATTATTTTATTGGGGACAAGAAGTTTTGTAAAATTGTCTTTAGAAATCAAAAAAATTAACAGTTTTGACCATCAAGCTAAGTATTCAAATTTAAATTCAAGATTGTTAAAGACAAAAGGAAAGACCTATTCAAATTCTATGTTTTCCTTTGCCACGTCAATTATTTCCTAACGATACTAATAATACATGTTTGTAAAAAGTTAATACCAAAACACTTACACGACACGACAGTTTGTCGAGTCTGGCTCGACGAGGTTGCCGTAAAAAGCGTTTTGTTAGGTGGGACCGTCGCACACCAAAGCTGTTGTCGACAAATTGTCTCAGTTTTTCGAGGATCCATTTTTCCACCGGTTTCGCCTTATGGCATCATCAAAGGTTACTTTGGCGAAGGTTACTTTGGTAAGGCGAAACCGGTCAGGTGTAAATAAAAATAAAATAGTGGAACAAGTACAAGTGATTTTAATTCAAAAATGTATTATAACAAGTTTCATCAAGTGCCGACAATCGAGAGTATAAATTACATTTTCGAGGATCGACTAGGTTGCCGTTAAAAGTGTTGTGTTAGGTGGGACCTGCGTTGTGGAATTGTAATGCAGGAAGTATAAGTATAAAAAAAGTAAACAAACACTCTTTAAAGGCGTAATATTCATAATCAAATCGTCCCTTCCCTTTCTTCGGCCGTTTGTTCGGTCTCATGCGGTGTGCGTCAGTGTGCGTCAGCACAAGACAACTGTCAAAAACCGTCTTGTCACGGACGGTCTCGTTGAAGACTCATTCGGTGTGATCCGGCCTGAGAGTGTAGAGAAATTATATAAACGAACTATTTAATTTAAAAATAATACGAACCCGATTTATGTACTAGAATTAGCACAGTCATTTATGTAATACCTATCTGTTAGTTATGTTGTTTACATAGAATTAATTTTTACTATTGAATGCGTATTTTTAAACTTATGTACATTTTTATATTAGGCTGTTGATTGTGGATGTTATCAATCCATAGGTAGGAGCAGAGGATTGTGTTATCGTAGACCCATAAAAGGGTGTGCGGCGGGCATAGAGCTACACTAATTCCTCTTTACGAGCATCGATGGGTCGAGTCGATATAACTAAACCTACCTATACAAACCTTTTTCGCATTGTGGAAACAAAAGAGATCATTCACATTTGAAAAATATCTTAAATTAAAGACAACATGCGTTATAATTTAGTAAAATAATCATTTGAATATTTTGTGGCCTAATTTAAGAATAGAAAAAGGCACCAATGTACTGTTAATATTCGGAAATTAGTCTTTTATAGGATATAGGTGTAATAAATAGAAGCTTTACTTATGTCATAAGTAGAAAATGAGTACCACTATTCCCAATAGCGATCCGAAACTCAAGTGCCAAACGTATCTTGCCGACTTTTAATTTTCGCGTACGTTTACTCCTACGAAGGTCCTGTTAGTACTATTTTTTGGAACGAAGTTCCTTTACGGGGCGTGGCGGAGGGGTACCCTAGCCTGCAAAAAGCGTCCGTAACGTAAGATTGACTGCCTCGGTGTCGCAATGGTAGCTTATGGGAATGCTGTGTTTTACGTGTCGGGTTCGAATCCCGGGTCGGATCAAATGTTTGTATGATATGCAAATATTTGTATTTTCGGAGTTTGGATGTTTTTTAAGTTTAATATATGTGTACTTACAAAAAAAAAGTATATAATATGTATTTATATCAGTTGTCTAGTACCCATAACACAAGCTTTGCTTAGCTTGGGACTGGATGGCGTTCTGTGTTAGGTGTCCGAAATATTTATTTATTGGCAGCACAAGTGACCAGTTTAGTTTTCTTTTTTATTTTTATCAATAAAAAATCATAATAAAAAATGTGTACCTGAATAGTTATTTTCTTCATACCTTGAATAGAACTTGAAATTATTATTATTTTCTTTGATAAGGAACTTCGTTCCTCTCTGGTGTCCCACGACACCACATGACTTTTAATTTCCTTTTTTTGTGATTAATATCAATGTAGAAGATAAATAAAAATTAATCAATGAGTATGAAGGTATTGAATCCAATAAACAAATACATACATTTGCTTTTATATGCGGTCACTCATCAACTATACAAACGTCACTAGGTCCTAAACTTGATATGAAAGGTGATTTTTATTGCAAATATAGAAGCGAGAGGCAGTATAACGTACGTTAGCTCTCAAAACGGAGAGCTTTTATCATGTCACCATAAAGGAGAGTGCAGTGGTCCATGCAGGTTTGGCGTTAATTCTTGTTTACGGCGATTCGCTTTTAGTGGCTCTGTTCAAAGCGTCCGACGTCGGGTCGCCGCGTGGTGCACGGTCGTGGCGCGTGAGCTTCCATAGATTGAAATCACGCGACTGCTGCGATGAACTAATCACTGCTCAATACTAACCAAACTTTTGTTACAAGTTGCAATAATAAAATAACATCTAGCAGATTGTTCAGTTTGCTGTTACAATAATTTTCTCCAAAAGACTAAGTGACTATCGAAGAATCAAAAGCTTTTCTCACTTACATTGTTGTTGAATATTCATAAAATATTATCTTTTTGCCAAATAATCTAATAACTACGATGACAATAATTTCTGCTTTTTAAATATATATCACTAACTTTACCCGTGGCTCCACCTTCGTATATGTTGGTTATCACCCTAAGTAGTAGCTTATGTGTAATTCTGACGTATAAACTGTTTTATTGTAAAATTTCATCTAAATCCGTTCAGTAGTTTTTGCGTGAATCCATCCTCACAAACTTTCGCATTTATAATATTAGTAGGACTTTGCGACAGTACTGCCAAATAAACATATCTTTTAATTTTAAAACTAATAATTATCAATATTATCATAATTTCACTTTTACAAAGACACCAGAATAATTTATTATCTAGTAAGACCAAATTCTATAAAAGCTGACATTCACTGTATTTTTTCTTTAAATGAGTTTCTACCTTTCTAGCTGCCCTTTGATCATCCTTTAAAAAGCTATAACGCCATGGGCAGAGAAACAATTATCATACATACATCACAATTACAAATTTTTGCATCACTGATTAAAAAATCCTACTTATTGATTCTAATATGTAATAGAGGTGTTCTTATACTTCAGCTTATTGCCAACCACAACACTTTCTTTTCCAAAGTTAACTATTTTCCTTAAGTCGCCGGTACATCGTGCCACTGGGCATCCTACACTACGTTTGCCTAATCACGGTCTCCACACTGACAGATGTAATAGAGCCACGCTGATTTCAGCACGAACGGGCCGGCTTGACCGGAACGGTACTAACCTCGCACAGAAGGCCAATCTAAACTGACAGCATTCATGTTGTCGTGTTTCATTGGTGAGTGTGAGACCGGAGGCCCAATGATGCATAAGCATCACTAGGCCGCCATGCTGCATTGTTGCATTGTCTGCATTCGCAATGAGTATGGTGACCACCACTTTAGGATTCTGCTTATGCTTTCCATCAGGCAGAGTAGAGTCAATTTGGCAGGCCCATGCATAAAAAAACGATGTCTGCTTCAGCAGGCTGATTCTCCATGCGATACCGTTTACTCCAGTTTTCTTTTATAAAGAGGTCTCCCATTTGCTTAGTAATTTGCCTTTTTGTACACTCTTAAGTGATTTTATACAATAAGCTATGAATAATTTAATTTCCACCTAATGTGTAAACGATTATGGCCCCTTGAGAATATTTCACTAATATAGAAGCTCTAGCTAAAACGGGTCACTTTGGAAATAATACACCTGTATATCGCTCAAAGGATTAAATGTATGAGGACAGATATGTATACGGGATAATGTACTTAAATAACTACATTGTGAGATATAACATGGCGTTATCTCTGTCTAAAGTAAGACCAACTTAATGCAGTACGTAATCTTTTATAAATAGTAAATATAATAACAGGGAAACATCTAGAGTAACATAGAGAGACATTTGATTAAATTTAATATTTTCACTAAATGAAAATCGAAGCAGGTAGTAGAGCCACGCTGATTTCAGCACGAACGGGCCGGCTCAACCGGGGCGGTACTACCCTCGCACAGAAAATCAACGTAAAATGACAGCATTCGTGTTGTCGTGTTTCGTTGGTGAGTGCGCGACCAGAGGCCCAATGATGCAGAAGCATCACTAGGCTGCCATAGTGTGGGTCACCATGCTGCATTGTTGCATTCGCAATGAGTATGGTGACCACCACTCTTGGATTCTGCTTATGCTTTCCATCAGGCAGAGTAGAGTCATTTTGGCAGGACTATATTTAAAAAAAATCCTTGTAATGGTAGTCACAGTCACAATTAAACAAGCCGCCCTATTGTTTTATACATAAATATATTCTAAATAATTAATATTTACTATAATACTAAAAAACTTCTACTTGCCACGACTAAATTCACGAAAATTAAAAAATTGCTAAGTTTAGTTTACAAACTGTATCTACTTTTATGATTTATAAAATACTATTACCGGCAACCATTTATCTATGAATGCCGAAAAAGGTCGACAATAAAAGTTTAGTCGCTCTCTAACTCATAACATTTTAAAAAGTGTTAGATAGAAAAACAACAGCTAAAAATATTTTTGCTTCTAATCCGTAATTTAATATTAATTTATAGTCGAAAATCACCGTCTCGCCGTCATCGAGTTGGAAAATAACGGAAGTCTTTAAAAGAATGAGGCGGTGTTTTGAAGAGGTCGGAGGGACGATTAATCATTCTGCTCTTTTATGGAGGTAAAGGTTGGAGGACACGATTGTTCTGTAATACTAGTGTTGTTCTTTTGTTACCATTAAACAGAATATATCACAACTTTTCGACAGTATAATAGTCGCTTGTAGGCCGTTTTAGAACGGTCGGGTTCATTCAATACCAACAATTAAACGTTTTCAAAATGAAAGTGATGGAATACCGCCAGTGCTTAGATAATACCTCTAAATAATGGACGCCGCGGTGCGCATTAATATTGAGGTAAATCTTATTAGGACCGCCTAAACGCTGCGATAATATCATATTGTTTTGGAACTCACCATCCGCGTTTCCTCTCTTATGCTTGGAAGGGTTCCATCCTCAGGGACAACCGAAGCTCCTGAATATTCATAGTATTATCACAAACCGACTTACAGAACTGAGCAGCATCGTAAATACATAATGCCTCTCATTTCAAGATAAGAATCATTTAGGTAGCTTTCATTATGACTGCTCACTTGTATCGAATTGTTTGGTACAAAACAATAATTCATGTGATATAATACGAACACGTCGTTCGGGTGGTTTTTAAAGGGCGGGTGTTATTGGAAGTAGCTTTTGCGATGTAATTGTTGTGTTGATTTCCCTTGGGAGACGAAGGTTTCTCCGGCCCGACTCAGACGGTACCTGTAGTGCCCAAGTGCAACCATGGTAAATAATAATCTCAAATAATTGTTTTGTTGTACACAATTGTAAACACTAATACATTTTTCTACCTAATTTAATCACTGAACAATTTATTTCATTGATTGATTACATTGATTACGAATTCAACGCATTTTCTCTATTGAAATTGTTTACTAGTTTATAAGAACTCCTTTATACCAAAGTAGTCGAATTAGTAGTTTTTTACTACAAAACCAGCAAAGAAAATCTCATATAAAAAGTTGTTCTTGATAATATTTTGAAATTTAGTTTTGTGCTGCTCATGGCACTTTTTTATTTATATTGTTCATAGTTTATCATTGTATTTAGAAGGCCAAAATTACTTAATATTTGATTAATGAATCCACTGAGTTATTGTTGTTTAGACTTTCGTATATTTGCTTTATATTTTTTTGCTCTTTGTGTGCTATTTCGCTACTCGCTACATTCCACGCCAAATATGACACTGGTCGATTTTGAAGATCAAAGATTATGCCAATACTGTAACTTACAATTTGTATTTTGATACAAAAATATGTACGTGAGGCCGAGTTAGAACTTTTTTAAGGAGCAACATACAAAAAATAATAACATCTAACGATACGGAGCTCTAAATATAGCTTCTAAAAATAGCTATACTAAATATACGCCATTGATCATATAGAAAGTGTCCATATTGAATGATTCTACACATTATTCTGCGTCAAAAGTATCACAAACTGTTGTTAATTCCGCCTAATATCCTCAACAACCTTTACGCGGCTGTCACAGAGGGGTCCGATATAAAGATGATGGATATCCCCCATATAAAATGAATAAGCTTTATGTACGAAGGCCATATGTATGTACGTTGAATGTTTACACTATGATTGGAACTAACGACTTTTGATATTATTTTATATGGAATTGTATATCAACACAGTCAGTTGATTAATACTGGATGTAGACCTCTACTACTTTACAATAAAGCATATGATTCTCAATATTTGTTAACACGTGCATCCTTTTATTTATTTTTTCTTTTGTTCTTTAAACTAATACTACTTTAATGACGTAATGGTTTTACCTCCAACAGTCCAATATTTTCATTCATTGATTGTTTTTATGCTTTCAATCGAAAAATCCGTCTGAATATCGAATTCTGTGATACGAGAATCCTTTAAAAAAAGCAAAACATTAAATGTGACTGTTTTACGTTACACTTTCGGTTTCATAGTGTTCAAACTGCTGCACTTAAATATTTAATTAACCAATATCGAATTATTCGACAAGCTTTTTAATGAAAATGTAATAGTTTCATTTGAAGTAAATTTTGTTCTGTACCTACATACAAATAAATAATATAAGTATCATTTCGATTCTAAATTTTTCTCAGTTTAGATACCTTGTATATGAAAGTGAAACTTCATAAGTACAGAGTAATAAAATTCATTCAGCACTACCAAGTCTTTGCTTTGACACCGACACAAACAAAATTAATGATATTAAAAACATCAACATAAATATATAAATACAGTACCTAATATACAATTTATGACCTTTTCACATTATTTAATATTCTACCGGCATGTTTTAAAATGGATTCATTATAAACTAATGAAACTTTACATTTTCGTGCCATATCCTTCCAAAAATTTTTAAGACATCAAAATATAATGAACCAAAATAGAACCTTGAATGTTCAAAAGGTAATCGTTCTTCAACAAAAGATCAATGTTAAACTGTAGCAAAGAGATTAAAAAGGAAACGTTTGTCGGGCCGCTATCAACACTATCAATCATACGTATAATAGGCCACGTCCCCTAACACACGTTCTTAAATAATTTGTCAAAAGTCGCTCCCTGCCCATACTGCGAACGTTTTCCACTACGTACTTATTCCCGTTTTTCTTGACACTTGTATGGGGTAATTTTTCACTTGAATTACACAAACATCAGTGGAAGCTTCACAACATTAAATGTAGATAATATACATCTACTTTAAGTCGGAAAAGAGTTAAAGATCGAATGGTCACGAAGAGATACTTAATATTGTAGTAATTACAGGGATCGCATTCGATCTGAATTAATTAAACATGAATGAATGATGACGTTTAGGTGTGAATAGTAATTGTACTTTATTATATTTAGCAAGAAATCGTCGAAAAACTACAACCCGATAAAACGTGTGATAAAATGTATATAGCCAACGTCATCCGGGCCATTATCAAGAATATATTGACACCTCAATCATTAAAATCGGTTCAATAGTTTAGGCGCTACGGTGAATCATACAGACATACATAAACTGCTAAAAGTATTACTCTACCTGTCGACTTCACCGTAGTCGAGTAAAAAAGTGGTGTTCTAACATTCGTATCTTTTTTCTGTAATAAGCTAGAGCAATATAATAATATTTAGATTCATTCAAGATTAAGATACAATATCTCTCTCTGTGTAAAAACTAAAGCATTCAGGAGTAAATATAGTTGCTATTGGAAACATTATTAATTAACGTTTTACTGCAATGGCCAGGCGACACTGATCGATGAAAATACGCTAGCGTATCTATCAACAACTAGCGAATTGAGAAAGTAAAAAGTTAAGTCAAACTTGAAAAATTAATCACGTGTCGTTTGAAAGGTTTACAATTCTTTTATTTATAAATCAGCCATACGCATTGTGCCCAAACAAATATAGACGATCAATTGAATAGAATCAGTTGCGTATGTGGGCAGCTGGCATAATATTTTTTTCAATTTGGATCCAGTCTGGATTCTAACTCATAGATCAAGTGCGCGCTAGCACGAAACCATTACACTTTGTTGACATCAACGAATGCCCTTTTACATATTCACCCCAAGCACACAAAGATTGAGCCGTGAAATTGAAAATGGTTTCTATGAACAAAAATTTATTCCGCGCACGTACTCAGCATATCGTCACAACTGAACCGTGTCTTGTTACTTGTACAGTTACGTAATTGATTTAACACCATGTAGTTATTAATTATTCCGATCGATCTATTGCTGATAAAGGTTTAAATTAAAATTACTGCAATGGATGCTCAACGTCACAAATTGTGTTTAGTACCGAGTCTTTCCTAAATGTGCATAAGTATTTTATATTGTTCCATTAAACATAAAATAATTGAAAGGGGATACCAACTGTTAGTTTGTAAAAAATAAGCGGGATATTAAAAACTAATTTCTCACTCGTCGGGTTGTGAATGAACCATTGCACAATCTACCCGGTAGTCGCTGCAACGCCGCCATTTCAACGAATTTTATAACTGCTCCCACTTCACAATTATGAAGTGGCTTCAAAATTTAAAATGCATGCTATGTTTGCTTATTGCCCCAGTTCAAAATATTCGAGCATAAACTGCCGCTCATTTTGTTAAGACACAGACAAAATAATAATTACACCTATCTAAACTTATACTCGTGTACATTTAGTACACAAAGTCGTCATATTAGTATGACGATTAGAAGTAGGCTGTAAGTAATTGTCCACTTTAATTTATATCGTAAGTAAGTTACAAATGCATCTAATTATATGATTATGATGAGTTTAGGGTATGCTTGGCCTTACCAAGCATACAGTAAACTCAATCTCAAACGTAATTGGGACTTTTCCTTAATTTTCTATTGTAGAAATGTATGTATAATGAGTTTACTATAAACGTATAGAGCAGGCGCGGGAGATGGAGCAGCGCCCGTTCAAACTGTTTACCTTGTATTGCGAAAAGATCGAACTTAATCCCAGCGGGTTCGAGGCATCGCTGCGCTGGATGTGATAGATACTGAAAATTGCATAAAATCCATCAACACTACTACTTTGTGCCGAAGTTAAGTTCCTTTCCGACGGTTACGAAACGAGCCAGAGTGAAATAGATTTAGTAGTTAACATAATTTTCTCTCAGGAAGACCTTTAAGCTACTTAAGTTTTTTACAAACTACTGACTGAAATAGTACCATCTAATGTAATTAAAAGACAGAAAATAACATAACAGGAACGAGTCGTGTTCTCAAAACTGAACAAAATATCAAACATTGTGTAAGATAACAAAATACATATTTCCAACTACAACAATTAACTTTTCACTATTATCATCGACTTCCAAGCGCCTATTTCATGAGGTATTGTAATAAGCCGTATTATTCATTGCACATTTTTCTTCTTCAAACGGGAGTCACCGCGTCTCGGCAAACGTAGTGTAGTACGCCCACAGGCCTGGTGGAGCGATGATTTGCGCAAGACGGCTAGCAGGAGCCGAATGCGAGAAGCCGAGGATCGAATCAAGTGGCGTGCAATTGGAGAGGCCTATGTCCAGCAGTGGACTGCGATAGGCTGTGAATGATGAAGAAACGGGAATCAACTAACCTTCCCAAGCAACAAAGATTTTTAAAATCGGTTTACAAATGGCAAAGTTTAAGATGAACATTGAGAACCTCTGCCAGGTTCTTAAATCGATAAAAAGTAACTATTTTCTATATACTCTTCGAAGAAACTAGATGGTAAAAATGCCTTTTTAGTCCGGTCAAATTAGACCAAAAAATAAGAGTAAAGTTACCAAAATTCCCACCAAGCTGAAAATCGGTAAGATTGTTTAAAATATCATTAAAAACAAAATTTGAAAGTTCCCCATCTTTCCCCTGTAAGGAAAAAAAAATATTCAAGGTCAAAGGTGTTTTTTAGGTAGGTAGGTAGGTAACTTCGAATGTCTAAATTGACCGGACTATTTGTGATTTGTTTTAATGACATTCGGAACAAATGAGTCAAGAAGCTATTGTTTTTTAAGTTGTCTCATTTTTAGGGTTCCGTGCCAAAGGCAAAAAACGGAACCCTTATAGATTCGTCATGTCTGTCTGTCTGTCCGTCTGTCTGTCCGTCCGTATGTCACAGCCACTTTTTTCCGAAACTATAAGACCTATAATATTGAAACTTGGTAAATAGATGTAATCTGTGAACCGCATTAAGATTTTTACACAAAAATAGAAAAAAAACAATAAATTTTGGGGACCCCATACTTAGAACTGAAACTTAAAAATTTTTTTTTCGTCATACCCATACGTGTGGGGTATCTATGGATAGGTCTTCGAAAATGATATTCAGGTTTCTAATATCATTTTTTTCTAAATTGAATAGTTTGCGCGAGAGACACTCCCAAAGTGGTAAAATGTGCGGGTCCCCCACACACACATTTTACCACTTTGGGAGTGTCTCTCGCGCAAACTATTCAATTCAAATTCAACAAACAAATTCAAACCTGAATATCATTTTCGAAGACCATATTTGAACTTTCTTTCTTTTTCATTTGCAACAAATGCATTTCAATATTTATCACGATAGGCGGTTCAATAACATCTTATTTCAAGCGTCATAGCCCAAGAATAACATATTGTTCTTACCGCTAGTGCGGCAAAATAGAATGGGAAAGTCAGCGTTTTACTGGAGGTCGAGGACTAAGGCACATATGTGACAGTGTTGTGGACACGCTTATACGTACATACATATGTAAGTAGGTTAGGGAAAGAACAACATTGTTTTAATATATCCCGAATTAATTTAACATTACGTATCAGTTAATACAACAGTTATCTGTTACTTCAGTTTTTTATAATAATAAGAATCAGTTTTTATGTATCATATGTCGAACGGAGTAATTTATTAAACAAGATAAATAATAGGTCTTTACCTATGAAATTGCCATTTTGTATGCAATAAGTGAAAGTAATTATTTTTTCAAACTTTTTTATTTCTGTTATTCGAAGTAATCACCCATGCAATAGACGCATCTTTGCCAACGAATTGGCAGTTTATTGATGCCCTTCTTCTAAAAATCAGCTGGACGGGAGGCAACAAACTCTTCAAAGGCATTTTGTACTGCCTCTCGGGAATTGATTTTTTTACCCACTAAAAAGTTGTCTAAATTTTGGAAAAAGTAATAGTCGATAGGTGCAAGGTCTGGTAAGTATGGTGGATGAGGGAGAGCTTCCAGCCCCAGCAGCCAACATGTAAATTACCGATGACAAAAAATAATTATCAATCATATTTAAGAGGACGTTTACATCGATTTAAAAAGAAATAAAGGAATTCTACTGATAATATTAGGTCTTTACCTATGAAATTGCCGTTTTGTATGCAATAAGTGAAAGTACTTATTTTTTCAAAATTTTTTATTTCTGTTATTCGAAGTAATCACCCATGCAATCGACGCATCTTTGCCAACGCATTGGCAGTTTATTGATGCCCTTCTTCTAAAAATCAGCTGGACGGGAGGCAACAAACTCTTCAAAGGCATTTTGTACTGCCTCTCGGGAATTGAAATTTTTACCCACTAAAACGTTGTCTAAATTTTGGAAAAAGTAATAGTCGGTAGGTGCAAGGTCTGGTGAGTATGGCGGATGAGGGAGAGCTTCCAACCCAAGCTTTATCTATGGTAAGCTTTAAATAAATATAATATTGTTACACTCTATGATGTGAAATAAAGAAAATTGCGTTTTCTGTAAGAACAAAAACAATTTATTTATAAGAGGGTTATTTTATAAACAAGTTTTTCTATCTCAAATGATTTTCACTTACCTGTAAGAACAAAAAACAACATTTAAAGTCCTTATTTCAGTTTGGATTTATCTTACAATACTTAACAACGTTTTAAAATCAATTCCTCACAACCTTTTTAAATTCTCTTAGATGTCACTTTTTGAAAGTCACATCTATAGTATCTATGGTCGAGTTAATTTAAAAAGGTAAAGAAAAACCATAACAATATTTTCTTTACATCTCCAACCCTCGGAGAGAACAATGATTGCAAATAATTGTTCGATTAATGCTAATTTCCACTGGCAATAGCTTTGAAATATGGTAGAAATTTGATTCTGCCTTCTTGTGTCCGGTGTTTAATTCATATATTGAGTTAGAAATCTTACTTAAGATTTTGTATGGTCCAATCCTAAGTTCATCCATTTTCTTCCTATTCAGTCGACTTCCGTTTTCTACAAAAACTCTGTCCCCCACTTCAAATTTGTATTCTTTTCTATGTAAATCATATATATTTTTATTATAGTTGTGAGATTTCATTGAATTTTCAAAGGCGAGCTTCCTATCTCTTCTCAGGTCTTCTTTTGTGTATTTCGATTTTAGTTCAGGTGGTAAAATGTTCACATTTTCTCCTTCCAAAAGGTATTTTGGAGTAAACTTCGTGACTGTATGTTCTGTTTCATTATATTTTTCTACGCATTTTTGTGCAACAGTTGTCCATGCTGTTTTCTTGTCTCCTTCGTTTATTTTACATCTTATCTTATTGATTAGAGTTTGATTTAGCCTTTCGTTTAGACCATTTGAAAATGGTGCATCTACAGCTGTAAACACTATTGTTATATTATTATTTTTTAAGAAGTCTTTAAATTCCTTGGAATTTATACCAGGGTATTGGTCTGTTAGTACTAATTCAATGTTATGGCTTTGTGTTACATTTTTTATTAGTTTAATAAAATCATTAGAGCTCTGATTTTTTGATGTTAAAATGTAAGCATATCTTGTAAAATGATCGACCAGAAGATGCAGATATTTTTTGGTTGACCGTCAACCTCCAAAGCCTCCAATGGTATCAATTGATACAATTTCAAATGGGCGTGTTGCTGGGCCTAAATGTGACAACAAACCAAATTTTGGTTTCCTTCTTGATTTGTTCTTGATACAAATTTGACATTCGTCACAAATTTTCTTAATATTTGTGAAGATATTCTTTGCTGTGTAGAATGGTGTTATTTTATTTATCATCTGGGTCCTTCCAATGTGACAATAAGTATTGTGTACATCTTTAATTAGTGTTTTACTAAGTGTTTCTGATAGTATGATTTTATTTCGTCTTTTATTCCTTTTGTAATAAATCTCATTCTCTAGTATAAACTTGGAATTTGTATTTTGTGGATTTAGATGTATGTATTGGTCATTTTTTATATCATCCAGGTTGATTAGATTTACAATTTTTAAAAAGTCATCAGTATTTTCACTAGGTTCTAGGACTGGATTTCTGCTTAAGCAGTCAGCTTCTTGATTAGATTTTCCTGGGTTATATTTTATTTTGAAGTTGTATTGCGATAAGTAATATGTCAAATCGCCGAGTTCTTCATCAGTTCTAGCTTTGATATTCAGATTCTCCAATGGTTTATGATCTGAATATACTACAAATTCTTTTCCCATAAGCCAGTGCTGCCAATATTTTACAGCTTCTTTTATTGCTAGACATTCAATATATATCGCTTTCTTTTTCTTTTGAGTTTCTGTCAATTTCTTTGAGAAATAAGCTACAGGTTTATTAATTCCGTTTTTATCTTCTTGTTTTAACACAGCTCCCATTCCTTTAATGCTAGCATCTGTGTAAATTTTTATTGGTTGTTCGGGGTCATATATTTTAAGAATTGGTTTTGAACATAGTAGTTCTTTTATTTTGTCAAATGATTTCTGGCATTCTGGGGACCATATAAATTTTACATCTTTTCGTAATAAATAGTGTAACGGATCTAAGATAATTGCGCTGTTTGGTACAAACTTATGATGAAAATTAACTTTTCCGAGAAACTGGCGTATATTTTTTTTTGTTTCTGGAATTGGGAAGTTTTTTACAGCAGTTAGATAATCTTTGAGAGGTCTAATAGAATTGTTTTCTATTATATGTCCCAAATATCTAGCATGATCTTTTGCAAAAGAACATTTCGAAAATTTCAATCTAAATCCTTCTGTTTTTATTGCTTCAAGTAGTTTAGATATATGTTGTATGTGTTCTTCAAAAGTTTTAGAAAAAATCAAGATGTCATCTATAAAATTTACTGTAAATTCAGAGAGTTTGTATTTTCTTATTATATTGCTTAGTATTCTCTGAAAAATAGCTGGAGCTGTCTTTAACCCAAAGGGAAGGCAAGTCCATTGAAAGTGGCCTGTTTGTGTAACAAAAGCTGTTTTGTATCTATCTTGAATTTTTAAAGGAATTGACCAAAATGCAGAATTTATGTCGAAAGTAGAAAAGTACTTACAGTTTACGGTTTTCACCATTAAATCTTCAATTAAAGGAAATGGCTGTAATTGTGGAACAACAATTTTGTTCAATTCTCTGAAATCTATACATAGTCTGCTTTTCTTATCATCTTCTTTTTTATATGCAAGAGTAACAGGGGCAGCAAATGGGCTATAGGATTCTTCAATCAATTTTTTATTTAATAATGTTGATATTTGTTTTTCAAGTTCTTTCCTATCCTCAACGGTGCACCTGTATGGACGTTTGTAACAATATTTATCCATCAGCAAGTCTATATGAGCTTCATAGTCGCGCACTGTGCCAATGTCATATTTATCTTTAGCAAAGACTGAGCTGTATTTTTTTATTAAGTTATCAATTTCTGTTTGCTGATGTAAGTCCAGATGATTTTTTGATATTTCAAATTTTTCTAAATTTATATGTTCATTGAAGTTTACTTCACACCTATTTATATGATTAATTTGTTGTTGCAATACCTCAGAGTATACAGAATCTTTTTTTTCTTTTATGTCACCTAGTACATCAGGTATTTTGACATTTATTGAATTTAAAATATTATTCTCCGTATTCTCTTCGTTCAAGAATTTCTTCTTTTCTTCTGGTTTTTTACACTGTATAATATTTAATGCTTCAGTTTGCATTAGATTAAAGTTTTTGATGCAATCCAAACCAATTAAGAAATCATAATGAAAATTTTCATTGTCTATCACGAAGATGTCCATAATTCTTTCAATATCATAAATTTTTATTTTAACAGTTATTATACCTTTTGTTTTCTTCTCACCATTAATAGTTTTCAAATTTACTGGTTGTATTTTACTCGTATGCTGTCTGTTTTTTATTTTCAATAATTTTGCATTAATTAATGACACATTTGACCCCGAGTCATAAATTCCAGAAACTTGTAAAGTATCATTTAATAGTAATTTTACTTGTATTAATGGTGGTACTTCTAGTTTTTTGGATTCTCCATATTTAGTTCAATTTCTAGTTCAGAGTTGTTAACGCTCCTCACAGCTGCTTTGTGATTTTTTTCTTTAAACCAACAATTTTCTTCAGGATGGAAGCGTTTCCCTTTTTTCTCGGTTATGCAGATCTGACATGGCTTTTTCTCTTCAAATTTTTTGTTTTTAGTATCAATATGTGTATAGTGTTTTTTATCATATTTATTTTTTCCGACAAGATGTTCTAATTTTCCTAACTCATTGTAGAGATCCTCGGTTTCTTGTATAGTCTCCCGGTCAATTTTATCAGTCAGATAGTTAGGCAGACCTGATGCTATAAGATCTATGAGTGTCCCAGTATCGATTGACCTTCTGACTTCTAATAACAATTTTTCT
The DNA here is from genome assembly GCA_949125395.1 of Diaphora mendica. Taxonomy (NCBI): domain Eukaryota; kingdom Metazoa; phylum Arthropoda; class Insecta; order Lepidoptera; family Erebidae; genus Diaphora; species Diaphora mendica. The sequence goes on along the minus strand of OX421310.1, from coordinate 34,452,486 downwards.
TTTTTTAGTGCATATTCAAGAAGTGAACCCATTTGATACTTAAATGCAAGGGCATATCTAATGGATGACCAACCTTTGTTTGCAAATGTATCACAGAAACTTTTCTCCCATTTATTCCACTCTGATTTTATTGTAATTTTCATTAACGTACAGCTGTACCAGTCCAGACTGGAATTTTCTAAAAAAAATTTTAATATTTCAATCTTCTTTTGGTCTTCTTCAATATGGAAACGTTTACATTCTTTGTTGAACTCCCTAATCCATTGGTGAGCATTTGCATTTTTACCTGTGAACTTCTCAATCATAAAATCTTTTGAAATTTTCCCTAAATTCTGAATTTCTGATTTACTTTGTTTTTCTTCAAGTAATTTTTCTAAGAGTTTTTCTAAGTTTTGATTCGAGCCACCGGGTAAAGATTTATTATCATCTGTGTCTTCCACAATTTCTTCCAGATAAAAATCATTAAATTGTAAATTTTGTTCTTCATCCAAATAGACCTTTGATATTTCATCAGTTGAAGTTATCCATATTTTTCTTGTCTGATGCCTTTTATTTAATGTTTTTTTTATCTTGTTATAGCTTGAAGTAGATGTAATTACCTGGTGTAAACTTGCAGGTTGGTATTCGACCGGTATTTTATAAGTCTGTCCATTGGGTGTACCTATTGAAGTGATGCAAATAATGTTAGATTTTCCATCTCCCGAAGTTTTCACAGTAAAATCAAACCGTAACTTCTCCATATTTCTTAAAATGTTTTCAGTAAATGTTGTTTTATAATATTGTTACACTCTATGATGTGAAATAAAGAAAATTGCGTTTTCTGTAAGAACAAAAACAATTTATTTATAAGAGGGTTATTTTATAAACAAGTTTTTCTATCTCAAATGATTTTCACTTACCTGTAAGAACAAAAAACAACATTTAAAGTCCTTATTTCAGTTTGGATTTATCTTACAATACTTAACAACGTTTTAAAATCAATTCCTCACAACCTTTTTAAATTCTCTTAGATGTCACTTTTTGAAAGTCACATCTATAGTATCTATGGTCGAGTTAATTTAAAAAGGTAAAGAAAAACCATAACAATATTTTCTTTACATAAATTAAAGGCATAAGCTTTATTGCATATGAGTCAATATTGATTATTCTGTAATAGTATAACGTGGAGCAATAGCAATACAACACATAGTGTTTAAAATTTCTCATGTTAAAAAAAAGCAACTAAAGGTTTTTTAGTCACAGTTTCATCATCACAGGTGCTATACTACTCAGATTAGATCGGTAAACTTATTACGAGCAGAAATATATCTTGGAGTATATATTTGAATCGATAAATCAAGCAAATAGTGGTCTTGTGTAGAAAGTCTTCCTTTTACTAGATATTTCCAAAAAATATAAGTAAAAGTACGTAGAAATGGTTTAAAGTTAACATGTCTCTAATAATAGTACCTATATATTTTCTTCTTGTAAAAAACTGTTTTTTTAATGAAAACAGTTTGATAAGCATTTTTATTTCTTTTTTAGGGTTCCGTACCTCACAAGGAAAACACGGAACCCTTAGACAGACTGTCTGTCAAGACCCTTTTTCTCAGGAATGCGTGGAGGTATCGAGCTGAAATTCATATCATATTCTCAGGTCTACCGTCCCTTAGAGCTGTGAAAAAATCAAACTTTTAAGCCAACGCAATCGGAAGATACAGCCGCTTATGCTGCAAATTTTCAACACTCGTAAGGGAATGAAAACCTACAAGGTACAACGTCTTATAGCACAGATAAAGAAAAAATTGCGAAAAGCATACATTTTTAGTTACATTATATAATATACCAACCGGGTTGTACGGAACCCTCGGTGCGCGAGTCCGACTCGCATTCGACCGGTTTTTTTAAATAGACAACTCCAGCTCTAGTAATAAATCCAGTGTCGTGGGAAAACTGACACAAAGAATACCCAGTCTCAGTTCACACAAAGTGTTATCCCATGTGGGGTTTGCACTCACAACACTAAACCTACATACCCACATTAAACTTACAATGAGTTTAACTAATAATGGCATGGCATACCAATTTATCTTTAAGAAGCCACCTGAATGTATGTACTAAACCTAAAAAAATGTAATCAACCCCCTATTTTAATATTCTATCAATAATAAATATATAATTTCCATCATACATCACGAATGCTTGTTGCATTAGCCATAATTCCCTGGCCACCAAAGAGCGCTATTATAACTAAAACAACAGCAAAACCAAAGTTAGTCAGAGCCACATTCAGGATTAAAGTCCACTCGGTGAGTTTGAACTTCACTTACTATACGCAGGTGTTTGTGTTATGCCAACCTATATACACACAAATTTATTTGAAAATTTGAAAAAATTGTATTTCGATGTTATTTTTTTTTTATAAATCCAGCTCGCCGACGCATCTTCGTATGCGTCTCTTATCGATCGTAGCGTAATGGTATACAGCCTGAACAGCTTTGATAAACCTAAAACAAGTTGTAGCGAGCCAACCTTAAAAGATAGACAAATACAGTCCGAGCCGTTTTTTTTAGAATTTTTAAACATTTATGACTTTATTTTAAACTTTAACCGTTTAAGCAGCGCACATATTGGAAGCCTTCAAAAGGAATAATTTTCCCTCATATTTGCTATATTTTTCTTTGATACAATGGTCCTATTGTTCGTAGAGTAATAGTATCTGGTCCATATCTATTCTATGCTTATGAAGTAGGTAGAAAAGGTATAAGTGAACTCAATTCCTGTGAGTGTGTGTTTGTATATGTATCTGTAACTTCTTCACTCTCAAACGACTGGAACTGGACTGGACTGGCCAAAAGCGCGAAAACATAACTACAAGGAATAAGGAGAGATCGTAACATCTCCCGTGAAACCAAAAAAAAATGGTAAAGACCTTGGTATTCTCCATATTCAGCTACGGGCCCGAGACATGGACGTTGAGGAAATCTGACCGCTACCGCATCGATGCTTTTGAAATGTGGCGCTGGAGGAGAATGCTTCAGATACCATGGACGGCCTTCCGCACAAATTTTGTACGATCTAAATATTAAGACCCGACTGTCTTCTATGTGCCTGCGAAAAGTTCTAGATTTCTTAGGTCACATCGCCAGGAAAGAAGGGAACACCTCGAGCAACTCATGATCACCGGGAAAATTGACGGCAAAAGACCGAGAGGATGTAGTCCAATTAGGTAGAATGACCAGATCCGATCAGTCTTGGACGCCAATCTACATGTTGCTCTTAATTCGGCCAAGGAGAGGAACAAGTGGCGAGCAACTGCCCGGCAGAAGATAGGGAATAATGACCCTCAGCAATGAGGATAACGATGCGAGGAGTAGGACTCCTACATGAACTTAAGGAATTCAAAAAACACAGAACACGTCGCCTAAATTAATAACAATATAAGGATCCGTATGTTTTTTTTTTTACTAAAGCTAAATTACCTGCTGAAGAGACACAGATAGTACCTAGTACTCGTGTATGTACTGTGTATATTACGGGAATGTTAACTCAATAAAATAACGGATTTGGCGAAAAAAGCATTTGTATTTTATCCTACGGAACCGTGTTTTGGAACCACACTATTAAGTTACGATGATTGATCCCTCAACTTCACAATATGATAACATTATTGACACTAGCCGTGATGGATAGGTTAGGTAGGAAACTAGGTTTTAGACTTAACAAACATTATTATTTAGGATCATGGTCAATAAATAACTGATATTAACGTTGACATTTTTTTCTGATTAAGTACTCACACACCGAAAACACTAATAGTTTTTCATTGAAAATATTTTTATTTCGAAATAGGTATAGTGGACGTGACTGTGAATTTTACAAAAATTAAATTTATTACTACTGAGACTCAACTGAGCGTAACAATATAAATTAAATGTTATGTAATACTGGTACGCCTGGTTACTTCGAAACTAAAGTCAAAAGTGTTAACATAACTTCTAAGGCATAATAGATGTAGTTTTCGAAAAATATATAGCGTGCACACAAAGACACCATAATGTAAATTCTAACTCAAATTACATTGATACAAATAATCTTAATCTTATACCTATTTGAAAACATTGAATCAAATTTATTATTTATGCAATCCTAATCTTATTCTTAAGTAGTGCCGTAAATCTATTCGAAAAACTATACCTAAGCTCTGTCAGCTTAAATTCAAACTTCTCTGCACAACCGCAACATCTCGTTGCGTCGCCTCGTCGAGTAATCAAAAGTGTTTATTAATCTCAGGTATTAAACCCGGGAAGCGTAGTCTGTCAAAATTCAGACCATTACTTATAGTTTGTATATTTAGGCTCATATCTATATCGTTTCGAATCGCCCCCAAATATAACTATGTTTTTTTAATCATAGCATGGATACCAAAATTAAAAATTACACTTACATAATATAAAACTGAATACACTATCCTCCACATTTGTATGTAGAGCGTTACAATGTGTGTGCATAATTTTACAAATACACACACAAACATGCTCATATTTTACGTACACATTGCAAACATAAAACAGTCAAATATTTGTTTCTATTGGGATAGTAAAAAAAATACCTAAAGTAAAATAGAATACTACATAGTCAATGTTTAGCTGTCATCTTAAGAAGAGATAGTCGAAAATTATTTTTAGTAAGTTTCACAACTTAAGTTAAAATGTAACACAATTAAAGTTAAAATGTTAAAGTAATTTTAGAGATATTACTTATCTCTTTAATTATTGAAAATAAATAATCTTTCTACTTCAAAAAGAATAAGAAAGATTTCGAACTATGGTAAATTTGTGACCTTTCAGAGCGCACCATATCTAAACTTAATAACGATTCCTACATATGTCAAATTTTGTAACATTCACAATACACAAAAGGACCAGCACAGTAACAATTCATTCCCCACAATCCCTTACATCTGAATTCTTAATGAAACAAAAATTGCAAATGTCATACCATATCTCCGCAAGAGCCATGAATACTAAAGACGCTATTGTGGATCGTTCACGTGTGCAAAATTGAGTCTGCCACTCGTAGCACAAATGATACTGATATGTCATGGGAGTTTACGAAAAAAACATCATTACTGTTATGACTCTCGGCTGTGCCGACGCCGACGTACGATGCGACAATAAATCATGAAATCTGATTTAAAAGAATGATACACGTCGTCAGAAAACAATTGGAAAAACGTGACCGGAGCTTCGATACCGTCGCGGGGGCGATCGCTATACGTCGCGGCGCCCAATGCATACTAAGTAATGACGCCAGTTTCAATTTAACCTCCCCTTCTCTTCATAACATATTTTAAAGGAAGAATACTCAAGAACTTGAGTTTCTACGAAAGTACATTTGTACGAACACTTCTGTCTAGTAGAGAACGTTCCTAGTTAAAGGAGCACGTAGAACTCAGTACACGAAGTCGTCTACGAGACGACTTCTTATAAATAACTTATCTGCCTGCTACCAGATATCTGGTGTGACCGTAAATTAACCTGAGTCTTGTTTATTTTGCTAACGTAACACTATTTATTAGTATTCATATTTATATCAATAACATCGAATAATAAGCCTAAAGGTAGGTGAGAAAAACAGAAAAAAAAAACAATTTACAACAATTTTCTTCTGATATGAAAGGTTATTTCCCATTTTTTTTTTTTTTTTTTTAAATAAATATTTCGGACATTTTAACACACAACGCCATCTAGTCCCAAGCTAAGCAGAGCTTGTGTTATGGGTACTAGACAACTGATACAAATACATATATACTTTTTTTTGTAAATACATCCATATTATAGATAGAAAACACCCAAACTCCGAAACAAATATTTGTAGATCATACAAACATTTGGTCCGACCCAGGAATCGAACCCGAGACCTCATGATCAGCAGTCGTACACGCCAACCGCGAGACCAACGAAGCAGTCATTATATTAAAATAATTATAAGTTTGAGAAGTATTTATCATTTTGTTTTATTTTCATTGTTTCTTAGTTAGTTGCAACTATACACAATAATTTTCCAGTAGGTAGTAGCGTCGACTCTTCAAACTGTAACCTCGAATAAACATCACGTTAACAGTTCACCTTAGATTTTTAAGCATAGCTTTTATCGCGGGCTTTGAGGCCTTCGAGTGCGGCCTCCGAATCAATAAATTCCGTAACGTAACGAAAATAAAACCTGACACCCGAAGCTCGCACGGTTCGAGACGAGCTGCTCCGAACGACGAAAAAATATCATGTATAGGTGTATATATATATTTTTTTTTTTTTTTTTTTTATGTTTGGCCCGCCAAAATGACTCTACTCTGCCTGATGGAAAGCATAAGCAGAATCCAAGAGTGGTGGTCACCATACTCATTGCGAATGCAGACAATGCAGTATGGAGAACCACACTATGGCGGCCTAGTGATGCTGCTGCATCTTTTAGTCTAGTCAACAAGTATGGTACTTGTTGACTAGACTAATTGGGCCTCCGGTCTCGCACTCACCAACGAAACACGACAGCACGAACGCTGTCATTTTACGTTGATTTTCTGTGCGAGGGTAGTACCGCCCCGGTCGAGCCGGCCCATTCGTGCTGAAATCAGCGTGGCTCTACTACCTTAAAAATATAGTATATGTATCTATTATATCTTTATAATGCCACACTCACCGCATGTGCGTGCCCCGTAAGTATACATGTTCAAAGAATCAAAAGTACTGTGAATAAAACAACCCGTTCAATGACGAAGACATTTATTAGGAATAGTTTAAACCTTCTATAGTATGCTGTGTACCATACCAACCATATCGCTTCTTAAAAAAAAGTGATCAACGCCATCCATTTAATAGTTTAGTATTTTTCATTCACAATATTATACATACTGCATAAATAAAAATTAAAAAATAATTATAATTGCATAAGTTGATAAAAAATGCTATGCAATAGCTTTACCGCGGCAGTCCCCGAGTGCCACACGTCTGTTTTTATTAGTATTTAACTTACTTACTCTCTTTACACGCGCAATTTAAGAACGCACACTAAGATAAAAATGCACCGAATGAAGTGGATCAAAATGTTATTAAAAAAAAACACTAATTTTTATTTCCAAAAAATGTAATAAAAAAGCAAACACTTTGACATTATATACGCAATTAAACATCATTACATATAAAATATGTACATATCACAGACAGCTAGTATAATTAATACCTCGTAATTTAACAATAAAACTCAAAGTGAGAATAAACATAAATCGAACTATTCAATTAAAATAGCTTAAAACCATGACGTTGACGATACTTAGTATTCAAACGTATGCAAATTACAGACGTGCTATGCAATAAATGCCGACATGCGGATCACAATTCGACAATTGGCAGTTATGTCGCAATCGCATTGTACAACTATACCGTGGCTACAGGACACGCCCCTAATTACAAAATTAATTCTCTTTGAACTATTTATTACTTCCGAAGCTAAAATAACTGTCGCTTGTAAACTGTCATTTAGATAATTTTCATTTTAAATTACATCACACGAAACTGTTATTAGCGTATTTGAATTTATTTATTACTGAAGGCTGAATCAACATTCCACAAATGTTGCCACCCCTCAAACTAGACTTTAATAATACATTTGTTTTGACATCTATCTGTTACAAAATACAGGTTGTAATTTGTAAGGGCCGAAATGTATTCAGATTATATAAATATATTTGTATTTCCCTTCTCATGAAAATAGAATTAGATTGGCTGTGGAATATTTTATATTGCATGATACAAATGACGTTTGTTTATTTGTTTCATAAAAGTACATAAACGACTTAATTAAAAATAATATTTTTCTAATATGCTAAGATCATTGAATAACGCAATAGTATCCTCAGTTTTATTGAAGTATTAAAAGAAAATGTAATTTAATAAAGACTAATTGAGAATTTTCCTCCAATAAGATTTAAGAAAAATAACCTCCAAAGTTCTTATTTCCATTAAAAAAATTTATTAAGTCATAATTCATAAACCACTTTTAATAAATTAATTTTTTTATTGATTTTAATTGTCGTTATATTAATTAACTTTTTCATATCTGACATCTTACAAAACCACATTAGGGAATGAGGAACTGTTTGTAAAAAATAAACTTAAAAGTAATCTTGATTGAAGTGTGGTGTAGTCGGTGAAACTTAAAAAATACTACATGAACAATGTGAAGCACTAATAATAATACTGCACGGTTGGTTGGTAGTGGTCGCCACGCCTCTTGCCAATTCGCCAAGTGTTGTGGGTTCAAATCCTATACGGGACAACACTTTGTGTGATCCACAAATTGCTGTTCTGAGTTTGGGTGTTAATTGTGTCCGTTTCATGTATGTCTGTAAAATCTCCCGCGACACAGGATGTTTATTCCTAATGCGGGAGTTGTCTTTACACAAAAAAAAATGTAACTTAGAAGTTTAACAACTATGTAAACAGTTTTACTAGTCGATAGTATGATCGTCAATGATACGAGCCTAAAACGGTACAGAGTTGTCAGTAAAACAGCGGAATTGTTTGGGTCTGTTCGCCAGTGATACAGCGGATCTTGCAAATCACGCGCTCATAGGCCGGTCGTCGCATGCCCAGCCAATCTTAAAATGGAGCCACACAAACAGCGCTCAAGACTAAAAGCTATTGAAAAACAATATTATGTGACTGAAGTTTTTACAAAATGTGATAGTAGTTAATAAAAATGGGTGGGCACATCAAACAATTGGTTTCTTCTTTAAAGCAAGTTTACAAATGTAAATACTAGCTTTAGATATCTAAATTTTTAGAAGCTTGTGTGTTAATACGTATGCTTGTATACGTATGTGAACGTAAGCGTATACCCAGTCAATACGTTTTATTTATTCTTAAACAAAACATCCATCGTGTTATCAACTAAAGATTATAGTGACGAATATTACCAGTCCTAATAAATTGTACTTTACATGAGTTTATCTTTCTTGTTACCGACACTACTTATCTGTACTACTTATATCTAATTCCTCGGGGTGTTTAGTAAAAGCGGCATTCGCGGCAGGGCCATTTAATATAAATGCGGCCTAAAACCGCTTGTAAGCTACTTGGGCGGCGTGGGTACGATACTACGGCGTAGATGCACTTTAGCTACAAGTGCTACGATACAGGCGTACCCGGATGTTACACATGAATGCAATCACGTACACTTGTCCAAATTAAACCGATTACTTTAATCTGAGTTACATATACACACATCAAAAGTGTCTAGGGATCAACATATGTGTCTAGGGATCAACATATATTTTTGCAATAACTTTTCTCCTGATTGATATTAATTAAAATTTTCTTTAAGGATTCATCAAATAAAGTGTTTTCGTTTGTCACAGTAACGATAAACCAAGTCACCTTTGCATTAATAAAGAAATTTGCTATTTTCCTAATAAAGGGATTTTTGACATTTGAACCACTAACATTAAAGTTCGAAAAAAAGACTGAAATAACAGTTTTCTTTAAAATTTTATTAGGTAACTTAAACAATTAATAATCCGTGTTTCTACCGCGAACACTAACAACACAAGAATCGGTTTGGCATACTCAAAATGAGTTCATCCAAATCACGCTGTGGAATGGCCGCCCATGTTCGTTGCAACAACAAAAAAAGGTCTTCTTGCGACTGGATACCCTCCATATTCGGCAGAGCTCTTCTCTGTAGCATATCCCATGCATGCTCAATCGGGTTCAAGTCTGGCGACTGAGCAGGCCAGGGCCAAAGCCACATCTCAATCTCAAGAAATCCGCATAAAAATGCTTGATCCCTAGACACTTTTGATGTGTGTAGTTAGATTTATAAAATGTATTATTTTAACTGTAGATATGTATGCAGTGCCGTGGTAAATTTCGTTTGAGTATAGTTAGTGATTTGATAACTGCTGAAATGATGAGTCTTCAGTAACTTTAATGCAATTTTACTTTGAACAACATCTGTAAATATCTATCTGGGAATTCAATAGTTATTAATGGATCACCACTTGTCTTACTTCTCTCCATCTATAAAAGAAAAATTGTCTGCAACGGTCGCGGGTTCAATATCTCTCATTTTAAACATATTATAGACATTAATGCATGAACATTTTAATATTAGATTTGAAAAAAAAAATAGAAATCTACGGGATTGCTACCATGTACCTTTTTGTTTGTGAGTATCGGCAATCGCGAAGCATTTCCAAAATCACTGGATTGAGTTTCATAATCCACAAATACACACATCAAAAGTGTCTAGGGATCAACATATGTGTCTAGGGATCAACATATATTTTTGCAATAACTTTTCTCCTGATTGATATTAATTAAAATTTTCTTTAAGGATTCATCAAATAAAGTGTTTTCGTTTGTCACAGTAACGATAAACCAAGTCACCTTTGCATTAATAAAGAAATTTGCCATTTTCCTAATAAAGGGATTTTTGACATTTGAACCACTAACATTAAAGTTCGAAAAAAAGACTGAAATAACAGTTTTCTTTAAAATTTTATTAGGTAACTTAAACAATTAATAATCCGTGTTTCTACCGCGAACACTAACAACACAAGAATCGGTTTGGCATACTCAAAATGAGTTCATCCAAATCACGCTGTGGAATGGCCGCCCATGTTCGTTGCAACAACAAAAAAAGGTCTTCTTGCGACTGGATACCCTCCATATTCGGCAGAGCTCTTCTCTGTAGCATATCCCATGCATGCTTAATCGGGTTCAAGTCTGGCGACTGAGCAGGCCAGGGCCAAAGCCACATCTCAATCTCAAGAAATCCGCATAAAAATGCTTGATCCCTAGACACTTTTGATGTGTGTAATTACAATAGAACGCCACTACATACCTAGATTGGTTTGGTTTGGCGATTGAAATTAATAAACACAAAAATTTCAATCGTGAGGATGGGTTCAAATTGTCAAATGTCTGGAATCCCGTGATTCTAACGAGGAGTGGATTTTAACGAGAACAAAACTATGTGTATTAGATTTTTTACACCCAACGTTAAAGTAAAAACCTGTGTTCAAATAAATGGAAAGGAATTGGGCCTTGTGGACACCACCAAGTTTTTGGGTATAACTCTGGACTCAAAATTGCAGTGGGGCCCACACATTGATGGATTATCGAATAGACTCAGCTCTGCAGCATACGCGGTTTATAAAATTCGTCAATTAACCGATGTAGAAACAGCTAGATTAGTATATTTTAGTTATTTTCATAGTGTAATGTCATATGGTATTTTGTTGTGGGGGAATGCTACCGATATTCAAAGTATATTTGTGTTCCAGAAGAGGGCTATTCGTGCAATTTATAACCTTAGTTATAGGCAGTCACTGAGGAATAAATTTAAAGAAATTGGTATCATGACAGTTGCATCTCAATTCATTTATGAAAATCTAGTTTACGTTAAGAAAAATATTCATCTATACACAAAGTTTAGCGACGTTCATGATATCAATACTAGAAATAAAGATAAACTCGTGTTGCCAACCACTAGATTACAAAGAGTAAGCAAGTCTTTCCGATGTCAGAGTGTGCGATTTTACAATAAAATTCCAAGCAAATATCAAGAATTAAGTATTACCAAATTTAAGTCCTTAATAAAACAAAAACTATGTGAAAAGGCTTATTACACAGTTTTGGATTATTTAGATGACAAATTTGCTTGGGACTGACGATGCTCACTTCAGTATTTACCTACGTAGGTATTTTGTGTGAAAGTGTTAGACATTTATATTTTTATTGTATGTTGTTTTTATACCAAGTGAATTCCTTTTGTGTATGTAAATGTGAGTATAGTCTAGGCTTGTAATATAAGTTCATATTTAGTATCTTTCTGGTGGCTTTGAGTGTTTCCCCGGCCTACCCAAATGTCCTGCTGACGGTAGTGTCGCGCTTCGGGTCGTAACACGATGGCTGGGGCTCGTATGCCGTCTGTATGGACAGGCCGACTCAAAATCATGGTCCTTTCTTCAAAAGGCCAACCCAGATCCTATACTGTACTCGCACAGATTATTTTTTGTTTTGTAATCAATGTTCTCGGACTAAAAAAAAAAAGGACATCTCTGTGGTTTGTTTCGGCATTTCTTCCCAGAGTGAGTCGTAGGAAATGCCGGTCTCTTCTAGCTGTAAAGTCCGACGTGTAAAAATATCTGAAAAGATTTACTTACAAATAAATATCATTTCATTTCATTCGAATGTGCAAAAACCGGCGTAATCAACAAAATATAGTTTCGCGATCAGATACTGTTAGTGTTGTGTGTCGAGAACAATTACGAGTAAATAGTGAGTTAGTGAACAGTGGTACCGGGGGCGATCGTAGTAAAAGACTGCGAAAGAGGGTAGACCGATATGTCTGCCAATAACATCCCACCCGCAAGATCTTCAGTTACTCCGTGATCATGGCGCTTGCAACAGCGCCGAAATATCGGATACTCACAAACAAAAAGGTACATGGTAACAATCCCGTAGATTTCTATTTTAATGTTAATGACCATGAAAGTTTAAAACAATATATTGAAAAAAAAAAGTATAAATATATTTAGATCAGAAATCTAGTACTCAAAGTTTGCAAGTTATAGTCAGTTCGGGACTAGATGAAGTTGTAAAAACGTGGTAGATTTTTTTTGAAATTTTATTGGACAAATATTTTGTATACTCACGAGTACACAGAGATATCGATCCCCGATGAAGTGAAACCCGCATGCCCTCTCAACTTCTCGATTACATACTTAGTTATTACGGTTATAAAACTTGCCTTTGTCGATTACATCTGAACACAAAAGAAACATTGCCTTGATTTTATCAACATAATTTCTGAGTATAAAGAATTTTTCCACGCTAACTATTCACAAAGAAAATAGTCAAGACAAAGAATGTGCCGTCGTCTCATAAAAGAAATCTGAAACTGGGTCGAAACAATGCATACGTAAATGTATCTCAAAACCTTATGTGGACTTGTACTTAAGGTCACAATTACATCGCATGAAGTACTTGATACACAATAAATATACAAACATCGGTGCTAATTCTGTTGTGTGTATCTCTGTCAATTAAACTAAAACGACTAAACTTTAATATAGGTCTCTCAAATTACGTTATGTATTCTAAAATCGTGGAAAATTTGTCTTTTAAATTTAACAACATTACATTTAAGAAAATTTTCATAAGTCTTATCTGATATTTCTATAGCTTTAAGTGATGTCAGATTAAATTTGATGCCGTGATAATGAACACTGTATTTAAATCGACTTATTCAAAATAAGATGTTTTTGAGAAGTTTAGTGGTTTCAACAATAGAATTAACACTTTTGTTTAATAAATAAATTTATTAAGCCGAGCAAATGTAGGTAGTTAAGGGTTCATCATTATCTCAGTAAAAGACGATTACTGCTGGACATAGACCTTCTCCAAAGTGCGCTACATAAACCGGTCTTGTGTTGCACGTATCCAGCGGCTCCCAACGTTCACTCGACGGAACTCGCCAAAAAAAATTTAAGTAATCAAGGTAACCTCAACGAATTCCACATGAAGGAACAAGACGTACCAATATAAGTTACAGTTTACATTAATGATTTTAAGAAGGAGTGTAATTTGAACGTGTTTATTTGTATAATGTTGTGTAATTACTATTACTTTGGTAGTTATTTCATCAGTTGACGTTCTTTGTTGAAGTCATGGTGGGTTGCTAGTTAATAGAACTTAAGATTTATTTTCACTTTAAATACGCTTTCTGGTCCAAAAGGCTGTGAATAACTCCATTCACAGCCCCTCTACATCCCCTAAAGGCCGGCAACGCGCCTGTTATGCCTCTGGTGTTGCGGGTGTCCATGGGCGGTGGTAATCGCTTACCATCAGGCGATACGTCTGCTGAAATATCGCATCAGAAAAGCAGTATAATAGGACTGCCCGCTATTCTTATAAGAATTATTTTTACTTTAAAACTTTGCTAAAGGTATCTTTGTAAAAAGAGCAATACTAAATAAACGAAACTTCATCACTAAATATCATAATACAAAGTCCTCCGCCGCATCTGTTTGTCTGTCAGTTCACAATAAACTCAAAAGCTACGGCACGGATTTTGATGTGGTTTTTACCAAAACATATCGTGATTCTTAAGGAAGGTTTTCGTATATAAGTTGTATTTTTTTTAGTATATTGGCTAAAATATAACGATATTAAAGCCGCACATCTTCTCGGGGTAACATAGGCTATATCATATATTCCGTTAAGAGCCCGTGCGAAACCGGAGCAGGTTGCTAGTGATATATAAAAGCCAGTCAAATGTAAGTTTTAATACTAACTTTATGAAGGACAGTCCAAGAAACAACTGCATTATCAGCTTTGCGTCGATTAATATCATGATGGCCCGAGGCGCACAACCGTCTGCTTTTCCGATATTGCAAAGTTAAAGAATAATTCCGACATTTTTTTAAGATCTCTTTGTACGAGATACAATAAGAGACTTTGCGGTCTGCAGTATATTCCTTTTCTCGCCAGTAGAGGCTTGTCAATTTGTATTATAATTAATGTAAGTAATAACGGATATATTTTAATACTATTTTACTAACTATTGGTAAAGGGGATTATAATATGTGTGTCTACAAAAGAAGTTAGAAAATTAAAAAATATTAAAGATTTTAAATCTAAAAAAATAATTAATAATTTGGAACCAGAGCAAGTAGATAGAACAGAACCATTGTGCCACTATTCAGCTCTTTGTAATCGTTACTAATTGCAATATAAAACAAAATTTAAATAGTCACAACATAAAACAGATTTATTCTTTACTTTAGTATCGCACGAATTGTTTTAACTAGCCCACCATCTAGTTAAAACAATTCGTGCGATACTAAAGTAAAGAATAAATCTGTTTTATGTTGTGACTGCAGAGTGCTACATAACCATCACATTATGACGTAATTTATGAGGTTCGAATCTTAATCACAAAATCAATCTTAAATCTTTGTTGATGAATTAATAATCAATAATTTGACATTTAAATGACAACATAATTGGCGATTCAAATTCATTTATGTTTATGTCAGAATAATGTATCCCACCAAAAACATTTTCATGTAAAATGTTGCCAAGACGACTGCATATGGCTTACCCTGTGAAAAAGATATCAGATCTCATGTAGAACCAAGGTTCTGGATCTACACGCCCTAACTCTACCAACCCTAACTTCATAAGCCTACATCTCAGTAAAAATGTATAGCTTCGCCGTTTCGCTACCATACCGTCACGAAGGGGAAACAAACGCCTTTTGTGTTTGCAAATATCTAGTTTCTGAAGTAATTTGTTATACGAATATTTAGTTTCTGAAGTAACAAAACAGCCAAGCCATACATTTTTACTGGTATGTAGAGTTTATGAAGTTAGGGTTGGTAGAGTTAGGGCGTGTAGATTCAGAACCTTGGCTCTACATGAGATCTGATATCTTTTTCACAGGGTAAGCCATATGCAGTCGTCTTGGCAACATTTTACATGAAAATGTTTTGGTGGGATTTCATTTCTTTTTGTAGGTTGCATAAGGCAGTTTTTTTCTTTTTTTTGGCTGTATTTCTTGTACATCTTCTTTCTTCTTTCGAAAAAGTCCGTGTACAAAAAATAACACGAAATCGGTGTTTTTTTTAACCAATAAAATCTAAATTTTCAGAGCTATGTAATTGAAACTTTGTATGCTTCATTAGTCTATTGGTAACATCATATCCTGAGAATTTGAACGATCTGGTATATCAGGAACCAAAGTTATGAGGGTTCAAATAAACGACGAAACACTTCGAGAAAAGGTAGGCAGTGCCCTTGCGCTTCGCTTGGCTCGTCTTGGCTCGTCTTGGCGGGGGCACGACCGTGCCCCCAGATTTGATCTTACAGAACTGTTGTTAACGAAAAACTTTTCTTAATCAGAGATTTACTGATTTTCAGACTACATCACAAGATTGCGGATTAGATTAGTGAGACAATGTGTTACTGTCGTAAGCACTTGATACGTTATGATTGAATATGTTTTCCATTCATGAAACTTTGAATGTTTACCCTGGGCATTTTGCCTAGGCAAGTGAACCATTTCATCTGGGCAACACAAACAAGAAAACTTGCCTTACTAAATAATAAGGAGTAATTTACAAAAACATTTTTGGTCCTAAATTTTAGTGATTATTTTGTGTGTTTAGTGATATTATAGTATATAGTAATATTAGTGAAATTAAAGTGAATCATTTTTAATCCCCGACGCAAAGAGAGGGGTGTTATAAGTTTGACGTGTCTGTCTGTCTGTCTGTGGCACCGTAGCTCGCGAACGGATGAAACTATTTCAATTTAGTTTTTTTTTGTATGAAAGGTGAGTTACGTGCGAGTGTTCTTAGACATGTTTCATGAAAATCGGTCGAGTCGTTTAAAAGTTATGGGGGTGAAAGTGGGGAAGAATAACAGAATGTTTGCAAAAATATCATTGGCGTATGATTACTCGATTAAGTGCTTGAGTAGGGTTTTTTTAAATTTTGAATTTAATATTATAATATTTTTAAGAAACTGGAAGCATTAAAATTGCTTATAATTTAAACTAGTTCACAACTGAAACAACTGTACTACAATGTAAAATAAATTTATCTTCATGTAGTATTCTTAAGCAAGCCAGAGTCTACCGGTATTCATTAATTCTGTCTCGCTACATCTTTTACTTTGATCATTTTAACAGTCGATCGTAAAATGGGTATCGATTTGCCACTTCGTAAGGAGTGCCATAAACTGAAATTCAACATACAATAACAGTTGGAAATAGTTGGTCGTGCTCAACGAGTGGTAGTCACGTTGGTTCTGTGCCAAACTATGCATGTACGGCTAATGTAATTGTTTGGTAGTACGACGCCTAATGCACAAGTAACGATGAAGTCGATGGAAGTATCGCTCACCGTTCCGTTCCCGCCGTATGAAAATATTCGCAAAAATATTGCATTGCAGGGTCATAGTGCATACACTCTCGTGATTTGCTTGTAGAATAAGTTGTTACTACTGAAACTGTCGTGTAGTTACACGTACGTACACTTATTTCAATGGAATAAAATTACTTAAGTGCTAACTGTAACAAATTATTACGAAAATGAAGAATGCATTTATATTATTTCATTTCCTTATGTGCTTTTGAAAATAAAAAAATTACAAAATGTTTATTTTAACATTTTTACATTTCATTTGTTTTATTTAAACATGGATCTCAATTCTCGTTTAGTTAAATTGGAGAATATAATGATTAATTTACGTTTTATTGAATTTTGAAAAGAGATTTAACAATATGCAAATTAATTTTAAAAATTGCAACCCATACGACTTTTACAGATACTACTTAATGCACGAAGGTTTATTAATATAATTATTATTTTTAAACACAGTAGGTTTATGTAGGTATATCATCATCATCTTCCTAGCCTTGGGTCGGCTACTAG
Organism: Diaphora mendica; assembly: GCA_949125395.1. Lineage (NCBI taxonomy): Eukaryota > Metazoa > Arthropoda > Insecta > Lepidoptera > Erebidae > Diaphora > Diaphora mendica. The sequence goes on along the minus strand of OX421310.1, from coordinate 34,435,004 downwards.
TTCCACTGGTTCAATAATAATAATAATAATGTTATTATTTTTTTATTTTGGGCTAGTCACGATGGCATAGAAGTAAACAATTAAAAGCAAACAGCAAACATCGTTGGGCCCGCCTTATCCATAACTCATAAAAATGTACGAGGAAATCAAACATTGACCTCTCGTGTACACAAACACAGCTGCACCAATTTCAAACACTTTTACCTACCTACCTAGGTATATAAGTAACTAGCTAACCTACGCAACCTCGTTTGCGTCCAAACTACCATCCCCCGTTTTAACCCCAAAAGTGGGTTGATTTCTAAAGATACATTATTAGTATACCTCCACACCATCTATAAAGCATACATTTTAAATTTCAAGTCCCTTACTTCAAAAACATAGGACTTTCATAAAAACTTCCAACCCCCGTTTTACCCCCTTAGGGGTGGAGTTTCGTAAAATCAGTTCTTAGCGGATGTCTACACCCTATAAGGAACCTATCTGCCAAATTTCAAGTTTGTAGGTGTTATAGTTTCTGAGATTTCGTGATTAATAAGTGAGTGGTATTTCGCTTTTATATATATAGATTAAGACGATAGTTTCAGACACACTAGTAAAAATATATTTTAATTTAAGATTTTTTGCATTTTACTTAGTATTTTCAAAGGAAATATTTGTTTAAAAATCTTAGTGGTAAAGGTTGAAATAGAAAAAAGCGAGGGTGGACAGCATACGTCTTACTGGACTAATTATTGCAGCGACGTGTAGGTAAAAAGTTTTTTTTTTACTTTTCTTTAATCAGGAGTTCAAACAGAAACAATCAATTATCTGCGTCAGTTTGTAATGGTTTATTTCTCTACCTCTTCTCACTCCGTTTATACTACAATTTATTTAATTTCGATAGGTAGGTGCGTACTTGCTCAAGCAGCGCGACTGACAGCGCGGCATTTTCATTAGGTTCATTGCAGTAAGTAAAAACTTAATAAAGTTTTACTAAAGAATTTCTAATTAGAAATTTTGGCTCTTCACGACATAGCAATATTTCAGGCTCGTGAAGGTATTTCCAATAAAGGACTTTGCCAAGTCATAATTCTTCAAAGTTACGTGTAATGAGATGTGGGTATAACGACATTCCCATGAGATTTAGATGCTCTCGTACAAAGAGCCGAGGATGCTTCCTATGTTAAAGTAAGTGCAATAAGAATACTATGTAACGAGTTTTCTGTGCTCATAAAGTAAGTTAGTTAATTTGTTTGTTATTTTTTTTTGTTTTTGACCCTCAACTGTATAACCAGTTCGTCAGAAATTAATAATCGCAAAAATACATAATGCTTTATAACTTTCATTTAAAAAACGAACTGCCAATGGAAGATTCTCGCTAAAATAATATTTTAGTATAACATATATACTAAGTCGCCGGTAAAAGCAATATATGAGTTAAATATAGTTAAAGTTACATCTACTTCGAATGGTAAGAGGCATGACTGCAAATGGCACATAAATTCTGCTACAAGAATAAGCCGAGGGCATTAAGAAAATATAGATTACTTGTACAGGATTCAAAAATGGTTTTGCATTGGTTAACATTAAATTTATGACTTCGTAGCTGTAACAAGTACTTACTCTTTTTAACTGCCGTATTGAGTTTCATGTTTAGAGCATAGCAGCATCCATTAAGTACATTTATATTTGTGAGAAAATTGTTTTCTCGGGATACTTTCGGGATGTAAATCAGTGCTCAAGTTAAACCATTGCAATCTTACAACATTTATTAGTCATTTGTGATACGAAAGTCCTTTGTAAATCTGAATTATATTTGAATGGAATCACAATTTAGGAGTTGAATGTGACTTTTGTCGTTCAATACCTAACATTACTATTCTAGCTAACATATTTAAATAAACATAACAACTTCGATTATTCCGTTGCTTATAAAATACAAGAGACAAAAACTAAATGTGAAAGCAAGCTCGTGGTTTGTGCAATAAAACATTTCGATCGCGTTGCCATCAAGGTAAGCGGATCACAGTCGCCGTAATACTCACAGAATTCATTCTATAGGACTCTTGAATTTCTTAAACAGTTCTACGTAAACGTAATATTATAAAACTTGTAAAAAAAGAAAATGCAGGTCTTGATTCATTTGATATTTTGAACGTTATACATATATTAAACAGTTAAGAATAAAGTGGATTAATATATAACGTAATATAATTTTTAACAATGATAGAAATAGATGTGAGAGTAAACACATTCAGTTTTAAATATTTAAAATGATTTAGAAATAGTTTATTTATACACACGGTGTCATTGATGGTTATGTATAGTATATGTATATATATATGGTAATATATAGTTTTATTATGCTGTAATAGAACGTAACTCTCTTGTATTTAAAGTTTTAGTGAAAAAAGTGACACAATTACGTTATGATAATAATTCATATATTCAGTATATAACATTTTTGTACAACATTTTTAAAGTTATACATACAAAATTATATTTTATTACTTATGCAATAAATAGTATCAAGAAATTAAAGTTCAAACTTAAAACACTAATCGAATGAAAGATATAACACACTGTGTCTTTAATAATATAATTGTTATGTTCACTTTAAAGTCATTGAAGGAACTTAGTAATTTTAGCATAACCTTTTTTTAATCGATATGAAAACTTTTGAATTAAATTAATTTTATTATAAGTGGAATCGAACTTGTCGAGTCTTGTTGAAATTTACAATGAAAGAAAAATTACAATTTGAAAAACCAAGCAGAATTTAGGTAGCAACATATTTTATAACGAAATATATATTAATCGATAATGAAAATTAAAATTACACATGAAAAAATAAAATCATCAACAGTATATCCATTTCTATACATCGGTAGTCGATAATCCGTAGCGGCTGTAAGATACGATAGCGAAAATTCAATTCCCTAGAGTAGATTTTAGAGGCGACCAGTCAATAGTTAAGTCAAGTACCTCTATTGCCAGCTTTAGTACATTTACATAATACGGCGGCGGATGGTGGACGATCAAAGCTACAAGAACGAGACTCAGGTATGCAATCGTGTCGCGAATGTCGACGTTTCAAAAGTGGTCACGTAAAATTTTACGTTTGAGCTCGACATCAGTGCGCCGACACCGCTTCGAACCAAATCCAATCAGAGCCAATGGCGCTGGACATGCTTGTCAATTTCACCCATCGTGTTCCCAACACCGCTTCGCTGTCATGAGGCGTCCAGATACTTCTACGTTTCATATCAGAAATATTTTATAACTTCGTTTCGTATGTAATATATGTCTGTCTGATATTTTAGTGTACATCTATGTAAGAAGACGAATTGCTAACAAAGGCAATTGAACAAGTCGGTTACGCGGTAACAGGTGTTGAAAAAATAATTATGCACCTTTTCAGTCACTATACTTGCTTGCCACATGTAAATAGACAGATTTTGATACCAAAAGACTTTTGTCAATCATATAACTTTGGCTTTTTTTTGCCTATCTTTTTTTTGGCTTTTGGGTACATAAATGTACTACGCGAAGCAAAAATTTATAAGCGAAAATTTCGTGAACTGAAGAACATAATATTTGGCACAGTTACAGTTTATATGGAGGAGGAGTGCAAAAGCTAAAAAATTAAAAATATGGACAAATTTTGACCGCTGCTATCCTTATTACGGCAAGGTAAGCATATTTTAAACAAATCTTGAATTTCAATACATTATAGTGACGGGACTCGTTTGGCAAGAAAGGACTTTATATCGATTTATATAAGCTGAATAGTGTGTAGTGCAAGTAATGTCTGAAAATAAAACAAGGGAGGCTTTTAATACTTAGTAATATTTACGGGGGCTAACAACAGGCGCGAGCGTGCACCAGCGACTTGGGCCACCAACAACTACTACATCACTACACCGCCTGCTAGCCACCCGTCTGGAATATTTAACCGTTATTTACTGATAACCTTCCTTAAATTAGACTGCAAGTTGGAAACTGCATGACACCGCCCGCATATTTTATGTGCAATGTATAAATATTGTAAAAAATAACAGCCAAGTGTGTTATACCACGCCGTGTAGGGTTCCGTAGTTTTTTACTACAAATGGTAGTCAAGTAATAACTATATCTTGTGCATGTTTTACCGATCATTTATTTTGCACAATTTTGAGAGTGGGGATTTTACAAAAATGTTGATTTCAGATTTAATGTTGCGATATATTATTGTAACAAGTCACAGAAACTACCAATAATCTTCAACAATACAAAGATACGTTACAGAATGGGACAGACGAAAAAAAATCCATTCCTTAAGAGGGAATGTTACAAATACTCACTTTGTCGGTGTTATTAATATGTGGTCGAATAGAATGAAAAGATATCTTAAATTTAACACTAAGAAAAATATCACACCAAGTAGATGAGAATCGTGAAAAATTTACGCTATCAAATGATTTGCAAAACCAAGAAAACGTAGCGGACTCATTGTTCCATTCTTAAAGTAGTTAAATAACAATCAAGTTAAATAAACATGTATTTTATACTTGACAATAACTGAAACGTGATAAAATACAGGAATATTATCTTTTTTCACAAATAGAGTTAAGTGAGCGACGGCGACGTAGCGGAAGCAAGTGGTAGTTAAACGATTTGTCGGCGTATTAATAAAACGATTAAACGAAGCTCTCCATGGTAATCTGAGAGCGACGCGGCGCGCGGCAGATGGCCACAATTCCCAAACTTTGATGACGACGCCCGGCATCCGTAGACGAACCAACCGACAATTTGTAGACTTTTGTTACCGACTACTTACATTTTAAAGGAACAAGTTGGTCGAATACCTTTTAATTTTCGTTAATCGGAATTGAGCTGTCGTCGCGTCCCAACTAAATGCAAACTAAAACTCAAAAGCGCTATATTAAAACAAAGCTAACGCTTCTTAATTTGTCTCCGGTGGATAATGATAGGCTGACGTTTGGGTACGTCAATCGGTGTCCGTCGTTTGATGAGTCGTCAAAATTGCTTCCTGAGTTGTTAAGTGCAGGAAATTGTGACTCCTCCATCGGCACGCCTACTAAACGCTAACTGCTTTTACTCTACCCTACACGCGTCTGTAATCAACTTATAAATGCTGAACCTATGTATATTTTCAAGGAAGGGAATCTAAACACGAAAAACTGTGAATGAATGTAATGTATGCTTACCCGTCCTTGAGTGTAGTTCACAAAATCCCAAAATTAAATGTAACCGCTTAATTTTTATCTAAACATGTAAAACTGTCCCTTTAGTATGTGAAAGGATAAATCCATGCCAAAACTGTAAATGGTGCTTGAGGCAATATCTCGGCAACAGCAGCTGTGAAGTAATGGCGCCGACACTTTACGCGATGCGATTACGACCACCTAAACATTCATTACAAGTAATGTCCGTCATTTATCTGTCCTAATCACTGTGTGAGCTTCCGTCCCGCGCCTGTGCCCATACGATTATTTTAAAAATAGGCAACGTAAACAAACTACCTCAATGTAAACTCCCAGTAACATTCTACCTACTGAACTACAATTCTAATTCAGAATCGTATGTATTCCTGATTGTCGTGTGATCACGTTCATATTGTACCTTTGTGCTCTAAATATAAAGTTTACAGATTTATGTTACAAAACGATTATAATGTTTGCATTTCCAAGTTGTATCAATTAAGGTGCTTTAGCCTTTAGTGAAACGTCTACAGTTTGAAATTGTGTATGATTTGGTGATCATACAAACATTTGGTCCGACCCGGAATCGAACCCGAGACCTTAAGCATAGCAGTCGCATACGCAACCAAGGCAGTCAACAGCTAAAAAACCATATGTAATTATATTTAAGAATACTTAGTTCGTGAGTGAACGTGAAGCATATTGTAGCTTCGTGCTTAGAAGGTGAGCGCCGCTAAATGTTTCACGGTTTAATCAAGCCCCTGCTATCAGGCAAGACAAATAGTTAGCTCATCTGCATCTATACGAGTCGGTGCCGCCGCAACCAACAAAGCATCGATATTTTACTTCAACCTTTACGGGAATAATATATGTTTGTAGCAGTAAACCTTTTTAGCGAAACAGTTGCATGTAAACAATACGAATTCAATTAACTAATTGCAGAAATCACCCAATTTAACACAGGTATCATTAGTTTATTTCAAGTTTAATTCGACTTTCATACTGACTGCCTCGTTGGTCTCGCGGTTAGCGTGTGCGACTGCTGATCATGAGATCTCGGGTTCAATTCCCGGGTCGGACCAAATGTTTGTATAATCTACAAATATTTGTTTCGGAGTTTGGGTGTTTTCTATGTATAATATGTAAGTATTTACAAAAAAAAAGTATATATATTTGTATCAGTTGTCTAGTACCCATAACACAAGCTCTGCTTAGCTTGGGACTAGATGGCGTTGTGTGTTAAATGTCAGAAATATTTATTTATATATGCTGATACCATACATGCTGATGTCTAGAAATGTCTACTAAAACGTTAAATGTTTGCGAAGAAAACATTTCTTTTCGTCTTAATTTGATCAGGTAGCGATTTTAAGATACATGTCATCTGTCATGTTAATCTAGATTAAACAATAAATATCATAAGAATCCAAAGTGGACTTAGTTAAATGGTGTGCGTGTGAACTGAGGGACCATAGTGATATTTTTGTTTGAAATTTTTATAAGATTTAGTAGTAGGCTCAAAACAATTGTAGAACAAATATGAGAATTTGTAAAAATATATGTTAAGAACTACAGCCCTTTAAGTGTGGTCCCTCAATCCTCACATACCATCAGCCTGATCTCGGCAAGTATGTAAAAAAATAAGGTATTGTGACTGCAGACATTTAGTAGAGAATTTGTAAAGATATATACTAAATAGCTGAGCACAAATCATCAACGATTAAAAAAATACAACGACTATACTGTGGTCCCTCAGTCCACACACTAAAGATTTTGCTATACTGAATATTATCACATCAACGGAATAAAATCTTTATTTTCTTACATAATGTTTTAGAACAAGTCTTAAAGCAATTTGTAAAAAATAAATTTAAAAAAAACATCGACGCACTTTGAAGATATTTATAATTAAAGCTGGTCCCTCAATCCTCACGTTCTCAAACATACTTGCATGTCTAGCTGCTAGATGACTAAAGTATCACAAAGTGTAGTGTATTAAACTTTTTGTAAAAAGTTTCTACAAAATAATAGGTATCTTTAATTGTGTGTATCTTACCTCTAAAATGAGATTATAGCATTTCAGTGATCTTATGAACAGATATACGAGTAGTGTGACCACACAATGAAAAAAATGTAGACTACCAGTATAATTTTTATTGTAATAGTCGAAACCCAAGGTTGTACGGTTGATTTAGTGTTAAGTTACATTACGTATCTTTACAAAGCATGAAATAAAGTAGCTTTTAGACGCTTATCACCATTTAGGCTATGTTTCAAGGAAGCTTTATGTACTTATAATACCCCAGTATTTTACAAACCATTATGGTAACATAGTGGTATTATTTATACAGCTTAGTTTTATACGTTTTATCAACACATAAAATTGAACATTTAAAAACACAGGATTTTGTAAAATATTTACAAAAAGTCCGCGATAGTACCTATCGCGATCTATATTAATATTATAAATTTGAAAGTGGCTTAGTCTGTTTCTCTATTACGCTTTCGTGGCTAAACCAATAACAGTGCCTGCACTTGGTAAGGCATATAACTTATTGTAATACTATTGTTTAAGTATGTGAAAAAAAAAGTTAGATAGAACTTTTTTTCACAAAACAGAGTCATTCGCATTTTTTGCCAGGGCGTTACAGTACGGACCAACAAATCTTCTTACATTCATTAAGTTATAACCAAATTTTACGTACTTAAACAAAAGTATTACAATAAGTTATATGCCTTACGAAGTGCAGGCACTGTTATTGGTTTAGCCGTGAAAGCGTAACAGAGAAACAGACTAAGCAACTTTCAAATTTATAATATTAATATAGATCGCGATAGGTACTATCGCGGGCTTTTTGTAAATATTTAACAAAATCCTGTGTTTTTAAATGTTTAATTTTATGTGTAAATAGAACGTATAAAACTGAGCTGTATAAATAATACCACTATGTTACCATAATGGTTTGAAAAATACTGGGGTATTATAAGTACATAAAGCTTCCTTGAAACATAGCCTAAATGGTGATAAGCGACTAAAAGCTACTGTATTTCATGCTTTGTAAAGATACGTAATGTAACATAACACTAAATCAACCGTACAACCTTGGGATTCGACTATTACAATAAAAATTATATTGGTAGTCTACATTTTTTTTCATTGTGTGGTCACACTACTCGTATATCTGTTCATAAGATCACTGAAATGCTATAATCTCATTTTAGAGGTAAGATACACACAATTAAAGATACCTATTATTTTGTAGAAACTTTTTACAAAAAGTTTAATACTCTAAACTTTGTGATACTTCAGTCGTCTAGCAGCTAGACATGCAAGTATGTTTGAGAACGTGAGGATTGAGGGACCAGCTTTAATTATAAATATCTTCAAAGTGCGTTGATATTTTTCTTAAATTTATTTTTTACAAATTGCTCTAAGACTTGTTCTAAAACATTATGTAAGAAAATAAAGATTTTATTCCGTTGCTGTGATAATATTCAGTATAACAAAATCTTTCGTGTGTGGACTGAGGGACCACAGTATAGTCGTTGTATTTGTTTAATCGTTGATGATTTGTGCTCAGTTATTTAGTACATATCTTTACAAATTCTCTACTAAATGTCTGCAGTCACAATACCTTATTTTTTTACATACTTGCCGAGATCCGGCTGATGGTATGTGAGGATTGAGGGACCACACTTAAAGGGCTGTAGTTTTTAATATATATTTTTACAAATTCTCATATTTGTTTTACAATTGTTTTGAGCCTACTACTAAATCTTATAAAAATTTCAAACAAAAATATCACTATGGTCCCTCAGTTCACACGCACACAGTTAAATGCAGGTCGGCTGGGTTGTGCTCAATCGCGCTAATGGCGAGAACCGCAAGCGCAGTCCCCGGGGACATCTAACTAAATATGTAATGGTTATTCGAACCGGTCTCGCTACATTAGGCCCGGTTCAAATTGACCGAACAGTTACGCTCACGCTTTCAAATTAGCATTTTCGTACTTTCGTAAATGTCTTGGAGTAGTCTTAGATAGAATCAATAATTTTATTATTTATGCCGCGACTATCCTGATTTAGATGAGATTATTATTGTTTTCTGAAGTTTTCACGCATTTTTTACATACATAAATTAAAAAAATAATGAAGCGTTTCTTTTCTTTTCTTCTTCGACAGCAGTGTTGCATGTTTTAAATGTTTGTGTTTTAAAATTGTTTTGACTTTTTAGCCTGCATGGCTTTCTCAGATATCCACCACGCCTCCGCCACAGCATTTGGTCATTGAATGCGCAGAACGCTAGGACTAATCTCAGAGACTGTGGGTTGAGGTAGATTTATGTTTAAAATATCATCAGAGCCATGCCACAACGCTTTACTAATCAAACCACTCATTCACAACTTCAAAAGAACTCAGTGAAACTGAGAGTGCAGTTAAACTTTTGAGCCTTATTTTCTCCTTCCGAAATTGCAGTGGGTTTAGGCGAGATTTCATTTGTATGGAAGCCGCTATAATCTGGAATAATACTGCAGTAGCGGTGCGAGCCTTCAAAGACGCCACTCGTCCGCACGCCGCTTGCCGCCTGTAATGAGTTTTTTTTTAATGCGCAACACATTCATGCACCATGTCGAGTATTACTGCATTTAATTCACTGCAAGTGCCGCTTATAGAGTCATATAATTTTAGAATAGAAAGCTTAAATACAGATTAATTTCCGCCAGCTTTGGGAGTAGTTTTCAAATAATTTACTCTAATTTTAATAATAACATTTTATTGCCTTTTAGAAAGGAACCTTTACAGTCGTCCGCTCGTCTGGTTTAGAGAATGAAATCCAGCTGAAGCCGTCTTGATTACTGCCACCCGCCGCTTCGACGGTTCAGAATTGGACGGATTATGAGGAATTTAAAAGGCGATGACAATTTGAATATGAACAAGAAAATCGTCCTCTAAAATTAAATTATGTTTTTCTTTTTTTATGACACAAAAGATCTTGCATTCCTAACTGGATAGGCACTTTCAAGCGTTTACATACAGAATGATTACGATTCCTTTGTTGTGTTGACGAATGACTATAAAAATAAATTACTTTCATGTTGAACCCTCATAATGATATGCCATTTTTATAATAAGCTATTTGGCGAAAATGAGAAACACTGGAATTGTGTATCTAATATGGGTAGGATGTTACGTTTAAGTAGGAGTATTTCGTCGTATTAATTATTATTGTTTGCGTTCAAAAGAAATGCAAACGAATATCAAAATTACTTAAACGTACAAACAAAGAAATGTTGGCGTACGTAAAACATAGGAGGTCCGAGCTCGGTACGGTGCCTTACACGGTGCGGCGGAGGTTGAGCGAGCGGAAGGAAAGCAGTGCTAATTACTAGCGTCGCCCGGAGCAAAGCCAGAGCTCGCATCCTCTTGCGAGGGAGACACGTTGAAAGCAGGGGAAGTGTATTTACTTGTAACACGCGATATACACGTATATTATAACTGTAACTCACATGTCACATAACAAAAATGATCTCAATAGACATACCTTATTTTTTCTTGAAGGGCTAACAATATGATTAAATCCGACCTAGGACTATACGATTATACTTTAAATCACAAATTGCTTTTTGTTTGCGTATTCCATCCCAGAGCAATTTCTCAATTTGGGAAAAAATCTAATTATTTTGTTGTGTTATACTTTCAAGTGCAATACAAATAAACAAATTAAGTTTAAAACAAAATATGTATTTATGGAGAAATTCGATAATTTTGTGATAAACATTGTTTCGGCTGCCTACGAAGACGATACGGGGCGAGGTGGGAGGGATAGGCCATTCATAATATTGTAATAACGGCTTCTAGCAGCAGTTATTCCGTGCTTAAACGTTTTACTGCGGTCATTATCTACCCGCTGAAAGGATATGCAGGCGATAAATTGTACACAGCTACGTACGCGCGTAGCTACATATACCTACCTTACCTTTAATCTTATCACAGAATTTAGTAAGACAGCAATTTTTGATAATTGACTGCTGAACTACACAAAAATTAGGCAACGAGTAAAGTTTTGATACCAAAAGCATGACCTTTGGCATCAAAACTAAATATACACGATACAAATACCAAAATAACAATTTTTGCAACTTTTGTCTGTCAGTCTCAGTATGTATGTCAGTCGTCTGTTTGTTTGCTAATCTCTGGAACGGCTGGACTAATTTTGATGGAATTTTCACTGGAAGATAGCTGATGATATAAAGAGTAACTTAAGCTACTGTTTTTAGACAAGCTTCGCCCCGCGGTGTAGTTGCACCGCGGGGTAAAGTTAGTCTAGTTAAAAATAAATATTGATCATCTTTATTTCACTGTACTTATTGACTTCTTTATTTTTGACTAGCTGTTGGCTGGCTCCGCCCGCGTGAATGTCGATTTTCGCGGCCAATAGTATCCTGTATAAGATATATTACTGTAAAGTTTCATCCAAATCCGTTCAGTAGTTTTAGCGTGAAAGAGTAACAAACACACACACTCACACACATTTTGTGTTTTGTTTCTGGTAAATTAACATAACTATTAAGTTATATGTTTGTTTATATTAAAAATTATAACTCCTAATTCAAGTATTTCAAACTTAAAATTGATATTTCACATTTTTATTATACGATAAAAAAGTAATCATATAACGTACCTATTGTAAAGTATCTTTTAGAAACTGTTTAAGAACTACCAGATGTGGATGTTGTGTTAGTTACATTGAGATGACAATTTTAGGAACTGGTCACACACACTTTTTTGGAAATATAAATACAATGTAGATTATTTATTAACTTTATGCACTAAGAATGTACATCGGCGGACTTAATGCCCAGAGCATTCTCTTCCAGTCGACCTTCGGGTGGTGGAGAAATCTTATAAGGCAGGTGTGTGAAATCTCATATACATAAGAAGTCCGTTAAAATTTACAATAATCACATATTCAACGTTATACATACAAACATACATATATAAGTAGATATACATGTACAGATTACGTATACATAAATACAACATTTATACACTAAATAATGGAAAAAAAACCTCGTTTGAAAAACCGACTTAAAAACTAAAAAGTATCAAATAACTTGTATATGCTACCTATTCATAGGTTTGAAGTCGGTGCCAAGCCAAATGTAATAGTAGGTACCACACTCGCTATATTTCGAGACGAACGTCAACGACGTCACCGACGCTTCGGTTGTTTTCTTCTACGCGAAGAGCAGCTATCCCGCTCAAGGTCACGCCATATCAGGAGATATGGTGGCCATGGGACCACATGAGGAGCATACCCTTTCGAATACAAAAATAATTTTCAAAATCGGTCCACAAATTCACGGAGGAGTAATCCGTGTACGTACATACATTGTGACGATGAACGATGAAATTGAGAACCTCCTCCTTTTGGAAGTCGTTTAAAAAGGACGGTAAGCTATAGATTAGATAATTCTGCCAGTTCATTGAGAAAGAGCTCATGTACTTTATTTTTGAATGTATATCGGTTAGTGGACATCCTGATTTCGAGCGAGAGCGCATTCCAGAGTAGTACTGCTTGAACAAAGAAGGAACAGTTCACGAAGTCGGAGTAATGAGACGGACATGAGAGAAGCAGAGACCGTGGGAGAGCCACGCTTCGGCATGAATGGGCCGGCTCGACCGGAGTGATACCACGGCCTCACAGAAAACCGGTGTGAAATAGTGCTTGCGCTGTGTTTCACCTAGTGAGTGAGGATACCGGAGGCCCATACCCCAACCCCTCCCCCTATCTCCCCCCCCCCCCATCCCCCAAAGGCCGGTAACGCACTTGTGACGCCTCTGGTGTTGCGGGTGTCCATGGGCGGCGGTAATCGCTTACCATCAGGCGATACGTCTGCTCGTTTGCCGGTCTATTCCATAAAAAAAAAGCAGATTATTAACTGAGCGAAGATTTCTATCGTGATTAGAGCACAGGTATCGGAAATACGGAGCAAGGTAGGTAGGTAAGGATGGCGAGTTGAGAAATGAAAATAGGAAGGTAAGAGCTCGCTGATTGCACTGTAGGCGAATAGGATTGCATTTTAACTGGGAACGCAAAGCAGACACATGGTCATACTTTCGAATATTGAAAATAAATCGAATGCAGTTATTAAGAAGACGGTCAAGCTTGTTAAGGAGGTCTGCATTCAGGTCGAAGTAACACACATCACCATAGTACATTCAGTGTTCCGCAAACTTTTTGGGTTCAAGGTACATCTAGGAAGATTAAAAATTTTGGAGGTACACCATAATTTAAAAATATTTTTAAGTAATAAAAAACAATGTTTCTTATTAGTCACAAAACTATATTTTTATTTTACACTTTAATTGAGCATAGGCGGTCTCATCTCTCGTCGATCGTCTTGAGGCGTTCCCTTTTTTGTTTTTTACTGTGGTAAGAGTTAAAAATCCTAATCCACATAACTTTAAATTTTTCTTATCTAGTTTTATGGTTAGGCAGATTTAGACAAAATAAAAATATCTCAGAAATTACAGAATAAAAAATAAAAAGTCCTCAGAAATCAGAACAGACTTGTCTGTAAGTAAATTCTGAAAGCTGCAGCACTTTGAATAGGAAGGGAAGAATAGAAATAGGGCGAAAATTTTCAGGAAAGGAAGAATAAGAATAGGGCGAAAATGTTCAGGAAGAGAAGAATAGAAATCGAGCGAAAATATTCAGGAAGGGTAGAATAAAAATAAACTTCGTACAGCCATATTTACATATCTGTCTCAGCTTCCTACAGGCAGTGTACAGTCGCGGACAAAGAAAAATACTTTTCCCGTTATTAAAAAAAAATTAAATTAAAAAAAATTAAAAAAAAATCTATGTCCTACCTCGTAGTATGAACTCAAATCGTGCCAAGTTTCATTTGAATCCATTCAGTAGTTTCAGCGTGATGCGCGGCCAAGATACAGACAGACGTCGCGGACAAAAAAAAAGACTTTGCCCGCTATCTTTTAATTTTTCTTATACACAACCCTTAATTTCATTCGTGTAATAATATATAATGCCTATTTAAAACCCTTAATTTAATAAGTGCTTCAATTTGACAGTCAAAAGTTTGACAGGAAAGTTGGTAGAACAGTTTATATGGGCAAAAGGAAATTGTTGTTTTTATTATCTTCCCCGCAATTTTTCCATATTTTCTCACCGTTTAAACCTTCCCTGAACCACGGCAAACATTTCAAAACTGTCTGTCTGTCCGTCCGTATGTCACAGCCACTTTTTTCCGAAACTATAAAACCTATAATGTTGAAACTTGGTAAGTAGATGTATTCTGTGAACCGCATTAAGATTTTCACACAAAATTAGAAAAAAAAACAATAAATTATGGGGGTCCCCATACTTAGAACTGAAACTCAAAAAAATTTTTTTCAATAAACCCATATGTGTGGGGTATCTATGGATAGTTCTTCGAAAATGATATTGAGGTTTCTAATATCATACTTTTCTAAACTGATTAGTTTGCGCGAGAGACACTTCCAAAGTGGTAAAATGTGTGAAGTGACAGGGGGGGGGGAGCCGGCCTGTAATTTCTAAAATAAGAGATGATAAATCTAAAAAAAATATATGATGTACATTACCATGCAAACTTCCAACGAAAAATTTTTTGGATTTCTAATTGGAACATCAACATTCCAAGTCATTCTATGTTTGGAATATAACGAATGATCCTAGCGTTCGAAACCGTATTATTAGAACTCACATTAAGACTTATAAATTAGAACTTTTTTTTGTAATCGAATCATTTTTCCAGTCGTATCTTTGTACTAAAATAGATATCTCAATGTGCACATAAAGGGAACGCGCCTTTCCTTTGGCAATAAAGAGACCATTTAATCGAAGCTTATCTGCCCGGAAGCATTCATTAGATGATTGCGCCATTACAAGTGGACTTTTCCAGAGTGACTCCGCCCGGTTAGAACGTTTATTTATTAACGAACATATGAAAGCTACCAATATCATCAAACTGATTAAACCTAAACTGTTACTGTTTGGTCATGTTTTAGGAATTTTTAAACTCTAAGGTATAGTATCACCAGTTTCTGATAAAATTTTAAGTATTTATCTGCCATACGATTTGACTGCATGGATGGCGTAGTGGGTTAATCGTTCGACATGCTGTTTTCTAATGCGCAGAATGTTGAGGGTTTTGTTTTATAAGAATTATGTAAAACATTTACAGCTTTATGGTTAATCCCTTATTCTAAAATGATACTGTGAGTAACAATAGTGCATTCTAATTATTGTATACAGAAATATCATTGGTTTTAAAACCTTGCAATATGAGTTATATCCTCGTAAATACGGCTATGACCGCGTGGTCCGAACATGGGTCACTGACTCAAACTAATCCGCTTCATGTCCTTAAAGTACTATTTTTTGTATCCATATAAAAGATAATAACGAAAGACAGATTTATACTTACTTAGTATTTTTAATATTAGGTGACTTAAAAGAAAAATAATCTTTTTTCAGGTTAAATTTACAAAATATAGGTTTAAATTCAACCTGTAAAATAGCAAACTTGGTTAAAGAACATTTGAAATGACAAACGAGTTCATAGCTCGCTTGAATAAACAGTCCTTTTAAAACAGAGAAAGTTTTAAGCCGTTTTGAAAGACGTTGCATACTAGAGCGAAATCGTGAAATGGCCATTTATAAATCCAGAGAACGGAATGATATTATTTTCATATTATATATTATATTCAAATTAATGGTTTTAATTTGTGTAATTAAAGTTTAAGAATAACACCACTATTATTCACCCCGCGGGTGTTATTAGAAGTGACGAAGGGAGGGAACTACGCAAGACAACACCACTGTAAAGAAAAGGAAATCTTGAATCAAACCAACCCGCATGACCCAAGCTATTCAAACGGGTTGGTAAACGGTTGGGTTGCTAAATGGTATAGGAAGCCAAAACATGCTAAGGAGATGTTTATGTACAGAAAAAGACTGTTAAATAAAGGCTGTTGATGAAGTGATGTGAATGGTTTAAAAGTGAAAGAATAGCCTTTAATTCAATACAAAAAACATGCGAATACCTATATGTAGTCGTTTAACTTATAGCAGTTCGACTCGATTAATAATATTTTGATTTATCACTGTGAGACAAGTATAACATACACAAAAGAAAAGAAAAGTCATTTTGTTAAAAAGTATCACCATTTAGAAAGTTGGTCCGGATTTATCTCTGCGATAGATGAACTTATCGCAGCTACCTAATAAACCGGAAGTATGGATAGAAGACCAATTGGGACGTGTCTGTTGGGGTATCAGTCCTAAATCAACACTACACAACAGGCGCTCGGTGTAAATGTCTTGTAAATACGATAGTGAACAAATATAAGAGGAATTGTGGAGAGACGAGACGGGTGAGGTTTAAGGAGAGTCCCGCGTCGTGCCCCTATTGTTTACACGGTAAGTGTTGTGCAAACAGATAACTGTGGTAATTAATCAATATATTAATACGTGGAACAAAAGCTTTGTACACCTTTTTAGAAAATTATGTGAACTGAGAAGTATAAAAAATTTACACAGTTAAAGTTTATATATTCGATATTCGACCACTGGGCGACAACTAGTAGTGATTAATTTAATATGCTGTCTAATAAAGCTTTTAATCGTGACTGATTTTCAAAGATACATGACACAATCATTTAGAAGTTATTCGAAAATGTATTTCTAGTTTTATACCAGAGGTCTGACAATAGATGTACTTGACCCTAAGTATTTTACGTTTTATAACTACTTTACATTCTATGCAACAAACATAAAGTCGAGTTTCCACTGCAAAAGGAATTCGAAAGGAACTACAACTAGTTGAAATAAGTTTTATCCTGCTTTAAGAAAGTATTCGATTTCTTTTGATTAACTGTCATCAACTGCAAAAATTAAAGCAAGAATATGAAAAGAATAGAAAAATAAATAAGATAGGTATTATATATACGTGGTGGAATTTTGTAATGCCACCTGAAGGGAAAGTACTTTTAATATTATAGATATAAAATTTTACTGAAAGAAAACACTCCTTTATTTTTGAAAACAAAGAAAACTGCATTCAAAGTTTTCTGAAAATTCGCTTGCCACACTTAAGAAATAATTTAAATAGAAGTACAAGATAATATTCCAAAAAAATCATAAGTCTGTTAATCTTTGTAAGTATTTGGTCCAGGGGACTTTTAGGATGAACAGTCATGATACTAGTTAAGATTTAAAAAATTACTTTTGTCACTTCACTAGTAACTTACTAACTTATGTACATGCAAAGCATATTTTTAATATATGTACATACAGTGCTTGTATACGTATATATACGTACATGTAATCAGTGTGTACAAGAAGTCAACAACAACGTGATATACGGTTGGTGGCAACAATTTGGTCTGTTCCGCTACTTTGGTGTCAGAAGAAGTTGTATTAGAAGTATTTTTTTCTTCTTTTTTAAAAAGACAACGCCCGCATTATAAATAAATCCTGCCTCGCGCGGGACTTAACAGGCATACATGAAACGGACACAAGGAACATGTGGGTAACTCACGTACACATATTTATTTACACATTTATTTACTTATATAAAATAAATCTATTATTTTTTACATTTATATCTTAATATTTTCTTATAAATTATATTTACAAACTTATATAACTAATAACTAAAATTATTTACTATAATTAACTATACTAACATTACCAAAAACACCCATACTCAGAACAACAATATGTGGATCACACAAACTATTGTCCCATGTGGAGTTTGAACCCACAACACTAAACGCACTAGAAAACGGCGTGGCGACCGCTTTAACCATTCGTCAAAACCGTCGCAACATCCGTGCAGTAAAAAAAAGTACAACAAAATAAAACTGTACGAAATCCGCTCCGTTTGTTTAAGCGGAGCGAAGAAAGTCCGTTTTTAAACTATCTATACTTACTCGCTCAACACTTTCTACTTAACTTTTTCTCAATGAAAACTCGTCTATGAAATTCGCTATAGCGAGTTAAACTTACTTGATGCGAAATCCGTTCCACGAGAAATGGAAGCCCAGCTTAAATATTTAACCATTTTACAAAGATGCTTGAAAACATTTTAATAGGTATTTTATATTAAGTATTTTATATAGATGAACGTAAAATGACAGCATTCGTACCGTCGTGTTTCTTTGGTAATTGCGAGACCAGAGGCCCAATGATACAGAAGCATCACCTGGCCGCCATAGTGTAGGTCACCATGCTGCACTGTTGCATTGTCTGCATTCGCAATGAGTATGGTGACCACTACTCTTGGATTCTGCTTATGCTTTCCATCAAGCATAGTAGAGTCATTTCGGCAGGGCCATACAAAAAAAAAGTGTTGACATTTCTTAGTATCATATATGGTTGAAGATAATAATCTTCATTGTATAAACACGCTACGCATTGAAAACCTTGTGTGTCTTTTTCTATTTTATTTACTGTACTTTACATCCCTATAGTGACTAAGATAATAGCTATGCTATAGTCATTCCGTAAACGGATGTCATCTTTTGCATCAAATATATATACAAATTCAAAAGTCTGTAAATCATTGTTCTATCTCTAATAAGGAAACTCAATAAAGGCGTCGCGTCAAGAATCGTTTCAGTCAAACGGCACATAGCCTTGCTCCTTATTATACGCAATCTAAAATTAATATGCGAAAGTTAAATATAGTAGATACATAGGTACTTCTGCCTATCTCTGAGTTGTAAATGAAAAGCAACAAGAATTATAATTTTGTTTTGAAATAATTATAATTAACTAAAAATGTTATAAATTAAATTAAAAAGCTTTTTAAAAACAAGCTTTTACTGGATTACCTCGAGACTAGTCGAGACGAATCAAACGACTCCAAACTCGATGATGTTGCGACGTTTCTTTACAGAGTTCCTATGGCCACCTGCCAGCTACAGCATCAGATCAGTTCCATGTCATTATAATAGTGTATTGTCACGCTGTATACATGTGCTTGCAAAATTTCAGCAAAATCGGTTGAAGATATCTGCTTCAAAATTAAGTTGCAAGATTCCACCCGAACATACAAGCATACATATTACATACATACATTGCAAGTTGATAAAAGCTTGTAATTAATTAATAAAAAATTCTATCTTCCAACTAATCTAACCAATACTTCCGTCAGAATAAAATTACAACTTGCAAAATAGACAACAGAAATGCATTATTATTATTTATGCCAAAACCCCTAACACGAACTATAAACGTTTGTTATTGTGAGCTAGATTTAACCAAATATGAATAAATTCGCATACACAATCCTAGAGCACTCAAATATGCAAAAACATATTTCTAACCGCTGCGCTCAAAGTGGATTATAATAAATGAATCAATAGCAATGCTAAAAATAGTAAATATGTAAAATAGTAATAGTATGAGGTAAGCAGTTTAAAAGTGGTGCATGGCAGAGAGCGTGGCGGCACGGCGCGGCCACCACGCGCCGGCAGGTGGCTTAAATTACCGCATTTGTTACACGTTTACACGAAACTGTATCAATATTTCATGCGGATTTACACCAGCTATCGCGATGGTTTGCATTTTGCTATCCTTAAAATATCTACGCAGATTTTCATAACAACAGGCAATAAACACCTCGCTCTGTTTAAATTTATTGAACCATTGAAGGAGTTAAAGCTTAACATAATGTGGCTTTGATTGCAGCTTTAGGGTGGATTATATGAGAGATTGTAAGGTTAATGTAACCAATTATTTTGTCTCTTACTAATTTACTTAAAGCAATAAAATTGACTAGTAATCATCTAGATGTCACAGGTTTGAGTATAAACCTCACACCTATAGGTAAGATAAGGTGATGTTAGCGCAACAATCACAATTACATTGTTATTAAATAAGGTTTTTTTATGTTATAGGGGGCAAACGAACAGACGTATCGCCGGATGGTAAGCGATTACCGCCCAT
The DNA here is from genome assembly GCA_949125395.1 of Diaphora mendica. Taxonomy (NCBI): domain Eukaryota; kingdom Metazoa; phylum Arthropoda; class Insecta; order Lepidoptera; family Erebidae; genus Diaphora; species Diaphora mendica. Next base: position 34,414,817 of record OX421310.1, on the reverse strand, counting down.
GGACAACCGCAACACCAGAGGCGTCACAATTGCGTTGCCGACCTTTGGGGGATGGAGAAAGGGATGTGGGGAGGGGTTGGGATATGGGCCTCCGGTATCCTCACTCATTCGGTAAAACAGTGCAAGCGCTATTTAACACCGGTTTTCTGTGAGGCCGTGGTATCACTCCGGTCGAGCCGGCCCATTCATACCGAAGCGTGTCTCTCCCACGGTTGGAGTTTACAACAAATTTATCAACTCAAGTCTAAGTTAACTTGCAAAACCAAAGAGCCATATATTTGAAGGAGCTTCGAAGTAATTAATCTACAACTAGCTACATGAAAAAACTCATAGTCGGCATTTTTACAAGTCAAGTTTAAAGACAAGCTTTTGATGTTCACATCACAAAAACTTGTTAAATAATAATAAACTTAATATTAACTTTTATTAGTATAAAAACAAATGTGTCTATTTATCAATACAAAAATAAATATTTGTACCAACGTCTTTAGCAATAAATACGTTCATAACCAACTATTATTTCAATAAGACAGCGTTCTGAATCCCTACAATGACAACTCACTCAAATGTAAACGCAAACTATTTCCATAAGAAAGGCATTGCAAAAGTTTTTCAATTTTCAAGTGACGCAGGTATGATGGAGAACTTTGGCTTCGGACGCAGCGACGCTCTTGTGCCCGCCACAGCTACACCGCAATGTTGTCAATGCCAATCAAAACTCTACTGCATATTGTTCTACATGATCCAACAATACATATAATCTATACTAATATTATAAACGCGAAAGTTTGTAAGTATGGATGAATGGATGGATGTTTGTTACTCTTTCACGCAAAAACTACTGAACTTTACAGTAATATAGCTTATACATCAGAATAACACATAGGCTACTATTTGCCGCTATAACCAACATATACGCGGGCGGAGCCGCGGACAACCACTAGTAATATTATAAAGCTGAAGTTTGTTTGTTTGTTTGAACGCGCTAATCTCAGGAAGCGCTGGTCCGATTTGAAAAATTCTTTCAGTTTTGGATAGTACATTTATCGAGGAAGGCTATAGGCTATATATCATCATGCTAAGACTAATAGGAGCGGAGTACCAATGAAGAATGTTACAAAACGGGGGGAAAATTTAACGCTACGGGCAAAAGGAGACGTATACGACGTTGCGTGGGTAAGCTAGTAATAACAATAAAAAGTCTTTATTAACTACTTCTGCTCATAAAAAAACTCTTAAATCTTGCCTCTCGGTGATTTTTTTTTTCAGCAACTACTTAGTTTGTCTTTTGACATAGGCCTCGCACTGTTACTTGAATTTAACTCTATCTCGAGCTATCCTTCTCCATCCGTGTGTAACCGTGGGAGAGCCACGCTTCGGCATGAATGGGCTGGCTCGACCGGAGTGATACCACGGCCTCACAGAAAACCGGTGTGAAATAGTGCTTGCGCTGTGTTTCACCGAGTGAGTGAGGATACCGGAGGCCCATACCCCCAACCCCTCCCCCTATCTCCCCCCCCCATCCCCCAAAGGCCGGTAACGCACTTGTGATGCCTCTGATGTTGCGGGTGTCCATGGGCGGCGGTAATCGCTTACCATCAGGCGATACGTCTGCTCGTTTGCCGGTCTATTCCATAAAAAAAAAAAACATCCTCCACTTTTTGAAGTACTTTTCGTCTTTTCTCTTCTAATAATATATACAGAGCTAGCTTTTGCCCGCGGCTCCACCCGCTTGTTTGTCGGTTATCGCAGTAAAGAGTAGTCTGTCCTTCCTCAAGAATCATAGTATCTCCATGCCAAATTTAATTGAAATCGGTGCAGTGGTTTGGCCGTGAAAGCGTGACAGACAGACAGACAGAGTTACTTTCCCATTTATAATATAAAGTATGGTTGATACCTAAGATTTTGAGGGATGTAATATTTATAAATAGTTATGATTATTTTTCTTTGTACTTGATTTTGATTTTATGCCATCCATATTAATATTTTAAATTCGAAAATTACTTTATCTATCTGTCAGACTATCTATATGTTACGCTTACACGGCTAAACCGCTGAACCAATTTGGATAAATTTCGGTATAAAATACTTTAAAAAAATATATAACTAGAAGTATTAAAATATTGGCAAATAAATTTCTACTTAATTGTAGTAACAGAAAATTTCCTGCCAAGATTTTTGTCATATATATTCCGACGTTCAATTCTGAATATTGATTAATATAATATCGAAACTTGCATCTAATTGCTACATGGTAGTGATTTCATATCGAAATTCTCGTATTGTCTTTTACATCTCGAACAACAATCTTCGAACGAACGCCTCTAAGTATAATCATTTCAAAGATATTTTAAGATTGTTGTGAAGCGCATTTTTATTTAAATTGATAATAGCGAGTAGGTGTGCGGAAGGGACGGTGGTGCTGAAGCGGGCGGGCGACGTACCACGACATTATGCAGCATCACGCGGGGATCATGGGGATTGTTTCCTAAAACAGGATTGAGTGGGGAACAGAGCCTGAATTAAGCAGGAACTCAACCAATCGCACTTGTTTCTCTTTTTGGTGCTATATTTTATTCAAAGCGAATAATGTGATTTAGTTGACACAGCTAAAGTATTTAAAGAGACCTATGTGTCAGTTATAAAGTAGGCACACGTCGGTACACATAGTACAAGTACCAGTATTTGTATTGAAAATATAGTTTCACTGTAAAAAATAACTCGTACTGTATTTTTTTATTTAAAAAGATAAAAATCAAAACGATTACGTCATAGGACAATGGTCTATAAAGTAAATAAAATTGAAGTGTATGTTTGTAATTTCGAATTAACATCTTTTCACTTAATGCATATAAAAGTACAAACCGTACTAACTTACATTAAAAAATCATAGATAGATAGATAGGTACTCTTTATTGCACACCATAGTTTTAAATATACAATCGCAGGCTGAGATCTCTTCCAGGCAACATTTAGATGGACAGTGCTATAAAGTAATGTGTAGTTTGTGGTGCACATTTACTTAGGTTTAAAAACTAATATTACCAATATACGTACATATACACTAACACATATAAATATACATACATATACATAATATATCATTTGCACATACATATATACATATAATTATAAATATAAATACAAATTATTGTACATTATTCATAAAGATCATAGATATTACAGGGATAGATAGTGATCTTTGATAAGTTTCTTAAAAGTATTCAAAGACTTTGCCTGCCTTACGGCTTCCGGTAAGGAGTTCCACAAGCGTGCAGCCTGCACTGTGAACGATTGATTTGTCAGTGAAAGTTGTGGAGTGTGTTGGTATTGCTAAGGTTCGTTTTTCCGCTTCAATTTTGTTTTCTTTTGTTTTGTTGTCTGTTTTGTTTTAATATAGGTACGTTAGTACTATTAGTTATTCTGTGATACAGGACAGGACTTGCAATGGCATAAAGCTGATGTTATAATGAGTAATTAACCTACTTTTATTTTATAACAAAATTAAAACCAATGATTTCATTCAACAAACTCGCCAAACTCGCATATACTTTTCCTTGTAGAGCATAACACATACTGGCTTCAATATTGTGTTTCTAAACTATTTACAAATTTAAAAAAACATAAAGAACTACTACTGAAAGGCAACTATTTTATTATTACGGTCAATTAATTTTGTGTTTTTTTTTCTATTAATTTACCTCAAAATTTAAGCGAGATGCGCTTAGATTCTGAAATGAAAAATAAAATGACCATGAATAAAATCCACCACCTGAAAACAATACACATTCCAAAGTAAGATAAGTAAGTCTTGATACTTGATCAAAAAAGCAATCTGAAGATTTCACTCATATTGCCCTCTTGTCTTAAAGTTATCTAAAAATGCCGTCGTGGATGTCCCCGGAGGGTGACACTTATCAGCCCAATAAAACTTCCATGAAAACATTCAGAGACATCCAATATGATTTCATCGCTGTTTCCGAAAATCCCCAAAAGGAGGACATGAAATATTCTGGATTATTATTCGTTTGCTACTTTGTTATGGACACGTAAACTTTTATGTTGAACCTTAGCAGTATTTGAATTCTCTTTTATATTTGATGCCAGACAAACGTATGACGATAGGAATCGTAAAAAATAAATACACTTAAATAAAATTCTGACCATCAAAATTTGTTTATAAGTACTTTGTGCGGAGACTGCTTGTCGCTGGCTCGGACCGATCATAAAATAAAAAGTAAGATCGCGTTCTATTTTGGCCCTATATTTGAGATAAATAATTAATGCAGAAATAGCTAAACACTGGGTAGGCCGACAGACAAATCCGAATATCTTCCAAAATTCAATAGTCGTATATCAAGTACGTTAGGCCGGCCGGCCGTACGAGGAAGGTATCACAGACGTAATTACTGTTGTCAGGGTCGTGTCCGCTTTAATTATTTACAACTTTATATGAACGTGTCAGTTAATGACACGTTAACGTTAACTAGCCTACGTAATAGAGAAGAGCCCAGCTGTATCCAGAGCGTTGTCGAGTTATGTCCCGCGTGAGACAGGCGCCCGATTAAAAATGCAACACTTCAAAACGAGGTGGATTCGGCGGTGGCGTCGCTCGCGCAGGCCAGTGTTGTTATGAAGCTAGAGCAGACAGCTCGCTTACTCGTATTCTCTTTGTATATATAATTGTGTTTGATGCATTTAAAGTGCAAATCTGTTATTTGACGACCTACAGACTAAAAGTGAATAAATAATAAGTGTAAGTTCAAAGTGCAGTAAATCGTATCTACAATTATTGGACCAGGTGTCCGCTGAAAATGTGGCTCGGAAGCCAATTTACCTAGTTTTCAAATTCAAACATTCACGCTGGATAAAGCGCGCCGTTTATTTTTAACCATTGACTACAAATCGATCGCAGTGCTGGTACCTACTGACATTCATAAAACAGAAACGCGGCCAGCGAGAGACAGGAACACTGCAAACGTCGGTATTTTATTTACGTGGAGAGCACAGCGATATCCGTTTCGCTTCTATTTTCGCACTATATCGTTTATTATGAAGGCCAACGGCGACTGTACTGCGGCTTGGGCGCACTGAGGGCGCGCGTCGAGCGTGGAACTCGAGTCGAGCGCAGGCCACTCCACCGCCTGATATTATATTCTGGAGCACGCCGCCTCACCTCGGTTCGCGCCAGATATTTTAAGTGTTGCTTCCACCACCTATGAATTTACCTAGTCTCAGTCACAGCACACTACCGGTGCAGCTGGCCGCATTGCACAATTAATATACAACTAACGAGACTATTCGTAAATACGCGATTGCAGTTTACCGTTGCAAATCTGACTCGTTGATGTTTATGTTTTAGTTTTATCTGTTCAAAACAAAAAGTGAGCAGTTACCATTAAACAAAGTCCATTACTTTCGTGCTCCATGTGATTAATTATGTGCGTAAAATACTGGCGTAATACAATTTGCATACCCAATGTCATGCTGTAACCGCTACGACCGACGAGACGAGATCATCGTTGACTGTTTGAAAGTCAGTAGGTATACTTTTTATCTTATATAATTTTGTGTAATATTGTATAGTATTCAGAACAAAGATTCTTATTTTGTAATGTCCTATTTTTCCTTTAAAATCTCTATAATCGTCATAACCTAACACATTCTAGAATTAAAACTCACTTGTACTCACTCTGAGTCTTCTAGCTTAGATTAAGTAACTAAGTTTGCAAACTAGCAGATGATCCTTCTTATATATTATTATTAGCTTTATAGTATGTAAAGCTATTGGACAAAAAATTACATTTAGTTTACTTATTCATACATCAATTTTCATGCAGCAATTATGATAAATTCGGTTTGATTAAATGTTTCTCTGATGCCTTTTCGTTTAAACGAGATTTCAATCAATTCGCAATAAATACGAATTGAGGTCACTCATTCTACATATAACACTATAGCGGGTGGTTATATACACGGTCTGTACCCTGAAGAGATGAGCAGAAATTTAGTAAATGTCTACATTGCGTAATAAGGTCAATAATAATAAGGATACTTACAACATCATTACTATCAACCAGATACTATTGTTATAAGCCCTGGCTCGACCGGGTACTATCCTCTCACAGTATACAGTCCTAAAATTTTTCGTTGGTTAGTGCAAGACCAGAGCCCTAATGAAGCATCTTAATAAGCCGCCGTTGTATAGGTCGCCATGCTGCATTGTTGCATTCGCAGTGAGAATGGTGGCTATCACTCTTGGAATCTGCTCATGCTTTTCATCAGGCAGAATAGAGTCACTTTGGCCGGCTCATACATAAAAAAACATAAGAGATTAGAAAGTTCAATAGGAAAGAAAGATTCGATAAATAATATAAGTAATATTGTAATAGTTTCTACTCTGGCACACAATGCTATGTACCTAGTCCCAAACTAAGCAGAGCTTGTACTATGGGTACTAGAAAACTGATATATATGTCACCGTAAGATTGTAAAAACCGTTAGAATATAATATACTTAACGAGATTGCAAACTATCGATAGATTGTCAACTATGATATACTGCTTACGCGCGTCAAATTGTCAACTGTCCCTGATTTGTCGGTTTTACTGTAGGCCGTTCAATGGCCATAGAGTTAGGTTAGGTTAGAACTTCTTTGATTAATCACAAATTAATTTTACTTTCACAACAATTTAATATAACTAATTGCAAAGCTATGAGGTATTTTCAACATGAAATCAATTTACAATCATAAAAATACTTTATATTCGGCAACAAAGACGAATTAACAAACAAATATGGCTGCGCAGTGGTAGGAGGCAGCGGTGGAGACGCGTGACAATACATATATACTTTTGTAAATACAAACATATTACACATAGAAAACACGCAAACATCAAAGCAAATATTTACAGATCATTCAAGCATATGATTCAACCCGTATATCGAACCCGTGACCTCAAGCACAGCAGTCGCACACGCTACCAACGAATCAATTTGGATGTGCAAGCAATAGTACGGATTGGTCAGATTACCTGTCACTAGAACTGGCTGTTGTTTGTAGAGTTTATGATAAATCAATAAAAAGGAGGTCTGGTATATTCCATTCGTTTAGATAGTGTCGGTACACCCGCACGCAATTGTGGTTATTGTTGTGAAATACGAATATATTAATTAATAAAAGTTAGGTGCTTGCCTAGATAAAGAAGTAGTAGACAACACACAAATAGTAAAGATCATGTTTTACTTCGACAAGTGAGAGACTATCTTATAAATATATTTATATATATTAAAAGGAGTGGTAAGTACTCTCTTAAATATTTCGAGAAATAATTTACAAAATTATTCGAATAATAGACTACAGAGCATACTGATTTAGCTTAAGTATCATTATTATCACAGTGTACCTGCGTTTTTTTTTCTTATTTCTCAAATACAAAAGAGAACGACGATACATGTGAAACCGATACTTCAGCTTAACTTTCACATAGATGCATGTTCCCTGGGGTTCAATGCTACCACCTGCAACCGCACTGGTGCTCGTGCATTCTTTGCGTTTCATTTTCAAAAATATTTAACTTATACCTTCGTACGTATAGATTGTAATGTAAAAGATTACAATATTTAAACAAATTCTGTCTTTACAAAGTTGTGAAAAACGTAATTCTTTAAAAGTCCGGGAAATCTTCTATCTCCTATTACCCCTTAGATAGTTGTTAATGTTGAATACAAACACCTTGTCAAAAGAACATAGGATCTTTATTAATTTGACTGCAAGGATGGCGTAGAGGTTTAGCGGTCGCCACGCCGCTTTCGACGAGTACTATATTTAAGGCTGGTTTTAGGGTCACGCTGACCACTGACTGACCGTCAGCGCTGATAGTCAAAATATATGAAATTCTAGGCAGCGTTTTTGAATAACGCGTAGCTATCAGCTATTAATTATTTATGTGTAATTCTGTTATTACAAACACAAAGAAATACAGGTTTCTAGAAATGTCTGTGAAAGTAATTAGACATATTTAGAAAAGATAAACATACGTCTATTCGCAATTTATTCTCCTCAGTGTGATTTTTCAATTAGTTGGCTTGTAATTGAATTAAAAAAATAGAAACAGGACAAAACTAGCAGATAAAGCGCACCGTAGTACACTAATGAACTGTTCGTAGCGAGCGCCCGCTAATGAATATAACACTGCAGCTTTTCGAAAAACATCCATTAAGTAGCCCGAATGTTGTTATTAACATTGTATTTATAAATCGCGTTTAATTGACTGACATATCATATTTTTCTGTCTTATACCTTCTCAGCTCCTGGTAGAAGTAAATTGATAAATCAGTGCTTGACTGTCACTGCTACAAAATCAAATAATTATAGTGGTGATTTTCGTAATGTAAGAAAATTATTTGTTGTAAAAATACGGTTTACATGCAATGATCTTAATAAAATAATTAGTTCGAAAAATCTAAAAAAACACGCTTACGCAAACATACAGGTGAAGCTATTAAAAGCGTGTTATTAATACATTAAGTTATTTTCAATTTTATATTCACGCTAGCACATCGTTTATTTTCAGTCAATTTTTTTTTTTAAATCATCTTATTCAAACAATTGAAATACATAGCATTATCGCATATTTCATTACAGAATTTCTTACATTCTTATGCATTTTACTTTGTGTTTTCTTAGTCAATTATCTCTTTGAAGTGATTTCTCTAGCTGTTTTTTCAAATTGAAACCACAAAATATTATTAAACACAAAATATATCTGACCCAATTCAGTTCTTAGTCTCAAAATAACTAGATGGTTCAAACTTAGCGTCCAGATAAGGATCGACAAAGCTACGAAATTCATTTCAGTTATAATACGCGTTTATACTCTGAAATACCTATATATTCGTACGGTTATTTAATATCAAACTTTAGTCTGGTTGCGTACTCATGGTTGAAAGTCAGTTTAAACGGTTTCATTAATGTTTTTGGGTTTATTAAGGTAATATTCGGGTCACGATTCAGAGTTCACACTACTGTGTGTTAGTGATCGAAAAGATTATGTAAACGTAATGCGGGGAACAATTAGGAGTAAGTGTTCTCTTGTAGTTGTGCGACCAGTAAGTCGAGAGGTTACTACTGAGTGTGGTCATTTAAGCTTTCAATAGACACTGCAAAGAGAACTATGTATGTAGATAGATATAATGTATTAAATATACGTTAACGCTCGTACCGTGCGTACACGCAATTTTTAATATCTCAGTGTATTAATAAAAAAGTAGTTAATAATAATAAAATAATAAATAAATATTTTGGCATCTAACACACAACGCATCTAGTCCCAAGCTAAGCAGAGCTTGTGTTATGGGTGTACTAGACAACTGATACAAATACATTTATACTTTTTTTTTGTAAATACGTACATATTATACATAGAAAACACCCAAACTCCGAAACAAATATTTGTAGATCATACAAACATAAGGTCCGACTCGGGAATCGAACCCGAGACCTCATGATCAGCAGTCGCACAGGCCAACCGCGAGACCAACTAGGCAGTTGGTCGCGTTTTAAAATTGGGCATTTGTTTTCCTTAAGGCGTATAGTAGCCTCAATGACCTTGAGCGTCTGGGCGGAGCTAAACGCATAGTATCATATCTGCACCGCACACATTCATATCTCCGTACCTTACGCGTTACTTCAAAACGATGATCAAAGACTAGGGAGCGAGACAGACATGCGCGCTTGTCTGACGTTTTTGCCTTAACTTCAAAACATAATTATAAATGGTTAAAATGTTAACATAAGAAAGGGGTATTTCTAAAAGTTTAGTAAGATTTAAAATTAACACATTTCATCATAGGTAGGTACTAAATACGAAAAAGTATGTTAAATTAGGTAAGAAATCTGATAAAATAAATTAATTCATTTTACCCTTTGTAGAAAAAAGTAAAAATTATCATATTTCTGAAAACTTCTAGCATGTTTAAATAAATTAACAAGTAAAATTTTAACAAAATAAAACCGACTTCAAGGTTCAACTCGATTTATCTTGGATGCCATAATCAGATCTTAGTGTCCTTATCATGGTACCACCGTTGGGATATCTCCTTTCCATTAAAAAAGGAATCATCAAAATCGTAGTTCCGAACACACATAAAAAAAAATATATATACGGTCGAATTGAGAAACCTCCTTTTTTTAAGTCGGTTAAAAACAGGTAAATGCGTTACGTGTCAGGTCACCCATAGAATAAGGTTCCGAAGTCACCTGCAATGTCTACAAATTGAAATAAAATCGTGTCGAACAGATAATTATCATGAATTTATTTTTAACTAGCTGAACCCCGCGGTGTTACCCGCGGCTATCGTCTTGCCGCGGGTAACGACCTATCACTGAAAGTCCCGTCAAAATCGGTCCAGCCGTTGCAGAGATTACCCGTAACAAACAGTCAGACAAAAATTGTAAAAAAAAAAAATGGTACATGTATCGTGTATACATACATATGCTTTTATTAAAAGCGGTTTTTTTAATATTACAAACAGACACTCCATTTTTTTTATTTGTAGAGATTTTACATGTACGTTGGTGCAGTGATAGCTTACGCGACTATTGTCCATGAGGTCTCAGGTTCGTTTGGGTGTTCTCTATGTATGATATATTTGTATTTACAAATAAAAGCATATAATTGTTCTATCAGTCAATCTAGCTTTCATAGTACAAGCTCCACTTAGTTTGAAACTAATAGACGTTGTGTGTCAGATGTCCGAAATATATATTGATTATTATTTTCAAAGCTTTGAATGTGAGTGTGTGTATTTTACAAGTTAGACCTCTATACTCTTGTACCATTTTTAATATTATATCGCGGGTGGGTTGGCTAAAAATCCCTGTCTGAACTATTATAATATGTTTATATATCAAATATTTATATAATTATCATATTTAAATATTAATATGTATATCCGTGTATGCATTTTATATAGCACTAGCGACCCGCCCCGGCTTCGCTCGGGTGGATTTCAGATGCCCCCGCCGACGACACGATTCGTGCATTTTAAATCTGTAATATCTTCGAATATATTCATTTAAATTAGATACTGTAAAGGGCTATTTTGATCTATATTAAATGCACAATGTATTTAATTTACTTAATTGTATAAGGATTCATTCTGTATTGCTTAAAATCGCTTCGTAAATAAGCCATTATTTCTCGTAAAAAGAAAGGAATAAAAAATGGTTGTTGTGGATTATCCCTAAGAGATAGACATATACCGTCGCGGACTTTTTTGTAGATCTTTTTAAGGTGTATAATACTGTAGTACATTATTTTGATCTATCTCGTAGGGTGCAACCAGCGTTTGCAATGTAAGCGCAAAAAAATGTGTTTGTTTGCTACATCGTTACATTGCTACTAGCGTTTCCACACTATATTATGCATTTATTATACATAAAAACCTTCCTCTTGAATCATTTTATCTATCAAAGAAATCCGCATCAAAATCCGTTGCGTAGTTTTAAAGATTTAAGCAAACAAAGGTATATAGGGACAGAGAAAGCGACTCTGTTTTATACTATGTAGTGATTAATATTATTATTGTTACTTATAAACCGATAAGTCCGCCTTTATAAGACTTATAGACTTTATGCCACATGGTATTATCTCTCAGTCAACCTTGAGTTGGTTCAGTAAGGGACAAGGCAGGTGCCTATCCTATCATACAATTGTAATAAGAAAAAGAGATAAGGGAAGAAAAACTTTAATTTATCGGTTTATAAGTAACAATAATAATATTAATGCTATGTAAAATGCATACATGCATTAATATTTAAATATGATAATAAATAAATGATAATTATATAAATATTAGATATATAAACATATTATAATAGTTCAGACAGGGATTTTTAGCCAACCCACCCGCGATATAATATTAAATATGATATTTTAAAATACTTTTCATCTAATAAACAGATGGGTGAAGGGCGTTCCTAATCGTATTCTCTACTAATATATTACTTTTTTGTAAATATGTAAGTAGATACATATTATGCATAGAAAACAGTCAAATACCGAAATAAATATTTTCAAATCATACAAATATTTAATCCGACCCGGGAATCGAACCCGAGACCTCAAGCATAGCCTGCAGTCGCATACGCTACCACTGCGCCATCGAGGCAGTCAAAACACCAAAAATCATCCAAGCGCACGATCACTTTGAGTCCTTTGCAGCGAGTTAGTCTCTAATGCACACTAACTCAGAAAGTACCTAAATACTTACACAAACACAAACGTCTAAGCATAGTTAGTCGTAAGCGTGAGCAGAGCAGCGAGCGACACAGCCTTCCCGTCTGAATGCCAACGCACGACTGCCGCCTGCGCCCGCACAGAGACCCGCTGTACTTTTAATTTTGGGAATCGCAATATTGATCATTTTCTTTACAAAATATTGATTGATTTAAATATGAGTATGCCTAGTTTATAGCTAATTCAACCACCAATATTTCTGTGTAAAAATATTTTTTTGCTTCAAAGCCGTTTAAAAGCTTTAGGCAAAAAAGCGAACAAAATAGAGTGTTGTTAAATTTTTTTTATGGCAATACTATTTATCGTATGTAAAAAATTAAATCTACATATTCTTGCACATGAATCTGCAGTAAACATATATTTTTTTCGAATCTTTTGATGCAGCTGTTAAGGAGGAGTAGTCTTTAGAATGCAACCATTTTTACGCATCTGAAGGGAGGTAGGCCCTTAAATATTCGGAGGTCGTGTATTTTTTCGTACAATTTTATACCTCACAATAAATTAAGCAATCTATGAATGTACTGTACATGTGTGAGTACACGTGTGTGGCTCTGTAATTCACATTTTATTTTGTTTGATGTAAATCTTTATATTTTATTTATTAACTTTAATTACATTTCACCAGAATTAGTTAACAAGAATCATTGTTTTATAGGAAAGAACAATGTTTATGTATATTTAATGCATAAAATTTAGTACATATCTCGTAAACATTTTGTAGTTAGCATGTGGTGGAGAGTATATCACCGTCGGTATCACGGCCATTGTTAGAAAGCTTTTCACAACACAATAGACCACTCTAACCTAGAATCAATATTCCTGTACGTTAACCTGCTAGATAATTATAGTAGTATCTACATATATTACAAATGTATCTTTACCGTGGGAGAGCCACGCTTCGGCATGAATGGGCCGGCTCGACCGGAGTGATACCACGGCCTCACAGAAAACCGGTGTGAAATAGTGCTTGCGCTGTGTTTCACCGAGTGAGTGAGGATACCGGAGGCCCATACCCCAACCCCCTCCCCCTATCTCCTCCCCCCTTCCCTCGAAAGGCCGGCAACGCACTTGTGACGCCTCTGGTGTTGCAAGTGTCCATAGGCGGCGGTAATTGCTTACCATCAGGCGATACGTCTGCTCGTTTGCCGACCTATTCCATTAAAAAAAAAAAACCTAAAGAGTTTGCTTGTTTTAACGTATTAATAAAGAACTACTGGTTTGAATTGTAAAATGTATATTGCGATGGAATGTTCATTTATTGAAAATAATATAATTTATTTCCTCCAGACGCAGACGAAATTACGTGGGTCACACTAAGACTAAGACTACTGGGTTACCACTCTAAGGGCACCACTTCCTCATAAAGTTCCTGATACACTACTCTGAATTTATCTGCCAGATAACTACAGAGTTCGGTGTTACAAGTTCGGAAGACGTATTAATGTCAAATAACCATTCATATATCAGCAACTGTTATCTTTTTATAATGTTATATGGCAGATAATTATCTGATCTTCTTCTTCTTTGTCCGAGCCGTTATTTCCCATGTCTTTTGGGGTCGGCCCTCCTAATCTTCCTCCGCCACTCCAGGCGCAACTGTGTCATTTCCGGTTGCAGTCCCGTCCTCTTTAGGTTGTTCTGATTTGAATCCGAATCTGATATAATATTAAAATGATAACCTATAGAACAGACTCGTGTATATATTTAAAAATCGGCCAAGTGCGAGTCGGACTCGCCCATGAAGGGTTCCGAAGCAGCAAGAAATATAATATAACAGTTCTTGTAGTTCGTTGTAACTTTGATCGATAAATTGCGGTTCACGATTTATGACGTATTAAAAAAAACTACTTACTAGATCTCGTTCAAACCAATTTTCGGTGGAAGTCTCCATGGTAATGTACATCATATATTTTTTTTTAGTTTTATCATTATCTTATTTTAGAAGTTACAGGGGGGGGGCAGTCACATTTTACCACTTTGGAAGTGTTTCTCGCGCAAACTATTCAGTTTAGAAAAAATGATAAAAGAAACCTCAATATAATTTTTGAATACCTATCCATAGATCGACACGTATGGGTTTGATGAAAAATTTTTTTTTGAGTTTCAGTTCTAATAGTAATAGTAGTATGGGGACCCCCAAAATTTATTGTTTTTTTTTTTTTTTTATATGAAAATCTTAATGCGGTTCACAGAATACATCTATTTAACAAGTTTCAACAGTATAGTGCTTATAGTTTCGGAATAAAGTGGCTGTGACATACGGACGGACAGACAGACAGACGGACGGACAGACAGACAGACAGACAGACAGACAGACATGACGAATCTATAAGGGTTCCGTTTTTTGCCTTTGGCACGGAACCCTAAAAATCAATCATTTATGAGCCTTTTCCTCTTTATTAAGTTTTCACTCTTTATTTAACATAATATTTTATTTATGCAAGATGCCACAAAGTTTTAGTAAATCTTCAATTAGCAAATAATCAAATTCAATATACAATGAAATGCCTATTCATAACAATAGTACCTTATGCAATAAATTAATAAAAAAATTGAAAACCTAAGCATATATCTTTAGACATTTGTGTATATAACTGTCAGAGGTACAGAAAAGGAAAGTTATACGACACTTTATAAGATGGAATAACATGTAGGTACCTTATAACACTCTCACGCCGTGTATAGTTTATTCGCTTAGATACGGTCGCTTTGATCGCGCCGCCGTCGCACGTGCGGCTTTTTGTAAACGCGTTTAAAATCAAACAACCCGCCTGCGGCGTACACCCACAAGTTACATACGATTTGTCAGTTTACGCCGAAGCAGTGTAATGCGAATGGTTGTTTTTGTTGACTCTTCTAACGTGAAAACTGAAAATGTTTTAATAAAGGCTTGGAAGATGAGATGTTTTTATTTTTCATGTAATTTGTCTTTACTACCTAGGCAAACACCTAACTTGTATGAATTAATATATTCGTATTTCACAACAAAAACCACAATTGCGTGCGGGTGTACCGACACTATCTAAACGAATGGACTATACCAGACCTCCTTTTTATTTCTTTATCATAAACTCTACATACAACAGCCAGTACTAGTGACAGGTAATCTGACCAATCCGTACTATTGCTTGCACATCCAAATTGATTCGTTTATTTAATATAGAGGATATTCCTATCGTTATCTTCCTATTTGACTAACTGCCGCGCTGGCGCAGTGGTAGCATGTACGACTGCTGTGCTTGAGGTCTCGGGTTGGATTTCCAGGTTGAATCAAATGCTTGAATGATCTGCAAATATTTAGCTTCGCGAGCAACGTTCCGAACGATTCACAAGATGTTGTGCTGGGTATATTCTGTTATATACACACATCAAAAGTGTCTAGGGATCAACATATGTGTCTAGGGATCAACATATATTTTTGCAATAACTTTTCTCCTGATTGATATTAATTAAAATTTTCTTTAAGGATTCATCAAATAAAGTGTTTTCGTTTGTCACAGTAACGATAAACCAAGTCACCTTTGCATTAATAAAGAAATTTGCCATTTTCCTAATAAAGGGATTTTTGACATTTGAACCACTAACATTAAAGTTCGAAAAAAAGACTGAAATAACAGTTTTCTTTAAAATTTTATTAAGTAACTTAAACAATTAATAATCCGTGTTTCTACCGCGAACACTAACAACACAAGAACATCGGTTTGGCATACTCAAAATGAGTTCATCCAAACACGCTGTGGAATGGCCGCCCATGTTCGTTGCAACAACAAAAAAAGGTCTTCTTGCGACTGGATACCCTCCATATTCGGCAGAGCTCTTCTCTGTAGCATATCCCATGCATGCTCAATCGGGTTCAAGTATGGCGACTGAGCAGGCCAGGGCCAAAGCCACATCTCAATCTCAAGAAATCCGCATAAAAATGCTTGATCCCTAGACACTTTTGATGTGTGTATTTTCGGTATAAAACATTTAAACTATTAGTCTCGAATATCTGGTGTAGTACTCGCTTGTTGTATAATCCTATTGCTGCCTAAGCTGGATGTGGCCCTTGGTTGAATTACATTTACATGTCTTAAATTACTGTTTACACACATTAAAAAGGTCCTTACAAGTTAACAGAGGTGATAGTCAAAGTGCCTTCAAATATTATAATAACAAAAAAAACACTAATATCATTACTTACACTTTAAAAAAATGACATGAAACTTTAAAAAGAGAGAGAAAGGGTGACTATACCTTCTTGTTAAAACTTTTACCCAAACACTTTTTTTTCGAAAAAAAATTTTTTTCCAATCTTAAAAGATTATTATTAAAAATGTAAAAAAAAACATTTCCTTGTTATTACAAATATAACCTTTTATTGGCAAATCCCAATGCAAAATAATTAATTGACATAATCCCTTGTTGCAGTATCAAAGTGGATCCTAATAAAAGACTGCGATTACAAGTATGAGCGTGGAGGATAGCGGACCGAGTGCGATACGGGGATGGGGCTGTACTCCTACCGGCGACCCACCACCAGCGGCAGCTGCCTCCACACAAAATACTAGAAAAGGATGTCCACCGAGGATATTTACTGCAGGATGGAGAAGAACCGCGTTGTATGGAATAATAGTGTTCCTTATGCTTTTAGTATTTCTGAACATTGGGTTGACCTTGTGGATTATTGGAGCCTTAAAACTAAGTGTGGTAAGACATTTTTGCCAGTACCGCTCAAGTAACTTTGCAAATGAGCAGAGATTCACTTTCTCTACTACATCTTCTCAAATAGCAAAGTGGAACATAGTAGTAGGGGAGCCCTAGAAGGAATTTTGGGATTTACTCAAGCGCGGCAGATTAATATGCAGGGGGATATCTTGTACCCGGTTAAGTACCTCCACCAAATATGAGCCTCGTATATGTGGCCGCCCGTCAGGTATAAAGGATCAGATTAGTAAAAAAAAATTGATCATCAGACATTCTCGAGCGCGTCAGATTAAGGCAGGGTGAGTTAATTACAAGCTGGAAAGTGTATATTCCACTAATCTGACAATTTGAGAGTGACGCAAGAAAAGGGGAGGGCTATAAAGTTGTAAAAAAAAATGCCATCTCGACATTCTCGAGCGTGGCTAATTTTTTTTTTTTTTTTGTGGGAAATCATTCAGGGATAACGAAAAATATATAATCTGACGATAGCCACAAGCCGAAGTAACAAAATTTGGTCGATAAAGTTTAATATATATTGATGATGTGATGCCTATTTCACACTGATAAGTCATTACTAATTCATGTGTTAGACAAATAAGTCGAAGATATGGAGCAACCACCATCACAATTTTACCTTATAAGTGTAGATGGCTTCTTCTTTACAAGGTTTTATTTAACTTGCAATGAATGTTTGTTTGGGTGGAATCTTGCAACTCAATTTTGAAGCAGATATCTTTAACCGATTTTGCTGAAATTTTGCAAGCACGTGTATACAGTGTGAAAATACAATATTATAATGACATGGAGCTGATCTGATTATGGCGCTGGAAGGTGGCCATAGGAACTATATAAAGAAACGTTGCAACACTATCGAGTTTGGACTCGTTTAATTTTTCTCGACGAGTACTTTATGTTTTCATAGTATTCAGGGTCTGATGATGGAGCCGCCAGGAGTTTATAGGAACTCTGTAATGAGACAACGAAACCCATTGAGTGTAGAATTATTTGATTCGTCTTGACGAGTACCTTTTGTTTTGATAGTCTCCAGGGTCTGATGATGGAGCCGAGAGGTGATCATTACACAATTTATAGAATACAAAGGCTTGTCGACGACAAGGAATTCCACTTTTCCGATTCTCAAGGATATAAACTTTAAGGAAGCTATTGTCAAGTTGTTAATCGATCATTGGGCTGATCAGGAGATGGCAACAATTATAGACAGTAAGGTAATTTTATGTAAATTACCTCGATTTGTGTCATAAATATTCAGTTACTGATAATTAATTATAAATTGATTATGATTTGTCATGCCAGGGCATGGCAGGTCATGAAAAAGCGGAGATTAACATAGCATTTCTTGCTTACCAACAAAATGAAGATTCTACTATTACTATCAGAACTTCTGATACTGATATTGTGGTAATTTTCTAAAAAGCACGTCTGGATTTGGGATCTTTTTTTTTAAATTGTCAGATTAAGCGAACCCCTCCAGATAATCGTCAGAATATGAGACAGCACGTCTAGGACATAAAGATGTATATATATCTTAATCTGACGCGCTTGAGTATGTCAATATGACGATTTTTTTTTGCATATTCTTATAGCGGCCGTGAGTTTGCGTCACATCCAAATCGTCAGATTATTGAATGAGAGCTTTATTTTAGGTTCACTTAACATCGCCTTTGAAAATCTGACGCGTTCGATAAAAAAATTTTTTTTGTCATTTTCAAACCTTACGTACGACCACCCCCATGCAAACGATCAGATTAACATACGTACATTATTAAAAATACGTAGGACATGGATGCTATCAATATCTGACGCGCTCGAGTATGTCCATGCAACAGTTTTTTTTAGATTGTTGAACATCCGTAGCTGCTCATCCCACCGATGAAAAGGTATGTCGTAATAACATTTTTTACTTTTTATCATCTAAGCTTTGCAACCCAATAGGTCTCTATGAAGCTCGAGTAAATCCCCATTTAGCATCGTGGGCTCCTCTACTATAGTAAACTACAGAGATATTAAAAAAATGTGTAAGTCCTAACACAAATTGCAGTATGAGCTAGGCTATATTTTTTGCGTTTATCTGTGGGAGTGGCTTCATCATCAAGCTAAGCAATCTGTACTTATAGTAAAAATATACCTTTATGTTACATAGGGATTATTAAAGTAAATATGATAGGTCTTTCATAGTAAGCAGATTGACGATAAAATTAGTTGAGATTTACTGATTTCTTCTTTTTCAATATACAAATAGTTGCCATATTCTTAAAAAGAAACAAAAAGTAGTAGACGTAAAAAGAAATTGTAAAACATTTATTTTTCAGAACGGAGTGGGTCCAATAAGAATAGTAAGAAATGGCATCCTGCTAGATGGCCAAGCATGGGTGGTAGATAACCTCGTGGCTTCAAGAATAACGTCTCAAGTTGGCCAGCCCATAACGTTGCTCTCACACCGGAACTTTACTGTTAAAGTTGCTGAACCAGACCACACGGAATACTCAAAACTATTTATAAGTTAGTACCTCATGACACGTGTACAACAGATTTATTTTGACATTCTACCATTGGTGTGATTGAAAAAAACGTTATTCATGATATGTTTATCTTCTTTTTAGAACGTGATAGGATCGAATTTAGTGGGCGTGCGTTACATGTACGTGATGCTCGTGGAGAAAGCGTGTTTACGGCAGCGCGTGATGAAGTGCGCGTGTTCGCCGATGCACTAGCAGTAGACGGACCTGGGGGTTTAAGCGTGCACAGTGCAGTGCAAGTTCCTCACGTCCATGCACCGCCAGCTTCTAATTTAACGTTAGTAGTTTATTGTCTTTATTTAGATTATTATTCTCCCGTTGAATATGTTTACTTTAGGAAACTAACTCACACAAAGCTGGGCTTTTTAAGAGTATACTTCTTTTTAACACTTACCGAATTGACCTGGCCCAGGTGTCACCTATTTCCAAGGGTTTCCTTCCCTAAGTCTAATGTAAAATGTGATCGAAAACTGAGTGAGTGGTTTTAATCGGACCGATTCTGACATATCACTGCACCACGAAACTCGGTGAATTGGTGAGGCCATGTAACTCCATGGCCTGGCAAAACTTTGCCACACGGTAAAAACTAGGTATCACCTCTTCTATGCATGAAATAATTATTGAAAGGAGTTTAAATAATTTTGCTTTAAACAAATATATTGATATGAATGATATGATCAAAATTTAGCTTAATACTTAATTTCTTATCATGATTTACCATACTTCTGATGATATAAAACATCCAAAATGTGTTTCAAACAGTTAAAGGTCTAATTTTATGTTATACTTTACATTTATCCGTTCAATTTAGGTTGGAGTCCCTAACAAGACGGCTGGATTTGAAAGCACCTCAGTCTATATATCTTGAAAGCCGAGCGGGAAGTATCGATATTACGTCTCACAGCAATATTAAACTCAATTCGATTGTTGGTGCGGTAAGTAATTTTCAGTTATCGTTACGATCTCGATTGTCTACACTACAACATATACAAACATAGGCCGGGACCGGAGGGGAGTAGCCATAGTATCTTTTTCCGATAAAAAACAGTCCGTCATTTTTTGCGGGGTCAAATCTTCATCATTTTAGACTCACATACAAAAACAATCGCCTGTCACCACGAACTGACACATGAAAATAAAAACAATATATTCAGAATATCATGCACACATAAATACATTATGTGTCATAACAGTGTAATGCGTAGGACCATTTGTGCTCATACTTTGACAGAAGGGAAGGTCTGCGTATAGTTCATGTCTACCGCACGGCTCTATGGTCTACAATAACATGTATTCAAAAACTTAATAATGGTTTGTGTACACTGCAAAAACTCAGAAAGTTGTGCACGGATTGAAGAAAAACGATCGTTGAAGCGTGTTGTATATGATGTCAATCATCATTATACAAGACGCTTCGACGATCGTTTTTCTTTTCTCATTTCTCATCAATGCAACCACAATTTTGGATAAGGCAAAGGCTAGCATTTTACAGCTTTTATGTATATTTATAAATTGTTTCAAGCTCTGTTGCAAATACCATAGACTTCAACATAACTAATGCATTACTAGTCATAGCATTCTATGTGATCACTTGCACCAAATAGTTGCGAAGACGAAACGAGGTCTATTCGGATAGTATTTTACAATTGGACGTTCAGCAAAAAGCAAATACTCGTTCGGCAAAATATTGACCATATAATTTACCAATATCTACAAAAGCATTGTATGTGACATACCTATATAACATAGACAAATCACTAGTGTTTAATAAACATGTAGGTTAAAACTTTAAACATTTGAAAAGAGACAATTCTACAAGCTCCTGAGGTTAATATCGGTAAATCACTTTTATATTTTGCAGATAAAATTCGATGCTTCGAACATAATAATCAATAACTTAAAAGAAGCTGTTCCAACGGATAAGCCGATGAAAAACTTGAGAAATACCAAAGTGTTCCAGCTTTGTGCCTGTGCTACAGGGAAGCTCTTCTTGGCTGCACCAGAAGCGCCCTGTGCTGTTCATGATGCTGATACTCAATTTTGCCGATGATAGTTAACACTTCCACTCCTAGTCAATTTAAACCATAGTGCCAAATGAAAGATTATTATCTTGAATATTTATAAGTTACGATAGCACTAACAAAGAGATATATAAATTAGGATCAGTTTCACCGCCTACTGATAAAGTAAAGACTATACAACTTATCTGCCAGATAACTACAGTTTTCGATTTCTAAAGTTTCGGATACAGATAAATATGTCAGATAACCGTATACATAGCATCAACTTTTATCTGTTAAACAATATTATACCTTAGATAACTATCTGAAACTTTATCAGGAACTGGTCAAACTGGTCCTGAATATTTACTTTTAAAAGTATAGGAAAAACTGTGATGGTGATTAAACTTTTTAGCTCAATTCCACCTTCGCATAACATAATAGTTATTATCCAGTGTGTCTTCATTTCGGGAAATGAAAATTATAATCTATAGCAACAGTAACTTTTTTTAATCAAGTCGCAGAACATACTGTTTCTCATTTCAATACTCATTTATGTATTTTTTTAAATGGCCACTTTTTTTATCTTTACGATTTAAACCGTTGACAATTAGGTAAGGAATGCATTTGTTTGCAAAGAAAATTTCTAATAGACCCACGGGTTGAATAAAGGTATACCTAATCCATCAACACATTTACATAATGAAAATATCAGTCAACCCTGTGTTAAGAACATTATTTTTCATAGCGTAATCTCAGAAAGTTATTATTATCCACTATGAGAAATGATTTGGTATAAATACATTGAGTATCACGTTACCATAAGTTAAAAAATAAAATTTGTAATGTTCAAATATAATATCAAAATACTTAATTAGTACACTTTTTGTACCTCATGTAGATTTACGAAATGTAAAGTAAACAATTAAATTATTGAACACATTGCACACTGGAATTTAAAAAAGTATTAAATTATATAAAATTAAAAGTAGAGAAATTAGTATTGGTAAAATAATGTATTATAAATAGGTATAATGTTTTTAGCACTTTTAAAAAATCACTTTCTCGATGGAATCAATATGCAATTTGCATCAGATAGGTGAGTTTATTAACATGAGTTTTTATGGTTAATTCTTAAGTAGAAAATTACATAAACATAATAATGTAGGCACTACGTTAATCTTTGGAGAGGCTATATAGTTTTAGTGTTATTTAGTTTTCAGAAACCAAAAACTCCATGTTGTTTTATTTATCTTCTATTATATATCATGTGTTTCTAAAAAAATCTTACCCATATTATCTTATATTATCTTATGTGTCCAGATTAAACTAGTTGAACTGTGAATACTTCATAATGAGCATTAAGAGTCGCCGCCATTACCTAAAAAGTCTTCAGATCTTTCAACGCGTATTTATTTATCAATATTTCTAAGTACTACTACTACCAACTACTACCACTACTAACTACTACCAATTAGTCTAGTCAACAAGTTCCATACTTGTTGACTAGACTAAAAGATGCACAAGCATCACTAGGCCGCCATAGTGTGGGTCGCCATACTGCATTGTTGTATCCGCAATGAGTATGGTGGCCACCACTCGTGGATTTTGCTTATGCTTTCCATCAAGCAGAGTGGAGTCAATTTGGCAGGCCAAAATAAAAAAAAAAAAGTACTACTTGATGAAACAAAATAATATATTCATAGACGTGGTTTCATGGTGCTTAAATATTTAGTAGGTACCCATTAAAATGTTGTTTTGAGGTAGCAACATCGTTACTTATCTAACTTACTTGGAAATGTTTTCACGTATTGCAAGTTGCTTAATTTTACAAAAATCTTTGTGATACAAATTGTATATACTCTTTTGTATTTTTAAATAAAAGAGTACTTATGAGTAGCCGCCTTATTAATATGAAAATAGTGAAGGTACTGACTTATTGTTAGAAGTAAGAAAAATGTATTTAAATGTTTTAATTTAACACCAAAGTGTAAGTAAACTATAGAAACGGGTAATTGTTTATTTTAATATATATTGTAAAACTCCTGTTTGTTTATTATTACACATTTTTTGAATTGCAGACAACTCTATTTTATCTACTATTTTAGTAACAGGGCAGTTATCAGATCTCGTTACATGGCGTAAGGAAGATCTTGATTCAATTAAAAAAAACATTTATATTAAAATATCCCTTTAAAAATGGTAAGATACCCTTTAATAAAACAAGTGGTCATTTAATTGGCGTTATTCTTTGTTTTTTTATCTTTCTGCACTTCTCCTCCATATAAACTTTAACTGTGACTTTCATATTCCTCCAGAATTTTCGTAAAAGGGGTACAAAGTCTTCGTTTCACATCTTAATAAATATATATGTATCTGATAAAACTGTTGATTTCTTTATCTGTATAGAATTTGTGCCCTGTTCAGAAGTTTAAACTTGTAAAAATGAGATCAAATTTAATGTGTAAGGAGAACGCATTACCGCCAGTCGTTTTCTCACGCAGAATGGTCCCCGACGCGTAACTCTGATTGAAACGCATTATGTGAGCGGGAATACAACAGATCGTTTTCTAAAAAAGTTTAACGTCTTCTTGTTAAAAACTTATACGGTACTCGAGATGTTTAACCTTTATAAAGTAACACACAGATACCCAACTAATATTTGTGTACGATATGAATTTGAAATTAGATTCGACAGCAGTCAGCTGATACATGAGAATAGTAATGCAGGTTAATCTATTTATTCTTGGTCTTATCCTAATAAAATTTATGAATTACAGTTCTTAAAATGTAGCTTTATTTCTGTGGCAGTTGTCACCGTTGTTATTTAGAACTTACGAGGTACATTTATGGTGTGAATTTTAATATTTATAATGTACTAGCCGACCCGTGCCCACTTCGTTGAGTGGGCGTTAACCGCCCGCTTTTCTTCGACTTAATTTACAAATACATACTTTATTTTCCACTGATTTTTTGTTCAATCAAAATAAAATATAGGCTATACCACTCTCACTTTCTGTTAGTAAATGAATTTTCAGAATCGGATTAGTACTTCCGCAGATTAACTACCTAGATTAACTTCCATCAACCATATAAAGTTAGAAACTTTACCTTTTTATAATATTAGTATAGATTGTACTTCATTTGTGAGAAAATTGGCAGGTAAAGAATGAAAATATAGGTAATACAAAATAAAATTGTAAACATGATACTTCTTCAAAGTTAGAATAGCCGTCTGTCACAGAAATTAAGATATATTTTAAAGACTGTAATTTAACGTAGACAAATAGATTTTCTACTAATTACCGAAATACTAATAGATTAAAGGAGAGTTTAAGTTTAATCAAAGTGTATTTTAAAACAATAATTACAACCAATACACACATAGTGCATTAGGGCGTATCTTTTTTCTAGGTAATTGGTAAACACGGCTATGGGATACACATTAGTAATTCTTAAACAGTCCGAAATGAGATCCCCAGCGAGTGATTAGTGTTATAGATATCGGTAGCAGAGGGGGTGTTGAGAAGCGCGGGGACCGTGGTTACTAGCACACGACTCCTCAGTAATTAGAGTTAGCCACCGACCGCAGCGTACCACACACACCGGCCACCCTAATTGAAACCGCAACGACAACGTTTTGTTTCTACTTTTTTTCTAGTCCGTTAACGAGGGCTAACATTAGGAGTTGCATCCTTAGAATCTTTTTGCAGATTTGATACTCTGATTTTCTTGTTGTAGCGGTCTTTAGATAATTTGTGATACATTTTAAAGTTTGGTTCCAGAAAAAATAAAGTTTCGTGAGGTTTTCAAAGCACTATACTACGACTATGAGTTTTTCAAAAAAATGTTGTATGCCTATACGTTGTATACAATATCTGTTAGATATTAAGATTTGCCAAATGACACATGACAATGATATCCCCTGAAGAAGATAGATATGTAATAATTATATTATGTTTATTACCATATCATATATACTTCAATAATTATTTTTAGGGGAATTAACGCGATCACTTATTAAAAGGTATACATACATACCTCGTCGTAAAAGACCTGCTGAGAGACAGCGAACTGCCGTTCAACTATATGGTTCTACTTGAACACTGTTTAGATGGCAACTATTTCCTTTTTCAAGGTCAACATTACCTACAGATTGATGGTGTCGCAATGGGAAGTCCTGTAGCCCCAGTACTTGCCAACATCTGGATGGAACATTTTGAAGAGAAGGCTCTTAGTCTCGGTCCGAAAACCGTTAAGCTGTGGAAGCGATTCGTAGATGACATCTTCAGTATCATTAAAGGAAATAAACAAGAAGTAGATCAATACGTACAACATCTCAACTCTATTCACCCGAAAATAAAGTTTAAATATGAAATGGAGACGGATAGGTCGTTGTCCTTCTTAGATGTTAAAGTAACCGTGAGATCAGATGGGTCCTTGTCACACTGTGTGTACCATAAGCCTACTCATACGGATAGGTACCTACAAGCCACGTCTCATCATCACCCCCGGCACTTGCAATCTGTTATGGCTTTACTCAAGAACAGAGCTTACGATCTCTGTGACCCTGAACATTTAGAACGGGAGCTAGAACATGTTCAGGAGGTACTCATAGGTAACGGATATCAAGTGAATGGAGGACGGAAGCAACCGAAAATAAGACGCAAGTATCCAGAAGTGAACAGGCAACCAGCCTATATGCCTTATGTCAAGGGAGTTACGGATAAGATCGGGTCCGTGTTAAGGAAATACTCCATTCCGACAGTATACACACCAGGCATAAAGGTTCACAACATCGTCGGCACACCGAAGGATATATTGCCACTACAAACTCCGGGTGTGTATAAAATAGACTGCAGCTGCGGAAGTTCCTACATAGGCCAAACGAAGCAGACTATTACTGAAAGGGTCAAAGAACATATCGACCGACGCTGTGAAGAACCGACAGACGAGCAAATCGGCGATTGCAGAACATGCACTCGATGCAGGCATCAACCACTGGATTGAATTTCACCGCACGCAAGTCCTTTCCACCGAACGTCACTTTTACTCAAGAGTAGTACGTGAAGCGATTGAGATTAAAAAGCACAAAACTTTCAATCGGGAAGATGGTTTTAAATTATCTACAGCGTGGAATCCTGTGTTAAAAACATACCACCTCGCTTTTCTGCGCAGTCGGATAAACACCAGAATAGGAACACATCGGTTTGCTTACAGAATAGGGACACTGTTAGTGTGGTATGTATAATATATGACGGTACATGGCGAAACAAATCACTACATAGTATAAAACAAAGTCGCATTTTCTGTCCCTATATCCCTTTGTGTGCTTAAATCTTTAAAACTACGCAACGGATTTTGATGTAGGTTTCTTTAATAGATAGAGTGATTCAAGAGGAAGGTTTTTATGTATAATAAATGCATAATATACTATGGAAATACTGTTAATTTTCGTTTCTAATGTGATATAGCAAATAAACACATTTTTTGCGCTTACATTGCAAACGCTGGTTGCACCCTACGAGATAGATCAAAATAATGTACTACAGTATTATACACCTTAAACAGATCTATAAAAAAGTCCGCGACGTTATATGTCTATCTCTTAGGGATAACGCACAACAACCATTTTTTATTCCTTTCTTATTACGAGAAATAATAGCTTATTTACGAAGCGATTTTAAGCAATACAGACTGAATCCTTATACAATTAAGTAAATTAAATACATTGTGCATTTAATATAGATCAAAATGGCCCTTTACAGTATCTAAGTTAAATGAATATATTCAAAGATATTACAGATTTAAAATGCACGAATCGTGTCGTCGGCGGGGGCATCTGAAATCCACCCGTGCGAAGCCGGGGCGGGTCGCTAGTTTATCAATAATTTCGAAAATGTGCGGGTGGACGAAGAACCTTCTACTTCACGGATTCGACAACGGAGGGCGTGCGCCGCTGAGCCAGTCAGCCTGTGACCACGGCCGGTGCAACCTGGTCGAAACGTCAGGCAAATCAGAGGTATGTAATACCTTTTAATAAGTGATCGCGTTAATTCCCGTAAAAATAATTATTGTTATATCATGGAACGCGAAAGTTTAGAAATTCATATATACTTACTATACAAATCACTCAAACTAGTACCACTCAGTAATAACAAAATACATAGTAAAGTCAACTGCAGCTAATAAGCATACACTACTTCATACATTATTTTAATATCTCTGTTTGGTCATAAACACATTTAGAACTGCTAAAATTACCGACATACCACCGATGCTTTTCTCCGTGATATTTCTAATATTATGCCGAGGGTACAATAACCCGATGGCCATAGCCAAAAGAAAATCGTCTCGTCTCAGAATACACTCGTTGAAACTGAATTTTATTTGTTTACTTTATCTACAGAGTAACATAAAAGAGCTGTGAACTGTCACGTTTATTTCACGACACTTTTTTTACTTACGACTCAATAAACAAAAACAATCGAGTACAAATATTTGTATACTTCTGATTTTTGTTTGTTTATCGTTTGTGTTGCACGATAGAAGTGGCAATGCAATCAAAAATATAGGTACTGAAGGTTATCGCAGAACTACAGACATCTTGAAATTTGAAATGAAGTTAAAGTTAATTTGCAGAGTACCAATTCTTACTTGAGCTCTAAATACAAATAGTAAAAAAAAAAAACATATGTCTACTTCATACTCTATGACGATATTGAACTATTATATTGTAAGATTTTTCATTCAGTATTGTGAAAACGGTACAAACAAAAACAGTTTAAATTTAAATTTTATAAAGACTTCACCACAATAATTCACTACAATTGTTACACAAAATTTATCGTATTGTGTAGTTAGCATGTGTACGTACAAGCTGAACGACATGACCATTATGGCTGTTGTTAAATCTTTCAAGTTTCGTTCCGTTTTCCCTGTTGTTTCATTTGTCGCAAAGGGCACAACTTTCTTTACGACTCTCCGGATACCTTTTAAATGCGTTCCCTACAGCATCACGGCCTACCGTTTTATCAGATCACCTCCCATTACACGCGACATGCACATATGTTTCTTAGTTTTTTGTTATTGCCTTCCCTTTTTATTTGGATTATAAATAAAGATCATATCTTAAACATTACAAACCTCTTACACTATTTTTGACTGTACAATATTATGTCCACTGCGTGTTCTTTATTTGTTAACCGACTTCCAAAAAGGAGGAGGTTCTATGTTCCACTGTATGTATTGTTTTTTTTTTTTTTTTTTTTTTTTTTTTTGTTTTTTTATGTATGTTACCTGATTACTCCGTCAGTTGTGGACCGATTTTGAAATTTTTTTTTGTATTCGACAGGGTATGCTTCCGTGGTGGTCCCATTGCCAGCATATCAGGATCTGGTGATGGGATCCCAGGGAAATCGAGGAAAACCCTCATTTTTTATAGGCACATACTATGTTTTTCGTATATTTTCTGAAGTTACACCGGTATTTGCGTCTGGTAGTCATCATTTTATGATGATGAGCTGATGATGTAAGGTACCACTCCTTAACGGTTAGGAGTTGGAGGATAAATCTTTAAATATCATATGTATATAAGTTACCTTTAGTCGTATTCTTACAAATTATTTAGGAAAGCTTATGATGGAAGGTGGAAGGTACAACTCCTCAACGGTTAGGAGTTGGAGAATAATTCTTTCAATTTCATACGTATCTAAAGACCTTCAGTCGTATACTTTCAAGCTATTTAGGTGAGCTGATGATAGAAGATTAAACTCTTCAACAGTTAGGGATTAGAGGATGATTTTAATATTACACGTACCTTAATTTGTATTCTTGATGATGAAATTTGATGAAATAATTCAACTTACTACTTACCTACGATTGTTTGCACTAAAAACTGTAAAATAAAAACTTTTTATAAAAAAAAAAAAAACGACTTCCAAAAACATCCAACGAAAACTCTCTGTCAAAAAACACTTAAAAGCGTAAAATAAACTGGTTCTTCATAAATTGCCTATACCTAATTCTTTATTCATTTAAATAGTAGTATTATAATGGGTGCTAGGTACCTAAAATCTGTTTGAAGTCGGTGCCAAGTGACTATCGCTTAGACTTTTGTAATTGTTCGTTTGTATTCTTTTTGGCTTAGCACCGACTTCAAACAGATTTTAGGTACCTAGCACCCATTATAATACTACTATTTAAATGAATAAAGAATTAGGTATAGGCAATTTATGAAGAACCAGTTTATTTAACGCTTTTAAGTGTTTTTTGATAGAGAGTTTTCGTTGGATGTTTTTGGAAGTCGTTTTTTTTTACTTTTTAAAGGGAACTCAGGTTATTATGTCGGGGGTATTTTTAAATTTTGAGAATTTATAAGACCTACATGTTAACGTGCTTCTGTCTCAAATATCAAGATAAAGAGAAATTTCGTTTCATTTGCTGTACGAATTACGAATGGCGTAGTGGTTTAAATGGTAATATCGCCGCTACAAACCCCGCACACTCCATGGACGACACTATGTTGTGATCCACAAGTATTGTTTAGAGTCTGGGTGATTTGTAGAGTACCACTTTTTACTTAAAGTATAAATAGAGATAGTACAAAAATAATATACCTACATATGTCTACTAAGACTTCTAAGTGACGATATTGAACCATTATATTGTAAACTTATTCATTCAGGATTGTGTAAACGGTACAAAAAGAATTTATTGAGTAAATATAGACTCTATTACAATAGAGAGAAATGGTACTGTACTGTACTCAACATGAAATTACTCCAAGTGCTAAGCATTTCCATAGCCCCTAACCCGATAAGAAAGGCAAAGTAGATTTTAGAGTTCTTTGTGTCCATTTCATGTATGTTTATAATGTCCCCTGCACACACAGGAATAATTCCTAGTGCGGGAGTTATTTTTTTTCAATATTCGATCTATTCGAATTACGATCTTTCATCAACGATAATTACATTTAGCGTATTCACGCAAAAGAAATAAACGGATAAATTATGGAATTAAACGTTTATTCAGTAATAATCTCAATGCTGTACGTATATTACTTGGGCTTCTACTTTGAAAACGTATGGTTCCCATGAGAAAAAAGCGTGGAACTTCAAGATATACGCTCAATCCACAGGTAACTCTTGTCTGCTATTCATAATTTCTAAGATTCCTTTTATTTATGAGGTTTAAAATAATGTGTCAATGCAAAATTAATTAATTAGATCACATTAGTGGACTGGTAGTCAATTGAGTCTAATTATGTATAATTATGTAATTACTAAAGTCCAAACAAATTATACCACAATTTCGTATTTAATAAAGAAAAATTTTAACAAAAAAAAACCGACTTCAATCTGGACCAAATTGAAATGGGACTACACGGGAAGTACCAGCTTTCAAATAAAAAAATAATCATCAAAATCGGTTCACCAGTCGAAAGTTATGAGGAAACAAACATAAAAAAGATAAACAGTCGAATTGATAACCTCCTCCTTTTTTGAAGTCGGTTATAAATTACTTTACAAGGTACCTAAATAATATATTCATAACGATTATGCAGAGCATAGTTAGTATTTTTGATTCAAGTTTAAGATGGACAGATACAGATGTTTAAATATCAGTTAACAATCAGGGACCTGTTTTTAAACCAAATTTCTTAGAAAAACGATGCCAATAGTAGTATAGTAGTTATGGCCAACCATAACTTCATCGCACATGTAGGACATCGAAAAGCCTTATAAGGCCTCTTTTTGTATGAGATCCTGCTGACAGCATATGTCTAAGAGTTGAATGTGATAAATAAGTTCACATGTATTTAAAAGAGTTGTATAAAAACAATAGCTCTTGCGGCGATTTTTGTGGCAAAAAGCACAATATGCCTTTCCTCGAGAATCAAAGTATCTCCATGCCAGATTTTATTAAAGTCGATACAGCCGTGAAAGTGTCGCAGATAGACAGATAGAGTTACTTTCGAATTTATAATATTATATAAGGATAAGTTTAAATTAAATCAGCTTCGATGCATGAATACATATCTCATATCGCACTGAAGGGTAGTTTAGGATAGATTTAAGTTTGATATCAGAGTGATATTTAATATCATCATAAATAAGTCAAACTCATAGTATTAAAAGGATCGGTAAAGCTACAGGTGACAGGATAAGTTTAAATTAAATCAGCTTCGATGCATGAATACATATCTCATATCGCACTGAAGGGTAGTTTAGGATAGATTTAAGTTTGATATCAGAGTGATATTTAATATCATCATAAATAAGTCAAACTCATAGTATTAAAAGGATCGGTAAAGCTACAGGTGACAGGATGAGTTTAAATTAAATCAACTTCGATGCATGAATACATATCCCATATCGCACTGAAGGATAGTTTAGGATAGATTTAAGTTTGATATCAGAGTGATATTTAATATCATCATAAATAAGTCAAACTCATGGTATTAAAAGGATCGGTAAAGCTACAGGTGACAGGATAAGTTTAAATTAAATCAGCTTCGATGCATGAATACATATCTCATATCGCACTGAAGGGTAGTTTAGGATAGATTTAAGTTTGATATCAGAGTGATATTTAATATCATCATAAATAAGTCAAACTCATAGTATTATTATTATTATTATTTTTATACCTTTTCTGGTCTCCCTTTTATTTTAAAGGGGATGCTAAATCTAACACACGGGCCTTAGCCAAGTGTGCCAGGGGGGAAATGGTGTGAGATTAGGATGACGATGATTATTATTAACTTATATTATTAAAGGATCGGTAAAGCTACAGGTGACAACATATTATAAAGCAAAGGGTGTTTGGTACATGTTTAAAATGTAACAAACACTCCTGATATTTGAGTGCAAGAGATCAGGGATCAGATTCGTCTTATTTGATACTAGTTTTTGCCCGCGGCTCCGCCCGCGTGTATGTCGGTTATCGCGGCAAATAGTAGCCTATGTGTTATTCTGATGTATAAGCTATATTACTGTCAAGTTTCATCCAAATCCGTTTAGTAGTTTTTGCGTGAAAGAGTAACGAATATCCGTCCATCCATACTTATGAACTTTCGCGTTTATAATATTAGTAGGATCTTAAAACCGAAAAACATTTAATATTTAAGCTTTTGTTACAATCACGTAATAAACCGATAGAAAAGTTTCGTTGAATTATTTGTTTTCAAGAAAATTGTCGCGTCAAATGTTACAAAGTAAATAGGTCTTGTTACTAAGTAATTACTTAGCATACTACATATTTTTTTACAAATTAGCGTGACAGGCTTTATGGAAATATATAATTGAACAAAAATCTAAACTTATTTCATTCGTTTCAGTATGTGGCTTGGTCTGGAGCTTTATTTTAAAACAAAACATTTATTTTTATTTTATTTTTTTATTTACAGTCAATAGGTGTTAGACTCCCACCTCTTTAATATAATCGTTAAAATATACTTTTGATAGGTATAAAGCTAAAGTTTGTTTGCTTGAAAGCACAAATCTTAGGTCCGATTTGAAAAATTATTTCAGTGTTAGATAGCCCATTTATCGAGGAAGGCTACATATCATCACGCTAAGACCAATAGGAGCGGAGCACAGATGAAGAATGTTACAAAAACGGGGGAAAATAATTACGCTACGGGCAATAGGAGACGTAAACGAGGTTGCGTAGGTCAGCTAGTTACATTATAAAATTATATCGTTAAAATATTATGAGGGCAAACAAGGCTACCTATAGGAGCAGGATCACAGTCTGGAGAACATCTACCCGTATCCAGGGTAATATCAATGTCAATTCAACGTGCACAAAATGAATTTTAACTTAATCCCAACATCTGAATGGTAACATAATTATATTCAACACACACTAACAAATTAAATAACAGCTTCTAATAGAAAAATTGCAAATAGAAAATATCACTTCGATATTCTATTCTAGATTTGATATTTTCTCTTTAATTGATTTAATGTTTCTTCAAAAAAACTGTAGGAAACAAACCTATGATTTTTGTGTATATAAGTGTGAAACGAACACAATTAAACTCAGATATTATTATTTATTCAGTACCAATACAAAGCGCGTTTATTTTCCAACTCACTTGCTCGAAAGTGACGATGAGAATAAAGTTGACTACACGAGCACATCCAAATCCAAAGCACACATTTTGTTTAGTAACTATAAACGACTTCTTGTATTTTCAATACGAGTACAAAGAACTGCACACATATTTTCTTTCCTCTACCTTTGACTTTAAAAATGGGAAAGTGTATTGATTCAAATTAAGAAGTCACTTATGTCTTAGTTAGTGTTTTTAACCTACTACGGAAGGAAAGGAATAAGGAAGGGTAATAGTTTCATCAGTCTATGTATGTTTGTATGTTATGCCTTAACTACTAAACCAATTTTCATGACTGAGGTGTCAATAGGTTTGTAATAATGGCCCGGGTGTTATAGGATATATACATTTTATCAAAAGTTTTTACGTAGTCAGGTTATTTTTTTTTTAACTTTTTTATATTAGACTCTTGCAAATATGTTTACAATCAAACTTCGAACAGCTTTACTAGTATCTTTAAGTAATGATTGCATGTGAAGATGAATTTAATTGTAACAAAAGATGCGACTTAGTTCCGTTGTTTAGAAAGAGTCCAGTTCGGGTTCACTGACTTGTCCACATTATGTAGATGAGGGCGCAGGTGCTCGTTATGTGACCCAGGCGCCACACAGTATAAAAACTTCGCCGAACCAAACGACCCTTACCCACTATTTCTTGGCGATTCCCTCTGTTGTTTTCCTGACGGCAACTATAAGTGTTTTAGATCAAAATGTATTTTAAATAATATCTCATCTGAATGAGTGTATACAAAAAATAATTTATTGATTTATACATTTGTAGCTTAGTTTCAAAATAAGAAGTGGTTAAAATAGAAGTTAACATATAAATAAGATTTATTCTAATTTAATAAGATGAAGATACGCTACTTTAACATATTTATTTAAGTTATCTAGTTAAAGTAAATTAAATTTATATAAAAATTATCTAAAGAAATACATTTGTTAAACAGATTATTATACTTCTAAAAATTAGATGGCTGTAAAAAAAGAAATTTTACAAAAATAATTACGTGTGTAAGTGGTTGATTACGCGATGGGCAGACATGTAAAAAGATCAACTAATGGGCAGTGACAGCTGTCAAACTAATCTCTAATGAAAAATCTCATTATATCGGTGGAGTAACAATAGTAATAACTTTTAGGGTAGTCTATAAAGTTCTATGGATTTGATTAAAAGTAGTCGTAGTCACGCGTTACGTAGAAATGTACCATAACACATTAGCAACGCGTGACTACGGCTTTTGAAACTTGTTTCATACTTTTTCAGCGTCGTTTTTTGTCGTAGTTGGGTTTTAGTTTTTCCTTTTTTTTATTTAAAATGTTTTGGTGCCCCTTATAGATATACCTAAGAAATATCACAGTTATCGAATAAATACGGACAACGTCACTAGAAAATGCTTATAATATATATATATTTGAAATGTACAAGTAACGCCCTTTCGAATGATACCAAACACGGCATATTTATCTCAAATTTATTTTTAAGACGGTACTTTATGTTGGCTAGAGGGCGCCACATTAGATTCAGTGACACGTCATATAGCCTATAACCAGCGGACGATCAAGACGCTTCTAACGATACCTCATTTGTCCAGTTCTAATAAGTAGTTAAGGAGCTATGAGGGAACAGATGAACATACATACATACATACATACATACATACATACATAGCCTGTCAAAATCATAACCCTCCTTTGGCTTTGCCGTAGTCGGGTAATGAATGAACTTTTGAAATTAATTAAAAATAAATCATAGACTGCATTTCTCTATTACCATTTCTAAAGTTTGAGGTCGACGACTGGCATAGAATGAATAGTCTAGTAAGGCAGAATGAGGTGAATATAAACAAATCTCAGAAGCTATAAACAAATCCCGTGACACCAAAGTGAACCGAACAAGTGGACCACCAACTAGGGGCAGCGTAAATTATTAAATTTGGTGTTATGTAATAAGAGGAATCTTTTTTTTTTATTAAACACGGTTTTTACCGTAGAAAAGCCATAATTCGCCACTAATTTCGTCTCGAATGGACTGATATGACGGTTTCGCAGAAAACCAACATTCTCGAGAGGACTTGCAGATGTCCATACACGCAGAGCACTTCATACCCCATCACGTCAAACCACATCATATCATACCACATTACATTACATCATACCACACCAAATCATCACACCACATCAAATCATCACAACACACCACATCATCACATTCAAAACATCACATCAAAACACACCACATCGGAATTCACCTTGATAATATTGTCATGTAATGTAACAAAGGTGACTAAATCCTCCTAAGGCCTCAATTCATGTTTTATATTTTCTTTTACGAGACAATAAAAAGATTATTATTATTATATGCGCCGATTGTCACTTACCATCAGGTGAACGTTCTGCTCTTTTCCCTCCTCAGAAGACCATCCTCAAGGCTCTCCACAACAATCGGTCCTGTGCTGATCCCATCCTGTGTTTCCTGCGACTTTCGTCAGGTCGTTGTACTACCATGACAAACACAAATACCAGAAGATTTTATCAATATTACAAAATTTTAGGGCTTAGTAATCAATTACCCAAGAAACAGTCGACAATAGTTGTCTATGTAACAGATTGTTACAGACACTAATGTCTTAAACTTTATTGTACATATATAACAAAACTACCCAGTCAACGTAAGTGACTGTTATGCAAGAAACTGTATATAAATATCAAATTTGTGATAAATTGGAACATTTTGTAGTAGGT
The DNA here is from genome assembly GCA_949125395.1 of Diaphora mendica. Taxonomy (NCBI): domain Eukaryota; kingdom Metazoa; phylum Arthropoda; class Insecta; order Lepidoptera; family Erebidae; genus Diaphora; species Diaphora mendica. The sequence continues at coordinate 34,378,427 of OX421310.1, read as the reverse complement.
ACGCGGATGACAAATACGGCTGTTAAAGCCACCTGGCTGCGATACCTGTCTGCAACCAGTGTTTACGTAATGCCAGACGGTACCTCCACTGTACTAGATGAATTGCAAAAATCAAAAACACGAATGTTATTATCAAAATACAATAAAAGGCAAAATATGTTTTGTTATAAATAAAAGACATTTTCTCTTCAGTTGTTATAGTTAAAATATCAGTACATGAAGAGAAAACGTTGAAGAATGCATTGATAACATTATAAGTATTTTAAAAGGGATACAAGGAAATATGATTTCAAGAGTATTTACTGTAATAAATAAATAAATATTTCGGACATCTAACACACATCGCCATCTAGTCCCAAGCTAAGCAGAGCTTGTGTTATGGGTACTAGGCAACTGATATCAATACATTATACTTTTTTTTTGTAAATACATACATATTATAGATAGAAAACACCCAAACTCCGAAACAAATATTTGTAGATCATACAAACATTTGGTCCGACCCGGGAATCGAACCCGAGACCTCAAGCAAAGCAGTCGCATACGCTACCACTGCGCCACCGAGGCAGTCAAATATTTTTTTTCTATGCAATTTATAGTGCATAAAACACTTATAGTTTTTAATAAAAAAAACTTTTTCAAAAGACCCTGCATAATATGGCACTTACCGATTCCAGTCGAGACGAATTTATTTCTTAACGTTACTAGTGAAAAATTATTAATTATATAAACGGTTAAATTGACGTCCAATCATTATTAGTGTTTATCGTTTGCCATACACTCTGTTGTCACCATCAGCCAGCCATCCAGGTACTGACCGCGCTGTCGTTGCTTGCCCTCGCTGATTGTTTCTAATCACCGAATGCAACTGGGCTATGAGTGCCTTATTTAAAATAACCTTATTAAAATTTTAAAGTGTAAAAATGAAAATTATATTTATAGGCGAAAACGTGATAGAATACATTAACCAACATAAATAAATGGTACAAAACATTTCATGGTAGGGAGAAAGTGTAATGAGGACGCACAAAATGTAATTTTAATTTTATTCTTGCCACTTTTTCCACGGCTGGTGGCGCTTAATCATAATCACGCCCGGGCCCGGGCGTGATAATCTTACGGCTCGAGCCAAGCCAAGAATGAAGAGGAAACGACACACGGATTATTTTTTCTCGTTATCTACCTTATAAATCATTTCAATTCGTGTATAGAGTGTGTATGATTATTATTTTACAGCTATTAAAATAAAATTATTATCCGTGTGCTGACGGATTGAGAAAACGGAGTGTAGCCATTCCATGGGTGTCATAAGAGGCGATTGAATCACCACTAACAGGAGAAGGAAACCTGAAAGAAACCCTATACCTACCAACCTGACTGGCCAAAGTGGTATAGTACGACAAAACTTTATTTATAAAGAAAGGCCTACACCCAACCGTGGACCATAAAAGATTGTTGATTATGATGATGATGATGAAAATAAAAAGAATATCAATTTACTTGTCTAATTCAAGGAGAAACCTTTTATTCCATTTTACCTATTATGTGAAAATGCTAAGAATAAGAAACAATGACATATTACAACCCAAACTTCTAAAGGAACTGTCAAAACTTAGGTACAAAGTCTCCATTAAAATATTTGAAGTAAATAAATTATGAAGCATCATTAATAATATGTCAATCATACCATTTTCCTGTTTGGACCCACACAAACATCTATCACTCTTACTTAAAAAAGTAACTTAGTTAATTTGTTTTTTTTTTTCAGTACAGGTGACTCGCGCATCTCAAAAGTTTATACCTACTAAATTTTAACTAACCAAAAGCAAAAAAAAAACTACACAAATATATTATTGACAAGTTATAAACAATGCAATTTATCTATTTGTATTTCCAGAAAAAAAATGTTTTTAAATTGAAGTTATCATAATTTTTTAGGGTTTCGTGCCAAAGGCAAAAAACGGAACCCTTATAGATTCGTCATGTCTGTATGTCTGTCTGTCTGTCAGTCTGTCTGTCCGTCCGTATGTCACAGTCACTTTTTTCCGAAACTATAAGACCTATAATGTTGAAACTTGGTAAGGAGATGTATTCTGTGAACCGCATTAAGATTTTCACACAAAAATAGAAAAAAAACTATAAATTTTGGGGGTCCCCATACTTAGAACTGAAACTAAAAAAAAAATTTTTACAAACCCATGCGTTTGGGGTATCTATGGATAGGTCTTCAAAAATTATATTGAGGTTTCAAATATCATTTTTTTCTAAACCGAATAGTTTTTTTTTTTTTTATGTATGGCCCGCCAAAATGACTCTACTCTGCCTGATAAGCAGAATCCAAGAGTGGTGGTCACCATGCTCACTGCGAATGCAATGCAGCATGGCGACCCACACCATGGCGGCCTAGTGATGCTGCTGCATCTTTTAGTCTAGTCAACAAGTATGGAACTTGTTGACTAGACTAATTGGGCCTCCGGTCTCGCACTCACCAACGAAACACGACAGCACTGCGGCTGTCATTTTACGTTGATTTTCTGTGCGAGGGTAGTACCGCCCCGGTCGAGCCGGCCCGTTCGTGCTGAAATCAGCGTGGCTCTACTACCTTGTTTGCGCGAGAGACACTTCCAAAGTGGTAAAATGTGTGTGTCCCCCCCCCCTGTAACTCCTAAAATAAGAGAATGATAAATCTAAAAAAAATATATGATGTACATTACCATGCAAACTTCCAACGAAAATTGGTTTGAACAAAATCTAGTAAGTAGTTTTTTTTAATACGTCATAAATCGTAAACTGCAATTTACCTTTCATTCAATCAACACAAAAATAAAAATATAAAATGAAAATTATATTATGTTACTTGCTGCTGCGGAACCCTTCATGGGCGAGTCCGACTCGCACTTGGCCGCTTTTTTGTTGACGAACTAGAAAATCGGGGATTCAGGAGTATGTGGTGTTTCCGATAAAAATCATCCCGATGGCCGGTCTCGGCCCTGCTCTGCTCTGAGGAGGACTCGGACCATGTTATTTAAGGTCAGAGCCTAGCCAGGCTCTAACCACAAAATATAGAAGGTCCTCACAATCTTACGCAAAACTCTTTTAATCTTAAATCTAGAAACGTTGTTGAGTTATTGTAAATCATTAGTTAAACACATATTAAAGTATTAAGTTATTGTAAAGAGAGTACTTTGTACAAACAAATTGTATACGTAAATCTCTACATGTTAGCGTACATTCATAATTTTGAACATGATCAATTCTGTCTACATTTTTCTCCATTTAGACACCTAAATCATACATTAGTAAATTTGTATAGATTCGTTGCTACGGGAGGGCCCTGTTGACCTGTAACTTTACGGGCCCTCCTACATGTTATTTTAAACTTATTTCATGCACCAATCTCTCATAAAGTTATCTTATTATTGTAGCGTTTTGTAAATTAGCGTATGAAAGTTTTGTGAGAGTGAATAAATGAATGTATTATTATTATTATGAATACAGTTCGGTTGCTAATCGACGGTTGCTGAGTGATTGTTGTTTTAAAATTGGAGCATTAAGAAGAAAATCAAAATATACAGACAAAGATCAGTCATAAGTCTTATCGCAATACACAAGAGAACAATGAGATTGCACTGTTACCGATCAACGATTTACCATCTTTCGCTTATGCAAATGTATTGCGAAGACAAGGCGCGCGACGCTTCCTCCCGGCATTATATGGCAATCCCACTTTGTCAAGGCACCGACTCGACTGTTATTGCGGAATGTTTCACCTGCAACACACTAACGGAGCGTACAGTAATAACATTTACACAAGGGAAATTCAAACGTCGAACTATTTGCGCATTTGGCCCAAAATGGAATTTCTTTGTTACAACGACTATAAATATTATATGAACGATGTGACAAAGAAGTCAAAAGGCAACATTTTGTGCTGCTATCAAATATTAAACTTTGTTGTTGCAATATTAAGTAAGTGGAGGTCCTTTTGTATGTAAAAAACAGTTTTTTTTTGTTTAGTATAATTATTGTTTTTGCTACAAGTATGTACATTGAGGGTTTTTATCTAATAACGTTCTATTAGCCTTTATCATATAAAAAGCCATATCTGTACAAATAAATAAAACTGAAATGTCTATTTATAATTTTAAATTATCAGCTTTTGACTAAATGCATATGAAATTTTATACGGTACCTATATCAAAACACCATTTTTTTTTGTCTCTGTCTGTTCCGATTAATCTCTGTAACGTCTGAACCGGTTTTGACAGGACTTTCACTTGCACATAACTGATGATATAAGGATTAACTTAGGCTACTCTTTTTAAACTAGCTTCGCCCTTGGCATTACCCGTGGTTGTTTTTGTAAAGGTACAACAACAGCCACGGGTAACACCGTGGGTCTCAGCTAGTATTATATACAGAAAGTTGCAAAATTGCTACAATGCAGCTTATTATCTAGCTAACGTACAAACCGTAATGAACAGTACCTAAGCGATTAGCATAGCCTAATAACAGTCTCAAGACCAGTGGTGTCACTTGCACATAATTGGCCTTTCCCCTATCCAACCAACCTTACTGCGCCAAGTGTTGTGGGTTCAAATCCCAAATTTGAACCCACAACACTTGGCGCAGTAGGAAGCGGCGTGGCGATCGCTTAAACCACTAGGCCAACAGTGCAGTGTATACCCATATTATCCTGGCAGGATTGTCAAACAGTCAAATCAGTCCATCATATCTGTCACTTGTCTACATGTTCACGTACTTTGACACTTGTAGAAGCCATTATAAAAGGTAAGTTGAGTGGAACTAAAGAGCAGCTGCTTAAAATAAGAGGGTACTGTTAAATGTTTTAAATTAATCAAGGCAAGACTACAATCGGCTGATTTACATTTATACGAGGTACTCGCGCTTGCGCTCCGGCCAGCGACATCGATATAAGCCGATTCTGTTGAGACACTGACATGAAAATCATACATTTTTTCTTTCCAGTGTTATCTACTGCATTTTAAATACGTGGCAAAAAATATAAAACACTTTTACCTATTCAGTATGTACTTAGGGTGTCCCGTCAATGTATGGGATTTTTTTTTAAAGCGACGGCTACGCAAGAGGTATCAAAAGTTGCTTTTTTGTGAATAAATTACAAATATAACAAAATTTAATTAAATATTTGTTATCTTTAGGCCTCTACCGATCCTAGAAGTTTTTCAAATTTGCCATTTTTAGAGGTTTCGAACATAAACTATAAATGATACAAAAATAATGTTTTAAAGGTTTTAATCAAATTTATAGGTACTACAAAGACATAAGGTGTTGTTCAGTAAAGTTTAAATACTTATAATTAGTGCTTATTTCAAATACGAAATTGGTTCTTGTGGCCAAAATTAGGCATTTCCGCGGGAGATTTTAATCTGTTTCTGATTAAACCATCCCAAGCTGTAGCGTCCGTGACACTTAGAGAAGCCTCCGTCACTAGCTTTACACATCTTTCCACTGATTGTGTATGACAGGGAAAATCAATAACATCGAAGCTTTGTTCTTTAGCCTTAATTCTCAGTTCGTCGTCGGACATCTGTCGCAAAATCGGTGAAGCGGATATCTCACACTCTTGCCAAAATAGCAAATCGATGTAATATCGCGCATCGAAGTTAAGTTTTGGTACTTTAAATACCCTGCGAGTATTGCTTATTTCTGTTTCTCTTGCCTTTAATATTTTGCGAGCTGCAAGCTCTCGAATATGCTCTCTGTCATCGAATAGCATGGTAACAAGTAAGTTTTCAGGGTGAGCAAAAAAAGCGTTTCTCTCGATCACTGAATTCACAATAGATCTTTGCTTATCAGGCAAAAATCGGGAGTATGTAACCATTTGAAAAATATGATTGGCTCCATCTTTGAATGATGAGTTTTTCTTAATGAGGAACCAAACTGGAGCATAAACTTTGGCCACATAATTGACAAGCAGCTTTAAATTATTTGATGGCGAAACAGTACTTACATAAAGTCTGAGTATGCGATTGGCAGTAGTTAGCCATCTTGAATGCGCCATTTTTCCAGGTTGGCGGCTCGCTAACTCAGGGGAACAAGAACCAGTCGTCACAGCATGACACATTTCATACAGATACTTTTGATCCGTACTTAGTTCCTTTACAATGTCATCAGGTAATTCGAGCAAATTGCCAGCCACTGCACAAAAAAACACTAGTGGTTTACTTTCACAAACATTTAGCTGTTTTCCAATAGGTCCTGAGTATTCTTTCGGCCCAGATGTGCTACCATCTAGAGACATAAACAAATGGCGAAGCGGTAATTCATTTGTGTGAAGCATACAAGCACAGCATTGTAACGGTCTCTTCAAATAGTCTTCCAGGTATTTAATGACACCTCCTTTCCAACCTGTATTTGTAGGAGTGCCATCGCAACCCACACAACTTACTTCTTCTAAGTTCCATCCTTGATTTTCCAACAATTCTATAATAGAAGTGACAATCCCTTTTGCAGTACCTAGACTCGGTGTCGTATGTCCCAAATAAATAGATCCCGGCTCTGTAAGAACTGAAATGTGTTCTTCTAAGACTTCTTTTCGGTGGTACCGGCTGTCTATTTCATTGATCTTGAGAGTTTTATCTTTTCGCCCATCGAAGTAGATACTCTTTATAGTAATTTTATCGATGTCTTTGCTGGCTTGGGTACGTGACTTTGAAACAGCTCTGTGAATCTTATTTTTATCAATCACAAGGTTTAGATCTTCGGAAGATACCATTCCTACGTCAACTAAGACTGCTGAAGCGACTGCAGCTGCCAAACGCGTTGATAGTCCGTATCGATCACATACCTTAGCTACTGTTGGCAGCGTCAGAGTGTTCCGACTAAATGAATTAGATGGAGACTCCTTTAAGTCACTTTTAGTAGAAGGTTCTATTGAAAGCGACTGTGAACGAGGCGGCAACACGCGTACCGGTACAGTATCGGTTTGTGAAGTACTCGGAAAACATGCTTGCTCTGTCCGCTTCAAATTTTTTTGTCTTTGATGTTTCTTTAAAAGCCTTGCAGTTTCTTTTGCGTCTACGCCGCTTATTGCCATTTCCCTATCATTTTTTTGGTCCAGTAAAAAATATCTTTCAGAAATTGGAACTTTCTTGGGTTTAGTGCAGGAACAATTTTCAAACGAAGCAACATGCAGCGATGTCAAAAAGCTTATTTGACGATTCCAAAAAGCACTTAACTTTGTTGTCATATAGCTATCGTTTCTCTTACTTTTAGGATATCTAATTAGTGATAAATATTTGTTAAAATATGCGGTTAGCAGTTGAGGAACTCGTACGTTAGAAACAATAGGAATTGAAGCTTTGGTCCAAATTGTGTTAAGTTTTCCAGAAACTATTGAAAAGACTTTTGTGTTCGATGGATCTTTTCCGTTTTTCTGTAGTTTTAATTCACTTTTAGTAAATAAAATGCACTTAATAACGTCTTTTATAACAGGTAATTGGCGATCGTCAAGTTCTTTATAAGGTCCCAATATAGTACAAGTAGTCTCACTTCGCCTTGAACACATTTTTATGATTAAGTAACGCAAATTACGTTTTTCTTTCAAAGAAGAATAGAACAACTCCTTACAAGAGTAAAATCGAAATAGAAATGAGACGAACTGTCTTGTTGTAGAAGTAGCGCACGTACGAAAATCAAGTCAAAACATGAATTTTGTAGGAATTCTGCAAGTCCGATCCAAACCGATTGATCGCTAAAACAACCTGTCGATACTTGCAAATGATAGCCGAGGCTTTTCTTATTGATAAAATTACAAGACAAAACATTGATTGATTCATAAAACATAGAATATACGACATTGACTACAAGGTTGTTTTTGCGAATTTTCAGTAAATAAAGATGCTGGTGAAAGGATAAGGATATTTTTAAATATTTTTTGAATTATTTTTACGCTAATCTACGTCTAACAGCGCAACTTTTGAGAGGTCTTAAGTAGCTAAAATAAGAATAAAACATTTTCTGGATACCCTTGTACGTGTATGGCTACAATTAGGATGAGTCATAAAATCACAACACATCACACTGATACACTGATATTTCGGACATCTGATACACAACGCCATCTAGTCCCAAACTAAGCAGAGCTTGTACTATGGTTACTAGACAACTGATATAAAATAAATATATAATAGGTCTTTACCTATGAAATTGCCGTTTTGTATGCAATAAGTGAAAGTACTTATTTTTTAAGACTTTTTTATTTCTGTTATTTGAAGTAATCACCCATGCAATCGACGCATCTTTGCTAACGCATTGGCATTTTTTTTGATGCCCTTCTTGTAAAAATCAGCTGGACGGGAGGCAACAAACTCTTCAAAGGCATTTTGTACTGCCTCTCGGGAATTGAATTTTTTTCCCACTAAAAAGTTGTCTAAATTTTGGAAAAAGTAATAGTCGGTAGGTGCAAGGTCTGGTGAGTATGGCGGATGAGGGAGAGCTTCCAACCCCAGCTCTTGCAGCTTGGAGACTGTCTGTTGCGCAGTATGGAGTTCGCGCGATGTCGTGAAGGAGCAGTGGGGACGACCGATTGACCAAAGCTGGTTGCAGATGTGCAAGCTTCTCCATCATTCTCTCCAGTTCTTCACAGTACACATCTGCATTAATGCTCATGCCGTTTTGTAAAAAGCTGTGGCGAATCACACCCGCACTAGACCACCAAACAGTGACCATCACCTTTTTAGGGGTCATTTTTGGTTTAGGGCATTGCTTTGGTACTGAACCAGGGTCTAACTAACTTGCTGAGCGCTTTCGATTGTCGAACAGGATCCATATTTTGTCGCACGTAAGAATTCGTTTCAAAATTCCTTCATTTCTTTGCCTGTTGAGCAGCGCAAGGCAAGTCTCAACGCGTACGTTGCGCTGGCGATCGTTAAGGTCGTGGGGCACCCATCTATCAAGCTTTTTTACCTTGCCAATTTGTCGCAAATGGATCAATATTGTTTTGATGCTTACATTAAAAGCTCCTGCTAGCTCAGCTGTAGATTGAGTTTCGTCAGCTTCCAACATCAATCCGTCAAATCGTCAAATCCGTCAATCAACAAATCCATCAAATTCAACATCAATACTGTAGCAATAGTAATATAGTCATGTTTAGCGATGAAATTGGTAAAAACATGGGCCATGTTTTGTGTGAAACTTTGGGGCAACCAGTGACAAACTACTGTAGTCCTAATGCGAACTACTCTCAAATATTATCTAAATTGATCTGACTGACTGACTGATCAGATATTGTCAGTCTGTCTGTTGAGCGAACCATGGAAATGGCTTGTGTAGAATTTGAGCGGTTCATTGTAATGAGTGTGTACAGGCCCCCATGTAGTTTGTATGATATATTTGATAAAATCCTTGAAGATGCATTATTTAGGGCTACACAATGTAATAAGACGGTTGTTGTCTGTGGTGACTTTAATATAAATATTCTCGAAAAGTCGAATATAACTGTAAAGTTTATAACCTTATTGAAGTCATATAATCTATATAACGTTTTCTTTGAACCCACACGTATTACAGCCAGTAGTGCCACTTGTATTGATAATATTTTTACAAATGTGAAACCAATTAATAGGTGTATTGTAAGTGAACTAGATTCAGATCATTGCGGGCAGTTCGTTACTTTTACTCGAACAAAACTAGAGGTTCAAAGGAAGCGTATTAGTTACGTTCCGATTACGGAGAGCCGCATGAGCCTGTTCAGGAATAATATGGCGGATAAGTTGTTAAGATTGGCCTATGATAGTGACCCTAATCAAGCTTTCGCTTTATTATTTAATATGATTAATAGAGATGTGCCGACTAGTCGACGACTAGTCGGTAAAGCCGACTATCCGGCAAGAATCGTAGTCGACGATTAGTCGGCGAATAGTCGGCAAAAAGCGCCGACTATTCGGCATATTACTTTGTATGTTTTTCTCAATAATATATTTGTCAATTTTTATTTTATAATCAGTTTTAGACATTTTGAAATGTAAAACAAAGCAATCTTTCTTTTGGTAACCAGTTTCTAAAATTACTTGCTGATAACAAACATATCTGACATTTATTAAACAAAATGGTTGCTTGTAGTGTTTGCACTTTTTTCCTTTCCACCACGAGAAATAATCATTGACGTTGATTACACATAAAGTGGCTGGCAGCGGATGGATGAGGACTGCCCAGGACCGGGATGGTTGGCGCTCCTTGGGGGAGACCTACGTTCAGCAGTGGACGGCGATTGGTTGATTGAATACACATAACAGCATTAGGGTCCAATGCGACGGCGTGGCCTCTGATTTTCTAGAGGTAAACGCTGGCGTACCTCAGAGCTCCGTCCTGTCGCCCACACTGTTTCTTCTTTAGTCCACAATGTTAGCCCATGGCAACATGATAATTGCTAGGCAGACAACAGCACAGTCCATGGGCGATATTTTAGACAACTTGCAGTCAAGCTGGCAGACGTTGAGGAAAAACGTTGGAAAGACGTTGAGAGATGTGGCCGCTACAAACGGCCCGAGACCGGTGACACCCCGGTGCGGCCGGGGGTTGTCGTCTAAGGAGGGTCGGTGTTCCGACTCTTACTGTGTAGAACGGTAGGAGGTGCAACAGCGACCCGCCCCGGGGGTGACTATGGTTACCCCGGGATGTACCTCAGTCATCAGATACGGCAGGAGGGTTTCCAGAAACCGCTGATGCGTTCCTGGAGTTCCTCCCGACTGCCGAGGTAACCTGCCGCGAGGTTTAGTGGGTATACCATCGAGTCCCACACACGTCCTTCGTGTCCCCCCCCCCCCCACGGAGGTATGGTGCACAATGCATTCCCGCGTAAAAAAAAAGAAAAAAAAAGAAGGTTCGCTCGTGTGTGGAGTACTGTTCTCATCTTTGCGATGATGTCGCACAGTATCTGTTTGACGCTCTCGACCGGTTACAGCGGCGAGCAATCCGCATTGGCGACAGTCCCTAAGCCACCGAGTCCCTTGAGCTGAGCCTCTGCAGTTGCGAAGAGATATAGCCCCCATGGCAGTCCTCTATTGCCTTTATCATGGTGAGTGTTCTGAAGAGTTCTTCCAACTGGTCCTCTCCTCTCCCTTCCTCTATAGGACAACACGTGCCGGCCTCGGAAGTCACCGCTTCAGAGTGGTAGACATACGTTCTCGTACTCATCCCTTCGGTTCTTCCTTCCTGTGCTGAGCGGTCATAACTTGGAACTCACTACCAGCGCACGTGTTTCCTTCCCACTACGATCCCGGGTCCATTCAGCGGGTCGTGAAAAAGCATCTCACCAGGTCACGCTGTCCTGTGTGTCCACACACTTCTGCATTGTCCTTATTACCTACTACCTACATTGAGGATTGTGACCAGCAGTTTTGGATTCTGCTCATGATTTCCATCAGGCAGGGCAGAGCCATTTTGGCAGCAAACACATAAAAAAATCGAGAGCATTACTAAGGCGGCCTCGCGGAATCTTCACGTACTGAATTGCGCCCGAGCATCTGTCTTCTTTATAAGACCCAGGTTCGCTCGTTCGTGGAGGACTGTTCTCATCTTTTTGATGGATCCACACAGAATTTGCTTGATGCTCTTGATCGGTTGCAGCGGCCAGCAGTCCGCATTATCAACAGTCCCTCTGCCACCGAGTCCCTTGAGCCTTTGCACTTGCGGAGAGATATCGCCTCTGTGACAGTCCTCTAGCGTGTTTACCATGGACAGTATTCTGAAGAGCTCTTCCAACTAATCCCACGTTCTCCCATCTTCTACAGGACAACACGTACTGGCATTAGAAGCCACCGCTTGAGAGTCGTAGAAATACGCTTTGCAACTAAACGGTTTCGTTCTGCCTTCCTGTGCCGAGCAGTTTTTAACTGTTTGGTACCAGCGCACCTGTTTCCCTTCCACTATGATCCCGGGTCCTGTAGGCGGCGTGAGAAAATGCATCTCACTAGGCCGCCATAGTATAGGACGCTATACTGCATTGTCTGCGTTCGCAGTGAGTATGGTGTTGGAGTGTTGGATTCTACTCAAGCTTTCATCAAGCTCAGCAGAATCACTTTGGCAGGCTTTCAAATAAAAAAAACAAAAAACATCGTCCACTTGTTTAAAAAACATCGGCACAAGTGATTTTCTTTTTCATTTAACTCTTCACTTCAATCAACAATAATAATAATATCTTTACACAAAAATATTTTTTACACTAAAACACACCTCCGACTACAACCCTTACAGAAGCAAAAATGAAGAAACAAGGTTCGCAGACGGCGTTTGCGACTGGGGCGCGAATCAGCTGTAAACGAAGAGTTACGGAAATGTCCGTAACCACGATCGGTTTGGCCGATTAGTCGGCCGACTAGTCGGCCTTTTTAGGGCCGACTAATCGGCTAGTCGGCAAAAGTAATGATCTGCCCATCTCTAATGATTAATAATGAATTTACATTAACTTTTACATCAAAAACACTAACGATTAGTGATCGTGTAGTATTCAGTGACTGGGCCACTGTAGGTATCTATAAAAGTCGACAACGGCTATATGAGTTGTATTATGAAAAAACATATAATCATAACTTAGATTTTGTAGAATATGTAAAAAATTATTCAAAGACGTTTAAACGCACCTGTTATGCTGCTAAATCCCTATATTTAAAAAATAAAATAAAATCATCTGGCAATAAAATAAAAACCACATGGGAGATTATAAACGCCGAAACCGGAAGGTCCACTGTACGAAATCGTGACTTCCATTTAAAAATTAAAAATGTAGATATAAAAGCGGATGTGGAGGTTGCGACTGAGTTTGAACATTTTTTTACCAACATTCCTATTCGAACAACCAAAACTCTTTCGTCATCCTCTTCCTCGGCTTGTTTGTTATTAGAAAATAGTGTAAACCGGTGTGATAGGGGTTTTGAATTTTCAGCCGTTAGTATAAATGATGTTATCAAGGCTTTTAAAAGTATAAATGTAAAGAAAACAACTGATTTATGGGGACATTCAGTACATACTATATCTGCAATAATTGATATGATATCTCCATATTTAGCAACTGTTTTCAATTCTTGTATCGCATCTGGTGTGTTTCCTGATCTAATGAAACAAAGTAAAGTGATTCCATTGTTTAAATCTGGTAGTAGTTCAGATCCATCTAACTTCCGACCTATCTCAATACTTCCAACATTAAGTAAAATTTTTGAAAAATTACTTTTAAACCAAATGTTACAACATTTTATTAAGCACAACTTGCTTCATCAAAAGCAATTTGGTTTTACTAAAGGTCGTTCAACTGCGGACGCGGGCGTGGAATTGCTTAAACACATATATGGCGCCTGGGAGGATTCACAGGATGCGTTTGGTATTTTCTGTGACTTGTCTAAGGCTTTCGATTGTGTCCATCATCCCACACTCATCAGGAAGCTACAGCACTACGGAATAATGAATAATGCTCTAAATATTCTAACGTCGTATTTGAATAAGCGAGTTCAAAAAGTTGATATTAATGGTAAAACATCTTCGGGATCCCCGGTAACAATGGGCGTCCCACAGGGTTCTATTCTAGGGCCATTTCTGTTTCTCATATATAAATGATCTAGCTTATTATGTAAGTGACAATCATGAGATTGTATTGTTCGCGGATGACACTTCGTTAATTTTTAAAGTTAGGCGCCAACTTGACAGTTTTACTGAAGTCAACAGTGCACTCTTGAAAGTGGTGCATTGGTTTAATACAAATAACCTTCTCCTTAATGAGAAGAAAACTAAATTCATTAAATTCTCTACACCAAACGTTAGGCATGTTACAACCAATGTTCGATTGAATGGACTAGAGTTAGATCCTGTAGAATCAACTGTATTTTTAGGTATTACTATTGACGCTAAGTTACAATGGGGTCCCCAAATAGAAAAACTATCCGGTAGGCTAAGCTCAGCGGCTTTTGCTGTAAAAAAAGATTCGACATTTAACTGATGTTGATACAGCTAGAATAGTTTACTTCAGTTACTTTCATAGCATAATGAGTTACGGTATCCTACTCTGGGGTAACTGTGCAGGTATTAATGCCATATTTGTTTTACAAAAACGCGCCGTACGAGCCATTTATAAATTAGGCCCTCGAGTTTCTCTCCGTTCCAAATTTAAAGAGATAAATATTCTGACTGTATCTTCACAATATATATACGAAAATTTAGTTTATGTTCAAAAAAATATATCAAAGTTTTCTAAAATCAGTGATGTTCATTCGGTAAATACCAGAAACAAACATAATCTTAGTGTTCACGTCACTCGTCTCCACAGAGTAGGCAACTCGTTCATGGGCCAATGTATACGCTTTTACAATAAACTCCCTATTGATATTAGGAATTTGCCATTAAAGAAATTTAAGAATACCATAAAATCTAAGTTATCCGCAAAGGGGTATTACACCATAGCAGAATACCTTGATGATAAAACCGCCTGGGATTGAGCTGCCCATTCTGCACATGCTGTTTATTTTTAATGTTTAAATTTATTTTGATGTGACGATAATTTATAATTTGAAACAAATTCATTTTAAATTTTTGCTATTGTTGTTATTTTTTTTAAATTATTATCTTTACTGATTATTGTAATTGTGACTCAAATTGTAATTATCGCATTTCTTTTATTGAAATAATGTCTTTTGCATATTGTCTGGACTTTAAAAGAGACGGTGATCCCTGAGTTTGTTTCGTCCTTTCTTCTCAGGGCTAGTCCAGTTAGGAAAGGCCGAACTCATCTGCTCAAAAAAAGTTTAACTTGCAAAAGTTCATGTAACCTAATTGCAGAATAAATGATTTCATTTCATTTCATTTCATTTCATTTCCACAATCACCTTAAATTCATTATTGTTAACCAAAGTCTCCGGACGACCACGAGCTTCATTTTTCAAGTCAAAATTTCCAGAACGGAACCGGGAAAACCAATAACGGGTTGTGCGTTCGTTTATACAGTTCTCTCCGTAAACGTTTTTGATGTTACGTGCCGTTTGTGTCGCGTTGGTGCCACGACGGAACTCATATTCCATAATTACACGAATTTTTAAAGTATCCATTATGACGAAAAATGTTCAAATGTAATGAAAATACAACGCTAATCAGAAAACAAAAGACTGAGTTTGTAAATAGAATGTCATGGTTTTAAAACAAAATTAATTTGAATTTAGAATACAGAGACATTACAAACTTTTTTTTATTTGAAATGACCAGTACTGAAGAACGGCAATTTCATAGGTAAAGACCTAATATATACTTTACTTTTGTAAACACATACATATTATTATACATAGAAAACACCCAAATTCCGAAACAACAGAACATGTAAACATTTGTTCCGACCCGGGAATCGAACCCGAGACCTCAAGCACAGCGGTCGCATACTTTACAACTGCGCCACCGTGGCAGTCGGCCAGTAATAATCGGTATTAACAAAGGGAATTATTTAATTTTCTTAATATTATAACTTTACCGATAATAATATTGTTTATAAAGGGCACAAGATCACTCCAAGTTTCCGTTGCCTAAAGTCTCCTAACAAAAACATAACTAAAGTTTGGAAAAAACAAAAGTCAGAAGATAGAATAGATTTACTCTATGATGTCATGAAACTATCTTGAACATTTTGTCGACCGATTTTCTTAATATTTTTAGGAGTAGGTAATGCCATCAAACAACTTTTTCTTGAATGGTTCTAATATTTATGCTGAAAATCCTATAGTCCAATACTTACAATGTAGGATATACATTATTAGTTTCAGTTCGATTGTCAAATACACATACACAAAAAACACGACTTCTGTAAAATTTTGATTAGTATTTTTGTTAATTGAAATAAAAAATTCAATTATTAAATAAGTAATCAGGTAAACTGTTAATAGACGACAACAGGTGGTAGTGTTGTGTTCCATCTAACGTATAGATAATCTCTTAATTGCTTACCAGCTGACGTGTTTTGATATGTCCGTATATGTCCATCTATGGCGTAGTAGTCTGTATTAATGCAATAATTATGCCGTACAAGATACTAAGAGATTAACATGTACTTGACCTGATAGTTATTATTATCTATCTAAACTTATATTATAAGCTAGCTGACCCACGCAACGTCGTTTACGTCTCCTATTGCCCGTAGCGAAAATAAAATCCCCCGTTTTTATAACATTCTTCATTGGTGCTTCGCTCCTATTGGTCTTAGCGTGATGATGTATATCATATAGCCTTCCTCGATAAATGTACTATCCAACACTGAAAGAATTTTTCAGATCGGACCAGCGGTTCCTGAGATTAGCGCGTTCAAACAAACAAACAAACTCTTCAGCTTTATATTATTATATATATAGTATAGATTCAAAAGTAACTCTGTCTGTCTGTCCGACTGTTACACTTTCACTGCTAACCTGCTGCACCCATGTCAATAAACTCTGACATGGAGATACTTGATTCTTGAGAAAGGACATAGGGTACTATTTACCACTATAACCGACTTGTTAAAAAAAGGCGCTGCTCTAGTGCGTGCTACATACAAATGGAATAGGACATAAAAGGCACAGAATTGAAACAGAATTTGTCGGATTGGATAGTGTTGAATTTTTGTATGACTCAGGACTTCTTATGTATCTGTCAAATACTTTTATCAAGGAACTTGTTGATATAAAATTTGTTTTTTGCAGATTATTACGCAAACATTCACTAATTGTGAAGTTTTATATTACCTTAATAACTTAATTTTTAAACTCTATCGATGAATTACGTAAATTGGTTGTATTAATTATTTAAACCTGTTTTTATCTTTTTTGCCCAACTATGGCGAACCCAAAAGGAAAATCTACGTAGTTTTAGGAGTCTATTTATTTTTGCATTTTCCACCGTAGCGCTCATAGCCGGTACACACTACAACGATTTATCATAGCGATTTAACTGCGCAGTTCGTTTGTGCAGTGTTATCGATGGCGTGGACGAAAATTGGCACACATTTTTTGGTTGGTTCAAACGATCGGAGGCATGAGCAAAAGTTATTCGATAAATCGTTGTCAATTAAACTGCGCAGTTCGTTTGTGCAGTTTTATCTATCTACCATCTAGTCTCAAACTAAGCAGAGCTTGTATAATGGGTACTAGACAACTGATACAAATACATATATTATTATTTTTTGTAAATATATACATATTATACATGGAAAACAACCAAACTCCGAAACAAATATTTGCAGATCATAAAAATATTTGGTTCGAAATCCGGGAATCGAACCCGAGACCTCTAGCACAGCAGTCGCATACGCTACCACTGCGCCACCGAGGCAGTCAAATTAAGCCATGTTATCGCAAGCGCGTCATCGTCTTCTATCGCGGATGACATGTTTATAGTTTGAGCATCTGCAGAGAACTGATGATCCATGCAGATATCGTAGACTTGTGGACACTCAATCGACGTACGATAAACTGCACAGACGAACTATGCAGTCACATTGCTACGATAAATCGCTGTCGTGTATACCGACCATTAAGCTACTGAACAGATTTTAATAAATGAGGTGTCAATAGATTTCAAATAATGGCTCGAGTGCCATAGACTTTAGAATTTTATTCAAAAGTTTTTACTTTGTCTGTTTTCAAACTTTTGCTTGTTTAATTTGGCAGCCGATTAAGGGATTTCGAAAACAAATATGTCACTGAATTGTCGAATTATGAAAACTGCTAAAGGTTGCTTCTTGTTTTTAAACAACTACATATTTTTTCTTTCTGATGCATAGTATAATTAATTATGATGTATTCTGTTTGTTTATATTATATTTTATATTTTAAAATGAAAATGATTAACAGAATCTCTTAGATTATTAATCAGAATCTAATAAATTGTAATAGTAAATAATGTAATGTAATCCAATAAAGGACCGGTTGCTGTGGCGTAGATACCTATGTCCAGCAGTAGTTAGGTGATGATGATGATGAATGAAATATGATAATACAAAGGCCTTGGTAAGTTTTACAATATGTAAATAATTGATGAAAAAGGCTTTAATTCTATACGAATCTAGTCATATATATGAGTCGCAACGAGCAATGAATGTTTATGCCGCGGCAGTAGGTAATATCGTTACGTTTGCGTACGTCGAACACTTATTGAAACTGTTCTTAAGTGCTGTCCTTTTATGTAGCTACTCCATAAATGTTTGATAGGGCCATCTCGGGAAATCTCTGCCTCCATTCGCAGAGGGTCTGCAGTCAAATAAAACTGGAATCCCAAATATTATTCCGCGACATTTTCCCTGTTCCGTCGATGTGAACTTTTATTTTTATGCCTTTACGTATATTCTTATCAGAGAAGAGACACACTCCCGGAGAGCTTCTGACATACTGAGTTAAATCCTTTACCCGAAAATGTAAGTTTGTCTTGGATTACAGTTTCTTCGCCTTTCTTTAATATTATTGGGCAATTTTTGGCTTTAACGTATAAAAAGGGTAGAAAGAGTTTTTATTAAATATAGTTTTTAGAAAATATTTTTTGATAGTAAAGCCATTATGTTCTTCTAGACTAACAAAAACAACAGAAAATCGAAAAATTTCGAACCGTGAATATAATTACAGTAACACAAGAACTGTACCTATGTAGTCCGAAAATAACGCATCAAATTACAGACCAGTCACATTAAAATGCTTAGTTTGACATTTAAAGTATATGTGTCGGCGACGAAGACCCCACTCAGGCAACGTAGCGCAAGTAGCGACAGCTCTAACGAGCGTTCTCAGCTTTTAATGTAAATAAGGTAGAAATTTTAAGACTGAATCATACAGTAATACTTAGTTCTTATATACATATTTTGACTTATATTTGGTACTAAACATGTCCTTAGTATAGAGTGATAAGTTGTTTAGGTAACATTTTAATATTTCTATAAGATTCTAATAAGAACGTAATATTGCTTTTACTTATTACTTAAGAAAAAGAATTGCTAGTAAATCTAGTAAGAGTGATAACAATTAAGTCCTATTGTGTACGGTTTCGTAATTACGTAATTCTTTGTTAGTAAATTTTATGTGATAAATACTAATTAAAACTAATCTAAATGGATAGAAATAACATAAAAACTCGTAATATCATAATAAGAAACTATTTTATACTATATTTAAGAACTATTAATAGGAATAGCAAAACTGTCTTAAGAATTTTTGTTGTTTTCGCTCTAAAAACACAATTTGAATTGTAGTAATTATAAAAATTGTTATACCATTATATAAAATAAGTCATAACGAGTAATTTGATGTATATATTGTAATAGTTTTTATAAGGGTTTTTTAAATAAACGCTTTTAAAGGGTTCGGCTCAAGTGAAAAAGGTTCAAAAAAGCGATCAATTTTACGTGGTCGCCTATAAGGGCGGACCGGCCGCCTTATAAAGCGAGCCGTTTGACGGTTCGAGTCAGTCGCAGCATAGCCACCGAAGAGGCAACAACACCTAGATAGAAGCCGAACCCTGAAGCAATAAAAGAAAAAGCATTCTTTTATTTTATCCCTTATCCCTTAGTATCAAGATTAGTATCAAGATTAATATCAAGATTAATATCAAGATTAGTATCAAGATTAGTATCAAGATTAATATCAAGATTAGTATCAAGATTAGTATCAAGATTAGCATCAAGATTAGTATTCAAGTTTCCTCAAAACAAGTCCCTTCGAAATACGCATTCAGGGGTGCGTGGGACGTACGTTACCAGCGCTAAATTAAACGTACGTCAATCAAGTGGGAGAAGTCCCAGACTGCTAGGGAGTAGCCCGACAGTCGCAACAGTTGGTCCTTCGAGCCGGATCCCTGCCAGAAGATGCCAGTAACTAGGTCACACAAGGATGCCCCCTCACACCCCCCGTCTCGTCCTTCAGATAAGGACGCGACAGAAGAGAGTTCTGGGTCAGAAGGGGTCACTACGGCAACTTCTTCAGGAACCGAAGGGACTTCCGCAACGGAAACTACGACTACGACTGCGACCACGGCGGCAACCAGTGACGCCGCACGAAAGGGAACGACCAAGAAGACTCCAGAAGATGTTCCGGAAAAGGGTGCTGATGGTTCTGCCGCCACCCTGAAACCGAAGGGGGTCGGTCGTCGCGCCAGGTCCACGAAGACCACGAGTTCCTCAGCCAGAAGACGCGAGCTGGAAGCCAGAGAAGAATTGGCACGCCTGGAGCTAGAACAAGCACAGGCTGCGGCAAGACTGGCTCGTGTCAGATTGGAGCTGGCACAGTGTGCAGATGAAGACTCCGTGGATGAAGACCTGGAAGATAGAACAGCACAGGTGCAGAACTGGATTCAATCTTCAGTACTAGAAGACTGTCATACAGAAAGACCAGAGCCACGAGGTCAACGCCCATTGGAAGAGCCACAAGAGATGAAACCTGAAGAGAACTCCTCAACGAAAGGTGCTACGATTGAAATTCAAGCGTTAACGACTGCGTTGAAAGAGGCCTTTGCCACACGAGGAGGATCAGGAGGAGGTTCAGCAGAGCAGCCGAAGTACATTCACGAGTTACCTTACTTCGACGGCAACAGCAGCGAGTGGTTGGCGTTCAAGGTTGTCTACGAAGACACTGCACCAATGTTCAGCGAAGTTCAGAATATGGCTAGACTAAGAAGAGCACTGAAAGGAAATGCAAGAGAAGCTATCAAGAGTTTGCTGTACTCCGAAGCCTCTCCGTTAGAAGTAATGCAAGCCCTCAAAAGAAGATACGGAAGACCTGATGCGCTGGTGCTGGCAGAATTAGAAAAGGTCAAGGCGTTACCAAGGATTACAGAAAACCCAAGGGACATATGCATATTCGCAAGCCAGATCAACAACAGCGTAGCAGCGATAAAAGGGTTGAAGAAACCACAATATCTATATTCACCTGAGATGGTGAAACAAATTATAGAGAAGATGCCAACGATACTCAAATTCCGATGGTACGACTTCACAGCAGCAGCAAAAGAAGGCGAATTCTCCGACCTGACACTTGTGTCGAGGTTTTTAAATACGGAAGCAGACAAGTGTGGAGCCTTCGCAACGACGGAAGACAAAAGCGGATACAGGAAGACTCTTCGACAAACAACGCATTGTGCAAAGGAAGGGGACTTCAAAGGAAAAGGAACAAAGCCAGCAGAAAGGACCTGTCCTGCATGCCAGGGTGAACACTTTCTCGTCGACTGTCAGAAGTTTCTGAAGGCGTCTGTACAAGATCGGTGGACGACGGTCAAGAAGAGTCGCGTCTGCTTCAAATGTTTACAAGGAAGACACCGGAAGGAGAGCTGTAGGAAACCGCCGTGTAAAGAATGCAAACGGTGGCACCATCATCTGTTGCACGTCGACCCAGAAGAAAGAACCTCGGAAAGGAAAACAGAAACACAACCAGAGGTGACAAGCATCATGGCATCGGTAAATTCAGTTAACAATACAAGGGCGTACCTGAAGATAATTCCAGTAGAAGTCTCCGGTTCGCGAGGATCAAAGAGGATACTGGCCCTTATGGATGAAGGGTCAACGGTGTCACTAATCGATGAAAAGGTGGCAAACGAAATCGGCGCCAAAGGAAAGGCCGAGGAACTGATCATCGAGACCGTCGGGGGTAGGCTCATGCGAAAGAAAGACTCTCAAACAATGGACCTTGCAGTACAAGGGGTTCATCAACCAGAGGAAACAAGGAAGATTCTCAGAAGAGTCCGGACAATAGACGAATTGAAGCTTACACCACAGTTCCTCAACAGAAGAAGAATCGAAGAGTGTGAACATTTGAAGAACTTAGCCGACACTCTACTTTACCAAGGGGAGTCACCACGACTGCTCATCGGTCAAGATAACTGGGAGCTGATCGTGACTCAAGAAGTAAGAAGAGGGAAACCAGGACAACCAGTTGCCTCCAGAACAGAACTTGGCTGGGTGCTGCACGGGTCGGATATGGGAAACATAAGACAAACACACTTTGTAAATAGATGTCTTCATGTTAGCACACCAGAAGAAGATATGCATCAGACTATAAAGGAGCACTTCGCCATCGAAGCACTTGGTGTACAGCCACGCAGACCCACCACCGACTCGGAAGGAAAAGCACTCGCCATCTTAGAAAAGACATGCAGAAGATTAGATGATGGTCGATTTGAGGTTGGACTTCTGTGGAAGAAAGAAAATGAAGAAATGCCAGAAAGTTACACTTCTGCCAAGAACCGACTGACGATCATCGAAAAGAAGATGGACAAAGATCCTCAGTTGAAGGCGGAATACGGCAAGCAAGTCCAACACTTAATCGACAATAAGTATGCAGAAGAGGCAGCTGAGGGAAAGGAAGATTCAACGAAGTTATGGTATCTCCCTCACTTCTCCGTAGTTCATCCGTTGAAGAAAAAGATAAGGATTGTTTTCGACGCTGCAGCCAAGTCAAAGGGAAGAAGCCTCAACGATGCTCTCCTGCCGGGACCAGACCTATTGCAATCGCTTTTTGGAGTGTTGCTGAGGTTTCGGCAAGGACCGTTAGCAGTAGCAGCAGATATCAAGGAAATGTTCCTTCAAGTTCGCATACGACCAGAAGATAGAGACAGCCTAAGGTTTCTGTGGCGCGGAGATCTTAGAGACGTGCCGCCGAAGGAATACAGGATGACATCAGTGATCTTCGGTGCTACATCATCTCCGAGCACGGCAATCTATGTGAAGAACCGAAACGCGGCGGACTTCAAGGAACAGTATCCGGAGGCTGCGAGAGCCATCGAGCTGAATCACTACATGGACGATTATCTACATAGCTTCCATTCAGAAGAAGACTTTAGAAGAGTGACAGCACAGGTGAACTCTATTCACAAAAAGGCAGGCTTCGAACTAAGGGGATGGGCATCAAATCAACCTGAGCTGTTGCAAGACATAAGCATCGAAGACACAGAGAAGACTGAAGTAGAACTTGGAGAAAAAGAAGAGAAGCCGCTGGGCCTTCGCTGGTTTACAAAAAGGGACTCCATAGGGTTTAGGGCGAATCTTCGAAACACATCAGAAGAAATAGTCAAAGGTTTCAAGGTGCCCACCAAGAGGGAAGTCACCAGTGCAGTAATGTCCACGTTCGATCCACTGGGATTAGTGTCACCGGTCCTCATCCAAGGAAAGAAGCTGCTCCAGAACATATGGCGAAGCGGCGTAGGTTGGGATCAAGAAATAGAAAAGGAAGAGTACGAAGCTTGGAAAACTTACCTTGAGAAGATGAAGCTGCTCCAAGACCTTCAGATACCGAGATGCCTAGCACCACATCGCACCGAGGGGGAGCTACACACGTTCACTGATGCAAGCGAGTCGGCGTACGCAGCCACAGTATATTGGAGAACAGAAGAACAAGATGGGACTTACTACGTAAGCTTGGTTGCGGCAAAAGTAAGAGTCGCGCCATTACAGCCGGTTTCAATCCCTAGACTCGAACTACAGGCTGCTCTATTAGGCAGTAGACTAGCACACTCGGTGGAAGAAGAAATGGATCTGAAGGTGCAGAGAAAGATCTTCTGGACAGACTCCAGCATCGTACTCTCATGGATCAAAACAGACCCGAGAACATTCAAGACATTTGTAGCTCATCGCTTGGCGGAGATAGAAGACCTCACTAAACCACAGGAATGGAGGTGGGTGCCCTCTGCTAAGAACCCCGCGGACGACGCAACACGTAACGTGCCAGAGCAATTCGACCATAACCACCGATGGTACACCGGTCCAGACTTCCTGAAGAAAGAAGAAATGCACTGGCCTGAGGCAAGAAGCTTTAAGAAAGAAGCCACTGGGGAAGAAAGGATACACAGCATAGACGCCACAGCAGCAATGAGCACCACCAAGCCATTTCCAGAACCAGAAAGATTTTCATCATGGCTGAGACTCTGTAGAGCCACAGCACGAGTACTGCAGTTCATACGACGCTGCAGAAACAAAGAAAGGGTCCACGTAGGAAGACAAGATCCCGCCTGGAAGATGACGCAACCAAAGAAGCTGAAGACCATAGAAAAGATTAATCGGCCTTCTAGAAAACCAGAAACGAAGTACCTACCGATAGATGCAGACCTACTAGAACAAGCGGAAACTCTGTTGCTGAAAGGGAGCCAAGAAAGAAGCTTCAAAGAAGACATCAGGCACATACAACAAGGGAAGCAATTAGAGGGCAATAGCAAATTAAAGAGGCTCGACGTAGTACTAGAAGGAGGTCTTCTGCGTCTAAAGGGACGGATCGACGCGATACAGGGTGTGACTAGAGACTACAAGCGCCCCGTCGTGCTGGACAACAAGGACAAGATTACAAGACTCATCCTAGAACATTTCCACTGCCGTTTCAATCATGGGAATCATGCGACAGTGATGAATGAAGTAAGACAACGCTTCTGGATATTAGGATTAAGATCAGCAATCAAAGCGGTCCAGCATCAATGTCAGTGGTGTAAGACAAAAAGGGCAAGGCCGCAAGAACTACCGACGGGAAACTTACCAGTTGAGAGGCTGATGCACAGTACCCCTCCGTTCACATGCACCGGCATAGACTACTTCGGCCCGATGACAATCACCGTAGCGAGAAGACACGAGAAGCGATGGGGAGCACTCTTCACCTGTTTAACCACCAGAGCGGTACACATCGAGCTTGCTCCGACACTCTCCGCCGACTCCATGATAAATGCGCTACGACGATTCGCCGCAAGAAGAGGAATGCCTAAGACGATCTACACAGACAACGGAACTAACTTCGTCGGTACAAGTAAGGAATTAAAAGAAGCACTCGACAAAATGAACCAAGAAGACCTCGTCTCGGAAGCGGAAAAGATTGGTGTGCAGTGGAAGTTCATACCACCCGGTGCACCCAACATGGGCGGTGCATGGGAGCGTCTGGTGCGATCTATCAAAACCGCATTAAACGCCACGCTCAAAGAAAGGCATCCCCGAGAGGAGGTACTCAACACCCTCCTTTTAGAGGCCGAGCACATAATAAACTCTCGACCTCTCACCCACCTCTCCGAGAACCTAGAAGAAGAAGCCCTCACTCCGAACCACTTCCTCATCGGGCGATCATGCGGCGCAGCGAGAATCGGCAGCTTCGAAGACCACGAGCTCGTCGGGAGAGACACCTGGAAGACTACGCAGCGTCTTGCCGACCACTTCTGGCAACGATGGTTGCGCGAGTATCTGCCCACTCTACTGCCAAGAAAAACGAAGGGCAGAACCAGCGCCACAGACCTTCAAGTTGGGGACATCGTGCTGATCGTCGACCACACCCTACCAAGATGCACCTGGCCGCGTGGCAAGATCCTTGCGGTGTATCCAGGACCTGATGGGAGAACCCGAGTCGTCGACGTCGAGACGCGAGGAGGTGTATTACGACGACCCAGTTCAAGAATAGTGCTGTTAGTGCCGAAGGAGTCGCCGAGCCAGGAGGATGGTGCCATGCACGAGGGGGAGAATGTCGGCGACGAAGACCCCACTCAGGCAACGTAGCGCAAGTAGCGACAGCTCTAACGAGCGTTCAGCTTTTAATGTAAATAAGGTAGAAATTTTAAGACTGAATCATACAGTAATACTTAGTTCTTATATACATATTTTGACTTATATTTGGTACTAAACATGTCCTTAGTATAGAGTGATAAGTTGTTTAGGTAACATTTTAATATTTCTATAAGATTCTAATAAGAACGTAATATTGCTTTTACTTATTACTTAAGAAAAAGAATTGCTAGTAAATCTAGTAAGAGTGATAACAATTAAGTCCTATTGTGTACGGTTTCGTAATTACGTAATTCTTTGTTAGTAAATTTTATGTGATAAATACTAATTAAAACTAATCTAAATGGATAGAAATAACATAAAAACTCGTAATATCATAATAAGAAACTATTTTATACTATATTTAAGAACTATTAATAGGAATAGCAAAACTGTCTTAAGAATTTTTGTTGTTTTCGCTCTAAAAAACACAATTTGAATTGTAGTAATTATAAAAATTGTTATACCATTATATAAAATAAGTCATAACGAGTAATTTGATGTATATATTGTAATAGTTTTTATAAGGGTTTTTTAAATAAACGCTTTTAAAGGGTTCGGCTCAAGTGAAAAAGGTTCAAAAAAGCGATCAATTTTACGTGGTCGCCTATAAGGGCGGACCGGCCGCCTTATAAAGCGAGCCGTTTGACGGTTCGAGTCAGTCACAGCATAGCCACCGAAGAGGCAACAACACCTAGATAGAAGCCGAACCCTGAAGCAATAAAAGAAAAAGCATTCTTTTATTTTATCCCTTATCCCTTAGTATCAAGATTAGTATCAAGATTAATATCAAGATTAATATCAAGATTAGTATCAAGATTAGTATCAAGATTAATATCAAGATTAGTATCAAGATTAGTATCAAGATTAGCATCAAGATTAGTATTCAAGTTTCCTCAAAACAAGTCCCTTCGAAATACGCATTCAGGGGTGCGTGGGACGTACGTTACCAGCGCTAAATTAAACGTACGTCAATCAAGTGGGAGAAGTCCCAGACTGCTAGGGAGTAGCCCGACAGTCGCAACAATATGTATTCTACTTTCAGCAAAAATATCAACACTATTCCTATTTTTACGTATGTCCATGTTTGCCAACATCCAAGTGAACAAATATTTACTTGCCTTGCCTTCTTAAACATTAGGGAAGGTTACGTATGGAGCGGTAATACATAAATTATGGGTAAACGTTTGAATAACTATAACTATTACGATTCTATGAACGCATGACCTACCTGTTACATTTATTTCATCTAATATTGTTACTTTTTATGTTAATGCTAAAAAAACTTTTGCTGCATCTCTAATAAAAGAACGTGTAGCAATATTAACTAAAACCGACTTCAAGATTCGACTCGATTTCTCTTGGATGCCAACATCAGATCTTAGTGTCCTTATCATGGTACCACCGTTGGGATATCTCCTTTCCATTAAAAAAAGAATCATCAAAATCGGTTCATAAACGACGAAGTTATCCGCGAACACAAATAAAAAGAAAAAAAACATATATACGGTCGAATTGAAAACCTCCTCCTTTTACAAAGTTGGTTAAAAAAACATACGGTCGAATTGAGAACCTCCTCCTTTTTTGAAGTCGGTTAAAAATAGAAATAAACATGTAATATACTTGTAGACAGATAGTCCGTCTGTAACAGTGAAATGTCTGGAAGCAACTCAAGTGTGAACGTGACCTATGAGTGCGGTGTCCACTAGATCAAGAGGGCGACAGGCGGCACAAATTTAATTTAGTTCCTGCCCAGTACCACTGGATAAGCTGGCATTGTATCTCTAACTGCACAAAGCAATACTTACTGCCTTTACTAGAAACAAAGGCTCAATGATTACATGTGTTTTTCTGTTAATTCAATCTTCTTACAAATGTGTTTGTGTAAATAAGTATAAAATTGATGCTTTAGCACTATTAGATACTACCATTTTTTTTTACCTTTATTATATACATACTAGCTGATCCGGCAAACGTTGTTTTGCCATAAGAAAAAAAAAACTTAGTTTAAGAAAACTGACTTCAAAAACTAAAAAGTATTAAATAACTTAATTTGCATGTGCTACCTATTCATAGGTTTGCAGTCGGTGCCAAGCCAAAATGTAATAGTAGGTACCACACTCGCTATATTTCGAGACGAACGTCAACGACGTCATCGACGCTTCTGTTGTTTTGTTCTACGCGAAGAGCAACTATTCGCACGCGGCACGCGCGTCGAGTGCGGTACCTACTATTACATTTTGGCTTGGCACCGACTTCAAACCTATGAATAGGTAGCACATACAAATTAAGTTATTTATACTTTTTAGTTTTTGTAGTCGGTTTTTTAAACGAAGTTTTTTTTTATTTTTCGCTTTTTAGTCTTTCTCAAGTCTCTCATCATCATTTCACCTAAATAACTTGAAAGAATACGACTAAAGGTAACATACATAATACTATATAGAATCGAAAGGACTTTAGGTAATTTTTTGTAATAAAATCTCAAATGGACTATATATTATGAAATTAAATGATGTCTACAGAATATGAAGGCATGCAGACAATTGCTCTTAACTTCATTGCAGGCGCTCACGTAAATTTTCATAGTTTCCTTCGATTTCCTTGGGATCCCATCATCAGATCCTGATATGGTGGCCATGGGACCACATGGGGCGCATACCCTTTCGAATACGAAAATAATTTTCAAAATCGGTGCACAATTGACGGAGTAATCAATGTACATACATAAAAAAACCGATGAAATTGAGAACCTCCTCCTTTTGGAAGTCGGTTAAAAAAATGGGTTATAAAAAATTGATGTTGGTCGATTCTCAGACTTACCCGATATGCACACCAAATTTCATAAAAATCGGTCCAGCCGTTTTAGAGGAGTATGGTAACTAACATTGTGACACGAGAATTTTATATATAAGATACGTGCCAGCCAAAGTGACTCTACTCTGCCAGATGACAAAGCATGACCAGAATCCAAGAGTCAAAAGAGCGAATGCAGACAATTCAACAATGCAGCGACCCACACTATGGCGGCCTATTGAGATGCTTCTGCATCATTGGGCCTCCGGTCTCGCACTCACCAACGAAACACGACAGTACTAATGCTGTCATTATTTAGGTTGGTCTTCTATGAGAGGGTAGTTAGTACCACCCTGGAATCGTACCAGAGTAATAAATAATTTCCTGTTGCAATTAGCGTGGCTCTACTACCTTTAAAAAATTAAACGATATGAAAGATTTTAACTAACACCTATTTCTACAGCATTCTGTGTAAAGTAACATGATTTGTTTTATTTATGTTTTTTTTTTGGAATATGTGAACAGTATTATTAAATAAACAGAACAAAAGCTGTAAGTAGAAGTTATTCCATTCCAAAGATGAACTCAAACAGGCATGTCTACGTCAACCTACACGTGGTTTATACAATTGAGTTAATATAGTCGACCCACAAAATACTTGACCAGCATTGAAATAGAACACCATTGGAGAAAGTAATTGAAACTAATCACGTAGAATAGCTTTGAAACAACAATTTGTAAATGTATGAATGATGAAATAAAAATTCTAGTAGTAGTAGTACAATTTCTCTAAGTCAGTAAAAATAAATTAAGACATTTCCCGCATAGATTCCACGTAGCGGGGAACTTTACAAACATACATGAAAAGGACATTTGACCGTGGGAGAGCCACGCTTCGGCATGAATGGGCCGGCTCGACTGGAGTGATATCACGGCCTCACAGAAAACCAGTGTGAAATAGTGCTTGCGCTGTGTTTCACCGAGTGAGTGAGGATACCGGAGGCCCATACCCCAACCCCTCCCCCTATCTCCCCCCCCCCCCCAACTCCCAAAGGCCGGTAACGCACTTGTGACGCCTCTGGTGTTGCGGGTGTCCATGGGCGGCGGTAATCGCTTACCATCAGGTCATCAGACTGATATAGTGACCTATTCTAATATTATAAACGCGAAAGTTTGTAAGTATGGATGGATGGATGGATGGATGTTTGTTACTCTTTCACGCAAAAACGTTACGTTCAGTAGGAACGGATTTGAATTAAACTTTACAGTATAATAGCTTGTACATCAGAATATCACATAGGCTACTATTTGCCGCGATAACCGACATATACGCGGGCGGAGCCGCCGGCAACTACTAGTTTTCTATAAGCAATAACACAATATATTTGCATCTATTAACAACTGTCATTGTGTGTGTTTTCGTGTCTTTATATATTCGTGTGTACTTAAAAAACTTAGGTGTATCTATTATATTATGTTTATACGTATTCAAGAACCCATAACGCAAGATTGGCAATGTGTAATATGACCTATTTATTTATTTTCCTATCATTATGTGGTTCCGTGGAGTGCGTATCCCCAAGTGGACTTGCTAGTACAATGACGCGGCTTGAATACTTGAGTATAAATATGATAAAATCTTAATTTATATTTACAAACTAGCTGAGCCACGGGTCAAAGCCAGTCTAAAAAAGTAGGTTTAACTACTCCCTATATCATCAGCTATCTGCCAGTGAAAGTCCCGTCAAAATCGGTCCAGCTATTCCAGAGATTATCCGGAACAAACAGACAGACAGAAATTGTAAAAAGTGCTATTTTGGTATATGTACCGTGTATACATATACAATACGAACAGACACTCCAATTTTATTTATTTGTATAGATATGTTACTTTGCAAATACAGCACTAGGTGAGTTAGTATGTAATACATGAGCGATAATAATAGATACGAGATGAGAGGAGCACAGAAATTACCACAAGTCATAGAGAGACGAAAATTAGTATGTTATTCTTCAGAGCGTACGTTTATTACGTGTTGAGTATGAAATGAGAGGTGGTTCTTCTGGTTTTACTTGACACATATCTCAACAGCGCCACCTACCTCCGTATTAGTATGCTACGCCACAATAACCGAAGTCGAATCACAAAAGATTTCCGGAGCGCGACTTGCACAAGGGATGAAAGCCAACATTGTGTAATCAGAAGGGTCGCAATCTCACCTCACCCCTCGCGCCGTGTCGAACACAGCTTCATCAACAAGGGCTCTCTCTACTCATTGTGACATTTGATTTCTCAATAGAAACGACATTGCTACGACCACATTGAAACTCAACAAAAATACAAATCAGATTGATTTTAAACCATGTATGAAAAAGCGTTTTCATAGACGAAGTCGCGACATTTATTATTCTAATACCAGAACGTGTAACAAGAACGAATTGCTTATGACTGATGATATTTATTAACTTCATATTAAGTTCAGTTAGATGGTTCATTTCCTTGTGCTATGCTATAAAACTATTTTCGAATGTTGATGTTACTGAGCATATTTAAAGTTACTGCTTGTTTATTCAGTAGTCCATTATCATTTCGATAACATAGTGAGATATGTATATTTTACCAACCAAATCAACTGCCAAGCCGAAAGAAGTTGTCGGCATGAAATGGCTGCGAGAAACCCTGGTTTGGACAGTTGGCCTATCCCAATGTACTGCAGAGGATTGTAATAGGCTCATTGACTGACCACGGATTAAAGAATAGTCAATGTCCTTCCTCGTTGAAATCGGTGCAGCGGTTTAGCCGTGAAAACGTAACAGACAGACAGAGTTACTTTCGATTTTATAGGTAACAGTTGTATGGATGTACATATATAATACACACAAGTCTCGTTAGTGTTATACATAAAAGAAATTGAAAGAAATGTCATGGTTGTCTATCAAAAATAACGAGCAAGATCGAATGTTAGGTGCGAAAGTGATAAGACGCGGACACGTTGAAGTACGTACGATGTGAATTAAGATATTTTTATAGCAACCAGCAGCTTGACATTCTATCAAATACATACGATTTATCAGATCAATTTTCACAGTTACTGGTATGTTTCTACTATTTCAATGTTTGTGCAAACGCGTCGATGTGTAACGTCTCGAGGCGGGACCACCGCACAATATCGCGGTGACGTTCGTGCCACGCTTTTCGACCGCACCCCGCAATAGTTTCACGTTTAAATTTCTTGAACAAACGTTATTACTGCTCCAAAAGCGGAATGTTCAGCTAAAACAATTCACGATAGGGAACTTTATAGTCAAAGACAAAAAAGATTGGCTGGGAAATTCTGATGCAAGAACTTTAAAAGAATACAGGTGGATACTTGAAAAGTTTTGCATTGTCTCTCAATTTTTTTTTTAAATGTGTACAGTAAACATTTTACGAAAATGTTAAGTTTAACAATATCCGGTATTTAATTAATCATAACATTTTTCCATTTCTTTTAGTTTTAAGATATGTCATTATCAAAGAAATGATATACGAATTGAATCACGGTAGAGTTAATTGAACTGGTAAAATTTAAATTCAACGAACTACGAAAGAGTCATCCAAGTTCATTCTAACTTTATGTTATAATAAATAAGACCCAACATCTCTTGATTCTATTCGCAATTGTGTTACTGAAAACTGTTTTCAAAGAAAAGTTGTTAAACCTGTTAAAAGGAGAAATGGTTTGTTGACTTATGTTTGTATTTAATAACAAGGGTATAAGGCCGGGGCTGATGGCGAAGACAAGAGACACGTCACTCACGCACAGAGGGCCGGACACTGAGGCACAGAGGCATGGAGGGTCACTCGACGCGTTGCCCTATTCCCACACCTCGTTACTGTTTCAAATAAACCGCGTCATGATTTTATCTGCCCATTAATTGGGTTAAAGGCGGCGATTTTGGTGAACACGTGACATATTAGAGGACGTGTTGCTGAAAAGCTATTGTTTAATATTTAATGATTATTATATAAAGCTGAAGAGTTTGTGTGTTTGTTTGTTTGTTTGTTTGTTTGTTTGAACGCGGTAATCTCAGGAACCGCTGGTCCGATTTGAAAAATTCTTTCAGTGTTGGATAGTACATTTATCGAGGAAGGCTATAGGCTATATATCATCACGCTACAACCAGTAGGAGCGGAGCACCAATGAAAACTGTTTCAAAAACGGGGGAAAATTATCACGCTACGGGCAATAGGAGACGCAAACGAGGTTGCGTGGGACAGCTAGTTTAATGATAAAGTCTTTGTCTCAAAATAAATATTTGTTGCAATGATACCCGTAAAACCTTAATACCAATGAATATGATAATATATTGTGTTATAATGTTTTACAGAAATTTAACTACTAAAGCATTACACAAATAAGGGCTGGAATCGTTACGCCCCTGAAGAAAAAGCTAAGAAAATGTTAAAAAGAAATAATTAAATATTTTACTGACTACAAAATACCGTTATAGCCTTAATAAAGCAAATTATTAAAAGGGTAAGTTTGTGTAATAAGTAGAGTTGAAGGAACGATCCTCATAGCTCGTTGCATTTAGCCGGCAGCTGTAATTAAGAATTCAAAATGCCTCTTTGTGATAGAGTAAGTCGTTAACCCACGACAAGATTTTACTTACTTTATGAAATTAAGCGAGTTACGTGTTACAAAAGTATTTAACAAGGTATCAATTAGGTTTCTTTATCAGATTCTGTACAGAAATTTAAATTAATTTCTAAAGTAAATTTCGTCTCTTATTACTTTCATTTGGGAAAGGGGGAAGTTCTCAACTGTACTGTAAGGTAGTAGAGCCACGCTGATTTCAGCATGAACGGGCCGGCTCGACCGGGGCGGTACTACCCTCGCACAGAAAATCAACGTAAAATGACAGCATGCTGTCGTGTTTCGTTGGTGAGTGCGAGACCGGAGGCCCAATTAGTCTAGTCAACAAGTTCCATACTTGTTGACTAGACTAAAAGATGCAGTAGCATCACTAGGCCGCCATGGTGTGGGTCGCCATGCTGCATTCGCAGTGAGCATGGTGACCACCACTCTTGAATTCTGCTTATGCTTTCCATCAGGCAGAGTAGAGTCATTTTGGCGGGCCAAACATAAAAAAAAAAAAAAAAAAAAACTGTTATTTTAACTTTCGACGTAAAAAGGCAATAATTTGACCTACGTCACTTTGACGTGTATGTGTGCCTGTCTGTGACATAGTAGCTTTAAAACAAAAAAAAGACGTGTTGCACTCCGGGACTGCCGCGGTAAAGCATAGCATTTTTATCAACTTATGCAATTATAGTTATTTATCTATTTTTTATTTATCTATTTTTTATTTTTTTTATTTATAAAATACTAAACTATTTTTCAAATGCATTCGAAGTACACAGCTATCTATATAATTGGTGCCATACTGACAACAAACAAATGTACAGTGAAATTAGTCTCGAGAAATTTTTGCATATGTAGTGGTGTGTATATTACTTAGATCTTAGAGCGCGTTTCCACTATATCGTTCTGGCCTATACAAAAATGTTTCGATATCCTAACATTACTATTTAATTTTATACTTATCCCTAGCAACACTCTGATTTTTGTTTTTTTTTCCTTTCATCTAGGTTTTTAAAACTCCGGGGCGTCTACGGGGGGGTCAAAATTTTTGTTATTTTTGGCCTAGGAGATTTCCGAGATGTTTCAATATAAAGCAAAAAATCGTCACTTGATAGTGGAAAGTGGAAACACGCACAAAACCAGAATAAACCAGTTTACGCTGTCCGCAGGTGCCACGTGCAGTCCGGCGTCAGTCGCTTGGTACTGTTAGAACATAAAGCACACATTTCATTCAAAAATTATAATTATTACGTTAATTGTTAAATTTTGTATTTGTTGATTGTTGTTATTGTTTGTTATTATTGTTATAATATTTGTTGAAGTGTTTAATTTGTGTGTAAGTGTTGTAACTTTATATTGTTAATTCAAAATGGCTCCAGTGTTAAAACATGGTCGAGGCAAGCCTTTGACTTCTCAAACTAAAGAAGTTTTATACTGTTTGTACAAATATTTCGAAAATGAGTGTAATAACAACCCGAGCAGT
Source organism: Diaphora mendica (assembly GCA_949125395.1). Lineage (NCBI taxonomy): Eukaryota > Metazoa > Arthropoda > Insecta > Lepidoptera > Erebidae > Diaphora > Diaphora mendica. The sequence continues at coordinate 34,344,001 of OX421310.1, read as the reverse complement.
ATTATGACCCCCACTCAATTAGTTGCTAAATCAACAGGAATTTCAATAGCATCCGTCAGAAAGGTAGTATCAGAAAGCAAATGTCGTCCTTCAGATCAGGAAGTAACATTTAAATCTCCTAAAAAGAAACCGAATCGTAATCCTACAATAGTAATCGATAATTTTGATCAGCAAGTTATCAGAAGAACAATTCATGACTTCCACATCACAAATAAAGAAGTTCCCACTTTGAAAACTTTGCACGCAAAATTGAAAGAAGATATCGATTATAAAGGTTGTGTCAGCACGTTACGAAAACACGTCATGTCATTAGGTTTTAATTGGAAGCAAACAAAGGTAACCGGAAACTTCTTATGGAAAAACACGAAATTAGATACTTGCGAATTAATTATTTGATGAAAATTGCTGAATATCGTGAACAACGCTGACCAATTGTTTACACCGACGAAACATATATACATACATCACATACCCTCTCGAAATCTTGGTCAGATGGAAGCACTTCAGGTTTGAAGCAACATATATCGAAAGGCAACCGCTTAATCATTGTTCATGCTGGTGGTATGGATGGCTTTATACCAAATGCATGCATGTTTAAAGCCAACCAAAAAAGTGGAGATTACCACGACAATATGAACTATGACAACTATTCAAGGTGGATTCAAACTCAATTAATACCCAACTTACAACCAAATAGTGTTGTTGTTGTTGACAACGCACCATATCATAACTCAATACAAAATCCTGCACCGAATAGTAATTCTAGAAAACAGCAAATGATTGACTGGCTGACATTGCGAAACATTGAGCATTCATCCACGTTGTTTAAGCCTCAATTATATGAACTGATTCTGCAAAACAAGGCGAGATTTGTAGAGTACAAGATAGACGAAATATTACGACAGCACGGTCATACTGTGCTGCGTTTACCACCATACCATCCGGAGTTTAATCCTATAGAAAATATAGGGGGATAGTGAAAACATATGTCGCAAAAAAGAATGTCGCAATGAATATGAAGGTTATAATGTCATTAGCTAAAGAAAATATGAACGCCATAACTGTAGAGGAATGGAGAAAAGTTTGTCTGCATGCTATTGATGAGGAAAACAAATATCAGGGTAGAGACGCAGCTTTAGACACAATATCAGAACGAATCATAATTAATTTAAATAATTCATCTGATGAAAGCGAGGATGGGGATGATTGTGATATGCCTGGGGTTGATGAATTATTAGAATAAAATATTTATGGCCGGAGAACACCTAATTCATACACGTCTTCACTGAAGTGAAAACCGGCATTCACTGCTTGTAATGTTTGGAACTGGCTTGTCTGCCTCATACAGTTTCATAGATTACAATGCAGTGGATACACATTTTCACGTCCGTATTAGTACGTAGTGCGTATGCGTAACGTGTACGCATTTGGTGTGCTCCAGCCACAAACGTATATTACCTTTAAAAAAATAAAAACAAAAAAACAATGTTGTTTTTTTTTTATTTGCTGACCATACACTACTACAAACGCAAAAATTTCTCCAAGCTAATTTACCTGTATGTTTGCAAATACCGGACCGTCAGACTTTATCAAGTAGCATAAGAACAACAATTTTAACATTTAGTAGTAATGAGTTATGGGTTGGAAGGTGTGGGTGAATGATTTATGACAAAGGTGCCTCGAGTTCAAATCTGAACTGGGCGTCGTACGAAAACTTCACAACAAACAACAGAGGGTGCTGAGTGTGGATTTCGGAGCAGCTCGTCAACGAATCTATCTGTCACTGACAGACATATTCGTCGTTCGGAGCAGCTCGTCTCGATCCGTGCGAGCTTCGGGTGGCACGTTTTATTTGTGTTACGGAATTTCTTGATTCGGTCGCCGCGCTCAAAGGCCTCAAAGCCCGCGATAAAAGTTATTATAATATAAGTGCATAGCTTAAAAACAATTATGACACGGCTGTTTTAAGTTTAAAAAGTGACGTGATCGAGGTGGTTCTTATTTAAAAATAATAAATAAATAAAATAAAAATTGCTGCTTGTTTGATATTGTGTTGGCGTTCCTTTGACAATGAACCGCACTTGCCGGGGCGGCACGATCAAATTGACACTATGAAAATGAACAAGCTTTATAAGATGTTTCAATAATTAGACGAAACACACTACCACACGGCAATATGCCCCAAACTAGGCAGAACTTGCGTTACGATAACCAGACTGCTGCTAAACATATTTATACTTATTAGGTTCCTAAACCTATAAAAAGTGATTTTGTAAATCATACAATTATTTGTCTTGGATGGGATTCTAAACGTAGACCTCTGTCAGTTAGGATAATAGTTTCCTAGACCATCGGGACAGTCAGTGTAATTTTTTTTTGTTATTTAATTAGACTAATTTAATTTGACTGCACGTATGGCCTAGTGGTTTAAGCGGTCACCACGCCACTTCCTACTCCGCCAAGTATTGTGAGTTCAAATCCTACATGGGACAACACTTTGTGTGATCTACAAATTGTCGTTCTTAGTCTGGGTGTTCTTTGTGTCCGTTTCATGTATGTTTGTAAAGTCCCCCACGCGACACAGGATATATTCGTAGTGCGGGAGTTGTATTTTTTTTAATAAAATAAGATTTACCAAAGTCCTGAAAAACCCTTAAACCATTAAATGAAGTAACCTTTATTTAACAAATGCCCTCTTCACAAACCAATTGCAACACGTGATAAAAATATGCGGTACCAAATGACTACGAGCTAAAAAAATCAAAGCTCAATATCCATAATATAATATCGCCAATAGGCATATGGATGAGGGTAGATAAAAACAGCCATAAGCACGTAGCTAATGCGAAAGGGGCTCATTACATTGTGTTGACACCGACAAATGCCCCTTTACATATTCTCACTGAGATCCCGAAGATTGAGCCATGAAATTGAAAACGATCCCTTTGAAGAAATTTATTCAAAGCACGAACTGCTCTCCCACTCGGAGCCGAGGAGATTTGCTCGTTTATTTTTATGAAATTATTAAAGATACACTTCATTTTTGTCTTTGTAATGATCGATTCGGAATTGCAAATGGAAACGTGTAAGTGTAGACCAACCTACTGTAGACCAGCTACCTACTAAAAATAATAACATGTTATTAGACGAATATAGTAAGGAAACAGGGAATGGTGTATATCTCTACTAATATTATAATCGCGAAAGTTTGTAAGTATGGATGGATGGATGTTTGTTACTCTTTCACGCAAAAACTACTAAACAGATTTGGATGAAACTTGACAGTAATATAGCTTATACATCGGAATAACACATAAGCTACTATTTGTCGCGATAACCGACATATACGCGGGTGGAGCCGTGAGCAACAACTGGTAATATTATATACGTGAAAGTTTGTAAGTATGGATGGATGGATGTTTGTTCCTCTTTCACGCAAAAACTACTGAACGGATTTGGATGAAACTTTACAGTAATATAGCATACTAGTTGTTGCCCGCGGCTCGGTATGTCGGTTATCGCGGCAAATAGTAGCCTATGTGTTAATATGATGTATAAGCTATATTACTGTAAAGTTTCATCCAAATCCGTTCAGTAGTTTTTGCGTGAAAGAGTAACAAACATCCATCCATCCATCCATACTTACAAACTTTTGCGTTTATAATATTAATATAGTATTTTTTATTTTATTATTATAGTATATTATAGTATAGTATACATCAGAATAACACTAGAATACATACCTACTTTAAAAGTTATACTAACTTTTAAAGTAGGTATGTATTCTAGTCAACAAGTTCAAAAACGTGTTAAATAGAAATAAAGCTCCTAAAAATATGTGCGACAGCTCATTCGATTCGGAATGACGTCTAGAAGGGTTTATTGGCACATAAAAAATTGCGATTGTTATTAACAAAATAAGAAAAAAAACAAGGTATTTAGTTATTCGTTAATACCTTCTAAAATACTGATATTTAAGGAATTTTGAAAAAAGATCCCGAAAGATAAGGAAATTTCCAATGAAAAAGTGCTAACTCCCGAAAAATAATCTCTATTATTTATAACTGTTTTTAACGCTGAAAATTGGGCTCCGCGAGGTCGTTACGGAATAGTCGCGCCGCCTGAAAAACTGGAATATCACCTAAAATATTTTTTTTACAGTATCAGATAACTATTTAAAAATTTGAATAAATTATGGTGTAATCTAGACACTTGAAAAAAACCACGGTGAAAAAAAACATTTATGTCGATTTTTCAAAAACTTACACCATTGTTGTTGGGGAGGATTATTAGCAGAGAATTATACACAGTGGTAACTTGGAAATACAGAATATATTAATAAAATAATACCTTTATAAAAAACACAAACACTTCAAGCAGACATAGGAATATATGTGACATATTCTAAAATATATTCAAACTGAAAAGATGTTCTTAATTCATAAGACCATGAAGGTGATATATCTTCAACACACCTCCTTCAACTACATGGGCTTATTAATAATACTACCTAAATTACCGCACACACAAACCTAAATTACAAATCATAGATTCGTGCCTAAAACGGGACAAAGGCTTGGTGAGTATATCAGCCAACATCTTATCAGTCGATATGTGTTCCAAACTTATAGCTTTATTTTCACGTAGCACATCTCTAATAAAGAAATAACGTATATCAATGTGCTTACTCTTCGCGTGATAAACACCGTTATCCTCGGTTAAGCAAATGGCACTCAAGTTATCAGCATGCATTCTTACCTTAGACAAATTATGTAGACCTAGTTCGTTCAACAAGCTATTTAAGTACACAGCCTCTTTCATAGCCTCCGCCAAACTCACAAACTCAGCCTCACAGGTTGACGTTGCTACAATGCGTTGCTTATGTGAAGCCCATGAGATACCTGCACCTCCTAAAATGAAAACGTATCCACTGAATGAACGTCTATCATATGTACAACTACCCCAATCAGCATCCGCATACCCATACATGCTCAAACCAGTCGGTTTATATACCAAACTGTAATTTATCGTACCTTTCAAGTAACGAAGAATCCTTTTCGCTGCTTTCCAGTGATATTCTTGCGGATTCTCCACGAACTGCGCCAACTTCGCTGTTGCGTTTGCTATATCCGGCCTCGTAGCAACACTCAGATACATGAGCGAACCTATCAGCTCTCTATAGGGAAATGAGTTCCCGTCCTCATTTTTCTTCGTGCTCAACACTGGCTTCCCAATCTCCATTGGAGTCTTCACAGGATTGCAGTTCTCCATCTTAAATTTCTTCAATATATCATTGATATATTTCTCTTGTGACAAATAGTATTTGTCCCCATTTTTCTTTAAATCTATCCCCAAACAAAAACTTGCTTGACCAAAATCTTTCAGTTCGAACCTTTTGGTTAATTCATGCTTGAAGCCATCAATAACTGACCTTTTCTGACTCGATATAAGTATATCATCAACATAAACTACTACGAAGAGATCTGAACCATCTTTGTTACGCTTGTGGTACAAGCATGGCTCATTTATAGTCGGCTTTAAGCCCATTTCTCTTAACTTCGTGTCAAGTTTTATGTTCCATTGACGCCCGGCTTGCTTGAGTCCATACAAAGCCTTCTTTAATTTACATGTATTTCCACCTTCCTTCATATCTTCAAGCATCTTCATTGCTCTCTTACCTGTGATGCTAGTAACACCATCACATTTCACAAGTTTTTCCAAACTTTCTTTCAGCAATTCTGGAATCTTCATATAAATATCTTCATTCAAATCTCCGTTTAAATATGCCGTATTAATATCTATTTGATCAATGTCCATGTTCATCTCGACAGCTAATGCGACCAGCAAACGAACGGTTGAAATCCTCGCAACCGGTGCGTATGTCCTGTGATAATCAAGATCTGCCTGTTGACTATATCCCTTTGCGACAAGTCTCACCTTCTTTTTCTCAGTTTTGTCGATATTAAGCTTCGTCGTTAAAACATATCGACATCCTACGACATTACGATCAATTGGTTTCCTTACGATTTTCCATGTGTCGTTTTTCACTAGGCTCCGAATTTCTGATAAAATCGCTTCTTCCCATTGACTCTTTTCGTCACTAGACAAAGCATCCTTCAATGAAGTTTCAATAGCTCCTGCAAAATCATCAGCGTCCACGAAGTCATCTTCGTCCATCGTCGATGATTCATTTTCTCTATTTTCTTGAACTTCGACCATGTTGTAAATTTTACGAGGTCGACCTATGTGCCCTCTTTCAATTCTCGGTCTACCAGGCCCTCTCTTCAGAGTAGTTACATTCTCCTCATTCTCAGCACTTTTCGTACTTACTGTACTTGGTACCTCATGCGATGGTCCTGATAAGTTCTGAACTTCGTTGAAATCTCTCATTGTATACGGTTCCTTGTTTGTACAAGGCGTACTCGACGTACTCGGTACTTGACTTGCTGACACAACGGATTGACTTCCTTCACTCTGACGAGTCGGTACATTTGATGGACTTTCCAATGGAATTTCTACCTCGATACTCTTCCTCACAACATTCTCCTCACATTGTGAATCAAGAAGTGATTGATCCGAGACTTTACTTTTAGTTTCAAAATACTTGCCTTCCTGAAATCTTACATCCCTGGACACGATGAACTTTCTCCACTCCGGTATCCATAGCTTGTAACCAACAGCTTTTTCTGGATAACCTACAAAATAGCCAACAATAGAGCGTAACGCAAATTTATCTTTACCTGGCTCCTTATCTAAGACATGAACTTTTGTACCAAAAGTTCTTAGGTAACTTACGTTCACAGGCTTATTGAACCATTTTTCATACGGAGTTTTCCCCTTCAGACTTTTTGTTGGACATCTGTTACGAATGTAACATGCAGTTGCAATTGCTTCTGCCCAAAAACTCGAAGGCAGTCCCGCAGATATCAACATACAACGCGCCGTTTCCAGGAGCGTTCTGTTTTTACGTTCTGCAACTCCATTACTCTGCGGCGTGTAGGGTGTAGTAAAACGCCTCTTAATTCCATTTTGTTGTAAAAAATCATCAAAATCTTTATTTTTAAATTCCGTACCATTGTCACTTTGAAATGTTTTGATTTTTCTGCCCGTCAGATTTTCAACCTGACATTTAAACATTTTAAATTTTGACAATACATCATTTTTATTTTTAATCATAAATACTTCACACCAACGAGTATGGTCGTCGATAAAAGTTACGAAGTATTTATTACCTCCGTTCGATTGAACTCTCATAGGGCCTACCACATCAGAATAGATGATCCCCAATTTCTCACTACAGGGCTCCCTGGACTTCTCAAAAGGCAACGACACCATCTTACCCTTAGCGCACACGTCACAATCCTGCAAGTTACTATCAACCTTGGATAGGTTAATTCCAGATTTCTTCAGTACATTCATAAGATCTCTAGCATTTAAATGTCCCATACGCTCATGCCATTCATACGAATCCACATCATTCCCTGATACTACCGATGCCGAGGCATCTAGCTCCCTCGAGTAATATAAATCCCCTCGCCTATCAGCAGTTAGCTTAACCTCACCATTTTTTACAGCGTAGGCTATATTTCGCTTAAAGATAGCCTCGCAGCCTCGTTCAGTGAGTTTGGCGATCGAAATGAGACTATTACGTAAATCAGGAACTAACAACGTATCTTGAAATTCAATTTTACGCGTACCATCATTGTTACATGCTAATATCTTAACAGTACCTTTACCTTGCACGGACGACAAAGATTCAGTGGCTAATTTTAATACTTGACTCGATGGCAGTACCTCATCAAACCTTGTCCCGTCATTGCACATATGAGAAGTGCAGCCGCTATCAAACAGCCATTCGTGTCGGCGTTTGATATCAACAGCACGGCACTCATCTGAAACTGTAACAGAGGTTAAAGCTTCAACACACTTTTCACTAGCACATGACTCTACTAATCTAGTTTCTGAAGTACTCTCCTTCTTCTTGCATTCCGAAGCCTTATGTCCAAATTTATGGCATTTAAAGCATTTAAACTTAAATTTGTCCTTTTGTCCAGTCTTTTGTACCTTCTTGGGTTCTACGTATTTGTTTACATACATAGCACCTTCCATACTTTCGACTTTTGAGTTATTTCCTCTCGAATTATATTCTTCGACGATTTTCACTCTCAGCTGTTCCGGTGTTGGAAGCTCGTCCCTCGATTCAATTGCACATCTGAAGTTTTCGAAACTTGCTGGCAAACTATATAATAGCATTATAGCTAATAAATCGTCATGAATTTTGATTTCCATTTCATCGAGTTTATCGACGGCCTCAAAAAATGAGTCAAGATGTTCGCTTACTTTTTCATTTTCGCTCATCTTCTTTAACATAAGCCTTTTCATCAAGGTCGCCTTTTTCGCGGGACCTCTTGACGCGAACAATCTTTCACGCCACTTACGCCACAGCTCACTTGCAGTAGTCACCCTTCTAACATGACGTACCACACTCAAATCCATGGCCAGTACGATTTCAGACTTGGCTTTTCTATCCGCAGTCTCCCATATCAACACACTGGCCTCATCCGTTGGCTTTGGTTTCTCACCGGTAACATATTCCCAGTAGTCGTTTTTTTATCAACAACGCCTCTACTTGAATCTTCCAACTATCGTAGTTGTCGCCTACTAGTAGCTCCACACGTACGTTCGACATTTTGTTGTTTTTATATTTTCGTAATATTTTACTTTATTTCTGTTTTCCATTCATACCTGGGTTCTGGGGCCATAACCCTTGTTGGGGAGGATTATTAGCAGAGCATTATACACAGTGGTAACTAGGAAATACAGAATATATTAATAAAATAATACCTTTATAAAAAACACAAACACTTCAAGCAGACATAGGAATATATGTGACATATTCTAAAATATATTCAAACTGAAAAGATGTTCTTAATTCATAAGACCATGAAGGTGATATATCTTCAACAATTGTTAATTACCTAGTTTTTTCCATGCATACATACATGCAATAAAATTTTAAAATTTTAGTCTGATTAATCGAACTGTATTTTCCAAGCCAACTTAAAATGACAAAAAACCGACAAAGAACCCACGTATAGGTTACTTCAAGCTTTTAACTTGCCATTTAAGTTTTAATAAGAATTATGAATTGGAATTGAAATAAAGTAAAACTTTCAATAAGTTTTAAGTATCTATTGATTTCTAGTCTAATGGAATCTAAAAATATCAATTCTTTTCATTTTAAAGTAGCAGTTTGTTTTTTAGTTTAATTAATTTTACGTTCGTACTATTTATAATAGTGTTATAAGTTTGGTTTGGTTACAGAATATTTGTTAAAAATATATTCAACGTCAACTTATTGGCACCACACCCAATTTACAGATAATATTTTTTACCATTTCGATCAGTTTAATATTTATTTCGCTCTTTCTCATATTACTTGATAAGTACATCAGTTATTATTGCTAGATGACCGGCATTAGTAATCATTTACAAACTGTTAATAAACTACTATACCTATAGAATGGACAATGAAATCTGATTTTCAATTACTTATGTTTGCTATTAAAATTAAATAGTAGTAATAACTATTTTCATAATAAGTTTGTTCAACAAACGTAGCTAGATAAAGTAGCCTATGTCCTTCCTCTACAATCAAAGTATCTCCACGCCAAATTTCATTAAATTGGTGGAGCGGTTAAGACGTGAAAAAAAACGCGGTTGAACATATGAGTTACTTTCAAATTTATAAAATTAGTATAGATACTAAGTAGTAGGTTCAGACTTGCAAAAAATATATTTTCGCATTATGTCTGTTCAACAAACGTGACTAGATAATTGTTTCTACTGAATGGGATATTTTATTAATATAAAGAAATGCTATGGAATCAGGCGTTACTTTGCGGAAATCCATGACATGAAATGCTATGAAATATATTTAGCTTTAATTCCGCGAGACAAATATCCAGGTCTGAAAGCAAGGCACAAATCCCACCGTCATGCATACTCACATGCACATATGGGTATCATGCATATGTACACATACAAAACAAGTGAGAAATAATTAGCATGCCATGCAACCAAACCTATACTCGACACGTGTTTCGCCCCTCCACGGGGCATCCTCAGGAGATGTTGACTCGTCGAGCGTTTGAGCTCGAATGAGCTCGCGCCACCGCTATCAACCCTTTATATACCGTTTCGATGCCGCTATAATAATGGTCGATACAATATCATAAAGACATCTGTGCCGAACTACCTGCAATCATACTAAGAAGTGGTGATGGAATTAAGTTTGTTTGGTCATTCAACAGTGTATATGCATTATTATTGTTATGTTTTGATATTTCTAACTGTTCCAACACACTCAGCCGGAAACCCTTATCGCAAACATGCAGAATGTTATAGGTATTGTTGCCGCTCAAGGAGTGGCCGGTGTCTATTAAATGTTTTGCGAAATGTGATTTATCTGGATGACCATTCCTGTGAGCGGCAACATGTTCCCTGTACCTAATTTCGAAACTACGGCCTGTCTGACCCACATAGACCCCGGTGCAATCATTGCATACTAATTTGTAAACTCCGGATTTTTTCCGGATGCCCCGTGGAGGGGCGAAACACGTGTCGAGTATAGGTTTGGTTGCATGGCATGTTAATTATTTCTCACTTGTTTTGTATGTGTACATATGCATGATACCCATATGTGCATGTGAGTATGCATGACGGTGGGATTTGTGCCTTGCTTTCAGACCTGGATATTTGTCTCGCGGAATTAAATTCTAAGCAAGCGGAAAATTAGTTTCAAAACAATCATTACGAATAAACGACTATTGAAAAAAAAATTCTCCATAGAGGTTGAACCACAGAACAAGGTAGAATTGCTATGTAGGCGGGGTAGGCGCGCCGAAGTTAAGCGCCGATACCTCTAATAGGTATGCTGAGGTCTGCTGGCATCAACTGAAAGTTTTAATACACGTATTACTTTCGTCGGGAACAATTGCGCAAAAAATTATTGCTATGCCGAACTGTACGATAATTACGTGCCGAAAACGAAGCAAGGACTACAATTTACTCAAAGGAAACATATCGTATCATCGGTGAGTCTCAAAACTTTTGTTTTTAAGCAATATTAACAAAAAACTAAAAAGTATTATGTAATACACATGAAAAACGTTATATTCTAATCTTTTGAAATAATCATACATTACGTATTAAATTTAAGTATGATTTGCATAGTTGCCACGTGTGTGTGTGCCATAGTGCATAGAGCACGCAATGAACTGCATTTCCTGCGGGAATATTTCAAAACATTTGGCATGAAAATATTTACTAAAAGTAATATTTACAATTATTTGACATAGGGATGTAGACAAATTAATCGATATCGTAATGTTAAACTTTTCGGTGATATTGGTTTTTACAGTGATTTTATGTTAAATATGATATGATAAAGATGATATAATATGTGCAAAAATTTTATATAAAGTTATTTTGGAGAAATATTTGAAAATATATGTTTTAATAAAAAGTTTATAAATATTTCATATATCAAAATTTTACAGCTACCAGACAAATAAAACAGATTTGATTAAAAAATGATAGAATGTAAGTACTTTTGACTAAATAATAAACGTGACATATTTTTAGTAATTTAAGTTAGTTAGCCATTAATCCAAAGGCTTCCTGTAAGATGTGGACGCAAAAAACCGGTGGTTGTAGAGAACTTGCTTTTTTATTTTATTTATTTAAAGTTTCTGAAATATGCCTAAACACACAAATATATAATTTATTTTAGGTAAATAAGGGAGTTGCAATGTTTTGCAACAAAAAAATTATAAAGTAGAATGAAAGAATATCAGAGTATCAGTCAAATAAATAATTAATTTAAAAATTATTGTAACATAATCATAATCGATAAATGTCAAATTCACCACATCCCTAAGGTCTTCGATGAAACTGTCCACGAACACAAATATGCAAGTGAAACCCTACCTTAGTTGAAAGGTATATGGTTGTATTTAGTAACATTGTAAGTGGCTTTTTGAACTTATATTCATTACATCCTTTGGACGAATCAGGAAAGACTTCCTTATGTGTGTATATCTTTTATTTATCGTTAATGTGTGCGTCTAGGCGACACAGTGTATCTTGCACTTGCTGCTCGACACCTCTTCTAGTATATTCTTTTGTTCTGTGGGTTGAACTTTACTTGAATTATCAAAGTTGCCAGTTTGACAGCAACTAAGGCCATGTTCAGATGACGAGCGCTCAACGCGCGTTTTGCTAACGCGCGTTAGCATGTGTACTCCTAGAACAAATTACATGTAGTTGTAAACGCGCGTTAGCAAAACGCGCGTTGAACGCTCGTCATCTGAACATGGGCTAACTGTCTAAACTTTTATGATGAAATAGAAATAACTCCCAAATTTTTTATGGCTGATTTCCTCAAAAGAATTTGACTTATATGGATGTTCAGGGATATGTCTTTAGAAAGATAAAGTAAGTGAATTTTCATACTCATATAATAATGTGGTATCTAGGGACCAAATCATGTACCTGTATAATATATTGTTACGTGTTAGGGTTCGATTTATTTGAGAGAGAAGCCTTTTGACGTGTTAAAGAGACTTTATTAAAACCACTATTAAAATCACAATATAACTCTGAATTACAATCCTTAAAGGTCGCCGAGGTCGCTAGGTTGATCGCTGATATCACTTCGATGTTTATCTCACTATAGCTCAAACTAAACTGTACTCTGCGGACCGCGAGACGCTCTATTTATACTCATATAATTATTATTCCTACATTTCTATAACCTACGATAAAACACGAGAGTCGTCTCGTAAAGACGCTAATAAAAATAATCGAAGTTAATAATAATTAGGCAACAACCAATCGATATCCGACACTATGAATATAGAGATAAGGTCCATTATTCCTTACCTCAGGAGATCGATAAGAAGTGTATGTGTATTTGTGTGCGCAGATAAGGCTTGAAGATTATTATTCGTAAAAATATTCTGAGAAATTTAAATTTAAGTAATTCATTTTCTTTATGCCTCGAATATAACTGCAAATTAATAAAAAAAAATGTAATTATCTTTCTTATACCTCTAGAAATTAATATTTTTATAATTGTTTATAACAATTATAAAAATATTAATTTCTAAGGAACTTCGTTTTATAGTATGAAATAAAAAATCTTGAAAAGCACCCCACGCTTTTTTACTATTAAAGTTTTTTATTTTTTAAATTATATAAAATTTAAAATATATATATATATAATTTTGGCCTGACCTTATTTCTGGCCCATCACAGGGCCTGGCCGAACGTGGTCAAAACGAAACGTCAGACAATCAGAGGTAAGTAATACCTTTAAATAAGTTATCGCGTTAATTCCCGTAAAATAAATAATAATTATTATGTCATGGAACGCGAAAGTTTAAAAAATTATTTTCTTTTTTTTTAATTTAACCAAATACAAAATCGTAAACCATAATTTTTTTTGCTTACACAAGACAAAAACTTGTCATTGACGATTTTTTTAATAAAACTCAACTACAGCCAAGTAAGCAAATCACATGTACACTTATTTAGTACGTGATACACCACACTGCCTTATTTTCAAGTATGAATAGCAAAAGCCCTTTATCCTGAAGATGCTGAGTATAATCGGATCAGTTTATTAAATTATTGTCTTAAATCGGGAACTGCCTTGAATTGAAATGACAGCCTTCACGCTGTCGTGTTTCGTTGGTGAGTACAAGACCGGAGGCCCAATGATGCAGAAGCATTAGTAGACCGCCATAGTGTGGGTCACCATGCTACATTGTTGCATTGTCTGCATTGGCAGTGAGTATGGTGACCACCACTCCTAGATTCTGCTTATGCTTTCCATCAGGCAGAGTAGAGTCATTTTGGCAGGATCAAACATAAAAAAAATGATAAGTGTGCGAAATTTAAACTCATGTTACGTTTTAAAGTGGGTGAAAGTTACGTTCAAAGATTTCGTTAGATAGACACATACATACCCATCAAGCTAATAAATACATGTTATATATAAAGTATTATTTAGGAATCAAGTCAATACGTGACGTCAATATAGAAGTACGAATCACTTTTTTTAACCCGATAGTACTCACAAAACAATAAATGTTTTAGCATTCATAATAAAAGAAGGGTGCCTTTACATTCAGCGTCACTACATTCATAGTACAAACCGTAGCTTTTGTTCTCTCGTTCACTTATACGGAAATCTATTTATTACAAAGCTCTAACATTTCGTGTATGTGAAGGCAATAGAGCTTTGTTGGCATTTTATAGACACACTAACCTTTGACAAATTGCATTGTTTTTTTAGAATAGTTTATTTAATAGTACATTATTGCAAAGGCCGGGAAATAGGCAATTGCAGGTCGAGTATGAGTTTGAAGACCGAGCCGTAGGCGAGGACTTCACTAATACGAGACAGGCAATTGCCATTTCCGCCGAGGCATATATAGTGCTTTTCTCAAAAGAATGCAGGGAAATAAAACATAATTTTATATTTAATTTAATTAATATTAAAAGTTACATTACTCATATTGAGGCAATTACTAAAAGAAAATCTTAAATCTGGTGGAGTACAATCAATTTCCATTTCATTCTCTGAACTGTTGGAACTCATTTTAATTATTCAATTTACATTTATTAAATATTTAAACAACAAATCAAGACGATTTTTCAGCTTTGCCGCCGATTTTCTATTTATCATCTGTGCCGAAAGGCAAACGCATTTACGCATACAGCCACGTGAACGCAATTTGTACTAAGCAAAGAGATTTTGGTATGCCAAGAATGTTACAAGAGATCCAATCAAAGAGTATATAATAACCCCAGCACGCCGTTTCATACAAGATTGCTGGAGCGTTGTAATGTTCCAAATTCAAAAAACGCTCCTGCAATGGATTTATTTTTCGCTGTCCGTAAATTAGATACTTCGCGTGATCTTTTTTCGAAAATAATGACAATACAGATTATAATAAATTATTCGTTCACGAAATAATTAAATAAATATTTCGGACATTTTTTTTGTAAATACATACATAGAAAACATCCAAACTCCCAAAAAACAAATATTTGCAGATCAAAAAAAATATTTGATCTACACGGGATTCAAACCCGAGACCTTACATGATTCTCATACGCTACCATTTTGACACCGAGGCGTCAATCTTACGTTGTGGACGTTTTTTGCCGGCTAGGGTACCCCTCCGCAACGCCCCATAAGGAACTTCGTTCCAAAAAATATTTTTGTTTTGTATTTTGAACATAACTTTGGTACTAGCAGCATCGGATTATTGTAAACAAAAATTCGTGCAGTTTATTTTTCACCCTATCAATAGGGTGGGAAAATTATTACGCTAATTCAAAATAAGAAATCATCAACCTACTTTGTATGAAATAACCAACCAAGGCACTAAAGTCTTGTCAAATTCGGGTTTGGGAACGAGCACGACAGTAGCAAACGTAACTTTCGGGGCGTTTGTCAAACAATGAATATTTATATTATTTTATATAATGTAAAGTAAATTAACAATATATAGAAAGACAATTAATGGTATTTTTAGAGGCATTTGTTACAAACAGTAATAAGAAAAATGAATGTTATTATGAAAACTGGTTATGAGAGTGTAAAACACAAAATAAATTTCCAGCCCCAAACTATGCTGAAAGGAAATAAATAAATAAAATTTATTTAATTAATACTGTAATTTAAGGTTATGTCCGATATCATTAACTTTTTTCATTTTTACAGTAGCTGTCATTTTTATTCTTTGATCTAATTTCCAGACCGCTTTAGGAAAAACATAAAATTTACACTGACTATAATTTCTGCTGTTATTTTTGCAGTTTACATTACAACAACACTAATTAGTCATTTTTTAAGGAACATTGACAAGTTTCACTACGCCCCTATTGTTGTAGATTTCTGCCACGGCATGCGCTGTGATCGTTTCCTTTACCCCCGCCATACAATCCCGATATTATTTTAAGTGATTTAGCATAGATCATCACTTAAACCATAGGCAACCGCACAAGTTAAAACAATATTAAGATCTGTCTACTTTCAGATTTGATTGTTCTTATCTTGTGCCATTACTTCTATATACACCTATACAAGGTAGACAACACGGGACGGTATATTATTGTGGTCAGCAGCCGCTTATGTTCACACTTGGTTAAACGCAGGCGAAAACAACTTTTGTACTTTTTCACCCTGCCACAGCTTGCCAAGCACACGTTCTCTATTACTCGAAACTCGCTCTCTCCATTATCTCCACGACCGAATTTGTTTTAAATTTCGTTGCAACTTTAAAAAAATGTGTATTTAGCACTCGGCCTGTAAAAGTTTGTTGTCATTGCACGAATTTTTTGTTTTATAAAAAAAGCTGTTTGTGTGCGAAATTTTGGAATCTACTTTTGGAAGTTTATTCATTTGCTGTATGACGATTTTTGGGAAACCTATCAAGTAATTACTTTTGGAGGGCAAATCTATATATATAAAAGAGTAAGGTGACTGACTGACATACCCAGAGATCAACGCACAGCCCAAACCGCTGAAGCTAAAATCCTGAAATTTTGCATTTATATAACGTAAGTGAGCACTAAGAAAGGAATTTTTGAAATTCCACCCCTAAGGGGGTAAATCAGGGGATGAAAGTCTGCGTGAGCGAAGCCGCTTGTAAAAGCTAGTGTTCTTATAAAAATCTTGTTTATCTGATTTACAGCCATTACTAATCACTGATCAATTATATCATACCCAATATATAAACGTTCGTAAACTATTGTAAGAAACTAAATTGTCTCAAATAAATAAATAAATAAATATTTCGGACATCTAACACACAACGCCATCAAAAGTAATGATGTAGAGTTTAAATAGAGTTGGTATAATTAAAATACACCTAGGTCTTTTAAAAACATTAAAAGGGTAGTGAAGACTATTTTTCGATTAGATAGTCCTTCAGTGAAATGCATTTTATTTTTTGGTTATTTTCGTGGCTTAGAATGCAAATCTTTGTCAAAATCCCTACACCTATGTAACTAACCCTGTTAACACCTGTCAACTATTGAAAAAAAATTATTTAGATGAAATTGACATTTATTTATTAATAACGGGTAGCAATATACTTCGGAAATTTAAACGACCCGTGTCGCCGACACGACTTTAGCTGTTTATGTTTCAATGAATTTGATCCTCCTAACCTAACAATCTGTGCACTCCTAAACTTCAACGGTCAATAGAAAAACTATAAGACTGCCTAGATGGCGTAGGTAGTGTTGCCCACAAGACCAGTCTTGGTCTTGCGCAAGAGTCTCGCAAGTCTCGCAATTACTTACTCGCTCTAACGTTACTTTAAATCTTGAACAACTTAACAGAGTATGTTAATTCAAGCTCTAAAAGTACCTACTTTAGTAACGTTTAATAAATAGCAATAGGCTAATAGGTAATGGCGAGACTTGCAAGACTCTTGCGCAAGACCAAGACTGCTCTTGTGGGCAACACTAGGCGTAGGCGACTGCTGTGCTTGAGGTCTCGGATACTATTCCCGGGCCAGACCAAATGTTTATATGCTCTGCAATATTATTTGTTTCGGTGTTTGAGTGTATTATATTATATGTATGTATGTATTTACAAAAAAAAATGTATATAAGTATGTATTTCTATCAGATACATGGTACTTGTAGTAGAAGCACTGCTTAGTTTGGGACTAGATGGCATTGTGTGAATGTGGTAGAATGTTATTGTTATATATTTAACGCGAATTAATCCCGATATCCATACATCTAACATGTAATAATTGTATGTATACATATTTCTTACGCACGTAATGTAACAGTGATCTCAGTAAAAAGATGCATAATGACGTCATCATATAAAGAAGCAAAAATACCGCTAACGCAATTCGTCATGTCATTATGCAAGAAAGGGCGAACTTTACGAGTATAATAACGTGAGAGTTCTGACTCGGTGTGCCTTGTGAATGGTGGTACGTTCTTTATTGTGCCGTGTTTTATGAGAACGATTAACCTTTTAATGTTAGCCGACCGCTCGATATGAAAACCCCTATCGAAAACTGCCCCGTTACTATTTATTCGCGAAATTCCATTCAATCCAATCCATTTACAAGCATAAACATTAAATTAGGTTCATAGCTTATTAATACGACTTTTAGACTCCATTTGAATGAAAGGAGTATAGAGTAAAAGTAGAGTCATCATCATTCATCATCACCATCTTCCTAAATCCTAGCCTTAAATATTCCCATGATTATTTGGGGTCGGCTACTAGTTCAACCGGTTTTACCTGAATATCAGTTTTTCCACGGAGCGACTAGCATTGGACCTCCGCAACTCTGAGGGTGAACTAAATTCGAAGGTTGAACTAGTTGTCAGTATATTTGAGGCCCTGAATTCCCAATACCGATTACCTTATGTTCATGACAACCGGGACCGACAGCTTAACGTACTCTTCCAGATACGGGCGGGAAATACCGCCATCTTCCAAACTCCGGGCAGCTATTAAGAATTTCTTGTAAGAAAAACCCAACAACAGTCCGATTTGGGAATCGAACCCGAGACCTCTTGATCGTCAGTCGCTTACGCTAACCGCTAGACCAACGAGGCAGTTGAACACTTAAAAATTACAGAATTTATAGTAATAATGTTCTCCTAGCCGATATCGGCCACGGCGGCCAGTCTCAACGGAGACCAGCCAACTACGCAGGAGATAGTATAGTGCACAAGTGTGCGCAAACACAGGTGCACTCTCTGTTCCCTCTCTCTCACAATCCGATGGGACGGTTAACCGACACGACCGGGGAGAGATCAGGCGCAGGACCGACATCTTTACGTGCTCTCCGAGGCGTTAAGGGTTCAGACCCCAACTTCCAAACTCCGAGCTGTTATTAGGTATTTCTATAATCAGAAAAACTTAATAACACTTTTGGCCCGACCCGACATTTGAACCCGAGACCTCTTAATCGGCAGTCGCATACGTCAACCGCAAGACCAACGAGGCAGTTTTACAGAATTTACCTTGGCATTAAATATTAAGTTTTTATGATGAACATACACGGCCTGATGTCCGAGATTCTCCACTAAGTTCGAGTACAGTATCTCTAGGAGAAATATCGGATAACTATTAGAAAACATTATTGGAATATAAAACAAAGTAGATTTACCATTAATAATTAATATGCTCGCAATATTATACTTATAGCTATTTTACACAGTGGGTCTAGTGGTCAGTGGCCTTGACTGCTAAGTCAGAGTTCCTGGGTTTAACTTTCTTTTTTATGGGCAAAGATACTCTGTTTTGCTCAAGGGAAAGCATAAGTAGAATCCAAGAGTGGTGGTCACCACACTTATTGCAAATGCAGACAATGCAACAATGCAGCATGGTAACCCACGCTATAACTGCCTATCCAAATTCAACTTTATCGTCTGCGGTAGATCACATCCATCATTTTAAATTATTTAAAAGCCACAAACCACTCTCTTTGAGAACTTCAAATTACAAATTCAATTACAAATTTCAATTACAATACATAAAAAAACAAGAAATCATATCATCGACAGTCTTTACTAGTTCCCTGCTGTACATATGTATTTTCTTAAATATCATATAAAAAAATTGCAATAAATTTAGTAAACAATTATATTTACAATTAAAATAACAACATTATTACCGAAAATTAACTAATATGTCTAAAACTATGGCTAACAATATACAGAAGACGGCGGTCACATTTAACAAATTATGCGCTGCAACATGTGTAAATATTTAATTTCAATTGCCGCAAGCAAACCTGCAGTACTCATAAAGCTGTTTGTAATTAAGTGCAAAAACTAGGCACTATTTCTGTTTCTAAGCTGTTTCTTAAATAAATATACATATTATGCAAGAAACTGAAGAAACATATGAACCACAGTTTTATTTAAAAAGGAAACCATTAGAAACTTCTTCGTCGAAAATAATTAATTATTTTGTCAAATCATAGTTATTTGTTATACAAGAGTCCAAAGTTGCTTTTTAACCGCGTGCTCAATTTTGAATCACGAGCGTAGCGAGTGATTCAAAAATTAGCATCCTGAGCGTCAGCGAGGGAATCAAAATAGCACGAGGTGAAAAATCTTTGCACTCGAGTGCAACACGTAACTTTTCATTCCACCTCAGCGAGGAAACAACTAAATGCAAAAAAAGCATTAACAATCACAAGATACTTTTATTTCAGTTTAGGTATTAATGTTTATTAGGTACTACATTATGATAGGTAAGTATTACAGATTTATTTTTAAATTATTTCAAAAATACTTAGGTACTCGCTCAACCCCGCGGAGTTACCCGCGATTTTTGTCGTACCGCGAGTTACACCGCGGGACAAAGCTAGTCTAAGAAAAGTAGCCTTAGTTATACCTTAGATTATCAGCTATCTGCCCGTGAAAGTTTTTTTTTTTTTTTTATGTATGGCTCGCCAAAATGACTCTACTTTGCCTGATGGAAAGCATAAGCAGAATCCAAGAGTGGTGGTCACCATACTCACTGCGAATGCAGACAATGCAGTATGGCGACCCACACCATGGCGGCCTAGTGATGCTGCTGCATCTTTTAGTCTAGTCAATAAGTATGGAACTTGTTGACTAGACTATTTGGGCCTGTCCTGTCCTGTCAAAATTAGTCCAGCCATTCCAGAGATTACCCGGAACAAACAGACAGACCGACCGACTGACAGACAGACAGACAATGTAACAGAAATTGTAAAAAAAAATATTTTAGTATATATACCGTGTATACATACATATGCATTTCGTAAAAATCGATTATTTCAATATTACAAACAGACATTTCAATTTTATTTATTTGTATGGATGTATAGATAAATTAAGAAAAAATAAAGTTACGTTGCTATAGTTACTTAAGAAGAAAATGGTGCGGCCACAGCAAATAAAAAAACTACACCAAGAAGGTTCCGAGTCTAAGTTTTTAACAAATTATAAAATATTGTATGATTAATTCGGCACCATGGAGGTGAAGTAAATAGGTTTAATGATGTTTTGAATTCACAAACTTAGTGCACCCGAGCGATGTTCTAAATTCAATTTACTTTATTCTCTAGAGGATAAAAACGGCTTTTACACTCGGATATCGAAGGGCAAAAATACTCTTTACGAGCTGGTGGGATGAAAAAATTATTATTGTTTTTGAAAAAAAAGGGAATCTATTTACCAAAAAACACTTACAGTTTTGTAAGTTATTTACTTTAAGGATTGAAGACAAGCTGCAAGTCTGCTGAGAATACTCCCGCAGCCATTTTATTTGGTCATCGATAAATAAATAATTAACGTAATAGAAAACAATTCTTACAAAAAATGTAATGTCTAAAAAGATAACTCGACATTATCGATATTTCCATCAAGAACATAATTCAGATGAGAATCACATAACTCTGATGTAGCCCAGAGAGAGTGATACTGGGGTCACTGTTCACAGACGAGAATCTTCACAGAAACTCGGTTCTTTTTTTGTTGTTTCACCAGTGAGGTTACCGGAGATCAAACCTCATGACTCGGGGCGAAGAGACTTACCATCATTGTGTGTAACCCTTGACCATACAAAGACAATACTTTAACTCCTCAAGAGTCCGTTATTGCTAATTTTAAACAGTATGAAAAAAGGGTATAGGCCTCACCTATACTAACTAACGCATCATTAATTTATTTTCTGTCACAGGTGAATCGGACCTTACATAATCGACCAATAAAAGCATATTACTTATGAACACCCGTGTGTGCAGAAATCGCTCGAGGGATAAAAACTCATACACGTAATGAAGTATTAATCTGTAATCTACGCAATGTACAACATTTTACAAAAGAAAATTATTTTCAGTTTACGTACGCTTAACAGCATGATTAAACATACAGCTGTAGGTACTAAACAAATTTTCATGATATTGCACTGTTATAAAATCGTAAATTGTCCTGTAATTCCTTGGAGAGTCCGCTACAACGAAGCGACTTAATTTGTTTTTGATGAATACTGCCTGATCACGTTGTTCTTGTCAAATCATGCGGTTAATGAAGTTTCTTTACCCCTTTACATCAACCAGGCTACAGATTACTCTCTTCTATAAAAACGAGATACTTAAGAAATTTTATATCCTTCATTTTTTTGGAACGAAGTTCCTTATGGGGCGTTGCGGAGGGGTACCCTAGCCGGCAAAAAACGTCCATAACGTAAGATTGATGCCTCGGTGTCAAAATGGTAGCGTATGAGAACAATGTGAGGTCTCGGGTTCGAATCCCGTGTAGGATCAAATATATTTTTTATCTGCAAATATTTGTTTTTTGGGAGTTTGGATATTTTCTATGTATAATATGTATGTATTTGCAAAAAAAATGTCTGAAATATTTATTTATTTCGTGAACGAAATTTTTTTATAATCTGTAAGTTGCATGTAACAAGTACGGAGTACCTAACTCTATACAGAACTTGTTTCAGTAGAGATTAATAGGTGGCAGCACAAGTTTAGTTATTTTTTTTTATCGTTAAAAAATCATAATAAAAACTGTATACCTGAATAGTTATTTTCTTTATACCTCGCATAGAACTTTTATATATTACTAGCTGAGCCCGCGACTTCGTCCGCGTGGAACAGTGACTTTGGGTAGCAGATTTAATTAGTAAGGCTAATATTATTTTAAAAATAAGACACACTTTTCACTGTTAAAAACATATTTAAGTATTTATATCTTAATATATATAAATCTCGTGTCACAATGTTTGTCCTCAATGGACTCCTAAACCACTTAACCGATTATAATAAAATTTTCACACCATGTGCAGTTCGATCCAACTTGAGAGATAGGATAGTTTAAATCTGAAATTATATCACCATTTTTTTTATTTCACTTTATACGAAGCGAAGCACGTACTGGGCAGCTAGTAAGTACATAAAATAAAAAGTATTTTGTATGAGCTTATTTCGACATTCGACATGGCCAAGGCTTTCAACCTGTTCTTTCACCGTTCGCTTCTCTCCGAGCTCTAAGCATTCGGTCTGCCTCCTAGAGTCGTCTCTAGATTGACTCTTTTCTTCATCAGCGCCTTCGAATTCGGGTTCTTTGCGACGGACGGCGCGGCCTCTGTTTTTCTGGAGGTAAACGCTAGCGTACCTCAGAATTCGGTCCTGTCGCCCAAGATGTTTCTTCTGCATGTCAATGACATATTAGCCCTTGGCAATATACATTGCTAGGTTTGAACCGCATTTCACAATAGGGTGATGAGAATTTGGTCGAGTTCAACGTTAAGAAAACATAGGTGTGCCCTTTCTCTACCAAAAAGTCTCCGTTTCTTCCCCTCCCCACTCTTCAGAGCACTCAACTGCCACTACGGGATAAGCGCGGTGTCCTGGGCATGGATATTTGCCGAGACCTCAACCCACGGAAGTACATCGAGGGCACCACTAAGGCGGCCTGAACAGGGTGAGACGATTCTTCCCGCCCGAGCATATGTGTCTCCTTTATAAGACCCTGGTTCGCTCGTCCGTACTGTTCTCATCTTTGTGATGGATCCACGCAGTATTTGCTTGATGTTCTCGATCGGTTGCAGCGGCGAGCAGTCCGCATGATCAACAGTCCTGATACCACAGAGTCCCTTGGGCCTCTGCAGTTGCGGAGTTGCCTCTATGGCAATCCTCTACCGGTTTACCATGGAGAGTGTTCTGAAGAGTTCTTCCAACTGATCCCACCTTCTCCCTTACTCTACAGAACAACACGTGCTGGCCTTGGAAGTCACCGCCTCAGTCTTAGAAATACGCTCTCGAACCAAACGGTTTGGTTCTGCATTGTCTGGGTTCGCAGCGAGTACGGTTGCCTCCACTGTTGGATTCTGCTTGAGTTTTCCCTCAGGCTGAGCAGATTCTCAATTTTTTCAATTTTATCAACTACGTTTTTTGATTTGCCATCTTTTGCCAAAATATAGAGATTTAGCGGATTTGATACACGTGATTATGCTGCCCATGGGAAAAACATGTTTTTTTTCTAAATGAACTGCAACTTTAAGCGTCTGTCTTTGGGCTTTGATAATTGTTATTGCAAAATTTGTTTTCAGTGGAAACTACATTCTTTAAATTGAAATTGCAAATAAGTTTGAATTATTGGAATAAATGTACTTAAAACATTTTCTCCTTTTGCCATTCCATGCATCATGATTGTAGCTTTTACAATGTTATACCCCAGATGTGTATTTAAATAGCTTTGGCGCTCAAGATTTCCCATTAATAGGACTGGAACATTAAGTTTCAGTCTCAACTTATGGTAAGGCGCTCCTGATAATTCTAAAGAGTTGAGAAACTCTATGCATAAGCTATGATATGACTGGTTCAGTGTCCCTTGCATTTCTTAAGAGGTATTCGATAACATCTTCCTCCACGTCTGACATGATCCGTTCGTTTAATTGATAACTGTCTCATTAGTCGGCGGATCAGAATAGTTATTATTTTTAGATCATCTGTGCCATCATATACCAGAACTCACGTCTTACTGTAATCATGTCGATACTGTCAGTTGGCATACAATCTTCTCCGATTTTTAGAAGAGCATTTGCATATTGACACTGCTCATAAATAATTGTGAAGTTGTACTCGCATAATTGTAATAAGACAAAACTTTGTAACATGTACCCATAGTACATATGTTTCATACAGGCATTTATTTCATCTTGCGGCGTACCCCTTTTCCTTTTTTTTGTGCATAAATCCCCCCGGATCCTTTTCTGTCGGATTTTTTCACGAAGAACATTAACTGAATAAAGAAAATATCATGTAAACAAATCTAATCGCAGTGAATAATAACGAATTTGTAGTGGCAAAATTCAACATCCGCATGCGGCACAGTCGTCTGCCCTCGCGTGTCTGCCCGTTCGGGTAAGCACACTCAGGCATATTGTGATAACTTAGTAAATGTTACATCAGAATAGCTCTAATATTTTGTCTCCTGTCGCAAACTTATGAAGCATTTTCACAAACCTTGCATAACACTGAAAGAATTTTTCAAATTGGACCAGTAGTTCCTGAGATTAGCGCGTTCAAACAAACAAACAAACAAACTCTGCAGCTTTATAATATTAGTATAGATATATATATATTAGCTGACCCACGCAACGTCGTTTGTGTCTCATATTGCCCGTAGCGTGATAAATTACCCCCGTTTTTGAAACATTCTTCATTGGTGCTCCGCTCCTATTGGTCTTAGCGTGATGATATATAGCCTGTAGCCTTCCTCGATAAACGGGCTATCTAACACTGAAATATTTTTTCAAATTGGACCAGTAGTTCCTGAGATTAGCGCGTTCAAACAAACAAAAACTCTTCAGCTTTATATATTAGTATAGATGTATTTATTATACTCTTCTAAGATCTAATACTCATAATCAACAACACATTTATTTGGATAAAGACTAATATTAGGTATTATGTTGATAAAAACTCTTTGACAAATAACTCAATAATAGGTACCAACTCTTAGCGTCTTATACTCGTGATAACTTCTAAACGAAATGTCCGAATGGGGTGAAACAAAAAGTATTTTACTTCTACATAAATACCCTTGATAACATAATGCTTTATTTGCATAAGGATTAATATTACGATACACATTTAATGTAGTTTCTTTCTTCAGACGATTTAATAATTTTTTTTAACACAAAAGCGGTTATTGTGTCTAAACCATGATAGTTATATATATGCTCTCGCGGACTTTTTTGTAGATCTTAATGGGAGCTACAAACCCGTAATACATGATTTTGTTCTGTTTTCAATACTTTTGGCAGCGCATGCAAAAGTTAGTTTTCGATTTCACACCTTGGGTTACAAAATAGCAATTTTCTTACGGATCTCTAATTTTTTTGAAAATAAAATATAGCCTATACCCTTCCTCGATAAATGGACTATCCAACACTGAAAGAACTTTTCAAATCGGACCAGTAGATCCTGAGATTAGCGCGTTCAAACAAACAAACAAACAAACTCTTCAGCTTTATATATTAGTATAGATTAGTATAGATTATAAATCATTTTAGGTACCTAAAATCTGTTTGAAGTCGGTGCCAAGTGACTATTGCTTAGACTTTTGTAATTGTTCGTTTATATTCTTTTTGGCTTAGCACCGACTTCAAACAGATTTTAGGTACCTAGCACACATTATAATACTACTATTTAAATGAATAAAGAATTAGGTATAGGCAATTTATGAAGAACCAGTTTATTTTGCGCTTTTAAGTGTTTTTTGGCAGAGGGATTTCTTTGGATGTTTTTTGGAAGTCGGTTTTTTTTTTATAAAAAGTTTTTATTTTTCATTTTTAGTGCAAACAATCGTAGGTAAGTAGTAAGTTGAACTATTTCATCGAATTTCATCATCAAGAATACAAATTAAGGTCTATACGTACGTGTAATATAAAAATCATCCTCTAATCCCTTACTGTTGAAGAGTTTAACCTTCTATCATCAGCTCACCTAAATAACTTGAAAGTATACGACTGAAGGTCTTTAGATACGTATGAAATTGAAAGATTTATCCTTCAACTCCTAACCGTTAAGGAGTTGTGTCTTACATTATCAGCTCATCATCATAAAATGATGACTATCAGACGCAAATATTGGTGTAACTTCAGAAAATATACGAAGAACATAGTATGTGCCTATAAAAAATTAGGGCTCCTCTCGATTTCCCTGGGATCACATCGTCAGATCCTGATATGCTATCAATGGGACCACCTCGGGACCATACCCTTTCGAACACAAAAAAAAATTTCAAAATCGGTCCACAATTGACGGAGTAATCAGTGAACATACATAAAAAAAAAAACATACAGTGAAACATAGAACCTCCTCCTTTTTGGAAGTCGGTTAATAAGTCTCGTGTCACGTCGTTACTCAGGATAAGTCCGAGATCTCTAACCGATTTTCCTGTTTCTTTTCCTGAATTGTTTATTATGCTGGCGGGTGAATAGCTAACATCACGTTTAGACCAATACGATCCGAGCATGATTAAAAAGAGATGCAGACTAATCTCGTCGAAGGATCTATGTCTCTTCAATATATGTCTATAGATACCTATGAAGATATATACGTATACGGTATACCTAAAATGCTGGTTAGATTAATACCGAGTACACTTTCCTATAGGTAGCCAAACTTCATTACGGCCAACATGTTCAATTATCGAACAGTTATACATGCATAGGTAGCAAAAGGACATCGGGCTGGCAAGCACTGATATCGCGTATGCATGCTACATGTCCACAGTTATAGTGACAGTAGACTCTACAGACACAACGAAAATTACCATTTTCAATCCCTTTAAAATTAATGTACTACATACCATTTCTTGGTAACACAAAAGTAACATAATTATAATAAGATAAATTAATAAGGGATATTTACTATAAAAAAACCGGCTAAGTGACGCATAGAATAAGGTTCCGTAGTCATCCATATTGGCACGTGGATTTAGAAGGCGGGGTTTTCTATTTATTACTGTGAATAATGTTTACTTTACTTACTATTTATTTTCGAACGAAGTTTCCAAGTAAGCGCATTTTACAAGTTAGGCCTCTATAACTTCTGAACTAATAAAGTTTTCTAACCTGGTATAGGTTTCTTTCAAAGTTCATCACATGGACTAACATCATAATTTTTTTTAGATTTTTCGAGCCCGCCGTTTAGCTTTTAGAGGAGGGGAACCCTATTTTACCAAACTCCTAAATGTTTTTAAAATACCTATCTAATGTTTTTTAGACGCGAGAAAAAAAAACATCCCCGCTTTACGTGCAGAGGAGGTACCCGAAAAATTTTATTTTTGTGATTTTAGGATTCCTTACGCCAAAAGGAAGAAACGGAACCCTTATAGGATCACTTTGTTGTCCGTCTGTATGTCAAGACCCTTTTTCTCAGGAACGCGTGGAGGTAGCAATCTGAAATTCATATCAGATACTCAGGTCTATTGTCCCTTGGAGTTGTGATGTGTTTTTACGTGTTGAAAACGGGCCACGGTCCGTCACCCTACCGGAGTTTGCGACGGGGCGGTGTGTCGTAATCGAACCGACTAAAACCACACGGTGTGCCACTCTGCGCCTGAGAAGGGAGAGATCCGGGAACTGCTGACATTAACACATCCGGACCCCTCCCAGTGCCTGCTCGCACTGAAGGGTGCACCCCTCTGCTGCTAAATCTCGATTTAGGCGACGTACGGCACACGCGTACTCAGCTGGCTGATTGGATTGTTTTCTTTTTGTATTTGAGCTGCCAAGATGACTCTGCCCTGCCTGATGAAAAGCACAAGCAGAATCCAAGAGTGGTGGTCACCATCCTCAATGCGAACAAGGACAGTGCAGCATGGTGACCAGCACTATGGCGGCCTAGTGAGATACTTTTTCACGCCCCGCTTAAAGGACCCGGGATCATAGTCATCCATCGTATAATAGGCACACACATCAAAAGTGTCTAGGGATCAAGCATTTTTATGCGGATTTCTTGAGATTGAGATGTGGCTTTGGCCCTGGCCTGCTCAGTCGCCAGACTTGAACCCGATTGAGCATGCATGGGATATGCTACAGAGAAGAGCTCTGCCGAATATGGAGGGTATCCAGTCGCAAGAAGACCTTTTTTTGTTGTTGCAACGAACATGGGCGGCCATTCCACAGCGTGATTTGGATGAACTCATTTTGAGTATGCCAAACCGATTCTTGTGTTGTTAGTGTTCGCGATTATTAATTGTTTAAGTTACCTAAACAAATTTTAAAGAAAACTGTTATTTCAGTCTTTTTTTCGAACTTTAATGTTAGTGGTTCAAATGTCAAAAATCCCTTTATTAGGAAAATGGCAAATTTCTTTATTAATGCAAAGGTGACTTGGTTTATCGTTACTGTGACAAACGAAAACACTTTATTTGATGAATCCTTAAAGAAAATTTTAATTAATATCAATCAGGAGAAAAGTTATTGCAAAAATATATGTTGATCCCTAGAGACATATGTTGATCCCTAGACACTTTTGATGTGTGTATTTACCTATGAAATTGCCGTTTTGTATGCAATAAGTGAAAGTACTTATTTTTTCATACTTTTTTATTTCTGTTATTCGAAGTAATCACCCATGCAATCGACGCATCTTTGCCAACGCATTGGCAGTTTATTGATGCCCTTCTTGTAAAAATCAGCTGGAAAGGAGGCAACAAACTCTTCAAAGGCATTTTGTACTGCCTCTCGGGAATTGAATTTTTTACCCACTAAAAAGTTGTCTAAATTTTGGAAAAAGTAATAGTCGGTAGGTGCAAGGTCTGGTGAGTATGGCGGATGAGAGTGAGCTTCCAACCCCAGCTCTTGCAGCTGCTTCACGACCACGCGCGACCCCATACTGCGCAACAGACAGTCTCCAAGCTGCAATACAAATACACTTTTTTTTGTAAATACATACATATTATACATAGAAAACACCCAAACTCCCAAACAAATATTTGTAGATCATACGAACATTTTGGTCCGACCCGGGAATCGAACCCGAGACCTCATGATCACCAGTCGCACACGCCAACCGCGAGACCAACTAGTCAGTCTTTATTACAAACCTTTTCTGCAACATAAGATGTTACGCTTATTACTTTTTAACCGACGTCCAAAAGGAGGAGGTTCTCAATTTCATCGGTTTTTTTATGTATGTACATTGATTACTCCGTCAATTGTGGACCGATTTTGAAAATTATTTTTGTATTCAAAAGGGTATGCTCCCCATGTGGTTCCATGACCACCATATCAGGATCTGATGATCCCAAGGAAATCGAAGGAAACCCTCAAATTCATGTGAGCGCCTGCAATGAAGTTAAGAGCAATTGTCTGCATGCCTTCATATTCTGTAGACATCATTTAATTTCATCAATATATAGTCCATTTGAGATTTTATTACAAAAAATTACCTGAAGTTTTTTCGATTCTATACAGTATGTATGTTACCTTTAGTCGTATTCTTTCAAGTTATTTAGGTGAAATAATGATGAGAGGCTTGAGAAAGACTAAAATGCGAAAAAAAATACTTCCTTTTAAAAACCGAATTCAAAAACTAAAAAGTATAAAATAACTTAATTTGTATGTGCTACCTATTCATAGGTTTGAAGTCGGTGCCAAGCCAAAATGTAATAGTAGGTACCGCACTCGCCGCGCGTGACCTTGAGCGGGATAGCTGCTCTTCGCGTAGAACAAAACAACCGAAGCGTCGGTGACGTCGTTGACGTTCGTTTGAAATATAGCGAGTGTACCTACTATTACATTTGGCTTGGCACCGAATTCAAACCTATGAATAGGTAGCACATACAAATTAAGTTATTTTATACTTTTTAGTTTTTGAAGTCGGTTTTTTTAAACGAAGTTTTTAGATACCTATTCTTTTAAATAAACTTCGAAATTCAAATAAATTACATATTTGTTCAAAATAATGTACCTAACACAAAAACTTGGACGCAAATAATTTGTGAAATGCCACATGGACATCAGATGTCCACATCGCGGTGTTTAATTTTACGGTTTCTCGCACACAATATTTATATAATCAGCGCTGCCTCGGTGCAACACCAACTTGTTTATTCATAAACGAAAATAGTCACTAACTTTGTCCTTTGCGGTGCCTATAAGTTTTTCATACCTTTTTCCTATGTAGATTGCCCAGAACAAACAATGTTTTAGCAAAATGGCGTATGAAGCGTTAAATTATAATAAAAAGCGTTATTATTAACTGACGTAGCTACATTTTAAATCATTAATTTAAATGCAATTAGTCATGCAAAACCTGGCTAAAAACAATATCAACAACATAAGCAATATTCAATTTTACCAGCTGACCCACTAAGAATCAGTGATTCATTCGACTTAAAAGCCTTCAGCTGTAGTTCGACTCGTACATTAGAAATTAAAGAGCAAACACTAACTGTATTTTCCAATTACGGACACGTCGAAGAGTTAAAAATTATTCCTTAGACTTCAAACATATTAGAAAAAGTAGCGATATCTACTTTAAACTGATTCTTAAGATACATCTTGTGATGAATGAAATCACTACAGTTAACTACCGTATCGCGATAGGCTATGTAACATAATACTTTACGAAGAATGTATTTTATAAAAGAACTCAATTACCAAAAACAAGTAATAAAATAATAAATAAAAGCTTTTTTCAATTATTAAAAAAAACTAAAACACGCTTACTTGGCGCAAAGACACTACCAGTTTTGGGAAAACAATTAACAATAACTATAAATTCTCAAAATTTAACAAACCCCCGACATAATAACCTGAGTTCCCTTTAAAAATGGGACTAATCCCGCCCACACGCCCACCACTGTAACTCCTGTGCACCAGGATCAACAGCGGTGACCCACGAAAACACCGAGTTATGACACTCGGGAAGTCCCAGGAAAAATTTAACTGTCTTGGAACCCGCAACGAAATTAATCAGAAGAAAACTGGAGGAGGTGGAAATATAATAAGTCCACTTCCCTCCTTAGCAAAGCGGGAGACAAAATGGAGTCAAAATAGGTAGACGCCTTTTTCAAACCGGGAAGCACCACGGATAAAAATATTATGGGTCCTAAGTGAGCTATATTTGATTTCTATAGTATGTATTACAGAATCGCTTAAACGCACGGAAATTCACCGCAGTTGACACAAGATCTCCATAATATACTACCCCAGACGTCATTTGTAAGCTATTTAGCATCATGTTACGTTCATTGTACCAAAGACTACATTCCCAGAGGATATGATGAGCCGACTGTTCACAGATATAATCAGGTGTTGAGCATTGACACAATGGTGAATCGACTAATTTAAATGAGTATAGTTTGCTCTTAAAGTTACCGTGGCCTGTAAGAAATTGAGCGACACAGTGATCTACCTCGAGCCATGTCCTTGACAACCTTTCACGAACAGATGAAAAGAACTGGTAGAGGTGGCGTCCCTTAGATGATTCGCCCCATCGTTGCTGCCATTCATCCAAGAGGTCGTTATAGACATTGGATTGCTGTTGAAACAATCTAATGATTTTACCGCGGTCTCGTATGCCCAAAAAATCGCATTCCATGTTTTGTAGTGTGGAATAGTACATGGCTGCACGTCTTTGCACCTCGAGATCGACCGGAAGAACACCTGCCAACACCGGTAAAGCCTCAGTGCTAACCGTCCTATATGCCTTGCACAAGAAAATCAATGCAGGTCGTTGGCCTTGTAACAGTTTGCGACGGACAGCACCTACAGTCGCCCTATCTGCCCATACAGGAGCACCATAGCAAATAGAACCCAAATAAGTAGCTCCATATATGATCTTTAGTGTATTATATGACAGACCCCATGTCGCAGTTGATATCCTCGTCAGTGCAAAGAAACTCTTTTTAGACTTTTCATTAACTGTTCTAATATGTTCAATAAATGAAAAATTTCTTTCTAAAACCAATCCTAAATAACAAACCGAGGTTTTATTTTTAATAGTAACATTTTCAAATTTAATACACGGCGGTGATTTGAGGTTACCTTTCAGAAGTAGCTGGAAGGTTTTGTTTGGTGCAAACGTCAACCGATTACGCCCACCCCATCGAGATATTAAGTCCAAACATTCACTGGCCAGCCTCTCAAGCCCCGCTCTAGTATCCGACTCTATCAATAACAAACCGTCGTCCGCGTACGCATTCAGGGTACATCCGGACGGCACAGGCATTGCCAGAAAATCGTCGAAGCCTATGTTCCACAAGTATGGACCTAGCACTGACCCTTGAGGACACCCCATCGTTAACGCCTTCGACACAGAATGATGCCCAAGTCTCAATTTAGTAGTACCTTGTAAGAAGTACGAGGAGATAAGGGAATAAATATTTTTAAAGCAACCTCTTAATTTTAATTTTAGCGATAGCATGGGCCACCACGCATTGTCAAAGGCGCCAGATATATCTAAGAAGATGCCTAAAACGTATTGAAAACTTGACTCGGTGACAGTTTTCCTTACAGATACAACCGCATCAGTTGTCGATTTTCCCAACGTAAAGCCGAATTGTCTATCATGAAATTTAACTCCACCCGGTAGAAGTCGTGGTACTACAAGACGCTCTAAAAGCTTTCCCAGCGATGGTAACAGTGTTATGGGTCGATAGGATTTAGGATCGTCCGGCGGCTTATCGCCGCTTTTTGGTATTATTCGAATATTACCGCACCGCCAAACACTAGGAAATACTCCTTGCAACGTTTAAAAACTGTTAAAACCGTATCACCCGAAAGTTTACAAGCTTCTTTTATCATTTTGTTTGATATTTTATCGTCGCCCGAAGCCTTATTTAGTGGTAATGACCTAACAATACTGAGGAATTCGTCTGAAGATGGTAAGTCAGACATTGGAGACAATGGTGGTTCAATAGCCCACTGCCAAATTTATCGGTGATAATCCGTGTCATCCTCCGGCCGATCGTCAGGCACAAGTGATTCTAAAAGATATTCTGTGGTTTGTTCTACTCCTGTAGTATAACTATTATTAATTTTGATGTTCTGTACGTATGCAAGGTCGATTGATCTATTTGCTTTAAATTCATGATACAAGGGTGACCAGGGACCCTCTCTATCGAGTTTATTAACAAGTTTACGTATTAAATTTCCCTTTGATTTCTCCACAGCAGCTCTATAATGAGACCTGGCAACTCTAAGAGCAATAAGAGCATTATTGTAAATATCTCTTTAAATATCCCTTTAAAAAGTAAAAAACACGTTATGCGCTTTCATTTGAGACCCCACTCGATGATATTTTTGCAGACATTCGGTTACTCTTCCCCACTTTCACCCCCATAACTTTTAAACGACTCAACCGATTTTAATGAAACATGTCTAAGAACTCTCGCACGTAACTCACCTTTCATGCAAAAGAAACTAAATT
Source organism: Diaphora mendica (assembly GCA_949125395.1). Taxonomy (NCBI): domain Eukaryota; kingdom Metazoa; phylum Arthropoda; class Insecta; order Lepidoptera; family Erebidae; genus Diaphora; species Diaphora mendica. Next base: position 34,309,997 of record OX421310.1, on the reverse strand, counting down.
GAAATCGCTTCATCCGTTCGCCAGCTACGGTGCCACAGACAGACAGACAGACAGACACGTCAAACTTATAACACCCCTCTTTTTGCATCGGGGGTTAAAAACAACAATGCTAATCACGATTATCCTCATAAGGATAGCGGGTCTACCTGTTTAAAATATTGAATTGTCATCGATCCTTGATAAGTATGCCAAATTTCGAGTTAATCCAATGTTTTAAAGGGATTCAAATCATGTTCAAAGTTTCCGTTATAATTATAGGTACTAACATACATACGTATGAAGCCAATAAAAGCGTGTTAGAAAGCGTTCGCGTTTTTGCGCAAATTTTAAAACTCCATCATTCTTATGTTAAGAGCAGTTGCAGTTACTATTTAAAAATTTGATGGCTTACAGAACATGAATAGAAATTCTAAATAATTTTAACTTACATATCTGTTAGATCTAATTGTTACTATTGTTATTAACAGCAGACGTTTAAAAATGTACTTTCTACAAAATTATAAATTAAACTAAAATTCGAATTTTGCTTGCTTTAATCAGTGGAAGTAAAATGGTTCTTCTTTTTAGATTAAAACTAGCTAGTTGATCCGGCAAACGTTGTTTAGCCACAAAAAAAATGTTATAAAAATAGATGTTGGTCGATTCTCAGACCGACCCGATATGCACACCAAATTTCATAAAAATCGGTCCAGCCGTTTCAGAGGAGTATGGTAACTAACATTGTGACACGTGAATTATATATATAAGAAGATAATTCCATGTCTTTTATGTGCCTACAAACGACCATCAAATAATGATCTACTGTGTATAGCGTGTTTTATCCTAATTAACGAACTTGATTTTAGCATTTTTAATATTATTCAGGATATAATCGCTCCCGCTCCAGTAAACCCCGTGTGCGACAGACGCCACGCTCACTAGTGTCAACTCGAAAGTCTTCCCACCATCGGATAAATAATTCCACTCGCGCTTATCCACTTCAACTTGTACTAAATTATGTTTGCAGTGGCTGTCTAGCTCGGTGCACTGTACGATACGACGCAGCAACCTGCACTTTTTGCTAAGTCGAGCTAGTTAGTTGACCTATCTGCAAAATAGTTTTATGTGCTCTAAAAAGTGTGTGGTGTGTGTGTGCTCAGTTCTGTTAACTACTATAACATTTGTACCAAGTTTTAAGGTAGTAAAGAGAGCAGTAAAACTACTTTGTCAGTATAGTGCTGCAATTCTGAGAAATGCGATTGTCACCTCATAACTCGCGGGATTTTTTTAATATAGTGTCGGCCATGCTATAAACATAATAATGTCGCGTGGCCTTCTTTGCAATAATAAACTTTGTCTGCCAGTCTACGTTAAGTCAGTCAGTCAGATTAAGTGACGTTGTTGCACTTTGATTTCACTTCCGTTTATTTCAAATAGTGTACCAATTTCGTAAGAGAGAGAACTTCGTTCTGTCAAAAGTTATTTGCCTCTCACAGTCCAATAGAAAAAATAATTATGTGTTGTTTTTACTGCTTTCCCCGCAATTTTTACGTTTTTTTTCATTTACGAAAATATTAAGAAAAAAACCAAATTGGTCGAGTGCTTCTAGAGTTTTACGCTTAGGAACACATTTGGCGATTCATTTTTGTTTCTATAGATATATTATAAACACCTATTATTGGAAGCGCACTTCCATAAAGCATGTTTTAAGAAATATCCAAAAACCATTCAAAACATCGCCATTACTTCAGTACCACTACTTTTACCTATTTATTACTTACTCTGATAGCCAAAATCTTTAGAATTTTTCTCCAATATTTTACCAGTCCTTCGAAGCAGGTATTTCAATAAAGACAAGATGATTTTAGTCATTTATCTCATTGCGGCGGGGGTAAAGGAGATACCTATATGTTACTAAGCCCGATTACCCCGTTGGAGTTTCCCTTGTGTTCAAAGTAAATGTATTGGAGCGGAATGTTCCACGTCAGAGGTAAAAGCAGGTATTCATATTGTTTAATTTCGTCCCGTATGAGATAACAGAACCATTTTTTCTCTGGACCCGAATTCCTTAGAAATAAATGTTTATAAGTACTTACTAGCGTAGATATTGAGTTACATATTAGCCAATCTTGTTTTTTTTATGTATGGGCCTGTCAATGTGACTCTACTCTGCCCAAGGAAAGCATAAGCAGAGTGCAAAAGTGGTGGTCATCACACTCATTGCGAATGCAGACAATGCAACGTGCGGCATGGTGACCCACACCGTGGCGGCCTAGTGATGCTCCTGCATCATTAGGCCTCCGGTCTCGCACTCACCAACGAAACACGACCACACGAATGCTGTTTTTTTAAACTATACATTAGTTGATTAAAAATGAATAAGATATTCATATACAAAAATTAAACAGACCCTTTAATCATTAATACGACTTAGTAAGTGCGTATAACTTTATCTTGGGGTTCACAGATACAAGAGGTCAGTCGAAAGCTATTTGCTTCTGCCGGTTCTCTGCGAAGACTTCGTAATTTTCTTCCGATTGCGACTGGGGCTGCACTTGCACAAGCACTTCTACTTCCAATTCTCGACTATGCCGATGTCAGCTATCTGAATCTCACTGAAGCACAACTTGATAAGCTTGAGCGACTACAAAATCTCTGTATACGATTCATATTTGGCCTTCGTAAATATGATCACGTCTCTGATTTCCTTAAAATGCTCAAGTGGCTTCCCATTCGCTCTCGCCGGAATACTCATATCCTCATTTTTCTCTGCAATATTTTGTTTAATCCCAGAGCCCCCTTCTACCTCAAAGAACGATTCAAGTTCCTTAATAACACGCATGAAAAATGTCTAAGGTCATCCGAGAATTTGAGACTGGAGATGCCTCTGCATTCCACAAAGTTTTACGACCAGTCTTTCACTGTGGAAGCTGTACGCTTGTGGAATGCACTACCGATAAAAATCAGGAAAGCGCAGACAATAAACGAATTCAAGAAATTGGTTCATGAACATTATCATAATTAAAACAGGCACGAATTAAGGTATGATGTGGATTTATATATTTATTCATACGTGATTTAGTTATCTATATATGTATGTGTATCTATTGGTATGTATAAGTATGTGATATATGAGTATGTGTATATATATATATATGTGTATGTGTATATATAAATATATGTTTTACGTTATATTTATTAGCAAATAATATAATTAATTAAAAACTCACTGCACCGTCAACTACCACTGTCTCTCCTACACATTTATTTGATCCATCCTAAGGTTGCCTGGAAGAGATTACTTTTGGCAATAAGGCCGCCCTTTGTACACTACAACTCACATTTTATGTACTCTTGTAACTGTGTAGTATTATGGTGTACCAATAAAGAGTTTTCTATCTATCTATCTATAACTATTGTCAATTTTACGTATAAATCAAATGTTTTATTGATATATCAAGGTATATCCTAGAGACAACTTTACGCAATTTTTTCTTTTAGAATAATTACAATAGTCCCTTTACCGTAAATAAATTACTTTCTACTACTTTGCAAATTGCAAATAAACAAAACTCAATTCAGAAACCCGTGACAATTACAGAATTTTATCGAAAAACAACAAGCAATTGTAATCCCGTAGGTGCGTGCCACGTTGTGGGGAATTAACAACTTAGATTGGCACGCTGTCGCCTCGAATACTCGGCTCTAATATGGCGAACTCTTTATCCTGACTGCCAACAATTTGTTCACACCTTCCAATATGTTCGTTTAATTAATCGTTGCACGCTATTTAAAGGTAACTGTTTCAAAGATTTTATTTTGAGAATCTTCAGAATTAAACTCATACAGTTATACTCTATACTAGCTGAACCAAGAGAAAATTTAAAATATGTTTGGCGTTTCACGCCCGTGCTTCGGAGAGCACGTAATGCCGTCGGTCCCGGTTGTCATGAATATCTAAGGTAATCGTTATTAAGAAGTCAGTGCTCTTAAACCAATGAGATGTCAAATTGCATAGATAACAATGGTACATACTTTGACTAATTAAATATATTTTATAAAAAAAAGACTTTATCTTCCTCCCGTACAAATCGCTAATTTCATATGGAAGCACCTTATTTAAATACCTAACTTATTCGAACATTCACTGTCCTAAAAATGTTTAAGGAAGCGACTTTAGAAGGAATAACAAAAAGAAAAAGAAAACGACTGCAAGAACTAGCCCAAATTGAAATGGGATGGACCACACGGGAAGCACCAGCTTTCAAAAAAAACATCAAAATCGGTTCACCCAGTCGAAAGTTCTGAGGTAAGAAACATTAAAAAAAATACAGTCGAACTGAGAACCTGCGCCTTTTTTTAAATTCGGTTAAAAATACCCGTCTAAAATTAAAATCATGCATTTTAAATAGCGAGCCAGTCTGGTATATAAAATTTACAGTATTCAGACACCAACTATAATTCACTACTTTTATAAATACTATGCATATATAAATACTAGCTGACCCACGCAACGTCGTTTGCGTCTCCTATTGCCCGTAGCGTGATAATTTTCCATGATAAGAACATATAGCCTTCCTCGATAAACGGGGATTACACTGAAAGAATTTTTCAAATTGCACCAGAAGTTCCTGAGATTAGAGCGTTCAAACAAACAAACAAACTCTTCAGCTTTATATATTAGTATAGATTTATTTATTATACTCTTCTAAGATCTAATACTCATAATTAACAACACATTTATTTGGATACAGATTAATATTAGGTATTATGTTAGTAAAAACTCTTTGGCAAATAACTCATTAGTAGGTACCAACTCTAAGCGTCTTATACTCGTGATAACTTCTAAACGAAGTGTCCGAATGGGATAAAACAAAAAGTATTTTACTTCTACATAAATACCCTTGATAACATAATGCTTTATTTGGATAAGGATTAATATTACGATACACATTTAACGTAGTTTCTTTCTTCAGACGATTTAATAATTTTTTTGAACACAAAAGCGGTAATCATGACTAAACTATGATAGTTAGATATATGCTCTCGCAGACTTTTTTGTAGATCTTAATGGGACCTACAAACCCGTAACACATTATTTTGTTCTATTGTCAATACTTTTTGCACCGCACGCAAAAATAGGTTTTCGATTTCACACCTTGGGTTACGAAATAGCAATTTTCTAACGGATCTCTATTTTTTTTTTAAATAAAATATAGCCTATAGCCTTCCTCGATAAATTGACTATCCAACACTGAAAGAATTTTTCAAATCGGACCAGTAGTTCCTGAGATTAGCGCGTTCAAACAAACAAACAAACAAAGAAACAAACAAAGTCTGCAGCTTTATAATATTAGTATAGATATGCCTTCGAGACACATACGGGTGCACTCAACCATAATGACACCATAACTTCACAGTAAACCGGAGTCAAGCAATTTTTCGTTACTTTTCATATAGGTTATCGCAGTTCAAAAAAGAAGGAAAACTTGAAACAAAAGCGCGGGAAACTTCAAGCGTACCGGTGCATTTTTTCTTGATAAAATTTTTAATTTTAATTTTTCTGTTTAAAAGGATTAGTTTTGTTTTGTATTGTAAATATTATTCATATTTTGTGTATATATATTAGTTTTAGTGTATAGTTTGCAAATTAGGTAGGTTTTTGAATATTTTTTTATGAACGAGCCGCCTGACTTGGCGGACCCGGGGCTGTACCCCCGGCTGCCAATTTTGTAACTGGTTTATCCAATGAATCTGGGATGGAAACGGATGGTACCAGTGCGCAACGTGGTCACAAAAGAACCAGACTACACAAATTATGCAAAGTATGCAATAAAAAAAAAGGAAGCACAGTCAGGCTGTTGATGGGAACAAGGGCTGTTGTTGTGCTAGTGTAGATAATAGTGAGAATAGTGATTCTACTCCTACTGTTAGCCCGGCTGAACATATTAATAATAAAGTCACACCGAGTAGTGGTTCAGCCCCCCAGGGTTCAGTATCTGGCCATCTGGCTAGGATCAAGTATGAGGACAATGTCATCAAGACGTTCGTTATACACGTCCAAAAAACTCTCTGCCAAAAAAACACTTAAAAGCGTAAAATAAACTGGTTCTTCATAAATTGCCTATACCTAATTCTTTATTCATTTAAATAGTAGTATTATAATGTGTGCTAGGTACCTAAAATCTGTTTGAAGTCGGTGCCAAGTGACTATCGCTTAGACTCAAACTCAAACTCAAAAATATTTTATTCATATAGGCACTTATTTTACAGGCACTTATGAATAGTCAATATTTAATATTAAAAAATCGAGTGATTCTAGTCGCCAGTTCCAAGTGCAGCCTACCCTTCATGGAGAAGAATCTGGCAAGAAACTCCATTGTTGCTCCTTTTAAAAAATAATAATACGGTTTACAATATTTTTTTCACTAAGAGACTTGAATGAGAACGAAGTCGACCAAAGAAAACAAAATAAAAGGTTTGGAGTCATTGCTGCACAGCCATGAGCTAACCAATCATGCGCCGTTCTTACTGATAGCCGCAAGATTTTTACATTGTTATATTGTGACATTGTATTGTTATATTGTGAGGTCCACTTATGGAAAATAAAATCCAAATAGCACTTTCACTCACAGTCAAATTTAAAAAGATGTAATATGTCCAAATATAAAATAAGCGTACTCAGGCCGCACAGCAAATCATCAGGTCAATTTCAAAGAAATTAATAATTAATAATAATCATAGTCGACAAGGTGTTCATACAATAACAAGTGCGTATTTAATAAATGGAGAAACATTGTTAGATAAGTACCAAAGTACTATCATGTATTCATTTACAATATACAAGTATGTGTGTATGTTTTCATTTATGAGTTGCAACTAAAACAATCAACAATTTGTATTTAAGAAAAAAAAAGAAAGATGAAAATTAAGTAGAATTGATACAAGAAACAGATAAAATAAAGGAAAATTTAAACAAGAACAAACTAATTAAGAGAAAAAGGAAATTATTAAAGAAAATTATACAGAAAATAGTCACAAACAAAATCTTAACTTAATTATATGTCGGAATTAGATGTCGTTAGGTTAAAGTGTATAAACAATTCATACCGGAGTACCAACATGTAAAATTTTATACATTATTCAAAAAAAAAAAAATTATCTCAATTTCAAGAAAAAGAAGTTAGTGTGTTTAAAATAACATTAATAACACCTTAAACCCATGACTCTTTGTCGTTCAGATAATCGCCAATCGTATAGTAGGCTTTCCTAATAAGGTGATTTTCTACAGTACGCTTGAATTTATCTATAGGAAGGTCAATTACATATGTAGGAATTTTATTATAAAGACGTATACCAAGACCTTCGAACGAGTTGTGTACCTTATGTAAACGATGATAGGTACCAACGAGTTTAGACTTATTTCTTGTATTAATATTGCGTACATCACTGTTTTTCTTATAGTCATTAATGTTTTGCCTAACAAACATAACATTTGCAAATATGTACTGTGATGCAACAGTTAAAATACCTATATCTTTAAACAACTTTCGAAGAGAGACTCTAGCACCTAAATTGTATATTGAGCGGATGGCTCGTTTTTGTAGAATAAAAATCGTTTCAATATCAGCCGCCTTGCCCCAGAGTAGTATACCATAGGACATGAGGCTGTGAAAATAGCTAAAATAAACTAGCCTAGCTGTGTCCGTATCAGTGAGCTGACGTATCTTCCATACTGCATAAGCTGCCGAACTAAGTCTACCTGCTAGGCTATCTATCTGGGCTCCCCACTGTAGTTTGCTGTCTAATGTAATTCCCAAGAATACTGTTGAGTCTACAATACTTATGATTTCACTATTTAGAGTTAGATTAGTGCCTAGCTGTATTACATTTGGCATAGTAAATCTCACACACTTTGTTTTATTTGAGTTAAGTAGGAGATTATTTGTTGTAAACCAAATCAATACATCATTTAGTGCCCTATTCACATCGTCAAAAACTGTTTGCTTACGATCGACTTTAAAAAGAAGTGACGTATCATCAGCAAATAGAACTATATCACAGATATCTTTTAAATAATATGGTAAATCATTTATACACCATTAGTTTTTAATTACCAGAGAAAAAATAGGGGCAGATACAGAATGTATGTACTTACATAAAACACCATAACAGAAATGCCAAACAAACAAAACAACAAAGTTATTAACGTTTTTAAAATCAAAAAATACGTCCATAATTTTTGGACACCATGTAATAATTACGCACGTAGTGTACCTAACATATCGGTCAATGAATATTTTTATTCTTTCGCGCTCGCGGGCCCGGGCGACGATTTGTTTAATATTATTATTGCATTGCAGCGACTTAAAATACAATTGTTCTAGGTTTATGATTAAATAGTTAAAATCCCTCATTTTACTAGTTTGATCGTAATGGTAGTAAGATCAATGGTGAACTGAGTACCTAGTAAAGTAGGTATCTACTTTACTAGGTACTTAACAAAGTTTCTCAATCAATCACTCAATTTTATGTTCGATACACCCGAGAAGCCAGCCTTTAAAATGGGCAAACACAAAATCCCTACGTACCTACCAATGTTTTATCCGATACTGTTTTATTATTACTTAGTTTTACTTTTAAGTAATCAACTGGCAGCTAGGTACTACAGAACTTAAGTATTTCATACATACCACTACAAATGCTTTAATTGTTGCAAACACAAACACACTATTCAATTCACTTTTAAACTTTTAAAATTTCACTACACTCCACAAGTACCACAAGTCCACAGGAGTTAATCGGGAGACTGTTTACACTAAACCTGTGTTAGATTCTGGGAGTAAGGATAAAGTAAGGATTCCTCATTGACCACCAATGTTCGTTGTGATGGTTGAACAGTCCTATCCTTGTAAATAAACGTCGTCGTGTACGACGTGTCGGTATCACAGAAATGTACTTAACGACGTCAAAATCAAAACTGCAATTTTATTCGGGACCTCTTCCAACCGCGCGGGCGGTGTTTTCATTCATGTGCCCGGCCGCTGCGCCGGCGATCGCGAACCCCCCGCATCCCGCAGCCCCGCAGCAAGGACATTGACCGTATTGAATTATATCATACGTTATGAATAAACATTTGGTGGTTTTAAGGATAAAATTAACATATTGTTTTTTTTTTTGTTTTAATTACATGGATGTGCTCAGTATGGAATACCGAATACCAGATTTTTTTTTCTCTGGTAATTAAAAACTAGTCGTGTATATATGAGGAAAAGTAGAGGACCCAGTATAGAGCCCTGCGGAACGCCCATAGTAACAGGTAGTCCAGAACACCTCGCACCATTGACATCTACGTGTTGAATTCTATCTTTCAAGTAGGAAACAATTAGTTCCAAAGCAATACCATTAACGCCATAATGCCTAAGTTTAAGAAAAAGCGTGTTATGTTCTACGCAGTCAAAAGCTTTTGAAAGATCGCAAAATACACCTATCGCATCCTGCGAATTCTCCCATGCATTAAATATATGTCTCAAAAGAGTTGCACCAGCATCAATTGTTGATCCACCCTTTGTAAAGCCATATTGTTCTTTGTGAAAAAAAATATTTAGATTAAAATGGCTTTCTAGTTGTTGCAAAATGACTTTTCTCATTACGTATGTCCCATTACGTATGACTGGAAGATATGAAGAAGCTTCTCATATGCTGCTGAGAATTCTTCTATCGGCCTCCCAATCGAAGTTGTGCCAGCCTAGTTGGAAAGTTTTGCCAAGATAGACGTATTTTTCCACAACCTCGATATTAACGCCATTTACGGCTACGGGACTACGAGATACATGCATATTATGCATGATTTTGGTCTTGCCAATGTTCATCCGAAGTCCCACTCGTTTCGAAGAATCGTCGAAACTGTTGAGCGTTTCGAGATCATGCAGAGACTCTGCCAGGTTCTAAATGTCGTCTACAAATCGCAAGTATGAGATGTGTTTACACTTAATATTGATTCCCCGTCCGTTCCAATCGAGTGTTTTGAAGACATCTTCCAATGCATTCGTAAACAGTTTCGAAGAAATAATGTCTCCTTGTCTGCCCCACGATGCAATGGAATTGGTCTTGAGCTCTATTCTTGTACTTGGCGTTATCATTGCGACTTCGTACAGACATCACAGGCCTTTGAACATATCGGCAGTCTACCAGGCATCTATGCATGGATTCCAGGACAGCCCAGATTTTGATGGTGGTAGAACACACATACGCTAAGCAGAGAGGCAGGTTGCTAACGAGCCATCGTGGCTCGACGAGCGGCCTCACGCCAACGAGCGGCCTCACGCCACTCACGTACCTCTTCCGGCGGAGGCCGAAAGCCGATCTCCGCTCAGAAGTCAGCCGTCCGTCGATAAACTTCAGCGAGCACTTCCGCCTCCAAATCTCATCGCGTAGCTCCGGCCAAGGCGCACGCTGTCTCGGCCGACATAGTGCGGTAACCACATATGGCTTTCAAAGTTTATATCCTCTGAGGACGCCAGAGGCGTGCCCTATTCTGGATGGTCAGAGCAGCCACCCACACCGGTGCACCGTACAGTGTCATTGATCGAATAATCCCCGTATATAGCTGTCTTGCCGCAACGCTGCCTCCACTCAAATTGGGCTTAAGTCACCCCAGGGCCGAGGCAGCGTCGACCAGCTTTGAAGCAAGCCGTCGGAAGTGCTCGTCAAACAGCCACCTGCTGTCGAAGATCAGGCCCTCAGATACATCATCTGGCCCTGATCCTTGGATTCCCTCACGGCGGAACATCACTCTCCTACTCCCCGTCGTCTCCGACCGAGAAGGCTATCGACGGTGGTAACCTGCCCCTACCTAGGCCAAGGGCTGGCGACGCCCTTGCCACTGGATAACTGTACTGTAGAGGACAGTCAAACGGTCGTGCGGTCCATGGCCCTTTATGGGGCCCCAGATATTGCGACAACCGAAACGAGTGCTGGCCATCAGGATCATAAAGGGGTACCGCACGATCTCTTTTGAGGTGGCAAGTCTCCTGGACAGAACTCCACCATGGGACCTGGAGGCAAGAGACCTTGCGGCTCTTTATCAGTGTCTTAAGGAGGCGCGGAAGTTGGGAAGGTCTCCTGAGATTCGAGAAATCGAAGATCAGAAATCCTAACTCCGCCAAGTCATCGTGGAGGGATGGAAGAATGACTTGGGCGACCGAGTGCTGGGCACGCTGTTATTGCGGTGATAAGACCGCTTATGGAGGATTGGCTTGACAGGCATCACGGGAGCCTCTCATACCGGCTGACGCAGATGATCACTGTAAAAGGATGCTTCGGCGATCATCTGTGTCTGATCCGTATGGAGCCAACACCTAAGTTCCTGCGATTACCAGACCGTGGACACAGCGCTCCACACGCTTGCAGAATGTACGGCATGGGGGCAGCCGAGGCGCGATCTCGTGGCGGCCATCGCAATGGGGGTTCTCTCACTCAGTAATATGATTGCGGCCATATTACGGAGCGATATTGGAAATTCGCAGTCTCTTTCTGCGATCAAGTTATGCTCGTGCAGGAGACGGCGGAGTAGGACCGGGTCAGGTTTAGAACTCTCCTGGTCCGCCAGGCCCGGGAATGGGCTCGGTACCACAAACGACTCAGGCGCCAGTGGTCACAAAACGATCTCCGTCCTCCATAAGCGCAAGCCTGGGGCTGGCAGATGAGGCCACCTGTCACCCTAGCAGAAGCAGGCCGGGGTAGAAACGCAAGCGCTTTTATAGCTTTTAAAAGCTTTAAAACATAACTATGATGACATTATGAAAATTTTGATAACTTTCAGCGAAAATGAAGAGGAAAAAAGCTGATTTTCGAAAAGAGGCAAGAAATTTATTTAATAAACTGGCAATTTTGTTTATTTTTTATTGGGAAGAAATTATTGAAAGATTTAATTCAGTTAATAAAAAATACAGAGTCCTGGTTATGTAGGATATAAGTTAATTGTGTTATTAAAAGAGATCAGAAGCTAAAGGATTACAAAGCAAAAACCAAAAACTAAGTATAAACTACAGACACATTACTATAAATAAGAGACACATTACATCAAAGACAATACAGAGACAGTCGCAGTAAACGGCGCAGAAAAGTTTAAAATAGACACGCTAAACGTTGCACTAAATAATCTGAATACGGATTCAAAAATCAAAGAAGTCAAGTTTATGAGACATGTAGTTTTTTTTTTAAGGTTTTGCAAGAAAATATCGTGCACATTGATGTAGAAAGCACACGTAAGGCTATCGACTATTATCCCGATATTGTGTATGAATATTTATTTAATGAATGCATCTAATTAAAAACTTATTTGCTTCAGTCGACAGAGTCCTATTCATCTTGCATAGACAATTTTGCGATTATTTATGAAAAGACGCTTGTTGACGTATTCCTGAATTGCTATACATTGCTATCTTAAAAATATATTTAACCATACTAATCACAAGATGTGAAGCCGAGCGATGGCATATATTATAGGCTTTTATCCGTTTTGTCCATAAATGTTGATTTAACTAAGAATTTAGAATGTAAGAAGCAAATTAAATTAAATTTGCCAAAGGAAAGTGCAGAAAGTTTGCATTATTATTTGTCAATTTAATTACGATTGTACTTATTAAACATTAAGCCCTAAGGCATAATATATTAAAATACAAATTAAATTTTTTATCGTTTAATTTTTATCCTATATATTTGAGTAATTGTTTGATTGATGATTGCCAGATCTAGTGGTTTAAGCGGTCGCTATGTCGTTTTTCACTGCGCCAAGTGTTGTGGGTTCAATTCCCACATGGGACCACACTTTGTGTGATCCACAAATCACACTAATATATAAAGGCGAAAGTTTGTGTGTATGTTTGTTACTTCTTCACGCAAAAACTACTGAACGGATTTGGATGAAACTTGACAGTAATATAGCTAATACATCAGAATAACACATAGGCTACTATTTGCAGCGATAACCGACATACACGCGGGCGGAGCTGCGGGTAACAACTAGTTGTTGTTATAAGTCTGAGTGTTCTTTGTGTTCGTTACATGTTTTTTTTTTGGAGCACCTGTCGCGAGTGGGCCCTGATCTATCGGACTGCCAATTTGGATTCCAACGGGGACGCTCGACAGTGGACGCTAATATATAGGTGTGTTCGCTCCCTGTCGGGGTCGGCAGTCCGATCAGGGGGTAGTGTTGGTAGTTAGCCTTGATATCGTTAACGCTTTCGGCACTCTTCAATGGGGTGCGATTAGGGCGGCCCGTGAACATCGCGAGGTGCCGACTTACCTGCGTGCCGTCATAGAGGTCTATCAGCGCGACAGGACAGTGAAGTTTGTCGATCGGAACGGAGTGGAAAATTGAAGGGAGGTGTGTTGTGGGGTTCCCCAGGGCTCTGTATTGGGCCCATTGTTATGGAACCTCGCATACGATGCGGGCCTTCGCACTACTCTGACTTCGGGTATCAGTGTCGCCTGCTATGCAGACGATACCCTAATACTGGCTAGAGGGTCACGCTTCGGGGAGGTGCTTCTGCTCATAAGGGGTGGCTTGTGTCGTGGATAAGATTCATGAGCTGGGTCTGAGGGTGGCGCCAGCTCATACCTCCGGGTGGATAGCACCGATGTCCAAATGGGTCAGTACATGAAGTTGGTACTTCATCTGGTGATCATGGACAATCGGTAGAGCTTCGAAAAGCATTACCTACCGATTCACTTAGAGGCTCACCGGGCACGGTTGCTTCGGTGACTTCGGCCGGTCGGACAGATCGGACGAAACCTGTCACCACCAGCATTGATTGCGGCAATGCTGGCGAGTAGTGTGAAGACGTTATGCTCCAGAAGGAGTCCGAATCGGGGAAGGGATCGGGAAATGGCCGATCCCGCTCGAAAGAGGCGACGAAGAATGTGAGATAGAGCAGTGTTCCGCAAACTTTTTGTGTTCAAGGTACACCTAGGAATATTAACATTTTTGGAGGTACACTATAAATACATAAAAATAGTTTTTAAGTAATATTAATGCACATTTATTATTAATCTAATTAGTCAACAAAACAATATTTATTATTTATCAAAAACCTAAACTTAAAATTGCAGAAAAAATATTTAATGCTAAACATGAGCCTATTTAATTGAGCATAGACGGTCTAAATTTGGAAAAAAACGTTGACAGGGCTGCTTTCATCTCTTCGTCGATCATCTTGAGGCGTTCCCTTTTTTTAACCGACTTCAAAAAAGGAGGAGGTTCTCAATTCGACCGTATATATCTTTTTTTTTAATGTTTGTTCGCGGATAACTTCGTCGTTTATGAACCGATTTTGATAATTCTTTTTTCAATGGAAAGGAGATATCCCAACGGTGGTACCATAATGAGGGCACTGATGAAATGAGATCTGATGATGGCATCCAAGAGAAATCGAGTCGAACATTGAAGTCAGTTTTTGTTAAAATTTTACTTGTTGGTTCTTATTGTGGAATTGTCCAATATAGTAAACAGGAAAGTGGCCTTCTTTGGACACATACAGAGGGGCACTCAACATGAATTCCCGAGGCTTCTTTTAGAAGGGAAAATACCTGGCAGGAAGACACTAGGTCGACCAAGAAGGAAGTGGATAGATGACATCAGGGCCTGGACTGGACTAGAAAAATATCACCAATTGAAAGAGGCCGCTCGTGATCGCGAGGAATACTCTTCCGTTACTTTAAATATTTCTTCTCCAGTTGTATGGTTAGGCATTGGCAGACAAAATAAAAAGTCCTCACAAATTCTACATGTAAGCAGCTTATATGCACAGACCCCAAGCACTTTTGATAGGAAAGGAAGAATAGAAATAACGCGAAAATGTTCAGGAAGTGAGGGACTACTTTTTTTGGGGAGAGGGATGACGTGGACCTTACGCCAATGAGAGGGGAAAGTTCCGGAGTCAAGGGAGGGGTGGATTATGTCGTTGATTACTAAGAGGCTATGGTCCAGGATGGTTACAATCATACGACAGCTAATGCCATCATGCCCTATGATAGATGGGATAATATTTCGATGTCCTCAGAGGGCACTGAAGAAAACTCAAATGAGTCAATAACGGTACTGGTCCCAGATAAATATTTAGCGTTTGACACTTAGGCCGCTTTCTGACTTGTCGGTGCGGGAGCGGTGCGGATTCGTTTCGCTCGGTATACGCGGTACCGAAAGCTTGCCGAGCGCCTACATTTCATTGTGCGTCTTCCTATTGGCGCGGTATGTGCGGGAGCGGAGAGAGATCGTTTCGTTTTACCGCATCTCGGGATGCGTGTCCAGGCGCCGCTCGACATTTACTGTGTACGGTCATGCAAATAAGATGGCGGAGCAAGATATTCTCGTCGTCGAGATACTTTTATGCTGATATCTTCTAAAACGACTAAAGGCCTGATCTCTGCGTCCTATAGTCACTCGGATCCCTTCAGTCGTCCAGGTGCCGGCCGGCCGGGGCACGTTTCAATTTTACGTTTTAATAGAAGCGTGGATGTTACGCAGATTAATGACAGCATCGTTCAATATAATATAAATACTGACTTTGTTATTAATATTGGTAGGAGCAGCCACACTCCAATCTAATTCAACAGCATCTGCGTGTAGCTTTTCTATATCCGTGCATTGAAAACTGCGGATCTGACGAACTTTAGGAGGTGCTTTGAGAGGCTTCAGGGTATAGGATAGGTAGATCAAATCGTCGTTGGAGAAACCGGGAGCAGGAAGTTGACCGTGTGAAGACACAAGGTTTGGGGCTGAGCTAAGCATTAGATCAAGTCAGGTATCATGGTGTTAAGTATTATGGTGAGTTGCTTGTAGGGGCAGGACCTGGAGACTGGTTGCATGGACGATTTGGAGCAGGTTACATATTCGGGAGTTCGAGAAGAGAGCTAGAAGTTCTGTGTTAAAATCTCCCATGGTGATGCGATGTAAGTGTTCCGACCCTAAAGATTCCAGAACTATTTCCAGACTGCAGAAGTAGTTAATAGCAGGGCAGTAGATTACACCTATAATAACGCTAACACTCTTGACCAACCCACACTTAGTAGAGATAAAAGAAACAAAACGCTTCCCTCGTGCGTTCGCGTAATGTAAGATCATATCGCGTAATAAAAAATTTGTGTACCTAAGTACTTTTCTTCAGTTCGTCTATTTAAGTTTGTAGGATAACTTTATTTTCCCGCGGCACACCAACAGATGACCACGGTACACCAGTGTGCCGCGGCACACACTTTGCGGAACACTGCGATAGAGGACGCTAGCTCCCCAATAGTCGGTTAAAGGTCGTTGTGACCACATGCAGGGGAGATGTGGCCACTGGAAACGACCCGACACCTCGTTGCGGCCGGGGGTGTCGTCTCAGGGTCGGTGTTCCGACTCTCAGCGACATGCCCCGGGTTTGAATCTGGTTACCCTGGGATGTACCTCAGTGATGAGGTACCTCATCACTGAGGTAAGGCAGGGGGAACTCCAGAAGCCGCTGATGCGTTCCTGAAGCTCCTTTTGACTGCAGATGTAGGCCCACGCCGGGGTTTAGTAGTTAGACCGATTTGTCGGGAGTTCCATATACGCCCTTCGTCCCCCAACGGAGCTAGATCCTCTAAATATTCATCCAGAGATTGTCACAGATGTCTCAAATGTTATGATCCCAATAGATTTACCAATAAAAAGAAAAGACAAGAGTTTGTTTTTAATGTGTGAAATAAAATTGTGTATCGTGCAATAAAGTCTAATTTACTCGACTTATTTGATTAGTGACCCCCCAAAATTTCAGGCTGGAACCGCGCCTGGATGTACATAACAATGTTTGTAAAGAATAACACCAAAATAAAAAATAAAAATAATTCAACACAAGTTATACACAATTACAAGCAAAAATTCTGTCAAAATTGAGAATAAATAAAAGCAGACGTAAAAACATAATATAATAAAGCGAAAACACAAATACAGTTCCACAA
This sequence comes from Diaphora mendica, assembly GCA_949125395.1. Classification (NCBI taxonomy): domain Eukaryota; kingdom Metazoa; phylum Arthropoda; class Insecta; order Lepidoptera; family Erebidae; genus Diaphora; species Diaphora mendica. Next base: position 34,293,035 of record OX421310.1, on the reverse strand, counting down.
AGGAGAACCAGGTCTATTACTGCATTATTCTTTGCTTAAATGCCCTGTAGGAATCGTGAAAAATGTCAAGATCATCTGAGCGTCCACATAAAGTATTGTATTCGAGACACATACGCACTAGTGGTGAGAGTTTGCCAGCGTTTGTTCTGCAGAATGGTATATGAAAAGTTTTTGTGATGGGGTGTCGCGGAATTTTGTATGGTACTGTTAACTTGATGTTACTTAGCAGTTGACTGCAGTCAACTCCACCGTTGAGAAGTTTGTGGAGGAATAAAAGATCCTGAATTGTAAGCCGTCGATTAAGGCTGTTCATTCTGAGGAATTCAAGTCTGTCAGTGTAGGGGGCTTCTAGCGTTCATTTGGGTCAGCGTGGCCCGTGCATTTTACCCTTATGTGCCCTATTTCCAACCTACTAAAACCTACTTTTTACCTGTATCTATTATTATCAAAATTAAATTTTAACTTCTTTGTGACTTGACCACGACTATGTGACCCCACCCTGGCGCCAAAGCTGGATCCGCCCTTGCCCGTCTGGCCAGCGTGCATGGTAGGTATAGTAAGTAGGCCAAAACCACCTTTCTAAAGCCGGGTCTCAACCAAACAAAAGTTGTCAATTTTTGTGTTGTTAACACGTGTTGGTGACAAAAGTTGCTGTAATTTTCTTGTGTTGGCAACAAAAATTGTCAACAAAAGTTGAGAACAGTGTTTCCGTTTTGGGCGGTAAACGTCAAAGTCAAAAGAATACGATTGTTGCAAATACACACATCAAAAGTGTCTAGGGATCAAGCATTTTTATGCGGATTTCTTGAGATTGAGATGTGGCTTTGGCCCTGGCCTGCTCAGTCGCCAGACTTGAACCCGATTGAGCATGCATGGGATATGCTACAGAGAAGAGCTCTGCCGAATATGGAGGGTATCCAGTCGCAAGAAGACCTTTTTTTGTTGTTGCAACGAACATGGGCGGCCATTCCACAGCGTGATTTGGATGAACTCATTTTGAGTATGCCAAACCGATTCTTGTGTTGTTAGTGTTCGCGGTAGAAACACGGATTATTAATTGTTTAAGTTACCTAATAAAATTTTAAAGAAAACTGTTATTTCAGTCTTTTTTTCGAACTTTAATGTTAGTGGTTCAAATGTCAAAAATCCTTTTATTAGGAAAATGGCAAATTTCTTTATTAATGCAAAGGTGACTTGGTTTATCGTTACTGTGACAAACGAAAACACTTTATTTGATGAATCCTTAAAGAAAATTTTAATTAATATCAATCAGGAGAAAAGTTATTGCAAAAATATATGTTGATCCCTAGACACATATGTTGATCCCTAGACACTTTTGATGTGTGTATTTATTGGCTCTGTGGTGACGCTTATTTCGAATGTTTTTCAAATTGTTGGCGACTTGGGTAGACACAATTCACACAATGGAAACAGAAGTTGGCGATTTTTTGAAGTGTTGCAAACATTTGGAAACACTGAAATTGCCAACAATTTTGGTGGAGATGCGCCTTAAGAAGAGGCAAATGTCCAGCAGTGTACCTACTGTTAAAGACTGAAGAAATCCCTCCTACCGTTGATTCTAGACGGGGGGAAGTAAACTGTGGGATGAGTCGATAGTCAATTGACAATTCCTCCAATTTCCTCAGGATTGCATAGTAAAAATTTTGATTATACTCATCTATTTCATCCTTGATTTATCCAAGCCAAAAATAAAAAATATTGCCAGTAAAAGACACTACAAGTTATTTACCTTATCAGCTGTCTTACAATATTAACACTAGCAATCTAAAATATAACCTAGAAGTTTCAATCGTACAAAGTCAATAAATATTATGTGGGAAAACTAAAGAAAGAATATTATTTACTTATTCGGAGTAATTACTCATTCTCTGCTTCCAACATACATTAAACTAGATTAGTCTCAATACAATTCGGGAAAATGCAGTTACAATTTGTTCAGTCATCAATCATCTGTTTGTATTTATTCGGATTATTTAAATATGCGGTAAGTTTTACGCACATTTACGAATAAATACACCTAATATAACTACCGGAACGTTTAACTTAAATTACTGTACGGGTATCCATGACGAGATGTCAAAAGCAAATTAATAAGAAGTCCTTATTAATATTTATTTTACAGTCCTGTATCGACTATGACGGGTGGTTAAACATTAAAATAGAGCACTCGATTAATTGCAAAGGTGAGAAATACTGTTCAAGAGGAAATATTTCACTGAAGAGTATTCGTGCAGGTGCTGGGGCAATCATAGATCAGGAACCACTCAATAAAGACCATATTAAAGAGTTAAAGGTATGTAAAATCTTAAACTTAAATAAAATAATTCAGAATCAAAGGTAATTTGTATTGTTTGTCTTTGTGATATTAGTACAAATTAGGACTTAGTTATTAGATTTAATAAGTGAGAACTGCTTGTAAAGTTCCATTATATAAAGGAATTGTTACTCAGTAATAACAATATTAGTTCCCAGCAATAGCTAATGTAAAATAATCTGAGAAGTACATATTATCATAATATACAATAATCTAAAAATTGTATCTATTTTACAGGAGCTGGCTGAAATTGATGGTTTTTACACTGTAAGGACAGTAGTCACATCTGCAGATAACAACAAAGGAATAGAATTCCTCTCATCAGTAAAAGCTGGTTCTTTTTTAGAAAATGATTTCTCCGATGTGATAAATGCTTGGGTACTACCCAATGGCGCTGTAATTGCTGTCAGTTTTCAAGTTATTAACTCTTCTCAACCTATACAAAAACAAAGCAATGGGCACAAAATAAACTCTAGCTTCTATCTTCGTTATATTGAGCAGGCACCAGTGTAAGTATACCCAAACATGAAGTTTCATTTAAGGCCTGTATTAAAGAGCAGGTGATTGGTGGAAAGTACGTGTGGACCGCGAATTCGCCACCCACGCGTATTTTCTACCAATCATTGATCACCTCACTTCACACCTGCACTCGCTAATCAAAGTGAATACGGGCCTTTATGTTGTTCTGTTTTTCTAATATGAGTTAAAGTAACAGAATGTTGTCTGAAATTATAGAAATAGGCTTTACCCCTGTTGAAAATGTTACAGTAATCATGAACATAATAACTCTTGTGTGTCTGTTACGGTTTCACATACTGCTGCACCAATATCAATGAAATTTGGCATAGAGATTGTTATATACATTGTTAAGGAAGGACATAGGCTACACTTTTCTTTATTAAAAAAAGCAAGCCTATATCTTCACCTTAACTCGGCATAGCTTAGAATATTTTCCTGCTGTATTTAGTCTCCAAATAGGTGTCCTAACAACTACATAATCATATACAACACTAGTTGTTGCCCGCGGCTACGCCCGCGTGTAAGTCGGTTATCGCGGCTTGTAATATACTGATGTGTTTTTTTTTATGATCAAGCTACTAAAATGACTCTGCCTGATGGAAAGTATAAGTAGAATCCAAAAGTTGTGGTCACTATCCTCAATGTGAAAGTGGACAGAGCAGCACTATGGCGGCCCACACTATGTATAAGCTATATTACTGTAAAGTTAGCCCAAATAGTCTAGTCAACAAGTTACATACTTGTTAACTAGACTAAAAGATGCAGAAGTATCACTAGGCCGCCATGGTGAGGGTGACCACCACTCTTGGATTCTGCTTATGCTTTCCATCAGGCAGAGTAGAGTTATTTTGGCGGGCCATACATAAAAAAAAAAGTTTCATCCAAATCCGTTCAGTAGTTTTTGCGTAAAAGAGTAACAAACATCCATCCATACTTACAAACTTTTGCGTTTATAATATTAGTAGGATAATTATATTTGTTATGAACACAAAAAACACCTTCATGGAATGTTGAAAAAGTAATTGAAATATTATTTAAAAACAAAAGGAACTAATAAATAATGGATGTACATTCAGATTTTTAAATAATAAAAATAAATTAAAGAGTGCATGATACTGTTATAATTAGACTAGACAAATGTGCTATACTTTCACTAATTATCTATGTCAAATAACAATAAAAGTTATGTCGGTAGTTTATGTAGTCAGTCTATAACATTCATTTGTTTTTGTTTACAGGCCTGACACAGCTTCATATATTCAAAAATTGGAACGCGAGAAGGAAGCTAGGGAAAAGGGAGAATTAAAGGACAACAGGTCGTTCCTGGCCAAATACGTAAGTACAATATTATATTTGAGGAATTAAAGATTACAAATAGATATTTAAAAAATGCTGATTAAAATCAATTTCATTTGTTTCAGTGGATGTACATTGTACCCGTTGCCATATTCGTGATGATCTCTGGAGCAGCCAATCCAGAACCAGCTGCTCAAGGCTCTCGATAATAATGAAACTAGGGTTTAAATAATAGTTGAATCTATTTATTCCAAATAGAATCACATTAGTGTTTTGTTTGTATGTGTAAATAATGTAAGTAACATAATGACTTGTTACATTTTGTTGGAACATACGATAAAATGGTGGTGTTGATTCAAATTATATTAATTAATCTGCGTTTCCTGTTTGTATTTATTCTAATTATGGTTATTGCAATATTATGCCTAATAAAGTAATGAATGCTTAAAACATTCTGTATACCTGTATCAATGTTGTCTTACTTCCATCTGCCCTTGTTTTAACATGGTTGCCTTTATTTAGTCACATTTTTCGTGATACAGAAGTTCTTAACTTTAAAATCAATGATTAAAGGCACATGACACACACCTTTGTAACCCAGTATAAATGAGATATTGCTTATAGAGATGGTTTGGGGCACAATATTTATGTAAAACATATTAACTAGCTGAGCAGTTACCCGCGGTACAACAACAACCGCGGGACAAAGCTAGTCTAACAATATTAGCCTAAGTTACTGCTTGCATCATTAGCTACCTGCTAGTGAAAGTCCCGTCAAATCGGTCCAGCCGTTCCAGAGATTAGCCGGAACAGGCAAAATTTAAAAAAAATGTTATTTTGGTGGATGTACCATGCAATTAGTAAAAATCGGTTATTAAACGCTTTTATTAGCTTGATCTGTATGTATGTAACAAAATCTTTTAACTTCATTTTCACCTACTTCTAGGAGTCCAATTAACTTGAAAATTTGCACAGGGTCAAGGGCCGATGACAATTCAATAATGTGACTGAAAAGTAATGTGGTTTTTTTTCAAAAAAAAAAAATAGTTTAAAAAAACTAAACAAACACGCTTTTGTAAATATACCAAACTAAAAAGTAGAAAATATTTTTAATGTAAAAAGCGAGGGGTGCTTTCTGAAAATATATCAATAATGTCGCCCCACGCTTTTTACATTAAAATTATTTTCTACTTTTTAGTTCGATTGCTATTAAAGCGTGTTTTTTAGTTGTAGGGTTCCGTGCCAAAGGCAAAAAACGGAACCCGTTATAGATTCGTCATGTCTGTCTGTCTGTCCGTCCTTATGTCACAGCCACTTTATTCCAAAACTATAAGAACTATACTGTTGAAACTTAGTAAGTAGATGTATTCTGTGAACCGCATTAAGATTTTCATCAAATAAAAAAAAACAATACAAAAAAATTATATCGAGGTTTCTAATATCATTTTTTTCTAAACTGAATAGTTTGCCCGAGAGGCACTAAATGATAAAACTAAAAAAAATATATGATGTACATTACCATGCAAACTTCCACCGAAAATTGGTTTGAACGAGATCTAGTAAGTAGTTTTTTTTTAATACGTCATAAATGGTAAACCGCAAAAAAAACTATTTAAAGTATAATTTTAAGTGTGCGTGTGAACTGAGGGACCATAGTGATATTTTTGTTTGAAATTTTTATAAGATTTAGTAGTAGGCTCAAAACAATTGTAGAACAAATATGAGAATTTGTAAAAATATATGTTAAGAACTACAGCCCTTTAAGTGTGGTCCCTCAATCCTCACATACCATCAGCCTGATCTCGGCAAGTATGTAAAAAAATAAGGTATTGTGACTGCAGACATTTAGTAGAGAATTTGTAAAGATATATACTAAATAGCTGAGCACAAATCCTTATCCAAACCTTAACTCGGCATAGCTTAGAATATTTTCCTGCTGTATTTAGTCTCCAAATAGGTGTCCTAACAACTACATAATCATATACAACACTAGTTGTTGCCCGCGGCTACGCCCGCGTGTAAGTCGGTTATCGCGGCTTGTAATATACTGATGTGTTTTTTTTTATGATCAAGCTACTAAAATGACTCTGCCTGATGGAAAGTATAAGTAGAATCCAAAAGTTGTGGTCACTATCCTCAATGTGAAAGTGGACAGAGCAGCACTATGGCGGCCCACACTATGTATAAGCTATATTACTGTAAAGTTAGCCCAAATAGTCTAGTCAACAAGTTACATACTTGTTAACTAGACTAAAAGATGCAGAAGTATCACTAGGCCGCCATGGTGAGGGTGACCACCACTCTTGGATTCTGCTTATGCTTTCCATCAGGCAGAGTAGAGTTATTTTGGCGGGCCATACATAAAAAAAAAAGTTTCATCCAAATCCGTTCAGTAGTTTTTGCGTAAAAGAGTAACAAACATCCATCCATACTTACAAACTTTTGCGTTTATAATATTAGTAGGATAATTATATTTGTTATGAACACAAAAAACACCTTCATGGAATGTTGAAAAAGTAATTGAAATATTATTTAAAAACAAAAGGAACTAATAAATAATGGATGTACATTCAGATTTTTAAATAATAAAAATAAATTAAAGAGTGCATGATACTGTTATAATTAGACTAGACAAATGTGCTATACTTTCACTAATTATCTATGTCAAATAACAATAAAAGTTATGTCGGTAGTTTATGTAGTCAGTCTATAACATTCATTTGTTTTTGTTTACAGGCCTGACACAGCTTCATATATTCAAAAATTGGAACGCGAGAAGGAAGCTAGGGAAAAGGGAGAATTAAAGGACAACAGGTCGTTCCTGGCCAAATACGTAAGTACAATATTATATTTGAGGAATTAAAGATTACAAATAGATATTTAAAAAATGCTGATTAAAATCAATTTCATTTGTTTCAGTGGATGTACATTGTACCCGTTGCCATATTCGTGATGATCTCTGGAGCAGCCAATCCAGAACCAGCTGCTCAAGGCTCTCGATAATAATGAAACTAGGGTTTAAATAATAGTTGAATCTATTTATTCCAAATAGAATCACATTAGTGTTTTGTTTGTATGTGTAAATAATGTAAGTAACATAATGACTTGTTACATTTTGTTGGAACATACGATAAAATGGTGGTGTTGATTCAAATTATATTAATTAATCTGCGTTTCCTGTTTGTATTTATTCTAATTATGGTTATTGCAATATTATGCCTAATAAAGTAATGAATGCTTAAAACATTCTGTATACCTGTATCAATGTTGTCTTACTTCCATCTGCCCTTGTTTTAACATGGTTGCCTTTATTTAGTCACATTTTTCGTGATACAGAAGTTCTTAACTTTAAAATCAATGATTAAAGGCACATGACACACACCTTTGTAACCCAGTATAAATGAGATATTGCTTATAGAGATGGTTTGGGGCACAATATTTATGTAAAACATATTAACTAGCTGAGCAGTTACCCGCGGTACAACAACAACCGCGGGACAAAGCTAGTCTAACAATATTAGCCTAAGTTACTGCTTGCATCATTAGCTACCTGCTAGTGAAAGTCCCGTCAAATCGGTCCAGCCGTTCCAGAGATTAGCCGGAACAGGCAAAATTTAAAAAAAATGTTATTTTGGTGGATGTACCATGCAATTAGTAAAAATCGGTTATTAAACGCTTTTATTAGCTTGATCTGTATGTATGTAACAAAATCTTTTAACTTCATTTTCACCTACTTCTAGGAGTCCAATTAACTTGAAAATTTGCACAGGGTCAAGGGCCGATGACAATTCAATAATGTGACTGAAAAGTAATGTGGTTTTTTTTCAAAAAAAAAAAATAGTTTAAAAAAACTAAACAAACACGCTTTTGTAAATATACCAAACTAAAAAGTAGAAAATATTTTTAATGTAAAAAGCGAGGGGTGCTTTCTGAAAATATATCAATAATGTCGCCCCACGCTTTTTACATTAAAATTATTTTCTACTTTTTAGTTCGATTGCTATTAAAGCGTGTTTTTTAGTTGTAGGGTTCCGTGCCAAAGGCAAAAAACGGAACCCGTTATAGATTCGTCATGTCTGTCTGTCTGTCCGTCCTTATGTCACAGCCACTTTATTCCAAAACTATAAGAACTATACTGTTGAAACTTAGTAAGTAGATGTATTCTGTGAACCGCATTAAGATTTTCATCAAATAAAAAAAAACAATACAAAAAAATTATATCGAGGTTTCTAATATCATTTTTTTCTAAACTGAATAGTTTGCCCGAGAGGCACTAAATGATAAAACTAAAAAAAATATATGATGTACATTACCATGCAAACTTCCACCGAAAATTGGTTTGAACGAGATCTAGTAAGTAGTTTTTTTTTAATACGTCATAAATGGTAAACCGCAAAAAAAACTATTTAAAGTATAATTTTAAGTGTGCGTGTGAACTGAGGGACCATAGTGATATTTTTGTTTGAAATTTTTATAAGATTTAGTAGTAGGCTCAAAACAATTGTAGAACAAATATGAGAATTTGTAAAAATATATGTTAAGAACTACAGCCCTTTAAGTGTGGTCCCTCAATCCTCACATACCATCAGCCTGATCTCGGCAAGTATGTAAAAAAATAAGGTATTGTGACTGCAGACATTTAGTAGAGAATTTGTAAAGATATATACTAAATAGCTGAGCACAAATCATCAACGATTAAAAAAATACAACGACTATACTGTGGTCCCTCAGTCCACACACTAAAGATTTTGTTATACTGAATATTATCACATCAACGGAATAAAATCTTTATTTTCTTACATAATGTTTTAGAACAAGTCTTAAAGCAATTTGTAAAAAATAAATTTAAAAAAAACATCGACGCACTTTGAAGATATTTATAATTAAAGCTGGTCCCTCAATCCTCACGTTCTCAAACATACTTGCATGTCTAGCTGCTAGATGACTAAAGTATCACAAAGTGTAGTGTATTAAACTTTTTGTAAAAAGTTTCTACAAAATAATAGGTATCTTTAATTGTGTGTATCTTACCTCTAAAATGAGATTATAGCATTTCAGTGATCTTATGAACAGATATACGAGTAGTGTGACCACACAATGAAAAAAATGTAGACTACCAGTATAATTTTTATTGTAATAGTCGAAACCCAAGGTTGTACGGTTGATTTAGTGTTAAGTTACATTACGTATCTTTACAAAGCATGAAATAAAGTAGCTTTTAGACGCTTATCACCATTTAGGCTATGTTTCAAGGAAGCTTTATGTACTTATAATACCCCAGTATTTTACAAACCATTATGGTAACATAGTGGTATTATTTATACAGCTTAGTTTTATACGTTTTATCAACACATAAAATTGAACATTTAAAAACACAGGATTTTGTAAAATATTTACAAAAAGTCCGCGATAGTACCTATCGCGATCTATATTAATATTATAAATTTGAAAGTGGCTTAGTCTGTTTCTCTATTACGCTTTCGTGGCTAAACCAATAACAGTGCCTGCACTTGGTAAGGCATATAACTTATTGTAATACTATTGTTTAAGTATGTGAAAAAAAAAGTTAGATAGAACTTTTTTTCACAAAACAGAGTCATTCGCATTTTTTGCCAGGGCGTTACAGTACGGACCAACAAATCTTCTTACATTCATTAAGTTATAACCAAATTTTACGTACTTAAACAAAAGTATTACAATAAGTTATATGCCTTACGAAGTGCAGGCACTGTTATTGGTTTAGCCGTGAAAGCGTAACAGAGAAACAGACTAAGCAACTTTCAAATTTATAATATTAATATAGATCGCGATAGGTACTATCGCGGGCTTTTTGTAAATATTTAACAAAATCCTGTGTTTTTAAATGTTTAATTTTATGTGTAAATAGAACGTATAAAACTGAGCTGTATAAATAATACCACTATGTTACCATAATGGTTTGAAAAATACTGGGGTATTATAAGTACATAAAGCTTCCTTGAAACATAGCCTAAATGGTGATAAGCGACTAAAAGCTACTGTATTTCATGCTTTGTAAAGATACGTAATGTAACATAACACTAAATCAACCGTACAACCTTGGGTTTCGACTATTACAATAAAAATTATATTGGTAGTCTACATTTTTTTTCATTGTGTGGTCACACTACTCGTATATCTGTTCATAAGATCACTGAAATGCTATAATCTCATTTTAGAGGTAAGATACACACAATTAAAGATACCTATTATTTTGTAGAAACTTTTTACAAAAAGTTTAATACTCTAAACTTTGTGATACTTCAGTCGTCTAGCAGCTAGACATGCAAGTATGTTTGAGAACGTGAGGATTGAGGGACCAGCTTTAATTATAAATATCTTCAAAGTGCGTTGATATTTTTCTTAAATTTATTTTTTACAAATTGCTCTAAGACTTGTTCTAAAACATTATGTAAGAAAATAAAGATTTTATTCCGTTGCTGTGATAATATTCAGTATAACAAAATCTTTCGTGTGTGGACTGAGGGACCACAGTATAGTCGTTGTATTTGTTTAATCGTTGATGATTTGTGCTCAGTTATTTAGTACATATCTTTACAAATTCTCTACTAAATGTCTGCAGTCACAATACCTTATTTTTTTACATACTTGCCGAGATCCGGCTGATGGTATGTGAGGATTGAGGGACCACACTTAAAGGGCTGTAGTTTTTAATATATATTTTTACAAATTCTCATATTTGTTTTACAATTGTTTTGAGCCTACTACTAAATCTTATAAAAATTTCAAACAAAAATATCACTATGGTCCCTCAGTTCACACGCACACTAATTTTAATATTACAGACACTCAAATTTTATTTATTTCTATAGATTTACTATGAATGCTAAAGTAAATGATTAATGCAAATATACACAAATATGTAGGTATAACATACTTAATGAAAGCTGATCGATGAAGTATCATTACTGTAGTGCCATGTCAAACACAGAAATTAAGGAAGATTAAACTCTCCTGTACAAAGTTCTGGAAACAAATGTCAGTTGAAAAAATAAACGAACTATGGAATACAAAAAAATATTATTTCTAATATGAATTATACATGTAACAGTTTAACTTTTATAAGTAATATTTAAGAAACAAAGAAAATTATAGTTATGCACCAATCTTTTCAATTTCTTCAGCATCTTCAATATCAAGAAGTTGTATCTTTTTACCAAAGTGGCTTTCAATTTCTTTGCAAATATCCATTGCTAGAGATGAATCCACTAAATTAATTGCAATACCAGCTTTACCGAATCGCCCAGTACGTCCTATTCTGTGTAGGTATGTTTCACAGTCAGCCTTCTTGTCCATATCCATTGGCATATCAAAATTAACCACTAATGTGACTTGTTCTACATCTATTCCTCTGGACAACACATTGGTAGTAATAAGAACTTTTTCGAGGCCAGCTCTAAAACGGTCAAGTACTGCTATTCTCTGGTCCACAGTTAACTCTCCGGACAATACAGCCACTGAATGTCCATCTTTCGACATTTTTTCTGACAGCCAACTAGCAGTTTTTCTTGTATGACAAAATATTATTGCTTGACCGATAGTTATTACCCCGTAGATATTACAAATAGCTCTATATTTCTCTTCAGGACTTTTGCATTTGACATAGTATTGTTTAATATTATCCAATGATTCCTCTTCTCTGAGCAGTCTAATAATGATAGGATTAGGAACAATTACTTCAGCAAACTCCATCACATTCGAGCCATATGTGGCAGAAAAGAACATCATCTGGCATGTTGATGGCAAACATTTGTGTATGCGAATACACTGATCCTGATGCCCTTGTCTATCAATCATAACATCAGCTTCGTCAAGAACAAATACTTTGATTTTACTCATGTCAAACATACCAAATTTCACACCCCAATCAAGCATTTTTCCAGGGGTTCCAATAACAATGTGATCTGTTAGCTTAGTACCCCTAGGTACCTCTTCACCTCTTACAGCATATTTCAGTTTGATTTCTGGACAGAATTTTGCCATTTTAGCAGCAACCTCTCCTGTTTGTATAGCAAGTTCATATGTAGGACTCAAACAGAGCACTTGAGGGTAATTCTTTGTGGGATCGACTCTGCTTAACATTGCCAATACAAATGCAGCAGTCTTACCAGTTCCCGACTGAGATTGTGCAATCATGTTCTGTGGAGGATCAGCTAAAAGAGTAGGCAAAGCCGTTTCTTGGATTTTAGAAGGAGCATTAAAACCCATTGCATAGACACCCTTTAGTAGATTAGGCTTCAAATGTAACGCTTCAAATGTTTTAACAGAATACAGAGGGGAATTGGGATCTTTTCTTTGAATTTCAATGTCTAACTTAGATTCAACTAAGCCCTGTCTTATGATCTTCATCAAGAGAGATGCATCAGCAGGATTTGGTACATCAGGTGATTCCTCAGAATCATCTGTTTGATCAAGATCTTTTTTTAAACCTAATCCTGCTATTTTATTTGTCACCTCCAACTCCTCTGCCTTTTGTCCCCACTGTTTAGCCATTATTTACTCTGAAATTTGAAACAATATTAAGTGGATTAAATTTATGGAGGAAAACTTTTGATCATAATTTTTATCCATAACAATGTATCTTACAGAAACAAACATAAGAGGCTTTCAGGTAATGTTAAAAAAAAAGTTCATTATGTGTTGCTATACTATTGATTCATATATTCACACATCACTATCCCTTCACCATTTGCCTAATTTTATCTAGTGTCTTGTTTCACTTCCCTTCTCAGCCATATTTTATTTACCCTAATATAATTCACTTCCTGCCTCTTTTCCCATAAACGTGGCAGCTTAGGACTCCGTAAATGTAGTTGGGCAGCATGGATTTTAATTTAAATAACAGGCCTTCATGCCACACTATCAAATGCCTGTGTTATGTCTAGGAATACGCTAGAGTAATATCTGTCCTAAGATGAAGAACGTCCTGAGGTGTATGTATAGCATTATAAGACTTTACATGTTTTAAAAAAAAGAATTGTGAGAAATGAAAGAAAGTTACACATAAATTTCTAATTTTGCTAAAGCGCCAAACACTTTTTAAAGAATAATGAACGGCATACAATTGCATAAGATTATAATTATCAAAATTAGTACAAATGAACAGGACTTATGATTCAGAATTCGAAAGTCGCGAAGTTACAAGTTTTCCGGTAAGAATGTCCATTGTCCGTGCATGGCGATCTTCGTCTAAACTGTATCTTTATCATCGACCAACTAATAATGAAAAAATATTACAATAACGAATATCTTCTTACCTGTTTTAAATTCAATGAAAATAAATAAGCCCTGGTCAACAATACCATCCAAAACTTTGCACACCGACGACGCAATTGACAGACCGCGGTTTTCGTTGGTTTCTGATTTCTGATACGTCAATTGTCAATTTAGTCATTGTCAAAATTTATTCTCCATTTTGGTCTCCACAGAACAAAATAATTGTTGTCAATTTTTTTGCAAATATTTATGCCGCTGACGGTGACGCTTCTTCTTCTTCTTCTTAATAAATGGCAAACTGTGCCGATGTCGACAATTCTGCCAATGTCAAGTGCGATGGAAATACGTGGGTTATAAGTAAAAAATAAAAGCAGTCAAAATAGAAAAACATTAAATTTGTAGAACCAGCAGTAGACTGAATGTAGGGCTTACAAGGACGGTGACGCTTATTTCGAATCACAGGGGTGACCAGTGAATAATCTGTGGTCCAGTGTCACTTTCATTTTGACAGACTGGAAGGCAGTACACATGTACACAGCAGTACATTAACACTACTAGTAAGTAGTACACTGCTGTACACTCCACAAAGAGTAAAGTAATATACGGGTAAAGAGAGCCCTCTTGCAGGTAAAAAAAAACCGACTTCAAAAACTGAAAAGTATAAAATAACTTAATTTGTATGTGCTACCTATTCATAGGTTTGAAATCGGCGCCAAGCCAAATGTAATAGTAGGTACCACACTCGCTATATTTCGAGACGAACGTCAACGACCTCACCGACGCTTCGGTTGTTTTGTCCTACGCGAAGAGCAGCTGTCCCGCTCAAGGTCACGCGCGGCGAGTGCGGTACCTACTATTACATTTTGGCTTGGCACCGACTTCAAACCTATGAATAGGTAGCACATACAAATTAAGTTATTGACTTTTCAGTTTATGAAGTCGGTTTTTTTAAACGAAGTTTTTTTTTAATTTTCGCTTTTTAGTCTTTCTCAAGTCTCTCATCATCATTTCACCTAAATAACTTGAAAGAATACGACTAAAGGTAACATAAAACATACTGTATAGAATAATAAATAAATATTTCGGACATGATGTTTACAGAATATAAAAGCATGCAGACAATTGCCTTAACTTTATTGCAGGCGCTCACGTAAATTTGAGGGTTTCCTTCAATTTCCTTGGGATCCCATCATCAGATCCTGATATGGTGGCCATGGGACCACATGGGGAGCATACCCTTTCGAATACAAAAATAATTTTCAAAATCGGTCCACAATTGACGGAGTAATCAATGTACATGCATTAAAAAAAATACCGATGAAATTGAGAACCTCCTCCTTTTGGAAGTCGGTTAAAAATGCAAACCCATTTGATAAGCTGTCATTCTAGGCGCCATCTGAACATTGGCTCGGGAACCAATTGTGTATAACCTTAGCGATGTTTTACAAAACGTAACCTAAACTATTTTGTCCCGTCCTATTTTTGCGTATCTTGTTATAAGTCTGCTAAAAATAGAACGAAACAAATAAGTCCTGATTACATTTTGTAAAACATCTATTCAAAATATAAGGGTATGAGATAAAAAAACAATCCATAATCACTTTTTATTCCTATATTACTACTAGGCATTTTACAACAATTATCACTAAAAATAACTAAGAATAAAAGTGTCTCTATCACACAGTTCTTCAATAGTCTATAGCGCACAACAAAATCCAAGTATTTCGAAGTAAACACTCAATAGAAGCTCAGGGCTCAACTCGACGCACTAGCTCGAAGTAATTTCAACGAAATATTACAATATGAAACGGTAACTGCAAATATTTAACTGTACGCAAGTCGCAAGATACAATAAAGCCGCCATAAATTAATAAAAAATAAGTTACGCCTGACAACTGTCACTTTATCTTATCTTATCTTATCTATCTATTTAGTCTTAATTTTTTAAAAGTACGTAAATAAATAAATAAAATTGTGCTCAACTATGGTTGAATAGGTCGATGGCTGATCCATGCGTCTTACTCTATTTTACATTTGTGACATTTATTGATTATTTTATATTTGGACATATTACATCTTTTTAAATTTGACTGTGAGTGAAAGTGCTATTTGGATTTTATTTTCCATAAGTGGACCTCACAATATAACAATACAATGTCACAATATAACAATGTAAAAATCTTGCGGCTATCAGTAAGAACGGCGCATGATTGGTTAGCTCATGGCTGTGCAGCAATGACTCCAAACCTTTTATTTTGTTTTCTTTGGTCGACTTCGTTCTCATTCAAGTCTCTTAGTGAAAAAAATATTGTAAACCGTATTATTATTTTTTAAAAGGAGCAACAATGGAGTTTCTTGCCAGATTCTTCTCCATGAAGGGTATAGGCTGCACTTGGAACTGGCGACTAGAATCACTCGATTTTTTAATATTACATATTGACTATTCATAAGTGCCTATATGAATAAAATATTTTTGAGTTTGAGTATTAAATGTTTTGTATTTTATTAATATTCAAATTATATTTTATTATCACTATAAAACGCAATCTTTCGACATTTCAAATAAACTGGTAACTATTTTAGTACGGGGCCATTCGCTAGATGGCGAGTCATCAATTTTACAAATGTCAAAGTCTTAGCACTGTCCCCGCCAGTGTTTCCACAATGAGGGGAAATTTCCCTTTTGAGGGGAAATTAGGGTCCAGAGGGGAAGAAAAAGGGGAAATCATGGATTAAGCCTAGACTAAAATATTGCGGAAAAATTATTAACTAATTTTTGTATGGACTATACTAATGTTTCCGAAAGAAACAGTAGCGAAATTGGCAGCCCACCACCAGTGCAGGTTTTATATATATTTCTGGTCAGGCTTTAAGAATACGAATGTTGAAATTATACTTCATTCATGCTTAGTCTATTTTTTTTGGATTCGCTTGCAGTTGCATTGGTAAAAACTTGAGGTGGGGTATTTCGAACTGAATTTTCATCAGTTGTACAACAGAGGTTGTCCCTGTTCTTTTCAAGCCAGATTTGATCCAACTGTTTCATTATCAAGCCTATTGCTTTTATCCGTTTTAATGTTTTTTACACGACTACGGCAAAGCCAAAGGAGGGTTATGATTTTGACAGGCTATGTATGTATATATTGTTACGAGCCGGGTATTCAATAATTAAAAATAGTCGGTTAATTACCAAAAAAATAACACACTGTTTATTTACAACCCTTTTTACAACAATAATTCGCTATGTCACTTGTTAATCGCACTAGAAGATCGCTTCGATGTTAACTCCGCTGTATCGTGAACAATACTGACTCGTACGGGTAACCCAATCTGCTTATATATGGCTTTGAAACCCCTAGAAAGATCTATAATATTCGATAGAACATTCTACACTAAACAGAAATTACCAGAGTGAGTAATCTAGCGCCATCTAGCGTCGAATATCAGAGTTACTCCACAGTTGCGCGCTACTTGACACTAGATGGCGCCTTCAATTCAATTCTCGCGACTGGTAGATTGTTCTAGACTATTTTTCTCGAAGACGCAACACTGCCCCCTCCTAAGAAATGCTCGTCCCGAGCATAATCAGTTCCATAGTATCGCGCCAATCGATCTACGTGAACTATCTTTGGGGCGCCTCTTGGACACTTCTGTATCCGGTAGGTAACATCATTGATTTTTGTCACCACCCGGTATGGCCCTTCCCACTTGGCTTGTAGCTTTGGAGATCTCCCTTTACTGCGAACTGGATTATGGAGCCATACTAGAGAACACTCTTCGAAGCCCTTATTGTTCACTTTCCGGTCATATCGGGTTTTCATCTTCTCAGACATTTGCTGGCCCGATTGTCTGACATGCTCATAAATGTCATTCATCTTGTTCCGCAAGTCATTAGCGTACTCCGTTATACTTCGCGGGGTGTCAGGGGGTATTCCAGTGATCAAGTCTGCAGGCAATCGTAGTTCTCTTCCGAAGTTTGCAAAAGCTGGTGTTACTGAAGTGCTTTCGTGGACTGCACTTCGGTATGACAGAAGAAACGGTTGGATGTGTTTGTCCCAATCTTTTTGCCTACTTTCAACAACTTTTGCGAGATACCTCTCTAGTGTTTGGTTAAATCGTTCCACCATTCCGTCAGATTGTGGGTGATAAGAGGTGGTTCTGGTTTTGTGAGCACCCATTACTCGACACATCTCTTGAAATATTTGAGACTCAAAATTTCTTCCTGGGTCACTGTGAATTTCTAAAGGCACTCCAAAACGACAGAAGACTTCGTGCACTAATTTGTCTGCAACTGTTGATGCCTCTTGGTTGGGAATGGCGAAAACTTCTGGCCACTTAGTGAAGTAATCCATTACAACCATGAAGTACTTGTTTCCAGTTTCACTTTCAGGAAATGGTCCCGCTACGTCTATTGCAATTCTTTCCCAGGGTGCCCCAACATTGTACAATTTCAATGGGAGGTCCATTGAAATTGTACAATGTTGCGCTACGTGTGTGAGGTCCGTTCACGGCCGCACAATTAATACACTTGCGACACCAGTCCTCAACATCATCACGACAATGAATCCAGTAGAATCTCTCCCTTATCTTTAACAATGTCTTCTTAACTCCCATATGACCTCCTGAACATCCTTTATGGTAGAGCTGCAGAACCACTGGTATCTTAGCTTTAGGGACAACCATTTGCAGATGACAGCTGTCTCCTGGAGCGTTTTCCCATTTACGGCACAAGACTCCATCCTGGATGACTAGGCTATCCCATTGAGCCCAATAACTCTTTGTGGTTGAACTCAGCGATGCAACATCACTCCAGTGAGGCTTAGGAGTCTCAGCTTTAATCCACTCGAGAATTGGTTTGATATCTGCATCCTCTTGCTGTGCTTGCTGTAGGCTTTCCTTCCATTCGATGCTAAGATCCGTCTTTATTGTCCTTATAGGAACAGCTTCCTTTACTTCTTGCTTGGCACAGTGTTTGCAGTCTTCAGGGCAAGGTCTTCTTGATAATGCGTCTGCGTTACCGTGTGATTTTCCACTGCGATGTTCAATCATGAAGTCATATTCCTGTAGTAGCTCAATCCATCTCGCGACTTGTCCTTCAGGATTTTTAAATTGTAAGAGCCACTTTAGTGCAGCGTGGTCAGTTCGGAGGTGGAATTTACGCCCGAGCAGATATTTGTTAAAATGTTGCAGTGTCTTCACTACTGCCAGTAGCTCCCTTCTTGTGACACAGTAATTTCTTTCCGGTTTTGACAAAGATTTACTGAAATATGCAATAACGACCTCTTGATCACCTTTCCGCTGGGATAACACACCGCCAAGCCCAGTATCACTCGCGTCTGTGTCAACTATGAATTCATTTTCGGTATCTGGATACCCTAAGATAGGTGTGTTGCATAGACGTCTTTGTAGCTCTTGAAATGCAATGTCACAACTTTCATCCCAGCAGAATTGTCTTTTCTCTTCAGTAAGTTTATGAAGGGGTTTGGCAATATCCGCAAAGTTTTTCACGAATCGCCGATAGTAAGAGCACAAGCCCAAAAATGCTCTTATTTGGGTCTTATCTCTTGGAACTGGCCAATCCTTGACAGCAGCGATTTTTTGCGGATCTGTTTGGACACCCTCTTCCGAAACCACATATCCTAAAAAGCTAACCTGCCGTTTGAAAAATGAACACTTCTTAGGACTTAACTTTAGGTTGGCACTTCGGATTTTCGATAATACGCGCTCCAGGTTTCGAATATGTTCTTCAAACGTACGGCCTACAATGACAATGTCATCCAAGTAGACCAGGCAAGCGTCTCCAGTTAATCCGGTCAGTACTGACTCCATCAGTCTTTCAAAAGTTGCTGGCGCGTTACATAATCCAAAGGGCATAACTTTAAACTGCCACAGTCCTCTCCCTGTAGAGAATGCAGTCTTCTCTTTGTCCTTGGGATCAATTTCTACCTGCCAGTATCCACTTTTCAAATCCAAGGTGCTAAACCATTTTACCCCTGTTAGCATGTCCAGTGTGTCATCTATTCTAGGAAGGGGATAGCTGTCCTTCTTCGTAATGTCGTTTAAACGGCGGTAGTCAACACAAAAACGCATGCTGCCATCCTTTTTTTTTACAAGCACTACAGGTGAACACCATGGGCTGGATGAAGGCTCTATAACACCGTCCCTGACCATTCCATTTGTTTGTGTTGTTTGCACTTCCTTTTCTCGTGCTACTGGCAGTCTTCTCGGTCGCTGACGAATAGGCAACTCATTCCCAGTGTTTATTTTGTGTTGAACTAAACCAGTCTTTCCAATATCAGCTTCATTAGGAGAGAAAATATCAGCGTACTTAACTAACATTCTCTTAACCTTGCCAATCTCTTCCCTAGACAAAACATCTTGACAGTCTTCCAAAAGTGTTGACACGTTGACTCGTGCATCCTTGCTAACATTTGAAGTAGTCAAGTCTTGGCATCGATGCATCCAATCCACATCTTCGCAAGTGCCAATCAGTGTGCCCTTATGAATCACATGTTGCTTGTCACTTAGATTTAGCACACGTACTGCAGGGATGTTAGTGGTACTTACTAGAGTCCGTGCGATCTTCCATGGAAGGTCATTATCTATCCTTTCAATAAGTACACACCGTTGCATTCGTCCGGAGTTATAAGGAAGACTAACTGGCATGATTGTTTCTGATCTGGGAGGAAGAACAACTTTCTTTAAGCTGTACACTTTTCCTGGTGACGCTCCTTCCATGAACAGTTCTTCTTGACTACATCTCAATACACCTTGATTGATGTCGATCTCACAACAATTGTTCTTCATGAAGTCTAGGCCAAGGATGCAATCGTCAACTATATCAGCCACGATGACGTTATGCAGGTAAACTTGGTTGCCCAACTTCAACTCCACCTTCTGTTCGCCTCGGACGGGTATGCGCTGACCAGTGGCTGTTACTAGGTTTATTTGCTCACGGTTACAGGTGATGTCCCTCAGAAACCGATTTGCAAGTTGGGAACTGACAACTGTGCGAGAAGCTCCCGTATCAATCGTCAGCTTACATGTTGTTCCGTTGATTTCGCCTCTGATGACCAGGCTGTTCCCATCATGACTTTGCGAGATCGAAATCCTTGGGGCTCTTTGAACACCAGCCAGCACCCGCCCCGCAGTCCTGGCGTTTACTCGTTTACCTGCTGTTGTTGGGCAGTACTATCAGTCGCCCTAATCTCCTGAGGCCGCTCGTATTCATTTCCTATGCTTCGCTTAGGGCAGCTGGACCGAAGGTGACCTTTTTCACCACAGGCGTAACACCTAGGGCTGTACCCCTTAAACCGGTCCCGCACAGGTGACGCCACAACCTCCCGGACCCGATGAGATCGATGATCTTGTCTCACAGCTTCCACCTCCAAAGCATGGGCCAGAGCATCCTTGAGAGTTTCATGGTGCCCAAGTCGCACAGCAGCTCTAACTTCGAGGTCACGAATGCCATCGATGAAAGCTTGCACCAGATTCCCGTCCACGAGCGCAGGTGCAGACTGGTATGCCTTACGGACCAGTTTCTCAACTTCCAGAGCCCATTGTTGCAAGTTCTCACCGATGCGTTGGGCACGATCCTTCAGCTGTGCACGAAAAACGTGCTCCAGGTGAGCGTCACCATATCTTGCCTCCAATGCCTCCAGCAGTTGCTCATAGGTTACCTTCTTACCGAGGGCTTCGAGGACGGTTAGAGCCTGGTCTCGAAGACCCAAGGTGAGCGCGGTCATAGCCTGTTCCTTAGTCCAGCCGTTCGCCGTCATAACAGCCTCAAACTGGATCTTGTAGGCTGACCACGAAGATGTCCCATCAAACGGCGGTACTTTGAACCCCCGCACCGAAGGAACAGCAGTTACTGAAGTCGCCGCTCCATCTCCAACTTTGAGGTTCCCTAATGCCTTCTTCACGTCGGCAATCTGAGTTTCGGCCTCAGTGATACGGTTCTCGTGTTGAAGAACCTGATCCTTCACTACCTTGAGTTCTTTGCCGAAGGTCTCGTGAATGCCTTTTAACAAGAGCATTTGTTCCTCCTGGCGGCGGGCCTGCTCCTCCTGATGGCGGGCCTGCTCCTCCTTGTCCCGCTGCAGCTGTTCCTCCAATCGGCGGGCCTGCTCCTCTTGACGGCGGGCCTGCTCCTCTTGACGGCGGGCCTGCTCCTGGAGCATCACCATTAGGGCCGTGATATCTGGAGCTGCTGACGATGTGGATAGCGTGGCTTCCATCGCTGGCTGCTGACCTTCCGGTGTGGGCAGTTGTGCACCTCCAAATCGCCTCAGGTCGGCCTCTTGCTGACGCTGATTCCTAGTTCGGATACCTTCCGTGTCTTCCTTTGGTAAAACCGGCATACTTTAATCCCACTGCTGACACCAAATTGTTACGAGCCGGGTATTCAATAAATTAAAAATAGTCGGTTAATTACCAAAAAATAACACACTGTTTATTTACAACCCTTTTTACAACAATAATTCGCTATGTCACTTGTTAATCGCACTAGAACATCGCTTCGATGTTAACTCCGCTGTATCGTGAACAATACTGACTCGTACGGGTAACCCAATCTGCTTATATATGGCTTTGAAACCCCTAGAAAGATCTATAATATTCGATAGAACATTCTACACTAAACAGAAATTACCAGAGTGAGTAATCTAGCGCCATCTAGCGTCGAATATCAGAGTTACTCCACAGTTGCGCGCTACTTGACACTAGATGGCGCCTTCAATTCAATTCTCGCGACTGGTAGATTGTTCTAGACTATTTTTCTCGAAGACGCAACAATATGTTCATCTGTTCCCTCATAGCTCCTTAACTACTTATTAGAACTGGACAAATAAGGTATCGTTAGAAGCGTCTTGATCGTCCGCTTGTTAAAGGCTATATGACGTGTCACTTAATCTAATGTGGCGCCCTCTAGCCGACACAAAGTACCTACTGTATTAAAAACAAAATTTGAGATAAATATGCCGTGGTTGGTATCATTCGAAAGGGCGTTACTTGTATTTTTCAAAAATATATAATATTATTAGCATTTTCTCGTGACTTTTGCCGTATTTATTCGATAATATTGTGATATTTCTATGGTACCTATTTCAAATATACTTTGAAAAGATATTAATATTATAGAGGCACCAACATTTTAAATAAAAAAGTAAAAACTAAAACCCAACTAGTACAAAAAACGACGCTGAAAAAGTATGAAACAAGTTTTAAAAGCCGTAGTCACGCGTTGTTAATGTGTTATGGACGTTATGGTATATTTCTACGTAACGTGTGACTACGGCTTTTGAAACTTGTTTCATACTTTTTTAGCGTCTTTTTTGTCGTAGTTGGGTTTTAGTTTTTTAATCACTAATAGCCGTTCTACGGCAATATTGAAAAAAGCGGTCAAGTGCGAGTCGGACTCTCCCTGAGGGGTTCCGCAGCAGCAAGTAACATGATATATTTTTTTTTTTTTTTAAATTTGTGTTGATTAAATGAAAGTTAAATCGCAGTTTACGATTTATGACGTATTAAAAAAAACTACTTTCGTTCAAACCAATTTTCGGTGGAAGTTTACATGGTAATGTACTTCATTTTTTTTTTGTTTTATCATTCTCTTATTTTAGAAGTTACAGGGGGGGGGGGCACACATTTTACCACTTTGGAAGTGTCTCTCGCGCAAACTATTCAGTTTAGAAAAAAATGATATTAGAAACCTCAATATCATTTTTGAATACCCCACACCATAGACGCATGGGTTTGATGAAAAAAAATTTTTGAGTTTCAGTTCTATGTATGGGGTTTTTTTGTTTGTTTTTTTGTTTGTTCACAGAATACATCTACTTACCAAGTTTCAACATTATAGTTTCGGAAAAAAGTGGCTGTGACATACGGACGGACAGACAGACAGACATGACGAACTTATAAGGGCTCGGTTTTTTGCCTTTGGCACGGAACCCTAAAAAGGCAGTGACATAAAGTAGAACTAAAGCACAATAATTTTTGAGGGGAAAAAAGTCCTGAGAAGGGGAAATCCCAATTGAGGCGTGGGGAAAGGAAATCATTAAAGTGGAAACACTGGTCCCCGCCCTGACACTCCACAAAAGTCCGTAGCACAGAGTACAATGTATATATTATAGATAGAGAGTCATCTTGGCGCTGTCAATTGTCCCCGATGTTTGGCGCCATCTATTAATCTTGACCCGTAAACTACATTACATGTTTTACTCACACATGCGTAATCTAATCTTTGTGTGCTACAACGTTTAATAAAATTGGTTTACGTATGTCTACACTACCTAATTCTTAAAAACACAGTTTTTGTTTGTATTAATTTATTTGCGTGAATTTAAAAAAAATATTATTATTAGATAACAAAAGCTGCGTTTTTGAGAAGTAGTGTAGATTACAAGAAAGGAAAGTGGTAAATAAAACGAATTATTTTATTTCTTTGTTTTATTATGTTTGTGTTTATTAAAATATTCTTGAGGCATTTTTCACATCGTCATTCCCTTCATACACAATAATAATTAATAATTAAAAACAATATTAGCAGATTCTAAATTGATGACTCAAGTTTATGGTCCTGATTGAAATTTCTGCACAACATTGTATCAAAACCATGTTTTTTTGGACAACATTTTCCAAATGGCTTGCATACCTTGAATGCGTAGTCTTAGTGACAAATGTAGTAGGCCGCCAGCGTGTGCGTTCAGGTTGTGTTTCTGAAAATGAAATCAAAATATCTTTAATTTTCTTAATGCTAAATGCAACACTTTAGTATTGTCTAATCATCAAAATCTGTTCATAAACGACGATGTTATCCGCGAACACACATAAAAATATATGTATATACGGTCGAATTGAGAACCTCCTCCTTTTTAGAAGTCGATTAAAAATAAATAAAATTGGGAGTGTCTGTTTGTAATATTACAAGTAAAATTATAACAAAAACAAAAACCGACTTCAAGTTTCGACTCGATTTCTCTTGGATGCCATCATCAGATCTTAATGTCCTTATCATGGTACCACCGTTGGGACATATCCTTTTCATTAAAAAAAAGAAAATCAAAATCGGTTCATAAACGACGAAGTTATCCGTGAACACACATAAAAAAAACATATATACGGCCAAATTGAGAACCTCCTCCTTTTTTGAAGTAGGTTAAAAATACCGCTTTTACTTAATGCATATTGTACACTTATGTGTACACGATACATAGACCAAAATAACATTATTTTTTCAATTTTTGTCTGTCTGTTTGTTCCGGCTAATCTCTGGAATAGCTGGACCGATTTTGACGGGACTTTCACTGGCAGATAGCTGGTGATAAAAGGAGTAATTTAGGCTACTTTTTAAGACTAGCTTTGCCCCGTGGCGTTACCCGCGGTTGTTGTTGTACCGCGGGTAACACCGCGGGGCTTAGCTAGTTATCTATACAAATAAATAAAATTGGAGTGTCTGTTTGTAATATTAAAACAACCGCTTTTTACTAAATGCATAATTATGTATGTAAGGTATACATGGTACATATACCAAAACAACATTTTTTACAAATCTTGTCTGTTTGTTCCGGCTAATCTCTGGAATACCTGGACCGATTTTGACGGGACTTTCACTGGCAGATAGCTGTGATAAAAGGAGTAATTTAGGCTACTTTTTAAGACTAGCTTTGCCCCGTGGCGTTACCCGCGGTTGTTGTTGTACCGCGGGTAACACCGCGGGGCTTAGCTAGTTATCTATACAAATAAATAAAATTGGAGTGTCTGTTTGTGATATTAAAACAACCGCTTTTTACTAAATACATATGTATGTAAGGTATACATGGTACATATACCAAAACAACATTTTTTAGTAAAAAATGTTGTTTTGGTATATGTACCATGTAATTTTTTTTTACAATTCTTGTCTGTCTGTTTGTAATATTAAAACAACCGCTTTTTACTAAATGCATATGTATGTAAGGTATACATGGTACATATACCAAAACAACATTTTTTTGTAAAAATGTTGTTTTGGTATATGTACCATGTATTTTTTTTTTACAATTCTTGTCTGTCTGTTTGTTTCGGCTAGTCTCTGGAACGGCTGGACCGATTTTGACGGGACTTTCACTGGCAAATAGCTGATGATAGACGGAGTGATTTAGGCTAAGACTAGCTTTGCCCCGCGGCATTACCTGCGGTTGTCGTTGTACCACAGATAACACCGCGGGGCTCAACTAGTCATCTACGAGTATACAAATAAATAAAATTGGAGTGTCTGTTTGTAATATTAAAACAATTGCTTTTTAGTAAATGCATATGTATGTAGGTATACATGGTACATATACCAAAACAACATTTTTTTTAATTTTTGTCCGTCTGTTTGTTCTGGCTAATTACTGGAACGGCTGGACCGATTTTGACGGGATTTTCGCTAATGATAATACAAGGAGTAACTTAGGCTACTTTTAAGGATTCTGTAGCCAAATGGTAAAAAACGGAACCCTTAGGGATTCGTCATGTCTGTCTGTCCGTCCGAATGTCACAGCCATTTTTTTTACCAAACTATAAGAACTATACTGTTGAAAATTGGTAAGTAGATGTATTCTGTGAAACGCATTAAGATTTTCACACAGAAATATTAAACAAAAAAAAAAACAATACATTTTGGGGGTTCCCATACTTAGAACTGAAACTTAATTTTCTTTTTCATCAAACCCATACATGTGGGGTATCTCTAAGGATAGGTCTTCAAAAATGATATTGAGGATTTTATTCTCATTTTTTTCGAAAATGAATAGTTTGCGCGAGATACACTTCCAAAGTGGCAAAATGCCCCCCCCCCCCCCCTATAACTTCGAAATAAGAGAATGATAAATCTAAAATAAATATATGATGTACATTACCATGCAAACTTCCACTGAAAATTAATTTGAACGAGATCTAGTAAGTATTTTTTTAATACGTCATAAATAGTAAACCGCAATTTACCTTTCATTCAATCAACTCAAATATAAAAAAAATACACTATACACGGCATATATATACCAAAAATATATTTTTTACAATTTTTGTCTGTCTGTCGGCCTGTCTGTTTGTTCCGGGTAATCTCTGGAACGGCTGGACCGATTTTGACAGGACTTTCACTGATATGTAGCTGATGATATAGGGAGTAACAGGCTAGTTTTTTTAGACTAGCTTCGCCCCGCGACGTTACCCGCGGTACGGCAAAAACCGCGGGTGACACCGCGGGACTCAGCTAGTTGTAAATATAATTATATAATACTGGCAGCCGATCCCGGCTTCACGCGATAAACATAGGTATTTAACCTAACCAAAAATTTAAATACCGTGGCCGTGAGCGATAAGACCGCCAATTGATATACATACTTTGTAACTGATTTTGTTGTACTATTTAACTTTGTGTATACAATGAAGATAAATAAATAAGAAAAATATTATTAATTATAACACGCTCTTAGCAAACTTTCCAAGCTTAGAAAACTCGGCCAAGTCTCTTTTTGGCAAAATAAATAATCAAAATCATCCGTTTAGGAGCTATGATGCCACAAGAACCCACAGAGAGATATACACACATAGACACATTGATTCACTCGTAAAACTCATACCTAACACGAAGTGTGAGAGGAGGGCTCTCACACTTCGTGTCGGAGCTTGATAAAAAATAACAAATAACCGCGATGTTACCCGCGGTTATTATCATACCGTATGTGACACCGTGGCGTAGGTTCTCAATTTCAACGGTTTTTTTTTTGTTTTTTTTTGTATGTACATCGATTACTCCGTCAATTGTGGACCGATTTTGAAAATTCTTTTTGTATTCGAAAGGATATGCTCCCCATGTGGTCCCATCGCCACCATATCAGGATCTGATGATGGGATCCCAAGGAAATCGAAAGAAACCCTCAAATTTACGTGAGCGCCTGCAATGAAGTTAAGAGCAATTGTCTGCATTGCTTCATATTCTGTAGACATCAATAAATTTTACATGAAATGATGATGAGAGACTTGAGAAAGACTAAAAAGCGAAAAATAAAAAAAAAACTTTAAAAAACCGACTTCAAAAACTAAAAAGTATAAAATAACCTAATTTGTATGGGCTACCTATTCATAGGTTTGAAGTCGGGGCCAAGCCAAAATGTAATAGTAGGTACCGCAATCGCCGCGCGTGACCTTGAGCGGGATAGCTGCTCATCGCGTTGAACAAAACAACCGAAGCGTCGGTGACGTCGAAACATAGCGAGTGTGGTACCTACTATTACATTTGGCTTGGCCCCGACTTCAAGCCTATGAATAGGTAGCCCATACAAATTAGGTTATTTTATACTTTTAGTTTTTGAAGTCGGTTTTTTAAAGGAAGTTTTTTATTTTTATTTTATAATACCAAATTTCGGTGGAAGTTTACATGGTAATGTACATCATATATTTTTTTTTAGTTTTATCATTCTCCTATTTTAGAAGTTACAAGAGGGGGGGGGGACACATTTTACCACTTTGGAAGTGTCTCTCGCGCAAACTATTCAGTTTAGAAAAAAAAAATTTTAGAAACCTCAATATCATTTTGGAAGACCTATCCATAGTTACCCCGTATAGGTTTCATGAAAAAAAAAATTGAGTTTCAGTTCTATGTATGGGGACTCCCAAAATTTATTGTTTTTTTTTCTATTTTTGTGTCAAAATCTTAATGCGGTTCACAGAATACATCTACTTTCCAAGTTTCAACATTATAGTTCTTATAGTTTCGGAAAAAAGTGGCTGTGACATACGGACGGACAGACAGACAGACGGACGGACGGACGGACAGACAGACAGACAGACAGACAGACAGACAGACAGACGGACGGACGGACGGACAGACAGACAGACAGACAGACAGACAGACAGACAGACAGACGGACGGACGGACGGACAGACAGACAGACAGACAGACATGACGAATCTATAAGGATTCCATTTTTTGCCTTTGGCACGGAACCCTAAAAAGTAGCCTAAATTACTTGTTATATCATCAGCTATCTATCAGTGAAAGTTCCGTCAAAATCGGTACAGCCGCTTCAGAGATTAGCCGGACCAAGTAAACAGACAGACAGACAAAAATTGTAAAAATATTTTGGTGTATGTATCATGTATACATACATATCCATTTAGTAAAAGCGGTTATTTTAATACTAGCTTTTACACGCGGCTTCGCTCACGCAGACTTTCATCCCCTGATTTTACCCTTAGGGGTGGAATTTCAAAAATTCCTTTCTTAGTGCTCACTTAGGTTATATAAAGAACCTATTTGCAAAATTTCAGGATTCTAGCTGCTGAAGCTAGAATCCTGAAATTTTGTTTGGGCTGTGCGTTAATCTGTGGGTCTGTCAGTCAGTCAGTCAGTCACCTTACTTTTCTATATATATTTTTATTTTTATTTTAGTGTACGTTTTTATAATAAAATTCCTATACATGTAATCGACCTTCCTGTAAATAAATTCAAGATAACTGTAAAAAATCACCTTATTAGGAAAGCCTACTATACGATCAACGATTATCTAAACGACAAACAGTCATGGGCTTAAGGTGTCATTAGAATTTAAATGGATACACACAAACTTCTTTGTCTTCTAATAAAGCTAAATATTAACAAACGATTGTTAGTTGAAAGTAATGCGTGGCGATTATCATGGTAATTTAATTAGTAGTGATTTTTATCAGTATCTAGACTATGGTTTGTCATGCTCACTAAAATGTCATTGCTTGCGGTGTCGTCGTGGGGCGGGTCGTTTCCTTCCCTCTGATATGGCGAAGGAGATGATGGCTGGTCCATGCGTCATACTCGTGAACGGGTGCTGCTTGGGGTGACTGGTCGGCCTAGTCAGCGATTCTTTAGACAATACTATTATTCTGGTTCGTTCAACTGCAACCCTAGCCTCTTAATCCAGTCACGAATTATTTTCAACAGTAGATTTTGCAACTGAATGTAAGTGGATGTGCACCTTGTTTCTATTTTGTTCTATGTTTAATAGACTCAAACCTTCAACGTTATCACTGAGTGTTTTTTTTTTGTTTGCGTTAGATTTTGGAGCTTTTTAATAAAAGGAATTTCAGGTGGCAACAGCTTGCATACTGTTTACCTTACATGTAATACTAACACTATTGTACCTGAAAATCAGATTTTGAAAAAGAGTAGCCATGAGTTTCTTTGCCAGTATTCTTCTCATGAGCTCTACGCATTTTGGAAACTGGAAGTTATGGATCGACACAGGCAGGCAGTAGATTTTGGTGTTTTCGCCTAACTTACCTCGACAATACAGCACATGCTGTGGCCTCTGTTTGTGTCGATCTATGATTTTTAACTATAGCTTCAATTTGACGTTCATAAGTGTCACTTGGTGTCTTAGATGAATAAATGATTTTGATTTTGATTTTATTTTACAATTATAGGAAAACTTACAGCTATATTATTCCATTATACAAACTTTATACAAAACAAGAAGGCCAATTAAAAGTTTTCACAGATAGCAGAACAAGTAAGTGGAAATAGATAGAAATACACATTCACACAACAACACAGATACAAGCAAGATAGACATAATTAATAAATAAATATCATCAATCCTGGTTGCAAGAAGCGAAGAAGGAGTCAGTCAGGGTTTTCCTGAGCTGGTTGTTTCCATGCACAAACAAGTCCATATCAACACTCATGCCGCATTGAACATACGACTCGCTCGAACAATATATATATATACTAGCTGACCCGGCGAACTTCGTACCGCCATATTTATATACAATAATTAGCAATAAATTAAAATTGCGACTATAATTTGAGATTTAAACTATCCTATCTCTCAATTTGGATCGAACTGCACATGGTGTGCAAATTTTATTATAATCGGTTAAGTGGTTTAGGAGTCCATTGAGGACAAACATTGTGACACGAGATTTATATATATTAAGATATTGTTGTATATATATAGTATATATATGTCGGAATGAGGGTATACGAATAATAAAAGTGATACAAACATTTTGCCACTATCGAATACTACGCAACAGTCTATATAAAGCGGGGCGATCGGAAACAGGACACACTTCTCTTCAGATCTCGCGACGACCATGTCTATTATTTGATTTGTGATTTGTTGTATCTCTGTGTTTTGTATTGTGTGTATGAGGCGATATTTATCAGTGGGGGAATTACTAGCCTATGTGGCGAATTCCACAGGGCACCGCGGAGGAGTGAGCGTTGTCCCAACCCCCTCGTGGGGGTTGCTGATGGTGTTTAAGATTGATTCCTATCCGTTTAGTAGTGATTAGTGTTTGGCTTTAGTCCAGAGTGGCTGTGTCTGTGATTCATGTTCTCGTTTGTTCTTGTGTCTCCGACATCAGAAGTGGGATCTGAATCTCATTTGCCCACAATGTTTGAGAGTGTAACGGATCGTCGGTCGCGGCGAGCGGTCGAACTACACTCCGCTTGAAAATCGTACGAGGTGTCATTTGTTAAATTTTTGTAAGCGAGAACGCTCACATAGTGTCAAAGTGTCGGTATAGCCATTCGCGTACGAACGGTTTGTGAGACGTGCGGCCTACAACAGCGGCAGCGTGCGGTAGTAAAAGTAACGCATCGATAACTGGGAAGTAACCGGTATGTACGGACAACTCCAATCTGGTGAGTCGTACTATTTTTATTTTGTGCTGAACGCTCTTCAATAAGACAAGTTTTGTCAGATGAATTTCTAGGCAAACGACAATATTGTGCAGTAACATTATTGAGGGTAGGTAATGCCCGCACTTATTGTAACATCGAAATTTATGTACAGTTTTAATCCAGATTTATTCATTGCGGTTATTGTTTCATGTTGTACACGATTACTGTATTTCAAACGACATAATTATTTAAAGAGAAGAATGAGAATCTGTTTGCATTAAGGTTTTCAGTTGCAGTTTTCGAAAATAATCTTGTTCTTAAAATAATAAGATCGTTTCTATTGGTGACATCGGTACAAAGGTAGACGATTTCGGAAGTATAGTGTAGTATTATATCATAGCAGAATATCTGTGATGGAGGTGGATTGAATTACCCGTTCTGCACATGCTGTTTGTTTATTGTTTAAATTTATTTCTTATTTTTAACCCCCGACGCAAAAAGAGGGGTGTTATAAGTTTGACGTGTGTCTGTCTGTGGCACCGTAGCTCGCGAACGGATGAAGCGATTTAAATTTAGTTTTTTCTATGAAAGGTGACTTACGTGCGAGTTTAAAAGTTATGGGGGTGAAAGTGGGGAAGAAAAACCGAATGTCTGCAAAACGTGCCAGTATAATCGTTAAATGACAATTATGTAATTGATAACTTCGACCTGATGCTGCATAGCTTTTTTTTTAAATTTATGATTATGATGTGATTTTTAATTTAAAGCGGGTTCATCTTTGATTGTGGCTGTTAACGTTTTAATTTTTATTCTTGCCAATTTGATAGTTGTGACTCGAATTATAATTTTATTTTGTGATGAAATGTCGGTATTTTCAGTAAAGAAAAAAAAATGATTCTTGTGTCTCCGACATATATATGTATATATATAGAAGATAGATTACAAACAGACACTCCGATTTTATTTATTTGTATAAATTACATATAAGACTTTTTTAATTATTTTATACACTTAAGTTTGTGAAACATTATAAAATGGAATTGGCTTTTGTCAAAAAATTCACGAACAAAATGTATATTTCTAGCCCTTCAGGTTCTTTAAATGATAGATTTACACTACATATAAAACTTTGATGTAAATAAGATTATCGTTACAACACAAATAAAACCCCGTTGCTTATAAGTAATAAACTGAATAGGCAAAAAACAAATATCACAACATCTATTTATATAATTCGATTGACTAACTGACATTGTTTTGTAAGCTTACTAAATACTTTATGATGCCGTCCTATTTCTGACACAGTTGGGTAAAAACAAATAAACCTTTTTAGATTAATGGAACAATTTATCAATTAAAATAATTACTTGCAACAAGAATGATACATACCTGGTTTTAGTAGTGAAGGAACAGCAAGAGCATTCAAATGATTGTTCCTGTTTCTGTCTTGTGGTCTAAAATGTATATCACACACTTTCCTTCTGAGATAAATTTCATCATCAGTTAAACCACTTAACAATGTTCCGGCCAAATTCCCTCAGGTCTTAAATCGCTGTGGATTTTCGTAGATTGGGTGATAGAGATAGTGACACCTTAAAAAAATGATTTTATTTTAAATAAATACACACAAATTAGAGCCAATTCCCATGTATCTGATAAAGTTTTAAATACTTATGTATAACTTGTCATTGCTGGTGATATTTAAATGTATACCTAATACTTATGTCTCTATATGAAACCTAAATCCATAGTTATTTGGAAAATATGTTTAAATTAGTCCATCAGGGTTTTTAATACTTTGTGGTGAAACTGGTTATACATATACCTTATTACCATATATATACCTTATTATACATTTCATAACTGTTTTTAGCTTTTAATGCATTTTACACATAGTTTGTTATACAGAGGGCTTAGAAGGGATCATACCTTTTAAATAATTAAATTGCGAATAAGTCCCACTGTTAAACAAAAACTATTCATTATAGAGTCAGTACTATAATCAACTTGTGCAGTTATTTAGGTCGTCCTTTTCATTCTTTATGGAAAATGATTCAATCCACTCAAGAGTAGCTATTGAGATTTTTGATTTTAATTTTTTGCAGTCTGTTATAATAATTATGTATCTATATGGGAATTCATGTGATCACTAAACAGATACAATCCATTGAATTTCCTGACATTTCAACCAAATTACACTGGCTGTGATCACAGGCTGTCTAAATTTAAAAATACTTCATTGTTTTATAGGTCCGGCAATGTTTTGTCTATGTCTCCTTTATTTTTATTTGTATTATAATTTTTCATAACAATTTTGTATTTGGTATTGTAAGAGCCAACTAAGTAGTAAACTATGCAAGAGAACAGCATAGCAACAAAAACTAAACTCTGGCCAACATGCTATAGTAGGCCAAAGCCTCCTCTATAGAGTGCTCTATATCCACTAGTAGGCTACTAAAGGCTGTTGATTATGGTGATTCTTTTAGTGTAGGAATTTAATTAATTGTTTGATATTCTATATTTCCTACAAGCATTTACTTTAAAATAAAATATGGTGTGGTATCCCACAATTATTCCATTGTAAATTATGATTAGTTAATTAACATGTATCCCTTTCGTGATATGATAATATCGAGTATAAAAGAGACTAAATAAATAACTTATTTATATAAAAATATGACATTTTCGTTAACTGACATTCAATTGTTTGCTCCAATAAATTTACTCTGGTAATACGTTTAACATACATAATATTTGCCATTATTACTTAGTAGAGGTTATTGATATTATCATATTAATGAAATTTCATCCTTACCTGTCGTTTTACATCCAAAAACACAACGTCTTGTAGTTGGCAATAAGAAACTTATAAAAATAACTATAACCTCCAAAATATCGTAAAATTGCGAGACACACACAGTAAAATTCTTCACAAGGTCTTAACTAGAAATTTAAATAATAAAGCATTCAAACTATCGCAATTAGAGAATTTTTTAAAAGTAAAGCGTCCAAACTATCGCAAGTAACTGGAACAAGCGTTCCAAATATCGCAAATAACTGGTGAAATTAAACACTAACACGTGGAGCTAACTCAAGTCTAATATAGTTGCGGAGAAAAAATACTCAACGCAAGGAAATTCACTAATAATACTAAAAGAAACATTAAAAAGTTTTGTATACCGATTTGAAACCAACAAAATCAGTCAAAATTTTAAAAAATAAAATGTTGCCATGGAATGGAAATAAAAGCATACCTAGTTATAAATTTTGGAGGAAAAAAAATAACATAATAATAATAACTCTAAAAAATTATTTAAAAACAAAATCTAAAAATCCAAAGTCACTTTGCATGACTTTGATTTCTAAAACGCTTACTTGAAACCTATATTAATGAAATTATTCGTCAGAATTATTCAATTCATCATTATTAGCTTCTTACTTATATTATATAATTTCTTTAAAATGTCAGATGTTTAATTCACCTCGTCTTCTTAAAGTAAATAATATAGTCTTTCCCATTAAGTGCACGATTGGCATCTGGTGTCGAAACCCCACAAGGCGTTGCGTTGGGTTTAATTAGCATGTTCTCACCTTAAAGTAAGATAGGCGTACTTTTATGCAAGGTTGAGACATTACATATTCTATAAATAAGTTCTTGGTTTGTAAATAAGTTTTGTACTTGAGGATTGAAATTATATTTTGATGTAACCCTAAACTTTATTTGTCAATTAAATTACTGAAATGGTTGTAGACTATTGAGTTGCAACACTGAGATGTATTTTAAAAAAAAGTGTGAGTTAAAAAATGAATTAACGCCATCTATCTATAACTTTAAGAATTATGTGTGATCATAAAAAGATTGTAGAGGTAATAGTTAAGGAACAAGAACCATAGAGAGCAGGACCTTATTCGTAAAAATGGCTTATAAGATAAGGGACATTCACCCCCGTGGTCCGTAGGCAGTCTGTTCAAATAACCTTTTATTTTTGTTTTTTAATTGTTTATTAATTAAATACGGAATTTGTTATACATAAAGAAAATAAATATTCTCAATTGCAATATGTTACGCAATTGTCGCCGATTTATTTGTAAAAATAATGCGTTTCCAAGCATTGTACTAAGAAAAACTTTTTTAACTAACGAATACAAGTGCACGGAATCTTGGGATAATTTAAATTCTACAGCCATTATTAATAAAATAAACGTTCAGGATTTCTATAATGCCGTAGATCAAAACCATTCATCAAAAGGAGTTATAAGCGCTATAGATGTAGACATATTTGTCCATGCTATGAAAGACTCCAGTCATATAGAAGAACTTAAAGATCTCTTACATAAACTACGGCTTTCAGCTGAGACAGGTAACATGTTAGAATCGACACAACACGCTACAATTCGCAAGTATCTGCAGTTTGGTGATATAAAGGAGCTTGTAGGAATCTTGCGAAACCCTCTTAATTTCGGGGTATTCCTGGATGATTACACTGCCAACATATTATTAAATAAATTGATAACATCATCAGACTTTGATTTAGCAGCTAGAGTGGCATCTCTTATAATGTTACAAGAAGAATATGGCAATGAGATAACATGCACACTATGTCAATATGCTTGTTACAAATATATACTTACTTATACACCAGAGCCATCACCACCACCACCACCTCCAGAGGAAAAGAATAAAAAAGTTGAAGAAATTAAGATAAGAATTAAATATTTAAGAAACCCATATTTCGATGATCACTTTGACATTAAAGATAATATTACACTATCAGGCAAGACTTTAGCTTGGATGTCTGAAAGAGCTTCAGATAATCTCAATAATAATTTGCAAATAATTGGGTGGCTTATTTACAAAAAATATGATAAATTGGTATCCCTCTGTGAGAGTCTAAGTAAGACAAAACCTTTTAAAGTTTATAAAGAAGTTTTAGTACAATTACAAAAAGAAACTGCCAATGCAGATGCAGAGACAAAACCAGTATTAGAAAATTGTCATTCTATATTGAATAAAGTGGAGACGAAAGCTGATAGCACATTAGAGAAATCTATCAAAATAGCAATAGAAAATGCCATTAACAAGTCACAGAGGAATGATATAGAACAGCAAGAAAAGGTAAATGTCTCTTTTTATTTTCTTGTATCATCTATAGTCCTTGTATCATTCATAGGGTGCAGGGGCAAAATTTATTCATGTTTTCTCCTTTGAATCCAAATTATAAAACTTTTTCATGCATTAATCATTTAATGCTTCCAATTTAAATTATATCCATTCATAATCCTATGTGTTAATAGTTAAAGTAAATAAATAAATCATCATCTAAGAGCCCTTGCACATGCAGGTTGCTTCAGGATTTTGGTAACTGCTTTCTTTATTTATCCTACTCTCTCAAAGTTTCTAGAGATCCTAGCATTATTCTCATAAAAGTGCACAACCATTGATTTCATTTTTACAGCTATTTAAATCATGGGCACAAATAAGAGAAGAAAAACTTGAAGAACAAACTAAACGTTTGGATAGAGCACGCCGCATACAGCTCATTGAAGAAAAACAAAAGGCAATGCAAGAACAAGAACAGAAGCTATGGTTCTTTGAAAATCAAGACCAAATTGAACTTCAGATAGAGGAAAAAAGGCAACTTGTTGAGAAAACTGTAAAAAAGAAAAACACCACCAAATCTTCAGATGAAAATTATATTCCACCTGAAATTCTTCCAAAGCGCAAATAATCATAATAAGTAACTAAATAGTAAATTTTTATTAAGTCACTTAATAAATTCTTTCACTAGAAAACCAGATGTTACCAAATACCAACAAGGCATCCTCATATTTTGTTGATAAAGATTTCAACATCCTCTTACTATTTTTTTTTCTATTATGACCTCAATCTATAGTAATATTATAAAGCTGCAGAGTTTGTTTGTTTGAACGCGCTAATCTCAGGAACTACTGGTTGGATAGTCCATTTATCGAGGAAGGCTATAGGCTATATATCATCACGCTACGACCAATAGGAGCGGAACACCAATGAAAAATGTTTCAAAAACGGGGGAGAATTATCACGCTACATGCAATAGAAGACGCACACTAGTTGCGTGGGTCGGCTAGTATTATATATATATATCGAAGGTTAAGAATCAATAATGTCTATCTCAAATTTTTGGCTGTGTTTACTTTTTTAACTCAATAGATTTAAAGTCCAATTTGGCACAGATTGTTCAAGCAGTTATCTCAATATTCACAGTACTTCCTAAGTTATTTGCCATAGAAATACCACCAATGTTACGAGCGTGTAAATTCTTCTGCCAATATTGTCTATCTCTCCTCAAAGCGTCTATACCTCGCCGCTGTGGATGCACGAGTGGTCTGAACTGTCAGTTGGCTGGATCGTCGCATGCGTCGTAACGAAACATTCAAATTACAAAGAGATATTAGATTTGTGCACCGCGCATCGCTAGACAGCTTTTGGTTCATCAAACGACAAACTGTCAGTTTCTTGTGGTGCCGGTTTCGACAGGTTAGTGATTGAATTGTGTAGCTTTAAGTAAATCTGCAGAATTACCAGAGATACAACTAAATGTACCCATTTACATTTAGTAGTATGTCTGTTTATCATAATGTGCAGATTCTCTCCCAATCCATATTGACCAATGATTATTGCCTATATATTTTGTTTTGTTTGTAGAATGTTTGTAAGTTAAAATTCAAAATACTACTGCGGGAGAGCCACGCTTCGGCATGCATGGGCCGGCTCGACCGGAGTGATACCACGGCCTCACAGAAAACCGGTGTGAAACAGCGCTTGCGCTGTGCTTCACAGAGTGAGTGAGGATAACGTAGGCCCATACCCCAACCCCTCCCCCCATCCGCCGAAGGCTGGCAACGCACTTGTGACGCCTCTGGTGTTGTGGGCGTCCACGGGCGGCGGTAATCGCTTACCATCAGGCGATACGTCTGCTCGTTTGCCCCCTATTACATAAAAAAATATATATAATAATATTCGCCAATGATAATATCCTTGCACACAACAGTCTAATCCCAAGCTAGGCAAAGCCACTATGGGCACACACATACTTATAATATTTCTATGTACCTACATTATGACGTTTTACAGGTAAATTGAAGATAGATAGAAGATACCAGATAGAGAAGAAAAATGGAAGAATAATTTAAAAAAATTATTACGTAACTCATACTTGGTCAAAAAATCAACATACTTTCTAAAATATCTAAGGATTTATATCTAAGAGCGGAAGTTGCAAAATAAATACAAGTAACGAACATTAATACCATACCTACATAAAAATGCATATTATATTTGCAATAAATAATGGAACATAGACATAATATTGAGTTTTATAATTTATACAGGATTACTTTTTAAAGAAAATTTTGCTTGAATAATATAAGTGCAAATTTCAGTTTGACTAGGTTTATCGTTCCTCCTGCATTTTTGCGAGATCCATTTGTATTTTTGTTAATGTGTCTTCAGTTCTCTTAGCAGTTTCAGTCTTGATGTTTTCTTCTACATCAACAATGTCCCTTGCCAGAGTGCCAGTATCGTTTACAAGTGAAACAATTGTATTGCACTCCGAGTGTAACAAAGCCAAAAGTTTGTACGCCTTCTTTGCCTGATCATCTTTCTTGGCATCCTTATAACAAAAATATTGGTAATTAAATACATCTTTTCCAATTAGTTAGAGAATAAATATTATAAAATGATTTATTACTTACCCTGAATAGAGTCTCATCCGCTATAGAGAAGCACCTATCCAGCTGTCCTTCCAAATTGTTGATATCTTTCTGTAACTGTCTAGTATCATCTAAAATTTTCTTGATCTCCATGTTTTGTTTGTCAACATTGCTTATTATTTCCAAAATTCGTTTTGTGTATATTGACCTGAAAATATAATTATGTTTATAAACGATTTTAAACTATGTACCTAAATTATTCAAAAAAAAGTTGATATTATTATAGAAAATTTGTAAATGCTAAAATAGTTTGAATTCTGTGTCCGCACAATTGCTAAAGTGCGGTGATTGGGCCGCAGCGCAACGCGTCATAGCCGTCACTCGGGATTCGTTCTTTGCTGCGGTTGCACGACCTCACGACGACAAGTACACTTCCGGCCAATTTAATTGACACCTATTTTTAAATAATTATCTGGTAAGTTACAATTCAAATATTTTATGTGAATTTATTATTAATAAGGATTTCATAGTTTGTAATTATGGCAAAACTATTTTTCATTCAACTACTTTATTTCTTCGGAAGTGTATTGGAGATCGTTTATCGATACACGTGGGCATTTGTTATTACTGTTCTTAGTTACTTTTTAGTTTAATTTTTAGTTTTTATTTTGTACAATTCATGTTTATTTAAATTCTTTTTAGGTATAAGATGCCAAGAACAAACACTGTTTTAAAAAGACAAGCCAGAAAACTGGTTTACCATGTACACTGTTTTATGAAAAAGGAGGCTGAAGAAGGAGTCAGAAATTTAAAACAAGTTCTAAAAAGAACAGCGGAGGCTACGAACACAACACATCTGTTGCAACTGTGAGGCGAATTCTGAAAGAAAGTGGTGGTAATGAGTTTCTTTATGTATTTAGAACACCAGGAAAAAAACTATCAAGAGCAAAACCTGTCACAGGTGTTGATAATTTTGACCAGGGAGTAATTAAAAGGTGTATACACAATTTTCATATCACCGAAAAAGAATTGCCCACTGTAGAAAAATTGCGAAAAAAACTGCAGCAAGATATACATTTTCAAGGCTCTGAACGAAGTTTGAGGAGAATTACCAAAAGTTTAGGGTTCAAATGGAAGAACACGGAAAATAATAGGCAGGTGCTGATAGAGACCTCAAATATTCGATTAAAAAGAATTGAATATTTAGAAAGAATGAGCCAGTATAGACATGAAGGAAGGCCTATAGTATATACCGATGAATCATATGTAGATTCTTCTCATTCAACTCCCAAAGCCTGGTCAGATGAGTCAACTAAAGGTATTAAAAAACCTATTTCAAAAGGACAGCGGGTAGTCATTGTTCATGCCAGGTCCGAGACAGGTTTTATTCAAAATGCATTACTCACGTTTAAAGCAGGTATTAAGACAGGCGACTACCACGACAATATGAATTTTGATAACTATGAGAAATGGCTGCGAACTCAATTAATACCTAATCTGCCAAGTAATTCCATCGTGGTAGTTGACAACGCTTCCTACCATAATAAGCAGTATGACCCGGCACCAACATCAAATGCCAAAAAATCGGAACTACAGGCCTGGTTAACGGAAAAAGGCATTGAATATAGTGAGGATATGTTGAAACCTCAGCTATACAACCTTGTAAAATCTAACAAGGACAAGTACAAGAAATTCAGCATAGACAGAATATTGGCAGAATATAACCATGACGTAATCCTTCTACCTCCGTATCACCCAGATCTCAATCCAATTGAGATGGCATGGGCTGCGATTAAAGGGTACGTATCCAGGAAGAACGTTACTTGGACCATCAAAGGAGTGACTGAATTAATTAAAGAAAAGGTAGATTTAATGGGTGCAAGCGAGTGGAGTAAGTTGTGCGAAAAAGTAAAAAATATTGAAGAGGAGTACAAACGAAGTGATCATGTGGTTGATACTTTAACAGAGGAATTGATCATTCGAGTTAATGCCGACTCCGATACTGATAGTGATTTTACTGATAGTGATGACGACGAAGAAGATGATGATGGAAATCCAACTGCCAGTACTAGTTCAATTATGGAAAGCGATTTAATGGAAGGTGTCACACCCATATCACCATAACGTTTCGTCACTACCCGACTACGAGGCGTATATTTTTGAATATCTTATAAAATATATTTTTCTTTTTTATAAAAAAATGTTTTTCATTTCATTAATTAATAAATTAAATTCGAAGTCAAAAGTGTTAACAAAAAAGTACATAGGTACGTAGTTTTTTTTTGTATTTTTTTACAATCTACAAGATTTAACTTATATTTTAAATTAAAAACATTTTTGAGTACCTACTTCCATCCCAATTTCCATTTATCAATTAAATAAATCATTATAAAATCTTTCTTTCAACCATAGAGCCATTAGATAGGTAACTTAGGAAAAAATAAATAATAAACGGGTGTGCCTTTTTTTTTGTCATAAGTGTACGATGCGCAAAGCGGTCCCCACTCTTCCGCCGAGCGCTCAAGATCCGTGCCGGTATCTGTATTTGTAGTTGAATTGTGGGCCGATTTTGTATTAAGTTTATACTATTGTTACGAAATGTCAGGAAAATGCTAGAAGGGACTGGCATTCGGTTTGGCTGTACAAAGTCTAGAAAACTTCTAATAACAATGGATTGTGGCACAGAGCAATGAACCTTACGTTTATTCAACGTATAGTCGAATATGAATTGATTGTCGCGTTCGGCTTGTGTGGAAAAGGTGATTTTCGAATGTTCTGTGACAGTTGGAAGTTTCAAGAATGTACCGATACTCGTGGCGTCTAATATAAAAAGCAAGACAAGGTCGATGTCAGTTCATTTTAAGCTACAAAGCAATAAAAAATATTCGAAGCTTAACATGTAACACTATTAACTATATACCACTTATAAAAATATCCTTACCTCTTATTCCCCCCCCTAAGCTTTTCATAGCTTGCTCTCAATTGATTCTTTAATATTTCCTTCTTTTCGTATTCTTCTTTTAATGCTTTAGCAGATTCCTTCAAGTTAGTTAGAATTTTTCGACACCGACTTCTCTCAGACTGAAAGTTTTTTTTTATTATTATTAGCATTAAACGACTAATTTTAGGATAAGTTCTTAATAGAAAAAGCGCCACATACCTCAGATAAATCCAT
This sequence comes from Diaphora mendica, assembly GCA_949125395.1. NCBI lineage: Eukaryota > Metazoa > Arthropoda > Insecta > Lepidoptera > Erebidae > Diaphora > Diaphora mendica. The sequence continues at coordinate 34,251,134 of OX421310.1, read as the reverse complement.
AATGCTTCTCAGTTTATCAATTTCAACTTTTACAGATAAATTACTTGAAGTTAGTTCTTCACTCTTTCTGTGGAGCATATTAATATTACTTTGAACTCTTTCTAATAAACCTTCTGTAACATTTTCATCGTCTATATCAGATATCCCAATACTGTTAAGAATATTTAGTACATTTTTTAAATCTGCGTCAGCCCTTTCATATGTTTTCTGAGCCTGTAAATACAATTAATACAAATGAAAAATTTTGATTTTGGGTAAAAAATGTGAAAGTAACATTAAAATCAGTACAGATTAGGGCGCTTGCCCACGGCGACTTTTTGCAGCGCGGCAGCAGTGAGGCTCTCGCATTTGCATCAATGCAGTCGCGATGCGGTCGGAAGCTGTGTGCCCTCGCCGACATAACCGCGATTCAGTCGCGCTGCAAACACCACCCTCCCTCTATTAACTACGTCGCGATCAAGCAAACGCGCGATAGTGTCGAACGACATCGGGGGAAGAATGGAGGCTGCTTCCGTTGCCGACGCTCCGGCTGCTTACGTAAAAGCAGCACCGAAGACAGCGTGACTAATGTTACCTCAACGGAGTCCATCTTGCAACTGTAGCGATCGCAGGCATTTAAGTGCCGTTACTGAATCGCGTTTGTAGCGCGACAGAAGCGCAACAGTATCGCCTCTGCATCGCGACTGAATCGTGGTTATGTGGGCGAGGGAACGCACGCACGCACGCATTGCGACTTTTTCGATGCGAATGCGCGACAGCAAAGTCGTCGTGGTCGAGGGCCCTTAAGCCACAAAGTACCTAATGACTGTAAATAAATAAATATTTTCGGACATCTAACACAGAACGTCATCTGGTCCCAAACTAGGCAGAGTTTGTAGTAAGGGTAACTGATAGAAATACATATATGGGGCATTTGTCAAGCGGACAACGAAAAAATAATGAGGTCGTGAATTTTGTTTATATTCTTGGTGGTGTTTGGAGGAAGTTTATCGAGTTTATCTATATCATCACGCTATGACCAATAGGAGCGGAGCCCCAATGAAGAATGTTTCAAAAACGGGGGAAAATTATTAAGCTACGGGCAATAGGAGACGCAAACGACGTTGCGTGGGTCATCTATACTAATATATAAAGCTGAAGAGTTTGTTTGTTTGAACGCGCTAATCTCAGGAACTACTGGTCCAATTTGAAAAAGTTCTTTCAGTGTTAGATAGCCCGTTTATAGAGTTTATCTATATCATCACGCTATGACCAATAGGAGCGGAGTACCAATGAAGAATGTTTCAAAAACGGGGGGCAACTATTACGCTACGGGCAATAGGAGACGCAAACGACGTTGCGTGGGTCAGCTAGTAGAACGTATAAAACTAAGCTGTATAAATAATACCACTATGTTACCATAATGGTTTGTAAAATACTGGGGTATTATAAGTACATAAAGCTTCCTTGAAACAGCCTAAATGGTGCTAAGCGTCTAAAAGCTACTTTATTTCATGCTTTGTAAAGATACATAATGTAACATAACACTAAATCAACCGTACAACCTTGGGTTTCGACTATTACAATAAAAATTATATTGGTAGTCTACATTTTGTTTCATTGTGTGGTCACACTACTCGTATATCTGTTCATAAGATCACTGAAATGCTATAATCTCATTTTAGAGGTAAGATACACACAATTTTAGATACCTATTATTTTGTAGAACTTTTTACAAAAAGTTTAATACATTACACTTTGTGATACTTTAGTCGTCGAGCAGCTAGACATGCAAGTGTGTTTGAGAACGTGAGGATTGAGGGACCAGCTTTAATTATAAATATCTTCAAAGACCAGCTTTAATTATAAATATCTTCAAAGTGCGTCGATATTTTTTTAAATTATTTTTTTATAAATTGCTATAAGACTTTTTCTAAAACATTATGTTAGAAAATAAAGATTTTATTCCGTTGATGTGGTAATATTAAGTATAATGAAATCTTTCGTGTGTGGACTGAGGGACCACAGTATAGTCGTTGTATTTTTTTAATCGTTGATGATTTGTGCTCAGTTATTTTAGTATATATCTTTACAAATTCTCTACTAAATGTCTGCAGTCACAATACCTTATTTTTTTACACACTTGCCGAGATCCGGCTGATGGTATGTGAGGATTGAGGGACCACACTTAAAGGGCTGTAGTTTTTAACATGTCTTTTTACAAATTCTCATATTTGTTCTACAATTGTTTTGAGCCTACTACTAAATCATATAAAAATTTCAAACAAAAAAACTTTTATAAAAAAAAACCGACTTCCAAAAAACATCCAACGAAAATTTTCTGCCAAAAAACACTTAAAAGCGTAAAATAAACTGATTCTTCATAAATTGCCTATACCTAATTCTTTATTCATTTAAATAGTAGTATTATGATGTGTGCTAGGTACCTAAAATCTGTTTGAAGTCGGTGCTAAGCCAAAAAGAATACAAACGAACAATTACAAAAGTCTAAGCGATAGTCACTTGGCACCGACTTCAAACAGATTTTAGGTACCTAGCACACATTATAATACTACTCTTTAAATGAATAAAGAATTAGGTATAGGCAATTTATGAAGAACCAGTTTATTTTACGCTTTTAAGTGTTTTTTTGGCAGAGAGTTTTCGTTGGATGTTTTTTGGAAGTCGGTTTTCTAGGTACCTAAAATCTGTATGAAGTCGGTGCTAAGCTAAAAAGAATACAAACGAACAATTACAAAAGTCTAAGCGATAGTCACTTGGCACCGACTTCAAACAGATTTTAGGTACCTAGCACACATAATACTACTATTTAAATGAATAAAGAATTAGGTATAGGCAATTTATGAAGAACCAGTTTATTTTACGCTTTTAAGTGTTTTTTTGGCAGTGAGTTTTCGTTGGATGTTTTTTGGAAGTCGGTTTTTTTTTTATAAAAAGGTTTTCTTTTTCAGTTTTTTGTGCAAACAATCGTAGGTAAGTAGTAAGTTGAACTATTTCATCAAATTTCATCATCAAGAATACAAATGAAGGTCTAAACGTACGTGTAATATTGAAATCATCCTCTAATTCCTAACTGTTAAGAGTTTAACCTTCTATCATCAGTTCACCTAAATAACTTGAAAGTATACGACTGAAGGTCTTTAGATACGTATGAAATTGAAAGAATTATCCTCCAACTCCTAACTGTTGAGGAGTTGTACCTTCCACCTTCCATCATCAGCTTACCTAAATAATTTGAAAGAATACGACTAAAGGTAACATATATACATCTGATATTTAAAGATTTATCCTCCAACTCCTAACCGTTAAGGAGTTGTACCTTACATCATCAGCTCATCATCATAAAATGATGACTACCAGACGCAAATACGGGTGTAACTTCAGAAAATATACGAAAAACATACTATGTGCCTATAAAAAATGAGAGTTTCCCTCGATTTCCCTGGGATCCCATCATCAGATCCTGATATGCTGGCAATGGGACCACCTCGGAACCATACCCTTTCGAATACATTTTTTTTTTTAAATCAGTCCACAACTGACGGAGCAATCGGGTAACATACATAAAAAAAAAATACATACAGTGGAACATAGAACCTCCTCCTTTTTGGTAGTCGGTTAAAAATATCGCTATGGTCCCTCAGTTCACACGCACACTCCTTCGAGCAGTATGTCATTTAATGTCTAAAAAGCTGCCTACATCAACTGCCTCGTTGGTCTCGCGGTTGGCGAGTGCGACTGCTGATCATGAGGTCTCGGGTTCGATTCCCGGGTGGGACCAAATGTTTGTATGATCTACAAATATTTGTTTCGGAGTTTGGGTGTTTTCTATGTATTATATGTATGTATTTACAAAAAAAAGTATATATGTATTTCTATCAGTTGTCTAGTACCCATAACACAAGCTCTGCTTAGCTTGGGACTAGATGGCGTTGTGTGTTAGATGTCCGATTTTTTTTTATTATTTATTTATTTATTTTAAAGACAGTACAATCAGCAAATGAGAGTCCTGGTTTTAGCGGAATACGTGATCATTTGAAAATGGCAATTGATGAAAATTAAGTGACAAAGATTCAGTTTGAAAAATCTGAAGGTACACAGACCGATACGATAGCAACTCAAGCGCTTTCTGCTGATGATTTTATTGATTGCTTGAAAACCACTTTGGGCATTTTGAAGCCGCATGCTTATATCGCTTAAAACAAGTGCTTTATTTTAGAACTCACAGTAAACTATGTTTGAAGGCGAAATTATCGTTCAACAAGAGCGAGCTTTTCTACGAGTCAGTTTTGTTTTCCAACTAACGAAAATGTATGTGTAAAAATAATTAGAGCTAGTGCAAATAGTAAAATTGTTAAAATTTGAAAATAAAACACTCCATTTTAATTAACACTGTTTCACTCTCAATTAATAAAACCACTTTAAGTCCTAAACTATTGGAGATCACGTTTTAATTTTTATTGTGAAGAATTAGTACATATAAAGCTTTAATTCAATATTTAAAAAAAAAAAAATGTCGAAGTTACTCAAAAATCGATTTGAAATGTTCACTTCCGGTTTACTATACGTAAAAAAATTCAAATTTAGAATTCGATTAAAAAAAACAAAATTTCAACTATTTAAGTATAAAAAACAATACTTTTTAGTTTTTTTTACAAATTAATTGATGCAAATAATAAGTATCCAAAAATAACAGATTTCATTTTTAGTAAACTTTTAAAAGCTCATGACTCGGCAATAAAGCATCATACAAAAAAAATATTGTGTGTACACATCCACGTCTCCTAGAAGTATAACTGACCAGAATATAAACAAAATTCACGACCTCATTTTTTTTTCGTTGTCCGCTTGACGTGAAATGCCCCATATATTTTTCTTATTTTGTAAATACATACATATTAGACATACAAAATAAACCAATAGTTGGTACGACCCGGGCATCGAACTACTACCACTGCGCCACCGAGGCAATTCAATTTCTAATGTTGAATCAAACAACCATTGTAATCATACAAACCTATTTTCAACGTCATCCTTTGTAATCAAAAATAGGCAGAATGAGATACTGGAATACTAGCCCGTTTTTTAAAGCACTATTTCTGGCGATGGTATTTAGGCTAGAGGACTGTGAAAGGCTTACTACTCATTTCCTTAGAAAACGCAGCAGGCATCAAGTAACTTGTTCTTCAGTGTCTAGTAATCTGTTTGCGATTCAATAACTCCTGTGCCTTGACAATAAATAACTCGACCGATTGAATCAATATATTTATGTCATTAGAATAAAAGGGGATTTCGTTCATAGTTTTAAATAAACAAGTTATAAAAGTAAAATGAACTACCTGTGAGTATTCCACTTCCATAACATTCTTTTCACTCTCTAAAGTATCTAAATTTTGTCTTAAAACAATAGCAGTTTCTTTTAATTCCTTGAGACTGACATTTGAATCATGCGTCGTTTCCTGTTTCTCTACAGATTCCTGTGCTTTAGCAAGTTCTTCTATATTATCAGTATGTACCAAATCATTGGTTTTGTTTAGATTTTTCATTTTTACTAGCTTTTCTATCACTTCTGCATCAGTAAGATGAATTTGGTTGCAAGTTGCTTTCATATCTGAAATGTTTTTATTAAAACATTAGTTATTGCCCGCGGCTCCGCCCGCGTATACGTCGGTTATCGCGGCAAATAGTAGCCTATGTGTTATTCTGATGTGTAAGCTATGATACTGTAAAGTTTCATCCAAATCCGTTCAGTAGTTTTTGCATGAAAGAGGAACAAACCTCCATCCACCCATTCTTACAAACTTTCGTGTTTATAATATTAGTAGGATAAAACCAACCATACTTTTCAAATCTTAATGAAAAAATATATCAATATACTAGTTTTTGCTCGCGGCTCTGCCCGCGTGTATGTCGGTTATGTGTTATTCTGATGTATAAGCTATATTACTGTAAAGTTTCATCCAAATCCATTCAATAGTTTTTGCGTGAAAGAGTAACAAACATCAATCGATCCATCCATCCATACTTACAAACTTTCGCGTCTATTATATAAGTAGGATGATGCCGCTTGGAATTCTTATTCCCGATCTTTAATATACTATAATCACACTTGGACACTATGCCTTTTTAGCTCGCTTGTGACTTTTGAATTTTAGGTGTCTATGAACCGCTGAAGTTGCTTACCATCACATAACTTGTCTGCTCGTTTGAACTCTTCTACCATAAAAACCATACTCGGTTATCATAGAATTATAATAGCCATTTAATCTTTATCCGATACAGAACAGTATTTCAATTTAGACACATACGTAGGTAAACAATAGGGAATATGCATGTTTTTTTTTTATTTCTTAATCTGAACATTTACGTCTGTATAACATAGAAAAAATGTAAATATTCTTGAAAATAGTCAAACTAATAATTTTCAAAGTGACATTTAAAACACTGACTAAATTTGTGCTATTCAAACGCGGCCATTTTGCGCGCGCTATTGAACATGACCAATGACGTCATTGTCATTTCGTGTTTGTTTACTATTCAGTATTTCAGTTACTCTATACATATTGCTATAAAATCATGGAATAAGTTATTTTTTCTCATAAACACTACAAATACAGTATGAATTTCGAGGCCGCTAATTTCGATGACGTGACCATCGACGTCACATTTCGTTTCAACCAATAGTAACGCGTTTTGTACGTTTGAATTTCCCTCCCTTAATTTTCACTTTTTATTTAATACTAGTTGTTGCCCGCGGCTCTGCCCGCGTATATGTCGGTTATCGCGGCAAATAGTAGCCTATGTGTTATTCTTATGTATAAGCTATATTACTGTAAAGTTTCATCCAAATCCGTTCAGTAGATTTTGCTGAAAGAGTAACAAACATCCATCCATACTTACAAACTTTCGCGTTTATAATATTAGTATAGAAGTACCTATAGATAGTATAGATTTTCTGGGTTTAAATAATCACACATCTCCGGTCGAGCCGGCCCATTCATGCCGAAGCGTGGCTCTCCCACGGTTTCCCTATTGCCTGTCACTACATACTCACACAACAATTAAAACACAACATTCACAATTTTACACACACATAAACTCCTTCTACATCTATACAAATAAATAAAATTGGAGTGTCTGTTTGTAATATTAAAATAACCGCTTTTTACTGAATGCATATGTATGTATACACAGTACATTTAACAAGAGAACAATTTTTGTCTGTCTGTCGGTCTGTCTGTCTGTTTGTTCCGGCTAATCTCTGGAACGGCTGGACCGATCTTGACGGGACTTTCACTGATAGGTAGCTTATGATATAAGGAGTAACTTACGCTACTTTTTTTAGACTAACTTCGCCCCGCGGCGTCAACCGCGGTACGACAATAACCGCGGGTAACACCGCGGGACTCAGCTAGTTTTATATATATATTGTTGCGCCTTCGAGAAAAATAGTCTAGAACAATCTACCAATCGCGAGAATTGAATTGAAGGCGCCATCTAGTGTCAAGTAGTGCGCAACTGTGGAGTAACTCTGATATTCGACGCTAGATGGCGCTAGATTACTCACTCTGGTAATTTCTGTTTAGTGTAGAATGTTCTATCGAATATTATAGATCTTTCTAGGGGTTTCAAAGCCATATATAAGCAGATTGGGTTACCCGTACGAGTCAGTATTGTTCACGATACAGCGGAGTTAACATCGAAGCGATCTTCTAGTGCGATTAACAAGTGACATAGCGAATTATTATTGTAAAAAGGGTTGTAAATAAACAGTGTAATATTTTTTTGGTAATCAACCGACTATCTTTAATTATTTAATACCCGGCTCGTAACAATTTGGTGTCAGCAGTGGGATTAAAGTATGCCGGTTTTACCAAAGGAAGACACGGAAGGTATCCGAACTAGGAGTCAGCGTCAGCAAGAGGCCGACCTGAGGCGATTTGGAGGTGCACAACTGCCCACACCGGAAGGTCAGCAGCCAGCAATGGAAGCCACACCGTCTACATCGTCAGCAGCTCCAGATATCACGGCCCTAATGGTGATGCTCCAGGAGCAGGCCCGCCGTCAAGAGGAGCAGGCCCGCCGATTGGAAGAACAGCTGCAGCGGGACAAGGAGGAGCAGGCCCGCCGTCAAGAGGAGCAGGCCCGACGATTGGAGGAACAGCTGCAGCGGGACAAGGAGGAGCAGGCCCGCCATCAGGAGGAGCAGGCCCGCCGCCAGGAGGAGCAGGCCCGCCGCTTGGAGGAACAGCTGCAGCGGGACAAGGAAGACCAGGTTCGCCGCCAGGAGCAACAAATGCTCTTGTTAAAAGGCATTCACGAGACCTTCGGCAAAGAACTCAAGGTAGTGAAGGATCAGGTTCTTCAACACGAGAACCGTATCACTGAGGCCGAAACTCAGATTGCCGACGTGAAGAAGGCATTAGGGAACCTCAAAGTTGGAGACGGAGCGGCGACTTCAGTAACTGCTGTTCCTTCGGTGCATTGGTTCAAAGTACCGCCGTTTGATGGGACATCTTCGTGGTCAGCCTACAAGATCCAGTTTGAGGCTGTTATGACGGCGAACGGCTGGACTAAGGAACAGGCTATGACCGCGCTCACCTTGGGTCTTCGAGACCAAGCTCTAACCGTCCTCGAAGCCCTCGGTAAGAAGGTAACCTATGAGCAACTGCTGGAGGCATTGGAGGCAAGATATGGTGACGCTCACCTGGAGCACGTTTTTCGTGCACAGCTGAAGGATCGTGCCCAACGCATCGGTGAGAACTTGCAACAATGGGCTCTGGAAGTTGAGAAACTGGTCCGTAAGGCATACCAGTCTGCACCTGCGCTCGTGGACGGGAATCTGGTGCAAGCTTTCATCGATGGCATTCGTGACCTCGAAGTTAGAGCCGCTGTGCGACTTGGGCACCATGAAACTCTCAAGGACGCTCTGGCCCATGCTTTGGAGGTGGAAGCTGTGAGACAAGATCATCGGTTTCATCGGGTCCGGGAGGTTGTGGCGTCACCTGTGCGGGATCGGGTTAAGGGGTACAGCCCTAGGTGTTACGCCTGTGGTGAAAAAGGTCACCTTCGGTCCAGCTGCCCTAAGCGAAGCATAGGAAATGAATACGAGCGACCTCAGCAGATTAGGGCGACTGATAGTACTGCCCAACATCGCAGTGGAAAATCACACGGTAACGCAGACGCATTATCAAGAAGACCTTGCCCTGAAGACTGCAAACACTGTGCCAAGCAAGAAGTAAAGGAAGCTGTTCCTATAAGGACAATAAAGACGGACCTTAGCATCGAATGGAAGGAAAGCCTACAGCAAGCACAGCAAGAGGATGCAGATATCAAACCAATTCTCGAGTGGATTAAAGCTGAGACTCCTAAGCCTCACTGGAGCGATGTTGCATCGCTGAGTTCAACCACAAAGAGTTATTGGGCTCAATGGGATAGCCTAGTCATCCAGGATGGAGTCTTGTGCCGTAAATGGGAAAACGCTCGAGGAGACAGCTGTCATCTGCAAATGGTTGTCCCTAAAGCTAAGATACCAGTGGTTCTGCAGCTCTACCATAACGGATGTTCAGGAGGTCATATGGGAGTTAAGAAGACATTGTTAAAGATAAGGGAGAGATTCTACTGGATTCATTGTCGTGATGATGTTGAGGACTGGTGTCGCAAGTGTACTAATTGTGCGGCCGTGAAGGGACCTCACACACGAAGCAGAGGTCCATTGAAATTGTACAATGTTGGGGCACCATGGGAAAGAATTGCAATAGACGTAGCGGGACCATTTCCTGAAAGTGAAACTGGAAACAAGTACTTCATGGTTGTAATGGATTACTTCACTAAGTGGCCAGAAGTTTTCGCCATTCCCAACCAAGAAGCATCAACAGTTGCAGACAAATTAGTGCACGAAGTCTTCTGTCGTTTTGGAGTGCCTTTAGAAATTCACAGTGACCAAGGAAGAAATTTTGAGTCTCAAATATTTCAAGAGATGTGTCGAGTAATGGGTGCCCACAAAACCAGAACCACCGCTTATCACCCACAATCTGACGGAATGGTGGAACGATTTAACCAAACACTAGAGAGGTATCTAGCAAAAGTTGTTGAAAGTAGGCAATAAGATTGGGACAAACACATCCAACCGTTTCTTCTGTCATACCGAAGTGCAGTCCACGAAAGCACTTCAGTAACACCAGCTTTTGCAAACTTCGGAAGAGAACTACGATTGCCTGCAGACTTGATCACTGGAATACCCCCTGACACCCCGCGAAGTATAACGGAGTACGCTAATGACTTGCGGAACAAGATGAATGACATTTATGAGCATGTCAGACAATCGGGCCAGCAAATGTCTGAGAAGATGAAAACCCGATATGACCGGAAAGTGAACAATAAGGGCTTCGAAGAGTGTTCTCTAGTATGGCTCCATAATCCAGTTCGCAGTAAAGGGAGATCTCCAAAGCTACAAGCCAAGTGGGAAGGGCCATACCGGGTGGTGACAAAAATCAATGATGTTACCTACCGGATACAGAAGTGTCCAAGAGGCGCCCCAAAGATAGTTCACGTAGATCGATTGGCGCGATACTATGGAACTGATTATGCTCGGGACGAGCATGTCTTAGGAGGGGGCAGTGTTGCGCCTTCGAGAAAAATAGTCTAGAACAATCTACCAATCGCGAGAATTGAATTGAAGGCGCCATCTAGTGTCAAGTAGTGCGCAACTGTGGAGTAACTCTGATATTCGACGCTAGATGGCGCTAGATTACTCACTCTGGTAATTTCTGTTTAGTGTAGAATGTTCTATCGAATATTATAGATCTTTCTAGGGGTTTCAAAGCCATATATAAGCAGATTGGGCTACCCGTACGAGTCAGTATTGTTCACGATACAGCGGAGTTAACATCGAAGCGATCTTCTAGTGCGATTAACAAGTGACATAGCGAATTATTATTGTAAAAAGGGTTGTAAATAAACAGTGTAATATTTTTTTGGTAATCAACCGACTATCTTTAATTATTTAATACCCGGCTCGTAACAATATGTATCACTAATATTATAACAGGATAATGCGTAGTCCCATTTGGGCCTGTACTTTGATAGATGGGGAACGTCTGCATATGGTATCACTCCTTACCATGTGCCATAGGTAATTAATGATAAATTAAATAACAAGCTTTTACTGGAATGGCTCGAGACAAATCAAACAAGTCTAAACTCGATGGTGTAGCGACATTTCTTTACAGAGCTCCTATGGCCACCTTCCAGCATCAGATCAGATGTCATTATAATATTGGACCAAGAGCTACTGAACCTTTCGACTAAAGGTGTGTCTGTAAGGCTAGAAACTCTTGTAGTGATGAGTCATAACGTGCTAAGTACGTAACCATCGCCTAGCAGGCCTCAGCCCTGCACATCATCATCTTTCATGGTTTTGAAAGTGTAAAAAAATGAGAAAAAAACTTGTTCCTGTAAGGCTGAAATTTTTATAGGATTTAGTTCATTCATTAAAAAGTTCAAAAACAAAATGACAGGCGATTCCGATGAGCACTAGTACCTGCCAGGCGAACAGAAACACACATTTCTTCAATTACATCATCAATTAAATAAATTTTAGTCTGTAAAGTTGTAATTCATATACAAGGTGGATACCACAAAGCAAGAGTTTTTTTAACTAGGTATACCTACACACGTTACAAGTCCACCAACAAAGTTTCAATGAAATCGGTTCAGTAGTTTAGCCACAGGACACTACTTTTCGTTTTTGAAGTTTACTACACGATGTATTCAATGCAGCGCTATCATCAACGGGTTAACGACCTTAGGTCTAACTACTCAAATAATTTTCACTCTAAAATATACCTTATGCCGAGCAATAAAATGGTAATCACACACGTAATCACAAAATAGTTAAAAACAATATGTAGGTATGGCTGGAAGGAATCACCCGGGAGAGTAAAAGGGTCAACCGAAAATATCTTTTCTATCCTTTTCTAATTTCAAGCGTAAAAAACTGCATTTGATTAGTCGGTCAGTGTGTCGCAATACGCGAACTCGTAACGTGTTCGCGTCGTTGCACGTTTGAAGTAGCCGGCGCGGAAGCCCTATGTACTGTTTGTTTTGATTATTAATAAATAATAGGTATTTTAAAGTGATTAGTGCGAAAAACTGCTTTAATAGTGACAGGACACATTAGTTAGGTTTGTTAGTACTTAGTTGTTATTTAACGATTACTTTGTGTGAGTGTAAATGAAACAATGCCTCGATTTGGTTATACGGCTAGTGAATACTCGGATATGATATTAATTTATGGAGAATGCCGAGGAAATGCCGTTCTGGCTTTACGTACCTACACTGACATGTAGTTTGCGTACAGCTGCTCCTCATTTTCAAGTTAGTAAGCCATAGATCTATTCACAAAGTTCTATAAAAAACAAGCGTAAACCTTTAAATACAAGTAAGTACAGGTTTTATTAGATCGACGAGATATACTTTTTGTAAGACATTGCCCGTAAGACATACTTTTTGTTATTACTTATTTGCAAAGCTATTTGTTAGTACCTACCTACTTACTAATTTGCAAAATTGCGAAAAAATTACATTATTAAAAGATACGATCTGTGTATTCATTGAGAATTGAAAAATTCAAATTATAATTACTTGAATTTCATGTTTTGTGATATTATTGTGAAATATTGTGATTGTGTAAATCATTATTACAATAAACATGTAAATTATTATTACAATAAGTAGGCGGCAGCACCACCCGGGCGCCGTTTGACGTTGCCGCCATGGCCCTCAGCTGTACTCGTATGCACGTAGGTTAGTGAACTTAAATTGCAAATGGTGTTCTTATCGGTTTTAATATTTTTAGGCATTTAGTTTGTTTGAAAGTTTCATTTTTTTATTTCAATTTTCAAATAAATTTAACAATCCCAAAGTCAACAGACATATTTGAATGGCCCGCGGTTTCGTTAAATATCGTTTTGTCATATCCACCCTGTATATACAAATGTACATATATATATAAATGTATGTATGTCAAAGCTTTGTCTACTGAATGTCAAAAGTGGCCATGATGAAATCTTGGATCTGGTGGTGATGGTTTCTCACGGATTCTCATTTTTTTTACACTTTCAAAACCATGAAAGATGATGATGTGCAGGGCTGAGGCCTGCCAGGCGATGGTTACGTACTTAGCACGTTATGAATCATCACTACAAGAGTTTCTAGCCTTACAGACACACCGTTAGTCGAAAGGTTCAGTAGCTCTCTTACTTTATTGTATTGTCACACTGTATATGACGCCGTAAGATTGTAAAAACCGTTAGATTATAGTCTACCTAGCGAGATTGCAAACTATCAATAGATTGTCAACGTTGATACACTGCTTACGTTACGGGCGTCATATTGTCAACTGTCCCTGATTGGTCGGTTTTACAGTAGGCCTTTCAATGGCGATAGAGGTTAGGTAAAGCTGTGAGGTATTTTCAACATGAAATCAATTTACAATCACAAAAATACTTTACATTCGGCAACAAAGACGAATTAACACATAAATATAGCGGCGCGGGACTCGGACATTATGCTGCCAATCAGCGCCCGACTTCGATTCGATATTACAATCTTTCGACTTTTTGCAATCTCGCGAGATAGATCACAATCTAACGGTTTTGACAATGTTACGGTAAAATATACATCATCATCATCATCTTCAGCCTACCGCAGTCCACTGCTGGACATAGGCCTCTCCAAATGCTAGCCACTTAGTTCGATCCTCGGCCACTCGCATCCAGCTCCTGCCAGCCGTCTTGCGCAAATCATCAATCCACCTGGCCTGTGGACGTCCTACACTACGTTTGCCGAGACGCGGTCGCCACTCAAGAACCCGTTTACCCCAACGGTTGTCGGTTCTACGGCAAATATGGCCAGCCCATTGCCACTTCAGCCTGCTAATCCTTTGGGCTATGTTGATGACCCCGGTTCTCTGCCGGATAACCTCGTTTCTAATACGATCCCTTAGAGAAACACCGAGCATAGCCCTAAATATACATATGTTTGCAAAAATTCAGCAAAATCGGTTGAAGATATCGTGTGCATCTGGACTGAGGGCCCATTTTTTAAATTTAGGCCAAACGGTATAAAATTCAAATAGGAATTAGTTAGAAATAGTTAAAATCTAAAGCAATGGGTCATAAATTTCTTAAACGTGAAATAAAGCAGTTATGATCAAATAACTTGGGCCCTCAGTTCAGACGCTTGCCAAAAATGGCATAGCCTAGATCTCAGAAAGTACTGCCCCTAGGTCAACGCTTTTTATTTTAGAATTTAGTTAAGAATTTCTTAATAGTTTTAAGAAAATCCCAAAACTGTAGAATACGACATTACGGATTTATGGCGGCATAATATAGGGCCCTCAGTTCAGTAATGTCTCTATGGAGGAATCGGAAAAAAATGCAATTATCTGAACAAATACGTTACTTTATAATATTTTAGTTAAAAACCTTTGTGAATTAGTTAAAAAGAAAAATTGAGACAAAAGCCAATTTTTAAGATGTAAATCAAAGTTGAATTTTTCTAAAACGTTTGAACTGAGGGCCCAGGGCTTTTCGCCTTTATTGACTTACGTTAACCTCACAGATTAACGCAAAATAGACTAAGTTTTTTTACTATTTTTTAACTAAAACCTGACATTTCATCCGTCGTTCTCAATGCTATATTTTAAGAGAAAATTGGTTTTGAATTATTCATAGGAGAATATTTTGTAGGGTATACATGATTTTTTAGTTTTTTAGGACAGACCCCTTCGCATGTACCCATATAAAATATTTTTTTAGCGACTGTAGCCCACCTAGAAGAAACGAAGCAACCTAATAGGTATCGTAAAAAAGGAAAGGCCAGACAAAGAGTCCACGTGACTGAGCACCGAGGATGTTTTGTATACAAATATAATTGAATGATACCAAACACGGCACATTTATCTCAAATTTATTTTTAAGACAGTAATTTATGTCGGCTAAAGGGCGCCACATTAGATTCAGTGACACATCATATAGACTATAACCAGCGGACGATTAAGACGCTTCTAACGATACCTTATTTGTTTTTTTTTAACGATACCTTTAATTGAACATACATACATACTTAAATAAATACATACATTGCCTGCAAAATCATAAATCTCCTTTGGCTTTGCCTTAGTCAGGTAAAAATGTTTTACTATATCGTTGTGACTCACCTTTTGTACAATAATCCCCAATTTTAACTGTACTGGGTTTACAACAGGGAGGTATCCACATAGATTGTAGTTCTTCACCTATTTTATTACTGATGTCTTGTAAAAACAATGCCTTTTGGTTGGCAGATTGCACATTACTTGTAACTTGTTTACCTTCATTTGGTAATCTTTCTATTAAAAACATAAACACGTGTCTGAGTTCAGTTTCATTATGGTACAAGAATGTTTGATAACCAACATCATTTTTGTATCCTAAATCCTGTGGACACAAAAAAAAAAACTTTTAACACTGCTAACTTGGAGATCATCATCTTCCTAGCCTTTATAATTCTCAAGATTATTTGGAGTTGATTACTAGTTCAACTGGTTTTACCTGAATATTAGTTTTTCTGCACTAGCTACTAGCATCTTTTCTGCACTAGCTACTAGCATCAACCTCTGCAACCCTGAGGCTGAATTAACTTCAAAGATTGACCTATCACCTAGTTGTCAATATATTTGAGGGCACTAACTTCCCGATAATGATTGCAATAGTTGCAGATATGGTTAACAATATTACTGTGGAGAGTTTTTTTATCTACTATAAATTAATACAATGATGAACATGAACAAATAGTTACTAATATTACCTTACATAAAGATGCTATTTGAGAAGCAACTTCGATTCTATGAGATATACCTGAAGGCAGCTTCTTTGATACTTTGACCGATGGGTTAATAGTGCTCAAGCATGTAGAAGCTGACTCAATAATTGTTTGAATTGATAATTCACTAATGTTCTTAATATCATCATCAATATTTCTGAAAATATACACAATGAAACCAAAATATAAATATAAGATGTAATACTGTGGGACATTATTTTGCATTTGAACTACTCTTACATGTTCAGCTGACGAAGAAAATGTATAATGATGGAATCCACTTCCTCCATAATTTAAGTTCTGTTGTTTTAAATGTCAATGTTGTCCTCAGGAACCTGCATTGATAAAAATTATTAATAATTGTGAGCTAACGTGTGTGTGACGTTTGAATAATTATAACCAGATAATACAAGGGAACACATGTGTCTTTATTTAAACGCTACACTAAAGAAACATAGAGTAGCTAAGCTACATTCTACGATCACAAACGACACAAACTCACTACACACAGGGGTGTAATTCCTAGTTTTAGTAATTTATTGATTACCTACGAAATCTGAAAACGAACCAATAAATTATTAGCCACTGTCTAACTCTGACGTGATAAATAATACACATTTATATGATTAAATATAATAGTAATCATTTGCATACCTAATAAAAGAAAATATTTTACGTACCTATTTTATTTTTTAAACTTTACACGAATTGCGACAATAGTGACAGCTGACGACTGACAACTCAGGGCTAGCCTCTCAAATGTCGAACAAGATTACGTCATAATTGCTATGGTGTCAAGTCGCTGTAGGTATGCACTTGAAGTGCACTTCAGATGCACTTCCGGGTCTCATTGATCAAAATGACACCATGAAAATGAACAGACGAACAGACTTCCGCCAGTCCCACATATTCCTATTTACAAGCGCTCCACACGATCGGAACCGGCCGACCGACCAAGGTGACCTTGGTCGGATTGGAACGCCTTCTACACGATAGGAACCAACAGCCAACCGTCGTGTCCAACCAATTTCTATTCAACTGCCTCGGTGGCGCAGTGGTAGCTACGCGGCTGCTGTTCTTGAGGTCTCAGGTTCGATTCCCGGATCGCACCAAATGTTTGTATGATCTTCAAATATTTATTTTGAAGTTTAAGTGTTTTCTATGTATAATATGTATGTATTTACAAAAAAAAACTATATAAATAGTAGTCGTCAGCTAGTGATTCAAGTCTTTATGTCCTGAGCTTGAGTCGGTCAGAATCCTGTAACAATGTCTTCGTTTTAGGTGTTCGCTTTAATCGAGACTTGGCTACTGGGCCGCGTTTACATAGTCCAAAGGACAACAGTAATATAGAGCGTTTCCACTCAACATTATTAGAACATATTAGAATCTTTAAAGTACAACATAAAGATGAACCAGTAGTTAATCTTATACCATATGCACTTATTGGTGACGAGCAGATTTCCCTAGTGGCCGTTTGCGGAACTAACGTAAGACAGATAGGCCGAGGCCGCACTACGGCTAAACCGCCGCGGTTTTTAACAGCCTGATTTTGTGACATAGGGAAATGTATGGAAGCGGCCACACTGGCGGTATTTTACCGCGACTGATTTTAAAACCGCGACAACCGCGGGCGGTTCTATACAGTGTTGCCAGAAGGTTACTTTTGTAACGTTTCAGGTGATTTTTCATCTCTTGGTTACTTTTAACGTTACACAAATAAGATTTCATTTTAATACACTCCCCTATCTGCCTCTGCCAAAATTGGAATACTTGGTGTCGACATATCGAGCGAAGTCCAGTTCAGATAATTGCATTCTTGCAGATTCCTCCGTAGAGACGTTACTGAACTGAGGGACCTATACTCGTATTATGCCGCCATAAATCTGTAATGTCGTATTCTAAAGTTTTAGGATTTTCATAAAACTTTTAAGAAATTCTTAAATAAATTCTTATATAATAAGCGTTGACCTAGAAATAGGGCCATCTCAAAAATTTAGAAACCAGGACAACAAGCGTAAAATCCCCGGATATTTGCGGTCATAATCCGAACACTTTTATATTTTTTTATTTTATTTAGTCAAAATAAAAAGAATACATAGTTCAATTAGTCGAATATTTTCATAGGTATTCAGTTTAATTAAAGTCAGTTATTTTTCATCGAAATCAGTGATAGAAAAGTAAAATCTCACAGTTGTGAAAATGCTTTTCAAACAGTAGTATATTTTTCACAACCTTTTTTTTTAAACCAGACTAATTTGCCAAAAATATCTTTAAGTTTTTTAGTCTTATCTTCTTCTTCTTATTATATAAAAATCAATTGATGTTCGTTTGTCTCGCTAAAACTCGAGAACGGCTAGGCTGATTTAGCTGTTTTTGGTTTTGAAATGTTTGTAGTAGTCCAGGAAAGGTTTAAACTGTAAAAAATTTAAAATAACTTGAAAATCCAAATCTCACGTTTACGAATTAGCGGGCACAGCTAGTAACAAATAAAAAAATATCTGCTTAAAGTTTTCATCAGCAGTCTTATTAAGTTTTTTTTGTGTTTTCATCTTCTTTATTTAGAATATGTACTCTGAACATTCAATGGCAAGAAACTTTCTCTATTTCGATCATCCAAGCTTTTTGAAATGGTTGCAAGTAGGTATCCTTCTGGTTAAAACCAGAACCATACTGAATTATATTTTTTTTCTAATGCTTTTATTTTTGAGTAAATGATGTGCATAATTGAATGCATGAAAAACAGGTATGCCTCCGATTTAAAAAAAATCAGATCAGGGGGCTTTTTTAAGCTTTTGAAATAATCCACATTCAGGACTCACTCGATAGCTGGAAACAGATTTCGCCAATGCGTCTTTGAAGATAGAGAAGCTGTTTATACTCAACCTCGACTGTGTCAGAGAGTTCTTTAAGAACTTTTTAGACTGTAGCCTTTATTAATCCCAATTATATTTGGGGTCGGCTTGTTTAAGTGGCAAAAACATTTTTTTTTGATGTTGTTGAATCAACATATACTGGCAAACAATCACATGCGTGGTGCAGTGCATTATTGATAATGTGCGCAGAGCATCCCACACCAACTATTTTCGAATTCAGATTTTGTTTTAACTTATGGAATTATAAAACATTGTTGGTTCCATGGCGCTTTATCCACCGAAGTTCGTATTACAATTATCTCCAGAAAATGCAACACATTTAGTTAAAAGATCATGCTGTTGAAGTTGCTTTCATATAAGCTCAGTAATTATCTCAGATCTGTCATTTCATTTCGATTTGGTTTTCTGGTGGTTTTAAAACTTCAATCTAAAGGAGAGCTAGTTTATCTGTTGGCAACACTGTTCGCGGTTTTACCGCGTAGTGTGTGCGCTTCGGGCGGTTTTGCGGTTTGGCGGTTTAACCGCTGACTGGAAAAAACCGTAGTGCGGCCTCAGCCATACTTCTACCTGACAGTTTAATATACAGAGCGAGTGCATTGTTATTTGAAATTCTTTTTACAATGATTCCATTGATAGACGTCTACGGAGTAGTAAAAAATACTTTAAGACCACTTCGTGAGGGTGATCAGTATTTTTAAAGTGGAATGTTAACGTGTATTGGTGACGAGCAGATTTCCCTAGTGGCCGTTTGCGGAACTAACGTAAGACAGATACTTCTACCTGACAGTTTAATATACAGAGCGAGTGCATTGTTATTTTAAATTCTTTCCACAATTATTTCATTGATAGACGTCTACGGAGTAATAAAAAATACTCTAGGACCACTTCGTGAGAGTGATCAGTATTTTAAAAGCGGAATGTTAATCGTGTGTATACGTATTTTTATCTGTCATACGTTAGTTCTGCGACTTGCCACTAGGGAATCTGCTCGTCACCAATAGCCTACAATAGTTCCATTCATAGCTTCACCAAATGTAGACCCTTTGACTTACTTAACGGACACTTTGACCCAAGAGACCCAGTAAATATAGATCTTACGAAACACATCTGACAGCAATATGCAGAAAACCATAGGCAACAAATAAAACAAGTTTATAATTTAATTAATGAATCGTCACTTAGCAATCGAACAACCTTAATCGAAAATAGGAACAAAACCCGCGAACCAGAAGTAGAATACGCCCCTCAACAACAGGTTTTTATTAAAAATCCTCTTGCTACCCGCCAGAAAACAGCACCTCGGTATACAAAAGACACCGTCCTAGCTGACTTACCCATACACATCTATACGTCAAAGAAACGCGGCCCAGTAGCCAAGTCTCGATTAAAGCGAACACCTAAAACGAAGACATTGTTACAGGATTCTGACCGACTCAAGCTCAGGACATAAGACTTGAATCACTAGCTGACGACTACAACTTTTTTATATAATACATACACGTACAGCTAGATGACATCGAAAATAGCATAAATTCAGTAAAAAAATCAACCTATGATTTTCAAAATCAGACTTAGTAACGATACCTACACACTTTACGACTATCTTACTAACAAGCTTGACAAGGTATTAAATCACGTAAAATCTTTGGAACCTAGTAAAGTTAAAAGTATGATTGGCAATTTAGATTACCTAGATACGATGAAGTATGATGACGTTATCAAGAATTTACAACTTAGCCCAAGTTCCGATGACGAGCGCTCAACGCGCGTTTTGCTAACGCGCGTTTACAACTACATGTAATTTGTTCTAGGCGTACACATGCTAACGCGCGCTTTTACATGGAGTTGTTAACGCGCGTTAGCAAAACGCGCGTTGAGCGCTCGTCATCTGAACATGGCCTTATACTTATAGAGATTACAGTATTATTAAACCTTCACAGTTTGCCCAAATGTTAGGAATAATTAGTAATAATGTAGAAGACTTAATGTTAGAGATAATTAGGATAGAAAATATATTATATTTCATTCGGGCTACTAGTACACACCATTCTATGATAGACATCGAAGTTCTGAAGTACATGATAGATGAGTAAAAGATAGTTTATAGTAGAGATCGCATCCCCGACTTAGAGTTAAGAAAGTATTATAATCTTATAAAACCTGGCTCTTACTTTGTTAGGAATAGAATAGTTATAGTTTTTCTATAATTTCAGAAGATTTATACGAACTATACAGACTGTCTATTGTACCCAACGGCAAACAACTTGCTTACTAGCCCTTATCCCTTCCGCTCCTTACATAGCAACAAATGAGAAATCATTCGTGTACATAGAGGCAGAATGCCCGAAGTTATAGTATAGCACATATCTCTGTGAGAGAAACGTAGCCCAGCAGATCCGGAGAAAACATGATTACATTCAAAAACTCATCATAAATCAAATCATGGATAACACCTGCCACTTTTCAAAAATCTCACTTGCCAAAGAAGTAGTAGAAAAACTAGATGACCAGCATTACTCTCGCTACCTCGACCTACTATAGTACAGATAGCCTGCGGCAGAGAAGATTTCAACACTGCGAAGAAGCTATCATTACCATACCATACATGAGGATTGTTACATAAGAACTGCAGAACTCACCATCATTAACGACAACAACCAAATAAAAAGCCACCAGTTGAAGTTATCGAAGATCCCTTTCCACAAAATCAATCAAGCAGCTGCATATAATCACATTAGCTCAAGATCATTAAACCTTAAAGATGTTCACAGCATCCCGAATAAAGTATCCCAGGGAACACCGATAGAAATCAACAACGTCCAGTCAACTAACCTGTACCATACGACGATCACATTCTATGTATTGGTATCAGTAACAAGTGCAATTATCACCTACGCAGTAGGCCGTAACTACACGATGTGGCACTTAAAACGAAATAGTTCAAAAGGGAACCCAACACTCCAGATACACACTATGGAAGATACACCCAATCCTAAACGAGAAGAGTTTCCAGCAACATTTTCCATTAACATGATAAAATAGTTGCTGAACTGAGGGTGGAGGTGTTACATACATACGAAACCCCAAAGTGTATAGCCGACGCAGCATTACGAGAATAGACTACAAAGGCCTGTTATCAGATCACGCACTCGTCCAATATGCCAACGCTGCAGTCTCCATGACACGAGGTGCCGACGCAGCATTACGAGCACACACCACAAAGACCTATTATGAGATCAATGGCCACTAAGGCCTGTTATGAGATCAACAGCGACACGAGGCGCCGACGCAGCATTAGTATATGGGTGATTCTATCGTTTCGTCCGAATCACCTTTCCAGGCCAAAAGTGGACACTAAAAACAAAACGATCTAAACATTTTCATATGAATTGGCTTACATATGGTTAATGTTAAAATGTCCAATAGTCATATTAGTTCTAAATACATTGATTTAAAAAAAAAACAGACCATAAACACGTCAATTTTTCATTACACTCCTGTTCCTATTCGCTCGGAATGTTCTTCGTTCTCTAGTTGGCTTATCTAATGTAATTATGGACTACTTTTATTTCTAAGTACTAAGTTAATTACTGTGGATTATCAATACCTAATATTGTATTTTAAAAGAATGTATAACATTAAAATAATCGACTTAAAAGTTTTGACACCAGAAAAACTTCATTAGCTTCCACACAACTTCAAATTGAAATATTAAGTATACCCAATTTTATTTTAATCTTAACAAACCGACCACACCTTCTGCTAACCTTATTCTTCAGAATTATTTAGCAAGAGTGGTCGTGTGTCAGTCGGAAGTGCAAAATTTTACCTATTTTGCGTTCGGACATTACGTTTGTCACAGATGAGTGGTCATTACATTCAATACAAAGTTTTAAGAAGTAAGCGTTTGAGAAAAACTAATAATTTTTACTACAACTTGTTGGTGACGAGCAGATTTCCCTAGTGGCCGTTTGCGGAAATAACGTAAGACAGATACTTCTACCTGACAGTTTAATATACAGAGCGAGTGCATTGTTATTTTAAATTCTTTCTACAATGATTTCATTGATAGACGTCTACGGAGTAGTAAAAAATACTTCAAGACCACTTCGTGAGGGTGATCAGTATTTTTAAAGTGGAATGTTAACGTGTATTGGTGACGAGCAGATTTCCCTAGTGGCCGTTTGCGGAACTAACGTAAGACAGATACTTCTACCTGACAGTTTAATATACAGAGCGACTGCGTTGTTATTTTAAATTCTTTCTACAATGATTTCATTGATAGACGTCTACGGAGTAGTAAAAAATACTTTATGACCACTTCGTGAGGGTGATCAGTATTTTCAAAAGTGGAATGATAACGTGTATACGTATTTTTATCTGTCATACGTTAGTTCTGCTCGTCACCAATAGTATACAGTGATCTTATACTAGGTTATTTTTATTGACTTCTGTTTATAACTGTTATTCAAGATAAGTTAGAAAAACTGCTTAAACTTCATTCAGCTCTGTTTCATTCCATTCCGTTTCCTCCTATTTTGACCAGGAAGTGAATGAAGCGGTTTTGGAAGGTAATGAAATTATTTGTACAAAGTGATTGTGGTTGATTTTGTGTTTATAATCATACATAGAGTATCAAATTTAAGATTTTGGAAACTCTTTTTTATTACTGAGATTATTACAACAATAGCTAGGCCAAAGAAAATAGCAAATACAAAAGAAAAGCTAGCCAAAGGAAGATTGCGAGAGAGAGATATGCAAAAATTAAGAAGGATCTTGCGGAAAGGAATTTAAAATTACGAGATGAGAGTCTAAAGTGAGAGACGTGAAAATAAACAAACCAACGGCATAAGATCAGCGAGCACTCAGGACTCATATTCGAAAAGCGGTACAGCATTATCTCTGTTGTTCCAATACACACTCATTAAGGAGGCAATAGAACAAGACCGATGTCTCAAAGTATTCGTCAAGCGTCTCCAGAGGAACCACTACCGTCGACGGTCGTGTCATCTCTGGACATTTCTGGACAAGGCCAGAAATCTTTGTCCAGAACCCGTCGTTTCAGGTAGCGGAGATTGCGAATCATATAACTGGCCATATAAATCTTCTACCTCCGAGAGAATGTCTGGGGACCCCCAGAGACCCCCGAGCTACGTCTGACACTATAGAGTCGTATACAGATGAACTTTTCCACATCAGGATTGACGAAGTTGATTTGGCCCTGGAACACTAAAAAATGGAAAAACTCCGGGTGAGGACAGAGTTACAAATGAGCTCTTAAAAACGGGGGAAATCCTGTTCTTAATTAACTGAAGCGTATATTCAACTCCGTTCTCCATGAAGGAAGATCTCCAAGAGTGTAGGGCAGGAGTATGGTAGTCTTACTTTACAAGAAAGGAGACAAGACCCTTCTCAAGAACTACCGTCCTTGATGGCTCCTGGGATACGTCTACAAGTTGTTTTCCAGGGTGATCGGAAATAGGCTGACGTAACGATTGACCAGACTAGACCACATACAAACTGTAAGGCAAATCAAACCCAAAAGCCAGGAATGTATTCAGCCTCTGTATCTCGCTTTTGTGGACTATGAGAAGGCCTTTAACACTATGGAGATCTGCTCTGTTTTGGACTCCCTGCAGCGGTGCTAAGTTGATTTTCGATAAATTGAGGTGCTGAGGAGCCTGTTTGACGTTTGACACTATGGAGATCTGGTCTGTTTTGGACTCCCTGCAGCGGTGCCAAGTTGATCTTCGATAAATTGAGGTGCTGAGGAGCCTGTTTGACGCCGCAACCATGTACATCCAAGTACAGAATAGTCAAACAAGACAGATGGACCTTGAGGTTTGCCGATAATATCGTTGTAATGGCAGAATCACTGCAGGAAGTTCAAGAGATGCTGCACAGCCTTTTTTTTTAACGTGTGGAAATCCCCTCGGACCGTCACCCCGCTGGGGCTTGCGGCGGGGCGGTGTGTCGGACTCGAACCGACTAAAACCACACGGCGTGCCACTCTGCGCCTGAGACGGGAGGGACCCGGGAACTGCTGTTATTAACACATCCAGATCCCTCCCAGCGCCTGCCAGCACAGAAGCGGGCACCGTCACCTGAAGACTCTCAATTTAGGTGACGTACGGCACACGCGTAACGTTGCCTCCTCGCGGGCGGCCACTAGAGCGGATGGAAGGGAAAGCCCGTCCCGACCATCCGCGGCCACACTCAGGGCTGCATGAGGCGCTGATAGGCGCGCCTCTGCCGCCCGGTTCGCCGGCGGCGGATTGGGTCCGAGTGGATATCATCCTCCCGGGCCTTCTCCGCCACCTCCTTCTGCGAGATGACATCTTCGCAGAAGGTTGCGACCGCGGTAAAACTGCTGTCGCTACCGGCCATGGAGCGTATGACGGACGGTAGCGAGAGATCTCCTCCGATGACTGCAGTGAGGGCCCGACGATGCGACGCCCAAGCGGGGCAAACCGCCAGCGTGTGCTGGGCCGAGTCCTCACTGCATCGCAGTGGTGGCAGGCGGGACTCAGTTCCCTCCTGCCGACCGAGTGCAGATACTTCCCGAAGCAACCGTGCCCGGAAAGGACCTGCGTCAGTCGGAAGGAAAGGGTCCCGTGCTGCCGCCCTGCCCACTCGAGGATGACCGGCTGGAGAGCCTCCACGGCGGCAAAGCCAGCACGTGGAGTCTCCAGCCGGAACGACCATCTAGCCATAGTGGCTCGACGGGCGGCTTCACGCCACTCGCGTACCTCTTCGGGCGGAGGGCGATAGCCATACTCCGCCCGATATTCAGCCACCCGTCGATAAACTTGGGGTGGTTCCGGTCAAGGCGCACACCGCCTCGGTCGACACCGTGCGTGTGCGAGTATCCCCGTATGGCTCTGACCGCCAGTACCCTCTGAGGCCGCCAGAGGCGCGCCTTTTTCAGGATGGTCAGAGCCGCTACCCACACCGGTGCGCCATACAGCGCCATCGACCGGACAACCCCCGTGTATAGGAGTCTCGTTGCGACGCTGGCTCCACCCAAATTGGGCAAAAGTCGTCTAAGGGCGGAGGCAGCGTCGACCAGCTTTGGACCATGCTGTCGGAAGTGCTCGTCGAAGAGCCACCTACCGTCGAGGATCAGGCCCAGATACCTCATATGGTAATGTCCCACTTCGTTAGTTTTAGTATATAGTTTTAGTATATACACTAGCTGAGCCCCACGGTGTTCCCCGCGGTTATTTTTGTAAATGCGAGTAAAGCCGCGAGGCGAAGCTAGTCTAAAAAAAGTAGCCTAAGTTACTCCTTGTATCATCAGCTATCTGCCAGTGAAAGTCCCGTCAAAAACCGTCCAGCTGTTCCAAAGATTACCCGGAACAAACAGACAGACATACAAAAATCAAATATATTTTTTTAATAAAAAGTGGTTATTTTAATATTACAAAAAGACACTCTAATTTTATTTATTTGTTTAGATAGTAACCTTTTCATTTACGTAAGTTTACAAAAGTAACCTTCTGGCAACACTGACACGGACGCGACAAAAACATCCAGCGCACCAGATTCCTTTCGGACGTCCGAACGCTCAAGGTCAGTCAAAGGATACGTCCGCGACTTACGTCCGATAGTTTGCACACCTCAATGGATATTCATACTCTAGATTACGGCTGTCAGCCGCGTCCGATAGCTTGTTTCGAGCTTAAGAACTAAACTCAGTCTCTCTCTACTCCGATCACGCTTTCCGCCCGTTCAGCTGCCCCTCTATATATAGTCGACCTGCTAAGCTGCGCCGATAGTGGGTATCGTATCGCGTCTATTGGTGACGAGCAGATTTCCCTAGTGGCCGTTTGCGGAACTAACGTAGGACAGATACTTCTACCTGACAGTTTAATATACAGAGCGAGTGCATTGTTATTTTAAATTCTTTCTACAATTATTTCATTGATAGACGTCTACGGAGTAGTAAAAAATACTATAAGACCACTTCGTGAGGGTGATCAGTATTTTTAAAGTGGAATGTTAACGTGTATTGGTGACGAGCAGATTTCCCTAGTGGCCGTTTGCGGAACTAACGTAAGACAGATACTTCTACCTGACAGTTTAATATACAGAGCGAGTGCATTGTTATTTTAAATTCTTTCCACAATTATTTCATTGATAGACGTCTACGGAGTAATAAAAAATACTCTAGGACCACTTCGTGAGAGTGATCAGTATTTTAAAAGCGGAATGTTAATCGTGTGTATACGTATTTTTATCTGTCATACGTTAGTTCTGCGACTTGCCACTAGGGAATCTGCTCGTCACCAATAGTATAAATAGGATAATGTATGGCGGCAAAAATTTGTTTGAGCAATCTAAAATACAATCTATTAAAGTTTATAGCTGATTTATTAGCTACAGTGTTTTATTTCGTTAAAACTACATTTAAAATGCAATAAATATCAAAGCATTTATCAGGAAATCGCGGTGTGATCTCCAGTAATCATGTTAGAACGGTCTTTATTTTCATCAAGAAATTTAGCTACTTCTTGCTACTTTTTAAGGAGAAAAAATTACTCAATCTAGCAACTTTCTGGTAATTCCTAGCTACAGTAGCTACAAGTCTTTGGTAGCAGTTGGCAACACTGGCTAGCAGCACTGTACGATCTAATGTCAAATAAAAATCAACCTTCAATCAAATTGACTTTTTGGCACATTAGTGAGCACAGTATTACATAATTTAACTATTCACTGTTATAAATTAAACGAAAATGGGAAAGCATTTTGGAGAGCTTGCTAAGATCCGAGGGCTGATTACCTACAAACTGTCACATCACGAACAGCGTGCCTTTGCTGGTGCCATTTCTCATGGTGTGCCTAATACTTTCCGTAGATTCCGTGAAACCGTATTTAGAGTACTACCTCGTAAGTTTTATGCTTTTATAAGTAATATTAGATATAATAATAGGCCATTCATTCTGTCTACTCCACATAAGTAACATAATATCCTTAATTTACCATTATTTTAAGCTCTTCGTCATAAACACCAATCAGCAACACAGCAGAATGTTGAGTTCAAACAGATACCTACTGAGAAATCTATACTTTCAAATTTTTTTCACGATCATACTATTGTATTTTTTTTTTTTTTATTAAATTATAATACATTTATTACATTTTTAATTACATTATAATTAAATTATTACATTACATTATGAACAACGCAGTATTTCTTTTTCTGTGATATAAAGTGAAACATACACTTTCATATTTGCAATAGTACATTTTGGCTAAGATTATGAAGATATAATCTTATAAGTACCACTGATTTATGCTTTGTATGTTAACCAGTCCAATATTCTCTCTTTTTACATGTAGAATATAGTTCATCTATTTCTGTCAATTTATAGACAATTTATTAATGAAAAACTTTATCTGTTTTAGCATTTGTCATTGGATACCTGATCTATGAAGGAGTTGAAAGGGAGCATCATCGTCTCTCACGTAAGAATCCTGCTGATTTTGAAAATGATCAATAAATAACTGTGTGAAATGTAGGTTATTTATATTATTTATATTTTAAACTATGTGTAGAAAGTTGATTAAAATGTTAAGAAATTGAAAAAAAGTGTTTTAATTGAGCAGAAGGTAACTTGTAAAAAAAAAAATTCTTGTACTAAAATATTACCAAGACTCAACTAGCAGAATACAAATTCAACTTTCACATAATCACTTTATTTACAGTCAATGTTGAATGTTTAATACTTTATGATGAGAATACTTTTATGACATGTGTGAGATTAAGAGTAGATTTTAAAGAAATTTTTGCTGTGAGAATAGATCTTCAGTTGCTTTCTTCTACAACATGATAGACTCTAATGATTTGCTCACAAAGTTGAGAAAGAATAGATGGAAAAGAAAATGGATGCCTATGGACTTACTGCCTGTGGCATTCCAGCTCTATTTGGTACAATTATACAGTAGCTGTTATTATAATGGATAACCCGTATTGACCCGTATAAGACTTGTATTATTGAATTTTAGTAAAATTTTAGGTGTTTTTAAAGTTAAAAACATTAATAAAATTGTAATTTGTAGCTTTTTTTTTACTGTTTTTACAAAAAAACGTCCAGCACAATAGCTGCTCATGCTCTTCTAATAAATTGTCTAGTACGTGTAGATTCTAATAAAAAGGAACAATGTGTACTTTATTAGCAATGTTACAAAACCGAGAACACTAAGCAAGGTCAGGATTTTTATTTTTCAAATAGACTAAATGTGGGAGAGTCGCCTCAGTGGGATAGAGGCCGCATTTAACACGTAGCGACATGTATAAATGTTTGTTTGTTTATTTTACCGGGCCTTTTCCGCACTTAGCCTCTTGATTGGGCCGCTGTACGTGAGTTTGTCATCTTCCTACTCCAACCATCCTAAATCATCCCAGAAGCTCAGCAGCCTTTTCAGGTCACTACATGCTTCCGGGAATGATGTTGATTGGAGGATGTCCGCCCGTTGATCTGCCACACTTCTACATTCTGTGAGAATGCCCAGACAGACAGCCTTGCACAGAGGGCTGTCTGTTGCGCCTATAGTGAATAGGTGCTTGTTCAGGGGACAATGCCCTGTCAGGATACCTGTGACCATCCTGAGATCTGAGACCTTTTTAGTCTAATCAGGTTGCGCGAGCCGCTAATTAGGACATTAAGAAATAATCAGGTACAACCAGAATATTTCTTAATGTACATAGTTAGTTTTCTTTAGTAACGACGTTTAGTAAACAGAATTCATTTTATCCAAGTTCAGTCAGTTTAAATGCTTAAAGTGTCCTCCGCGGCTCCGCCGGCAGCAAAGCATGGTTTACATCGCCTAATAAAAGATCTTTTAATCCGGCGCGCACAACCAGCTTTTTCAATTTTACTAGCTGCTACTTGAATACGTGCACGCAACTCTTCCACAGCACGGACGGCGACGGCACTGACAAGAACAAACATTCGCATCAAACTATACATCAAAGTATTAGATTAGCGACGTGGAATCTGGGCTCCCTCACCGGACGTAGTCAAGAACTTGCAGAGACCCTTGAAAGGAGGCGCATAAATATCTGCTGCATACAAGAAACGAGGTGGAAGGGATTCAAATCCAGAGATTGGGGTACCAGCTAGTCTACCACGGCGAGGATAACAGGCAAAATGGTGTCGGCATCGTTCTGGATAGCCACTTCCGATACAGAATTGTTAGCATTGAGAGAAGATCAGACCGTATCATAGCCATTAAGCTGGCTATGGATAATCAACCAGTAGGTACTTAATATAGTATGTACTTATGCACCTCAAGTAGGCTGCTGCGACCTGAGTAAGGAAACCTTTTGGGAAGATTTGGATGAGCTGATGGTGAATATACGCGACAACGAAACCAACCTTCTTACGGGAGATTTAAACGGACACGTGGGCATAGCCAACAGCACATACAGGGATTTTCATGGGGCTACGGATACGGCACTTTAAACAAGGAAGGGATACAAATACTAGAATTTGCTTCAAGACAGAATGTATCAATAATCAATACATTTTTCAAAAAGAAAGACACATTTAATAACATATAACAGTGGAGGAAGATCCTCGCAGATAGATTTCATCCTAACAGAAAAACGAAGAGAGGCTTCAGGGATTGCAAGGTGATACCGGGGGAACCACTTACATCGCAGCACAGGCTTTTAGTGGCTGTGTCCAGATTGCCAAAACCCATCAAGACGCTAACGCATAGAACACCTAGAATAAAATGGAAAGAACTCTCTGGCCCGAAGGGTGAACTTCTCATCGCTAGTATGCACGAGTACCTGTCTCAAGACCTGGAAACACACTACCAAGCCGCAGATCAAATGTGGTCTACACTTGAGTCACACTGCAGCAGTAAGGCTA
Source organism: Diaphora mendica (assembly GCA_949125395.1). Taxonomy (NCBI): domain Eukaryota; kingdom Metazoa; phylum Arthropoda; class Insecta; order Lepidoptera; family Erebidae; genus Diaphora; species Diaphora mendica. The sequence continues at coordinate 34,220,509 of OX421310.1, read as the reverse complement.
GTACCACATTGGGCGTTTCAAGAGGAGGTATCAGTACAGGGAAAGACCCTACGTGTTGGGACAAAGAAGTCAGAGGCCGTTAACAACGAAAAGTACCTTTTCAAGACTTCCGTTCCGAACTAGAACACGACCGGAAGCTGTACAAAGAAGCCAAGAGGAAAGCCAAAAGATGCGTAGCGCAGTCTAGGGCTAAGTCACGGGAAAGCCTATACACCAAATTAGATAACGAAGATACAGATGCCGAAGTCTTCAGATTGGCCAAAAATAGGCACAGATCGGGTTTATACTTTAAGGCCAATAAGTTTATAAAGAGTAAAGACAACACGCTGCTCACTACACATGGGGATATTAATAAGAGATGGCATGAATACTATAAGAAGCTGCTCAATGAGGAATTTCCCAGCCGAGCATTAAATCCCTCGGCACCAGCTCAGGGTCCAATTCATGAGATTACCATATACGAAGTAGAGCATGCCGTTGGGAAAGTGAAGAATCATAAAGTACTTGGCCCCGACGAGATTCCAGCAGATCTTTGGAAAGCTCTAGGCCCCATCGCTGCAGTATGGCTCACAAAACTATTCAATACAATAATAAGGAACGGCACGATTCCAGATTCCTGGCGGCAAAGCTTCCTTGAGCCCTTCTATAAAAACAAGAGTGATATCACTCTGTGTAGTAATTACAGGGGTATAAAACTAACTTCTCATACTCTGAAGCTGTGGGAACGTATATTGAATAGACGCTTCTTAGACATATGCGAAATTACACCGAACCAATTTGGGTTCACCCCATCCAAATCAACCACGGATGCCATTCAGGCGGAGAGGATACTGATGGAAAAGCATCGTGTGAACAAAAAAGACCTAAATTTCGCATTTATTGACCTCGAAAAAGCGTTCGACCGAGTCCTGCGAAGACTTGTGTGGCAAGCAATGCGAGAACAACTAATCCCTGAAGACTACATTACATACGCCTGGTCCAAGATATGTACCGCAACATCCACACTAAAGTTAGAAGTCCCGCTGGTCTTAGTGAAGAGTTCGCAGTGGAAGTGGGAGTTCATCAAGGCTCAGCACTCAGTCCCTGGCTATTTAATATAGTTATAGACTTTGTTACAAGGAATATCCAACATTCCCTACCCTGGAATCTCTTGTATGCCGACGACATTGCGCTTGTAGCTGAATCTGCCGAAAAACTGCAAGTCTCACTTAACGAATAGATCACGGCTTTGGAAAACTCAGGACTTCGAGTAAGCAGATCCAAAACAGAACACCTCGAATGCAAATTCAGCAACACAGCAAACAGCGCCAGCGTCTACTACCCGGACGGCACGCAAGTACCAAAAGTCGACCAATTCCGATACCTAGGCTCCATAGTAACGCGAGACGGAAGTGTCGAAGCAGATGTATCCCATAGAATAAATTTCGCGTGGCAATAATGCCGTGCACTCACTGGAGTTCTCTGCTACCCGCTCATGCCCATACGCACTAAAGGGAAAGTGTACAAGACAGCAGTAAGACCAGCGATGTTATATGGGGCTGAATGCTGGACAGTGAGGGAGATACACGCTCAGAAGTTGCACGTGGCCGAAATGAAAATGCTCAGATAGTCGGGCGGAGTGACGAGGCTAGACAAAATTCGAAACGAGTATGTCCGGGGTAGCTTCAAAGTGACTCCAGTCGAAGAAAAGCTCACCGAAACACGCCTAAGGTGGTACGGCCACGTCATGCGTAGAGATAGCGAGCATGTCGATCAGAAGGCACTGGCACTTCCGGAAAGCAAGAAAGGAAGAGGACGGCCGCCCTTGACCTGGTGGACTAGTATGGCCAGACTCATGAAGAAGACCCAATTACCTGACCCGACAACCCAGGGCAGACTAAGCGCGAAAGATAAGGAGAACCGACCCCACCTAACGTGGGAAAGAGCAAAGGAAAAGAAGAAGACGGCTTACACAAACAGCGTAACGTGCTGGATCTGCCAGTGAAAGTAACATAAAAATCGGTCCAGCCGATCCAGAGAGCCGGAATCAATACACTAAATGCTTCGATCAAATATATTATAGATGCACAGTTCCATACAAAAGTAAACAAAATACTGTCCACGCTTCTATACGTACTTAGGTATATGTATACCACTTGAGATATAGCGAAAAAAGTCCTGAACTGGTATACAGCTTAACCTAATTTTAACTTTAAGCAATTGACGTACGGACGGAAATAAATCCATATTAAATTCACTACATATTACCTTTTAGTTTGATGACACGATAGGACAATAAAATTTTATGATTCTCACAAAAATCAGAAATAAAACAGCACATGCTCAAAAACAAGTGTATTGAAAAATTAAACTTAACGTATTACAATAAAGCACATAATAGTACAAAGAATAGCGAGAGTTACATTCCACTGACATTAAATAGTGTGTTCGCGTCTTATCGCTTCTATTTGGAACATGGACAAAATGGAGTTGCTTTTTGATTTAAAAAACATACGGTAGTTGGATGGGTCAACAAATAATTAATTCTTCACACATTTTTTATTTCTTCTTTTGATTCTGATAGCTAAAAGTTTGAATAGAATTTTATTATAAACTAGCTGACCCGGCGAACTTCGCACCGCCATATTTACATATCTGTCTCAGCTTCCCACAGGCAGTGTACAGTCGCGGACAAAAAAAAAACACTTTTCTCGTTACCTTTTTTTTCTAGCAAAAAAAGAATGAATGAAATCGGACTATGTGTTATTGAATTACAACCAAGTACATATTTTGACTTTCATCCCCTCTCTCCAGGATACCGTGCTGAATTTCGGGATAAAAAGTATCCTATGTCCTACCTCGTAGTATGAACTCAAATCATGCCAAGTTTCATTTCAATCCGTTCAGTAGTTTCGACGTGATGCCCGGCCAAGATACAGACAGACAGACAGACAGACAAAAATGAAAAAAATTACAGTTTTGGGTTCAGTATCGATTATAGAGAGCCCTCGTAAAAAAAATTTCAAAATATCTTTAATGTACAGAATTGGACCTGTTACATTTTTATTATAAGTATAGATTATAGTAAGTATTAATTTAATATTGAATATTCCACTCAGATATTAGACCTTCTATACCTACGTGCCTGTATTTATACATATTATATTGCACTATTCCTTATGTTGGACTATACCTAAACTATAATCATCAAATATATTTTATATTCCAACTTAAATGTTTTTCAGATATTTACGAACGGACGGATAATTTTAAATTTTGGTAATCACGTTTAGAATCTGGTATAGACCAACATTTATAAACAGTTTGCAATTTTGTCAAAAATACATACATGTAGATCGAATTAATAACCTCCTTTTTTAAAGTCGGTTAAATATTCTTAGTAGAATATAATACCTACCTGTGAAGTTGGTAAGGCTGTCTTTTTTATTCTCCTGAATATGTAAATTTCAAAAAACTAAAACAAAAACAAATCTTCAATTAACCTAAAAACATTGTAACGGCGACTCCATCATTATCCTACTGACTTTGTTCGCTAGTTCTAGGCTTGTCTTTTTTTCTCTTATGAACATCGCGCGTGAGTGTGAAAGGGATGGATGCGTACATTAGAAGCCGTTCTAAATCACAAATTTGATGAAAATATTAATAAAATTAGCTTTAAAGCATAACGAAAATACACCAGTATGTTAGATTAAAGATAGACTCACTGAAAATATGATATTCCATCCTTCTTTTGCATTTTTAGAGTGTAATTTTTACAATTTTTTGTGTGTAAACACGAGCACGGCCACCAAGCGAATGAGAGCGAAACAAGGCATATTGTTGTTTTATGCCTTGTTTTGCCGGTGCCACTTTTTAAGCGGCAACAGTGCATCTATGATATATTTGATCGAAGACTAAATGCATGTGAAAGTATAATTATGCGGTACTTATATCAAAAACCAATTTCTCTTTATCCGTTCCTTTTGGTCGTAGCCTTCCTTGATAACTGGGCTATCTAACTCTGATTTTTCAGTAGTAATTTTTATTTTATATTATATATTAGTTAGAAGTTAGAAGGTAGTAGAGCCACGCTGATTTCAGCACGAACGGGCCGGCTCGACCGGGGCGGTACTACCCTCGCACAGAAAATCAACGTAAAATGACAGCGTTCGTGCTGTCGTGTTTCGTTGGTGAGTGCGAGACCGGAGGCCCAATTAGTCTAGTCAACAAGTTCCATACTTGTTGACTAGACTAAAAGATGCAGCAGCATCACTAGGCCGCCATAGTGTGGGTCGCCATACTGCATTGTCTGCATTCGCAATGAGTATGGTGACCACAATTCTTGGATTCTGCTTATGTTTTCCATCAGGCAGAGTAGAGTCATTTTGGCGAGCCAAACATAAAAAAAAAAAAAAAAAAAAATATATTATATTTTAGTAATTTTCATTTCACAAGTATTTTTCAGTACTTACTGAGATAAGCGAGTTCAACCAAACAATCAAACCAACTGTTTAGCTTAACATATTAATATACCTAGATAGACATAATGAATCTATACAAATAAATAAAATTGAAATGTCTGTTTGTAATTTCAAATTGGCAACTTTTTACTCATCACTACATCCTTTCTTCACACTAACTTCACTACTCTTATTTTTATTTTATTTAGTTAGTGATTGCACAATACGGCATCGCAATGAAGTTTTTGTTGTTTAGTTAGCCTGCGAACGCCGTTCCGTGAATCTCGCTGCGTAATGAGCGGGCGACATTAATACTATGCACCATAGTGTATGCTTTCGGCACACGTGGCACGCCTCTTTCGACATTCTATCCAGGGCCGTCTTAACCTAAGCTGGGGCCCCTGGGCACACAAGAATTTGGGGCCCTTTTGGAAAGTAAAGAAAGCGTATTATACTATAATTTTTCTACTATGATCATTCATGACCATGGAATCATGTATGCTGTTCTTCGTTACAAATGTTACACTAATACACAATACAGTAATGGTTTCTTTCAGGTTCTTTGTTAAGCAAACCCTTCTATTTATTATTACGTGTTCGGGCTCGACGAATTTGAGAATTAAGCCTTCTGACGTGTAAAAGAGACATTATAAACTCTTAAAACAGACAGACTAACTCAGAATAATGACAACCGAGGTCGCTCTGTTAATCACTAACATCGCTCAGATATTTGACGCAAGCTTTTTTAACCTTTTTTTTTTGACATTTTTTTAGCTTTTAAACATTTGTAACCCAAACTAAACTGCCTTTTTATACTAGATCCCTATGCCTATCACTAGATTATTCGGGAAAGTTCATCAGCCTCTCGAAACGCCCGGTTTCGAAAAAACGCTGTCGTATGTAAACAAGCCAACCGCGTGACACTCAGTCTATTTTCGACGCTTGTACCTATATTTAAGGTTTATTGTTCTGTGCCTCCAGAAACCGACTAGAACTTTCTCGGCTAAACCGATTGACGAGTCTTTTTCTGGAAAGCTCATTTTTCGTAACACTGCCATTTTCATCGCACATCACATCACAGTATCGCTATTGCTACCCCGATATTTAGCCAGACGGCCGATATGCACTACTTTATACGGATCCTCCCACTTGGTCAGTACTATAGGGGCCAGTCATATCGGGTTTTAACGTTCCTGCTCGCGATGTCATCTGCGATTAGTTTCCATTCAGTGTTAGCAACCTGAAGCGAGCTGACTATCGTACCAGGGCGTAGAATTATCGTACATGGACCGAAATTGGCCGAAATTATCGTACTATTGTATTATTATTATTATCGTCGTTTTTTAATATTTTTTTCGCGAAAGTAAAGGAATACGTTGATACGTCTGCTCGTTTGCCCCTTATTCAATAAGAAAAAAATGCCCATTCAGTATAATTTGCAAATTTAAACAATTTTGACAGAAAATACGTAGATTCTGGGACTAAAGTACGTAGGTTTGCAGAAAAGACTTAAAATACGTAGATCTACGTAAAAAGCCGTAGAGTTGGCAACACTGTATCAAACTTATTCTATTGTTCGCATTGGTAGATGCTAACCAATGAGAAGGCATGTACGGCAGAATAAAGTTACAGTCCAGGTGGTATAACTTCTCACAGCGGATCATAAAAGAACCAATAGAAATAGAGAATTTGTATTTCCCGGTATTTCTCCAATATTTTATTGGACAAAATAATCGAGCGGGAGAAAAATGTAACTTCTGAAAGTGTTAACTATATTTTGCCTACTTTAAATTGCAGAAAATAAAATAAATTCTCAAATTTTGCATCACGATGGAAATTATCGTACAATCTGCGTACGATAATAATTTGCTATCGTATATCGTACGTAGGCATGAAATTATCGTACATGTACGATAATTATCGTACGGTTCCGAACGCTGTTTCCATTCCGTTTTAAAGTCGCTGGTTTTCATGGTTTGGCATCTGTTCAACGTTGTCTTGCCAGTCCCCAACCCGCACTCGGCCAGCGTGGCCTTAACCCTCTCCTGAGAGGAGACCCGAGCCCAGCAGTGGGACGTTATGGGCTGTTGATGAATTACTATATAGCTGACCCGGCAAACGTTGTTTTGCCATTAAAATAAAATTAGGGGTGGGTCACCCTTAACATTCAGGAGTATGAAAAATAGATGTTGGCCTATTCTCAGACCTACCCGCTATGCACACAAAATTTTATAAAAATCGGACTAGCCGTTTTGGAGGAGTTTGGTAACAAACACCGCGAAACGAGAATCTTATATCCTAGATTTTGCGTGTGATAAATGAGTTTGATACTAGCAGTAAAATAAGTAATTACATTATAAATAAGTTACTATAGTCTATTCAACTTCCTCTGAGACAAAAGGTAAACAAACCAGAAAAAGGTTCTTTAATAGGTCAAATTTTATATGCATCTGGAATCAATAAAAAAAGTGACATTTTCTTTCTTTTTCTTGGAAAATGGCAAACTGTGCCGATGTCAACCATTTTGCCAGTGTCAAGTACAACGGAAATACGTGTGTTGAAAAATAAAATAATTGCAACTGTCCAAATTTTCCGAGTTCACAGTGGACTGACTAAAAAGTGACATTAAAAACACCTAAAACTGTAGCTGTTCCCAAACTTTGAACGTATTATAACACTACTAAATTGAAGAGTAGTGAAATTTTGTAATTAGTTTGGTTGCATCGGCCATGTTTACTCTCGATCAACTCGTTTGAGAAACATTGGTTTCTTTGTTTACCTTTTGTCTCAGAGGAAGTTGAATAGGGTATAATGCTTATGAAAAGTACTACCAAGCATTTTTAATTGAATCAGAATAAAATCGTAATTTATTTTCGGACGGACTATGCTGATACCTGATGGCCGCCAGCGGCTTTTTGAGCTTCACCGTGCTGAGCGCAGATGGCTCTCAATCGCACCTAATTTATTAACACTTTCTATTCTGTCTCTAGTCTAGACTGTCAACTGTTTGTCTACCAGTTACAAATAAATAAATATAATTATTATAGTTAAAAAAGAGATTTATTATTCACTCTCATCCTCGGATTCTAAATATTCAATATCCAGAAACATTTCGTTGCCACCTTCATCAGCAGCGCTGTCATCACTACAGCAGCTGCTGTCTCCGTTGCTCTATGATCGCCTAAACGAATAACCAACTCGTCTATATTTTGGTATAGGTGATGTCCTCTCTCATAGTGTTCTTTTTCAAGATTCTCAATGTGATGGCAGCAGTTTTTCCATACTTCAGCTGTGATGCTGTTGAAAGCCTCTTCAGCAAGTTGCTTCACATCGCATGACCCAACATTGTGTGCTGCCACTTTTTGTTTTACGTTAGCCCAAATGAGTAGGCGCAGAGCACAAATATTAAAATCATCCATTTCTTTCTTTGGTCGGCCTTGCCTGTGTTTCCCAGGAGTTTCAAATTTTCCATAATTATCAAAACCTTCCTATCCACTTAACCGTACTCACTGCTTTTCCTGAAAAAAAAGTCAAGAAACACTAATTGACATGAAACAATTAATTTAAATTCTAAAGTATCAAAAGAAATGGTCGTACTACAATATTATCTACTTACAATGTCAATATAACCTCAAAATGTGTAATGTAAGCAATGCCTTTTTTTGGTCTCCAAATCGTAAATTCAGTAAATTTGTAACATCAGGTAGATTACAAACAAATAATAATACGAACTTCGTACTCCGCGAAACATCGCTGGAAAACTTTAAAAATCACTTCCCGCGTGCCACTCCGATTTACCTTACTCATTTTTGTACCTTTCTACGTAATTTGGTCTGAATTTAGGCCGAGGCCGCACTGCGGCTAAACCGCCGCGGTTTTTAACCGCCTGATTTTGTGACTAATGGAAACGAATGGAAGCGGCCGCACTGGCGGTTTTTTACCGCGACTGATTTTAAGGCTGAGGCCGCACTACGGTTTTTTCCAGTCAGCGGTTAAACCGCCAAACCGCAAAACCGCCCGAAGCGCACACACTACGATAAAACCGTGAACAGTGTTGCCAACAGATAAACTAGCTCTCCTTTAGATTGAACTTTTAAAACCACCAGTAAACCAAATTGAAATGAAATGACAGATCTGAGATAATTACAGAGTTTTAAGAAAGCAATTTCAACAGCATGATCTTTTAACTAAATGTGTTGCATTTTCTGGAGATAATTGTAATACGAACTTCGGTGGAATAGAGCGCCATGGAACCAACAATGTTTTATAATTCCATAAGTTAAAACAAAATCTGAATTCGAAAATAGTTGGTGTGGGATGCTCTGCGCACATTATCAATAACGCACTGCACCACGCATGTGATTGATTGCCAGTAGATGTTGATTCAACAACATCAAAAAAAAAGTTTTTGCCACTTAAACAAGCCGACCCCAAATAAAATTGGGAATAATAAAGGCTACAGTCTAAAAAGTTCTTAAAGAACTCTCTGACACAGCCGAGGTTGATTATAAACCTTAGAGTTAATAGTATGTATAAACAGCTTCTCTATCATTCAAAGACGCGTTGGCGAAATCTGTTTCCAGCTATCGAGTGAGTCCTGAATGTGGATTATTTCAAAACTTTAAAAAAGCTCCCTGATCTGTTTTTTTTTAAATCGGAGGCATACCTGTTTTTCATGCATTCAATTATGCACATCATTTACTCAAAAATAAAAGCATTAGAAAAAAAATATAATTCAGTCTTTAAAACCAGAAGGATACCTACTTGCAACCATTTCAAAAAGCTTGGATGATCGAAATAGAGAAAGTTTCTTGCCATTGAATGTCCAGAGTACATATTCTAAATAAAGAAGATGAAAACACAAAAAAAACTTAATATGACTGCTGATGAAAACTTTAAGCAGATCATTTTTTATTTGTTACTAGCTGTGCCCGCTAATTCGTACACGTGAAATTTGGATTTTCAAGTTATTTTAAATTTTTTACAGTTTAAACCTTTCCTGGACTACGACAAACATTTCAAAACCAAAAACAGCTAAATCAGCCCAGCCGTTCTCGAGTTTTGGCGAGACAAACGAACAGCAATTGATTTTTATATAATAAGAAGATAATACTAAAAAACTTAGAGCTTGAATACTGGAATGATATCCTATGAGTTTCAACTTAAAGATATTTTTGTCAAATTAGTCTGGTTTAAAAAAGAAGGTTGTGAAAAATATACTACTGTTCGAAAAGCATTTTCACAACTGTGAGATTTTACTTTTCTATCACTGATTTCGATGAAAAATAACTAAATTTAATTAAACTGAATACCTATGAAAATAAATAAAAGAACTATTTCGACTAATTGAACTATGTATTCTTTTTATTTCGACTAAATAAAATAAAAAAAATATAAAAGTGTTCGGATTATGACCGCAAATATCCGGGGATTTTACGCTTGTTGTCCCGGTTTCTAAATTTTTGAGATGGCCCTATCTCTAGTTCAATGCTTATTATATAAGAATTTATTTAAGAATTTCTTAAATTTTTTATTAAAAATTCTAAAACTTTAGAATACGACATTACAGATTTATGGCGGCATAATACGCGTATAGGGCCCTCAGTTCAATCGTCTCTACGGAGGAATCTGCAAGAATGCAATTATCTGAACTGGACTTCGCTCGATATGTAGACACCAAGTATTCCAATTTTGGCAGAGGCAGATAGGGGAGTGTATTAAAAAAAATCTTATTTGTGTAACGTTAAAAGTAACCATGAGATGAAAAATCACCTGAAACGTTACAAAAGTAACGTTCTGGCAACACTGGACAGAACCGCCCGCGGTTGTCGCGGTTTTAAAATCAGTCGCGGTAAAAAACCGTCAGTGTGGCCGCTTTCATACATTTCCTTTTGTCACAAAATCAGGCTGTTAAAAACCGCGGCGGAATAGTTGGTGTGGGATGCTCTGCGCGCATTATCAATAACGCACTGCACCACGCATGTAATTGACTGCTAGTAGATGTTGATTCAACAACATCAAAAAAAGAAAAGTTTTTGCCACTTAAACAAGCCGACCCCAAATAAAATTGGGAATAATAAAGGCTACAGTCTAAAAAGTTCTTAAAGAACTTTCTGACACAACCGAGGTTGAGTATAAACAGCTTCTCTATCATTCAAAGACGCGTTGGCGAAATCTGTTTCCAGCTATCGAGTGAGTCCTGAATGTGGATTATTTCAAAAGCTTAAAAAAGCCCCCTGAACAGATTTTTTTTAAATCGGAGGCATACCTGTTTTTCATGCATTCAATTATGCACATCATTTACTCAAAAATAAAAGCATTAGAAAAAAAAAATACTTCAGTCTTTAAAACCAGAAGGATACCTACTTGCAACCATTTCAAAAAGCTTGGATGATCGAAATAGAGAAAGTTTCTTGCCATTGAATGTTCAGAGTACATATTCTAAATAAAGAAGATGAAAACACAAAAAAAACTTAATAAGGCTGCTGATGAAAACTTTAAGCAGATATTTTTTTATTTGTTACTAGCTGTGCCCGCTAATTCGTACACGTGAGATTTGGATTTTCAAGTTAGTTTAAATTTTTTACAGTTTAAACCTTTCCTGGACTACGACAAACATTTCAAAACCAAAAACAGCTAAATCAGCCCAGCCGTTCTCGAGTTTTAGCGAGACAAACGAACAGCAATTGATTTTTATATAATAAGAAGATAATACTAAAAAACTTAGAGCTTGAATACTGGAATGATATCCTATGAGTTTCAACTTACAGATATTTTTGTCAAATTAGTCTGGTTTAAAAAAAAAGGTTGTGAAAAATATACTACTGTTCGAAAAGCATTTTCACAACTGTGAGATTTTACTTTCCTATCACTGATTTCGATGAAAAATAACTAAATTTAATTAAACTGAATACCTATGAAAATAAATAAAAGAACTATTTCGACTAATTGAACTATGTATTCTTTTATTTCGACTAAATAAAATAAATAAATATAAATCTGTTCGCATTATGACCGCAAATATCCGGGGATTTTACGCTTGTTGTCCTGGTTTCGAAATTTTTGAGATGGCCCTATTTCTAGGTCAATGCTTATTATATAAGAATTCATTTAAGAATTTCTTAAAAGTTTTATGAAAATCCTAAAATTATTATTATATTATCTGAATTGGACTTCGCTCGATATGTAGACACCAAGTATTCCAATTTTGGCAGAGGCAGATAGGGGAGTGTTTTAAAAAAAACTTATATGTGTAACGTTAAAAGTAACCAAGAGATGAAAAATCACCTGAAACGTTACAAAAGTAAACTTCTGGCAACACTGGACAGAACCGCCCGCGGTTGTCGCGGTTTTAAAATCAGTCGCGGTAAAAAACCGCTTCCATACATTTCCTTTTGTCACAAAATCAGGCGGTTAAAAACCGCGGCGGTGTAGCCGTAGTGCCGCCTCGGCCTTATCCTTTCACTCACTCATTATACTATTTCCATTTCTTTATTTACTCGATGACAGTTCTAATTTGATAGTTGTAGTGTTGTAACCAAACAAGTAATGATATCGATCGCATATATTTATTATGTTTTGAACAAATACAACAAAAACATTCAAATATATTTTTGCAAGCTGGGAACACTCAATGACCCACCACCATTTTTAGTTTGTTTTAATCTGTCACTCGCAACAAGATGGTCGTGGTTTAAAGTCACTACATTTCTGTTCCCTGAGTTTTTTCACATTATCCATACATACGTTACGTTACGTTGTGTATTTTGTGTTCCTCCGTGTTGATTGCTGCCCAGCTGTCAAATGTCAAAATGCCTAAAGGATCTGTTCTGAAAAGGCAGGCGAGAGAACTGGTGATCAAGGTTCGTAATTACTTTGAAGCAGAGTATCAAAATCGTGGCCCGCTATTACCACTGTCGCAAGTGCGAGAGCGTGTTTAGGCTGCATTAGGAGTTAGTGGACCTACAATTTCAAAAATTACTACCGGTACAAGCGGCACACAGGAAAATAAGCTTCGTACGCCGAAGAAAAAACGCCAACCACGTCGTGTGACATCGGTTGACAACTTCGACGCTGTCGCTATTCGCTGTCATATATATGACTATTACTTGCACAAAGAAATTCCAACACTTAAAAAACTTGTTGTTTCTTTACGTGAATGTGGTTTGTTCCATGGCCAAAAATCGTCATTTAGCTTGGTTTAGAAAGAAATTGGATTTTCTTATAAAAAATCTAATAAACTTAAAATATTGATGGAACGTCACGACGTTGCTAGGGCTCGTTGCGAATTTTTGAACGAAGCCATAAAGATATCAGATTGGTGAAATGTTATTTTCACTGACGAGACTTGGTTAAATGCAAACCACACAGTATCTAAGAACTAGACTGACGACACCACCGCTTCCACTAGTTCAGTGTAAATGGAAAAAGGTGAACGCCTTATCATATGCCATGCAGGGTCTACGAAAGGATTCGTGTCAGATGCTTTACTGGCACTTTAAATCAAGGAAAACAGTGGACTACAAACAAGAAATGAACGCAGAGATTTACGAAGGATGGTTTAAAGAAATGATGCAATCTAAGAAATGGTGCAATCTCTGGAAGAACCGTCGATAATTATTATAGACAATGTTACATATCACTCCACACAAATTGATAAAATGCCGACGCAGGCCAATAAAAAACAAGAGATAATTGACTGGCTCTTACGTCATGGCGAAAATGTGGATAAAATAAATAAAATATTTCGAACATCTAACACACAACGCCATCTAGTCCCAAGCTAAGCAGAGCTTGTGTTATGGGTACTATACAACTGATATAAATACATATTATATACTTTTTTTTTTGTAAATACGTACATATTATACATAGAAAACACCCAAACTCCGAAACAAATATTTGTAGATCATACAAACATTTGGTCCGACCCGGGAATCGAACCCGAGACCTCATGATCAGCAGTCGCACACGCCAACCACTAGACCAACGAGGCAGGTATAAACTTTATTAAAAGTACAATTAGTGAATATTTTAAAATCGAAAAAAAGCCTCCCTAAAATATATATTACCTACGAAATAGCTGCCGAATGTGGTCATTGGGTTCTTCGACTTCCGCCGTATTATTGCCAGTACAATGCTATAGAAATAATATGGGCACAAATCAAAGGACACGCCGTTCGAAACAATACCCATCCCCCTTTTACGGCAAACAATATGTTAGATTTATTAAAAAATGCATGTGCGGAAGTAAAACATTATAGCATCGGATTGGGAAATTCATGTGGCATTCGATAATATAGAAGTACAGGAACTTATAATATATGTTAGGGAGAGCTCATCGAGTGACAGTGACGATTTATCAAGTTTTGATTAAAATGAATAAATAAAGAATCAACATAATAAGATTACATCTTGTAATAAAATGTAATATTAGTTAATAAATTTGTACAAAATTATTCGGCAATAGTTTAGTTTCTTACACTTTGTAAAAAAATATCGGCTCTGTTATCGTATTGCGTTTATCGATAGCTCCATCCCTATGAGTTTCCATCCATCTGCTGTGACCTTGTACGTGCGTAAGCGTTTTATTTTTATTAAATAATGTATACATAATGTAAAAAAGACGCTCGTTCAAGTTTCCACAAAGAGCTGTCATCGAGAAAATAAAGAAATGGAAATAGTAAAATCACTAGAAATGTCAATGCGATAGTGGAAATTGCATAGAGCTATTATAGATAGAGTGGGAAAGACATACGGTTGTCGTCGGTTGCCTGTAAGCGGAAACGTCCAATGGTTGCGCATGTAGCAGTAAAGAACTAATAATCAAATAATGGTAATCCAATCACAACAATTAACCGTCGAATCGTTCTGCTTTTTCCGCGCTAACTGCGCATGCGTCAGTAGAGAAAGACAGATAGATATCGCGGTCGTCTCTCCCTTTCTAACCAAGGTACGACTGGAGGCTACTGGCTCCCTTGCTCTATCTAAAATAACTCTATGGTAAATTGTTTTGCACCCAAGTCACGTCATTTTCAAATGTCAAATTGTCAATAGTTCATTGACGTTTTGTGGCATTACCTTTTGCCGACGTCAACAATTACTTTTACAATATATGTTTTGCAATAATACTTATTTTAATGAATAAAACTATATATTAAATAAGTATTAGCTCTGTAAGTGTTACCTTAGAAATCGATTGTTTACCGCTTAAAGTGGAATTACAGTGAAATTACACGAGTACATGAAATTATCGATGCTAAGTTAAACGGTTCAAAAGTGCATAGGAGTTCAGGAATTTTATAATAAAATAATTATTTTGCTTATGATATCTTATAAGTTGTAAGTACATTATTATTATTACACCATACGCATTTATTTTTGTTACTTTAGAAGTCCTAATAAAATTTCTGAATCTAATATGTTTAAAGTTAAGTTTATTTCAAGTAGTAGTACCTATATGCCTACTAGATTTTTTACACTTTTCTATTATATAGCAACAAAGTGTAAAATGTAACAAATAATTATTATAATATAACAACTAAAGAAATTTTGCTCACCAAATGTTAAGAACACAAGACTATATTTTTAACTTTTTATTGTTTTTTTATTTTTGCTACTTATTTTTTGTTTGTGTTTTTCGAGTGTTATTATACTGACATTAAGGGCCTTGGAGCCCTGACTCACAAGTCTTTAGAATGTGATTCCGCCTGAAGTTTTGGACATTAATATTTATTTAAGACTAGTTTATTTTAGATTGTAAAGCTACCATTATCATATTTACAATTAAAGTATAAATAATCAGTTTATCATATCTATAATCAAATCATTGTCAATACCAGTACCTGCTTATCTAAAAAATAAATGCTAAATTGTGTTTTTGTTATCTTGTAGGTTTCTATGAAGGCAAGTGATTTGGATTCTAATCCAGCGCAAAATTCTGATTCAATTGTCAAAGAGACATTGGAACCAGAGCCAGATCACACAGACGCAGCCGTGCAATTAAATAATACAGAGGAAATGGACGAAGATACAAAAAAGTCACAAACATTTGCCCCAAATAGGAGATTCAACTATGGTATGGTATTGCGATAGGCCATTCAACACAATTCTTAATGGACTCAATATGAATTATAAAACATAATATATGAATGGTACATTTTTTTTCCAGGTTATATAAAATATGTTAGTTTAGTGGTGTTAACAGTACAAAATGCGGCACTTGGACTTAGTATGCGTTATGCTCGCACAAGAAAAGATGTGGAAATGTTCTCACCCGCAGCAGGTATTTATACACATACCATATAAAAAAAAAAGTCTATTGTTTTCATTTGTCTTATAATTCATTCTTGCTATTTCCATCTCATCCTACTTCCTACAAAGAAAAAAATTGTTTGTTCCTTTCTTAACCCATTTACGCCCGCTGTCCCCATTTGGGTCCACTTCTTTAAGTACCCACATATTTTAACTTTTTAAATCTATAGTTAGTTTTCATGCAAATTCGTAATGCTAAAAAGTGTAACTTTGTAATAAAAACATAAAATATTGTAATTTACCGGCTATAGTAGCTGAAATTGTTGTTTTTATTTGCTTCATTTAGCATCTTCGTGAAGGATAAAAGGTAAGTAATATTTTTAATATTTACATAGATATATTACAAAGTTTCATAGTATTTTTAACTTGCCTATACATTTAGCTAATAAGCTACGCTATTTAGTTATGCATCTTTTGAGACCAGACCATCAGAGAAGGTCTTTTTCTATGATGTCCCCAAATGGGTCCAATGGGCTAAATGCTATATTTTTTTCTTTTCTGTTCTTAGGTTTAGTTTCGACATAAACAATTATGAAACGATCATTCAATGCTACAAATGACTATCAGGGTCTCGAAGAAGCCATTGAAAGCATTTGGAATGAAGACGACGATAGTGACGTTATTTATGATTTAGTGGCAATTCCTCCAGACCCGAGTATTCTCACGGATGAAGAAGAAGGCGATGAAGACGATATCCAACAAAACATTCTTCCACGCGATATCCCGGGGAGAATTGAAATATTTGAATCCACGAACAACGAGGAATGGGATAGCAGTGATGATGAACCGTTACAGAAATACAGGCGAGTTGACACCCAGGAGCCACGTTGGCGTAAATGTGACGGTTCCTATGTCAGCCTGCCTTCAATAGAGGATAATGTTCAGAAACGAAAAGATAATGTTGTAAACGAGCTCAAAAACCAAACGCCAGTTGCCATTTTTGAACAGATTTTCGATGGGGAGATCTTTGAAATGATTGTCCGAAACACAATGTTATATGCTGCACAGCATAACAACCATGACTTTCAGGTAACTGTTGATGACCTCAAAGTATTTTTCGGCATTCTTCTCTTGACTGGCTATCACTCTCTTCCACGAGAGCGATTGTACTGGTCTTTGGATGAAGACTGCAATGTTACCATTGTTTCAAAAGCAATGTCTAAAAACAGATTTGTAGAAATCAAGAAATTCTTACATTTTTGTGACAACATGGCTGCTACTGGATCAACCGACAAGATGTTCAAAATACGACCCCTTGCTGATTTGCTGATCAAAAAATTCCTTCAGTGGGGTGTAGTCCATGAACATCTATCAATAGATGAGTCAATGGTAAAATATTTTGGACGTCACCCAGCAAAACAGTTTATAAGAGGAAAACCAGTAAGATTTGGGTACAAGAACTGGATGATTGCAAGTGCGGATGGTTATTGTTATGCTTTTGATGTTTATTGCGGCAAATCAGCAGTGGGAACCAGTAATGAGCCTTTGGGATCAAGAGTTGTAAAGAGTTTATTGGAAAAATTGAATATCGTTTCGCATGAGCATATTGTGTTCTTCGACAACTTTTTTACCAGTCATGCATTGTTGCGCGACCTTAGTGAAGGTGGTTATCGTGCGACTGGCACTGTGAGGGAAAACAGGACGAAGCAATGCCCACTAGTATCTGTCAAGGATATGAAAAAGAAAAACCGAGCAGAATTTGACTACAGATTTGATACAGTAAATCAAATTTTGTTCGTGCGATGGCTTGACAACAGTGTTTGTACTATGGGCACAAACTACGACTTTGTTTATCCTTTGGGCAAGGTAAAAAGATGGAGCTCTGCAGAAGGAAGAAAAGTAGACGTGGACATCCCGTTTGTCTTTCAGAACTACAACAAAGGCATGGGCGGAGTCGATCAAGCTGACCGATCCATCGCCGTATACAGATCAGCTATAAGAGGCAAAAAGTGGTGGTGGGTCCTATTTACATATATGCTGGATTTGAGTGTAGCTAATGCTTGGCGTCTCCATCTCTTAACCGCGGAAGACAAAGTAGATCAGCTTCAGTTTCGGCGAAGCATCGCCCGATTTTATTTGAGAGGTGTAGGCACTGAAAGACCTGATGGGAGACGTCGCAAACCATCTTCAGTGGTCCCAAGTGTAAGCCAAGATGGTATTGGACACTTCCCTGAAAAGCTTTCATGTCAACTGCGATGCCATGTATGCCACATGAAAGCTCGTTGGCAGTGTAAAAAATGTGTAAAAACATTATGCCTAGAAAAGGGATGTTTTGAAAAATACCATACTTGAGTCCATTGGCCCCATTTGAGGACGGGCGTTTTTCTTATACATAGAAATATATATTTTTTATTTTTTTGTACTTAAATGTCTCAGTATCTTGTATTAGTTCCACCAATAAACATAATTTCACAATTTTGCTTCTAGTTTGCATTTGGGTCTAAATGGGTTAAATGTGAAAGTTTGTAATGAAGGGTGTATAGACATTTGTTACTCTTTCATACAAAAACCGCTAAATGGGTCTGGATGAAATTTAGCACAGAGATGAATTATAGTCTGAAATAGCAAATAGCCTACTTTTATCCCGAAAATAGTAGTATTACCGGAGGATGAGTAAGGTATAGCAACAAAACCGCGGGTAACACCTCGGGATGCAGCTAGTCTTAAATAAATTCGAGGGAAACTGTTGGTCAACAGTGGGAAAACATATAAGTTAGGGGAACAAACACATCTTAGCATTGCTTGCTAATGTTTATATAAACATAAAAATATGTAAATCTAACAAGGTTGTTGTCTTCATATTACACTGTAATCTATACAAATAAATAAAATTGGAGGGTCTGTTTGTAATATTAAAATAACCGCTTGTTACTGAATGCATATGTATGTATACACGGTACATATACCAAGAGAACAATTTTTACAATTTTTGTCTGTGTTTGTTCCGGCTAATCTCTGGAACGACTGGACCGATTTTGACGAGACTTTCACTGGCAGATAGCTAAATTTTTATAAGAAGTAACTTAGGCTACTCTTTTTTCTACTAGCTTCGCCCCGCGGCGTTACTCGTGGTTGTAAAGATACAAAAAGAACCGCGGGACTCGGTTAGTATTATAATAAGAAAGTACTACAATGAAAAGATATTATGCAATATTAAATTATTTACTTTTTCAGCTGTGTTAATGGCAGAAGTATTCAAATTAATAATATGTGTGTGCCTTGTGATACAAGAATCTGGTGGTCTTAATCATGGAATAAAGTCCATGTATAATATAGTTATATTGAATATTCGAGACACATTACGAGTGGGTGTGCCATCCTTTTTGTACATTATACAAAACAATTTACTTTATGTGTCAGCATCTAACTTGGATGCAGCTACTTATCAAGTAAGTAATAAATATTATTATTAATACACATAATAAAATCGTAACTGGTTTGTACATGGCAGATATATAAGAAAACTATTATAGGCTTCATGAACACAATAGCACCTAAAACAATTATTTTTTGAAGTTTTGTCTGTTGATCTCTACGTTTGTGCTTGCTAATCTCAGAAAGGGCTCAACCGATTTGATTGCGGTTTTCACTAAAGTGTTGCAGTTTGCTCGACTTAACATTTAGTGCTAGTTTCATTCAACCGGTTCATAAATAAAAAAGTTATATCAGTTTCAAGAATCACCGCGAAAACCGACCTTTACGTGGGAAAAGTTGCAGGCAAAAGCTAGTTACAACCAAAATTTGTTGTAACATAAATACCTGTATTATATAATCATTTTTCTGTTACAGGTGACATATCAATTAAAGTTGTTAACTACCGCATTTTTTGCGGTCATTGTATTAAAAAAGATACTTAAGAAGTGGCAATGGTGTGCATTAGGATTGTTAGCAGCTGGAGTAGCACTGGTACAATTAGCTAATAGTACAGAAGCATCAAATGCCTCACAAGCTGGCCAGTCCAAATTATTGGGATTTAGTGCAGCTCTCGGCGCATGCTTTATTTCTGGTTTTGCTGGAATCTATTTTGAAAAAGTTCTTAAGGAATCTGACATATCTGTAAGTATTCATCAAGTTTTAAACTAGTGTAATCAGTGATTGGATTAGTTTTAACACGTTAATTCTCATGCTTCACGCTAACTATCTGAATATGCGTCAAGTAGTCGGGGATGAGTATTCAGAATTTAATGAAATAAGTGTATTTAAAATTTATCACAATTAATTTTAAACCTACGCATTATACAGCAAGGTAGTAGAGCCACGAACGGGCCGGCTCGACCGGGGCGGTACTACCCTCGCACAGAAAATCAACGTAAAATGACAGCATGCTGTCGTGTTTCGTTGGTGAGTGCGAGACCGGAGGCCCAATTAGTCTAGTCAACAAGTTCCATACTTGTTGACTAGACTAAAAGATGCAGTAGCATCACTAGGCCGCCATGGTGTGGGTCGCCATGCTGCATTGTCTGCATTCGCAGTGAGCATGGTGACCACCACTCTTGGATTCTGCTTATGCTTTCCATCAGGCAGAGTAGAGTCATTTTGGCGGGTCAAACATAAAAAAAAAAAGGATTGTTCCAAAGGGAAAATTATTCTAACGATACCAAGTGCTGAAATAGTGCCGATAACTTCCTGTAACTGCCAGGAAATGCTTATCGCAATGTTATTTAACCTTCCTAAGATAAATTATTAAGGCCAAATTATTTTTTTACATTGCAGTAAAAATATGGCACATTTTACTGTCGTACAAAAATCAACACAATCTAATAAACTTGCAGCGATAAAACATATTATTTTCGTTCGTCGTATAATTACACAGATTTTCTTCAAGTAGGTACCAAATAGTAGAATATTTGCGCGAGCCTTATCAGTCAAAGTAAATAAATATTGAGTAGGTAGGTAATAAGTTTGCGAGGTGCGTAACAGATTGCATTACTCTACCTCTAAGGGAAACTAAAATGCTAAATAAAAAAATTGGCAGTCATAAGGACTGCCGATAGAACTTATGACTTAGAATGTTATTTGTAAAATTAGAAATTTTATGTTTAAATTTAAATTATCAACATCAAATATTAGCATGTCGGTGACGCGAACTCATAAGATTTTTCTCTACCAAAAAGTGCTCAACGCGGCAAAAATAATAAGTTTCTAGCTCACGGTATTAAGAACTCAGAGTGCAACATCACCCATCCGACATCTCTAACCTTTTAACGAAATCCCCAATCTCATGGGCGTAGCCATGGTGGGGCAGGGTGGGGCACTTGCCCCAATCTGGCTCTGACCTGTAAGGTACCTTTTTACGCGTGGAAACCCCACGTGCCATCTCCCCAACGGGGTTTGCGGTGGGGTGAGTTTTAGAGTCGGACCGACTAAAACCACACGGTGTGCACTCTGAGCCTGAGAAGGGAGGGATCCGGGAACTGCTGTTATTAATAAATCCGGACCCCTCCCAGCATTTGCCCGCACTGAAGCGGGCACCGTCTGCTGATGGACTTTTCAAATTAGGCAACGTGCGGCACACGCGTAATTCGTCGCCTCGCGGCTGGCCACTTAAATGAATGGAGGGGAAAACCCTAAAAAAAGTCTCAGGGCAGAATTAGGGGCTAGGAAGTGTGCCTCCGCTGCCCGGTTCACCGGTGGCGTATTGAGTCCGAGGGGAGGTTGACCTCCCGAGCCCTCTCCGCCGACTGCTTTTGGACCGACCGCGGTAAAACAGCTGACGCCACTGGCCATGGAGGGTATGACAGCCGGTAGCGAGAGATCTCCTCCGATGACTGCAGTGAGTGCCCGACGCTACGTCGCCCAGGTGGTGAAAACCACTAGCGTGTGCTGGGCCGAGTCCTCACTGCAATCGCAGTGGTGACCGGTGGGACTCAGTTCCTTCCTAGCGACCAGTACTCGCAGTACTTCACGAAGCATCCGTGCCCGGCAAGGACCTGCGTCAGTCGGAAAGTAAGGGTCCCGTGCTGCTGCCCTGCCCACTCGAGGATGACCTAAAGGAGGAGGAGGAGGCTGGAGCCTCCACGGCAGCAAAGCCAACGGATGGAGTCTCCAGCCGGGATGACCAGCGAAACATTGTGGCTCGACGAGCGGCTTCACGCCACGCGCGTATCTCTTCGGGCGGAGGGTGAAAGCCGTACTCTGCCCGGAAGTCAGTCGTCCGCCGAAAAACTTCAGCGAGCACTTCCGCCTCCAAATCCCACAGGGAAGTGCTGGCCAAGGCACACGCGTATGTCTCTAACAGCCAATATCCTCTGGGGACACCAGAGGCGCGTCCTATTCAGGGCGGTCAGAGCCGCTACACAGACCGATGCACCATACAGCGCTATCGACTGGACAACCCCCATGTAGAGCCGTCTTGATGCGACGTTGGCTCCATCTAAATTGCGCATAAGTCGCCCAAGCTGTCGGAATTGATCGTCGAAGAGCCAGCTACCGTCGACGATCAGGCCCAGATACTTCACCTGGGCCTGAACCGGTACGAGGACCGAGTTGACTACGATAGAGGCGCTGGGGGTCGGACCACGACGGGGCCCATGGAACATCAGGGCCTCGGTCTTATCTAGGGCCAACCGTAAGCCCAGTGCTCAACCACCAAAGAGACACCCATATTGGCCAAAAGGCGCGCCGCTTTTTGGAAGTTTGCCCCCCGGGCCGTGACCAAGTGTCATTGGCGTAGCAAATTACGCCTAGCCCTGAGGGGGAAGATGACTTCGAAGGACCCAGTCGTACCCCACGTTCTAAGGACAGACCCCTGCGGAACACCGCACGACATGGTTCGCCGTCTCAAGACGACCTCTCGGTCCTCGTACATGATGGTATGCTCCTCTAAATAGTCTCCCACTAGCCGCCTCAGGTACTCTGGCGCGCTGGTGAATGGTAGACTATTGAATGCATTGGCGATGTCGAATGACACCATCAACAGCACACCACCACAGCCCACTGCCTCTTGGGTCACAACCCTCAGGCGCAACATGACATCGGTCGTCGAACGCCCCTCTCGGGATGCGACTTGAGCGTCCGACAGATATGGCCCTAATTCGCAGAGGTGCCGAACGATACGGACAGTATCCTTTCAAACAATTTGCCTGCCTCGTCCAACAACACGATGGGCCTATAAGCCGCGACCGAATCGGTAGGGGTAAGACCGCGGGTATAGTTTGCTAGTTACATATTATTTTAGACTGCTGCCCCACCCTGGGCCCATGGCTGGCTACGCCCATGCCCAATCTACTAATCACCTGCACTTCGACTAAGCTGAAGTTATTAAATTTTATACTGTATTTATTAAGCACGTTGCGACATTCCTATTATTGTTTCAAGCTTTTTGTGATTGAAAATAGAGTGACGTATCCCTGTCTAGTCAACTTCTCCGCTAAGGTTTTAGCAAGACACACATGACATGACCTTTAGAAATAAACAAAACCTAAAGCCGAGTCTCCACTGAACAAAAGTTGCCAACTTTTGTGTCGTCAACACGTGTTGGTGACAAAAGTTTCTGTAATATCCTAGTGTTGGCAACAAAAAATTGACAACAAATGATGGGAACCGTGTTTCTGGGTAAAAATGTTTTTCAAATTGTTGGCAACTCGGTGTAGACACAGTGGCAACAAAAGTTGGCGATTTTGTGAAGAGTTGCCAACAGTTGGAAACATTGAAATTGCCAACAATTTCGGTGGATACGCGCCTTAAGGTTGATTGTGTTCTCCATTTTGAGCTATCGTTATTAAAAATGAAAGTAGACGGATACATTCTTCAACAAAACATCACTCGGGCTGGTGGTATCTTGTAGAAGAATGTATTACACACTAGTGATGAGCGATGCAGCTATATGTAACATCGTATTGTATCTTATCACCTTTGTATGGCCTTGAAAGAGTCGGTAATTAAATAAGCAGAGAGCGTTTAAGAAATTCTACATAATAATATCTGTGACGAAAATCATATTTCTTACTTTTGTGTAAGTAAATACACACATCAAAAGTGTCTAGGGATCAAGCATTTTTATGCGGATTTCTTGAGATTGAGATGTGGCTTTGGCCCTGGCCTGCTTAGTCGCCAGACTTAAATCCGATTGAGCATGCATGGGATATGCTACAGAGAAGAGCTCTGCCGAATATGGAGGGTATCCAGTCGCAAGAAGACCTTTTTTTGTTGTTGCAACGAACATGGACGGCCATTCCACAGCGTGTTTGGATGAACTCATTTTGAGTATGCCAAACCGATGTTCTTGTGTTGTTAGTGTTCGCGGTAGAAACACGGATTATTAATTGTTTAAGTTACCTAATAAAATTTTAAAGAAAACTGTTATTTCAGTCTTTTTTTCGAACTTTAATGTTAGTGGTTCAAATGTCAAAAATCCTTTTATTAGGAAAATGGCAAATTTCTTTATTAATGCAAAGGTGACTTGGTTTATCGTTACTGTGACAAACGAAAACACTTTATTTGATGAATCCTTAAAGAAAATTTTAATTAATATCAATCAGGAGAAAAGTTATTGCAAAAATATATGTTGATCCCTAGACACATATGTTGATCCCTAGACACTTTTGATGTGTGTAATTCACTATACATAAGCCTACCTCAAGGGCTCTCCACTATAACCTGTGTACTGCCCGTATCCAACGTCATTCATCAGGTCGTCGGACCACTTTAGCGTGTCCACATTCCGTGTTCCGGTACGCGGTAGCCACTCGAGAACTTATACAAATGTCATCGACCATAATTTCTGCGCCCAGCCCAGTGCCACATGAATTTGGCAATCCTCCGGGCAATTTCAGTGACCTTCTTTTGGCTACGGATCTGTTTCATTATGTACTCATTCCTGATTGTATCCCATAGAGAAACTTCGAGTATTATCCTGTCCTTTGCTCTTTGGGTGACTTTGAGCCTTATGAGACCCCCGAGTAAACAAGTGCTTCTTCGTAAAAATATATTGTTTATCGTTTTACAATTTCATCTCGCCCCTGTTCACCTTTTGCCTTAAGGACAGATAATCCCTCACTGTTTACAAGTTAAAAAACTTATATCTTATCTTTGTAAACTAAAAATAAATGATTTTAAAAATATATAAGTATCTATAAATTCTCCTAAAGCCCGACACACACGTTCAAGTATACTTGCGCAAGTCTGTCTGTCTGTATCTGTCACGCACGATTTGCGCAAGTATACTTGAACGTGTATGGCGGCCTTAAAGTAATCGCGCGTTTAATACTCTGTTTTGTCCATTTCAACTCCACGTGGAACACTTTGTATGATCAACAATTTGTTGTTCCGAGTCTGGATGTTCTTTAGAAGTATAGCTATTTATATGAAGGCACATATTCAGGAATAATAAAGATTACCTATAAACATAAAGTATTAACTGCCTCTGTGGCTCAGTAGTAGCGTATGGGACTGCTTGTGCTTGAGATCTCGGGTTCGATTCCCGGAAAAGTTTGTATGATTTGCAAATACTTATTTGTTTCGGAGTTTGGGTGTTTTCTATGTATAATATGTATGTATTTACAAAAAAAAGTATGTATTTTTTTATATCAGTTGTCTAGTACCCATAGCACAAGCTCTGCTTATTGTCCGAAAAAATATTATTTTATTCTTACATTGAAGTAGAACCATTGTAATATCTAGAGTAATTAATTAAATAATTTAATCCGTTATAATTTTGTTATTAAGTGAGTTAATATGAACTATTTTTCTGTTTCAGGTTTGGATGAGAAACGTTCAGTTGAGTTTACTTTCATTACCATTTGGAGGTATCACATATCTAGTGAACGAAGGAGTTCACAGTAATTTGCTAAAAGGCTTCGATGGCTTTGTCTGGTATCTAGTTCTATTACAAGCTGGAGGTGGCCTTATCGTGGCTGTTGTTGTGAAGTACGCAGATAACATATTGAAGGGTTTCGCGACATCTGTTGCTATTGTAATATCATGTATTGTGTCGATGTACCTGTTTGATTTCAAACTGACTATTCAGTTTACTATTGGTACAGCATTTGTGATTGGCTCAATATTTTTATACGGTTATGTACCCAAGAAACCGGAACCACGGAACTCGCTAAATGTATGATCATTTTTATAACATAGTTTTAAGAGTCTTTAGTTTTCCTTCTGTTGTTACTGCCATAAGTATTCTGCTTAGCTAGCCCAAACTTTATTATTAACATCTCAACGAGTCAGTGGGCAGTAGGTAGATTATTCGAAAGTATTATCAGGGTATTTATTTTTGGGCAATGGTAACAAAATCATGGAGTATTGATTTATGACTAAAACTATAAATCTCTATAAAAAGTATATTTTTTCAAATTAAATGCTAGATAGTCAAGTAAGATCAAATCTTATTATTATAGTAGAGATAATTAGATTTTAGTAATTTAGTTATATTGTATATAATTATTATTTATCTATGCACGGTCAGTACTAAAACCCACTCGAAAAGTTTTTACTTCTTACGATATCCAAGCTTTTTACCGTCTATTTACGATTACTATATAATTTTCAGTCAGACAGTCACCAGCTGACCCGCGCAGCTTGGCATGCGTAAAAGGAATAAATTTTCTTTATAACCGACTTCAAAAAAGGAGATGGTTATCAATTCGACTGTATTTTTTTATTTAATTTTTATGTTTGTTACCTCATAACTTTCCACTGGGTGAACCGATTTGGTCTAGTTCTTAAAGTCGCTTTTTTGTTAAAATTTGTGATTATTTGCAAAATTTTTCATTGATTCACCACTCCTATTGGTTGGATATTACGTAGCCTATACACATAGTCTTAATAAATTCAAATTAAATAAATATTCGAACCAATACTCTTTACACACAAACTCTTCAGCTATAATACTATCGTAGATTTAACATAAAAAATATTCTTGTCGAGGACTAATGGATGCCTTCCTGGACTAGTTGTATAATTACTTATATCTTGTTATATATACATTTTGAAATCTTCATTCGGTGCTGGATAGCATTGTTAGCAGACTAATAAATCGAATAACTTTATCAGGTCTCTTGACAGTGAATCAGGACAGAGAATTTACTCTCCCTCAGTGTAGAATAACTTACTTACTCGTGTATTAGATCAGCGTGCCACTATACACTTAATATTATATTACACCAGGTTATTTTAGTGCTTATGGTGCAGGGGTGATGAGCGAGCATGCTTTTCTAATATCAACTCTGAAGGTCAATTCTTATAATAGTTCTGATCTACTCTAGAATTTCAAAAATGTTATAAAACGTATTCTCGAAGTAAAGTGCCCACCACACGCGCAAGTATCACCACAGTTATAACTACGCAGGTAAAACTGTCGTGATAAAGTTGGTTGGCGCGTCATACAGTTTTACCAACCACACGCACGGTGTTCCGTTCCGTGTACAAGCCGGCCTACGTCGGCAAAACTGTGGTGATACTTGCGCGTGTGGTAGGCACTTAAAGGATTACTAATAGTAGTAGAATACCGATTCAACTTTCACTCTCAATACGATATATTCACATTACAGTCAACATTGGATATTTAACACTTTTCCTTTTAGAATTACTGTTTTGACATTTGTAAGTTCGAGAGTAGATCGAAATTCAACTTGGAAGGAATTTGTACGAGAATTAACCTTCTTTTAAATACTTACATAATGTGAGGATGGTTTTGGGAATATCTGCCTATAATTTCATTGCTGACTCTGTATAGTAATAAAAACTTAAGTTCCATCAAATTATTAAATGTAAAGTTGTTTGAGAGAAATGATTATGTATCTGGTCGAGAGAAGTAACAAATTTATCATGAAAATTACTATGATTGCTTTAATGATAATGTACATAGATATAATGAAAATAATAGTGTTAATAAGCATAATGTCATAATTATTAAGGTAAGAAGGTCATATTAAAAAACAATGAAACAATAATCAAATCTATGCTATTTTATATTTTTAAACCAGTTATAATAAATGAAATACAGTTTAATAAGAATTTATAATCTTTCTCTTCCTCATTTGTTCCAGCCAATTTTGCAGTTGCTCTTGTGGTGTTAGTGGATCTCTCTTATAATAGTCTGTAGGTGGTTTCCCTTCCTCGAGCCTTACAAAGTAATGACAGTATTGGTGTCTAACTTCACCCATTCTTCCTCTAGCATGTCGCCTGATGCCTTTTATCACCATTCCTTTACCAGAAAATGATTCCGCTGAAATTGATACAGTTTGTTTTAGACAGAGTCTTGTATAAAAGTAAATAGAGTATAGTGAATTGGTGAAGATGAATGAAGCTTGAGCAATTAGTTTATATTACAGGCAATGGAGTATTTTATTCCTTGAATTATGAAAAACTAGTTGTTGCCCGCGGCTCCGCACGTGTATATGTCGGTTATCGCGGCAAATAGTAGCCTATGTGTTATTTTGTAGCTATATTACTGTAAAGTTTCATCCAAATCCGTTCTGTAGTTTTTGCATGAAAGAGTAACAAACATCCATCCTTACAAACTTTCGCGTTTATAATATTAGTATAGATATAGATTTATGAACTAACACGATTTTGTATTGCTTAGACTATTGTATCTATACTTATAATATAAACGCGAAAGTTTGTAAGTATGGATGGATGTTTGTAACTCTTTCATGCAAAACCTACTGAACGGATTTGGATGAAACTTTACAGTACTATAGCTTATACATCAGAATAACACATAGGCTACTATTTACTGCGATAACTGACATATACGCGGGCGGAGCCGCGGGCAACCACTACTATTTAAATAAATTTAATTAATCATTTGAACATTATATTCCTCTCTTGTTCAGTATAATTAATCAATTTCAAAATTTTAATTGTCTAGTTGTTTACAGGAAGCCTTGGGTTTTATTTAGACTACTTCTACTTGTTGTAATGCTCTGCCTAGAGCATTTTCTTGAATTAATGTTATGGCAAAATTTATCTGTACTGTTTTTTGACTTCATAGTAAATAATGCTAACTCAACTATATGGTGCTATAAAACTAATTGAAGAATATAATAACAATGATATATCTAGTTTATAAAAAAATTTGAACAAGTGGCAAAGAAGGTAGAGATTTCGTTATTTGGGCTTTCTGCCAATAAGTATGGGAAGATAAAATAAATAATAAATAAGTATTTCGGACATTTAACACACAACGCAAGCTAAGCAGAGCTTGTGTTATGGGTATTAGGCAACTGATATTATTTTTTTGGAAATACATACATATTATACATAGAAAACACCCAAACTCCGAAACAAATATTTGTAGATCATACTAATAATAATCTAGATGTGTGGCTTGGTGAAAAAGTTTGGAATCTAAGTAGAAATAGTTTAACAAATACCTAGTTGGATTAACATTACATTAGATCAATAGCCTTTAACATGCTAGACACCCTCTTCTTAGAGTAAAGGTTTTGGTGTACTATACCACACTGATTAAATAGGTTGGTACAGGGTTTGTTACTAATTTTCCTTTTCTTTGCAAAGATATTTTCCTGCAAATTTTGCTACGTTTGTCGCCTCTTACGACACCCATGGAATGAAGACGATGTAGAAGAAGAATTTTAAATTAGTAATTTATTCTCAAAGATAACAAAGGAATCACTTATATTATTGCAGGACTTCTTTTAGGGATCTTTATTTTATGGAATTTTTAATTAATTCTACTTTCTGCATTTTATACATGCATGAAATATCTACTATTGCACCATTTATAAGACTGTAAGCTTTATAATGCTGCCTGTGATAGTACTAAAGTACATAATATTATAGTAGTTCAATTTGGTATTTTTCTGGACATATTATGTACAGGGTTACTGGTTAAGTCGACCTATTCCCGTGTAGGGCGTGTAGTTTACATAGTTTCTGACTGATTTTACTATGAAACACCCTATCCTAAATCTAACCGTTTTTTGCAATTTTTGGCTGTCAGCTTAGATATTTTGAAATGTGTAAATCTTATTGTTACTATTATTTGATTTTTACATGTAAAATAAGATGCTTTATGACCTTAATAACCAATATTGTACATAAAGTGTTTCTTCAATGGATATCTAAAAAAAATATTATGGAGCCTGTTTTACAGATGTGCTTAAAAATATCTACATTTCATCAGCTATCTAACGAAGTACAACAACAATCTATGGTTTTATCAAAAATTTGTAAAAAAGAACATTGTTGCTAGCCGCCAGGTGGCAATTCCAAAAGTCTCACGCCAATTGTTCTTTAAGGTTAATGCAGTGTGTGCAAGCGAGACACCTTACGATTTATGCAAGTTAGATTTAGGAAGGGGTGTTTTATAGTGAAATCAGACAGGGAATAGGTTGACTTAACCAGTAACCCTGTATATATATATATAGGCTATTATTATACTACTATGTTCCTGGCACACCTCTTCTCCTTTGTCCACATTCATCAACCAGTGGCTGAATATTGAAAAATTATGTGTGTTAGGATCACAGTAAGTGGAGATCAAATGTCTGTCTATCCCTCTGGGAAATAGATGTGATGTTTTGTATGTTTGTATACTAATACTAGGCCATATGAACATTTCTAAGCATTATTGCTGTTAAAATGAAAAGCTTTGAATAAAAGGCAAGTCAGGAAGTAGAAGTTATATAACTTTTAAATAATTTCGTTTCATCCCTCTATACAACAAAAACTATGTATAATGATAGAGTGGATATTAACTATATTATGTGGTAGATAATATTCAAGTAGTATTAAATTAAATAACTCTTTATAATTAACTTACCAACCCATAAGTTGCTTTTGAATTCAACATTGTGCCTTTTTACAGCAAGATCTTGTGCTTCAAGTATGGCCTCTTTAACATATATTGCTCCTTTCTTATTAACAAAACTAAGTTGTTTTACTGCTTCATCTACTGTCATTCCTCTGACAAAGCTAGCTATATACCACATTTTTTCAGGACTGTACTTTATATTAGATTTCTGATGACATACAAACTGAAAATGATAGAATATTTCCTTTAAATTTCTTCATGTTTCAAATGCGATGATTAAAATTATTCAATTGTTTTTATTTAATTAATAACTTCATTTTTTTTTACAAGCATCAATAGCAAGTAGTTATTAACCATTATACAAGAAACATAATAAATTTGTTAGTTAAATGTCAATACTAATATACAACAAATTAACTTTCAGAGACAAGATAAACAAATTTGATGGAAAAAGTTAACACCAATGAATATAAATTAACAACGTTTTTTGTTAACAGTATCATGCTACATTGGAGAGAGTTGCATTTAAAATAAAATCCATATCCATGTTAAAATTATTTAAATAATAAAATGTTTTCTGGTCAATGTTGCACTTAATTTATTTTTTGAAGTGATAAGACTGGTTTGACACTGATTTTTATACTTACAGCAGGTCTGGGTGTTTCATCTGCTGATTGTGGGGGATATATTACTTTATTGTGTCTAAGAAATCTTTTCGGTGCATCTGATTTAGACCATGCTAAAGTAGAAGAGCTAGTGTGAATATTGTGTGATAGGTTAGATTTGAAACTAATAGCACAAAGGTTCTTAAATAATTGGTTCATGATGAAATGCGATAACACTCAAAGTTGCAACGCGACTCCTAGCCAAGGAAAAGATTAACTATCAATTATAATAATAAGCTGAAATTTAGAAATCAAACTCTGAAACATCATTCGTTCCTATCTTGTCAAATTATTGATGTCAAATCAAATTGTCATGCCGCATTTACATGCGTGGCACGCCTCGACAACCCTCCACATACACACGCGTGTAAATGGGCTGTTTGGCTAGGGTTGCGTGAACTTGCGTGAGGTTGTGATAGCTTGTTGCCGACCCGAGTCTGTGTCGGTTTTTGAACACAGATCAAAGGAAGCGTGCGCTCGCCGCTTGCAACGCGTTTACACGTTGGTGCGAGGTTGGTGCCGCTCAGTGCAGTGTTGCCGGGTCTTGTCAGAAGTTACCTGAATTATTTAAAAAAGCTGAATATTAAAAGAAGTAAATATAACTAGATATTTAAAAAAATTAACTTATAGTTATTAACTGGTAGGATACACATTTGATAACAATTGATAAATAAGATACAACAATTTGATAAATAAGTCATGAGATAATAACATTATTGTAATTAACCTAATGGTAACCTATGATCTACAATAAAGATATATTCAATTGAATTGAATGTAAGAAACTTTGTGGCTGAGTGATCGCAGTTATAGTAATTAAAATAAATTTTAAAAACCGCTGGAAAAATCCACCACCCATAAAAACCAATATTTCGCCACTAAAATGAAGGATTCAACCTTCAGTTTTAGTGGAAAAGTCACTAAGTTGGCAACACTGCCAACGTGTGGGTGCATGCGAGCGCTTGTAGTTTGTGAGCGCCTGCCAAGTCCTCGCACGCATGTAAACGTAACACGAGCGTTTGTGAAGGATTGTAGCTTGTGAGCGTCTGCCAAGTCCTCACACGCATGTAAACGTAGCATCAAATGTCAAGTCAAGAAGGATGTACACCCATGGTCTACCCATAAACTTTGTATTGGTTATGATCTTATGACCGATTTAAATGCAACGTCTGCGGGGCCGAATACGGTCGGGTTATTATTTGGATTAACATGATTTCTAAGATTCTTGTTAACATGTTCAATAGAACGGTCTTCAATTTTTAATGGATGTTTGACAAATTTAGCGGGTTGTGTTGTTGTTTATTCAACCATAGACTAAGAGTGAGATACAACCTTTGTTTATAGAAAATGATTTCCTTTACTTGAAGGCTAAATCGTGCATTGCCATTCAAAAAAAAAAACTATCTTCGTGTCAATTTTGACGTAAAAAGTAATTCGTTCATCACATCGTCGCTTTTGATGTCGTTGGCGAGCGCTGGCTAATGACCACGATTATTTATTCTTATAAATAATGGATAAATGTTAAACTTCAAATCAGTAAAGTATATCGCGACTGCAGACGTTCATTTATTATTTATTTAGTATTGTGACAACATACTAGCATGACGGAAGACCTGGTAATATTTTCAATTTTATAGCCGAAAACTATAAATTCGACAATTTGTTTTGTGAATCAGTGAAAGTAATAACAATGTGTGATGTATATATAGCTGTTGTGTGTTCTTCGAACATGAATCGAAGTATGGAAGCACATGCCTTTTTAGTAAAGAAAGGTTTTAAAGTGAAGTCTTATGGAACAGGAGAGAAGGTTAAGTTACCAGGCGCTTCTGCAGATCGTCCGAACTGCTATGAATTTGGGGTTCCTTACGACGATATCTACAACGACCTGTTGGAGAAGGACAAATCGTATTATACACAAAATGGCATCCTGCACATGTTAGACAGAAACAGAAGAATTAAGCAGTGTCCAGAGAAGTTTCAAGTATCTGCTGAAAGATTTGATGTTATAATAACATGTGAAGAAAGAGTTTATGACCAAGTCATTGAATGGTTTGGGTCGAGGAGATCTGTTTACAACCAACCGGTGCATGTTATAAACATGGACATTCAAGATAACCATGAAGAGGCAACCATTGGTGCATTTCTGATAAGTGATATGGTTACCAAAATGGCTCAAAGTGATGACTTAGATAATGACATTGATGAACTTCTACATGAGTTTGAGGCCAAATGTAATCGGCCTATTTTAAATTGTATAATGTTTTATTAATATACATATTACAAATTAATGCTTCCAACCGTAAACAGAATCTTGACATGTGACTTTATTTAAAATGTTTGTCCTATTTTTACAGTGTCTACATTTGAGACCTTAATTTTTGTGTTGTGTTCTTTATTTTTGGGTTAAACTTACCTACTGTATATAACCATTATAAGTATAAGCGTAGGAATAGGTTACAGACATTTGTATACATTTCTGATAGTTATTGAAAGTATGTATTAATTATTGTCCTTTAAATATAGCTTGATATCCATATCAGATAGCTATGAAACCGACAAAGTAATTTTGAACAAGCAATTTTATTTTGCATCACCTACATCTTCGTTTATGTGCCAGTTTTATTAAAAATTAAGTGCAATACATTATAGTAACGAGATCATACTATATTTTAAGGACAATAGTGTACATTATATATCTTGTCATGGTAAAAGAAAGCAAACATAAATAGACTGCTTCAGTATTTTTGAACTTATACAGTAATTGTATGTGTAAATGTTTTTTGGCATAGAAAATTCTAAATTAAAACAAACTATACATATACTATTTATGTATACTAAAGGTGAATGTATTACTTAATGTATAATTCATTATATAACATTCACATTCATTACCTATTTCATGAATAATTTTACAGAAATGTTTTTGATATATCGAAATCCATTGTGAAAAATATAGAATACAGTAGCTAAACAATAGAATGTGTTGTTTATATCATTGATATTATTTTTGTGTACAGAAGATATTATTATCTTAATATTTATACTACTCTTAAAATACCATGTGAATTCATACATTTTAACATTACTTCAAGACCTAAAATCTTCATTCATGTTTTGGTAGAACAATTCAGAAAGAAATTAAAACTAAATGTATTAATATATGAAATGTATATGGTGGTTAGTGTCAAAGCTATTTTATAATTTCTTATTTATGATAATGATTCTGGCTGATGATCTGGTGCTGGCTTGATCATTCATATTAAAACATAATTATAATGGGCTGGAATGGATGGATGGATGGGATGAAATAAGTAATATGTACACATTCATCTGTCCTAACTCTCTTAACATGAATCTAATACTTTCCACTATGGTAAGTATTAAAATACAGAATTTTCCAATTTTATCTCAAGTGTATACTGTATAATAAACATGTATGTGGAGAATGTGGTGAAGAAGTGAAATGTGATGTAAAATATGTGATGAAGAAGAAAGTTGTGGTATATTTGGTCTAAGTGATGTTGTATATAGCTTATGTAAGTTTTGTGACCTATTTTAGTGTTTATAAAGGCCCGTATTCACTTTGATTAGTGCGAGTGCAGGTGTGTAGTGAGGTGATCAATGATTGGTAGAAAATACGCGTGGATGGCGAATTCGCGGTCCACACGTACTTTCTACCAATCACCGATCACCCGCACTATGCACCTGCACTCGCACTATACAACGTGAATACGGGCCTTAACACGTTATTTTCTTTCATGTTTACAGCTAGCTACAAGTACGACAGAGATCTGTTTTAAAAATAATTGCGATAATGGAATTTATTGCATGTCCTTAAAACTAATGACAATGTTTTAATTTACATCTTATTACTCACCTCTATTATATAATTAAGCAGACTTACGTGTATAATGGAGGTCAGAGCTTCTAATGCAGATTATTGTCATTTTGTAACAAGCCTTATTAATTAATTAATGAGGGCGTTCAGCAGACTGATGATGAACGAGCCTCATTAATTAATAAGAAGTATCAATAATTACTCATAATGACCAACTATTACCCAAATTGATTGTTTCTTAATTAGATACTTGAAAACCAGATCCTTGATGAATTTATTTGTGTATATACATGTAACCTTTGATTTTGACAAAATGAACTATTTTTAATTATTTGTTTTATTTCATACCAATTTCTCAGTAGTTATGTAATGTTCATTGTTGAGACGTGAGCACTCATTGTAGTAGGGCTAGTCCATAAACTTATTCTTTAAACAAATTATAGAATGAGCTATGCTCTGAGTCTCTCTGAAGGACAAAATTAGTAAATAAGTGATCTGTCAGAGAACCCAGGTAACTGAAGATTAATAGATTGAAGTGGCCATGGGCTGTTCATATTTGTCGAGAGACCGCGTCTTAGCAAACGTAGTGCGGGGCGCCCTCTACCTAGATGACGAGACGACTTGCGTTAGAGGACCGGCGGCAACTGGATGCGAAAAGCAGCAGACCAGGCGTGCCTTGGGAGAGGCCTATGTAAAGCAGTCGACTGCAACGTGCTGATGATAATGTTGCAGTGATAGTGACTGCCTCGTCGCAGTGGTAGCGTATGCGACTGCTGCACAGAAATCTATGGACTGCTGTGCTTGAGGTCTTGGATTCGATTTCCGGGTCGGACCAAATCTTTGTATGACCTGCAAATACTTGTTTCGGAGTTTGGGTTTTTTCTATGTTTAAGTCACTTTGGCAGCTTCAAAAAAAAAAGTACAATTTTAATAACTACGTTTTTTCTTTTGCCATATTTTGCCAAAATATGAAGATTTTGCGGATTTGATATACGTGAGTATGCTGCCCATGAGAAAAAAAAAACTGTATCTTTAAGCATCTGTCCTTGGGTTTTGTTAATATTGTTATTGGAAATGCTGTTTTCATGCATTCAGCAGAATCGGCATTCTTTTAAATTAAAATGTCAAATAAGTTGGAATTATTGGAATACGGGGAATTAAAACATTATCTTCTTTTGCCATTCCATGCGTCATGATTGTAGCTTTTACAATGTTGTACCCCAGTTGTGTAATATTTAGCCATGTACTATTACATTGCTTTGGCGCTCAAGATACCTCATTTAATAGTACTGGAACATTAACTTGCAGCCTCAACTTATGGGAAGGCACTCCTGATATTTCTAAAGACTTTAAGTATTCGACAACATCTCCCTCCACGCCTGACATGATCCGTTCGTTTAATTGATAACTATCTCATTAGTCAGCAGATCAGGATCGAAATTATTTTTAAATCATCTGTGCTATCTTAAACCAAAACCCACGTCTCAGTGTAATCATGTCGTTACTGTCAGTTGGCATACTATCTTCTCCGTGATAACTCCGTAAATGTCATATCAGAATAGCTCTAATACATATTTTGTCTCTTGTCGCAAACTAACTCAAACCTAACATATTTCTATATAAACTGCCATCCCCTGTTGCTATTTTACCCCCTTGAGGGTAAAATTTTTACAAACTTTAAATGACATTTTCATTCTTACCTAACCAACAGCTAGCGTATAATGACGATACTTCTGCAGAGAATTTTGAAGTTAAGAAACGCTGTTAATTAATTATATTAATTTGGCTTATTTATTTCTATTAATATAATGAACATTCAAATCAGATTGACGAATACATACTTATTATCTTAATATTTAGGTCTTCATTGAAAAAGTGAAATATTTTTTATGATTGTGACAGAATTGTTTATTCGTTGTCAAGACGCCCGACGTAGGTAACGCGCAGGCGTGTGGCGAGTGAACCCCCAGAACAACCTTTCATCCCCCTTTTAAACCCCTTACAACCCCTTTTTTGCATTAAAAAGTAGCCTATGTCCTTTCTCAGGCTCTAGACTATCTGTGTAAATAAATTAATTTCATTCAAATCGGTGCAGCGGTTTGACCGTGAAAGCAAGACAGACAGACAGAGTTAATTTCGCATTTATAATATAAGTATGGATAGCTGACCCACGCAATGTCATTTGCGTCTTCTGTTGCCCGTAGCGTAATAATTTTCCCCCATTCTTCATTGGTGCTCCGCTCCTATTGGTCTAAGCGTGATGATATATAGCCAATAGCCTTCCTCGATAAATGGACTATCCAACACTGAAAGAATTTTTCAAATCGGACCATTAGTTCCTGAGATTAGCGCGTTCAAACAAACAAACAAACTCTGCAGCTTTATAATATTAGTATAGATTATAACTAAAAAGCGCTGCAGCGCAGCCAAACAATAATTAGTAGTCTAATCCAACAGTATTAACAAGCAGCGCTCTATCGCATTTGAGCTGTAGTTTCCTCGCCAGCAATATGTCATAAGCGCCTTGATTTTCATGGCGCTTACGCGTTTTGGCCAACGAACTGTTGCAGATTCGCTTTCATAGAGTAAGCGCCAAGCAACAAAGCAGAACGGATAAATAGCTTTATACTTACGAAGCTTTATTAGGAAATTCACACTGAGTAAATATTCTGTGTCAATAGCTTTGCCAGTTTCAGTTTTTTTGTAGAATGCATCGAGGTATAAAAGCCGAATATTCAATTTTTTTATTATACTTTAAGTATAATTTTGAGTATAATTATTACAAAAAAAATGTTATGGGTTATTAACGAAGCTATTTTTAACAACATATTATTTTTACTTATCCAATTAAATACGTTAGATACGTTGTGCATTTAACGTCAGTTAATTCTACCTAAATATCGTTTTACTCTAAGTAATCTATGTCGAGTGAGGCAACAATGGCGTCTTAAAATATTTTGTTCGTATTTAATTTTAAAACAATTATATCTAGTTAATTACTGGTAAAAAGTTATTCCTTTGTTTTTCTCCGTATTCCTTGTATTATTAGTGCAATATCTCAAAACACATAATGGCATATTTCACGAGTATTAGAACGTTTTTAAATTTAAACAATCACACGCTTAAGCCACCTCTTCAGCAGAGTGTAGCTAGCAAGCGACTGAAGGAAGTGCGGCGCAATCGCCGCAATTGTATGGAACACCGCACTTGTGAGTGGCGTCTTCTCTATACATTATATCTCACACACTCACAATTTGTCTCATGCATGCCACCTCCCACACTCCCCAATCGACAGCGCGCTCCCGCCCGTAACGGTCACACAGTGTATAGTTTTGTCCTTGGTGCCAAAAAAAGTAAGTACACGTGTTTTCATTTATTTTATTTCTAGAATCGTTGTATATTTATTTACATTATATTGTACATTTACATTATATTATATATATATATATATACACTGTTTCCATGTGTAAAGTAACTATTCCTAAATAACTTAGATATACAGGGTTACAGGGTAAGTCGACCTATTCCTGTTAAGGGCGTGTAAAAATCGTGGGGTACACAGTGAACTGGTTCTATGCATAAGTAAAGTTTTCAACTGTGATTGCAATAAACAAAAAATGTGTTAATAGAATATCTAATACTAATAATATTTTTGTTTTAGAATGGGTCGAACTAAAACAGAAAACTGAAAAATTGGCGGACATGATGCAAAAGATATGAAAAAAAATGTAATTCTTGTAAAGATCGGAATGAGTTTTCACAAAGCAGCAAAAGAATGTAATTTAAAATGCTCAACTGTCTTTTTATGCTGGTTTTTTAAAGTTCACTTCAGAAGTAGCCTTTTATTTTCATTTTGTTTTTGATGACAATTATATTCATTAACAAGGTGTAATATAATTTTAGATTTTTTGATGGAAACTGTTATTAGAAGCTTTAACTCTTTTAAAATTTGACTAAAAGACTGTTAATACTGTTAAAGACTGTTAATTATAATGTAAAATATAAAGAGCTAAGCTTTAACTAATATTTTCAGTGTTCTTAATTAGATTTGTAAGTTAAATAAGTACCTACTAGTTTGTTTTGTACTGATTTTATGTGATGCGTGTGCTGACGAATACAAATATACAATCAAATTATTAAATATTACATTACTATAGTTTTATTGAACAACATTTCTAATAAATATTTTTAAATATGCGATAAAGGTATATAATTATAGTGATGGTTCACTGTCTATACACATTGGTCCACTGTCGACCCACCCCCCGATTCACTGTGTACTTATACTGGTACACAGTAAACCATTCGCCATACTTTAAAAAAAACAATATTAATAATAAACTACTAGAATCAGTGCTGAAATTGATATGCAAAAAACAAGTTTAATAAATTTCCTTTCTTCTAATGTCAATAGTTCTCTCATGTTCGGTAAGTAGGTTCTTATTACCTCCAAATGGGGCTTGTAGGTGACTAATTAGCGCTCTAGGGTAATAATGTAGCTCGAAAAGCCCTAGGGCGGTAAGTAATTAAAAAAAACTTTCTTTCAATAAGTTCGCGTACATCTATCATATTGGCAATAGACATCATGCATTCAGCCCAATGACCAAAGAGGTCACTTTGCTATTCAGCCTTGTCTTCGTGTGAGTATAATAGTCATCAATTTTGAATATCGAACGAAGAAGCTCAATTTCGTTCTTGAAAAAAAATATTAAAAAGTTCTTTGCTTGGTTATTTTTAATGAAAAAAGGCGGGAATAGAAAACTTTAATAGAATTCTTATAGGCCGTCCACAGTTCCACACTACAACGATATATCGTAGCGATTTAACGGTGCAGCTCGTTTGTGCAGTTTTATCGTACGTGTGGACGGAAATTGGCTCAGATATTTCTCAAAAATTTTTTTCTACTTACCTCACAATCGAGATGTAAAGCAGAATAGTTAGCTCGGGTGTAAGCACCAATTGCACCCTCGAACTATAGGCGCCATACTCGAACTAAATATCTCGGGCTGCAATTGATGCCTTACAGCCCTTGGCTAATAATCTACTATTAAGATACTGCTTGGTCATTCCATAAAACTGAAGACAATTCTTAAGGGAGTTAAAAATATTTGCTGCTTTAACACCTTCCTTTAACTCTTTAAAAAATAGGATGTACTCACTGATGAAATATTATGCCACCTTTTTGATAGTATTTTAGTTTTTGAATTACAATGCAATTCATGGATCTCCAATGAGTTGTCATTGTTGTCTACAAGATGGCGTATTAGGTACCAAATTTTTGTAATCAAAATCATTCGTTGCCCATTTTCTTCATATGTCAATCATAATATGTTACTCCCTTAGTAATTACACTAGTAAGTTCATACATTAATATCAATTTAAGTATTTTATTGTTATTTATGTAATTTTATAATAATTTAAAAATATTTTCGGACATCTGATACACCACGCTATCTAGTGTTTAATCTTCCACTCTCCTTTCTTTGGGGGCACTGCCCACTTTCTTTGGGGGCACTGCCCTTTTTTTGGGGGCACTGCGTGCCCCCGCGTGCCCTCACAAAAAAAGCCCTGCCTATACGTAATTACGAGGTTCCACAGAGTACATATTTCACACAGGGTACTGTGTGTAGCATGCATGTGCTCTAGAACCTTTTTCTTTAGAAATACATTTGTCTTTTAAATAGTTAATTTATATTTTCGCAATCAGTGTTCAATAACTTTAGGTAATAGATATTTATTGTTTGCAGGAAAGTTAGGTAATTTTAAAAATGTCAGTGCTCTTCTTACGCCCTAGTGGTCAACAACTGGTGTAACTAGACGCTTTTCGTTTTAAATATGAATTTCCATAATAAATTGAGAATAAGGCTGAACTGACAAGCCATCCCACATCATGTATATCTGAATTGGTCCAATTTTGCAACACAGTTCTTTGTCGTTACTTGGTGCTCTTTGTGTAAAACTAGGCGCCCCAAGCAATTAACTTAAAAACACGATACCGTAACTTTAATCGCGTATTACAATTAAATTATTCAGATTAATGCATATCAATTGTAACTAGCGATTAAAATAATTGCAAATATATTTTTTAATTGTTTTAAGAAGCAATTAAAAATAACAATTAACTTTTTCTAGTAATTTGTTTGCAGAACGATGGTTTGAATACGTCCTAGAAGTTTAACGTTAGTTGGCCCTTAGAACCTTTAAAAGTAGGTAGGTAGGTACAGTAAAATATATAAATATATATATATAAAAGTATAAAATCTTTCAAAATTTGTTGTTTTACTTTACGCGTGTATGCCGCACAATACAAAACGGCTTTCGTTCACAATGCAAAACGTTGCAAGTTGTGGTGTGTTTATTTCGTTCATAAGCAAGTTTTTACCCACAGAACACGATAGAATGGTGAAAGAGGCGTGGCACGTGTGCCGGAAGCTTGCACTATAGTGCATAGTATTAATGTCGCCCACTCATTACGCAGCGAGATTCACGGAACGGCGTTCGCAGCGTAACAAAACAACAAAAACTTCATTACGATGCCGTATTGTGCAATCTAACTAACTAACTGTTAAAATAAGAGTAGTGAAGTTAGTCTGAAGAAAGGAGGCATTTCCTTTCATCAGTACTATTTTTTAGTAAAAACAAAGATAAACAAGAATCAAAATGTTCTTTCAACCAGTATTATGTTGTCAACTAGAAGCAATTATCTATTTACTTTTTCATTAAGGTACCGGATCCATTACGTTCAATACACAATACTCGTGCTTATTCCCGTGAAGTGACCGCGCAATGAATATCGAAATAAACAATCGTTCCGAACGCTCAATTAAACTGTTTGCACGAAGTACGGATGCCCGATGCGACTTGCGCTAGAGCTTGATACACACTACGTAGGTGAATGTCGATAAATTGTTATTATGCAGGCAGGAGACTATTTAATTCTGGTAGTGTTATTTCTATATTGTTCAACTACGAACTGTGAATGAGAATGTGAAACTTATTGTCTATTTGAAATAAAAATAAGTTTGGTAGGTATATTAGTCAAAATATTTACATTATAAATATATACATTTTGTAGTTACCAGGGTCTAAATAAAAAGGCTT
The DNA here is from genome assembly GCA_949125395.1 of Diaphora mendica. Classification (NCBI taxonomy): domain Eukaryota; kingdom Metazoa; phylum Arthropoda; class Insecta; order Lepidoptera; family Erebidae; genus Diaphora; species Diaphora mendica. Next base: position 34,178,428 of record OX421310.1, on the reverse strand, counting down.
TATTATCACATTTCAAAAACATCCATTATATACCTACCTAAATTACGTGTATGTTATTATAACTGATAAATATTATAAATTTGGAAAAAAATGCTGTTCCAAAAGTTAATTATATTTTTTTATCAATAATCTTTTTAAATAGATAGTTTTTAGTCTTCGAACTTACTTTAAATACTTAATTGTCTAATTTAATCTTAAATATTAAGTTGCATTTCAGTTTTCCAATGATTCCATTCTTCGTTAAATAGACATGAAAGTGTGACACTTCACTAGTCGACGCTCGCGCATTGACCAATCGGGTGCGTTTAGGGGGCGCGGCTTTGTGATTTGTTGCCACGCAGGATTTATTTGGCAAAGTACTTTCGTCACCGATCTATCTTGATCAATATATGTGTTTTTACCTCTATCTATCTCACTCAGGCCCGTGCCGTTCGGCTACCATTTCGCCGGTTTGGCTGTCTAGTATAGTGAATTATCTATGGGTTTGGCGTCGTTTGTTCCCAGCACAGACTGCACAGAGTCAGTGTTACCACAATGAGGGGAAATTTCCCTTTTGAGGGGAAATTAGGGTCCAGAAGGGAAGAAAAGGGGAAATCATGGATAAAGCCTAGACTAAAATATTGGCGAAAATTTCTAACTAATTTTTATATGGACTATACTAATGTTACCGAAAGAAACAGTAGCGACATTGGCAGCCCACCACCAGTGAAGGTTTTATATGTATATTTCTGGTCAGGCTATAAGAATACGAATGTTGAAATTATACTTTATTCATGCTTAGTCTATTTTTTGGATTCGCTTGCAGTTGCATTGGCCTGTACAAACTTGAGGTGGGGTATTTAAAACTGATTTTTCATCAATTGTACAACAGAGGTTGTTCCTGTTCTCTTCAAGCCTGATTTATTCCAACTGTTTCATTATTATCAAGCCTATTGCTTTTATCTGTTTTAGGGCCGGTTTTTCAATAGTCAGATAAACAGTCAAATAGCATTTATTCCTCAGTTAGCGTAAGTTTGGGTCTTTCAATAGTCAGACATCAGTTATCAGACGAATAAAGCTGTAATCTGACTGATAACTTTATCTGTGCTTTCAAACCTCAGTTAGTGTTTTATTCTGTAGAATAGTGATTTGACGTTGTGTATTTCTCTTGTACCTATTTGTGATAAAGTTTAAGTACGTTGTCGTTATTGAATATTTGATATTATGGATGTTTTTGACTCGATTGACTTTTTGTTCTGAGGTAAAAAGGGTTATTAGAGAAATATAGGTTATAGATACTATAGAGAAGATGAAGAATTTTTATTTCACACACTGCTATCTAGTTCGAAACAAAACAGAGCTTGTACTATTGGTAACGAGAAGATTTCCCTAGTGGCCGTTTGCGGAACTAACGTATGACAGACACTTCTACCTGGCAGTTTAATGTACAGAGCGAGTGCATTGTTATTGTTTCATTGATAGACGTCTACGGAGAAGTAAAAAATACTTATTCTAAAAGTGGAATGTTAACGTGTATACGTATTTTTATCTGTCATACGTTAGTTCTGCGACTTGCCGCTAGGGAATCTGCTCGTCACCATTTAAATTCTTTCTACAATGATTTCATTGATAGACGTCTACGGAGTAGTAAAAAAAATACTTTAGGACCACTTCGTGCGACCAGTGCGCCTAAATGTTTTTCCGCGTTTAGTACCAAATGCACTGTCAGAGGATACACACATGTTGCTGTCATTTTTGTGTTGATAAAAATGGCGAATTGTGCGATATAAGTGTGTAGAAATTACAGAGTACGATCTAAATTAACGAAGAAAGTTACCTATTATCGTTAAGTACCACTGATATGTATATATTACAGCAAACAAAGCCATTAAATAATTTCTAAAATAAATAATTATTGTAGTCGCCATTTTGTGTTTAATGCGGGTGTTGCTAGTTTATGAAGTCAAAACTCCCTCATAAAATTTGGCAGGCGGAGTTGTGTTGTATAAAATACTTCATGGTAGATAATAGGTACGCTAAGAATTTCAAATCATTTTTGTAATTCAATATGGCCGCCGCATCATTTTTGTAAAATGACACTATGGGTATCGTGTAAGAGTTTTCTAGGTATACCGAGTCTAGATTTCATATCATTTTTTTGAATCCAATAATTATGGCCGCAGCACCATTTTTTTAAAATGTCACTGTGGGTATGGGTATCGTGTAAGGGATTTTTAGGTATACTGAGTATTAATTTCATGTCATTTTTTGAATCATTTATGGCCGCCGCACCGTTTTTGTAAAATGTCACTGGTTGCGAGAGAGAGTGGACTGTATCTGCGGTTTCTAAAAACTGACAATGAATGCGACAATAAGGGAGATGAACTGCCTTAGGGAAAATCAGGGTTATGACAAGACAGTTCTACATATAGGTAAGGACTAACCTCTCTGCTGTATCTTCCCTTGTGGATGTGGACTGCTGATGCGAGTTGCGGCGGGTGGATCCACGGAATCCTCGATAATCGCCACGGCGGTTAGCGACAAAGTTCGTTCCTGAGGGTGCGGTGAAGTCTTTGCGAATTGAGTCCCGCCTGCCACCACTGCGACTGCAATGAGGACTCGGCCCAGCATACGCTGGCGATGTGCCCTGCATGGGCGTCGCAGCGGATGTGTTAATATCTGCAGTTCCCGGATTTACAGGCGCAGAGTGGCACACCGTGTGGTTTTAGTCGGTTCGAGTCCGACACACCGCCCCGCCGTAAACCCCGATGGGGTGACGGTCCGATGGGATTTCCACCGAGTCACATGGGCCGAGTCCTCACTGCAGTCGCAGTGGTGGCAGGCGGGACTCAATTCCCTCCTAGCGACCGAGTGCAGGTACTTCCCGAAGCAACCGTGCCCGGAAAGGACCTGCGTCAGTCGGAAGGAAAGGGTCCCGTGCTGCCGCCCTGCCCACTCGAGGATGACCGGCTGGAGGGCCTCCACGGCGGCAAAGCCAGCGCGTGGAGTCTCCAGCCGGAACGACCATCTAGCCATAGTGGCTCGACGGGCGGCTTCACGCCACTCGCGTACCTCTTCGGGCGGAGGGCGGTAGCCATACTCCGCCCGATATTCAGCCACCCGTCGATAAACTTCGGCGAGCACTTCCGCAAATATACTGTCAACTTTTTTTTTTTTTTTTTACGTGTGGAAATCCCCTCGGACCGTCACCCGCGCCGGGGCTTGCGGCAGGGCGGTGTGTCGGCCTCGAACCGACTAAAACCACACGGTGTGCCACTCTGCGCCTGTGAAGGGAGGAGTCCAGGAACTGCAGTTATTAACACATCCGGACCCCTCCCAGCGCCTGCCCGCACAGAAGCGGGCACCGTCTGCTGGTAGACTCTCAATTTGGCGACGTACGGCACACGCGTACGTTGCCCCCTCGCGGGTGGCCACTAGAGCGGATGGAGGGGAAAGCCCGTCCCGACCATCCGCGGCCACACTCAGGGCGGCATGAGGCGCTGATAGGCGCGCCTCCGCCGCCCGGTTCGCCGGCGGCGGATAGGGTCCGAGTGGACATCGTCCTCCCGGGCCTTCTCTGCCACCTCCTTCTGCGAGATTACATCTTCGCAGAAGGTTGCGACCGCGGTAAAACTGCTATCGCTACCGGCCATGGAGCGTATGACGGCCGGTAGCGAGAGATCTCCTCCGATGACTGCAGTGAGGGCCCGACGCTGCGGCGCCCAAAATATACTGTCAACTAGTTCAACCTTCGAATTAAGTTCACCCTCAGGGTTGCGGAGGTCCGATGCCAGTCGCTCTGTGTAAAAAGTGATATTCAGGTAAAACCGGGGATCTTGGGAATAATAAAGGCTAGGAAGAAGAAGGCAAAAGTGTTGTCCTATTTAGGATTTGAACCCACAACACCTGGCGCAATAGAAAGCGGCGTGGCGACAACTTAAACCATGCAGTCATGCATTTTTTTAAGTCCAGTTTTTATTTTTTCAAAACAAGTATATGACGTATTCTATCTTCGAATGTTCTTATCAACAGATAAGAATTGAGAAAATTTAACTTGTTTACTCGTCAGATGTCATTCAGATATAAAAAAATAGCTAATTGTAAATCTAATAAAACAGATTGAAAGCCCAAGGTCTAATCCCAATAATATTAATACTGAGCTATCTTGAAGATGTCCTAACTTTAACACAAAAAAAATAATTAAATCGGTCCATTAAAAAAGTAATGTAAACATTTTTTTTCTTACATTTCTTCTTTTTTAATGTTGGTCAAAAAGACAATTAGATGGGCTAATTATATATCTTAAATATTTTTAAAGGTTTAAAAATCGTTAAGTACTGCTTTTACAATACCAGACCAAAATTAATATCTATTACGACATATTTTTAAATTCATCACCAACAGCCTTTAACAGCCCACTGCTAATGATAATAAATAATAAAAAAAACACGAGACATATTAATAAGTTGTATCACATTTTGTTTTCCTAGCATATTTTTCTAGATAGAAAAGTTATTCAACACTATTATAATTGTTTCCCCATTTTCACAAAAAAAACTTAACAACTGGTATCTTTTACGCACTCACATTGACCTACAGTACATGGACTACGCATACCTACAAAATTATCGTGCCTACCTACACAAGAAGTTGGCGCATAAAATGGCTGCCATAGGGTTGTACCTATGTAGAGTGACTCGAAATGTCGATATCGATATTTAACTGAAATATTTAATAAATTGCAAAAATAACGATAACATTAAATAATTATAGTTAAATCCGATTGTTTTTTTATTATTTATAATGGATATAATGGATGGATTAAATTTTAAATGATGGACTTAAGACTAAAATCCAAAAATGAAAGCTGGCCATCACGGGACACCCGGCTAGATATGATATGAGCGAAATATTACTTAATCGATTCTTGGGCTCCTACCCAAGAAACCGTAGGCCATTAGGAGTGCTACAGCGTTTGGTGAGTCCATTGTGGGATAGGAGAGTGCTAGTCCTCTCCCTTTTCCCACCTTTTAGGCGTACATCACCTCCTCCCAAAATGAGGCCGTGGATTCCTCTTGGAATCCCTAAAATCCTGGTCTTTCTGTAGTCTGGGAATAGATGATCGTAGGTGAGGTTTCTCAAATTATTATTCTAAAACCATTTGTTATCGGCTATGAAAACAGCCCTATCCGTTCTATCAGCAACAAAACTAAAGAAAGAACAGAACACCTCCGCATTCAAACCAACGAGAATGTATATCGTTGTTTACCTATTTTTTCGTAGCTCCGACGGTTCTGGGATACCGATATCAACATAAAAAGTACTTATATTATGTTGACATTGAGCGAAATAACAAATTGAGTTAATAAAACACGTTTTAAATAGTTGTAATATTTATTCATTTATTCACACATTCAGGTTAGGGCACTGCGCAGTCACGTAATCGCGTCACGTCAAGAGTTCTGTTGTAGGATGTTTCATGGAAGTGCATGGAGCAGACATACCACATTTTATGTTGAGGGTTTATATTTTCCAAACCAATGATTTCGATCCATTTCTTTCTTAAAATTTCATTTACAGGAAATCTGATGAAGAAAACACCATGTTAACATATTTTTTTATATAATAATATAAGTATCGACACTTTAACTCTACATCACTATCCTTAATCGTATGTAAACAAATCAAAGTGAAACAAAGCAAATAATACCACTGAGAACCTCAAAAAACTAACAAACGTCTTCGGAAATTATAAAAAGAATATGTTTAATACAATACAATAAACAAAATCGTAAAATATTGAACAATTTCAATGCATTTTTGTACTAACCTGTAAAGAGTCAATGTACAATGATTCTTGTTTTTTCTTGCACCAGATTGTTTAATGGAGCACGAAGGCATGATTTTCATTCTAGGGCAAAGCCTTGGATACATTATAAACAAATTTAAAGCCGTAATTGGCACGAAAACAAAAACAAAATTTCCAACAACAACCGCTTGACAGCAGATCTACCTCAGAACCTGGTGCATACAATGGCGTCGCCGGTCACGAATTGACAAGTGCATGACGTCACTCAAAAGTGTTGCCAATATTAGTGATCACTAAACTATGTTTATCTCTCTTTTCACTCCAAGGTAAACATAAGTTAAAAAGAGACAAAATGCTTTTTTGTATATATGTGTCGATCTTATATATATTTGTATAATGAATTGTTCGTATAGTAGAATAGGGCATCTCCTTATATTTTATTTCCTCATTGCGCACTCACACCAGGAAATTTAGAATGACATGAGGCGAGTGTAAGACGTAGCTGTCACGCAAACAAATATCGAAAAGTTGTGTCATTTAATTTTGTTCTTTTGTATCGTGATGCTCTATCTAGACATATTAATAATCAAAGACTTAAACAATATAAAATCTTTTCGACGGGTTTGTTGTTCTAGACTAGAACTTCTAGAGACAGTGATTCTGACTGCCATGCCAGAGTTCGAGGGTTCGATTCCCAACTAGAACAAAATGACTGTGTGATAATTTCGATCTCTTGTTGTGTCAAAGTACTTATATTATTAATAATAATAATATTTATTAAGTTTTCTATAATATGTACGTGTACTGTCTTTAAAGGTAGTAGGTAGAGCCACGCTGATTTCAGCACGGTTGGGCCGGCTCGACCGGGGCGGTACTACTACCCTCGCACAGAAGATCAATGTAAAATGACAGCGTTCGTGCTGTCGTGTTTCGTTGGTAAGTGCAAGACCGGAGGCCCAATGATGCGCAAGCATCACTAGACCGCCATGGTGTGGGTCACTATGCTGCATTGTCTGCTTTCGCAATGAGTATGGTGCCCACCACTCTCTTTGAGTGGTGGTCACCATACTCATTGCAACCATAACAGAAGCAGAAGCTTATACTTTCCATCAGTTGAGAAGTAGTTAGCAGAGAGTAGTTTGAGGTACGTCGCGCTGGCCGTGCTGAGATGTGAGGTTATTATTTCGTTGCTTTAGTTAGACCAAGAGAGTCGTCACAGGATCTTCAATTCAATAAATGTCTTAGTTGCAACACGATATCGATTGAAGCACAAATATTTAAAACATTGATAATGTCAATATTGCTTTATGATACTGAGCTTCCCAACAATCTTACTTCTTTTATTACTTCATTTTGATTCTTTAACGCCTACCGGTTTTTAGGCGATAATAGCTCAAGAGTAGGTACTACGTATATTCCCTAGAACTTAAATAAAAAACCTAAACACTAAAAGGTAATAAAAAGTCAAGGTTTTTAATTCGGAATGTTTTTATTAAAATATTTATTATTAAAACAACAGCCCTAAGTAATATTATTTTTTTATCCACTGTGAGTCAATTGTACTGAATTTAAAATAATTTATCTACACTAGGTACCTACTTTTAAATAAATGTTTATCTTGCAGTAGGTACATGATTATTGTAGGAATATTGTTAATCAACTAAGTTCATTGAATATTGCGTCCCTGAACTCGAAATATTTATTTAATCTTATTTCTGCATACCTGGAATAAAAGATAACGACATTATAAGTTTTATTTATCTCAAGATATACTAACTCTACGCATTAAAGGGAGAGAGAAGCTAAAAGGGAAGTAGTGGAAGCAGTAGAGTTGTTTCTTTAGCAAATACTATAATATGTATATACAGGCTGGATATGACAATGCGACATTAATTTGAACTAGACCTACCTGCACATGTTACAATTACAGCTACAAAATTTCGGAAAAAATTGGATCAGTAATTTAGCCCTAGGATACTATTTTCCGTTTTTGAATTTTACTACACGATGTTGTTGGGTCAATGACCGATGTTAGCTATCGTCGCCGGGCCGCACGCGCTTCCTTTGAACCAGCCGCCGCGCCCTGCCATCGGCGCGAGAGCCCTGTGTTTAGTACGTATTTTGTAGTGATTTTATAGTTTTATAGTGACGTGACAGGGCACATTAGTTAAGTTTGTTAGTTGTTACGTAACGTTATGTTATTTTGTGTGAATTTAAATGAAACAATACCTCCACTCGGTTATACACTTCTACGGCTAATGAATAATTTACTACGGATAAAATATTAATTTACGGATAATGTTTGTTTATCCTACTACCTACTAATAGTCGGATTATAGTACAAACTATCAAGGAGATACGAGAATAGAGATAATGCTCTTACAGTTGTAACCTCGATACGAAATGACCTAATTTAAAATCTTGCGGTTTTCGTTTTTATGTGATTATTATGGTGACTGTGTAATTTAAAAAAACGTGAATTCATAATATTACTTGTACTATTTAGCTTACGTGTCGATAAAGTTGGTATCTACTTTATAAACCTACGACGCGCGTCGTTCGGTGCTTTAGGTACTTATTTTACGGCCGGGACCACTCCGCGGCCACTCAGGTTATCACTAACCTATTATTGTATTAAACAATAAGGACACCATTTTTAATTTAAGTTCACACTTAAATTAAAAATGGTGTCCTTATTGTTTAATACAATACTACACAATTAATACAATATCGTTTTCGGATAATTTAAACAATCCCAAAGTAAACCAATACATTTAAATAGCCCACGGTTCTGTTTAATGTCGTATTGTCATATCCACCTTGTATAACTGTGCCTAGTACACATAACTAGCATAGCTCTGCTTAGCTTGGGACTAGATGGCGCATGGCGCTGTGTTAGATAAAAAAAACTATCTCATGATCAAACCCACGCTAAAAAAAATTTTAACAAAAAAAACCGTCTTCAATCTGGACGAAATTTAAATGGGACCACACGGGAAGCACCAGCTTTCAAATAAAAAAAGAATCATCAAAATTGGTTCATCCAGTCGAAAATTATGAGGTAACAAACATAAAAAAAACCGGTCAAGTGCGAGTCGGACTCGCGCACCGAGGGTTCCGTACAAACCTATAGGTATATAGGTAAAAGTTTTTAGAATTTTTCTGTTACCTGTGCTGTTAAGCTATTGCTTCTTACCAAATTTCAATTTTCTACGTAACAGGAAGCAGCTATTAGGATTTGATTCCCTTGCGAGCAGTCGCGAATTTCAAAATATGCGGTACTAGTATAAATGGTTGTACCTTTTGTGCGTTTTGCGTTGACTTATTTTTTTTTTCAAAGCTTAAAGGCAATTAGACCCAATTTTGATATAAATTTCAACTTGATACCTCGTGCCTGCGCGTTCATGAGGCAAAGGGTAATACATAGTTATATAATTATTAAAAAAAAAATACGATGTAACAAAAAATTTTAAGATGTTCGAAATTTTTCCTTTATTTGTGCTATAAAACGTTGCTTCATGCCAAATTTCAAGATTCTAGGACGGCTGGAAGTATCCTTTAGGTTTTGATTCCCTTGCGAGTAGTTACGAGTAACCAAATATGGGGCTTAAATTGCTGTTTCAAATTTGTACTATAAGACGTTGCTTCGTACCAAATTCCAAGATCCTGAGTTCACGGGAGGTACCCTGTAGGTTTTGATTCCCTTGCGAGTGTTGAAAATTTGCATCATGAACGACTTATTAGACGAAGTAACTAAAAATGTATACTTTTTGCAATTTTTCCTTTATCAGTACTATATGATGTTGCTTCGTACCAAATTTCAAGAAGATGACTTCACGGGAAGTATCCTGTAGGTTTTGATTCCCTTGCGAATTTCGTAAATTTGCAACATAAACGGCTGATTGCGTTGGCTTAGAAGTTTGATTTTTTCACAGCTCCAAGGGGCAGGGATATTCCGGTTAGGGTTAACCTAACCGAAATAATCTGTTATTAACCCTTTTGGAAATGGGTTAACCTAAATTTAGGATTAACCTAAATATGTGTTACCGAATTATAACTGTTAACAGGAATAATCTAATACAGGATAATTACGGTTAACCTTAACCGAATTTGATATAGGTTTCTGGATATTTGTAGGTTCGTGATTCATTTTTCGTTACAGTCGTCGGTGACGTTCATTATTTGCGTGGAATGGGAAAAGGGGATAACAAGTTAATTTTTTTTCACAAGAGATCAAGTAAAATTGATTAATTTTCGAATCGCGTCACGTCGTAAAATAACCGAAATCTTGGGTTAACATCTATCATTTGGGTTAACAATTTCAAAAACATAAACCCTTTAATTTGGGTTAACCCTTATTGTTTGGGTTAAAACAATAACATATATAATCTGTTAACCGAATCGATGAGTAACCCTTTGAAACGGTTACAGATTGATTCGGTAACCGTTTATAACGAATACCGTTATGCATGGGTTTTCCGATCCCTGCCAAGGGGCAGTAGACCTGAGTATTTCATATGAATTTCAGCTTGATACATTCACGCGTTCCTGAGAAAAAGGGTCTTGAGAGACAGACGGACAACAAAGTGATCCTATAAGGGTTCTGTTTTTTCGTTTTGAGGTACGGAACCCTAAAAATAGTCGAATTGCGAACCTCCTCCTTTTTTTGAAGTCGGTTAAAATGTTTTATGGAGATCTCCCTGTTATGAATTCAGACAGATCGAACTAAATTTTATTAGGTACCATTTTATGGGCTCCCCTCCCACACATAACTACGATGTGATGCGATGCGACGCCGCATCATCGTAGGTACTTGCGATGCGAATTACATCGATACGAATTCGTGCGGCAAAGCGTTGGTTCATGGTCACATGAACCAACGCTTTGCCGCACGAATTATGGTCACATACTTGCGACCAAAAAGAGATGTATGTCCTAATGAGATTTTTGTATAAAATGCATGATGAAAAATAGAATAAAAATAATAAATTAAAATATTATAAATGATTTATGGATTCAAATAAATAAGAAATTAGTTTTGTAAACGTTTTAAAAGAAAAAAAATGTTTAACAAATATTTCGTTTGTATTCTTCAGTATTTGAACCAAAATAAAGTAACATCTCAGATCCTGCAAATTATGCGTAGCGTATAGTTACCTAGTATGTAACTTTACACTACATATGTATAAAATAATAATACATATTTAGGACATCTAACACACAGCGCTATCTAGTAAAAGTAAAGAAAAAAAAATAAAGAAAGAAAGTAGTGCCATCTAGTAAAGTCTCAGAGTGGAACGAAAATGTTGTCAATAAGTGTGACGTAACATCGCACGAATGCACGATGCGAATTAGATCGGAAGTTCTTGCGGTGCCTATTTACGATGCGTTGCGAATTCGCAGTTTTGTGTGGGCGCCCTATAACGACAGAGGTGACCAATTTTGCTAGTTAATTAGTTGGTTAATCTTTCTTAACAGCTACTTATTTATAGCAGAAAGAAAATTAATAACAGTTAATCAATGTTAGATAGAATGGAATGAATACAACTGTATTTATGGGGGTACCCAGGTTGGGCCAATATGATGGCGCAGTCGAAACATAGTTTGTTACACCAGGAGGGTACCAACTGCACTAGCGTTGGAGAATCCCTCGCTAGATGTCCGTGCTTGAGTTACAACACGCTTGAGCGTGGACGCCCAGGCTGCCGGGGGGAGGCAAAATTGCTCTCAATTATGTCCGGGGTAAGAGCAGAATTACAATGGTACCCCCTACCAAGCTGGTCGTGGACCTTTGCAACATCAGGGATTGCATAGTAACTTGAATGCTGTCCGTCACCACCGCTAGGCAGCAAAACCAGCCTTGCTCTTCTTGATCGAGACGCAAATATCGTCTCCAGCGGACTCATCCTACCTTACTTACCCTGGGTATAAGGCCATGTCTAAGGCCGGAGTGTGCAAGTACGCCAGAGACGATATCGGTTTTCGTTGCCTCAGCAATCTTGAAGGTCCCTCCATCGTCTCCTCCACCTTATGACTCCGTGTAGACAGCGACGACCACCCCGCGTCTATGCGTCCCTCTATACGTCCCACAGTGGTGATGCCAAAACCGACCGATTCATTGAGCACATTCAGATGGATACAGACTTCGTGCAGCGGCAGATCCCGTCCGCAGAGATCGTCTTACTTGGCGATTTTAACGCCCACGAACCGACTGGCTTAATTCCAGTAAAACGGATCATGCGGGGAGCGCCCTAGCTACCCTTAGAGACTTTGCTTGTTTGCTTCTCGTCGGATAATTCCAACACAGCTTTTTTTTTTTTTTTTCATGGGACTAATCCCGCCCACACGCCCACCACTGTAACTCCTGTACACCAGGATCAACAGCGGTGACCCATGAAAACACCGAGTTATGACACTCGGGAAGTCCCAGGAAAAATTTAACTGTCTTGGAACCCGCAACGAAATTAATCAGAAGAAAACTGGAGGAGTTGGAAATATAATAAGTCCACTTCCCTCCTTAGCAAAGCGGGAGACAAAATGTCTGAGTCTAAATAGGCAGACGCCTTTTTCAAACCGGGAAGCACCACGGATAAAAAATATTATGGGTCCTAAGTGAGCTATATTTGATTTCTATAGTATGTATGGCAGAATCGCTTAAACGCACGGAAATTCACCGCAGTTGACACAAGATCCCCATAATATACTACCCCAGACGTCATTTGTAAGCTATTTAGCATCATGTTACGTTCATTGTACCAAAGACTACATTCCCAGAGGATATGATGAGCCGACTGTTCACAGCTAGAATCAGGTGTTGAGCATTGACAAAATGGTGAATCAACTAATTTAAATGAGTATAGTTTGCTCTTAAAGTTACCGTGGCCTGTAAGAAATTGAGCGACACAGTGATCTACCTCGAGCCATGTCCTTGACAACCTTTCGCGAACAGATGGAAAGAACTGGTAGAGGTGGCGCCCCTTAGATGATTCGTCCCATCGTTTCTGCCATTCATCCAAGAGGTCGTTATAGACATTGGATTTTTGTTGAAACAATCTTATGATTTTACCGCGGTCTCGTATGCCCAAAAAATCGCATTCCATGTTTTGTAGTGTGGAATAGTACATGGCTGCACGTCTTTGCACCTCGAGATCGACCGGAAGAACACCTGCCAACACCGGTAAAGCCTCAGTGCTAACCGTCCTATATGCCTTGCACAAGAAAATCAATGCAGGTCGTTGGCCTTGTAACAGTTTGCGACGGACAGCACCTACAGTCGCCCTATCTGCCCATACAGGAGCACCATAGCAAATAGAACCCAAATAAGTAGCTCCATATATGATCTTTAGTGTATTATATGACAGACCCCATGTCGCAGTTGATATCCTCGTCAGTGCAAAGAAACTCTTTTTAGACTTTTCATTAACTGTTCTAATATGTTCAATAAATGAAAAATTTCTTTCTAAAACCAATCCCAAATAACAAACCGAGGTTTTATTTTTAATAGTAACATTTTCAAATTTAATACACGGCGGTGATTTGAGGTTACCTTTCAGAAGTAGCTGGAAGGTTTTGTTTGGTGCAAACGTCAACCGATTACGCCTACCCCACCGAGATATTAAGTCCAAACATTCACTGGCCAGCCTCTCAAGCCCTGCTCTAGTATCCGACTCTATCAATAACAAACCGTCGTCCGCGTACGCATTCAGGGTACATCCGGACGGCACAGGCATTGCCAGAAAATCGTCGAAGCCTATGTTCCACAAGTATGGTCCTAGCACTGACCCTTGAGGACACCCCATCGTAAGCGCCTTCGACACAGAATGATGCCCAAGTCTCAATTTAGTAGTACCTTGTAAGAAGTACGAGGAGATAAGGGAATAAATATTTTTAAAGCAACCTCTTAATTTTAATTTTAGCAATAGCATGGGCCACCACGCATTGTCAAAGGCGCCAGAAATATCGAAGAAGATGCCTAAAACGTATTGAAAACTTGACTCGGTGACAGTTTTCCTTACAGATATAACCGCATCAGTTGTCGATTTTCCCAACGTAAAGCCGAATTGTCTATCATGAAATTTAACTCCACCCGGTAGAAGTCGTGGTACTACAAGACGCTCTAAAAGCTTTCCCAGCGATGGCAACAGTGTTATGGGTCGATAGGATTTAGGATCGTCCGGCGGCTTATCGCCGCTTTTTGGTATTATTCGAATATTACCGCACCGCCAAACACTAGGAAATACTCCTTCCGCAATGCAACGTCTAAAAACTGTTAAAACCGTATCACCCGAAAGTTTACAAGCTTCTTTTATCATTTTGTTTGATATTTTATCGTCGCCCGAAGCCTTATTTAGTGGTAATGACCTAACAATACTGAGGAATTCGTCTGAAGATGGTAAGTCAGACATTGGAGACAATGGTGGTTCAATAGCCCACTGCCTAATTTGTCGGTGATAATCCGTGTCATCCTCCGGCCGATCGTCAGGCACAAGTGATTCTAAAAGATATTCTGTGGTTTGTTCTACTCCTGTAGTATAACTATTATTAATTTTGATGTTCTGTACGTATGCAAGGTCGATTGATCTATTTGCTTTAAATTCATGATACAAAGGTGACCAGGGACCCTCTCTATCGAGTTTATCAACAAGTTTACGTATTAAATTTCCCTTTGATTTCTCCACAGCTTGATTGATGCTCATCATAAAGTAAATTTGTTATAATAATATGCCTGTGTTTATTGCCACTACACAGAATATTGATAATAGGTCTTTACCTACGAAATTGCCGTTTTGTATGCAATAAGTGAAAGTACTTATTTTTTCAAACTTTTTTATTTCTGTTATTCGAAGTAATCGCCCATGCAATCGACGCATCTTTGCCAACGCATTGGCAGTTTATTGATGCCCTTCTTGTAAAAATCAGCTGGACGGGAGGCAACAAACTCTTCAAAGGCATTTTGTACTGCCTCTCGGGAATTGTTTTTTTTACCCCTAAAAAGTTGTCTAAATTTTGGAAAAAGTAATAGTCGGTAGGTGCAAGGTCTGGTGAGTATGGCGGATGAAGGAGAGCTTCCAACCCCAGCTCTTGCAGCTTGGACACTGTCTGTTGCGCAGTATGGGGTCGCGCGTTGTCGTGAAGGAGCAGTGGGGACCACCGATTGACCAAAGCTGGTTGCAGATGTGCAAGCTTCTCCATCATTCTCTCCAGTTCTTCACAGTACACATCTGCATTAATGCTCATGCCGTTTTGTAAAAAGCTGTGGTGAATCACACGCGCACTAGACCACCAAACAGTGACCATCACCTTTTTAGGGGTCACTTTTGGTTTAGGGCATTGCTTTGGTGCTGAACCAGGATCTAACCAACTTGCTGAGCGCTTTCGATTGTCGAACAGAATCCATTTTTAGTCGCACGTAACAATTCGTTTCAAAATTCCTTCATTTCTTTGCCTGTTGAGCAGCGCAAGGCAGGTCTCGACGCGTACGTTGCGCTGGCGATCGTTAAGGTCGAGGGGCACCTATCTATCAAGCTTTTTTACCTTGCCAATTTGTCGCAAATGGACCAATATTGTTTTGATGCTTACATTAAAAGCTCAGCTGTAGATTGAGTTTCGTCAGCTTCCACAATCGCCTTTAATTCATTATTGTTAACCAAAGTCTCCGGACGACGACAAGCTTCATTTTTCAAGTCAAAATTTCCAGAACGGAACCGGGAAAACCAATAACGGGTTGTGCGTTCGTTTGTACAGTTCTCTCCGTAAACGTTTTTGATGTTACGTGCCGTTTGTGTCGCGTTGGTGGTGCCATGACGGAACTCATATTCCATAATTACACGAATTTTTAAAGTATCCATTATGACGAAAAATGTTCAAATGTTATGAAAATACAACGCTAATCAAAAAAACAAAAAACTGAGTTTGTAAATAGAATGTCATGGTTTTAAAACAAAATTAATTTGAATTTAGAATACAGAGCCATTACAAACTTTTTTTTATTTGAAGTGACCAGTACTGAAGAAAGGCAATTTCATAGGTAAAGACCCAATATTATCTCCGTTGACGCAATTGATCCATTTCGTAAGTTGGTACTTCATTGTGTGTCGAATGCGTTCAATGACCTTCGTTGCTGACCGCACATGTCGAATAGTGATAAGCGAAGAAATAAAAATTGGTATGTATCGTAACGTGTTAAGATCAAGCGGCTTAAAATTGAATGTCAATAGATTTACAACATAAAAGAGTGATAAGTAGTAGGTTTAGTACATAGATAAACCTATCTTGTTTTGTTGCCCGCGAGGCAGTAAAGGTCCACTTACACATCGGGACTTCATTGTAGTTGAAATAAATAAAACCATTCTTATCTTCACATCTGTCTAGGTCAATAGAGGCTAACGGAAATGGCCTCGAGGTCATCCTCCCGGATATATGTCCTCGAAGAACTTGGCAAAACAAGTGTCGCTACCGAACCCAACATAAGAAAAGCTAGGTACTTAGGGCAGTGTTTTTGTCTTAGGCGCGAGCTAAACACCAACGGCGAGGAGTTAAGACTGTAGTCCTCGAGCGTGGGAATTTGTGATTGAACACCCACATTCATATTTTACATGCACACAAACGCATCGGGCACTGTTGCATACTAACCCTGGCAACTAATAAATTTAGTTTCGGTTTTTTCTTCTAGTTACATATTCATTAACTGTTCGCTTTTGAAGAATGGTTAGAATGTCCTACAAAGCACGCAATGTATCTTAGTCATATCGGAAAGCCCGCGGGCTTTAAGTAACTCGTCAACGGCCCAGAATGGATTTCAAGTGTGTTCATTTTTAATTCATTTCATGGACAAATAATATATTTTTACACAGTATAAAATTAAGTCGCTACTCGCTAGCGCTATCTGTCAGCTTAGATATTTTAAAGTTATCAACGGATTTTAATGCTATGAAATAAAATTAAATCAGTATGATATGATAAATTAATGGAACATAATGTTAACGTTTCTTAAAAAGAAAATTTTTGATCGCTTTTATTGCTCATATTGACTAAATTTTACTACATAGATGTACGCCCCACTTTTTATTTCACATTCATCACAGGGGCTTTTTTATTACTGTCAGTTTTGTGTGCGTGTGAACTGAGGGACCATAGTGATATTTTTGTTTGAAATTTTTATAAGATTTAGTAGTAGGCTCAAAACAATTGTAGAACAAATATGAGAATTTGTAAAAAGATATGTTAAAAACTACAGCCCTTTAAGTGTGGTCCCTCAATCCTCACATACCATCAGCCGGATCTCGGCAAGTATGTAAAAAAATAATGTATTGTGGCTGCAGACATTTAGTAGAGAATTTGTAAAGATATATACTAAAACTAGCTGTTGCCCGCAGCTTCGCCCGCGTGTATGTCGGTTATCGCGGCAAATAGTAGCCTGTGTTATTTTGATGCATAAGCTATATTACTGTAAAGTTTCATCCAAATCCGTTCAGCAGTTTTTGCGTGAAGAAGTAACAAACATACACACAAACTTTCGCCTTTATATATTAGTATAGCTGTAGCCCGCGGCTTTGCTCGCGTAGAAGTTGATTATATGTATTTAATTAAAACTGTGTAAGTATCTATGAATAATTTATTCATGCTTTTAAACGTATTTATTTATTTATAATCAATAAATAGTCCATTAAAGTCGACTTTCATACACACATTCGCCATTCTTTTAACCCATTTAGGAATAAAATTCCCATATGTGCTGATATAAGTATTCATTTATTTGTAATCAAAAGCCTGAAGACAAAGTTTCAGGCTACTAAATAAAAAAATGACGGACTTCCAGTCTAACCTAGGGATAGAATATCCCGAAACGCTTAAATACGGATCTCATCATCATCATCGCAGTCCACTGCTGGACATAGGCCTGCATCTTGAATTGCACGCCACTTGGTTCGATCCTCAGATTCTCTCATCCAGCTCCTGCCAGCCAGGCAGATCATTATTCCACCTGGCCTGTGAACGTTCTACACTACGTTTGCCGAGACGCGGTCTCCACTCAAGAACCCGTTTACCCCAACGGTTATCAGCTCCACGGCTAATATGGCCAGCCCACTGTCACTTCAGCTGGCTTATCCTGTGAGCTATGTCAATGACCTTGGTTCTCTGCCGGATCACCTCATTCCTGATGCGATCCCTTAGATAGAGAAACGTTGAGCATAGCACTCTCCATAGCAAGCTGAGCGACTTTAAACTTGTGAACCAGCCGTGTCCACGGTTCGGCACCGTATGTCATGACAGGTAGGACGTACTGATTGAAGACTTTGCTATTTAGGCACTGTGGGATTGATGATGAAAAGACCCGACGAAGTTTCCCAAACGCTACCCGGCTGAATTCTCCTGTGCTCCTCGTCCTCGAAGTAGTTTCTACTTAACTGCAAAGTCTGTCCGAGGTACCACATATATTTTTGAACAACTTCGAGAACGGCACCGTGTACCACAACCGGTTCCGGTAGAACATGTTCGTACATACGTATCTACTCATTTTTAATCAGTAGCCTAAAAATAAAGTTGCATGTTTCTAACTTTAAGAATGACGGACTTCCAGACTAACCTATATTCGAAATTTCAACCCCTATTTCACCCCCTCAGGGATGGAATATCCAGAACAGCTGAAATTCGTATCTACTCATTTTTAATCAGCCAAAACAGAATTTTTCATGTTTCTCACTTAAAAGATGACGGATTTCCTTACAAATTTTCAACCCCTATATCACCCCTTAGGGGTAGAATATCCAGGAACGCTTAAATACGTACTAACTCATTTTTTATCAGTAGCTCAAAGCTAAATTTTCATGTTTTTCACTTAAAAAATGACGTACTTCCTTACAAACTTTCAACCCCTATTTCACCCCTTTAGGGCATAATATCCAGAAACTCCTAAATACGTATCTTATCATTTTTATTTAGTAGCCCAAAAATAAAGTTTCATATTTCTTATTTAAAAAATTACGGACTTCCATACAAATTTTCAACCCCTATTTCACCCCCTTAAGGGTAGAATATCCAGAAACGCTTAAATACGTATTAACTCATTTTTTATCAGTAGCTCAAAACTAAATTTTCATGTTTTTCACTTAAAAAATGACGGACTTCCTTACAAACTTTCAACCCCTATTTCACCCCTTTAGGGGTAGAATATACAGAAACTCTTAAATACGTATCTAATCATTTTTATTCAGTAGCCCAAAAATAGAGTTCCATATTTCTTATTTAAAATATTACGGACTTCCATACAAACTTTCAACCCCCTATTTCACCTCCTTAAGGGTAGAATATCCAGAAACGCTTAAATACGTATCTACTAATTTTTTATCAGTAGCCCAAAGCTAAAGTTTTTGATTCTAATTTTAAAAATGACGAACTTTCATACAAATTTTCAACCCCTATTTCACCCCCTTATGGGTATAATATTCAGAAACGCTTAAATACGTATCTTATCATTTTTATTTAGTAGCCCAAAAATTATTTTTCATAATTCTTATTTAAAAAATTACGGACTTCCGTACAAACTTTCAACCCCTATTTCACCCCTTAGGTCTAGAATATCCAGGAACGCTTAAATACAATACGTATCTACTCATTTTTAATCAGTAGCCCAAAACCAAATTTTCATGTTTCTCACTTAAAAAATGACGTACTTCCTTACAAACTTTCAACCCCTATTTCACCCCTTTAGGGCATAATATCTAGAAACTCCTAAATACGTATCTTATAATTTTTATTTAGTAGCCCAAAAATAAAGTTTCATATTTCTTATTTAAAAAATTACGGACTTCCATACAAATTTTCAACCCCTATTTCACCCCCTTAAGGGTAGAATATCCAGAAACGCTTAAATACATATTAACTCATTTTTTATCAGTAGCTCAAAACTAAATTTTCATGTTTTTCACTTAAAAAATGACGGACTTCCTTACAAACTTTCAACCCCTATTTCACCCCTATAGGGGTAGAATATACAGAAACTCTTAAATACGTATCTAATCATTTTTATTCAGTAGCCCAAAAATAGAGTTCCATATTTCTTATTTAAAAAATTACGGACTTCCATACAAACTTTCAACCCCTATTTCACCCCCTTGGGGGTATAATATTCAGAAACGCTTAAATACGTATCTATTCCTTTTTAATCAGTAGCCCAAAAATAAAGTTTCATGTTTCTAACTTCAAAAATGTCGGACTTCCAGACTAACGTATGTACAAAATCACAACCCCTATTTCACCCCTTAGGGGTAGAATATTTAGAAACGCTCAAATACGTATTTACTAATTTTTTATCAGTAGCTCAAAAGTAAAGTTTTATGTTTCTCACTTAAAAAATGACGGACTTCCATACAAACTTTCAACCCCTATTTCACCCCCTTAGGGGTGGAATTTCAAAAATTCCTTTCTTAGTGCTCACTTACGTTCTATAAAGAACCTACATGCAAAATTTCAGGATTCTAGCTTCAACGGCTTGGGCTGTGCGTTGATCTCTGGGTATGTCAGTCAGTCAGTCAGTCACCTTACTCTTTTATATATATAGAAGATAGATAACTGAGCACAAATCATCAACGATTAAAAAAATACAACGACTATACTGTGGTCCCTCAGTCCACACACGAAAGATTTTGTTATACTGAATATTACCACATCAACGGAATAAAATCTTTATTTTTAACCGACTTCCAAAAAGGAGGAGGTTCTATGTTCCACTGTATGTTTTTTTTTTTTTTTTTTTTATGTATGTTCACCGATTACTCCGTCAATTGTGGACCGATTTTGAAACTTTTTTTTTGTATTCGAAAGAGTATGCTCCCGAGGTGGTCCCATTGCCACCATATCAGGATCTGATGAAGGGATCCCAGGGAAATCGAGAGAAACCCTCATTTTTTATAGGCACATACTATGTTTTTCGTATATTTTCTGAAGGTACGCCGATATTTGCGTCTGGTAGTCATCATTTTATGATGATGAGCTGATGATGGAAGGTACAACTCCTTAACGGTTAGGAGTTGGAGGATAAATCTTTAAATATCATATGTATATATGTTACCTTTAGTCGTATTCTTTCCAATTATTTAGGTAAGCTGATGATGGAAGGTGGAATGTACAACTCCTCAACGGTTAGGAGTTGGAGGATAATTCTTTCAATTTCATACGTATCTAAAGACCTTCAGTCGTATACTTTCAAGTTATTTAGGTGAGCTGATGATAGAAGGTTATACTCTTCAACAGTTAGGGATTAGAGGATGATTTTAATATTACACGTACGTATAGAACTTAATTTGTATTTTTGATGATGAAATTTGATGAAATAGTTCAACTTACTACTTACCTACGATTGTTTGCACTAAAAACTGAAAAATAAAAACTTTTTATAAAAAAATAAAACCGACTTCCAAAAAACATCCAACGAAAACTCTCTGCTAAAAAAACACTTAAAAGCGTAAAATAAACTGGTTCTACATAAATTGCCTATATCTAATTCTTTATTTATTTAAATAGTAGTATTATAATGTGTGCTAGGTACCTAAAATCTGTTTGAAGTCGGTGCTAAGCCAAAAAGAATACAAACGAACACTTACAAAAGTCTAAGCGATAGTCACTTAGTGACTACAGATTGTGACTGCTCTGTGAGGCGCAGTCACAATACCTTATTTTTTTACATACTTGCCGAGATACGGCTGATGGTATGTGAGGATTGAGGGACCACAGTTAAAGGGCTGTAGTTTTTAACATATCTTTTTACAAATTCTCATATTTGTTCTACAATTGTTTTGAGCCTACTACTAAATCTTATGAAAATTTCAAACAAAAATATCACTATGGTCCCTCAGTTCACACGCACACTCAGTTTTTGATTGATTCTGACTTATGAAATCCATATACTTTTCATCCCACCAGCTCGTAAAGAGTATTTTTGCCCTTGGATATCTGAGTGTAAAAGCCGTTTTTATCCTCTAGAGAATAAAGTAAATTGAATTTAGAACATCGCTCGGGTGCACTAAGTTTGTGAATTCAAAACATCATTAAACCTATTTACTTCACCTCCATGGTGCCGAATTAATCATTCAATATTTCTTAATTTGTTAAAAACTCAAGACTCGGAACCTTTTTGGTGTAGTTTTTTTTTATTTGTTCTGGCCGCACCGTTTTCTTCTTAAGTAACTATAGCAACGTAACTTTCAACTTTTCTTAATTGATCTATACATCCATACAAATAAATAAAATTGAAATGTCTGTTTGTAATATTAAAATAATAGCTTTATACGAAATGCGTATGTATGTATACACGGTACATATACTCACAAAATTTTTTTTTTTTACAATTTCTGTTACATTGTCCGTCTGTCAGTCGGTCTGTCTGTCTGTTTGTTCCGGGTAATCTCTGGAACGGCTGGACTGATTTTGACGGGACTTGCACTGGCAGATAGCTGATAATCTAAGGAGTAACTAAGGCTACTTTTTTTAGACTAGCTTTGTCCCGCGGTGTAACTCACGGTACGACAAAAATCGCGGGTAACACCGCGGGGTTGAGCGAGTACCTAAGTATTTTTGAAATAATTTAAAAAGAAATCTGTAATACTTACCTATCATAATGTAGTACCTAATAAATATTAATACCTAAACTGAAATAAAAGTATCTTGTGATTGTTAATGCTTTTTTTTTCATTTAATGTTTCCTCGCTGAGGTGGAATGAAAAGTTACGTGTTGCACTCGAGTGCAAAGATTTTTCACCTCGTGCTCTTATGATTCCCTCGCTGACGCTCAGGATTCTAATTTTAGAATCCTTCGCTTGCTCGGTCATCAAAATTGAGCACGTGGTTGAAAAGCAACTTTGCACTCTTTTATAACAAATAACTATTATAGAAATAAATTAAAAGTAAAAAAAACCGACTTCCAAAAACATCCAACGAAAACTCTCTGTTAAAAAACACTTAAAAGCGTAAAATAAACTGGTTCTTCATAAATTGCATATACCTAATTCTTTATTCATTTAAATAGACGTATTATAATGGGTGCTAGGTACCTAAAATCTGTTTGAAGTCGGTGCCAAGTGACTATCGCTTAGACTTTTGTAATTGTTCGTTTGTATTCTTTTTGGCTTAGCACCGACTTCAAACAGATTTTAGGTACCTATCACCCATTATAATACTACTATTTAAATGAATAAAGAATTAGGTATAGGCAATTTATGAAGAACCAGTTTATTTTACGCTTTTAAGTGTTTTTTGATAGAGAGTTTTCGTTGGATGTTTTTGGAAGTCGGTTTTTTTTTTTATAAAAAGTTTTTATTTTACAGTTTTTAGTGCAAACAATCGTAGGTAAGTAGTAAGTTGAATCATTTCATCAAATTTCATCATCAAGAAAACAAATTAAGATACGTGTAATATTAAAATCATCCTCTAATCCCTAACTGTTGAAGAGTTTAATCTTCTATCATCAGCTCACCTAAATAGCTTGAAAGTATACGACTGAAGGTCTTTAGATACGTATGAAATTGAAAGAATTATTCTCATTATCTCTCATTATTATTAGAAAGAACTCCTAACCGTTGAGGAGTTGTACCTTCCACCTTCCATCATCAGCTTACCTAAATAATTTGTAAGAATACGACTAAAGGTAATTTATATACATATGATATTTAAAGATTTATCCTCCAACTCCTAACCGTTAAGGAGTGGTACCTTACATCATGAGCTCATCATCATAAAATGATGACTAGCAGACGCAAATACCGGTGTAACTTCAGAAAATATACGAAAAACATAGTATGTGCCTATAAAAAATGAGGGTTTCCCTCGATTTCCCTGGGATCCCATCATCAGATCCTGATATGCTGGCAATGGGACCACCACGGAAGCATACCCTGTCGAATACAAAAAAAAAATTCAAAATCGGTCCACAACTGACGAAGTAATCAGGTAACATACATAAAAAAAAAAAAAAAAAAAAAAAAAAAAATACATACAGTGGAACATAGAACCTCCTCCTTTTTGGAAGTCGGTTAAAAATTAAAACCCAACTACGACAAAAAACGAAGCTGAAAAAGTATGAAACAAGTTTTGAAAAGTCGTAGTCACGCGTTGTTTTCATCAGCATTTCATGTGAACTTATTCGGTATTTCCGGACCAATACGACCTTCAAATCTTAAAAAAAAAGAGCATAGGTACTCCTCCTTAAAATGACGGCAACGCACTTGTGATTGCCTTATTTTATTATTGACTCTCTCATAAGCCTTCTATGCCAGCGGCATGGTGTGCAGGAGGTATAATACACCGCTTCTTGGGAGAGAGAGACATTATCAGTATCGGGAAATAGATGAGTTTTTAACCGACTTCCAAAAAGTAGGAGGTTCTATGTGCCACTGTGTGTACTTTTTTTTTATGTAGGGTCGGTTGTCGAACAGTGAACCAACCAGATACAGTGAACCACCGTCATATTTCTAAAATCGCGATGTTGCTCACCTGCACGATGGTGTCAAAACCTGTGCCATGTACCCCCTTCCCTTCTCCCGTAGTGAGCCGACGACCACGGCTTGAGCGAAATGTGTGATATGTGCTTGTTTGTTTCCCGCCGAAAAAACGTACTATTTTCAAGTAAGTGTCTCGATTTTTGTATTTTTTGTTTTTAATTATAAGAACAAAAGTGGTGTGGTGTAAATATTGTGATAGCTTTGAATGTATTATGAGCATATTGCATTCTGAAAATTCCAGATAAAACTTATTATTTTTTATCTTAAAAGTTGAATAGTACCTGTATTGAACAGTGAACCAGGTCTGCATATTACACAGTGAACCGATTCACTGTGTACCTTACGATCCTGGTTCACTGTTTCTTGAAATGTAATTTAAATTTTTTTTTTGTTTTAGGATGCCAAGGCAAAAAGATAAGGAGTTAAAGATAGGAAAATATACAAAAGATTACATGATGTCAACTTTACGTATGGAACTCCATTAGAGCGGCGGCAAAAGCTTGTAATCCCATACCCTACATTGCGTCATTACGAGAAAAACAAAATTGAACATGGGACAGTTATATCACAAAGTTTGCATAATGATGCAGCTTCTGCAATTTTCGACATAAATAAAAACAATAATCAAGAGATTCAACTTCTATGAAAGAGACATGACGTTTAAATTAAAGGGAACCAACTAGACCCCAGATCGAGAAAGTTCATGTTATTATACATCTCTACGTCTTATTAAATATTCATTTAATGTAAAATTATCTTTGCATAATATGACTTGTCTTTGGTGAATTTGAAGTATTTTGATTTCATTATTTTGTCTCTGATTTTGCAGTGATAGGTAAATTAATGAATATTGGTAGCTTTTGTTGGCGGAAATTTTTATTTGTCAATCTATGGTAAGAATAAAAGATGATTATTAAAGATTCTGCGTTCTTTTTCTACACAGAAATGTCCTATCAACTCAATGATATTATGGTTCACTGTTGAAATAAGGGCGGCTCAGTGTAAACCATCCATAGTACACAGTGAGCCAAATTTCATTTCTCATTTAAACCTCTATACCGTCTTAGTTAATTCTTTGTTCTTTCAGTGGTCTTGAACTAAGAAACCTAATAAAATTACCTAAACAATGACACCAAAATCAGACCCTTATCTTTATTTTCTAACAAGTTATACAAGTTAGAAAAACAGGTGGTTCACTGTTCGACGACGTACCCTATTTACTTAGTTACTTAGAATCTGTTTGAAGTCGGTGCCAAGCGACTATCGCTTAGATTTTTATAATTGTTCGTTCGCATTCTTTTTGGCTTGGCACCGACTTCAAACAGATTCTAAGTACCTAGCACACATTATGATACTACTATTTAAATTAATAAAGAATTAGGTATAGACAAGAATTGGCACACAGCAATTTATGAAGAGCCAGTTTATTTTACGCTTTTTAGTGTTTTTTGGCAGGAAGTTTTCGTTGGATGTTTTTTTGGAAGTCGGTTTTTTTTTATGTTAGAACGTGACGTGGGAAAGGTTATTTTTCGAGAGGAACTACCAACTTAGGACGGATTTGCCGACGCCAAAAACATATTTCATAAATCAGTCTGGATTTCGAAAAATGGGTTTTGGTATTTCAATAATAATAGTAAACTTTATTCTCTTTTCACAAACAAGCTTCCGGATTTCAGCCTTGTGATAAAACTTCAGAAATAGAAACCTTCGTTTTCCTTTGATAGAGCCACATCATTTAAGTGTAGTCTAAGTTGTAGTTAAGTAAAAAACTGAGTCGCGAGGATTTGTTTAACAAACAGTCACCTCGGGGCTCGTCACCTTACATAGGTGACGAGCTTACATATACGAGTATATGATGGAAGGAAGACCGGTTTTAGTTTTGCAAAGGTTTTTTAGATTCAAGGTTCACTTGCTAAGAAGTAAAATCCTCCTTTTATAGAAGACATACTTATTACTGAATGATAAAGTACTAATAATAATTTTTAAATATTGTTCATTCTTTTTTGTGGACTTCAAAATGCGAGTTGGGTGAATAAACGTAACGCACGATGAGTGGTAGTAGACGTAGACAAGTGAGGCAGTGATATAGATCATCCTGGCTTTAAAGGTATTGCCAAAACATCATCCTGGCTTTAGGTACGTAATATGACCAAGATTTATTATGTCTTTACCCAATCCATACTTCACGACATAGTATAAAACAAAGTCGCTTCCGCTGTCTGTGCCTATAAATGCTTTTTGCGTAGTTTTAAATCTTTAAAACTACGCAACGGATTTTGATGTGGTTTTCTTTAATAGATAGAGTGATTGAAGAGGAAGGTTTATATAATAAATATTTCGGACATCTAACACACAACGCCATCTAGTCCCAAGCTAAGCAGAGCTTGTGTTATGGGTACTAGACAACTGATACATATACAAGGTGGATACCACAAAGCAAGAGTTTTTTTAACTAGGTATACCTACACACGTTACAAGTCCACCTACAAAGTTTCAATGAATTCGGTTCAGTAGTTAAGCCACAGGACACTACTTTTCGTTTTTGAAATTCACTACACGATGTGTTGAATGCATTGCTGTCATCAACGGGTTAACGACCTTAGGTCTAACTACTCAAATAATTTTCACTCTAAAATATACTTTATGTCTGAGCAATAAGATCCTCACACACGTAATCACAAAATAGTTAAAAACATTAGGTAGGTATTGCTGGAAGGAATCACCCGGGAGAGTAAAAGGGTCAACCGAAAATATCTTTTCTATCCTTTTCTAATTTCAAGCGTAAAAAACTGCATTTGATTAGTCGGCAGTCAGTGTGTCGCAATACGCGAACCCCTGACGTGTTCGCGTCGTTGCACGTTTGAAGTAGCCGGCGCGGAAGCTCTATGTACCTACTGTTTGTTTTGATTATTAATAAATAATAGGTATTTTAAAGTGATTAGTGCGAAAAACTGCTTTAATAGTGACAGGACAGGGATAGGACACATTAGTTAGGTTTGTTAGTACTTAGTTGTTATTTAACGATTACTTTGTGTGAGTGTAAATGAAACAATGCCTCGATTTGGTTATACGGCTAGTGAATACTCGGATATGATATTAATTTATGGAGAATGCCGAGGAAATGCCGTTCTGGCTTTACGTACCTACACTGACATGTAGTTTGCGTACAGCTGCTCCTCATCAGGGATCGGAAAACCCATGCATAACGGTATGCGTTATAAACGGTTACCGAATCAATCTGTAACCGTTTCAAAGGGTTACTCTTTGATTCGGTTAACAGATTGTATATGTTATTGTTTTAACCCAAACAATAAGGGTTAAGGGGCGCGTCCCTAAAAACGCGCGAAAAGGCACTTGCAGTTTTGCAAAACACAAACAACTCAATTCATATTTGACACAAAAAAAAATATCTCAGTAGTTTAATAAATCAGTCTACCAATCTACCGAGTGACATTTATAAAATAATTCTTTATTTTTGTGAAAAAAAGCCTTAACAAAGATCAAAATCATCGAAATCGACCTTTTTAATTAGCACACTCTGTCCTATTTCGTGCTCTATTTTAAATGTTCTTTTCTTATTTCACGAGAAAAAAGTATGGAGAAAAGATTTACCGTTTTAGTTTTTTATTAATTCTCACCAAAAAGCAATAATCTAAAGCTAAACATCATTCATTTTTAGCGACAAAAGTTCCATACATTTTAGTACGTAGATATCGTCTCCCGTAAATTGCAGTAAATAAGTTTTATCGCGCTCAAAAAATTCAGTGCCCGCCGAATATTCAAGGTGACACCACGTCCGTTTGTAGTTCGCACTGAGCTCCATAATACGTAAATGACAAGTTTTAGGGTGGGTTGCCAGTGAGTGTCGAATTGTAACTGTTAATTTGTATTCTTGAATTTAATTTAATATTTTTTAAAGAATAATTTCAAAGAAAAATATTAGTATTTTTTATTAAGACAGAACTTATTTTTATGTTTTTTTTTAACTTGCTATGTATGTATATATCTAACTATATTTGTTAAGACGGAATCTTGCAACTTCATTTTGCAGATATCTTCAACCGATTGTGTTGAATTTTTGTAGGCATATGTATATAGCGTGAAAATGCTATATTATGATGACATGTAGCTGATCTGATGTTGAAGCTGGAAGGTGGTCATAGGAACTTTGTAGCGACGGAACCTATCGAGTTTGGAGTCGTTTGATTTGTCTTGACGAGTACTTTGAATACACTTTGACAGACTGAGACACTTTGAGAAATTGTTTTTCAAAAAGTAAAAAAAATTTTTTTTTATGATTTCTGTTAGAATTGAATAACTACTACTGAAATAATGAAATACCTTAAAATTACAGTTTTATTTTTGACTGCATGGTTGGTCTAGTGGTTTAAGCGGTTGCCTCGCCGCTTCCTACTGTATCAGGTGTTGTGGGTTGAAATCCCACATGGGACAACACTGTGTGATCCACGAATTGTTGTTCTGAGTCTGGGTGTCCATTGTGTCCGTTTCGTGTATGTTTGTAAAGTCCCCGCGACACAGGATTTATTGGATATATACGGAAGTTGTCTTTTTTGAAAAAAAAAACTAGCTGAGCCCCACGGTCTTACCCGCGATACTACACCAACCGCGGTTACTCCTTATATCATCAGCTACCTATCAGTAAATCCCGTCAAAATCGCTCCAGCCGTTCCAGAGATTAGCCGGCACAAACAAACAGACAGACAGACAAAAATTGTAAAAAAGGGTCCCATCTACACTTTACGTCATTTCCATTATTATTCATCCCTTAAGTTCGAATTTAATTAATTGGTGAATTGTAAAACAACAGATGCCCTATCCCTTACATTATCTGATATCTGTAATCTATATAAATAAAAGAGGAAGGTGACTGACTGACTGACTGACATACCCAGAGATCAACGCACAGCCCAAACCGCTGAAGTTAGAATCCTGAAATTTTGCATGTAGGTTCTTTATATAACGTAAGTGAGCACTAACAAAGGAATTTTTGAAATTCCACCCCTAAGGGGGTAAATCAGGGGATGAAAATCTGTGTGGGCGAAGCCCCTTGTAAAAGCTAGTATTATATATTTAAGGAAGTTCCAATTTCAAAGTTTTACACTCTTAATATTAATTTTAAGACAAATAGTTTGTTTTTCAACCGTCTTAAAAAAAGAAGGAGTTCATTAACTGTATTTTTTTATTTTTTTACCCGACCACGGCAAAGCCAAAGGAGGGTTATGATTTTGATAGGCTATGTATGTATGTTCATCTGTTCCCTCATAGCTCCTTAACTACTAATTAGAACTGGATAAATGAGGTATCGTTAGAAGTGTCTTGATCGTCCGCTGCTTATAGGCTATATGACGCGTCACTCAATTTAATGTGGCGCCCTCTAGCCGACATAAAGTACTGTATTAAAAAATGAATTTGACATAAATATGCCGTGTTTGGTATCATCGGAAAGGGTGTTACTTGTACATTTCAAATATATACATAGGTATTATTAGCATTTACTGGTGACTATGTTCGTATTTATTCAATTTTTTTTATATTTCTATGTTAGGTATTTAAAATATACTTTGCATATAAATTATTATTATCACTACACCAAAACATTTTAAATAAAAAAAAAGTAAAAACTTGAATTAAAATAGAAACGTACCATAACTCTTAAAAACACGTGACTATGGCTTTTCAATACTTGTTTCATACTTTTTCAGCGTCGTTTTTTGTCAAAAAGTGAAAAAAGTACGTAAGTAAGTAAGTAGTAAAATTTAGTCAATATGAGCAATAAAAGCGATCAAAAATTATATTTTTAAGAAATATTATGTTCCATTAATATAACATATATCATACAAATTTTATTTCATAACATAGCATTAAAATCCGTTGATTACTGTAAAAGATCTAAGCTGACAGATTAATTTTATACTGTGTAAAAATATATTATTTGTCCATAAAATGAATTAAAAATGAATAGGTACACTTGAACCCCATTCTCGGCCGTTGACGAGTTACTTAAAGCTCGCGGGCTTTCCGATATGACTAAGATACATTGCGTGCTTTGTAGGACATTCTAAACATTCTTCAAAGGCGAACAGTTAATGAATATGTAACTAGAAGAAAAAACCGAAAGTAAATTTATTAGTTGCCAGGGTTAGTATGCAACAGTGCCCGATGCGTTTGTGTGCATGTATAATATGAATGTGGGTGTTCAATCACAAATTCCCACGCTCAAGGACTACAGTCTTAACCCAAATTAAAGGGTTTATGTTTTTGAAATTGTTAACCCAAATGATAGAAGTTAACCCAATATTTCGGTTATTTTACGACGTTCGCAATTCGAAAATAATCAGTTTTACTTGATCTCTTGTGAAAAAAAAAATACTTGTTATTAGCCGAGATCCCCCTCTTCCCATCTCACGCAAATAATGCCGACTGTAACGAAAAATTAGTCACGGACCTACAAATATCCAGAAACCTATATACAATTCGGTTAAGGTTAACCGTAATTATCCTGTATTAGACTACTCCTGTTAACAGTTATAATTCGGTAACATCTATTTATGTTAATCCTAAATTTAGGTTAACCCATTTCCAAAAGGGTTAATAACAGATAATTTCGGTTAGGTTAACCCTAACCGGAATATCCCTGCTCCTCATTTTCAAGTAAGTAAGCCATAGATCTATTCACAAAGTTCTAAAAAAACAAGCGTAAACCTTTAAATACAAGTAAGTACAGGCTTTATTAGATCGACGAGATATACTTTTTTTAAGACATTGCCCGTAAGACATACTTTTTGTTATTACTTATTTGCAAAGCTATTTGTTAGTACTTACCTACTTACTAATTTGCAAAATTGCGAAAAAAATACATTATTAAAAGATACGATCTGTGTATTCATTGAGAATTGAAAAATTTAAATTATAATTAATTGAATTTCATGTTTTGTGATATTATTGTGAAATATTGTGATTGTGTAAATACATGTAAATTATTATTACAATAAGTAGGCGGCAGCACCGCGCGGGCGCCGTTTGACGTTGCCGCGGGCGCTCAGCTGTACTCGTATGCACGTAGGTTAGTGAACTTAAATTGCAAATGGTGTTCTTATCAGGGATCGGAAAACCCATGCATAACGGTATTCGTTATAATCGGTTACCGAATCAATCTGTAACCGTTTCAAAGGGTTACTCATCGATTCGGTTAACAGATTATATATGTTATTGTTTTAACCCAAACAATAAGGGTTAACCCAAATTAAAGGGTTTATGTTTTTGAAATTGTTAACCCAAATGATAGATGTTAACCCAAGATTTCGGTTATTTTACGACGTGACGCGATTCGAAAATTAATCAATTTTACTTGATCTCTTGTAAAAAAAAATTTACTTGTTATCCCCTTTTCCCATTCCACGCAAATAATGAACGTCACCGACGACTGTAACGAAAAATGAATCACGGACCTACAAATATCCAGAAACCTATATCAAATTCGGTTAAGGTTAACCGTAATTATCCTGTATTAGATTATTCCTGTTAACAGTTATAATTCGGTAACACATATTTAGGTTAATCCTAAATTTAGGTTAACCTATTTCCAAAAGGGTTAATAACAGATTATTTCGGTTAGGTTAACCCTAACCGGAATATCCCTGGTTCTTATCGGTTTTAATATTTTTAGGCATTTAGTTTGTTTGAAAGTTTCATTTTTTTAATTTCAATTTTCAAATAAATTTAACAATCCCAAAGTCAACAGACATATTTGAATGGCCCGCGGTTTCGTTAAATATCGTTTTGTCATATCCACCCTGTATACTTTTTTTTTTGTAAATACATACATATTATACATAGAAAACACCCAAACTCCGAAACAAATATTTGTAGATCATACAAACATTTGGTCCGACCCGGGAATCGAACCCGAGACCTCATGATCAGCAGTCGCACACAGCAACAGCGAGACCAACGAGGCAGTCTAAATGTGTAATACATGCATATTATAGTTTTTTTTTTTTTTTTTTTTTATGTATGGCCCGCCAAAATGACTCTACTCTGCCTGATGGAAAGCATAAGCAGAATCCAAGAGTATTAGTCGCCATACTCACTGCGAATGCAGACAATGCAGCATGGCGACCCATACCATGGCGGCCTAGTGATGCTGCTGCATCTTTTAGTCTAGTCAACAAGTATGGAACTTGTTGACTAGACTATTTGGGCCTCCGGTCTCGCACTCACCAACGAAACACGACAGCACGAACGTGGTCATTTTAGGTTGATTTTCTGTGCGAGGGTAGTACCGCCCCGGTCGAGCCGGCCCATTCGTGCTGAAATCAGCGTGGCTCTACTACCTCTAAAATTATCCGTGAATTTCAAAGACTTCCGTGCGAAGCCGGGCCGTGTCGCTAGTATATTATGAATGCGAAAGTAACTCTGTCTGTCTGTCTGTCCTGCTTTCACGGCCAAACCGCTGCACCGATTTCAATGAAATTTGGCATGGATATACTTTGATGAAAGCTAGTGTACATTTACATTTTCTTTGAACGTTATATTATAATACTTAAAAAGTAATATTGAGATTTTTGCATTCTTATTTATTGACCTTGAGATCAATGTCAACGCACTTAGAAATTAGATATTCAGTGATTTCCTTTACATGTTAAACAAAAATATTATTTATTTATATTTGAATGTGTTATTTTATAAGCGTTTTTAGACATTTAATATCTTTCTTAATGAATGGTTCACATGTTTCTATCGCATAATATTGAAAATCAGTATAAAAAGCCTTTGGTTGGTTATGATTTTATGAATCTTCAATAATAAAAAAAATAGTTTTAGTTAGGTAATGATAAAATACACAGATATTCGTCACGTGTCTTTTTAATATTATTAAATTATTAATATTTATTATAATTTATTAAACAAAGCCAGTTTTTTAGCTACTATCTTTCAAATCGGATAAAACTTACGTTTAATAAAATCGATTCATACTTTGTCTTTAACTCGAATCGGTTTATGTTTGGCCATCACTATAATTGACTACTTATCGAACTGTCGAAGAGAAAATATACTGTACCTATGTACTGTAGATACGGTATATTTAATTGGTAAATATATCAATGCCTTTGATATTATATTTTAACTTTAAAGTATGGTAGGACGTCAGTTATTACTTATTACATAGCATTTAATATACCAACTTTACGAAAACCAAAAAACAGTAATAGAAATAGGAGAAGAAAATTTGCAGATATTAAACATTGAATAAGACAGGGGTGCCCTCTGTCACCCTTAATTTTTCACATTTTTACTGAATATACCATAAGAAAAATAATAGAATCAGGCAAGGGAGGGGTTAAATTTAATGGGGAGACTATACGCTTTATTAGATTTGCAGATGATATTGCAGCAATAGCCGATGACACAGACAGCTTGGAACAGAGCGGCTATTAACAGTGATGAATGATATTTTTGGGGATGTTGGATTAAGTATAAACTTCAATAAAACCAAGATTTTAATCACCTCCAAATCTCAACCCATAAACAGCCATATCAAAATTAATGACAATCACATAGAACAGGTGCAAAGCTTTAAATATCTGGGTAGCCGAATAACACAGGCTTCGAGATGTTCACCGGACATAGTAGAGAGACTCGCAATCGCTAAACAAGCCTACAACCGAAAGAAACACCTGTTCAGCGGCAAAATTAACACCAAAACAAAAAAACAGCTAATCAAAACTTATATTTGTAGCATTGCACTTTATGGCTGCGAAACGTGGACACTAACTCAAATGGAAAAAGACAGGTTGGCGGCGTTTGAGATGTGGTGCTGCAGGCGGATGATGAACATCAGTTGGACAGAAAAAAGATCCAACGAGGAAGTCCTAATAATGGTTGGTGAAAGGAGGGATTGTTGGAAACTATTGATAACATAAGAGGCAAAATGGTAGGCCACTTGATAAGACACGACAATCTGTTTAAAACAATACTAGAAGGAAAGATAGAAGGCAAGAGAAAACGAGGAAGGCCTAGAATAAGTTATTTACAGCAAATAAAGGAGAAAGTAGGGGTCGTGGCCTATTAACAGGTCAAACAGATCGCGGAAGATAGAGAGGAGTGGCGATTGCTCCACCGACAAGGAACCAACCCTTAAATTGAGAGAGAGAGATTATAAAGTGCTGTATCCTGCAATGGTAAATCACAAAATAAAACAATGAAGTAGGTACTTAACTAATGATTATTGATTATATCTGAGTATAGAAAAAGGCTAAACTTATAAACTTTACCGTTGGAGAGCCACGCTTAGGCATGCATTGGCCAGCTCGTGAGTGATACCACGGCCTCACAGAAAACCGGTGTGAAACAGCGCCTGCGCTGTGTTTCACCGTCGCTAAGTATACCGGAGGCCCATACCTCTAGGCCCTACCCTATCCCCTAAAGGCCGTCGACGCACTTGTGACGCCTCTGGTGTTGCGTCTGTTCGTTTGCCCCCTATACCATAAAAAACGTAAGAGTAGTTCATTTGTCATATCATGACAGTCATAGTGTCACCAAGAGCATACGACTTTAGTAAATTCGATCGTTCACAACACGACCGTTTTATCTCTATTTCAAACCAGTAGGGTAGACAGAGATTAAAAAAAAAAAACATTTTATAAGAATAATTTTGGTGAATATACGATTGTCGTTTTTCAGAAAGTCGTTACTACTAAAGCTTTGACAAGGATGACCTTTCTAGGTAATTACACAAGTTTTAAACACATCCATCCTTACCTTGCAAAGTCAAAATCTATACCGGAATGCTCGTATTGTACAAGTGACCATATACCCCAAAGGAAATGGGACAGTAATGACAGTCGTTGAACATCAAGATACACCGCAGACACTTCCTCGTCAGTAGCTTTATTATTGTCTAAATATTCATTCAAGTACACTTTCAACCACCTCAGTTGGAACTCTTTGGTAGGATACCTGTTATAATCAATGTCTTCTATCGTTATACCTGCAAATGTAACACATAACATTTAATGTAATAAAATGACGAAATGACAAGAGCGTAGGACTTGCGATAAAGTGGGAGTTCGAACTCCATCTGGTGCACAGTGAACTACCGTCGTAAACCCATTCATGTTGTTTGACTACTATGTTGGTTGTATTGACCTAAAATTAAGGCGTAACGTAACACGCTTGCCACGAATGTTACGTCGTTCGCCACGAATGCTACGTCGCTCGCCACGAATGTTACGTTACGCCAAAATGTTTTAGGTCTCCACCTTTATGTATCTGGGTGTAATTCATCTACAAATATATGTAGGTATAACTATGTGAGCATTACGATTATCATAGCGCAGACTCTGTATCGTCAAAATTATCATTAGTACAACATGTAAAAGTTGTACATTGTATGAATTCTGCTTACGTCAGTAGTTATGAAATTAGACAGTAATTGAGATTTTACAATAGTTTTCATTTACATATTAGTACACAAAAACATGTAACGATCCAATTAAATGTGAAGTATGTAGGTCAATTTGAGAATTTCAAGACATTGCATTAATTTATTGATAGTTAATTTAATAGCTACTGCTACTATAACATATTAACATGATTTTTATTACCTTTTGCTTAGGTAGTAAATTTGAAAGTGTTTGGTTGGTAAATAAGTAAGATAGATTAGATAGAATATCCTTATTTGTACATCATATTATAGAATTACAAAAGAGTATACAACATGTCAAATATATAGGTAAAGTAAAAAGGGCGGCCTTATTGCCAAAATCAATCTCTTCCAGGCAACCTTAAGATGGATCAAAATGTATCAGAGAGACAGTAGTGGACTGGGGATTTTTTTTTAAAGACATCACCCGTATTAGTAATAAATCCTGTGTCGCGGGGGCTTTACACACATTCATTCAACGGACACAATTATCATCCAGACTTAGAACAACAATTTGTGGATCACACAAAGTGTTGTCCTGTGTGGGGTTTGAACCCACAACACTCAGCACAGTAAAAAGCGGCGTGGCGCCCGTTTAAATCACTAGGCCAACCGTGCAGTCAAATTATCTATTTTGGCTCAAATCATAAGATTTAAGTACTTAGTACTTACCAACAAATTCGTTAAAGTGATTGGCTATGTCATATGCTTGGTAGCTATACGAAGCATACTCATAATCAATAAAATGTATTTTATCTTCATCTTTGTCGTAGATTATGTTTCCTAGAAGCAAATCATTGTGAGCAAACACCAAGGGACTGTTTGTTTTCGAGAGATATGACTTAAGTCGTTCATACTCTAGTCTTAGTTTTGTTACGGACTTGAAACTATTTGCGAATCTATAAAAAAGGAAAAGAAAATCTTATTACTTTTTGTAAAATGATGTCTATAATGACTTATTGCTTTATTAACATTGATATTATAAACTGGTAAAATTTGTAAGGTTATAGGCGCTAAATTCTTAATCTACTGAACCGACAGTGAAAACTCTTTTACCGACAGAAAGCCACATTATGTGTGAGTGTCATATGCTATAATTTATATTAACCCGAAAAATGCTTACAGCGATATCCGACATAAAAGTGGGTGAGCCGTGGGCAAAAGCCTGAATAACAAATGAGTTATATGCAAACTTCACACAATTGTTGCTAGAGTTAAAAAGAAGACAATAAAAATGAACTATTTAAACGTAGGTAAAGCCCCAAAATGTACCTACTTTTCATCGGCCAAATTATTAATTTTTATTCGTATTACAGAAACTTAATAATCTTTTGTAATGCCAATAACATAGTATAGGTAGGTACGTAAAAGCCACTAATATGGACCTTGACTTCTAACTTAAAAAACTGGCAGTTTATCACTGGCCCCTCCCTCGTGATAAACCGCCGTCATGATAAATTTATACACATTTTTAGACTAACCTGTTTTGCTTGGTTTCCGTTGAAAATGGTTCAGGCAATAAAGTCAGAAACTGTTCTATTTTATCCCAGACGAATGGTTCCTTTGGTATCTGAAAAGATTTTTAGTTGCATTAACCGTTCATTACACACCTAGGTACATACTCTTTGAACTAATTCTTTTATATATATATATGAGCCTGCCAAAGTGGCTCTAGTCTGCCTAATGAAAAGCACGAGTAGAATCCAATAATAGTGGTCAACAAACTCATTGCGAATGCAGAAAATGCAGCATGGCAGCATACTATAGCGGTCTATTGAGATGCTTCTGCTGTCATTGGTCCTCCGATCTCGCTCTCACCAACGAAATTGATGTTAACCCACGAAACGAAATTGAGGTATCGAAGATCATTAATCTTCTTTTAAGTTGACTTATTCCTCACAAACTAGGTTTTTAGTATCTGATGATAAATTCATAGTAGGCAAGTATAGGCAATCCAAAACTCATAATTGCTAGGTATAGTCATTTGACATCCATTGTTCATGTGTTGACTGCCTCGGTGGCGCAGTGGTAGCGTATGCGGCTACTGTGCTTGAGGTCTCGGGTTCGATTCACGGGTCGGATCAAATGTTTGTCATCATCATCAGCCTATCGCAGTCCACTGCTGGACATAGGCCTCTCCAATTGCACGCCACTTAGTTCGATCCTCGGCTTCTCGTATCCAGCTTCTGCCAGCCGTCTTGCGTAAATCATCACTCCACCTGGCCTGTGGACGTCCTACACTACTTTTGCCGAGAAGCGGTCTCCGCTCAAGAACTCGTTTACCCCAACGGTTATGGGTTCTACGGCAAATATGGCCAGCCCACTGCCACTTCAGCTTGCTAATCCTATGGGCTATGTCGATGACCCTGGTTCTTTGCCGGATCACCGCGTTTCTGATACAATCCCTTAGAGAAACGCCGAGCATAGCCCTCTCCATAGCACGCCGAGCGACTTTAAACTTGTGGACCAGCCGTACCGTATGTGTCCACGTTTCGGCTCCGTATGTCATTACGGGTAGGACGCACTCATTGAAGACTTTCGTCTTTAGGCAATGTGGGATCGACGATGAGAAGACCCGACGAAGCTTCCCAAACGCTGCCCAACCCAGCTGGTTCTCCTGTTCACCTCGTTCTCAAAGTTGTTTTTACCTAACTGCAAAGTCTGCCCGAGGTACACATATTTCTGAACAACTTCGAGAACGGCACCGTGTACCACAACCGGTTCCGGTAGTACATGTTCGTTGAACACGACCTTGGTCTTGTCCAAGTTCATCCGTAGGCCGATGCGTACAGAAGAGTCAGCCAGGTCGTTCAGCATCTGTTGTAGGTCCTGCAGCGTCTCTGCCCTGATGACGATGTCGTCTGCAAATCTCAAGTGAAAGATGTAATCGCCATTGATGTTGATGCCGCGCCCTTTCTAGTGCAGCGTCTTGAAGAAGTCCTCCATTGCATTTGTGAACAATTTCGGGGATATGACGTCCCCTTGTCTCACTCCTCGATGCAATGGTATGGGTCTTGTATGCTGATTCTGTACTTAGACGGACATAGTGGCGGCTTCGTAGATACATCTCAACACTTGGATGTATCGCCAATCCACTTGGCAACGCTGCAGGGACTCCAGAACAGACCAGGTCTCGATCGAGTCAAAGGCCTTCTCATAGTCCACGAATGCTAAACAAAGGGGTTGATTATACTCTTCGGTCTTCTGTATAATCTGTCGCACTGTATGGATGTGGTCTATGGTGCCATATCCGCTCCGAAACCCAGCCTGCTCCGGTGGTTGGAATTCGTCGAATTTTCGCGCAAGACGGTTCGTGATGACTCTTGAAAACAGCTTGTAGACGTGGCTTACAAGGGAAATGGGCCGGTAGTTCTTCAACATGGTCTTATCACCCTTTTTGAAGAACAGGACGACCACACTCCTACTCCACGCCTCTGGAGTTCTCCCTTCGAACAGGACGGCGTTGAAAAGCTTTTGGAGCTCCCTCAGTACGGGTTTACCTCCAGCTTTCAACAGCTCTGTAGTAACGCCGTCCTCTCCAGGGGCTTTTCCATTTTTTAGCTGTCCAAGAGCCATCTCGATTTCGTGAATGCTGACTTCTGGAAGATCTTCGGTGTAGTGGTGTGTTAATGTAGCTCTAGGGATCGAGTCAAAGGCCTTCTCATAGTCCACGAATGCTAAACAAAGGGGCTGATTATACTCTTCGGTCTTCTGTATAATCTGTCGCACTGTGTGGATGTGGTCTATGGTGCCATATCCGCTCCGAAACCCAGCCTGCTCCGGTGGTTGGAATTCGTCGAATTTTCGCGCAAGACGGTTCGTGATGACTCTTGGAAACAGCTTGTAGACGTGGCTTACAAGGGAAATGGGCCGGTAGTTCTTCAACGTGGTCTTATCACCCTTTTTGAAGAACAGGACGACCACACTCCTACTCCACGCCTCTGGAGTTCTCCCTTCGAACAGGACGGCGTTGAAAAGCTTTTGGAGCTCCCTCAGTGCGGGTTTACCTCCAACTTTCAACAGCTCTGTAGTAACGCCGTCCTCTCCAGGGGCTTTTCCATTTTTTAGCTGTCCAAGAGCCATCTCGATTTCGTGAATGCTGACTTCTGGCAGATCTTCGGTGTAGTGGCGTGTTAATGTAGCTCTAGGGTCCTCTAGGGTCAAATCGGTTTTCCAAAATTAACTGGAATTTTTCAGATCCCATCGCGGCTTGGAGCAGAGTTGGTCGGAGCCTGGATTTCATCAAACGGACACGTTCAGCCTTAAAGTCGACATTCAGAGAGCCTCGTACAAGTCGGTGATCACTACCGGTGTTAAACCTATTGATCACTGAGACGTCTCTGAATATGTGCTTTCTGTCCGTCATGGTGAAATCGATCTCATTTTTGGTCGTAGCGTCGGGACTTTGCCACGTCCAATTTCTTTGGGGCCGCTTTTTGAAGAATGAGTTCATCAAAAACAGCCCCTCCCGCTCGAGAAAGTTGTCGAGCATTTGCCCCGTATGGTTCCTGCTTCCAATTCCATGGGATCCTATTACCGATTCGCTGCAAGTTTGTACTCCCACTTTGGCGTTGAAGTCACCCATAACAACGCTGTAGTGGGTCTTAGTAGTGAAGTGGAGGGCCTTCGATATGTCTTCGAACATATCCTCCACTTCATCGTCTGAGTGAGCCGAGGTCGGTGCGTACACTATTACTACCTTGAGGTTATATATATATATATATATATATATGGACTTCACATAACCCTAAGATATATCTATATATATAAGATAGATATAATCTTCCCAAGTTCCACCTCAAGTTTGTCATTAAACGTTGCCAGGGTCAGTCGTTTGTGGTGGCCTCCCGTAACCCGGTGATTCTTAGCACCCCCTGTCCAGCCGTTACCGTGGTCGCCACCATGACCAGGAATAGCGGGACTGCCGGGAACTGGGGGCCGTGGCTTTTGATACTTTTGCATTGGAGTGTTTTGCCCATAATCACCACG
Source organism: Diaphora mendica (assembly GCA_949125395.1). Lineage (NCBI taxonomy): Eukaryota > Metazoa > Arthropoda > Insecta > Lepidoptera > Erebidae > Diaphora > Diaphora mendica. The sequence continues at coordinate 34,137,711 of OX421310.1, read as the reverse complement.
CTGGGCAGGCGGGTTGGTGATCGCAGGGCGTAGCTATTGTATTTAATTACGCCGGTTTGGATGGATATACCGCCATCGGTCGATCGCCAAATGTTTGTATGATCTGTAAATATTTGTTTCGGAGTTTGGGTGTTTTCTATGTATAATATGTATGTATTTACAAAAAAAAAGTATATACCTATGTATTTATATCAGTTGTCTAGTACCCGTGACACAAGCTCTGCTTAGCTTGGGACTAGATGGCGTTGTGTGTAAGATGTCCGAAATGTTTATTTATTATTTATCTCAAGCTGGGTCTCCTGCGACACTTTACTTTACACCTAACATCTAACAAAATATGGGCGTGGCCGAAAGGCATGTCTCTTGCTCCTAAAAATAAACAAAACATTGCAGTCTCCTGCGACTTTTTGACAGACACGGTATTGAATAGAAAGTATCGATACTGTAACAGTATCGATACTTTCTAATCGATACCGTGTCCCTATTCGTGTTTGATGTTCGTTTAAAAGTTGCAGGAGACTGCAATGTTTTGCTAACATTTTTTGTTATTTTTAGGAGCAGACGACACGCGTGCCTTTATAGATAAGAACAATATAAATCATTTTTTATAGAAGTATCCGTTAACTTTTACATGACCGGTCTATTTCTAGTTTGACTTATTTTTATTTTCAGTCTCGGGTAATAAACTAAACCTTATTTCTATCATAAACATCGATCACGTAGGTTACTAAACTGATAAAGACGAAGGCAATAATATAAAATACGAGATTCGTTTATCTTGCCTTGCTAATTATTTTAATTATCTAAACAATATTCAACTACATATGCAAACTAATAACCTACTATTAAACTACAGATAACGCAAGTAATCATTTTGTAGGTATTCATAATTTCAAGAACGTCGACTCTTTAATTTACTTATATTATCTCATACGTTTATTTGCTTGCAATACGTTATCGAAAGGGTTAATTATATAGGTTAATATTTAAATTTGCCATGATATATTTGACATTACGATGACCGTGCCTATTGTACTAATAGTGTGTAACAAGTAGACTCGTCTACACATCAATATTTTTGTATAACGAGAAGTTTAATAATGAAATGAAATGAAATGAAATCATTTATTCTGCAATTAGGTTACATGAACACTTTTGCAAGTTTTTTTTTTTTTGTGCAGATGAGTTCGGCCTTTCCTAACTGGACTAGCCCTGAGAAGAAAGGACGAAACAAACTCAGGGATCACCGTCTCTTTTAAAGTCCAGACAATATGCAAAAAACATTATTTCAATAAAATAAATGCGATAATTACAATTTGAGTCACAACTACAATAATCAGTAAAGATAATAATTTAAAAAAAAATGACAACAATAGCAATAATTTAAAATGAATTTGTTTCAAACTATAAATTATCGTCACATTAAAATAAATTTAAACATTAAAAATAAACAGCATGTGCAGAATGGGCAGCTCAATCCCAGGCGGTTTTATCATCAAGATATTCTGCTATGGTGTAATACCCCTTTGCGGATAACTTAGATTTTATGGTATTCTTAAATTTCTTTAATGGCAAATTCCTAATATCAATAGGGAGTTTATTGTAAAAGCGTATACATTGGCCCATGAACGAGTTGCCTACTCTGTGGAGACGAGTGACGTGAACACTAAGATTATGTTTGTTTCTGGTATTTACCGAATGAACATCACTGATTTTAGAAAACTTTGATATATTTTTTTGAACATAAACTAAATTTTCGTATATATATTGTGAAGATACAGTCAGAATATTTATCTCTTTAAATTTGGAACGGAGAGAAACTCGAGGGCCTAATTTATAAATGGCTCGTACGGCGCGTTTTTGTAAAACAAATATGGCATTAATATCTGCACAGTTACCCCAGAGTAGGATACCGTAACTCATTATGCTGTGAAAGTAACTGAAGTAAACTATTCTAGCTGTATCAACATCAGTTAAATGTCGAATCTTTTTTACAGCAAAAGCCGCTGAGCTTAGCCTACCGGATAGTTTTTCTATTTGGGGACCCCATTGTAACTTAGCGTCAATAGTAATACCTAAAAATACAGTTGATTCTACAGGATCTAACTCTAGTCCATTCAATCGAACATTGGTTGTAACATGCCTAACGTTTGGTGTAGAGAATTTAATGAATTTAGTTTTCTTCTCATTAAGGAGAAGGTTATTTGTATTAAACCAATGTACCACTTTAAAGAGTGCACTGTTGACTTCAGTAAAACTGTCAAGTTGGCGCCTAACTTTAAAAACTAACGATGTGTCATCCGCGAACAATACAATCTCGTGATTGTCACTTACATAATAAGCTAAATCATTTATATATATGAGAAACAGAAATGGCCCTAGAATAGAACCCTGTGGGACGCCCATTGTTACCGGGGATCCCGAAGATGTTTTACCATTAATATCAACTTTTTGAACTCGCTTATTCAAATACGACGTTAGAATATTTAGAGCATTATTCATTATTCCGTAGTGCTGTAGCTTCCTGATGAGTGTGGGATGATGGACACAATCGAAAGCCTTAGACAAGTCACAGAAAATACCAAACGCATCCTGTGAATCCTCCCAGTCGCCATATATGTGTTTAAGCAATTCCACGCCCGCGTCCGTAGTTGAACGACCTTTAGTAAAACCAAATTGCTTTTGATGAAGCAAGTTGTGCTTAATAAAATGTTGTAACATTTGGTTTAAAAGTAATTTTTCAAAAATTTTACTTAATGTTGGAAGAATTGAGATAGGTCGGAAGTTAGATGGATCTGAACTACTACCAGATTTGAACAATGGAATCACTTTACTTTGTTTCATTAGATCAGGAAACACACCAGATGCGATACAAGAATTGAAAACAGTTGCTAAATATGAAGATATCATATCAATTATTGCAGATATAGTATGTACTGAATGTCCCCATAAATCAGTTGTTTTCTTTACATTTATACTTTTAAAAGCCTTGATAACATCATTTATACTAACGGCTGAAAATTCAAAACCCCTATCACACCGGTTTACACTATTTTCTAATAAAAAACAAGCAGAGGAAGAGGATGACGAAAGAGTTTTGGTTGTTCGAATAGGAATGTTGGTAAAAAAATGTTCAAACTCAGTCGCAACCTCCACATCCGCTTTTATATCTACATTTTTAATTTTTAAATGGAAGTCACCATTTCGTACAGTGGACCTTCCGGTTTCGGCGTTTATAATCTCCCATGTGGTTTTTATTTTATTGCCAGATGATTTTATTTTATTTTTTAAATATAGGGATTTAGCAGCATAACAGGTGCGTTTAAACGTCTTTGAATAATTTTTTACATATTCTACAAAATCTAAGTTATGATTATATGTTTTTTCATAATACAACTCATATAGCCGTTGTCGACTTTTATAGATACCTACAGTGGCCCAGTCACTGAATACTACACGATCACTAATCGTTAGTGTTTTTGATGTAAAAGTTAGTTTAAATTCATTATTAATCATATTAAATAATAAAGCGAAAGCTTGATTAGGGTCACTATCATAGGCCAATCTTAACAACTTATCCGCCATATTATTCCTGAACAGGCTCATGCGGCTCTCCGTAATCGGAACGTAACTAATACGCTTCCTTTGAACCTCTAGTTTTGTTCGAGTAAAAGTAACGAACTGCCCGCAATGATCTGAATCTAGCTCACTTACAATACACCTATTAATTGGTTTCACATTTGTAAAAATATTATCAATACAAGTGGCACTACTGGCTGTAATACGTGTGGGTTCAAAGAAAACGTTATATAGATTATATGACTTCAATAAGGTTAAAAACTTTACAGTTATATTCGACTTTTCGAGAATATTTATATTAAAGTCACCACAGACAACAACCGTCTTATTACATTGTGTAGCCCTAAATAATGCATCTTCAAGGATTTTATTAAATATATCATACAAACTACATGGGGGCCTGTACACACTCATTACAATGAACCGCTCAAATTCTACACAAGCTATTTCTATGGTTCGCTCAACAGACAGACAGACAATATCTGATCGTTCCTTTACTTTAATACTCTTTTTTGTGATTATTAATGAGCCACCACGTATAATGTTGGTTCTGTTGTACGAGCTAGTAACCTGGTGATTACTGAAATTAAACAAGAATTGATGACTACTAAGCCAATGTTCTGTTAAACATAAAATATCAATATTATTACAGTTAAGATATAGCTCTAATTCTAATTCTTTACTCATCAATCCTTGAATGTTCTGATGTACAAGGTTCAAACAATTTTTGGTACTGTTCATACAGTTTTTATGAATAGTTTCTGAGGATACAGTGTTGCTAGAGGTACACTCTATTGTCGTAATCTTTGGTTTAAATGACTAGAAATAGATTGAGGGTTATGTACACTATAACTACTATCTTTCTGCTCAATAGAAGCAGATGTTGAAGTCAAGACTATATTACTACTACTACTAGTATTATTCTGCTCAATAGAAGCAGATGTCAAAGGCAAATCTATACTACAACTAGTATTATTCTGCTCAATAGGAGCAGAATTAGATTAATATAATTATATTTACTATTTAATATAAATTAAATAGAATAGCTCTAGCGCTTGGTTCTTTATTTTCGCTTTCTTGCAATCTTTTATAATAGTTTAAATAAGGGAGCAAGCCCTGGGAAGGAAAAGGTATGGCAGTATATAACAGAAGGAAAACAGGCGCTATATTGGATTTGAAAATTAGCACGCGCAGAACTAGAGTCGAGTGTCAGATATAGGAGAAACATCAATTGTTACACATCATATCTATTCTACTGTAAAGTTAGTTCGTTTTTAGTTAGGCGAGTGGGCTGTCCACCAAAACTTTTGAACCTTATAAAGTCCTTCCACGATGGCATGCAAGGCGCTGTTGTACACGATGGTAAAACATCTTCCTCATTCGACATGCGAAGAGGAGTGCGGCAGGTATGCGTTTTGGCGCCAACACTATTTGGCATATTTTTACCCGACTACGGCAAAGCCAAAGGAGGGTTATGACTTTGACAGGCTATGTATGTATGTATGTTCATTTGTTCCCTCATAGCTCCTTAACTACTTATTAGAACTGGACAAATGAGGTATCGTTAGAAGCGTCTTGATCGTCTGCTGGTTATAGGCTATATGACGTGTCGCTGAATCTAATGTGGCGCCCTCTAGCCGACATAAAGTAATGAATTAAAAAAAAAAATGAGATAAATATACCGTGTTTGGTATCATTTGAAAGGGCGTTACTTGTACATTTCAAATATATATATATTATATATTAATAATGGCACCAAAACATTTTAAATAAAAAAAAAGTAAAAACTAAAACCCAACTACGACAAAAAACGACGCTGAAAAAGAATGAAACAAGTTTGAAAAGCCGTAGTCACACGTTACATAGAAACGCACCATAAAACTTTAACAACGTTTTCTTTTTTTCGTTTTTTGTCGTAGTTGGGTTTTAGTTTTAACTTTTTTTTTATTCTCACTGCTCCTGAGGGTGGCTTTTGGTGATTTGGTACAGGGAATACATTAGCACACAAGCGCAAATTCTTTAATGCCTCTCTTCTAAAATCACGGAGAAAACGTGACGACCTATTCCTCGATTCACTGCTCTTTTTCGATGATGCCGCTTTTATCGCAAAAACTCCACAAGACCTGCAGGTCCTTTTGTACAAGTGCACTCATGCATGTTCTCTCTTTTCAATGTCTATTAATGCAGGGAAGACAGTCATTTTGCACAGGGTTATGATCAGAAACCGACTATTCTGTCGGATCACAGAACAAGGTAGAATTGCTATGTAGGCGGGGTAGGCGCGCCGAAGTTAAGGGCCGATACCTCTAATAGGTCGGGAACGTAGCTGCATAAAAAAATATTGCTATGCCGAACTGTGCGATAATTACGTGCCGAAAACGTGGCTAGGACTACAGTTTACTCAAAGGAAACATATCGTATCATCGGTGAGTCTAAAAACTTTTGTTTTTAAGCAATATTAACAAAAAACTAAAAAGCATTATGTATTACACATGAAAACCGTTATATTCTAATCTATTGAAATAATCATACATTACGTATTAAATTTAAGTATGATTTGCATAGTTGCCACGAGAGCACGCAATGAACTGCATTTCCTGCGGGAATATTTCAAAACATTTGGCACGAAAATATTTACTCAACAAAACCGACTTCCAAAAAAACATTCAACGAAAACTTCCTGCCAAAAAACACTAAAAAGCGTAAAATAAACTGGCTCTTCATAAATTGCTATGTGCCAATTCTTGTCTATACCTAATTCTTTATTCATTTAAATAGTAGTATTATAATGTGTGCTAGGTACCTAGAATCTGTTTGAAGTCGGTGCCAAGCGACTATTGCTTAGATTTTGTAATTGTTCGTTCGTATTCTTTTTGGCTTGGCACCGACTTCAAACAGATTTTCAAAATCAGTCCACAACTGACAGAGTAATTAGTGAACATACATTAAAAAAAATACATACAGTGGAACATAGAACCGCCTCCTTTTTGGAAGTCGGTTAAAAGTAATGTTTACAATTATTTGACATAGGGATGTAGACAAATTCAATCGATATAGTAATGTTAAACTTGGTTTTTACAGTGATTTTATGTTTAGTATCGTAGTACGATTTATATTGTACTATGGTTTTAAAAACAATATATGATTTTGTTTATTCGCAAATTTTTTATATAAAGTTATTTTGGAGAAATATTTGAAAATAAATGTTTTAATAAAAGTTTATAAATATTTCATATATCAAAATTTTACAGCTACCAGACAAATAAAACAGATTTGATTTAAAAAAAAGATAGTATGTAAGTACTTTTGACTAAATAATAAACGTGACATATTTTTAGTAATATAAGTTAGTTAGCCATTAATCCAACGGCTTCCTGTAAGATGTGGACGCAAAGAACCGGTGGTATTAGAGAACTTGCGAAAATGCGCAGTCGTTTTTTATTTATTTAAAGTTTCAGAAATATGCCTAAACACACAAATATATAATTTATTTTAGGTAAATAAGGGAGTTGCAATGTTTTGCAACAAAAAATTATAAAGTAGAATGAAAGGATATCAGAGTTTCAGTCAAATAAATAATTAATTTAAAAAATATTGTAACATAACCATAATCGATAAATTTAATGTCAAATTCACCACATCCCTAAGGTCTTCGATGAAACTGTCTACGTACACAAATATGCAAGTGAAACCCTACCTTAGTTGAAAGGTATAAGGTTGTATTTAGTTACATTGTAAGTGGCTTTTTGAACTTATATTCATTACATCCTTTGGACGAATCAGGAAAGACTTCGTTATGTGTGTATAATATTATTGATCGTTAATGTGTGCGTCTAGGCGACACAGTGTATCTTGCACTTGCTGCTCGACACTCCTTCTAAGTATATTCTTATGTTCTGTGTGTCGGATGGGGTGGCTCTGGATGAAGTGGACCAATTTTGCTATCTAGGCTCAAATATATCGAGCAATCTGTCGCTACATGTGAAAATTGTGAGTCGTATGGGTAAGGTGGCTACGACGTTCGGCTGCCTTAGTACTAGAAAGTGGAATAACAACCATCTTACTACTAGGACCAAGATGATTATTTACCAAAATTGTGTCCCGAGTACAATCTTGTACGGAGCTGAAACCTAGACGTCTTATGAAAAGCAAGAAGGAAGACTAAACAGTTTCCACATGCGCTGTCTTCGAAGCATACTGAAGATAAGTTAGCGCGACAAAGTCACAAATGAAAGAGTTCTGCAAATTGCGCAACTGCCTAGCATTACTGCAATGCTTAAACAGAAAAGACTGCGATGGCTGGGGCATGTGCATCGGATGGATACCACCCAAATACCAAGACGTGCCTTGCTGAGTGAAGTTGTTTTCGCTGCGAGGAGGATGGGAAGGCCCTTGTTGTAATTTGAGGATTGCGCAAAGCGTAACATGCTCGCTTTCGAGATCAGCCCCAGGGTGTGGGAAGACCTCTCCATCAGCCACAAAGGGGGGAGAAACTGTTTGGAGGAGGGCTGAAGAGCACACGACAAGAGCTTGTTCCAGAGTCTAGCCAACAAGCGTGAGAGAAACAAAAAAAGGAACGAGAGGACCTCGCCTGATCGAACACAAAACGATCCTCTACTCAAGTGCGAACGATACTGCCGCTCTCGTATTGGGCTCTAAAGCCATACTAAGAATTGTCACAGAGGCGCTGTCTAAATCATCTGAAAAGTTGGAAACGCCATATGATGATGACTGATTTCAGTACTTTACTTTATCAACGTAAGCGTTTCAGGTTAATATTTGTTATTAGTTATGTGTGGGTAGTGTGGGTCACCATGATTCCTTGTCTGCCTTCACAATGAGTACGGTGACCAATACTTTTGGATTCTGCTTATGGCTAAAGTATACACATGGCTCTTTCCTATTATCAACTAATTGAAATAATTTACACAATAATGTGTGTAATTAATTATCAATCAAATCCTGACATGGCAAAAATATTGTATTGCAGTATTTATATGTTATATCTTAATAATTACATTATAACTAATGATTATGAATGCATTATTTGTTTATTCTATAATGATAAAGGATGGTTTTGATTGATAGGTAAAATGAAGTATTTGATTAAGAGATACTTGTTTTATTCCGAAGATATATATACAGATATTTATCAAACGCTATTAATAAAACCTAGCACGCTTCAAACTGTCAAACATTCGAAGTCTTTTTGTAAGATTTAACAAGTCAAATTGATAAATCCTAAGGTTAGAACGGAACAAACAATAACACAATCAATGTTGCTGGTTCTTCAAAGTTTAAATCTTATCAAACCAAGGTAAGAATAAATAATTGATATACGTTCACAACTAACACATGCAACCTTTCCTTTCGTAGTACGTTTTTGTACAAAATAATAATATCGTCTATACAAATAAATAAAATTGAAGTGTCTGTTTGTAATTTCAAATTAATAGCTATTCATTAAATGCATACGAAAGCACGAGTATATACGGTTTAACATTAAAAAGCAATGTTTTTAAATTTAGTCCGTCTGTTTCTTCCAGCTAATCCCTAGAACGGCTGGAGCGATTTTGACAAGACTTTCAATGGCAGATAGCTGAGGAGATAAGGAGTAACTTAGGCTACTTTTTCTAGAATAGCTTCGCCCCGCGGCGTTACCCGCGGTTACAACCACAAGCGCGTAGTACACAATAATGACGTCACCATTCATCTAATAATATCTCCGTGTCGTGATGTTCGAGTATTACCTAGTAGCCAAGACATAAAAAGTCACGTTTCGAAAATAAAAGTACCTATTTAAAATGTATGTCAAACCACAACAAATATAAGTAGGTAACTAATTAAGTTATATTTATGCACATATGGCAATTAGTTTTTGAAGTGAAAACTTCTTTATCGGCGTTGTACACTTGAGCAAAATTTATTTTGGGCTGGTTAAAAATGTTAAGCACAGGACACGTGACATGACCGTAAGACAGCGGCGCAGGGCGCTTGCGCGAGTGCGTTGGCGCGGGGCGCTTGCGCGAGTACGGCGGCGCAGGGCACTTGCACGAGTGTGCATGGTGACAACTGATGGCTCGACTATGACATGACTGGTAATATGTTTATACTGTATAGCATTTATCTATATTTTTATAACATAACAATAAGCATTTTTTACTTCTTTTTATCGCGCATCTTATTTAAAGAGTTCATTGCAGGTGAGCTTAAACAACTGTTTGTTTATAGTTTTGAGTTTTCACTTCTGTCGGTAGTCCTCATGACTGCTTTGTGTTTTTTTTTATACTTATGGATTCTTGATGAATTTTGATCTCGCTACACACACTGTATTTTTCTCGGTATATTTTTTAAATTTAATCTTTGGAAATCAAAAAAATCCTTGTAGTGATATCGAGATCCCAGAACCGTCAGAGCTTCAAAATAGGGGTAAACAACGATATAGTATTACATTCTCGTAGAACAGGTAGGGCTTATTTCTTATCCGATTCTCAGCGGCACTCATATCTAGCTATTCTACTTTTTTTTTGGATTTTAGTTTTAAGTCCATCATTCAAAATTTTATCCATCCTGGCCGATTCACATTTTAAAATTCCTACCATAAATACCTAACTAATCGAGAACAACTAAATGATTTAATGTTATCGATATTTTTTCAAATTATTCAAAATTTCAGTTAAATATCGATATCGACATTTCGAGTCGCTCTACATAGGTACAACCCTAAAGGCAGCCATTTTGTGTGCCAACTTCTTGTAAGTATGGTACACGATAATTTTGTAGGTATTGCTAGTCCATGTATTTTTAGGTGAATGATTCCGACACACCTCCCCACCGTAAACCCGAGTGGTGTGACAGCCTGAGGGGGTAAAAAAAGTTTATATCAAGTTTTGCTCGTTAAACATTCAGTCAAATAAGCATCGGGAACGTATGATTTGTTTATGGTTCCAAATTCTTTTTTTTTTGTTGTTGGATTGGTACAACTGTTTTCCATTTTGGCGCGGAGTTTGAAATGCATCTGTTATTTATATTGAATACAGCGCTGTTTAGAGTTATATCATATCTAGAGTGTATTGCGAATTTCATAATGGACAAAAACATCGAACAAAGAGTGTGTCTTAAATGTTGCATCGCCAATGGAATTTCGTATTTGGAGTCACTGAAAATCTTACAGAAGGCTTACGGTGAATCAACTTTATCAAAAACACGTGCTTTATCAGTGGTACAAAGCGTTCAAAAGCGATCGAGATGTGATGGAAGATTTGCCTTGCTCTTGTAGGCCATAGGGCATGCAACCCGGTTTTTCGGTTACCCGAATTAACCGGATAACCGGCTGATTTGAAAACCGAAAAAACCGGGTTTTTAAAGCTACTGTAGAAGTATTGTGCTAATAGGATGTCAATTTGATCACAGCTGTGACAGCGTCGAACATTTTGCTTAAAAAATTACGCGATGATTACTCCACCGTTAGTCTTTAACTTGCACATTTAACAGTAACCACTTTTAATCAGGTGGGCCGTGTGCTTGTCTGCCATCTAAGTAGCAAAGAAAAAGCTAGAAAAAGTCCTAACAGACGACCGAATTTGGTACGAACCGATCCACCGAAATTGGTACGCTCCGAAACATATTTGTTCGTTTGCGGAGCACTAGCAGTCCACCGGACATTATTATTATCGGACATATTAATGGGCTTTTTTCGGCATGCTGCATAGGCTCATACACGTGTATTTCGAGTTACAAAATGTTAATTTAAAGTGCAATATTTTATTGGTGAATTCGGCACTGTGTTTTGTGTCTGTGTAATGTTTGTATGTAGTGTAATTGCCACGCATTTGCATGGGTTAGGGCATGCAACCCGGTTTTTCGGTTACCCGAATTAACCGGATAACCGGCTGATTTGAAAACCGAAAAAACCGGGTTTTTACCAAAAAAAACCGGGTTTTACGGTTTTTTTATTCGAGAGAATAGGAAAGGTATGTAAGTGTTTTCATATTAAAATAAAGTTTTCTGATACGGAGTTACAAACACTGACAGCAGTTTCAGAGTTTGAATGTGATTAATGCAGTACGAAAGTCCATTGTAAAATATTATTAAGAAGCATTTTGTGGCTATGAGTGCACAAGAAAGTGAAGATGTTGAAGAAGTAGCAGAAATTAGTCTACCATCGAATGACATAAAAGTGCAGAGCAGCTTGGTATCGAAATAAAAAATGCATTAAAGCAACGCATAGAATCTAATCGCTTAGAGAATGAAAAATCACTGGATTTGGAAACTCATATCAGAGTCGAAATGGCCTTGTATGACAACGGTGGTGCAACAGGATACCATCTGTCGAAAGTTCATAGGGCATTAATTTCAATACCTCCCACATGTGTCAAATCTGAACGAGCGTTTTCTTCAGCAGGTCTATTATGCAATAAAATCCGTAGTTCATTAAGTGATGACTCTCTTGATGCGCTGGTCTCATTACGATCATTTTATCAATCTAAGAAGTTAATTATTGCATTATTTATACAGATTTGATTTGACGAACGGTTAAAGCATAATATTATATTGTTTTCTTTTTAAGGATTTTTTGTTGGTTGTTTTCTTGTTCAATGAACGTCAACGAAAGTCAGATTTTTTCAGTCATAAAACTTACTGTGACTATTATTTATTAGTATTACATGATGTAAAAATTGTTAAGAATTTACATACATATCTGTCTCAGTTTAGTCAGTTTCCCATAGTCGCGGACAAAAAAAATTGATTTTTCCCGTTATCTTTTCATTTTTCTTGTACACAAACCTTGTCCTTACAATAACGAACACATAAAAAAAAGAATTATTCAATTTAGTCTCGCCGATCGGAAGTTATGCGCCTACATACATTTCTGCGATTCATTTTTATATTATACTAGCTGACCCGGCGAACTTCGTACCGCCATATTTATATACAATAATTAGCAATAAATTAAAATTGCGACTATAATTTGAGATTTAAACTATCCTATCTCTCAATTTGGATCGAACTGCACAAGGTGTGCAAATTTTATTATAATCGGTTAAGTGGTTTAGGAGTCCATTGAGGACAAACATTGTGACACGAGATTTATATATATTAAGATAGATAGATAGATATAGACAGACGGATTATTTTATTTTAATGATGTAAAGATACTTGATTTAATCTGCTGATTGATCTCATAAAAATGTATGAATAACTATAAATGTTCATTTATATTACAAATATAGAGTGATTTCATTTAAATAACCCGAATTGTCTACTAAAACCTACGCATTTTACGTATAAAACCTTTTTATTTTAGGTTTCTATCACAAATACAACAGAAAAACCGAAAAAACCGGGTAACCGGTTTTTCAAATTCAGAAACCCGAAAAAACCGGTTTTTGAAACAGCTCGGTTTTGCATGCCTTAGGCCATCAACGTCTGCAACTGAAGTTAAAATCGCAAAAACGAAGGAAATAGTGACTGAAAAACCTCATCAACCGCTTAAGTTTCTGTATCTCACGAGTCGATCCGTACCATTTTAAATAATCACTTGGGTATTAAACATGTTGCCGCTCGGCTAGTCCCAAAAGACCTGAATTTTCTCCAAAAACTCAATCGCATGAGTGTCGCTGAGGACATGCTAGAACGGGTCAATTCCGACCCAACATTCATGAAACGCATTGTTACTGGTAGCGGGACGTGGGTTTACGAGTTTGACATGCAAACTATTCAACAAGCTTCGGAGTGGCGCCATCCAACTGAACCGAAACCGAAAAAACTACGCCAAAGTCGATCAAAAGTCAAAGTCACGTTGTCTGTTTTCTTTGACTCTCGCGGTGTTGTGCACTCGGAATTCTTGCCGGAAGGCCAAACGGTAAATAAATAATATTATTTGAGAGTTATGCGGCGTTTAAGAGAGAAAATTCGACTTAAAAAAGCCAGATTTGTTGAAAGAAAATTCTTGGATTTTGCACCACGATAATGCGCCTTCGCACAAGGCCATCATTGTGAACGAATTTTTGATCAAATACTCAACAAATACCATGGAGAAACCACCACATTCACCAGATATGGCTCCAGCCGACTTTTTTCTTTTTCCTAAACTCAAATTACCACTTCGTGGCACCCGTCTTCAATCGATAGAAGACATAAAGGAGAATTCGCAGCGAGAACTAAACTCAATTCCGGAAACAGCATTTAAAAAATGTTTTGATGATTGGATTATTCGTTGGCGTAGTGTATTGTTTCTGTAGGAGCATACTTTGAAGGTAATAAAATAAATTTGGATGAATAACTAACATTTTGTGTATTAATGATCTTTTCCCGGTACTTTCAGACAGAGACTTGACAGAGTAGTATTTAAGAAAAGATTATTTACTTTTAAATCGTAACATACGTGATATAACTACAATATACCTTTCTGAGTTTAATTTACGTACACAACTTCCACGTGTAGGTACCTACTATTTGTTTGGGAGATAAGCGTGAGGCATACATAATACGTTTTTGTATAATGGTGGCTTTACTGTATTTGTATTGCTTGTTTATTTAAAGCCTTATTATACGGCTAAACGTAATAAAATAATTCAAAGTTGAAACAATTTGTCACCCACCACCACTATCAAATATTGCCAAAATGTTTAAAAAAAAATATTTTGACGAATTTGGGGGGGTTCATTCTAAGTGGATTCATTAGCCAGATCCATGATGGATTTAGTGAGAATACTTTTTCTCGTTAGTTCCATTATTATTATCATTTGAGTATGATTAATTTAAGTTCCTGACACTTCCGTCTTGGTGAAAATGATTGTTTGCGTAAAAAAGAGGATGAATCAACGGACGAGGAGATGGGGAAAGAAAAATACTTAATCAAAAGTAAAACAAAATAGATATATTTTATAGATTAATTATCACTTATCCCTATCTTGAAAAGAAAAGAATAACAGCTACTATTTGGCGTGATAACCGACATACACGCGGACGGAGCCGCGGGCAACAGCTAGTGAAAAATAAAAACGTCATTAGATGCATCATGGATCCTCAGAGAATTTACGAATAAAAAAATCTCAGTAGATCTAGTCTTGCAACTAGGATCTAGTGAGATCCTAGTTGCGAGACTGGAGAAATATTCCCATTAGATCCATCATGGATCTGGCCAATGGATCTTCTGAGAATGAAGCATTTGCGGGGGGTCTCGCGTCTCCAGTACGTAACTTTTTCGGACTGTGAGATCCTAGTTGCGAGACTGGAGAAATATTCCCATTAGATCCATCATGGATCTGGCCAATGGATCTTCTGAGAATGAAGCATTTGCTGGACTGAAGGACTGTGTCTACAATAACATTAATATCCTTGACAACCTTCAGCAGGACATTCTGTTACAATAAACTTTATCATCATTAGATTTAAAAGGTTATGACGGTTTTAAAAAAGCAAATGAAGAAAAAGAAAAGAAAACCGTGGGAGAGCCATGCTTCGGCATGAATGGGCTGGCTCGACCGGAATGATACCAGAACTAACAGAAATCCGGTGTAAAATAGCGCTTGCGCTGTGTTTCACCCAGTGAGTGAGGGGAGAGCGGAGACTTATACCCCAACCCTTCCCCCCCATCCCCCAAAGGCCGGCAACGCACTTGTGACGACTCCGGTGTTGCGGGTGTCCATGGGCGGCAGTAATTGCTTACCACCAGGTGATACGTTTGCCCCATAATCCATAAAACATATTAATGAGTAGCTGACCCGGCGAACTTCGAACCGCCATATTTACATTTCTGTCTCAGCTTCCCACAGGCAGTGTACAGTCGCGGACAAAAAAAAACACTTTTTCCGTTATATTTTATTTTTTTCTTTCTAGCAAAAAAATAATGAATGAAATCGGACTATGTATTATTGAATTACAACTAAGTACATATTTTGACTTTCATCCCCTCTCTCCAGGAAATCGTGATGGATTTCGGGATAAAAAGTATCCTATGTCCTACCTCGGAGTATGAACTCAAATCATGCCAAGTTTCATTTGAATCCATTCAGTAGTTTCAGCGTGATGCGCGGCCGAGATACAGACAGACATACAGAAAAAAATTATAGTTTTGGCTTCAGTATCGATTATAGAGAGCCCTCCAAAAAAATTTCAAAATATCTTTAATGTGACATACAGAATTGAACTTGTTACATTTTTTATATAAATATAGATATGTTTTTCATTGGTTCAATGGTTGTATCCTATATAAGGAGTGGATTTTAATCTTCGTGTTAATCAACTGAGGTCGCTAAAACTACGTTATCTATATATACTTATAATAAAAACTTTTTACAAAAAAAAAACCGACTTCCAACTATCGGCCCATTTCTCTTCTAAGCCACGTCTACCATCTATTTTCAAGAGTCATCACGAATCGTCTTGCGCGAAGACTCGACGAATTCCAACCACCGGAGCAAGCTGGGTTTCGGAGCGGATATGGCACCATAGACCACATCCACACAGTGCGGCAGATTATACAGAAGACCGAAGAGTATAATCAGCCCCTGTGTATAGCATTTGTGGACTATGAGAAGGCCTTTGACTCGATCGAGATCTGGACTGTTCTGGAGTCCCTGCAGCGTTGCCAAGTGGATTGGCTATACATCCAAGTGTTGAGGTGTCTCTACGAAGCCGCCACTATGTCCGTCCAAGTACAAAATCAGCATACAAGACCTATACCATTGCATCGAGGAGTGAGACAAGGTGACGTTATATCCCCGAAATTGTTCACTAATGCAATGGAGGACTTCTTCAAGACGCTGCACTGGAAAGGGCGCGGCATCAACATCAATGGCGAATACATCTCTCACTTGCGATTTGCAGACGACATCGTCATCATGGCAGAAACGCTGCAGGACCTACAACAGATGCTGAACGACCTGGCTGACTCTTCTCTACGCATCGGCCTACGGATGAATTGGACAAGACCAAGGTCATGTTCAATGAACACGTACTACCGGAACCGGTTGCGGTACACGGTGCCGTTCTCGAAGTTGTTCAAAAATACGTGTACTTCGGGCAGACTTTGCAGTTAGGGAGAAACAACTTTGAGGACGAGGTGAACAGGAGAATTCAGCTGGGTTGGGCAGCATTTGGGAAGCTTCGTCGGGTCTTCTCATCGTCGATCCCACAATGCCTAAAGACGAAAGTCTTCAATGAGTGCGTCCTACCCGTAATGACATACGGAGCCGAAACGTGGACACTTACGGTACGGCTGGTCCACAAGTTCAAAGTCGCTCAGCGTGCTATGGAAAGGTCTATGTTCGGCGTTTCTCTAAGGGACCGTATCAGAAACGAGGTGATCCGGCAGAGAACTAGAGTCATCGACATAGCCCACAGGATTAGCAAGCTGAAGTGGCAGTGGGCTGGCCATATTTGCCATAGAACCGATAACCGTTGGGGTAAACGGGTTCTTGAGTGGAGACCGCGTCTGGGCAAACGTAGTGTAGGACGTCCACAGGCCAGGTGGAGTGATGATTTGCGCAAGACGGCTAGCAGGAGCTGGATGCGAGAAGCCGAGGATCGAACTAAGTGGCGTGCAATTGGAGAGGCCTATGTCCAGCAGTGGACTGCGATAGGCTGATGATGAGTAGAAAAGTTAGAAACATTGACATGTGATTGGCTCATACAGGTTTTTATAATCAATTAATCATTCACATAGAGAATAAATACACTTTCAAAAAGACCCTCAAATTGAATTAAAAAAAATACATACATCCTTATCAAGTTGAACTTTGTGCATTTTCGCCAGTTGTCTAGCCACCAGAGGCCATATGTTCTCATCTGCAACTGTTGTCACATCCAAAGTACGTCCAGGGTAGTATTCATAAGCAAGACCATTTTCAAACACGCCATACAGTTTTGGTGCCATTCCAAGAACATTGAGAGTTCTGATATTTCTAAAATTTCAAAAATGGATTGGAACAAAGAATCTCATTTGTTAATATTTTTATAAGTTTTTTTTGTCTAATAAAGAGTGTACAATGTATTAAGCAAAATTATTTACAAAACTAGATAGGGCAACAAATATCACCAAAAATCAAAGTAGTTCAGTGTTAACAGACATTGCAATTTAAATTAATACTATTCCTAGATGATAATTTAGGACTTACAAACATTTCATTACCTGATTTCTGCAGTTCTATCAATAAATAAATCTGTTTTATTGCCATAGACTCTAACAAGTACTATATCCTTTTCCTGCTCACACTCTATGTATTGGCACGATATTAATTTATTTGTGATGCCATCAGTAAGTAACTGAAAGCATTAGAAAATGTCAAACTGATTGTTCATTTGCATCATTAGTTTACACATTTCTTTACATAAATACATTTGAAAAAATAACTAAGTAATATTTAATTAAAAGAAAATAGGAAGGAGTGTAAATCTATAAAAAATAATATTGAAGATAATTTTTCTTAAAAACTTTACCTTTAATTTAATATTATCTTTAGGCCAATCAGGTCTTAAAGTTTCAAGTAGTGTGAAGACTCCAGTGTTGAGATCATTTTCATCAATCTTTACCGGAACAAATAAATCTTTGGCAAGAGAACATATACACGACATTCTTACACACAACGTTTACGATGATAAATTTTGTACACGACCGTCTGTATAGACAGCGTCCACTACAGTAAAGGTTTAATACGGGACTGACACGGCAAAGAATCGCTCACAAATACTCGCTTCTCACAACAGTGCAAGTATCTGATCGTGACTACAGCAATACTCAAACAAATAATTAAAAAATCTGTTTCTTTACTACCGTATATTAACTGATTTATTTATTTACTTGTTGTATTAGCAAATTCAAGAAGTAATTTAGAATCATGTAACTTCATTTTTTCTTTTTTTGTGTGATATTAATGTGGAGTAACAATAATTTGTATTGAGTCTAATATAAATTACTTTATTTAAGACACTCTGTAATTATTTCTTGCATTCGAATAAAAAACACATTTAATTATAGTATTCACGTATTATATCTATCCTTTGTTTTGTGTCTTTGACATTTCACATTTACCTTCTGAGTTTAGTAAACTGACAAGCTTGACAAATCAATTGGTAAATGATGGTCAAATTGACCTTGATCGAGTCAAGTAAAACTTTAACTTGAATTACATCGACATAAAAAAAGAAAGGCCATTTAACTTTGTGGACAGATTTCAATTCATAATTTAATTCAAGTAATTATACTGAAGGTGTTGGCATTATTTGATAACAGAAAAATATACACTCAAACCACAGATGGAGAAACATTTACCTAATCAGGATTTAGTTAGAAACTGTAAAAACAAAGAACGGCTTTTGTATAATTTGTAATATAATATTGTTAAAGGTTATTTGTAAGTAAAACTCCGAATTTGATATTGGTTTTAATTACAGCTTGAATCGACATAACATAAGTCAGTGTTCCGCAAAGGGTGTGCCGTGGTCATCTGTTGGTATGCCTCGGAAAAATACGGTTATCCCACAAACCTAAATTGACATAGAGAATATAATAGGTCTTTACCTATGAAATTGCCGTTTTGTATGCAATAAGTGAAAGTACTTATTTTTTCAAACTTTTTATTTCTGTTATTCGAAGTAATCACCCATGCAATCGACGCATCTTTGCCAACGCATTGGCAGTTTATTGATGCCCTTCTTGTAAAAATCAGCTGGACGGGAGGCTACTACTACTGCCTCTTGGGAATTGAATTTTTTACCCACTAAAAAGTTGTCTGAATTTTGGAAAAAGTAATAGTCGGTAGGTGCAAAGTCTGGTGAGTATGGCGGATGAGGGAGAGCTTCCAACCCCATCTCTTGCAGCTTGGAGACTGTCTGTTGCGCAGTATGGGGTCGCGCGTTGTCGTGAAGGAGCAGTGGGGACGACCGATTGACCAAAGCTGGTTGCAGATGTGCAAGCTTCTCCATCATTCTCTCCAGTTCTTCACAGTACACATCTGCATTAATGCACATGCCGTTTTGTAAAAAGCTGTGGTGAATCACACCCGCACTAGACCACCAAACAGTGACCATCACCTTTTTAGGGGTCATTTTTGGTTTAGGGCATTGCTTTGGTGCTGAACCAGGGTCTAACCAACTTGCTGAGCGCTTTAGATTGTCGAACAGAATCCATTTTTCGTCGCACGTAACAATTCGTTTCAAAAATCCTTCATTTCTTTGCCTGTTGAGCAGCGCAAGGCAGGTCTCGACGCGTACGTTGCGCTGGCGATCGTTAAGGTCGTGGGGCACCCATCTATCAAGCTTTTTTACCTTGCCAATTTGTCGCAAATGGATCAATATTGTTTTGATGCTTACATTAAAAGCTGCTGCTAGCTCAGCTGTAGATTGAGTTTCGTCAGCTTCCACAATCGCCTTAATTCATTGTTGTTAACCAAAGTCTCCGGACGATCACGAGCTTCATTTTTCAAGTCAACATTTCCAGAACAGAACCGGGAAAACTAATAACGGGTTTTGCGTTCGTTTGTACAGTTCTCTCCGTGAACGTTTTTGATGTTACGTGCCGTTTGTGTCGCGTTGGTGCCACGACGGAACTCATATTCCATAATTACACGAATTTTTAAAGTATCCATTATGACGAAAAATGTTCAAATGTAATGAAAATACAACGCTAATCAAAAAACAAAAGACTGAGTTTGTAAATAGAATGTCATGGTTTTAAAACAAAATTAATTTGAATTTAGAATACAGAGCCATTACAAACTTTTTTTTATTTGAAATGACCAGTACTGAAGAACGGCAATTTCATAGGTAAAGACCTAATAGAAGAAAAATATTTAGGTACACAGATGTTAATTACGCGAAAGCACTAGGGAGGCGTTTTGTTTCGTTCATCTCTACTAAGTGTGGGTTTCTGTGGGAGGGTAGTACCGCCCCGGTCGAGCCGGCCCGTTCGTGCTGAAATCAGCGTAGCTCTACTACCTCACAACTGAAACCTTTAACTGAAATATTTAATAAATTGCAAAAATAACGATAACAATAAATAATTATAGTTAATTCCGATTGTTTTTTATTATTTATAATGGATATAATGGATGGATTAAATTTTGAATAATGGACTTAAGACTTAAATCCAAAAACGAAAGCTGGCCATCACGGGACACCCGGCTAGATATGATATGTGCGAAATATTACTTAAACGATTCTTGGGCTTCTACCCAAGAAACCGTAGGCCATTAGGAGTGCTACAGCGTTTGGCGAGTCCATTCTGGGATAGGAGAGTGCTAGTCCACTCCCTTTTCCTACCTTTTAGGCGTACATCACCTCCTCCCAAAACGAGGCCGTGGATTCCTCTTGGAATCCCTAAAATCCTAGTCTTTCTGTAGTCTGGGAATAGATGATCGTAGGTGAGGTTTCTCAAATTATTATTTTAAAACCATTTGTTATCGGCTATGAAAACAGCCCTATCCGTTCTATCAGCAACAAGACTAAAGAAAGAACAGAATACCTCCGCATTCAAACCAACGAGAATGTATATCGTTGTTTACCTATTTTTCGTAGCTCCGACGGTTCTGGGATACCGATATCAACATAAAAAGTACTTATAATAAGTTGACATTGAGCGAAATAACAAATTGAGTAAATAAAACACGTTTAAATAGTTGCAATATTTATTCACACATTCAGGTTAAGGCACTGCGCAGTCACGTAATCGCGTCACGTCGAGAGCTCTGTTGTAGGATGTTTCATGGAAGTGCGTCGAGCAGACATAGCACATTTTATGTTGAGGGTTTATATTTTCCAAACCAATGATTTCGATCCATTTCTTTCTTAAAATTTTATTTACAGGAAATCTGATGAAGAAAACACCATGTTAACATATTTTTTTATATAATAATATAAGTATCGACACTTTAACTCTACCATCACTATCCTTAATCGTATGTAAACAAATCAAAGTGAAACAAAGCAAATAATACCATTAAGAACCTCAAAAAACTAACAAACGTCTTCGGAAATTATAAAAAGAATATGTTTAATACAATAAACAAAATCGTAAAATATTGAACAATTTCAATGCATTTTTGTACTAACCTGTAAAGAGTCAATATACAATAATTCTTGTTTTTTCTTGCACCAGATTGTTTAATGGAGCACGAAGGCATGATTTTCATGTCTAGGGCAAAGCCTTGGATACATTATAAACAAATTTAAAGCCGTAATTGGCACGAAAACAAAAACAAAATTTCCAACAACAACCGCTTGACAGCAGATCTACCCAATGTACTCTGTGTATTACTGTTTAGCTGTCAAATAGACGCCATTTAAATAGCGATAACTATAGATATTTGAAATCGCATAATGATCGTTCAAACGCATGGATATCGTTTCGTTTGCGTTTGTCAAAAGTGGAACTTGGCTAGCGTTTGTATGGGATTTAGCGTCAAATTTGTAGAAACGAATGGAAACGATCACATTCCATTCCATCACTACGAACAAATGTCAGCTTGGCTAAGACTTTTCTAATGGAACTAAGTCACGTGATCAAAACAAAATATTAGCCAATGACACACGAGAATCTTATGCGTTAACGATTGCAGAAAAACGAACGCTTGCCACTTGGCTAGGGGGGCAGGTACCTATCACGGTAAATACGCAAGGCCCGTGATTGGCCCCGTGATGCATTTTCGCGAACTTCACCTAATCATTTGTCCGTATTTCCTCGCACTCAACATTATAAATAATCAAAAAATTAAAATAATATTATTATTATAATATTATAATATATATTATTATTATATATTATTGGATAATAATAATATAACCTACCTATTCTAAAAATAACACTAAAATTAGGTAAAAGAGAATTGAGTTGTAAGATTCCACCCGAACATACAAGCATAACATATATTGCAAGTTATTTAATACTAGCTGTTGCCCGCGGCTCCGCCCGCGTGTACGTCGGTTATCGCGGCAAATAGTAGCCTATGTGTTATTCTGATGTATAAGCTGTATTACTGTAAAGTTTAATCCAAATCCGTCCAGTAGCGTTTTGCGTGAAGAAGTAACAAACATACACACAAACTTTCGCCTTTATATATTAGTGTGACTAGTTGTTGCCCGCGGCTCCGCCCGCGTGTATGTTAGTTATCGCGGCAAATAGTAGCCTATGTGTTATTCTGATGTATAAGCTATATTACTGTAAAGTTTCACCCAAATCCGGTCAGTAGTTTTTGCGTAAAGAAGTAACAAACATACACACAAACTTTCGCCTTTATATATTAGTGTGATGTGATGTGACAAAAAGCTTGTATTAATACTTCGCACTGGCTTGTTTTATTATTTTCTTTAACATCTGTCATCTAGACATCAACGACAAATTAGATATTTAGGGACTATCGTGTATCTCTCGCTTGTCTGAGATTATTTTTCTAAAACTACATTTTATTTAGCAATTAAAAGAGCAATAACATGGGAAAACATTTCGGAGAATTAGCAGTCATCAGAGGCATTGTTTATTACAAACTATCACCCCACGAACAAAAACCTTTTGCAGGAGCCATTACATTAGGGATACCAAATTTGGTACCAAGGACAATGGCCACCTTATGGACATATCTACCAGGTATTACAACATAACAGAACATTATAAACCTAGCTACCTTTACGGTACACGGCGCAGTTCTGGAAGGTTTCTTTTTATGTTTTAGCTCCCAAAATGACTCTGCTCTGCCTGATGGAAAGACTGAGCAGAATCCAGGAGTGGTGGTCACCATCCTCAATGCAAATGGGGACAATGCAGCATGGTGACCCACACTATGGCGGCCTAGTGAGATGCTTTTTTTATGCTCCGCAATTTTTGTGTTATGTAAATTAAATTCCATCATCATGGTAACTAGTCAAGTCACTGCTACTGACACAGTTTCTTACAATTCATGATGAAATAGATGCATTGAAGTTGATGACAATTACTTAAATAGAAAATTCGGTCGAGCCGACCCAATCAGCCTAAGCATGATGGAGTTTCGCCTGATTTATGGTTTGTTATGAATATGTCACCGTAAGATTGTAAAAATCGTTAGACTATGATCTACCTAGCGAGATTGTAAACTGTCGAAAGATTGTCACCTGTGACATACTGCTTACAATTTAACATACTATTTTTCGTTAGAATTGTATCGAAATAAAACCGTTAAATCACAATCTGTCGCGCGTCGAATTGTCAACTGTCCCTGATTGGTCGGACTAAATAATATGTTAAATTGTAAGCAGTATGTTCCGGTTTAGTCTTTCGACAGTTTACAATCTAGCAATATATGTAGATTACAATCTAACGGTAACAAATACAGTATCGTAGATCACTTTTTAATTGATTTTATTTATATTTACAGTTTTCATCCTAGGTTACGCTACCTACGCTGGAGTTGAAGAGGCGTATCGTCTCTCAAAGAGAAAGGATCCACAAGATTACATGAATGAAGTTGATCCTAATCCTGATCCATGTAAAGAAATAAGAGAGAAAAGAGCAAAAGAAAAACAAGCAAAAAAGTAAAAATAGGCAGTTTTAAATTTTTACATAGTTATTCGTTATTAATGTCTTCAATTATATACAAATAATACAAATTTATTGTATTAGCGTCATCTCTAACATATGTAGGTTGGTGAAATAAAAGATTTGAAAATGTTAAATTAATCATTTACTAAGCTTCAATGCACAAATAACATAGCAACGGTAGAACCACATATTTGCAAATGTAAAACATAGACCAAATTAAACTAGCAGATCGATTGACGCAATCTTTTTGCAACTTATAGTTGATTCTGTGCACTTCAAATTTGTCCCGCTCACTGTCTCACCAACACGAAATCACTTATTATTGAAAACGGTACAATGTGCGATGAATAGCAAAATTATACATTTTAATTAAGTAAAGAAAGATTGTTCAAAAAAGTTTTATACAAAATTGCTTCTTTATATAAAGATCAAAGTCTTAAGCAGATGTGAATATAAGAAAAAAAATTATACCACTAGATCTTAGCGCCCTAGCCAATGAGGCAGGTACGGAATGTTTGAACGCACTGAAACAAGTGATCTTGGTATTAAATGCAACTCAATCGCTTAAGACATTCGATTCCAATGACGGTAATTATAGATTGTGAGATCTCATGGTCAAAGAGCGAAAAGGTATCCAAGTAATAGGAATTTTAGTCTTGCAGAGCAAAGGTAAATTTTATTCTCACCACAATATAGCAGCGTATGTATCACTCACGAACTCTCGCTGTTCCGAGATTTCAAAAAGATTTTCTTTCTTCTCGGTAATATTATTCGAGTTGCATCTACAAGCGCTCCATATTTTGATGATCGAGTAAACATTCGTTTGTGGTTTACTTGATGATACGATTGACTGCTGCATCAGACGGCATCAGTCATGCGTTGTTAACGCTAAGTGGAGTTGGCAGAGAATAAGTTTGAGCATGCGAGGGTATTATGAGCTTTTGAGTTTACTCTTCTGATCATTACACCAGGCCGGATAGTAAAACTTAGTAACTATAGCATATTTTTATGTAGAAACTTGTTCGCCTTATACAACACCAGAGATAACTCGTAAATTAGTTTATGCAAATTACGTTTAACCAATATTTCAACAATATTGAATTTAGCTTGTAAGTTGTCATAAGTACACAACACAGAAATATTTTTTACATTTAATGTATTTGAAAATGATGTCCCCCATTCCAGTATCTTACGGACGTGTTTTACAGTTGATTTGTAACATAATTGTATGAAAAAATATACATTTTAGACTATGGGCCCGTGTCGAAAATTAATGGGTCATCTGGACCACCAGGAGACCTTTTTAAAAAGATACAGGGGCATAAAACAATAACATTCAGCACTATGCCGTCACTTGTAAGCTGTCGAACTGAGTACAGGTGAAGGGGAGGTGGAAGCAACCCTCGATTTTTCTCCCTTGTCACATGATTTTTGTGAGTTGCGGAATAATGTATTAAGAGGTATTGAAATTGTATGGAACCGATGCCGTACAAAATAGTGCGCCACAAATTTGGATTTATTTTTTGATTTCCAGGCGCTTCGCTCGGTCAATTTGGTCATTTGATTTTGTACGGCATCGCTTCCATACAATTTCAATACCTGTTCCATTAATCCATTATTCCGCAACGCCGTACAATAATCATGAGACAAGGGAGAAAAATCGAGGGTTGCTACCACGTCCCCTTCACCAGTACTCAGTTGGACAGCTTACAAGTGACGACATAGTGCTGAATGTTATTTTTTATGCCCCTGTATCATTTAAAAAAGGTCTCCTGGTGGTTCACATGACCAATCAACTTTCGACATGGGCTTGTAGTCCATTTATCATATTGTATGGATTCTTAATAAAATTCGATTTCTCTTGGATGCTATCATCAGATCCGGGCCTATTAATGCTGAGCAACTCATGGTGGCGGCCTCCACAAAACGTACACATGATTGCCCCTAGTGCAATCCCATATGCAATTTACTGCATAGTGCAATCCAATAAATGGGGACACAGGCACAAACTATAGTAACTATAGTATTTTTTCATGTAGAAACTTGTTCACCTTATACAACACCAGAGATAACTTGTAAATTAGTTTAAGTAATGTAAGTACACAACACAGATTTTGTTTTACATTTAATGTATTTTAAAATGATGTCCCCCATTCCAGTATCTTAAGGACGTATTTACAGTTGACTTGTAACATAATTGTATGAAAAAAGATAATCATATTGTATGGATTCTTAAAAATAATGTTCAAAGTCATATACACTTTGAACATTATTTTTAAGAATCCATCGTAAAAATCAAAAATGCTAACAGAAAAAGTATGAGGGTTTCGGAATATCTTATATCTTCGGAATACCTGCAAAATAAACTACGACTGTCAATACGTCCTCGGTTAGTGTGTCAATAGAAGTTTTTTTTCATCTACAGAACACAGTATACGGCAGCTCTAGGTTAACCACTTGTATACTTACGTATTGGTATACGTAAGTGTCTCTGGTCATTCTATGGACTAGTAAAAATTCAGCAATATTCCATAACATTCTAGGGACACAATGTGGTAATTTTTATTTGAGTGTAACTTACACAATCACCAGTTGTGATTAAACTCGAAAATTTTAGTACAGCATTAATTAATTTTAGCCGTTTCTTAAAGAAACATTAAACAAATAACTCACAAAAAAATTATCTGGAGCAGTACACCAGATAAAATTTAAAATGTGTATTTTCTTATGTGAGTAAACTCGGAAAAGTTTAAGTAGTAAAATAAAAAACATCATTACATCCGATTCCATCCTAGAATATATTGATGTGCTCACATTAATTTATTGGCTATACTATATTTCATTACTAAATACAATTTTATCACATTAAATAAATAAAATTGTCTGATACAGCACAAAAAAATGCATTTCAGTAAGTGTACAATATGTAACGTACTATTACTGGGGTTATACATATTATACTGAGAATTTAAATACTCGTTATTAGCCAGGAAACAGATAATTAAATGTAGCGTAATACAAAAAAGACAAAAAGTCATTCCAATATTTCAATAAAAATAAATATTCACTATTAATTTAACCGAGTATTCCTATAGTGCGGACAACAAGGTTTCATCATAACACTAAGTAATGACCCTGTACCATCTATTCTCAAACAATTTAGTTCTATTACCTTCATTTTAACGGTTACAATATTTCTGAAGTGATGTAGTGTCTATTGGGTAATTACTTAGTACTATGATACAGTATTATGTGCAAAAAGTATTAGGTGTTATTCATTCAACATCCATTTGCTCTTGTGTTTGTTGAGCATCACTGGGCGTGGTCTCCGGCTGTCCATCACCCGCTGTGGGGTTGGCTGGCGGTGGGGTTTTTTCTTTAGGTTTTGGTTTGTTTAAGATGGGGTTAACAATATTTTCGAAGCTCTGAAAATTATATAGAAATGTTTAAGTATTTTGTTTCGATTGTCCATGGGGGCCGTT
This sequence comes from Diaphora mendica, assembly GCA_949125395.1. Classification (NCBI taxonomy): domain Eukaryota; kingdom Metazoa; phylum Arthropoda; class Insecta; order Lepidoptera; family Erebidae; genus Diaphora; species Diaphora mendica. Next base: position 34,110,135 of record OX421310.1, on the reverse strand, counting down.
CAAGTATTACGTAAGCAGATTTTTTACAATTATTTACCCCCCATCCCCCTTGTCAGCAAAAGTAAGCAAAGCCCTAACCCCCCCCCCCCCGCTCCATGCTTACGTAAACATTGTTACATAAGCATTTTTTTTGCTTAACATATTAACAACATGTGAGCCAACTTACTGGCCAGCTGATCCCAACAAAACGACCGATTTGATAGATTTTTATCACAAAAGATATGTCAGGATTGTATACACACATAGAATCCTGCTTGGACGGATCATACACCGGTGCAGCGGTGATCACTACACTCACTAAAAACGAAACGGAACGCTATACAATCGTAAAACTGGTTGGGAAACTTTTCGGCAATTTATAGAGGATAATGCTAATCTACACATCCTACTTAAAACAAAAGAAGCTTTTTACACAACAAATCTTATTGAAAAAGCTGCTTGGATGTCTACTTCCAATATTAAGTATGGAACTCAAAACCGAGACTCCACTTTGGAAATTCGGGAAATGATAACTGTAAAACAGAGGTTAAGGCAACAGTTGCACACAAGCAGGAACGCACACGATAAACGTGGAAGAGCCTCGCTTCGGCATGAATGGGCCGGTCTGACCGGTGAGATACTACGGCCTCACAGAAAAGCGGTGTGAAAGAGCGCCTGCGCTGTGTTTCACCGAGTGAGTGAGGATACCGAAAGCCCATATCCCAATCTCTCCCCATCCCCCAAAGGCTGGCAACGCACTTGTGACACCCCTGGTGTTGCGAGTGTCCATGGGCGGTGGTAATCGCTTACCATCGGGCGATACGTCTGCTCGTTTGTCGAGTATGGCACAAGGGTCTCCTGAGTAAACTTAAAATGTGCTTCTTATTTAGAAGATCGGGTGTTCCAAGTTAGGTCTGGAAACTGCCTATCATTGTTCTATTCCATAGAGGCGGGAGCGCCTCTAGTTTCTGTACTGGCACTTATTCTGTACACAGTGCTCAAACTTAGGTTTTACTATAACCTGCGCTGATGACACCACGGTTTTATCTTGTGACGTGGATCGGACTGCGGCATCAACAAAACTCCAAAATCACCTAGATGAGATTGGAACATTAACGTTATACGTATAATGTAACAGTAACTTAACGTATACATTATTTGTGGGAATCCCCAAAAATGTGTTTCGTTTTCAAACATTGTCAATGTGTGGGTTGCCTTCAATGTGTAAAAAAGTAAATAAATACTGCTTACGTAATCACCATCTAGACCCCCCCGCCCCCCATGTCATCAAAAATAAGCAAAGCAGTTACCCCCCCGCACCCCTATAGTGTTTACGTAATACTTGAACGACCACATGCTACGAATTTAGCAAATCATTAAATTGGAGAGCAGTTTGCTATATTCGTCGCATACGACGCCATAGTTTCAACTGGGTGCTTTTTTAATTTTAAAATAGAAAATTTTCGAGACTTGTTTATTTTAACAAAAACAAAAACCGACTTCAAGATTCGACTCTATTTCTCTTGGATGCCATTATCAGATCTTAGTGTCCTTATCATGGTACCTTGGTAATGGTAATGGTACCATGGTACCTTATCATTAGGATATCTCCTTTCCATTAAAAAATTAATCATCAAAATCGGTTCATAAACGACGAAGTTATCCGCGAACACACAAAAAAAAATATACGGTCGAATTGAGAACCTCCTCCTTTTTAACCGACTTCCAAAAGGAGGAGGTTCTCAATTTCATTGGTTTTTTTTTTATGTATGTACATTGATTACTCCGTCATTTGAAGTCGGTTAGTAAATATAAAAATGGGTATCAAGTTTGCAGAAATTTATCAGTTGTGGTGTTTTTTCTGTTGCCCTATGTAGGTCTTAGTTCAAAGCATTATTAGTATTACGGTCTATAAAAATACCTGTTTTTCTTGACGAATCTGGTGAATGGTATGCTGAGGAGGTTGGTGGCGTGGTGTGTGAGCAAGAGTCTGGCGAGCGGTCTCAAGCCAGTTTAAGGCATTCTTTGCTGCTTCCGACACTTTCTGGATGTCACTATCAGATAAGTGAGAATACTTAACATCACCAGCCCTGGAACAAATTATGAAAAGGATATTATTACAAAATATTCAAATTTTGTCTACAAACCACCCCTTTAAATAGTTTTGCGAGTAGTTAGTATAAATACTTGATATTTTCTTAGTTAACATAAGTGATACAAGTTTCGGGGACCATTTTCCATTTTAATTAAGATGCGTTAAAAATAGATAATAAACATAAATATCTACTTACTTATATTGATCAACGCCTTTGTTAGCCAACTGAATCGATAGAGCAAAATCATCTAATGCACCTGGGCGGAGTTCGAATTCCAGACGGCGCTGTTTGATTGGCTCCCCTTCAGTTCGTAACTCAGATAATTTATCGCTATATACCTGAAAAATAAGTAACCATTATATATTATACTATATATACATATACTATATATATATAAACCATATATTATATACAATTGTTTAAAAAAGTCTACACTAAAAAATTTTGGTGGACTGCCCTTTATGGATTACTAGCTGACCCACGCAACGTCGTAAAATTTTCCCCCGTTTTTGTAACATTCTTTATTGGTGCTCCGCTCCTATTGGTCAGGGTGATGATATATAGCCTTCCTCAATAAATGTACTATCCAACACTGAAAGAAATTTTGAAATCGGACCAGCGGTTCCTGAGATTAGCGCGTTCAAACAAACAAACTCTTCAGCTTTATAATATTAGTATAGATGAATCAATCATCACAGTGATCAAGGTCCAAGTGACGATCGAGTAGATATGAAATAACTTACACTATGGCCCTTTGATGGTGATTCACTTTGTATGTGACAAATACAGATTCAGTAGCAGATTTCTACAGACAGTTTGCAACAAAAACGTAGCTGTGATTAAAATATATATAAAACAAAGTATTACCTGTCTATGCTGGTCTTCACCTTCATCATACAACCACTGCTCCAGGCTGTCAAGTTGGTTAACAAGCCGACTACGGTGATCGTCAGCTACGAAGTCATGCAAGGAATCACCCTCTGACAACTTTCCACGTAATTCGTATACATACTCTTCTAAAGCATTACGTGCATCTGCTCGCTCCTTCTCTTGTCTATCCTGGGCCTGCATTTTACCCTACAAGCAAGAATATACACATGTTACACGAAAAGTTTCTAAAATAACTTTATATCTTATTCTAGAGGCCACAGATCTGAAATACTTTGTAATGTGTAAAGATAAATACAGTGTAAGTAATAATTACCTCTTGTTCCATATAGGTGTTGAGTTCATGTTTTGAATACCCATGTGTTTGAGCATCAATGGGCAGTTCAATTGTCTTAACGATAACCTTCTTCTTTTCTTTTGCTTTATCCTTTTTGTCATCATTGTGTTCCTGAAAGTGAGTGCTCAAGTTCAAATAATTGAAATGAAAATATCTCCCCACCACCATCACTGCTTGTTCACAATATAAACAAATTACATTGTACAACTATATTCAACATTATAAGATAATATCCATTCAAAGTCCAAGCAGTGAGGTGACCCATTTGCATATATTACAAAAATAAAATTTCAATAAAATTATTTAATGTAACATAAATGTCTTAACTTCTCCATATTCCAAGGTTTCTGTAGAACGAAAAAAAAAACAAAAATAAAAAAACTCCAACTTGATATAAACATGCGTGGACACAGATAAGTCTAAACGAATAAAAACAAGTTGCAAAGAGGCAAGAGGTGTTACAAAGACCTCATAAAATCATTAATTAGTGCAAATGGGACCTCAATAAGAGGGTGGGGACGAAACAGATTTTAGTGATGTCTGCTGCCAATATAATTAAAAAACAAAGTGAGAGTTGTTAGAGTAAGTAACCAATACATGTTAGAAATCAAGAAGTTAAGCTGACGGCGGGCAACAAACAGCACGGGATGTGGACACACGCTCTACCGACACGTACCCCGCCAAACCACGATCCTACTTTCTGTGTCCACGATTGTTTTTGCTGAGGCTCCCCCTTCATTTCGTCGTCTCTCACCTCTTGGTTCTCAGGGCCATTTTGCTGGTCTACATTGGCACCGTTCGTATCCATGGCTGCGTCCTGGCCTTGGGCATTGTCAGTAGTGTTCTCCATCTCTATAGATTCATTCTGAGCGTCTTGTTTCTTTTCAACTAGCGAAGCGGACGCCACCGTTATGATACCATGAATGTTCACTCTAACTTTTAGTTTCACTTTCTGCGATTCTCCCTCGGATGTCGGCTGGACATCTTTGATCTGCCATTGCCCTGTAATCGATTAAAAATTAAATAGAATGAACGTATTTACATACAATTTCGATTCATGAAAAAAACAAGTTAAGAATACACACCAATGAATTGATCAGGGAAGGGAATCTGATCAGAATAGTAAGCGCGTACAGAAAAAGGTTCCTTTCTGTAAAACGTTAACATCTTGGAGAATGGAGCTGCATGGAAGGCAGGAAATACCTGAAACCGATGATAAAAATGAAGCGTCAAGCATATATGTATTTATATCACTTTTCTAGTACCCGTAACACAAACACTGCTTAGATTGGGACTGATATTTATTTGTAGGCAGTATATAGTATTGATGGGTGGCTCACCTCCATGTCACCGTCCTCTCCCTTGGCGGCGTCCCAGGCCAGGCGTACGGCGTAGGGCTGTACGTCGGCCATGCTGAACTCTCGCACGCGCACGGCCGGGCTCAGCATAGCGCACTGCAGAGCGCATCCGCGGGCCACGGCCTCGTCCTGACACACGCACATCATTCCTTTACATTGTGCCTCTCAACATAACTATTGCTTATGTAATAAGCTAACCAATAGAAAACATTAAATCTACAACTAAACACAAACCTATTTACACATGATATCAAACCTCTTGAAAGAAAAAAATACATCTGGGAGATATGGTCAATATTAAATTAATCATTTTAAAATGAATCATTTGGACGAATCTAGTAAGTAAGGTCCAACTAATACTACTGATTGGACACCTACCCTACCAATTCTGAATTATTTATGGCAGTCTACTTGTGGCAGTGTTACTAAATTTATTAGATTAATTTCACTAGCTGATGAGTGGTCTTACTGAACATCATTCACTCAGCATTATGCTAAACAGTATGTCCTGACAACTGACTTTCCTAAAATGACATTGAAGATGATTCTTATGCATTAAAATGTGTATAGTTTTAACTTTTTTGCTCATAAAGAGTATACCCACTGAATTAGTAACAATCATTGACCTGAATGTTCTTCCTAGAAGTTAAAAGTCTTACCTGATTCAAAGTTGTTGATGCATGTTTGTTGAATACTTGTTCAATCAAACTTTTCACAGCTGGGATTCTTGTAGATCCACCAACAATCTCAACTGAATGGATGTCTTCCGGTCTTAGTTCTAAAAATAGAAGAAAGCATTAAAATTAATTGCTTTGTACACTTCTCATAATCGATACTAATATTAAAGCTAAAGAATAGGGTATTTCACAAGAAAAAATCCTAAAATATATTATTGCAATTGCCTTAGGCAAAAACCAGTCGGAAAATGTTAGTTTTAGTTCATAAAATAATAAAATATTTTTCATAATTTATTTCAAAGTTTTCAGTTTTTTTAATCTGTTCTATAACACCATGAAATAGTAGCAGCCATGTTATTACGTCACACCGCTTTGTAAGTACACTAAAGTGTCAACTGATCAGCTTAAGCTTTAGATTTTTATTCATGTCATCCACATATTACAAAGCGAACTGACGTCATTACCACAGAAATTTGAAAATGTAAAATTTTAATGCATTTTTATGGCACTTATTGATTGAATAAAAAAAAATGAGTTTTTTTTCGGTGGTTTAATAGCACTATAGGATCTAATTAATATACTTTTCAAAAAAATTGTGTAACTATTTGTTTGGTTTCACACAGTCAACTTAGGAACTAAGGTTCGAATAGAATACTCATTTATGGAAGAAACCATGGCAGTGTTCACTGATTATCAGTATCTATCTGCTTGATAGCTCCATACATACAAGAGTACAATATACTCACTAGCATTGTGTAAAATAGCTCTTAGAGCTCTTTCCAGACGTGTGAATGTCTCAGCACATATCTGCTCCATTTGAGAGCGCTGCAAGTCACCAGAAACATCGCGTTCTTCCATAAAGCACTCAACATTAATCGGTAATCTAGTACTGTTGGCAGACATCTGCTTCTTCAATTTCTCTACCTCCTGTAGTAACCGTAAGAAGGCCCTGAAAATGGATTTAAACAAAATGATGAATTATCAGTAATGTGTTCATCATCATAGACTGATAAAAGTCACTAATTTTACCTGACTATGGCAAAGCCAAAGGAGGGTTATGATTTTGTTCTAGTCTCAGAAAAAAAAAACAGTTGAAAAAAGCTACACTTCTACGTTGATTACAAAAAACTGACAGGTGAGAATAAAACTGAGCTAGTAAATAATACCTTTGATTTTTTCTTGCATCCAACTTATATTTAGTTATAAATTCTTGACAGAAATAATCAGCTAGGGCCATATCAATGTCTCTGCCTCCACACTGAGGGTCTGATGATGTTGCCAGCACACGTAACTTGCCTTTATTGAATGCACAGGCAGACACCTAGAGTAATAAATCACAAATAAATACATGCCTTAAGGTTTACAAGGAATATTTTTATAGGAGATGTGCAAATTTATATGTAAGCTATATAAGAATAATTACTTTACTCTATAATAGCTCTATTTCATACTGTTCTTTCAAACCATATAAATTAAAGTAGACACAGTACATTTACTTAAAGATACTTAGTTCAAAAATTAATTCTAATTCTTTTATCAAGTTACCTGCAGGGAGCTGTGACCAAAGTCAACAAAGACAACATTCTTAGGCTTCTCTTCAGGGGCGGGCAGGTCTTGTTTATAAATACCGTAAGCTAAGGCAGTTGCAGTAGTCTCATTCATTAGGCGCAATACATTTAGTCCTGAAAATAGATGCAAATTGATGTATTACAATGGAAGTTTAAAAATCTAGTTCATAAGATGTCTGTTTACTTACCAGCTATACTAGCAGCGTCTAATAAAGCATTTCTCTCAGCATTAGTGAAATAACTAGGCACAGATATTACACAGTCATTGATTGGAGTCTGCAGTGCATTGACAGCAATTTCCTTCAGTTTTGTGAATAACATGGCTGTTATCTGTAATTAAACATTTCTTTTATAATACTAAGTTACTACTGCTAGACATAAGTGTCTCCAATTGCACATCACTTGGTTCGATCCACTGCCTCTAGATGTACTAGTTAGACACAAATTGGTAAGTTTTCTAAATAGAAAAATTTATCTGATATGGTAATTACTAGAATAAATAAAATATTCTTCATGAAATTATACAGCTTGCATTCTTATTATGTTATCATTGTTGTCAACAGTCTTTAACAGTCTACTACTGGATACATCTGCCTCTCTGTAGAAAGGAGGCAGAAGTACTAGTGAAGCTTCATCTAACTAGAAACATTAATTTGATAAGATGATTACTGGAATCAACAACTTTGATAATCTCAATTGAATTATTCTTCATGAAATTAAATAGTTTACAGTCGTATAGTATTCTCATAATCTTCAATAGCTTCTATTGTTGAACATAGTCCTCTAAATAGAAAGGAGACAGATGAAATAGATAAACAGAAATTGTTAAAGCTTTTTCTAACTAGAAAAATTAATCTAATAAGATTATTACTAAAACAAGTTCGGTCTTAAAATCTTTTTACACTTAATAAAATATTTTGATCTAGTTTCAGATAAATTTGATATCATGTTAATGACAAAATAGATTAATGAACTTTTTTTAGGATCATCTAAGAATTCAACATAGACATTTATAACTGTCTTGTTTTGCAGGCGGCTCCATCTGCATGTTGTTTATCACAGAAAACAGTAGCCTATATTCTTCCTGAAATATCAAAGTAGCTCCATTAAAAATTTCTTAAAAATTAGTGCCATGCCGTGAAAGTGTAAACAGAGACAGAGTTACTTTCAAATATATGATACTAGTAAGAATGTCTTTGATCATCTTAGAAAAAAATTAACATCCATAAAAAAATACATGGTGGAATATAGAACCTCCTCCTTTTTTGAAGTTGGTTAAAAAGAAATGTGTACTGAAAAACTACTAAGTATAAACATACCTGTTCTGGGCTGAACACATTATCTTCACCAAGATAGTTAACTCTTATACCAATACCACCATCAGGCCTTTGTTCAACCTTGAATGGGAAATGTTTTAATTCTTTTTGAATATGGGGGTCATTAAATTTTCTACCTAACAGTCTCTTGAAGCCAAACACAGTGTTTTTCATATTTGTAACCATTTGATTTTTGGCAGCCACACCTAATATACGATTCTTTTGGGAGAATGCCACACATGATCTGGAAATAAAAAATAATAGATAACATTATCTAACATGTGGTGTAAAGTTTAAAGTTGTGGTTAAAACAGGAAACATGTGATTGATTTTTTACAAGAATTAGAATTTTATAACAAAAAAACAAGACAAGGTTAGAAGCAGAAATCTATTTTAATTATTTTTTAAATGTAATGCCTAGCCTTTTAACATAATGAAGACATCACTTTATATGGATGACTAAGAATAATTTATAATTCTTATTGGAAGTACAATAATAGCAATTACCTAATGTTTCATATGTAATTTCCAAAACCTAAGAAACTAATCCAACCAATTATGTTAGTTTAGTGTACTAAACTGTCATCTAAATGTGTAACTAACCTAGATTATTTTAACATTATTACTGTACATATTAAAATATAGAACTGGAATAACAGCTAATTATACAAATAGATTAATTTGTATGGAATTATTGGATCATTTGCTCCTATTTTATATCTCAGTCTCAACGTTCTTTACAGCATTATTGCCACATAAGGTTCGAACATGACAAGCAAATAAATCTGCTGTCCAACGGTGGATTTATTATTGTCAATGATAGACACATGAGAGAAAATATTTATTGTTTTGTACTAAATACGCAACATACAACATAAATGATACTTACGGAGTACCCCGAAGGCTATAATCGTTGGCTATTGTTTCAATCCCACCTGCTTTAGCCACAGCGATATAACATGATTCATTTCCGAAATCAATACCGATGACGGACATAGCAGCCATTGCTAACAGAAATTTCTTTCAATTTAAAACAAGAACAGTTAAATCTTGCCTATTTTCCGAATCACACCAACAGACAAAACACGTTGCTGAAGTCGACAATCGATCAATCTATCTTACAAATGCCGCTCTACTGCCGCATATTTCCTTCATTCGTGATCGTGATCGTAGCCGAATTTTCTAGAAGTGTGGTCAATAGTGATGTGATAGCCACTGATAGCCATGGGTTACAATGACAATTATTGTGGTAGGCGATTCATGGATTTTCAATTTTGAATTCGATTGGAGTTATTTTTACTACACATTTTTAGACTATTTGTTAAAACTGGAGATGATCTGGGGGACAAACTGTGACCAATTTGATCTCCTTTTATTTTTAGGTCAGTGTCTTTAAACTTTTCTCTTAAAATTGTTGTATCGTGAATTCGTGACTATTCATGACTATTTAATTACAGTGAATGACAGTGAATCTTTAACTAAAATGATGTAATCGATTTTAGGCATTTGTTATTTTTACAGTACATATTTGAATTGAAATTATTCAAAATGTTAAAAATTGACTATGAGTGTAAAGGGATCACTCTCACTCACACTCACATACATACATGGAGAGAGCGCTGAACGAGCGGAAAGCGTGATCGAATTAGAGAGAGAGAGAGACTGAGTTTAGTTAGAGTCTGTCTCTCCTACGGAAGCTTCCGATTGGTGGACGCACATACCAATTTGCATGACTGATTTGGTGGGAAATACACCAACCAATCAGAAGCTTGCGTGAGAGAGACAGACGCTAACCAAACTCAGTTTCTCTATTTCTCTACTCGGATCACGCTTTCCGCCCGTTCAGAAGCCTCTCTGAATATATATGCTCTAAGGCTAACTCACATTGCTTGTTTTTTTTATCAAATTGTTTTTATTTTACGCGGTAACACTGGGAGGAGGTCACCTTCAGCTTCTCTATACCTGTTGTAAAACTGACGTTTCGCTTAGCTATTCTATCTATATTTTTGTCATAAGTTGCCTCATTGTTCTGTTCACGCTCTATAAAAGTGATTTTATTATCAAGTTTTTAGGACTTTACTTCAGTATGAGTGGTGAACCCCAAGCAAAGCGGACCAAAATGAGTGCCCTCGATCAACTCAAGCAATATAGCACGGTGGTCGCCGACACCGGCGACTTTGAAGGTTATCATCGTCAATCTGTATAATAACTCTTTTTTGTTAGTTTTATGTAATTAAATTGTATTTAATATGTCTCTGATTCAGGTATCTTGGACTTAAAAAATATTTTTCAAATAATTAAAGTGTAGTATTACTTGACTAAAAATATTGAAACATTGTTTAAGTATATCGAACTATCGTTTTGATCATTAACATAAATTGATACCTATCTCAGTAATAAGGTCTTACTTGAGGTCAACTACTCTAGTCACACAATGACAATGTTATAGTTACGCGAATAGTTTTTATCTTTTATTGATGTTGTGAAAATATTACATCTTTATATATATAATTCTTCTGTGAGTGTGTATGTCACTGAACTTCTCTCAAACGACTGGACCGATTTTGATGAAATTTTTTGTGTGTTCAAGGGGATCTGGGAATGGTTTAGATTCACAAAAACGTAAACGATGTTACGTGGGTCAGCTAGTTTCTTTATAAAATACATACACTGTTTCTACTCTGCTAATTGTGGTTTCGTAATAACATCTTGTTCTATGGTACAATAGTATTGCTACAAAATAATAATTTATCCGATTGTACAAGAAGAGGTCAATGGTTAAATGTAACATAATATATGAGTAAATTGAAACTTATTGGAATATATTCAATTTACTGTTGACCATGTATCCAAACCAATGGACCTTTAGATGATATATGAAAAAAAAAGGTTTTCCTTAACATTGATCTTACCATTATTGAAGCTGTGTAATACTATATACAAATTTCTGTAATTGAAAGTTTAGTTTGATTATACATCAGAAAAAAAAATGTAATTAGGTTGAAATAGTTTTAAAATTACAATTAAATCAACTTCTTTAAACTTACAACTACTGCCTGGTATTAATATATTTGGAATTGGAATTTGGGACTTGTGGCTAAGTAGTACCTAACTGAGTTGTGAAGGTCATAGTTGTCTCTCGTAGATTAACTTTTATGTACATAATTGGAATCTTATCACACTTCACACTAATATATAAAGGCGAAAGTTTGTGTGTATGTATGTTATGTCTTCAGGCAAAAACTACTGAACGGATTTGGATGAATCTTTACAGCAATGTAGCTTATATATCAGAATAACACATAGGCTACTATTTGTCACGATAATCGATATACACACGGGCGGAGCCGTGGGCAACAGCTAGTGTTAAATATATTGCACTTCTGACTCAGTACACTCACTCAATACACTTCAAATAAGTGTATTGAGTGAGTCTATGTCTTAAATAAAAAAATATTACCATAAGAATGACTTCCGGTGTTAGTTTTGCAATTTTTGTAGCTCCAAAAAAACTTGTTGTAAATTTTGTTTGGAGCTTTTATTTAAACTTACACTTTACACTTATAAAATTGATGTTATTCAAACATCAATTTTATAAGTGCCAAAATCAATTCTTTTAGTAATCTTGTTATAAAATAAAATTCTCAGTGTAAATGAATTTGTTTTCATAGCAATGAAGGAGTACAAACCAACAGATGCAACAACTAATCCGAGTTTAATCTTGTCTGCTGCTGGAATGGAGCAGTACCAACATTTACTTGACAAAGCAGTTAAATATGCAAAGGAAGTTGGCAGGTATGTTATTTCAGTGGTTAAAAGCAGTGTTAGTTGTGATTTAAATCAGGTATTATAATTTAAATATCCTATAAATCAATTAAAGTCATACCTATGTTCATAGATTTATAAACCCTAACAACAATCTCAATATCGCCATAATAATATCATAATGTTGGGTCTTAGTAATGTATTATGTTAGGCCTCCTACACACCATGCCCAAGGTGTGGCCGGCGGGCTTAGGGTGCGCGGGTATGCCACAGTAGACTGCAGAGTAACATTTCAGCAGCAAGACTGGCGCTATAGTCATCCGCTGGCATGGTGTGTAGGAGTTATTAAATAATCATTTTTGGATCATAATTCTATTTTATTTGTCAAAAGACAATATTTATATTCTATAGGTATTTAAATAAACATGTTAAAAGTTATCTAAATAAAGTAATACAAGCAACTCAACAATGTTAACTCTTAAGGTTTCTATAAAGTTGATGACAGTAACAAATATAATGCAATCTATAACTAAACAAATGTCATTATTTCTACAATAACATAACAGGCACAGTATAAAAATGGACAGTATGGAAACTAAGCCTAGTTGAGGACATAATTACCTACGATCCATTGAAGCAATAGGGTTGTAACTTTTGTTTTTGAAATATATATAGTATTCTTTTGTTCTTTAGTGATCTATCAATCGAATTTAAATATCTAGCTTACAAATTCAAATTTAAATAGTTAATCTCATGGCATCTGTTAATCTCAGCAAAAGACAATACTATTGGGAAACAACGACAGGGTAATAAGAAACCGATTTTGTTTATTTCTTCGTAAATTAGTTCAGCTACTTTGCAGTTAATGTGTTCTTTTTTAAAGCAACAACGAAAATTTTCATCCAGTTTCAGTACAACTAGTAAGCTTCGGTCAGTATCTTTAACAATATAAACTTATTTATATAAGTTTATAAGAGATAATGATCGTTTATAATTATTTATAAACGATCATTATCTCTTATTATCCATCTTTATAAACTTTAACGTGACCACTCGCCTTGATGCGGCACTCACTGCTGAGAGCACCGCGACAACCACTTATTTGTCTCGTCGGTGCGCATGTTTGTGTGAGTGTGCCGTTTCGAGCGTTTGTAGGTAGTTTCCATACTGTTCATATTTATACTGTGTAACAGGTATATATGTCTGATGTAAGCTTTGATTTATCAAAAAACAAACATTGGTACATGCTACATAAATAAATTATTTTATGCATTTTGACTGATACCATATTCAATGACATTTATAGAAAAGTACTAGCTGTCCCGGTGATCTTATTGTCATTTGTTGTTCCGTACTTTATGACCTGTTCTCATACTTACAAAAAATTATTGAAATCGGTTGAGCACTTTCAGAGGAGTGCAACCATAAAACCCATGGCCATGGTAATATTCTATTACTGTGACAGTAGATATATATATATTAGAAAAACGAGTTCAGAAAATATTGGAGAAAAAAAAAATGGACTGGAGCTAGGTGATTATTTTAAGTAGGTAGAGTATATTGAATATCATCTCTAATAATTTTGTGTTTATTTCAGCACAGTTGATGAACAAATTGCAGAGACACTGGACATGCTGAGTGTTTTGTTTGGCTGCGAAATACTGAAGATTATTCCTGGCAGAGTTTCAGTAGAAATCGACGCAAGGTAATTTATATTATGTGTAATACTGAATACTGCCTCACTTTGTAGACTTCATACGGACTCGCGCACGGATGGTTCCATACAAACTTTAAGTTAGTCTGGTCAGTTAATTGCGTGCAGTTATTTGCGTTGCGTTGGTTTAGATTTAGAACAAAGAACGCGCTCATCGTGACGATCGACTTGATGTAGAGATAAACACACACTAGGCCCTCTTCCCTTCACTCTGTACTGTATTACTTAATTTTATTAAACGAATTACTTTTTATATTTAAAAGACAACTCCCGCTTTAGGAAAACACACCTGTGTATCGGGGGACCTTACAAACATACATGAAATGGACACAAAGAACACCCAGACTCAGAACAACAATTTGTGAAACACTAATTATCTTCCCATGTGGGATTTGAACCCACAATACTTGGCGCATGGTAGGAAGCGGCGAAACCAATTGCCTAACCGTGCAGTTAATTAATTAAAGTATGATTTAATATGTACCTTTCAGATTGTCATTTGATAAGGATGCCAGTATTTCAAAGGCTATCAAATTGTGTGATATGTTTGCTGAACATGGAATAAAAAAGGAACGCATTCTTATTAAGTTAGCATCTACATGGGAAGGAATACAAGCTGCTAAGTAAGTTTAACCAGCAGATATTAAAAATTATTAGATTCTTTTAAAATAACAATTTTATAAAATCTATAAAGACAACATTAACTTATACCTAATATTTGTTTATAGAATTATTTATAATTATCAGTCTGTTTGTAATTTCAAATTAACAGCTTTTTACTAAAAGTTTAGGTTAATATACCGACGGTACTCACATAAAAAAAAATGTGTTGGTTTCATTTAATCTCTGGAACGGTGGGACTGATTTTGACAGGACTATAACTGGCAGATAGGTGATGATAAAAAAAGTAATTTAGGCAACTTGTTTAGACTAGCTTTGCCCCGCGGCGTTACCCGGTTTCGGTGTGGCTCATCTAGTTTCTAGTTTTCAATATATTCTGCCAAATGCATTTTTTTATTTTGTTTAAAATATAAAGATAATATAATAAATTGTAACTCGAACATAATTTAACAACTGCATCTGTTCTTTATATTTAAATGAATTTATATCACACAATATTGTAATAAAATTGTTTCCTTGCAGAGAGTTGGAGAAAAAACATGGAATTCATTGCAACCTAACATTGTTATTCAGTTTGTATCAAGCCATTGCATGTGCTGAAGCTAATGTCACTCTTATCTCACCGTTTGTGGGAAGAATATTAGACTGGTGAGTACCCCATACTAAACATTATCACGAGTAGTCAGACCTCAAACATATAATATGTTAATTTAGAGCTGGGTTTTCGCAAATAAATGACGGGCATACGAATAAATCTTTGGTTTTTAAATACATACTTCGTCAGAGGTTAACAAAATTTCATTACTTATAGATATAATAAATAATAATAACGGTAAAAAAAGTCCTTTGTCTTCCTTTCGTATTCTTTTTTTAACCGACTTCATAAAAGGAGGGGTACTCAAATCGGAAACATTGTTTTAACAGTAAATGATTCTGATATGTTCATTAACACTAAGCTATGTCCACGTTATGTATTTTACATAAACCTGAAACATTGTTTTAATAATAAATGTTTTTTTTTTTTTTTTCTTTTTTTTTTATGTATGGCCCGCCATAATGACTCTACTCTGCCTGATGGAAAGCATAAGCAGAATCCAAGAGTGGTGGTCACCATACTCACTGCTAATGCAGACAATGCAGTATGGCGACCCACACCATGGTGGCCTAGTGATGCTACTGCATCTTTTAGTCTAGTCAACAAGAATGGAACTTGTTGACTAGACTATTTGGGCCTCCGGTCTCGCACTCACCAACGAAACACGACAGCATGAACGCTGTCATTTTACGTTGATTTTCTGTGCGAGGGTAGTACCGCCCCGGTCGAGCCGGCCCATTCGTGCTGAAATCAGCGTGGCTCTACTACCTACCAAACATACATGTACATACTCTAACTTTTGGTTATGATTAAGTTCTCAAAGCTGATGTAATGTTAAAGCTTATTAGCTGTTACTAGTAGTAATTTTAATATCACAGATGCCTAGATTCTGTAAATAATAAATATGTTATCTTATCACCTCACAAACACTTAACAGATTTTTTTTTCATTATACTGTTATTTATATCATGAATGATGTTATTAAATATATTATTTAGATAACAATTATTATAATACCTAGTATTGTTACTACTTACTTTAGTTACTGACCTATTTGGCAGATACATATAAAAAAAAATAGGAGAAGACTTACAACCTGTAAATTTATATCTGTCACATATTTTGTACTTTCAAATGATTAAATTTTAAGGTGCTCCCACACAGCAGTTATTTAATGTTAGAGAATGTTGGATAACATTTTTTAACAAATTTAAATTTTAACAAAAGTTATAAAATGTTACTGATGTTATACAACATCATGTATCAAAATGTTTCAAATAATTATAACATGACAAAACAAATTATAACTTTTGTTGTATAACATCATCCGAGCCTCAGCGGGATGTTAAAGGAAGGGCGCGGGAAAGAGGTTCCTCGCACGCAGTGTTGGGCATTTATCAATTATTTTTTTATTTAACTAATTAATTGATTAAAAAGTAATAGTGATTAAATAAATTGCAAATGAATTAATCGCAATTCAACATTTAATCGCGTATTACAAATAAATTATTTAGCTTAATGCACAATGCACATCAAATGTAAATCACAATTAAAATAATTGCAACTAAATTTTTTAATTGTTTTATGAAGCAATTATAACTAACAATTACCTTTTTTGGAAATTTTGTTGAGAACGAGAGTCTGAATACGTCCTGGAAGTGTAACGTTAGTTGTCCCTTATACACCCTATAAAAGTAGAAATATATTAGGATAGAAATATATTAGACACGTTAGCGACAGAAACAACTACTGACCCCTGCCAAAAACCACTAAAAAGCGTAAAATAAACTGGCTCTTCATAAATTGCTATGTGCCAATTCTTGTCTATACCTAATTTTTTATTCATTTAAATAGTAATATTATAATGTGTGCTAGGTACCTAAAATCTGTTTAAACGCGCTCACCGTGATAATCGAGTCAATGTGAAACATGCTCACACTAGACCCTCTCAACATTTCAAAAAATACAAAAATAGTGGAACATAGAACCTCTTCGTTTTTTGAAGTCGGTTAAAATAAAAGCCAAACCAATTAGCACTTCCTCCATTGAGCCACTACCAGCTTCCTCGAAAAGCAGACCCAAAGTCAAATTGATTGTTACAGAATGTTATACAACAAGTTTAATCTGTGTGGGAGAGCTTGCAACAACATGTTGTAGCAAATGTTATAAAATGTTAGTGTTACACAATGTTTTATAACTGCTGTGTGGGAGCACCTTTAGAAAATGACAAGTCCAGTGTAGAATATACTTTAGTTATAGGGGTACTGAGACTAGAAAATAGCAGGTTAGGAGTACATATACATATAGATAGCAAGTTATAAATAGATTTATCTATTTACTAAAATAGAAGATTAAAATTCGGAATAGAAAATAAATTTCAATTTCATTACACTCTCGATTGTCTTCTTATAAGAGTTATAATTTATAAGCGAACTGCATATATAAACGAGCCATGTATTCTGTCGGAATATAACAGCATTAAAATCGTGTTATTTCTTTTAGGTATGTTAAATCTACAGGCAAGACTTACGAAGGCAAGGAAGATCCGGGTGTCATATCTGTAACCCGTATCTACAATTATTACAAAAAGTATGGTTACAAGACTCAAGTGATGGCGGCGTCCTTCCGCAACACAGGAGAGATTTGCGAACTGGCCGGCTGTGATCTCCTCACTATCGGTCCCAAGTTCTTGAAGGAGTTGGCTGCTAACGAAGAACCCATGAAGAAAGTGAGTAGTTTTATTTAATGTAGTACTACTTTAGATTTTTATCTCTTACATATATTATGTTTATTGTATGTGCTTGTTCACGTGGGAACGCGCGGGCGCGGCGGCGGTTGCGGGCGCGGCGGCGGTTGCGGGCGCGGTATACGTTGCGTGCTCGTGTTCACATTGGCCGCCAGGCGTTTGCGCGAGCGATACGTTCAAACTGTTTGAACTGACGTCGCGAGTGAATCACGCGCTCCGCCGCTAGTTCAACGTGAACACACACAAGCGTCTCTCGCGTTTGATATTGCCGCGAGCGCGCCGCGCGCGTTTATCGCTACTTTTCTCGCTACTTAGACCGCACGTGCGTTTCGTACGTGAACACTTGGATATCTCGTCATATGTTTGATATTTCGTAACCGCGCATGCGACCGCGCCCGCTAGTCAACGGGAACAAGCACTTAGTGTATTTTGATGATTTTTTTATTGTTTTCGACCAATAACTGATTTTTTGACTTGACTTATGAGAGAGTGAGATTTTTGGCTGTAAAAATGGCTACAGAAATACTGCAAGGGTTTTTTCATAATTCTGACTAATATTATAAATGCGAATGTGAGTTTATTTGTTTCGCTTTCACACAAACAACTAAACCAATTTTAAAAATCTTGTATCAATGGAAAGCTACCTCAACAGCCAGTAACATAAGCAACCGTTTTTACCGCGATAACATAATATAGTTATATGGGGCGCAGGCAAAAGCTCATATATAATAATATAATAATGTTCTCCTAGCCGATAAAGGCCACGGCGGCCAGTCTCAACGGAAACCAGCCAACTACGCAGGAGATATTATAGTGCACAAGTGTGTGCGCAAACACAGGTGCACTCTCTGTTCCCTCTCTCTCAGAATCCGATGTTAACCGACACGACCGGGGAGAGATCAGGCGCAAGACCGACAGCTTTACGTGCTCTCCGAGACACGGGGGTTCAGACCCCAACTTCCAAACTCCGACCTGTTATTAAGTATTTCTATAATCAGAAAAACTCAATAACACTTTGGGCCCGACCTGGTATTCGAACCCGAGACCTCTTGATCGGCAGTCGCATACGTCAACCGCAAGACCAACGAGGCAGCTATTGATACAAATCAGTTTTTTGTTATCAAATTTTTACCTACTGATGTTGTGTCAATTTTTTTCCTAAAAAAGATTTGTATTACGGATTTTATAGAAACAGGAGCCCTATATAAAATAACGAGATGTATTATGGTTAGGTTATTCAACATTTTTTGTTATGCTTATGCTGTGGTACATGGTACATCCAAATACTTAATTGAAACTGAAAGATGAACTCTTAATTCTCGAAGACCATGTATAAATTTGAGTAGGGTCTCTACGTCGTGTTTATTTAACAGTTTTGTAATGATTAAACCATGGGCGAAGGTAGGGGGGGGGGGGGGGCAAAATTCAGGTTTAGTCATCGCCTATAGATGTTTCACATCAAAAAAAGTATCTTTAAATTATTTTTATTTTTGCAGGTACTCGACTGTAAGGTGGCTGAACAATGCGATTTGGAGAAAATCTCACTGAACGAAGCCCAATTCCGTTGGCATATGAATGAGGACCAGATGGGCACTGATAAACTGTCTGAGGGCATACGGATGTTCGCTTCTGATACTAGAAAGTTGGAGACACTCATCAAGGCTCTGCTTGCTAAAAAGTAAAATAAAAAACAATCTGGGGATAACAGTAGATGAAATTAGTGTTAAGTTTAAATCTAAACATAAGGAGTGTTGTTTTTGATATTCTATTACCTAATTTTTAGTGAACACCTTTACACTGTTTGTTTTTGAATTATTTTTTTGAGTTTTGTAATGGGGACCAAACATTTTTTATACATTCCTGTATATTTTATTGATGATATTATACAAAATAAGTTGATTGGGTTTTGAAGAAATAAACACGTTTCTACAAATTATCACTTTTATTTCCCTACATTACTTATAACAATTTTATAGATACCGGCACGTAACTTGGCCAGATTCGTTAGATGCGCAGAAATGTTCGTTTTTAGGTCTCTTTAGGTAATCTGGCCAAGTTACGTGCCGGTGCCTGTACACCTGTTATAAGACAGTTTCGATGTTATAAAAGTTGCGAAGTTTTCTCTTCATAGCACCCTGCATGTGGTGAAATCCTGAAGAGACACATTGGTAATATCTTCAGCAGCAACTACATACATTTTCGCAAATCTCACAAGGCCGAATGATCTAAAGCTACGCAAAACTTACAACTTACAAAACATACATACGTACGACAAATTACACCCAGACACTACAAATGATCGTGTTCATCACAAAAATATCTGGATAGGAACTGAACTCACGACCTCTGGGTTAGCAGTCATGACCACTAATCACTACCAACATTCCGTCAAACCCGTCGGCCTGTATTATATTCTAGGAGATGAATGAATAAATGTTTTTTAAAGGCAAATACCGCATCATACATTCCTGGATTGCGAAGGACTTTACAAACATACATGAAACGAACATAAAGACCACCCATACTCGGTACAACAATTTGTTGATCACACGTGTTATCCCATGTGGGGTTTTAACCCATAGCACTTTAACGCAGTAGAAAGTGGCGTGGCGATCGCTTAAACTACTACACCAGTCGTGCAGTCATAAATCATTTATATAGCTACTAGCTGTTGCCCTCGGCTCCACCCGCGTGTTTTGAGTAGCCTATGCCCTTCCTCAAGAATGAAAGTATCTCCATGCCAAAGTTCATTGAAATCGATGCCCACTGCACCCGTGGCCGTGAAAGTGTAACAGACAGACAGATCAGAGTTACTTTCGCATTTATAAGTGTGGATTAATATCACCTGAATTCACAAATCACATTGCACACACATTCACATGAGCATGAAGCAAAGAATCAATGAACGCATGTAGTGCTGTTCTAGGGATTTACAATACTAAAGCTAAACTAAGCTGTGGTTCATGAAAGTCAATTGAAATATCTGGTAATAAACATAAACGCTATTATCATCATAATATCAGCCAAAAGACTTCCACTTCCTCAAGGTTCTCCACAACAACCGATCGTGTGCTGCCCGCATCCAACGGCTTACCGTGATCTTCACTAAGTCGTCGGACCACCTTGTGGACTTACCAATGCTGCGTTTTCCGATACCATGTCGCCACTCAAGAACTTAATGGCCCCATCGTCCATCGTTTCTGCGTGCACTGTGCCCTGCTCACTGCCACTTAAGTTTAGCAATTTTTCGGACAATGTCGGTGACCTTGGTTCGTCTGCGGATCTCCTCATTCATGATTCGATCACGCAAGGAAACTGATCCTACTAATGAGGCTCGTTGTGAGCGACCGCTAATGTGTTGAAGATACATAGATTCAATTCTATGGGTAAGTTCCAGGGGGTCATGAATCTGATTCCTGCTCCGGATAAATATTTTGTAATAATTTATTTTTTCGGTGTCTAACTAGGTATACGTTGTAAGACGTAAAGAAGTACGAAATAATTCTTTTTTTTATGTGTTTGTTATTGCAAGGACAAGGTTTGCGTACAAGAAACATTAAAAGATATCGGGAAAAGTATTTTTTTTTGTCTACGACTGTACACTGTCTGTGGGAATCTGAGATAGATATTATGTATCTCAGATCCTATGTAAATATGGCGGTAGGAAGTTCGTCGGGTTAGCTAGTAGGTATAATATATTGCTAACTGATACATGTTATTTCATTTCTAAGAGCATACCTACCTAAGTAATACAGTACCTAGCATTTCATTGAATCTATCGTTTCAAATTAATGTGATTCGATCTATTGTGCGATGTTTCTAGGCATGTCGAGATGACAAAAAATATTTAAAGGTTAGGTAGGTAGGTACTTGAGAAGTGATAAAGTTTTGAGAATCCGTCAAAAAATGTCTGTGTGTGTGCAAGGGCGTCGCCAAGGGGGGACAGGCAGGGCTGCTGCCCCCCCCCTCGCCTAAAGGTTTGATGCAGATTTGATTTTAAAGAAACATATTGAGCATGAAAAAAATAATGCCAGCTATCAATCAATCGATATTCGAAATAAGATCATCCTACTAACAGATCTACGCTCAGAACAATATCCCTACTACCTCTGTTAGCTACCACAATCGAGATTTTTTGTAAGAGTAAAAGTTGGGCGTCTTATCAAAATGAAGCTAGATACTCACGAAAAATAGCGTAATAAATTATATAAATAGTTCCGGGATCCTAGACTATTTATCTTGCGACGGAAATAACGCGATTCGAAAAAATGCCTTCCAACTCCACGTGGCTGGTTCCAGAATTTCACTTATACTTCGAACAATTTTTATAGCCAGCAATAAAAGCTTGGCCAAGAGGCACTATCAGGGAAGATCGTCTTAATGGTCTGGTCCTAATGAATTTATATAAAAAACAAAAAAAAAACATCTCGTCATCTCTCGTTTTTTTATGTAAGGCCCTGCCAAAATGACGCCTGATGGAAAGCATAAGCAGAATCTAAGAGTGGTGGTCACCATACTCATTGCGAATGCAGAAAATGCAACAATGCAGCATGGTGACCCACCATGGCGGCCTAGTGATGCTTCTGCATCATTACGCTGCGGCCATGCACGCAGAGAATCAAACCTGCATGTCGTGGTGGCGCTGGCAGCTGTCCCAAGTTTTATCAAGGGTTCACAACTCTTTATCTATATCTATACTATCTATAATTATAATATATATCTATACTATTAGGTCTTTACCTATGAAATTGCCGTTCTTCAGTACTGGTCATTTCAAATAAAAAAAAGTTTGTAATGGCTCTGTATTCTAAATTCAAATTAATTTTGTTTTAAAACCATGACATTCTATTTACAAACTCAGTCTTTTGTTTTCTGATTAGCGTTATATTTTCATTACATTTGAACATTTTTCGTCATAATGGATACTTTAAAAAATCGTGTAATTATGGAATATGAGTTCCGTCGTGGCACCAGAGCGACACAAACGGCACGTAACATCAAAAACGTTTACGGAGAGAACTGTATAAACGAACGCACAACCCGTTATTGGTTTTCCCGGTTCCGTTCTGGAAATTTTGACTTGAAAAATGAAGCTCGTGGTCGTCCGGAGACTTTGGTTAACAATAATGAATTTAAGGCGATTTTGGAAGCTGATGAAACTCAATCTACAGCTAAGCTAGCAGGAGCTTTAAATGTAAGCATCAAAACAATATTGATCCATTTGCGACAAATTAGCAAGGTAAAAAAGCTTGATAGATGGGTGCCCCACGACCTTAACGATCGCCAGCGCAACGTACGCGTCGAGACTTGCCTTGCGCTGCTCAACAGGCAAAGAAATGAAGGAATTTTGAAACGAATTCTTACGTGCGACGAAATATGGATTCTGTTCTACAATCGAAAGCGCTCAGCAAGTTGGTTAGACCCTGGTTCAGCACCAAAGCAATGCCCTAAACCAAAAATGACCCCTAAAAAGGTGATGGTCACTGTTTGGTGGTCTAGTGCGGGTGTGATTCACCAAAGCTTTTTACAAAACGTCATGAGCATTAATGCAGATGTGTACTGTGAAGAACTGGAGAAAATGATGGAGAAGCTTGCACATCCGCAACGAGCTTTGGTGAATCGGTCGTCCCCACTGCTCCTTCACGACATCGCGCGAACTCCATACTGCGCAACAGACAGTCTCCAAGCTGCAAGAGCTGGGGTTGGAAGCTCTTCCTCATCCGCCATACTCACCAGACCTTGCACCTACCGATTATTACTTTTTCCAAAATTTAGACAACTTTTTAGTGGGTAAAAAATTCAATTCCCGAGAGGCAGTACAAAATGCCTTTGAAGAGTTTGTTGCCTCCCGTCCAGCTGTTTTTTACAAGAAGGGCATCAAAAAAAATGCCAATGCGTTGGCAAAGATGCGTCGATTGCATGGGTGATTACTTCAAATAACAGAAATAAAAAAGTTTAAAAAAATAAGTACTTTCACTTATTGCATACAAAACGGCAATTTCGTAGGTAAAGACCTATTATATTTTATTATATATTATATATATTATTACTAATCTATACTACATATTGTTACGAGCCACGTGTTAAATAATTAAAGATAGTCGGTTGATTACCAAAAAAAATAACACACTGTTTATTTACAACCCTTTTTACAATAATAATTCGCTATGTCACTTGTTAATCGCACTAGAAGATCGCTTCGATGTTAACTCCGCTGTATCGTGAACAATACTGACTCGTACGGGTAACTCAATCTGCTTTTATATGGCTTTGAAATCCCTAGAAAGATCTATAATATTTGATAGAACATTCTACGTTAAACAGAAATTACCAGAGTGAGTAATCTAGCGCCATCTAGCGTCGAATATCACAGTTACTCCACAGTTGCGCGCTACTTGACACTAGATGGCGCCTTCCTCCATTCTCGCGACTGGTAGATTGTTCCAGACTATTTTTCTCGAAGGCGAAACACTGCCCCCTCCTAAGACATAATCAGTATCCCGAGCATAATCAGTTCCATAGTATCGCGCCAATCGATCTACGTGAACTATCTTTGGGGCGCCTCTTGGACACTTCTGTATCCGGTAGGTAACATCATTGATTTTTGTCACCACCCGGTATGGCCCTTCCCACTTGGCTTGTAGCTTTGGAGATCTCCCTTTACTGCGAACTGGATTATGGAGCCATACTAGAGAACACTCTTCGAAGCCCTTATTGTTCACTTTCCGGTCATATCGGGTTTTCATCTTCTCAGACATTTGCTGGCCCGATTGTCTGACATGCTCGTAAATGTCATTCATCTTGTTCCGCAAGTCATTAGCGTACTCCGTTATACTTCGCGGGGTGTCAGGGGGTATTCCAGTGATCAAGTCTGCAGGCAATCGTAGTTCTCTTCCGAAGTTTGGAAAAGCTGGTGTTACTGAAGTGCTTTCGTGGACTGCACTTCGATATGACAGAAGAAACGGTTGGATGTGTTTGTCCCAATCTTTTTGCCTACTTTCAACAACTTTTGCGAGATACCTCTCTAGTGTTTGGTTAAAACGTTCCACCATTCCGTCAGATTGTGGGTGATAAGAGGTGGTTCTGGTTTTGTGAGCACCCATTACTCGACACATCTCTTGAAATATTTGAGACTCAAAATTTCTTCCTTGGTCACTGTGAATTTCTAAAGGCACTCCAAAACGACAGAAGACTTCGTGCACTAATTTGTCTGCAACTGTTGATGCCTCTTGGTTGGGAATGGCGAAAACTTCTGGCCACTTAGTGAAGTAATCCATTACAACCATGAAGTACTTGTTTCCGGTTTCACTTTCAGGAAATGGTCCCGCTACGTCTATTGCAATTCTTTCCCAGGGTGCTCCAACATTGTACAATTTCAATGGACCTCTGCTACGTGTGTGAGGTTCCTTCACGGCCGCACAATTAGTACACTTGCGACACCAGTCCTCAACATCATCACGACAATGAATCCAGTAGAATCTCTCCCTTATCTTTAACAATGTCTTCTTAACTCCCATATGACCTCCTGAACATCCGTTATGGTAGAGCTGCAGAACCACTGGTATCTTAGCTATAGGGACAACCATTTGCAGATGACTGCTGTCTCCTCGAGCGTTTTCCCATTTACGGCACAAGACTCCATCCTGGATGACTAGGCTATCCCATTGAGCCCAATAACTCTTTGTGGTTGAACTCAGCGATGCAACATCGCTCCAGTGAGGCTTAGGAGTCTCAGCTTTAATCCACTCGAGAATTGGTTTGATATCTGCATTCTCTTGCTGTGCTTGCTGTAGGCTTTCCTTCCATTCGACGCTAAGGCCGTCTTTATTGTCCTTATAGGAACAGCTTCCTTTACTTCTTGCTTGGCACAGTGCTTGCAGTCTTCAGGGCAAGGTCTTCTTGATAATGCGTCTGCGTTACCGTGAGATTTTCCACTGCTATGTTGGGCAGTACTATCAGTCGCCCTAATCTGCTGAGGTCGCTGGTATTCATTTCCTATGCTTCGCTTAGGGCAGCTGGACCGAAGGTGACCTTTTTCACCACAGGCGTAACACCTAGGGCTGTACCCCTTAACCCGATCCGGCACAAGTGACGCCACAGACGCCACAACCTCCCGGACCCGATGAGACCGATGATCTTGTCTCACAGCTTCCACCTCCAAAGCATGGGCCAGAGCGTCCTTGAGAGTTTCATGGTGCCCAAGTCGCACAGCAGCTCTAACTTCGAGGTCGAGAATGCCATCGATGAAAGCTTGCACCAGATTCCCGTCCACGAGCGCAGGTGCAGACTGGTATGCCTTACGGACCAGTTTTTCAACTTCCAGAGCCCATTGCTGCAAGTTCTCACCGATGCGTTGGGCACGATCCTTCAGCTGTGCACGAAAAACGTGCTCCGGGTGAGCGTCACCGTATCTTGCCTCCAATGCCTCCAGCAGTTGCTCATAGGTTACCTTCTTACCGAGGGCTTCGAGGACGGTTAGAGCCTGGTCTCGAAGACCCAAGGTGAGCGCGGTCATAGCCTGTTCCTTAGTCCAGCCGTTCGCCGTCATAACAGCCTCAAACTGGATCTTGTAGGCTGACTACGAAGATGTCCCAACAAACGGCGGTACTTTGAACCCCCGCACCGAAGGAACAGCAGTTACTGAAGTCGCCGCTCCGTCTCCAACTTTGAGGTTCCCTAATGCCTTCTTCACGTCGGCAATCTGAGTTTCGGCCTCAGTGATACGGTTCTCGTGTTGAAGAACCTGATCCTTCACTACCTTGAGTTCTTTGCCGAAGGTCTCGTGAATGCCTTTTAACAAGAGCATTTGTTCCTCCTGGCGACGAGCCTGGTCTTCCTTGTCCCGCTGCAGCTGTTCCTCCAAGCGGCGGGCCTGCTCCTCCTGGCGGCGGGCCTGCTCCTCCTGGCGGCGGGCCTGCTCCTCCTGACGGCGGGCCTGCTCCTCCTGACGGCGGGCCTGCTCCTGGAGCATCACCATTAGGGCCGTGATATCTGGAGCTGCTGACGATGTAGACGGCGTGGCTTCCATCGCTGGCTGCTGTCCTTCCGGTGTGGGCAGTTGTGCACCTCCAAATCGCCTCAGGTCGGCCTCTTGCTGACGCTGACTCCTAGTTCGGATACCTTCCGTGTCTTCCTTTGGTAAAACCGGCATACTTTTATCCCACTTCTGACACCAAATTGTTACGAGCCGGGTATTAAATAATTAAAGATAGTCGGTTGATTACCAAAAAAAATAACACACTGTTTATTTACAACCCTTTTTACAATAATAATTCGCTATGTCACTTGTTAATCGCACTAGAAGATCGCTTCGATGTTAACTCCTCTGTATCGTGAACAATACTGGCTCGTACGGGTAACCCAATCTGCTTATATATGGCTTTGAAATCCCTAGAAAGATCTATAATATTTGATAGAACATTCTACGTTAAACAGAAATTACCAGAGTGAGTAATCTAGCGCCATTTAGCGTCGAATATCAGAGTTACTCCACAGTTGCGCGCTACTTGACACCAGATGGCGCCTTCCTCCATTCTCGCGACTGGTAGATTGTTCCAGACTGTTTTTCTCGAAGGCGCAACAATATTATAATATTATAAAGCTGCAGAGTTTGTTTGTTTGTTTGAACGCCCTAATCTCAGGAACTACTGGTCCGATTTGAAAAATTATTTCAGTGTTGGATAGTCAATTTATCGAGGAAGCTATAGGCTATATTTTATTTTCAAAAAAATTAGAGATCCGTAAGAAAATTGCTATTTCGTAACCCAAGGTGTGAAATCGAAAACCTATTTTTGCGTGCGCTGCAATAACTATTGACAATAGAACAACATAATGTATTACGGGTTTGTAGGTCCCATTAAGATCTACAAAAAAGTCCGCGAGAGCATATATCTCACTATCATGGTTTAGTCACAATAACCGCTTTTGTGTTAAAAAAAAAATGTTAAATGTGTATCGTATTATTAATCCTTATCCAAATAAAGCATTAAGTTATCAAGGGTATTTATGTTGAAGTAAAATACTTTTTGTTTCATCCCATTCGGACATTTCGTTTAGAAGTTATGACGAGTATAAGGCGCTAAGAGTTGGTACCTAAAAATGAGTTATTTGCCAAAGAGTTTTTATCAACATAATACCTAATATTAATCTTTATCCAAATAAATGTGTTGTTGATTATGAGTATTAGATCTTAGAAGAGTATAATAAATACATCTATACTAATATATATAAAGCTGAAGAGTTTGTTTGTTTGAACGCGCTAATCTCAGGAACCACTGATCCAATTTGAAAAATGCTTTCAGTGTTAGATAGCCCATTTATCGAGAAAGGCTATAGGCTATATATCATCACGCTAAGACTAATAGGAGCGGAGCACCAATGAAGAATGTTTCAAAAACGGGGGAAAAATATCACGCTACGGGAAATAGGAGACGCAAACGACGTTGCGTGGCGTGGGTCAGCTAGTCTATATATATAAAAGAGGAAGGTGACTGACTGACTGACTGACATACCCAGAGATCAACGCACAGCCCAAACCGCTGAAGCTAGAATCCTGAAATTTTGCATGTAGGCTCTTTATGTAACGTAAGTGAGCACTACTAAAGGAATCCTTGAAATTCCACCCCTAAGGGGGTGAAATAGGGGTTGAAAGTTTGTATGAAAGTTCGTCATTTTTAAAGTAAGAAACATGAAACTTTACTTTTGGGCTACTGATTAAAAAAGAGTAGATATATAGTTAAGCGTTTCTGGATATTCCACCCCTAAGGGGTTAAATAGGGGTTGTTATTTCGTATATAGGTAAGTCTGGAAGTCCGTCATTTTTGAAGTTAGAAACATGAAACTTTATTTTTTGGCTGCTGATAAAAAATGAATTGTGTTTCAGTGTTTCAGCGTTAGTGAATATTCTACCCCTAAGGGGGTGAAATAGGGGTTGAAAGTTTGTATGGAAGTTCGTCATTTTTTAAGTAAGAAACATGAAACTTTATTTTTGGGGTACTGATTTAAAATGAATAGATAAGTATTTAAACGTTTCTTAATATTCTACCCCTAAGGGGGTGAAATAGAGGTTGAATTTTTTTGTGGAAGTTCGTCATTTTTTAAATAAGAAATATGAAACTTTATTTTTGGGCTACTAAATAAAAATGATTGGATATGTATTTAGGAGTTCATTTATTCAGTAAGAAACATGAAAATTTAGTTTTGAGCTACTGATTAAAAGTGAGTAGATACGTATTGAAGTGTTTCTGGATATTCTATCCCTAAGGGGTGAAATAATGGTTGAAAGTTTGTAAGGAAATCCGTCATTTTTTAAGTGAGAAACATAAAAAATTGTGTTTTGGCTAATTCAAAATGAGTAGATACATATTTAAGCGTTTCAGGATATTCCACCCCTGAGGGGGTGAAATAGGGGTTGAAATTTCGTATATAGGTTATTCTGGAAGTCCGTCATTCTTGAAGTTAGAAACATGCAACTTTATTTATGGCTACTGATTAAAAATTAGTAGATACGTATGCACGAACATGTTCTACCGGAACCGGTTATGGTTTACGTTGCCGTTCTCGAAGTTGTTCAAAAATATGTGTGGTACCTCGGGCATACTTTGTAGTTAAGTAGAAACAACTTCGAGGACGAGGTGAACAGGAGAATTCAGCCGGGTTGGGCAGCGTTTGGGAAACTTTGTCGGGTTTTTTCATCGTCAATCCCAAAGTGCCTAAATAAGAAAGTCTTCAATCAATACGTCCTACCTGTCATGACATACGATGCCGAAACGTGGACACTTACGACACGGCTGGTCCACAAGTTCAAAGTCGCTCAGCGTGCTATGGAGAGGGTTATAATAATAATAATGATTTATTTTTCTCATCACAAAAGCGCAACGTTTCTCTAAGGGATCGCATCAAGAATGAGGTGATCCGGTAGAGAACCAAGTTCACAAGACATAGCCCACAGGATAAGCAAGCACTATCATAGTGGGCTGGCCATATTAGCCGCAGAACTGATAACCGTTGGGGTAAACGGGTTCGTGAGTGGTGACCGCGTCTTGGCAAACGTAGCGTAGAACGTCCACAGGCCGGGTGGAGTAATGATCTGCCCAAGACGGCTGGCAGGAACTGGATGAGAGAAGCTGAGGATCGAAGCAAGTGGCGTGCAATTGGAGATGCCTATGTCCAGCAGTGGACTGCGATGATGATGATGAGATACGTATTTGAGCGTTTCTGGATATTCTATCCCTAGGCTAGACTGGAAGTCCGTCATTTTTTAAATTAGTAGCCTGAAACTTTGTCTTCAGGCTTTTGATTACAAATAAATGAACACATATATCAGCATTTATGAGAATTCTATTCCTAAAGGGGTTAAAATAAGGGTCGAAAGTGTGTATGAAAGTCAATTTTAATGGACTATTGATTATAAATAAATACGTTTAAAAACATGAACACAGTATTCATAGACACTTACACAGTTTTAATTAAATACATATAATCAACTTCCACGCGAGCAAAGCCGCGGGCAACCGCTAGTAATATATAAAGCTGAAGAGTTTGTTTGTTTGAACGCGCCAATCTCAGGAACCACTGGTCCGATTTGAATCACGCTAAAAGCAATAGGAGCGGAGCACCAATGAAGAATGTTACGAAAACGGGGTAAAATTTTTACGTTACGGGCAATAGGAGACGTAAACGACGTTGCGTGATTCAGTTAGTGACTAAATAAGATCGTGACAATTATCATTTATCGAATTCTGTATTTTACGCTACAAATTTCAACAAAACAGAAGCACTTATCTGTAAAAATTTAAAGATTTAAAATGGATTCTAGAGCACCTCTTTTTAAATTAGTTCTAACCACAGAACAAGTAGAATTGTTATGTAGGCGGGGTAGGCGCGCCGAAGTTAAGCGCCGATACCTGTAATAGGTCTGCTGGCATCAACTGAACGCTTTAATACACGTATAACTTTCGTCGGGAACGCAGCTGCGTAAAAAATTATTGCTATGCCAAACTGTGCGATAATTACGTGCTGAAAACGAAGCAAGGACTACAATTTACTCAAAGGAAACATATCGTATCATCGGTAGTCTCAAAACTTTTGTTTTTAAGCAATATTAACAAAAAACAAAAAAGTATTATGTAATACACATGAAAACCGTTATATTCTAATCTATTGAAATAATCATACATTACGTATTTAATTTAAGTATCATTTGCATAGTTGCCACGAGAGCACGCAATGAACTGCGTTTCCTGCGGGAATATTTCAAAACATTTGGCACGAAAATATTTAATAAAAGTAATGTTTACAATTATTTGACATAGGGACGTAGACAAATTTAATCGATATCGTAATGTTAAACTTTTCGATGATATTGATTTTTACAGTGATTTTATGTTTAGTATCGTAGTACGATTTATATTGTACTATGGTTTTTAAAACAATATATGATTTTGTTTATTCGCAAAATTATTAAGTATATAAAGTTATTTTGGAGAAATATTTGATAATAAATGTTTTAATAAAAAGTTTATAAATATTTCATACATAATTTTACAGCTACCAGACAAATAAAACAGATTTGATTAAAAAAAAGATAGTATGTAAGTACTTTTGACTAAATAATAAACGTTACATATTTTTAGTAATATAAGTTAGTTAGCCATTAATCCAACGGCTTCCTGTACGATGTGGACGCAAAGAACCGGTGGTTGTAGAGAACTTGCGAAAATGCGCAGTCGTTTTTTATTTATTTAAAGTTTCTGAAATATGTATGCCTAAACACACAAAAATAGAATTTATTTTAGGTAAATAAGGGAGTTTTGCAACAAAAAAATTATAGAGTAGAATGAAAGGATATCAGAGTATCAGTCAAATAAATAATTAATTTAAAAATTATTGTATCATAATTATAATCGATAAATGTCAAATTCACCACATCCCTAAGGTTTTCGAAGAAACTGTCCACGAACACAAATATGCAAGTGAAACCCTACCTTAGTTGAAAGGTATAAGGTTGTATTTAGTAACATTGTAAGTGGCTTTTTGAACTTATATACATTACATCCTTGGGACGAATCAGGAAAGACTTCCTTATGTGTGTATAATATTATTGATCGTTAATGTGTGCGTCTAGGCGACACAGTTTATCTTGCACATGCTGCTCGACACCTCTTCTAGTATATTCATTTGTTCTGTGGTTCTAACTTCCTCACACATAATCTTTCAATCGATAGCAAATAGTGATGTGATATAACCTCCTCTTATGCTACATTGTATAAATCGTTGTAGTTGGTTTGGAAGTCGGAAAGGAAGCCGGAATTGCCTAATATTTAGAACGTGTGATGATTACTTACTTAGATTGGTTACAAATCGTAATTCTTCTGAACCGACTTCAAAAAAAGGAGGAGGTTTCTTAATTCGACCGTTTTTTTTTTTTATGTGTGTTCGGGGATAACTTCGTCGTTTATGAACCGATTTGATGATTCTTTTTTTAATGGAAAGGAGATATCACAACGGCGGTACCATGATAAGGACACTAAGATCTGATGATGGCATCCAAGAGAAATCGAGTCGAACCTTGAAGTCGGTTTTTATTTTGTTAAAATTTTATTAACCTATCGCTTTTCAGTGCAAAACGTCTTTACAGATCGTAAAGACCTTTTTTTCCTATCGGAATCTTAACTACGAGGTGTTCAATTTTTGGAGTGTTGTTATTAAAACATTACCTAGTTGGCCGCCCAAAAGGACCAGGAGACACATCCTGGGGTTGACTTAACTATACGTTCAAAGAGTGGCTCGTGGTTCAGGGATACCCGAGTAGGTTAAAAATTCCAAAATTAAAAATCCAAGCCAGGCTGTTCAATCCTTTCGCCAATGTAGCGTTTACCGTGTGAAGTTTATAATGTCTATAGGGCCCTTATGTACAGGCATTCAATCGCTAAGCTATTTCATTGGCAAAAGCATTCAAACTCAGGGCAATTCACCCTGTTCTTATTCTAAGCTAATGTAATGTATATATACTATATACTTACTGGAGATATGTGAATTCCTTGATATCGGCGTTCTGAGGGGCCCCTCTGGTGCACCCTCTGCTTCGTCACACATTCACCACTCCTAGTGGTAGTACAGGTTCCAAAGTATTCTAATTTATAATACACCCGTTTAAACTGTCGCGGATTGCGCCTAATTGACGCGACTACTAATCTCGCGTGTCCAAACCAGACCAATCATAACGGTAAACAACGAAAAAACCGAGTCTGGTGGACAATCAGCTAAATTTTAATTAAACGGCACTCAAAACCACACTGGTGGACCGTTAACACAAAGCCTCTCGTAAGTTCTATATTTTAACTTCAAACGTCAAACAAAAAACATGACAATCAAAATGTTGCCATTATAATGACGTTCGATTTCTAACAGTCACCCGCCCGAACAGGTCCGTACCTGTTCCCTAATCTACAGGCAGGCGAACCAGCACGAGGTCACCAACATTAGGGGGACTAGTTTTGTCAGTCCACTTAAGGCGCTGTTGCAGAATGTGCAGATACTCTAGAGACCATCGTTTTCAAAAATTCTGTGAAAACTGCTGCAACATCTGATACCGAGACAACCGAAACCATTTCACCCCTTCGAACGGGTGTTCGGGCAGCGCGTTAAGTGGCTGACCAATTAAGAAATGGCCTGGAGTTAACGCCTCCAGGTCATTTGGATCCGAGCTGAGCGGACACAACGGTCGCGAGTTGAGAACGGCTTCGATCTTACTAAACAACGTCGCGAGTTCCTCAAATGTCAGCGCGGTCTGACCTACAATACGCCCTAAATGCGTCTTAGCTGACTCGACTGCACGTTTGACCTAGTGGTTTAACGGTCACCACGCCGTTTCCTACTTCGCCAAGTGTCGTGGGTTCAAATCCCACGCAGGACAACACTTTGTGTGATCCACA
Organism: Diaphora mendica; assembly: GCA_949125395.1. Taxonomy (NCBI): domain Eukaryota; kingdom Metazoa; phylum Arthropoda; class Insecta; order Lepidoptera; family Erebidae; genus Diaphora; species Diaphora mendica. Next base: position 34,076,540 of record OX421310.1, on the reverse strand, counting down.
AATTGTTGTTCTGAGTCTGGGTGTTCTTTGTGTCCGTTTCATGTATGTTTGTGAAGTCCCCCGCGACACCGGATTTATTCCTAGTGCGGGAGTTGTTTTTTTTTTTTAAAGAAAAAGAAAAAAAAAAAAGAACTACGGCTTCAAAAATCCCGCCCCAGTGGGGGCAACCTGGTGGACTGAAGGTCCATTGTATACCCCGACGGGAGAGGGCTGTTCCAATATCCATTTTGTTTTCATTTAAAAACTTAACTACATCTCGCAAGTATCGCTCTGCACCTACGAAGTTGGTGGATAAACAGACGAACACACAAAGGTACTTCTTGTACTGTTTCGCGTTCCGCAGCCGCGAGCTTTTCACCAAGGCTTTTCTAAAACAGGCAGTCTTTTGAATGGGAGACCATTGCTAAAATATTGAGACTCTGTCGTGTCTAGGAGAGTACATTAAGACGTCTGTCCTGATTGTCATACGAACATCTGGTTTTTTTTTCTGGTATTGGGGCCAAACGAGCAGACGTATCACCTGATGGTAAGCGATTACCGCCCCCCATGGACACCCGCAACACCAGAGGCGTCACAAGTGCGTTGCCGGCCTTTGGGGGATGGGCTTCCGGTATCCTCACTCACTCAGTGAAACACAGCGCAACACAGCGCAAGCGTTATTTCACACCGGTTTTCTGTGAGGCCGTGGTATCACTGCGGTTGAGCCGATTGCAACAGAGATTCTCCGTGGGAGAGCCACACGGTTCTCCCACGGAGAATCTCTGTTGCAATCGTTATGGGTAGTTGGAGCCCTAATAAACCTGACAACAGTCTTTCTACAGAATTTCGATTTCCCCTAATACTTGCCTTGTTGAGGTCCGATGGCAGATAGCATGGTCACACCGCTTAATAAATTAAAGTTTAGCCGTATCATAGTAGATTTAAAGCCGATCGATTTACAAAGGCTCGGAGGAAAAAAATATTGTCTCCGAGCAATACAACGAATTAGTTTGTGGCTCATGAGAATGAGAGAGAGCTATTAATGAGAACCTGTATAACCGTCTTCCACCTTCCCAGAAACTGGCCCCTCTTAACACTTACGATTTAAATTCTCTTCAGTAACTTGAATGGCATTCAGGCTCGACTTGGACCCAAAGATATGGGTAACTACATCTCAGGCTGTATCAGTACTAATTACGGTTAGTTTTTATTTCCTTGCGACTTCGAAGACCCACTGATTTATCAACTCATTGGCTGAAAGATGGCCTGTTTGGTATGATGTTTAATGTTTGATGGCATTAGCTGGATTCCAGAAATGCAATAACGGCAAAATAAAATGTTATGCTAGAGCACTAATTAGAGCAGTCTCGTGGAGTATATCGATTATCAGTTCAATCAATCATTGAGTATGTTGATTTAGAATATGTTTATTATCATAAATAAAATAATATCCTTCGGGGACAGTATTTTTTTCTACATATAAGAGTATAAATACTAATATGTAAATAGTAATTCCTAATTGTCCAGATTACTATTAATAATTTGCGCGTTGAAGGATTAAATAAAAGATAATTATTACACAGCACGGTAAGTATATTCCCTTACGTGAGTGCTAACGGCTCGGTGTTACAATGCGACTGGTGACTGGCTGGCTGTACTCTCTCAAATTAACTCGACACCGTAATCTAAATAAACATTTCTTTGTGCATTGTGTACCTACATATATGTTAAACTTTTACCAAAAGGTATCCGATTAGCTCTTACATTGCCTAACGAAGATCACATAAGCACTGAGGGTGCTACATCTTCTCCTTTTAGCTGGTTTAATACTTTCAACTCGAACGAATTTACTATACATCTGTTTGCTTAGATGTTCAGAGGAAATAGGAAATTGTGATATCACGGATATTGCTTTGCCCATATACGTATGTAGGTTTACTATTTTCCTTCTTATAGAGGTAGTTACAACATAACATCACGCTAATAGATATTATTATGTAGTCTTTGTCGAAAAATAATGTCTTTGACATACTGACCGCTGGATCATATATTTTTTTTGTTTTAACTAACATATTATCTGCCTAATATAATGCCTAATACCTATGTTAGGTACATAGGTATTAGGCGGTAAATATGTTACTTAGAAAAACAAGTTCTTTAAAGAGTTTTTTTAATAAAAAGACTGTTATCATTTTCATCTTCCTAGCCTTTATTAATCCCGAGATTATTTGGGGTCGGCTTCTGAAAAAACTATTTGAATAGCAAATATAGAGTGAATAATAATAAAGTGCATACTTAATAAAGAAATTATAATTTAAACAATTAGCAGATAACAGCAACGTTCACATGTATCCAATAGGTACATTAGGAAACAGTTATCTAATAATTATGCGTAGGTACCTACTAAAACCATTACCTACTCGCAAGTACCTAAATGTTACGTAGGACATAATATATTAGACTAGCGATCGAAATCTTGTAATCTGTATAATTTAAGATTAAATGTTTTAAGATAAATGCAGGGAAAATCAAGATGATATAGTAAAGAAAATTTTCACAACAGGGTAGAAGAGAGCGGGGGTGCGGAGGCGGCGGAGGCTTGATATTGACCTAGATGTTCATTCAGAGTTCGGTCGATGCGAAACTTGACATCTGCGCGTTCCTGCGTTTTCTATTTTTCGATTTAATGTACACTTAACTCTCTCGCTATTCGATTTATTTTACATAAACGGCCGCGTTTTAACAGTACCTTATGTTGGAAATTAATATTGAGGCCCTTCGCTGTAGTCCTATCGAGTGTGATGTTCTGTGAGAGACTCGGTATTCCTTGTGACATCTATGCGGCGGTGACTGACGATATAATGATTATATTGCAATGTTTAGAAATATAGCTTTGGTTCTCGTTTAATTTATGATGGCAAAGGCATCTAACGCATCACAGTCACAAATTTCAGCAGTGATAAAAAATAATTCTGCCATGGACAAAAAGATCGTTGAGGTAAGTACCAACTTATTTAGAAAATTAGACATTCCCTGTACGTTTACGTAACTTTATATAGGTTTGTTAACAATCAATCACTGCAGACATTTATATATTTTAAATACAGATGGGTTTTCAGGTCTTTTAGCTATGCAGGTCATTCTATCTATATGATATGAAATTTGTATATATGTATACTTACTCATATACCTATATATCTCGCAACAATGACGAGTTAGAATTGATGGAGATACACCTATGTACCTACCTATAAACTATCATTTTAGTTCTGTCATTAACATCAGCTGTTTCAGGAACAGTATGTAAGGTTCCGACATTAAAAATAAGTTCGATTTAGATGTATGCTCTGACGTATGTACTAGCTAAATTTAAACATTAGGATGTTTAATAAATAGTTGGATTTTCTAAGTAAATAATGAGCGAATGATCTGCGAAAATAAGATAAGTAAAGCATTTTCGTCGGAAAATCGCCATCTTTTAAAATCTTTGGAGGAAGTGACATTATATTCGTAATTTGTCTATTTAACAATATCTACATTTACCTAAGGTTTTGTGAATATACTTTACTTTTAAATAAGAACAGAACATTTTAAAATGTTCTATTTTTGAAATTCTCATATCACGGAGCGATTTAAAATGTCGTAAATGTATATGAAGAGAGGAAAGCAAGTTACCCTCTCCTGAGAGGAGACCCGAGCCCAGCAGTGGAACATTATGGGTTTTTGAGGAAATGTATATGACCAAAACAAACACATTCGGAAACAATACATGGTGTGTATTTTCTGTTTCGGTATTTAAATACAAACCGGCAGGATAATCTTAGGATAATGCCCTTTGTGACATGCGTGACACTAGGTAATTGACCATTCAAAATATACCTACGTCCAACGTACCTATTTATATATAAAGGTCCAGATTATCGTTATTATTAACATAGTTTGGGTTCATAATTTATTATAAACGTTTATTATATTCTGTTTTCACATTCCATAAAACCATCGGATACCTTAAGTCTCCGCATTATCGCACTGTCTTTAATTAAAGTGTCACATTCATCGTCACTTATTTACAGTTGCTGGAAAATTCATGATAATTTTAATAATAGGTGCTTATTTACAATAGCTGCTTCACGACAATGCGCGACCCCTTACTGCGCAACAGACAGTCTCCAAGCTGCAAGAGCTGTGGTTGGAAGCTCTCTCTCATCCGCCATACTCACCAGACCTTGCACCTGCCGACTACCTATTACTTTTTCCAAAATTTAGACAACTTTTTAATGGGTAAAAAATTCAATTCCCAAAAGGCAGTACAAAATGCCTTTGAAGAGTTTGTTGCCTCCCGTCCAGTTGATTTTTACAAGAAGGGCATCAATAAACTGCCAATGCGTTGCCAAAGATGCGTGGATTGCATGGGTGATTACTTCGAATAACAGAAATAAAAAAGTTTGAAAAAATAAGTACTTTCACTTATTGCATACAAAATGGCAATTTCATAGGTAAAGACCTAATATTTATAAATATTATTTATGCGATTCATGAAAATGGCAAACCTTTTTTCTCCATATCGCGTACGGTTTCATGGTGTGACCATCTCCCTGATTTTGTATGTTACGGATTAGTTTATTTGTAGGTTTTGCTTATGGATTGGTTTCAGGTGCGGTAGAATAAATTGGCATGACCTCTGTCAACTATTGGGGTTAATTGATTAAAGCACATAAAACCTTTTTGGATTTTTTTTAAATAATTTGTCGCAACCATGATTGTATAGAGGACTGTCTTCCATTGGCGCTGTTGCGTTAATGCCTCACAAAGACCTATTTGTCGTTTTTTTTAAAAACTAATTCGTCACAAAGTCACAACCATTATTGTATAGAGGATTGCCTTCCATTGGCGCTGTTGCATTAATGCTTGACAATGTTTTTTGATGTTAAATGTGGTTTTACCTTGTTCAATGCCGACAACAAATTCCAATTTCATCAATTTTATCGGTTCTCTGAGATAATTTCTAGACGCACATAAAAACTTAATTAGCATTAGCAATAATATTAGTTATTTTCTCTGTTATAAGACCAGGGATGAGTTGAACCATGAACCGGCTGCGGAGGAGGCAGAGCCGGAGCGTGGCAATTGGACTGGTCGCTTTGATTTCCTCTTGTCATTGCTGGGCTACAGCGTGGGCTTGGGAAATGTATGGAGATTTCCGTATTTGTGTTACAATAACGGAGGAGGTAAGAAGCTAACAGATAAGTCATTAAATAGTAGATACAAATGTACATATTATGTTAACTATGAAAAACCGACCAAAACGCCCCTTCTAATGAGAGACCTATGTCCGGTAGTGGACTATTCAAATCAACCCATCGCCATCCACCGCTGAAGGAAGGTTTAATCCAAGAAGCGCCAACTATACTAGTCTAAGGCAGTCTACATCAATCAGCTGTATGTACTATTATAGGTCTATTAAAGGCCGTTGATAAGATCAGGCCTATCAGAATGGCGTGCAATGGGAGAGGCAAGTGTAACAGTGAACTGCAATAGGCTGATGAGGACGATGAAAGGCTGTTGATAGTGATGATGCACTTTCTACTGCACTAAGTGCTGTTGGTACAATCCTCAAATTGGACAACACTATGAGTGTTACACAAGTTGTTGTTCTGAGTCTAGGTGTTGTTTGTGATTTGTTACTCAACTGGTACGGGTATTGAAAAGATTCTTTACTTATTATCTAGTGCAATTAATATTGTATCCCGAAAATATGTTGCCTAAAGGTAGACAAACAGCTTAAAGGTTATCGGAGCCGCACTACATAAATTAGTTAATAGTCTTTTCCTTCCATTAAATCGTTATCGGATCGGGTTTTCTACACTCGAACACAACTCGAAGTTCAACCGCATCGTAGTTAAGTTAAAATCGACCCCAATCTAAGTAGGTTATACAAAAACAATGTTGTTTTGAAAAATATTTTTTAAAACATACACACGAGAGAGAGACGAGACATACACGAGAAGTTTTAGTTAATGAAACCGTTTATAACTTGAAAATGTTTTCTTGAGACATGCCTTCTGGTTTAGGTAATAGTAGTGGACTCGGTTACACTTAGATTCTATATTTATGTGATGAGCACGATTATTAATTAGTATTTTAATGTCGGGTTTGCGAATGAAACTAATATCATCTGCTGCACTCTGACTTAATATATTTTTTACTTTTATATTACATAGTATAATACTATTTTGTAAGTCCGATAGGAGCCGACCATAATACCTAAATAAAGAACACTTGCGAATTGTACATTAAATCAAACCTTTGTGTACATATGCAAAAAAACTTTTACTGATTTATATATAAAGTAGTGGTTGCCCGCGGCTCCGCCCGCGTATATGTCGGTTATCGGGGCAAATAGTAGCCTATGTGTTATTCTAATGTATAAGCTATATTACTGTAAAGTTTCATCCAAATCCGTTCAGTAGTGTTTGCGTGAAAGAGTAACAAACATCCATCCATCCATCCATCCATACTTACAAACTTTCGCGTTTATACACACATCAAAAGTGTCTAGGGATCAACATATGTGTCTAGGGATCAACATATATTTTTGCAATAACTTTTCTCCTGATTGATATTAATTAAAATTTTCTTTAAGGATTCATCAAATAAAGTGTTTTCGTTTGTCACAGTAACGATAAACCAAGTCACCTTTGCATTAATAAAGAAATTTGCCATTTTCCTAATAAAGGGATTTTTGAAATTGGAACCACTAACATTAAAGTTCGAAAAAAAGACTGAAATAACAGTTTTCTTTAAAATTTTATTAGGTAACTTAAACAATTAATAATCCGTGTTTCTACCGCGAACACTAACAACACAAGAATCGGTTTGGCATACTCAAAATGAGTTCATCCAAATCACGCTGTGGAATGGCCGCCCATGTTCGTTGCAACAACAAAAAAAGGTCTTCTTGCGACTGGATACCCTCCATATTCGGCAGAGCTCTTCTCTGTAGCATATCCCATGCATGCTCAATCGGGTTCAAGTCTGGCGACTGAGCAGGCCAGGGCCAAAGCCACATCTCAATCTCAAGAAATCCGCATAAAAATGCTTGATCCCTAGACACTTTTGATGTGTGTAATATTAGTATAGATATGAAGTAATAGAACAGTTAAGGCTTATGCGTACAAAAAAATAAAACAATCATGACCGAAAGATTTGTTAACAAGTTTTCATACTTAATTGCTCTGAATTTACAATCAATTCAAATCAAACATTCGCTGGTCCACAATCTCTCAATTCTGAGACCGATGCTGCAACAATTATTTTAATGAATATTACATGGCACGCAGACAAATTGTTCTAACAAAATGTAATTTTTACCATAATTAAAAGAACAACAACTCTATAAAAAATGTTTTGTTTACAGGCGCATTCTTGATACCATTCACAATCATGTTAATAATAGCGGGTTTACCTCTAATGTTTATGGAGTTGTCGTTTGGTCAGTACGCGGCTTTGGGACCCGTCGCCGTCTACAACAAATTTTGCCCGCTCTTTCAAGGACTCGGTTACGGCATGGTGATAGTCTCTTGTATTGTAATGCTGTATTACAATCTTATCATAGCTTGGACTATTTACTACATGACCGTATCATTCTTAAGCATTTTCTACCAACTACCTTGGCAAAATTGCGATGCGGAATGGAGCACTATACGTACGTATTGTTTTTTATTCATCACACTAGTGCCAAAATTTTGGTATGATACTAATCATGCCAAAATTTTAGCATCATCATTGATTAATCTCTGTGGGTACTTACTATGATCCTTAATTTAATTTATATTAAATATATTTTAGATTGCTATTCGTACGAAGAGGCAGACGCATGTGATGCGAGTAATGGCACCTACTACCTAAGGCAGTGCTATAACCAAACATACTCTGATGCTAACAATATCGTGGAATTGGCAAAAGACGCATTGAGGCGCCCTCCGGCTGAGGAATACTTCACGTGAGTTTTTTAAGTAAAATTTAGAGGTAAACCTTTAAATAAAACTGAAAAACCAGTTTACTTTGATCTGATTTTAGCATCTAGAGTTCCGAAGGATGATTCTCTAACTCTCTGGTTGGTACTTTCGTGTTTGAACTGCGTTTCCTCGAAGATTTGTCCTATGGTCATAGCATAGGACGAAACTGGGATATTAATTAAGGGTTATTAACAGATTTTAACACGCTATCCTTAAGTGAGAAGGTTAGGATATGGTTGATGGCTGAAAGCATATCACTTATAGGCCGCAATATATTATGTTGAACAAAGAGGGAGTTGGCCTGTTATTTTAGCGATGATAGAAACATTCACGCTTAGTTTAACAAAAAACATCCCTCCTCCCTATCTTAGGCGCAGAGTGGCACACCGTTTGGTCTTAGTCGGTCCGATTCGGACACACTGCACCACCCGGGTAGTGACTTCATGGGGACGAGACGGTCCGAGGGGATTTCCACAAGTAAAAAAAGAGCGATTTTTTTATTATGTATGACCTTGCCATAATGACTCTACTGTGCCTGATGGAAAGTATAAGCAGAATCCAAGAGTGGTGGGTGGTCACCATACTCATTGCGAATGCAGACAATGCAACAATGCAGCATGGTGACCCACACCATGGCGGCCTAGTGATGCTTCTGCATCATTTTTTTTACAAACAGGTAACCCTGGTATTTTGGTGAAGATGATAGACACGTTCAGAAAAATTTGTACACATATACTTACTTAGTCTAACATAAAACCTATTTATTTTCTTATGTCAAACAGCCAAATACATTTATCCTTACTTCTTGGTTCCAGAAATCAAGTGCTGGGGCTATCATCAGGAATTGAAGAAACAGGCCATGTTCGTTTCGAAATGGCTGTATGTCTATTCGCAGCCTGGTTGATAGTATTTCTTTGTTTGTGTAAAGGAGTACAATCTTCTGGTAAGGTAAGAAGACTGTTATAATTTTTTTTTTAATTTAAGATTTCATGAAGCGAATTTACTAAATATATGAATAGTTGTGATTTCTTTATTTCTCGTCATCTAATTTTGATCTGGTACTTTTACTGTACTGGTACTTACACAAACAGTTTGTATATAATAATAGTGTTTTAAATATCTGTGTACCGCTAAAATATTGTAAGGCACTCACATATCTATAAAAAATAAACTTGAACTTGTAAGAATGTATTACCAATTTGATATTAATTTAATTTTATTTTTTTTGCTATTTACTTTAAGTTACAAATATGAACTTAGTAAAAAGAACTCTCTTTTTACATTAATCTTATAAATTTTTAGGTTTAGATTTCGCTGTTACAAGACCGATATTGTGATTTCATATTTATGAGCACAGGATTATATCATTATAGCATCGCATCGTATTCGACTTATGGTTTTCAAACCTTAACACCATGCTCAAAACTAACTAAATTGTATAATGCGCTTTTAATTGCGACGTTCTTATGTGTTTTATAGGACCACTTTTTAGTGGCACATTTATGAATTACGTAGTTAATAGTTAGTCGTAATCGTTTTGAAAGTAAAAGTTTTACATTTAGTTTATTTTTTTAATTGCTGTTTGGTTACCCGATTGTTAACCTCCATAATTACAGTGAAACCTGGTTAAATGGGACATCAAGGAACCTGCAAATTGGTGTCACTTGTCTTGTCTTTTGGAAGTATCAGAAATCAGATGTTTTTCGATGTTATAAATTTTACAAGATATGCTTTTGTCACCAATTGATGTCTTTTCAAAATAACTGTGCAAAGTTTCTAGTTCTTTTACTGCTTTCCGTTTAGAATTTTTACAAAATTTAGTTCCGAGCCCATTTTGTCGTCAGCTTCTTCCTTTTCAAACAAATAAAACGATTTTATCTCAGTTACATTACAGAGCTTAATGTATATAAAATTCACTCGCTGTCTCAGGCATAGAGGTAACTGTGACGAAAAAATCGAAAACGAATCCAAGATATACCAGTAGAGATTTGCTTTGTCCCACTAGCAGAGGTAATTCAGTGCCAAAGTGTTGGGACCTCAGCATGACAGTTATGGAGGTTTCTCACTTATCCAGGTCCTACTTAACCAAGTTTCACTGTATAATGATTTGTTTCTGTACTCATCTATGAAAAACCAAGTTGATTTGTTTGTATCTTTGGCATTTGACTGCCTCGGTGGCGCAGTGGTAGCGTAAGCGACTGCTGTTCTTGAGGTCTTGGGTTCGATTCCCGGGTCGGACCAAATGTTTGTATGATCTGCAAATATTTGTTTCGGAGTTTGGGTGTTTTCTATGTATAATATATATGTATTTACAAAAAAAAGTATATATTGTCACGTAGTGGCTTTAGGAGCCTAGAAGGTTGTGGTGAAGCCACGAGGTTCTGATGATGATTAAATTAGACGCTTCACAACAACAATTTAAAGAATTTATTTACTGAAGTATAACACAAACAGATAGATGTACAGTCAGGGTGTGGGTTTGAGAGATTCGATCAAACGGTCGTCCTCCAAGTTAAAGGCACTTAACTTGGTTTGCTGCGATGAGAAAAGGAAGAGGTGTAGTCCTGGGTCGGCTTTAGAGGCCGATCCCCGTAGAGGCGTCGCAGGCGACTGGCGTGGTAGACGCCGGCCGAAAGAGGTGCAGTGCTGGGGCTCCGGCGTAGGCCGGGCAGCCCAGCCACCAGGCGTGGTAGACGCCGGGCGAAAGAGTGCAGTGCTGGGGTCGGCTTTAGAGGCCGACCCCCCGTAGAGGGCAGCGCAGCCGTCCGGCGTGGTAGACGCCGGGCGAAAGAGGTCGAGCTGTAGTGCGCTCGTCCTTTTATGTGTCCCTGCGGTGGTAGGGACAGCGGCTCAGCGGTGGGAGGCGAGCGCCGATGACGCGTGACAATATGTAATTATGTCAGTTGTCTAGTACCCATAATACAAGCTCTGCTTAGTTTGGGACTAGATGGCGTTGTGTGTTCGATGTCCGAAATATTTATTTATTTATTTTTCATTTGATTGGGTATTCAGAAAACAAAACGTGTGGCACTCGGGGACTGCCGCGGTAAAGCTATTGCATAGCATTTTTATCAACTTATGCAATTATAATTATTTATTTATTTTTTATTTATGCAGTAGTGTATGGCTACCATGAATAATTTTATACGTTATATGACATAACAAATCTTCGTGTCCAAGGCAACGAATCTTCCTTGACGTATTTCAATACGCCTGCGCGGCCGGCTGTTGACATATTCTCTCTGACAGACAGACAGATTCGTTGATTCGTCGTTCGGAGCAACTCGTCTCGATCCGTGCGAGCTTCGGGTGTCAGGTTTTATTTTCGTTACGTTAAGGAATTTCTTGATTCGGTCGCCGCGCTCGAAGGCCTCAAAGCCCGCAATAAAAGCTATGCAATAGCTTAAAAACGTTTCGTAGGTGCAGAAATATTTAATTTGAGCGAGCAAAAATCGCCTTTCGGCAGAAAACCGAAGCCAAAATAATTAAAAAATCTTTGTGTAAGATATGCTAATTTGACTATACTTGTGATTTATTTTTCGTAATGTATTTTATTGTAATTGCAGGTCGTGTACTTTACAGCTCTATTTCCCTATGTGGTATTGGTAATTTTATTTTTTCGTGGAGTAACATTACCTGGTGCATCCACGGGTATTCTCTTTTATCTGACTCCAGATTTTAGTCAGCTGGCTAACGCACAGGTAGGTAACTAGTATTCAATTTGTTAATTGAAGATTATACAGCAAATTTTATTAATCCGCCTCTTATCATTTTCCAGGTATGGGGTGATGCAGCAGTTCAAATATTTTTTGCTTTGAGTCCAGCTTGGGGCGGTCTTATAACGTTATCTTCTTATAACAAGTTCTCGAACAACTGCTATATGTAAGTCCTTAGTGCTTACGGCCTGGACAGATTTATTAAAATTTACTTGATATTTAATAAACCTTAATTTTCAGTGATTCTTTGATCGTGGCTGTATCCAACATAGCAACATCATTCTTCGCTGGTCTTGTTATATTCTCTGTAATAGGATTCCTAGCTCACGAGCTTAATGTAAGTGTCGATCGAGTTGTGGATCAAGGCGCCGGACTTGCTTTCATTGTATATCCTGAGGTGGTCACTAGGCTACCAGTATCACCACTGTGGTCTATATTGTTCTTTGTCATGCTACTGACTCTCGGCTTAGACTCACAGGTAAAATAAAATATCACCATATATAGACATAATGTACCTATATCGAACTTTTTTCTTAATGTTCTTTTTATAACTAGGTATATCATTTATTTTAGTTTGCACTCATGGAGACAGTTACAACAGCGATACTAGACCGATTTCCAAATTATCGACAGAAGAAAGTCTGGGTTGTCTTTTTTGTAGCAGTTTTTGGCTATCTCGGAGGACTCATTTTCACAACTAACGTGAGTAAATTTGTTCTAGTAATCTTAGGAACTTAGGAACTAAAGATAGTGATTTTATTTAGATTCTACAAGCTGCGAAGGTAACTTACGTATCGGTCGCACTGCTCACCAATATAAAATTGATTTTTTCGGCTTGTATAGATATAATATTATCAACAATATATATATTTAATATTCTTTGAATAAAAAGCATTCTTTATTAACAATCCGAATCAGAACTCAAAATAAGAAAATAAAATACGTTAATACGAGTGTAAATAAATAATGTACCTACTAAATGGAGAAAAGAGTAGATGTATTTAGTTTACTGGTTCATTATAATTAAAAAATCTGTTAAAGCAAGAATTAAGTTATAAGCGTGTGTGTGTGTAACTATGCAAATTTTAAGACGGTAAAACGTCTTAAAGCTAATGAGAATTACGTTGGAAAATTCCGTTACATAGATTACTAGTAACAGTGCGAATTCCACTACGCATCACTTTTCACTTACTTTTTTTTTGGTTAAATTACACTAGACCACGGTGCTAGTTTAAATAGTGAAACTGATGACAGCTATACGTAATTATGTTTACAGTTAAATTATATAATTTCTTCTAATAGCTGCTCCTAAATTCCTTGTTTTATTTGCTTACGTTTGCTAAAGCGAAATGTGCGAGTGAGTACTTAAATTAGTACATTTATACGATAACCTACTTTTCAGGAGTAATTACTTATGCCATTTAGGATCGTGGGCTCCCCCACTCCTAGCATGTAATCTTTTAGCATGTAATTAACTCACCCCACCTTAATCTGACGCGCTCGAGAATTTCAGATCAACTTTTTTTTACTAATCCGATCCAAATCCTTGACGGGTTGCCATATATATGGGGCTCATATTTGGTGGAGGTACTTAACCGCGTACAAGGTATCCCCCTGTATATCAATCTGCTATCCGAAATTCCTTCTAGGGCTCCCCCTACTACTATGCCATACGGTCATCGGTTACGTCATCGTGTACGGTTTTGTCGTAGGAGAGCTATGCCTTGGTAGAAATTGGTCGGCTAGGTAGCTAAGATGTCACGAACTCGAAGAAATCTTGTGTTTAGCAAGGGAGAGGTTACCGGACGCTACTATTTCTACTCCCCACCTAATTCTCAGTTGCAGTCATATTGTCCAAGTTTAGTAGTCGCGATAATTATTAATTCACCATTAGCTGATCCGTCATCTCACTTTTTTTTTTTTTTTTTTTTATGTTTGGCCCGCCAAAATGACTCTACTCTGCCTGATGGAAAGCATAAGCAGAATCCACGAGTGGTGGCCACCATACTCATTGCGAATGCAACAATGCAGCATGGTGACCCACACTATGGCGGCCTAGTGATGCTTGTGCATCTTTTAGTCTAGTCAACAAGTATGGAACTTGTTGACTAGACTAATTGGGCCTCCAGTCTCGCACTCACCAACGAAACACGACAGCACGAATGCTGTCATTTTACGTTGATTTTCTGTGCGAGGGTAGTACCGCCCCGGTCGAGCCGGCCCGTTCGTGCTGAAATCAGCGTGGCTCTACTACCTTTTACTTCACTTCTTATTCTTTAAAATTTTTTGTTACAGAGTGGAATGTACTGGCTACAACTAATGGACAAGTATGCAGCGAACTGGTCTGTTCTGATCATAGCAATCGGGGAGTGTATTCTAATTGCCTGGATATACGGTGCTGAGAAGTTTTGTCGTGATATTCAATGCATGATAGGACGCCAAACCAAGTTATGGGTTTTCTTCTGGAGTGCAATGTGGCGAGTGATTACACCCGCTGCTCTAGTGGTACGTATCTTTAGAATTAAGAATCATTTAAATTTAGTATTGACAAGTTTCGGCTTTTGCTTTTTGTCGGCATGTTTCCCTGTGCTGGTTACCTCATTTAATCAATAAAATTCATTATGTCTCTTCTGTTTGTCGGTAATTGTTATTAAATTTGTATACAGTTTATACTGGTTTTCAACTGGATCGAATACCGGCCAGCTTCGTATGGGAGCTACGTTTATCCGATGTGGGCGGACGCTATAGGCTGGACCCTCGGTGTACTGCCTGTGGTTGTAGTTGTATTGATGGCCATTGATCAGATCTGCAGTGGACCTGATGATCTCACGATTATGGAGGTATGTATGTACAATGTATAAAAGTGTCAATTACTTTGTGTTAATACAGCTAATCTGAATCATAAGGACTTATTTTAGGAGGTTTTTATAAGTAAAAACCTCCTTGACAACAGACTATCAGGTAAGCCTGATAGTCTGTTGTCAAACTAAAACGGGAAGGCTCATTCACTCACTAACTACACTGAGCAAAGTTGTTTTTTTTTAAGAGCGAGGGGATAGGTACATATGTCTATTACCAGGTTTGATTTGTAGCTCGGTTTTTGAACGTATTTATAATTACTGCAGCTTTATAGGAAACTTCGAATCAAAGTTTTATATTTGTTTCCTTTGTTGTGATGATACCAAATTAGTATTAAAATTATTACTTCAATACTATTAAAAATTAAAAACTTTTAATGTGTGATGATGGTAACATCTTTATCTCATCCAAGTATGTTGCTGTTTTCCACTTTTTTATATATACTAATATTATAAACGCGAAAGTTTGTAAGTATGGATGGATGGATGGATGGATGTTTGTTACTCTTTCACGCAAAAACAACTGAACAGATTTGAATGAAACTTTACAGTAATATAGCTTATACATCAGAATAACACATTTGCCGCGATAACCGACATATAACGGGGGGAGCCGCGGGCAACCAATAGTAGATAATAATTAAATTTTTTAGATGTTTTTTTAGTCAGTTTTCAGTTTTTTTATACAATAAGGACAAAGAGAAAGAGAGAGCATTTTCTTAAGTTAGTTAAACTTAAATTTCATGAAACTCCCTTAAATAATTGTTAATGATTTTTTTGTGAAATTTAGCATAACGTTTCGTTTGGTATCGCTTTCGTACCGTTTCGTATCGCTATTTAAATAGATACCAAAACAAAAAATATGATTTAAACACGATCATTGCCTTTAAATATTCAATTCAATTTTACTATTACAGAAAGCAAGAGTTTTAGCGCGACCTACGGAAGAATGGGGCCCTGCGTCAGTAGTTGGCACACTCAGAAAAGAGACGGAGTTGTCACCTCCAGTGCTGCTGCTTCACGGCCGCCCCGTATTACGCGAGCGCGGCGCTTGACCCCCGCACACTCACCCGCTTGTTGCAATGCGAAAGGTAGACCCTTACATACTATAGGTTCATCACTATCAAACACTATCATACAGCTCTGTGATCTGTACTAATATTATAAAGAGGTAAGCTTTATGAGGTTGTCTGAACCGACTTTCAAAATTCTTTTACCAATAGTAAGCCACATTATTTGTTAACCCGAAAAATTATCACCGCGATATCTGACATAGACGGAGACGCGGGCTACAGGTAGTATTTAGCTAGCTACATTATCATTAGCTACGTTACTGTATTGTGTGACAAGCTCCATATGAGGTAGTTGATTTAGGGCCGGTTTTTCAATCCGCAGTTAAACGGTCTAATAACTAACAAGGGAATAAATGTATCCAGCTCTTTAACAAGCGAATAAACTTTTTGTGTTTTTCAATCGGGAGTAAACAGTCAGATAGTTATTTGTTGGTCCTTCACAGCTATGTTCACTGTAATCATGCGCAAGTGAGATGCAGCTATACAGGTAGTCACACGTTAGATAAGGACCAGAAACTTTTAGACAACATTCAATTTGACTGTTCTTTTTCTATTTCTTTTTGTCTTTTTTATGATTGCCGGCAGTGCCGTCTTTACCATAAGGGCACACGGGGCCAGTGCCCAGGGCCCCCATTCTCAAGGGGGCCCCCAGGTACCGATAATTTTATCTCGGACATGTCTAGGACATGTCCGAGATTATAAATTTTTGTTCACTTTTTTCACAAAAAAAAAATACTAGGTACATTAAAATATGAAATAATCGAAATAATTACTATTTAGGCTTAAAATTTTTATGGTTAAAAAATCAAAGCGTACAATTAGAGTTGTGACTCCTTCACCTTCTTTACGATCGTTAAATCTTAAATTCAATATTTTATCTGTCCTAAGATTCGCTTAATTTTAGTAGTTGAAAAATCTTTAAATCATTAAATATTCATCGTTGAGATTATGTGCTTGATGTATATACAATTATGCTCTATCGCTAATGTTATTTTATTATAATTATAAATTGTGTAAGAAAATAACTAACTTTAGTGTTAGTGGGCGAGGCACATTGCTCGCAAAAACGAAAGCCGATGGGGCCACAAAGTTCTCCCTTGGTAGGTCCCTCGCAAGGTAGTCCGATGACCTGACGAAGGTCGTGGGAAGTCATTAGATGTGGGCCACATGGAAAAATTGCGGGTGGAGTGATGAACAGTGCCTGACTGCCCTTACTGTTGCGCTTAGGGAGCAACCGTTGTCAGTCCTAAAAGCACTACCTGGTTCAGGTAGCCTATATAAAGAATTGTTAGAAGCGCTAGAGTCGAGATATGGGAAACGCCATCTGAAACACGATTTTCGCTCCCAGCTACGCGATAGATAGCAGCCCAAGACTCAGGAGAAGGCCTGCAGCAATGTGCGTTGGAAATTGAGAACCTCGTACGGAAAGCGAACCTTTCGACTGACGGGAAGACGATAAAAGCAAACATCGTGCAGGTTCTCATAAACGGCATCAAGGACTTGTAGGTTAGAGCTGCAGTGAAGCTTGGCATCCATGCTTAACTAAGGGAAGCACTGACACATGTAATGGAGGTAGAAGCGGTTCAACAGGATCTGGTCGACCCACGAGCTAAGTCTCAGAGGAAATCAAAGAAGTCAAGTCGTCTTTTAAGAAGGGTTCTTGGATCATGTGCAGAATGGTAAGAGAGGTCATCTGCAGCTAAGTTGATATCCAGGTTGAAAAAAATAAAGGACTGCCTGTAGTAGCTAATGAGAAAACGTTGCGAAAAGAAGATGCACACAAGACGCAAGTTCCAAGGCAGCAATCTGGGAAAACATGACAGCAAGATAAAAGGTGACATCATAAGATAATGCAAAGAATATGTCACGCTGAGAAAATGTACTCCGACTACAGACTTGAAATCAACAAGCTTGACTTTTGGGACCATGTGAAGATGAAACAATGAAGATAGCACAGGGGGATGACGTTGACCTCAAGAAACTTATCACATTGGAAGCACAGGGTGATATAAACCTGCTTGGAGTATTGTATCATCTGCAAACGCTATTACTAAAGTTTATTGGGCACAATGGGATAGTTTAGTTCTACAAAACAGAACACTGTACTTAAAATGGGAGAAGTCCAACGGCAGAGAGTTCCACCTGGAGATAATTGAGCCAACAGCTAAGGTGCCGAACGTTCCACGTAAAGTTTACACTAAAGCAGCAGGTGGCAAGATGTACAAGATTGGTGCCGTAGTAGTGCCGTAAATATACTACTTGTACTGTTGTAAAAAGTTCCACAGATGCGAAACCATGAAAACCAGCAACTTTAGAACGGAATGGAAACTAATCACAGTCAATATCGCGAGCAGGAACGAAAACCC
Source organism: Diaphora mendica (assembly GCA_949125395.1). Taxonomy (NCBI): domain Eukaryota; kingdom Metazoa; phylum Arthropoda; class Insecta; order Lepidoptera; family Erebidae; genus Diaphora; species Diaphora mendica. The sequence continues at coordinate 34,058,530 of OX421310.1, read as the reverse complement.
GATACGACTGGCCCCTATAATACATATCAAGTGGGAGGATCCGTACAAAGTAGTGCATATCAACTGCCTGGCTAAACTCTTTGCTCTTTGCTCTGGACGAGCAAAATGGCAGTGTTACGAAAAACTATCTGAGTGATGTAAGTGACCGACCTCAGCGGTCATTAAAAACTATTATCTATACTAATATTATAAAGTTGCAGAGTTTGTTTGTTTGTTTGAACGCGCTTATCTCAGGAACTACTGGTCCAATTTGAAAAATTATTTCAGTGTTAGATAGCCCATTTATCGAAGAAGGCTATATATCATGACGCTAAGACTAATAGGAGCGGAGCACCAATGAACAATGTTTAAAAAATGGGGGAAAATTATCACGCTACGGGCAATAGGAGACGCAAACGACGTTGCGTGGGTCAGCTAGTATATTTATAAAGTCTCTTGAACACGTCAGAAGGCTTAATTCTCAAAATCGTCGAGCCCGAACACGTAATAATAAATAAAAGGGTTTGCTTAACAAAGAACCTGAAAGAAATCATTATTGTAATTGTAACCAAAAACTAACAGCATACATGATTACATGATCATGAATGATCATAGTAGAAAAATGTTAGTATAATACGCTTTCTTTACTTTCCAAAAGGGACCAAATTCTTGTGTGCCCAGGGGCCCCAGCTTAGGTTAAGACGGCCCTGATTGCCGGTTTGGGATATTTAATTAAATGAAATGAAAGCATTCGATTATAATTATTATTTGTCTATAATAGATGTACTTAGTAAATAATAATTTAGTAAAAAGTCGTTTATGATATTCCTGTAGTAGAGTCCATAACAATGATTAAAATCAAAATTTATAAAAATGAAATGCCGCGTTTGCGGGTGGTGCATAGTAATTTTTTAAACGGGTGTTTCTATGTTTAATAAATATGTGTTTAAAAGTAAAAAGTATATTTGTATTTATGTCAGTTCTCTGTACCTATTGGTGACGAGCAGATTCCCTAGCGGCAAGTCGCAGAACTAACGTATGACAGATAAAAATACGTATACACGTTAACATTCCACTTTTAGAATACTGTTTACCCTCACGAAGTGGTCCTAAAGTATTTTTTTTACTACTCCGTAGACGTCAATCAATGAAATCATTGTAGAAAGAATTTAAATGGTGACGAGCAGATTCCCTAGCGGCAAGTCGCAGAACTAATACGTATACACGTTAACATTCCACTTTTAAAATACCTACGTATTTTTTACTTCTCCGTAGACGTCTATCAATGAAACAATAACAATGCACTCGCTCTGTACATTAAACTGCCAGGTAGAAGTGTCTGTCATACGTTAGTTCCGCAAACGGCCACTAGGGAAATCTTCTCGTTACCAATAGTACAAGCTCTGTTTTGTTTCGAACTAGATAGCAGTGTGTGAAATAAAAATTCTTCATCTTCTCTATAGTATCTATAACCTATATTTCTCTAATAACCCTTTTTACCTCAGAACAAAAAGTCAATCGAGTCAAAAACATCCATAATCTATCAAATATTCAATAACGACAACGTACTTAAACTTTACCACAAATAGGTACAAGAGTAATACACAACATCAAATCACTATTCTACAGAATAAAACACTAACTGAGGTTTGAAAGCACAGATAAAGTTATCAGTCAGATTACAGCTTTACTCGTCTGATAACTGATGTCTGACTATTGAAAGACCCAAACTTACGCTAACTGAGGAATAAATGCTATTTGACTGTTTATCTGACTATTGAAAAACCGGCCCTTAGAAAAGGAAAACATAATAATAATCATACAAATTCAGATAATAAATACAGTAACTACATTATGTTATACATTAATTTCAGACATCACAAGACGGCGGTGACACTACTTCTATCACAAGTGGAGTAGAAAATGAAATAAAAAAGACAGGAGCAATAATAAAAACTAAAAGAAACTCGATCAAACGGAAGGTCCAGAGTCTTAGTCACGAATCTGATGATGCAGTTGTAGAACCTCTGCTGCAAAAGGATAAAGAGAAGACAGATACGATAAACCAAAGTGCCAAATATAATTTGTTAGCCAAAACTAAGACTGACTTTAAAAGTGAAAGAGAAAGTGATAAGACAAAACTCTTAAAAGAGGATATGAAACAAGATTCATTACTGTCTGACACTCAAAACGAAGTTAATTCAATTACGCCTATTCTTAGCTCAAATACGGTGCCAAAATATACAAGTGGTGAAGCGCCACTTCATAATTACATGAATACAAATGTGTTCAATAGCCCTGATACTTCGAAGAGTTTTTTTACATCTAAAGCTCAAGTTCTCGTTGAAATTGATGCAAGTAAACAAAGTGGATTCAGTCCGAGTCCTTTAATTTTTACAACGGCAAAAATACACACAAACGATAAAACAAAACACATGGAACCTCTTCAAGTTACGCCAGTTCCAATATTATCAACGATAGAAGTGAGTATTAAAGGTGCAAAAAATAGCAGTGGTGAGCCATCTGGATCAGTTACATCGAATGTGAGTACGGTACTCGCTAACATTCCAAAGAGCAATAAAAATATTTCAGAAAAATCTCAAAACCTTAAAGTTTCTACGTTTGTGCCAGAACCAGCGAGTAAAATCGTGGACACTAAAGATTTTTCTGATAAAAACAAATTAACTCAAAATAATAGAGCAATAGCTGATGAACATGCAACAATTAAAGATTTAAAAATAGGATCCAAATTCCCTTCAAATACTCTGAAAGATACCTCTTTAAGAGATGGTAATAATATTAATAATAAAGAGAAAAATGAAATTGAAGGAAAACCTACAAAAACATCTTTATGTCAAGATTTGGGTAGTTTTACTTCAAATGAAATAAAACCGATAATACCAAGTGCCGTTTGTAAATCTATGAATACACCAGTAACTGCACAAGCTAGTTCCACAAATAATGATATCAAACAAATTCCTAATACTCAAACAACGGAATTGGATAAAACCAATGTTTTCACAAAGTCACAGCCAGAAACTGATTTAAATAAAAATATAACATCTCGTGACAATTATGCACCAAGTCAATCCAATAAATCCGTGGTAAATCAGGACAAAACAGCGAGTACTGCCTCTACTAGCAGCAAACATTTACAACGTCAAAAATATGCAATTGATAAGGAGGACACTAAATTACAATGTACTGACAAAAATCCGTCTCCACCTACGTCTAAGATCGTAATAAAACCTCATGATATTGGTACTGCTATCACAAAATCAGAGACAAACATTCAATCTCCTACGAGTGATGTAAACAGTATCAATAATAAAAAGATTTTGCCGAAAGCAACTGCCAATGATGTCCTCGTCACTAGTCCTATTAGTAATAAATTGCCCTCCGAAAATGTGACATCTGGAAACAAAACTGCTAAATTGAATTCTTTCAAACCAACTATGTCACCACATAATATTCCGTCATCGGCTTCAAAAACCCCAATTGCAAAAAATACTGATATCCCTACTACGTTAGCTTCGCAGAATGAGACAATAGCAAAACTTTCACCAAACAATGTGATAACAAGTGGAAAATCTATTGCTAGTAATTTACCTTCAAAACCTCAAACAAGTATGATAACTAATAAACCTGTAATTGCATCCTCTGCGAAGGTGACAAATGTTCCAATGGTTGATATTCCCAAAACATCACCAAATCAATCTGCTACGAAAAAAAATATTACTAATATCCCATCAACAACCTCAAGTAAATTAATTGAAAGCATTGTTAAGAATCCAAGTCCTCCTAAATCCGCAAGTAATACTAAGGATCCGCCAGTATCAACAACAAGAGCTAAAACTCTTTCTTCACCTACATGTACTATTAATTCTGCCTCTGTATCCACCATTAGTGCTAAAACTTCTCCTGTATCAATTAGTGATACAAAGAATGCCTCACTACCAGCAACTTCAGCAACGATTTCTAAAACACAAACTACTACTGCGCCTACAACTGCTACAAACACTCCTTCATTAACGAATACGACAAAGAGTTCTACAGGTTTACAAAGTACTGCAAAGGCTTCTCTAGCATCTACCACGACCGCGAAGGGTACTAGTGCATCAATTACAACTGGCAAGGTTTCAAATACGCCAACAACAAGTAATGTAAGTCAACAAGTAACATCGACTTCAGTACTCACATCGGTAAGTCAGGCATCCACAGAGTCAACAACAAAGGCTCTACAACCGCATACGAGAAGTCAAGAACTTACTAACGGTAACAAAAGTATGAATGCTTAACCGTACATTTTGATTTGTTTAAGATATAAATCCGCTCAAGCCATAATTATAATTAAATTTAATTTGTAATTAACCTTCTCACAATATGTTGTGATCAGATTATGAAGTAGGTATACAATATGTAATCAGATTGTACAATTTAGTCAACGGCAGCTTGTGTCGTAGCTTATCATTACATTCGCAATCTATAACTTAGATAAATTCTTTACTTGCTCTGTGTCATACGTAGCACGTATTTACATAGTTTGTTATAAATAGTTGTAAATATCAATAATATGCAGTAAATAAATTTGTGAACTGATCGGTCAATATGTAATACTAGTCTTCACATATTATACGCCAAATTTAGTTACAGTAGTAACTTAGTAATAATGGGTGTTGCTCTAGGTAGCATTATTAGATATTGTTGAGCTATATAATACAAATTATTTGCTCATAATAAATGAGAGGAATTGAAAAATAAAAACTAAAAAAAAATATGATAAAATCATATTTGAAAAATGTGAATTATTTGATCCTTGTGGAGTATATGCGTCACTATTGCAGGGCAATACTAGTATATGATAGTATATCACTACACTGAATGTAATAGGTACGTTGACGGGCATTCGTGGTAGGCTAGTGGTGCTAAGATATACAATATTTTTCATAGACAATATTGTTATAATATTTTCGATACCATTTAGAGGTGACTATCAAGTTCAACTCACATCGTCAATTTGTATCATTATTTAATTGAGAAATATCAATACCTGAGATGAATCCTTGAAAATATTTCAACCTATCAATAGGTGTTCAATAAATTAATTTATCAATGACGAGAGAAAATTGAAAGCGCAGGGTAGAATCAGATAATACAAGAATTGTTTAGGTTATATAGCAAAATACATCTCAATACTATAAATTGATACTATTTGAAATATTTAAAAATGTATCATAACAGTCAAGTTTAAGTGTAAGGTAGTAAAATAATTAAAATCGATCATTCCTGCAATTATAGGTTGGGTTTTTATCCTCCACTCTATTGACTTTAATAATTTTTGTTTTTCTTTTTATGGCTTTGTTTTCATATCATATAGCGGATACATACTTTATTTATTTCTTTAAGCTGGCGACGTAAATTGAAATACCGGTGTCTATAAATTTATATTTATTTATTTCAAATAGTTTATTGGTTTATTTATTCACCTAAGGCACATGTATAAAAATTTAAATTCATGATCGATAATGCATTACAATTATACATCACAAACGTAGTAAATTTAAAAAAAAAAAAAGCACAGTGCCAGAACCTACTGATTATTATTCACATCCACATTAATACCTATGTGTAATTTATAAATTCGTATGCGTACATACTTAGAGAAGTTCTAATAGGGGGAGTCATAACATTATGGAATTATTCGTGTATCTTCACTCAATTCGTTTCGACTTGCCAGTAAGAAATTAGCTTACCAATCACGTTGTTTTTTTTTTATAAAATTGCGTATCTAAGCTTATATTGTCAACAAAATTCGTAATCTGCAAGCATAACCGATTAATTTTCACCTCTAGCTTATTCACTTAACATTCTGATAAAAATAGTTCAGTATTAATTTAAAGAACTGCTTGTGCTGTTGATATTTGACTTACTCACTGTAAGAAGTTCACTGACGATTGACGATTACATTTTGTAATAATTAATTTACGTAGAAACGTCCAACTACAATGAATTCCGTCTGTACTTGCACACCCTCTTATTTTTCCGGTAAAAAATATTTTCATCCCTCCAGCTCGTAAAGAGTATTTTTGCCCTTCGATTCTGAGTGTAAAAGCCGTTTTTATCCTCTAGAGAATAAAGTAAATTGAATTTAGAACATCGCTCGGGTGCACTAAGTTTGTGAATTCAAAACATCATTAAACCTATTTACTTCACCTCCATGGTGCCGAATTAATCATACAATATTTTTTAATTTGTTAAAAACTTAGACTCGGAACCTTCTTGGTGTAGTTTTTTTTATTTGCTCTGGCCGCACCATTTTCTTCTTAAGTAACTATAGCAACGTAACTTTCAATTTTTCTTAATTTATCTATACATCTATACAAATAAATAAAATTGAAATGTCTGTTTGTAATATTAAAATAATCGCTTTTTACGAAATGCGTATGTATACACGGTACATATAGGTACTAAAATTTTTTTTTTTTATAATTTCTGTTACATTGTCTGTCTGTCAGTCGGTCTGTCTGTCTGTTTGTTCCGGGTAATCTCTGCAACGGCTGGACTGATTCTGACGGGACTTTCACTGGCAGATAGCTGATAATCTAAGGAGAAGGCTACTTTTTTTAGACTAGTTTTGTCCCGCGGTGTAACTCGCGGTACGACAAAAATCGCGGGTAACACCGCGGGGTTGAGCGAGTACCTAAGTATTTTTGAAATAATTTAAAAATAAACCTGTAATACTTACTTATCATAATGTAGTACCTAATAATATTATTAATACCTAAACTGAAATAAAAGTATCTTGTGATTGTTAATGCTTTTTTTGCATTTAGTTGTTTCCTCGCTGAGGTGGAATGAAAAGTTACGTGTTGCACTCGAGTGCAAAGATTTTTCACCAAGTGCTCTTTTGATTCCCTCGCTGACGCTCAGGATTCTAATTTTTGAATCACTCGCTACCCTCGTGATTCAATTTTAGAATCCTTCGCTTGCTCGGTCATCAAAATTGAACACGCGGTTAAAAAGCAACTTTGCACTCTTGTATAACAAATAACTATTATTTAAGATAGACACATTCATGTAATGTTATGTCTTAAGCTATGCCTTGCAAAATAGCAAAATAATTTAGATTACAATTTACAGAAACCCTATAAAAATATGTTAAAATTGTGTACTTTTTCATTACCAGTTAATTGGTTTAGTTATTTTCTGATTTCAAAGTAATAATTAAAATTAGAGATTGAAAGATTATTATTCACAAAATTCGTTAAATCATAAAGTAATCATTTGGATCCTGTCATAAATTCAATCTGTTCATGAAAAGATATAAGTTAATGTAAAAATTTTATGGGCAGATTACAAATAAATATGTATTACTCATTATTTAAATCCAATAAGAAAAAATTCTAGTGCCAGATGCAATGATATTTGGTTAGTGTGGCCACAAAGTAACATTTCTTTAAATGTCAACCTTGTTTAAGTTCACACCGAGTTCACTTAAGTTCACTTTAAAGTTAGAGACGTGAAACGCTCATGAAGATTTTTGCAGAACAATATTTTTCAATGACGCGAACATAAGAGCGATGTCATCGGGCATGAACTACTACCGTGACTACTACTGACTAGTTAAAGTCTGAATATACTATTTTATTCTAACTTTCACTTGCTGTTAGAATCGTGCACTCGACTGTCTTAAAAATTTTAATATTTTAATGAATATGTTCAAGTGAAAATTTTATTTTAATTATTTACTTACAGAAAATATGATATATTAAGAGGCTTAGAATTAATATTTTTTCTACCTTGATAATAACAGCTATTTTAAAGTTCTTTTTTTCCCTTGCTTAAATAGGTCCCTATCAAAGTTTGAGTATTATAATCCTATACAAGTTATTCGGGTTTTTAAATATTTCTACAATTTTGTTAAGTTAATAATCCCATTTAAGCCGAAAAATATATAATTATACCAAGGAATACTGTTAATATGTCAGAAATTTATATGTTCACACAGATAAAAATTTATACTTTTCGCTATTTTTCCTTTATCTATGCTATAAGACGTTGCTTCGTGCCAAATGTCTAGATTCTGAGTTCATGGGAAGTACTCTGTAGGTTTTGATTCCCTTGCAAGTGTCGAAAATTCGCAGCATAAACGGCTTATTCTAAGATGTAACTATAAATTTATGCTTTTCGCATTTTTTCCTTTATCTGTGCTATAAGACGTTGATTTGTACCAAATTTCAAGATTCGACGGGAACCCTATAGGTTTTGATTCCCTTGCGAGTGTCGAAAATTTGCAGCATAAACGGCTGTATCTTTTGATTGCGTTGGCTTAGAAGCTTCACAGCTCCAAGGGACAGTAGACCTGAGTATTTGATATGAGTTTAAGCTTGATACCTCAACGTGTTCCTGAGAAAAAGGATCTTGACAGAAAGACAGACGGACAACAAAGTGATCCTATAAAGGGAACTTTAACATTTCGTTCGTAACTTTAGACGAATATTTTGGGAATAACTTTTTTTATTTCTTTACAATTCCTGGTATTTCGTGTCTATTATAATTAAAATAATAGTTGTAAAGACGTATAATATAACCGCTGAAAAACCCAGTACAAAATGGCAGCTAGCTTATGCGACTACAATGTATTATAGTCTGAATGATTGTATGATGTGCAGCTAGTCATGTGATGACCCTCAACCTTTTTATTGTTGTAAACATGTAAACTGCACAAAACACGATTTTTAGATAAATTCCTTTCTTTACCACTCACTTAGAAGAGTTGATGTTTCGTAAATTTCTAAACTTGAAATATAAATGGGGTAATGTTTAAAAACGATGTACCTATTTTTCCTGCGTAATATGCACAACTACATTACGTTGCACCTGAACTAATAAACTAAATAACTACGCATTTGAGTAGAATACGTATTATTATGTTGGGTATGTTACTAGAAATTAGAAGCCTTAGTTTGTATCCTACATTATTTTGTGGTAGTCTAATGTTTTGTATCAACATACATGTCTGCATGTTACTTAAGTACACATTAATGTAAGGTGGTGTGCTGTTCGAAATTATTCATTTACTAGGTAACAGCGACAAAGTTCTCTAGTAGATGCTTTGAAAGTAATGAGGGTTATTTGCACTGTTCGAGCAAAATTCAATTCAATTTAAATAAAATTAAAAGATTACGAAGTAGGTACCTTAAATAACTATAGATATCAAGTTGGTAGATATAGATTCGTCGTTTAGATTCTTTACTCAAATTGTAGATTTATAGCATCTAAGTGGAATTACCTACTTAATATTGATATTCCTTAAATTGTTACAATTATTTAGATGCCTTTATTTTGATAACTTTCATGTTTTAAGAGATGATTTTATAAATGTACTTACCTCAACTTTGTATGATTATTGTGAAAGTCCACCTATTTGTTTTTGAATAGGTACCTACCCATTTAGTTTCCAGACACCCAGTAGGGTTGTTGCGTAATCTAGGAAATGGGCTCATGTTAAAGTGTAGAGGCGGCCGGCCCTGATTTTAGAATGTAGGTAGAACATAATGACCCATGGGTGAGCGATGGTTTCGAGCGGGAAGCGCGGTGATGACCTACAGCGGCAAGTATGAGAACTCACCAATACAGGGCATCTGGGTAATGTGTATATGATGTCTGAGATACGTACGTATGTTTCCACGAGACAATTATTGAGCCTAATTGAATAGAATATTGTTGTTGAACTTGATGTATTTTAGAGAATTATTGATCAAATCGATGTTATATAGATGTTTATTGTAAATATTAGCTTTAAAATGAAGCCAATGAAGTGTGAAATGGTCTAGAGTGTTATAGAAAGGCTGTATTTTTGGGTGATATTTTAGAAGGGAAGGCATCATATCTTTCATAGCATTATTAAAATGTAACACAGAACAGCAGGTATGAGACGGCAAATGGGAATAGAATTGAATGAATAATGATGTGATAAATAAGAGATTTTAGTTTTAGTGTTGTTGTGCTATTAATAAAATATGTTCAAATGTGGTTATTTGTTGTTTCCATTTTAGCCCTTTTCCTCTTTATACCTAAGGGGGAAGCTTTACCTTTTGGGTAGAAATGTGTTTCCAATTTATAATTTCAATTCAAAGCATTGTTTACATTTTTCTGTCTTGTATAGACTATAGATAAGAGAATTTGATTTTTATGCCGAATTACACAGTGTTAATCTAATTAACTAAATTAAATTAATTCTGATTATTTAATTTATCTGTTACTGTTTCTCCAGTAGTTAACAATGTTCACTGCTAGTTAGAGGATAAGGACTAGATTTCCCCAGACGAAATTCACCAGCATAACAGCAGCGCTGGTGAGGCATGGAATGCACGCAGTTAAGATAGAGTGGATAAACAAGATGCTGAGCCAGAGAGTCATCAGATTCGAAGCAGACGCTACGAAACAAGCACTGGTGGCGAAGGGCTGCCCTCAAGGTGGCGTACTTTAACCACTCCTATGGAACCTAGTCGACCTTATCACCACTTTGAACAACAATCACCATTATACCATCGGATACGCTGATTACATAGTGATATTAACAAGCGGCATGCACGCAAGTATAGTACCTATGCGATATCACACGCTCGGCACTGGCAATAGTGGAACGCTGTTGCGTGGACAACGAACTGTCTGTCAACCCGAGGAAGACTGAAATGGTAATGTTCACCAACAAACGGAACCTGGGAAACAAGCGACTACACAAGCTGTTCAATACAGAGCTCCAACTCTCGTCTGAGGTAAAGTATCTAGGGGTAATATTCGACCACAGACTGAACTGAAGCGCCCACCTCAACAACAAAATTGAAAAAGCAACAGTCGTATTCTGGCAGTGCCGCAGAATGGTAGGTTAAACCTGGGGGCTAAACCCCAAGACCACTCTATGGCTTTACAAGGCAGTAATTCGACCAATGGTAAGTTACGGCGCGATAGTATGGTGGCCACGGACCAAACTATCCACAGCTGAAGCTAAACTACAACGGCTCCAGAGATTGGCCTGTCTGGTGGCCACGGGCTGTATGAGGACTACACTGACTGTGGCTCTGGAAGGTCTATCACCACTCCACCTATTTATAAGGCAGGAGGCTGTAGCCGCAGCAGCGTGGCTAAAGAAACAAAATCTCTGGAGACCGCCTAGGGTACCACACACCGAAATCCTCTATGAGGCCAAAGGTAAGGAACCGCTCATGGAAGCGGTAACAGGCACGATACCCAGGCAATTCGTCTTCGACAAGAAGTACAAGATACAACTGTACGAGGATCCCCAAGAAGGACTTAACCCAAGAGAGTTAAGAATCTTCACGGACGGATCCAATACAAGGTCAGGCACTGGCTCGGGAGTATTCTCTGAGGACCTAAACATACACATCTCGACACCATTAGGAGCCCACAACACAGTCTTCCAGGCAGAGTGCATGGTTATAATAATGGCAGCGCATGCGATCATCTCCAGAAAGGTAACGGAATACCCCATCCGCATACTTTCCGACAGCCTATCAGTCTTACAAGCCCTACAGAGTCATACGACTGCCTCAGTGCTGATCCACGAACGCCACAGAGCCCTGACAAAGTTAAGTACTACAAATAGTATAACTCTCCAGTGGATCAAGGGTCATAGCAACTCACGCGGAAACGACGCAGCTGATGCACTGGCAAGAAGTGGATCGGAGACAAGGGCTGATCCAATATTGCCCTTACCAACTGCTTGGCTGCGACGGACACTGCAACATAACACCAAGGTAGAACACCAGATATATTGGTCCAACCTTAGAACCTGCAGGCAGACCAAGGAGGCCCTCCGGACGATCAACCCCGGATTTTCACGGAAGCTGAAACAGCTCGGAAGGCCACCGCTTCGACTTCTGATCGGAGCAATAACTGGTCATGCACTATTCAATAAACATCTTTTCACTCTAAGTGTAATAGACAGTCCTCTATACAGAGCATGCATGGAGATTGATGAAACAGCCGCCCATGTCATCTTGGCATATCCTGGGGTGGCAGAATACCGGGTGAGACACCTCGGATCACCGGAGTCACTTCAAGAAGTCGTCGGCGACGCAAAGAGTCTGCTAGGCTTCCTGGAGGAACTAGGTTGAAACAAATAGTGCCGATCCATTACGCAAAATAGGCGCAACATAGTTGTCGAGTTGCGGCAACCCAGCCCGCGAGTTCAAGATCAAGAAGGACTAGATTCCTACCCTGGTTAAGCTTTGTATGATGAACTCGAGTACTTGCGCTGTCTGTCTAATGTTTCTATAATATTTGTGGAGAAGTACATACACACATCAAAAGTGTCTAGGGATCAAGCATTTTTATGCGGATTTCTTGAGATTGAGATGTGGCTTTGTAATAAATTTATGATTTTATAAATTTATATGGATCCTTTTTGGTGCATTTCATAATTTGAATCAGGAACTGTCAATCAAATTCGAGTAAAAGATGAAAATCAGCTGTCAATATTTTCCCTATAAAAACATACAACGCATTGAAGACATTATTAGTGCTACTGTTTCCCTACTACTGATTAAAACCAACGTTATTATGGAGCGGCGACGTCATTTACGCAGGGAAGAAATGCTCAGAGCCGTGGGAATGATAGAAGCTGGTTCCCGGCAACGTACTGTGGCTTTAGCTCTGAATACAAGTCAGAGTGTTATCAGTCGACTTTGGACACGTTACCGAAGCACTGGTACCGTGGCTGAGCGCCATGGAGGACGGTATCGCTGCACCACACGGAGACAAGACCGATACATTCAAATCTTAACTCGAAGAGCTCCAACAATAACCGCCATGATGTTAGCCGTGAGGCTTCATCACTCTTCAGGGAACTTAATTAGCGACCAAACAGTCAGAAACCGCTTGCATGAAGTGAACCTTCATTCCCGAAGACCGCTACGGGTACCACCTATAGCAATGCACAATCGTAGGATTCGATATCAATGGGCTCTTGAACACAGAAATTGGGCAGAAGAACAATGGCGTTTCGTGTGCTTTTCTGATGAGTCTCGTTTTGGTATGAGACCGGATACAAGACGTATACGACACTGGAGAACCCCTGGACGCCAACAGCGATTAAAATCCTGCCAGGAAGTCCATCCTTATAGTGGTGGAACCATCATGGTATGGGCGGGTATTTGGATCGGCGGAAGAACTGAGTTGATTTGGATCAGAGGCAACCTCAACGCTCAAATTTATGCTGAGACGATTGTATCAGACGTCATCGTTCCTCTACAAGTGCAAATCGGTCCCTTATTTCAGTTAATGCATGATAATGCACGACCGCACACCGCAAGAGTTGTAAGACAGACTCTCGCCGCAGCTAACATCAATGTCCTGCCCTGGCCTGCTCAGTCGCCAGACTTGAACCCGATTGAGCATGCATGGGATATGCTACAGAGAAGAGCTCTGCCGAATATGGAGGGTATCCAGTCGCAAGAAGACTTTTTTTTGTTGTTGCAACGAACATGGGCGGCCATTCCACAGCGTGATTTGGATGAACTCATTTTGAGGATGCCAAACCGATGTTCTTGTGTTGTTAGTGTTCGCGGTAGAAACACGGATTATTAATTGTTTAAGTTACCTAATAAAATTTTAAAGAAAACTGTTATTTCAGTCTTTTTTTCGAACTTTAATGTTAGTGGTTCAAATGCCAAAAATCCCTTTATTAGGAAAATGGCAAATTTCTTTATTAATGCAAAGGTGACTTGGTTTATCGTTACTGTGACAAACGAAAACACTTTATTTGATGAATCCTTAAAGAAAATTTTAATTAATATCAATCAGGAGAAAAGTTATTGCAAAAATATATGTTGATCCCTAGACACTTTTGATGTGTGTTTGTTTGATGGCAATTAATAGTTGGATCCTATATTACCCTATGTAGATTAAAGACTAAACTGCGGGCGTTTTAAATAAATCTCTGTCTAACCTTTTGGGGATGGAGACATCACTGTTTCACGATGTATCTAAGTTTGTGCAAAATATAACGGACCTTATCATTTATTCGACAAATTCCTTTCCTATTCTAGTTTACTTTGAATTGTGCAATTTTACTTTGATGTTTCAGTTACTATTGGGTTCTGTATGGTTTAACTTACCCACAGATGTTTGCTATTCAAATATTTGGGTCTCGAATGTTTCGATGTGTATATGCAACGGGCACAAGCGGTTATCGTCAGCTACTCACCTACACGCAAAACATTAGTTATTAGCTTCGGATCGAGCAAGTACGCAAAGGCTTTTATGGGTGTGACGTCGAACTTTCTTTAACTACTTTTATTTTTTCTGTCATTCGTGTCGGTTAGCGGCTGTGCGCGCACGTCGCAGACGCTGTGCTCGCGCCCCCCACATTCCATACCACGCGGCGAGTCTCGAACTTCGCAGTCAGCGCGGCTGCCGTCGCCGACCAACATTGCCACTTCGAACAATTCGTGAATATAACTTTAAAACAGTATATTTTAAACAGTTTTATGTGTTATTTTTGTTTAACAGTGAGTTAGTGATTAAATCCGAAAAATTTTGTTAACTCTAGTGAAATGAAACTGAACTATGCAATAATGTTGCTTTTTTTTCATTTACCAGAGTTGAAAAATTGGTAAATTGCGTTGCCTTTCGAAAACAGGTGAGCCATGAAGTGATTTATTATTTTTATGTTGATCATGCTGAGATTTTTTTTGTTATATTTCAAAGTAACAGTGCCTACTTTAAAAAAATATGTTATGAAATTTATTGCGATAAGTGATGATATATAATATACATCTCGATAATACTGTCAAATAACAATAGTCATAATCAGATAACTATTCAGTGGCCACATAAGTCGTTGTTTAACTCGGCTATTTGGAGTTGTAAAGTTATCTCAGGTTATTTTAGTAACTGGTTATCCACGGCTCTTGGGATATCACACTACCTGATTAATCAGTAAGATAAACTAAACAGTAAACGCTTTCGGTTCATTTTTTCATTGTATGTTCAAATTTGCCTTCTCACCTTATCATAACAGTTAGGAGACTGATTTTGACTAGTTGCACAAGATCTTATATCCTGGCGTAGCTAAGTACCTACCTTTCCAATTTGAACCAAGTCAATAAACCTACCGTTCTTCTAATTAGATAACGCATCACAATTACCTATAGTTTTTCCACATGACTTCGAAATGTTAATTAAATCTAAAAGATATTGTATAATGTTATGAACGTACCAAAATTTTTAACTTAATGTCTTTATGTGTTGTTGTCATCTAGTCTGTAGACATCGGCATCTTTGTTCAGCAGTTACACGGTGCTGAGAAGAGATGCAAAATGTTTACCTGTATTAATTTGCACGATATGCATGGAGTACAGTGATACAGCTGGCAGCAGAAAACTATTTATATTACTACAAAGTAGGTAACTATCCAAAGTTATTTGACGAAATGTTAGATAGGTAGGTACTGATTTGAACAGTGACTCAGTTCACAAAATTTGTGGTTTCAGTGTTCTCTAATTCCGTACATTTAGTTGACAAGAACTAGTTTAGGGCTGTCCGTTACCGGTTGATTTCCACACAGTCTGCATTCCTGAATACAACAAAAGATTCAGTAACCACCGATAGCAAAACGGCCAAATGAAACAGACTGGAATAATCGATTTGTAATATCTAGTTATCGATAAGAATTATACATAGACACATGAAATAAGGTGTGGTGACAATTGTAAATATTCATTTAGAAAATAAGCCTTGAGTAGCTTTTATCAAGTTATATGGGAGCGTGTGAACTAATACTGCGACTGAGCGTCGTCTAGTCCGTCAGCTCACTTTCCATCCATTCATGGAGTCTCCAACTTTTTTCCAGCGATTTCTTTCGGCCCTCTCTACGTTAATGTTGGATTTCCAGCTTTCTTCTTTGTTTGCGCCATTCACTCAGCTTTATGAGCAACATTAAATAATTATTTCTGCAACTTGCAGTATGATATCAATAGCTTTAATAAATGACTGAGAAAAGTGCTTCTCTATTATTTAGACGTTTATTAGTAACTTATTCAGCGTCTGTTTTGTATAGTGAAAGCCAACTTTTATTTTGTTGGTACATTTCGAATCTCTGAATGAGAATGTTGTTTATTTTTTTTACTTTTGTTTATAAATTTTAATTTTATAATTATTCACTAGAAAAATGTGTATGTCCTAGCCGTAAATATTTTGGAGAAAACCTTTGCATTGCTATTTTGAATAGTTAAGTACACTAAATCTTTGTAGCTTTCTGATTAGTCGAAATTCCACCATACATAATTTTGTTAATACAAGTATAGTATCATAACAATTTAAGTATTTCAATGATCTAAAGACTAAATTTGAAAACAATCAAATGTACAAAAAATCTATATCTCAAACTCACTAGGTAATAAATGTTTCAATACCCATTCCAAGATGCCTTAACATTTAATGTAAATGAAAATGGCTATGACAATATTGAAAAAATATTTTAACTACAAGTAATTAAATAATCATTTCAAAAGGATGATTTAACTGATTCTTAGCCAAGAAAATAAATCCAGATAAAAAATGTAAACATCCCACAATATGTATTGCAGTAATATATTACACAATACCTACTTGTCTTGTAGTTACGAGTCTTGCCCTTAGGCCGTCTCGTCGGCCGTTCAAGAAAACTTGATTGCAATGCTTTGTACATATTATGAAGATGATCCTAAGATCTGCCATCATATCAGAAGTGATTGTACATTATTTCATGTTGCAGTACACAAACCTAACCTACATTGGCTTACATAGTCGTTTCGAAGCCTCAGTTTCATTACTGGGCTGGAATTCATTTCGACACTATTTATGAGGAAATAACCATTATATAAAGCGTTCCTTCTCTGATCGGTAGCCATTGATATCTATCTATGAGGAGTATCGTCCGGAATAATCGGTCAGGCATGCGGCTCAGAGGTCGAAGGCGGTTAATTGGCAAAGAGTCACCACGGCCGCGGCCGGTTTGACCGGCACTCGTTGTTTTACAGCATTCCTAGTCTTGTAAGCTAGCTGTGCTAAACTCGAACACCATAGCTAATTCTGTTAAGTGGTACCTACATCCTTTTCTTTGTTTAAAAATCTATCTACAGTTTTTGTTGGTTCATGGATATGTCTGTATTTTACTTGCACTTCAACGACGTGGAGGGTGTAATACAATACAGTAGCGTGTTGGCAGTACAGCGGTGAGGCTTCCCGATTTAGCCGGAAATATCCCCTTCGCCGTTAACGTTTGGGTTCCCCAAAAGTTTTAGTTTTGTATCCTAGCAACATTGATCTTTTATTCTTTATGGTAGGTACCTATAGCGTTTCCTTGTTCTTTCCGCTACAAGACCAGGGATTAAAATTTAATGTTGGGTACTACATGTACATAAAGCACATTGTTTATATTTGTCCAAGGTACAATGTCAAAAATTTAAAGAAATAAAGACTTGAATATAGGTAGGTATTAATTACGAACGCTCTGGACAGATACAAGTCACGGTGTTGATCATAAAATAAATCTTCAAATCCGAAAAATTATTTTCAAGGATAAGACAACAATAAAGGCAGATTAGCCGTGATCTTGATGCTTACGTGGATTCGGTTGAGGCCGTTGATCTCGAGGCGGCGCGGAAAAAACGGGGAGCAGTTGTCGAACGGGGCAGCGGGGATTCACGGTTGAGCGCCCTCGCCACCTGCCTCACACCGTGCTATAACCCGCACGCACCATGAGCTCGTCATATACTGCACACCTTATCTATTCATATTACTATTGTTACAAAACAATTAGCTTTTAGTTGTTTGAAGGCAAAGCCATGTTTACCGACCGTTGAGGTTATATCATTATACCCTAAGTTAACTGAGTAATGATAAAATAGCATTGGTAAGGCCTTACGGTAGAAAGCAATGACAAAATTGCTATCATACGATATTTTTCGTCATACTGCTGCCAGTCTTCCACCCTCTGTTCCACAAAAACATGACGAGTAAAAATTATTTTTAGATATTACTAGGTAATTTTAACATTAAAATTTAATTTGCTTATCGAAAATAGATACCATCTATACACATTTTTGCATTAAATTAAATGAAACTGTGATATAAATAATACAAATTTTAACAAAAAAAACCGACTTCAATCCGGACCAAATTTAAATGGGACCATACGGGAAGCACCAACTTTCAAATAAAAAAGAATTATCAAAATCGGTTCACCCAGTCAAAAGTTATGAGGTAAAAAACATAAAAAAAACAGTCGAATTGAGAACCACCTCCTTTTTTGAAGTCGGTTAAAAATGTCTGTCTGATAAGTTTATTATCGTAAACATATTTTAGGCAAAAATTAGGGATATAATGGTTGCCATGGTAACCATGATTATAAAGGTCACATTAACTAACTGTCAGCTTGTCTAAATCGTATCTAATGGGTTCTGAACAGACATTCCTCTTTCTGGTTAAAAATAACATTAAAAAAAATTGCCGTATCGAAAGAAGGTAACATGGATTAAAGATTTTGTGGCAAGTGTACTTTTATACAATGCTACTTAACTTTCACTTGCACGATTCTGTCATATTGTTGAACAGTACCCTCCATTCATCGGATTCAATTCAACCCATATGATTTATTTTCCACCAAACCATTAATTATTCCGAAAAGTTTGTGAAATTATCATGAAATACAATTTTCAGTTAAGCCTGAGCTATTGTTGCTTATCTATAACAACTTTTAATTTCCACAAGTAGTTTTTGCTAATGACTTTCGCTAGAGATTTTTTCGCTTTTAATTTTTGTTGCTTTTTGTAGTACACTACTCGCTGAAAGAGAATTTTAGAATAATTTCTAGGTTGAATTCAATAGCGAACTTGAATTTTGTTACGCCATCATCTACATTGTTTAAACGACTGAATACCTATTAGAATTCCTGGTCATTATTTATCTCATGCTCTTAACACTTTTCCATGCTTTCCATTATGCAATACTGTTGTTTTATACATAACATCTTGAAAGAAATAACGATTATTGGTAGTTTTTAGAAAGTAAGTCTCGGTGTAACTCCGACAACTGACACCCAATCAAAAAATAATATGTCAGATTTTGGAGCACAGTGTTAGACGATGCCGGGATGGAGTGTTTGAGCCTTGTGTTCAATCCTAGATCATATCTGGTCGGGACGCATACAGTAGACACTTATTCGTCTATCCTTTTGTCAGAAATCTGTTAGTGTAGAAGCAGGTATTGGCAATATTCGATTGCACGGTTGGCCTAGTGGTTTAGGTTGAGGACACGCGGCTTTCTTCTGCGCCAAGTGTTGTGGGTTCAAATCCCACATGGAACAATACTTTGTGTGATCCACAAATTGTTCTGAGTCTGGGTGTTCTTTGTATGTATGGTTGTAAAGTTCCCCGCGATACAGGAAGTATATTAAAAAGGCGGGATTGTCTTTAAAAAAAATTCGTATGCTTATTAATCACACGTGCAAAGTGGTAAAATAAATCTTGTGTTTTTGTGTACCCTGTTAGTAACTCGTACACTTAATGAAAATGGTGTATCATTAGGACAGCAGTGGACTGCGACAGAATGATCATTCAATCCTAGATCATATCTGGTCGGGACGCATACAGTAGACACTTATCCGTCTATCCTTTTGTCAGAAATCTGTTAGTGTAGAAGCAGGCATTGGCAATATTCGATTGAACGGTTGGCCTAGTGGTTTAGGTTGAGGACACGCGGCTTTCTTCTGCGCCAAGTGTTGCGGGTTCAAATCCCACATGGAACAATACTTTGTGTGATCCACAAATTGTTCTGAGTCTGGGTGTTCTTTGTATGTATGGTTGTAAAGTTCCCCGCGATACAGGAAGTATATTAAAAAGGCGGGATGGTCTTTAAAAAAAATTCGTATGCTTATTAATCACACGTGCAAAGTGGTAAAATAAATCTTGTGTTTTTGTGCACCCTGTTAGTAACTCGTACACTTAATGAAAATGGTGTATCATTAGGACAGCAGTGGACTGCGACAGAATGATCATGCAATCCTAGATCATATCTGGTCGGGACGCATACAGTAGACACTTATCCGTCTATCCTTTTGTCAGAAATCTGTTAGTGTAGAAGCAGGCATTGGCAATATTCGATTGAACGGTTGGCCTAGTGGTTTAGGTTGAGGACACGCGGCTTTCTTCTGCGCCAAGTGTTGTGGGTTCAAATCCCACATGGAACAATACTTTGTGTGATCCACAAATTGTTCTGAGTCTGGGTGTTCTTTGTATGTATGGTTGTAAAGTTCCCCGCGATACAGGAAGTATATTAAAAAGGCGGGATGGTCTTTAAAAAAAATCGTATGCTTATTAATCACACGTGCAAAGTGGTAAAATAAATCTTGTGTTTTTGTGTACCCTGTTAGTAACTCGTACACTTAATGAAAATGGTGTATCATTAGGACAGCAGTGGACTGCCACAGAATGATCATGATGATAATCATTAGACAGATCTTTTAGGAAATATTAAGTTTTTGCAAAGACTGTAATTCAATTGATTATTGAGGTTGAATAATAGTATTATGCTAATCTGAAGTAACCATTCGTAAAATAAGAAATCCAGAATACTAAGACAAACTTGTTACTTGTTTAGAACGGTTAGTGATAAAGTATGTAATCCAACTGTTTACTCTGCATGGAACGATATGCAATAGTCGGTTCTTTATCTTACCTCAGTGGTTGCCAATCATTGACTCATCATTGATGTTAAACCGTCACTATACAGAGAAAAAACTTAGATGTAAGTTTCAAGTTAAAAATAACACACAACCATTGCTCAAAGTCAAATAACGTTTTTGAATAAGAAGGTAAATACTAAATACATAATAGTATCAAAACTTAGGAACGTCTACACACCACGGTAATGATTCCGTTATTAGTTTTAGTTAAGCGCTTTCTTCTATCATTTAGGCATAGATAAACACAGCAAGATGAAATTAATTACGTTATATTAAGTTACAAAATTTCGTCCATTTGATCGTCGTGTGTATCTAGCATCTAACAACTTTTATCCTCACTGGTTATCTGAGACCGATGTACCTATGTACTGTGATTATTTAGAACAAGGAAAATAATAATATAATAAAATAATATTGAGATTTCCAATTACTAAGACTAATATTAGAAAACATCCGATTACATCTAATAGGTCTACCGCTTAAGTGCACCTAAAAACGAGTACTTCAAGAATTCATTCGTTTGAAATGCAATGAAAAAATAAATTTACGTTAAGACAGGAATAGGACAATTTTCCTATTATGAGCAGTAAGTAAAAGTTAATTAAGGACAATGTTAGTGGCTGCGTGCTATGTCAACGAGTGTGGCGAACATTTGCAGCGAAGCAACTTGCGGGAGGCTGCGCAGGCACAGAGGTCATTGTACCGCACTCTGAGGAGGCTGCACTCTAATCCTCGTCCCGTGCCCCTCGGCGACCGTCCCATGCTAACACCCGCCAACCTATATCTTTTATGTTCCTTTTATTAAAATAGATTTACTGTAAACTAGCGACCCGGCTTCATAAGGCTTTGAAATAATATGCATGATACATCTAAACCTTCCTCTTGAATCACTCTATTATACTCCGTTAGGTACTTTGGAAGATCTAAGCGTAAAAGAACAAAAAATCTACTTCATTTTGTATTATGTAAAGAGTAAAAAAACATAAGCCAAACTCTAACCGACAGAGTACCTGCGAAACTAATGATGATATTGATAGATCGGTTGCATTGATTTCATGTGTTCATTCTGTATGTGTGATTTAAAAAAAATCTCACAACATTGACTGTTTAATTCAATCATATAAACATTGTTGTTTACGTTCCTAATGCATTTTTAACCGACTTCCAAAAAGGAGGAGGTTTTATGTTCCACTGTATGAATTTTTTTTAATGTATTTTCACCGATTACTCCGTCAATTGTAAACCGATTTTGAATTATTTTTTTGAATCCGAAAGGGTATGCTCCCGAGGTGGTCCCATTGCCACCATATCAGGATCTGATGATGGGATCCCAGGGAAACCGAGAGAAACCCTCATTTTTAATAGCCACATACTATGTTTTTCATATATTTTCTGAAGTTACACCGGTATTTGCGTCGGTGATGATGTAAGGTACAGCTCCTTAATGGTTAGGAGTTGGAGAATAAATCTTTAAATATCATATGTATATATGTTACCTTTAGTCGTATTTTTTCAAATTATTTAGGTAAGCTGATGATGGAAGGTGGAAGGTACAACTCCTCAACGGTTAGGAGTTGGAGGATAATTCTTTCAATTTCATACGTATCTAAAGACCTTCAGTCGTATACTTTCAAGTTATTTAGGTTAGCTGATGATAGAAGGTTAAACTCTTCAACAGTTAGGGATTAGAGAATTATTTTAATATTACACGTACGCATAGACCTTAATTTGTATTCTTGATGATGAAATAGTTCAACTTACTACTTACCTACGATTGGTTGCACTAAAAATTGAAAAATAAAAACTATTTATAAAAAAAAAACCGACTTCCAAAAAACATCCAACGAAAACTCTCTGCCAAAAAAACACTTAAAAGCGTAAAAACAACTGGTTCTTCATAAATTGTGCTAAGCCAAAAAGAATACAAACAAACAATTACAAAAGTTTAAGCGATAGTCACTTGGCACCGACTTCAAACAGATTTTAGGTACCTAGCACACATTATAATACTACTATTTAAATGAATAAAGAATTAGGTATAGGCAATTTATGAAGAACCAGTTTATTTTACGCTTATAAGTGTTTTTTTGGCAGAGAGTTTTCGTTGGATGTTTTTTGGAAGTCGGTTTTTTTTTAAACGTGAGTTGTTTGCATAATATATGAGTTTAAAGTCATCCTAGTGACATTACGGTGTTCCGAAAAGTCGATGTAGAAAAGTTATTTCGTATTCTTTATTCTTCGTAATCAGTTGGGGTTCAAATGAAATCGTCAATTAGAAAAAATATGAATATCCGAGATCTTCTGATAATCACATAGCATACAACAACATCTATAAGGGGCTTACAAGAGCACTATTTTGGTTATATATGTATGTACCATTTTAAAAATGTTATATACTAGTAAAC
The DNA here is from genome assembly GCA_949125395.1 of Diaphora mendica. Classification (NCBI taxonomy): domain Eukaryota; kingdom Metazoa; phylum Arthropoda; class Insecta; order Lepidoptera; family Erebidae; genus Diaphora; species Diaphora mendica. The sequence continues at coordinate 34,035,397 of OX421310.1, read as the reverse complement.
AGAATTATCAGTAGATTTTTTTAAAGATTATAGGTCCATCTATACAACAAAAACTAAAGATTATGTAAAATACTCTAGTTAAATGAATCTAATCCTTTATTTTTATTTAATTAAAAGGTCTTGTCTTGGACTGATTGCAGTCTCCAATAAAATTTTCCCAACAATCAATGGATAGGATACATAAAAATTATAAAATGTGTTATATTACGACTCTATTCGGCTTGGTACCCAACTAAAAAAAAAATGATTCAAATATTTTACGCGCAGATTGATTTATAAATCATCTAACTAATCTAAGAACTTAAGATACGACGCTCGTTTTAGTTACTCTTTGAAACCTGATCTGTCACTTGAACTCGTCTTTCGTGAAGGAACGATATTCTTGCTACGGCTAGACCATTGAGAACATATTCTCGCAGGAGGGATTACCTATGACTTTTCATTCCTTTCACTGCCTTTCAGGCTTAGTGTGGCAAACGTGGAAAACTTTACGTAAGGCCTCGGTCTCTTATTAAATGCTATATGCGGCCTTCGACTTCAGCATAAACGTTCCGATCGACGACGTCTGAGGGTCAAGCACAGCATCAGCGGTCAATATATCTCATACGCGAACGACGACGTCTCGTTCACAAATTACAATATTCGTCGACAAACAGTGCTCGCTTGTAGTCATCTATCTATCTATATATATAAAAGAGTAAGGTGACTGACTGACTGACTGACTGACTGACTGACATACCCAGAGATCAACGCACAGCCCAAACCGCTAAAGCTACAATCCTGAAATTTTGCACGTAGGTTCTTTATATGACGTAAGTGAGCACTAAGAAAGGATTTTTTGAAATTCCACCCCTAAAGGGGTTAAATAGGGGTTGAAAGTTTGTAAGGAAGTTCGTCATTTTTTAAGTAAGAAACATGAAACTTTACTTTTAGACTACTGATTAAAAAAGAGTAGATACGTATTTAAGCGTTTCTGGATATTCTACCCCTAAGGGGTTAAATAGGGGTTGTTATTTCGTATATAGGTCAGTCTGGAAGTCCGTCATTTTTGAAGTTAGAAACATGAAACTTTATTTTTAGGCTGCTGATTAAAAATGAATTGATACGTGTTTCAGCGTTTCTGAATATTCTACCCCTAAGAAGGTGAAATAGGGGTTGAACGTTTGTATCGAAGTTCGTCATTTTTTAAGTAAGAAACATGAAACTTTACTTTTGAGCTACTGATTAAAAAAGAGTAGATACGTATTTAAGCGTTTCTGGATATTCTACCCGTAAGGGGTTAAATAGGGGTTGTTATTTCGTATATAGGTCAGTCTGGAAGTCCGTCATTTTTGAAGTTAGAAACATGAAACTTTATTTTTAGGCTGCTGATTAAAAATGAATTGATACGTGTTTCAGCGTTTCTGAATATTCTACCCCTAAGGGGGTGAAATAGGGGTTGAAAGTTTGTATTGAAGTTCGTCATTTTTTTAAGTAAGAAACATGAAAGTTTTTTTTTTTGGGGTACTGATTTAAAATGAATAGACATGTATTTAAACGTTTCTTAATTTTCTACCCCTAAGGGGGTGAAATAGGGGTTAAAAGTTTGTATGGAAATTCGTCATTTTTTAAGTAAGGAACATGAAACTTTACTTTTGGGCTACTGATTAAAAAAGAGTAGATACGTGTTTAAGCGTTTCAGGATATTCTACCCTTAAGGGGGTGAAATAGGGGTTGAAAGTTTGTATGGAAGTCCGTAAATTTTTAAATAAGAAACATGAAACTTTATTGTTGGGGTACTGATTTAAAATGAATAGATACGTATTTAAACGTTTCTTAATATTCTACCCCTAAGAGGGTGAAATAGGGGTTGAAAGTTTGTATGGAAATTCGTCATTTTTTAAGTAAGAAACATGAAACTTTACTTTTGGGCTACTGATTAAAAATGATTAGATACGTATTTAGGAGTTTTTGGATATTATGCCCCTAAAGGGGTGAAATAGGGGTTGAAAGTTTGTAAGGAAGTCCGTCATTTTTTAAGTGAGAAACATGAAATTTAGTTTTGGGCTACTGATTAAAAATGGGTAGACACGTATTGAAGCGTTTCTGGATATTCTACCCCTAAGGGGTGAAATAGGGGTTGTTATTCCGTATATAGGTCAGTCTGGAAGTCCGTCATTTTTGAAGTTAGAAACATGAAACTTTACTTTTTGGCTGCTGATTAATAATGAATTGATACGTCTTTCAATGTTTCTGAATATTCTACCCCTAAGGGGGTAAAATAGGGTTTGAAAGTTTGTAAGGAAGTCCGTCATTTTTTAAGTGAGAAACATGAAATTTAGTTTTGGGCTACTGATTAAAAATGGGTAGATACGTATTGAAGCGTTTCTGGATATTCTACCCCTAAGGGGTGAAATAGGGGTTGTTATTCCGTATATAGGTCAGTCTGGAAGTCCGTCATTTTCGAACTTGGAATCATGAAACTATAGTTTTAGGCTGCTGATTAAAAATGAATTGTTACGTGTTTCAGCGTTTCTGAATATTCTACCTCTAAGGTAGTGAAATAGGGGTTGAAAGTTTGTATGGAAGTTCGTCATTATTTAAGTAAGAAACATGAAACTTTATTTTTGGGGTACTGATTTAAAATGAATAGATACGTATTTAAACGTTTTTTAATATTCTACCCCTAAGGGGGTGAAATAGAGATTTAATTTCTTTATGGAAGTTCGTCATTTTTTAAGTTAGAATCGTGAAACTTTATTTTTAGGCTACTGATGAAAAAAGAGTAGATACGTATTTAAGCGTTTCTGGATATTCTACCCTTAAGGAGGTGAAATAGGGGTTGAAAGTTTGTATGGAAGTCCGTAATTTTTTAAATAAGAAATATAAAAAAATTATTTTTGGGCTGCTAAATAAAAATGATTAGATACGTATTTAGGAGTTTTTGGATATTATGCCCCTAAAGGTGTGAAATAGGGGTTGAAAGTTTATAAGGAAGTCCTTCATTTTTTAAATGAGAAACATGAAAATTGATGTTTTGGCTGATTAAAAATGAGTAGATACATATTTAAGCGTTTCTGGATATTCCACCCCTGAGGGGGTGAAATAAGGGTTGAAATTTCGTATATAGGTTATTCTGGAAGTCCGTCACTCTTGAAGTTAGAAACATGCAACTTTATTTATGGCTACTGATTAAAAATGAGTAGATACGTATGTACGAACATGTTCTACCGGAACCGGTTGTGGTTCACGGTGCCGTTCTCGAAGTTGTTCAAAAATATGTGTGGTACCTCGGGCAGACTTTGCAGTTAAGTAAAAACAACTTCGAGGACAAGGGGAACAGGAGAATTCAGCCGGGTTGGGCAGCGTTTGGGAAACTTTGTCGGGTCTTTTAATCGTCAATCCCACAGTGCCTAAATACGAAAGTCTTCAATCAATACGTCCTACCTGTCATGACATACTGTACCGAAACGTGGACACTTACGACACGGCTGGTTCACAAGTTCAAAGTCGCTCAGCGTGCTATGGAGAGGGTTATAATAATAATAATGATTTATTTTTCTCATCACAAAAGCTCAACTCTTCTCTAAGGGATCGCATCAAGAATGAGGTGATCCGATAGAGAACCAAGGTCATTGACATAGCCCACAGGATAAGCAAACTGAAGTGACAGTGGGCTGGCCATATTAGCCGTAGAACTGATAACCGCTGGGGTAAACGGTTTCGTGAGTGGTGACCGCGTCTCGGCAAACGTAGCGTAGAACGTCCAGAGGCCAGGTGGAATAATGATCGGACGGCTGGCAGAAGCTGAGATGAGAGAAGCTGAGAATCGAACCAAGTGGCGTGCAATTGGAGATGCCTATGTCCAGCAGTGGACTGCTTTGATGATAATGAGATACGTATTTAAGCGTTTCTAGATATTCTATCCCTGGGCTAGACTGGAAGTCATTTTTTAATTTAGTAGCCTGAAACTTTGTCTTCGGGCTTTTGATTACAAATAAATGAATACTTATATCAGCATTTATGGGAATTCTATTCCTAAAGGGGATAAAATAAGGGTCGAAAGTGTGTATGAAAGTCAATTTTAATGGACTATTGATTATAAATAAATACGTTTATAACTGCCTCGTTGGTCTCGCGGTCGGCGTGTGCGACTGCTGATCATGAGGTCTCGGGTTCGATTCCCGGGTCGGACCAAATGTTTGTATGATCTACAAATATTTGTTTCGGAGTTTGGGTGTTTTCTATGTATAATATGTATGTATTTACAAAAAAAAAAAGTATATATGTATTTGTATCAGTTGTCTAGTACCCATAACACAAGCTCTGCTTAGCTTGGGACTAGATGGCGTTGTGTGTTAGATGTCCGAAATATTTATTTTATTTATTTATTTTACGTTTAAAAACATGAACACAGTATTCATAGATACTTACAGAGTTTTAACTAAATACATATAATCAACTTCCACGCGAGCAAAGCCGCGGGCAATAGCTAGTGTAATATAAATTTGACTCTTTTGGCGGCATCTTATTTTTATTGTATAACGCACTAAAACATTGGACTGCTTCTGTTGTGATGTTAACATTACTCTATGGCCATTTTGAGTTATCTGTGGCTATCAGTTAGTCTATGGTGTGTGCTATAATTATGGAACTTTGTAACACAAGTGTTCCTGCTGCAAAATCCATTTCATGACAAACTCCACAGTCCTCTGATCCTGCAAATCAAGGAAAGTCTCTTTAATAGTGCCAGGAATGATAGAATAGTCCAGCTGGTATGGATTCCCAGTCATAGTGGTATTCTGGGCAATGAATGCGCAGATTCATTGGCCAGAAGTGCTATTACTTCCGCAATAGCTGACCAGAAACATCTGATCCATCAGCACTACGACCTCTTGAAGCTGCCCCAGAAAGAATTGGTCACATCCTGGCAGGTAGAATGGGACACCTCCTCACAACAAAAGGGACGTCATTATCATGCAGTACAGCAATGCATAACCCCAAAACCTTGGTACTTCAAATTCAAAAAGGTTTCCAAACCCGTCATCTCCACTATATGTAGGCTCCGCATAGGTCATTGCAGCTCACCTGTCTTCTTACATAAAATTAGGGTACGAGACTCATCTTTATGTGAATGTGGTTTGGACGAAGGTAACCTGGACCACATATTCTTTAACTGTTCTAAAAATAATCCTTCCTTGGATCTCTATTCACATTTAATTAAATTAAAAATTCCCACTCCTATTAACTTTGCATCTCTTCTAACCTTTTCATCCCCCAACCTCCTTCAAGCCTTGATGATTTTTATTCGCTGTAATAAAATCAAACTTTGACCCATGTACCTAAGTATGTTGCTATCCCAATTTGTGTTTGTCTGCCAATTTTATATATATTTATATAACTAACACTATATATATTTTATTTATTTGTCTCTTTGTTACAGTGTACTAACCACAACAAAAAGCCCTACATTCAGTCTACTGCTGGTTCTACAAATTTAATGTTTTTCTATTTTGATTGCTTTTATTTTTTACATAAAACCCACGTATTTCCATCCATTCCACTGTTTGAAACTATGGGAGATATTGACAAACTTGAGGTTTCTAATTCTTACGTGTGTAAACCTGAGGAATGTTGCTCGTATTTGAGTAGACCGGGAAGTCTTAAAATCCTCACTCAAAATATTCGTAGTGTCTCAGCGAATATGCCTAGCTTACTAACTCTAATGACCAGAACTAAAATAACACAAGACATTATAGTGCTCACGGAGTGCTGGCTATCTACCAACCCAAATATTCCACTATTGGAAGGCTATGATAGTTTCCAAAGCACTAAAACAATAAACCAAAACGATGGAATAGTGATCTATGTCCGCAGAACTCTCACTAATATACATGTTTTTGAACCTCAGTTTCAGGAGGCAAACTGTTTGATAGTGACAATTAACAGTGACACATGTATTATAGCATGTTACCGTCCACCCTCGTTTAGAGATTTAAACAATTTTCTCGTGTCTCTTGATAGTGTTTTGACGGCCAACTCTAGATTTGGGAATGTTTTGCTTGTCGGTGACTTGAATGTAGATATAGTGGGGGGTTCTGGGGATCGTAGGGCTTCGGAATACTTGTGTCTTGCGGCTAGTCATGGACTTTTGCCAGCTCATACTGAGCCAACTCGCTCGGAGGCGTGTCTGGATCACATAATCCTTAAAACTAAACGTAACAGTACAGTATTAGTGTTGCATTCTACCGTTACCGATCATAGCGCAGTTATTTTTTCATTGGCCATGGATATACAAAATAATTCTTCTTTTAAAACTTGCAAAAGAATCGATCCTGCTCTACTGAAACAACATATTAGCGCCATAAACTTCTCGTCCGTATACGAAACCAGTGATGCAAACGATGCGTGCAAATATTTTATAAATTCACTGTCAACAGCTATCAGTGTGAGCTCCAGTATCCGTGTAGTACCATCTCGATTGAGAATCCTCAAGCCCTGGATTACCCCTGGGTTGCTGAGGTGTATGAGGAACCGAGACCGTATGTACAAAAAACTTAAAAAGTTCCCCAATGATGAGATATTGAGGGTAACATTTGTGAGGTACCGAAATTTTTGTAACAATGTGCTTAAAAACGTGAAAAGACAATTTGAAAGAGACTTACTGACAAAAACCAGTAGTAATTCTAAAAAACTTTGGAATGCTATCAAAAGCATTACAAACACTTCTAAAGATACCAGTAGTGCTAAAGAATTACTATTAACTAGTCACTGTCCAATTGCCTCGGTTAATTTCGTTAATGAATATTTTGTTAATATAGGCAAACAATTGGCGGAAAATGTAATAAATCAAAGTGATCCACACATTACTTCTGAATGTAGTACGAATTTCCCCACCACCAACTCATTTGTTTTTCTTGAGACGGATGAGATTGAGGTGGAACAGGTTATTATGAGTTTGCGATCGGACTGCGCAGTTGGTGCTGATGGGATTCCATCTTATATACTTAAACAGTTCAGATCTGCGCTTGTGCGACCCTTGACCTATATATTTAATCTATGTATAAACACGGGAGTGTTTCCGGACCTATTAAAAAAAGGTCTTGTTCATCCGGTATTTAAATCGGGTGACAGGAACGATGTACATAACTACAGGCCAATATCTGTACTACCAGCCCTATCTAAAATACTGGAACGCATTATGAACAGCAGGATTAAAGGCTACCTTGAGTCAAATAATCTTTTATCGGACAGTCAGTATGGTTTCCGTAATGCCAGATCTACTGATGATGCAGTTCACGATCTCACAAATAAAATAGCGACATCACTAGATAAGAGAGAAAAACCTCTAGCTATTTTTCTAGACCTATCGAAGGCGTTCGATACTGTTTCCCTACCTAGACTGTGTATGAAACTTGAAAAAATGGGCATTCGGGGGAACCAATTGAAACTCCTTCAGAGCTACCTAAGCAATCGAACACAATGTACTAAGGTGGGTACTCACAAAAGCGCTGAACTTTCAATAGAATACGGTGTTCCGCAAGGCAGTGTTCTGGGGCCTACGCTGTTCTTAGTGTATGTCAATGATTTGTGCGACCTAAACTTGCAAAACGGTAAAATTATATCCTTCGCAGACGATACCGCCTTGTTATTTAAAACTCAATCTTGGAGTGAAACTTTCCATGCAGCTCAACTAGGATTTAATAAAATTACACAATGGCTGGCACAGAATAAACTCACTCTAAATATTAATAAAACGTTTCTTATGACCTTTAAAATCAAGAGCTCACCACTGGATACACATTCCTTTAACATAACCATGCACAAAGATAATAAGAAGTGTAATAGTGACTGCAACTGTCCTAAACTTACCCAAACATCCACAACTCGTTACTTGGGTATCATACTTGATGACAATTTTTCATTCCATCCGCATGTCGATAAATTGTGTGGTCGAGTACGTAAATTGATTTACATATTTAAGCACTTGAGACATGCTGCCGACCCCAGTATACTAAAAACTGTTTATTATGCACTATGCCAATCCATAATAGGATATTGCATTTCCAGTTGGGGAGGCACAGCAAAGAATCATTTACTTTCTCTTGAGCGAGCTCAGAGAGCTGTTCTAAAGGTCTGCACATTTAAACCCTACCGATTTCCTACCAGGAAGCTCTACGAGTATTGTGAGGTCCTAACGGTGCGCCAAATTTTTATACTCAAAATACTACTAAGACAACATACCTATTCCAGTACAGAAGCAACCACAAACTCATTCACTCAAACACGCACCATACGTAGATTCAGAATTCCTCAATCCAACACTTGTAAAACATCCTTTGGTCAAAAATTCTATTTCTTTCTTGGCCGCTATTTATATCATAAACTAAACAAGATACTCGACTTCTACAATAAGACTAAATATGAATTTAAGAAAATAATAACATCCTATCTTCAAAACACATCTTACGAAGAGACGGAGGCTCTTCTACACCCCCCTCAATAAAGTTGTGAACATGACATATCCATACACACACACACACATATACACACACAGCCACATACACACACACACACACATAAAATCACCCACACGGTATATCTAATACCCAAGCAAGTATACGCACATATTACTTGGTCAGAAACTCAAAAATTGTAGACATATCTCATAATTTATAAATAAAGTAACTTTATGAACAACAGGGCAAATTGTGAATAAACTCCTAAGCGGAGACAGCATATTCTGTGAAACTGGAAGGAAACTGGTGCTTAAAACACAGGTTTTCCTTTTTAAGCACCAGTAGAAAAAAAAAAAACTAAGTGTATACCGTTTTTAATACCGTTTCAATTTTAACTTTGTAATTGATTTATTTAATTTTAAAAAGTGATTATTTTTATTATACCTTAAACCTATGATTTTTATATTTATTTTGACTGTGATTTTAGTTTGAATTTTGATTATGGTTTTGATTATGATTTGGAATTTTGATTAGGGTTTTGAATATTGATTATAATTTTGGATTTTAATTATATTTTTAACTTTTGTTCTCTATTGGGTTTTCAATTGTGATTTTGATTGTGATTTTAATATTGATTTGATTGTAATTTTATTTTGTTTTTATTGGAACTTGATTTTATTTTATTTTGGATTTTGACTCAATGTTTTCAATGTGAATTTTATTTTTAAGTTTTAATTTAATTTAAGTTTGGAATTTTGTAATTGTATGCATGGTCTGAAATAAATTTATTATTATTATTATTAAAATTTCCATCGCACTTGACATTGGCAGAATTGTCGACATCGGCACAGTTTGCCATTTATTAAGAAGAAGAAGAAGAAGAACACAAGTGTTTTCTGTACTTTAGTAATAAATCTATTTAAATCATATTCATCTCGCTATCTTTTACTGAAATGGACTCACAGTATTGTGAATAATACTACATGGTGACAGCGGAAAATAAATAGAATGGAGCCGAAGAATTTACTATGTACGCTATCAACGGAGGGTGATATGCTTAATAATTGGAAGTTGTTCAAGAGAAATGTTTTAACCTATATTGATGCCTATTATACTGAAGCTAAAGAAAAACAGAAAATTGGTATATTGTTACACTATGGGGGTGATTTTTGCCAAGATATTTATGAGATATTTGAATGTTCCAAGGATGAAACATTATATAGCTTGCTAGAGAAATTTGACGCCCATTTTATACCTAAAACTAACATTACTTACGAAAGGTATAAAATATTCACGAGGAAACAGCGATTTGAAGAAACTTTTGAACAGTATGTGACGAATTTGAAGAGAATGAGCAGGTCATGCAAATTTGGTGAAATTCAAGAGGAGCTGGTGAGGGATTTATTTATTTGTGGCATAAACAACCCCAGTCTACAGAGACAACTCCTTGGATTGACAGATCTTACCCTGGAAAAAGCTTTAGATATTTGTAGAAATCATGCTATTGTTGATAAGCAAATAATTCAAATGGAGAAATTTGGTGAGCCTATTATTAAGAAAGAAGTAGAGATAGATTTGGTGAAGAAGAAAATGGAAAATAAACAGTGTCAGTATTGTGGATATAAACATGACTATGGAAAGTGCCCGGCTTATGGAAAAACATGTGCTATTTGCAAGAAAAAGAATCATTTTGCAAAAATGTGTAAAAATAAAAAAGTGAATATGTTAGAAGAGGCTAGTGACAGTGATATAGACTATAAGGTAGGAATCTTATCATTAGAAAGAAATCAAAAACATTCCTGGTATTGTGTTAGTCTGAAAATAAATACATTAGTGGTTAGTTTTAAAGTTGACTCTGGTGCACAATGCAATGTACTAAGTGAAAATCAGTATTTAAAATTAGGTTTAAGTAAAAATTTATTAAAGAAAACTAATGTTAGGATCACTTCCTTTACAAATGGAAAAGCACCTGTTATTGGCAAATGTGTACTTAATTGTCAATACAAATCTAAAGTGTATCCAATTGAATTTTATGTTATAAGTTCAGATTGCTATAATCTGCTGGGTTTGGAAAGTTCGGAAATGCTTGGACTCATTATGAGAGTTGATCAGATCAATAAAAACTTTGAGTCCGTAATCCCAGATAGTTTCAGAGATTTGTTTGATGGTAACATAGGGTGTATGCCAAGTAAGATAAAATTAGAAGTAAATGGAGATGTTAAGCCAGTTGTTTCCCCAGCTAGGCGATTGCCTTATAGTTTAATGCCTAAAGTCAAACAAGAGTTGGATAATTTAGTGGAAAAGGGCATTATTACTACAGTGACTGAACCAACAGACTGGGTAAGTCAGATGGTTGTAGTACAAAAGAAAGATGGCTCTCTTCGAATATGTTTAGATCCTAGACCATTGAATAAAGCTTTGAAGAGAGCACATTATCCTTTTCCTAAAATTGAAGACATTACAGCACGTCTAGCAGGTGCTAAGTTCTATTGTAAATTAGATGCTCAGTCTGCATTTTGGATGTGCCCTTTAGAGGAAAATAGTTCAAAGCTGTGTACTTTTCAAACAGCTTGGGGTAGATACAGATTCTTACGCTTACCATTTGGTATTTCACCGGCACCTGAAATATTCCACAAAGTAGTCTGTGATACATTTCAGGACATTGATAAGGTAGCTACTTTTCAGGACGATGTACTATGCTGGGCTGAGTCAGAGAATGAGTTAAAAAAGATTTTATGGGAAGTATTGAATCGAGCTAAAGAAAATCAAATTAAATTTAACCCAAAGAAATGTCAGTTTTTTGTTAATGAAGTTACATTCCTCGGACACATTATTAGTAAACATGGAGTGAGCATTGACAAAGAGAAGGTTAGGGCAGTAACAGAATTAGAACCTCCTAAAGATAAAAAAGCTTTGCAAAGAGTTCTAGGAATGTTTAATTACGTATCTAAATTCATTCCAGGATATGCTGACATTACAGCACCATTAAGAAAATTGTTGAAAACTGATGTTGATTATAGATGGGAGAAGAATCATGAAACAAGTTTTGAGGAACTGAAAAAACTTATAACTGTGGCACCAGTATTAACATTTTATCAGCCAGAGAAGGAATTGACACTTAGTGTGGATGCAAGCTCATTTGGATTGGGTGCAGTACTACTTCAGGAAGGACGTCCTATTGCCTATGCTTCAAAAGCATTAACTGAGGTACAGACGAGATACTCTCAAATTGAAAAAGAGCTGTTGGCTATATGCTTTGGGGTTGAAAAATTTAAAGAATACATCATCGGAAGAAAATCAGTTAGGGTTGAAACCGATCATAAGCCCATTATAGGAGTCATGAATAAGGCATTATGTAAGGTACCGGCTAGATTACAGAAAATGATGATGCGACTGCAGCCTTATCGTCTGAATGTTGTGTATACCCCTGGAAAATATTTATATATTGCTGACACATTATCAAGAGATTTTTCTATAAGTGGCTGTGATCATGATACCAATCTTGAAGATGACATAGAACTGCAAATCTGTTTGTTATTACAAAATCTACCAGTTACATCTGAATGTTGGGATAGAATCTCAAAGGCAGCTGAAAAAGACATAGTTATGAGTAAACTTAAAACTACTTGCCTTATGGGGTGGCCGAAATGTTATAAAGATGGTGATGAGGATATAAAACCATACTATCAATGTCAAGAGGAGATTGTCATAGTAAAAGATTTATTGTTTATAGGTGATAGAATCATAATACCAAGAGGATTAAAATATGACATGCTGAAAAGTTTACATACTGGTCATCCTGGCATCTCAAGAATGCTGAGTAGAGCTGAATTAACTATGTATTGGCCTGGTATTGCACAGGATATAAAGAAATTTGTACAAAATTGTAATGTTTGTCAAAAATATCAAGACAATAAACAAAAATTAGTTTTGAAGTATAAGAAAGTCCCTATGCTCCCGTGGCAAGAGGTCGGATGTGATATTTTTGAGTTTAAACAGAAGCACTATTTAGTGGTAGTAGATGCTCTATCAAATTACATTGAAGTGGGCAGTTTAAAAGATTTAAGAAGTGTTACTGTGATTAACCAATTAAAAGCTATTTTTGCAAGACATGGAATTCCTTTGTTATTGTATTCGGATGGAGGGCTGTGTTTTGATTCTGAATTATTCAAGTTATTTGAAAAAGATTGGTCCTTTGAGCATATAAAATCTAGTCCACACTATCCAAAATCGAATGGACTGGCTGAAAGTGCAGTGAAAATAATAAAGAAGATTTTAAAAAAAGCTGAAGATGCTTATGAGGATCCTTTGCTCGCGCTCCTAAACCAGAGGAATACGCCTAGAGGTAAGGTACATTCACCAGCAAAAATACTGATGGGGAGACAGCTGCGAACAAATATTCCTTGTTCGTTTGTTACTCTAATACCTAAACTTACCTATGATAAGGATAGAAAAATTTTGAATAGACAAAAAGAAGATTCTAAGACGAATTATGACAAGACAGCAACTAAAAGAGATAACTTCAGGGAGGGTCAGGTAATTAGATATAAGAAAAATCCTAGAGAGAAGATATGGTTAAAAGGCAAGATTTTAAAAAAAAGTAATCAACCCAGATCATATATTGTGGAAAATGAAGAAGGAAAGAGATATTGGAGGAATGAAATTTTCATTAGACCAAGTGAAGTTGCTTTAAATGAAGTAACGGATATTCAACAACATACTCAGACAGTGAGTGACCAAAATGAACCATTGAATACTTCTAGTGCAGAGTGCAGTGCAAAACCTGAACTTCCAAATCCAAATCAAAAACTATCACGATATGGCAGATTAATTAAATGTCCAGTTAGATATTCTGATTATGAGACATAACTTAAGCAACCCATTTTATCTTACGTGGGAGAGCCACGCTTCGGCATGAATGGGTCGGCTCGACCGGAGTGATACCACGGCCTCACAGAAAACCGGTGTGAAATAGTGCTTACGCTGTGTTTCACCGAGTTAGTGAGGATACCGGAGGCCCATACCCCAACCCCTCCCCCTATCTCCCCCCCCATTCCCCAAAGGCCGGTAACGCACTTGTGACGCCTCTGGTGTTGCGGGTGTTCATGGGCGGCGGTAATCGCTTACCATCAGGCGATACGTCTGCTCGTTTGCCGGTCTATTCCATAAAAAAAAAAAAAAAAAAAAAAAAAAAAAATATAATTATTTGATTTTAAACTGTGTTGTGCCATTCATTCTGGTAGTGGTCACTGATAACAATACTATTTTATGTGTGTATTATTGATGATTCTAGAAAAGTAATTATGGTAAACTTTTTGTCAAATTTAGACTTAAACAGTTATGTGTAATAATCTAAAAAAAATATTGAGAGTATAATTTGCCATGTTTGCATTATCACTTCAAAAAATGTGAAGGGAAGATGTTGTGATGTTAACATTACTCTATGGCCATTTTGAGTTATCTGTGGCTATCAGTTAGTTAGTCTATGGTGTGTGCTATAATTATGGAACTTTGTAACACAAGTGTTTTCTGTACTTTAGTAATAAATCTATTTAAATCATATTCATCTCGCTATCTTTTACTGAAATGGACACACAGTATTGTGAATAATACTACAGCTTCAATCAATAATTCGTCTTTTTCTTTATTAAATTTCAACATTTTGTATTGACGCCAAATACGACGTTTACGCTGCAATGGTTCGAAATAACTAGAGACGCGGCGCAAAGCGTTGAATGCCACGTACGAACGTTCACACGCCAACGTCAGCGTGTTAAAGAGACCACTTAGGAGACCACTTTTTTTTAACGTGTGGAAATCCCCTCGGACCGTCACCCCACCGGGGCTTGCGGCGGGGCGGTGTGTCGGACTCGAACCGACTAAAACCACACGGTGTGCCACTCTGCGCCTGTGAAGGGAGGAGTCCGGGAACTGCAGTTATTAACACATCCGGACCACCACTTAGGAGACCACAGCCTAACGTTTTGCCGTACATTTGCGTGTTACTTTAATTTCGATATACAATCTTACAAAGTACTTAGTGTAAAATAAAGTTTGTAAAAAACACGTGCTTAAAATATTTAACTGAGGTTAATGATTATATCGATAGACTGTTTGGCGTATAGGTTACACGAAAATGCGTGGCACTGTTTTGGAGATTCAGGGAGTATCACTAGTGGAGTAGGACTTTAACAACACTTTTCGAATACCTTGCTCTTGTCAGAAAATATAACCTATCTCTATTTAAAACTGAAGATAGGTTATTGAAAACGGCCGTAAATCAGTATATTTCGAAAGATCACTGTGTTAACTGTTCAATGTCCGGAAACTAGCTAATAGTTGATTAGAAAACAAATAGGCATAGGTAATGGGATCGACTTTGACCATCGGAGTAGTCATCACTCCTGTAACCTGTTGCTTTGTGTAACAGTTATTTGTAGATACATAAATGGAACACTATTTAACCTTATGCAAGAAGTATTGTTCTGTGATAATGTCAAGGGAAATACCAGAGATTGTTTCACAATACCCTTAGCGTATGCGATGGATTGATGATATTTATTTGCAACTTCCAAATTTGAATTATCTATCCGTCATAACATTATGTTATCTAAGATTAAAAGCCTTAGCATCTATTTTATACATATAATATAATATCTAACCACAGATAATCTATCTGTATATTCCTAACATTCCTCCTCTCGCTACGAACGTAATGAATTACTTAATATTCTAACTTGTGCAATTTCGTTTGACGCAATCTATAATGGTTTTACAGAATAAGTCGTCAATCTATTATGCCACAAAAGGGGTATTACAGGCATTGGTGCTAATTAAAACTAAAAATATTGAATACTGTACTATGAAATCTTTCTTGCAAGTACCAAATGTAATTATTGATGGCGATGATGATATTACGGCCTTGGTGATGTAGTGGTAGCGCATGCGACTGTTGTTTTTTTAAAGACAACAGTAGCATGGTCGCATTAGGAACATACATCTTATGTCGCGGGGGACTTTACAAACATACATGAAACGTACATAAAAAACTTCGTTTAAGAAAACCGACTTCAAAAACTAAAAAGTATAATATAACTTAATTTGTATGTGCTACCTACTATTACATTTTGGCTTGGCACCGACTTCAAACCTATGAATACGTAGCACATATAAATTAAGTTATTTTATACTTTTTAGTTTTTGAAGTTTTATTTTTTATTTTTCGCTTTTTAGTCTTTCTCAAGTCTCTTATCATCATTTCATTTAAAATTAAATGATGTCTACAGAATATGAAGGCATGCAGACAATTGCTCTTAACTTCGTTGCAGGCGCTCACGTAAATTTGAGGGTTTCCTTCGATTTCCTTGGGATCCCATCATCAGATCCTGATATGGTGGCCATGAGACCACATGTGGAGCATACCCTTTCGAATATAAAAAGAATTTTCAAAATCGGTCCACAATTGACGAAGTAATCAATGTACATACATTAAAAAAAACCGATGAAATTGAGAACCTGCTCCTTTTGGAAGTCGGTTAAAAACATCCAGACTCACAAAAATTATTTATGGATCACACAAAGTGTTGTCTCACGTGGGATTTGAACCCATAACACTTGGCGCGGTCTAGTACCCATAGTTCAAGCTCTACTTAATTTCGGACTAGATGGCGTTATTCTAATAGTAGCAGCTTAGACTGAACTTGACAATGTAATTGTATTAATAGAAAATTATAAATGTATTATTTCGACATTCCCCCACACTACTCACTGATGTTAAAAACGTATTTTTTTAATTTAAAATAATATTTTTGTTGGTTGGTTCAAGATAACAAAATAACTATGTTCCTATAACCTGTGTATAAATGTTATAAAACTGTTAAAGATAAAGTTAATTGTCTTAGAACCTGCAACCAAATTGAGCAGAAGAAAATTAGATGAGTAAAGGCGCGTCTCCACCGAAATTTGATAACACAAAAAAAGGTTGACGACACAAAAGTTGCCAACTTTTGTTCGGTGGAGACTCGGCTTTACAGATACTTTTATCACCAACACGTGTTATGTTAACAACACAAAAGTTAACAACTTTTGTTCAGTGGAGACTCGGCTTTAAAACTACAACTCTATCTCCATTGCCTCTTATTATTACAAATTTACTTCCCTACTTAGCAAAGCGGAAAACAAAAAGCGGCAATCAATTTAAAAAAATCTCCCAGAAAAGACTGCATGAAAGAAACAAACATACAGGCTATAAGGTATTCGCCTTTACATTTTGTTTAGAATTCATCGACCAATGCCTTTGGAATATTAACGTGACATTAACATAAGCTTTTGCACAGATTTCCCTTTACGAGTATTTGACACATGCAAGGCGCTTGTTCTACATACTTCATGAGGTCACTAGAATCAAAAATTCGAACGCAGTCCATACAAATGACATGACCTAATTGTTAGGACTTTTTAAAGAATAGCGACTTGAGGTTGACGAGTATTACAGTCCATAATATGGTTTTTTGTACGTCTTGTAGTTCTTGATCAGTTATGCCATCTTATGTCCTAATTTGAAATGCCGTGTTTTACGTGATTAATAAATCCCTTGCAAGCATGACTGTAGTTGTTGTCATTTATCTTTTCAGTATTTAAAATTTATAAATTGATAACTGTTATTGCAAAGCTGAACTAAGTCAGTGACTTCACATCAGCCTTATATAAGAAAATATTATTGTGTGTTGATACAGTTTTCCTCAAATATGTTGCAATCCACAGAAACTGAGAAGTAACCAAAATTAAGAGAATATCCAAATTTTGTACAATAATATAAGATGATAGTGGAACCACGGGCACACATAGTAAAGATACATATTATATTATGTTTATAATTCTTAGAAACTATTTAAGTATGTAAATTGTAATAACCACGAAAGCATTTCAGTTATTCCAATTCCATGTTATCAAATTATTAATTGTAAAAAGTGGTATCATATAAGATAAATATGACGAAAAGATTATATTAACGGTATCATAATGTGTGGTATTCGAATGGAAATTATCTATAAAGCCATCGCTACCTAACCTACTCATATATAGAATTAATAGTTGAAAAATATCAAACAAGCTTAAAAAAAAAAAATCCCCTATGCAAGCACTTAATCGAGTAATCATACGCCAAAAATGCCTTACATCATTTGGGAAAAGAGTCGATACTCTTACACTGCTGGACCGATATTAACAATTCAAGTTCAACCGTATCGTAGTAGATTTAAAGCCGACCCCAATCTAATTTAGGAAAAATCTCCGAGAAAATGTACAAAAGCGAACTTACGCGATTATGGGCCCTGGACAAGTATCAAGTCGCTCGATGCGAATTTGGTCTGAATTTTTTTTCTTAGTATTGGTTGCTAAAGACAACGAAAAGAAATCGTTAATAGTGACGATGCTGTCTGTATACCTAACGGGACTAGTTTAGGAAATTCTTATGTAGTAATCGGTCTTTGATGATTTTGGAAAGTTTTAATTTCACATAATGTTTCGAAGTTAACATTAAAAGTTTCTGGTACATAGGTATATTAAAAAAACATCTGAATTGATGAAGATATGAAAAATTAAAAAAGTCTTTCGTTTAAACCTTCCCTTATTTTTGAAGTTGATTAAAAGATCGACATCGTCATTCGGTTCAAATATTAAAATAAATGCGCGTGGAATCTTATATATAACGGTAAAACGACATTGTGACACACATAAAATATACAAATTATTCAAATGACTAAAGTTAACAATCTAGATTTTTGTAGTGATTTCTGTTTGTTTAAACCATTTAATATACCACCAATGAGAATGTAACAGTAAGAAACATAAGAAGTAATGAAATGCTTTCGACCCCATTTATTATCAGGGAAACCCGTTAAATAAAGTAAAGTATTTATGATTATTAACTGACTTCAAAAAAAGGAGGAGGTTTCTCAATTCGACCGTATATATATATATATATATATATATATATATATATATATATATATTATGTGTGTTCGCGGATAACTTCGTCGTTTATGAACCGATTTTGATGATTCTTCTTTTGTTGCAAAGGAGATGTTCCGACGGTGGTACCATGATAAGGAAACTAGGATCTGATCATCAGGCATCCCAGATAAATCGAGGGGGACCCTCATTTTTTTCAGGCACGTACTATGTTTTTCTTATATTTCCTGAAGCTACTCCGGTATTTGCGTCTGGTAGTCATCATTTAATGATGATGAGCTGATGATGAAAGGTACAACTCCTTAACGGTTAGGAGTTGGAGCATAAATCTTTAAATGTCATATGTATGTATGTTACCTTTAGTCGTATTCTTTCAAGTTATTTAGGTAAGCTGATGATGGAAGGTACAACTCCTCAACGGTTAGGAGTTCGAGGATAATTCTTTAAATTTCATACGTATCTATAGACCTTTAGTTGTATACTTTTAAGTTATTTAGGTGAGCTGATGACACAGGCGCTATGATGACTAACCCCTTAATGTATTTTGCTTTAAGTAACTCGCCTGCTTCTATTTCATCACGACATTTAAGCCTGGACACGATTCCTATTGCCCCGTAGATCAGGTTCTCGGTAACAGAAATCTTGCAATCTAACCTTAATTTTGGAAACTGAGCATACCTACTCAGTTTTCATACGTGTTCAAACCACTAAAGTTATTTACATCAGCAGAAATTATATGAAATAGTTCAACTTACTGATAACCTACAATTGTTTGCACTAAAAATGTAAAAATAAAAACTTTTTATAAAAAAAAACCGACTTCCGAAAACCATCTAACGAAAACACTCTGCCAAAAAACACTAAAAAGCATAAAATAAACTGGCTCTTCATAAATTGCTATGTGCCAATTCTTGTCTATAGGTACCTAATTCTTTATTCATTTAAATAGTAGTATTATTATGTGCGCTAGGTACCTAAAATCTGTTTGAAGTCGGCGCCAAGCCAATATGTAGTAGGAGGTACCGCACTCGCCGCTGCCGGATAGCTGCTCCTCGTGTAGCACAAAACAACCCAAGCGGGCAGACACGCGCGGGCTGACGCGACGTCGTTGATGGTCGTCTCGAAATATAGCGAGTGTGGTAACTACTATTACATTTGGCTTGGCGCCGACTTCAAACAGATTTTAGGTACCTAGCGCACATAATAATACTACTATTTAATCAATCAACCAATCGCCGTCCACTGCTGAACGTAGGTCTCCCCCAAGGAGCGCCAACCATCCCGGTCCTGGGCAGTCCTCATCCATCCGCTGCCAGCCACTTTCCTTAGATCGTCAGTCCACCGAGCCGCAGGGCGCCCTACACTACGTTTGCCTAGTCGCGGTCTCCACTCAAGCACATTTCGGCTCCATCGACCATCGGTACGTCTAGAGACATGACCGGCCCATTTCCACTTCAGCGTACTGATTCTCCGTGCGATGTCGGTCACTCTAGTTCTCTGTCGAATAGCCTCATTCCGAATTCTATCAGACAGAGAGACAAAACAACAGTATGTTAATTTGCGGGAATTATAAAATCACCCTGACGCATTTACATTAGGGTACTCATTTTAAAAGATTTTAATGTAGTAAGAGTTAAACAACTTTTTTAAATTTAATTTAAAATTAAATTTAAATTTTTTTTTTTTTTTTGAATATAAATGAAAATAGTCCTATAATAAATAAGTTACCATAAAAATAATGTATCAGAATACAATAGTAGTTTGATTTTTTTTCGAATTTCCAACGAACTAGTCAGCTATTCCTTTCTTCAAAATTTCTATCCAAAGCTTGCAAGTCCTATTTCATTTAAAAAAAAGCGGCCAAGTGCGAGTCGACCTCTCCCATGAAGGGTTCCGAAGCAGCAAGTAACATAATATAAAAATGTTCTTGTAGTTCGTTGTAACTTTGATCGATGTTTTAATAATAGTATTATTTTGCGGTTTACAATTTATGACGTATAAAAAAAAACTAGATCGCGTTCAAACTAATTTTTGCTGGAAGTTTGCATGGTAATGTTCCTCATATATTTTTTTTAGTTTCATTATTTTAGAAGTTACAGGGGGGGGGGGGAACACTTTTTACCACTTTGGAAGTGTCTCTCGCGCAAACTATTCAGTTTAGAAAAAAATGATATTAGAAACCTCAATATCATTTTTAAAGACCTACCCACAGATACCCCACACGTATAAGTTTGATAAAAAAATGAATTACTGAGTTTCAGTTTTAAGTATGGGGACCCCCAAAATTAATTGTTTTTTTCTATTTTTGTGTGAAAATCTTAATGCGGTTCACAGAATACATCTACTTATCAAGTTTCAACATTATAGGTCTTATAGTTTCGGAAAAAAGTGGCTGTGACATACGGACGGACAGACGGAGGGACAGACAGACAGACATGACGAATCTATAAGGGTTTCGTTTTTTGCCTTGGCACGGAACCCTAAAAACAGAATAAAATATACAACAAACATGATTTTTTTGCTCATTTTTGCTCGATATTGGAGACGGCAACAGGTAGACGCTTGAAATGTGTTAACAATGGTATGGAACCCTTCCTGTGGGCATCCGACTGGCACTTAGTCGATTTTTTTAATATACAATTTTCAGTTCTTAGTGATTATTTGTTATTTACTGTTTATTGTTCCTACTCATTGCCATTGCACCTGTTACCTAACTAAGATAGTAAAATGAAAAAAAAAGCGAAATATTGAGAGAAAGCTAAACAAAAGTGATTATTTTTGTATTCTGTACCGGCCATCCAAGAATCTATTGGCGAATTAAGACTTCCATAATAGGTTCGAACTTTTATACCTGACTATGGAGCTATTTTTTAAACGAAGATGCAACACTTAGCATATTTTACCTAAAAATACGTTTTATATCCGATAATAATTAAAATTTACAAATGACAAATAGATGTTACCCAAACTAACTGTTTGCCCTCATTATCATCGCTAAATGGCGTCGATTCATGCGAGACTAAAAGTAATCTAACAGATTAGACAATTTATTAGAAAATATATCAGTTGTTACGTTGCTTTGTGTACTGGTCTCATGATATTATACTGCTACAGACGCTTTGTGCAGGGAAATTATAAGTAGTTTTTCACAATTTTTTCATGTTTCATCAACAGCCTTTAATGGTCCACTGTTAAACATAAGCCTCTCGATAGAAACATTTTGGTCTACTATTTTCACATCTATTTTTTATTATATTAGTATATTTATTTAACGCATTCCGAGAGAACGCTCTTTTCTTATTAACGATTAACTCTTGTAACTCAGTTCAGTTCAGCTCAGTTGCCGGCATTCATGGTCGGCGATAGTCGCTTTCCTTTAGTGGCTGCTGGGTTGCCCCTATACCTTAAAAAATAATCATTTATAATTTCCAGCAGGAAGATGTACTCCACGTCTACAGCTTCCACCACGACCTCAGGGTCTGGTCGTGCGGCTGGCGTCATAGCCGGCGATCGGCGAGTCCGCGTAGTGAAGTTGGTACGATCACGGAGAGCTACCCCAGCTTATGGCTTCGCACTCAGAGGCGGTCGAGAGTACGCAACCGGATTCTTCATATCCAAAGTCGACTTTAACTCTGAAGCACATCATCAGGGATTAAAGGTCAGTAACTTTTAAAGTTCTAGCAAGTTCGATATATTTGAGAAAGTTGAAGTCGTTTGTAATATTGATAGTAATTAAATGTGACTGTCGCTTGATAAAGGACAGCTCAGATCTAATCGGGCATCTGAGAAATTCACAATACGACACAAAATATTGCTAATAGACAAAACGTACCTATCGTTTATCATTTTATCATAAGTAAATAATTGATAATAAACCGCTACGATCGATTTTTGCAATAAATATCCAAAGGGTTTTTAAGATAAGTATAATAAATGTACCAAATAAAACCTTTGTGATCTTTTTTATTGCATTGCCGGATGATATTTACCACATGAACACTTCTGTTACATAAATAATTGTCAAGCAAAACTTCGCGTTGCTTTTGTTTATAGTTCACGCTCTACTTAAATCTGGTGCACTCTCTGAAAATCATTATTTGCAATTTAGTGTATACAATTTACTTAACCCTGTGTAACTCGCTAAACGAAAGCTTAAACAGTAGTTTACATAGTTCTAAAACAAAAGTAAATGAAAGAAAATACTTTTGTTTTGAGTCTTTTAAAATTATCATTAAGAAGCAGCCACTTTTTCCTTTATTATATTCTATATCTCTACAGACAGATACAACAGACTCCCTGTTGATCTCTCTGAGGTTGTTATTCCTTTGAAAGATGAAAGCAAACCTCGAAGTTTAAAACCATCTGCGAAATCTAAAATTTTGTTCGCAGTATCTACCATGTTTAATAGTAACTTTCAACTCTATGCAAATGTCCGTGGCCATGCGTTTACTATTTATAATATAAGACAGCAATTACTTAGTTAAAACAAATGTTAACTATAATACGTAATAAAGATTATCAATGACAAAATAAGGTACCAGTCACATGGTTACATGGAATGTTTTAATGATCAATACGTGGAAAAATATCTTTAAAGTTTTCTTACACCATTCTTTATTGGTGTGCGTGTCTAACTGTTTGGCAATATATTATTTCATTGTTCCGTGTGTTCCTTTCGTTCTTACATGAGCATAGGGAAGATTTAATCTCTATTGACAGTTTTTGTACTAGTTAACCATTAATGGTTCTCACGGTGGGCGAGAGGCACGAGTGTCCCGGCGAAATACCTCGAATCAGCACCGTCGCCGCGTGCGAACTATTCTGCTCACAATTAAACCACTGACTTCTGTGTGCAATTACCCACATCCGAGGCTGAGTGACTGTCGCAACGAGTTCTATTCTTTTAGCCACTGACGTAACCACCGTCAGTATAACTTGCCACAGTTTATCTCAGGCCTAAGTCCATCTACTTCGACGATGCCCACGAATGTCTCATATCGCATTGTGGGTCAAACACTTGATGAGATCTCTAACAATGTGTGTTGTGGTCGATTTATGGGTTAGCAGGTAATACAACTAATTACCTTACGCGAGTCTTTATAAAGACATTGATTTAAATTACTTGTGAGAGTTAGTCTAAGACAAACAAAATAGACCATTTTAACTCACTATTTAGAAATTTAAAAGTACTTTGAATAAAGTGTTTTTTTTTGTGTTCACTGCACTACAATCCAACTAAGTAAGTTTTTTATCCCGTGATGCACTTTGAAAATTTTGTCATTATCTATACTAATATTATAAAGCTGCAGAGTTTGTTTGTTTGTTTGTTCAATGAACGGGCTAATCTCAGCAACTACTGGTCGGATTTGAAAAATTCTTTCAGTGTTGGATAGTCCATTTATCGAGGAAGGATATAGGCTATTTTTTTTTTTCAAAAAAATTAGGGATCCGTAAGAAAATTGCTATTTCGTAACTCAAGGTGTGAAATCGAAAACCTATTTTTGCGTGCGCTGCAAAAGCTATTGGCAATAGAACAAAATAATGTATTACGGGTTAGTAGGTCCCATTAAGATCTACAAAAAAGTCCGCGAGAGCATATATCTAACTATCATGGTTTAGTCACAATAACCGCTTTTGTGTTCAAAAAAATTATTAAATCGTTTGAAACTAGAAACTACGTTAAATGAGTATCGTAATATTAATCCTTATCCAAATAAAGCATTATGTTATCAAGGGTATTTATGTAGAAGTAAAATATTTTTTTTTTATCGAAATCGGACATTTAATTTAGAAGTTATCACGAGTACAAGACGCTAAGAGTTGGTACCTAAAAATAAGTTATTTGCCACAGAGTTTTTATCAACATAATACCTAATATTAATATTTAACCAAATAAATGTGTTATTGATTATGAGTATTAGATCTTAGAAGAGTATAATAAATACATCTATACTAATATATAAAGCTGAAGAGTTTGTTTGTTTGTTTGAACGCGCTAATTTCAGGAACTACTGGTCCAATTTGAAAAATTCTTTCAGTGTTAGTTGTTAGATAGCCCATCTATCGAGGAAGGCTATAGGCTATATATCATCACGCTAAGACTAAGAGGAGCAAAGCACCAATGAAGAATGTTTCAAAAACGGGGGAAAATTGTCACGCTACGGGCAATAGGAGACGCAAACGACGTTGCGTGGGTCAGCTTACATACAAACAAAATATTATTAAAAACTTAGGACTTTGAATTTTTTTTTTTTTTACGGAAGCAAACTTTGTAAGCTAACCTACTTTTTCAAACTATAATATTAGATGTGATGGGAGGAGTGATTTAGTAATACAAATAAACCCACAATATATGTATATAGTGCAAACAACAAGGTAAATGTCAAAGGTTCAATATTCTTAGATCTACAATTAACCACGAAAGATAGACAAAAAAAACCGACTTCCAAAAAACCATCCGACGAAAACTCCCTGCCAAAAAACACTAAAAAGCGTAAAATAAACTGGCTCTTCATAAATTGCTATGTGCCAATTCTTGTCTATACCTAATTCTTTATTCATTTAAATAGTAGTATTATTGTGTATGCTAGGTACCTAAAATCTGTTTGAAGTCGGCGCCAAGCCAAATGTAATAGTAGTTACCACACTTATCATGGTACCACCGTCGGGACATCTACTTTCCATTAAAAAAAGAATCATCAAAAACGACGAAGTTATCCCCGAACACACATAAAAAAAATAAAAATATATATGGTCGAATTGAGAAACCTCCTCCTTTTTTTTGAAGTCGGTTAAAAATGACACCACCACGGCAATTTCTACTAAGTATTAGAGATTATAGAAAATGAAATGATTATTATGATTAACTATTAGAAAATGAATCAACTCCTTCGCAAAAGTCTCGTAGTTGACCGTAGTTCCAGTGTCGCGTTAATAATGATAATACCTATTATAAGGCGCACCCCACAATTTCCATTGAGGCAGTGCCATCGCTCAAACTTGTTCATGTCACTGTTTTGCGAGCCTATTCGCATTTATTTGCTCTTTTTTTATTAGTTCAGTAGAATTCAGCTGTCCACTCAATGTCTACAAGCTGCATACCTACAGTACAGTTTTGCATTAAGGTTCCGATTATCTTGAAGCCACAAACAATGTACGCACAGAGAGACAACAAATGAAAGGGAACGTGTAATCTATGAATGTATTGTTTATAACTAAAAATGAAGAAATTATTTACGATATGAATTGCATGCATACACAGCATCGACATCATAATAAATTCTTAAGTTGTTTTTTATCCAATTTAAGAATTAACTGAACCTAAAAAAAACTTTAGCCTGTGCGAGTGTTACTTACCTATTACCTACTTAGGCACAAGGTCCTGTAAACACAAATAAAACACTGTCTGTATCATAAAAGTGATCATAATAAGTCAATTGTTGTATGTATGCATTTAAAATTATAGAACAAAATAGGAATTGTCATTATCTCTGGTGGTCAGATGCGGTTCGGCAACTTAATTTTTTTCTTTTATCGACTTCTTAGGATAGTCCTCTAATTTTCGAAAGTTTCGTAACTGACGAAAATAAAAAAAATGCCACAGGTCCATTTTAAAGGTTAATTATAAAGATTTGTACATCTTGTGATAAATTAAAAAAAACTTCATAATTCAATGGTTTTACGGAAAATGTTATTAATATAGTGTGAGTTTCGTCTATACAAAGTTGTTTCTTGTTGAAAAGTATGAAACGTCACGTCGCCGCACATACAGGTATTTTCACGATCTACGCGGCCAAAATTATTTTAATGCTTAATTGGTACCCAAACACTGTAAATAAACAAAAAAAAAACATTTTTTTTAGTTTTTACTATATTTAAAAAAAAAACAAAAAAATATATAAACATAAAAACATAATAATTCTAAGTTTCTTGACTTTCTTCGTCATTATCGTTCGTCGTCATTCGTCACTATCTGATGAATTTTCAGTTTGGTTGGATTCCGCAGATACAAACATGGCCAAGGTTTCGGGCAAAAAGGTTTCTGCTTTCCTTTTTTTATAGTTCGCATGCTACTGAGCAGAGGATCTGAACTGAGAAGAAGGCGGTTAAAGATATCCTGATTACACATTTCCCTAGAAAATTTCCTCGCATAATCTTGGCGGTAACATCTAAAATGTTTGTTGCGAGCCTCAGCTGCTTCCTCCGAAAGCTGTCCGATTGGTAATAATGCCTTTTCAATAATGAATGCGCCATGGACTAAAATTTTGTGCAATGTTGGCGTCACAGGATGCCAATCATATAGATCCACATAAATACGAGCAGTTTCTGAAGCACCTGATTATATTTTACCGGATCAATTTTAAACCCGCTTGAAATTGCTTCCAATATGACTTTCAATCTATAAATTAGCTCATAACTGATGCCAGTTATCTCAGCGGCTAATATGGGGTTCTCAAAGAACCTTCTACTGGTGTTTCCATCATTTGTATTTCCGAAATTGGATTTAGGTATATCTATTATTAGACCTGTCTCAGTACGAAACCTTTTTTGTATCTCTTTTTTAGTTTGTTCTTCTAGGTCTTTCTCCTCTTTCGATTTTTTCCCCTGTATTTTTTCACCTGAAGTTTGTAGGCTAAATGTAGGATACATTCAAATATCCGAATTCTTGCGTGTAACACTGATATTCCAAATTCAAGGGCTGCAAAATTCACTTCTCTTGAATAGTCCAATTCATTAAAATCTTTTGAGGTTGCCCCACAGATATAGCACCTACTTGTAGATTTTGTGCCTGTGGCTGCATTGCAGACCTTTCGGTCTACCATGGTCATTATAAAAGTATGCTTAATCAAGAATTTCGTTCCTGCTATGTCAACCTCTGTTGGAACTAAAGAGCTAATAGCGCTTTTAACGTTTCTTATTTCCTCTTCAGTGACATCATTAGTTTCCTTGATAAAACGGAATCTTATTGGTCGGCAAAATCGCGGTGAAGAGGGCGTTGGATTATTCCATAAAACTTTTTTATTGTTATCCCCACAAACTAATTGAAGAGGCACGAAGCAGCTTTGGAATATGTTTGAATCAGAATCGGTATCATTATCTAGTTTTTGCTTAAACTGTGATTGCTGTGACCCATCGCAACCCCATTTACTAATTATAGTTAAGCATTCACGCTCTTGCTCCTTTAATGTTATCAATACCTCTTCTAGGTACTCCGACAAATGCCTAACAGTAACATCTATTAGAGGCTGTAACTGAGCTTCGGCACTGGTACTCGTTACCGTACACGATTCTTGCGGTGGGTAACATTTCTTCTTGGCTTTCTGTAAGGCACTATAGCACGGAAAAAACTTCTTATTAGTCTTTCTTATAATTTCGTACTGTCCTTTTGTCAAATCGGCATCTATAAACATTTGCAAAGCGTGCATTCGTGTCAAGGAGTGCTGCCTTTTTCCTGATTTCAAATGATGAAATGCCATTTTATATTTAGTTGCTCGTGTTGGAGAGCTAGTAATATCTTTTAGGACATTTGATGCATCTTTTTTACCAGATTTTTCCAGTTCCACTTTTGCAGCATGTATTATTAAATTATTTTCAAAATTAGAACTAAGTTGTTTTAAACTTTCATGGTCATTAACATAAAAATAGAAATTAGGATTAACAAAAAGGTACATGGTAGCAATCCCGTAGATTTCTATTTTAATAGAACGAAGTTCTTCAGTCTTTCGCCTCTTGCTCCTCTCACTTGCGTCTTCAAACGACTTGGATGGTCGCCCTGGCCGATTTTGTGTATCAACAACAGGTATTTTAAAAGTACCTTCCAGCCAACACAACCAGTGTTGGCTGGAAGGTACTTTTGAAATACCTGTTTTGTTTTTGTGTTGTTTTTATAAATGTATCTTCTTTATAATGTGCTTTCGTCCACCTTTGTTTGATTTCTGATTTGAAGTGAGCAAAACTACGTTTTAATTTAACAATTTGGTCTTCATTGTAACCTTCACATGACAAAAGATGATCTTTTAGATATTTTAATTTGGCATCTAAATAAGGCAAATTTTCTTTCTTCATGAGGTCAAACAAGTATTGTCGGGTCACAATTCTTACTCCTGATGCACCCTGTGCACCTAAAACAAACATAAACTGTGTTAAAAGTCGCTAAAAACATTTTCAATTTTATACGAAATTTCGCTAAATATCTTTGATCCCTCAAAAATGTATCTAGCCGGACATATCCGGACATGATATTGATAGTATTTATAAGTAAAAAGATCAAATAATAACCTATATTAAAAATAATAGCCAGATCTACCCCGATACATAAACAAAAACACTAGCAAATAAAAAATATTGAATAAAATGACACTATGAAAATGGGTTTTTTATTTATATTTTTTTTTATGTAGTTTGATACTTTATAATAACTTTATTTATGTTATTTGTAAGTCTCTTACCTTGTCCTTCAGAATCCATAACTTTCAATTCGTAAGAAGAACTTGATAACATAAAATATCACTTTGTAAGTTAAATGTTTAGAAAAACGCCGAGAATAGATACGTACACTAGGTGACACGGTCAACTTCCGACTAACCCCTTGGATTATGGGATATTATTATTGACATTATTATACTGATAAACCTTGGATATTGATCCCGGGTTCGTTATCTATTCGTGGAACTCGGTTTAAGAATGTTATTGTTATTTTGTCATTTTGGACTTTTGGCCGCGTAGATCGTGCAAATACCTGTATGTGCGCCGCGTCGTCATACGGTACCTCAGTGATTAGACGACTATAATCATTATTTTATTAAACCATAATTATGTTAATCAAAAATATGGATCATATCTGGTGTACTACTCACTTTCTTGTATTATAGGTAGATATTTCAGTACCGGTACAAGATTTATCTATACTTACATAACATGAGTTACGACACTAATAGTGCTTACATTCTATCTCCAACAACTTAGATATTATTATTATAAGTGTTTTACTGTAGTGAAGCTATTCAAGTAACATTCACCCTTTTTGACTTAAGACAAATTTTAATGATTCATTCATTTGTCTTAAGCCAAAAAATCATACTTTTATTTATCAAATATCATTAAAAGGCAACACCTTTTCATTTATTTTAATTATTGTTACATTCTATAATTCATTGAGTCGATTTACTGTTACATTTTATGAGACTGCCTCATTGGTCTAGCGGTTAGTGTAAGTGACTGCCAACAAAGAGGTCTCGGGACTGTCGGGTTCGATTCCCGGGTCGGACTGCTGTTGAGTTTTTCTTACCAGAAATTCGTAATATTCAGGTAAAACGGTTGAACTAGTAGAATCTTGGGAATAATAAAGGCTAGGAAGAAGAAGGCTGACACATTCTATGAATTGTTGCTAGAGTACTTACTTTAAGTATAGGTAGATATGCAATTAAATTTAATATAGGTATAGCGTTCCATAATGTACATACTACATGCTATTCAAGGTCGGATTCTAGCTACGAGTTAATCGCTGACTTTTAATGAAAGTTGTAGAGAGTTAAAGAAAAATTGAACAAGTTTGAAAAAGTTGAATACGAGAAAAGTTGTAAAGTTTATTTTTAGCTAATTAATTAAAAACACACGGTTAATTCTTACGTAAACGAAACATATTTTAAACGAGCTGAACCCCGCGGTGTTACCCGCGGTTATTGTCGTACTGCGGGTATAGCCGCGGGACAAAGCTAGTCTAAAAAAAGTAGCCTAAGTTACTCCTTAGATCATCAGGTATCTGCCAGTGAAAGTACCGTCAAAATCGGTATAGCCGTTCCAGAGATTACCCAAAACAGACAGACAAAAAATCAAAAAAAGGTTAGTTTGGTTCCTGTAACGTGTGTACATACATATGCACTTATTAAAAAGCGGTTATTTTAATACTCCACTTTACTCCACTCCAATTTTGTTTATTACCCGACTACGGCAAAGCCAAAGGAGGGTTATGATTTTTACCTGAATACGGCAAAGCCAAAGGAGGGTTATGATTTTAACAGGCTATGTATGTAAGTAAGTATGTATGTATGAATGTTCATCTGTTGTTGTTTTAGTTTTTACTTTTTTTTGTATAGATGGATTAAATGAAAATGAAACTTAGTTTTTCTTTTAATCCCATTTTAAGAAGACTAAGGAAACTCGAGAAGATTTGAAAAGATTTTTTGCAACGACGGACTGTCTGTTGCAAGATGCTAGGAATCTCACGATTGATCTCTTTAGATCAAAAATAGCTGAAAACCAGTGCTGTGCTTCAGTACAGCATAAACTGAGCTGGAAGCCTTTGCTGCACAATGCAATGATTGTTACGTATTACTATATTGTATGTTGTACTGTTTTGTAGCAAAAATAAATGGTTTAAATGGTTTTTTAAATGGTTTAAAAGTAAAACGTTTATAAAGTTAAATTGGTTTTAAATAGCTGACAATGAATAATTCGTGCAAAATTTACAACAATAAAATGTCTTATATCGACTACTAATAACATCTAAAGCCGGATTTGTTCAGGAAATAAAAACAGGTTTTAAAAAATACATAAATCATTACGATTTCATAAAAATTAAACATAATATTATGACAGGAAGAACACGTGTACAATATGATCGTGGCGTAGGTAATTCAAAAACTCTGCTTTATATGGCTTCAAAACCATTAAATAAAAATTCTATATTTACAGAAAATTGCTTCGTAATTCACCGAACTGAACTTTCTGCATTGTATCCGCCTAAAGAGAAGGTTTCAGTTTGTATAGGACAATAAATTAAATTGAAAAGCTTTTTAAAAACAAACTTTTACTGGAATGCCTCGAGACGAAATAAACGAGTCCAAACTCGATGATATTGCGACGTTTCTTTAGAGAGTTCCTATGGCCACCTTCCAGCTCCAGCATTAGATCAGCACAATGTCATAATATTGTATTGTCACGCTGGATACATATGCTTGCAAAATTTCAGCAAAATCGGTTGAAGATATCTGCTTCAAAATTAAGTTGCAAGATTCCACCCGAACATACAAGCATACATACATACATTGCAAGTTAATAATGGTATGTAAAACAATATGGGTATCAAACGAAAGGGCTTGATTAGTAGAACATAAAAATAAACTATGAAAAAAATATTAAAATCCAAATTTAGTCACGAATACCACTATATGGGTATCAAAAGAAAGGGTTTGACTAGTAGAAATTTTTCACACAAGTTTTTAGTTTTTAATTTTTCCTAGTGAACTGTTCACTATGAAAAATTAAAAACTTGAACATAAAAAATATGTAAAAAAAGGTTTTTTATTATTTAAACGGTTTTATCGAAAATAATGTACTAAAAGGTAAAAAAATAAATATATTTTTTTTTGTCTGATAAAAAATAAAATCGTTGGGCCCGTGTTTCCATCAAGTCAACTCAGTTCAACGCTATGCCCAACGATTTTTTTATCAGATTTTTTTTACCTTTTAGTACATTATTTTCGATAAAACCGAACGATAAAATTAGAAACCTGTTTTACATATTTTTTACCTTTAACCTTGTACCGACTTGCCGGAGGAGTGATACCGTAGCTTAATAAAAACCTCTGTTAAGCAATTTTTATTGTTACTTTTTACCGAAGGTGTGATTAGTTACCGTACGTCCGACCCCTTAGTACTTGGAGAGTACAGGAGTATACCAAAATATTCTGCTGCAATAGGGTATTTGCCTATTTTTCAAAAAGTGTTTCAATTTGATCAATTTTAAGCTACAAAAAAAATTGCTTAAAAAAACGGCTAACAATGGTAAAACTTAAAACATAATTCAAATTAAATATTTTCCCGCCCAAAACACAATCGCCGTCAAGTGGTCGTATGACGTCATTTTTCTCAGTCACATTAGTGTAGGTTAGAATTTCTGTCCTCTTTCTTTCATTTCAATATGAGTTTAAAATTATATTACCAGTATTGCGTAGTACCTTTTTGTGAAAATACCACAAAAAGAACACCTACGAAATTGATTACTTGATACGGGATTATCGCCGAAATATCTTGCCACCATAATCGTGTCCATCCGTAGCAAATTTAAACTATAAGCTTTCGTGATTTTTTTCTGCATTGTTAGACCTTCGCCTTTTATAATATATATGCCGAAATAATATAGTTAATAACTTATTTCAGCATTTTTTTTAGGTTATTGACAAGTCGATACGTTTGAGAAAACTGACGTAAGACTTTATGATTGGCATTTGCGGTCACGTGACATATAGATTAAAAATCATGATTTTTATTTTATAAAAATATTGAAAATATGTAATTATTTTTAGAAATAAAAATTGTATTAAAATTTCCTGCCATCTAACCTAGCTATATGCAAAACATCGTATTTTTTTAGTACTACAGGCAAGTACCCTATTGAAGTGGTGCCTGCAGGATTTTAAATTTATATCTATCTTATACCTTTAAATGAGCAATTCTTGTATATATATATTTATAAATTAATAATCTGAATCTCGGAAACGGCTTCAACGATTTTCATGAAATTTTGTATGCAGGGGTTTTCAGGGGCGATAAATCGATCTAGCTAATTTCATTCATCATCATGCTTCATTTTTAGAAAATATCGTTTTATTCGTGTTTTTAACAATCAAACATATGAAATGAATGTACATCTAGCGCCATCTATCGCAACCGAGCGAACTACATTAAACTATACTGGAATAAGGTGCGGAATAAACAGTATCAGGGCGTAACAAGAGAGGGCGCCACTAAACTATTGGAA
Source organism: Diaphora mendica (assembly GCA_949125395.1). Lineage (NCBI taxonomy): Eukaryota > Metazoa > Arthropoda > Insecta > Lepidoptera > Erebidae > Diaphora > Diaphora mendica. The sequence continues at coordinate 34,002,226 of OX421310.1, read as the reverse complement.
GAAAAATAACAAAAAGGTGGCGTTTGGATAGTCCCAATGTTGACAAAAAACCCATTTATAAAAAAAAACCGAGCGACGCTCGGTCATCCAGGTACTTTAATTTAATCCGCGGTCCTACAATATGTGTCTCGTTAGTCTAGCGGTTAGCGTAGGCGACTGCTGATCAAGAGGTCTCGGGTTCGACTCACGGTAGCATAAAAGTGTTGTTTAGTTCTTCTTACAAGAAATTCTTAATAACAGCGCGGCATATATAAGTTTAATTGTTTTTCACACCCGTATTTCGGAGAGCACGTTAAGAATCAGGAAAAGCCGGTTGAACTAAAGAATATGCTACAACATGCCCATGCAGTCGATACACTAAACCTATTTATTCGTAGTAGGTATCTTGAATATATAATTTGATTCAAACAAGGACCTCCCTCATATACACTATGTTTATAATCTGTTTTTATTTACATAGCTCTAAGTATGTAGGATACTTTATATTTGTCTATACTTGCACAGTTAAGCTAAATAGCCCAGTCATATTAGGGGTTTTACCTCGGAATGAAATACAATAAGCTGTAAATTGGTATAAACCATTGTTTTGTTGTTCTAAATGTTGTCTCAAAAGTCACAAATGTTATCGTGTCCGCGTCTTAAGATATTGAAGGTCAAATGTCATATAAATTTATTTTTCGCTAATATCTCGCGTCCTATTGCTTAAATGAGATTTGCACCTATCATAAAAATTGTAGAGTATAAAATTCTCTACAACTTTTAGTTGAACTTTTTTTCATAGGATCAACCGTTTTTGCGGTAGACCGCTAAGAGTGCGCCGCGTACAGTCATATATGGCCTAATGCAAGGTCAAGCGTGAGTTACGGTTATCAGTACGTTGTATAAAGTTAATTATTTACTAAAAAAATATAATTATTAACCATTGCCCATTATTTATGTACTAATTATTTATATTTAATTAAAATAAGTGACTTACTTATTTATATTTAACTACTTAACTATAGTATATTATTAATTTTAGATTATATATTTTAATTATATTTTAAGTTAAAAAGACAGTAAGGGAATATATTTTATCCATATATTTATTTATCATTAAATTTAGCATATTATACATTTATTGAAATATGAGTTCACATACATAGTACATCTATTAAAATAATTTTTGTTGATTTTAATTATAATAAAATTGTAAATGGAAGCTAGTCATCTTCTTCTTCTTCGTCGTCTTCTGCTTGTTGTCGCTCGAAATTTTTTAAATTCATTGTCATCGTCCTCATTATCGGTCATATTCATCTCCAAACCTTCCAAAATTTCAGGATCGTATGCGCTTTCTTCATCGGGATTACTTGGATAGTGAAGCATTGAGGCGAGCTTGTCTATTGCACTGGCCACAAGCTAAAGAACATATTAACCCTGATTTTCTGCATCCACAGCGGGAACCACAACCGTTTTCGCAATTGCAAAATAATATATTTACTAGTTCGGCTGGTGCTGGAGGCTATAACATTCTTATGGGCTCCAGGATTTCTTTTTCATGCATCCAGCTCCATTCTTGAGGTTCTAAGTCCTTTTCTAACCACGTTTGAATCTGGTAGTAGACACGATTTATATGTTGATGAGCTGCTACACTTGTTGGTGGAAGTGTTGACAATTGTACAGGTTTATTTAGTTTCGTTAATTTGATGAATTGCGTGTAGCGGAAATGATCAATGTTGTCCTTAGATTTTGGAGCATTATATAATGCCAACAAGATACGCACTCCATATTCAAATAATGTTTGTACAGGGGAGTTGTCTTGTTGGAATACTTCCACCAGTTTATCCAAATTGGGAATTTACTAAAATATACATTCCAGAATATACTATAGTTAAGTATAAATAATTAAGTTATAAATTAAATATAAATAATTAATGATTAGTGTATAAATAATGGGCATTGTTTAATTATTATAATTTATTAGTAAATAATTAACTTTATACAACGTACTGATAAACGTAACTCACGCTTGACTAAATCTAACTATAAAAAAAAACTAACTATAAAAAAAAACTAAACCCACAACTGTGCGCTTCTCAAGAAACTTTCTGCCTCGCATAACAAAACTGTGGAACGGACTGTCACGTCCCGGACCAATACGACCTTCTAACCTTCAAGAAAAGAGCGTACTCCTTCTTAAAAGGCCGGACACGCACTTGTGACGCCTCTGGTGTAGCGGGTGTCGATGGGCGGCGGTAATCGCTTACCATCAGGTGAAACGTCTGCTCTTTTGCCCCCTATTCAATAATAAAAAAACGGTTCAGCGGCTTAAACGTGTTGAGGTAACGGGCGGACAGACAGACAGACACACTTTCATACGGATTCCCATAATAGCGAATTTTAGTAGTACTGTAAAATAAATGTATGTCCTACTATATGAATTAAAAAGGAAGGCAGTGTTAAATATAACTCAAATCCACTTTCTATTTAAAATTTACATGTAAGAAACTGTTTGAAATGTGTTCACCGACTAGTCTTAATTAGACAGTTAAACAAAAATGCTCATACATATTATTTGTGAGCATTACAAAACTTTTCACACGAGTACTTCCTCGACAAAGAAGTTACGAAAAATTCACGTATATCCGCTATTATTAAACATTACAATGAGGTGTTTTGAGAAATAATGGACTTTTGAGAAACAAAAATGAAGCTGAAAATGAAACTATATACCAAAGCCAATTGTATTTAAGTCGTTGATTTCAGCAAAGATTAATATAATATTTAGTTAGCCGACCAAGATTCCACTAAATGTGATAACGATTGTTGGAACGAAGTTCCTTATGGCGCGTTGCGAAAGGGGGCTAGACGGATTAAGACCAAAAGTTGTAACGAAAATTTTCGTTGTAACGACACATTTTTGGTTGTAACGACACTTTTCGTTGTGACGACACTTTTAACATTGAGTTGACGTCATAGTGCTGGATAGTATCTATATTTATAAACTTCGTTCCATCTGGGTGTCCCTTGACACCTCTCAAGTTTTTATATTGATAATTCGATACGAAGTGTCCAATGGATCGTTTTCATTTGTATTATAATGTAATACAGTTTAAATGTATATTTGAAATAACCGTGACAACTGAATGATGACTTTCTTTTAAAATTACAGAGAGTAAAAAAGGACAGGATATGAAACTCGCTTAAATATGGTATTTAAACGTGTTCGACATTGTAATCTACAGCATGGAGTATGTTGCCAAGTACAGAAGGTAGTAGTAAAATGCCACAATTATGTGACAATCTGTAAATAGTCCATGTTCCCATGAAACAGTCGTTTATCGTCGACTGAACGTGTCCAGTGCGTGAGTCACTCAATTACTGTACACGGCGACTTTCTATCGCTTTCCGTTCGCGTGCGCCTCTTCGTGGTAATATCTCTTGTATAACATTCGTTAAAATAGAAAAGTGCTAATATTGTCCTTCAAAGGTTGATGACCAATGTGATATAGCGTGGGTAACTTTGCATAAAAATGTTATTGTTATTCAACTGCAAATATTTCAGAGCTTCAATTAAATAATAAATAAATAAATATTTCGGACATCTAACACACATCGCCATCTAGTCCCATGCTAAGCAGAGCTTGTGTTATGGGTACTAGACAACTGATACAAATACATATATACTTTTTTTTTGTAAATACATACATATTATACATAGAAAACACCCAAACTCCGAAACAAATATTTGTAGATCATACAAACATTTGGTCCGACCCAGGAATCGAACCCAAGACCTCATGATCAGCAGTCGCACACGTCAACCGCTAGACCAACGAGGCAGTCTATTTGTTCCTTTTGTTTCATGAAGAGTTTCGTGAATTATATTGTTTGAAAGTCTCACTATATCCTTTTAAGTTTAAAATATAATTTATAATAATGAGACAAGAAACTGGGGTAATTATAGTTATTTCCTACTGTTAGAATAAGACTATTGTGTTATCTAAGCATGCACCTACCTAGCATTAAATGTATCAGTTACGTTCTAAAAAATGTACCTTTTCAATTCTGATTAAGTGATCAACAGACTGATAAAAATGTTAGGTAATGAGATGTCGAACAAGTGGCTACGCGGAGTGAACGAGGCGATACAAAGAATAATAAAAACAAATTAGATTTATGAGTCACTCACTGACTACTCTTGAGCTAATTACGTATTTGCCACAGCCGAAGGAGTTTTAGAGAAACGAAATAGAACTTGAAGTTAATTTAATAAAAGATTATAAAAATTACATTTAAACTATAACTAATTAGTCTAAGTTGCTAACGCGATGTTGGCTTAAAAGTAAGTGTGCGTAGAATGACAAATCTTAAATATATATACTATAACAATGCTGTGTCGGCGCCTTGTGCTAGTGACGCGGTGTTGATCTTATAACAGGCCTTTGTTGTCCATGTTCGTAATGCTGTCATCGCCTTCGTGGCACCGTTGATCTCATAACAGGTCTTTGTGGTGTGTTATCGTAATTCTACGTCGGCACCTTGTGTCATGGAGACTGCAGCGTTGGCATATTGGACGAGTGCGTGATCTAACAATAGCCCTTTGTATGACGTATGTAACACCTCCACCCTCAGTTCAGCAACTATTTTGTCATGTTAATGGAAAATGTTGCTGAAAATTCTTCTGGTTTAGGGTTGGCTGGATCTTCCATAGTGTGTATCTGGAGTGTTGGGTTCTCTTTTGAACTATTTAGTTTTAGGTGCTAGATCTTGTAGTTACGGCCTACTGCGTAGGTGATAATTGCAGTTGTAACTGATACCAATATATAGAATGGAATGGTCGTATGGTACAGGTTTGTTGACTGGACGTTGTCGTTTTCTATCGGTGTTTCCTGGGATACTTTATTCTGGATGCTGTGAAGATCTTAAAGGTTTACTTCAAAGGTTGACTTTTTATTTCGTTGTTGTCGTTAATGATGGTCAGTTCTGCAGTACTTGAGTGCAATCAGGATCTGTCCGGATCTGCTGGGCTACGTTTTTCTCACAGACATATGTGCTTACTATACTTCGGGCATTCTGCCTCTATGTACACAAATTCATTTCTATCAGTTGCTATATAAGGATGAGAAGGAATAAGGAATTGGTGAAATTTATTTTGTGCGAGGGATAGTTTACAGAAATCATAGATATTTGGAAAGACTACGGGGAGTTTGAAAACTATAATTTATATGTTAAACTACAAAATACGATCCTGACCTTATAATATCATAGTATTCCTAAGTACTAACTAAGATCTAAGTTTATTTTGTCCAGGTTTTAGTAAAGGCTAGAATATTTTTGATTCTAACAAGTTATATTTTCCATAATTAATAATGTTATTGGCTCTGTAAGCATTTTCATTTAAGATTAACTGAAGGATATAATTAATATTACTTTCGTTTTCGATAAGTTAAACTAGCTATAAGTTTGTTTAAATTAGCGCGATAATTAAACTCTACAGTATTTTTTTTTGTTTTCAAGGTAACTAAAGCTTGAGTGTATTTAAAAGCATCCTGATAATCCAGATTGCCGGTAATGCTTTTAATTATAGACTAATCCATCAAGTAGACCTCTTTTTGCCCTGCCAGGCTCTAAGGTGTATAGATGATTAAGGATATTGGTTTTTTTTACTAGGTGTTCTAAATGTATTTCGTATAATAAGTAGGTTTCGTTAGTGAGTCTATTCTTATAGTCCTGTACTTCGAATCTAAGTGTAGAATTAGATAGTACTTACGTACGTACGTACGATGTATTGTAAAAATGTATAATAATGTGTCGTTACTCTAGCTTATCCTAGCCTAAATGGTAATAAATCTAAATTGTCAAGTCTTATCTCTTAAGGTCGTATTAGAAGTGGTTCCAGCATCAAGGTCAGTAGTAGTAACCTGTAACAATTGGTTACTCTTGGGTTTTCGTTTCAGGTCTTTCAGAAAGCATTTTTTTTTCTTCTTTTTTTTTTTAATAAAAACTTGTTGTTCTGGCTTATAGTCAATATCAGGTTGTCTAGACTTATTACGGGATTCTATAAGAGCAGTTCTATTGGCTAACGAAGTCTCGTTTATGTCATGGACAGTCTTCATCTGTGCTCTATGAGTCACTACATATTGTTGGAGTAATTTTTCGTTTATGTCAATGTCAATAGGGTCCCTGGGGTCAAAATGGCCTTTTAATATGTCATAGGGTCTGCATTTTGTAAAACCATGAATAGAGCTGTTGTAAGCTATTATGGCGTAGGGTACAAGATATGTTATTGGTTCGTCTTTATTAGGTACTTCCAAAATTAGATTTTCCTGATTTGTGTGGGCTGTACTAGTAGCTGAATTATCTATAGTGGGAGTCTTCTTGGTGGGATTTGCAATGGTCGAACTGGTTTCCTGGTTATGAATTTCGATTCTAGATAAGGCGTCTGCTTTAATTGAGTATTCAAGTGCAAATACAACATCGTTATCAGTAGGGTTAAAAATTTCTAAAAGAGCATGGTTATCTTTTACAGTAGTTACACATTCAGCTATAGTGCAGTTACAAATTAATTGTTCTGGAATAATTACATCGCCATCCGGGGCACTTATCGGTAACGTAGCTACCTTATAACTCTTTGCAGGGATAATATCCTCGTATAAATTCACATTTTGGGAGTTGTATATTTTAATAGGGTTTACTGTATGTCGTGTAGTCAAGGTCTTGTCTTTAAGGTCTATTTTAGCTTCCCATTTGGTCATTACGTCAAGTCCTATAAGACCATCGAAATAATCGTGGAACTTATAGACAAAGAAACGTATATTATCCGGGTCATTAAATTCGTTAAAGCACGGTAGTGTTATAGAGTAGTTGTTTCTCGTAGTAGCATGTACATTAGTTACTTCAAATGGATCGTAATTTAAAGGAATATCAGGGTAATAGTTTTGAACGGCTTCCGGGCTTAAGAATGATTGATTAGCACCGGTGTCGATAAGTAATTTTAAAGGAGGATTTGATATCTGAATAAATGGTAACTGTCTCTGTGTTTGTAAGTTTATTTCTATCCTGGCTTTTCTAATTTCTGATCCGTCCGAAAATTTGAATTGGCACTCTTAAGGTTATCGTTTGAATTGTTATAAGAGTACTCTAAAGGAAGATCATGGCCTTGATACTGTGTTTGAGTCGTGTCATAGTCATCATAGGGGGTATAGTCATAGGTCTCATCATTGGTTTGTGAAAAGTAGTCATAGTCAGGGTCATAGTTGTGGTCGTAATAATAGCTATCATCGTAACACTCATTAAAGTTTATCTCACGAGATTTAAAGTAATTATTAGGTGGTGGATTGCCCTGGGTACGCCAGTCATGTCTGCGGATTCCTCCTGGAGGTGGCATCGGCCTGGGATTAAAGTGTTCTATACCACTCATCGGTCCGGGGCCAGGTGGCTGACTGGGTTGAGTTCTAGGTGGCATCCTAAACGTATTACTTCGTAGATTATAATTTGGAGGCCTAGCACTAAACATGTGTTGTGTGTGTGTGGGCATACGTACCTGTGGTGAGGGCTGATGCTGCATAGGATTCATCCTGAACCCTTGTGCAATCCTAAAAGGTTGCATCGGCTGAGGTGGCGGCCTATTTGCTACGTGTGAAGGCCAATATGATGCGGTTGGGCTATGGCTATAGTTATTTGAAAGTTTCGGGGTATGTACAGGAGTAGAGTGGGTGACCTTAGGGGTCGGCTGTAATTTACTAGCTATGTCATTGCGCTGCTGCAAATACAATATATTCATTTCCTCCTGAACATATTCTAAAGCTTTCTCAATCGTGTCAGGTCTCATACACCTAATGCGTGAACCTAGAGGTTCCTGTAAACCCCTTACAAACGCTTGCATGGTTAGTTTTCTGTATAAAGTGCGCTTGGCTTCAATAGTAGTGGATATTGTCTCGTGAAGGCTAATATATGTCATAATTGTACTAAATAGTGTCTGACAGTGGTCATAAAATTCCTGTGGTGATCTTTGTCCCTGGTTGGCTAAAGAGAGGTCATTATAAAGGGCAGTTTCATCCCTTTGGTCTGCAAAATTATTGATTAATGCATTCCGAACGTCTAGCCAATTATCAGATATGCCATTTGAATTTATAATACTAGCGGCGGGGCCTGTGATTTTATTTAAAATTCCATTTATCAAGCAAAGGTTCGATAACTGATCACAGGGTTCCGTACTAAGGTAGGTATATACTATTTGGTCACATAACTTAATAAATCGGGTAAGTATATGTGGGTTCCCGTCGAACTCCGGTACAGGGCGTAAAGCCTTAAAAATTATGTCCGGGGTGCGCTCCGTCATTATCTTAACTCTAGGTAATTGATTTAATTCTAAACTGTAGTCTTCTAAATTTAAATTCCTACGACTATCTAGTTGTACTCGCCGACGAGTCTGGCTCGATGCAGACTCTCTAATACGGGAGTTACTAGGGTGGAAAATTTTGAAGAATAAAAAATTATTGATTTAAGTAATTCTAAACTATAATTATAATCTTTTAAATCCAAATTCCTACCACTATCTAGTTATACTCGTCGACGAATCTGGCTCGATGCAGACTCTCTAATACGGGAGTTACTAGGGGTGGAAAATTTTGGGAAATAAAAACTTCAAGGTAAAGGAATAGCAACACAAGAACGATTCTGTGCACTCACCCTTTCATTCCGTTTCGCCGCGTATCAATGTTCGGATACTCTTCCCAGTAGCTGCAGCTCTCGTAGATTCTGGATACTCGTACAGTGGCTTGAAGGCCGCTCGGGCTGCTCGCGAACGCGGATTTCGATATTAGAGATCTTTATAGCTCGCGAAACGACCCGCGAGTATCCTACCGACTGCGCCAATTACGTATTTGCCACAGCCGAAGGAGTTTTAGAGAAACGAAATAGAACTTGAAGTTAATTTAATAAAAGATTATAAAAATTACATTTAAACTATAACTAATTAGTCTAAGTTGCTAACGCGATGTTGGCTTAAAAGTAAGTGTGCGTAGAATGACAAATCTTAAATATATATACTATAACAATGCTGTGTCGGCGCCTTGTGCTAGTGACGCGGTGTTGATCTTATAACAGGCCTTTGTTGTCCATGTTCGTAATGCTGTCATCGCCTTCGTGGCACCGTTGATCTCATAACAGGTCTTTGTGGTGTGTTATCGTAATTCTACGTCGGCACCTTGTGTCATGGAGACTGCAGCGTTGGCATATTGGACGAGTGCGTGATCTAACAATAGCCCTTTGTATGACGTATGTAACAAGCTATAGAGTTGTAGTTAGTGTCAGTAAACTAAAAACGTGACGCATCGGTTTTTCTACGAACAATTGAGACAGGTGTTTTTATAATATAATCGGCATTCATAACACTGATGACACCATACATCTACAAAATCCAATACAATTTTTATAATAATATTAAATATCGAATAAACACTTATAACTGAAATTGATGGCAGCAATAACAATTGTTTTTGCATTTGTGTACAATACACGTCCTGGCAGCTGATATGATACTTGTTAAACACCTAATGTAGGTGTAATAAAGTACGAGAAAAATACATCAATCACGTCCGTTCCAAAAAGAAAGTGAATTCATTGGTAGGGCCGGGCGTCGTGGAGTCTGGCGTTCTTTTGCGTCACTAGCAAAAAAGACGAGTCGTATGTAATGAAAGTCTGATCGAAAGTTGTCCAATATGTGGGGCACAAAGCCGCCAGTCCGGCTTCTTTTAGCCGTGCGCTAACTCGATAAAATTGATGAAAGTACAACCCTGTGCTATGCCAGTGATCAATAATACACCTCGGTGTCTGAATAGCAAAGATATCAAATACATAATCAGATTTGCAAATCGTGTAAGGTGTATTAAATTAATTTTAACTAGCGACCCGCCCCGGCTTTGCACGGGTGGATTTCAGATGCCCCCGCCGACGACACGATTAGTGCATTTTAAATCTGTAATATCTTCGAATATATTCATTTAAATTAGATACTGTAAAGGGCCATTTTGGTCTATATTAAATGCACAATGTATTTAATTTACTTAATTGTATAAGGATTCATTTTGTATTGCCTAAAATCACTTCGTAAATAAGCCATTATTTCTCGTAAAAAGAAAGGAATAAAAATGGTTGTTGTGGGTTAACAGTGTTTCCATACTATATTATGTTTTTATTATACACAAAAACCTTCCTCTTGAATCACTATCTATTAAAGAAACCGGCATCAAAATCTGTTGTGTGGTTTTAAAGATTTAAGCACACAAAGGGATATAGGGACAGAAAAAGCGACTTTGTTTTATACTATGTAGTGATGTTGTAGCGTTGTGTGTGACGCATATTCTGTTATCGCTATTATCGTTAAGTAAATTTACATTAAAACTTATACCCTATTTTATGCTCATAAAATTAGTACACAAATATTTACTTGGCACAAAGTAATGCATTTATGATATACTAGCTAAACCCCGCGGTGCTACCCGCAGTACGACAATAACCGCGGGCAACGACGCGGGGCGAAGCTAGTCTTAGAAAAGTAGCCTAAGTTATTCCTTATATTATCAGCTACCTATCAGTGAAAGTCCTGTCAAAATCGGTACACCCGTTCCAGAGATTAGCCGGAACAAACAGACAGACAGACAGACAAAAATTAAAAAGTAACGTTATTTTGGTATAATTATGTACCTACCGTGTGTACATACATAACAATTTATGCTTATGTATGTATACACGGTAGGTACATACTAAAGTAAAAAGCGGTTATTTTAATATTACAAACTAGCTGACCCGGCGAACTTCGTACCGCCATATTTACATATCTGTCTCAGCTTCCCACAGGCAGTGTACAGTCGCGGACAAAAAGAAACAGTATGCCCGTTATCGTTTATTTTTTTTCTTTCTAGCAAAAAAAGAATGAATGAAATCGGACTATATGTTATTGAATTACAACTAAGTACATATTTTGACTTTCATCCCCTCTCTCCAGGAAACCGTGCTGAAATTCGGGATAAAAAGTATCCTATGTCCTACCTCGTAGTATGAACTCAAATCATGCCAAGTTTCATTTGAATCCGTTCAGTAGTTTCGGCGTGATGCGCGGCCAAGATACAGACAGACAGACAAAAATGAAAAAAATTACAGTTTTGGCTTCAGTATCGATTATAGAGAGCCCTCCAAAAAAAATTTTCAAAATATCTTTAATGTACAGAATTGGACCTGTTACATTTTTATTATAAGTACTAGCTGACCCGGCGAACTTCGAACCGCCATATTTACATATCTGTCTCAGCTTCCCACAGGTAGTGTACAGTCGTGGACAAAAAAAAAGACTTTTCCGGTTATCTTTTATTTTTTTTCTTTCTAGTAAAAAAAGAATGAATGAAATCGGACTATGCGTTATTGAATTACAACTAAGTACATTTTTTGACTTTCATCCCCTCTCTCCAGGAAACCGTGCCGAATTTCGGGATAAAAAGTATCCTATGTCCTACCTCGTAGTATGAACTCAAATCATGCCAAGTTTCATTTGAATCCGTTCAGTAGTTTCGGCGTGATGCGCGGCCAAGATACAGACAGACAGACAGACAGACAGACAGACGGACAGACAGACAGACAAAAATTAAAAAAAAATCAGTTTTGGCTTCAGTATCGATTATAGAGAGCCCTCCAAAAAAATTTTTCTAAATATCTTTAGTGTACAGAATTTGACCCGTTACATTTTTATTATAAGTATAGATAGATAGACACTTCAATTTTATTTATTTGTAGTGTATAGATAGTAAAAATGTATAGATTAGTAAAATAAAAATGTTCTTTGCACCTATCTCTATTTACTTACCAACAGATTTCAAGCTATTATGTAGGTATTACGATCGAGCTAAGTCGGATTGTGACCTAATCGAGGCATCAAACAATTCACGACTTAAATAAATAGTACGGGTACCTGATCATAATGCCTTTGTATTATATTTACTTCTGATCATATTTCTATTAATAAATCCTTCTTTACCCGCCATTAGTCGTCCCGCCTAGTGGTATATTGTCTACCTACTAAGGTTTCTATCTTTTGATTGATAAATTTCTTTTTTCCTACGGCAATTTTCGGATATCGGTTGGGATGACGTTACCTAGTCCGATGTCTACGATACCTTCAATATTTTGTATAAATATTGGATATTATATTGACGGATAAAATTAGGTTATACTTTCTTACTTAATTAAACTCTTACGAGTATTTTTATAGGTAGGGTCGGTTGTCGAACAGTGAACCAACCATATACAGTGAACCACCGTCATATTTCTAAAATCGCGATGTTGCTCACCTGCACGATGGTGTCAAAACCTGTGCCATGTTCCCCCTTCCCTTCTCCCGTAGTGAGCCGACGACCACGGCTACAGCGAAATGTGTGATATGTGCTTGTTTGTTTCCCGCCGAAAAAACGTACTATTTTCAAGTGTCTCGATTTTTTTTATTTTTTGTTTTTAATTATAAGAACAAAAGTGGTGTGGTGTAAATATTGTGTTGTAGTGTTGCATTCTGAAAATTCCAGATAAGACTTTTTTTTTATCTTAAAAGTTGAATAGTACCTGTATTGAACAGTGAACCAGGTCTGCATATTACACAGTGAATCGATTCACTGTGTACCTTACGATCCTGGTTCACTGTTTCTTGAAGTGTAATTTTAATATTTTTTTTGTTTTAGGATGCCAAGGCAAAAAGATAAGGAGTTAAAGATAGGAAAGTATACAAAAGATTACATGATGTCAACTTTACGTATGGAACTCCATTAGAGCAAAAGCTTGTAATGTCCCAAACCCTACATTGCGTCATTACGACGAAAACAAAATTGAACATGGGACAGTTTTATCACAAAGTTTGTCTAATGATGCAGCTTCTGCAATTTTCGACATAAATAAAAGCAATAATCAAGAGATTCAACTTCTATGAAAGAGACATGACGTTTAAATTTAGGGAACCAACTAGACCCCAGATCGAGAAAGTTCATCTATAATTTCGTGTTATTATACATCTATACGTCTTATTAAATATTCATTTAATGTAAACTTGTCTTTGCATGGTTCATGTCGTTTGCATCATGTCTTTGATGAATTTGAAGTATTTTGATTTCATTATTTTGTCTCCGACTTTGCAGTGATAGGTAAATTAATGAATATTGGTAGCTTTTGTTGGCGGAAAATTTTATTTGTCATTTCTATGGTAAGAATAAAAGATGATTATTAAAGATTCTGTGTTCTTTTTCTACAAAGAAATGTCCTATCAACTCAATGATATTATGGCTCACTGTTGAAATAAGGGTGGTTCAGTGTAAACCATCCATAGTACACAGTGAGCCAAATTTCATTTTTTTTAAACCTCTATACCGTCTTAGTTAATTCCTTGGTCTTTCAGTGGTCTTGAACTAAGAAACCTAATAAAATTACCTAAACGATGACACCAAAATAAGACTCGTATCTTTATTTTCTAAGAAGTTATACGAGTTACAAACAGGTGGTTCACTGTTCGACGACGCACCCTACATGATGACATATTTTAATCTATTAGTAAGCATCGAACTTTCAGCCAGTAGTCACTGACAAACATTTTTATTTACTTACACACACCTTATTTACCATATCATACTAAGGGAATAAAAAAGCAGCCAAGTGCGAGTCGGACTCGCCCATGAAGGGTTCCGAAGCAGCAAGTAACATAATATAAAAGTTCTTGTAGATCGTTGTAACTTTGATCGATGTTTTTAACCGACTTCCAAAAAGGAGGATGTTCTATGTCCACTGTATGTTTTTTTTTTTTATGTATATTCACCGATTACTCCGTCAATTGTGGACCGATTTTGAAAATTCTTTTTGTACTCAAAAGGGTATGCTCCCGAGGTAGTCCGATTGCCACCATATCAGGATCTGATGATGAGATCCCAGGGAAATCTAGGGAAACCCTCATTTTTTTTAGGCACATACTATGTTTTTCGTATATTTTCTGAAGTTACATCGGTATTTGCGTCGTGTAGTCATCATTTTATGATGATGAGCTGATGATGTAAGGCACAACTCCTTAACGGTTAGGAGTTGGAGGATAATTCTTTCAATTTCATACGTATCTAAAGACCTTTAGTCGTATACTTTCAAGTTATTTAGGTGAGCTGATGATAGAAGGTTAAACTCTTCAACAGGGATTAGAGGATGATTTTAATATTACACGTACGTATAGACCTTAATTTGTATTCTTTCAGTTATTCACGTGGATCGTTTTATTGAGTAGACACCCACTAAGGAAGGAATTTTGGAATTTCTACCTCTAAGGGGGTGAAATAGGGGTTGAAAGTTTGTACGAAAGTCCGTCATTTTTTAAGTTAGAAACATGACCCTTTATCTTTAGGCTACTGATTAAAAATGAGTAAGTAGATTCGTATTTAAGCGTTTCTGAATATTCTACCCCTAAAGGGGTGAAATAGGGGTTGAAAGTTTGTGTGGAAGTCCGTCATTTTTTAAGTTAGGAACATGAAACTTTATCTTTGGGCTACTGATTAAAAATGAATAGAAATGTATTTGAATAGAAATGTGTTTGCACTAAAAACAGAAAAATAAAAACTTTTTATACAAAAAAAACCGACTTTCAAAAAATATCAAACGAAAACTCCCTGCCAAAAAACACTAAAAAGCGTAAAATAAACTGGCCCTTCATAAATTACTATGTGCCAATTCTTGTCTATACCTACTTCTTTATTCATTTAAATAGTAGTTGTAGTATATCCATATACTATATTGTCGGCTCAGAGGTACACGTGTCCACTCACCTCCGTCGCTCACAGTTGACTGAACTGTGTGCGACCGCACATGCCTTGAGATGACCTAATGCTTCCTTCTCATTCATTCAATGAATGAATGCGTTACTAGTGAAGTGACTGACCATAGACACATACACTACATCCCTTCCTTATTTTTATTTTTTTCAATGCTTTGTGGTGACTTTCACATATAATTCAACAAAGAAATCACACTACAGCGCCATCCATCGGATGTGCACCGAATAACGGAATAACGTACTATTCGAAGAAGCTACCCATCCTGAATCGCGATACAGAAGCCCTCGCACCGACTGGCATATATGCAATTTCCCAACATTAACTGTCGGGCTGCGGATCACATCGCCTGGTCGGAGAATCCTGTCCCTGCGTTGGAGGGACATGACACCCATGGACTGTAAATCAACATTATGTAAACTCAGGTAGCCGGAATGAACATTTTTACATCAATCAACAAAACAGAAATCGATTATAGAAAACTATTGACACTTAAATCATCTATTTGTGCATCCCATCATTTACAGCCTTCCACACTCCTCTTTTTTTTTTCTTTTTTCTTTTGTAATTGCATCTCTGACATAATGTGCATCTTGTTTCGTCACTTTCCCGGTTTAGTCACCCAAACATGCATTTCGCAAACCCTGCTCCGTTTTGATAGAAAATATTCGTCTAGAGTTTTTTTTTTTATACGTCCCAGCACTAAATCTTCTGGTCAATAGTGTGACCGAATCATTCAACAAGACTGATCGGAATACAATACATGTTGACCAGTTAATTCAAACACCAAATGTTGAAATGAAGCGCTTCTTCTTTAAGTACCATCTCCACGACCGGAGGTCGGCGACCATATGTCTGTACGTCTCCCTGTCTTCAGTCATACGAATTAGTACATCTGTGCATTCCACATCCAACCAGTCTCTCATATATTTTTTCCATGATGTTCGCCTTCTACCTCTACTGCGCTTACCTTCAATTTTCCCTTCAATTATCAGTCTAATGAAGTCATACTTTTTACTTCTATATATATATATACCCCAAAATACGCTGGTTTTCTTTTCTTAATTGTTTCTAATCTAATTGGTCTTAATTGTGCAGCTAAGTGCAGCAACCCCCATCTTCCCAACTTAATGACAAACACCTTCCAGTTGTGGAAGCAACCTTCCAGTCTAGTGGAAGCTCCATCAACTGCACACCAAGTACCAAAAGAGTTCCGATGTTCTACGGCTTAACCCAAAGAGGAAATCATGCATTCCCGAATGTTTTCATTTCGGAATGCAGGTACAAAGCCCTCTCGTTGTGACACTACTAGAGTATATGCATAGCTCCATCAGAGAACGGTCTACCGTTCTATAAATAGACTATAAATAGAGATCTGGGGTACATCCCGAACTTCCAAATGTCTGAAATGCGGTGCAACGGCCGGAAAGTGCATTTAATCAAAACTAAGAACATTGTATTTCCTCAAAATCAGTCGTCTATCCAACCCATAATACCCATTGCCTCCGAGTAGTCCCCGCTATCATGGAACCGCCAAATTCAGACAAAAATGCAATACGAGTGCCGTCGTACAACAGCAGCAGCAGCAGCACCGCGGCACAAGTGGCACGCAATGTCGCGACGTTTACTCAGTCAACACTACAAACGAACGCACCACCCGGTATTGGTTTGCCCGCCCCCTCTTCTCAAACTACAACTTTAAAATGAAACACACGACCGTCTGAAAACCTTGAAGATAATGACGAATTAAAGGTGACAGCTGAAACACCGAAATTTAAGGCCGAACCAGAAGCAGCCCTCGACGCTAGTATCAAAACCAGATTAATTCACCCACACGCACGCTGATCACCGCGGCGCAACGCAGCTCATGATCCTTACCCAAGGATCAAAGCATCTCCACGTCAAAGGAGAATGGCAGATCTTGCACCAATATTTTGCGTATATAATTGCGTATTAAGTTAAATCATTTTTATAAATTTAAACCTTAAAATTCTCATATTTAATCTCCTATTTAATAACACAAGCTCTGCTTAGCTTGGTACTAGATGACGTTGTGTGTTAAATGTCTAAAAACATTTATTTATTTATTCCTGTGTCTAACATAACAGTCAGCGACTTCCTGAAACACAGGTATTTCATATTATCATATTACACGTAGCTCAGGTCAATCACAAAAGAATGGTTGCTTTTGGTGTAATATTTTGATTTCACTTTTCTCTATTGACTCTTGCACCTTTAGAATAACCATATATCAGTTTCAAACAGCCTTAGTTATAATTCTTATTTATATACAAACAATAAAATATGTCAATTTAATAATCTGAAGATTTACACCATTGACTACATGTAACCAAAGTATTTGTTCAGCAAATAAATTTAATTATTTTATTACAATAGAGGGTCACGAGATCCGCTCTACCTATAAAGCCAATCATTCCACCCATTTTCATCATTTTTCAGAGCACGGCCACAACACCGTGCATCAGACGTCCAAAAGATGGTTCAATTAACAATTGCGGAACACCTATTGGGACACTCATTCCTGGCATCACATATGCTAAAACACACCCAAGTCAACAACCAAAATACGCCTTAATACACATTCTAAAGAAACTCACCAATGCCCTCGGTATCATCTCTGAGCCAGGCAATACGATCACATGTTGCTGGACTGACATATCGACATATCGATCCCAACACTAGTCCTTACAGAACTGCTCCGGAACTAACAAGCATCGAACTGCATTAATCCAACATACAAGAACCACCTGGTTATAATAATTTTATTCTCTTTGCACTCCGTATACAAAACTTCGTATTGCGGGCGCCACCCGCGTAAATCTTCTATATAGTCACACTCCGACATAACTACGTCGTATCGCATCATGTACTTACAGGCATCACCTGTACTGAACTATATTACGAAGTCCATACAAGCGTCATCTGTTTACGGGCTAGAAGACATCATCTAGTAACCTCACAGTTTAGATTTTGTTCACCATTATATAGAACTCATGTAACAGGCGTCAACGAAGTCCTCACAGGCATCACCTGTTTCTGGATTATCAGGCATTATCTGGTACTACATCAGAACTTCAATAAGTTGACGCCTGTAGCAATCTACAGGCGTCACCTGCTTCCGCACTACTAGGCATCTTCTGGTATTCCATTAGAAGTAACAGGCGTTACCTGTCTATGACACACAATCACCACATCCCTAGCATGCCTTCGCCAGCTAATGGGGAGGACGCATCGCCAGCACCATGTTTGCCGTCCGCTTCGCATAGAACTAGGCGTCATTCACTGCTCCGGGGAACGCGGCATGCGTCACAGGCGCTCCCGTCGTCACATTCACATTGTTTTGCACTAAGCACTATTGAACTAGTTATTATAAAATACAGTCCACTACAAGTAGTTAGCATCTTTTATTTGGCCTTAACACACCTATGATTACATTCGTATTGTAAGATACGCATGTTCTCTTTTGTACGAGCATTATTACTTGACACAATCCTCCTCGTTATTCTTATTACCGAGTTTCGTTGTGAGGTACATTCCTTAGTTGTGAGGCGATCTTCTGTCGGACACTTACTTGCCACTTATCCCTCTCCTTGGCCGAATGCAAAGCAATGTTAGAGGCGTCCAAGGCTGTTTGGATCTGGTCAGTTCACTTATTAGAGTACGTCCTCTTGGACCTTTGCTGTCAATCTTTCCGGTGACTAAAACTCGCTCGAGGTTGTTCTCTTTTGTGTCGATGTAATCAAAGAAAACACTCTTCGCAGGCAGGTAGGCCAGAATCGGGTATTTTCATTTAGTAGAAGACCGTCCATGGATTCTGAAGCATTTGACTCCAACACGACATCTCAAAACATCGATGCGGTCACGGTCAGCTTTCTTTATGTCTCGACTCCGTTGCTGAATATGCGGAATACCAAGGTCATCACTAATTAGATTGTTTTTTTTTTTTTTTTGGTGATTTTCTCGACAATCTGTCATGTTCCATGCAGTTTATAACGCATATTTAGCCATCCCTATGCGTCTTCTGACTATCTCTTCACCGGAATCATTATTGTTTATGTTCTTCTTCAAGTTGGTCGAGTTGATACAATCATAAACAATGAAATAGTCTGGGTCTAGTCTACTTCTAGATATGAAGTCAATTAAGCTACTCAACAGTCTGTACGCATTTTGTATATATTTGTAATCTGGCAGACATCTAGGTCCCATAACCTACTTCTATCGCTTAGTCATTAGGTCACTATAAATCATTCAATTATGTAAATAATATTTTATAGGACTGCACTCACACTCATAAAAGTATTTATTTAATAATCCACTTTTGACTAACTTTCGCCTTATATATCATAATAATATATACTGCTTTAATTTCTTCTTCTTATATACTATTTAATACATCAGACACAACCTTCTACTTTTCTGTATCTGAGAGCAAAGGAATAGCCGAGGTAGGTATCTTATGAAATTAGAATATAATTTTACAATGACAATTATAACGTCATGCCATATTATTTATTCTATGTGGCATATATACGAAAATAATAATTTTGTGTAAAGTGGTAGGTACTTCGAAAACACGTAACGGATTATGATATTTTACCGTCGATACGTAAATTTTCTTCCCATCGACACACGCTTTCAACACCAAACACAAATTCTATACTTCGAAAACGAAGCAAGGTAACACCACAATTTTCAGTAAGTAATCATTATAACAATACAACCATATTTATTCTTTAATACTGAAGACATAGTTTATTCACGAATAATTACAGAACCCCAAATGCTCTTAAGGTAGGTAATATCAATATACCTACATCAAAACTTCGTATAGAGGCAGACACAGGACGACATTATTTTGTCTCCTATCTATACAAAATTTATACAAATTCTGCCTCTGAAACCAGGAACTTTACTTACTTTGATATTTATAAAAAAATTTGAACATTCATATCATTGTACCTAGGTACTACTAGCACTACTATTTTTTTTATTTATTTTTTAAAGGCGGTTAGGTACAACTGACGACTTTATTGTAATATAAATATCAAAGCTAGCGCTTTGTAACACTAACAGGTCTTTAGAAAGTTAGCAGGTAGGCTGGTGAATACATTTATTATTACTCAAGCCCTCTACACAAAAGTATCCATTTTAAGATAGTAAGTATCTGTTATCCAACTACAATCCACGACATATTTCATGTCCTTCAAATGTTGCTTTCTCTTTTCAGTGATTATAAGAAAAGAGCCCACCTACTAAAATACTGTAATGACACTTTTTCATCTTTAAGATTTAATTAATGGTACTTTACTCACCCATTATGGTTCATCCACTGCACTGTTACTCGTTTACCCTTCTACTCGTAACACAGACACCAGGTCGCAAATGTGAGGCACTCACTGATTTTTTCTTAATTCGTGTATTTTACCCGTGTACATTGTGTTTATTTCTCTATTAGTTCACAATATACATGTAAAAACTAAATCTATTCAAATAAACATTCTATTCGTGGGATTATACATGATTTAATTGTAGGAGGGTGTCGTGCGCACCCTCCTACAATTAAATCATGTATAATCCCACGAATAGAATGTTTATTTCGCACATCTTAATATTCCTTTTTTTTTTAATAATGATTACTCACAGTAGTATTTTCTCCTCGTCGCCAAAATGTAGTATATTCATATACTATATTGTCGGCTCAGAGGTACACGTGCCCACTCACCTCCGTCACTCACAGTTGACTGAACTGTGTGCGACCGCACATGCCTTGAGATGACCTAATGCTTCCTTCTCATTCATTCAATGAATGAATGCGTTACTAGTGAAGTGACTGACCATAGACACATACACTACAGTAGTATTATAATGTGTGCTAGGTACCTAAAATCTGTTTGAAGTCGGTGCCTATGGAACCCTAAAAAACGGGAAAAGAAATCTCAACGGCAACAACCAACAGTTACTTTTTAAGTGATCGGCCTCGCAATTAGGACGTTTCTATATTTGAACGCTTCCGTCGATTATTATGCGATGTGAAATCACCCCTAGAAATTAAGACGTATGCTGATTAAACGTAATCCTTTTGATATTATTCATGACGCTCACTAGCCTTGAAGGCAAACGCTGATTTTATAAGTTTCTTGTTTAACGAATATATTTAGTCTCCAAATTTGATCCAAGTAGGTATCTCATCCACGTTTTTGTAATTTCTTTTATCGTATTTGTGAGACTACCTGTTGTCCGCGGCTTTGCTCGCGTGGAAGCTGATTATATGTATTTAATTAAAACTGTGTAAAAGTATGTATGAATAATTTATTCATGTTCTTAAACGTATTTATTTATTTTTGATCGATAGCCCATTTAAAAGAACTTTCATACAAACATTCGACCGGCGGCCAAGCGCGAGTCGGACTCGCTCATGAAGGGTTCCGAAGCAGCAAGTAACATAATATTAAAGTTCTTGTAGTTAGTTGTAACTTTGATCCATGTTTTAATAATAGTGTATTTTTTTGCGGTTTACCATTTATGACGTATTAAAAAAAAACTGCTTACTAGATCTCGTTCAAACCAATTTTCGGTGGAAGTTTGCATAGTAGTGTACATCATATATTTTTTTTAGTTTTATCATTCTCTTATTTTAGAAGTTACAGGGAGGGGACACACATTTTACCACTTTGGAAGTGTCTCTCGCGCAAACTATTCAGTTCAGAAAAAAATGAAACTAGAAACCTCAATATCATTTTTGAAGACCTATCCATAAATACGGGTTTGATGAAAATTTTTTTTTTGAGTTTCAGTTCTAAGTATGGGGACCCCCAAAATTTACTGTCTTTTTTTTATTTTTGTATGAAAATCTTAATGCGGTTCACAGAATACATCTACTTACCAAGTTTCAACAGTATAGTTCTTATAGTTTCGGAATAAAGTGGCTGTGACATACGGACGGACAGACAGACAGACAGACATGACGAATCTATAAGGGTTCCGTTTTTTGCCTTTGGCACGGAACTCTAAAAATGGCGGACTTCCTTAAAAACTTTCATCTGTCATTTTATACCCTTAGGGGTAGAATATCCAGAAACGTACGTAACGCTTAAATACGTATCTCTACTAATTTTTTATCAGTAACCCAAAAATAATTTTTCATGTTTCTCACTTAAAAAATGACGGACTTCCTTACAAACATGCAACCCCTATTTCACCCCTTTAGGGTAAGAATATCCAGAAAGGCTTAAATAGGTATCTACTTATTTTTAACCAGTAGCCCAAAAATAAAGTTTCGTGGTTCTAATTTAAGAATAACGGACTTCCATACAATCTTTCAACCCCTATTTCACCCTTTAGGGGTAGAATATACAGAAATGCTTAAATTAGTCTCTACTCTTTTTTAATCAGTAATCCAAAAATAAATTTTCATGTTTCTCACTTAAAAAATGACGGACTTACAAACATTCAACCCCTATTTCACCCCCTTAGGGCTAGAAATTCCGAAATTATTTTCTGAGTGGGTGCCTACTCAAAAAAAGCTTCGTTTAAAAAAACCGACTTTAAAAACTGAAAAGTATAAAATAACTTAATTTGTATGTGCTACCTATTCATAGGTTTGAATTCGGCGCCAAGCCAAATGTAATAGTAGGTACCACACTCGCTATAATTCGAGACGAACGTCAACGACGTCACCGACGCTTCGGTTGTTTTGTCCTACACGAAGAGCAGCTATCCCGCTCAAGGTCACGCGCGGCGAGTCCTACTATTACATTTTGGCTCGGCACCGACTTCAAACCTATGAATAGGTAGCACATACAAATTAAGTTATTTTATACTTTTCAGTTTTTGAAGTCGGTTTTTTTAAACGAAGTTTTATTTTATTTTTCGCTTTTTAGTCTTTCACATGTCCGAAATATTTATTTATTATTCTATACAGTATGTTGTATGTTACCTTTAGTCGTATTCTTTCAAGTTATTTAGGTGAAATGATGATGAGAGACTTGAGAAAGACTAAAAAGCGAAAAATAAAAAAAAAACTTCGTTTAAAAAAACCGACTTCAAAAACTGAAAAGTATAAAATAACTTAATTTGTATGTGCTACCTATTCATAGGTTTGAAGTCGGTGCCGAGCCAAAATGTAATAGTAGGTACCGCACTCGCCGAGCGTGACCTTGAGCGGGATAGCTGCTCTTCGCGTAGGACAAAACAACCGAAGCGTCGGTGACCTCGTTGACGTTCGTCTCGAAATATAGCGAGTGTGGTACCTACTATTACATTTGGCTTGGCGCCGAATTCAAACCTATGAATAGGTAGCACATACAAATTATGTTATTTTATAGTTTTCAGTTTTTGAAGTCGGTTTTTTTAAACGAAGTTTTTGTAAAATGTGTTTATATTTAAAAAAAAGTATATAAGTATTTTATCAATCTAATTTATTAGTACAAGCTCTGCTTAGGTGCTTAGTTCGAAAATAGCTGGCGTTGTGTGCCAAATGTCCGAAGTATTTTTAACCGACTTCCAAAAAGTTCCAATGTATGTATTTTTTTATGTATCATCAACATCAATAACCCATAATGTCCCACTGCTGGGCTCGGGTCTCCTCTCAGGAGAGGGTTAAGGCCATACGCTGGCCAAGTGCGGGTTGGGGACTGGTAAGACAACGTTGTGGCTACGGTTTCTTGCCGTTGGATGTTTTTAAGCCGCCCAAAGGCCTCCAACTAAGCTTCACGACTGTTATCATATGATAACAACCGGGACCGGCTGCTTAACGTGACCTCCGAATCACGGAGACGCTCATGGTATCATGCCACTAGCGGTCACCCATCCAGGTACTGACCGAGCCGTTGTTGCTTACCCTCGGTGATTGTTTCTAATCACCGAGTGCAACTGGGCTATGAGTTTTTATGTATGTTCACCGATTACTCCGTCAATTGTGGACCGATTTTGAAAATTATTTTTGCATTCGAAAGGGTATGCTCCCGAAGTAGTCCAATTGCCACCATATCAGGATCTGATGATAGGATCCCAGGGAAATCGAGGGAAACCCTAATTTTTTTTAGGCACATACTATGTTTTTCTTATATTTTCTGAAGTTACACCGGTATTTTCTTCTAGTAGTCATCATTTTATGATGATGAGCTGATGGTGTAAGGCACAACTCCTTAACGGTTAGAAGTTGGAGGATACATCTTTAAATATCATATGTATTTGTGTTACCGTAAGTCGTATTCTTTCAAAAATATTTTGGTAAGCTGATGATGTAAGGCACAACTCCTTAACGGTTAGGAGTTGGAGGATAATTCTTTCAATTTCATACGTATCTAAAGACCTTTAGTCGTATACTTTCAAGTTATTTAGGTGAGCTGATGATAGAAGGTTAAACTCTTCAACAGGGATTAGAGGATGATTTTAATATTACACGTACGTATAGACCTTAATTTGTATTTGAAACGTAAATCAAACACCGAGGCAGGTAACTGACTGATTTATTATGTGCGGTACACAGTACTTAAAATAGTTACAAATACCCTACACATTTCTCCCCTAAGAATAATAGTCAATTAAGCAAAGCTAAACAAAACAATCACACTATCTAACTATAGTAGAACATCTGGTAGATCACAATACATATTAGACAATAAGTTGTTAATTACGAGCCTTATTATGAGCGCGTGCATATGCGCGAAAGGCACGGGCCGTGGCCCCCGGAAGCGGCGGAGTCGGGGAGCGTGGCGCCGGCGCTCTCGGTGACTCCCCACTGCCCGTCTCCACCGTATCCTCATTAGATGCGTCAAACGCATCTTCAAAATGCTCATCTACATCGCTAGACCCCTGTCCTCTCTTCTCACCGACACTTGCTCGCGATAAAGAAAGGCGTGATTTATTCTCAACTGGTAAAATTTGGTCTCGATGTCTACGCCACTCGACACCATTACCCATGTTAACTCGATAGGATACTGGGCCAGTTTGCTTAGTTACTGTACCGGTGGACCACTTATTTTTACATACGGAATAATCACGAGCGAGTACCGGTTCTCCTAAGAGAATCGAGGGTTGGGGCGTGCCCCCTGCATCCGCTATCTGGCGCTGTTGCGCTTTTCGCGCCACCTGAGCGACGTCCGGTCGTAACGCATCTAATCGCATCCGCATACGACGTCCAGTCAGCAGCATTGCCGGGGACACACCCGTTGAGGCATGTTCACAGTTACGATAGTAAAATAAAAATTTATGTATGGCTTGCAAAACATTTTCACCTGTATGTACTGCCCTTTTTATTGCCTTCTTTACAGTCTTTACCGCATTTTCGGCTGCACCATTAGCCTGCGGTCTATACGGGGCAGACGTGACATGTCTAATACAGTTATTCATACAATAATTTTTTAATTCCATAGACAGAAATGGAGGTCCGTTATCCGTAACCAGTTGCGAAGGTAAGCCGAACCTACCGAATACCGACATCAAGGCCGTTATCGTCGACTGTGCATCCGTGCGAGCCATGGGTAGCACTTCGATCCACTTGGAATGCGCATCCACTAATATCAAATATCGTTTACCTAAATGTTCAGCGAAATCTGCGTGTACACGTTGCCACGGAAACAATGGAAATTCCCACGGATGTAGCGCGTCGCGCGGGGGTGCGTCCCGCACCGTGCGGCACGGCTCGCATGAACGACACATATTTTCTAAATCAATGTCTAAGTTGGGCCAGTAAACATAATTGCGTGCTAATGTTTTCATCTTATTTACTCCCAAGTGACCTAGATGAAGTTCCTGTAACACTTTATCTTGTAGACTTACAGGTATAACGATACGATATTTATAAATTAAGCAACTAAAATCAACTGTCAAATCATTTTTACGCACAAAATACGGTTTCTCGGCTTCACAGCTGGGTACAGATGGCCATCCAAATTTTACATATCCCACAATTCGAGACAATAATACATTTTTATTGGTTTCTTTACCTACTTCCATAAAATTAACAGGTAAGCATTCCTGAACTAAATTAATATAACTGACTGCATCACTAGGACGGCGCGGCACCTGTGATAACGGTAAACGAGACAGCGCGTCTGCCGGGCCGTTTTGTTTTGATGTAACAAATTTAATTGTAAAGTCATATGCGGCTAATCGCACTGCCCAGCGCTGCAAGCGGCTAGCAGCTGTTTGTGGTATGCCTACCTTAGGACCAAAAATATAACTTAATGGTTTGTGGTCCGTCCTTAGTTCGAATGTCCTACCATAGAGATATTCGTGATGCCTAATGACGCCGTAAAATATTGCTAAAGCCTCCTTATCAATTTGACTATAATTACGCTCGGCCTGATTGAGTGTGCGCGACCCACAGCTAACGGGCCGCTCACTGCCGTCTGGGAACCGATGCGCCAGTACTGCGCCGAGCCCATACGCGCTGCTATCCACCGATAACACTAAGGGCCGCCCCTCCTCGTAATGCGCGAGCACCTTCTCGCCAGACAATGCTCGTTTTGCTTCTAAAAAAGCCTGATTACACTCACTACTCCATTTCCAACCGACTCCCTTTTTTAAAAGCTCGTGTAACGGGTGTAACAGTGTACTTAATCGAGGAATGAACTTGCCGTAATAATTCAATAAACCAAAAAAACTTTTTAACTGCGTTACGTCCGTAGGGGTTGGTGCATAATTAATGGCATCCAAATTGTTTGGATCAGGGTGTAACCCCTTTTGGTCAATTATAAACCCCAGATATTTGACACTCGTCTGTAAAAAATTACATTTATTTAGTTTGACTGTTATTCCCATATCTTTTAATCTAATCAAAACCTGCTTTAGATTATTTAAATGTTCAGATCTCGAGGATCCCGTGATACAGATATGATCAAGAAATACTACCGCTCCCGGCACTCCCCGCAACGTTTCCTCCATCAATTTTTGAATTTTTTCTGGAATGCAAGACAAACCAAACGGCGTACGACGATATACGAATGTTCCGATATGTGTAGTTATAGCTGTACACTTTTGCGAATCCTCATCTAAAACGGTCTGTAGATAAGCATGAGTCAAATCAATTGTTGAAAACTCCTTTCCCCCACTCAAAGTTGCAAATAACTCCTCAATACGGGGAAGAGGGTAAAAGTCACGTTTTAATTTTCGGTTGATAGTCACTTTATAATCGCCACATATACGTATGTCGCCGTTTGTCTTAATCACCGGCACGATCGGGGTGCCGTATTCAGAATGTTCAACGCGGTAAATAGTGCCCTCGGTCTCTAGACGTTCGAGCTCTCGTTGGACACGTGTGCGGAGCGCCAGCGGTACTGTGCGCGCCCGGACATACACAGGTTCATTATCGGTCAGTTGTAATTGGAGCAATTTCCTACATTTACCCAAATTATCCGTAAACACCTCCGGAAATTCATTAGCTAAACGATTTATACATGGATCTGTACTAATATCATTAATACTTATTTGTTTGATATTAAGGGCCCTTAGCCAATCCCTGCCCATAAGTGGGCGTGCCCCATTCTTAATCACGTAAAATATCAAATCTTTAGCGACGACGTTACCTAACCTAACAGTAACCGTTATGTAACCTAACGATTCTATCGGCGTGCCCGAATAACATCTTAACAATAAATTATCAAAATGAATAGTTTTGTGTGAAAACATTTTCTTATAAAAGACTTCACTAATCGCCGAGATGCGGCTACCGGTGTCAACTTCGCACTCCATCACATAATCATCTATATTCACTTTAATAAAGAAAGGCTTGTTACCTTTAGACGCCGCCAGTTCGATGTTAAACAGACCTTCGTCCTCAGAATATCCACTTACATAATTTTGCCTATCCGAACGATTAGCTTCCACGTCACGACACATCACTTTCAAATGACCTCGCTTGTTACACTCATCACAGTTATAATTAATGTAACGGCACCTATCCGGCCGGTGTGCCTTACCACACCGCCAGCATTGTGTGGACGTCGACGGAGCTGCAAACTTAGGCCCTTTTGCCCCTGTGCCCGCTGCTCTCGAGCCGCGGTATCGGCTCGTTCGGCCGCCATCACTTGTGCCCGCGGATCCCGCGCGGTTTCTGTGCAGGCCTTCAGCCGCGCTTGCACCTGAGGCCGAGACTGCGGTCGTCGCCGCGCTCACCTCCGCGTGCCGTTCTGCGGCCTCCAACGCCAGAGCCAGTTCCACTGCCTCCCTGTATGTTATGCTTTTCTCAGCAAAAATACGAGATCTCATCGCGCTGTTAGATAGACCTGACATGAACTGATCCCGAAGGTTCTCTTCCAGCGTAGTTCCAAAATTACAAGTAGTTGCCAGATGTTTAAGATCTTGAAGGTATTCCGTCATGGATTCACCGTCCCGCTGCCTACGTAAACGATATACGTGGCGTTCCGCGATCTCCGATCTTTGTGGCTCAAGATGCTCCAATACTGCCTTTATCAATTCATCAAAAGATTTTTCTTCCGGGTTTTTAGGCGCACATAAATCACACATCAACGAATAAGTTTGTTCACCCACTACCGTAATAAGTAACGGCACACGTAATTCATCCTTTATTTCGTTGAGTAAAATATATTGTTTAACGCGCCGAATGTATGCCGGCCACTGTTTCGAGTTACTATCGAAAGGTTCTAGTTTACCGATAGGCATTTTAATAGCACTTTGCACACTACGATTCGATCTTTTTTTTTAAAAAATATACCTCGTCGCCAATGAAACGTAAATCAAACACCGAGGCAGGTAACTGACTGATTTATTATGTGCGGTACACAGTACTTAAAATAGTTACAAATACCCTACAGTATTCTTTCAGCTATTCATATGGATCGTTTTATTGAGTAGACACCCACTAAGGAAGGAATTTTGGAATTTCTACCCCTAAGGGGGTGAAATAGGGGTTGAAATTTTGTACGAAAGTCCGTCATTTTTTAAGTTAGAAACATGAAACTTTATCTTTGTGCTACTGATTAAAAATGAGTAGATACGTATTTAAGCGTTTCTGGATATTCTACCCCTAAAGGGGTGAAATAGGTGTTGACATTTAATAGATATTTAAACCACTGATGTTATTTGCATCAGCAGAAATTTTATGAAATAGTTCAACTTACTACTTGCCTACGATTATTTGCACTAAAAACTAAAAAATAAAAATAAATATATACAAATAAATAAAACCGACTTCCAAAAAACATCCAACGAAAACTCTCTGCCAAAGAACACTAAGAAGCGTAAAATAAACTGGCTCTTCATAAATTGCTATGTGCCAATTCTTGTCTATACCTTATTCTTGATGCATTTAAATAGTAGTATTATAATGTGTGCTAGGTACCTAGAATCTGTTTGAAGTCGGTCCCAAGCGACTATCGCTTAGATTTTTGTAATTGTTCCTTCGTATTCTTTTTGGCTTGGCACTGACTTCAAACAGATTCAAACAGATTATGACTTGTGTTCGAATACAAAAGGAATTTTCAAAATCGATCCACAATTGACGGAGTAATCGGAGAACATACATAAAAAAAAATACATACAGTTGAACATAGAACCTCCTCCTTTTTGGAAGTCGGTTAAAAATCACTTTAGTTCTTTACGCTTCTAGGTGTTTACACATCCATTTATTACGAATCCTATGTGTGGAAGTCGATGTGACAATATTACATTCATTTGACTTTGAAATGTTGCGTAAAAAAATAGTTATAAACTTAAATCACTCTCAGTGAGTTCTGCTGCCGTTCTTAGGCTCGACGGTGGCGCAATTTTGCTCTATAGCAATAACTACATCTACCTGTTCCATTGTGTTTCGACACCTGATAAATTATTTACAAACCTACAACAATTTTCACGTCGGCTATGTAAATTATATTTTAGTACGTAATGTTTTGTAATTGTCTGTCTTTATCTTGGCGAAAATCATTGACAACGGAAGTAATAACATAATTTTTCATACCTATTGAAAATATGCACCTCCGCTGTGTTTGTAATTAAATGACTGTTAGGAAAGAATTCGAGACATAAGCATTAAGCCGAGTCTCAACCGAACAAAAGTTGCCAACGCTTGTGTTGTCAACACGTGTCGGTGACAAAAGTTTCTGTAATTTCCTTGTTGGCAACAAAAATTGTCAACAAATTTTGGGAACCGTGTTTCTGTTTTTGGCGGTAAAAATCAAAAGAATACGCTTGTTGCTGTTTTTTATTGGCTCTGTGGAGACGCTTAGTTCGAATGTTTTTCAAATTGTTGGCGACTCGGTGTAGACACAATGGAAACAAAAGTTGGCGATTTTCTGAGGAGTTGCCTCCTCAGAAAATTGGAAAAAAACAGTTGGAAACACTAAAATTGCCAACAATTTCGGTGGATGCGCCTTTAGGGACTTTACCAGATCGAATCTAAAATTCACGGTATTTGTATCCCACGAAACATATGAGGTGTGGTCTATGGATAGGTTCATAGAAAACTCTTTAGAAAAATGTCAGATATACTAAGTAAAAGAATAAAGGTCAATAACTTATTTTGTACTGTAATTATTTTGTACTTATTTACATTATTTCAAATATTATTAGTGACTAGTTGCGCCTTGCCATGTTACCCGCGCCACGGTTGTTGTTGCTCCTTTACAACAACCACTTTCATATACACACATCAAAAGTGTCTAGGGATCAACATATATTTTTGCAATAACTTTTCTCCTGATTGATATTAATTAAAATTTTCTTTAAGGATTCATCAAATAAAGTGTTTTCGTTTGTCACAGTAACGATAAACCAAGTCACCTTTGCATT
This sequence comes from Diaphora mendica, assembly GCA_949125395.1. Taxonomy (NCBI): domain Eukaryota; kingdom Metazoa; phylum Arthropoda; class Insecta; order Lepidoptera; family Erebidae; genus Diaphora; species Diaphora mendica. The sequence goes on along the minus strand of OX421310.1, from coordinate 33,971,633 downwards.
AATAAAGAAATTTGCCATTTTCCTAATAAAGGGATTTTTGACATTTGAACCACTAACATTAAAGTTCGAAAAAAAGACTGAAATAACAGTTTTCTTTAAAATTTTATTAGGTAACTTAAACAATTAATAATCCGTGTTTCTACTGCGAACACTAACAACACAAGAACATCGGTTTGGCATACTCAAAATGAGTTCATCCAAATCACGCTGTGGAATGGCCGCCCATGTTCGTTGCAACAACAAAAAAAGGTCTTCTTGGGACTGGATACCCTCCATATTCGGCAGAGCTCTTCTCTGTAGCATATCCCATGCATGCTCAATCGGGTTCAAGTCTGGCGACTGAGCAGGCCAGGGCAGGACATTGATGTTAGCTGCGGCGAGAGTCTGTCTTACAACTCTTGCGGTGTGCGGTCGTGCATTATCATGCATTAACTTCAGTTAATGCATGATAATGCACGACCGCAATAAGGGACCGAAATCGGTCCCTTATTTCAATAAGGGACCGATTTGCACTTGTAGAGGAACGATGACGTCTGATACAATCGTCTCAGCATAAATTTGAGCGTTGAGGTTGCCTCTGATCCAAATCAACTCAGTTCTTCCGCCGATCCAAATACCCGCCCATACCATGATGGTTCCACCACTATAAGAATGGACTTCCTGGCAGGATTTTAATCGCTGTTGGCGTCCAGGGGTTCTCCAGTGTCGTATACGTCTTGTATCCGGTCTCATACCAAAACGAGACTCATCAGAAAAGCACACGAAACGCCATTGTTCTTCTGCCCAATTTCTGTGTTCAAGAGCCCATTGATATCGAATCCTACGATTGTGCATTGCTATAGGTGGTACCCGTAGCGGTCTTCGGGAATGAAGGTTCACTTCATGCAAGCGGTTTCTGACTGTTTGGTCGCTAATTAAGTTCCCTGAAGAGTGATGAAGCCTCACGGCTAACATCATGGCGGTTATTGTTGGAGCTCTTCGAGTTAAGATTTGAATGTATAGGTCTTGTCTCCGTATGATGCAGCGATACCGGCCTCCATGGCGCTCAGCCACGGTACCAGTGCTTCGGTAACGTGTCCAAAGTCGACTGATAACACTCTGACTTGTATTCAGAGCTAAAGCCACAGTACGTTGCCGGGAACCAGCTTCTATCATTCCCACGGCTCTGAGCATTTCTTCCCTGCTTAAATGACGTCGCCGCTCCATAATAACGTTGGTTTTAATCAGTAGTAGGGAAACAGTAGCACTAATAATGTCTTCAATGCGTTGTATGTTTTTATAGGGAAAATATTGACAGCTGATTTTCATCTTTTACTCGAATTTGATTGACAGTTCCTGATTCAAATTATGAAATGCACCAAAAAGGATCCATATAAATTTATAAAATCATACATTTATTACAAAGCCACATCTCAATCTCAAGAAATCCGCATAAAAATGCTTGATCCCTAGACACTTTTGATGTGTGTACATTAAGTGAAAAGCTAATAATTTGGAATTACAAACAGACACTTCAATTTTATTTATTTGTTTAAATGGTAAAACTGGCATTTCAGCTTCGTGAAACAAACTCAGTAATTCATGTACATTCGACTTGTATTCATATTTATTAGTGACTAGCTGAGCCCCGCGGTGTTACCCGCGTTTGTTGTTGTACCCGCGGGTGACGCCGCAGGGCGAAGCTAGTTTAATAAAAGTAGCCCAAGTTACTCCTGATATCATCAGTTATCTGCCAGTGAAAGTCTTGTCAAAACCGGTCCAGCCGTTCCAGAGATTAGCTGGAACAAACAGACAGGCAGACAAAAATTTAAAAAAATGTTATTTTGGTATACCTATGTACCGTGTAAACATACATATGCATTTACTAAAAAGCGGTTATTTTAATGTTACAAACAGGCACCCCAATTTTATTTATTTGTGTATATATATATTCTTTCCGCTTTTGTATGTTTTCTAATACCATGAAATCATATTCAATCTTTCTTTATATATGTAATTCTTCTGTGAGTGTGTATGTCACTGAACTTCTCTCAAACGACTGGACCGATTTTGATGAAATTTTTTGTGTGTGTTCAAGGGGATCTGGGAATGGTTTAGATTCACAATTTTGTCCGCTGGAAAATGTTTTTTTAATTAATTTTTGAAATTTTCAAATTAAAGACGTGTAGACAGGACAACGTCTGTCGGGTCCGCTAGTGTAATTATAAGTCTTTTAAAGAAAAGTAAAGATTGAAGTCATTGATAGAAAATTAATTGATGTTATCGTTGGTCACGATTTGTTATAAAGATTCTTCATGAACCTGTTGTCTTGATTTGCAGGTCGGTGACCAGCTAGTGAGTGTGAATGGATACCGGGTAGACGACGCTGTGCATGCAGAGTTAGTGCACTACCTCGCCTCACAGACACGGCTTAAGATCAAAGTTAGACGTAAGTAACACTATTTAAAATCTATATTTTATACATATTTAACTATAATTCAAATCCATCGTTACCACCTACACGCTGCAGTCACCGCTGTAGGTGAGATGGTGTGGTGGTGTGAGGTCTCTGGTTCGATTCCTGGGTCAGACCAAATGTTTGTATGATCTGTAAATATTTGTTTGAGTGTTTTCAATGTATCATATGTATTTCCAAAAATAAAAGAATATAGTTTTAAGTCGGTCAATCCAGTTTAATAATACAAGCTCTGCTAAGTTTGAAACTAGATGACGTTGTGTGTCACTTCCATCTAGTTACAATATATAAGAAATATTAGAAAAAATAATTTTACATGAAACATTGTTTTTTTTTAAATATAATTGATAATACTCTTTTACAAAAAATATACTACCATTATCTTCTCAAACATGTAAACTACTAGAATAATATACTTAAAAATCATGAATACATTAAATAAAGTGAATAGACTATAAAATAGATATTCGTACTAAAATATGGAACTTATCTCCTATCTCTCTGAAGGGCAGTAAAGTATTATACAGCTTTACGGTTGACACAATAGTAAATCATTTCATTAACCGACTTCCAAAAGGAGGAGGTTCTCAATTTCATCGTTTTTTTTTTTTTATGTGTGTACATTGATTACTCCGTCAATTGTGGACCGATTTTGAAAATTATTTTTGTATTTGAAAGGGTATGCTTCCCATGTGGTCCCATGGCCACCATATCAGGATCTGAAGATGGGATCCCAAGGAAATTGAAGGAAACCCTCAAATTTACGTGAGCGCCTGCAATAAAGTTAAGGCAATTGTCTGCATGCTTTCATATTCTGTAAACATCATGTCCGAAATATTTATTTATTATTCTATACAGTATGTTACCTTTAGTCGTATTCTTTCAAGTTATTTAGGTGAAATGATGATGAGAGACTTGAGAAAGACTAAAAAGCGAAAAATAAAAAAAAAACTTCGTTTAAAAAAAACGACTTCAAAAACTGAAAAGTATAAAATAACTTAATTTGTATGTGCTACCTATTCATAGGTTTGAAGTCAGTGCCGAGCCAAAATGTAATAGTAGGACTCGCCGCGCGTGACCTTGAGCGGGATAGCTGCTCTTCGCGTAGGACAAAACAACCGAATCAAATAACTTGTATATGCTACCTATTCATAGGTTTTTATATTTGTTTTTATGAAACTGTTAGATGAAAATGTTAGATACATTTATTAAAAGGATAAGTTTTATAAAAAAGAAAGACGAAAAAGCACAAATGTTACTGAGTACTGAGGCTTATAATTCTACATAGTTCACGTCTCAGCGAGGATAATATAAAAAAAAACTTCGTTTAAAAAAACCGACTTCAAAAACTGAAAAGTATAACATAACTTAATTTGTATGTGCTACCTATTTATAGGTTTGAAGTCGGCGCCCAGCCAAATGTAATAGTAGGTACCACACTCGCTATATTTCGAGACGAACGTCAACGACGTCACCGACGGACGTCGTTGACGTTCGTCTCGAAATATAGCGAGTGTGGTACCTAAATATGTATTTGTAATTGAGAATGTATCTGTATGTAGCTTATTCATATTTTTGAATATTAAGGTCATTTTCAGTAGAACTCAAATATTATCCTGCATCGTTAAAGTTATGTTCTTTTTGCTTATTGCTCTTAATAATTTCATTACTATGAGACTTTCTTTAAATAAAATTTACAATTATTTTATTTTATTCCTGACTAACTCTAAATCGAAACTGTCCAAATCGATTTTCTCCTCTCTCTCCTTTAACCAGTCGCAGAAATTACGGTATCAATCAATATGTTTTGACTTATGATTTATCATAGAATAAGTACTTAAGGACTGAAAATCGGTGTAAAAAACTGAAAATTATGATATAGTAAATAAAATAACAAAACATTTACTGCAAGGTGTATTAAGTTTGTTTGCGTATTCAAAATTATTGTAAAGAAAATATTATTTCTCGGTCGAGATTTTGGTAGCTTTTTTGTAAATTTTTAAAATATGTTAAAATAATTACAGAATTAAATCGATCTTTACACCAACTGCACACGCACTATATAATGCATCATTCTCATCAATGGATGTTATTTCATTCAAAATTATTTATGGCCAAACATTATTATGTCATAGTAAATAATTTTATATTTGTTTTTAATTTATACACATGGTTTTAATATGAATAACTAACTACAGTTAGCTTAGGTCTGTATTACTGTGATCATAATTTTGATATCAATTCTAGCTTTTTACAAGCTTTTTATTAACTTGCAATGTATGCCTGTATGTTCGGGTGGAATCTTGCTACACAATTTTGAAGCAGACATCTTCAACCGATTTTGCTGAAATTTTGCAAGCATATGTATACAGCGTGACAATACAATATTATAATGACATAGAGCTGATCTGATGCTGGAGCTGGAAGGTGGCCATAGGATCTCTGTAAAGAAACGTCGTAACATCATCGAGTTTGGACTTGTTTGATTCGTCTCGATGCATTCCAGTAAAAGTTTGTTTTTAAAAAGCTTTTTAATTTAATTTATTGATTAGTTATAAATGGTTATATAACTTGCAGCACGCATTTGACTAAGCATTGTTGGGGCATTACGTATTCGAATGAAGTAAATGTTACTAACAACGGATAAAATTACTATAATTAATCAAATCGCTTCAAACGCAACCGGTAGAAAAGGCCACGTACCTATGCGTTTTTATATCACTCGTGAAAGCGCGTGGGCAACCTGGTTATGGAACGTTGTCTCTTATTTATTAGATGTATAGAAACGATTGCGTGAAATGAAGAATAAAAAATGTAATACGAAGTAGAGTAAACTCGGACGTTATCTGGGGTGCTAACTGCTAAAGTAAATAGTAGATTAGTAGACAAGGGCTGTAAGACATCAATTGCAGCCCGAGATGTTTAGGCGCAAGCGCACAGCGAGGGCGCCTATAGTTCGAGGGTGCAATTGGTGCTTACACCCGAGCCAAATATTCTGCTTTACATCTCGCTTGTGAGGTAAGTAGGTTCTTATTACCTCCAAAAGAGGGTTGTAGGTGACTACTTAGCGCTCTAGGGTAATAATGTAGCTAGAAAAGCCCTAGGGCGGTAATTAATTAAAAAAAAAACACTTCTTTCTTTCAAAAAGTTCGCGTACATTTAACCATCATACTGGCAATAGACATCATGCATTCAGCCCGAAATGTTTTTTTTTTATTCCTTACCGCCCTAGGGCTTTTCTAGCTACATTATTACCCTAGAGCGCTAATTACTCACCTACAAGCCCCATTTGGAGGTAATAAGAACCTATTTACCGAACATGAAACATTTAAAATAGATTTAAAAAGCAAGACCTACCTGAAGTTGCTTTGTGATCTGCAATGAGTTTATTATCAATATTTAATGTTAGTGTAAAGTGAGCCTTAAAACTACAAAGATCTGGCTTCATGAGGCTTTATGAGTTATAGCAAAAAATATGAATGACAATCAAACACGAATACATAATAAAAGTAAGCGGCGATTTAACTTCTCACTCTTGAATTACTGGGCTACATGCGGTCAATTTTATTGTTACTTCCTAATTTTTGAGACTGTTACGATTTATTACACTGGAGTAGACTTTAATGTTTATAGATGAAATTGGAAAGGTCTCGAAGCATAGACTTATGAATGTTTGTGTTATTAGTTATTATGTCTATTATGCAACCAGTTTGATCTCTAAAGTGTTCAAAGTTCTTAATTTAATATTGTTTAGCAGTATTTTGTATATGACTGTTGAAACAAGTGACTAAGTACCTTGAATAATTTAAAAGAAGCGATTACTCTATCGATTAGATTTGACAGCACGTATGGCCTAGTGGTTTAAGCGGTCGCCACGCCGCTCTCTACTTTGCCTAGTGATGTGGGTTCATGTCTCACATGGGACAACACTTTGTGTGATTCACAAACTGTTGTTCTGAATCTGGGTGTTCTTTGTGTCAGTTTCATATAATTATGTTTATAAAGTCGTCCGAGACACAGGATAAATTTCTAGTCCGGGAGTTTATATAAAAAAAGTTAGATTAGATAAATATATTACAGCTACTTTAATGTATGTAAATACCTTCGCGCTATTACCACTAAAGAGGTTTAAGGTGGGGCGCGTTTCAGGTGTGGGAAGAAACCTCAAAACTACACTACATACCTACCATAATGTAGCCAGATATCATAAAAGGTTACAGAGAAAACCATTCTACCTGCGCGGACACTCTCAGAGACTCTTTCTGATACCAACCTTCACTAAGCTTACAACGAAACTTCGCAAGTTGACAATGACTTGCGTATATCGCTGACCTTAGCCAACAATTGTGGCGAATTTTTAAGATTTCCTAAATAACCGATTCCGTCACCGTTATGCAATCTATTTCTTGGTAATGAAATAGTAAATAAGATATTTTATGAAATGTAACGGTATATGCATTCGTCCGGTACAGCCAATTTCATTCCATTTTAGTAGAAAGTCTTGGGCCGTTCTGCAGCATTGAATAGAAGTTCAACGTTCACATCTAGCTTCCTTCCCACACGAACTCGAATCCCAGAGAAATTAAATCTCTGATAAAAGAGCTAGTGCTATTCAGTCTTCTTGGACCAAAACAAACCTCTTACCTGAACGGCCGTGGCCACAATCTGAAAGTTAGCATGACACAGGAAATATTCATAGGAAATAATTGTTCAGCATAACTTGAGTATAATGAAAGTTAAATTATTTCCAATACCTGATGACAAATCTACGCACTGGAAATAAAAGTCTTAAACAGAATTCATAAATACACTTGAATATAAAGATACTAGCTGTTCCGGCTCCGCCCGCGTGTATGTCAGTTTCGCGGCAAATAGTAGCATAAGTGTTATTCTGGTGTATTATAATATAAACTATATTACTGTAAAGTTTCATCCAAATCCGTGCAGTAGTTTTTGCGTGAAAGAGTAACAAACACACACAATCACACACATACTTACAAACTTTCGCATTTATAATATTAGTAGGATTTATGCCATCTAATGTTTAATGTTTCTCTTTTCCAGATGTGGGGATGTTACCTGTCAAAGAGTAAGTATGGTTACTGCCAGTTTATGAGTCAAGGTGTATTTAATTGCGAAGTTGGTTGATTAAGTTATTGGTATTGCAGCAAGGCTCACGAGCAACTGTCGTGGCAATTCGTGTCGGAACGCGCGTCGCTGGGGTCTGACGTGTCCTCCTCGCCGACGCTTTGTCACGACACAGACAGACTCACAGATATGCGTCTCTCCATACTTGTGCCGCCTAGAGCGAAGCTTGGCTGCGGGTCAGTATTCTACTATTATTCCACTTAATTTACAGATTTATTTTTAACTTCTTAAATTTTATATAGCCTGATAAGCTGTACTCTAACTTCCTTTCCAACCTTAGTCTACAAAGCAGAAAAAGTCTGGCAAGTGTTTCAGGGTTGTTCATAGATCTGAAAGTTACGAATACATAGGGATCACGATATAAATATGTCAGTTACTCAGGCTTTTTCAAAAGAAACGTCATTAAAGAAAGGACAAAATAATGTACAAACTTCACTGTAACGTTATAGTGACAGGTATATGATTTACGCTATGAGTACCATAGTTATTTTCAATTGATATATTTCGTCACTATTGCGAGCGCAGCAAGTCCAGATGAAACAGTTTAACAATGTCAAAATTTGGGAAATTTATTCCTGAAAATAAACATGATAAAATATCAATGATAAACTGATAAGTCTAGTTCACACATCTTTAGCTCTGTATTACAACATAAGTGTGTTTATTAATTTAGTATCTTCATATTTGTTACAGAATTTGCAAAGGTCCAGATTGGAAACCGGGTATCTTTGTGCAATTCGTACGGGATGGCGGCATCGCTCGCGAGGCAGGATTAAGACCGGGAGACCAAATATTGTCCTGCAATGGTTTAGACTTCACGAATGTCTCTTTTAACGAAGTAAGTTATGACTGGGAAATGGTAACCTTTGGTTTTACTTAAAAGACATGCATTGCAAAACTGGGTATCGATTTTAGGGGTTAGTAGATAAAAGAGTTGAAGAGCTAGTGACTAAATTTATAAAATATGAAGCCAATGGCTAGTCCGAGTACAGCAGTACCCCTTACTCCATCTCCTAATTTCCCTACTAACTCTTAAAGTGTCTTGAGATGATAGCAATAACTTGTCATCTAAATAAATATTTCAGTCATCTAACACACAATGCCATCTAGTCCCAAGCTAAGCAGAGCTTGTGTTATGGGTACTAGACAACTGATACAAATACATATATACTTTTTTTTGTAAATACATACATATTATACATGGAAAACACCCAAACTCCGAAACAAATATTTGTAGATCATACAAACATTTGGTCCGACTCAGCTTCACTGCGTGCCAGACACGATACCTTAACAGTTACTAATATATTTTTTAAATACTTTTGACCCTACGTGATTATGTGCATTACCGTAGTACGTTATTGTAGAATATTTATCAAAAAAGCAATCTAACTTAATAACTTAGCTAGGATAAGAGGTAATATTTATCAATACCCGAATGGCGAAATTTGGAGCCGAATCGGGCTTGGCTCACTTATCGCATAGCGTGACAATTTAAAAAATAATAATAATACTTTCGAATTGAGAAACTCCTCCTTTTTTTGAAGTCGGTAAAAAATATTTGAAATAGTTTTGTTGTGTTTTGTAACTTTTAGCAAGCACAAGCAAAATCTCATCTGTACTCTAATACAGTGTTCCGCAAACTTTTTGGGTTCAAGGTACATCTAGGAAGATAAAAAAATTTGGAGATACACCATAAATTAAAAAATATTTTTTATGTAATAAAATAACAATATTTCTTATTCGTCAACAAAACTATATTTTTATTTTACAGTTTAATTGAGCATAGACGGTCTCATCTCTTCGTCGATCGTCTTGAGGCGTTCCCTTTTTTTGTTTTTATTGTGGTAAGAGTACATCACTTATATAGGTCATTGCTCCATTCCAAATTATGTTCATTGAAATATTCTTCCGTTACTTTAAATATTTCTTATCTAGTTGTATGGTTAGGCTGAAATTACAGAATAAAAAATTAAACTTCCTTGGAAATCAGAGCAGACTTGTCTGTAAGTGAATTCTGAAAGCTGCTTATATGCACAGACCTCAAGCACTTTGGATAGGAAGAGAAGAATAGAAAAAGGGCGAAAATTTTCAGGAAGGGAAGAATAGGAATAGGGCGAAAATGTTCAGGAAGGGAAGAATAGAAATAGAGCGAAAATATTCAGGAAGGGAAAAATAGAAAAAGGGCGAAAATGTTCAGGAAGTGAGGGACTACTCTTTTTGGGAAGAGGGATGACGTAGGCCTTACGCTATTGCCATCATGCTCCACAGCATTAGAGCGTATATATAGGATAATATTGTTGATGTCCTCAATAAAGAACATTCAAATGAGTCAATAGCGGGATACTTAGTTTAAAGATCCGGCGTAGTTGTGGATGAGAAATGACAATTGATATAATTCTAACTAATAGTGTTTTTGAACTTGGTTCTTCGGAGAAGTGGTTAATAGCAGGATGGCAGTAGACTACACCTAGAATAACGCTAACTCTCTTGACCAACCCACACTTAGTAGAGATGAACGAAACAAAACGCCTCCCTAGTGCTTTCGCGTAATTAACATCTATGTACCTAAATATTTTTCTTTAGGCCGTCTATTTGTGGGATAACCGTATTTTTCCGAGGCACACCAACAGATGACCACGGCACACCAGTGTGCCGCGGCACACCGTTTGTTTTTGCTACCATTTGTTAAAGACTACGCCACCCAGATATCCATACCTTAGGCATATGACTAGCACTAATTCGTCCAACCAATAAATAATTACATTACATCTGCAATTTACTTCACTTGAAAAGATTTAGAATCCTGCGCGGAGTAAATTATAAATAAATAAATTAATATTTTTGGACATCTAACACACAACGCCATCTAGTCCCAAACTAAGCAGAGCTTGTGTTATGGGTACTAGATAACTGATACAAATACATATATACTTTTTTTGTAAATACATACATATTATACATAGAAAACAACCAAACTCCCAAACAAATATTTGTAGATCATACAAACATTTGGTCCCACTCGGGAATTGAACCCGAGACCTCATGATCAGCAGTCGCACACGCCAACCGCGAGACCAACGAGGTAGTCAACTTATCTTTGTAATATGCTTCTTTTCATTAATTGATCACTACAAAAATAAAATTTGTAAAGAGGCAAACAGCTTATTAACAGGGAAATTTACTTGTACAGAGTGCGTACAAGATTTTTTTCCCTTTTTCTGATGAATTGGATCTTCGTCTTCGTCGTTTTTGTAATACCAAACATAAAAATACAAAAGTGCACTAATAGTATACTTGACTCATCTCAGACACGGCCGTTTGGCTATGGTAACCAGACTGGTGGTAATGTATAAAAATCAAAATCAAAAGCCAGTATATTTATATTTTTCTAAACACATGCATGATTAATATACCTAGATACATTCCATTCACACATAGTATACGAGGGCAGTCCGATACTTAGCCTACAAAAGAAAAACGAAAAATTTGGAAAAGTGGCTATTTATTTCTCAACATAGTCTCCTTTTAGCTTGATATACTATACTTGACCCAGCGAAGGCCTATCTTTTTTTAACCCGTCTGAAAAATAGGTACGTTTTCTCCAGGTCTGCAAAGTAGGCCTCCGTGGCGGCGCTGACCTCCTCACTCGACCCAAATTTCTGCCCGGCGAGTGACTTTTTCATGTTTGAAAATAAAAAGATGTGGCACAGGGACAAATCGGGAGAATAGCATTCATAGCCCAATTCGATCAATTTGACCGTGGTGACGGCGGAGGTGTGCGCTGGTGCGTTGTCATGGTGGAAAAGAACTTTTGTCGTCGACAAATGGGATTGTTTTTCTGCAATTTAGCAAATAATTTGGCATAGTAGAGCCCTGTGACCGTTTTGCCCTTCTGCAGGTAGTCAATGTAGATCACATCTTGTGAATCCCTTTCCAGCCAACAGGACAGTCTTCACCTTCTTCGGAGTACATACGCCGGATGAAGTCCACTGTTCCGAGTTTCGACTATTCCTTGGTCTTTAATAATTAATGTTTCGTTGATGGTCACGAAACGACGCAAAAACTCCTTTAGATTGTGCTTAAACAATGTCAAACACTCTGAAGTGATCTCACGGTTGCGCTTGTTATCCAGAGTGAGCAAACGCGGCACCCATCGCGCCGACAGCTTTCTGACTGTCTGCCAAAATTTCATGCAGTATATGACCCACGCGGTCTTTTGAGATGCCTACTGTCTCAGCAGTCTCGCGCAGCTTCAATCGACACGGTCTGCCAATACGAGATAAAAATCACCGTACACATCATCCAATTCTTTGATTTTGCTGCGCGATTTCCCTTCCAAAAACATCGACCAATATTGCTCTTTTTCCATTTTTCTAAAATCCGCGGACACGTCCGCTTCCACACGCGGTCAGAACAAAACTACGAGTCCGATTCGACTGAAATTTTACAGTAGCCGTCTACGAGAATGCACTTCACGGACTACACGATACTAAATTTCTCTTGCGATAGTGGCGCCATCCGGCGGTAAGGCTAAGTACTTATCGGACCGCCCGGGTTTTTGTCCGCGGTTCCGCCAGCGTGTATGTCGGATATCACGGTGACCATTTTTCAGGTTAATATATAGTCAGGCTAATAAATACTCACAAATAATGTGGCTTTGTTTTGGTAAAAGAATATTCAATTGGTTCAGTTGATCCAGAGGTAATCCCCCCATACAACCTCACAAACTAAATATTTATAGATACCTTACCTGATATTAGTTTAGATTATTAATTTAACTCGAGTTTTTCTTCTATTCTACCATATTATTTTTCGAAAAACCATAAAAAAATGCAACATTATATTCCTTGCTTCACTAAGTTAGTAAATAGTTACTTAAAAAAAATTATAGTTATATACTTTTGTTCAAGGCTATAACGGCAATGAAGGCGACTGGGCGCCTGGAACTTGTGATACGAGAAGGTGCGGGCACTGAGCTGGTATCTCCAGAAAGTTCAGGATACAATAGTTCGGCTTCATCAGCGGCTGGTGAGAGGAGTCCAGCGCCGACTGCACCCCATGTTCCACTTGCGCCTCCTGCTGCTCTACGTCGAAGGCTTGCAAGCGTAGCTGAGGAAGCTGCTGACCGAGCTGACAGGTGAAATCATAATATATCTCATTTATGAACAAGTTAAATATAATGCATTATATGAGTTAAGTAATATCGTTAAGTTACATGAATTCTCAGTCTTTAGATCCTTCTATACAGATAATTAAAATGTCTATAGGTACATACAAAATAACTTTACCCCAAGTACGGCGAATACAAAACGAAGGGATATATTTATGGCAGTATGTGTATGTGAGTATGTTCCGCTGGAGAGTCTATACTACAAATTTTACTTTTTAATTTTGTTTGTTTGCCTGTCTGTTTGTTCCGATTTTCACAAGCAGATAACCAACATTATAAAGACTAACTTAAGCTACTTTTAAAATAAAAAATAGGGTTTCGTAGGGTGTTTCAGTACGCAAAATTATTAATGTTCTCTCATAATCTTATAGTTTCTCTAAATTTTTACTCGCATAAAAATAAAACTCAAGACAATTTTTGGTTAAATACCATGCGAACAAAGTCACGTGTAACAGGTAGTATGTATTAAAACATTAATAATTTTGCTTACTTATTCAAAATTATTAATGTTTTATTACATACTACCTGCTACATATCATATAGTAATAAATTCAATTTGTTCCAGATTAACAATGAGCAGGTTAAAGCGTAGAACATGGGACAGCTTAGACTTCGAATGGAAGAATGGCGACATACACAATTTTGATATACCTTCCGATATAGAACCCGACTATGACAGCCCCAGTATACCAAACAACCCTCACACTTACGAAAACAAAAGTAATTTGAGGAGTAAAACTAAAAAAGATTACATCACCAGCCCTTCAAATAGAACTATTATAAATCTAACCGAAGATGGAGCTACTATACAATGTAGCTACGATAACAACCAATCGCCAAGGAAGAATACTTTCGCGGCAAATCACACGAATAGAGACAACGAAAAGAAAACCATAGTGGTTGAAGTTCATCATACGAGCACTACTACTTGTGGTAAAACCGCCTGTAATTATCCACCGCCTATGAAAAACGATTGTGATTCTGACTCTATAAGTCTCTCCAGTTCTGCTACATTATCGAGTGCCATTGCCGATGAAATACAACGACGTAAAATGGTAAGTATTATGCAAGAGGAAGGTACGAATTTAATATTCTTCTAAAATGGAATCCATAGTGTAACTGACAGCTTTGGTGATGAAAAAGTAGAAATATAACACCTATTTGGCATGCCCAAGAGTACACATAACAGGTATAAGGTTAAAGTAATTAAACGTGATATATTTTCATAACAAAAATATCTTTTAACTAGTCTGACTATTGTTTTTGTACAACAACAATGACACATATAATAACATAATGATTAATCAAACTTGAATTCAACTCGAAGTTATTTATTTTATGAGATTTGAGTAAGAAATTGCACAAATGCGAACGGGTTTAGTTTAGATGTTTGCTTAAACCTGCAGGGCGAAGCGCCGCTTTGCACTCTCAATATAATTGCGAATGAGATGAGACTTATTTTATTGCTCATTGAGTGGATTCACAATAGCGGTATTAAAAATTAGTTGTTGCATTTAGTAAAATAAATAAGTCGATTGTGTAATACTATCGCATTAGGCTTCACCTACAGTGAAAATCAAAACAATAAAAGTAAAATGTTAGTAAAAACTATCTACAGCCACATTTTACAGTGTGTGGTGTTGCATTTTTACAATTGAGAGTCAATTTTTTATTTATACTTTACTTTTTATATAAAATGTTAATGTTAAGTTCTTCTTAATGAGACTACATTAATTAATACAAAAATAATTAATCAGAATATGAAGAAAACAAACTCAGCCAACATACCACCACCGCCACCACCGAAAAAACCTGTTATTCCAAAGCCAGGAGATGAAAAGAAAAAACACCATGATGCGCTAATGGACGAGTTTAAAAAAGTTCATCGAAAGATGTTTGCAAATCTAGAAACTGACAAGAACAACTCGGATGTTCAGAAAAATGACAGTGAAACGGTGGTAAGTGCTTTTCAGTCTATACTTATTTTTTACAGATAGAAAGGCGAATATTTCGACGCTAAAACATTATTTTGAACATTACATTAAAAAGAATTTAGCAAGTATGAATGTTTTCAGTTTACTTACTCACACAATGTGACACAATAATGTGATCAAAAAAAAATCACTAAATTCCACCAGACAATCGTCAACAACCTAAATCTTTAAAGTTAACTAATTTTAATATTTATATTACAAGGACAAATTGATGATTTGAATACCAAGGTATGACGTCACAAGTCATTATTTCTTACAAGTTGCTACACGACTTACCGTTTTCACCTTTATCAAATGAAACTAATATGACTTAAAAGCCAACCAACTCATTAGCGCTTGAAAAATAACTCTTCAGGATAACGACGTATTGTTTTCAAGGAGTTTTGCATTGTGTTCAACGTATTGTGAGATGTTAATGTAACACTGTCTTAGTAACAGTCTGACGATTGCTCATGAATGCCATATATAAAGTGTGTATATGTCAGCGTTAAGTTAAATTGAGAGTAAAGTTAGATAAAGTTTAAAATCCCTAGTTAATTAAAACCTTAGAGTGTTAAAATATGGTCATATGACGTCAACGAAATACTTAAATGGTAATCTATAGATTTCTAATGAAACTTATTAGCTGACAAAAAGGCACCTGATAAAGATATAGACATCAAAACATCAAGATGAAGAAAATCAATTAATTATTATTGGACCAAGAGCTACTGAACCTTTCGACCAACGGGCTAGAAACTCTTGCTAAGTACGTAACCATCGCCTGGCAGGCCTCAGCCCTGCACATCATCATCTTTCATGGTTTTGAAAGTGTAAAAAAAGAGAAAAAAACTTGTTCCTGTTAGGCTGAAATTTTTATAGGATTTAGTTCATTCATTAAGAAGTTCAAAAACAAAATGACAGGCGATTCCAATGAGCACTAGTACCTGCCAGACGAACAGAAAGCCACACATTTCTTCAATTACATCATCAATGTAAATAAATTTTATTCTGTAAAGTTGTAATCTATACATATAATAAAATCGTAACTGGTCGCTGTCTGTACATGGAAGATATCTCAGGAAAACTATTATAGGGGGGCTTTATGAACGCAATAGAACCCAAAACAATGATTTTTAGAATTTTTGTCTGTTTATCTGTTTGTCTGTGCGTTTGTGCACGCTAATCTCAGAAATACCTTATCCGATTGAAATGTGGTTTTCACTAATATATTGTGGTAAGCTTCACTTAACATTTAGTGTTTGTTTCATGTCAATCGGTTCATAAATAAAAAAGTTATGCCAATTTAAAGAATCACGTAGCTGGACGTTTGTAGATTGTTAACGGCTGAGCGACCACGCCGGAATATAAAGCGCGCCGAGAGCATTATTTTCTTTTCTTGATTTTTTTTATTTCTTAATTTTATGTGTAAAAATCTGAAAGTACTTACAATTTAGTCGTTTCTAATAAGGACATATTTCTTTAGGGTTTATAGGGTTTGTAAATACATATACGAGTAGTATGTTTATTTTGTATAGGTTAGTTTGATTTCAAGTTCTTGATTCTTTTATAAACCTTATACCTATTTACTTATTTAGTTTATAATATTTTCTAATTTTTATGTTTAAAAAAAAACATTTATTTAGTAACTAACCGACTTCAAAAAGGAGAAGGTTCTCAATTCCACTGTATTTTTTTTTTTTTTTTTTTGTACCTCATAACTTTCGACCGAGTGAACCGATTCTTTTTTATTTGAAAGCTGGTGCTCCCCGTGTGGTCCCATTTTAGTGTTATCGTCGGGCCCAGATGAGGTATCTGGGCCTGATCCTCGACGGTAGGTGACTCTTCGACGAGCACTTCCGACAGCTTGGTCCAAGGCTGGTCGACGCTGCCTCCGCTCTTGGGTGACTTTTGCCCAACTTGGGTGGAGCCAGCGTCGCAACGCGACTCCTGTACACGGGAGTTGTCTGGTCAATGTCGCTGTATGGTGCACCGATGTGGGTGGCGGCTCTGACTGCCC
The DNA here is from genome assembly GCA_949125395.1 of Diaphora mendica. NCBI lineage: Eukaryota > Metazoa > Arthropoda > Insecta > Lepidoptera > Erebidae > Diaphora > Diaphora mendica. The sequence goes on along the minus strand of OX421310.1, from coordinate 33,954,864 downwards.
TAAATAAGGCCCGCCTCTGGCGGCCTCAGAGGGTATTGGCAGTCAGAGCCATACGCGGATACCGCTCGGTGTCGAGAGAGGCGGCGTGCGCCCTGGCCGGAACACCCCCGTGGGATTTGAAGGCGGAAGTGCTCGCCGAAGTTTATCGACGGGTGGCTGAATATCGGGCGGAGAGTGGCATTCGCCCTCCGCCCGAAGTACGCGAGTGGTGTGAAGCCGCCCGTCGAGCCAAGATGGCTAGATGGTCGTTCCAGCTGGAGACTTCACGTGCTGGCTTTGCCGCCGTGGAGGCTCTCCAGCCGGTCATCCTCGTGTGGGCAGGGCGGCAGCACGGGACCCTTTCCTTCCGACTGACGCAGGTCCTTTCCGGGCACGGTTGCTTCGTAAGGTACCTGCACTTGGTCGCCAGGAGGGAATTGAGTCCCGCCTGCCACCACTGCGACTGCAGTGAGGACTCGGCCCAGCACACGCTGACGGTTTGCCCCGCTTGGGCGCCGCAGCGTCGGGCCCTCACTGCAGTCATCGGAGGAGATCTGTCGCAACAGTTTTACCGCGGTCACAACCTTCTGCGAAGATGTAATCTCGCAGATGGAGGTGGCGGAGAAGGTCCGGGAGGACGACCTCCACTCGGACCCAATCCGCCGCCGGTGCCCGCTTCTGTGCGGGCAGGCGCTGGGAGGAATTTGGATGTATTAATATCAGCAGATCCCGGGTCCCTCCCGTCTCAGGCGCAGAGTGGCACACCGTGTGGTTTTAGTCGGTTCGAGTCCGACACACCGCCCCGCCGCAAACCCCTGTGGGGTGACGGTCCGAGGGTATTTCCACACGTAAAAAAATAGGTCAGTGATACATATAACTTACGTTATTTTTCTTGACTTGCTTTCGGTATTTTTCTACAAACAGGAAGTACTTACAGTTAACACCTTTGGTTGTTTTCGATAGTTAACACCTTTGGTTGTTTTCGATAGTTAATAGATTGGGTTGACACGTCATAATAGATAATTAAACTGTAATAAATGAAACTGTGTAATAATCTGTAAGTATTTATAATTTAGTTGTTTATGATAAGTACGTGTTTACTAAACTATGTTGTGTTAGTATATTGTAAGAATGCCTCGAAAAAGATCCAACCTCTCCCAGTGCAGCAGGAATGCTAAAAGGATGAGATTAGTTTGATCACAGGAATCTGAAGAAGATCATGAGGCTCTCACTGCATCTCAGGAACGTCAGGCCAGGTTTCGTGCTACAGAAACTTCGGCTCGGCGAGAATCTCGATTCAGTTCACATCGGTCTCGAATGATGGCCACTCGAATTAGATAGAACAGGGAACAGCGTGAGGCACGTTTGTCTATCAATCGTGAATCTCATGCATTATCGCGTGATCCTCAGTGCTACTGGACTACCAGCTCATAAAATAAATTTAAAAGTCGGCGTACCCATAATGCCCCTTAAATATTTAAGCCCGCCAAAACGTTGCAACGGTACCAGATTAAAAGTGACCAAAGATTTTAACAGGGTGCGGTAAAGGTGATAGTGTTTTTATTCCTCGGATTCCTCTCATCCCAAACCACTTTAGTTTTAAACGAGTCCGGTTTCCAGTGAGCATATGTTTCGCGGTGACAATAACTAAAGCACACGGTCATAGGTACGTTAAAGTTGTGGGTGTAGATCTAAGTATTAACTGTTTTTTACACGATCAGCTTTATGTAGCTCTGTCACGTGTTAGCAATCCTAGCAACCTCTATGCTTTGATCCCCGATGGCTATACGTCTAATGTCGTGTATAGAGAAGCATTACTTTAAATTCGATTATTCTAAACACTCGAATGACGGTGTTTATGAACCAAAAAAAATGTCCGAAAACTGCTGCCCAAAGTCACTATTCCACGCGGACGGAGTCGCGGGCACAGCTAGTTCATATATATATTTGTCTGAGTGATTTAAAGAAAGTAGGAACAATGACCGGCGGTGCTGGCTAGCATATTTCCTTGACAGGTGAGGAGAAAGATAGCACTGGAGTGCAAGCAAAAATGTGTCTGAGAACACTTGGTCGGTCCTAACACGACAAACTTCTCATTATTAGTCATAAATAACATTAAATCATCGGAAGCATCTAAATCAATGCAATATGCATTTCAACTATTCGATATGTACTTTTTTTTATCCTTGGAGGATAGCTTCCTCTTGTTGGAGGAACCTCCCCATAAACCTATTTCCGTTACAGAAGATGATGAGGTCGAACGCCTTTATTCCAGTCTTACTTATAGAGATTGTGACGGCCGTTATGTGGTACCTATTTTATTGAAAACTCCTGACTCTAATGTAGGAGATTCTTATTTTAGTTCGTTGTCGCAGTTTATTAACCTTGAGAAACGTCTAAGTCGGCAAGAACTACTAAACTCCGATTATTGTGAATTTATGCATGAGTACGAGCAACTGGGTCATATGCAAGCAATAGCGACCAACATTCCAAGCGGTCGCTACTTTATACCGCACCACTGCGTGCTTCGTCCAAAGAGTTCGACGACGAAACTTCGCGTTGTTTTTAATGCTAGTCATAGGACGACAACTGGCTTATCTCTAAATGACATTGTTTATACTGGACCTAAGCTGCAACCGAATATTGTAGCCATCATTACTGGTTTTCGGGTTCATAACATCGTGTTCACTTGTGACATATCTAAGATGTATCGTCAATTCTTGATAAGGCCTGAGGATCGAGCGTGGCAACACGTGCTTTGGCGTGATTCACCGTCCTCACCTATTCAAGAGTTTGAGTTACGTACCGTAACCTATGGTGTTAAGAGCTCACCTTATCTGGCGATCCGTACTCTGCATCAACTGGCTTCCGACTACGGCGATCTATATCCTCGTGCTGCTGAAGCTCTCCGACGATATAACTACCGGTGCTTCGTCCGTCGAGGCAGCTTGTCAAATCAAAGACGAACAGATCAATATCCTCAGTAGTGCTAAATTGCCGTTGCGCAAATGGAGCAGCAATAGTCCTACGTTCTTGGATGGACTACCAGTTGAACATTGTCAAATTCCTAAGTCATTCAGCGATGATGGTTCTATGACCCTTAAGGTCTTAGGAATCCAGTGGGACCCCATTGGTGATTATTTTACCTATTCCGTCACACCTGTGGACATTCTATTTACCAAACGTTCTATCCTATCGAACGGCACCTTTTATATTACAAGCGAAATTACTCCTTCAAAGCCTATGGCGTCTTCACTTATCTTGGGATGATCTTATTCCCGAGGAACTGTCTTGTGACTGGGCTAAGTTCATTTCTGGATTATATAATTTAAAGCTTATTAAAATTCCTCGCAAAATGTTACTCATTTGGAAGCCGATCATCAACTCGTTGGATTTTGTGACGGTTACGGATGTTGTATTTATTTGCAGTCAGTCTTTGGTAATCGTGTTGAAATCTTCTTACTTATTGCTAAGTCTAAAGTAGCCCCAATCAAACCTCTTACGGTTAATCGTTTAGAGTTTTGCGGCGCCACCTTGTTGTCACGCACTCTTCATCACATTCAATCATTGCTTGCTTCTAAAATTAAATATCTCGAGTTTTTGCATTTACGGACAGCTCTCTTCAGCGTCTTCAAAACTTCAACTTGCCTGACCAGTCTAAACATCCGTACCTAATACCTAAAAAATCTATTTTGGCTTCACTCATAATTACTTATTATCATAAATTTTATTTGCATTGTGGGCCTCGCACTTTGCAATCGCTAATTCAAAGGAAATTCTGGATTCTCGGAATCACAAATCTAATTCGCTCACACTTATCTAAATGTGTGACATGTTTTAAGGTTAAACCTATTCGTTATCAACCTGTGATGGGAAACTTACCGCCTTGTCGATCCCAGACGGGTTTTTGTTTTCAAAATATAGGTATCGACTTCGGTGGACCTTTTCTGGTCAAAGAAAGTCGGAAACGTAACGCTCGTGTCCATAAAGCTTACGTGTGCTTGATTGTCTGCCTCTCAAGGCAGTACATCTCGAGCTGGTTTCGGAACTGTCTACAGAAGCGTTTCTAGCTGCGCTAGATAGATTTGTGTTGAGACGAGGAATATGTCGCAGTATTGTGACTGATTGTGGCACAAACTTTGTGGGGGCTAAACGCTATCTCGAAGATATGTACAAAGTCATGCTAGATAATAGGGAGGAGGTTTCATCTCAATTAGGGTCTCGTGGAATTTCTTGGAAATTGAATCCTCCTTCCGCGCTCCACTTTGGTGGCATTTTCGAGAGTGATATTAAGTCCACCAAATACCATCTCAAAAGAGTAATTGGTTCTCAAGTTTTAACTTACGAAGAACTGGTCACGGTCTTAACGAAGGTCGAAGCAATGCTCAATTCTAGACCCTTGTGTCAGCTATCGTCTGATCCTAGTGAAGTAGATGTACTCACTGCTGGACACTTTATTATTGGACGCCCATTGGTTACTCTTCCGGAACCACGTTTAGAAGAAGTACATCCTCGAACTCGTTGGCAACTTCTTCGCTAAGAAACTTACGCAAAGTTTCTGGCGTGTTTGGCAGAACGACTATTTGCATACCCTACAACAAAAAGTCAAATGGTTTACAGATGACCATCGTCGCCCTGAGATTGGACAACTTGTTTCAATCCAGGAACCTAACTTACCTCCAAATTAATGGCGACTAGGACGTATCGTTGACGTTCATCCCGGAATTGATAAAATTATTCGTGTTGTGACGGTAAAAACCCAAAAGGGTTTACTTAAACGACCAGTAGTCAAGGTTTGTCCTTTACCGATAGCTAATTAGGTGTTATTTTTAGTCTATTAGCAGTGAACCTAGTTTTATTTATTATACGGTTCTTATCTTTAAGTTAAGCAAACTTGTCGTAATTTACCTAGTTCTTATTTTAATGCACATTTCAAACGCTAGTATTTATTGTGTTTTGTTTTATATTTATATCTTATTACTGTCTGAGCAACGAGGTTCCTAGAGGTTGTCGGACAGTGTTGTCTTGTGTAATCCCTCGGTGATTTCAAGTGGGGGGAGATGTTGCGGCTTGGGAACAGTCCTTATTATTTTTTCTATCCAAATATGGTTACCTAACTTCCCACTTCCAACTCCCCTTGCACATGAAGCGAATTCTAATCAGCGCCATCTAGTGCGCGGACACTCAAAAAAGAGCGCTAATGGCCGCGTAGCGCGTTCACGTTGTCGCTCGTGAAAATATCTAAAATCAATGGAAATAGACTGATCTCAGTTGTGAAAACCGTGTACATTTCGTGTGGAGTGTGATCCCCTGCCTGTGCTGTGTGGGACTCTTGTCTGAACCAACCAAACGTGCTCTGATGAACCGGGTTCGTGGATGTGCTTCCGATTTGGTGAGTCCTCCCAACCTTTTCCCGTTTCAGAAGCTGTTCGTTTGTTCCTGCTTGATATCACTGGGTTTAGACATACGCTAGAAAGGTGCCCTAGGTTACCGCCCGCTGTGAACCAACCAGCAATAGCTCATTCATCAACATACAGTGATATTATTATAGATTTCGATGTGCTCTTTTCGAATTTTCACTTTGCCACCGCCACTTTGCCACATATCTTTTCCGCTCGCGTTGCCATATTGAAAAAATGGCGCTCAAAAACAGTTTTTTGAGAATATCTTCGTTCCGGCTCATTTTACTATAAAAATAGGTACTAATAAATTAAACTTGAGAAAATTTACTACAATCTATGTAGGTACCTTTTTGTAAAATGAATAGTTTCAGCGTACAAGAGCCGCAAAGTTCACTCCAACACAAGTTTTGGCCAAATGACTTAAATCCACACCACCATGAGGTAGAAGTGGGGCGATTTTTTTTTGTGGTATCCTCAGCACGCCTAATCCAATTGAAATGCACAATTTAAAAAAATTGGTGCATTCTCCTTCGCTTCGCTATTCTTGATGGACCAGGTTTTGAAAGTTCATCGTCTTAGGTACGGAGCGAAGTGTGACACATAGAAATTTCTCCCATGTCGAATCATCAGCTTCGTTGTAGTCCTCTTGTTCCTCGATTTCGTCATACGTTTGCTCAAGAATAGACTCTGTTTCTTCCTCCTCATCGCTATCTTGTACTGGAATGGGCAAATTATCACAGGTACTATTGCAATTGGTGCATATAACGGAGCACTTGAATCCAGCCTTTCCGCATCCACAGGCTCCCTGACATCCCTTTATGTATTTGCAAGAAATGACTTTCAACAAGATTTCCGGAGCTGGGGGCTCGAGCGTGGAACCAATTTTCAAAACTCCAGGAAAACTTTCCAGGTAAAACTACCAAATGACTGGACTACACCTTGTAATCAATAAACGATAGCCCCATTTGCAAAATTATTTTACGAAGACTTATACGAGGACATCTCTTGGGACCAATTGATTTAATTTGATGGCTTAATTATTTTGGAGGTTATTTTCTAAAATTTGTTGTAAATAAATTTAATTTTGTAAACGCGTTAGAACGTCATCTTGACGCGAAATAAACTATTTTTAAATCATATACTTTGTGCTTGGTTTGACAAATTTATAAAATAACAAGCGTGAAAACACTGTATGTAACAATCGACGGAGGAGTCTAAGGTCTATTTCATAGTTTATTTAACCCCTCTTCAACAATCGTTTAAACTATTCTACTATGTAACAGTTTAGCGCCCAGTTTGCTCGTAGGTAGGTAAGTACTATCATGTACTTACCAGCAAGTTACTACAGATATTGTACTATTGCCTTTTATGTGAATCAATATTATTATTTTTATTTATGGTCCTGCCAAATGATTCTACTCTGCCTGATGGAAAGCATAAGCAGAATCCAAGAGTGATGGTCACCATTCTCATTGCGAATGCAAACAATGCAACAATACAGCATGGTGACCCACACTATGGCGGCCTTATGATGCTTCTGGATCATTGGGCCTCCGTTCTCGCACTTACCAACGTAACACGACAACACGAATGCTTTCATTTTACGTAGATCTTCTGTGCGAGGGTAGTACCGGCCCGTTCGTGCTGAAATCAGCGTGGCTCTACTACCTATAGTTGTAGAGCCACGCTGATTTCAGCACGAATGGGCTTGCACGCTTGCGCGAAAATGTTGAGTATTTTTAACTTGAAAAACAATGATTAGCTCTGTAACTGATATTATTATTCATTACTCCTTTTAATAAGTACCATCAGGCGATACATCTGCTCATTTGCCCCCCTTTCCATAAAAAAGAACTAAAAATTCAGATATGGATTGTATGCATGTATTGCATACAATCCATTTCTGAATTTTTAGTTTTTTCGTTTATAAATCGATAACTTTATTTTTTATCCATCATTTGACAGAAGATGTTAGATAGGTAATCACAACTGGCTTATTACCAGTTGTTAAATTTACTTGCAATAGTTTCATTTTGTAACCGACTTCCAAAAAGGAGGAGGTTCTATGTTCCACTGTATGTTTTTTTTTTTTTTTTTTTTAATTTATGTATGTTACCCGATTAATCCGTCAGTTGTGGACCGATTTTAATTTTTTTTTTTGTATTCGAAAGGGTATGCTTCCGCGGTGGTCCCATTGCCAGCATATCAGGATCTGATGATGGGATCCCAGGGAAATCGAGGGAAACTCTCATTTTTATAGGCACATACTATGCTAAGCCAAAAAGAATACAAACGAACAATTACAAAAGTCTAAGCGATAGTCACTTGGCACCGACTTCAAACAGATTCTAGGTACCTAGCACACATTATAATACTACTATTTAAATGAATAAAGAATTAGGTATAGGCAATTTATGAAGAACCAGTTTATTTTACGCTTTTAAGTGTTTTTTTGGCAGAGAGTTTTCGTTGGATGTTTTTTGGAAGTCGGTTTTATTTTTTTATAATTATCACTTTTAACGTAAAATTAAAAAGTAATGTATACTTATACTGATTGGGATATAAATAAAATACATAGCATTCCACAACGATTACCATGAAAACGAAAAATTTTATTAAGGAAAACTCCTTAAAAAAATCTGAGTGTTCGGTTTGAATCATATTTTGAATCGAATTCCAAAAAGGACGTTCTCCATTCTGACTTCTGTTGAATTTTGTTATGTTTGGCACCACAGACAGAACTCCATCATTTATGAACCGGTTTGAAAATGCTTTTATATCGAGGGCCTGTAGGTTGGTACCACCTGTACCACCGTTTGGTCCCACGGTCGAATTCTACGGAAATCACCAGCTCCAAGGTTGGAAAATGAATAAATGATGAATACACATTACTTACTACTTTTTAAGTTTATTAGTATTTATTTATGAATAACACATTGAAAAGTAATCACGAGAGAAAAAAAGAAAAAAAAAATACATTCACTGAAACAAACACTTAATAATTATAATTTAGCAACTTTTGAGTGTTCATTAATTTCTATAAATCACAAATGTCAGTGTTGGCAACTCTTTTCTTTCTTCATAGTTGTTTAGATTTATTAAATAACATTTACATTGCTTAAGACAGTGGTCTTTTGAAATCAATTGGGGAACTTCGGTACCAATCATTTATAAGTATATCTATGCTTACATAACTCTAAGAAATTATTGGAGCGTTACCAGTTTCCTAGAACTACACACGACATGGTTGATTTAAGATTTGTCTATACTTTTGGTCCCACGCATTACGAGCACAATGTGTATATATATTGACGAAATCAAGTGAAAAAACACATAACTAAAAATACCCTGCATAAAATATAACATCTTGAAACTTTTGAAATTGTGCATGCATTTCTCCATATTGCCTCGTATTATTTGACGACTTGAGATTGAGAGTAGACGAGATTATATCGAGACTTACACCCGCTATTCTTGCTTATTATTTCTATATAATTTACCTTATAAGCCCAAATGTGCATCGAATCGATAATTTCGAACATTAATTGGTATACCCACAGAACAAAAAATATAGGTAGAAATGTTATGTAGGCGGGGCAGGCGCGCCGCGAAATAAGTCCAAATACCTCTATTTTGTCTGCTGGCATTAACTGAACGGTCGCATTCGCATTTTACTTTCAACGGGAAAAAACAATAAAACAATCATACATTGCGTATTAAATTCGATTACTAACTACACTGTTTCCACAAGAGTACGCAATGAACTGCATTTCCTGCGTGAATATTTCGATATATTTCACCCGAACAGATTTAGTGTAAGGCATAGGGGTGTGCCCAAATATTTATAATGCAATCGATACCGCAAAATTGTGGATGTCGATGATATTGGTTTGTGTTTTTCTCAAGTAGAAAGAGTTGATTTGTTTTATATTATGATTTTTAACCGACTGCAAAATAATTTTTAATATGAATTTTTTTTGGAAAGCTTTTTGATGAAATGGAATAGGAATGATAGAAATATTTCTTTTAAAACTTAAAACATATTTTGAAGATTAACATTTTCGGGCCGTCCGACGTCTATACATTGTTTTTTGCATTTAAATTTAGATATGAAAATGTATATCTTGTGAGGATATAAAAATAACCTCTTACTGTTGATTACAGGGTTCTACAGAAAAATTATTAAGATTATGTGTGTTACGTCTATAGAAAGTTGTGTCGTGTTGATAAGTATGAAAAGTCAAACTCCAAAATTAGATGTAAAATATGTACTTATGTTTTGACAAAACAAATGTCTTATTTTTATATTAACACAAGAAACTAGTACAATTTCACTCAATCCATATCTAAGACAGTGAATTTCATATAAAAAATAGCATAGCGATATTTAAAAGTAAGAACTATTTCTTATAGAAATTAAGCATATTTAATTATTATAATCGACAGGACCACATCTCTACGGTGGGTGGGTCATAAAGACGAAGATCCACCTCTAAACACAAAATTGCACGTAAAATCTACTTAATGCCAAGTGCATAAGGTTGTAGTTTAATATTATATTCATTAAATCCCTTGGACGAATTAGAATAGACTTAGTTATGTGTGTATAATATTATTAATCGTTTATGTGTGCGTCCCGGCGACAAAAGATTACTTACGAAATTACGTCAAAGGCTTTTCTAGTAGTTCTGTGGGTATACCATTATTTATGTACATGATTTATACAAATTGCCGTATTATAACGGCATTGTCCTCATTTGTTATTGTCATTGAATCTAACGTTGTATATTCAAATCCCTTCAAGGGTGAATGTGTCGACCTCAGAACAATCACTTTTGTAGGACTTGTATTTTCATAGATAGAAAGTTCAGTGACATTAGCATAAACATTCACACTAATCGCTAATAGAAGTGTTATTTAATCTCATTTTCATTGGTTAGTGTACGGAAATCGTGACACCGTAGAGATAAACTATACGATGGACCCCGAAAAGTGCTTTAGAATCAATGATAACCACCAAGATGTTGTAATACAATATTGAAAACGGTGTAAATAAATTATTAATAATTGTAAGGTTATACAGATGACTAAAGAGGTTTAAAACTCCCACTCTGTCCGCATTCCGTTATTTTACCTCTTGGTTTCCATAACAAACAACAGAGCACCATTACTCCCAAATATTCAGTTTAACATAAATGTTCCTAAAATGCTTTCCTCCAATTCGGTTGAGCAAAGAAGACTCGGATAAAAAACTGTTCATGTATTGTGTAAGAAGTTGTTTTAAGCCAAAACGAACCTAGTAGGTACTCTACATGAGTATAGACAAGTACAAACTACAGAACAAAACCATATTTGAGTTTTCACATAAGTTATCTTCAGAAATGTGATCATTAATTTCAACGCTGATGTCAAATCTGTTCTTCATTTTGAAAAATCAACTGAATTAGGTAAAATAGCCCAACGAACTTTGAATTTATTTCATTTTTAGGGTTCCGTGCCAAGCAAAAAACGGAACCCTTATAGATTCGTCATGTCTGTCTGTCCGTCCGTATGTCACAGCCACTTTATGGTAGGTAGATGTATTCTGTGAACCGCATTAAGATTTTCACACAAAAATAGAAAAAAAACAATAAATTTTGGGGGTCCCCATACTTAGAACTGAAACTCAAAAAAATTTTTTTCATCCAACCCATACGTGTGGGGTATCTATAGATAGGTCTTCAAAAATGATATTAAGGTTTCTAACATTATTTTTTTCTAAACTGAATATTTTGCGCGAGAGACACTTCCAAAGTGGTAAAATGTGTCCCCCCCCCCCTGTAACTTCTAAAATAAGAGAATGATAAATTAAAAAAAAAATATGATGTACATTACCATGCAAACTTCCACCGAAAATTGGTTTGAACGAAATCTAGTAAGTAGTTTTTTTTAATACGTCATAAATCGTAAACTTCATTTTACCTTTTATTCAATCAACACAAATATAAAAAATTTACCACTTTGGATGTGTCTCTCGCGCAATCTATTTTCATCACTTCAGTTTAGAAAAAAATGATATCAGAAACCTCAATATCATTTTTGAAGACCTATCCATAGATACCCCACACGCATGGGTTTGATGAAAAATTTTTTTTTGAGTTTCAGTTCTATGTACCCCCAAAATTTATTGTTTTTTTCTTATTTTTGTGTGAAAATCTTAATGCGGTTCACAGAATACATCTACTTACCAAGTTTCAACATTATAGGTCTTTTGGTTTCGGAAAAAAGTGGCTGTGACATACGGACGGACAGACGGACAGACAGACAGACAGACAGACATGACGAATCTATAAGGGTTCCTTCCTTTGGCACGGAACCCTAAAAACACGGCACAGGTACGAAATATTTTTGTAAAAATATTTCGTACCTGTGCCGAGGATGACATACTAAAATATAACTGAAATCGAAATCTTGATTCTTTTTTCGCCGCCCGCTTCACGTGAAATGCCCCGTAGCGTAGAGCATTATGCTGATTTTCCTTAAAAGAAGTTTATTTTTAAAGGAATTTTAAATGGCTTTATCTCATTCAAAAACCTGCATCCATAGTCATTTTCTCGGTATAAATTGTATATTAAAATTATACAATAGTACATTTTTTTCTAAAAAAACATTCGAAACAAAAGAAATGTCAGTCACAACATGCAAGACATGAACGCGATAGTATTCAAGGAAAAAAGGAAAGGAAGTATATACATTTAACAATTTAACTGCAAAGTACAGTCTAGGTACGCTATCAATAACGTTGATTTTCCTAAATTTGGAAAGATATTTTTAACTAGTTTGCCTGCATAGATACCATTGAACAACTTATTTGATAACATTAATATGAACACTCTGTCAGCGAACGCAATATTGACAACTGATATTTAAGATATTTTGACCACTTTGAATGCGTACAACAATTTGAGTGTCATATCTGTCAACATAAAATTGAATTTGTTTTCTTCACATAACAAAACAAAAACACAAAAAAAACTTGAAAGCACAAATCAATATGATGATGCTGACTGTATGAGTCAATTTTGTGAAAGAAAGTCAGAAAAAGAATATTATTTATTAGATAATAAATAATATTCTTTTTCTGACTTAGATCAGATAAGATTTTAGATTTTAGGTCAGATAAGATTATCTGACCAAAAATTACAACTTTGAACAAATTATTCAGGATAGGAGTATTGTTGGGAATTTCGTTAATTAAGCCCAAGATATGTCTTCTCCTTCTAACTCGCTTCACTCTTGGCAGAGCGGTCGTGATCACGTAGAGTGCACACTGGTTGTAGAGGCGGACTAAGCCCCTCGTACAACTTCCCGCCATCTCACCCTGTCAGCAGACTGCCGGCTGCAGTCAGACACGCGGCTTCCGATTGTGGATTTCACCTGGTCGGTCCAGCACATGGATGCCCTGCCGCGGAGTCTGATCCCCTCCACCTTTTCCTGCACTTTTTTTCCCCGTGCGGATATCCCCTCGGATACCACCTCCTGGTGGTATGTCGAGTCTTCATAAGTACATACTTAAATTAGTTTACCTTATAGTTTCATAACTGGATACATATTTAACAGATTAAAAGATTAGAAAGTTCTAAATTCTACAATATTTTTTATGTCTGTTGCTTCGTGAACTTCCTAATTAATAATAATAATAATAATAATAATAATAAGCCCCCTGAAGCTCCAACCATACGTCCGAATCGACCACCAGATTCACGTAGGGGGCGGACACGTGATATAAAATTACTGGCACGGCTAACATGGCTCTGGCAACCCATTAAATATGGAGACACGTCTAAGAAGTAAACGTATAAGGCCGCTGCCCGGGGGTGATCGCCGGGGCACACCTGGAGCTGACGCTGGGTGTGACAGCATACGAACCGTCGGCGGAGTGGAGCTGAGTAGGCGGGCTCCCTCCGGGTCACCCGAAAATACTACAGCCAACTTGACTTTCGACAGACAGACTGACAATATGGACAGGATTAGCTCACCATGCCCCTCAACAGAGGAACCATATAGCCCGTCAACCGTATCATATACACCATCAGAAGTTTCTACAAGAACACCAACACCTACAGACACACCGGCCTTAGATGTTGCGCAGGGGGTGAATACCCTTTTACCTGCGTCCACTAAGACTGGTAAACCACGTGTACGCATGAGATGGACAGAAGATGTAAACATATTCATCATGCGTACCTACTACCGCATCACTAAATTAGAAACAGACATGACAACATACAGAAAATTACTTCATGAACACTTTTTAAAACAGTACCCTCACGTTATAGTTTCAGAACAACGAGTTTCCGATCAAAGGCGAGTCATCATCAGAAATAAAATGCTTACTAATGAAAAGTTAGAGCAAATTAAAGAAGAAGTTAGAGTAGATTTAGAACAGGAAGATATTTCTCTTCATTCACAACCATCACTTAGTGAACCACAAACAATCATTACTACAAACCCAACTACACAACAAACAATACTAACAAATACACAATCATCCCATAACTATCTAAATACTACTGAATATGCCATATACAACACACAAACACCACTTAGTACTAATATATCAACACAAACTGAAACCACGATGCTATTAATGGAAACAGAAATAGAAACTATGCAGGCTAATGTCCTTTTAGACTCATCGGAAAAGAAACTGAAAGAAAATTTACAGACAGCCATAATTGAATTTGCAGGCTTAGACCCAACACTAAGGCCTCGACTCCCTAAACTTAAATATAGTTCTCATCTTGTCGAATTAACTAATTTCTTTAATAATACCTTACTGCACGAGTTCTTTTCTGATGAGTCACAACTAACCGATATTCATACACTCATATATTGTAGTGCTCTAGTAATTTCACGAGAGCTTGGATATAACACCGAACCACAATACAGACCACAACGCATTAACAAAAAACCAGCCTGGCAAGATAGACTAGAGAGAGATATTACTCATCTTAGGTCAAACATAGGTAGACTAACACAATTTTTAAACAATAATAGGTCGAAAAAGATAGTAGATACGGTAAACAAAATAATGTCTAACAATAGAATACATAGCAGTCATGAAAATAATAATAAAAATCCTGAAGAATTTCTAGATACATTAAAGCAAAAGTTAGCATTAAAATCACATAGACTAGCCAGATATAAAAAAGCAGTTAAAAGAAAAAATGATAATATACTCTTCCATACTAATGAAAAAATATTCTACAGAACCCTACATACAAATACAGAAAAAACAACGAACAATGCTATAGAAACCCCAGCATTACACGACTTAGAAGAATTTTGGGCAGGTATATGGGAGACAGAAGCACATCATAACAGAGAAACACAGTGGATCATTGAAGAAGAAAGGAAATGGAAAGATATTGATGAAATGCAATTCAAAGAGATTTCTGAATCTGACATAAAATTCGTCACAAGCAGGCTACATAACTGGAAATCACCAGGAATAGATAAGATTCATAATTACTGGTACAAAAAATTTACTGCCCTTCATAAAATCATAGCAAAAAATTTTACTAACATTATTCACGGAAAACAAAGTACACCACCATTTATAGCTAAAGGTATAACATACATGCTGCCTAAAGGCCAATACACATCACAACCATCACAATATAGACCAATAACTTGCTTACCCACCATATACAAAATTCTCACATCAGCCATAACCCAAAAACTTACTACTCACATAGAACAGAATAATATTCTTGCCGAGGAACAAAAAGGGTGTAGAAGAGGTCATATGGGATGTAAGGAGCAACTTATTATCGACTCTCTAATTCATAAACACGCAACTACAAATAAAAGAAATTTACACTGTACATATATAGATTACAAAAAAGCATTTGATAGCATTCCACATTCCTGGTTATTATACATTTTAAAAATATACAAAATCAGTCCAGTTATAATAGAATTCTTAAAAAACGTAATGCCCCTCTGGAAAACTACACTTCATCTAAACAGTATCATTAGTAAAGAAATAGTTATTAAAAAAGGTATATATCAAGGTGACTCCCTAAGTCCCCTATGGTTTTGTCTCGCCCTAAACCCCATATCACAGATACTGCAGAATTGCAAGGCTGGATATCGATTAAAGTACAATAGCACGGAAACTAGTATATCACATTTAATTTACATGGATGACATAAAGCTCTATTCAAAAACAGCAAAAGAAATGAAATCGCTAATAGACGCTACAGCAAAATTTAGTAAAGATATCAGCATGCAATTTGGATTAGATAAATGCAAAACCATACACATAGTAAAAGGTAAGATCCAGCCAGGCGATTACACAGTATCTTGTGATGAAACCATTACAGCTATGGAGCCGAATGAGCTATATAAATATTTAGGATACCAGCAATCAAAAGGAATAGACCACAGTAAATTAAAAATAGTTTTAAAAGATGAGTATAAACATAGAGTACGTGTTTTATGTAAAAGTAATTTAGCCAGCAAAAACTTAATAAAAGCAATAAACACTTACGCTATACCTATATTAACCTACTCTTTTGGTATTATAAAATGGACTAAAACAGATATCAATAACATACAAATAGCAACAAGAACTATTCTCACTAAACACAATTGTCTACATCCAAAATCTGCCATAGAAAGGGTAACAGTCAAAAGACAGGACGGAGGAAGGGGCCTTATCGACATCTTTACCTTATGGACCACACAAATATTAAAATTAAAATCATTTTTCTTTGAAAAAGCTAACAGTAGTCAAATCCATAAGGCAATAGTTAGTAATGATCAGAACCACACACCATTAAACCTAACCCAAGAGACAGACATAGATAACACAGAAAATAACTCTGAAATCTGTAAAATAGAACAATGGAAAAAGAAAACACTCCATGGTCGCCATCCCCAAGATCTTGAACAGCCACATATAGACAAACAAGCTTCAAACAAATGGCTCACTCTTGGATCACTATTTCCGGAAACTGAAGGCTTCATTATAGCAATACAAGATCAAATAATTAACACAAAAAACCATAGAAAGTACATTATCAAAGACCCTACAGTAACAGACGATAGATGTAGAAAATGTCATAGTCAGTCAGAAACCATTCAACATATTACTGGAGCATGCCCCAATCTTGCACAAACAGACTACACACATAGACACAACCAAATTGCAAATATCATACACCAAAGATTAGCCCTCAAACATAAACTTATCCCGGATACACATACACCATACTATCAATATACCCCTAAAGCAGTTTTAGAAAACAATACACATAAAATATATTATGACCGTGCAATACTAACCGATAGGACAACACACTACAACCGCCCCGATATAACCGTACAAGACAAAATAAGTAAAACCACTTTTTTGATCGATATATCTGTTCCAAATACTCACAACCTACAAAAAACAATAGCAGAAAAAATACATAAGTACACAGACCTTAAGGATGAAGTTTTAAGGGTCTGGAAACAACAAAAAGTATACATTGTCCCTATAGTATTGTCCACCACTGGTATTATCCCGAAACACATACACCACAGCCTGAAACTCCTTGATCTGAAACCCAATACCTATATACTCCTACAAAAAGCTGCTATACTGAACACCTGCAGAATCGTCAGAAAGTTTCTGCAAATAGACGAGCAGACACACAATGCAATAGACTTACACACATAATTCACTTGTATATAAAACCGTGACATTTACTTGACTTAGTCCGTAAATGCCACTTACATATTACCAGCGAAAGCTGAGAAAAAAGAAATCACCAAAATAATAATAATATAGCATTTATTTCTCTCATCACAAAGGTGGACACATAAGTACAAAATAGTTAAATCAGAGTACAATATTCCTTTGTAAGAGACTGGTGTCTGTGGTAGGAAAACCTGTGTTACAGATCACTAGGCTCACACCTCCGGGACCAAAACAAAGTTATATTTCTTGTAGCACGTATTAGTTTACAATAAAATAATAAAAGTAGATAAGAGAAAAGTCATAAAATCCAAAAACAAAGAGTGAGCAAGTACATTTTGCATTTATGTGTATGTGTGTGTGCGTGTGTATGAGTGATTATGTATGCGTGTGTGTGGGTGCGTTGGCATGAGTGATTATGTGTGTATGTGTGTGTGTGCGTGTTTGTTTGTGAGTGCGCGTGCAGTAGTTATTAGTACAGTTAAAATTAGATGTTGTGTACATAGGCCATATTAATTTATTGGTACAAGTAAATTTTCTGTATCATCGTAGGTTAGGTTTCGCAGCCATGAAGTTAATACCGACTTTAATTTAAATCTATTATAGCAGAATACACAAAGGATAGCGTTAATTTTATTATATAAGTATGGGCCCAGAAAACAAAAGAACCGATGAGATAAACTCGTCTTATATACTATGCTAGTTTGAAAGATTTTATGCTTTCGACGTTTTGTTGCATTAAATAGAGGATCATAGTTAGTAAGTGAGTGAGATTTAAGGATTACACGAAAAACGAAAAGTTGCCGTACTGTAAGGACTTCAAATTTCTGGTACAGGTCTTTTGTAGAATGCAAGAAAGGTAGGCAAAGCGCTACCTTCAAGACTGCTCGTTGAGCACGTTCCAATCTAATCAGAGTAGTCTTAGCAGCTCCACCCCAGGATGTGATGCAGTACATCAGTATTGATTGGCATAAAGCGAGATACGTTATTCTTAGAACCTCATTATCACATACATGTCTTAAATTTTTGAAAATGTATATTAATTTCCTAGTTCTAGTAGTTATTACATCTATGTGAGCTTCAAAGTTTAGGTTTTTGTCAATTGTGATTCCTAGGTATTTGATTGTATCTACCAGTTGCAACTCTTTACAGGTACATGGAACAGGGGTTACATATTGATTATGACATAGATGTGCAATGATGGGCTGAGGTGCCTCAAAATTTAGTTTTTTATTTTTTAGTTGGAATGCTATGTATTTGGTCTTATCGACATTTAATGATAAAAGATTGCAATTAAGCCAATAAGTGACACGATTCATGCCCTCTTGAGCATTCCGATACACTTCCTCCCAAGAATCGCCTTGAAAAGTTAGCACGGTGTCATCTGCAAAAGTTATTATTTTTCCGGATATTTCTAATTGGCAAAGGTCATTGATAAATATTAAAAACAGGGTTGGCCCAAGGATACTACCTTGGGGCACGCCTATATCTATGGGGAGATCATGACCACGCACACCATCAATCTGTACACACTGGGAGCGATCTGTGAGGTAACTAGCGAAAAACTGTAGCTGCGTGCCACGAATACCCATACCTTCCAATTTATTGAGCAGTAATGGAGCAGAGACCGTGTCAAAGGCCTTTGCCAAATCTAAGAAAATAGCCAATACCATTTTCTTTTCGTCCATATTAGTAACTATATGATTTGAAATTTAATTTAATGAAACGATTCAGAAAATTATATTTTTTGTTAACACGCCCGTTTGATGCCATTCAAATTTAAAGAATAAAACCATATCGTTATTTCAAATTCATCGTGTTTATAAAGGCCCGTCTATTTGTCGGCTGTTGGCAATTTCAGTTTTTCCAACTGTTGGTAGAAAATCGCCAACTTTTGTTTCCATTGTGTCTACACCGAGTCGCCAACAATTTGAAAAACATTTAGTTGACAACAAGATGATTTGTTAGCAGGCCGCATTAATGATGGACCAATCAGAAACTTTCATCGTATTTGTATGTGAAATAGATCAATTTTAACATCTCGATTGATTCATTCGTCCATGTGCCAGGCATGTTTCTTTTAGTTTCCAACTAAGTGTCTCCACAGAGCCAATATATATCTGCAAAAAGCGTATTCTTTTGATGTTTACCGCCAAAAACAGAAACACGGTTTCCAACATGTGTTTACGATTTTTGTTGTCAACACAAGGAAATTACTGAAACTTCTGTCACCAACACGTGTTGAACAACACAAAAGTTTGCAACTTTTGTTCGGTGGAGACTCGGCTTTATATTTTTAAAAAGATCATTGTAATTATATAGATTACTTAAAATATTGGACAACAACCATCAATTATTTGTAATTACAACACAATTTACGGTTTAGATTCATAGAAAAGTGTAAAGAAACCAACTGGCCCAACAAGTACCTACCTATGTGTAATCGAATTCATAAATGAATTATGCGACAAAGTAATGCAAAAATCGAATTGATTTTTAATTTAGTATAAATAACCTCTTTACTCAGCCAGCAGTTACGGTATTTTTTATTCCAGTTAGGTAAGAAAAATAGCAAGAAGTTGAGCACAAATGTACAAAAGCCTGATAAAAAATCGTGTGAAAGTACTTTTGTTTTTCTGAACACAGTAGGTATGCCTTAATTTACAAAATATTGTGTTACATTTGCTTATATAATAACGTTATCTACACTAATCTACACAATGGTATTAATTAAAATACCACGTTTTCACGTTTCACGTACAAGGTTGAAAAAAAAAATAGTTTCTACAAAGAATCAACCTTTAGAACGTTGAACATTAATAGACCACACTATTTATAAGTTTTACTCTTTTAAAAGTAAGTGAAGTATGTAATGAAAGGAATGCACTAATTAATTAAAATAAGTAGGCATTATCGTAGCTACATGACAATATTGTAAAATCAAGTGCCGTTTTTTTTGAGGCAAATTAAAATAATCCCTGAAATGCCTTCATTACGTTTATCACTAGGCCAAAAGAGAGATCAAATGATATTTTTCATATGAACCATACAATTATACGAAACTGTAAGAGAATGCAATTATTTTAAATTATATCCGTGAATGTCCATTGTCTTTTATTTTAATTCAAACACTATTTAACTGTAACTGTGACAAAACTAGTTTATTAATTACAATTGTCTAAATGTTTTAAAAGTAGGTACTACACACGGCAATTATACCATTTATTACATCATCATCTTAATCTAATTAAGAATAACTATTTTATATTTTATGCCAATACACCAAAATGAATTGTTTTACCAGGAACATAGAGAATGTTGTGTAAAATGGTTCAAGTTTGATGTACCTAAGTTTAAGAAAGCCTTTATTTTAAACTATATTATTATATCTGGGGGCACGGTGGTGCCCCCGCCAAGATGAGCAAAGTGAAGCGCAAGGGCACTACCTACCTTTTCTCGCAGTGTTTCGTCGTTTTTTTGAACCCTCATAACTTTGGTTCCATATATACCAGATCGTTCAAATTCTCAAGATATGATGTTACCAATAGACTAATGAAACACACAAAGTTTCAATTGCATAGCTCTGATACTTTAGATTTTATTGATACCTAAAAAACACCGATTTCGTCACTGACACACTGATGATCATCAAAACTGTTAGGGTACTTCCTGAAGTGCTAGAAAGCTGAAATTTGGTATGTAAACTAAGTTTAGTATACAAACAACAGAAAAATTCATAAACCTATTTCTTTTGCCCCCCAACCCCTAAATTTGGGGGGTGGAAGTTTGTATGAGACTTTTACAAATACACACATCAAAAGTGTCTAGGGATCAACATATATTTTTGCAATAACTTTTCTCCTGATTGATATTAATTAAAATTTTCTTTAAGGATTCATCAAATAAAGTATTTTCGTTTGTCACAGTAACGATAAACCAAGTCACCTTTGCATTAACAAAGAAATTTGCCATTTTCCTAATAAAGGGATTTTTGACATTTGAACCACTAACATTAAAGTTCGAAAAAAAGACTGAAATAACAGTTTTCTTTAAAATTTTATTAGGTAACTTAAACAATTAATAATCCGTGTTTCTACCGCGAACACTAACAACACGTTTGGTTTGGCATACTCAAAATGAGTTCATCCAAATCACGCTGTGGAATGGCCGCCCATGTTCGTTGCAACAACAAAAAAAGGTCTTCTTGCCACTGGATACCCTCCATATTCGGCAGAGCTCTTCTCTGTAGCATATCCCATGCATGCTCAATCGGGTTCAAGTCTGGCGACTGAGCAGGCCAGGGCAGGACATTGATGTTAGCTGCGGCGAGAGTCTGTCTTACAACTCTTGCGGTGTGCGGTCGTGCATTATCATGCATTAACTGAAATAAGGGACCGATTTGCACTTGTAGAGGAACGATGACGTCTGATACAATCGTCTCAGCATAAATTTGAGCGTTGAGGTTGCCTCTGATCCAAATCAACTCAGTTCTTCCGCCTATCCAAATACCCGCCCATACCATGATGGTTCCACCACTATAAGGATGGACTTCCTGGCAGGATTTTAATCGCTGTTGGCGTCCAGGGGTTCTCCAGTGTCGTATACGTCTTGTATCCGGTCTCATACCAAAACGAGACTCATCAGAAAAGCACACGAAACGCCATTGTTCTTCTGCCCAATTTCTGTGTTCAAGAGCCCATTGATATCGAATCCTACGATTGTGCATTGCTATAGGTGGTACCCGTAGCGGTCTTCGGGAATGAAGGTTCACTTCATGCAAGCGGTTTCTGACTGTTTGGTCGCTAATTAAGTTCCCTGAAGAGTGATGAAGCCTCACGGCTAACATCATGGCGGTTATTGTTGGAGCTCTTCGAGTTAAGATTTGAATGTATCGGTCTTGTCTCCGTGTGGTGCAGCGATACCGTCCTCCATGGCGCTCAGCCACGGTACCAGTGCTTCGGTAACGTGTCCAAAGTCGACTGATAACACTCTGACTTGTATTCAGAGCTAAAGCCACAGTACGTTGCCGGGAACCAGCTTCTATCATTACCACGGCTCTGAGCATTTCTTCCCTGCTTAAATGACGTCGCCGCTCCATAATAACGTTGGTTTTAATCAGTAGTAGGGAAACAGTAGCACTAATAATGTCTTCAATGCGTTGTATGTTTTTATAGGGAAAATATTGACAGCTGATTTTCATCTTTTACTCGAATTTGATTGACAGTTCCTGATTCAAATTATGAAATGCACCAAAAAGGATCCATATAAATTTATAAAATCATAAATTTATTACAAAGCCACATCTCAATCTCAAGAAATCCGCAATAAAAATGCTTGATCCCTAGACACTTTTGATGTGTGTATTTATGCTATAGGTTTTATTTTTGGTACACGGACTTTTTCGAAAGAAGAAAGAAGATGTACAAGAAATACAGTCCAAAAAAAGAGAAAAAAAACTGCCTCAAGCAACTTAATGAAATCCCACCAAAAACATTTTCATGTAAAATGTTGCCAAGACGACTGCATATGGCTTACTTTGTGAAAAAGATATCAGATCTCATGTAGAGCCAATGTTCCGAATCTACACGCCCTAACTCTACCAACCCTAACTTCATAAGCTCTACATCTCAGTAAAAATGTATGGCTTGGCTGTTTCGTTACTTCGGAAACTAAATATTCGTATAACACATTACTTCAGAAACTAGATATTTGCAAACATAAAAGGCGTTCGTTTCCCCTTCGTGATGGTATGGTAGCGAAACGGCGAAGACATACATTTTTACTGAGATGTAGAGTTTGTGAAGTTAGGGTTGGTAGAGTTAGGGCGTGTAGATTCGGAACATTGGCTCTACATGAGATCTGATCTCTTTTTCACAGGGTAAGCCATATGCAGTCGTCTTGGCAACATTTTACATGAAAATGTTTTTGGTGGGATCGTATTTACGTCATGCAAATATGGGCTGGGTAAAATGAAATATCGTGTTCGTAACCGAAATTACACGGCAAATTAGAATGCTTTAGAAGTATTCCAAGAAGAATTACCTTTAGTCACGTTAGGTTTGAATCTAGATAAAATTACAATAGCTTTTGTTGTGAGAGTAATCTGGAGATATTTCATGCTCATCGAATTAAATGGGTAATAGAAATATGCAGTTGTGATTGAAATCACTTACGAAGCTATTAACTGGCTTTCATGTAATACACTATTTATACTAGAAATCTAGAGAGTTTAATCATCAAAATGTTCCTCAGACAATAAGCTTATAAAGGCTTTAAATTATAATAAATGACCTTGTGTTGTAGTGGGATCCACGTTATACATTGTGATTGTTTTAACTTTTTTTAACCGACTTCAAAAAAAGGAGGAGGTTCTCAATTCGACTGTATTTTTTATTTATTTTTTTATGTTTGTTACCTCATAACTTTTGACTGGGTGAACCGATTTTGATAATTCTTTTTTTATTTGAAAGCTGGTGCTTCCCGAATGGTCCCATTTAAATTTGGTCCAGATTGAAGTCGGTTTTTTTTTGTTTAAATTTGTAGGTAATTATTAGACTATTACAATACAAAATGTTAGTTATCCATTTATCGCATATGAAATGTACGTAGGTACTTATGTATGGCCATTTTCTTTATGGTCTAGACACGATTATTTCTTAAAACATCACATAAATACAACACTATTTATCGCAAAACCTTGATATAGTTAGTTTTTTCGAAATAGGCATCGAGTACCAAAAGATAAATATGTACTTACATTTGAAGGGGGACTTCATTTACGCAACCTAATATCGAACCACTGTTAAGTGATAAGATCTTTATAGTGAATGACGGATAGAAAATATATAGACACTGACAGTATTTCGAATTGCAATGAGAATACTGTCACCTAAATTTCTATATGATTCGACATGTTATGTGCTGTGGTGTTTTCGAGAAACGTGGATAAGGTATTTCCTACTATGTTCACATGGGTTATATAGGTACTCGTATATCACCCGGATGAATAAAGTAGACATTTTGAACTTTACCACTATTTTTATGTTATTTTGAATCTGTCATGCACCATGTTGTTGCAAAACACCACACTGCACTGATTAGATCTCTACTCTTCTTGACTGTACGCTGGGGGCTGGATTGCTCTTTATCTATTGACAATGCCATTTTTGGCTTTAGATAAGGTTATCCTTGGTCCACTAATCCTAGCTTTCCACGAGTAGGTATATAGATATAGAATCTATTTTTATAAGCACTTGAACAGTGTTCTCTATTAACTATAAAAATAATCTCCATTCGATTCATATAAAATTTGGAATACCTACTTAACATTTGAATTTAGAAAAATGTAGACACTTGAATTTTAGAATTTTCCTAAAGTTCAAAAAATCGTGAAAACTGATCCATCAAGCGTCACTGGTTTAGTTTTTTTTTGCCTGCACCTTTGGCCTAGTGGTTTAACGGTCACCACGCCGTTTCCTACTTCGCCAAGTGTCGTGTGTTCAAATCCCACGTAGGACAACACTTTGTGTGATCCACAAATTGTTGTTCTGAGTCTGGGTGTTCTTTGTGTCCGTTTTATGTATGTTTGTAAAGTCCCCCGCGACACAGGATTTATTCCTAGTGCGGGAGTTATCTTTTTTTAAAAAGAAAAGACTGGTTTAGTAGATATCTACTCGAATAAAGAACAGTCACGATACGAAAATTCTGACACAATTCAGCCTATACTTTGAGTAATTCGGTAAAACAAGCTAAAATTCAAAATTTAAAAAACCCCCTAATCAAGCACTTAATCGAGTAATCATACGCCAATGATATTTTTGCAGACATTCGGTTATTCTTCCCCACTTTCACCCCCATAACTTTTAAACGACTCAACCGATTTTCATGAAACACGTCAAATAACACTCGCACGTAACTCACCTTTCATACAAAAAAAAAACTAAATTCAAATCGCTTCATCTGTTCGCGTGCTACGGTGCCACAGACAGACAGACAGACACGTGAAACCTATAACACCCCTCTTTTTTCGTAGGGGGTTAAAAATATAATTTATGTTACTGTAATCCGTGGTCAAATTTCGACCAGGAGATCTCTACTACCATACATGTATAGATAGTTTAAAGTCACATATTTCATGCAAAGCTACGTTTAAGTAACCGTCAAAAAATGGCATGAAGAGAATATGGAACTCTTGAAGAGTATTAGTATTCCAACAAAAACAGTTTTTTGTTACCTTCGACTTCGGCGTGGGTTTATTGTTGTCATATAATTTAATTGTTACGGTCTAATTTTGACCTTTGTGATCTCTTGAAATAGGTTTATTATAAGTCATCTTACTACTAACAGTAACTTTACATTTTATCTTTTTTTAATAGTAGTGTTAGTGGTGTTTTTAGAAGTTGCGGTTACCGCGATCATCTTTTGGGTCACGGTAACCACTTGGCATCGCCATACACTTGATTTTTTGTTTATAAACAGAAAATCAGAATTTTTATAGTAGCCCACCTGGTCCTATCACGTTTATCTTAGCGACATTTTCATTTCTATTTTCCTAACACCGAAATCGTCACCGAAATATTACAGGAATTGAATGTGTATTAAAATACACAAGACAAATGAAAAATTCCTGTAAATTGAATTGATAGACACCGCTCCTCGAAGTGCACGACTTTTATTTTCATAAATCACTACCATAAGCAACACAAGGGCTACATTACCAAATTAAAATGTAAAAAGCATTCAAATTAGCCTCGTTTAAATTAATTGTACCGTCATCGTTTAAGTAGCTGATTTGGTCTAATGATCGCAACTAAAACAAGGTAAAATTGTTGTTGAAGTTATTTTGAATTGGTCGAACATCTCTCACTTTTACAATCGATATTGTTCTTACATGTACTGGTGGTATGCCAGTAAGGCAGCGTCCGCCTCGGCCACCGCTCTGTTCGTTCGATTCTGCTTTGCGCTGATAACGGCAGTGAATAAGCGATCGACGAGGGCGCACGCCATCACTTCACTATTCGTGTGATTGCCGTATCGTACAGTCCAGCACAGTATCGTTGCACTCCGCCAGACGCACACCGGCGCACTTATCTCTAACATAATTATTATTCTCGCGATTTTTCACGCTACGGGAAAATATATGCGGCCTTGGCGCACTCTTCAACTATTATTTATGTGATTTCCAAGCTACGCTTGAACGCTAATTATACTTTTGGCACATGGATTCCTGTATCAATCTTCAGTGAAATATATTTGAAACTAGTTAAGTGTTATGTGTTGAATTGTGTAAATATTGTGAATTATAGCAGTTTTACGAACACAAGTATGAAGAACAGTACCAAATCCAAGCCCTTGTTTATTATACAGTGCTATGAAGTAAGTTGACTACGTATAAATTGTTCTTAATGTTATTGGAGCGAAACACAATAAGTATCTACTTATTGAGTCTAAGCTAAGATAGCTGGAGCGGGCTCACGAACCTACATGCATATTAGAACGCGGCCTGTGATTGTGATCTTCCAAGTATGATACCTTCTTAGATATTTTATAGACTAAGATTCAGAATACTTTTGTGATGATTTTTAACTCACAAAAAAGATTTGAAGTTTAATCATCGTTTATAGTCAATCGTACCGAATCACCAATTATGACTGACAAGGTATGATCAAAGTGCGAAAAACAAAACATGACGTAACAGATGCACACCTAGAGTTACATGTAGATTAAGTGAAGACTAACACGACACAACAGATAGCATCGATACTCACATTTGACTGATTGTTCATATCACTCGATACGTCGTCTACATACCATATTTTGCGTTTACCACTATCTCTTTCTCTTATCTAAATCGAGAAAAAATATTTTCGATATACCTACCTATCCAGGAAAAGTAAACTACATTATGTAGGTAATATTAATGACGCTCGCATATTTAAAATTTTAAAACGGTTTAATTACTTTGTTATTCATTATTCTACTGCGATAATTACAGAACTGGTTGTCAATTAAGTCTTATAATTTTCCCAGCAGAGAAGACAAGTGGGCCCTTTTTTTCTTCTTCGATATCCGTCGGATATTAACTGTTCTATCTACTTTTTAAATGTTAAATTGCTCTTCAATTCCTCCTTTACAACAAAACTCCGAAATGACAAATGAGTAGGGATGGAAAGGAGGGCTCAATTAATCACGTTTTTGGAACCCTTTTTGTTTGCGTTATTTAGGCCTTTTCGCTTTACCGGAAGAGTTTTATCGGAAGATAACTAAAACTGATTATTCCAGCTATTAGCTATAATGGAACTATTATTAATCAACCTGTACATAAACGTTCACAATGAATAATGAAAAACAATATTTGTAAGTAATTAATTTTTCGCAAGTATAGTTGTATGCTTTATAACCACGTCTCGGAAATTACAGCGAAGATATTATTAAAAACTTTGTAATATTTAAGGTCGTCTTGTTTGTAATCATATTTAAATTGGTATACACGTCTTTATCATTAGATGACATCACCATTCATATTTTCGCCAATTCAATGTGACCTATTGTTAGCTACGTTACATATTATGATATAGAGACGTTGGCACTGTTCATAGAATCTTTCCAATGAATGTCTATTGTAACATTTGATCGTAATTCAATTGTCATCCTCATCTATTTAACAACACTCGATATCTATCAACTTCGTTGAAAACTTCCAAACGTTAACAACATTTTCCATTGCATACGATAAGATTTTGTTTTTTCTTACGTGTATTGACAATGGCTCTACAAACGTATTAAAATAATTTATAAAATAATAATAATCGCTTTTGTACAACAGATTCCTTACAAAGGTAACTAAGATAAAGCTAAGAGGTACAATTGGTGGCCTTATCGCGCGAAGGCAATCACTTACAAGACACCATGACTTAGCTTAAATACAAAATACAATACTATTATATACAATACAAATAAGTGGATCAGATATTTTAATTCTATGAAAAATCGTTATCTACCATCATCATCTACTAAAAAAAAAAATTTCATTTGACTCTTGAATACTCCATGATATATGTGATATGATAGGAATACGCAAGACCTCACACTGCACGAGAAACGGTTAGAACTCTACAGGAGCTGCAGATAGAAACCATACGTCATCCCCTGTACTCGCCAGTCCTTGCTCCAACGGACTCCCATTTTTTCGTGATTTAGACAATTTTATACGTGGTATTTGCAAAATGCTTTCACGCAGTTTGTCAAATCAAGATCCCCAGACTTCTATCGCAAAGGCATAAATGAACATCCAATTAGATGGCAACAATGTATAGGTAGATAATGAGGGTAAATATTTAGATTAAATAAATATGTTCTTTTTGTGACACATGTGAAGATCGATTCACGAGTCGGGGATATTTCACTGCTAGTTTGGCCATCATTGTTCAAAGTTCGGCACAGTAAACATCTGTTGTTATTTCTTGAGCAGACCTGAGAAAGCTATTAGTGAATAACATCATGAATAGATCACCAAAGAGTTACCATTACCTTTTTATTGGTAAGCTTTGCTTTAGGGCACTGTTGCGGAGTTTGACATGGGGTCAGGTCAGCTATTGCATTTTTCGCTTTCTGTTATCGTGAAGAATACACTGTTCATCACATGTCACAATTTTACCCAATATTCCTTCATTTCCATACCGATTCAACAAGGCAACGCAAGTTTCAACACGAATTTCTTTGTGCAGATAATCAAATTATGAGGCACTCATTTTTCATATTTTATAATTTTAATAATTTTACGCAGATGTGTCAATATTTTAATTCAATTATTGGTAAGGAACGTTACACCATGCCGCTAATTCCTGATTAGTTTGATTTGGATAGGCTTTCAACATCTCCTTCAATTTAACGTTATTCACCTGTGTAGGCAGGCTTCCGCGTAGTTCGTTCTTCAAGTCGAAGTTTCCATTACAAAATCGTATAAACCAAAATGTTCATTAGCAATCTCCTCTCCAAACGCAGGATTGATATTGCGAGTCCTTTCTGCCATGTTAGTTCCGCGCCGGAACTCGTAGGTATTCAAAGATTACTCGGATTTTCGAAGTATCCATCTTTCCTGTCTAGGCTGAATAAAAAACAATTGAAAGACTAAAATCGAATGTCGCACATTTTATCAAATAAGAACCTCATAGGTATCATGTGGCAAAAGTTTTACTCGTAAATCTCACACCATGAAGAATTTATGTCAATTTAAAGTATCTATTACTATTAAACGCAATTCCATACTTTAACCCCTATTATTCATATATCTCGCCTCACGTATTTGCCACCTGACTGTTTAATGCCTAAGTCCTGCAATTCTATGGATCGTAAAGTTATACGAGTACCTATGTACAGTTTACAACCTTAACCATAAAACGCTCTAATGATAAAGGGATGCCATGAAAACGTGATGGTATTTTTTTAAAGATAAACCTAAAATTAGTACATAACTTGTTATCTCACAATGACTGTCAAGCTCCAAGACCAGAGGACGAACCCGATAACTGGAAGGGTAGAGTTAGATAAAGAGGTATTAAATCCCCCTAATTAATCATAAACATATAGCTCACCTGGTGTTAAACATACCTATACCTTAGTGGGTACCTGTTCAGTTTACAATACAGCAGTTTTATTTTTCAATGTAGCTCACAAACCTAATGTGTATTGGCGGTAACCGCAGATGTGATAATATAATCATTGTTATACCTATGTACTTTACTTGTTAAAATCATTTATGATACACCTATTACGGGCCATATAGCTAAAAACTAAAAAAAAAGGAGTTCTTGGTATTTGACCTATTTAAGATATAATACTAAATAATACTCCGATTTTAAACACTAACAATCTTAAATATTCATGGCCCGATTACCAATCTATACTTACGGAATGATAATACCAATTTGAGACCATTTTAAAATAGTACCTGGATGACCGAGCTTAGCTCGGTATTTTTTTTTATAAATGGGTTTTTTGGCAACATTGGGACTATCCAAACGCCACCTTCTTGCTATTTTTCTTCCAATAAAAAAAATAAGTTAAGTGGTGCCCTCTCTTGGTACGCCCTGATACTGTTTATTTTGCACCTTATCCCAGTATAGTTTAATGTAGTTCGCTCCAATTGTGATAGATGGCGCTAGATGTACATTGAAGTTATATATTTGATTATTAAAAACACGAATAAAACGACATTTTCTAAAAATGAATCCTAGCTAGATCGATTTATCGCCCCCGAAACCCCCTGCATACACATTTTTATGAAAATCGTAGGAGCCGTTTCCGAGATTCAGATTATATATATATATATATACAAGAATTGCTAGTTTAAAGTTATTAGATATATGAAAATATATGTAAGAATATGCGTCATCTTTTGAAACCAGTAAAAAAAGTTGTCAACGTTTCCGCTACCAGAATTGTAGATTAAGGTAACAACTTCCGTGAGTACTGTTTATAATTATTACAGATATACAATTGTAAATACTTCTTTCTGAATTCATTTATGTAAAGATTAGTTAAATTTCCAACGAGTCCCACTTTCAAACAGTTCCTCTTCTAAAAGTCACTCTTTCAAAGGGTCCCTTTACAAAAAAGGGTTTACCCTTTTTTGTAAAGGGACCCTTCGCCTTCGCCGAGATGTCGATGTCGACGGGTTTTTAATTAAAAAAACAATAGGTATGCTAATTATTTTTTTGTTTAGTTCATTGCATAAGTTTGTTTATTGTATATTGTGTGAATTGAGGATAGTTTTAAATTTAACTTCCTATGAGAATAATTTATATTCTTTTCATACCTGAGTATATTAGTATTTATTAAAATACATTATTTATGCAGTGTTATTGTAAATAAAGAACGTGATGTTGAATGGAATTCGTGGCTAAGTAATAACAAATATCATTTAAATTATAACAATGACACATACGAATTCTATTATTTAAACTATAAAAGGCAAATTTCTCAGACAATAATCAAATCAATAGTATTTTTACCCTGAAAATTCACACTAAATGACGCACTTTCAAAGATTATTTCATTATGACGTCAACTTAATATTTTTTTAATGTAAGAGATCGCTTGATGGTTCCTCGATCGCCAAAGAATATTTGTCTTTGTCAGTCTAATGTACGTAAACTAAAACATCCAACGAAAACTCTCTGCCAAAAAAACACTTAAAAGCGTAAAATAAACTGGTTCTTCATAAATTGCCTGTACCTAATTCTTTATTCATTTAAATAGTAGTATTATAATGTGTGCTAGGTACCTACCTAGAATCTGTTTGAAGTCGGTTCCAAGTGACTATCGCTTATCCAAGTGACTTACGCTTTTAGTGTTTTTTTGGCAGAGAGTTTTCGTTGGATGTTTTTTGGAAGTCGGTTTTTTTGTTTTTTATAAAAAGTTTTTATTTTTCAGTTTTTAGTGCAAACAATCGTAGGTAAGTAGGAAGTTGAACTATTTGATCAAATTTCATCATCAAGAATACAAATTAAGGTATATACGTACGTGTAACATTAAAATCATCCTCTAATCCCTAATAGTTGAAGAGTTTAACTTTCTATCATCAGGTCACCAAAATAACTTGAAAGTATACGACTGAAGGTCTTTAGATACGTATGAAATTGAAAGAATTATCCTCCAACTGCTAACCGTTGTGGAGTTGTACCTTCCACCTTCCATCATCAGCTTACCTAAATAATTTGAAAGAATACGACTAAAGGTAACATATGTACATATGATATTTAAAGATTTATCATCCAACTCCTAACCGTTAAGGAGTTGTACCTTACATCATCAGCTCATCATCATAAAATGATGACTACCAGACGCAAATATCGGTGTAACTTCAGAAAATATTCGAAAAACATAGTATGTGCCTATAAAAAATGAGGGTTTCCCTAGATTTCCCTGGGATCCCATCATCAGATCCTGATATGCTGGCAATGGGACCACCTCGGAAGCATACCCTTTCGAATAGAAATAAAAAATTCAAAATCGGTCCACAATTGACGGAGTAATCGGTGAACATAAAAAAAAAATACATACAGTGGAACATAGAACGTCCTTTTTGGAAGTCGGTTAAAAATGAGAATTTTGACACGGCCAATGTACCCCTGCACAGACCAAGTACTGTCGTCGTATCTACTACACATTTTTATCATATTACTTATTAGTAATGTAATGAGATAAACCACTTCCTATCACTCCTACTAATTGTTGAATCGATATACTAATTAACGCATTTGTGAAAACGAAGGACAATGATATAGATTAATTTCGCTGAATTCCGCCAAACAAACAATCTGTTTAAAACTGTTAATAAGATCTTAGTGAAATGTTTTCCTAAGTTTCTAAAATCAAACAATCTTCTGGGTTGGTTTACTTCTGCTATTCTGTTATGCTATTCTTATATTGAGAGCCCAGCAATATTGAAGTCCTAATTCCATATGAGGGTTACTTACTTCTTACCTATACAAATTTTTTTTTAAATATATTTTACCCTGCCAAAATGACTCTACTCTGCCTGATGGAAAGTATAAGCAGAATCCACCAAGAGTGGTGGTCACCATACTCATTACGAATGCAGAAAATGCAACAATGTAGCATGGTGACCCACACCATGGCTGCCTAGTGATGCATAATTTTGTATAGTTTTAAGGGGTAGTCTTCGGAAGTGCAGATCCGATCCTGAAAATTCTTTCACTAACAGAAAGCAACCCTGCTCAGGAGTGACATAGGCTATATTTTATTATGATTGAACAAAAAGCTCAGTAAAAAATAATAGTATTTGTGAATTAAGTCGAAGAAAAACGGGCGGTTAACTCCCAACGAAGTGGACACGGGTCGGCTAGTTACTAATAAATAAAAACATTAATGAAACGTACTTATTATTTAACATTATTAGGTGAACATAAAACACTTTAAAATTTGTGTGAACACTGAAACTATGAGCTAATACACTGACATAATAAAAGGCTCTATCTGTGTCTTATCGTATCTTAGTGTTATAGTACGGCATCGGTTCCATACAATTTCAATACCTCTTCTAATCCATTATCCCGCAACTCCGTACAAAAATTATATGACAAGGGAGAAAATCGAGGGTTACTACCCCCTCCCCTTCACCTGTATTCAGTTCGACAGCTTACAAGCGCCGGCATAGTGCTGAATGTTATTGTTTTAAGCCCCTCTAACTTTCTAAAAAGGTCTCCTGGTAACTACCAGGAGACCTTTTTATTGACTACGGACGAAAATTGTCATCAATTTTCGTTTGTAGTCAATTACGTTTACACAATTTGGTACATAAAAGTCGTAATATTTAAGACAGAGGTCATCAATAGAAAATTGACAAAAACCATGTTATAATTTAGTAAATATAGGTGCCAAATGTTTTCGTCCAAAATTTATTGCAAAATTCTTGTAAGTATTACAGTTTATTGATTGCGTGTGTTGATACACAATTTATAACTGTTTTAGGAGATTAGATCACAACGGTTTTCTAACATACGTTATATAAGATTATTTTCGATTGCGCTGGCCCCATATACATTTGATTAAACTATACTTTTCACACATTGAAGAAGACATTATTAGTGCTACTGTTTCCCTACTACTGATTAAAACCAACGTTATTATGGAGCGGCGACATCATTTAAGCAGGGAAGAAATGCTCAGAGCCGTGGGAATGATAGAAGCTGGTTCCCGGCAACATACTGTGGCTTTAGCTCTGAATACAAGTCAGAGTGTTATCAGTCGACTTTGGACACGTTACCGAAGCACTGGTACCGTGGCTGAGCGCCATGGAGGACGGTATCGCTGCACCACACGGAGACAAGACCGATACATTCAAATCTTAACTCGAAGAGCCCCAACAATAACCGCCATGATGTTAGCCGTGAGGCTTCATCACTCTTCAGGGAACTTAATTAGCGACCAAACAGTCAGAAACCGCGTGCATGAAGTGAACCTTCATTCCCGAAGACCGCTACGGGTACCACCTATAGCAATGCACAATCGGAGGATTCGATATTAATGGGCTCTTGAACACAGAAATTGGGCAGAAGAACAATGGCGTTTCGTGTGCTTTTCTGATGAGTCTCGTTTTGGTATGAGACCGGATACAAGACGTATACGACACTGGAGAACCCCTGGACACCAACAGCGATTAAAATCCTGCCAGGAAGTCCATCCTTATAGTGGTGGAACCATCATGGTATGGGCGGGTATTTGGATCGGCGGAAGAACTGAGTTGATTTGGATCAGAGGCAACCTCAACGCTCAAATTTATGCTGAGACGATTGTATCAGACGTCATCGTTCCTCTACAAGTGCAAATCGGTCCCTTATTTCAGTTAATGCATGATAATGCACGACCGCACACCGCAAGAGTTGTAAGACAGACTCTCGCCGCAGCTAACATCAATGTCCTGCCCTGGCCTGCTCAGTCGCCAGACTTGAACCCGATTGAGCATGCATGGGATATGCTACAGAGAAGAGCTCTGCCGAATATGGAGGGTATCCAGTCGCAAGAAGACCTTTTTTTGTTGTTGCAACGAACATGGGCGGCCATTCCATAACGTGATTTGGATGAACTCATTTTGAGTATGCCAAACCGATGTTCTTGTGTTGTTAGTGTTCGCGGTAGAAACACGGATTATTAATTGTTTAAGTTACCTAATAAAATTTTAAAGAAAACTGTTATTTCAGTCTTTTTTTCGAACTTTAATGTTAGTGGTTCAAATGTCAAAAATCCCTTTATTAGGAAAATGGCAAATTTCTTTATTAATGCAAAGGTGACTTGGTTTATCGTTACTGTGACAAACGAAAACACTTTATTTGATGAATCCTTAAAGAAAATTTTAATTAATATCAATCAGGAGAAAAGTTATTGCAAAAATATATGTTGATCCCTAGACACTTTTGATGTGTGTATATATATATGGGCCTGCCAAAGTGACTCTACTCTGCCTGATGCAAAGGATGAGCAGAATCCAAGTTTTCACCATACTCATTGCGAATGCAGACAATACAACAATGCAGCATGGTGACTGACCCACACTATGCATCATTAAGGAGACCTCCGGTCTCGCACTGACTGCGAAGGCGTGCGTAGTACGGCCCCGGTCGAGCCGGTTGTTTTCCTTTTTTTTTAAACTGCTGCCAATTTTTATAGGTCTTTAGCTTGATTGTGTATGCAGTATGTCTAGCATTTGCCTTACACTACTATTTTGTTGGAACGTACCTAATCGTTTTCTGACGGCACAAAGTAATAGCTCAACTACAAAAACTAAAGTAAACCAGAAGCATAAAAATGACTTACTTAGTACTCAAATTGCAGTAGTTTGAAGAGATTTACCGTGGGAGAGCCGTTCTCCGGTAGATGCAGGCCAGGCTCAACCAGTACAATACCATATCCTCACAGAAAAGTGTTTTAAAACGCAAATTTTGAATTGCTTTTCACCGAATTTGTGAAGTTACCGGACTTAGACTAACAACTAATGGTCAATGATAAAATGAATAAATGAAGATTACGAAATGTTAACAAGTAGATATTTACTTTTACCTGTTCGTGATTGAAACTAACTAAAAATTCAACCTTTATTAGTTATTGAGCTTAGGTATTAGGTACTTAAGTAACTAAATGTTGTGGAACTAATTGTAAAAAAGGCATAACTACAAACAGCATAACGCACTAAAACGTAGGTATAATGTGATTGGCCTTCGTTTTTTACGCGTAAGAAACATGTGGGCATATCGGCAGTGTTTTTTCATTTGAGTTTGTTGTCTGTATATTTCCTTTCCCCGATGTTGTAGTTGGATCAAAGTACAACATTAATCTATAAATACGTTTTTTTTATGGAATAGCGGGCAAACGAGCAGGCGTATCACCTGATGGTAAGCGATTACCGCCGCCCATGGACACCCAGAACACCAGAGGCGTCACAAGTGCGTTGCCGGCCTTTGAGGGATGGGGGAGGGTTAGCCGTAATGAAAGCGGCGGTGGCCATCATCCACAAGGTGGCCACCAAGTCAGTGAACCTTAAGGGCCCTTTTGTGAGGGCCCTTAAGGACTCCTCCTCTGCCTTGGCGGGAGTCGTGGAATCCCTCGCGGGGGACGTGGCTCGCCTCCAGTCAGCCAACGATCACCTGACGGGGCAGGTGGCGGAGCTGAGCGCTCAGTTCGCCCAGTTCCGAGCGGAGCGCCCCGCCCCGGCCCCTTCTACGTCGCGGCCGGCCCCGTCTACGCCCCAGCCGGCCCCGTCTGCGTCGCGGCCGGCCCCGTCTACGTCGCGGCCGCCCCCTTCTGCGTCACGGCAGGCCCCGTCTACATCCCAGCCAGCCCCGTCTACGTCGCAGTCTGCCCCTGCTGTCCCCGGAGTATCGGATGAAGTCCTGCAGCAGATGCTGCAGTACATGCTCCATGCGATGGGGAACTTGGTGGACGGGCGGATTGCGGGTCTGGAGGCAAGACTGCCGCCGGCCCCTATTATTCGGCCGCCGCTTGCGGCGCCAAAGTCGAAGGTCGCGTCGGCACCGACCCCTCTTCCCGTGGTGGGGGGTCGCGTGACGTACGCGGCGGCGACGTCGGTGCCGGGCACTGCAGCCGCGCGCAAGACTCAGCAGCGGGCAAAGGCACCGGCCAAGACGGCTGCGCCGCAGCCGAGGCCCAATACGGTGGCAGCGACTGTAGCGGAGATTGCTCCGCTCCCCACTCCAACACCCCTGCCTGGCCCCTCCACATCTGCCCCCTCCAATGAGGGTTGGCAGGTGGTCGGGGGGGAGAAAAAGTCCAAAAAGGCAAAGCAGCGGGCCAATAAGGCTGCCCAAAAGGCGGCCTCTGGCCCGCTGTCGCAATCGGTGGCAAGGGTCACCCCGAAGAAGCCGCGGAAACTGCAGCCACCGAAAACCGTGGCTGTGTTGGTCACGGTGTCACCGGAGGTGGCTAACGGCGGGCTGTCCTACGCGGCCGTCTTTAAGGCGGCCCGGGACTGCCTCGCCCCGGACTTTGCGACGGCAGGGGTCCGACTGCGCCTCGCCCAAACGGGAGCTCGAATTTTAGAGTTCCCTGGGGCTGAAGGCGCTAAGACGGCTGACGCTTTTGCTGAGAAGCTGCGGGAGGTATTTTCGGACACGGATGGTGTCAAGGTCGCCAGGCCTACGAAGTGCGCTGAGTTGCGCATCTCGGGCCTGGACGACTCAGTGACGGCCGATGACGTCCGCGTTGCGGTTCAGGTGAAAACTTGTTGCAGTGCGGACAACATCAAGGTCGGCACCATCCGACCTGGTCCGGGAGGCCTTGGTGCGGCGTGGCTTAGTTGTCCCGTGGCGTCGGCCAAAATTTTGGGAGACGCCGGCAGGCTCCTTGTCGGTTTCGTGAGCGCCAGAGTCACAGTGCTGGCCGCGAGACCGATGAGGTGCTACAAGTGCCTGGACGCGGGACACACTCGCACCAAGTGCCTCAGTTGTTTTGACTGCAGCGGATTGTGTTTCCGCTGCGGTCGACCGGGGCACAGGGCGGCGGAGTGCTCTGCCGCCCCTCACTGCCCTGTGTGTGCGGCGGGCAATAAGCCCGCCAATCACCAGATGGGGCAGGGGGGCTGTAGGCCATCCCGCGCTTCTCAGCAAACATCGGGGGCTAGCCAATCGACCCAGGCCGCCTCCGATGTAATTCGTGCGTCTGCATCGTCGCCCATGGAGGAGGTTGTAGAGACGATCCATTAAAGGCGGCGTGCGCCTTGGCCGGAACACCCCGTGGGATTTGGAGGCGGAAGTACTCGCCGAAGTTTATCGACGGGTGGCTGGATATCGGGCGGAAAGTGGTTTTCGCCCTCCGCCCGAAGAGGTACGCGAATGGCGTGAAGCCGCTCGTCGAGCCACTATGGACAGATGGTCGTTCCGGCTGAAGACACCACGCGCTGGCTTTGCCGCCGTGAAGGCTCTCCAGCCGGTCATCCTCGAGTGGGCAGGACGGCAGCACGGGACCCTTTCCTTCCGACTGACGCAGGTCCTTTCCGGGCACGGTTGCTTCGGGAAGTACCTGCACTCGGTCGCTAGGAGGGAATTGAGTCCCGCCTTCCACCACTGCGACTGCAGTGAGGACTCGGCCCAGCATACGCTGGCGATTTGCCCCGCTTGGGCGTCGCAGCGCCGGGCCCTCACTGCAGTCATCGGAGGGGATCTCTCGCTACCGGCCGTCATACGCTCCATGGCCGGTAGCGACAGCAGTTTTACCGCGGTCGCAACCTTCTGCGAAGATGTAATCTCGCGGAAGGAGGTGGCGGAGAAGGCCCGGGAGGATTACATCAACTCGGACCCAATCCGCCGCCGGCAAACTGGGCGGCGGAGGCGCGCCTATCAGCGCCTCATGCCGCCCTGAGTGTGGCCGCGGGTGGTCGGGACGGGCTTTCCCTTCCATCCACTCTAGTGGCCGCCCGCGAGGAGGCGATGTTACGCGTGTGCCGTACGTCGCCTAAATTGAGAGTTTTCTGGAGACGGTGCCCGCTTCTGTGCGGGCAGGCGCTGGGAGGGATCTGGATGTGTTAATAACAGTAGTTCCCGGGTCCCTCCCATCTCAGGCGCAGAGTGGCACACCGTGTGGTTTTAGTCGGTTTGAGTCCGACACACCGCCCCGCCGCAAGCCCCGGTGGGGTGACGGTCCGAGGAATTTCCACACGTAAAAAAAAAAAGGGTTAGCCGTAATACGTTTACGAGTGTCTTTGATTATAATTGCAGGCCACGTTTAAGTTACTGGATGTTACAATAAAGAAATGGTTATTAATACGGTTTGGAGTTAGGTTTATTAAAAACATTCACTCTAACTAAGCGTTCTACTTAAATTGACGTTTTTAGAATTATTTATTAAATGTGTCGTTTACATATTGTTCAGTCCTCCCACCAATGATAGCGATCACATTTTATGATACTTGAGATGTCTTAGGACCCATAGTAAGCCATTCAATCACTAACCTAATTCATTGGCAAGAAGGCTGAACCACGGCGATTCACCGTGTTCTTAATCTAACTAAATTCATCAAGCACTTACTGGAGTGTGTGGCTTGAGTGTTCTCGGCGTTCCAAGAGATCACTTGGGTAGCTGCTTCTCTGCGTCGTCACACAAACATAAACTCCTAAAGTGCTGTACAACTTCCAAGGTATTCGAATTACAACAAACTCGTATCAGCTATCACGGATATTCGAATTACAACTCACTCGCTTCAGCTATCGCGGAACGCGCCTACAAAACTCGCGAGTCCACGACCTAACACACAACGGTTTATCACTAAAGACCGGGTCGATGGACAATACAATTAGCTTACTGTCAATTAATTACGGTTCTCAAACAATAATCGTCTACCATTCACAACGCGCGTCTTTCAAGTACTTTTTATTAACCTCAAACGTCAAACACGAAAAAAATGACAATCGAAATGTTGCCATTATAATGACGTTCGAAATCCAACACATATCGTTTATGAAACTTTTAGGGTGGTAGTAGGACTAGTAGGTATTAATTGTAAGATCTCTACTCCATGTTGCAGTATATAATAATATGTATCTTGGAAATAATTTATTTGAATATTACCTCCACTAATTGGTATATTTAATGGCGGTCTTGGGAAAAGTGTTGATATAAAAACGGATACTACATCGTACTAAGCGATGGCTTCGATAATTTTTCCTAAATAGTTTAGATTCTCTTTAAAATTTCTCTTTAAAAGGTAGTAGAGCCACGCTGATTTCAGCACGAACGGGCCGGCTCGACCGGGGCGGTACTACCCTCGCACAGAAAATCAACGTAAAATGACAGCATTCGTGCTGTCGTGTTTCGTTGGTGAGTGCGAGACCGGAGGCCCAATTAGTCTAGTCAACAAGTTCCATACTTGTTGACTAGACTAAAAGATGCACAAGCATCACTAGGCCGCCATAGTGTGGGTCACCATGCTGCTTTGTTGCAAAAAAAAAAAAAAAAAAACATACATCTATACAATTAACGTATGTAAATATAAGCCCGTCAGCGGTGTGTACAATAGAAGTTTTCCCTATATGTACCTATTATCATCGTGGTTTGGTTTTTAGCTGAGACACAATTTTCATATAACAGGAAAATTGTTGTAAATAATACTTACACTTTGTTACCATTTATCATATCAGTGTATGACATTTCATTTTTGAAGATAATTGTTGCTCAAAGCCGCAAAAAAAATGTGTCACAGCTAGAAAATGGAATAATCGTGATATTTAAAAAAAAAAATCGTTTCTCTCATTTGACTTGTTGGTGTCTTATCAACAGGGATCGGAATTGGGTGTGTGAAAATGCCTAAAGTTTGCAGCGGGACATAACATAGAGCTGTTACAACCACTTAAGTTAAACTGGTTTTGGATTTTACCGGTTTAGTTTCGGTTTTTTTTACATGTTCCTTACCTTTGAAACACCGAACTATAAACATTTACAAGCTGCTAATACAGTTCTAAATTAATTTTTGTTTTGTACTTTTCCGGTTAAAATTCAGTCTTTTAGTCCCAATTGTTATTTTTCGGTCAAACACAGAATTTTATATATCTGCAAAATGCTAATGCGGTTTTTATTTCTTTTTTTGAAATATATCTTAAGTTAAAAAGTTTTGCTACAGGTTGATGCAAGGAAAACGAACATTTTCGCGTCTTTATATAGTTTTGAAGTCGGCTTTTTTTAAAATTATTAAACCTGCACTGCATCAAAAAATAAACAGGTACTTTAAGTTTGACTACGTTTTCGTAGTAGTACTTTTAAAATGTCTAAAGTGAGGCCAGAATTAATCCAGAGCTGGACTGTGAACAATCAATTGGTACTAACAATACACATACCAATTGTACACATTAGTGTACAATTGGTACACTTGTGCGTGGTGAGGTAATACAGGTAATCTTCAAAATCACATATGCACACTTAAAAATAAGCGTAAGTCCAAAAATAAGCTGGATTCAAATCTGCGACTGACCAAAATATCGAGAATATAACACGTGTTAACTCAACAAGTTGCGCTGAAAGACTGCACCTGTTTATCGGTCGGTTAAAGCAGTGACAGCCACGAGGCGGCGCGGGCGCGCGGAGGAGGAAAGCGGCAGACTGATTTTTTTTTACCTGTTAAATAATGGATTAGCGTGGGCTTTTGTACCGCACACAAAGCCTTTTTTAACATTTGAAGAATATTTATCATTTCTAGGAAAAAAATAATATTATTGCATGTTCCGAACTCTGAATGTGGAAAGTAGTTTACGCACAACTTTCTTGCAATTGAAATAAATGTTTTTAATTTATTTTTTGATGCAGTGCAGGTTTAATAATTTAAAAAAAAGCCGACTTCAAAACTATGTAAAGACGCGAAAATGTTCGTTTTCCTTGCATCAACCTGTAGCAAAACTTTTTAACTTAAGATACATTTCAAAAAAAGAAATTAAAAACGCGTTAGCATTTTGCAGATACATAAAATTCTGTGTTTGACCGACAAAGAACAATTGGGACTAAAAGACTGAATTTTAACCGGAAAAGTACAAAACAAAAATTAATTTAGAACTGTATTAGCAGCTTGTAAATGTTTATAGTTTGGTGTTTCAAAGGTAAGGAACATGTAAAAAAAAAACCGAAACCAAACCGGTAAAATCCAAAACCGGTTTAACTTAAGTGGTTGTAACAGCTCCATGTTATGTCCCGCTGCAAACTTTAGGCATTTTCACACACCCAATTCCGATCCCTACTTATCAAGTTACAGTAACCAAATGTGAGCTCTGTATGTCTTAATAAGAGCTGTTTCCAAATCCCTGCTCGAATCCTGCATTAACTGGAACAAAGACCAATCAATAGTGAGTTTCTCTATAATAGTGCAGAGTTTTCTCAATCCCTCTAGAATTCCAATATGTGATTATGACTCAATGATATACCTACCTAGAGAGCAACAAGAAAAAAAAATTTGAAAACAAAAACATAATTTAATTACTCAAATCAATTAGGTAGGTATATAATATACTAACTGGACCCCGCGGTGTTACCCGCGGTTATTGTCGACCGCGAGTAGCGCCGAGGGGCAAAGCTAGTCTATAAAAAAGTAGCCTAAATTACTCCGTATATCATCATCTACGTATCAGTGAAAGTACCTTCAAAATCGGTCCAGCCGGTCCGAGAACAAACAGACAGACGGACAAAAATTGTAAAAAAAAATATTTTTGTATAATTATGTATTATTATTATTTGTATTATTAATTATGTTCCGTGTAATATTACAAACAGACATTCCAAATTTATTTTTTTGTATAGATAGATGAAGATGAATAATAATATTGTGCGTGCCGTCTGGCCAGAGTTGTACCTATAGTACGCTAGAACCGTCTTTCTAAGGATAGGTCCATGTCCAGCAGTAGACTGTTAAAGATGATGATGATAACCACCTCTATATTTCGATGAAAAAGTCTTAATAAATTCAGAATAGGAAGATAATTTTCCTCGTGAATATTTTTACGTACCTACCTCCTACCTGTGCTGGAAATACCCGAACTTTAGTCGTTTAAGGATTAATAAAATTAACAAATGAGTCAGTGTATTAAACAGCTTAGATATATATGTACATACCTAAATGTATGCGAACTGATAAAGCAATAGAGATATAGGTAACATGATAAGCTTGAAATAAGTAAAATGTAATGCAAGTGACTATTTTAAACGAAATTATTGGAGCAAAAAATATCATTAGTTTTATGACACCTCGTTATATTTATAATATTTGTTAGAAAGATACTGGTTATCAAAGCAAGTGTCTAAGATTTTTATACGACCCATTTATTTACGGCTCAAGATTAAAATTCAAATCAGTACTATCAATTATATTACTACCTATTGGAACTCAATCTTGTAAACCTATGATTAAGAATGGAGTACAATCGAATGTACCTTTAGTGGAAGTTTTTAAAATGATATCAAGCTCATCAATAACCTATAATAGTCCACTGCTGGACATAGGCCTCTCTTTAGAAAAGAGGTTTTCGCCTACTATACAGTCTATACCACGTTTACCAGACGGCTTGGTAGTTTGTAACCTTTTATATCTATATCTATATTATATATAAAAGCGAAATACCACTCACTTATTAATCACGAAATCTCAGAAACTATAACAACTACAAACTTGAAATTTAACAGGTAGGCTCCTTATAGGGTGTAGACATCCGCTAAGAACGGATTTTACGAAACTCCACCCCTAAGGGGGTAAAACGGGGGTTGGACGTTTGTATGAAAGTCCTATGTTTTTTAACTAAGAGACTTGAAATTTAAAATGTATAATCTATAGACAGTTTGGAGGTGCACTAATAATGTATCTTTAGAAATAAACCCCCTTTTGGGGTTAAAACGGGGGATGGTAGTTTGGACGCAAACGAGGTTGCTTGGGTCAGCTAGTGTGATATAAATAAATAAAAGATAGAATTATTGTTACACTAATATATTTAAATATAATTATAAATTCTCAAAATTTAAAAAAACCCCCCAACATAATAACCTGAGTTCCCTTTAAAAGTAAAAAACACGTTATGCGCTTTCATTTGAGACCCCACACGATGATATTTTTGCAGACATTCGGTTATCCTTCCCTACTTTCACCCCCATAACTTTTAAACGGCTCAACCGATTTTCATGAAACATGTCTAAGAACACTCGCACGTAACTCACCTTTCATACAAAAAAAAACTAAATTGAAATAGCTTCATCCGTTCGGGAGCTACGGTGCCACAGACAGACAGACAGACACGTGAAACTTATAACACCCCTCTTTTTGGTCGGGGGTTCAAAAGAAAGAGTGTTCCGACAACTTATAATAACAGAGTCGCGGGTATTTCGTCGCAGGGTTTAATAAATTGGGGTCGCACACGGGATAGGACGTGCCTGTGGTGGCCTTCGTCGGTGACTGCACGTTTGGCCTAGTGGTTTAACGGTCACCACGCCGTTTCCTACTTCGCCAAGTGTCGTGGGTATCGTCATATCCCACGTAGGACAACACTTGATCCACAAATTGTTGTTCTGAGTCTGGGTGTTCTTTGTGTCCGTTTCATGTATGTTTGTAAAGTCCCCCGCGACACAGGATTTATTCCTAGTGTGGGGGTTGTCTTTTAAAAGAAAAAAAAATGCCCGACGACGGCAGTTCGCTAGTGGCTGGTAGTAAGTTCGTACCAAGAATGAAAAAATTGAAAATACCTACAGCAATTTAATACGTACACATAAATAGTGATGTACCTAGCAACTCGACTAAATAACTTGCATACGCTTAAATGAAATAATCGATTATTTACAAGTTATTGTACAATATTTCTACCACGTTACAAGTTTCTTTCAAGTTTGCTCCCTCTCAGCTCTTACAACACTCACGCCACGTTGAATACGCGTGGTGACAATTTCTTAATACGTCATCACTCGAATAAAATAAGTAGGTATTAAATTCAACTATACTTTTATGTTACAGGATCGACAACAAACGTTACCCTTGAAGAAACCTGAGCAAGTGGCTGAAGTAACTAGCAATAATCATGCTCCCCCAAAGAGAGAAGCTACTGATAACCCGCCTCCACCACCACCGGTGAGAATAAACCATATTACTGTTTTTTACAAGCTTTTTATTAACTTGCAATGTATGTATGTATGCTTGTATGTTCGGGTGAAATCTTGCAACTCAATTTTGAAGCAGACATCTTCATCTTCAACCGATTTTGCTGTAATGTTGCAAGCATATGTATACAGCGTGACAATACAATATTATAACGACATGGAGCTGATCTGATGCTGGAGCTGGAAGGTGGCCATAGGAACTCTGTAAAGA
Source organism: Diaphora mendica (assembly GCA_949125395.1). Lineage (NCBI taxonomy): Eukaryota > Metazoa > Arthropoda > Insecta > Lepidoptera > Erebidae > Diaphora > Diaphora mendica. The sequence goes on along the minus strand of OX421310.1, from coordinate 33,909,899 downwards.
AACGTCGCAACATCATCGAGTTTGGACTCGTTTGATTAGCCTTCAGGCATTCCAGTAAAAGCTTGTTTTTAAAAAGCTTTTTAATTTAATTTATTATAACTACAATTTTACTGACGGTAGTCGATGTATTTATCACGCTCTCCAATGTCGATAGCGCAAAAAAACTGTCAGAGCATTGAAAGTTTTAAATAATCCATCTACTAAAACGTCTATCAACTAAATGTAATACATATACCTACTGTTAATCCTATTCTCTATTTAATCGGTCAGGAAGATCCAGTACCTAATAAAATAAAACTACAAAGGATTGCAAATCTTCAATATCACTGATGACTGCATCAATTGTATTATGAGATCATTCTTCAGAAAAATCTAGAAATTTTTAGCCCGAACAACTTAAATCTACAAACCTGTTGCAATGGATTATGTGGCATAATATGCCACATTATGCACATCGCATACCTACACATGTAGATATTGAACTTACAATCATGAGGTCGGGGTGCACTTGTTATTTGGAGTCAAGATCACAGCCAACATAATAATGAACTTGTATGACATAAATGTATATTAAATACTTTATACTGTTACTAGCTGTTGCACGCGGCTCCGTCCGCGTGTATGTCGGTTATCGCGGCAAATAGTAGCCTATGTGTTATTCTGATGTATAACTTGTATAAGCTATGTTACTGTAAAGTTTCATCCAAATCCGTTTATTGGTTTAGAAGTAACAAACATACACACTCACAAACTTTCGCCTTTATAATATTAGTGTGATTAGATTATTTTCTAATTTCAGGAATTACATTTGCAGAAATATTTTGTAAAAATATAATATTATGCTCAACATGTCGTCTATTCAAAGTCGCCAAAGCTCACATTCAGTGGCATTCTGAAACTGGTGTGAGCCTTAGGCGGACTATGCTCTGGCACGTACTTGAGTGTTACCATGGCCTCCTAGAAAATCTGGGGAGTGAGAGAACTAGTCCTGAGGGAGACACTTAATGACAAACAAACAGATCTGCCTAATAAACTGGATCTTATATTACGATTCTGTGATATACAAAATTATGTAGCAATGTTAAAATAAAATAAATCATCAACGTAAAGTATTCTCAAAAATAATTTTATTCCATGCGCGTGCATGAGATCATATCATTTTAGTGGGTACTTTTTTCATTATAATATTAAATAAATAAGTATTTCAGACATTTCACACACAACGCCATCTAACTTCAAACTAAGCAGAGCTTGTATTATGATAGCTAAATCGACTGATAGAATACTTATATACTTTTTTTGTAAATACATACATATTATACACAAAACGCCCAAACTCCGAAACAAATATTTGCAGATCATACAAACATTTGGTCCGACCCGGGAATCGAACCCGAGACCTGAAGCACAGCAGTCGCATACGCTACCACTGCGCCACCGAGGCAGTCATTATAAAATGTATTTAACAAAACTCATTTATTTTCCAGATGCCTGCTACAAATGGACACCAAAATGGAAATCATAAAGTTTTAGATATTCAGAAAACTATCACGAAGTCATCTATTGCAGATACCATGACAAATTCAAATGTTAGAAAAAATGGTACTATAACGAGAACTCCGACTCCAGATTATAATAAGAAAACTGAACCAATTTCTCAGATAAAGAGTATTAAAGACGAAAAAGTGGAACTGGAATCACTAGAATCTTATAAACTAAAAAATCCGTCCAATGTACCACCAAAACCACCTTCCAATTATTTTGTGAAAGCACCAAATGGCACAGCTACTATGAAGAAACATTCTCGGCCAGTGTCTGTAACGATAGGTGAATACGCTTACGGTGGTGGTAGAAGAGAACCGACGAAGTTGGACTTCCTTAACGGAGAGAAACCTAACGGTCTACGTGATGCTGACGATGATGTTTCGATATCAAATAGGCTGCAATCAGAACTAGCTTTAACTCTTTCTAGATCTAATTTACGTAAGAAAACTGAAGCTTTAGTAAGTATTGGTACCATGATTTTATTAAAATGAATATATTTCAACGCAACGACATGCATAGATCGTCATTAGGTATATTGGATGAGTAAAAATATTTATGAAACTAATTCCTTAGGTTTATTTAAAACATTTATTTCTTACGGCCATAAATTGAGTAGGTAAATTGGAAGGAATTTGTAAAATCGCATTAAATTTAATTGGGTTAGAACATCTTATATTTTAATAGACTTAACTTGTTTCGAAATCAAAATAAAGAAGAGCTTTTATAGAAAAGATAACTTATCGATTTAAGATAGCTCTATAATAATTACTTAAAGACAATAACTCTTTAGTTTAATTTTTTTCTTACTTCCATTACAAGCAGTGTAATAAGTATATTTTAGATGTCACCAGTAGGTACCTTTAATAATCATATTTGCCCATAAAGTAAGTTATTTGTTGACATAGTAGCTATAGTCTATTCAACTTCCTCTGAGACAAAAGGTAAACAAACCAGAAAAAGGTTCTTTAATAGGTCAAATTTTATATGCATCTGGAATCAATAAAAAAAGTGACATTTTCTTTCTTTTTCTTGGAAAATGCCAAACTGTGCCGATGTCAACAATTTTGCCAGTGTCAAGTACAACGGAAATACGTGTGCAAAATAAAATAATTGCAACTGTCCAAATTTTCCGAGTTCACAGTGGACTGACTAAAAAGTGACATTAAAAACACCTAAAACTGTAGCTGTTCCCAAACTTTGAAAGTATTGTAACACTACTAAATGGAAGAGTAGTGATAAGGCAAATAATTTACGTACAAATGTGAAATTTTGAATTAGTTTGGTTACATCGGCCATGTTTACTCTCGATCAACTCGTTTGAGAAACATTGGTTTCTTTGTCTACCTTTTGTCTCAGAGGAAATTGAATAGGGTATAGTGCTTCTAATTTATTTATGTCCAATAGGCAGATACAATTTAAACTCACTTACGCGCTTCTAAAGCCTTAGGTACCTAAATACAATTAATAAGTACCTATTACAATACCCTGTCCGAGTACCAATTTATTCGTCACAAATTGTTAGTACTGTTTGTCATTCTTCCTATAGAACCTAAACCTTTTTAATAAAACCATTTTAAGTAGGTAGAGTTTAATCAAGGATCAAACGTGAAGTATGGGCTATATAGCCTATATATATATTGATAATATTTCTTTACAAATTGTGCATTCTTTCCAGAATCAAAGCATTATTAAAAGAAGTTGTAACTCACACGAAGACAGTGATTCGTCCATAGATAAAAATTTTCACGCCAGATATGGCAATAACTTGTTACCATTGCCACCGTGCGTATCAATCCCCAAAGTTGCAGTTTCAAAAATAAAGCCTTGAACCAGACCTTCTTTCTTGATGACCAGATGTAATATATTTAGGTAGATGAAATTCGGCGTTAAAATTAAAGCACATAAATGTTTTGAGTACCTACTATCAAGTGCACTTTATAATATCTAAGACAAGAAATGCATGATTTCACTTATATTACTAACAACTATTTTTCGGGTGGTGGTGATTGTATAACCACAAATCACTTTTGAAATATTAACCAATAAATTGTTTACATATTATTGATTTCATCCACAGCTTTTAACAGTCCACTGCTTGACACAAGCCTCTCAGATTTGTTTCAAGTTTTTTTTTCTTTTTGCTGTGTTGTTATTTACTAATGAGTAATGACAAATATATGTAAACACATTTGGATGTAATCTTACGGTATTTATAATTTTCTATTGTTCTGCTTTATTCAATTCTTACATGACTGCCAAGAAAGGGTTATGTTTTATTATTTGGATTCTCAATATAAATAGCAGTAGATATCTATCAACAGAACCAATAGTCCCTAGGGACTCTTATATACATAAATACTCAAAGGTTTACTTAATGCCAAATATACTTAATGGTAATCCACGTTACGGAACAGAGCGCCGCGCCGAGCACTTTATACCCTATTCAACTTCCTCTGAGATAAAAGGTAAACAAAGAAACCAATGTTTCTCAAACGAGTTGATCGAGAGTAAAGATGGCCGGTGTAACCAAACTAATTACAAAATTTCACATTTCTACGTAAATTATTTGCCTTATCACTACTCTTCAATTTAGTAGTGTTATAATACGTTCAAAGTTTGGGAACAGCTACAGTTTTAGGTGTTTTTAATGTCATTTTTAGTCTGTCAACTGTGAACAGTGTGACAGTTGCAATTATTTTATTTTTTAACACGTATTTCCGTTGTACTTGACACTGGCAGTATTGTCGACATCGGCACAGTTTGTTGCCATTTTCCAAGAAAAAGAAAGAAAATGTCATTTTTTATTGTTGATTATATAGATGCATATAAAATTTGACCTATTAAAGAACCTTTTCCTGGTTTGTTTACCTTTTGTCTCAGAGAAAGTTGAATAGACTATAGTATTTAAATAGGAAAATTGGGTATTCAATAACGTACCAAACTTTGGTGAGATGGGAAAGCAATGGAAAGTGAAATTGCTCGTACGGACAGATTGAAGAGTAGGTATGAGCAATAATTTTGAGCTCTCTAACCGTAACAGAATCAGTGTATAGGAAACATTTTAAATTTTAACTGTTGTCTATAGATATGATTAAGTATAAGTTGCCAAGTCTTATTATCTTTCGTCCTCACAGTTATTTTAGTTATATTTTTCATAATCTATACTAATATTATAAAGCTGAAGAGTTTATTTGTTTGAACGCGCTAATCTCAAGAACCGCTGGTCCGATTTGAAAAAATATTTCAGTGTTGGATAGTACAAAATTATCGAGGAAGGCTATATATCATCACGCTAAGACCAATAGGAGCGGAGCACCAATGAAGAATGTTACAAAAACGGGGGGGAAATTTTACGCTACGGGCAATAGGAGACGTAAACGATGTTGCGTGGGTCAGCTAGTATAATAATAAGATGATTTAGCAATATATGCCGCTTAGGTATACGCTGCCGCTGGTTTATGTATCCATTTAAGCGTAATACGCCCACCTATACAAAGTTTCTAAAATTAATAATCTTCCTTGCTTTATATGATCTAGTGGCGACTCTAATCTATCTATATAGAGTAAGGTGATTGACTGACTGACTGACATACCCAGAGATCAACGCACAGCCCAAACCGCTGAAGCTAGAATCCTAAAATTTTGCATGTAGGTTCTTTATATAACGTAAGTGAACACTAAGAAAGGAGTTTTTGAAATTCCACCCCTAAGGGGGTGAATCAGGGGATGAAAGTCTGCGTGAGCGAAGCCGCGTGTAAAAGCTAGTACTGAATTGCTACTTGACTATTGTTGCAATAAAATATAAAATAAATTGAATATGGTAGCTTATAAAATAAAAATTTTAACAAATTGTGTAATGCTAGTATTTTTTTCTATTAAATATTTTTGCGTTTTTTTTTATCTGTTGATTAAAAAGCCGAAACGCGCCGGCCATATTTCCTGTAGTATGTGACGTCACACTTTACAAACAAAAAATATTACCGCTGTCTATTTTCATCCTTTAGCTGTTATGTATTCATATTCACAAATTCGGTCGAATACCTATCTAAATCTTAATACACACATCAAAAGTGTCTAGGGATCAACATATGTGTCTAGGGATCAACATATATTTTTGCAATAACTTTTCTCCTGATTGATATTAATTAAAATTTTCTTTAAGGATTCATCAAATAAAGTGTTTTCGTTTGTCACAGTAACGGTAAACCAAGTCACCTTTGCATTAATAAAGAAATTTGCCATTTTCCTAATAAAGGGATTTTTGACATTTGAACCACTAACATTAAAGTTCGAAAAAAAGACTGAAATAACAGTTTTCTTTAAAATTTTATTAGGTAACTTAAACAATTAATAATCCGTGTTTCTACCGCGAACACTAACAACACGTTTGGTTTGGCATACTCAAAATGAGTTCATCCAAATCACGCTGTGGAATGGCCGCCCATGTTCGTTGCAACAACAAAAAAAGGTCTTCTTGCCACTGGATACCCTCCATATTCGGCAGAGCTCTTCTCTGTAGCATATCCCATGCATGCTCAATCGGGTTCAAGTCTGGCGACTGAGCAGGCCAGGGCCAAAGCCACATCTCAATCTCAAGAAATCCGCATAAAAATGCTTGATCCCTAGACACTTTTGATGTGTGTATATATAAATCTCGTGTCACAATGTTTGTCCTCAATGGACTCCTAAACCACTTAACCGATTATAATAAAATTTGCACACCATGTGCAGTTCGATCCAAATTGAGAGATATGATAGTTTAAATCAAAAATTATAGTCGCAATTTTAATTTATTGCTAATTATTGTATATAAATATGGCGGTACAAAGTTCACAATGTCACGTGACTGATTGTTTTCGCGCTACATTTGAAATCTATACTAATACTAGCTGATCCAGAAAACTTTGTTTTGTCATAAAAAAATAAAATAGATGTTGGTCTTGTGACACGAGAATTTTATATATAAGATTATAAAGCTGCAGAGTTTGTTTGTTTGTTTGAACGCGCTAATCTCAGGAACTACTGGTCCGATTTGAAAAATTCTTTCAGTGTTGGATAGTCCATTTATCGAGGAAGACTATAGGCTATATTTTATATTCAAAAAATTTAGGGATCCGTAAGAAAATTGCTATTTTGTAACCCAAGGTGTGAAATGGAAAACCTATTTTTGCGTGCGCTGCAAAGACTATTGACAATAGAACAAAATAATGTATTACGGGTTTGTAGGGCCCATTAAGATCTACAAAAAAGTCCGCGAGAGCATATATCTAACTATCATGGTTTAGTTACAATAACCGCTTTTGTGTTCAAAGAAATTATTAAATCGTCTGTAGAAAGAAACTACGTTAAATGTGTATCGTAATATTAATCCTTATCCAAATTAAGCATTATGTTATCAAGGGTATTTATGTAGAAGTAAAACAGTTTTTGTTTCATCCCAATCGGACATTTCGTTTAGAAGTTATCACGAGTATAAGACGCTAAGAGTTGGTACCTAATAATGAGTTATTTGCCAAAGAGTTTTTATCAACATAATACCTAATATTAATCTTTATCCAAATAAATGTGTTGTTGATTATGAGTATTAGATCTTAGATCTTGTAGATGTTGTAGATTATACTCCTCCCCTTCCTCCCGGACCGCTGCAGGGTGCAGACGTGTTTAAGAGAAATTCTTTGTGATTTTTAATTAAATAAATGATTTAAAAGTGATTGTTAAATCAATTCAGTGAATAGGAGTGCATACATCCATAGGAGTTCATTGAATCTACGGTCAACGCAATAACCTCCACTGACCACTGTGAGCCTGGTACAAGACCTGCCTGCATTGGCTGTGAAGTCTCCGCCCTCACCAGCGCTCGCGCACCTGCTCCGCCCTGGTCACGCCCTCCGGCTGAACGGTTCCGCCCTCAATCGCCATAGTGTCTACGAATCGATTCTACCTCCTTGAAGATCTGTTATCCTTGTGTTTTTGTGACAACGTAACATCATTGGGCACAGCTTGGTGAGAGGTATTTTTAATAAACTAAATGAAACTTATAATGATTAAACTATAGATTCGCTATTGCTATAACTAAACAAAAACTAAACTCGCCTAATATACTTAAAAGCATATCTGTTGGCTTGTGCCCCCTCGAGGGTTCATTATCGGATTCTCCACGCCTGTGATTGGTGTATTTCTCATCTGTATTTTTTTTTTATCGACTTGTGACATTCCGTGAATTGTGAGGTGTGTATTGTAGTATATTCTCACTTAACATGCCACTTAAACGTACGCCACCGCCTATGCACGACTCGGCCCCGAATTTATCGAGTGTTGACACCGATGGGTCTGAACAAGATGATTCCAGTCTAAACGTAACTTACCGTCCCAAGCGAAAATGGAAGGAATACACTAATAGTGAATTGATGTCAAGTATTGATGACCTTAAACTAATGATTTCTTCTTCGGAACTAAAACAGGAACAGAGATTTGAACTTTTGCAGTCCGTGATTTCCGATTTAAAGGAACAAACGCTTGAACTCCGTAAGACTGTTAGTTTTTTATCAGACCAGTATGATGAAGTAAAGAAAAAACTTGACGATATGGAGGTGGAGAAAAGAAATAGCAACATATATATTAAAACTTTGGAGACGAAAATTGAGTTCTTGGAAGGTACTACCCGCAAGACAAGTATTGAATTAGGGAATGTTCCTCACCAACAGTACGAGTCGAAAGACAACCTAGCTGAGATAGTACAGGAGGTGGGTGCCGCATTAAACATAACTATCCAAAAATCGGAAATCAAAGACGTTTTTCGTTTAAAAACCAAAAAAACCAATACTCCTCCAATAATAGTGCATTTTACATCGGTACTTACAAAGGAAAAGCTCCTGGACAAGATGAAGAAGTATAAAAAGGATAAAGGGATTAATTATCTTAAAACTTCGGAGATCAAACTTAAAGGACCCAGCTTACCAATATACATATCTGACAGCTTAACACCACGAACCAAAAGACTATATGCGCTTGCTCGGGAGTTTGCGCGGACAAATGAATATAAATTTTGCTGGACCTCGCATGGCCATGTTTATCTGAACAAACAGGAGGGCTCTAAATCGGTTCGTGTTGATTCCGAGTCTGATTTGGGGCCCCTGAGGTCTGCTGTATGACTGTTCCTTTTGTTTTCAATGCTGGTGTGCGCTATTCATTTTGTAATTGTTTGCATGATTTATTGTATTTCCACTACTATGCACTACAAAATGTACATTTTAAGCTATTATAACATAGTCAAAATAGTATTGTACCCCTATTCATTGGGATTAGTAATGTATAATCATAATCATACCGCATTGAGCACGTTTTGTTTAAGTAATTTTCCGTTATATTGTAAAGCTATGAAACCTTGTAATTTTATGTCAACTACACAATCACATGCGCACTCTCATTTCACTTGTTCACACCAAAACATTATACTACCAATACTTACACTTTTTCACTATCGCACACTCAAGTCAAATACACTTCTAAACATCAACTATACATCATTTACATTTCTCTACTCCTTCAACCAATTTCAACTATACAACACTAGGGTTGAACAAAATACTCAAAATTACACACTTATTTATTGCATTAGTTACAAATTATTACACTTATATGGGATATATGTAGTGGGCGGAGAATATTGCTCTGTGGACCAATTCATAAATATCTCCATTACACCTAGTTTACGTAAAATACAGACCCTATCTTGGAAAATTCGATCATACACGTGAAATAATTACGGACCTTGATGACCTACGCATTGCTGACTCAGCAACCTGTAATATAGACAATATAAAAAATATAATAACAAGACCTAGCTCTCGCATAAAGATATTTCACCAAAACATTCGAAGTATTTCGCGTAATACACCTGGTTTAGTAACTTTACTTGATAGGTCACAAATAGAATGGGATCTCATTATCCTCACCGAATGTTGGCTACCGCGAACCCACTATATACCGGTTATGGAAGGGTATAACTTTTCTGTAACTAAAAATAACATTACTCAAAATGAGGGAATTGTTGTATACTATAAGAATAATATTACCGTAACTGTTGAAGAACCACCTATTTCTGAATGTAACTGCATTATGTTAAAAATAAATAATAGTATCACAGTCCTTGCTATCTATAGGCCCGCTGGTTATAAACACCCAAATAACTTTCTACAATCGCTCAATATGTTTCTTCTTACAATTTCTAAACATCCTAATATAGCGTTGGTGGGTGATATAAATATTGATATTTCCCAGAACAATTCCGACCCTAACTATTCCACTTACCTTAACCTTTTAGCATCACACGGAATGTTACCAGCGCATACTATACCCACTCACAATAAAACTTGTTTAGACCATGTTATATTAAAAACGTGTCTCACAGCTTCTTGTTACGTCGCAGAAACCTCTATCACTGATCACGATTCCTTAATATTAACATTTGATAGAAAAATTCCACAAGACGTAATCCATAAAATTAGAAAACGCATTGACTACGACACTTTGGATAAAGACATGACAAACATAAATTTTACTGACATTTATTTAAAAACAGATGCTAATGTTGCTGCCTCCCTATTGATCACACTTCTTAACGATACTATAAATAAAAATACTAAAACAACCAAAGTATCTAATCGTAAAGTAGTTCGTAAGCCCTGGTTAACACCTGGACTGTTGAAATGTATGAGAAACCGAGATAAGTTACACCAAAAAGCCAAAAAACACCCTGACAATGAAATTATAGTTACTACATACAAGAGATATAGAAATTTTACCAATGAATTACTCAAAAAAGTCAAAATAGAATACGACAAGAATGAAATAAAAATAGCTTCCAAGGCAGGTAATAAAAAATTATGGAGCACAATCAAATCAATTACTCATACCACCAAGCAACATAGCCAGGCAAGCGAACTATTAGATAATATATGCCCATCTGCATCAATAAACAGAGTCAATACGTTCTTTACCAACATTGGTAAGAATCTATCAGAATCTTGCCCTCCCATTGATAATTATAATTTACCGCCACTAAAATCATTTCCAAATTCATTTGTGCTGCTTTCGACGGATAGTGCTGAGATTGAGTCTCTTATTCTTAATTTGAGGAATGATTGCGCTGGCGGAGGTGACAATATTTCACCCACATTCCTTAAGAGATACATAGAGATTCTAGTCCCTGTACTCACATATATATTTAACCTTGCTTTTAATACTGGTAAATTTCCTAATGTTTTCAAATTAGCAGAAGTTCATCCAATTCATAAGAGTGGGGACAGGGACCGGGTTGATAACTACAGGCCAATTTCTATACTCCCAACTTTATCCAAAATTCTGGAAAGGATCATTAACAATCGTCTCATCAAATATTTGGAGTCAAACTCACTACTGTCGCCCTCACAATACGGATTTCGACGTGGGCTTTCGACTAGCGATGCTGTACACGATCTAACTGATTTTATAGTAACGGGACTGGACAATAGCAAAAAGGTTATTGCAATATTTATAGACTTAGCCAAGGCTTTCGACACGGTTTCTGTCCCGCTCTTGTTGCGGAAATTGGAGAGACTCGGAATAAGAGACATCCAACTAGATTTATTATCCGACTACCTCACGAACAGATTCCAACGGGTTAAGATAGGCGATTGTGTCAGTTCCGGTCTCCCTATTGAGCATGGGGTTCCACAGGGGAGTATCCTTGGTCCTACATTGTTCCTGACATACATAAATGACCTTTGCGATCTTTGCATACCTGGCGGGAGGATCATTACTTTTGCCGATGACACAGTTCTTTTGCTTGAGGCGGACTCGTGGCGGGAAGTTTTCAATCAGGCGCAAAATGGACTCAACTTGGTATTATCTTGGCTTAGATATAATAAATTAACACTCAACGTTAATAAAACGAAATATATAACTTTTTCTCTAAACACTCAAAATTTACCCCTATCTGACCTACTCTCGCTAAGGGCTCATTACTGTGCAAATGTACCTTCTAGGGCATGTACTTGTCCTAAAATTACAAAAACGAATACCATCAAGTACTTAGGTATAATTGTAGACAGCAAACTTAACTTCCATTCCCACATAGATTTACTTACATCTAGATTACGGAAATTAATTTTTATTTTTAAAAATCTACGCCATGTGACCGAGTTTAACACTATAAAAACTGTTTACTATGCCCTGTGCCAATCTGTGTTAACATATTGTATAACGATTTGGGGCGGAGCACATAAAACTGTCATGCTCAATCTTGAGAGGTCCCAAAGAGCAATACTAAAAGTAAGTAAATTTCTACCATTTTACTACCCAACTAAGGATCTATACGAATGTTGCGGGTTGTTGTCGGTTCGCCAGCTCTTTATTTTGAATATAATGCTTCGAAGGCACTCATATCTTCAGTATGAACCTAGTATTACTACGAATAAAAGACGAAAGTATGCAGTGTGCCCAAGTGGACGATTTAGAACTACTTTTTCACAAAGACACTACGAATTTCTTGGATCCCACCTATATAACAAAATTAATCGAATTTTATCAATATATCCCCTAACTAGACATCAATGCAAGATGGTAATATCTGAATGGCTGCAATCCTTGGATTATGAGAAAACTGAGCAGTTGTTGGTTATACCTTCATAATGACACACTATATACAGACAACACCATATCCTCACACCCGCCTCATATACACACACCTCACATGCACACACCTCACATACACACACCTCACATACACGCACCTCACATACACAGACACAAACATTTTCTCACACACATACGTAGCTCACGCACTCCACAATCACACAGCCACTCTATTCAGACACATATACAAACGTGCATGCTGTACTCCTTTCTTTTACATTTTACTGGCTTTATTTACTGCTTTACGTAAAATTCAACATGTTCGGGATGGGGCCTGGAGGTCTGTAACACAGGGGTCACCCTAGTATAGACTCCAGTCTCTCACAAAAGGACGCTTTTTGTAATTTATTGTATTTACTGTATGTAACTTCTTTTGTGTTGAGAGAAATAAATAAAGCATTATTATTATTATTATTATTACTCTTCTGAGTATAATAAATACATGTATACTAATATATAAAGCTGAAGAGTTTGTTTGTTTGTTTGAACGCGCTAATTTCAGGAACTACTTTTCCGAATTGGAAAACTTATTTCAGTGTTAGATAGCCCATTTATCGAGGAAGGCTATAGGCTATATATCATCACGCTAAGCCCAATAGGAGCGGAGCACCAATGAAGAATGTTTCAAAAACGGGGGAAAATTATTACGCTACGGGCAATAGGAGACGCAAACGACGTTGCGTGGGTCAGCTAGTTAATTGTAAAAACATGATTTTTAAAACACTTATAAAAAAAATTACATGTAGCCAATTATGTTTAAAAATAATAATAGGAAATTTACATGTAGCCAATTATGTTTAAAAAGAATAATAGGTATAAAAATAATAATATGTAGGTAGGTATATTATGTATTTGCTGTTTTATTTTCATAAGTTTGTTTTACTTCCAGGCAGACACCAGCCGATGAAGATACAAGGAAAGGCACATTAAATCAATAGTTTTCTTTAAATTAGACGTCTAGTGAAAGATAGAACTTTTTGGCTAAAATTTAAATAGTCGACCAAAGTTAGTTAGGTATTTAATTTATGAGTTTATAAAATTGTATCAATATTATTTGTAGTGCCACGTCTGAAATAAGTATGGATTTTGAAATCACAATTACGCGTACGAATATATAATGTAATTAATTTTAATAACTGTAAGTAGTACTTAACCATACCTATCCCATAAATTGTGTTATTAATATGTTTTATGTTTTGATTTATTGAGGTTAGTACCTATATCAAAATATTATAATATACTTATCTGTGGAACGCCTAAGTCATAATAAAATCTGGTGTAATTTTTTTTTTTTTTTAATCGGCTTTAGCCTTCTACAATATGGATGAACTTCGATTTTTTACGTGGAGCGACTGCCATCCCGACCTCCCCAATGCAAGTGCTAAGCAAGCAGGCATGATGGCACTAACCAAGAACCACTAAAATAATGTATCCCACCAAAAACATTTTCATGTAAAATGTCGCCAAGACGACTGCATACCCTGTGAAAAAGATATCAGATCTCATGTAGTGCCAAGGTTCTGAATCTACACGCCCTAACTCTACCAACCCTAACTTCATAAACTCTACATCTCAGTAAAAATGTATGGCTTCGCCGTTTCGCTACCACACCGTCACAAAGGAGAAACGAACGCCTTTTGTGTTTGCAAATATCTAGTTTCTGAAGTAATGTGTTATACGAATATTTAGTTTCTTAAGTGACGAAACAGCCAAGCCATACATTTTTACTGAGATGTAGAGTTTATGAAGTAAGGGTTGGTAGAGTTAGGGCGTGTAGATTCAGAACCTTGGCACTACATGAGATCTGATATCTTTTTCACAGGGTATGCAGTCGTCTTGGCGACATTTTACATGAAAATGTTTTTGGTGGGATTTAATTTCTTTTTGTAAGTTGCTTAAGGCAGTTTTTTTTATCTTTTTTTGGGCTGCATTTCTTGTACATCTTCTTTCTTCTTTTGAAAAAGTACGTGTACCAAAAATAAAACCTCTAGCATAAACATTTGTGAAAGTCTCATACAAACTTCCACCCCCCAAATTTGGGGGTTGGGGGGCAAAAGTAACAGGTTTATGAATTTTTCTGTTGTTTGTATACTAAACTTAGTTTACATACCAAATCTCAGCTTTCTAGCACTTCAGGAAGTACCCTAACAGTTTTGATGATCATCAGTGTGTCAGTGACGAAATCGGTGTTTTTCAGGTATCAATAAAATCTAAAGTATTGGAGCTATGCAATTGAAACTTTGTATGTTTCATTAGTCTATTGGTCACATCATATCCTGAGAATTTGAACTATCTGGTATATCGGGAACCAAAGTTATGAGGGTTCAAAAAAACGACGAAACGCTTCGAGAAAAGGTAGTTAGTGCCCTTGCGCTTCGCTTGGCTCGTCTTGGCGGGGGCACGACTGTGCCCCCAGATTTATCTGATGAAATTATGTATAGATATAAAAATCGTCCCTATTTATTTTCATACTTAGAGCGAGAAATAGTTAATTAAGAAAAATAAAGTACAAAATACCTATAGCAATCCGCCATGTTAAGTTGAACACCGATCAGAGCGAGTTATGTAAACGTATAAGTAAAGGTCATTTTGTTTGGATATATTCGACGATTACTTTATTACTTTACTGTATAAGTGCTATTATTGACACTAGTTGACAAATGGTGACGTCACGTCTACGGCGTTTACGGCGTGACTGCACGTTTGGCCTGGTGGTTTAACGGTCACCACGCCGTTTCCTACTTCGTCAAGTGTCGTGGGTTCAAATCCCACGTAGGACTACACTTTGTGTGATCCACAAATTGTTGTTCTGAGTCTGGGTGTTCTTTGTGTCCGTTTCATGTATGCTTGTAAAATCCCCCACGACACAGAATTTATTCCTAGTGCCGACTAGTGCGGGAGTTGTCTCCTTAAAAAAAAAAAAAACAAGCCGACGCCATGACAACACCGAGCGTTTTGGCGTGAATTTTAAACTTTAAATTTGGACCGCATTTTTTCCTACTAAAACTTTATTTTTTGTTGAACTATGATTGTTTTTGACAGGTGATACTTCCGAATATCATAAAACAGTTTTTCAAAATTAGTCATCATGCTTCGTAACGATTACCAAAGAAGTTCGTATGTCAAATTGTCAACCAAGATAGACAGCTTAACCAGCTCTCCGAGGCACGCAGAGGTTAAGAACGGTCACCCGTGCATACACTAACCTGGCTAGGATTGCTTGCTTGGTTACGACTGCACCACGATTCGGTCTATCATTTTTTTTTCCTTTTATTTATCATATAAACAATTATACAGGATTTAAATAAGATACATAACACGATAAACCTCTAGGGTTTGTGTTGTGTTACACAGATAATCAGTATCGTATAAATATATTTACAATGTTTTTACACAATCTGTAAGCGTGTTATATCAACACGAGAGCCAGATACATGCCTCCCAAATGGGATCAATTACATCTAAAAAGATTAGAACTGTTGTCTAAGAAAAATACCTTTAATTTAATTTTAATGTTACTCTGTGTAATTTTATTAACTAAAGCCGGCGGTAGCTTGTTTATAAGGCGAGGGATTATGTAGGTAGTAGTTCTTTCGCCGTACCTACGTGTTTCTCGCGCGCACACTGTACACATCCGGTTTTGAGCCGCCGCTCTAGTATACACAGCATGTTCTGTGACAATTTTTAATTTGCTATTAAAAAAGTTTTCTTTTAAAATTGTAAAGTTAAATTTAGTTTGGACAGGTAATAAGTTACAATGCTTAAACAGGCCAATTTCGTCGTTATAAAATAATAATTTGATCTTTGGGGATACAATTGTCTTTAGCATTTTCAATCGTAGCTGGTAGATTTTGTTAAGAAAAGTTGTATAGGTTCGGCCATAGCTACTAAGACCGTACTGGATATAAGATTTTGCTAATGAATGATACAACATAATTTTGATTTTAAATGGAATTCTGTTTTTAAGGATAATAATGTTGGCTAAGAATTGCCTCAGCTTATTACAAACATATTCAATATGTTTTCCCCAGTTGAATTGACTGTCTATTACTAGACCAAGGTAAGTATGTGACGAGATCACGTGACAATTTCTATGGGTGGACAGTTACAGGCATCTTTTCGGAATTTATGCAGGCAGCTGTGGGTGTGAGCAATTAATGCAGATGTAATAGTTTGCCCCTGATACGGTGATTTAATGTGTGCGTGTGAACTGAGGGACCATAGTGATATTTTTGTTTGAAATTTTTATAAGATTTAGTAGTAGGCTCAAAACAATTGTAGAACAAATATGAGAATTTGTAAAAAGATATGTTAAAAACTACAGCCCTTTAAGTGTGGTCCCTCAATCCTCACATACCATCAGCCGGATCTCGGTAAGTATGTAAAAAAATAAGGTATTGTGACTGCAGACATTTAGTAGAGAATTTGTAAAGATATATACTAAATAACTGAGCACAAATCATCAACGATTAAAAAAATACAACGACTATACTGTGGTCCCTCAGTCCACACACGAAAGATTTTGTTATACTGAATATTATCACATCAACGGAATAAAATCTTTATTTTCTCACGTAATGTTTTAGAACAAGTCTTATAGCAATTTGTAAAAAATAAATTTAAAAAAAATATCGACAAACTTTGAAGATATTTATAATTAAAGCTGGTCCCTCAATCCTCACGTTCTCAAACATACTTGCATGTCTAGCTGCTAGACGACTAAAGTATCACAAAGTGTAGTGTATTAAACTTTTTGTAAAAAGTTTCTACAAAATAATAGGTATCTTTAATTGTGTGTATCTTACCTCTAAAATAAGATTATAGCATTTCAGTGATCTTATGCACAGATATACGAGTAGTGTGACCACACAATGAAAAAAATGTAGACTACCAAAATAATTTTTATTGTAATAGTCGAAACCCAAGGTTGTACGGTTGATTTAGTGTTATGTTACATTACGTATCTTTACAAAGCATGAAATAAAGTAGCTTTTAGACGCTTATCACCATTTAGGCTATGTTTCAAGGAAGCTTTATGTACTTATAATACCCCAGTATTTTACAAACCATTATGGTAACATAGCGGTATTATTTATACAGCTCAGTTTTATACGTTCTATTTTTTATGAAATAAAATGTTTTTGGATCTATTTCACTTGTTTTTATTATGACAAATTCTGGTTTTACAGGTTTTTACATTAAACACCTTACAGAGATACGCCATTACATTTTGCCGCCCGCCATTAACGGAAGAGACAGAGCAGTAAAAAAACATTCCTTATGTGTGTGTCCATAGACCACAACATTATGCCAAAGACAATTAAAGTAACACCTTCTCCTATTTTGTAATTTTCTCAAATTTACAAAATAATAAAGTTTTCACTGGTTAATACAAAATGTCTTAAGAATTACTGGTTAATACAAAATGTTTTAAGAGTTACTAGTTAATACAAAATGTTTTAATACTGGTTTTAACATAGGTACTTAAATTATAATTAGGTATATCTAAATACAAAAAAATAGTTTTTAGTTTTTAACAATTTCATTAGCATGAAAATGAAATTTAGTTTGCAACAAATGCTTAGTGAACATATCTGCTAGTTGCATATCAGTTAGACAATAAAGTATATCAAGCTTATTTTCTTTATAGTTTTCATGCAGAAAGTAGTATCTTACATCAATATGTTTAGACCTTTTATTAAATGCACCAGATTTTATTAAATGAATTGAGCTTTGATTATCGACTAATAAGTTTATCTTTATATTTGCACAACACACTTCACTTAACAAAGTTTTTAAATAAATACACTCTTTACAACACTCAGCAGCTGCAATGTATTCTGCTTCAGTAGTTGATAAAGCCACTATGGGCTGTCTCTTTGAGCACCAAGATATTGGCCCGTCTGATAATAGTATGACAAATCCAGTTGTACTTCTTCTTGTGTTTGTACAGTTTGCATAGTCTGCATCACTGTATGCCCTCAATTCTTTTATGTTTCCTCCCTTCTTATATAAAATTCCCTTACCTTTTGTACTTTTCAGGTATTTCAGGATCTTCTTAGCCGCTAATATATCTTCTTTGGATGGATTTTCTACCTTTTTACTGGCTTCATTTACTGCTTGGCTTATGTCTGGTCTTGTTCTGGTTGATAAGTATAAGAGACCTCCAATTAGTTCTCTGTATGGGAAGTTATTTGTAGAAACTGGTCTTGTATGGGTTGTCTTGTTTGTATTTCCAGGTATGCTGCATGGTTTGCAATCATTCATATTGAAGTTATTTATCAGGTTTTCTGTGTAATTTTCTTGACTTAGTAATATGCCTTCATCTCTGATTTGTAGTTCATAACCAATATAGTTTGTTGGATTCATGTTTATCTTGATATCAAATTCTTTCTTCATTTTCTGGAGAATTTCGAATAATTTTTGTCTGTCTTTAGATACTGCACACCCGTCATCGACATAGATTGCTAGTATTATGGATGAATCATCATTTGTAAATACACATTGATCTGTTTTTGTTGGTTTTAAGCCCATTTCTAACATTGTTCTTGTAAATCTTTTATTCCAAGTAACTGGAGCTTGTTTAAGGCCATATAAAGCTTTCTTTAATCGGCATACTTTATCTGAGTAATTATCATATCCTTCTGGAATATTCATGTAAACATCCGTTTCTGTAAGCTCACCATAAAGAAATGCTGTCTTTATATCAAAGGTTAATATATTACAGTTATTTGAAGCAGCAATGGCTAATATAGCTCTCAATGCTGATTGGCTAATTACCGGGCTGTATATGTCATTTAAGTCTATACCATGTTGTTCAAATCCTCATACCACCAGTCTAGCTTTGTAGGTGCCATCCTCTTTTTGTCGAAATACCCATTTATTACTTAAGACTTTCCTACCGCTTGCTTCTTTTCTGTCTACTATCTCCCAGGTATTGTTACATTCTAAAGATGCCTTCTCCGAATCTATGGCTTCCTGCCATTTATCTTTCTCTGATGATTTTAGTGCTTCATTATAGGTTAGTAATACAAAGTCATTCAAGTAGGCTGGTTTCTTAGTTTCTCGTTTTCTTCTTTGATTGTTCTCATTATTTGTCTGTGATATTTCCTCTATTGCTGAGTCTTCTTGTCTTGTTGGTTCTATTTCTGTGTCTCGGTATTCTGTTTGTTCTGATTCTGTTTCTTGGTATTCTGTTTGTTCTGATTCTGTTTCTTGGTATTCTGTTTGTTCTTTTTCTATTTGTTGTTTTTCTTGTTGTATGTTCTCATTTTCTTGCAACTCATATTCTTGTATTTCACTATCTGTATTTTCAATTAAGGATATTTCTGTGTTTTGTTCCGGTTTATTATCTGTTTTCAATATCATTATGTCTCTTGCATATTCTATTTTCCTTGTTTCAGTGTCCCACAGTCTGTAACCATTATTGGTATATCCAACTAGAATCATCTTCTTACTTCTTGGTTTTAGTTTGTCTATTTTGTGTAGTTGTTTAGAGTAAACAATTGATCCAAACTTTTGCATATTTGATATGTTTGGCTTCTTTTTATGCCACATTTCATATGGTGTCTTATTGTTCTTGTTCGACTCTGTTGGTAATCTATTTATTATGTATATAGCACAATAAACTGCTTCTCCCCACATCTCATCGTTGAGTTTTGAATCAAATAGTAGTGCTCTTGTTTTTTCTAAAAGTGTTCTGTTTAATCTCTCTGATTTTCCATTTAGTTGTGGTGAGTAGGGTATAGTAAAGTCTAGTTTTATTCCATTATGTCGACACCAGTTCATAAATTCTGTGGATTTGTACTCCCCACCGTTATCGCATCTTATAGTTGAAACCTTTTCTCTCAATTCCCTTTCTGATTCTTGAATATATTGTTTTAAGTAGTAGCTTGCTTGACTTTTTAATTTCAATAAGTAAATTTTAGTAAAGTGTGTGTAGTCATCTAATATTGTAAGAATGTATCTGTTTCCATCATGAGTTGGTTCTAATTGCCCACAAATATCTGTGTGTATTATTTGTAGAGCCCTGTCAGCTCTTGTTCTAGTTGTGTTGAAAGGAAGTCGGGTTTGTTTGGACACAATACAAGTCTCACATGTTTGTTTCTCAATGGTTTTATTTCCTTGTATTGACATACCATCCACCAGGTTAGGAAGGTTTTCAATGGTTTTTTGTGATGGATGTCCCAGTTTTATGTGCCAGTCTAATGCTGTAGCTTTTTCACACGTTAATAAAGATCTGTTTATTACATCTACTGTAAACAATCCATTTTCTTTATTTCCTTTGAGTATCAGGCTGTTACCTTTGAATATTTCTACTTTGTCTTGGGAAAACTTCACTGTACCACCATTATTTGTAATAGAGTTCACTGATATCAGGTTTTGTGTAAGTTTTGGTACATACAAGGTGTCATATAAATCACAGTTATTTCCAATAACAGTTCCTTGTCCTTCAACGTTCATAGTGTCACCATTTGCAGTAAGCACTTGAGATCTGTTCTGTTTGTATCTTGTTATTAAGTTTTTATTGTTAATCATATGACTTGTGCAACCTGAATCTACAATAAATGTTGTGTTATCTGAACAACCTGTATCTGTGATGCTGTTTGTTATAAAAGCTGTATTTCTTGATTTGTTTTTGTTATAATAGCACTGATCTGTTGTATGATTTGTCTTCTTACATATCGAGCAATGTTTCATGCGACAATCTTGTTCTTTATGGTTATATTTCTTGCATATCGCGCACATTTTACAATCTGCTTTTAAATGGCCAGGTTTTTGACACTTATAGCACTTTAACTTGCTTTTATTTTCTGGTTTCTTACTGTTTACTCTGAAGGTTATTTGTTCATTTGATATTGTACTGATTTCTCTTCGGTTTTCTTCTGCCAATAATCTGTTTGTCAAACTCGTCAATGTCTTCTTTTCATCTGGTGTACTTTCCCATGCAGTTATGAAAAATTGTAGGGATTGTGGTAAACAGGTAAGTATCTTGGAAATGACCATGTCATCATCAATTTTTTGACCCAAGCTATTTAGTCTCATCTGTAAACCCTTGATGTTAGTTATAATTTCATTTATGGTTTGATTTTCGTTTTTATAATTGAAAAACTGTTGAAGCAGCGAACCCTTGTTTCTTTCTTCGGTGCCTTCGAAGACCTGGCATAGTTTGGTGTACATTTCGAATGCAGTTTGGCAGTCAATCACGTGCATTTTTAGTTTTTTATCAATCGAACCGAGTATGATTCTTTGTGCCTTTGCGTTGAGGGTTTCATAGTCCTTGATCTCCTTCGTGTCATCTTGCATAACACTTTGCAATTTCAAAGCATTAAAATGTATGTTAATTTCGAATTTCCAGACATGAAAGTCCTCCGCGTCTGTTAATTTTTCGATGTTTAGTTGCTGTTGTTCACTGGTACTATTTGCCATGTTTCTTGTTTTTTATTTGCTGTGCCCATAACCTTTTATGAAATAAAATGTTTTTGGATCTATTTCACTTGTTTTTATTATGACAAATTCTGGTTTTACAGGTTTTTACATTAAACACCTTACAGAGATACGCCATTACATTTTGCCGCCCGCCATTAACGGAAGAGACAGAGCAGTAAAAAAACATTCCTTATGTGTGTGTCCATAGACCACAACATTATGCCAAAGACAATTAAAGTAACACTATTAACACATACAATTGAACATTTAAAAACACAGGATTTTGTAAAATATTTACACAAAGTCCGCGATAGTACCTATCGCGATCTATATGAATATTATAAATTTGAAAGTGGCTTAGTCTGTTTCTCCATTACGCTTTCACGGCTAAACCAATAACAGTGCCTGCACTTGGTAAGGCATATAACTTATTGTAATACTTTTGTTTAAGTATGTGAAAAAAAAGCTAGATAGAACTTTTTTTCACAAAACAGAGTCATTCGCATTTTTTGCCAGGGCGTTACAGTATGGACCAACAAATCTTCTTACATTCATTAAGTTATAACCAAATTTTACGTACTTAAACAAAAGTATTACAATAAGTTATATGCCTTACCAAATGCAGGCACTGTTATTGGTTTAGCCGTGAAAGCGTAATAGAGAAACAGACTAAGCCACTTTCAAATTTATAATATTAATATAGATCGCGATAGGTACTATCGCGGACTTTTTGTAAATATTTTACAAAATCCTGTGTTTTTAAATGTTCAATTGTATGTGTTAATAAAACGTATAAAACTGAGCTGTATAAATAATACCACAATGTTACCATAATGGTTTGTAAAATACTGGGGTATTATAAGTACATAAAGCTTCCTTGAAACATAGCCTAAATGGTGATAAGCGTCTAAAAGCTACTTTATTTCATGCTTTGTAAAGATACGTAATGTAACATAACACTAAATCAACCGTACAACCTTGGGTTTCGACTATTACAATAAAAATATATTGGTAGTCTACATTTTTTTTCATTGTGTGGTAACACTACTCGTATATCTGTTCATAAGATCACTGAAATGCTATAATCTCATTTTAGAGGTAAGATACACACAATTAAATATACCTATTATTTTGTAGAAACTTTTTACAAAAAGTTTAATACACTACACTTTGTGATACTTTAGTCGTCTAGCAGCTAGACATGCAAGTATGTTTGAGAACGTGAGGATTGAGGGACCAGCTTTAATTATAAATATCTTCAAAGTGCGTCGATATTTTTATTTTATTTATTTTTTACAAATTGCTATAAGACTTGTTCTAAAACATTATGTAAGAAAATAAAGATTTTATTCCGTTGATGTGATAATATTCAGTATAACAAAATCTTTCGTGTGTGGACTGAGGGACCACAGTATAGTCGTTGTATTTTTTTAATCGTTGATGATTTGTGCTCAGTTATTTAGTATATATCTTTACAAATTCTCTACTAAATGTCTGCAGTCACAATACCTTATTTTTATACATACTTGCCGAGATCCGGCTGATGGTATGTGAGGATTGAGGGACCACACTTAAAGGACTGTAGTTTTTAACATATATTTTTACAAATTCTCATATTTGTTCTACAATTGTTTTGAGCCTACTACTAAATCTTATAAAAAATTCAAACAAAAATATCACTATGGTCCCTCAGTTCATACGCACACGATTTAATAACTAGCAGTTTAGTTTTGTTCGAATTTATTACCAGTCCCGCATCATGGCACCATCTCAGCAAGGTATCAAAATCTGTCTGTAACTTTGCAAGTGCCTTTAGAGGTTCCTTGTCAGCCACTACAATGCAGGTGTCGTGCACTGATAGCATGTACCCTTCGTGATGCAGTTGCAATGTAGTGGACCTAAGACCGATCCCTGGGCAGTGCGTTCCGTGGCTGAGATTGTATTACTAAGCACGTTTTTGATTTTTACTGAAAAACTGCGGCCTGTAAGATAGTTTTGACACCAGGTTAATAAAGCCCTATGCCACACATATCAATTCTATTTATTAATTTTTATGGTCCAAAACATCGAATGCACGGGAAAAGTCTATGAAGAAAGCCAGTACTAACCACCTACAATGAGCACGCTTTGTGCTGCTTACGTTTGAGTGCTATTAACGTAAATTATTTGCTTTTTGAAACCCTGTAATCATCATATTATCATCACTCCTCAAATGAACACACCTCTTTAAAAGTCACAAATCTGCAATACATCACATTACGTTTAAAGAAGGTTGTATGTTTAATGACATTGTCACTGGTCAATTTTATAATGTTTTAGGTTTTTAAAACTTCAGAGACTTTTATTTTTATCCCGATGAGTTACAAAAATGCCGGCTTGTCAAATAAAACTCCTTCACTAAGCTTCTGTGAAAGTCTAAGGAGACTGCTCTCAAGAGAATGCAAAGAATTGACCGAAACAGTGGCGATTGAAAATGCTTTTAAAGAAACTACTAGAGATGGTAAAGATATCTTACGTTTCGTTCGTCTCGGTAAGAATAAAAGTTAGATTATGAACGTCAATTTAGTTTTACTATTACTAGTGTAAAATATAACTATTCGCAGCTATTCTCCGAAAATTAATCGAGGTAAATAGGAGAAATAGCAGGTATACTGACAACGGAGATTGAAGTCGATTCTGTCCGAGGCAAAGGAACGAGTTTTATAAAAAACTTTATATAAAAAAAAAAACTTCCGAAAACCATCCAACGAAAACTCCCTGGCAAAAACACTAAAAAGCGTAAAATAAACTGACTCTTCATAAATTGCTATGTGCCAATTCTTGTCTATACCTAATTCTTTATTCATTTAAATAGTAGTATTATTATATGTACTAGGTACCTAAAATCTGTTTGAAGTCGGCGCCAAGCCAAATGTAATAGTAGTTACCACACTCGCTATATTTCGAGAGGATTATCAACGACGTCGCGTCAGCCCGCGCGTGTCTGCCCGCTTGGGTTGTTTTCTGCTACACGAGAAGCAGCTATCCAGCAGCGGCGAGTGCGGTACCTCCTATTATATTTTGGCTTGGCGCCGACTTCAAACAGATTTTAGGTACCTAGTACATATAATAATACTACTATTTAAACGAATAAAGAATTAGGTATAGACAAGAATTTGCACATAGCAATTTATGAAGAGTCAGTTTATTTTACGCTTTTTAGTGTTTTTGGCAGGGAGTTTTCGTTGGATGGTTTTCGGAAGTCGGTTTTTTTTTTATAAAAAGTTTTCATTTTTCCATTTTTAGTGCAAACAATCGTAGGTTGTCAGTAAGTTGAACTATTTCATATAATTTCTGCTGATGCGAATAACTTTAGTGGTTTGAACACGTATTAAAACTGAGTATGCTCAAATTATGTTGAGATGCAAGATTTCTGTTACCGAGAATGTGGTCTACGGGGCAACAGCAATCGTGTTCAAGCTTAAATGTCGTGATGAAATAGAAGCAGACGAGTTACTTAAAGCAAAATACATTTAGGGGTTAGTCATCATAGCGCCTGTGTCATCAGGTCACCTAAATATCTTAAAAGTATACAACTAAGGGTCTATAGATACGTATGAAATTGAAAGAATTATCCTCCAACTCTTAACCGTTGAGGAGTCGTACCTTCCATCATCAGCTCACCTAAATAACTTGAAAGAATACGACTAAAGGTAACATACATACATATGACATTTAAAGATTTATCCTCCAACTCCTAACCGTTAAGGAGTTGTACCTTTCATTATCAGTTCATCATCATTAAATGATGACCTACCAGACGCAAATACCGAAGTAGCTTCAGAAAATATACGATAAACATAGTACGTGCCTGAAAAAAATGAGGGTTCCCCTCGATTTCTCTAGGATGCCATCATCAGATCCTGGTTTCCTTGTCATGGTACCACCGTCGGGACATCTCCTTTCCAACAAAAGAAGAATCATCAAAATCGGTTTTTAAACGACGGAGTTATCCGCGAACACACATAAAATATATATATATATACGGTCGAATTGAGAAACTTCCTCCTTTTTTGAAGTCGGTTAAAAAAGATACCGTGATGTCTGGCTGAGGCGGCTACCTTATGGATCAGTAGGTACCTAATAATATAAAATTAGTTGCAATGTCAACTGTGAGTTTTCTTATTAAACAGTACCTACAGGTCTCGTACAATATCTAAGGGAAAATAATTTCAATATTCTTTAATAGCGAAGGGTTACGTTTAATAGCCAAATTTTTTGTCAAATTTTGAGTCCTTTACTATCAAAATGGCAATTTCGATATTTTCAAAGTTCAATAAATTAGTATGTTACTTATTTCAGCGTTAACTTCCAAAGCATTCGTGATAGCCTGTGAAAAAGAACAAGTGGCACCGTCGCACATTGGCAGTCACTCAAATGCGCAAAATTTTCAAGAACTAATAAAACTATATCCATGGAGATCGGTCAAGTTATCTGTGTTTAAAAAAAGTGAAAGATACTGCATTAAAGTTTTATTTCTTGATAAATCTGTAAGATATTTTGAATTGCATGGAATACCAAAAATGAAGGTACTATTATATCCCTGTCCTAGCATTGGCGCTACAGACCGTTCACCGTAAGGTGTCCCCTGCCGTGATGTTGGCACTGTTACTTGTCATTCTTGTCAATCAGTTGTTGTCAGATGTTGTTGTTGTTGTCTGTTTTTGTGCTAATATTTATATCCTTGAAATATATCATGCCAAAGCCATTTAAAAGCAGTGCAAGAGAGATTGTGTTGAAGGTGCGTGCCTTTTGTGAGAGAGAAAAGGCAAACCAAGCCCCATTAATTCGACTCAATCAAGTGCGAGCACGAGTCGCCGCCATGACAGGTTAGTAAAATAGGGATACCAGCTTCAGACACAATGTCTTTAGTATGGGTAATAAAAATTAAGTGGCACAAAGGATTAAAATAAAAAAGTACATATCTCAGTGAATTTAATTTATTTCGATAATATTGTCATTACTTGTGTTTATAAAAATATTTAATTTTATGAAAGGATACAAATTTTATGTGTCTATTTCAGGCATGTCGGAGAAAACCATGAGTAGAATATCTAAAGAAGGTGAAGTTGCTGCCTCTACGTCTCAAAAACTCAAGTCTCCTGGAAAACATAGTCAAAAACGTAAAACAGTGGATCTTGATGATTTCGATTTATGCGCAATAAGAAATAAAATCCATGAAATGTATACTGTCAGAAAAGTTGTTCCTACCTTGAATAAATTACTTATAGAATTAAAGAATGATATAAACTTTGGTGGAGGTCGAACGACTTTGTGGAAAATTTTAAAAGGAATCGGATTTCAGTACAAAAAGTGTGGTTCGAAGCGGAAAATTTTAATGGAAAGACACGACATAGTTGCATGGAGACGCAAGTATATCAATACTATGAGACAAAATCGTGTAGAAGGTCGGCCAATAGTTTTCTTAGATGAAACACATTCACGCATCATATGCAGTGAAAAAATGTTGGCAAAAAGGTGACGAGGACGGAGTACTAACAAGTGATTCTGCTGGAACGCGATGGATTATTGTTAATGCAGGTGGAGAAATGGGGTTCATTTCTAATGCTCAATTGATTTTTAAATCACAGAGTAAATCAGGGGACTACCATGACGATATGAATAGAACAAATTTTATGAAATGGCTTTCAGAGAAACTTATACCCAATTTGCTTCCGAACTCATTAGTCGTCATGGATAACGCTCCCTATCATACAGTACAAGTGAATAAAGCACCTACTATGAGTTCCTCGAAACTCCAAATGCAAGAATGGATTACAAATAAGGGATTGTCTTATTTACCAACAATGTTGAAAGCAGAGCTTTATCAAATTATAAAAGAACACAAAGAAGCGCCGATTTATGAGGCTGACCAATTATTGATAAGCCATGGCCATAAAGCGGTTAGGTTGCCCCCCTATCACTGTGACTTAAATGCAATTGAGTTTATGTGGAGTCTGTTAAAGAGACGAGTAGCTAGCAATAATGTCGGCCAAGAAACTGGTAATATCGTGAAGTTAACTGAAGAAGCTTTTTCATCGATAACTCCTCAGGATTGGCAAAAACAGTGTGAACACGTAAAACATTTAGAAGACAAATTTTATGAACGTGATGGCTGCATGGATAATATTACGGATAAACTCATAATTGAATTAGGAGATGACAGCAGCACAGATTCGGATACGTCAGATGACGACGTATATGCAAGTGACAGTGATATGTCTGGAATCGTTCCTTTCGACCATACTTACTGTCAGGAAAAATGAAATCATTAAATAATATAAAATTTAAATTGTGTCATCATTTACAACCTTAATAGACTTTTAGCTAGCTGTATATTAGTTAGTCATATAATAAAAATATACCAGGTCGATATCTGTACTTTGAAGATATTGAAGATAATCACAAATTTTAACAAAAAAAACCACTTTAATCTGGACCAAATTGAAATGGGACCACACGGAAAGCACCAGCTTTCAATTAAAAAAAGAATCGTCGAAATCGGTGCACCCAGTCAAAAGTTATGAGATAACAAACATAAAAAAACAGTCATATTGAGAACTTCCTCCTTTTTTGAACTCGGTTAAAAAACTAAAATAGTTATATAGTATAACTTTATTAGAGCAACATAAGCCAAAACAATAATTTTAAATTACATACAAGATAATGGGGGGGTAAAAGGTACATATATTGTTGGCAACACCGTTGGCAATGCTACCAATCCCGAAGGCAGGGGACATCTTATGGTGAACGGTCTGTAGTAATCGTGGCGCGTCTCCACCGAAATTTGACAACACAAAAAAAGTTGACAACACAAAAATTGCCAATTTTTGATCGGTGGAGACTCGGGTTTTACAGAAACTTTTGTCACCAACACGTGTTGACAACACAAAAATTGCCAACTGTTCTTCGGTGGAGACCCGGCTTTAGAGCATAATATATGAAGGGAGTGCTGAACGAGCGGAAAGCGTGATTGGAGTAGAGAGAGAGAGACTGAGTTTAGTTAGAGTCTGTCTCTCTCACGCAAGCTTCTGATTAGTTGGTGTATTTCCCACCAAATCACTCTCTACTCCGATTACGCTTTCCGCTCTTTCAGCACTCCCTCCATATATATATTATATGCTCTAAACTTGTAACAGATCTATAGATTCATTCGATCGTTTACATAGATACAAATTACAGTAAAAAAATAGTATTTTTTGCAAATTAGTTTTAATACTTGCTGTGGAAGGAAGCGCGGGAAACTTCAAGCGTACCGGTGCATTTTTTCTGGATAAAATTTTTAATTTTAATTTTTCTATAATAACGGATCAGTTTTGTATTATATTGTAAATAATATTCATATTTAGTGTATATATATAAGTTTTAGTGTATAGTTTGCCAGATTCGGTAAGTTTTTTAATATTATTTTATGAACGAGCCGCCTGACTTGGCGGACCCGGGGGTCTTTGTACCCCCGGCTGCTAATTTTGTAACAGTTGTATCTAATGAATCTGGGATGGAAACGGATGGTCCCAGTGCACAACGTGGTCACAAAAGAACCAGACTACACAAATTATGCAAAGTATGCAATAAAAAGAAAAGGAAGCACAGTCAGGCTGTTGATGGAAGCAAGGGTTGCTGTTGTGCTAGTGCAGATAATAGTGAAAATAGTGATTCTACTCCTACTGTTAGCTCGATTGTACATATTAATGATAAAGTCACACCGAGTAGTGGTTCGGCCCCCCAAAGTTCAGTATCTGGAGTTGCTAGAACCAAGTATGAGGACAATGACATAGGCCCGTTTGTTATACACGTCCAAAAAGAAGTTAAGTCGCCCAATGATAATATCACGTTACACCCGGTCACATTTGGCAGGTTTCTCAAGACCAATGCCATTCACAACATTGTGGAAGGCTCCGTTAAGAAAATTGGCAGAAATAGAATTACTTTAGTGTTCTCAAATTTTCATGATGCGAATTCATTTGTTTTAAATAGTGAGTTATCAAAAAATAATTTAAAAGCATTCATACCAACATTTCAATTAACACGAATGGGACTTGTTCGTGGTGTTCCATCGGAATGGTCACCCGAAGAAATCATCGAAAATGCTTCAGTACCCGATAACTGTGGCAAAATTATTAAAGTTAGGAGAATAAACTATAAGACTATCGTAGAAGGGTCTCCTGTTTGGAAACCAACGCAGAGTATAGTGATTACGCTGGATGGTCAAGTTCTTCCTCCACGTATATTCATGTGCTACAACTCATTACCTGTAGAGCTGTATGTGTACCCAACTATCCAATGTTATAATTGTTGTCGCTTTGGACATACAAAAATTCAGTGTCGATCCAAACCTAAATGTTACAAGTGTGGTCAGGAACATACTGGTGATACTTGTGATGTTGAGGAGGACAATATATCTTGCTGCTACTGCTCTGCTAAACACTTTGCGACCTCTAAATTGTGTCCTGAATTTTTGCGCCAAAAAGAAATTAAGAGTGTTATGGCAGAAAAATGTATTTCATATGGCGAAGTTTCTAAAATGATTGCACCTATTTATAATTCTTATGCCAATGTAGCTAGTACTCCGGTTACTACTTACGCTTACCGAAATTCGCAGTCTTCTTATACACAAAATTCCCCTTCACACACTTCACATAAAAAAACAGTGTATATCAATCGTCGCCCACCCTCCAAATTAGGTAAAGGCTACGACCGAGAACAACATCAACAATTAGTTAACGAATACAGGTTACCAACGTCACAAAATGGCTGTGCCTTTAACACCAATTCCGCAAATCCTATATTGATGTCAACATCAGATATAATCCAAATTCTCATCCAAACACTAACTCAATCTAATATAAAAATACCGACCAACGTTGCCCTTATAGTCGATATGTATAAAAACCCTCAACCTGTTAATAATGTTACTACAAACTCAGAACATAATACAATGGAACTGTAGAAGTGCAGTTTCTAAAAAAAACGAAATTATTTACTTGATAAATAAATATAAAGCTTCTTTGTTTGCAATCTCAGAAACCTGGTTAAAACCAGGTTCCATCTTCAAAATCAGTGGTTTTTCTTGTCTAAGAGATGACAGGTCTGATGGGTATGGTGGGACTGCTCTACTCATTAGAAACACTGTCTCTTACTGTCCCCTTTCTCTTCCAACATTTAATAATTTTTCCGTAGTAGCTGCACAAATAAATAATACTTGTATTGTTTCAATATACATTCCTTCCCCCTCTTCTTCAACTCTTCAACAGTTCAACAATCTCGTTTCTCTACTTCCTCGTCCTTTCATAATTTTAGGTGATTTCAACTCTCACCATATTTCTTGGGGTTGTACTCTTTCATCATATAGTGGTGACATATTATTAGATATATTTGACCAACATAACCTTTGTGTGTTAAACTCCGGGTCCCCAACTCGTCGTACAGGGCCAAATGAAAATGTTAGTGCAATAGACCTTTCCATATGTACCCCTAATTTCGCTTCATCTCTTGCGTGGTGCACTTTACCATCTTCTTATGGAAGTGACCACTTCCCAATTTTTATAACGCCCACTCATCATAGCAGTTCTCCTAATCCTTCAAGGCAACCTCGTATGAAGTACAAACTTAATAAAGATGGGTTATGGGATAAGTTTAAAACTCTTGTAGAGTTTAAACTTTCTAATTTACAAAATAATTTATCACACGAACTTATCGATTGTAATAATATTTTCACAAACGTACTTATACAAGCTGCAGATGAAACCTTCCCTGTAAAAACTTCAACCAATGGTAGAGTTCCTTCCCCTCCATGGTGGGACACTGAATGCTCGCGAATGGTAAAAGCTAGAAAGGAAGCTGAAAAAAAATATAAAAATAATATGTCCGTATATAATTTTGAAATTGTAACTGATGCTATAGCGAAAGCTCGTAAATTATTCAAAGAAAAGAAATTTGAAGGATGGAAAAAATTTTGCCTTTCCATTACCCCCAATGTAAATCCTTCTATTGTCTGGCAAAACATAAGAAGGTTTAGAAATGGTGTTACTAATTCTAATATTTCTGGCATTCCCCCTATTCTGAAGAACTCTTTTCTTAATCGTTTAGCTCCACCATTTGTTCCAGAACATGACCTTATTTATAACAACATTCCTTCTTCTATCTCTCAGAACCAAAGTCTACTAAATTCTCCCTTTACAATGCAAGAATTACAGGGCGTATTATCATCGGTTAAAGACTCTGCTCCAGGTGATGACGGCATTCCGTATTCATTCCTGGCTAATTTAAATCAAACCTCACTTGAATATTATTTGAACTTAATTAACAAGATTATGATGTCGGGTAATATTCCTCCAACATGGAAGTCCCAAACTGTTATTCCCATTCTGAAACCGGGGAAAACACCATCAGAACCTTCATCTTATCGACCAATAGCTTTGTCACCCGTAATTGCAAAAGTAGCTGAAAACCTAGTTAAAAATCGCCTTGAATGGATAGCTGAACACCGTGGAATTTTACCAGAATCTCAGTTTGGATTTAGGAAAGGCAGGAGTACGTTGGATAGTGTGGCTACCTTGGTAACAGATATTAGAGTTGCATTTTCACAAAACGAATCTGTAATTGCAGTTTTTTTAGATATAGAATCAGCATATGATAATGTTCTTCTAAATGTCCTTAAACAAAAACTAGATATACTTCGCATCCCTGAAATTTTGGTTTGCTTTACAATTAACCTCCTTTCAGGTAGAACAATAAAATTAGATCAAACACAGGATGAAAGTAGACTAGTATGGAAAGGTCTCCCGCAGGGTTCAGTTCTAAGCCCTATATTATTTAATTTGTATACGTCTGATTTAGATTCTTCACTTCAAAATACATCAAATATCCTACAATATGCAGATGACTTAGTTTTATACGCTATTGGAAATTCAGCAAGTTCTCTGTGTTCTCAGCTATCTAACTCTCTTGATTATTTAAAAATCTGGATGGACAAAAATGGCCTGAGTGTATCTGCGAGTAAGAGTTCATTACTCTTATTTACTCGACAACGTATTCCCATCCCAATAGCTATAGATTTCGATCATAACGAAATACCAGTTAAAAAACAAGTCAAGTTTTTGGGTATTATTTTGGACTCTAAACTTACAGGTGTTCCGCACTGTGATTATGTGGTAAATAAATGTCAAAAACTTCTCAATTTGATGAGATGCCTATCAGGTGTTTGGTGGGGTGCGCATCCGTTTTCCTTAAAACTTCTTTACAATGCTCTAGTTCGAAGTGTTCTTGACTATGGAATCTTCTTATTGGAGCCTTGTAACGTGAGTGCCCTTAGGAGATTGGATTCCATCCAATCAAAGTCCTTAAGAATAATCACAGGTGCTATGAAATCTAGTCCTATTAATGCACTACAAACCGAATGCAGTGAACCTCCTCTTAGACTGAGACGTCAATTTTTAGCTGATCGATTGTTTTTCCGTGTTTTACAGTTTTCTAATAGCCATTTAATTCAAAAACTTCAGATACTTGCTGATCTCATTGAGTCGTCAAATTACTGGAATCACAAATCTCTTCCTTGTTTAGTTAAAAGTTATATTCGATTTAAATCATTTAATGCCCCGACACATCGATCTTCAAAACTTGATTTGTTTAATAATAAATTCGAATCCTTAATCCATGAGCCATCTATTAAATACATTTTAGATATTGATAAAAATAATGCTAACCCCCATTTTAATTTCATTGTTGAACAAAATTGGCCTGAGTGGCACCGTATTTTCACTGATGCATCCAAGCATGAATCTGATAATTTTGTGGGCGTAGGAATATATCATGCTCAGTATAATATCGTTCAGAAAGTAAAGTGTCCACCTGAAGCAACAGTTTTCACTGGGGAATGTCTTGGCATCCTGAAGGCTCTGGAATATGTCTTACTTTTAAAACTTAAAAATAGTTTAATTTTAACCGACTCCATGAGTGCCCTTCAGGCGCTCTTGAGATATCCTTTTAAGTCTAAACCACCATTCCCTCTTATAGCGCATATTAGGAGTAAACTTTTTGACTGTGTTGTGAAGGGCTTTTCTGTACTTTTTATCTGGATTCCGAGCCATTGTGGAATAAATGGTAATGAAAGAGCTGACAGACTTGCCAATGAGGCTGTGGTGTGTGGTGATACTGTTCCGTTTAAAAATTATACTCAGGACTTGGCTACTCTCCCTAGACTTTATCTTGGGGATTCCTGGGATAGAGTTTGGGAAGAAAGTGTCCGTTCAAAAGGGAAATACTACTTTAGTATACAACCGAAAATTCCTCGTAAACCTTGGTTCTCTGTCCTCAAACTTGGCAAGATTGCGACAACCATTCTAATAAGAATGAGGTTAGGTCACACCACGTGTCCAGCACATCTGGCACGATTTCATATTATAGATAGTCCTCAATGTGAATGTGGATATGACTTTGGGGATCTAAACCACATATTCCTTTCCTGTCCGATTCATGACCGTACTTCCTTTTATAATGACTTGATATCACTCCGTGTTCCTTTCCCCACTTCCATAAAGTCTCTTCTTTTTTCTTCTAACCCCTCCATATATAGTGTTCTTTCGAATTTTATTCATAATAATAACATTCGCCTTTAAACTGTATAAATATTTATATAAATATTAATATTTACGTGCCTGCTATTTAATCAAAATATTTAATGTTAAGTATGTAAGTATTATAATAAATACACATTCCTGATCCTGTTAACTTTGTTCCAAATTCCGTGAAATTGCCTTTTCGCGATAAATTGTTTCCCTAACTTTACTTTGTGTCATTCAAAGTTCAAATGCCAAAAATAAAACTTGACGCTGGCAAATGCACAGAAGTGCGAGCCAAGTTCCCTGCCAAATGGGAGGAAAAAAAAAAAAAAAAAAAAAAATACTTGCTGTGTGTAAGAACTGTGAAGTTATTAATATTAATAGGGCCTCCCAAATATACACTGAAAAAACGATTGCTCCGCAATATGTTAAATCCTAAGCCATGACTTTTATTTTAAATACATTCTAGAATCAAACTCACTTGTACTTATTCCACTATTTTAATTTATCTTTACACCTAACCGGTTTCGCCTTATGGCATTCTCAAAGGTTAAGATAAATTAAAATAGTGGAATAAGTACAAGTGAGTTTGATTCTAGAATGTATTGCAACAAGTTCCATCAAGTGCCGACAATCGAGAGTATAAATTATTTTAAATAGTTGAACAAATGAGATACTGTACTAGAGATACTGTAATAGATAGAACCCTTGTTGAGTACCTACTAGTTAACGCAGTGTGAAGCTAGCAATATAAAGTATTTTTGTAACACTTCGTAGATTTATTGGCACCTATGGCGTCGTTACATTAAAGAACTCAATAACGCGAAGAAAATATGGCCATTCACAGATCAGACCAACATAAGACAGGAAGATTATAACGAGCAAACCCAATGTATAGAAATGTGTGTGGCAAAACCTAAAAGACAGGTATTATTTGTAATAAGATACGTTTTTGGTCAATATTTTACACCAGAAGTTGTAAAACCCAGAAATCATTAGAAATGAATTGCAGTTGTGGCATGTAGATCGTAGGTAGATTAGCATTTCATTCAGTGTTTTTTTAGAACAGACATATCCTAAGGTTGTTTGAGATTGCACCGTACGTCCCAGATATAGATGCGTATGATGATTACGACGCGGTGACACGTTACAATATACTTATAACGTAAGTAAACAATATACATACTAGTCAAATTATTACTTAAAAATACAACCATTAGGTAATAGTTAAAAGTATGGCAGTCAACAACTTATAATTTAACTAGAGTAACCCATTGGTAACAATTATGTCTATTTTTCTATATAGAAAAATCCACCCCCAAAATGGACAAATAAGTATTTATACTTAGGATCACTGAGAGAAATTGAAGACAAAAATCGCCCATGCCCAGTACCTGGACTAGGGAATACAGAAGAAATTAAATTGCTCTATTTGAAGCCGGAATATTTCGGTTGTTGGGAACAATCCGAACATTGGGTTCAGTGCCGAGAAAGTTCGTCAGAATTCGCCAGTCAGAATAATGAAGAAACCGAATGCGCCAATGAACCGTAAATACGTATCTCTCTATAGTAAGTTTTTGTTTTGTTTTTTTTTTTAATCACAACTAGGAATATTCTTGTGACGCGTGGAGACTTTTTATAAAACGGGAGTTTTTTATTGCCACAATGTGTGGTTTGAACGGCCATCCATGTAGTCATTTTCAAAACCAATCTATACAAATATTTACAAATTTTAACACAAAAAAAGCGACTTCAATCTGGACCAAATTTAAATGGGACCATTCGGGATGCACCAGCTTTCAAATAAAAAAAGAATCATCAAAATCGATTCACCCAGTCGAAAGTTATGAGGTAACAAACATTTAAAAAAAAAAGTCGAATTGAGAACCTCCCCCTTTTTTGCAGTCGGTTAATAAATGAAATTGAAGCGCCTCTCTGTAATTTCAAAATATGTACCAGCTTTTTACTAAATGCATATGTTATTATGTACTATATACTCTTCTTCTTCTTCTTCAAGTGCCTCTTCAATCTCGAGGGTTGACCGTCAGCTTTCTGCTCCTCCTTGTCGTTGGCCAGGCGAAACAGTTGTTCAACGGAGGTGATACCGGTCCACTCCCGGCTATTTCGTATCCACGATTTTTTTCTTTATATACGATTACTTAAATCAAAACATCATTTTTTTTTACCGCCTGGCTGTCTGGTTGTTCCATAAAATCTCTGGAACGGGTGGACCGATTTTGCCGGGACTTTCGCTGTCAGATAGCTGATGATGTAAGTAGTAACTTAGGCTACTTTTTTTAGACTAGCTACAATAGCTTTTAATAAGGGAATTTTCATCCTTATCAACGTAGGTATATGACCTACAAGGCTCCGTACCTTGTCCAACCAAACTTACGGTATCTACATTAGGGCTTTTGAAACACGAATAACACAGAGATTAATAGCGTAAGTTGGAATATATAATATCGATTATAAAATTCGAAAATTGGGCAAACTGATAAGTTTCGACCCGACTGTGCTTATTCTAGAAGTATACAACCAAATAATTTATAATATAAGATTAATATATAAAGACATTCTCCAAGTGGCGCGCAATTGGAGAGGCCTACGTCCAGCAGTTCACTGCGATAGGCCTCTCCAATTGCGCGCCACTTGGAGAATATCTTTATATATGACTAGCTGTGCCCGCGACTCCGTCCGCGTGGAATAGTGACTTTGGGCAGCAGTTTTCGGACATATCTTTTGGTTTATAAACAACGTCATTTGGGTATTTAGAATAATCGAATTTAAAGTAATGCTTCTCTATACACGACATTAGACGTATAGCCATTGGGGATCAAAGCATGCAGGTTGCTAGGATTGCTAACACGTGACAGAGCTACATAAAGCTGACCGTGTGAAAAACAGTTAATACTTAGATCTACACCCACAACTTTTAGCGTACCTATGACCTTGGGCTTTATTTATTGTCACCGCGAAACATAGGCTCACTGGAAACTGGACTCGTTTAAAACTAAACGGAAAGTGGTTTGGGATGAGAGGAATCCGAGGAATAAAAACACTATCACCTTTACCGCACCCTGTTAAAATCTTTGGTCACTTTTAATCTGGTACCGTTGCAACGTTTTGGCGGGCTTAAATTTATGAGGAGCATTATGGGTACGCCGACTTTTAAATTTATTATATGAGCTGGTAGTCCAGTAGCACTGAGGGATCACGCGATAATGCATGAGATTCACGATCGATGGACAAACGTGCCTCACGCTGTTCCCTATTCTACCTAATTCGAGTGGCCATCATTCGAGAGCGATGCGAACTGAATCGAGATTCTCGCTGAGCCGAAGTTTCTGTAGCACGAAACCTGGCCTGACGTTCCTGAGATGCAGTGAGAGCCTCATGATCTTCTTCAGATTCCTGTGATCGAACTAATCTCATCCTTTTAGCATTCCTGCTGCACTGGGTGAGGTTGAATCTTTTTCGAGGCATTCTTACAATATACACACATCAAAAGTTTCTAGGGATCAACATATGTGTCTAGGGATCAACATATATTTTTGCAATAACTTTTCTCCTGATTGATATTAATTAAAATTTTCTTTAAGGATTCATCAAATAAAGTGTTTTCGTTTGTCACAGTAACGATAAACCAAGTCACCTTTGCATTAATCAAGAAATTTGCCATTTTCCTAATAAAAGGATTTTTGACATTTGAACCACTAACATTAAAGTTCGAAAAAAAGACTGAAATAACAGTTTTCTTTAAAATTTTATTAGGTAACTTAAACAATTAATAATCCGTGTTTCTACCGCGAACACTAACACAAGAACATCGGTTTGGCATACTCAAAATGAGTTCATCCAAATCACGTTGTGGAATGGCCGCCCATGTTCGTTGCAACAACAAAAAAAGGTCTTCTTGCGACTGGATACCCTCCATATTCGGCAGAGCTCTTCTCTGTAGCATATCCCATGCATGCTCAATCGGGTTCAAGTCTGGCGACTGAGCAGGCCAGGGCCAAAGCCACATCTCAATCTCAAGAAATCCGCATAAAAATGCTTGATCCCTAGACACTTTTGATGTGTGTACTAACACAACATAGTTTAGTAAATACGTACTTATCATAAACAACTAAATTATAAATACTTACAGATTATTACAGTTTAATAACTATTAAGGCGTGTCAACCCAATCTATTACCTATTGAAAACAACCAAAGGTGTTAACTGTAAGTACTTCCTGTTTTTTAGAAAAATAACCAAAGCAAGTCAAGAAAAATAACCAAAGCAAGTCAAGAAAAATAACCTAACTTATATGTATCACTGACCTTTTTTTTTGCTTGTGGAAATCCCCTCACCCCACAGGGGTATGCGGCGGGGCGGTGTGTCGGACTCGAACCGACTAAAACCACACAGTGTGCCACTCTGCGCCTGAGACGGGAGGGACCCGGGATCTGCTGTTATTAACACATCCAGATCCCTCCCAGCGCCTGCCCGCACAGAAGTGGGCATCGGATTGGCGGATTGGGTCCGAGTGGAGGTAGTCCTCCCGGGCCTTCTCCGTCACCTCCTTCTGCGAAATTACGTCTTCGCAGAAGTCTGCGACCGTGGTAAAACTGCTGTCGCTACCGGCCATGAAGCGTATGACGGCCGGTAGCGAGAGATGTCTTCCGATGACTGCAGTGAGGGCCCGACAATGCGGCGCCCAAGGGGGGCCGACCGCCAGCGTGTGCTGGGCCGAGTCCTCACTGCAGTGGTGGCAGGCGGGACTCAATTCCCTCCTGGCGACCGAGTGCAGGTACTTCCCGAAGCAACCGTGCCCGGAAAGGACCTGCGTCTGTCGGAAGGAAAGGGTCCCGTGCTGCCGCCCTGCCCACACGAGGATGACCGGCTGGAGAGCCTCCACGGCGGCAAAGCTAGCACGTGGAGTCTCCAGCCGGAACGACCATCTAGCCATAGTGGTTCGACGGGCGGCTACACGCCACTCGCGTACCTCTTCGGGCGGAGGGCGAATGCCACTCTCCGCCCGATATTCAGCCACCCGTCGATAAACTTCGGAGAGCACTTCCGCCTCCAAATCCCACGGGGGTGTTCCGCCCAACGCACGCCGCCTCTCTCGACACCGTGCGGTATCCGCGTATGGCTCTGACTGGCAATACCCTCTGAGGCCGCCAGAGGCGGGCCTTATTTAGGGCAGTCAGAGCCGCCACCCACACCGGTGTACCTTACAGCGACATCGACCGGACAACTCCCGTGTACAGGAGTCGCGTTGCGACGCTGGCTCCACCCAAGTTGGCCAAAAGTCGCCCAAGAGCGGAGGCAGCGTCGACCAGCTTTGGACCAAGCTGTCGGAAGTGCTCGTCGAAGAGTCACCTACCGTCGAGGATCAGGCCCAGATACCTCATCTGGGCCCGACGATAACTCTAAAATGGGACCACACGGAAAGCACCAGCTTTCAAATATAAAAAAGAATCAACAAAATCGGTTCACTCGGTCGAAAGTTATGAGGTACAAACATAAAAAAATACAGTCGAATTGAGAACCGATATCAAAAAATCTCTTTTTTGAAGTCGGTTAATTACTCCATAAAATGTTTTTTTTTAAACATAAAAATTAGGAAATATTT
This sequence comes from Diaphora mendica, assembly GCA_949125395.1. Lineage (NCBI taxonomy): Eukaryota > Metazoa > Arthropoda > Insecta > Lepidoptera > Erebidae > Diaphora > Diaphora mendica. The sequence continues at coordinate 33,870,029 of OX421310.1, read as the reverse complement.
TAAACTAAATAAGTAAATATAAGGCTTATAAAAGAATCAAGAACTTGAAATCAAACTAACCTATACAAAATAAACGTACTAGTCGTATATGTATTTACAAACCCTATAAACCGGTAGTAGAGCCACGCTGATTTCAGCATGAATGGGCCGGCTCGACCGGGGCGGTACTACCCTCGCACAGAAAATCAACGTAAACTGAGAGCGTTCATGCTGTCGTGTTTCGTTGGTGAGTGCGAGACCGGAGGCCCAAATAGTCTAGTCGACAAGTTCCACTTGTTGACTAGACTAAAAGATGCAGCAGCATCACTAGGCCGCCATGGTGTGGGTTGCCATACTGCATTGCTTGCCATCAGGCAGAGTAGAGTCATTTTGGCGGGCCATACAAAAAAAAAAAAAAAAAAAACCCTATAGAAATAATATGTTCTTATCACAAACGACTAAATTGTAAGTACTTTCAGATTTTTACACATAAAATTAAGAAATAAAATTTACAATCTACAAACATCCAGCTACGTGATTCTTTAAATTGGTATAACTTTTTTATTTATGAACCGATTGACATGAAACAAACACTAAATGTTAAGTGAAGCTTACCACAATATATTAGTGAAAACCACATTTCAATCGGATAAGCTGTTTCTGAGATTAGTGTGCACAAACGCACAGACAAACAGATAAACAGACAAAAATTCTAAAAATCATTGTTTTGGGTTATATTGCGTTCATAAAGCCCCCCTATAATAGTTTCCCTGAGATATCTTCCATGTACAGACAGCGACCAGTTACGATTTTATTATATGTATTGATTGATGATGATGATTAATATTGCTGGAAAAGATAAGACCATTTAAAGTAGATTTACCTTTTTCAATTGATGGTAGGTACATTACATCATCTACGATGAGTCATCGTTTGTGATCGGCGATGACAAAGGATGTAAATAGTAAGTAAGATGAGAAACGTTATATTATTTATTTACATCTTTTCTACAATTCTTTATTAAATTGTTTAAATAATCTGCTTTTTCTTGTGCTGTTTCTAATTTGGAGTACAAACTCCATAGTACCTGAAAATAAAATCGAATTATATATTTTTATACTTGAAACTAAATGTTGATTCATGTTTTATATTAGCTAGTGTCGTAGCTGCAGGTTCGTTTGTCAATCCTTACATAAAAATATACCTATTCATATATGCTATTTTAATAATTAACTCTATAACAAAATCAATGGAAATTAATTGAATAGTTAAGGCATGAAAACCATTTCTCCCATAACAGACGGCCATTTCGCGTAACAAAAAGTCGGTTACAATTTAAAATAAATAAATAAATAAATATTTCAGACATCTAACACACAACGCCATCTAGTCCCAAGCTAAGCAGAGCTTGTGTTAGGGGTACTAGACAACTGATACAAATACATATATACTTTTTTTAGGTTTATTTAGGTTACAATTCAGTTGCGATCTATTCTCCATTCTAAAGTAGGTATAAAACATTCATCGATGACTGATAAGTGAATATTTCCTGATTTTCTAGTGACATAAGCCAGGAGCAAGCAAGGAGGTTTTTGTCTATACCACACTGGCCAGATGGGTGCTAAAGTCTGTTTGAAATTTTCCTTCACTTTAAAGGGTATTTCACTTGTCCTTCATAGTTTGTTAGTCTAATGGTAATTTTCTTTTTCTCTTAATTAGTTTGTTCTTGTTTAAATTTTCCTTTATTTTATCTGTTTCTTGTATCAATTCTACTTAATTTTCATCTTTCTTTTTTTTTCTTAAATACAAATTGTTGATTGTTTTAGTTGCAACTTATAAATGAAAACATACACACATACTTGTATAATGTAAATGAATACATGATGGTACTTTGGTACTTATCTAACAATGTTTCCCCATTTATTAAATACGCACTTGTTATTGTATGAGCACCTTGTCGACTATGATTATTATTAGTTATTAATTTCTATGATATTGACCTGATGATATGCTGTGCGGCCTGAGTACGCAGCTCAACTATGGTTGAATAGGTCGATGGCTGATCCATGCGTCTTACTCTATTTTACATTTGTGACATTTATTGATTATTTTATATTTGGTCATATTACATCTTTTTAAATTTGACTGTGAGTGAAAGTGCTATTTGGATTTTATTTTCCATAAGTGGACCTCACAATATAACAATACAATGTCACAATATAACAATGTAAAAATCTTGCAGCTATCAGTAAGAACGGCGCATGATTGGTTAGCTCATGGCTGTGCAGCAATGACTCCAAACCTTTTATTTTGTTTTCTTTGGTCGACTTCGTTCTCATTCAAGTCTCTTAGTGAAAAAAATATTGTAAACCGTATTATTATTTTTTAAAAGGAGCAACAATGGAGTTTCTTGCCAGATTCTTCTCCATGAAGGGTAGGCTGCACTTGGAACTGGCGACTAGAATCACTCGATTTTTTAATATTAAATATTGACTATTCATAAGTGCCCGTAAAATAAGTGCCTATATGAATAAAATATTTTTGTGTTTGAGTTTGGTCCGTACTCACATATGGTATTACTCGATAGTTTTACTCCAAGACGAGTAAAAATTAACGTGTGGACCGCAAAACTCACAACTCGAAGGCTCGCATCGAGCAGGCTCGATGGAATTAAATAAAAGTAATTTCCTTCGCACTTACTCGAAGCGAGCCGTCGAGCTTGACTCAAGCGTGTGTACGCGACCGCGATTCGAGCGTCAGTTTGCCGTTGTTGATCGTCGTTAAAACACGTGTTTAATAAAAAAATGGATTTACGAGATTTTTTTTCTTTTCTTTAATTCTTTTGCAATTGAACAATTGAATATTGCAAGAATTGCGGTACTTGCTATATGTAGCGACCGTCTCCTTTGTTAGGCTTTGTTGAACAGACATCATTTGGCTCGAACGGTTCGCTGAATACTGAACGGCGAGCCAAAATATGCGTCACTCGATCGATCAATGCTGAATGTGGGGGAAACGAACGCCCGTGCCGTGGTTTTTAGACTCGACATGTTTGCTCGATCGAGTAAAACCGTATGTGAGTACTTAGCATAAGAGGTACTGTGGTATTTTACTACGAAAATACTTCTTATGATTTGTGAGATCGAGATTACCTACTTAGGTAGGTACTTAAAATTGACCAAATACTTTTTGCGAGAGATGAACTTGTGATGTAGTTTTGCATTCATAATACTTTTCATTTATTGCTATACTATCATGCTTATAAACTTAGCGCCTGGGCCTTTGAGATTGTGCCTATAGACTGACTGAGATCCCAGTCAGCCCAGACTTACGTAATTTTAGGAAAGATGATATTTTTAGGATCGGTAGTCTAACATATACTCAGAAAGGAATGGATACTTGCTAAGCTGAAAGCGGGGCCGTTTTACAGTTAGCAGGTATCAAAGGTGGAAAGAAACCATGCTGACTTACTTCATTTTAAGGTCAAGAGGCGTTAGTTCCAATAAACTTAAAACGAGTTTGGAAGAAATAAAGGCCCGAATTAATGAAATAATATATTAGTCTGACTCCTTGGAAAATATTTTATAATATTATACACAATGACATATATAAAATTCAGGCTTCCTAAAATGACGTAAGTTAACATGGTTTCTTTCCACCATTGATTCCTGCTAACTGTAAAATGGCCCATTTTCAGCTTAGCGAGTGTTCATTCCTTTCTGAGTAGATATATGTTAGACTACCGATCTTAAAAATTTCATCTTTCCTAAAATGTCGTAAGTGTCTGGGACTGGGATCTTGGACTACTAGTGCTAGAATTTGAGGTTGTATTTGTGAAGAGAAAGAAAATATTATTATTGAATTGTTTTGACTTATTTGGTGGGTAGAAACAAGGAGATCTTGTTACGAACCGGGTATTATATAAATAAAGGTAGTCGGTTGATTACCAAAAAAAATAACAATATTTATTAACGACACTTTTTACAACAATAATTTACTAAATCACTGGTTAGTCGCACTAGAAGATCGCTTCGATGTTAATTCGCTGTATCGTGAAATAATACTGCCCCGTACGGCTATCACGCTCCGCTTTTATATGGCTGTCGAAATCTCTAGAATAATCCTTAATATTCGACAGAACATTCTGGACCAAATAGATTGTTCTAGACTTTCTAGAGCTACTTGCACGCCATCTAGCGTTGAGAAAATCGGAACCACCAGTCATAATCTTCACAGTTGCGCGCTACCCGACACTAGATAGCGCCTTCCTCGGTTCTCGTATGGACGGGAACATTCGAGACCTATCTCCTCATGGCGCAACAATATGTATGCGTGGGAGAGCCACGCTTCGGCTGGCTTCGGCATAAATGGGCCGGCTCGACCGTAGTGATACCACGGCCTCACAGAAAAGCGGTGTGAAATAGCGCTTGCGCTGTGTTTCACCGAGTGATTGAGGATACCGGAGGCCCATTTTTTTTTTATTTTTTTTTTTTCAACGTGTGGAAATCCCCTCGGACCGTCACCCCACCGGGACTTGCGGCGGGGCGGTGTGTCGGACTCGAACCGACTAAAACCACACGGTGTGCCACTCTGCGCCTGTGAAGGGAGGAATCCGGGAACTGCAGTTATTAACACGTCCGGACCCCTCCCAGCGCTTGCCCGCACAGAAGCGGATACCGTCAGCTGTTAAAATCTCAATTTAGGCGACGTACGGCACACGCGTAACGTCGCCTCCTCGCGGGCGGCCACTAGAGCGAATGGAAGGGAAAGCCCGTCCCGACCATCCGCGGCCACACTCAGGGCGGCATGAGGCGCTGATAGGCGCGCCTCCGCCGCCCGGTTCGCCGGTGGCGGATTGGGTCCGAGTGGATATCATTCTCCCGGGCCTTCTCCGCCACCTCCTTCTGCGAGATTACGTCTTCGCAGAAGGTTGCGACCGCGGTAAAACTGCTGTCGCTACCGGCCATGGAGCGTATGACGGCCGGTAGCGAGAGATCCCCTCCGATGAGTGCAGTGAGGGCCCGGCGCTGCGACGCCCAAGCGGGGCAAATCGCCAGCGTATGCTGGGCGAGTCCTCACTGCAGTCGCAGTGGTGGCAGGCGGGACTCAATTCCCTCCTAGCGACCGAGTGCAGGTACTTCCCGAAGCAACCATGCCCGGAAAGGACCTGCTTCAGTCGGAAGGAAAGGGTCCCGTGCTGCCGCCCTGCCCACTCGAGGATGACCGGCTGGAGAGCCTCCACGGCGGCAAAGCCAGCGCGTGGAGTCTCCAGCCGGAACGACCATCTAGCCATCGTGGCTCGACGGGCGGCTTCACGCCAGTCGCGTACCTCTTCGGGCGGAGGGCGATAGCCATACTCCGCCCGATATTCAGCCACCCGTCGATAAACTTCGGCGAGCACTTCCGCCTCCAAATCCCACGGGGGTGTTCCGGCCAAGGCGCACGCCGCCTCGGTCGACACCGTGCTGTATCCCAAGGGCGGAGGCAGCGTCGACCAGCTTCGGACCAAGCTGTCGGAAGTGCTCGTCGAAGAGCCACCTACCGTCGAGGATCAGGCCCAGATACCTCATCTGGGCCCGAACCGGTACGAGGACCGAGTTGACCTCTATGGAGGCGCCGGCGGGTGGACCACGACGGGGCCCATGAAACAATAGGGCCTCCGTCTTATCCAGGGCCACCCGTAAGCCCAGCGCCTCGATGCGCCCGACCACCAGAGAAACACCCCAGGTGGCCAGGCGCGCCACCTCAGGATACTGGAGGCCCATACCACAACCACTAACCCCCCATCCACCAAAGGCCGGGAACGCACTTGTGATGCACTGGTGTTGCGGGTGTCCGTGGGCGGCGGTAATCGCTTACCATCAGGCGATACGTCTGCTCGTTTGCCCCTATTTCATAAAAAAAAAGATTACTAATAAAAGGAACATACTGCCTGAAAACAATAAGTCAACTTTTTATGCCTTGAAGTCATTTCTACATACAAGTTATTATGATAACTTACCAATGCTGCATTATATCCTATAGCTTGCAGATCTACAATTTTACTCAAAAGTGGTCCAGTTGGTGTGTCTGTGTCATATATTGTAGCATTTCTTCCAGCAATTACTAACACAGTCCACATGTGATTATTTGGTGGCCTCCTTAGAAGGCCAAAGTCATTTGGTGGAAAAGCATCTTTTATATCTACTGGATCATCATTATTATCATCACAAACTATTATATCTAAAAATATATATTCATATTAGTTATTTATTTATATATGTATGTTATATATTCAGAGAAGTTGTATGACACATTCATATTTAATATTTGAATAAATATCTTTAAACACATGAAAGTATATTAATGTATTATAATCCAAGTATCCATAAATGTACAGTTTTAAAACAAACTTTGAGTACATAATGTGAATGTACTTTAAAGTATTATTAAAGAAAAGCTTTTAACTTCAACATGGTTATTAAGGTATAAGGTAATAATATGACAGGGTGAGCCACTAGCAATTATGATGCAATGTGCAGTGCTAGAAAAGGTGCATATCTCATATGATCCTCGCAATTACATTAAATACTTTACTTACCTCCTCTTTGATGGTAGGTCAGTATATGATCTCCTATGACATACTGATCTCCACCACGACTCTCTCTAAGAGTTCTCATGACATCTAGAAACATCCGTTCAGTAACATTATAGTGCTTCTTGTATTCTTCCGTTGGTACATAATCAGTGTATTTCTTTGCCATTATTTGTAGAGTTTTGTTACTAAGGTGATTTTTCACAGCATTTTCACAATGTATCTCTCCCATGAAATGCAGTGTTAGGATTTCTCTGCCATAGTTATAACAATGCTTACCATAAACTTTTTCTAGAAATTCTTCACTCAACGCTTTGTTTATCAAATCAACAGGATAATGATTTAAAAGACCTAAATATGCTAAACAACAAGCAAATGACCTGCCATGTTCATTTATTTCTGACTCTCGCTCAGGTCTTCGTAATTCTTCAATGACTTTTGTGAAGAAGCAATCTGTTGTTTGCGGTCTAAAGTTAAATGTACCATAAGTTAACACTAATCTTTCCAAATCTTTTAACCTTGCTTGGAACATGAACTTAATAACATTTTCAGCAATCTTCAACAAACATCCTGTATGCATATTCATTGTAGAAGTGCCTAATATAGCAATATGCACGTTACACATCACTGACAATCTAGGTACTTCATGCTGCAATGTATCTAGAAGTCTTTGTATTCTGTTATCTGTATTTATCTTGGTTGAGTACCGAATAAGTTTTAAAATAGCTGCTAAAGAAACTTCATGTACGGTTTTAGCATTGTCTATTACAGAATCTATCATTTTTAAAACTAATTCTCTATCCCTAATTGGTGTTTTACTTTTAAAGAATCCCATAGACATAATAGCTAAGTCTTCAATGGTAAACTTAGAGAAATGCTCATTTAATCGAACTTCTAAATTGTGCATGTCGAATGGTGATTTTCTGATAATACCAACAAAAAACAATGTTTGAACAAGTTGTCCTGGTGTTATTTGTTTTGCTTTGCTGGCCAATTTATTTAGGCTCTTTAATGAAAAATCACTATGTTTAATAACATTTAACATATAAAATAGGGATGTATATGATAGCAAATCATCATATGACCAGTTAATACATCTTTTGTAACATTCTTCATCTAGAGCGACCCAGACTTCTATGTAATTTCTTAATCTTATTGAAGATGGCTCTGGAAACTTATTTAAAGCATAAAATAAATCTTTCAGTTCTTCATCAGTAGCATGTTTTATATTGTCAGTAAGGTGATCAATAAAGCTATCAAAAATCTTGTCTGATATACACAACTTGTGATCAAAACAATACTTAGCTAATATAGAAAATGCTTCGAATATTTCACTAGCTGATTTCTGAGACCAATTTGCTTGGACCAAGCTCAGAAATTGTTCTTCAGTTAAAAGATCTTGTTCAATAACAGAATTCAAACTTATAGCATATCCTTTGTTTACTAATATTTTGTAAGCGTATTGATTCTCCAATTCCAAATGCATTTTAACGGATAGACGAGAACTGCTGTGAATATTTCTACAGTGTTTAGATGACCAGTTCACCGAACATAAAGGCATTACTTTATTTCGTAAGCTAGACCATGACAAATTTCGAGTAATTTTCATTAAGAAAGACATGTTTAGAGTAATAATTAATTTAGAGATTTTAATTTTCTACACATTGACACTCATTTGAAAAAGGTTATGTCATATGTCAGCAACTCTACCACAGAGTACAATGTATGTATGTGTAAAATGCGTTTACTTAGAAAAATTCGCATAAAAATTTCGATTTTTCTATTTTAGTTGAGCCAATGGCCAAGTCTAAGCAAAACCCAAGTTTTTGGTGTCTGGGCAATACTGGAACTGGAGGCATCGTCGTACGCGGGGCCACGGAACGTTGTTGTCCGACTCCGTCGCGCTTTAACTGATGAACTGCTCGTTCTAGCTTCTAATTTATAAAATTATTTTTAATTTATAATTCAGTCAAGTGGAATAAGCGCTTATTTAAAGAAACGCCAAACAATAGTTTGAATTTCGCTTTGATGTGGGAGTTTTTGATTTCAATCTGGTAGAAAAATATTATTATAAAAATTATTTAGTCTATGGGAACGCACATCAAATTGCTAGCTAGCTCGCAGACAGATCGCCGGTGGGCGATTTTCGCGCCCGGTTAGGTGGTTAGTGTAAAGTGTTATGACGAAAAGTGAATGTTTTAAGACAAAGTTTGTACATTATGTTATGTATAATCAGTCGGATTAAATAATACGGCAATTAAATTATTACTTTAGCTGTACGTAAAACTTCATCATGTCGCAGACAGAGGAAGCTATGGAGGTTGCAGATGTTGGTGATAATTCGGTGTGTATTACTTCCAAGCATCTTAATTAAGTTTGTATTATAGAACTCATAAAGTCTTAATATCCTTTGTATTATTTTTGGACAGAATGGTTCTTCTAACGATACTACATCGTCAAGGGGTAAAGAAGGCGACTTCGAAAGTAAGATCGAAACTGATCGTTCTAAACGTTTTGAGTTTTTATTGAAACAAACTGAAATTTTCTCACATTTTATGTCAAATGCTCCTAAATCTGGTAGCAGTCCTCCAAAACCGAAACCAGGTAGACCTAAGAAGAACAAAGACGCCGACAAAGATTCGGGAGCAGCTGGAGAGTAAGTAACATGAACATTAGTATTCTTTGTTTTACGCGTGTAATTTAAATGAGAGCTAGTAATATAAAATTAAATTTTGTTTACATGAGAAAGCTAAATAAATAGTATATGTTGTTTGTAATAATTTCGAGAATAATATTATTTCTTTATTGTTGGTGTACATATTTCAACTCAATTTTGTTACGTTTCTTAGTCATCGTCATCGCAAAACAGAACAAGAAGAGGATGAAGAGCTCCTTGCTGAAACTAATATTAAAACCAAAAATATTTTCCGGTTTGAAGCATCGCCTCCATATATCAAAAATGGAGAAATGCGTGATTATCAAGTGCGAGGTCTGAATTGGATGATTTCACTGTATGAAAATGGCATTAATGGTATCTTGGCTGATGAAATGGGTCTCGGGAAGACATTGCAGACCATTTCCCTTATTGGTTACATGAAGAATTACAAGTAAGTTTATTAGGAAATGCATTTTAGATCATATATAAAGTTCACATTAAACATAGTAAACTATATTTACCTGTTTTAGAACCCATGTACCCTTTATTACCTGTTTATAATAAGGTTGTCCTTCAATATTTAATTTATGTTACTGTATTAGTCACAAGTCAATTTGTATCATTATAGAAATGTGCCAGGGCCACATATAGTGATTGTGCCAAAATCAACATTGACCAACTGGATGAATGAATTCAAGAAATGGTGTCCATCATTAAAAGCAGTATGTCTTATAGGAGACCAGGAAACCAGGGTAAGCAATTAATTATATGTAACTCGACAAATAAATAAAAACTTGACTGCACAGATGGCATTGATGCATGTTTAAATTGTGCTGAATGTTCTACGTCACGTGGAACAACACTTTGTGTGATCCAGAAATTGTTCTGAATCTGGGTGTTCTTTGTGCCTGTTTAAAATTTTCAATCCCTTTATTTGTTGTCCTGTAATGTTGAATTTGCTCCATTAGTTGCCTCTTATGACACCTCTGGAATGAATAGGGATGGCTACACCCTGTATAAGAATACAGAGTGTAGCTACCCATATTCATCCCAGAGGTCTGGAGAATCTATCACACTACTATTATATACTAATTATACTTTGTAATATGTTTTTCAGAATACTTTCATAAGAGAGACCCTTATGCCTGGAAACTGGGATGTCTTAATCACATCATATGAGATGATAATTAGAGAAAGATCAGTATTCAAGAAGTTCACATGGCGTTACATGGTGATAGATGAAGCCCACCGAATCAAGAATGAAAAATCTAAGCTTTCAGAGTTGCTTAGGGAGTTTAAGAGTATGAATAGATTGCTACTCACTGGTACTCCACTTCAAAACAACCTTCATGAGTTATGGGCACTTCTAAATTTCTTATTGCCTGATGTGTTTAATAGCTCTGATGTAAGTAACATTCTGTACACTCTAAGTTAAGAAATATATTTATAAAAATGTCTATCAAACTCTTTAAGTCTCGAATAAGGCATTTTAGGTATTTGCAAACTCATCTGATTAAGTATAATAATTTTCTCCTGCCAAGTCTGTACATACTTACTAGAGATGGGCCGATCATTACTTTTGCCGACTAGCCGACTAGCCGATTAGTCGGCCCTGAAAAGGCCGACTAGTCGGCCGACTAATCGGCCAAACCGATCATGGTTATGGACATTTCCATAATTCTTCGTTTACAGTTGATTCGCGCCTCAGTCGCAAACGCCGCCTGCGAACCTTGTTTCTTAATTTTTGCTTCTGTAAGGGTCGACTCGGAGCGGTGTTTTAGTGTAAAAAAAATATTTGTGTAAAGATATTATTATTATTGTTGATTGAAGTGAAGAGTTAAATGAAAAAGAAAATCACTTGTGGCGATGTTTTTTAAACAAGTGGCCAATGTTTTTTTAATTTTTTTATTTGATAGCCTGAAAGTGATTCTGCTGAGCCTGATGAAGCATGAGTAGAATCCAACAATTCAACACCATACTCACTGCGAACGCAGAAATTGCAGTATAGCGTCCTACACTATGACGGCCTAGTGAGATGCATTTTCACACGCCGCCTAAAGGACCCAGGATTATAGTGGAAGGGAAACGGGTGCGCTGGTAGTGCCAAGCAGTTAAACAGTGCTCGGCACAAGAAGGCAGAACGGAACCGTTTCGTTCCAGAGCGTATTTCTACGACCCTGAAGCGGTGACTTTCAATGCCAGTACGTGTTGTCCTGTAGAAGATGGGAGAAAGTGGGATCAGTTGGAAGAGCTCTTCAGAACACTCTCCATGGTAAAAACGCTAGAGGACTGTTACAGAGGCGACATCTCTCCGTTAGTGCAAAGGCTCAAGGGACTCGGTGGCATCGGGACTGTTGATAATGCGGACTCCTGGCCGCTGCAATCGATCAAGAGCATCAAGCAAATTCTGCGTGGATCCATCACAAAGATGAGAACAGTCCTCCACGAACGAGCGAACCTAGGTCTTATAAAGAAGACACAGATGCTCAGGCGCAAAAAACCGTCTCACCCTATTCAGTACACCAAGTTTCCGCGAGGCCGCCTTAGTGATGCTCTCGATTTTTTTTATGTATTTGCTGTCAAAATGACTCTGCCCTGCCTGAATGAAATCATGAGCAGAATCCAAGAGTGTTGGTCACCATCCTCAATGTAGGTAGTAGGTAGGTAATAAGGACAATGCAGCATGGCGACCCACACTATGGCGGTCTAGTGAGATGCTTTTTCACGTCCCATTGAAAGGACCCGGGATCACAGTGGGAAGGAAACACGTGCGCTGTAGTGCGTTCCAGGTTTTGACCACTCGGCACAGGAAGGAAGAACTGAAGCAATGAGTGCGGGAACGTATGTCTACCACTTTGAAGCGGTGACTTCCGAGGCCGGCGCGTGTTGTCCTGTAGAGGAAGGGAGAGGAGAGGACTAGTTGGAAGAGCTTTCAGAACACTCACCATGATAAAGGCGATAGAGGACTACCATGGGGGCTATATCTCTTCGCAACTGCAGAGCCTCAGCTCAAGGGACTCGGTGGCTTAGGGACTGTCAACAATGCGGATTGCTCGCCGCTGTAACCGTCGAGAGCGTCAAACAGATACTGTGCAATACCATCGCAAAGATGAGAACAGTACTCCACACACGATCGAACCTTTTTTTTTCTTTTTTTTTTACGCGGGGTATGCATTGTGCACCATACCCTCCGTGGGGGGGACACACGAAGGGCGTGTGGAAACCCTCCTGCCGTATCTCATGACTGAGGTACATCCCGGGGTAACTATAGTCACCCCCGGGGTGATCGCTGTTGCGCCTCCTACCACTCTACACAGTAACAGTCGGAACACCGACCCGCCTTAGACGACACACCCCGAACGCACCGGGGCGTCACCGGTCTCGGGCCGTTTGTAGCGGCCACATCTCCCCTAGATATGGCCACAACGACCCTTTAGCGACGATTGGGGAGCTAGCAGCCTCTACCGCGTCCCCTTCATCGCCTCCTGCGAGCGGGGTCGGCCCTTTCCCGATGCCGCTCTGGGGAATCCTTCTGAAGCATAATGTCTTCACAGAAGGAGACCGCGGCCTCCCATCCCTCACTACTCGCCAGCATTGCCGCAATCAATGCTGGTGGTGACAGGTTTCGTCCGATCTGTCCGACCAGGACTCGACACTCGCACTCCCACGCAGGGTAGTCCTCCAGCGTGTGCTGGACAGACCGCTCCCGGTCGGACCCGCGGTGATGGCATTGTGCCGTAGCCTCACTTCCGATTCTGTTCAGATACTCTCCGAAGCAACCGTGCCCGGTGAGTACCTGAGTGAATCGGTAGGTGACACAGTCGGTCCTCCCTATCCAAGCTCCGAAGCTCGGCAGAACGGCTCCGACACACACGAGTGAACCTGGGTCTTGTAAAGAAGACACGGATGCTCGGGCGAGAAGAACTGTCTCACTTTGTTTAAATCACCTAGCTTCCGCGAGGCCGCCTTGGTGACACTGAGAGTGTATTCACACGTATTCGTGCGGGTTAAGATCTCGGCAGAAATCCATGCCAAAGATATCGAGCTTACCTTGTAATTGCATTTGAGTGTTCTGATAAGTGGAAGGGGAAGGAATGGAGACTTTTTGGCAGATAACGTGAGAACCTGTTAATCTAGGCATTGAACTCGACCGGATTCTGGCAGCCCCATTGAGAAATGCCGCCCAGGACATGGTTGAGCTCAGCGACAAGCTCCTGTCGTTTTTCCTCAACGTCTGCCAGCTTGACGTCAAGTTGTCCGAAATATCGCCCATGGACTGTGCTTTTGTCTGCCTAACAATTATCATGTTGTCATGGGCTAACATGTCATTGATATGCAGAAGAAACAGTGTGGGCGACAGGACGGAGCCCTGAGGTACGCCAGCGTTTACCTCTAGAAAATCAGAGGCCACGCCGTCGCATTGGACCCTAATGCAGTTATGTGAAATCAATGTCAATGATTATTTCTTGTGGTGGAAAGGAAAAAAAGTGCAAACACTACAAGCAAACATTTTGTTTAATAAATGTCAGATATGTTTTTTATCAGTAAGTAATTTTAGAAACTGGTTACCAAAAGAAAGATTGCTTTGTTTTACATTTCAAAATGTCTAAAACTGATTATGAAATAAAAATTGACAAATATATTATTGAGAAATACATACAAAGTAATAAGCCGAATAGTCGGCGCTTTTTGCCGACTATTCGCCGACTAATCGTCGACTACGATTGTTGCCGAATAGTCGGCTTTACCGACTAGTCGTCGACTAGTCGGCACATCTCTAATACTTACACATTTTTCAAATAATCTTTGTTGTAGTACAGTGTTTTGTTATCTGTTAGTTTAGTAATTACTATTAGAGCCCCCTTGAACTGCAGACTTTCGATCTGCCTATAGTTTGGTAACACATTGTAACGATTTGTTATCGGCCGAACAACTGCCTTCGAACTAAACAATCGGCAGATTAAAAAGTTTCTTCAGAGTTCTCAGACCTTTTATTCAGAACACCAAAAACAGACCAAACCATCATATTTGATTCCCCAATAGGCCCAGTGAAATGTGCGGGATTTCACTAGTCTGTTTCCATGATTTCTTGTAATCATTATATATTAGAGACCATCATTTTCAAAAGGGTTACTTTGTTCTAATATTTCTTTTCATGTTCAGGACTTTGATTCTTGGTTCAATACAAATGCAGCACTTGGTGACAATCAACTAGTGTCCCGGTTGCATGCCGTTCTGCGGCCGTTTTTGCTTCGCCGTCTTAAATCTGAAGTGGAAAAGAAACTTAAACCGAAGAAGGAAGTAAAAGTTTATGTAGGATTAAGCAAAATGCAAAGAGAATGGTACACTAAGGTCCTTATGAAGGACATTGATGTGGGTATGTTGAAATTGGTTATTTAACCTAAAGGGCATTTTAATAACTTATCTGTTAATTGAATTATAGAAAGGACAAAATATTAATATTATTCATAATTAATATTCAGGTTAATTGTAATACATTTCTTCTAAAAAGGTTCTGTGTTAAATTTACTATTCAGTTTTGGAAAATACATGCTAAATGTGTTCATGATTTCATACAAGTTATATTTTCATTAATTTTGTTACATTCAATATTCTAGTGAATGGAGCAGGCAAGGTTGAAAAAATGCGATTGCAGAATATTCTTATGCAGTTGCGAAAATGCTGCAATCATCCTTACCTGTTCGACGGCGCGGAGCCTGGCCCGCCTTACACAACTGATGAGCACCTTGTATACACCTGCGGGAAACTCGCAATCCTCGACAAACTTCTCCCTAAACTAAGGGAACAAGGATCTAGGGTTCTTATATTCTCACAAATGACCAGAATGTTGGATATATTAGAGGATTACTGTCTCTGGAGGCAATACAAGGTAAATACATAAACTTTACCGAACAATTTAATCATACTATTTTTTTGTATGTTATAAATAGCTGAAAAAATGAACAAATCATATTACCACATGTGGAGGAATATGAATACCTATTTTATTTTGTTTCATTATCTTTTTTAAAACTCGAACAATGTATATAAAGGAACATATAATCTAGTCAACAACTTCAAAAACGTGTTAATAAATGTAATTTTTTTCAGTATTGTCGTTTAGACGGTCAAACGCCACATGAAGATAGAAATAGACAAATTGAGGAGTACAATGCCGAGGGAAGTGAGAAATTCGTGTTTATGTTGTCGACACGCGCTGGCGGTCTCGGCATTAATTTAACCTCAGCTGATGTCGTCATCATTTATGATTCAGATTGGAACCCTCAAATGGACTTACAGGCTATGGACAGAGCGCATCGTATTGGACAGACAAAACAAGTAAGCGGATAATTATATTCATGTTGTTTTAACTTACCACAATCTTGAATCTGTTTGTATTTTTTTTTTTGGATGAGATTGGGATATTATGGGGATAATATATTTTAATTTTATTTGAAATCTAACAAACATCTTTTCTAGGTGCGAGTATTCAGACTTATCACTGAAAATACTGTCGAGGAAAAAATCGTTGAACGCGCCGAAGTAAAGCTTCGATTGGATAAATTAGTTATACAGTCGGGTCGCCTCGTCGATGCTAAGAACCAACTGAATAAGGATGAAATGCTTAACATGATCCGGCATGGTGCAAATCATGTATTTTCTTCTAAGGACTCGGAAATTAGCGACGAAGATATTGACACAATATTAGCTAAAGGAGAAAACAAGGTAGTATAATATTATTAACAGTTCTACATATCTGTTCTACATCTTTTCATTGGTGAATATGACACCCGCTACTAATAATACCTTCAAAATTTAAGGATGTTTCATAGCTCATAAAATTACAATCTTATATTTTAAATCGTATATAAACCATGACAATAAATAAATAAATACTTTCGGACATTTCACACACAACGCCACCTAGCTTTAAACTAAGCAGAGCTTGTATTATGATAACTAGACTGACTGATAGAATACTTATATACTTTTTTTTTTTGTAAATACATACAATGATGTCACACAATTGATTTGAAATATAATTCTTATCCACGCGTCGATACGTGTCAATAGTATATTTTTAAAACGGTTTTTTTTAATATTTCTTAACTTTGCGAGATCACTTAATTTAAATAATACAGTACAGAATGTCTATAAAAATCGTGAAATCTTTGAAAGATCCTAGCTTTACAATTTAAAACATAAATTATCTTTTGCAGTAGGTGATCAGAAAGTGAATTAATATGTTTAAATTTAACTATACTTCGAATATCGTTAACAGACGGAAGAGTTGAAGCAGAAGTTGGAGAGTCTCGGCGAGTCTTCACTACGAGCCTTTTCCATGGACACCCCTGGCGCCACAACAGATTCAGTCTACCAGTTTGAAGGTTTTACTTAATGAAATTGTATCTGTTTGTTACGACTCTGTGTGAAAGCTTTTTTTTATTTAAACATTACGATTAGTAGCTGAGCTAACCTCGACACAATTATTCCAAAAATGTCATTAGTATTTGTATTAATCATTGATTTTATTTAGGGGAGGATTACAGAGAAAAGCAAAAAGTGATACCGATCGGTAGTTGGATAGAGCCGCCTAAACGCGAACGTAAAGCTAACTATGCAGTGGACGCCTACTTCCGAGAGGCTTTACGTGTGTCTGAACCGAAGGCGCCAAAGGTACAGGTAAATAAGTGTAAAGAGCTAAGTGCGGACTGCGGACCCGGCGCAGCTTCTACTTGTGGTGGTGGTAGTTATTGTTTACCATGCATATTGTATTCATGTAACTATTGATTAGCTCTTTTCACTATCACGTCACTATTGATTGCAGTTTTCTTTCTATTATATATATCTATTTATTCGACCATTTTATCATGTCTATTTAAATTATCATTTTTTAGTTCAAATTATATTATATATATTTTATATTGCTTAATACTGTAGTTAGTGGATAAATATTTAAAAGCCTCAAATATAATGAGACTTTTTTTCTGTTTAGGCTCCGCGTCCACCAAAACAACCGATTGTTCAAGACTTTCAATTCTTCCCTCCGCGTCTTTTTGAGTTACTGGACCAAGAGATTTATCATTATCGTAAAACACTCGGGTATGTGTTTATTCATTCAGTATTAATTAATATTAATTATTAATTTAAGTATCTAAGGTCTCACATTTGTAATATTACAATCTAGATACAAAGTGCCACGTAATCCTGAATTAGGCCCTGACGCAGCCAAAATTCAAAGGGAGGAACAGCGGAAGATTGATGATGCGGAAGCACTCACTGAAGAAGAGGTTCAGGAGAAGGAACAGTTGCTTACCCAAGGTATGACATTCAAAGAGATAATATTTTTTTAGCAATCAATTATCATCGCTGGGCACTTTACATACATACATATAAAGGACACGAAGACCACCTAGACTCAGAAAAATAATTTCTGGATCATGTAAAGTGTTGTCCATGTGGTGATGATGATGATGATGACAAAGTTTTCACCCACATAGGAATCGAACTTACAACTCTTAGAGAAGTAGACTCGGCAAAGTCGCTACCTACAAAAAGTGTTTTAATTCTGTTATATTTGTTTAGGTTTTACTAACTGGACAAAAAGAGATTTCAATCAATTTATCAAAGCAAATGAGAAGTATGGTAGAGACGATATTGAAAACATAGCTAAAGATGTTGAAGGCAAAACTCCAGAAGAGGTGAGTTGTAAAATATTTTGGGTACATTCTTTTATATGTATTTATTCAAATGCCTGCCAAAATGACTACTCTAAATGATGCAAAGCATAAGCAGAGTCCAAGAGAGAGTAGTGAGAATGGTGACCATCACGTCACCATTCTCACTACTCGATGTCTTCTACTTTAAACGGTGATTTCCAAGACCAGCTTCTTTATAGTCCATTCGTTTAGATAGTGTCGGACGTGTAGGTACACCCGCACGCAATTGTGGTTATTGTTGAGAAATACGAATATATTAATTCATATAAGTTAGGTAGCAAGACAAATTACATGTAAAATAGAAACATCTCATCTTCCTAGCTTTTATTAAAACATTTTCAGTTTACACATTAGAAGAGTCAATAAACAACCATTTACATTACACTGCTTCGGCGTAAACTGACAAATCATATTTTACTTGTGAGTGTACGCCGCAGGCGGCTCGTTTGATTTTCCTTTGACAAAAACATGAGCGACGGCGGCGCGATCAAAGCGACCTTATCTAAGCGAATGGACTATACTAAATAATTATATGTAAAATATTGTTAACATTTTAGGTCATGGAATATTCTGCAGTGTTTTGGGAACGATGTCACGAACTACAGGATATAGACAGAATTATGGGACAAATAGAGAGAGGAGAAGCCAAAATACAGAGGCGGGCGTCGATAAAGAAAGCTTTGGATGCCAAAATGGCGCGATATAGAGCACCATTCCATCAACTTAGAATTTCATATGGAACTAACAAAGGAAAAAATTATGTCGAGGAGGAGGACAGGTATATATTATAATATGCGTCATCTACTGAAATGATTGATTGATGTATTTAGAAATTTAAGTGATTTTTTAGAAATAGATATGTGCGCGTGCCTTTGAAACCAAAGGTTGACGGCAATCCCCGCTTGTCCTCAGTCTATAGAACGTGAATGGAAATGGACTTAAGGTTGGCAAAATTTGGAGCTTAAAATATGCCTCTAGTTATACTAATTTTTAAACTTTCGCGTTCCATGATATAACAATAATTATTTTTACGGGAATTAACGCGATCACTTATTAAAAGGTATTACATACCTCTGATTTGCCTGACGTTTCGACCAGAGTCAGCCTGTGACCACGGCCAGTGCAACCTGGTTGAAACGTCAGGCAAATCAGAGGTATGCAATACCTTTTAATAAGTGATCGCGTTAATTCCCGTAAAAATAATTATTGTTATGGCTCTAGTTATTTCTTTGGCGATAAGTCGCTTTCTGTTCCGGTATGGTTCGATCTTTCAATAGTTTTTAATTACAAGTAAACAATAAGCAATTATTTTTACGTAGTCGTAACGAATTTTAATGCAGTTTTTACAGTGAAGAAAGTGATTCAAGAGGAAGGTCTGTAATGAGACGTCGTAAAAATTGCTCCCGTGCTGAGGCAGATCACTAGTTCCATATAAATATTTTACAATTTTGTATTAATATCTACTTACTACTAATGTGTGTTTAGGTGTATGCAATTTAGTTTAAAGTCACTTAGTAAACCCTTTTATATTATTGCAGATTCTTGGTATGCATGCTACATAAACTAGGATTTGATAAAGAAAATGTCTATGAAGAACTTCGTGCGGCAGTTCATGCTGCACCACAATTCAGGTTTGATTGGTTTCTGAAATCAAGAACAGCTGTGGAACTTCAACGCAGGTAAGTGAATAAGTTCAATTCAGTTTGAAAAGGATAATTTTATTTGAATTGGTTTTATTAAGATTTGTTTAATGTTTTCAGATGTAATACTCTTATCACGTTAATCGAAAGAGAAAATCAAGAACTTGAAGAAAAAGAAAGAGCTGAGAAGAAAAAGAAAAGTGGAAATCCAAATCAAAATATTTCAGGCGCAAATGCTGCTGGTAAAGGTGCAAATGCCGGTAAACGTAAGGCTGACAATACTCCTGACACAGCCCAGAAACACAAAAAGAAGAAGAAATGAAAGAACACGGCTGGAAAGTGAATTTTCATTTCATAACATGATTAAAGAAATTACATTGGTGAATAAATCTAATGTCATGATTATTTAAACTGTCGTTTTATTTTGACCAAAGTGTCGCGTTTCCATACTGTGAAAGTTCTTAATTATCGACCTTTTATCCGCTACTGGACATACATCTCTCCTGAAAAAGGAAGTTTTGGCTTATCTATGACTGGCCAGGCAGGTTGGAACAAGGTTTGTTTCAAGTTCACCTCTTACGCCCCTAGAGGATAATGGTTATAGGCACATGCTGTCACCGCACCATGTCGACGGCGAGTGCGCTTGCCAGCGCCTCATACTGCCATTATTATGGCTGCGTGTGGAGGGACGGGACGGGACGAGTTATCCGCTACAGTGGCCAGCTGCTAAAAAGCTAAATACACACATACGGTTTTACTGGATCGAGCTGACATGTCGAGTAAACACCACGGCATGGGCTTTCGTCCACACATTTAGCATTCATCTATCGAGTGACGCGCGCCGGTTGTTCAGTATTCACCGAACCGTTGGAGCTAAAAGATGTCTTCAACAAAGGAGACTGTGTAGCCACCGTCTCGGGGCTCTCCAGACTCTCCAGTACCAGCTTCTCCCTCTGAACCAGATTCAACGGTGAGCGACCCGAATAGTCGATTGCCAAGATATTTCAATTCGACTGGCTTCTCTGGCGCTGCATAGAGATGTGGCCTCGCTATGCATCTTCTATCGCATTTACTATGGGAATTGCTCGACAATACAGCACATGCTGTGGCCTCTGTTTGTGTCGATCTGTGATTTTTAACTATAGCTTCAATTTGACGTTCATAAGTGTCACTTGGTGTCTTACATGAATAAATTATTTTGATTTGATTTGCTCCGAGGAATTGTTCGAACCGATCCCTGCCGCCTGTTTCCGCAATTGTCCAACGCGACAGCAGTTTCATCCCCATCATCTAGATGGTTGGCAGTCCACAACTATGCGATTTTCCAGAAACTTTCTGCCTGGCACAACAAAACTGTGGAATGAACTGTCGACTGCGGAATTCCCGGACCAATACGACCTTCAAGAAAAGAGCGTACGCCTTCTTAAAAAGCCGGCAACGCACTTCTGACGCCTCGGGCGTTCCGGGTGTCCATGGGCGGCTGTAATCGTTTACCATTAGGCGATACGTCTACTCGTTTGCCCTTTTTTTATGGAATAGGCCTTACCTTTGTTTTAACGTTTGTTTAAAATTAACGATTCGAAAAACTGCACCTACCTATACAACTGGCATCTACGGGGAAAATTTCAAAATAATATTTATTTTGAAAGAAAGCAGCCTTTTGTGCTTATTACCGTGAGTACGTAGTTGTATAAAATGTTAGATCGGCGAAGTTAAGTTTGAGTCTCAGATCAAATAAAAAAAGGTAGATAACGCACGGCCTTCGTTCTTTCTGAAGCCCAAAAACTCAGTTACTTCCAAGTAAACACACGCGTTAACGCACACACATGGAACAAACTACGCTTCGTACAAGTTGTCGGGCAGTATTTCACACGTAAATACACACAAAAGACGTACTGAGAGAGTGTTATCAGGAGTTCGTATTCCTAATAGGTAGTAGAGCCGTAGTACGTAGTAGGTAGTAGAGCCACGCTGATTTCAGCACGAACGGGCCGGCTCGACCGGGGCGGTACTACCCTCGCACAGAAAATCAACGTAAAATGACAGCGTGCTGTCGTGTTTCGTTGGTGAGTGCGAGACCGGAGGCCCAATTAGTCTAGTCAACAAGTTCCAAACTTGTTGACTAGACTAAAAGATGCAGCAGCATCACTAGGCCGCCATGGTGTGGGTCACCATGCTGCATTGTCTGCATTCGCAGTGAGCATGGTGACCACCACTCTTGGATTCTGCTTATGCTTTCCATCAGGCAGAGTAGAGTCATTTTGGCGGGCCAAACATAAAAAAAAAAAAAAAAAAAAAAAAAAAATAATAGCCAAGAAATGTGGGTAAATAATTTGTAGGTAAATTCATAGTCAAATAATGAAGTAGAGTGAGACATAAGTATTACTTTATTTTTTTTAGTCACGTACTTTTATGATCTAAGTACTTCTACTTGATTGTAATTGATAACAAACAGATTTATTTTCGCATATTACCTATTTTAATGCAATTTCTAGTCATTTTTTTTAAAGTGGCAACACTTCAGTCACTCACACATATTAAAAAAATGGCTTCACTTCTACGTGCGTTATCAACCTTTTTTTATTTGATCTGAGGTTTGAGTAAAAAGTTCCTATTTAATTATTTTCATAATTTTCTTTGCAGAATATTCATATTTAAAAGATTAGAAAAGTGTTGGTTACAATGTAACTAATTATTATTTTCATCGAGTTCCTATGTTCTAAAACAACAACAAAACTGCTTCTTTAGAGCCTTCCTATATTGCCGCGCCACAGCTGCTTGTGGCCCGCTGACTTCAAGACCGCGGCCTTAACCACTTTGTCTTTTGTGAATCTATTTACCTTGAGATATCATTTGGTAAAGGTTTGATTAATTGATTGAAATATCATATTTCATAGGTACCATTAATTTAATACCTAACATATCCCAGAACAATTTTTATTTTTTGGACTAGCCAGGGTTACTTAAGTAGTAAATATTAAGTGAAGACCCTGCACACGCACGTAAATTACAAAATAAAAGTAGATTAATTTGTAAGTAAATTAGCCACATGTCAACAATACATGTTTCTATAAGCTTACTCTCATAGTTATCGATATAACAATTATTCAACATGTTACAAATTCCTTATATATAACTAAGGGCCGGTTTTTCAATCCGCAGTTAAACGGTCTAATAACTAACAAGGGAATAAATGTATCCAGCTCTTTAACAAGCGAATAAACTTTTAGTGTTTTTCAATCGGGAGTAAACAGTCAGATAGTTACTTGATGGTCCTTCACAGCTATGTTCACTGTAATCATGCGCAAGTGAGATGCAGCTATACAGGTAGTCACACGTTAGATAAGGACCAGAAACTTTTAGACAACATTCAAGTTGACTGTTCTTTTTCTATTTCTTTTTGTCTTTTTTATGATTGCCGGTTTGGGATATTTAATTAAATGAAATGAAAGCATTCGATTATAATTATTATTTGTCTTTAATAGATGTAGTAAATAATAATTTAGTAAAAAGTCGTTTATGATATTCCTGTAGTAGAGTCCAATCAACAATGATTAAAATCAAAATTTATAAAAATGAAATGCCGGGTTTGCGGGTGGTGCATAGTAATTTTTTAAACGGGTGTTTCTACGTTTAATAAATATGTGTTTAAAACTAAAAAGTATATTTGTATTTATGTCAGTTCTCTGTACCTATTGGTGACGAGCAGATTCCCTAGCGGCAAGTCGCAGAACTAACGTATGACAGATAAAAATACGTATACACGTTAACATTCCACTTTTAGAATACTGTTTACCCTCACGAAGTGGTCCTAAAGTATTTTTTTTACTACTCCGTAGACGTCTATCAATGAAATCATTGTAGAAAGAATTTAAATGGTGACGAGCAGATTCCCTAGCGGCAAGTCGCAGAACTAACGTATGACAGATAAAAATACGTATACACGTTAACATTCCACTTTTAAAATACGTATTTTTTACTTCTCCGTAGACGTCTATCAATGAAACAATAACAATGCACTCGCTCTGTACATTAAACTGCCAGGTAGAAGTGTCTGTCATACGTTAGTTCCGCAAACGGCCACTAGGGAAATCTTCTCGTTACCAATAGTACAAGCTCTGTTTTGTTTCGAATTAGATAGCAGTGTGTGAAATAAAAATTCTTCATCTTCTCTATAGTATCTATAACCTATATTTCTCTAATAACCCTTTTTACCTCAGAACAAAAAGTCAATCGAGTCAAAGACATCCATAATCTATCAAATATTCAATAACGACAACGTACTTAAACTTTACCACAAATAGGTACAAGAGAAATACACAACGTCAAATCACTATTCTACAGAATAAAACACTAACTGAGGTTTGAAAGCACAGATAAAGTTATCAGTCAGATTACAGCTTTATTCGTCTGATAACTGATGTCTGACTATTGAAAGACCCAAACTTACGCTAACTGAGGAATAAATGCTATTTGACTGTTTATCTGACTATTGAAAAACCGGCCCTAAGACAATTAATAATCAAATTTTCTTTCAAAGCAGTGTCTTGACGGAAATGCTTATTGCTGTTCATTCACTAAAGATTTATAATGATTACTATAAAATGTCAAATCAAAACGTATATCATGTCCATACAAAGTTTACGTAAAAAATGTTATGGCGCTAACTTTCTTCAGGAAAGTTAGCGCCATAACATAACTAACTAACATAACATTTTCTTGTTCTAAACACAGGATTCCGTATTTTTTTTGCAAAAGAGTGCCACGTATATCTCTAGGTATGTAAAAACAGTTTCATATCATTTCTAAGTATAAAATTTTTGCCCTCCAGTTACACAACTGAGCACTGGCTGTTAAAAACTATTAATATACTTTTTGCAAAGCAAACCCATATGGGTAACGCTAAACATATGCTAGCCGTATGTTGTTAGATGAAGGTACTTTAGTTCTTATTAAGTCCTTATGACCCTACTAAATGATTTTGTTTTTATTTCGATTTTAGAGAATTCGTAAGAATGATAAGAATACAAACAAAATGATATTTTATTATTCTGTCCAAAAATATTGTACATGTAACAAGTTACAACTGGAATAATGTCTTCATTGATTCAAAGTTGGGATTCAAGATTCACGGTTTAAACTCTTTGCATCAGTGCAAACACAATAAGCGTGTTTTTCGATTGAGTAAAAATATTAGATCACCAAAATAACTGATCTTGAGAGACATCTGCACACATTTCACTTAGTTTTAAATTGGAATGATAAGACATTGTCACTGACACAACTGCTTTCTTTGTTAGGTTTGCAACACTATGAGAATGTAAAATGATTCACTCTTCATTTGACTGTTACTGTTCATCAGGTAAGTTATTGCCGTAACATTAAAGGACCACTTTGCTAAGATGAATTTTGATGCATTTATGTATGGCTCATCAACATAAGAGTAGAAACCCATAATTGGACATTACTTTTACACTTCAATAGTGCATGTTACACTACATATAGTTATATTTATATCACAGTTTTCTATTAATACTTTTATCCTCAACACAATAATCAGGTACAAACATAACACTTTAATATCTTCAATAAAGCAGGCATTGAGATCGCAGTGCGAAAAGTCCACAACATGCAAACTCCTCACATCAGGGCGAATTGCCATTTTCTATGTTATCTTGGAAATTGTTTACATTGTTAGTAAACGGTGCCCCTAGCCCATACAAATGTCCACTAGTACTTTCAATGTTGCCATCAAAAAAAATCTGAAAAAAAGAAATGGATTTACAATACGAGATTATTGTTTATCAAATTTCTACATGCATTTTTGTTGCATTACAAAAGGTTTATATCATTAAGATATCATAATGCTGAAAGATATCTATACTAATATTATAAACGCGAAAGTTTGTAAGTATGGATGGATGTTTGTTACTCTTACACGCAAAAACTACTGAACGGATTTGGATGAAACTTTACAGTAATATAGCTTATACATCAGAATAACATATAGGCTACTATTTGCAGCGATAACCGACATATACGCGGGCATCCACTAGTTATGCATATAAACAATATACTTTTTTAAGTCACGGTTATTGGTTATGTAGACCTATTCCCGTTAAGGGCGTGTAGTTTACATCATTTCTGACTGATTTCACTAAGAAATACCCTATCCTAAATCTAACCGTTTTTGAGATATTTGATTTTTATAAAAAAAATTCCCACACCCAATTTTCGACTGTCAGTTAAGATATTTTGAAATGTGTATGTAAGGCTTATTATTATTATTATTATATACATGTAAAAAACATGCAACGAAAACTCTCTGCCAAAAAAACACTTAAAAGCGTAAAATAAACTGGTTCTTCATAAATTGCCTATACCTAATTCTTTATTCATTTCAATAGTTGTTAACGCTCAAGATATGTAATTTTTCAAACAAAAAACTATGATTCGGTATTTAAACTGTATAATTTTATAAGATAACATTTCAAGGTGCAGAGTCGGACGGAAGCAAAGGGCCAAGAGAGAGAAAAAAGTGACAGTTACATTTTTAGTGTTGTCTAGTGCCAACCGCACAGCAATTCTTTTTTTTTATTTTTTATTTTGAGTATTGGGATATTTAGGCGCCAACATATCCTCCCCCCGTTGAAGGCCTAGTCTTCAACCTTGACTTCTTCTGCAGTAGGAAGAGGACACAGTCTGACGAGAGAGCGTCGCACACAGCCTCTTGAAGTGTTGATGTCCGCCACACGCGGAATGCCGTCTGGTCCACGGAACAGTCGCAATACACGCCCGAGACGCCAGCTTAGAGGAGGTACGTTCTCTTCTTGAACGAGAACAAGGTCTCCGATATTTAGCTTCGTGGTGTTGGATTTCCACTTTGTACGTAGTTGCAGTTCACAAATGTATTCTCGCCTCCATCGGTTCCAGAAATCCCGTCTTATTTGCTCGAGGCGGGCGTACCGTTGTAGTTGAGTAGCCTTGCAGCCGTAGAGTGCCGGAGTTGGCAGAGCGTTGAGTGGTCTGCCAATCAGGAAATGCCCTGGGGATAAGGAAAGGAGATCGTCAGGGGATGACGACATTGGGCACAAGGGACGGCTATTTAACACTGCCTCCACTTGTGCGAATAAAGTGCAAAGTTCTTCGAATGTGAGATGAGTATTTCCCATGACTCTTTTTATGTGATATTTAGCAGCCTTGACGCCAGCCTCCCAGATTCCACCGAAATGAGGGCTGTAAGCTGGAATGAATGAAAATTTTATACCTTCTCCAGATGCTAACTCAGAGAGAGATTGAGAATTGATTTTTAGAAAATGACTGATTTCTTTTGCAGCGGCGACAAAATTTCGACCATTGTCGGAACAAATCTCCGCTGGTAGGCCGCGTCGTGCAACAAAGCGACGGAGTGTCAATATGAAAGATTCTTTAGTCAAGTCACTGACTGGTTCTAAATGAACGCATTTGAAACGTAAACAAATGAACAAACATAAATAGCATTTTGATAATTTAGCACCACGTCCCTTTCTATTTAGGATTAGAAAAGGGCCGGCATAATCGACACCAACTGATTTAAATGGATAGTCGACTGAAATACGATTTGCAGGTAAATTACCCATTTTAGGATTTAAAGTTTGACCACGAACACGCACACAGGTGAAGCATTGATTGACAACTCGCCTAGCAAGCTTCCTGCCATTGACGGGCCACACAGACTCTCTAACAATTGCGAGCAGTAGCTGTGGACCTGCATGTAAATGCTTTAAGTGTTCGCGAATGAAATAAAGTTTAGTTACATAGTGAGAAGACTCTAAAAGTACTGGGTGTTTTTTATTGAAAGAATAATCTGAATTGTCTAATCTCCCACCAACCCTTATTAATTGCGTGATGGGGTCAAAAAATGGAGATAAACTTAGTAATTTGGATTTTGATGGCAATGTTTTATTTGCAAGCAATATTTTGTATTCAGAAGGAAAAGATTGTTTTTGTGTGACTCGACAAATGAAATTAAAAGAATTATTTAATTCACTGACTGTTAAAAAGCCAGATAATTTGTTGTGTTTATTTAATTGTTTAGCATTATGCAGAAACCTTAACATGTATGCAAATACTCGCTGCATTTTAGTGAAATTGGAAAAGTAGGTAAAGTCGAATGTAGACTCAGGTAAATTAATGTAATGAATTTTAACTTCGGGTAATTCAATAGGTTTGTTTTGTTGTAGTATAGGCCACTGTGACTCATCATTGTACAGATAAGACGGACCCTTCCACCACATGATATTGTCACGCAGCTGGCATGCATTTACACCACGTGAAATTAAATCCGCTGGATTTGCGTCAGTAGGAACATAACGCCATGATTTACGGTCAGTAAGATCAAGGATTTCAGCAATTCTATTTGCTACGAATGTTTTTAGTTTGCTGGGATCATTGTTGATCCAGCATAGTACGACATTAGAATCGCACCAATGTATAAATTTTGAAGGAGTGAGCCTTAATGAATCAGTAACAGATTTGCATAAGTTAGCTGCCAATAACGCGGCACACAGCTCGAGGCGAGGTATTGTTGTAGGTTTTATAGGTGCAACCTTGGATTTTGAACATAGCAACCTCACTGTTACCTCGTTATTTTCATTCAGCGATCTCATGTAGATACAAGCCCCATACGCGACTTGTGAAGCGTCACTGAATGAGTGAAGCTCAATGAACTTTGGTGAATTACAGAGAACTCTACGTGAAATGTGGAGATCTGCAAGTAAAGGTAAGTTTTTAGAAATTGCATACCAATCTTCTTCCAAATTATCAGGCACAGGCTGATCCCAGTCAATGCCTTTGCTCCACAACTTTTGGATGAGTATTTTTGTTTGAATTATGCATGGACTTATTAAGCCAAGTGGATCAAAGATTTTGAAAGACTGTGAAGTTATGAATCTTTTTGTAATTATGTCATTTGAATTTGTTGAATTTATTTTGACAGGTATATTGAACGTGTCATCTTTAGGATCCCAGCCTAGGCCGAGAGTGCTGGAGGACTCACTTAAGGTAAGTTTATCCTTTGTATTAATTTCGACGATATTATGAAATAATTCAGGTAAGTTAGTTTTGAATTTTCTCAAAGGGAAACAAGCTGAACTTAGTGTATTTGTTAAAGCCTTTTGAATGAATATCAATTGACTCTCACTATCTGAGCCTGTTATGACGTCATCAACCAGAAAATCGTTCTGAATTATTGTTTTTATTAATTCATCATTGCACTCTTCACTGACCTGCCACAGACATTTCGTACTAAGGTAGCTGGCACTCGCAGTACCGTAAGTAACAGTACCTAGTCGAAGAGTTCGGATAGGATGCGACTCGTCCTCTCTCCATAATATCAATTGAAGGTTACAATCCTCCTGGGACACAGCAATTTGTCTGTACATTTTGGCTATGTCACCAGTGAGAAGGTACTTGTATTGACGAGCTCTCACTAAATTAGAGAAAAGGGAATTTTGTAAATTAGGTCCTACAATGAGAATATCATTTAGGGAGTATCCAGAGGCAGTGGGAGCGGAGCCGTCGAAGACCACTCTGATTTTAGTGGACTCGCTGTCATTTTTAAAGACAGCATGATGACCTAGAAAATATGAAGGCTTTGGAATTGAAATAGGTGATTCTGAAAGATGACCCAATTCTGAATATTCACGTATGAATTGTACGTATTGTGACTTTAGTGTCGGATTTTTCCTAAATCTTTTTTCTAGATTTAGAAAACGTTGTTTAGCTTGATTGTAAGAGTCACCGAGACAGTCTGGTGATTCCTTTAGTGGTAATCTGACGCAGAACCTGCCGCTACTCAAACGAACTGTGTTATTTTGAAAATGATTTTCACAAGTAATTTCGTTGGGACTGAGAATCTTTCTTTGGGGTAGACTCTCCAGTTCCCAGAATTTATTGAGCATATTGTGCAATTCATTATTTGAAATGGTTGCATGATTGCATTGAATATTTTGCATGTTTTTGTATGAATTGATTGGGCCAGCTATGATCCAACCCAATTTTGAATTTTGTAGTTTTGGATTGTTGGGACCTAGAGGGCGCTGCTCGCCAACTAGGATATCCCAGAAGACGTCTGCTCCGATGAGCATATCAACGGGAGCAGGTGAATTGAACTTGGGATCGGCTAATACGATACCTTTTGGAATTTTGAGGTTATGTATATCGACGGAGACCTTCGGAATGTCACCGGTTAGCTGATGAAGAATGTAGCAAGACAACTTCTCTTGGTAAGTGCCTTGAATGGATTTAATGTGAGTATTACAACTTTCTATTATTTTGTCACAATTATTGTTACCTATTCCAACAACATTTAATGGATTTATTGAATTACATTTTAAGCCCAATCTTTGTTGCAGTGATTTGGTGATGAAAGAGGATTGGCTGCCGCTATCCAGCAAAGCCCGAACCTTTTCTGATTTGTTATTTAGTGGGTTATAAACTTCTACAATTGCAGTAGACAAAAGAACGTACTCATTCTTTTGTTGTGAGAACGCAGCGACAGTCTCAGTGTTATTATTATCAGTGGTACTAGTGGTACAGTGAGCAGACACACTAGGATCATGAAGAAGAGAATTATGCCTTTGGTTGCATCTTCTACACGAGCCCAGGAGGCACTCAGACATTGGATGACCCTGTCGCAAACAGTTCTTGCACAACTTGTATTTAGAAACATAAGAGATTCTTTCTGCAATAGATTTAGACTTAAAATCTGGACAATTATATATTCTATGATTCCCATTGCATACAACACAAAGATAAGCTTTAAATGCATTATTTCTAGCTTGTGAAGTACCTGGAGCTGCAAATGAACTTGTATTTTGATAATGATTTGATTTGTTGCTATATTTATGGTTAGAATTAAATTGAGTTGATGACTGTGCTTGTTTAGAGCTATTATTATATAATAATTTATTACGGATGAGAGATTCAAGGACATCAGCCCGGTTAATTAGGAATTTTTTGAATTGTTCTAACTTAGGTATTTTACCTAAAGTGTTGCGATATTCATGCCACTTTTGTGTAGTACGGTTATCTAATTTACCAGATAAAATAAATATGACCATATAATCAAATGCAGGGTTATCTGTGTTTAGCCCTAAAGTGTTTATGGCTCGTAGATTTCTTGTGATGTTGTCAACCAAGAAACGAATTGATTTATCTGACTCACGAGTTAACGGCTGTATATTAATTAAGGAGTCAAAATGATAATCGATAAGAATCCTTTCATTATCATACCTCTCACAAATCAGCATCCAAGCTTCTTTGTAATTAGCAGACGAAATCTCAAGGTTGGATATAATACGAGCGGCATCACCCTCCAGGTATGAATAAAATACCCCAAATAATGAAATTTGTGTATGTCTTGAATGCGATCATTTTTGTGAACCAGACTGACGTATGTGTCCCTAAACTCCAACCAACGGAAATGGGAACCGTCAAATTTTGAAATCTGAATTTGTGGTAAACGAAAACCAGGGTTTTGATGATCAGAGTCCGCATGGATCATGATAGACTGACGACGCTTACAGTCATCCTCCATCGTGTGTTTTTGTAGCTCAGTTTTAGCTATAGCTATGTACTGAACTAAGTCATGTTCAATGCGTTCCCGCTCATCAAGTTCTGACTCAATTTCTGATGAATTTAGAACCTCAATCTCGGTCTGAAGCTCATCAAACCTTGTCGATAAACCTTGAAATTTATTTAATTTTAAATCTAATTCTGTAAGTTCTATTGTGGATATTTGAGATAGACTACAAATTTTATCTAAATAATTTTTGAATTTGGTGATTTGTCCTTTAATTGAACTGCGCTTTGCCGCTAAATCTTTATAGGATGATGACTTTAAAGTAGGCTTAACACTACTTTCAGTTGTCATTTTGAATAATAAATCTATATTTTTAATATAAACTTTGAAATAATTGTATGTAAAAAAATGTATAAGTATCGACAAAGTTAGATTGACTAAGAAAAGGAATAAAACTTAGATACTCTCACGTTCCTCCTCTCGGTGGAATCCACTGGGAAGCTGGTGCTGGCTGGAAGCAGTGCTCGCAGCAGGCGGGCTGTCTGGCGATGGACTTTGTACCCGATTTGTTCAACAAAACCGTCTCCCAGTGAGTTTCTGAAACATGTTCGGCAAATCTATCTAAATATGACTAAAATACCAATTTGTATTATTGATTACTGTAGATATATAACCTACAGTTATGTGGATTAGCATAAAATGCTTAGAAAATAGGGAAATTATTGATATTTGTCGTGCGCGGCAC
The DNA here is from genome assembly GCA_949125395.1 of Diaphora mendica. Lineage (NCBI taxonomy): Eukaryota > Metazoa > Arthropoda > Insecta > Lepidoptera > Erebidae > Diaphora > Diaphora mendica. The sequence goes on along the minus strand of OX421310.1, from coordinate 33,838,152 downwards.
ATGTATGCACGTGGTAGCTATGTACCTTTTTGCATGAAAAAGTGTAAAAACTAAGGAAAATAGCACAAATAGAGGTTAGTTATTGGAATATGGGTAATTAAGAATGGATTTATAGGCATGGAATTTAGAAATGATATGAATTTGGGTGAAATAAGGAACAAAGGATGGCACTTAACTTGGCGCTGATGCTGAAGAATCTCGGCTTTCCGGCACGATCTTTGGCTGATGCGTTGACCAGGAAGGCAAGGTTAGCCTCCAACACCAAATCTCCTTTGATTTCCGTTGTATTTTGTGAATTTTGTATCACCGTGTATGATGTGACACGTGATGATTATATCCAACTTTGCCTTTTCTTGAAATATGTCCTGTCACGGTCGCCAATTTTCTTGTTAACGCTCAAGATATGTAATTTTTCAAACAAAAAACTATGATTCGGTATTTAAACTGTATAATTTTATAAGATAACATTTCAAGGTGCAGAGTCGGACGGAAGCAAAGGGCCAAGAGAGAGAAAAAAGTGACAGTTACATTTTTAGTGTTGTCTAGTGCCAACCGCACAGCAATTCTTTTTTTTTATTTTTTATTTTGAGTATTGGGATATTTAGGCGCCAACAATAGTAGTATTATAATGTGTGCTAGGTACCTAAAATCTGTTTGAAGTCAACCATCATCAGCTCATCATCATAAAATGATGACTGCCACACGCAAATACCGGTGTAACTTCAGAAAATATACGAAAAACATAGTATGTGCCTATAAAAAATGAGGGTTTCCCTCGATTTCCCTGGGATCCCATCATCAGATCCTGATATGCTGGCAATGGGACCACCTCGGAAGCATACCCTTTCGAATACAAAAAAAAATTTCAAAATCGGTCCACAACTGACGGAGTAATCGGTGAACATACATAAAAAAAAATATAAAAAATACATACAGTGGAACATAGAACCTCCTCCTTTTTGGAAGTCGGTTAAAAATAAGATGCTTCATGACCTTAATAGGCGGGTCCACACCGGACGATCCATCGCGCTCCAATCGCGCGCGGCAGGAGCGCGAGCCAAATGTGCAGGCGGTGTGGACGTGCCGGTGCTGGTGCGATCCGTACGTTGTCGGTTTTTTGCCAGCCTCAAAGGTGCGTCGGTTGCGTGGCGCGCGCGATGTGGACGGTGTGTGTGAACCACCACACCATGGACATCTTGCAAAGTCGCCGTCTGACATCGCTTTATAAGGAATTTAAATGTTTATGGGACCCAAAAGATGTTCATTATACCAATAGAGGTGTAAGCGACGATGCTTGGCGTCAGATTTCTCGCGAAGTTACCGTGGGAGAGCCACGCTTCGGCATGCATGGGCCAGCTCGACCGGACTGATATCACAGCCTCACAGAAAACCGGTGTGAACCAGCGCTGTGTTTCACCGAGTGAGTGAGGATACCGGAGGCCAACCCTTCCCCTATCCCTCTTCCCATTTCCCAAAGGCATCGCACTTGTTACGCCTCTGGTGTTGCCGGTGTCCATGGGCGGCGGCGACCATCAGGCGATAGGTCTGCTCGTTTGCCCCCTATTACATAAAAAATGCGATGCTGAGTCTCAGATTTCAAGCGAATTTTTGTAAAAAGATTTTACCCAGAACCGTATTTTTCTTTTTTGTGATTTTTTGGGCAAATACTTACTACCCAGCTAATAACCAATATTATACTTTAAATTTAAATGAATAAATAAGTCGTTGTAGACGATTAAAACTAAAAAATAATAATAAACATTTACAAAATTTATTTTCTTCTGGATATCTTAAAAGAATATTGATGATGTGCTTAAAAATATCTACGTTTCATCAGCTATCCAACGAGTTATAAGAATCTAGAGTTTTATCAAAAATTTGTAAAACACAAAAATGTGTAGTTGCGACAGGGGTTTCACTTCTCAGTTTAGGTGTATTTCGCCGAGCGCCTCCCGGGTAGAACTATGTGGCAATGGTTGCCACTCTGAGCTCGGCTCGCACGCTAGACGTGTCGCGCATAAATAAGTTTAATATTACGTGTAGGTACTTACTGCGAAAAATGACTTCAAAACGAACTAATTGTTCGTACAAACGGTACTGTTCTGTTGACGGGTGTTTCAATAAAAGGAAACGATGAATATTATTATCATTTTTCAAAATTCCGGAAGATATTGAAAGGTAGGTAAGCCGTAATTTGATATATTTATGTTAATCATCACATCTCAGATTACTGAGCATCACATAATGGACCAAGAGCTATGGAACCTTTCGACTAACGGTGTGTCTGTAAGGCTAGAAACTCTTGTAGTGATGAGTCATAACATGCTAAGTACGTAACCATCGCCTGGCTGGCCTCAGCTATGTACATCATCATCTTTCATGGTTTAAAAGTGTAAAAAAAAATGAGAAAAAAACTTGTTCCTGTAAGGCTGAAATTTTTATAGGATTAAGTTCATTCACTTCGATCAATAATGTACTAGATTCCCGATAAGCGCTTCAAAAACGGCCCGAAAAATAAATTTTGTGGTCTTATTTCAAATTAGTATGCTCCAATCAAAGCCAACATAAAGACATCAAAATGCTGCAGTGCGCGTTCAAAAACTGTGTAAATAACCACCGTAACACCAAGGTTTTGGAAGGAATATCTTTTTTTCGGTAAGTTTATATCATTAAGTGTTTTTCATAAAATAATAAACAGAATTATATAGTAAATATAATTAAATTAACTAATATAGTAATTATTTGGCCAATGCACCAACTATTGTATCAAACATCACCTATTCTTGAACAGGGAATGCACGGAGTAGTGTGGTTATTTATAATGTTATTTTTGTTTGTAGATTGTGACCTATTTTGCTGTGCAGAATGAGTATGTATTGTCGCGAAAGAAAGATAAGAAGAAATATACAACCCTTATAAAAAATCTAGAATATGTTTGTTCATTTTGACAGATTCGACATAACTGGAAATACGCAAAGGCGTAGATTACTAAAAACAGCGGTTCCCAAATTGCAGGTAACAATCATTAAGTATTAAAATAGTTGGTGTAAGATAACGTTTTGATAAAATAGTTAGTTGATTATGACTTTGTTTTAGATTCACCTGCAATCAGCTATAACTTCAGAATTGACGAAAGATTTATCAAATCAGGTTAGTTAAAAAAAAACATAAACTAGCACTTCGCGATTTCGTTCGCGTGGGTTTAGTTAATACTCTACGAACTTCATCTCCCCGTGTAAATTACTTATTAATAGACTAAACGTTCGGTGACGGCAGTTCGCGCAAAATGTTTCTTACTTAGAGTATTTTTATACCCAACATAACTTTTAAACGAAAGGTCTGATAAAAATAATTTAAAGTGAAATTTACTTGTAAATAACCAACCTTAATTACTGAACAGTTTAAATAGATAAGGATTAATATCATGATACTAAAACAGTCCTCGGTTTCAACTCTCCAATACCAAGACTAAGTAGACTATATAACAAGTTCGATAAACAAATCGATATGCTTAGCACCTACCTTTATAAATTTAAGAACCAAGTTCATAGAAGAACTAACTACAGTTAGCAACAAGTTCGTTTAAACTGTGTCAATTATATTTATTTTGTAAACTGTAGTCCAATCAAATTAAGACACAATTATATTACTGTCTATTTGGCTTTGTTTCCCTTTTTTGTAGTTTTTTTTAAATTATTATTTTATATAAACTGGTTATCAATTTTAACGAAGTTTGTATCAAAATACCTATTGTCTTACATTTGTATATACCAGAATCCGAATGTTTTCCATGAATGTTGTGTTTGCCGATTGATGTTGTACACATAAGTATATTTTATGTATTATGCATGTATTATTCTTATGTAATGTGTAACAACTGTAGGTAAACCTATAAATAAATAAATAAAAATCACTACTACTCCATTTCACCCGGGTTTTGATCTATCAAAACCCGGGTGAAATTGAGTAGTAGTGATTATATTATTCTAATAATTTGACCAAAAAGCGGTCATTGTGACTCAACCATGATTGTTACATATATACTCTTGATAGATTGATTAGTATTAGTTTTTTTCGTTACGGAATTTCTTGGTTCGGCCGCGCTCAAAGCCCGCGATAAAAGCTATGCAATAGCTTAAAAACAAACAAACAAATATTTCCTCTTTATCATATTAGTGTAGATGTAGATAAACTATTTCATTAAATAGGTATTTTTTTAAATGTTTTTAATAAACTGCGTATGTTTCTTTACAGGCCACATCTTCAGAAACTTTAAGTTTTAAAGATACTACGGTAATACGTGACGTGCCTCGGGCTGATGCCGTTTGTTTTAAGTCTCCTGATGCATCATTATCAGATTTAATATCTGTTTGTGAGACTCCAAGAAAAGGGTACTTAAAAAAGAAATTGACAACATGTCGCAAAATTATAGAAACTAAATCTAAGAAAATACATAATTTACGAAAAGCAATTAAGCGACTAAGATTTTTTTTTTTTACTTTATTCATTTTTATTTTTTATTACCTATTTGTTGTAATAGCGGCAATGTAAAATACTATCTACTACTTTTTTGAATCGGTCAAAAATATTTGCCACCATACAAAACAAACCTAAAACAAATATATTCTGCAACTCTACGCTTACTGTGTTCTGAGCATTGAAATGTAATACCGAGAACTACATCTAGTTCCACAATACAATAAGCACGAAATTGTAAACAAAATGTTTTTAACCTTATTGGTGACGAGCAGATTTCCCTAGTGGCCGTTTGCGGAACTAACGTAAGACAGATACTTCTACCTGACAGTTTAATATACAGAGCGAGTGCATTGTTATTTTAAATTCTTTCCACAATGATTTCATTGATAGACGTCTACGGAGTAGTAAAAAATACTTTAAGACCACTTTGTGAGGGTGATCAGTATTTTTAAAGTGGAATGTTAACGTGTATTGGTGACGAGCAGATTTCCCTAGTGGCCGTTTGCGGTACTAACGTAAGACAGATACTTCTACCTGACAGTTTAATATACAGAGCGAGTGCATTGTTATTTTAAATTCTTTCTACAATGATTTCATTGATAGACATCTACGGAGTAGTAAAAAATACTTTATGACCACTTCGTGAGGGTGATCAGTATTTTAAAAGTGGAATGTTAACGTGTATACGTATTTTTATCTGTCATACGTTAGTTCTGCGACTTGCCGCTAGGGAATCTGCTCGTCACCAATAACTTAGATTTTAAGTATCATTTTAGAATAAATGATTTTGTACTGATGACTTTTTATTTTCAAGCGACATTTTAAATTCTTTCCATAATATCCTTTCTCTGACGAAAGATCCTAAATAAATATATTTTGCAATGGCAATTAAACTTTATGTTTAAGCATTAAGGTTAATAATAAACTGAAGTCGTTAACATTATTAAACTTTTTTCTAAAAAATGAAGATGTTTTCGTTACTGCAAACATGACCACTTGAGCGTCTTATTTTTGTTCCTGATCCTTAATCTAGTACTATAATTGATCGAAGTTCATTCATTAAGAAGTTCAAAAACAAAATGACAGGCGATTCCGACGAGCACTAGTACCTGCCAGGCGAACAGAAAGATACACATTTCTTCAATTACATGATCAATGAAAATAAATTTTATTCTGTAAAGTTGTAATTCATGTATATGTTTGTCTGAGCGATTTAAAGAAAGTAGGAACAATGACCGGCGGTGCTGGCTAACATATTTCCTTGACAGGTGAGGAGAAAGATAGCACTGGAGTGCAAGTAAAAATGTGTCTGAGAACACTTGGTCGGTCCTAACACGACAAACTTCTCATTATTAGTCAAGTCATAAATAACATTAAATCGTCGGAAGCATCTAAATCAATGCAATATACATTTCAACTAAACTAATCGATATATACGATTTTTATGAACAAAAATAAAGCATTGTCCACACTATTGTGCGTATGACACATTTATATACAAATGTACATGTATATAAATGTATGTATGACAAAGCCAAACTCATATTTGTCTACTGAACTTACCCCCCCTGCTATAATTACCTTTACTTACCTCCTATTAATTAAAAGATAAAATAATTAGGTAATTATTTTATCTTTTAGGTAGGAACCTACTTAGAACACAAAGAAAATTCTATTCACTGTTGATTGAATACCAGTTTGTTTATTTAATAAAAACTTGAAAAGTAATCGTTTTAATGAAAACCAATTTAAAATAAATTACAATTACTTATTTAAGTTTACATAGTAAGTACCTATCTACTGTAGGTACTCACATAGCCTAAGAAATTATCGTTTGTTTATGGTTTGTTTACAACTAGGTACTTATAAACTATTAGGTATGATGACATACAAACAAAAAACAGTTTGTGACTTTTGCTAACATATATAATTTCACAGTCAAGTAGTCAAGTCAGTATGATAGACATGTTTTGTCAATACAAAAATCTGTAACTTATCACGAAGGTACCCAGAACGAGTAGTATGTTATGTAGACATGATTATTATGTTTGTTAAAATTTTCTTTCTTCATTACTTAAGTTGTTATATTTTTATAATTAATTTTAATATTTACCTAAATGTACAGCAAGCGGCAGCCCCGTGCTCTTGTAGTAAATCGAGCGGTGGCTAACGGAATATAACCGCTCGAGTCACACGAAATTCAAATATCTCAAATACATTTAGATTTAGGATAGGGTGTTCATAATGGAATCAGTCAGAAACTATGTAGATTACACGCCCTTAACGGAAATAGGTCGACTTAACCAGTAACCCTGTATATCTACATAATAATATACTGTAATTGCTATATAAACACTTCTGTTACATTAAGAAAAGTTACCAAGCCTTAACATACCTCCTTGATTTTAAAGAAGGCCATTCCTGTTAGATGGGAATCAGAACCAGCTTGATGTTGAGGCCCTACTCGTCGCAATTCCAATTGATCTGCAACTTCTTGAAGTCCACCTTTTAAATTTTTGCATAGTTTCATTAAATACTGAAAAATAATATCTGTATTACATTAGTTGTTTAGAAAAAAAATTGTTACATATGATTAAAACTTACTTTAACATCATAAACAGTGGGAAAATACAACCGAAGACTGTCAAAAAAGTCATTCTCTTCTTGAGGTAAATTTTGATCTGTTAAGATCTTTAACAAATAACCAAAATCATATCCAGAATGGAAACTCAACCAATTGATGTTGTCCATGAGTACAATACCTGTTAAAAAAATTATAATTAGGATTTGTTTGAAATATTTGGAACATTAATATGTAGCAATAAGATATGAACCTGATGACATTAGTAGCTCCGCAAATTCTAAAGGTTCAATGCCGTGTTCTTCATGATCCCTGAATTGAAGTCCAGAATTTTGTAGCAAATCAATTGAATCCTGGGCATACATATCTTCTCTGGAAACAAGTCTTAAAAGTGACATTATTCTTATATGATGGCTAAATTACAGATATCTCACATAGTCAAATACTTACTGCAAGTTAAACTTAAAATTAAATTGCCAGGTAGTACAGCCTGGTGGTGTCTTTCCATTTTCATCCATAAATGTCAGACCTAGTTGTATAATTCTTAAAAGGTCCACATTGCATCTGGGGATGAAATAGATTAAATCATCACAAACCTATTCTTTTTGTATTTCAATTAAGTACATAAGCATTGATTCTGTATTGTCGTAAAAATTTAACAAGGAGAATCTATACAAATAAATAAAATCAGTTACATGAATGAATCATCATAATGATAGGAAACATTTTAGTACAATACTTTTTTATGATTTCGCTTCATATCATAACATACTTGCGGTGTCTTTAATATAATTATATGATACTAACATAAAAAAAAAAAAACAATTTAATAAAACTCAATTGTTTGTTCCCGTTAATTTCTAGAACAGTTTGACCAATTTTGACTGTACTTTCACTGGCAGATAGCTGATGTTATATGGAGTAATTCAAGCTATTTTATTTATCAAAAACTTGTTAACTATTTCACTGACGGTTGTTTTGTAAAATAATAAAGCCTTTCCTATTATCAATAACAGTTTTGTACATTAACGAATTTTGAGCTTCTTTTACTAGTAATGTTAGTTTTGATCATAATAATTAATAATATTAATTGTTTAAGTTAGTGGTGTCAGTGGAAACAAGAAGAATGTATTAATAATTTTTTTATACATTGAACATTCATTGAAAAATGAAAATAATTTGCAAAAATACTTTTTAAATCAATATTTTCATTTGGGTATATAACTAACTTTGTATTTTGTAAAATAAGCATTATTCACCAATATATTGTGAATCTAAAATTATCATATTATATTATAAAAATATTTTTTACTACTAGTGACAGTCAAAACTACTTTAGACTGGTCATAAAAGTATTTTTTTTTAGTCAATCCAAAGAGTTTAGTAATAGTTATAACATATTTAAACAAATAATGTGACTTAAATGCACTCTCTTACCTTAGCAATTGATACTGATAAGCAGCTGTGGATCTAAATTCACCAATAGGTCTCGCTACAACTCCTGGAAACTCTGTATCCATGGCCACCCAGTGGTACTTTTGTACAATCTGAAGTACAAGTTGTGTCATTTCTCAAATGTACAGCGTTTATGTAAATATTATCAATCCTTATGTCAGGTTTGTATTCAGCCATTTGAATAATTAGATTATAAATTAAAACTTTTCGTAAATTAAAAGAACAAGGTGATTAAATCAAAACATTCTGTCTATGTTGACTGTCTACTTCACTACACTTATTGTAAAATAAAATTAGATCCTTCAATGAATATGTGAATAAAACTCCGACACATCTAAACTTGAACTTGGAAGTGACAGACCGTGCGTAAATTGCATTTACTGGAGAAAGGAGTATAAAACTTAGTCAGATCACTGAAATGAGTACTCTTTAAAACTGAGGAAAATTCTAATATTTAATTTAATGCAAAACATAATAGTAACTGCCAAATAGAATGAATGCGAGTTAACCTGTCTAATAACATGAAATTCTTCGTGAAGATTATGATTCCAGACATTTTTTATAGCACAATCCTCTTTTATAACATTTGATAAAATTGACTCTAAACTAGCTGCAGGCATCTGTGAAACTAAAATCTATTCTAATATTCAGAAAAGATCGAGTAAAATAAATTTACTTGTTCCGGTAAACCAAGACAGTTCGGTTTGGTTTGGGGCAATTAATTCGACATACAATTTTATTACGATGACATTTTATGCTACGTTTACATGCGTGCGAGGACTTGGCAGTCGCTCACAAACTACAATCCTTCACCAACGCTCGTGTTACGTTTACACGCGTGCGAGGACTTGACAGTCGCTCACAAACTCCAAGCGCTCGCATGCACGACTCACACACTTTGGCAGTGCTGCCAACTTAGTGGATTTTCCACTAAAACTGGTGGTTTGAATCCTTCATTTAGTGGCGAAATATTGTTTTTTGTCGCTGGTGGATTTTTCTAGCGGTTTTTAAAAAAATAATTTTTATTACTATAACTGCGATCACTCAGCCACTAAGTATCTTACTTTCAATTCAATTGAATATATCTTTATTGTAGATCATAGGTAGGTACATAATTAAAGATGTATCGTATAGATTGCGATGAGCATGTCCCGCCCAGTGGGCATACAGTAATTTCATTTCTGTCAAGTTAAATTACAATAAGATTATTATCGAATGTCTTATTTATCAAATCTTTACACATGCTACCCGTTAATAACAATAAGATATTTTTTATAAATATCTAGTTATATTTACTTCTTCTAATATTCAGCTTTTTAAAATAATTCAGGTAACTTCTGACAAGACCCGGCAACACTGCACTGAGCGGCACCAACCTCGCGCCAACGTGTAAACGCGTCGCACGCGGCGAGCGCACGTTTCCTTTGATCTGTGTTCAAAAACCGACTCCGACTCGGGTCGGCAACAAGCTATCACAACCTCACGCAAGTTCACGCAACCCAAGCCAAACAGCCTGTTTACACGCGTGTGTATGTGGAGGGTTGTCAAGGCGTGCCACGCATGTAAACGCGGCATTAAAAATTCCATACATACTATGGTATGGACTTGGAGTGTAGAGTTATGGAGTACAATCTCTATGTTAAAAAAGTGTCCGCCAAAATGCACTAATTAGGTGCGCCACTGTGCAACAAGTGTTATGATAATCGCAAAGTTTTTAATTTTTAACCGACTTCAAAAAAAGGAGAAGGTTTCTCAATTCGACCGTATATATGTTTTTTTTTTATGTGTGTGTGGGGATAACTTCGACGTTTACGATGATTTTGATGATTCTTTTTTTAATGGAATGTGGATGTCCCAACGGTGGTACCATGACAAGGAAGCTAGGATCTGATGATGGCATCCCAGAGAAATCAAGGGTAACCCTCATTTTTTTCAGGCACGTACTATTTTTTTCGTAAATTTTCTGAAACTACTACGGTATTTTCGTGTGGTAGTCATCAGATAAATCTTTAAATGTCATATGTATGTATGTTACCTTTAGTCGTATTCTTTCAAGTTATTTAGGTAAGCTAATGATGGAAGGTACAACTCCTCAACGGTTAGGAGTTGAAGGATAATTCTTTCAATTTCATACGTATCTATAGACCTTTAGTTATATACTTTTAAGTTATTTAGGTGAGCTGATGTCACAGGCGCTATGATGACTAACCACTTAACGTATTTTGCTTTAAGTAACTCGCCTGCTTCTATTTCATCATGACATTTAAGCTTGGACACGATTCCTATTGCCCCGTAGACCATGTTCTCGGTAACAGATATCTTGCATCTCAGCATAATTTTGGAAACTGATCATACTCAGTTTTAATACGTGTTCAAACCACTAAAGTTATTCGCATCAGCAGAATTTAAATGAAATAGTTCAACTTACTGATAACCTATGATTGTTTGCACTAAAAATGGAAAAATAAATTCTTTTTATAAAAAAAAACAGACTTCCAAAAACCATCCAACGAAAACTCCATGCCAAAAAACACTAAAAAGCGTAAAATAAACTGGCTCTTCATAAATTGCTATGTGCCAATTCTTGTCTATACCTAATTCTTTATTATTTTTTATTATTTTTTTTATTTTTTTTTTATGTATGGCCCGCCAAAATGACTCTACTCTGCCTGATGGAAAGCATAAGCAGAATCCAAGAGTGGCGGTCACCATACTCACTGCGTTTAAATAGTAGTATTATTGTGTATGCTAGGTACCTAAAATCTGTTTGAAGTCGGCGCCAAGCCAAAATGTAATAGGAGGTACCGCACTCGCCGCTGCCGGATAGCTAGCATAAAACAACCCAAGCGGGCAGACACGCGCGGGCTGACGCGACGTCGTTGAATGTCGTCTCGAAATATAGCGAGTGTGGTAACTACTATTACATTTGGCTTGGCGCCGACTTCAAACAGATTTAGGTATCTAGCATACACAATAATACTACTATTTAAATGGATAAAGAATTAGGTATAGACAAGAATTGGCACATAGCAATTTATGAAGAGCCAGTTTATTTTAGGCTTTTTAGTGTTTTTTGGCAAGGAGTTTTATTTATTTATTTATTTATTAAAACTTCCTGCAAGCATATTGCACAAGGCGGACTTAATGCCACAGGCATTTTCTTCCAGACAAACCTTTGGGTGTGTTGCGAAGCTTTTTGTGGCAGGTGTATGTATGAACAAGTAAGATGAGAGACTAAATTAAATTATTTTCTAAAATACAATGATTTTACAGATAAATAGGTGCTAGGTATACATAAATATAATATAGTTTATATATATCGCAATATAAATATAATACATATATATATATATAAATAAATAATAAGGAGTATTATTCTGATGGCTCCGTCAGCAAGTCTCTATAGTGCTTCCGCACTTTAAATTTAAAAGATGCCCGGCTAGTGGACGTCCTGATTTCTAGTGGGAGCGAGTTCCACAGAGTAACAGCTCGAACGAGGAAAGAGGAATGGACTGTGCTGGAAATATGTGCGGGACAAAGAAGGAGAAGATTATTAGAAGATCGAAGATTCCTGTCATGGTTAGAGCAGAGATATTGGAGTTGGGATGTTAAGTAGGTGGGTGAGTTTGGTGATTGAAGAAGGGCATACAACATAGACAGAGCCCTTAAACTACGGCGTTGTCTTATGGGTAACCATGACAGTTGCGTACGATAGGCAGAAATATGATCATACTTTCGCAGGTTGAATACAAATCGAATGCAATTGTTGAGAAGCCGGTCTAATTTATTGAGCATTAATTTGTTTTCGTTGGTTGGTTTTTGGAAGTCGGTTTTTTTTATATAAAAAATTTTTTAAACAATAATTTAATTATTTGATAACGTTTGTCGGACACTTACTAGTCAAAGTTTTTAATTTTCAAACCACAATTTAATAAAAAGGATAAAAACGATATCACACTCTTGTCTCACTCGAGCGCCTCTGTGGTCGGTTTTCGAACTATTATTTAGTTATGTTTGATGGACAATTTTCCCCGGCTGAGGCCGCACTACAGTTTTTTCCAGCTAACGGTTAAACCGCCAAACCGCTAAACCGCCTGAAGCGCACACACAACGGTTAAAAACCGCGAACAGTGTTGCCAACAGATAAACTAGCTCTCCACTAGATTCAACTTCTAAAACCACCAGCAAACCACTAACAAATATACAATACAATGGTCTGGAATTTTATAATCAAAGCAGCATTTGCCTTCCGACCGTCGAACCTTCAAGAAAAGAGCGTACTCCTTTTTAAAAGGCAGGCAACGCACTTGTGATGCCTCTGGTGTTGCGAGTGTCCATGGGCGATGGTAATCGCTTACCATCAGGCGATACGACTGCTCGTTTGCCCCCTTTTCCATAAAAAAAAACACAGCGTACTCTCAATATAGCCGATAATAGTTATTTGTTATACAAGAGTGCAAAGTTGCTTTTTAACCACGTGCTCAATTTTGATGACCGAGTAAGCGAAGGATTCTAAAATTTAGAATCCTGAGCGTCAGCGAGGGAATCAAAAGAGTACGAGGTGAAAAATCTTTGCACTCGAGTGCAACACGTAACTTTTCATTCCACCTCAAACTCAAACTCAAAAATATTTTATTCATATAGGCACTTATTTTACAGGCACTTATGAATAGTCAATATTTAATATTAAAAAATCGAGTGATTCTAGTCGCCAGTTCCAAGTACAGCCTACCCTTCATGGAGAAGAATTGGCTACTGTGAGGTTGTTCAATTATGTATAAGCGTACCTTGGTTCCACCGTCACAAACACTGGAGGATGTGTAGATGAGATTCGAAGGAGATGCGCTATAGAAAAGGGTCTGGCACAACCGTAACATCACCAAACTCACAAAAGTCGGCCTCATGAGAGACTTAGTGTTTCCAATATTTATCTATGGTGCCGAAACGTGAATGGTTCGCTTTAAATACCGAAGCAAAATCGTTGCCTTTTCAAGCAAAGTCGTGGTGCTGGCGTCCACTACTGCGGATTCCCTGGACAGTACATAGGAAGTACCAACGTATCGATCCTAGAGGAGTTAAATAAAACAGAGATTATCGTCGACTGTGCAAGTACGAATCCTCAAATATTACGGTCACGTTGCCAGGGCCGGACCGTGAGTTTATGGGGTCCTGGGCTAATACTACTTAGGGGCCCACCTAATTACTCAAAGCATAGGAAAAAAATTAGACAATCAAATATTTGTTTTTTTTTTTACATTTTAATAAAATGGCATAACAAACACTAAGGCATATTATACCTTAGTGTTCGTTAAGTGCAATCATAAATAAATTGACAAATTCTAAAGCAACCTTTCTGCACATTCCTTAGGCAAATTCTTTAATTTGCTCCTCACATTCTGGATTCTTAAACACATTTTAGACAAAACGGTTAGATGGTTAAGTCTTGAGTTTGACATCGTCTTTCTGCATTTATTCTCTATATATGCCCTCTGAAGATGCAAATCGAGGCCACATCTCTACGCAGCGCCAGAGAGTCCAGCCGATTTGAAACATCTTGGCAATCGACCATTCGAGTCGCTCTCCGTTAGATGCGGTCCAGAGGGAGAAGCTAGTACTGAGTGCCCCTGGGGTGTCTCAATCTATTGAGCACGCCAAGCTTCTTTGAGGCCAATTTGGCCTTATCCTCCAAATTTGTTTGTATGATCTACAAATACATATATATATATATTTATGTATATATATATTTACATCAGTTGTCTAGTACCCATAATACAAGGTCTGCTTAGTTTGGGCCTAGATGGGGTTGTGTGTTAGATGTTCAAAATATTTATTAAAAAAAATGGCCAAGAAACTGGACTTCACTCGATATATCGACACCAAATATTCCAATATTGTTAATCACGTAAGAGGAATAAAAACTGTGTTAAAATATTAAATAAATGAGCAAAATCGTTATTTAAATATTAAATCGTAACTTGTTAATTTATTTAAGCAATTATATTTACAATTCTACAAAATTAAGAAAATATACTATCGTCCATAAAAAATCGACGGAGAAATCCCACTGATATATCATAGATGCACTGTTGCCGCTTAAAAAGTGGCACCGGTAAAACAAGGCATAAAACAACAATATGCCTTGTTTTGCTCTCATTCGCTTGGTGGCCGTGCTCGTGTTTACACACAATTTTTTTTAAAAACTACACCCTAAAAGTGCAAAAGAAGGATGGAATATCATATTTTCAGTAAGTCTATCTTTAATCTAACATATTGGTGTATTTTCGTTATGCTTTAAAGCTAATTTTATTAAAATTTGTGATTTAGAACGGCTTCTAATGTACGCATCCATCCCTTTCACACTCACGCGCGATGTTCATAAGAGAAAAAAAGACAAGCCTAGTGCTAGCGAACAAAGTCAGTAGGATAATGATGGAGTCGCCGTTACAATGGTTTGAGGTTAATTGAAGATTTGTTTTTATTTTAGTTTTTTTAAATTTACATATCCAGGAGAATAAAAAAGACAGCCTTACCAACTTCACAGGTAGGTATTATATTCTACTAAGAATATTTAACCGACTTTAAAAAGGAGGTTATTAATTCGATCTGCATGTATGTATTTTTGACAAAATTGCAGACTGTTTATAAATCTTGGTCTATACCAGATTCTAAACGTGATAACCAAAATTTAAAATTATCCGTCCGTTCGTAAATATCTGAAAAACTTTTAAGTTGGAATATAAAATATATTTGATGATTATAGTTTAGGTATAGTCCAACTTATGGAATAGTGCAATATAATATGTATAAATACAGGCACGTAGGTATAGAAGGTCTAATATCTGAGTGGAATAATCAATATTAAATTAATACTTTTTATAATTTATAATAAAATTCTATTTAAACTTTTAGCTATCAGAATCAGAATCAAAAGAAGAAACAAAAATTGTGTGAAGAATTAATTATTTGTTGGTCCATCCAACTACCGTATGTTTTTTTATAATACGTTAAGTTTAATTTTTCAATACACTTGTTTTTGGGCATGTGTTGTTTTATTTCTGATTTTTGAAAGAGTCATAAAATTTTATTGTTCTATCCTGACATCAAACTAAAAGGTAATATGTAGTGAATTTAATATGGATTTATTTCCGTCCGTACGTCAATTGCTTAAAGTCAAAATTAGGTTAAGGTGTATACCAGTTCAGGACTTTTTTCGCTATATCTCAAGTGGTATACATATACCTAAGTACGTATAGAAGCGTGGACAGTATTTTGTTTACTTTTGTATGGAACTGTGCATCTATAATATATTTGATCGAAGTATATCTCCATAGGATTATGGTCAGTGATAGAGATACATACCGGGAGTTCAGAGTTGCCAACTCGTAGGCAGACATTACCTTAGAGCATACAATATTTGAAGGGAGCTCTGAACGAACGGAAAGCGTGATCGGAGTAGAAAGAGCTCTAAGGCCATTACACCAAGGCTTTTGTTGTCAGTGCATTACATATTCAATCTGAATCAAGATCAGAGAGCTATGTTCCTCCAAAACTCTGTTTCTTTCTCTCCTACTAGTTATAAATTATTAAACATGCCCCATCCTACCCCAAATCGTGCGACTTTATTTTAAATTTCCACCAAGTTGATGAAATGGGATCTAAAATTGCAGTATTTTGTAATTTATTTAGTATATTATTTATGAACTTACTTACCCAGGACTATTCAAACGGAAGGAAAAGGTTGAGGTGTAAGGCGTAATTAAGAAATACCTTAAAGTTTGTAATGAAAGTAGTCTTCAAAAATTTAAGATTAATATATTTAAAATTACAAAAATTATTTCACGAAATCTTAAGATGTAAGAAAGTTGTAAATCATACCAATAAAACCTTAAGAGGAAATAATAGTCTTAAAATCTAAAATATTATATAAAATGTGCTACTATGAAAAAAATACTAATCAATATTTATAAAAAAAATCACTATTCGAAATCCCATGACAAATCCTAATATCATAATCTTGGAACCAAAAAGTTCACAACAATCAACTAAGAACTTAACCCCTTATTTATAAACGTTATTTAACTTTAAGTAACAGTTCTGTAATATTTTAAAGTTGAAAATAACACAGAAATGTTGCTTACAGGTAAATAACGTTTATGAATAAGAGGATTAACCATTGTATTTACTCTCTAAAATATGGAAGTGTGCCTTTAGGGAATGCTTTTTATGATAAATAATGTGATTAGTTTAAGGGGACACCCCAACCTGTACTGCCAAAGTTGTTATATTTCCTACTTGAAGTGGTATTTAGGATTTCAAATAGCATTCAAATAGTAGCCTTCTTTCCACAGTGTATATTGTAAGATCAACATAAAATGTAAAATTACAAAATAATATGGATGTACAGTAATTTATCTATTTTGATTTAATTAATGATTGTTTATAATTTCATAATTTTCAAGGAGACCTCAAATGACTGTCATTCAAATGTATTTACAGATAACACAGTTTGTTCACATTTAGATCAGCAGTATTTACTCTGGCAATGTCAGTTTGTCACACTTGAAATTGTAAATATGTACACATCACAAGGTGGTATTGAATGTTCACTCTGTAATATGGAACACTCGCGGCGGTGTCATACACGGGCTATCCCCTGATCAGGATGAGTTTCCATTTTCACCATTATCTTGAAAGTTGTTGACATTTACTGAAAATGGAGCTCCCAGGCCATACAAATGACCACTAGAACTTTCGATGTTGTCGTCAAAGAAAATCTGAAAGTAATAGTTTTTTATTAGATTTTTAGATCTACTTCAAGCAGGGCCGTCTTAACCTAAGCTGGGGCCCCTGAGCACACAAGAATTTGGGGCCCTTTTGAAAAGTAAAGAAAGCGTATTATACTAACATTCTTCTACTAAGATCATTCATGATCATGGAATCATGTATGCTGTTAGTTTTTGGTTACAATTACAATAATGGTTTTGTTTCAGGTTCTTCGTAAAGCAAACCCTTCTATTTATTATTACGTATTCGGGTTCGAGGCATTTGAGAATTAAGCCTTTTGACGTGTGACTTTATAAATACTCTTAAACCACAAAATAACTCAGAATAATAGTCCATAATGACCGCCGAGGTCGCTCTGTTAATCACTTACATCATTCAGATATTTGACGCACTGTAGCTCAAACTAAACTGCTTTTTTATACTAGATGCCTATGCCTATCACTAGATTATTCGGAAAAGTTCAACAGCCTCTCGAAACGCCCAGTTCCGAAAAAACGCCGTCCTATGTAAACACAACCGCGCGACACTCAGTCTATATTCAACGCTATGTATATTCACTTAAGGGTTATTGTTCTGTGCCTCAAGAAACCGACTAGAACTTTCTCGGCTAAACCGATTGACGAGTCTTTTTCTGGAATGCTCATTTTTGGTAACACTGCCATTTTGCTCGTCCCAAGCATTGCTATTGCTACCACGATAGTTAACGGGGCGGTCGATATGCACTACTTTGTATGGATCCTCCCACTTGGTCTGTAGTATAGGGGCCAGTCATATCGGGCTTTCTCGTTCCTGCTCTCGATATCAACTGCGATTAGTTTCCATTGCGTTTTAAAGTTGCTGGTTTTCATGGGGTCACATCTGTGGAACTTCTTTTACCTTATTTTTTTTAACTTATTGTAAACTTCATGTAGAACGTTCAGCAACTTAGCTCTTGGCACAAACATCGGATGGAACTCTCTGCCGTTGGACTTCTCCCATTTTCGGTACAGTATTCCGTTTTGTGGAACTAAACTCTCCCATTGCGCCCAATAAACTTTAGTAATAGCGCTTGCAGATAATTCATTTTCACATGGTCCCAAAAGTCAAGCCTGTAGATTTCAAGTTTGGAGTCGGAGTACATTTTCTCAGCGAGACGCTGTCTTATGCTGTCACCTCTTATCTTGCTGTATGCTCCCAGATTGCTGCCTCGGAACTTGCGTCTTGTGTGCATCTTCTTTTTGCAACGTTTTCTCATCAGCTCCTACAGGCAGTCCTTTATTTTTTTCAACCTGGACATCTGCGAACTGTTTAGCGGGCAACTTAGCTGCAGATTACCTCTCTCACCATACTGCAGCACATGATCCCAGAACCCCTCTTAAAAGAAAACTTGACTTCTTGGATTTCCTCTGAGACTTAGCTTGTGGGTTGACCGGATATCCTGTCGAAACGCTTCGACCTCCGACCTTTATGAGAACCTGCACGATGTTTGCTTTTATCGTCTTCCCGTCAGTCGAAAAGTTCGCTTTCCGTACGAGGTTCTCAATTTCCAACGCATATTGCTGCAGGCCTTCTCCTGAGTCTCTATTGCGTAGCTGGGAGCGGAAATCGTGTTTCAGCTGGCGTTTCCCATATCTCGACTCTAGCGCTTCTAACAATTCTTAATATACGCTACCTGAACCAGGTAGTGCTTCTAGGACACTGACATCGGTTGCTCCCTAAGCGCAACAGTAAGGGCAGTTAGGCAATGTTCATCACTCCAATCGCAATTTTTCCATGCGGCCCACATCCCACGACTTCCAGCGACCTTCGCCAGGTTGTCGGACCACCTTGCGAGGGACCTACCAAGGGGGAACTTTTTGGCGCCATCGGCTTCCGTTTTTGCGAGCAATGTGCCTTGCCCACTAACATTTATTTAGTAATTTTCTTACACAATTTATAATTATAATAAAATAACATTAGCGATAGAGCATAATTTGTTCATACATCAAGCACATAATTTCAACAATGAATATTTAATGATTTAAAGGTACAACTACTACAATTTATTAAGCGAATCTTAAGACAGATAAAATATTGAAAGTATAGTATTTAACGATAGTAAAGAAGGTGAAAGAGTCACAAATCCATTGTACGCTTTCATTTTTTAACCGAAAAAAAATATTGAAAGCCTAGTAATTATTTCGATAATTTCATATTTTAATGTACCTATATTTTTTGTGAAAAAAGTGTACGAAAATTTATAACGAGAACATATCTCTGAGGTAAAATTCTCGGTTTCTCGGGGTACCCTTGAAAATGGGGGCCCTGGGCACTGGCCCCGTGTGCCCCTATGGTAAAGACAGCACTTTCTTCAAGCTGATGTCATGCAATAAATACAATCAGTAGATTGTATTTATTGCATGACATCAGCTTGATGATTGCCAAAGTAAACCAGTAGGTTTACGAGTTTTCCGCCATACTATATTATAATCATCCTTACGCCATTCTAAAGAACCAATGAGATGAATGGTGTTGACATAACGTGACAGCATGGGCCAGTTTTTTTAGTTGCTTTTTGCTTGATTATCAAATATACGACATGTATTTTTTAATACAACAACAACTTACCTCTTTTATTTTAAAGAATGCCATTCCTGTTAGATGCGAATCGGAGCCGGCTTGATGTTGTGGACCTACTCGTCTTAACTCAAGCTGGTCAGCTACTTCTTGAAGGCCTCCTTTTAAGTTTTTGCACAATTTCATTAGGTACTGAAACAAAAGTAATAATATGAGTGTTTTTTATTATAAAAAAAATATTATAAAACATACTGATTGTAAATAGAAAGAAAAGTACCTTAACATCATATACAGTAGGAAAATATAACCTTAAGCTTTCAAAGAAATCATTCTCATCTTGAGGTAGATTCTGGTCTGTTAGTAGTTTTAGTAGATAGCCAAAATCATAGCCAGAGTGAAAACTGAGCCATTTTATATTATCCATTAGTACAAGACCTGAAACAAAGAATATGGATATTAATTTTAATGTAGAAACGCTATAGTTTCATGATAAACAAATTTAGTCAACAAACAATTCAAACCAACCAACCAATTCCAAATGTACTAACTCTTCAGCTTCATATAGTAAAATTACATACTGAATTAGAAAACATGGGTATTTATTTCTCAATGAAATAATAATAAGAATTTCTATTAAATTATTGGACATTTATTATCATCATCTTCATTCACTACACTTATTATTATCATTTCATTCATATTAAAAATTTATCACATAGTTACCTGATGACATAAGTAGTTCTGCAAACTCCAAAGGTTCAATACCATCCTCTTCGTGTTTTCTGAATTGCAATCCCGAGTTTTGTAACAAATCAATTGAATCTTGTGCGTACATGTCTTCCCTAATAAATAAAACAAATGTAATTAGTAATTAATGTTTATAACCCCATCGACATAAACAGATAATCATATTATTTACTTAATGACTAAAATCTCGCTAGTTAAAGTTTTTTTTTAATGGAATAGGGAGCAAACGAGCAGGTGTATCACCTGCGGCGGTAAGCGATTACCGCCGCCCGTGGACACCCGCAACACCAGAGACGTCACGAGTGCGTTGCCGGCCTTTGGGGGATGTGGGGAGGGGTTGGTGTATGGGCCTCCGGTATCCTCACTCACTCGGTGAAATATAGCGCAAGCGCTGTTTCATACCGGTTTTCTGTGAGGCCGTGGTATCGCTCCAGTCGAGCCGGCCCATTCATGCCGAAGCGTGGCTCTCCCACGGTAACAGGTGTCTTTCAAAGTAGTTTTATAATTTTTATTTGTGTTATATGTGTGCTCACAGATTAACAATACACCACCCCTATTGGGTTATCTCGAGGGTATTGTAAGAGCCGATTATGAAATAAACTACAGAGGACAATGACACTGCAAAGAGAAAGAAAACTTGAAACAAACCCTATACCAACTCTACTGGCCAGCATGCTATGGTAAGCCAAAAACTTCCTTGTAAGGAGAGGCCTATGTCTAACAGTGCACTATTAAAGGCTGTAAATGATATAGGGCTCAATTACATTAGCAGAATACTAGAAAACGAACATACAAATAAAATTAGTGACCGACCGAAAATTCGGTTTCGGTTTCGGCCAGTTTCGGTGGGTCGGAAATTTTGAGGTGCTCCAAGTACAAAAAACACATTACACCCGCCACATTGATGTCAATATGGCGGGCGTACCTATCAATATTCCAATATTTAACCATTATTTATGAATTACGAGTGAGCCAAGAAGTTCGCTGACCGAAGATTCGGTTTCGGCCTAAAAACGGCCAAACTTTCGGCCGCGCCGAAACCGAACCGGCCGATTGTTCGTCGACATTGATGTCGATGTGGCGGGTGTAATGTGTTTTTTGTACTTGGAGCACCTACAAATTTCCGACCCGCCGAAACTGGCAGAAACCGAATCTTCGGACGGTCACTAGGATTAGGATAAGAGTACTAGTAGTTGACCACTCACACGTATAAACTAATAAAATAAGAATTCGCGGCATATTTTTAAACTGATTCCATATTTAAAATACAATACTGCACTATGTGTATCAAATCGCGCCAATTCCACATTTGCCTTTTCGCAATATTGCACACGGCCATCATTTCTATGTTGAGTGACGCAGCGTAAACATATTCTTTTATTATTTCTACCAATTTTCATAAAAATTACACTATTTAAATGTAAAATAATAGGAACCCATTAACCTTGCTTATGATAACTATTTTGATATTCTTATTAGTTTTAGGATTACGGTAACAAGGTATTTAAAATATGGTCATCTGGAGGATCATCTACTGATGCTAAATAGGGTCATCTACTGGTTTTAACATGGTCAACTACTAACTGAAATTGTTAAATATTTCTTTTAGTTTTCTATATATATATTTAATTTATAAGCGTACAAGAAAAACATTGCCTATGCTTAGATGAAATACTTTATCAGAATTTACAAAGATAAACTGATTGAAATCGGAATAAAATTCAGGTAAAGCATGAAAAAAGAAAACTTTGTAACCTTAAGGGGTCATGTACTGGTGCTCTTACCTTAAATATAATTGATTGAAAGTTAAAATTCAAAAATATATTTTATATAATTAACGTCTTGTTATTATTTTTCTTATATATGTAAATCAATTGCTGTTCTTTTGTCTCGCTAAAACTCGAGAACGGCTGGGCAGCTTTAGCTGATTTTGGTTTTGCAATGTTTGTCGTAGTCCAGTGAAGGTTTAAAAGGTGAAAAATTAAAAATAGCTTGATAATCCAAATGTCACACGTATGAAGCAGTAGGCACAGCTAGTATAATATATACTTACTGCAAATTAAATTTAAAATTGAATTGCCATGTGGTGTAACCAGGTGGAGTTTTTCCATTTTCATCCATGAATGTGAGACCCAACTGAATTATTCTTAGAAGATCAACATTACATCTAAAATCAAAATTTTCAATTAGAATTCTAATTTATCACACGAAATTGGTTTGCAGTAAATTAATGATGATGATTTAGGAAAGTAATATAACACAGAAATTATGTGGATATTAACACACATTACAAAGTTAGATAAAATAATTGTTATTTTAATATGTTAATTACATATTTGTTTCATTTACTGCTGCTTACTTGCTGTCATGTATGATTTTTTGATAATGTGACTAAGTTCCTGACAAGAGATTTAAGACTGAGGTGTTAGAAGAATAATAAAACTCTATTCATGTGACACTGCTACTTGCTTAGAGAACTAATCAACAAAGAGGTTATCACACTTTTTACCCGACTACGGCAAAGCCAAAGGAGGGTTATGATTTTGACAGGCTATGTATGTATGTATGTTCATCTGTTCCCTCATAGCTCCCTAACTACTTATTAGAACTGGACAAATGAGGTATCGCTAGAAGCGTCTTGGTCGTCCTCTGGTCATAGGCTATATGACGTGTCACTGAATCTAATGTGGCGCCCTCTAACTGATATAAAGTACTGTATTAAAAAAATAATTTGAGATTTAAATATGCCGTGTTTCGTATCATTGGAAAGGGCGTTACTTGTACATTTCAAAAATATATATATTATTAGCATTTGCCCGTGATTTTGTCCGTATTTATTCGATGAGTGTGACATTTCTATGTTATGCTTGTCTGTTCCCACATTCTTTCTAAACTACTAGTCAGAATAAGACAAATGAGGTATCGTTAGAAGCGACTTGATTGTCCGCTGGTTATAGGCTATATGAAGTGTCACTGAATCTAATGTGGCGTCCTCTAGCCCACATAAAGTACTGTATTAAAAAAAATATTTGAGATAGATATGCCGTGTTTGGTATCATTCGAAAGGGCGTTACTTGTACATTTCAAAAATATATATATTATTAGCATTTTCTCGTGACTTTGTCCGTATTTATTGGATAATTATAATATTTATATGGTAAATCTTTAAAATATAATTTGCATAGAAATTAATAATATAGAGGCACCAAAACATTTTAAATAAAAAAAAGTAAAAACTAAAACCCAACTACGACAAAAACGGCGCTGAAAAAGTATGAAACAAGTTTCAAAAGCCGTAGTCACGCGTTGTTAAAGTGTTATGGACTACGGTACATTACTAAATTTCAAAAGCTGTCCTAGTCCATGTAGTTTAATGTGCCATAGTCCATAACACATTAACAACGCGTGACTACGGCTTTTAAAACTTGTTTCATACTTTTTCAGTGTCGTTTTTTGTCGTAGTTGTGTTTTTTTGGTGCTTCTTTAACACATGAAATAGTAGCTATCATCCATGGCTCCTCCGCCCACTAATATGGATGATATAAAAATAAATTACAACCTACAGCAGTCAGGTAAACTCCACGCATATGTACTGTGAAACAAATTTTAGAATTGGCTCAGTAGTTTCAAAGACTATCACCTGCATACAATCAAAGTATAATACTTTAAAAAATATTAGTATATTTAAATATTTATCTTACCGCAATAGCTGATACTGATAATCTGCAGTGGATCTAAATTCACCAATAGGACGGGCAACAACACCTGGGAATTCAGTGTCCATTGCAACCCAGTGGTATTTCTGTACAACCTGTAACATTAAATGTAAACTAAGAAGTAAAACAATGGAACAAATTAATAGGTAAACAGAATTTATGGACACACACTTAATCGTTTTTAGGTAAGTATAGTATTGAGTAAACAATGATTTAGTCTTAGATTTAGTCTTTGACTGTGCCTCAAAGAGCATGCTTAGCTGTTGGTCCCGGTTGCCATTCGAATTTCTTCTACAATTTTTACAGGTAAAACATCGAAAGTCAGCTGTATGTATATATCGTCGTTGCGCTTGCAAAAGTAGCTATGTGTTTTTTACACACTTTACAGGAGACGCAAAAAACTGATTTTCTTGAAAAATGCTCTAAATATTTAAATAATTTAGTGTCGCCGCACACGGGCCACACGCGACATCCACAAACGCCGCCACGAGAAGCTAGAGGCGGCTACACAGGTAGCTGAAGCACGCGACACGACAGCCACTTGTGGCCGGTGGTCGACACAAAATATATGAAAATTACAGGAAATATGCCACATGATTGAGCAGGTTACAACTTGTACGCGCCAGCACTACGTATTGTGCTCGACGCGTAGGTATTGTTTTGATTCTGATTGCTTAGTTTGAATTTAACTACATCACATACATAATTTGTTTGTACACAATTATTTCCTTACGTAAAGTTATTACATATTTTTTGTAAGTTCTATAGCAGAAGTTAATTTTATAATAAAACATAAGCTCTCTATTGTGTTGTTGAATTTACTAAATTTGACATACATATGTAATGAAGTATGATTTGTACTTCAGAGTATGTATGTATTACATAATATCTTATCATTGGATATGCAATTTGTTGGATTACAAGGTAATGGCTTGTAAAAAATTCTGAACTATTGGGGGTCTTAAGCAGTACTCTATAATCCGACAAATTTGGTAGTTCGTCATTGCCCTGCAAAACGTGTGTCAGATTAAGGCTTGTCTACTGCAATTAGTAAAATAAATATAAAGGTGTTATACATTTTTGAATTAAATCACTTGTACTTATTCCACTATTTTATTTTTGTTTACACCTGACCGGTTTCGCCTTATGGCATCATCAAAGGTTACTTTGATGTTACTTACATAAAAGGTTACTTTGATGTTACTTACATAAAAGGTAACCTTTGATGATGCCATAAGGCGAAACCGGTCAGGTGTAAACAAAAATAAAATAGTGGAATAAGTACAAGTGATTTAATTCAAAAATGTATTATAACAAGTTCCATCAAGTGCCGACAATCAAGAGTATAAATTACATAAAGGTGTTAGTTATTTTTTTTAAATTACCTGTCTTATTATTTGGAATTCTTCATGTAGATTGCGATTCCAAACATCTTTTATTCCACAGTCACTATTGCCTGGCAGCTGAGACAACGACCCGAAGCTAGCAGCTGGCATCTATAAATGATTACAGAATAGTACATTGATAAAATAATTGTCTTTCTATTGCAGTATTAGCACTCTCACATGAACGTGAAAAGTGATCAAATCAATAATGCACTTGAATGTTTTTTAATTACAGTGTAAACTCTTTATAACGAAACTCAAGGGACTGAGCATTTTTTGTCGTTATAGAGAGTTATCGTTATAGAGAGTGAACAAAAAAAAACAACCAAATTAACAAGAATTTTTAATTCTACACTAATCGCTTTCCATTTACTGGCCATATTCAAAGTAGGTTTACGACTGATAATATACCCAGTATGCTTGGTCGAAGACCATCACTTCCGAGAAAACAATGCGTCATACTGCACGTGTTCAAGGCAATTAAGGATAACAAAAGCTAGACCAACGTCCGATGTTTCAGAGCTTCAAAGTCTTTTGTTACCTGATAACATAACATAAACAATAATACCGATAATAATTATTTACTGTCTACAAATATGAACACATTTCTTCGTAATAAAGAATGGCGTATCGCTATAAAGTGTTTCAATATGTGGGTTTTAACGCAAACCAACCAAGTTGGGCTCACTTCAACTTTACAGGGAGTTTATTGTTATAAAGGATAACATTATAAAGAGTTTACACTGTATAGTAAATTGGTTTTTGATAATACAAATGATTTGTATACTTTGTTTCATATTTAGTTTGTTTGTGAATTGGATTATTTCTGCATGACATGGTTTCTAGATTGTGAGTGCTAACCTGCATAATAAGGTGCTGATTCTACTAGCAATTTTGAAGATAATGTTTAGGAATATACCAAATTTATTAAAATCAAAAAAATACATAGATCTCAGACTTTTGTGATACACTGTATTTAAATTAGGCTTTATGGTTTTACTCACTCCAAAAGCTTAAATATAACTAGCACAATTGAACAAATTTCTTTACAGAAATGAATTAGCGTGAATTGAAGATAAGTTCTTCTTGACGCCACGTTTCCACAATTTGCAAATTTTTCAATAACAATAGTTGAGCACTATAGAACTTGAAAGTAGTTTTGATACGACATTAACACACCTTATATCGGATTTCTGCTTCCAGGTGGGAAGATTCTACAGTTTTCTTTGACGCCGTGATTTACGGATTGTTTAGAACTTTGGTTTATATACAATTGCTTGTTGATTTTCATAGGTTACGCTTTGATTTCAAAGGCCATATCAAAACCTCAAATACGTAAAATATCAGTGAAGCAGCAGGCAATATCCAATTACGTTTTGAATTTAACCTTGCTCCAATAAAGTATTTGTTATTGAATACTGAAGTCTATGAACCTAGGGAAACAAAAAATATATGAAATTTTTAATGAAACAAAACCTTGCAAAGCGACGCAATCCATTTTTTTTATTGTGACACTGACACAGACTAAGCTTGATTTAGAATTAATGTGTGGGAATGAGTCTTTTTGCCTTTAGAAATAATGATCTCGTCTCGTCGATCTTTTTTTTTTTTTTTTTTTTTTGTGGTCCGCCATAATGACTCTACTCTGCCTGATGGAAAGCATCTCGAGTCGTCCGGAGACTTTGGTTAACAATAATCAATTAAAGGCGATTGTGGAAGCTGACGAAACTCAATCTACAGCTGAGCTAGCAGCAGCTTTTAATGTAAGCATCAAAACAATATTGATCCATTTGCGACAAATTGGCAAGGTATAAACGCTTGATAGATGGGTGCCCCACGACCTTAACGATCGCCAGCGCAACGTACGCGTCGAGACTTGCCTTGCGCTACTCAACAGGCAAAGAAATGAAGGAATTTTGAAACGAATTCTTACGTGCGACGAAATATGGATTCTGTTCGACAATCGAAAGCGCTCAGCAAGTTGGTTAGACCCTGGTTCAGCACCAAAGCAATGCCCTAAACCAAATATGACCCCTAAAAAGGTGATGGTCACTGTTTGGTGGTCTAGTGCGGGTGTGATTCAGCACAGCTTTTTACAAAACGGCATGAGCA
This sequence comes from Diaphora mendica, assembly GCA_949125395.1. Taxonomy (NCBI): domain Eukaryota; kingdom Metazoa; phylum Arthropoda; class Insecta; order Lepidoptera; family Erebidae; genus Diaphora; species Diaphora mendica. Next base: position 33,810,358 of record OX421310.1, on the reverse strand, counting down.
TTAATGCAGATGTGTACTGTGAAGAACTGGAGAGAATGATGCAGAAGCTTGCACATCTGCAACCAGCTTTGGTCAATCGGTCGTCCCCACTGCTCCTTCACGACATCGCGCGAACTCCATACTGCGCAACAGACAGTCTCCAAGCTGCAAGAGCTGGGGTTGGAAGCTCTCCCTCATCCGCCATACTCACCAGACCTTGCACCTACCGACTATTACTTTTTCCAAAATTTAGACAACTTTTTAGTGGGTAAAAAATTCAATTACCGAGAGGCAGTATTCAATTATATGTGAAATTGATGAACGTTAAATTGAAGCTACAGTTAAAATAGCTACATACAACCCAGTATCGGTAACAATTGTGGTAGTTACTTTTACTTGTTTTTTAAATTAGTAAAATGAATCTCGGGTAACTGTTTATACACGAAACTACCATTTTCAAAGCCTCTGTTAACTCTAGTTAAACACTTGATTTAATTTTCTATATTTCATGTAGGAAAACCTTACACCCTATAGTACACCTTCTACAAAAGTCTAGTATTTCGAGTGTACGATTGTAAAGCATATGAATTTGTGTATTTTAATATATATTTATTTATGTCTCTGTGTAATTGTATATACTCGTATATATAATTATTTATTTAATAAAACTTAGGCACATTTGTACATTGGCGGACTTAATGCCCAAGGCATTTTCTTCCAGTCGGCCTTAGCGTGGTGTAGAAATCTAGTAAGGCAGGAGTTAAATATACTCGTTGATGAAAAAAATATAACCATTTACAACAACTATTACCTCAGTGTCGTCAAGAGGTCAGAGGTAGTAGAGGTACCTTACAAGATGTCTATCAAAGGTCGGGTGGCAAAGTTTCCTCACGGCATTAAGTCCGCGATTGTACAAGAGTGCATATAAAAAATATAAAATAAATACAAAAATAAATTAAGGCTTCAGGAATTCTATTTTATACATATTTAAAGCAACTCAATCTGTCAGTCTAATAATTTGAAAACCGTCTGTCTTGAAATGAGGCACTCATAGCCCAGTTGCACTCGGTGAACAGAAACAATTACCGAGGGTAAGTAACGACGGCGCGGTCAGCACCTGGATGGGTGACCGCTAGTGGCATGATACCATGAGCGTCTCCGTGATTCGGAGGTCAAGTTAAGCAGTCGTTCCCGGTTGTTATCATAGGATAACAGTCGTGTAGCTTAGTTGGAGGCCTTTGGACGGCTTAAAAACATCCAACGGTAATAATACACACATCAAAAGTGTCTAGGGATCAAGCATTTTTATGCGGATTTCTTGAGATTGAGATGTGGCTTTGGCCCTGGCCTGCTCAGTCGCCAGACTTGAACCCGATTGAGCATGCATGGGATATGCTACAGAGAAGAGCTCTGCCGAATATGGAGGGTATCCAGTCGCAAGAAGACCTTTTTTTGTTGTTGCAATGAACATGGGCGGCCATTCCACAGCGTGATTTGGATGAACTCATTTTGAGTATGCCAAACCGATGTTCTTGTGTTAGTGTTCGCGGTAGAAACACGGATTATTAATTGTTTAAGTTACCTAATAAAATTTTAAAGAAAACTGTTATTTCAGTCTTTTTTTCGAACTTTAATGTTAGTGGTTCAAATGTCAAAAATCCTTTTATTAGGAAAATGGCAAATTTCTTTATTAATGCAAAGGTGACTTGGTTTATCGTTACTGTGACAAACGAAAACACTTTATTTGATGAATCCTTAAAGAAAATTTTAATTAATATCAATCAGGAGAAAAGTTATTGCAAAAATATATGTTGATCCCTAGACACATATGTTGATCCCTAGACACTTTTGATGTGTGTAGGTCTTTACCTATGAAATTGCCGTTTTGTATGCAATAAGTGAAAGTACTTATTTTTTCAAAATTTTTATTTATGTTATTCGAAGTAATCACCCATGCAATCGACGCATCTTTGCCAACGCATTGGCAATTTATTGATGCCCTTCTTGTAAAAATCAGCTGGACGGGAGGCAACAAACTCTTCAAAGGTATTTTGTACTGCCTCTCGGGAATTGAAATTTTTACCCACTAAAAAGATGTCTAAATTTTGGAAAAAGTAATAGTGGGTAGGTGCAAGGTCTCGTGAGTATGGCGGATGAGGGAGAGCTTCCAACCCCAGCTCTTGCAGCTTGGAGACTGTCTGTTGCGCAGTATGGGGTCGCGCGTTGTCGTGAAGCAGCTGCAAGAGCTGGGGTTGGAAGCTCTCCCTCATCCGCCATACTCACCAGACCTTGCACCTACCGACTATTACTTTTTCCAAAATTTAGACAACTTTTTAGTGGGTACAAATTTCAATTCCCGAGAGGCAGTACAAAATGCCTTTGAAGAGTCTGTTGCCTCTCGTCCAGCTGATTTTTAGAAGAAGGGCATCAATAAACTGCCAATGCGTTGGCAAAGATGCGTCGATTGCATGGGCGATTACATCGAATAACAGAAATAAAAAAGTTTAAAAAAAATAAGTACTTCAACTTATTGCATACAAAACGGCAATTTCATAGGTAAAGACCTATTATTTACACGTTTCAAGTTGTTATAATTTTTGAGTTAATAATATTGTGAATGGAGTAATGGATTTATTAATATATTAACTGATTGATGACATTAACTTGAACGGATGTTTCAATTAGTACTATGAAATGATAGGATTTCTGGTAGGTCTTGTCTCACTGTTTAACTGGATATCTTTGCCAATGACTAACGTCTTTAAATAAACAACTAGGACCTGACCAACACGAAGAGAAACCACCGATATGGTCAGCCTTCAGCCCGCGAGAGACAAGATCTACTGGATTGTCCTAGACAGCACGTAGCTCCGCGTGTATCCTGCAGCGCAGTCAGCAGACATAGGTAACGCAAGAGTGTTCAGCACACCAGCACACAGTCTAGAACCCAATAACTTGTTTGTGACTTTAAGTTTAGGTCTCGTCAGTGGTTTAACAGGTGTCACGCGATCTCTATGTTTCTAAGTTTTATTACACTCCGTCAACGCCAAATTGCATAAATGCGTTTGTAACTAAGAGGAAGTGTGCGTCGGACGCGGTATAGAACCTGAAATAATCCATCCAAACTTTGTCTCTCTTTATTGTGGGTTGCCCTTTCCCAAGATTAATAAATGAGGCACCTAATACATCCCAGAAGACCTCAGCACCCACCAAGATGTCAATGGCCGAGGGAACAGGGAATTCAGGTCCTGCGAGTTTTACGTTCGAAGGCACAGCTATGTTCTGTCTATCAACAAATGTAGATGGCAGCACCTTGGTAATTACAGGCAACACGAAACAGTTGATATTTGATTTATAATTTGTACCCCCAAAGTTGTCAAATAGTCCATAGTTCTAGCAGCTGTGTGAGCGGGCGCGTTATCTTGGTGAAAAAGAATGCCACAGACGCCGCTCCTTGGGCGCTCGCTATCCAACTCCACGAAAGCTTGAGGCAGACAAACTTCGCTATACCATTCACTAGTAACTGTTCTACGGTCATCTAGAGGAATTACTGCAACTGGTCCACTGCATAGAAAAAAAAACGCTATCATTTTTTTATTAACGCTGCTACCACCGAACAAATTTTTGTGGGCAAATCGTCCTTTTCAAATAGCCATTGCGTGGATTTTTTCTTCGTGAGAGGATCGTAGCTATATATCCACGATTCGTCAGTTGTAAGAATGTAGGATACGATTTGCGAAGTTCCTCCTTCGAACTTTCTAACATAAATTTGCACCAATCAACACGATGGCATTTTTGCTCATCGCGCATCGGTTAGAGAATGAGGTATCCTTCGCGAAGCAAGCTTCCTAGCTCTTAATCGCCCCTGCGGCAGGCGTGTGAGTAGCCCGCTTAATATGTCTATTCTCTCGCAATAGCCACTCTCAGTTACTGCAGTTGGTGGGCGGCCGAGTCTGGGTCATCGTTTAAGTTCTCTCGACCACGTTAACATTCACAAAACCAATAAGTAATTGTTGCTAACGCAGAAGCAGACTCCCCAAAAGCAGATTGTAAATTTTCTTGAGATTCCTTGAAGTTTAACCCTCGTATAGAATCATAGAAAATCATAGCACGAAAAGCTTCCCGCGAGACGTCCATTGTTGCAAACAAAAGAAGAGTGACAGATAATCTTTAAACATTGTTCAATTCTCTCGCCAATGCAACGTTCACCTTGGGAAGTTTATAATGCTAGTAGGGCCCATTTGTACAGGCATTAAATCGCTAAGCTAATTCACTAGCGAGAGCAATGAACCTTTATGGCGATTCACCGTGTTCTTAATCTAAACTAAAATCATCAAGCACTTACTGGAGATGTGTAGATTCCTTGAAGCGGCGTCCAAGAGGCCTCTTGGTAGTTTCCTCTCTGCGTCGTTACACATACATGACTCCTAAAGTGCTGTCCAACCTCCAAGGTATTCGAATTACAATACACTCGTATTTAGCACTCGCGGATCGCGCCTATTTGAACGTGAGTACTAAAACTCGCGAGTCCAAACTAGACCACTCATAACGGAAAACCACTAAAGGAACCGAGTCGACAATTAGCTAAATATCAATTAAAAACTTAAACCGGCAGTCAAATAGGAAGCTCTTGCTCGACCGATCACAAGCGTCTCATAGTACTACTAACCTCAAACGTCAAACCAGAAAAATGACAATCGAAAATGTTGCCATTACAATGACGTTAAATTTCTAACAAACATATAAAAAATTACACATAGGTGGTCTGTGATTTTCACAAAGGAGGTTTCTGTTGAAATTAGCCGTCAATCCAAAATAGTTTCATGAAAGAAGAGATTATATTTATTCTGGGGCTATCAATTTTCAGAACAACCTAGGTTTATTGGTAGTGTAATGAAGCAAAGATTGAAATCATTAAGCATGTAAAGAAGAAATATTGTTAAAGGTTTGGGAGGTGCCTTATCCGTTTAATCGGGGTTTAATCAGTAACTAGTTTTCCTCAGTGAAATCTATATATGTATATAAAAGCGAAATACCACTCACTTATTAATCACGAAATCTCAGAAACTATAACACCCACAAACCTGAAATTTGTCAGGTAGGTTCCTTATAGGGTGTAAACATCCGCTAAGAAAGGATTTTACGAAACTCCACCCCTAAGGTGGTAAAATGGGGGTTGGAAGTTTGTATGAAAGTCCTATGTCTTTGAAGTGAGAGACTTGAAATTTAAAATGTATGCTCTATAGATGGTGTGGAGGTGAACTAATAATGTGTCTTTAGAAATCAACCCCCTTTTGGGGTTAAAACGGGGATGGTAGTTTGGACGCAAACGAGGTTGCGTAGGTCAGCTAGTGGCTAATAAAGTACAAAACTTAGTGATTACCATCTTTTATCCCAGCCTCTCTATTTTGTATGTACAAAAAAGACTTTAAAAATAAACTGAGGCGTTATCTGCTCGAGGGCTGCTATTATTCTATTGATGAGATGTAATTAGTAATTGTATGTCGTCTGAATTTGCACATTATATCGTAACTTATTGATTGTAATAATTATTTTCTATTTATATTGTTTTTGACCATTTTTAATTATTTTAATCATTATTAATTTTCTATTTAAATGACATTATTACCTTTAAATTGTTACATACTTTGACATTGTTTTTTTTTTTGTCCAGTTATTTTGATTTATTGTATTGTTTTTTTTTGTTATGCATGTGAAATCTTATTTGAGTGATGTAATTCGACACAATGTAAAAATTGTTATGAATAAATGAAATGAAATGAAATGAAATATCCAGGTAAAATTTAAGGAGTTCTTTAATTAAGTAGATCGCTAGAATTAGTACCAGGTAATCCTTTGTAAGTGTAAAACTAATATTCATAACGATCTAGTTACGCGGATGATGTAAACTTAATAACAGGTATGGATCATAGTCGTCGAATAAAATTACCTGAAGATTGTTGTTCTAACGCTATAACTGTTAATATAATTATGCAGTAAAGATTAATCTATACTAATATTATAAAGCTGCAGAGTTTGTTTGTTTGTTTGTTTGTTTGTTTGTTTGAACGCGCTAATCTCAGGAACTACTGGCCCGATTTGAAAAATCTTTTCAGTGTTGGATAGTCCATTTATCGAGGAAGGCTATAGGCTATATTTTATTTTCAAAAAAATTAGGGATCCGTAAGAAAATTGCTATTTTGTAACCCAAGGTGTGAAATCGAAAACCTATTTTTGCGTGCGGCGCAAAGACTATTGACAATAGAACAAAATAATGTATTACGGGTCTGTAGGTCCCATTAAGATCTACAAAAAAGTCAGCGAGAGCATATATCTAACTATCATGGTTTAGTCACAATAACCGCTTTTGTGTTAAAAAAAATTATTAAATCGTCTGAAGAAAGAAACTACGTTAAATGTTTATCGTAATATTAATCCTTATCTAAATAAAGCATTATGTTATCAAGGGTATTTATGTAGAAGTAAAATACTTTTTGTTTCATCCCATTCGGACATTTCGTTTCGAAGTTATCACGAGTATAAGACGCTAAGAATTGGTACCTAACAATGAGTTATTTGCCAAAGAGTTTTTATCAACATAATACCTAATATTAGTCTTTATCCAAATAAATGTGTTGTTGATTATGAGTATTAGATCTTAGAAGAGTATAATAAATACATCTATACTAATATATAAAGCTGAAGAGTTTTTGTTTGTTTGAACACGCTAATCTCAGGAACTACTGGTCCAATTTGAAAAAGTTCTTTCAGTGTTAGATAGCCCGTTTATCGAGTTTATCTATATCATCACGCTATGACCAACAGGAGCGGAGTACCAATGAAACGGGGGGAAATTATTACGCTACGGGCAATAGGAGACGCAAACGACGTTGCGTGGGTCATCTATACTAATATATAAAGCTGAAGAGTTTTTGTTTGTTTGAATGCGCTAATCTTAGGAACTACTGGTCCAATTTGAAAAAGTTCTTTCAGTGTTAGATAGCCCGTTTATCGAAGAAGTTTATCGAGTTTATCTATATCATCACGCTATGACCAATAGGAGCGGAGTACCAATGAAGAATGTTTCAAAAACGGGGGGAAATTATTACGCTACGGGCAATAGGAGATGCAAACGACGTTGCGTGGGTCATTTATACTAATATATAAAGCTGAAGAGTTTTTGTTTGTTTGAACGCGCTAATCTCAGGAACTACTGGTCCAATTTGAAAAAGTTCTTTCAGTGTTAGATAGCCCGTTTATCGAGGAAGTTTAGCGAGTTTATCTATATCATCACGCTATGACCAATAGGTGCGGAGTACCAATGAAGAATGTTTCAAAAACGGGGGGAAACTATTACGCTACGGGCAATAGGAGGCGCAAACGACGTTGCGTGGGTCAGCTATAATAATATATAAAGCTGAAGAGTTTGTTTGTCTGTTTGAACGCGCTAATCTCAGGAACTACTGGTCCAACTTGAAAATTCTTCCAGTCTTAGATAACCCATTTATCGAGGAAGGCTATAGGCTATATATCATCACGCTTAGACCAATAGGAGTGGAGCACCAATGAAGAATGGGGGAAAATTATTACGCTACGGGCAATTGAAGACGCAAATGACATTGCGTGGGTCAGCTATCCATACTTATATTATAAATGCGAAATTAACTCTGTCTGTCTGTCTTGCTTTCACGCTCAAACCGCTGCACCGATTTGAATGAAATTAATTTATTTACACAGATAGTCTAGAGCCTGAGAAAGGACATAGGCTACTTTTTAATGCGAAAAAGGGGTTGTAAGGGGTTTAAAAGGGGGGTGAAAGGTTGTTCTGGGGGTTCACTCGCCACACGCCTGCGCGTTACCTACGTCGGGCGTCTTGACAACGAATAACAGTCACAATCATAAAAAATATTTCACTTTTTCAATGAAGACCTAAATATTAAGATATTAAGTATATATTCGTCAATCTGATTTGTATGTTCATTATATTAATAGAAATAAATAAGCCAAATTAATATAATTAATTAACAGCGTTTCTTAACTTCAAAATTCTCTACAGAAGTATCGTCATTATACGCTAGCTGTTGGTTAGATATGAATGAAAATGTCATTTAAAGTTTGTAAAAATTTTCCCCTAAAGGGGGTAAAATAGCAACAGGGGATGGCCGTTTGTATAGAAATATGTAAGGTTTGTGAGTTAGTTTGCGACAAGAGACAAAATATGTATTAGAGCTATTCTGATATGACATTTACGGAGTTATCACGGAGAAGATAGTATGCCAACTGACAGTAACGACATGATTACACTGTGACGTGGGTTCTGGTTTAAGATAGCACAGATGATTTAAAAATAATTTCGATCCTGATCTGCTGACTAATGAGATAGTTATCAATTAAACGAACGGATCATGTCAGGCGTGGAGGGAGATGTTGTCGAATACTTAGTCTTTAGAAATATCAGGAGTGCCTTCCCATAAGTTGAGGCTGCAAGTTAATGTTCCAGTACTATTAATTGAGGTATCTTGAGCGCCAAAGCAATGTAATAGTACATGGCTAAATATTACACAACTGGGGTACAACATTGTAAAAGCTACAATCATGACGCATGGAATGGCAAAAGAAGATAATGTTTTTTTCTCATGGGCAGCATACTCACGTATATCAAATCCGCAAAATCTCCATATTTTGGCAAAATATGGCAAAAGAAAAAACGTAGTTATTAAAATTGTACTTTTTTTTTTGAAGCTGCCAAAGTGACTATGGTCAGCTTGATGGAAAACTCAAGCAGAATCCAACAGTGGGGGCAACCATACTCACTGGGAAAGCAGACAATGCAGAATTGCGTCCCACACTATGACGGCTTAGTGAGATGCTTTTTCACGCCCCACTTTAAGGGCCCGGGATCACAGTGGGAGAGAAACACGTGCGCTGTAAGTGACTTCCAGTTTTTAGCTGCTCGGCACAGGAAGGAGGAACCAAACCGTTTGGTTCGAGAGTAAACATGTTATTCTGCAGAGGAAGGGAGAAGGGGGACCAGTTGGAAGAGCTCCTCAGAATACTTCCAATGATACAGATGGTAGTGGACTGCTATAGAGACGATATCTCTACGCAGCTGCAGAGGTTCAAGGAACTCGGTGGCTTCGGGACTGTTGGTAAAGTGGACTGCTCGCCACTGCAACCGATCGAAAGCATCAAGCAAATACTGCGCGGATCCATCACAAAGATGAGAACAGTACTCGAGGTCCCGGCAAATATCCATGCCCAGGACACCGAGCTTACCCCGTAGTGGCAGTTGAGTGCTCTGAAAAGTGGGGAGGGAAAGAAATGGAGACTTTTTGGTATAGAACACGCATAACTGTGTTTTCGTAGCGTTGAACTCGACCAGATTCTTATCACCCCATTATAAAATGCGGTTCAAAACCCCGTCGAGCTCAGCGACAAGCTTCTGTCGATTTTCCTCAACGTCTGCCAGCTTGGCTGAACGGTGTCAAAAATATCGCCCATGAACTGAGCTATCGTCTGCATAGCAATGTATGTTGCCAAGAGCTAACATGTCATTGATATGCAGAAAAAATAGTGTGGGCGACAGGACTGAACCCTGAGGTACGCCAGCATTTACATCCAGAACATCAGAGACCGTACCGTCGCAAAGGCCCTTAATGCGGTGCTGATGAAGAAAAGCGTCAATCCAGTGACATAGTCTAGGAGGCAGACCGAATGCCGAGAGCTTGGAGAGAAGCGAGCGGTGCCAGACCCGGTCGAAGGCCTTGGTCATGTCAAATGTCGAAATAAGCTCATATAAACACTTTATAATGTAATAATATGTACATATATAAATACTTAAATAAGTTTTTAATATTAAAACGCGTGTGTCTTATTTGTAAAAATAATCGAGTGGTGTCGTGGGACATCAGATAGGAATAAGTTCCATATCAAAAATACAGATGGCGCTATATTAAATTTTTCGTTCACGAAATAAATAAATCATTACAGATGGCGCTATACAAAATTTTTAGTTTTCACAAAATTGTCTTAACCCCTTTATTTTATTTAAACTGATTTATAAAAATATATAAAAGTTCTATGCGAGGTAAAGAAAATAAAACTATTCAGGTACCGATACATTTTGTATTATGATTTTATATCGATAAAAATCCTACCTATATTAATAACGCGAAAGTTTGTAAGTATGGATGGATGGATGTTTGTTACTTTTTCACACAAAAACTACTGAACGGATTTGGATGAAACTTTACAGTAATATAGCTTATACATCAGAATAACACATAAGCTACTATTTGCAGTGATAACCGACATACACGCGGGCGAAGCCGCGGGCAACAGCTAGTATGCTTATATCTGCAAAAACTTGAGGTATCAGATTGACTGAAAACACTGGAAATGTAGTGGTTGGTTCGACTCCCGCAGACCAGTCGATGACGAGCTCTCGCAAGAGCTAGTCGTTTACAGCGCGTCGTCCGATCGCGCCAGTATTAGGCGCCTGTCAAGTTTGTATTCACGTACATCGGAACTTTAAATGACGATGTGATATTATTTTGTAAACATTTCTATTGTTTTGCCGGTAGTTTATTTTATTTCAGTATCAGGTTTATCTACAACGACAAGGAGGTAAGTTCAAAATAATTTATTTGGACAGTAATAGGTTAATTTAAAATTAACAAGTAGTAAAACTTTGAATAAAATTTAAAATAATAAATTTGAACTAGTAATGAACTGTCTGAAAATTTAATATAGGTAGTAAATTAAGTTAAGAAAATATTCAAATTATTTTTAAATATGTTCATTTATTTACATGCCTAATTCGAAGGTATGAAATAGGTACCTACCTACATAATCTAGGGCCAAAATATACTAACATTTATAAAGTACTGACGCCATGACATGACCTTAGTATACGTAAACATCCCGTGAAGCCATAGAAAACACTTCCAAGATTGAAACATCGCAACTAGGTTAGTTACCTACTATGTTAGCATACATGTATCTAAAGAGTTTCAGATTTAGGTACTAATTTGTTAAACACTGTTCTTTAATATCATTATTGAAAACAATAACTAACTTTAACTAAAAATACTTACGATTATCTACTGAGGAGATTAAAATACTCACCAAGTTCTCCTTCTTACTTAACTTCCCAACTTCAATATTTAGGTGCTAATCACGCAAAAAACCTTAGATCTTCAAACAACTTGCTTCTTCATTGTCCCACTCGCCGCTCGGATTCTTTCCTGGTTCAATCTGTTCTGTTATGGAATGCGCTCCCTCTCGAGATCAGGATGGCAAAAACACGTCAAGCCTTTAAATACTTGTTGCGGAAACATTTCACAAAAATATTAACACCACAATCCTAAATTTTATCCTCTCCACAACAAAAATATATAATGTATTATGTATGTATATGTATATTATGTGAGTTTAAATGTAATATATGTGTGAGTATATAATTACTTAAATATTATGTGTACTAATATCCTAATGAATATGGTATAAGTATATAATAATGTAAAATTATTGTTATGTAATTTACATTTGTAAGCTCTCTCTCTCTCGCTCTCTGGAAATATGATATACTATAATGGGATTATATTATTTTAAATTTCTAAACATTGTGCATCTACCACTCTTAGCTCTGCATCACCCTAAGGTCAACTGGTAGAAAATGCCTACGGCATTAAGTCCGCCTGTGCAACAATTATGCATGAAGACTTAAAAAAAAAAGATATACATAGGCACCTAGTATGATTCCTCCGTCATCTTCACGCCTACCGACTTAAATGAGTTGTATATACATACAAATTTGTACGTCCACTTATGTATATGTATGTATGTAGACGCTACAAACTTTATTCATAAGATACCTAAGTCTTAGAATTTAATTTATGTCTAAGTAAATAGAGATACAGAATGGTTTATGAAAGACCCTTGGTCTTAAGTTCTGCTAAATATTGTACTATATTCAATCAAAGTGCGTAAAGTTTATTTCTTTTTATTATTATTATTTACATCGTGTTCTTTCCTTATCTAACAATGGAAAGTATATTTTTGCATGAAAACGTATAATTTGAGGACAACAATTATTCTAACAAAGTAAGGGTAATAAATCAAATAAATGCCCTTAATAAACTACTATGGACCGTATGCACCATAGCTATGACTGAAAACTAGTGAAAACATAACAAAATTTCGTTAGAAAGTTAGAATGATATTTATAATGTTATTTATGTTAGCCAGATCGTTTCGTTTCTTTTACCATTTAATATTTTCTCGAAAATGAAAGTATTTTACGTAGAGGCGTATAGGCTACCTAATCGAATGTTAGTCCGAAAAATTTCAAAATTGAATTGCTTCGACCTCGGGATTTACAAAATAAAAACCTTTAAGTATTTGTTTTGTAAAATTGATTTGAAGGAGTTTGATTCGATGTTATAATTTGTACAAATACATAAAGGTTTAACGACAATTTCTTTAACTTCGATAGAGGTAAACACACTTAGTTAATTTTAAGTTTAAGAAAAGTTTCAAATCTAAACTAAAAAAATGAGTTTTGTCGTGTTAGACGTCGTTCTAAATTTAAATGATTGACAAAATTTTGTTATTTCACGCTAAAAAAATACATTATTTAAATGCACACATACAAATTCGAAATCATCATTTATGAAAATAAGGGAACCGAAAACAATTTTAAAGAAATTTTAATTTAGTGAAGCAACATTTGAATTATAACCATTATTTGGTTTTATAAAGAATTTTTAAAGTTTACGATGTTGAAATATAAGTTTTAGTTTCTACTAAAATTACTTTTATGATAAGAGATATGAATCTTTTGATTGAAAATGACAACTACTTACTGCCCAAGGACTCCTTCAACTCAGGACTCACAAGCGCATTGCCTAATTTTTTGATGTGAGTACCTACGGTTTCTTGTAATGGTTTGGACTTTTGGAGGTCCATAATTCGTAGGTACCTAGGACCTATTCGAAATACCTTAGCCGACAATTTTTTGATGGACGGTGGTTCTTACTGTGCGAGGTAAAAATATTTTTTTTAAAAAGTACTCAGCGGTGAAGTGGCACTCTTAAACTTAAACTTATGCCTAGGTTTTTGACGGTAAAAACAACGTTTTGTTATTTTCTTAATAAAAAAGCCTATGTTTTTTTGCACTTCCAACGTGTTATACAATTTTGCTCATATTTTATACTTTACTAGCTTTTACACGCAGCTTCGCTCACGCAGACTTGCATCCCCTGATTCACCTCTTTATGGGTGGAATTTCGAAAATTCCTTTCTTAGTGCTCACTTACGTTATATAAAGAACCGACATGCAAAATTTCAGTATTCCAACTACAGCGGTTTGGGCTGTGCGTTGATCTCTGGGTAAGTCAGTCAGTCACCTTCCTCTTTTATATATATAGACTAGCTGTTGCCCGCGGCTTTGCTCGCGTGGAAGTCGATTATATGTATTTATTAAAACCGTGTAAGTATCTATGAATACTGTGTTCATGTTTTTAAACTTTTTTATTTATAATCAATAGTCCATTGAAATTGACTTTCATACACATTTTCGACCCTTATTTTAACCCCTTTAGGAATTGAATTCCTATAAATGCTGATATAAGTATTCATTTATTTGTAATCAAAAGCCTGAAGACAAAGTTTCAGGCTACTAAATGAAAAAATGACGGAATTCCAGTCTAGCCTAGGGATAGAATATCCAGAAACGCTTAAATACGTATCTCATTATCATCAACGCAGTGCACAGCTGGACATAGGCATCTCCAATTGCACGCCACTTGGTTCGATCCTCAGCTTCTCTCATCCAGCTTCTGCCAGCCGTCCGATCATTATTCCATCTGGCCTGTGGACGTTCTACGCTACGTTTGCAGAGATGCGGTCACCACTCACGAACCCGTTTACCCCAACGGTTATCAGTTCTACGGCTAATATGGCCAGCCCACTGTCACTTCAGTTTGCTTATCCTGTGGGCTATGTCAATGACCTTGGTTCTCTACCGGATCACCTCATTCTTGATGCGATCCCTTAGAGAAACGTTGAGATTTTGTGATGAGAAAAATAAAACATTATTATTATTATAGCCCTCTCTATAGCACGCTGAGTGACTTTGAACTTGTGTACCAGCCGTGTCGTAAGTGTCCACGTTTCGGCACAGTATGTCATGACAGGTATGACGTATTGATTGAAGACTTTCGTATTTAGGCACTGTGGGATTGACGATGAAAAGATCCGACAAAGTTTCCCAAACGCTGCCCAACCCGGTTGAATTCTCCTGTTCACCTCGTCCTCGAAGTTGTTTCTACTTAACTGCAAAGTTTGCCTGAGGTACCACACATATTTTTGAACAACTTCGAGAACGGCACCGTGAACCACAACCGGTTCCGGTAGAACATGTTCGTAAATACGTATCTACTCATTTTTAATCAGTAGCCATAAATAAAGTTGCATGTTTCTAACTTCAAGAATGAAGGACTTCCAGAACAATCTATATACGAAATTTCAACCCCTATTTCACCCCCTCAGGGGTGGAATATGCAGAAACGCATAAATATGTATCTACTCATTTTTAATCAGCCAAACCATCAATTTTCATGTTTCTTAAACACGTAACAATTCATTTTTAATCAGCAGCCAAATAATAAAGTTTCATGTTTCCAACTTCAAAAATGACGGACTTCCAGACTGACCTATATACGAATTAACAACCCCTATTTAACCTCTTAGGGGTAGAATATCCAGAAACGCTTAAACACGTATCTACTCTTTTTTAATCATTTTCACAAAATTTTCATGTTTCTCACGAAAAAAATGACGGACTTCCTTACAAACTTTCAACCCCTATTTCACACCTTTAGGGGCATAATATCCAAAAACTCCTAAATACGCATCTAATAATTTTTATTTAGTAGCCCAAAAATGAACTTTCTTATTTCTTATTTAAAAAATTACGGACTTCCATACAAACTTTCAACCCCTATTTCACCCCCTTAAGGGTAGAATAACCAGAAACGCTTAAATACGTATCTACGTATCAATTCATTTTTAATCAGCAGCCTAAAAATAAAGTTTCAGGTTTCTAACTTCAAAAATGACGGACTTCCAGACTGACCTATATACGAAATTTCAACCCCTATTTCACCTCCTCAGGGGTGGAATATGCAGAAACGCATAAATATGTATCTACTCATTTTTAATTAGCAAAAACATCAATTTTCATGTTTCTCACTTAAAAAATGACGGACTTCCTTACAAACTTTCAACCCCTATTTCACCCCCTTAGGGGTAGAATATTAAGAAACGTTTAAATACGTATCTATTCATTTTAAATCAGTACCCCAAAAATAAAGTTTCATATTTATTACTTAAAAAATGACGAACTTCCATACAAACTTTCAACCCTTATTTCACCCCCTTAGGGGTAGAATATTCAGAAACGCTGAAACACGTATCAATTCATTTTTAATCAGCAGCCTAAAAATAAAGTTTCATGTTTCTAACTTCAAAAATGACGGACTTCCAGACTGACCTATATACGAAATAACAACCCCTATTTAACCCCTTAGGGCTGGAATATGCAGAAACGCATAAATATGTATCTACTCTTTTTTAATCAGTAGCCCAAAAGTAAAGTTTCATGTTTCTTACTTAAAAAATGACGAACTTCCATACAAACTTTCAACCCCTATTTAACCCCCTTAGGGGTGGAATTTCAAAAAATCCTTTCTTTGTGCTCACTTACGTCATATAAAGAACCTACGTGCAAAATTTCAGGATTGTAGCTTCAGCGGTTTGGGCTGTGCGTTGATCTCTGGGTATGTCAGTCAGTCAGTCAGTCAGTCAGTCACCTTACTCTTTTATATATATAGATTAGTTTGATAGATTCTGTGTGACCTTCTTGGTGTACTTTTTTTGCTTTGTTTATAAAATGAGGCGTCGAAATTTAAAGAATCTTGTGATTATAAATGCTTTCTTGCATGTAGTCATTTCCTCGCTGAGGTGGGAGGAAAAGTTACGTGTTGCACTCGAGTGCAAAGTTTTTCACCTCTTGCTCTTTTGATTCCCTCGAACTTTGCACTCTTGTATAACAAATTACTAATATGTACCTATATGAAATAGCTCATAAAAAGACAGACATAGACAGACATAGTGCAGTTACTTTCTAGTCTTTCGCCATTGTGTGCGCTCGCAAGGATGGTGACTTTGTCAATATTTTTCCTTCATAATAAGCATAAATATTCAAAAGCGCTATTTCCTATTATAATCTATTTTAGTCTCAAATTTAATCTAAATCAGTGTAGTCGTTTTGGTGTGATTGATTATCAAACATCTATTTGTCAATTCCCATAGACTTTTGAAGGACTTTTGCCTATTATTGGCTTTATCTTTGTGTGCACTTAGGTTGCTATGACAACCGAAATAGATATGACGGATTCATGCCATTCATGCACGGATTCACTTTAGGTACCCATCTTTGTATTTTCTTTAATTTATATGAAAATTTGTATTTTACGAATTATTCTTCTTCGAAAAATCATTTATTTTTCGAAGAAGAATAGAAAAAGATAGAAAAATAATCGAAAAATAAACAGGAACTATTCGAAAAGACATGCAATTAGAAAGTATTAATTTAATCATTGATTTAAATCATTCAATAGGCATACTTGTGAATGAATTCCCGCTTTATTATCGCGCTGAATTTAAAAAGTGAACTATTTAAATAAATAACAAGCGCAATGAACAGAGAGGTCATTCTTTGGAGTTTTTAAATAAATTTCATCGTATTTCAGGATATTTTTAATGCGAGAACATAAATTAAAGTACTTTTACGTTTAAACGACCCAAGAGTGTTTGTGTGGTGATGGATATAAACATTTAACAACCTTTTCTAACGTTCAATTGTCATAAACATTATTTTTTAAAAGAAGTTGGGCAATTTGACTACTTTTTAGTACGGAGTGAATGTTTTCAATCAATGAAATTAACTATATTCATTTTAATTCTTAATCTAAATTAAAATAAAATTAATTTTGTAATATATGTTAATATTTTTATGTGTTTGTCATTGATTAAAATTAAGACCTTCAAATGTTTTATTTAAAAAAGAAATAGTATTCTAACAAAAAATGAGGATAATTCGAAGTACGAATATTGAACGCTAATTCTGAAATACACTTATACGTTAGTCAATTCTGTCTATTAATCTAATTTAAAAAAATACAATTTAAAAATAGCGGCTCGAAATAAATAACCTAAAGCTTCTTATAGACTTAAATATACCTATCTCTACTTTATAAAGTTGTTAGTCAGTACGTCACGTATTCCTAATTTCTTTTCGTTGCTCACTTAATTTTAACGAGACTTTACGGGGCTTTTCGTACTATATGTATGTCTATATACAATACATACCACTATTAATAATGCTATAGTATGTTATCTTGTCATCGGGCTGGTTAATAACGTTAAGTATAGAAGTATGTTTCTACTTACTGTTCTTGTTATGACCAATTCGATAAACACAAGGCTCCTCCAAGGCACAAGGCAAATTGACTGCCTCGCGATTGTTTTTTTAAAGACTACTCTCGTACTAGGAATATTCCTGCGTCGTCGTGGGATACTTTCTTTACAGACCTGACACAGATCAGAACAACAGTTTGTGGATAACACAGAGTGTAGTCCCATGTGAGTTTGAACCCACAACACACGGTGCAGCAGAAAGCGCCGAGGTGACCGCTTTTACGACTACATCATTAGTTCAGTTATTTTATCCAGTCATACTGATTTGTAATAGTGAGAATCAGACTATTTTAAAATTCAGTTATTGTTTTTGCAGATTATTTTTAAAATGCTTTATTTATGCAATCAATTTCTACAATTTATTTTATCGAGACCATTTTTAAAGTAGAGTGTCTTTCTAGACAATTACTTTATTAATACCCTACTTCTATGTTATAAAGGATACGAATAAAAATTATAACAATCTTGTAAGTACTTAGTTATTATATTGGTTAAAAAATCACGACGTGTATGTACTTAGTCATCATTTTAACGTATTCAAATATATGTGGATCTTCAGCATCAAATTTTTACATAACCAAATTGTGGTTTTCGAAAACAAATGCACGAGTTACCTACTTTATAAATATACCCGCCCACCTTAGATTTCTACAAGATTCTATCATCAGATCCTGAATACAAGGATATATGGGAGAACTAGAAAAAATGATTTTTAAATAAAAATGTGTTTTTAAATATATTCAGCAGTCTGTCAATCAATTTCCAAAAACATCAATCAACAATACAATGGATATCTTACTAGAAATATTTGATTGTATCATTTTTTAACCGACTTCCAAAAAGGAGGAGGTTCTATGTTCCACTGTATGTATTTTTTTTTTTTTTTTTTTATGTATGTTCACCGATTACTCCGTCAGTTGTGGACCGATTTTGAAATTTTTTTTTGGGTTCGAAAGGGTATGCTTCCGAGGTGGTCCAATTGCCAGCATATCAGGATCTGATGATGGGATCCCAGGGAAATCGAGGGAAACCCTCATTTTTTATAGGCACATACTATGTTTTTCGTATATTTTCTGAAGTTACGTCATTTATTATATATATATTTAAGTACGTCATTTATTATATATATATTTAAGTCATTTTATGATGATGAGCTGATGATGTAAGGAACAACTCCTTAACGGTTAGGAGTTAGAGGATAAATCTTTCAATATCATATGTATATATGTTACCTTTAGTCGTATTCTTTCAAATTATTTAGGTAAGCTGATGATGGAAGGTGGAAGGTACAACTCCTCAACGGTTAGGAGTTAGATGATAATTCTTTCAATTTCATACGTATCTAAAGACCTTCAGTCGTATACTTTCAAGTTATTTAGGTGAGCTGATGATAGAAGGTTAAACTCTTCAACAGTTAGGGATTAGAGGATGATTTTAATATTACATGTACGTATAGATCTTAATTTGTATTCTTGATGATGAAGTTTGATGAAATAGTTCAACTTACTACTTACCTACGATTGTTTGCACTAAAAACTGAAAAATAAAAAAAATTTATAAAAATAAAACCGACTTCCAAAAAACATCCAACGAAAACTCTGCCAAAAAACACTTAAAAGCGTAAAATAAACTGGTTCTTCATAAATTGCCCATACCTAATTCTTTATTCATTTAAATAGTAGTATTATAATGTGTGCTAGGTACCTAGAATGTGTTTGAAGTCGTTGCTAAGCCAAAAAGAATACAAACGAACAATTACAAAAGTCTAAGCGATAGTCACTTGGCACCGACTTCAAACAGATTCTAGGTACCTAGCACACATTATAATACTACTATTTTCAGAGTTTTCGTTGGATGTTTTTTGGAAGTCGGTTTTTTTTTTTTATAAAAAATTTTTTTTACCTATATCGTAACCACATCATGCTCATATTCCCAGTAAAACAATTGTAGATCACTTGATTGTAACTAGGTACGATATACCTAGTTACAATAATATCAATAGGGATTACAACCATCTTACTACTACATATACGTACATATTCTCATATCTGTACTCTCCAGTTGCGGCACGAAATACCCCTTATTAAAAGTTAGGCAGGAAAACTCGTTTGAACGACGCCCTAGATTAGTTTAATGTTCTTAGAGGGTAGATTACTTTTAAAAACATTATGTGACTTTCTTTTAAAACATTACCATATTTAGGACTATAAAATTGAGAAAATCACAATTAGCATTATAGAAAGTGTATTCGGTTACCTTCTTACGCTTTCCAAGGTTACAGAAAGTACCTAATTGGTTTTCACAATAAGAGAGTTCTTACAGCGAGAGTTAACTGATAGACATGATGTAAACAGTGCCGTCTTTACCATAAGGGCACACGGGGCCAGTGCCCAGGGCCCCCATCATCAGGGGGGCCCCGAGGAACTGACAATTTTGTCTCAGACATATTATTATGTTCTCGTTATAATTTGCGTACACGTTATACCTTTTTCACAAAAAAATATTGCTTTCCTGGCATGGAAGTTGATTATATGTATTTAATTACAGTTTTTTAAAAGTTCAAGTTATTTAAAAACAGTAAGTATGTATACATAATTTATTCATGTTTTTAAACGTTTTATTTATTTACTAGCGACCCGGCCCAGCTTCGCACGTGTGGATTTTAGATGCACCCACTGATGACACGATTCGTGCAGTTAAAATCTGTAATATCTTCGAATATATTCATATAAATAAATTAAATACTGTAAATGGTCACATTGGTCTATATTAAATGCACAATGTATTTAAGGCACTTCAATGAATAAGGATAAATGCTGTATGGCCTAAAATTGCTTCGTAAATAAGCCATTTTTTCTCGTAATGGTTATTGTGGGTTATCCCTGAGAGATAGACATATACCATCGCGGACTTTATTGCAGCCCTCTTTAAGTTGTCCAATACAGTAAATGTGTTTATTCACGACATCACATTGGAAATCTTTAAAGTTATCAGTGTTTCTCTACTATATTATATATTGAATCACTCTATCTATGAAAGAAAACCGCTTCAAAATCCGTTGCGTTGTTTTAAAGATCTAAGCATTTATAGAGACAGACAGACGGGGAAGCGACTTTGTTTTATACTATGAAGTGATCTGCATTCAAGAGCCCATTAATAAGGATTTCCATACAAATTTTCGAAGGCCGATGGAGCCATAAATTTCTTAAGAGATGACCGTATACATGTTATTGCAGCGTTGGTAGGTACAGAGAGAGAGAGAGATGTCGGCCGCATTGAAAAATTGCGGGTGGAGTAATGAACAGTGCCTGACTGTCGTAACTGTTTCTCTTAGTTGTTGTTTCTCGTTATCACTCCTAGAAGCACTACCTGGTTCAGGTAGCGGATATAAAGAATTGTTAGAAGCGCTCGAGTCGAGAACGCCATCTGAAACACGTTTTCCGCTCCCAGATATGCGATATAGCCCAATGCCCAGGAGAATGCCTGCAGCAATGTACGTTGGAAATTGAGAACCTCATAAAAGCCAATAACAGGCAGATTTTTATAAACAGCATTAGGGCTTGGAAGTAAGAGCTGCAGCCTGCGATGGTGGCCAATAAGTGAAGCACTGGCACACGCCCTGGAGGACGAAGTGGTTCAACAGGATATCCGGCTGACCCACAAGTGAAGTCTCAGAGGAAATAAAAGAGATCAAGTATTATTTTAAGAAGGGTTCTGGGATCATGTACTACAGATATGGTGAGAGAGATCATCTGCAGCTAAGTAACCCGCTAAAGAGTTAGTAGATGTCCAGGCTGAAAAAAAAAATAGGACTGCCTGGAGGAGCTGTTAAGAAAACGATGCGAAAAAAGTTTGTTGATCTAAAGGCGAGTCTCCACCAACATTGTTGGCAATTTCAGTGTTTACAACACTTCAAAAAATCGCCAACTTTTGTTTCCATTGTGTCTACACCGAGTCGCCAACAATTTAAAAACATTCGAACTAAGCGTCACCATAGAGCCAATAAATACATGCAACAAGCGCATTCTTTTGACGTTTACCGCCAAAAACGGAAACACTGTTCTCAACATTTGTTGACAATTTTTGTTGCCAACACTAGGAAATTACAGGAACTTTTGTCACCAAAACGGGTTGAGAACACAAAAATTGACAACTTTTGTTCGGTTGAGACCCGGGTTAAGACGCACGTTCCAAGGCACCAACCTGGGAATCCCTGATAAACAACATAATTATAAAAGACAGACTTCATGAGACAATCCAAAGAATATGTCTCGATTAGAAAATGTATTCCGACTCGAAACTCGAAACCTTGCTTCGAACTCGAAGCTTGACTTTTGGGACCCTGTGAAGATGAAACAATGGAGTTAGCACAGGGGGATGACATTGACCTAAAGAAATTTATCACATGGTAAGCCAAGGTTCCGGACGTTCTCCGTGAAGTTCACAATGGAGCTTCAGGAGGCCATCCTAGTGTCAGGAAGTGTAGGCAAGATGTACCGGGTTAATGTCGTAGTGGTGCCGTAAATGCACTACTTGTATACTGTTGTAAAAAGGCCCACACATGTGAAACTAAGATACCAGCAACTTTATAATGGACTGGAAACTAATTGCAGTTGAAATCGCGAGCGGGAACGAGAAAACTCGACACGGCTGGCGCTCAAACGGTTTTGATAAAGGTGCACTGGTTTGGCTGAATAACTCGACACGTATACATAGAAAAGCCCCAAAACTACAAACCAAGTGGGAGGGTCCGTATAAAGTTAACCGGATTAACGACATGACCACAGGATTCAGCGACAATCGAGTTCAAAGTAGTGCATATACACCACCTGGCTGAATATAGAACTGGCTAAATATAGCAGTAATATGGCGTGGTAACAATAGCGATGCAATGTTAGCCGAGAAAGTTCTAGTCGGATTCTTGAGGCACAGAATAATAAAACTTAAGGCAATATAGACTGATTGTCGCCCGGTGGGCTGGTTTTTATTCGACAGCGTTTTTTCGGAACCGGGCGTTTCGAGAGGCTGTTTGAACTTTCCCAAATAATCTAGTAATAGCGGCATCTAGTATAAAAAGGCAGTTTAGTTTGAGCTACAGTACGACAAATATCTGAGTGATATAAGTGATGGCGGTCATTAAGGACTATTATTCTAAGTTGTTCTGTGGTTTTAAGAGCGTTTATAATAAAGTCTCTTTTACACGTCAAAAGGCTTAATTCTTAAATTCGTCCATCCGAACACGTGATAATAAATAGAAGGTTTTGCCTAACACAAAACCTGAAAGAAACTATTATGGTAATTGTAACCAAAAACTAACAGCATGCACGATTACTCATAATATATGTTCATAGTAAAAAATGTCAGCATAATACACTTTATTTACTTTCCAAAAGGGCCCCTAATTCTTAAGTGCCCAGGGGCCCCCGCTTAGGTTAAGACGGCCCTGGATGTAAAGGTAAACCCGTAATCGATCGCCTCACATTGACGCGAAAATTCTATAGCTATCAATTTTATTAATAGGTACCACGCAGTTATTAAGTATTGCTTTTTTAATTTTAATATTTTAAATACAGCCAGTCAGCCAATTGTTTAAATATGGAATAATTGTAGTTTGAAAAAGTTAAACAAGTCCTAGATGCCTGTGCAATCTATAAACTATACAGTTATTTTGTACTAGTTTTTTGAGTCATACTTTAAAATGTGAACTATACATGTTTTTTTTTTGTTAATATCCGAATATTTACCTGGCACGTTAAAAAAAAAAACAATTTAAATATTCTGTCTGGCTGCGTAATTGGTTGAATAATTTCAGAAATGACTACTGATATCCATCTGATATACACCGGGCTGTCATTGGCCGATTCACGTTTAAAAGAGTTTGTGTTAAACTGACTTCGTAGTTTACGTTCCGTGCCCCGTGGAAAATATTCCGTGGAGATAATGTTATAAGACTTATTATTATTACAGCAGAGAAAAAGTTACTAAACAGTTTCATCTTTGAACTCGTCTTCAATGATAACAATAACAAAAATAACGTGTCGCGTCTCACACATTTTATTTAATACATACAATTTTTTCTCATTCACTTAATGTTTTTTCTGTTTATGATACTTTTCCATTTGTCAACACCTTCACGTTTCGAAAGCTTTCAACCTGTCCTAATTTAATTTTATTGAGACTCCAGATTTCGCCTACGGAGAAACATCTCTTGATAAATATTGATGAATTTACTTGCCCCTAATGAATATTTTTCACACATTTCAGGTTATCTAACATTATGTGATCAAGTATAATATAAAAATCATTTTGTTAAATAGGTACAAGGATTATTGGATTGACTTGTGTGTTGTTGAATGTAAACTTGACTCTGAACTCGATCAAGCATTTAGTTTATCTTCTACTTTTTAACCGACTTCCAAAAGGACGAGGTTCTCAATTTCATCGGTTTTTTTTAAATGTATGTACACTGATTACTCCGTCAATTGTGGACCGATTTTAAAAATTCTTTTTGTATTCGAAAGGGTATGCTCCCCATGTGGTCTCATGGCCACCATATCAGGATCTGATAATGGGATCCCAAGGAAATCGAAGGAAACCCTCAAATTTGTTAGGTACGTACTATGTTTTTCATATATTTTCGAAAGCTATTACAGTATTTACATTTGGTAGTCATCAGTTCATGATGATGAGCTGATGATGGAAGATAAAACTCCTTAACGGTTAGGAATTGGAAGATAAATCTTTAAATGTCATGTGTATGTATGTTACCTTTAGTCGTATTCTTTCAAGTTATTTAGGTGAAATGATGATGAGAGACTTGAGAATGAATAAAAAGCGAAAAAAAAAACTACGTTTAAAAAAACCGACTTCAAAAACTAAAAAGCATAAAATAACTTAATTTGTATGTGCTACCTATTCATAGGTTTGAAGTCGGTGCCAATCCAAAATGTAATAGTAGGTACCGCACTTTTGATGTGTGTATTTCAACTTCTTCCGAGGTCAAAGCTAGGCTCCAGGAAGTATGACATAACATGCGACAGTTAGCATTAAATAGTAAGTAACTAGTGTGTATTTAAATTTCCTCTGTTACTTGTAGCTTTGTTTGGTTAGTTGATAGTATTTCTTGTCTCCTGTAAGTGGAGGAGTACACTGGCATAATATTCCTTCAGCCATTAGCTGTATAATTGTGTATATCTTTTGTTGGAGATACTAAATTAGTAAACAAAAGTTTGTTACGTGCAGTACTTATTTTCTCTCCGTAGTTATGACATTGTTGGTAGGCACAACAAAGACACAACAAAGATTTTTTCTGTACTTAGGTATTATTCAAATGATCTTAGTAATCTGTGGGGGCACGGTCGTGCCCCCGCCAAGACGAGCCAAGCGTAGGGCAAGGGCACTACCTTTCGTCGTTTTTTTGAACCCCCATAACTTTGGTTCTTGATATACCAGATCGTTAAAATTTTCAAGATATGATGTTACCAATAGAATAATGAAACGTACAAAGTTTCAATTGCATAGCTCTGATACTTTAGATTTGATTGATACCTAAAAAACACCGATTTCGTCACTGACACACTGATGATCATCAAAACTGTTAGGGTACTTCTTGAAGTGCTAGAAAGTTGAAATTTGGTATGTAAACTAAGTTTAGTAAACAAACAACAAAAAAATTCATAAACCTATTACTTTTACCCCGCAACCCCCAAATTTGAGGGGTGAAAGTTTGTATGAGACTTTCACAAATGTTTATGCTAGAGGTTTTGTTTTTGGTACACGGACTTTTTGGAAAGAAAAAAAAAAGATGTACACGAAATACAGCTCAAAAAAAAAAGGAAACTTACAAAAATAATTGAAATCCCACCAAAAACATTTTCATGTAAAATGTTGCCAAGACGACTGCATATGGCTTACCCTGTGAAAAAGATATCAGATCTCATGTAGAGCCAAGGTTCTGTATCTACACGCACCAACCCTAACTTCATAAACTCTACATCTCAGTAAAGTAGTAGCAGTAGTTTTTGGTGGGATTTCTTTTTATATTCAACCGCTCTAACAAGTAGCAAGAATAATGCCGCCTACAGACAATTTTTCAAAACTTCATCTTGTGTTCGAGAATTCCATTGTTGTTGTGTATGTTGGATAATACATAAATATTTGTTTGTAGGGGGAGAGAAGATAGTATGGAGAAAACCACCAAATAATTGCACTGTGACATTGCATGTTTTTAGTAGTATAGTAAGGGTAGTATTTAATCCTACATCAAAAATACTGAATTGCACACTAAATTTGCTCATCAAATAAATCAAATCTAATATACTGTTTGACCTATAAAGCTAAACTGTTTTACTTAATGACTATCTGTTAACTAAAAGTAAAACTGATAATTCTGTGTGTGCAAAAAAATATTATATCATTTTTTTTTAAATCCATCACCTATTAAACTGTTATGAACATGAGAAATAATCTAACCTCCAAAAAAAAAACCTTAACCTAAGCAAGAAACACCAGTTAATCAGTCATATTTATATCTGTTATGCAGTTTTAGAAAATTATTTAAGTAATTCCGTTGTAAGATAAATAAATAAATAAATATTTCGGACATCTAACACACAACGCCATCTAGTCCCAAGCTAAGCAGAGCTTGTGTTATGAGGACCTACTAGACAACTGATATTAATACATATTTACTTTTTTTTGTTGTAAATACATACATATTATACAAAACACCCAAACTCCGAAACAAATATTTGCAGATAATACAAAAATTTGGTCCGACCCGGGAATCGAACCCGAGACCTCAAGCACAGCAGTCGCATACGCCACCACTACGCCACCGAGGCAGTTGGTTAATTTAGTGTGCTAATCAGTATTTTTAACCGACTTCAAAAAACTTTTTTTTTATATGTGTGTTCGCGGATAACTTCATCGTTTATGAACCGTTTTTGATGATTCTTCTCTTGTTGGAAAGGAGATGTTCCGACGGTGGTACCATGATAAGGAAACTAGGATCTGATGATGGCATCCCAGAGAAATCGAGGGGAACCCTCATTTTTTCAGGCACGTACTATGTTTTTTGTATATTTTCTGAAGCTACTCCGGTATTTGCGTCTGGTAGTCATCATTTAATGATGATGAGCTGATGATGAAAGGTACAACTCCATAACGGTTAGGAGTTGGAAGATAAATCTTTAAATGTCTTATGTATGTATGTTACCTTTAGTCATATTCTTTCAAGTTATTTAGGTAAGCTGATGATGGAAGGTACAACTCCTCAACGGTTAGGAGTTGGAGGATAATTCTTTCAATTTCATACGTCTCTATAGACCTTTAGTTGTATACTTTTAAGTTATTTAGGTGAGCTGATGACACAGTCGCTATGATGACTAACCCCTTCAAGTATTTTGCTTTAAGTAATTCGCCTGCTTCTATTTCATCACGACATTTAAGCTTGGACACGATTCCTATTGCCCCGTAGATCACATTCTCGGTAACAGAAATCTTGCATTTCAAAATTTTTTTTTTTTTTTTTTTATGTGTGGCCCGCCATAATGACTCTACTCTGCCTGATGGAAAGCATAAGCAGAATCCAAGAGTGGTGGTCACCATACTCACTGCGAATGCAGACAATGCAGTATGGCGACCCACACCATGGCGGCCTAGTGATGCTGCTGCATCTTTTAGTCTAGTCAACAAGTATGGAACTTGTTGACTAGACTATTTGGGCAATTTTGGAAATTGAGCATACTCAGTTTTAATACGTGTTCAAACCACTAAAGTTATTCGCATCACTAGAAATTATATGAAATAGTTCAACTTACTGATAACCTACGATTGTTTGCACTAAAAATGGAAAAATATAAAACTTTTTATAAAAAAAAACCGACTTCCAAAAACCATCCAACGAAAACTCTCTGCCAAAAAACACTAAAAAGCGTAAAATAAACTGACTCTTCATAAATTGCTATATGCCAATTCTTGTCTATACCTAATACTTTATTCATTTAAATAGTAGTATTATTATGTGTGCTAGGTACCTAAAATCTGTTTGAAGTCGGCGCCAAGCCAAAATGTAATAGCGCGACACGACGTCGTTGATGGTCGTCTTGAAATAAAGCGAGTGTGGTAACTACTATTACATTTGGCTTGGGGCCGACTTCAAACAGATTTTAGAAAAGAATTAAGTTACAATTTCAAATGTTGGGCGTCAAAGATAATACTAGTGGTACAAAAAATATCTACTATATAGTGGTCGCTCAACGTTTGAAATTCTAACTTAATTCTTTTGGATTTTTTTCGTTTCAATTTTATTACGTTTCTTTTGTCAAGGCTTATACCTTTAGATCCAGGATTTCATCATAGCCACTTTTGACATTCAGTAGACAAATATTAATCATCTTTTCAATTTGGCTTTGACATATATACATTTATATTGATATGTACATTGGTATATATATATATGTGTCATACGCACAATAGTGTGGGCAAAGCTTTATTTTTGTTCATAAAAAATCGTATATATCGATTAGTTGAAATGTATATTGCATTGATTTAGATTCTTCCGACGATTTAATGTTATTTATGACTAATAATGAGAAGTTTGTCGTGTTAGGACCGACCAAGTGTTCTCAGACACATTTTTACTTGCACTCCAGTGCTATCTTTCTCCTCACCTGTCAAGGAAATATGCTAGTCAGCACCGCCGGTCATTGTTCCTACTTTCTTTAAATCGCTCAGACAAACATATATATATGAATTACAACTTTACAGAATAAAATTTATTTACATTGATGATGTAATTGAAGAAATGTGTGTCTTTCTGTTCGCCTGGCACATACTAGTGCTCATCGGAATCGCCTGTCATTTTGTTTTTGAACTTCTTAATGAATGATCTAAATCCTATAAAAATTTCAGCCTTACAGGAACAAGTTTTTTTGTGTCTTTTTTTTACACTTTCAAAACCATGAAAGATGATGATGTGCAGGGCTGAGGCCTGCCAGGCGATGGTTACGTACTTAGCACGTTATGACTCATCACTACAAGAGTTTCTAGCCTTACAGACACACCGTTGGTCGAAAGGTTCAGTAGCTCTCTTACTATAATAGTATAACTGAACCTCACTTTATGATGCCTGCGCATTGTGACACTGACACCAAGGATACAGAACTGAAACAACATGTGTACGGTTATATCTATAGTGTATTGACTGCTTCGTTGGTCTCGCGGCTGGCATGTGCGACTGCCGATCATGAGGTCTCGGGTTTGATTCCCGGGTCGGACCAAATGTTTGTATGATCTACAAATATTTGTTTCGGAGTTTGGGTGTTTTCTATGTATAATATGTATGTATTTACAAAAAAAAAGTACAGTAGGGCCTCGATAATCCGAATCCCCAGTAATCCGAATGCCTCTATAATCCGAACAACACTGTTTCATAGAATATTGCTCAATGTTGGCAACAAGTGCCCCAAATTTGATCAAAAAATCTTGGAAGCCTCTGTGGTCGTCGTTACTCAAGCCAGAGGAAACTTCTGGCCAAGATCTGGATGACTTTGACCCTGAAGATGACCTTCCATGAAACAGTTTTTGTAACAGAGGTCTTTTAGAAGAAGAGATCTAATGTTTTTTTATCAAGCACTGATAATATTGATTGTCAGGAGCCTTTGACAATAAACCAAACACAAAATGAGGATGCTGACACATAATCCGAACACCTCATTAATCGGAACAGGACGATAATTTTGAGTGTTCGGATTATCGAGGCCCTACTGTATATATGTATTTGTATCAGTTGTCTAGTACACATAACACAAGCTCTGCTTAGCTTGGGACTAGATGGCGTTGTGTGTTAGATGTCCGAAATATTTATTATTAAAGGAGTTCTTATTTTCAGGGAAAATAAATATTCCTTTCCTTCGATTGTCTTCCATTATTATCCTGTGATTGATTCTTTAGATTACAAGACTGGGTTGAGGAGTATAACCAATAACTTGAACATAATATTTATAAGTGGACCTGGCTTGTATTTGTATCTAATTAAAAATACGCACGATATTGTGACTACCTCAAACTCTTTAGATTAATCCGTAAATGTTCTAAAGTAATAACAAATGATTTACGAAGTCGATAACACAAACAGAATGGTCTTGGCATATTGATGTGGGTTTCGGGATTGTCACACGATAAGGAGTGACATTCGAATTTCGAACAAGAGTGATATTTTACTGAACCTTACATAGGTTCTCCCTCCTTAGTTTAAACTAAAGCTTAATACTCCCTGCGAACGTGACATGATTCCTAATATTGCAGTTATCTCATTACTTTTGACCGAAGGGAACGGATGAGGGATGACATCGCATATCTTTGTTAACATTGCTGAAACGGTTGAAAAAGTGTGAATATTATCTGTATATAATCACAAATTTTAACAAAAAAATAACCGACTTCAATCTGGACCAAATTTGAATGGGACCATACGGGAATATTGAGTTATTCGTTAATTTGTCGCGTACATACATAATGCAAATTGAAGACTTATATAGTTTTCTCATGAATGACATGTCAGAACTGGACCAAATTTAAATGGGACCATTCGGGAAGCACCAGCTTTCAAATAAAAAAAGAATCATCAAAATCGGTTCACCCAGTCTAAAGTTATGAGGTAACAAACATAAAAAAAAAAAAAAAATACAGTCGAATTGAGAACCTCCTCCTTTTTTAAGTCGGTTGAAAATCTATTGAGCTCCAAAAAGTGAATTAATTTATCTATCTAGCTCCAGACTACAGCAATAACCAGAAAAAATATTATTATTTATTACAGCTCAAAACCCTGCCACAGAAAATGTACATAGCATTGTATAAAAGTGTGGTAAATGGAAGAAGCTATGGTTGTTAATCAACAACCATAGCTTCTTCCATTTACCACACTAAATCTAGTGGAAAAATGATTTTTCCTTACGCATGCACTTACAAAAAAGAAATGTTCATTCAAACATTTCTTTTTTTGAATACAGACATTCTTAATATCTTTCTACGCAAGTTTGTTCTTTACGAATGTTAGTTCCGACTTCAGCCTACTGCCGTCCATTTCTCCACGAAGGCCTCCCCCAAATATAAGTTTTTAAAGTCAAATTATTCTAGTTTAATTTGTCAGTCTCTCTTTCCGGTAAGTAGCAATTCCTTTATTTTAAGGAATTTTATGCTTTTAAGATCCTAAATTATCAAAATAATGCCCTTTCTGTAGTATCTTTTACACACAAGATGTATATAACATTATCATTACTTAGAGAGCAATTACTTTACGTAAGAGCTCTCAGAAGTCTAAATTAAGTCATTCTTGAAATCTCGAAACGGCAATTGAGAATTTGAATTACATTTGCGGCCAACCATTTGATATTTATTAAACTTTCCTAATTATCGAATAAATTTGACTCAAATCGTGCGATGTAGAAATAAAAGTCACTCCAGTTTGAATAAAATATGAGACTGTTATTTGTAGAACGGCGCACGTTAACGGACTTCTCACGTAGATTTATCCACATAGACCTGGCATTTTGACTAATGAATGCATTGAAATGAAATTTGAATTTAAAAAAGCATTTACCACACTTCTAATTAGGTAAATTATTGACATAGTTTGTACTGGAATTCATAAATTTTATTTGTTTCAAAATTAGACTTTAAATGTTTTATTTAGTTTAAATGTTATTTCTATATAATTGTCTACAGTTTTCAACTAGCGTTGCATATTGCACAATTGTGTCATCGAGCCTAAAAGATGTTTAAACATAGAAAACATAAAGAGATACATTTTAGTTTAAATTTAGTTATTTAGGTATCATTCATTTAGTTCACCCAACCCATTTAGGTTATTGATTGAATTCATTTGATTGGTCGCTCATATTCAGCTCAGTTTTAAATATCACTCACTTAGGCCCGTATTTTAAAAGGCGTCTCAGTCGTGAATCTAGTTTTAAAATTAGTTTTAAGAAGAGATTTTATTATTGAACGCCTCTTGAGACAAGATTCACTGATCGTTAATCAAGTGAGTAAAGATCAACGAATCTCTGCTTATAGCTTATTTTAGAACGATGTTTATGTCAAAATCTCCTCTCAGGAATAGATTTTGACAGATGTGATCTCTGTTTAGCTGAGACAAGATCAATCTAGTCTCAAGTGGTAATTTCTAAGGCGTTTTAATGGAAACTAACATATTTTATAATGATGTTTCTGAATAACAATGAAAAAATTACTTTACCTTACTTTATTTACGAAAGAATTACTTATCATACACATTTCAATTCACTTTAATTAACATTATTTGATATTCAATACACTTAAAACACATATTTAACCATTTGTTTTAATTAATATCACTCACAACCTTTTGGTTTATGACAAAAATATATTATTTTTGTAGATTTAAAAACCAAAACATAGTTTGACACTCCAACATGACAAGTATTGATAACAATTTGAACGTTCCGTTATAGGTAATATCTAGCCATTTTTATTTTAATATTTTAAAATTTAATTTAGGGCGAGTTGCTTGTTATTATTATGTTTACATTGATACACTAGCCAATAGTGTATTATATATAAACTAATAACCAATAATATATAAATTATGTTTGTTAAATATATTTTGTTTATTATAATTTGATGCGTGATACGGAACAATAATTTCGATAATGCAGAAATGTAACTGAGAACATACTGTGAGTTGAGATTAGATATTGAAACTAGTTTCAGCTAAGTAGAACTCAATTCTCATTCTATAATAAGAGAGACGCTTGAGATTTGATGAGAACTTGAAACTCGTTTCAGCTGATCAGAGTTCAACGGATACTTGAGACACCTTTTAAAATACGGGCCTTAAACCCTGTTTAGCTTGTATATGGGTTTCATGCATTGTTATATTGGTTACATATGTTTAATTTTCTAGAACAGGGGTTAAAACCAAAAAATGTGAAACGATGAGATATGGTGTTATTCACAGATTACCTATCCCTCAAACAAGATTTGCACAAATCATTTTCCCAGCCCTTTATAAATTATATTGATTTATAATGGTATTGTACTTAAGTAATTTTTACTTTGAAATGAATTTTTTTTTTTATAAAAGACAACTCCCGCACTAGGAATAAATCCTGTGTCGCGGGGGACTTTACAAACATACATGAAACGGACACAAATAACACCCAGACTCAGAACAACAATTTGTGGATCACACAAAGTGTTGTCCTACGTGGGATTTGAACCCACGACACTTGGAGAAGTAGGAAACGGCGTGGTGACCGTTAAACCACTAGGCCAAACATGCAGTCTGTTTTATTTATTTATATTTAGTCTCACTCGCTTAGAAAACAAGAGACATTTATAGCGTTTTAGTCAGTATGCGACACTAAGTTACTAAAACGAATACCTATATTATTAATTATTACGAGTATATTTTAAGTGATAATTTTTTTCTCTTAAAAATAAAATGTAAATCACTCTCTCAGAAGTTACACAATTTTTTTTAACACAATCTCAGATTACAAAAGAAGGCAACACAATACCTAATCAAATGAAATTTGGATGACTTTTCTAGGTAATGAATACTAATGAAAGAAATAAAAACCAGACATCCAAAACAAGAAGAGTTTTCCTGAGTTCATTTAAGTGAATTTCTTTATTTCATCATAGTTCCTCAATGCCTGAAAAGATTCCTTACATATTTCTGGTGAGACTGACAATAGTGACAATCTCTTTTATAAATCAAAATGGCGGCTGTATGCTGTGAAGATTGCCTGTCAAAAATAAGAAGAAAACGCAACAATGTTTTTCATTTAATAAACTATTAGCTTGTTTTAATAATGATAACAGGTAAGTAGTACTTTTAGGTAAGTACACACATCAAAAGTGTCTAGGGATCAAGCATTTTTATGCGGATTTCTTGAGATTGAGATGTGGCTTTGGCCCTGGCCTGCTCAGTCGCCAGACTTGAACCCGATTGAGCATGCATGGGATATGCTACAGAGAAGAGCTCTGCCGAATATGGAGGGTATCCAGTCGCAAGAAGACCTTTTTTTGTTGTTGCAACGAACATGGGCGGCCATTCCACAGCGTGATTTGGATGAACTCATTTTGAGTATGCCAAACCGATGTTCTTGTGTTAGTGTTCGCGGTAGAAACACGGATTATTAATTGTTTAAGTTACCTAATAAAATTGTAAAGAAAACTGTTATTTCAGTCTTTTTTTCGAACTTTAATGTTAGTGGTTCAAATGTCAAAAGTCCTTTTATTAGGAAAATGGCAAATTTCTTTATTAATGCAAAGGTGACTTGGTTTATCGTTACTGTGACAAACGAAAACACTTTATTTGATGAATCCTTAAAGAAAATTTTAATTAATATCAATCAGGAGAAAAGTTATTGCAAAAATATATGTTGATCCCTAGACACATATGTTGATCCCTAGACACTTTTGATGTGTGTAGGTAGTAATAGTTATGATGAGTATATTGGTAAAGTAATATTGAAGCACCAGATGTCCTGTTTCGGAGTGATAGGAGATAAAATACTCAATGGCTCGTGGAGATTTTATAGGTTATGTCGAGATTGCCTTCATTGCTTCATTCTACAAAAAAAAACAAAATTGGTTGTATACGTCTGAAATGAAACTACTACAGAATGAGTGAAACTTTTCCGTCAACACTAGATAATTTGATAAGTGATTTCTGTTAAAAGAACTGTTGACGTTCCATCGTTAGTCGTTGACAGAATATTGTTGCCGTCGCTGTCGTATTTTATTTAAAAAAAATATTTACAGCAACCGTTTTAATGGCTCGGTTGTACTACTTTACATAGTCAAATAATTACATATTATAAATTGATTGTTTTCAATTTTCACCATACTTTTAATATAAATCTATTTAAATTAAGAAAGTCGTGTTAGTTACACTATTTATAACTCAAGAACGGCTAAACCTATTTGGCGGAGTTTGAAAATTGGTGGGGAGGTAGCTTAGAACCAGGAGACGGACATAGGATACTTTTTTACAAAGTTTTGTTTATTTTTTTTTGGTTTTTTGCCACGGCGTTAATCGCAGTTGATTTTGTACCGCGGGTAACGCCGCGAGGCTCAGCTAGTATAATTATAAATATTCGGACATCTAACACACAATGCCATCATGTCCCAAGCTAAGCAGAGCTTGTGTTATGGGTAATATCTAAATTAGAGCACTTTATATTTCAATTTCTATAACTTAGGTACATAAAATGATGTAGAATAGGCATCTGCCTTCCTAATTGATTGTGTCTATTACTCACTTGTCTGCATCAAACACTCGATCACTCGTTGGTCGTCATAGGGTCGTGTACGGTCGTCATAGGGTTACGAAATCAAAATAGTCCCATTAATCAATCTCTGTATATGTAAATTTTGTAAACAACATAATTATTTAACATTGTTATAATTTTATAACTTCAAATATATGAAAAGAACATGCACCACATGATTTTCAAATGGTGTATTATTGTATTTTTTGTCTTCCTGTCGTTTTTGGTGGTGTTAACCATTAAAAAACGTAATTAAATGGCATGAATAAGTTCCAGAATGTTTACTGAAATCATATTTATTAGAAAATAACTATAGTAAATTACTTAATGATCTAGTTACGTTGAAATGTGATGTGGGAATTGTACCGGTGTGAACTAGAGATGTTACTGGAAACTCATTGACTTCGTAGTGGACTAACTATATTTAAAATAACGAACTGCCATTTGTTGATTAAACTGATTAAAGTAACAAGAAACTAGTTGATGTATTGTGTAGAAAAGTACTAAATAACGAACGTGCTAAATAACAACAGACACGCACGATACGATCCTGTCTTTATAATAATAAAAAAATTAAACGAAAAAGCTTTTTAAAAACAAGCTTTTACTGGAATGCCTCGAGACGAATCAAACGAGTCCAAACTCGATAATGTTGCGACGTTTCTTTACAGAATTCCTATGGCCACCTACCAGCTTCAGCATAAGATTAGCTCTATGTCATTATAATATTGTATTGTCATGCTGTATACACATGCTTGCAAAATTTCAGCAAAATCGGTTGAAGATATCTGCTTCAAAATTGAGTTGCAAGATTCTACCTTAACATACATACTACCTACATACATACATTGCAAGTTAATGAAGAGCTTGTAAAAACTGGTGTCATCACATCAACAGCCTTCAACAGTCCACTACTGGACATAGACCTCTCCATAGAAAGGAGATTTTTGCCTACTAACCACGCTGGCCAGACGGGTTGCTATAGGGTTTGTTTCAGCTTTTCCTTCTCTCTGCAGTGATGTTGTCCTGCGTAGTTTTCTCCCTTAGTCGCCTCTTACGACACCCATGGGATGAGTAGGGGTGGCGACACTCCGTATTCTTAATCTGACACCACACTGACTATCCGATACCATACAGACTATCTGATATCACACGGACTATCCGATACCACACGGACTTGTTCCAAAACTGTTGTATATTTTACATACTTCATATATTAAAAAAATAAGTATAAAAGATAAAATGGAACTTGTGTTTGTATCGAGGAATTGGCATTAGTTACGGGGCCGGAAGAAACCCCCTTTCTCTCAAAAAGTGAAGCGACGCGTGTAGGTGTTAGAAGTTCTGGCTAGAAGAACGTAAAGAGTAGCCTACGTCCATTCATAAGGATAAAATTTTTTCCACGCCTTTCATTGAAATCGGTGCGGTGGTTTAGCCGTAAAAGCGTAGCAGACAGACAGATAGGAACATTATGTTTTGCAAAATAAAATTTATTATAATTAAAATTATAATTTTAAATAAATTTATTATTGAGTAATTGAATATAATTGAAATATTATTGAGAGGTTGAGCAGCATGAATGTTGGATGTCGTATAGATGGCGTTGCGGTTAACAATATAACATACACTTGGAGGTCTAAGGAGGCTACTGCGTGAGTGTGAGTCATACGCTGAGGAGCATGGCTTGAAGTATAACGTCAGTAAAAGCGAGTTTATGGTTTTCAAAACAAACAACAAAAGTCCTGGTAATGTCCCACCGCTTTTATTGAATGGCTGTGCTTTGAACCAAGTTAAAAAGTTCAAGTACCTGGGCCACATTGACACAGAAGGGTGAGGGATGATGAGGACATTGAACGGGAATGCAGGGCGCTGTCGGTTCCGGGAAACATGCTGGCACATAGGTTCGCTCGGTGTACAGACACCGTTAAAATAACTCTATTTAGAACATTCTGTCAGAGCTTCTACACAAGCGGTCTATGGGTCAGTTTCACTAGGCGGGCCTACAATGCCCTGCGGATTCAGTACAATAACGTCTTTAGGGTTTTGTTGAGACTCCCGCGCTTCTGTAGTGCTTCGGGCATGTTTGCCGATGCGGGCGTGGATGATTTCTATGCGATTATGCGCAAGAAGACAGCGTGTGTGGTGCTGCGTTTGCGTGGTAGTAGCAATGGTATTTTAAAAATGATAGCAGAAAGATTGGATTCCTTTGATTTTAATTTTGTGTTGGATTTTAATTTTTGTTTTTTTATTTAAATTGTGTTTTTTGATATAATTTTTGTTTTGGATTTTAATTTTTGATTTTGATTGGATTTTTTAAATTTGGATTTTAATTGTAATTTAATTTTGATTTAATTGTAATTTTATTTGGTTTTTGAT
Source organism: Diaphora mendica (assembly GCA_949125395.1). Lineage (NCBI taxonomy): Eukaryota > Metazoa > Arthropoda > Insecta > Lepidoptera > Erebidae > Diaphora > Diaphora mendica. The sequence continues at coordinate 33,773,138 of OX421310.1, read as the reverse complement.
TATAAATCTTTGATTTTACTTTGAATTCTGATGGAATGTTTTTAATGTTAATTTTATTTTATGTTTTAATTTCATTTCATTTTAATTTGTAATTATGTGCATGGATCTACATGGTCTGAAATAAATGGATATTATTATAATTATTAAAAAAAATGCCATACGGGAACAAAAAAATTCTGTGAAATTGTTCTTTTTTATGAGAAATTGTACATAATTAAGAATTATTTTTTGTGTTAAATGGTTAATCGAAAACTAGACCAGTACTTAAAATTAAGCCATATTGATTTAAAACTTACTCGTATACACAAGAAATTTTAAATCAGTAACTGTTTTCAGGAAGCAACTAGAAGATTATTAGATTAAGATACTGCGAAAATTTAGTGATTGACCTTTTGCATTTTAGTTCAAACCGTGTTCAAGATAGACGAGACTAACACACACATTTAAACATAGATAACCATCTTTCCTATCGTATCGTTTCTTCAATTTTGTCGGCTCAATTACCTCAAATGTAAGTTGGTTTAGTACTCCAATTTCTCTGAGCTTTTCCGACTTTATTCTGCCCACAAATGTTCACCAAAATAAAGATTAAATCTATTGATGGATTCGGGAAAATAAAACATAGTAATTGAATATAATTGAAATATTATTGAGAGGTTGAGCAATGACGCGTTATGACGATGTATTAACCTAATAGTAAAAGTTCCATATTCCAAGCTAGAACTAATTGTATTTCTAAGAAAGTTGTATTTTCGTTTTTTTGCGCTTCGCTCATACTTATGAGGTACTTATGTCAATTATTTGTTAATGGGAAACGGCTAAGCTTAGAGAAGTACGGTCCTTCAAAGCACTGAGAATCGTGGCTTCGTAAGGAATAAAGGAGCTAAATCTTAGCTAAATCTCAAGGGCTACTAACCGGTGAAAATAAATTTAACGTTACGCTACGTTTTACTTCATTTATATCTTCGTGATCTGTGCCTTCTATTCGCTCCACCTATTTTTATTTTTCCTCCACCGTAGTAATAGGGTAGACATTTTTATTGCAAACTTATGTGCTTCACCTTTTGTGTTAACCTTTCCTCATTTAAACCGCGAAGTTTCAAGTTCTATTTCTTCATAGCGATCTTCCAGTTAACCGCACAGCGGTAACACCTGCTCCGCATTTTAAGTGTCTCATTATCTACTATTCTTTAAATTGCTATTGCGGTTACTCGAATATTGGCCGCTTAAAATTGTGAATGCGTTTTTACTTGACTGCGCCAGAAGGAGGATTATGTTTTCGAGTGTGAATATGGAAATATATTTCTTAGGCATGCTCTATAGCAAATGCCTTGATGGATTTAGACTTGGGAGGTTTCTTTAGATTAGAATCGGTTTTTGTACGTATCTAATTTGTAGAATGACAGAATTTACAGTAAAAATAATTATTATTATTTTTGTATTAAATATTTACTGTAGAGACATATTGTGATTAAAAATTCCATTAACGCAATAAGCTAACTAACCCATAACAATCCAAACCCTTGGGGGAGATAAATTCATGTGCTAGGTAGGTACTATTTCAGCTACAATAGATTAAATTAATACATTAAATTTGTGTTAGTACTTTACGGCGTTGTTGTTATTACTTTTAAATGCAAATTAATTTTCTAAATTATTGTCTACTTTTTTAACGTCATTGCTGTGCCCTTGAATCATGTAAAAGGTTTTTGTTAGAACACTAAATTCAATTTTGTTCGTTGTTGCCTAGCTACTTTTCTGTTTATGATTTTTCACTTCAAATAAAATTCTCGACATACGAAGTTACTTTGATACACAAAATAATTCTTTTCATTAGGTTATGGGCCCAGCACGCTTCCACTGCGGAGATGACTGCAGATGCATTGACGAAAGCTTTATGTAAGGTGAAGCTTAAAAGATGCATGAGTGATATGGTACTTTTGTAAACTTGTATTATTGAAAAAGATGAATTTGAGGGGAGGTGTTAGAACACTAAATTCAATTTTGTTCGTTGTTGCCTAGTAAGTAGCTCTGTTTATGATTTTTCACTTCAAATAAAATTATCGAAATACGAAGTTACTTTGATACACAAATTAATTCTTTTCATTAGTTTTAAATAATCAAAGTTATACGTTTTTATTCAACTGTTGAACGCTTTATAAAGCTACTACAATAATGTCGCAACTGTAGTTGACTAAAGCATTTACTAACAGTACCTAGTTGCAAACACCGTTTAATTTGATTTTTTTCCGGGAACTAATGAACTGAACTTGAACTAATAGAACCTCGGCTAACTTTAATAAGAGCACACTACAAGATTTGAATATTGCAGAATCCGGTTTACTTTGAGTTTGAGTCTAATCTACGCAACTTTTATCATCATAAGATTCATTATAGTTGGCGCGCAGCCAATATTGGAAGTATTGATGTATAAATAGTGATTGAATAGTGTTTTTATCCTCTGTGTAACTATAAGCACCATAAATCAATAACATCTCATAAAATTGATGGGCCTATAATACGAATGTTAATGAACACATCCATCATGTTAGTACATGATGCGGAATAAGTTAAACAGCGATAAAATCATAAGTAAACAATTTTCAAAGTTCTTGAAGTTACATGTTTGTATAACAAATTACACTCAATAATACGTGCATTTTTCAAATTAATAAAGGGATACTACAATTGCTTTTGCAGTGCTCTCTTATTAGCAGCAACATTGAGGTAATAGATCAATGAGCAGCAATAACAAATGTTTTTTAAAGCATCCCAAGACAAGCATTGCCTTAGTTGGAAGGATTAATGAGGTAACCTTCAAAGGAACTTGACTTTATTTAATCATAAATCAGATGGTGGTTCGCTCGACTATGATGGATATAAATCTTATTTATTTGAGCACCTTTAACTCAGTATTCAAGTATTCATATTACCCGCGGCTTCGCTCGCATTTGATAAAAAGTATCCTATGTTACTTCTTATACCTCCAAGAATATGTGTACAAAGTTTCATGGTGATCGGTTAAGTAACAAACAAACTTACATTCACATTTAATTTTGTAATATTAAGATTAAACAAAACTATAAAACATGACAAGTTTTGATAACTATTACTTTTACGGGAATTAAGGCGATCACTTATTTAAAGGTATTACATAGGTACCTCTGATTTGCCTGACATTCGACCAGGTTGCACTGGCCGTAGTCAGGCAAATCAGAGGTATGTAATACCATTAAATAAGTGATCGCGTTAATGCCCGCAAAAGTAATAGTTATCATATCATGGAACGCGAAAGTTTAAAAGTTAGTACAAGTTTTATTTATATTTATTGTTCTAAGTAGCCACAATTCTGTAGCTTGAAAAATCATAATATTTTGATCTCATTAGTTGAGGTTAAGGCAATATTCCAAATATTCCATCCCCCATTTTTAGGGTTCCGTGCCAAAGGCAAAAAACGGAACCCTTATAGATTCGTTATGTCTGTCTGTCTGTCTTTCCGTCCGTATGTCACAGCCACTTTTTTCCGAAACTATTAGAACTATAATGTTGACACTTGGTGAGTAGATGTATTCTGTAAACCGCATTAAGATTTTCACACAAAAATAGAAAAAAAACAATAAATTTTGGGGGTCCCCATACATAGAACTGAAACTCAAAAATTTTTTTTTATCAAACCTATACGTGTGGGGTATCTATGGATAGGTCTTCAAAAATGATATTGAGATTTCTACTATCATTTTTTTCTAAACTGAATAGATTGCGCGAGAGACACTTCCAAAGTGGTAAAATGTGTGTCCCCCCCCTGTAACTTCTAAAATAAGAGAATGATAAAACTAAAAAAATATATGATGTACATTACCATGTAAACTTCCTACAACCGAAAATTGGTTTGAACGAAATCTAGTAAGTAGTTTTTTTTTAATACGTCATAAATCGTAAACTGCAATTTACCTTTCATTCAATCAACACAAATATAAAAATAAAATAAAAATTATATTATGTTACTTGCTGCTGCGGAACCCTTCATGGACGAGTCCGACTCGCACTTGGCCGCTTTTTGAATTTAACATCAACAAATTTTGTTTTAGGTTATAGAACAGAATTGGCACCTTTGTTAATCTGTCCATTGATGTTTCCTTGTTATCATATATGTACTGTACACGATAGCTAGATATATTTATAAATGGAAACAGATTGTTCAAAGTGCTTCCTTTGCTAACGTAAACCTCTGTATACCTCTGGTTACTAACGCGACGTCCTTTGTAGGAATTAATGAAGTTATCTTACCACAGCTGGGTCATAGGGAAAATAATATTTGATGCTCAGTGTAAACAGTTTCCTGTCTCTGTACCTTGTTTACGTAATAAATAATAGTTTTCTAATATACATATCTTTATATAATATCAGTTACAGAAAACAATATTTTAATAAAATAGTTTTGACGATATTTAGTGTCTGTCTCTACATTTACTAAGTATGTAAATTAAACACTATCTTTGAATTACACTAATCCTATGCAAAGCAGTATCTTGATCAATTATAAAATTTTATCTATCTATCTAATATTTGGCAAAATTAATATTCAACACACCCCAGTAGATTCATCAGATTACCTGTTCGTCGGCGTATACATATTTCAAAAACGTAGAACGTAAAAAAAAAACGGTTTCATCATGTCATCATTAAATTTTTGTTGTTGTTTTAAACTTCTAGTTTGTTTCTGAAAAATTGTCACTATCGTTTTATTCAATATAACGGATCACAGTGGCAATTTGAAGAACTTGGGTAGCTAAATCAATAAATCATATCCCTGGGGTTACAATCTCTAAGAAATCAGTCGCAAAACTTTTGGAATAGTGCCTTTACGGAGTTACTAAAGATTTTCATAACTTTCCGTCACACAAATTCCGTCAACACAATGTCAGCTACTATATTGTATGTAATTTATACTTCCGATTGTCGGCACTTGATGGAACTTGTTGTAATACATTTTAGAATCAAACTCACTTGTACTTATTTCACAATTTTTTTTTTTAATTAACCTTTGAGGATGCCATAAGGCGAAACCAGTCAGGTGTAAATGTAATTAAAATAGTGGAATAAGTACAAGTAAGTGTGATTCTAGAATGTACTATATTGTATATTTATTAGATGATGCTGTTAGAAATCCAAATAGCTGTCAATTCGCAAATCAAAAGTGTTTAACATTTTAAGCGAACAATACATGCATGGCTGATCGTTAGTTCGTATTTCATTTCAGAAGTTAAAGCCATACTTGATGTATTTGCAGAAATTAAGGTTTCTTTTGTAAAACCATAGACTTCAGTTAACGCTTAGTTCGTTTAATACGCTGTAGTGAACAAATTCATTATTCCACCGATGAAATTAATTATACCATCGTAAATTATATCTTAAGTAACTGGATTGACGTGTATGTTTAATATATTTCTGTTAAACTTACAATTTTTTTACGTTTTCCGTGTAGATATCCATTATTATCAACTTTTCTTGTTGTATATTTCAATTACTCCTTACTTTTCTTTAGGAAAATGAGACTGAATATTTGTATGTTCAGTCTCATATTCCTAAAGAAAATTCTGGAAGACCATAATTTTCATGATGTTATGTTAGTTCACATCTGAGGGAATTTGTATATTTTGATATATATTAATTTACCTTAGGAAAATCATATTTTCGGTAAAAGGATTACGTTGCCAGCGTTTTAGAATTTCCAATCGCTTAATAATTTAACAATACAATACATACTGTTTTGTTTTAGTAAAAAGTAATGTATTTGTATTATGGGTGGTTATATGTAATCATTACTCAAAACGGAAGGAGCATAATTTGAAACAGACGTAGAGAGTACATGACGTAAACGTCGGCCATCATAACAGTTTAGAATAATTTAATAGTTATTTATAGGTGCTGGTTCAGTACTTATGCTGCGGTACCTAAAATATTTATGAATTGTGTTTCTGGTATTGGCCAAGTAAAAATATTTAAGTACAAACTTTTTTTTAGAAATTAAGAATTATATTTATTTACAACATTTCACATACCTTGTCTCTCTTCAATCTGAGATGTCACGTCAGAGTCGTTGTTTGTATTCTACCTATATCTGCAAACCTATGTATATTATACGAATGAATGAAAACTGAAATGATTTTTATTTAGAAGTATAAATTATATTTATTTATAACATTAAGCACTTTGGTACATCGGCGAACTTAATGCCCAGGGCATTCTGGCATTTGGTAGGGTTAACATACAAACTAAATTTCGACGACCAGGTATATATGGATTCGAGATCTCTATTAAATTCGTCAACGGTCCCCTCAATGTCCTCCACTCTTGCCTGTGAATATAGCTGCAGATCATCAGCATAAAGGTGATACGCATACTGAAGATATCCCTGAAAAAATATAGCCTTTTTTACATGATCAAACCGAGAAAGTTGCTTATTCATATTTTGTATCGTCTTTCCTTGAACTTCCTTTTGTATGAAAGTTGCAATGTCATGTGCTAACCGTGATGCCCTACACTACGTAGTTCGACACTTACTTGGCAATCGACGTCAGTTTAAATGACTTACTAAAAAAGAATACGCATGGAATACGGTACTACTGTCGAGCCAAATTGGTTTTACGTTCTTTAGAAACTTGTTTGAAATATAAGTTATGGCGTCATACTAAAAGATCGTAGAAAATAAAAATAGTAACCAAATTTTTTAACTACAATTATCTTAGTATAAATAAGACTTAATTCAATGAATGTTCTTTAATAATTATAATCTACATACCAACACATCCCTAATGTATACCTGTAAAAGTGTAATACAAATTCAAAAAATACATTTTAGTGCAGTCATTCATTGAGAGATAGAAACAAAGAGGAGGGGCCAGAGAATTCACAGTTTTGTGTCAATAAATAAAAGAAACTGGAATATGTTTAAAATTTTATTTCTGTAGAAATTTTTCAGACATGTCTCAGATATGTGTCAGTATATGTCTAGTGGTGTCCAAATAGTGACCCTCACTGCTAAATCAGATATCGCGGGTTATATGTCCTCCCAAGGCAATATTTTTTTTTTTTTTTATGGAATAGAGGACAAACGAGCAGACGTATCGCCTGATGGTAAGCGATTACCACTGCCCATGGTCGCCCGCAACACTAGAGGCGTCACAAGTGCGTCGCCGGCCTTTGGGGGAGGGGGAGGGGGATGGGGGAGAGGTTCGGGCCTCCGTTATCCTCACTTACTCGGTGAAACACAGCGCAAGCGCTGCGCTGTTTCACACCGGTTATCTGCGAGGCTGTGGTATCACTCCGTTCGAGCCGGCCCATTCATGCCGAAACGTGGCTCTCCTAATTATGTCATTGTTTCCGACAAGTGTGAATAGTTGTATATAAAATGCTCTGCCACTGGAACCGGCGATTAATAACCGGACCCGACACACGACAAGTGTGAACAGGGTGTAAGGCTTGGCATGGCTTTAGAAATACATAGGTATGTTTATTACCAGTTTGGTTACCATAGTACAAGCTCTGGTTAGTATGGGATCACACAGCCACGTAGGAAGTTGTTATTATTATAATATACTTTTTAGATGTAGATGTGTCATGTGTATTATTATCAAAAAAATCTAATGTTTTGAAATTGTATGTGTTTGGGTTATCTCCAGATAATAAATAAATTAATGTTGAATAACGCGAACGTATTTATGGTGTTTTATTAACTATTTAAACACAAATGTTTCTTTTAAACGATCGATTTACGTTTGCATGCATTAATTCAATTGTTTCATGTATGTACCGACAGCTCTATTATATTGGATGAGATTTTAATGGCTGGCAATAAAGTACTTCTATAAACATCGCAGTAGACGTGTAGCTTCATAGAATTTATAAGTTCGTTTATTTAAATAGACACTGGTATAAAGCTGTATTTACTGTCGAGATTGCCATAAAACACGCTTGCAAGCTCTGAACACCTGTAGTTTAGATTTTCTAGAGTTATCTGTTATAACACTGAGACTGTTAATATCGGGTAAGCTAGACTTGATCTTAGAACCGTAGTGGAGATTAAATAAACAGGGCTCAATGCTGCACATGATTGTAGAAATGAGCTAAGCTGGTAAGTTCTATGAAAAGCTTATAAAGCGTACAACAAGTTAGGTATAGATTTTTTTTGTTTTATTTGTAAACCGTGTAAAAGAAACGTTTCGAGTGTAGCATGATTGATGACGCAGAGTGAGTTTGTGTGGTATCGACTTTCGGTAATTTGGAAACTGTCTGCAAATAAGACAAATTTAAATAAGATTTTCATCCCACCAGCTCGTAAAGAGTATTTTTGCCCTTCGATATCCGAGTGTAAAAGCCGTTTTTATCCTCTAGAGAATAAAGTAAATTAAATTTAGAACATCGCTCGGGTGCACTAAGTTTGTGAATTCAAAACATCATTAAACCTATTTACTTCACCGCCATGGTGCCGAATTAATCATACAATATTTTTTAATTTGTTAAAAACTTAGACTCGGAACCTTCTTAGTGTAGTTTTTTTTTATTTGCTTTGGCCGCACCATTTTCTTCTTAAGTAACTATAGCAATGTAACTTTCAATTTTTCTTAATTTATCTTTACATCCATACAACTAAATAAAATTGAAATGTCTGTTTGTATTATTAAAATAATCGCGTTTTACGAAATGCATATGTATGTATACACGGTACATATACAAATTTTTTTTTTTTTACAATTTCTATTACATTGTCTGTCTGTCAGTCGGTCTGTCTGTCAGTCGGTCTGTCTGTCTGTTTGTTACGGGTAATCTCTGGAACGGCTAGACTGATTTTGACGGGACTTTCACTGGCAGATAGCTGATAATCTAAGGAGTAACTTAGGCTACTTCTTTTAGACTAGCTTTGTCCCGCGGTGTAACACGTGGTACGACAAAAATCGCGGGTAACGCGGGGTTGAGCGAGTACCTAAGTATTTTTGAAATAATTTAAAAATAAATCTGTAATACTTACCTATCATAATGTAGTACCTAATAAATATTAATACCTAAACTGAAATTAAAGTATCTTGTGATTGTTAATGCTTTTTTTGCATTTAGTTGTTTCCTCGCTGAGGTGGAATGAAAAGTAACGTGTTGCACTCGAGTGCAAAGATTTTTCACCTCGTGCTCTTTTGATTCCCTCGCTGACGCTCAGGATTCTAATTTTTGAATCACTCACTGCGCTCGTGATTCAATTTTAGAATCCTTCGCTTGCTCGGTCATCAAAATTGAGCACGCGGTTAAAAAGCAAATTTGCACTCTTGTATAACAAATAACTATTATTTTCTTTTACTAGAGTTTTGATTAGTGCATTCAAGCAGAAATACATTCTTTAGGACAACGCATAGTCTATTACAGTTGAAATAAGTTACTAAAAATACAGGAATCTTGTTTATAATTATCCTGGAGTTGAATTGTACTATTAATAACTGACTCTTTTTTCATTACAAGAATATAACCAAGTCAAAGTCTTCATTGCTTCTTTGTTACTAAGAGGTTTACCAATAGCATGTCCCTGTCCGAATCTTGCTTCAGGGTTTTGTTATTTAAACATTTACGAATGACGTCAATCGCATGTCTACGATGCTACCAAGTTTCGTTACTCAAATGTTCATTAATAACTTCAAACCGAATCTAGTCCCAGACTTCATGATTGAAACGCTTATGAATGACATTGAATCTACATCAAACAGACCAGTAAATAATTACCTACTGTCTTTATGATTCCTATTTCATTTTTGTGCGAGACTTCACACTTGTTTCTTTTCGTTCTCTAACGGCTTTCTGATGATTGCTGTCGATATATTTTTTAATTTTATTTATCGCATAAAATGTTTATTAAATTACTAATGACAATCAAAATTATTTTAGTTCTGTAAAGACCTGAATTCTTCTACTACTACCTACCTCTAGCTACCTGCCCACCAATTTTCTTTTAAAAGAACTCCTGCACTAGGAATAAATCCTGTGTCGGGGGGGACTTTACAAACATACATAAAACGGACACAAAGAACACCCAGACTCAGAAAAACAATTTGTGGATCACACAAAGTGTTGTCCTACGTGGGATTTGAACCCACGACACTTGGCGAAGTAGGAAACGGCGTGGTGACCGTTAAACCACTAGGCCAAACGTGCAGTCAATCTTGAGTTATAAATAGTGTAACTAACACGACTTTCTTTATATATATGGATAGATAATCTTAACTCTTACTCTGTCAAAAAAAGTACCGGGAAAAGATCTATAATACACAAAATGTTAGTTATTCATCCAAATTTATTTTATCACCTTCGAAGTATGCTGTTCAAGGTTACGTGACCTATTCCTAAATGCTGAACTTTCTTAATTAAATAAATTAGCTTAATTGGATGAAGATGTATTAAACGTTTCAGCCTATTTGTCTTAGCTATCTTACGGTCTGAAAGTAAGCTATAGAAATGAAACCCTAGGTATTATAAATTAAGAAAACATGTTTGACATGCCTGTATACCTGATGGCTATTCTTATCAGTAGCAGCATATTGTATTATCTTCCTAACAACCTCTAACAGTTCAGTAACAGTCGTTCACTGTTACTGAATAAAGCCATTGAGAGTATTAATATCTGATTATGTTTCTTGGCAGGTAACGTTCATCACTTGATGGACTTAATCGGAACGCTAATTAGAAACTAGCTGTATTTACTGTCGTACGCTAACCATCGGGTTGGTCCACAAGTTTAAAGTAGCTCAGCGTGCGATGGAGCGTGCAATGCTGGGTGTCTCTCTGTGCGATTAAATTCGTAATGAGGTTATTCGACAAAGAACTGGAGTAACCGACATCGCACAGTGAATCAGTACGCTGAAGTGGAAGTGGGCCGGCCATGTCTCCAGACGAACCGAAATGGTCGCTGGAGCCGAAATGTGTTAGAGTTGAGACCGCGATTAGGCAAACGTAGTGTAGGGCGCCCTGCGGCACGATGAGTCGATTATTTAAAAAAGGTGGCTGGTGGCGGATGGATGCGGACTCCCTAAGACCGGTACGGTTGGCGCTCTTTAGGGGAGACCTTCGTTCAGCAGTGGACGGCGATAGGTTGATTGAATTAGAAACATAATCTAGGTTGTATGACTAAACTACCTAATTCCTTGGGCTATATGTGTTTATGTAATACTTGAGTCTTCTGTAATCAGTTTACATCCTTAATTAATCTTTTGAGTTTCAGTTCAGAAGCAAGTTGACTCTGTTGAAAACATTTCAGGTATTCTGTTTATACTAGCTGACTTCTGCAACCTCGTTTGCGTCTCCTGTTGCTCGTAGTGTGATGTAATACAGCGTGAACAAAGGAGATGGTAAAAAAATGTATAGACTTGTGCCCCAGAATGTGCAGACATCAAATAAGTGGTATTAGATAGCTTAGACCTTCTAATTCAAGAATTAAAAAGGTTCATTTAGCAGATCCTGAAAAAAGTTAAGAATGTTTAGAAAAAAATGATATCACTCCGACAAAATATTTTTTTCACAAAGTCTTATAAAGTTACTAGCTTTTGCCCGCGGCTCCGCCCGCATGTTTGTCGGTAATAGCAATAAAGAGAAGCCTATGTTCTTCCTCAATAATCAAAGTATCTCCATGCCAAAGTTCGTTGAAATCCGTGCAACGGTTTTGACCGTGAAAGCGTGACATACACGTGGTACGAAGTTCGCCGGGTCAGCTAGTAATAAATAAGTATGGATAATATTAGGTGTACTATAGAGAGTTTATATGTATGCTCATGTCAAAATGTATAATACTAGCTTGTTGCCACGGCTCCACTCCTGTGGAAAATCCATGAATATATGACAATTACAATTCTTTCAAATTAATTTAAGTCGCAAGCATCGTTTCTAATCTTTTTTTTTTTGAGTTTTTCTCCAAATCTGCTACGTACCTACTTAATGAAATTACTTAAAATTCGTTATTTATTTTATTTATTTCAAGAATAAAAACATGATCTCTGCAAAAAGGTTATAGTGAGCCAACCTTAAAATATATTTGTAGTTTTTAATTACATTTTCCGCCACATTTTTGCAACATTTTTCATGAATACCGCCTTTTATCATAGCTTGACGAATGACGATATACAGCCTATAGCCTTCTTTGTAAACTGAGCTCTCAAACATTGAAAGAGTTTTTCAAATTAAAACAGTAACTTAACTCCTGAGATAAACTCGCAAACAAACAACCTCTGCAGCTTTATAATATTAATAAAGTATAGATATGATCACAGTCCAAATTTATATATATGATGTATAGATCAAAATAAACATTTCAAAGAAAATTGCATTTAGTAGGCTGCACATTGTCTGCGTAGCACTTGGATGTTCCTTGAATAGTAACATGTTAATTTTCTTAGAACGTACATATGTAGGTAATGATATTTTACTCTGACTCACAATATAAAAGAAAGGAATATTTAGTTGACCGAATACTGTCTGTCTCACTGTTAATGCTCTCCGATTCTCGCAGCATTGCTATAGTATAATATCGTCTGGCTCTTTGAAATAAGTCCCACCCACATTGTTTTTATACGATGTCTAGTGGTAAAAATGAAGAGTCTGCGGTTTTTTATTGTTGCTCATCGCGATGATATATTTAGCGAGTTTCCGGAGAAAGAATTAAATGACATCATGGACGTATTGCAAGAAGTATTCAGGATATAACAAAAATTGCTAAGAATAGAATATAATTTGTTATATACTGTTATTAGAATATGCATCTGTTATTGATAAATGTCATTACCAAAATACAAAATTTGGCATATCAAATTTTGTATTTTGGCAATGACTAATCAAATCTAATGTTAAATACTAAACCATAGTTTAGTATTTAACATTAGATCATATTTGTATATGATATTTACTTCTAATTATGTATTCGATAATTAGAGCAATTATTTAATTGCTCTAATCATCCTTTGGATGTTTTGGCCAAGTTGATGGGTTTCATACCCGAAAATTTTAATTGTGTATAAGTACTAATCCAACCGTGTGGACCTAGAACTACTTAAGCTCTAGCTAATTAAATTTAAATTTTGTCAGGTTTTGGAATAACAGTTTCCCTGCAAATAACTGTCCAATTTGTAGCTGTGAGTGACGTACTTATAGCGTTTTAGTTATACAATGTTCTTTTAAACGGTTTATTATTAAATTAATTGTGAGCTGTTCACAAATTAATTTGTTTGTCAAATGATTTCAAAAAGTAGGAGATTCTTAGTTCCATGGTATTTTTACCGTAGAACTCCGTCATTAATAAAGCGAATTCTAACTTTTTTTAAATTTGAGATGGTCCCATCATTTAAATAATAATCTATTTCCAAGTGTGGACAATTAATGTAGTAAAGAATATAGTTTATTACAATTCATAGGAATATAGGCGTATTGAAGGCGTTTATATAAGCAATTATACTCGTACTTACCTATACCTAACTAATAACGAAGTGCGGCTTAATTTTTCCGAAGTCTTCAACAAACATCTCGTTATATTTTAGCCAATATAATCAAAAAAATCACAAATTATATACGAAAACCTTCCTCAAGAATCATTGTGTCTATTGGTAAAAACCGCAGCAAAACCCGTGCAGTAGCTTTTGAGTTAATCGCGAATAGACAGACAGATAGACGCGGCGGAGAACTTTGTTTTATAATATGTGGTGATGATGGTTTCGTCTGCAAAGCATGGGTGAGAGCTCAATGAGTTCCTACTAGTTATTGTTGCTATTTAGAACTCGGTCGAATATTGTCGTATTCACGGGATCGTTTATTTCGGGTGTTAGAGCGACGAGATCGTTGACTCAGTGAGATTACGATTTAAATATAGGCGGGGGCGAGTTGCCAAATCATTGGGGAAATGTTCGGACCCAGTATCGTGGCTGAAGAATTTCACATTGCGATTGTTTCGTTAATATAAGATGTGTGAAGTCAATCGTAAACGAGTACGAGTATACCTGTTTTTACGGATTACTAACATGTTTATTTTGAGTGGACAGCATATAGGAGGTATAGTTAATTAATCTGATCGTGATCTTAAACTGGGCAGAGATTGTGCTAAAACAAAAAAAAAGGTAATAAACATACTTATGTATTTCAAAATATAGCTGCTTTTAAACCTAGACATAGAATGAAGGGGGTAACGATTCATGAAAAGTCGGCATAAACTGGAATTAGGTATCAAGGTCATCATAAAATTATTTGTTCTCGATCTAAGTCGAACTCACAATCTCTGACTTTGCAGTCAGAATTATTATAGAATAGCAAGTCAGTTGAATTTTCATTTTGGTAGTTTTTTTAAGGTTGTTTGTTGAGCGTTAAAAATGTTATGTGTGTGTTCTATCCTAATGTTGTTGATAATCCCAATAAAACGCGCAGAGATTCGATTGAGATAATATTTGTAAATAACCTTTTAAACAATTCACAGATTGCTCCCAACTGGCACTAAAAATAATTATTTTTACTTTTATTCTTTAGGAAACAAACAATAAACAAAAAACTGTTTTTGTTTTCAGCCCCATGAGAATTAAAATAGTTCAGTTTTGAATTTCAATATTTTAAAAGTGGATAAAGAAAACAATTGCTTGCCCAATGAATTATAAATAACTACATGCTATTAGCTGTTTAGGTCACATTTAATGGAACTAATAAATTATACAGACTAGACTAATTTAGGCTTATCCTTGACTGTGTAATTTAACGTGTCATGGGATTAATTTTATTATTAAATTTACCGACTTCACAAGGGAATCACTTTTCGAATAGATAATATAGTTATTGCTTATTCTGCAACGATATTCTTCACATTGTTATTTCATCACAAAAATATGCTTTCCAAAAGTCTTTAATAATTGTAATGTAGAATTTAAAGTTTAATGTTGTGATTGCAGCGAGCTAACGACACCAAGCATATGGAGATATACATATTCATTTATTTGTCAGCTGACTGGCTTGAAAACAAAGCATGTACGTAAACCCAGTGGTATATCATTAGTGTTAGGAGTTTCCATCTAAGTTTTAGTATAATATTACACCGTATCCTCCCAATTCATGAATAAGTTAATATTGTTTTAACAAGTGACAAAGACGGAATTCTCTGTTATTGAATTTAATTCTGTTTCTGGAATACAAAAGCTGCAAAATATGGATAGGATGATATAGAAGTCGGTAAAAATAACGTTTCTTTTAATTAATTTAAGTAAGGTAATAATCAAAATGACATGTCAAAGCTGATCTAACTCTTGAGATTTTAGTTTCCAACTCTGATGTATCTAAACTCATAGTGTGAAATGATCAATAGGATGAAGCCTTTTTGGGTTAGAGAGAAAAATGTGATGTGGGTGAATGACCACTTAGCAGTTTGCTCGTATTTTCTTTACAGTCTTTACACTGTTGCAGCTTTTAGCGACAGTAGAAGCTAATTTAAAGGTGGTTCGTACTAATTACAAAGCTCAGCTGAGTACCTGGTGTGTCACAAGGAAATGACCATTTTATGCCACCTGCAACATTGTTTAACTGCAAACGTTTCATTTCTTCGTTTTGATAGTCAACCCATAAAATATTTTGTAACGAAGCATGCTGTGAATTTACTAGGATATTTGTAAACATATGCGTTCTATACGCGGAGAGAGTATTTTTAGCAAATCTAAAGCATGTTATGTAAGGTTATACATACCTAGATATCAAAGAGATTTCCTCTAAACTACTGAATAGAAAATAAATTAAATTTATAACATATTTGCTCGTAAAGGGTCTCTTATTTCACCAATTTCAATATCGTAATGTATCTCATTACGTACTTGTGCGTTATTGTAATGTAAAACGCACGTTTTTTTTAATAAAGTAAAACTCACGGTTTATCAAGATGCTCGAACAATACCCTTTTAAATATTAGCAAAGAGTTTTTATGTCAGAAAAGTGGTAAAATTTCACCAGTCTCTCTCTCACTCTCTTGAGTGAAAGTATGAGAAACGAGACCACAGAGTTCAGCAGTCGGCGGCAGAGGCGGCTGCGGAACTCTGTGGTCTTGTTTCTCCTACTTTCACTCAAGAGAGTGAGAGAGAGACTGGTGAAATTTTAATTAATAATAATAACTTGACAAGCTTAAAAATGCCAACTGGCAACGCAATAATAAATTTTACAAATTGTTCAAATTTTTATAACTGCTTTAACAAGTAATTAAAGATTTATTCGATCCAGAATGTCCGAGTTTTATTTATTTCCTCGCAAATATGTTATAAAACATCGTATGACATACGTGCGCTTTGATAATTACAGCCTCAGTTTTCTTGTAGCCCGGCTCGGGCTACAAGAAATCTATCTTAGATATTTAGCTATCTTAGATATTTACGTATGTAGTAATGACGAGATTTATAGTTAGAGGTTATGAGGTAGAGGCCAAGTATACCCAAATGGCGTGTAGATGAGTTGCTCTTAGGTAGTTACTCAGCAGGCATGGATGTGGACAAAGTCGATGGTGACTATATATTTGGATGAATTCATCAGTTGTTGAGTTGGTGTGAAATAGTTTGGTATACGTGAATAGGAAGTATAGTATTTCAATTTCAAGACTGTTTTAAATACTGACATGTTTTCGAAAAGCTTATGTGCTGTTTGCACATGACAGTTGATAAATAAATACGTAATTGATTAGCAAATTTTTCAGGGTTAGGTATTACTACTAAAAGAACTACCAATTAATATTTTAACATGTAATATATATATATATCTGAGATTATTCCAATGTAGGTTTCAAACTAAGGATATTAATGGCGAATATCATTATCTATGAAGCGTGCGACTAGAATCCGTTCGGCCTTTATGATGTACTTCTGTATCATTCTCTAACACTATTTCGTACTTATATTTTAAATTCACCTGTGCTATGGGGAGTAAAATATCATTATTAAAGATTCCTAATAATTTCCTGTTTCGGTTTTTTCATTGTGAAACAAATTATTCTGTTCTCTCTTGCATGTGGCGCATCTCAATTGCAACTTAAGTTTGTTTTATGCATGTTTTAAAAAACTGAATAGGGGTTTTTTTATCCTCGCAAGTTCCTCCCATGCAAACTCAATGTGCTGTAACGCAAAAGTAATTTTAAAATTTTAATGCATAAAAATAGATGGACACAACTTGTTCTTACCTTCTTGAAGACTTAGAGAAAGTAACATTCGTATTTGTAATAATGTAATTTGTAATATATTATAGTATTCTGTAAGCAATAGGCATTATATGTAATAACAACATTAAATAAGTTACATTGTTTTAAATATAAAATAGTACTCAAAATTGGCATCAACAACAATTATTATTCACATGCATTATGAATGTTATCACACTTACCACAATAATACATTTACGGTTAACTAATTTAGTTTATCAAAAAGGTAGGTACTATGTTTATCATGGTTAGTGACCACATCCGTTGAATATTCAGCGAAATTGTATGTGAAGTGGAGAGTGTCGTTATTTGTTTTAGTGTTTCACGAGCTGAGTCCCGCGGAGCTACCCGCGGCTTTTGTTGTACCTTTACAACCGCGGATAACACCGCGGGGCGAAGCTAGTCTAAAAAAAAGTACTTTTTTAGAGTAGCTAGCTAGCTAATTAGACTTTACAGTTACTCCTTATTACATCAGCTATCTGCCAGTGAAAGTCCCGTCTTAATCGGTCCAGCTTCCAGAGATTAGCCGGAACAAATAGACAGACAGACAGACAAAAATGGTAAAAAATGTTATTTTGGTATATGTACCGTGTATACATACATATGCATTCAGTAAAAAGCGGTTATTTTAATATTACAAACAGAGACTCCAATTTTGATTTATTTGTATAGATATAGATAGATGTTGGGTTTAAATTATAGCTTCAATTTTTTTTGTTCAAGGTTGACCTGCTACTTTATGATCGAAACAGAAACAGAGGGAGCGAAACAGTACCTCATCACACAAGTAAGTATAATGTGGGTAAAAACGTGAAGAAAATATGTTTAAAGCTTACCATTCATCATGCGATTTAACAAATTAGCGAATCCACCCACTGAAAGGACACCTACACCTGATGTGATGTGGGCGTACTTTGGAAATATTTTAGTTAATAATAACTTGCTCTAAGAGGAAAGGTTGTCACATTCGTATTACCAGTATTACAACTGTGACCCTTTTGCTAAATCTTTTGGATGCTGATTTTCTTCAGTCGAACGTACAATTGGAGCAGCAAATAACTGTGTCCGAGTACCTATATTTAAAAAAATATGTCTAAACCTTCATATAAAAATACTTTCACTAACTGAGTGAATTAATTATCAACGCAGAGCCTAAGCCACTGAGTCGGTAACAAACTTAGTTACGAACACGAAATTAGAAATAATCACGCTAGCTAGTTTATTAATTACAACATCTAATACAAGACCGTAGTGTGCCAAGCTGTACTCTCTATATTTTAAATTTGAACCTATATGAATGAGTAAGTAGTCGTACCATTGTTAATTTAGTAATAATGTATCTATCACTCTGTAAGCTAGCACGTAAATAGTGACTGTTATATATTGTTACGTCCTTGGATGACGGTACATGCCGGAGACTGAGCTAAGAACTTACTGTTTTGTGGCTAAATGGTTTGTTATAATTTTGTGCAACAGTGTTATATAGAAAGTACTTTAATAAAAATAGACCAAAGTATTAAGAAGTCGTTTAGAAATTTGAAACAATTAAAAATCTTTGATGTGTTCTCCTGACAACGCGTGGTAATGACTAGAAAATTCTAAAGCATGATTTTAAAACGTTTTAACTGTAATGTACACAAATCACTTATCATGAAATATGTGGCCATAATGTTAGCTTTGACTTTATTATACCCTTAAAATATTATGAGATTTAGTACAGAGATAAAAAGCTGCAAAAGAGGACTGAACAAGCTTTTGCCAAATGTATTTTTTAATATTTAGTGTACCTAGATCTGACCATTACATCCTTTTTAACCGTTTACATAATTATTGCATCATGGAATCAATCATTATCTCAGCTAAAGAATAGATATATAAATAACTCTTTATTGTACAAAAGACAAATTAAAAGTACAGTTTGTATCCATTTGTATAAATTAAAAGAAAGTTACACAAAGAAAGTGAAACTAAATATAGAAAAAGTTGGAAGGGAAGGAAGGAAATCTACTGCAAGCAGACAACACTGTTCTCCACAACAACCAGTCCTGTATAATATATCATCTACCGTGGGAGAGCCACGCCTCGCTCACGAAAACCGGTGTGAAATAGCGCTTGCGCTGTGTTTCACCGAGTGAGTGAGGATATCGGAGGCCCATACCCAAACCCTTCCCCCCATCCCTCTCCCCATCCCCCAAAAGACCGGCAACGCATTTGTGACACCCAGAGGTGTCACAAATGCGTGTGCATGGACACACACCAGAGTCCAGTGTGTCCATGGACGGCGGTAATAGCTTTCCATCAGGCGACACGCTTGCTCGTTCCATAAAAAATAAAAAATGTTGCTTAATTTGTATTCGTATTTTACTCAAACTCAAAAAACCGCATTTCGCAACAACCCACGCACAATGTTTTGAAATATTGCAAAAATATATTATCAGGGGCTGAAAAGACGAAGAAGTGTACATTTGATAAAGTTCAAAAAAGTTGTGCGGTCGAGGGATACACAAAATAACTTTTATATGAGAGGAAACATGAACTGAAGCTAGTATATAAAATATACATGCAAAGAAGAAATTAGTTACTGCACGTTACGGCCTCGTGGTTTAAACGGTCGCCATGCCGCTTCCTACTTCACCAAGTATTGTGGGTTCATATCCCACACATGCCAACACTTTGTGTGATTCACAAATTGTTGTTCTGATTCTGGCTGTTCTTTGCGTCCGTTCTATGTATTTTTGTAAAGTTCCTCGCGACACAGGTTTTATTTCTAGAGCAGCGGTTGTCCTTTTTTTCAAAAATATAGTGCAATTTATACCGATATGTACAAGTTAATTGCGAACATGAACGCTTTCATGGAAAAGTGCTCAGAAATGTTGGACGCAAATTCTTCCTCTAGATATACTTGCGTATCTGCTCAGAATTTTCGAAATCCTATCTAGTAAAGTACTAAAAATTTTAGGTAGAAGGGGAAAAACTGCAAGTATAAAGGAAAGTACAGTAAAACATACACCGTTACATCATCGGTGCACAAGGTTGAAGACCTACTCGCACCATATAACCCAGTTAAATCAAGTCTTGACTGCGCCAATCAAATGTCATGATCGAGGTTCGATAGCCGTTCTAATAAAACTTTAAGTACTACTGTTCTATTTAGACATACCATTAATAGTTTTAAAAGTTTTCACGATAACAGCAGAAAGGTACGCATTCATTTTTATAAATGATTCTCTTAGTCATTTTCTATTTCTTTAAAAAAATGGCAAAAGCCAAATTCACCAGTAAAGATCAGTAATCAGTGAAGATAGTATATTCAATGTGAATGAGAAAAGTTGTCTTGCCTCAATTTTCTTTATTTTTTAACCTCTTATATATGTAAATGCTAAGTGCTCAGACTTGGTAGAGAAACCAATGAAAAAAATATTTTAATTTATAATCAGTTTAAAGTGAGTGACTATTAAATTGATTGTAAGTAGGAAAACCAAGTTAATTTTCAGTTTATTGGTTAATTTCAAAAGATATTTATAAGTTTTGAATGTATAGTTACTAGAAAGATAAGAAATTTAGGTTTTAATACCCTTACTGAAACTTATAGCTAATGCACCCTATAATATTACTGTGTCACCGAATCGGTAGCCAAGGTATCTGGTACAGCCAAGATACGAAACACAGAGCAATTCAATTTCTCCACAGTTTTTATTCATTTATTCTATGCAGGGCTATTAAACTGCGAGATGAATTCCTAAGCTGTATTTATATCCGAATTCCCTCAGGTTCAAGTTCGCATTAGTTTTCTTAAATTTATTCTGGACGTAAGCCCTACAGTATAAATATGTAGGTACTTACAGTAGGTGTGTTTTTAGGGTTGAATAATAAATAAGGGATTTTAAGCCAACCTCTGCCTGAGACCATGCTTAAGTCAAAGCAGATATTGTTATACGTTTCCAGTCCACTATATATGTAAAATGAGGCACGTTAAAGTTCACTGTTTTATAGTAGGTACTGATTTAATTATAACAAAAAAATTAAGAGAAATCGTGTTGAATGAAAGTACGACAAATTGTAAATATGTAGTTTCTACTCTGAATCTGTGCAAAGCAAACATATTAAGGGGCGCGTCCCTAAAAACGCGCGAAAAGGCACTTGCAGTTTTGCAAAACACAAACAACTCAATTCATATTTGAAACTAGAAAAAAATCTCAGTAGTTTAATAAATCAGTCTACCAATCTACCGAGTGACATTTATAAAATAATTCTTTATTTTTGTGAAAAAAAGCCTTAACAAAGATCAAAATCATCGAAATCGACCATTTTAATTAGCACACTCTGTCCTATTTCGTGCTCTATTTTAAATGTTTTTTTCTTATTTCGCGAGAAAAAAGTATGGAGAAAAGATTTACCGTTTTAGTTTTTTATTAATTCTCACCAAAAAGCCATAATCTAAGGCTAAATATCATTCATTTTTAGCGACAAAAGTTCCATACATTTTAGTACGTAGATATCGTCTCCCGTAAATTGCAATAAATAAGTTTTATCGCGCTCAAAAAATTCAGTGCCCGCCGAATATTCAAGGTGACACCACGTCCGTTTGTAGTTCGCACTGAGCTCCATAATACGTAAATGACAAGTTTTAGGGTGGGTTGCCAGTGAGTGTCGAATTGTAACTGTTAATTTGTATTCTTGAATTTAATTTAATTTTTTTTAAAGAATAATTTCAAAGCAAAATATTAGTATTTTTTATTAACACAGAACTTATTTTTATGTTTTTTTTTTAACTTGCTATGTATGTATGTATCTAACTATATTTGTTAAGACGGAATATTGCAACTCAATTTTGCAGATATCTTCAACCGATTGTGTTGAATTTTTGTAGGCATATGTATATAGCGTGACAATGCTATATTATGATGACATGGAGCTGATCTGATGTTGAAGCTGGAAGGTGGTCATAGGAACTTTGTAACGACGGAACCTATCGAGTTTGGAGTCGTTTGATTTGTCTTGACGAGTACTTTGAATACACTTTGACAGACCGAGACACTTTGAGAAATTGTTTTTAAAAAAGTAAAAAAAATTTTTTTAATGATTTCTGTTAGAATTGAATAACTACTACTGAAATAATGAAAGACCTTAAAATTACAGTTTTATTTTTGACTGCATGGTTGGTCTAGTGGTTTAAGCGGTTGCCTCGCCGCTTCCTACTGTATCAGGTGTTGTGGGTTCAAATCCCACATGGGACAACACTGTGTGATCCACGAATTGTTGTTCTGAGTCTGGGTGTCCATTGTGTCCGTTTCATGTATGTTTGTAAAGTCCCCCGCGAAACAGGATTTATTGGATATATACGGAAGTTGTCTTTTTTGAAAAAAAAAACTAGCTGCGCCCCACGGTCTTACCCGCGATACTAAACCAACAGCGGTTACTCCTTATATTATCAGCTACCTATCAGTAAAAATCCCGTCAAAATCGCTCCAGCCGTTCCAGAGATTAGCCGGCACAAACAAACAGACAGACAGACAAAAATTGTAAAAAAGGGTCCCATCTACACTTTACGTCATTTCCATTATTATTCATCCCTTAAGTTCGAATTTAATCAATTGGTGAATTGTAAAACAATATATGCCCTATCCCTTACATTATCTGATATCTGTAATCTATATAAATAAAAGAGGAAGGTGACTGACTGACTGACTGACATACCCAGAGATCAACGCACAGCCCAAACCGCTGAAGTTAGAATCCTGAAATTTTGCATGTAGGTTCTTTAAATAACGTAAGTGAGCACTAAGAAAGGAATTTTTGAAATCCCACCCCTAAGGGGGTAAATCAGGGGATGAAAATCTGTGTGGGCGAAGCCCCGTGTAAAAGCTAGTATTATATATTTAAGGAAATTTCCATTTCAAAGTTTTACACTCTTAATATAAATTTTAAGACAAATAGTTTGTTTTTTAACCGTCTTAAAGAAAGAAGGAGTTTATAAGTTAACTGTATTTTTTTAGTTTTTTACCCGACGACGGCAAAGCCAAAGAAGGGTTATGATTTTGACAGGCTATGTATGTATGTTCATCTGTTCCCTCATAGCTCCTTAACTACAAATTAGAACCGGATAAATGAGGTATCGTTAGAAGTGTCTTGATCGTCCGCTGCTTATAGGCTATATGACGCGTCACTCAATTTAATGTGGCGCCCTCTTGCCGACATAAAGTACTGTATTAAAAAATGAATTTGACATAAATATGCCGTGTTTGGTATCATCGGAAAGGGTGTTACTTGTACATTTCAAATATATATATATATAGGTATTATTAGCATTTGCTGGTGACTTTGTTCGTATTTATTCAATTTTTTTTATATTTCTATGTTAGGTATTTAAAATATACTTTGCATATAAATTATTATTATCACTACACCAAAACATTTTAAATAAAAAAGTAAAAACTTAAATTAAAATAGAAACGTACCATAACTCTTAAAAACACGTGACTACGGCTTTTCAAAACTTGTTTCATACTTTTTCAGCGTCGTTTTTTGTCAAAAAGTGAAAAAAGTACGTAAGTAAGCAAGATCTATGTAGTAAAATTTAGCCAATATGAGCAATAAAAGCGATCAAAAATTATATTTTTAAGAAACATTATGTTCCATTAATATAACATATATCATACAAATTTTATTTCATAACATAGCATTAAAATCCGTTGATTACTGTAAAAGATCTAAGCTGACAGATAGCGCGAGCGACTTAATTTTATACTGTGTAAAATATATTATTTGTCCATGAAATGAATTAAAAATGAATAGGTACACTTGAACCCCATTCTCGGCCGTTGACGAGTTACTTAAAGCCCGCGGGCTTTTCGATATGACTAAGATACATTGCGTGCTTTGTAGGACATGCTAAACATTCTTCAAAGGCGAACAGTTAATGAATATGTAACTAGAAGAAAAAACCGAAAGTAAATTTATTAGTTGCCAGGGTTAGTATGCAACAGTGCCCGATGCGTTTGTGTGCATGTAAAATATGAATGTGGGTGTTCAATCACAAATTCCCACGCTCAAGGACTACAGTCTTAAAGACTAGCTGATCCACGCAGCTCCGTCTGCGTCTCCTATTGCCCCTAGCGTGATGTTATACAGCGTGAATAAATTTGTTTATCATAGAAACGGTTATAGAGAGCCAACCTTAAAAAATAGACATATTCTGTCCTGGACATTTTTTAGAACTTTTAAAGGGGAACAATTCTATTTTACATGATTTTTGCGAAACTTTAACTGTTTACGTAGCGCACGCAATGAAAGCTATCAAAAGGAAAAAAATAACCCCGATTTTGAAACATTCTTCACTAGTGCTCCGCTCCTAGTGGTTTTAGCGTGATGATATATAGCCTATAGCCTTCCTCGATAAATGGGCTATATAACAATGAAATAATTTTTCAAATCAGACCAGTAGTTCCTGAGATTAGCGCGTTCAAGGAAACAAACAAACAAAATCTTCAGCTTCATATATTAATAGCATAGATATTATGCTGTTTGAAATGTACAAAAAATCGTTACAAATATCCATGCATGTACAACGTGTGTGTACCTCCACGGATCATCCTAAAATTCTGAAAATCTCAGATTTTTTGGGATTTTCAAATATTTGAGCACGTGAAATAATTTAGGATAAAATATTTCTTGGTAAGTAAGTATAGTAAGGATTAATTAACAAAAGTGTTAAGTCTAATGTCTCACTTCCATGAGATTTTATTTTTGGGAAATTTGTATAGCATCAATGACTCACACTCTAATCTTTCTCTTTATTTTTTTTCCATAATTCGGTGAATGGTTTTTTGTTCTTTGTTTCTATTTACTTAAATCTCTTTGTATATATTATAATAATCTAAGTACTACTTGGTGTTATTTTAGAGAAGATGATCCTCTTTCGTGATTATGAAAGTATTCTTAGTATCTGTATAAGGTACAAAAAGCTCGTTGTTGTTTTATTTCATGCCTCGAGTCAAATAGAGTGATGAATATGTAAATTGGAAGTCTCTGGCGGAACTCCAGCAATTCAATTGATAACAGCGATCAAATATACAGTCTAATTTGATTTACAGAAGTTCTGTATTTTAATTGGTGAATAACAAATTGATTTCCTGTTTTAGGTCCTTCTGTCTCGTTAAGGGATATCAGATTTCTTCTTTAGTGCTGTAGTTTGTATCTCACAAATGATAATAATAATAATAATCGGTCTATTATCACAGACAGGACTATTGTTGCCAATAAGCCGGATATTGTGATGATAGATCGATTAGAGCGCCGCGCAATGATTGTCGATATCGCCGTTCCTCATGACGAGAATCTCGTGAAAGTCGAAAAAGAAAAACAAATAAAATATTTGGATTTATCTCACGAGATTGTCGATATGTGGAATGTGGATTCGGTCATTATTGTTCCGATAGTCGTATCTGCTCACGGATTGATAGCCAAGAGCCTCGACCAACATCTTAAGAGGCTCACGTTAGAGGGCTGGATCAAGGGTCTGATGCAGAAGGCAGTCCTCCTTGACACGGCTCGTATTGTGAGGAGGTTCCTGTCTCTGGAGCCCTAACCACCGGTTTCTTGGTCCTGTACCCGAGGTCGGTGGTCTACTATTTTTTATATTTTTAAATGTATTTGTTTTTATATTTATATTTAAAAATGTAATTAATATGTGTATTTAATGAAATAAAGAGAATAATAATAATAACAATAAATCGCTTTATTGTACACCAGAAAACTTATTACATAACTAAAAGCTAAGTAGGTCAGTAGTACAACTGGCGGCCTTATTGCTCAACGGCAATCTCTTCCAGGCAACCGTGGGATGGAGATAATTTACGTTATTGGGCAGACGTATAGTGTAGTGTCTGGTGCATTAGACAGTTAAATTAGTAGACTCGAAAACGAAAATAAAGCAGTATAAATATATATTAATGACAATATTATATGAAATTCTGGTGCCACAAATACATATATGGTTATATACATAATAAGCGAGATTCATAGATATTATACACATCCTGGTATTTAATACTGTGACCCAATTTATTGATTGTTGTCTCCTAGGAAATGTTCCTTTACCAATCGCTTAAAAGCAGTTAGAGTTTTTGCACGCCTAATTGCGACTGGCAGGGCGTTCCACAATCGTACCGCTTGTACAGAGAAGGACTGATCGAGGAATTTGGTAGAGTGTCCAGGCATTTTTAATTTTAGATTTTCTGACGATCTCAACAGTTTGGAATGTGAGTCATGAAGAAAGGTAAACCGCAATTTAAGGTAACGTGGGGTAAAAGGATTGAACAGAATGTTATATAGAAGAGAAAGAATATGAGCATTCCGGCGAAGGCGGATGGGTAACCACTTAAGCTGTTTACGATATTCGGAGACGTGATCATATTTGCGTAATCCAAATATGAATCTTATACATAGGTTTTGGAGTCTTTCAAGCTTATTCAGTTGGTCTTCAGTGAGATCTAGATAGCTGGCATCAGCATAATCGAGGATGGGGAAAAGAAGGGATTGTGTAAGAGCAATCTTGGTTGACGTAGGAAGAAGATTGCGTAGTCTGCGCAAAGACCCTGCAGCAGCAAACATTTTACGACTCAGCTCTTGTAGCTGTGGACCCCAGGATAAGGTACTGTCAATATAAATCCCCAGGTTCTTAACCTTGTCGCTGAACGGAATATGTGTTTTATTGCAAGTGATTTGAGGCAAGTTTGTCCAGTCAATTTTGGTGATCATCCGCGAGCTTCCAACGACAATAACCTGGGTCTTCGATGGGTTAATTTTTAGACCGTAGGAGTTGCTCCACTTACATATTTTATCCAGGTCGGCATTAACAGCATTAACAGCATCGACCAGATTAATCGGTGATGCCCTGGTATAAATCTGGAGATCATCCGCGTATAGGTGGTAGGAAGAAGACAGATCATCAGTGATTGTGTTGATAAAAACAGAGAAAAGTAGAGGAGATAGGACGCCACCCTGCGGTACACCGGCTGTATTGCTACACCACGACGAAACAGTGTTTTCAATGCTTATGCGTTGCCGGCGACCAAACAGGTAGTTGTGAAACCAGTCAATTGCGGTTGGAGATATGTTAAGAGAGCGCAGTATACATAGCAGAACGTCAAAGTCAATGGTGTTAAATGCATTGCTGAAGTCCAGAAGTGTTAGTACGGTAACCTCACCACTCTCCATAGCAGCTCTGATGTCCTCCGTAATATGGATAAGGGTAGTAGTGGTGCTGTGCCCGGGTCGAAAGCCGGACTGCAGAGGATTTAGGAGCAGGTTTCTGGATAGGAAGTTAGCGAGTTGATTATGGATAAGACGTTCCAGGACTTTGGAGAGAAATGGGAGAATGGAAATGGGTCGGTAATCGCAGAAAGATTCAGGGTTTTTCTTTTTAGGTATGGGAATAATTTCAGCATCCTTCCATGCCTTTGGGAACACGCTTTTAGAGATTGAATAATTAAGGATATGGCAGATGACAGGAAGAATTTCATCAAGGATTGGGAGGATCATATTACGGCTTAGACAGTCAGAACCTACTGCATTCGAACTAATGGATACTATGCTCTTCCTAACATCACAATCAGAAAATTGACTAAAGACAAAGGGAGAACAGTCAGGAGTTGTGGCGGAAGTAAGACGTCTCAGTATTGTGTCTTTTGTCGCTTTATCAAAATTTGACGAAGCAGAGAAGTGTTGATTAAGAAGGTTTAAGTTGATATTTTTAGGAAAAGAGTCGTGAACTGATTTGCCTACTCCCAGTGACTTTAGAAACTTCCAGACTTTAGCTGGATCTCCGTTTTCAACGGAGCTGTGGATGAATCGGCGTTGAGCATTCCTACACACCTTACCGCAATGATTCCTGATAGCTATGTATTTGGCCCGGTTACCATCACTTGGTTTCTTTTTAAATTTGGATTTGGCTATCACTTTTTTCCTAATTAGCGCTTTGATGTCTGGAGTGAGCCACGGTGCCGGAAAACGTTTCACCTTCAATGCTTGGACTGGTGCATGTTTCTGCCTGCGCACTTCACTTTTATTAACTGTTTGTTTGACCATTAATATTTTATGTTACGGATTGCCATTAGATAGAGCCAGTGCTTGTTTGCAAA
Organism: Diaphora mendica; assembly: GCA_949125395.1. Taxonomy (NCBI): domain Eukaryota; kingdom Metazoa; phylum Arthropoda; class Insecta; order Lepidoptera; family Erebidae; genus Diaphora; species Diaphora mendica. The sequence continues at coordinate 33,744,776 of OX421310.1, read as the reverse complement.
CTTCACTTTTTACAAAAAAGGAATAAAAAATATTCAAAGATTTTTAGACGAAGCTCTGTGTGATACGTGCAGCTTACGAACAAAAACATTTTTCTATTGTATTCAAGCGTAAGCGCTTCACTGTATTCAAAATTCCTAACATATATTTAAAAAGCGGCCAAGTGCGAGTCGGACTCGCCCATGAAGGGTTCCGCGGCAGCAAGTAACATAATATAATTTTTATTTTATTTTAATATTTGTGTTGATTCAATGAAAGGTAAATTGCAGTTTACGATTTATGACGTATTAAAAAAAAACTACTTACTAGATTTCGTTCAAACCAATTTTCGTTGGAAGTTTGCATGGTAATGTACATCATATATTATTTTTACATTTATCATTCTCTTATTTTAGAAGTTAAAGGTGGGGGGGGGGGGGGGGGGACACTCATTTTACCACTTTGGAAGTGCCTCTCGCGCAACCTATTCAGTTTAGAAAAAAATGATATTAGAAACCTCAATATCATTTTCGAAGACCTATCCATAGATACCCCACACGTATTGGTTTGATGAAAAAAAAAAATTTTTAATTTTTTATTTTTGTGTAAAAATCTTAAAGCGGTTCACAGAATACATCTACTTACCAAGTTTCAACATTATAGGTTTAATAGTTTCGGAAAAAAGTGGCTGTGACATACGGACGGACAGACAGACAGACATGAGGAATCTATAAGGGTTCCGTTTTTTGCCTTTGGCACGGAACCCTAAAAAGGAACTGTATAAATATGAACCAAATTTATTTAAATAAATGATGTATGCGTATAAAGTTGATCGCATGAGGCATGAGTTATATGGCGGCAGTATTTCATTGTAGGACTCAAACAGGATATAAAACAAAAGGTTTAATTATACAGCATCCAACCGGAGCTTTTAAGGTGCGGGTACAGTTGATGGGATTACAACGTACCGTAAAATAAAAGTCATTTATATGTAGGGCTCATGTATTTTTTTGTTTTAGTGTAATCTAAAAAGTACCTTATTTATTAATTCTGATACATTGAATATTTTCATTTAACCTATTTCATATAATATCACTGTCGAAATAATATCTGACAAAGATTAGTTTATGGTGCATACAAACCGGACTAGGAGGATAGTGTGAAGAAGTCTAAAGAGTATGTATATGTATGTAGAGTTATTGTATAATATATTTTTCCCAAGAGAAATAAGTTAGTGATTCCACAGCCTTATAGAATACCGGTGTTAAACAAATATTTCGTTTCTTTTCACCGAGTGAGCAAAGTTACCGAAAGTTCAACTCTTCCCCCTAATTTTAGGGAAGGGGAAGTACAGTTAAAGGGCGTCTATACACTTTTGGCGATTAAGTTGCGGACGTCCGTGGGCAGTAGTAGTCACTTACTTTCAGGTGACTCGTCAGTTCTTTTACCTTCCATATAATTTAAAAACAAATGCATTGGAGAACATCCTCAATTTTTTATACTAGACTAGACACGACAAACAACGGAAGGTTGACAATACTTAAGAACAGGCTTGATTCAACGTGATCATGGCATAATACACATCACGCGTGCACCTGATATATAGGTGCCATATAGGCTGACTCAAGTCAGCGTATATGATGATGTAATATCTTAACTATGATTATGTTAATTGCTTTAAACATAATTATTTCTGACAGCATGGGAAATTAGTTTTTTGTGTAGTGTAGTGTTTAGAAGGTAGTAGAGCCACGCTGATTTCAGCATGAATGGGCCGGCTCGACCGGGGCGGTACTACCCTCGCACAGAAAATCAACGTAAAATGACAGCATTCGTGCTGTCGTGTTTCGTTGGTGAGTGCGAGACCGGAGGCCCAAATAGTCTAGTCAACAAGTTCCATACTTGTTGACTAGACTAAAAGATGCAGCAGCATAACCAGGCCGCCATGGTGTGGGTCGCCATACTGCATTGTTTGCATTCGCAGTGAGTATGGTGACCGCCGCTCTTGGATTCTGCTTATGCTTTCCATCAGGCAGAGTAGAGTCATTTTGGCGGGCCATACATAAAAAAAAAATTACTTATACTTCAATGTATTTTTATGTGTCTTGAGCAAAAGGTCAATCATGTATTTGAAAAAATAATAATAGGTTGGTTAAGTGGTTTTATATTTTTTAACATGTATACTTACGGGGCGCACATGCCGTGAGTGCGGCATTATAAAGATATGATAGATACCTATATACTTTCTTACAAATAGCTGTCTCTGTCTCTACACAGCTACACAGGACAACAGCACTTTGAAGAAATCTGTCTGTCTCAGCAGCCCGTCTCGATCCGTGCGAGCTTCGGGTGCCAGGTTTTATTTTCGTTACGGAATTTCTTGATTCGGTCGCCGCGCTCAAAGCCCGCGATAAAAGCTATGCAATAGCTTAAAATCCTTTGCATTTTACTTAAAAATGTTTAAGACAGAGTAAATTAATTATTTAAGGCTTCATTTATCAATTAATTGATAAATTACTTCTAGTATTTTGAAATATAATAGCGTGAAAGTAATTAAGCGGTCATTATTGAATTGGCTGTACAGTATTATATTTAAGAAATGATTAATTACTATTTTGGCGGTTTTCTGTTCAGGCTTACCCTCCCTAATTGGTTTGACGAGGCCTAAATACTTCGGCATTGATCTTACATTATTTAAGCTTAATTTATGCCTAATAATTTTCGGCATTATTGTCTACACTCAGCGTTAAGGCAGTATCTTATTAATCATTTGCATGATATGTATTACTTAATTATTATGATCATTCAGAAATGTCACCTCCCATGAAGAAAGAAAGAAGAGGAGAGGGTTTTTGTAGCTGCAATTTTTAAAGAATTTTTGTTCCGTAACAGATTGTTAATATCGGAACAAGTTATCAGTTTTATTTTCCATTGTAAAATAAAGCCTTTTGTCTTCTGAAAAAATTCAGTAGGTGCTCTATGTTCAAAAAATAATAATGCTATACCAACCGTGATGATGAAAGCCCGCTTCTGGAAATTCTCTATGATATTTCTGAAAAAGTAAAAATGACCAATGCGAATCTAGAAAGTATTTTTTGGTGCCACATAGTTTAATCAATTTCTGGTAAATAAAATCTTAGTACCGCAATATTAAGTAGAATACGAGCTTCGGTAAATAATCGATTCATCCAGGCATTTAAATTACTAGAAATATTTACTCATTGTTACGAAGTCGTAAATCTTAAAGAAAAACAAAACAAATTAATAATCTAAACAAAATCAATACCATTTTATCGGTAAATTGAGGTTTTATTGATGTTCTACGTGATCAAAGTTTTAGCTGGTTGAAATCGTTATAACTTCAAAATTCCCCTTCGGAGGAGAACATCTCTTAAAGTGTTTATCAAAAGCAGCTTACTCCGTTTAATTATGGGTGATCCAAAATGAGAACACATTTACATTGAAAACTTCTGAAGAAATGTTTATTTCGCTAAGTAAAGAATGGTAAGAAAGTGAATTATTGATGATTTGATGGCTGGCATGATTTGGATGCGAGAAGCCGAGGACTATGTCCAGCATTAGACTGCGAGAGGCTGATGATGATGATGAAAACATGGTAATGGCAGTTAAAAAATCTGCGGACAAGCTTAACATCAATATTTTCTTTTTCAAACAATTCCAGAAACGGAGTTTAAATTAATAGCTATTTTTTTTCGTGTGTAATGTGTAATGAGGCTATGATTTTGAGGATCACAATTGTTGTTGTACAAAGTATATTAATTATTGGCTATCTAGTTTTCACTTATTCTAACTGTCACACCAGAAATTACTATTAATCTGGAAAAAAATATTAAGTATTTATTTCTTCGGACATAATTATTACGTAAAACGCTTTACTGAAAAATAGGCAAGGATTGCACACACAGATCGAACACTATGATAGAGACACTAACAAAAAAAACGTGAAAGTCTCTTGATACTTTGTAGGCGCATAAACAGAAATAGGTCCGCTAATTATACTTTTATAACCATCGTAAACATGAGTTAAGCGGACGATTTGCTAACATAAACATAAGACTAAAAAACGTGCACAACGTACATACAAACAAACAAACTTTTTATTAAGAAGTACTCATGTAAGCCGACCGTTTTGATATAATAATAAAATAGTCGGGCACCAATGCGCGCTGTCTAGCATATAAAAGGTTTAGTTAAAGGTAGACTTTCATTCATCTGGTGATAGGAACAGTTTCTATCCACTTGAAAAAAAATATTTACCTCTCTTGTGCAAGCACAGACGCATGGTCCGAGTTTATGTTTATCTTAAATATTTAAGAAGTAGGTAAACATTATATATTTATGGATGACATTGAAATAATTTTAGTGTCTTCGCAAGCAATAACAAACAATATTAAATCAGTTCACACATCACTTCGAGTGGTGAGTTAAAGTAGTCTTGGGATAGCGATCTTTTTTCTAAAGAAACATTAGCATCTTACAATCAATTGATTTATTTTGTCGCAGATTGAAATTCAACTTCCAACTTTGATTGATTTACCTTTACAAGGCTCCAGAGTTATTGTAAATCCAGATAAATACAACTTACCTTTAATTGAAGAAGTTGATAACATTAGGTATTAAAAATCAGATCATATTATTCTAAGCCATTCTTTTTCTAATGAAAAAAAATAAACAGTAAAAAGTCACTTACTATCAGAGACCATCAGTCTGCTCATCTCATGTGGAAACTGAACGTTTTGGATCGACGCAGGCAGTAGATTTTTGGTGTTTTCGCCTAATTTACCTGGACAATACAGCACATGCTGTGGCGTCTGTTTGTGTCGATCTATGATTTTTAACTATAGCTTCAATTTGAAGTTCATGAGTGTCGCTTGGTGTCTTAGATGAATAAATGATTTTGATTTGATTTGACTCATTTGCTCCGTAGAGATGCTGCATCTGAAACAAATGTTTTCACTGTCATCGAACATCATTTGCGAGGTCGTAAACGCTTTTAGGTGTATGTCTTGAATTTGATATTTAAATATTTGAGTTTATTGGGTATATGAAAACAAAAATATTCTTTATTTACATAAGTCGTTGCCAATTTTTTTTAAAAGAGCACGAACAATGTTAGATGATTCGACAATGAAATATTTTTTCTGACGTCAATTAAGAGTTTGAATGATATATTGCATTTAAATGGCCGTATCTAAGTAACAGGCAAATTGTTTTAAATGTTGTTTTAAATGGTAACACCAAATAGAATTTTATTTAAAATATTGAAGTTTACTCGCAACGATTTTGACATTTAGCCCGCGGTATGAAAATTTTATGAAGAGTAAAATCGATAGCAAACTAAGAGTGAGGTGTTACGCTGCAGCGCTTTCTCATTAGTTATGTCATCTATTATTTTATTAAACCAAAAAGCGGTAGAACGCTTATTATTAGGGGTAGTTTTCTCGCGACCAAAATTACGTAAGCGAATTTTAATAGAGCTTACGCGTTTGGTTCAACGTAGTGTAAGTGCTCAATGTACAAAACCGCGCCCAATGGTCAACGGTACGTCGGAGCTGACACACACACACACACACACGCTGGCCAGGTGCCTCGCTAGGCTCGAGGCGCTAAGCAAGCCGCCTGTCTGTGCGTTCGTAGCCTTAACGTTTAGTTAAACTAATAACTGATTATTTCTACTCATATTTTTAAATGCAATTTTATTCCTTAGATGATTTAGGCTCAGCTTAGGACTAAAATTAATATCAAAATTAATATTTTAATTTAATAATTTAAATTAATGTAGGTGTGTGTAATGTGCGTGGAACGGTATATTCGGGAAGCAACACTGACATGTTTTACATGACAACTTCTATTTCACCCTGTCAGAATATGAGCAGTTTAAAGTTTTAAGGTGATAATCTACAGTATTTGAAATTAAGTTATCATTTTACCGTTATCTAGTGAAAAACATTTTTAAATTAATCCGCGATAAGTTATCTGTGCGAGAAATTTAATCCTAATCCGTTCAGTGATAAGATCTTGTTTCGTTTCGTCGTTATTTAAAAAAAGCTCATTATTTTTTTTGTATTTTTATGATTTTTAATCTATTAAAAATGTTATGATATACAGGGTGGATATGACAATACGACATTAATTTGAACTAGACCTACCTGCACATGTTACAATTCCACCGACAAAATTTCCAAAAAAATTGTTTCAGTAGTTTAGCCATAGGACCCTTTTTTCCGTTTATGAAATTTACTACACGATGTTGTTGGGTCAATGATCGATGTTACCTATCGTCGCCGCATCCCGTCGTCGCACGCGCTCCCTTTGAACCAGACAACGCGCGCCGCCACCGGCGCGGGAACCCTGTGTTGCGTTGTGTTGTATTGGTTGTTAATTAATAGCTTAGTGATTTTATAGTGACAGGGCACATTAGTTAAGTTTGTTAGTTGTTACGTAACGGTTATTTTGTGTGAATTTAAATGAAGCAATGCCTCGACTCGGTTATACACTTCTACGGCTAGTGAATAATTTACTACGGATAACATATTAATTTACGGATAATGTTCGTTTATCCTACTACCTATACCTACCAATAGTCGGATTATTGTACAAAGTTAAACCATCCAGGAGATACGAGAATAGAAATAATGCTCTTACAGTCGTAACCTCGATACCAGATGACCAAATTTAAAACCTTGCGGTGTTCGTTTTTTAGTGATTATTATGGTGACTGTGTAATAAAAAAAAGTGAATACATAATATTACTTGTACTATTTAGCTTACGTTGATAAAGTAGGTATCTACTTTATAAACCTACGTCGTGCGTCGTTCGGTGCTCTAGGTACCTATTTTACGATTTTATCACACAATAAACCAATACATTTAAATAGACCACGGTTTTGTTTAGTGTCGTATCGTCTTATCCACCTTGTATATATGCAAACAGGTTCAATCATTTTGAAGATATAGTTTTTTATCCATTTCCGCAACATTTACCTAATCTTTGATAAAACAAATTTTCGTTTTAAACTTTCATGGTCATTAACATTAAAATAGAAATCTACGGGATTGCTACCATGTACCTTTTTGTTTGTGAGTATCCGATATTTCGGCGCTGTTGCAAGCGCCATGATCACGGAGTAACTGAAGATCTTGCGGGTGGGATGTTATTGGCAGACATATCGGTCTACCCTCTTTCGCAGTCTTTTACTACGATCGCCCCCGGTACCACTGTTGTACCACGGTACAAGATCTTCAGTTACACAACGCGTGACTACGGCTTTTGAAACTTGTTTCATACTTTTTTAGCGTCGTTTTTTGTCGTAGTTGGATTTTAGTTTTTACTTTTTTTTATTTAAAATGTTTTGGTGCCTCTATAATATTAATTTCTTTGCAAAGTATATTTTAAATAGGTATCATATAAATATCACAATTGTCGAATAAATACGGACAAAGTCATGAGAAAATGCTCATAATATATATATTTTTGAAATGTACAAGTAACGGACATATTTATTTCAAATTATTTTTTTAATACAGTACTTTATGGCGGCTAGAGGACGCCACATTAGATTCAGTGACACGTCATATAGCCTATAACCAGCGGACGATCAACACGCTTCTAACGATACCTCATTTGTCTAGTTCTAATAAGTAGTTAAGGAGCTATGAGGGAACAGATGAACATACATACATACATACTTACATACATACATAGCCTGTCAAAATCATAACCCTCCTTTGGCTTTGCCGTAGTCGGGTAATTATACCATCCTCCTTGGCCTGGACTGCGATCCGCAATATGTGAGTCGAAAAAAATCGCGCTTCTGTTACAGATTTAGACGACTAGGAACATGTTTCGTTTACGTATTCTCGTACGAAAAATCATTAGTAACCTTTTAAAATGGCGTTAGTTAAAACTATGATTGTATGTGTTAAGTAATGAGCAGTGACGTCCGTTAACTATTTACAATGGAAAACTTAATTTGTTTGTCACTCTTAATGTTTTATGTCGACGCCAGCATGTCTGGTTGTAATACTGCAAACGATTGCACAGTAACGTTCAGCTCGTAAAAGTTCAGTAAATGGAACGGCTATAATGGACTGACGATGAGGACTGTGTATGTATCTGTCTGTTGTGGTTTCTTAGTGATTTGTAAATCACTGTTAGGTTTCGTGTAATGCGAAAACTATATGCGTTTTAAGTAATTAGGACATTGAAGTCACTGCGTATGTGCGGACTGCCTCGAACATGGTAACCCATGTTGATTAACATAAATAATAGCTTATCCTGTAGTAAGTATCTAATTGAAGCAGCTTTCTACTGTCATAATTCAAATTCAAAATCATTTATCCAATTATGTGAAATTGATGAACGTTAAATTGAAGCTACAGTTAAAATAGCTACATACAACCCAGTATCGGTAACAATTGTGGTAGTTACTTTTACTTGTTTTTTAAATTAGTAAAATGAATCTCGGGTAACTGTTTATACACGAAACTACCATTTTCAAAGCCTCTATTAACTCTAGTTAAACACTTGATTTAATTTTCTATTTCATGTAGGAAAACCTTACACCCTATGGTACACCTTCTACAAAAGTCTAGTATTTCGAGTGTACGATTGTAAAGCATATGGATTTGTGTATTTAAATATATATTTATTTATGTCTCTGTGTAATTGTATATACTCGTATATATAATTATTTATTTAATAAAACTTAGGCACATTTGTACATTGGCGGACTTAATGCCCAAGGCATTTTCTTCCAGTCGGCCTTAGGGTGGTGTACAAATCTAGTAAGGCAGGAGTTAAATATACTTGTTGATGAAAAAAATATAACCATTTACAACAACTATTACCTCAGTGTCGTCAAGAGGTCAGAGGTAGTAGAGGTACCTTACAAGATGTCTATCAAAGGTCGGGTGGCAAAGTTTCCTCAGGGCATTAAGTCCGCGATTGTACAAGAGTGCATATAAAAAATATAAAATAAATACAAAAATAAATTAAGGCTTCAGGAATTCTATTTTAAATATTTAAAGCAACTCAATCTGTCAGTCTAATAATTTGAAAACCGTCTGTCTTGAAATGATAAGGATAACAGTCGTGTAGCTTAGTTGGAGGCCTTTGGACGGCTTAAAAACATCCAACGGTTTTTTTTTTTTTTTTATGTATGGCCAGCCATAATGACTCTACTCTGCCTGATGGAAAGCATAAGCAGAATCCAAGAGTTGTGGTCACCATACTCACTGCGAATGCAGACAATGCAGTATGGCGACCCACACCATGGCGGCCTAGTGATGCTGCTGCATCTTTTAGTCTAGTCAACAAGTATGTAACTTGTTGACTAGACTATTTGGGCCTCCGGTCTCGCACTCACCAACGAAACACGACAGCACGATCGCTGTCATTTTACGTTAATTTTCTGTGCGAGGGTAGTACCGCCCCGGTCGAGCCGGCCCATTCGTGCTGAAATCAGCGTGGCTCTACTACCTAATAATAGGTCTTTACCTATGAAATTGCCGTTTTGTATGCAATAAGTGAAAGTACTTATTTTTTAAAACTTTTTTATTTCTGTTATTCGATGTAATCACCCATGCAATCGACGCATCTTTGCCAACGCAATGGCAGTTTATTGATGCTCTTCTTGTAAAAATCAGCTGGACGGGAGGCAACAAACTCTTCAAAGCCATTTTGTACTGCCTCTCGGGAATTGAAATTTTTACCCACTAAAAAGTTGTTTAAATTTTGGAAAAAGTAATAGTCGGTAGGTGCAAGGTCTGGTGAGTATAGCGGATGAGGGAGAGCTTCCAACCCCAGCTCTTGCAGCTTGGAGACTGTCTGTTGCGCAGTATGGGGTCGCGCGTTGTCGTGAAGCAGCTGCAGATTTTTATTTCTATTATTTACGTAGCTACAACGTTGTCTTTCCCGTCCCCACCCGCACTCGGCCAGCGTGGGGACGCGGGACGTATGGCCTTAACCCTCTACGGAGAGGAGACTCGAGCCCAGCAGTGGGACGTTATGGGTTGTTGATGATGATGATGAACGTCTGTCTTGGGACTTATGATTTTCATGACTACTTCTTAAAGGCAGGTGTTTTTACCAAAGGAGTATTTTATTCATTGTACTACTAGCATCAAATTTATTTTGTATAGTTGAAGGTATTGAACAATTAAGTGATGACTGAACGAAACTTTCAATGCTGATGATTTGCATTTTCCTATAAGCAGACAGGGCCTTAAACTTTAGAAATTTGTATGCGCGTTAGAAATTAATTATATTAATAGTTTCTTTCATATAATATTAGTTATTATATTAATTTGTGACTAGAGTTAAAAGTTCTGAAAAACCAATAATACCATTAATCGTCGTCATCCTGACGTATATTTTGGTGTTGGAACTAACTTTCCAAGGTGATCATAGAAACACACGAAATCTCCATTATTTATCGCTTATAAAGTACAAACATCAAAAGTGTCTAGGGATCAAGCATTTTTATGCGGATTTCTTGAGATTGAGATGTGGCTTTGGCCCTGGCCTGCTCAGTCGCCAGACTTGAACCCGATTGAGCATGCATGGGATATGCTACAGAGAAGAGCTCTGCCGAATATGGAGGGTATCCAGTCGCAAGAAGACCTTTTTTTGTTGTTGCAACGAACATGGGCGGCCATTCCACAGCGTGATTTGGATGAACTCATTTTGAGTATGCCAAACCGATTCTTGTGTTGTTAGTGTTCGCGGTAGAAACACGGATTATTAATTGTTTAAGTTACCTAATAAAATTTTAAAGAAAACTGTTATTTCAGTCTTTTTTTCGAACTTTAATGTTAGTGGTTCAAATGTCAAAAATCCCTTTATTAGGAAAATGGCAAATTTCTTTATTAATGCAAAGGTGACTTGGTTTATCGTTACTGTGACAAACGAAAACACTTTATTTGATGAATCCTTAAAGAAAATTTTAATTAATATCAATCAGGAGAAAAGTTATTGCAAAAATATATGTTGATCCCTAGACACATATGTTGATCCCTAGACACTTTTGATGTGTGTATATCTAAAAGAAAGATGAAAGAAGAAATAAAACTAAAAAGTCGCATAAAATATCTCAGAAAATTCAGATCTTGAAATCAAGATATAATGAGAAATGAAATCGTTATAAGATTCATGTTGTATCTGGACAATGGATCCTTTAAGATTGAACCTAAATAAGTAGGTAAAGACGGGATGTTTAACAACCACAGCTACGTATATTGTGTTGTAATTTTATGGCATGTTGTTCGAAACAGTCCATTTAATACCTCCTATAAAATTACATGGCACATGGGTCCATTGTGATTAGTTTTGGTTTATGATTCCATTTTTAACCGACTTCCAAAAAGGAGGAGGTTCTATGTTCCACTGTATGTTTTTTTATGAATGTTCAGCGATTACTCCGTCAATTCTGTACCGATTTTGAAAATTCTTCCTTTTTTATTCATTTAAATAGTAGTATTATAATGTGTGCTAGGTACCTAGAATCTGTTTGAAGTCGGTGCCAAGCGACTATCGCTTAAACTTCTGTAATTGTTCGTTTGTATTCTTTTTGGCTTAGCACCGACTTCAAACAGATTTTTATAATTATAATTGGGTATAGGCAATTTATGAAGAACCAGTTTATTTTACGCTTTTAGTGTTTTTTGGTAGAGAGTTTGTGTTGCATGTTTTTTGGAAGTCGTTTTTTTTTATAATTACCACATTCATTTCGATATTGTATCGTTGATTACATATTTGTTGTCAGTTACATACTTAAACGAATTCATACATGTATTATGGTTTATCTGGATAATTTAAAGATGTCTGAACATTTCGGACGGATCTTAACCAAGTAAATTGCGATTCTCTTTAAGAACAAGTTAGATAGGTAGAACATTTATAAGTCACGTAATGTTCATTAAAATTATGTAGGTATAGGATTATTTTTAGCGCCAGAATAAAATCTTTGTAGTAATTATCCTTTGTAGTATTACTTACTATATTAAACTATATTTAAAATACTTATATATTGGCTGAGTCGCTTTAAACGCAGATTTTTTAGTATATCTCTCGCTTCCAAGATCACGTATTTTAACTGTACAGCAATATCTTTTAATCCTCTGTTCACGTTCAAAAGCTGTTTATAATTTGGACATAAAACGATCGCTTTTGTATCACGTTTATGTGACGTACGACTTTGCTTTAAGATATTACGAGAATATTTGGTTTAAGTGGTACCATAACAGAGAAATCGCACACTCACTGTCTATAATAATAAGATACAAGTGCATTGAAGATAAATGACGATTCTAATAAAATGTGTCATAAAGCTTTACCGTGAGTCTGTGACATTCATCCACTCAACTGCCTTTGTATACACCTACTCAGAATTCTGTACACTGAATGCTCGAAAAATATTGACTTTTTAGGTATAAAATGGTTATAAATAAAAAAATAATGTTGGTTGTATTTCTTTTGTGTACTTTATTGATATGAAGATGGTAAATGTTGTTGTACCTTAAACTTTTCTAATTTGTTTCAATAATGACCACAAAGAACTGACTATCAACATATTACGTAGCTACACTTGGAAAAAATTGGGAGAACTTGAGGAGGATCTTTTTGTCTCGCACTAATCTGCGGAATAAATTGTCGCTTGTGATGTTTCAGGACTGATGCGAAAAAACATCATACTTCAGTTCTACCTTAAAAGCCGGCTACTAAAAAATTACGTACGTGATTGATTGACGTGTTTATGGATGCCAGTAACCACTTACACAATAGCATTAGGTGAGCCTTTTGTTCATTTACAGGGAGTATACGAGCAAAGTTCATGCACACAAAATCTTAAAAGAAGTTTCACAGAGTAGTTAATACAGTTTTACAGAGTAACGTATCATGGTATATCCATGGTACATACATCGTACGTATCGTACATCATACAGATTTATAATTAGAACTTTCCTATACGTTATTAGTTTTGTTCGATCGATGTTACTACTTAGGCACTACTACCCTACCTTACTTGCAATACTCATATAAACACACGCAAACACTTGTATTGTGGTAAGGTAAATCGTATTTCTGTACTTCTGTATACTCATATTATGATTGACACATTACCATTCACTTGTCATTCATATCTTATTTTTTTGTGCATTGTTGTCATGTTCGTATATATAAATTCAAATACATCATATACTTAAATATAACATCTGAACTGCTACTATGGAGAACGCTCCAACGTTAAGATATTGAGTCCTAGTTATTAGTTTCCATTTTTATTTTCCCCTTTTTGGTAACATGACTGAAGAAATACAACACATTCCTAGTGACAAAATACCCTCAGGTAAGTGACTGATTTTGGAGACACCTGGCGGCAGCATAAATAATATAAGGGTCGTTCCTACGCTAGCGAGTTTAATGATATATTGGAAGCAGTAACACCTTGTCCTTGGTCCAAACTCATATGTTAACTGGAAAAGACACCTCTGGGTAATGAAGGCCAACAACATGGGTCCAAAGCTATCAATATTACTTAAGTAGGTAGAAGGGAGTATAGTTTATCGATTGGTTTATCTAACGTCAGTGTGTAAAAATGTAATTTATCAGGTTAGATGGAAATAATAACTAAAAATGAATGAAGAATTGAAACCGAAAAGTAAACAACTCAACGTATATTAACAAATATGTATGTTTATGCTTTAAAATCAGACTATACATATACACAGACAATAATTAATGGAAAATTGCTATTAGTTTTACTTTTTCATATGATATTTGGGACAAGTTTATACATATGGAGACAAGTAACAAGATATTTCTGACTGGTACGAATAAATATTCAATTAAGAACATTATACAGATTATGGCAATTCATGAAAGCTGTTGCCATCGTTCGGGTTTGGGAAATTTCGAGAAAATTCAGAGTGATCCGACTCTGAGTTAATAGAGCTACGACTAATAGTAGGAATAGACAAGAAACCTAGTTTTCTGGTTTGAATATTGACTCTTGTTTAAATTGGGACGACGCTTAGATACTTTGTTTTTATGATTGTAAAATATAAATTACTAGCTGTTGCCCGCGGCTCCGCCCGCCTGTATGTGAGTTATCGCGGTGTGTTTTTGCGCCTATGTGTTATTCTGATGTATAAGCTATATTTCTATAAAGTTTCATCCAAATCCGTCCAGTAGTTTTTGCGTGAATAAGTAACAAACATACACACAAACTTTCGCCTTTATATATTAGTGTGATATATATATTAGTGTGATGTATACTGTGGATGTATATGTGATGTGATAACACAGAGTGCGCTTTGATTTCGTCAAACTTCAACCACATTAATTACATTTATTAAACTACTTCTTTCATTGTAAAAAATAGCAAATACAGGGGTTAACTCGATAAAATATGTCTTAGTACAGTTGTCTCAGAAAGGCGCAGAAAAGTTTCTATCTTGATTCAATATTCAGAAGTACAAAGCTGTACTACATTAAAGTTGTGACAAAATGAATAGAAGGGATAACTTAATAAAAGAGTCACTCATAATAAAAGGCTCTCAATAGAACCATTTAAGGCGAACTATTGGTATCATAAATGTCTGTAAAGGTTTAAGTGCAAGAAGAGACAATTGAGTTCTACTAGCAAATGTACGGTCTGATGTTGTTACTCTTAACTAGGGTCTCAGTATTCTATCGTGTTATATATTTTATAAATAATAAGTATGCTTAGGTACTTGACAATAAAGGATAAGATGTAATATTTGCCTGTTTGAAATATGCGTCGTTCAAAATTACTTAAAGAGTTTAGGGAAACAGTAATTACCTCAGATGTATCGTGTAATGACTGAAAGCTTGGTTTCATATACCGGGTTTTTTAAAATATGGAATATCTAAAACATCTAAAGTGCCTAAAACACTTTAAGATGTTTATTATTAGTATAGGTACTACCTTTGCTTATTAATCGATGTGTGAACGCTATCTAATTCAAGGAGCTTAAGCAAATGGTTAAATTAATTTAATACACAGTTATTCCAAATGGATTTGTAACACTATTTTATTTTTACTGTAGCATTTAGCGTTTTGATTAATGAAATTCCTAGTAATGCTGGAAACGTGTATGACTTGCTCATCCGTTAGCGGTGTGTATATGAAGTGATTCGACTGAGGAGAACATTAGCAGTGAAAATAATAATATAAGTAATGTGACTTGGCGCAGTGCCACGTGCTATTAAATTACTTCTTACAGTATACGTTAGGAACTGGCAATGCATTTTCTTAAAAATACAGGAAATAGTAAGTTTAATAATATTAACTAACATTTCGCATCATCAATAGTAATAACAATTATAGCATTATTAAAATCCACTCTAAATAAGCTCTGTCTGTAAAGTAAACGAAATTTACAACAACAGTAGTGGTACAAAATTCTAATATTCGTACTTTGGTTAAATTTGAACATAGACCATACAGTAAGATTTATATTTCCAGAAGGGTAAGTACAGGTACATTTTGCTGACTATAATTTAATTCCCACTTACCTAATAGGGTGAAATTGATGTCAATTAGACTGTTTAGAAATTAGATGGGAAAATTGAGAGGTCAGTATGATAGGAAAAGTTTGGTAAGACAATGGTAGCACAAATGATAAGTATGATTTTTATGCTTTTACGAATGAATTGAGGCAGTAAGCAATAGGTCGCATACCTATAGGTTATTCAGAGTGATGGTCTCTGATCAAGCCATGAACCGGAATCACACACACACACAATTATGAATATTCCTTGATATATTTCTTAGAAATTTTATGACGAAAGTCAGTGATAAGACTAAATGTTAGGTGGGTATGGGCACCGGGCGGGTCAAAGGATATGAAATAAAGGTTTGTTCAATCACGTCTAAAAATGATAAAACGTTTATTTGCATAAAAATTTTGTATGAACTTTTACTGAAAGACGGAAGAAACTAGAGTGTAGTACTTGTTTTTTTTTTTTTTTAATATACCTGAGAAACTACGACAGGCCGCTTCTGTGACGCTACACTGTTCTTCGATGTAAAATATGCGGCAAGAATGTGACAATTTGTGAAGTAACTGGCACCTCCAACGTTAGTACCTGACCTAACACAGCTTTTATTATAAGGGTCAGGCTTTTATATAGAAATACAAAGTAGGTACAGAAAAGTTATTACAATCCTTTTCTAGAGGTCAACCGAATTCGGCGCTTTATAGGTGGCGCACAATTCTTTGGGGACTGCTCGTTTTCGTTTAAATAAAGAGAATTTGATCGTACGTACCTTGCGAAGAATTATAATTCCTGTCGCGCCTAAACCGGTACGCGCGGTCGAATTATTTTACCTGTAAACACATTTATTTGTGTAGCGTGCTAATGACTATTATGTTCTGATTAGAGACTTAAATTACAGATAAGCAATGTATACTTCTCGTTAAGATAACATAACTCATATATTATAATACATATTTCTTGACTTTGTTTCGGTATTTTTTCTCAAGGTTAGTCACAGAAAATACTAGTTCATAAAAAAAATATGTAGATCATTTTACTCATTTTATTATTAATCGTTCACATGTTTCAGTCTGAGTCTATACTTATTTATAACTATTGTATCTCTAACGAAATCTCAAATAAGAAGGATAGTCAGAATAAATACTATTTAAGAGTGATATTTTAACTTACTCCACTCTACTTCTTCAATCCTTCTACTCCACGTTACCTTAAATTGCGGTTTATCTTTCTACACGACATTCCAAATTGTTAAGATCTTCAGAAAAACTGAAATTCAAAATGCCTGGATACAATACCAAATTCCTCGAACACTGCTTTTATGTCCAAGCGGTACGATTGTGGAACGCCCTACTAGTCGCAATTAGACGTGCAAAACCACTAACTGTCTTTAAGAGACTGGTAAAGGGACATTACCTGGGAGACATCATTCCATAATCAACTGTTAGTGTAGTCAAGTTCATTCGGTCACAGTATTCAATTTCAGTATGTGTATAATATCTAAGAATTTCGATTATTAATATAAACCAATATTTTACAGAGAGAGAACAGACAGAGTTACTTTCGCATTTATAATATACGTGCTTTAACCCGCGGCTTCGCTCGCATTTAATAAAAAGTATCCTATGTTACTTCTAATACCTCCAAGAATATGTGTACAAAGTTTCATGATGATCGATTAAGTAGTTATCGCGTAAGCGTAACAAACAAACTTACATTCACATTGTAATTATATGAAATATGGAGTATGGATTAATATATATTTACACTGCTTTATTTTCCTTTTCCAAACTATGTATTCTCAAACAACACCAGACACTGCCCTATACGTCTGCCCAACCTCGTTATTTATTTCCACACCACGGTTGCCTGGACGACATTGCCTTTGAGCAGAAATTTTAGTGAAAATTGGTCAAATATAAAAATACGGATTTGATTTAATGATTGTAAGGCTAGCGTTAAGGCAATCAGAAGCTTATAAGTGTAAAATAATAGTGTAAAACTTTAGTAATAATATACCATAGCACATAGGACCATCTTCGACGATTATCTAGTTAACAAATTTTGTTATAAAATAACATGTTAGCACTCTATTTAAGCTAAGTAAGTATGTAGGTATATAAATTACGTACCTACATACATTAACTGTATTATTTCTTTGTCAACACATTACGTTATTAATTGTATTGTGTTCAGTGATTGTTTATTGCTCAGGTAATTAGTTTTTCTTCACACAATGTCAGAAGGTATGGTAAGAAATTCGTTTTAGCAAATAGAACATTAGTTAATTAAAGTGAAGAAGAGCACTGTCGCTTTTATCATTAACACTTCATTGAGGCCCGTATTCACTTTGTATAGTGCGAGTGCAGGTGCATATTGCGGGTGATCGGTGATTGGTGGTAAGTACGTGTGGACCGCGAATTCGCCATCCACGCGTATTTTCTACCAATCAATGATCAACTCACTTCACACCTGCACTCGCACTATACAAAGTAAATATGGGCCTTTACTCACAACGTGAGCTGTCTTGTTTTGTCGATTTCCTTGCTTTAATAAGCTTATAAATACGAAAGTAAGTTTGTTTGTATATATGCCTGCCTATTATACACTTGAAGGATGGAGATAAATTTTAAACAGAAAAATATTGTTGAAAAAGTTGTTTTTTTTTTTTTATGCGAGCAAAGTAGCGGATTATATCTAGAGATTATATAAAATGAAAATGATTTGGTTTATTATGCTTTCAGGCCTTCATTAAGTACTCCACCGAACATCATGAAGCATGCTATAAATGTTGTCGGGGGCATAGAAAAGACTAAATAATTCCCATCCCAAAATATAAACTGTTGGCAAGGGATGTATATTAATTTAAAACGAAATTGTCGAAATTTTTGTAGGTTGCGTAACTTTTTACAGTTATTTCATTTAGAGTAAATTAAATCCCAACAAAAACATTTTCATGTGAAATGTAGCCAAGACGACTGCATATGGCTTAACCCGTGAAAAAGATATCAGATCTCATCTAGAGCCAAGGTTCTGAATCTATACTATTTTTAAAACATCATAATTATCATGAAAGGTTATGTTATCAAAAAAAATATTTAAATTATCTCTTAAACAACGCATTTGCTTATAACAATTTTTTAAACAATGGGCGATAAAAATTATTAAAAATCATTTTTAGGTAGCTTCTGATCATAAGAAAACGGATCAATAATAATAATTATAAAAAAAATGATTTTTCAATGTCTTGCGCAAGACGCAGTACCCGTTTCCGGTCATATTTTCAACCCTCTGGTAATATTATAAATATTGGTCTTACAATTCTGAGAGTTAGATTTTTTTTTAGGAAATTTCCTCCTCTATCTGAATCTTTTTTCAAATTTGAAAAATCTTAATTAGTTTTTGAGGAATTTGTAAAATACTAAACCCCTTTTTGTGTTTTTAGTTAATTGTTAATAACTTTTGCAATTTTTGCAAGCGCAAATTCATTTTTTTCAAAGATCATCTAGATGTCATTCCGAATCGAATGACACCTCAATCTGGGGGCACGGTCGTGCCCCCGCCAAGACGAGCCAAGCGTAGCGCAAGGACACTACCTACCTTTTCTCGAAGCGTTTCGTCGTTTTTTTGAACCCCCATAACTTTGGTTCCCGATATACCAGATCGTTCAAATTTTCAGGATATGATGTTATCAATAGACTAATGAAACGTACAAAGTTTCAATTGCATAGATCTGATAGTTTAGATTTAATTGATACCAATAAAAACACCGATTTCGTCACTGACACACTGATGATCATCAAAACTGTTAGGGTACTTCCTGAAGTGCTAGAAATCTGAAATATGGTATGTAAACTAAGTTTAGTACACAAACAACAACAAAATTCATAAACCTATTACTTTTGCCACCCAACCCCCAAATTTGGGGGGTGAAAGTTTGTATGAGACTTCACAAATGTTTATGCTAGAGGTTTTATTTTTAGTACACAGACTTTTTCGAAAGAAGAAAGAAGATGTACAAGAAATACAGCCCAAGAAAAGAAAAAAAAAGGAAACTTACAAAAAGAAATGAAATCCCACCAAAAACATTATCATGTAAAATGTTGCCAAGACGACTGCATATGGTTTACCCTGTGAAAAAGATATCAGATCTCATGTAGAGCCAAGGTTCTGTATCTGGTATACATTTTTACTGAGATGTAGAGTTTGTGACGTTAGGGTTGGTAGAGTTAGGGCGTGTAGATACAGAACCTTGGCTCTACATGAGATCTGATATCTTTTTCACAGGGTAAACCATATGCAGTCGTCTTGGCAACATTTTACATGAAAATGTTTTTGGTGGGATCACAATTTTTGGAGACTGCTGAAAAAAGTTGACCAAAAAGGCACTTGTTGACTAGACTATTAATCCTGAGTTTTGCTATATTGTAAAACAACTGAATTTGATTTGCGAATCACGTAGGTACAAGCGTTTTATGTTTGCTGTTAGGATAGATTCATTTGGTTGGCAGCACGTGACAAGGTTTAATATGAACTACGACTAAATCATATTAGTCTCTCTAACGTGGCAAAGTGCCTTCAATATGGTATATTCTTGTACACATTCATTAGATCCTTTCAGTATGTCATAGATAACACTTATTACAGCGGTTACCTAATGTTTAGTCGGCGACAATATGTGCTAGGGACTTTTGATGATAAATTATTGTTTGCAATTAATATTCATTCTTAGTGGCATAAGGCGACTAATGCACGTTGCTGGTAGCAATAAGGTTGAAAAATTACAGAACAAACGAATGATGATATGTATTTCTTGTGCGTATTAGAAATTACCTCAGGACAGGATTAGTCCTGTAGTTAATTTCATTCTTTAATCAAATAAATAAAAGCAAAATACTGACAAATACGGACTAGTATTTGGCTTTTTATGGATTTCTGCTATCTGTAAATATGACACTGTTTTTTAAAACGCAATCTCAAGAAACCAAAATGTGGTCATTTTATTGTATAGTCCATGGGTGACAACAGAATCCAACTATTGAACACCGTAGAGTCACAAATGTGATGTCAGCCTTTGGGTGTTATGAGTAGACGTAGGTCATGAAATAGAAGTTCGCGATACCTATATCACAATGCAATGAATAACAGAATAATCGGCATTTGACGATTGGAACATCTAAACGCACGAATATTGCCCAATATGGTGAAACTTTCGTGGTTATATCGTAACGTAGATTTGTTATTCCCGGTTAGTGTCATTGATATAGCTTTGTTATTGTAATGAATCATGGTGCCTGAAAATAACATTATTACTGTTTGAAAGTGAATAATATTGTGAAAATAAAAGACACAAGTACCTACAGTGAAATATCGTTATAACACTATACAAAAGCAATATATATAGAATCCTACTTAGCCTTGATCATTCTATATTAGTAGCCAAACGTAGCTTCACGTATCATCAAAAACTGATAATTTTATGCGACAGCGATGGCTCAAACATGAAATGGTTTTGTTCAATGAAATGAACATTGTTCAATATTAAAATCAGACCACGAAATATACGGTATGAGGAACAAATCTTTGAAGACCTAACCTAAAATCTTGTCGTTTAAATTATTATTTCATAGTTTTGATATTTTTTTATGGTCGGAAGTTCATTTTGCAGATTACTTTGGTGAAACGATGTTCCGAAAAAATGGAATAGAACTAATATTTTTGTATGAAATCGTTAAACTCATCGGGAATGCAGACAATGCTACAACGCAGCATGGTGACCCGTACTATGGCGGCCTAGTAATGCTTCTGCATCATCGGGCTTCCGGTCTCGCACTCACGAACGAAACACGACAGTACACTTAATATAACATCCATTCACAAACAGATTTCTAATATTTTTATTACTTAATTTATTCTTTACTTCCTTCATTTTGCGTTGCCCGGAGTGTACTTCTTGCTAAAGAGGATTAACAACCCATCAGCCTTTAATCAACCTTTGGGTGGTTCAGTGTGGGACAGGGTAGGTGAGTAGGAAAACACTTGTAAGTGAAGTTATGCTATTTATAAACTCTGTTACACTTACAAAATCCTTTGTTACAGGACATAATTTTTTAGCTCTATGGTTTTAATGTTGTGAGCGGTTCAGTATATATTTTACTGTGAAAATTCATACAACAATTCGTATTTGATTTGTAAATAAGAAAGCTACTTTTTACATAATCTTGCATTTTTTCTATTTATCATAAATTAGTAATCGCAAATACATTTGCGAGAAACCAACTTCCAAGGATCCATTTTTACACACATTTAGACTCAAAATACAAGATGCTTCAAGGATAGTCTACATAGTCTACATAGGCTTCCCCCAAGTTTCTCCACAATAACTGGTCCTGTGCTGCCCTCATTCAAAAAATAAATAAATACTATACCTACTCTTTGCGCTGTAGCATGGTGCGAAGTTTATTTGTAGACTAGAACATTCTGGTTAGTTTAATTTAATTTACTACAGAATAGTAAATAAATATCGAAATCATCTGACACACAACATCACCCAGCTTCAAACTAAGCTGAGATTGTACTATGAAAGCTACATTGACTGTTGGGACACTTAAATTATTATTTTTGTAAATACATACATATTTTACATTGAAAACACCAAAAGTCCGAAACAAATATTTGCATTACTTAGGTCGATCCGGGAATCGAACCTGAGACCTCAAAAATATGCTACCACTGTGGTCGAATTTCCATGATATATTTTTTTTAGGTTTCTGCATTCCTTTTCCATATAAACTTCAGAAGCGCCTCCTTTATTCGCATAAATTTTGAAAAAAGGGGTACAAAGTTTTTGAAAGTATAATGACAGATATATTTCTAGAAGTAATAGAAACTTTATGGATTTAACAGAGAGTCTATAAAAATCGAGCTCTCTAAAAACAAAGTGTAATTTATTGTTCATACATCGTAAACTGACTCATGAACTATGAAAGATTCATTGGCCCATCAGTGATATTATCCCATGTGGCGAATGTGCTAATAAAATAATAGCTGGTTTATAGCGTTAACGTAACGTTGGTCATAAAATTGCCAAAAATAGGCCAATCACAAAAGAGGTTCTATACGTATTGGCTTTATCTGAGACAGCCGGTTTGAATGTCGGTCATGAGACCGATTTGCTTTTATTTCCCTCGAATTTTATCTTATGTGGGTCTCTGTTCCGGATGACTGTTTCGTCCTTTTTGCTACATTCTGCTGTAAAATATCAAAGGAAAGGTATTACTGTGTAATGAAAATGTGGATACATGTATTAATATAATATGAAGATAAATGTTCTTTAGATTTTGGTGGTCCTTCATGAATAACGTTTTCATACAAAAATATTAGTTTTATTCAATTTTTTCGGAACATCGTTTCACCAAAGTAATCTGCAAAATGAACTTCCAACTATAAAAATATCAAAACTATGAAATAATCATTTAAATGACAAAATTATATGTTAGATCTTCAAAGATTTATTCCTCAAGCTACGTTTGGCTACTAATATAGAATGATCAAGGCCTAGTAGGATTCTATATATTGCTATTGTATAGTGTTATAACGACATTTCACTGTAGGTACTTTGAAACAGTAATAATTTAATTATCCGGCACCATCATGCATACAATAACAAAGCCAGTTTTGTAGTCCTAATGAAGTGTTATTTCTTCTGTCTATGTACACATGACTTCGCCCTAACATTCTTCACTATCCTCTTTGCACTCTAAGGTTAGCTGGAAGATTACTCATGCTTGAGTTAAGCTCGCCCTTGTACATGTTATTTCCTTGTTGCTTAATGTTTTTTTCCATTTGTGTGCAATAAAGTATAAATAAATAAATAAGCTATATAAATGACACCAACGGGAAATAATAAAAGCACCTTACGAATAACCACGAAAGTTTCACCATGTTGGGCAATATACGTGCGTTTGGATGTTCCAATCGTCAAATGCGGATTATTCAGATAAGTTATGGAATCATGCGTTACTTTGCGGAAATCCATGACATTAAATGCTATGAAATATATTTAGCTTTATTTCCGCGAGACAAATATCCAGGTCTGAAAGCAGGGCACAAATCCCACCGTCATGCATACTCACATGCACATATGGGTATCATGCATATGCACACATACAAAACAAGTGAGAAATAATTAGCAAGCCATGCAACCAAACCTATACTCGACACGTGTTTCGCCCCTCCACGGGGCATCCTCAGGAGATGTTGACTCGTCGAGCGATTGAGCTCGAATGAGCTAGCCGCACCGCTGTCGGCCCTTTATATATTGTATCGACCGTGATTATAGCGTCATCGAAACGGTATATAGAGGGGCGAAACACGTGTCGAGTATAGGTTTGGTTGCATGGCATGCTAATTATTTCTCACTTGTTTTGTATGTGTGTATATGCATGATACCCATATGTGCATGTGAGTATGCATGACGGTGGGATTTGTGCCCTGCTTTCAGACCTGGATATTTGTCTCGCGGAATTAAAGCTAAATATATTTCATAGCATTTAATAGCGGATTATTCAGTTATTCATTGCATTGTGATATAGGTATCGCGAATTCTCTATTTAGTGACATACGTCTACTCATTATACCCAAAGGCTGACATCGCATTTGTCACTCTGCGGTGTTCAATAATTGGATTCTATTGTCACCTATAATCACGCATGGACTATACATCTTATGCTTTCCATCAGGCAGAGTAGAGTCATTTTGGCAGGGCCATACATAAAAAAACTGTAACAAAATAATAAGTTTCCTATATGTATGATGTAAGAATAAAACCCAAGAGGTAGGCCCATAACATTTAGGGCGATTGGAATATCATTTTTGGAAGTGGTATTCGCATTTATGAACCCTAGTGCAGTTCGTATGAGGTGTTGATTTATCTAAACGTTGAATCTGGAATGAAATAGAATGTCAAATATTAATCTTAATCCATGCAATAACTATCCACCTAATGACTAGAGCCCTACAGTGAACTTAAACAATGCTTACTTACTTAAATTATTTATTGTTAAACAAATTTTTATTTGCATGTATTATTTTTAGAGCTTTATCAGTTTAGAGCGGTTGTGAGTTAGAGTTCTTCCTTACATAATGTCTATTAATGTTAAAATAGCAACCCAAAGATTTATAACAAAATATTCTGTGACACAATAACGTTGTGTCCACGAATTATGTGCAGTTTCTTCATAGATCAATAAGAATATAAAATCTGTACAGTTTTATAAACGCAGTAAAATTTTGTGAACTTGATTCGCTTTTCTCTCTCTTTAAACGCTATTCACTATGAATTTTTTTCATAACACAAGTATTTATGACCAAGTAACAGAACATATTTCTCGTCTAGATTGTTAAAAAGGTCTTAGTTTATATGTATTTAAAAGTTCTTTGACTAAAATAAGTAACTCCTTAACATATGTTTTTGTTAAAAGATAACTACATTATATCTAATTGCATTCGGTGAGTTATCTATCCGTATAGAACATTACGTAAACTGACAGGCATCTTTTTTTCGACCGTTATAAAGTCATCATATGTTTTTTAAACGAACATGGCTTTTAAAAGACATATGTGCAAAACGAAATTAATCTGAAACAGCATTCAACAAAAAATATTTCTATAGGTATGGAGATTTTTTATGTTCTGAAAAAATCACACTACAACATTTACCACTCAAAGTTCTGTCGGTAATGGTTTATAACGAGCAGTACTTATTGAAGTTTCCGACTTTATCAGATTCCAGTTTTCATAGTATCGAAAAATTTTTTCGTATTTCCTGCTCCTTAAAACGAGTTTCATAACCCAAAGTTCTTTGGTTTTGACATTTTTGAACTCCTCATTAGAGAAAGGCAAGTTAGGGCAAGGTGATTAATCGACTTGTTCCCTATCCTTGCCGAGTTAATCCTGATTCACTCGAGGATAGTCATTTTATACTTTATATTTTTTCTAAGTAATAGTCTTTTTAATAATTTGGCGAATGACAACCAATACTATGAGTTCCTTTGAGAAATATTTTTTTGGAAAGATCTATGATGTTAATACTATTCACTATTACAGTGTCTAAGCACTTTATTGCAGATAATATTGTGTATTTTGATAAGTAACTTTAACTCTATAATACATTAAAATCACAAGAGGCGGTGATGGACCTTTTAATTATTAGGGTTGCAGTCTCAGGTGAGGGTTAAATTCTTCAAAGATCCGAAAGCATAAAGTAAATGTATGTGAAGCTTAACATTAATACTTAAAAATCTATAAAATTAAACTCAAAGTAATATGAATAAAGGTCTTTCCACCTGTCTGTCATTTTGCATCTTTTTAAGTTTGGGAATACAATTTCTCGGCATTGATAATTTTAAGTTTTAGAAAGTGTTTAATGGGCTGAACGGACTATTACAGTATTTGTATTTATTAAATTATTTCTTAACATTAACAATCCATATGTAATATAAATAGGTCTTTCTATCTGTAATTTTGTATCTTTTAAAGTTTGGGAATACAATTTCTCGGCATTGATAATTTTAAGTTTTAGAAAGTGTTTAATGGGCTGAACGGACTATTACAGTATTAGTAAATAAATAAATAATAAATAAATATTTCGGACATCTAACACACAACGCCATCTAGTCCCAAGATAAGCAGAGCTTGTGTTATGGGGTACTAGACAACTGATACAAATACATATATTTTTTTTTTTTTTGTAAATACATACATATTATACATAGAAAACACCCAAACTCCGAAACAAATATTTGTAGATAATACAAACATTTGGTCCGACCCGGGAATCGAACCCGAGACCTCATGATCAGCAGTCGCACACGCCAACCGCGAGACCAATGAGGCAGTATTAAATTATTCCTTAATATTAACAATCTATATATCTATATATATATAAGAGTAAGGTGACTGACTGACATTCCCAGAGATCAACGCACTTGGAGACTGTCTGTTGCGCAGTATGGGGTCGCGCGTTGTCGTGAAGCAGCTGCTAGAGCTGGGGTTGGAAGCTCTCCCTCATCCGCCATACTCACCAGACCTTGCACCTACCGACTATTACTTTTTCCAAAATTTAGACAACTTTTTAGTGGGTAAAAAATTCAATTTCCGAGAGGCAGTACAAAATGCCTTTGAAGAGTTTGTTGCCTCCCGTCCAGCTGATTTTTACAAAAGGGCATCAATAAACTGCCAATGCGTTGGCGAAGATGCGTCGATTGCATGGATGATTACTTCGAATAACAGAAATAAAAAAGTTTGAAAAAATAAGTACTTTCACTTATTGCATACAAAACGGCAATTTCATAGGTAAAGCCCTATTATAAAAAAAAAAAAAATTACTTGCTGCTGCGGAACCCTTCATGGGCGAGTCCGACTCGCACTTGGCCGCTTTTTTAATTTAGTAGCCTGAAACTTTGTCTTCAGGCTTTTGATTACAAATAAATGAATACTTATATCAGCAAATATGGGAATTCTATTCCTAAAGGGGTTAAAAGAGGGGCGAAAGTGTGTATGAAAGTCAACTTTAATGGACTATTGATTATAAATAAATAAATACGTTTAAAAGCATGAATAAATTATTCATAGATACTTACACAGTTTTAATTAAATACATATAATCAACTTCTACGCGAGCAAGGCCGCGGGCTACAGCTATACTAATATATAAAGGCGAAAGTTTGTGTGTATGTTTGTTACTTCTTCACGCAATAACTACTGAACGGATTTGGATGCAACTTTACAGTAATATATATGCGGGCGAAGCTGCGGGCAACAGCTAGTATATTATAAGTTCTTTAAAACGGGCAAACCAATATCTCTTATTTATCTACAAGCAAATTCATTAAAGAACAATACTGCGAATTTTGAACTTGCAGCCCAAAATCGATCAGAGTGGTGTGCAATAGGATGGGCCTATGTCAAGCACTGGGCAGCAGGCCTATGTGTATCAGTATTTAATAACTATTATTTTGTATGGTATTGTGAATGTAAAGCATTGAGTTACTTTTAAAAGGGTCGCATTATTAGGAGGTGGGTATAAATTACGTTGAGTTAAATAACTTAGGTGTTTTATTGTGCTTACATAAACAAGGACGATATCTACACTGTAAATTTGTATGTAAATGATAAATTCTACTTATAGGAATGGGTTCTGTTGCCTCATATACAAACGAATATTTGAGTAAATAAAACCAACCAACCTTTTATGTCGCCAACGGGATTAAAACTACATTATAATTTTTGAAGGACCCTTGTAAAGTGGTTTATAACCCTTTCAGATTATTCAAATTAATTAATTTGCAAGGGGTTCTATAAGTTCATTGTTTAAAATACATTATAGTACAAACATTTAAGGAGAGGTATATGTCCAGCAGTGGACTGTTAAAGATGTTGATGATGATGATGACGTGCAGCTGAAAAGCTAACCAATTGTTTTTGTATGTTGATATTATAATTTTAGTTACTAACCACTTCACTTATATGAATATATGTACATAAATGCATATAAAGTCCATTCGTTTAATTGTGCTTATTGTTGTGAAACATGAATGCATCAATTCGTACAATTTATGTGCTTACCTAGGTAGTAAAGATCCTCCTAGCCTCTATTAAAACATTTTCAGTTTACACGTTAGAAGAGTTAACAAACACAACAATTCACTACACTACTTTGGCGTAAACTGACAAATCATACTTACTTGTGGGTATACGCCACAGGCGGGTTCTTTGATTTCGTGGCGGCTTCACTTTGAAAAAGCCGAACGTGCGACGGTGGTGCGATCAAAGTGACCGTATCTAAGCAAATGGACTATAAATACATATAAAAAAAAATAAAAAAAATATAAATATAAATTAAATATAAAAAATAAATATAAATAAATATAAATTTAAAAAAATATTTTTTTTTTTCTGGGTGTTTTCTATGTATAATATGTATGTATTTACAAAAAAAAAGTATGTGTATGTATTTATATCAGTTGTTTAGTACCCATAATACAAGCTCTGCTTAGTTTGGGACTAGATGATGTTGTGTGTAAGTTGTGCGAAATATTATTATTATTATTATTATATATGGGCTATTCTATAAGTGAGTTGTCAACCTGGATAAAATAGAGAGAAAACTATAAAATAAGCTGCTCAGCGGTTCTCGTTTTAAAAGTACTATATTACCATGTCTTTTAACTTCTCCCTTTTTATTGTTGCAGATACTCAGTCACTGAGACTGGGTCATGAAAACATTTACGTATCTGCATAAACGTAGTCACCATTCCTAAAAAGCGGCAAAAGGCTCCAAGATGTACGCGGCAACGAAAAGATAAGACAAATTGTAGTCAGGACAGGAGTCCCAAGATGTTTTCCCTTGCTGAAGGCTGTGGTTGCGTCAGCTTCCGTGGAGGCCGCCGACCGCGAGCCCAGGCCGATGATTCTTCATCATGTAGAAGCTCGGAGATTGAGCAGGAAGTTCCTAAGCGGTTGGGAAGGAAAGTTCTCAATGGCGAATGGACAATTAAAGCTTTAGCACCGTTGCTGAGATTTTGGAGGCGGGACGACGTTAGCATGACGAAAGCTGAAAGAAGTAAGTGATATGTTAATTATTTAATACGAAAGGTGCTGTTTACTATCGAAGTTTAAAAAAATTGCATTACTACAATCATCAACAACCCATAATGTCCCACTATTGGACTCGGGTCTCCTCTCAGGAGAGGGTTAAGGCCATACGTCCCCACGCTGGCCGAGTGCGGGTTGGGGACTGGCAAGACAACGTTGTGGCTAGGTAATCCTGCCGTACAATTACTACAATAGCGCTTCAGAATTTAGGTGATAGTCAGTCATGGTTTTTTTGTATAACTTGTTTTTAAACGTTGAAAAGATATGTGAAAGATAAATTTTGAACTCCTTCTGTGAAATACAAGTTAATTTCTTAATTTTTGAAAAAAAAAATAAGTTTACAGCTCATTACAAAGAGTTCCCAAAATAGATCTTTTTTTTTTCTTTTAAAAAGAGAACTCCGGCACTAGGAATAAATCCTGTGTCGCAGGGGACTTTACAAACATACATGAAACGGACACAAAGAACACCCAGACTAAGAACAACAATTTGTGGATCACACAAAGTGTTGTCCTACATGGGATTTGAACCCACGACACTTGGCGAAGTAGGAAACGGCGTGGTGACCGTTAAACCACTAGGCCAAACGTGCAGTCATACCTATATGTTTCAGTCTGTGTATACCTAGGTACTATCTAACATAAGAACATGAATATAATATGAAAGCATAAATTTCAAATCAGTTTTAATCGAATTAGATTATACGACCTCTGGTATAATTGAAACCAGAGGTCGCCTTGTAATCTAAAGTCGATCGTAACTTATATTGATTATGTAAAGCAAAGAAAAAAACACAATTACATAGTATGTTTTCGAAGCATACACACTTTCAAAGATTTATATTTAAGTCATATTTATATCACTACAATCCTTTAAGCTTCTTACAGTTTCAGGACTGTTTATATTTAACGCTGTTTACGTAACACATTTGGGTTTTAGGGTTCCGTATCTCAGAAATGTGTCTGTGTGTAAGCGTGTGCATTTTTTTTTGATATTTTTTGCACTTAGAACTTTGGTTGTGACGTTCTTGACATATAGGATAGTATTTACAGAACTCATAAAGTTAGGTCAGTCTGGGAAAATGGGTACAAATCTTCAAGAATCGATTTCCTAGATTGCTTAGCTTTATTATATAATTTTTTTGCGTGACACTGTATGCGTGGTGATTATTGCTTTATATGTTTGCGAGAATCTTGATTACTGATTTTCAAATTTTCAATCCAATAAACTCGTAATAACAGTAACAATAAAGTGTAAATTTTATTCCACTCCTTCACCCATCTTTTCACCACGTGTGTCGTTATTGAACACCAGATATATTAAATCTTTTACATATACAACGTTTGACAGAAACGTGTTAAGTATATAATATTTTAGAATCGAAAAGTGTTTCAAAAGCTCTTTGTCACATATCAACAATATTTATAGTAATATGATGGTACATATTTACTACACACATCAAAAGTGTCTAGGGATCAAGCATTTTTATGCGGATTTCTTGAGATTGAGATGTGGCTTTGGCCCTGGCCTGCTCAGTCGCCAGACTTGAACCCGATTGAGCATGCATGGGATATGCTACAGAGAAGAGCTCTGCCGAATATGGAGGGTATCCAGTCGCAAGAAGACCTTTTTTTGTTGTTGCAACGAACATGGGCGGCCATTCCACAGCGTGATTTGGATGAACTCATTTTGAGTATGCCAAACCGATTCTTGTGTTGTTAGTGTTCGCGGTAGAAACACGGATTATTAATTGTTTAAGTTACCTAATAAAATTTTAAAGAAAACTGTTATTTCAGTCTTTTTTTCGAACTTTAATGTTAGTGGTTCAAATGTCAAAACTCCCTTTATTAGGAAAATGGCAAATTTCTTTATTAATGCAAAGGTGACTTGGTTTATCGTTACTGTGACAAACGAAAACACTTTATTTGATGAATCCTTAAAGAAAATTTTAATTAATATCAATCAGGAGAAAAGTTATTGCAAAAATATATGTTGATCCCTAGACACATATGTTGATCCCTAGACACTTTTGATGTGTGTACATAGTTTAGATTATTAGAAATAATTGTTCCCAATAGTTTCAAATTTCAACTATTTTAAAAATCTGTAAAAGGTTGAGAAGATTGAAGAGGAATTGGAAAAAACGGTATGTATATAAAAAATAATTGCCTATTTGTAAGGCCCTAACCTAATAATATCTTCAATAGTCTTAACAGCCCACCACAGTCTTTACCGGCCTTGAGAGAGTTTTGGGCTCCTATATCACGCTGGCCAGACGGGTTCGCATGGAGTTTGTGTCAAGGTTACCTTCTCTTTGCCATGCTGTTGTTCTTCTTACGACACCCACGGGATGAATAGGGGATCCGTCACCACATGTCAAAAGGCTTACCATACACAGAGTTGTATATCGGGATTTCACTCTGTTATTGGCATACTATATGACTTAAATGCATTTTGGATTTTTGTTTTAAAAAACTACTCGCATTACTTGGCATCGACAGATCTTGGCAAGTACTATCTTTAATTTATTTCGTAGATTCGGTTACGACAGTAGTGATTACAATAAATCAACATGTTATACGTACATTTTATTTGAATAACACATGTATCGTACATTTGATAAGCTACAATTAAGAATGCTGAATACAAAAGTTTGTTGGGGTATCGGACTCCGGTATCCTCACTCACTCGGTAAAACACAGCGCAAGCGCTGTTTCACACCGGCTTTCTGTGAGGTCGTGGTATCACTCCGGTCGAACCGGCCTATGCGTGCTCTCCCACGGAAGATTACTGATAAACATCCTACTAATATTATAAACACGAAAGTTTGTAAGTATGGATGGATGTTTGTTACTCTTTCACGCAAAAACTACTGAACGGATTTGGATGAAACTTTACAGTAATATAGCTTATACATCAGCATAACACATAGGCTACTATTTGCCGTGATAACCGATGTATACGCGGGTGGAGCCGCGGGCAACAACTAGAACTTATTTATTTCTCAATACATACATGTAATAGATTAATTACACTCAGACACAGCACCAAGGACCGTGCTCATCACACAATATTTAACCTGGGTCGGAACCGAACCACGACCTTCATTAACAGTCAGGGCACTAACCAGTAGGCCAACACGCCAGTCAAAATGTTTTGAATACACGTAACATGTCTGTTGATCATGATCATTGTAACGGCGATCTTATGTGAATAATCACAATATGTATTCACATATTGTGATCCATTAATTGTATCCAGGTCATAAGACCTGGATACAATTAATGGCGTGTATATTTAAGCCGAAAGACTCGAAAAGTTATATTTAACTGTTGTTGACTAAGAATATGTGTGATATGGTTTGTAAATTTGAAATTTACAGTAACAAACGTAGTTGGATTTTTTTTTGGTTGTATCGCATTTGGAACCAGTAAATTGGTATGTAAAATTGTGATATTGTCGTGTATCATTCTTATCTAAACCTCTGACCACGCATATCTAAAACTAATAATCTAATAACTAGCATGTCAGAAGTGAAATGGTGCACTATCGACCTAACCCCCCTAATAACACGACGAATAATTTTTAACTTTAACACATTATTGGCAACCAGTGCGCAACACTTCGAGGAGCTTCTGTCACGAATGGAACGGGTTAGCCATGGGTTTGGACTTAAAATTAATCGCAGCAAGACCAAGGTGATGATTGTAGACCGTGCGGGAAATAATTCGCCTGAAGTGACTCGAATTGCGAATTGCAACGTAGTCCAATCTTATATTTATCTTGGGGCTCTAATTTCAAACAGTGGCGGTTGCATCGATGAGATCAGACGACGTTCAAAAGCGGCGATGGACAAGATGTGGAAAATATGGAGGAATAGGAACATTACTAAAGCCACGAAGATCAGGCTCGTAAAGACGCTTATATTCCCCATATTTCTATACGCGGCTGAAACTTGGACTTTCCGAGATGTGGAAAGGCATAAAATAGACGCTTTGGAAATGTGGTGCTGGAGAAGAATGCTTGGGGTTTCGTGGACCGAATTCCGCACGAACGTCTCGATACTTCAAGAACTCGGTATCAAGCAGCTTCTGTTCTCGACTGTACAATCTCGCATCCTTACGTTCTTCGGACATGTTTCTCGGCGTGGCGATCAATCCATAGAGCGCCTTATCGTTCAAGGAAGAGTGGAAGGCACTAGACCCCGCGGTAGGTCACCTACGCGTTGGACTGACCAGATCAAGTCTGCCGTGGAAAGTTCGGTGAACCAGTGTAGCAGGATGACCTCGAACAGGCAGCAGTGGCGAGGTGTCGTGAAACGCATCACATCTCCTAAAACTACTACTGAATAACGATCACGACCACTCTGTCAAGAGCGTACCGGATGAGAAGAAATTTTAACTGAGCTGGAAATATTTAAAAGAATTACTGGTAATGTGTAATCAATCAGTCCTAAATAACAAATTAACTTTCATATATTCTTCTTCAAGTATTCTTATTATATGTCCGTTTCATAAATTTGTTTGTTTTTTAAGTCCTGCGCGACATAGGGAAATTCCTAATGCGGTAGTTGTCTTTTTAAAGAGAAAGAGAAAGGAAAGGGAAATAAATGAATTAACGATCATTATAATATTATATATAGATTGATAAAAATAATGTATTTGGAACAGTTCTTTATATGGACACATTAATATAGACTGTTAACTCGGTTAACTCTCTGATTTATAAATAAATAATGTGACCTGATTGAATTTTCGTTTCATATATAAAATCGACCCAAGAACTGGGGCAAACTAAATGATCCATTTGACTAGTTTCGGACATTTATATTGTGAAGCTAAAAGCTTTAACACATTTTTAATTAATAAAGAATGAAATGTTTTAACTAGTGAATTATTAAAATATTCCATAACTTTTGCGCGCGGCTTCGCCCGCGTGTATGTCGGATACTGTGGTAATATTTTTTTTTTGTTAATATATAGATTATATAGCCTATGACACACATATAATGTGACTTTCTATTGGTAAAGAATTTTCAAAATCGGTTTATTAGATTTTTTTCAGTCATTATTTCCCTTCCTTTTCACGTTTTTTTTTGGAAAACTCCCATATTAAGAATATGTCCTGTGCCGCGGGAGACTTTACAAATATACATAAAACATACACAAAAAACACCCAAACTCAAAACAACAATTAGAGGATCACACAAAGTGTTGGCCCGTGTGGGGTTTGGACCAACAACACTCAGCGCAGTAGAAAGCGTCGTCAACCGTGCAGTCAACTAACCCCTATATCCTCACACTTTACAATATTAGTGTAGATCAACGTAGCTTTTTTTTTTTTTTTTTTTATGTTTGGCCCGCCAAAATGACTCTACTCTGCCTGATGGAAAGCATAAGCAGAATCCACGAGTGGTGGCCACCATACTCATTGCGAATGCAACAATGCAGCATGGTGACCCACACTATGGCGGCCTAGTGATGCTGCTGCATCTTTTAGTCTAGTCAACAAGTATGGAACTTGTTGACTAGAGTAATTGGGCCTCCGGTCTCGCACTCACCAACGAAACACGACAGCACGAATGCTGTCATTTTACGTTGATTTTCTGTGCGAGGGTAGTACCGCCCCGGTCGAGCCGGCCCAACAGTGCTGAAATCAGCGTGGCTCTACTACCTTTTAAAGTAGCTTTTGATTTCAACAATTATATAGCTTTTTATGATGCAACAATATTCTGTATTTTGAGTAAACAGACTAGGTATATAATTTTAAACAATCTCTCCGTATTTTAATATGGTTCTCATAATATTAATACTTAAACAAATACTTCTATGTTTTCATATTAAAGCTAGACTAATGTAATTTGGATCTCGTTAACTATTAGGTAATAAACATAAAGGTTACACGAGTTATAGTTTTATTCGCATTGTAGCCCGCGGCACTCCCCGCGTGTATGTCGATTATCGCGGTAAAGAATAGCCTATATCCTTCCTCAAGAACCAAGGTATTTCATTGCCAAAATTCATTGAAATCGGTGCAGCGGTTTAGCCGTGAAAGCGTAACAGACAGACAGACTCAGTTACTTTCGAATTCATGATATAGTGTGGATCTTTATTCTTAAGGACCTAAAAAATTAAAAATGTACATGAGCGAATTGACACATTCGAGCTGTTTCTTTTTTTACTGGATAGTTGCTTCTGAATTTGTATTATTTGTATTTAATAGAAAATTATACGTTGTTTAATGAACTAATTGTTTTGAATTATTCAAAACTTAATTATAGATTATTGTGTAAATTATTCTATTGCTGTTAGTGTCTTGTTCATATATTATTTCAAATACATCAGATTGCAATCATTATTTTGGCGATACCGTTCGATGACGACAGTAGTGATGCAGCAATAAAAGTGTGCCTGCATCTTCAGGAGTCACCGGTTTCAAATTCTTAGTGAAATTATTTGTAAGCCTGGAATATATTTATTTAAATATATGTCACACGCCTGTATATCTTCAACTGAATTACAAAATCATTTAAGTTGATATATTTATCTGATGTTGGCATGTATCGTTTTATATAAAAATTCAATACATGATGATTACAGTTTTCTCTAGATTATGTTTATATATTTTTTATTTTTTTATTTACCCTTATAGATTCATAATGTCTGTCTGTCTGTCTGTCCGTCTGTCCGTCCGTATGTCACAGCCACTTTTTTCCGAAACTAAAAGACCTATAATGTTGAAACTTCGTAAGTAGATGTAATCTGTGAACCGCATTAAGATTTTCACACAAAAATAAGAAAAAAACAATAAATTTTGGGGGTCCCTATACATAGAACTGAAACTTATTTTTGTACCAGCAGTCGTCACTGCCACCACTCAATTAAGAAAACAGCAAACTGACAAAACTCGTTTCGTAATGCATTCGTGTCAATAACGCAATGTTGTGAATTAGCGCTGGAATTAACTAATTTGCCATGTAAATTGGCTCGTGTTCAACAAATGAAACTGTATACTAGAATATCGATATATCAAGCGTATGCATGTGTATCTCGAGTAGTTTTATAGCGTGAACTGTTTGCGAAGTGACTTGATCGTAAGTGTTGAATTGGTACGGATTGGTACCAACACAATTACCAGTACTTTCATACCCTTTGTGAATACTTAATTATCAGCATGCAAGGCATCGTATCATATTTTGTATGCGTATTAATTTCTAGTTGAATCGCTAATTGAAGCTACTATTATAATTGGCTTAATTATGACGAATACTGATTCTGGATAAATAAGATTAAGTGCTATTTTGTAATACCCCTAAATGCATTTTAATATGGACTTTTTTAATTTATTTTTCGTTTTACAGACGATAGATTCCGGATCGACTGCCTCTGTGGCGCAGTGGTCGCGTATGCGACTACTGTGCTTGAGGTCTCGGGTTCGATTCCCGGGTCGGACCAATTGTTTGTATGATCTGCAAATATTTGTTTCGGAGTATGGGTGTTTTCTATGTATAATATGTATGTATTTACAAAAAAAAGTATATATTATGTATTTATTTCAGTTGTCTAGTACCTATAACACAAGCTCTGCTTAGCTTGGAACTAGATGGCGTTGTGTGTAAGATGTTCTAAATATTTAATTTTATTATTTATTTTATTGACAACAAATATCAACTATACAATTACAACTATTTCTGGAAAAGGTGTTGATACTTTTAATTCTTAATTGGTTAACGCACGGGCACAATATATACCCATATATATGTATATTCATAATTGAACAAAATAATTGGTAAGTTCTCAGAAGCACAGTATTGATTTGCAGCCGCTAATATCATTTATAAATAACTTGTTATCATATTTTTACTGCTGATTGTGAAGCCAACTTCATATAATATGTTGTTCATACTAACAACTTTCAAAGTACTTTAACTTCCAATGTTAGTAAAATTACTATGTAGCCTAGATTTCCATACAAAGAATAATCGCGTTGCAAAAACTTAATTATAAGATTGGGGACAAGTCTGCACTGACCTTAATAATTAATCAATAAAGCTGTTGATTGCAGCGTATTGCTCTCATGAGTAAATTGCGTTATCAACATTGAAAGGGTTGAACCCCGACAACACTATATGGATATATATATACATATAATATTAATCATGATTATAGGTTCCGTTCAAATTAATTGTAGTTCGACCTAGTTGTCCGAAATTGCAGTTGTTAAATTAGATTGATCGTGTTACTCAGAGCACTTACAAAATATTACTGTCGAAGTTAGTACCCACATTTATCCCTATGGATTGTCAGTATTTATCCTTTTCTATCTTACAAAGAAATGTAATGAAGATAAAAGACAAAGCATTTATGAGGTAAAGAACCCTACATGTCCTGTAGATTGCGCTGAATATTTCATTGACAAGTTCACGGTCATTTATATATTACCGAGAGTAGAGTAAGAACAAAGGCGGCGTCGAGTAGACAATGGGGCTTTTATTATTTTATGTTAGAAGCTGCCAAAATGACTCTACTGTGCCTGATGGAAAACATAAGCAGGTTCCAAGAGTGGTGGTCACCATCCTCATTAAGCATGTGGACAAAATAGCATGGTGTCCCACACTATGACGGCCTAGTAAAATTCTTTTTCACGCCCCACCTAATTGGATCCCGGATTATAGTGGCTAGGATATACGAGTGCTGGTAGTGAGTTCCAATTTAAATGAAGTTGTAGGTATGTAACGTGCTCATTGTGTTTGTAAAGTCAATACTGTGACAACTTGAACTAGGGCTATCACAAGGATAAATACGTTGTAAGGTAATCTATTTACAAAAAAAACTATATAGTGATTACTGTTTAACTGACTTTAGTGAATTTCATAAGAATACAAATAAATAATTTTTTAAGGATTATTATTCTATCTGATTAGTTGTGGAGAGCAAAACTTTCATCCTTTTATGGTTCACCCTCAAAAACGAACTTTCTAAATAGTTATGCAGATTTTAGGGACGCCTTGAGGTTGGAGGCTCTAAAATCTGGAATGAACTTCCGATGTCCTAGGACGTTTAAGAGTAAGGTGAACATACTTTTTTTTTGGAAAATTGTACACAACTCTGTATTTCATTATCGCGTGACAAACTCTTTTTCAAATGCCTTTGTAACTTATGATTGAAAGAAAAATAAAGGAATTGACATAACAACCCTTTTCCTTTGAGCATTAACCGAAAGACAAAAACAATCGAACCTTTGTTGTTGTATTGCAAACAGCCTTTAAAGCCCATATTTATTCTATTGACTTTGTCTATTTATTGTGTCGCCTTTTCTAGGCCGGCAATCGACTAATGGGCTGGAATTATAAAAAATATACGCCATGGTCCATCAAACATTTTGTATATTACATTCAAAGTCAATGTAGTTTTGACCTTGAATGTGAGACCCACAATCATGATAACAATACAATACAGTATGACTTTCCAGTAGATATCAATAGGTTCATTCGTTTTATTGCCGAACTAATTACAAGTAGCTGGAGAAATGTATGTAGTTAACTTAAGCCTACTAAGTTTGGATAAAAATAATACAATACGAATTAATTATTCATGTTCATGTTAGCGCCTTAGAGCAAACTCAACTGCGCCAATAGACTACGGGCCCGTGTCGAAAATTGATGGGTCATGTGAACCACCAGGAAACCTTTTTAGGAAGATACAGGGACATAAAACAATAATATTCATCACTATGCCGTCACTTGTAAGCTGTCCAACTGAGTACTGGTAAACAGGTGGGGGTAGCAACCCTCGATTTTTCTCCCTTGTTACATGATTTTTGTACGGAGTTGCGGAATAATGGATTAGAAGAGGTATTGAAATAGTATGGAAACGATGCCATACAAAAATAGTGCGCCACAAAGTTGGAATGTTTTTGATTTTTCGGAGATTCCCTCGGTCAATTTGGTCATTTGATTTTGTACGGCATCGGTTCCATACAATTTCAATACCTCTTCTAATCCATTATCCCGCAACGCCATACAAAAATCAAGTGACGAGGGAGAGAAATCGAGGGTTGCTACCCCCTTCCCTTCACCAGTTCTTAGTTGGACAGCTTACAACTGACGGCATAGTGCTGAATGTTATTGTTTTATGCCCTTGTATCTTTCTAAAAAGGTCTCCTGGTGGTTCACATGACCCATCAATTTTCGACACGGGCCCGTAGTCTACAAGCCATCGATTCTACACGCCTTCAACTTTTTTTTGGTTTGTCCGTTTTTCTTCGGTATTACTAAAAAAAGCATAATGGAATTCAAGTTTTTAAGAAGTTATATATTTTACTTATCGGTGTAAACAATGGGGTTTCTGGAAAATAATATTAAAAGTCCACATTTTATCAATTGCCATTGAAGACCCATTCACGTTATTAAGCGAACTTAGGCTCGTATTTTAAAAGGCGTCTCAGTCGTGAATCTAGTTTTAAAACTAGTTTTAAGAAGAGATTTTATTATTGAACGTCTCTTGAAACAAGATTCACTGATCATTAATCAAGTGAGTAAAGATCAACGAATCTCTGTCTCTAGCTTATTTTAGAACGATGTTTATGTCAAAATCTCCTCTCAAGAATAGATTTTGACAGATGTGATCTCTGTTTACCTGAGACAAGATCAATCTAGTCTCAAGTGGTAATTTCTAAGGCGTTTTAAGGGAAACGAACATATTTTATGATGATGTTTCTGAATAACAACGAAAAATTTACTTTACCTTACTTTATTTACGAAAGAATTACTTATCATACACATTTCAATTCACTTTGATTAACATTAATTGGTATTCAATACACTTAAAACACATATGTAACCATTTGTTTCAAGTAATATCACCCACAACCTTATGGTTTATGACAAAAATATATTATTATTGTAGATTTAAAAACCAAAACATAGTTTGACACTTCAACATGACAAGTATTGATAACAATTTGAACGTTCCGTTATAGGTAATATCTAGCCATTTTTATTTTAATATTTTTAAAATTTAATTTAGGGCGAGTTGCTTGTTATTATTATGTTTACATTGATAGACTAGCCAATAGTGTATTATATATAAACTAATAACCGATAATATATAAATTATGTTTGTTCAATATATTTTGTTTATTATAACTTAATGCGTGATACGGAACAATAATTTCGATAATGCAAAAACGTCACTGAGAACAGACTGTGAGTTGAGATTAGTTACTGAGACTAGTTTCAGCTGAGTAGAACTTAATACGCATTCTATAATAAGCGTGATGCTTGAGATTTGATTTGAACTTAAAACTCGATACTGATCAGAGTTCAACGGATACTTGAGACGCCTTTTGAAATACGGGCCTTAGTGTATGAAGGCTATAAGAGTTTGATTCATGCCATTTTTCTACGGAACCCTAAAAAGGGATTGATTGTAGCGATGGATTGGGGGAGTATAAGCAGTAATTTGAAGAGGAGTAGACGAGCAAGAGGAGTAAAGAAATAGTAGTAATAGTTACCTGAACAGGTTTTTACTGAAAGGTCCACTTGCAACCTATCTTTTAAAAAATCCATACAAATAATGTTGCCGTGGGAGAGCCAAGCTTCGGCATGAATGGGCCGGCTCGACCGGAGTGATACCACGGCCTCACAGAAAACCGGTGTGAAATTGTGCTTGCGCTGTGTTTCACCGAGTGAGTGAGGATACCGGAGGCCCATACCCCAACCCCTCCCCCTATCTCCCCCCCATCCCCCAAAGGCCGGTAACGCACTTGTGATGCCTCTGGTGTTGCGGGTGTCCATGGGCGGCGGTAATCACTTACCATCAGGCGATACATCTGCTCGTTTGCCGGTCTATTCCATAAAAAAAAAAAAAAATAAAAAAAAATATAAAGTACAAGTACCTATAAAGAAGTAAAATCGTTTTTACTTCTGTTTTAGGCACTTGTGCTATAAAAAACGTAAAAACGGAACAAAATTACATGTTTCGTGTTCGTAAAAATAAAATGTATGTTTTATTGCTTTGTTTTAACCAAAAGTAATTAAAAGTAGCATTTTACATGTTTGCTCGAAGTTTTTAACCTTCTCTCCACAAAATTATTGAGTTGATGTATGTCGTGATACTACTTCAATGGTGTTTATATTTTGTTGTTCAGTCTAACTTTTGATTGAAGTAACATGTGGAACATATGCATTTTTTTTGTTTTACATGGTTATAACTTAACATTTTACTTGCAACATCTCGTAAAATAAACACAACTTAATTTACTTCCATGAACA
This sequence comes from Diaphora mendica, assembly GCA_949125395.1. Lineage (NCBI taxonomy): Eukaryota > Metazoa > Arthropoda > Insecta > Lepidoptera > Erebidae > Diaphora > Diaphora mendica. Next base: position 33,703,325 of record OX421310.1, on the reverse strand, counting down.
TACATACTAGAAACTTTAGTGAAGGTAAAGTTTTAGTTTTCAAAGTAACCTAGATAGACGCCTCAATTTTTTCAACACTGCAGTGTGTTGTATTGTTTCGCTAGGTCGATTTGAGTTGCAAATTATGATCTTCGGCATATAGCATTAACAAGCAACGCCTCCTGTTGATTGATCGACTACGCAACGCAGAATTTGAATTAAGTTCTTCTGAGCTTTTTTTCTTGAAGCTGAGGATCGAACCAAGTGGCGCGCAATTGGAGAGGCCTATGTCCAGCATTGGACTGCGACAGGCTGATGATGAGCTCTTTCTCCTGAATCGGTTGTGGTTGGGTTGAAATCGAATGTTACACGGCTACACTTCAACTTTTTACTCTGAGTTTAGCCATTAGACCCCCACAACCCAGGTTCTAGGCGAAATCGAAGTTCTCCGAAGTAATGATCATATTTTTTGATGGAGTATGGTTTATCTGTTTCTATAGGACTATATGAACGGACCAACCGGCAACCTCAAGTAGGATTGGGCGTGCGTGAGACGATTTCTACATTATTTATGAAAATGGAATTTCTGGCCTTCGGCCTTTATTAAAAAATAAGGATAACATATATTTTTTGTCACGTGGGTGTGTACTGTATGTTAAAATAAGCGAATGGATGTGATCATGAACACTGAACATTCGTAATTTCCAGAAGCATTCTAAGAATGGATTTTAATAATTTCGTGAAACGTACTGAAAGTGGTAGCTCTTATCAAGTTACTGTTACATACTTTAAAAAAATTAAATTGCAAAAGGTTCATCAATGATTCGAATATTAATTTAAATTGTTACTGCTTTAATACGCTACAAATTTATTGCTATCAGTGCTCAGTTTTAATATGTACCTACTATCCGGGAAAATTGTGGTTTGTCTGGTGCCGGTCACATTTTACATACTGGTAAACGCCTATAAATACACGATGGCCTACATGGAAACGATTGTGTTTACCTTATAAAAAAAATATCATTTTACATAGAGTGCTTATCTGACATAGTTGGCGTATTTAGCCGTAACATTTACAAATACCCTAATAACAGTCATAATTGAGTAGAAATAGGCCGAGCTTATTTAGCAGTATTATAATGAATGTGTGCCAAAGATTGCTTGTCAGTCGCAATTCGATCATATATTAATTATTAGTTGTATATTTTTAAGTTATTTATTTCCACGGTAACTTACGGTAATTAAAACTTAAACAGTCGTTATATATATACCGTTAGTGATAAGACTTCCTGACGATATTGACGACGATACTGTGGTACACAAAATACTGATCGACGGTAATCAACGTAAAAAAGTGTTTTCAGATACACTTACGAGTACCTACCTATACTATACTGCGCGGCTATAATTCAATTTTATTTTTACTGAGAGCTACTTACATTATATTTTGTTCCTTACATGATTTATGTATAACTCTATATTTCGATAAGTTATGGAATCAGGCGTTACTTTGCGGCAATCCATGACATTAAATGCTATGAAATATATTTAGCTTTATATACTTTCTATATATATATGAATATAGCTATAGTCACTCCCACTGTCCACGGATAATTGCGCAAAAGAACTCAAAATATTGTATCAAATCGCGACTTCAAACGGTTACACCAAACAAGTTATTGATAATATAATTAAGAAAAAGCAGAATGACCGGGCTCGCTCAGCACTTTATGCATGTACCCCTGAAAGAATTAACAAGAATGTCGGGAGTCTCACTTACATAGGCCCAATTTCAGATGGAATCGCTAATATTCTAAGAAAACACAATGTTTACGTAGCTTTTCGATCGGATCATAACTTGCGTAAACTATGTAACGGTAAAGATAAATTAGAGAATTCAAAAAAATCCGGAGTTTACAAATTATTATGCAATGATTGCACCGGGGTCTATGTGGGTCAGACAGGCCGTAGTTTCGAAATTAGGTACAGGGAACATGTTGCCGCTCACAGGAATGGCCATCCAGATAAATCACATTTCGCAAAACATTTAATAGACACCGGCCACTCCTTGAGCGGCAACAATACCTATAACATTCTGCATGTTTGCGATAAGGGTTTCCGGCTGAGTGTATTGGAACAGTTAGGAATATCAAAACATAACAATTATAATGCATATACACTTTTGAATGACCAAACAAACTTAATTCCATCACCACTTCTAAGTATGATTGCGGGTAGTTCGGCACAGATGTCTTTGTGACATTGTATCGTCAGCGTCATCGAAACGGTATATAAAGGGCCGACAGCGGTGCGACTAACTCATTCGAGCTCAAACGCTCGACGAGTCAACATCTCCTGAGGATGCCCCGTGGAGGGTCGAAACACGTTTGGTTGCATGGCATGCTAATTATTTCTCACTTGTTTTGTATGTGTACATATGCATGATACCCATATGTGCATGTGAGTATGCATGACGGTGGGATTTGTGCCCTGCTTTCAGACCTGGATATTTGTCTCGCGGAATTAAAGCTAAATATATTTCATAGCATTTAATCTATATTTCGATGATAAATGTAATGCTTAATCCTACTTTTTACTAATATTTATGAATGCAAAAGTTCGTGAGGATGTAGGATGTTTGTTACTCTTATACGAATAACCTATAGGACGGATTTATATGAAATTAGCTGACCCAGCGAACTTCGTACCGCCATATTTACATATATGTCTGAGCTTCCCACAGGCAGTGTACAGTCGCAGACAACAAAAAGACTTTTCCTGTTACCTTTATTTTTTCTTTCTAGCAAAAAAAGAATGAATTAAATCCGACTACATGTTATTGAATTACAACTAAGTGCATATTTTGACTTTCATCCCCTCTCTCCAGGAAACCGTGCTGAATTTCGGGATAAAAAGTAACCTATGTCCTACCTCGTAGTATGGACTCTAATCATCCAAGTTTCATTTGAATCCATTCAGTAGTTTCGGCGTGATGCGCGGCCAAGATACAGACAGACGGACAGACAGACAGACAAAAATGAAAAAAATTACAGTTTTGGCGTCAGTATCCATAATACAGAGCCCTCCAAAAAAAAAAATTCAAAATATCTTTAATGTACAGAATTGGACCTGTTACATTTTTATTATAAGTATAGATAGATTTAACAGCAATGTAGTTCATACAACAGAATAACACATAAACTACTATTTACCGTGACATCCGACATACACGCGGGTCGAGTCACGGGAAAAAACTAGTATTTATTCAAAGCGGGAACATCAAAGTTAATAGGTAAAAGGATAAAAGAACAGCTGTAACGGTGTATGTGGACAATGATTTTCCAATAGGCTTCCAGTAGGTAAATATGCACTGGCTCGTCTACTTTTTTTTTCTTACTAGCCTTATCCCAAGATTATTTGGGGTCGGCTACTAGTTCCACCCGGTTTTACCTGAAGAATATCAGTTTTTACACGGAGCGACTGGCATCGGACCTCCGCAACCCTGAGGGTAGAAACCGAATTCTAAGGTTGAAACTAGTGTCAGTATATTTGAGGGCACTGACTTCTCAAATAACGATTGCCATAGATGTTCATGACAACCTGGACCGACGGCTCTCCGACGAACGGGCGTGTGATGTAGTTCACCGCCAAACTGCCATACTCCTGGCTGGCGGTAATAAGAATTTCATAACGAAAAACCCAATACATTACTTTGGCCCGACTCGGGAATCGAACCCGAGACCTCTTGATTGGCAGTCGCATACGCGAACCGCCACACCAACGAGGCAGTCAAAAAGGTCTTCTTTAAAGGTAAAAAAAGTTATTTCAGAAAAGTAACCTCTACAGTTTACGGCCTATTTTCCAGACTTTAGATAAAAACCAAATAAAATAATTTATTGTAATGTCGCAATATATATTTCGATTACTATATTACAGTAAATTTATTTGGTAATTGTGAGTTAACACTTAGATTAATGATAATTACCCCATTTCTGTTACCTTTGCGTAATGCTTTACGCATTATATCGATCTGATGAAGCGTAAAAGTGTACCTAAAAGCAATTTAATTACATTAGTATTAAGTCGCTTTTATGTCGATTACATTTATGACCGCCGCAAATATCAATTCACACACCTCCTTGAATAGTTTTTACTAGTCACAACCTATTTTACGTACAACAAATAATATTATTCTTCCCTATCCCTTTCTTACAACTTTGTTTATTGTTAATTATAATTTTAATCCAGATCTTACTGAAGCTTGGAAGTAGAAAACAAATTTTAAACACTATAGTAGAAACTTTCGGATTTCTCTAGTTTTTTTCTGATTAATTTCGTTGTAGGTTCCAAAGCAGTTTAAATTTTTCCTGGGACTGCCCAAGTGTCATAACTCGGTGTATTCGTGGGTCACTGCTGTTGATCCTGGTGTACAGGAGTTACAGTGGTGGGCGTGTGGGCGGTATTAGTCCCAAATCAGTATTATTAATGAATTTTAAAAGGTTAACGTAATCATCGAAATGATAATAATGATACGTCATGTGGTACATTTTATGAATCGGAGGGTATCTTACCAAAATTTTTGTTTTACACGTGATTGACATGTAGGGAGCAGGATTAATATATTTTAATTAATCTATAGCATTGGAACGACCTTCTTGTGATTAAATATATATGTAAATCTCAGCAAAGTGCTCGCTTTTGTGCAAAATTATACGTTGAGTTGGATTTCAAACTAACACAATTAGTAGCGAATAACGATATTACAGCACTCCGATTTATAATTATACGGAATCCGAATTATCCTGATTCAGAATTTTCTAGATCTCTAAAGATAATTGAAATGACGTTTATTGGCTGACTGCGATTGTAAATATTTTAATTCAATGGCTTAACAGAAGTAGGTAATATTAGCATAGGTGTACAATATTTGATTGCCTCGGTGGCACAGTGGTAGTGTATGCGACTGCTGTCTGGTCGGACAATAAAATATATTTGCAGATCATGCAAACAATATATTTTGTTTCGGACTATGGGTGTTTTGTTTTCAATGTATAATATGTATGTGTTTACAAAAAACAGTGTTATGGATTTATTTCAGTTATCTGTACTTCTTATATCTTTGGGACTAGATGCCGAAATATATACATACAAATTATGGCTATAGTTTTTATGGCTTTCCATTGCACATCTTCGGCCACTTTTAAAATTCAGCTTGAAATGCATTTACAAACATAGCCTTTAGTTCAATGAGCATTTTCAGTCAAAAAGGCTGAAAATCTTCATTCATCAAAAAAAAAAAACAGTTTAACAAAATATATTTTATTTATTTATTTATAATTACATATAAGTGTGTATAACAATTGAGTGTTGGGAGCCTCCTTTTGTAGTTGCTTGTATCAGGGGATCCTACTTTTTCGAAACAAAAATACTAAAACCTGTATTCATACAAGCTACGCTGTCGTTAATTATATCAATTTAAACAAAGAAAAACAAAACATAATGTTGAGTGTTACAGAATAGCAGGATTTTTGTTTATTTAACATATTCACAGATCCTCATATCTTTAGAAATATATTGATTTATGTATTAGCTGACCCGGCGAACTTTGTATCGCCTTATTATTTTTGTGAATATTTTCTAAATTATCGACAAAATATTTTAGTAACCACTCACCGTGGGAGAACCACGCTTCGGCATGAATGGGCTGGCTGATACCACGAGCCGGAGTGATACCACGGCCTCACAGAAAACCGGAGTGAAAAAGTGCTTGCGCTGTGTTTCACCGAGTGAGTGAGGATACCGGAGGCCCATACCCCAATCCCCTAACCCTACCTCCCTCCCATCTCCAAAAGGCCGGCAACGCACTTGTGACGCTTCTGGTGTTGCAGGTGTCCATGGGCGGCGGTAATCGCTTACCCTCAGTCGATACGTCTGCTCGTTTGCCCGCCTATTCCATAAAAAAAGTAAACCCGTGTCAACTTCCCGCAGCACTGCAGTCTATAGAACTAAGGACGGACTTTCATTTTTATTTATATAGATAAGAAAATACGTCATAATGCTTACTACTTTAAAAAAATACAAAGACTGTTTCATATATAAGGCCTTTCACTGTTATTAGATAGATATACTGGCGTACATTTCGATGTTACATTGTAACCACATCTGTCTCCCTAAGTGCTCATATTTTTACAGGATACTTCACTGCGCACTTGGAATACGAACCTATAAATTGTATCTGGAACAGGCATTTGTAGTGTGTTGATATTATGTATGATGCAAATTTATCAAAGACTTTTAGGTTGCAAAGGTGAAGAATGTAACCAACAATATTCTTATTTCTCTAAGGAATGGTGGAATCTACTAAAAAAAAGTATTACCATTACATCTATACCAATATTATAAATTCGGAAGTAACACTGACTGTCTGTCTAAATCTTGGCTTGGAGGAATTTTGATTCCTGAGAACGAACATAGGCTACTTTTTACCGCGGAAAACGACATACACGCTGGTGGAGCCGCGAGAAAAGAAAAGATTTTTACCTTGAATTTTAGTTTTAGTAAATTAGTTAGTCATACTTATCTATAGGCTGCAATAATATGTAATATTGAAGTAAGAACAATAAATCGAGTTATTTTTTCAATATTTTTTTTCCAAATCCTGTTGTGAGAATGCTAAGGGAAGTAAATTCTAGTTAAACCGTATTACGAGTATGCGTCATTGATGTCTAGTTTTGGAGGTATCCAATTAATTATGATTTTTGTGTGATATAATTAAAATACTTTTTATACGAAAGTCTTTGCTCCTGAGATCGAGTTAAAATGTTTAAAAAGTCTCGTTGACGTTCGTCTCGAAATATAGCGAGTGCTGTACCTACTATTACATTTTGACTTGGCACCGACTCCAATCCTATGAATAGGTAGCACATACAAATTAAGTTATTTTATACTTTTTAGTTTTTGAAGTCGGTTTTTTTAAACGAAGTTTTTTTTTATTTTTCGCTTTTTAGTCTTTCTCAAGTCTCTCATCATCATTTCACCTAAATAACCTATAATTCAAGTGATTTGAGGTAAACTATCTGAGGTAAACTCTGATATCGTTACGACCCGTTTTATAAATTATTAGCTGACCCGTGCCCACTTCGTTGGGCGGTAAACATTTTTTTCTCCGACTTACTTTACAAATTCAGCTACCACGAAAAAGTCTTTCTACTTTTCGCGTTATTTTATAGCCTATGTCACTGCCAAATAACGTAGCCTTCTATTGGTAAAATAATTTTCAAAATCGGTTCAGTAGATCCCGAGATTATATATGTAATATTGAAGTAAGAACAATAAATCGAGTTATTTTTTCAATATTTTTTTTCCAAATCCTGTTGTGAGAATGCTAAGGGAAGTAAATTCTAGTTAAACCGTATTACGAGTATGCGTCATTGATGTCTAGTTTTGGAGGTATCCAATTAATTATGATTTTTGTGTGATATAATTAAAATACTTTTTATACGAAAGTCTTTGCTCCTGAGATCGAGTTAAAATGTTTAAAAAGTCTCGTTGACGTTCGTCTCGAAATATAGCGAGTGCTGTACCTACTATTACATTTTGACTTGGCACCGACTCCAATCCTATGAATAGGTAGCACATACAAATTAAGTTATTTTATACTTTTTAGTTTTTGAAGTCGGTTTTTTTAAACGAAGTTTTTTTTTATTTTTCGCTTTTTAGTCTTTCTCAAGTCTCTCATCATCATTTCACCTAAATAACCTATAATTCAAGTGATTTGAGGTAAACTATCTGAGGTAAACTCTGATATCGTTACGACCCGTTTTATAAATTATTAGCTGACCCGTGCCCACTTCGTTGGGCGGTAAACATTTTTTTCTCCGACTTACTTTACAAATTCAGCTACCACGAAAAAGTCTTTCTACTTTTCGCGTTATTTTATAGCCTATGTCACTGCCAAATAACGTAGCCTTCTATTGGTAAAATAATTTTCAAAATCGGTTCAGTAGATCCCGAGATTACCCCTTACAATTTAACAAATATACAAACACACAAACTTTACTTCTTTATAATATTATATAGTATATTAGTATAGATAAAAATTAAGTGATGTCTACAGAATATGAAGGCATGCAGACAATTGTTTTAACTTCATTGCAGGCGCTTACGTAAATTTGAGGGTTTCCTTCGAATTCCTTAGGATCCCATCATCAGATCCTGATATGGTGGCCATGGGACCACATGGGGAGCATATCCTTTCAAATACAAAAATAATTTTCAAAAACGGTCCACAAATTGCCGGAGTAATCCGTGTACATACATAAAAAAAAAAAAAAAAAAACCGTGAAATTGAGAACCTCCTCCTTTTGGAAGTCGGTAAAAAATACATTGATTTCGGTAAGTTATGCGAGCATAAGTGCAACAGTAAGCTGTTGCGAGGTTTTTCTGCAGTGCTAATGTTTGTTATTCGATAAGTATATGAAAGAAGATTGATGTTGGCTAGAATCTTATGTTATAAGAATAAGTATTTATTTCCGTTTGGCAAATATAACCATTTTCTCTCAATACATTGACGTCATGTCACGTTTACGCATTACTTAACTCTCCGAATTCTATCAAACAGGACTAAAGAAAAATAAATTGTGTGGGAACTGTTCTGCATTGCACCTTTATAAATGTTTCTCTAGCTACCCACTTGGCTAAGTAGGTACCTACATGGTTTCTCACTATGTGCAAGTGGACATAATGTAGTTACGCGCACATACTCCTTGAAGGCTGGGTCACTACAACTAATGGGTCCGAAAGGACATTCAAAAAATATTTCTGATTCTTTTCAAAGGACGAGATTTTCATATATTATAATTTCTTTCTATTTTTTTATAATTATAAGTTCTTAACTATTTGAAACTATTAAAGAACATGCATATTTGCCTATTTATTAAAAGAACATTTATTTTCTATACGTAATTCTTTTACAGGTAGGTTATAATTATTGGGTTTATAATTATCCTGACTAACATTCTAAAGGCAATTGTATGTTTATTTATTTGTTACATTTTATATTACTGGCTAGTTTTCGTTTTAGATAAGGGCTAGCAAAAGTATAGTACTTTTACAAATATTTTTTTCAAGACAGTTTTTCTTGTGTGGAATGCCAATATACGATGGTATGATACTGCCACTTTGTTAGTTTCTTCAACCTTCTACTTAAGTGAAGACATGACTTAAATTATAAATAACTCGAGTAGGTCACCTTCGTCGGGAACACAAAGTTAGGTTAAATGTAGGTAGCATTCCCTTACAGTAGAATACCAGATTACATAGCCCTATGAAAATAGCTCATGTAGATAGGTGTTTTGTTAGGTATAACTTTCTTTATTACTTTTCCCATTTTCCTTTCATTTGCACAGATAGCGTAGTGGTTTAAGCGATCGCTACGCCGTTGTCTACTGCACTTTGTGTGTTCCACAAATTATTATATTGTCTGTTTCATTTATGTAAAGTCCCCGCGCCACAGCATTTACTCCTAATGCGGGTGAGAGAGTCGTGCTTCGGCACAAATTGCCAGCCTCGACCGGAGTTGTATTATGATCTAAGGCAAAACCGGTGTTAAGCATTTTTCTCGCTGTCCCTCTACCTTATTTAGGAGGTGGTGACTTAAAGGGTGGCATACTGTTCTCTCACCTCTTGACTTGCACCAGGGGGGTTTCACTTCTCAGTTTAGGTATGTTCCGCCGAACGTTCCTCCCGGGAACGGACCTAGTAGTTCCTGCCGGACTACGGCAATGATTGCCACTCGACGCTCGGCTCGCACGCTAGCCGCGTCGCGCGTAAACAAGTTGAATATTACGTGCACTTACTGCGAATAATTACAATTTTACCAAATAAAACGATCAAATATGGACCAAATTTAAATAGGACGATTCGGGAAGCACCAGCTTTCAAATAAAAAAAATCATCAAAATCGGTTCTCCCAGTCGAAAGTTGTAAGGTAACAAACATAAAAAAAATACAGTCGAATTGAGAACCTCCTACTTTTTTTGAAGTAATTGACTTCGAAACGAACTAATTATTATGTTTGTTGTTAGTTAGCAATAAAATAATTTAATTAGTTGCTTAGAAACTATGCTAAGACAGACATGCAAAAAAAAATTAGAAGGAACCTAAAAAACTATTTATTAGATTCACTATAATAAGTTTTTGTTGTACCTACCTTTAAAAGTTTAAATATATATATATATATATATGTCGGAGACACAGGAATAAACGAGAACATGAATGACAGATACAGCAAATCTGGACCAAAGCCAAACACTAATCACTACTAAACGGATACGAATCAACCTAAACACCATCAGCAACCCCCACGAGGGGGTTGGGGCAACGCTCACTCCACCGCGGTGCCCTGTGGAATTCGCCACCTAGGCTAGTAATTCCCCCACTGATAAATATAGCCTCGTACACACGATATAAAACACAGAGATATCGACTCCTGGAACCGTTCGATAGTGGCAAATGTTTGTAACACTCTTATTATTCGGATACCCTCATTCCGACACGGCCGTCCTGACGTATTACACGTCCTCGTGTGATGTTGAAGGCATCATCATCATCATCGTTATCCGCAGAAAAGAAAGACATATTTTTGTATTGTTCGGCCACTCCTGACTAAGGACATTGGGTACATTATTACATTTTATCTTCTGTGGAACAACTTCATTTAGGACATTCTCACAAAATAATAGGCTTTTCGTTATCAAATCTGAATGCTAATAGACTTCTCGCTACATACTAAATTAATAACACCAGTAAGTAGTATAGCAACAGTCACCTCACCGTTGATCGCGTTACACATTTTTGGATTATTAACAATATCTAGATGGCCTCTTATTCTACCAATTTCACTTTTCAATGGCCACCTCGCCTTTCAGTGGCCACCTCGCCTTTCAGTGGCCACCTCGCCTTTCAGTGGCCACCTCGCCTTTCAATGGCCACCTCGCCTTTCAATGGCCACCTCGCCTTTCACAAAACTTAACTAAACTTTAACAACCACCACGCTGTTAGGATATCTCATAGTCTCATTATAGAGACTACTCGCTACACAATTACAACGCAATTTCATTCCATTGCATCAGCATTAATTAACCTTGATTATCATCATCAACATCAATAGGGACTTGATCTACTAGGATTTTCCTCACTATTATCAAAGCCAGACAAATCTACCTCCTCGGGTATAACACTTAAAGGAGACTCTCGTGTGCGATCGCGAGCGCATTTATAGGTTCTGTTACCAGTTAAAGATTTCAAAGCATAACGATCGCCGTCGAGCAACTCTACAATTTTAAACGGTCCTTTATATTTAGGATCTAACTTTGTCTAATTTCTTTCTTCATTTTGAATTAAAACTAAGTCACGGAGATTGAACTTTACTAATTTACCCTTTTTCCTATCAATTGTCACATACGTGAGGCAATTCCACACAGACCACGGCTTGCCTTATGTTTATTGAACTTAACTTTCTCCGAAGAAGCGTTAGCTTCTATTGCTCGTGTCGATTGCCTAGAAATCCATCTGACAGAACTTGTCTTATTAAAGAGCACTCAGCACAAAATAAAAATAATACGACCCACCGGATTGTTGGAGTTGTCCGTACATACCGGTTACTTCCCAGTTACCGATGCGTTGCTTTTACTACCGCACGCTGCCGCTGTTGTAGGCCGCACGTTTCACAAACCGTTCGTACGCGAATGGCTATACCGACACTTTGACACTATGTGCCCGATCTCGCTTACAAAAATTTAACAAATGGCACCTCGTACGATTTTCGAGTGGAGGGTAATTCGACCGCTCGCTGCGACCGACGATCCGTTACACTCTCAAACATTCTGGGCAAATGAGATTCAGATCCCACTTCTGATGTCAGAGACAGAGGAATAAACGAGAACATGAATGACAGATACAGCCAATCTGGACCAAAGCCAAACACTAATCACTACTAAACGGATACGAATCAACCTAAACACCATCAGCAACCCCCACGAGGGGGTTGGGGCAACGCTCACTCCACCGCGGTACCCTGTGGAATTTGCCACCTAGGCTAGTAATTCCCCCACTGATAAATATAGCCTCGTACACACGATATAAAACACAGAGATACCGACTCATGGAACCGTTCGATAGTGGCAAATGTTTGTAACACTTTTATTATTCGGATACCCTCATTCCGACATATATATATATAATAAATATATATCAAAATACTATTTTATAAGTCTATAATTTTAAGGGCTTTTAATGAGCTTTGTAACCAGGACATATAGATTCATTCTCTATGAGTGTCTCAAAGGTGCAAGAGTGACTGAGCCTTAAGTTTTTAAAAATTAAAGTAATAACAATAAAGACAAAAATTGTTTTTGCTGTCGCTCACGTCTTTATGTTTAGCATACCATTACAGGCGAGGACTTGTAATTGGCTCACTGTTATCTACTTGATTGCAAATGTTATTATGTTAGCTGTAAGTCCTCCATAACATAAATAAAAAAAAATACTTCATAATTGTACGGAGACTCGATCCCCCAGTCAAACCATCAACCAGGTTTTAGGAGACAAGATTGTAATTCAGTTCGTTTTTATCTGTGTATTAAATAAATAAAAGAGAAATAAATGAATAAAGTCAATAAAAAATCACGTAGGTAACTAGTACGAGTAGTACTCGTACGTTACGTTTGTCATGTTTGTTAAAATATTGTTACTTAATTTGTTACTAAAAGGTGTTATCTTTATTGATTTATTTTAATATATTTACCTAAATGTACTGCAAGGAACCCTGGGCTCTTGCTGTAAATTGAGCGGTGTCTAACGGACTATGAACACTCGGGTCACACTACAAGATCCAATTTCGCGTGCAAGGTGACAGAGTTAAAAACGTTTTATGCCTAAACTTGACTTTTGTTCGAGAGTGCAACTTCTGTAAGTTAGTACTATTAGTTATTCTGTGCTTGCACCGGTCGGCAGTAGTCACCATTAGGTGACTCGTCGTCTCGTTTGCCCAAACCATAAGAAGCTTAATGCCATCGAGTAGTTTTATCGATCCAGGGCTTAAGCTTGTGTTGTATTGAAAAACATGAAACGTGGACTTTGCACTAAGTTATTCGGCAATATCGGATAACGCAGATGGATGAATGTACTAAACTTTTTATATGACATCAAAAGTTGTAATAGCCTCTGTGATGTTTTACGATTATAAGCATTTTTACTGTACATAATATCGTCAAAGTTTGTTTCAGTAGAAGATGGTACGTTTCAGTAGACGTGTTGGATATAATAATAATAAATAAATATTTCGGACATTTAACACACAACTCCATCATGTCCCAAGCAAAGCATAGCTTGTGTTATGGGTATGGGACTAATTCCGCCCACACGCCCACCACTTTAACTCCTGTACACCAGGATCAACAGCAGTGACCCACAAACACACCGAGTTATGACACAACTATGTTTGATTACTATAGTATGTATGGCAGAATCGCCTAAACTCACTTAAATTCACCGCAGTTGACATAAGATCCCCATAGTGTACCGCCTCAGATGTCATTTGTAAGCTATTTACCATTATGTTACGTTCAGTGTACCAAAGACTACATTCCCAGAGGATATTATGAGTCGACTATGTGTTATGGGTACTAGACAACTGATATAAATACATATATACTTTTCTAATATTACAATTATGCTTAGCCTTTAATTTGATATCTAAAAGTGCGAGCCACATAAGGAAGAATGGGCAGGTATTTTTTTAAAATGGGACTAATCCCGCCTACACGCCCACCACTGTAACTCCTGTAGACCAGGATCAACACCAGTGACCCATGAACACACCGATATGACACTCGGGAAGTCCCAGGAAAATTTGTCTTGGAACCCGCAACGAAATTAATCAGAAGAAAAACTGGAGGAGTTGGAAATATAATAAGTCCACAACGTATAGTATCTGACAAAGGGTGTTAGAGAAACGCTATTTATAACGTGTTCTAGTGACGTATATGTCTATGGACTTACTTATACCCAAGGTACGATTTCATGTAGATGATTGATAATAATTAATACAACAAGTCTCGCTAGTCTATTGAATCTAGCTGCAATAGAACACCTAGCATGCGTAGAAAATCGTATTTTGTATTACAGTTCCGAGAATGTGTATACAAACACAATAAGGTTAGTTTGAAATTGTTCTAATACCGAATACTACGAAAGTTCGAAAATTTTCCTTAACCACTTTTACCATTATTCCTTCTACCTGTCATTCCCCCGTGTAAGCAGATAAAAATGGTTGGATGAGCTCAGTTTTCAAGCGAACGTTAACATTATGTGAAATAATAAAGTGTTTTCTTACAATAGGCACTGTTATCACCATACGGGTATTCCAAAATTATATTTATAGCAGATGTAAAGGTTTGTAGAACGACCTTTTACATAATACAAAGTGTACCGAAAGTAACAATGAATACCAGATGTATGAACTAATAAATCTGTACAATATAATAAAGTACTAATTTGGTATTAGTACTTGATGTACCAAGTTGGTTTTTTTGGTTACTTAAGAAAAAACGATATAGGTGCGATAGAAGTCATTAAGAGATATAGTTGTTTAGCACTTTCATCCCTGGATATCCATAAGTCGAGTGGCCCTGATGGAATCCCTCCTATAGTGTTGAAGATGTGCGCTCCAGAGTTGGCATCAGTCCTAACGCGTATTTTTCGGCTCTCCTACTCTTCTTGCGTAGTCCCGACATCATGGAACGCAGCATTGGTCCACCGGATCCCTAAAAAAGACGATCGCTCTAATGCGTCCAACTACAGGCCGATAGCCATAACTTCCCTCTTCTCGAAAATAATGGAGTCAATTATCAACCATCAACTCCTGTGGTATCTAGAAGGTCATCAGTTGCTTAGCAGTACGGCTTTCGTAAAGGTCGATTAGCTGGTGATCTTCTAGTATACCTGACACATCGCTGGGCACAGGCGATTGAGACTAAGGGGGCAATGTCCAAACTAACTTGGCAGTTAGTTTGGACATTGCGAAGGCCTTCGATCGGGTCTGGCACAAAGGGCTTCTTTCGAAGCTCTCTTCCTATGGGCTTCCCGAGAAATTATGCGATTGGGTCACTAGCTTTTTAGCAGATAGAAGCATAAAGGTCATAGTCGACGGTGAATACTCTGACTC
This sequence comes from Diaphora mendica, assembly GCA_949125395.1. Taxonomy (NCBI): domain Eukaryota; kingdom Metazoa; phylum Arthropoda; class Insecta; order Lepidoptera; family Erebidae; genus Diaphora; species Diaphora mendica. Next base: position 33,688,120 of record OX421310.1, on the reverse strand, counting down.
CATATCTGTAAATGCTGATATCCCACAAGGCTGTGTGCTATCGCCTACTCTGTTCCTCCTCCATATCAATGACAGGCTGCAAGTTAGCGGCATTCATTGTTATGCGGATGACAGCACGGATGATACACCGGCCGCGCTAATATTCCTCGGGAAAACGTCATTGAGAGTCGAAACAAACTTGTGTCTGAAGTTGAGACCTCCTTGGATTAGGTCTCAGATTGGGGTAAACCTAATTTAGTCCAATTCAACCCCACAAATACACAAATTAGCACTTTCACCGCTAAAAAACTGGCGTGGGTCGTATGTCCTCGTTTTGCAGACACTCCCTATCTGCCTCAGCCAATATCGGAATTCCTGGTGTCGACATTTCGAGCGAAGTCCAGATTCGTGGCCATTTGGAGAGTAAGGCCTCGAAGAAGCTTGGCGTGCTTAACAGATCGAGACAGTATTTCACTCCGGCGCACTGCCTTTCGCTTTATAAGGCGCAGGTTCGGCCTCACATGGAATACTGTCCTCATCTTTGCACCCCGATACCAGCTCCTCCCTCTGGACTGCATTCAACGGAGAGCGACTCGAATCGTCGATTGCCAGGAACTTTCAATTCGGCTCTGGCGCTGCGTAGAGATGTGGTTTCGCTGTGCATGTTCTACCGCATTAAGTATGGGGAGTGCTCCGAGGAATTGTTCGAACTGATCTCTGCCGCCTCTTTCCGCCATCGTCCCACGCGACAGAACTTGGTTGGATGGTAGTCCACTACTGTGCGCTTCTCAAGAAACTTTCTGCCTCGCACAATAAAACTGTGGAATGAACTGTCGCCTGCGGTATTCCCGGACCAATACGACCTTCAAACCTTCAAGAAAAGAGCGTTCTCCTTCTTAAAAGGCCGGCAACGCACTTGTGACGCCTCTAGTGTTGCGGGTGTCCATGGGCGGCGGTAATCGCTTACCATCAGGCGATACGTCCGCTCGTTTGCCCACTATTCCATAAAACTAAAAGTTTAATATCAGTAAAATATATTTATCCACAATCGGTGGCCCTAGTTTTTTTCTGTCCGGAATTCTCCCCTCAAAAATACCACCCGCTAGTACTTAATTATGTCGGACTTGAACCTACCGAAACCGCACACCGTCTCGGGTACTAGTAGCTGGGAAACCAGGTGCATAAAACTACTACGAGAGTGGCTTATCTCGAGATAACAGGCTTTTATAGGCTACTAACTACTTGCAGTGTTTTAGTAGGCGGGTAATATAGCAGGAATGTATAGCATTTATTCGTAGTAGTAATAAACCAATGATCAAATAAGGATCAGTACCCACTAGATTTGTATAATAAATACTCAAGCGTGTTTCCCTCCCACTATGATGTCCCTTAAGCGAGGCATGAGAAAGCATCTCAATAGGCTGCTACAGTTGTCCACATTCTTAATTAGGATGGTGACCTCTTGGATTCTAAAAACTATTATATTTCTGCAACTATTACATAAAAAACTAGCTTTTACACGCGGCTTCGCTCACGCAGACTTTCATCCCCTGATTTACCCTCTTAGGGGTGGAATTTCAAAAATTCCTTTCTTAGTGCTCACTTACGTTATATAAAGAACCTACATGCAAAATTTCAGGATTCTAGGTTCAGCGGTTTGGGCTGTGCGTTAATCTTTGGGTATGTCAGTCAGTCAGTCAGTCACATTACTCTTTTATATATATAGATAGATAGATAATTATAATAACTCGTTAGTGTAAAAGATGAAAATGTAATTCAAAAGAGCAGTCCCCTCGTTCTGATTATGCTATAACCAAACCCGTCGTTGGAACGCAGTTCGATACAAATGCCGTGGAAATTGGATTTAGGAATTTGCATTTCCGAATATCGAATATATGTGTCCGGAATGGTGGCAGCTACTAGCATTGAAGATGTCTACCCAAATGAGAGCACGAGGGAAATATATTTATATGACTTCGAATACGTGTTTATAATAAAACTAAAAATTTACTTGACAAATCATTTATTGACACATTTGAAAGACTAGGTTAATAAGGCATGAGTCAAATGTCTTACTCGATTTTTTTTCTTTTTATAGGCAAAGCAACAATTTAAATACAATTTAAGGACTTTTTATAATATTTTTTAAGTTAATGTATACAACCACCAGGTTATATCAAAGTTGTAAATGCTAGTAAACTAGTATTTTTTAAATTACGATACTCTTATAAAACGGGCTAACATTATGAACTTACTTCTAGAGTAAACAACTTGGTGAAGAGTAGACTATATGCAAAACATATTGTTGAACAAGTTTAAAGAGGTTATAAAAGTATTTGTTATAGAACAATTTCTTCTGTTATTATTACTTTTTAAGTAAATACTGACTTTATTTTAATACTAGCTGAAGCTACTTTTTTAGGCTAAGCTAGTCTAGAGCCTAAGAAGCCTAAGTTACTCCTTAGATCAGCTACCTACCAGTGAAAGTCCCGTCAGAATCGGTTCACCCGTTCCAGAGATTAGCCGGAATAAACAGACAGACAGACTGACAGACAAAAATCGTAAAAATGTGATTTTGGTGTATGTACCGTGTATACATACATACGGATTTAGTAAAAAGCGGTTATTTTAATATTACATACAGACACTCCAATTTTATTTATTTGTATAGATTTATTACAGTTGCAAGATATTATTTTTCGCAATTCGAATTAGAGTATAAATATAACATTCTAAATAAGTATTAATAGAGTCAAAGAAATTATAACTCTCAATTATTGAATTGATAAATCTAGTTGAGACAGTATTCTTCCCATGATAAGAAAACTCGTTTGTCAAACAGTGATCATAAGAAAAACCCTTACCAGTCATTGAAGTAAATCATCAAGAGAGTTACGGAAAGCGTAACATTTTAAACAATTTAATAATAGATTTAGTATGAACATCTAAGAGAGGAAACTCTGTTAGCACCGGAAACTGCACTCGTGTGAATCAATGTAAAGGAATGTTGCTGACGTACATTTACGCACTAAAATAATGTTTATGACTTTGTAAAAGAGACAAAATTAAGTTACTTTTCTTTCTTCTTAAAATGCCTTTCTGACAAGCGAACGTTGACAGTCAGCTCTGTGTATTCTTACTCCATTTTCGCGAGGCAAAATAGATCGATAGCACCTAACACGACTGCACGTTTGGCCTAGTGGTTTAACGGTCACCACGCCGTTTCCTACTTCGCTAAGTGTCGCGGGTTCAAATCCCACGTAGGACAACACTTTGTGTGATCCACAAATTGCTGTTCTGAGTCTGGGTGTTCTTTGTGTCCGTTTCATGTATGTTTGTAAAGTCCCCCGCGACACAGGATTTATTCCTAGTGCTAGTCTTTTATACAAAAAAAAACAACAATTAGCGACCTAATCCCGGATGCTGAGTAGCCACGACTTTCCAGTTTCCTTACCCAAGTGCAAAATAATGTTTCGCGTTGATTCTCTTTTTAGAATTAGTAACGCCTCCATTGTCCTGTTTTATTTAACCGACTTCTAAAAGGAAGAGGTTCTCAATTTCATGGTTTTTTTTTTATGTATGTACATCGATTACTCCGTCAATTGTGGACCGATTTTGAAAATTCTTTTTGTATTCGAAAGGGTATGCTCCCCATGTAGTCCAATGGCCACCATATCAGGACCTGATGATGGGATCCTAAGGAAATCGAAGGAAACCCTCAAATTTACGTGAGCGCCTGCAATGAAGTTACGAGCAATTGTCTGCATGCCTTCATATTCTGTAGACATCATTAATTTTTAAATGAAATGATGATGAGAGACTTGGGAAAGACTAAAAATAATAATAGGTACCGCACTCGCCGCGCGTGACCTTGAGCGGGACAGCTGCTCTTCGCGTTGAACAAAACAACCGAAGCGTCGGTGACGTCGTTGACGTTCGTCTCGAAATATAGCGAGTGTGGTACCTACTATTACATTTGGCTTGGCACTGACTTCAAACCTATGGATAGGTAGCACATACAAATTAAGTTATTTTATACTTTTTAGTTTTTGAAGTAGGTTTTTTTAAACGAAGTTTTTTTTTATTGGCTAACACTTTATTTTGATCACGTGACTTAGCGTTGAGAGACGGCATTGTCATATATTTGATAGGTCACAAACAACCACAAAAACAATACAAAATTCTCATTGCAATGAATTTCTGCAATAGTTTGCTTTGAAAAATTATAAATTATTACGCACAACTTGATGGGCAGTGAGGTAAAATATTTAAATTCCATTTTTACGATATTCTTGAAATAAGTAAATATCTTTTTTTAAATGGGTTAGCAAAGTAGAAAAATTATATTTTTAATTTATAAGTAAACTAGCTTTTGCCCGCGGCTTCGCCCGCGTTTATCTCGGTTATCGCTGCAAAAAGTAAACTTCCTCAGGAATCAAAGTATCTTCATGCCAAATTTCATTTTATTCGGTGTAATAGTTTAGCCGCGAAAGCGTGACAGACGGACAGACAGATTTACTTTCGAATTTGTGATATTGGTATGGATTATAAGATTGAACTCATGCTTTAAAAGGTGTTTACAATGAGAAAATACATTACTAATTAACGAAGTCCCTTAAGAGTAGCCATGTGTATTTATGATTATGTTGCGAGTTTAGTTGAACATTATTTAAGTACACTCGGTTTGTAACTTAAGTAGTTTTGGAACTACTGACAGTGTTAATTATGTTTTGTTACTGCAAACATATTTGTAGCGAACAAAACTTAACCTTAATGGTGTAACTACTTATACTCTTTGCGCTGTAGCATGGTGCGTGGTGGTTTAATTTAATTTACTTTAATTTACTACAGTTATTAATTAATTATTGCGAATATGGTACAGCTGAAATACTAATTCATAATTTGTAAATCGCGGCAACTTTCAAGAGTGAAATGAAATGTTACTGAACCATGCCACGCACCATGCTACAGCGCAAAGAGTATAGTGTCTGTAGTACAGTGAGAAACACGAGGCATGCGAAGTAGGTATCACTTGTTTGTAAATACAGTTTTGAAAAACTAAAAAACACGGTCACAAAAGTTGGTTCTAGGTAAATTAACAAACAAACATATAAGTGAAGCTAAAAAAGTAAAACGTTTAATATATTATATTTTGGTACTTTATGAAATTAAGATTGAGTTTTGAAGTAAGCTAAGCTCTGCTTATTTTACCCTTTTATAAATTTTCTGTTTTGAATTTACAAGTTGGAAAAAAATGCCTACTTTTTGGTACACAGTCTTTTCTACAGCAGATATTTAAGTCTTTATATCTACTGATAAATACTGCATAATTATAGACGTCCAAGTATTGCTTAAACTTATAGTATAAATCACTAACCGATAAGCTAGTTGAAATCGAAAAAAAATAAGTACGTAATCTTCAATAATTTGAGCGTGTCTAAGAAATCCCTATTATCTGTGGTTATTTTCCACATCGCTTCGCAATATTAAAAGAGCGTAGTTACGCCTTCACAGCTGTTTCTTTACCCACACTGGCTTTATATTTCAAGTTGAGAATATTAACTGAAAAGAAGAATTCGCACGCACGCAATTGAATACTTTATTATTTAGTTATTAAATTGCGAAAAGCTTACGTTTAAATGAGATTAGAAAATAAGGACTGCGTCAGAAGAAGGGGAACGTTTTACGTAACTAATAAATGTAATAACGTCGTTGACGAATGAGTCCTTTAAAATAGAATGTGTGGCTTATCTCATACTTTTTTATTTATCAAGTCATATAACCTGTATTAAGTTAGAAAACGTCCACTACTTGACATAGGCCTCCCCCTAGAACAACTACCGGTCCTGTGCTCCCCGTTTCCAGCAGCATCTCTTGACTTTCACAAGGTCGTCAGTCCACCTAATAGGGGGCTTACCCACGCTCCGTCTTCCAGTATGTGGTGGCCGACCAGTTCAGAACTTTTTTTCAATTAGTTATAAGTATTTTCGCCTAATTATGTATGTTATTAATTACATGTAGTAGAGAATTGCGTAGATTAGAGATACAAAATACAAGTAAATATCATTCTTATGGCACTGTATGCATTTTTTTATTGTCTTACGCAAAACCGAGTATGCTTTAGTGCACGGATTGAGAGAGTAAAAAAAATTCTTTGTTGACCCGTTTTAAAATTCAAGTGATCTCGAAGGAATCTATAGAGCATGACCCGCCTCTGTGCGAAAAATGGGCGAATTTATTGCGGCCACTAAGCATATTTCCGGACTCTGAGCTGCCATGAAGAACTTCCTCTTCCTCTTGTAAATGTATAAAAATAGATTTACTCAGAAGTCAAGCTAAACATATTCGTAAAGCATACGCAAACGTCAACTACATTACTTTTAAGGGTTAGAATTAGTATACATGAATTAGCATACCGAAGGGTTTGATGACACAACTCTGCTCATAAGTGCATTTTAGCACAGTGTAATATATACTTGTATCGTTTTTAGCACCTAACATAATCTCATATAAAATATTATATTACACGGTATATACTATGATAGAAAGTGCTAATTTACATCAGTGCGTACCTATGAAATTACTGTGTCAGATTTAGGTATAAACCAAAATATGTAATAATTACTAAGTTTATACTGCTCATCAGCATCATATTATACCGGATATGATGGTCATGCTTAACACCCTGCAAACGGAATCGGCTAAGGTAGGACCGAGGGTCAACCAGAACAAGAGCAAAATCATGACCAATATTCCTAGTGCACACCAACACCGTATGCCTGTGGAAGTCACGTCGGAGTATATATACCTGGGGCATAAAATCACGTTGGGTAGCGAAAACCAAATTGCAGAAGTAGAGAGACGCATAGCCCGGGCATGGGCAGCCTTTGGTGCAAACGCTAAAGTACTGCGTAGCAGGATGTCCATGACCTTGAAACGAAAGGTCTTCGAGCAATGTGTTCTGCCAGTATTCACGTTTGGAGCAGAAACCATGACCCTAACTGAAAAATCCGCACAAAAACTCCGCGTTGCGCAGAGAGCAATGGAAAGAGCTATGCTTAATATTTCCTTACGTGACCGGAAGAGAAATACCTGGATTAGATCTAAGACCAAGGTTAGGGACGTCGTTAAGGTTATTGCTGAGCGGAAGTGGAGATGGGCGGGACATATTGCACGAATGAGTAGCGGAAGGTGGACTCGAAGGCTGTTGGAGTGGCACCCGAGGCCACATACTAGACCGCGGGGTAGACCACCAATGAGATGGAAGGACGACATCAAGGGACATGCAGTTCATGATTGGATGTCGGCGGCTCAGGACCGTCAGAGGTGGAAGAGTATGGAAGAGGCCTACGTCCAAAACTGGATAGAAAGAGGCTGAGATAGATAGATACTGCTCATCAAAAGGTATTTCACGTTTTGAGTTTATCAAATAGATTTAAAGATTCTATTAAATCTGAAGTATTTTATAGTGCCCGCTGAATATTTTCCAATTCCACCAAAAACATTTTCATGTAAAATGTTGCCAAGACGACTGCATTATGGCTTACCCAGTGAAAAAGATATCAGATCTCATGTAAAGCCAAGCTTCTGAATCTAGACGCCCTAACTCTATCAACCCTAACTTCAAAATCTCCACATCTCAGTAAAAATATATGGCTTGGCCGTTTCGCTACAGTCACGAAGGCGAAACGAATGCCTTTTGTATTTGCAAATATCTAGTTGCTGAAGTAATGTGTTATGCGAATATTTAGTTTCTGAAGTAACGAAACAGCCAAGCCATACCTTTTACCTGAGATGTAGAGTTTATGAAGTTAGGGTTGGTAGAGTTAGGGCGTGTAGATTCAGAACCTTGGCTTTACATGAGATCTGATATCTTTTTCACGGGGTAAGCCATAAAGCAGTCGTCTTGGCAACATTTTACATGAAAATGTTTTTGGTGGGATTTCATTTCTTTTTGTAAGTTGCTTAAGGTAGTTTTTTTTTTCGTTTTTATTTTGAGTGTATTTCTTGTCTATATATCTTCTTTCTTCTTTCGAAAAAGTCCGTATACAAAAAATGAAACCTCCAGCATAAAAAATTGTGAAAGTCTCATAAAAACTTCCACCTCCCAATTTTGGGGGTTGGGGGGCAAAAATAATAGGTTTATGAATTTTTTTGTGGTTTGTATACTAAACTTAGTTTACATACCAAATTTCAGATTTCTAGCACTTCAGGAAGTACCCTAACAGTTTTGATGATCATCAGTGTGTCAGTGACGAAATCGGTGTTTTTTAGGTATCAATAAAATCTAAAGTGTCAGGGCTATGCATTTGAAACTTTGTGTGTTTAATTAGTCTATTGTTGAAATCATATCCTGAGAATTTTAACAATCTGGTATATCGGAAACCAAAGTTATGAGGGTTAAAAAAAAACACGAAACACTTCGAGAAAAGGTAGGTAGTGCCCTTGCGCTTCGCTAGGCTCGTCTTGGCGGGAGCACGACCGTGCCCCCAGATAAAACATAAAAGTTAAGGTAAGTTCATAAGATTCATTACAAATTTCTGAGTTTTTGGCCGCAACTTGTTTGAGATTAATTGCTCTAAATATAAAATATGAGCACTTATGAAAACGGATGCTTTTAAATTTCAAAAAAGCAATTTTTTGTTTACAAGTCAATGTGATCTACCGTTATTTATGCTTTTAAACAATCGACCAGTATAATACCAAATGCGCTTAGTTCTTTAACTAGAAAATATTCAATTCTATATCAAAAAGATGTTATGACAAATTCCATTTTCTTATTAACCCCGACCAAAAAGAGGGATGTTATAAGTTTCACGTGTCTGTCTGTCTGTCTGTCTGTGGCACCATAGCTCCCGAACGAATGAAGCGATTTCAATTTATTTATTTTTGTATGAAAGGTGAGTTACGTGCGAGTGTTCTTAGACATGTTTCATGAAAATCGGTTGTGCCGTTTAAAAGTTATGGGGGTGAAAGTGGGGAAGAGTGACCGAATGTCTGCAAAAATATCATCGAGTGGGGTCTCAAATGAAAGCGCATAACGTGTTTTTTACTTTTAAACTCAGTTTATTATGTCGGGGGTTTTTTTAATTTTGAGAATTTATAGTTATATTAAGAGTCGTTTACGTTAATCTTTAATTTTGTTTAGAGGAAATCTCCGTAGCGCCGGGCAGCATCTTTATGTTTCTACGTGTTCTGTCTGGTAGATGACCGGACAAAGTACGTAAAATATAAAATACACGATAAAACATGTGGTATTAGTACAAATTAGCAAAATTCCTGATAATTCACTATTAGTAAATATCGCTAATAAATGTTAACAATTAAGAAGGCGTAGGAGTGAATAAGAGTGAAATTTAAAATTAAGATTCATTTTGAAAGGTTAAAAAAATAATAATCGCATTATTACCTATTTATTATAATCTATCTATATATATAAAAGAGGAAGGTGACTGACTGACATACCCAGAGATCAACGCACAGCCCAAACCGCTGCAGCTAGAATCCTTATTATACCGTAAGTGAAGAAAGAATTTTTGAAATTCCACCCCTAAGGGGGTAAATCAGGGGATGAATGTCTGCGTGGGCGAAGCCGCGTGTAAAATCTAGTGCATAATATAAATCTTGAAATGAAAAACTAAACATTTAGTTAAAATACTATTATTCAATTTTGTGCTTATTAAAAACCTTAAGTGCTCGGTACTACAGACCTTTTTGAAGTCTTCTGCAGCTAAATATTTCTGTGTGAATATGCATTAAATGCAAACCACTCTGGCGATATAATTTCCGCTTCAAGGGCCCCAGACACTGTGCGATCGTGGTACACTATTGTCTAAACGTTTTGTAATAGTTGAGCTTTCTGGTACTTACTTGGTTTATTTCGTTTGTTTTAGGTCTTCAACAGGCTTTGTTTACCTAAAGGTTATTTTACTATTATTCTCAGAACAGTACTTTTAGCGTAGAACCTTTTGAGCCTTTATCTACTCCGGACTGTATTCAAAGTTTTGTGATGAGCTACTCAAGCGGAGCAATTAAGATGTTAAAATGTAGTAAAGATCTCAAACTATTTACAATTATTAATATGAATATCTTGGTTCTTGAGTGGAGACCACGGGACGGCAAACGCAGCGTAGGAAGGCCTCCCGCAAAGCGGACGGACGACCTAGTTAAGATCACGGGGACTCGTTGGATACAGGCTGCTACCGACCGGTCGAAGTGGAAATCAATGGGGGAGGCCTCGTTCAGCAGTGGACTTCTTACGGCTGATATGATGATGAATATGAATATCATATTGTAAGCCCTAATATTTGGCTTTGGCTAAGACATCAACAGCTTTTAATAGTCTACTGCTGGATATAAACCTCTCCTTTCAAAGGAGGTTTTGACCTACTTACCACACTGGCCAGATGGATTGGTATACGGTTTGTTTTAAGTTTCCCTGCTTTCTGCAGTGCTTTCTTTCCTGCGTAGTTTGTTCGTTTAGTCGCCTTTTACGACACCCATGGGATGAGGGGGGGGGGGGGTGGTAGGACTCTGTATTCTTAATCCCGCACCACCCGGATAGACTAAGACAAAAAAGCGGCCAAGTGCGAGTCGGACTCACCCATAAAGGTTTCCGAAGCAGCAAGTAACTTTTTTTTTTTTTTTTATGTTTGGCCCGCCAAAATGACTCTACTCTGCCTGATGGAAAGCATAAGCAGAATCCACGAGTGGTGGCCACCATACTCATTGCGAATGCAACAATGCAGCATGGTGACCCACACTATGGCGGCCTAGTGATGCTTGTGCATCTTTTAGTCTAGTCAACAAGTATGGAACTTGTTGACTAGACTAATTGGGCCTCCGGTCTCGCACTCACCAACGAAACACGACAGCACGAATGCTGTCATTTTACGTTGATTTTCTGTGCGAGGGTAGTACCGCCCCGGTCGAGCCGGCCCGTTCGTGCTGAAATCAGCGTGGCTCTACTACCTTTATAATATAATATAAATATAAAAGTTCTTGTAGTTCGTTATAACTTTGATCGATAAATTGCGGTTTACGATTTATGACGTATTAAAAAAAAACTACTTACTAGATCTCGTTCAAACCAATTTTCGGTGGAAGTTTGCATGGTAATGTACATCTTTCTTTTATCATTCTCTTGTTTTAGAAGTTACTGGGTGGGGGGACACATTTTACCACTTTGGAAGTGTCTCTCGCGCAAACTATTCAGTTTAGAAAAAAATGATATTGAAAACCTCAATCTCATATTTGAAGACCTATCCATACCCCACACGTATGGGTTTGATGAAAAAAATTTTTTGAGTTTCATTTCTAAGTATGCGGACCCCCAAAATTTATTGTTTATTTTTTATTTCTGTGTGAAAATCTTAATGCGGTTCATACAATACATCTACTTATCAAGTTTCAACAGTATAGTTCTTATAGTTTCGGAATAAATTTGCTGTGACATACGGACGGACAGACAGACAGACAGACAGACAGACGGACAGACAGACAGACAGACGGACAGACAGACATGACGAATCTATAAGGGTTCCGTTTTTTGCCTTTGGCACGGAACCCTAAAAATAGCGAATATAATCTATTCTCTTTATGTGGTCAAAATCCAGCAAAAATTTGAGAAGTTCGAAATAGAAATGGTATTTTTAAATTAAGTTGTTTGGAGGCGTACTACAGAATATAACAAGACGCTAACTTAAATCTAAGTTAAGTGACGGGGAGTACTTGAATCTCTCTTGATGCCAAAGTAGTCCCAGCGGTATAAAAATAATTCTACAGAAATGTACCAGACATTCACTCAACTGGGACTTATCATCGCTGCAGTACTGTAAAAATTTAATTATTCCTTGTGGTACGATGAAAGTTGTTTTATAACAATCGTGATTGAAATTCAATTGAAATGTGGTGTGCTGAATATATTTGAATAATGTATCGGATTGAGAAATTCATTTAATTTTATTACTGAAATAAATGAATTTATTCATTCATTTATTTCGGTAATAAAATAAATGAACGGACGGGAACTGTGAAGAAATGTCAATGTTTATACCAATTTTTTAACAATATTTATAAAAAAAGTCGTGTGGTATCGTTGGACACCAGATAGGAATGAAGTGCCTTATCATAAAAATATTTATTTCAAGTTCTATTCAAGGTATAAAGAAAATAATTATTCGGGTATACATTTTTTATCATGATTTTTTTATCAATAAAAATAAAAAAGAAGGCGATTACCATCGCAGAGAATTGAAGTGAGAGATAGATAGAATACAATTTTAAATGCACTGTATGACAGAATTTTAAATACACGATATAATTTTGAATCGTTTCGCTGATATTTCAGAAAAAATAATAGAAATTTTACCATAGTTGAGACCATCATCATCATCAACATCATAAACTGTGTAATGTAATGTAATAGTGGTCTTAGTTGTGGGTTACTAATCTTTTCATTATAGAGTTATTCTGTACTTGTTACATGCAACTTGCAGATTATATAAATTTTTCGTTCAAGAAATAAATAAATAAATATTTCGGACATTTTTTTTTTTGTAAATACATACATATTATACATAGAAAACATCCAAACTCCCAAAAAACAAATACACACATCAAAAGTGTCTAGGGATCAAGCATTTTTATGCGGATTTCTTGAGATTGAGATGTGGCTTTGGCCCTGGCCTGCTCAGTCGCCAGACTTGAACCCGATTGAGCATGCATGGGATATGCTACAGAGAAGAGCTCTGCCGAATATGGAGGGTATCCAGTCGCAAGAAGACCTTTTTTTGTTGTTGCACCGAACATGGGCGGCCATTCCACAGCGTGATTTGGATGAACTCATTTTGAGTATGCCAAACCGATTCTTGTGTTGTTAGTGTTCGCGGTAGAAACACGGATTATTAATTGTTTAAGTTACCTAATAAAATTTTAAAGAAAACTGTTATTTCAGTCTTTTTTTCGAACTTTAATGTTAGTGGTTCAAATGTCAAAACTCCCTTTATTAGGAAAATGGCAAATTTCTTTATTAATGCAAAGGTGACTTGGTTTATCGTTACTGTGACAAACGAAAACACTTTATTTGATGAATCCTTAAAGAAAATTTTAATTAATATCAATCAGGAGAAAAGTTATTGCAAAAATATATGTTGATCCCTAGACACATATGTTGATCCCTAGACACTTTTGATGTGTGTATTTGCAGATCAAGAAAAAAATGATCCTACACGGGCTTCGAACCCGAGACCTAACATCATTTTCATACCCTACCATTTTGACACCGAGGCGTAAATCTTACGTTGTGGACGTTTTTTGCCGGCGAGGGTACCCCTCCGCAACGCCCCATAAGAAACTTCGTTCCAATAGATAAAACCGAGAAATAAGTAACAAATAACATAGGTACCAAAACTGTTTCACATTTGTCTGCTAACAAAATTTACAAGCAATCTTTGCCTTGTTAACCTTTCCAGTGATATTTAGATTAACTTGTAAGGTTAAAAGGAATTAAATAAAATTTATACAGCCTATGTCAATCGGGATATTATTAACGAAAAATATTACTCTTCTGTTTTGACTACAGCAAAGCTAAAAAGCTTTGCTGTAGTCAAAACAAGTTAAAAATCACCTATACTTAGATGCTATGCTGTTATTTCTCGCGGCAAATATAAGCGGCTGCCGTTAGCTGAAAACATTTTTTTTGTGTCTAGCTCTCGAAAACGTAGTGGCAGCGCCCTTTATACTTGATAGAGCACTCATGCCTTCGTCTGTCAAGTATGAACTATTTGCTGAGGGGATTTCTGTGCATAAGATACATTATTTTTTAAACGAATTTTACAGGATCCCTAACATAACGGTTTGACGACGGAAATGTTGAAAAAAAAATCAGTTATTTAGCTAACTGTTTTTTTTTTCAACATTGTTTACTTATGATCCACGGGCAATAATAAAACCACTTTCAATAAACACTTTAGCAACACATTATGTGTGGTCGTAGAAAATAGTGGAGATATTATTTGTTGTAAACTTGAACATTTCATTGTTTTTACGTTTCTTCTTCTATTTTATTGCCAGTCTCAAACACGATATTTCGACGTTCACTTCAATTACATTTTGGCTTTCGGAAATTGTCTCGTCTGATCTCAACAAAATCCCAAGACGAGTTTTTTATACGAAAAATTTAAAGCTACGGTTTGTACTAACGAGTATTGTAATAATTTAGAACGTTAGATTGTATTAATCGCCTATGTGCTGTTAGAGATAATTTTCTTATAATATGAATGTAATCTTTATCGAAATACTCTGCAAAATGACTTGATGATATAAATTATTGATGCTTCAAACACATACTTATAATAAAGACTAAAGAGGTAGCCTAGCAAAATGTCCCTAATTCTTGCTAAGCATTATCTATGCTAAAGTGCTATACCATGCTTATGCAGTATATTTGCGTACAGCGCGGCAGCGTTCGCGTGACCAATATACCGGTTCTCAGGTGTCAACAACAGAGGATATTTTGTGTGGATATTGTCGCATCGCGTTAATTTCAAATAGTGTTCCTTATTTTCCTCTTGCTGCTAATGTGAGAAAGACAAAATTTACCTATTACGAGTAACCTTTAATATTGAACCGTAGTTATTACATAGATCAGATTATTAGGATGCCCTAAAGAGGTATTAATTTTGATATAATATTGATTGTAAATAACATATTGTTACAGCGATGAAGGCAGCCATCCTAATTCAGCAGTGGTACCGGCGTTACTTGGCAAGAATGGAAGTTCGCAGGCGCTATACTTGGACTATATTTCAGAACATTGAATATGCCGGTGAACAAGACCAAGTAAAGGTAAGAAAAATGTTTTTCAAATTTATATCTTCTCTCTTATTAAAACTGAAACTTTCGCCGTCAGTTTCGGACGAAAAGCGAAAACATTGTACGTACTGTAAACTATTACATCGTATTATACACAAAAATATAGTTAAAATATTATATTACACGGTTATAATATAATATAATGTAAATACAAAGATTTGGTCCATTTATTAAAGAAGTCTTGGGGATTGAAATGAAATGAAATGAAATGAAATGAAATGAAATGAAATGAAATGAAATGAAATGATATTTATTTGTAAGTAAATCTTTTCAGATATTTTTACACGTCGGACTTTACAGCTAGAAGAGACCGGCATTTCCTACGACTCACTCTGGGAAGAAATGCCGAAACAAACCACAGAGATGTCCTTTTTTTTTTTTTAGTCCGAGAACATTGATTACAAAACAAAAAATAATCTGTGCGAGTACAGTATAGGATCTGGGTTGGCCTTTTGAAGAAAGGACCATGATTTTGAGTCGGCCTGTCCATACAGACGGCATACGAGCCCCAGCCATCGTGTTACGACCCGAAGCGCGACACTACCGTCAGCAGGACATTTGGGTAGGCCGGGGAAACACTCAAAGCCACCAGAAAGATACTAAATATGAACTTATATTACAAGCCTAGACTATACTCACATTTACATACACAAAAGGAATTCATTTGGTATTAAAACAACATACAATAAAAATATAAATGTCTAACACTTTCACACAAGATACCTACGTAGGTAAATACTGAAGTGAGCATCGTCAGTCCCAAGCAAATTTGTCATCTAAATAATCCAAAACTGTGTAATAAGCCTTTTCACATAGTTTCTGTTTTATTAAGGACTTAAATTTGGTAATACTTAATTCTTGATATTTGCTTGGAATTTTATTGTAAAATCGCACACTCTGACATCGGAAAGACTTGCTTACTCTTTGTAATCTAGTGGTTGGCAACACGAGTTTATCTTTATTTCTAGTATTGATATCATGAACGTCGCTAAACTTTGTGTATAGATGAATATTTTTCTTAACGTAAACTATATTTTCATAAATGAATTGAGATGCAACTGTCATGATACCAATTTCTTTAAATTTATTCCTCAGTGACTGCCTATAACTAAGGTTATAAATTGCACGAATAGCCCTCTTCTGCAACACAAATATACTTTGAATATCGGTAGCATTCCCCCACAACAAAATACCATATGACATTACACTATGAAAATAACTAAAATATACTAATCTAGCTGTTTCTACATCGGTTAATTGACGAATTTTATAAACCGCGTATGCTGCAGAGCTGAGTCTATTCGATAATCCATCAATGTGTGGGCCCCACTGCAATTTTGAGTCCAGAGTTATACCCACCAAGTTTTTGGGTATAACTCTGGACTCAAAATTGCAGTGGGGCCCACACATTGATGGATTATCGAATAGACTCAGCTCTGCAGCATACGCGGTTTATAAAATTCGTCAATTAACCGATGTAGAAACAGCTAGATTAGTATATTTTAGTTTAGTAGTAGATTTGGAAGCACAAATCTGGAGAAAGGTTATTTAACCTTGGGAGAACCACGCTTCGGCATGAATGAGCCGGCTCGAACGGAGTGATACCACGGCCTCATAGAAAACCGGTGTGAAACAGCGCTTGCGCTGTGTCTCACCGAGTTAGTGAGGATACCGGAGGCCAATACCCCAACCCCTCTCCCCATCCCTCTCCCTATCACCCATAGGCCGACAACGCACTTGTGACGCCTCTGGTGTTGCGGGTGTCCATGGGCGGCGTTAATTTCTTACCATCAGACGATACGTCTGCTAGTTTGCCCCCTATTCCATAAAAAACAATATACAAAAATATACATAGTTGAAATATTAGGTATAGTATAAGGTTATATATACTATACCTATATATATTCGGAAACACAGATTTGGTCAATTTATTAAAGAAGTCTTGAGACAAAGTTTGGAAGCACAAATCCTAAGAAAGGTTATTTGGCTATTTAATAAAACACACGTTTAGGCTAGATAAATGAGATTGTTCTCATCTGTAGCACTGATTTATTGGTTTTCAATACACTAAATTATTAAATTAGTGCACAGTCTCGTGGCACCAGCATAAAAGCTCTTTTTTGTGCAGCCAATGGTACTTCTCTAACTCTAGTACATCCAAGTAATATTCTTAATAACTGTTGGTTTAAGTTTTTAAATAAGCGTCGTACTTATCTTTATATTAATCGGTAAAGGAAAAACGTTGTACCCCATTTTTACGAAAATTATGCGAACGGAGGAATATTAAATTTTGCACAGTTAAAGTTCATATAAAGTGCAGAAAACTGATAAACAAAACATATTGAAAAGAGGTATGGTTGAATTTCGTCGCCAGGTTACTACGCGAATTAAAATTACAAGTTTAGGTGGTATGTTAAACACATAGTTAGTTCTATTTTATTTATATCTATACATATTTAAAACTTTGTACCCTTTATACGAACACACACACGAACGAACACAGTTAAAGTTTTTATGGAGGAAGAGTTCATAAAGCTAAAAAAAATAATGAATTATGTTTGAATTTCAAATACTGGGTGATTACTAGTATAGTCTTATTTGTTTAACCAAGAAATCGATCACATCTCTTTACATGCAAATTTTCTCACAAAATCAACAGACTGGTTTGTAGAAATTAATCATTAATGTTAGCTTTAGGCTAACAGTGATGTCCAAGATAATACTGCAAACAATATTGGCAAACTCGCTTAAAAGGCGTGCTTGTAGGCTGTGATTTATAGTTAAACACCCAGATAAAGGAATAAATTACACTTTAGAACGATTAACGTTGCCGTTTCATTTAAATTTATTGTAACGGCTTGTCCAACTTTCTGAAATTTAAATTGTATAAATGTTGTTCGGATGTACTTTATATAAAAATAATTTGTAAGAGAACGAAATCTGTTGTGGTTCTGTTAAAGAGGGTAAAATGATTTAATGACTAGCTGAACCCCGCGGTGTTACCCGCGGTACGAAAAAAACCGCGGGGCGAAGATAGTCTAAAAAACTATAGTATAAGTATAATAAGTTACTCCTTATATCATCAGCTACCTATCAGTGAAAGTCCCGTCAAAATCGGTCCAGGGGTTCCAGAGATTAGACGGAATAAACAGACAGACTGTCTGTAGTGTTTCGTTGGTGATTGCGAAACCGGAGGCCCAATAATGCAGAAGCATCTCAATAGACCGCCATAGTGTGGGTCACCATGCTGCATTGTTGAATTGCCTGCATTCGCAATGGGTATGGTGACTACTACTCTTGGATTCTCTTCATGCATTCCATCAGGCAGAGTAGAGTCACTTTGGAAGGCCCACATATTAAAAAAAGAAGAAAGAAACACGCCAGCGAAGCTGCGGGCAATAGCTAATATGTATATGCTCGTAAGTTACTTTTTTTTATGGAATAGGCGGGCAAACGAGCAGACGTATCGCCTGATGGTAAGCGATTACAGCTGCCCATGGACATCTGCAACACTAGAAGCGTCACAAGTGCGTTGCCGGCCTTTTGGGTATGGGGGAGGGAGGTAGGGGTAGGGGATTGGGGTATGGGCCTCCAGTATCCCGACTCACTCGGTGAAACACTGCGCAAGCACTATTTCACACCGGTTTTCTGTGAGGCCGTGGTATCACTCCGGTCGAGCCGACCCATTCATGCCGAAGCGTGACTCTCCCACGGTAAGTTGCTCTCAGAAACAGAACAATTAATCGTTCTTATCACACATTTGTAGTATTTTATCCTGGTTGAGAACTGAATTCATGACCTTTAGCTTCACTAGCCAATAACTAACCACTACACCAATAGATCCGTCAAATGTATATGTAATACATAAAGTACACACGTTGTAATTGTTTTAAAATATGATCCATACTTGTTGACTAGACTGAAAGATGCACAAGCATCACTAGGCCGCCATAGTGTGGGTCGCCATACTGCATTGCTGTATTCGCAATGAGTATGGTGGCCACCACTCGTGGATTCTGCTAATGCTTTCCATCAGGCAGAGTAGAGTCATTTTGGCAGGCCAAACATAAAAAAAAAAAAAAAAAAATTTACTTAAACTACTCGAGACGGGAATAGATTGAAGAAATTCCTTTCATCGAAAGAAAAGGAGCACATAAGAAGCGAATTAACTTGGGATTTTATAATCTTCATTTCAGTTTAGCATTACGTGTCTATTTCATTATGAATGCAACGTAACTAAAATTTAAATATATTTGCAATACCAGTTCGTTATTCAGATAATATGTCAGTTTATAAACTACCCCATTATTGCCAGAGCATCTCTTCTTAAAAATGCCCAAGTATCACGCCGTCTTATGATCCCATACGCCGAGTTTGAACAAATTGGTTGTTCAATCCTTTTGCCAATGTAGCGTTCACCGTGTGAAGTTTGTAATGTCTGTAGGGCCCATGGTACAGGCATTCAATCGCTAAGCTAGTTCACTGGCAGAAGCATTCAACCTCAGGGCGATTCACCCTGTTCTTATTCTAAGCTAATGTAATATTAAGCACTTACTGGTTCCCAAGTATTCTAATTATAATACACCCGTTTTAGCTGTCGCGGATCGCGCCTAATTCGCCTGCCTCGTTGGTCTCGCGGTTGGCGTGTACGACTGCTGATCATGAGGTCTCAGGTTCGATTCCTGGGTCGGACCAAATGTTTGTATGATCTACAAATATTTGTTTCGGAGTTTGGATGTATAATATGTATGTATTTACAAAAAAAAAGTATATATGTATTTGTATCAGTTGCCTAGTACCCATAATACAAGCTCTGCTTAGCTTGGGACTAGATGGCGTTGTGTGTTAAAATGTCCGAAATATTTATTTATTTATTAATTGACGCGACTACCAATCTCGCGTGTACAAACGAGACCAATCACAACGGTAAACAACGAAAAGAACCGAGTCGGATGGACAATCAGCTAAATTTTTTATTGAACGGCACTCAACAACCATCCTTTGACCGGTTGACCGTAACACCTCTCTTAAGTTCTATATTTTAACCTCAAACGTCAAAAGAAAAACCTGACAATCAAAAAATGTTGCCATTATAATGACGTTTGATTTCTAACATTGGTAGTAAGCTTTTATAAACCGTCTTGAACCTTGTATTCGCAGGATAAGTTGTTTCATTTTATCGCTTTCTATAAAATTAATCGTAATTTCTCATAAATATTTTCCTTCCCCAGAAAGGAAGGGAAAACACTATTCCATCTTTTCACTTTCCTTATTTTAAGTACCAACTGAATGTTTTTATGGTGTATTATGAATATCATTGATTATGAACATAATTATTATAAACAACTGCAGTATAAACTACGCATGCCTTTTAAGTTCTGTCGTTTCCATATTTCCCGGCAATTTTGAATTTGGAACTGTTCTATATTCGAATGTGTTTAAATTTTGAATCTCAAAACAGTTGAAAGTATTAAGATTAATGCTATTGTTTAGTCATAGCGTCGATTGGAATCTGTCAGGTTATGTAAGAAAATGAATCTTTCTAAGGAAAATGTTCGTGCACTCATTTCCTACAACTTTAGAAGAGGCCTGATACGGCTTCAGTGTTTTGAAGAGCTAACATCTGTGTTCAATGATGAAGCCCCATGTCTGCGGACTGTCAAACGCTGATATTTAGAATTCCAGCGTGGACATACTAGTGTTAGTGACAAATCTCGCCAAGGACGCCCAAAATCCGCCTTCACTGAAGATAACATCATTGCTGTGAGACAACTAATTCTCGAAGATAGTCATGTGACGTATCGAGAGATGGAGGCTCTATTGGGCATCTCAGGGACAACCATTCAGAAGATCTTGCATGAAGCGCTTGTTGTGATAAAGCTAGTTTGCCGTTGGATACCGCATCTGCTTTCCGACGATTACAAGGTGGCCCGCGTCAGATGGTGTAAGAAAATTCTGCAAAGGTTCAACCGAGGAGAGTCAAATCACGTCTACGACATCATCAGTGCTGACAAATCTTGGATCTATGCCTACGATCCTGATTCCAAACAACAATCTACAATCTGGGTCTTTCAAGACGAGCCAAAGCCGACTAAAGTTGTTCGTTCTCAAAGCACTTCAAAGAAGATGGTGGACACGTTCCTTGGAAAAACCGGCTATGTTGCGACTATTGCACTTGAAGATCGTAGAACGGTTAACACAGAGTGGTATACCACAGTTTGTTTACCACATGTCATCGCCGAACTTCGAAAATATAACTCAAAGCGACGCATCATCCTGCACCACGACAACGCAAGCTCACACAGCGCTCGTCAAACGATTGAGTATTTGAAGCAGGAAAAAGTAGAAATTCTTGACCATCCTCCATACAGTCCTGACCTAAGCCCTAACGATTTTTTTACATTTCCTAAAATTAAGAAAAGTCTTCGTGGTCAAAGGTTCTAGTCTGGTGAAGAAGCAGTCGACGCCATCAGTCGAGGCAGTCATCCATTTTGAACACCCTCACTTTATAGTGGAATAAATGTTATAATAACTGGTTTGAGCGAATGGAAAAGTGTTTTAAGCTACGTGGTGAATACTTTAAGAAACAATAAAAAGTACTATAAGGTTCTAGTTGTGTTTTTTTCTTCAAACGACAAAACTTAAAAGGCATGCCTCGTACATACGTAGTATTCCCAAAGACAGCAACAGCGGTTTGGCCTGAGTTCGAAGTCAATTGTTACCCCGCGGATCACACTGCTCCGCATCAAGTGATTATAAAGAACAACAAATTATATTTTATTTATGAAGTCACGAAACCGCGCGTCTAATGAATTGAATACCTTCATTCCCCGTTTATCATTTTATAGGTGTACATAGACATAATATAATTAATTCAAAGGGGATAAATCTCGAGGTAACTCAATTTTACTACATTCTAACATTATTACGTTCATTGAAGATATCACATCGAATTAAGTCTGAGATGGTGCGAGCAATCTAGCTGGCGGCGTCGCCGCGTCGGCTCCATTGACTCAATGTGCTCACTGAACATTTCAGTGCAATCATTCAGTTTCAATGAACAATATCACGCACGGTCAAATTATATTATCCTCAAATTTATTTTATTTTCTTAGCTTCTCCTCAATTTTTATTTAATAGGTCTTTACCTATGAAATTGCCGTTTTTTTTTAGGAAGGATGTTTTTTTAAAGACACCTCCCGCATTAGGAATAAACATCCTGTGTCGCGGGGGACTTTACAGACTTACATGAAACGCTTCCAACCCCAGCTCTTGCAGCTTGGAGACTGTCTGTTGCGCAGTATGGGGTCGCGCGTTGTCGTGAAGCAGCTGCAAGAGCTGGGGTTGGAAGCTCTCCCTCATCCGCCATACTCACCAGACCTTGCACCTACCGACTATTACTTTTTCCAAAATTTAGACAACTTTTTAGTGGGTAAAAATTTCAATTCCCGAGAGGCAGTACAAAATGCCTTTAAAGAGTTTGTTGCCTCCCGTCCAGCTGATTTTTACAAGAAGGGCATCAATAAACTGCCAATGCGTTGGCAAAGATGCATCGATTGCATGGGTGATTACTTCGAATAACAGAAATAAATAAGTTTGAAAAAATAAGTACTTTCACTTATTGCATACAAAACGGCAATTTCATAGATAAAGACCTATTATTCCAATTTTTGTATTGATTAAAGAAAGGATATTATTTTTAGTACATTTTTTAAAATCTTAGTAGGTTTTGTATTATGTATCATTTTAGTGAAAGTTATCAAAAACTCCAATCTTATAATTATTATCATTGATCCGTTTACAAAGCATTAATGTTAAAATGGCAATCAAGTAAATCCAAGTACAATTGACATGTTTTTCATAACCTTCTGCCTTGCCAATATACTTATTTTACTTTAATATATGTATTGCACAAACTAGTCATAGACTCAACAACCGTCACTGTTTTTTAACTTACTATTAACACACAGGGATATCGACGTAAAACTTTGATATATTTAGTAAAGGTAAATTATGTATCTCTAGTTTTTACTTAAGTAAAATACTAAAACGGTATATTTAAATGAAATTTAACTTAGAAAAACAACTTACAGTATTAACAGACATAATATAGCTAAAGGACAGAGGTTAAGTGATTTAACCTGGTTTAGCGCACGTTCTAAACCTCTACTTTCAATATATGCATGTAATTATTCAAATTTTATGGGTGCCTTGTAACAGAATTATCCTTTGAGGTTAATGTTATTTTTGGTGAAGGTTGTTATTTGTTGTTCTGCGTCCAGATTGTGTACAGGCTGTACAGGTGAATGCATATGGACACACCTATAGAGGTGCAACGTCGACACTGTTAGGATTATAAACCAGTGAGGCGAGTGCACAATATGTACCTACTCACGCATGGTGTGCATGTTCAGTATTTTTTAATACTCAATTCGCAACAGTGAATATTCATTTAATATTGCAAAGTTGGGTGATTTGAGTTTCAGTTTTAATATGTTTCTACTGTTTGAAATCTTGTGTCTTGCTAATACTCTTTATGAAACCCAAGAAGTTTCTTATTTCCTAAATATTTCTACGAATTTTACACATGGTATTAAACTAGAAAAAATATTCTTGATTTATTATAAAACTACGGTACAGCTTGCACAATAGATAAATTTACATCATTTCTGTGAAATAGGACTTGAAGCTATTCATTAAATTCTAACAAGAGTTCCCTTCATTTTATTGCATCGGAAGACAATACGGAGAATTAATTTAACACCGGAATAAAGATTTCAAAACCATGTCTTATAAATCCAAGGCAATAAACGGAATTCATTTCATACATACGTGGAACAAGACTGCGGGACGGTTTGAATTGAATTCCCTTAAAACTTAAATATACAACCATTAAAGTTTTCTTGCTATGTTTTTTTAATAAATATCGTTTATCAAGAACGTAACGCTAACTTATTAGTTACATAAAGATAGTATATTCAATAAAAAGCTTGTAAAAATTAGAACATGTCAATTATTTCGCAATTATTGTAAATTATATGACTGTTTATTTCACAACTTTTGTGGTAAATGTAGCAACTTTTTAGGCAGATTTATATATAATAATAATAAATAAATAATAATAGTTATTTAAATGTAAATAGGTAATTGACCGTAGTATTGCGGTGCTTCGGAGAATGATAATGATGAGCTTTCAGAATTCGAGTTCGAGAATTCCGGCATTTACTATAGAATGAAGAACAAAGCAATGGGCTAAGATGTATGTAATTTAAGCCTTTTTGTAGATATAGGCGTATAATACATTGTTTACTGTTAAAAAGCAACAGCGACTTGCCGAAGTGTCGGTCTCGCAATTAAGAGACAACTGTAGTCGCGTCGCTGTAATTTATATTTTGTTTCAACTTTTATATATAGAAACAGATTTTTTTAAACATTGAGCTTATTTATTCAAATACTGAATTTAATTTGGTAATGCCTGCCAGTGTTCTGCATAACTACATGAATATGTTGTACGAGTACTTGAATTCTTAGAAATGTTGAGAAATTCTACGATGGCCTGAGACTACGTCACTAAATTGATCGATTTAAGGTATTCAAATATTGATATTAGGAGTTTTAATTGAATACATATTATTCCTTCGAATAGGGGCGCGACGTCTTCGTTTTGTACCACTAAATGTCATTAATATTATTATGTTTTTGTACAAATCGTAGTGTTTACTTTACATATCTATACTACAACGAACGAATTTAAACTTTATGTCCTAAAGCTGAAGGTATTGTTAATTTCAGCACAATGGCAGCGGTAACTATTTGTGTGCCCTTGTCACCATGAGTATGCTTTATACTGAACTAAACTAAATTATAACATATCAAGGTGATTTTGAAATGTATGATATCAATAGCTTAGATTAGACGATACTGTACAGTATTCCACTGTGAAACTAGGTGCTACTGTATAGACGCTTGTAATTGTAATACTTTTATATTTGAACCAAGCTAAAAAAAAGAATTGACTTATAATCAATTAGCTCTTTTCAGCAATTTCACTGGCGTAAAAGTAATTGTTTTCAGCCTATGTATCAGCATTTTTATCTAAATTAAAGATCAATTAGCTGCTATATTCTTTGTATGCTCCTAATAGCTTTTGTACAGAATTTCATGAAGCACTGTTCTGTATCTTATGTGTGAAAGTGTAACAAACAATAAACTCACTAATAATGACTATTGTATTATTCCCGTTTCAATTTCAGTTTTCTGACAAAGATATTTTATTTACCAGTCACGGGTATTCCTACGATTGTGAAGAGAAAACGTTCATTATGCGAGGAATTTCAGGGAGAGCAGATCAGAAGGATATTGCATACTATATTTTTTAACATAACAATAAATAGACCAAATGCACACGTTTCATTCGTCGTAATCTCAGTTGATCAAGACAGCATGCTTTTGTCACGTTTCAAATAATGTTTTCTTTAGAAATATTTGACGATGTATCTCATACACTCCTGGTTGATGCGCATTTGAATAGGATGAGAGTGATCAAACTCATTTGTAAAAAAAACACCATAAACTATTATTTGTTAAGTGCAGACTTCCGCAGAATATCTAAATGTGTTCGTAGATATTTCCGTGTACGTTTGAATTTATATTATTATCGAATTTATTCTTAATTCGAATATAATTGACTTATACCGTCTGTCACCAACTGCTAATACTTTTCGAGTACGTAGTACTAGACGCATAAATTAATTAACGTAACCGAATACGTAACGTAACATACTTATGTGGGTAGTGGGTATGTGTGTCGTATAAATGTATGATATTTGTTTGTTTCAGCTATACAACTTCTTTAACGCGTTGTTAAGTCATATGAAGGACACCAGTGGGCGACCCTCTTCCGAACGAACTTCGAGGACTACTTCCGTTTGTAAGTTACTTCACCTTGGCATTTTCACCAATAAACGAGCATGCCCTTGGTAGATTTTATCTTAATGATGACTCGTAATAACTTTGACATTTTGAATAATTTAAAGGTAAATTGTGTAGTGGTCCGTACCATATGAGACTATGAACACACCGGTACTATTATGTGCCTATATTTAACACCTCTATGACTTTTTTATGTAATAGTTTTGACTGTAAACTACGCGACTGAAGTAACGACACAAACTAGACAACCACAGATTTATACTAATATTTCATTCAATTACCAATCTTGTACATTTATAAAAAGATGAAAGGACAACCAAATTAAAGTTGATGGTCAATCATTGGAATCAGCAGCTTAAATATATATAGAGTACCAAGGTAGTAGAGCCACGCTGATTTCAGCACGAACGGGCCGGCTCGACCGGGGCGGTACTACCACGAAGCAAATACAAAGAGGAGATGCCCTAATGAAATTTTTGTATGAAACAATGCGTGACAATTTGCGGGGGTGAGGGGGGGTTACTTTGCCCTTTGCCATCTACCAATCAATAGCAAAACTACTTGCATCGTTACATGTTGATGTTGCCATGTAGTTTAGCTATTTGACACTAAGCGTACGATGTATAGGACATACAGGGACGTACTCAGAATTTTCTTATCAGGTAGTTATTTTTTTAAAGTCAATTTTGTAAATCATTTTGATGCATGTATCGCAAAAATATTATTAGTAAGAAACATCGTACATAACATCTATACTAATATATTCTATACTAATATATGAAGCGTAAGAGTTTGTTTGTTTGAACGCGCTAATCTCAGGAACTACTGATCCGATTTGAAAAAAAATGTGTTTTTTTTTTTTTTCAAAAAAAAAATGTTTCAGTGTTAGATAGCCCATTTATCGAGGAAGGCTATAGGCTATATATCATCATGCTTAGACCAATAGGAGTGGAGCACCAATGAAGAATGTTGCGAAAACGGGGGTAAATTATTACGCTACGGGAAATAGGAGACGTAAACGAAGTTGCGTGGGTCAGCTAGTATAGTATAAAAGTGAAAGTTTGTGTGTTCTTTATATCTTCCTCGTAACCTTGGTGATGTATTTGATTTATTACTTATTTAAATATGTCACCGTAAGATTATAAAAACCGTTAGATTATAATCTACCTAGCGAGATTGCCAACTATCGATGTGATATACTACTTACGCGCGTCAAATTGTCAACTTTCCCTGATTGTTCGGTTTTATAGTAGGCCGATCAATGCCCATAGAGATAGTTTAGGTTATTACTTCTTTGATTAATCAAAAATTATTTTTTCTGCCACAGCAACTTTATATAACTAATCCTAAAGCTGTGAGGTATTTTCAACATGAAATCAATTTACAATCTCAGAAATACTTTACATTTGGCATCAAAGACAAATTAACAAACAAATATGGCGGCGCGGGGACATATGCTGTTCAACCAATCAGCGCGCGACTTGCGATTCGTAGATACCATTTTACAATCTCGCGAGATAGATTACAATCAAACGGTTTTGACAATCTGACGGTAACATATATATATTAAAGAGAGAGAACAAAAACAAAGAAATATAGTACAACAACAAACACATACAATAAAAAGAACAATAACATACAAGTAGGAGTATAATACAAAAAAAAAATGTTTCTACAAATTAGTTTTTCATTTATTATATTTTCAAATTCTTCAGTTTTCGTTTGATTAATTTCGTTGTGGGTTCCGAGAAAGTTTAATTTTCCTGGGATTCCTGGGATAGAATTTTACTAAGTTAGAAAACCTGTCAAATAATCAGTATAAGTAAAATTTGTTTCATTTTCAAGTACTTTAAATTCTAGATTAATATAGATATAATTTGAATATAGATAAAAAAAATAATTCTAATTACGACCCTGTCTCTTTGTTCTGTTGATGTTTGTTTTCCTAGTTGACGATAGACGTCAGTGTTCACAAAATGATTACAAAAAATACAAAAAATAATACTTTTTCGATTAAAAATTATTTAGGCAAGAATGCAGAACATATTTCAATACTTTTTTATGATTTACTTTATAAATACTCAGCTCTACGAACCTTTGTATTTTTATTTCCCATCACACAAAGTTTTTCCATCTAGTGGCTCTAGTGAATAGATTTAACTATATTTCAACAACACACTGAGAGATTTTTCTAGAACTATTTTAAGAAATTAAGTATAAAATTACTTACAAATGAAATATTATGCCATTCATGGCACCAGAACGTCTATCCAAGTTATTTGTACAAGATAAAACACAACACTTCATCTTTTATAAGGAATAATCCGAGAATATTCAATGATTGCGATTTTTCGATAAAGTTCTAGAACATTGACGTTGACAGTCTAATTTGTAAGTCGCGATAACTGCGATGACGTCGGGACCTGTATTTTGTCACGGGACCTATGCGCTTATGCCATCTCCTCTTTGTATTTGCTTCGTGGGTACTACCCTCGCACAGAAAATCAACGTAAAATGACAGCGTTCGTGCTGTCGTGTTTCGTTGGTGAGTGCGAGACCGGAGGCCCAATTAGACTAGTCAACAAGGTCCATACTTGTTGACTAGACTACAAGATGCACAAGCATCACTAGGCCGCCATGGTGTGGGTCGCCATGCTGCATTGTTGTATTCGCAATGAGTACGGTGGCCACCACTCCTGGATTTTGCTTATGCTTTCCATCAGGCAGAGTAGAGTCATTTTGGAGGGCCAAACATAAAAAAAAAGAGGTAGATGTTTCAGGAACTTTACTTTTACGTGACATATTTATATAAAGAATTGTATGGTGATGTGTTTTAATTAAAAAGAAAACTAATAAATATTAGGTTTTATTTATAGTTTATATCCAATGTTTTATATCAATTATAATCAAATATCAATTAACTATGTATATACCAATATAGTTTTATATCCAATGAAAGGATTGAAACGTTGATGTGAGTAAAGATATTTATTAACAATGTGTTCGTTGAGAATCATTATCAAAATACGATTGTAGGCCAAGTAACATTAGTAAAGTTAGTGAAAAATCTAATCTCAAGTAACGGCTAATGAAAATTCTGGAGTCGCTTCTTTAACCGGATTACAGATACTACGCTAAAGTTTGAGTTTGAGCAACTCAAGACTCACGTACTGAAAAGTCATCTTATAAATTGTACAAATCCAAAGTTTTTCATGACCTACTTGAAAACCCAACAGAAACATTAGTAGCACAATATAATATGATTATAAAGCGTTCTTTAATAATGTTACTTGACAATATTATAGATAATACGAGTATGCAATGAAAAAAGTCACGACATAATCGCATTTATGCAGTAAGTAAATAATGCTGAACAAAAAGATAAGATTGAATTATTCGTCGCAAAATCAATTTCGTTCACCCTGAAAAAATGAGCGTTCCTTTTTCCCATTTCTCACATTCTCGATATCTTCGTTTTCCTTTTTACTAACACGCAACGCTGCGGTAGTGTCTTTACATATGTCATGAGCTACATAATTTAACTAGCTGCAGTAAAGTTTACCTCCAATGCAAACTAAACTAGGTCTCGGCTATTTTTAAACCAGCTTGTCACCAAATCACTATCTATTAAATTATTTAATGTTGCCAGCAATCGTTCTGCACTAGACAACGAACAGTGGATACAAGTGAATAAAAATATGTGGTTTTTCTAAATATGAAATTTATAAAATTCGTTTATTTAATGTGAGTGGTTAGAATAATCTGTACACATGAGAGGGTCCAGTTTGATATTCTCTGTCTAACTGTCTGACCGATGGCATTGGCGAATTGCGTACCATTTTTTTTTTCATTTATTAAAATTTATTTGAATACGTTGTTTGGTATTTGGTGAAATCAATACTAAACATGCCAATTTTTTAAGAAAAAATCGTTTATTGTACTTACTATTTCAGATATTAACAATATCTGAAATAGAATAGTATTTTGTTAAGAAAATGTATTTAGAGTTATTTCAATTCAATGAAATAAATGCAATTCAGTTTTGAATTATACAAATTCAAACGAATTGTCACGTTGCCGTTGTGTCCGCGAGGCAGCTGTAAAATAAATTTACTGGAATTCTGCTCTCGAATTACCAAATAGAGAGCTTTATTTGAATAAAGCCAACGTCGTGGACTGGATCAAAAATTTAATTTCTGTATTTAAATGCAGTGTTTGCGAACTATAGCTTATTTTCAAAATATTTGAGTTTTTGCAATTGTGCAAGTTCACATAATATAATCCATAGCATACTTTAGTAATTACTTGTGAGTATGAGGAGGTATGTAATTGTAACACCTAGTGATGAATTGCTCCTAATAACATCATCATCTTCCTAGCCTTTA
Organism: Diaphora mendica; assembly: GCA_949125395.1. NCBI lineage: Eukaryota > Metazoa > Arthropoda > Insecta > Lepidoptera > Erebidae > Diaphora > Diaphora mendica. The sequence continues at coordinate 33,657,950 of OX421310.1, read as the reverse complement.
TTAATCCGCACATTATTTGGGATCAACTACTAGTTCAACCGGTTTCACCTGAATATCAGTTTTTCCATGGAGGTTTGGCATCGATCTTCGCAACCTTGAGGGTGAACTGGATTCGATCGTTGCTCGTAATAACAATAATATATAAAATTCAGATTTACAGTTTCTCTTGACTAAGGAATGAATATGAACACTCATTTTTAATCTAATTCAAGAAGTAGGTCCTGTTTTTATTGATTTTTATGTATTTTTATGTGTCATGATATTTACTATTCGTGAGCTAATTTAAATACTTAAATTTTTAAATGGGTCTACTTAAAGATCCTGTTTAAATCTGAAAAAATATTTCTCTCCTAAAAATAGAAAATATGAGCTTAGTATCATTTATTATGAAAGAAGTTCAAGTTCATTGAAGCCATTAGCAACTTTGAAATACCAGTTCAACTTTTTTTATTTAATTCATGTTATGAAATATGAATACTTAAATCTGTTATAACTACTGATGTGTGGTAGCTGAAGATATTTCCATACAGAAAAAAAATTGCCTATACGTTGTTATTGAGGTTATTAAAAAAATCACCACCTGGTCAACTTATCCTAGTACTAGCAAGGTACTCTACCTATTAAACTCCTTTGAATAATATCTGGTATGGTCGGAATTCACTTGGACAGGGACAGGTGTACTTCGGTGAATATAAGCGGCAAACTGCACTTATAGCCTAAGTCCCTAAACAGTAATTATGTAAAGTGAAGGCAGTCATAAAGATTTTGATACAACCATTATTGTTTAACAGTAAGTGATAAACGTAAACCAAGTAGTAGACTTAGCAAAAAAAGTAAAAGTGGTTTACGGAATCAATCGACTTTATAGAATGTTTACTTTGCCACAATGAGACTACGGTGCGCTGCTCGCAAACACAAAAGATAATACAATGGCATAAACCTCATACTGTGCTATTGCAGTCCACACAAATAAAGTATTTTCTTTAATATTTGCATATTATTATAGAAGAACATCAAAATGCAATTTCATTGTTTCTGCGATTGTAATAGTGTAAACATATTACATATTAACAAAAACAAATCTCAACACGTGAGAAAGGATTTACGATTAATTTATTTGTTACTTGTCCCTGTTATTTATGTTTACAGTGTATGTTAATTAAATCTTCGCAGATTAGTCCGTTGAGTATTGACTTTGAGTTTGAATTGAGCAGACTAAAGAAAACAATTTGCAAAATAACGCTTAGCTGAGCATACACAACGTAGACACTATGTAAGACAGTGCATGAAAAGTTACTGTAATTAAATACATAAAAATAAAACATTCTTCTTATGTATAAATTAAACTATTTTTGCATTTATTCTACTTTTTTTTTTAATGTTTGGCCCGCTAAAATGACTACTCTGCCTGATGGAAAGCATAAGCAGAATCCAAGAGTATTGGTCGCCATACTCACTGCGAATGCAGACAATGCAGTATGGCGACCCACACCATGGCGGCCTAGTGAATCTAGTGATGCTGCTGCATCTTTTAGTCTAGTCAACAAGTATGGAACTTGTTGACTAGACAATTAGACGATTGGAGCAAAATTAGTTCACTAAATTACGTTGTCGAAAAATTTACGCAGCAGAATTACTTATTAACGTGGTTTTTTTATATAACGTATTTTATAAGCCCCATTTATACCTTGAATGATAAATTTATTGCGACATACTAAGCTAAACTTTATCTTGTAGTGGAACAAGTATTTTCCGAGGAGTCGGACGAGGGTGGGGGCGTGGAAGAAACAGCTCCCCCTAAACCTTCCCGGGGCCCTGATATAGAATTCCCACTGCAAAGAAAGGATATCGACTTGCTGATTGAGGCGTTTAGAAAGAAAAAGGTAAGGTTAAACATACCAATGTTGTTTTGTTTCTTTCTCGTATTTGTGACTTTTTTGAGTTCCATTTGTAATCTACGTGTATGAAATATTTGAATACACATTTATTACTTATTTAGGATAAGGTTCAATAGATGGCTTTTAATACATAAAGCCATGAACACTTTTCGGTATCACTTTGAAGTACTTTAAAAAATCTTGTTTTTCCATTGAAAGATATTCATATCTATGAGGTCTTAAACTTACTTTTTATAACTTTTTGTTTGTAACAAGGCAAATAAAGTTTAACATGTTGATTTATCGACAATTACGTTAGCCTTACAACAGTAATAAATGTGAATATTATTTTCAGAAGCAAAACTTACGGACCTGCGGTAGGCTTATTAATTAGAATTTCAGTTTAAATATTTTCGGCATCAATATATTATAAAGTTATATTGACTACCGCAGTGGCGCAGTTATAGAGCATATGAATGGTTTGTTTGTGGTATCGGGTTCGTTTTTGGGGCCGGAATAAATATTTCTATGATCTGCAAAAAATTGTTTCGGCGTTTGTGTGTTTTTTTATGTATAATACGCATGTATTTGTAAAAAAAAAGTATATACTTATTTATATCAGTTGTCTAGTACAGAACCACAGTAAATACTGTGGATTATTTGGAACGACATGGCGTCGTGTGTCAGACGTCCGAAAATATTATTATATTGTTATTTACTTTATCCAGAATATTCTAATATCTGAACTAGCGTTAAATAAAATATTAGACCGTTTGAGCATATACCTACATAACTATTATTTATAGGTAGGATCACAGCCGAGCTTTATCATTCCGGGCGAGATCCTAGCGTAATCTCTATGTCTTCATTTACGACATCCATAAAAACAATGGGTCGTTCCTTTTAGAATACAAAAACCTTGCGGTTAAGTCGACATCGTTCTATTTCTACGGATTATAAGATAAGTCAGCGAAATGTAGCACGTTCATCACTGACAATAATGCATATTAATTAAAAAAACTATAGAGTAATAGGATTATCTAGTAACTAGTAAGACTCTTATGTAATGGTTGCAAGTTATTACTGCAACGAAACCGAATATCGTTTTGAGTTAAAACGGAGCAAAATCAATTCTGGAAAAATATTTATAACTTGTCAAACTTCTGTGCACCTGTGGCCTAGTTTTACGCCGAGCGTAGGTATTTTATTTTCTACGTTTAAATTCACTACTGACTGTGGAGGTGCTATTTTGTTTTAGTCCGTGGCTACCCTGTTACAATCCCTCTTTTGCAAAGCTCTTTTTTTAAAAGACACCTCTCGCATTAGGAATATACATCCTGTGTCACAGGGGACTTTACAAACATATATAAAACGGACACAATGAACATCCAGCCTCAGAATAACAATTTTGTGGATAACACAAAGTGTTGTCCCGTGCCGGGTTTGAACCCAAAACACTCGCGCAGCAGAAAGCGACATGGCGACCGCTGAAACCACTAGGCCAACTGCAGTCAAAATTTGTGGTTGCCTTTGATTAACGCGTTGTAGAAAATAGCACTTTATTTTTTCAATATTTTGTATATTGTACATATAATATTTCTAAGTATCAAAGGCGAATATGACAGTTGATAAGGATTGAACAAACAGTTTTTCAAAAGTATTTTCTTGTATTTTTCTTTGTTGGCGTCTACTCAATTCTGGTACATGTCAGTTAAACCGTAATATAGGTTTTGATATATTGATGTAAATTTCGAAGTACACTAGGATTTCGCATGACGCCTGTTATCAAAAATTCACCAATTTCAAACTTTTTTATTCCCTTCTTTCGCTTTGACCAATCATCTAGCGCACATTTTTATACAAATAACATGTTTGTCGTGCTTTGTCATGTTCTTTTCAATGTTTTGAAAAAAATATTTTTGTCATTGCTTCCTTGACACCAAGTGTGAATTTGGCAGTTTGTCAATATTATGGTAAAAAATGTATTTATCTGACCTTACCTACTGTGTGTTGTATTCGCGAAGGGTATTATTTCGGTGACAGATCTTTGATAAAAGGTCTATAGTTAGTATGACATAACAGTAACGATCATACCGAACTACTGTGTTTTCTGCTAAGCGCTTACCATATGGATAAATGTATAGGATTTTTTTACCAGTTTATATTATATAAGAGGTACGAATTCTACTAAGATTTCAACTAACCGAGGATTATTAGTCCTGCTATGAGTACAAAAACAGGCTCAACAAATCCTGTATACTTAGATTAGAAAAGAAATAAATTGGCCCATATAAGAAACCAATCTTTAATCGAAGTTTTATCTTAAATAAGTAACATTTATCAAATTCCTCTACTTCAACTTAATTAAACATTACAGAAACATAAAGAAGTAATCTAAAAACCAATTTATTTTGCAGCACCGCCTTCATCCGAAACACGTAGGACAGATATTGAAAGAGGCTGCTCAAGTGTTGAAGAGAATGCCCAACATCAACGTGGCGACCACTTCTATCTCAAGCCAGATCACTGTTTGCGGGGATTTGCACGGGAAACTTGATGACTTACTGGTTATATTCCATAAGGTACGAAATTCTCTATATATTTTTTACTGATAGTAATTAAAGCCTGTGGTGTATAAAGTATACACATTTCGTGTTAAGAGTGATTGTTGGGTATAAACTATTAAAATTTTTGTCTGTACAAATTTTTATACTTCAGTGGTGTACAATAAAGTTGTATAAATAAATAAATAATGTACATTATATATTACGAATAAAATAATTAAGTTGAACAAAAGCATAAAATTATAGTTAATCTTACTTTTCCATACTAAAATTATAAAGCTAAATATGTTAAGTATGTTTGTTCAGTTTTCTCAGGAGTCCGAAACCAATAGTTCGAATTTAAAAAACATTTTAGTTTTGAACAGCCCATTTATGAAAAAAGGCTATAGGACATAGGTATAACATCACATCATCAATCATTAGGAACCGAGCATAAACAAAATGTTGCGAAATCGGGGTAAATTTATTCCTTTTGAGAGACGTAGACGAAGTTGCACGAATTACCTAGTACATAATTTATATTATCGTGCAATGTTGAATGTTTTAAAGGAAAAGATAATACATAATTTACATAAGTATGGGAATACATAAGTAATAGCAACTGGAAAGATGTTAAAAAAGAACAATTATTATTACCTCAAAATGACTACTTCCACTTACACTAAGTGTTTTAACAAAATTTTTGTCCTTCAATTAACTACCAAATTATCCAATTAAAACTTTTATCTATATCTTATATATAAAATTCTCGTGTCACAATGTTAGTTACCATACTCCTATGAAACGGATGGACTGATTTTTATGAAATTTGGTGTGCGTATCAGGTAGGTATGAGAATCGACCAACATCTATTTTTTATTCCCCATTTGTTTTTAATGGCAAAACAACGTTTGCCGGATCAGATAAAAGAAAGTCGTGTTAGTTACACTATTTATAACTCAAGAACGACTGAACCGATTTGGCTGAAAATTGGTGGGAAGGTAGTTTAGAACCAGGGGACGGACATAGGAGACTTTTTACAAAGTTTTTTTTTTTAACTTTTCGCCACGGCGTTAATCGCTGTTGTTTTTGTACCGCGGGTAATACCGCTGGGCTCAGCTAGTTTTACATTATTTCTAATACAGTACACAAAACTTTGCCAATATTTCCCTAAGGTTGGTTTTAAATGAACTTATTTTATGAATAATAATTATGAAAAAAAAACGTAACATTATGGGCATCTTTTATTCGGAAATAAAATATTTCCTAGGGATAGAAACATTGTTTTTTTTTGGTTTACAGATCGGTATTGAATATTTTATGAATAGTGTATGCTAGAGATGCCGATAACTGTTTGAAACTTTTACAATAGGAAAGTTGTATGCTATATTCTGTAACTATCTAGAGGAAAAATCGCTGTAGCAAACGTAGAGAGAGGCTCAAGTCTATTTTATATTTACACTAAACTCTTTTAATTTTCACTTTGAACATAAGAAACACTTCATTAGCACTTTTATTGTTGCACTTGGTTTTCAGCTTCTGATATAAATAAAAATGGAATGCAAATTGTATGTTCAAGAGTAATTTTCAATATTAAAATTTATTATCTGTACCTACCGGCTGTGATATATAACAAAAAAGAACGCATCAATTATGAATAAAACGCAAAATAAGATACTTGAGAGTATAGCCAAAAGATCACAAGATTTTACGCCTTTACTCGTAAATGACTTTTGATCTTGTTTTTACAAAACCTTTTATGAGTGGCCATATCAAAAACTCGATGATCGGGCAAAGGTTAATATCATAAGTCGTATCGCGTTATTAGTTATTACGAAGAACGGACGTGAATAGTTGTGATGTACCTACATAAAAAACTTTGTACGTGACGTCGCCAAGATTGACGTAATGCGATGCGACTCAAGCCTTGCGTCGTATTTCTGTTCACTTCACGTATAAACTTTACAACTATCCCCATTCTGCACGCTCAGTGCTCAGGCCTAGATCCGTAACTTACAAACTCTAGTAGGGTAGTAAACGTGAAACAGGCAGCACCAGCTGTGTGTCTGAACATCTATTATGGTCAATATGAGAAGTCGGTAACTATTTCGGTCAATATAGCATGTTATTGTCGGTTTCTGTATCGATATTTATTACTACTATACGCACCAATATTTTCAATATTATTTATGTACAGTTTTTAATATCGACCTATAGGTATATATACCTCTACCTCGAAAGGAGGTGCAAGTTAATTGACAACACGTTTCAACAACATAAGCTATGTCGGGTTTGATTAAATTTCTCAGTATTTATTTACTATGTTAGTCTGTAACAGACACTATTAGACATGTCAATCATTAAAAATATGATAAGTGTAAAAGCCTCATTCATAATGTGGTGGAAATCAAAGTCTTTGAAATAGTCATGTTATTATTACGAGACATATTATGATTGTAAATCGCTATACTTTCGTAGCATAGTTGTTTCTAATAGAATAGAATATAGGATTATCATCAAGATTAGCCACTGTCAGTTGTGACTTTGCTATTTACTTTATTTTGTAGAATTACTAGCTTTTGCCCGTGGTTCCGCCCGCGTGTTTATCGGTTATCAAGGTTTAGAAAATCCTAAAGCACCACCATGTCAAATTTTAATGAAATCGGTAAAGCGGTTTAGCCGTAAGCGTAACCGACAGAATTTATAATATTAGTATGAACCAGGGTTAAGTATTATATTTAACCGACTTCAGAAAAGGAGGTGATTATCAATTCTGTATGTATTTTTTTATGTTTGTTACTTCATAACTTTCGACTGGGTGAACCGATTTTCATGTTTTTTTTTTCATTTCAAAGCTGGTGCTTCCCATGTGATCCCATTTCAATTTGGTCCAGTTCTTAAAGTCGGGTCTTTTTGTTAAAATTTGTGATTGTTTAAATTATTTCTTTTTCATTAATTCGGTTTCACAACAATTACGAAACGTAGATTACAATCGTTTAAGCTTATATACCCATACAAACATTATGGTTGTTTGATCATTAGCTTTTATATAGAAAGAATATGTACTTTTTAACCGACTTCCAAAATGGAGGAGGTTCTATGTTCCACTGTATGTTTTTTTTTTAATGTATTTTCATCGATTACTGCGTCAATTGTGGACCAATTTTGAATTATTTTTTTTTGTATTCGAAGGGGTATGCTCTCGAGGTGGTCCCATTGCCACCTTATCAGGATCTGATAATGGAATCCTAGGGAAATCGAGAGAAACCCTCAATTTTTATAGGCACATACTATGTTTTTCGTATATTTTCTGGAGTTACAGGTAGTCATCATTTTATGATGATGAGCTGATCATGTAAGGCACAACTCCTTAACGGTTAGGAGTTGGAGGATAAATATTTAAATATCATATGTATATATGTTACCTTTAGTCGTATTCTTTCAAATTATTTAGGTAAGCTGATAATGGAAGGTGGAAGGTACAACTCCTCAACGGTTGGGCGTTGGAGGATAATTCTTTCAATTTCATACGTATCTAAAGACCTTCAGTCGTATACTTTCAAGTTATTTAGGTGAGCTGATGATAGAAGGTTAAACTCTTCAACAGTTAGGGATTAGAGGATGATTTTAATATTACACGTACGTATAGACCTTAATTTGTATTCTTGATGATGAAATTTTATGAAATAGTTCAACTTACTACTAACCCACGATTGTTTGCACTAAAAACTGAAAAATAAAACTTTTTATAAAAAAAAACCGACTTCCAAAAAACATCCAACGAAACTCTCTGCCAAAAAAATACTTAAAAGCGTAAAATAAACTGGATCTTCATAAATTGCCTATACCTAATTCTATAATGTGTGCTAGGTACCTAAAATCTGTTTGAAGTCGGTGCTAAGCCAAAAAGAATACAAACGAACAATTACAAAAGTCTAAGCGATAGTCACTTGGCACCGACTTCAAACAGATTCTAGGTACCTAGCACACATTATAACACTACTATTCAAATGAATAAAGAATTAGGTATAGGCAGTTTATGAAGAACCAGTTTATTTTACGCTTTTAAGTGTTTTTTGGCAGAGAGATTCGTTGGATGTTTTTTGGAAGTCGGGTTTTTTTTAAATGGTAAACAAAGATCTATTGACCTTCAACATTATACTGTTGACTCGAGAAACCCCATATTTAACCTAGATGTCAAAGCTCATGCTTACTGTTAACCTTTTTTTGTTTGAACATTTTATGTTTATTTAATTACATATGGACCTTGGACGACTGGATAAAATATCACCTACAATGACTTGTGCAAATCTATTTAGCTCTTGTACGGAAAAAAAAAGAACGGAAATTCGTACCCCCAATATTCGATATAAAATATCGATAGTTAAATGTATATAGGTATAAGTTTTACAAAAAAATCGATGAGAAGTTAAAACCTCAATAAATACATGCCGGGCTCTGAGACTTTTGATTAAAGTAACGTTGATCAGTTAAAAAAAAGCAGCCAAGTGCAAGTCGGACTCGCCCATGAAGGGTTCCGCAGCAGCAAGTAACATAATATAATTTTTATTTTATTTTTATATGTGTGTTGATTGAATAAAATGTAAAATGCAGTTTACGATTTATGACGTATTAAAAAAAAACTACTTACTAGATTTCGTTCAAACCAATTTTTGGTGGAAGTTTGCATGGTAATGTACATCATATATTTTTTTTAGTTTTATCATTCTCTTATTTTTCTAACTTCTAGATGTCAAAGCTCATGCTTACTGTTAACATTTTTTTGTTTGAACATTTTATGTTTATTTAATTACATACGGACCTTGGACGACTGGATAAAATATCACCTACAATGACTTGTGCAAATCTATTTAGCTCTTGTACGGAAAATAAAGAACGGAAATTCGTACCCCCAATATTCGATATAAAAATATCGATAGTTAAATGTATATAGGTATAAGTTTTACAAAAAAATCGATGAGAAGTTAAAACCTCAATAAATACATGCCGGGCTCTGAGACTTTCGATTAAAGTAACGTTGATCACTTAAAAAAAAGCAGCCAAGTGCGAGTCGGACTCGCCCAGTCGGGTTCCGCAGCAGCAAGTAACATAATATAATTTTTATTTTATTTTTATATGTGTGTTGATTGAACAAAAGGTAAAATGCAGTTTACGATTTATGACGTATTAAAAAAAACTACTTACTAGATTTCGTTCAAACCAATTTTTGGTGGAAGTTTGCATGGTAATGTACATCATATATTTTTTTTAGTTGTATCATTCTCTTATTTTAGAAGTTAAAGGGGAGGGGGGGACACTCATTTTACTACTTTGGAAATGTCTCTCGCTAGTTTAGAAAAAAATTACGTTTGAAACCTCAATATCATTTTTGAAGACCTATCTATAGATACCCCATACGTATGCGTTGGATATAAAAAAAAATTGAGTTTCAGTTCTAAGTATGGGTGTAACACCTAAACCTGTCAGGCGGTTCGCAAGTCGTAACCCATGGACCTAACAAGAAGGAGGATTCGAACCTTGGAGTCCCCTAGACCTGATCAGGGGGTGCCACTCTCCGACCAACCCAGTCAGCAGACAGAGCATGATGATCCCAGGGCGCCTTTATAAAAAAAAAAAAAAAACAAAAGAAGTCATATGTGTGTGTGGGTGGGTTCCTTGAGGATCACTTCAGAGAAACTACAATAACACAGTAATACCAATATAATTCCTTTATAAATTATCACTATATAACAAAAACCTTATTAATTAAATTCATAGTGGGTATGAACACAATTTTATACATAACAAAACTACAAAGAATAAGAATAAAAAAAAACTTCATGACCTTCCTCAGGCACGGAAGTTGGCTTGATGGGCGGTCAGGCCATCCTCCGCATACCAGCAGACACATCAAGGCACATAAGGGAAGCCTCGCCTTGCAGGACATGAACATCATAACTTCTAAGAGGTGTAGCATCCCAACCGTATCTAAAAAGGTGCTTCTCACCCGTATCAAGAAGGTGCTTCTCACCCGTATCTTAGAAGCCCTAAGGACAAATATACTTTCTAAGCATTTTTTCAAACTAACAACGGACATAAAAATAAAAGTTTCAAACAATTATCTTAACTTACCTAATGGGCACTTGATAAACTACATGATTACTACATGATACACACAGATAGACACAATATACTTGTTGTGTTCCAAGCAAAGAAGAAAAGGAAGCGAGACTGAAAACATTCCTTTATATACACAGTCTCACGGATTGTTCCAGAAATCTCCCACCTATAATCTCAATATGACAGTCTTCAATGACACTGACATAAACGTTCACAAACCATATTAAAACATTTTCAAACACAATTCACATCAATTTACTTTAAATCACAAAAATTACGCCCTCTCTCGCACAATCAGCGAATCAAACATCAAATCACTATACTGGATAAAGCCTAATTGCGCAACGAGTCCACAGAGGGCGCTATTTACAAAATCATTGTTATCTAAAAAAAGGTGTTACATGGGGACCCCCAAAATTTACTGTTTTTTTTCTATTTTTATGTAAATATCTTAATGCGGTTCACAGAATACATCTACCTACCAAGTTTCAACATTATAGGTCTTATAGTTTCGGAATAAAGTGGCTGTGACATACGAACGGACAGACGGATAGACAGACAGACAGACAGACAGACATGACGAATCTACAAGGGTTCCGCTTTTTGCTTGGCACGCACGGAACCCTAAAACCAACGGGTTGCACTCCGGAAGTGCCGGCAAAAGTGAAAACTTGAACATTAACGTTGTGCATTTTGATTTATTTATTTCTTTTTTTTTAATTTCCTATATTTATCAAACACAATGAACGATGCTATACGAATCTATGCCTTGCTTTGCCTTTAATATTCCTTGAAAACCGATAACTACAGAAATGCATATTGTGATGTTATAAAAATATAGGTAAATGCTATTCAGTATAAGTCTAGACATCGGATTATATGCACTATCAAAATGCCGAAATATGCATGCAAATATGCACTAAAAAAGGCGAAATATGCACAAAATATGCACAATCAAAAAAACATTAGAATTGGTTTCCACTGTGTAAATGTTGATTCTGGGGGTAGTGCTACGTTTGGTAGTTGCTCTTTATGTGCTTGTCCTCGCTGGTGGTGCTTTTAAAAACACTTTTTTTGTAGAAGAAATCAATTTATTGACTATCCCGAACTCGTCTCTGATCTCTTCCGCAACTCGATGTAAACCGTGGGCGACACAGGTGATGTGAAGTAATTTTGGGTAGAATAGTTTCAGAGCTTGACCAGCTTTCATCATATAAGGCGCATCGTCAGAAACAAAAACACATATTTTCTCGTCTACAAACAAATCGGGAAATAGTGTTCTGATGGAATCATTCATGAACCGGGCGATGGTTCTATGGTTTGTTTTTTCTAGGACCTTGCGAGCAATCAAATGGGGAGGGCTCTTTAGATAGTTTTCCAACAATTATAAATATAAATACAACACGCCTAGCACGTATAACTACTAAAATAAGCACTGTCAATGAAAAAGTACCAAAATATGCAATAACGCTAAAAAAAGAGAATTATATGCATTTGCATATGCAAACATGCAAATGCATATAATCTGATGTCTAACACAATGACAAACATATTACCCGAGCGAAGCCGGGTTTACACATACGCACAATCGCGCAAGCGCCCTGCGCCGCTTAAACGAAAAAGCAGTAGCAGGCATACATTTCCGCCGCGCGGTAGAAAGAGAGGGGGATATTACTTCCTCTCCTATGCCACGTCTCCGTCTTACAAATATACGATCAGGTCACGTTTCCTGACGCGAGTTTCTGACGCGAGCTTAACGTTTATTACCCATCCCAAAAACTGCACATCGCCGCTAAAGAAGTTTTCACTTCAGAAATAAAAAGTTGCAAAAGGAACATATAATTCTAAAATTTATTATAAATATTACAATAATATAAAACTATTGTTGAAATATTTCTGAATACTACAAATAAAACTTTAATTAAATTTTGAAAGAGAATAGAAATCCACATAGATCAAAGACAATTATTTATTATTAGCTATTTTAAATAAATTTTATTAAAATAATCTTAGTAAGACACTTTTAATATCATCTCGGTAATTTTGCAAGGATATGATCGTAGCTAAAGTTCCCGTTTTTAGTGCTACACTGTAACAAGTTGTGTGGGAATAAAGCGGCTGACTCTGTACTTTAGTTTTAACGAGGGAAAGAAAAAGGAAACTATGTTTTATGTTTCTAGTTTGCCATATAAAAGTAAGAAATAAAGAACCGTCCTAAAAGTTTAATTAAAAGGAGATTCACCTTTTTGAATGCGGTATTGGTACCAAGCTATCTTATAATATTAAAACTTAATTGTTTTAGATGGACGTTAAAGTTTATTTGACTTCGATAGCTAGCGATATCAATCCGTTTCGTAACTTTTGGCCCAACGAGTATCTTTTGAAAATTAAAAATTAAGAAAAAAAAATAAGTAAAATGGTTGGACTAGTAGCTGACGGAAAATAATCTTGGGAATAATAAAGGCTAGGAAGAAGAGAAGAAGAAGAAATACAAATCAGTCACCATTAACCTCAGTAAAAGTAACCTCAGTAAGAGGTAGTAGAGCCACGCTGATTTCAGCACGAACGGGCCGGCTCGACCGGGGCGGTACTACCCTCGCACAGAAAATCAACGTAAAATGACAGCGTTCGTGCTGTCGTGTTTCGTTGGTGAGTGCGAGACCGGGGGCCCAATTAGTCTAGTCAACAAGTTTCATACTTGTTGACTGGACTAAAAGATGCAGTAGCATCACTAGGCCGCCATAGTGTGGGTCGCCATACTGCACTGTCTGCATTCGCAATGAGTATGGTGACCACCACTCTTGGATTCTGCTTATGTTTTCCATCAGGCAGAGCAGAGTCATTTTGGCGGGCCAAACATAAAAAAAAAAAAAAAAAATTTTTTTACATATTACTATCAAAGGTCGAATACATTTTAACCCGATCAATAAATTGATTAATTGAACACAAAAATTGTGCTTATCTATTTATCTTGTTGGCTGCGTTTTGCCAGTCATCTATTGGACGAGAATTTTCCTAAATAGATCGATGACTATAAGTTTCCTATTGAACTATACCTTCGCATTTCCTACTTTTATTTTCCAATGGTCATTAGAGGTACTTTGACGTCAAGAGGGTGACAAGTTGGACCGTGGGCCCCGACGGATGGTAAACATAGAAGGGAGTGGCGCACGCGTCATCAAATTGGTGCCACGGTGCCACCGTCGGTCGCTGCTTGATTGATAGACCGCCTGTTACGCCGGACGACCTCGTTAATTTACGGACAATGTTTTCCTACTGTTATTTCCGTTTTGTAAACAAATATTTATTAATCCACTTACTGAGTGTAAAAAAAGGTTAGAAATAAGTAGGTAAATTAAATCAATTTTCGACTAACTGAATTGATCGACGAAAGTTTTCAAGTAAATCTAGTTTATTTCGTAATATTTACAACTCGCGGTCTGTGGTGTTGTTGAGATTTGTTTACGAGAAATATGGAAGTTGGTGGTGTTTTACGTCCGTGGCTCGGAGAGCACTTTAAGTCGTCGGCGTCGGTCCCGGTTGTCATGAATATTGATAGCAATCGTTATTGGTAAGTCTTTTTATACCTTATATTTACTGCCAACTGCGGTTTGGTCTGATGCCAGTTGCTCCGTGGAAATCTGACATTACGTAAAACTGGTTGAAGTAGTAGTCGACCCCAACAGTCTTGGAATAAAAAATGCTACGAAGATGATGACTTGCGATCTCTAGCAGCAGTGATAAACACACTAATAGAACGATAGTCCTTGCGTTTACGAAAGCGACATCTACTGCAACATTACTTGTTAAAATAATTAATGCACTTACCATGTAATAAAAAGCAATAAAAAAACTATAATTTAAAAAAAAATACTTGTGTAACCCTAAAAGTGTTAAAACATATTTGTTTTATAATTTATTAGTAATAGAAGATATAATGTTTTCATGTTATAATAAAAAAAAATGTTCGAAGTATGTAATCCAAATCTGTTGATTATTCGTTAAATAAGTTTGCACACTTGTCATTGCAAGTTAACACATACATTGAGTATTTTATTTGTATTCTTAATTTATTCTAGGTCAATACAGTATAATGACGATAAAAATATTATGAGGAATATTCAACCTCAAGCATTCACAAAAGTAAAAAATAAAAAAAAACATACAGTGGAACGTAGAACCTCGACATTTTTGAATCGGTTAAAGAGTCTATTTCGCTATTAGGCTGATTAGGCTATTATGCTGATTCATATTTTGATAGGGCGTTATGTGATCAATTCATGGTCCTGATCGTAGTGTTTGTAGATAGGAACTGTTGTACTACACGGTTGCTTAAATAAAAATAATAGCCACTGACATCTGCCCCAAAGAAAACGGCAGTAGAATTGTCCGCACAATTTATCAGGGCTACCTCCAGCAGGGTCGCGGTAAAAGCTTAAAACAAACAGTTTTTCAACATAGCCGTTAAAAAATTGTAAGACGTGTGAGCATAATATATGTAAGTCAATCGAAAGTAAAATTTGTGTGATACGAATTGGTATGTGTTGGTGAAAAAGTTTATTTATCTGATTTGGTCAAAAACGATGAAACTTGACATAATCATCACAATACCTCTTTGATCGATAAAAGTTTTAAAAATAAAGTAAATTGGTGTAAGCACACCACAAAATGCTTAAAGCAAATGTGAAGGTCTTACTCACAAAAAAAAAACACCAATTTTAGATCTGTGCTTGTGATTAAGTTTTGTTTGTTTTTACTTATAATGAATTTAATTAAATCATTTATGACAGGAAGTTTTGAAAATGTAGTTGTTAAGCGTGTATTAAGTATTAGCTATTGCCCAAAGCTGATTATTTCTTACTAGCTTTTGTACGTGTCTTCGCCGCGTAGTTCTCGGTTATTACTGTGAAAAGTAGCCTAAGTCTTTTCTCAAAAATCAAAGTATAGCCATGGCAATTTTCATTCAAATCAGTTTTGCCATGAAACCGTAACAGACAAACAGCGTTATTGTCGCATTTATAAGATTAGTACAAATTTGTGTTTCTGAATTTGGAAATGATGGACTTCCCATACAACCACTCCTCTCTCCCTCCTTAGGTATGAAATTTGCGAAACTCCTTTCTTAGTGGGTAACTACAGCACAAAAAGCCTAAACTATCAAAAATTTGGATCTCCTAGCCCCAGCAAATAGACTCTGCGTTAATGAATCATTCCATCATGGTAAGTCAGGTTAATTCCGTTTTTATATGTATAGATTAGATTTAGTAAAAAACACAGTGTGGTAAGCATCTTCATCGTAAAGAATGAATGAGAAAAATGCTGATGATCAAATTTTATTAACTGTTATAGGTCAACAGATTAGTCTGTGGTCCATTAATTCTCAGTAACAGCGAAGACACTTTGTTATCTAACTCACAACACCACACTGTGTTCATCTATCATTGTGTACATCTGATATAATATTCGTTGTTTAGAAACACACACACAACGATATATTATACGGCCTAATGGCCCTACTGGGAGTGTCAAGGGATACCTAAATTGAGTTTATACAAACAAGCAGTTTGAAAAACATGAGGGTCGCGTATCAAAACAAATGGTATTTTTCATGATCGCAGTTAAAGGTAAAATAAAATCACACGACAACGTGAGTTATGATTTCTCTGACCTTTAATGTCACAGGTAGCGATTCATAAATGTCGAGATAATCACCAATTAGTTGAAATAAAATGAATCGTACGTCACGTGTGCGTCAGGAAATAAAACAAGGGTTATCAGCGAAAGGATAATGATTATGTAACTACGTGGGTATCGATTTGTAGCGCACACATGACGTAAGTGACCTTCAAGTGGATCGTACGTGGGCAACGCTGCAAATGTAAGGATTCACAAAATACACCAGATTACTTGTACTTTGAGATTATAAGTAACGTATAGTATGTTAGGCCTGAAAGCTAATGTTGCGATATTAATGCGTTGATTTATTGATTAATTAGGTGTATTAAGCGAAGTGCGTATTTAGAATAACATGATTACTTTGAAGTACAACTTTAAGCAGTTACAATAACAGCTATGTAGTAGTAGCTTTAAAGTAATTTCTATTATGCACAAATATTGGGTATATTATCACGGCCTTCGATGTTGATGTATTATTGTATATGTACAATACCTGTAGCATATATTTGTAGCATTGGTTCTCTAGGGGCGAAGATTGTAACTAATTTGTTCTCGGGTATCCATTTCCAGTTATTGGCGCTTGAAAATAGTAGAGAGATGACTATGATGATACTCCATCATCAACATAGTGTTTTTTTCTTCCGTTCTACTAGATACATACAATTCTATAGAGTAGAATTAAAGAACTGAGTAATAACATAAAGCGCGATAGATCATGCTCAGTCTTGTTCTAGCTTTCTAACATTCCTTTTGACGTATTCTATATCTGACAAAGTCATCTTTTCGTGTCTCGAACTCTCTTCTGTGCAGTTTTTTCCTCCGCATCTCGATTCAAGAAACAGAGAAATAAAAATTATTTTAAACATCGTAGTATTGGGGCATAGCTAGAAAATAAATGTTGTTTAGAGTGCGTTGTGGGAAAACACCTCGCTTGCGTGATTTCGGATGAGACATTGCTGATAGCGGGTTTTATACTAGGCGAATCTTCCATATTATAGACTGACCTGATGTTGCCACGAATAGAACCTTTAAACAGTATTATATACATAAACGAGTTTCGTAAATAAAAAAAAAATAAGATAATCATATATATAAAATTTTCGTGTCACAATGTTAGTTACCATACTCCTCTGAAATGGCTGGACCGATTTTTATGAAATTTGGTGTGCATATCGGGTAGGTCTGAAAATCGACCAACATCTATTTTTATACCCCAATTTTGCGGGATCAGCTAGTAGAATATATTATTTTGCTTAAATATAATTTTCACTCATAAACTACTTCATAAAGAAGTTTGGAGCTCAAATTTATTTGAGGTTTCATAAATATTTCAAGAAAGATATAAAAAGCATTCTCGGTTATAAATGTATGTTTACGATCGTTGGGTCGCTTGCGTTAAACTTTTACACATTAGCAGATTCGTTTCCCTCCCACGAGGGTTTGAGACATTGTGGTAAGGCCTTTGAGGTAACATGAGGTAACAAAGCCCATATATATCTGAGGGAAGAGTGCTGCTTTACTCTTATAGAAAAAAAATAAAAAGGTTCTCTGTGTTTGTGTTTTTGTTGTTCCTCCTACTAACAAGCACGAGCCACACAATCCTATACCCGTCCCCAGCCATGTTATATAAACTTGAGAAACAATATAGCCGAGGAACAAATGTTGACTAGGCGACAATATTTGTCGTAAGTCTTATTCAAAACACGAATAAGAATATAACGCGATATTTAATAACAGGGCGAATGTTCTTCACATGATGATTCTATGAAACTTTATTTAAAATACTGCCTTAAAACTTAGTCCTAAGGACGTATTAGTATATATAGATATCTATAAAGTTCACCATTTGAAAAACAGGGCAAAAAAGGGCTAAGTTTTTCTCAAGTTTTGGGTAATATATTCACTATACACACCAACGGCATGAAATAATTTAAAAAATGGCAGTCTTAATATGTACAAGTAGATGTAGTGATTAAACATTGTGTAGTATCTCATTGAGTTCACAAATGCATACTAGCTGTTACATCGACACTACATACAAGGGTAGCTGAAACACGGAATGGGCGGAGCCTGTAGATGGACAATGTGTACATCCATCAGCTCAGATTCAATATAAGCAATATAAATTATGTACTAATTTATACTATGTTCATTGATAAGTTTCTGAAAGTACGATCCTGCTTCTAAATTAAATGCCTGTCAATAGTTCAACAATATGAGACAACTGTAGATAGATAAAGTAGAGCCTTATAGACTTTACTACAAAGCATGACCTTACCGTACGAAGTAGGTTTGATTTTTGTTTCATTGCTTTGTATTGATAATAAATAACTTATACTTTCGTCGTCGTAAATGTATTTCGTATCCATGCTTTGTAATTAGCTGAAATGAGTCTGTAAATGTCAATCGTACTATACAAACACGCTACAGTATTATATGTACTACGTAAATTTAAAACAAAAAATAGGTAGTAAAAATTGTTTATTTTTTTTTGTTATACTTATCGATTTCTTATTGAAATATTTAGTTACAAGAAGCACATTCTTTCGACATCTTTTTGTAGAATGTAAAACGTACAAACATATAAAACTTTACATGACGAACACCGAAACAAATACATATATACATAAAAAAAACCGACTTCCAAAAAACATCCAACGAAAACTCTCTGCCAAAAAAACACTTAAAAGCATAAAATAAACTGGTTCTTCATAAATTGCCTATACCTAATTCTTTATTCATTTAAATAGTAGTATTATAATGTGTGCTAGGTACCTAAACTCTTTTTGAAGTCAGGAGAAGGTGCCAAGTGACTATCGCTTAGACTTTTGTAATTGTTCGTTTGTATTCTTTTTGGCTTAGAACCGACTTCAAATAGATTTTAGGTACCTAGCACACATTATAATACTACTATTTAAATGAATAAAGAATTAGGTATAGGCAATTTATGAAGAACCAGTTTATTTTACGCTTTTAAGTGTTTTTTTGGCAGAGAGTTTTCGTTGGATGATTGTTGGAATTCGGTTTTTTTTTATAAAAAGTTTTTATTTTTCAGTTTTTAGTGCAAACAATCGTAGGTAAGTAGTAAGTTGAACTATTTCATCAAATTTCATCATCAAGAATACAAATTAAGGTCTATACGTACGTGTAATGTTAAAATCATCCTCTAATCCCTAACTGTTGAAGAGTTTAACCTTCTATCATCAGCTCATCTAAATAACTTGACAGTATACGACTGAAAGTCTTTAGATACGTATGAAATTGAAAGAATTATCCTCCAACTCCTAACCGTTGAGGAGTTGTACCTTCCACCTTCTATCATCAGCTTACCTAAATAATTTGAAAGAATAATGATTTTTAAAGATTTATCCTCCAACTCCTAACCGTTAAGGAGTTGTACCTTACATCATCAGCTCATTATCATAAAATGATGACTACCACACGCAAATACCGGTGTAACTTCAGAAAATATACGAAAAACATAGTATGTGCCTATAAAAAATTAGGGTTTCCCTCGATTTCCCTGGGATCCCATCATTAAATTCTGATATGCTGGCAACGGGACCACCTCGGAAGCATACCCTTTCGAACACATTTTTTTTTTAAATCGGTACACAACTGACGGAGTAATCGGTGAACATACATAAAAAAAAAATACATACAGTGGAACATAGAACCTCCTCCTTTTTGGAAGTTGGTTAAAAATAAGTAACACACAGTTCCAGAACAAATAATCAAGCTAATCAAAACACTGTTTGTCGTGGGTGGCACTCGAACCCACGATCTCTTGTCTTAACAGTCACAATAACAAATCACTTGAGACAGAAGGTCAAATAGGTAGGGTAGGTTACGTGCCCGTTGCACTGAACTGAAAATTATTCAGAATCCTCTTCTGAAACTTTGTTTTGAACTTTAAAACAATCACAAAGCATTGAGAATAAAGGTTAATTAAATATGTATTAAATTTTGCGTTTTATGTAGAACGGGCTGCCATCTCCAGAGAACCCATACATATTCAACGGGGATTTCGTCGACCGTGGCAAGAAAGGTTTGGAAGTGTTCCTGTTGTTGCTGTCTTGCATGTTGGCTTTCCCCGGAGGAGTGTTCTTGAATCGCGGCAACCATGAAGATCTCATTATGAATTCTAGGTTAGTCACATACTCACACTGCTCACACATGAATCCTCTCTAGAAGATCGGCTTGTTGTGGCGTAATAAATAAGAGATATGCAAAACTATCTCATTGACTTACTTTAATGTGTTCTGTAAGTGATTTTGCGAAATATAGAATGTTAGTATCTATGGACAAAACATCACGTTACAAAGAATGAAAAAATATTGAGTGTTTCGTAAACGAGTTTATTCATTTTATATACTTAGAATTTTTTTATTGTAGTAACATTCCATGTACAATTGTTATCGGCATCATTAAAAAGGTTATTAAAGCGGTCTCTCCATGATTTCACCTATTTAAAGCGGAACGTTGTCCTGATTGATTCACTTTCTTATATGACAGATTTACTATTCACATTATAAACATAATATATATTTCAGATCACATAAAACAAAGCTAAATCTAAGTTTTAATTCAACCAATAGATAAAAGGTATACCACTCGAATTTTGCCAGGTTGCATTCAGTTGTCAGAGTTCCTGGCTCGTAGCATACAAAACAAATAAGTTTTATGGTGGAAGTAGAAATCTTCCAAAACAGTGAGCGATCAAGCAGATATACCTATAAACCAAAGACTGACTGTATAGTTTATTTTTGTATTGAAGACAGACATTTTGTTTTGTTTACATAGAGTATTAAATTGTTTGTGGAAATCCAATATTCAAAATATTTACCTTCAATTAAAGTTAAAAATCCCATTAGCAGATTAAAAAATCATTGCATGTTTGGCCTAGTGGTCTAACGGTCACCACGCCGTTTCCTACTTCGCCAAGTGTCGTGGGTTCAAATCCCACGTAGGACAACACTTTGTGTGATCCACAAATTGTTGTTCTGAGTCTGGGTATTCATTGTGTCCGTTTCATGTATGTTTGTAAAGTCCCCCGCGACACAGGATTTATTCCTAGTGCGGGAGTTGTCTTTTAAAAAAAAAAAAAAAAGAAATTGATGTTATCAAGCAAAGCAACTGAGGCATTACGTACAATGATTCTGAGAAATGCTACGACATGAGATTTTGTCCAAATCAATACAATTTTTTCCCCATTTTGTTTTTCATCTGATCTACACAAGCTGTTAATTTAAATGTCATTTCATTTACTATAATTATCTAAATATGGCAATAGAATAAAGTTAAAGTAAAACCAGCTGGGTAGAAAAAAATCCAGCAGAGAAGTAAAGGTAGCCAGTATCATATTAGCGGTGTACTTATTTACCCTCTTAAAGACCCCATACCGATGTAGATGCAACTAATAATAAAAAGTTACAAGACAAGACAATATTGTAGAGACAGAAAATGAAATACTCGGTTATATATACTCCTATATATAAATCTGTAATACCTTAAATATATTTAGGTACAAAAAAGATTAATCTATCATCTTACTGCTAAGTATGTACGTGATTCTCAGACTTTCTCCTTGTGATTTTAGGCAGTACATTGCCGTCAACTAAATAAGTAGCTCCAGTGACGTGTCGGTCCGTTGGGATTTTCACAAAAAAGTTATGTACAAAGTCGACCCTTACTGAAGTAGAATCTTGAAACCTGAAATAATAACAATAGAAATAGTATTAGATCAAAATATTTGCTGTACCTAGTACAATTTTCTATGAAATTTACCTATTTTTAAAATACGAGTATACATTTTATTTTTTAAGACCTGTTATGATAGATTTCAAATAAGCATGTATCATCACCTTCAATCTGATTTAAGCAGATATTTGCATTACAATTGCGAACCATACCCATTCTCTTATTTATTGAAAGCAATTTTCTAATAATCTGCCGAATAGAAAACCACGGATACTAATATTCTATGGAAATTTATTCCGTTTCGAATACGGTGTACAAAAGCGTTGTATACTATGAGTTGCGGTTATTATGCTTATTTTAATTCAATTAACGGCTTTCAGTAGTCCGCAAAAGTAATCTTTGTTTATTGAACTCGAATACTCTATTTCTGTTCAGGTACGGTTTCATAAAAGAAGTTCATCAGAAATATCGGGTGAGTAAAAACGGGCAATAACCCGTTATCATTTTCAGAATGAAGAAAATACAAGGCTTATTTTATTATATACATTAGTTGGATATAACTCTGTAATCGTGGATCAGATAAAGTGTGAGGCAAACTGAGAACTAATGTTGGAAGTCGTGAATAACGATCAATATCTTCTTAACATTTCAGCTATGAAAAGGGTATCATCAGAAATATATGTATTTAAGAACGCTTGAATCCCTGCCCAAGATAAGGTTGACAGATTTAGGAGCTTTTAATTCTAGTTTCAGAATGAAATACGATTGCGGTAAATCTAAAATGTTCTAAAAATGTGTAGAATTTGAAATTTAGATACTACCTACCTAACCTGCAATTCATCCCAGTATTATTTAAATTGATTAATTTAATGGATTCATAATGTTATGAAAAAAAAATAACAAAAAAAACCGACTTCAATCTAGACCAAATTGAAATGGGACCACACGGGAAGCACCAGCTTTCAAATAAAAAAAGAATCAGCAAATTCGGTGCACCCAGTCGAAAGTTATGAGGTAACAAACATAAAAAAAATACAGTCGAATTGATAACCTCCTCCTTTTTTAAGTCGGTTAAAAATAAGTTTTCATACGGAATTATAAGTAAAGCCAATATTTTTTTTTGCAAAAGGCAATTAAAAAGGTTATTATTGGTATGTGAGTCGTGATCATAAATATTTTACTGTGGACATAAAAGTAATAATGTCGACGATAACAACGAGTCCAATAATATCTTTTTGCATTGACACGCCATATTCGTGTGCTGTCAAAATAATATAAAGAGAGAAAATAATAATGTCTAGGAACGGTGACAATGTTTCAAAAGAGAAATGTATTATAATGATAAAGTGCTTTAAGAATAGTAAAATATTAGTTATTTTGCAAACATTAACTTAACTATAAATTGGCTTTTTGTACTTGCTTGAAATAAAATAAAAAGTAAATGATACTTTTGATTTGGAAGGTTGTAAAATTATTTGACGTCAACCATTTATGACATTATCTCAACGTCTATTTAGTTATCTATCAACAAACAGATAACGTTGTAACGGTCATGCAGTCTGATATTACTGAAGTGGTCATTCGATCCATTGTGAGACTTTTATTATCAAGATTGTATATGAGTATATAATATGTGGTTTGGACAACCGCATCTGTTTGTATTCTTTTGGACAAAGCCTTTTTTTATGGAACGAGCATGCGTATCACCTGATGGTAAGCGATTACCGCCGCCCATGGACACCCGCAACACCAGAGGCGTCACGAGTACGTTGCCGGCCTTTGGGGAATGGGGAGGGGGATGAGGTGAGGGGGTGAGGTATGGGCCTCCGGTATCCTCACTCACTCCGTAAAACACAGCGCTGTTTCACACAGGTTTTCTGTGAGGCCGTGGTATCACTCCGGTCGAGCCGGCCCATTCATGGCGAAGCGTGGCCCTCCACGGTAAAGGCTGTTTGCAAGTATTATCTATTTCTATAAAATGTATATTGCTTGTCTCTAACGTCCATCTAAATTTAGGTAACATTATCCGCTTCACCATATTAAAAAAAAAAGCTTTCTTACATTTCCTAAGAGAGATGCTTTTTAAAGATTATGTAACAGTTACATTCCGTGCTTTTTTATTCCGTGTTAGATATTTATTTATACGAGCGCAGCTTTTATTAATTCTACTTCAATGTCTCAAAACTTGGTACTCAAGTAATAAAGTTAACCACTAACTTTTGTTTACCACTAATTTAATTTGTCGGGTAAGCCTCTTTGAACGAGGCATCAATTATTATCCACAGACCCCATTAGATCTGAATTTTTGGAAAATAATTATTTCTCGTAGCCCTGGGGTGCCTTAATCAGGATGACGTTTTAGAAGAAGGTCTATGCGGTGCCATGTCATTGCCCCGAAATAATTGTTTCGGGGCAATGTCATAGTATCTGTCTGTCTGCCTGACCTCTCTTTCGTCTGTAAATTCAGAGATGGTATGCCCATTTGTCTTAATCACTATTTTATTCATCCAGTCTAATGTGTGAAATAGCGTTGTGTTTCACCGAGTGAGTGATGATAACGGAGGCCCATACCCCAACCGTTCTCCCATCCCCATCCTACAAAGGTCGGCAACGCACTTTTGACGCCTCTGTAGTTGCGGGTGTCCACGGGCGGCGGTAATCGCTTACGCGGTGATACGACTGCTCGTTTGCCCCCTATTCCATAAAAAAAACTACTGAAAGCATGTAATCAAACTACGAAGTTTAATTTTAATTAGATTAGAGGAAGTACTGTGACAAATTACAAATTAGATTACAGACAATTCAGTTTTTATATCTTATTTCTTTTGTGGCACATAGATAAGCTTATATCAAATAATATCCCTTAACATGTGAAAGGCTTGTGATAAATTGGTGTGATTAATTTGGTTCCCTATTTGTTACATGTACGGTATTTCAGAACTCCAACTGACCTCGATATTCCGTGATATAATGGTAAGATGATGTTACACGATAATGACTATATTATCGCTTTGCGGCACATGTAAGGTATCCTACGCACATTACTTAGGTAGGTTAGTTAATGTGTGTTGAGCCCACTTTATATGTATTTAATACCGTTCCGAGAACGTTTAGCTTCAGAATATTCAAGGTTACAGAAATATAGATTAAGTACACCAAAAGTTTTTAAATTGCTTCAAATTTAATTGTTGTAAGTAATACTTTGCAGTAAAATGAGCCTTGTAATAATGGTATTATAGATGTGTTTTAATATTTTTTAAAACAAATTGTTAGTTATTCTTGATTTGTAATTAAGTTGTAATTTGTTGTAATACAGCACAATGCGGAGCGAATATTAAAGCTGATTGAGTGTGTGTACCGTTGGCTTCCCCTCGGAACAATCATCAACAACAGGGTATTTGTGGTACACGGAGGTATATCTGACACTACAGATCTCGACATGATACGAAGCTTGGAACGGGATAAGGTATGTTTGTTTCAAGGTAACAAGTTGATTTAACTGGTATTCTAAATAGGCGCTTAAGTAAGACAAATGTTTGTTAGATTTCGGATTACACCAGTAATAAATAGCATTTAAACTTGTAAAAGTTTATTAAGCCCATGTGGCTTTTTCCCATTTCATGAAAAGCAGTTTATATATTATATTCTATTATCACTGTCTCCTGTCTTACACAAAATGACTTCGATGTAATATATTGTATTGAATACTTTTGTGTCAAGTTTAATAATGGATCCTGCGTGTACAAAACTTGAAGTTATTGTTATGCTTATCAGTTTCAAGTTTGATGAGTTAATACGATAAAAAATATTAAATGTCGACTGTTTGTTTCAGTACGTGTCCCTTTTGCGTCCTCCAGTGACCGAGGGTTCAGGCACCGGTGCTGAGGTTGTAGACAAAGTGGAATGGAAGCAGGTTAGTAACCAATCAATGATCCACAATTCAATCTAAAGGTTATCGATCATTAGACGATCGAGTTCTTGGCATCACAGCTTTTCATGTTACGTTGAAAATTCGCCGACTCTGCCAATTTATTTAATGCATGTGATGAATGAAACACTGCGTGGCATATTGTAATGTTTAGTCTTGAATCATTTTGTTTATGTTTTACAATATTTTAATAGATAATAATTATCTATCACATTAATACAGGACAATTATTGTCCTGTATCTCTGATATGACGTATGGTTATGTTTTATAATTTATTTTGGCATTTATTACAATTAAATAGCAGTAGGTAGATTATTTTCTTCGTGAGATATATTCAACGTTAACGGGTTATGACGACTTTTAAATATAAAATAAATGCCTAATATTTGTCTGCGTTTCAAATATTTTATCAATTCATATTTTTAAATAAGTATTTGTATCACCTTACGACAATTCACATCTTTCGTAGCAAACTTTCCGATTAATTTGAACGTCGTGTAGTAAATTATATTTATATTTCATTTACATGTTTTTATTAATACATATTTGTATTTCTGTTGGATGTTTAAGAGGTTAAGTTTGTTAGGAAAACAGACGGCCAGAGTTATTCGCTAATTATTGATTTACATTACAATTTACATTTGAAATCAGAAATAGTAGTGTTGTTTAATTTTTTTTTAGGAAACTTGGCATCGGTGATAGTAATAGCTTTGTTGAAGTCAAATCGTGACTAATAAACTTTTTTCATTCTCCCCAAGTCACTCTTATACAAGTGGTAAATCACCACATAGTTTTCTTTTACATCAGGATAAAACTAAGCACTTCATCATCACTACATAGTATAAACAAAGTCGCTTTTTATGACCCTATATCCCTTTGTTTGCTTAAATCTTTAAAACTACGCAACGGATTTTGATGCGGGTTTCTTTAATAGATAGAGTAATTCAAGAGGAAGGTTTTTATGTATAATTAATGCATAATATAGTATGGAAACACTGTTAATTTTCGAGGTTTCTAATGTGATGTAGCAAATAAACACATTTTTTGCCCTTACATTGCAAACGCTGGTTGCACCCTACGAAATAGATCAAAATAATGTACTAGAGTATTGTACACCTTAAAAAGTACTACAAAAAAGTCCAGGACGGTATATGTCTATCTCTTAGGGATAACCCACAACAACCATTTTTTATTCCCTTCTTTTTACGAGAAATAATGACTTATTTACGAAGTGACTTTAAGCAATACAGAATGAATCCTTACACAATTAAGTAAATTAAATACATTGTGCATTTAATATAGTTCAAAATGGCCCTTTACAGTATCTAATTTAAATGAATATATTCGAAGATATTACAGATTTAAAATGCACGAATCGTGTCGTCGGAGGGAGCATCTGAAATCCACCCGTGCGAAGCCGGGCGGGTCGCTAGTATGTAATAATGTGAGTGACAAGTTAGTTGTTGCTGATGCTTGTTTCACCCGTCTTGTGTAATTAACTGAATGAACAAGGAAAACCACCACTGAATACATTTTTCTCCGACATCCGAACCAAATTAATGATGGTCATTTCTTATATGTATAGCAAAAGCAAAAGTGAAGGTTCTTTTCTTTTGGGTGGTGAATATAGAGCAGGTTTCTTTTCAACATCAGTAACGTCAGGACCTTTAATTAATCTTATATCAATATAAAAGCTAACTTACTACTGAATGAGTCGGTCCTATTCATTTTTACTCAGTTTTTTTTTTGTATATTTCGAAGGAAATCTAAGGTCAATAGATATTTTTTAAAAGAGTGTAATTAAAGGAGGTAGAAGTTTATGTATTAAGTGTAAGTGCTTGGCAGGGCAATGAATAGGGGGCTGAACTGGTGAAATAATGTAAGACGGCATTATATCATAAAATACGGATATAATAAGGATTTATAAACAAAATACTAGCTAAATGTGTGTAGGCATAATGTAATATATAAAAACGTTATGTTACGTTAGGACATCAGAAACAGGAACGAAATGAAAGTACCATTTAGAATATTTTTTCCTGTTTCTGAATCACTTTCATTGTATTTTGACATTGGTTCTCTAGTTCCTTTAGGAACCTTAAAATCTATATAATATATAAAAGAGTAAGGTGACTGACTGACTGACATACCCAGACATCAAAGCACAGCCCAAACCGCTGAAGCTAGAATCTTGAAATTTTGCATGTTGGTTCTTTATCTCTAACGTAAGTGAGCACTAAGAAAGGATGTTTTAAAATTCCACCCCTAAGGCAGTAAATCAGGGTATGAAAGTCTGCGTGAGCGAAGCTGCGTGTAAAAGCTAGTCATTAATAAAGTTTAGGATAATTTTTTACCAATGTACAAGTTCCACCCATTTATGTTATGGAATAATGAGTTAGAATACACTTAACTTGTTATTTTACACTCATTGATAGTATCGAATTAACTTTTTTAACAGACCATGAAACGATAGCATCCTTGGGAGGATCTTGATAATTTCATATTTTTTATTGTTTTTTTTTATTGTTTCTTAATATTCTAGAGCATACACTTTATTTAACTAGAACATCAGTGTTTCTGAAAGATTTAATATCGTAGAAAATAAATTTTCTCGTTCAGAAATATCTATCAGAGTTATCAAAAGCATTCATCGTATTTAAAGTATCGTTTTATATCGAATAAAATTTATGAAGTATCTTTGCCTCTGATATTAGATACATCAATGATCTTATTTTCTTTTTTTCGGATGAAAGCAATTTAAACATCCAACATCCCCCGCGTAATACAATTTACCCGGGTCGACCCCCGCGGATTGTCACAAGATAAACTCGGCTACGTTTCTAACCGCTTTACGAAGTTTTCGTCCCAAAAGGATGGTTCTTCTAACAATTTGTCGCCTGTGCCAAACATTTTATACAATTCAACTTAGAATATTTCTTCAGGAATATTTAGAATTCAAATCAGATCTTGTCAAGTAAAAGAACTTGCGAAGTAAAGACTTTGAACGAAATTATACTAACGAGGGATGTGCGAAGGGAGTTTTAAATCATGGACAAATTGTGGCTGAAGGAATGAAGGTGTTTGAAGGCTCAGTCTCAGAATTTAAGTACGTGGTGATGTATTTGGCCCCTAAATTAAAATAAGGTAGAATTATGCTTTATTTAAAAATTTATCCTCTGTTAATAGATATGGGTCTATACAGTTTACACAATGAAAAATACCATGCTTAAAAGATATGGATGAAATTACTTTATTTTTAAAGTCATCGTAAAGACGTTACTTTGAAATCTATTGAAGTATTTAAAAGTTAGTAAGGAAAAAGAAACTAAGCTTAACACATAATACTTCACAAATCTATAATACATCTTTAATTCTTTTTTTTTGTTACTTTCATCGCACCCAACAATTGTGAATGCATTTCACACAGTACGTCTGAATTACGAAAGTTAAGCGGGTACCAAAATATGCATTATAAAGGGACACTGTGCGTCACAGCGTATTTAGAAACTCTTCCACATAACGCTGTCTCATTTGCTAATTGCGGATCTCAATAAACCTTCACAGATTTCTTGTCCAAACAAGGTCTAACTCCTCATCGCTGTCGTTTCAAATGTACGAAATACGCTACGTTACATTTTGGTTTAATTTTCTTGATTAGCATAAATATCGTAAAGTTATAGGCTCATTCATTACCGTCTCTTTAAATATTTTTACTTCTTGTTGTAGTAGTTTTAGGATGTACCTACTGCATGAATACGTATATATAAGTATGGGTTGGCGTATATACATCATAGCTCAGTTGCACTTGGTGATTAAAAACAATAACAGGCGATAAACATACAAACATATACCTAAACACTACCAAAACTATTACCCTTCCTTTTGGCTTCGCCGCAGTCGGGTAAAAAGACTTTACATATACCTATAACTGAAAAAGTAACACAATTTAATGTTTTTATTTTACAAGTGACCTTGTTTATTTTAATAGATTTTCGTTTTACATTACTTAAACATCTACATTAATAAAATCGTAGCGAATAGTGAAGATATACCTACTACATGTTTTCTAAATCATACTAGAAATCTTATGAAATGAAATTCAATTACTCTTTGTTTTTATTAGTCCAAAAAGAGGGGGCCTCGATAACGAATTGAGAACCTCCTCCTTTTTTGAAGTCGGTTAATGATAGACAACGAAATAATAGCGATAGGAAGTTAAAATTTTAAATTTGATAGTTAATCATCATCTTAATGAGATGTAAGACTCGAAATCCGATTTAGTGGATAACCTTCTTTAAGAAAACCTTGACCTGTCAGACCATGATATTTCACTTTAACTTCTTGAAATAGCAGAAACATCAAAACAAACGTATTAATAATCTACCTAGAGTAGTACAAACCACAAATACTTATCATCAATCTTAGGCTCTAGGCTTATCTATCTAGGTTTAGTGAGATACGACGAATCTCCAATTCAGAACTTTTCAAATTTATTTTTAGTGTTTCTTTATTGTAAGTCTCTAAGTGGAGCTTTTCAAACCAGAAGTACCTATTAAAACTTTTTTTTTCTTGGACATTTATTAGGTGGTCATCGGTATATTCCTTTAGAAAACAATAGTGTATTACTTGTATACCTACAGGAGTTAATATTTAAGAATAATATCAATGTCGTAAGTGCCTAATGAATATAGTTCTCTTTTATATAATCCCCTTAAAGTACGTTAGGTCACTGTATAATATTATAATTATCAACTAGAAGTGTGTGTTTGTTGTGATAACACTTAGGTTAGAATTTTAAAATACAATATATAATGTAAGACAGATTATCTGAAGCTTTATTTGATCATTTCAATAAATGTTTTTTTTTTATTATTTCCTCGAGTTGTGTTCTTATTTTGTAGAATTCAGATATAACTATTCAATAATAGTTATTTGTTATACAAGAGTGCAAAGTTCCTTTTAACCGCGTGCTCAATTTTGATGAGCGAGGCGAAGGATTCTGCGCTTATGATTCAAAAATTGGAATCCTGAGCGTTGGTGAGGGAATCGAAAGAGCACGATGTGAAAAATCTTTGCACTCGAGTGTAACACGTAACTCAGCGAGGAAATATCTAAATGCAAAAAAAAATGGCGCGGGCAAAAGCAAATTAAAAGAAAGTATACCAAGAAGGTTTTGAGTCTGAATTTTTAACAAATTAAAAAAAGGTTGTATGATACATTGGGCACCATGGAGGTAGAAGTAAATAGGTTTATTGATGTTTTGAATTCACAAACTTTAGTGCACACGATGTTCTCAATTCAATTTACTTTATCCTCTAGCGGATAAAATCGGCTTTTGCACTCAGATATTGAAGGGCAAAAATACTTTTTCCGAGATGGGTGATGAAAAAAGAATTATTTTGTTTTATTCTAAATTAAAAAAATATATAAATTTATTACCAGATCGTCAGACCGTTCTATCTAACTAAGTTCAATTATTTTCTGCACATTTCGTTTGAGTTTTTACCCACTTTTATTGTTTAGTTGGAAAGAAAACTAAGTAAGCATTATCTCATATTTATAAAGAATGCTTCAGGGTACAAGGGGTCTTCATAAATATATATTAATAATAATATATATTATCATTTTTAATTCCTATCTCAGGCATCCGTCATTTGTGAACTGATTTAGAAAACAATTTGTTTTGTTTACGACGGTACCCTTTTCGTTTGGTCCTATTTAAGCGAAAAATTGAGGTGTAAAGAACCCAGTTTATTACCATCTATGCAGGCGCTTTGAAGTCAGTCGGTTTCTTTAAAAAAATTTTTTTTCGGATTAATTATGAAAGAAATTAAAAGATATTGATGTATACATACAAGACATTAGCCTTACTGACTAGTATTGTCATTTTTTATTTAAAATAAACATTTCATAAATATAAGATACAATCGGTTGCATCTGGTTGGCACATTGTCAATAGACTACAATAAACCCTAAAATAACTCTTATTTACAGTCGAATATAAACTAGATCACTGTTCTTGACTATGCTTTTATTGGCGTTGAGCGTCATTTCAAACTTTATGTTCTTAGCTTATTGTCTATTTTACATTGTAGCGAGTTAGTGTACCTAATAATTATCCACCAGCATCTATACTCATTTTGATGTTAACATGATTGGTTGGTTTGTGTGTTTTATTATGATAAATGAACTACTCTAGCGTTCCGTACCAACATGTTGAAGAAGTTATGGAGCTTAATGAGAAATACTGAACATTGCAGCTTGATTTTTCACAAATAAAATCTGGTCAGTGATTTCGTGAATTTCTGTCTAATAAGTAGACAAAGCACGTTTTTTCTATAAATATTTCAAATTTAAAGCCACAGAAAATACAGCACACAATTAGGTTTAATTTTAAACTCCTACCGCCTCTTTCTTTTCATAAGTCATAAGAGTGATGACGTAACATTAATCTAACAAATAACCGGCATTCTACATTCCCTCACAGCTCCTCAGTTACATTGTTACAATAAAAGAGAAGTCGCTAATCTTGGAATAAAGAATAAAAATGTCATTTGTCAAATTACTAGCGTTAATTTTTATCGTCGGTAATATTTAAGACGTGGAATAGATTACAGTTTATTTAATTTTGAGATTGTTAACTTATTTCTTGATTAATTAACATAACGAATCATGTTACTATTTTATATTGTATTTACAAAAAATCTCAAAAATACTTACTATAAAATAATTGATCTGTATTTTTTATTTTTTTTAAGTATTCTGTTATTTATTATTGTGAATGTCTTTCAGTGACCCCAACACATTTAAGCGTTTTTTTCGCTTGATGAGCGTTTTTAGAATTTAAGCATAGCATACATGTGCGAAGAATTTAAAATAAAAAGTATTTTAGATAGGTTACTTAGGTTAGCTTTGGTAATTTCAGAGGAATTGTCGCCCCTACTAATAAATTTTATGACCATATAAATTTACTCATATAGGTAATAGTAGGCGTTAACTGGAACTCTAAACGTTTAATGATTAAACGAATTCGAAGAAAGTAGAGCTCGAGTATCGATCCTAAGAACTTCTATTAATTAGAACAATAAATAGTTTATATCTTTTTCCTATTATACCTCCTACATATATACTTACTACTCAAATATAGCTCTTTCAGGACCCAAAATAATTTATCCGTGGTGCTTCCCGGTTGAAAAAGGTGCCTGCCTATTTCGACTTCACTTTGTAACCCGCTTGGCTAAAGTGGACTTATTATATTTCCAATTCCTCCAGCTTTCTTCTGATTAAATTCGTTGCGGGTTCCAAGACAGTTTCATTATTCCTGGGACTGCCCAAGTGTCAGAACTCGGTGTGTTCGTGGGTCACTGTGTACAGGAGTTACAGTGGTGGGCGTGTAGGCAGGATTAGTCCCGTATATACTTACTAACTTTTGTTTGCAGCGGTGCGTGCGTGTATGTCGGTTATCGCGATAAAGAATAGCCTCTGTCCTATCTCAAGAAATTAAGTCATGCCAAATTTCACTGAAATCGCTATCTTAAAAACGTTATAGACAGACAACATAACTTTCGTATTCATAACATTAGTATGGATGTGCCTCTGCGGTTTTGTCCCACACGTCTATACACTCTATTGAAAAAATAATAGCCTCATATTAAAGCTATTTTCATAAAAATATCTACAGTTCCTATTAGTAGTAATTTTCGATTTTTTTTATGTATGTCCCTGCCAAAGTGACTCTACTCTGCCTGATGGAAAGCATGAGCAGAATCCAAGAGTGGTGGTCAAACTATTCATTGTGAATACAGACAATGCAACAATGTAGCATGGTGACCCACACCATGGCGGCCTAGGCCTTATTATATTTTTAGTTATTAGTAGCGCCAGTACAGTAAAGAAATACTAATCCGTCGGTAACCCTACTTACCTGCAATAAGTATAATGAAGAAAAGATTTTGAGGCATTAGTTCCAAGCTTAAAATTTACCATATTGAGGCAGTTTTCGGTTTCATTTCAACAAAGAATGTGTTACAAGAAAACCTATTTAAATAAAAGATCTTACTGTAGAAATTTAGTTGCGACCTCTGGAATCTAGAAGCGTTAAAGACAGACTTAAATGTACCTATAGCTATAGTTTTATTTAAATTGACTTTAAGCTCTAATTTTATAATTAAGAAAGTTTTCACACTCTGTTTCGTGAGCAGCTACATTTTATTTCTTGTTTATTTACCTGTGCAATATTGGTTACTGCTGACTACCTTATACTTAACGCCTTATTTTGATTAAAATTAAACTTGTTAGTCGGACTTTTCTTCTGTTAGTGTGTGCTATAAAAATAAGTAAACAAACCAGCCACTGTAAATACATAGATACGAAGCTACTAGATACGAAGATACTAAAACTATTACAATTATATATTAACAATGATACACACGCATTAGGAGGGCTAAATATGCAGAAAAACGAACACATCTAATGGTTCACCTTGAAAGCATGTGGGTAATCGGTTCGACTGGGAAATGCCAGCGTCATCGTTCAATAATTGAAGCACGTGTGGGTTTCTTGTAAAAGAAATACGAAATAAATGGACCAGCCTGATATGAGTAAAAATAAAGGTATGAACATAATCAGCATACGATTGTTACAGGACTTACAGGTTAAGCAATCAACATTACAAATGTCTCAAAGTTTGAGGTAAATTGGGTTTCCCTAAACCCTTTCTCTCAGGCATTTAGGGCGACAGGGTGAAATTGATTAAAGCGTGTAGTTGACAAAATAGCCGTAACAAGAACTCGTCAGGCCACCGCTACACATTTTGTCAACTTTATGGCGCGTAAACCCTTTCAATTTAGAGGGCACTGTTAGAAATATATTGGATAATATTCCTTGTATCGCTCTTATTCGTTGTAAATCGAATGCTATAAATTTTGTCTAAGTCTAAGCATCTCAATAGTAATTTATAGACGGTATTGAGTATTTTACAAACTAAGATAAAAACAACTTAAGATACAACTAAAAAAAAGTTGTAAAAGATCTTTTAAAAAAATCCACGAAAGAATAAGTTTTGTGAATACAGATTTCAACTAGTCATAAGCTTATCTAAGTTGTAAAAAAACAGATTCAAAGTAATAATTATTACAAGATATTCGCACAAACGTAAAAAAAAGTGATGGCCGTTTCGTAAACAAAATATGAAAACAATACTTTTTAAGCAATAATATTTTTATTGAAATAATAAACTTCTTCTAACAAGCAAACGGTTGGTGTAACAAACTGTGAGTATTCTGAGTAGATTAATTTAATCTCTGTCTGAAACAACTCATTTTTAAGTGACATAAAATGTTGTCTGTCTAATAAATTGTTAACTTATTCTCTGAAAGCTTTGTATTCGTAATTTTGAGATATCATGTCGCAAATGTCGCCTTGGTTGTCGGCTCAACTGAATCTTGAAAAGCTTTTAGTATAAAAATACACAATACGATGCGAAATGATGTAATTGACGACTGATTTGGGATCTCTTATGGCAAAGAATGAAGTAATGAAACGTAAGACGAGAATACATATTTCGATCATTCTGAACGTTTTATTTTATTTAATTGTCCGAAATATCTTGACAGTGGTTATATTATAGACTTTTGTTCTATAATAGGTTAAAATCACTTAAATCTAAGAAGGGTACCTTATTCAGATTTCTGTGGTTAAAATATATACTGGACCTCTTTAGTTTTACACGGCCATTTTTGCCTACATTTTTAAATTTACAGCGCATTTTGTTAATTTTTTTATCATTCTGTACTTCTTATAAATATTAAGTACCTATTTAAAATATCTTAGATGTACCATATTTGGTTGAAAAGGGTTATGAAGAATAACTTTCACGTATTAATATATAGAATAAAATAAGTTGCAATAGTTTAACGTATTTATTATCTTGTTAGAAAAATCCACTGGTACTGGCCTAGCTAGTATATTTTTCTCAACTTCAACTTAAAAGTACACATGTAAATATCCGATAGGTCTGATTGAATAAAATGTCATTGTTTTATTAAATTTTTGCAACAAAATTCAACCTTCAAATCCAAGTACAGGTTGAAAACGAGGATTCAGAAACAGTCTATTTCATTTTGATATAACTTACTCCCGACATTCATATAGATAGTCTATTGAATCTTTCGTAAAATATTGCTTCGAACTACAGCATTCTACTAAACAACAACCTTTGTTGTACCTCGATAGATTTACAAGTTCGTCGAAATGTATAAATCAAACAATGACTACCGAAATAATTAATCACAAGCTGTGTTCTTCTTAAATGAATTGGAATTCCCTTTCCCAAAACTCAATAGTCAGAAGTTGTCTTTCAATTGTGGTTGGATTACATATGACTGTGATCTGTTACTTTGTCCAACAAATCGTTCAATTTGTTGACGTCCAATAATTTAGATAAAATATCATTGAACGTTATTTAGTTAGCGATAAAAATAAATATATCTGATACAGATGTTACTAATGCCAAACGGACTCTCGGGGAATATTTTCAGACGTGTACCTACATGTGTTTCAGGTATTCATAATATTTGGTTTTCTACTATGATTTACGACTGGATGATGTCGTCTGTGTTTCTGTATTTACCATTCATACTATATATATATACAATATATAAGGGGTCCTATAAGGGGTCGAAGTGGTCGCCATGGCCGAAATCGGTCGGATTACATCATCATATACAATATTATGTACTACACTTATAATTATTAGTATTTCAAAAGCAACTCTGTCTGTCAGTTACGCTTTCATGAAAACTAAACCCGCTGCACCGATTTCAATGTAATTTGGTATGGAGATACTTTGATTTTTGAGGAAGGGCATAGGCTATTCTTTATCGCGATAATTGACATACACGCGGGCGGAGTCGCGGGCAAAAGCTAGTAACAAGTACATTTACCGACATTATAAGTATTAATAATGTTTCTTTTGTAAACATTTAGCTTTCTAAAATCATACAATCATTGGAAGAAAATCTAATACAAATATACTTCAGTCTTTTAGACGGAGGCGTAAATACTCTATCTTGCCGAGTATAACAAATTTTTATTGCACTTACTAAGGAGAAAACTCAAATCATTGTCGTCAACCGGACGTTTACTTATGCATATTTCTAATATATATAAACATATTTTTATACTTACCATAGGTGGCCAAATTATTAGGGACAGTATTGAGATTTTTGTATTTTCTAGTTTAATTAGATTTCTGTAACAAATGATTAAATTTCTATTCTAATGGGATTGCGAAAAGTACAAAAACATTGTACGAAACTTTTTTATATTCTTTGTATGACTAATATAAATATTAGTGAAAATTATTGGATAAATTTTAAAATTATGTGACGCCACCCTTTACTTCAATAGGAGCTTCTATACGTCGGGGCATACTCACAATACATGTTTTTGCATATTCCTGGGGTTTGGTTCGGTGATGTCATTCTCTGATAAGGGTTTCAATCAAATGCCGTTCGGTGGTAATCGCTTCTTTCGCAACCGCGCGTTTGGTGAGTTCCCACATGTTTTCTATGGAATTCGTGTCTGGTGAATTCCCTACCCAAGGCAAAACAGTGACATTTATCTCAGTAAGAAATGCAGTAACACTACTGGCTTCGTGACATGGAGCCGAGTCATGCATAAAAAGCACTCCTCATTATCAGGGAATCATTCATTGACCTGCGGCAGTAACTGGGTTTCTAGTACTCGCTTGTATTGGTCTTGTTTCTTTGTCCATTCTACGATATATAGGCGCCCCATGCCTTTAGCTAAGATGACACACCACACCATGATAGTAATCGGGTGTTTAACCATATTCACAAGGCAATCAGCGTGGAATCGTTCTCCAGGGCGTCGCTCGCCTTACAAAAGAACTTTTGTCAACCAAAAGTTGACAGGTTGATTCGTCAGAGAAGCACATCTGTAAATTAATAGAATGATGGTAAAAACCGTTAATAACCAATTGCATTATTAAAAAAAAGTTATAATTACTCGACTCCAGCCTGCAATAGTCATATTTCGATGTTATCTAGCCCTTTCGAGTCGTTTCCTTTCAAACTGTCGGTTAGGCTTGGTTTTTTGCAAAGTCGTCGTCCCATCAGATCACCTTCAACCAACCGCCTCCGCATCGTCCCCTCCGAAATCTTTACACCATCGTTGTTTATCATCGCTGTCATACGAGTAACCCTTGTTTTATGATTTTCAAGGCAGATGTTCCTGGTTTTTCTATCAGTACAAGATGTGGTGATCCTTTTCCTGTCACATTTCCCAGCACGATTTGCCTCAAGGGGTTTTATACTATTAATTTTTATTTTATTCGATTGAATAAAAACCCCAGCAATAGTTGCTATATCTCTCTGGAAATGTGTGAAATGCAGTAACAATATTAGTATATCTCTACATTTTCTTGGAGGTCTGTCCGCAGATCTACCCATCATTAAAAGTAGAAAATTTGGGATGATCTCGCGAGACCCTTGATAAAATGTAAATTCATAGAAAAAACATAGCAAAAGTATTGTTAAACGAAGCATTACTTACCTTTTGAACATTTTAGACATACAAGTCGGTAAAAGCTAATTTAAAAAATAATATCTAGACAATACTGCAAAACCGCGCTTTTTAACACTGGACAATCATGAAAACAAAATGTCTTACAAGTGACGCACGTATCCTATTTTGCCACTGGAAAAAACTATAACAATGATACCAGTAGCAACGTCAGATAAAACAACCCTTTAAAAAGAACATTATTTATTGAAACACATTTAATTAAAAAATACATAAATACGAGCACTGTCCCTAATAATTTGGCCAACTACTGTAGTTAAATTATCATTTGCATACTTTTAATCATTTGAAGGAAGGAAAAACTGAAGTTACTGGATTTTTCAATGTACGTTATAAAACAATATTTAGAAATATTTTAAGATACGTGTTAAAATACATCTTATTATATATTACTAAATACATCTTATTAATACTCTTAGACTTTAATTAAGAATACAGAAAATATTGTTTTATCTTACATTTTTCGGAATTCATTTACCATATTGTTGTGTTCATTCGTATAACGCGTATTATTAATAAAATTAAATGTAACAAATACATCTATCTTTGGGCTGTGGCTGACAACGATTTGCTTCGGTTGAGTAACAAACAATCAAATTAAGAAATTCTACCTCAAATTATTACAATTAAGAGTTGGTGTCTTTGATTGTAAATACTTGAGCATTGATACTTACTTTTAATAACAAGAGCCGGGTTATTCACGTTCTAATTGAGTTTAAACATTTAAAGCTCTACTTTA
Organism: Diaphora mendica; assembly: GCA_949125395.1. Taxonomy (NCBI): domain Eukaryota; kingdom Metazoa; phylum Arthropoda; class Insecta; order Lepidoptera; family Erebidae; genus Diaphora; species Diaphora mendica. Next base: position 33,618,760 of record OX421310.1, on the reverse strand, counting down.
TTGTACAATTTTATATCTATGTACAAGCAATAATTTAATTAGATATATTAATATTTAGACAACATTTTTATACCAACAGAGATCTCTATACGACTTTACACTTCCGTTGAGATGTTGTGGAATGCGTAGAGTAAAAGATTTGTCTGTCAGTTAAACTCTTAATCTATACTAATATTATAAACGCGAAAGTTTGCAAGTACGGATGGATGGATGGATTGATGGATGTTTGTTACTCTTTCACGCAAAATCTGATGAACGGATTTGGATGAAACTTTACAGTAATATAGAATAACACATGGGCTACTATTTGCCGCGATAACTGACATATACGTGGGCGGAGCCGCGGGCAACAACTAGTGTACAATATAATACACGTAAACTTTCACTGTTCTTTTCTCACCTTAGTTGTGGTGTCGTTTTATTGCAGTATACACTCGTCATCTATATATGTTTTATGAAAATTATGCTAACGGAGGAGTATGAAATTTCCCACAGTTAAAGTTTATAAGGAAGAGTGCAGTAAGCTGAAGAAATAAATGAACTACGGTCAAACTTTGACCAGTGGGCAACCATTAGTTAGTCTAACTACGCGTTTATTGTAGTGTACTAAAGCTATTATAGTACGAGAATGTACAATGTGTTTGAAATAATGAGGAGTGTTAAATTACGTAGTGTTTATATTGCTATAAAATAAACACATGTTTTAAAAATAGGTTACAACTAAAATTTAAATCTATGACATTTATATATTCAAGTAACTACCGCCGTATGTAGGACACATAATTAAAACCTAAGGGTCATTAGTGCTTTGCCGCGCCGTATGATTACCGTCACGTCGATGAGAGGGAGGTTTGAGGTTCGTTGTCTGGTAACACTACTCTTTCTATTAAAACAACAACTAAAAAATCCTAATCAGTGATTTTCTGTATGGCAGTGATATCATTTAAAGCTGGTAAGCAATCAAACCAACTTATATGTGGCGCGAAACAGGGCTCTACCACGTAAACTTTTTATTCCTTGGTTTTCTTAGAATTGATCTAATCTTGATCGACAGTCGAGGTAAAGGAGTTCAGAGGTTGTTGGGGGTCACTTATTCATTCATTATACTGTAAATGAATGAATAACCCCAAAAAAGTATTTAATAAATATCAAACTGTCAGATAACATTATTATATATATATAAATAACGAAAACATCAATATAACTGAGTGTATTGATTAGTTTGATTATAATACAGTAGCTTGTGCCAGCGGCTCTGCTTGAGTATTATGAATATCGTTTAAATTTACTGGGCTGTTGGTCAAGTGGTTAGTGATTCTGACTGCTAGCCAGAGGTCGTTGGTTCAATTCCCACCCAAGACAAATGTTTGTGTGATGAGCACGATTATTAAAGTGAAAACTTCTTTAGCCGCGTTGAGCACTTTTTGGTAGGGGAAAATCTTATGAGTTCGCGTCACCCACATGCTGACATGTCAATTTTCGAAGTGAAGACTTCTTTGGCCGCGTTGAACAGTTTTTGGAAGGGGTAAACCTTGTGGATTCGCGTCACCAACATGCTAATGTTTGATTTTGATAATACAGTTTGAAGTTAAACATTATAAAATTTCGCGGTCCTTATGACTGCGATTTTTTTGTTTTGTGGCTGGCCTAAACGTAATTTATCTATTTATATGTATTTAGAAATATACCAATGTGTTTATCAGCAGTTTGGTGACCATAGTACAGGTTCTGCCTAGTTTAGAACCAGACGCCCATGTGTCAGATGTATCAGATGTCAAGTTATTAGTATTATTTGTTTGTTTTTTTCCAAATCCTTATGGGCCAAATCTAATGCAATATTGTACTCACATTGTTTCTTAATTACAAGTGAATTTAATCTATGAGTAGTAACATTATTTGCAAAGTGGTATAATCTTGAATTCATTTAGTTTTTTAGGTTGAAAGTGCGCATCGAACGCGTGCATCATATTACATTATGGTAAAAAATACACAGTGGAACATAGAACCTCCTCCTTTTTGGAAGTCGGTTAAAAAGTGGCTTAAGGGTGCTTCTTGAGAACGATAGGTTTAAAAGTCCAATTAATAAATCGTTTTCAGTCATTTCTGAGCATTCAGTCATCAGTTATATACACAATGCAATATTTACAAAAATTATTTCCACTCTTCATAGGTATTTGACATCCTGTGGTCAGACCCGCAGTGCACTGGAGGCTGTGTGGCTAACGCTCTACGTGGAGCTGGAACGTACTTCGGGCCTGATGTCACTGCTACGTTTTTGCAGAAGAACAAACTCAGTTTCCTCATCAGAAGTCATGAGTGTAAACCTGGTGGATATGAGCTACTCCACAATGGAAATGTAAGTTATTGCCAAATATTCTTTGGAGATGTAATCTTTAAATAGTGTAAAATGAAGTTGCTTTTTGTTCTCGTACGCTAGATCTTCCAAAGTAGGTACTCCACGGATTTTTATGATGTTTTCAACAGTAGAAACAGCGATTCAAGAGGAAAGTTTATGTATGCATGTATATATAGTAGAGAAAAATCGAGAATTTTAAAGATTTCTATGGGAAGCGCTAATAAAGTAAATACAAACATTATACATGTGTAGTGTGTTTATTAACAACCGTATAGCTGGATAGTTAAGAAATAAAATCCAATTACCAATAACAAGATACTTAAGAGAAACTTGCATCTTCTGGATATTTTTATACCTAGAGATTTCTATCGCTCAGTTTCAGTTCCTGATTGCCAATGACATTCCTGAATACTAACAGAAAGTGTTAATTTCTTTGCCGAGAAGATAAAAATACCATATGTACCAAGGTCCAATCAATCCATTCTGAGAAAACAAACAAAACTAATCAATTATTTTTTCTTCTATCTGATGTAATTTCCTACGAAAAGGTTTTACCTTACTTTTCCAACACGCACACGTTAGGTACACAAATTAACTCAGTAGGGACACAAATTAGATTTTATACATCAACAACCCAACTCAGCAAAGTAACGAAATCTTATTAATTAAAAAAGGTAAACAGGTAGACGTTATCTTTATACTTCAGCCTTATCTTTTGAGCTGCCTCACATACACACACATACACATACAATCGGTCACAGGATGTGCTTTTTTTAAATAGCTTGGTTCGTAAATCTAGTGACGCGTAAAGAAAATGTAAAAATTCTAATTTCAAAATGTGATTTACCCTATTAGATGATTAATTTAATGTTGGGTGAAAAAATAAGATGACGAATAAAACATTTTTATACACTTAAAATAAATCTTTCGATAATACTTTTCACCGGGACATTAATTTTTATTTTTCAATAATGAATATCTTTACTATTACTAACCTTATCTTACGTCAAGCATTTAAAATGTTGAAAATTTGTTAACCATTTTTTAGACATTGGTTATTTTCTACTTTCTATTTATGTATACTTCTTCGATGTAGATTACGCTTAGCGACTATCTAACAAAAATAAGGTACGCTTAAAACAAACCCTATGCGAATTAGTCTGGCCAGCGTGTTATAATACGCCAAAACCTCCACTCAAAAGAGAGGTCTATGTCCAGCCACTGCTTAATTTGTTTAATAATGAATGTCTTAAAGAATATCTTTGACTCATGCTTTTTCTATAGTTGTAAATTCAAAAAATACTGTAATGTAAAAAATGTGTAATTGTTTTGTATTTTTTTGTCTAATATAACCTTGATTGTATATGGAATACAAGTACAAGAACGTAGTACTTATTTCATAAATAAATTTATTTTATATATTTATAAAATACTAGCTTTTGCCTGCGGCTTTGCTCGCGTGCAAGTTGATTATATGTATTTAATTAAAACTGTGTAAGTATCTATGAATACCGTGTTTATGTTTTTAAACGTATTTATTTATAATCAATAGTCCATTAAAATTGACTTTCATACACACTTTCGACCCTTATTTTAATCCCTTTAGGAATAGAATTTCCTTAAATGCTAAAAGCCTGAATACAAAGTTTCAGGCTACTAAATTAAAAAATAACGGACTTCCAGTCTAGCCTAGGGATAGAATATCCAGAAACGCTTAAATACGTATCTCATCATCATCATCGCAGTCCACTGCTGGACATAGCCATCTCCAATTGCACGCCACTTGGTTCGATCCTCAGCTTCTCTCATCCAGCTCCTGCCAGCCGTCTTGGGCAGATCATTATTCCACCTGGCCTGTGGACGTTCTACGCTACGTTTGCCGAGACGCGGTCACCACTCACGAACCCGTTTACCATAACGGTTATCAGTTCTGCGGCTAATATGGCCAGCCCACTGTCACTTCAGCTTGCTTATCCTGTGGGCTATGTCAATGACCTTGGTTCTCTACCGGATCACCTCATTCTTGATGTGAACCCTTAGAGAAACGTTGAGCTTTTGTGATGAGAAAAATGAGCGTGCTATGGAGCGGGCTATAATGGAGCTTTGCAGTACATGCCAAAGACTTCAGTCGCAGTGGTCTATCAGCTGAGGAAAGCGCAAACATATTATCAGATACTTTCACATATTGTGCTGAAGTTTGTATCGGCCGTGGATCTATCACTAACACTCGTAGATGTGATTGGTGGAATTATAAATTAGTCGAATTACGTAGAATCTATCGGAAAGCTCGTAAAAAACTAAATGACATTAAAAAGCGTAACGTAACAGGAGATATTTACAATAATGCTCTTATTGCTCTTAGAGTTGCCAGGTCTCATTATAGAGCTGCTGTGGAGAAATCAAAGGGAAATTTAATACGTAAACTTGTTGATAAACTCGATAGAGAGGGTCCCTGGTCACCTTTGTATCATGAATTTAAAGCAAATAGATCAATCGACCTTGCATACGTACAGAACATCAAAATTAATAATAGTTATACTACAGGAGTAGAACAAACCACAGAATATCTTTTAGAATCACTTGTGCCTGACGATCGGCCGGAGGATGACACGGATTATCACCGACAAATTAGGCAGTGGGCTATTGAACCACCATTGTCTCCAATGTCTGACTTACCATCTTCAGACAAATTCCTCAGTATTGTTAGGTCATTGCCACTAAATAAGGCTTCGGGCGACGATAAAATATCAAACAAAATGATAAAAGAAGCTTGTAAACTTTCGGGTCGGATACGGTTTTAACAGTTTTTAAACGTTGCATTGCGGAAGGAGTATTTCCTAGTGTTTGGCGGTGCGGTAATATTCGAATAATACCAAAAAGCGGCGATAAGCCGCCGGACGATCCTAAATCCTATCGACCCATAACACTGTTACCATCGCTGGGAAAGCTTTTAGAGCGTCTTGTAGTACCACGACTTCTACCGGGTGGAGTTAAATTTCATGATAGACAATTCGGCTTTACGTTGGGAAAATCGACAACTGATGCGGTTATATCTGTAAGGAAAACTGTCACAGAGTCAAGTTTTCAATACGTTTTAGGCATCTTCTTAGATATATCTGGCGCCTTTGACAATGCGTGGTGGCCCATGCTATTGCTAAAATTAAAATTAAGAGGTTGCTTTAAAAATATTTATTCCCTTATCTCCTCGTACTTCTTACAAGGTACTACTAAATTGAGACTTGGGCATCATTCTGTGTCGAAGGCGCTTACGATGGGGTGTCCTCAAGGGTCAGTGCTAGGACCATACTTGTGGAACATAGGCTTCGACGATTTTCTGGCAATGCCTGTGCCGTCCGGATGTACCCTGAATGCGTACGCGGACGACGGTTTGTTATTGATAGAGTCGGATACTAGAACGGGGCTTGAGAGGCTGGCCAGTGAATGTTTGGACTTAATATCTCGGTGGGGTGGGCGTAATCGGTTGACGTTTGCACCAAACAAAACCTTCCAGCTACTTCTGAAAGGTAACCTCAAATCACCGCCGTGTATTAAATTTGAAAATGTTACTATTAAAAATAAAACCTCGGTTTGTTATTAAGGATTGGTTTTAGAAAGAAATTTTTCATTTATTGAACATATTAGAACAGTTAATGAAAAGTCTAAAAAGAGTTTCTTTGCACTGACGAGGATATCAACTGCGACATGGGGTCTGTCATATAATACACTAAAGATCATATATGGAGCTACTTATTTGGGTTCTATTTGCTATGGTGCTCTCTGCCCTATCTGCCCATACAGGGGCAGATAGGGCGACTGTAGGTGCTGTCCGTCGCAAACTGTTACAAGGCCAACGACCTGCATTGATTTTCTTGTGCAAGGCATATAGGACGGTTAGCACTGAGGCTTTACCGGTGTTGGCAGGTGTTCTTCCAGTCGATCTCGAGGTGCAAAGACGTGCAGGCATGTACTATTCCACACTACAAAACATGGAATGCGGTTTTTTGGGCATACGAGACCGCGGTAAAATCATAAGATTGTTTCAACAAAAATCCAATGTCTATAACGACCTCTTGGATGAATGGCAGAAACGATGGGACGAATCATCTAAGGGGCGCCACCTCTACCAGTTCTTTCCATCTGTTCGCGAAAGGTTGTCAAGGACATGGCTCGAGGTAGATCACTGTGTCGCTCAATTTCTTACAGGCCACGGTAACTTTAAGAGCAAACTATACTCATTTAAATTAGTCGATTCACCATTTTGTCAATGCTCAACACCTGATTCTAGCTGTGAACAGTCGGCTCATCATATCCTCTGGGAATGTAGTCTTTGGTACAATGAACGTAACATGATGCTAAATAGCTTACAAATGACATCTGGGGTAGTATATTATGGGGATCTTGTGTCAACTGCGGTGAATTTCCGTGCGTTTAAGCGATTCTGCCATACATACTATAGAAATTAAATATAGCTCACTTAGGACCCATAATATTTTTATCCGTGGTGCTTCCCGGTTTGAAAAAGGCGTCTGCCTATTTTAACTCCATAATGTCTCCCGCTTTGCTAAGGAGGGAAGTGGACTTATTATATTTCCTACTCCTCCAGTTTTCTTCTGATTAATTTCGTTGCGGGTTCCAAGACAGTTAAATTTTTCCTGGGACTTCCCGAGTGTCATAACTCGGTGTTTTCGTGGGTCACCGCTGTTGATCCTGGTGTACAGGAGTTACAGTGGTGGGCGTGTGGGCGGGATTAGTCCCAAAAAAAGCACGCTGAGCGACTTTGAACTTGTGGACCAGCCGTGTCGTAAGTGTCCACGTTTCGGCACCGTATGTCATGACAGGTAGGACGTATTGATTGCAGACTTTCGTATTTAGGCACTGTGGGATTGACGATGAAAAGACCCGACGAAGTTTCCCAAACGCTGCCCAACCCGGCTGAATTCTCCTGTTCACCTCGTCCTCGAAGTTGTTTCTACTTAACTGCAAAGTCTGCCCGAGGTACCACACATATTTTTGAACAACTTCGAGAACGGCACCGTGAACCACAACTGGTTCCGGTAGAACATGTTCGTACATACGTTTCTACTCATTTTTAATCAGTAGGTAGCCATAAATAAAGTTGCATGTTTCTAACTTCAAGAATGACGGACTTCCAGAATAACCTTTAGACGAAATTTCAACCCCTATTTCACCCCATCAGGGGTAGAATATCCAGAAACGCTTCAATACGAAAAAATCTAATCATTTTTAATCAGTAGCCCAAAATTAAATTTTCATGTTTCTCACTTAAAAAATGACGGACTTCCTTACAAACTTTCAACCCCTATTTCACCCCTTTTGGGGCATAATATCCAAAAACTCCTAAATACGTAGATGTCTAATCATTTTTATTTAGTAGCCCAAAAATAAAGTTTCATATTTCTTATTTAAAAAATTACGGACTTCCATACAAACTTTCAACCCCTATTTCACCCCCTTAAGGGTAAAATATCCAGAAACGCTTAAATACGTATCTACTCTTTTTCCATCAGTAGCCTAAAAATAAAGTTTCATGATTCTAACTTAAAAAATGACGAAATTCCATAAAAAATTGAACCTCTATTCCACCCCCTTAGGAGTAGAATATTAAGAAACGTTTAAATACGTACGTCCGTCAAAAATGAAGGACTTCCAGACTGACCTATATACGAAATAACAACCCCTATTTCACTCCTTATGGGTAGAATATCCAGAAACGTTTCAATACGTATCTACTCATTTTTAATCAGTAGCCAAAAACTACATTTTCATGTTCCTCACTTAAAAAATAACGGACTTCCTTACAAACTTTCAACCCCTATTTCTCCCCTTTAGGGGCATATTATCCAAAAACTCCTAAATACGTATCTAATTATTTTTAATCAGTAGCCCAAAAATAAAGTTACATATTTCTTTTTAAAAAAAATACGGACTTATATATAAACTTTCAACCCCTATTTAACCCCTTAGGGGTAGAATATTCAGAAACGCTGAAACACGTATCAATTCATTTTTAATCAGCAGCCAAAAACTAAAGTTTCGTGTTTCTAACTTCAAAAATGACGGACTTCCAGACTGACCTATATACGAAATAACAACCCCTATTTAACCCCTTAGGGATAGAATATTCAGAAACGCTTTAGTACGTATCTACTCTTTTTTAATCAGTAGACCAAAAGTAAAATTTCATGTTTCTTACTTAAAAAATGACGAACCTCCATACAAAGTTTCAACCCCTATTTCACCCCCTTATGGGTAGAATATTCAGAAACGCTGAAATACGTATCAATTCATTTTTAATCAGCAGCCAAAAAATAAAGTTTCATATTTCTAACTTCAAAAATGACGGACTTCCAGACTGACCTATATACGAAATAACAACCCCTATTTAACCCCTTAGGGGTAGGACATCCAGAAACGCTTAAATACGTATCTACTCTTTTTTAATCAGTAGCCCAAAAGTAAAGTTTCATGTTTCTTACTTAAAAAATGACGAGCTTACATACAAACTTTCAACCCCTATTTCACCCCCTTAAGGGTGGAATTTCAGAAATTCCTTTCTTAGTGCTCACTTAAGTTACATAAAGAACCTACATGCAAAATTTCAGGATTCTAGCTTCAGCGGTTTGGGCTGTGCGTTGATCTCTGGGTATGTCAGTCAGTCAGTCAGTCAGTCAGTCAGTCACCTTACTCTTTTATATATATAGATGTACTAGCTTTCGCCCGCGTGTATGTCGGTTATCCTGGTAATAAGTAGCATATGTCCTTCCTCAAGAATCAAAGTATCTCCATGCCAAATTTCATTAAAATCGGTGCAGCGTTTTGAATTTATAATATTAGTATGAATTAAGACTGTTTGCGTATACTTAAAAAACTCAAAAAGTTTTGCGCTCATTGACCACAAATTTTGATACTATATACAACACGCGGGTTTTATTCTTTTAATGCTGTTTTCATTTTTCTTATAATATTATAATAAAATATAAAATAGTAAAATTGTATAAATAATATTGATTTAAGATACAAACAGCTACAATAAGTCAAACTCCTAACAATCTAACTAAACTATTCGAATATTACTTCAGATCAATCGCCTTTGTGAATAAAGCTAGAGTTATCTGAAATATTTCGAATATAAATATTCCGATCTCAGGAAGGTCACAGGTATCCAGACAGGGCATTGTCCCCTGAACAAGCACCTATTCACTATAGGTGCAACAGACAGCCCTCTGTGCAGGGGATGCATGGAGGCAGAAGAAACGCCGCAGCACGTTCTCACAGAATGTAGAAGTGTGGCAGATCAACGGGCGGACATCCTCCAATCAACATCACTCCCGGAAGCATGTAGTGACCTGAAAAGGCTGCTGAGCTTCTGGGATGATCTAGGATGATTGGAGTAGGAAGATGACATACTTACGTACAACGGCCCAATCAAGAGGCTAAGTGCGGAAATGGCCCGGTAAAACAAACAAACAATCTGAAATATTTGCATATAACTGTCTTTTTTAACATTTGAGTTACTAGATACCTATACTTTATACTACCTTTGAGATTATATGTTATATGGGAAAGTGTCATCTGTCAAACGTAAAATGTTTTCGCTGTATTATAACGAAACGTACTCGTGGGACGAACCTCGTTTTTGCTTCGTGTTGATATAAAGCCACGTTTGTGAGGGTTGAATTATTACCACCGTTATTTTTTATCAGGATCGTGCACAGGTGCTATTACAAGAAGTCACATTGTAATAACATTATTATAAGAAAATAATTTGAAATCTAGAAGACATCTAGAAGCCCAAATTTCATGAAGCTAGCTCAAACAGTTATAAAGATATGAAGGTCAAAAAATCGTAAATTTTAGCACTGACTGACATATATAGTACCTAAACCTAACCTACTTCCAGATGACCTAGAAGGATGAAATTTGGAATCCAGCTCGGTAATTGTGTGTAAGCGTAGGAAAAAATCTAAAAATAAAAAAAAGTTAAAAAATAGGGGGGGTCCCCAAAAAATACAACACAAAAAATAAAAATTGTAGCGTTGGAACCGTCGTTACAAGCAGATATTTGAAACTATCCCAATATATGTATTATTAAATCTCAATACCTGCCTAGCTTTCTTTACAAAAAGTAATGATATCCCACCAAAAACATAAATGTAAAAAAGGAGAGCCAAGTTCAATACAAAAATGATGCTTGGTTGTGGGCTTCGTCGCAAAAAAAATGGAGATCTAAATGAGTGCCAAGTTCTATGCAAAATCCAAATATGTATTTATAGGAACAATATAAAATTATGAACAAGTATTAAACTCTATTTCTTTGCTTTATTGGTTACCTATAACAATTATTGCTGTTATCTAAAAATGTGAGATCTTAAATTAGGTTAGATTTGACTTGGCCAGTTTTTATCAGAATTAAAATATATATAAATGTTGAATAACTTTATAAAATGACTGATGTTATGAAAACTAGCTAAGTCAAATCTAACCTACTTTAAGGTCTCACATTTTTAAATAACAGCAACCAAGCATCATTTTTGTATTGAACTTGGCTCTCCTTTTTTACATTTATGTTTTTGGTGGGATAAGTATATACGTAAGCGGCGTCTATGGGAGCAAACCTCGCAGGACAACAACACTGCAAAGAGAAATAAAACTTGAAACAAATCCTATACCAACCGATCTGGCAAGCGTGGTACAGTAGGCCGAACCCTTTTGGAACGAAGTTCCTTATGGGGCTTTGCGGAGGGGTATCCTAGCCAGCAAAAAACGTCCGTAATGTTAAAAAAAGCGTAAGATTTTTTTTAAGGAGAGGCCTGTATCCATTGTGGTCTGTTAAAGGCCATTGATTGTTTAAAGTATTATAAGACCTTAAAAATAAAAACATGTATTTTAGAAACCTTTTTACTCTTTACTACGAAATATATAAAAAATAAAGGAAATTTTGTTGCTTTCTAATCTAAGTTAATTATAAAATTAATGTAAAAGTTCTTAACTTCCATAATTGATTTTAGTGTCTTCGAGGTCAGTTTTAACAATTTCTTATCTTATCGTAATTTGCGTAAAGGTAATTTGTTACAAAGATATATATAACTTTGTTAAAAAAAAATGGATGTCTGTAAAGTCTGTTAACGGAAGATACACACATCAAAAGTGTCTAGGGATCAACATATGTGTCTAGGGATCAACATATATTTTTGCAATAACTTTTCTCCTGATTTATATTAATTAAAATTTTCTTTAAGGATTCATCAAATAAAGTGTTTTCGTTTGTCACAGTAACGATAAACCAAGTCACCTTTGCATTAATAAAGAAATTTGCCATTTTCCTAATAAAAGGATTTTTGACATTTGAACCACTAACATTAAAGTTCGAAAAAAAGACTGAAATAACAGTTTTCTTTAAAATTTTATTAGGTAACTTAAACAATTAATAATCCGTGTTTCTACCGCGAACACTAACACAAGAACATCGGTTTGGCATACTCAAAATGAGTTCATCCAAATCACGCTGTGGAATGGCCGCCCATGTTCGTTGCAACAACAAAAAAAGGTCTTCTTGCGACTGGATACCCTCCATATTCGGCAGAGCTCTTCTCTGTAGCCTATCCCATGCATGCTCAATCGGGTTCAAGTCTGGCGACTGAGCAGGCCAGGGCCAAAGCCACATCTCAATCTCAAGAAATGCGCATAAAAATGCTTGATCCCTAGACACTTTTGATGTGTGTAGTTTAACGTGACAACGTCATAACGAAACATTGATGAAATGATGAGAGATAGATCTCTCGCTTGCCCTGCAAGCCTTAATGGAACGCCTCAGAGCGAGATAACGTCGCATAAATGATGAGAGAGAGATGCGGCACTTGCATCCATCATCGCATAACCGGAACGCCTCAGAGCGAGGTAACGCCGTGTGAGTCATAAGACTAGGTAGTTACACGTTGTCACGTCAAAAGAAAATTAAATTTATGTCGTCAATAATATAGATTTTACCAGATTTACAAGTTGGCCAGCTTTATAAAACAAGTGATGCACAACAATATAGAATTAATCTACGCTTACATTAAAATTAGAAAGTAGTCCATCCTATCCTACTATTCTACTTATCTTACTAACATTATAAACTAGCCGAGTCGAGGTGCTAGTGTACCTTTACAACAGCAGGTAACGCCACAGGGCGAAGCTAGCCTGAGTTAGTCTTTATATTATTAGCTATTTGCTAGTGAACATCCCTTCAAAATCGGCCCAGCCGTTCCAGAGATTAGTCGGAAAAAACGGACAGTCAAAAGTTTAAAAGTTTGATCTAAGTACCGTATTGTTTTCAATAAATGCCTACTTTCATATCTATTTGGTGAAAAGCTGTTAATTTAAAATTACAAAAGAAACCATAACATCAGAATAACACATAGACCACTTTTACCGCGATATCCGATAAACATGTGGGCGGATCCGCGGGCAAAAGCTAGTATCTTCTAAAAGAACTACAGTGAAATTAGTCTCGAGAAATTTTTGCATATGTAGTGGTGTGTATATTACTCAGATCTTAGAGCGCGTTTCCACTATATCGTTCTGGCCTATACAAAAATGTTTCGATATCCTAACATTACTATTTAATTTTATACTTATCCCTAGCAACACTCTGATTTTTGGTTTCAATAAAAACAAGTTTTTATTTTAAAGAAAAAGGTTTTGACTTTATAAAAACCGACTTCCAAAAAACATCCAACGAAAACTCTCTGCCAAAAAAACACTTAAAAGCGTAAAATAAACTGGTTCTTCATAAATTGCCTATACCTAATTCTTTATTCATTTAAATAGTAGTATTATAATGTGTGCTAGGTACCTAGAATCTGTTTGAAGCCGGTGCCAAGTAACTATCGCTTAGACTTTTGTAATTGTTCGTTTGTATTCTTTTTGGCTTAGCACCGACTTCAAACAGATTTTAGGTACCTAGCACACATTATAATACTACTATTTAAATGAATAAAGAATTAGGTATAGGCAATATATGAAGAACCAGTTTATTTTACGCTTTTAAGTGTTTTTTTGGCAGAGAGTTTTCGTTGGATGTTTTTTGGAAGTCGGTTTTTTTTTTATAAAAAGTTTTTATTTTTCAGTTTTTAGTGCAAACAATCGTAGGTAAGTAGTAAGTTGAACTATTTCATCAAACTTCATCATCAAGAATACAAATTAAGATCTATACGTACATGTAATATTAAAATCATCCTCTAATCCCTAACTGTTGAAGAGTTTAACCTTCTATCATCAGCTCACCTAAATAACTTGAAAGTATACGACTTAAGGTCTTTAGATACGTATGAAATTGAAAGAATTATCCTTTAACTCCTAACCGTTGAGGAGTTGTACCTTCCACCTTCCATCATCAGCTTACCTAAATAATTTGAAAGAATACGACTAAAGGTAACATATATACATATGATATTGAAAGATTTATCCTCTAACTCCTAACCGTTAAGGAGTTGTTTCTTACATCATCAGCTCATCATCATAAAATGATGACTACCATACGCAAATACCGGTGTAACTTCAGAAAATATATGAAAAACATAGTATGTGCCTATAAAAAATGAGGGTTTCCCTCGATTTCCCTGGGATCCCATCATCAGATCCTGATATGCTGGCAATGGGACCACCTCGGAAGCATACCCTTTCGAACGCAAAAAAAATTTTCAAAATCGGTCCACAACTGACGGAGTAATCGGTGAACATACATAAAAAAAAAAATACATACAGTGGAACATAGAACCTCCTCCTTTTTGGAAGTCGGTTAAAAAAAAAGGTGTGTGTGCGATTCACACACGATAGAAGTGAAACTTCAAAGAGGAGAGACCGATATAAATATATATTTTTTTCCTTTCCTTTCATCTAGGTTTTTAAAACTCCGGGGGGCCTACGGGGGGGTCAAAATTTATGCGTTTATTTTTGGCCTAGGACGCACCGTTTCCGAGATATTTCAATCTAAAGCAAAAAATCGTCACTTGATAGTGGAAAGTGGAAACACGCACAAAACCAGAATAAACCAGTTTACGCTGTCCGCAGGTGCCACGTGCAGTCCGGCGTCAGTCGCTTGGTACTGTTAGAACATAAAGCACACATTTCATTCAAAAATTATAATTATTACGTTAATTGTTAAATTTTGTATTTGTTGATTGTTGTTATTGTTTGTTATTATTGTTATAATATTTGTTGAAGTTTTTATTTGTGTGTAAGTGTTGTAACTTTATATTGTAAATTCAAAATGGCTCCAGTGTTAAAACATGGTCGAGGCAAGCCTTTGACTTCTCAAACTAAAGAAGTTTTGTACTGTTTGTACAAATATTTCGAAAATGAGTGTAATAACAACCCGAGCAGTATTATGACCCCCACTCAATTAGTTGCTAAATCAACAGGAATTTCAATAGCATCCGTCAGAAAGGTAGTATCAGAAAGCAAATGTCGTCCTTCAGATCAGGAAGTAACATTTAAATCTCCTAAAAAGAAACCGAATCGTAAACCTACAATAGTAATCGATAACTTTGATCAGCAAGTTATCAGAAGAACAATTCATGACTTCCACATCACAAATAAAGAAGTTCCCACTTTGAAAACTTTGCACGCAAAATTGAGAGAAGATATCGATTATAAAGGTTGTGTCAGCACGTTACGAAAACACGTCATGTCATTAGGTTTTAATTGGAAGCAAACAGAAGATAACCGGAAACTTCTTATGGAAAAACACGAAATTAGATACTTGCGAATTAATTATTTGATGAAAATTGCTGAATATCGTGAACAACGCCGACCAATTGTTTACACCGACGAAACATATATACATACATCACATACCCTCTCGAAATCTTGGTCAGATGGAAGCACTTCAGGTTTGAAGCAACATATATCGAAAGGCAACCGCTTAATCATTGTTCATGCCGGTGGTATGGATGGCTTTATACCAAATGCATTGCTTATGTTTAAAGCCAACCAAAAAAGTGGAGATTACCACGACAATATGAACTATGACAACTATTCAAGGTGGATTCAAACTCAATTGATACCCAACTTACAACCAAATAGTGTTGTTGTTGTTGACAACGCACCATATCATAACTCAATACAAAATCCTGCACCGAATAGTAATTCTAGAAAACAGCAAATGATTGACTGGCTGACATTGCGAAACATTGAGCATTCATCCACGTTGCTTAAGCCTCAATTATATGAACTGATTCTGCAAAACAAGGCGAGATTTGTAGAGTACAAGATAGACGAAATATTACGACAGCACGGTCATACTGTGCTGCGTTTACCACCATACCATCCGGAGTTTAATCCTATAGAAAATATATGGGGGATAGTGAAAACATATGTTGCAAAAAAGAATGTCGCAATGAATATGAAGGTTATAATGTCATTAGCTGAAGAAAAAATGAACGCCATAACTGTAGAGGAATGGAGAAAAGTTTGTCTGCATGCTATTGAGGAGGAAAACAAATATCAGGGTAGAGACGCAGCTTTAGACACAATATCAGAACGAATCATAATTAATTTAAATAATTCATCTGATGAAAGCGAGGATGGGGATGATTGTGATATGCCTGGGGTTGATGAATTATTAGAATAAAACATTTATGGCCGGAGAACACCTAATTCATACACGTCTTCACTGAAGTGAAAACCGGCATTCACTGCTTGTAATGTTTGGAACTGGCTTGTCTGCCTCATACAGTTCCATAGATTACAATGCAGTGGATACACATTTTCACGTCCGTATTAGTACGTAGTGCGTATGCGTAGACGTGTACGCATTTGGTGTGCTCCAGCCACAAACGTATATTACCTTTAAAAAAATAAAAACTAAAAATAAAATGTTGTTTTTTTTTATTTGCTGACCATACACTACTACAAACGCAAAAATTTCTCCAAGCTAATTTACCTGTACTTGTGTCCCGAATACGCTCATTCATTTTTTATGTACTTAGATATGATGTAGCCCTATCGTGCCGATTGTATGAAATAACTTCTCAAAAAGGTTACCTTTTTGATACCACAAAGTGTTTATTAAATATGTATGTGCTGTTACGTATGTAGTATAGTAGGTATAGTAGTAGTAATAGTTTCAACCGTGGGAGAGCCACGCTTAGGCATGAATGGGCCGGCTCGACCGGAGTGATACCACGGCCTCACAGAAAACCGGTGTGAAATAGTGCTTGCGCTGTGTTTCACCGAGTGAGTGAGGATACCGGAGGCCCATACCCCAACCCCTCCCCCTATCCCCCCACCCCATCCCCCAAAGGCCGGTAACGCACTTGTTGACGCCTCTGGTGTTGCGGGTGTCCATGGGCGGCGGTAATCGCTTACCATCAGGCGATACGTCTGCTCGTTTGCCGGTCTATTCCATAAAAAAAAAAAAAAAAAAAAAAAAAAAAAGTATGGTCACTGAAATAAATCACAAAATAGGTAATTTTAAACCGACTGACTATAAGAGCATTTATGAATATGCTGTATTGCGACGTCATTACATGTAAGGATTAGGTATATTCGAAAGCTATTAATAGATTTCATACATTTAATAACTTAGAAACTTTGACACCTAGAAAGTCAGTTGTGGATGTTGAGATACGTTTTACATATTCTTGCATTAAAGATGAAAATCGGGACAAAAAAGTGTTAATTTCTATTTTAAAGCAACTATAACATAAAAAAAAATATATGAAATTCCTACTACTCACGCGGCGCTGTTCAATGTAGCAAGATGTGATTGCTAAAATACTCAATAATTATAGAATTCACTTCAAGGACTGATTACCTGTTGTATATTTCATAAAATGTTTGTACACACAGTAATAGTTTGTTAGTGAAACCAAAATCTTATCTGTTTTTATTTAAAAAAATGTTTAAAAAAACAAATTCCTTCATTCCCTGGTACACTTCTCTCAAAATTTTCTCAATATAGCTTAACTTTTACTCTTTGTAGTGGATAAATGAAAATCGACGCATCGCAACTTTCACTCTGACAAGGCAATCAACTTTTTCTTTGTAAAAGAAAAGTGATAAATTGTTTTTCTTGACAGGTAATTACAATCTTCTCGGCCTCCAATTATTACGAGCTCGGCTCCAATAAAGGAGCTTACCTGAAACTCTGCGGCAATTCTCTTGAGCGTCAGTTTGTACAATATACGGCCGCTGTATCACGAACTCGCCGTCTTACCTTCCGTCAGAGAGTCGGCTTAGTGGAGTCTTCGGCAATGCGAGAGCTGCACAACCAGATTATGACAGTACGAAGATCTTTGGAGGCAACTTTCCGTAGCATGGATTTGGATCAAAGTGGTAACAATCTTTAATACTTATTTATCTTAAATGATATGTAAAGTTCCTTACAATTGTGAAAATAATAACTAAATCGTCAGAGACGTTGTCAGAACTTTGCCATATTCGCCTATTACTTACAGACGGATTCCAAGATTACCGGTTGTCTTAAAGTTTCGTTTTAAAATTTAAATGTTTACAAAAATATTCATTTTGATATGGGATTGCATTTTTTCTAGGATACATTTCGATCAGCGATTGGTGTCAAGCGATGGAAGAGACAACGCACTTGGGTCTTCCCTGGAGGATGCTAAAGGACAAACTTGTGCGAACCGATCCGGAAACTAGACGCGTTCGATACATGGACACATTTGATTTATATGCTAGTGTAAGTATCCTTTCTTTAATGCTTTCGAAATTAGTTGGAACAACACCACACACAATTAAGTGTATATATGTGCCTACATATATGTACATGTATAGGTAGATTAACCTAAAATAAATCTATGATTACTTATTATGTATAAAATAATTTTTTGGTAACTCATTATTACTTCATACTATCTGCCCCGACATATTTACTTCTGTAAACCTGTCGTAGACCCGCATTTTTTTTATTATTATTAAAACCTCCCGTGGACCTTAAGGATCGTACAAAAATAGTTTTTTGTTATACAAGAGTGCAAAGTTGCTTTTTAACCGCTTGCTCAATTTTGATGACCGAGCAAGCGAAGGATTCTAAAATTAGAATCCTAAGCGTTAGCGAGAGAATCAAAAGAGCGAAAAGCATTTGAGAAAAATATTTGCACTCGAGTGCAACACGTAACTTTTCATCCCACCTCAGCGAGGAAATGACTAAATGCAAAAGATTATAACAATATGACTTGAAAAGAAAATGGTGCGGGCAAAGCAAATAAAAAAAAAGTACACCAAGAAGGTTCCCAATCTGAGTTTCTAACAAATTAAAAATGGTTGTATGATAAATTGGGCACCATGGAGGTAGAAGTAAATAGGTATAATTATGTTTTGAATTCACAAAATTAGTGCACACGATATTCTAAATTCAATTTTACTTTATCCTCTAGCGGCTATAAACGGCTTTTGCGCTCAGATATAAAGGGCAAAAATACTCTTTCCGAGATGGTGGGATGAAAAAAATATTAGCCGAATTGGTCCAGCCATTCTCGAGTTATGTGCTTAGTAATATTCATTTTTGCTTTATATAGATTAGGTCATTTTTATGAACGTACTTCAGACTCCAAACCTGTCAAAGAAACTTGCACCGGCAATAACAATATAGGTAATAAATGTCAATCCCTGCAATTTATTAAAGTAAATTAAAGTATAATCTTTAGTCTGTAACATGGAGCTAACGACCTATTTGGCTACATATGTATTTAGAAATGCATTTGAATCGTAACTGTAAAGATATTTTGCCGTAGATATTGAGAAATAATATCCGGTAGTCTGTTACAAAATGTACATTTCTATCAACATTAATCATCGGCGCAATGTAG
The DNA here is from genome assembly GCA_949125395.1 of Diaphora mendica. Taxonomy (NCBI): domain Eukaryota; kingdom Metazoa; phylum Arthropoda; class Insecta; order Lepidoptera; family Erebidae; genus Diaphora; species Diaphora mendica. The sequence continues at coordinate 33,599,566 of OX421310.1, read as the reverse complement.
TGTCCCAAAAGGCGCACGATTGCAATTTCGTTTCCAATTTTCCTTACTACTGGTAGGATATTAATACACATGTCTGATTGCATTGCAACATATATTTTGAATAATATACCATAGAAAAATAATTACATTTTATGTCCAAACCCGGTAGTAACTGACTAACTTTTATTACTCCGCCAATGGAAAGAACTGGTAGAGGCGGCGCCCCTTAAATGATTCGAGGGACAATCATATATTTTTCATTTATGAAACTAGTTCGGATCAGCATAACCTATATCCGAGCTCTGTGCTAATATTTGACCCTTGTTCCAAAAATCCCCCTGGTCTAAAAGTGCACATATGTCCTCATTGACGTTAACTTAAACAATGAGATAAAAGCCTTCGGTGGGCGAGAGTTTAGAAGACCTATAACATTTTATGAACAAGAGTGTCACATTAACGATCTAAATGTCACAATTTTAATGTTTATCGTTTTCCTTTCAGAAAATTGGTCGTAAAACTGACTCTTCAAACGTCGTTGAAACATTGTATAAAAATAAGAGCAGCTTAGAAGCCATATTTAAAATTCTCGATAAGGACAATTCAGGTAATGACATTTAAGTGTAAAATTTAAAAAAATATAACATTAGGTATAAATAAAATTTGCGTTAGTAATTCTAAGATCCGCTTAAATCGTATCTATTCTTGAATCATTCAAATTCAGTGTAATCTCCTTTTTATTAACAAGTCAGAAAAATACTGTTTTAAAAGTATAATTTACTGTATTTTGTGTATATGCTTGACTGTCACTACAGACCATTACGTCATCTCTGAGTTAGTAGGTACACCATTATGCACAGATAATTAAGTGTTTTTGAGTTTCAATATACTACTGTAATCTGGATGAAATTTGGATGGAATCCAGATTTTTTTATATAAATTGAAAAATGAAAGCATAGTCACTTTGTGTTAACCGCTTTTGGTTGCGAAAATTGATATAATTAAGCGGAGATCATTATACCCTAACCTCTCTACTGTTACATATCTTCAAGGATAAGTTTTAAGCAGACTGATGGTTAGGTAAGTTATGTTCATGTGACCACTAAATAACTTTTTTATTTTAGGTTTCATAACATTAGAAGAATTCTCTGAAGCTTGTCAACTGATTGGCAAGTACATGCCTAATCCTATGACTCAAGAGCAGTTGGTTGATATCTGCCGCTTGATGGACATCAACAAAGACGGACTTGTTGACTTGAATGAGTTTCTGGAAAGCTTCCGTCTTGCTGAAAAGAGTTTGCAATATGAGGATCAAGAATATGCAGAAATTCAAGCCACTTGACAGGAGCTTGGCCGTCGTCCCAGTCGGACGGCGGTCGATAAAGATGAGACTGGTGTTGAAATTGAGATACTCAAACTGGAAGACGACGATAAAAATAAAGCCATAACAAGTAATAAAAACGGTGAAGCTCACTTAATGGGTGAAAGGTTGTCCGCACATGAAACAGAGGACATCGAGTTAATTGATTGCGAAGATACGCGCAGGCGGCCGGGCTTACTTGAAAGCGATATGTAAAATATTATCAACACATCCTACCATTAAAGGGTAGAGTTGCCAGATTCTGCCCGAAGATTTTAGCAAGTTAAAAACGATTTAGTAAGTTCGAATAAACTTGATTTTTATAATATTTTAAGTGGTTTTTGTATACCACTTTTTGTTACTTTTATTTTAGCATTTATTTGAATGTTAGTGACTTTATAGATATTTATTTAGTATGTTGGGAATTTCTGGCAACACTACTTAAAACAGCTTCTCTGCATTATAATGCTAAAATTTCTCTTAATGTATATTATTCTATTGTTTATCTGTAGCTCTTTGATTGTTTGATGTTATGATGATATTTTATAAAATGGTTTATAAGCCATTTGACTCGGAACTAATTACAATTTATTACTCATTAAAATTATATACACAGTTTATTATTTGTTAAGCTTCGTTAAAGTTGCAGTATGTTCATAATAATTTTAAGATTGTTAAGTAACATTTTAAAGATTTAAAATTGTTTTATTATTGTTCCATTATGTAAATTAGTAGCAAAAAATTTAAAAATATATGTAATTGGTGCCAACTTAAAAAAATATCAAAAATTATAACTATATATTAAATTAACTGTACTATGCATCTATTACACGAAAAAATTAAGAGCATCGTGCGATGCGATCAATTAATGAATGGGAACAATGATACCAATGGCATGCTGCTACGTATGTGTATGATGTAGCCTAGATAGCTACAATACAGTCCAAAGCCAATTCGTGCACGTGATACACACGCTGTTTCTAATGAGTTTCTAAGACGTTTGAATGCAAGTGGCATTCAAGCGTCTTACAAATTAATTGGAAACATCAACAGAAAAAAGGCTATAATAAAGGGTAGTGCAGCTTTATTATCGCAGTTAAGTCAGTGTGGAACATGTACCGATGTTGGCTGTTGGCTTCAGATTTTATTATAAATATTTGTAGTGTAGAACATGCTATTTACGCCATCATAATGTAGTCTGCATTAAATTTAGATTGGAATAAATAATATAATATGATCTTTATATTCTAATAAAAAGTTCCTTTTAAATAAATTTTCATCGTATAGAAGCTATGTTTAGATGTATCCGTTATTTTCCTAATGAAATTTAAATTAATAAATTATCTGTCTTTAGCGTGTTTCTAGTCATTAGTAGAGCATATACATATCTTAAACTCAATTACTAAGCATTCCAATCTTTACCAGAAACAACGCATTACATTATTGAATATCTAATACACATTTCATATCAAAAGTTACTTAGAGGGCAATACTAGTCTAATGAAAAAATATGAGTTCAGCCTAGCCGAAAATACAAATAAAAGAAATAATTTTGCATAAGTCTAACTGATATTCACAATATCTTTTGTAAACAATTAATAAAAGTATTGTTAAGTTTTTTTTAAGAATTGCTAAGTTGCATTTGCTTGATTTCAAATAGGTTTATATACCATGCTGGTCTCTTTGACATAAATAATTTAATATAATGTTTATTTCTGCGGTAAGCACTGTCCTAACGACTTTTTTTGTGATATTTTGATTAACAATCATAGTAAAGATACTTTTGATATGGAATAGTGTATATCTAACGTGTTTGGAGTGTATCTACAAAGGCATTAGTCTGATGTGTCTTGTGACTTTTAACAGTCTGCAATAGGTAGACCTATTTATTAATCGTATTTAACTTTAATAATCTCTTTACATTGTATTTCTTCTATAATTGATATATGGCCAAACTTAATGCACTAGTTTTTACTCTTAAATGAAAAGGTGGTATTTAGGATGCAATAATTTATAGTCAATTATCATTTGATATTTGCATTTGCTGGATTCAATCGAACGCAAAGGTTAAACAATATTTTATTGTTAAGTTTAACACTTTTTGTAATAAATTGACATTTCAATTTCATAAATAAGAAAAAACTTCCCTTCTGTTCTTGAATGAAATAATATACTTTTCAGAGCTGCAAAGACGTTAGGCGATAGATAATCAGGAACAAAAATTTAACTAAAGAAAGGACTTGACTCCTTCCTATACGTGTGAGTTTTCTGACATCATTGCCTATTTATAAACATTTATGGCAATGACGCCTTAATTATTTCGACCATGAAATATCTAATTTCATAAAACTTTAAATTATTACTGGTTCTAAACTATTAGGAACGTGACATGATGTAATTTTCATAATTGAAGTGGTAGACATTAATTTTGGCCAATATGGAAGTACATTAAAGCTACAATTTAAATATGCGTACTGATTTGTGCTGCCCTTATGAATATTCTGAATGTCAGTGACGTATGCTAAATGTTTTTGCGATGATATTTTCGGAGCCGTATTTCAACTGGCGGCTACCGTGATATACGCAAGTCAGTATGCGCCTTAATTAAAATATTATAATTATATAAAAATATATCGCTATCGGAATTTATAAACTTTTAAAAACTTATTTTATATCTTATTAAAAAAATATTTACGAAAATATAATTATAACTAATATCCTGTATTTTTAATATTTGTCCATTAAATTGTGATACTGCTTTTTATTGTTTTATTTCTTAGATCGGTATATATAGTCCGGTCAAATTAAACCAAAAAATAAGAGTATAGTTACCTAAATTCCCACCAAGCTGAAAATCGGTAAGATTGTTTAAAATATCATTAAAAACAAAATTTGAAAGTTCCCCATCTTTCCCCTGTAAGGAAAAAAAATTCTTCAAGGTCAAGGTAAAAAAATTGAGTTTTGCGCGATTTTCAGCAAAACGATAACTTTTATCATAAAAGTAGTTTGGACAAAATTGTAGATCATAAAATTATCTAAAAAATGTATAAATATTTTTTTTCTTACGAGCCACCTTTTCTGAGACATAACCATTCAAAAAGTTATAAAAGTTGTTTCGACTGCACGTTTGGCCTAGTGGTTTAACGGTCACCACGCCGTTTCCTACTTCGCCAAGTGTCGTGGGTTTAAATCTCACGTAGGCCAACGCTTTGTGTGATCCACAAATTGTTGTTCTGAGTCTGGGTGTTCTTTGTGTCCGTTTCATGTATTAATTATTATTTTTACGGGAATTAACGCGATCACTTATTTCAAGGTATTACATACCTCTGTTTTGCCTGACGTTTCGAACAGGTTGCACTGGCCGTGGTCACAGGCTGACTGGAAAAAAACACTGACAAAAAAAAAAGTTTCATGTATGTTTGTAAAGTCGCCCACGACACGGGATTTATTCCTAGTGCGGGAGTTGTCTTTGTAAAACAAAAAAAAACTTTTTGAATCGTTATATCTCAGAAACGGTGGCTCGTAAGAAAAAAAATATAAATATAATATATAATTTTTTTAGATAATTTTGTGATCTACAATTTTGTTTAAGGTACTTTTATGATAAAACTTACCGTTTTGCTGAAAATCGCGAAAAACTATTTTTTTTTACCTTTGACCTTGAATATATTTTTTTCCTTACAGGGGAAAGATGGGGAACTTTCAAATTTTGTTTTTAATGATATTTTAAAGAATCTTACTGATTTTCAGCTTGGTGGGAATTTAGGTAACTTCGAATGTCTAAATTGACCGGACTATATACCTACAGAGTTCAATATTTATTAAAAGTATTTTTTCTAACTCTCGCTTTTATCATTCTAAAGGCCCGTATTCACTTTGATTAGTGCGAGTGCAGGTGTGATGTGAGGTGATCAATGATTGGTAGAAAATACACGTGGATGGCGAATTCGCGGTCCACACGTCTTTCCACCAATCACCCACACTATGCACCTGCACTCGCACTATACAAAGTGAATACGGGCCTTAATGCGATGTATTATATTGATTGACTGATACATCAACTTGTGGCAGAGTTTGATAGTGAATCTTCTATAGATTTACTGTCGACCCAGTCGAAAGTAATTACTAGTTTTGCCAATACTGCAATGCAGTCTCACTACCCGTAATGTTCAGGATATTAATTTCCTATTTTAATTGGAATTCAAAGTCCTATCTGGATTAATTATTTTTTTGGGTTGTAAATTCGTTTAATTTATTGATCTTTTTAATAAAGTAACTTTATAAAACTAAATAAATAGGTAGGTACTCTCTTGTTATTTTGTAATGGACCTCGAATTAAGATTTTTATGTTCAGTTTTAAACACCAACTATTTCTTTGAGTATGTTATGTTTATTACAGGAAGAAGATAGTTTTTTGAGTCATAGATTCTCACTACCAGACATGACCGTACTGAATCAGTGTTGTAATCAATTTTGTAATTGTAAAAACTTATTGATTTGTACCTACACATCTAAACAATGAAAACGATAAGCAAATCTGTAATGGGAGCTTGATTTACCTTCCTTGTTTATGGCAATTCATTACGAATTATATTTAACTTTGTTGAGGTTTACAAATGCGAGTTTATTGTGGATTTTAACTTCTTTGAAATATCTTATTTGGATTACCGAGTTGCCTATGAAGTAACATAGATATGTTAAGGCAATTTGTAACAAATTTCTACGGAGAAGCGAAGACTTTAATCTAATTTTATCTCAGTTATTAATGTCAGCAGCGACCACAGCGGCGGTAGTTAGCAAACTTGTCTCAAATTATAAGTCAAGAACATTATTATTAGATACAACAGACGAAATTCTTAAACGATTTCACAAGCTTTCATTGTTACATGAATCTTGTTTTAGGATTCAACTTTTCGCAGTTTGAAATAGGTACGTGACTTTTGGAATTAATACATGCTAACATCTTTATGAGTTACATTCTGTCATTTGAGAAAGCTTAAGTTCAGTATTAAAAGCTTTATGATATGTGTATATATATGATAGATTAATACAAATATCAAATAGTCCTTGTCCTCAGGCAAAATAAATTAAAGTGTGGTGGTGAAAGATTATGGTTTTCAAATTTCGCTTAATAAAGTTTTAAGTTTATGTAACTTGAGTTCAGATGAAATCAATGAAAGAGGCCTACATTCAGCAGTAGACTGCAATAGACTTATGATGATAAGTACACATATTATATTGAATTCACTGGTAGTCACTAAGACCACTTAGTGTTCAAATCGTTCTTGATCGAACAAAACTATCCTAGAAGTACAGCAGAGAGACTTCGTTCACGTTGATACGTAACCTTTTTTATGCGGGGAATACTTTTCACACTGTACCCTCCGTGAGCGACACACACGAAGGACGTGTGTGCGACTACCGACGAATCGGTCTACCCACTAAACCCCGCGGCGGCCTACCTCAGCAGTCGGGAGGAGCTCCAGGAATGCATCAGTGGCTTCTGGAAGCGGAACACCGACCCGCCCCAGACGACTCCCCCGGCCGCACCGAGATGTCACCTGTCCCGGGTCGTTTGCAGCGGTCACATTTCCCCAAGAGGTAGACCGCAGCGACCCTTAGGCGACGATTGGGCAGCTAACGACCTCCTCTGCCGCGTCCCCTTCGCCGCCTCCTTTGTGCGGGATCGGCCCTTTCCCGATCACGCTCTGCGGACTCCTTCTGGAGCATAACTCACTCACAGAAGAAGATCGCGGCTTCCCATCCCTCATCACTCGCCAGCATTGCCGCGATCAATGCCGGCGGTGACAGGTTTCGTCCCATCTGTCCGACTAGGACTCGACGCTCGGACTCCCGCACAGGGCAGTCCTCCAGAGTATGCTGGGTGGAGTCCCGTTCGGACTGTGGTGGGTGGTGGCATTGTGCTGTGGCCTCCCGTCCTATTCGATTCAGGTACTCACCGAAGCAACCGTGCCCGGTGAGTACCTGAGTCAATCGGTAGGTGACAAAGCCGGTCCTCCCTATCCAAGCTTCGAAGCTCGGCAGAACGGCTCCGACAGCGCGTTGGCTAGCACAGCCCTGAATTTCGGGCCGTGCCTGCCAAGCCCGTCGAGCTTGCGTATACGCGTTTCGCCGTAGCATTCCGGGCTCAAGGTCCGGCGCTGTCTCTTCGCCATTCCGACCGACAGAACGAATTTGGTCGAAGACCATAGTGTCCATGAAGGTCAGAATGTCGAAGGGTGGAGATCGCGCCAGGACCGTCGCTGCCTCGTACGAAATCGTGCGGTAGCCCCATACGATCCGAAAGACCTTGAGCCGCTGCAGACTCCTGAGTTGAGCCTTACAGCGGGAGGAACCCACCAAGTCCTTAGACTAGACGGGCGCCCCATTGAGGACCATGGGACGTACGATGCCCATGTAGAGACAGCGAACTTCTTCCCGTGGTCCCCCGAGATTGGGCAGCAGACGATGTAATGTCCCTGCTACCCCTCGTACTCGGTGGACTAATCGCCTGAAATGCTCTTCGAAGCTCCACTGAGTCCAGGATGAGGCCTAGGTACTTCATGTACTGGCCTACCTGGACTTCAGTGTCATCAACCCGGAGGCATGAGTTGGGTGGCTCTTGGCGCTTGCGTAGGCCATGAAATCATATTGCCTCACCAGCTCAGGCCCAAGCTCACGATTTTTTTCCACAACACAAGCCACCCCATGTTCGGCGAGCAGAAGCACCTCCTCATAACGGGACCCTCTAGCCAATATTAGGGTATCGTCCGCATAGCAAACGACACTTAGGCCAGAGGGCAGACTGGTGCGAAGACCTGCATCATATGCGAGGTTCCATTACAATGGGCCCAATACAGAGCCCTGAGGAACCCTAACTTACTTCCCTTCGATTTTCCATTCCGTTCTTCCTTCCTGTTGATACGCAACCCAATATTGGAACACTTGCTACACCACCGCCCGTGTCAATTGTATTTCTGCTTGAACAAATGACAGCTCTATTTAGTTGGAACGTCTTAGAAGATATATTTTGATATATGTTGCGTTCCTGGCGGTACAGAATAGTAGCAGATTTCTTTCATTTTGACTAAACCTACTTTTATTCGATCTTTTTCGTTTTTTTTTGGGGCGGAAAATCATTTCGCAAAGCCAAGTGTGTGGTAATTCCATTGAAAACCACCCCAGCGGCCACACCAGGCTCTGAGGAGGACCCGGACCATGTTATTTCAGTTTCCCACGATCGACACCGCGTCTTATCCAAAATCTAGCCTTGAGGGGACCTTTTTTAGACCAAATAGTATTTGTTCCCCAGGAGAATGTTTTCACAATAATTAAGATTTTGTTTTCAATATTTAAACTTAGGTGCACGAAATAATTACAACTAAGCAGTAGGTTGAAGCGATACATTTTTAATAAACGATAACAAGATTTCTCCGTAAACCTTTATTTCCCGTGCAAGGGGTGTGATGTGAAAGGTCACGAAAGCTATTACTGGTAACATCTGAGTGATGAATTAAGAATCACACGGTAATAACTTCTTGCATTTAAAAAAACCCCTACTCAAGCACTTAATCGAGTAATCATACGCCAAAGATATTTTTGCAGACATTCTGTTATTCTTCCCCACTTTCACCCCCATAACTTTTAAACGACTCAACCGATTTTCATGAAACATGTCTAAGAACACTCGCACGTAACTCACCTTTCATACAAAAAAAACTAAATTGAAATCGCTTCATTAGTTCGCGAGCTACGGTGCCACAGACAGACAGACACGTCAAACTTATAACACCCCTCTTTTTGCGTCGTGGGTTAAAAATAAACTACTATGTTGTATTAGATTTTTTACGTGAACTTTGTAAATGAATGTTATGAATGACCTCACCCTACTTCGAGGTTAATTGATGTTGTATGAAAAGTTTCTAATTTTACTTTATTCCATCAATATTCACGATGCATAACAAATAATATCACGACAACGGGTAGTGACTTAGGCTTTGTCCTACCACCTTCTTCCTATCCTACACTATACTATCCACTATCTGTATCTGTTATTTTTACTAAATGCCTTTAGAAGTATGTAAGCCGGAACAGACACAAAAAAAAAAAATTACTGTCTACAAAATAGGCTGGTATTAGATCTTAGAAGAGTATAATAAATACATCTATACTAATATATAAAGCTGAAGAGTTTTTGTTTGTTTGAACGCGCTAATCTCAGGAACTACTGGTCCAATTTGAAAAAGTTCTTTCAGTGTTAGATAGCCCGTTTATCGAGGAAGGCTATAGGCGTGATGATATATATATATATATTTCATCACGCTATGACCAATAGGAGCTGAGTACCAATGAAGAATGTTTCAAAAACGGGGGGAAATTAATACGCTACGGGCAATAGGAGACGCAAACGACGTTGCGTGGGTCAGCTAATCGCGCTAATCTCAGGAACTACTGGTCCAATTTGAAAAATTCTTTCAATGTTAGATAGTCCATTTATCGAGGAAGGCTATAGGTTATATATCATCACGCTAAGACCAATAGGAGCGGAGCACCAATTAAGAATGTTTCAAAAACGGGGGGAAATGATCACGCTACGAGCAATAGGAGACGCAAACGACGTTGCGTGGGTCAGCTATACTAATATATAAAGCTGAAGAGTTTGTTTGTTTGTTTGAACGCGCTAATCTCAGGAACTACTGGTCCAATTTGAAAAATTTGATTATTATAAATGCGAAAGTAACTCTGTCTGTCTGTCTGTCTTGCTTTCACGGCCAAACCGCTGCACCGATTTGAATGAAATTTGGTACACAGATAGTCTAGAGCCTGAGAAAGGACATAGGCTACTTTTTAATGCGAAAAAGGGGTTGTAAGGGGTTTAAAAGGGGGATGAAAGGTTGTTCTGGGAGTTCACTCGACACACGCCTGCGCGTTACCTACGTCGGGCGCCTTGACAACGAATAAACAAGGCGGTCAAAATAATAAAAAATATTTCACTTTTTCAATGAAGACTTAACAATGATAGCAATGATATTATATATATAAAAATTAAATATTAAGATATTAAGTATAGACAATAATAATAATAATATTATATATATATTCGTCAATCTGATTTGTATGTTCATTATATTAATAGAAATAAATAAGCCAAATTAATATAATTAATTAACAGCGTTTCTTAACTTCAAAATTCTCTACAAAACTCTCTCATCCTGATCAGCTGACTAATGAGATAGTTATCAATTAAACGAACGGATCATGTCAGGCGTGGAGGGAGATGTTGTCGAATACTTAGTAAGTCTTTGGAAATATCAGGAGTGCCTACCCATAAGTTGAGGCTGCAAGTTAATGTTCCAGTACTATTAAATGAGGTATCTTGAGCGCCAAAGCAATGTAATAGTACATGGCTAAATATTACACAACTGGGGTACAACATTGTAAAAGCTACAATCATGACGCATGGAATGGCAAAAGAAGATAATGTTTTAATTCCCCGTATTCCAATAATTCCAACTTATTTGACATTTTAATTTAAAAGAATGCAGTTTCCGCTGAAAACAGCATTTCCAATAACAATATTATCAAAACCCAAGGACAGATGCTTAAAGATACAGTTTTTTTTTTCTCATGAGCAGCATACTCACGTATATCAAATCCACAAAATCTCCATATTTTGGCAAAATATGGCAAAAGAAAAAACGTAGTTATTAAAATTGTACTTTTTATATTTGAAGCTGCCAAAGTGACTATGGTCAGCCTGATGGAAAACTCAAGCAGAATCCAACAGTGGGGGCAACCATACTTACTGGGAAAGCAGACAATGCGGTATTGCGTCACACACTATGACGGCTTAGTGAGATGCTTTTTCACGCCCCACTTAAAGGCCCCGGGATCATAGTAGGAGAGAAACACGTGCGCTGGTATTGAGTTTCAGTTTTTAGCTGCTCGGCACAGGAAGGATGAACCAAACCGTTTGGTTTGAGAGTGAACATGTTATTCTGCAGAGGAAGGGAGAAGGGGGACCAGTTGGAAGAGCTCCTCAGAATACTTCCAATGATACAGATGGTAGTGGACTGCTATAGAGGCGATATCTCTACGCAGCTGCAGAGGTTCAAGGAACTCGGTGGCTTCGGGACTGTTGGTGAAGCGGATTGTTCGCCATTGCAACCCATCGAAAGCATCAAGCAAATACTGCGCGGATCCATCACAAAGATGAGAACAGTACTCGAGGTCCCGGCAAATATCCATGCCCATGACACCGAGCTTACCCCGTAGTGGCAGTTGAGTGCTCTGAAAAGTGGGGAGGGAAAGGAATGGAGACTTTTTGGTAGAGAACGCGCACAACTGTGTTTTCGTAGCGTTGAACTCGATCAGATTCTTATCACCCCATTGTAAAATGCGGTTCAAAACCCGGTCGAGCTCAGCGACAAGCTTCTGTCGATTTTCTTCAACGACTGCCAGCTTGGCTGAACGGTGTCAAAAATATCGCCCATGAACTGTGCTATCGTCTGCATAGCAATGTATGTTGCCAAGAGCTAACATGTCATTGATATGCAGAAGAAATAGTGTGGGCGACAGGACTAAACAATGAGGTACGCCAGCGTTTACATCCAGAACATCAGAGGCCGTGCCGTCGCAAAGGCCCATAATGCGGCGCTGATGAAGAAAAGCGTCAATCCAGTGACAGGGTCTAGGGGGCGGACCGAATGCCGAGAGCTTGGAGAGAAGCGAGCGGTGCCAGACCCGGTCGATGTCAAATGTCAAAATAAGCTCATATAAACACTTTATATTTTATGTACATATATAAATACTTAAATAAGTTTTTAATAGTAAAACGTGTGTGTATTAGTTGTAAAAAAATCGGGTGGTGTCGTGGGACATCAGATAGCAATGAGTTCCATATCAAAAATACAGATGGCGCTATACTACATTTTTCGTTCACGAAATAAATAAATCATTACAGATGGCGCTATACTAAATTTTTAGTTTTCACAAAATTGTCTTAACCCCTTTATTTTATTTAAACTGATTTATAAAAATATATTAAAGTTCTATGCGAGGTAAAGAAAATAAAACTATTCAGGTACCAATACATTTTGTATCATGATTTTATATCGATAAAAATCCTACCTATATTAATAACGCGAAAGTTTGTTAGTATGGATGGATGGATGTTTGTTTCTTTTTCACGCAAAAACTACTGAATGGATTTGGATAAAACTTTACAGTAATATAGCTTATACATCAGAATAACACATTAGCTACTATTTGCAGCGATAACCGACATACACGCGGGCGAAGCCGCGGGCAACAGCTAGTAGTACATAATTCAAAACATTATCTAAAAAAAACACAATCTAGCACCACGCAGACTCATATTGTTAATAGGGGCTACTTGATAAGATACGTACCTAATAGTAAATAACAAGATAAATGAGATGGCTTGAAGGATGTGCTCTGATAGCTGCAACGGTCTGGCCTACAGTGAAAAGCACCCAAAATGGCCGACATTATACTTCGACGTTTATGTATACGTTTAGGATATTAATTTTGTGAGCTACATGGGAGTAATGTTCTCCTAGCCGATAACGGCCACGGCGGCCAGTCCTAATGGAGACCAGCTAACTACGCAGTAGATATTATAGTGCACAAGTGTGCGCACAAACACAGGTGCACTCTCTGTTCACTCTCTCACAGAATCCGATGGGACGGTTAACCGACACGACCGGGGAGAGATCAGGCGCAGGACCGATAGCTTTACGTGCTCTCCGAGGCACGGGGTTCAGACCCCAACTTCTGAACCCATCAGAAAACCTCAATAACACTTTTTGGCCCGATCCGGGATTCGAACCCGAGACCTCTTGATCGGCAGTCGCATACGTCAACCAAAAGACTATCGAGCATTAGTTAAATTAGTACATAGTCTATATCGCTGATATCGACTTTGCAGAATAACTATTTGAGTGGCATCGTACTATCTTTCTTGAACTGTTTACATTTCTTGTAAAAGTTTTAGACTCTGCAACAAATCGCATTACAATTTACAATGTTCTGATCATTCCGGATGATAAACAGTTTGTAACAGTCCGGACACTGCTGGTCATTTCTCCTCCTTTTTTTTTTTTTGTGCGGAAGTCCCCTTGGATACCACCGGCTGGTGGTTATGTCGGACTTTCTCCTCCTGAGAAATTAGGTTTTATGTCATTTTAATACGAAAAAAAAATGACAACTTTTCTATTCAAGCTATTTAGGAAGTAAAGCAAAATTAGTCAGTTTACTATACTCGTATTAGTTATAAATTGGGGTTATTAAAACATAGTTACCTACAACTTTCACTACTAACTATTTTTGTCGAATTTGCAACTTGTGATTATGTCAAAAGTCGATTTGGTTTCGTACATGATAAGTCACATCTGTCTTAGAGTCTATATTTCTGTACCTACATCATTATAATTTCTTTCATAACCTTATGAATAACGATGGTACATTAGCATTTCGCTCGTGACAGTAACAAACGGACAACGTCGCTCACGATGACTTTTGTAAAATAATTCCATTAGTGACAACATCTGCTTTGTTTTATACAAACAATTCTCTAGGCATTTTGTTTTATTTTCATACGGAAGCACATTGTTTGGCTACGTTACTTTCAATTATAAAAAGATCCTAATAACTGTGTTTAGACGATTTCAAAAGAGGGATGGTTCACGCTTATGATGAAAAACTGCAAACCATAATGATATTATGATTTTAACTACGTCGAAATAGCGATTAGATTACTGAAATAGAATGTTACTACATAGCGACGTATCTACCTACAAAAATAAGTACCTATCTTATGATAATTTTAAATCGGTTACTTCCAATTGGTACCTACCTACTAAAAGCACGACTCTCAGACTTAAAGCATTGAGCAATAATTCCGCCCATTTTACGTATTTTCTGTTACTTAACATTCAAGTTTACATTTGTTATTGGTGTATAATAAAGTATTTTCTATTCTCTTCTATTCCGTTCTGTTCTGTTCCGTTCTGTTAAGTTCTGTTCCGTTCCCACCGTTTTGTTTCGTTCTGTACCGTTCTGTTCCATTTTGTTCCGTTCTAATCCATTCGGTTCTATTCTATTCCATTCTATCCATTCCATTCATTGTTTTTCGATGAGGTGGAGAGGACACTACAGAACAAATATCTCCCCCCTTTAACACCTGCTTATGACACAAACTTTTAAAGCATACACCCATATCATACACACTCATTTCAGGTAATCTTTATTAGGAAGTCGGTGCCTTTAATATATGACAACCAGTTCAACCTTCAAATTCCGTTCGTCCTCATGCGCAGAGGCGCAGAGGTCCGATGCCAGTCGCTACATGGAAAAACTGATAGGTATTGTTACTAGTAGTAGTAAGTTAACTACTTGTACCTAACCCCAAATAATGTTGTGAATAATAAAGGCTAGGAAGAAGGTAGCCGTTAGTTAGCACGGCTACCTACTTCTTCCACTCCATCAACGTGATTATAAACTCTTAAAATCCCCCATAAAATATATTTGGAAGAAAAATGGTAAATTTGGTTCCCAAATCCCATCTTCCTCCAAACTTACAATAAAAGGACGTTCCGGCTCAAGCTGAGAATTAGGAATTGAGTACCTAATTCCCTCTTTTCTCATTTTGAAAGGGACACATTTGGAGGAAGTTGGGAAAAGGCTTTGTAATTTTTTTTTTTTGTATGGGATAGACCGGCAACCGAGCAGACGTATCGCCTGATGGTAAGCGATTACTTCCGCCCATGGACACTCGCAACACCAGAGGGCTCACAAGTGCGTTACCGGCCTTTGGGCATGGGGGGGGGGGGAGATAGGGGGAAGGGGTTGGGGTACGGCCTCCGGTATCCTCACTCACTCGGTGAAACACAGCGCAAGCACTATTTCACACCGGTTTTCTGTGAGGCCGTGGTATCACTCCGGTCGAGCCGGCCCATTCATGCCGAAGCGTGGCTCTCCCACGGTGATTATATACCTACAAATAAAACCCTTTTTTTCTGATTACCGTTTTGTTTTACTTAGGTTACTTTATTGTAATACTAGCGACCCGCCCCAGCTTCGCACGGGTGGATTTTAGATGCCCCCGCCGACGATACGATTCGTGCATTTTAAATCTGTAATATCTTAGAATTTATTCATTTAAATTAGATACTGTAAAAGGCCATTTTGATCTATATTAAATGCACAATGTATTTAATTTCCTTAATTGTATAAGGATTCATTCTGTATTGCTTAAAATCACTTTGTAAATAAGCTATTATTTCTCGTAAAACGAAACGAATAAAAAATGGTTATTGTGGGTTATCCCTAAGAGATAGACGTATACCGTCGCGGACTTTTTTGTAGTACTTTTTAAGTTGTACAATACTGTAGTACATTATTTTGATCTATCTCGTAGGGTGCAACCAGCGTTTGCAATGTAAGAGCAAAAAAATGTGTTTATTTGCTACATCACATTAGAAACCTTGAAAATTAACAGTGTTTCCATACTATATTATGCATTTAATATACATAAAAACCTTCCTCTTACATCACCCTATCTATTAAAGAAACCTGCATCAAAATCCGTTGTGTAGTTTTAAAGATTTAAGCATACGTAGGGATATTGGGACAGAGAAAGCGACTTTGTTTTATTCTATGTAGTGATGATGATACCTACGCGTAATTTGTAACATATCGGATAATAGCTCAGTTTATGAATAAAATATATATGCAGTAAGTTGTATAAAAGAGAGGAGTAAAAATAATTTAAGGTTTTTGTTTTTAAATAAGAACAGAAAAAAAATTGCTGAAAAATACGTTTTTTCTAACATTTCCATAATACAGCCTACGACATCTGTCATATAAGTACGGAACTAATTGAATACTGATTACTGATGCGTCACACACTTTGTATCGTTTCAATTGTGTCAATAGGTGGCGTTACTACACCACGTTCCCGATGCTACTCACAGTAGTAGTTAATATTTTTATGTCTAGATGGCACTACATTACGACAAAATACAAATTAAAAAGGTGTATGTAATGAATGTGATTTAAACATAGAGAGTATTATAGATTTAAACCGATTTAGTAATTATCAAAAATAAATGTTTGCTATGTTTATAGTAAAATATATTATATTTACATTTGTAAGAAAATCTAAGTTGCTTGTGTTTTTTAAAATCTGTTATATAATAATATAATTAACCATTTTTATGGAAGTATACGAGTAAAGAAATTACATAGTTTTAAAAAACGAAACAAATAGGTACGCTTTTATAAAAATATACCAAACTAAAAAGTAGAAAATAAATTATAGTTTAAAAAAACGAAAAAACACGCTTTAAACGTGATTGCTAATCGAACTAAAATTAGTAGAAAATAATCTTAATGTAAAAAGCGTGGGGCAACATTATTAAAATATTTTCAGAAAGCACCACACGCTTTTTACATTAAAATTCTTTTCTACTATTTGGTTCGATGCTATAAAGCGTTTTTTTTTTTTTTTAATAATTTATTTTCTACTTTTTGGTTTAGGTATATTTCGTCCCATTTGTAGAATAATGTTTTATAATCATATTAGTTTTTGCCCGCGGCTCCGCCCGGGTATATGTCGGTTATCGTGGCAAATAGTAGCCTATGTGTTATTCCGATGTCTATGCTATATTACTGTAAAGTTTCATCCAAACTCAAACTCAAAAAGATTTTATTCGTATAGGCACTTATTTTACAGGCACTTATGAATAGTCAATATTTAAAATTAAAAAAAACTCGTGTGGTGTCGTGGGACACCAGATAGGAACGAAGTTCCTTATCATTAAAATATTTATTTCAAGTTCTATTCAAGGTATAAAGAAAATAATTATTTGGGTATACATTTTATATCATAATTTTTTTTATCGATAAAAATAAAAAAGGAGGCGATTACCATCGCAGAGAATTGAAGTGAAAGATAGATAGAATACAATTTTAAATGCACTGTATAACAGAATTTTAAATACACGATATAATTTTGAATCGTTTCACTGATATTTCAGAAAAAATAATAGAAATTTTACCATAGTTGACACCATCATCATCATCATAAATTGTTTAATGTAAAGATAGTGGTCTTAGTTGTGGGTTACTAATATCTTCCTTCAGCTATATAAAAAAATAACGTTAATATAAATACTTTATGTTAATGACTAAATTTATACGATATTTTGTAATGTTTCTACTATTTAAATAAACATACACTGTAACAATAAAGCCATTTAATAATTGTTTTAACATCTGAGTATATCACTGACGAAATATTGTGTCATTGGAGTATATTAACAAATACAACATATTACAGATGGCGCTATACTAAATGTTTCGTTCAGGCTCTTTATGAACCACAAAATTTTCTTAACACCTTTATTTTATATAAAACTAGATTTATATAAACTAAAACTTTATATAAAACTGACCCGGCAAACGTTGTTATGCCTTAAAAAAATTGGGGTATAAAAAATAGATGTTGGTCGATTCTCAGACCTACCCGATATACACACCAAATTTCATAAAAATCGGTCCAGCCGTTTCAGAGGAGTATGATAACTAACATTGTGACACGAGAATTTTATATATAAGATGATTTATAAAAATATATAAAAGTTCTATGCGAGGTATAAAGAAAATAACTATTCGGGTATACATTTTTTGTTATAATTTTTTAACGAAAAAAATTAAAATTATAACTAAACTTGTGCTGGCACCTAATAATCTCTACTGAAACAAGTTCTGTCTAGAGTAACTCCGTACTTGTTACATGCAACTTACAGATTATATAAATTTTTCGTTCACGAAATAAATAAATAAATATTTCAGTCATTTTTTTTGTAAATACATGCATATTGTCCATAGAAAACATCCAAACTCCCAAAAAACAAATATTTGCAGATCAAAAAAATTATTTGATCCAACACGGGATTCGATCCCGAGACCTCACATCATTCTCATACGCTACCATTTTGACTCCGAGGCGTTAATCTTACGTTGTGGATATTTTTTGCCGGCTAGGGTACCACTCCGCAACGCCCCATTAGAAACTTCGTTCCAAAAATCGAGTGATTCTAGTCGCCAGTTCCAAGTGCAGCCTACCCTTCATGGAGAAGAATCTGGCAAGAAACTCCATTGTTGCTCCTTTTAAAAAATAATAATACGGTTTACAATTATTTTTTTCACTAAGAGACTTGAATGAGAACGAAGTCGACCAAAGAAAACAAAACAAAAGGTTTGAAGTCATTGCTGCACAGCCATGAGCTAACAAATCATGCGCCGTTCTTACTGAAAGCTGCAAGATTTTTACATTGTTATATTGTGACATTGTATTGTTATATTGTGAGGTCCACTTATGGAAAATAAAATCCAAATAGCACTTTCACTCACAGTCAAATTTAAAAAGATGTAATATCTCCAAATATAAAATAATCAATAAATGTAAAATAAAGTAAGACGCATGGATCAGCCATCGACCTATTCAACCATAGTTGAGCTGCGTACTCAGGCCGCACAGCAAATCATCAGGTCAATATCAAAGAAATTAATAATAATCATAGTCGACAAGGTGCTCATACAATAACAAGTGCGTATTTAATAAATGGGGAAACATATTGTAAGAAAGGTACCAAAGTACCATCATGTATTCATTTACATTGTATAAATATGTGTGTATGTATTAATTTATAAGTTGTAATTAAAACAATAATAAATACAATGTCAAAGCCAAAGAAAATTAACAATTTGTATTTAATTATTTGTCGGAATTAGATGTCGTTAGGTTAAAGTATAAAAACAATTCATACCGGAGTACCAACATGTCAAATTTTATACATTATTCAAAAAAAAGGAAAAAAATATTTTATCTTTATTTCAAGACAAAGAAGTTAGTGTGTATATAATAACACCATAAGCCCATGACCCTTTGTCAATCCAAATCCGTTCAGCAGTATTTGCGTGAAAGAGTAACAAACATCCATCCATCCATCCATCCATACTTACAAACTTTCGCGTTTATAATATTAGTAGGATGTAACAAAAATTATATTATAGTAAATTCGTCAACGCAATGACGTAAGCTATCGATTGTTTTTAGGGTTCCGTGCCCAAGGAAGGAACCCTTATAGATTCGTCATGTCTGTCTGTCTGTCCGTCTGTCCGTCCGTATGTCACAGCCACTTTTTTCCGAAACTAAAAGACCTATAATGTTGAAACTTGGTAAGTAGATGTATTCTGTGAACCGCATTAAGATTTTCACACGAAAATAAGAAAAAAACAATAAATTTTAGTTTAATTCAAAATTTTTTTTTTCTGCAAACCCATGCGTGTTATATCCTATATCCTATCTATGGATAGGTCTTCAAAAATGATATCGAGGTTTCTAATATCATTTTTTTCTAAAATGAATAGATTGCGCGAGAGACACTTCCAAAGTAGTAAAATGTGTCCCCCCCCCCCTGTAACTTCTAAAATAAGAGCATGATAAATCTAAAAAAAATATATGATGTACATTACCATGCAAACTTCCACTTAAAATTGGTTTGAACGAAATCTTGTAAGTAGGTTTTTTTAATACGTCATAAATCATAAACTGCAATTTACCTTTGATTCAATCAAAACAAATATAAAAAAAATGTTACTTGCTGCTGCGGATCTCTTCATGGGCGATTCCGACTCTCACTTGGCCGCTTTTTTTTCATCCAGTATTTTAAAAGTCATTTTAGTCGTATAAAGTGTTATCTGCTCTGAGTACCTACAATAAAGTCATTTGATCACATAAAACGATATTCTCTGTCCTATCCGAGCGAATTCGGCTTCTTACTCTGTGCCGCTTCATCACAAGTCACATTGTTCAACATAGTAGGCGCAAAGATCATTTTTAACCGACTTCCAAAAAGGAGGAGGTTCTATGTTCCACTGTATGTATTTTTTTATTTTTTTTTATGTATGTTCAGCGATTACTCCGTCAGTTGTGGACCGATTTTGAAATTTTTTTTTGTATTCGAAAGGCTATGCTTCCGAGGTGGTCCCATTGCCAGCATATCAGGATCTGGTAATGGGATCCTAGAGAAATCGAAGGAAACCCTCATTTTTTATAGGCACATACTATGTTTTTCGTATATTTTCTGAAGTTACACTGGTATTTGCGTCTGGTAGTCATCATTTTATGATGATGAGCTGATGATGTAAGGTACAACTCCTTAACAGTTAGGAGTTGGAGGATAAATCTTTAAATATCATATGTATATGTGTTACCTTTACTCGTATTCTTTCAAATTATTTAGGTAAGCTGATGATGGAAGGTGGAAGGTACAACTCCTCAACGGTTAGGAGTTGGAGGATAATTCTTTCAATTTCATACGTATCTAAAGACCTTCAGTCGTATACTTTCAAGTTATTTAGGTGAACTTGTGATAGAAGGTTAAACTCTTCAACAGTTAGGGATTAGAGGATGATTTTACAACACGTACGTATAGACCTTAATTTGTATTCTTGATGATGAAATTTGATGAAATAGTTCAACTTACTAACCTACTATTGTTTGCACTAAAACTGAAAAATAAAAACTTTTTATAAAAAAAAAACCGACTTCCAAAAAACATCCAATGAAAACTCTCTGCCAAAAAAACACTTAAAAGCGTAAAATAAACTGGTTCTTCATAAATTGCCTATACCTAATTCTTTATTCATTTAAATAGTAGTATTATAATGTGTACTAGGTACCTAAAATCTATTTGAAGTCGGTGCTAAGCCAAAAATAATACAAACGAACAATTACAAAAGTCTAAGCAATAGTGACTTGGCACCGACTTCAAACAGATTCTAGGTACCTAGCAGAAATAAATAGTACTGATAAGCTTTATAACAACAATAATAGTATACATTAAATATTATGTTTGTTCCCCTAATTTCGTGGTTTCACATGCACATAGTACATTTTAGGACGTATAATTTTGTCTTTTTTTCTTCGACATGTATACAAACATTTTTCTACAATTTTTTTAATTAAAACGAGTGTAGCAAGTGTAAAAGACACGTTTTTCTACTAATAGGTTTCAATTAAAACATTCTTCGATATACTAAATTTGCTAAAAAGTAGTTAAGTATAATTTTAATTGTTCTTAGTTATTCTTAATATTTATTTTTAACCCCCGATGCAAAAAGAGAGGTGTTATAAGTTTGACGTGTCTGTCTGTCTGTCTGTGGTACCGTGGCTCGCGAACGGATGAAGCGATTTCAATTTAGTTTTTTTTGTATGAAAGGTGGGTTACGTGCGAGTGTTCTTAGATATGTTTCATGAAAATCGGTTGAGTCGTTTAAAAGTTATGGGGGTGAAAGTGGGGAAGAATAACCGAATGTCTGCAAAAATATCATCGAGTGGGGTCTCAAATGAAAGCGCATAACGTGTTTTTTACTTTTTAAAGGGAACTCAGGTTATTATGTCTGGGGTTTTTTTTAATTTTGAGAATTTATTGTTATTAAACCAAGTGTAGAGTTTAGACAATATTTAGGAATTCTAATTGCTTTGAAAAAAGACCTGTAGGGAATAGTAATATAAGAACAGATTTTACATTGTATGTAAAATATCTGATATTATGATAATGTTAAAATATAAAATAGTGGTATAATTACATTTATATGCAAAAGCATTTACACTTCCAAAGAAAGACCATATTCCATAATATTGGGATTGATATGAAGATTCAGCAAACGATATCGTGTTCAGTCTATTCATCACATTGTACCCGAAGAACAGACAGCTATAATTGCTGAACTGTGCCTTACAGTCCACTTAAATCCAGGGCCGGATCTACCATATGGCTTTTTGGGCTTCAGCCCAGGGCCCCGTGGATTCCAGGGGCCCCCAGCTAAGTCAAGTTAAAGTAAAAAATAGACGATAATGCGTGTCGATTATTTACGGACGACAGTATGTTTCCATAATTTTCTAGAGTTGTAGATACTGCTTCAACAATTTTACACGTTACGATTTAATATTTTAATAACGATTTTGCTCACATATTAAATAATATAACATAGCTTTTATTTCTCTTACGTGATTAACGTTAATACTAAAAATATTTCTAAATACCATGTGATAATAACTATGTTCCGCTAATTATACCCAGGTCAAGTATTTTCTCGTTCGATAGTAAGCATATTTGGCTCATATATCTTGCTACCAGTCCAGAAGGTAGTGAGTCTATGGGTGAGTCTATAATACGGGGGAATACCCGCCACTTATCACCTAGCGTAATTTTGTTCTTTTTTGCGGTTCTGTTCTCAGTCCCAGAGCTATCTTATAATGATTAGTTAACTATCGTACGTCGATACTGTTTTCGGGGAAAAGTGTACGAAAGATGTTTATCGTTAATTAAAATTGGTAGTCTTACTATCTAACGTTTATAGCTTTCATAGATCTAGAGAAGGCATTCGATAGGGTAAGCTGGTCGAAAATGATGGAGATCCTGAAGGAAGCGGGCATAGACTATAGAGACAGAAAAATAATATACCAACTTTACAAAAACCAAAAAACAGTCATAGAAATAGGAGAAGAAAAACAATTTGCAGATATTAAACAGGGAGTAAGACAGGGGTGCCCCCTGTCACCCTTAATTTTTAACATTTTTATTGAATATACCATAAGAAAAATAATAGAATCAGGCAAGGGAGGGGTTAAATTTAATGGGGAGACTAAACGCTTTATTAGATTTGCAGATGATATTGCAGCAATAGCCGATAGCACAGACAGCTTGGAACAGCTACTAACAGTGATGAATGATGTTTTTGGGGATGTTGGATTAAGTATAAACTTCAATAAAACCAAGATTTTAATCACCTCCAAATCTCAACCCATAAACAGCCATATCAAAATTAATGACAGTCACATAGAACAGGTGCAAAGCTTTAAATATCTGGGTAGCCGAATAACACAGGATTCGAGATGTTCACCGGACATAGTAGAGAGACTCGCAATCGCTAAACAAGCCTACAACCGAAAGAAACACCTGTTCAGCGGCAAAATTAACACCAAAACAAAAAAACAGCTAATCAAAACTTATATTTGGAGCATTGCACTTTATGGCTGCGAAACGTGGACACTTACTCAAAGGGACAGATACAGGTTGGAGGCGTTTGAAATGTGGTGCTGGAGGCGGATGATGAACATCAGTTGGACAGAAAAAAGATCCAACGAGGAAGTCCTAATAATGGTTGGTGAAAAGAGGGAATTGTTGGAAACTATTGATAACAGAAGAGGCAAAATGGTTGGCCACTTGATAAGACACGACAATCTGTTTAAAACAATACTAGAAGGAAAGATAGAAGGCAAGAGAAAACGAGGAAGGCCTAGAATAAGTTATTTACAGCAAATAAAGGAGAAAGTAGGGGTCGTGGCCTATCAAGAGGTCAAACAGATCGCGGAAGATAGAGAGGAGTGGCGATTGCTCCACCGACAAGGGACCAACCCTTAAATTGAGAGAGAGACTATCTAACATTTATTTAATGTTTTACTAGACTTTTTGGAAAAAATGGATTACCACTGGATAACTGTAGGGGACAGTCAAACGGTCGTGCGGTCCATGGCCCTTTATGGGGCCCCAGTATGGGTGGAGGAACTAAGGGGCAGCACTATTGTGCTATTGCGACGACAGAAACGAGTGCTGGCCATCAGGATCTTAAAGGGATACCGCACGATCTCTTTTGAGGCGGCAAGTCTCCTGGCCGGAATTCCACTATTGGACCTGGAGGCAAGAGCCCTTGCGGCTCTTTATTAGTGGCTAAAGGAGGAGGCGCCGAAGTTGGGAAGGTGTCCTGAGATTCGAGAAATCGAAGATCAGAAATCCTAACTCCGTCAGGTCATCGTGGAAAAATGGAAGAACGACTTGGGCAACTGAGCGCTGGGCACGCTGTTATTGCGGTGGTAAGACCCGTTATGGAGGATTGGCTTGAGAGGCATCACGGAAGCTTTTCATACCGGCTGACGCAGGTGATCACTGGAAAAGGATACTTCGGCGATTACCTGTGTCTAATCCGTAAGGAGCCAACGCCTAAGTACCACCACCGCGATGGCTAGACCGTGGACACGGCGCTCCACACGCTGGCAGAATGTCCGGCGTGGGGGGAGCCGAGGCGCGATCTCGTGGCGGCCAACGGAGTGGGGGTTCTCTCACTCAGTAACATGATTATGAACATTTTGATTATGAACATAACATGATGAATAACACTCAGGAACAGAGACATGGAACGGAGCGAGAGCGCGTGGAAATCCGCAGTCTCTTTCTGCGATTCTCATTATGCTCGTGCATGAGACGGCGGAGCGGGACCGGGCCAGGTTTAGAACGGCCCGGGAATGGTCTCAGTACCGCAAACGACTCAGGCGCCCGTGGTCGCAGAATGATCTCCGTCCTCCATAAGCGCAAGCCTGGGGCTGGCAGATGAGGCCACCTGTCACCCTAGCAGAAGCAGGCCGGGGTGGAGGCGCAAGCGCTTTTTTGTAGCAAGAGAACATCGGGGTTCGTGCTCAGGAGAGGGCCATCTACAAAACCTAGGTGGCCCGTGGTACGTCGAGGTTCCAGGGATTTCCTTTCAAGGGTGCACCTGGTTCCTCGGCTCCTGGTACCCGAGGCGGCATGCGGTTTTAGTCGGTTCGAGTCCGACATAATACGGCGACATGATACACATTACTATAACTAAGAGACACATTACATCAAAGTATTCTGATAATTGTACAGAGACAGTCGCAGTAAACGGCGTTGAAAAGTTTAAAATAGACACGCTAAACGTTGCACTGGATATACTGAATACGGATTTAAATCAAAGAAGTCAAGTTTATAGGACAATTTTTTTTAAATGAATTTGCAAGAAAATATCTTGCAACACATTGATTTAGAAAGCACACGTAAGATTATCGACTATTATCTCGATAATGTGGATGAATATTTAGTTAACAAATGCATCTAATTAAAAACTTATTCCATCTTGCGTAAACATTTTTGCGATTATTTATGAAAAGAAGCTTGTTGACGTATTCCCGAATTGCTATACAATCTTAAAAATATATTTAACCATACTAATCACAAGTTGTGAAGTCGAGTGATGGCATATATAGGCTTTTATCCGTTTTGTCCATAAATGTTGATTTAAGTAAGAATTCAATTTGCCAAAGGAAAGTGCAGAAAGTTTGCTTTAACATTTGTCAATTTAATTACGATTGTACTTATTAAACACTAAGCCCTAAGGCATAATATATTAAAATACAAATTAAATATTTTATCGTTTAATTTTTATCCTAAATATTTGAGTAATTGTTTGATTGATAATCATCAACCGCCAGACTGTGTGGGTGAACAGACACAAAGTGTGGGTTCAAATCCCACATGGGTGGGTTCAAATCCCACACTTTGTGTGATCCACAAATTGTTGTTATAAGTCTGAGTGTTCTTTGTGTTCGTAACATGTACGTTTATAGAGTCCCCCTCGACACAGGATGAATATTCCCAATGCGGGAGAGTTGTCTTTAAAAAAAAAGAATTGGTAGGCCCCTAAGTAGTATTAGCCCAGGGCCCCCGAAACTCACGGTCCGGCTCTGCTTAAATCTGCATCAAGTTACGAAGCACCAAACGCGTACAAAGAATGTGCATCATCTTTATACAGTATTCTTATTAAGATCGATATACCTAAGCCTATGGTATCGTGCACATTGCAATTTGCCCAAAAAAATACGATGCGAATACACAAATTGTACAAGGAATGGTTCGTCAACTATAAATATATTTCTGCTTATATTTTAATGCTGATACTGAGAGAGTACCGATAGTAAGAAACAACTTTACGTATCTTCAAAGAAACTGTACCAATACAAACCTAAAAAAAGAAACCAATATGATATTTATTATGCAACAAGCAGAATTCCGGCACCAAACAAAACAGTGGTTTGTCAAAAGGTTAAAGCAATTGTTCTTAGACAAAAGGGTGTAGGTAGATAAAAGAAAACTATAATGTCTTACAGAAAGAACTAACCATGTTTAAATTTAAAAAATGTATCTACGAAGTACTAATCACTTCACACCAACAGCCCTCAACATTCCACTGCATTCCGTTGTTATAGGTTTTTCCTTTTTACCGTGGGAGAGCCACGCTTCCGCATGAATGGGACGGCTCGACCGGAGTGATACCATGGCCCTACAGAAAACCGGTGTGAAACAGTGCTTGCGCTGTGTTTCACCGAGTGAGTGAGGATACCGGAGGCACATACCCCAATCCCCTACCCCATCCCGAAAAGGCCAGCAACGCACTTGTGACGCTTCTGGTGATGCAGGTGTCCATGGGCGACGGTAATCGCTTACCATCAGGCGATACGTCTGCTCGTTTGCCCGCCATTTCCATAAAAAAAAAGGTTTTGGCCTACTATACCACACTGGTCCAAACGAGTGGTAATAGGGTTTGTATCAAACTTTCCTGCTCTTTGCAGTACTGTTGTCTTGCGTAGTTTGCCTCATAATTGGCTCTTACGACATCCATGGGATGACAGGGGTGGTAACACTCCGTATTATTAATCGTGACGGATTACACACAGATACCGATAATAATATGACACACCTACAAAATAGCAATGGAAAAATACCTATGTAAAAATACGATTATAAAACTTTTCAGACAGTAAAATAAAGCTAGATTTTAAGTGACAAATGCTTAACATTTTTGGTTTGCTTATATTGTCGTCATTTAATTACTTTGAAAAATCTTATTTGCACAAATTATTTGCATTACACGTTTTATAATTTTAAGTGTACCCTTTCTAATTTGGAAAACTTTGCTTTTATAATAATTTATTAGTAAATTCCTTGGTTTCGTTGTTTTAAATTACTGCTTTATTTTATTTAGTGCAATATTTTATTAAAATATTCAAACTTATCTACGTTTCCTACCAATACAATATTACAATTTATTGTATCAATACAATAAATAAGTACCAATATAAATAAATAAATACATGATTAATAAGTATGTAGAGAATTCCATCACTTGAAACACTCAAATAATAAAATGTTAAATCTATAATACTTCATTTCATAAAAGATTTTCATATTGTAACCCCTAAACTTGTCAGGTGGAAACTCACCGGTTTCGACTCAGGATAGAATATAAGACCTCAGGGCGCCGTAAGAATTTTGGTAAAATTTTAAAGTGAGGATGCAGAGGGTCCACGGGAGGCTTCAGTGAAACGACTTACGACACATACAAACTTTTATTCCATTCAAGTTATTTTACAATTGTGAAATAAAAAATATAAAATTATAAGGAAACTTATAAGGTAGTTTAAAATTACAAAATAAAATTATTCCGTCTTTTTCTTCGACCCTATAAGCCTGTAGACTAGTCAGCACAGGATAGCCACCCTCTGGTCACCTCTCTGACTCAAGGTAGTCAGCCGTAGACTTTCTCCAGCTCAAGGTAGCTTGAGGAGAAGTCCACCAGTGATCCACTTGTAGGTGCTAAGTAAAAATATTAATTAATTTCAATTTAAGGATTATGTGAACTTCCCTCAAGGTAGGGCAGATGGGTCTTGAGGAGTGAGCTGTGAGCTGCCAATAGTCACTCTCCTCAGCAACAAATCTTGAACCACAAGGCGGGTAAAATGTAGGTAGATTTTCAGCGGTAATCTAACGACCCACAGACAGTGGGACTTGAACACTCACAAACACTACCAACAAGGATATCAATATACACAGTAAGCAAAGCTTCCTCAGAGTTCATGAGAGAAGATTTAAGAAAATCATCTGCCACACACACCCATCTATATAGACTTCTCATCGAATATTCTCGATGAAAAACCCCTACCCCATTGCTGGATGTGCGAACAGGACGTACAACTTCCATTCTCCTTGCTTATTTGCGATCAATTTAAGATGTAATGAGAATCGTATGATACACATATGATAATGTCTCACTATTTCTAAGTGTTCGAATGTCAACAAAAAATATCCTTCAAAACATACGCCACCTGGTGCCACCTAGGTGTACCAAAAGCCCGGTACTTCGATCGCGCACAACATCCAATTGTAGTTCGAACTACAGTGAACGAGAGGGCGCTGAAACAAAAATTGTTAAACATTGAAAGCAAAAAAAACGATGCTACAATATAAGACGTTGAAATAATCTTACGATTTCGTATATTACTGTTTCATATGCAGATGTAACGTGATTACTTTCGTCGAATAATGTTTTATGTGTACTTAAGACAACTACTTAGGCTATTCTTGTTGATAGTACAACGTTCTATGTGCACCTAAGACACACTATAGACGCTGGAACAGTTTTTCGAAAATATAATGATATAAATATTATCTATATTGACTTCTTCCCATACTGTAAAAAATTTAAATTGCTATTGTGTTTCATAAAAGAGTTATGAGCAAACATGTGCCCGCAAAACTTCTAATCGCTCTACTGAAAAGTTGTCATTTTGCAAATAAAACATTATTCTACCAATAGGACGATTTATAAAAGCGTGTTTGTTTAGTTTTTAAAACTGTTTTCTTTTAGTTTTTTTTTCAAATTATTGTATTGTCATCGGCCCTTGACCCCTGTGCAAATTTCCAAGTCAATCAGACTCCTAGAAGTAGGTGAAAATGAAGTTAAAAGATTCCTTTACATACATACAGGTCAAGCTAATAAAAGCACGGTAAACGGTATAGTATACGAATCGGATTCAAACCTAGCCGAATTACACCGGAAATTTACGTTTAGTGTAAGAACACTGGACGCGAAAGTCACTAAGACATTGAAGTTGTGGCTCGGGCTAGCACCATCTGCAGACCCGTCAACGTTGTACAGGGGCTCGAATAATTTTGGAATGAAATTAAAAAAACCTTCGGAACTCTACAAACACCTAAGAGTTACCAAAATGCATGTCTTGTCAAAATCCCAAGACGAAATCGTTAGATCCCTTCCAAAAGACAAAAATTCATCAGAGCTAGAGTCACGGCTCCAATTCCACAAAAAATTCATGGTGGTTACGCAGTCCAGTAGAGTTGGATTGGGAAATGCTAGAAGACAGACCGACAAAGAGATAACAAAATCTTTCATACAACAAGATGAAAACGAGACCTACAAGGTGCACGCAATGAACCTAGAAATGCAGAATGAATGGTTAACTCTAGGAGAATTTTGTATCCCACCAGCTTTGAAATGGCGCACACTTTTATATGATTGGTCACCCGCCCTGTTAAAATTCTACCTCAACGCCTTTCAATTAACTCTCCCCGATCAAAGCAACCTAGTAAGGTGGGGAAAAGCTACAGAAAAGGCTTGTACGATGTGCAATGCGGCAATAGGTACAGCCAGGCACTTACTGACAGGTTGTAAGGCGCTATTAGACCGGGGTCATTATTCACGTCGCCATGATAGGGTATTACTCATCATACGCGAAGCTATGAGTTTATCACTGGCGAGAGCGAAAAAAGGAATAACAACAAACATAAAAACTAACATCGCGTTTGTAAAGGAAGGCTCAACAAAAAAGATTTCACTCACACAAAAACCGTACTCAATTATAGATACCGCCAGTGACTGGACATTATTAGTGGACACGTATGAAAATCACTACAGAATACCGGAGGATATCTGTGCCTCGGCGTCCAGACCGGACATATTTCTTTATGCAATGTCAATTAAGCGTGTAGTACTAGTAGAACTCACGGTGCCGTGGGAAACCAACATCCCTAAAGACCACGCTTTAAAAAGAAACAAGTACTTTGACTTAACCAACGAAATAACTAAAAATGGTTATGTCGTTGCGCTGTATGCCGTGGAAGTGGGTGCGAGGGGTATACCGGCTAAATCCCTCTATAACCTGCTTAAAGACCTTGGATTGCCAAGAGCTTCAGTAAGCTCTTTTCTTGAACGAATATCCAAAGCGGCATTGCTAGGCTCACTTCAAATATGGTTAGGTAGAGGGGGTAACACGGCGGACAGTGGAGGTGAGCGTTGACGCGTCGTAAGGAGTGCTCCTTAAACCTAAACCTGGGTCGCAATTCCCAGGCACTGTCGAGGTCGCATGTGTTGCCCCCATCTATCACGCGATGGACCCGGCGCCCGCACGGTGAATCCATGGAACGCTAAGAAATAGGTCTTTTCATGCAATAAGACTTATAATCAGATTAATTATCTTAGACTTAGTAAAATTTTGCTGCTAATGCCTAATCATCTATTTTCAAATTCTTTTCACCTTTTTAGTACAAAAATATCAGAATTTTAAGTTATTAGAAAGAGATCGCACAATCTTCAGTGTAAAACCTATTCGCAATTACAGACCAATTACATTTATTCTAAAATAATAATCTGTTATTTCTGATATTCTTCACATCGTCGGCATGCATTTAATTTAAAAGCAAAACCATAAAGACCTGTAGATCCTTTTAGGCTACATTATTAGATAAATTTGCGGTTAAAATGCTTTACGTAAACGACTATTTTAGAAGGCAATTAACCTGCTAAATTTTTTGACCCATCTTTAGTGGTCAGCCAGTTATTAGCTACGGTATCCAGCTATTTCGCTTAACAAAGCTCGACAAAGCTTCTGAGTAGTAACTTATTGAATGCAAGATACAATAGTTTAAACTGTTTAAAGCTATTAGGATAATTTATAGCCGTTTAATATCCAACGAACTCGCAGAGATTTGATTATCGATGTAGTATTTTTTTTTCGTCGGAGCGAAGGATCGCGTGTCGCCTGCTCTGTCTTTTTTTATATCGGTTTGTTTCGGGGGTGTAACGCACAAAAAATATCATAACTGGCCACGGACTACCGGAATATAATTTTGACAATTTTATAAATTATACAGGCGTATCGGTTAATAATTGGTTGCTACGGGCATGTTTCTATTATAAGATTCTCAGTAGGTAGCATTTTGGTTTTATTAGAACAAAATTGTAATTATACACATAATTATTTAATAAGTTAATATCAATATTAATTAAACTAAGCTGTTGATTAGTTCTAAATTAAATAAATTTAGCAAATATTCGATTTACCTATCTGAAAACAGTTAAAAAATTCTCGACTTTATTATTAGTAATAATTATTTTTACGGGAATTAACGCAATCACTTAATAGAAGGTATTATTACTACATACCTCTGATTTGCCTGACGTTACGACCAGGTTGCACTGGCCGTGGTCACAGGCTGACTCATAAGTAATAAGTGATAACTTTTAATAAGTGATTGCGTTAATTCCCGTAAACATAATAATTATTATATCATGGAACGCGAAAGTTTAAAAGTTTATTTTTAGGTTACAAAAGATTCTTTTTTTTTTTTTAACTTTGGTATAAAAGGTAATATGGACTTAAATATTGCGCTACTGTAGGGTACTGTAACCTACCCTCTGCTTCGCTCACGTTAATATCTATTTGGTCAAACTTTTTGTCCAAATAAATAGTGGCTAGTATAAATTGTATCATTGCAAACTATTGCAAATGATACAATATCATTTTATCATTGATACAATGATACAATATTGTGTATGATATATACACAATGATATGTATCATTGTGATACAATGATACATATCATTGTGTATGTATCATACACAATACACTGTAGATAATACAGTAGTAGTACATACTACTACTGTATTATCTTTGCCAAGCTTCATTCAGATAAGCTTAGCTGCTCTGGCATAATTCATACATAAACATTCATCTATACATGGCATACATCTATCCATTATTAGTTTAGGTTTAGTTAGTTTTCTTCACATACGGTAGACTTCCAGAAACTTGAAACCAGCCACCTCACCCAAAATGCAAGTGTTTGGCGTTGATTATCTTACTATAATATCTATCTCTAAAGTCTCTATTCTCTCGTATTGTTGACTAATATTTGTATTGACCACGTGACTTAGCGTAGTCATGACGTCATTCCCATACATTTGTTAGATTTCGAATAACGTTTACGTTTGTAGAATGGCCAACTTATCTAGGGAGTCATTGAGACGATTTTGAGTAATTTTTGTATTTCGATAACTTTAATATTTTATACAGGATTTCATTATGAAAAAACAATTTAACTTTAACTAATAGTTATCAAATTTGAGTTTGAAACGTAAAGTTAAAACATACGAATTTATTATGCCTTTTAATATGTATAAGTTTTAATTTTACTGTAAATTTGTCATTAGTTAAACGAATATTAAATTTAGATAAATTAGAAAGTAAGGTGCATTGACATTGAGACAGCACAAGACGCGGGGCAGTGTGGCGGCGGGGAAATTGCGCTGTCGCGCGCGCCTTCTATCTACCGCGAAATTTGAGCGGTCCGCCTGCTCTTTACAATATTCCAAGTCACGATACCGGCCAGAACTGAGAACATGAGCTTCAAACGCTAATTGAAAGGCTTATATTTCGGGAGAATATCAGAAACTTTATATAGTCTAGTAAAATGGGATATATGTAACTATAAGTAACTAGCTGACCCGGCGAACTTCGTGTCTCCATAATTATCTAAGTTTCCTAAATCTTGTTTTAGCATTTGTGTACGCCTCAGGTTTTCACGGGTAATGTACAGTCGCAGACTAAGAAAATATAACCCTTACGGTTTCCTTATTATTTTCTTCTATACAAACCTTATCATGACAGCAACAAACACTTATTTGGTGCAACCGATCAGAAGTTATGCGCGTACATACAGTTCAGTGATTCATTTTTATTTGCATATAGCTGACCCACGCAACCTCGTTTGCGTCTCCTATTGCCCGTAGCGTGATAATTTTCCCTGTTTTTGAAACATTCATCATTGGTGCTCCGCTCCTATTGGTCTTAGCATGATGATATATAGCCTATAGCCTTCCTCGATAAATGGGCTATATAACAAGAAGAAGAACTTTTTCAAATCGGACCAGTAGTTCCTGAGATTAGCGCGTTCAAACAAACAAACCCTTCAGCTTTATATATTAGTATAGAAGTATAGATGTATTTATTATACTCTTCTAAGATCTAATACTCATAATCAAAAACACATTTACTTGGATAAAGATTAATATTAGGTATTATGTTGATAACAACTCTTTGGCAAATAACTCATTATTAGGTACCAACCCTTAGCGTCTTATACTCGTGATAACTTCTAAACGAAATGTTCGATTGGGATGATACAAAAAGTATTTTACTTCTACATAAATATTCTTGATAAAATAATGCTTAATTTGTTTAAGGATTAATATTAGGTACGATACACATTTAACATAGTTTCTTTGTTCAGACGATTTAATATTTTTTTTGAATACAAGCGGTTATTGTGACTTAACCATGATAGTTGGATATATGCTCTCTCGGACTTTTTTGTAGATCTTAATGGGACCTCTAACCCGTAAAACATTATTTTGTTCTATTGTCAATAGTTTTTGCAGCGCACGCTAAAATCGGTTTACGATTTTACACCTTGGGTTACAAAATAGCAATTTTCTTACGGATCTCAAATTTTTTGAAAATAAAATATAGCCTGTAGCCTTCCTCGATAAATGCACTATCCAACACTGAAAGATTTTTTCAAATCGGACCAGTAGTTCCTGAGATTAGCGTGTTCATACAAACTCTGCAGCTTTATAATATTAGAATAGATAAATCATATATTATTATTTATGTCTACTGTATTAATACGCGAAGCAAACACTTTGTGTTCATCTTTGGCACAGATATAGTTTGTACGAAGGTGGAGTGTAGAAAGCTAAAAAATGTATAAATCAAATTAATTATGGTCAAATTTCGACCACTAGGCGATCAATAGTAAACTCTAACACAACAAATTTTTTAACTGACTTCAAAAAAGGAGGAGATTCTATGTTCCACTGTATGTATTTTTTTGCAGTTAGAATTGATCTGATACTTTTTCTTATTTCCTTATATTATTTTCTGTTGAGTAAATTTTCTATTAACTTATTTATTAAAAAGTCTTCTGTAAATGTAGCAATTAATTATTTTTAATATTTCATATACTTCTGGATAAATTATACTATTGTGTAACTATTAATTTTTGCATAATGTGGAATGTGGATGGGTGTTATTCTGACGAGTTTCCTTACTTTTTAAATTAAACGTAGTACCTGACAGATCCTCTTATGTGGATCTTAAATGGCTCTTATTTTTACTGTCAAGTTAATTAAAACAATCATGAGCAATAACGCGCTCCGGATACTTAGATAATTATATTTGATGCTGATTTAAAATCTTAATAATCCCACTGTAGTTTTTGAATAGAATAGTTATAAGAACAATATTGTACGGTGTGCGTGTAGTTTTTGTCATTTTTCTCACAATCAGACAGTCGGAATTCTGATGCCGTGATCACGTTACGAGGCGCCCGCCGCACCCAGTAGCTATACCGCCCGACTTGATCATTTTTTTGTCTCATCTCTGACAGATCGAATTAAAATAAACGCTTCGATAAAGCGTCCTATAACATCATCCTGTATTTGGTTACGTGAGCGACTGACGGCCAGTGGGAACGCCGTAGGTGGGAGACCCACTATTTTTAAGTTTCTCTATTTTTTATGATTTAGATTGGGTGCATATCAAAAACATTTTAATAGTTTTGATAGTCAGTTGTATTGTTCAAGTATAATTTTAGTTTATAACATTTTTTTCTGTAATATCTGTTGACTCTCTTCTATAGGACTTTTTCTCTATTTATTAAAAAGGAGCTTTGAATCAGAATATTTTATGAGATAAGGAAAGTAAGATATTTATTACGATAAATACATAGAAGTAAAAGTTCAAAGTACTTAGTAATAAAACATATAAATTATAAAGTTACTAACTCAAAAATACAATAAAGAGAAACTTTAACTTTGATGAAACAAATATTTTAAAAATAACTTATATAAATATCATTATTATTCAAGTAATTTTTGCCAATGTTGTGCTTTAATTATGCAAAGTTTTCGCGTTCTATAATCTATGCTCAAATATATGTAAGTTGACTTATCAATGTAAGTATTTAAAGTTATGTCTTACCTATAAAGGCTTACCTGCAAAGGCTTACCTGTAAAGCCCTTACACATATCTTTGAATTGTCTGAATGCAATGACTGCAATCTTGAACTGACCGTATCCATAGCTGAACCTCAACACGAATTTACCTTTGTTATGTTATACATTTCTTATTAACTAGACCTCTAAATAATTTCTATCAGTTGATCAGCTGAAAGAAAAAATTATGTCATTTTCCACAAATTCTTATCAGTAGTGGAATAAATTTCCCATTAGGCTCAACCCCTTTCAAGAAGGCGGTTGTAGATCTATATAATTTCTATAACTATAATTTTGTTTTGCTAAATAATAGGTCTTTACCTATGAAATTGCCGTTTTGTATGCAATAAGTGAAAGTACTCATTTTTTCAAACTTTTTTATTTCTGTTATTCGAAGTAATCACCCATGCAATCGACGCATCTTTGCCAACGCATTGGCAGTTTATTGATGCCCTTCTTGTAAAAATCAGCTGGACGGGAGGCAACAAACTCTTCAAAGGCACTTTGTACTGCCTCTCGGGAATTGAATTTTTTACCCACTAAAATGTTGTCTAAATTTTGGAAAAAGTAATAGTCGGTAGGTGCAAGGTCTGGTGAGTATGGCGGATGAGGGAGAGCTTTCAACCCCAGCTCTTGCAGCTGCTTCACGACAACGCGCGACCCCATACTACGCATCAGACAGTCTCCAAACTGCAAGAGCTGGGGTTGGAAGCTCTCCCTCATCCGCCATACTCACCAGACCTTGCACCTACCGGCTATTACTTTTTCCAAAATTTAGACAACTTTTTAGTGGGTAAAAAATTCAATTCCCGAGAGGCAGTACAAAATGCCTTTGAAGAGTTTGTTGCCTCCCGTCCAGCTGATTTTTACAATAAGGGCATCAATAAACTGCCAATGCGTTGGCAAAGATGCGTCGATTGCATGGGTGATTACTTCGAATAACAGAAATAAAAAAGTTTGAAAAAATAAGTTCTTTCACTTATTGCATACAAAACGGCAATTTCATAGGTAAAGACCTGTTATTTGACAAAAAATATTGTCGATATTGTGAGTGTTGATAGTCATTACATAAGAGACGATTTTAAAATAATATTGTTTAAAGAATTTTATGAAATGAAGGTATTTTAAATTTGGTACACATAAAACCTAACCCAGGCAAACACCTGAGTATCGTGTTATTTCAGTGATAAATTGTTAAATATGTGTTAATAAACAAGGACTCGCCCAAAAGGACAGAACAACGACTCCACTCAGGCGTAAAAGCTACTGAATTCAACGGATAAAGGTTCGCCTTTTTTCTGTTGGACCGTTACAAATTGCCAGATGGTCTATTTTCTTGTTTCGACACATCCATAATAATTATGGTCGACACGTATGATACATGCTTCAATGGAAATTGAGAATTCAGTCGCAAAGAACCGAGGAAAGTAAACATTTTAGCTGTTTTTGTATAGAGTATCATGATTGTATTGTTTTCGGTATTATACTTGCATACAGGTCTATTGTACAATCTCATTATTTGTTTGTAATTTTGAAAGAAAAGAAATACTTAACTTGTTCGATATTAGAAAATAATATTCTTTTAGTTTTAGCGTGTCGTGTTTACACAGACTTAAATATGTAAGTACTATGGTGGCTATTTGTAGAAGGCTCTATCATACTGAAACCGAGTGGATCCATTTGAGGTTTGTAGCTTTGACAGGTATAGGGCTACTTAGAGGAAAGCGAATTATACTCTCATCTCTCTGGAAGTACGTGCAGGTACCAAGCTCGGTATTATGTCCGGGCTGGTTATTCTTTGACTTTCATCTAAAGTCCTATAACTGTATTTTTTTGTTTACTCTCTTATTGTCCTAAAAGATACACTGTTGCTTGCTAATTAAGTTTGTATATAAACCGCACTGTGCTCTATTTTATATTCTCACTAGTTGATGCCCGCGCCTCCGCCCGCGTATATGCCGGTTATCGCGGCAAATAGTAGCCTATGTGTTATTCTGATGTATTATATATATATATAATATATCTGATGTATTGTATATATTATATCTGATGTATAATAAGCTATATTACTGTAAAGTTTCATCCAAATCCGTTCGTTTTTGCGTGAAAGAGTAACAAACATACATCCATCCATCCATACTTACAAACTTTCGCTTTTATAACATTAGCATAATTTAATATTAGTAGGATTTTGTGATTTTGTATTTGTCATAGACTGTTTGTCTTGTTTATGATTTATTAAAATTATACAATGTTATTATAATAATATATTCTACCAATACATTATCACATTAAATAAGAAAAAATATTTATTTAATTTTTTTCTTCAACGGTACCTATTTGATAGCTAGTCATGGGCCTTGTGTACCACATTGACCAGAAGGGTTGATATAAGGTTTGGTTCAAGTTTTCCTTCTCCTTGCAGTAATGTTGTCCTGAGTAATTATTCCCATAGTAGCCTGTCACGACAGCCGTGGAATGAGTAGGGTGGTGACACTCCATCTTCTATTTTTTTTTATCTATGGCCCTGCCAAAATGACTCTACTCTGCTTGATGGAAATCATAAGCAGAATCCAAGAGTGCTGGTCTCCATACACATTGCGAATGCAGACAATGCAACAATGCGACATGATGACCCACACCATGGCGGCCTAGTGATGCTTCTGCATCATTGGGGTTATTGTGTTTGTGTTTGTGTCACACAGCTTACCCAAGCCAAAAGAATTATAACTTCTAGATTTGTACTAAGAAATAAATATTAATTTACACTCAATTGAACGAAAATAAAAACAATATAAATAAGTTAATTTTCAAAATTTTAGAATATCATTGAATTTTGATATGAGACAAACATTTTTATCGCTAACCTAATTGGTATTAAGGCGTTATTGGTGATTACCTCATTTTCAAATAAAATCTTTCAAATTATTCTAATAAGTTTATCTAAAAGGAGATTTTAGGAAAAACATAATCTCATCATTCCGTGTACTTGCCAATAAACAGAATTTCATTTTTTCCTATTAACGTATATACCTGTTTAACATTTTTGCAAAATAATACCTACACATAAAATCATAACACCAATACCTTCGCGTGTCATAATTTAAAACGCATGCACAAGTTACAACATCATTCTAAAAGTTCATCGTCTCTGTATAATACATGCCCAAAACTTGAAAATACTAAAACAAAAGCAATTTCAGCTTAATCGTACCGAATACTCGAGCGGAGGCAGAGCGATATCTACCTTATCGAGTTACCTAGGCTACTGGGCATCTCCAAGAAATCGAAGAGAAATGATCTAAAATAAACAATGGTATCACAATAACACACTTTAGCGTTTCATATCTAAAGCTTAATATCAAATAAGGCCCCGAGGTCAACTTATACTAAAGAATGAACACACAATAATAGTCGCTTCGGTGATTTTATGGAAACGTGATATCGTGTTGGCCACTCACAAAAAGAGTAAAGCGAAACTCGAACGAAATTGTTTTAATCGTCGGAAGCCACGCGGTACTCGTTCTTACTTATTAATTAAAAAAAAAATACAATGAACACTGTTTGAGATAGTTTTTATAAATATCTGCATTACATTGTAAAAATAATAAAGAATAATAAATTAATCTCGATTGGCCGACAATAACAAAGCTGGATTTAGTTTTATTTATCAGTTAGTTAAATAGTTCATTATTTTTTAAACACAATATCAAGCTACAACAAATCTATTTGTTGCTAGAAGACATTGTCTACGATGCAATGTATCGTATTAATTCATCTCGCTCGTAATCGCCGACGTAAAAATAGTGACATGATGCGATGGGACACCGTACGATTTGTTTGAACTAACTTGCGCATGAAATATCGGTCGGAGTCAGCTACCGATGGTTTGCTGGCTTACCTACCGCCGCCGACGACCACAGTAAAAAAACACATAGCTATGTTTTAAGGCATCCGAATTCCTTTAAAGCAAATACGCGTGTGTAATCGTACGTAACAATTTATTTAATTCGGCGCGAGTAAGATGCTGAGCAAGAAACAAGTCGATTTAGTTTTTTTGGTGTGATATTTACAAAGATTGCTTACAATTTATCATGTGAGAATACTGGGGTTCATAAAAAGTAAGTTAAATAAAATGGTTGTCGCAAAATTAGACAATATTTATAGTTATGTATAAGTGGAAGTATCGGTCCACTAGTGGTAACGGTTAGTGTTCCCAGAAAGTCTTCGACGGTAAAGCGGTATTAGGTAGACCGTTCCTCTTGCTAATCATGAGAACAACCTACTACCTATAACCTAAACTAACTACGTATATATAGCATATAAACTTGTCAAATTAGCATATAAAGTTTTGTTTCAATCGATATGCGTTATCATTTCCCTACGAGTGTAGATTTATATATTTTGTGAAATCAATTTGTTGTCAAGCAAAATTGTTGCTGTACTTTATTCTCTGACTCCCATGATTTTATTATATAATAAAATATAATTGACTATCGCTTAGACTTTTGTAATTGTTCGTTTGGATTCTTTTTTGCTTAGCACCGACTTCAAACAGATTTTAGGTACCTAGCACCCATTATAATACTACTATTTAAATGAATAAAGAATTAGGTATAGGCAATTTATGAAGAACCAGTTTATTTTACGCTTTTAAGTGTTTTTTGACAGAGAGTTTTCGTTGGATGTTTTTGGAAGTCGGTTTTTTTTTTTATAAAAAGTTTTTATTTTACAGTTTTTAGTGCAAACAATCGTAGGTAAGTAGTAAGTTGAATTATTTCATCAAATTTCATCATCAAGAATACAAATTAAGGTACGTGTAATATTAAAATCATCCTCTAATCCCTAACTGTTGAAAAGTTTAATCTTCTATCATCAGCTCACCTAAATAGCTTGAAAGTATACGACTGAATGTCTTTAGATACATATGAAATTGAAAGAATTATTCTCCAACTCCTAACCGTTGAGGAGTTGTACCTTCCACCTTCCATCATCAGCTTACCTAAATAATTTGTAAGAATACGACTAAAGGTAACTTATATACATATGATATTTAAACATTTATCCTCCAACTCCTAACCATTAAGGAGTGGTACCTTACATCATCAGCTCATCATCATAAAATGATGACTACCAGACGCAAATACCGGTGTAACTTCAGAAAATATACGAAAAACATAGTATGTGCCTATAAAAAATGAGGGTTTCCCTCGATTTCCCTGGGATCCCATCATCAGATCCTGATATGCTGGCAATGGGACCACCACGGAAGCATACCCTGTCGAATACAAAAAAAAATTTCAAAATCGGTCCACAACTGACGGAGTAATCAGGTAACAAACATAAAAAAAAAAAAAAAAAATACATACAGTGGAACATAGAACCTCCTCCTTTTTGGAAGTCGGTTAACTAATCTATGAAAACACAATAGTTCTGAAGGTATAGGGTGTTGTATTAAATTGTAGTTATAGGTACATTGTCTACATTGTCTATTCTGTTATTTCGGGATAGATATACCTACTATTAAAAATGTTCTGTAGATATTGATTTTTTTCTTATATCTTTTTTTTTATTTATTTAAAAACGGCAACCCCAACATAAATCCTGTGTTGTGGGGGACGTTACAAACACACATGAAACGGCCACAAAGAACACCCAGACTAAGACCAACAATTTGTTGATCACACAAAGTGTTGTCCAATTTAGGATTTGAACCCACAACACATGGCAAAATAGGAAGCGGCGTGGCGAACGCTTAAACCAATATACGTGGAAACAAGCTTTTCTGTCTTTTTCTTTTCTTTATTGTCCTTTATTGTGTATCAAAATAAGAATGTAAATTTAAAGTAGGGAATTTATTTAAGATAAAGTTATTTGTGAATGGTTGGAGGAAGCCTTTGCCAACTGGCAAATGGACTTACAACTTATTATTATTATTTATTTGTCAATGCAATGTAATATGTATATAAATAAGGGTTGCAGTAAAATCGTTAAAAGTTTAATCTCAAGAAAAGAATAAGTAAAAGTATTTTTGATTTGACTGCAAAAGATAAAACCACCGGAGGGAACAGAGCAGGTGACGAGGAAACAAAACCCTAATAGATTTGGAACTTGTCATCAAAAGGGGTAAAAGCGTCAGTCAGGTATTTTTTGCAAAATTTCGGAAACCGCAATAAAACCGCATGCCATTTAAACGGTGTCGCGTAGCGTCAGATTGCTTAAAACTTTTACCAAATTACGCATGGCCATTCAAAGCGTTTTGGCACATGGCTTACCTGGTAAATGAGTTGGAAATACTTTAATTGATGCCTGCCAGAGTTATTTTATTTATTCTGAAATGAATAATATTTAAGTAATTAATATAGTTAAGTGTGTGCAGCTATTGCCAGACTCTACCGATTAAGACTGCTGCTTACTGTTTTGACAGGTATGTAAAACACTCTGATAGGATTGCAAACATTGGGTTCTTTTATATGATTCTTCTGTACGTGTGTTTGTCACCTAGCTCCTCCTAAGCAGCTGGACCGATTTGTATGAAATTTTGTGTATATTATACCATGTCAATGGGTTCCCGGATGGTTTGAAAACACAGTTAGACCCGGTTGGAGGTGCTGCTGTTGGCATCACACTGATGGTAATAACAACATTCATTATTATTATAAAGTGGTACGAAGTTTCTCGGTTCAGCTAGTATATATATATATTTCTTTATTATACTTATCCTATCTGTCTTCAAAGGACGAATTCAGCTGGTGAACATTCCACAAGTCAGGTAATAAGAAATATCTAAGATATTTTAGTAAGCCCAGGCGTCATGACGATGCATACAGTGAATTGATGTGATGTGACGAAACATGAATAAATTGGTAAACCATTAATAACATTTAAAATA
Organism: Diaphora mendica; assembly: GCA_949125395.1. NCBI lineage: Eukaryota > Metazoa > Arthropoda > Insecta > Lepidoptera > Erebidae > Diaphora > Diaphora mendica. The sequence continues at coordinate 33,557,260 of OX421310.1, read as the reverse complement.
CATAAATAACCCTAATTTGTCTTTTCTCGGGCTTAAAAACAAGTTTTTTACGATGACACGTGACAAGGTATGATATCATTATCCCAGTAATTATTTCCTTTGTATTTTTATGGTGTCTATAAATACAATAAGACTAAACAACAAGGTACAGAAGGCAAAACATCAATAAATTAACCCATAATTTATAATAGTTATAAAGCCGACACTCTTTAGTCGATAATGAGACCTGATTAGGTAAATTTTACAACTTGATAAAGTATTAATTACAAGCTTTTTTCCACCTTCTTTTGCGGTCAGGCGGAAGTTAACGTCATGATTGTTGTACCAAATGTAATTTATTTCCTATAAAACATATGTAACACATAGAGTTACTTCACATACTTATACTTGCTAGATAGGGAATTTAAGAGACGAAATTTTGAAGTTAAACTTTTTATCAACCCAAGACTTGTTTTGGTAGCTTATTTGATAGAAAAAAGTTTTTAGATAGTTCTTATACCTAAGTTGAAAAAATCTTACTGAAGATAAAAGTTATCAGAATCGTTTAGTAAGAGATTAGATTAGTAATACATAGTTTAGTAATAGCCATAAACACATACCAGAATGGAAACATTTGAACTCGGTGTTATTAAAATTAGGCACAACCGAAACTAAATAAACAAACTTAATCTACGATAAAACAGAAATAGTAGCAAAAAAGTGATATAAATTCAATCATGTTTCGAGTACGTATTAAGTGCTACATTACGGTTACAAACCTGAATCGGTGGGTGAGCAACCGATGCATCAATTGAGCACCGCAAGGGGCCGGCCGGCGCTGCGCTTGTGCCCGTCACTCTCCCTTCAAACGAACAATGTTTATTTCGCCCTATATCGATGTCCACAGAATATACAAAATCATCGACTGTCGACAGTACAATTTATGGCCAGCTTTATTAAAAATATTACGCTTTTGAATATGGAATTCTTTCTGGTGTAATAAATCGCACGCATCTTTGAAAAATAAATATGTAGAGCATAGCTTACACATGAATAACTAGGTAGAAATATTTGAATGATTTTGTAACAGTTTGTTAATATCTACATGCAAATTCACCATGTTATGAATATTACTTTTGATATGAATATGCTATTACATAGAAATAAGAAAGAGGCTATACATACTTAAAACTAACCATCACGAGGTCGTTCAAAAAGATTTTTCAAATAGTTTACAAATTAAAAAAATATGATCGACAAAGGCAGACCATATTTTTACGCAGCACATCTCTTACCAAGATTGAAACAATATGATGCAGTTCGGCAGTTCGGAGAAGTTTGCGCACGGACGTCACATTCCCGCGCTCCTTCATGGTGCATGCGCGAATCGACGCTGACACAATTCGATCTTAGATAAGAACCACTTATGACATGAACCATGCCTTTATTCCAACAAATTGATTTCGAACATAGAACTCATATCAGCAACTCCGATCTCGACTTAACGCTGCAGTAAAACATAATGTTATCATTTGTACATTGACACGAAACTTCAAAATGTACCACACTGCGGGCAAATGATTGATCGTGCAGTTTTATTCGATTACGATGTATCGGCTTGATGCCTAAAATTATCTCTAAATCATACCAACGATCAAAAGAAAGGCCGAAATAGTAATAATTTGTAAGAGAACACGTTCAGTTATGAGAATGATAATAGTTATCCGAGTTGGTGATCAAGATAACCGATTATTAATCGCCTCTAATTACTGCTGGTGTTAGTTCGACCTTTATCTGGACACCATTTACGTAAAGCCAACAAAAAATCTCACAAAAAGTCCAAAGAAAGGTAGATGTAATGTTCCGCGTTGACCGCTTCACCTGTCCATTGTTTTCCTGCCGGCTGTTAAATACAAAAGGGTTCAGATATCACAGTTTTGGGATATAATCGCCGTGAATGCGATAAATCTTATTGGTAATAACTGCACTTGTGCTCTGAAAACCTCAGATTAACGCAGTGGAAGAAATTTATTAGAGATGTGTGATTTATTTATAGGATATCCTTATCTCAACATAACTATGTATGTTTAATTGGTTCGTGATACTTTAAATCATGTTACTTAAAAGGTGATTGTAAATTATTTGTAAAGATGTGCACAGTACAGTAAGTTTTGAAGATAAATTAAAGAGAGGCATATATTTAATTTAATTATGCCAGATGTAGTTAATTATAAATGGGACAACTTTAACAACTAGCAATCGTGAGGATTTGACCGATTACTTTTAAACTTTTAAGACCTGGAAATCGTAAAGAAAAACACGTAGGATCATGTTACATGATCAGAAAAAGTGAGATTTGTTCTGATATTTAGTATGCATGACAACAATAGACTCTTATTACGTAGTAGAATAAAAACAGGATTTCCTTTTATATACCTACTTAGTGAATAGTAATTATTTAACATGACTCAGAGATATAATAATTATGTTTGGGGATAAATATTAATCATTATAACAGTTATTCTCTTTGACACGAATACTAACTTTGCCTACTCTTTTAAAGACAACGCCAGCATAAGGAATATACATTCTGTGTCGATGGGAACTCTTTACAAACATTGTACATGAAACGAACACAAAGAACACCCAGACTCCGAACAACAATTTGTGAATCACACAAAGTATTGTCCCATGTGGGATTTGAACCCACAATACGTGGCAACCACTTAAACCATTAGGTCAACCGTGCAGGCATTTTACTATGACCATATACAGTCTGTGACCATAATAATACTTGTAATATTTCAAAGTTACATTGTAGAAGATGTAAGTATATGTCTAATAATTATGTAAGTGCCACGCGAAGTCGGCCGCGGTCTCGACACGGGAACGGATGCAAACGTCAGGGCTGGGAGTCGCGTCGATAAATCCCGGATTCGCCGCCGGCGCGGGATTCGGGAGCCATCAATCATTATGGAGCACCAACGTCGCTGGAGGTTTATAGAGTACTGTGTGAATGTAGATGAAACTGTGTGGATGCTATCACCGAGACACATACTGACACACATACATACATGTTTTCTTGCTTATATCTCGGAAGGGGTAAGCAAATAAATATTTATTGTCAATATCTTACCAATGATAGTATTAGTTCCATGTACATAATACTTGGCAAAACTTATTGTCGTGAACTGGCACATTTTTTCCTATTTTCGGATCCGATCCCTGAGCTTAAATATATTAAAGGGTAAGTAATAACTAGAGCAGAACGGGGCTTTAACCCTAAAACTGTAATTGTATTGACTGTTGTTAGAGAGTGCGAGTCCTCATACTGATATGAGCCGACACACAGAATACAATGAAAATTGAAACATATTTTCATTAAACTGCTTCCGTATATTTATTAACTACAACTGACAAGGATAAATGTTTACAAATTTTAGTAATAAGGGAAGGTCGACAGATATTTAAAAAAGTTTACAACTGGGCAGTTTTCTCCAACCTTACAAGTTTCATAAGTACATAATCGTCCACGTAACATCTCTATCGCTACTATTCAGAGTTATTAAGTCTTCGATTTCATTTCAATAAATTCTAAATAAGTAAAGCTACCCTGAGATATATTAAAACTCGGAGTCTAATTCACCTAAAAAGGAAGACTTCCTGACAGGCGCCTACCAAATAAAAAAAAAGACTGCAACACATCGTGTCACGATCGTTGGCCTCTAGCAGACGTCACCTCCTCTTCTGCCTAAAACAAAAAAGGAATTGCAGACTATAAAATCAGTCTTGGTATGAATGTGTGAACTGAATAGTGAAATCAATTAGACCATCTAGGTTTAATGCACAATAGGGGCATAAAAGTTTTATTCATTATAGGTATATTATAAAAAGGAATCGAAGTATCTCAATCAGTGAACTACTCTATGACTTACTCTAACGACTTCTTATTAAAAGCTAAACGACGGTTAAAGATGCCAAACACAAAGTTTGATACATGATAACTAGAGGCAAAATCACATTAAGCGGTCTTGCTCGCACTTACTAAGTAATTCACTTAATTTCACTTACTCGGGTGCCTTTGAGTAAAATGGTATATTAAGACTTATAAATAATATCTCGGTTGATAAACGAGCCATATTTCAATGGGAAAACTTTGCAAAATAAGTAGCTGGAGTCTCAGTGGCTGCGTGTGAGTTGAATTCGCTTCGGTACTTTACGCTTTGAAGCGAACTATTTTATCAGTGTTTGACTATAGGTTTGAATATAATGTTATAGAGATAAGATAATGAATATTGTTGATGAGATTTAAGGTAATGAAATATTTTTTGTTTATATGTTTTGGCTTATGTTATGGTACACGAATACGATTTTAATATCAACTGTTTACCATTCAGATTCATAAATAACACCAGTAAAGTAAGTTGCTTAAAGCAAGTGTTATGTTAGATATGTACAGATTTATAAAATATAATAAAAATAATACAATCTTAACATCAATTAGGAGTAACAAAAGATAAAAATGTGATGGGAATGAGTAATTTTGGTAATAAATAAACGCAAAACCACGCTGGTGTTCTTTCGCAATGTCAGGAATTCTGTTTTTCAAATAAAATAACTATATCAATCAGCATTAATAAGAAACAAAACTGAGTGGCAAGTTGCAAGTCATTAAAGTCAAGGAAGTTACGGTAAATGCTACGATTTGTAAGCTTCACACAAAGAAAGGTTTCTCACCGTTTTGATGGATTTTTGGATAATATGTACCCACGGGGTACTAACTAACTAGGATCTTAAATATGCGATTTTGTGTTTTGATACAGCTAGTTAAAGTTCTCTTTTCTTTGTTTTTTTTAAACATTTATACTTGTCTGCAGAACTCTGTTTATAAGAGGTATGTGTATAAAGTTTTGTTTTAGATAATGGATTAGGACAAACCTGATGCAAAACCATCGTGCGGGTGAGTTGCTGGCCGCAAGCAAGGGATTATAAAAAGCTTCTACCATCGAGATATTACGTACTACGTACTAGAGGAGCCACTCAAAACCAATTTTAAGTTCCGTTTATATTTGAATTATAACTAAAAAGCGCTGCAGCGCAGCCAAACAATAATTAGTAGTCTAATCCAACAGTATTAACAAGCAGCGCTCTATCGCATTTGAGCTGTAGTTTCCTCGCGAGCGAAATGTCATAAGCGCCGTGATTTTCATGGCGGTTACGCGTTTTGGCCAACGAACTGTTGCAAAGATTCGCTTTCATAGAGTAAGCGCCAAGCAACAAAGCAGAACGGATAAATAGCTTTATACCTACGAAGCTTTATTAGGAAATTCACACTGAGTACATATTCTGTGTCAATAGCTTTGCCAGTTTCAGTTTTTTTGTTGAATGCATCGAGGTATAAAGTATAAAAGCCGAATATTCAATTTTTTTATTATACTTTAAGTATAATTTTGAGTATAATTATTACAAAAAAAATGTTACGGGTTATTACAAAAAAACGAAGCTATTTTTAACAACATTTTATTTTTACTTATCCAATTAAATATGTTAGATACGTTGTGCATTTAACGTCAGTTAATTCTACCTAAATATCACTTCTGTATGTTTTACTGTAACTACTCTATGTCGAGTGAGGCAACAATGGCGTCTTAAAATATTTTGTTCGTATTTAATTTTAAAACAATTATATCTAGTTAATTACTGGTGAAAAGTTATTTCTTTGTTTTTTTCCGTATTCCTTGTATTATTAGTGCAATATCTCAAGACACAAAATGGCATATTTCACGAGTTTTAGAACGTTTTTAAATTTAAACAATCACACGCTTAAGCCACCTCTTCAGCCGAGTGTAGCTAGCAAGCGACTGAAGGAAGTGCGGCGCAAGCGCCGCAATTGCATGGAACACCGCACTTGTAAGTGGCGTCTTCTCTATACATTATATCTCGATGGCTTCTACTTAGTAGTGTAGACAAAGGAAACTAATACAGAAGTCATAAATTGTATTGGTTAATAAACAATTTGGATTATTGCCATTATAAATAATAGTGCATTCGAGATTGCTGAGACCATTATAATAACCTCTATAATCATTATAAATAAAAATATACTTCTTATGCTTGCTCGAGCACAATTAAAAATATATTAATTCGACCAATTTAAAAACACTGTAATTTCACTAATATTATCCGAAATTAATTGGCAAATCGGCCAATTTAAAAACACTATCATCTCACTAATATTATTCGAAATTAACTGCATTGGCGTAATTTTAAGTAGTCAACAACCCCACAAACGAGTAAGCTACTAGATATATTTTAGTCTACATTAAAAACAAAAGAGTTGACCAACTCAAGTTTCTAACTACTACTTTGTAAGAAAGCTCAATAACGAGCGTCCCTTATATTATTATGGTCTAATGTGTTTGTTATTTTGTCCTACAGGCAGTTATTAGGAGGTCTTTGGCGGCGTGATCATACCCCGAGGTAAGCTTGACTCTCACTTTATTATTGACTGAACTTTTCGAACTAATCATACGCATTATCAAGATATACTATTTTAAATATAGAGGTTTTAATACATGTTGTTAGGTTTACATCTGCCTTATTTATGTTCTTTTGGAAGATATTTGGGAGAGCCACACTTCGGCTCGACCGGAGTGATACCACGACCTCACAGACAACCGAAGTGAAATAGAGCTTGCGCTGTGTTTCACCGAGTGAGTGGGGATACCGGAGGCCCATAAATTTGCAAACCTTTGTGATCTTACTAAATCAGGTTGAGACCTGCAAAATTTCGAACTGGCCATATTCGACAGCCTAGTTAGGCTAATTTAAATATAGCTACAATGTTGATATCGATTAAATCCTTACTTCAGCTATTCGATTATAGCGTAGGTATGCTTCTTACCCAGTAATTTTACCTCTAACTTTAAGTTATTTAGGAAAATCATAATACTATGTTATTCACTTTATTGGTTGCTTGTATTTAAACTGACAATTAAATCTCAACTCTTTGTGCTGGCCTCGTGATTGAAGTGTAAATAATGAATATTAAACACATCATGTTATAAAATTAACCGTCTTTATTGTATTATTAATTCATATATTCGGAGGTTTAAACGCACAAATGTTTATTGTATAAAATATTAAAACATGTGAAGGGGGAATTACAATACTAACACAACACGGAATTTCTGTTTACAATATACATGGTACAATGTCCCACTTTGGTAATAATTAAATATGATATATGTAGGTACCTATATGTTCCATTTAAACGTGACGATAAACATTAGGCTAGCAGACTCACTGGATCGAATAACTAATATTGCTGCCGTAATTTGTGGTATATAATATTTACAATATATGTTTAACAAATGATTAATTTAAAAAGGTTTTTTAAAAACAAGCTTTTAATACTTGTTCATAAAAAAATAACTTTAAGCCCTTTTATTTGATATCCATATTGGGTGGGTTGTTCAGAAAATGTATGCCGCCATTTTGTTACGGCGACCATTTTGGATTAATAATAATAGCAATTATATAATAATATAATAAAATTGTATTGTCATCAGAACTAAAAGTGTATTTTAAATTTCAGCTCAATCGGAAATCGGGAAGTGTTTAAAATTTCACTTATAAGATTTTACAAGATTACAGACAAACATGGGGACAGGTGAAACTAAATAAAAGATTGTAAATAAAATAGATGAAATTGTCTTACACCGTCAAAGTTTGTACTGATCATCCTGATTTTTGGAAATTTGTGTGTTACAAGTACCTACAAAAAACAACATAGGGTACTTTTTAACCCCCGACGCAAAAAGAGGGGTGTTATAAGTTTGAAGGGTCTGTCTGTCTGTTTGTCTGTCTGTGGCACCGTAGCTCGCGAACGCTTACGTGCGACTGATCTTAGACATGTTTCATGAAAATCGGTTAAGTCGTTTAAAAGTTATGGGGGTGAAAGTGGGGAAGAATACAAGAATGTCTGCATAAAATCGTTGGCGTATGATTACTCGATTAGGTGCTTCAGTACGGGCTTTTTTTAATTTTGAATTTCAGCTTGTTATGTCAATGAAAGTGTTCTCTAGGGATACCTGAATTAATTGATAAAATCTACATTTTGAGTAAAGCAAAATCTCCGCCAACAGCCTTCAGCAGTCCACTTATAGAAATAGGTCTCTCTGTAGAAACGAGGCCTTGACCTACTATATCACGCTAGCCAGACGGGTTGTTATTGGGTATGTATAAATTTTTCCTTATCTTTGCAGTGTAGTTGTCTTGCGTAGTTTGCTCCCTCAGTCGCCTCTTAATATACCTATGCGATGAATAAGAGTGATGATAATGTATTGTTAATCTGTAGGCACATGGACAAATCAGAATCTATTAGACTTCCAAATTTATTAGTTTTAATATTAATTCAGTTATATTAATGTTAATATTAGTTTTTATTAATTTCCATTCTTTGTTAATTTATTTCTTTATTCTTCATTATTCTTTATTATTATTTTTTACCTGATCTAAAATTACATATATGTATATATATAAATTAGTAGTTCAATAAAATTCTTTGCAATACTTCAAGTGTAGGCACATGTGTGTGTGTGTTATAACATGTGTAGAAACTTGAAATGAAATAATAGGTCTTTACCTATGAAATTGCCGTTTTGTATGCAATAAGTGAAAGTACTTAATTTTCAATTTTTTTTATTTCTGTTATTCGAAATAATCACCCATGCAATTGACGCATCTTTATCAACGCATTGGCAGTTTATTGATGCCCTTCTTGTAAAAATCAGCTGGACGGGAGGCAACAAACTCTTCAAAGGCATTTTGTACTGCCTCTTGGGAATTGAATTTTTTACCCACTAAAAAGTTGTCTAAATTTTGGAAAAAGTAATAGTCGGTAGGTGCAAGGTCTGGTGAGTATGGCGGATGAGGGAGAGCTTCCAACCCCAGCTCTTGCAGCTGCTTCACGACAACGCGCGTCCCCATACTGCGCAACAGACAGTCTCCAAGCTGCATCAATAAACTGCCAATGCGTTGGCAAAGATGCGTCGATTGCATGGGTGATTACTTCGAATAACAGAAATAAAAAAGTTTGAAAAAATAAGTACTTTTACTTATTGCATACAAAACGGCAATTTCATGTGTAAAGACCTATTATATATAGCGCCTATACATATATGTAGCGCCTTTGTACATATAGTATATAAAAAGGTGCAACATTGGATAAGAAATTGTAGCAATAGTTGTGTAACCTCAACATTAAACCAGAGTAACAGATAGCCACGGTTGGCTTTTGAACTCGATGAGTGAGCCTTCAACATAGCTTTCGATATCAGGGCTGGTTCATGTCGACAGGTAGAAAGTTCGCAATACTAGAGCACGTAAGAGTTTGCCAATATCGATATTTTGACTTTTGACATTTTGATCTTAGACACGGTATAGAAAGTTTTAAGGTAACTCGAATTATTAAGTGATTTATGTTGACACACAAAATGTTCATTTAAAATAAAATGTACTTTGTTTATACTGCTCTAATTCTGTTTAGTTTCGACTCAAGATTGTCGCATAAGTATTGTTAAAAAGTATCGTAAAGTTTATGATAGTCTTTGCGAGTTGTTGAAAATTATTAGATAAATTCTAACTTGATATTTGATCCATTACACCTTAGCTATGAACTGAACGTCATACAATTTTAGGTATCAATGAATCCCCGAAGTGCATAACTTTCGATCGCCTGCACCAAATTGGATAATTCTTTTTTCTATATGTTATTAGGGCAAGATTTGTATAGAAGAAAATCAAAGATTAACGGGGAAATTTTTTTTTAAAGAAAAAATTGGCGGTTCAGCTAGATTTTTATACATATAAGACACGAACATTGTTCAGTATTGAAATAAATTTTAGTTTCTTGCTGGTCTTATTTAAAGTGAATTTAAAAGTAGAACGAAATGAAAGTGGTAAACAATTTTATAGGCAGCCTAGGCAGGTAGGAATTAAAATCTTAATTCACCTACACATGGGGAACATTCGGGTTGAAATAACAGGAATAAAAAATGAACACAAATTTTGTGCCTTATTCTTTCTATTTACTTAAAATCAATGTAATCGAAATATCGACAACCGATTGAACAACCATGGTATCGATAATCGATATGATTAATAAAGTTGTAAAGCAATCAGCGGTACGAGACGCTGGTGGGGCCCTACTCTTGGCCGCGATCGCTTCACCTATTATCTTGTCCATACCGCGACTCGTGCGCACGAACATCGTTGAATTACACCTCTATTTACTGTCAAACTTAATTCCTTGCTCGTGTCGTTAGCTTTCATTGCCGCTTTGGATATTTTTCAGCATCAATATTATGCTTTTGACCTAGTGCATAAATGTTTAGATTATTATCTGTATTTTATACATATAGTATTCCTTAAGGTAATTTATGTATTTTTAGAACACCTTTTTTATTTGTGTAAAAATAATTTCATAAGTCACACAGTCGTAAAGTTTTTTTTATGTCTTGAATATTCAATCATTGTAAATTCCAAGTTGAGGGCCTACTGTGTAATTATGAATTAGTATTAGGTTTACTTATGTATATACTCAGATAATGCTGTATGTCTACACAATTGGTGTGAAAAGTTTCAGGGCAAAAAGCCCTATTTATCTACTATCTATACTATATATACCTATACTATTTACTACCTATTTATCTTGAATGAGGATTTTTTTAAAGTAACTCTAAAGTAAGTGCCTGGTAAGCAACAGCCTCAGAATATAAGAATAATTTCGCTTGATAATATATTTTCGGTAATACATATATTGAGAAGAACACTGAACGTCTTGTAGAAAACAAAATACCTTCAAGAGTTTTACCTTCACATTATTGAATTAAATTATTCTTTTTTTTTCTCACTTCTCAAAAATATTATTATGAGAAGTGAATAGACCCATAAATAACAGATACGGGAGGGTTTATAAAGTAAACTGATTTCATCTGCATTGCTGGAACAGATCCAGTTCGAACAGATAAAGTAGATATAAGATTGTGTTAAATAGGGCTATGATGACGAGTGATTAGTTTGTGTTGCCTGTGATAATTTAAGATTAGCGTCAGTCGACTCAGTCGGGCGTTTGTATCGACCGCTTGTTAGGCCCACTTGTTATTGCGCGCACTCACCTACGAGCTTTTGAAAGCTTAATAATATGGAGTACAGCTCTATCTATTCGCATTCTTAAAACTAATAAAGAAGAGAAGTAAAATACATGAAATGATTTAGTCCAATGGTTTTTTGTTATTAAATACTTTCAGAACTCAAGAATAAAGTTAGCAACGTATTTTGGGTGTGATTTAAAAGCAAGCTTCAGACAAGGCAAAGGTAAAAACTAACACTTATGAAATATATAAAAATAACTCCTTTAGATTTCAAGAATCTTTGCACCTCACTTATTACGTAAATGACAAACCAATAAATGTATCAGAGATGTTTTATTCGCTCTCTCTTGCATTGCGCATGCGTACAACCTTGAAACAATTCAGCTATCTTTCTAGTAAGAGTAAACTATTACAGTACAAAAGAAATACATAGGTAATAATTAACATTCAGTACACGGCACCAGGAAACTAACCATGAGATACTACAACTAAAATGCATTATTGCTCTGCAATGCATTTTAAAAATACTCTCAAACACCAAAACTGATAACGTCAATATCCACACTTCTAATCACTTAGCCGCTAATACTTATTTCAAAATATGATTATGATTACGACAGGTATATAAACTAAGTGATTTTGATTGATTAATTTAAATGTTGGTGTTATTCTATATTTGTACTAGTAGGTAACAAAAAATGCTAGTCTAGCGGACGCAAACAATACTTAAAAAAACTAGTGTTTTTTCACAATAATGTAACGTAAAAAGATTTTACCGTTTGTTTTTAGAGGGTAAGTGAAACTCGAGCAGTAAAATCACACTGCAAAAGAATAGATATAGAAAAAGCCGACTCCGTGTTAATCTTACCCGTTGTGGACACTAACATATCGCTGACCATTTATTTACATTAGAAGCATTTCTTTATCAGTTTATCACTGATTGTCTCGAGGTCCCTATTGAAGACCAACATAACTTGTATTGATTAATAGCCGATGACTAAATGTAAATATGATTGAGCTTTTGTTACACCACTCCAGGCCGTCTGCGCATAAGTTTGTTAGGCCACTAGAGGCCAACTGCACGAACCTATTTAGCAGCGAGATATCTTGACAGGACAAAAAACTTTATTGATGGGTATAAACTTGTAGTGCAATGAAAACATCATTTGTTGATTATAATGAATGGCTAAGTGTATTTCTTTTCAAAGGCTTGTTCACCGATGTATAAGGAAAGATCGTGCAGGCGTAGAGTGATCCTATTCAATAGTAAATTTAGGTAGTGATGATTGTTTTATACTTATTTTTTGCTAGCCAACAACCGCAGTAATACTTGTGCTTATGGTCTCTGCCGTCTGCTCTCTAAGGTGGTAACGTGATGTTAAGTTACATTTCCTTTCTTAGTAAATACTCTGTCCTGTTCATCAAGAAATTAATCATTGTAATTTAATTGAGATTTTCAGACAATATCGATAGAAACTATACAATCCAATAAAATAGTCGTAGAAATTAATATATTGAACTATTCTGGACATGTCCTGCAAACCAATTTCAAGTATTTTGCTTTTAAAGTTGTTTAGGTTAAGTTAGTGATTAATTATGGGATATCACGGTAGTCTAGTTTTTAAAACTTAGTCAATTTTTTTGGCCAAGTGTTATGGGTAACTTACGTACCTACTGTAGGCTTTTAGGTTTAAAAGCTTACAGTATAGTGTAAAACATATTGTGTTTATGATAAGACTGTTTAATTTATCATAAAATATTAAGTACTTGAAGAAAATAACACCTTGTAAATCTTTAATGAGACAATACCATTCTGAATGAGGTTCAAAATATTCCATGGTGACAAGATCACGAAAATGAAAGAAAGAATTGATAAAGTTCCGAACCCTTTAGGCGCGGTCACGCCGTATAAATATGAATTAGTAGGTCGACTTCATTCAAAGCCTGTACCACCGCTGTGCTATTGTGTACTGGCCCTATTAACTGCTTCAGAAGTTCATAGTATTTTTTTATCAGTATCAAGTGACATCTTTTGTAAACGTGAATTATTAGTGGGTTTCTTTAACTTATTGTGAATACCGTGACCCTCTTTAGGCGTTGATCTTATTATTGTAGTATATTTTGACACATTACTTTTTATTGTTTATTATTTGTTAAGGTCGTAAATTATTTTTTTAAAGGCCTTGGTGATATTTGACGAGGATCTGATAGCTGTGATTTGGGATTAATATGGAGTTATAATTTATGTTATTCGTTTATTGTGTTGTGGTTTTGTCCCGGTTTTGTTACTTTTCTTGTAAAGCGTCAATTAAGGTTAAGTTTGATGAATTTATGATAGGTATATTTTTTTACCGTGTAGTATTTTTGTATAATTATCATAAGCGTAGTTAAACTTTTAAAATAATTTTTATAATGTTCTATAACAATATAAAAGAGTTAACAAAGATATGGTTGTACCTAATCACATTGATTTTTGGGGTTCCCTGACTAGAATAAGCCTGCTTACAAACGTGTGAAAGTAGAATGATACAAAATGGATACCAAAATTGGAAGTTTTTATTAGAGCACTGACTAAAATTAAATATTATTTTTAGTAACCAAATTTATCTTATAAAAACCTTTGATCCTTAATTATTTTAGATTCTGAAAACCTTTCCTATAACCTAGAAACTTTTCCAAAACGCGGGGGAATACCTTGGCACCGTTATAAGTTCTTGAAGATATCAAGCAAAGAGTATATATTTACTTAGCAATACTTTTTATGGAATAGGGGACAAACGAGCTGACGTATCGCCAGATGGTAAGCAATTACTGCCGCTCATGGACAACCACAACACCAGAGGTGTCACAAGTGTGGCCTTTGGGGGATGGGGAGGGGTTCGGGCCTCCGGTATCCTCACTCACTCGGTGAAAAAAGCGCAAGCGCTGGTTCACACCGGTTTTCTGTGAGGCCGTGGTCTCTCCGGTCTCTCTCCGGTCGAGCCGGCCCATGCATGCCAAAGCATGGCTCTCCGACGGTATAAACTTAATACTTGCATACTTAATATACGGTTATACTTAGAAAATAAGTGCCTACTAAATACGAGTTATATCTGTTAAAAAATTAATCTACCTATTTCAACGGCACGGAATGCATTGATATTTCGAAGAATTATTGTTTAGCAAAACATAATTATAATTTTACTGATATTGTTCATAGAAGTTATTAAACTAAACTGTGTTACTCTCTGCCAGGAAGGTGAACCAAAGTACTTGCCATAGAAAACGTATATGTGTTATGGCGGGATCTTGTGTAAAGTGTAGTGTAGACAGGTGACAATAGCCGGCGAGGCTTTGAAGGTGTCGCGCGTTACGCGTGTGGTAACCAATTGACGAGGTTGGGCTACACAATGGAGGCGCACAGTAGCACGCTTCCGTGTGCCAGGACTTAGATTACATGTGTAATAGACTGGTTATGTTTAAAGATTATTTAAAAACATTTTTATAGTAACTATTAGGTTTAAAATGCCATAAGTTGGTAAATGATAGCGAAAGTAAACAGATGGAATAATAATGTGAATTCTATACACTCTGAATTTGTAACTTTTCAGAATACAGTCCAAGGTAAATTGATGCCTTGGTACTGTAAGACAAAGTCAGAAAGCAAAAAAAAAAGTTTATTATGCTTTTTATCTTGAATCATTGCTTAAGTTCTTTTGTTTTGCAGGTCTCCGAAGCAGATGTTATAGTAAATTTAAAAAAGCTTCTTGCTTTGGTCTACTCTGCAGTTGTTTAAAGGACGAATGATTGTCATTTTTAAATTTAGAAATATGAAATACGAAGTAATCACCCCAGCGAAGCTGCGAGCAATAGCTAATCGTAAATGTACACAAACACAAATAAGGCCACTATTTTTGGATTATTAGAAGAATTTTATGTTATCGAAGATTTCTTTTCAGTTAAATTACTTGGTATCTCATTATTAGATAATGAACTTAGAACCTTAAACAGAATATTTAATGAAAATAACTGTAAAATGTTACAAATTAATACATCTTCAAGTGGTAGCTCTATATTGTTACTCTATGAACCGTTGTTGTTGCGACATAATGGGTTGTAGCAAGTTGCACATAGGCCACGGTAAACAATTAGCATAATTTTAAAATGATATTTTCCTTTGACGCGACTTTGCCGCCGACGAACGAAACAAATAATGTTTTAGATTTATTTAAGATTACATTAAAATCTAGTAATATAACAAGATACGATCATCCTCCGAACCCGTTCCTAAATTCTCGGCTTTCCGCCTACTACAACATGGTCGAACTTTGATTTTTTACATGCAGAGACTCTTCACAACCCAAGTACAAGGCGATATCTAAGTTCGGTAGGTCAATAGACTGTTTTCGGATGATTACAAATGAAGTGCGTTTGGCAATCGGGATTGGGAAAGATACCTAACGTGCTCTCCGAGGCACAGAAGGGTCTTCACATCACATCAACAGCCTTTAACAGTCCACTGCTGGACATGGGCCTCTCATTGAAAAGGAGGTTTTGGCCTACTTTACCACGCTGGCCAGACGGGTTAGTACAGGGTTTGTTTCAAGTTTCCCCTCCCTTTTCAGTGATGTTGTCCTGCGTTGTTTTCTCCCTTATTTTGGGGTCTCCACCAAACAAAAGTTGTCAATTTTTGTGTTGTCAACACGTGTTGGTGACAAAAGTTTCTGTAATTTCTTTGTGTGGGCAACAACAATTGTCAACAAAAGTTGAGAACAGTGTTTCCGTTTTTGGCGGTCAATAGAATACGCTTGTTGCAAATATTTATTGGCTCTGTGGTTGACGATTAGTTAGAATCAAATGTATTTCAAATTATTGGCGACTCGGTGTAGACACAATGGAGACAAAAGTTGGCAATTTTCTGAAGAGTTGCAAACATTTGGAAACACTGAAATTGCCAACAATTTTGGTGGAGACGCGCCTATACGACACCCATGTGATGAGTAGGGGTGGTGACACTCCATATTCTAAATCCGTCACCACCCGGATTGTTTATTGAGGGGTCTTAATGTGTTAATCAATGGTGGCATACCTATAGATTGACCTGACTAGGATTGCTTAATCCTAAATAGCTTGCAATATATTATCCTGCCCATCGTTAACACTTATAAGTAGATAATATTACTTCATATCTACGTTGAAAATAAAACTAACGCTACACGGCAAAATATATTTTACGTAAAAGACCTAAAATCGCTTTCTACTAAAAATAATATAATACATAAATACGTTACAAAGAACACGCCACGTACCTACGGAGTGAGGCCATGTAGATATAAAACATTACATACTTTATAAAATAATACATTACCTAAGTATGTTACACAATATAATATTAAGTAAGTAAATATGTACACGAATTTAAGCGTTTCTACAATCTAAAATACTTATCGGTGTTTATTACTTGAAATACATAACTGTTTAGCGATTGCTACCATTAACGTTATATACCGGGCCCCTAATGCTCAGTCATTGGCGAGCTTCAATGCGCATTCCCCCTTTCAAAGCAATTAACCGTTTATTGCCACTGCTATTGGTTGTACCAAACCTAACAATACTATGTACTCACTGCGCAGGTAAAGAAATGGTTATTGTATTGTGAAACACAATTGTACCTAACTCACGCAAATCTTTGTATATTTTTTGTAGCAGTTCTCATTGCGAATACTACCATTGTTATCAGAGCATTTGATTTTGAAGAGGATGAAAAACTATACTAAAATAGAATAAACTTTATTTTTAATGGTGGTGAATGATACATTTAAAGCAAATCAAAGCAGGACTGCCAAGTAAACCGTCGGCGTGTTAATGCGTGTGAAGGATTCTCTTTAAGTCAGTTTACGTACTAAAACTCAAAGAGAAGTATTGCAGAGAAAGTATATATTTTTATGTTTTGTAAAATTATAATCATTTGGAACCAAGTGCATTTTTAAAGTTCAATTTACCTCAATCAATTAAGGAACTTTTAGTAGAGTATAATAAATGTTGTTAGTTTATTGTCTATCTGATACATACTCGTATTATCTCCAGTTGAGTTTCACAAGTACCATTATAGTGAGTGTTTGTAGGTTATTAGTAATGTATTTAATGATAATACGAATATTTCTTACTGATTATTTTATTCTACTTTTTATATCCAGAAGTAAGAAGACCTAAAACAAGTTAAATTAATGAATATTTTTGAACGTTTCTTTCTTCTCCAAAAAGTACTACTTCTTAATCAAGATATTTATGAATTCAATGTTATCAATATCATATTAAAAGAATACGTAATTCGGGACTCGGTAAAATCCAACTTTATTTGAACACCAGTGTCAACTATTTGTTCAAGCTTATAACTAAAAAACACTTTAAAACATGTCTTAATGTTTTCAAATCGATCATTAATGTTAAATTAACATTAACTGTGGATCTTATTTGCTAAGATTAGCTTCTTTATCTTGTAAAATATGCGACCTACAATCGGATTGGACATGAGGAGACGACACAGTTCACACTGGACAGTCAACTGGGACTGCGCTCATCACACGTTGTAAGATTGCTCCATGTAGGCTTCTGAACGCGAAGTCCTGGTCGACCAAATCGGACAAGATTTGCCCCCGCTTGCAATCCTTACTGTTGTAACCTGGCTGGTTTCTGCCGTAAAGCTTTAATCAGTAAAATCTTCTGTAGCTGAGCTGAAAATTTGTTTTAACGTAAAGATTTTCGTCAAAACAACTCTTTATTCCGTTTCCTACTTACATTTAATACAATCTTAATATCTTAAGCAATTAACTCTTTGTATTCCGAAATAATAAATGTGTAATTAAACAAACTGCCCGTTTTAATATCTCCAACGGAATGAAACATATTTTCACATGTTAAAACAATGGCTACCGACAGTTGCTCCGTATTTGCTTATCTGGTACATCAATAAATGCCTTTCTTTGAGCCGTCCAACAACGTTATATACAATTTTAATTTCTGTATCCGTCCATTTTATTTGATCCACATATCCCCTTAATTTTGTTGTTTTTCTAATTGGAATCCGACATATTGCGGGTCTTGTATGTTGGACGTAAAGTTTCCTAAAATAATGTATGTAAGAATATTTGTAAGTAATAAGTATTAGATATGGGTGGCGATGGTCACGGGGTGATCACCATGGGTTTATGTTAATGGGTTTTTAATTGCATTGAGGTAAACACTCCGCCCTTGCTCGAAGTCACCGCGTAGCGTTAATTATTTTATCCCTTCTTCATTTAAACTTTAGCGGTGAATTGATATATTTTTGGAGGAAAGAAATGGTTACTGGAATTGAATATGGTAGAATATGTAACATAGTTTGAAGCCTTATTCAAAAAGGAACGGTAGCAAGAGTTTTTTTAACCGTTACTGATAATGATTAAAATCATTAGATTATCATTGAATATTGACGATATCAAAATACATACGATACGATAAGACGGAAATTAATCAAATAAGACGAAATATATTCTGCGTCGAGGCAGACTTTACAAAGATACGTATAACAGACACATAAGAACACTCATACTCAGAACAACAATTTGTAGATGATTTGCTGACCACAAAAATTGATGCCTTATTATTAATATTTCTATGTGTTGTGTTGTGTGTTCTATTCTATGTCCTATGTATGTATAATATGTACATGTCAGCACAGCAGAAAGCTAAACCAGTACGCCATTCATGCGATGAAATTAAATAGATCAACAATTTTAGTCATGTATAGGTTTCGATATTGATTGAAAGCTGGCCAGTTTCCATGTGTTTATAAACCGATCAAAACAAAAAATCAACCCCTTAACTTGCCTAACAATTTGGTCAAGTATAAGTCTTTTTAAATATTAACACACCTGTCTATGCATATTGTTTTGGTCAGATTCTTTTTAGTCAAGTCGAACCCTTCAAATTATGTGCCTTGGGTCGTAATGTTTTAAAATTCTAACAGTTAGACATCAAGAGTAGCGCAAGGTGCACGTATAAATATGATTAGCAGCTTGTCAAAAGTGAGTTAGGGTTGTAATATATTCAAATATAATCAAAAGGGTTGAACACGTATAAATTTTGGAGTAATTAGAATAATTAAAGGTACCAAATATGAGGCAGTTTTTAATGTGAATCAATTAGTAGTGAGGCACTAACTATTAATTTTATTGTTGTAATGTGTAAATAAATAAAATAAATATTATTAGATGCAAAATATATGTATGTATATTGCGGATAACTAACATAGAAACGGACGGAAAACTCTTAAGTCCTGGTTTACCCGTTACAGGTTAGTTTTGGATAGCCAGCTTATATGACAGACAATTTCATGTATTTTCCATATAAATTGTGTCAAAACATCTCTCAGATAAGCTATTCGGAACTTATCTGTAACCGGTGAAACAGGACTTTAAAATAGTAAAATCAGATTACAGGTGTATGTTGCTCGACTATTTGATCAACAAATTGAAGCCTTGTATATAAGATGAAAAATAACCTTTAGATTATTTTTCTTTCAAGTGCATTATTGGGAAAAATGGAAAGGTTGGTTGATGTTTTGTTGGGTTACATAATATTGTGATTAGATACATACCAAGTCTCTAAAGAAGGTACTTGCTTGTGTAAGCACTGTAACGGACGATAGGCTGTAATGAAGTCATTTACACATTAATTACTATCATTGAATATTATTGAATATGATTGTACCAAAATTACTCTATTACAATCGTGATGTACGTCTATTTACAAGTTCTGCTTAGTTTGGGACTGGAGGGCGTTGTCTATTAAATGTCCGAATATGTTTATTATTTATTTTATGTATAATATTTTCTAATATTTTTAATAGTATTTTATTTATAATATGTACCTACGAGCGGTTTTAAATACCTCACCGGAATCAAATATAAAATTAACCAAAATATAAAATTAAAAAATGTTCAGTCCTCTCGCCAATGCAGCGTTCACCTTGTGAAGTTTGCAATGCCTAAAGGGCCCATGAATACAGGCATACAATCGCTAAGCTAGTTAACTGGGGAGAGCATTAAACTTTACGGCGTTTCACCGTGTTCTTATTCTAAACTAATGTAATATCAAGCACTTACTGGAGATGTGTGGATTCCTTGATATCGGCGAAAGGGATCCCTTGGTATTCTCTTTGCGTCGTCACACATTCACAAACTCCTCAGTTGCTGCACAGGCTCCCACGTATTACAATTATAACACACCTTTTTCAACTGTCGCGGATCGCGCCTAATTGACGTGACTACTAAAACTCGCGAGTCCAAACCAGACCAATCTTAACGGTAACCAACGAAACGACGAATTGGATGGACAACCAGCGAAATTTTACTTAAACGGCAATCCCGACGAACCTTGGTCGACGGTTTTCCAAATGCTTCTCGTTAGTTCTAACTTGTCACTTCAAAACGTCAAACAAGCAAAATGACAATCAAAAATGTTGCCATTATACTGACGTTCAATTTCTAACAGTCACCCGCCCCAACAGGTCCGTACCTGTTCCCTAATCTACAGGCAGGCGAGATAACGTTGCTACCGCTCGTTTGATAACTGAGTCCCCAACTAGAACCTCTGCGGACCGGGGGGTCCCATCCTTACCATGGAACAAGTTAACAATGCGCCCCCGGCGCCAACGCAGTGGCGGTAGGTTAGCATCCTTAACCAGCACGAGGTCACCAACATTAGGGGGACTAGTTTTGTCAGTCCACTTAAGGCGCTGTTGCCGAATGTGCAGATACTCTAGAGGCCATCGTTTCCAAAAAATCTGTGAAAACTGCTGCAACATCTGATACCGAGACAACCGAAACAATTTCACACCTTCGTACGGGTGTTCGGGCAGCGCGTTAAGTGGCTGACCAATTAAGAAATGGCCTGGAGTCAACGCCTCCAGGTCATTTGGATCCGAGCTGAGCGGACACAACGGTCACGACTTGAGAACGGCTTCGATCTTACAAAACAACGTCGCGAGTTCCTCAAATGTCAGCGCGGTCTGACTTACAATACGCCCTAAATGCGTCTTAGCTGACTTAACTACGGCTTCAAAAATCCCGCCACAGTGGGGGCAACCTGGTGGACTGAAGGTCCATTGTATACCCCGACGGGAGAGGGCTGTTCCAATATCCACTTTGTTTTCATTTAAAAACTTAACTACATTTTTTTTTTTTATGGAATAGGCGGGCAAACGAGCAGACGTATCGCCTGATAGTAAGCGATTACCGCCGCCCATGGACACCTGCAACACCAAAGGCGTCACAAGTGCGTTGCCGGCCTTTGGGGGGTGGGGGGGATAGAGGCGGGGGATGGAGACGGGGGATGGGAGAGATAGGGGAAGGGGTTGGGGTATGGTCCTCCGGTATCCTCACTCACTCGGTGAAACACAGCGCAAGCGCTATTTCACACCGGTTTTCTGTGAGGCCGTGGTATCACTCCGGTCGAGCCGGCCCATGCATGCCGAAGCGTGGCTCTCCCACATCTCGCAAGTATCGTTCTGCACCTACGAAGTTGGTTTCATTATCGGAACGAATCAGTGCTGGCAGTGGCCATAGGGAAACGAATCTGTCCAAGCACGCTATAAAAGCTTCCGTCGTGAGGTCAGCAACGAGTTCGAGATGCACCGCCTTGGTGGATAAACAGACGAACACACAAAGGTACGCCTTGTACTGTTTCGCGTTCCGCAGCCGCGAGCTTTTCACCATGAATGGGCCCGCAAAGTCCGACCAACACTAGCACATGGCCTAGCCTCATTCACTCGATCAGGGGGCAGATCCCCCATGTGAGGCTGCATCGTGGCAGCCTTGCTCCGATAACTAGGCATGCACCGAAACACGATGTTCCGTATGGTACGACGCCCAGACAAAATCCAAAACTCCCTCTGGAGTGTAGCCAACAAGGCGTTACAACCTGCATGAGCGTTTTTAACATGCCGATCAGTCACCAACAACTCAACCAACTGCCCTCCCATGGGGAGCAGTAGGAGGTGACGAGCCGAATACAGCAGATTCGCATTGCGCAATCTTCCTCCTACCCAAAGCAACCCGGCCGAATCTATAAACGAGTTGAGACGCGCGACAGCACCCTTCAATTTAGAACGCCCAGTTCGTAGACTCTCCAATTCTGCTCCAAAGTTCGACGACTGTACCAACCGGATCAAATTCAGAAGCGACTCATTTCGCTCTGCCGGTGACAGAATTGGGCTCAGCGTTCGCTGTTCGCGGGAAGTGCTACAATTCCGAACGAATCGTCTTTTCCAACAATTGACATTGACCAATTTATCAAGAGAGCTATACCGCTCAATCAAGAAACTCGCGTCAGTCTCCTAGACCTCCTGGGTCACATACACGGCTGCTATTATACCACAGTCTTTAGACAACTTCGCGTTGTTAAGGGGCCAATCCGATTCCTTCCTTGCCAGCCAAGGGGGGCCCCACCATAACTGATGGTTAACTAACTCAGGAGCCCGGCATCCCCTGGATGCACAATCCGACGGGTTCAATTCTCCTGGCACATGTCTCCAAGTCAACTGATGTCTGATGCCTGTATTTGGGAGACACGGTTTGTTACAAAAATCTCCAGATTATGAACTGAAGCCTTCAGCCAGCACAACACTATCTGACTGTCAGTCCACGCATACACCGTGTTCTCCAACTCCATTGAACCGCGGAACTCCGATACCGCGTGGTTCAGGAGTCTGGTTAAAAGAGCTGCCCCGGACAGTTCCAGCTTCGGAATCGTCAATCTTGTCCGTATGGGAGCCACCTTACTTTTAGCCAGAACCAGTCGAACGTCAACATCCCCAGCGGAAGTGACAGTTCGCAAATAAACCGCTGCCACGTATCCCTGTTCAGAGGCATCACAAAACCCATGAAGGGTAGCCCTGAAATCACCAGCAGGGAACAATTTCCGTGGCAGTGAGATGTTATTAATCTCCGTGAGCGAAGAGAATATCCTTGTCCAATCCCTCAACAGCTCCTCTGAGAGGTGGGTATCTCAGCCTAGCTGCGCCGTCCATAACCGCTGCATGAAACATTTAAACAAAAATGTGACTGGAGCGATCCAACTGTTCGGGTCGAACGTTCTCGCAATCGTCGATAGCACAGTTCTCTTCGTCCAGGTCTTCGGGATGTCCAAAACCACTCGATAGGTGAACACATCCTGGACTGGCCGATATTGTTGACAACATATTAGGGTTGTCAGGATTTTCAAAGACGTGCGGATCCTGTTGGAACTCATCCGGCAACCCCTCCACCAACTCAGGAGAATTGGACATCCATTTCCGCAACTCGTAACCTCCTCCTCCTAAAAGCTGGATGAGCTCGTCCCGGCGAGCAAGCGCTTCCTCGACACTGGCTGCCCCTGAGCAGACATCGTCTACATAAAGATCCTGCTCCAGGATAGCAGCAGCCCTAGGGTAGTTTAAGCGGTCCCGTACCGCTAACTCCCGCAGTGTACGAATCGCGAGGAAGGGACTAGAAAACAAACCATACGTGTTTGTGTTCAACTCGTAAACCTTTATTGGTTCGTGGGGCGACTCACGCCATAGTATCAGCTGATACCTCCTGTCTTCCGGATGAATCACCGTTTGTCTGAACATCATCCTTATGTCAGCAACAAAAACCACCTGATGTTTCCGAAAGCTCGTGAGGATATCCGACACGTCCCGATTCAACTTCGGTTCCGAATACAAACATTGGTTCAGGGACATACCGTTCGAAGTTGGAGCAGACCCATCAAAAACTACTCTAATTTTTCCAGTAGGGGTCTTTAGGACAGCATGATGTGAAAGGAAGCAATGATCCTCGGATCTCCAATCCACACGCGATACAGATATGTGTCCTAAAGATTCATACTCCCTCATGAAGTCCACGTATTTGGTCTTAAATATGGCATCCCGAGCCATACGACGCTCCATCGACAACAATCGAGTCTCGGCTGTCTTCCGAGATTCACCCAACAGTGGCCTATTTGCCCTGAAGGGGAGCCGAGTAACAAACCGACCAGAACGAAGGCGACCAATATTATTCTGGTAAAACAACTCGCACTCTTCTTCGTCTGGGTCTACTCGACGCGCGGTGTGGGGGCTCCTCGACCTCCCAAAACCTTTGCATCGTCTCGGATAATGCTGAACCTGCTATACCATCGCACTCAATAGGTCTAACCATGGGTCCGATTATCGCATAGCCAAACTTAGTCTCCACAGCCATGAGTCGATCATGCTGCAAGACTCGCCGATCCGACAGCAAAAACTTACCCAGAACGTCTACTCCCAGTAGCACGTCAACCGTACCTGGGGTGTCGAAATTGGGATCCGCCAGTTTCAGATCTGATGTCAGGAGTCGAACAGCCGAATTCAACCTCACCTGAGGGTGTCGTCCCATCACATCAGTCATCACTAGTACCGGGGCGGATGTCCTACGCATCGTGTCAAAGCGTGAGGAGAACGTAATCGTCGTTTGCCCGACGATGTTCGTTACCTATACTTAGTAAGTTTCAAGCCCAACCAAATCGCCAATTCGTTCGACATAATACAGCCCTGACAACCTGAATCCAACAGGGCGCGACCGTGTGTTGACTTGCCATTCAACCCCCAAACACACACGGAGGCAGTGGGCAAGACTATAGCCTCCGGTTGGGGACCAAAATTTGATTGGGCTGCTATTTCCTAGCGGGGGCTCCCGGGGCCCCACGCATTATAGCCCGAGCAACCGGGCATATCAGTGCCGACGTAGGGATCCCATGGTCCCTCGTAAATGTCCTTCCAGTCGTTGCGCTCTACTTGACGCCGTCCACGGATAGGGAGGGTGCGGTGATCCAACCGAGGGCGTTCCATGATGGGCGGCGAAAATCGACGCGTTCTAGTGGTCGGCGGCGAGCGCGATGACACCCGAGGCGGCGTTCTACTGGTCGGCGGCGAGCGCAATGACACCCGAGGCGGCGTTCTAACTAACCGCTCCGTACTCGGGGGTGCATCCGCACACCCGCCCGTGCCAGCTCCAGCTGAGCCACTGGCCTCCCAATAGGTCGGGGAACCGCCCGCGATGTTGGCCTGAACATCGTCCCCAACATCTTCCCTATGGGGGCCCTGGTCCCGTGGACCCAGGTTCCAAGTTCGGCCCTGTGTACGTGACCCCATCTGTCCCTGAGTCCTGCCCTGTCCATCTTCATGATGTTGGCCGGGCCTATTCAGGCAGAGCAGTTCATGATGGTGGCCTCCACAAAATTTACACATTGCGGACCGAGCGCAATCCCTTACTAAATGGGGACCCATCATCAGCCTATCGCAGTCCACTGCTGGACATAGGCCTCTCCAATTGCACGCCACTTAGTTCGATCCTCGGCTTCTCGCATCCAGCTTCTGCCAGCCGTCCTGCGTAAATCATCACTCCACCTGGCCTGTGGACGTCCTACACTACGTTTGCCGAGACGAGGTCTCCACTCAAGAACTCGTTTACCCCAACGGTTATCGGTTCTACGGCAAATATGGCCAGCCCACTGCCACTTCAGCTTGCTAATCCTATGGGCTATGTCGATGACCCTGGTTCTCTGCCGGATCACCTCGTTTCTGATACGATCCCTTAGAGAAACGCCGAGCATAGCCCTCTCCATAGCACGCTGAGCGACTTTAAACTTGTGGACCAGCCGTACCGTAAGTGTCCACGTTTCGGCTCCGTATGTCATTACGGGTAGGACGCACTCATTGAAGACTTTCGTCTTTAGGCACTGTGGGATCGACGATGAAAAGACCCGACGAAGCTTCCCAAACGCTGCCCAACCCAGCTGGATTCTCCTGTTCACCTCGTTCTCAAAGTTGTTTTTACCTAACTGCAAAGTCTGCCCGAGGTACACATATTTCTGAACAACTTCGAGAACGGCGCCGTGTACCGCAATCGGTTCCGGTAGTACATGTTCATTGAACATTACCTTGGTCTTGTCCAAGTTCATCCGTAGGCCGATGCGTACAGAAGAGTCAGCCAGGGCGTTACATAGCCTGCTGCCCAATCTCGGGGGACCACGGGAAGAAGTTCGCTGCCTCTATATGGGCGTCGTACGATCCATGATCCTCTTTGGGGCGCCCGTCTGGTCGAAAGACTTGGCGGGTTCCTCCCGCTGCAAGGCTCAACTCAGGAGTCTGCAGCGGCTGATGGCCATACGGATCGTACGGGGCTACCGCACGATTTCGTTCGAGGCAGCGACGGTCTTGGCGCGGTATCCTCCCTTCGACATTCTGGCCGACATGGACACGATGGTCTACGACCAAATTCGTTCTGTCGGTCGGACTGACGAGGGGACGGCGCCGGACCATGAGCCCGGAATGCTACGGCGGAACGCACATACGCAAGCTCTGCGCGCGTGGCGGGCACGGCTTGAAATCCAGGGCTGTGCCAGCTAACGCGCTGTCGGAGCCGTTCTGCCGAGCTTCGAAGCTTGGATAGAGAGAACCGACTGTGTCACCTACCGATTCACTCAGATGCTCACCGGACACGGTTGCTTCGCAGAGTATCTGAATAGAATCGGACGTGAGGCTACGGCACAATGCCACCACTGCGGGTCCGACCAGGACTCCGCCCAGCACACGCTGGAGGACTGCCCTGCGTGGGAGTCCGAGCGTCGAGTCCTGGTCGGACAGATCGGACGAAACCTATCACCGCCAGCATTGATCGCGGCAATGCTGGCGAGTAGTGAGGGATGGGAGGCCGCGGTCTCCTTCTGCGAAGACGTTATGCTTCGGAAGGAGTCCGCAGAGCGGGATCGGGAAAGGGCCGATCCCGCTCGTAGGAGGCGACGAAGGGGACGCGGTAGAGGCCGCTAGCTCCCCAATCGTCGCTTAAGGGTCGTTGTGGCCACATCTAGGGGAGATGTGGCCGCTGCAAACGGCCTGAGACCGGTGACACCCCGGTGCGGCCGGGGGGTGTCGTCTAAGGCGGGTCGGTGTTCCGACTCTTGCTGTGTAGAACAGTGAGGGGCGCGACAGCGACCCGCCCCGGGGGTGACGCTGGTTACCCCGGGATGTACCTCAAACGTGAGGTGCGGCAGGGGGGACTCCAGAAGCCGTTGATGCGTTCCTGGAGCTCCTCCAGACTGCCGAGGTAGGCCGCCGCGGGGTTTAGTGGGTAAACCGATTCGTGTCGGGAGTCCCACACACGCCCTTCGTGTGTCCCCCATACGGAGGGTATGGTGCGAAAAGCATTCCCCGCGTAAAAAAAAAAAAAAAAAAAGGTCGTTCAGCATCTGTTATAGGTCCTGCAGCGTCTCTGCCATGATGACGATGTCGTCTGCAAATCTCAAGTGAGAGATGTATTCGCCATTGATGTTGATGCCGCGTCCTTTCCAGTGCAGCGTCTTGAAGAAGTCCTCCATTGCATTTGTGAACAATTTCGGGGATATGACGTCCCCTTGTCTCACTCCTCGATGCAATGGTATGGGTCTTGTAGCTGATTCTGTACTTGGACGGACATAGTGGCGGCTTCGTAGAGACATCTCAACACTTGGATGTATCGCCAATCCACTTGGCAACGCTGCAGGGACTCCAGAACAGACCAGGTCTCGATCGAGTCAAAGGCCTTCTCATAGTCCACGAATGCTAGACACAGGGGCTGATTATACTCTTCGGTCTTCTGTATAATCTGCCGCGTGTGTGGCCGTGTGTGGATGTGGTCTATGGTGCCATATCCGCTCCGAAACCCAGCCTGCACCGGTGGTTGGAATTCGTCGAGTCTTCGCGCAAGACGGTTCGTGATGACTCTTGAGAACAGCTTGTAGACGTGGCTTAGAAGGGAAATGGGCCGGTAGTTCTTCAACCTGGTCTTATCACCCTTCTTGAAGAACAGGACGACCACACTCCTACTCCACGCCTCTGGAGTTCTCCCTTCGAACAGGACAGCGTTGAAAAGCTTTTGGAGCTCCCTCAGTACGGGTTTACCTCCGGCTTTCAACAGTTCTGTAGTAACGCCGTCCTCTCCAGGGGCTTTTCCATTTTTTAGCTGTCCAAGAGCCATCTCGATTTCGTCAAGGTTGACTTCTGGCAGATCTTCAGTGTAATGGCGTGTTAATGTAGCTCTAGGGTCCTCATTTTCGGGATCAGGTCGAGATGCATGCGAAGTGTACAGGCTGCCATAGAAGCTTTCCACTTCCGAAAGTACGGCCGGCTTAGAAGCAACGACTTCTCCACTCTCAAGCTTCGACTTCCTGCTTTTACGCTGCATTTGACAAAATCTCGTACCTTCATCCCTGAGGATCCGAACCACATTTTCAAGGTTCTGGTTTACGTCTCTTGTGGTTTCCACGGCAGCAAATCGGTTTTCCAGAATTGACTGGAATTTTTCAGATCCCATCACGGCTTGGAGCAGAGTTGGTCGGAGCCTGGATTTCATCAAACGGACACGTTCAGCCTTAAAGTCGATATTCAGAGAGCCTCGGACAAGTCGGTGATCACTACCGGTGTTAAACCTATTGATCACTGAGACGTCTCTGAATATGTGCTTCCTGTCCGTCATAATGAAATCGATCTCATTTTTGGTCATAGCGTCGGGACTTTGCCACGTCCACTTTCTTTGGGGCCGCTTTTTGAAGAATGAGTTCATCAAAAACAGCCCCTCCCGCTCGAGAAAGTTGACGAGCATTTGCCCCCTATATTCCATGGGATCCTATTACCGATTCGCTGCAAGTTTGTACTCCCACTTTGGCGTTGAAGTCACCCATAACAACGTTGTAGTGGGTCTTAGTAGTGAAGTGGAGGGCCTTCGATATGTCATCGAACATCTCCTCCACCTCATCGTCCGAGTGAGCCGAGGTCGGTGCGTACACTTGTACTACCTTGAGGCTATACCTCTCAGTAAGCTTGACAATGAGGTACGCCACCCTGTTCGACACACTGGACATTTCCACAACGTTGCCAGAAAGCGACTTGTTTACCAGAAATCCCACGCCACCTTGGGATTGTTGGTCTCCCTTGTGGAAGTACATCAGGTGGCCTGAGTCGAGGGTTATGGTATCCTCCCCCTCTCTTCGGACTTCACATAACCCTAAGATATGCCACCTAATCTTCCCAAGTTCCACCTCAAGTTGTGCCAGATGCGAGTCGAGCCGTAACGTGCGGCCATTAAACGTTGCCAGGGTCAGTCGTTTGTGGTGGCCTCCCGTAACCCGGTGATTCTTAGCACCCCCTGTCCCGCCGTTACCGTGGTCGCCACCATGACCAGGAATAGCAGGACTGCCGGGAACTGGGGGCCGTGGCTTTTGATGCTTTTGCATTGGAGTGTTTTGCCCATAATCACCACTCTGGGCAGGCGGGTTGGTGATCGCAGGGCGTAGCTTGTTGCACCGGTGACGCTGCTGCCCGTCACCGGCCTATTGTATTTAATTACGCCGGTTTGGATGGATATACCGCCATCGGTCGGTCGCCAGAGCCTCGTTTGTCGTTCAGCAGGGTGCACCACGTGCAGGTGAGGTTGACTGGGAGCGAGAGATTGTAGTTCGCTCCCTTACGCCCCTAAATGGGGACTCAGACACAAAAAACACCAGCCACGCTGCTTGGTGATCTGGCGTCGCCCTTGAACTCTCTGGTCCCTAAATCGAAGGCAGGCGGCCACACCATGGCCATCCTGTTTACAGTATAGGCAGGCATCCCGTTCAGGTGTTGAGCCACCCATGTGCCCATACAACTTCCTTGGCTCTCTCTGCGGAAGTCCCCTCCTCACAGGGCTCCGAGTAGCCTTCTGTGGTTCCGCAGCGGGCTTCGAGAACGAACCCATGTTCTCTGCCCTCCGACACTCTTCCGCCAAAAACTCCATGAGTTGAGAAAAGGTGGGCAAGTTCTCTGCACTCTGACTGTGATGCTGCTCAAATCTGGTCTGCACATCAACTGGCAGCCGGGACAGTACTATGTATACTAACATTTACGACCACTCTTCAACCGGCAAGCCTAAATTTCCTAATGCCCTAGTGACACTCAATAACGGGTTCACCACTTCTGCCTGTATGGCAGAGACCCGAGTCACTGAAGGGATGCTAAACAGCCTCTTGAGCTGCGCATCAACCAGCCTTATTTTGTTGTGGTAGCGCCTTATCAACATTTGAGCAATCTCAATATTGCAATCTCATAATTGTCCTCTGTCACCGTCAAATGGGCTACCAGTTCCCTAGGCTCCCCCTTTAAAGTTGACATTAGTTGTGCCATCTTATAGGATTTAGGCAAATCCTCCCTTAAGTGGACCAAACTATCAAATAAATTGATGAAGCTGACCCACTCACCGAGCTCTCCATCAAAGCTGGGTAGTTGTATCTGAGGCAGTTTTGATACAACCCCGCGAGAGTTTGGCCTTCCACAGCTTCTTCCTTGCGGAACGTTCCTCGCTGGCGCTTTATTTCTGCTATGCGCTGCTGAATGTCATCAGCAATTGAGAAGCACTGGTCAACATCAGCCTGCATCGCGGACCTTGTCTGAATCCTGACCTTCTCCTCCTCAAGGGCCTCGACCTTGGTAAGCGTTTCCATCATTACCTCCAGCCGGGCTGGCGCATCCAAAGCTCGAGCCAACAGTGCATCTTGTCTATCTGGTCGGCCTAGGAGGCCTTGAACCGATGTAAACCATCTCAATTCCGTGTTAATCTTAGCCCGGTACAATGACAACGACATAGCAGCAGGGCTTTACTTACAAGTTACAATATTTTATGTATGTAATAAAACTATGAAGTGCTTGTGCACTCAATAATTGTAATCTCAGACATATATCTACCTACAAGTTTCACTTTATCAATGCCCAGTAACTCAAAATAATTGAATTTAAGTTTCACTAAACAATATTATTCTAGTAATGATGTCTGTGGGCTAGCAAAATCTAATTGTATTAGATTAATATGTTGGACTAAATGTCCTAAACAATTAATATTTAATATTAAGTTTTACACTTTAACCAATAATTAAATGTGTCACCTACCTACATTTAATCATTATGCTAATAAATTGTTTTAAATCCTATTTAAACAACTATTTCAGTTGAATCAAGGATGTGTGGACACTGGAACAGTATAGTTTCACCTACCTAACAACGAGGTATTACCTTCTGAAGCACTACGGAGTGCTCACAGCTCAGAGGTTTTAACCACGCTTCTGCTACCAAATGTTCAGTCCTCTCGCCAATGCAGCGATCACCTTGTGAAGTTTGCAATGCCTATAGGGCCCATGAATATAGGCATACAATCGCTAAGCTAGTTCACTGGCGAGAGCATTAAACTTTACGGCGTTTCACCGTGTTCTTATTCTAAACTAATGTAATATCAAGCACTTACAGGAGATGTGTAGATTCCTTGATATCGGCGCAAGGAATCCCTTGGTATTCTCTCTTGGTATTCTCTCTGCGTCGTCACACATTCACAAACTCTTCAGTTGCTGTACAGGCTCCCACGTATTACAATTATAACACACCTGTTTCAACTGTCGCGGATCGCGCCTAATTGACGTGACTACTAAAACTCGCGAGTCCAAACCAGACCAATCACGGTAACCAACGAAACACCGAATTGGATGGACAACCAGCTAAATTTTACTTAAACGGCAATCCCGACGAACCTTGTTCGACCGTTTTCCAAAAGCTTCTCGTTAGTTCTAACTTATCACTTCAAAACGTGAAACACGGAAAATGGCAATAAAAATGTTGCCATTATAATGACGTTCAATTTCTAAGACTGCATCTTTTATCGACCTTTATTTTTCGTCATTGTGTTTCTCGTTGTTGAAAGTAATTTTTGGCGTATAAGACGAACCACGAGTATGATTACTTTATATAAGTTGGAATAGAAATCCCTAAATTCAAAAGTATTTTGAAATGATAGGACTTATGATTAAAATTTACATTTTTTTTTTTGTAATTTGCCAAATAAATTTAAGGTATCATAAAACTTTCTGATTGCTTGGGTGGGGTTGTTTTTAGAGAGTAGGTAAATCTTGAGGTACGTCGATGAAAAAACACATGTTATAATCTATCATATATAACAATTATATATACCTATGTGTGATGGGTAAAAAGATTAAATAACGTTTCTAGAAACAGTGACTCGACACAAGTACATTATATTTCAAATATGTATTTAGTCTGATAATACATTTTTCAGTCACATATTTTAAATTCAAATAAAGTGGCTTCAATAAAAGGTTCACCCTACCTAAATAATTCTCGCCTAATTATATATACCGATATTAATGATAAATACAAACAATTTACATTATCTATTAGCATAAAGTTAAATGTTTTGGGATCGATGAAAAGAACGATGTCGATATTTGATGTAGATAGTGATAACTCGCCCTAACAAGTACAAATGATCTTCACGGGGGTGCTAAATCGTCTACGCGACTTATTAACATATCAGTTTTACATTGTTTTGCATAATTACTTGTCTTGTTACTAAATAACCCTCTTTTAAAACTTGTGCTGAAAGTGTTTAGGAGGAATTACACAGAAAATGACCAGTTGAGGGAATTTAAGAAAATGTGTGTGTGTGTGTGCGCACTACTCGATTGATTTATGAATTTCTTTTAAATAAAATTAAAATATATATTTTGTTTGGAATATGATTGTTTTTTATTAACTGAAAAAGAATACCCCTTTGTAACGTGGTCTAAATCATTAGACAATAACTTATAAATAGTCGATTACTTCATTTAAGCGTATGCAAGGTAATAGTCGAGTTGCTAGGTACAACACTATTTATACGTAATACAACACTGTCAGCATTTCAATTTATTTCATTCATGATACGGATTACTGCCAGCCACTAGCGAACTGGGTTTTTAAGATATTTTAAATGAATTGTATGATTGTTTATGTGTATACGTGACCCGAATATATTCGGGTCCATGTTACGGGTACGAGTTTGAAAAGTACAGAGTTTTCTTATGTACGAGTCGTAGTAGACGACGTTTCGCGTCTGCAGCCTGAGCGTCGGGTGACGTCACTGCACCGCGTCACCGACGAAGAGCCAGTCCACGTAGCATTCAAGGAGCCGAGCCGCTGGGAGCACCGGCTACCACAACAAGCACGCTATATCCCGTACGCAACCCAATTTTGTTAACTCTGAGACAAAATACCTACCCACGACCCTAATATTACTAAACTGCCGGAACTCATGTTATCTTTTAATAAAATATTGTAATGTATCTCTTCTTTTATTTATATATAACCAGGGAAAAAGGTTACACCTCAACGCAGAAAATCTCGAGTTATTTATATTTGAGATTTTATATTCTAGCTGAACCGGCAAACGTTGTTTTGGGGGTAAAATTAAAAATTGGGGTATAAAAAATAGATGTTGGTCGATTCTCAGACCTACCCGATATGCACACCAAATTTCATAAAAATCGGTCCAACCGTTTCAGAGGAGTATGGTAACTAACATTGTGACACGAGAATTTTATAAGATGATTAGGTATTATGCAAATTGATTGTATGTATATTAAGCTGTAGCTTAATTTTTATCGTAACCGTAAGTAGCCTATTAGATACTATACCTATATTTGATCAAACTGTAAACCGACGCTCATAAACCACATAATTCTACTGTCTTGTGTGTAGTGTGTTCAAAATTGTATTGTCATTAACCCTTGACCCCTGTGAAAATTTTCAAGTTAATCAGACTCCTAGAAGTAGGTGAAAATGATTTTAAAAGATTGCGTTACATACAGACAGGTCAAGCTAATAAAAGCGTATTAATAACTATTCTATATCAACGATGGTCGGGCCGACTTGGATTAGAGACGTCGCCAACGACAAAATTCTTAACGTACCTATATTCATATATCTCTAGTTACTATTCCCTTTCGCTTTCGCTAGGATCCGCATCTTCTTGGGGATGTATAGGGAACATAAATATTATTCCTTTTAGTATCTAACAAATAGAGATATTATATGTATTAGATCCGGAAGAACTGGTTTATTGTGAGTGCGACATAATTGCTTCGTCTCGGTTTGTCACCTAACAATCAGTTAAACACGAATGCATGCACCGTGGAAGTGCACAATGTTCATTTTTCCTCATCAGATAGCTGAGTAAATTGTCCGTAGTGCACATCTTAACACACCTCTCTCACGAGCGTCAGACGCTCATGAGTGAGGTGCACAAACTATTCAGAGTCTGTACTTATGTATGGTAACCAGACTACTAATTAAAATCTATCGATACTGATATAGACAGCTGAAGAGTTCGTTTGCCCGATTTAAAAAAATATTTCAGTGTTAGATAGCCCATTTATCGAGGAAGGCTATATGCTATATATCATCACGCTAAGACCAATAGGAACGGAGAACCAATGAAGAATGTTACAAAAACGAGGGAGAATTATTACGCTATGGGCAATAGGAGACGTAAACGAGGTTGCGTGAGTCAGCTAGTACTTATATATTTCTAAATAGTTGAATCATTCCAGACACAGAACAAATGACCGTGCTCATCATACAATTACTTTCTCTAGATGGGAATCGAACCCACGAACCATCTCTTGCTTAGTAAAACCTTGACTGCTAACAGTCAGGGTCACTAACTGATAGTCGAACAGAATAGCCATATCATTGTATTAAGTGGTAAACACAGACTTAGGACATTAATTTCTAGTGATTACTGAGTTCCAGGAATATTAATATATTTTGAGAAACATAATACTGTCATACTCCTACTTTTTTATTTTTATGAACGAGCAGACGTATCGCCCGATGGTAAGCGATTACCGCCACCCATGGACACCTGCAACACCAGAAGCGTCACAAGTGCGTTGCCGGCCTTTTGGGAATGGGGGGAGGTAGGTATCCTCACTCACTCGGTGAAACACAGCGCAAGCACTATTTCACACCGGTTTTCTGTGAGGCCGTGGTATCACTTCGGTCGAGCCGGCCCATTCATGCCCAAGTGTGGCTCTCCCACGGTGGTAGTCCCACTACTTATTTACTTCTTTTTACTATTAATATGAGTGTTATAGTTAACAATTTAAAATATTCTTATTGGTACTAAG
The DNA here is from genome assembly GCA_949125395.1 of Diaphora mendica. Taxonomy (NCBI): domain Eukaryota; kingdom Metazoa; phylum Arthropoda; class Insecta; order Lepidoptera; family Erebidae; genus Diaphora; species Diaphora mendica. Next base: position 33,522,089 of record OX421310.1, on the reverse strand, counting down.
AATACACAAAAGTATACACATATTTCGGGAAAATCTAAAATAAAAATGTTCGCGAGATCGAAAGAAACTTTGAATGGTGCTGCGGTTTAAATACCTGACCTAAATATTTACAATTAGGCAAACGAAGCAACAAGAAAAAGCTAGTGTTATGCGTATATTGGTAGACGACTTATTATCTGAACATGCTCAATTAACGAATGAGCAATAAACGCTTAATTAAGAATTCATGGCAATACATTTTATTTGCAGATGTTGTTTGATTAGTCGATCGCTTTAATGTCCACTCCTGAAATAGATGACATTTAAATATCTTATAGGGTTCATTATCGTAGTGTTAAAATGCATGATATTTTTATCTATTTAAATTGTTAATATGAAAAAAATACCGAATGTATATGCTATAATAACATTACTGAATTGGTATTAAGCTTCTCAAAATATTAATAAAAAAATGTATGAACGAGGCGTACGTAGGTTACCAATAAATAGTATTATGACATTACACATGATCAGAAAGAAGCGTGCTGCTAGCAAATTTAAATGACTGATGTGCGAACATTCAGTGAACGTACAGATAAAGCCAACATCATAAGTATATGACATTTCGAACTCCCGTCACATATTCTCGATAAACCTCGACAAAATTGCAAAAACGAAAGGAGTTACAAACATGCTCAGGTTATTTATCATGCCTTATAAATCGTCTTACCCTTCCCCTACTATTTTAAAAATGTAGTAAATTAATAGCTATAAAGCTCCTTCATATGCAAATAGTGATACCCCTTGGCTTTGCGTATCTAGCACATCAGGGCTCCCATCGTACGTCTTGTTTAAAATTCGTTCCAACAGAGTCTGATATGCAAATGGCGGGCGACATTCGAATACAAAAAGCTCGAGCGCGGTGGCAGCGAGTAAATCAATCGATCAACGCCGGATATACTCGTAGGAATACGTCTTCATTGTGTTCATTAGCGTCGACGGGGAGCGCGGACCGGCCGCACCTGCCTCTCGAATGGGACATTCCGCAAAAAGCCCACAAAATTAAACACCCCTACTGTTTAGTAAAATGATCTTACCTCATAAGAATTGTATGAGTCACGTTTGGCAGATATCTACTTTATATCTATACATTTAATAAAAAATGTAAATGGTTGATGAAAGCTGCCTGATGGAAAGCATGAGTAGAAGCCAAGAGTGGTCAACATCATTAATGCGAAGGTGGACAATGTAGTATGGTGTCATAACTTTAATTTGAACTTTTTCAAATTACATTACTTCTCACTTCAAAAATATGTTTCTATGTGTTATGTTGCAGTGTTCAGATCTCTAGGTAAGAGTCAGTTCCCGATATGATAGGTATACCTTGACCTACTCCAGTTGATTAACCCTCTCAATTCATCCATGGGTAATTTACAATATAATTTGCACTACAATACCTTCTCTTTTTGTCAGAGTTTGTTTGCAGGCCTGTTGGAACAGTTAATCAGTTCATTGTCATATTCTGGAGTTATTAACGATTCGATTCTTCTATACTTTTTTATCTCGATCAAACCCCGACATCGACTCGATATTGAAATTTCATTAAAATTATTTATTATATTAATATATAATCTGGCTTCTCGAAGAAGATAATATGGCTTCTATTTTATTTTCCATCTACTAATTTTTCAGGATACCAACCAAACAGACAAACAAATACTTTAGATTTATAACATTAAATATGGAGTAACTACATACTTAAGAATATAAGTACTACACATCAGGGTGAGGTGTCAGCAAAAACAAGTTTAGGAGTCCATGCATTACATTAAGTGCAGAAAAACCAGTGGACGAGTCTAGGCATTAGACTTACAGCAAACCGCAAATGTAAAAAAAAACATGCTTATCAAATACACCTAAGTCATAAAGAAATGGGTGTTATGGCTTTCAAAACAAAATCTATATATATTATATAAAAGCGAAATACCACTCACTTATTAATCACGATATCTCAGAAACTATAACACCCACAAACTTGAAATTTAGCAGGTAGGTTCCTTATAGGGTGTAGACATCCGCTAAGAACGGATTTTACTAAACTCCACCCCTAAGGGGGTAAATCAGGGGATGAAAGTCTGCGTGAGCGAAGCTGCGTGCAAAAGCTAGTTATGTATATTAGTAAAGTTTTATTGTACCTATCAATTATAGTAACTACAGTTTTATGTGCCTAGGGCATAAAAGTTACAAAGTACCTCGCAGTCGCAGCTGATCTCTCAAACTATTAGCTTTTTTGAAACGATTTCCTTTTTACACATGCAACGATAACAAAATCATTAAAAGGTCTTTGAGCTCGGTAAATAAAAGATAATCTTTTTATTTCTTAACTAGTAGCAGTGAAAGATATCTGAAGTAATTTAAAATACGGCTAAATACACGCAAGCCTTACCAAAAGAGTTTTACGACACAAAAGTCGAAAATACGATGCGAGATGGAGCTTTTGTGGTCACAGCATTTGATCGGTAATTAGGGTGTTAAGTGCCATAATAGCTAGTAACGGCTTTCAATCGAAAACCATTGTGTTTTTTGTATACCTTTGAAGTACAATTTTTTTATTACACCCATGGAAAAGATGGCGGTGAATGCGTGTCCTTTTCTTATAATTATCCAATGATATAACACCACTTATGTCTTTTGATAAGCCGTATCAGTTTGATGCTTTCTAGTGTTGTATTTGCGTTAGTGTTTTTTTTGATATGGCAGTATTTAACAACATGGTTAGAAAAGCTAAGGAGATTACGAAATAATATAATACCGGCGTGTATATTTTTCATTGTTAATAATAAAATAATGTGTAAACTGTCATGAAACTTAAACTTATAATATAGGTAATAACAGCAAAACCAATAATTTTAGATATTTCATTTACCATCTAGCCTTTTGTCACTGGAATCAATAAATCAAAGTGTAATGATCACTTTTGTGACTTATAATGTTATGACTTGATTAAAAATTCGTAGAAGTTTCATAAATGGTGAATTTTAGACATAAAAGTATGTACAATCCATTCAAAACTGTACTGATGAATTTTGCTGTTCTAAGTCGTGCCTTCTTTAATAAATAGAAATCAATTGAAAATATTGTAAATGGTGCACTTTTTTTTTACTTACAACTTTTTTTTCGTTGTGTCCTGGAGTGACCAATTTAAGTCGTTTTACCTGTATCATTATTTATTCGTTCAGAAAATAGAATATGCCCGCATGAAGGCTGTACTAAGTGATTTAAAAAATACTATGTTCTTATTACGTTTAAGATATGTCCTATCCACAACAGTTGTATTGAATTAATAATTACTATACTGTAAGGAATAAGGCTTCAAATTAACCACATTCGATACTAAAGTATTGTATTGTGCAAAATGTTTCTTTACGCCTACAAAAAGTAGGAAGACAAAGAGTAAATGTTTCTCATACTGTTATCCATTGTGATATTTTCATTACGCTCGCATTATAAGCATGTTTTATTTCCTTTAAAGCAGAAAACCACAAACCACAGAGATACTTTTGCGGGTTTTGTTGAGATTTTTACATATACGACAGAAAGTTATTTGTTGTCTGAAATTCTCACGTAGAACATTCGCAAGCTGTTACAACCTTGATTTTTTGTCATGGTTGCTTATGGCAGTCTATTCATTTACTGATTCATATCCATGTTCATTTTTTGTATTTACTACTACTTCTACTAGTATAATTGTGTAATATTCTTGGGAATAATAAAGGAAGATGTGTTTTTTTACAAGCTTTTTATTAACTTGCAATGTATGTATGCTTGTATGTTCGGGTGGAATCTTGCAACTCAATTTTGAAGCAGATCTTCAACCGATTTTGCTGAAATTTTGCAAGCATATGTAGCTGGAAGGTGGCCATAGGAACTCTGTAAAAAAACATCGCAACATCATCGAGTTTGGACTCGTTTGATTCGTCTCGATGCATTCCAGTAAAAGCTTGTTTTTAAAAAGCTTCTTAATTTAATATATAGAATAGGGGGCAAACGAGCAGACGTATCGCCTGATGGTAAGCGATTACCGCCACCCATGGACACCCGCTACACCAGAGGCGTCACAAGTGCGTTGTCGACCTTTGGGCGATGGGGAAGGGGATGGGGGAGAGGTTAGGGTATGTGCCTCCATTATCCTCACTTAATCGGTGAAACACAGCGCAAGCGCTGTTTCACACCTGTTTTCTGTGAGGCCGTGTTATCACTCCCGTTGGGCCGGCCCATGCCGGCATGCATGGGCCGGCTCTCCCACGGAGTAATTAATTACCTTACTTTTTGTATTTTTACTAATACTTAAAGGTACTGTTTTTTTTTCGAGTATTATAAGGCCACGTTCAGATGAGGAGCGCTCAACGTGCGTTTACAACTACATGTAATTTAATTCTAGAAACGTGCGTTAGCTAGCATGTGTACTCCTAGAATGAAATTACATGTAGTTGTAAACGCTTGTTAATAAAACTCGCATTGAGCACTCATCATCTGAACGTGGCCTAAAACAAAAAGTACTATCTAATCAATCTAAGACAGTGGTTTGAGAGACTTTCTTTTTTTTTGGTTTTAGCTGCGCACTTTTCAAGAGAAACGCCACTTTCTTCAAAGGCTTCTTCTTCATAACAATAGTATCAGTGATCTACATATAAACGCACATATCGTTATTCTGTAAGAGGTTTGCAGGGGCGTATTATGATATAAGTGCGGTAAGTTGAAAATTACAACCGAGGCGATATTGCTACAAGAAAGCTGAGGCTGTAATTATCAAAGCGCACGTATGTCATACGACTCTTAGAAAATTGAGTATCATTGTCATTTATCGATTAAAACTTCACATACTAGGATGGGTATAAATTCAGTACAATTATTTCATACATTTTCTCTGTAACATGTTTTGTTGGCGACAGCGTTTTCTCATACAGTTAAGTAATTTTTAAATTTTGGAAGTTTGCTGAAATTAAAAAGTAGCTTGTTTGTTGCCTACAAATTGAGAGAATGTCTCGTTTGATTAAAACGTCCACTTATAAACGATGTCTAAAAGCTTAGGATCGTAAAATTCAGACTCAACGACACCAAACCACGGTTGTTTAGAAAATAAACCTTATTAAGGCGCCTTATCGCACCATAGTTACGTGTTGTGTATTTACGACGATATATAAGCCTTAAATCGGAGCACAAGCGGGTAAGCCATAAACGTTGTGAACCGTCCATTTTCCCGCTATCGCGACTACAGGCAGTGGACACGCAGGCCTGTTCAAACTATGACAAAAGAAAAAGCGTAACTACCATTCTAAAGTGAAGAAAAATCAACTTTAAACTGTAGGAAATAAGGTCAACTTTGATTGAGTGTTGTTGTGGTGATTACAAATGTTTGTTGGAGTGGTAGTCTATTAGCATAACGACCCGCTCGCCCCTTAACGCCGCATGCTTGGTCATGGTGCTCCCTGACGTTGGTCGCAATTTCCACAACGGAGACTTTTCGTGAATAGTGGCACGACCCTACCTGCAATTTAGTTTAATGAAGATTATAACGAGGCAATGGCTCAGCAATTTTTTTTTTTTTTTTTTCGAAATTATATCAGGTTTTAGTATTTTCATACCGAACCATCTCTGATAGTATTATGTAAAACCCGGTTTATTTAAATGTGTCTAAAAGTTCTGTGTTTAATATTTTGGCAGTATTGATGCAACGTTCTTAAAAGCTATTCAATTTATGATTAATTTCTGATTTCTAATTCCTTTTTTTATATTTTATTTATTGTAACTTATATACTTTTTCCTAAATGTAATAAATGTTATTTATTGTTAATTGTTTAGCTTTCTTAAAAAATAACGAATGTTTGTGTCTTATCAACCGCTCTTTATTATAAACAAAAAATGACACATTGACAACTACTTTAGCAAGATATCATCAAAAGTGTTTTACTTATACATTCGGTCTTACCATATCGCCCTAAAAACAAATACATCAACTTCGTGTCGTACGGCTAAAACTTGCTTTTCACGTAAATCCAATTTGTGCGGTTCGTCCGAAAGGGCGAGTCGTGGCTGGCTGTAATTATTCACGTGTTATGACATCTCATTTGCATATAATCGGTGAGCCAGTCCCCGATGCGTGAGGTAACATAGAGGCGAACGTAGGCCATTCACACGAACACCGCCGCCTATCTTGATCGGCGCCAGCCTATGAAAAAGCGGCTACTAATTAAAAAATAAACTGTGCCTAAGATTGTACGTAAATATATACGGAAGCGGACGGAAGAGATTTGCCTTCACGTATTTCTATTAGTTACGAAATTCAAATGAATGTTGGCAATTATAAAAAAACTTACAGAATGGAAATGAAATGGTATGATTGACATCAAAGTGCTTTCGTCAAATTGGGGAACACAGTTATACAATTGAATTTCTACGTCTAGAGACTTAATTGACGTAAATTATCTTTTGACGCATTAGGAAACAAGAAAGAAAACTAGTAGTTCTTAATGTAGAAACTATTTTAGATGGAGTAGTACCTTCATTTCAGGCTTAGTCATAGTAGAATTACCATTCATAAAATCTAACATGTAGCTTTTAACGTTAAATATGCAGTATTAAAGTTTAAACTGCAATGTAGATATAATTTAACTACAAGGTTTATGTTACCTAGTTCTTCGAAAAAAAAGATGACGAACAAAGATCGTACGGACAAAGTTATAGTGTAAGATGTAAACTGAAACAGCACAATAGCGAGCAATTGGAAAGCGCTGTGTGATGTGTGTGTGTGAGCGGAGTACCTGCGTATTTGCATGACCTGCATCGTTTAAGGCATATCTATGCATATCGCCAACCCATTGTGGCTAGCGCGTACCGCGAAGCGAGCAAAATCGCCTCCTTTATTTGCGAAATGGAGTACAGACAGAAACAATAGTGTTTTATTTGAAGTGGATCTAGGTTGTATTATTTGACGATTCTCAGTCAATTTTTTTGGTGTCTTCATTCACAACCACAAGAATTTCTGGAATGTGAATAAGATTAAATTATATTATTTTGGAATGACTATCTCGGTCATCTGCACTTCTTCTCTATGCACTTCAAATAACGCCGAATTGTCATATAATTTCTTTCTAAAGATGTTTGAATTTTTGGGTTGCTAGCTTACGTTAAGCTAGAACTGTCGAGTTCTTGCCTATTTAGCTGAGTGTTCTTAAAATAAATTGAATAACTTACTATAATCTATAATCAATATACAAGGAAACAGTTATTGAAAATATAGGAAATGTATAGGTGATAGACGCGTTGCAGTAAAAAATGAGAATAGTAAATGTCAATAGACTTTCAATGCTTGATGAAATTTTTTATCATCAGTTATTTTTAATTTTTAAAACATTATTACCTAAGCGATTACATAGAATTACTCTTTTGTAAGGCTTGTGTAAATGTTTTAGGACTATGAAATGTATGTATTATCCTGTGTCCAGAAATTAGGATGTCAAAAGTTGTAGTGACAATATGATTACCATCGTAGAAAAAAAAATCATAACTATAAACTTTTACAATATTTTTTTCCGTAATTAAATTTGACGTCAATGATGAAATATTTTGGCGTATCATTTTATCAAAGAAATCCATTAAATTATAACCAATAATAAAATGTATTATTGTTAGCTAGATTTTAATTGATTTGTTTTTTATTGAGTCACATCACAGCTTTTAATCAGTCGGCACGAAAACTACAATGAAACTAGTTTAACGGATTATATCGAGTTCATTTTAGTTTACGTTTTATTTCTACACGATTCGTTATCGTAACACCGTTCCTATTGACTGTAGAACGTCGTAGTAATTGTAGAAAAAAGCGATTAACAGCATTTAAAAACCGTTTAACATTTTTAAATGTCATAGCGTTAGAAAGATTAAGAATAAATCTTTTCTTTCTTAATTTACAATAATGTGACAATTGATTTGGTGACTTTCACAGGCGACGTAGGATGAGTTCGCTTAATTCTTGTTGATGTTTAAGGCTTTTACAAGAGGATGATGCTATTAGTTAAAATATTTCTTTTCTCTTCTTACATTTACTTAAATTTTGAACTTAAATCATAATTATGAACGGTATTACAAGTTAAATGATTTACATGACATTGAAATTTTTACTATCTACTATCGAATTAAGAACTCCTTCTTCAAACTTCGATTTTCATTCGGTCCTGATGTCCTTTCCATAAATTAGTAAGAACACGTGTCTCATTTATGAAGACTATAAGAACTCATGTAAGGATGTATTATTTACCACAAACAACACTCTTGGCATGGGTCGACGAATTAGTAGTAGTATTGTATAATGTGGGAGAATGTGGCTAAATATGATGAGTAAGTGGATGAACAGTAGATTTCCTGTTTAATCGTCACGATTAAGGTTCGATTCTGGACGATCACACCAAGACGAAGCGAGAACAGGACACGCGAATACTCAAATATTACATAGGGCGAAGCGAGGGGTTTCATTGGAGACCCTAATAACCCGAGACGCCTACATACGGTTTCAGGTATAAACCTTGACTCGACGACGACTTGGGATCAAGACCAGCATTTTTCGTAAGTTTCTCTAGCGTCTAAAAAATATTTTCTCTTTTTTCAAAAATCTATAAGAAGTGTTTTCTTGAGTGTACACCAGAATGCACATAGTATGTACATTCAGGTTAAAATTACGTCTCATGTCAGTGGAGAGCGTATGTGAAATGACGATTAAGAACAGTTGTAAGTAGCTTTTGTTTGATCGTAGACCAGATAACCGGACTATTGTGCTAAGTTTTGCTGCTATTCAAACGGTACTAATGTAAATGATTCAATCCATCTACCTACTGTTGTTTCTGTCATTACATGACTATACACGTTAATATTCAACTTCAATGTTATTTAAGTTTGACACCTTTTTAGTATACTTTATGTGACATTTAACTCCATTCCTGCCTTTTTTTTCTTTTTGTCTGTGATGGTGATGCCGCACCGTCTCTGTTACCATTAGCCGGTAAACCAGGGGGATTTTAAAAACGAAAATCTCTGGGACCTCGCCATACCCAGGATCATCTACGGCTTCCAGATGATCTATTCCTGTCTGGGAATCTCGATGTTCTCTCTCTGCTCCAAAAAGAGTGCGCGCGCTCCTGCGCTCGTATCGTTATCCCGGACTGCTTCTGCTAGGGTGACAGATGACCTCACCTACTGATGCTTCCAGGCTTGCGCTTATGGAGAACAGACGTCTGCAGAACCCGGCCCGTTCCCAGGCTTAATGGAATGGGAGAGCTCTAAACCCCTCCCAGTCCTCATCCGCCATCTCCTTCGCAAGCATAACTTGCTCGCAGAACGATAGAGCGGAGTTTCACGCGCTCTCGCTCCGTACCATTGTCGCTTCATTCCTATCTGCTAAAGGAATAAGTACCCATTCAAATGTTTTTATAATAGCTGGTTTGTGAATATAATTCTTAGACATAAATTAGTAACATAATTAATTTTTAAAGTGCTTTACTTATAAAGGAAGTTTATATATTCATTTGATTCATAACTTTAACGTAATGTAATACCACAAACGTGTCCACTCATAAAAGTCTGTAATATTATGTTTTATTTGATTGTTGTCTCTCTTGTGTAGTATATACAGTATATATAGTACTCTTGTGTATTTAGCAAAGAAGTTCGTGCGTGTTTCCTTCTGAAATTCGAAATTCTTATCATATTATTATCAACACTTGGACTTTATAAATACCTATATAGATACTTAACAAATAAAAGAACTGTTTATCTTGATAAACATCGTGGAATTTACTTAATAATTATTTTTCTTACCAGTTTTTAGAGAACAAAGCGACACACACCTGCGAACGATGATAGTAAGCAAGGTTAGAAGTATTTTTTTTTCTATGAATTGAGAATATGAGTACAGACATTTCCTTTCCTTTCCTATTATAGCGATCTAAGAAACATGTAAATAATGTATAAATAGCTAGTAGAACATGCAATAAAATAATAATTCTGTAAGAAATCTCCTCTTAATAACCCCTTAAAATCGTTAGCACGAAATAACTAAGCCCAGTCATACTAACCTGATTACGAGGTATACCTACTAATATTTTTTTTTGCTGTCACTAGTGTGTATTTTCTAGGGCTGAACCAACAATTCCCTTTTAGGTTAATTGCCACTGCTGTCTTGTATAGAACAAAAAGAATCTGACACAGAAAATGACGACCCAAATAAACCTCATTTAAAACAAATTATGGGAAATTAGAAGATCGATTGTGAGATAAAATAGTATGCAAATATTGGATGTGCACATGTCTGCCACTACGTAGCCCACATGTACTCAGAGAACAATGAGTTTCTCCGCACCAATCTACTACGGATTTCACAAAACCTTCCGTTGTTGCTTCCATTATAATTTTTTAGAGTTTAATTTAACTACCTATCCATTGTCAGTTTTCGGTTCTCACCGTCATTTAATTACCTAACCGTTTCGTAATTAGCGGCTCATAATTAAATTGAAAGGATAATAAGAGGCTATCGAACGGCTTTCCCAGTAATAGCTAATGTTCGATAAAGTAACATTTAAACTATTTACGGGTGATGTTTCGACAATGTAGAACCCTAGTTACGTTCCGAAACGGTACATTCCCATGGGCTAAGAACATGTAATTAGACAGAAGCATAAAGCGATTGATTTCCGTTATTAAAGTTGGTAATTTGTACATGAGCGTGGTCTGCGCAATTCTCAATGTAAAGGGGGATATATAAAGGAATATTTACATAGTGGTTAGGGCGTCAGTTGTGAGGCTTTTTTTTCTGTTAATGTATGTAAATGGGAAGCAATTAGGCGAGTTAAAACACGGGGTAGGCAGTCTAGGCAAGTGTGCCTCGCGCCCCTTCCGTCGAGCGGCCATATGTTAGTGGGCGGGCGGCGAATATATAGCGTGTTGTAAAAGTTTTACTTAATTTATTTCTTAGCGACAACGTTATTTTAATTGCGTTATAAACCATCTAAAAACTGGGCCACTGAAGGTCTTTGTTAGTTACTTACGCTGTTATTATAAGCTTAAAAAGATTTTATACTACTATGGATACTTAACGTGCACGAAAGTCTGAGAATATATGAGTACATACGTATTATAAAACTTGCTCATTTTTAAAATAGGTTAAAGTCTGGTATTAAGAAAATATTCCATAGTCTAATACTGTTTATGATAAACTTGTGAAGGGATATGACTGTTTGATTTGAAACGTAATAGACAGGCTTCTGTTTTGCCAATAAAAAAATTGAGTACATGAAGATATTTTTTTTAAGTATCTTTTACAACTAGTTTGTGTATATTGTCTGTTTAAGAAAAATATATTAATTAAATTTAAGGGAAACTAACCCTTGAGTTAATTTAAGTGGAAATCAACTTTTTTTTGAAGTTACTTTGAAGAAGCTTTGAGACGTATCATCAAATAACAAAAATGTATGAATGAATAAGGAAACGTCTTTCTTTTACAGAATTAGCTTATTTTTTCAGAAACAATAAAGTCTTATTTTGATATTAAAATGAATTCTGTGTGACCACTACCAGTGGCGAAGGGTCGTGAAACGCATCAAATCTTCCAATACTACATAGCGATCACGACGGCTTTGTCAAGAGCGTACCGGATGAGAAGAAGTGACCACTACAAAATTAGATATATACCTGGAATGTCAAATTTGCTAATGGACTGGTATAAAACCAAGTATGAGCTGAATACGTATAGGTATTACATTTGAAAATACCTAATGTAATAATATCTGATCCATAGCTATTTAATGAACAAATGTTAATTATACAAGAAATTTTCTCTAATTTTCCAGACGGTCACTTAACTTAAAGGCAGCCGTTTTATTAATTAATTAGATAACAATTACGATTATAGCTAAAGGAAATAATAAATGTTGTCCGTGTAATAATTACGGTATTTCTAATCGTTTACGTTTTACTAGCTAACTAATTAAAAATTAGTGAGACACATGTTACAACATTTCGATATGTACATGTCATGACTCGTTCATATTTATAAATTGTCACGTAATAAACTTCTCATAGCTACAAAATGGTTTAAGGCTTGAAGTTTGGAATGTCTGAAATCTTGAATAAATCACTTTACCAGTTGTGTGGATTAGAACTTAGAAAGCCCGGTCTTTTGTAGGTTCTTTTCGGGACTCAATTATTACATTAGATAAAATGGGAAACTGGGTAAAATGGAAAATTGGGTAAAGTGATGATTACGTTTTCAAATCTAAAGTGTTCATTTGATATTTAAATTCATTTAATCAATAATTATACATGTAACGCCTCATTACTGAAAACTTATGCTATGCTAAATTGATTGTTACTAACAAATATCAACTATAAAATATGACACAAATATTATAAAATACTACTAAGTAATACCAGTGGCTGGCAGTAAGCTCGTAACAAGAATGAAAAGAACTGAAAATACCGACAGTAGTTAAATAGGTACACATAAATAGTGTTGTACCTAGCAACTCGACAATTACCTTGCGTACGCTTAAATTAAGTAATCGACTATTTATAAGTTATTGTCTAATGATTTCTACCACTTGCACAGTAACTATTTATTTCTCTTGCAGTTTTGGGTTGAAGCTTGTGTACCTGTAATGTGTATTTGTTCAGATGAGAGTAGAATTTTTAAATGATCGACTGTCTACTGCTCTCTCGGTCCATATTTGTTACCATCCTGTACATAACACATTCGGCTAACAATTGATATGGTACTAGCATAACAAATATTGAAGTTTTTATTCGATTGGCTATAATGGAAGATAATTGCCAGTTAACAATAACTTTAGAAATGAAAGTTACATTTGTACAGCATTTTAATATGGGTTAATCAAATTTCTTTAAATCGTGAAAGCTATGAGTTTCAGATTACCTGTATGAAATCATCAACTGTTTACGAGATTACTAAAATATTAACGAATAATTTAGAATATCAAGGTTATTTTTATTTCTCAATCCCTTTTCAAAATGATAGGGTTAAAGCCGTTACAGTTTCTTTCAGAATGCCTTATGAGCTATTTTGTGCTATATTTATCATAAGCTAGCTTTACACCACTACGCTTCGTTGTGGCACTTCGTGGTGGAATTGTATTGATCAATGAAGCACAAAATTGACACAAAACACACACCTTTATATATTTTTTATGGAGGTTGCTAAGTGAGTTATGTAAACATTTGTCCGGATGAGTAGGTAATGGGGATTTTAGAACCAGAAATGTTCAACGGTATGAAAAGCAAAATATTACACTCATTAATTAATGGTAAGTAGTTTAAATTTTCCTTTCCTATCCTCAATGGGTTTTTCATTTGTTTTGATTAAATATAGTCTTAGTATATGCGGAAAAATATTTTAAAGGATGCTGCAATACTCCACGATATTGTAAAAGGGTATAATAAAGTAAATAACTTCCCAGCGGACCACTGTCTCTTGAGATACAGATACTTTAAGAGGCAGAGTTTATTATATTCTTAACAAATTTTTCATATGTAATTTATTCTCTCGATTGTTGGCACTTGATGGAACTTGTTATAATACATTCTAGAATTAAAATCACTTGTACTTATTCCACTATTTACTCGACTGCGAAAGAAGGGTTATGTTTTTCGAGTGTATGTATGTATGTATATTTCTTTGGCACGCCCTAGAGCCTAAACGGCTTGTCGTATTTTTATGTGAGTGGTGTCAATAGATTCGTCGGATGGCGGATGGGCCTCCGGTATCCTCACTCACTCGGTGAAACACAGCGCAAGCACTATTTCACACCGGTTTTCTGTGAGGCCGTGGTATCACTCCGGTGGAGCCGGCCCATTTATGCCGAAGCGTTGCTCTCCCACGGTGTCAACCCGGTTTTTTTTTGATGATAACTCAAAGATACATTCTATTTTACTTGTACATGTGTTATTTTGGCCCTTTTTCACTTAAAATTAATAAAAAATAACGGTTTAAATTGATTGATCTACAATTATACGATAAAGATTATAAAATTACTAATATTTAAGTTTAATACAGCTATTTTAAAAATAATATGTGTTTGAAATACCTATTTAATTAAAATAAATATGCAATGCAAATTGAAACGTTAAACATTTTTTCCTGAGCTCTTGCTTAGCATACACTCAGTAAATACTTAGCCCAAAGGACTATAAATTCGAACGCTAAGATTACACTGAGCAGGAACTTAAGTAAGTATAGCGTAAGCAAAGTCTGAGCAAAGTCTAAGCACGCTTTATAAATTTCAGCCTTAGTCGTGAGAGTGACACTGGGTATATCAAAATAAAAATAAACAAAAATAATAAGGATTTTTGGCGCCAAAAAGTAATATAAAAAAATAATGTTTACAAAATACATCGAGTGTAGTATCAACATCAAGAATTTTTTACGGTGATTACGAATATATATAAAACTTATATGTTTTTATCGTTAAATATTGACGCAGTTGGGTTTTTTATTAATTTGTACTTGTATTAAGTGATAGTAACGTATCAATAGGTAGATATCTTATTATGTTCTTTATAGTAGAGTAGAGACTGAGGGTCACTGTAATTTATGTAAATCATTTAACCAGTTGTATAAATATAAAAAATTATTAAAGAGAATTTGTACGTAGATCTTTATTTCATTTGTAATTTAATATGCAAGGAATGCCCATTGTAACAATATTTAAGCTATAAGTATTGTGCATTGGGTGAAAAAAGTTAAAATATTCTTGAGTAAATTAATGTTTAGTGTTCAAATTAGGTATTGTGCTACGTCATCTGTAGGTAAATTTTGTAGAGTTAGTTGTCTTTGTTTTAGTTTTGAATAGCGCCTTGTATGGCGCGGGGAGGGGCTTGTGGCGCGCCGCCCCGCGCATGCGCGCCCATTGGGCAGACGACACGCGACTCTACTGACGTGCCACTACAACTCTACGCAGAGGCCAATTCTATATTTTGCAATACTGTTGAACAAACATTGTGATATCTTTAACTTATTCGCAAATCGATAACTTCATATTTGTCGTGAATATTTTTTTTTTACTTAATTTTTTGATTTAACGATTACGATGCTTTTAAAAACTCAATATTTAATAATGCACCTATTGGCTTCATTTGTTATGTTTGATCCAAACCCATCATTTTAATTTCTGTAACGTCACAAAATATCAATTTAATTAATTCAGAAACCAACATATATTCAAATAACAAATAAGTACTTCAGAAACCATTTTTAATTAATTCACTTGGAGTTGTTTTCTTACTTTCTTTTCTTATTTGCAACTTGGTCAGAGCCAAGGTCAACGTTAGACCATGCCAATCGTTCAAAAATTAAATTTGCTATTTCACCACCTTCTTACTGCAACTTTTACTAACAAGAGCACTTGAGCTTAGGTAACCGTAAAAACTTAAAAGCTGGGCAGACAGCGGGTTGAACGGGAGGCGACGGGGTGGTTGGAACTGGAACTGTGACGGACGGTACTAATATATTAAATATTTCAGATAATGTCTTAAAGTGTTGTCGCCATAGTCATATGTAGTACATTTCAACCATGTTTTGTCATCGACCACATTACAGTTCCATGCCGCCAGTTGTGTGACCCTGTCTACATACATTAAAAAAGGATGCCTATTCCAAATACCTACTTGGGTTTAACTTATGTTTTAAATATTAAGTAATAAGAAAAAGGTAGTATTTTACGCAGTAACCTCTTAGGTAGGTACCTAATAGCGAAGGTAGTAAGTGCCTATAGAGTCATTAATTGGATGAATGCAGAGCATGGTCGTAGGTACCTTGAAGAAGTTCTTTAAAGAGTCGGTGAACTATATTTTTATTTATTTATCTTTATTGTACACACGTAACAGACATAAAAAGATAACTACAATATACAAATGTCACAATTGACGGTCTTATCGCTCATGGCGATCTCTTACAGACAACCTTTACACAGAAAAAGCAAATG
Source organism: Diaphora mendica (assembly GCA_949125395.1). Taxonomy (NCBI): domain Eukaryota; kingdom Metazoa; phylum Arthropoda; class Insecta; order Lepidoptera; family Erebidae; genus Diaphora; species Diaphora mendica. Next base: position 33,506,067 of record OX421310.1, on the reverse strand, counting down.
ACAATAATTAGGGTAGTAGTAGGGTGCACAGATTTAAAATTTACTATTTTAAGTAAAAAAAAAGTACTATAGGTAGATTAATGGATTTTCCACGACTAGCATTTATAGGAGAATAATGATTCTTGTAATCCCCATTAGGTAATGGATTGGTATCCTCCGTAGTTTTAGATAGCCGCAGTATAATAACTCAACTTCTTATTCTTTATTGAACTACTAGCTGACCCACGCAACGTCGTTTACATCTCCTATGCCTGTAGCGTAAAAAAAATTCCCCCGTTTTTGTAAAATTCTTAATTGGTGCTCCGCTCCTACTGGTCTTAGCGTGATGATATGTAACCTATAGCCTTCCTCGATAAATGTACTATCCAACTTTGAAATAATTTATCAAATCGGACCAGCGGTTCCTAAGCTTAGCGCGTTTAAACAAACAAACAAACTCTTCAGCTTTATAATATTAGTATAGATAATATAAGTATATAGCAGTATCGATAGTATAGATTGTAAAACATTAACCTAATATCAACACATTTTTCTACTGTATTCGAAAACAATTAAAAAGGATTCATTTCAGTGTGGAAAAAATGTTGACCTGCTTTTAATAACGGGGCAGAAAGTGAGCGAAATGGAAAATGCGGCCTTTGTTCTGCAGGTACTACCTTAGATCGAGTGTCAACCTCTTTGGGTGGTCCAAAACAGATAGCACAAATATTTTGAACACATTATAATGTTAATATGCCCTGTCTGTGCTGACGCCGCGGCTTTGTCACCCTACACCACGACGAATGTCACACTGTTTGGTCGCCAACAACCATCTTATACAGACCTATGTGAAGCGTCTTTTAGATGAATTTTGTAAGTGAGATGAGGATCAAGTGAGTTTGGACGTAAAATGCGCACGCGATGTCTTGAATCCTGATTCTGTATGTATGTGCTGTGGGTGATGATTCGTTAGTTCTTTGTATTTTGTCCTTTTGTTTGAGTCGGGTGTTAATGCAAATGGCATATAGGGAAGGTTTTTTGCTTGTGACAATGTAAGGACTTTACAATTATAAAAAAGTAATCCCTAAGTATATTTAAATATTTATTTTATTTTCTGTAGAAATAACATGAAATACTTAGAATTCTATACGTATTTCCAATGAAGCTTTCAAGCTATTGCATAGCTTTTATCGCGGCGACCGAATCAAGAAATTCCGTAACGAAACGTAACGAAAATAAAACCTGACACCCGAAGCTCGCATGGATCGAGACGAGCTGCTCCGAACGACGAATCAACGAATCTGTCTGTCACTTCGTGACAGAACGAAAGATAGACAGAAGTGTTAAAGTAAAACATACTTTATTTCCAAAATCAATAGTGTTGTCTTTCCCACTTCTCCTTCCATGATTTCTTCTTCCAAGAACATGGTTCGAAGTAACATTTTCGTATTGCTAATCCATACTTCCATATCCATACTACTTAATAGATAATCTATCGAAAGTAACTCTGTCTAAGTACCTATCTGTTACGATTATATCGCTGAATTGTTGACCCGATTTGCAAAGAGTTCACATAGGATTGTCTTTAGGAAGGAACGACGTAGGCTACTATTCACCGTGTTAACCGATATCAACGTTTGAAGAGCTATAGGGAAAAGCTAGTAAGAGTATAATATGAAAAAAAAAAACAAACCAAGTAATAACGTTAACATACATTTTTTTACTACGTACATGAAATCCACTATCAAATCTGCGAGTTATATTTTTAACCACTTTGTATTCAATAGTTTATTTTGATTATAGTAACCAATCTTTATTATAAAATACAAATTAAAATCAGAAACCAATCTTTAAATATTATCAAAATACAAATTAAAATCTAAGTGTTTATAAACAAACTCCTTGGTGGATAGCGCAGAACCATCTCGAAGCTTCAATAGCGCTGCCATCAGGGGGACAGATACCTAAACTGTTACCCAATAACTATCACTATATATTATAAAACAAAGTCCTCCGCCGCGTCTGTCTGTTCGCAATAAACTCAAAAGCTACTGCACGGATTTTGATACGGTTATTACCAATACATGGAATGATTCGTGAGGAAGGTTTTCGAATATAATTTGTTAAATTTTCGAGTATATTGGCTAAAATATAACGATATTTGTTGAAGGCGTCGGAAAAAATTAAATCACACATCTTCTCGGGGTAACGTAGGTTATATTATATTTTCCGTAAAGAGCCCGTGCGAAACCGGAGCAGGTTGCTAGTAACTTATAAAAACAACAGCTATTATCGTTCTCTATAATCTTGCTATAATTGAAAATTAAACAAAACTCTCTACTTCTCATGTAGTTTTTTTAAATAGACTTCTTAGTCTTCTTCTTTCTTATCTGAAATAGAACTTAATCCAAACCTCAAATTATAAAAGAGATTTAAACATACGTTTCTTTAATACGATCGATAAATTGTATTTCTGCGATAAAAAAAAACACTAATTTAGGTACTATAAACGTAGTAAATAAGCTTTTTTTCAAAAGAAAATTGTCGACGTAGGATAAATATACTGTGGTATATATATCCTACGCGACACATAGCGGGGGACTTCACAAACATATTAAACGAGGTTTAAAAATAAACTTATATTCAGAACAATAATAATCACACAAAGTCTTTCTTCATATGGGGAACGAATCTACAACACTCAGTTCAGTAAGACGAGGTGACCGCTTGCCACTTCGCCATTCGTGCAGTCAAGATAGAAAATTTTAAGATATTTTTATTTTTTGTACTCTATATATAGAAAATAAAATAAAAAGATTTATTATTAAAACTCTGAAAAATAAACCAACATAACCTAATCTAACTAATAACTGTTAATAACTACAACATAAGCACCTAATGTATAAAGAAAATAACACTTAAATAACGGCTTAATCGCAACTGGCGTGTACACATTCGATACAAACACATTCGGTAGAGATAAAAGTGTTACCAACACATAAATAAATATATTCATTAGACTACACCCACACCATATCGACGCACTAAATCCTCCTTGTCGGCCTCTGTCTAAGGAGGCTGTATGAAAAACGTAAAAAGAAAAAGTGATTATCACACTGCACTGTAGTGCCTCGAATGAGAGTATTTGTAACTTGTAATTTGTAAAAACCAAAACCAGTGTACATTATATGTGAAATGTTGGTTTAAATAGGTACATAATATCTGTCTATAGAAATAAATAAAATAAAAGTACCTATTTGTAATTCAAAATACAAAAATCACATGACCATTATGTTTTCAGAAATAAAAGGAATACCTTCTTTAGGTTTTCATTTCTACCTAATAATATAATAAAATTTTAAAAAGAAACTAATCTTGTTGAGATAATTAGGTAAAGTGAATGAGTTTTAAACTAGGCAGATATAGGTACATTGGAATTATAAACAATAATACCCATACATTATATTAATTTACATTATATTTTTAAAATACTAAAATTATAATAAACTTGATTAGTATAATTTTAGTATTTTAAAAATAAATTCTGCATAATATACTGGAATCATTCCTAAAACAACATAACTATCGTTATTTAATAAACTATTATTAATACCTATATCTATTATACCTATAACTATTATTAATACCTATATCTATTAATTGTATGTATTATTAATATATACAATTAATAGTAAACTTTCTTTATTGTAGGTTATAATTTTACTCAGATAATTTAGATTCAAGGAAAATATTTATGAATTTATTTTCATATTTTTCTATGTACATTTTGCAACAAAAATAAGTATATGAAAATATTGACTTATTCTTGTGTATTAGTGTACTTTAATCTATTATCTTCCGTATATTCACGGCGACAACCATGTGATGTATTTTTTGTTTAGACAGTCACTTACATCAACTTTATTAAATATCAGTTTATAGTTCAGGCACTTTACACTTAAGCAACAAAAATACGAACGCTACATAGTGTGAAAGTACCTTTAAGATGTATCTTAATCTGATCAATGGTCTGTCGTTGTCATTGTATTCTGTATCTGTACATACGAATGTAAGAATGTATATTTTAAGAATATAAACACTTACCTACGTTAAATATCAGTTTATAGTCCAGGCACTTTACACTTAAGCAACAAAACATACGAACGCTACATAGTGTGAAAGTACCTTTAAGATGTATCTTAATCAGATCAATGGTCTGTCGTTGTCATTGTATTCTGTATCTGTACATACGAATGTAAGAATGTATATTTTAAGAATATAAACACTTACCTACGTTAAATATCAGTTTATAGTCCAGGCACTTTACACTTAAGCAACAAAACATACGAACGCTACATAGTGTGAAAGTACCTTTAAGATGTATCTTAATCAGATCAATGGTCTGTCGTTGTCATTGTATTCTGTATCTGTACATACGAATGTAAGAATGTATATTTTAAGAATATAAACACTTACCTACGTTAAATATCAGTTTATAGTCCAGGCACTTTACACTTAAGCAACAAAACATACGAACGCTACATAGTGTGAAAGTACCTTTAAGATGTATCTTAATCAGATCAATGGTCGGTCGTTGACATTGTATTCTGTAGCTATACATTCGAATGTAAGAATACATATTTATTACTTAACACTTATAGTATAAACACTTATCTACTTAGAATTTACGCTAAATCATTTGAGAAACAAGTTAAGCGAAATATAATGAAATGACATCATAAGGAAATATATGGGTAACGACGCAATAATCTGGAGTTCGATATCGGGAATCGTACTGCTGTTATATCTCGACCGTTTCGGTGAGTGAACTTGAAAATATGTATGCAGGTATGGTAAGTATGGATAGATTTTTCCCTGAGAAATTGCGTTTTCTGTAAGTAAATTAAATCTATACTAATATTATAAAGCTGCAGAGTTTGTTTGTTTGAACGCGCTCAGGAACTACTGGTCCGATTTGAAAAATTCTTTCAGTGTTGAATAGTCCATTTATCGAGGAAGGCTATAGGCTATATTTTATTTTCAAAAAAATTAGGGATTCGTTAGAAAATTGCTATTTCGTAACCCAAGGTGTGAAATGGGAAACCTATTTTTGCGTGCGCTGCAATAACTATTGACAATAGAACAAAATAATGTATTACGGTTTGTAAGTCCCATTAAGATCTACAAAAAATTCCGCGAGAGCATATATTTAACTATCATGGTTTAGTCACAATAACCACTTTTGTGTTAATTTTTTTTATTAAATCCTCTGAAGAAAGAAACTACGTTAAATATGTATCGTAATATTAATCCTTATCGAAATTAAGCTTGTTATCAAGGGTATTTATGTAGAAGTAAAATACTTTTTGTTTCATCCCAATCGGACATTTCGTTTAGAAGTTATCACGTGTATAAGACGCTAAGGGTTGGTACCTAATAATGAGTTATTTGCCAAAGAGTTGTTATCAACATAATACCTAATCTTAATCTTTATCCAAATATGTGTTGTTGATTATGAGTATTAGATCTTCGAAGAGTATAAAAAATACATCTATACAAATATAAAAAGCTGAAGAGTTTGTTTGTTTGTTTGAACGCGCTAATCTCAGGAACTACTGGTCCAATTTAAAAAAAAAATATTAGTATTAGATAGCCCATTTATCGAGGAAGGCTATAGGTTATATATCATCACGCTAAGACCAATAGGAGCGGAGCAGCAATGAAGAATGTTTCAAAAACGGGGGAAAATTATTACGCTACGGGCAATAGGAGACGCAAACGACGTTGCGTGGGTCAGCTAGTTTTAGATAAGGTGTATTCGAAATTTGCCCTATAAAATACCAAAATCCATGCTGTACGCAGTACTATGCATTATCAATTTTTTTTCAAATGATGGTATTTTTAGATTCATTATTATTTATTGTATCGGTGTAATGTTGTGCTTGTAAGTATTCTAGAACCTTTGTTAATTTATTGTTTCAATCCGTGAAAACCACTAATTGTATTGTTATTGCATATCAAACTGATCATTTTCTTTTTTATAGCTGTTGGTTTTCAAAATTAAAGTAAATATTTTGTTGAGTCATCATGAACAAAATATTGATTTGTTGAGTATTAAGATAAAATTAAATATCCGTATTAATAAGTTAATTATGAATTAAAATATAAGAACCGGTATAGGTATGATGAAAATGTTGACTAGATGGTATAATAAATTACAGCTACAGTTTATTTAAGCAATCCTTGGGTTATGAAAAATAAATAAAAGTATCAAATCCTTAGCTGTTTGAAACTTTGTTTTTTCTTTTTAAATTAATACTCAACTAAACTCGTTTTTTCATCCCACTTAAGAAACATATAGGCACCTTATTGTCATAAAATATAAGAAATCAGCATACAAAAACAGTAAAAATACTACATAGGAAATTGAACCAAAATGATGAAATGAGGCACACAATCGCAAAAAAAACACAATCTCTGGTCGGATACCATTCACCACAGATTGATAAAAGTATTTTTTAATAAAAGAAATACTAATTGTAAATATATAAAGGATTTTAAATGACTAAAAACGGTTGTTGTGGCATTACGGCGTCAGTTGTGTTGCGGCTCTACACCATCAGTAGGTAGGTTCTATTCCCTATAATTATAAAACAAAAAGTATGGCAGTGATACAATCCCTTGACTATAATCTAGTGACCTATAAAAGCTGCTGGTATTACTTTGTAATAAAATAGTCAAACCAGATTGCAAGGTATAAATGGCATTCTTACTCGCAATTTTCATTAAAAATACAACTAAATTCAATGCCCTGCTAGTGATTTACTCGAAGTATGTTCTTCTATTCCCTATGAATAAATTATCTATAAAAGCTTACAAACAAGGTTTCCCCAACTATAAAGTTTAGAATAATGCACTCACATTTCAACTTAATTAAAATGGAACTTACTTCATACAGTAACTATTAAAACGGATGCTAAGCATAGTCAACCAACACCGAATTGGATTAAAAACCTAATCGTCACACTGTTGCCGCCTCTACTTGTCTAATATAAACCGCATTAGAAAGAACGGGATAGGTATACATTAGCACCTTCTATATGAAGAAATGTTTAAAGATCACCTGTGCTCACTACCGTAATTCTACCGAGCGGTAGAGCACCTGTCCCTTTCATACGGTTCATGCTTAAGCTGAACCGCACGAGTGCGAGTAGGTATAGTTTCATTTGTGCGTCGGTCAAAAAGGTCGTATACGCAGCAATGCCGATAAAATGATGTGGTCATTATTACTGTACGAATAAAAGGCAAATTGTTTTAATATTAGTAGGTTCAAATTTTAAAATCTAAGAACGGGACGGAAGGTTGCGTTGCAATTGAGCGTTGTAGTAATTATAACGCGTTCGGAAATCGAATTAAGAAGGTTAGAGTGAGAGGTGCACGGAGGTTCGAGTCGGTGGAGGTAGTTTTTTGTTATTGTTTGGCGGTGGAGATTTTTTCTGAGGCGTGCAAATGGGAGTAGGCGCGCGAGTGGGCGCGCCGGTGCGACAAGCGCGCTCTTCAGTGTTCTGGCTGAGCTTCAAGCGAACGCGTGCGAGACGAATGCCGCCCGTGGCATAGGTGCTTCAGACCTGTTATCAAAATCATAACTGATAGACCAGGCGAACTTTTGATAATATCGGTGGACTTTTTGTTGTGAACTTTTGGTTGGTGCCGCATGCTAACGTTGCAGAGAGCTCGTGACTGGAAGGTGGCTCGACCATGTTGATATCGGCGGGCAGTGGCCCCACGCCCGAGTTTTCCCCTGTCTCGTGCTGCGCCCCTTGGAAGATGGAGCCAGCGCCCCCAGCGCCTGCTGCCATCGCTCAATCCCTTAACATATCGTCGAACGGTAAGATATTTGACTACATATTCATGACAAACCTACTGTTAATGGGAGCCTTCAATAAGTCCTTGTTGATGTCGCACTCTAAGTAGTCTGATTCTTTCATCACAAATAAAGGAGAATATTTTATCAACTAAACTTATTTTGATTTATAAACAAATAAGTAAATATAATTCTCGCACAAATTAATTGGCAAATTTCTGTGCGCTTCATTTTGTCTTTGAATTGGCTGGATTTTGTAGGTATACTAATCTACTTTTCATATACCCTATAATTTTTGTGTCTCTTTACATGTTTTATTTTCATTTTCCTTCGTTGGTAAGCACCTCATTTGAGAACATCTGTAACAATTTGACAACTTTTTCTTTCACACCTTAATATTCCGAAAACATTGTAAGGGAAAACTAAGTTAATATTTAGAAGACAAAAATTGAAAAGTTAGAGATAATTATAGTTTTATGCAATAAATTAAAACGAATTGATTGAAATTGTGACGTGAGATAATCTGACGAGTTGCCAGTAAAAAATAAATATATTAGTACCCATTACTGAAATTACACGTTAGAAAAACGCTGTAAATAACATTAGAATATAATAAACGTTTGAAATAAATCCATAAAACATAATGTTTGGGTAGAATTACACATTTTTGTAGGTATTAGTTTTTTTGTTATCTACTGTTTAAGTATTATCAGTTTTAATTAATTAATAGTTTTAGTAAGCACAGTTAAATAACTAGGTAATTAGGTATATTGTTTTCAAAATATTACTCACACTTTTATAATTATGCAAAAACAGTTTTTTTAAGTTTTTAAATTATAGTTATTTCCTTAGAAAATAAATACTGTAATGATTTGAAAATACCTATAGGAAACTAGACATTTTATATAATTATAAATATACCTATTTACAGATAAAAAATTGGCTATTATTAAACTAAAATTTTATACATATTTAAATCAAATTCAACTTTATTTAATCTTAAAATTATTAAAAACCTTAATGGACGCATTTTTATGGTCATGTAGTCGGACCTTCTTCTTATCGTATTATCCTTTCTTCGTTCAGTTCATAATTTTATTCATTAGTCTAATTAGAAATGAACTGTAGCAAGATATGAATAAGGTAACTAGGTACTTTAGTAAAATTAGAGATCCAATCTGTAATTGTACCAATACCCTAGACAGTGAAAATATGTTAGTATAAAAGGTAATACTTAAATACCTTTTATACTACCATACTCTCACTGTCTTCATCTTAAATCAATCATGTATGGAGTTTGTGAAGATTTTTGTAAAACTAAGATAAACTGATCATGATAAAATGTCAAAAAACTAAAGCGAATAAAGCAGATTGCCGTCGCTGCGTACGGAAGGATCAGGGGGTTGTTTTTACACTTTGGACATTACTTGTACTATGTCAACAGACATGACTCATGTATGACAATGCACCATTTTCTTTATGTTTAAATTGAAACATCATATCGCGTCATAAGCCAAGCCATCAAGTCGCCCACTTGATATTCGCATTTAACGAATCTGACAAATAAACTAGGTACTTGGAGATATTTTCAGTTTGAATAGCAGTTTTCCGTCTTCCTAGAAGCTTGTGCTTAGGAGCAAAGATAGTAAATATCTGAACATGTATATTAAGTACTTATAGCGTCAGAAATTGTACTGACTACAAAATGGCTGACTGATGGAAAGCCGCTGGGTTAGTGTTGCCACAATATGGTATCTTTTTTTAAATAGAAATTTCTATATTAGCACCTACATTGTGCGAAAAAGTAAAACAAAACCTTATGGAAGTAAAATGCCAAAATTATTTTTAAAGTACCTATAAATCGTAGGTAATAATTACCGTAGGTAATTAAGAGCCGTAGAGCGCCCCCTAAGTTCTCTTTTCAAAAAGAATCAGCCTTAAAGGTTTAGTACTTTTACCTGAATATCTTCCTTATCACCTTCTCTCTGTGAAATTAAAAACTGTCCAAAAATTAAGAAATTAACATGCGACAGAAACTGCTATCTCAGTTTCTTAATGTTTATTCAATATTTTATTGCCTTTAAAATACATATTATGTTTGATTAATTGATTTTTTTGTTCACTAATTTCTTGCGAGTGGCTCAACTGGTTTGAACAGTTTGTACTCTTTATTACTATTTAGTACCACTCAACACATTACACGTTTCGTAGACATTTAAAAATGACAAAGTTTCGATGCATTTTAAATGGAAATAAAACGGACTTTCTTAGAATTTTACAAAATAATGAAAATCGAACATTTATTAAAACAAATTTGAAGATTGGGTATCAATTATAATTATCTATATTAATATTATAGGTAGTAGTGGAGTGGTAATTCAGAATCTGCCGAACCGATTTTGAAATTTCTTTTACCAATAGAAAGCCACATTATTTGGGAGTGTAATAGGCTAATGTAATATTAACCCGAAAAATGATTAACGCGATATCCGACATACACGTGGGCAGAGCCGAGGCCAAAAGCTAGTATATTCTCACTGTCTAGGCTGCTCAATCTTTAAATTGGTGCAGTTACAGATTGAACCGTAACGACTCTAATTTTTCTTGAGTAGGTACCTATTCAAAATCATTTATTAAACTAAGAATTAGGGTACAGTTAAAAATCATAGATCAACACAAACAGACGCCACAGCTTGTACTGGATTGTCAAGGTAAATTAGGTGAAAATACCGAAATCTACTGCCCCCTTGTGTTGATCTATAGATAACTTCCAGTTTCCAAAGTGAGTAGAGCCTTAAGAGAAGAATACGCAAATAAACTATTTTAATTAGTACTCGATTTACTATAACCTAGACCTAGACCCCCCCCCGCCGCGCATCGAGAGCGAGTGGACGTGTTAAGTTGTGCTCCGCAAATGGAAATGCAATATAATTTAAAAAACTGACTTTTATACCATAAACTTTGTGCCACGGTCTTTGAAAGTGTCTAAGTTAATCGATTAGTTTTCGCAACAGACTTTACTCGCGATGTAAAAGTTAATTTAAAGACAATAAACTTAAAGCTCGTGACGGAATCTTTCAAAAGTGACGGTGAACAGAAAATAGGGCAGTGAAGTGCGACCGTGTTTCTGAGTTGAAGGAGTAATCTGCCCTCATTTGTTTGTTTAATTTTGCTTGGGAAACGCAAGAACCAATATTTTGATCATTTTGTTAACGTTAATGTGACTGAACCGCTGATTTCGAGGACTGGCATTTGTGAGGCGTACGATCGATTCCGAGTGTCACATTTTGGCTTGACAGTTACAAATACTCTTTTTGTATTTGTTAAACCATTTATTTATTTTTCAACAAGGAAACAATTTTAACTTTTAAAGCTAAACTTCTGAAACGCCTGATAATACTGAATAGCAATTTCACACTGAGGTGTTATTGTGTTGTTGTTGTGGGCGCACAAGTCTATAGCTATTGCACTGAGCGGCGGTGACAGTGCACTCCTAGCATTCTATTTGCATTTTGATTACATGAGATAATTTATTGACGTCAATATGGATAAGAAAAGTAAGAAGACATTACGAACACCACCCAACTCAAACAAAAAAAAGTTAACTCCAGAGAAATCAATCTCAGACCCCGACCTACTGACTTCACAAAAAAAAAGTCAGTTCAATGATAATGCCACACTCCGAGGTAAACGCCAAAGAATTGAAGATTCGCCTTCTAACAGTTCTGACAATTCTTCAGTCAATATTGACAGCTTAAAGAGTGACCTTATGCATATGCTTACTACGTGGAAAGCCGAGCAGGATACACGGTTTACCGAATGGAAATCTGAGCAGGATAAAACACTTTCCTTCCTTGTGCGGGAGGTATCTGATCTTAAACAACAGTGTCAACAAATACAAAAATCTAACCTAGAAATTGAACAGGGGATGGAGTATATAAACAATAACTACGAAGACATGAAAACAAAAATATGTGCTTTAGAGACGGAGAAAAAAGAGAATGTAGAAAAGACTGATAGACTGGAAAAACGAATCCACGACATGTGTTTAATGACGCGATCTGCCTCATTAGAATTTCGTAATATTCCACTAAGAAAACAAGAAAAAAATTGTGATCTGCTGGACGTCGTATCGAGCATTGGTCAGGCTGTTAATTCAGGTGTGAAATCCTCGGACCTCCGTGACATTTACCGCCTCCCAGGTAGACCAGGTTTGGTAAGACCGATAGTGGCAGAATTTACATCAGTTTCTACAAGAAATGATTATCTATTGTCGGTGCGCACATTCAACAAAGAACGTACCGTGAGTGATAAATTAAGCACGAAAACAATTGGCTTGCCAGGGGATCAAAAACCAATTTTTGTAGACGAGCATCTTACACCTTCCCTAAAGAAGTTGTTATATGAGGCTCGCATTGTGGCTAAACAAAATAATTACTCCTGTTGGCACTCAAATGGTAAAATTCTGATGCGTACTGATAAAGATGCTAAGCCTATTCATATTAAGACTGTAAAATGCTTAACTTTTTTATCCAACAAATAATATTTGTAGATTACTGTGAAATAATGCATATTTACATTAAATATTGCGTACTTGTTAACTATAATCAAAATTTAAGTTATATTTTTTTAATTATTAAGTTTTATGGAATAATAGTGGCATGCATGTTATTCTTTCAAAAAAATATTTTATTTTTACATTGCCTTATTTCTGAACTCGGAGTGTGTATGACAGAAATAATATCACCTAAAAGTATATTAAATCATCTAAAGAATTCTGTTAAATTGTTATTCAGCTCTTGCAGATTTACTGCGGAAGACTTTTTACATAACTACTTTAATTGCACTTATTCATATTTATTGTTAGTGGTCGCGTGTAATCAGTACCTTGAAACCATTGTTTTGTTACACATATATTTTTTAAATGTCTCTTTCACAAATGCAAGATATTTTATTCAAAGGTTGGGAAGAATTGATTGTTTTTACACGTGTGGCTATTGTTGTAATTGTTTTCTGTCTTATTTTTGTAACAAAAATATTTTAATACCGGCAACCTCTATACATATTACGCTCAGTACCTATGTACACAATTCGCACCTTACACACTTACACATGACACAAAAGCACTTCCTGTTTGACACTTTATCTTCTAAGTACATATTTTATTCAAATTCGATGTTTTTAATCAAATACAAACTGATATTGACAACTTTGAAATAGCTGAGACGTACACATGTGAAGCTGAAAACTGTGAGCTATTTTTGCCCTCCTCTAGTCATAGTATTAAGGTATTCACTCAAAATATAAGAAGTATAAAGTGTAATATAAACGGGTTACTCTCAATATTGGTAAACACCAGAGTAACATGGGACTGTATTGTACTGACTGAATGCTGGCTTCCTTCGACGCCTAACATTCCTGTTATAGACGGTTATAACTCCTACGCTACAGTTAAAAACTATTCCCAGAATGAGGGAGTTGTAGTGTATTTTAAAAATAATCTCATTATTTCGATTGAAGAAAAAGAACTATCAGAAGCAAATTGTTTGATCATAAAGTGCAACAAAAATACTATCACTATAGCTATCTACCGACCACCAGGCTACAAAAACGTAAACAACTTTATTCAGTCATTAAATGAATTACTACAATATTATTCCACAGTACAAAATATCATTATTCTGGGTGATATTAATATTGATATTGCACCCACTAGTACGGATGTTAATAAAGCACCTTATCTAGACATGTTGGCATATAATGGTTGTTTACCGGCTTATACTGTGCCAACCCATGGTAAAACTTGTTTGGATCATATTTTACTTAAGACAAAATTGTCTGCAAAATGCCTGGTACTTCCAACTTCTTTGACTGATCATGAAAGTGTAGCTCTTTATATATCTTCAACACTAAAAGTAAAACCTCCCAAATTTATTAACCGTCTAGATGTTTCAGAATTCGACAAAGCTATCAAGCTTGTAGATTTTGGCCCTATATATAACTATGATGATGTCAACTTAGCGACAGATTTTTTTATGAGCACAATTCGAAAACTTATCATTGATAACACTAAAACTATTAAAATTACCCGTCGCAAAAGATTATTGAAACCGTGGATGACACCAGGTATGTTAAAATGTATCAGAAATAGGGACAATCTATATAAAAAAACAAAAAGTGATCCTAACAATGAAATATTAAGAGTCACTTATAGAAGATATCGGAACTATTGTACTTTAATCCTAAAGAAGCTAAAAAGGAACTATGAAAAGACACAAATCCAAAATTGCAAACAGAATAACAAGAAATTATGGAAAACTATTAAAGCTATCACAAATACAACTAAAGTAAAGGATTCGCCACATGAATTATTAAGTTCTGGTAACGACTTCGAGGACGTAAATTCAGTTAACAAGTATTTCGGCGGTATTGGGAGAGTATTGGCTGAAAAAATATTAACTAGTTCAAATCACACTAACTTGGTTAAACCTAAAACGTGTTCACACTCTTTCGTGCTCTTGCCAACGGACTGCACCGAGATTAAAACTGAATTGAATAACTTAAAAAGTGACAGTGCGGTGGGTTTGGATATGATTTCAGCAAATATTCTAAAGCTATATAATGACATCTTCAAATTACCTATCACACACATCTGCAACCTGTCTTTTTCAACTGGAATATTCCCAACATCACTAAAAAAGTCACGCATTCATCCAGTGTACAAAGGTAGTGGGGACAGAGGCTGTGTCAATAACTACAGACCTATCTCTATCTTACCGACATTATCGAAAATTCTGGAACGATTGTTAAATAAGAGGCTGATTAAATATCTAGAAGAACACAATTTGCTATCAAATGCACAATTTGGATTTAGGGCCAAAAAATCGACATCTGACGCGGTGCATGAGCTTACTAATTTTGTAGTTAAGAATTTAGACACAAAGGAAAAGACTATAGCAATATTTCTAGATCTAGCAAAAGCATTTGACACAGTCTCTGTCCCACTACTGTTGAAGAAGCTGGAAAACCAGGGAATTAGGGGCTTGCAGCTAAAATTGTTTAAGAGCTATTTAAGCGACCGCACCCAGTTGGTAAGGATTGGCAATGTCCAGAGTGATGAAGTACCTGTTTCTCACGGCGTGCCCCAAGGGAGTATACTAGGCCCTACTCTTTTCCTAGCCTATATTAATGAGCTATGTCAGTTAGATCTTCCCAATAATAAAATCTACACATATGCGGATGACACGGCTCTACTGTTCTGGGGTGATACTTGGGCTGAAGCTTTTTCTTGCGCTCAAAAAGGTTTTGACACAGTTAACAGATGGTTGCAAGATAACGTTTTAACCCTAAATGTGGACAAAACCAGATATATGACATTCTCTATGAGGGGTCCTGGAGTGGAGGAAAATCATTTTGGTATTCTTTGTCATGGGTGTCCAAATAACAATATGTCGGTTTGTTCCTGTCCCAGTCTGCGGGCTGCGGATAGTGTTAAATATCTAGGTGTGATAACTGATAGAAATTTGAGTTTTAGAGAGCACATTGAACAATTATCAAAAAGAGTCCGTAAGCTTATATTTATTTTCAAAAACTTAAGACATGTGGCTGATAGGAAAGTGATTAGGACAGTCTACCTGTCACTTTGCCAGTCACTTATAACGTACTGCATAACTTCATGGGGTGGAGTTGCAAAAAAATATCTCCTTCTGATTGAAAGATCACAAAGGGCCATTCTTAAAGTAAGCTCCTTTTTACCCTTTTTCCATCCTACCACTGACGTCTACTTACAAAGTGACGTCCTAACAGTTCGACAGCTCTTTGTGTTGCATACAGTGATTAAGCAACATTCAATGATAGGTTTTGATCCAGCACTTATATCCCAAAGGCGTAGGAAAGACAGGGTCTGCAACATAGGCAAATCAAATACTAGCTTTTCACAGAACTACTTCTACTATCTAGGTGCCTCTCTGTATAATAAAGTAAATCGTATTCTCTCAATATATGCCCATACCAGGTCTACATGCCAACCGATAATTGTTGAATGGTTAAAAACCTTAGATTATCGCACTACAGAAAATTTACTACATAACTAATAGTGTCGAGCACGAGGATGTTAATTTGATTTATGAAACAAGGTATATGAGAATTTCAGAATAAACAGATTAGTAAATGCAACTAAATTACACACACACACTCACACTCACTTACCTACATACATACACACACACATATATACACAAACATACACTAGTGAAAGGTGGTGTCACTTTGAGGTGTCCGGTATGTTATTTTATTTATTTCTCTTGTTTGCTTTTAATTTTTTTCTTCTTTTACTTTATTTTGGCCGCATTTCTGTGTCTTATCAAATGTACTATAGTGTAAAACTTTATAAACAGCTAGCTATGTGTCAGCGGGGTGAGCGCCTGGTGATCTGAGCTACAGACTCACGTCTAATTCAGACACCAGTCCTCTCACAATTGCTGTATTGTTGTCCTGTTGTGACTTATTGTAAAAAATAAATCATATTGCATGTATTAATAATTGTGAGAAGAGAAATAAAGAAATTATTATTATTATTATAAATGGAACTAACTTTGTTTGCCATTGTAATTATAAATCGTAGGTAATAATTACCGTAGGTAATTAAGAGCCGTAGAGCGCCCCCTAAGTTCTCTTTTCAAAAAGAATCAGCCTTAAAGGTTTAGTACTTTTACCTGAATATCTTCCTTATCACCTTCTCTCTGTGAAATTAAAAACTGTCCAAAAATTAAGAAATTAACATGCGACAGAAACTGCTATCTCAGTTTCTTAATGTTTATTCAATATTTTATTGCCTTTAAAATACATATTATGTTTGATTAATTGATTTTTTTGTTCACTAATTTCTTGCGAGTGGCTCAACTGGTTTGAACAGTTTGTACTCTTTATTACTATTTAGTACCACTCAACACATTACACGTTTCGTAGACATTTAAAAATGACAAAGTTTCGATGCATTTTAAATGGAAATAAAACGGACTTTCTTAGAATTTTACAAAATAATGAAAATCGAACATTTATTAAAACAAATTTGAAGATTGGGTATCAATTATAATTATCTATATTAATATTATAGGTAGTAGTGGAGTGGTAATTCAGAATCTGCCGAACCGATTTTGAAATTTCTTTTACCAATAGAAAGCCACATTATTTGGGAGTGTAATAGGCTAATGTAATATTAACCCGAAAAATGATTAACGCGATATCCGACATACACGTGGGCAGAGCCGAGGCCAAAAGCTAGTATATTCTCACTGTCTAGGCTGCTCAATCTTTAAATTGGTGCAGTTACAGATTGAACCGTAACGACTCTAATTTTTCTTGAGTAGGTACCTATTCAAAATCATTTATTAAACTAAGAATTAGGGTACAGTTAAAAATCATAGATCAACACAAACAGACGCCACAGCTTGTACTGGATTGTCAAGGTAAATTAGGTGAAAATACCGAAATCTACTGCCCCCTTGTGTTGATCTATAGATAACTTCCAGTTTCCAAAGTGAGTAGAGCCTTAAGAGAAGAATACGCAAATAAACTATTTTAATTAGTACTCGATTTACTATAACCTATTTAAATGTGTGAAGCGCAGGAAATTCATTACTGAAATGCTTAGTTAAATTAATTAATTATGAAAGTCTGTAACACTTTCCAACTCATTAATTATACTATAATGTATGACTGTTCTATGAAATTTACTCACTTACGCTATGGAAGTCAATGGGATTTAAATTAATAGATATTTTTAACATGAATTGCAATATTAAAACAAAACGTTTTATTTAAATGCCCCTATGTACGAGTATATACGGTACATCTAACAAAATATCATTTTTAAAAATTTTTGTCTGTCTTCCTTTTCATCTATCACGCGATGGACCCGGCACCCGCACGGTGAATCCATGGAACGCTAAGAAATAGGTCTCTTTTAAAATTTTTGTCTGTCTTCCTGTTTGTTCCGGTTAATCTCTGGAACGGCTGGACCGATTGTGATGAGACTTTCACTGATTGGTATAAGTTGTAACTTAGGCTACTTTTTTTAGACTAGCTTCGCCCTGCGGCGTTACCCGCGGTACCACAATGACCACGGGTAACACAAGATCATACTCTGTACACCTATGTACATTCTGCCAAATAAATGATTATTATTATTCTTTTTATAACATTTAAATAACACATTTATTACATTTTTAAATATACATAGAAAAATACATTTACAAAAAAAAAACATAAGACCACCAACATCGGGTACAGGGACCAAGAAACCGGTGATTAGGGCTCCAAAGACAGAAACCTCCTCACTATGCGTGCCGTCATTAGGAGGACTGCCTTCTGCATCAGACTCTTGATCCAGCCGTCTCACGTAAGCCTCTTAAGGTGTTGGTCGAGGCTCTTCGCTATCAATCTGTGAACAGATACAACTATCGGAACAATGATCACCGAATCTACATTTCACATATCGACAATCTCGTGAGATAATCCAAGATAGTAGAGCCACGCTGATTTCAGCGCGAACAGGCCGACTCGACCGGGGCGGTACTACCCTCGCACAGAAAATCAACGTAAAATGAAAACGATCATGCTATCGTGTTTCGTTAGTGAGTGCGAGACCGAAGGCCCAATGATGCAGTAGCATCACTAGCCCACCATGGTGTGGGTCACCATGCTGCATTGTTGCATTGTCTGCATTCGCAGTATATTGACCCCCACTCTTGGATTCTGCTTATGATTTCCATCAGGCAGAGTAGAGTCATGTTGGCATTGCACGTAAAAAAAACATTTGCTTTCCTTTTTCAACTTTCACGAGATTCTTGTCCTGAGGAACGGCGAACTGCTTTTTCTATTTATTATTATTAAGGAGGTTTTGGCTACTACACCACGCTGGACAGACGGCAGTTTTCCTTCCTCTTTGCAGTTATGTTTTCCTGCGTAGTTTGCTCCCTTAATCACTTCTTACGACACCCATGGGATGAATATGGACGTTGACACTCCGTTTTTTCGGTATATCCGTCACGACACTACCCCATATCAATGTAGTAACTATTTAACCTGGTGACCTGTAATACAGATTCTAATAAATCTACATCAGACACCAGTCTCTCACTTTCGTTTTGGGCGCAGGATTTCATAGTTTTTTTAATTTAAAAAGAAAAAAAATGTAATCTAAGTAATTCTGAAGTGTAAAGGCGCGTCTCCACCGAAATTGTTGGCTATTTCAGTGTTTCCAACTATTTGCAACTCTTCAGAAATTCGCAAACTTTTATTTCCATTGTGTCTACACCTAGTCGCCAACAATTTGAAAAACATTCCAACTAAGCGTCTCCTCAGAACCAATAAATATCTGCAACAAGCATATTCTTTTGATGTTTACGGTAAACATCAAACAAAAACAGAAACATTTGTTTACAATTTTTGTTGCCAACACAAGGAAACAAAATAAAAACTTTTGTCATCCACACGTGTTGACAACACAAAAGTTCCCAACTTTTGTTCGGTGGAGACTCGGCTTTATCATCATCATCATCACCCTATCGCAGTCCACTGCTGGACATAGGCCTCTCCAATTGCACGCCACTTAGTTCGATCCTCGGCTACTCGCATCCAGCTTCTGCCAGCCGTCTTGCACAAATCATCACTCCACTTGGCCTGTGGACGTTCTACGCTACGTTTGCCGAGACGCGGTCTCCACTCAAGAACCCGTTTACCCCAACGGTTGTCGGTTCTACGGCAAATATGGCCAGCCCACTGCCACCTAAGCTTACTAATCCTGTGGGCTATGTCGATGACACTGGTTCTCTGCCGGATAACCTCGTTTCTAATACGATCCCTTAGAGAAACACCGAGCATAGCCCTCTCTATAGCACGCTGAGTGACTTTAAACTTGTGGACCAGCCGTATCGTAAGTGTCCACGTTTCGGCTCCGTATGTCATTACTGGTAGGACGCACGCATTGAAGACTTTCGTCTTTAGGCACTGTGGGATCGAAGTTGAGAATTTATAAACAAAGAAAATCCGTGAAAAATGTTTCGAATCTTCATGAAAGTTTTGCAAGTGCAGCAATGTAAAATGTTATATATCTACTTAAACTTGAGGTATAAAAAAAGCGGCGCAAAGTTAAACGTTGAACAAAATGTATAACAAATTCAAAAGTAACATGAAAACGGCCACATCAAACCACAAGCCTCCATTATATACGTTGACCTGTCATGGTACGTAAATCTATACAATAAAAATTCAAGTTATAAAAACAAAATGGATTATGGTTGAAATTCGACCACGGGCCACTCTCTACTCTATCTAGTATCTAATTTTGTAATTAAATTGAATAGGATTCTGTACCTCACGCCTACCTATACTAGAAAGTAATTAAAATATCATATCCATTTCAACTAAAGCTTTACTCTTGCAAAACAAATAGACGATGTTCATAAAAATGGGGCTCTAGTTTTGTTTGAGATTCGAAGCAGTCATTGCTTTTAAACGGTGTTCCATTGATATTTATAAACATTTATATTAATATTATAAATTCGAAAACAACTGTTTTATTGACCGTCTCTTACACTGTCACGGTTTAACCGCTGCACCGATTTCAATTAAATTTGGCATGGAGATATTTTGATTGTTAAGGAAGGCCATAGGCTACTCTTTGTCGCGATAACCAACATACACACGGACGAAGCCGCAGACAACAGCTAGTTCTGTATGTAATCTTGTATCGCCTTATAAGTAGGTACGATAAAAATTGTCTTGTACTTTGTTGTTCCTTGGATATTTATCAAAAACTTTCATATAATTGCACCTCACTTTCATCTTATGCATATGCACATACATTCATCTAATGCATATGCATTTACACAGGAGTACAAATACACCAAGATATAATGCTCTACATAAAAATTCAACTGACAAAAATCATAAGGTGTATTACGGCAGCTGATGATTTCGACCAAGAATTTCGTATTCGCTCCAAGAAATGGATTAAAAGGAACCCAGTATGGGAATGACCTCAGTGGAACTCGTAGTAAGTGAAATAAGAAGAAGCAAGATAATATTGCACAGAGCTCTTCGATGAAATCACGAGTAAGGTTTACTTTAGCTTTACTTTCATTAATACTACAAGGGTTACTAATCCTAATATGGACATATTTCACTCCCAATTACGAAAACCACTAGTTTTGATGTGAACTTTCTGGTGTTAAATGTAGAGAAAGCTTTTGATTTTAAATCATTATTTATTAATTACACGATATACACGATCTCAAAATCAAATCTGGATGTTTAATTTTCATTTCACCCTTTTCTTCAAATCTATTCAATAGTGATTAAGTTGAGATCGTTGATAATATTGTTTTACACTAAGTAAAGGGACTGATTTCTGATGCCTTTAATTATTTATGTTTGTTTTTGGGACAACTGAACCTATACCTGATGGTTCATCCGTAGATGTAATCACTTTGCCATGCTAATCAGTTCATCTTTTATTACGTAACTAATATTAACACCTTACTCTATAATAAAATAAGGATAAGAACCCACTGTGAGTATTTTAATTACATTTATCTGATCTCTCTAAGCATTTTAAGTAGTGTACATTTTTTATGATCTCACAAACTCGGTGATATAACGACCTGTGAAATTAAAAAAGTACCTATGTTTTTTTTTGTAATATACCACTAGCAAAATTGATAGGTTAAACCAACCATAATTTTCAATTAATGAGCCTAATAATAACATCTGAGTAAGTGGAATAACATTCTTTGATAAAGTCTAAGGCTTGCTATACACGATAGAGTATATCTGACAGGTTTACCTGCAAGGTCATACCCGTCATGTTAACTTGAGCTTACTAGAGAACATACATGCAACATACATGATCCGGTTTACTGGTAAAGTTCAACTGTACAGGCTAACCTGTCAGGTACCCCCAACGTATGTGGCTAGCTTAAGTTGGTCTAATGGTCTAATCTAGTAATGATTTGTTGCTAAGTTCTAAGCTTTAGCCCACCGCAACACTGTAAGTAGTTGTAATCTGTAATCTGACTACATGTCAGAATTAATAAATCTTACTAATTCTGCTCAACTGCTGATATTAGATTGACTAATTATTGCACCTATTACCTATTGAAATTACAAAGCTGGTGTGTCCTTAAAAACATTTCTTGACAATATAATCTAAAAAAAAAGAATATTAATAAGCAGATGTCACCGTTTATTTTTTTACCTGAGGTAGGCATGAAGAAAACGAACAAACGCACGCATGCACAAAATGGTATCTATGTAAGTATATGGTACCTATGTTATGTAACTGTGATTAACTTACTTTGTTACGTGTTTCTTACACATTACTTAGTAAATCTAAATCTGATCTTCATTGTGTCTATAGAGTATTATGTTTAAATTTTCTCACTAAAACTATTTACACCACTTAATTAGTTTGCGTTAAATACCCTTCAAAAACTCAAAAAATTCTGCACCGATTGAATTTAAATTAAGACACGACATACTAAACACTTTAAATATTTATTATTGTTTTATCTATTTTATCATCATGAGCCTCACGCAGGATAGTGCTACTGGTTGGGATGGAATACCGTCTACCCTGTTGAGGGTCTGTCACAACACGCTCGTTCCTTTGATAACGAAAATCATTAATATTTCTATCACGAAAGGAGTTTGCCCAGAGCCTTTTAGAGGGGCCCTAGTTCACCCTATACACAAGAGCGGGGCCAGAGACTGTGTCAGCAATTATAGATCCATATCGGTACTCTTAGCTCTCTCCAAAGATATAGAAAAGCTAATCAACGGTAGACTAGTAAATTATCTTAACAGATACAATATTATAGCACCCAACCAGTATGGATTAAAAAAGGTATCTCTACCGAAGACGCAGTTATTGATCTAACTCAGTATGTACCAAAAAAACTTGAAGAGCAACAAAATTGCGTCAGTATTTTCTTGGATCTACTGAAGGCTTATAGGAATGAAGCTGTACCAGAATTTGTAATCACGGCCTATACGTGCTTCGATCTCAGATCTTGCTTATGTACGACGAGTACCCGTGTTGATCACACGTAATACCTGGGTGTAGTGATTGGCGACGGACTCAAAATGGTATAAGCATATAGATAACACTGCTTCAAAAGTTAGAAGACTAATCTATATTATTAAATCTCTGAGACGTTGCGCAGATATTGACGTACTAAAATCTATCTTACACTTTGTCAGTCCGTTATCAGCTATTGCATCCCGGTATGGGGAGGAGCTGCTAAAACAAAGTTTATTACAGTGGAGCAAGCACAAAGGGCGGTTACGGTGATGCTCGGAAGAGCATATAGATTCCCATCTACTAGGCTATATGTGGACTGCAAATTGATTACTGTAAGACAGCTCTTTATCCTTCGTGCAGCTCTCAGAACGCACAAGAAAATCTATGTCCAACAGTACGCCATAGAACTGCATTTGCCAGGCACCAGCTTTACGTTCAAAGCACAGATAGTTGGGTTGAATCACCATGACGCTAAAGTTAGAGTACAAAGTTGGCTTACAGTAGAGTACAAGATCAGGACTACGCTCAAACAGAGGAACTACTATGCCACCGGCAGTAGGAGTAGTCAGATATATACAACATATCAAACACCATAAAACACCATCATCCAAACGGTTATGCATCGCAACACATACTTAAACATACACACCCTATCACACACATACACACATATACACACTCACATACACACTGCCACACATACACACTCAAATACACACCTTAATTCTAACATACACAACCACTCACATATTTACCCTTATACATTAAATCCTATCTTGAATCCCTTAGTGTTCTTCTTTATTGATTTAAAACTTTGACTTGTAATCTGTAATATCAACGACCACCTTAATGATAAAGCACTACAATAAAGTTTTAAAAACATTGTCAAAGAATTTTTGTATCAATAAAGAATTTATTTATTACTAGCTGTGCCAGCTACTTCGTACACGTGACATTTGGATTTTCAAGTTATTTTTAGTTTTTTAACGTTTAAACCTTCCCTAGACTACGACAAACATTTCATACCCTAAATCAGCTAAATCGACCCAGCCGTTCTCGAGTTTTAGCGAGACCAACGAACAGCAATTGATTTTTATATGTAAGATTATTTATTATTTTTGTGTCCGTTTTGTTTCTCAGCTGATCATATAAAGCAACAGTAATGTGCCAAAGCAAAGCGAGGCACGGAAGTACTATCACTTAATGAGTCAATTCATACCTATTTGTAAAATGACATAAGAACTGTAACAATGTTTTACTGTAACTGTGACTTTTAAACGAACATCAAACACGATTACACGAAAAGCAAAAATCTTTTATCTACTCGACAAAATGACTTATAGTACACTTACTTACTTACTTTTATAGTATAAATATGAATAATATAAGTATTAATGTTAGTTCAGTTCAGTTTCATTATACGAGAAGTATACGCTGGGATGTTTTCAGTCCGCTTTGGATAACATATTTGCTTGTTAAAATGAACAAAAAAGTTAAGCCTCGCCCATGTTTTGATAAATATGTGACGTTTTGTGTTTAAAAACATAAAACTGTGTCGCAGGAGACCCGGCTAATACAAATGTTTGCTTATACGTTTACAAGTCATTGAATTCAGTTTCGTTAGTTGTCATATCCTACTAATATTATAAACGCGAAAGTTTGTAAGTATGGATGGATGGACGGATGTTTGTTACTCTTTTACGCAAAAACTACTGACCGGATTTGGATGAAACTTTACAGTAATATAGCTTATATATCAGAATAACACATAAGCTACTATTTGCCGCGATATAACCGACATACAAGCGGGCGGAGCCGCGGGCAACAACTAGTACAGACATAATTACAAAAAATAAGGATTTTCTCTTTCTCTATATTATCATCGTTTACAGCATGCAGTTAAACATGACGTCATTTGTCATAGTACAGTCAGCTGCGGCGATGAGTGAGCGAAAAGTCGCGAGTATCGCGCTACATAGTCGGCATTGTATTCCCGATCAAACTAATTAATCGATAGATCGACAGATAGATTGCCCGGTAGCGTTTCCGGTGAAGGTTGCTCAATATTCACCCGTCCGATTTGTATGCGATACAGCATTTGAAACGTTTTGATTAACGATAGAAAATAATTGGACAAACAGAATTGGTTACCTATCCGTTTAGAAGGCGATATGCAAAAAAACTTAATTACTACTAAAATGTGTATAATGTACATTTAATTCAGACGTATAATTATGTATAGTATGTAGTATGTAGCAATTAATACCAGTAAATTATTAAGGTTGTTTTTAATCGTGAACGCAAATATTTGTGTAAGATTTGACCAAATTTAAGTTAAAATTACAGAGAAAGACAAATATGAAACATGCAGGATTTTGACTCATTTTTACGATTAGTTCAGATTTAACTAAATTAAAAAACAATTGTTTGGGTTTTATATTTAATAACAATAACACTTTTAATATAATTTTATGTTCTCAAATAAAATCTTAGACGTCGTTTTGAGTGCCCTAAGAAGTATTCTGATTTTGTATAAATAATAGTTTTTTTAGGTACTCTATACTAGAGAATTTAAAAAATGATATTTTTATGAGGTTGTTAGCAATTTTGTTTTTAAAAAATATGAGATGTCTTTAGACAAGGTGCAATAAATTAAAAAAAACATTAAAATGTATTTAAAATTAACTTAAAGATCGTTTATCTTACACACTTAGATAATCACTTTGAAAACGTTCTTCATATTTTAAAATGATTAAAATATAAAGTGTTAAATGTAGAAGGTTGTAAAGACGTTAAAATTTAAAAAAAGTATAAGAAATTTTTCTTTGGTGTATGTTAGACTTAATACAACTTTTTGAGTAAGAAAAAATTTATATTGTCGTTAGTAATTTTTAGTCTAATATATGTCGTTTGTAGATGATCATCTAAAACAAACTGTCTGTGTCAGTTTTACATCATAACAAATGATTTATATATAAATATATTTATATATACACATATTTTTAGTCTTAAATAGATGTTTCATATTTTTATAGCCTTGATAATTCCATTTGCAAACTAACAGTGTACGAAAAAATTGAGTAACATAAAAGTCATAAAAGTCGAATAAATTTTCTTTCAAACACAATACAGCCACAGGAATGTTTTTACGTCAACGTTATACCAAGAGGTATTTGATCAGGTGCTTTAATAAATCTAATTAACATTTAAATGGTGATCACGCATAATAATCAGGTAGTTTTGTAAACTGAGACGATGCTCCTTAATTAGTAGACAAAAGCAACAATGTATTAATGGAGACTTAAGTCGGTTAACGTATTCATATACACGGGTAGATAAATAAACTGGGTAGCACTTGTTCACATCGAGAGGTACGTATGTCGCAAGGCTTGCTTACTACTTATGCCGTCCTCTGCAGAGGTATACCTACCGCTATACCGTTTACTCTAGGATGCCGAAAGTGTCCTCATTATGTAAACTGTAACACGCGTTAAATTGGAGTTTGCCGCAAGATGATATAGCTCTTATAAATTGGATTTAATTAATTTTAGAGACCCTTATTTCTAACTCACACTTTTTTTATTATTATTCTTATTAAAAGAACGTTATGAAATAAAAGACAATTAAATACTGTGTGAGACTGAACTGTATAAGATGAAGAAAAAAATAAAATGATAATATAAAAATGTAAGAAATGCTTTAAAAATATTCCCCTAATGGTAGATATTTTTTCTACTATAAGCCTTTGAATTAACATAAAATGTTATAAAACTGGAAACTTAAGACTTAAAATGTAGACCAGCATGTTCGAAAACATAAAATGAGTTAAACTAACAGCGCTATTAGTGCTAACATAGTACAAAAGTAAGTAGGTATTTAGCAAGAAATCAATAAAAGTAAAAGTCGAAAAGGCATAGGAAGATTGTTAGGCTTTTTCAATTATGGAGTTTAGAATACACCTTTAGTAATATTTTAAAAGCGAGTACGATGGATTGACGATTTGAAGAAAATGGCTTGCAGCGGATGAATGCGGACTGCCCAAGACCGGGATGGAGGCGACCTTCGTTCAGCGGTGGACGGCGATTGGTTGATTGTCGTTTGTTTTGAGTAGCTCATAATCTATCGAATTGGCCTGCAATAAGAGAGGCCTATGTTCATCACTGGACTGCGAAAGCCTGATGATGATGAACAAGATTGAATGCAAAGAGAAATATAATACGTTTCATTAGCATCATCATCAACAACCTTTAACATAGGCCTCTCCTTAGAAAGGAGGTTTTGGCCTGCTATGGCAAGCCGGCCAAACCAGGTTAGTATATAATAAAATTTAAAAAAAAACGCTGGTGATGTTTCTAAATAGTTAATCTATGGAACACACATATAGTAGATCCAAGGTAGTAGAGCCACGCTGATTTCAGCACGAACGGGCCGGCCCAACAGGGGCGGTACTACCCTCGCACAGAAGATCACCGGTAAAATGGCAGCGTTCGTGCTGTCGTGTTTCGTCGGTGAGTGCGAGACCGGAGCTCGCGGAGGCCCAATGATGCAGAAGCATCACTAGGCCGCCATGGCACACCACCAACAGGTCACCTTGCTGCATTGTTGCATTGTCTGCATTCGCAATGAGTATGGATCTTGGATTCTGCTAATTCTTTCCATCAGGCAGAGTAGAGTCATTTTGGCAGGGCCATATAAAAAAATTGAAAGAAATACATAATATATATATTTATAATTTCATAAAAATCCTGCTTACATTTACTAAGACTTCATAAGGAATTACTAAATTGTCTTTAAGACTACCTACACTATACACTTAGATTAAAAAACCGTCTAGACTTGAGTTTTGCAAAGAGGTATAAGCGTTTCCTATCACATTTATCAGATAAAACCCAGCCATATAAAAACTTGTTCGATACATAAAAGTAAAGAAATAAACCATTTACGTTAAGTAATTTTTATAACATTTTTAATCGTTACAGCAAAGATAAAATTAGGCGAATTACAAATTAATTACATTATTAATTTTGTTATGTTAATTAGATGCTGAGGACACGAGTAAAGTTTATACTTATACTAAAATATCTAATAAAATTTTATCATATTTTAAGTATTTGAAATTAATGTGTAAAATTAAATTTACTGTTTCCTTAATTAAAATAGAATACTGCAAGATTTAGTATATTTTATTCCGTTAAACTTAGTCCATATTTGCATAGGAACAAGTAGATTAATAAATGAATAAAAGGTACACGAAACGTATAGTTCATTACATTTATTTTAATAGTTACAGACCAGGACCCTTGGTTCAAGATCTTTACTACCTGTTTTATTGCGTAATATTTTTCTTTTTAAATATTAGAAATCTGATCTCAAATTATACTACCTTTTTCACACTGCTTTGCCTGCATGTATGTATCTGACGTCGTGTTTTTTTTTCATGGCGTATCATACTCACAAATTGGCTTTCTATTGGTAAAATAATTTATAAAATTGACCTGAATTGACAACAACCTCACAAACTATACCTTTCTATAATATTAGTGGAGATATATTCATCGTATACCATGGCACAAGTAAATATATATTATGTATTTACAATTATGTCCGAATACTATTAACTCGGTACAAACATTTTGTATCACTAAATCCAGATATTCCAATGAATGAAACTCGCAAGGTGATCTTTTAAGCGGTCCCATTTTCTTTTCGTATTGCCTTTCTTCATTCCTTAATGTTGTGAATACTGTATAAAAAGCTACGTTTATAATATATTATTAAAGCTTACTTCCGTTGTAAATGCAGTCTGAACCGACTATTAAGCCTTCGCAAATCGAGCACATTGAATATGCAACGACGTTGGAATACAGGATACCGCATTATGTTTGCCAAGCATCCCTTCCAACGGAATTTATAGCAAAAACTTGCGTAAGCCCTATTTTGTGTAAGTATCTACTACTCGTACATCTATAAAAACACTAACTTTCCATCATTCTTTGAAATACAAAAAAAAATTGAGGTTACGTAATGTAAGCTCAACTAAAAGTTTAGCAAGAAATAAATTTTAACATTTTTAACTAAGTAGTTGGAGTAAGTACGCAGCAGTATACTTACGATAATTGCAATAGGATACTACTACAAACATGTCGTTTGGATTAAAGAATCCATGTACTCTAACTAAAGAGTTAAGAGTAGCAAATATTGCACTATTGGTTTTTTCTTCGTACTTTCTATTTTTGTATACTAATTGAATGTACTCATGACGGAGAGTGAGAAGAGACCGCATACTTATATACGCTTTTGTCTTCTTTGTTTTTTTAGTAGCCTATTCTAAAAAAAAAACATATACCGAGTCCTTTCTCATTAATACTATAACTATTTTAGGCGATATCAGTTATAATTGTGTGTAAAAATGTCTCATGAACATGTACAATACATTTTTGTCCAACAAATTTTTACTGAATTACAAAAAGAATATGCGTGAATGTCACATTTTGAAGATACCTTACTAAATGCGCCATGCAACGTGCATGAATTTCGCATTCTTAGTGATGTTTATGTAAGTACATATTTAATGTCAATAAAGACTACAAAACAAACGATAAGAACCAGCAATTGATGTTTGAAATTTTATGCTAGTCAATGTGCATAAACACAACTATGGTCACATTGTGTAGCTAATACTCGTACAATAACAGTAGTACACATTTAATTTATTAATAGAAAGGATATGTGTTTATCGGCCAGACTACTTTGTATTTACTGATTATTGGTTTTAAAGCAGAATAGTCGTTGTAACTTATTTTTTGCTGTATATTGAGCATTGGTTAATCCATCCTCTATCAAAATTTTTATAAAAACTGGTTATTTACTAAGAGTACTCTAATGTTTTCTTTCTTTGAGTTATTTGTACAAATATTTTAATATAAATGGTAGCTTTAACAAATACATATATATTTTATTTAAAAACTTGCTTTTTTATTGCGAATAAAGTAGTTAGGCAAGTAAAGTTTCTTGATGACTAAAAACTCCTGACAGTTTTTTTTCAAATTTTATTTCTTATTTTTACTTAAATTTTCAAATCACAAAATATTGCAAAGAAATTCAAAAGACTATTTAATTCAATAAGTAAGGTCCCTTAGGCAACCACACCCATTGCGTTTTGAGGACCTTGCCACCTTCCGTTTTACAGAGGCACGTGGAATACTTTGCGATACACACTAAGCCCTGGTTGTTCTAATGCAACGCGATCATGATTGAATATATAGCACCAACAAAAGTACAACTCTGATGCTCGTAGAAATTAGGCTAATCCTTAATTCTGTCAAATTAGGAACTCTAATGGCAAGCGATTACCAATTAAATACATAAATAATAAACACATGAGGTGAACATTTTATAGATCTTGTGTAAGATCTTAAGTACTAAAAGAATAAAAGATGCAAGGTGCACGCAAACGATACGATTCTCAGAATAATGTTACTTGATCCCAGACAACTGTATAAGAAAATCGTTTTGCCCAGTTTGTGTAAAATGAATGCATTTATTGAGTGTCCTGCGGAGTAACCTTTAACAATTGTTTATCGAGCAAAGTATAGAAGACATAAAGTGCATATTATATACTGACTGTTCCTACTTGTAAATTTGTGTGTTGGTAAATATTTTTAAAAGACTTGATACGCACACATAGAAGTATACAATAGTATCGAAATTCGGTAATTCTAAGACAAAAAAATATTACATATATTCGTATTTCGCTGAGTGGTCTAAACCACTGCAGACTGTTATACATTGGCATAATTTGACACGTTTTAGGAAATAAGTATGGCATATACAATAACTGGCTTTATGTTTAAGACAAGTCAGGTTTTCTGTTCTAAGATCATTACTTTATTCGCACTAACAAAGTAGTTATAAAAACTAATTTTATTTAATATTACCTAAATATAGTCCACTCGTTTAGTTAAGTGTCAGTGCACCCGCACGCAATTGTGGTTATTGTTGTAAAATACGAATATATTAATTCATACAATGGCGTAAACTGAAAAAGCACACTTGCTTGTGGGTGTACGCCGCAGGCGGGCCCTACAGTACTGTGGCAGCTTGTCGCACGTGCGACGGCGGCGCGATTAAATTGACCATATCCAAGCGAATGGACTATACCTGTATGTACTTTTATTCCCTTTTAATTTCTAAAGCCTACTGCGGGTGATGATAACGCAACAATGCATCATGGTGACACGCACTATCACTAGATTTTAAACTTGAAGTTTCAAATGGTGCCATTTAAACAGATACAAATATTTATTCTTGTAGGAATCCTGGAAGTTTTTGACTTGTTTAAAAGGTCATTAAATAGGGTATTGACTGAAAATTATAAGTTTAAAAAAATAACCAGAAAAACTTGTCATTTTTCAATGCAATGATTTCTTAGTCCTGAAAACATTGAATACAGTTTTGATAGTTACCTCCACTTGCCTTCACCCTCATTTTTCATTCATCATTACTTGATTTAATTATTTGTTATGGGGCAAAAGAATAGTTCTGAACCAATCTGCCCTGTTTTGGATGGAAAGTATTCTTGAAAAGAAGGAGAAAAGAAATGTCAATTTAGATTAACAATATGATGAAATTCATAACATTTAGCAATGTATGTATGTATGCTTGTATGTTCGGGTGGAATCTTGCAACTCAATTTTGCTTCAACCGATTTTGCTGAAATTTTGCAACCATGTGTATACAGCGTGACAGTACAATATTATAATGACATAGGGCTGATCTGATGCTGAAGCTGGAAGGTAGCCATAGGAAATCTGTAAAGAAACGTCGCAACATCATCGAGTTTGGACTCGTGTCATTCGTCACGAGGCATTCCAGTAAAAGCTTGTTTTAAAAAGCTTTTTAATTTAATTTATTTACAATGTACCTACTTATAACAGTTTTATCAAAAATAACAAGTACATTGGTCTTACCTGAATCAAAGAAAAGGAAAAACATCAATTTGCCTATTGCCTAAAAGCTTTGCATATGTCTGAAAGTATTATTAGTATTGATTTTTTCTTGGAAAACATTATTTTGTTCCCACATAATCGTAATAGAATAGGCAATTAACCACGGAAGCAGATAAAAAGTGGTATCATTATCACAAACTGACTTCACAGATACACAGATAGTGGTTTATTTGAAACCACAAAATAACAATTATTCATTATATTATCCATGCAAATAAATATAAATGGTAAGCATTCATTTTATCACAATAGTCTACTTTTGGATTTTAACAACATTTAGTGCCTAAATTGTTCTACAAAATGAGTGAATTCATCGTGTCACGAAGAGAGTTTTGCATTTTTTTTCATTAGGCGTGGTAAAAAAACAGAAGACATTCAACGTTACTTAGAAGAACACCATTATCTATCATCTTTGAACAGTCGAAAAGTCTTGAAAAGTATACAAAAACACCTGTTGTCACAATTTAAAGCTCGTTGGAACAAAGCAAGACGCATTAGAGATCGTTTTATAACTAAAAATTCAGCATGGTTGGACGGTGAGTTTAAGGTAGAACTTGACGAAAATACGAAAATGGAACCATCAGTTCATGAAGAACGCGAGCAACAATCCAAATCATACAAAGACCATTTACGGCAATCGGAGAAACGGAATGATATCGAGTTAGCTCAAGAATCTATCACAGAATATGTTCAAAACGCATATGTGCAAGGATTGGGATCTGAAGGTAAGCCGGACTAAGCTTCGTTTGTTGCCAAGACGTTACCTTTATTATTACAAGACGTTACTTACTGAATAAACAATATATAAAATATAAATCTGCTCCGCCCAAAAAAAGATCAATACTCAATCCAAACTTCATCATTGTATTAACAGTAGCTATTTTATCGATTGGACATACCAAAACTAAAAACGGAATCATACAATCAGTTTGATAGCTTTCAATTTGAATCCGAATTATTAATACCTGTTTCGCTCCATACCCATGATATTTACCGTATTTTCGTTTTTTTAATCATTTCACAGACAATTTAACACTAAAATTTTCATTTTAATACAGAAGCAAAATAAAGTGGCGTTTAAACCACCTCATATCCATAATTCTTGCGTATCTTGAAACAATTGTAAAGAAATTGTTGTTGCGTGAAATTCTTTGCAATCATAAAACGCAATGGTGTCGATATTATTTAACATTGTAGTTGTCTATAACAAAAAAAAAACTATAACCGGTTCTTGTAAAAGTTCCATGTTTAAACATTTAAATACTACTTTTGATTTTTTTTCTAAAATGCCTAACGTCAACATGTTTGAATCGTTTGAGTTGTATGTGTAGGACTATATTTTTAATCCGACTACGACAAAAAGGAAGGCTAATATTTTTAGTAGCTTATGTATTTTTGTATGTTTTACCGTACCTAGAGCCTAAAGTACTAGGGTGATTTTAATGAATAAGGTGTCAATAGATTTGTAATAATGGCCCGTCTGACATAGGCTATTTATATTTTATCAAAAGTTGTAGTCAGAGCAAGATCTACAATAAAATATTCAGTCAGTTAGTTATCCAAAAATAAAATTTTAAATTGTTTGATATAAAAAAAAATTAAACAGTATCAATACAGCACAAGTTTTTATATTAAAACTGTCAAATTAAATTTAAATTGATTGAAACCCTAGAAATAATCGAACCAGAAAAAAAAAACTACTTTAATATAATCATTACCATCAGCCTATCTTGGTCATGAAAATATATTTTGACGTAGGTACTATCCTTTTATTCATCTAATTTCTTACAAAAAGTAACACCAATTTCGATTAATACACACAATATCAAAACTTACGAAACGGTGGTAATTTTCTCCAGAGTGACAATATTAACAGCGATCAGATCACGGGTAGACATTTGCCATAAATGTTTCATATCGGGGCGACGCGTTCATCTCACATCATTTTGCATGTTTATGTTTATACAACGTCTGCGCCTGCGCAGCTGTACTGACGACCAACCTGAGTTTGTTTATATAATTAAACTAACATAGCAAAAAATATTAATTCCTTGAATGCATGAATATATGTTAAAAGTTTTTTTTATAAACTCATATAAATATAGAGATAGCAACACTCATTACTGACTTTTATGGTTATTATCGCATCTAGCTGGTTTACCTGTTTCCAGGAAGTATAATTGCTGAGATTATGATAGATCAATCACCTAAAATGTATTGAATGTCAGTCTCTATTTAAAACTTCAGAATTATAGTAATTAAATTTACAATTTTAAAGTGAGAATTTAGTCTTGGATTTGGCTTTCAGTACGAGAATTGTTAGATCACAATCCTAGAATCAGAATTATGATCGAGCAATTCTCATCAAAGCGTAATCAAACCCCTAAAAATAAACTATTTACTTGCAACAGGCAAGATACTCGTTTATTGCTCATTATAATATCGATTTTATTACATATAACGAAAATCGGAAAGAAATACATTATTTACTGACGGCATTTCTAATAATTATGATCTTGTCAAACTAAAATTGCGTGGTAAATAATTTAACAGTACTATTATTTATAGTACTTGTACTGTAACGGAAATACTGTTTTCACCCCTTATGATAATTTTTTTCATGTGGTAACAAAATTGTTTTTACATTTTGATAATCGAAAAGTAAGTTTAACCACAGTTATCTACAAGATAAGTGGCAACATAATTTGCATTAGTGACGGAACTAATTAAATAAACAAACTGTCTAGTTTAGATCGTTATACATTAACAAATAGATAAAATGAGGCCGTAAAAGCCTAAAAAACTGTCAGCCAATAAATAATGCGAGGGGCAGGCCGTGTGCCGCGTCGGAGTCAACGCCAGTCAATACATTCTAATCAGTGATTTATTGCCACTAATCCTCAGCTCAGCACAAATAAGCTATCTTGTCGATTTAATGTTGTATCAGCTCAGGCGTGAAACTCCCGCGCACCACTAAGTGGTCCTTCCAGTTTCCACTCGAAATATTTTAATAAGGCCTCCTCACTGCTCACGCACCCTAATAAAAACACACACACGCACTCACCGACACCAACAATCTCCTTTAAAACCTTTACTCGTTTGAATCCAATTTATTTATAATAGTAGCGACACTAAGAATCTACATTTTTGCTCTAAACGGTGTTAATTTATTGACCGTGGGCAGATAATATCACTTTTTTTCTACCATTATTAAAGCGATTACACGAGAAATTATACGTCGTAGTCGAGGCCCGAGCTCGATCAGAATTAGCTTGCCTAACCAAAACGTTTCTTATCTGTCTTCTAATAAGCATTACTTTTCTTTAATTTTAGTATGAAAGCTTGATAAAACTTGCGTTGACGAAATCGCCTTATTGACTCGCCAATAAAAAGTGTTAAGTTATGGACAAGTTATGCCACTTGCATTAATTTCGATGCTTAACCTGATAAACAAATTATAGTATATTAAGTTAATAGCTTAATTTATAATTGAATGTGGTACGATGTGTTCATAAGAAAGCATTGTTACGATCGGCCTTTAACATATCTGGCTGGTGTTAACGACAAATTGCGTGGATAAATATATGTATCTATACGTGTCGAGAGATCGAATCTTTTATGCTTCAGAAACATTTTAATTTTGTATTTATACCCCTGACGGATCCAGTTTGCCGCCTATAAAAATTTATTTTTACATCACAATGTCTGATTTTTTAAATTGTATTTCTTAATCTTATTAAAAAGTTATTTATTTTATTGCTAGATTTACACCTTCTTATTTGAAGTGTGAGGAAGGGTTTGATGAGAGCGCCATTGATAAAAGCCGTTAGTTTATACAAAAATAGTGAATGGATTTTCTGGTACCGTTCGCAGAGTGACATATAATACTCGTATTTATGCAGCTCCTTAGATTTGTCGTGCCTCGTAATTAAGGTAATTGGTTAGACTGACTTGCATTATAATGATACAGGGACGTAATGAGAGCGACCAGAGTCGCACCGCGTGTTAACGTGGAATCACATAATGTTTTGCCCAAGGCATTTCAAACACTCTCACGACGTGAAAATTGAGTTACATAAACCAGGCGATAAACTACATAAAATGACTCGAGTTATGTGTATTGATGGCTTAATTTCGGAAACATTTCTAAAACACTATACACAAATCGTAACACTGTTTAATGGTTTAATTAATTCCACTCTTGATTAGCATTTTATATTTATTCATATACCGATAAACCTGATAAAATACTGTTTGTTCTGATTATGAATATATTATTTCAGAGAAATGCTTATGAACGAAGCGATGTGGGAGCAGTGGAGTAATACAATAAAATGCCTTTATTGTATATTCGCGTATTATTGAACAAACGCACAGCATGTATTCCTTGGACGTAATACGTTTGTACTGTTTTACTACCGTTTATTTATAATGCAAAAAACTAAAAGTATGTAAAACATCTTTTTAACACAAAAAATGTGTTCATTTTAATGCGCGAAATTTATGAATTTTATTTAAAAACCCGCCAATTGCGAGTCGGCCTCGCGCACGAAGGGTTCCGTACCATTATCTATAAAAACGAAAAAAAACGTGTTTGTTGTACGAGAGCTTGAATATTAATTTTATTCTTTTTTTCAGTATTTGTTGTTATAGCGGCAACAAAAATACATTATCCCACCAAAAACATTTTCATGTAAAATGTTGCCAAGACGACTGCATATGGCTTACCCTGTGAAAAAGATATCAGATCTCATGTAGAGCCAGGGTTCTGTATCTACACGCCCTAACTCTACCAACCCTAACTTCATAAACTCTACATCTCAGTAAAAAATTTGAATAACTAATATTCAAATTTTTTATTGCCTACTAGTTGTTAACGGGGCGCGTGGAATTAAACAAAAAAAAATCGTAACCCTATATTTCCAGAATGAAGATAGCCTAAATTATTTGCCTATGAGAGATACTACGGTCGAAAGTGGTTCACTGATTTAAAAACATTTGCTAGATCAAAACAGACTGACACAAAAAGTTTTAAAATACTTATGTTGATGTATTTTCCATAGGGCATACTTATACTTTCATAGGCATTTAGTGAAAAACTGTTCATTTGAAATTACAAACAGATACTTCAATGAGATTTATTTGTATAGGTAATATGTACATACCTCCATACGAACGAATTAAATCATGTTGGTTTTAAGATACCGCTTAGAAATTAATTGTTCTACAATTACACAGAGAGATACTTTTTTCATTATTCTCGGTCCATTTTAAACGTAAATGTGAAATGTAATTATATATGATATTATTGCACTAAAGGGTTTTTTTCTTTACACTTAGCAATGTGCACTTGGAGTACCATTTACTCCATCACCATCGAAGCGCGTTAAATAACCAATCAGGTTATTCCACACACGGCGAGAAGTCATTTATCCTTCTTTTTATCACACTAGTAATATTATAAAAGCGAAAGTTTATGAGTGTGTTTGTACGTTTGTTATTTCTTCACATGCTTTGCTTTTAAACACGCATTAACACCAAATAATCACTTTTAATAGTATGAAATACTACCTATTCGAAAAAACAAGCGAAAACGGTGCGAAAAATAAATATATATTACAATAGGAATGTAACAGTATGATGATATTATGAATTGAAACGATTAAGATAATTTAAGAGCGAGTAATATTTAACGAAAATATATGTGGATAGAGATACATAACAAATACATACAGTCCATCCAATGAATATTATTACTTCATTAGTTGTAGTATGGTGTTTGTTTTCTATGAATTCTAGTCGTATAATTAAGTATAACACCTACTTACACATATGTTCTTAAATTTATTAAAAAATATTTTAATAAAATGAAATGGCATGTCGTTTCCGTTTCCGATAGCAGTTATCCGAATAACGCTATTCTTCTACACATAAACTACGTTAACTTAATGTAATAGATACAAGTTAACAGTTTTTTGTTGGTTATAAACGTGCATTTATTATCTAACTAGCTATTATATCGAAACCGTTAAAATACTTAAGTTTTTCTCGTACTATTGAATTGAACCTACATTATGATTTATGTGTTTAACGTCTTAATCCTTTTAAGTGAAATGTATTATTAATGGATTCAGCGGAACATACCTGTTTTACAACTACAACATACGCTTGTAATACCCGTTCATTCTCTTAAAATACTCTGCCCAGTCGATTGTTAATGCGACATTGAAATACTTCAACTCGTTATTAACACAAATGGTGAATGGTCTTAACATAATTTTATTTATGTTCAATTATGGCCGTAATTAAAAAGAACTATAAACATAATAAACACGAAGTTTTGTTGGATTCTTATACTCTTTTATAAGTATGATAGAATAAAGCAAACTCTATTTCAGAACAAACTATATTTTTAAGAGAATAGACGAAAGTGTACAAATGATAGCTTTAAAGTGTAAAATAATCTCTTACAGACAATCTTTGAATATAGAATTCGACTGTAATTATACGAATACATAGCTATTTCAACAAGAATTGGAAAATATCACAAAATTGCATGTAAGTTTAGTTACAAATTGCGTCTGGGTACAAACAATAATATGTTAATAACCACGTATGAAATAATATTCTAAACTGTAGCCAAGACTGTTAATTAAAATGAATGGAACAAAAATAACTGCTCTTTTGGGTCAATCTAAAATTTTCAAAAACTTTGGGCTGCTGAAAACTATCAGTAGTGTTTCTGTTTTTACGTCAAATTGCCATTACTCTATGAAAAGAGATCATTGAAGGCATATGCATCGTGATATCGTTATAAAGCAAGCTAACTCCTAGTATGAGTGTCATTATTATTTTATGCCCTTACCATCCTCCTATGCTTATTTCAATTTTAGACAAATAATATTTTACATAGTTCCAACCAACTTTTCTATGGTTTTTCCTTATCCTTGTATGCGTTAATTGCCATATATAAGCTATAAATAATGTAATACCTTTAAAAGAGCCATTCTTCTATATATAAAATATAACCTGAATCTCGGATACGGCTTCAACGATTTTCATGAAATACAGAATACAGGAGATTTTGGGGGCGATAAATTGATCTAGCAAGGATTCATTTTTAGAAGATTTACCAAAAACCCCTAGCAAAGCTCGGTCATCCAGATAATATATTTGTAAATGAGACAATATTGTAAATCTAAAATTGATTTCTTTACAGTACCTGTATCGCCATCATCATCAGGCGGGGGTGCAGGCGGCGGGTCCGGTACTCCACTGTATCCTGGCGCAGCATCCCACCCTCTTTCATCTTTGCTGTCGCAACAGAGGCTACTGGAACTCTCCCGCTTCGGGCTCAGGCACTACGACATCGCGCATCATGTGCTGTCACAGCAAGGTGCTGTAACTAAGTTGCTTGGTAAGCAATTAATCTAGTATAAGTTTCTTGTCAATGGAAATGTTGTCAAATATTTGGTTTTGTCAATACCCGTCACCGTATAATTATGATCATAGTGGAATGTAACCTAACGATTTAAAATTCGAGAATGTGTACTTGCTTTAATTTTTTCATATATTGAAACATAGAAATATTTTAGAAAGATACTCTAAACGATTGTTTCTTAGTGGTTATAGTGTACCAATTTGTTTCGTCAAAAACGGTATCATGATTTTGTTGAATAACACTTATTAATGCTACAGTACATAGTATTTTTTTTGTTTATTATGCCTTTACTCCTAAACTACATGAGCGATTGTCATGACATGTTATATACACCCTGTGTTTACAGAAATATAAAAAACAACATTGAGTATCCTTTATCCCGAAAACATATTGTTTCCAAGAGTTCTGATATGTAAAAAAACTTTAATATTCAGAGCCACAGGCTACAGACCAGCTTTTACATATCTCTGATTAAAAATATAATTAACATAAGAAATCCGATAACAATAAAGAATAAGTACACTAGTGAAAATAACAAAACTTGTAAGAATTTCGTATACTTATTTCAGTTCTCGTTTACCTGATACTAAAGTAGTTTCTAATATCAATTACACGTTCACATCAATTAAATTGACTGAACTGTCCAAATAGTTATGGAAGTAGCACAAATAGAAAATTTACCTTATCACGCTTAGTTTAAAGTTGATATCGCATAGTCATTGTTCTGAGAAAAGTCGATTATGCTTGAAGGAAGATAATTATAATTGATAAAGCGAACTTATGCCTAGTGGGTATCTGTTTCTCTATAATTAGTGTAGTGTGTGTATGTATTATTTATAGGGCATGTCGTCGGCGCTCTTCAGTGTCGTATTGATTTATACAACATTTATTCCTCGAGGCCTTATTGGAAGCAACTAAGTTATTTGCGATAATTACTTCACCCGCCCGGTTCTAATGATCAATAGACGGTGCATTGTTACACTTGAGAGCTTTTCGAATTGCTTAGAACTTTTGTTACGAATGGGCTTCGGTAAATATGTGACTGGCATGACTGCAATTTTATTCATTTAGCAAATTGGTATTTCATGCAATCAACTTATAGAATTATAATAATATATAAAACGATGGTGGAAAAGAAATATTTGTGTATCTTCTTGGTGTAAATGTCATTAAATATAACAAAAACGTATTTTTATATTGTACAGAATATCATATACAGAATTGAATTGAACTTTACTAAGCACTAATTACAATTAAATAACACGGCAATCGCATGAAGAACCTGTACCTGTAACCTTCGGATGATGAAAAAAATTATGTCTAATAAGTAGCTTGTGGTGTAAAAGACTTTTAGTAAAATACAATTTCATTTTCTTTAAAACAAAATAATAATTACACATGTAACTACTCTCATACAACATAACATGGTCAAAATAATGAGATAAATAATAAATATTTTGGACATAGATGTCCAATGTGTTAGAACACACAACGCCATCTAGTCCCAAGCTAAGCAGAGCTTGTGTTATGGGTACTAGACAACTGATACAAATACATAACTATATATTTTTTTTGTAAATACATACATATTATACATAGAAAACACTCAAATTACGAAACAAATATTTTCAGATCATACAAACACTTGTCCGACCGGGGAATCGAACCCGAGACCTCAAGCACAGCAGTCGCACAGGCTACCACTACGCCACCGAGGCAGTCAAAAGACTAAAATTAATTTAGCAAAGAATACTGCCAGCACCGCAATTCGAAAATACACATTTACCATAATAATTATTGTTTAACAGAAGCAGATAACATTTCTTACCAAAATCGCTTGAAAGAAAATTAACATAAAATATCACAACGCGTACAACCTGTAATTAACACTATAAATGCTATCGGATTGTCCAATGACAAGTAAGCAGTTGTAAAACGACGGATGCGGTCCATGTTTAACTCGAATATAATAACAGGGTTAAAGCAAAAATCTCAATCGCAATTAATCATCGATAAGGATAAAGCATCAATAGAATCCGGCGCGACGAAAGCTGCTATTGACGAAAGCTTAGATCCTAATCGATTCATAAAACTTGCAGAGTGTTAATTATAAGCCACCGTGGTGCGGATGAATGCGCCCGCGCTGGCCAACTCGCCGCGAGCATACGCTTCCAAACAATCCGATTGTCGATGTGAGAACTATCTTATCATCGGTGATTTTTCAAATCGACAACCCTTTATTTAGGTGTTTCCTTTACAATTACCACGGCTGGTTTTTATACAATCTCCATACACTATGACAGTGTATTTTTTGCGGATTGGTAACCACTATAAATACTTTGTATGAAGAAAAATTAAGCAGGAAACATCTAATTGTTATTTAGAAGTTTGTCAATTGCTCTCGGTAATTACTGCATTCGTTGATTAAAGCGACGATTTAAGTATTATGTTATAATTATAAGGTTAGTTTGAAGCGATGCGTGAGCTTACTATGACATTCCAGACAATTGGTTATACTCAATGGGTTTTCAGAGTTAGTTTTGCCTGCCATATAATTAGGACACGTGAGACACTTTGTGTTTGCTCAGGACTCGTGAACGGATGATTTCAAAAGCACTCGAGCGTTTACAACGTGCACTGTGTTATTTTACGCCGTTTGAACATTCATATTTCTTACCAAAACTGCAGGTTCTTGAATTTAATTTTTATTTTTCTTTGAACGTTTTCGGTTTGGATATGTGTTATTATCTTAATTAATTACTATCATGTAACGGTTATTGTTGTTGTTCCTTTTATTAGGAGGTGTAATTCTTATGTTTAACATCTAACTGGAAATGTTGATTTAGCAGAAAATATGCTTGACTCCTTATTTCTGCTTCACTAGTTAAAACGTGGTTGACCTTTCAATGATTGTGAGATGTCGTTTGATTAAATGTATCTTAAAGTTATATTAAAATTGTTCCACTCACGTATTTTTTGTGTTATAGTTATTTAATTAAATTAGAAATCTATAGAATGTTGATATTTTAAACTATAACTTACCCGTACTTTAATTTACGGTATGTCATTAGTTAAAGACAGTTAAAAATAATTTACAAAAATAATTTTAATCGGATGTTGAACTACAACATTAATGTAGCATTTAGGGACGTGCCGTATTGTTACCAACTGGGAAGTGAATAAAACCTGCGTGCCAGGAATAAACTTATTTAAGTTAACGTAAATGACAATATTCAAACGCTAAACCAAGAACTAACACACTACAGTGTATTTTGAGAATATAGAAGTGTAGTGTCAATCAATTTTCGCCGCTGGTGATTTCGTAACGTCACGTGTCGAGTTCCCACGGAAGCCCAGCTACACTCCGCCCAGGGCCGTCATGTCCAACCACTTAAGTATTTAACGAAGTACATAGTCTTAGCTTCAAAGTTATTATCTAGCCTAAACAATTTCTAACTGACGGCATGGAAATGGGCACGCATAAATAACGCTCCATGGCCGAGTTTGAGTATTAAATTGTCGGTTGTACTGCTGGTCGAGTGACGAATAAATTGCTTATGCACCCCAGTTTACCTTAGATTGAGTTGAGTTTACTTTTATTAGTTTCCCACATAGTCGTCATCACCGCTGAATATTACCTACCACTACAGATGAACACATTATCGCTAAGTGATTTAAATGGTGTTAACTCTTTATAAGTCAGGAGTACAAATAGGCGCGTCAATGATTCATTAAACAAAACCAAAATGGGGAAAAAATGGCATTTGTCAAAAACATAACTTTAATTTCGTCTTTCTTTTTAGAGGACTTATTAAGTTTAACTTAAACTGACACTGGTTTAAATGTATAATATTTACACTGTACATTAATAGAATACTAGTTTGTGCGCGCGGCCACGCGGTTTGTCAGTTACTTTATCGCAGCAAAAAGTAGCCTATGTCTTTTCTCAAGAATCAAAGTATCTCCATGTCAAGTTTCATTGAAATCAGTGCAGCGGTACGGTCGTGAAAGCAGGACAGAGAGACAGACAGACAGAGTTAATTTCACATTTATAAGTGTGCATAAATAATGTGTCTATTAATAACGTGTGGTACCTGTTTGTGTTTAAAAATAGTTTTATGGTAGTATTATTTTAAAAAATTTCAGTAAAAACCATTTCTCAATAATATACCTAATAGGTGTACGGTATCCGTAAATTATTCATATACAAATAATTTACGAAACTTAAAATACTACACGAAATCAGAGAGTGAGTAATTTTATATTAAACCGGTCATTTTATTTCGTCGTACGTAAAAATGTTTGGTAGCTAATGATACCTAGTCAAGATGATTGTCCGCGGATCGTCGGGGCCGGTAATGAAGCCGTATTTAAGCTTTGGTCCTATAATCAAAATTGAATTATCCC
Organism: Diaphora mendica; assembly: GCA_949125395.1. Lineage (NCBI taxonomy): Eukaryota > Metazoa > Arthropoda > Insecta > Lepidoptera > Erebidae > Diaphora > Diaphora mendica. The sequence continues at coordinate 33,462,286 of OX421310.1, read as the reverse complement.
AGTTGACATTCTTGCTTCAGAAAACATGCTTTTTCTTTTCCGCTCCAATTCTGTAACGATAATTTGAGTTTTAATATACGTTGTTGACTATGGAATGTTCTATAGCTAAATATAGATCTATCAATTACCTTCCAGTAATGACGAAGTTGGTGAAATTATAAATACCTTGTCTATTTATGTGAATGTAAACGTATACTGAAACAACGCACAATGCGGATCTTTATTTTTTAACCGACTCCAAAAAAGGAGGAGGTTATCAATTCGGCTGTATGTTTGTTACCTCATAACTTTCGACTGGGTGAACCGATTTTGATGATTCTTTTTTTATTTGAAAGCTGGTGCTTACCACGTGGTCCACTTCTGACATGTCATCCATGAAAAAACCATATAAGTCTTCAATTTGCACTAAGAATGTGCGCGACAAATTGACGAAAAACTAAATATCACGACAAACCGATTTCGATGATAATTTTTTTATTTGAAAGCTGATGCTTCCCATGTGGACCCAATTCAATTTAGTCGTTCTTGGATACGGTTTTTTTTGTTAAAATTTTTAAGTATTTAATTTTCATATCACTTTCTAGTACAATCTTTAACATATGAATAGAGTTAAAAATAATGAGGGCCATTAAATATACTATAGTTTAACAAAATTTAAAGAAATGATGAATAATCACAGTCAAAATTATCTTAAAACTGTTACATCTTTATAGATAATTCATCTATGAAACTTATTTCAGTCAGTTATAAGATTATAACATACTGGTATATTAGTCAAGGAATTAATTTTTGCTTGGTTTAAAAAAAAACTTAGAAATCACTATTCAATTCTACCCGTGCAATGTATAAATATCTATAAAAAATGCACTTTATTTTCATTTACAATTTATAATTCGATTGCTTCCGAAGACTCAAGCGCGAGCCGATTTAGCTTTCGTACGAAAAGACGATCAATCACCGAATCAAGGCGTCATTAACACGCGTTACATTATGTTCAATAAATCAGGTCATCCAGGCCTACTTTACCGCTAAAGATTTTGATCTATTAACTGGATGACAGTGCAATACTCACGGTGCGGGCAACTTTAGCGCCAGCCGATATAAGGGGCCACTTCTGAATAGGTACTTTTAATACAAATTTAATTAACTAGGTTCAGGCCCATTCTGTGTCGTTTAAAAAGATCTTTGTTGAGGCACCGTGTAATGATTTAAAACGGCCATAAGTGACTTCTGTTTGGAAATTTATTAACAAACCTTTCGGTTGCTTATTGTCCCCTTTGTGGCTTTTACTTCCTTAAATGAGCCGAAGATGATTAATTGCCTCTTGTTGTTTTCCAACAGAAATATTTTTAAATGGAATATAACAAAAACTTGAACGAATTACTCGACACCTTGGTTCGTGTAATATGTGTGTTTATGTATTTTCTCTCTCGTTTGTGGCGTGTTAAACTTTTAATTTGCTTAAGTTGGTCGTAGATGTAGCTGTGAGACTCATTATCATAACAAATGATGTTTGTAGAACTAAAAGAATGTCGGGTTTTTATAATCGTTTGCATGCATAGTCTTTCTGAATAAAGTACGTTTGTATTAAGTTTCTTTGAATTTCCTTTAAAAGACCAACCGTTAGTTTTCTAATAAACATTTGTATTTATAATGGTCAACAAAGAGTATATTTAATTAAAACAAAAGTTTCTATGTCGATCGTTGCTTAAAACAATGATTTTGATTGCACGTTTGGCCTACTGATTTGAGCGGTCGCCACGCACCGCTTTCTACTGCACCAAATGTTGTGGGTTCAAATCCCACATAGGACAACACTTTGTGTGATCCGTAAATTATTGATAACAAAGCAAACCTAAAGTCTTTTATCCCAATCTTATGATTAGTGACTGCCTGTGTCGAGAGGTTGAGGCGAAATATTGCCTTACAAAAGTAAATTGTATGCGTGAACAGTTCTTTTTAAAGTACTTTCATGAAATACATCTATGTGGACTAAAATGTTGATCTTTTCCAAAATCAGTTTAAAATCTTTTATTTACTTTAATTTAATGAATAAAAAAAGAATGTTATTTTTAACGGATGCAAGAAAGTGAATATATACGACATAAATAAAGGAAATGGAAAACTTACTTTATTAAATATATATTCTCGTATATCACATAAAATCTCACTTATTTCACAAATTTCTATTATCAGCACAAAATATTGCTCTGGTTTTCTTAAAAATAGTTTTTTATGTCATTCATAAGCACTTATTGGTTAAAATTCCTGACAATTTAAAATTGTTGAGTACCTATTATATATACATACTGTTTTATAAAATAACTGCTCGCATTTAGAAAGTTTACGACTCATGAACATATAACGGATGATACTAAATTGTCATGATTGGTCTCCCAATTACCTACGATAATCATATTACCACTCTACCTAAGAAAATGCGCATCATTGTAAGTCTACGAATGATATTAAGAACTCGTCAAATGTTATATGTTTGTTCTATAAAGAGTTTCTTAGAATTTTCTTCAAATTTATATCTTAAAGTATGTGAATAATGAACGGGTAATGTACAATTCGTGGAAATTCGAAACAACGATTAATGGTTGTTAAAATTAGTAAAATGCAGAACTTTTCTTCTCGTTTGAAATATCCGATTTGGCAGTTAAGACTTCTAAATTCTTTACAACGATAGAAATAAGTTCAACCATACAAGTTAATTTGAGTTTTACTTAAAACTTATTTAAGAAATAAGGCTTTGAGTATGCCTTGTCTAATGGGTTGCGCTAAATCCCCGGGATTTAAACGGTTAAGCGGTACCTACTAAGCTTAGTGTTGTGGATCCAAATCCCACAATGGATAATACTTACTGTAATCTAAAGCTTTTCTAAGTCTAGGTGTTGTTTGCGTTCATTTCATGTATGTTTGTAAAGTCCTCTGCGACTCAGGACTTATTCCTATCGCGGGAGTTATCCTTTAAAAAAATCATATGTGATGTCAAAAGCTAATACACAAAATATTAGGTGATGTGGAACGATGAGGCGTGAGTTGTATCGTGTATGCCGGGAGCAGGCGCATGAGTTTCACGCAAATAATACACATTTAGCAACAGTTTCAGTGCCTCACACGATATGCTCTGCCTAGGCAACGTTAGTAATTGGCCCCGGTCATGCAATTGCCTGGTCGATTTAATTATCGCGAAATGATCAGTGTGCCGGCCTACAGTAATTTAGCTATCAATCAATACGAGTATGGCTATTGGAATACTATGTACTGAGTTGTATAAAGCACACTACATGAAATTACAAAAGAGGTTACAACTGTCAAAAAGGTTCCCGTTTCTCTGTCTTACCTTGTACCAAATATTTGAATCATCAAAGAGTATGTTTAACATGTTTAATACTTTATGCATATTATCAGATGTCTTCTCTGATCCTAATCCCTTCAGGATAAATAATACATCATATCCATTTTTTCTACCTACTAATCTTCGAAATTGCCTAGTATGTGGGTTGTAGAGGTCTAAAGGTAGTCGCCGTGATATCGTAGACTGATAACTGACGCCAACTTAGATTAGGAAAAGGCTAAGAGGATGATGATGATTTTTTTTTTGTATTCTCCGGCTCAGCTTCAGAAACTGACTCAAATACTTATGGTTTAGCTTTATGTTAAACTAACTTTAGCCCACGGCTCCACCAGCGTATTTGTCGGTTATTGCTGTATAGAGTAACCTAATGTCCTTCAAATTTAATAGAAATCGATTCAGCAGTTAAGTCTAGAAAGCGTAACAGTCAGACAGATAGAGTTACTTTCGAATTTATAATATTAGTATGGATATGATGAAAGGAATATAAACTATAACGAGTAAACATTTTCATCTATCTTTTTCCGCACCTTGTTCCTAAATTAGTTTGGGATCGGCTTTTAACTCAAAGACTTAACTTCTATTATTACGTGGAACGACTGCTACCACACCTCCATAATCCAGTACTAAGCGCTTTCAAAGTTCTGTAGAAAGACTGTTTCGGCCATTTTTTAGGGCCTCAATTACCCGTGATCAATTGACAAGGTAAAAGATTTCTCTGGCAGTAAAGTATTTTTTTATAAATAGCTGCTAACATGACTCTACTCGGCCTGATGTAAGTCATGAGTATAATCCAAGAGTGGTACTCATCATTATCATTGCGAAAGCGGACAATGCAGCATAGTGACCCACACACTGGCATCCCGCTTAAAGGACCCCCCCGGGTATTGATAGTGGAGGGAATAGTGATATGAGTCTGATTTATCTATCTCTCATCTATTTTATCCAACTACGACGAACTACGAAGAGTGTCACCATCCTTACTCACCCCATGGGTGTCGTAAGAGACGACCAAGCGAGGAAAGTACGGAAAATATCACTGCGGAGAGTAGGAAAACTTGAAACAAACCCTAACTTAATTTCTACTCGGCTCGATCGGAGTGATACCACGGCCTCACAGAAAACCGATCTGAAACAGCGCTTGCGCTGTGTTTCACCGAGTAAGTGAGGATACCAAAGGACCATACCCCAACCCCTCCTCTCATCCCCTTCCCCATCCCCAAAGGCCGGCAACGCACTTGTGACGCCTCTGGTGTTGCGGGTGTCCATGGGCGGTGGATTACCACCGCTTACCATCAGGCGATACGTCTGCTCGTTTGCCCCATATTCTATAAAAAAAATAAAAAAAATACCTACCTGTCTGGCCTGCTTGGTATAGTAGGCCTAAACGTCCTTTCTGAGGAGAGACATATGTCCAGCAGTGGACTGTTAATAGCTGTTGATGTGATGACGACGAAGCCCGATGAAAAGATAATAATTTTGGCAGTCTGTTTAAATGGGTATGTTCCACCATAGTCGCTAAACTTCTGAACCGATTTTAATGAATGTCAATAGATTTGTAATAATGACCCTAATGACACAGGCTATATTTTTATCTAAAGTTTTTAAGTAGTCGTGTTATAGTTTTTTTTAACTTTTTCTTGTTTTATTGTTACTTCACATATCCGAGTAATGAGTGAACGAAAAGGTCATCAACATCTGTCACTAAATTCTAATTAAGGTCCCAGAGGTGTAATAAATCTTTTAGACTAATGAATCATCTGGAGACGTTTAGTTTGTTTGAAGGACCTTATGTATTTATTTACTTATGTAAAATACATGACGCTTAAATAGGAAAGAGAAGAGTTTTATAGCAATGTATCTCTTGTAAAATGATAGATTTAAGTGTTTACTGCTAACATGATTATGTTTCGTTGTTTTTCACGTTCCCAAGTTTTTCACTGAAGCGAATCGTTCTTCTCGATGGAAAATTTTACACTTCGTCGTATTTCCAGAAAAGTGGATCTCCATGTTTCCTTTTAACGAAAAATCTAAATAAAGTTCTATTCCATATAGAGTTTACTGTTTCACTATTTAAAATAACTTTCGTTTTTAGCTTCTTGACTGTTTTATTTTGTTGAATACATACCTATTTGTGCTGAATCGTGTATGTGTTCACTTTAACATAACAGCTTTTGCCAAACTAATTTACCTTCTAACTTCGAGTACTAAAAGGTTTAATTTACCATTACCGTTTTAATAAACTTATGAATATTATCGCTATGTTCCAAATCTATGTTGAAATAATTTCGCTTTAACAGTTTTGTATCACGCTATATTTGTTTAATTACTAACATTTAAGTATTTTCTAGTATGCTCATATACATTCAAGTCTTGACTATACGCATGTATATAAATGGCTGGACAAACTAGTTTTAAATTATACTGCAGTTTAAGTATTATAATTGAAATCACCCATAAAGGTGATGTGTCGCGAAGTTGATGTAAACTCGAAAATAACTTTTTGCACAATAGCACCATTTTAGGCGGTGAGCTTCAGTCTTATCAAGACATAAAGACCCTTATGAATTTATTTTGAATGGCGTTGACAAAAATGTGAATATAAATAATGTGTTGAATAATTCAGCGTGTTATCGGTATGGAAGAACAGTCGAGATGGTAAAAACGGTGCGCAGACGCGCGCTGCCCGCCGGAATGCCACTGCGCCGTTTTTACGTAATTGTTCCGATGCACGCACTCATCCATTATCTAACTTACTTAGGCACAGAAGAATAAGTTACTTTTTATCAATCCTCTCAAATCATAAGGCACTCCATAAGTTCTTGACGACGCAGAAACCTCTGGAATTCTGTTGAAAAATATGATTTAATTTTTGTATTAAAAGCCTTAAATGTTTTTATTCTTCTTTTGTTTTTAGTTCGGGAACAAACAAATACGAAATAAATTTAAAGTTGTCAACTTCTAATTTAAACGTTTAAAACTATAAAACAAAGTTTGTGATAAATTATAATTAGAAATTCATGTCTCGTCACAGTGAGGCTTCATTTAGCCGATGTCAATGATTCTGTAATTATTAATACTAATTTAAAGCTTTCATTGTTATTCTTAGGGCCGTGTGCGATTAGCAATTTTTTGTTAAGAATCAAGTCCACTGTTATTTTTAATACAAATGTTGCAATGCAGTTTTTAGCAAGACTTTGAAGTTTATTGCTGTTCAGATAAGGCTCATTAAGGACAACGAAGTATTATATAGGATGAATCAGTGATCGACAAGTAGCTTGCGTTTACTCACGTTTAGCACTCAATGAAATTGCATCAATCGGTATCGTGTCGTTATTACTGGAATTTTTATTTGAACCTCTAATTTGATTTTGGCTTTTCTTTTATATCCGCTAGCAAAGAGCAGGTGACTGTTTGTTAATTGTTTTTTTTATCTATTATGTAATACTGGCCATTTAAAATTTATACAGTGCTGTCGTTATATAATTTCTTTTTTTTTTTTAATCACAACTTATAGCTAGATTTTTCATTCCCTTGTGTTATTTTTATAAACGTTATTTTGTTTTTTTTTACATTTAAAATTAAGATTTAATGCGATTATAAATATAGTTTGTGGATTATCCTTCAATATAGTTTTTTTTCTTTTAGGAACCCTTCGACCGCCTGGGTTAATTGGTGGGAGCAAACCCAAAGTGGCAACACCAGCTGTAGTGTCAAAGATAGAACAGTACAAAAGGGAAAACCCTACGATATTTGCATGGGAGATCCGAGAACGACTTATCTCTGAAGGTAAGCATAATGTACATTATTTCTGATAATTTGGAACAGATTCTGAGATAATCGTAAAATTTCTTGAGAAACTCATCTTTGGCATCCGGTTTTCCAACTACTTAGTTCATAGATTTCCAGATCATTGGAACACACAAACGATTATGGGCATTAAGTTTGGCTCATAGATGTTACCTATGCGTGTGCCATGAATGCCGCCGGCGCTCACGACGAACAGGGTCCGATATAACTGTGCTCATTCATTGTGCACACACTAAAGTGACGTACACGTTGCTCGCTCATTTTGTACTTTATACATAATAAGTATTAATACAACTAATATTGCAAAACCATATCACCATATTAAAATAATTAACTTTTAAACAAGTAACACCGACATCAGTGAGCTGCTATTCATGATAATCTGTTTTTTTTTTTCAATTTAAGAGTGAAACTAAAGTCCTTAAATTATCATTCTATAACTTACGAGGTACATTTTAGGAATGTTATGCACTACATTTGTGATAGAATTAGCTCGTAATAAAAAAAAAAAAAAAAACCGCTTGTTTAAAGTTATTCCGTCGATTTCGTAGCTATCTGTTATAGAGATCAAGATGTATTTCAAGGACTGTAAGTGGTTAAATTTAGAAAAGAAGATAAACCATCTTGTCAACTTTCTAGCCTAGTCCTACCGACTAGGTTTGTTCATCTCCTAAAGTCCACTGCCCACAATCAAATCAAGTTCTGTTTAATTTCTGGCCTAACTTTTTGAAATTGGTCTGAACTAGACCAGATAATTAGATCAACAATTGTTATCAGACAATATTATTATTAAGAATTGTTGCCAGGCGCTCAAATTAATTGTGCTGAAATTCGGCATTGTGGGTGCATTTACTTGGTAAAAAATTCAGCTATTCAATTATAATAAAACAATGTTCACTAAAGGGCAAAAAGAAGACAACAGTTGTCGTATGTACTTTTTTAGATAGTACTTACTATATAGCTGAAATTTTAATGAAATACTTGACTTATTGTCGTGACATGGGTTTACTTAATCAAACAAGGATATTGTAGAAAGATGTGTAAGAATCATAGGTGTGCATTTAATTGGGAGCTAGGCCAGATCTGCGTCTACCTCATATGGTCTATCAATTTTTTTAGATTTTGGCCTCTGGTATAACATTGAATATGTCGTGATATTCATTCTATAAAATAAATGACGTTCCATGATAAACACACTACTTACACATGGCTTGTAAAATTTAAGTACTTTTTTAATAAAAACAATTATAACTTTTGCTAATACATAGCAACTGTCAAAGTTAAGCTCTAGTCGCGTAATACCGGTGAGCTTCTCGCATTACATGGGTCGGTTGCGTGTGCACGACGATATGAAGCCAACTTGTCTGATTATCGAATTATTATACAAGTTGTGTTATTAAAATAATTTACGGCAATTTGCAGGTCGTCATTAGGTATATATGTTCTTTAACTTTGATAGCAGCTAAACTGAACAGTGACGAGCAATTCTAGAGTTAATTGGATGCCATAGGTTTTTCTAACATGTTTTTTTATGGTATGTTGAAGGTTTACCGGGTTTGTAGTGTCAAGTCGCCATTATTGTTAACCCAAAAATTATTTATTTAAAAAGAATAATATGTAACATCTTTGTATAACCCAATAGTAATAAAGCGCTTCTATCATGAGATGAGAATGTTGGAAAGGAGACTTCTTACTTACTTCACAAAAACAGGGTACCGAAGAGGTTTCTATTAGATAGGCCTTTGTATTCACGGCCACTTGTCCTCATATTAATTAAGAGACAAATGCCTAACCCAATAAATAATTTAAAAGAGTAAAGAATTATAAAATTTCTATCTGTCAGTGGGTTTTGAATTCTCTATAGTACAACTTTCAAACTTTATACCATAATTAGCGTTTCTTCATTCAGAACTTAAAAGTATAATTCATGTTAAAGATTTTGCAATTATTTAAAACAACATACTTTACAAACAAGTACTTTTTGACAATTTTATGTTAACAAAGGTTGCAAAGAATGTTTGTAAACTTTATGAACTCACCAGTGAGGATCCGAAACTCCGGTGATGACAATTAACTCTTGCAGGAGTCACAACTTAATAGGAGAAAATGCCAAGATCTGCTCAGTTTTGTATCTTTTACGGTTTTCTCTGTGTATATATTCCTATAGTTCTATAAGAGTCTAGAAATGGGATATTCTTGTCTTTTAAAATACAACTCCCGCATTAGGAATATACATCCTGCGTCGCGGGGGACTTTAGAAACATACATGAAACGGACACAAAGTACACCCAGACTTAGAACAACAATTTGTGGATCACACAAAGTATTGTATTATGTAGGATTTGAACCCACAACACTTGGCACAGTAGGAAGCGGCTTGGCGACCACTTAAACCACAAGGCCAACCATGCAGTCATAAAATATGACAGATATGGCAGAATAATAGAAGAATGAATGTGTGTGTGTGTGTGAGTGTGTGGGTGAGTGTGAGACCGAAGGCCCAATTAGTCTAGTCAACAAGTTCCATACTTGTTGACTAGACTAAAAGATGCAGCAGCATCACTAGGCCGCCATGGTGTGGGTCGCCATACTGCATTTGCAGTGAGTATGGTGACCGCCACTCTTGGATTCTGCTTATGCTTTCCATCAGGCAGAGTAAAGTCATTTTGGCGGGCCATACATAAAAAAAAGAAAAAAAAAGAATTTCAGTTCAAATAGAATGGATAAATCTAAATTAAACTATAAGTCAAAATAAAAAAAATACGGTCGCCTATTGGTATAAATAACACGTGAACAATTTGTCTACACAGTAACTGAACACTTATCTAATTATGGGATTAAGGTATTTGAGTAATGAACTTTAGATGAGTGTCAAATGGTTTTTGGGAGGGAATAGGCAAAGCCTTTGAAGTGCACGCCCGAATAAGGCCTGATAGTTTTGTAAATGGCCGTCGGATTATTGAGAGCGGATATAGTGTAATATGAGAACATCTATTGGATTTTGTGACTATGTGCGAGCAAAACAATGCTTTAGGTATTATATAACCAAACCTGATTATATTGGATACTAGCTGAGTCCCGCGGTGTTACCCGCGGTTATTGTCTTACCGTGGGTAACGCCGCGGGGCGAAGCTTGTCTAATAAAGTAGTCCAAGTTACTCCTTATATCATCGGCTACCTACCTATCAGTGAAAGTCTCGTCAAAATCGGTCTAGCCGTTCCAAAGATTAGCCAGAACAAACAGAGAGACAGACAGACACACAAAAATTGTAAAATATGATATTTTGGGATATGTACCGTGTATACATGCATATGCATTTAGTAAAAAGCGATTATTTTAATACAACATACATACACTCCAATTTTATTTATTTTTATAAAAGATGTATAGATTTGAGTAGTTCCAGTTTATAGGTTGTTAAATATAAGGTATTCTGAGGTCGAACATAGCAAGAGATATGTTAAGTTGATGAAAGCTTTTTTAAATTTATTTACAATTGTCGTTCGTCGCTAGGAATTTCTTGTTACGAATTTAGGAAATTTTCCGGGAGGATAAGTATCGATCCAGTTAAAGTGTATAAATAAATATCAATATTTTTCTTAACACTTCAAGCTGTTGTCGCATTACACATACCTGTCTTTTACAACCTCAATCTAGAAGTTCTGTTACTTTCTTAATTCCGTACTAGATGGAGGTTATATAGAGGATATTCAGGTAGAGGGCATCGGGAATAGATATTTCCCGACCTTTTCACGGTCAAAACCTTTTCAAAATTACTTATTAGGTTTATTCAGCTGCAATTTCAGCTTGACGGTAAAACTTATTAAAACATAGTAGAGACCTCTTAATGTATCGTAAAATCATCAGAGTTGAGGTATTACTACTGATGTACATAAAGTGAAATACACTGGCTGAAAATACTTTTTTCCTGCTTCAAACCAGTTTAAAGATTCAGTTATAATCTTGAGGTTTTTAGATCCTTGAGATTATACAACACTTTTATTAGGTACCGCATTACCATTTCAAATATGTACAAATATGTACTTTAGTACATTACTATATTAATATTTCTAAAATTAAGTTAAGATCTTACTGGACGCTGTTTGCCAATAAAATTACCTCTACAATTATATAAGACATTTAAACATAAATTATACAGTAACAGCATTTTTAATAATATATGTAATTACATGAGATAAATAATAATTAAAAAAGATCTTATACTTTGGCATATATAAACTCAGATCCATAAAAAGGAATTACGCACGATTTAGCATCTGGACTGTTAACCGGCGATCAAAATTAACTTTAGACCGCTAATCATAAAGTTGAGTTTTCCCTCGACCAATAAACATAACACATAATCAAAAAATATGTCAATGTGTTTTCCTTTGATCTGGAGATCAAATGAAACAATTTGGACAAAATTTCTACGCAATAAAGAGCAATAAATAAAAACGCCGCATAGCGCCACGGGACCGCAGCCAACTGCACAATAAAAGTGTCAGCGTTGCTGGGAGCTTTGATTATAAGCTATCGTTGTTACACATATAATTATGCAACTATATTTATATACACCAGCTCTAAATTAAAAAATAAAATAACTCAAAAATATTACAATTTTATTTTATCTACTTTTTAAATTCTGCTAATTATTTTTAAGCCGCTCTCTGCAAATTATGTATTTCATATTATGATGATATATTATCAGCAACTGCAGCCACTTGTGAATCTCTCACTTTAATATATTAAACATAACGATTTACGTTGACATTCACTGAAAAGTCCCTTAGTGTAATGTAACTACGGCCCACTAACATGCGCGTTCATAATATCTCAAACTACGATGGGCGTCTTTAGCTCAGAGGCCAACGAGCCAATTGTGATAATTGCACCAACGACACCTCTCGTGCCCATGCGTGTCTTTAAACATCACCTACTAAAACAAAAGACGACTCAAGTACCTACACACCGTACAATCCAATTATGTCTTATCGCCACATGCCTAAAGTCGAAAATTGCGTGTTTAATTAAACGTGATTAAAGAGTTCGTTCAAAGGACGTTCTTTGCTTTGATGTTTTCTCTAGTGCATTTTAGTTTGGTAAAGTACATCGCATTGAAACTGGTTTTCCTTACAAGACCACTTCTGGTTTACGATATCAGTGGGGACCGGATTAGGAGACGATAACATTCCTGATGGGAAACACTGTGCTAAACTGAGTTGTTAAATTGGTTCGCAGCCATTAAATCCCCAGGGGGTATCGTAACTTTAGAGAGTATGATTGGGTTAACGTCTAAATGAAACACGTTTTATTTACATGTCATCATAAAAATTGGAAAAAAGTTCTTATATTGGGGACAAAATATACAATATTTATATTTGAAATTAGATCTTTATTATAAAAGTATATTCTAGACTCTACGGGAGCCCGTTTGCCGCAGCCAAATCCAGTAGATAAGATGTCTTTTAAGGCATGTTAACCATGTCGTCATTGATATTCAGAAATAAATCCAATTCTATTCGTCTTCAGGGTGAGGAAGTAATAATGTCAGAAAATAAGGTTCAATAAGTAAAATTTTTGTGTTGCCATTTTGAAATGTGAACATGTTTTTATGAATAAGGGCCGAACAATTGCTCAGTGAGGCCTTATTTTTATGTTTTTTGTTGTTATCTCGGCGGCCGGCTGACATTATCGTCATTTGTTGAAATGTGTTTAAAATAATTGCTCGAGTACAGTGAGCACCCTTGCCGTTGTATGTGGAAATTGCACGCGATACTACGTCAGCGGCGGTTGTTCAGCGTAAATGCTCACGTATTTGTCGTAAATACTACCTTATTTAAATAAATGCTTTTGTATTTTGACTTAAAACATTAAATTTAGTAGTAATTTAGTTTTCTTGACTGTTGCACCGTAGTTATTCGATAATATGTACTTTTTTGGTTCGAATTAATTGAGAGTCGACCACGGTTTTATTTGTGACTTTGATATGTTCTTAGTAAAAGTATATTCATCTGAACTAACGTTCTACCGGTCTATGAGCCTTGAACAAGTTATAGAATAGTACATGTATTTCAAGTTGGTTAGATTTTTTAAATAGTTAAAGATACCTAAATCGAGTTAGTGCTCAAACAAACAAATACAATAAATCCATTCTTGAATACTAATATTGTATATGCGATATTAACTTTGTCTGTGTGTGTATGTGTATTTATATCAGTTGTCTAGTGCCCATAACACAAGCTCTGCTTAGCTTGGGACTAGATGGCGTTGTGTGTTAGATGTCCGATTTTTTTTTTATTATTTATTATTTACCTTGAGCTGCTTTCATTCTTGAGCAAGGACTCTACTTTTTATCGCGATAACCGATAGGTATTCATCAACAACCCATAACGTCCCACTGCTGGGCTCGGGTCTCCTCTCAGGAGAGGGTTAAGGCCATACGTCCCCACGCTAGCCAAGTGCGGGTTGGGTACTGGCAAGACAACGGCAATGTTGTGGCTACGTAATCTTGCCGTTGGATGTTTTCAAGCCGCCCAAAGGCCTCCAACTAGGCCTTACGACTGTTATCCTACGTTAACAACCGGGACCGACAGCTTAACGCGACCTCCGAATCACGGAGACGCTCATGGTATAGTGCCACTAGCGGTCGCCCATCCAGGTACTGACCGCGCCGTCGTTGCTTACCCTCGCTGATTGTTTTTAATCACCGAGTGCAACTGGGCTATGAGCGCCTCTAATAAGGTATTCACTAGTGTAATATAAAGATTAGCATGGCTGGGCTCACAATACCATCAGTCGGTGCGTTCAAATATTGTCTACTCTCTCTCCACATTGACCGGAAGATGACATGGTAATCAATACGATAGTCTAAAATTGCATACTTTTTATTTTTTTAACGCTAAATCGTAAATTTATTAATATTCCCGTTGCTTCGTAAGTTTAACGATTGTAACTTTAATTGGTACAAAATGCTATTTCTCCAACGATAATATTTAATTTTCAAACATAATAGTGCACCATTCAGAACTATCAATCACATTTTTTTCTAAAGAGCAATAGATTTAATAAAAACTCCATCAATTTCTACACTACTTACAAAAATATGAGACGTTCTGAGCGACCCAATTTCTTTTTAAATTTAATATTTATATAAACGGCGAATACAAAAGACGTGTCAAAAACGCGAGCACACGAAGCGGTTCACGTTTGTTGATCTCTCCAAGGAGTAGTTATTAAAACAGAGCGGTTCATCCGAGAGGCTAAATTTTAATAAGGTACCCACTACCGTCTTTGTTCACCGTGACGAGGCAGTTTTGGACAATGGCTTGCGCAACTTATCTACCAAATCGATATCGGTTTACGAGGCGTTACGGCGACTCTAGCTACTGACCATATTTTGATTAATTGCATTCGTAGGCCACAAACTGTATGGGTTACACGTAACCCAAATTATTGGCTGGCGCCGATTAATTAGCGAAACGGATGACGGGTAACTTTACGGTTGGGGTTTTAAAATGTTTTGAGTAAGCCATAAAAACACTTTTATAATTTATTATATTCTTGTTAATATTATTTTTACGATGTACATTTAGTTTCGATTATATTTTAAATTTACATTTCTGATTGCTATTTTGCTTTTGTTTCCAATTTGAACGCCTCACTACGTGTTGTATTACAAAGTAGGCAGACGTTTTTGTAACTATTTTGACATTTACTAACAAGGTCCCACCTCGTTCGCCGTTATTGTACGGTCGGAATAAATCAAATCGATCTCTACACAGCTTCCAATAAACCGATACATTTATTGATTTGTTACAGTATTAAATTGGTTCCCAGCAGTGCATCACATTGACAGTGGTGGCCGCGCGCGAGGGTCACGGTCATGATTTCGGATTTCGGTTTTCGAGAGCCTTTAATCGTTGGTTGTACCGGATAAAAAATGTTTTGATCGGTTTTTGCTTAACTATTGTTGTGTTATTGAATTACCTAATAGGCTTTGTGACTTTTAAAGTGTTCAATGTTACCCAAGAATACTGTACCTACCTTAACAATAGATAGATCGTTCCGATTATCCTTTATTACAGTTGCCAAGTTTTCATTGCGGTTTTAATTCTGGTATTCAATAGGTAGTTATTCAAATGATATCAGCTAGATATTGGTCGAGCTATAATTCATGTTCGGTTGGCACATCTTTTGTTGCTCTGGCTATTGAGGACTAATTGAAACGAGGCGAAGTAATTGTGCGCGTATGCGTAGGGTAGGCGTTTAGCGCAACGGTTGCTGAGGCCCCCTGGCGGTAGAGACACCTTTTTACTCAGTCGACGCGACGGGTGCCGCTTGATTGCATCCGATCTCATCGTTTTATGTTCCTCATAAAGCCAACAATAATTCATTTAGACGACGTGACGCCACTCATTCCTTAACTGGTTCTAGACGTTCGCGTTCTCTGAAGACGTGATTTTTATTTCAAGCGTTTGTAATTGAGGAAGCTTGTATTCGTTTTAGAAATAAAACTTAAGCTTTAATAGAAATCATTCTCGTTTATTAAGTAGATTAAAAATAAGTATTTTAAATTTACTATTAATTATAATTTATTATTGAAATATCCTATGGAGGATTTTTTTTATGTTTCATTTATAGTTTCTAGTCTTTTATTGAACGTCTCGATCATTCGGCGATTCCGTAGATAATACAGATTGTGTAGTCTTCTGGTTACATTCGTTATTTCGTAGATGAGGTATAGTGCAGAGCTGGTCCAGGACCTGAAGACAAAAAAACAGCTGAGTATTATAGTGATTATTTTCACCAATTATTCAAATGATAAGGTCTTATATCCCCAGGAAACATATTGTTTACAAACATACATATATTATACTAGCTGACCCGGCGAACTTCGTACCGCCATATTTACATATCTGTCTCAGCTTCCCACAGGCAGTGTACAGTCGCGAACAAAAAAAAACACTTTTCCCGTTATCTTTTATTTTTTTTTCGTTCTAGCAAAAAAAGAATGAATGAAATCGGACTATGTGTTATTGAATTACAACTAAGTGCATATTTTGACTTTCATCGCCTCTCTCCAGGAAACCGTGCTTAATTTCGGGATAAAAAGTATCCTATATCCTACCTCGTAGTATGAACTAAAATCATGCCAAGTTTCATTTGAATCCGTTTAGTAGTTTCGGCGTGATGCGCGGCCAAGATACAGACAGACAGACAGACAGACAGACAGACGGACAGACAGACAGACAAAAATGAAAAAAAATACAGTTTTGGCTTCAGTATCGAGTAAAGAAAGCACTCCAAATAAAATTTTCAAAATATCTTTAATGTACAGAATTTGACCTGTTACATTTTTATTATAAGTATAGATGTGGAATAGCTTATACAAACTGAATAAACAAAGACAATAAGATTAATTTTTAATAATAAATACACAGTTCTGTATGGGCAACGCAAGCAATGACAGACTTTTTATATACAACAGTTTCCTGTTAATAGTTTTTTAAACTCCATCTAATAGCTTTACTCCTGTATTATAATCTCTGTACGCAGTGGTAGTGTATGCGACTGTTGTGCTTGAGGTTTCGGATTCAATTCTCGGGTCGGACCAAATGTTTGTTTGATCTGCAAATATTTGTTTCGGAGTTTGAGTGTTTTCCATGTTTAATATGTATGTATTTACAAAAAAAGTATATATGTATTTATATCCGTTCTTTAGTACCCATAACACAAGCTCTGCTTAGCTTGGGATTAGATGGTGTTGTGATGGTGGTCCGAAATATTTCTTTATTTATTTTAATTTCATAGCTGAGATTCTATCATGCAGCAAGTCAAATCTAAGACATGAAAATATTTTATTTTAATTAATACCCTTATTACATAAAATAATACACCTCCAAGTTTTTTTCATTACATATTTGTTTCAGCTTTTACATATATGAGAGTGATGATAATAACGTTTAATGTCAAACACTTTTGGTAATCATATTTATGCTGTTCTCAACATTTGCTAAATACTAAAACTATCTTCGTGTGTTTCATTTACAGCAACGATTTATTTAATAAAAAATGTTTATACATCGTTATATAGATTGGGGGTTACTTACGCACAGACCTATTATCCTACATATAATGCCGATATGAATTACATTACGTGTCTCAGAGTGCAAGGTCATTTTCCCTTCATTTGACCTTCATTTTCTGCGTAAGTGAGTGATTAATGTCCACCGACAGCGATGTAGCAATTATACAACAGAACTGTTAACTATTCAAATATTGATCCCTTCGATACTGCTAACGTCTAGATATTTCTAACCAGGATTAGTTTCTACTAAATGGTGATGCCAAATTCACAGCCCAGAATATGGAAATTTGACGGACGAGCGTCGAGCACGTCAAGCCGTTGGTCCCGATTGTCATGAACATATAAATCAATCGTTTTTGAGAAGTCGGTGCCCTCAAATATAATGAAAATTAATTTAACCTCCGCATACGGAGGTTAAATTAGCGGTTGCGGAGCTCCGATGCTCTGTGGAAAAACTGATCATCAGGCAAAACCGGTTGAACCGACCCCAAACTAATCTCGAGAATAATAAAGGATTAGAGGAAGATGATGACTTGATTATACTTGTAATTTATCATTTTAAGAATAAATTAATATGTGTATTTATATCCACTACATATGTATTAGATTTACCCGTGCCTCGGAGAGCACGTAAAGCTGTCGGTCCTGCGCCTGATCTCTCCCCGGTCATATCGGTTAACCGTCCCATCGGATTCTGAGAGAGAGGGAACAGAGAATGCACCTGTGTATGCGCGCACACTAGTGCACTATAATATCTCCTGCGTAGTTAGCTGGTCTCCGTTGGGACTGGTCGCCGTGGCCGTTATCGGCTAGGAGAATATTATCATTATATGTATTAAGTCGCTTTAAGACAATATTTGTTGACACCCGACACTAGTTAGCGCTTATGAGAAGGACCTCTAAAACTCCTAGCTTTTCCGGATTGCCTGGCAAGGTTTACTACTGTTAAGTTAAATAAGAAGAATCGGCTAGAAATCTATTACATTCTAGTGCGTAATCAAACTAATGTAATTTATTTACAAGTCAACACAAACATATCCACCGATGCGGTTAATTAATTTAATGACATCATTAAAAAATGTCTAAAACTAATTAGCGTGATCCCATAGAAACCAATATCCGTTGTCGGTCAACCAATGAACAGTGGTACGTAACAGAAAACCGGTATAAGTAAAACAAACAAACAAATTCATTCCGAACCATTAGGCACGAGATCCGACTGTTAATGTCTCAATTTAGAAACGAGCGTAAATCTTCAAAGGCGTGACAATTACTGTTACTTCCCGGCATTACAAACAAAAAGGTTTTCCGTCAATTATCGATAAATTAACCCGATTAAACACTCCATGGCCAGACGGCGCCGGAGTGTCTTATCTTTGGACATGCCACGCTTTTAAGCAGGTACCAACTAACAGCACACCGACGCAGAAACATTAAGATTTTTTAACCAATTTGCTTTTTATTAGAATGCTATGGGAAACTAAACCACATGCTTAAACTTTTTGTTGGCGTTAATGATGTCACACTAATCTTTTTATTGTGGTACATAAAGAGAAACTGTTGCTGTGGCAAACAATTTCGTATTTAAATGTAAGTGACCTATTCTAAAATAATATAGTAATGCTAAATTGTTTGTTTATTTCGGTGAACTCGCCAAGTATTGAACGGACCATTTATCGAGGAAGACTTTGATCAGTGGACAATACATTTTACTTCATCTGCGTCTTTAGCGCTTAAATTCCAATCTGTAACTTGGGATTCACTGTAAAGTAAATTATATCTGCCTGGTATATAAAGTCTTATACTACAAAACTCTACCTGTGTTATGTTGATGTTGTCGAAAGAACATATTTCACATGACAATTTTAATTTGATTTAACTTGGTCTTACAAAAAAACCATATGTATAGAACTGTAGCTTTAATGTAGTTGAGTATTTTGTGTACTGAATTTTCGTGAAGTCTCCTGGAAGTCCAATTTTTTTTTTAAATTTCTTAATCTTTACAAAAAACCAGTTGTATAAATAATATTCTTACTATGATTAAATTCATAATTTTAAATACTAATTCTCAGGGATTTTCTACTTAAATGAATATAAGACTTTTATAGCCTGATTTTGAAATACTCTTTACACATGCAATGAGAATACATATAAAAGATAATTTAATGATGAATCGGTTTCCTGTATACCAAGAAAGAAGAAGGAAAACTGTAGCTTGATTTGATCTTGTTAAACATTATCTCAATACTAGTCTATAACGGTTTGTGCAGACTTCAACGCGAGGAAGTTTTAATTTATTAACTTTATTAATTAAAGATATTTAAGTTTCTATTAAGAACAACAAAAATATTTAGCTTTACGCATTATAGTAGTAAGCACTAGTGTCAATCGGGAAACTGAAAATGGTATTTAATATATTTTATTTTAATTTACCTACTTTTATAGGACAGTGATCCCAAAATAGTGAGCATTTTAAAGTCTCAGTTTTTTATTTATTTCTCAGTGTTGAAAACGAACTAAACTTATCCCAGTCACATAATGAACTCCTAATAACCTTGATGACGAGTAAAAAAAAATACTCCGACACAAAAAATATACTCGCAAAAAGTTGTGAAGTTGCTGGATTGCTGATTCCTGATGATGTTGCAAGATCAGGTAGCAATTATTCTTATTCAGGTATCAGAAAAGAGCTGATAATCTTCAAACTTCTGAATTCAGAAATATAGTAAATAGCACTCGTATCATCGAAATCAACGAAGTTACTTTTTATAAAAAGAAACGAAACAAAATCTATCCTTAACTACAGATACAAGAAACATAAATACGTTTATTTAAATAAAAATAAACACTTCAAATAATGGTTCCAAGATTGAGAAACGAGATCCGCCGAATGGTTTCAATTCGAAGAATCTAGAGTACCTTACCTCCTTAAATGATTTTGAAATGAAAACTTTGAAGCCATTATTCTGACAACAAACATGAATATAGTTCGGTCAAGTCTGTGGTTACCTTAATAGACCAGTGTCGATAAGTTTTAAAACCAAAAAAAAAAATAGTAGAATGAAACCCATTAGAAAAGGAGGGGAATATTATAAAAATGAAGGGAAAATTAATTTACGGGCGATCTGAGGTCGGGAAGGGGGTGGGGGGTTGGAGGTTTTAAGGGACTAAACGGGTTTTCTCGATTTCCGGCAAAACTTAAAGTCCTATAGAAAAAAGTCAAATGGCAAAGTTGTAGGTAATAAAAAGATGTAAGCTTTTGTATTTACACTTTTATCACATAACCTCAAAATTTATGTGAAAAATTCAAAAAACCAAGTTTTTGGTTTTTTATTTTTATCTTTTACAATTTCCTTTTTTTTCACGAAATTCGGTGGAAACTTACCTTTTTATGTCCCAAATACGCTGTAATTTATTTGATTAGATTTTTTTTTTTTCACCTTATATTGAATTAATATCGAAAAAGTTTCGAGTTTTTTTCGATTTTTTGCATTTTCTGAGAAGATTTACTATGGTAACATATTTTTTTTTTATAACCATCGGAAAGTAGAGATTTCAATGAACAGAAAACATACCAACTTTTTGAAAAAAAACTGATATTTTGACGGGTGAATTTTCGATTGAAAATTAGGATGCTTTTTCGATATTAATTCAATATAAGGTGAAAAAATTAATATTTCTAATCAAATAAATTACAGCGTATTTGGGACATAAAAAGGTAAGTTTTCACCAAATTTCGTGAAATAAATAGAAAATTGTAAAAAATAAAAATAAAAAACCAAAAACTTGGTTTTTTGAATTTTTCACATAAATTTTGAGGTTACGTGATAAAAGTGTAAATACAAAAGTTTACATCTTTTTATTACCTACAACTTTGCCATTTGACTTTTTTCCATAGGACTTTTAGTTTTGCCGGAAATCGAGAAAAACCGTTTTTTACCCTTAAAACCTCCCCCCCAACCCCTTCCCGACCTCAGATCACCCGTAAATTATTTTTCCTTTCATTTTTATAATATTCTCCTCCTTTTCTAATGGGTTTCATCCTACTATTTTTTTTTTCACTTTTTATATTTTTTAAAGGCTTCTACGCTGGTCTTTAAAGCATTCTTTATGTTATAGACATCTAACCTTTTAATAGAAGCGGAGCCTATTGTGACTAATCATGATTAAACGACTTTAGACAAATTGCATGACCGTGACTAAGCACGTAGCCTCCGAGCTCGATCCCAAATCATTAAAAGAACAATTATAGATATCGCATTCCCACCTGCAACCTGTTGATGGATAATGATCTGATTCTAAACAAATAGTGGAACTACCGCCGATGGCTGTTCATTGTCGGTCGAAAGGTGTTTAAGGAAAACCTATTGACAGCAATACACGATAATGTTTGTAATTGATACTTATTCACTCAATATCACTAGTTAAACTAGAATCTTTATTTAACTTTATTATGTCATATCATATACACAAAGTATTTATAGTCTACAAAAAACTATATACATAGATTGTAAATGTGTACATATATATGATAGCTACGAATTAAACTCATTTTGTGTGTCCACTCCAAAAATCGTAATTTAATGATTCATGCCAAAATTAATGGATAACTCTGATAAACAGAAGCTTTCCATTGAATGGTTTCTATTAAAATATTTTTAAATTATACACAAATGCAATGACGTTATAAATAGAACTCAGAAACTTTTATTGAACCATAAAGCATAGTGTTAGACTTTCCATCAACAACGTGATTAAATTACCTTCGCATCGCATAGATCGCAGCTCGACGGGTCGCTACCGACCTAATCAAAATCTAATAAATCTTGTATTATCTGTATCCAACAGTAGACCAGTGACCTTAAGCTTCATGATGGTGAAATAAAAGATTACAGAATGATTGAGTAGAGATGCATTTACATATTTTCGTATGTAACAAAATTATCGATTTATTCGAATCAAAAACACGATTGCAGCAGAACGATGTCGATCAAAACTATTGATAGGCTGCGTGCTTGTTACTAGACAAAAACCAATTTAACTGTTCTGTTAAAGATCATTGAAGTTTTTTGTCATTTAAAAGAATAGAGAACGAAGTAGATTAAGTAGCGGCGATGCGTCGCTGAGCTCCCACAAAACGTTAAGAGATTTTCTACGCTTTGTTTTCTTTTTGAAAAACGCTGCTCCCATTGTAATTAGAGATCTTGTCGGTTAAGTGATGACTAGTCATCGTAAAAGTAGATGCGGACTTACGCGTATCACAAGCTCTGGATGAATTATAAAAGATCCAGAAATAAGGGCTGCTTTATGCCTGTCTCTAAATAACACCAGTAGCTGCGGGTTTGAGGTTTTAGGATCACTAATCTTATTACACTTAACTTAAGTCCAGTCTCCTTGATAAGTATGTTTTTGGGTTTAAGCCTTTAAAAAGAGTTTAAGACTGCCTCGTTGGTCTCGCGGTTGGCGTGTGCGACTGCTGATCATGAGGTCTCGGGTTCGATTCCCGAGTCGGACCTAATGTTTGTATGATCTACAAATATTTGTTTCGGAGTTTGGGTGTTTTCTATGTATAATATGTATGTATTTACAAAAAAAAGTATATATGTATTTGTATCAGTTGTCTAGTACCCATAACACAAGCTCTGCTTAGCTTGGGACTAGATGGCGTTGTGTGTTAGATGTCCAAAATATTAAATAAAAAAATTAAAAAAAAATACACTGATATTATAAAGGGGGACACCCTTTGTAATATCAGTGTATTTTCAGTCAGTAAGAGAGCACTTTTTCATTTCAATTATAAACTCGTTTTTTTTTAAAGAGTTGTGATTTTTATTGAATTGTAAAGAAGACATGTTCCGATTAAGTTTGGAACAAAATATCCGTCAAATGGCCCTCGACTCTGATGAGGTCATTACTCTTTTTCATGTCCATGACTTTTCTGGATGTGGCTGTATTTCCCCGATGACACATTGGATCTCGGATTTGAGTTCAGGAATTCTTTCTGGTTTATTCGCATAAACCCGAGATTTCACAAATTCTCAAAGAAAAAAGATGCACTGTCTCGCCTGAAAATTCTTCGAAGTATACGAACGGTCTCATTTTAACATTCCAATTTTTTGCTATAAGTTATCACAATATAACGCGTTATTTTTTCGTAAAGCGCTCCATTTTTAATAATCGGAATAAACATATATTAACACTTGCAAAATTTCAGAGTTGCCACATGTTCAAAGAAAAAATTACACTAAATTTAAAAAGTGCACTCTTATTAAGACTATCCTATACTATCTTAACAGAAACAATAAGCTAGTAACAAAAGGTAGTAGAACCACGCTGATTTCAGCACGAACGGGCCGGCTCGACCGGGGCGGTACTACCCTCGCACAGAAAATCAACGTAAAATGACAGCGTTTGTGCTGTCGTGTTTCGTTGGTGAGTGCGAGACCGAAGGCCCAATTAGACTAGTCAACAAGGTCCATACTTGTTGACTAGACTAAAAGATGCAGAAGCATCACGAGGCCGCCATGGTGTGGGTCGCCATGCTGCATTGTCTGCATTCGCAATGAGTGTGGTGACCGTCGCTCTTGGATTTTGCTTATGCTTCCCATCAGGCACAGTAGAGTCATTTTGGCGGGCCATACATAAAAAAAAAAGTTAGAGGAAAGTAAAAAAAAAGTAAAGTACTCTCTTTGTCTTTTGGCTTAAGGTTGTTTCTCAACCAAATGACACCAAATTCACCTTAAATCTGCTAGCCATAAATTGGTATATTTATTAACACTGTGAGTAAAAGTAAACGTTCACTCTAAAAAGATGCTCAGCCCTATCAAATTTTTGACATCCAGCACCGCACAGAAGGCGTTCTATTGCGCTTCGTCTTAACGCACCGATTATGAGCTTACAAATTGTGTAGAAGGCAGCTTTTTATGCTTTCGGACATGCTAACAATGGCTTAACCATGCAACTGATCATTACCATTATACTGTATAAGGCTTTGTGTTTTGAGTAAATTATAACAGGTAGATACGTTTTGTGTTTTATTTGATACGTCAAACGTTAGCTGAAGCGCGCCGGACCGCTTCACAATAGCGCTTCATTAACAACAGTGACCGCCTTTAAATCCATCTTTGTGAATCGCAATAGTCTCAGCTCATTATAATTATAATCCCGACGGAGCTATATCAAGTCTTCTCACAAACATATTGACAGGGAAGTTCATTTTTATATTGAAAGGAGTAATTTTCTATAATGAGTCTTGTCTAGAAAACGTTTGTTTATTCGCAAACGTGTACAACGTCATTAAGCAATTACGTCCAATTATTGTTCCTTGATATGTTTGTAGTTGTTTCAATGATAGGGTTGTAATAAACAGAATAGATCAATTTGACGTAAATGGAGGAAAATTGTCTGTGACAATTGGAACATGAAAGCGTTGGTTTGTAACATGCTTGCAAGTAGCTGTTCTACATTGACTATGAATTGTTTATCACAAACGCAATTAATTTTCTAGTAGGTAAGTGTTTTGTTGTGTTAGTGGAAGGCCTACTATAAAATATTGATTTAAATTAGTTTGCAAAACAAGCCATCAGTTTATTACCATATTACCATTACCGACTATGCGTACATTTACAAGTGATTAAAGTTTTGAAAACATATAATAGTTCCTCAAAATCTAATTTTTAAATAGTTATTAATTAAATATCCGTAATACCTTAAATTTCTTTCTTGTTATAGAACATTCGATCCTCCTACATAGAACAGTTCAACAATCCTCTTATACCTATAGAAGAAAATGTGATAGTATCAGCACTAAGTTTAACTATTACTATTATATATATTTGTACACTTGCACTGCAATATCTGAGATGGTGATCCAAAATTTAATATGTATTACCTTAAATGACAGACGTATAATATTTAAATGACATATAAATGAACTAGTCAGTACGTACTTAGATTTAGCGATCATACTACAATTCTAACTAGAGTTGACAATATTGCGTTTCGAGTGACGTCAGTTATTTGAGTTTTAAAACAGGTTTTCGTGTTTTGGAATGACATGAAAGAGCAATCATAAGTTATTTAAAATATCGTAAGCGTGATCGGTGGCTCGGCCACTGCTCGGTAGCCGCGTATCCAACGACAATTACACTCGGACAGGCTATGATTAAATTATGGCACTTACTCGAAGTGTTTCCTGAAAATTACATGGGATGGCTCTCCAAGGCTGCGTCGGCACGCGATCTGACTGCACGCATTTAGCTTGCTCACAGATATAGATTATGTTACGACATAAGCGATATTAAATATTATGACGAGAGACCATTCGTGTAAGCGAAGCAACATTATATATTATATGTAATACGTGAATATTAGATAGAGTCATTACCATTATTATATTTTTTATATTACTTAAATAAAAAAGGGAAAAGCCGTCTTGTAAATTTTAAATACATAGAACAAATGTTAGGACTAGTCTAAAATTTACTTACTACTGAACGTTTTTATCCTTATTTAATTCGTAACTTTAAAAGTGATGTTATGAACTTTGAACGACTTTTATCCGTCTGGTTGGAATATTGGAATATATTGAATACTACTTAAACTAATGTGAATTACGAGAAACCATTAATTCATCAACAGCGTTTAATATTTATACTGCTGGACATCCTTAGAAAGGAGGTTTTGGCTTGGCCATGCTGGCAAGACGAGCAGCCAAAGGACAAAAGTATTCCTTCTCATTGCGGAGATGTTGTTAGCCGTTGGATACAGGCAGCAGAGGACCGGCTGTGTTGGGGGAGGTCTATGTCCTCAATAATGATGTAATGCGTAGTTTGCTCCTTCAGTCGGCTCTTACTAAACTCACTTCTTAGCCCGTCACCATACGCATAATAATAATAAAGCTTTATTTGTTCACACAAGTTGCAATACAGAAAATGAAAAAATATAGTTAAAGTCTACTTTATACTACATAATACAAGATCTTGTAAAATAAGAAAGTTAAAAAGTTTAGATTTTTAGTTAAGTTGTGTGGACCCCTTTGCGCGTAAAAGCCTTCTCCAAGAGATTCATTTAACGTATTGAAATCACCCGTAGGTACTACATATTGCGTATTTTGTTTCGTGATTTTTCGTGCAGTCCTTATATAACGTTTTTGTATCTTTTCATGATGAGTTCACTGCAGTTGCATACGCCTATATTATTGCAAAAAGGAAAATTTCGATTTTTGCTGTGAAAACTAGGTTAGATACACCTGTGAATGCTTTGATCTTTAAGTTTTGTCTTAATTAAGAACTAGCGTTCAGAGTACAAATTTTGTAAATGGTTATTCTTATTTCGTATTTCAACATTTAGTATTCATCGATAATTGGGTGTAGTTGATGTACTTGAGGTCTTGAAGGGTTGTAGTCTAGTACTCCCGCGGTGACAAGCCGTATTGGGTTGCTATTTGATGTTTAGTTATGTGCTTAGAATTCGTTCTTTAGGTTTAGTTATTTTTAGTGTCCAGTGCAATCAATTTGTCGTATTTAATAAACACTTTTTTCCCAGCTCTTTTCTCGTTTTGATTGGGCTTATACTTCCTTGCGTTGATTGAGCGCTTTTAAAGGGTAGTCCTGTTTAATGCAATAAGGTGATTTATCAATAACATAGCAATAACATATTATAGCAAAGCACACACGCATAGCTTAGCTTATATAATTTTGTGGGAATATTTCAATGGTTTCCTGGAGGGTTTGAAAATATAATTAGATCTGATAGGTTGCACCGCTGTTGGTATGTCACTATCAGCTAATAATTAAACACAACATTCATTAATTCCAAGGCGGTATGATGTTCGCAGAGTTAGCTAGTTTATGCTATATATTTGCAGTTAATAAAACTCAGTTCTAAATTATAAACAGATTTTCAGATTTCAGAATAATTTACTTTTATTATTATTGTTGTAGTTATAACTAGAAATCGTTATGAGTGAGGCTTTATTGACGTCACATTTCGAAACTGAACTACTTAATTGTAATATGCGTGCGCAAAACGAAATATGACTCCAGCCAAGTATTTATTTACATTAAATACAACCTACAGTGAAACCATTTGAGTATAACCATCGAATTTTATATTACTTAACTTGAAAAACAACATTCACCAGTGTGCTGTTTCATAGGAGTTCAGTTTATTAACCGAATTCAAAAAGGAGGAGGAGGTTCTCAATTCGATTGTATTTTTTGGAACCCAAGATCTTAGCTATTAGTTATAATCGACAATGAAAATAAATTAAAATTTATATTTTTTTTTTTTTTTTTTTTTATGTTTGGCCCGCCAAAATGACTCTACTCTGCCTGATGGAAAGCATAAGCAGAATCCAATAGTGGTGGTCACCATACTCATTGCGAATGCAGACAATACAGTATGGAGACCCACACTATGGCGGCCTAGTGATGCTGCTGCATCTGTTAGTCTAGTCAACAAGTATGGTACTTGTTGACTAGACTAATTGGGCCTCCGGTCTCACACTCACCAACGAAACACGACAGCACGAACGCTGTCATTTTACGTTGATTTTCTGTGCGAGGGTAGTACCGCCCCGGTCGAGCCGGCCCATTCGTGCTGAAATCAGCGTGGCTCTACTACCTTTTCTTATATTAACACCTATATTTCTATTACCGTTTATCATTATAATGGAATCAAAGGAAATTGTTTCAATATACTCCTATCAACTACTTGTATCAACCTACTCATATGGTTTTTTTTCGATGGGTATTGTTAAAACTAATCACACACTTAATTAAATATTTTGTAGTTTTAATAGCAACGGTATATGAACGCTACGGAAATACACACTATTAAATATTTGCATACCGAATTCAGCAGGTGAAATATGAAGAATTGAAATGGAACCCTTAGATCTCTGTAATGTAACATACTTTAAGGAAAATAAAGAATCTAAATAATATATTAAATATTACTCTTAAAATTTAATAATTATCAGAGCCCATATATTGAAACAAGAACATTAAATATAGAATTTGATTAAAAACGGAGGATTTAAATTAGGGATACTTACGTAGGTAGGTATACTTATTCTAAATATTCTTTTAGTTTCTTTTTGCTTTCCTAACTATTAAGTATAAATCATATACAAAACTGGAAACCTATTAAAGCAATTTGTTTAGCATTCTTTCGATAGTTTTGTTAAGGTAGTATTTTATACAAATTTAAATAGCCCACAAAAAGTGGATTTATTTAAATGTTTTTGAGATTTTTCATTAAAAGAGTTAATTTGAATATTAAATGAGACTATAAAAATAAATAGATTATGTACGATCATACTGATAAGAAAAAATCGCCTCAAATACACGTTGTTCCTAAGTTTAATAGTAGGTATTTTAAAAGCTTGAAACTTAGTAAGCTAATAAGTTGCACTATTGTTTATGCAAAGAATCTAATTATCCAGCGTATAATACCGAAAGCTCACTGGATCCGTCTTTACATGTTACATAGATGATACACCTTGTGAATTACTTAGTATTCCTGAAGAATTAGTGTAAGAAAAATCAAATAAGTAGTTAAATCAACAAAGTGGTTATGAGACGTAGGTAACACATACGTACGTAGGTTGATCAGGCAATGGCTCGATTACCAATCGGACTAATGAATCTGATTGGTAATCTGTAATATAATATTGATATCAGAACAGGCGAATTGACGAAGCATTAACCCTGTTCTATTTTTAATCTGTATGTGATATTTTAGTCGGGTATTGTATTACCAACTGTTACACTTTTAACTTCTATGACCTTACCAATCATGTAAGATATTTCTGATTGATACCTGGCTTCTCTTTCATATTTATTTTATCATTAGACAGTTTAAAATGTTATGAAATGTTTACATGGAGAAGTGAACAATATTTTTTTTAGAAAACTTTGGTCCGACTACGTATAAACATTTGATAAAATTTACATAGTTTATGTCATCTGGGCCATTATTATTGACACCTCAGTAAATTAGTTCAGTAGTTTAGACACTACTACTAACATGAGACGTGGAATGTTTGAAATTTCTCATATTAAAACTAATTAATTTATTTGATTGTCGGCAGGTGTATGTACAAATGCGACGGCTCCCAGCGTATCATCTATTAATAGGATTCTACGAAACAGAGCTGCGGAACGTGCAGCGGCTGAATTCGCGAGAGCAGCCGGCTACGGGCTCTATGCTGCTCCTCCGCCGTATGGAGCGTTTCCTTGGGCTGGAGGCGGCGGCGTCTGGCCTCCAGGATCGTTACCCCTGCCTCCTGGAGTTGGTGGCCCACCATCTGGTGTACCACACCCAGACGCGATACAACAAGGTTTCCTGTCATCTGCACGTGGACTTATTGGTATGTTTGATATTTTTTCTTTGAGCTCTTGAGGTTTTATGCGTAATTTATGAACCATTTATTCATCTTAAATTGTTTATATTTGAACAGATGTGGACGGAGACGACTCTGGATCTTTAGACGGTGAACAGCCAAAGTTTAGAAGAAATCGCACTACTTTTAGCCAAGACCAACTTGAAGAATTAGAAAAAGAATTTGAAAAATCTCACTATCCATGCGTTTCCACTCGAGAAAGACTGGCTTCCAAAACATCTCTATCCGAAGCACGAGTTCAGGTAACGACCTTTAATCTTTGAACTTTTGAATATTTTATATAAATTTATGTTATAAAAGATATATACCTAGCTATGAGTATATCAGATCAATTTTTACCTTGTGTCTATTTGCATAAATATGTGAATTTATTATCACTAACAACAGAATACTAATCACATTTATTTACCGTTACTGACAGGTTTGGTTTTCCAACAGACGAGCCAAATGGAGACGCCATCAGCGTATGAACCTCCTCAAGCGCGGTGGCGGCTCGCCCCCGCACCGCCTCCCCCATTCTCCCTCCCGGTCCCGTTCGCGTTCTTTGTCCCCCGCGCGCGCTCCTTACCACACACCTCAGATGGGCGGAGAAAATAGCGCTTTTAAGGCTCTCTCGCACCAAGATACTAACGCCCTGAAGGCTTTCACACATCAAGCACAGTTCGACACTAATGCATTGAAAGCGCTGGCGCAGCAGGCAACGTTCGACGGAAGCGCGTTTAAGCCTCATCCCGCATTAGAAAATAGTGCTTTTAAATCACTTGTTCCTCATTCAGCCGCTGCAGCGCTGTTGGCAGCCCAGTCAATACAATTAGCTCGAGGTTACGAATCTCATTCCGATTCAGATGAAGAAATAAATGTCCATGATGAGAGTGACAATGAAGGTGAAAGGCCAGGCGTAAGAAAATCTAGATCACCAAGCCCATGCCGACAGAGACCGCCCACTTCTAACGACTTACCACTACAACTGACAAAGCACGATCGTTGATATAGAGTCATCATAATTAATTTATTTTACATTTTACCTACATAAAGTATTACAATTATCATTCCTATCGAATGTTCATGTTCCGAATAATTATGTAAATTAAGATTCTAGAGTGCTAATACTCCAGTTAGTGTGTAAATCGATGTAAATACCTATGTAGATATTTGATTTGTTAATTAGTGTAAAGACGATATAAAAGTTATTGTAATGTTGCACAAACTATTTTGGTTTAGGTATAAAAAAATATAAAAAAACGTGGTGATTTGTATGAGCAAATATGGACATATTTTTCTGGGTATACCTGGTGGTATATAGTAGCGACATCTGTTAAATATGTATATATAATATTACCTATGTAAAAACTAGCAATAAACCTTTATTATGTTTTAGTGGAAACTGAAATAGAATATTATTGAAGAATGTTTGGCACTTTTTTGAAGTAAGAAATGAAGTAATTCTGTCACCGTTATTTATAAAATAATTTACTCATACAATATGCAATGTAATCATTATGCATGTGCTTAAACTCTAAATATTGTCAAAACAATTACACATCGTCGTATATCGTAAGGTCTTTTGTTTGATTTATTTAAATCAGATTAAGGCTAAACGTCTTCTCCGTTCCTAAATCCAACAGGAGCATCTCAGGTTAACATAATTAATACGTATTTTGACATGGGTACTAACTGGTTTGTATTTTTATATCGTGATACTTCGTGGGATATACCAAAGTATTATTATCAGTGGTAAAACGTATGGTTTCAGAAGAAAAAAGTTCCTAGCACTTTTAATACTACTGAATACAAATAAAAATTTAGAGATATTTACATTACTACTAGTAAACAAAGAATACGTCACTAAATGTTTATAATTTGGCACTGTTTTGTAGAAATCGTTAATGTGGGCGATTTAACTTCTAATGTTAATAGAAGCAGCCCTATGTATTGTTATGTACATATTGTTACAATCATGTGTTGTAAACTATTATTACTATTTATTGCTAAAATATTAATTATTGTATAATATAGGAAAGTTTACATACGTACCTAAATATTACAAGAAGGTGAAAATAAATAATTAAATGTATAAATGGACTTTGGTTTTTTTATACCTTAAATGACTATCAAAAATAAAACAGGTACAGAAACGTGCTTCTTAAGGCGCGTCTCCACCGAAATTTGACAACACAAAAAAAGGTTGACAACACAAAAATTGCCAATTTTTGTTAGGTGGAGACTCGGTTTTATCTCCGACCTC
The DNA here is from genome assembly GCA_949125395.1 of Diaphora mendica. NCBI lineage: Eukaryota > Metazoa > Arthropoda > Insecta > Lepidoptera > Erebidae > Diaphora > Diaphora mendica. The sequence goes on along the minus strand of OX421310.1, from coordinate 33,430,370 downwards.
TGGTTTAAGAGTCAGGATCGCTAACCTACTAGACATATATATACGTGCATTACTTTAGTTTTATATGTAAAGTGTAGGTGTTTTTATTACACGCATATAATATCTTAATGCTACTGAATACAATATGGTATCAACTTTTATTGTTATTGTTTTACGCAATAAAATATAGTTTTATTGCATGTAGGTAGGGTTTTAAATAAATGTTTGTACTGCATATTTATAATTTATTTTAACAAAATATGAAGGGCTTTCGTAGAGTAAATTACTTATATTCAATTTCATTTACACAATAATGTCAAAATACAGAAGTTCAAATTCAAACTAGTGATCCATTGTAAATATTATAAATTTGAAAGTTACTCCATCTGTCTGTTTATCTGTTACGTTTTCACGACTAAACCGCTGCACTGATTTCAATGAAATTCGGCATGGAGATACTTTGAGTCTTGACGAATGACATAGGCTACTCTTAACTCGATATTCGACATTCGCGTGGAAGGAGCTGCGGGCAAAAGCTAAAGATAAATCACGATAGGTTCTTCTCGTGAATCCTCGGATAACATTGATGAATAAGGTCTTGTAAACCACACGTTAAGCCGAGTCTCCACCGAACAAAAGTTGGCAACTTTCGGGTTGTCAACACGTGTTGGTGATAAAAGTTTCTGTAATTTCCTAGTGTTGGCAACGAAAATTCATCAACAGATGTTGGGAATGCGTGTTTCTGTTTTTGGCGGTAAACATCAAATGAATACGCTTGTTGCAAATATTTATTGGCTCTGTGGAGACGCTTAGTTGGAATGTTTGCCAAATTGTTGGCGAATTGGTGTAGACACAACGGAAACAAAAGTTCGCGATTTTCTGAACAGTTACAAACAGTTGGAAACACTGAACTTGCCAACAATTGCGGTGGAGACGCGCCTTTATACATCACATCACACATCAACACCCTTTAACAGCTCTCTGCTGGTAATTGGCCTCTCCTTAGAATGGAGACTTAGTCCTACTACACCACGTTAATATAGGGTTTGTTTTAAGTTTTTCTTCTCTTTGCAGTGATAGCTTTCTGCGGAGTTTGCTCCCTGAGTTGCCTCTTACGACGCTCATGGGATGATTAAGACGCAGGCGTTAAAGATGAGCAATATTAATTCATGAACTTCAGGTGTTACCCGCGGTTATTGCCGTAACGCGGGATACGCCGCGGGACAAAGCTAGTCTAAAAAAAGTAGCCTTAGTTACTCCTTAGATCATCAACTATCTGCCAGTGAGTCCCGTCAAAATCGGTCCAGCCGTTTCAGAGATTACCCGGAACAAACAGACAGACTGACAGACAGACGGACAGACTAAAATTTTAAAAAATGTTATTTTGGTACATGAACCGTGTATACATACATATGCATTTATTAAAAAGCTGTTATTTTAATATTACAAACATACACTCCAATTTTATTTATTTGTATATTTTTGTATGTATGTATAGATATAGATTACTGTTTGCGTTATTTAAAACCGATTTCGTTCTACATAAAATCGATTGCTTTTTATCGTATCACCAACGTATTTATTCATCATTAATTAGGTGCTTTTCTTGTCGACAGAGTAGTAAAGCCTCTATATGTTCTAATTCAAATAAATGTTTATAATTTAGTAAGGGCACTAGAATAATGTTATTAGCCAACCCAACTCAAACTGTGACTTGAATAGTGAAATTCGGACTGCCCAAGAACGGGATATTTCGCGCCCTTTGGGGAAGACCTTGTTTTAGCAGTTGAAAGCTATAGGTTTGAGTAAAATTTAAGTCAGAACAAATTTTATGAGTGCAATTAAACAATGAATAATGTAAGAATGAATTGAGCAGAGATTAAAATCACAGTTAATGTAAATATATTGTTGAGCTAAAAAACCAAATCCGGCAATAAACCTCTTCGGTTATTATATGAACGGAAGATAGTAGTAAGAGGTATAATAATTATCGGTCCTTTGCCACTATCGTGACGACAATTATCCTTTTTTCCGTATTGTTATTAAAGCAACGATTCATTCCTTCCCGGATATCAGCAATCACTCAGGTGAAAGCCGATTGTGGCAGAAAAACCTGGCGGGAACAACAATACCGATATCGAAATGTATATTATAGGTATAGTTTGTTGAGGCAATTGATGTTGTTGCATTTTAGAAAGTTAACGATAAAGTGTGTATACTTTTTCAGTAGAAGCAATATGGCAATATTTTTTTAAGTTTTAACGGAAAGAGGGTGCTGCTTAGAGGATGGTCTTACTTCAGTATGAGGAATCCTGATATTTCACAGAAGGCAGAGATCTGCGGTATTGATAGCACTATTCTTCTTAAATTATATTACTCTTAGACTTCTTAGAGGTAAACACAAGTCTGCATCGTAGAGTAGGGTACAAATGCAAATTGTAATACGTTTGTAAGTGATACCATACCATCAGCGTACCTACTATGAGCAAAAGTGAGGATAATATACCTAATCATTTTAATTGTATTACCTAGGAGTAAAAAATAATTGTATCTACTATTACACAAGTATATTTTGTTGATGTTTTTTTTATTCTGTTTAAGATATAAGTAGAGATACAAATCATTTTTGATGATAAGTTTTAAATACCGAGTAGCCTTATATTTTCTAGCACTTAAAATGAGTCCTTGCTCTAAATTCAAATTTACGATACAGCTGGACACTAACAAATATTCAAAATTATAAGTTTTTAAGAAATTATAATAGTCATTGTTCGATGATTCTTAACAGAAATTAATCTAACTGATTATCTTTGAGTTATTCTTGACACTTTTAGTATTTTGAACACTTTGCCTGCTGATGAATGCGTTATCCAAACGGGTTACAGTTAGTTACAAGAGTTGTAAAAGTTAGGTAAAGTTGTTAATATTAAGAAGAATTAGGCGACACAGGAAAGACCTGGAGTAGGAGTTGTTATCTTAAGGTGGGTATCGACTTCGCGCTCCAAGAGGACGAACATTAGCGTGCGTTCCAGCCGCGCGAAGTCGATACCATTTTAGAACGCACGCCAATGTGTTCGTTGGAACGCGCGAATGTGGAGCAGGCCGTTCCATTCGTTGTCGATTTTTAACCGCGTTTCAAAGGCATTTCAGTTGTGGCGCACGCGTCCTTTGAGACGGGAGCGATACTATTGCGTATTTTGTTACGTACACGACTGGCCTGCATTATGAACGGTCGAACACTGGAACAGTTGCCACACGCGCCAGGCGCGCGTAGTTGATATACTTCAAATATTTGGAATGCGTTCCACGGAACACACTCTCGGCGCGGTCGTTAATGGCGCGCGCGCCAGGAGCGCGTAGTCGATACGAGGCTTTAAACTTCTTCCTTGTGGAAAGAACACTTAAGTTAATAACACGGGATGCCAGAAACATATCTGATATTTTTTCAGCAGTCTTACATTCAAGTAGCATTCTATTTCATTTAGCATAGATTTTGCTTCCCTACACTTTATCAGAGGTACAGAGAAGGGCTTTGTATGGTTACCACTACATTTACAGAGTTTTCATACTGGAGCATAACCGCGGAAAGGAGGCGGAGCTTTTGACAAGATTATAAAAAGATTTGTGATTAAATTGAATTTCGAAGCAACTATTATAGCTAAATTCAATGTTCTGTCCAAAGAGAAAGAACAACAAACCCTAAATAAACCCGTCTGACCAGCGTTGCATACTAGGCTAAAACCTCCTTTCTGAGCAGATGTCTATGACCAACAGTGGACTATAAAAGCTTTTGATGATGATGATTTTATATGATAGTAATCTATACTATAATATTATAAAGATGTAAAGTTTCTGTATTTGTGAGGTTGTAGGGATTCAAACTCAGGAACTCAGGAACTTTCAAAATCAGTTTAGTAGACGCAGATATTACATCTGCGTCTACTAAACTGATTTTGAAAGTTATTTTACCAATAGAAAGACACATTATTTGTGAGTTTCATAGGCTATATATTAACCCAAAAAAACTATACTGAGACATCCGACATACACAGGTGGAACTGCGGACAAAAGCTAGTATTATATAAATATGAAATATTCTCTACATACACGATAACACGGGAGTAAAACCGTGGTCTTAGCCAGTTAAAATAAACATGATTAACCTAATCATAGTTTCGGAGTGAATGGACTCTTGTGGTATCTCATACTTATATTATATGTGTACTTTGCGCGTAAATGGGCATATTATGTAGATGCAGCGTATCATTAACAAATTGGCGATGGGGCAGAAATTTTATAGTGTAGTATGTGGGCTCCAACGGTGTTATTCTGACAGCTGCCGAGATTATCGGAATATTTCGAGAAAACCATAAAATAAATTACTTGTTTAATTTCTCAATATTCTATTACTTTTGTTTAATCATACAAATCATCAAAATGTTTTCATTGAAACTCTCTGCCTACCCAAAAATGTTTCTAGCGTATAATTTTTTCAATACACAGGTATGTATTTAGTAACAGCGGCGGTCTCGATACAGATTGGAAAAAATACAAGTATGTTGGTGTTAGCATTCTTTCTCAATTCATATCTTTCATATCTGGATAGCCTATAAAAATGTATTAGTTGGTGTACCAATACTTTTTAATCTTAGGAATACAGTATATATCTAATACCTTTAAACAAGCAATCAATAAATTTAATGATTAAATATCTATACTATCTATACTATATATCGCTGATCCGAATTGAAAAATTCTTTCAGTGTTAGATAGCCCATTTATTGAGCAAGGCTATAAGGCTACATAATCATAATCGACTAATAGGAGCGGAGCATCAATGAAGAATGTTACAAAAACGGGGGAAAACTATTACGCTACGGGTAATAAGAGACGTAAACGAGGTTGCGTGGGTCAGCTAGTAATAAATAATCTGAAAGTAGGAAATGATTACAACGATGAAATCTTTTTTTTTTTTTTTTATGTTTGGCCCACCAAAATGACTCTACTCTGCCTGATGGAAAGCATAAGCAGAATCCAAGAGTGGTGGTCACCATGCTCACTGCGCACACATCTAGTATGTAAAGGGCGATAAATCGATCTAGCTACGATTCGTTTTTAGAAAATTTACCAAAAAGAAAATACCAAGTTAAGCCTTCTAAGTTCTATTACAATTTCTATGCAGGTACTATTATTTAGTAAAAAACGTTGGCTTACATCATAAAAATACCCAGGTACTATGATAATTTTCTGAAGGAAACCAACGTTTCGAACATACTAACAACTCAAAGTTACCTGTATGTTTCGTCTGAAGGTCATGACTGTTTATTTCACGTGAATTGGTTAAATCTGGAACAGTTTTTTGAGTCAATAAGTTCATCTGATCGGTCATTGTGAAACTCGAAAATTTTCGACACAAAAAAAAAGGTATACAAAAAAAAGAAACATAAACGATTATCCTGTAATCAACAGACGTAATTTGAACGTATCAAGTGCTCTGTTACTTATAAAAGACATGGTCATTCACATTTATACGTGGGAGAGCCACGCTTCGGCATGAATGGGCCGGCTCGACCGGAGTGATACCACGGCCTCACAGAAAACCGGTGTGAAATAGTGCTTGCGCTGTGTTTCACCGAGTGAGTGAGGATACCGGAGGCCTATACCCCAACCCCTCCCCCTATCTCCCCCCCCATCCCCCAAAGGCCGGTAACGCACTTGTGACGCCTCTGGTGTTGCGGGTGTCCATGGGCGGCGGTAATCGCTTACCATCAGGCGATACGTCTGCTCGTTTGCCGGTCTATTCCATAAAAAAAAAAAAAATGTTTTTGATCTGAATTCGACAATTTTAATTGGTGTTCCTGTTTGTCTTTGTATACGTAGTCAGAAGGCGAAATTAGAGGATGACCTTGTTTCTAAGGAGAGGCCTATGTCCACGCAATGGATGACTGTAAATGATAATGATTGCTCTATAAAAAAAGTTCAGCATTTCTTCGTTTTCGGTAAAATAAGGGGCAAAGGAGCACACGGATCATCTTATGTAAGGTAATTAACGCTGCCCATGAATGCCTGTAGCTCAGTCCCTCTAGCCAAGTTGACATTCTACAAACGGAATGACGTCACTCAACGCTAAGTCACGTGATCAAGACGTGAGCGATTTTAGAAAATGATTCGACGCAAAACACTCGTATCTTGGCTAAGAGGTCTTGAGTTACAACAACGCTATGCCATTTTCAAAGTAACAACAACCTAAGACTCAGTGCCGGTGATAAGAGCGTGATGATTTTTTTTAAAATTAATTTAGTGGCCCATGTTGCTCAATGTTTTATTTTATACTTTAATTTAGGTTACATTCATTTATTGTTGTGTATTAGGTATATTTTTCTATCAGTCAATCTGGCCGTCTTTGTACAAACTCTGCTTAGTTTAAATTAGGCTTTGTGTGAGTTTATACTTAAAATATTAATTTATCCAGTCGTAGGTATAAATTAAATAATTGTGTAGAATTGATTTGTTTGATTTTATTGAACATTTTGTGAAATTTTAAATCTGATTTCAATCAGTCAGTGCTATATTTAAGTATTACCGTTTTTAACAACTGATAAAAATCTACGGTGATAATCTATGTTATCAACTCTTCCAATTGGTGCTCGGTATTGTGTTATGTTAGTTGGATAGATCAAGTAGGTAAATATTTAAGAAGTAAACCAAATGTCTTACATTAAAATCCAAAAATACATACATTTTACACTAATTGGACATTAATATAGACTTTAAATCAATGTAATTTGAAACTAGCCTCATTTGTCAGACAAATCAAAATAGCATATTTATGGTGGTGTCGTTAAAATCACCTACACGAAATAAAGTCGTTACGTTTATTCGGAATAGTGAGGTGCTCCGATAAAGTTGTTCGTTCGTGATAGGCGCGGAGTGTGGATGCATGTACGCGCGCCGGCCCAATAACAATAAATTTTGTGCGTCGTTTGAAGCACCGAGCGGACAGTGTCGCGTATTCACAAATTATACCGTGCCTCTAAATCTTTGTATTTAATTTTTCTGATCTTATTGTTCTAAAAAAAAATCTTTCAAGTAACATCTATATTATATAGAAACCTACGTACATAACCATAATGAAAAAAACAATATTTACTTATTTATTTTTTCAACTGTTTTTTTTAAGTAGGGTCACTTATGTCAATCTCATTACGCATTACGTAATTTAGAATTTTGTTATATTTTGATGATACAACTGGCTTTTGAACCATGCCCGTTGAAACAAAATACTATAGTCAAAGATGTGAAACTGTTATTTGAAGTATCAAAATATAAGAGAATGTACTGTTACATCTCTATTTACTCCGTCACAGCACTATTTGATATAGTAAAATGCTGACTTGCAATAATTGCTGATTTACTTAAATACAATATTAAAAATCAGCAATAATTATGCTATAAATACGCAAGATTTTCCTAAATTCTTTCAGTTGGTTGTTCTTTAGCTAAACTGCTGCCCAGCTACGGACCTGGTTCTTGCCTGCCGGCTGGCTATCAGTGAAAGCTAAGAATATACTCCGGGTCTACTCTGCCCTTCACTAGGGCATCGCGCGGATATAATCCAAGTCGCGTATAAGTTGTAATTATAAGTAGAAATTCTGTATCCTAAAGTGTGTGAGTGAAAAAATTCAGTAATAAATAGTTGTCAAGTTTCAGTACCGTGTTTTTTTTATGAGTGCTGAATAGGACAGTCTAATAGTACGTAATATAATTTATATTTGAGTAATCTTCGCACCTCTAAAGGACTACTGTACCCGCTACTGTGTAATAATCTCTACACTTAGGAATGAAACATAGGTGTCATAAGATAAAAGAGGAAACGTTTACATATCCGTGGTTAAAATATCCAGTCTCATAATTGAGGCTTATACCTAGAAAGATGTACCTAGAAATGATTCAAATGCACAGCTTCCTGTCATAACCTAAGTTTTAGGCTAAGTATCTAATATTCAGTCAAAGTCAATGACTGTCTGCATTGGTAGCGTATGCGACTGCTGTGCTTGAGGTCTCGGGTTCGATTCCCGGCTCGTACCAAATGTTTTTATGATCTGCAAATGTTTGTTTCGGAGTTATGATGCTTTCTATGTATAACATGTATTGTATGTATTATAAAAAGTATATATGTATTTATATCAGTTGTTTAGTACCCATAGTACAAGCTCTGCTTAGTTTGGGACTAGATGGCGTTGTGTGTTAGATGTCCGATATATTATATTGTAACGTTACACGTCTGATTTACTAAAAAAATATTTTAAGTAAAGCAAGGTAAAGTAAGTAAAGTCTTAACCGATCTCATGATAATTCCATGAATATGTACATCTTTGTCTTCCCAGAAACTCCAACTACTTTATGATCTATATGGTCTTTTGAATCTTCTGTTTCTGATTTGTAGAATAAGATTTTCAACACGGTCTCAGATGTTTTTAGAAACGTTTAAGGCCCTGATAAGGTAAAATGGAAACACTTTTAAACTATAATAAAGTGTTTATGCTCGTATAATACTCGTAGTTAAAATATTTTACTTCAACACAATCTTAATACTCACAATATAATTACTGACGTATTTTGCAAATACGCATTCCATGTGCCTTGCTCCTGTCACACAGGGTACCAAGATACAGATTAAGAGCGCGGTGTGAACCGCTCGCGATATCAGTCCAATACTTTAACACGTAAAAAGTGCTAATACAACCGATATGAGCCACCATTATAACTAATATTTATGTTGTTCTATAACATTTTCATTACTACACTCTCCCTTTATATGTACGCTGGTAGTAGTTGCTTCTTGTGTATATTTATAGAACGATTACGACTGGTACAGTGGAAGTTTGGAAGAATAATTGTTTATTATCGACTTTCTATTTCGACTAACATTTAACCTTTTTCGATGGAAGTGTAGTGATAATGTGACTTAAAGTATATTAATGACAGTGATAATATAATAATTGAATGATCCTGTTGGTCTAGTGGTTTTGAATTTGGACTTTGAGTGAAGGAACATAGGTTCGATTGAAATACAGGAAATGTAAACACCATGATTATTTCTTCTGTGTCTATGTCTAATGTACTTTTATTATGCATGTATTTCAATTATATTTATAACCAATTTGGCAAAAATGGATCTGCCTCAATGTCAAAGAAAACATCATTGAGGGTGAAATTAGGTTTAGATCAATCAAGGTTCCCGTCTGCAATAGTTGCTGCCATGAGGGCGAATGAGGAGGACTGGCACGCGTGGTATTTTTTGTGAAGCTGTAATGCTTCAGAAAAAGACCGCTGGATGGGATCGGGAGAAGGCCGAAGGTAGTGGACGTCGGCGGCGATACCAGCCGTCGACGGGGCCGCAAGCTGCCAGAGAGTGAGGACCTCTGGCGCCAGATCGATTTCTGAAATAGAGTATGGGATAGCAGCCTGATCGCATCAAAGTGCAATCGTACCGCCGCACTTAGATACTCTGAGTCCCCTTGGATGTTGCCTGACAAGGCGTGGCGTTGATTCTGGGAGGACCTGAAGTAATATGGTTCGGGTCCTCCCAGAGTAGGGCACTTGAGGCCGACCATCGAGGTTAGTTTTATATATCCCTAAAGAGCAGGACATCCGAAGGGATTTTCCAAACCGTCAACAAAAAAAAGGTCAACCAAGGTTTTGGTTTTGTGAAGTAACATTAATTTTTATAATATCCTAATGTGGCCGTTTCTTACAGAATGTTTGCATTTACCTCTTATCTCACTACTCACATAAAAAACTTTCACTAAAAACATGAATTTGATTACGAGGCTTTAAAGCATAGAGATACTCGTAAAAGTCCCATCTGTTCCCACTACAGAAGTCCAAAATTCACACCGTTTTTATCACAGATCCCATCTTTCCAGAAATTAGAGCAGGTATTTTTTTCAATTAAAAAAAACAATAACATTTTAGGATTGCTTTGTTCTTAATGCTATTAGATGCGTTTTTTCCCAATAGAACATAAGTACCTAATTAATAGTCAATAACATTTCTAACTAGCCAACCCGTGCAAGTACTACTGGTTTTGTCAAAAGTAACAAATTTGTCCGGTTTTTGCAATACTGTTCATTGATACTCGACTCCTATTAGACAAAGCGCGATGTTATATAGCCTAACCATTCTCGGTAAATGGGCTACCCAATACTAAAGGAATGAGATAAATTGGTCCTGTTGATGCATGATGAATTCATTTTATGTATATACATAGACTAGCCGACCCATGCAACGTCGTTTGCGTCTCCTATTGCCCGTAGCGTGACAATTTTCCGTTTTTGAAACATTCTTCATTGGTTCTCCGCTCCTATTGGTCTTAGCGTGATGATATATAGCCTATAGCCTTTCTCGATAAATGGGCTACCTAACACTGAAAGAATTTTTCAAATTGGACCATCCTGATCCTGAGATTAGCGCGTTCAAACAAACAAACTATTTAGCTTTATATATTAGTATAGATGTATTTAATATACTCTTTTAAGATCTAATACTCATAATCAACAACACATTTATTTGGATAAAGATTAATATTAGGTATTATGTTGATAAAAACTCTTTGGCAGATAACTCATTATTAGGTACTCTTAGCGTCTTATACTCGTGATAACTTCTAAACGAAATGTCCGATTGGGGTGAAACAAAAAGTATTTTACTTCTACATAAATACCCTTGATAACATAATGCTTAATTTGGATAAGGATTAATATTACGATAAACATTTAAAGTCGTTTCTTTATTCAGAAGATTTAATAACTTTTTTTTAACGCAAAAGCGGTTATTGTGACTAAACCATGATAGTTAGATATATGCTCTCGCGGACTTTTTTGTAGGTCGTAATAGGATATACAAACCCGTAATACATTATTTTGTCCTATTGTCAATAGTTATTGCAGCGCACGCAAAAATAGTTTTTCGATTTCACCTTGGGTTACGAAATAACAATTTTCTTACGGATCCCTATTTTTTTTTTAAATAAAATATAGCCCATAGCCTTCTTCGATAAATGGACTATCCAACACTGAAATAATTTTCTAAATCGGACCAGTGGTTCCTGAGATTAGCGCGTTCAAACAAACAAACTCTGCAGCTTTATAATATTAGTTTAGATTTATAATATTACTATAGATTTATAATATTAGTATAGATTGACATTATATTTATATGACAAAGAACTCTAATATGTATTGGTGAGGCCTATATGGTTTTTAGTGTGGTGTACTACCTTCTTTGTATGTATATTATATTTGACTAACATACAGTTATCCCGAACTATTTACGGCCCGGTATTATTTTCTTTTACAGCGTTTTGTTAGCATTACTAATGTAATTTCAATCAATCATCCAATCGCCGTCCACTGCTGAACGTAGGTCTCCCCCAAGGAGCGCCAACCATCCCGGTCCTGGGCAGTTCTTATCCATCCGCTGCCAGCCACTTTCCTTAGATCGTCAGTCCACCGAGCCGCAGGGCGCCCTAGTCGCGGTCTCCACTCAAGCACATTTCGGCTCCATCGACCATCGGTACGTCTAGAGACATGACCGGCCCATTTCCACTTCAGCGTACTGATTCTCCGTACGATGTCGGTCACTCTAGTTCTCTGTCGAATAGCTTCATTCCGAATTCTATCAGACAGAGAGACACCCAACATCGCACGCTCCATCGCCCGCTGAGCCACTTTAAATTTGTGGACCAGTCCAATGGTGAGTGTCCACGTCTCGGCTCCGTATGTCATCACGGGTAGGACGCATTAGTTAAAAACCTTGGTTTTCAATGACTGCGGTATCGGCGACTCAAAGATATGACGTAGCTTCCCGTACGCCGCCCAGCCGAGACGAATTCTTCTATCGGCCTCCCGATCGAAGTTGTGCCGGCCGAGTTGGATAGTTTGGCCAAGATAGATGTATTCTTGCACAACCCCGATAGTGACGCCATCTACGGTCACGGGACTCGGGGACACATGCCGATTATGCATGATTTTCGTCTTTTCCATGTTCATCCCTAGTCCCACTCGTTTAGAAGAGTCGTCCAGACTGTTAAGCATTTCTTCTATGTCCTGCAGAGACTCCGCCAGAATGACTATGTCGTCTGCAAACCGCAGGTGTGAGAGGAATCGGCCATTTATATTGATTCTCCGTCCCTTCCAGTCGAGCGTCTTGAAGACGTCTTCCAAGGCATTAGTAAACAGTTTCGGAGATATAACATCTCCCTGTCTTACTCCTCGATGCACTTGGATTGGTCTTGTGCTCTTTTCTTGTACTTGGACGGTCATCGTTGCAGCTTCATAGAGGCATCTCAGCACCTCGATATATCGGCAGTCGACCAGGCACCTCTGCATGGATTCCAGAACAGCCCAGGTCTCAATGGTATCGAAGGCTTTTTCGTAGTCCACATACGCTAGACAGAGAGGCTGATTATATTCCTCTGTCTTCTCGATAATTTGTCTTAGAGTGTGTACGTGGTCCACAGTACTGAAGCCTTTTCGAAACCCAGCCTGCTCCACAGGCTGAAAGTCATCGAGTTTTTGGGCGAGACGATTCGTAATGACCCTCGAAAACAACTTGTACACATGGGTCAGGAGTGAAATTGGGCGGTAGTTCTTCAGTAGGCTTTTGTCTCCTTTCTTGAAGAAAAGCACAACCGCGCTCCTACCCCATGCCTCCGGTGTATTGCCGGTATGAATGACGGAATTAAATAGTTGTGAGAGCTCTACTAACATAGGAGTTCCACCAGCCTTTAGGAGCTCTGTTGTAATTCCGTCTTCGCCCGGAGCTTTGTTATTGTGTAGTTGTCCGAGTGCCATTCTAATCTCACCCAGATCGATGTCGGGAAGCTCGTCTGTGAGGTGGCGTGTCAGTCTAGCACGCGGGTCATCCGCGCTGTGGGTATCGGGTGGACTGGTTCGTGAGGAATATAGATCCTCATAAAACTTTTCGACTTCAGCGAGAATCTCTGTTTCAGAGGTGACGGTGGTGCCTTGTGCTGTTCTGAGCTTGGACAGGTGGTAACAGGAGGCTTGGCAAAGACTTTTGAACCCTTGTTCCGAGCAATCGCATCCTCGATCACTCGAGTATTCGACTGTCGAACGTCTTGTCTGACCAGCCTTCTTATCTGCCTGTTCAGTTCCTGTCGCTCAGAGGGTGTGGCGTTTAGTGCTTCTCGTCGTTTCCTCATGAGATCAAGAGTCTCGCTGCTGAGCTTCGACTTGCGTCCAGTGCTCTTTGGTCGAAAGTGTTTATAACCCACCTCGCGGGCGACACGTACCAGACTGTCGGTGGCGTCATTCACGTCCTGCACGGTTTCCAACGTGCCAAACCGATTTTGGAGCTCCAACTGGAAGCTTTCGCATCCAGCTTCGACCTGAGGCAGAGTTGGTCTAAGAGTCGACTTCATCAAGCGCGCCCGTTCTCTTTTGACGCTTAGATTCAGGGTACCTCTTACGAGTCGGTGATCACTTCCGGTGTTGAATCTATTGATCACAGAGACATCCCTGAATATTTGGCGTTTGTTTCTCATGATGAAGTCGATCTCGTTCTTTGTCGCGCTGTCTGGGCTTTGCCAGGTCCACTTCCTGTGGGGCCCCTTCTGGAAGAAGGAATTCATTAGGAAGAGCCCCTGAGCCTCGAGGAAGTTTATCAGCATTTGACCTCGGTGATTTCTGCGCCCATAGCCGAACGGTCCCACTCTGGTCTCGCCATAATCTCGTACTCCCGCTTTCGCATTGAAATCGCCCATGACAACCGTGAAAGAAGTTTTGTTACGAGACAGGGCCTTGGATATGTCTTCGTACATGGCTTCAACCTCGTCATCAGGATGTGTGTATGTGGGTGCATACACTTGTACAACCTTCAAGGAATACCTTTTGTTTATTTTTAAGACGAGGTAAGCTACCCTTGACGATACACTGCCAACTTCCTCCACGCTGCCCTTGAGCGATTTGTGGACCATAAATCCGACACCACCTTGGGATGGTTGGTCTCCCTGTCGGAAATAGAGGAGGTGACCAGAATCCAGGGCTATCATATCCTCACCCTGTCTTCGGACTTCTGTTAGCCCCAAAATATGCCAGTTTAAGTTGTTTACGGAGGTAAACAACTTAAACTGGCATATTTTGGGATATACATATATTTGGCATATTAAATATCTTCATAACTGCTCCGCCTCTAACTCCGAAAGGCGATCGTCCAGCCGCAGCGTGCGTCCATTATACGTCGCCAGATATAGTCGTCGGTGGTACCCTTTTTTTTTTTTTTTTTTTTTACGTGTGGAAATCCCCTCGGACCGTCACCCGCGCCGGGGCTTGCGGCGGGGCGGTGTGTCGGACTCGAACCGACTAAAACCACACGGTGTGCCACTCTGCGCCTGAGGAGGGAGGAGTCCGGAATCTCATTTTAGGCGACGTACGGCACACACGTAACGTCGCCTCCTCGCGGGCGGCCACTAGAGCGGATGGAAGGGAAAGCCCGTCCCGACCATCCGCGGCCACACTCAGGGCGGCATGAGGCGCAGGTGAGCGCGCCTCCGCTGCCCGGTTCGCCGGCGGCGGATCGGGTCCGAGTGGAGGTCGTCCTTCCGGGCCTTCTCCGCCACCTCCTTCTGCGAGATGACATCTTCGCAGAAGGTTGCGACCGCGGTAAAACTGCTGTCGCTACCGGCCATGGAGCGTATGACGGCCGGTTGCGAGAGATCTCCTCCGATGACTGCAGTGAGGGCCCGGCGCTGCGACGCCCATGCGGGGCAGATCGCCAGCGTATGCTGGGCCGAGTCTTCACTACAGTCGCAGTGGTGGCAGGCGGGACTCAGTTCCCTCCTAGCGACCGAGTGCAGGTACTTCCCGAAGCAACCGTGCCCGGAAAGTACCTGCGTCAGTCGGAAGGAAAGGGTCCCGTGCTGCCGCCCTGCCCACTCGAGGATGACCGGCTGGAGAGCCTCCACGGCGGCAAAGCCAGCGCGTGGAGTCTCCAGTCGGAAAGACCACCGAGCCATCGTGGCTCGACGGGCGGCTTCACGCCACTCGCGTACCTCTTCGGGCGGAGGGCGAATGCCTCTCTCCACCCGATATTCAGCCACCCGTCGATAAACTTCGGCGAGCACTTCCGCCTCCAAATCCCACGGGGGTGTTCCGGCCAACGCGCACGCTGCCTCGGTCGACACCGTGCGGTAACCATGTATCGCTCTGACCGCCAGTACCCTCTGAGGCCGCCAGAGTGCTAACGACACCGCCAACAGCACGCCGCCACAGCACACTGCCTCTTCGGTCACGGCCCTAAGGCGCATCACGGCATCGACCGTCGAACGCCCCTCTCGGAATCCGAACTGGGCGTCCGACAGGTCGGGCCCCACCTCACTGAGGTGCCGGACGATGCGGGCAGAGATTATCCTTTCGAACAACTTGCCCGCCTCGTCCAGCAACACGATGGGCCTGTAGGCCGCGACCGAATCGGCAGGCCGTCCCGGCTTCCTCAATAGAACCAGCTTCCCGCTTTTCCAGCACTCAGGGAAGTGTCCGGACGCCAGGCTAGCGTCCAACACTCCCCTGAGGCGGTCCGACATATGGTCGAGGGTTCGGGCCATCACTCGGGCTGGAACCCCGTCCGGCCCGCGGGCGGTGTTCTTTGAACGAATTCGCAAAACAGCCGCCCCTACCTCCGATTCCCTCACGGGTGGAGCATCCTCCTCTCTACCCCCGTCGTCTCTGACCGAGTAGGCCATCGACGGGGGTGTGTGCTCTGCCCGCTGAGGGAAAAGGCCCTCGACCACTTCCTGCAGGAAGCTGGGCTGGAGAGTCTCGGTAAGGGGGGGGCCCGGCGTGCGGAGCTTTTGACGCACCGCACGATACGGGCGACCCCAGGGGTCACAATCGAGACTCTCCAGCATCTCCTTTCTCTTTGCGTCCTTGGCGCGGCAAATGGCCAGCTTCAGAGTTTTCCGCGCTTCGCGGTACTCCTCATGAAGCTGGTCATCCTCACCGTTTCCGCGGTGACGTCGCCGGCTACGGGTGTAGGACCTCCGGGCACGGGTACAGGCCGCACGGAGGTCCGCCAGCTCCTGCGTCGGTGGTACCCTGCCGTAACCCGGGGATTCTTCGCACCCCCTGCCGCACCGTTACCATGACCGGTACCTTGACCAGGAATAGTGCGACTGCCGGGAACTGGGGGCCGTAGAATGTGGTTTCTGTCCATGGGGGGAATTTGCCATAGTCACCACGCTTGGCAGGCGGGTTGGTGACCGCAGTGGCGGGAATCATTTATCTGGTGACGCTGCTGCCCGTCGCCAGCATCGATATTTAGTGATTTCCGCAGTGGTGTGGTTATACCGCCATGAGTCGGTCGCCAGAGCCTCGTCCGTTATTTAGCAGGGTGCACCGCGCGCAGGTGAGGTTGGCTATATGGGGCCCGGGATGGTAGGTGGCCCCGTTACACCCCGTTAATGTAATTTAATGTAACTTTAATTAACATCGGTTTTAAATGAAAATGCCCTGTGCTGTAACATATATTTATCAAACAATCTCGTATTTAAATCTCAAATTAACGAAAGACACTCAAGGATTTGATTTAAAAAAAAAACTAAAGCACAAAAAATATACAGAATATCTAAATGCTAATTAGAAGACTAGACAAAGAATCCATGACAAAAAATCTTCGTCATCTTCGCCTCGTCTATTTTTTTTTACGGTTTTTTTTGTATGCGCCTGCCAAAATGACTCTACTCTGCCTGATGGAAAGCATAAGCAGAATCCAAGAGTGGTGGTCACCATACTTATTGCGAATGCAATGCAACAATGCAGCATGGTGACGCACACCATGGCAGCCTAGTGATATGGGCAAACGAGCAGATGTATCACCTGATGGTAAGCGATTACCGCTGCCCATGGACATCCGCAACACCAGAGGCGTCACAAGCGCGTTGCCGGCCTTTGGGGTATGGGGATAGGGATGTGGGGAGGGGTTGGGGTATGGGCATCTGGTATCCTCACTGACTCGGTGAAACAGAGCGCTAGCGCTATTTCACACCGGTTTTCTGAGAGGCCGTGGTATCACTCCGGTCGAGCCGACCCATTCATGCCGAAGCGTGGCTCTCCCAAAGAAGAAACAAACGGTTTTGTCACCATTTTTCTCTTTCTGCAGCAATTCTTCTAACCATACACTCAGAACACAGAACAGACCAATATTGATGTCACCATAATTATCTTCTTATCTTCTAATATATAAAAATCGATTGCGGTTCGTATTCTCGCTAAAACTCGAGAACGGCTAAGTAACGATTTATCGGATTTTGATTTTGAAATGTTTGTCGTAGTCCAGGGAAGGTTTAAACGGTGAAAAAATAAAATTAACTTTAAAATTCAAATGTCACGTGTACGAAGTAGCGGGCACAGCTAGTTTCTATATAAATGTCCTTATCTCCAGACCTCATAATGCAGGGTTGAGGCGTAAAAGAAAATAAAAAAACACATTTTCATTAACAACATTATTTGCAATAATGGACAAAATTATCTGTTAGGCAACCGTAAAATAGTTACTGAGAAACATTATAATTTATTGTAATTTGAATGTGCCTGTTTATAAGTGATTGATTTACATAAATTAATGAAAACACTTGAAACATAAATTATATAAATCATTTGATGGATTTATGATGATAATCGGTTATTTATTTTAAGAATATTAACAGTAGGTGCCAGGTTAACGATACTTGGGTTCAAAGATCAGAATATGATAAAATATAATCAATTTTTAAAATAGTTATCAAGGTTACATTTACTGAGAGTATTTCTTCTGAACTAACAATAGAAATAAAAAGAGTAACTTATGTTAATAAGTTACTCTTGCGTGTATAAAGCGTGTTAACGCTTTTATTAGCTTGACCTGTATGTATGTATGTAACGGAATCTTTTAACTTCATTTTCACCTACTTCTAGGAGTCTGATGTCAAGAGTCAGTCTGGTCAAGGGTCGATGACAATATAATAATTTAAAAAAAGGAAAAAAAATAGTTTTAAAAAACTAAACAAACACGCTTTTATAAATAAACCAAACTAAAAAGTAGAATTTTTTTTAAACTATAATTTATATAAGCTAAATTTATTATTCGTTGTTTATCTTTTTCGCTCTTTAAGTAAAAATCTCAAAAAGTATTTTATTTATTTCAATTAATTACAAACCAAATTTTTTGAAGTTTGACACAAAATTAAAACGAATACAATTTGATGGAGGAAATCAATTTTTTTCCTAAATAATATTGAGTAAAGTAAATCAGTTTGATGGTAAACTTGCCAATATCAATATCTGCTATATGTTTGTATATGTATATCTATTCAGTAAAAATCGGCCTAGGAAGGGTTCCGTACTATTATCTCATACATTTCGTCATAAGCTTCAACCTATTGCCGTTATTAATATAGAGCAAAAAAATCACGTTTGTTGTATGGTTAGCCTGCTTTAAATATTTATTTATATTCTAATTACAGAAATATATAATCTGTCTAGCTATTACAGTTCGTGGGATACAGCCTGGTGACAGACAGACGGCCGGACAGATAGAGGAACCGCAGAGTCTTAGTTATATCCCGATCCCGATATCTTTGGGTACCGAACCCTAAAAATGACTAAAGATTTACTCTTTTAAATCTTCAGGAAAATTCTACTATCATCATTGCCAGAAGCTTATGATCTTTTAATCCTTCAATATAAAGGTATAAACTAAATTTTAATTGAAAACAAACTTTAACAAACAACGCACCACGTGTTTTCTCGGATCGGAGTTATGAAATACCTAGTCAGTATTTCGTATTTCCAAGTTTTCCAACCAATATTGATGCAATTGTTTAACTTTTTTTTGTATGAGCATTCCAAAGTGGCTCTACTCTGCCTGACGGAAAGCATGAGCAGAATCCAAGAGTGGTACATACTTATTGCAAATGTAGACAATGCAAACAAGTAAAACACCAACGAAACAAATGCTGTCGTTTTAGGTTAGTCTTCTGTGAGAGGATGTTACCGCCCCGGTCGAGGCGGCCCGTTCGTGCTGAAAGCAGCGTGTCTGAATTACCTTGAAACTTGAAATAAACTTGAATAAATCTAATGAGCTAATTAAGATTTCACCATAAAAACAACCTCTCTGTGAAAATAAAAATATATTAAATTTGTAATCCTGTTAACATACAAAAACACAGTTTATTCATGCATAATTTTTTCGCACATTTCCTAACAAAACATCGGAATATGATATCATTCGCCCATAAAATTCACATATTATTTTTATGCAAATTGACTGAGCAATCATAACATAAATTTTTAACATGCCCACTCAGAACAGAGTTCGAACGAAAACAATTAAATCCCTCACTCACGTTCAATCTGCAAAACTTAAATGTAAAATTTTATCCAAGTGACAATATTTTAGACACATTTCTGAATGATGGAATATTTTGTATGATGAGAGAAAAATATTAATAGATTAATCAAATCAAGGTTATGTTATTACGAGATAGAGTCAGTGGATCAATAAAAATCTTTTTGGCGTATTCTCAAAAAGGGCAAGGAAAAGCCAAGCTTCGGTACAAATGAGTCGATTCGAAGGCAACTGCTGCGAGTGAGTAGGTAAGTTTCCAGCAATATACTTATTTTGGAAGAATACATGGGCGGCGACAGTGACTTACCGTCAGACGACCATTCTGTGTGTCGTTATACTATACTGTATATACTACGGTTATAATTGAACTACTTTACACTATTTATTTTGACATAAACCTATACTTCTTAACTCCGATTAAGACCTGGTTAATAACAGTTTTTTTTAAATTAGATTTAAAGGATTTAAGTTCGTTGTGGTCGTGAGTAGGGTACCTAATGCAATGGCCATAAGGAGCGTTGAGAATTTCGAGTTGACATATAAAATTAGCTCTGCACTCAACTGCAGAAGCATACCGCATGTTGAAGAGTAAAATCTTTAGTGTATTATTAACATACAATCGGTATAATATGAATGAAGTCGATTTATAAAAAGGTGTAATCAAAAGAGGTGAATAAACAGAGTAATTGAGATATCAGATGTATAAAATGAGGTGCTGTTCTTGCAGCGAATCGGACGTTTTTAAATGTGTCTACATTATTATGATACGAATACCTGCTTTTATTTTTATCTATCGCAAATGTCTAGTTGGCTCGCTCGTTTTCTAGCTCTTATCGGTCGCTTACAATTGAAAAGTAAACCAATACCCCTTTTTATTATATCTTGACATTTCAATTACAAATAACATATGTATAGTATATGTATATATTATGGGATAGAAAAGGCTGTTATATTATACGTTTTTGATGCTTTGAAATTACAATTCACTTGAGCCTGCCTTCTGCAGAAAGCTGACATACTTTTAACTCAACTTTGAAATTTCATAAACGTATAAAAAAAATAGCTCATAGAAAATCTTTTAAAATATAGAAGATAATTCTAGAAATTAATAAACATTTATAAAATAGCGTATTTATTCCAACGACGATTCAAATTATGGAAATGACTGTTTAATCGGTTACAGTTTTCTTGTTATTGCCTTTTGTATGTCTTTATGGTACAATTTAAATCAAAGCGTGAATGTTTGGTATAATTTCAACGTCTAACTTATTTGAAGTTATAGGAGACGAACAACTAAACAATAAATAACAATGTTTTCATAAAGTATAAAGTATCCCAATCAACTTAGACATTAAATATCTAATGTTGACCTTCTATATTCAATTGACACAAAGAGGAAAATTAAAATGTAGGCAAGTACCTAAAAGAAGAAATTCCGTTAGACACGTTTAAAATATAAATCTAATAACTAACAAAACATCTACATTCATTAAATAATATTAAATTTATAAAATCTACTTAAAGTAAACAAAATGACCCTATTATATTAAACATCTTATAAGCTAATGAATTGACTTTCTCGTTTACGTGTTTCCCAATAACCAATTTATAGAGATCACAAACACATTTCCATATCCCATGACATTCCAAATGGATGTAATAAATGAATATTATATTAAAAACTCATGTGCCGATATTAAACTAATAAACAAACAGCAAGACAGACAAGTAGAAGGTGAGAAGGTAATTAATTAAACGGTCACGGAAAAGAGTTATAAAACTATAATATTTGGGCGACGACTTCCACTCAATATAAGCACGTCATAAATTATGTTTTAATTAATCACATGAGAAATTATGACTGCTACACAAAAATTATAATGATTATCGTTTTGAATATAACATTAGCATAGGAATGATTGGTCAATAACTAGTTTATGAACACAATTTTTTCATCAATTTGTGTTTGCCGTACGCGATATTTTGTTGTTGACACATGTGAACACGCATTAAATAAACCGGTTACATTTCACAAGAATATTGAATGGAAGAATATACACCGTGATAGTTTCCCATAAAATCATGAGCAGATTCGAAATGTAAGCACATTAAGTTATCGGTCAAATTATCTCGTTGTGAGCTACAATATTTATTTGTTTCTCGCTAAGGACAGCCACAGCCGGCTGTTGGTAGAATGTTCTCTCCCAATTAGGTGGTTATTGACGTTTTACTGTTATCGGGTTAATCTTGAAATGAGAACCCGTATTTATAGTACTGTGTTCTTTTGTTCACGTGGAACTACTTCAGCAACAGTGCTTTTTATTTCATTTGTTAAGTTTCTATTATTAACTAGAACCACTAACATTTATATCTAATATCTAATAAATTGAGTGATGAATGACGATAAAATTATTTCTAAGTCTGAACAGTGTCTTTATTTACATTTTTTATGTTTTTAAGATTTAAGAGCAAAATGATAAAAAAAAATTGATTGTATGTTAAAGGAATGATTAATGTTTTAGTATAATATACGTAACATAATGAACGTCTCACCTATAGTTTTTATGGTAATGAAATCAGGTTTCTAATTATAATAGGTATACATAAACAAAATTGTACACAATTTCTGTTATTATTAAAATTACTTCTAGAGTTCTAATTACATCACAATATTTGTGTTCAATTACAAACTATGTCAACACACTGGGTCTAAAGCAATAAACTCGTAAGTGCTGAAAACATGGATCATCCCACACTATAGATAAGAGTCCGTCACGACACAACCTAAAGTCGACATTTATCCCAAAAAGGGAAGCTGTTAATAGAGTCATTCAACGTTACCGGCCGAATTATCTACAAAGCGAGAAGTCGAGCCGATGTCGGTCGGAAATATAAATTTATTTGGTGGTTGTCGCCATGACACGGGCGCCCGCGCCTCTATCTCGCCGCGTAATCTTGAACATTGGCGTTAAAGAATTTAAATTATACGCTGATACAAATGAACGGGCGAACCCACCTTATTTATTACCTTAATCCAAATTGTATTGACTAGGTTTCTTCGATTTGGATACGTCGTCACTCGATACATATTATGTTGATAACATCGAGTTATTGGATTATTTAAGCTCAGATTATCACCTGTGTATGTCGTGGAATTTTACGGTCATGTAGATTAATGTTGATTTAAAAAGTGTTGAAGAAATTTTGAGCAATTCATCTCAAATATGTTAGGTATTATGACAGTGAAATGCAAATTCAATTCAAATGCAATGTGAATTTGGTTGAAAAAAGTATATTTTAAGTGCTGTATCAGAGAACTATCAGTCTGGACTTGAAAACTGATCTCACCGAAATTTTAAAATCTAATAATAAATCTATTAAATTAAACAGATATAATGCCGCATAACAAATTTATTTTAGTTAGTTAGTTGTTTAATTTTTTATGAGTTAAACTCTGATTTTTATCGGTAAGTATAATAAAAATAAGTACTATCTGAATTCATCAACTTTCGCAATTTTGTAATTTTTATATTCACATTACGTGCAATTACCGTCTGGTAATTTCTAATATAAATTCCTAACGGCGATAAATCCCATAAATATTATAGGCGGAAGTAAACAGTTAGTGGTTTTATTGTAATAAAAATAAAACTACATATGGAAACTTTAACTAAGTTTCCTTACACTTCTGTCTCTAATTTTTTTTTTTTTTTTATGTTTGGCCCGCCAAAATGACTCTACTCTGCCTGATGGAAAGCATAAGCAGAATCCAAGAGTGGTGGTCACCATGCTCACTGCGAATGCAGACAATGCAGCATGGCAACCCACACCATGGCGACCTAGTGATGCTGCTGCATCTTTTAGTCTAGTCAACAAGTTTGGAACTTGTTGACTAGACTAATTGGGCCTCCGGTCTCGCACTCACCAACGAAACACGACAGCACGCTGTCATTTTACGTTGATTTTCAGTGCGAGGGTAGTACCGCCCCGGTCGAGCCGGCCCGTTCGTGCTGAAATCAGCGTGGCTCTACTACCTTGGGATATATATTATAAACTTTTATGAGTATCCTTTTTTTATTTATTTGAGTGAAAATAATTGGTTATCTTTTTTTTGTAGCTATAATTCTACTATCGTATTGATAATTCACAATTAGAAAATAGTTTTCCTTAACTTGTTACATAATGAGAGTTAAATTCATTTATTAATATTCTTACTAATAGAAGTCTTGGCCGAAAAACCTTTGTCATCTGGGAAAAGCTCCTTAGTGACCAGCTCCATTTCTATTAAATTCAAATTCAAAATCATTTATTCATCCAAGACACCAAGTGACACCTATGAACGTCAAATTGAAGCTATAGTTAAAAATCATAGATCGACACAAACAGACGCCACAGCATGTGCTGTATTGTCGAGATTCGAGTCGAGATTAAAAATCTACAGACTGTTTTTATCTCAACACAATAATTAACACGATTATTAATGTCCTCATTCATAAGTGTCAGTATTGATCGAAATATTAAAATGAATTTAATTGGTGCAAATACGTCTTACGTAGTCGTAAAAGCTGTCCTGTGCTTTAGCGTATATCAATTGAGGTGTCAAATCGGCATTACAAATTCCAATTACTAATATTGCTGTTGGCCAGGCACTAATTAAGTGCACCGACCATTTACGCTTGCGCATCGATTGAGACGCCCCAAGACACAATTACTCTTGCTACTATTCTCATACAGTTTAAAAATTACAATAAAGTTATTAAATATTATTTATAGTTTTTTTCGAGTGAGTGAGGTTACTGAAGTCAAAACCCCTCTCTTGACTTTAGAGGGTGTGATCTTTGTCGTTTCCCCAATATATGAGTAGTCTTTTGAAAGAAAGGAAAAACGATAATAAATAGAAATAATTGCATTTAAATGCAATTCTCAGACTGCTTAGTATAGCCGTATCATATGAACACATAAAACTAGTACATTTACATTCTAATAAATATATTGATGGTATTATTAGAAGAGACTTATCAAATTCTTTATGTGTTTATAATCTTTTTGTTAAGCTCCTATGATAGGATTATGGCTTAGTATTAGACAAACCTTATAACTGAGATGAAATATCTATGCTAATATTATAATTATGTAAAGCTGAAGAGTTTATTTGTTTATTTGGTTGCACGAGCTAATCTCAGAAACTACTTACTATTACGAATCAAAAAATTATTTCAGTGTTTGATAGCCTATTTATTAAGAAAGACTATAAAATAACTTATAGTTTAAAGCTATAACATAACGATACCACTGAGGAACCTTTGAAAATAAAAAAAAAACTTTACAAAACAGGGAGAAATTATTCCTATTAAAACGCATAGATGAAGCTGCGTGGATAAGTTGGTGCTTCATTAAAACCGTAGGATTCATTTGTTTCAGTAAACTTTTTGGTGTGTCATATTTTCGTTTTAGAGAGATGCAATTTAGTTAGTGACAAGGAATTAACGGTATAATGAAAAATAAAACCTTCTTGAAACTTTTGAAAGAAGATCTTGCTTTATCTTTTTTAGTTTACTTTCTTCAACAACCCATAATGTCCCACTGAGTGCTCGAGTCTCCTCTCAACTTTACTTTAAATCTAGGTATTTAAGTAGTTTTTAAGTAAAGTTTTGCAGCAACGGCATTTCAGTAAATTTTACTTATAATTTAAAAATAAATAAATGAAAGTCATTAAATAAAGGCGATAAACATCGTTGGATCAAAATATAATGGTAATATGTGTTTCTAAAATGAAACTTCTAATCCATACTTAAATTATAAATTCGAAAGTAACTTTGTCCGTCAGCTTTTCTATCTGTCTGTTACGCTTTCACGGCCTATCCGCTGAACTATTTGGATGACTTTCGGTGTAGAAATAGGTTGAAGTTTGGAGAAGGACGTAGGTTACTTTTTGTCGCATTAATCGCTACACACGTGGGCGGAGCCGCAGCAAAAGCTAGTTGTTTTAATAAAATAAGAAACGAGGAAAGATTAAGTAATTCTCATTTTCAAAAATCTTTTATATTGATTTTATTATAATAATAACAATACAAAGAAACAAATTAAAACAAATGTAATCACTAGGACGCTAACATTACGGTAACAATGGTAATGGATTGTTAAATTTCAATCGCATCTCCCGTTTCTCTTGTAAAATCTTTTTTAAATTACAAATATTTTTGGTATCTGAGACATTAAGGGTAATATTATTCTTTAGTTTTTTATTTTGCTTCCGGATTTGGGCACGTTCTTCTATGTAGTCCTTAATAGAATTCTTCGTTTCTTCAAGGCTTTGTTTAGCGGCTTCTTTCTCTTCGTTTATTTTCTGTTTTTTTCTCTCAAGCTCCTCTTTTAATCCCATTTTCATGAAACTTAACCTTTCTTGTAGCTCAGCTATTGACATTTCACAAAGTAAGCCCAATCTGGAAGTTTCTGTTAGGTCTATAACCTTAGGCACCTGCGCTTTCTTAGCGATAATCTCTAACACTTTTATCTCTTTAATCATTTTTATTTTGCGTTCTAATTCTTCTCGTTTATCTTGCATGGCTTTTGCTAACCTCATTTCAGATTCTTTCTTTAGCATTTCAACTGTTTCTTTTTTCTTTATGGAAAGTTCATTTTTAATTTGAAGTAAATTAAATTCTGCTAATGTTTGTTTCTCTATCTGTTTTTTATTCTTTTCAATTTCACTTCTTCTCCATTTTTCTATTTTTTCATTCCATGACTGTTTTTCTTTGATAAACTGTTCATATTTCTTTTTATTTTCAGCAACTAAATTCTGTTTTGCAAGTACTGCTTCTTCATAAGTGATAAGACCCATTAGGTGTTTTTTTTCTATATCTAATAATCGTTGACGTTCTCTTTCTTGCCTGTCTTGTTCAGCTATTTCTTCAATTTTGGCTGTATTTCTATAACATATCACATTTTGTAACCACTGTACCTCCTCATCTTCTTCCATTTGCATTCTCTTCTGAAGTCTTTTCACAGTTGCAGTTGTTTCTTTTACTTGTATGCTATGTGGTGTGTGTTTTATGAAAAAATTCTGTTTAGGCTTAGTAAAAGCGTTTTCGATTTCTTCTTTCACATTTGAAATAGTTTTATGATATTTCTCAGATTTAGCTGTTTGAGCATAATGGTAGTCTTTATTTTTTACACTATTTAATAGATTTGTTGCTTTTTGTTTATTTTTTTCATGAATTATTTTTAACTTTTGATCGATTGCATTTTTGGTAAGCATCCTCTTCTTTTTATTGAGTATTGAGTTTGGTGGAGTAGCAGGCGGCAAAAGAGACTGTGATGGAATAGGTGTAGTGGGCACATTCTTACTTTTACGGTTCAAAACATTCATCTGCACTGGTATTGTAGGCAGTCTTAGTCTTCTCATCTCAATTTTTTTTACATACTCTGCGTAATTGTGTGCCATTTCACTGATATAAGGTTGCCACTCAAAAAGCGGTCCTATAATTTTTTCCGTTATAAAATAAGTATCGTAATACGCTTGAGCCACTTGTGAAATGAAAGTTAAAATTTCATTATTACTTAAGAATTTTGTGAATGTATTTAATAAAGGCTTACATAGATTGAAAAGGCATTTATAAAGATACTGCATATCTTTTGGTTCTGTGCGAAAAACGACAGCGTGGAATATAATCATAAAATACTCCTGTTCTTCACTCGATAGTTCATCAGCAAAATGTGTTGCGATTTCCTTTAAAAATTCTTGATGTTTCTGAAAACTTAGGAAAGTTTCTGCAATCCATGACAATTTGGTATCATCAATCAATTCTGGACATTTTTCGATGTAACTTTTCATATACTCATATGGAGATATTTCGCTAGTATTTTCGTAATCAATAATTATATTCCTAAGTATTTTTACATTTCCGGATGTATGATAGTAAACCATTCTGTGTGGTTTACTATTTTATTACATAAATATTTTGGAAGTAATATTCATGACGCAAGAGAAAACGTCATTTCTCGCGTAGGTTACGTTAACGTATATGTTATTTTTTCATAACTAGACTCCTTTTTAAATAGTACAAATTTCATTTCATCAAGGAGACTAGTTAAATAATATAACCTTTTTACTTCCTGTACTACTCTGTGTACAGTCGACCAAATTAAATCATGACCCCCCTTAAAGTCATTTACCTACAATTATTCTATACCATTAGGTTGAAATTAGCTTGAATATACATTTTCTAAGTAACGAACCGTTATCATTCTACTAGACACTGACAAAGACATGACATAGACATAGACGTATACTATGGACTATGATAAGTATTGCACGAAAAAGTTTGTTAGCCAGTGAACGTCCTTATCTATAGGTACATTACGAAACATTTGATTGTCTGTTTGTTTGAGACATAGGATCAAGGGCGGATCCAGCTTTGGCGCCAGGGGGGGGTCATATAGTCGTGGTCAAGACACAAGAAGCTATAATATAATTTTGATTAAATAGATACAGATAAAAAGTAGGTATTTTTAATAATGTACGTAAGTGTAATAATGTAAGTACCTAATGTACTTGGTTTTCCCGGGCTGTTACGCACTTGAGCGTGGACGCCCAGTCTCCCGCCCACTCGCATTCTTGGGGGGCAAAATTGCGCTCAATTATGCCTGGGGTAAGGACAGAATTACATGGCACCCCCTACCACCTGGTCGTGGATCTTTGAACAATTAAGGTATTGTCCATCACCACCTCGAGACTGCATAACCAGCCTTGCCCTTCTTGACCGAGACGCAGATATCGTCTCCAGCGGACACTACGTCACTCACCCTGGGTACGAACTAGAACACTCGTTTATGTCAAGGCCGGAGAAGCGTGTACGTTTGAGACGATATCAGTTTTCGTCGCCTCAGCAATCTTGAAGGTAGGGACAATGTTACGGCTCCTTGTAGGCGACCTTGTCAGCGACGACCACCTTCGCGTCTTTGCGTGCCTCTACGAGTATAGATCCCATAGCGGTGATGCCGAAACTGACCGACTAATTGAGCACATTGCATCCAGATGGCTGCAGACTTCGTGCAGTAGCAGATCACGTCCGCAGAGATCGTTTTACTTGGTGTTTTTAATGCCCACCACGCCGACTGGCTTAGTAATAAAACGGATCATGCGGGGAGATCTGTTCACGACTTCGCACTGGTATATGGCCTGACACAACTTGTTACCACGCCGACGCGAGTCTCAAATGTGGAGGGTCAGAGTTCTTCGTTGTTGGACCTTCTGCTGACTTTCATCCGGACGGTTACAACGTATCCGTAGACGCTCCACTTAACTCCTGAGACCATTGCCTTGACCGGACTACAGTGACTCTCATATGCTCGCCGCGATCGGGAGTTGCACGCAGCCGCCGCGTGTAGCACTACAAGTCAGCAGATTGTGTTGCACTACAGTCCTACTTTTGTACACAGGTATGCTCGGCGGACGATCCCAACACCGCTGCTGATTCTGTTGCTGATGTGGTGGTGCAGGGTATGGAGCTTTTTATTCCATCCTCTGTGGTCCCCATTGGTGGCAAGTCTCAGGCTGGTTTGGTCCATCTTCCAGAAAAGCTTCTCGCATGAAGCAGGAAGCTTACCAAGCCTGGGCTGACGCGGTGGTGGTACGGGATCAAAATACCAGCGCTCTGAAAAAGGAGTACAACTTTGCCTCCAGGTCCCTCAAAAGAGACATTGCAAGGGTGAAGTCGGAGCACATTGCTAGGATTCGCGAGTCGCTGGAGCGTCTTCCTCCGCGTTCTGGTCTCTTGCCAAGGCTATCGGAGAGAATTTCTGTAAGCCATCCTTTCCACCTCTACACATAGGAAATAATTCGTTGGCCTATGGCAAAGGAGAAAGCCGATCTTCTGGCCAAACTCTTTGCGTCTAACTCGACCTTGGATAGCGGGGAACAGGATCCACCTACCACACCGCGGTGCGAGAGCTGTATGCTGGATATCCAG
This sequence comes from Diaphora mendica, assembly GCA_949125395.1. Classification (NCBI taxonomy): domain Eukaryota; kingdom Metazoa; phylum Arthropoda; class Insecta; order Lepidoptera; family Erebidae; genus Diaphora; species Diaphora mendica. Next base: position 33,401,013 of record OX421310.1, on the reverse strand, counting down.
TTCTACCAACGCTCAGTGCGTTTAGCACTTCTATCCCTAGATATACATTTTTCTGCTCTTTTTCAGCTATCCTACTCTTCTGGCGTAGTCTCATTGGACATTGCGAGGGCCTTTAATCGGGCCTGGCACAAAGCGCTTCTTTCGAAGGTCCCTTCCTATGGGCTTCTTGTGAAATTATGCGAATGGGTCACTAGCTTTGTACCAGATAGAAGCATAAAGGTCGTAGTCAACGGTGAATGCGGCTGTGTACTATCGCCTGCTTTAGTCCTCCTCCATATCAATGACATGTTGCAAATTAGCGGCATTCATTATTATGAGGATGACAACACGGGCGATGCTCTCTATAGCGGCCGCAATAATATTTCTCGGGAAAACGTCATTGAGAGTCGAATAAAACTTGTGTCTGAAATTGAGACTCTTTGGAAAAGATCTCAAATTGGGGTAGACTTAATTTTAATTTAGTACAATATCACCGCTAAAAATTTGCCATTGGTCGTATGTCCTCGTTTGAAGACACTCCCTTATCTGCCTCAGCCAATATTGGAATACTTGGTGTCGACATATCGAATAAAGTTCAGTTTCGTGGCCATTTGGAGGATAAGGCCAAATTGGCCTCGAAGAAGCTTGGCGCCCTCAATAGATCAAGACTGTTTTTCACTCAGGCGCACCGCCTTCTGCTTTATAAGGCGCAGGTTCGGCCTCATATGGAATATGGTTCTCATCTTTGGGCAGAGGAACCCCTAGTACCAGCGCCTCCCTCTGGACCGCATCTAACGGAGAGCGACTCGAATCGTCGACTGCCTGCGACAAATCGGCTGCGTCCAGCCGATCTGAAACATCTTGGCAGTCGACGGCGTCTCTTTCCACCATCGTTCTACGCGACACCAGTTTCATCCCCATCGTTTAGACGGTTGGCAGTCCACAACTGTGCGCTTTTTAACCGACTTCCAAAAAGGAGGAGGTTCTATGTTCCACTGTATGTATTATTTTTTTTAATTTTTTTTTATGTATGTTCAGCGATTACTCGGTCAGTTGTGGACCGATTTTGAAAATTTTTCTTGTATTCAAAAGGGTATGCTTCCGAGGTGGTCCCATTGCCAGCATATCAGGATCTGATGATGGAATCCCTGGGAAATCGAGGGAAACCCTCATTTTTTATAGGCACATACTATGTTTTTCGTATATTTGCTAAAGCTACTCCGGTATTTGCGTCTGGTAGTCATCATTTAATGATGATGAGCTGATGATGAAAGGTACAACTCCTTAACGGTTAGGAGTTGGAGGATAAATCTTTAAATGTCATAAGTATATATGTAACCTTTAGTTGTATTCTTTCAAATTATTTAGGTAAGCTGATGATGGAAGGTGGAAGGTACAACTCCTCAACGGTTAGGAGTTGGAAGATAATTCTTTCAATTTCATACGTATCTAAAGACCTTCAGTCGTATACTTTCAAGTTATTTAGGTGAGCTGATGATGGAAGGTTAAACTCTTCAACAGTTAGGGATTAGAGGATGATTGTAATATTACACGTACGTATAGACCATAATTTGTATTCTTGATGATGAAATAGTTCAACTTACTACTTACCTACGATTTTTTGCACTGAAAACTGAAAAATAAAAACTATTTATATAAAAAAAAACCGACTTCCAAAAAACATCCAACGAAAACTCTCTGCCAAAAAAACACTTAAAAGCGTAAAATAAACTGGTTCTCCATAAATTGCCTATACCTAATTCTTTATTCATTTAAATAGTAGTATTATAATGTGTGCTAGGTACCTAAAATCTGTTTGAAGTCGGTGCCAAGTGAATATTTGAAATTTTATAGAAACTTTCTGCCACGCGCAACAAAACTGTAGAATAAACTGTCGCCTGCGGTATTCCCGGACTAATACAACCTTCAAACTTTGAAGAAAAAACCGTAGGTACTCCCTTGTGACGCCTCTAGTGTTGCGGGTGTCCATGGGTGGCGTTAACGCTTACCATCAGCCGATCCGTCTGCTCGTTTATCACATTAAAAAAAAATAGCCTCTTGATTGGGCCATTGTACATGGGCTTAGAAGTACTATACTTAAAAATATCTATATTTAAATAAGAAAATCAGTTTTTCTTTTACGTTTTCTCCCAAAACGCAGTGTTACTTCTATTGCTACTTCAATGGGTACGTTTTTATGAATGTGGAGAAGTGTCAGTCCGGTTAGACGTTCTTCAACCATTGCAATAGCCACGATTATATTCTTTATTGTGTACGATTAAAATCTATATTGTGACAAAAAATATAAAGAACATTATGTTAGCAATTTAATTTAGGTCATGACAACAGCCCAGGGGGGGTCATGACCCCCATGACCCCCCCCCCCTGGATCCGCCCTTGCATAGGATTGACTTTATTTCGAATAATGGGTAGACTTGAGGTAGGAGGGTAGAGGTACCGTAAAGGTAGCGTAGGGTAGGTGTAGAACAAAAATAGAAAAGCATTTATTTGACCGAAGTCTGTCGAGACAGCTAGTCATACATATTAATAAAATAAAACAGTAGAATTAGAGACTTACATATAAACTTTATTTTGTTTATTTCGTATTATTAAATTTTAAAAAATGGCATTCACTTCGTAAAGCGATTAAAAAAGAAAACTTCTCAATAGTTAATTTGTGGGTTATAATGGTTCCAATGGTTTGGGTCTGTAGGATTACTGGTTAAACCTAAAACCGAGTGTAAGCGCCATGGTTTTCAATAACGTCTAATAATCGATTACGCATAGACCCGATTAGCCGACTCCGATGTCACTTCCCCTCATGAAATCCCAGATTTCGTTACAATGCAGCTCGATTGCTTCTTTGGTCTTCTCGTTCCTGTTATCCCACATTTGAACCATCAAACCCCATAAATTTTCTATTGGGTTAAGATCTGGTGACCTAGATGGCCATGGAATGAGAGTAAATTCATCTTCATGCTCCGTAAACCAATTTGAGACAATTCTGGCAGTATGCACTCGACATTTATCATGAACATAGGAGAATACTGGCACATCTTCACGGGGGTAAACTGTTTGCAAAGTCGGTAACATTGATTCTTCCAATAAATCGACATAGTTGATAGCATGATGACGAGGAGAAATAGGAACAAGTTCGCCTATGTTTCCAGCATCCATCCATGCACACATGTTAGCTGAAATACGGCCAGATGATTGGTTAGGCACTACGTGGTCCTCTGTGTATCGCGTGTTATTGCAACGCCACAAAGTTAAGCGACCATGTTGAGAAGAGCGAAATGATTTTTCGTCTGTAAAGATGGTGTTTGTCCAGTCGAAATCTAAATAATAGGTCTTTACCTATGAAATTGCCGTTTTGTATGCAATAAGTGAAGCACTTATTTTTTCAAACACGACAACGCGCGACCCCATACTGCGCAACGGACAGTCTCCAAGCTGTAAGAGCTGGGGTTGGAAGCTCTCCCTCATCCGCCATACGTACCAGACCTTGTACCTACCGACTATTACTTTTTCCAAAATTTGGACAACTTTTTAGTGGGTAAAAATTTCAGTTCCCGAGAGGCAGTACAAAATGCCTTTGTAGAGTCTGTTGCCTCCCTTCCAGCTGATTTTTATAAGAAGGGCATCAATAAACTGCCAATGCGTTGGCAAAGATGCGTCGATTGCATGAGTGATTACTTCGAATAACAGAAATAAAAAAGTTTGAAAAAATAAGTACTTTCACTTATTGCATACAAAACTGCAATTTCATAGGTAAAGACCTATTAATGACGCGCAAAAGTCAATCTCGCAGTTTTGTGTGCATCCGTTAAATGAACTTTCTGAGCATGATGTCTGTAATGCAGCCCAGTGCGGTGCAAATTATTTGTAATTGTTTCTAGACAAACGTCGTAACGTGCTGCAAAATAGCGGGTACGAGTAAAAGGATGTTCTTCGTAATGGTGTTGCATTTCCGTTATCTGATGGTTTGTGATTCGACGAACCCCATGATTATGTCGTCGTCGGTCTTCAAGGATACCCTCTTCAGCCTGCCGTCTGATCCAGGTTCTGACCGTGTTACGACTTATATTTAACTCACGTGATATTTCTCTAACGCCGCAACCTTGCTCACTCAGCACTACAATCCGAGCTCTTTGTTCTACCAAATTGGCCATTATACGATTCGTTTATAGATATAAATATATTCTTAGATTTTTATTTTAATATTTTTCAGATTGATTCTGAATTCTACTACTTGACATCTCACACATAATGTCATTTCATTTTAAAAATTATAATACTTTTTCTCCGCAATGAAAAGAGTTTGGATTATAAACGATTATATTATTTGAAATTCAAATAAGACTGCTGTATCAAAAATATATCTTGTTCAGTGATGACAAAGGTTTAAATTGCATTGACATCTAACCCGTAATGACGCATTTTTGTTTATGTCTAAAACGTACTATGTGCAAATAGCGAAGAAAACCTAACTACATTTATGATTACAAAGGAATAATTGGCAAAGTGGGTCATGATTCAATTTGGTCGACTGTACACTGATTTTTCTCGTAACAAATACTATATCAACACGAATCAACACTGTCTATCAAAATGTCAATAACACTATCAAAACACTGCTAGCATGGCGCAGTAGTTGTAACTTCACCGACTTCTACTGCGTTTAGTATTGTAGTTTTATGACCCACATGGGACAGCACTTCGTGTACATCCATAAATTGCTGTTCGGAGCCCGGGTGTTTTTTGCGTTTGCTAAACGTTTGTTTGTAAAGTCCCCCTTGACACAGGATTATTCCTAGTGCTAAACTTTTATAATAAAAATAAATACAAATGTAAAATAAGTTACGCTTTATGAAATTTAATCTTTAAGTTGTCAAATTTTCAGGTCGCTAATTAAAAAAAAAAGAATCACTTGTTGCATTAAATTAATAAGAAGTACAATTAATTCGCAGTTTACTTGCAGTCATACCATCTGAATATATAATTTACAAATCTCATCATCACATAAAAAAAATTAAATCAATCGTCAGTCAAACGTTCATCTCGTCATACATTCCTGTCAATCCTCGGCCGACGGGAGTATTTAATTAGGTAGCTGGTCTGTTTTCGCCGGGTGCATCATTAATCAATCAGTTTGGACGCAAAGCTATTATTCGACAGTTCGACACCTCGCCGCTCAGATACACACAAAGTGCAAGTCACAAGGGCCCTCTTAAAATATAATAATCGTGTTAAACACGTCCATAAAAGCCATATTCGATTAGAACTATTTTAAATAGGTTCCCGTCTCGTTATCTTGGCCTATTGTTGGCAGTAACAACGCATAGCATTGGATGGTTTTTGTTCTTCCTTTATAATTATTCTTACTTCGTAATGATTCTAACTATAGGAGCTGTGTGTTATTGAAAGTTCGAATACCTTTATAGAATTTTGTTAACTACCTAGTTATAGTGATCTAGCTAGATTACTTTGAGGATAGTTCATTGGTAAATAAAAGTAGGTACTTATGAAACTTTTTAAGAAGAGTTTTTTTTCTTCTTTAAAGTTTTTTACAATCCAATCGCGAGGTCTCTAAGCCATGTATACTTTCGTAATATTGATACTTCGTATAAAATTTGGATTGCAATATAAGTAAATTTTTTATCTGTTGTATGCTAAAACTGCTGTATGAGTAGTATCTTTAGGAGTCGATAGTGTGCTGTGAACTTATTTCACTACTTATTTATAAATATTCAATAATAAAAACTTACACAATCTGTTGACTACAGATAGGTATAAGTGTTTATTATTGAAAACGTAAATCTCTACTGTTCTGTACCAAGATATTGTAAGCTCAACCAAAAGCCCTCATAATGTAGAATAAGCGAGGATGATTCCAATTTGACAGAAATAACACTTAAGTTATTTCCTCTATCATCAATTAAAGGTATCCACCATGAGTACGGCTATTCTCCTTGAAAGAAAGCGGTGGCTTATTGACTCTGTCAAAAATAATTCAACTTTGAACACAAATCAATTTCAACATAATATTAGCTGTCAGAGCATGTCAAATTACCGTCTTTAATTAACGATAGGGCTCGCCTTTCTCACGTCATAATGTCTAATGATTCTTGATTGTAAGTACGTATTGTGGATCTTTATTTTTGAACCATTGTGCTTTATTTCACGTTAGGGTATTTGAAGTTATCGAAGCGCTGAGATATCGAGAAGACAACGTAGAAGTATCAATTAAGTTTAGTTTTGAAATAAACGTATCTATTCTATTTTTGCACAGAAGTGAAAAACTGAATTACAAAAAAAAAATCGCTTTGCCATAAATTATAAGTTTTGCAATCTGTATTAGTAAACTTTTTCAAGTCTTTTTAATTAGCAATATTTTTTTTAGAATGGCTCACTGGTAAATATTTTAATTATCTGTTATCAAAATTTGCATTGGATGTCGAATAAATGCCAAAATAATGTTCAAAGTCTATCGTGTGTTTATTCAATATTTTGTATCACATTTTTTGTCACTCAAAACTGAAATTGTCACTGTGCTCTGCAAGATCACGCATAGTTCCCAGAGGGCTAGGCAGAGACAATTGATCTCCAGTTACAACGATCTTAACACACTTCTTTGGCTTCGTCCACATTAATAAATCGATGCATGCATGATCGTCGGCTCCTGGAGATTTTCACACGCCCCTTTTTTGAATATTATCAATATGGTCAGTACATGTTCGCCGTAGACGCCGGCTTCCGATACTTCTTCACACATTCGTGCTATAAATACTTTTCGTGAGTTATCATCCATTCTCAAATCACCCTTTAAAATCAGTACATCTTATTTTAGGCTATAACGTCCCCTTACCACTACATTCCTGATTCTGTCACTAACATTCACATCATACGTATTTCTTAGGTACTTACACATCTCATACCTTATTAGCGTTAAGCAGTGAACATCATTGTGTACATATAAAATCGCCTTTTCAGATACGTTTTTGTTGCCAACTAAGGAGTGCACACCACCATTCACTTTGTTTTCCTTATTTATTTAATTCAAAAAGCAATACTAACTTACAATATACATATTATCAAAACGCGTGTATGCAGTGAAGTTACTTAGATATTGAAAAAGGTAGGGAACAATGTAAATTTTTCTCATATGCATAAAATCAAAACAATTTCAAAATTTATACATACATTTGGTCAATTTTGGTCACAAACTACATAATTAGATACTAAATAAAAATGTTTTTATTGAATAATACATTGGATTAGTATATTCATGTCATTGACACAAATTTGATACATCTTTATATATATAATTAAATAAAATATATGTCACTGGACTTCTCTCAAACGACTGGACCGATTTTGATGAAATTTTTTGTGTGTGTTCAAAGGGATCTGGGATTGGGACTGTCACTGGAAAATGTTTTTTTTAATTAATTTTTGAAATTTTAAAATTAAAGATGTGTAGACAGGACAACGTCTGTCGGGTCCGCTAGTCTATATATATAAAAATGAATCGCTAAAATGTATGTACGCACATAACTTCCGATCAGCTGCACCAAATTAAATAATCCTTTTTTTATGTGTTCGTTGTTGTTAGGACAAATTTGTGCACCAGAAAAAATTAAAAGATAACGGGAAAAGTCTTTTTTTTGTCCGCGGCTGTACACTGCCTGTGGGAAGCTAAGACAGATATATAAATATGGCGGTACGAAGTTCGCCGGGTCAGCTAGTAGTGGTGTAAAAAAAGTGAAAACAGACCTAGGTTTCTCAAAGATTATGTAATAAAGGTTAAATTCAGTTAAATTAAACGCATAAAAGTCCCCTCCAGCTTATAATATCATTATTTTTCCAGTCTGCCATACCTGATACCACACAATATCTTTTAAATTCCAGTGGAAACCAGTATTTATTTCAGTGGAAACAATTAGCAAGGTGAGATATTATAATGACTGCGATTTTTCCTCCTGCATTGCACCTTGTTTGCGCAGGTGTAATACAATATATTCTCGATGTTGCATACTAAATAATAATATTAACACATTATGTACTTATACTATTATTCTTGTTTGAATATATTACACATAAAAATAATTAAAAGACAATTTATTTGCTTATACGCGAATAACTGACGACTGACTGACGATTTGAAGAAAATGGTTAGCGGTGGATGGATGCGGGCTGCCCAAGACCGGGATGGTTGGCGCTCCGTGGGGCAGATATGCGTTCAGCAGTGGATGGAGATAGGTTGATACTATATGATATAAGAGGGCTAACGATCATTCAGTGGGTCTACTGCTAAGTAACTACCTACGCCGCTTATGAACACCTGACAACTCGAGGACCTGACAAGTTTGTCGACACTCTTGGATTCCAACACTGTAATTCCAAATGTTTTGTACCGAGTCAGCGTGATCTTCGAGTCCGTTTCGTGTATGTTTGTAAGTTTACAAACATACACGAAACGGACTCAAAGAAGAATTGGGAGTTCCCAATAGCTAGTTTACAAAATAAACAAAATCGACAGGAGAAGGGGTTAAGGCTCCGACACATAACTGCGATGCGATACAATGCGGCTTGAAGTTCTTGCTAAGCATTCATGCGAGCTTGCAGATATTTGCGATGCGTTGTGAATTTGCAGTTATGTGTGGGAGCCCTTAGGGCTATCACTCGGTGAAAAACATCGAAAGATTTCCTTAACACTGGTTTTTCCTTCCTTCTGGTATTTATCATCGATAACCTTTAACAGTCCACTGTTGTATTTAAACCCTTCATTAGAAAGGAAGGTTTGACGCTGGCTAGCTGATTTGATAACGAGTTTATTTCAAGCTATCCTTCTCTTTTCAGTGCTGTTGTCCTCCGTAATTGCTCCCTTAGTCGACATTACGCATTCTTAATACGTCATAATATACCTACTCAGCCAGACATTCTCCACGTCTTTCTAGCAATTGATAGCCTTACTATAATCTATTCACCTCATTAGTGTTAGCAAATTAGTTTGACGTTAGAAAAAGTCTACAATTACAAGTCTTGATTTAGTGGAACATGAATTGAATAGAAAATTTAACAATGTACTGTCCATTGTTCTGATTGTGTTTGAGTTTCACTATAATTTGTAACGGTTCGTTACTAATGCATATTTGAATTATAACTTGTTTGGATTGTTGTGGGTTATGCACTATTTTAGTATCAGGTTTATATTATATAGATGCAAATGTATTTGTATCTACTTTCGATTAACTAGAAATCAATCAAGTCACTACAAAATTTGAATCACAGTTACAAATTTTTTTCTTCCTCTAAATTCCACCGACTTTTTTGCAGTTGCTATATGCTTGAAATCTATACTTACTTATACTTACGTATTATAAACGCGAAATTTTGTAAGTATGGATGGATGGATGTTTGTTACTCTTTCACGCAAAAACTACTGAACGGATTTGGATGAAACTTTACAGTAATATAGATTATGCATCAGAATAACACATAGGCTACTATTTGCCGCGATAACCGACATATACGCGGGCGGAGCCGCGGGCAACCACTAGTCTATATTCATAAATCCTACACACTTATTTAAAATTTCGACTCTCCGGATTTGTAGCATTAAGCGTTAAATAAAATACAAATAAGTATTCAGGACAGATATTCTGTGAATCCACTCTACAATGTAAGTGAAGGTAGTAGCCATAAACAGAGTGGTTAAATCATCGCTCAGATAAACGTTAAGTGGTTAGGTTATGTGGCGAGCGGTTTCTGTTCGTCGCGAAAGGTCACGGATCTCTGTTTATTGTTACTTTGTCACGACATGACTTATATAACTATGTATATTGTTGGTAGACTATTTCATAATTGTGTGTTATCTTATTATAGTCCAAAAAAGTTTGAAATTGTAAGCACGGATTCCAATAAAAAATATAATATTATTGTTCAATGATTCAAAAAAAAATCGTATACAGAGTATAGCCAAACTGGTTACAAAAAAATATGTTAGATTCAGTTAGGTGACTATCCGAGGGTATTAATTATTATATATATATATATATATATGTTTCGGACATCTAACACACAACGCCATCCAGTCCCAAGCTAAGCGGAGCTTGTGTTATGGGTACTAGACAACTAATATAATACATTATATTATTATTTTTAACCGACTTCAAAAAAAGGAGGAGGTTCTCAATTCAACTGTTTTTTTTTATGTGTGTTACCTCATAACTTTTGACTGGGTGAACCGATTTTGATAATTCTTTTTTATTTGAAAGCTGGTGCTTCCCGAATGGTCCCATTTAAATTTGGTCCAGATTGAAATCGGTTTTTTTTTTGTTAAAATTCGTAGGTAATTATTTGTTGTAAATACATACATATCATACATAGAAAACACCCAAACTCCGAGAAAAATATTTGCAGATCATAAAAACATTCGATAACATTCGATTCGACCCGAAAATCGAATCCGGGACCTCAAGCACAGCAGTCGCTTACACTACCGCTTGTGCCATCGAGCAGTCCCTATATCAGTATTGTACCTAATTACGAAAGAAGGTGGACAATCTATTCCCTTAGCCCTGGTGACGGATAACTGAGTGTCACCACCCCTATTCATCCCATGGGTGTGGTAAGAGGCGACAAGGGAGTTAACTATGCAGAACAACATCATTGCAAAGATAAGGAAAACTTGAAACAAACCCTATACTAACCCGTTTGGGTCGCCTGGTACAAAAGACCAAGACATCCTTTGTTAGAAGAGGCCTCTGACCAGTAGTGGAAAGAAAAGGAAAGAATGAACTATCTAGTAATCACTGAGCAACTTACAGAAACAGAACTTATATAAGAGTTATATAATAAAATACTCTATGAAGTTTTGATTTAATATCTACGAGTGAAGGTCAATGTCATCAATTGAGTTAAACAGAAGTCATTGATTAATATTTTAAAGGCAAAAATATATTATTGAAAGCTTATTACGTAGGCCCACCTAAGGAGATACTTCATCAATCTTCCAGCTCTGTTACAAAAGAACTCAACAAAGAATTATGGTTCATTATGAATGGGAGCTACTATGTTGAGAATTATTACTTTAATTTTAAGACTTCACCGTGATTAGAAATTAGTGACGATTTTAGTGTTAAAAACTTAAGATCCTCTTTCATTATATCGTGATTTTTTTTAAACTTCACTTAACTAATGGTATTTTTTTTTATTGAATCCTAGCTAGGTCGATTCATCGTAACCGAAACCGAAACCCCCTGCATACTAAATTGCTTGAAAATCGTTGGAGCCGTTTCTAAAATTCAGACTATCATATTTATATATAAAATTCTCGTGTCACAATGCTAGTTACCATACTCCTCTGAAACGGCTGGACCGATTTTTATGAAATTTGGTGTTCATATCGGGTAGGTCTGAGAATCGACCAACATCTATTTTTTATACCCCATTTTTTATGGCAAGACAACGTTTGCCGGATCAGCTAGTAAATATATATATGTTACCGTAAGATTGTCAAAACCGTTAGATTCTAATCTATCTTACGAGATTGTAAACAGTCGACAAATTGTGAAATGGACGAGTCGACGAATCGCAAGTCGCGCGCTGATTGATAAAACAGCATATGTCCCGAGCCGCCATATTTGTTTGTTAATTCGTCTTTGTTGCCAAATGTAAAGTATTTTTGTGATTGTAAATTGATTTCAAGTTGAAAATACCTCACATCTTTTGAATTATTTATAATAAATTGTTGTGACAGTAAAATTAATTTGTGATTAATTAAAGAAGTTCTAACTTATCCTAACTCTATGGCCATTGAACGGCCTACTGTAAAACCGACCAATTAAGGACAGTAGACAATTAGGGACAATATGACGCCCGTAAGCAGTATATCACAGTTGATAATCTATCGATAGTTTGCAATCTCGCTAGGTAGATTATAAACTAATAGTTTTTACAATCTTAGGGTGACATAATTACATAAGACATGCACGTTAGAGTTTATTAGATAAATTCCCTTGTTAACGTAATTTTAGATCATCTACTAGAATAATTAAGACTGATTTTAGTACTGTCTACAATTTCCACTAACTTCCAATTTATATGAATTTCATTCATATTTTTCCGAGTTAGTAGAATAATTGATTAAAATTTATACACAACATACAAGTGATTATTTATTCTATCATAAAAATTATAATCATTAAAATTCAAAATCATAGACAACAACAATAAGGTTTATGAGAGTTTCAGGTTTCTAATCTTCATTAAAGGTTGGTATGCTTTTAATTAAAATTCCAAATTAATCTTCAATTCAACAACACATACAAACCACACTACACCACATGCACAAACACTACCTGGTGTAATGAATATAAAATCCATTAAATAAGATGTTCAACAGAGTCAACACCACTATCTATGCTTACCTTAATAAGTTTATTACATAAATCTTTATACGTATAAAGCCCTAATAAGGTAAATGTCTTAAGCTCTAATGTCGGTATCGCTCATTAAAAGCGCAGTTAAAATGTTAACTAACCGATGCGCTGTTATATCAGGGTTGATGTTTAAGGTGAAAGGAATAATATAATATAGAAGTTTTAAATGTTAGAATAGGTATTGATGTGTATTATTTTCTACTAGCTTCGCAAGTGTATGTATGTTTGTATGTTCCACCGCAGCGCCTAAACCGCTGAACCGATTTTAATGCATGAGATATCGATTATTTAGAATCTCCCGGGTGACATAGACTAAATTAATTTTATCAAAAAAATTTACGTAGGTGGGGCTTTTTTTTATTTTTTTTACTTATTTACTTTTATTAATTCGACTACGACACAGAAAAGCGAATGTTTGTTTCTGTGTTCTGTGGGTCAGGATCATCATTGTATGCATTAAATGTACATATTAGATTTTGAGTAAATCTCATTAGTATAATAATGAAGCAACAAAACTCGCTTTTAACTCATATATTAGGTTACACCGATCCTGCTGTTTGACAAAAACTACAATGGAATTATGCCCTAATTTTTTAAAACCACAGTTGGTCTAAATCTTATCTATTCAATTTATATTTTATAATTTAAGAATTATGAGACATCATTTAGGGCGGTAATTTATTTGTCTGCCTATCTTGCGGAGGGACACATTATGTATATACTCATGCATTTATATCCACATAAAAATGTAGTGAATCCAAGTTCCTCACTTATTAAGCTTAGCCTATGCCTAAGCCCATAAAGATACTGAAACTAATTAAAGAAAATACATATGTTAACTAGATCTTGTTATATAAACAACTTTGAAAATGTTGATGCAATCTCCGTCAAGATAAAATTTGATGGCCAACGATGTTATTTATTTGTTTAGTAATTTATATGAGGTTAGTTACTGTTTTATTGGGCGTATTAAATCAAGGCTCAATAAGGCAGCCATTCATGTTTATTTTTACTGAGTTTCTGCTCGGAATGCCCAATAAATTATTAGCTTGGTCACTTTTATCACGGGTCCATGGTAACGTTTATCGTACGTTAATAGTGTGTGGATAGACCCGTCAATGTTGTTAGCCTTTTTTGCTTTGACCGTTCACGGCTATAAGATGGGATTAATGGCTTTAATATTAAGAAATCATGTCATGCTTTTGAAAATTTTCATCACTAAGAAGCTGAGAATTGTTTATCTTTTTTCCTAAATAGTCTGCTCAAATTAGTGAAACAATGTAATGAGTAAATTTTTATTATTGCATTGTAAATGATTTAAAATTTCACAATAGCCTAGAAGTTTTTATAACCTTGTAATATCGTAACCATGATTCGTAATTCATCATAAGGTTAAGGTATTAAAGTTGCCGTTAGAGAAGTGAAATGAATACTTTTTCTTTTTTTACTTCTAGTTTTAATATTTTTGGTTTAAAGAAATTGCATAAAACTACTTTTGTCATCTAAACAAATTATTTCATATTTTCCAGTAACATTTCTTACTAGGTAAAATATTTTTGGGACTTTTCTTACAATAAATTCTTAATAATTGCAGAGAGAATGGAAGTTTGGCGGTGTTCCCCACCACCTTGCCTACCTTAAGCCGTCGGTCCCTGTATTCATGAACAGTAACAGTAAGTGCCCTCAAATATACAACTAGTTCCATCTTCAAATTTAATTCGCCCTCAAGGTTACGGAGATCCGATGTCAGGCGATGTCAGTGGCTCCGTGGAAAAACTGATATTCAAGTAAATCAGCTTGAATTTACTAGTTCAAGCTGTCTACTGACAACCCTAAATAATCTTAGGAATATAAAAGGCTAGAAAGAAGAAAACTATTTGATATGTGGATCCTAAGGAGGAGAAGTACAGTTTTACAAACTTTTGTAACGAAGTTCCTTATCGCGCGTTGCGAAAGGGGGCTAGACGGGAAAAAATGTACCTAAGGACACTTTTCGCGCCAAAAGTTGTAACGACACTATTAACATTGAGTTGACATCATAGTGCTGGATACTCAACGTTAAATATAACAAACGGATTGCCAACGTTCATATCATGTTGAATACACCGGTTCTCGTCCGATCACCGCAGTTAAGCAACATCGAGCGTGGTTAGTACTTGGATGGGTGATCGCCTGGGAATACAACGTGATGTTGGCTTTTTGCATTTATTTACAGAAAATATATTGTATTTGTAAAGTTTCGTTATTTCCAAAATAATTTGAGTATTTTATGCGCATTTTTATTAGTAGTAGCATATCATATATATTTATATAAACTTCGTTCCATCCGGGTGTCCCTTGACACCTCTCAAGTTTTTTTTATTATTATAAAAATCATCATCAGACAGCGTGATAGAAATATTAACTTAATTAATATTGTTTCATATTTGCGAATATGTATATTCTTATTTCATTTATACAAACATAGACATATCCTACTAATATCATAAATGCGAAAATTTGTAAGGATGTGACATACACGCGGGCGGAGCCGCGGGCAGCAGCTTTCATAAATATAAAATTCTAGATTTTTAATAGACAATTGTAAATAGAATTCATTGAAGAGGTTAATTTTAAGTAATGTCCACTCTAATCTCAAGTGCGCTTCGAATACGCTCAACTCGTTTGACTTTATTGATTGACAAGCGCACAGTTCGATTAAATTCTCGCAACTACACACATTACCTTTACACCGGCTCTCTCGGCTACATCTACATCGAATTATTCTACACAAGATTAAGGATCGCATTATCTTTAAATAAATACATCAATGTCATTAGGAAAATTGCCATTTACAGTCTTGACTAGCCGTATACCGCTTTAATGTATGTTACTATTAACCTGCTTTTAGCTCATTTAATAAAACGATTCATCCTTTTTTGTTCAATAAACGATTCTTAGCAAATTTAAACGGCTTTTCAAGTTTAAAAAAAGTTGAAATGAAAGACATAAATAGACTAAATAATTTTTAATTGTTTATTTATTTATATATATAAAAGAGTAAGGTGACTGACTGACTGACTGACATACCCAGAGATCAACGCACAGCCCAAACTAAGAAATTAATTTTTAAAATTCCACCCCTAAGGGGGTAAATCAGGAGATGAAAGTCTGTTTGAGCGAAGCCGCGTGTAAAAGCTAGTGAAACATATTATGATAATGTAAATAATAATAACAAGGAAATCATTCAAATAGTATGTACCTACGCCTGACCAATATCATTGTAAACATACATATATATTATGATTGCAATGTTTGTATCAGTTGTTGGTGTTAAAGTCTTTGTAAAAGCCACGTTTTATTGTTAATTATTAGGAGTATCATTATCCAAATTTTCAAGTGGCAATTCGGTTGAAGGTTAAGTTAAGGAAATAAGTTGTTATTCTAGCCTTAAAAATTTTGCCAAAACTTCTATCCGTTTATTGAATTTTTTCTTGACTGTAAATAATTGTTTAATTAATTAACTTATTAGTAATACCAACACTAATGAGCTGAATATAAATGAGAATGTTCACTTGCTAGTGATCGTCATAAATCACGGGGTAACTTTTTATTGACCCCAAAAAATGTCTGATCATGACGAACCATTCAAATGTAATTGGTATCAGGGGTTTCACATAAAATATGAGATCTTGCCTCAAGATGTTTTTATTGAGAACATAAACCCTTTATTGTGGTTTTGTCCGATCGGTTCATACACTGTTTGCGTGTTTGCTAGTTTTACTATCCACATCTTTTTAATTGAATTAAGTTTTTTATCGGTTTTACTCTTTCTTTTTTTTTGTATTAATTTCATCAACAAGTTCAATTTTGACTGCACGAATGGTGGTGGTTTAACACTATGTGTGTATCTACAAATTGTTGTTCTGAGTCTGGATCTTCTTTTTGTACATTTTTAGTATGTTTATAAAGTCATCCGCGACACAGAATATATTCTTAATGCGGGCTTTCTTTGTTTAAGAGAAATACAAGCAATATCCAAGAACCTAACAAAAAATATTTAAATTGCATATTATTCTATGTATGTATATTTATTATAAATTCCTTAGTATATGTATGTACTACATAACATAAATGTTTTTACATTTTGGCTAATGACTATGCACGACGAATTGAGTGGTCTAACTTACATGAGAACTAAAATAAAATTGGCCCAAGAATTGAACATTACATGTGTCCATAAGCACTATTTGCGTTAAAAATCAGCCAGGTGCGAGTCGGACTTACGCAGGAAGGGTTCCGTACCATTATCACATTTCAAGCGTATACCTGTTGCCGTTATAAATATAGAGCAAAGACGAGCAAAAAAATATTTTATTCAGTTTTTTTGTATTAATTGTTATAGCGCTAGCGGCAACAGACATACATGGTCTGTAAAAATTTCAACGGTCTAACTATCGCGGCTCATGAGATACAGCCTGGTGACAGACGGATAGACAGACGGACAGCCAGACGATTGAAAGAGTCTTAGTAATAGGGTTCGTTTTACCCTTTGGATACGGAACCCTAAAAACGTTTGTTATTTGTTTTCACTTTCTATAGAAATGCAACACAACCAATGTAATACAATGTGACAAACCACAATCATACTCTTCTTCTCTACTCTGTTTTTTCTGTCACTTTCTCTATTCAGCTACTGGTCATAACTACAGACTATGTCTCAGGTAAATAAAAGGGTAATCTGTGATCTTAACATATATATATATTCAGAAATATTATACTTTTTAAATACTGAATAATAATATCTCTCTCTCTCTCTCTTTAAGGTCCTATGTCCCCTAGATGGGGCAGAGGGCGTCCACAGTGCATCGCCATCCCGCTCTGTCTTGAGCGTCTCGCTTGATTTCGCTCCAGGTCTTGCCAATTGCCTTCGCTTCATCGATGACAGTCCGCCGCCTGGTTTGTTTTGGACGGCCACGCTTGCGTTTTCCTTGGGGATTCCAGTCTAGGGCTTGCCTCGGGATGTGGTTGGAATCTCTTCGGAGGGTGTGGCCTATCCAGCCCCATTTGTGTCGTTTGATTTGTTGGTCAATCGGGACTTCATCGCAGCGATCCCACAAGTTAGCGTTGGATATTCTCTCGGGCCAGAATATACCGAGTATATGGCGAAGGCATCGGTTCACGAAGACCTGAAGTTGATGCGAGATAACCTTTGTGACCTTCCACGTCTCGCACCCGTATAGCAATACGGTCTTCACGTTAGACCGGAATATTTTGAGTTTGACTCTCCGTGTCAGTTTCCGTGATTGCCAAACGGGTCGCAGCTGCGCAAAGGTTGCTCGTGCTTTGGCGATCCGGGAAGTGATGTCCTCTTCAGTTCCTCCAGTTTCTGACACGCAGCTGCCGAGGTAGGTAAACTTGTGGACGCGTTCCACTGCCTCTGTGCCGATGACCAACGGGAAAGAACTCGTTGCCCCGCACCTTATTTCCTGTGTCTTCCTGGTGTTGATCTTTAGCCCCGTCTTTGCCGCCTCCACATGTAGGTCATCTAACTTAGCCTGCATATCTGCGCGAGTGTGGCTTAAGAGGCATTTGCGTCGGCATAGTCCAAATCTTTTAGGACGTTGGTTATGCCCCATTCTATACCGCGGCGTTTGTTGTTTGTGGTGTTGTGCAGAATGCCATCAAGAACGACCAAGAAGAGAAGAATAATAATATATGTAAGTCAAAATATACCTATACCTTAAGCCTCCTTCTCCTTCCTCCTCTCCTAAGGAGAGGCAGTGCACTGTAAATACATAGGCTTTACTGAAATCATACAGTATATTTTTTAGTACAAAAATGTGTATGTAGCTGTCCTAATGCTATACAAATTGCATTAAAAAAACCGAATGTGAGTGTGAAATATGAACTCGGACACCGATATTCCGTAAAAATAATTCGTGTTCCGTAAATAGTTCATTCATCAGATCAGCTCGGTTCAGAATGTTTAGTCTCGGAAGGTTTTCCTAATATATCAGTCCGCAAAACATATAGGTAATTACAATTTTAATGGCAACTCGGGTGTAACTTTTGTGATGCAACTACAAATTCATATTCATTTCAACGCAACAACAACGTGATCCTAATTTGTTTTTGGTACGGAACCCTAAACAAATGGTAAAATTTCATCATTTAATATGGTTCTGTAGTAAGTATATTTGGAGTTCAAGAATATAACCATGAGACCATGTATATATACACCGCGATTTATGATACCTTCTTATTTACGCGGTTTATTCACTAAATTGAAACCTAGCACTCACGGGTGGACTCGAGTAATGTACATAAATATGATTCTAATTTATTGTATGATTAATAGAAATACATATACAGACTGTATCCTGTTTCCAATAATTACGAGCACACAAAATAACAGGGTTTGCAAATGACTACGAAACAGTTAAAATTCTGTATTTTTATTCAAATGAGGAGACGGCACTGGAAAGTGGCTACGCTCCTGTTGTTATATAAAGCATAACTGCAATTCAAGTAAAAAAACAAAGGTGTGTGACACAGAGTCACACCGAAATTGCCATTCAAAATTTTCCGAGCAAGTTCCACTTCAGGTGAGGTTCATTTAAGCATAAAATTACATTGTCTCTGAGACATTGTCTGGTGGCAATGAACTGCACTTTGACATAAAATCGTTGTGGTAGCTATAAATCCATTTCATTACCTTAATAAAGGATGACTAAGGAATTCGATAGGAGCCATCAGTCTCGGGATGGCTCTCATAGGTTACAGTCATTAAGGATACTGTATTGTATACAGACGAGCTATTATAGCTGGTCGATAATAGCTATCGTTCTCGTTAAAGTGAAACTTTTTGTTTTATTTAAATCAATAGATATGCGTCCAAAGGTAGTAGAGCCACGCTGATTTCAGCACGAACGGACTGGCTCGACTGTGGTGGTACTAACCTCCAGGCGCGGTCCTAGAGAGGGGGGGGGGGGGGTCACAGAGGACATAACCACACCATGAGTAAAGTGACCACCACTTATGGATTCTGCTCATGCTTTCTATCAAGCAGAGTAGAGTCGCTTTGGCAGGCTCTTAAGAAAAATGTATAGAATTAGTCTCTTTGGCACTTGGTATCAGGATCTTCCAAACACAAAACTTTCATTTTTGAACATTTTGAACTTTGCAAGGTTCTTTAAAGTAAGCATCGGTATCTCCCACAAATAATTATAGTTATTTGTAGAGATTTATCCCATAATACGTCTGATTTTTCGATTTCAGGATTACTGGATCTCGGGCTGTGGTACTTCAAGTCATCAATCAGGTTTATACAAAAATATGTTTGAAAGAAATAATAATAATTGCAAAACATTTTTGTTCAAAAAGGCACCTAATAAGAGAAACAGTTTACGATAATTTAAACTGCGATTTAACACCTCAAAGAAACGTGAGCCGCACAATATTCTCTCTAAATGGTAACTGGTCAGACATTCAAAAGGCGGAATGCGTTGTACATCAGTACCAATTAGGTACATAAACTATGCTTTTACACAAATTAGCCGCGTTAGCGGTTTGAAAGAAAATTACTTGTTAACAATCGGTAATAAGGTGAAAATGTTATGGAGAGCTTCGACAAAGGCTGATTTACATAATCCTTTATTATCTTTCGATGTTGCTTGTCAATCAGAAGCGGTTAAATCCACATTTTGTGGTTTAAATAATAACTGTCCCTCGTTAGCTTGAACAGAGAGCTGCAAGATATGTAAATCGGGGAAAGGCTCAACCACAAAAAATCCTTGCCCATGCGTGTAACAGGTGTTCTCCTGATTTCTAATAGCAGCATACATATTATAATTGCTGAACTGAATCTGAGTATAAATAACCTTTTTTACTTTACTCTTACTATCAACCGACCGCAAACTTTCGATTTTTAAGGGACATTCTTTGTTATGATTATACGCATTACTTGTTTTTTATAATGATATATTTTTGTAAGTATCTCAGACAGATGTTTTAAATTTACCCTTTTGTTGATATTTCTTTACTGTGTGTTTTATTCGTCAATTAGCTTCTAATTATGTGGCTGGTTATACTCTTTTATTTGAATAGCTGCATCTTTTTTACACGACTGCGAAAGAAGGAGGGATATGATTTTCGAGAGTATGTATGTTTGTATGTATGTATATCTCTTTGGCCCACCCTAGAGCCTAAACGGCTTAACGTAGTTTTATGTGAGTGGTATCAATAGATTCGTCTTAGTCGTTAGAGTGACACTGGGTGTCAAAAAAAAAACTTTTCACTCCTTTCTATCTTTTCAGTTCTTCAATGAATTTAATAAAGATGGCAGATATTAACGCAGTCGGGTTTTTTTTAATAATTCGTTAATTGTTGCTCTAGGTACGAATTTAAATTTTCTTTTAATATTTTTATTGTATTAAATACTATTAAATCGAGTTGTGTAGTCCGTGTGAATTTGTTTTAGTATGAAACCAATAATTAGAAGTGCCGAATATTATTTTTAGATTTTAGACTCTGCATCAGGTAAGCTTTAAGATTTTTAAAAATGAAAAAAAAAATATCACACTATATGTATCTGTAACTCGGAAATTACTACGTACTAGTGGTCGCCCCAGCTAAAATAAATGAAGCTAATCCACGAATAAAGTTAAATTATTTACTAATAATTTCTTGACTAAGTTAAAACAATATTTGTTTTGAAATATTTAGAAGCACTTAGAAACGTTTTACTTTTACTGTATTGTAAACTGCTCTACAATCAAACAAACAATATATTCTTGTCTTCATATCGGCGAAGTAGAATATTATTATAGTCACTGATACTCATAGAAAATGGTTTATAATAAAGAATTGTGATAGCGTATGTTTCACAGTAGCTTCTGAAATGCGCGGGAGTAGTCACTATCTGCGTGCGGTGTGAATTTACGAGCCGCCTTGCCGCTGCGTTAGCGCAGTGCAACTGTGCAACGAACCAACTAGTAAACATAATATAAGATTTGCTTTTATCAGTTATGCTGTTATAATAACACAAATATATGTGTTTTATTTAATCCTTTTTAAACAAACTCTAGGTCGCCTAGTGAATTCGTCCAAAATTCATTTAATATTTTATTTTTTTAGCTATCTGCACTCTTCCTCCATATAAACTTTAACTATGCAAAAATTATTACTCCTACATTACAACATTTTTGCTTCACGTATTGTTAAACAGTATATATATAATATAGAAAAAATATACATAACACCGTTTGGTAGTCATATGCCTTGGTATAAATGGGTCACGCTCGAGTCACATAGTCGGAGTTTTGGTACAGCGCAACTAGGTTTAATGTAACGTTTCGAAAGCCCCTGAAAAATATTACTTGAAATAAAAGCTTTTTTTATTCTTATACCACAGCCTCACCGAAAAGGGGTGCCTATTAAGCAATTCTTTAAGTAATCTCACTCACCTTCTGGGTCTCGGGGAGTGGGGGAGCGAGAGGGTCATAGGGCCTCAACAAACTTAGTAATTCTCAGGTTACAGGTGTCTATGGGAGGCGATTGTAATAGTTATTTGTTACACAAGAGTGATAGGAGCAAATGAGGGAATCAAAAGAGCACGAGGTAAATAAAAAAATCTAAGTAACTTTTCATCCCACCCCAGCGAGGAATTGACTAAATGACGTGAAAAGAAAATGGCGCTGGCAAAGCAAATAAAAAAAAGTACACCAAGAAGGTTCGGAAGTCTGAGTGTATAGCAAATTTAAAAAAAAAAAAGATAAATTCGGCACCATGGAGGTAGAAGTAAATAGGTTTAATGATTTTTTGACTTCACAAGCTTAGTGCACACGATGTTCTAAATTCAATTTTACTTTATCCTCTAGCGGATAAAAACGGCGTTTACACTCAGATATCGAAGGGCAAAAATACTCTATCCGAGATGGTGGGATGAGAAAGGATTTCATAACACTTGTAGCTTTAATAAAAAAAAATTCACCACTAATGTTTAAAAGTCATTATTACCACTAATATTAAATTTAAAAAAATGGTAATTACTTACAATCTTCGACTTTAGTTTCATAGTGGTGGTAATTCTGTTGTTGTCATCACTAAACTAAAATTACTACAATTTTGTCTTCAAATTGCCATGAAAACATTTATTTTGTTATTTAGTGAAGATAACCTGATTACTACCTTATTGTAAACTTTATTCACCAAACAAATTTCATCAAAGAATTTGCCGCAAAAAAGGCAAGCCTATTAAAATATTAAGTAATAGAAATCATGTCACTTTTTGGTTCACCTACTAACAGTAAAGCCAGCGGAATCGCCTTTGTTGTCACAATTAACTCTGTATAGAATGCAGCGACAGTTATTAACTACGTAAAAACTAACTTTATAATAAAAAAGTAATTTGACGAGCTTTTTACGTATATCAATGATATTTAGTAATCGGTTGCTTACAGCGTTGGAAAACTTTTTAGTGAGAGTTAATAGTAAAAAGTTTAATAACCACTTTTTCTATCACGGTTGGTTGCTACGCTTATGATTGCAAACATTGAATTAACCTAATAGAAGACCTCGTGAGGGTATCATTAAATTTGTTAAGAGGAATAAAATAGATTTTCTTGTACACATTGGGTTAATGAAAAATTTGTGTAACTGCTTACTATAAAAATTACGTATTTTGAAAGAAGATTTTATTTTTTAAGAAACTCAACACCTTATTTATATAAATAATTCTAAATATAAATATTTCAGACATCTAGCATACAACGCCATCTAGTCCCAAACTAAACATCTTATCCCAAACTAAGCTTGTATTGGGTACTAGACAACTGATATAATTACATACTTACTTTTTTGTAAATACATAAATATTATACATAGAGAACATTCAAACTCCGAAACAAATATTTACAGATCATGCAAACCTTTGGCCGGACCAGTCGCATATGCTACTACTGAGCCACCGAGGCGAGGCTGTCTAAACATTTATGTTTCAATATATATAATAAAATATGAAATATTGTCTAATTGACAAATTACTACTATAGGTAGAGCAGAGGTAGTTTTACTGGACAGTTACTAACAGAAAGAATGTATTACTATAATGTTTACGCATTGAAATTACATTATTAAAAAGCACTATTATTTTTGACGAATATGCCTCGTTTGTTATGCATTCTTGAACATAGTACAATTACTTTTTATATTAGTACAAAGGTATATCACTACATTTTTTTTTATAACTAACCAGTTGTATCTTTGAAGACTTCAACTCTTTTTTACCCCTTAGTGATTAGATTCACTAGAAGATTACGTCTTCCGCCTATAGACGTTCACTGCTGATTGAAGGCCTTCTCCAAAGAGTTCCAACTATCCCGGTCTTAGACAGTCTGCATCCATCCGCTACCAGCCACCGGAATCTTTACCAATAGTGATAATTCTCAACATATTAAATGAAATTAAATGCATGTATAACTTAAGTATATTATTCATTGTACGTTTATTAATAGTTACCTAAACGATTAAAAATAATTATTGGCAAAATTTGCCGTCACAACACGAACTTGAAACTACTCAATCTGCTTTCACCAATATGTGGATCATCAATGATGTATTAAAAAATTTAAGGCGTTACGGTTTAATTGGAGACAATGGATTTAAAGTAAAAGTGGGCTAGATAATACAAACAAAGCCTTTAAGTATCAGTATAATAGAACTCTGTCACACACTTGGAAATGTAAATGGCAAACTCTATACATTTATCATCAAAAAAAAAAAAAAATGTTTAAAGTAGTAAGCACTGGAATAATATTAACAATCCATGTGGTGACGGATGAAGAATAGAGTATCACCAGCCATATTCATCCCGTGTGGTAATACTAAAGAACCATCCACGTAAAATAACTTCATTGCAACTCAAATAAAATAAAAAACTCAGTTACTTCTAAGTAAACACACGCGTTAACGCTCACACACATGCGAAGAAACTACGCTACTTTTTTGCTTCAACAAGAACAAGGCCGTGCGTTCCTACCTTTTTTAACCGACTTCAAAAAAGGAGGTTATTAATTCGACTGTATTTTTATTTTTTTATTTTAATGTGTGTTACCTCATAACTTTCGACTGGGTAAACCGATTTTGATGCTTCTTTTTTTATTTGAAAGTTGGTGCTTCCCGTATGGTCCAGATTGAAGTCGGTTTTTTTTGGTAATTTTTTTATTATAGATTTGGACGCTTTATGATCGATGTTGAATTGGATAAATTTGTTTATACCTTTTTAAATGCTAAAATTCGATAAGTAGCAAAAATAACAAGAAATAGAATTATTTCTGAAAGTTATTAATGCACAACCGCTCATGCACTCTTGGCGCTTATTCATTCAGTAATGAATAAGCACTAGCTTTGTTTCAATCATTATTAAAACTTTGGGTTCTTTCCTACTACTGTCACTGCTTACGGGAAAAGAGTAATATTTTCCAGGTGGGCGTGACTTTGAAAACCTCCTTAAGCAGTCCCATTTTAATTCGGTCCAGATTTAAGTCAGTTTTTTTTGTTAAAATTTGTAATTATTATATGATCTGAGCACTGCAGAGTGAAGAGAAACTTGACACCAACTTTATACCAATTAGTCTGGACAGCGTGATACAGTAGCCCAAAACCTCCTTTCTAAAGAGAGGCCAGGTCCAGCAGTGAAATAATAAAGAATTATTTAAACTAATATCTTTCTACCTACATTATAATCTTTTTTTTTCTTTCTTTTTAAAAGACAACTCCCGCATTAGGAATATACATCCTGTGTCGCGGGGAACTTTACAAAGATACATGAAACGGACACAAAGAATACCCAGACTCAGAACAACAATTTGTGGATCACACAAAGTGTTGTCCCATGTGGGATTTGAACCCACAACACTTGGCGCAGTAAGAAGCAGCATGGCGACCGCTTAAACCACTAGGCCAACCGTGCAGTTACACTAAAGTTAAAATGATACTTTTTTTAAAGGCTTTCAGAGAAATGTAGATAATGCTTTTATACTATTAACGCTATAAATCATGGATTGATTGCAAGTATTGTTGCTTTGCATGGTCTGGCTTCCCGTGCAACAAGAGTTGAGCTCGGACGGCATCGCCGATAACTCATATCTATTTGAGTGAAATGATTTAAACCAACCGGTAAGATTGCGATAGTTGTGTGTGAATTGTCGCCACACTTCCTTTTATATCATAACGGGTTTTAATAACCAGTGATACAGTTTATACTACATAGGCTATTGCTTTTCTTATTTTTTTACATGTTACTTTTTTTTTTATTTAGTATTTTTATAATTATATTTTTATACACATTTATTATAAGTTATATTGGGTATTCATATTTGAATACGTGTATTATTCAAATATTAACTGTCTTTTGTTTAGTTCTTCAAAAAATAGTATGTATTATGAATAAACAAAAATACTTTTTATTATTGTTTGCAATTAAACCAGCAAAATAGAAAAATGTTAGTAAACGATAAAACGATTTTAAAAATACAATATCTGGTACCATTTAAAAAAAATATAGAATCGACCAGGTCTTTTTATTTCTTAGATTAACTTAATATAGACAACTAATCGTTAATAAAATAAATGGTATATTAAAAAGCATCGGTAGATTGCATTGGATATTTTGATATTGATCGTGAATAATTTAGATAGTAGTAAATTAGTAGTAAGTAGTAGTAAATTAAATTAGGTATATCGTTATTAAGACTTCTTACAACTGCAATTTAAATATATAAATAAATATTCGTCTATAACTGTATTTGTAAACCATTGGGTTACAATAAATAAGTGCACGTAAAATTAAGAACAACTTTAGTTTCAACGATCAAAATAAATGTACAGAATCTTTAGATGTGACGTGGAGCATTTGTATTTGATCAAGTCGCACGGATAAAATCAAACTCGAGAATCACAAAGAATACATATCCTACGCAAAAAATCAATAAAAGAAATTTTTATCTTAGATTGATTGGCCTTGCCTGACCCTTTACCGATGCGTCCGAGTTTTTATAAACTTTCATAAAAAACTTAAACGTAACAGTGTTTATTTGTGACAATTTGCTTTGTCGGTTTCTGCCGATTTACATTTGAAAAGATCAAATTTTTTTGTGATGCCAAGCAACCTGTAACGACACGGTGAATGACACAGGTAAAACGAAATGATTGTGTTATGGTCAAACAGTTTTGATCTTAGTACTAACTTAAGTTTGAGTTTATAAAAAATACTAGGAACTTAGGTGACATGTGAGTTTTTGTACACAAAATTACTTGTGATGTTCCAATTTTTTTTTCAATTTACCAAAAAAAACAAGAAACGGCACTGTAACTTACCTAAATCCTGATTAAAAATGACATCAATACAAATAAATAAAATTGAAGTGTGTGTTTTTAATTTCAAATTTACAGCTTTTCACTAAACTCCTGAAAAACATACGGCTAAACTCTAGAATGGTTGGACCGATTTTGACGGAACTTTCACTGGCAGATAGCTGAAAGGATATTTATATTTATTTTTGAACTTGCTTCGCCCTGCGGTTTTTGTTGGAAAGGTACAACAACAACCGCCGGTAAGAACGCGGGGCTGAGCCAATATTACATAAAACTAATTATAATTTGATAGTTTTACGTTACTCTTAACACCATGATTGAAATAAATTGTTCTTATTAAGTACCAATGAAACTTGAATTATTTAATACAATATGAGCTAAACACACAGTACCAGTTAATTTCATTTCATTATTTTTTCAAGTATCAAAACCGTTCAGTAGTCTTTCAAAAGTGTACATAGTGAGCTCCCCGAACATCTCCGGGAGTCGGGACATAGATCTGTGAGTGAATGAAGACATAATCATCGATCAATCGAAGTTCGCTGTTAAGTCCTGATGCGACCGCACACCGATCGCTTTGATTCAAATTCGTTTCTCAACAGTCAGCTTTTTCGACTAAAGTAATTTTGACGTACTCCATATTCCGTTTTATATGTGAACTTGTGATCGCCCAATAGTCGTAATTCAATTTTTTTTTTTCAGCTTTATGCATTCGTCTTCCATAAACTTCTCTGTTCTGTTTCTAATTGCATACTCCTCCGTTCGCATAATTCTCCTTAAAAATCATTTTTGCGCTTCATTTATTTTTAACCCACGACGCAAAAAGAGTGGTGTTATAAGTTTGACGTCGATGTCTGTCTGTCTGTCTGTGTGTGTGTCTGTCTGTGGCATCGTAGCTCTCAAACGGATGGAACGATTTCGATGCGGTTTTCTTTCATTTGAAAGCCAGTTTCCTGGCGGTGGTTCTTAGCTATGTTTGGTTAATATCGGTCCAGCAGTGTAAGAGTATCAGCTCTTTTCGAAAATGATGTAAGGTATTTTTGGCGTATGATTTGTCGATTAAGTGCTTGCTTAGAAGGTTTTTAAAATGTTTAATTTAAGCTTGTAATATACTTGTGTTTAATTTATTAAATAATTTGGGAAAGGGTTGTGTTACAATTTGTATCAGGGTTATTACGAATATACTTGCCATATGATGCAGTATGATGAAGTTGGAGATTTCATATAAATTAACTGTCATCTTTCTTTCCCCAAAACGAAACCTTATCTAATGGGAAATTAGTCACATAGTGACCATGGATTAATGACACTTAATAAAAAGTCGTCCAAAGATAGGCCTAACCCTTTCAACGTCTAATCTAATTCATAATAAAAAGACAAAGATTTGAATACGTTAGTCCAAATATTGATTTAACCCGATCGACGACGGAAGCAGGTGTGTTGCGCACGCGCTGCCTTGGAATCAATAAGCGTTTCCCAACTATGAAATTAAATGATAATCACGACTTTTTTTCATATTTATACAAGTAGTAATCAGTACTTTTTGACTGTGATCAGGGATCGTCAACATTTGGGTAAGATGTGATAAAATACTGGTTACATGCTGCTCCATGACTACATTTCATTTATTTTGTTTCTTTTTGTTAATACTTTTCGGTGACAACTTACATATTTTTACCCGACTGCGAAAGGAGGGTTATGTTTTTCGAGTGTATGTATTATGTATGTATGTATGTATATTTCTTTGGCACGCCCTAGAGCCTAAACGGCTTGTCGTATTTTTATGTGAGTGGTGTCTTAGATTAGTGTAATAGATTCGTCTTAGTCGTGAGAGTGACACTGGGTACATCAATATTAAAAAAATTAAACATATAAGGATTTTTGCCGCCAAAAAGTAATATTAAAAAAAATGCTTTCAAAATACATCGAGTTTGGTATCAAAATAAAGAGTTTTTTTTGGTGATTACGAATATATAAAAAACTTATATGTTAAATATTGACGCAGTCGGGTTTTTTATTTTTAATAATTTGTACTTGTTAATAGACAATAATTAGTTTCTATTACTAAATAATCAGGAGATCATGCGATGAATCTGACTGTCTCGTTGGCACAGTTTTCGTGTGCGCGACTGTTGTGCTAAGTCTCGGGTTCGATTCCCGGGTCCGACCGAATGTTTTTAGGATATGTATATATATTTTTTTTTTAGAATTTTGTGTATTTTCTATATGTATTTATTATATTATGTGTATTTTTACAAAAAAAGTATGTAAAAAAACTATGCACGGCTCGTCATCATCGTATAAATTATATGTTATAAGTATTTATTCGTTAAGCCAATTAGTTATATTACTTAACACGATCTCTAACAGTCCTTAAAGGCTAATTGATTTAGATGTTGATATTAAGCTATCTTGACATTAAAATTAGTTAAAACAGGTAGGTACTTTAGCAGGACTTTCAACCTACCATCATATAATTAAGTATAAAGCATGCTTAAATGGCAATAAAATGATAATATAATCCACTATGTATAAAGAATTTAATGATAATATAAAATTCGCAGTTACCTTTGGTGCAGTTTATTAAGGCTATAAAATGTTAGGTAGTTATAAGCAAACGAAATAAAACTTGATTGTGTTAAATTTAAGTTCAAAGATGCTGTTTACTCTGAATGAAATTTATTTATTTTACAAATAAAATAAGTGGTTTGTTATTAACTTGACGTTAAGTTATATATCTTAAGAAGACAAATAAAAATTATATTGTATTCGTCACATCAACAGTCTTTAACACTTCACTGCTGGATTTTTATCATCAACAGTCTTTAGCAAAGAGGTTTTTTGTCTTGTCAACGTGATGTGGACATCAGATTGGTTTATGGTTTGTTTCAAGTTTTCATTCTCTTAATATTAGATTACTAATACAATATGTATGAGCATGCAAAAGTTATTTAATTTCTCCCAAAAAAAAATCGTGTAGTTTAGAAATATAGATACTAAAATACTGTTAAATTGTGTAACAACACAATTAGTGTCAACTTCATTTAGTAAAATGTATCAGATAAGACTATCCGTTCCTCAGAAAGTAACATAGAAAATATATTTCGGTATTAATTTAATTATGGTTCTTGTAAAAGATAATGAATCATTAAGAAATTAAGAAACGAAGAAAATCTTCAAAATGTTGATTACCCCTACACCTTTCCCGTCATCACTCACTTTAACGGTTTGCACCCAAGAGAGGGTTGCCGTGACGCGTCATGCTCCGATGTTACGGATAGATACGCTCTAAACCTTTCGGGCAGATGTACAACCTTATAATTGGAGCGTATCAAAATATTAGTACCATCACTAGGGTGTACTCTCCTAATGCATGCTGGCAATTATATTTTGATCACTTTATTTTTTTTCCTCAAGACGTTAACGTCAACCTGATAGGAGCATAGCAGGAGGCATGTTAAACTGATTAAGGTTAAATAAATTTACATTTTCTTATTTTTCATAGTGTTTCTGTGTCAGTAATAAACATTGTTTTCAGGTAGCTATGTAGGTCATCATTTTTTTGTTGAATAATAAAATTTGTACTTTATCTGGACGATTAGTCAGTATTTTTATAGCATTTAGTTTACGAGGACAACTGAGCAGACATGTCTCTTGATGTTAAGTGACGACCGCTGCCCACGAAGAATTATCTACAACTCAAGAGTAACAAGAGTGTTGTCGTCCTGTAAATCCACCCGCAGAAATGGGGTTTGTTCTCCGGCAAAAAATAAAAGTCTACAATTGCAAAACATATTACTTTTAACATGCAAATTTATAAAACGTATTCATTTTCTGAATCACCGTTAAAACAGAAATCCCTATCATTCGCGTCAAATCTTTAAATAATAGAGTCATTTATCAAGCAGAAGCAGTTTGCATATGTAATCGCGAGTTAGGGAGGCGATTGATGTCTGTTGAACATACACCCCTTTTCCTCTAGATCATGTTTGTAATATTACGCACACGTCGTGAATGTTTTTTTGTATGTGCACTTTTTAATCGTGAAATAATGTTATGAATTCGACGGTACGGATGACATACCATACGGAGTGGTTTACGCAGTCGCCGCTTTCTTTATCGGCATTGAAGGTTCTAACCTCACATAGGACAGCACTTTGAATGACATATAAATTGTTGTTCTGAGTCTGGGTGTTCTTTGTGTCCATTTCATGTATGGACTCTATTAAAGGCCTCTGCAACACAGGGATATTACTGGTACCAGAGTTGTCTAAAAAAAAACAAACATAACTACGTTTATTCAAAAAATGCACATTTAATCGAAATTTATAACAAAAGTGATCAAAAATATACCTAATCATCAATTTTTATTATTTCACTAGCTTTTAAAGTGTACCTAACTATAAAGTGCAGAATGCTTTTTTTAAGTTTAAAATCTATCACACTAAACAAACTAAGATGAACCTAATAGATAATGGCCTGAATTAATACATATGCTTTTCATCTCTAAAGAATTTATTGACAAAATCGATATTAATGCGAACAAAGCCGTGGGTTTAAGTTAGTCTGAAGTAAAAATCTTTTCAAAATCTTTAAAAAATATGGATAAGGTCGGACTCTTAGTAGGATGCTTAAGTATCTAATTTACAAGATACACTAGCTGAGCCACCCGAGATTATTGTTGTAGCGAGTTACCACAATAACCGCGTGTAACAGCGCAGGACGAAGCTAGTCTAAGGTAAATTATCTTAATTTACTGCTTATATTATATCATCAGCTATCTGCCAGTGTAACTGAGTTGACTGCATCGGTGGCGCAGTGGTAGCGTATGCGACTGCTGTGCTTGAGGTCTCGGGTTCTATTCCCGAGTCGGACTAAATATTTGTATTGTATGATCTGCAAATATTTGTTTCGGAGTTTGGCTGTTTTTCTATGTATATGTATGTTGTATTTACAAAAAAAAAGTATCTATGTATAAATATCTGTGGTCTGGTATCCATAGTACAAGTTTAGCTTACTTTGGGACTAGATGGCGTTGTGTGTTAAATATTTATTATTTATTTAATATTTATAGAGTTACTCCCGTGAAAATCGGTAGGTACAACCATTCCAGAGATTAGCCGGAACAAACAGACAGACCTTTATTTGTATATTATTATATTTATATATAGAGGAAAGGTTGGTTTTAATCTAAAGCTAAATTGTTATGCTTTTTCTACTTTAACATTATAAAGAGGTAATGTTTGTGAGGTTGTGGGGGATATCTGGATCTACTGAACCAATATTGAAAATTGCTTTTTACCAATAGACAGCCATATTATTTGTAAGGGTTATAGGCTACATATTACAGCAAAATGAATAGAATCGAACCTGCGGGCAATAGTAAGACATTTTATAAATAGACTGAATGGAGAAAGCGCTCAGCGCCATCTAGAGATATCAAATTGAACTGAATTAATATTTCTCTACAATAATAAACTCACAAGGTATTTATTTTCCCTTGATGTTTTACTTTTGCTGTGCCTATTACAAACTTTACTATCAATCAGTCTCAGCTAGCATATTTCAGAAAGGCTTTATGTAAAATTATTTTTTGATTTCTGAAGATTTGCTCCTACAAATGGCGCTGCCTTATTAGGGAAGTAGGGAAGTGTGACGACCATGTAGCTTCTGACAGAAAATACAGACCTGATCCAGTTCTACTTATCTTATATACAAATATTTCTAATATCAACACTGTCTGGAGAAGATCTCGAATGATTCTAGGTTGGTAAACCTCATAATAGGCGAAATCGTTATTTTAAGCCTACCAACAAATGCTTAAGATTATTTAGCGGACTGATTTCTTTCTCCGAGGCATTTTCCCAAACTAGTTTCAACTTTAAGTCTAATACGATATGGTTGAACTTCGATTTTCTACACAGAACGAAAGCAGAATTTTTTTTAGGGCTTTCCGAGGCACAGATGGGTCTCATTGTATTCACTCATAGTCTCATCCTGATCTGACTAGAATTACTATTTGTTAGCATACGTGGCTTCCACTAAGCCAAGAGCCTAGTGGACTGATTAATTTATTATCATGAAGATATGACAGAGTCTTGCATAGATAAAGATAATGTTGCACACGATTACTGCCTTAAAACTTGTACCTATTGAAAATACGCCATAAAATTGCCATTAAGGCCTTTTGATTGATTATGCACATAACATTTTCGTAAATTTATTATAAAATATATTGTTGTGAGTACTTAATGCTTAGCTAACTTTATCGGAGGCAAAACTGACTTTAAGAGAATGCGTCAGAAAACTATCGTTAGAAGACGTCGGTCGTTGTACCGATAAAGCATGAAAGTTGGCGTTTTGTTTTCTTTCATAGACCTTTTGCTTTATGGCATTGGCAAATAGGCAGATGGGTTACGTGATGGTAGGAAATGAAATGAATATTATATAAATTTGTTTCTTTTTCCATGATAAAAAAGTTTTCTACATCAGTGTACCTAATTGGGATCTAAGGATTCAGGACAAAACTTAAATATTGTTTTAACGTTACGAAAAAAATCATACTTAGGATTATACTGCTGGAAAGTATCATCAACCCTCTTAACAATTATTTCATCTCTTATATATCCTATATATTTTAATTATAAAGGTTTTACCCAAAACGTTGGCAGTTTTCGGGAGTGTAATTCGCATATGCCTTTGCACTCTCTACCAGTCTTAAGATGTTGCGAAAATGGATATTACAATGTATTAGTGCTATAAATACCTACTGTTTTTATTGCTTGCGTGAATAATCAAAGACCAAACAGTACAGTAGCTTTTTTCTACAGCTTTTTCCTTTCATAATCAAATTTTCTTTTGAATAACTAGCTCGAGAAATTATTATTGCGTTTTTATATGAAAAAAATATTTTAAGATTGTTTGATTTTCGAACGCCCAGAAAACCTTATGCGTTCTTAAGGGCCGGTTTTTCAATAGTCAGATAAACAGTCAAATAGCATTTATTCCTCAGTTAGCGTAAGTTTGGGTCTTTCAATAGTCAGACATCAGTTATCAGACGAATAAAGCTGTAATCTGACTGATAACTTTATCTGTGCTTTCAAACCTCAGTTAGTGTTTTATTCTGTAGAATAGTGATTTGACGTTGTGTATTTCTCTTGTACCTATTTGTGGTAAAGTTTAAGTACGTTGTCGTTATTGAATATTTGATAGATTATGGATGTCTTTGACTCGATTGACTTTTTGTTCTGAGGTAAAAAGGGTTATTAGAGAAATATAGGTTATAGATACTATAGAGAAGATGAAGAATTTTTATTTCACACACTGCTATCTAGTTCGAAACAAAACGGAGCTTGTACTATTGGTAACGAGAAGATTTCCCTAGTGGCCGTTTGCGGAACTAACGTATGACAGACACTTCTACCTGGCAGTTTAATGTACAGAGCGAGTGCATTGTTATTGTTTCATTGATAGACGTCTACGGAGATGTAAAAAATACGTATTTTAAAAGTGGAATGTTAACGTGTATACGTATTTTTATCTGTCATACGTTAGTTCTGCGACTTGCCGCTAGGGAATCTGCTCGTCACCATTTAAATTCTTTCTACAATGATTTCATTGATAGACGTCTACGGAGTAGTAAAAAAAATACTTTAGGACCACTTCGTGAGGGTAAACAGTATTCTAAAAGTGGAATGTTAACGTGTATACGTATTTTTATCTGTCATACGTTAGTTCTGCGACTTGCCGCTAGGGAATCTGCTCGTCACCAATAGGTACAGAGAACTGACATAAATACAAATATACTTTTTAGTTTTAAACACATATTTATTAAACGTAGAAACACCCGTTTAAAAAATTACTATGCACCACCCGCAAACCCGGCATTTCATTTTTATAAATT
This sequence comes from Diaphora mendica, assembly GCA_949125395.1. NCBI lineage: Eukaryota > Metazoa > Arthropoda > Insecta > Lepidoptera > Erebidae > Diaphora > Diaphora mendica. The sequence goes on along the minus strand of OX421310.1, from coordinate 33,366,330 downwards.
TTGATTTTAATCATTGTTGATTGGACTCTACTACAGGAATATCATAAACGACTTTTTACTAAATTATTATTTACTACATCTATTAAAGACAAATAATAATTATAATCGAATGCTTTCATTTCATTTAATTAAATATCCCAAACCGGCAATCATAAAAAAGACAAAAAGAAATAGAAAAAGAACAGTCAACTTGAATGTTGTCTAAAAGTTTCTGGTCCTTATCTAACGTGTGACTACCTGTATAGCTGCATCTCACTTGCGCATGATTACAGTGAACATAGCTGTGAAGGACCATCAAGTAACTATCTGACTGTTTACTCCCGATTGAAAAACACAAAAAGTTTATTCGCTTGTTAAAGAGCTGGATACATTTATTCCCTTCTTAGTTATTAGACCGTTTAACTGCGGATTGAAAAACCGGCCCAATGTGATTAGGTACGTGTCTGCATTTATTGTCCTGACCTAAATGTATTAAAATTCCTCTTCCAATATTACGGGTCTTGAAATACATCAACTAAATATAAATTAAATATTTACCTAATTTACGCATATTTTCTTCTTCCGCATAGTACCTACTTTTATTTCTGTTTATTGTACACCAGATAAATTATAAAGCTAACCTAAAACTAAAAAAGTAAAAGGGAGGATTTAATTTTTAGTGTTCTTAAAATTATACCATAAGTCACCTAAATGTTACTTTTACAAAGTGTTGCGTATAATATGTACATATATGGATACCACATGGTTGAGACCACGGTCGTGACAATTTACCTGTTATGCCATCTATCAGCGGAGGCTAGTTCAACAAAGACGGGTAAAGGTCCATGAAAAGTGGATTCAGATATTTTTACCCCAAAATCATAGAGGTCAGGACAGTAAAATGTTTTGTGCTGCCTTCTAGTGCCTGTTGTGTAAACTACTCAGCAAGTTTATATTACGCACGCTTTAAAGATTTTCTTAAAATGACATAGATGGCGCTGAAACGAAATACTTTATTATTAATACTTTAGTTCTACTAACAAATAATGTCATAAATAAGAAATAATCAAATCCAGTTTTTTTTTTTTCAGAGATGACGTATTAACCAAATAACCAAAAGGTAACCAAAAAAAAATGCTATTAATACTGCCTCGTTAGTCTCGCGTTTGGAGTGTGCGACTGCTGATTATGAGGTCTCGGGTTCGATTCCCGGGTTGGACCAAAATGTTTGCATGATCTACAAATATTTGTTTCGGAGTTTGGGTGTTTTCTATGTATATTATGTATGTATTTACAAAAAAAACGTATATATGTATTTGTATCAGTTGTCTAGTACCCTTAACACAAGCTCTGCTTAGCTCGGGACTAGATGGCGTTGTGTGTTAGATGTCCGAAAATATTTATTTATAAAAATAAAAAAACAAACCGAAAAAGTTATAATGTTTTTTACACTTTATTCATAAAATACACAAAACTTATGAATAAAAAAAAAACCTATAAAAATACGTCGTTTGTAGTGATTTTTTTTTATTCCTATTTGAATGAAGTAGGTACAGTTTTTGGACGGTGTTATTAACAAGTAACTGAAATAAGAAGTAGAAAATAATTTAGTATTAGTTAGCACAGAATAACTAACAGTACTGGTATTAGTTAAGAAAGAAAAATCAACTTATTCTAGTAATGCGTGGGATGCTGCTGTTAGATGTTATTATGTCATACTAGCAGAGCCTCGCTGTGTTACCCAGTTGTTGTTGGACCTTGCAAAGCTAGTCTAAAAAAAATAGGCTAAGTTGCTCCTGGCATCATCAGCCATCTGCCAGTAAAAGTTCTGTCCTATTCGGTCCGGTCGGTCAGCCGGAACAAACTGACATACAAAAATTTAAAAATTGTTTTTTTGACTTAAGTAGCTACTGTAAATACTTTCTTCATCATCATCATCAGCATATCGCAGTCCATTGTTGGACATAGTTTCAATACTTTCTTACGCATTTGAAATTATAAACAAACACTTCAATTAATTTTTTTTATTTGTCAAGATTTTATTTATTTTTATTCAAGATTGGTAAAAAAACTTGAGAGGTGTCAAGGGAGACCCGGATGGAAAGAAGTTTATATATATATATATATATATAGATATGTGTTTTGATATGCTACTGCTAATAAAAATGCGCATAAAATACTCAAATTATGTTAGAAATAATCAAACTTTACAAAATTTACTATAAAACAATATATTTTCTGAAAATAAATGCAAAAAGACAACATCACGTATTCCCAGGCGGTCACCCATGCAAGTACTAACCACGCCCGATGTTGCTTAGCTGCGGTGATCGGACGAGAACCGGTGTATTCAACATGATATGGACGTTTATTTGACTGCCTCTGTGGCGCAGTGGGAGCGTATGCGACTGCTGTGCTTGAGGTCTTGGGTTCGATTCCCGGGTCGGTCCAAATGTTTGTATGATCTGCAAATATTTGATTCGGAGTTTGGGTGTTTTCTATGTATAATATGTATGTATTTACAAAAAAAAAAGTATATATGTATTTATATCAGTTGTCTAGTACCCATAACACAAGCTCTGCTTAGCTTGAGACTAGATTGCGTTGTGTGTTAAAATGTCCGAAAATATTTATTTATTTATTTTTATTTAACGTTGAATATCCAGCACTATGACGTCAACTCAATGTTAAAAATATCGTTACAACTTTTGCCGCGAAAAGTGTCGTTACATTTTTTTCCGTCTAGCTCCCTTTCGCAACGCGAAACTTACCACTTACAAGCTAAGACAAAAGGTACTAGACAACTAAGTGGCGTGCAATTGTAGAGGCTATGTCCAGCAGTGGATTGCGATAGGCTGATGATGATGACATACATATTACACATAGAAAACACCCAGACTCCAAAACAAATATATGCAGATCATACAAATATTTGGTCCGACCCGGGAATGGAACACGAGACCTCAAGCACAGTAGTCGCAAACGCCACCACTGGGACCGCTACCGCTACCATCGAGGCAGTCAGATGCCTTAGCTTAGTAAAAGTAATAAGCTTAGTGTCTTAGAGTTTGTATTATAATGAGTAAAAACATTTTATTTTGTATCTCTGTGATATAACCTCCAAAAGAAAATTTTACTTTACTTTATTACAAATCCTCTAACTTTATTATTACACTTGAAACACAGTGTAAACTTAAATCTTAACCAATATTATAAGAAAATGCTACCATGCTAAGGCAAAGCAGTTTTAATAATATTTATACTTTTTTATTAACTACTTCAAATAATATTTATTTGCGTTGTGGCCATTAGTCAGCGTTTCCATTACATGTATAAAAAATTGAAAAGTGTTCTCACATCACAGTTTTTATAGGTTATTAAAACACAAATATACTCTAATGAAAACCCATATACCTACTACATAACTAACTATGAAAAACCATATACCTACTACGTAACTAACTATGAAAACCCATATACCTACTACATAACTAAACACTGAAGTAGGTATCTCGTAAAATGAAAATTCAAACATTAAATTTGAATGCTTGATCAGCGATGGGATCCCGAGGGATTGCTTCCAATATCTGTAGATCAATTTGCGTTGCGTTTGAATTCTCTTTAAATGTCGATCCGACTGTGACTGGTGCAGTTCGATTAAACGATGTCTTGAATACCTAATTGAAGTAGAGGGTAGAATGCTCGTTCTCGATTCACTCGCCTGCGCATAAATTAACGGTGAGAGCTCACAACCACCGCAGTTCTGCAAAAACTCCAATCGTAGGGGAAAGTTTGGCGATTAAGCCGTGAGGCGTGGCATGGTCAGGTCTGTTTCTGACAGTTAGTGCCCTCACTTGTTATAATCCGTTAAACTTTTGACCCTCGTCAAGGTACGCTGTGAATTAATGGAAATGCTTTCTTTCCTAGATTTATGATATTCTTTTTAGAGACCCGAAAAGTAGCGATCAAAGAGATAAGTCGTACTAGAACAGATTCAATAAATAAATTGAATTTTACTAGTGAATAGTCATGGTAGGTAATGATGGTTTGGTAATGGAGTAATGAAGGTTTACGAAAATAGTTTGTCGTTGTAACATATTCACAGGTAATTTTTTATTAAAATACTTTCATTGATGAGTCTTTTTTCAGTCTTTAACCAAAGGACGAATAGTGCATGAATACGAGACATTGTTGTGGTTTTACGACTATTTTCAACAACTTATCTCCACTTATAACCAGAGATAGGTTGTTGAAAACGGTATAAATTACCCTTAAAAAGAGTATGTGTTCTTTTTAACAACTAAAAATTATCAAATAAAAGAAAAAAACGACCATATCAATGAACGTATTGATTCAATCGTATTTGAAAAAATAATAGAAAAAAAAAGTTTATAAAATATCTCCAGTCTTAACTAGAGAGAGATTTTTGAAGCCCGGTGTTGTTTTGTTATCGGAGACTTGGTATGTTTTAATCCATCACCTTTTCAGTTTTCCTTAAATGTTAATTCTAAAGCGGTATAAAATAAGAATAAGAAAAACGTTATTTGCCTTTATATTACAAAGTTACTTATAAATTATTAACAGTGTTTAAAGTATGACTAAGAAGACAAAATGGTCTTGGACTCAGCATATGGATGACGATGCAGAGCATGCCAGCCGCTGTTATTCTGTCCAAGCCAATCATGATTAAATATAACATTATATAATCACAATGACACCATCCCGACCACGAACACAACAATCACTAAACATGCCGTATAGATTAGTAGTCGATTATAAAATGATTTGCGAAAAGGGTGAATGATAATGTTGATGATCTATTAAATCGATTAAAGTTTTAAAATGTAACTTACTAGTGGTTGCCCGCGGCTCCGCCAGCGTATATGTCGGTTATCGCGGCAAACAAGGCTACTAGCCTATGTGTTATTCTGATGTATAAGCTATATATTAATAATCTTTATATATATAATTCTTCTGTGAGTGTGTATGTCACTGAACTTCTCTCAAACGACTGGACCGATTTTGATGAAATTTTTTGTGTGTGTTCAAGGGGATCTGGGAATGGTTTAGATTCACAAAAACGTAAACGATGTTACGTGGGTCAGCTAGTATAATATATTACTGTAAAGTTTCATCAAAATCCGTTCAGTAGTTTTTGCGTGAAAGAGTAATAAACATCCATCCATCTATCCATACTTACAAACTTTCGCGTTTATTAATAAGTATGGATATAGATTATTATTTTTATCGAACCATTCCTTTAGTATCTTGTTGTGTTTGTATTCAAATAAAATAAGTAGATAAGATTCTGATATCCAATGCCTAGAAATATTTAAAAAAGACAGCAGAGTTAAAGGACTCTGTTATTCACAAGAGTTCATTTTTAATCTAACAAAAATAAAGAAATCTTAAGGAAAAAATATAATGTGAACATGTCGGTTAAAATAATAATTCGGTTAGAAATTAAACAGTAGTGCATAAGTATTTCCTGAAAAAGAATTACAAAGCAGTCATGAGGACTGCCGACAGAAGTGAAAATTCAAAACTATAAATAAACAGTTGTTGAAGCTCACCTGAAATGAACCTTTTTGCTCTTTAAATAAACTGCGCGATAAAAAGAAGTGAAATAATATAGTTCATGGAAGGCGTTTGGTATAACAATAATTATTTTTACGGGAATTAACGCGATCACTAATTAAAAGGTATTACATACCTCTGATTTGCCTGACGTACCTCCTGAATGAGGTACTCATAGGTAACGGATATCAAGTGAATGGAGGACGGAAGCAACCGAAAATAAGACGCAAGTATCCAGAAGTGAACAGGCAACCAGCCTATATGCCTTATGTCAAGGGAGTTACGGATAAGATCGGGTCCGTGTTAAAGAAATACTCCATTCCGACAGTATACACACCAGGCATAAAGGTTCACAACATCGTCGGCACACCGAAGGATACATTGCCACTACAAACTCCGGGTGTGTATAAAATAGACTGCAGCTGCGGAAGTTCCTACATAGGCCAAACGAAGCGGACTATTGCTGAAAAGGTCAAAGAACATATCGCTGCTGTGAAGAACCGACAGACGAGCAAATCGGCGATTGCAGAACATGCACTCGATGCAGGCATCAACCACGGGATTGAATTTCACCGCACGCAAATCCTCTCCACCGAACGTCACGTTTACTCAAGAGTAGTACGTGAAGCGATTGAGATTAAAAAGCACAAAACTTTCAATCGGGAAGATGGTTTTAAATTATCTACAGCGTGGAATCCAGTGTTAAAAAACATACCACCTCGCTTTTCTGCGCAGTCGGATAAACACCAGAATAGAAACACATCGGTTTACTTACAGAATAGGGACACTGTTAGTGTGGTATGTGACGGTACATGGCGAAACAAATTTATCAATATTGTCGAAAATGTGCGGGTGGACGAAGAATCTTCTACTTCACGGATTCGACGACGGAGGGCGTGCGCCGCTGAGCCAGTCAGCCTGTGACCACGGCCGGTGCAACCTGGTCGAAACGTCAGGCAAATCAGAGGTATGTAATACCTTTTAATAAGTGATCGCGTTAATTCCCGTAAAAATAATTATTGTTATATCATGGAACGCGAAGTTTAAAAGTTAGGAAAACGTTTGGTGATGATGATCATGATTTTTGTTTACCCAAAAAGTGCTCAACGCGCCTAAAGAAGTTTTCTCTTCAATTATTTTGCTTTATTTTTCCTTAGCTGTTCTATCTAGTTTATATTTCTGTGGTCAATTTCACCTTTACACGTACTGGTCGCGGTAAAAGCCTACGTCGCGTTTGTGCTATGTAATTACGTAGCGCATACAACGCTCATCTTAATAGAATTAATTTGCATGCTCTTTAATATGAAACCCTCTCAACTAGTTTGCATAAAATCTCGTGTTTATGTAATTTTTCATCAGGTCAATTAAAAATCTCGGCTTACTGTGAGCAGTTAGTCCATTTTGTACCTATATTTTTGTAAAAAAAAAAATATTTTTTTTAAGGTGTGTTAAAAGCAATTAGCTTTTGAACCTAGTACATGGTTGTCATTTGCCGTGTGTACGCAATTCTTGGCGGTCGAAACTAGTAGCTGAACACCGCATAACGACCATGCTCGTAAAACCGCATCGTGTCAACATGTATTTAAATTATAGACATTGTTAAAGAAAATCTGAATACAAAAGGAAAATTTAAAGTAAGAGAATAAAATACTCCAACGGTATTATTAGAGATCAATTGCCGTCTTTTTAATATACACACATCAAAAGTATCTAGGGATCAAGCATTTTTATGCGGATTTCTTGAGATTGAGATGTGGCTTTGGCCCTGGCCTGCTCAGTCGCCAGACTTGAACCCGATTGAGCATGCATGGGATATGCTACAGAGAAGAGCTCTGCCGAATATGGAGGGTATCCAGTCGCAAGAAGACCTTTTTTTGTTGTTGCAACGAACATGGGCGGCCATTCCACAGCGTGATTTGGATGAACTCATTTTGAGTATGCCAAACCGATTCTTGTGTTGTTAGTGTTCGCGGTAGAAACACGGATTATTAATTGTTTAAGTTACCTAATAAAATTTTAAAGAAAACTGTTATTTCAGTCTTTTTTTCGAACTTTAATGTTAGTGGTTCAAATGTCAAAAATCCCTTTATTAGGAAAATGGCAAATTTCTTTATTAATGCAAAGGTGACTTGGTTTATCGTTACTGTGACAAACGAAAACACTTTATTTGATGAATCCTTAAAGAAAATTTTAATTAATATCAATCAGGAGAAAAGTTATTGCAAAAATATATGTTGATCCCTAGACACATATGTTGATCCCTAGACACTTTTGATGTGTGTAGTTCCATTATTGACAGCGTAAGAAAATGAACCAATTCTTGTTTTAGATATAATAACCAAAAATAAAATTTATAAGAATACATACAATTTTAGCTTCACTCGTGTTGTGCACTAACACCAGTGAAGATAAATTGGTGACATTTATGCCTTCAAAGACAACAATAACTTATTAATGTAGTCTTTTATGTGTTGTTGCTGGAGACCAACGTCAACATAGTGTGATTAAAGTCATAAGTTCAAATATTAGTTTCCTTTTCGTTCCCTAGATGGAGCTGTTACAAAACTTAGATCACACTGTCTTTGTGTTACACAGTGCATAAGGTCTACGTAGATTTTGTATGATAGAACAAGACTTGTATTTAGTTCAAGGCCATTGCCAATTAAACCGTGGCGTCTTACGAACCCATAGAACAGTGCACAGTGGTTTTATTTAAATCCCTGCTAGAGTCAAACACCCAGTATAGCGATACCACGCTTGGTATCAAACACTTGTAAATATCCAGAGAAGAATATTACACTAGAATCACTAGATCAACATTATTACCACAATCATTACTGTAATATTTTCCCGCTCCTAGTTAGGGGAACATTAATTTATTTAGATACTTGACTATGTTTCAGAAAATAACTTACTGCTGTTTTATCTGTAATTAATGGGCTTATATTGCGCTAACCTACTAACTCAGCATACCTTCGTCCACGAAATTAGGGTTTAAAGCTAATATTATTACATTTATCGATAAGGAAGTCGCTTCTAAGAAATTCCTGAAATTATCGTCAAAATAATTGGAATAATAGCTGTTTATTTGAGATGCTCGCAATTTAAGGAATTTATCTGAGAAGGCGAGATTGATACCTTATATAATTTTGATAGAAATAAGCATAATTATGCCAAGAGCTGCAAAGCTTTCTTCAAAGAGGCGCTAGTTGCAGAAGAGTGCAGTATAATCTAGCTTTAAATTTCTAAAGAAATAGGTATCCCACCAAAAACATTTTCATGTAAAATGTTGCCAAGACGACTGCATATGGCTTATCCTGTGAAAAAGATATCAGATCTCATGTAGAGCCAAGGTTCTGTATCTACACGCCTAACTCTACCAACCCTAACTTCATAAACTCTACATCTCAGTAAAAATGTATGGCTTCGCCGTTTCGCCACCATACCGTCACGGGGAAACGAACGCCTTTTGTGTTTGCAAATGTCTAGTTTCTGAAGTAATGTGTTATACGAATATTTAGTTTCTGAAGTAACGAAACAGCCAAGCCATACATTTTTACTGAGATGTAGAGTTTATGAAGTTAGGGTTGGTAGAGTTAGGGCGTGTAGATACAGAACCTTGGCTCTACATGAGATCTGATATCTTTTTCACAGGGTAAGCCATATGCAGTCGTCTTGGCAACATTTTACATGAAAATGTTTTTGGTGGGATTTCATTTCTTTTTGTAAGTTTCCTTTTTTTTATTTTTTTAAGCTGTATTTTTTGTACTTCTTCTTTCTTCTTTCGAAGAAGTCCGTGTACCAAAAATAAAACTTCTAGCATAAACATTTGTGAAAGTTTCATACAAACTTTCACCCCCTAAATTTGGGGGTTGCGGGGTAAAAGTAATAGGTTTATGATTTTTTTTGTTGTTTGTATACTAAACTTAGTTTACATACCAAATTTCAGCTTTCTAGCACTTCAGGAAGTACCCTAACAGTTTTGATGATCATCAGTGTGTCAGTGACGAAATCGGTGTTTTTTAGGTATCAATAAAATCTAAAGTATCAGAGCTATGCAATTGAAACTTTGTGCGTTTCATTAGTCTATTGGTAACATCATTTGCTGAAAATTTGAACGACCTGGTATATCGGGAACCAAAGTTATGGGGGTTCAAAAAAACGTCGAAACACTTCGAGAAAAGGTAGGTAGTGCCCTTGCGCTACGCTTGGCTCGTCTTGAGGGGGCACGACCGTGCCCCCAGATTCATATTTTATAGTTGTTCAATCTATAAACCAGTAACTATTGCATTGATTAGCTTAACTAATTGTGCGAGCGCCGTCACATTACCACAGAAATGGTCATAACTAGTTTCAACTATCTACTCAAATTTTGTTATTAATACAAAACACTTATAATTAAAATAATTATTGTATTCGTAATAAAATCCTTATAGCGATTGTAATTTAATTAAAGTCAAAACAGGTTTTGTTTAAAAAAAATAGAAATCGTTTTAGGTTGACTGTAAGTTAATATGTGATAGATTTTTCATTTGTAATTTCATAAATTTTATTGGTTTGTTAATAATTGATTCCATTGGTTATGATAGTGGTTAATTTGCCTTAATAGACTTGTAAATTTTTGGGTCACAAAATGCTAATGTAGCTTCAGGTCAAAAAATTTGGAAAAACCGACCCAATTAACGATAAAAATAAATAATCCAGAGTATCCGTACAATCGAATACACGATATAGACATTATGATAATCACAGGTAAGAACGAAATCACAATAGAATCGGATAAGAAAGGTGAATTCCCAAAGACGATAACATAGAGGGAAAAACGCTACAGTAAACCGTGAGCAATAAAGACTGGCAACAATTTATTTATATGACGCTTCAGGGAGAACTTATCCGCGGAGCTGGGGTACAAACGAGGTGAAATCAAGTTGATGCGTACAGAAACACGAATGAGAAAATGGATATGTATCTGTACGGAGTAGTGATCACGGTTAATCCTCCTTTGTGTATCTGCTGAATTGATTGCTGTGCTGCACAACTCTTTCTCCATATAGCTCCGTCCAATTTATGTTATACCTTGCTTGTTAGTTGCAGATTATAATTGTAGTACTGAAAGTTTTAATAATGATTACTATAATTTTTTTGTGGACTGTATTATTATTATTCGTAATGTTCTTGTTGTGAGTCTTGTAACTGACTCGCTGGTCTAGCGGTTATCATTAGCGACTGCCGATGATGAGGATTCCCCGGTTGGGTCAAAAAGTTTTTCAAATAAATACATAATGACAGCCCGTAATTTGTTCTTAGGTTATTCCCCGTACCCCGAAGAGCACGCAAAGCCATCGGTCCTGCGCCTGATCGCTCTCTGGTCGTTTCGCACGACTATGGCAACGCCGCCGACCGAATCGAATGCTCGTATGTTAGACATTCTAAAGATCTACATAGATAGGTATACAAACAAGAGTTTATAATATCTCTAGTTAATTAAAGTAAGTTACTTTACAAATTCTCTACTCTTCTCTACTTCTTTGCTCATTATTAACTTAAATATCAGTATCTGATAAACAAATCCAGTTTTGCATTTAATAATTCAAAGTGGATTATTAAAGTGTTCACTTTAACACTTGTTAAATTATGTAAACGATACTTGTTTGAATTCTATAGCAGTTCTGAACTTGAAGAGGATTATTGATGTAAACTCGACTTTCAATGAAGTCAAAATGCTATCGACGATACTCCTTGAAACTTTATTCATAGTTGTTTTATTATAACAAAATTAAACTTCGTCAATAAATATTAGAATATTAAAACTTTAGACTTTATCGGTAAAAATACTTTTGACCTTTAGCTAAGCTATATAATTCATAATCTTGCATTAATTTATTCAAGAATTATAATGTTTTTGAAAATAGTAGGGTAAGTCACTACTCACCCTACTATTTTCAAAAATATAATATGTACAAATAAAATATAATATATTGATGTACATATATTACGACACATTAATTAGAATTAGAGATTGTCTATAGGTCAAAAAGCGTCCAAATTTTTTTAAGTTTCCGTCCCTCAGAAGAAAAAACGAAATTCTTATCGGAATCTGAAATTATTATTTTTTGTCAAGACTCCATTTCTTTAGCTTAAAGCAGAATTAAATCAAGTTTTTTTAACGTAGATATTGTAGGTATTACATTTTAATTAATTTTAGAGTACAGGTAAATTTAAATAGAGTACTTTCCATTCAAACTCAAACTCAAAAATATTTTATTCATATAGGCACTTATTTTACAGGCACTTATGAATAGTCAATATTTAATATTAAAAAAATAAGTGATACTAGTCGCCAGTTCCAAGTGCAGCCTACCCTTCATGGAGAAGAATCTGGCAAGAAACTCCATTGTTGCTCCTTTTTAAAAATAATAATTCGGTTTACAATATTTTTTCACTAAGAGACTTGAATGAGAACGAAGTCGACCAAAGAAAACAAAATAAAAGGTTTGGAGTCATTGCTGCACAGCCATGAGCTAACCAATCATGCGCCGTTCTTACTGATAGCTGCAAGATTTTTACATTGTTATATTGTGACATTGTATTGTTATATTGTGAGGTCCACTTATGGAAAATAAAATCCAAATAGCACTTTCACTCACAGTCAAATTTAAAAAGATGTAATATGTCCAAATATAAAATAATCAATGAATGTCACAAATGTAAAATATAGTAAGACACATGGATCAGCCATCGACCTATTCAACCATAGTTGAGCTGCGTACTCAGGCCGCACAGCAAATCATCAGGTCAATATCAAAGAAATTTATAATAATCATAGTCGACAAGGTGCTCATACAATAACAAGTGCGTATTTAATAAATGGGGAAACATTGTTAGATAAGTACCAAAGTACCATCATGTATTCATTTACATTATACAAGTATGTCCTACAAATTGACCTACAAATTAACATAATGTCTTGAAAAATTACATGATTCTAAAATCGTATTGGTTTTAAACGAGTTCATACAGCTCAAGTAAAGAAAATATCCGAAAATAAATATTATGTTTCTCACATGTAATAAACTAAGTAAATTATGACTCGTATATTTTGAGCTTGGAATCTTAAACATCATGTTCAATATGTATGAAATGAACAGCAAGAATAAGTTAGCCCAAAACTATCAAATCTGCATAATATTGTGTAGAAAAAAAAAACTAGTTCACGATTATTATTCTTTGGGTTTGCTTCATTAGCCATCTTTAACTCGAACTTGAATTATTATTGTGCAGAGTTATGTACGTGGTTTCGTACCATGACCTGATACCATTTACAGTGGACACCTATGAATTGACGAAGTCGTTTTAATTTTTATTTTAATACTAGCTGATCCACGCAACGTCGTTTGCGTCTCCTATTGCCCGTAGCGTGATAATTTTCAACCACTTTCGAAACATTCTTCATTGGTGCTCCGCTCCTATTGGTCTTGCGTGATGATATATTGCCTATCGGCTTCCTCGATAAATGGGCTATCTAACACTGAAATAATTTTTCAAATTGGACCAGTAGTTCTTGAGATCAGCGCGTTCAAACAAACAAACAAACTCTTCAGCTTTATATATTAGTATAGATGTGTTTATTATACTCTTCTAAGATCTAATACTCATAATCAACAACACATTTATTTGGATAAAGATTAATATTCGGTATTATGTTGATAAAAACTCTTTGGCAAATAACTCATTATTAGGTACCAACTCTTAGCGTCTTATACTCGTGATAACTTCTAAACGAAATGTCCGATTGGGATGAAACAAAAAGTATTTTACTTCTACATAAATACCCTTGATAACATAATGCTTAATTTGGTTAAGGATTCATATCACGATACACATTTAACGTAGTTTCTTTCTTCAGACGATTTAATAATTTTTTTGAACACAAAAGTGGTTATTGTGGCTAAACCATGATAGTTAGATATATGCTCTCGCGGACTTTTTTGTAGATCTTAATGGGACCTACAAACCCGTAATACATTATTTTGTTCTATTGTCAATAGCTTTTGCAGCGCATGCAAAAATAGGTTTTCGATTTCACACCTTGGGTTACGAAATAGCAATTTTCTTACGGATTCCTATTTTTTTTGAAAATAAAATATAGCCTATAGCCTTCCTCTATCCAACTCTCCTATCCAACACTGAAAGAATTTTTCAAATCGGACCAGTAGTTCCGGAGATTAGCGCGTTCAAACAAACAAACAAACAAACTCTGCAGCTTTATAATATTAGTATATGTAATACGTACCTATTGTTTAAGATATTTATTAGTTTCTTCACTTGTCCTAATTATGAAATTTTTCTTTAACCAATTTTTTTATAAGAATCTTTTTAAAACTGCAGCAAAGCAAAGTTTGCTATTTTTAACCGACTTCCAAAAAGGAGGAGGTTCTATGTTCCACTGTATGTTTTTTTTTTTTATGTATGTTCACCGATTACTCCGTCAATTGTGGACCGATTTTGAAAATTCTTTTTGTTTTCGAAAGGGTATGCTTCCGAGGTGGTCCCATTGCCACCATATCAGGATCTGATCATCCATCATTTTTAATAAAACTCTCATTTTTTATAGGCATATACTATGTTTTTCGCATATTTTCTGAAGTAACACCGGTATTTGCGTCTGGTAGTCATCATTTTATGATGATGAGCTGATGATGTAAGGTACAACTCCTTAACGGTTAGGAGTTGGAGGATAAATCCTTAAATATCATATGTATATATGTTACCTTTAGTCGTATTCTTTCAAATTATTTACTTAAGCTGATGATGGAAGGTAGAACTCCTTCAACGGTTAGGAGTTGGAGGATAATTCTTTCAATTTCATACGTATCTAAAGACCTCTAGTCGTATACTTTCAAGTTATTTAGGTGTGCTGATGATAGAAGATTAAACTCTTCAACAGTTAGGGATTAGGGGATGATTTTAATATTACACGTACGTATAGACCTTAATTTGTATTCTTTCAGTTATTCATATGGATTGTTTTATTGAGTAGACACCCACTAAGGAAGGAATTTTGGAATTTCTACCCCTAAGGGGTGAAATAGGGGTTGAAAGTTTGTTCGAAAGCCCGTCATTTTTTAAGTTAGGATCATGAAACTTTATATTTGGACTACTGATTAAAAATGAATAGAAATGTATTTAAGCGTGTCTGGATATTCTACCCCTTAGAGAGTGAAATAGGGGTTGAAAGATTGTATAAAAGTTCGTATTTTTTTATGTTAGAAACGTAAAACCTTATTTTTGGGCTACTGATAAAAATGAGTATTAACGTATTACGTAGCGTTTCTGGATATTCTATCTCTAAGGGGTGAAATAGGAGTTGACATTTAATGCGTCTTTTTAAACCACTAAAGTTATTTGCATCAGCAGAAATTTTATGAAATAGTTCAACTTACTACTTACCTACGTGAGTGTTTGCACTAAAAACTGAAAAAAAAACTTTTTATAAAAAAAAACCGACTTCCAAAAAAACATCCAACGAAAACTCTCTGCCAAAAAAAATTAAAAAGCGTAAAATAAAGTGGCTCTTCATTTGCAATGCGCCAATTCTTGTCTGTAGCTAATTCTTTATTCATTTAAATAGTAGTATTATAATGTGTGCTAGGTACCTAAAATATGTTTGAAGTCGGTGCCAAGCCAAAAAGAATACGAACGAACAATTACAAAAATCTAAGCGATAGTCACTTGGCACCGACTTCAAACAGATTCTAGGTACCTAGCACACATTATAATACTACTATTTAAATGAATAAAGAATTAGGTATAGACAAGAATTGGCGCCATAGCAAATTATGAAGAGCCAGTTTATTTTACGCTTTTTAGTTTTTTTGGCAGAGAGTTTTCATTGGATGTTTTTTTGGAAGTCGGTTTTTTTTTATAATCATAGAGTTTGTGCCAATATGTTCGATACATTATCTCATTCGTCGTTTTCCCTAAGGCCGCCTTCGAAATCAACGCAACGTAAGTGGTTACCTGTTACTCTAAAGTCTAAATGTCATATTTTATAAATATGTGTCTTTATTGTATGATACTGTAGAACATACAAAATCTCTGAATTATAACTGTAGGTAGAAATATTAAATGATTAATGAAGAAAAACATTTTGTCTCACTCTTGTACATTGAAATCTTCAAACAAGCATCATTTAAAATAATACATTAATAAACTCTATTGTGATTGATTACGTAAGACTAGCGACTATTGATTCTCTACTTAGGGGCTTTTGTCAAGAATACTCGTATACTATAGTCAAGTATACTGTAGGAATAATGTACCTATATTCATAGACATGAGAATAATTTTGATTATTTATAACGTAATAGGTAGGTAAATCCTCGTCATAAAATTATTAACC
This sequence comes from Diaphora mendica, assembly GCA_949125395.1. Lineage (NCBI taxonomy): Eukaryota > Metazoa > Arthropoda > Insecta > Lepidoptera > Erebidae > Diaphora > Diaphora mendica. Next base: position 33,350,372 of record OX421310.1, on the reverse strand, counting down.
TTCGTTAATTAAATAATACTTATTTATAAAACTAAAAATCTAATAACTGCAATAAACCGAATCACAACAGGCACACGCGATATGAACGGTTTACTAGTAATAAAACTCGCGTGCTCACAAGTTGATGACGCGTGGCGTTTGTAGCTGCGGATTAAACAGTCATACTGGAAACATCACCGGCTTTGCCTTCATGGCTAGACATGGACGTACTGTCAGTGTTCGGATTTGTGTGGATTGGGGATATTAAGCCCTCCAACTCACTCCGCTCAATGCGCGTCAAATACATGGCTCTGTATTGTTTGAACGGACGTTTTAATTCTGACCAGACTAAAGAGCATTGACATTTCTATGTTTGTTTTGATAAGGCTAGTCATAGGACTATTATGCATCTTCTTGCTTTAAACGTTGTTTTTTTTCGAAGATTCATTTTGTAGGTTATTGGGTGGAGTGGGTTCTTTACCTAGTAACTTGTTTGTCCTAAAATACTTTTTAAGTTATAAACATTATAAATAAAGAAAATCGAATATTCTTATATTTTTTCCCTGTAAACCTTTAAGCGTAACGTAGTGTACGCACCAGTTATCTAGTGAAATGAAAATACTATCAAATCAGGAGGAACTTTCCCATCCCGCAGGTGAGGCACCGGGGCCAGAGAGCGCTTGAAGATGTCTGATCTCTTAGATCACTGACCTAAGAGTAGCTGGATCTACTAATCCCCTGCATAGACAGGCTAAAAGTGGCGACATTACGCATTCTACGAACGTTTCTAAGTCAGATGGGCTCAAGACCTCATATAGATTATTCGATGCCGTCTGACGTCTTGATATACATACGAAGTCTTTCAAGAATTAATCCATCAAGGGGTCAGTTGTTATCCCACATATTTATGTTGAAACCATGTAAGTTCACAATCTCTGTCAATTCTGGATTCATTTCTATATTTAAAATATATATACGAGTATTCCTACATGCATTTGAATTATTTTCTTTAGCAGTGAACTATTAATAGTTCACCAGACCTATAATCAGGATACCTTATTAGAGAAAACATAGTCCATAGCAACAATTAAGTACCTGGTTTCAGTACAATTCCTTAAGTGAACTAACGGGGCATGAAATTAAAAATGTTCGATGGTAGATAGTTGAAACCGCATTCGGTGCGACAGACAGCTGGCAAATAGGAACTATTTGTTCTGGAGCGTGTGAGTTAGCGCAATCACAGGATCGTAAACTAGTGTAGATTATAGCGCTTAAAGGCAATTTCATGTTCCTTTATTACAATCGGTTATAAGTTGTCAAGTAAACCTATTATCAATGAAAGAATATCAACGTTACCAATAGATTTGGATGTGATCATAAATTCAATCTTTATCTTAATCGATACCGACCCCCGTGTTTCCCACATATGTTTTTATTTTTAAGAAACTTCGGAAACTTTATCTATGACACTGTTATGTTAATCGATGGTCAAGTCAATCTCTGTATTGGACTTGGTATTACATGGATCTCACACCATTTTACGGTAGAAGAACTGAGTGGTGAGACTTTATAACAAGTTTTGTTTTTGATGGCATATCATTTAGCTATAGTATATACTTAGAAATAAATAACTATGATTGTCAGCAATCTGATTACCATATGCCCTGTCTAGTCTGGAGGCAGACGGTCGTTTGTGTGCGTGTGTGTGTGTGTTTTGTATTAGACTATTATAATTAACTCCTCTTCATTAGAAATGAAATACCTCCTCTTTACAATTATGATTTCACACATGCACACATATTTATTAAGTTATAATATGATTAGTAGTTTATTTCTGTATTACGATCGGGTTTTCTCAACGTACTTCTGAAACGATATACTCATTTTCTGTTTAACGCGAAAAACTCATTAGCTTATGGACTCGGCGCGGTCAGATGTGCTTGTATTATATTCAATATATACTCGTAGAAGCTTTATTTTTGTATTGTTCTAATTGTATAAATATTACATTTATTTCTCACACTGAGATGTACCTAATGAAATGTTTGTGTATCGACAGATTTCATGATATTATTTTTAGTGTTAGTAAGTTTACTTACTACCTTAGATTATATTATTATATAAACTAAATCTCTCTCAAATAGAAATCATACACATATATGAGTCAAAGTGACAAAGTCAAAGTGACTCTACTCTGCCTGCCGAAAAGCGTAACAGACAGACAGACAGATCCACTTTCAAAATTAAAAGATATGCAATTTATTCTAGGTTCAGTCTTCTTCAAGTGCACTGAAAGTATTAACTAACATGTGATATAAATCATGCAAACTATTTAGTTATTTATATTTCTGTGACGTTTAACTTACATGCACGTAAAAATGATTTTTTTTTTCAAAGCTTGATACAACTTCTTTAGAACTACCTAAAAACACTTAAAATATTCATGTTTTTTGAAGTTTGCGACTGTCAGCAACGTCCAGACAAATCTGTCAAGGTTTTGTGATGTTTTATAGATAACACATGAATAATTGTATATATATATTGTATCAATAAATAAAAAAAAGCTAGAAAAAAATAGGTAGGCTGCGTAAGAGCCTGCCATTCAAAGTTTAAAAACTCTAAAGGTTGAGGAATGCGTGATGTTCGGATTGAATTTATTTACATAGATGCTAGAAAAAAATACTAAAAGCAATCTAATTTACCTGAAAAAAAAACGTTGTCACATAAAACCCTAAAAATGCCAGAGTCAATTGTAATCTAGGTGGCAGGTCGAATGGCACGCAAGGCTCAGTTCTCCCGCTGGAGTTGCGAGTCCCACACAGCGGTCACGTATAAATTACTCTGAGGGGAATGGCCCTCTCTTTGTTGTCCCGCCAAACTTACTTTCTTCTAAGGTTTAAATCCTGACTTGAATTACTGGGGTCGTAGTTTAAAGAACTCTTCAGTGCGCATCCGTTAACGCCATTAGGGTAAATCTGCGGTGAAAGTCAATAAAACTTTTGGGAATTAACTTTAGTTTGCATAATTTATATTGGCGTCTGTCAAAAGTGGCTATGAAGTTCGTTTGTTACTTGAGCAAGTAAGTAATAGCTGTAAAATGCTTTAATTTGTTTTAAACTCTTTTAATTTTGCTAGGTATCTTCCGTATGATCTTTATTATCTTAACACTTTTTCTTCTTGTACGACCTTCTCGTTGTCTTAAACGGGTTAATAAATTCAAGTACTAAAGTATTTACTTATTGAGTGTGTGCTCAGCCTATGACCTTTCACTACTGAACGAAAGGTTCACACAACTTGCGCCAACATTAAGTGTATAGTGACAGCTAAATGTTCCCATCATACTAATATAAAAAAGCGGCCAAGTGCGAGTCGGACTCGCCCATGAAGGGTTCCGCAGCAGCAAGTAACATAATATAATTTTTATTTTATTTTATATTTGTGTTGATTGAATGAAAGGTAAATTAAAGTTTACGATTTATAACGTATTAAAAAAAAACTACTTACTAGGTTTCGTTCAAACCAATTTTCGTTGGCAGTTTGCATGGTAATGTACATCATATATTTTTTTTAGATTTATCATTCTCTTATTTTAGAAGTTACAGGGGGGGGACACACATTTTACGTGTCTCTTGCGCAAACTATTCAGTTTAGAAAAAAAATGATATTAAAAACCTAAATATCATTTTTGAAGACCTATTCATAGATACCCCACCCCACACGTAGGGCTTTGATGAAAATAAAATGTTTGAGTGAAACTCAAAAAGTTCTATGTATGGGGACCCCCAAAATTTCTTGTTTTTTTTCTATTTTTGTGTAAAAATCTTAATGCGGTTCACAGAATACATCTACTTATCAAGTTTCAACAGTATAGTTCTTATAGTTTCGGAATAAAGTGGCTGTGACATACGGACGGACAGACAGACGGACGGACAGACAGACGGACGGACAGACAGACGGACGGACAGACAGACAGACATGACGAATCTATAAGGATTCCGTTTTTTGCCTTTGGCACGGAACCCTAAAAACAAACAAAATGAAATAAACGCCTTTACCATATCTATTTAATACATTTAAACTAGCAACTCTTGTATTTATACTTATATCTATACTCTTAATATATTCTTTTTTTGACTGCCTCGGTGGCGTAGTGGTAGCGTATGCGACTGCTGTGCTTGAGGTCTCGGGTTCAATTCCCGGGTCAGATCAAATGTTTGTATGATCTGCAAATATTTGTTTCGGAGTTTGAGTGTTTTCTATTTATATTATGCCATTGTATATATTTACAAAAACAAAAGTATTTAAGTATTTATATCAGTTGTCTAGTACTCATAACACAAGCTCTGCTTAGCTTGGGACTAGATAGCGTTGTGTGTTAGATGTCCGAAATATTTATATTTATTTATATAAAGCTGAAGAGTTTGTTTGCTTGAACGCGCTAATCTCAGGAAATATTAGTCCGATTTAAACAATTCTTTCAGTGTTAGATAGCCCATTTATTGAGGAAGGAAGAAGGAATTAAGAAATATATCAAGGACGCATCATCACGCTAAGACCTATAGGAGCGGTGCACCCATGAAGAATGTTACAAAAACGGAGGAAAATTACTACGATACGGGCAATATAGTAGACGTAAACGAGGTTGCGTGGGTCAGCTAGTACTTATATAATATGAATTAGAGAAACGGCTCCAACAATTTTAGTATGCAGGGGGTTATAGGGGCGATAAATCGATCTAGTTAGGATACATTTTTAGAAAATTTATCAAAAAAAATACCTAAATGACATACCGTTCTTCCAGGTACTTAGTCTAAACGTGGATAGAGAGATTTATCTAATATATCTAGTCTGTTATTTAGAAATTTAGTTTACAGTTAGTACTTACAAGTAAATTAGTCAAGCGGGCAAGTTCTAGGCCACACGTATAAGCATCGTTATTCAAGGTAAATGTCCCATGCCCCAATCTAATATGTAAATTGGTGGCATCAATAAGATCATTGATATGATTCAGGAACTTCTTCTCAATCGACCAACGAATTCTCTTTCAATACAATTTACCTACTGGTATCTTACATCTCTTGTGCTTCTCTGTAACGATATCAACTATTCCGATCTCACAGAGAACGAATTAGGCTAATATAAGTTCATAGATAGGCCTACGATGATATAGAGTTATGGAATTTGCTATTTGTCTGCCCCTACGCGACCGGAGTGATACCACAGCCTCACAGAAAACCAGTGTGAAATAGTGCTTGCGCTGTGTTTCACCGAGTGAGTGAGCATACCGGAGGCCCATGCCCCAATCGAAAGGTTTTTTCCTGTTATGTAATTATCAGCTATTTTCATATATTTTTTCAGCACTGTGATCATTAATTTTATCCTAATCCCTTTAGGTACAAAGACATATTGAACCCGGAATTAGGTTTTTTCCAGAAAAAAACTTGAATGAAGGAAATATATATTTATTCGTGTGTAAGTTAAAAATAATTTTACGAACCTAAGAAACACTGACTTTATAAACACCCAATCTAAACATCATTATAATCATCAACAGCCTTAACAGTCCATTGCTGGACATAGACCTTTCCATAGAAAGGAACTTTGGCTTGCTATACCACTCTTGCCAGACAGGCTGCCTCTTTGCATAAACATATTCTAATTTACTTACTAGAACTAAAGTAGGGCAAATACACCACAAGGTTAAATAAAAAATAATAATAAAAAACCGCTACGCAAGCACTTAATCGAGTAATCATACACCAAAAATGCCTTACATAATTTTAGAAAAGAGTTGATACACTTACACTTCCGGACTGATATTAACCAAACATAGCTAAGAACTACCGCAAGGAAACTGGCTTTCAAATGAAGAAAACCGCATCGAAATTAGTCGATCCGCTTGAGAGCTACGATGCCACAGACAGACACACACACACTCATAGACAGACAGACATACATCGACGTCACACTTATAAAACCCTTAAAATGCGTCCCGGGTAAATATATTAATCCAGAAGGTAATAATTATACACGATTGTTTACTAAAACCTTAGGATATACTTAACTCAAAAGAGATAGTCAGTAGACACCTTTATTATTGAATAAAATGCTACTACCCACCTGCCGTCCGCAAATAAATCAAGGACACTGACGAGATAAATACATCACATTTATTTGATAGATTATGTCACGTTGCTCCAAGTGATCTGTGTCAGTGAACAAACTCATCTACCCCACTGAAATATCAAGAGCTCAAAAAAACATTAGCGTTGTAATTTGACACTAATTAACCATGGACTTTATGAAAGCGATACATCAACTGTGTTGCCTCACCGCGCCTACCCGCCTATCACTCACCAATACTTGTGGAACCTTGGTGTTCCGTCTAACAATATCAACTCCGGTTGTTTCAGTGGGGCCTTGTAGGTTCGTAAGGGTTCTACAGTGACTGGTTCTATGCCATAGCGCATTCATTAGAACAGTTAATTTGTGAGCAGATGAGTCACGACACCATCGCTCATCTCGTATATCTATGATAGGTGTCGGAAACATTTGGTGTTGATTTTGGAGCTATTAGTCAACAGGAACTTCTATCATTTTCTTTTCAAGAAACCATACATAAGTTCTCTTGAAACAGACTATTTTATATTAATTAATATTGCAATGTATTTAATAAACATAAAATCGTAAATTTTGAATATAGTTAGCAGATCTTAGCAACTCACTCTAGAGCTAACCCGTTCGGTGAAGTCTGAAGGCCCTTGACAGGTAACTTCAATAACTTGTAGTAAAGAATATCAGTCCTAGCCTTTTTAATAGTATTAGAAATTTTGTTCGGTGTAGGGGACAAACGATGGGTCACTTGATGAAAAGATTCTACCCCATCCATGAACACTTACAACTCAGGAGCTACTAACGCGTTGCCAACATTAGATGTTGTGCGAGGCAAAAAAATCTTGAAAAGCGCACATTGTGGAGTCTCAGAGATGGGAAGAAAACTTTTGAAAAGAATACAGAGTGAAGCTACATTTCTAAAAGCCAAGGGGAGATCTTTTGGCTATCGACGATTTGAGTCGCTCTTTATTAAATTGCATTGGGTGCCCTGCAATAGAGGTTGGGTGCCCCTGAGAACAGTGTTCTAAACGTGGCTAGGCTTGCGTCTTACAGAGTTTTTGGCGGTGGCCCAGATAAAAGTAAATGTTCTTATATGTTACCACTTTTTCTCTATCATTTTTATCAAATTATACCCTAAATTAAATCGTCTAAGCTGACTAAATCACCATAAATAAGAGGAAATACTTGGACATATTTGAATTTTATCATTCCAAATCTCGAGTATTTTTAAAGGTAGTAGAGCCACGCTGATTTCAGCACGGACGGGCCGGCTCGACCGGGGCGGTACTACCCTCGCACAGAAAATCAACGTAAAATGACAGCATTCGTGCTGTCGTGTTTCGTTGGTGAGTGCGAGACCGGAGGCCCAATTAGTCTAGTCAACAAGTTCCATACTTGTTGACTAGACTAAAAGATGCACAAGCATCACTAGGCCGCCATAGTGTAGGTCACCATGCTGCATTGTTGCATTCGCAATGAGTATGGTGCCCACCACTCGTGGATTCTGCTTATGCTTTCCATCAGGCAGAGTAGAGTCATTTTGGCGGGCCAAACATAAAAAAAAAAAAAAAAAAAAATTCGATCCAAAGGGTCGTGAGGTTATAGTACTGGCTGCGTATAACACATATAACGTAATGTTATTTGCATTGTTCTTATGAAAAATTCAAAAGAATTAAGGAGCTGTGTTGGCTAGCATCGTAAACATTTCATAGTGTTTTTACGACAGTACCCAACGGGCCTCGGTCTTGTAAGCGGACATGCTTTTGGTTCGTGTACGAACGTTTAGCTACATTCGTTGGTTTATTTTTAACGTGTAGGTTTTGTAGAACAATAGCATCGTGACAACTGTATTATGTTGGAATTTTAACGGATGTGTGAAGCTTACTGAAACTGTTTGTGATGAACTAAATTGTAATATAAATTGTGAATTGAATTTTTATGATTTTGGAATGTAGTAAGTTTGATTTTAATAAAATGACGGTAACGGGACTACTACTACGAACTACAGTAAGGATAAGGGACCAAGCAGAGATATGTAACATAGTTGCTGTATTGGTTAGATTTTGACTATAGAATCGATACTATTTCATGTGTTGATATTATTTAACTTTCTTGTATAGAAACCAATCGACGGTCAAACGGTTAGCATATGCGACTGCCTATCAAGAGGTCTCGAGTTCGATTCGAATACAAGTTGTACTACAATACGAGTATACAGTTAAAAAAATAGAATATTTGATAAATTATTATTCATATTAATTCCTATATTATTCCAGCTTCCTAGCCTTTAATATTCCCAAGATTATTTTGGGTCGGCTACTAGTTCAACCAGTTTCACCTGAATATCAATTTTTCCATGGACCAACTGGCATCGAACCTCTGCAACCCTGAGGGCAAACTGGATTCGAAGGTTGAACTAGTTGTCAGTATATTTCGGGCGGAGTATGGCTATCGCCCTCCGCCCGAAGAGGTACGCGAGTGGCGTGTAGCCGCCCGTCGAGCCACTATGGCTAGATGGTCGTTCCGGCTGGAGACTCCACGTGCTGGCTTTGCCGCCGTGGAGGCTCTCCAGCCGGTCATCCTCGAGTGGGCAGGGCGGCAGCACGGGACCCTTTCCTTCCGACTGACGCAGGTCCTTTCCGGGCACGGTTGCTTCGGGAAGTACCTGCACTCGATCGCTAGGAGGGAATTGAGTTAATAACTGCAGTTCCCGGATTCCTCCCTTCACAGGCGCAGAGTGGCACACCGTGTGGTTTTAGTCGGTTCGAGTCCGACACATCGCCCCGCCGCAAGCCCCGGCGCGGGTGAAGGTCCGAGGGGATTTCCACACGTTAAAAAAAAAAAAAAAATTGTCAGTATATTTGAGGGCACTGACTTCCCAAAAATTATCATCATAGATGTTCATGACACGGTGTAACGAGCACCATAAATCGTTATACAAAATTAAGTCACAATAAATGTAACAGGAATAAATTTTTAGTATTATTCTAAAAGCTGCAATCCATAGCCTAATAACGTTGACCTAATCATAATGGGCGACCTAATTAACGTAATGACTCATAAACATTAATTTAAATTTTCTGTTAGTGTTAATCGATACTGAATTTATGCCTACATACTGTATATTAAAGACAAACAATGAACCCTGTACTTGTAAACAGGAGGTTGCCCTTGCGGCGATTTGCAATAACCCCGCAGTTTGGTGTTTAATGTCAAGTTAAGCTACATTCAAACAACACCTTAAATTTGTCAAAAAAGGAATTTAAGAGAGTTTATAAAACACAAAAGTGTAATAAAAAGTAAAATAATCCCAGGTACCCGTTTGACACTAAAAATACTCAAAAAGCCGTCACAAAAAATATTGAATAATTTTAAAATCAGGTCAAAAACATGAAGGTTCAAGATTGACTATGAAAACTATGGTGCTACAATCAGCTGATTGTAAGATATCGCCCATGGTTGCCTGTAAGATATTGCCTTGGAGCGATAAGGCCGCTACTTGTACATACTCTATAATAGTTTTAAGTTAACCTTGTAATTACATAAGCTGGTGTACAATAAGGAGATTTATTATTATTATTATTGTATAAGACTAGTCATAAAAATAATTAAAGTATCTTAGAAACAAACAATTTTAAAAGAATAAGATGACCCATGGGGAACAAATTTCGTTCTCCACCGTGAGGACTTTTTTGTGTCTGGTCCTGCCAATATGACTCTCTCTGCCAGATGGAAAGCATAAAGGTGGATTTATATTTGTCTGACGTGTCTTATCGTGACGTGATAGCTAGATTTCACATTTATATGTCGTGTTCTGACGCCTTCTGACGCTATTTTGAATCAATACAGCCGCAGCTCTAAGAAAGGTGTCATGTTTTCAATGTTCTCCCATGAGTTATCCGATTCTTTTTTTTATAGTATAGGGGGCAAACGAGCAGACGTATCACCTGATGTTAAAAGAATTACCGCCGCCCATGGACACCCGCAACGCCAGAAGCGTCACAATGCCGACCTTTGGGGGATGGGGAAAGGGATGTGGGGAGGGGTTGGGGTATGGGCCTCCGATATCTTCACTCACTCGGTGAAACACAGCGCAAGCGCTATTTCACACCGGTTTTCTGTGAGGCCGTGGTATCACTCCGGTCGAGCCGGCCCATTCATGCCGAAACGTGGCTCTCCCACACATTCTGATTCAGATTATGAAGAAGATATTAAATTTATGATGCTAGCAACATTTTTAACAAACGAAAGAAAGAGAAGAAGATATTGGATTCATCCGGTCAATAGAAAAAGATAAATTAATGGCGAGTTTCACTGTCTCATTAAAGAGCTTGAAAACGATGATGAAAAGTTTCATCAGTATTTCAGATGGTCGAAGGCACGGTTTGAACAAGTATATTCTTTAATTGAAGATGATATAAAGAAAGTACATACAAGATTGTCACACTTGCACATTTGTCTGACGTGCCATGCCGACGCCGTTTCCCCGCACCTCTGCTCTGACTCAACCGGGATCGTTTCTGATGCGACACAACACAAGCCATCACAACACATTACGCATTACTAGTATGAACGTACTACATACTAATGTATGAAACCGATACCGTTCTGACGCGTCACGACAATTATAAATCCAGCTTAAGCAAAATCCAAGAATGGTGGTCACCACACTCATTGTGAATGCAGACAAGGCAACAATGCAGCATCGTGACCCACACTGATATAACTTACAAACCTTTGCGTTTCTCGCCTTGGAGAGCACGTTAAGCCGCCGGTCACGGTTGTCATGAGCACCTATGAAAATCGTTATTGGGCAGTCAGTACCCTCAAATCACCTCTGCAACCCTGAGGTTGCGGAGGTCCGATGGTAGTCGCTTCGTGGAAAAAGTGATATTTAGATGAAACCGGTTTGGGAATAATAAAGACTAGGAAGATGAAGATAGAAAACCTACAAACCTTGCTACTACCGCTGCTGGCGTTCATGAGCAGTGGTAATCACTTTTCATTTAGGTGATTCCTATGCTCGTTTGGCCCCTCTGTCATAAAATAAATACAGTCTAGTGTACATGTACCTTTACCAGTAAGGGCCGTAAGGTCCGAGTTATGTATGTGTATTTACAAATGCTACTTTAGTCGTAATTGTACTTCATAAAACTAACCCTGTTATGATTATTTAACTCTGAAACCAAGTTATTGAGTTGTGTTTAACTTTTACAGTTTATGCTACACAGTTGAAAAATGTCAAACCCAAGACTAATATTTTTGGTAAACACTAAGTATGTGTGTATGTATTTAGAAATAAATACAAAAACATGTTTATCAGCAGTCTGGTAATCATGGTCCACGTTGCCTCGCTTGAGATCAGAAGACTGAATATTTAATAAACATTAATTTGGCGTCTGCTAATCCCTATAAAAGCAGGCTTTTAATTTGGCTATCCAGTCCTAATTTAGTTAAAACAATTTTAAAATTGGTCTATTGTTTATGTCGACAAAATTATTGTGGTAAATAATTTGCATGTACCTGACCCAAAACGTCGTTAGACATCACAATATTTTCCCAGCATTATTTGATACCTATAAATCTAACAACGATAAGGTAACATTTTCACAATTTCTAAACATAAATATTGAGTTTACTAAAACAAAGTAACAGGCAAAGTATATGTATGTGTAAGAGTCAATTTTTCACAGTTAGTTTATAAGGCAATGTATTGAACTGTATTTGGAGTCCTCATTAATTTTCACTAGTTTGCCCCACAGCTCGTCCTTCGTGCGGCCCTAACATAAATTCCGAGATAACTTGGACAAACAAGTACAAGTCCAAATAAGTATAGCCCTTTAGAATGCGTCCCAAGTGACGAACTCGTTTGTATACAGAAATAAATAATTAAACTCAGTTTCTTTTAGTAGAAAAAAAACATTGAGGAATATTTTTTGTCGTATAAATATATGTTTTTTTAAGTTTACTCAACGATTATTAAAACAGTTGTTAAAATGATAAATGTGTGTCTATCACGTATAGAAATAATCCTATAGCGACAGTTTTTATGGTACTTACAGGCAAAGAGGGGTGGTCTTTTTTTTCGTCTATTCTGCGTTGAGGGGGTTGTCCAGTCCAGTACCTAAGTCTGAAAAAACACCTACGAATAACCATAAAAGTCGACCAATTCATATTTTTAAGTATTTGCACTGGGTGGATTTCGAGTCTTGTACGACTGCGTGTGGTACGGTGTTATTGTTACGATGTTTGTGTGTTTATACTTGATATAAAATAAAACTACACTTATAGATAATTATTTAACAATGATAGAATCGATAATATAACTAATACTACTAACATATAACTCCTAGTCACAGATATTAAACAAAAGAACAAAATAATTGTAATTAAATGGAGTATTCGATCAGACGAACTTGAAGTTGGACGCATGAAGTCAGTTTGGGAACACAAGTGTTGAACTGAAAGACTATTTACGTAAATAAACTCGTCGAGTTAAGGCGGTCTACGTCGGCGGGGTTCGTTTAAACTTTTAATCGCTTTCGAGCCGTGATAAACAAATTTTAATTAAGTTTTAATATCACCACGTAATTGCTAAGGGGATGGGTTATCACAATTATTTATGTTTATGAATATTTAAGTAGTTCACAGTTCAGTTCGCGAAGTCTATGAATAACAATCAATCGCCGTTTACTAAATTATATTTTGTCTAATAAGCTTTTAAATATATTTATTCCCATATGAAAATAATACTGATTTCAAGAACTTATTACGAGCTTTAGTCTTAAAACAGAGTTATCTATTTAACATTATTTTGTCAATGTTTTTTTAATTAATTTCTTTAATTTTTGTGTAGTATATATTCAACATACTAATTAACGTTCGTTCGTGTATTTTTTTTTTATTGAATAGGTGGCAAACGGGCAGACGTATCACCTACGTAATATATAGTAGAGTGTATGTAGTATCTCTAATTGTATTTGTAAATAAATGTTTTCTTTAGTGTAAATCCTGTACTTTAGAGTAGTAATTGGCATATGTGACCTCTGAAAAAAATCTGTAGCCTTAAGTTAAAAAAAAGTTTTAACAAGGGTTTTTATGAACATCATAAATTATAGTCCGGGTTCCCCAGAACAAATTTTACAAGTTATTACTATCAAGCTAATCTTTCGTGAATGGCTTCATTTTGATGAGGGCCCACCTTTAACCTTAAAAAAAAAATCGATTGTGGGAACTAACAGGACTAGTAGGGAAAGAAAACTTTTGAGCGAAGAGCCGTGATAACATACCACGCAATTTGTAGGACAATGTGGCTGTTAACTTCGATCTGGGGATCCCGGACTATTACTTATGACGCAATAAGTATTCACAATTTACGCAAAACGAAATTCCGTATCCATTTAAATAACTGTATTTATCACAATAAAAAGAAAATTTGAAATCCAGTACAAAGTCTGTAAAGAGCTAGGAAGCCACATGAATGACCAAAATTCGTTCAATTTGTGTACCGGCTATTTTTCCCTTGACTTATTTTTCATTTATTAATTCCACGAAGCTTATTGTTAATTTCATTGTGTAACGGTCTTACTGAAAAAGTTTTTTATGCTTAACATTGGCTTCTGCGAAATTGGTTATGACTCGTCATTGTGCTTTGTTTTTTTATTAGCTTTATTTAACTGAATACAAAAATAAAACATTTACGCAATACGCTTTCTTACTTTGATTATTGATGATTCGATTCATTGCGTGTTTTATGATGTTTTAAGTTCACATTTATTTACAATACACTTTTCTCCTCTTGAATTTAAAATATTTTTTTATTTTGTTACGGAATAAACACACCTATGAAAGTTTATACTTGACTATTTTTTGTTAAATTTAATCACTCTATCTTATTCGTAAGTAGGCCTGTAACCATTGTATTTGTACTTAATTCTATTTCGATTAGTTATAAGTTCGGTGTAATTTCCTGTATTGATTTACTTGTTCATACCTGTAGCCAGGTAACTATATAGAAATAATCACAAATTTTAACAAAAAAGAACCGTCTTCAAGAACTGAACAAAATTGAAATGGGACCACACGGGAAGCACCTTTTTTTAACAAAAAAAGAATCATCAAAATCGGTTTACCCAGTCTAAATTCATGAAGTAACAAACATAAAAAAAAAACTGTCGAATTGATAACCTCCTCCTTTTTTGAAGTCGGCTAATAAATCAGAAAGCTTACCTAAGCATGTTCTCAATATAGAAAACTAGCTGACCCGGCGAACTTCGTTCCGCCATATTTACATAATTGTCTCAGCTTCCCACAGGCAATAATTTAAAATTGAAGATATATATGTATAAAAAAGATTTGACTTAATGTTTAACTAACTGATCGAAATCGTTATTTTCTAATGACACAATAAATGTCTAATTATGATTATATTATATAACTAGCTTCTGCACGCAGCTTCGCTCACGCAGACTTCCATCCCCTGATTGACCCCCTTAGGGGTGGAGTTTAGTAAAATCCGTTCTTAGCGGATGTCTACACCCTATAAGGAACCTACCTGCCAAATTTCAAGTTTGTAGGTGTTATAGTTTCTGAGATTTCGTGATTAATAAGTGAGTGGTATTTCGCTTTTATGTACATAGATTGACAGCGGATACTGAGACTCCATAAATTAAAAAAAATAGTTCGTGATTCAAACTTCCAGCCCTTCTAAGGTTAGTTTGAAAAATTAATAACAAGGTTTTAACAAAAATAATATAGTTTCATAAAAATTAACAACCCCTATTTTGTACCTTTAGAGGTGAAATTTTCATTTTTTTTTTCATTTATTTGTGCCAACTTCCGTAATCTATTTCTGTAAAATTTTATGATTCTTTCTAGACACAACGGTTTCAGCTGTGCATTGATCGATCAGTCAGCTCTTCTTTTACAGAAATAGAATATTAAATTCAAAAATAGTACAAAACGCATAAATAATTCTGGAGTATAATGCTTTCAGTAAATAAGTATACTTGCTACAAAAACTCTTTTTGTTCGCTTGACAAGTGAAATCGAGATAATGCCACCATTTTTCATCTCGGTAGGAGTGTGGACGATGCGACGTTATTCTGAACGAATTGTACCTCAGGGTACGAATTTAATCTCAGAATTCAGCGTGTCAGATTCATAAAAAATGTCTCTTCGGCAATATTTTGAGTTTTATGAACGTGTATATGGGTGCTTATTTTCTTAGCGCATATTTGAACAGTTATTACATGTCTACATAATCGCTGCTTAACATACTATTCTTAATATTATTTTGGTCATCGGTGATGCTGCTGGCATGGTGTCTATGAGGTTCTACAGTAGTATAGTAAGTACGAAATACATTATATAGACCTTATGAAAGAAATGATTGTTTATTTATTTATATACATAAAACATACATACGTGTACATACAAATAAAAAGAAATAATAACAAAAAATAATTTACAAAACATGCAAATGTAACAATCGGCAGTCTTATTGCTTACGG
Organism: Diaphora mendica; assembly: GCA_949125395.1. NCBI lineage: Eukaryota > Metazoa > Arthropoda > Insecta > Lepidoptera > Erebidae > Diaphora > Diaphora mendica. The sequence goes on along the minus strand of OX421310.1, from coordinate 33,334,767 downwards.
CGATCTCTTCCAGACAACCATGATACGTAAAATTTTGGGTAGTTTACATACAAGTCACACAGTCCTCAACTTGAATGTTTGAAAATATCAATAAAACATTCATACACCAAAACAACACCCATTCATCTATATATTACAGTTTACCTGCCTCCACCGGTTATTCGTTCAACTTTAGAACACTTTCTGGACCGCTGCAACACTATATTTGAACAATCGAAACTGTACACATGTGTGGTAGGAGATTTCAATATGGCTTGTATCAACTGGAGCTTGTTAGGTGACTCGGATAATGTGTATATACCTCCGGGCATCAGTCACTTATTGACTGACTTTACTCATATTAATAAACTCCAGCAACTGAACAATGTAACTAACAATTCTGGGCGTATACTAGATCTTATTCTGACTAACCTACCTTCTAACAGCGTATGTGCTGCTCTAAACCCTTTAAGTGTTGTGGATACTTTACATCCCCCTCTTGAAATTCACATTAAAACAACTGTTGATGCCAGACTTTCTTATAACAACAGCATTCCAAAACCTAATTATTTTAAACTTAACTATGATGACATTGATGATGATGACTATGGTGGGAAGTTAGGGTATGGTCTTGGTGGGAATCGCTTGTAGTGAGAACAGCATTACCTACAAAATGCCAAGAAACCATCTGCGGTGCCAAGTGGCGGAACACCAACAAAGCAGAGCCCTGACCAGTCCGAGTCATCCACGTCCACGCTCGTCCCCCTGGAAACTGCTGCATCCGCGCAGATGCGCGCCGCCACCAAGAGATGCAGATGAGCCGAGGATGCAGGGCGAAAGGCGAACTTTCTGCGCCTCAAAACAGAAGTTACTCACTAGGGAGGAAACCCGAATAAAACCGAGCCTGCCCGTAGGCTAAAAGGTGGCAACCCCATCGATGGGCTAGGGTATAGTGGGCTAATCACTCGCTTACCTGAATATAACAGATTCATGAAACAGAAACAGTGCAAAACCGGACCGATCTTACACCAACGACTTTTGGCATGAAAACACGGACACGAATTGCTTGCTGGAATGTGCGAACCCTGAGCGACGAAAATCGACTAGCCCAAGCAGAAGCAGAGATGCTAAGGTACAAACTGCAAATACTCGGCCTCAGTGAAGTACGCAGAAATGGATTCGGAGAACTGAGAACGTCCAGAGGACTCACACTACTGTACTCAGGGAAGGAGGATGAAGAGGATACCCGAGAACATGGCGTGGGATTCCTACTCTCTGATGTGGCAAAACGTGGGCTTCTGGACTGGAAACCGATCTCAGACCGAATTATCACGGCCCGTTTCTACACCAAGGCCCGAAAAATCAGCGTTGTTCAATGCTACGCGCCTACCAACAGTGCAAGCGAGGAGCTCAAAGACGATTTCTATAACGCACTAAACGCCACACTCCGGAACATCCGCAAACAGGACATAGTAATCGTCATGGGTGACTTGAACGCAAAAGTTGGTGCAAACAACGCAGGCTGTGAGAGACATATGGGCAAAAACGGGTTAGGACTGCGCAACGAGAACGGGGAACGTTTCCTGGAGTTCTGCCAGAACAATGACCTAACCATCGGAGGGACTTTATTTATACACGGAGATCATCACAAATACACTTGGAACTCACCCGATGGCGTCACCAAAAATCAAATCGACCATCTCGCTATCAGCTCTAAATGGCGAACGTCACTGCTTGATGTGCGTAATCGCAGGGGTGCTGATATTGATAGTGACCACCACCTTGTCGTCGCCGAAGTCCGATTGAAGGTATCAGCATCCCGAGCGTCCACTGACACCACAAAAACAAGCCGACGTTTTGATGTGAGCAAACTGAAAAACCCGGACATCCGAGACACTTTTAGACTGGAGCTTAGGAACCGATTCGCCGATCTCGATGCAAACACCACAACTGTCGACGAGGAGTGGAATCGCTTCAAAATGGTCTATACAGAAACCAGCTCCATCGTTCTAGGACATAAAACACACACCAGAGAAGAGTGGATGTCACATGTAACTTGGGACCTCATTGAACAGCGACGACAGCTTCACCTCAAACTTATTGCAGCAACTGAGACATCTGTACAAGAAGACCTCAGACAGCAATACCGGCAGATTCGTAAGAGGATCTATCGCAGTACCCGTCGGGATAGAAGAGTGTGGGCTGATGTTATTGCTGATGGAGCCCAACGAGCAGCGGACACCGGCAATCTGAAGGAGATGTACAAAGCCACTAAGATTCTCTCAGGGAAACGAAGCGTCAGAAAGAAACCGCTGAAAAGCAAGGAGGGCGACCTAATTGTGACATCGGAAGGGCAACTGCGACGCTGGCAGGAGCACTTCCAGGAAATCTTCCGCATCCCGGATGACCCCGCTAATACCACGCCTGAAAGCAGTCTGCCTCTGCAACTTTTAAACATTGACTGCTCCCCACCGACTGGAGAGGAAGTAATACACGCCATTCGCTCCCTCAAATACGGCAAGGCCCCGGGAGTCGACCTTATTACGGCTGAGATGCTGAAGGCAGATGTGGCTTCCGCTGCTAATGCCCTGACGCCCCTACTACGGCGCGTCTGGCAAGACGAAGAACTACCGGATGACTCGAACAAAGGCCTCCTTATCACCGTGCCAAAAAAGGGGGACCTCAGTCAATGCAGCAACTGGAGAGGCATTACTTTGCTTTCGATCCCTTCCAAGGTGCTCTGCAAAGTAATTTTGGATCGGCTTTCGAGGGCTGTTGACCCTCTAATTCGCAGTGAGCAGGCAGGATTCCGTCCGAACCGATCGTGTACAGACCAGATTAACACTCTCCGTATTATACTGGAACAGGCATCAGAATGGCAAAGGGAGGTGTATCTTACCTTTGTAGATTTCGAAAAAGCCTTTGATACGGTGAGATGGGCTAGCATCTGGTCCCGTCTACGCGAGATGGGTGTCCCCGAGAAGATCATCAACATCACACGAGCCTTATACAAGAATTATTCTTGCAAAGCGACGCACAACGGACTCGTCTCGGAGGACATAAAGGTGCACGCAGGCGTACGACAGGGGTGCCTCCTTTCGCCGCTTCTCTTCTTGGTCGTTCTTGATGGCATTCTGCACAACACCACAAACAAACGCCGCGGTATAGAATGGGGCATAACCAACGTCCTAGAAGATTTGGACTATGCCGATGACATATGCCTCTTAAGCCACACTCGCGCAGATATGCAGGCTAAGTTAGATGACCTACATGTGGAGGCGGCAAAGACGGGGCTAAAGATCAACACCAGGAAGACACAGGAAATAAGGTGCGGGGCAACGAGTTCTTTCCCGTTGGTCATCGGCACAGAGGCAGTGGAACGCGTCCACAAGTTTACCTACCTCGGCAGCTGCGTGTCAGAAACTGGAGGAACTGAAGAGGACATCGCTTCCCGGATCGCCAAAGCACGAGCAACCTTTGCGCAGCTGCGACACGTTTGGCAATCACGGAAACTGACACGGAGAGTCAAACTCAAAATATTCCGGTCTAACGTGAAGACCGTATTGCTATACGGGTGCGAGACGTGGAAGGTCACAAAGGTTATCTCGCATCAACTTCAGGTCTTCGTGAACCGATGCCTTCGCCATATACTCGGTATATTCTGGCCCGAGAGAATATCCAACGCTAACTTGTGGGATCGCTGCGATGAAGTCCCGATTGACCAACAAATCAAACGACGCAAATGGGGCTGGATAGGCCACACCCTCCGAAGAGATTCCAACCACATCCCGAGGCAAGCCCTAGACTGGAATCCCCAAGGAAAACGCAAGCGTGGCCGTCCAAAACAAACCTGGCGGCGGACTGTCATCGATGAAGCAAAGGCAATTGGCAAGACCTGGAGCGAAATCAAGCGAGACGCTCAAGACAGAGCGGGATGGCGATGCACTGTGGACGCCCTCTGCCCCATCTAGGGGACATAGGACCTTAAGTCAAGTAAGTCATGATGACATTCGTTCACAACTAGGTTATGTTGACTGGCAACATAAATTCGAAGGATTGACAGATGTTAATCGTATGATCGGAGTATTTTATGATGTCATCGATGGTATTATTAATGCTCCTACATCTATCATAAACACACATAAATTAAAGTTTCCGGTTTGGTTCGACAAAAGCTTAATAAAAACGCTTAAAGAAAAAGAAAAGATAAGAAAACGCTACAAAGCCTATGGAAATCCCATGGATGCGTTGGAACTGAAATTGCTAAGTAAACGTTGTTCAATAATGTCGACTAATTGTTATAATAACTATATCGAAAATATGGAAGCGCAAATAATGAAAGACCCAAAGAAGTTCTGGAGTTATATTAAAGACAAACGAGGTGGCACCAGCTCCTTTCCTGTCTCAATGAGTAACAACACCATTACTACATCTAACGGCAATGAAATTTGTGAAATGTTTGCTACTCATTTTTACTCTTCTTTTAACGATCGTCAAACTGTAAATTATAATTCAAGCTCGGACTACTTAACTAACATTAGAAACTATAGTTTGCCTTTGACAATACCTGTCATTGAGCAAGAGACCATATTAAATAAGCTTAAGTCTCTAGATCATCGTAAGGGTGCAGGCCCAGATGGGATTCCTCCTATTTTCCTTATCAATTGCGCTTCTTTTCTAGCTCTTCCTCTGTCGGTAATTTACAACAAGTCTCTTAAAACTGGCATTTTTCCGGATCTATGGAAGAAGGCTAAAGTCGTACCCATTCATAAATCCAATGTAAGCGATCAGGTTGCTAACTATAGACCTATCTCTGTTTTATCCACCCTAGCCAAAGTGTTCGAATCACTGATATGCCCTTTCATACAATCCCACTTGGCATTGTATTTAAGTAACTCTCAACACGGCTTTGTGGGAGCTAGGTCTACTTGCACGAATCTGGTGACCTTTACCGAGACGTTGGTGGAAGCTGTGGATTGCGGTGAGGAAGTGGATGTCATTTATACTGATTTTTCCAAAGTTTTCGACCGAGTTCCGCATTTCACACTGTTGGCAAAGTTGTCAGCATATGGCATTACCGGTAGCCTCTTGAATTGGCTTAAATCTTACCTTGACAGTCGCTCTTTCTTCGTGGCAGTGAACGGTTTCCAATCTAAGGTGCATAAAATTATATCTGGTGTCCCGCAAGGTTCCCACATTGGTCCAATTCTATTCAACTATTTCATTAACGATATTCCTTGCAGCTTTAATTACTCTAAGATTTTCATGTACGCAGACGACCTTAAATTTTCTAGAATTGTAAAAACGAACAAGGATATAGATCTGCTTCAGAGAGATATTGATGCGTTGATAGAATGGTGCAATATTAATGACATGAGTTTGAATATCAATAAATGTTATCACATTAAAACTTTCTAAAAAAATTAACCCTCTGCAATCAGTTTATTATATTGGCCAAAACACCATACAACGCGTGAGCGAAATTAGAGACTTGGGTGTTATTTTTGACAGTAAGCTCACATTTGTACCACACGTGGAAAGTATAGTGAAAAAATCATCTAGAATGCTTGGATTCGTTTTAAGAAATGCGGTTAAGTTTCAATGTAGCAAAACTAAAATTCTTTTATATAACTGCCTCGTTCGTGGCATACTGGAGTACTGCAGCCCTGTATGGAGACCACATTATGCGACACACAAATTAAGACTGGAGCGTATACAGAAGAGGTTCCTCTGGCACCTAGCATATGCCTCTGGTGTAGCTAAAAGGATAAAATCGTACGAAGCGAGATTGACACACTTTAAGCTAGTCACACTCGAAATACGAAGGAATGTTATAGACTCCATATTTCTATACAAGCTTCTGACACACAAGGTAGATTGTCCACAACTCTTAAGCAAAATTAAATTCCAGGCTCCAGCTAGGTATCCTCGTTTTCCTATCACCCCCCTGCATCCCCCGCTTCGCAGAAGCATTCTCGGTACAAACTCCACCATCCCACGACTCTGTAAACTGCTCAATAGTTGCAGCGCCCTGGTCGATATACACACTGACTCGCTTTACAAATTCCGCAAAACCATAATGAAAGCCTTATAGGAGGAACTTTATTTGAGTGCCATCTGTTTTTGATAATACTTGTATTGTAATTCTAGCATAAAATTATGATAATATTGTTGTTTATTGTGCATGTGGTGCTTACTGTTGAGAAGTATGAACGCCTACGCTGACTTATATAATGGCAACACACGTGACGCGTATGTCTGCAGTCTGTGGTGAAGCGTCCCTTCCCGCTTATCATTGTACACTGTCATAGTTCGCTCTGTAATTATTAATATAATAAATAGTGAAACCGTTTAATCGTTCTTGCTTTCATTCCATCAGGTTATGGGCCGTCCCAAGCCTGCCGTTTAAAGTTATTTTTGAAAATTGTATAGTAATTACAAAGTTATAGTAAAAAGAAAAAATTGCAAGCATAACCTACCTCACATTTTTTTTTTTTTTTTTTTTTTTATGTATAGCCAGCCAAAATGACTCTACTCTGCCTGATGGAAAGCATAAGCAGAATCCAAGAGTGCTGGTCACCATACTCACTGAGAATGCAGACAATGCAGTATGGCGACCCACACCATGGCGGCCTAGTGATGCTGCTGCATCTTTTAGTCTAGTCAACAAGTATGCTACTTGTTGACTAGACTATTTGGGCCTCCGGTCTCGCACTCACCAACGAAACACGACAGCACTGCTGCTGTCATTTGACGTTGATTTTCTGTGCGAGGGTAGTACCGCCCCGGTCGAGCCGGCCCATTCGTGCTGAAATCAGCGTGGCTCTACTACCTATACCTATACATTTGGTTACCGGGCTCGCGAGTGTTTTATTTTTCTTTTTAGGTCATTAAAGATATTTACAAATTGTATAATACATTATAAATATGGCTGGAAATCATTCAATGATGTCAATTGAGAAGTTAACGGGTCGTGATAATTGGGCAAACTGGAGTTTTGCGGTTAAGGCCTACCTTCAACTCGAAGATTTGTTCGGCTATGTTTTAAAAGAACCAAATACTAGTGATCCTAACTCAGTCAGGCAAGACATCAAAGCCAAGTCGAAGTTAATTCTATTAGTCGACCCGATTTTATATGTACACATACAAGAAGCCCAAAATACAAAACAGGTATGGGACAATTTGGCAAGAGCATTCGAAGACAGTGGTTTAACCCGGAAAGTTGGTTTGTTAAAGGAGCTTATTAATACCAATTTTGATAATAGTTCATCTGTTGAAGAATATATAAACAAAATAATGTCAGCCGCACACAAGTTAAGAAATATAAAGTTTAATGTAGATGATGAGTGGTTGGGCACTTTAATGTTGGCAGGTTGGCCAGAAATATACAGGCCAATGATTATGGGCTTAGAAAGTTCCGGTATAAAGATTAGTGCCGATTTAGTAAAAAATAAATTGCTACAGGAGGTAAAGACTTCTGACACTACCGCACTTTATACAAACACAAAAAAGAAATATGAGTTTAAAAATTATAAGAAAGGCCCAAGATGTTTTAATTGTAATAGGTATGGACATCTCAGCAAGTATTGTAGGAATAAAAAGATAAGTATTGATAATAAAAAAGATAATAACACTGGATATGTTGCAGCTTTTTCAGCATTCACAGCAAATGACTTCAATCTCTGGCATGTTGATTCGGGGGCATCCATGCACATGACTATGCACCGGGACTGGCTTACTGATATCACACCTGAATGCTGCGGTAATGCTTGTATCAATGTGTATGCAATAGATGGCAGTACCGAATCAATACAGGTGAGGAACGTTTTATATATACCAGAATTGAAAACAAATTTGTTGTCAGTTAGTAGAATAATTAAAGGTGGAAATAAAGTCACATTCAATGATTATGGCTGTCAAATCTTTAATTCAAACAATAAGTTAGTTGCAAAAGCTGAATTAATTAATGAGACTTATTTGTTAAAATGTAAAAATCAAGAAATGCAAGTCATGATGGCTAAGGCTGATGATGATGCTTATCTGTGGCATCAAAGGATGGGTCACTTAAATTTCACTTCCTTAAAAAAATTACCTAACTGTACAGAGGGTGTTAAGATAAGATCCACAGAAAACTCCACTTGTGTAACCTGTCTTGAAGGGAAGCAAACCAGAAAACCATTCCCTGCTGAAGGCTCCCGTGCAACCAGTTTGCTAGAGCTTATCCACAGTGATGTATGTGGACCGATGAAGCATACTTCTATAGGAGGAGCAAGGTATTTTGTGACCTTTATTGACGATTTCTCTCAACGAGTACATGTTTATTTTATTAAAAATAAAAGTGAAGTATTTCAAAGGTTCGTGGAATTTAAGAATAGAGTAGAAAATGAATTGAGTACAAAAATAAAAATTTTGAGAAGCGATAATGGAACTGAATATAAAAATAACATTTTTGAAACCTACTTAAAAAAACATGGTATTCTGCACCAGACATCTAATCCGTACACACCTGAGCAGAATGGTCTCAGTGAAAGAATGAACAGAACTTTAATAGAGCGTGCTAAATGTATGATTTTAAATGCAGAATTACAGGTCACTTTCTGGGCAGAAGCGGTTGCTACAGCTGCATATATTGTGAACCGATCTCCTACCTGCACTTTATCTGATGTGACACCTCATGAAGTCTGGACTGGAAAGAAGCCGAATTTAAAACATGTGAGAATATTTGGATGTTCTGCAATGGTGCTCATTCCTAAAGAAAATAGAACTAAGCTTGATGTTAAGTCACATAAGCTAATATTTGTTGGCTACAGCGACAGTACAAAAGGCTACCGATTCATAAATCCTGAAACAAGAAAAGGAGTTATAAGTAGAGATGTTGTATTTCTAGAAGCTTCAATTAAAAGAAATAAAGTGAATAATGTACCTGAAAAGAAAAAAGAAATTATTAAAGATAATATAGAAATAGAGGAAGATAATTTTGAAAACACAAAGGGAGACTGTAATATAAAAAAAAAGAAAAGAAGACTATTTACTTACCTTTGTATGATGAACCCGGAGTACTCATGGAAAGGAACATTGATGATGAGATTCATGAAAGAGAAACACAGGATGTATCTCAAATTTCTGTTTCAGATGATTCTGATCAATTTGAAGATGTTAATGATGAGACATACAAACCTGACATGACTCTTGACTCCGCACTGATTACCAATATAACTTTGAGACCACGACAAGGGAGAATGAGAAACAATATTAATCATCAAAATCCCTCATCGCTGTTATGTCAGAATATTGAGTCAACAATTAATTTATTAAACAATGACCCACAAAATCTTCAGGAGGCTCTCAGCAGTGAGAATGCTCATGAGTGGAAGAAAGCCATGAATGAAGAATATCAATCACTGATAAAAAATAACACATGGACACTGGTGGAATTACCAGAAGGAAAATTAGTAATTCCTAGCAGATGGGTTTATAAAACCAAGATAGATGGCAATGGTTCTGTTACACGCTATAAAGCCAGACTGGTGATCAAAGGATTATAAACAAGTTAAAGGCATAGATTACAATGAGGTATACGCTCCAGTGGTCCGTTATACATCCATAAGATACCTGATTGGTCTTGCTGTCAAATATGGACTTAAAATACACCAAATGGATGCAGTCACTGCATTCTTACAGGGTGATATTGAGGAAGAAATTTACCTGTCCTTACCTTTGACCTTACCTGGCTATGGAGAGGAAAACAAAGTATGTAGATTGAACAAGTCAATATATGGACTTAAACAAGCCAGCAGGCAGTGGAACAAAAAATTAAATATTGTTTTGTTAGAAATTGGGATGACTCGTTCTAACATAGATCCATGTGTCTATTATCGCATTTTGAATAAACATGATATGTTTTTTATAGCTGTGTATGTAGATGACCTGCTCTGCTTCTTTAATAATAAGGAAACCTCACAAATGATAAAAGGAAAATTAAAGGAAAAATTCTATATGAAGGATTTAGGAACAGCTAAACATTGCATTGGTTTCAGAATTTTACAAGATGAAGATGAGATTTCTATTGATCAATCTATTTATATTAAAATGATACTCACACGATTTGGAATGAATGACTGTAAGTCGATGTGGACACCTGCTGAAGCTAATGTTAAACTGAAGAAGGCTGAAAGTCAACACGAAATTCTAAACACCATTCCATATCAAGAAATAGTTGGCTGCTTATTGTACTTATCACAGAGTACTCGACCAGACATTACCTATGTGGTAAATTCTTTAAGTAGATACAACAGCCAACCTACTAATCAACATTGGGTGGCTCTGAAACGGGTAATGAGGTATCTTAAAGCTACACTGTATATGAAGCTGGTTTATAAGAGAAATGTTGATGGAACGATTTCAGGCTATTGCGATTCAGACTGGGCAAGTGATACTGAGGATAGGAAATCTTGCACAGGCTATATATTTTTATTTCAGGGAGCTGCAATAAGCTGGAATTCTAAGAAACAGCAGACCGTAGCCCTCTCTACGAGCGAGGCTGAATATATGGCTTTAGCGTCAGCCATTCAGGAAGCTCTTTGGCTGAAACAACTGGCAGACGAGTTTCAACCTGAACTTAAAGGTACACCTGTCACTCTTTACTGCGATAATCAGAGTGCGATTAGTCTTTCAGGAAATGCCGTCTACCACGCGCGCAGTAAACACATAGATGTCCGCTACCACTTCGTACGAGAGAAGATTGCTGCCAAACAGATCGAGCTGCAATATAAATGCACTAGAGAGATGGTCGCCGATATTTTTACAAAAGGACTCCATCGACATCGACAAGTCACCTTCTCAACAAAGTAAAAAGAGCCAGTTCTATCTTTGATTAATTAAAATTTAGATAAATATGTTTTAATATGGGTGTAGAAAATATGGATTTACATCTTAAAGAAAATTTGTTGTAAAAGCCAATGAAAAAAGTATTTTAAACATAAATAATTAGAGGGACGCCTGCCATCAAGTCTAGACGACTTGAAACTGGTATGGCTGCCAGGAAGTTTGTATAATAATAACAGTAATAAAAGCAAAGACTTTGATTTGATTAAGTCGATTTAATTATATGGTTTTGATATCTCAAAACCTACAATATAAATTAACATTATAGAGTTCGATTCTTACTATCGGGGAGGTGATACTCTTCATTCTAATTCAGTTTCACAAAGCAATAGGAAACTCTATTAATCTTGTTTTTTTATGGTATGTGCAGACAAACGAGCAGACGTATCGCCTAATGGTAAACGATTACCGCCGCCCATGGACACCTGCAACAACAGAGGCGTCACAAGTGCGTTGCTGGCCTTTGGGGGTATGGGGGGGGGGGGTAGATAATAAAAAGAAATAATAATAAAAACGTTTATTTCTCACCAAAATACATAAATTACTTACGAATTGAATTACATAATATACAGGTAGTATTTCGGTTGAGGATCGCTGGTGCCCGTGGTAGGCATAAAATTGCCTGTGTTACAGGTCACCAGGGTCCTCGCTCCGAACCAGATTATACAAAATCAAACGCTATGAATAAAACAAGGAACAAAAGAGACAACATACTAATTTAAAAACTTAAAATTATAAAGTGAATAAACATGTTAAAAGTAGTATAAAAGTTTTTTTTCCCCATGGAATTATGTGTGTATATGTGTGTGGTGTGTATGTATATATGTGTATGTGTGCGTGTGTGTGTGTGTGTGTGTGTGTGTGTGTGTGTGTGTGTGTGTGTGTGTGTGTGTGTGTGTGCATGTGTGTTTTCACCTTTAATACTTTTTTTACACCTTTAATTTAGTACTTTTAAGTATTAGAGATATCAATAAAAACTCAATTTTTTTAGTTCCAAAGAGAATATCCGAATGTACCGAACACTATACTGTATGGCCTGTCCGGTCGTGCCAGGTCAGTCTGAGGATGGGTGATCATTCTTAACACACGATACCCATACGATATATGTATTTATATCTTATAATTAATTAAACTTAAAAACATATTTATTTATTATTGTTATTAATGTGCACGTGATGATTACCTTTATGAGATTGTTACACTAGGCGTATAATTGTAAGTATAGTTGTAAACAATTATTGCTAGGCAAATAAAGGACTTGATAATAATATCTGGGACCATTTTAAATTCTTTTCAATTAATAATTGTTAACCAGGCCAGGGCCATGCACTTTTCGGTGGAGCAATCACCACTCACCACTCCCCTCTATTTTCTGCTATCTGTTTGATCTTTTGATAGGCCACGACTCTTGCTTTCTCCTTTACTTGCTGTATATACCTAACTTAATCTAGGCCTTCCTCGTTTTCTCTTGCCTTCAAACTTTTCTATCAGTACTGTTTTAAACAGATTGTCGTGTCTTACTAAGTGGCAAGCCAGATATAAACAGATATAATCCAAATATAACATAAATAAGATTCATTATAGTCAAGCCTTAAAAAAAACTTTCATTTCAGAACAAGATAGTCTGAAATCAAAATTTAAACTTGCATTTAAACGTTATTTTTAATAGAAGAACATAAAGATATTCTACTGTCTGTTTCGTTCGTTTGTTTTTTTTAACTGGATGAACCTTTTTACTACCAGAATTTCGTATATTATTGGGTTCCCTTTATCTTTACTAGCATTAACGTGGACACACCAGAGCTCAGCACTAAAGAACACAATATTTCTCCCCTTCAAACAAATTGCGGTCGAGCGTTAGTTTGATTGGGGGTTGTTTGTTGCCTTTACAATGAACATTAGTCCGAGAATGTATGTTTTCACCTTTAATACTTAATGCTTGACGGGAAGATTAAGCATGGCTTTAGGTGAATCATGTCTTATAATTTCTCACTTTATTTATTCATATACTTCTACAGTGCTAGCTAAATGTTTTTGGTAGTACAGTAGCAGAGAGTAGAGGCAAAAAATACTTTATAAAACTTAATTTAAAAAAACAGAGACATTGTGTAAAGGATATTTTTTTAAATTTCGTGTGAAAGTTTTAGTTTTACGATTTCGACTGTACGTACCAATATCCGTCGGGTGATTGATTAAGAATACAATGTGCCACCACCTTTATTCGGCAATGAGGCAGATAAGAGAACAAACTACGCTTGATAACAGCACTGCAAAGAGAAAAAAGAACTTGACACAAACCCTGTGCCAACATGTTTGGCCAGCATGGCATAGTAGGCTAAACCTCCTTTCAAAGTGGAGGCCTATTTCAGTGAACTTTAACGGCTGTTGATGTGATGTGATATTTGTATCAGGATCTATATAGCATTCATAAGTCTTTATTTGATAATCACAAATTTTAACAACAAAAACGACTTCAAGGACTGGACCAAATTGAAATAGGACCACACGGGAAGCACCAGCTTTCAAATAAAAAAAGAAGCATCAAAATCGGTTCACCCAATCGAACGTTATGATAGGGACCTCTTCTTTTTAAGTCGGATAAAAAGTTCGCATTAGAAAATAATAAGTGTCACAACTTAAAAGAAACATAACAAACACACAACACTTATGAGTTAGCAATTCACAAACAAAACAAACAATTCTATGGAATGTCTTTATTAGAATTCATCCTTTGTCCAATAATGTGAGAAGGGTGAAAAACGGACATTCATTTAAAGTCATTACCATTAATGAATTAATAAACACTAACACAGGAATGTAGAATCACGCAACTAAGGGATATAGGATACTTGGCTGTTTTACGTCGTTATTTATAAGTTTTTACTTACAGGATATATTAGTGTGACCGATTTTAGAGTCGTCATTTGATAAAAGTTTAATCATGTAGGGTTTGTCACGTTGAAAATTTTAGAGGAGAAAAATTCTGGTAAAGTTAGTTGCATTGCATAAACAACGATGCATTGCTATATCAACTAACAAGCAAATAACAATATTTTTTTATTCAATCAAATAGAGATAAATAACATTGTAAATATAAACGTTGAAAGAATTATGCCTAACCTACTTCTCTCGTCTACCGTACTTTGCACGCTTTTTAAATTAAGTCAATATAAAAATGATAATGGAATTTTAATGATCTGCCTATTGATATGTAACAATATTTTCATCATGCATATACCTAAGTACATGTTTATATTTGAACCTGCTTGAACAGCTAAGTAAAACAAGGAATACCATAATTTAATATGTAGTACAGTGTCCAAAAAAGATCATTTTTTATGTAGGAAAAACTATCTCCTAAACATACAAAATACATACTGATAAAATTCATAGATTGTATGACATATTCAGTATCATTTTATCTTTTACGGATATTTGAAGTAAATATTTTTCAATGAAAATGATGTCAAAGGGTACACGATATTGAATGGAATATAGTAATATTATAACACCATTTACTACACAAGCAATTTAAAGCACCTAACAATTCTTGTATCGTAAAATGTGATATACAAATATTACAACGCTACTTGCAATAACTCACATCTCAGACGATCGATATACAAATAGGAGCAACAGTTGTTGTCGTTGTGGGGATCCCATTGAGACATAACATAGCAATTTCCCGACCACAGATACGTCGGCATACAGACATACGGTAAAATTATTGGGAATACCCCAGTTAATATATACGTATAAACTGCGTATTTATAGAACATTAAAGGTTATCGCTTTAATCGATGTTCACGCAAGTTTGGGATATGTATGAATCTGAACCGGTGTGTTTATTAAATGTCTACCGTTGTACGCTTGATTTGTGAATACTTTATTCATTTGTAAATGATGTTTAATGTCCATTATTGTTTCAGAAGGTACGAATGTACAAGTGTGTATTTCTGAAAAGTTTACTATTAAGAAAAGTAATTTAAAATTTTCAACGTGACAAACCCTACATGATTAAACTTTTATCAAATGACGACTCTAAAATCGGTCACACTAATATATCCTGTAAGTAAAAATTTATAAATAACGACGTAAAAGTACTTTTAAGTATTAGAGATATCAATAAAAACTCAATTTTTTTAGTTCCAAAGAGAATATCCGAATGTACCGAACACTATACTGTATGGACTGTCCGGTCTTCTATCAAAATTAGCTAATAACATCAGTTTCATCTAATCTCTGAAATGAGCTTCTAAATTAAAATCAGAAGAACTCGTAGTATTTTAATTAAAAAACGCTATGATACTTGAAATAAATATAAAAGAAAACTCAACGAGTACTAAGTTTCTGTATTATCTGCTAGAGATCCCTCCTACGTGCCTTTGTATAAGCGTCCAGATAAAAGAGGCGTGCTCACCTCATCGGCAGCAAGTTTATCATCGTTCTACGTGAAACAATAAATCTGCATACATAACAAGGAAAGTATTATTAAATTTCAACGAAAATTAAGATTGATAACAAACTAACGAATAATAAAACTAATTTTGAAATGTGATTACAATTAGTAACTAAAATTAAAATAAATTTTTTAATAACTAATAGCACTAATGGATATTGGAAAATAGATAATTAGCACAATGGTATGAGATCAGATAGCTAAAGATAAGTTTAAAAAAATAAAGATGTCTTCAGTGCTAGTGAGTGGGCTGGCACGAGGTGCAGCTGGCCGCGATCCTCCCCCCATGTCCTACACCATGCACCTCACGTGTCTGCTGCTCACTACCACTCAGCCCACCGAGGTAGACTTCACTCTCTTCCAAGAGGGACAGAGGTATGTGTGCTTTTAATATTATTTAACTAACGATTACTCATTTAATGAGGATAACATTACATGTCGAAATATAAACCTGACGGTAGTACTAGAAAAGCAGGTCAATGCATTATGACTAATTTTGAAAAACTGTTTTATGATGGTCGGAAGTAGCTCCTATTGTCAAAAACAATCATATTTCTTTACCTTCTTCACCGTGGAAGAGCCACGCTTCGGCATGAATGGGCCGGCTCGACCGGAGTGATATCACGGCCTCACAGAAAAGCGGTGTTTCACTGAGTGAGTGAGGATCAGAGTGAGGAGCGGTATCTTTGGGGTATATATTGGGGTATCCCAACCTCCCTCCCCCTATCTGACGGACTCGCCACCGGACCGCGAAAGCGTCCAGTCATGCGCACTACCCTACGCTTAAATATCATTAGCAATTGTTTCTTTTCTATTCATAATAAAACTATAACATAAACAACTTAATATAAATTCAATTTTGTATAGTTTCTTTAATAGACCGGTTTTGCTGTATTGGTCATTGTGTACCTATTGGATACGTGCCGACTTCTGAAACTTTCACAGTTTCAGAAGTCGGCACGTATCCAATAGGTATCGCACGTATCCTAAGTCAGTTGGAAATAAAAGTAAAAATATATATAATATTACAACATTACTTTTTTGCTTATCCGGAGGCGTTCTCGCTGGTGTGGGACCACCAAAAGTGAGATAAAAAAGATAAGCAAAAAAGTGTACTCCAAGTATCTTCGAAAACTGACATCGCCACGCTTGATCCAGAAAGCCCAATTAGGTGCGTTGGTAGACGACCGAAAAGACCTCGAAAAGAAGACGAAAAGAAGTCCGAAGAACTTATCCTTAAGGAGGAGCTAATGCAAGTAGCGTTGTAATATTTGTATATCACATTTTACGATACAAGAATTGTTAGGTGCTTTAAATTGCTTGTGTAGTAAATGGTGTTATAATATTAATATATTCCATTCAATATCGTGTACCCATTGACATCATTTTCATCGAAAAATATTTACTTCAAATATCCGTAAAAGATAAAATGATACTGAATATGTCATACAATCTATGAATTTTATCAGTATGTATTTTGTATGTTTAGGAGATAGTTTTCCTACATAAAAAATGATCTTTTTTGGACACTGTACTACATATTAAATTATGGTATTCCTTGTTTTACCTAGCTGTTCAAGCAGGTTCAAATATATACATGTACTTAGGTATATGCATGATGAAAATATTGTTACATATCAATAGGCAGATCATTATAATTCCATTATCATTTTTATATTGACTTAATTTAAAAAGCGTGCAAAGTACGGTAGACGAGAGAAGTAGGTTAGGCATAATTCTTTCAACGTTTATATTTACAATGTTATTTATCTCTATTTGATTGAATAAAAAAATATTGTTATTTGCTTGTTAGTTGATATAGCAATGCATCGTTGTTTATGCAATGCAACTAACTTTACCAGAATTTTTCTCCTCTAAAATTTTCAACGTGACAAACCCTACATGATTAAACTTTTATCAAATGACGACTCTAAAATCGGTCACACTAATATATCCTGTAAGTAAAAACTTATAAATAACGACGTAAAACAGCCAAGTATCCTATATCCCTTAGTTGCGTGATTCTACATTCCTGTGTTAGTGTTTATTAATTCATTAATGGTAATGACTTTAAATGAATGTCCGTTTTTCACCCTTCTCACATTATTGGACAAAGGATGAATTCTAATAAAGACATTCCATAGAATTGTTTGTTTTGTTTGTGAATTGCTAACTCATAAGTGTTGTGTGTTTGTTATGTTTCTTTTAAGTTGTGACACTTATTATTTTCTAATGCGAACTTTTTATTCGACTTAAAAAGAAGAGGTCCCTATCATAACGTTCGATTGGGTGAACCGATTTTGATGCTTCTTTTTTTATTTGAAAGCTGGTGCTTCCCGTGTGGTCCTATTTCAATTTGGTCCAGTCCTTGAAGTCGTTTTTGTTGTTAAAATTTGTGATTATCAAATAAAGACTTATGAATGCTATATAGATCCTGATACAAATATCACATCACATCAACAGCCGTTAAAGTTCACTGAAATAGGCCTCCACTTTGAAAGGAGGTTTAGCCTACTATGCCATGCTGGCCAAACATGTTGGCACAGGGTTTGTGTCAAGTTCTTTTTTCTCTTTGCAGTGCTGTTATCAAGCGTAGTTTGTTCTCTTATCTGCCTCATTGCCGAATAAAGGTGGTGGCACATTGTATTCTTAATCAATCACCCGACGGATATTGGTACGTACAGTCGAAATCGTAAAACTAAAACTTTCACACGAAATTTAAAAAAATATCCTTTACACAATGTCTCTGTTTTTTTAAATTAAGTTTTATAAAGTATTTTTTGCCTCTACTCTCTGCTACTGTACTATCAAAAACATTTAGCTAGCACTGTAGAAGTATATGAATAAATAAAGTGAGAAATTATAAGACATGATTCACCTAAAGCCATGCTTAATCTTCCCGTCAAGCATTAAGTATTAAAGGTGAAAACATACATTCTCGGACTAATGTTCATTGTAAAGGCAACAAACAACCCCCAATCAAACTAACGCTCGACCGCAATTTGTTTGAAGGGGAGAAATATTGTGTTCTTTAGTGCTGAGCTCTGGTGTGTCCACGTTAATGCTAGTAAAGATAAAGGGAACCCAATAATATACGAAATTCTGGTAGTAAAAAGGTTCATCCAGTTAAAAAAAACAAACGAACGAAACAGACAGTAGAATATCTTTATGTTCTTCTATTAAAAATAACGTTTAAATGCAAGTTTAAATTTTGATTTCAGACTATCTTGTTCTGAAATGAAAGTTTTTTTTAAGGCTTGACTATAATGAATCTTATTTATGTTATATTTGGATTATATCTGTTTATATCTGGCTTGCCACTTAGTAAGACACGACAATCTGTTTAAAACAGTACTGATAGAAAAGTTTGAAGGCAAGAGAAAACGAGGAAGGCCTAGATTAAGTTAGGTATATACAGCAAGTAAAGGAGAAAGCAAGAGTCGTGGCCTATCAAAAGATCAAACAGATAGCAGAAAATAGAGGGGAGTGGTGAGTGGTGATTGCTCCACCGAAAAGTGCATGGCCCTGGCCTGGTTAACAATTATTAATTGAAAAGAATTTAAAATGGTCCCAGATATTATTATCTAGTCCTTTATTTGCCTAGCAATAATTGTTTACAACTATACTTACAATTATACGCCTAGTGTAACAATCTCATAAAGGTAATCATCACGTGCACATTAATAACAATAATAAATAAATATGTTTTTAAGTTTAATTAATTATAAGATATAAATACATATATCGTATGGATATCGTGTGTTAAGAATGATCACCCATCTTCAGACTGACCTGGCACGAATCCCAGTTCGTAATTTAATTATCTTCAAAACTATTGCAAAAAGAACTTATTTTGACTGACGGGCTACGTGGACCATATTTCTCTCTCACATTCTACCGTGACGTGTCACGGGAGATACGGCGCTGAGAGTTATTCATCGTGGTATATCATTCGCTCGATATATCATCGCACTAGTTGTTCCTGTCCAAGTTGATAGATCGCGACATATGAAGCACTTGCAAACATTTGTTGTTTCTCCACGCAGAAGTATAGGAGAAAAATAACTTCGTTCAGTAAGTATTGTTAAAGGTCATGTTGAAGTGTTTAATTCAAATATGTAAAGGAAAGGAAAATATATTGAAACTATAGGAAACGCAATTAACACTATATCTTACTCCTGTATAGTCTAAATTAATTAAATAATAATATACACACATCAAAAGTGTCTAGGGATCAACATATGTGTCTAGGGATCAACATATATTTTTGCAATAACTTTTCTCCTGATTGATATTAATTAAAATTTTCTTTAAGGATTCATCAAATAAAGTGTTTTCGTTTGTCACAGTAACGATAAACCAAGTCACCTTTGCATTAATAAAGAAATTTGCCATTTTCCTAATAAAGGGATTTTTGACATTTGAACCACTAACATTAAAGTTAGAAAAAAAGACTGAAATAACAGTTTTCTTTAAAATTTTATTAGGTAACTTAAACAATTAATAATTCGTGTTTCTACCGCGAACACTAACAACACAAGAATCGGTTTGGCATACTCAAAATGAGTTCATCCAAATCACGCTGTGGAATGGCCGCCCATGTTCGTTGCAACAACAAAAAAAGGTCTTTTTGCGACTGGATACCCTCCATATTCGGCAGAGCTCTTCTCTGTAGCATATCCCATGCATGCTTAATCGGGTTCAAGTCTGGCGACTGAGCAGGCCAGGGCCAAAGCCCCATCTCAATCTCAAGAAATCCGCATAAAAATGCTTGATCCCTAGACACTTTTGATGTGTGTATTTAAAATGCGATACGAATAAGGTGTTCGTTTTTAGTAATGTATACCATTTAGCATTTCGAATCTGACATTCAAAATATTTATTAACCTATGTATCTATTGCACCCGCTTTCAAGATTATTTTATATATACACTCATTTGCAAAAAAAAACGGGCGGTTTCGATTTTCTTCCTGGCTGAAAAAATAAAATACCAAAAAGGTTTTAATCTTTTGAACATGTTACTAGCCAGTTATAAAAGTACCATAATGTTTATAAGAGTACATTCCAAATTCAAACTTTTGACTGAGCCTGGTTTTCAAAGAAAACAACTTTTAACTACATTTTGTGGCGCGAATTCCCTATAGTTAATATCGACTATAATTAACTTTTTGTCAATTTTTATTAAATTATCTGATGTCCTTGACATTTGAAAGTATTGTTATTGCTGTTTAGCAATCTCGAAAATGGTAGATAAAGTGATAAAAGCGAGCAAAATTATTGCGCTGCTTGAAGAAGGTTGCAGCCAATGTTTCGTGGCTCAGAGGCTAAATGTGAGTCGGTCGACAGTTCAAAGGACACTGGCAGCGCTATCAAGAGACCGGTTCCGTCAAGAGAAGGCCTGGTTCTGGCAGAAAGACATGTACCGAACCACGGGATGATCGTTTTCTAGTTGGTCAAGCGTTGAGAAATCGCAAATCTTCTTATGTGGACCTCAAGAACAGCCTCGAAGAAGTAAGAAATGTGCAAATTAGTCTATGGATAGTCACTAGGAGGCTTCTCGCTGATAATATACACAGTCATCGCCCGGCACGCAGTCCTAAATTACTCCGTGGACATCGAGTTGCCAGGCTTAGCTTCGGTCGAAATTGTGTGTCATGGACTCGTGAAGACTGGGATAGGGTACCTATTGTTCTCCGATGAAGCCAGGATATATCTGCATGGTGAAGACCGACGTCGGCGAGTGCTACGTAGACGAGGAGAACGTTTGCAGAGGCATGTTTTGAAGAAATCACACCTTATGGAGGGGGCTCTGTTATGTTTTGGGCAGGAATAAATTCTATCGATCGTACGGAGTTAGTCTTCATCGAAAACGGTACACTGACTGGACACCGATACATAACGGAAGTTCTAATTCCTTATGCACAACCCGCTTTAACCGCTCTTGGCGAAAACTAAATTTTTATGGACGACAACGCTCGCGCCCACCGGTCTGGCGATGTGGAAGCGTATATGCTAGAAGTCGGAATTCGTCGTTTGGACTGGCCAGCTAGAAGTCCGGACCTCAATCTCATAGAGCATGTCTGGGACGTTCTGAAGCGACGAGTGAGATCAGTGTAGCCGGCTCCGCAGACCATCAGATAGCTAAAGAATGTGATTACCGCAGAGTTGGAACGTATTCACCAAGAAACCATAAAAGATATGCTCGCTAGCATGCCCAGACGAATGCAAGCCGTGATTTCAGCAACAGGGAGTCACACTCAATACTAAACTTTTATCTGCTTTTAATGTATTCAAGAAAAACAAAGAAATTAACGCGTTTCATTTTTATTTAGCGAGCAGGTACAATAATAGTGTTTTGAGCTTATACATTATTTCTCAATAATTTAATCAAAATGTTATGATAAAACTGATGAAAACTATTCCTTTCTAATTAATTTATAAAATTCTGAGGATAACAATACCTAAAATTCTCAAACAAACTAATAGTAACTATAAAATAGTTCTTTGCTTAAGTGCCCGTTTTTTTTGCAAAAGAGTTTATAATATATATTTATTTATTACTTAATTTTGCCTTAAAGTTTATTTATGTTGCTTTCGATCCGTTTAAGAATCATATTTCTTCTCTTGTAACTGATAAGTACGAACCAAACAAAGGTTTTGTTCTCGACCATATCTTCCTATAAAAACAGTGATTTCTGCAGTATCTTACAAGTGCCCTGGCTTAATTAGAGAGAGAAGAAGGTAATTGAGACTAGTTGAGACTGTTCAAATATGGAGTAGCCAGAATGAAGCTTTAACATAATAAACCCCTAAATTTAATCCATGAAAACAAGCCTTGTAAAAGAAGATTTAATATCTCAATCTGCACATGTATGACCCTACAAACATTTAGTAAAGCTGCTTGTTTCATGGGAAGTGTATTTTTTGCGAATGTGGCCGATCGGATTAATTTTCACGAAATCGTTTTACGGATTTCCCCACTTGCTGTTACAGTTTATTTCACCCAGCGGTATCATCTCTAGAAAATTGTTTCCATGGATCCTTTTGGGCTTTGAACAAACAAAAAAAGTTGTAGTCGACTTTTGTTTATAGTTTTTCTTTATAAGCAGACTAAATTGTTTGAAATTGGATTTGCTTAAGCGACGCTTTCTTTTATAAAGCTTACATTTTTTTCTGTAACAAAAACTTTAATTAACATTTATTAGGCAAGGGTGACAGAGAAAGAAGAAACATCGTTCTTGTGATGTAATTGAACATAATATCTTCTAAGAAAATCTTATACTCGTATATAAAAATCAATTGCTGTTTGTCTGCCTCGCTAAAATTCGAGAACGACTAAGCCGATTTAGCTGATTTTGGTTTTGAAATGTTTGTCGTAGTCCAGGGAAGGTTTAAACGGTTAAAAATTAAAAATAACTGGAAAATCCAAATGTCAGGTGTACGAAGTAGCGAGCCCAGCTAGTATTAAATAAATCTTGAATGTATTAGACAACATGATTTTGAATGTACATGGGTATTTTCTTAAAAGTATCTATAGAGAAAATAAAAGTCAATCTTCGAAGGTAACCAATGATCATAGGTTACCTTCGAAGATTGACTTTTTTATTTCCTTTACTTTCATATATTATTATTATCTAACTAGTTTGTGCCCGTGGCCCTGCCCGCGTGTATTGTTGGTTATCGCGACAAAAAGTAGCATATGTCCTTCTCCAAGGTTCAATCTATCTCTATACCGAAATTGATACAAATCGGTACAGCGGTTTAATCGTGAACGCAGAACAGGCAAACTGAGTTAGTTTCGAATTTATAATATTAAGTATGGTTTAGTTTGTGAAACTACTTATGTATACTAAAAAAAGTAAAAACTAAAACCAACTACGACAAAAAACGACGCTGAAAAAGTATATTATAGTATTATGGTAGTTCTCTGTGTAACGTTTGGCTACGGCTTTTCAAACTTGTTTCATACTTTTTCAGCGTCGTTTTAGGTCGTAGTTGGGTTTGAATTTTTACTTTTTTTTATTTATAATGTATTGTTGCCGTTATAATATTAATTTATTTGCAAAGTATATTTTTAATACCAAAAACAATTATCAAATAAATACGAACAAAGTCACGAGCAATTATTAATAACATTTTTTTTTTAAATGTACAAGTAACGCCCCTTCCAATGATACCAAGCACGGCATATTTATTTTAAATGTATTTTTTAAAACAGTCATTCATCATCATCATTTCAGCCGAAAGACGTCCACTGCTGGACATAGGCCTCCTTAAAACAGTACTTTTTGACAACTAGAGGGCGCCACATTAGTTTCATTGACACGTCATATAGTCTATAACCAGCGGACGATCAAGACGCTTCTAACGATATCTTATTTGTCCAGTTCTAATAAGTAGTTGAGGAGCTATGAGGGAACAGATGAACATACATACATACATAGCCTGTCAAAATCATAACCCCCCTTTGGCTTTGCCGTAGTCGGGTGTAAGTAACCACAGTCACTAATATTACTACATCATTGCATTATTAGTGACTGTGTTCATTCTCTAATTTATTAATACAAACACATTGTTTTTCTTGTAGTGTTTATCGTATAACATGTTGAACAAAACCACTTTGTTTACGGTATCATGTTTAAATATCAAATATTATTATGGTGAACAAATGAGAGGGTATTACCTTTTGAGAGATAGCGCCGGCGCCGGCGGCGGGCGAAATCATTTCCGTTGTGTCAATCACACGTCCCGGCTACCCTGTCCGACTGTACATACGTCCACTAATGAGTTCGCGAACCAGTTTAAATCGCATCTAGATTGAAATAACAGCCCCATGATTTTCACAAGCAGTTAAGTGTTAATATAAACGAATTTTAGGTAATAGAAAAGTTTTAAGTTAATTTTAATGTACTTAAGTAACAATTATTTGGTATTTGGATATCTATGGTTATGTTTATCCGTATAAACATAACCATTGTAAAGGCTTTGCTTAGTTTAGACTCAGTAGGCCGTTTGTGAGGTGTATAAGTTCATTTTCATTTTTTTAGACTATATCTCAACAAAATGTTGATATTTAAGTGAATTGTATAAATATAAAATAAATTTTATTTTAGTCTTTACATTGAGGTTCATTATCGCTACACATATATACATACTTAAAAAAAGAACAACAGCAGCCTTAATAATTCATATAACTCCCTAAAGCCCTCTAGTAAAAGCAAAACGTATAACGCTGTCACTACATTTTTATTAGAAGCGAACTTTTATGGGCATCGAGACTGTCGCCGCTGACCGCAAGTGGCGGGGCCAAGTCGGAAACATTAAGGTTCCATCAGCGGCCATATTTTCCGGCGAACGTTGAATTTTCACGGAGGCCGGAGCGGCCGGCAACTCGACACGCCTTTGCACTCAGACACTGGCGATGGATGAAGTGGAATTGTGTACCCTAGCGCCTCTCCACGCCAATATTTTCACACACTTTTACAGTTTAAGACGTGGATTTTATCTGGTAGTTACTTTAGATCGTGTTTCAAGAGATTTAGTTTGAGACATCGTTTATTTATTCGGCTTACTATTGTCGGCTTTTAAGTTTTATAAATAACTTTCTTAGTGCCCATGTTACATAATCTATGACACAATTTATTGGTGTGAACATACAGTTATCATATCTATGTCACATATAATATAAGCTCACTAATACTATTAACTGTAGAAGACTCGGATTTAAAAAACAAAGGATCAAATAGAGCCAATAAGAACGAATATCATTTACGAGTATAAAGAAACTTTCCAGGATTTGTTGATCCGTTGATGGTTTGTGATAGTACGGTATGTAAACGAAATTCCCTGAAATCATTATATCACTCTCAAATTAGATGATGTACAGATTATCAGTAAATACTTAAATACCATTTATCAGTATGTTTTTCTGCTTAAATCAACTTTACAAGTCGTGAAATAAATAAATGAATTAATAATAAATAATAATACATATTTCGCACATCTAACACAAAACGGGTACTAGACAACTGATATAAATACATATCATATACTTTTTTTTGTAAATACATACGTATTATACATAGAAAACACCCAAACTCCGAAACAAATATTTGCAGATCATACAAACATTTGGTACGACCCGGATTCCCGAATAGAACCCGAGACCTCAAGCACAGCAGTCGCATACGCTACCACTACGCTACCGAAGGAGTCAGGGTTATGAGAAATATAAACTTTTTATAATGAATAATTCAAACAAGAACATGTTTGACATGAAAGGAAGAAGTGAAGTGAAGTGCACGTGTATAAAAACTTTTAAGTACATCATCAATCTAGTAGACCGCGTAATTTACTTACTAGATAGACTTGAAAAGAAAACTTTGCCCGTAGGCTATAAAAAATAAACATCTTATCTCATAAGTTTGGGTACTCTCTACGAAATGACACCTTTGGGCATCTTTGTCGCCCAACAAACGCCCCGTGAAATTGAAACAGACCGGTTCATACTCCAGAAAATTTCACGACGTCAAATTCCTCCCTTTGAATCTTTTTAATCCGAGCGAAACACTAGCTTTTTCCGGGACGTTTTGTTAATATACTTTATAACGTAGAGTATTATTTTTAAAACTGTTACTTTAACGTTCGGTTAATTTCAACCTCGCTAGTTGCAAGAAATTTATTATGTTTTTTGTACACATTTTAAAAGTTTACTACAAATTTTATAAACATAATCGTCATTTAAAATGTCATTAGAATTGACAACAACCATACCAATTACGGGTCGCGTGTAATGAATATGTCTTCGATCTATCAGAATTAGAAGACCCTTTCACTGTCGCTGGTATGATCGATGTCCGGAAATGAAGACGATATTTTTCTAAGACTCGATGTTATAATACGGAATCGGTAGCTACAAGCTGCATCGTTCATCGCTTTTTATGTACCCAAATATGACTGGAGAATTTGAAGTAAGTGTTTGGTAAAGTAGTTCTTTCTTTAAGTTATTAGTTGTATGTAGTATTTGGTTTAGACAAACATGTTTTTTATGATTTTTGACTTTACTTTCAATATAGTGATATTATTAATGCAGTGTCAAAAATTTGTTTTCTACTCCTTTTGTTTGTTCGTGTCGTGTTTTATAATCAAAAAAAGTAAACTTAACATAAATATGGCTTATTTAGCAAAGTGTATTTGAATTCTTAATATTAAGTGTTGTTGGAAGCTTAGCTTGTGCGAACACAAGCTAAGCTTCAAACAACACACTCACGCGAGACAAATTGATTGACAGTTTTATATAAACTTTCTGCGAATATGATAATATGACAATTAAATTGATAAAATATTTTGACTGGTTTCTTTATATAAGCTTTAGTTATATCTTATTATGTTACGTTATGTTTTGTGTTTGTAAATATTGAAACAGTGGCAAACAACAGTCGTGTTTAATTGTTTAAAATTGTTGTAGAAGTAGCAGTAAGAAAATGACGTGTATAAACACAATGACTACACGTATGGTGTAGTGATTTAGGTGTTCACCCCGCCACTTTCTTCTAGGCTGAGTGTTGTGGGCTTGATTCATAGATGAGATAACACTTTGTATGATGCATAAATTGATGTTCTGAGTCTGAATGCTCTTTGTATACGTCTCATGTACATTTGAAAAATCGCCCACGACAAAGGATGATAACTATTCTTAGGCACTAAAGTCACATGATTTCGGCACAAACACGCCGACTCAACCGGGGCGGTACTACCAAATTACAAAAGACCAACCTAAAATGAGAGCATTCGTGATGTCGTGTTTCGTTGGTGAGTACAAGACCGGAAGCCCAATGATGCAGAAGCACCTCCATAGGCCGTCATAGTGTGAGTCAACATGCTGCATTATTGCACTGTCTGGATTTGCAACTTTGGCAGGATCACACATAAAAAAAATACAATGTCACTATTAACTAGCAGTGACCGTAGGCAAAATCGGCAAGGGGTACATACATAATTATATGTATAACGCTTTTAAGTCTAAGTACGTTAAAGCGCAATATATTTTGAGTATGACATTAGATAATACCAGCAAAGTACGGCTGTCCCGTATGCCGAAAGCAGTGAAAAAATTCTGCAACGCATCCACCATCCCGCGCTTAGTATAATTTATTACAAAAAAGGATTTTGAAAACATACATCGTTGGAATCCTTGGATAAAGTTGTTTTAAGAATATGTGAAAACTCTTTCAGATTATTCCGAGAAAATGTAAAGCTGTCCTACATTTATTCGTTTTGTTTATTTGACGTGAACAAAGGATTAGTTTTAATGGTTACATTTTTATATGTTAATCTCAGCTGCTACACTTAGCAGCTGAGATTAACATATAAAAATTATTTATGAAAAATCTCCAAAATAATGACTACTATCACTTTGAATTATTTGAAGAAAAAAAAATTAACAAAAGATACAAACAGTATTATTTTCATAGTTCGGAATTAAGTAAATATTGTTTACTCACCTCTCATCTTCCAGGGAGCGCGGTACAATCGGTCCCATTCAAGTCCCATTGCAATAGCTATTGTATTTGCTGAAGGCTCTACTGCTCATGTCGATTGGCAATCGAACAGTACGCGGGCGCCATTTGCCAGGAATGAAAGGCTGCTTGATTATTTGCTAATCTTGGCTCGACTATACGGGTTCATAAATGCTTCGCTAAACTCATGCACAGCTATTTCCATTTATAAACACAAACAAGGCGATTCTGAAATAATTTCTATAGATTTCTGAATGGAAATAGGGTTCCTTTCTTTTATTTTAGAAAGACACTAGAATAATATATAATAATGATATCAATACTTTATGCATTTTAATACGGACAGAGAATTCATTGTACTCTCTTTTAAGGCTATGTGTATCTGGTGGTGGAACTTTTCAAAACACATTCTGGAAATTAAACTCACTTTTACCATTATGCCACTATTTGATAAAATTAGTAACATTAGTAATCAGTTATAACTTAATAACCTTCGATAATGCCATAGAGTGAAACTAGTCAGATTAAGTTTAAGTTGATTAAATATTGGAATAAAAGTACAAATGAGTTTAAAATCAAGACTGTATTCAGTTTTCACTTTGAAAACTAAATTAAAATCTAAATATTTGTTTTAGAATGCCACAACTAGTATATACATAATTTAAAAGTACCGACGACGCGACGTGACGTCCTATGAGAATCCACCCTGACTACCAGTAGAGTAATTGGCTTCGCATCGTGTGGGATATCTGCCTCGGATTAATTAGCTCGTGCACGATACGAAAGTAAGTTTTAATCTTCATAATGTGAGCCTACCTGTGTATTTTTGTTTTATAATATAGTTGTTGCCTTACGAATAAATCTCTGTAAGAATGTAAACTAGAAAATAAATAAATTGAACTGTTAATATTAGAAGAAATAAAATTGCCTCAAAAAGCTGGAAAATATTTGCATGTAGTCTGAAATACGTAAAAATTGCTTTACGTTTACTATTTTTCAATACACATCTTCATTAACATCATCTCAAACGAAAAACGTCCACTGCTAGACAAGGCCTTCACCAAGCCAGCCCTGTGCTGCCCGCATCCATCACACAACAATACACATCTTACAACACCATTATTCTTATCATTTCCATCATCTTCATCTTTTTAGCATTTATTATTTCCAAGATTAATTGTGGTCGGCTACTAGTGTAACTGGTTTTACCTGAATATCAGTTTTTCCACGGAGCGTCTGACATCGGACATCCGCAACCCTGAGGGTGAACTGAATTCAATGGTTGAACTAGTTGTCAGTAAATTTGAGGGCAGTGACTTCCCAATGACAATTTTCATAGCCATAGGTGTTCATGACAATCGGGACCGTCAGCTTAACGTGCTCTTTGAGGCACGGGCGGGAAACACCGCTATCACTTTTTAGGGCTATAAAAATCTTGTCATATTAATTGTAAGTCTTCAAATTTATCTTTTTTTATATATATATGGCCCCGCCAAGACTGGTGGTCACCATATATATTGCTCTTGGAGTCTAATAAGGATCTACATGGTAACAGTGTACTGAAAACTTTCGTTCCCTTTGATGGAGGCCAAATGAAGACAGTTAATACCCTTTACAATTTCATATTAATAAAAAAAACATAATTTCGCTTTTAAAATTCGTTGTGCCATTTAATCTAGGAAGAAAACATTAAAGTGGGTTAATTAAATATTGAGGTTTTACGGATGGAGTAGTGGTTTACGCGGTCACTACTCAGCTTTCAGCTTGGTGTTGTGGGTTCAAACCCTACATGAACCAACTTTATGTGATTCAGAGACTACTATTCTGAGTCTGGGTGTTTTTGTGTCTGTTTTGCGTTGGTTTGTAAACACACACAGGGTACTTTATGAGAAGGATGTATTTTGTGACTAACATATTTTAGAACAATTTCATCTACGGAAGACAGTAATGTTAAAGGCCGGTAATTTAAATAGTCGTTTTTTTACCCTTTCTAGCATATTGATCTGACAGATCCTAGTTTTAGTTCGTCAGCGTATAGTTCACTTGTAACGCTGCTGTTAATCAGATAAGCAAGTGACCCGGCAACTTCTTTACCTATCATTTTTCGATGTGGTATTTGAATGTTATCTATTCCTGAAGTGAAATGGTTTAGTGAATTGATTATAATTATTTCATGTATTTTGTCACTCGATGTTTTTTTGCAGTTTGGACATTTTTTTCAGCAAATTCTCTGGTATTCGTTTTATATGTATGTGTTGGCTATTGAAAGCCTTAAGGATGGCCGAGTCAATTGACACTGCCACCCGTTTAAGCGTTTGATTGACTATTTAGTAAACTTTTTTGGTATTCTTAAATATGTTTTCACGTACTTTATGATGATACAAAATCGCTAACAGTATCACTTGTTCATCGATTTCAAATTGAATTTTAAAGTGCTTTACAATATATTTTCTCATTAATCAATCTTAAAATAATGTTGCAAGCGTGTGCAAATCATATGAAACTTATGTATGCAGCCACATTTTTCAATCCACAGTTGGAATGGAAACCGAAACATATCGGATATTTGGTCATCGGATGGGCATACCGCGAACACCGCATGTAATCGAATGCGCTATTGAAACGATCACTGTCTCTGTTTGTGTAGAATAACTAAATTATTTATTTTACTTTGACACTTTGTTGCCAGATACTATCAAAATACAATATATGTACTCGTATAACATGTTCATTGATATTAATGCTTTGAGTAACAACATACAAAAATTATCTGACTTCAAGGCACTTTAAAGAGATTAACCAAACGTTTTTTTTACATATAAATTAAAATTTTATTAATACATAAAATAATATGACATTGTATCTCTTTTAAATTGATACTAGCTACGATTCGTATTTCGTAGCTACGTCTCTTACTGTCTACTGATGTGATAGATAATTTTATTTTGGTAGAAAGCTAGATAAACTTGCTACATATACTACGAGCTATACGTAAAAAAAATCGTTACCCTCGAAGTTAAATATATCATTGATAGTAACTTTTAAAATGTCATCTTAACATTTTTGTTTCAAAATTAACATCAAAAGGTCATAAATACTTTGTGTGGTTTAGACTAAACGTACAAAACTTAGGATCATATTTGACTTGATGCAAAGTTTTCTAAGAAACTCACTAGTATTTCTTTCTGCACAGACCAGCGTTAGAGATAAAGTAAGTAATTTATACAAAGGAAGAGCAGTAGTTTGGAGGACGCAACAACTAGCCTCCCCTTCCCCTCACCGCCTCCCCGCGGAGGTTTTTCGTACATAAATCGCGGATACTGCCCTCTGCGGTGCCTAGCTAACTACCACCATTTGTTTGTAGCATCTCTGATTACACACCAACTAACATTAGTCGAAAACAAAACTAAGTATACCGAAGAAAACATATAACATAGCTTTTTTTGGGTAATTACTGTGGGCTTCTGACCACAATAATTAGTTGTTAATGATAATTTGCTGGTATATTAAAAGCTATATGATTAATTATTAAAAAGTAAAGAGTTTGTTTAAACTTTAAAAGTAACTAATCACAAACTCTTAATTACTTCGAACCTGTAGAAATTTCACCATTTTTGATTGGAATTAAGCCGTTTTCAGAGTTCCGTATTTCACGTCTCTTATAGTTTTGTCATGTCAGTCCGTCCGTCCGTCCTCGGCTTACCTTCCAAACGGTTAGTGCTAGAAAGATAAAACTTTGCCTGGATAGATGTATTTACCACGTCGATAAAGTGCTAAAATAAAATCACTAAAAACATTTTATTTTGGGGTACCTCTCCTACACGTAAAGTGGGGATGTTTATTTTTATTTAGGTCCCTGCCAAAATGACTCTACTCTGCCTGATAGAAAGCATAAGTAGACACCAAGAGTGGTGGTCACCATACTCATTACGAATGCAGACAATGCAACAAGGCAGCATGGTGACCCACATCATGGCGGCCTAGTGATACTTCTTACGTTTACACCATACCAAAACCTATTCTATACGTGACCTGGCACGCACTTGCCTAGTTTTTTTTATCGTACAAACTGCCATAAATGCGTATAAAAGTCGTAAATGCGTTGCCGACCTTTAAATGTTGCGACATTGAGCCTTAAGTGATCTCTTTCACTAGGTTAAAACACCATAGGAGTTGCTCCTATGGTGTATTTAACCGTTCAATCAATTTCTTTGGTGAGCTGTGGATCGAGTCACTCCTAGAAGAATTTCAAGATTGTACACAGCTTTCTGGGTGGAGACCATATTATGAATTTTTCGAAAGTTTTCACAGGTACAGCACAATCACAGAAATAAAAACCTTATTTGTGATTGCTATTTTAGTCTTACCTGCAAAAATTTAGAAAAAATTCTCAACTCTATATATAAGAGCGTCTTCCATTGTGTATATCAACGTGAATGAAAATTACAAACATTTGAAATCGTACAAATATCACAACATTTGTATATGGAAGCTGTATTCTCGAAAAATTTACTCATACACACAAAGTTTGAGTATAACAGAAAATAGTGATTAATTAAACACAACCTATCCTTATTTGTAGTGGGAATAAAGTTAACCTTTCTAATCGGCGGCGGCTTCTGCAAATAGCGAGACCGGTGGACGGTTGACTCAGCTCTTGATTCCCCGTGTTGCGAATGCGGCTTGCTCTCGAGCACTGTCTGTCGTTTGAATGTATGCACCCGAATATTAGAACCTAATTGTTTGCATTATTAAATTAATAGCAAATTATTTTCAACAACGTTGACATTTTCAACGGGTTAATAATTGACATGTTTTTAGCTTTAGCCTCTCTCTTTTGTGTAATAATTTGAGGCAATTATTATTATTTTAGTAACAAGTGATCTGAATTTTTTCGTTCGAAAATACGATATATTTTCGGTAATTATTGGTGTTAAATATTAGAATAATCTGAAGTGAAAAGTATTTATAATAGAAAACGTAAAAGACATCGCATTAATTATATAATTAAACTTTATATATGGTGTTGCTTATTTACTTTATATTTATATATTAAGTACTGCTGTTAAAGTCATTTAGAAATGTCTACACTATTAGTATTCAGTCCCTTTATTTTGACTTTTCTTATATATATTTTTTGTAGGACTTAAAGTGAATTATCAATAGAGAATTGTTCAAGAAATATCAACGTTATCTCGATCTCCTTACGACACATTAATATTTATTTGGTGCAGAATTTATCGTAACAAAATTCAATTTAGTCGACGACAGACGAACGTTCTTTATCTATGCACAGAAGGTCCTTTTATTTGATGGGCTCGCAGGGACACTCGTAGTTGTCCCTACCGAGAATAAGAAATTGTAAAAGTGTGGACATTCTCCTAATTTTGTCAATGGCTTGATTGTTGAGGAATTGTTAAGATATTTTTTATTTTGAGCTTCACACTTTAGTTTTATAGGTTACATTTGATATTTTGTGATTGATGATTGGAAACTCATAAATATGAACGTAAATGTAAATTAGGGTTTAGAAGATATTTAGGAATATAATCACTTAGTATTCAGGGTCAAAATAATTGGTTAATTCTAGTGTAAATAGCAAGTAATATTTTGAATTTTAGCTTGTGCATTTTGTGATGAAGCTAAAATTAAAAATTTAAAAACCCCCTACTCAAGCACTTGATCGAATAATCAACGCCAATAATATTTTTGCAGACATTCGGTTATTCTTCCACACTTTCACCCCCATAACTTTTAAACGACTCAACCGATTTTCATGAAACATGTCTAAGAACACTCGCACGTAACTCACCCTTCATTAAAAAAAAAACTAAATTGAAATCGCTTCATCCGTTCGCGAGCTACGGTGCCACAGACAGACAGACAGACAAACAGACAGGCAGACAGACACGTCAAACTTATAACACCCCTCTTTTTGCGTCAGGGGTTAAAAATAAATATAGACGATAAAAATCAGTACTTAGCCTTTTGTAGTTAACATAGTTAACCCAACATAAAATATAATTTTATTGCGTTCACGAATTTAATTTGATACGTCTCGATCTTTTAGTAAATTATTCTATTTGTTTTTTTTTATTCTAGTTTCGTTGTATAACTGAATTATCAACTCAATCCTCCATGTCAATGTATTAAAATTTGTGTCTGTTGTACTAACATTGACAACATAAGTTAATTAACCGGTCAATCATTGAAATTACTTAATTTCCTGACTATATCTAAAATCGTATCTTTAGCAAACCAACGTTGAATATTCATCACATTTAGATAGCAAAGGCCGATAGACCCACATCAGAAAAACATCAAAAATGCATCAGGCGGAAATATCCGTCGACATTGTAGAAACAATATGGCGTCTCACGGGCCACGGTTAGGCTTAACCCATGATCAGAACTGTTTTTCGGATGCTTTGTTTTATTGAACACCTGTAACTCGTTATTGACATTTACATAATTATATACTTACTCTTTTGAAGTCTGTTTAGTGTTTTAATTTTAACTTACAGCGATTAACGACTATGAAGCAAGCGGTTGTAATCATTAGCATATTTCATAGTATATGCATGTCATTAGCTTCTATTTGTTAATGATTGTAAGATGTATAATCATAATACATGCAATGTATATGTAAAAATATACTTTTTTTAGTTGTTATATGTATGTGGTTTCATTTTTGAACAATTTTATTATCATAGCATCAACCATATTATGTATTTAGCGTTGTACCTTCAAGTAAGCATTTCTGTAGCACAGAATATCTCGTTAAATGTCCTTAATCTTCTGGTTTTCTTTTGCTAACTGCTGTACTATAGTATTTTGGATGCTAGTTTTCTTAAAGTAAACTCTCATCGTCCTCTGAACTTCTAATATAACTATTCCTATTAATAGTACTTATGGGATACACTATGTCGGAGTCAGCTTTCAGTATACTGCAACACGGCTGAACTTCGATTATATGCATGAAAAGATTGCCACCAGACCCCATCACTCCAAGGCATAGGTGATTCGATACTTTGTACATGGACTGTCGACCGGCGGCGACGGTTTAAACTTGCTCTCCGAGACAAGAATAGGTAAACTTAACTCTTTATAAAAAAAATGATTATTATGGTTTATGGATTATTGATTTATAAAAATAGTAGCGTTATTAATGTTTTATACTATAAAGTTTTTAGATTATCTTATAAGTAAACAGTAGTGATGATATTGAAATACAACAAAGTTGTGTTAGCAATTTCGGAGTCACTTCCAAAGTCCGCTCCGTTGACCGATAACAACATAATAATTCACCCAAAGAGAACTACTAGTGCGAAATGTTACTTTAATAACTTAGTACGAACTCCTAAATTACAGTACTACGTAATAATTATGATTTAGGGGTTAAATTTATATGTTTTAACTATACAAATAAATAAAACTGAAGTGTATTGTATTTGTAATTTTAAAATAGTCTTTTCACTAAATGCATGTGACAGTATATAAGATACTTCGTTAAAAAATCTATTTTTAAAATTATGTCTGTCTTTTTGTTGCCGTTAATCTCTGTAATGGCTAGACCGATTTTGACGAGACTTTCACTAGCAGATAGATGATGCTATCAAGAGGGACTGCACGGTTGGCCTGGTGGTTTGTGTTTTTCCGAGTGTTTCTTGTATTCGTTTATGTATTTTTGAAAAGCCCCCGCGACACAGGATGTAAATTCCTAATGCGGGAGTTGTCTTACAAAAATGGAAAATAAAAGAAAAAGTGACTTGGAGTACTTATATATTAAAAAAAATTACCAAAAAAAAACGACTTCAAGAACGACCAAATTGAATTGAGTTATTCGTCAATTTGTCGCGCACATATATAATGCAAATTGAAGATTTATATCATTTTCTCATGGATGACATGTCAGAACTGGACCAAATTAAAATGGGGCCACATGGGAAGCACCAGCTTTCAAATAAAAAAGAATCATCAAAATCGGTTCACCCAGTCGAAAGTTATGAAGCAACAAACATAAAAAAAAAAAAAATACAGTTGAATTGAGAACCTCCTCCTTTTTTTGAAGTCGGTTAAAAAAAGTCTAACAAAATGAAAATCAATGAAATGCTCAAAAATATACGACAAACAACAACAAAACCCGTCGGTGATGTCTCTTTGGGTGAATTATATAATAAGTTTTAAATACATCACTTCGTTAATAAAATGTTAAATCTACCTAACGGATACATTTTTCTGTATAAAATTACTAAGGTAAAAAAGGGTAACTGAACTTGGTGCAGTATACTTTTCTTTATTTACACGGTTAGTTAAGTAATAATTTGTAGAGCGTTAGGATTGCAACAGTAAGATTGGACTTATGCAGATTAGACTAAACTTTTAAAGTCGTCACCACAATCTTTCTGCAATTAACATTTATCACAGTTCTTAACATTTATAGGTTTTATGTATAAGAAATAATATTATTGAACTTATTCGTTTTCGTTTATATCTAGACTGAGTTGCAGATAAATAAACATGTTTAATTAGACGAGGCATGGCGGTATATAAATTTACAATGTGCGTGTGGTTGTAATAAAAAATAATATTGACATCTAATGAGATTATTTTATTAAATGTAATGAGATATGCAAAGAAAGTAACGCCTGCCAACATAGGGCTCCCACACATAACTTCGATGCGATGCGGCGTGAATTTCTTGCGGTGCAATTGTGCGAGCTCGCAGATATTTGCGATATGTTGCAAATTCGTAGTTATGTGTGAGAGCCCTTAGGATTAAATTTGTCAGTGTAAAAATCAAACAGCAGCTCTTTTAATGATTAGTTTTAAGTATTTAAAGTTATTACTGTCTGATCACTTGTATACAGTTGATTACATAGATTTATCCATTCGTTTTAAGTGAATCTTAGTGTATTTATAGTAACGTAAGAAAACGTTTAAGAAACTACAAACCGACTACGTAAAACCTTTTGGTAAAATTTATTTAGCCGATATCACCCGGGTCATTATTACCTAATGTTGATACCTCATTCATTAAAATCGAATCAGTAGTTAAGGTGCTACTATGGAACATATAAAAATACATATGCTAGCCAAAACTATTATCCCTCCTTTTGGCTTTGGGGAAAAAAATGCTTATTACTAGTCTTATGTCAGAATGTAGTGTAACTCTGGTCCACAGTAGCATGAATCTTAAGAGCCTTTTCACTTCATTTCATTATGGTTGTCTAGCGCTGTAAAACACTTCAACATTCTAAGTCAATGGCCTACTATTCATACACTATTTTCATAAATCATGGTTTCACAGAAAAGTATTAAAATTTGAATTATAAACATATTATAAATTATAATTAGTTAGGTACTCGTCTTGTACACTTCGATTTAATTAACAATTATTTATGCGACACAATGCACGTCTTGACTAAAGTAATTGCTAATATCATTGGTATTGCATGACGCATCCAAGCATTCAGTTCGTTACAAATGCACTGAGGAGCATTGACACAAATACAAGCACATCAATAGGTAAACGCTGAATGGAAATTAATTTGTCCGTACAGTTGCGGTAGGTAGGGTGGTTGGCAAAAGGCAACCGATGTAAACAAGGCATAACCTAATTTAATAAATAATGTATGGAGGCCAAACATGGAAGTTATCCATGCCGTACCGAGAGGGATCGGGGTAAATTTTCATGATCTTGCGGTTTGTGATACGTGCTTGTTAATATTAGTTTATCAACCCTTTCACCACATTGTGTACAAGATTTAAAGATAGGTAACTGCTTGAGACTATTACTCAAGTGTTTTCCTTATCTAAAGACCCCGACGCGACGTGGGACTTAGGTTAACCCTTATTCCTAATACATACGTAAAGTTGCCAACAAGTTGATCTTCCAATAAAGCAATCGAGGTCTATTCACATAAGGTGAAATATATATGGTCGCTGTTTTATTTAAATATCAATGTGTTATTCTGATGTATAAGCTATATTACCGTAAAGTTTCATCCAAATCCGTTCAGTAGTTTTTGCGTGAAAGAGTAACAAACATCCATCCATCCATCCATACTTATAAACTTTCGCGTTTATAATATTAGTAAGATAAACAAGTACACATATCTAAAACTAATGTCATAGAATAATTTAAGAAGCTGAGTTCACTTCGATCAAATTGAGGGAGTAGAAAATTCCTGAGTCTACTAAATATGACCACTATTAGATTTCGATTTATATATTTCCCCGCTACGTGTAGTAGTTTTAAATTATTGTTCTAATCAATCTTATGTAAACAAATCTTAATATTATTTGATATCTAAATATAACCTATATTGTAGTCTTTATGAAGACAAAGTCATAAAAAATAATTAGATTTTTATCTAAAAATATCGAATCCTGAAACTTCATGTTCGCGTCCCTAAACAAAAATCGTTCTAACCACAAGTATGCTAAGCTTATACGAATCTGTATAAGAAGTAATAATCATTGGGGCGTGCACACGTGTTTCGTAGAGAATGTTTCGAATAGTACACCGCCGTCGGGTACAGAGGGAGGATGATATTGTGTATGCTGCCCCGCGAAGCAATATTGAAAGCAGAAACATGGATACATATTCAAAAGAGAAAATAAAACGGATTCTGTATGATTAAAAATATAAATTTTGTACAGGAGTATTGTGTATGTCATTCACAAAGGTTGAAAAGGTTTCTTTTTAAAAC
Source organism: Diaphora mendica (assembly GCA_949125395.1). NCBI lineage: Eukaryota > Metazoa > Arthropoda > Insecta > Lepidoptera > Erebidae > Diaphora > Diaphora mendica. The sequence goes on along the minus strand of OX421310.1, from coordinate 33,296,212 downwards.
TAGCCCAGGCAGTGCGAATAAATAGCTTCACCTGATTTTGGTTCATTCACATCAGTGATTTCATTCACACGTCGGTCGTGAGCTCTGTAAACTGTATGTTATTATTTAGATCAGATATTTAATCGTATATTGAGTTATGTAATAGAGACAAGAATTTCTTATAATTTTGTGTACGTGTGTACCACTAGGTATTGATATTAAATTTTGCATCTAATACATGCGTCATTGATACGCTAATGCTTGATACTGCAGGCATAAATACTGTACAATAAAATATTTGGTAGGTACTGCCTTCAACACATTTAACTTTTTTTTAAATTTTTACCCGATTTTTAGATATTATTTCTGGGAAGCAAATTGAGGATATCATTTGCGTTAGTAATAATTAAAAAGTTCGTAAAGTGCCGATTATATTTCAGAGGGACAGACGGGTCGTCTTTTCAAACAATATGGTTAAAAACAAGCTTTTGGTGGGTGTCTGTGGTGACCTCTCATTAACTGTGACTGAGCGGTCGTTGTCACGTCGCGGGCTAGGGCTCGGCAATTTGTTTACCCTTAACAAATTTGCTAAAGTGTGTTTTTCATAAAATTAATTTCATTTTCTGTCATTGTGATATCACGTAAATGTTATGTTTTACTTTTGTGTAAAAATAAATTATGTTTTATCTACGTGATCAATAAGTTTGATATCACATTGTACATTATTTTACGTAGTAATTTCTTACCTTGTGTAAATCCGGCTCAATAATATTTTTCACATCATCGGAGATGAAGTAAAAATAGATTAGTACTTGTGATAACTTGTGTAAATTTTATTGACTGCCACGTTGCTATAGTAGTTAGCGTAAGCGACTGCCAATCAAGAGTTTTCGGGTTCGATTCCTAAGTCAGGCCAAAAACTGTTGTTGAATTTTTCTGACAAGAAATTCACCACAAAAAAAAAAAACACCGCCAGCGTTTGTACTCCGAACTGTTATTAACAGTCCGGAGTACAAACGCTGACGGTGTTTCACGCTCGTGCCCCGGAGAGCATGTTAAACCGTCGATTCCGGTTGTCATAAACATCTATGGCAATCGTTATTAGGACGTCAGTGCTATTAGATATACTGACAATTAGTACGACCTTCGAATCAAGTTTCCACTCGGGGATGCACAGGTTTTATTTAGGTAAAACCAGTTGAACCAGTAGTCGACCCAAAATTACCTTGGGAATAATAATAAGCAAATAAAGGCTAAGCAGATGACTGGTGTAAGTATCATAATATATTATTGATTTTTTTATAGAAGAGAATCTTATGCGTACAGGGGGGGTACAGAGATTATCGGACCTCAAAACTTCTTTCCTTGAATTTAAGGGAAGGGAAGAACAGAAGGGATTAACTCAAAAGGGTGACAATGCTCTTGTAAATTTTGAATTGTAAGTAGGTGTCCAAGGATTTTTTTTTAGTGAGGTCTGTTCGACCTCGCAGCTTCTTTTCCCCGTCCAAAGATACGATAGGACCTTGTTAATCTACGTACTATTATTGTCTGTCTATTTGTCCTTTGTGTTTCTCTCTAAGTGTCTCTCGTCGTTCTCATGGTTTTACTAAATTTTTACTACTCTTACAATTTTTTTTCCTATTTAATTATTGATATGTTTTTTTTTTATCTTAATTTTTCTAGTTCCTACTAGTATTCATTTCTAAACGTCTTTTTTCTTACTATTTTGTCTATGGATATGACTTTTAGACTCGGTGTGCTTTATATTCTTCTTTTTATTTCTATTATTTGTTCTGATAATGCAGTTTTCTTTATTGGTTACAATTTCTGTTTTCTATATCTTTTTATATGCCGCTAACTTAATTTTGTGTTTCCTTCTGATGGTGTCCAAGGGTTACGGTAGTCACCTACCATTGAATGATTTGTCCTTTCGGCGGGCTGGAGAGAGAATAAGAATTAAAGACATTATATTTTCGTGCCGATGCTGTAAAACGCACATTTATCTCTATGTTTACATTTCGAATTTATGGCTGTTGCGCTGTATGTGGAGGTCGCCACAATGGCTTTGTTTGAAGGCTCAAATTGCATCATATATATTTAACTATTATGTTTAAAGGCTATGGTGCGGCACCACAACGTTTTGCAATCCTGCATGAAAACTGGTTTATTAGAAACTACTTATAAAGAAAACTAATTTATTGTAATGACTTATATGTATATAAATAACTAGAATTAACGGCTCCGTCCACTTCCCGATCCCTTGGATATTTTTTGTCTATAATCTAAATTAATGATCAAATAAATCATTATTTGATCATTAATTTAAAAGTTTTTCTAAACACTATTCCCTAAATATTTATATTTTTCTTTGATTTAAAATATTTTATAATAAATGGGTTCAATACTAGGATTTTTAAGGAGTTTTGAGTTGTGTAGGTAATCTTTGGTGGTGAAATGTATTAATGAGATTATAATGTTGACCATTAATAGCCATGTTGTGTGGACAAAAAATCCAAATAAATCCCCCATCGATTTAAGCCGGGGATCTAAGGGGGATCTAACGAAAATCTTCCAAATGAATCCCCTAGGGGATTAAAATGGAATTGAAATCCAAAAAGATCTCCTAGGGGATCAGTGTGGATGAAAATTCCACATGGATCCCCCAGGGGATCTAAGCCCCCTGCTTAGATCCCCTGGGGGATCTAAGCAGGGGGACGGATCTAATCCAAGTGGACGGAGCCGAATTAACCTTAAAAATATTAATTGACTCAGTAGCTTTCGCTCCTGTGTCATGACAAATTTAAATAAACGTAGTATTTTTCTATATTTTCCCTCCTTAGAAGTATAATAATTTTTGATAAATTAAAATGAGACGAAACTCAAGCATAACCAATTCATATTTAACTAAATAATCAATTGATTTGCAAACCAGCTCCTTTTAATTCCATTTCAATGAACGGTACGGGTACGGACCTCTTGGGTTAAGACCTCTACAATAAAATTACGATTGAATGAAAATATTAATCCTAAAGCTTGTAAGAAGAAACAAAATATTTTTTGCGAGACCACAGTCGTCATGACAAAATTAAACCAAACCCTTATACGAGTAATGAAGAAGTCATACAACCACAATTAATGGCAAAACCAACCGGAGAAACTGGAATTTCTAACAAACTTTTAATAAGAACGTTGGAAATAACTCTGAATACAACTAAACTCAACTCCTTAACCGCTAGAAAACATACCGCCCTAACGAACAACAATAAATATGAATATTCCTACTAAGATCAAAACATGGGAAATATAGAATACTTTCACTTATATAATAGGTAACAGATGTATGACACGAAACGACATGTTAAAAGACCTTGAAATTATATCTAAGTAGGCATATTTTACTGAGTGGACTCTCCTACCAAACTCTAAGGTGTGCCTTTCTTTTTAGAGCACAGCTTGTAAATAATTTTAAAATTACGTGACTTGAATTCAAGTTCAAGTTTTCACTCAAGTAAGATTACCGAAACCAAAACCCTTCTTCCCATAGCGAAATGGTTTTAAAGAGCGGCAATATCCTCACACATACCTGAAACTCAAGAATCATAATCTTGAATTTTAGGGGTCCATGAGCGACTATAAAACAGTTACTTAACATGAAGTGACTTGTATGCTTATTTCCTCGCTTATATCAAAAAAATACAAGAGAAAAAAAAATGTATTCTTTTTTGAACAAATATGACGCACAGAAATATATTATACTAGCTGACCTACGCAACGTCGTCTGTGTCTCTTTTCGATCATGCTCGGCTCCTATTGGTCCAAGCGGCATGTTAACTATTCTATTATAGGCACGCCAGCATGACACATATAAAAAACGTTTAAATCGGCTAGATAGTTTCGGAGTTCGTCGTAGTTCGTTCGTGAGTAACAACTTGATACGATAATTATTATATAATTAATAATATTAAAAGCAATGCAAATATAAACAAAGCTACCAGAGTCCAGTTTGTATTTCGATCAGTCATAATGCAAAAATCCCTTGATATAAATACGATTGTCTTGTATTCATGTTATCAATTAGCAGTTTCAAGCAGAACGGATTTAGTATTATTACTACTATTGTTAAGTTGTAAGCTGTGAATTGAAAGCATAAGAACCGCATGGAATTACTACGAAAATACAATTTAATAGTAGGTATTGTATTATCTTCAATCACCCAGGCAGTGCACCTTGGTCTCTCGTGAAACAAAAGATCTTTTACTGAACAATATTTTCACCGTAGGAGAACTGCAAACATTTGCTTTGCTTATAAAATACAATACTATATTCTTGTTTCTTTTTATACGATTTTTACTAAGCATACCTCAAACTAAGGGAGCAAACAAGGTAACATTAAATTTATGGTAGAGTGAATTGAGCGTAAAACTCGTAAAAGTGCCTCATATGTCAATACCTTTTGAAATACGGTAATGGAAATACGAAATAAAACAGAAAGCAAAGTATGATTAGTGAGTGCCATATGTCCCATTGCCACAGTTTACTGCCGCACTCCTGCAATATCCATTTCAATACGATATATATTTAAATTTTCAACACCACTGACATTTTTATGTAGAGTTATTGATATTATAAGTATATCTACTTTATAAGACGTTTTCGTTTAAGGAGTGCCACATCAAATTTTAATAAAATGTATTATTTTCTAAACGATCGATAAATAGTTCGATAAATAAATAGATAATTAATTCTAATAAATTTTCTTTTCTACAAATGTGACCGATACAAACTAACGGGTACTACCTATAAGTTACTCGCTCGCTTTGGTCTTAATAGAACAAATTTTATCGCTCAATTTAGTTTTAAGGTCATATTCTTATAAAGCCGCATTACGGGTTTAATTTTATTTACAAATCGAATAGTAGAGAAATCAGTTCTAATCACAAGTGAAAAATCATGAATATCACTATTCATACTTTTACTGTAAACAACAATATAGATTTCCCAAAACAATAGACCTTACTTTTGCAGTGTTTTACATTGAGCAAATGGGTAAGTCCCAAGTTCCAGCCACCGCAAATGTAATCGAATAGGAAATAGGAAATGTCTAGTTATACCTATCCGATATTTCAATCTTTTCACTTGGGAATGAACAGTACTTTATTTGTGGCCTTACTTTTTAACTCCTAAAGAATAAGGTTGATATTCCTTTGACGTTTTTCTTCTTATTTTCAAATATTGAAGTAACTGTCTTGCGACATAAAAAAAACTTCGTTTAAAAAAACCGACTTCAAAAACTGAAAAATATAAAATAACTTAATTTGTATGTGCTACCTAAATTAAGTTATTTTATATTTTTCAGTTTTTGAAGTCGGTTTTTTTAAACGAAGTTTATTTTTTATTTTTCGCTTTTTAGTCTTTCTCAAGTCTCTCATCATCATTTCACCTAAATAACTTGAAAGAATATGACTTAAGGTAACATACAACATACTGTATAGAATAATAAATAAATATTTCGGACATGATGTTTACAGAATATGAAAGCATGCAGACAATTGCCTTAACTTTATTGCAGGCGCTCACGTAAATTTGAGGGTTTCCTTCAATTTCCTTGGGATCCCATCATCAGATCCTGATATGATGGCCATGGGACCACATGGGGAGCATACCCTTTCGAATACAAAAATAATTTTCAAAATCGGTCCACAATTGACGCAGTAATCAATGTACATACATAAAAAAATAAAAAAAAACCGATGAAATTGAGAACCTCCTCCTTTTGGAAGTCGGTTAAAAAGTTTTGTTATTATAGTAAACATCTTGATTTTTAATAATATTAATATTGTTTAATTATTTCGCAAAAGTTACAACTTTCCTTAAAACTAAGATTATAAAAATAATGATGCAGAAAATTAAACAATTAGAACATTGCTGGTTCTCAATCTAAGCAAGGCCTGTGTTCTGAGAACCAGTGTTTCGTTGCTGTCAAGCACAAACCAGAGTCCAGTTTATAAGCACAGCAGTCACAAATCAGAAGAAACAGTCCAAAAACACATCTAAGTCAAGTAGGAATCAGAGAACAAAATAATATCACATCTACCACGGACGAATCACATAAGCAGACTAACAGTAACAAGTTGATACAAAACGCACACAAAACGTTTTATACCCAAACTAATTTCTGCACATTATTTTTCTCACTCACACCTGCTTAAATAGTAAGGTGTCTCGCTCGCACGCACCGCATTAACCTTAAAGGACATTGGTGAGGAACTTTTAGAATTGCTCGCAACTAAGTTATTTTAATATTTTTTTTATAAAACTCTAGATTTTTATACCTCGTTTGTTGATAGCTGATGAAACGCAGATATTTTAAGCATAGCTGCAAAACAGGCACATAATATTTTTTTTTATATCTATCGAAGAAAAATAAACTTTTTTTGTATTTTGTTTAGTTTTAATCATCTTCAAGGACTTATTTATTAATTTTACGTATAATATTGGTCATTAAGGTCATAAAGAATCTTAGTTTACATGTAAAAATCAAATAATAGTCATAATAAGACTTACACATTTCAAAATAACTAAACTGACAGCCGATAATCGGGTATCGTTTCTGAAAAACAATTCAATTCAAATATCTCAAAAACGGTTAGATTTAGGATAGGGTGTTTCATAGTGAAATCAGTCAGAAACAATGTAAACTACACGCCCTTAACGGAAATAGGTCGACTTATCCAGTAACCCTGTATACATATAAGCTGTATAACCGTTATCGTAACTAGGTGTATATGTTTGTCTTATCTAAGCCTGTTATCAATTTGTATTGCTAGTTTGAAAATAGAATGCGGTTCAAAGTATTTCTGTTAGATACTGCGATGGATTGATGGACAGTGACGGAATTAAAATACGGAGTGTCATCACCATTACTTAGGTATCACATGGGTGATGTAAGAGGCGACTAAGGAAGCAAACTACGCAAGGCAACATCACTGCAAAGACAAGGAAAACTTAACACAAGACCTATATGAAACTATGTCCAGCAGTGAACTATTGAAAACTGTTGATAATTAAAAATAAAGAACCGGGACTGTACCCACATTCAAGAGAAAGCGAGTTCTGTGCTTTAATGGTAGCAAAAAAGTGGTACCTACTGTGTTTGGTCCAATCACCAGGCGCTTCGTTCCTTGAAGTAAGAAAACCCTGTAGCCTATACGGCCCATAGATATATACAAGACAATCGCAATTCAAACCAGAAGCCCGGGGCGGATTTGCGAATCCGTACTACACGCCCGGGTTACAACACCTAACTTATATAATTACGCCGCGGTTACAATACACTCGTTTATATATTAAAGCTTATCAAGGCGGTGGCCCAACCATTTCACACCGAAGCTAAATTTCTAGAGAGTTCTATCTATCCCGAACCAAGAGGTGTCGCTAATACTCCCTAACAAGTAACAACGCGATAAACAAACACTCAGTAAATATATGAATTAGCTCACAACATACGAGGTGGCAAAAGCAAAACATACCGTAGCTAAAAAACCTTCAAATCACAATTCCTTTTATCCATTATACCGGCACCGACGCAATTCTAGGTTAGATCCTTTCTTTTGACACTTTGACATAACCTAGTGTTGCCATTAGAATATTATATTTACTATGGTCGGTATCGAACATACTGTTTAAATTTAAATATTCGCTGTAGGGTTTCTTAAATGAGTCGTCCCCGATCATTCGCAATCACTATTTTACTCTCTTCTTAGGTTGCATGGGTTCTGCGTTGCTTGAGTATATTTTATTATAAGTTTTAGGTTCAAGTCTTAGGTTCAATTTCTTAATCACGATCACAGTTATGGAGAGTAAAAATTGGTACATTGAGTATATTCCGTTCGTCTCGTAAAAACTATGTTTAATATATGTATCGCCGTTACCTTTACTTTCACTACTAAAACCCACTACAACGTTGTTATGGGTGACTTCAACGCCAAAGTGGGAGTACAAAATTGCAGCGAATCGGTAATAGGATCCCATGGATTTGGAAGCAGAAATCATAGGGGGCAAATGCTCGTCAACTTTCTCGAACGAGAGGGGTTGTTCTTGATGAATTCGTACGACACGACCTCCGATGCTCCAATACTCTTTCGATCGAAAGAGCGATCGAGCAGAATCGGAGGTCAAAGGTGTTTGTACAATCTCTCGGAAGAAGCCACCTGACGAAGCTGACTACAGCAAGTGGAGAAGTCGTTACTTCCAAGCCGGTCGTCCTTTCGGAAGTGGAACGTTTCTATGGCGGTTTGTACGCTTCGCATGCATCTCGACCTGATCCCGAAAATGAGGACTTTAGAGCCACATTAACACGCCACTACACCAAAGATCTGCCAGAAGTCAGCATTGACGAAATCGAGATGGCTGTTGGACAGCTTAAAAATGGAAAAGCCCCTGGAGAGGACGGCATTACAACAGAACTGTTAAAGGCTGGAGGTAAGCCCGTACTGAGGGAGCTCCAAAAGCTTTTTAACGCTGTCCTGTTCGAAGGGAGAACTCCAGAGGCGTGGAGCAGAAGTGTGGTCATCTTGTTCTTCAAGAAAGGTGACAAGACCAGGTTGAAGAACTATCGACCCATTTCGCTTTTAGCCACGTCTACAAGCTGTTCTCAAGAGTCATAACGAACCGTCTTGCGCGAAGACTCGACGAATTTCAACCACCAGAGCAGGCTGGATTTCGGAGCGGATATGGCACCATAGACCACATCCACACAGTGCGGCAAATTATACAGAAGACAGAGGAGTATAATCAGCCCCTGTGTCTAGCATTCGTGGACTATGAGAAGGCCTTTGACTCGATCGAGATCTGGTCTGTTCTGGAGTCCCTGCAGCGTTGCCAAGTGGATTGGCGATACATCCAAGTGCTGAGATGTCTCTACGAAGCCGCCACCATGTCCGTCCAAGTACAGAATCAGCAAACAAGGCCCATACCATTGCATCGAGGAGTGAGACAAGGAGATGTTATTTCCCCGAAATTGTTCACAAATGCAATGGAGGATCTGTTCAAGACGCTACACTGGAAAGGACGTGGCATAAATATCAATGGCGAATATATCTCTCACTTGCGATTTGCGGACGACATCGTCATTATGGCAGAGACGCTGCAGGACCTACAACAGATGCTGAATGACCTGGCTGACTCTTCTGTGCGCATCGGCCTACGGATGAACTTGGACAAAACCAAGGTCATGTTCAATGAACATGTACTACCGGAACCGATCACAGTACACGGTGATGTTCTCGAAGTTGTTCAAAATTATGTGTACCCCGGGCCGACTTTGCAGATAGGTAGAAACAACTTTGAGGATGAGGTGAACAGGAGAATTCAGCTGGGTTGGGCAGCGTTTGGGAAACTTCGTCGGGTCTTTTCATCGTCGATCCCACAGTGCCTTAAGACGAAAGTCTTCAATCAGTGCGTCTTACCCGTCATGACATACGGAGCCGAAACGTGGACACTTACGGCACGGCTGGTCCACAAGTTCAAAGTCGCTCAGCGTGCTATGGAGAGGGCTATGCTCGGCGTTTCTCTGAGGGATTGCATCAGGAATGAGATAATCCGGCAGAGAACCAAGGTCATCGACATAGCCCAAAGGATTAGCAAGCTGAAGTGGCAGTGGGCTGGCCATATTAGCTGCAGAACTGATTACCGTTGGGGTAAACGGGTTCTTGAGTGGAGACCGCGTCTCGGCAAACGTAGTGTAGGACGTCCACAGGCCAGGTGGAGTGATGATCTGCGCAAGACGGCTGGCACGAGCTGGATGCGAGAAGCCGAGGATCGAACCAAGTGGCGCGCAATTGGAGAGGCCTATGTCCAGCAGTGGACTGCGATAGGCTGATGATGATTACCTTTACTTGAATTATGTGAATGTGTATGCAATTTCAGAGGTGTAGGCGAGTATCTCTTGCACGTTTTGGTACAACCTGGGAAAGGTGTGGTGTGAAAACTATCTGTAAGTGTGCAATTACAGTGGCTCAAAGCGGGCAGCGGCAGCGGGCGGCGAGTCGAGCGGGAAACTGGATGAACACAGTTGCAGCGGGGCGATTGAGCGGTCCCGACGTACCTACCTACATAATAATAGTTCCACAATGAGGGCTAGAGCAGTACGAAGTGACTTTACTGATTACTTTAATAATTATAACAATGAAAATAACTAATAAAAGTGATTTACCATAAGAATCTCTGCTTATTATTTTTATTTCTTCCCATAGCTTTTTAATTATTAGTCGATTCGAATGATTTGAATCACTAGAATTCCACAAAGAGGCCGAGCCAATACGGCACTTATTAAATCTTCACTCGTCAACGGCATGTCAGAAAAAACAGAGCGGGAAACGCAAACTGACTTGCGTCCACCCGCTCCACTCGCGACAAACGCTTGTCCCGCTGCGATTCCCGCTCACCCGCCCCGCCCGCTCTTGGTGCACCTTAAGGGGCGCGTCCCTAAAAACGCGCGAAAAGGCACTTGCAGTTTTACAAAACACAAACAACTCAATTCATATTTGACACTAAAAAAAATATCTCAGTAGTTTAATAAATCAGTCTACCAATCTACCGAGTGACATTTATAAAATAATTCTTTATTTTTGTGAAAAAAAGCCTTAACAAAGATCAAAATCATCGAAATCGACCTTTTTAATTAGCACACTCTGTCCTATTTCGTGCTCTATTTTAAATGTTTTTTTCTTATTTCGCGAGAAAAAAGTATGGAGAAAAGATTTACCGTTTTAGTTTTTTATTAATTCTCACCAAAAAGCCATAATCTAAGGCTAAACATCATTCATTTTTAGCGACAAAAGTTCCATACATTTTAGTACGTAGATATCGTCTCCCGTAAATTGCAATAAATAAGTTTTATCGCGCTCAAAAAATTCAGTGCCCGCCGAATATTCAAGGTGACACCACGTCGGTTTGTAGTTCGCACTGAGCTCCATAATACGTAAATGACAAGATTTGGGGTGGGTTGCCAGTGAGTGTCGAATTGTAACTGTTAATTTGTATTCTTGAATTTAATTTAATTTTTTTTAAAGAATAATTTCAAAGAAAATTTTTAGTATTTTTTATTAACACAGAACTTATTTTTATGTTTTTTTTTAACTTTCTAAGTATGTATATATCTAACTATTTATGTTAAGACGGAATCTTGCAACTAAATTTTGCAGATATCTTCAACCGATTGTATTGAATTTTTGTAGGCATATGTATATAGCGTGACAATGCTATATTATGATGACATGGAGCTGATCTGATGTTGAAGCTGGAAGGTGGTCATAGGAACTTTGTAACGACGGAACCTATCGAGTTTGGAGTCGTTTGATTTGTCTTGACGAGTACTTTGAATACACTTTGACAGACCGAGACACTTTGAGAATTTGTTTTTAAAAAAGTAAAAAAAATTTTTTTTAATGATTTCTGTTAGAATTGAATAACTACTACTGAAATAATGAAAGACCTTAAAATTACCGTTTTATTTTTGACTGCATGGTTGGTCTAGTGGTTTAAGCGGTTGCCTCGCCGCTTCCTACGGTATCAGGTGTTGTGGGTTCAAATCCCACATGGGACAACACTGTGTGATCCACGAATTGTTGTTCTGAGTCTGGGTGTCCATTGTGTCCGTTTCATGTATGTTTGTAAAGTCCCCCGCGACACAGGATTTATTGGATATATACGGAAGTTGTCTTTTTAAAAAAAAAACCGTTGTTTTTTAACCGTCTTAAAAAAAGAAGGAGTTTATATATACTTTGTTGCAATAAAGAATTATAAATTAACTGTATTTTTAATTTTTTACCCTACCACGGCAAAGCCAAAGGAGGGTTATGATTTTGACAGGCTATGTATGTATGTTCATCTGTTCCCTCATAGCTCCTTAACTACTAATTAGAACTGGATAAATGAGGAATCGTTAGAAGTGTCTTGATCGTCCGCTGCTTATAGGCTATATGACGCGTCACTCAATTTAATGTGGCGCCCTCTAGCCGACATAAAGTACTGTATTAAAAAATGAATTTGACATAAATATGCCGTGTTTGGTATCATCGGAAAGGGTGTTACTTGTACATTTCAAATATATATATATATATATAGGTACTATTAGCATTTGCTGGTGACTTTGTTCGTATTTATTCAAATTTTTTTATATTTCTATGTTAGGTATTTAAAATATACTTTGCATATAAATTATTATTATCACTACACCAAAACATTTTAAATAAAAAAAAAGTAAAAACTTAAATTAAAATAGAAACGTACCATAACTCTTAAAAACACGTGACTACGGCTTTTCAAAACTTGTTTCATACTTTTTCAGCGTCGTTTTTTGTCAAAAAGTTAAAAAGTACGTAAGTAAGTAAGATCTATGAAGTAAAATTTAGTCAATATGAGCAATAAAAGCGATCAAAAATTATATTTTTAAGAAACATTATGTTCCAATAATATAACATATATCATACAAATTTTATTTCATAACATAGCATTAAAATCCGTTTATTACTGTAAAAGATCTATGCTGACAGATAGCGCGAGCGACTTAATTTTATACTGTGTAAAAATAAATTATTTGTCCATGAAATGAATTAAAAATGAATAGGTACACTTGAACCCCATTCTCGGCCTTTGACGAGTTACTTAAAGCCCGCGGGCTTTCCGCTATGACTAAGATACATTGCGTGCTTTGTAGGACATTCTAAACATTCTTCAAAGGCGAACAGGTAATGAATATGTAACTAGAAGAAAAAACCGAAGGTAAATTTATTAGTTGCCAGGGTTAGTATGCTACAGTGCCCGATGCGTTTGTGTGCATGTAAAATATGAATGTGGGTGTTCAATCACAAATTCCCACGCTCAAGGACTACAGTCTTAATCAAAAACTAAGTGTTTGCGTTACCCGCGAGCGGATTTCGCTGCCCGCCCCGCTGCCACTGTATTGCACACTAAGAGGCATTCGTTAATATGTGCTAGTGTAAAGTCAGTTTCTTGTGACTGATTATTTCGAAAACACTATTACACCTTAAACTGTTTATATTTCACACACTAAGAACACGTTTAGTTGGGTAATACTATTAAACATAATATATTTAATTTATAATTGTGGTTAATAATTTAATTGGGGTGTTAGGGGTCCGAATAACATCTTACGGGCCCAAGCCAACCTCACCTGCTCGTGGTGCACCTTGCTGGACTACTAACGAGGCTCTGACAACCGTAGTTCCCTTAGGGTTTTGAAGGTCAGACGGCAGTCGCTGAATGTAATACTACAAACATGTCAATTATTAAGGAAATGCAGGATAAAGTTTTGGGTACTACGGCTAGGGCGTCGCTGCTATACGACGCGCAGGCACACCGCCCTAAGCCTGCGATAAGTAGACTAGGGCTACCGTGTCAAGCACGGGCACGGCTAAAGACGCGAGTGCCTAAAACGAAACTCTGCTTTGCCACCTGGAACATAGGTTCTCTAACAGGCCGCTGCCGAGAACTGGCAGACGTGCTGACAAAACGCAGGGTGCACGCTGCATTTCTGCAAGAGACTCGTTGGAAGGGGAATAAGTCACGTGACATCAAACTCAAACTCAAAAATATTTTATTCATATAGGCACTTATTTTACAGGCACTTATGAATAGTCAATATTTAATATTAAAAAATCGAGTGATTCTAGTCGCCAGTTCCAAGTGCAGCCTACCCTTCATGGAGAAGAATCTGGCAATAAACTCCATTGTTGCTCCTTTTAAAAAATAATAATACGGTTTACAATATTTTTTTCACTAAGAGACTTGAATGAGAACGAAGTCGACCAAAGAAAACAAAATAAAAGGTTTGGAGTCATTGCTGCACAGCCATGAGCTAACCAATCATGCGCCGTTCTTACTGATAGCTGCAAGATTTTTACATTGTTATATTGTGACATTGTATTGTTATATTGTGAGGTCCACTTTAGGAAAATAAAATCCAAATAGCACTTTCACTCGCAGTCAAATTTAAAAAGATGTAATATGTCCAAATATAAAATAATCAATAAATGTCACAAATGTAAAATAGAGTAAGACGCATGGATCAGCCATCGACCTATTCAACCATAGTTGAGCTGTGTACTCAGGCCGCACAGCAAATCATCAGGTCAATATCAAAGAAATTAATAATTAATAATAATCATAGTCGACAAGGTGCTCATACAATAACAAGTGCGTATTTAATAAATGGGGAAACATTGTTAGATAAGTACCAAAGTACCATCATGTATTCATTTACATTATACAAGTATGTGTGTATGTTTTCATTTATAAGTTGCAACTAAAACAATCAACAATTTGTATTTAAGAAAAAAAAAAGAAAGATGAAAATTAAGTAGAATTGATACAAAAAACAGATAAAATAAAGGAAAATTTAAACAAGAACAAACTAATTAAGAGAAAAAGGAAATTATTAAAGAAAATTATACAGAAAATAGTTACAAACAAAATCTTAACTTAATTATATGTCGGAATTAGATGTCGTTAGGTTAACGTATACAAACAATTCTTTTATTTTTTATTTTTATTGAATAAGGGGCAAACGAGCAGACGTATCACCTGATGGTAAGTGATTACCGCCGCCCATGGACACCTGCAACACCAGAGGCGTCACAAGTGCGTTGCCGGCCTTTTAAGAAGGGGTACGCTCTTTTCTTGAAGGTTTGAAGGTCGTATTGGTCCGGGAATACCGCAGGCGACAGTTCATTCCACAGTTTTGTTGTGCGAGGCAGAAAGTTCCTAGAGAACCGCACAGTTGTGGACTGCCAACCATCTAAGTGATGGGGATGAAATTGCTGTCGCGTAGGACGATGGCGGAAAGAGGCGGCAGGAATCAGCCCGAACAATTCCTCGGAGCACTCCCCATAGTAAATGCGGTAGAAGATGCAAAGCGAAGCCACATCTCTACGCAGCGCCAAAGAGTCCAGCCGAATTGAAGATTCCTGGCAGTCGACGATTCGAGTCGCTCTCCGTTGAATGCGGTCCAGAGGGAGGAGCTGGTACTGGGGTGCCCCCGCCCAAAGATGAGGACAGTATTCCATATGTGGCCGAACCTGCGCCTTATATAGAAGAAAGCGGTGGGCCGGAGTGAAATACTGTCTCGATCTGTTGAGCACGCCAAGCTTCTTCGAGGCCAATTTGGCCTTATCCTCCAAATGGCCACGGAACTGGACTTCGCTCGATATCTCGACACCAAGTATTCCAATGTTGGCTGAGGCTGATAGGGGAGTGTCTTGAAACCGAGGGCATACGACCCACGGCAGTTTTTTAGCGGTGAACGCGCAAATTTGTGTCTTGGTGGGGTTAAAGTGGACTAAATTGAGTCTACCCCAGTCTGAGACCTTTTCTAAAGACGTCTCAATTTGGGACACAAGTTTGTTTCGACTCTCAATGACGTTTTCCCGAGAAATATTAGCGCGGCCGGTGTAGAGAGCATCGCCTGTACTGTCATCCGCATAGCAATGAATGCCGCTAGTTTGCAGCATGTCATTGATATGCAGGAGGAACAGAGTAGGCGATAGCACACAACCTTGCGGGACACCAGCATTCACAGGTATAGAGTCAGAGTATTCACCGTCGACTACGACCTTTATGCTTCTACCTGCTAAAAAGCTGGTGACCCATTCGCATAGTTTCTCGGGAAGCCCATAGGAAGGGAGCTTCGAAAGAAGCGCTTTGTGCCAGACCCGATCGAAGGCTTTCGCAATGTCCAAACTAACTGCCAAGGCTTCCCCCTTAGTCTCAATCGCCTGTGCCCAGCGATGTGTCAGGTACGCCAGAAGATCACCAGCTGATCGACCCTTACGGAAACCGTATTGCTGGTCACTAAGCAGATGATGATCCTCTAGGTACCGCAGGAGTTGATGATTGATGATGGACTCCATTATTTTCGAGATGAGGGAAGTTATGGCTATCGGCCTGTAGTTAGATGGATTTGAGCGGTCGCCTTTTTTAGGGATCGGGTGGACCAATGCTGCCTTCCATGATGTCGGGACTACGCCAGAAGAGTAGGAGAGCCGAAAAAGACGCGTTAAGACCGGTGCCAACTCAGGAGCGCACATCTTCAACACAATAGGAGGGATTCCATCCGGGCCACTCGACTTATGGATATCAAGGGATAAAAGTGCTAAGCGCACTGAGCGTTGGTGGAACTGGATTTCCAGCATACAGCTCTCGCACCCCGGTATGGTAGGCGGCTCTTGTTCCCCGTCATCCAAGGTCGAGTTGGACGCAAAGTGTTTTGCCAGAAGATCGGCTTTCTCCTTTGCGTCATAGGTCAACGGATTATTTCCTATGTGCAGAGGTGGAAAGGATGGCTTGCAAAAGTTGCCTTCGATAGCCTTGGCAAGAGACCAGAATGCCCGAGTTCCCGAAGGAAGACGCTCAAGCCTCTCGCCAATCCTGGCAATGTGCTCCGACTTCGCCCTTGCAATGTCTCTTTTGAGGGATCTGGAGGCAAAGTTGTACTCCTTTTTCAGAGCGCTGGTATTTTGATCCCGTAGCGCCACCGCGTCAGCCCAGGCTTGGTAAGCCTCCTGCTTTATGCGAGAAGCTTTTCTGGAAGATGGACCAAACCAGGGCCGACATTTGCCACCAATGGGGACCACAGTGGATGGGATGAAGAGCTCCATACCCTGTAGCACAACATTGGCAACAAAATCAGCAGCGGCGTTGGGATTATCCGGCGAGAAGCACAACTGTCTCCAAGGGTAGGACGCAAAGAAGGACCGCATCCCATCCCAATCTGCTGACCTATAGTGCCACACACGACGGCTGCGTGCGACTCGTGATCGCAGCAAGGGTGTGATAGGCACTTTACTCCGGACAAGGCAATGGTCTGAGGAGCCAAGTGGAGCGTTAACGGATACGCGGTAACCGTCCGGATGAGAAGTCAGCAGAAGATCCAACAGTGAAGGATTCTGGTCCTTCACATCTGGGACTCGCGTGGGCGTGGCAACCAGTTGTGTCAGGCCATATGCCAGGGCGAAGTCGTGAACAGATCTCCCCGCATGATCCGTTTTACTGGAATTGAGCCAGTCGGCGTGGTGGGCGTTAAAATCGCCAAGTACGATGATCTCTGTGGAGGGGATCTGCTGCTGCACGAAGTCTGAAGCCATCTGGATGTGCTCAATGAGTCGGTCAGTTTCGGCATCACCACTATGGGACCTATAGAGGCACGCATAGACGCGGGGATGGTCGTCGCTGTCTACACGGAGCCATAAGATGGAGAGGTCCCTACCTTCAAGGTTGCTGAGGTGACGAGAGCTGACATCGTCTCTAACGTACACGCACACTCCGGCCTTAGAGATGAAGGAGTGTTCAAGTCCGTACCCAGGGTAAGTTAGGTAGGAAGTGTCCGCTGGAGACGCTATCTGCGTCTCGGTCAAGAAGAGCAAGGCGGGCTTTGCTGTCTCGAGGTGGTGATGGACAGCGTTAAGGTTGCTATGTAATCCCCTGACATTGCAGAAGTCCACGACCAGCGTGGTAGGGGGTGCCATGGTGTTACTGCTCTTATCCCGAGCATGATTAAGCGTAGTTTTGCCCACAGTGAATTCATACCGGAGTACCAACATGTCAAATTTTATACATTATTCAAAAAAAAAATTTTTTTTTTATCTCAATTTCAAGACAAAGAAGTTAGTGTGTATATAATAACATTAATAACACCTTAAACCCATGACTCTTTGTCGTTCAGATAATCGCCAATCGTATGTTTTACAGTACGCTTGAATTTATCTATAGGAAGGTCAATTACATATGTAGGAATTTTATTATAAAGACGTATACCAAGACCTTCGAACGAGTTGTGTACCTTATGTAAACGATGATAGGTACCAACGAGTTTAGACTTATTTCTTGTATTAATATTGTGTACATCACTGTTTTTCTTATAGTCATTAATGTTTTGCCTAACAAACATAACATTTGCAAATATGTACTGTGATGCAACAGTTAAAATACTTATATCTTTAAACAACTCTCGAAGAGAGACTCTAGCACCTAAATTGTATATTGAGCGGATGGCTCGTTTTTGTAGAATAAAAATCATTTCAATATCAGCCGCCTTGCCCCAGAGTAGTATACCATAGGACATGACGCTGTGAAAGTAGCTAAAATAAACTAGCCTAGCTGTGTCCGTATCAGTGAGCTGACGTATCTTCCATACTGCATAAGCTGCCGAACTAAGTCTACCTGCTAGGCTATCTATTTGGGCTCCCCACTGTAGTTTGCTGTCTAATGTAATTCCCAAGAATACTGTTGAGTCTACAATACTTATGATTTCACTATTTAGAGTTAGATTAGTGCCTAGCTGTTTTACATTTGGCATAGTAAATCTCACACACTTTGTTTTATTTGAGTTAAGTAGGAGATTATTTGTTGTAAACCAAATCAATACATCATTTAGTGCCCTATTCACATCGTCAAAAACTGTTTGCTTACGATCGACTTTAAAAAGAAGTGACGTATTATCAGCAAATAGAACTATATCGCAGATATCTTTTAAATAATATGGTAAATCATTTATATATATGAGAAAAAGTAGAGGACCCAGTATAGAGCCCTGCGGAACGCCCATAGTAACAGGTAGTCCAGAAGACCTCGCACCATTGACATCTACGTGTTGAATTCTATCTTTCAAGTAGGAAACAATTAGTTCCAAAGCAATACCATTAACGCCATAATGCCTAAGTTTAAGAAAAAGCGTGCTATGTTCTACGCAGTCAAAAGCTTTTGAAAGATCGCAAAATACACCTATCGCATCCTGCGAATTCTCCCATGCATTAAATATATGTCTCAAAAGAGTTGCACCAGCATTAATTGTTGAACGACCCTTTGTAAAGCCATATTGTTCTTTGTGAAATAAATTATTTAGATTAAAATGGCTTTCCAGTTGTTGCAAAATGACTTTTTCAAAAATTTTACTAATAGCCGGTAAGATTGAGATTGGCCTAAAGTTGCTTGGTTCAGTTGTACAACCCTTCTTGAATAAAGGTATTACTTTGCTATACTTCATGAGGTTAGGAAAAACACCAGAATCAACACAACTATTGAAAGTTATAGCTAAAAATGGTGCTATATCAATTATAATAGTTTCTATTAATTTAACAGAAATCCCCCATAAGTCCCCTGTTTTTTTAGAATTAAGAGACTTAAATGTTTTCATAATATCTGTAGGGTTTATGTATTCAAATGCAAATAAATTCTTACATTCATTTACGTTGGCCTTTAACAACAGTTCAGACCCGGACGCACAAGAATTCAAGATACTAGTTGTACTAACTGGTATATTTGTGAAAAAGGTATTAAAAGATTCAGCCATGTCTAAGTTGTTTGTTAAAAACCTATTATTAATATTTAATTTTAAATCATTGTCTCGAGGTTTACTACGTCCAGTTTCATTGTTAATAATGGTCCACGTAGCTTTTATTCTATTATTTGAAGACTTAATTTTATCACCTATGCACAAGGACTTCGCCACGCGACACGTCCTCCTAAAAATCATTGAGTAATTTCTAACATAATCATGAAATTTTGGGTCAAAATTACTCTGCCTCAAGGCATACAAACCATAAAGCCTTTCTCTACTTCTATATATTCCTGGCGTCGCCCAATCACAGAACGTCATTTTTGGCCTTTGCATAATTGTTTTTGACTTAAATATACTGTTAAATTCGAATTCTATCATACCGAAGAAGCAGCATTTGAGTCCAATCTAAATTGGAAACCTTATCTTTAATGTTATTACTAAAATTCAATAATCGGTTACTGGTCATGGGCCTGCATATAATTTTGTTTATTATATTTTCTTTTTTACAAGGAAATGTCACAAATTGCCCACAGTGATCAGATGTTAAATCACTTAAAATTGACCTATTTAAATATTCGACATTGCAAAATATGTTATCTAAGCAAGTTGCTGAGTGAGAAGTAATTCTTGTAGGCTCAGAAAAAAAAAATCAAGTCAAATTACTCAAATAGGCTCACTAATCTGATACTTATAGGATCGGTCAGGGTTACAACCTGATTTACACCGGGTCTCCTTGTGGGAGGAATGGTGTAGCAGTAGTGCTGTCTGAAGGGTTTCAGGAAGGTCTTCTCGAAGTCGATAGGCTGAGCGACCGACTCATTCGGGTGAAGTTGTTAATAGAAGGCGCTGTCACTCATCTCATCAGTGCCTATACTCCCCAAGTCGGCTGCCAGGTATCTGAGAAGGAGGCCTTCTGTGACAAGCTTGAGGACGTTCTCCGCTGCATCCCAAACTCGGAATTTGAACGGGCATGTAGGTGCGAACTCAAGGGGGTTAGAGCGTGTTCACGGTGGCTTCGGCTATGGTCGTGCGAACACGGAGGGGGATTCAATCCTCAGCACCTGCACCTTTGTACGACACATTAGAGACTAAAGAGGGCCAAAAATCCATCTTTCGTCTATTAAAGGCTCAGGAGAGGGCGACACAGGATATAACCAAATGTCTCTGTGTCAAAGACTCAAACGGCACTTTGGTTTGCGACGCATTCAGGGTAAAGGAGAGGTGGCATAGCTACTTTAAAGAGTTGCTTAATACGCAACACGCAAATGTATCTCCTCCGAAACTGCCCCCTAATCTTGGACTTGTTGCCCCTATAACACCAGACGAGGTACAACAATGTTTTCGCACTATGAGTAACCGAAAAGCCGTGGGCCCTGACGATATACCGATTAAAGCGTGGAAATCGATGGGTTCTCGTGATGTGATCGCACTTACTGACCTTTTTAACCGCATCCTTACCAGCCGCAAGATGCCCGACTCCTGGAGATTGAGTATCATTACTCCAATCCACAAAGGCAAAGGTAGTGTACAGGACTGTGGAAGCTACCGAGATATTAAGGTCATGTGTCACGCCATGAAGCTCTACGAGCGCGTAATCGACTCAAGGCTCCGGCAAGAGTGCACAGTCTCGGAATGTCAATATGGGTTTCTTCCTGGCTGTGGAACCACAGATCCCATTTTTGCCCTCAGAAGCTAGTCGAGGCCTACAGGGAGAAGAAAAAGCCCTTGTACATGGCTTTTCTTGACTTACAGAAAGCCTTGGACTGCGTACCGCGCCAGGTGATCTGGTGGGCTCTAAAGGTGAAGAATGTGCCTCTAACTTATATTGACAATATTCGAGACATGTACCACAACTCGGAATCCATGGTGAGGACTGCCGTTGGCGATACTCGCCCATTCCCGATCACAGTTGGTGTTCACCAAGGCTCGGCTCTGAGTCCTTTTCTGTTCAGTGTGGTGCTAGACGTTGTTTCGGCGAAAGCTCACGAACCATCCCCGTGGCTTATGATGTACGCTGATGACATTGCGCTGACGGATGAGGACAAACAGAAACTGGAGCATAGGGTGAATCAGTGGAAGGGTGTGCTAGAGAACGGTGGGCTGAAACTAAATGTTGCGAAGACCGAGTACATGGCATGCGGCAGCACGGACCCCGATCCCATAAAGGTAGGAGATGAATTGGTCGTTAAAACAAACAAACGTACCTTGGGTCCGTGTTGCACGAGTCCGGTGAACTCGATCACGACGTCCAAGCCCGAATAAGCGCTGCTTGGCGAGAATTAACCGGCTTTCTCTACGACCGTAGGATACCGGTGAAGCTAAAGGGCCTTGTGTACAAGAGCATCATCCGACCAGTCCTACTATACGGCAGCGAGACCTAGCCTGTCCTCGGAAGACATGTCCAGCAGCTTCACGTGGCGGAGATGAAGATGTTGCGGTGGATGTGTGGCGTTACGCGACTAGAGCGCATACGTAACGAACACATCCGTGGCAGCCTCGGAGTCCGTGACGTAGCAGACAAGCTGCAGGAAAGTCGACTCCGACGGTATGGCCATGTAAGACGCAGGCCGTCCGACTATGTAGGAAATACATGCCTTGACCTCACTGTCCAAGGACCTAGATCACGCGGCAGGCCCAAAAAGCGCTGGCTGGACGTCGTCAAAGCGCACATGGAAGAGAACGATCTCACACCTGAGGATGCCGAAGATCGGGCAAAGTGGAGAAAATTAAGTAGGAGAGCGGACCCCAGCACTAAGCAGGGAAAACGCTAGGCCGAAGAAGAAGATATTTAATTAATAAAATAAGACAAAAAAAATCGATTCGATGTTCACTAGAAAGGCAGCTTGAAAAGACGGTTTTAGCTTTTGTTTTCCATTTAATGAATGAAATGCTGTATCGAGAGTTTATATTTGGCAAACTGTATGCATATTCTAAAATTCACTTAAGTAACCTTTTACGAACAATCGGGATATGTTAGAATAATTAAAAAAGCTATTAGCTGCTCAGTACAACAAAAGTAATGTATTACTTTTTTCTTACCACAAGCAAAGCGTAAATATTTCTAGGGGGAGAGATTGGAAGAGCATGTGATCACGGTTGCAACCGCAACGGTGGTCGTTCTACGCTCAGGTGAGATTAAAAGTCCGTTGCAGTTATTCGCGGTGAACGAGCCTTCAATGCACATGAGCTAACGTTACCTCCTGTTCGCTGTGATTAATACGCTCGCTGTACAAGTACAAGCGAGTGTGCCTTTTACAACAGACGTTGCAACGTTATTTTTAAATTTACATTCACTTGTCTGCATCAAAGTTTGTGGTACTTTGAATTGAATTAATTGTTGAATTATTTTCATTGACAAGTTTAATTAGTCGCTGGGAGCAGCGATTTAATTTAGGATTTTATGTTTCATAATATATTTCATTGTTAGAAATATTTAATGCGTATGTTGACGGGTTAAGAATAGTGTCATCATCACCACTATTTAGTGGGTATCGTAACTAATGAAACAAATTATGCAGGACAAAAGAACTGAAAAAACTGAAACAAACCAACCCGCATTGCCAGCTTGGAAACTAGACTAAAGTGCCTACCACACGCGCAAGTATCACCACAGTTTGCCTGCCTCGTTGGTCTCGCGGTTGGCGTGTGCGACTGCTGATCATGAGGTCTCGGGTTCGATTCCCGGGTCTGACCAAATATTTGTATGATCTACAATTTTTATTTTTTTATTTTTTTTATATTTATGGCCCGCCAAAATGACTCTACTCTGCCTGATGGAAAGCATAAGCAGAATCCAAGAATGGTGGTCACCATACTCACTGCGAATGCAGACAATGCAGTATGGCGACCCACACCATGGTGGCCTAGTGATGCTGCTGCATCTTTTAGTCTAGTCAACAAGTATGAAACTTGTTGACTAGACTATTTGGGCCTCCTATTTGTTTCGGAGTTTGGGTGTTTTCTACGTATAAAGATGAATGATAGTTGTTCAAAATATGTTATCTATTAGCTTTCCAAGATCGAGTTTATTATTTAATATCCACTAAAACTACCCTGAAGAAAAATACTAACATCATGGCTTAACTAGTCAACCTATGCTAACTCGACTGCACGGTTGGCCTAGGGGTTTAAGCGGTCGCCACGTCACTTTCAACTGCACTGAGTGTTTTTGGTTTCAACTCCACACTTTGTGTGATCCATAAAATGTTGTTCTGAGTCTGGGTGTTCTTTGTGTTCGTTTCATGTATGTTTGTAAAAGTCCCCCGCGACACAGGATCTATTCTATATGCGCAATATGTCTGTAAAAAAAATGATTTGTGAATAAGCCTGCTAGTTATTGTCTAGATATTTTACTCCGTAGCAATAATGTTAATATTTATTTCTGCAAACTAAGCATAATGTTATATAGTAATACCGTGGAAAAGCAATTGGTGAAGGTTCTCAAGGTGGCGCTGAGATTTATAGCTGTAGGCTTCTAACCACTAACGACACGGCCGGCACGACCGCGTGGCGGCACCGCCGTGGCTGTGGGCGACCACTGACTGATGCTGAACATTTGTTTCCAACTGATTTACTTTACCAAAGAAATGTACAACTACTCTTATTCTTTACAAATGTATATTAAATCGACTAATTAAAACTTCGAATTAATCTGTTTCCTTTCTATACTAGTATTCTAGCCAATATAATTGCTTTAATACGTTTTCATGCCTAACTTCTTGATCATTCACAATGAAATTTTACATGAGTAATAAACCAGAGATAAGTAGTTACATTTAACGATTTTATTGGTATGGATTATTGTGACTATCCGAAATCTGTATTCACAGTTCTTGAGATACATTTCTGTAAATACACTCATCAAAAGTGTCTAGGGATCAAGCATTTTTATGCGGATTTCTTGAGATTGAGATGTGGCTTTGGCCCTGGCTTGCTTGAGTTGAGCATGCATGGGATATGCTACAGAGAAGAGCTCTGCCGAATATGGAGGGTATCCAGTCGCAAGAAGACCTTTTTTTGTTGTTGCAACGAACATGGGCGGCCATTCCACAGCGTGTTTGGATGAACTCATTTTGAGTATGCCAAACCGATGTTCTTGTGTTGTTAGTGTTCGCGGTAGAAACACGGATTATTAATTGTTTAAGTTACCTAATAAAATTTTAAAGAAAACTGTTATTTCAGTCTTTTTTTCGAACTTTAATGTAAGTGGTTCAAATGTCAAAAATCCCTTTATTAGGAAAATGGCAAATTTCTTTATTAATGCAAAGGTGACTTGGTTTATCGTTACTGTGACAAACGAAAACACTTTATTTGATGAATCTTTAAAGAAAATTTTAATTAATATCAATCAGGAGAAAAGTTATTGCAAGAATATATGTTGATCCCTAGACACATATGTTGATCCCTAGACACTTTTGATGTGTGTATGTAGTCCAAAAGGAAACTTAACTGTTGACAAGATTTACTGAGTTTATTAATCACCACTCCTGTCACGAGCCAAAGCTCTTCATTACCACCACTTAATATACGATTGTATTGGTATAAAATTGGAGTCAGCGTTCACCTCAGACAAAGTTTTCATTAGGAGCGGGCGTAAGTTTGCGGTGAGTGCGCGAGTGGGAACGTTTGGCACGACGCTGATAACACAACAAACAACTTGTTACAAACGTGTTTAGTTTTAGTTATTGCTTGGAGTTCGACGCTTTAACTCATTGCTCTAATAATGAAGAGGGTAGAGGCGGGAGCAGTAATTAAGCTCGGTTTGGTTCTGCGTCGGGCAGGGGCTTCAACTTACGTAATTCGATTTAACTTGTTTATTATAAAAAGTATGATCGCGATTAACAATATCTGAAATAACAACATCTATTCTCAAAAAGAAACTTTGACATTTATTTTGGTTTTACTTCTTACCTAATGTTATCTTATGTTTAGTTTTTAGTATCGAAAACTCAATCCCTAATTCACCAAAAATGTGACGGCTGTTACGGTTTCAAAGGTGGGTAATTACATGTGCATATTGTGCATATAAGCTTATATATTATGTATAGATTGGGCCTGCCAAAATGAAACTACTTTGCCTGATGGAGAGCATGAGCAGAATCCAAGAGTGGTGGTCTCCATACTCATTGCGAATGCTGACACTGCAACAATGCATCATGGTGACCCACACTATGGCGGCCTAGTGATGCTTCTGCATCATTGGGTAGAGAGCATTTTTAATACGACTAATTAATACAGTAATATTTACATCCCCGACCATAGGACAACCTTGAGTAAAAAACTGGGTTGCAACTCTATCCAGTGCCTCACCGCGCACCAACGTAAACAAACTCTAGCGGTAAGCATATGAAGCAAGGTGTTAACAAGCATACAATAATCTGTGACACGAACTACGTTATTGATATTTTCTCACAATCTTTACACCCTGTTACACTAAGACATAAAATCAATTATATTATGTAATCTGTGTGTTAGTTTTCTACTGAAAGGTAAAAAATACTACTATCAAGTTTCAATGAATCAATTTTATTTGTTTCTTATAAAACGATAAACTTTGTTATCGCTTGACTAGAACTTAAAAAGCTGTTTAGCTTCTTCACAGCCACTTTTTTTAGCTTACCACAGAGCATTTTTAATGTGATACGGGGCAAACGAGCAGACGGATCACCTGATGGTAAGCGATTACTGCCACCTTTGGACACCCGCAACACCAGAGGCGTTGCCAGCCTTTTAATACGAATTCTTATTATTACAGCATTCATACGAATTACTGTAATCCCTTTAATTCCTGCAAGCTTATAATATTTTTGTATATGTCCCAAAACTCAAAAGTGAAGATTCACAAGGCCTTGTCAAAGTGATACAAGATACAAAAGATACAATGTAATTACATACGGGCTTGTAGACCAGCCGATAGGAATACCGGCTAGTCTAACAAATTTTGTCTTTTTTCCGTACATTCGTTTGCCGGATTTCAAAGAGATCTGTAAACCTAAATCAAATTGGGAAATTTGTGTCAGCCAAACGTGAGGTAGCCATGGCCTGTACATACATAGCGTTTTAGGTGTACACAAGCACTGTGTATGCGATTCAGATTGCCAATTTTAACGTTGAAAGTTTAATGTATTGATAGTTTTTATACTAGTTTTAAACTATATGTTTACGCGCC
The DNA here is from genome assembly GCA_949125395.1 of Diaphora mendica. NCBI lineage: Eukaryota > Metazoa > Arthropoda > Insecta > Lepidoptera > Erebidae > Diaphora > Diaphora mendica. The sequence continues at coordinate 33,269,711 of OX421310.1, read as the reverse complement.
AGCTTTTTCACATTGACTGCATTCGAATATGCATCTGCAAAATGTGCATGGCTCTTTATGAAGATTTAGTCACATTTATTTATTTAAAACTTAAAAATATATTTGTAATGAGGTACTTGAGCAGAGGGCAGCAAATTATCGCTCTTCAGGCAAGACGCAAGTTCTTCGAGTAGATTCTCTTTCTACAATCACTAACGCCTTTATTCTCTTGTACTTTTGTATAATATTTTGTTTTGACCACGTGACTTAGCGTTGCGATGTCGTCATTCTCATATATTTATTATTGTTCTAATAACGTTTATGTTTGTAGAATGTCAACTTGGCTATATAGACTGAGTTGTATGCATCTACAGGTCATCTATCTACTGTTATGCATAAAAGAGTTTAAGACTTTCACAAAAACAATTTTCGATATTAGACCAAAACAGTATTTGACATAAAAGAAGTAAAATCAAGGGTAATAAAATTATCTGCCATTCCTTATGGTCGAAGAGTCTGTGAAGATCGACTCACACCCATACATTAAAACGAGATAAAAACTAGTTTTTTTTTATTAAAGAGTGATAGTGCAACCTGGTCGAAATATTAGGCATTCCAAAAGTCATTTTCAGATGTAATAATTGTGTATAAAAATGAAGAATGCGAAGTGTAAAAGATAGTACTTGTATATTTATTTTCCATTAAATTACACGTCACATTATTACTGCGTGTGAAAGCAGCAAAATTGTAATAAATGACAGATATTTTGCATGATAATAATTAAATATTAAATTTTGTATCATTTTTTATAAGTGAATCTAATATCTCATTTAATCATGTTGGTAAACTTTTAACTGCAACTGTAGTCAAAAACAGTATAACAATTCCATATTCCAAATAATACGATTTAATGTTTCAGTGGTAATAAAATGTGCAACATTCGATCTAACTCTCTCCAATTAATCTTATACTGAACGTCAATAGCATAAATGACAAATCATACACATGTGAATAAAATTGTAATAAATCCAAAACATTTTACAAATCCCATACATGCTTATAACACAATCGCAATTTGGTACGATTGTAAAGCCTAAAGGAATTCAGCGCGGTGCGGAGCGAGCGTACGTCTTCCTGAGTTCCGGAGCTCAGATAAACCGCTTCCCCTTCCTACAAAAGACGTAGCCAGTAAAATACACGTCTAATGTGCTACTTTTCACCTGATAGTTTGTAAGCAGATGTTGTGTTTATATTTGTGCTACTCTTGATTATTTTTTACGTAAATCGACTAGTTTTATTTGTGTTAAATATCAACTGTAGGCATTTTTAGTGATAGGTATAGATAATAAAAATCTCGTTACAAACCTATCCCACAAACGTCTGATCCCAAATAAGGAGTAGCTTGTGCTATGATAACTAGACTGCTGATACACTACTGATAAAACTACAGCTCCGGGTATGTAGAAATCAAAATCATGGAAATTTACATGATATTCAACATTAACAATAAAACTTGAGAGGTGCAAGGGACATCCGGATGGAACGAAGTTTATACATATATATATCCAGCACTATTAAAAGTCTTTCACGTCAACTGAATGTTAAAAGTGTCGTTACAACTTTTGGTCTTAATTCGTCTAGCCCCCTTTCGCAACGCGCCATAAGGAACTTCGTTCCAATAAGCTTCTACTAAAAATACCAATACACAAACACAATACATGTAAAACGTACACGCGTTTGAAATGTCGTGGATTATTTCAATAAAATTTTCTTTAAGAACGTTTGCCTAGTGCATCGTTTTATTTTCTTATCTCAAGGAAATGTTTCGTTGGTTTTGTCTCCTTTGGACAACAAAGCGCGCGCATCAGACGTTGGTCGACCTTCTGGGAGCGATTTTAAATGAAATACTAGATTCCACCCCTGCTTTAACCGTTTTTAAAGAATCCACCCTACTAAGTGAGAATATATAGTTATTACTCTACTTTCGCTTATATTAAGTTCAAGTCAGAATTCCCTAGTTCTTTTGAGATAATTTCTGCAAGACAGAAGCTATTTTCCTAGTACAGTTGTAGAAAAATATGTCTCATTGTGATTCTTTTTCTTTTTTTTTCTTTTTTATTTAATGAGGGCTTAGTCACGAAGTGATTATTAGGATTATTATTAGGATAGTTTTTCTGAGATAAAATTTTCGATTTCTATGGGTAAATGAGTATACTCGTATTTCGACAAAAAGATACGACCTGTGATTTATTTTTTAAAGTTTTGCTTTGCCCCTAAGTATGACAAATGATATTTTTGATTTTGATTTCATTTTCAATATAAATTAATATCTTAGAGAAAGGAAATGAATTGCTCTCTTACAATAAAAATGTGTATTAGTTATAAATACCTTAGTGTGTTTATAAAAAGGGAAATAAGTTTCCGGCGTATTGGTGGCAACATGTGGTGGCAACTTACGCCATGTTAATCAGTAATACTGATAATATGGTGTAAGTTGCACTTGACTGTACTTGTTCGGGTAATAATATAAGAGCCTGGTTTCACGCATTGAGGAAAGCTAGACGTATAACGAACAAGCTAGGAAGTGTACTAGCAGCTGGTTGGCTATGATCCTAGTTTTACAAAGGTAAATATCAGATTCGTCTGCACTTAGTTCAGGTGGCATACTGATTATAATGTCTACTTTATATATTTTTTTTATTAACTTTAATCTATATTGTGAGTGATGCTTTTAATTTACAGATTCAGGTTGAAAGCTGACAATTCTGAAGTCTGTATGTGTGTTTAGTTATGGAGGATTGCAAGCAAAATCCTGACTCATCTGTACCTGATTTCTATGGTCAAAACACCATATGAATCATAAAACTAATTAGTTCTTCGCCTCTCCACCACAAAATACAAAAGTTAAAACTATAAAACTTGAACAAGAAGCCATTCAATGTTCTGGTTATGAGTCTGGTGTTGGAACGTCCTTCAGGGCTACAGTTGTTTCATTAAGTATCGCCGCTACAAATAGTGGGATAAAAATCTCAACGTGTTAAAATCGTATTTTATTCAATAATCTGCAAAAAAATAATACATGTCTCATTTAAATTTCCATAAAATCGGTGCAGTGGTTTGGCCGTGAAAGATGGACAGACAGACAGAGTTACATTCGCATTTATAATATAAGTATGGATTATAGCGCAGAATAACACATAACTTGCGCAAGAGTTAATCGCATTTATTAATGTTATTTTTCAAGTGTTATCTTTCAAATTATTGCATTCTATAGTTGTATAATTATTAGAGTAAATATTAAGTGGATACCTTTGAAATGAACCAGTCGAATTATCTTGTCTAGTACTGTAATAGAATCCATTAAACGCATCACAAATATTGAAGTTGATCAAGAACATAACTTATGACCTCTGAAGTGGCAAGTAGATATCTTGCCACCAAACTGGTGCGATATTCACCAGCAGATAAATGTAATCTATTGTGTCAAAAACACTAGTTCACCATACACCTTCAATTCTAGTAAAAACTGTCACGACTTCTGAAACTCGTGAAACTTGGGCTACTTACAGCGGCTTTTCACTTTGTCGACAATAAACTCGGTAAAATTGAATTACATACATCAAATAGCAAATAGTAATTGAATTTCAGTTCGAGGAAACTTACAGCACTTCAACAAAGCCACAAGTTTTGGATTAAAAAGTAAGTCACAATTGTAAAATTTGTAATAGCTTTTACTGAACTGGTTTTATTGTGAGTTTATTCAGTGATGGGACATCTTTTATGGAGATAAAATATTTTGGAATTAAAATACAATTTAATTTATTTTAATAGAAGATGGTATTGAAAAGCTATGCATTTACTCGTGGTTTGACTTATGTAAAGATTATTTTTCTATCATTCGGGAATATCGCTGTGGACGAATAGTTCTGCGTTTTATTCCATTCCTCTACTCGTAGCAATGTGTATATAATAAACAAGATGATAAGTAAAAACCTGAAACCATAATAATCTATTTCATTTACATTTTCAAATACCTACTTACTACTTTTTGCAGTGATTATATGAAAGAGAATTTATTTTTTAAGCATTTTTAATTAATATTTTTTTAGGGTAAAGTACTGTAAGTAGTGTCCGGTGAGTTATGAAAACATTATTAACAAATGCTCGTTCGTTTTTGCAAGATTAAGAAATGATAGTTATATTATTACAATAGTGTTTTGTAAGATATTCTGGTGCCAATTACAATAGAACATACAACAGAATACCGTATGGTTTTATCCGGTTGGATTCCAGTATCACCTCATCTGGCTCGCCGAGATGACCTGCGGAGGTTTATACCCTTTTCCGATAAAAAATAAATAATTCTAGAACTATCAAAGAACTGTCTAACCTTTTTAATCACTATACTTGTTATTATTAAAGTTAGCGTGTTCACTTTAAGTATTTTTGTAGTTAGTAAAAATACATTCTACATAAAAAAAATGTTATTGTAATTACGATAATGAATTAAATTATTAATGGATGGTGATACGCTGTTAAAATGAGAAATTATTTTTTAATGTAAAATGTACATGTTGTGATCGATTGAGTCCACCGACCAAAGAGACATAATCAGACAGGAAACAACTTCAAAGGCTTCGGAAAGCTCTCCACGATATGCACATTTATAATATTGAGTAGTCTTGTAGTAGTACGTAAATATTTAAAAGAAGATTTTTATGTTACATTATTCTTTTTTTCAATCTCGGAAACTAAAAAGTCTGCTGTAGTGTCATTTTATGACTTTTACGTGTATCATTGTAGTAATGAAATGGTCTAATAATGTAACTGAAACATCAATACCTCCTGGCTAAGGAGATGCCTATACTATGTCCAGCAGTGGACTGTTGAAGGCTGTTGATGTGATGTGATGTGGATATATTAATCATCCAAAATGTGGAAAAAATACAAAATGCACATAATAATGATAATAGTACGGTTAAGTGAACGTCTTTTACAAGAAATACGAGGAAAGCTAATGATGCTATTTCCTTCAGCTACTACCGCAGTGCAGCTTTACTCCAAATATAATTTTCAAAAGGTGTTCAGCGCCGATAGGTAACACATAAATTTAAACTGCGATAGTAATAGGCTAGTGTTGCTTCGGCTTTGATTTAAGGCTAAAGCGAGCTGGAAATGTAGACGATATCCAATTGCGGATTTACGTAGAAGCTATTTATTTTGTAAGAAAAATGCTTCACGGGACTTTGTAATCAAGTTAATATACTGTAAATGAAACATTTACGATATGACAATACTCGTGTTAGGAACTTACTTTGCCATTTTTACCCAACTACGGCGTAAACAAAATTAATACCAATATTATTGGCAGCCTATGTACGTTTTTTTTTATGGAATAGGGGAAACGAGCTGACGTATTGCCTGATGGTAAGCGATTACACCCGCAACACCAGAAGCGTCACAATTGCGTTGCAGGCCTTTGGGGGATGGGGAAGGGGATGGATTTCTGTGAGGCCATGGTATCACTCCGGTCGAGCCGGCCCATGCATGCCGAAGCGTGGCTCTCCCACGTTCCACCGTAGTGTCTTAACTACTAAACCAATGAGGTGTCAATAGCCTGATTGACATACTCTGTTTAAAATTATCAAAATTTTCGTATTTTTTTTTTTTGTTTTGTAAGCTGTTTCTTGTAAATAGTTATAAATAGGTCAGTAACTGAGTAGTCTAATTCTACTTTTTAATATGTTTCATGTCTTTTAATATCACTTATAATGACTTTAAAACACATTACACGTAGCATGCACTATAGTCATAACTAAAACTAATCTAAAACTTTAATTCAAATTGTTATAGTTTAGTAAAAACAGCTTCATTAAAATTGGAAGATATTATATCAACGACATTATATCCCTTTCTTTAGTTGCGTTCTGAGAATACTTAGAACATATTGACCATAGTCAATAGTCCCTAAAGTTCCTTTTTTTTTAAATTATGTTATTAAACTCTTATACCCATTAAAAGAAGCGATAACCCATGGTAATAAAGTAATCAATAGCACTAATTTGTAATTATATAATTTTTTTATTCATAAGAGTTATAATGTGCTTATAGTGGATGCAATCATAATCTCATTGGAGATTTACCGTGCATCACAAGCCCCTCAAAAAATGACAGACTGTTTTGTATCGGAAAGAGACGCTATGGTTGGATCATTTTTTGTTTTTTTTTTGAAGACCATCCCCATTTCATATCATCTATATTTATTTTTATGATTAATTTTATCACGACGAAGACTTAAGATTTGAAGACTTTAAATACTTGAAATTGGCAGAAATAGCTGATTATCTGGTTGCCATCTCATCAAAAGAAGAATAAGAAGACGCAATGGTTACTCCACTTTGTATTGTGACCCGTGCTGCTCTATGATTTACAATAAACAAGTTAAAAATTACCACAGTCATATAACACAAACACATATCATGTGTAGATGCCAAAAATCCATATAAAAACATACAACGCTCGCTGTTTGTTCTAGCGACTGGATTAATAGACATATTCGACACGTACCCAAAAATTTGAGTAATTTTGGTGAAAAACAATGACTGAGATCTAACCAATCAACAATCTAGAGAGAATTTCAAGATTTAAAATAATGTTTTTCTTGTTTGAATAATTTCTACATATTTCACTTAATAATATGTTTTAGAAGAAATGTTTCATTCATTTCTATTCATTTCATTTATTACTCAATTTTGGTTTGTATGGTATTTATTTAGTCCAGGATTCGGGGTCTATTTTCATCATTAATTCAAGCTAATTTTTCATGAGTAGCTTCATTTTGTTTTTAATGAGATGCCCAACTTTTTGTCCTAAAAAATTCTCGATTGTCTAAACCTATTTTATAGCTCGGTAGATTTTAACCTCTAACACCGTACCTCTAAGATGGGCGTAAGTGGTGTTTTCCACAGCAAACAAATACTCCGTGAAATTAACTGCGCCGCGCCCAGAACGTTTCGGACGCCTTGATTTTACTTTGCAAGGATATAAAGCTTGAAAAGACTTCCTTTTTCTAATATTACTAAGTGGTTTTAATTTTATGTGATATTATAATAGTTGGACAAAAATGTGAGTTACTGTAGTAGGAAATTTACAAACAGGCCAAATTTGTTCCTCATTGGAATAGGATTTAGTTTATTTGTGATGTGTTTCTGTCCTTGAATATCATTCAATATATCTACCGTGACAGGTCAACATAAACACATATTACTCTTTCAATTCACATAATTTTTAACCGACTTCAAAAAAGGAGGAGGTTCTCAATTCGACCGTAATATATGTTTTTTTATATGTGTTCGCGGATAACTTCCTCGTTTATGAACTGATTTTAATTATTCTTTTTTTAATGGAAAGGAGATATCCCAACGGTGGTACCATGATAAGGACACTAAGATCTGATTATGGCATCTAAGAGGAATCGAGTCGAACCTTGAAGTCGGTTTTTTTTTGGTAAAAATTTTATAACAATTTCTTATAACATTTTTAATTATTATTTTTAGATACTATTTACTTTTAATTAACAATATCCAAATATTGCTGTCTAAAATACTAACCGCTTAAAAATGACAGTTCTAAAAACCTTTTAAAACTCTTTTCCAAAAGTAACAAACGAAAGTGCCATGTTTTTATTTTCAAACAGAGATAATCATTGAAAGAGTTTTGTTAACGCCATCTAACGGCGTTAATTTAAACGACAACCATCGAACCATCGTGAAGCGCGCGCTCGCGCGTCGCGACGAACTTCACTCGCATCACACCACTCGCACCATATTACTTACACGAAATACATGTAAAATATTATTATGTTAATTAAACGTATTGGAAAATCAAATTAATAAACGTATATCATTGAAGAGCATCACCACACCAAAAAGGAACCTGGCCTCAACAAGTTTCTTTTTACAGAAACAGTCGGTAAATAATGTGGCCGGTGCAATAAATTAAATCCCCTAGGACTGCTCCGTCTACCGGTTTAATTAACTTTTCACCGCCAATTAAAAAAAATGTAATACGGAAAAGTTTTAAAAAGAAAGTTTCAAAGTTGTACAACCTTCTGAGGTATCAACAGCGAATAACTTTTAATTCGGTATCTGAATAATAATAGGTATTTGAATTGATTGGTTTTGACACTCTTATTTAAAAAAGAATTTCGAATAGTTTAATAATTGCAGAGAATAAGTAAAGGAATAAAGTTATTATTATTTTTACGGGAATTAACGCGATCACTATTTCAAGGTACTACATACCTCTGTTTTGCCTGACGTTTCGACCAGGTTGCACTGGCCGTGGTCACAGGCTGACTGGCTCAGCGGCGCACGCCCTCCGTCGTCGAATCCGTGAAGTCGAAGGTTCTTCATCCACCCGCACATTTTCGATATTATTGATATTTTTGTTTCGCCATGTACCGTCACATACCACACTAACAGGGTCCCTATTCTGTAAGCAAACCGATGTGTTCCTATTCTGGTGTTTATCCGACTGCGCAGAAAAGCGAGGTGGTATGTTTTTTAACACTGGATTCCACGCTGTAGATAATTTAAAACCATCTTCCCGATTGAAAGTTTTATGCTTTTTAATCTCAATCGCTTCACGTACAACTCTTGAATAAAAGTGACGTTCGGTGGAGAGGACTTGCGTGCGGTGAAATTCAATCCAGTGGTTGATGCTTGCATCGAGTGCATGTTCTGCAATCGCCGATTTGCTCGTCTGTCGGTTCTTCACAGCAGCGATATGTTCTTTGACCCTTTCAGCAATAGTCCGTTTCGTTTGGCCTATGTAGGAACTTCCGCAGCTGCAGTCTATTTTATAAACACCCGGAGTTTGTAGTGGCAATATATCCTTCGGTGTGCCGACGATGTTGTGAACCTTTATGCCTGGTGTGTATACTGTCGGAATGGAGTATTTCTTTAACACGGACCCGATCTTATCCGTAACTCCCTTGACATAAGGCATATAGGCTGGTTGCCTGTTCACTTCTGGATACTTGCGTCTTATTTTCGGTTGCTTCCGTCCTCCATTCACTTGATATCCGTTACCTTTGAGTACCTCCTGAACATGTTCTAGCTCCCGTTCTAAATGTTCAGGGTCACAGAGATCGTAAGCTCTGTTCTTGAGTGAAGTCATAACAGATTGCAAGTGCCGGGGGTGATGATGAGACGTGGCGTGTAGGTATCTATCCGTATGAGTAGGCTTACGGTACACACAGTGTGACAAGGACCCATCTGATCTCACGGTTACTTTAACATCCAAGAACGACAACGACCTATCCGTCTCCATTTCATATGTAAACCTTATTTTAGGGTGAATAGAGTTAAGATGTTGTATATATTGATCTACTTCTTGTTTATTTCCTTTAACGATACTGAAGATGTCATCCACGTATCGCTTCCACAGCTTAACAGTATTCGGGCCGAGACTTAGAGCCTTCTCTTCAAAATGTTCCATCCAGATGTTGGCAAGTACTGGGGCTACAGGACTTCCCATCGCGACACCATCAATCTGGAGGTAATGTTGACCTTGGAAAAGAAAATAATTGCCATCTAAACAGTGTTCAAGTAGATCTATATAGTTGAACGGCAGTTCGTTGTCTCTCAGCAGGTCTTTTACGACGTTTAAGCACTCTTTTATTGGAACATTGGTGAAAAGCGACTCCACGTCAAAGCTCACCATGACGTAATCCGGTTCCAACGTGAGATCTTTTATGATTTGTATGAAGTGCCGTGAGTCTTTCACAAAAGCCGGTGTTTTGCCTACAAGTGGTTGCAATACTGATTCCCGTGATCCCACAATCGCGTTAATTCCCGTAAAAATAATAATAATCATATCATGGAACGCGAAAGTTTAAAAGTTAGTAAGGAATAAAGTGACTTAGATTTTTTATATTCGATTTTTTTTTTTTTTTTTATGTTTGGCCCACCAAAATGACTCTACTCTGCCTGATGAAAAACATAAGCAGAATCCAAGAGTGGTGGTCACCATACTCACTGCGAATGCAGACAATGCAGTATGGCGACCCACACTATGGCGGCCTAGTGATGCTGCTGCATCTTTTAGTCCAGTCAACAAGTATGGATCTTGTTGACTAGGCTAATTGGGCCTCCGGTCTCGCACTCACCAACGAAACACGACAGCACTGCTGCTGTCATTTTACGTTGATTTTCTGTGCGAGGGTAGTACCGCCCCGGTCGAGCCGGCCCGTTCGTGCTGAAATCAGCGTGGCTCTACTACCTTGTAAAAAAGATTGTGGCATGTCAGTCATAAGCTAATTGAAACAAATAGTTTTTCCATTAAATTTGTTAATCGGAGCATCTTCTATAAACTGGCTGAGGAACAGGTTAATTCAATACAGGCGGTGTCCTAATCATGGTATTATCATACAACACTACAACAATTATATCACAAAAATTGTCACTTGCACACACAATGAAAAATTAGAAAAATAAATTAATAAATGCTGTAAATGCTGTTAACTCAAAAATGAATCGAATTTAATTCAATCACATCTTGTACCTATAAACCCTTAACAAAAATTATGCCACACCACAGCTTAAAGATTTAATTATGTAAAATTAACGCCCAGAATATATCTCGCTGTTTTAATAACAAAAATGAAAATATTGCGAAAGTGTCAAAAAATGATAAATAAGATAAAATGTCCTGTAATATTGCACCTGGCTGGTAATTTTGACATGGGTCGGATTGCATACATCACCTTGACAGGCCGAGTAAATTTCTGTCGCATGCTTGAATAAATAATCACGTCGTTTATGTCACAAGAATCCATTGAACACACGGACAGGCTTATGAATATTTATGTTATATAACCATCTTTAACATTACACGCCCATGTGGGGAAAGCTTCTCTATAAATTTTATAAGCACATTTACTTAGTTGGGAAATGGCATTATATCACCTAAGTTTAGAAGTACTTCATTTACTTACTAAAAAAAACCTTTTAGATAGGCCAATCAAACACCATGTTTTATATTCATACTAGCTTTTGTTCGCTGTTCCGCCAGCGTGCATGTCGGTTATCGCGGTAAAGAGTAGCCTATATCCTTCTTTAAGAATCAAAGTATCTTCATGCCAAATTTCAATGAAATCTTTGTAGTGATTTAGATGTGAAAGCGTAATAAACAGATAGATAAAGGTACTTTGAAATTTATAATATTACTAGCGGCCCGGCCCGACTTAGCACGGAAGTCTTTAGGTGCTCCCACACAGCAGTTATATAATGTTTTAGAGAATGTTGGATAACATTTGTTGGATAACATTTTTTAACAAATTGTAACGAAAGTTATAAATTGTTACTGATGTTATACAACATCATGTAACATTAAATGCTATGAAATATATTTAGCTTCAATTCCGCGAGACAAATATCCAGGTCTGAAAGCAGGACACAAATCCCACCGTCATGCATACTCACTGGGTGGTGCTTTCAGACCTGGATATTTGTCTCGCGGAATTGAAGCTAAATATATTTCATAGCATTTAATGTCATGGATTTCCGCAAAGTAATGCCTGATTCCATAACTTATCATGTAACATGTTGTAGCAAATGTTCTAAAATTTTATAAAATGTTATCGTGAAAATATAACATTATATAACTGCTGTGTAGCATCTTTTTTAAATTCTCGATTTTTCTCCACTATAAAATGCATGACATGTATTAATTACACATATTAACCTTTCTCTAGAATCATTCTATCTATTACTGAAAACTACACTAAAATCCGATTATTTGCTTAAAAGATCTAAGTAAACAGACAGCAGAAGCGACTTCGTTTTATAATATGTAAAGATTCGTATGGAATGTGGATTGCTATCATATTATAAACCTTATCTTACATAGACTGACACAAGAGCATTCCATTTCCCGAACACGAACTTTAAGCTAAGAAATTAAAAAGCTTTTATTTGTTAGTAAACAATGCGGGATAGTGGCAAACAGAGACGTTTAGGCTAAGGTTTTGTAATATATTAAGTGCTAGCACGCGAGTTCGCAATAAGTCTGCCTCGCCTAGTTCGCCGTTAGATAACAATTATAAATCTTCCTAATACTTCTTACTGTCCACACCGCGCTATTGTATAGCACGTCTGTTTTTATCAAAAAATGTACTTTAAAATAGCGGCAGACGGTTCATAATGCAATACAGTTTTTTAGTCACGTGCAATATTGTACTTCCAATATTTTTAAAGTAGTCCTGATTGTCTATTATTAAATAAGTATGGTGAATTGGTGATGCATATTTCTTTCGTTATTTGCGATGCAATTTTATAATTATGTCACTTAATACAAGTGCAACTAACAGTATGTAGAAAGATATATTGTGGAAACAATGTGATGGTTTCACGGTATAGAGTTCCTTTAGAGAGAAAAAAAAATCTGAGATGTGGCAGTCCAAACCGCCTTCAGAGAGTTTATTGATTCTCGCCCCCAAAGTGATCAATGTACTACCTATGAGAATGGCAAAAGTGCATAGATAACTATGGTATTTACATACTTTGATTAATTAAATATATTTACAAAAAAAAAACGACTTTATATTCCTCCAATACCAGCCGCCAATTTCATATGTAAGCACCTAATATTTGACGTACTTAAATTGGTCATGCATACTATTATTTATATTATATGCATACTACTATTTTAATACTCATACGCATAATGATCTGTAAACTAACACTACGAGTACAAACCGTAAGCAAACAGTCAGGGCCTCATACACAAGGTACTTATAGTTATTTTTTGTTTCATTAAAGCAATTGATTACAAGCTGTGGTTTTGTTTCTTAAATCCTCGTCTTAACATAAGTTTTGATCTTTCATCTACTTATTTCTTTGCAAACAAAAGAAAATCCGGCAAGTAGATCGTTGAACTCGTTTAAAAGCTCAGATAAAGAAGTTTTTAACTCGCAATCTAATTCTTAAGCTGAAGTTAATTGTATTAATTTTATTTTAATCCTCAAGATTGCATTCCTAAAAAGTATTATTGTCGTATTTTGGTTTATTCTAAATAATTAAACAAGCAATACTTTTTTATTAGGTATAATCAACTTCTAAATAGTAATTTGGGAAATAGAGAATATGTTATTTTTCGATATTGAAAAATTTACATAATTATATAACAACCATTTAGAACCGAGTTGAACTTTTTGAAATATTTACAAAGCTATGTAATAAAATAAATGATTTACAGTACAAATTCCTTAAAAACGCTTTTTTACTTCTACTTTTCACCCGCAACACCAGACGCATCACAAGTGCGTTGCCGGCCTTTGGGGATGGGGGAGGGGTTTATAAAATCAACTAAGACTTATATTTGAAATTTTATTTTTAATAAGCTTAAATATTGATTAATGCTTTCATATCGTACACCACCCTTTATCAAAAATTGAAACGGCTTGTTACGCGGCGTCATACGCTGTAATTTTTTGGTTTTACCTAATATATTTGGACTTCAACAAACCAAAAAGGTATTTTTTTTTTTTTTTTTTTTTTTATGTTTGGCCCGCCAAAATGACTCTACTCTGCCTGATGGAAAGCATAAGCAGAATCCAAAGTGCAGTAGCATCACTAGGCCGCCATAGTGTGGGTCGCCATACTGCACTGTCTGCATTCGCAATGAGTATGGTGACCACCACTCTTGGATTCTGCTTATGTTTTCCATCAGGCAGAGCAGAGTCATTTTGGCGGGCCAAACATAAAAAAAAAAAAAAAAAGACTAATTGGGCCTCCGGTCTCGCACTCACCAACGAAACACGACAGCACGAACGCTGTCATTTTACGTTGATTTTCTGTGCGAGGGTAGTACCGCCCCGGTCGAGCCGGCCCGTTCGTGCTGAAATCAGCGTTGCTCTACTACCTTCAATTAAAACCATTAAGAAAACATATGTAAATTAACATATATAGCAAATTAATGCTAATTATTTAAGCTTAAACTAAATAAGCTCAAATATGGGATACCGTTAGCGTTGCATAAACACTCTGCGATATAATAAAAAGCGATATTATATCTCAAAACATGCGTTGCCGTTGTCGTAGACAGGACATCATAAAAGCATCAAGAAGCCATCAGTGTAGTAACAGGTTGCCTCTACAAGTTACATTCTTTACATCTCTACCCGTTTGTATAAGATAAATGGTGTCTTTCGGATGTGTGACGTTGACGCGTCCTGTTTTTTTTTGCATATGTACGTAAGCAGACTCCAGTAGAAAAGAATAGGTTACATGAAATGGTGATATGATGTAGTAGTCTTTGTTGATTACTGGAAACATCAATCACCATCATCAACCACTCATAATGTCCCACTGCTGGGCTCGGATCTCCTCTCAGGCGAGGGTTAAGGCCGTACGTCCCCACGCTGGCCCAGTGCGGGTTGGGGGACTGGCAAAACAATGTTGTGGCAACGTAAATCGTCTGTCGCTATTTACCCTCGGTGATTGTTTCTAATCACCGAATGCAACTGGGCTATAAGTGCCTCTTCGGTGGGATACTATTATTTAAATGTTTGTAAAGATGAATGTTTGGATGTTTATAATTTCATAATGACTAAACGATTGAACGGGTCTTAATTAAATGAATATAGATATATTATTGTTGTTTTGTTTTAAAAAAGACAAACTAAATTATAACTCCCTTACTAAGGATAAACCCCGTGTCCCGGGAGGACTTTACAAACATACATGAAACGGACTCAAAGAACACCCAGACTCAGGACATCAGTTTGTGGATATCACAAAGTGTTTTCGCAGGTGGGTTTTAAGCCATAGAACAATACGGTAGGTATGTGTGGTGTTGATATAACATATAAATAAATAAAATTTCAAAGATGCCAAATAATCATCTACATTGCAAACATGAGTCTCCTTTATTGTACATATTTTGAGAAAAACTTGTCAGTATTGTTGCCTCAGTGAATCTGAATAATTTTATTTCAGAGTACATTTACTTTGCACTAAAATACAAGATATCTGTCTCGTCAGAGCAGAGTGCAGCGGAAGCATTGCCACGATGACTGGACTCCGGAGGCGACGAAGCGACGTTCTTGCACATCGCTGTTTATATCAGTTAAAACGCGACACAGCCTTCATAGAATTTTCTTTACAATGGAAAAGAGTTTTTCCCGTTTATATTCAAATATATATTATGTTTATTAATGGTTTGATATTTTCATTTCACAAGCAAGTGTTTCTACCTTTTTAGTATGAATGGCAAAACTTTATACGATTCAATACGAATGTGTAGGTTGGATATTTCAAAGATGTTAGTGTACTTTTTGAGTGATGAAACATTGGGATGGTTACTTAAGTAAGTAGCATTCAAATGAATTAATGATACTCGTATACGATTGTGTTTTGTGGATGCCCGACTATTTCTGATACGTCGAGAGCTCATTATCAAGTAATTACGACATATTCTTTAACACTTTCTGATCCAAAGTATTCTGTAAACCGTTTTAAGTAGGATATTTTACCGGGAAGTATTCTAATACATAAATTAAAACAAAGCCTAATTCAAATCAATTAAAGCCAATTTCAAATTTGTCTAAGACAACACAAATAATGATACTTGCCTATACAAAAATATGGAAGTAAAGCAACTTGAGCTAAAAATGCAGGTATACTTATTAATTTTAATGATGTAACCAAAATCTTGCTGAACACGCCTCTTATGAAGAGTATGCTTCTTATAATGGTCGCCAAAGTGCAGGTACAAAGTTCACTGACGATAATCATTCGGAGGGCCTCCACTTGAAATGGCACGCAAGATAAACGAGGGTGCCCTCATTTTTTGCAAGACAAGAGTGGAACCGTGGTGGTACGGTAGGAAAACAACCGACATCCTTGTGTTGAAACAATCTAGGTATTTCAACTTAACTGTTAAGTGGCATTTAAGTATTGTTTTATTATAAAGTGGTTTTCTAAAAATCCTTACCTTATATAAAGTCTGATGATCAGCAACCCATCTCGAATAATAGGATGCATTGTTTCTTGAGGAATAGAAAAAAAAAACACTTTTATACAATTAAGGACAATCAGGCAAAAAATATAAGATTTGGTATCATGTGTCACAATTTGTATGTAAAATAATTTAAAAGAAAGCATTACAATATCAGTAACTTTAATTTGCTTTAAAATGAAAATATGGAATTTATAGTTCTAATGTGATTTTAATAAAGTATTTACATGACATACTTGTTTAATATTTACAATGACCGTATAGGTCCGGTAAGAATTTTGATGCTGATGATGATCGGATGATGAATGAACCTAATATAAGTTTTTAATACTTACCTAGGTAATAAAATACTTACAGTCTATGTACTACTTTATCTTCATATCACATCAGTATAGTATATACCTAGTATTGATATGTATGTAAATGTTTGTATTATTTAAGAGATGATTACTTATTGAATTAAGAGATACTAATTTAATAGGACAATTAACAATCGTAATGTGAATAAAATGGAGAAATGCATGCGAATAGTACACGAAATCATTTTTCAACGCTTTATTTCTGCTAACCGTATCTTCTGGCCTCAGAAGTGGGTACATCAAGCCAATATTGAATTATTTATAAACAGACGGTATTGAATAGCGCTGAGGAGTGTTTTGACACCCGCTATTGACTGCATGCTTATGATGAGTTATGGCTTCTGACTGATGGATCCTTTTGTGGCGCATCCGTTGCTATTCTTTATAAATGATTCTTTATATTTCGAGTTTATCTTATCGTAGAATATACAATCACGAATTTTGACGTGACAACGTCTTATAATTCGATGGAGCCAGCAGCACGCACGAAAAAATGATGATGATTCATGCGGCGTTACCTCCCTCTGAGGCGTTCCATTTAAGGCTTGAAGTGCAAGCGAGAGATAGATGCGGCGCTTGCTATACTAAATTAAATTGCTTGACTATATTAAAGGGCCCGAAGTATTAATATAAGTATAAGACCCCTGGTTGACATCATATACACAATACTGTTAGCAGTAAAGACAGGCCTACGAGCCTATACTTGACCTAATACTGCCCTATCCATTTTCCTACTGCATTCTTCATTTCTTAAATAACTTTACTATTCAATAAAATTACAGCTTTCAGTCTTTAAACGCTCAAAGTTCCTTAGTTGAAAGCAATAAGTTTGCATTCAACTAGGTTATTGAAAAAAAAAATAGTTAGCAAATATATTATTTACATGATTATGTTCTTTCAAGAGTATTAGTTATGTTATTAAAATGTTTTTGGCTAATATTTAGGTACTAGTTGTTGCCCGCGGCTCCGCCCGCGTGCATATAGGTTATCGCGGCAAATAGTAGCCTATGTGTTATTCTGATATATAAGCTATATTAATGTAAAGTTTCATCCAAATCCGTTCAGTAGTTTTTGCGTGAAAGAGTAACAAACATCCACCCATCCATCCATCGATACTTACAAACTTTCGCGTTTATATTAATAGTAGGATAAACAAGTGAAAATGTGTTTGTATCCATAACAACATATCCTTTTCTTAAAGCGAATAGGTATCTTATAGTAAAATCCTCCTGTTCAGACAATTTATCTTTTGAAAGCAAAAAAATCTGTTCCTTGTCCCGGTACAAAAGGAATCTAGAAGAAGCGTGTGAATGCAGGCACATGGTTATTCTCGCTTTTTCTTCGGCCGTAAAGGTACGTGCAATTCGCGAAAGAATGTAACATTTAAACCGTACTAGTAATAACTAATTTTCTTGAAAGTTCTTGATATCTCACACAATGAAATATGTTACATTTAAGTCAAAATTGTTTATTGATTTAAGTTAAAATATGTTTATAACTCTAATTAGAAATCATGCGTCCACATTATTAGTTGGGGAATAAATTCTAACGTCGCGTCGTAAGATTTTGTGAACATGAATTTTACGTTTCAATAGTCCATTCACAAGTGCAAGTGCGAGTCAATTGAAAAGGAATCTAAAAGTAAAAAAAAATGTAGTAAAATTAAATGTAGTGTTTACTACATCTTGTTTTTAATATTCTCAAAAAAAAAATTACGCACATAATAATAATAACTTTGAGTAAATTGTGATTGATATTAACCAATCGCAAAATATTAATTTAAGGTTACTGTCAATTGACAGTGAGACTGACATTTACTTCACTAAAATTTCTCTCAATTAAAGGATGACTTTGCTATTTTTGTATGTATGTATTTGGATAACATCTATTTTTAGAGTGACATATTTAATCTTTGTCAATCTTTGACATTTACATCGTCGTTTGACAGAACGAAACTTATTTTAGTGATGTTTGGTTTAAAGAGTTTTTAGAGAACAGAATTAGAATAAATATTTAAATATTAATTTGTAAATGTTTTATGGTTTATGAATCTGTACTATTACTCCGGTTGAGTCTACACCTATGTGTCATTGATATTTTCGAAAATCTATGGAATAATTTATTCAATTCTTATTAAATAAATTTAGCCAATGTTAACTGGCCCATTATTATAAATCTATTGACACCTTATTCATTATTATTATTATAAATAGACTGCCATAAGCATTACCATTCCTTTTGGCTTGATTGAAGTCGGGTAAAAAAGAATACGTAAAAAAGAACGCAAAATTTTTGCATCACACAATGTGTTGTCCCATGCGTGGGTCAAATCCACATCTCTGAGTACTACACCATTCGTGCAGTTATGTTTATACATCCTAAATTAAATATCTATTCTTGTTTTTTTTTAAAGGAAAAAGACCGCACTTAGCATTGGTATATTCTGTATCTCACGGAACTCTCCAAACATATAAGAAACGGCCATAAAGAACAAACAGACTCAGAACAAAAATTTGTGAATCACCCAAAGTCGTGTCCCATGTGTGGTTCAAATCCACAACACCCAGTGCAGTACCGAGTACACTACACTATATGTACGCTACCTGTGTGATTTAGAAACTCAAATTAGGTCAGTGAAAAAAACTCTAGTAATAATTCAAAGAAGTTATTTTAACGTGTAAATAACATGTAAAATGCATGTAACAAAAATATACCCACCTGTTAACAACATTACTTGAGTCGTCAAGGGAATGTTAAGTGCAATTTATTACATATGTGTTCACATAAACTGTTCATTACCGACATGCTACTAGCCCCAGTACAAAGCAACAACACCTCTGAAGCTCTGTTATATAAACATTTGGTTGCTTTAGAAATGAAGCGCTACATTTCATTTTGATATGTGACTCCATGATGGTTCATAGCTATTCATAAGTAAAAATACAGACGAACCAGTGCTATGATCGGAGTGACCACAAAATTCAATTACGTGGCAGACAAAATAAAAATGTCCCGGCCAGCACCGTATCGTTGATTTGTTTTCACTTTGTTGCTTCCCTTTCCACCTACACACAACACATATTGTCACCAGACAACTTAGACCTTCCTCATTCAAAGTCCTTTAACAGTTTCGGTTAAAATGGGTAATGAATCTGGGGTCGGGTAGTCTGGTCATATGAAAGCCCGATGGCACCCCGACAGGAGATATGACACTTTTGTTCCGATTTCATGAAGTTTAATTAAACATCTCCCACGAGAAGTTATTTCGTGATACAATTTGATTGGTAGCAGTTGATTGACTTGAGGAAATTAGGTGAACTAATAATGTTTATGATATTAAGCTCCATCTTAAGGTTTAAATTACTTTCTACATTTTTGTTTTCCATAAATGAATACAGTAATGCAGCCTCTCTAGAAGTAGTAAATCTGGTACCGATAAGTATTGTCATCTTAACTCAAACTTCGTGATGTCACAATCATGATTCAACTTGGATGTGATGAACTTAAAAAGTACAGCACTTTTTCTTTGTGTTCTGGAAACCCTAATAATCGTTTATTGAAATACTGATTCAAATAATATGAAATCAAAGATCACAATTTAAGCTTCTCCTGTTCAATACAACTATAAGTTAAAGGAAAATGCTCTCCTGAATTTTGTAGTGGATAGAAGGGTACGCCCGACGCTCTGCGATTGTATTGTGAAATAAGTCTCGAAAATAATAGCGGACTACTTCTGCCAAATAATATACTCATAGTGTTTATTTTACTAATTCATTATATATTTTTAAATTAATTTAATGATTTTAAAAATATATTTTGATTATTTTATATTATTTCATTTGTCATCTAATATAGTATTTTAGAAATTACTTGATTTCAAAGAATAGCCAAGATAGAGTCATACTTTTAATTACATGAATAAAATTCGTCATAATTTCGTCCACATTAGTTGCATATTTCAATAAATGTAATATAAATCTAAAATGCTGTCTTCATTCTTAAACTAATCCGAAAAACTTAAAAATAAACACAAATATGTATTATTTTTAAAATTTACCACTTTACTTAAACTTAAGCGCCCATACTTAAATTTGAAAAATAAAACGCAAGACAATCTCAAATCGCAAGGTACTCTAACTTAATCCACCTACAACGCTTCAAAAGAAAATGAATTAATTCTATTTTACACAAGAGTGCTTTAAAATAAGGATCCGCTTTCTTGCAGTAGAAGAAATACCCCGTGAAATTAACTTCTGGATTCAGTTCACACTGGACACCTCTCAGGTACGAAAGACAAATGGCCGGAGAGGGTACAAGTGTATCGCTATGTTACTTTCATAATAAAGTTTGAAAATACATTTTCATATTTATTTACTACAAGTTAGTTCAAGTTTTAAATCGTGTAATAACTTTTGAAACTAATTATTATGTCAGGCTTATCTTTAGTATTTACGATGTTTTTTTGTTCTAAAACAGTGAAGTGTTTAGGATACTATTGGGCAAATTGCAAAACTAATATTTCTAATGAGACTACGATAAGCCTAAGATGAAATTACAATCTATGACTTTGATTTTTCGTTCATCTGAGACGACAAACAATTACACGGTCTGGCGGGAGGTAAGTGGTTTCCTGTGCCAAAATCACTCGGAAAAAAGTGGTGTAACTTGTGTTTACAACTTAGCAACACAATTAGTATGCTGTGTACTGACAACTGTTAGTTTGGTTCTTATTTCGAAAACTGATGTTTTCAGTCCATGAAAAGTTATTTCTTATTTTTTTTATTCAATCAATTATTTTACTTATTCTACTTGTAATATAACTATTTTATTTCTACTTTCTTACTGCTACCATTTCACTGCAGCTAATACGAGAGTTTAAGTTGATACATTTGATTATTAGAAGGTATAAAGCAAGCAAGTGTGATTAACAACGTTAAAGAAACTAAGAATTTGCAATTTAAGCTACGAAGTGTGTTTTATTAGGCATTTATAAACGTACGCGACGTGATTTACGGTATACAGTAACGCTCTTTATTAAAACTCAATAAACGTGATGCATTAATAAGGTTCTACGCATACAAGGCAAGTAGTTGTGACCTTTTTAGTGTTACGTGCCAAAGGCAAAAAACGGAACTTATAGATTCGACATGTCTGTCTGTTTGTCTGTCCGTCTGTCTGTCCGTCCGTATGTCACAGCCACTTTTTTCCGAAACTATAAGAACTATAATGTTGAAACTTGATAAGTAGATTTATTCTGTAAAGCGCATTAAGATTTTCACACAAAAATAGAAAAAAAAAGAAATTTTGGGGTTCCCCATACTTAGAACTGAAACACAAAATTAATTTTTTCATTAAACCCATACGTGTATCTATGGATAGGTATTCAAAAATGATATTGAGGTTTCTAATATCATTTTTTTCTAAACTGAATAGTTTGCGCGAGAGACACTTCCAAAGTGGTAAAATGTGTGTCTCCCCCCTGTAACTTCTAAAATCAGAGAATTATAAAACCAAAAAAATATATGATGTACATTACCATGCAAACTTTCACCGAAAATTGGTTTGAACGAAATCTAGTAAGTAGTTTTTTTTTACGTCATAAATCGTAAACTGCAATTTACCTTTCATTCAATGAACACAAAAAAATATATATATACATATTATGTTACTTGCTGCTACGGAATACTTCATGGGTGAGTCCGACTCGCACTTGGCCGCTTTTTTTATTATTAGTGTTATTAACACTCAAATGTCTCACTATCCTAAGTGACATGAGGCTGTACTTTCTTCACGTGAATACTTTACGTTGTCGTGGGGCGTTCATAAAAAAGACAATTTCCCTTATTGCCGCAATCTGGAACACATGTTCCTCGCAGGGTTATGTCTGCAGCCCTCATAAACGACAAAGTAAACCATAATTTATTGCACAAATTTAGGGTCAAACACATGACTCATAAATTGCTTTAGTATATTATTTGTGAAAACTACCCGCTAACTAATGGTACCGTATTAACTTAATGTTGTGGCCACTGTTTATTTTCCACTCTAAAATGTATGTGAGCCAATAATTAACGGTGCATGTTTGTATTGCCACATTGTATTATAATGTTCTTAATAAAAAAAACCGACTTCAAAAACTAAAAAGTATAAAATAACTTCATAAAGATTTAGTTAAATACACCTCATATGCAAACCTTTAATATTGATTAAACACTATTATTTTTATGTGCTACCTATGCATAGGTTTGAAATCGGTGCCAAGCCAAATGTAATAGTTGGTACCACGCTCGCTATATTTCGAGACGAACGTCAACGACGTCACCGACGCTTCGGTTGTTTTATTCTACGCGGAGAGCAGCTATCCCGCTCAAAGTCACGCGCGGCGAGTGCGGGACCTACTATTACATTTTGGCTTGGCACCGACTTAAAACCTATGAATAGGTAGCACATACAAATAATAGTGTTTCATCAATATTAAAGATTTGCATATGAGGTGTATTTAATTAAATCTTTATTAAGTTATTTTATACTTTTTAGTTTTTGAAGTCGGTTTTATTAAACGATTTTTTTTTTGCTTTTTAGGTCTTTCTCAAGTCTCTCATCATCATTTCACCTAAATAACTTGAAAGAATACGACTAAAGGTAACATACATACACATGACATTTAAAGATTTATCTTTCAACTCCTAACCGTTCAGGAGTTTTATCTTCCATCATCAGCTCATCATCATGAACTGATGACTATCAAATGTAAATACTGTAATAGCTAGAAAATATATGAAAAACATAGTACGTGACTAACAAATTTGAGGGTTGCCTTCGATTTCCTTGGGATCCCATCCTGATATGGTGGCAATGAGACCACATAAGGAGTATACCCTTTCGAATACAAAAAGAATTTTCAAAGTCGGTCCACAATTGAAGGAGTAATCAGTGTATATACATCAAAAAAAAAAGTACCGATGAAATTAAGAACCTCCTCCTTTTTGAAGTCGGTTAAAAAGTGAATTTAATCAATGACGTATTTCAATGAATTCAGGCCAGAATTCAAATTTGATTTTTATTTCCAAAAAAGGTCTCTTTAACCGACTTCCAAAAGGAAGAGGTTCTCAATTTCATCGTTTTTTTTATATCACTGATTACTCCGTTAATTTTGGACCGATTATGAAAATTCTTTTTACCATAAATATAATTTTAACACGAACTCTTGGAATGAAAACAGCTGTCAACAGTAAATATTTTGCGGAAAGTGTTGGAAAATGTTACTAATACAATTCTCTGTTACTAAAAATGGAAGTTTGCAAGTAGTTCTATTCACTACTAGCTGTTGCCCGCGGCGCCGCTCGCGTATATGTCGGTTATCACTGCAAATAGTAGCCTATGTACTGATGTTAATCTGATGTTATATATATACAACAGCTATATTACTGTGAAGTTTCATCCAAATCAGTTCAGTAGTTTTTGTGTGAAAGAGTAACAAACATCCATCCGTACTTACAAACTTTCGCGTTTATAATATTAATAGGATAAAATTAAACTTGAATTGCTTAACAACTGCTAAGTACTACATTGACATCATATTTGCATACGCACATCCGAAACGATATTCCTCAACCTGATTGTTTAGAAATTGCAGCAAACCCCTACATGTCATGATTGGTAAGGTTATAAAAGTTCTTAGTAAATGAGGATACACCTGATAACATTCTCATAGTACTACATTGAGAACCAAATGCAACAGCCTACAATAAATAGGCCGTGAGGCTCGCTTCCCTTACCAAATACTCAAATTCAATTGACCTACAAGACATCCTTAAACCTTGTCTTGTTACTGTCACATTAAGATGAGTTAGGGCGGCAGAACCCAATTAAATGATATCTTATAATTAAGTTGTTTCAGTGTAGGTATTAGTTTTGAAACAGGACAAATTTATAATTTTGAAACATTCGTGGTATTTTTTAAATTTCGTAAATTTCTGAAAATTAGTGACAAAAGTTCCTAATGTAAACCTGTGGAAAATAAAATTATTGGATTGAAAATTTAATTCCAATTTTCTTGTAAAATGTGTTTTAGTATCCGTTTCCTGCAGAATTCAATCTAACTGTAAAATAATATAATGATTATATTATACGTCG
Source organism: Diaphora mendica (assembly GCA_949125395.1). Lineage (NCBI taxonomy): Eukaryota > Metazoa > Arthropoda > Insecta > Lepidoptera > Erebidae > Diaphora > Diaphora mendica. The sequence goes on along the minus strand of OX421310.1, from coordinate 33,245,214 downwards.
TTAATGGAAAATTATCTAATACATATTATTGTATAAATATATAATTAGGTCAAATATACATTAACTTTACTGTAAATTATTTATTTAACTTTTGTACTAACGCCCAACATGAAAAAAGTAGGTACCGCTTTGAAAAATACTGAGTGAACTTTTGAAAGTTGAAACATGGCTCTTCTTTTATTCATAGTCTGACATGTGGCGTTCTCCCTGTTGTGTACAGGCTTTATTCCTTAACAAAATAAACAACATTTACTAGGAGTTAGGTCCTTTGAGAGGCTACCCTGTGCTTATGTTTTATGAATGAGCTTTTATGCACTTACGTGAATTCGTTTGTTTTTATTGGAGACTCTTTGAATGACGTAAGAAAATGTATACAGTACTGCTCAAAATCACCGTAGATAGTAGAGCAGACATAAATATATAACAATCAGTTGGACACATATATCAAACGACTATATTATTCTCATACAGATTCTTAGAACATTTTAAGATTTCCCCCACCACTACGTGTAGGCTGTTCCCTTTATCGTGAAAAACTATACCTATCTCTGTCGCGCAAGGAAAAATTTCACGCATTTTCTAACGTGCCGCATGGTTTTCATACTTTTACAGTAACACAATATTACACTTTACTGCAAGACCTTAAGACCTTTTATGCGGTAGCTTGAACTCTCTCACTACGGACCTTTTCAAACTACGTTATAAATCTTTACGTTTGTGATTCACTCCAAAGGACTTAAGCTGCTATTTTTTTAAGTAATTTATACTCTGTGTAGGCATCTTAGTATACAAATTAAAATGTAAGCTTACTGTACTTGGGACCTTTAGGATATAACAACATCAACGCAAAACTTGTAATGTAGACAAGTGGCTATGTATAGGCTGTTCTGAAACAAGCCTTCAGTCGCACCGCGCACATGCTCGCGAGAACACGGACTCAAAGCTCACTCCTCGCGCGAAATGGCGGGAACTTTGCGTCAACTTTCGTATTGTAGTACGCAGTAACATATCTTTAAAAACTATTGAAAATAAGTGAGTTTTTAAACATTTAGTAAAAACTTGAGTTCTTACGTTGAAAGTGTTAGAAGATTGTCTAAGAATATCAAGATTCGTGAAATTTACAAGTATGTATTACTTTAATATAAATAACAAAATGCATTCCATAAGTTTTCTTTTGTAAATAGATAAATTTTAATTTTTACGAATGTTGACTGTGAATTAAACAAGATCTGAATCATGGATCATTACTGAATTATAAGTTCTACATATCATCTGAAAAATGTGATGGTCTATGTTCTGAAATAATAGCAATAGTTAGTTATAAATGTAATGTAGTTATAAATAATAATAACATGTAGGTATGTAAAACAGTTGTATTACATGTTTTGTACAATTTACAATTGTATTTTATTTTACTATTTATAAATCTGAAAATTTGTTCCTAATGAAAATAGCTTAAAATACCGATAGGTAACCTACTTCGAAAATTACAAGAATAATTGATTAATTCAGGTTAAGATCGCCTAAAACGCTAACAAAATAAATGCTTCTTATTCAAAAATTTGGGGGTCCATTTTTTTATGTAATAAAATTCATTATTATACTATAATTAGTGCTTATATTTTAAAATTTATGAGACATCAATTATACTGGAAATTTGAGAGGTATTACATAAAGTTTTGAAAGTTTTTCTCTGACTGCAACGACGCGACGGTGTGACTTAAATATTATCAACGAGCATTACTAAGTTAGAACATAATTAAATTAACGAGACTAGAAGTTTTTGATTATAAATAAATATTTTTTTCGGACATCTAACACACAACACCATCTAGTCCCAAGCTAAGCAGAGCTTGTGTTATGGGTACTAGACAACTGATACAAATACATATATACTTCTTTTTTTTTTGTAAATACATACATATTATACATAGAAAACACCCAAACTCCGAAACAAATATTTGTAGATCATACAAACATTTGGTCCGACCCGGGAATCGAACCCGAGACCTCATGATCAGCAGTCGCACACGCCAACCGCGAGACCAACGAGGCAGTCAAATTATTATTATATAAATATATAAATATATATAATATATTTGATTAAATATAGTAAGGTAATGCTATCGTACTATATTTAAATTAGACCGGATCAATCACAGGAGATGCCAATAGGATTCTGAGAATATCAACTATACCTAAAGAAATCGAGTAACGCAAAGACGCGACTTCCTCTCCTTTTTGATGTCTTAAAATATCCGAGTGTTATTTAGAAAAAAAAAACACCAAGCACTTGACTACTTACTTATCAGTAATGGTCTGAATGTTCCTATGACTTCTTTATTGAGTTTACGCTTACTTTTACGGTTACTCACAACATAATTATAATGTTAGTGTCTAGCTTAAGTAACTATTTTCGTAAACTATTTGTGTTTTTGATCACTTCTAAAATTAAATTGAATTCTTACTACAGAATTAGGTTCTTTGCATCTGGAGGATTTAAATCTAACTAAACTTCTGCCTTCAATTCTATTTCCGATTTATTTGATTTCTTGAATATTGATGAGCAAGTATCGCAATGATATCTAAATGGCAGGAGCTTGATGCGAGAAGCCAAGGATTGAACCAAGTGGCGTGCAATTGAATAGGCCTATGTCCAGCAGTGGACTGTGATAGGCTGATGATGATATCGAAAATACTTAGTACAACAGTACGATATGGCAATGTAGTACTTATTAATGTATCTTGTACATATGTGTAGCAATAGGATTTTAGTATAATTATTTTCATTTATTTTTTTACCTAGGCATTGTGTTGTTTCTCTGTTTTGTCTATTTTATTCCTACCCAGGCCATCATGCTAAGGTCATCAAATCATTCTTAATACATCAAAATATGGGAACAGATTAATTCTTTGACTATCCAACATTTATTTGACCTGTATAACCAATTCCATAGCTATCCCATATCTTAAAAAACGAACTCGAAAACTTATACCGTACTTATACGACCAAACTTATCAATTCATCAGACACAATCTTTAATAGCCAACTGCTGGACATAGGGATTTCCTTTTAACTTTCAATGAGATTTATATTACGTAGTAGAGAAGATTAATACATAGAGTATCTTCTTTTGTAAAAATAGGTAACAGATTTCAAGGTTTCTTGTGTAGGTTTTTAAGCTTTTTGTTTTGCAGGCAACTATTTATACGTTGCACTATCCACACATTTATGTAGTACTAGTTGTTGCCCACGGCTCCGCCCGCGTGTATGTCCGTTATCGCTGCAAATAGTAGCTATATATAGCTACAAATAGTAGCCTATGTGTTATTCTGATGTATAAGCTAAATTACTGTAAAGTTTCATCCAAATCCGTTCAGTGGTTTTTGCGTGAAAGAGTAACAAACATCCATCCATCCATACGTACAAACTTTCGCGTTTATTATATTTGTATAGATAGATAGTAGTGCATAAGTAAGTAAACATTAAATATTAGTAACAATCAAAGTCGAGATGTTTCGTTATAACCGCAATAACTAAATAATTAGAATTAACAAATTAATCACCCGCAACCCAGAGCTCGATGAATACTTACTAATATTACCGGGGCGTAAGGTTAACCGAAGTATTATTAATATTATATTAAGGTAGGTAGCTTAAAGTTTATTATGCGTAATTGTTATACTTAAATTCTTAACACAAAATATTTTTTTTTAAGATTTTTAATGTTTAAGTCAGTAAACAGATAGCTTGACCCTTTTGACTAAAATTAGGGAGCACAGATAGATTGTATCCAGAATTTGTGCATTAGCAAGCTGATATAGAGATGCACATGCGTGGGTGTACATGAGAGAAAGTACAATTCATTTTATTCGTTCTAGATTAATTGATATTAATACTTAATCTGAAGTTTAATAAGATGTTATATTAATAACATTAAGAAGAGCAATTTAGCTTCATATGAAATTATAATTTATCAATTAGGTATAAATGTTTTCTTATACGTATCGTATAAATTCGAATATTACATGCATAAGTTAATTCATCATTATATAGTAATTAAAGTTTCATTAATATCAGTCTACAAAATAATATTTAATGTGACTTGTTCCTATTTCATAAACACACGTTTATCATTATATTTATGATACATATGAACACATTAAAATTGATTGCAATGTAGCAATATATTTTAGAAATGCTTAAACAAACAAACTCTGTAGGTAACTAATCGAAACCGTTAATCAAGTGAAATCACAAAATGAGGTAACCGTAAATTTAAACAAAATAGTACTAGCAAAATTGTCTGTGGAAATAATATTCGGACAAATGAAAATTCCGTCCGATGCATTCGGGATCGCGAACGGCGCACGGAGGTTTTAATTCCCTTGACTGTTGCGAATCGGCGCATGTTTTTTCATTAAAACGCATTCAATACGACGACGACATGGCTTTGAAAAAGCGGACCTTTTCAAAAAATATTTTCCTGACATTCTACTTTGCAATGCGCTCGTTTCATTCACAGCCTTTTTGTAAAGAATTAAAAATCTACGGTTTTTAATGTTTCTTCTGCGACGGATTCTACATAAGAGTAATCCAATAAAGGATATAATTATGATACAAGATACATTTTTTAATTTCAGAGTTACTTAAACCTTAGATAAAATGTATTGTTTCGTGTCCGACTTGTTTAAGGCTACGACTTACGACTAGCATTTTAAACCTTCCAACCTTGGGGTTAGGAAAAGATAAGCGCTAATAATTCAGTAGCTTTGGCCTTACAAGTAGCTGAGCTAATGAAGCTTATGTAATTTATACTTTCGATTGTCAGGACTTGACGAAACTTGTTAAGATACATTCTAAAATTAAACTCACTTCTACTTATTCCACTATTTAATGCCATAAGGCGAAACCGATCAGGATAAAGTGAAATAAAATAGTGGAATAAGTATAAGAGAATTTAATTCCATAATATATTAAAGCTTAGTTAAAACACCTTTTTGAGATTAGATTAACATCCTTTATAGTAGTGGAATACAGCACTTCAAATAAAAATATTTAACAGTAGGTTTTCTAGTGTATATGCATTCTGCGCCTTATGAGGATTGATAAATTAAGTTTTTTACACAAGATTCTTTATAAACAGTTTATCTTCTATATATAATAAAAGAGTAATGTACAATGTACAAATGTGCAAGAAGTTTTTAAATAAATAAATAAATAATGTGACTGACTGACATACCCAGAGATCAACGCACAGCCCAAACCGCTGAACCTAGAATCCTGAAATTTTGCATGTAGGTTCTTTATATAACGTAAATGAGCACTAAGAAAGGAATTTTGGAAATTCCATCTCTAGGGGGTAAATCAGGGGATGAAAGTCTGCGTGAGCGAAGTCGCGTGCAAAAGCTAGTTTGTTAATAAAGTCAATAGAATATACAGGGTTACAGGGTAAGTCGACCTATTCCCGTTAAGGGCGTGTAATTGACATCGTTTCTGACTGATTTCACGAAAAATACCCTATCCTAAATCTAAACGTTTTTGAGATATTTGAATTTAATTGTTTTTACAAAAAATGCCCGATTTTCGACTGTCAGCTTAGATATTTTGAAATGTATAGGTGTTATTATAATTATTATATCATTTTTACATGTAAAATAAGATGCTTTATGACCTTAATAACCAATATTATACGTTTTGTTAACACATATGACAACACGCAGGTGTGAGTGAGAAAAATAATGTGCAAATATGTTTTGTGTACGTTTTGTATTAACTTGTTATTGTTAGTCTACTTATGTGATTCGTCCGTGGTAGATGTGACATTATTTTGTTATCTGTTACCTACTTGACTCGTCTGTGTTTTTGGTCTGTTTCTTCTGATTTAAGATTGCTGTGCTTGTAAACTGGAGTCTGATTTGTGCTTGTGATACGTAACTGGTGAAGATGACAACCTACACGAATGAGGAATATGCTGACATGTTAATTTGCTAGGGATTCTGCAATTGTGTGTCTGTACATGCTCGTAATGAGTACATAAGAAGCACTCTCGGCACTCGTCGGCTGGGATACCAGCCGTCGAGTGCCGGACGTGAGCGTGTTCGACGGAATTTATCGAAGACTTCGCAAAACTGGCTCCGTTTCAAAACAAACGACATACAGACTTGGGAAGACCTCTTTAACAGTTCCGTAAGAAAAGTAAACTTTCTAATTTTTTATTTTTATTTGTTTGATTAAATCGTCTAAAAGAACTTATTTGTTAACATTACGTATAATATTGGTTATTAAGGTCATAAATCATCTTATTTTACATGTAAAAATCAAATAAGAGTTATAATAACACCTAAACATTTCAAAATATCTAAGTTGACAGTTGAAAATCGAGCATTTTTTGTAAAAACAATTAAATTCAAATATCTCAAAAACGTTTAGATTTAGGATAGGGTGTTTTTAGTGAAATCAGTCAGAAACGATGTCAACTACACGCCCTTAACGGGAATAGATCGACTTACCCTGTAACCCTGTATATTATGGGCTCTTAAACAATCTTACCTCATTTATTTATTTATTTTATTGATTTATTAATACTTCCTGCATTACAATTGCACGAGGCGGACTTAATGCCACATGGCATTTCTACTAGTCAACCTTGAGTTGGTTCAGTAAGGGGCAAGGTATATGTATAATAGGCATTAAAGAGAAAAAGAACACTAACTTATAGAAAATAATAATGCTATTTAAAATAAATCGACATAACAATTTAATTCAATATATATACATAATAAAAATAAATAAAATGACATCTGAGGTGATGAGGTTATGACGATATTTCTGTTAGCTGTTTCTTGAAATATTCTCGAACTTTGACTTTAAACTTATCACGATTTGTTGACATCCTGATCTCAACCGGAAGCGCATTCCATAGAAGAATAGATTGTACAGCAAAGGAAGAGTGAACAAGAGAAGAGGTGTGTCTTGGACACAGGAGTATAAGATTATTATTGGAGCGAAGATCTCTGTCATGGTTGTCAAGTAGGAGCTGTAGGGTTAATAGGAAGAGTATAAAGGGTGGTCAACGCACGCAAGCTACAGCGCTGACGTATGGGTAACCATGACAGCTGGCTTTGATAAGTGGAAACATGGTCGTACTTGCGGAGGTCGAAAATGAACCGAATGCAATTGTTCAGTAGATGGCCAAGTTTATTGAGTAGATCTGCATTCAGGTCGAAGTAGCACACATCACCGTACTGTAGTCAACATTAACATATTTAGGTACATTAAAAGTCTCTCTCCTATTACATTTTGGTAGGTAAACTTTTTTATTTCAACTTTCAATAACATAATAAAAAAGGTCCAATGAAAACCACCAGCGAAACCAGGTTCCTAGATTATTATGTTTTATTTTCTTACGGTACTCCTCTATATTAGTAAGTGTACTTAGCCGTTTCGGCACAGGTATTTCAGAAATGGAAAAAAAATTGATCAAGGATCAATCTTAGAATCATCATGGTTATGGATAACCTCAAAATTGATAAGTATTTGGAGAGCTTTATTTATATTTAATCTATTTTGGTTATAACTTCACGATTTTCTAATTATATTCTGTAAGCTCTGGCATTTTCCCAAGTGCCAACTCCTTGACCTTTCACATTAATGTTCACCTTCTACTTTCCTCTTTCTATCATGGAAATATTCATCTTAATCTTCATAATAAGTTATTTTATTGAAACCAATTATTCTCAAATAACGTGGGCAATATATAAATTACCTATCTACTTGACAACCCATTAATAAGTCATTAGATGGGCATACAATGACAATTTTCGAAAAAGACAACATTTAGATTGTTATTTTCATTGTTTTATTCATTACAGTTTGCACATTGCACATCAGCGTTTAGATTGCGTGTGTCTTTAGATTTTACCCTCGACCCTTGGGCACATTAAAAGCATTACAGATAAGACTTTAAACGGCCTCCAACAAATTATAAAAGGCATATTAATAACTTTAGCAGCTAGAATAATATTTTGACTTATAATAACCGTTACATACAAGTAACATTCTGTTAAATTATACTGAAAGATTCTTGATCCAAAAATGGAGTTGCATTTTTGTAATATCATCATCAACCTATTACAGTCCATTGCTAGACAAAGATCTCTCCAATTGAAGGCCGATTTTTTTTTGTTTTTTAAGTCAACAAGTATGGAAATGGAACTTGTTGACTAGACTATTTGGGCCTCCGCTCTCGCACTCACCTTTGATTTTCTGTGCGATGGTAGTACCGCCCCGGTCGAGCCGGCCCTTGTAATATTTTTTATTTTAAAGATACAGGGAAGGAAGTAGCAAAATATTTGTACGAACAAAAACCTTCATAAGGAGACAAGACAATTAAATCATTCGACAGTTACTAATTTCAATTTACATATTGATGTAGAACAATTTCTAACAACTCATAATAATAGTCTTTCTAACTGTCCTTCGAACCGGACCGCGGAGTAAGGTGGAGTGTTGCGGTCTCAGTGACACCCTCACCTCTCCATTAGTACACCATGGAGCAGGGTTAACGACCAGTTTGCGTGTTAGCACACAACTTTACGCTTATTTATACGATGAGGCGAACAAACTAAACCGCCGACATTCAAATGTTACAACACTGACTGCGACATATCAAATCTCCAATATCAGCGACCACCGGAACACGACCGATGGCCTTGTAGAATTTTGTAAACTTTCTTGCCATAACATCCAATTTTTTTATTGCGGGACATCGGAACATCGATTAGTATTTCAGAAAATTGAAACTAAATTATGTAAATCGTAGTAAAACACAACACACACAACAAAAGCGTAACCTTGACTGCACTTGGTTTGACGATTGGCCTGGTATTATAATTTAAGAGGTCGCCACGCGGCGCCGCTTTCTACTGCGCCAAGTGTTCTTTCTGGGTTTAAATCCCACTTAGGACAACACTTTGTGTGATCTACAAATTGTTGTTCTGAGCCTGGGTGTTGTTTGTGTCCGTTTCAAGTATGTTCGTAAAGTCACTCGTGACTCAGGATTTATATTTCTAATGCGGGAATTGTCTTAAAAAAAACTTTATGTTTATGATCTGATTAGATCTCAACGAAAAGAAATATGACATAAATATTATTTATCAATTCGACTGTGCTTCTTCTACGTTTTCCTTTACGTGTATATTTAAAGTTTAATTGTTATTAAAAATAAAATTCTATAGTCCGGGATCCCTTGTAGGACAAATATTTGTTTCCATTATGTAATAATATTAGTTAATATTGATATAATTTAACAGACACATGGTCCTACAAATTGCGTGGTACGTTATCCCGGTCCTGCGCTCAAAAGTTTTTTTCTCTGCTAGCCCTGTTAGTTCCCACAATCGATTTTTTTAAAGGTGAAAGGTGGGCCCTCATCAAAATGAAGCCACTCACGAAATATTAGCTTGATAGTAATAACTTGTAAAATTTGTTCTGGGGATCCCGGGACTACTACTTTTAGAAGTTTTTCTCGAAATTTATATAAGAATTTGGAGTCGAATAAAACAGTCAAAGTTTTGAAAGATTAAATTATTTTAAGGTCTGCCTAAACGTACGGAGAATAAATAAACCACATAATAAGAGTGATATAGCCCACATTTGCCAAAGCCTATGCAATAGCTTAAAAATACCTTTTTGAGGAAGTGTGGTTCATTATGCGATCATATTGGGACATTATGTTCAATAACATACATCCATCCAATGTGTAAATAAGGACATCAAAAACACCCGAATGATAAAGTTAATTGGTTTACAGTGTAAAAAAAGTATTGGACTGCACGGAGGGCGTAGCGGTTTAAGCGGCCAGTACGCCGCCGTTTTGATCCACAAATTGTTGTGCTGAATCTGGGTGTTCTTGTGTCAGTTTTATGTATGTTTGTAAAGGCTCCCGTGATATAGGGTTTATTCTTAACTAGCTGAGTCCCTCGGTGCTACCGTGCGTTTATTGTTGTACCTTTACAACCGTTTAAAAAAAGCAGCCTAAGTTACTCCTTATTACATCAGCTATCAGCCAGTGAAAGTCCTGTCAAAATCAGTCTAGCCATTCCGAAACAAACAGACAGACCGACAGACAGACAGATAAAAACTATAAATAATGTTATTTTGGTATATATGTACAAACATACATATGCATTAGTAAAAAACAGATACTCCAATTTTATTTATTTGTATAGATTGCTATACAATCTGTACAAATAAATAAAACGTATGAGCCTTTCTTATCAAAACTTAATTCCGATTTACGATACGATACGATTTTCAAAGCAATAAACTGGTTATATGATTTCAAACCGCACTGCCATCCGTCTCATGTAGGTGTGTAAAGTCCCCCGCAACACATAATGTACCTACATGCGGAAGATGTCTTTTAAAAAAGAACTTGACCTAAAAGTGGCATTTTAGATCAAGTGACTTTGAAAAACGAGTTTACTTCTGAAAGATGCTGCATGTACACTACTCAGCTTGCAAGCCGGTATCATAATCATCCTTGAACAGTACACTGCTGAATGGCTTCTCGTTAGAAACAAGCTGGTATAACGTAGGTACATTTATGGAGGACGCCAATGTTAACCCGTGTTTTGCTACAATCGCTAAAATGATGATTAAATTTATTAGTTGCATGATGAACCCAGTCATTTGTTCTGTTTCTAAATGAAATTAATTTAAAATTTACCCATAAATTATAATTATTTTGTAAGTAAATCGTTTCAGATAAATTCACACGAATCACAAGTTTGACTTTACAGCTAGAAGAGGCCGTTCCTAAGACTCGTGTCTAAACGGGCGTGTAAAATACGTCTTTTGATGTGAATTTTTACCCGACTGCGAAAAGAGGGTTATGTTTTTCGAGTGTATGTATGTAAGTATGTATGTATGTATGTATATTTCTTTGGCACGCCCTGGAGCCTAAACGGCTTGTTGTATTTTTATGTGAGTGGTGCCAATAGATTCGTCTTAGTCGTGAGAGTGACACTAGGTACATCAAAATAAAAAAAAGGATTTTTGGCGCCAAAAAGTAATATAATTTTTTTTTTTTTTCAAAATAATCGTGTGGTTTCATAATAAAGATTTTTTTACGGTGATTACGAATATATATAAAAATTATATGTTTTTATTGTTAAATATTACTATAATTTGAATTATTAATAATTTGTACTTGTTATTATATTAATGTCATAATTTGAACAGACAATTAATATTAGTCCTATTATATAAAATATCGCTTAATAAAAACTCTATTTATTTTGTTCGCAGGTTCAAAAATGAGACTGAGTAAAATACACACTCGATATTATTATTGAGAAATTAAAGAAGGTAGCGCTTTACCATGAAAAAATTAAAAAAGGAAGAATACATCAGAGTTAAAATCTAAACAAAATCCAATGCCGGGTCCGAAAGAACACCTGTCATAGACAATGCACAGCTTCCTTGGAGCGGCTGTAGTTTCGGCATTACTGCAGATACTGGTCTCCTATACAGGTAAATATCGATCTAAATTATATTTAATATCTATAAGAGACAAATTATCAGACGGGTCATTTACTCTTTCTGATGGCAAGTAAGTGCCGTCGTCCATGGTCACCTGCAACTAAAAATAAATAAGTCGCCATTCGTTAAGGGGGGAATTGAAACTTTAGTCACTTAACTCAATCACTTGTATAAAGCCAATAATCCTTATCACTTCAGTCGAGATGGCCTATACAATAATAAGTCTTTACCTATGAAATTGCCGTTTTGTATGCAATAAGTGAAAGTACTTATTTTTTCAATTTTTTTTATTTCTGTTATTCGAAGTAATCACCCATGCAATCGACGCATCTTTGCCAACGCATTGGCAGTTTATTGATGCCCTTCTTATAAAAATCAGCTGGACGGGTGGCAACAAACTCTTCAAAGGCATTTTGTACTGCCTCTCGGGAATTATATTTTTACCCACTAAAAAGTTGTCTAAATTTTGGAAAAAGTAATAGTCGGTAGTTGCAAGGTCTGGTGAGTATGGTGGATGAGGGAGAGCTTCCAACCCCAGCTCTTGTATCTTGGAGACTGTCTATTGCGAACTGTACCAAATGATGTTGTCAGTTCAGACAGTCTTCAAGCTGCAAAAGCTGGGGTTGGAAGCTCTCCCTCATCCACCATACTCACCAGACCTTGCAACTACCGACTATTACTTTTTCCAAAATTTAGACAACTTTTTAGTGGGTAAAAAATTCAATTCCCGAGAGGCAGTACAAAATGCCTTTGAAGAGTTTGTTGCCTCCCGTCCAGCTGATTTTTACAAGAAGGGCATCAATAAACTGCCAATGCTTTGGCAAAGATGCGTCGATTGCATGGGTGATTACTTCGAATAACAGAAATAAAAAAGTTTGAAGTACTTTCACTTATTGCATACAAAACGGCAATTTCATAGGTAAAGACCTATTACATATATGACCGTCCAACTGGTAATACGGTATAATTATATATTATCTAACACAATTAAGCTTAATCAAAATATTGTTGGTTTAAAAAAAAACGATTAAGGATACAAACATTTGGTCGAGAAGGTACTTCAAAAGTAAAACTACTTTTAAATGTTTTCGTCATTATAACAACATAAGCAAAGGAGAAAATAAGCTGCAGGTCAACAAAAACAAAGTTCAGGTTCGTAATTAGTGTTTTTATCGTAGCTCCAACCACCACCATTTTGCGGTGGAGCATCAAGTAATATATTCACCCATAAAACGAAAGCGGACTTTACAGGTTAAAAAATAAAATTCATTTTCGTTATTTCAGTTTTGTGAACGTTTCTGGAAATGTTTGCACTTAATATTATTGTATAATAATCTTGTTTCAAATTGAAACTCAAACTTTAAAACAAACTTGAGATTACTCCACTAACAGTACGCTTGTAACGCTATTGTGAATTCCCTCAACACATTTTGAAGGGTGTTTCTGTATTCGACCCGCATTTTCAACTCACAACTAATATTAATAATAAAACTTCAGATTTTTTGATTACAGATAATGTAAATATAAAAATAAAAGTTTAAGGGTTTTATAATTTTTAATAGTTAGCATGTTATAATTTCTGTATCAAAAACCATAGTTAGGTAATTGTGATGTGTGGAATAATTATATTTTTGGGTAAAATTCGGTAATAACTATGAAATTGACTATGTGCGTTGAAAACGGAAACTATTTTGGGTTGAAGTCGAAATGTTTTTTTGTAAAAAGGTGGGTAAAACTCGAAAATACACATTTTCAAATATGTGTACTTAACAGTGACTAGTGTGTGATTTAAATATAAGACATTGCGTTTTGTGATATTGGTTTGGTTTGTACCGGTTAGTTCTTTGTTGGCCTTTGAGTATTAGCTCGAGGGTTGTATTGTCGTGAGACAAGCGCGTCAAGGTGCCGGACCGCTGCCGGAAGCAGCTGTGTCGTTCGCGTGCTATTTGCCAATTTATCACTAAGCTGATTACGTATAGGATCGTCCTTGTGCTCTGTGACCTTGTTTACTTTATCACCGCTGTTTCGTTTTTTTATTATTTACACAGATTCTTGCAGAAAATTGTTCCAGAAATTCTTAGGTCAACATCCGTTCTGTTCTCTGATCTAAATGCCAGTTGTTGATTTTGTGATTAATTAAGCTAGATTAAAGTTCTTAAATTTTTAACAAATGTTCAAAATCGCATTGTACTATAAACAATTTTGTACTAGGGGAAACTTATGTTCTCTTAGCTTTTTAACGAAAGGCGTTTTATCAATAAAAAGTTAATTTTTATATCAAAATCAGGCCAAAAACTGGAATTTCTGATAAAAAACTGTTGACTTGGGCATTATCAACTGTAATATAGTCTCGTCAATTATTGTCGTCTCAAATTCGCGGTACCGCATGGTCACTGTATTCCATAGATTCAGGGCATTCACGTAGCCGTTACCAAGTATTTCATTATTGTGTAGCGAACTTTAATATCTGGAACATATGGCGGTAGCTGTCTAAATTTGTAATAACCATTGACCTATCTTTGTAATCGTAGACACATTTAACATTCTACTTTTCTGTAGTTGTTATGTTTTGAGAAAGGTTCTCACTCTCTATAAATTTTATACGAGAACTTACTAGAACGCCTCATGTAGCCAACGCCAATCTTTGATTGATTTGACCAAATTTAGATTTAGTTAGATTATATTAGAAATGCATTCGTCTGTTTCTAAAGTCCCATTTGTAGAGTTCACAATCAGTTTATTAAATTAATAAAATGCATAACCAAGATATATCGATCCATTTTAGGCTTCATTGTTTTTAATTATACTAGGACTTCAAGAAATATAAAAAATATAACGTCATAATTTTAATGTCCAATAATTAGTCTGGTTGTTAAATTAATTTAAGCCCGTTTCATTTATTTTCTTGTACAAGTTATAATACAAAAACATGCTCAATAATTTTGTTTTCGTTGATGCTCCAATTTAGCTAGCCTATATACATTGTAGGCATCATATTTGTAAACATACATATTATCAGAGACAATACTAGGCATAATATAATTTGTATTGTATTCTTATATTATTGTGTTATTGCTAACTTTGATGTAGGGCGGCTACTATTTTATAAATAAATGAAAATCGAATGTTTCACCACTCTTTACTTCAACAGTAAGGAGGATTGCATAAGCAGTGGTCCACACGACATGTAGACTGGTAGACACACAAACATAAAAATGGGATGCACAAAAGTAAACACGAGTACAAAAGGCGCGCCACAAATTGTGTTTTCAGTGCTAGGTCCGGAGCGCAGGTGGCATAGCTTGCCTTAAGCTGGGGCGGACCGCAGCCAAATCCGCATACGACTTTAATTTAACTTTGCTTCACTGAATATTGTCCTTACATTCAAATTTGATTTATGAGTTCCAGCTAACGTGATACTTAAAGCAGATTTGTATTAATTAGAACTTCATCTCAATTATTTAAAAGGTTTGACCTGAACTCGTGACTAAGGTTCTAAATTGTTGTTATTTCAAGTATTAATTACGAACTTGCTTTATTTCTGTGTAAACAAATATATTTTTTGCTTGAGGTTTGTTTATTTGATACTGTTTTCTGAATTACGTGCTCTACTTATCAAATTACGAATGAAATATGATATTTGAGGTATGATAATAGTGATTTTCGACTTCACCAAACAAAATTGCCAATTTATTGTATGTTATACCTATTTAACCTTTAGGACGATAATCGCTAAATGAAAAATCACAACTTTATTTACAGTAAAGCTGTCTATATTCATTTGGTAATTTTGTAAACACTTATCAATTAAAGTAAGGAATAACTAACCTACTATATGTTTATATATTTTAAAAATTAAAATAGACAAATAAACAACCGACTTCAAGAACGACCAAATCGATCAATTTCTCTTGAATGCCATCATCAAATCTTAATGTCGTTATGACGGTACTACCGTTGGAATATTTCCTTTCCATTAAAAAAATAATTATCAAAATCGGTTCATAAACGACGAAGTTGTCCACGAACACACATAAAAAAATATATAATAATATAAATACGGTCGAATTGATAACCTCCTCCTTTTTTGAAGTCGGTTAAACAGAGAAAAATAAAATAAGTCAGGAGGATACAAATAATATAATGGGCACTAAACGTTGTTATTCTACAAGTAGCTACAAAAACAACGGTAACTTCGTGAAACATGCATGAAATGTTGTAAATGCAATAGTAAGAAATTTGCATTAGCTGGAAGTTGTACCCGTGCAGCGTGCAATATCGCTTGAATACGTATCGTACTCCAAACAGTATGGACAATGTTCATACGCACGAAACATTAAGTATCCATTCCACCAATAGCACAGCGACCAGTACCAAATTCCAATTAACGTCAATCACTATACAATGATGATTCAAATTAGGTTTCGTCTGTTGATGGTATTGCAAATTTTTTATGTGCATTCTAAGCAGTTCAATACTTTAGTTCTTTAATTTACCGATTTGCTTCCTTTATAGAGTACAAAAATATGTAAATTCGATTATGGTCGTTAGAAAACTATCTATCCGTCGATATTACCGATATAGAGTCAGTCAAATAATATGTTATCTAAGGATATTAATCCTTTCATTTCATTTCAAAATATATTTTACTGTGACAAACATTAAATTTGGATACTTCTAAGTCGATACAAAAATAAGGTAAAGTCAAGATGTTCAATAAAATGAATATCCTGGAATTTCAATAGGTTTCATCAAATCTATTTTAAAATATGTGGTCAGAAATAAAAATGAAACTCGTCACCTCGAAACGCCGTCGAATTTAGAATACATACACATGTTTACTGCAATCAACTAATGTGTGATTTGGTTAATACAATGTAATAAGCGAGTAACAGATAGAACTTACCGCTGTTGCACTTTTCTAGAGGATAAATGAGTGTTGAAATCACTTGGTCAAACTGCATTTATTCAAACTATTAGCTGAAGTCAGTATCATCTGTACTACTATCCAAAATGATTTCAAGATAAATTTTATT
This sequence comes from Diaphora mendica, assembly GCA_949125395.1. Classification (NCBI taxonomy): domain Eukaryota; kingdom Metazoa; phylum Arthropoda; class Insecta; order Lepidoptera; family Erebidae; genus Diaphora; species Diaphora mendica. The sequence goes on along the minus strand of OX421310.1, from coordinate 33,228,630 downwards.
TCATAACAGAGAAACAAAAGTAAAACGAGCTTTAATTAAGACACGAAAATAAAGTTCTATAACAAGTAATATATAGTCTTCGCTAGCAGAAGTTTGCTGCAGTCGTTTTATGTGTAGCTTATTTGAAACTAGCACCGACACTGAAATAACATAAAAGATTAGTACGATAATAGTCTACTCGATCTGTCTAATTACTGTCAAGTCATACAACAAGTTTTTGAGAGCATAATAATTTAAAGAAGAGGATAAACTAAGTTTTTTCATAACTATATTATAATTGATTTACTATCAACATAATACACTTACGATCCTGCTATTATAACGGATATATAAGCGGACGGAGCCACGGGCAAAAGCTGGTTTAATATGAATTTCACACTGAGTAACGTTAGGAAGTACACCAAAATATATGACTTTTTCTTCCGCTTTATACATTTTCAACCGACTTTAAAAAGGAGGAGGTTCTCAATTCGACTGTATTTTTTTTATTTTTTTTTTATTTTTTATGTTTGTTACCTCATAACTTTGGACTGGGTGAACCAATTTTGATGATTCTTTTTTTATTTTAAAGCTGGTGCTTCCCGAATGGTCCCATTTAAATTTGGTCCAGATTGAAGTCGGCTTTTTTTTGTTAAAATTTTTGTAAGTTATTTTGTGTATTCTGTTATTATATGAATGTAATAAAGATAAATAAAATATAATTAAAACTAATACACAAATATATACATACTTTTCGGTTAGGTAGTTTATGGCCACATAATATTTCTTAATATTAAAAAGATAGATGTAAAAATGCATACTTATAGGAAAACAGTTTTAAAATGTGCCCACGAGTGCTATTTGCCAAATTGAAGCAATATTGTGTTTTTTCTATAGTGTTTTTCTACAACTGGTGCAATTAATTACATAACATTTAGAGAGTTAAATACAGGTCGAAAAGAACAGGTGATTACATAGAATACATATAGATTAGACTTTACTGTAAAGCAGTTAGCTCTAGCTTCAAAGTATAGAAAATATTCGCTTCAACCAAGCCTTTGTCATGCAGACGCCTCCGTGTGATATGATTGCAGTCTTGCACAGACTCATAAAAGAACATCCAATGCACCGTGAAATTGCCTATTTTCCACGTGATTTTATTTATTTATTTCATACATCGATGACATTTCCATTCGATTTCACACAGTTCACTGCGTCGAAAAATCGTTATATAAGTCGGACAATATTCAAGTCACCTATGCTTGGTAATAGTTTTATTGCAAGTATAAGCGATCTTTAAATTTTTTATTCCCGAACATTCACGAATCTACTCTAAGCATTTAATATGTATGAGTCGTACAATGCGTCTACAAGTAGTGCATCCTGTTTAAATTTGTTAAGTCTGCAGTGTATTGAACGGTACCACGTAGACAGTAGAGTCCCGTTTGGAATGCGGACGTAGACACATATATATCATTTGCCTCACTCCAAACGGAAACTGATTCATTTCCGATGCATGGTTGAAGCTCTTTGTGAAGTTCGTCGGCTGCAAATTGCTCACGTTTTCAACATTTGATTACGACATCAATACCTTTGAAATATGGTTGATTGTAAATTGTTAAGTGATAACAGCAAGATTTTTAAACCACCTTAAGCAACTATAATGCATTCATCTTCAAAGACTTCTCAATCTTACTAACATGATAAACGCGAAAGTTTGCAAGTATGGATGGATGGATGGATGATTGTTACTCTTTCACATAAAAACTACTGAACGGATTTGGATGAAACTTTACAGTAATATAGCTTATACATCAGAATAACACATAGGCTACAATTTGCCGTAATAACCGACATATACGCGGGCGGAGTCGCGGGCAACAACTAGTATTTTATAAAATAAATAAATCAATAATATTCCCGCGGGCTTAAGTTTGTAGGTGTGTCGACTTTTAGACTACGTAAAGCCTTAAAACTAAGCAGACGCTGACTGGCATCTCCCGCGCGGGCACTTTCCTGCTTCACTTAGCAATTGCATCTGCAAAATGCAACAATGCGTGGGAATTCAATCTTACATTTGTTTCGATATATTCACTCGCATTCAGACGACATATAATTTATTTTCTGTACTCAGTCGACGAAATGTCAAAAGTGTTAACTTGTCATGTCATATCATGTCATGACTGAACAAGATGTCGTGTAGCCGCAGGTGTTGTTTTCAACAGTAAAGTTGCTTTAAGCTGCACTGCGCAATACTAGTGCCCAAGCTTGCATCCAAGCTCATTTAATAATATATAATCTCCTTTGCATAATTTACTATGTAATAATTATTGGAACTATGTCTAATTAAACGTTTAAGTTTTCAAATGTTGTAAAATCTATGGATTTGCTTGTTATATGCGGAAAAATGAAAACATAAGTTGTGAATATTATTTCTTCTATATTTGTATTTACGAAAGCAAAATATCATATATTATTTCATATAAACGAGAACGTTCTCCGTGAGGCTGAAGTTTGTTGAGTAGCATTAAAAGATTAAAAGTCGACAGTTCGCTCAAGCTGTATCGAATCGAAACTGGAAACGATCTCTCGACTCGACTGTAACATATATTTGCGATGCAGGCGGCGCGTCCGTGGCGAACTTCGCCTGGCGAATGCAAAAATTTAAATTAAAAACATAAATCAGCTGTGTATCGAGTAACTTTCGAGATTGGTTTATATTTCGAATGCACGTGTTTTGGTATAGCATATTATGATGTTTGTACTTTGTTGATTTTGAACAAAGACTATAAAATATTATGTATAAATATCTTTAACAGGAAACGGATAAGTAATAATAAGAAGAAAATATGCTCGAACAAATAATTACAGCGTAAGATGTTCGACCGAATATTTTTGAATTAATTGCTTTGAAATTATTACGAGTATCATAATCTCATAATCTTAATTAAGAGAACTGTAGACAGTTCAAATTGGAAATTTTAATCTTCTGTAAATCCCTTCCTGGTAAGCCGATGCTGTTTATAAAGTTGGATTTTTTGCACCTTTTTCTAGTTAAAAGCTTTCTTAATTAGGCAACTTTTATATGCTGTAGTTTTGTTCAAGCTTTTTATGGTTGAACTAAAGTTATCTTTTGGTGTTTTAAATAACAATTTTAAAACAAAATATGAATCAAGAAACTTCTGAATTATGAGTGTAGCAAGTCGCTTTTAATATGATTTTCTCTTATTTAAGTTTTAGTTATTGCATATATGATATTAGCAATATCTAATTACCAATTAAGTTCTACTACCATCGCTAACTACTAACAGTAAACATTGAAACAGTTCTGTTATATTTAAAAATATATACATATATTTTGTAACAAAGAACAAAATTTAGAAAAAAAAAACTGAAATGATTTCATAGAAAATACGAAGCTGTCCTCACTTGAAATATAAAAAAAAAAGGTGTCAACATCACATCAAGTTAAGGAAAAATATTTGTTTCAAAAGAATAACGCTTTTGCGCTCCATTGGCTCACTCATTTCATTTTCATTGATTCGTTTGAGGAAAGTGGGATAAAAGAAAGATAAAAGTTGAATGGTACACAAAACGAATTATTTAACAGATCTTTTCTTTTAAAATGAAAAGTAAAAGTCAATGATTCGAGTTAAAACAATAATCAAACTTATTAAAGCGAAATAAATATTAATGATGTTATCAATTTATCTATTACTACTGTATAGTATACAGCTCGGGGTTTGAAAGTTGCCATGGCATGGGGAGCCCCCATGCCTCGAAGAGCACGTGAAGTGCGTCCTGCGCCTGATCTCTCCCCGGTCGTGTAGGTTATCCGTCCTATCGGGTTATGAGAGTAAGGGAACAAAGAGTGCACCTGAGTTTGCGCATACACTTGTGCACTGTAATATCTCCTGCGCAGTTGGCTGGTGTCCGTTGAGACTGGCCGCGTGGCTGAAATCGTTTAGGTTAGGATAACATCATCATAATAGTACCTATATACGTTTTGGAGGTTTCGTGGCCCGTCAGTTACTTTTGTCTTTGTGAAAACTAAACATCTCATCATTGATAGGTAGTAGAGCCACGCTGATTTCAGCACGAATGGGCCGGCTCGACCGGGGCGGTACTACCCTCACACAGAAAATCAACATAAAATGACCACGTTCGTGCTGTCGTGTTTCGTTGGTGAGTGCGAAACCGGAGGCCCAAATATTCTAGTCAACAAGTTCCATACTTGTTGACTAGACTAAAAGATGCAGCAGCATCACTAGATTCACTAGGCCGCCATGGTGTGGGTCGCCATACTGCATTGTCTGCATTCGCAGTGAGTATGGCGACCAATACTCTTGGATTCTGCTTATGCTTTCCATCAGGCAGAGTAGAGTCATTTTGGCGGGCCATACATAAAAAAAAGTCTTTAAATAAAATCCTGAGTTAAAAAAAAACATTTTATACCAGACTTCAAAAAGGAGGAGGCTCTCAATAGGGATGCTTATTATATTATTCTTTATGTATGTATGTTCGGAGGTATGTACCTCCGTCATTTACCTATAAACGGATTTTGAAAAATTCTGTTGTTGTTCGTAATTTATTGCGATGATGAGATTCGGAAACAGACAACGAAACTCTTCAAAAAATCACAACAAATTAACAGCGATTGCTGCTATCGTATAAAGTATTTACGCAATCAATGAAAATTGTTTAAGAATGTTTTCTGTAGTTTAATTTTTCCCCTATATCCATGCTATCTATATTGATATCGACGCTTGGAAAGCAACTTTTACTAAGCGACACTTACTAAATTTTACAAGAGAGAAGTTTAAAGTTTAAAAAAAAACATTAAAATGGACTGGATTAACATTTGTAACTCGATATTGGAATTTCTGTTGCTTAGTAAAAGTTGCCTTTCAAGCGTTGATATTATAAATTCTAAAATAACTCTGTCTGTCTCTATTTGTCTGTCCGTTACGCTTTCACGGCTAAATCGTTGCACCAATTCCAATGAAACTTGACACAAATCTTTACCGCAGTAACCGACAAAAGCAAGTTATATTAATTTTCTAATTATGTGTCATACATGACTCTTTATTTAAGTAACTAAGTTCTAGTAATAGCATCTACATTCTACTCAATATCAGTACTGAATGGTATTATTTCACCGGAGCCAATGAGCTTACAATGAAACAGTAGAAGTTATAACAAGCGGCAGTAAGTGTTCGTTTCATGAATAGTTCAGACTTAATTAAAGTATGGTATGATTTCAGCGGTGAGTGGCGTCAGCTGGGAGGAATGGTGGACCTACGACGGCATTTCAGGTGAGTCTCCTTTTATTGTCATTATTTAAACTGGACTGTATGTATTAAATGTTTGTTACCATGACTTTTAGGCCATGTTCAGATGACGAGCGCTCAACGCGCGTTTTGCTAACGCGCGTTAGCAAAACGCTCGTCATCTGAACATGGGCTTATTGGTAACGTACTCTAAATACCGATTTATTCTTTGTTTTAATTGGAAAGGTTTTGATCGAAAGTGTTTTTTCATCTTTGTTTATTAAGGGGTTTGTAGTCACACATAAGACCATGTCATCGTAACCTAAACTTACAATGTACTCATCTCTAAATGTAATATACCTATATATATATATAATGGGAAGTAAAATATACCAACCGCAGATAAATCTCATAATTTTAATTTTCTAAGAGGTATTGACAATACCTATATTCTGTATGAGAATAGGATTATTGTGTATTGATTTATTTAACTCTGCAACACACGTCAAGGCAAACAACAACACATTATCCATTAAAATTACTAAGCTAATTTATAGTGTGTTGCACTTTTTGCATAACAATGGCTTATATATTTTCAAAAGTAGATGTAGGTATTCAATTAGCTAGAGTATTATTCGTCACATCAATTAAATATACCCAACTATGACTGTCAACATTGATGCAGCAGTAGAAGTGCACAGTAAGCCCAAATAGTCTAGTCAACAAGTTCCATACTTGTTGACTAGACTAAAAGATGCAGAAGCATCACTAGGCCGCCATGGTGTGGGTCGCCATGCTGCATTGTCTTCTTTCGCAATGAGTATGGTGACCACCACTCTTGGATTCTGCTAATGCTGTCCATCATGCAGAGTAGTAGTCCATTTTGGCGTGCCATACATAAAAAAAAACACATTGCCGAAGAAATGTTTCTATTTTGTGGGTACGGCACCGTATCTCATAATCACTTTTAAAGACTAAAGACCACTTGCTGATAAAGTCTCTGATTTAGATTTCACAAGTCTTATATAGCAACATATTAAAAAAGTGTTACGGAGATTTACGACCGTTTTCAATAACCTAGTCTAATTAAAATTGGAGATCTATCTAAGTCTAAATATTTGTCAGATATTTATATTTATCAGCAATTTTTAACTGTTATATATGGATAGTTATATGGCAAATAAGAGTCTGAAGCTTTATCAGGAGCTGGTGACACTATTGTTTGGTGTTTGTTTCTGTTCTGATTTATTTTAAGAACATGTTATTACACAACTATTCGTTTTATTGTGATAATAATCGATCAATTGTGGGTTTACACAATCTTTTTAGTATAATTTATTTCATTTCATTATCATAATGCATTTGAAATTTGCGGTCACATACAGACGTATGTTAAATCGTATACGCAACTCATTATTGCATTTGTATTAATTATTAATTTATCATCTGATTTTGATTTTACTGATAAAAATGGGTTTTAATGGGTGTCTGGTATTGTATGGATATTTCTAAAGGTTGTAAAACTTAAACTAATTCCTAAATACACACATCAAAAGTGTCTAGGGATCAAGCATTTTTATGCGGATTTCTTGAGATTGAGATGTGGCTTTGGCACTGGCCTGCTCAGTCGCCAGACTTGAACCCGATTGAGCATGCATGGGATATGCTACAGAGAAGAGCTCTGCCGAATATGGAGGGTATCCAGTCGCAAGAAGACCTTTTTTTGTTGTTGCAACGAACATGGGCGGCCATTCCACAGCGTGATTTGGATGAACTCATTTTGAGTATGCCAAACCGATGTTCTTGTGTTAGTGTTCGCGGTAGAAACATGGATTATTAATTGTTTAAGTTACCTAATAAAATTTTAAAGAAAACTGTTATTTCAGTCTTTTTTTCGAACTTTAATGTTAGTGGTTCAAATGTCAAAAATCCTTTTATAAGGAAAATGGCAAATTTCTTTATTAATGCAAAGGTGACTTGGTTTATCGTTACTGTGACAAACGAAAACACTTTATTTGATGAATCCTTAAAGAAAATTTTAATTAATATCAATCAGGAGAAAAGTTATTGCAAAAATATATGTTGATCCCTAGACACATATGTTGATCCCTAGACACTTTTGATGTGTGTAGATAGACAATCAGCAGATAATATCGATGACGTGTCTTATTAAACTACAATAAGTACTTCTAGATATGGATGTGTCTATTTTAAACAAGCAAATATTTCTTTTCTATTATGGAAACATATCTCTACAATTTAATTAGCTGTCTACTTTTAGTTAGTTTTTAATATGGCTCATAAAAAATACAAACACTGCGTCTCTCTCCTACACCCTTTTAGAAACAAGTCATTTAATTAAGTACTATCCTATATTGATAAATACGATTTCACAAAATGAATGACGGAGAATCTCTCCAGATACGTTATCGTAGGCCGAAAACTTATTTCTAAGGAGAGGCCTATTTTGAGCAGTGCACTATTAATGTCCGTTGATGATGATGATAAACAACTGAATCGGGCATAAAACAAGAATTTTTACTTTTGAATTGAAATACCTGTATTTCAACATAATAAATATTTAAGAACTCTTCAACAAGTCTTGTTATGTGATTGGAGCAAAACTTGTTGAAGAGTAGAATAGAATAAGGTTGTATTTCGTACGGAAATCTCAATTCATTGACCTACCACAAAACATTCGTTTTGTGTGCCGTATCAATTTCTCTGTGCCGATAACATTTTTGCCCGTTTACGTGACATGAAATTTATACGGGCGATTTATCTTGCATTCATATTACGTCAGTCGCAAAATTGTGAGGTGTGTTATCATGTGTTCCGCTATTGATGTTTTCATGATATCTTCCGTTCATTTTATGATTATCTAATATTATTTTTTCTGGAGTGGTTGAAGTTATGGTATCAAAATTGCAGTAATAATGCCGACGTGTCTTACATTATTGATATATAAATTTAGAAGATAATTTATGGATAACGTTATTGGTGGAAATACACAAATGCAATCCATTTGTACCAATAATCTTTCTTCAAGCTGGTATAACTTTTACTCAAGTAAACGATATTCTATCTCTTAAAAAATGTCTATATTTAAAACTATAAGTTACGAACAGCCAAAAAAAATCTTCAATCAAAAACTGAGACTTTGGTCGTGCAAAATCTTACATTTTCCTTCAATTCATCTGAATAGGGATCTGCTCACTAAATAAGGCCACCTACTACCATTTAAATTCTTTGAAATCGTACTCTCATTTGGCTACATGTATGCTAAGTGATAACGCAAGACTTAAATTTCCGCTATTCACTATAGAACAATTTATTGTGCTTGTCAGTATTAAATGAGCTAAACAATTCCAGATAATGCATTCAAATACTAAAATATGAAAATAATAACTAACGAAACAAATGTTTTATAAAATCACGCTGCATACAATTATATTTCATGAGAGAGAGGTTAGCGTGAGAATATTTCTACGTAGTGACCTTATATACCTATATTTACTGAACATAGTTGTTAAATTGTCATTTGTGTTAACTAATATCTACAATTTTCTTCCCTGTAGAAATAATACAGAAATTTATGTCTGATTCTTTTGCCTAATTTACCTGAGGCTATACTAATCACGGTAAAGGTTTGTGTATTAAAAATGTATCAATACACGTCACCGTCAGTCAGACTGCTCCTTTCAACGCTAGGAACTCATGAACTTGCGTGATGCCCCAAGACTCGAATCTTCGTCAAATATTTATATACTATAGTCACAACTACCTATGTAAATAATAAGGAAAATTTTGTGTTATTGAATTTTTGTTTGTATATTGACAAAATCTACAACTTACTTACAATACGTGACTTGCCCATCTATCACATGGGGTGATTTGTGAAGTTAGAGCTTGCAGAGTTAGGGCGTGTAAAGTTAGAAACTTGGCTCTACATAAAATCTGATAACTTTTTGACAGTGCTAAACATGTAGTCTTGTCTTGCTAACATTTTACAAGAAAAGGTTTTGGCAGGATGTTATATTTTTCTTCTAAGGTTCTTCTCTCTTCTTTTTATAGGTTTATATTTATTTTTTAGAGCACCAGTAGTAGTCTTCATATTATTATGTTATTGTCTTCACAATAAGAGTATAAGAAAAACATACGCTACTAGCTGCTGCCCGCGGCTTTTCTCGCGTAGAAGTTTGAATAATGTATTAATGTTTTTAAACGTATTTATTTTTAATCAATATCCCATTATAAGGACTTTCATACAAACTTTGGACCCTTATTTTAACCCTTTTAGGAGTAGAATTCCTATAAGTGCTGATATAAGTATTCATTTATTTATAATTAAAAGCTTGAAGACAAAGTTTCAGGCTACTAACTTCGAAAATGACGGACTTCCACCCTAACCTAAATACGAAATTTCAACCCTTATTTAAGGATAGAATATTTACTCCTTAGGGATAGATTATCCAGAAACGCTTAAATATGTATCTCCTCATTTTTAATCAGTAGCCCAAAACTAAAGTTTCATGGTTTTAACTTAAAAAATGACGGACTTTCATACAAACTTTTCTACCCTATTTCACCCCCATAGGGTTAGAATATCCAGAAAAGCTTAAAAATGACGGACTTTCGTACAAACTTTCAACCCCTATTTTACCCCCTTAGGTAGAATATCCAAAAAAGCCTAAACACGTATCTACTTATTTTTTATTAGTAGCTCAAAAATAAAGTTTCATGTTTGTAACTTAAAAAATAACGGACTTTCATACAAACTTTGAAACCCTATTTCACCCCCTTAGGGGTAGAAATTCCAAAATTCCTTCCTTAGTGGATGTCTACCCAATAAAACGATCCTACTTACCAAAGTTCATAGCCCCAACTCTAATAGTTTAGGCTTGGCGATGATGAATCAGTCAGTCAGTCAGGACTTGTTATTTTATAAGTATAGACTTGAGAGAAAAGTATAAAAGACTACAAATAAAATATAGGGAGAGAGAAATAGGGTTAAGATTACCTCAAGTCATAGGTAAATTTAGTGACTGGAACTGAAGGACGATGACAGATCAAAATAAATATTTAAAATAGATGCAAGAATCAAGCCACTTCTCATAATATTAAAATTCAAAATTGAAATGCAGGTTTTCATGGGCGACGGTAATCACTTTCCTTGATGGACCCGTCTACTCGTTTGTCCCCTATATCACAAAAAATATCCTTAAGTAACACTGGCTTTTCTTCAAAACCCAAAATATTTGTAAACAAAAGGCCCAATTCATGCTAACTAAATTAAATGCCCATACAAAAGGTAATTGTAGGATCATTGCCATTGTACTATTAATTGCACAAATAAAATGACCAATTTCAATAATGCATACAACAGTGAACACATAAAATATCCCTACATTAGTGCCAAATTAACAAACAGATTTGTGTATACTTATACAAACTGCTGTTTTCATATTCTATTTTGCAATTCTCAATATGGATTCCATGAAAATTTCAGTAATACAAATACAATCATTTATTTTAATATTCCAATATTATGGCATCCGATCCATGATTTTTTAATATCAATAACCAATGATAAAATATTTGAAACCTGTAAAATTCATCGAACCGAAAAATTTATGCAGAAATGCTAAGCATGATGTGTGTTACGGGTTTGCTATTTATTTATTTAGCGACTAGTTTTTGCTCGCGGCTCCGCCCGCGTGTATGTCGGTTATCACGGTAAATAGTAGCCTATGTGTTATTCTAATGTATAAGCTATATTACTGTAAAGTTTCATACAAATCTGTTCAGTAGTTTTTACGTGAAAGAGTAACAAACATCCATCCATCCATACCTACAAACTTTCGCGTTTATAATATTAGTAGGATTAGCGATTTATTTAAGTTCAACATATAATACAACATTTCATTAAATTCTAAATTATTTGTATGTTATGTTGTAGTCTTTCAATGTGAGGCTAATGTTGATTTTTTTTCTAATGATATAAAACCCTTTTAAGATATCTAAAAACTATCTGTACAAAATTAACTAAATAAATTACAGACTAGACTTCAAACATATTTTAGGTACCTAGCACACATTATATATAATACTACTATTTAAATGAATAAAGAATTAGGTATAAACAAGAATTGGCACATAGCAATTTATGAAGAGACAGTTTATTTTACGCTTTTTAGTGTTTTTTTCGTTGGATGTTTTTGGAAGTCGGTTTTTATTATAAAAAGTTTTTTGGTTTCGAAAATACGGTACTTACATTCATTAATGATTCAGTTGTAAATATCCAAAGTTTTTTTATATATATATTTAATATAAGTGTACTAATGTCGCATACAGTGCCAAAAATAATAAAAAAGTGAATGCATTAATGTAAAGTTCACTTAACGCGTGGCCATAAAGTGGGCGTGACCGCAACCGCTGCGCCGGCTTACTCATGCAATTTTCAAGGTCATAAATAATAAAACCGTGAATACGATCCAAAGCACTTTGGCTACTTTCGCGCCACTCCCCGCCAATATTGAAATACCTTTAGAACATACATGTTTGAAGTTTTTATTACGATAATCTGTCAGGTAGATGTGTAATGATATCCGTTCATTATCGGTTTGGGGATTATTATTCGGTAATTATTCGAAATGATATTGTTAATTGGTGTCAATTTATTACTCTTACATAATCCCCGGAGGCATGTATTGATAAAAATGTCATTTAATCCTGATATCAGTGATCAATGTTTGAAAGTATTTTTTATCGCTATTAATATTCAACTATTCTGTGCTGTCGTTCCGATCACATTACTTATCCCAACATTCGCTGATTCTATTGAATATGTTAGAAGGCAGTGGTTAACAGATTTTGAATATCCTATCTGATTGTTTTTACTACAAAACTTGGTATACGAGTATAACCAGAGACATTCCTCTAAGATTATGTAACAACCATAACTGACTTTAACGTATCACCCTCTTGAGTTATAAACATAGGTATCATGAACATTATTTGCCACTTCTAGGTATTAACCGTTATAGATTTTTTTGAGTCTTACCGTTTTGCAAATAAATTGAATCAATTTTTTTTCTCTTAGAAAAATACATTGCACATTTGTTGAAACTATAGCTTTATTCGAAATAAACTAATTCTGTGGTTTAGTTAGCCAACACAAATGGAGATTAAACACTTCATATTTTTTTAAAGCTATAAAGAAGAACTTGAATAAACCTATTCCACTTTTAATTAAGTTGGGAGCCTCAAAGCAATTACTATACACACAAGAGTTGTTTTAACTTTCTAGTTTTGAAATCAGTGTATGCAATTTTGATTTTTATGTGTAGGTCCAGCGTTCTGGGGCCTCATCAATCCAGAATGGTCACTTTGCAACAAAGGGCGACGGCAGTCTCCCGTCAACTTGGAACCAGATCAGCTACTATACGACCCCAACCTACGGTTTTTACACATAGATAAACATAGGGTAAGAAGTAACCTTACTCTTACTAATACCATGTGTAGGTCAAAGTTAAAATAATTGCACTTTCTCCTAGATGGAACTGTAGGTATATGTGTCGATTTAAGGAAATACATCATTACTCAAATAAAACAAAATCCAATTTCTAACTTTGTTATTTTTTGCTGATAAAATAAAAACTGTAGATAATTTTTATTCCAACAGTTAGCTCTGTGTAAGAACAAGTGAAAAATATGCAATAAAAGAAACAGTTATAGGAAAGTGACTAATGAAAAATAAAAAAAATGTTATTTACTAATAATTACTTTGTTTGATTTCTAAAAAACAGATAAATGGCTTGATAAGTAATACAGGCCACTCAGTCATCTTCACCGTAGAGAACGAGACTCGACACCATATCAACATCACTGGGGGTCCACTCTCCTATAAGTATCAGTTCCATGAAATACACATACATTACGGCCTCCATGACCAGTTCGGATCAGAACACGCCATCAATGGATATACTTTCCCTGCAGAGGTAAGAAACTTTAAATAAAAATTCATTATAAGGTACATAAACACAACATATATTTCACATACGAAACATTTTGGATTAATAATTTCTACACAAATGGCAGTCATGCAGATTCATATTTCTCCTACAAAATGTTGAAAGATTTTCTTACGAAACTCATGATACATTATGTAAGCAACCAGGGATAAAACCTAAGTGAAGCGTCGAATAAACATGTAACGTACGTAGATAAACGTTAAAATGTTATCAGGGATTTCTTTGGAAAGGTCTCAAAAGAAAGCGTAACAGATGTTTTCACACGCATAGGCGCCGCTTCGCACTGCTTCCATCTTTGAGACGGTGAAATCCCAAATGTAATCCCGACGAACGACTTCACTACGAGTCAACTCAACCGTGGCTCCTGTTTATTTATGTGACAAATTCTAACGCAGCCACGTTAAATCCAAAATCGCGTGATTATTCTCGCACTCAACTTCGTTTTACTGCTCAACGTATTTTATTTATATACTACTCCTAATAAAAATATATTGAGACTTTACAATGCTCTTATTTATTTTTTAACCGATTTAAAAAAAGGAGGAGTTTCTCAATTCGACCGTATATATGTTTTTTTATTCCATTCGCGGATAACTTCGTCGTTTATGAACCGATTTTGATGATTATTTTTTTAATGGACAGGAGATATCCCAACGGTTGTACCATGATAAGGACACTAAGATCTGATGGTGGAATCCAAGAGAAATCGAGTCGAACCTTGAAGTCGGTTTTTATTGAAAAATTTTGCAATAATGATTGTGACTACTTTACAACAAAACGTAAACAATTTTAATGATTGCTTATTGTTATAGATGAGTAGCACTAAACCCCACACAAGGCCACACTCTGACTAGACTCATTACTACGAATAGTTTAATTTTAATGAATTGTAAATACCTATCATGAATTGCCTTTTGTTTTGAATGTCAGCGTTTCTAAATAATCTTGGAATAGTTTGACAATTATTAATAATAATAATTACAACAAATATCTATAGTTAAAAGTGAATACCGAACCAAGAGTTTAGTTTAAGGTTTATTGGAATAAACCTTAGGATCAAAAATTAAGTAGAAATGGATTTCTATCAAATTATTTGCACTAAATCATTTTTGTGATATGTTTCGTGTGAACTCTTGTATAACAAAACCAAAAACAATTGCCCTAATATATGTAAGTAGTGCTATAATATTTTTTTGTTTCAGATACAGATATTTGGTTTTAATTCGCAACTGTATTCAAATTTTTCTGAGGCGCTTCACAAGGCTCAAGGAATTGTTTCAATATCACTGTTGTTACAGGTAACTCACAACATTTAGAAATGCATTGCAGGCATATCACATGTTTATATACGAGTAGAAATTTTAATCACAAAGCAGGTTTTTCTTTAAAAAAAAAATAGGTTCCAATTGTAAAATACATTTTTTAATTTGTCTCGTAAATACGCATATCATCAAGTTTTACGTGTGTAAGATATTTGTATTTACGAATAGGAATACTTATTCTCGTATCTAATTAGTAAATAAACAAACACTAATACGAAGCTTTTACGTGACTTATAATACTTTCAGGAACGGTTCAGCCACTTCGAAATAATACAATTCAACAAACAGTTAGTAATTGTATCGCAGTGTTACCGTTGGCCACACCTCTCTATAGACGAACTTGAGCGCAGTTCATTAAGGAAATTGGAATTTTCTGTGCGCCATTGGATTAGCTACTAAAGCTATTAGTTCAAATTAAGAACTGTCTGCACGTTGTGGTGTAAAAGTAGACGCCCGTCATCGTCACCACTCGGGGTCAACGGTATACCACCCTGTAGTTTCAATTAACTAATAATTGCCACCGTTTATTTTATCGGCTATATTAACTAATATTATTATTATTAATTATATTAATAAATAATGACGGTTATAAAAGTTACTGACACGGTCTGTCAGGGGTTTTATATAATACAATTTACCAATCGTTTCATGGTTCATAACGGTACCTACTTGGTATAAATGTACATAATGTTTCAACGTTTCGAAACATTTTTGACAACTAAATATTTAATCACTAATATAGTTTTACTGAAATGTTTAGTTTATTTAGGCTTATCTGAAAAAGATTGTTTTAAATGTTTGTTACAAGTAAAAAAATTAAATGACTGCCATTTTTTTCTATTGATCGATATTTTAGTGTAGGAGTTAATTTATAGGAAACTTATAATCAATGTACCTTTACCTTATTTACGCAAAGCCTTCAATGTTATACATAAATACCAATGTTAGATCAATTTACAAGTCTGTTTGGGATCAGAAAATCCAGGCCTAGAATAAATTAGATTCAGTGGCCTTAAAGGATACATCGTTGACTTAAAACTAGCAAAGCATGAATTACGATCCGTGAGTATGACAGTAAGGCCCTGTTTAACCGGTTACAGTAAAATTCCTGGATAATGATAGCTTTCTGACAGATGGTTTAGAATAATTGACATGGAAGATACACCAAATAGGGTACATGACACCTTAGTCAAATTAGTTCTTTTTGATCATCTGTTTAAACGATAAGTTTGTATGAAAAATGTACTTGTAACGTCAATATTTTAGACTACTCAATTCAGCAATATATTTCAATGTTTATTTGATTAAATTTTGTAATACAATTGAAATATTGTAATAATTATATTTTCCAAAATGTTTTGTAATATTCGTTTTATAATGAAATAGACATCGGTATTTATTTACGATACATTATCTGTCATGTAAACTATCTAAAACTTGTCTAATATAATTATATTATATTATCAAATCAGAGCCACGCTGATTTCAGCACGAACGGGCCGACTCGACCCGGTCGGTACTACCCTCGCACAGAAAATTAACGTAAAATGACAGCGTGCTGTCGTGTTTCGTTGGTGAGTGCGAGACCGGAGGCCCAATTAGTCTAGTCAACAAGTTCCATACATGTTGACTAGACTAAAATATGCAGAAGCATCACTAGGCCGATGGATTCTGCTTATTCTTTCCATCAGGCAGAGTAGAGTCATTTTGGCGGGCCAAACATAAAAAAAAATTAAAAAAAAAAAAAAAAAATTACAATGAGTCTAATAAAACTCCTCCGTAAAAGAAAATAAGATAGAATATATAAGGTGGAAGACTATTAAGCCTGTCATGAGAAATAATTGACCTTTACTTAAGACCTTTAATGGTAGGTGTATGGACACAAAATGATATTAACAATTTTGAATTAAATACAAGGGTATGACGTCACGCTTGAGTGTTGTTAATTATTCAGCTACATAAATGTCAAATATATATTTTCACATCACCTTAAGGTTGACTGGCAGAGATTGCCCCATGGCATTAAGTCCGCCTTTGTGCAAAAAGTGCATCAATATTAAATAAATTAAAAAAAAAAACATAAAGTAAATAGAAATATTGAAATCACATACAACGATAACTTGCGGAATATCACAAGTAATGCAGTAACTAGAGTTTTTTCGTAAATACCTATATGAATCTTATAATAGGTCTTTACCTATGAAATTGCCGTTTTGTATGCAATAAGTAAAAGTACTTATTTTTTCAAACTTTTTTTATTCCTGTTATTCGAAGTAATCACCCATGCAATCGACGCATCTTTGCCAACGCATTGGCAGTTTATTGCCCTTCTTGTAAAAATCAGCTGGACGGGAGGCAACTAACTCTTCAAAGGCATTTTGTACTGCCTCTCGGGAATCGAATTTTTTGCCCACTAAAAAGTTGTCTACATTTTTGAAAAAGTAATAGTCGGTAGGTGCAAGGTCTGATCACCCACATCTTCAACCAGCTTTGGTCAATCGGTCGTCGCCACTGCTCCTTCACGACAACGCGCGACCCCATACTGCGCAACAGACAGTTTCCAAGCTGCAAGAGCTGGGGTTGGAAGCTCTCCGTCATCCGCCATACTCACCAGACCTTGCACCTACCGACTATTACTTTTTCCAAAATTTAGACCATTTTTTAGTGGGTAAAAAATTCAATTCCCGAGAAGCAGTACAAAATGCCTTTGAAGAGTTTGTTGCCTCCCGTCCAGCTGATTTTTACAAGAAGGGCATCAATAAACTGCCAATGCGTTGGCAAAGATGCGTCGATTGCATGGGTGATTACTTCGAATAACAGAAATAAAAAGGTTTGAAAAAATAAGTACTTTCACTTATTGCATACAAAACGGCAATTTCATAGGTAAAGACCTATTATTTTATAATATATGCTATACTGTTGTGTTTTCATTTGATATCGTCCAAACAAGTCATATCACCCTTATTTTTTTATTTTTTTGGGCGGAAATCCCCTCGGATACCACCGCCTGGTGGTTATGTCGGACTCGAACCGACTAAAAACCGCACACCGTCTCGGGTACTGGAAGCCGGGGAACCAGGTGCACCCTCGAAAGGTAATCCCTGGAACACCGACGTACCTTGGGCCACCCACTATTCGTAGGTGGCCCCCTCCTGTGTAGGAACCCTAACACTTCTATTCAGAATAAGGCGCGAGCACTTTATAGAGCTCGCGCCGCCGCCCCGGCCAGCTTCTGCTATGGTGGCTGGTGGCCTCACCTGTCACCCTCAGGCTTGCGCTTATGGAGGACGGAGATCGTTTAGCGATCTTCGACGCCCGAGTCGTCTGCGGTGCCTGGCGCGTTCCCGGGCCTGGCGGACAGGGAGAGTTCTAAGCCTCTCCCGGTCCCGCTCCGCCATCTCCTTTGCAAGCATAACTTGCTCGCAGAAAGAGACGGCAGAGTTCCACGCGCTCTCGCTCCGCAACATGGCCGCAATCATGTTACCGAGCGAGAGAACCCCCACTCTGATGGCCGCCACGAGATCACGCCTCGGCTCGCCCCACGCCGGACATTCTGCCAGCGTGTGGAATGCCGTGTCCACAGTCTGGCCATCGCAATGGTGGCACTCAGGCGTTGGCTCCTTACGTATAAGACACAGGTGCTCTCCGAAGCATCCTTTGCCAGTGAGCACCTGCGTCAGCCGGTATGAGAGGCTCCCGTGATGCCTCTCGGTGTTGCGGGTGTCCATGGGCGGCGGTAATCGCTTACCATCAGGCGATACTTCTGCTCGTTTGCCCCCTATTCCATAAAAAAAAAAAACCATTGGCTATAGAGCTATGATAACTGTCTTACAGATTTAATACAGATACAGAAACATACGGTAAAGTAACAGGTAACAACCCTGCTTTGTGCATCGTATTTTAAACATATTTAAATGTGTAATAGGTAATAATATAATAAAATTTTCGTAAGGTTAAAAATCAATTTATACCTTAAATAGGTCGTCTTTACTTGTTCTTTGAAAATAAAGTTTTTACCGATGTCTATGAATAGTACTAAAGTCGAAATAAAGTATGTTTAACCAAAACATTGTTTCAGGAACGTTCTCCATAGAAATAACAACAAATTTATTTTCATCCCCCCCATCTCGGAAATAGTATTTTTGCCCTTCGATATCTGAGTGCAAAGGCCGTTTTTATCCGCTAGAGGATAAAGTAAATTGAATTTAGAACATCCTCGTGTGCACTAAGTTTGTGAATTCAAAACATCTTTAAACCTATTTTCTTATACCTCCATGGTGCCGAATTTATCATACAACCTTTTTTAATTTGTTAAAAACTTAGACCTGGAACTTTATGTTTTTTTTTTTAAATTTGCTTTGCCTTTATGCATTTAGTCATTTCCTCGCTTAGGTGGGATGAAAAGTTACGTGTTGCACTCGAGTGCAGCCATTTTCTTATTGCATTTAGTCATTTCCTCGCTGAGGTCGGATGAAAAGTTACGTGTTGCGCACTCGAGTGCAAAGATTTTTCACCACGTCTTTTGATTCCCTCGTTAATGCTCAGGATTCCAATTTTTTAATTTCATTAAATGTTAAAATAATTTTAGAATCCTTCGCTTACTCGGTAATCAAAACTGACCACGCGTTTAAAAAGCAACTTATCACTCTTGTATAACAAATATCTATGAGAGAGCTAATCACTCATCCGAATCTGAGACACTTTCTAAGAATAACGTTGTGTATCCAAATTTTCTTTAGTATCATCCTTAAGAGAGACTATTTTCGATCGTTTTATGGCTTTCCTTAATGAAGGCCGGTGCCTGTGTTAGCACATCCCAGCCTGTGTTGTCTCAAAGGGGAATATGTTTACCTACACGTTCATATTTCGCTTGGTGGCGCCGTTAACTGAAACTTTGCTAAAGCAAGCTATTTCCGAACACACGACAAACAATTAGTTTTTGGCGTACGCCTTTCTTTTTATTACTTAACTTGTTCTTAATCGTAAAAATCTTTGATATACCTTCGCTTCCCAAGAAACACACAATGAAGATTCTGTAAATGTGCGTTTGTATTTATATTCTAACTCAGAGACTTATTATGAATAAAACGTCTGATAAAACGAAAATATTAAGTTAAAAATCAATGGTATATTTATGATAGGATCATTCAGTATATTGATTAATTGCGCGCCGTGACAATAATACAAATGAAACCTGAGTCTTTAATGCGGTGACTGATTTCAAAGACAGAAAAATGGTTGCCTGTGTTACTATAAATACTTTTGTATCATACGATACTTGAGTGTAGGCGTTAAGACGTCAACAAACTTTTTATCCGATATTTGTTTCATTATATTTATCCCGAATCAGTATAATTTCTAGAAAACTATAATAATGGAAACAAAGAAGTGAACTCACCATCTTTATTTTGGTATGTTTGGATTATTTTGCTTATACAGATATTTTTTTCAGCTCGGAGATTTATCAAATCCAGAACTGAGAGTATTGACAGAAGAATTAGAGAATATTAAATACGGAGGTAAGTATAACATTGCTGCCAATACGGTTGACAATATTTTGTGATAATGTATACTGTACTATATAATTACCATTCTATACTAGTAATACTTATGTATTTAGAAATTTATAAGTATGCTTGTCAGCAGTCTGGTAACCAGTTTCTGAACAGACTGTCGTGTGTAGTAATTTGTGAGGTTTTTCTTATTCTTAAGTCCTATAATTCTGTTCACACCTATTGACTTTCATTATATCTTAGCTACTTCTTGTTTTCAGAAGCGTTAATTAATTTTAATTCATTAATTAGGTGCAGAGATGCTCGTCAACAAATTGTCAGTCCGCGGTCTGCTACCTGATACGGACTATTACATGACATACGACGGCTCTACCACCGCACCTGCTTGCTACGAGACTGTCACCTGGATCATTGTCAACAAGCCAATATACATCACAAAGCAACAAGTTAGAATATATTTTATTTTTTAATTTTATTATCAAAATGTGAATGACAGTTTTTAGTTATGTTTACACTCCTTGACTAACTACTCAACCGATCATCCTAAGATTTAGAAGTTTACCTTGCCAAGGATTCGGGATACGGTGTTTTACTTCTATAAAACACAGGTAGTGTACGTAGCCAAGTTTTATAGAAATAATGATTTAACGGCGTATTGCTACCACATCTATTTATCCATTCCGTCAATTTTGTAAGTAATATGTATCACTATATTATTATTAAGAAAACAAACAATCAAGCAAGAGTTAAGTCAAAGTTGACTGTACCTAAAGTCCAAGTTTATAGTTTGCATAATATGTTTCCCTTGCTGAAGGGTGTTAGGAAATAGAGTTTCGCAATAGAGTTATAAAATATGGAATAGATTGTTAAATACACATGTAATTTAGTAATTAAAATATGATTTGATCGCATAGGAAATAAAATAAAAAATATTAAATTGTTATTCATAAAAAAAATTGGTACCAATTTATTCTTCAAATATTTCTGTATTCTGGTAGTAAAAATAACTTTATGTCGGTTAATAAAGCATTAGGATTTAGACCCATAATTACCTTCATAGCTGTGGTAAGATTTTCATTTACCACACTACTACCTACTGCGATAAACAACTACAATCTATTTCACTATTTAGTGATTAGTGAAATTGTGACAAGTTACTATATATTCGATCAAAATATCGGAACCAGTTAAATTGAACTTCCAGAATGGAACTGATTCCACTTTATGATCAGCATACGTGCTGACTTCACTATGTTAAGGTGTAATTATACTGAAACTTACATTCATTCAGTCTTGTCCAACTTGAAATGTTTTAAGATACATGCAATATTTTTAATGAAATATTCTCTTAGACGCAATACATACTAAAAGTAGCTGTAAATTAATGAATCCGAATAAATGGTTAGTTCACAAGAGAGGCGACGCTTGCTTGTGGCCAGCGGATCCAGTCGAAGACAAGTTTCTATGTATTCAAGCGTGGTTGAGGCTAGCGTAATAACATTTTCATTTATGCCCACGCTACAATAAACAACTCACGTCCCTCGCCTTTAGACAAAGACTCCACCGTGAATTATGTACGTGTTAAAAGTAAACTGAAAGTGCCGCGTTGTGTGGCTGTTATTATAAATCATTGTTTATGTTTTCCGTTTGTGTTGGTGGGAAAATTAAGTGCTAGTGGAAACTGCTTGCAATCTCGTGGGGAGTTGAGTGAACACCATGTGTTTGGTGCTTGAAGTGCAATTTACAACTACACTGAGACGTTTATTTTTATGTTAATGAAAATATTATGTTTGTGTCATTGTGGTTTGGTTAAGCTAAAAGTTGTGTAATGTATTTATAAATGTTTTGTTACAAGGGAAAATCCTTCACAAGAATTTTTGAAAACAATGTTATTCTTCCTCTGAAATATATATTAAAAAAAACACTTATAAATGTAAAAAATTGTTAAAATAAAAACCAAGACTGAACAAATATTGTTAGATATTTTAGCTGGCTACTCAAACTAACTAATCAAGCCAAATTACAGTTGGTAAAATCAAAGTTAAATGGGAGTATATAATCAGAATCAAATTGTTTAATACCGCGTAAACAGCGATGCGAATGAGATAGCGGCGGTCGCGTGCTCAAAGCCCGTTAAGCCCAACCATAGCGAACACACACCTATCCACACTACAAACATAACGGTCAACTGACGTATAAAAGGAAGAAATTTCAATTTACTTGAAAACGCTCTCCACTCTACTTACGTTATAATGGAAACTGAACATGCTCTGTGCATTGAATATGCGCTGCTACAACTTTTAGCTTTGTTACCACCCAGCAAACTTGTCATTTCTTCGGAAACTATTCAATAGTTTACCATGAAAGTTACCATTTCATCGCACATTAAATTTGTAAACAGATCTTTCGTTATTCTTATCAAAATAATATCTGCTTTATTTTAAATGAGTTCACTGTACTGTCAATTGAATTTCATGACCGTAGCTCCACGGCTTGAGGCGACTGATGCAAGGTGACGCGAGGCACCCTAAAGCTCCCCTCGGCAACAACTTTAGACCGCCTCAGCCACTTTACCATCGAGCCGTGCGGACCAACATTGACTTCGATTTGAGCAAGGTAATTTAAACTCTATCTCTAATTAAATTAAGCACACAGTCCTGTGGACATGCACTTCATAATTCATATTGTATGCTAAGCCGGGCACCTAAGCGGTGTACTTAGTTGCTGCAATGTGTATGCTCCCGTAAAATGGTTGGGTATACTATTAATATAACACTTATGAATTGTGTTCGCTTAGTATGCGCTTGACTTAACATCGTTTGTGTGTTTTTTAATTAATTTAACCATTTTCAGTATCCCGGCAAGACTTGCCCCAGTATGCATCGAGACATGCATTACAAAGGTAATTATTCTGTCTTTTTATACTTTATGTTTTATTCTATTAAAATTAATTTTAGTTAATATAACAAACGAAAGATTAAGTGTTCATATAGTCAAAACAACATTACTCAGCGTATCATAGTGCATCTGATTTTTCGCCTTTGAGAAAAAATACAGCTTCAGTATATAATAGGGTTCGTGGTCAGTACAAATATAAATTACCATAAACCAATCCAACGAGCAACCGGTGTGCTATAACAGCGGTACACTGTGAAGCGATAACGATAATTTCACTGTTATCACGATCGCAAATTATGTAATCCTGGCAATTACAATTCCGCTTTAAATATGGAACATGAGCTTTTGTAATTCAGACAGCGGTGAAGCACGCTTGAAATATATTTAATTTTATACGTAAGAGCGCTTTCACATTATCGTATCGAATCGGCGCCCGACACCAATATCGGATCGGATAATGTGAAAACGCTTGAGTGTATAACGAAATATCACAAAATAAAATACAAACAAGTCATATGATATATCGGTATAAAATTTAATTAAATTGGTAATTAATAGGTAATTGATTAATTTACAGTTATGTTGCTAAATTGTTAACTTTTTTGTTTGTTTAGGGACTTATTGTAATTTTTATGTTAAATCATTGTTTTCACCTTTAATAAAAAATAAATAACATCATTACGAATTTTAAAATGGTGAATAAATGACAGAAACCATAAATAACCGTAGCCTTATCAGTTTATTGTACAGCTTTATTCGATACTCAAAAACGATAGTAAGGGAAACATTCCACCCGCTCCGCTCTGATTGCCGCCTGCAGTACAACCTAAGCTTTTACATATTATCAGGATTTTTATTTCTGTTGCAGCCAAAAGTTGGACACAGTATTGAAGTTATACCAATACGGTAGACATTCACGTAGCAGCTACATAGATAATATACGTTAATTAGTTTATAAGTAATGTATATAATTCCTGTACAGTCTTGTTTAAATCTTGCTTATGATGATAATAAATGGAGCTATAAAATACCTTTAAGTGTAAAATATTTTAATATCTTAACTTAGTGCTGATGCCAGGACCTAGTGTACTTGAGTAAGTGGGTTCTGTTTAGGTGATAGTTACCTAATAATTTATAACGGCCTCTGATTATTAGATAGAATATTAAAGATATTTTCTGATAGTTATTTGAATTCTACCAACTGTATTGATGTAGTAAATAAAATAAAATAAAAACATAGCTTGAGGTAAGGTGGAATTTTATCAATTATTTCACATATCATTTGTAAAAAAGTTGAGAGAAGTCGATAGATTTTTGCCGTTTAAACGAAAACGTGGAAAACATAATAAATGTATTGTTTGACAATTATTAGTTTTATGTACTTAGATAATTTTAAACTGTGTTTTCTAGTCCTACCTAGTAATGAATTCAATTAACGAATGAATTTAGATAAATAATCATATCAAAATATATGTACTATTGTAAGGCCCTATTTGATAGTACTTGGTACTTTCAATTATATCTATCTATCGCTGTAAGAATCTATAGCTTTAATATACTATACTCTAGTATTCATAGTTAATTGCATACCTATTGTAAGATGACACTATCCCATGGTTATTAAGTGTATATCGCCTGGCTTTCTTGTAAGATCTATTAGAAATATTATTTGATTAAATTATATTCACTTAGTTTTCTTTTTTATTGTAAAAACTTATGGTTACACCTGCTTTAAATTTTTTTATAGAATCAGCCTTACCCGATTTACTTCAGAATGTTTAACTTATAGTGTACTTATAAATTGTGGTGTATAATTAGGTTAATTACTGCTAACTTAGCTAGTACTACACTACTTAGTGTATTCTGTACAGTGTACACTTAGTAGTGATTACAACTAGGTAAACACTTGCACTACTCGTCTCAAAAGACGCCGATATTGACGAAAAAAGTCAATGAAAACCATTTTTTAAAATATTTTTAAAATAATTAACACACTAATCCGTGATTTACAGAAAAACACTTTCACGCTCAAATTAGTATCTAGAATTAGCTCTCACCCACGTGTATGTTATTATCGCGGTAAAAAGTTACTTATTTCCTTTTTTATGGTATAGGCGGGCAAACGGGCACACATATCGCCTGATGGTAAGCGATTACCACCGCCCATGGATACCTGCAACACCAGAGGCGTCACAAGTGCGTTGCCGGCCTTTGGATGATGGGGGACGGGGAGATAGGGGCAGATGTTGGGGTATAGGCTTCCGATATCCTCACTCACTCGGTGAAACACAGTGCAGGCGCTGTTTCACACCGATTATCTATGAGGACGTGGTATCACTCCGGTCCAGCCGGCCCATTCATGCCGAAGCGTGGCTCTCCCTCATTGAAATCGGTGCAGCGGTTTAGCGGTTTAGCAACATACAGACAGAGTTACTTTCGAATTTATAGTACTAATGGGTAGAACAAAATTACTCATATACGAAGTCCTACCTATCATCCAATCACCGTAAAGTTTAAAAATATATGTAAGTGCGAGGTATGTTATCTACTGCAATGAAACAGAACCGTCTGTTTTAGTGTTTCTTCCACTTTTATGTTTGAATAAAAAGCTCATTTGAATTCTATGAGAATCGAAATTGCTCTCCTTTTCGCCGTACTAACTTAATTTAATCGAGTTTCATCACAATGTCTTTTACCTTTAGATTAGGTACTCGCTATAATACTGATAAAAGTGGAAAATAAAATGTATCCACTCTAGATCTAGATACTAACACAGAATTTATTTCTACAGTTACTATACGAAATTAAGTATTAAATTAATTTTTATCTGTCACACCTACATTGGGATAGGTTTTATGAAGATAAGGCTTTCGAATAGCGGCTACTTCGGGACGCAGGAACCAGGAATATATGGCGTTTCCACTAAAATTACTTTGGAATGACTCGGACTATGCTTCAGATCCTCCTGAATTTATTCGACACTACTAGCCAAAGCCTTGATTCATACACTTTGCCGCATATATTTCTAGGAAATTACTCGATGAACAGGCATTGTACGTCTCAAAGCAAGCAGCAATAGTTTACGCATTATCTTCTTGATGTAAGTACCGGATACACTTTTATATGCATTTAGTGAAAAAGTGTTAATTTGACATTAGACACAGACACTTGAATTTTATTTATGAGCGTAGGTCATTATTAGGTTTTCTTAGAACTATAGAATATGCCAAAAATATCTTTTCCTAAAAGTAATTACACAATGTCTTGAATATTAGTATAACCAAGTTGGTAGGAGGCCTTATTTGCTTATAAAAAAACATAATTAAAAGTAACCATTAAAAATAACTCCTTTTATATGACTTTTATTTTTGAAATCTTTTATTTTGTTTAAATTCATAAGATGGAGTAAAATATAAACAGTTTTTCCAAACGATAAAGTGAAGATTAAGATTGTAATATAAATTATTCGATTTTCCGCACAGGAGCCCGCGTTATTGGAAAAGTTGCCGCCGGTCCATGTTGATAGACTTACTGAAATTGAGTTCATTAAAATTAATAATTATCGAGTGTGGAGGCAATTTAATACGCTTCAACGGAAAATTGAGCCTACGAGTTATTTTACAATTATCAAGAGACAAAACAAAAATGTTATAAGAATGTTAAATGAGTAAGTAAAATTAAAGGTTATTTTGAAGTGATAACTTTTTAGCCGCGTTGAGTACTTTTTGGTAGGGGAAAAATTATCAACATCAAACATTAGCATGTCAGTGACGACCGACATGCTAATGTTTGATGTTGATAATTTTAATTTAAACATTATGAAATTTCTAATTTTACACGTTAATTTTACAAATAACATTCTAAGTTATAAGTTTCGGCAGTCCTTATGTCCTTTTTTTGTTTTCAAAAGACAACTCCCACATTAGAGAAATTCCTGTGGTGCGGGAGACTTCACAAAAAACATGCGACGATCACAAAGAACAACCACACTCAGAACAACAATTTGTGAATCACATAAAGTGTATTCCCATTGAGGTTTGAACCCACAACACTTAGTGCAGTAGAAAGCGGGGAGGTGATCGCTTAAACCACTATAGCATCGGTGCAATCAACTTTCCTGTATATTATATATAAGGTGATATGTAAGAAATAAAATGGGTAAGACATTCTATAGTAATGTAGTGCCCCTGTTTTTGCAAATATTTATTAAGTTTTTGAAAAACCATCATTTTCGGAACCCCAAAACTAGTATTCGATACTTACGAAATGACTTATGTCGAGACTTATGACGAGACGACTTACGTATTGTATTATATATAAGTATACGACGGAACAACTGTTCAAGTCCCAGCTACGTAAGTAGTCTCGTCGTTGTTGGACGTCCCGCCATGGAATGTTTACCTTTCGTAAATATCTGAACTTGTAAATCAAATGTTTTTAGACCTGCTATCGCTTCACTATTATGATGAAAACCAGCTTAGGCTAACATAGAGCTGCTCAAAATTTAATAAAATGCCTTGGTAACACTTTTAATGTATGTACAACAAGTATTGGTTGGCGTAGTTTTTAAAAAGGAACTAGTAGATGTTTAGTAAAACTGATGAACCGAAATGCTCTTTGGCATTCTGGGGCTACTGAAATTTTCCAGATGTCAATTCTTGGGATACTGTCTTAGGATAAATATTTAAAAGTACATTTACTGCTCTATTATTCTAGTGGTTAGTGCCGTTGACTGCTTAGACGAAGGACTATATATATGTTTGGAATCACTACTATCATAAATAATTCTGTAAAGTGCATGATCATTTACTCTGTGATATTTGAATCTATTTGTATCCGTGTTATGTAAAACGCGTACAGGTTAAATGCGTACTGACATTAAATCCGTTAAAGGAACAGTGTGTGCAGACACCAAGACACATACATAAATAATATATTCAGCAGACGGTTTCCCCTAGCTTCGGATCAAACGACCGGCGTGTGTGAGATGTCTGGAGTAAATGTTATTATTAACTAAATTAAGAAAGGAATCACTTGTTAACAACAGTTTAGTAGTTTAGTACCATCAATTTAGTGTGTGCTCAACGCAGCCAAAGAAGTTTTGTGACGTTAGCATGTCGGTGATGCGGTGACGCAAACTCATAAGATTTTCTCCTACCAAAAAGTGCTCAACGCGGCTAAAGAAGTTTACACTTCAAAAATATCGTAAGCAAAGATTTCAATAGGCAAACTAGTTATTTTTATACCTATGTAAGTATTTCGTTCACACACAAAGAGGTCGCTGCAAAAAATAGAAAGTCTCGAGTAGTCTCTAGTGTATTTGGGGAGCATAGTAACGAAGTAGAGTGCTTGCAATAAGCTTCTTATTCCTTTTGTTCTACCTCACAGTTTAACTCTATAGAGCCACCGAGTTGAGAACAAACTACGTGCATGACAACTGATACAACTATATCTTGCTATTTTACCAACTCATAAATTTACGAGTTTTTATTTAAAGGAATATGGAGATTTGATAAAATTTATTTTGCTTTAAACAGAGCAGGTTATTAATAAAAATACAATATATTTAAATAATATATTTTACCTATATATTTTACCGGAGTGATATACCGGCCTCACAGAAAACCGGTGTAAAATAGCGCTCGCGCTGTGTTTCACCGAGTGAGTGAAGATACCGGAGGCCCATACTCTCCATCTACCATCAGGTCTGCTCGTTTCCCAACTAGTCCATAAAAAAACCTTACATTTATATTTAGCAGTATTGTTTTTTAGTCTTCTA
Organism: Diaphora mendica; assembly: GCA_949125395.1. NCBI lineage: Eukaryota > Metazoa > Arthropoda > Insecta > Lepidoptera > Erebidae > Diaphora > Diaphora mendica. The sequence continues at coordinate 33,199,836 of OX421310.1, read as the reverse complement.
TGTGATGTAACATTTCGTCAAAATATAACTTTCGGAATACACGATAATATTTTATGTATAACGGAATCACGAATAAAATAAATCACAAAAAGTGATTGTTTACACAGTTTACTAAACATTGGCGGGAAGGCGCACGCCTCGAGTGGCGTTTAAGATGAGTGTGAGCTCAAATGTACTCGAAACTCAAGTGTATTTGCTCTTTACTGAGGAGGTGACAAGATTTGATGTTGCTTCTCGCGTGTGCATTCATCTTTATAACATAATTTTAGCAGTGTTACTAGTAAATTTTATTAAAGTTCAAATGTAAGTGTATTAGTATTTTAAGGACGAAAATAGGTGTCTACAGTTTTTATAGGTCATTGTAGTTTAAATTCTCCTAATTGTTATAAGATGAAATATTTTATATGAATAAATAAAATTCTTCTAATAGAATAATCTTATTTTAGTTAATGACATTTCCAAATAAAGATACAAATACACCTGCGCCTCTGTAATAGGAGCTGTAATCGGAGTTACGTACCCTCTACCAGCGTTCATTTTGCTCCAGCTAACATGAGACAAAACTATTTAAAAAGTGAAGTTCACAACAACTGCGGCCCGCCCCAGCCGGGCCAACCGTTTCTACTGGCAAGAGCACAGATTACCGCATAACTTAATTTGAACACTATTGCTTCGACATTCATGATAAGCATGATATTCCGTCCTATTATTTTTATTTGAATATTTGTTTTCGTAACAATTAATCGATAAAAAAGTGACGTTATTCTGAGTGACGTATTGGAGTATCTACAGCCGGATTATGATTACAAAGTAAGGTACCTAACTATTGTGAAACATAATTTTATTTCTCCAAACGATAAAAAACAAAACGATTGTTTACCTGCTCTACAAGTATATACATATGTCTCTAGGTAAACAAAGATTGAGTGTCACTCAATCGCTGCAGAAACTATCGTTCATTATGGTTCGAAACTAGATTTTACAATACCTAAACATTCCTTTAAAAAAGTATCTTAATATCAATACTCTTATAGAGAAAATAAGAATCCAAGGTAAAAAGCATAAATTCTTAGTTTCAATTTCAATTGGTCAAAAGATAATAAATAAATATATATTTCGGACATCTAACACACAACGCCATCTAGTCCCAAACTAAGCAGAGCTTGTATTATGGGTACTAGTAGTACAACTGATATAAATACATATAATACATGTTTTCTTTCGTCTCATTGTTGGCAATTAAATCTGCTAGCAATGAAACGAAATTAGCGAATCTCGAGCGCCGGGTGGGGGGTGTCGCCGTTCAACAGCCGGGCTTGACGTACGCGGACAAGCTTAGGCTTCGCTTACCACCTGGATCAGCCCCGTGTCCGGTGTCCGCTGAGGCACGCGTATCTAGGCCGTGTGTTATTGCGTCTCCTACTACGAAACGTTCAGCGGACTATGCAACTTCGTCAGCTACAAAAGAAGCTCTCATGAAGGCTATTAAACCTAGCGACGAAGGTTTTCAAATTGTAGGCGTCTAAAAAACCGCAAAGGCAGGCGTCGTGTTGCGGGTCGCAAATGAATGGCAGCTTAAAAAACTAGAATCAGTTAACGCCATTAAATCTGTAGGCTTACGCTTAGAAAAGCCGAAAGGCCGAAGGCCCCGTATAATTGTAAAAGATGTGCCCGGTTCTATGGTGGATCGTACCTTCCTAACAGCTTTATATCGTCAGAATATCAAGGACGAATTAATATTAAGCGAAAGCGATTTTTTAAAAACAACCAAAATTGTCAGGCATCGTAAACTGGAAAACGGACGTCAATGGATAGGCTTAGAATTAGAGACAGAGGTTAGGAAACACTTGGCTAGCACAAAAGATAAATTATATATAGACTGGGCCACATGTAGGTTTATAGACGACTTAGAAGTAGTTCGTTGCTTAAACTGTCAACAATTCGGTCATGTTCAAAAATTTTGCACTATTAAAACTCCTACGTGTGCTAATTGCGCGGCCAGCCACGATACAAGAGCTTGCCCGGATAAGGACACACCAGATTTTAAACCGAAATGCGCACAATGCAGCCAGTACAAAAAACCATGTGACCATCGATGTGGATCACAAGACTGCTCCACATATAAACTTAAATTAGAGCAGCTAATCCTAAATACTAATTACTGAATAGCTTATACAGTAGTAGTTGTAGTACATTTTTAATAAAATGGATAATATCTCAATAGGCCAGTTAAATCTTCATAATGATAAAATAGCCACGTCAGAATTAGATCGCTTAGTTTTGGAACAAAAGTTAGACATTGTCCTTATACAAGAGCAATATCAAAGCGCTCAATTGCGGAATTATGTAGTACAACTAGATGGCGGGTCGCGGGCTGGGATATATGTATGTTGCAAGTTCTAATTTTACGGTAACATCTTTGCGTAACCTTATGACGTCACACTGCGCCGTTGCTGAGATCTCATCCTCTACCTGTAGGGTTTACGTAGTGAGCTGTTATTTTCAATTTTCACATCCTATTGATCCTCATCTACATCATTTACGTTTCGTTTTGCGGTCCCTCATAGGACACAAAATTATCATTGGCGCTGATGTCAATGCTTCTTCTACTTTATGGTATGGCAAATTGCGTGCAGCTGACATGGCTCGTCGCTGTGCGGTTGAAGATTTTATTGCGGAAATGAATCTTACTATCCACAATACCCCTGATGCACCACCAACTTTTTGCAGCCCAATGGGTGAGTCTTCTATTGACGTGACGCTTACGCGCGGCGACGTCTCGATATCTGGATGGCGTGTCCTACCGGACGCATCCTGTAGTGATCACCGCTTAATTGTGTACGAATTCATACCAATGGTTGCACAATATCCACAAAGAACTCCTTACAATTTTAGGTATAAAACTAAAGGGGCAAATTGGGCTTTATTTGGTTCACTCTTTGCAGTACATGCCAAAGACTTCAATCGCAGTGGTCTATCAGCTGAAGAAAGCGCAAACATATTATCAGATACTTTCACATATTGTGCTGATGTTTGTATCGGCCGTGGATCTATCACTAATACTCGTAGATGTGATTGGTGGAATTATAAATTAGTCGAATTACGTAGAATCTATCGGAAAGCTCGTAAAAAACTAAATGACATTAAAAAGCGTAACGTAACAGGAGATATTTACAATAATGCCCTTATTGCTCTTAGAGTTGCCAGGTCTCATTATAGAGCTACTGTGGAGAAATCAAAGGGAAATTTGATACGTAAACTTGTTGATAAACTCGATAGAGAGGGTCCCTGGTCACCTTTGTATCATGAATTTAAAGCAAATAGATCAATCGACCTTGCATACGTACAGAACATCAAAATTACTAATAGTTATACTACAGGAGTAGAACAAACCACAGAATATCTTTTAGAATCACTTGTGCCTGACGATCGGCCGGAGGATGATACGGATTATCACCGACAAATTAGGCAGTGGGCTATTGAACCACCATTGTCTCCAATGTCTGACTTACCATCTTCAGACGAATTCCTCAGTATTGTTAGGTCATTGCCACTAAATAAGGCTTCGGGCGACTATAAAATATCAAACAAAATGATAAAAGAAGCTTGTAAACTTTCGGGTGATACGGTTTTAACAGTTTTTAAACGTTGCATTGCGGAAGGAGTATTTCCTAGTGTTTGGCGGTGCGGTAATATTCGAATAATACCAAAAAGCGGCGATAAGCCGCCGGACGATCCTAAATCCTATCGACCCATAACACTGTTACCATCGCTGGGAAAGCTTTTAGAGCGTCTTGTAGTACCACGACTTCTACCGGGTGGAGTTAAATTTCATGATAGACAATTCGGCTTTACGTTGGGAAAATCGACAACTGATGCGGTTATATCTGTAAGGAAAACTGTCACTGAGTCAAGTTTTCAATACGTTTTAGGCATCTTCTTAGATATATCTGGCGCCTTTGACAATGCGTGGTGGCCCATGCTATTGCTAAAATTAAAATTAAGAGGTTGCTTTAAAAATATTTATTCCCTTATCTCCTCGTACTTCTTACAAGGTACTACTAAATTGAGACTTGGGCATCATTCTGTGTCGAAGGCGCTTACGATGGGGTGTCCTCAAGGGTCAGTGCTAGGACCATACTTGTGGAACATAGGCTTCTACGATTTTCTGGCAATGCCTGTGCCGTCCGGATGTACCCTGAATGCGTACGCGGACGACGGTTTGTTATTGATAGAGCCGGATACTAGAACGGGGCTTGAGAGGCTGGCCAGTGAATGTTTGGACTTAATATCTCGGTGGGGTGGGCGTAATCGGTTGACGTTTGCACCAAACAAAACCTTCCAGCTACTTCTGAAAGGTAACCTCAAATCACCGCCGTGTATTAAATTTGAAAATGTTACTATTAAAAATAAAACCTCGGTTTGTTATTTGGGATTGGTTTTAGAAAGAAATTTTTCATTTATTGAACATATTAGAACAGTTAATGAAAAGTCTAAAAAGAGTTTCTTTGCACTGACGAGGATATCAACTGCGACATGGGGTCTGTCATATAATACACTAAAGATCATATATAGAGCTACTTATTTGGGTTCTATTTGCTATGGTGCTCCTGTATGGGCAGATAGGGCGACTGTAGGCGCTGTCCGTCGCAAACTGTTACAAGGCCAACGACCTGCATTGATTTTCTTGTGCAAGGCATATAGGACGTTTAGCTCTGAGGCTTTACCGGTGTTGGCAGGTGTTCTTCCGGTCTTATCGAGGTGCAAAGACGTGCAGCCATGTACTATTCCACACTACAAAACATGGAATGCGATTTTTTGGGCATACGAGACCGCGGTAAAATCATAAGATTGTTTCAACAAAAATCCAATGTCTATAACGACCTATTCGATGAATGGCAGCAACGATGGGACGAATCATCTAAGGGGCGCCACCTCTACCAGTTCTTTCCATCTGTTCGCGAAAGGTTGTCAAGGACATGGCTCGAGGTAGATCACTGTGTCGCTCAATTTCTTACAGACCACGGTAACTTTAAGAGCAAACTATACTCATTTAAATTAGTTTTCATTTAAATTAGTCGATTCACCATTGTGTCAATGCTCAACACCTGATTCTAGCTGTGAACAGTCGGCTCATCATATCCTCTGGGAATGTAGTCTTTGGTACAATGAACGTAACATGATGCTAAATAGCTTACAAATGACGTCTGGGGTAGTATATTATGGGGATCTTGTGTCAACTGCGGTGAATTTCCGTGCGTTTAAGCGATTCTGCCATACATACTATAGAAATCAAATATAGCTCACTTAGGACCCATAATATTTTTATCCGTGGTGCTTCCCGGTTTGAAAAAGGCGTCTGCCTATTTTGACTCCATTTTGTCTCCCGCTTTGCTAAGGAGGGAAGTGGACTTATTATATTTCCAACTCCTCCAGTTTTCTTCTGATTAATTTCGTTGCGGGTTCCAAGACAATTAAATTTTTCCTGGGACTACTCGAGTGTCATAACTCGGTGTTTTCGTGGGTCACCGCTGTTGATCCTGGTGTACAGGAGTTACAGTGGTGGGTGTGTGGGCGGGATTAGTCCCATACATGTTTTCTGTAAATACATATATATTTTACATAGAAAACACCCAATGAATACCAAATATTTTTAGATTCGTAGAGGCTTTTTGAAAACCAAGCGTTTTTTAATATTGTATGAACAATAACGTAATTATGAACGTAGGTGTCATCAAGTTGGCGGCCCGCCATATATGACATAACATAAGAGCGGAAAATTTAGTATAAATGGCGAACTGCCAAGAATATATTCCAAAAAGAAATTTCAAAAAAGAAATCCGCTTTTCTAGCCCCTACTAACTCTTTATTTGTATGGGTGATCCCTTGCGGGTATAAGTTAAAAACAGCTTTCACCGGCCGACGCGTTTGAATAAGTTTCACTGAAGTTTTATTGAAGTTGTAACCTTCGGCCCGGTTTGATATATGTACTTCTCGCATTTGTACCAAACGGGTCCCGCCGTGGCCAAAGTTAGTGCACTCGTAAATTATTCAACCCCTCTGTATACATGTACTTGTCGTAACCGACTGGTGTTCTCACAATGTTACGTTGTTTTATTTAAAAATATCCTCTATCTGAAAATATTCGACATAACTTTGTTTTAATATATTAAATGTAGGCTATTGAAATATAAAGCTTAGGTTTATATCGTCAGTTGCCAATTGCCAAAAAACTTATAAATAAAGTAGCAAATGGCGCTGAGTCTACCGACAAACCTTATTTAGCGCTACAAGAGAGCGAATGAACTACGTAGCTCTACGCTTGGTCTACGACAAGAACAGAAGTCTACGACAACGTCGCATTAAAATAAAAGCAAAACGAGTCAGTTTAATTCTTAGAAGCGGCCCGCCCAGGTGATTTCAACACTGCAGATTTACTTTCGTCGCACGGTTAACTTTTATTACAATTACTAAAATGTAAATTGCTTGCCTGGCATATTCTTGTTTCTTTTCTTTACAGAAACTAAGAAACGAAAAAGCTTATGACTACGAAATAAGTGTATGTAGGACTGCAATCAAAATTACACGTAAACTAAATGTACCAATTTTAACATTGATATGATTGAATATTGTTTGCAGTAACCGACAATATACCGTGAGTGCATTAATTCTCGTCATACATATCTATCTATTACTAGCAACACCCGCCGCGGCTTCGTACGGGTTCTTTACGGAAAATATAATATAGTCTATGTTACCCCAAGAAGATGTGCGGCTTAATTTTTCCGACGCCTTCAACAAATATTGTTATATTTTAGCAAATATAATTTTAAAAAATCAGAATTAATATACGAAAACCTTTCTGAAGAATCACTATATCTTTTGGTAAAAACCGCATCAAAATCCGTGTAGTAGCATTTGAGTTAATCGCGAACAGACAGACAGACAGACGCGGCTGAGGACTTTGTTTTATAATATGTAGTGACGAGCTGAACCGGCGAACTTTGTACCGCCACATTTTTTTTGTTATAATTTTCTAATATTCTGAAAAACTTGTTTTCTCGGCTTCCCACAGGTAGTGTTCAGTAGCGAACAAAAAATAATAATTCTGATTATCTTTTTTTCATACAAACCTTCTCCTAATAATAACGAACACATAAAAAAAGAATTATTCAATTTAGTGCAGTCCATCGGAAGTTATGCGCGTACATACAGTTAGGCGATTCATTTTTATTTATATAGTTTAAATGCTAGTATTTATAAAAACCATTTTTATACAATAACATTTCGGTACTATTTAATTTCTTACCTTGTAAGCGATTATACTGTACTGTACAACACCTTTGTCCTTGCGTGATGACACGAGGTGTGCTTTCCACCAAAATAAGAAGATTTTCGTTTATAGTAGACACGAGCGTGGGAACAGACCACATGCAGTGTTCGCCTTCGCAATATTAGTACGACGCCACATAATTTTATCCAGTCTTGGTCATAAATATAGCACCTAACCCCATTATTGCTGCATGAAAGTGAACTGAACAGGTACGGTATGTTTAGAGAAATCGTTACTTATTCTTATGTATATGCATGAGGTTAGGTCTATAAATATGGCTTTTAATGATTGCTCGAGATATAGTTCTTTTCTTTTCCTTTTTTTAAAAAAGACTTTCTCGCATCCAGTGCCGCGGGGGGCTTTACAAACATAAATGAAACGGACACAAAGAACACTCAGACTCAGAACAAAAATATGTGAATCACACAAAATGCTGTCCCATGTAGGATTTGAACCCGCTTGTTAGCTTGTTTGTTTTACCGGGCCATTTCCGCACTTTGCCTGTTGATTGGGCCGCTGTACGTGAGTTTGCCATCTTCCTACTCCAACCATCCTAGATCATCCCATAATACTCTACTACATGCTTCCGGGAGCTATGTCGATTGGAGGATGTCCGCCCGTTGATCTGCCACACTTCTACAGTCTGTGAGAACGTGCTGCGGCGTTTTTTCTGCCTCCATGCATCCCCTGCACAGAGGGCTGTCTGTTGCACCTATAGTGAATAGGTGCTTGTTTCGGGGTTATGTATTATTATATTTTTTACTTTTTAATTTACAAGTTATGCTTGCGAAGGTGATGGCGGAGCGGGACTGGGAGAGGTTTAGAACTCTCCCTGTCCGCCAGGCCCGGGAACGGGCCAGGTACCGCAGACGACTCGGGCGTCGGAGATCGCTAAACGATCTCCGTCCTCCATAAGAGCAAGCCTGAGGGTGACAGGTGAGGCCACCAGCCACCCTAGCAGAAGCAGGCCGGAGCGGCGGCGCGAGCTCTATAAAGTGCTCGCGCCTTATTCACTGAATAGAAGTGTTAGGGTTCCTACACAGGAGGGGGCCACCTACAAATAGTGGGTGGCCCGAGGTACGTCGGGGTTCCAGGGATTTTCCTTTAAGGGTGCACCTGGTTCCCCAGCTTCTAGTACCCGAGACGTTGTGCGGTTTTTAGTCGGTTCGAGTCCGACATAACCACCAGCCGGTGGTATCCGAGGGCATTTCCGCACAAAAAAAAAGAACGGGAAAAAACGTTATATATATATATATATATACATTATACATATATAATACTACCTGACCCTGGCAAACGTTGTTGGCCGATTCTCAGATCTACCCGATATGCACACAAAATTTCATAAAAATCGGTCCAGCCGTTTCGGAGGAGTTTGGTAACAGACACCGCGACACGATAAATAAATATTTCGGACAAATTTAACCAAATACTTACTACTACTATAAATACTATAAAAGTATTTTACTTGTACAGCTATTCCGAATCTAAATCTCAATTAATGTAACTTGTTCTGCACTGCACACTACACTGCACTGCACTGTAACTTCACAACGCCATCTAGTCCCAAGCTAAGCAGAGCTTGTGTTATGGGTACTAGACAACTGATAGAAATACATATATACTTTTTTTTGTAAATACATACATATTATACATAGAAAACACCCAAACTCCGAAACAAATATTTGTAGATCATACAAACATTTGGTCCGACCCGGGAATCGAAAACAACCCAACCCAACCTCATGATCAGCAGTCGCACACGCCAACCGCGAGACCAACGAGGCAATCACCAACGAAACACGACAGTACGATCGCTGTCATTTTACGTTGATTTTATGTGCGAGGGTATTACCGCCCCGGTCGAGCCGGCCCGTTCGTGCTGAAATCAGCGTGGCTCTACTACCTTGGTAATGTCTGTAACTAATATTGTTAAATTTGACTTGATACCTCTATAGTCCACACGTTGTCGGAAAATCAGGTTTTCGTAAGTGATGTCGTGACCAATCATGAAGTGATTTTATGAAGGTTCGTTTTTTTCCCTATTTGATTATGATTGCCTTTTATGAAACCTAAAAAGCAACAACTACTGCGTGCTTGTCGATACACTCACAACCAACATGCAACAATAGACGTTTGATAGCAGTAACAATCCCTAGGGACAGATTTATTTGTACCGTAGCATATTATTATTAACTTGTTCTGACAGGCATTCCAAAACATTATTTTTTAATGCACCACTAGAGTGTGTTTATTTGTGACTGTTTATTTTCAAACCATGAAAGTTAAAATGTATTTATTTACGTTTTTAAGTATGCAAAATTAGTAAGTATTTATAATATTTAGGAAATATGTATTTCTTGTGATCTTTTAGACACCTCCCACACTTGAAACATTTTATTTAGAAATACTAAAATCTTATTTTTGTCCCTAAATTTTACGAATAAAAACAAAAGTAAAACAAAAACTCATACAAAAAAAATATTCCTAACGAAATTTTTTATAAAATTGTTTAATTATTCAAAGCTATTGAAAGAATCAAGAGTAATTAAAATGTAATTAAGGATAGCAATGGTTTCAGGTGTCCATTCTAATCTCATGTTCCAGGGAAGGCAGACGAGCCCCCAAACGGTTTATTCTGGATACGGCGGTGAAAATTTACATTAATTAATTTGTGTTTCAAATTTTAGAGAAGTTTTGTAATTTTAATAAATAATTATTTATTAGCTTTGGTTTCACTTAAGAGTTTAAAGAGTGAGAAATACAGGGATCTACAAATTCTGTTTACATTTTTTTAAAAATTATGAATGCTATTAACAAATAACTTTGAGTTTAAAAATAAAAGTATTAGGTTTTAGTTTTGTTGAGTTGAATAAACTTAAAAAGGCGGTACCAACCAAAATGGCTAGACTCAATAGTTGAGATCAATAAAAATTACAATTTTAGAGTAAATTTAACTCATCGAAGTTTTATGTATTAAAATTAAATTTAACAAGTTTGCTTTAAAATACTTAATAGACGTATTAAATAATTAAAAACGTACCAACCTTCGCAGAATTTCGTACGTCAGTAGAGAAGTTGTTGTTTCGTTTACTTATATTATCATGTGATCCTGGTAATGCATTTTTCTAATATTAATAAACTCAGTTATAGAACTATTTATTAGAATAAAATTCAAACCTAAAAAGCAAAGAACCAGGGCAAGCTAAATAAAACGGTTGAAAAATAAGGTGTCTGGCACCTATATAACAGATAACGGAATATAAACTAGCCGACCCAGAACTATCGAACTGCAATGATTGAACCCTTGTTGTGGGTAGAACTGAATCAATAGATGGGCGGGAATAGAACAAATCGTACGAATACGTGTTAACAGTTTGTCAGGCGAAATAAACATTTCAACACCCACGGCAAACTTTCAAAGATAAATCAAAACTTTTTTAAACTTCACTACTTACTACTTTTTTGGAAAGAAACATTTAGTATACGATATATTTTTTTATAAAAGGATATATCTTTTATGAAATGCTTTCTTGAATCAGAAGGTCAACCATATTATCTTAAAATATCCCTTCAAAAAATTCTCAAATTATATTAGAAATCTATTTTGAAACTTACCAATTTAAAACACTATTTGATTTGATAATATTTTAATAATTCAACCAAAGTCTAAACTAGGTACAAAATTCCAAATTAGCAATACTCTTAATTCACTGATCGCAGTGAAAATGTATACTATAACATTTAAATAACTTGTACCAATAACTCAATTGTTCAATTTAAAAAAAAACTTGCAATACAGCTATCTTAGTTATTGTAGGACATTTAATTCAATCTTAGTTTCTTGCTGATATATTCTTATGTAACAGACAACCTCCCTTCCGGAGGCCGCCTAATGTCCGTACAGGATAATGACCATGTTAAAGGACAGGTATAACCGTTAAAGGACATGGACGTCTGACGTAAGCGGTCAACGGTATCAGGAATAAGGCTGTTTGGCGGACCGCGTGTGAGCTTTCCCACGCTCCGACCGCAGACATGCGACGTTATTAAAGACTTCACGTTTTTGTTACCTGCCGAGAGATTTATTACTTTTAATTATTTTTCATTGTCCGCTACCGTTATTCGTCTTAGAGGTATCGCATTAAATTATTATGCTCATGGCTATGATTTAGTGTTCAACGCCATGTAATTTATGACTTAGAGCATTGTATATTTTATACATACACTCACACCGCTAACCGCAAAAAGGTAGGCAGAGGCATATTCACACATATAAACACATTTCATTAACTTCAAAATTAATATTTAAATTTCAAATTTAAAAATAAAATATTGATCAATAAAGAATTTGGAAATGTGTGTTTACCAAAAGAAACGTTAGTTGCAAGACGGTTGGAACCCAAATGACAAGATCATAATGTCTAAATATTATTCTTTATACCTATATAGCAGAAAATAAGAGAAGTTTTCAGCAGAATGAGTCATTGTATGTCGTTATGGAATGGGCATGAAAACTGATTTCTATCAAACAGAACGTAATCTAAAACTTTTTATCCTGTTTCTCTTAAGAGAGACGAATTCAATAGAAATATAAATTAAACGATGTACGGCCTACGTAGACTTATGTCTACTGTCTATCATAATTTATCCATAATATTCAACAAAAGGTCACCTAAATAAAAAGCCGGCAAAGGTCAGCAAATTACATCACTACATTGCTTAAAACAGCCAATTAAAACAATTTTAGGGATGGGAACTACGCAGTACCATATCACTGCAAAGAGCTTTTTCTATGGAAAATAACTTATCACTAACGTCGAGATTATCTATGTGGTGAAGAACTAGGAATACGGAGTATCACCACCCTAGTCATCTCGTAAGTGTTGTGAGAGGCGACTAAGGGAGCAAACTATACAGGACATCACCACTGCAAAGAGAAAGAAAACTTGAAACACACCGTGCTAACCCGCCTGACCAGCGCGGTAAAGATTTTTTTTTATGGTCTAAGGGGGAAAACGTGCAGACCTATCGCTTGATGGTAAGCGATTACCGCCGCCCATGGACACTCGCAACACCAAAAGTGTCACAAGTGCGTTGCCGGTCTTTGAGGAATGGGGAGGGGGATGCGGAGAGGGATTGGGCCTCCGGTATCCTCACTCACTCGGTGAAACACAGCGCAAGCGCTATTTCACACCGGTTTTCTGTGAGACCGTGGTATCACTCCGGTCGAGCCGGCCTATTCATGACGAAGCGCGGCTCTCCCACAGTAGGCCGAAACCTCCTTTCTAAGATGATGATGGCATTGCATTGTTCAGATAAGATAGCGTAAATCGTATTAGTATCTTATTTGTATGTAACACTAAAATATAAACAACACGTTGGATCGTGTTAATTTATTAAATAGCATTAAAACTTATACTTTATATAGTAAAGTTAAAACTGGAAAGGCTTCATCGGTATTCATCGCGGTCATTGCAGGGTTCATTAAAATGCGTCGAACAATAAATGGTGGGCCCGTGGGACCTTTTGTGAGTGCTGGAGTTTTAACCACATTTTCAATCTGTTGTTCGTTATTATTTCCCTCATTGTTCACGGTTACTGAACTGGAAGCGACGCATGGCTCTTTTGACAGGAATACAATTTATACGTCTCGTCTTTAAACTAAATCACGTTTCTAGTTCGATTACTTTGTTAATATATAAAAAAACTCATGTTTATTTGCACATGAAACCTAAAAGATGTACGTCATAAAAGGTGTTGCATGGTTGGTGAAATTATGTCTAACACCTATTACTAGAGTTATTTTTAATTTTTTCTATTTTATAAAGAGATAGCTATACAGTGTGTGTCATAATGTACTATTATAATCTACAACACACAAAATTTCATAAAAATTAGTCCAGTCGTTTCGGACGAGTTTGGTTACAAACACCGCGACACGAGAATTTTATATATTAGATAAAATTTAAAGCAATTATTGTTCATTTTAAATTATATAGCTAGTATTTCAGACAATAGAAATGTACTCGCAATAATATCTGTAACACACATACTAATATATAATAGAGGTAACTTACATTTGCAATTCATCGGAACCCTCTCTACGCGAGTTCAACTTACACTGGGCACTTTTTTCAGGCAATTGTGTAGACAAACATGAATCGCTAAACCGTCCCGTCCCAAAATGGGCAGAAATATGTAGGTAATGATATAGATTAGCCGAAACAAAGTGAGGATTAGTAAAATATTTTCAAAAGTAATATTTGATTCGTGGTAAGCCTAAACTGGAATGGACTGGAAATAATACTTTTCTCTATCTGAGATGAAGATCACATATTTATGTGTGACACCTGTCTCATGTTATAAATTTTACAGGAAGTCTAATCTATATCTATATAGATATAGATATATGTAAAAGAGTAAGGTGACTGACTGACTGACATACCCAGAGATCAACGCACAGCCCAGACCGCTGAAGCTAGAATCCTGAAATTTTGCATGTAGGTTCCTTATATAACGTAAGTGATCATTAAGAAAGGAATTTTAAAAATTCCACCCCTAAGGGGGTAAATCAGGGGATGAAAGTATGCGTGAGCGAAACTGCGTGTAAAAGCTAATATATATATTATATTTAAAAGAATAAGGTGACTGACTGATTGACTGACATACCCAGAGACCAACACACAGTCCAAACCGCTGAAGCTAGAATCCTGAAATTTTGCATGTAGGTTCTTTATATAATGTAAGTGAGCACCAAGAAAGAAATTTTTGAAATTCCACCCCTAAGGCAGTAAATCAGGTAATGAAAGTCTGCGTGAGCGAAGCCGCGTGTAAAAGCTAGTTAATAAATAAAGCAAACGCAACTTGCGAACTTCCTTACTTGTTGGAGACAAAAACAATATTGTCTCTTTTGCTTTTCGTTGAACATAGAAAAATGGTCGTGACGTTTTTATGTATCACATAAAAATGTACACGTTTTACCAAATGTTACATTGATTGATCTATAATTTTTTGGTTTTTGGTCTATAAATTATTTTCCAACTCCCTGACACTCGTCTAAAATATACTTTCTTACTAAATCACATTTACATGGTGAATAAATTAAGGGATATATGAACTTGTTCTTGCCAGTGTAAGAGCTAATTTATGTGGGGTTCATAGCTACGGGCCCGCGACGACGACGCCCAACCGTTGTTCCCATATCTACGGGCCAGCGGACCGCCCAACGGATTTCCATATGCGTTGTAAACGACCGTAAATTAACTACAACTATTATAATTATAGAACAATGTTGCTCTGATATTTTATGGAAGATTGAAAGAGGTTAATGTTTTAATCACTAAATTATACGCTATTAAAGGTGATTAACATAAAGATAACATGCTTTCTAATTCATAAGCACCGTGTGCGGGTAGTTGCATTTTCATTCGACCTTCGATTGAAAAAACGATTTTATAGCTCAATTGTTTTTTTTTAAAGGGCTAAGGAGTCGTTATAATCCTTTATAATTTACCAAAGTAGAAAAAGTTCTACTTTGGTATATTGTAAAGGATTTCCCTGTACGTATATCATATGTATATATCATACATATATATATCATCAATCTTACCACATCTCTCATCGTGGGAGAGCCACGCTTCGGCATTAATGGCCTGGCTCGACCGGAGTGATACTACGGCCTCACAGAAAACCGGTGTGAAACAGCTCTTGCGCTGTGTTTCACCGAGTGAGTGAGGATACCGGGGGCCCAAACCCCAACCCCTCCCCACATCCACCTCTCCATCCCCCTTCCCATCCCCCAAAGGCCGGCAACGCACTTGTGACGCCTCTGGTGTTGTATGCCCATGGCCGGCGGTAGTCGCTTACCATCAGGCGATACGTTTGCTCGTTTGCCCCATATTACGTTTAAAAAAAACTAATACCTTTAAACGATTAATTCTTATAATTTCAATCTAGCAACTGCTATTCGGTGGTATCCGAGGAGATTTTCGCACCAAAAAGGGGATTTCGAGGGGCTATAAATCGATCTAGCTTGAATCCTAGCTTTAAAAATTTTATAAAAAAAATACCGAGCAAAGCTCGATTATCCAGTTACTGATATTAAACTTGATTAATTCTAAACAAACACAATATACTTACTCCAATAATAGAAAAAAATGACAATGTATTCTTCAATATATAACGTTTAACGTTGCTTATGAATTTGCTAATCTATACAAATAAATATAATTTAAGTGTTTGTTTATAATTTCAAATTAACATCTTTTGTTTTAATGAATAAGAAATCTGAGATTCGTTTAGTGATATCAAGTTACTGGTAAGTCCTTAGGTTTGTGACATGATATGAATGATGTGAAAAATATAATGTAACTAACTAGTCAATTTTCCAGAGCGACTGCTTGCTGGCAACATATGGGTTAAGATATTCGAGTGAGCTCAGACACGGCCCATTCAAAAGGCGCTCTAAACGGAAGGATACGAGCCGTAAAATAGGATTTCATGCATGCGTTGCTTTGTGTGAACAAATATGTACGGTTGACAACGCACGACCTTTGCCAATAACCCGAGTGAATAAAAAAATGATTTTACATATTCCGTGTACATTTCAAAAAGTTTAACTTTTTGCATTACCGTTGTGGATTAAACTGAGTTGTGTAGTGTACTTCGAATTATTTTTAACTTTATTTACAAAGTTACTTTTGCACGTGTCGCTTGTGTGGATTTTGTATGAGCTATACGACGTGAAACTGTTATTCAGCGACAGCGGTGTAATTATTTTAGTGAAAGCTTGTTTGTACTTTCTGTGTTAGTATTAATTGCAGTTTTTAATAACTGTAATATATCCAGCTTTTTTTATTTTGCTAAACGGATTCTAGTAAATGTAGACTATTAAAGTTGATAACCTAGATTGAAAATCTAGATATCACCTAGATAGTTGGAAGTGCATAAAATAAGGTATATATATATTAAATTAGCCAGAGCTCAAGGTGAGCACATCTGCAGAAAAAAAACGAATTTCTCAATAACCTGAATAATAATGTTTCTGCATTAATGCTTATTCAACACCTGGGACAAATACAACGTGTATCGCAAATATTAAGTCGATATTTACTTTAATAAAAACAATGTACATTTAAGTGACAATGTTTAGCTTTTATTCAGTTTCAATGACCTTCCATAGCAAATTCATACTCCGAGTAGTATTTTCAAAGCAATCAGCAACACATACGTGAGTCTGTGCGTCCCGAGAGCTCCATTACACAAGCCGTTTTGAATATTGCATTTAGAGCTACTATCTCTACGACTTTTAGTAGCATCGCTAGCTGCTTACGCTTTTAAACCGACCCTTTTTGTGACAATGACTCGATTGAGATGTAAACAAAGAAACATTTTGCTATTTTACTAACACTTAGCAGAATATACCTACCTGTAACGATGAGTCAGTATCCACTTTGGTTTCTTGTATGTTTTACTCGCAAAATAGTGATATTCTTCATAGTGTCATTTTGACCATGCCGCCCCGGCGCGTGCGGTTCATTGTCAAAGGAACGCCGACACAGTATCGAACAAGCCGCCTGCGCCGTCCACCCACTAGCCACCACACGCGCCGGGGCGCCACGATCAAAATGACACTATGAAATTGAACAAACTATAAAGCCAGGCACACACGCTACAGTAGAACTCTCTAGTCTACCTGTGCAGGTTTGTCTACCAGACCTAGGTAGACTGATTTGGATTACTGGAGAAATCTTCAGATGTATCATACAGAGTCTCAGATCAAATAAAAAAGGTAGATAACATTCAAGCATTGGCTTGAAAAAGAATGGAAATTTTACAATAAACAAAGTTGAATCACATTATCCTATTGTTGTTTATTTCTTTTTGAACAAATTTTGTTTAAATTACTGAAATTTGACAGTTTAATTATTAACAGTTTCAAACAATCAGAGCGCTAGACAAGGCGGATGCAACGAGCCGCTCAAGGCAACTCATATTTAAACATATTAAATTAGTTCTTCCTGTTACCTAGCTTTTGTGTCATTTCTTTTATACACACAGGTGTGTATCAAATCTAATGCTTATGTAGGTGATTGTTTAAAACTTCAAATTCAACACAATTAAAAGATACGGCCATTTTGGCATTACATTTAATATTTGGCAGATAAATGGAGTTAGAATTTTGAAATACTTCAAATTGACGCATCTTATCTCATGAAATTGTACGACTAGTAAGGCCACATACTACAAGTAAAGAAAACAAAGCTGAAAGTCGTTACATTTAGCATAACAAATTTATATTGCTTGTTATAAGTCCATAAATTATGAGAGCGTGTGTTTAAAACAGCTAAGTTAGCTTATCATTATTTAACAAAAACAAATTAAAATCGTCGAGAATCCATATTCAAAATGGAGTTCAAACATCACACACTTAAATAAGTTCGAAGAATTTCGTACAAGTTTGGTACTGAACCATAAAACGCTAGGAATTTAATTGTTGTTTTTTAAAGATTTTAAACTACAGTCATGTACTTAGAAATTGGTTAATAATCCATACTTTAACTAACTAAAAATAATATAATATTAACTAACCGAAAATTAGTTCACAGCTAGAGCCAAGCAACATTAATGAAAGGTATTGTCAAGATCATAGACATTTAATTTCACAGTAGACATTGCTTGCATTTCGATTGCAAACAGTAGTAATCTAAGTTACTGGTTGGATTGTGGAGAACTTGGTCGGAGCTATAGAGCTAAGCGTATCCATTTAACTAATGCACTGTCCGACTATTGGTCTTGGTGCAAACGAGGCACTTTGTTCCACTGAGTAACATATTAGCTACGTTACTTACTCAATAGTACTTATACTTGCCACTATTTACAATCTTCTAGTTACCAACTCTTAACCGTCTACTTCTGCAAAGCGCGGCTCTACTAGCCTAGATAATAATAATTACCTCACAACTTTTTAAATAACTAAAATATTTACGTGACTATGCACTTTGACTAAGATAATAAATGCTTTACCTAAAATAAGAATAAGTACATCACGTTGAAAATAAAGACAAATCTGAAAGTAATTGACATAAGGAAAATATATATACTCAAACATTTATTTCACAACTTGAATAATTAATCACAAAATGATTTCAACAAATTTCCTGATAATGAAGTCGATGACAATTAATTAGTGAATTATAATTTACAGATCCAAATTAATTTCAATGGTTGGAAATCTTTGAAGGTCCACTCTACTTTTGGTAATTTTTTAATCTATATATATAAGATATATATATATATATTCTAGAGGAAGGTGACATACCCAGAGATCAACGCACAGCCCAAACCGCTGAACCTAGAATCCTGAAATTTTGCATGTTAGTTCTTTATATAACGTAAGTGAGCACTAAGAAAGGAATTTTCGAAATTCCACCCCTAAGGGGGTAAATCAGGGGATAAAAGTCTGCGTGTAAAAGCTAGTAATTAATAATGCTAGGAATAGATAAGAAATCTGTATCCCAGACATCAGCGCTCTTCCTTAACAAGTTACACTATCTGTCTTTTACTACAAACATAGAAGTTTCATACATCATACAGTTCCTATAATATCTCACTGCAAATTGAAAACTGTGGAAGTAGTGTTCTGAAAAATAGTTCTGATTCATCACAATTTTTGCTATTGCTATTGTGGTATTTGCTAAATGATCAAATTAATCCTACTAATATTATAAATGCGAAAGTTTGTAAGGATGTGTGTGTGAGTTTGTTACTCTTTCACGCAAAAACTACTGAACGGATTTGGATGAAACTTTAAAGCAATATAGCTTAAACATCAGAATAACATATGGGGTACTATTTGCCAACATACACGCGGGTGGAGCCGCGGGCAACAGCTAGTTTTTAATGAATATAAGAATATGTAGGTGGAAGGTCTCCTAGCCAGATGGATTAACGATGTCAAGAAAGTAGCTGGGATGGACATGACGCGGAAGATTAATATATACATATTCTACTTCCTAACAGTGGATCGCTGTTTTATGTTGTTACGTAGCAAATTAATACTAGTCAAATTCACTATAAAATTATAGACATTGCTTAGCTTCAATACTAACTAGTACTTATATTGTGGAGGTCCGATCGCATTTGCTTCTGGTAAACAATCGAAGTTCAACTTAAAGGCGATACCAATCAAAAATGTAAAGAATGTAGAGACATTTTAAAAATAGTGAAAAGTTACGTTTTAGGTATAAGTTATATCAAACGTGAAAAATAGTCTGTCTTTAAAGTGTAGGTGTATGTATATATTTGAAATTGAAAAACAATACAAAAGCTTTCAAAGGAAAGTTACCGCACATGAGCTTTTTCAAATGTTTACGAACCAAATACAATTATCGAATTTCCCGTTAAAGCAATTTAGGCATGTACATGTGTAGTTTGAATGCGGCTCTGGCAACGTTATTAGTTCCAATTACCGTGGTAACCTCAGCACATGTATGGGCAATTAAATGGAGTGATACCTTACTTCCATTAGTACCCTGTGTGTGTTGTTTACATCAATTAACAGCCATGTTAATTTTAATGCTCACATCTGTTGCCCGCTTTGTGTAGCGTGCCTTCACTGACTCGACGACTTACAATTAAACACTGTTAACTGTCACACAATTTATCTCTTGTTTGTAATTCACAATTCATTTGCGTTAATAATTGTGATTCATGCTCATTTCATTAGCAAAGTAGACAATGACGTAACTGAATAGTAAATTAAAATAATTGTAGAATAAAAAAAAATATTGAGGAGACGGTTCATTAACAGCTGAACACTAATTTATCTTTGACATAATACATTAGAATCTGTGTGATTTTATTAGAAATGTTATTCTGTGTCGTTAACAAGATGTTGACAATAATAATGAAATAATGTTTATAAAGTAATTTAAGAAAGAAACTGCACGTTTGGCCTAGTGGTTTAACGGTCACCACGCCGTTTCCTACTTCGCCAAGTGTACTCCTACGTGGGATTTGAACCCACGACGGGTTCAAATCCCACGTAGGAGAACACTTTGTGTGATCCACAAATTGTTGTTCTGAGTCTGGGTGTTCTTTGTATCCGTCTCATGTATGTTTGTAAAGTCCCCCGCGACACAGGATTTATTCCTAGTGCGGGAGTTGTCTTTTAAAAAGAAAAGAAGAAAAAAAAAGTGCCTAATAATAAACTTTGTTCATACACTTATTCTTAGAAAAATTTAAAGAGTTGTTTCAATGTATTTCATTACTTCATCTGATATTGATAAAACGACTACAATACCCACTTAGCGACTTACTTTATAACGACTAAACCCATTGCATTACAATAAAAATTATAACCAAGAAGGTACGGAAACAAATTATAAGCACACGGGGTTATTTCTATCACTATGACTATAAACTATTTTAATACAAGCCATACGGGAAATACAGTCTAAATAAAAACACGAGTTTACAGTAAATCCCATTACAAAATCATAAATAAAAGCTTTCACCGATATATCTTGAGGCTGTATAAAAGTGCGGTATGAACGTTAAGCTGGAATGCAATGCCACAGGTCGTCGTTTTTACGCTCCCTTTAATGTTATTTTCTCGTTTATGACACCATAAAGACGATACTGGCCACTACGCGTAATGAAATCTTTTGTTCACTGTTCAATACCTTCCAGACTAAAAAAATCATCCTGGAATCACCTTTTTGAGGCTTATAGCTAGCTTGTATTTAGGATATAATTATATACCTTCAGTGTATGGAATGAAACCCTCAAAGAATAGTCAGGGTAGTAGGGTAATTCAAAGGACATAAAGGTCTAATTTAAGAAAAATAATTTTCGTCTTTATTTTATATGATATATTGCACCAACAACATACATTGTATCATGTAAATTGGCAAATCTACTCTCTATCTAACTCTAACGGTATCTGAAGTGTGACATTTCATGCACACAAGGTAATCTCCGTTAAAGTTTATCATGTTCAGACAGACAAACAGAATAATTGGGAAGAGACGGTCCACGGTTTTTATTTGTTGTAATTTTATAAAAAATACTGATCGTAGAATTATTTGTCTTCATATATTAGGTAGTAAATTAAATATGTCTGTCTTATTGTATTTGTAATCCTTTATTATTCTCTCTTAATATGCAAACATTCACTTGATACAAAAAGGCACGTTACCATTATCTACTCAGAGCAGTTAGACCAGCCAGTGTTGCCAATATTAGAATCACATTTCTAACACACCTCCTTGATTCAATATTATGGCAACTCAATATTCACAGAATTAACTATATAGTTACTTTACCAAAATTATAGTTCTAACAGCTCTGTACATTTACTTAATATTTACTGGTTACATCAACTCCATATACTTATTCCTCAAACAAACTTTGAACCAACAACACACTAACAATTAAAAATAATAAACTTATTATGTAATTCCAAGTTGTGTTTCATTTATCCTTTACTTAATATTTAACAACTTTCTAAACTTTTGGAATTTTAATTTACTTAAAGACTTAGTTAAAATATCAGCTATTTGGTTTTCAGTAGAGATCTTACACACACTTATAATACCTTTCTTTTCAAAATCATTTACAAAATGAAAACTGACATCTATATGTTTAGAGTTTTTAGAGAATTTACCATTTTTGGCCAGTGCAATGGCACCTGTGTTATCTTCATAGATTTTAATTGCCTGATTAACATTTACATCTAAATCCATTAATATTCCTTTAATAGGTAGCACCTCCTCAACACAATCTGCAAGAGCATAGTACTCCGCATGTGTAGAAGCTCTGGAAACTATCTTCTGTTTTTGTGATCTCCATAATATTGTATTACCGAATACCTTGATGATTATTCCAGTTGTTGATTTTCTATCCACAATATCGGAAGCAAAGTCTGCATCTACATATGCTTCAATTTCTTCAGTATAATTTGATTCATAAGAAAGCTTTAATGATTTTGTGTGATACAAATACTTCAGTATTCTTAAAGCGTATTTAAAATGACTGTCATCATAATAATTCTGGAAACGACTCAGGTAATTAACAGAAAATGATACATCTGGGCGTGTACCATTTGCCACATATAGTAATGCTCCAATTAGGCTTCTGTATTTTAAACGTTCATTTGGTTTTTCTGCCCGTTCTAGTTTTAGGTTGATCTCCATAGGTGTATCAAACATTTTTGAATATTTTATATTATATTTTTCTGCCAAACTTTCTATATATTTCTCTTGAGTCAGATACATCTTCTTTTCTTTAGGTTTGTAGGTTATGTCTATTCCAAGATATTGATTTATTCTGCCTAAATCCTTCATATGAAACTGGGTACTCAGATATTGCTTGACTTTCTTTATACTTTCAGGATTTCTTGATATAATCAATAAATCGTCTACATATAGGATTATGTATATTTTCTCATTATTTATACACCCTGCATATAAACAGTAATCATAATCAGATCTTTTAAAACCTTTCCTAATCATAAACTCATGAAAACACTCATACCAATCTCTTGGGCTTTCTCTTAATCCATATAAAGATTTAATCAACAAACAAACTTTTCCTTCTTCAATATCATATCCCTCTGAAGGGTAAATATATACTTTTGATTTTATTTTTCCATTTAAGAAGGCTGTTTCTACGTCCATTTGTTCAATTTCCCATTCATTTATGCATGCTGCAGATAGTAATACTTTTAATGTAGTCATTCTTGCTACTGGAGAATAAATCTCTTCATTTTCTGAATAAGCTTGTTGGAAACCTTTTGCCACAAGTCTTGCTTTGTACTTTCCATTTGATTTTATTGTATATATCCACTTGACTTCTATAATATTCTCATTTACTGGTTCACCTACTATCTTCCAGGTTTCATTTTCCTTTAAACTTTCTAATTCCTAGTCCATAGCCTTTCTCCACTTATTTGACTCTGTACTTTTGATTGCTTCTTCATAATTTTCAGGTATGTTTGCATTGCAAAAATTGACATAAACAACATGATCATCATATTCTGCAGGTAATCTTACTTTTCTTTTTGGTCTCCCTGTTCCTTCCACCTCCTGAAATTCTTTGTCTCTTTCTTGAATAACTTCTTCTTGTCTCTCTGATTGTCTTTCATTTCCTCTGTCATATTCTTTTTGTCTTTCTTCTTCAATCTCCTTTAGTCTCTCTTCTTCGATCTCTTCTTTTTCTTTAATCTCTCTTTCTTGCAGGTTTTCATCGTTAAGGGTAAGCTGTACTTGGTTTGATGGCATCTCAATAAACCTTACATGTCGACTTACAATTATTTTTCCTTCTACTAAGACCCTGTATCCTGTGTCTGCATATCCTACCAGAATACCTCTTATACCTTTGGGTTCTAGCTTTGATTTTCTTCGTTCCTCTGGTACTCTCACATATGTTATACTACCATAAATCTTTAGTATTGATGCATCTGGTTTTTGTCCTGTAAATATCTCATATGGTGTTTTTCGGATTGGTGTATTAGTCAACAATCTATTGCCTAGGAATGCTGCTGTGTAAACACATTCAGACCAATAACATTTCTCTATTCCAGCTTCATTTAGCAAACATCTTGCTCTGTCCATAATTGTCCTTTTGTATCTTTCTGCGACTCCGTTTAACTCATGTGTGTATGGAGGACACGGGCTCAAGCGTATTCCTTTTTCTTTTGATAGTTGATAAAAATCTTTGTTTAAGTACTCCCTACCATTGTCACAACGCATAACTTTAATTTTCTTACCTGTTAAATTCTGGACCATGTTGACATATTTTGTAAAACAATCAAATACTTCACTCTTCTGTTTGATGCAATATACCACTGCCATTCTACTAAAATCATCAATAAATGTTACAAAATATCTTTCACCATTGTACCCCATGGGATTGATAGGACCGTTAACATCTGTGTGAACAATTTGAAGAACATCGGTTGCTCTTCTTCTGTTATTTTCAAAAGGTAAGTTACTCATTTTACTCGCCATACATATTTCACATTGTACATATTCATTATCAAGTTTATTTGGTAAATTTTTTAATAATTGATACTGACATAATTTATTTAAAGTATGATAATTAGTATGACCAAGAATTCTGTGCCATTTTTCTTTTTCAGATATATAAGCTACGCCTGTGTAAGATTCCTTCACATTTTTATTTAATTCTACCTTGCCAGTCAGTTCAAATAAATTATTATTCTTTAATGAAACAGCTATTAACAATTGTTTTGAGTTATATACAAATGCACCCTCATTATTAAAAGTTATTGAATTGTTTCGACTAATTATACATGACATACTCAACAGATTTTGTTTCATACTACGAACATAATATACATTTGGAATATTTACTTTAATATATTCACCGTTAACTACAAAATACATAATAATGTTACCTATTTTGGTTGCGTTTAAAGAAAATCCATCTCCTACTTTTATTTCCACTGGTTTCTGTAAGTCTGTGCATTCATTGTAGTAGCTATTATCATTCACAATATGGTCTGAGCATCCACTATCTAATAACCATTTGACTTCATGAGTATTTTCTTTTTCTGCAACTTGATATGTCGTCATGACTTGCACATTGAAATTTTGAGGGTAACTTGTACTTGAATAATTGTTGTACCTCCTTCCTCTTGTATTACCTCTGTCTCTATTACTGTTTCCTCTATTCCCTGTACGACTATGTCCTCTTGTGTTCCTAAACCAGCAATGAATACTTTTATGTCCTTTCTTGCCACAAGTATAACAGATTAGATCTTTAATGTAGTTGCTTTTTGATGGTGGCCTTGATACTTTAAAGACTGGTACTACATCTTGTCCCTTCTCATTTTGCTCTTGTATTTGCTTCATTTTTAATTTACTTTTTACATAATCAACATTCTTTTGTGTTTCTGGTAAAACATCAATCAAGTCTCCAATATGTGCATATTCTTTGGGCAATGTTTTTAACATGTAATTCAGTTTTTCTGATTCTGTGACTTCAGCACCTGCTTGTTTTAACTCGTAGATTGATTTTTCGAAATTGTTGAAAAATACTTCTACGTCGTCATAGTTTTTAAGCTTCATCGCCTCTAACTGGTTTCTACACACAATCTGTAGAGAAGTTGACTTCTTTATGTACATAGAATCAAACTTTTTTATGATTTCGTATGCTGTATTCAGCTCGCTCACATATTCCAATTGCTTGTTGGAAATGGCGCTATATATGTAGTTAATCGCTTGGATATCTTTCTCCAACGATTTTGTGTCGGTTTCTGTGGACTTTTTAATTACGACATCATCACACTTCTTGAATTGAAGAAACCTCATTATTCGAACTTTCCAATGATGATAATCTTGACCATCGAATATCGGGATTGTAATATCACGCATCGCAGACGCCATTTTTTTTTATGCGGCACGTTGAATCAGATTTTTTCAATTTCACACTTTCAATATTACTTATTTTCACAAACCACGGACCTCTGCTATCATCTTCATATATTAGGTAGTAAATTAAATATGTCTGTCTTATTGTATTTGTAATCCTTTATTATTCTCTCTTAATATGCAAACATTCACTTGATACAAAAAGGCACGTTACCATTATCTACTCAGAGCAGTTAGACCAGCCAGTGTTGCCAATATTAGAATCACATTTCTAACAATTTGGATTATTTAATAAATATGTACATTAATAGACTCTTTCCTTAGTGACTGATGCAACCTAGATATTAGTATGTAACAGTTTTTTCAATAATGAAAATTGGAATATTTGAAAACGGAATTTGTAGTTCATTATCCAATATTCACTTGCCTAAGTCAGAACTACAGTATCGCGTAAATTTTGTATCATCTTTAATGTGATTTTCTAGATAATCAATAAGCAGCCTTAGCTTCTAATAATACTCTTTTAATAAAATCTACAAATAGTTTGTTTTTGACAGACTATGAAATGTAAAGAAAATGTAAATGAATGTCATTAAACTAATGATAACTTTTTAACAAAACAATACATTTATATTTTTAAAATAATATATTTACACATCAAATAAACTAACCACGATCTATTTACCAATAAACATACAACTATTTGCATTCTCCACATCGCATTCCGTACACATTGCAAGTGCTATCATAGACGTCATCTTTGCTCTACGCCCGCATACACTCAGTAATCTAACATTCACTACACCTCAACTGATAGTTCGCCTAAGTAGATACCTCACCTATTATTTACCGGTAAGTTACTTAGGAGTATTACCTATTACCCGAACCGCTCTATTACATATTGATATTCAATTAGTAGTAAGAGAAACAGCCTTTGAGTGTTATCTGAGATCAAACGGTTCCAAAAATAACCTGCCCTTTGTAACCAAATGAGTAAGGAAATTGTGTTTGTAAGAACAAGAGTTCAACTTGTTTATTGAAAAATGTTCTGAATAATATGTTTTTATGGAATAAGAAAAGTTGTGGTATAATTTTAGTCACAGACCTAAGCCTGCGGTTGAGTAACATTAATAGACAAAATCATTTTTAGCTGCTGATAAATGACATCCAAATTTCGTTATAAATTTTATTGTATATATATATTATATAAAGATGTATAATAATTATATAAAGAGGTAAAGTTTGTGTGTTTGTATATTTGTTAAATTGTAAGGGGTAATCTCGGGATCTACTGAACCGATTTTGAAAATTCTTATACCAATAGAAGGCTACGTTATTTGGGAGTGACATAGGCTATATAATAAACCGACAAGTGTAAAGACTTTTTCGTGGTAGCTGAATTTGCAAAGTAAGTCGGAGAAAAAATGTTTACCGCCCAACGAAGTGGGCACGGGTCAGCTAGTAAATTATAAAATATATTTTCGGCCATCTAACACACAACGCCTTCTAGTCCCAAACTAAACAGAGCTTGTAATAGGTCTTTACCTATGAAATTGCCGTTTTGTATGCAATAAGTGAAAGTACTTAATTTTTCAAACTTTTTTATTTCTGTTATTCTAAGTAATCACCCATGCAATCGACGCATCTTTGCTAACGCATTGACAGTTTATTGATACCCTTCTTGTAAAAATCAGCTGGACGGGAGGCAACAAACTCTTCAACGGCATTTTGTACTGCCTCTCGGGAATTGAATTTTTTACCCACAAAAAAGTTGTCTAAATTTTGGAAAAAGTAATAGTCGGTAGGTGCAAGGTCTGGTGAGTATGGCGGATGAGGGAGAGCTTCCAACCCCAGCTCTTGCAGCTTGGAGACTGTCTGTTGCGAACTGTACCAAATGATGTTGTCAGATCAGACAACATTGCGTCGATTGCATGGGTGATTACTTCGAATAACAGAAATAAAAAAGTTTGAAAAAATAAGTACTTTCACTTGTTGCATACAAAACGGCAATTTCATAGGTAAAGACCTATTATTATGGGTACTAGACAAATGATATACATGCATATACACTTTTTTTGTAAATACATACATATTGTCCCCTGGACCGTTGGCTGTCATTTAACAAAGTTAGACAAACTGTGGAGGGGTTTTGACAAAACCCCCGTTACATTTCCGACATAGAAAACACCCAAACTTCGAAACAAATATTTGCAGATTATACAAAAATTTGGTTCGACCCGGTAATAAAATCCGATACTTTAAGAACAACACTCGCATGCGCTACAACTGCGCCACCGAGGCAGTCATATGGTCACATAAAGTTGCGCACTTACCCTAATATTCTTTCTCCGCTGATTTACTTATTAAAATCTAACTTAGTATATGATACCCCATAGCTTTGCATTAGTTATGCATTAATGGATCGTAGTGTGATTCTATGTACATATCTACTTTCTTAGGCACACAGTTTATGAAACAAAAAATAATTTCTATTCACTTCACGTTAATATCTACTAAATGCCCTTAATATAAAAAATGGTATATCACCTTCAATGTAAAAAACTAACCATTTACGATATTAAAATAATTTTATTCTACACTAATATAAAGTTAAGTTAATTAATTACAGATATTCTTCCTTTCACTTTGTTTTACCATTCATGGCTTTTTCACTTTTATATTATACAAAATGTTTGACATCATTAGATGTAAATTAATACAATCATTATGGTTGTCAAGTATTATACGACGCCCCGGCGGCAGTGGTAATGTAACAAGGTTACGAATTTGTTATCCTCTCGAGAATTTACCCAACGGTTCATCCCTACCCACTTCATCCATGGAGGTTCTTAATAATATTTCTTCATGCTATTTCCCACTTGAGAATATGGAGCTCAGTTAGATTTGTTAAGTTACATTTAGCTTGTCTACACGTGTTTTCTTTATCCGCGTAATAAAATATACAAAGGATTTTCTTGGCGTTGAAATATGTCATGAAATTTAAGATTGTTCCGTCTCACAATAACGAGTCTCAATAAACCATTTAGATTTTGACATGTCTCTTCGGAATATAATTGTTATTTTGAATATTATTTCTTTTTGTTTAGTCTCTTTTTTAGGCTTTCAATATAAATATTGTTCTTGTTATCTAAATAAATCACCTATATTATTATTATGTATACTACAACTCGTGTAATGTTATAACTATTAGAATTAAAAGGGTTAAATTAACCCTGTAAATTAAAAAATATTCATTATTTAAAGTCTATGCTAAAGAAATATGCTAAGTTGTTTCTTTGTTAGTATCGCTATAGTTAATAATATAATCAATGTGAATCTGTAAGTTTGAAACGTTTTAATTTCTAAGGTGCTGAATTAATTTTCATGAAAAGTAGTATAAAGGCAAAAAGGCTTTCAGATGACAACATAGGCTACTTTTTATAGTGAAAGTTAATCTTAAATATTGTGAAATATAGTTTCATTCTATATTTTTATTTCAATAGTACAAATTCTACGTTTGATAAAATTGCAGACAGCATGAGTAAAAGCTATCTTTACTCATAGTTTATTCATAGTTTATAAACTCGATTTTGACTACTTAGCTAGACTTTGTTGCTTCATATAAAGCTTGTTCTTATAGATAACGTATTTTTTTTACCTTAATTAAAAAAAGGTATAGTCTTTAGGTATAGTATATATATATACTATATATATATAGTCTTTTCCGTACGATTTTTATTCTTAACCTATTCAAAGTAGAAGAAGGTTCTAAGTTCAGCTATATGTTTTCTTTATATTGACTGCACGTTTGGCTTAATGGTTTAACGGTCACCACGCCGTTTCCTACTTCGCCAAGTGTAGTGGGTTCAAATCCCACGTAGGACAACACTTTGTGTGATTCACAAATTGTTGTTCTGAGTCTGGGTGTTCTTTGTGTCCGTTTCATGTATGTTTGTATTTATTTTTTATATAGTATATTCACTACATAAATCTGAAATGAAATATGAAAACTGATTTCAACACACGGTATTAAAACTTTCCCTTAAAGTTGAGTGAGCAATTGTAGATGCCGATCTATCTTTAAATATGTATTGCGACAACACACTTGGAGTTGGAAAGTCGTTTTAAAGAATTCATCGTATATCGATATAAAGTCAGAGGTGACATCGTTGAACACGTATCTCCGCTAATCCTATACCCGCCCTAAGGAAAAATGTTGACATGCTCCCATTCTAAAACTCCACTGAGAACGTATTAATTTTCTTTAATTAGAAAAGTTGAATTATGTTTAAGAATTGGAACTAGTAGGTATTATGAAATTATTTAAAGTACGACACTAATCATCATTTGGTTTCCTTTGGCGATATTAAATTAGTGCAACAATATATTTATTACTGAAATTAGTAACAATATTATAAATCTACGCTATAAAGCAGTTTTGATTCCGTTTGGGAAAGCATATTTTAGCAAGATAGATTGCACAACAGATTCAGGTGGTTGTGACGATCTCAGGTTATTTTTGTTGATACTCTTGGTCTTTGATTACTTATATTTCATTTTTAAAGAAAAACCCTATAGTATTAAAATTACTTATCCTCAAAAGTGTTCTCTTAAAGTTGAATATTTTTTTTCTAAGTCGGCTATGAGAAAATGAACGTGTAACTTTTTATTTCAAGTTTGACTTTACTCGCCTCAACAGAGTGAGTACCTAACTCTCAAAAAAAAAAACTACAGAGAAACAATCCTTAATGGTCGTAACTACACTTTTTTTTACTAATTAGTTGCTAATAGCCATCCTTGATGAATGATAAGGATAAGAAGACTTATACAGAGACGCAATCACAGAAAAAAATATCGATATGAAAAAAGATAACAATCACTGATCAATGGTGCAAAAAGTGCACAGAACGAAGGAAAAATTATCGAACGACAACACTTTTGGCAGGAGGAAGTTTGCCACGCCAGCATTTTACACGGCGTCTTGCAAGTATTGTACGATTTCTAACTCGACTTCCTCTTGTGTATTACGTACGTTCTTTACTTGCTATGTACGAATGATAAAAACGTGCGACGAATCCGAATGTACGATTAAGTTTAGATGTTAGTGTATGTGAGGATATCGATATGAATGTTTTTCATTTTATTCCGTTAGTTTTTATTGAATAAAGCCAATATGGCAATTCTGTTCAATAAATTTCTTATAAAATTCGATTCTATTATCTATTCATCGTTCATCTCGTTGATCTTATATAAAGAAAATAAAAGAACTTACTAACTTGAATATTTTTTTTGAATGTGAATGATAAGTTTCTTACCAGTTGGTTAATATTTTCCGCCCGATTGATTTTTATAAATCAATTATCGCGGTAAAGTAATTGTCTTATGTCCTTCCTAAAGTATTAAAGTTTCTCTATCCAAAATTTTATTGAAATCGGTGCAGCAGTTTAGTCATGAAAACGTAACAGTGAGATACACAAAGTGATTTTCGAATTTATAATATTAGTATGAATGTTTTCCCTGAAGACTAAAATTATAGTCACAATTAAAACAGCTCATAGGTATATGTTTTAAATCAAAAGCAAAAAGTTTTTATTTTACATAGATAAATAGATAAACATAAGATGTTCTTAATTGTAGTAATATAAAAGTATATGTAGGCACACACATAAATACACCCATCAGTAATTATGAAAGTAAACATACATTTAAATATTTAGTGAATAGAAAGATATGAAGTTAATACAATTACTTCTTTAAAATAAGTAATAAAAATTAATTTTTAATAAGTGTAGGACACACATCCATTCTAAGTTAGGGCGGTTAACTTTTCAGCTCTCTTACCCACACTAGGATTAAATTTCAAACTTTAACCGACTATCCTCATGAAGTTGAAATTAGTTGGATTTATAGACTGTACTTACGAATTCAGCTTTGTGTTTATTGTCACATTCATACAAATGGGCTATACAAGTATGTAGACCTTGAAGTTTAGTTTTCAACAACAACCTTTTGTTTAATATACAGTTACAATGTTATCGTATTTACTGCTTTTAGTTTTGTGCTGTTACGGTTATGTGCTTTATATTCACATATTTGTATGCGAACAGTCACTATTCTTAATAATGTCATGATTTTATTTATTTTACGTCTTTATTTCCATATTAAAATGAGAGTATTGTCCGTAAATTATATTTGTAACGGCTTAATTTTAGCTAATATACAGTTGGAATTATACTCCACCACATCACCATTCTTAAGCAGAATAATTAAGTCTGAATTGGTCCACTTTTTGCAATTGAGATTACGACCATATTATTAATACTTAATAGTGAATTCCCGTGTGCTCTGTTGCCATGAGAACAGCGTTTATAAGTCGCTCCGTGCTTTAAAAATCCTGGAAGTGGCAAAAATAGCGAAAATATATCGTGTGATACACCAAAACGTTTGTGACAACGAATCCTATATTTTAGTGAAAACCGCGCGAAAATCGGACGCAAACTTTGGATTTTCCTAAAAGAAAAACTGATTTTTATGGTTAAGTATAGTGTTCAAACCAGTGTTTCTCAGGCGTAAGATCTGTGACCTACCTTTTGTATTGTATGGGAGGGTGCGTCTCGAGGGAGCCCACCTTCTGAGACCCCTTCCAGATCTTTCCGGCGAAAAACGGAAAAGCCACAGTGGTTTTTCTAAAAACCACGTGGTCACGAGGTAGCACCTAGGAGGTCGTGCAGCTCAATATTGAGTTGGATTCCTGTCCGCATCGCTGTCCCGAGTTCACCGACACATCAAGCAACCCTGCGACTGCAACCCCCGCCTAATTATAGATTTTAAAAGAAAATTTAGTTTTAAAATTTATTTTAATTTTTATTTTAGATCGATAAGTATACTTTTAAAAATCATTTTTGTTAAGAACTCATTAGCCTTCAATTGAGAAAAAATTTTGAGAATTTTCGGGCGGTTACTTTTTAAGATATTGATTTTACAAATTTAGGGGTAGCCACGTGGTACCCCCAAATTAACCCCCAGGTTGGTGATTAGTACCAAAAAATTTTCGTTGTTATTACTCTAAGCCTTGAGATTTTTCTCAAAATTTTCACCCAAGTATAAAAGGGTACAATTTAATTTTTAAGGATTTTTTTGTATATTATTGTAAATGGAAATTTTTGGGTAGGTTATAAGGGGTTGCAACTTAATAAATAACACTGCTTGCAAAATTTCCTTTGCAACGAGCCCAAACTCGACCATTCTGGGGTGCGTATTACCGGAAGTGCAAAATTCTTAAGGGCGGACGGTCATTTTGGCCGCCATCTTGAATATTTTTAACAGCTTGTATCTTCGGAACGCGTGGACCGACCGAGTTGGGGTTTTCTTTGGGGACATTATCAACCCTTATTGTATACATAGAAGCATCTTGTTTTGAAATCGGGGGTCCAATATTTTTAGGGACAAAATATCTACCAAACGGTAGGTTTTGAGAAGCCAAGCCAGACGAACCCAAGCACGGGTAAAATCGGCCGACCAGTTGTGGAGAAAAAGGGCAGTAACCAAATCTGAGCGGTCATCTTGTATAGTGACCACAAGATTCGAACCCCTCTATCTCTGGTTCCCCTTCGATTAGTGGTGCCGTGTTTGGAGTTATAGAAAAGAGCTCGACAAAAGCTATTAGCCTGACGACTCTATTGAGTTCTATATAGAGTTAATTTTTTTCAAGTGGCTAATACTGTAGACATTTTGAATTTTGACCGAACAGGTTGCCACGCCACTTTATTCTAATCTATATACTCATTGACTTTGGCTGTAGCTTGGCTCTACATAGAATTTTTAGTTATAAGACTATTTTAATAATTTTGTTTGTATATTTTACTTTTTGTTTTTGTTTTATTGTAACCGTTTGACTGACTGAGGAGGTTGCATATCTTTGCTTGTCAACTTCGCGACTCAAGCCTTGGGCAAGTAGACTTTTATCTTGGACATTGCTTAGAACTGAGACCCTATCCAGGAAGTGGATAGATACAGAACGGACAATAGGTGGTGGCCTCCATACACATAACTTTACATACAGATAACACACACACCCTAGGTGACATATACAATAATACTTAACATTTTTACACTCTACACAACACCACACACAAAACATTAGCACACATTAGAACATTTCATCTCCGAGGCCATTGTCAAAATCGAATACTGCCAGTAACGGCAGAGCGTGACTGTACTTGATTTTAGTTTACCTAGACAAGTATTCTTGGAACTTTTATGTACATCGTGTTTACAACTTCTACAAATTTACTACAATATTTCATTTTATTTTAATTTAATAAGACGTGCACCCCAATATGATCGGTATCAGAACCCCAGTTAAGAGGCCAAGCGCCTCGCCATCGACGTCGGAGTCTATGACACCTCCCACCGACAAAACCAGCCCCTCCATAGAGGTCCATCCGACAAGGCCGGTTAGGCGCAGTGTGGACGAGCTGGAACTCCGAGGAGTTAACCAGCGAAAAGAAACTAAGGTAGCGTCCATCTCGCAAAGGCCTAAAGAGGGATCAACGGAAAGGACTCTACCATCAGTCCCGGTACCCCTAAAGCACATTTCGACTGCCGCTCAATGCTGTGAGGTAATCAGGGAGCAGCTCAAAATCTCGAGGACTATGAAGAAAGAGATAAGAAAGGAAATTGAAAATAAAGTCGATCTCTTAGAAAAGATAGTCAAGGCATACGAAGAAGAAAGGAAAAAGACAGTTAAAGGGCAGAGTATTAAAACTACGGAGGTTGGAGATACAAGCGTCGGAAACGAAATCATTAAGAAGATCGAAGAAAATGAAAGGCTACTGAAAGAAAATGGTAGAATCATAGGTGAGTTAAGGGAGAGAGTCGAAAAGCAAGACGAGAGGGAAAAAGAGAGAGAGCGAAGAATAACTACCTATGCCGGAGCGGTGGCGGGCCGATCTGGAGCCCAGCCTCCGGGACGGACGACGCTACACTCCGTGGTAGTAACATCGAAGGATGAGAAAGATACAGGGGAGGAAGTAATGGAACAACTGAGGAAGGTAGCAAACGAAGATGAAGGATGGGTAAAAGTTGAAAAAATTAGAAAAGCAAAGGATAGGAAAATAATAATAGGCTACAAGACAG
Organism: Diaphora mendica; assembly: GCA_949125395.1. Lineage (NCBI taxonomy): Eukaryota > Metazoa > Arthropoda > Insecta > Lepidoptera > Erebidae > Diaphora > Diaphora mendica. Next base: position 33,164,964 of record OX421310.1, on the reverse strand, counting down.
AACAGGAAAGGAATAGGGCTAAAGAGAGGCTGCTGGAAAAGGGGAAAAACATCATAGTGGAGGACATCACAAATAAGGACCCGCTACTCATAATGTACGGTGTCCTCAAAATTTACAAAGATGAAGACCTTGTAAACGCCGTAAGAACCAAGAACAAGGACATCTTCCGAAACTTGAACCCAGAACACGACAGAATATCTGTTCTTTACCGGAAGACAGCGCGAAACCCCCACACATGCCACGTGGTGCTCAGGGTCTCCCCGGCGGTTTGGTCTCGCGCCCTGGACATAGGTAGACTGCAGGTTGACCTTCAACCTATAAGGGTGGCGGACCAGTCGCCCTTAGTACAGTGCTCCCTCTGTCTAGAGTACGGGCACAGTAGAAGGTTCTGCACCACGACCGAACCAAAGTGCAGCTACTGCGGCGGACTACACTTGAGAGCCGATTGCCCCGACAGCGCAACTGGTGCAGAGCCAAACTGCTGTAACTGCCAGAGGGAGAAGCTGAGCAGCACTGGACATAATGCCTTCAGCAGCTTATGCCCAGTTAGAGTAAGGTGGGATGCTATAGCCAGATCAACTACCCAATACCGGTGCTGAGGGCCCCCCAATGAACGAGAACCCCTACGGAGTGCTCCAAGCGAACCTCCAGCGGCGGAAGCTAGCAACTGACGAGTTTATGCTCGAAGCCTCAAGTCGCAAAGCCGCCATTGGTCTTATACAAGAGCCCTATGTGGGGGCGATAAAGAGGATGAAGGTCTACCAGGGCGTTAGGATCTTCCAGAAAACTGGGCAAGGAGAAGGGACTGTGAAAGCGGCCATTGCCATTTTCGACACAAACCTAGATGTGGTTGTGGTGTGGTACAGTACCCGCAACTCACCACCGATAATATCGTGGTGGTGGGAGTCCAGACCAGTGCCTGGAGGATCACGCTGGTGTCCTTCTATCTCGAACCAAGCGAACCCATTGCGCCCTACGTGAAACAGCTTAAAGAGATTAAGCAAAAGATAGGATCCACGAATGTCATCATGGGAGGCGACGCTAACGCCAAGAGCACTTGGTGGGGAGGAAAGCTGGAAGACAGCAGGGGAGAAATATTCAGCGGGACTCTCGAAGAATTAGACCTCCACATCCTGAATAGCGGGAGTGTTCCGACCTTCGACACTGTGAGGGGTGGAGTAAGGTACTGTAGCTACGTGGACATTACGGCCTGCACGAGCGACATGCTAGCCTGGATAGACACCTGGAGAGTCGACGAAGGCCTCGTGAGCTCCGACCACAACGGCATAGTCTTTGACATCCGTCGGACTAGAGCCAAAGGGACCAGAATCGAACGTACAACCCGAAAATACAACACCAAGAAGGCGAATTGGGGCAGCTTCAGGTCTCGGCTAATCAGACTAATCTGCGATAATAACATGAACACCATCGACGCGAAAAATAGCCACGAACTGGAGGACGCTATTGTAAAGTACAGCGGAATAGTCGGGGAAGCGTGCGAGGGAAGCATCCCCAAGAAGTGTAAGACTGAGGTGCTCACTGTGCCGTGGTGGTCGGAGAGACTAGCTGAGCTCAAAAAAGACGTCACCATCAAGAGGCGTCGTATCCGGAACGCAGCGCCAGTCCGAAGAGAGTGGGTAGTCTCGCAGTACCTAGAACAGAAACAACTGTATGAAGAAGAGGTAAGGAAAGCACAGGTCGAGGGTTGGAAGGACTTCTGCGGAAGGCAGGACAGGGAAGGTATTTGGGAGGGGGTATACAGAATACTGGGCCGGGCAACAACAAGGGTGGAGGACCAGATACTAAAGGAGAAGGGGCAATACCTGGATGCAAAGGGCTCGGCTGAGCTGCTCGCAGGAGTATTTTACCCGAAAGACAATGTGGACGAAGACGAGGTCAGGCATCGCTGCATTCGAGTAACGGCACAGAAAGAGGATGAAGTAAAGGGTCATCATAATGATGACCCACCCTTTCATATGGAAGAACTGCTTGACGCCGCGCAAAAATTTAACCCGAAGAAGGCTCCCGGAGCAGATGGCTTCACAGCGGATATCTGCTCCCACGCGATAGATGCCGACCCGGTGCTGTTTTTGAGATTGCTTAATCAGTGCCTTCATCACGGCTACTTTCCCAAGATATGGAAGGAGGCCGTGGTGGTGGTACTGAAGAAGCCAGGAAAGGAATCTTATGAAGTCCCTAAATCTTACAGGCCGATTGGTCTCTTGCCTGTACTGGGGAAGCTTTACGAGAGGATGCTAGTCGCTCGCCTCAAATTCTACTTATTACCGAGGATGAGTACTCGCCAGTACGGCTTTATGCCGCAAAGGAGCACCGAAGACGCCCTCTATGACCTGATGGGGCACATAAGAGCTAGACTCGATATGAAGAGAATAGTTACTATGGTTTCCTTGGACATAGAGGGCGCTTTCGACAGCGCCTGGTGGCCGGCAATTAAGGTACGGCTGGCTGAGGAAAAGTGTCCGGTTAATTTGAGGCGAGCGATCGGTAATTACCTCAGCGAAAGAAGAGTTAGGGTACGATACGCGGGCGAGGAGTGCTGCCGCTCGACGGAGAAAGGATGCGTCCAAGGGTCAATAGGAGGACCCCTACTCTGGAACCTCCTACTAGATCCCCTTCTACATCAATTAGAGACTAAGGCAGTGTATGTACAGGCTTTCGCGGATGACGTGGTGTTGGTGTTCGATGGGGATACGGCACTAGAGATCGAGAGACAAGCCAATGCCTCTCTCGAGCATGTGCGGGAGTGGGGGATTGGCATGAAGCTGAAATTCGCACCGCACAAAACATGTGCGATGGTAATCACGCGGAGGCTGAAGTACGATCTCCCACGCCTCAGCATGGGCGGGATAGACATTGGATTGTCCAACGAAATTAAAATCCTGGGGCTCACCATCGACCACAAGCTCACTTTTCACACACACGTAACCAACGTATGCAAAAAGGCCATCGGAATTTACAACAAACTGGCGAGGATGGCTCGGATCAACTGGGGGTTACACCCCGAGGTGATCCGGACCATCTATGTCGCAGCAGTCGAACCTACAATTTTATATGGTGCTAGCAGTTGGTGCGCGGCGGCAAAAGGGCTTGACGTCCGAAAACAACTGAACGTGGTACAGCGCGGTTTCGCCCAGAAGCTGTGTAAGAGCTATCGGACGGTCTCTCTGCACTCAGCGCTGATCTTGGCTGGTATGCTCCCTCTAGACCTTAGAATTCGTGAGGTGGCCTCGTTGTACGAGGCCAAGAGAGGCGTGTGCCAGTCATGGTTGGGAGACATAGAGATCGAACGAATGTCTCCAGCTATAGAGGTACCCCACCCCGCCGAGCATGGGGCCCTCGAGTTCAAAAGTCTGGTGGACGAGGAACAATTACAGCGCACCGATAACATCCAGGTGCGCATTTTCACGGACGGGAGCAAGATTGAGGGCCGGGTTGGCGCAGCGTTGTCCATATGGCATAACGAAGCCGAAACCAGGGCCCTCAAACTTGCTCTGTCGCCCTACTGCACCGTCTATCAGGCCGAGCTTCTGGCCCTATGCAAAGCGACCAGTGAGATCCTCAGGCGAGGCGAAACTACGTTCGGTATCTTTAGCGATAGCAGAGCCGCACTCCAAACGGTCACCAATCGTCATGCCCTTCATCCCCTTGCCGTGGAGGCCAGAGTCGCCATTCGGAAAGGTATGATCCAGGGTAAGGAGATATCCTTATTCTGGGTCAAGGCCCACGCAGGGTTGAGTGGCAACGAGCGAGCAGACCAGCTCGCCAAGGAGGCGGCCCTGAGGTTAAAGAAAGCACCGGACTACGGTCTGTGCCCTGTTTTGTTCGTGAAGCGAGGCCTTCGACAGGCCTCGCTTGCCGAATGGAACAGGAGGTACAGAGAGGGCGAGACCGCCTCCGTCACCAAGCTCTTTTTCCCCTGCGCTCTGGCCGCATATAGTATCATTCGCAAAGTAGAGATAGCCGGCAGAACAACTCAACTGTTTACGGGGCATGGTGGGTTCTCCGAATACTTGACAAGATTCAAGTGTAAGGAGAACCCATCCTGCATATGTGACCCGGACGTAGCAGAAACTGTTCCTCACATAGTTACTGAATGCCCAGTACATGACAGGCAAAGATACGACACCGAACAAAAAATTGACAAGAAAATTACAATAACAAATTTAAGTGCTATTATTAAAAGTGAAAACAGAAATATATTTTTGGATTATTGTACAGATATTATTAAACTAGTTAATAAGAGAAATAAAACAAACTAAACTATGATAGCATAATAATGTGATATTATTAATGTTTATCATAAGGTGTAACATAGCATAAATAATTGGATAAGTAAACTGTATAATATTATAATTTAAAACATCTAGATTTAATTGTAACATGTAAAATTTTGAATAGTAAGTAAGGATTTATAAATGTAAATAAATACTGTGTTATACTCACTACCCCCTGAAAGAAAATAAATAAAGAACAAAGTATCAGAGTAGAGTATCAGGCATCCCACCTGAAAAGTATGCAAGGTTGTATGCAAGAAAGAAATAGTATGAAGCATGAAAGTACGAGCAGTAGCAAAAACGAGAACTGGTATGAATGGAAACGGATAGAAGTAGGCTCCAACGAATATTGGAGGTGCTAGTATAAAAAAAAAAAAAAAAAAAAAAAAAAAAAAAATACTTAATAGTATAAACTCGAAAGTAACTAAGTCTGTGTGTTACGTTTTTATGGCTTACCCGCTGAACTGATTTCAATGATATTTAGCTTGAAGATACTTTGATCTTTGAACAAGGACATTGGCTACTCTTTACCGTGATTACCTACATACACGCGGGTGAAGCCGCGGCCAAAAGCTGGCTTACTTATAAATTCATAGATACAATTTTACACTGTACTTATATTAGACGTATTGACAAGAAAAATTATACTTACAATAAATTTGACTGTACGGTTGGCCTAGTGCTTTAAGCGGTCGCCACGCTACTTTGCCAAGTTACAATACAATTCTTGTTGTGAGTTTGGGTGTTTTTTGCATCCGTTTCATGGAAGTTTTTAAAGTACTCCGCTATACAGGATTTATTCCTAGTGCGGGTGTTGTCTTTTAAAGAAGACAGAAAATATATAATATATAATTTGTTATCTGTAAGAGATCAGCGATAAAACCACCAATTGTCAGGTTTGAATATTGTAACTCTTTTTTTCTATTGGTTTTGTGTGCACAATAAAGATAAGTAAATAAATAATTTGAAACATTCGTGGATAGCAAGTAGCAATCATCCCTCTATCGCGTAATGGATTGCTGATGTTATTGCATAAGTTTGTGACTTTATTGATAGAGTTGCCAAAGTAATTCCAATAGACACAGCTATATTCAATATTTGGGGTAAAGAAAATAAGTATTATTCGTTATATTTTGGTCTTATTGATAGCATAATAATTGATGAGTCATGGAAAATCAAAATGCTGACCAACTTTTATTAGTTAATCTTACTTATCTCAGTAGGCAATGAAAACTACTTTAAGCAAAGCTACTTTAAGCTTAATTATTTAGAACACTCATTTTAAAAGCAGGACACAATCAATACTCACTGGGATCCGCAGAAAAAGTTCTTACTAGAAAATATAATAATAGAACGTAGTGTACACGTACAAAATGAATTAAAAAACAATAACAAATAAGGGTTATTTTAGTCTTGATTAATAATTTACAACAGCCTGGCTCATATTATTAATTCTACCAGGGTTATTCGGTTACTGTTTACAATCTTCTATTTCCCAAAATGCAACTTAAAACATAGAAAAACTATTTGGATCACAGGATATCAAATAACAAACCAGAAAATGTTTTACATAAATATTCAAAATAAATGTTTATAAAAAGACATCAAAAACTTGTAGAAACATTCACTACAGCTAGCCGTACAATATCGTTTCCTTAAAATATAGCTAAGAATATTAGCAAACGGTTTAGACTCGCAACACAAAGTTTCGTAAACATAATTTTAGCCAACCAGCTCCTTTATTACATAGTAAAATAACTTTGTGCAAAGCTAGACATCACACAAAGTTTCACTCCAATAATTCTTTGAGAGAACCAAAAGAAATTAGCAAATGTATAAGCAGTTTACAGACCCGTCCGCGATAAAATCACAACCGTCTTTAATCGTCTTGAAGAAATGGCTTCGGTGCATTTCATCAGTAGCACTAAGGAATCTCTCTTTTTAATATGAGCATCGATTCCAATTACAAAAGATCAAAGAATCGCCGCGCGGCCCACTTCGTCTTTGTTCAAACGAAAGATGAATTATTCAGAGAGCTGGAAACGTTTCAATTGGCCAGCTATAAAAAAGGAAACGGTTCGTTGCCTCTTACACTAAATTAAAAATTTTCTTTATTTTCGTTTTTAATAAATGTTTTTAGATCATTTTAATTTGAGATTGTGCGGTATTTAATTACTCATTTTAGAAGGACTAACAGAGTAGAAAACGAAAGACAGTGTTCTCTCGATTGTTCCTATTGGTACCTACCGTTATATTGGTGGTGTAATATTTTATCTTTGTAAAAACTGAAATAGTGTGTCATCATAATGAAACTGGAGGTTTCATTTGATTGTAAATTGATAGTCCCTCAGTAGTCACTACTAGGTAAACTTAAACTTTAAAAGTTTACGATTATCTGAGCTTAATTTTCTTTTTTTATTTTAATTCTTCTTAATTATTTTTCATAATTTTTTATTTTTACACCCAAAAACAATTTGCACACAGTTGCCTTTTAAGTAACTTTGTGCCTACAGTATTTATGTTGATATTTTAAATACAAAGATTTGTATAAAGTTGTCTAGAGTAATATTCTCGTAAGATATGATTTAGATCCTATCACAATTTAAGTAAACATTTAGCAATGGTATCATTATCATCTAGTCCATGACAAATAGTTAACTTGAACCCAACAAAACAACTCCCACATATTTATCGACAAGCAATATAATGTAAAATGTAAATATGGTGGGTAAATACATAATGTTTAAATAAGTGACGATACTCACTAAGAAAACATATTATACTTATAATCTAAGTTTGCGGCATAATAAATGAATAAGGTGTCGTGCCGTGACGTTTGCACCCCTACACCGTAAAAAAATAAGCAGTTATTAATAACGAGACCAAAAGTTAAGAATTCTGATAATTTTTAACTAGAACGATTTATGGTGGCGACACCTGCCCTGATGATTGAGAGAGCAGACAGGCCGTACGCGAAATTATTAAAGCGTAATTTATGCTCGCAATTTGTACGTAACTTGAATTCGTTCCTTGTGTCATTCATCACCGCGTACCGGCTCCGGATTCATTTTAACAATCGTCTGTACAAACGTTTTTGGATTACATACATTATTTGATATACGTTTGTAATTAAAAATAAAAGTTAAGTTTTACATTATTTATGCGCATCCGTTAGCAATTAAAATATTGAATAGATCCAAATTTTTAAATCAATGATAGGTATTCTCTCTTGTTTATAAATATCACTTAAACGCTTATAGGATTTTCTGTTATTAATATTGAATCATATTTTGATTCCTTCTTTTTATTATATTTATTGCCGCTGTGTTATTCATACTGCATTTATTAATTTTGTTTCTATTAAGGATTAGATCACACAAGTAATGTTATAAAAAAAAGCGGCCAAGTGCGAGTAGGACTCGCCCATGAAGGGTTCCGTAGCAGCAAGTAACGTAATATAAAAGTTCTTGTAGTTCGTTGTAACTTTGATCGATGTTTTAATAATAGTGTATTTTTGCGGTTTACGATTTATGACGTGTTAAAAAAACTACTTACTAGATCTCGTTCAAACCAATTTTCGTTGGTAGTTTGCGTGGTAATGTACATCATATATTTCTTTTAGTTTTATCATTCTCTTAGTTTAGAAGTTACAGGGGAGGAGGGGAACACATTTTACCACTTTGGAAGTGTCTCTCACGCAAACTATTCTGTTTAGAAAAAAATGATAGTAGAAACCTCAATATCATTTTAAATACCTATCCATAGATACTCCAAAGGAATGGGTTTAAAGAAAAAAAAAATTTTGAGTTTCAGTTCTAAGTATGGTATATACCCCAAAATTTATTGTTTTTTTTTCTATTTTTTGTAAAAATCTTAATGCGGTTCACAGAATACATCTACTTACCAAGTTCCAACAGTATAGTTCTTATAGTTTCGGAGATAAGCGGCTGTGACATACGGACGGACAGACAGACATAACGAATCTATAAGGGTTCTGTTTTTTGCCATCTGGCAACGGAACCCTAAAGAGGGTCGCCTTGCTACACACGATCTCTTACTTTCATAGTCAATGTTGATTCTATTACAGCTTAGTAAATAATGTACATATTTAATAAAAAATACTTATATTTTTACTTAGAGTAACATTACCTTACATTTTTATACAAAAAATGAGAAACAGTTGAGAAAGCTTGAAAAATATAGATGCCTTACACGTTCAACATCTGCAGACCAACTTGTAGGTATGATCGTAAATAATGACAATTTAATTTTATGGTTGTAAATATGGCTGTACCGCAGACGAAATTTAACGTGAAAACTTTATTAAGATTTCGCTGTAGATATAGATAACTTTTCCGTCAGTGACGACGCGTCCGCTTCCTGGCGTCGCCTTCCGCCGGGGAAGCCCCCTCGTTAATTTTATTTTTGTAACGCTTCACTTAATCCATTACCGGTTTTGGAATGGACTGGAGCGCGCTAACCTAATAGCAGCTTTTTTGATAAATCTATATTTTTTCTGACGTAAATAGTTTCATTTTACAGATTTAGTGGATATAATGCAAGTGCATATTGATAAACAAATTTTTAACTTCTGATAAAAATAACACGTTTGCAAATACATTGCTTTTTAGTTATGTATATACACTAATCTCGTATCAACTTGTTTTTGTAGCACGAAATGCCATTAGAATAACTATTTATTAGTCAAAGCCACACTGTTTGTTAGTTTTGTAAATATTTAATACGTTCAGGCTCGTACTGTCTGATTACTTTCAGTTATAATCTTATAATCTAGTATTGGCTAGTGTATAATAAAAGCTAATTATTATTCAAATCAAGCCCCCTTTTGTTCATTCATGGGCTGCAATAAAAATTAAATTATACCAAATTTTATTATCTTCCTCTTCGGGCTCATAACTCAGTGAAAATATTCATGAGGAAACTTTTTACTAGAGATTTGTAATTGTTCTGCAGTTTTTTCGAGGACGTAATTTAACATTGTTGAATAAAATTATAAATACAGATGTGTACCGATATACAATAGGGAGATAAAATTAAATTGTTCATGATATCCGAAGCGGGCGAGTTCACGTACTCTAAGGCCGTCACAGGGGAGTAGATTAATTTATTGTCGTTTAAGAATGCTCATTTGCAGACTTTTTTTCCGCTCTAGCTTTGTCGTATCTACGATATAAAGTTTAGTACTCGTCTAAATTGTGTTTTAACCGACTTCAAAAAAGGAGGTGGTTAACAATTTGACTGTTTTTTTTAGGTTTTTTACCTCCTAACTTTCGAATGGGTGAACCGATTTTGATTTGACTTGATTTGACTAATTTAAAATTTATAAAGCACTAGTTGACACACGCAACGTCGTTTGCGTCTCCTATTGCCCGTAGCGTGATAATTTTCCCCCGTTTTTGAAACTATTGGTCTTAGCGTGATGATATATAGCCTATAGCCGTCCTCGATAAATGGGTTATCTAACACTGAAATAATATTTCAAATTGGACCAGTAGGTCCTGAGATTAGAGCGTTCAAACAAACAAACAAACTCTTCAGCTTTATATTATTAGTATAGATAATTATGATACCTCCTAGCATGGGAGGCTACTAAATTTTCTAAATTCTAAATCTTCGAAATTTTATCATAAGTTTTCACGTAGTCGGGTTCAAATTTCTTATTTAATTTATATTAAAATAAATAGTAACTATTTTTTTATAATTTGAACATAAATATATGGTGACATAAATACATGGACAAATAAAATAAATGTGGTTACCTACTGCCGCCGATCTACTTAATAGAAATTATCAATATCACCATGGGCATCAGCCCGTTGCAGACCACCAAGGAATACCACAGAGCCCGGTCTGTTGCTTTTTGCATATATAGTGCTGTTCAGAGGGCGCTCCACACTATATTTGCCAAGACGTGGTCCACTCCAAAACACTCTTACTCCAGTGGTTATCAGTTCTGCGACATACATATGTGACCAGTCCATTGCCACTTCAACCTATACTTTCAGAGCTATGTCGGTCACTTTGGTTCTCTGACGAATTATTTCGTTAGGAATGTTGTCCTTCAGAGAGAGTTATATTGATATCAATAATCTCTCTGATTTATACTCGTATAAGAGACATCAATTACATTACAATTAAATTTGAAAAGCATTAGTATACAATAATCCATCGTAATCAGTGCTCATAAGGCGTGTTACTTTGGGTTGTAACATAACAGGTAAGTAAATAATTAATAATACGTCAAACTAATTGTATAGAAATTAGGATTTGATTCAATTGATGGTTCTGACATTTGTGATTATCTCTATATTGAATATAATAGTACATATATGTACATAATTATAAACTACAAACGGAGAGTTAAATGAACCCTTTATAGCTTCTAATAGTCTAAATACTGTTTCTGTGTTACATTTATGAACACAGATTCCTGACAGTCTTTATTATTTCCTAGTTCTTAGTGTAACTGAGATAGTTAAGCGGACATAACGTAATCGCGAAATCTTTTATTCATATATTATAACGATAATTTAATGAAATAGGTGTCATAATTTTTCTATTTTTATTTAAAAGTGAGTTTGGTGACTTTTTACAATTAGAAAAACGGCTAGAGCGAGGGAGTTAGGGTATTAAATGCCGCAAGTCTCAGATGAGTAAACCATTCTAAACAAGACGCCAACTGTAATTTAAAGTAACCAGGATCTGCAAGAACGTGCAATACAATCTTAAATGTTATAAAATCTGAAAAAATAAATGCATTAGCTTGTAATTTGGAGCAAATCGCTAGTTTAGTTAGTTATTATATCATTAGCAGAACACGTCACAAAAAGGGGTGTTAGTGTCACCCTTCTAAATGAATAGCTAATTGAAATAATAGGTCTTTACCTATGAAATTGCCGTTTTGTATGCAATAAGTGAAAGTACTTATTATTTCAAACTTTTTTATTTCTGTTATTCGAAGTAATCACCCATGCAATCGACGCATCTTTGCCAACGCACTGGCAGTTTATTGATGCCCTTCTTGTAAAAATCAGCTGGACGGGAGGCAAAAACTCTTCAAAGCCATTTTGTACTGCCTCTGGGGAATTGAAATTTTTACCCACTAAAAAGTTGTCTAAATTTTGGAAAAAGTAATAGTCGGTAGGTGCATGGTCTGGTGAGCATGGCGGAAAAAATAAGTACTTTCACTTATTGCATACAAAACGGCAATTTCATAGGTAAAGACCTATTATATCATTAGTAATAGGCTCTGCCACTACTTAAAATACAATTTCAAACATAGAGCGAAGTCTACTAAATCCTTCGAGGGTATAAAACCTTTAATTCGATTCAAAAGGCTAAGTAAAGTCAAGGTTCGGTTAACACCCTAAAACGGTGAAAATTTTCCAATCAGCTGCTGTAAATTGGAAAACTTTTATATGCGTTCAAAAGTCCAGGTGTATTTCTATCGCTAAAGTCCCGTCCAAGTTTTTGTTACAATGGTGTCTAAAAAACGGTTTAATTAGTGTCGATTGAAATTTGTAACCGTAAAACTGAAACAAACTGAAACTCATTTAGCCTTTTGAAATTAACCTTTGCTTTCATTCAGAATATAGAAAAAGGTATAGCACAGTTGCATATTTCCATACTGTGTTGATTTGTCTTGGAATAGAACTCTCCGTTGCATTTGAATTTCTTGAACTCTGCTCGCAATGAAAATGTTACTCAGACATTTATATTAGACCTAGAAATTCTATCTAGAGTGTTTTGCCTAATAAACGTCCTTCATAGAACGTAGTTATTTTTATAACATAATAACTTTGAACAAATATTTACTTTAGTAGTGAACCTGTTTTGATATTGTGATATGCTTGAGATGACCAATACATAGAATTATATACTAACGCTGAAGTTAATAAACTATAATTTTAAACGTAAAATTAATAATAATAAATATTTCGGAGATCTAACACACAACGCCATCTAGTCCCAAGATAAGCAGAGCTTGGGGAGTTCTGGAGAACTGATATAAATAATAAATACATATTAACTTTTTTGTAAATACGGGCTGTAAGGTGGCGAACCACAATCTTTCGCTCCCAGCCAACCTCACCTGCACGCGGTGCACCCTGCTGAACGACGAACGAGGCTCTGGCAACCGACCGATGGCGGCATATCCATCCCAAAAGGCGTAACTAAATACGACAGGCCGGTGACGGGCAGCAGCGTCACCGGTGCAATAAGCTACGCTCTGCGATTACCAACCCGCCTGCCCAGCGTGGTAATTATGGGCAAAATCCTCCATGCGTAAGCACCAAAGGCCACGACCCCCAGTTCCCGGTAGTCCTGCTATTCCTGGTCATGGTGGCGACCACGGTAACGGCGGGACAGGGGGTGCTAAGAATCACCGGGTTACAGGTGGCCACCACAAACGACTGACCCTGGCAACGTTTAATGGCCGCACGTTACGACTAGACTCGCATCTGGCACAACTTGAGGTGGAACTTGGGAAGATTAGGTGGCATATCTTAGGGTTATGTGAAGTCCGAAGAGAGGGGGAGGATACCATAACCCTCGACTTAGGCCATCTGATGTACTTCCGCGAGGGAGACCAACTATCCCAAGGTGGCGTGGGGTTTCTGGTTAACAAGTCGCTGTCTGGCAACGTTGTGGAAATGTCCAGTGTGTCGAACAGGGTGGCGTACCTTATTGTCAAGCTTACCGAGAGGTATAGCCTCAAGGTAGTACAAGTGTACGCACCGACCTCGGCCCGCTCGGACGACGAAGTGGAGGAAATATTCGATGACATATCGAGGGCCCTCCACCTCACTACTAAAACCCACTACAACGTTGTTATGGGTGACTTCAACGCCAAAGTGGGAGTACAAACTTGCAGCGAATCGGTAATAGGATCTCATGGATTTGGAAACAGGAATCATAGGGGGCAAATGCTCGTCAACTTTCTCGAACGAGAAGGGCTGTTCTTGATGAACTCTTTCTTCAAAAAACAGCCCCAAAGGAAGTGGACGTGGCAAAGCCCCGACGCTATGACCAAAAATGAGATCGATTTCATCATGACGGACAGGAAGCATATATTCAGAGACGTGTCAGTTATCAATAGGTTTAATACCGGTAGTGATCACCGACTTATCCGAGGCTCTCTGAATATCGATTTTAAGGCTGAACGTATCCGCTTGATGAAATCCAGGCTCCGACCAACTCTGCTCCAAGTCGCAATGGGATCTGAAAAATTCCAGACCAATCTAGAAAACCGATTTGCTGCCGTGGAAACCACAAGAGACGTTAACCAGAACTTTGAAAATGTGGTTCGGATCCACAGGGATGAAGGTACGAGATTTTGTGAAATGCAGCGTGGAAGCAGGAAGTCAAAGCTTTCAGAGAGGACACTAGGGTTAATGAGGGAACGACGTGAGAGCCCACCTGTCACTTCGTCGGCAAAGCGAGTTCTTAACCGAGAGATCAGTAGGCTTGTGCGACACGATCTCCGATGCTCCAATACTCTTTCGATTGAAAGAGCGATCGAGCAGAATCGGGGGTCAAAAGTGTTCGTACAATCTCTTGGAAGAAACCACCTGACGAAGTTGACTACATCAAGTGGAGAAGTCGTTGCTTCCAAGCCGGCCGTCCTTTCGGAGGTGGAAAGCTTTTATAGCTGTTTATACGCTTCGCATGCATCTCGACCTGATCCCGAAAATGAGGACACTAGAGCCACATTAACACGCCACTATACCGAAGATCTGCCAGAAGTCAGCAGTGACGAAATTGAGATGATTCTTGGACAGCTGAAAAATGGAAAATCCCCTGGAGAGGACGGCATTACAACAGAGCTGTTGAAAGCTGGAGGTAAGCCCGTACTGAGGGAGCTCCAAAAGCTTTTCAACGCTGTCTTGTTCGAAGGGAGAACTCCAGAGGCGTGGAGTAGGAGTGTGGTCGTCCTGTTCTTCAAAAAGGGTGACAAGACCAGGTTGAAGAACTATCGGCCCATTTCCCTTCTAAGCCACGTCTACAAGCTATTTTCAAGAGTCATCACGAACCGTCTTGCGCGAAGACTCGACGAATTCCAACCACCGGAACAAGCTGGGTTTCGGAGCGGATATGGCACCATAGACCACATCCACACAGTGCGGCAGATTATACAGAAGACCGAGGAGTATAATCAGCCCCTGTGTCTAGCATTCGTGGACTATGAGAAAGCCTTTGACTCGATCGAGATCTGGTCTGTTCTGGAGTCCCTGCAGCGTTGCCAAGTGGATTGGCGATACATCCAAGTGTTGAGATGTCTCTACGAAGCCGCCACTATGTCCGTCCAAGTACAGAATCAGCAAACAAGATCCATACCAATGCATCGAAGAGTGAGACAAGGGGACGTTATATCCACGAAATTGTTCAGTTATGCAATGGAGGACTTGTTCAAGATGCTGCACTGGAAAGGGCGCGGCTTCAACATCAATGGCGAATACATCTCTCACTTGCGATTTGCAGACGACATCGTCATCATGGCAGAGACGCTGCAGGACCTACAACAGATGCTGAATGACCTAGCTGACTCTTCTGTACGCATCGGCCTTCGGATGAATTTGGACAAGACCAAGGTCATGTTCAATGAACATGTTATACCGGAACCGGTTGCGGTACACGGTGCCGTTCTCGAAGTTGTTCAAAAATATGTATACTTCGGTCAGACTTTGCAGTTAGGTAGAAACAACTTTGAGGACGAGGTGAACAGAAGAATCCAGCTGGGTTGGGCAGCGTTTGGGAAGCTTCGTCGGGTCTTCTCATCGTCGATCTCACAGTGCCTTCAGACGAAAGTCTTCAATGCGTGCGTCCTACCCGTAATGACATACGGAGCCGAAACGTGGACACTTACGATACGGCTGGTCCACAAGTTTAAAGTCGCTCAGCGTGCTATGGAGAGGGCTATGCTCGGTGTTTCTCTAAGGGATCGTATTAGAAACGAGGTTATCCGGCAGAGAACCAGGGTCATCGACATAGCCCACAGGACTAGCAAGCTGAAGTGGCAGTGGGCTGGCCATATTTGCCGTAGAACCGACTACCGTTGGGGTAAACGGGTTCTTGAGTGGAGACCGCGTCTCGGCAAACGTAGTGTAGGACGTCCACAGGCCAGGTGGAGTGATGATTTGCGCAAGACGGCTGGCAGAAGCTGGATGCGAGTAGCCGAGGATCGAACTAAGTGGCGTGCAATTGGAGAGGCCTATGTCCAGCAGTGGACTGCGATAGGCTGATGATGATGATGAAATACATACATATTATACATAGAAAACACCCAAACTCCGTATCAAATATTTGTAGATTATACAAACATTTGATTCGACCCGGAAATCGAACTCTAAACCCCAAGCACAGCAGTCGTATATGCTACTACTACGCCACCGAAGCAATCTAATTATTTTCCTCCTATTTTTAGAATATTCCAATCGCTCTTTGAACTTATTATATATATATTATACTATTTTAACGAATTTTCTTAGAAAGATCTCACCTAGTTTAATTGCGTAGTGATGAATACTTTAGGTTAAGATTCTTTTACAAAGCTTTTTAGTCTGAATTATTAAACAGTACTTGATAGAAAAAAAGATAAAATATAAGGTTTTTTTTTCTTAAGTACGTAATATACGTAAATCACAAAACATACAGCCACCGTATCGTAATTGCCAACAAATCGATTACTTTATGCCGAGCACATCAAACGCAGATGACTACTGAAGTAGGAACGAAGCAACAAGATGACACAAGCGCAAAACAAATAGATGTACTTGTTTCAAACACGAGCAAGTGGGTTATTTGCCAAATCAGTGCAACAACGATGTTATTAGTGTCGCAAATTGGTTTTTGGCTCGATACTGCGCGACCGCACATCGTGCTCGCGGTCATTAGCCATTTTGGCAGCTACATGAGCAGACTTATGACTTTATGAGATTCCAAACCCACATGAATTGCTTTTCATACAAGTTATAACATGGATTATTTGATGTTTTATTAAAATTCGTGAACTTACGGTTACATCGTGTTACTTTTACATAAGTTCCATCTGCTCTTCGTTCACATTGAAGTGAGATTATTGTCGATATGAAGGCAAAGTTCGGTATAGATCTCTTAAATATTTCTAGAAAAACACAACACCTGGAGCTTATGTATCATTGCATCATTTAGTATTTTATAATACTCTCTAATATACTTTCAAATCATCTACAGTAATTTTCATAATGAATAAAACTTAAACCATTGTGGCGACTTCCACATACAGCGCAAAAAGAAAACACACTACCGCGCCATCTACCGGATATACACGAAACGACGGATTAACGTACAATACTAAGAAACTGCCAATCCTGCATCGCGCAATAGAAGTTCTCGTGCCGATTAGCATATATACAACATCCCAACATCAACCGTTGGGCCGCGGCCCGCCATGCAAGATCATCTCGCCTGAACGGAGGATACTCCCTTTGTGTTGGAGGGACATGTGACCCGTTCCTCCACACCGTATTTCATTTATAACATAAATTAACTTACATTGGTAAAAATAGGAATGTGTATAATAGAATTGATACAGCAAATAATGTTATTAATAAAAACACTGCTCAACGATACAGCCACTCTGTTAGAGGTGTAACTTATATAAGTATACATTTATCTGTCATACACACAATAAGTACTAACGAAGAGCCAACTTGTCTCAGCATTCACAACGTTGCGGTTTCTGCCTGCACAAGATATTTTTAGTCTAATCAAAATTCTCGACACATTCAACGTCATCTCATTAGTATACCTTTGTCTCTAATTAGCAATTTATGGTTTTAAGAAAAGCAAATACGATGATGTTTTTTGTTGTACGGCTTTTAAAATAATAAACTGAAGTATTTTGTGTCAGGCTTTTGAAAAAAATTAGGTAGTTTTCGGAGGTTGAATATTGGAGACGAAGGATTAACCCTTATTTGGGACTTTCAAAATGTTTTATTTTGTAATTGTAGAAATGATATCATAGGTTTTTGAAATGTTTAGGTACGTTATTACGAGTATATGCCAATTTAAAAAAAAATACCGTTTTGCTTCTACGGTTTGTGTTGCATTAACAGAAAATAAAAAGGATTAAGGTTTTCCTATTCGACTGTACAGACAACGTTACTTAATTTTTTTTTTTTTTATGAATGGCCCTCCAAAATGACTCTACTCTGCCTGATGGAAAGCATAAGCAGAATCCAAGAGTGGCGGTCACCATACTCACTGCAAATGCGACAATGCAGTATGGCGACTCACACCATGGCGGCCTAGTGATGCTGATTAGACTATTTGGGCCTCCGGTCTCGCACTCACCAACGAAATACGACAGCACGAGCGCTGTCATTTTACGTTGATTTCTGTGCGAGGGTAGTACCGCCCCGGTCGAGCCGGCCCATTCATGCTGAAATCAGCGTGGCTCTACTACCTATATCTCGCGCATTTTTACTACGCGTGTTTTTAATGTAGACCATAAAACTATAAGTTAAGTGAATTATTACTGTCTTTATAACATCACACACACTGAAAAAAATCCTTTATTCTCAATTCACTTTGAAATGTAAAGGCAAAGTAGAAAAAAATACATTAGTCTGTATTTTACACGTTTTAATGATTACTTTTGTTTTTCGGTTACAATAAACTACCTAGGTTCTTGTACTTCATGTATTAGATCCAGTATTACAATAAAACAGGCTGTAGCAACTGTTTTCTTGAAAGATTGTAATTACTTCACGAAATTTGTTGAAGAATGTTGTAAACTTACCCATTTAAAATAAAGTTGTTTCTATATTTTACGATAACCAAATGGCGTTTAATCTGAAATTGATAGTTTATTGTAAACTTTGAAAGGGTAAAGGTAATCAGATATCTATAATAAGCTTACTAAAATGCTAAGATAAATGAGTGCTTGTCTGTTACAAGGTGAAAAGCAAGTTACGATTAGAGCTTTTGGGATCTGGGATTGAGCCACCTTAAAGTAACTTATTTTCATTAATTTGTCAAAGTGAATGGAAACTGACTTAATTATATTGAAGCATCAACACTTTTTAACCGACTTCAAAAAGAAGGAGGTTCTCAGTTTGACCGTATATGTTTTTTTTTTAATGTGTGTTCGCGAATAACTACGTCGTTTATGAACCTATTTTAATGATTATTTTTTTAATGGAAAGCAGATATCCCAACGGTGGTACCATGATAAGAACACTAAGATCTGATGATGGCATCCAAGAGAAATCGAGTCGAACCTTGAAGTCGGTTTTTATTTTCTTAAAATTTTACTTGTCTAATCGACTTTTGATTTAAATACTGACACTCGCTGAGTAAGAATATACTACAACTGTATTCATTATTTTGATTACTTCAATAAAATAAAATGTATGTTAAGTAAAAAATACTACAAAAACAAAAGAAATCGTATCGTTCTGCGGTAAAGTGACTCTACGTTATGCTAGAGAACCATTCAAGTCTGTAGAGAACTCCTTAAGCTTGCGGTTTCGACGACATTTTTATTTACTGTTCTTTCAAAATGCCCTTGAAATATTTCTCCGCAACGCTCATTAGTATCGAATAATGAGTTACTTATTAAAAGAAGGCATCTTACAAAAATATTTTTACTACAAGGTAAAGATGTTTTCATCAAAAAAAGGCGAAGGACAGTTTTTAAGATATTAAACAAAATCCCATTTGCTTGGTTTTTTTTTTAATATTGTTCATACTTCTAGATTTAGCGTGTACATTTTGAAGAACTTTCAGAATGTAATAGATTATGGATTTATTATTTAATTTTCTGATGAAAGCAATATCTTACTTCACATTTTCTCATTGAGTAAATATACTAGTAGCTTTTTAAATTTAAAAACAACAATAACGTGAAAAGACAAATACCTCACATTGCAAAGTCTAGTCCGCTTACAGATTAGTTTTTTCAGGACAATTATTAAAAAGTTATGGAAGAAATAAAATGGGAATGGTCAATAAAAATCCTCTTAGAGTCAAATTCATTGCTACTTGAAGGTCCACATCAGTTGAAAGTGCAGAATATTTAGAGCAGTAATATTATAAATTCGAATATAAGTGCTCTCTATGAGTTTAAAGAGTGTACTTCAGAAAATTACGGGAAGGCGGTCTTATCCTCTTGAACCGCCACTCCCAAAGGTTTGAACTCAAATTATTATCTGCATCGCTCCTTCTAGTATACGAAACCATGCTAGTATCTATATGCTACTAATTTTCTCGTTTTTCAGAGAGAACCTTTTTGTGACAATGTTAAGCTCTAGGTCGGATAATTGTGTTCTTGAATTCATTATATAACTTTTTTGTTAAGCTATTTTTAGTAGTCATTATCAAAATGTAAAACTATAAAATACACCAAAATGTAGTATATGGGTATTTTATAACAGTTTTCTTCAATATAAGTCTGATATGATTTATATATATTTATTACGTCTGCAATAAATTAAAACCGGCTAAGCGTGTGTCGGGCCACGCGTATGCTAGAATCTGGTTGCATTTTCGTACATTATTTTAAAAGCTTTTAATTTGTTTAAAAGCTTTACAAAAAACTACCACTATATTACATTATAAATTGAGACAATAACTATAAATTCTCAAAATTAAAAAAACCCCCCGACATAATAACCTGAGTTCCCTTTAAAAAGTAAAAAACACGGTATGCGCTTTCATTTGAGACCCCACTCGATGATATTTTGCAGACATTCGGTTATTCTTCCCCACTTTCACCCCGATAACTTTTAAACGACTCAACCGATTTTCATGAAACATGTCTAAAAACACTTGCACGTAACTCACCTTTCATACAAAAAAACTAAATTGAAATCGCTTCATCCGTTCGTGAGCTACGGTACCACTGACAGACAGACAGACACGTCAAACTTATAACACCCCTCTTTTTGCGTCGGGGGTTAAAAATGGTCACTTTTATGTAACAAGGGAGCAAACCAGCAGACGCACAAACGAAACTCCAGAACATAAAAAATAAAGTCTCGTAAACTATCACCATACAGTATTTGATGTAGAAAACAAATTAGACAAAAGCAAACTACAGTTAATTTGATTAAAATAATGGTCTACAGTCAAAATAGACCCAAATTTAACTATGAGATACAAGAAAAAACTGAAGATTTATACACTATATAAGAACTCGTTTCTTTAACTTTAAAACAAGAACTAAATAGGGTAAAAAGATAGAAAGGCTTAGCTGTAGATCGTTTATTAATCCTTTTCTGAAAAACCCGAATCTTTGAATTTCTGAGAAATCTTTTCTGACGTCGTTCTTATAAACTAGCTGATCCCTGCGGTGTTGTCGTACCGCGGGTAACGCCGCGGGGCAAGGCTAGTCTAAAAAAAAGTAGCCTAAGGTACTCCTCATATCATCAGCTACCTATCAGTGAAAGTCCCGTCAAAATCGGTCCATCCGTTCCAGAGATTAGCCGAAACAAACAGACAGACAGACAAAATTTGTAAAAAAAAATGGTATAGGTATGTACCGTGTATACATACATATGAATTTAGTAAAATGTGGTTATTTTAATATTACAAACAGACACTCCAATTTTATTTATTTGTAAAGATTTGCAGACTAAATACAGTTTTCAGTAGCGTACAAAGTTGTTACTGTTTACTAAAATGTCATCGCAAGCATATGCAACAAATGAACATTAAAATTAAACCTGTATGTCTGATATTCATATCTTAAAAGTTAAAAGTATGTATACACGGTACATGTACCAAAATAATATTTTTACAATTTTTGTCTGTCTGTTTGTTCCGGCTAATCTCTGGAACGGCTGGAACGATTTTGACGGGACTTTCACTGATAGGTAGCTGATGATAGAACCCCGCGGGTAAATCGGGGTTCAGCTAATAATAAATTTGAATAGACATTTATGTTTTCGGGTTTTAGTATTATATTAAATGTGTCCTGAAAATATTGCAGTCTGTCTAACGAGAGAAAGAGCAGAAAAAAACTTAAACAAAAATATTTTTATATAAAAAAAACCGACTTCCAAAAAACATCCAACGAAAACTCTCTGCCAAAAAAACACTTAAAAGCGTAAAATAAACTGGTTCTTCATAAATTGCCTATACCTAATTCTTTATTCATTTAAATAGTATTATTATAATGTGTGCTAGGCGTCAAGATCGTCGCGCCATCTTAACACATATATAAAAAAAACATATATACGGTCGAATTGAGAACCTCCTCCTTTTTTGAAGTCCGTTAAAAAAAGCCCTGGTCAGTAGTCTTTTCGAATTACTTTTCTTTCTTATTCTTCTGAATTGAGGGTCTGCTTATTTTTAATTATTACAATAACATGAACCATTTCTTTTATGAAGTATAATTCCTTAAACCTGAATAGTAACTTAATATCCCAATTTCTACGTTCGACAAAATATTGTTTTAGAATAAAAACATATTTTTTTCTACCAAGTTAAAGATAAAACCGAGCTCTTACTTCTTCCAACTTAGTATGTGAAGAAAATAAAAAATAAAAGTTCATAGTAATTAATATAATTGAAGTCCATAACATTAAAAGAAGTGAAAACTTAGCGAAACCTGAAGCAGCGGAGACATGATGATAATTATTCAAAACGCTTCTTCTTTATATTTTTATTCGGTTGTTATAATAAAAATTTAATTAAGCGTAATTTAATTCTTATCTTCTGCGGCAAGACCATATCTCAGAAGAATATTCGTAAATTATTCATGAGGAAAGTTTTAACGGGAACATGACTTTAAAACCGACATTTGTAAGCTCTACCAGGCAATAACTTGGTAGGATTTAAACGATTACTTACATTACCCCTGGTAGGTTTTGTATTGTAATAATACAATTATTGCAGTTCAAATAAAATTACACTCACAAATGCAATTACAGTCATTTTAGTTACTTATATCCATTATATGTAATAAAGTAACTTTTTTAACTGTAACAACAGTAACTAAAGAAGTTAGGTTTGACAAAAATTTATTGTAAAAACTTTTTATATAAAAAAAAACCGACTTCCAAAAAACCATCCGACGAAAACTCCCTGCCAAAAAACACTAAAAAGCGTAAAATAAACTGGCTCTTCATAAATTGCTATATGCCAATTCTTGTCTATACCTAATTCTTTATTCATTTAAATAGTAGTATTATTGCGTATGCTAGGTACCTAAAATCTGTTTGAAGTCGGCGCCAAGCCCAATGTAATAGTAGTTACCACACTCACTTTATTTCGAGACGACCATCAACGACGTCGCGTCAGCCCGCGCGTGTTTGCTCGCTTGGGTTGTTTTATGCTAGCTATCCGGCAGCGGCGAGTGCGGTACCTCCTATCACATTTTTGCTTGGCGCCGACTACATACGGTAGATAATACATTATAGATGTATACAGCAAAAGAGTACGAATTTAACTATTCTAGACATCGATATTGTCAAGTTAAAATTATTTTTGAATAAGTGTAAAGTCCACTTCATTTCACACAATTACAAACTTGCTACTCTCTCATTTTGCGAGTGTTATTCATTTGATATTTAAGTTTTAACTTAGAGCTTTAAATAATTATGAGTATTTTTTTCTTTTTTTATGGAATAGGCGGGCAAACGAGCAGACGTATCGCCTGATGGTAAACGATAACGCCGCCCGTGGACACCTGCAACAACAGAGGCGTCACAAGTGCGTTGCCAGCCTTTGGGGGGATGGGGGGAGGGGAGATAGGGGGAGGGGCGTTGGGGTATGGGCCTTCGGTATCCTCACTCACTCGGTAAAATACAGCGCAAGCTAGTGCTATATAATTTCACACCGGTTTTCTGTGACGCCGTGGTATCAGTCCGGTCGAGACGGCCCATTCATGCCGAAGCGTGGCTCTCCCACGGTAAGAAAGTGGCAGAGCGACGCCGAGTATGTAGTATTTTAGACATACTAGATGTCTATCTATTTTTATAATCTAGAGCTATTAGTCACTTTGAATAACTTACATTATTGGGTAGACTATTTGTTAAGACACACTATAAAATACACACATCAAAAGTGTCTAGGGATCAAGCATTTTTATGCGGATTTCTTGAGATTGAGATGTGGCTTTGGCCCTGGCCTGCTCAGTCGCCAGACTTGAACCCGATTGAGCATGCATAGGACATGCTACAGAGAAGAGCTCTGCCGAATATGGAGGGTATCCAGTCGCAAGAAGACCTTTTTTTGTTGTTGCAACGAACATGGGCGGCCATTCCACAGCGTGATTTGGATGAACTCATTTTGAGTATGCCAAACCGATTCTTGTGTTGTTAGTGTTCGCGGTAGAAACACGGATTATTAATTGTTTAAGTTACCTAATTGAATTTTAAAGAAAACTGTTATTTCAGTCTTTTTTTCGAACTTTAATTTTAGTGGTTCAAATGTCAAAAATCCTTTTATTAGGAAAATGGCAAATTTCTTTATTAATGCAAAGGTGACTTGGTTTATCGTTACTGTGACAAACGAAAACACTTTATTTGATGAATCCTTAAAGAAAATTTTAATTAATATCAATCAGGAGAAAAGTTATTGCAAAAATATATGTTGATCCCTAGACACTTTTGATGTGTGTATTTATACTTGTAAAGCTACTTAAGAACTGATATGATAAATCTAAAGAATAACTGTTTTCGGAGTGATGTGGAAAAATCTCGCTACTGTACTGAACTAATGAGCTGACCTAATGATGTACAATATAGAGTAGATATTCTACTACTCTCAAACTTAATTCTATGCTCTATCCAAATTTCAGTCATGACAAATTATTATTCGTAATGCAAAATTAATAATTTGAATTTCTCAAACAACCATATCTGATGTTACAAGAAAAACTCATTCATAATTCATACGACTTGAATACATGATAAGGCGCCTAATCGGCGAGGCCAGAAATCACGCACAATTCATAGGTAGTGTGATTTATATGCAAACGTACTTATGGTACAAACGATGCCTATTGGAGCCGCTCCCAACGTCAATTGAAGACTAATTTGCGTGCCAATCTAATTTCTGTTAATTATGTAGCTCTAATTACACGTCATGTCTTATTGTACGTGTGTTCAACAGAAGACGTTTTGCACTGACACAGAGCATCACATCAGTGTCGGTATTACAAAAGGGTTGCCTAAAATATAGTAGCTATTGATTATGGTTAAGTAATGAAGTGTGTCAAAATATCAACTACTCGTATGATCAAGTGAGTTGATTAGCAATAAGTATTTTGTAAGATTTCAATTATGTCGAATTCGATGGTTTATAGATACCTGATAGATATATGTTTTAAATATAATATAAGTCGTCTATGTTGAAAAGCCATGATACTACAGGTGAAGTGGTAGAGACCATATGAAGTGAAGAGAGAATTCTCTCTCTGAAGTTTTAATCACTAGTATCCTGGTTTCTCTACTTGATTCCATACTATAATATTACATTACTTACATTCTGTTTGTTTTTCGTAAAGATTATTTTTCTCAAACACGCATTGTATTATCAAATTTAAATCAATACCGATTCTCATACTAATATCCACGATCAGCAAACAAATAACGCAATAAAACTTTTAACTCTAACACTATTTTTTGACCTGTTATTGTAAGATTACAATTTAAAACAATGTTATCATACGTTGTATGAAGCTTACAACCCCCTTCAATTCACCCTTCTCTCTAAGAAGGGAGGTGGCCCCACTTACAATTTGAAAAGACGGTGATGAAATAACAGGGTGTAATATATTTACTCAACAAAATTAAAGACAATGTTTACCTCCACTTAGCCGGAGTCGAAAGAAATACAAACGGAGAAATCAATGCCAATATTTACAAAATGTTAAGCATAACAGTAAACGTAGAAGTAGACACAGTAGTTGTACAAACGGCCGATCGGATTTGAAACAAAGCTAACGAACCGTACAATCATGTAAACAGGGGCCAAGACGACCGTCTTGTTGATCCACACAGCCTTTGCTTCATTAGGATCCAATTTACTGTCAACAAATTAATCCCTTTCACTGCTATTGTATTACTGATACCGTTTTACTGTTATCTGAAGATAAACAATTGAAATTGGGTATATAATTTGGATGAATTGTGATACGGACCGGAGTTTTTCAGTGAGAATATTCGATATTTGTGTGGCGATATTTTCCTTTATTACGGTTCTGTTAAACACTTTGATTTAATTGGTTTAAAATTAATGTTAGTTTGGGGTTCATATTATTCATTCTTTTTTTTTTTTACTTGGAATCCAAATGAAACACGTTTTTATTATTGAATATTAATAATTTTTCAGTTTCGTTTAACTTACTTTGTTTCCACGTGTTACAATCATTGCCTTGTAAGACATAAATAATAATAATAATAATAATAAAATTTATTCCATATTCAATGTACAAGATTTGGGTGTTTTTCATAAGAGTAAACTTAATTTAACTTCTGAAATGCTTAAACGATTAGAGCTAAGTATCTATTATTTCTAACTATCAAATTACACTTCTTATATTCATTATTAAGTAAGATCAACATTTTGTTTTAATGATCTGCCTGATCTAGGTAAGACCTGTGTTTCAGGCAATTTCTGGTATTACAATTACTTTTTTCAATATTTAATATTTTTTTCTTAAAACATAGGTTATAACTAAGTGTACATGTTACAATTCTACTTTAAAATTGCTAAGATGTTTTCAGTGTCTGAATAGTTTAATGTACCTAAATATTCTGATACCCTTTTTTTGCATTTTGTATTATTAACACTATATATGTTTAATAATTTATTTAGTTTATTATATATAAACGGTCCTAAAAATAAATAAAATCTGTCTACATAAGCATGCCTCGTCTGCGGGGTTCCACAGACTAAGTCTTTTCGTCTTTTGTCTGTTGTTGTTGGGTTGTATTGAAGCTCTCTGTGCTGTTTTAGAATCGTATTTAAGATAAACAGTTGTCGAACTGTTAGTACTTTACATTCGGAATACAGCTGGTGTGTAGGAAATCTAAAAGGGCGAAATGTGGATACTTTTAAAATAGCTCTCTGAGCACGTTCTAACGGCAGTAAAATTGTTTTAGCAGCACCACCCCACGATGATATGCAATATGTAAGGACAGATTGACACATAGCCAAATAAACTAGTTTTACAACCTCATAGTCGGCGATATTTCTCACGTTCTTAAATATAAACATTAATTTACGAATTCTAGTACATAATAATTCGATGTGCCTGCGGAAATTCAAATGTGTGTCAATCGTGACGCCTAGATATTTCACACCATCAGTTTTTGTCAAAGCAGGGCAGTTGCATGCGTTGTTAGCACTAGAACCACAAGTATGAGCGTAAATGTCAAGGTCAGGTGTCGGGGGCTTAATGTTACTCATCGTAAATACAATGTATTTTGTTTTGTCAGAGTTCAATGTTAGTAAATTTTTATAAAGCCAGTTAGTGACTATGTTAAGCCCTTCTTGTGCGTGATTATATAATTGAGCGCGCGATTTGGCTGAAAATACTATAGCCGTGTCGTCCGCATACGTTACAATGATACCATTTTCTAGTTTTAAGCTGCACAGATCATTTATATAAACCAGGAATAAGGTACATCCTAATACACTTCCTTGAGGAATAGCGTAATCATTATTTTTTTGGTAAGAACTAGTGTATGGTCCAATTTTTACACATTGTTGTCGGTCTCTGAGATAGTCTTCAAAAAGGGCCAACTGCGTTCCCCTTATTCCAAGTTTTTCCAGTTTGCGCAGTAGCACTGTACGGGAAATGGTATCATATGCCTTGGCAAGGTCAAGGAAAATACCTACAGAGTGCAAATTCTTGTCCAGATTATCAACGATATAATTAGTTACTCGATGTACTGCGTTATCAGTGGATCTGTTTGACCTAAAACCAAACTGGTTATCAGAAATCAAATTGTTGTCTTCAAGATATTTTATCAACCTGGAATTTATGATTTTTTCTAATATTTTAGATAGGCCTGAGAGGACTGAAATAGGTCTATAATTACTAATACAACATTTGTCTCCTGTTTTGTAAACCGGCGTGATAACAGCTTTTTTAAGCATTTTCGGGAACACTCCTTTTGATAGACATAATTGAAAGATATGTGTCAATGGGGGGGCAAGTATGTGTCTAAATCGTTTAAGTATACTATTACTTATATTGTCGTACCCAACTGCACAGTCTTCCTTTAACTCGTTCATAGTTCTTAATATTTCGTCAACATCTGTATCTAATAACACAAATGAATGTAGTTTAGAAGGTAAATTCGTACTTGGGTGATGGGAGGAAATTCTTGAGTTCAAATGTGTTTCAGCCAATGTTTTACCGACGTTGACGAAGTATGTGTTTATTTTATTTAACGCATTGGATGATTTTGTTTCTCTTGACAATAACTCGAGTGGGGGTTCGGTAGTTTTGGATTTAAAAATGTTATTTTTAATACATTTCCAAAGTAATTTGGTATTTTTTCCTGCTTTTTGCAGTTCATTTTGTTCGTGCTGAATTTTAAGGTTCTTTAACAGTTTATTGCAAAAGTTGCGGTATCTTTTGTAGATAATGGAAAGTGTCTGGTTATCGGGTGCTAATTTCGCTTTTAAGTGCAATTTATCTCTGTGTCTTATACAACGAACGAGGCCTGGTGTGATCCATGGTTTAATACTTTTGAATCTAGAGGGTACGTTTGTTATACTAGTATTATGTGCTATTGCATATTGTAAACAACTTATGAAGTAATTTAACGAAAAATCTGCATCGTGTGAGGAGTAAACTGGGTCAAAATTAATTTTACTTAAGTCGCTTTCGAGGTTGTTTATATTAATTCTTTTGTACGTACGTGTGCAGTTTTTTCTTGGTACATATAATTGTAGTGATAAAAATATCGCCTGATGGTCTGTGAGACTGGTATTAGTAACTAATGTTGTACATGGTATATTTGCCTTTATGATAAAATGATCTAAGCATGAGCCACTTTGGTGAGTAGGGAAGTAATGTGCGGGTAGAAGCCCATGATAAGCACAAATGTTTAGGTATTTGTGAGTATGAGTGTTAGCTAGTTTCGATGCAATATTGATATTTATATCACCTGTAAGAATAACTGTGTTGTATGATGTATATTTGTTCAAATTTGAGTCGAGGGAGTCTAAAAAGGTATCGATATTTTGGGATGGGGGTCTGTAAATAGCCAAAATCACTATGTCGGAGTTAATTGTGAGTGCTAAACAATTACTATCTAACAGTATCAGTTCTTCTACTTTAATTTTTAAATTATTTTTTGTATAGATAACTAGTCCGTCGTTTTTGTTAATGTTTATATCCGTTTTGTGAGAAGTGTACCCGTTTAAAGATGGTATGTACGTGGTCTGGTTTGAAAGCCAACATTCTGTTAATACAATTATATCACAGCTCATATCAAGCCTCTGCAACAGGACCTCAAACCCGCTCATATTACGGTTTATGCTGCGGATGTTTTGGGTAAGTATGGTCAATGTTTTGTTGTCAGTGGTTATTAACTTTTTACACTCCTCTATCTCACAAATTTTTGATTCAGACACTGAGAAATTATCTATACTATAAAGTAATTCATTAATCATAGTTAACATAAATATAAGTAACTTAAGTAGTGCCTTAATATATAACTTATAGGTAGCGCTCTTAGGCGCCCTCATAATCTATTGAGTTAATGTATCTGTCCTCGGCAAACTTACGTGCTGGGCAACTTACATCTCCCGTTTCGTGGTCACATTTCTTCTTGAAGCGCTTGCATGTTGCACAATTTGGGGCCGCAGATTTGTTGACGCATTCCTTGAACGCATGTCCAGGTTCACCGCAGTGGCCACACGTAGGGCTGGTTTCCCGACAGTGTTTGGCTGAGTGCCCAAACTGTTGGCAGTTAAAACACCTCGTTACAATCGTGAAATCCCTGACTGGGCATGAGGTCCATTGTATAAAAATTCGACCTTGGTTTATGAGTGCCTTTCTTATACCTGCAGGAACTTCTAAAACGTAATTGCACGTTGAGGGGTTTCTTTTACCGGACTTGTGGCTTAGCTTAATGGCTGCCAAGAAGGACTCGCGCGTAGAGGTAGGTAGGTAAATGATGCATATTGCAGTGTTTATCAGCTTCATGAGGAGTATCACAGGAATTATATGAATGAGCGTTATCCTTGATCATGGTAGATGGCAGGCTTTGTTTTATAAAAACAAAAGAAGTACTTTGTACATTTTTAAGCTATTGCATAGCTTTTATCGCGGGGTTTGGGGCCTTTGTGCAGAAATTCCGTAACGTAACAAAAAAACCTGACACCCGAAGCTCGCACGGATCGAGACGAGCTGCTCCGAACGACGAATCAACGAATCTGTGTCCGAACGACGAATCAACGAATCTGTGTCACTGTCACGCACGAACATACTGCTTAAAAAAAATATATAATTGCATAAGTTGATAAAAAATGCTATGCAATAGCTTTACCGCGGCAGTCCCCGAGTGCCACACGTATTTTTTTAATGCAAATTAATGATAGACTTTTTTCATTATTATTCTTTACTTAGTTACAAAACCATTTCGAATGCCTTGCAACAAATTAGTATATATGGATTTCTGAGTTAATATTCGATTTGTATAGCTAAGAGAAACTCGAAAGAAAAACAAATTTCAAGAACAAAACCAAGAAATACTCAAAACATGTTAAGTAAATTATATAAGCAAAACACAGCAAAACAAGACCATTCTCTTATTTTCAATAGTCGAGCTAATAAAGGAAATCATTGAATAAACCAACTGGTTCAAGAAAGCAAACGACTAAGCGGAATACAATGCATCACAACTCGGAACTTTTCTATTGTTGACTTTAAATTAATTGCTATTCACTGAATTTATAAATAGAGACCTATAAGAAGGAGTATCTTGTGAACAAAGTGCGCAATCAGTGAAATGGAATCACTACTACCGGTATATAATTAATTTGACATCTTTGCAAGAAAATCTCGTTGCTTGCGCTTTGTGCAGCGGCTGTTTATTATTTTAGAATTTAATTTTCATATCGTGAACATAACCTTCTTATGCAAATACCGGTAATGCACACTCCTTTGCAACTCGACGTAAATTAAGATATTATATTTAACATAACTAGATTATTTCTTGCTAGAGGGTTAGCAAGCTATGCCTGATATTGGTTTACTAGTCTGGTAATCGTTTTTTACAGTGTAGGGGAAAATAAGGGGTCGTTTCACCTGATGGTGAGTGACTACCACTGTCCAGGGACACAACTCGAGCGCCACAAGAGCGTGCCCCCTGAGTTCCTTCCCTCTCCCTAGAAATAGGAGGGATATTTATGTTCCGATAACATCATTTACTACTGAAAAGCAAGGAAAAAAATCCTCGACACTAGTTTTCTGTGACGCCGTTGTATCTTTCCGGTAGAATCGGCCCACTCTTGCCGAAGTATAGTCTCTTTTGGTAACAGCTCTTTAACCCCCAACGCAAAAAAGGGGTGTTATAAGTTTGACGTCGATTTCTGTCTGTCTGTCCGTATCTGTGTCTGTCTGTGGCATCGTAGCTCTCAAACGGATAGACCGATTTCGATGTGGTTTTTTTCATTTGAAAAACAGTTACCTTGCGGTAGTTCTTAAGCTATGTTAAATAGCTATGCTATGGTAATATCGGTCTAGCAGTGTAAGAGTATCAGCTCTTTTCCAAAATGATGTAAGGCATTTTTGGCGTAAGATTACTCGAGTAAGTGCTTGCGTACGGGTTTTTAAAATTGTAATTATAGCTTGTTTGACTGTGCTTATGTTCTCATAAACCCTGTTTAAGATAATATAAGGCGAGACACTTCTAATACAGGTAACCAAAAACTTGATTGAATAAATAAGGTTTAAACCTTTTTTAACGTAATTATTTACTAATGTAATACGGTTCATACGACAGAAAGTTCTTGTAAGGTATTCAAAATAGTCACATTAATAAATTAAGAAACCAGCGAATGAACTGCAATCTAAATTTACTAAAACAACTAAAGAAATAACTTCATCATCATAGAAGCATCCAGAAGTAAGTCGACGGATGCAATTTTCATTGCGAGATGTAATTACAGTTCTGTATCTGCAAATTAATTTAAAATACGTGAGCGTTGGGTAAAGTAGACGTTGTTTGCAGTAGGTACCTGCAATAAATTGCAATTAGGAAAGCTGTTGTGTCTTGTTATCGAGTTAGCAGTCTTCAAGCCCCTTGTCGCTGGAGGAACACTCCAGTATAGCAGCGAACGAACGAATTAATAGCTAACATTGTTATTACATCGAATAAATGTATCCTTCTCTTCTGAGTTCATTTACATTTTATGTGAGTCAACAAGTTAATAGTTATAAATATTAAAATCTCTAAAAATCAAAAAGCCGTACTTACCCGTCAAAATAGCCTTGTGGGACCCAAATCCGGACATTAAGAAAAATTTAAAAAAAATGACAAAAATATCGAATAAATCACATATTTAAAAGTCGGACTTTTGAATACCAAAAACGGACGCTAAAAAATAGGATTATTGATAAATAAATAATGAAACACATACTTTATAATAAAATTTTAAATAACCTTAATTGTTTAATAGTTTAGCGGTTAGCGGTTGTTTTAATTGTTTTAATAGCGGTTTAGGAGATGTGATTGATTAAATTGAACAGTAATATAAAAAGCCTAACAAAAGCCGGACGGGCCTGACGCAGTCAAAATTGGCCGGACAAGAGGTCAAAAAGCCTAACACTGTCCGGCTTTATCCGGACGGATGGCAACCCTATGTACAACCAATGAAGACGACTTTTTCAAGATACTGTTTTAAAGAAACCTTTTACAAGCTTTTCAACTGATTGCTGATGGTGTGTTATGCTGTTTTTTTTTGTTGTAGTAGCTCTGGTCACTGGGTCATATTTCTTTTGTGTCGGTCATGATGATAGTGCTAAGTATTAATTGATAAAATAGCAAGTGCAAAAATATATTATACGACTTAAGTCAATTTGTTTCGATTACCGCTTATGTAAGTAACTTTCTCTTACTACCGTTGTGGTTTTAATATGCTTTATCAAAATTACTACACAAAAACAAAAAAGTTATTACTAATGCTGCCAATATCATCATAAGAATCTTTACAGACAATACATACTGCAAAGGCCATCGTGTTAAAGCACATAAACACATTTATGTGACTTCTTATTCAACTGAGATAACCTAAAGTAAATTTCCATGTGGTTTTATAAATTTGTATTTGTCAGCTTGTAGAAAATTTGCAAAGTATCCTTCATAGATTTTCGACTACGGTTTTCAAGAATATCGGTTAGGTTAGGTTTACATTGTTAATTAAGTTCTCAATCACGTTTTAATATTACACTAATTAACGTTTTATAAGTTTTCAGTTATGATACTTCTTTGTGTGTTTCATATTGCGAAAAAAATAATCGTTGAGCAAAAGAGATTTCCTGAGAGGATTCATTGGTTCTCCTTGCCTGACAGCTGCCTTGTAAATCATATAATGGCCAGCGATATTAAATTTGTATTCAACGTTTCTGCAATCAAAGTTGCCTTCCTCAAGAATGGAACAGTCACAGATAAAAATAAACGCCGAATCTTTCCTCGTAAATCTGTCGGCAAAACAATTCGTACCCTTTCACGAGCAATAAAATGCTACCAAGAAGAGAGGCAAAAGAAAAAAGTATCATAAATATAAGATTCATTTATATTCGTTCAGCCGACCCTTGAGGGGAAGCTGAGGCTCCCAGTATCGAAAAAACAATGTGATCAACATTTATGTCAATAGTATAAACGAAAATGAACATATTCTGCTGAAGCGTGGGAAAACGTTAAATTATAGTGTGGGGAATTCCAGAAGACATCCATATGTTGTTAAACACAGTTGTTAGGTCATAAAAGTCAACAGTTCATTTTTATTTCTATCAGAAGCTATTATTATACTTTTGAAAATAAAGATTTCATGAAATAATATTTACGAATCTCTGCAAAAGACTAGACTAGTTTGATTTCTGGTTACAGACAATACACAGAAGTCACATGACAGCTAACTACTCACTTAGTTCAAATAGCTTTCTCTTCATTAAAATCGCTTCACACAGCCCACCACCTTCAGTTGTCTAAGGTTTCGGGGCATTCAAAGTGTATAGTTTCAGTTTCTGAAGTTTCAGCCCTGCCATGTATACAAAACATCAGAAAGTTCCTTTTACAAATTATGAAGTAAAAGAAAACACAAACAGACAGACATACAAGTATGTTACTTTCGCTTTAATCATAATTTCAATTTAAATAATTATGTACGACCATTCTCATTCATATAAGTGTACTAGCTTTTTTTCACGGCTTGCTTGCTTGTTCTTCCCTAAGGTCCAATCTATTACTATACTGAAATTACGAGTATTATACTATATCCATATTAGTTTAGAGGCTTAGACGTGAAAGCCTAACAGACAGACCGGCAGATGAACAAACAGACAGACAGTTACTTTCGAATAATATTAGTATGGATATTTCCTGCAACAAAATAACATGAACAATTACAAGACATCTAGTCCAGTACCAACTGTTGTATTTAGCGAGCAACATTAATTAAATGCCTCTGTCGATGCTTTCGCGTCAAAGCAACGGAAAGCTTAGTAATTTTAAATTAAAATTCAACAAAAACCCCAATCCCTTTTGACCACCGATCAGTTGAATGTTTTCGGCTCTTTACGTCATTGATTTTCATGTCCTTTGATCTTTCTAATTTATCCGAGTGTTTTAGGTTGTGTTCAATGTTTTGCATGAATAGACACAATAAGTAGTCCGTTTAAATAAGTTATTATTGTTTTAAATTATCTTGATTCATGATTTAGTGACAAGCTACATAAATTTAATCAAAGTTTTTACGGAATCGAGTTATAGTTTAAAAAAAAACTTGTTTTGATTGATGTTAGTTACGTCTGTGAGTTACGCTTACCTGTTACCTTAACATTTAAAATGGTACCCACATACTACTCAAATATTGTCTAACCCACCTAATTATACCTAGACTACATCCATACTTGTAAATGCGAAAGTAACTCTGTATGTAATTTATATTCTCGATTGTCGGCACTTGATGGAACTTGGTGCAATACATTCTAGAATCAAACTCACTTGTACTTATTCCACTATTTTAATTTTTGTTAACACCTGACCGGTTTCGCCTTATGGCATTCTCAAAGGTCCTTTGAGAATGCCATAAGGCGAAACCGGTAAGGTGTAAACAAAAATAACTCTGTATGTCTGTGTCCTGCTTTTACGGCCAAACCGCTGCACCGATTTCAATGAAATATGGGATGGAGATAGTTTGATTCTTGAAGAAGGACATAGCCTACTTTTTGCTGCAATAACCGACAAACACGCGGGCTTAGCAGCGCGCAAAAGCTAGTTATGCATATTTTAAACACTAAAGCATCCATAATATTGCCTCCGGGCGATAAGGCCGCCAATTGTACCTTCCTAGTTTAAGTTTTATTATTTAAGTTAACCTTGTTAATGATATAGTACAATAAAAATATTTATTATTATTATTATAAAGCATCATATTAAATTTTAAAACTTTACTCTTATTCAAATCGCACAATCCTTTAACCACCTCTTAAACCGTCTGTTAAACCCGAGTGGGTGGTGGAAACAGACTTCATGCACACACACCACCTCAAACGCTATAAGAATAAAATTAAATTATGTCACGTATACCTACATTGTTATGGATTTTACGTGCAGCGAAGTCAATATTGCTTTATGTGAAGTTTCCATGAGATATTTTAATGGAAATGTATCATTTAATGAAAACGATATCCTGCTCGTATTCATTGAATCCAGGCGTTCAGAAATGATATTAAACTTAATTAACTTGGCGGCCAGCAAAAAACCTGTCCAATTTACATTACTGTAAAATTATATTCTAGAAATCTAGTCATTCTATTTCTGGAAACCCCACTTCTTTTATCCCCAAAACTCAACTGGGAGTCGAACTTTGAGTGTACTGTTACCATCATAACAGACATTTTTTACACAACTATTTATTAACTCCAGGGTAACGTGGCATTGTAGGCTGAAATCTCCTTACCAAGGAGAAACCTATCACCAGTAGTGGTTTGCTAAAGACTGCTGATGTGATGTGATAATTTACTAACAAAAAAGATTTATTGAACTACTTCTGCACGGCATTTCGTAAAAGAACACCTAAAACAACGTCTTATTATGTCTACAACTTTATCAAAATTCACATACAACAAAAAACATACTTTGAAAAAAAATTCCCTTCTTGAAACTAAACGTTTTTATTCAAACAATACTCATGTTGCTCATCGTATAAAATTACCTCCGCTACACTGAATTATCCGATGCGACTTTAACAGATGAGAGAACAAATATACTGCTAATTACCCATTCGTGTGTAATCTTTTAATTAACTACTTAAGTGTAAACTTATTCGCATCGCTGACAATAATCCCTTTGTCTTTCTTCCCTCGATGCGTGTAATACCTAGTCCGCTTTACCTATGTCTACATTTCAATAAGCACAATAACACTACGTTGAAAGTATAAATAATCCAATTCTCAATGGATTTTTCTCATGAAATGTTGTTGTGAAATATCTAATTCTAAGGGCTAGATCAACTGCAGGCGTGGCGATGCGTTGCCACACTATTACACAAATTTATGGCAGTGTAGCGATAAATCGCCATGCAAATGACTCTACGACTCCACATGACTTGACTCAATTATTTTGAATATACTATATTTTAATTTGATCTGGCAGTCTTCTTGCCCACATCCGCAACTTTAGTTATGGAACGCAGCTCTGTGTTTGAAATATACTATGAAACAAAAAAAAACTGAGCATTATTATAATAACAGGATAGATGACCATACCATTCAGTCTACACTTTGCCATGTTTGGATATGTCAAAATAAACATACACTATTGTTTTTACTTACACTTAATTTTATTTATTAGTAAACCATTTGACATATACATTCGAGTAATATATAATATATTTTTTGACTTATACGAGCATGTATAGCAAAGGTCTTTGCTTTATTCCTTTCTGTGTACAATATAATGCTCTTTGATAGGTTGGCACACAAAGAGAATCTACATGTCAGTGGCCAATGTCAGGTGCAACCAACAGATTCATGGGATAGGCTTAGCTCATTGTCTGTCGTGTAAGTGCATAATTGACTATGGTCTGGTCTTGTATTTGGGGTATCATGCCTGCTGGGAGAGTTACGTATACATTGGACGAATATAAAGCTTGCAATTGCTGCAACTGCAATTAAAAAAATCATACCAGAGAGGACTACAAAGTTAAACCTTAAAAAATAAAAAAAATTAGAAAATGAGTTTATCTAAGTATATATCCAGCCGGTGCTAGCTTTCGAATGAATGTAGGTATCGAATATCAAGGCAGTCAATGTAGGCAAGGCCTGCATTACAGATTACGTGGAGAAAACTATGTTTTTTTTAAAGACACATTCCAATTAGGAATATACATCCTGTGTCGCGGAGACTTAAGAAATATACGTGTACATGAAACGGACAAAAAGAACACCTAGATTTAGAACAACAATTTGTGGATCACATAAAGTGTTGTGTGGGGTTTGAACCTACAACACTCAACGCATTAAAGAGTAGCAAAATTAAATGAAAACACGTCTACAGCTGTTCTGATCATCCGGATTAAATGTTTCTTCATATTTATCAGTACATATAAAAGTCAGTGTACAAACAGATTCGGTCTTGAGACTACCTATGAAAAGAAAATCTAATGTTATTCTAACCAAGATATTCTGTAACAGTAACACATCTTTAAATTATACATCCTGGTCCCTGAAATACAGTTTACACTAGTTCAGGGCCAGAGAATTCACATTTGATGCATGAATATAGTTTTGTGTCAATAAATAAAAAAAATAAAAAAAAAGTATTTATGAAGCTATGAAGATAATTTTCCCCTTGTATGTATATATATCTCTCGAAAATTTTATCTCCCCGATACCAAAACTGTCTTATTTTACATTTGTTACCTAACTCCGACAATATAACATTTAATGAAGTAAAACTGACGTGTACCTCGATGTGGAGTCATTACCAACGCGATTTCAGAGGCACATCACGCGCGCCTCCATCTCCCTACAGTACAGTCTAGACGCACCCTAATAACTTCATAGAAATAAATATAAATGCTAATTATAAAAGTTCACCTTGCTAAATATTTCTTAATTGTTACAATTAATGAAAACAAAGTCATCGATCGTCCGATAAGGTCATGACGAAGAAATTCTGAAACCTTTGAAAATAATGATTCTCAGAGGTATTGCAACAAAAACGGCTAAACACTGAGGCACTATGCTGTTATACTCGATAGGAAAGGTGTTCGAGTATAGGCACCAGAAAGCAAAGTACTTTAAATAGAAAAAAACACTATAACAAGAAAAATTACTACATAGACAACAAGAAAATTTCGAACTCGTATTTCTCGATTTTGCTGACATTTAGGTACACTGAAACTCAAAAACAAATAATTACAAATATTAACAAAAAAAACCATATTGGAATGGGACCACACGAGAAGCTCCAGCTTTCAAATAAAAAAGAATCATCAAACTCGATTCACCCAGTCGAAAGTTATGAGGTAACAAACATTTTAAAAAAACAGTCGAATTGATAACCATCTTCTTTATTGCAGTCGGTTAGCCGACTTCAAAAAAGTAATTTTTAAAAAACTATCATAAATTTGTCGAACAACAAGCCTCGTAAAGTACACTAATGGCCTTTTAATAAAGGTTCATCAAGAAATAAAAAAAAAGATTCATGAGAAATAATTTTATTTTTAAACGACTTTTATGTTTGTTACCTCATAACTTTCCGTCGTATTTTTTTGTTAAAATTTGTAATTTACATAAATATCGTTCTAAAATAAACTAAAATCATTTACAAAGATTCACGGACCAGTGAATCTTCTTTCAAGGAACGTTTAATAATAAAATATCTTACTAAAATCAGTTTAAAATTAGATTCATGATTGACGCCTTTTGAAATACGGGCCTGAGATTCAAGTCAAGGTCAATCCTCACGACTATCTCAGAAAGGTTAGGCACAGGTGTCCATATACATTGCCTCGTTGGCGCAGTGGTAGCGTAAGCGACTGGTGTGCTTGAGGTCTCGGGTTCGATTCCCGGGTCGGACCAAATGTTTGTATGATCTACAAATATTTGTTTCGGAGTTTGGGTGTTTTCTATATTTAAATAATATATATGTATTTACAAAAAAAAAGTTATTTATGTATTTATATTAGTTGTCTAGTACACATAATACAAGCTCTGCTTAGTTTGGGACTAGATGGCGTTTGGTGTTAGATGTCCGAAAATATTTATTTATTTTACACATAGGTAACAAGGTGCAAACCTGTAGTCGTTGACTTGACATCACTATATTTAAATGAGAAACTAAGTATAGGATGTAATCCGCGATGTTTATCTGTAGAAGGACTCATGGCTACTGAAAAAACAAAGACCGCCTGGACGAGCTACCGATACTTTCCCCCTTCCCTCTCATCCCTACCCTTCAGCGTTTTGAAGTCAGCGTGGTTTTGAAAGTGAACTTTCTGAGGGGCTACGCTGGCGTAGTGACTTAAGCGGTCGCTACGCTGCGTCAGTTCCTACTGTCCTGAGTCGCCACTTCGGGAGTCCAAAAAAATATATTTTTGAGTCTGGGTGTTTTTTATGTCCGTTTCATGTCTGTTTGTAGAGTCCACCGCGAGGCAGGATTTATTTGTAACTAGCTAACAATTTCGTCTACATTTCATTTTCCATTGATGACCAGCTCCTGTAGATCTTAGCTAAATAGCTATCCAATGCTAAAAGAATTAATAAAATTCGTCCAGCCGTTTACGAGTGGTGCCGTGACCAAGGGAAATAGGGGTTCGTTAACATATTATATGTATATAATATCGGGGTGTAACTGTCGCATATCTATTGTTGTTACACATTGGCTGTTATCGTTAAGTTCAAGCCATCCGTCCATGAAAACAATTATTATAAAAAGTGTAGTAAATTTAAAGGATAAAGTTCTTCATTGAAAATAAATTTACTTTAAATTACAAAAACTAAACAATCTCCGTTTCCCCCTTTGAGTGCAATAAAAAAGTAAGTAAATGCATAAATGGGTTCAACTTCAATTGGCTAGACGAGCAAAGGAAATGGTTTCTTCAACCTTCTTTTAAATTTTATTATCATAATGTCACTTCAAATTTGACCGGTTGGTTAGTATAACGTTAAGAATTTTATGAACTTACAAATATCATAGTTTTTTCGAGAAATGCAGATAATTTATTTACATTTATAAAATAAAAAAATATAAGAGAATTCTAATTACATAATATAGAAACCTATGTACATAACCATAATTTATAAAAAAAATAACAAAATTTACATACAAGCGTCAAAAAACTCCACATCTTCGCCTACTGGTAGCGTTCCCAAAAGACTGGCAGCATTACCACGTTGAATGGCAATGCTGATTCTCTGTGCTAGAAAAAGGCCGGCCTTCTCGTCGCGAGAAGCGTCAATCAGTTGCTGGGCTAGTTGTTTAAACATAGCGCGAGCACTCGGACCCCATGAACCTAGCGTCGCTACCCCAAACGGTTCAAAAATGTAATTACCTATTAAATTATGGTACTTACGCCGTTCTTATTCTCTTACCTTGTTAAGAGAATAAGAACTAGCTTGTCATGTGGCATTATTTTCTGTAGTTTTTAAGTTAAGAAACTCACTATTCACTTATGTTTTACTAGCTGACCCACGTAACCTCGTTTGCGTCTCCTATTACCCGTAGCGTGATCATTTTCACCCATTTTTAAAACATTCTTCATTGGTGCTCCGCTCCTATTAGTCTTAGCGTGATGAAATATAGCCTACAGCCTTCCTCGTTAAAATGGCTATCTAACACTGAAATAATTTTTCCAATCGGACCAGCGATTCCTGAGATTAGCGCGTTCAAACAAACAAACAAACTCTTCAGCTTTATATAATAGTACTAGCTGACCAACGTAACCTCGTTTGCGTCTCCTATTACCCGTAGCGTGATAATTTTCACCCGTTTTTGAAACATTCTTCATTGGTGCTCCGCTCCTATTAGTCTAAGCGTGATGAAATATAGCCTACAGCCTTCCTCGATAAATGTACTATCCAGCACAGAATTTTTCAAATCGAACCTGCGATTCCTGAGATTAGCGCATTCAAACAAACAAACAAACTCTTCAGCATTATATAATAGTATAGATAGATTAGTATAGAAGTATAGATGTCAGTATAGTATAACTAAAATTAGACCCAAGTTAAGGACATTATTTTATAGTTAATTTAAACAATATTCTTTCAATAACCATAATTAAATTTAGCATAAGTTCATAGTACTATATCCTGAATCATATTTACATTGTTCTAAGCTGTGTTTATACATCTTTACATAATTAAAACTTGACTTGATAAAAATAAATATAGCAAAACCAGAACCGCAGCTCATTAGAAGGAAGCCGTACCAAAAATAAGAAAACCGCAATGATACTGTCAAAAATAACTTTTAACTTGAACAAACATAAAAAAATATTTAACACTAGTAGCTACTTATAGTGTTAAAAGCTGTTTTGAACTTACAACCTTCCGCGTTCATGCCTTCGAGCAAAAAGCAACAGAGTTTTAAAAACAGGAAGCCAACACTTTAAAGAAGTTAAGTGGCAAGTTAGCGGTCCTCGACTTATGCATTTAAAAATGTACCGTAGTACGAACGGTCAATTCCTGATATCTTTTATCAATATTAAATAGTATTGGGAAAACCAAAGCCTTACCTAGTCCACTAAGGTCTTTTGAAAAAAGATTTTCAGGTAAATTTTTGTGGTTATAAAGTTTTTAAACACTACTCCAAGCTTAAAATTAGGTTGAGTTTACTTTGAAACAAAGAGTTCATAATTACTGCACGTTTGGCCTAGTGGTTTAACGGCCACCACGCCGTTTCCTACTTCGCCAAGTGTCGTGGGTTCAAATCCCACGTAGGAAAACACTTTGTGTGATCTACAAATTGTTGTTCTGAGTCTGGGTGTTCTGTGTCCGTTTCATGTATGTTTGTAAAGTCCCCCGCGACACAGGATTTATTCCTAGTGCGGGAGTTGTCTTTAAAAAAAAACACATTAAGTAAAAAAATATTGTTCGTGAATTTGACAGTCCAAAAGTGTTTAAAATATATACAAATGTACACTTCTCAAACGGCCTTCTTTCGTTCTTGTCATCAAACGTAAGAGAAACAATTTCTTCATGATAAATTGAATCTAATAATTTTATAGGCTCTTTAAACTCGATGAGAACTGCTGTTAAAAGTGGAGCGAACACGTTTTATCGGAAAACGCAGAAGCGATAATAATAGCCGGCCATAAAGAAGTAGCGTGCGATAGATTCCGTAAGTTACCAACTTTTGGGGCACCTACGGCCATTAGAGGGGCACTAATGCGGTTGCCCTCTCAACTGCCGCAACATTGCTGATGTAATTACGATTTTGCAGCATTGTGCGCATATTATAGTATTTCCCATGTTACATTACGTGATATTTTGTTTGCCAAACATGACCAGAAATATAAATATATACTGTTCACTAAGATTCTTATTATTATTTTAGTTAAAATAGAAAAAAAATACATTCAATGATGTCTAATTTATAATGCAACGTTAACAAATGTTTTTATATTCATAATTTTCTCAATGAAACCAATCAAAATTTTGTTTCATCATAATTATTTGTTTTAATGAGAAACGTGATTACTAATAAATGACATCATGCAATTAAGATAAACGTATTTTGTAAAATCTGTCTCTGGCTTTAATAAACCCTATTGAATTGACTTATTTATTCAACCGCCATAAGCGATGGGGAGAGTGCGTTCCTAATGACTGGCCTTCGTGTCCAGAACAATACAACTAACAAATTCTAAAGGTCAGTTTATTCGGCATCGTCAACATTTCTAATGCTAAACTTTGAATAGTTAGTACGAACATAAAACTGAAACCCTACGCAATGTAAAACCCGTTCTCGGTTGCAAGGGGAGCACTACCAACAAAATGTTACAATCTCATCTTATCCATTCAAATTTCCGTTTTCTAGCAACGCAAAGAAGAACATCCGTCCGCTTTGATTCTGTGAACGTATTAGCATTGGATTTGAATAGTACAAACAAAGGGTTTGCTCGAGACAGTATGCTTTCGTAGGCGATTGTAAATTCAGCGTATCGTAAAACTCTGAGTTCCACATACGACCCATCTCTGACTTAAAGGTAATACGTATATTGCATATATGTAATTCTTTAATCTTGTACATAGTCATGACCAAAGGAACTTTGAAATCTATTTACAATTTGATATTACTAATACTACTATTGATCTGATTAAAAGGTATTAAAAGTCCTACAGTGACTAAAAATACTTTATTTATAGTATTAATGCATAGGGTGTTAGTCTATTGTAGTCGCATGCACACAAATTGACTTAAAATAAACAACTACACATACCTAATCTGTTTAACACTGTCAGCTTAAAACATAGACGGCAACTTTTGAAACGAAGCAATCAACACACACTCAGTTTACTTACTTAGTAAGCAACAAAAATAACAATTAATTTTTTATTGAAAAAAAAACATCAATAAAATAACCATTTAAAATAATTAGGCATTCTGTTATTCATGTAAGTGTCATTTTTTTCACCTTTCTCTACAAATTCGTGTTTCGTTGGTGAGTGCGAGACCAGAGATCCATTGATTCAGAAACATCTCAATAGGCCGCCAAAGTGTGGGTCACCATAATGCATTGTTGCATTGTCTGCATTCTCAATGAGTATACTGACCACCACTCTTAGATTCTGCCCATACTTTTCATCAAGCAGAGTAGAGTCGCTTTGATATGCTCATAAATTACGAAACGAAACTATATTACATTTTTTGAACTAAAAGTTTTGGAAGCAGTATTCATATCTATTAAGGATAAAACTATATTTTATTCAAGTGCGTTTTACGGTTATACGGGCAAATAAGAAAAAAATC
This sequence comes from Diaphora mendica, assembly GCA_949125395.1. Taxonomy (NCBI): domain Eukaryota; kingdom Metazoa; phylum Arthropoda; class Insecta; order Lepidoptera; family Erebidae; genus Diaphora; species Diaphora mendica. Next base: position 33,121,487 of record OX421310.1, on the reverse strand, counting down.
GAAAGTAGATCTTTTGTAAAAGATGAGTAGACCTTTCGAGTTGGTGGCAGGCTGTTCTATTTTGTGAGTGTAAAAGTGACTGAGATTCGAGGACCGGGTTTCTCTAATCAAACACGTCAGTATATCCAAATAACTTTATTGTTAACTAATCTAGTGTTAAACTTAATCTTAACTAATCTGACTTATATTTTCATTCACACAGCTCATTAGTAAAAAATAAAATATTTAGATTTATGTTCAAAATTTATCGCATGTAACACAAAGCTGATTTATGAAATACAAACCGTTTCCTCACTGCAACTAGACAAAAATAAAAATTACTAAAAAAACAAGGTTTTTACCACCGCTTAATGATAAAGGAAGCTAAGCTGAAGAAATATCACTTCTGTAATTTCTCTGTAATCTAGATTTTCATTGAACAGAAAAAGTTTGATTGTTATCGACGACTTTGGCCTTTATTTAAACCTTAACTTGCGTATGTACCTACATATGAATATGACTGATATTTGACAGCTATGATTGACTGCATTGGTGGCGCAGTTGTAGCGTACGTGACTGCTAAGCTTGAAGTCTCGGGTTCGATTTCAGGGTCGGACTAAAAGTTTGTATAATCTGCAAATATTTGTTTCGGAGTTTGGGTGTTTTCTATGTATGTACTAAGCAAAATGATGTTTTATTTATATCCATTGTTTAGTATCCATAGTACAAGTTGCGTTGTTTGGGGCGTTGTCTATCAGATGTACAAAAAATATTTTTTAGGAAAGCATTAAATGCTATTGTTATTAATATGTTTTAAACTGAACTACTACACTAAGTGTCAAATGAGAAAACTGATTCAATTACTTGAAATATATTTAAATAAACTGTCAACCAAAACAAACCGTGTTTGACTGACACGGAGTATGATTTTAAGTATCTGCTGTACAAAACCCACATACCAAACATACATTGACCAGAAGTGTCGTGACACTTCGGCTCAATGTATGTGTCGTACTCGGTTCATAGTACAGTAATGATATCTATAAATAATAATATATAATCATTATAGCATATATAACATTGTATTACAGTTATGAAACGCTTACATAGAATATAACTATTGCTGAAGTAATCGTGATTACAATTGCACATGTACCGTTTTAAACAGATTGGTGTGAACAGTACTAATTTATGTCTATTTAGTAGTAGTTTTATGTAAATAAATAAATAGAAATTTCACTATAATTACATTGCCTCACCTCACTTTAAGAATGTACAGAATTAACGTATCCCTTGAAGTTTTTATAAAGATTGCAATATTTTAGTTGTATTTTATTTGCTAACATAGATATGGGTCAACTTGTTACTAACACTAGGAGTTATATTACTCGTATTAAAACGAAAATAACTCTTTAAGTGTCTGTCTCGCTCTCATAGCTAAACCGCTGAATCGATTTGGATGAATTGGTATAAAGATACAATAGATCTTGGAGAAGGACGTGGGCTACTTTTTGTTGAGGTAACTGACATACACGCGGGCGGAGCCGTGAGCAAAGCTAATAAATAAATAAATGATGATGACGATGACTGAACAACGAAGTTTCTGGAAATAGCAAAGTCCTATACACGACGCTAATAGCCTCTTACAACTCTAGTTCGCAGATCTAAAGGTTTCAACATAAAAATCTCAATTAATTTCAAGTTAAATATCAAGTTTCAATTATCTCTATCCTGTTACAAGAATTTAAAACAGTAAAGGTTTTGTCCCTTTTATTTAAGGATTCATTGAAGATGTATACTGATTTTGATTGCGAAATAGCATCTTAATTATTTGGTTTTTATCTATATTCTTTTAAAGTTTAAACATAAGTATTTAATAAATAAATTTAATATAAATTAAATAAATATTATTTACACACGCACTACAATGACATACCGGAGAAAACCTTAAGATAAAAAAATATTGTACGTTACTTCTGGTCACAAATATGTATGTCAATTTCAGCACTTAAAAATAGGTCTAAATAAATTTCGCTATTATCACGAAGAAAACTTGTTTTTAACCGACTTCCAAAAGGAGGAGGTTAATAACAAGTTTTCTTCGTGATAATAGTGAAAGTTTTGACCCGTATGTAATGTATGTTTGGTATGTGGGTTTTGTAGAGCAGATACTTAAAATCATACTTCGTGTCAGTCCAACACGGTTTGTTTTGGTTGACAGTTTATTTAAATATATTTCAAGTAATTGAATCAGTTTTCTCATTTGACACTTAGTGTAGTAGTTCAGTTTAAAACATATTAATAACAATAGCATTTAATGCTTTTTTTAAAATATTTTTTGTACATCTGATAGACAACGCCCCAAACAACGCAGCTTGTACTATGGATACTAAACAACGGATACAAATAATATATAATTTTGTTTAGTAAATACATATATACATAAAAAAACACCCAAACTCCGAAACAAATATTTGCAGATCATACAGACTTTTAGTCCGACCCTGAAATCGAACAGGAGACTTCAAGCTCAGCAGTCGCGTACGCTACAACTGCGCCACCAAGGCAGTCAATCATAGTCGACCATCAATCATATTCATATGTAGGTACATACGCAAGTTAACGTTTAAATAAAGGCCAAAGTCGTCGATAACAATCAAGCTTTTTCTGTTCAATGAAAATCTAGATTACAGAGAAATTACAGAAGTGATATTTTTTCAGCTTAGCTTCCTTTATCATTAAGCGGTGGTAAAAACCTTGTTTTTATAGTAATTTTTATTTTTGTCTAGTTGCAGCGAGCGAACGGTTTTTATTTCATAAATCAGATTTGTGTTATATGCGATGAATTATGAACATAAATCTAAATGTTTTATTTTTTACTAATGAGCTGTAAAATATATGTTAGGAGGTTCTCAATTTCATCGGTATTTTTTTTATGTATGTACACTGATTACTCCGTTAATTGTGGACCGATTTTGAAAAATCTTTTTGTATCCACATATGCCAGCATATCAGGATCCGATGATGGGATCCCAAGAAAATCGAAGGAAACCCTCAAATTTGTTACGCATGTACTGTTTTTCATATATTTTCTAAAGCTATTACAGTATTTACATTTGGTAGTCATCAGTTCATGATGACGAACTGATGATGGAAGATAAAACTCCTTAACGGTTAGGAATTGGAAGATAAATCTTAAAATATCATGTGTACGTAATGTTACCTTTAGTCGTATTCTTTCAAGTTATTTAGGTGAAATGATGATGAGAGACTTGAGAAAGACTTTACTATTTCCATTTCTTTATTTTCTCGATGACAGTTCTAATTTGATAGTTGTAGTGTTGTGACCAAATAAGTAATGATATCGATCGCATATATTTATTATGTTTTGAACAAAGACAAATACAACAAAAACATTCAAATATATTTTTGCAAGCTAAGAACACTCAATGACCCACCACCATTTTGTGTTTGTTTTAATCTGTCACTCGCAACAAGACGGTCGTGCTTTAAAGTCACTACATTTCTGTTCGCTGAGTTTTTTTCACATTATCCATACAAACGTTAAGTTGTGTATTTTGTGTACTCCGTGTTGATTGCTGTCCCAGCTGTCAAATGTCAAAATGCCTAAAGGTTCTGTTCTGAAAAGGCAGGCAAGAGAACTGGTGATCAAGGTTCGTAATTACTTTGAAGCAGAGTATCAAAATGGTGGCCCGCTATTACCACTGTCGCAAGTGCGAGAGCGTTTTAAGGCCGCATTAGGAATTAGTGGACCTACAATTTCAAAAATTACTACCGGTACAAGCGGCACACAGGAAAATAAGCTTCGTACGCCGAAGAAAAAACGCGAACCACGTCGTGTGACATCGGTTGACAACTTCGACGCTGTCGCTATTCGCCGTCATATATATGACTATTACTTGCGCAAAGAAATTCCAACCCTTAAAGAACTTATTGTTTCTTTACGTGAATGTGGTTTGTTCCATGGCCAAAAATCGTCATTTAGCTTGGTTTTAAAAGAAATTGAATTTTCTTATAAAAAATCGAACAAACGTAAAATATTGATGGAGCGTCACGACGTAGCTATGGCTCGCTGCGAATTATTGAGCGAAGCCAAAAAGATATCAGATTGGTCAAATGTTATTTTCACTGACGAGACTTGGTTAAATGCAAACCACACAGTATGTAAGAACTGGACTGACGACACCGCCGCTTCCACTAGTTCAGTGTCAATGGGAAAAGGTGAACGCCTTATCATATGCCATGTAGGGTCTACGAAAGGATTCGTGTCAGATGCTTTACTGGCCCTTAATTCCAAGAAAACAGTGGACTACCACGAAGAAATGAACGCAGAGATTTACGAAGGATGGTTTAAAGAAATGATGCAATCTAAGAAATGTTGCAATCTCTGGAAGAACCGTCGATAATTATTATGGACAATGTTACATATCACTCCAGACAAATTGATAAAATGCCGACGCAGGCCAATAAAAAACAAGAGATAATTGACTGGATAAAGCCAGTCAATTATCATCATGGCGAAAATGTGGATAATACTTTATTAAAAGTACAATTAGTGAATATTTTAAAATCGAAAAAAGGCCTCCCTAAAAGATATATTACCGACGAAATAGCTGCCGAATGTGGTCATTGGGTTCTTCGACTTCCGCCGTATCATTGCCAGTACAATGCAATATAACTAATATGGGCACAAATCAAAGGACACACTGACACACCGCTCGAAACAATACCCATACCCCTTTTACGGCAAACAAGATGTTAGATTTATTAAAAAATGTATGTGCGGAAGTAAAACATTATAGCGTCGGATTGGGAAATTCATGTGGCATTCGATAATATAGAAGTACAGGAACTTATAATATATGTTGGGGAGAGCTCATCCAGTGACAGTGACGATTCAGCAGATTTTGATTAAATAAATAAATAAAGAATCAACATAATATAATTACATCTTGTAATGAAATGTAATATTAGTTACTAAATTTGTACGAAATTATCCGGCAATAGTTTAGTTTCTTACACTTTGTAAAAAAATATCGGGTCTGTTATCGTATTACGTTTATCGATAGCTCCATCCCTATGAGTTTCCATCCATCTGCTATGACCTTGTACGTGCGTAAGCGTCATATTTTTATTAAACAATGTATACATAATGTAAAAAAGACGCTCGTTCAAGTTTCCACTAAGAGCTGTCATCGAGAAAATAAAGAAATGGAAATAGTATAAACAGCTTTATAAATAATAAAAAGCGAAAAATAAAAAAACGGACTTCAAAATCTAAAAAGTATCAAATAACTTAATTTGTATGTGCTACCTATTCATAGGTTTGAAGTCGGTGCCAAGCCTAAATGTAACATTAGGTACCGCACTCGCCGCGCGTGACCTTGAGCGGGATAGCTGCTCTTCGCGTAGAACACAACCGAAGCGTCAGTGACATCGTTGACCTTCGTCTAAAAATATAGCGAGAGTGGTACCTACTATTACATTTGGCTTGGCACCGACTTCAAACCTATGAATAGGTAGCACATACAAATTAAGTTATTTGATACTTTTTAGATGTTGAAGTCAGTTTTTTTAAACGAAGTTATTTTTTTATATTTTAATTAAAAGAACGCATTTAGGTATCTGTTTTAAGTATTTGGGTTCAAGGCTTTGTATGTTATACCAAAGGACTTACTTCTTTTATGACCGACCGGTTGTTGGAAGCTTTAAATATTTTTTTTGCTAAACTCGACTTAACCCTTCATTTTCACTGGAGCTACTCAAAGACCTTTTTTAAACCAATTATAATATGGATCTAGACTTGATATAAGTTTATAGTTGAACTTCTTTCCATTTTTCAACCTAAACTCTAGACGTGATACTGCTGTCGACTTAGAAATTATTTTGATACATTATACAAAAATAATCAGAGTACACTAAAAGTGTACAAACAACTATTAGTTCAGATTTTATAATCGTTATGGAAATCCTTGTTATCAAAGTGTTTCCTACGATCACGTTTCATGGATACGCAAAGTAGACTTTAGGTATTATGAAAAACAAAGGTTCACAAATCCTTCTATCAGAGTACATTTAACCGGGCGTGCATTTGTGCCGGCGGCGGATCTCCGACCATATTGATAAATCCTCACAATCGTTCGGGCTTTGCGAATTGCACATCGACGGTTGTTGCATCTTATATTGCATTTGCTTTTGTAAAGTTTTGTACCTTTAAATGTCTTAGATGTTGAACCATGTTTAAATCACTGGTGTCACTTTGGATAGTAAGTTTACCTTTAGTGCTCACGTGGAACAGATTATTAGTAAGGCCTACAAGTCATTAGGGTTTGTCATACGCAACAGTAAACCTTTTAACGACCTATACTGTCTTAAGGTTCTTTATTATAGTTATGTTCGAAGTGTTTTGGAATTTGCAGATGTTATCTGGAGACCATTCCTTAAAACTCAAATTGATTTAGTTGAATCAATTCAACATAAATTGATTAAACATTTAAACTACAAAGCACAAATAAAAAACTTAACCTATGAAGAATCGTGTCAATATCATAAGATAAACACACTGGAGGACAGGCGTCAAATCACTGACATGATGTTCCTGTACGACGTCCTCAATAATAAATACGATTGTAACACTTTTTTAAATCAAATCTACTTTAATGTGCCCACACGCCGTACCCGACATACATCATTTCTCGCAATCCCAACTGCAACAACCAACTACATCAAGATGTCGCCATTCAGTCGCATCTCGCACACATACAATGACGGCTTTTCATCACTGAACCCCTTTAACACGCCCCGAAATTCGTACAAAAATAATATCAGTCATATTCTGCTAAAGAATTAAAATTGTATTAATTGTGTGCTATCATCATGTTATAAACGTCCCTCATACAATATGTAAACACAACCTACACACACATTCACTCACACACACTACCCACTCACACAAACTGGTTTCCTATTATCTGTGATCTGAAGTCTACTATCAGCTTCATTATGGTGTTATTTTTGAATAAACTATCTACTTTTGTGCTTTTTTGTATTAATTCTAATTCATGTGTACTTCATAATTGTTCAAATATCACTATTGTAAAAATAATATATTCAGGTGTGAAGGACCTTACATTAAATAAATAAATGTTGATACACGAATAAATAATTTTAAGTAATATTTTTACGAAAATTGTAATTATATTACAACAAATAGTATATCAGGTGCAAAATTAGCCGATGTGTTAGATTATTATAAGTTTTCATTCGTTTTTCTTTTTTCAACTGCTACGTACAATATATGAGGTATTAATAAGTTTTTATTTGGTTTGGTTTTTATTTAAAAAACTTGAAAAACCTAGATAAAGTAAAATACATTATTAAATTTTGAATTATGTTGAAAGTTGAAAGTATGACGTAGCCTCTTACCTTGTCCCAATAATGATCGATTATATTATTATTGAAAAAGTGAAAATCGGTGTAACAAAAATTTTAAAACATGATCATACCCTTTTTGTACACACTGAAACTTAACTTGAACCGGTAGGAACTTTACAGTAGAAATGTGTCACAATCATGAAAATTTAATTCAAAGGTTGAGCTTAATCTATTTGGGTCCAATCTCAAATCTGTAGGTTTTATACCCACGCTTCACACCTGCAGTAACTGTATGGATGTGAAACGTAGGAAGTCACCTATGACTATGTCAGCTCGTGACGACTTAAGGTCCTTTTCAACTGCTACTTTCACTGAATCATTAGTATGTTTGGCAATATCTCGAGAGTCTGTACGAAATTCTGTTTAAATGATTCTATGAAACTACTCTTATTAACCAATTTACATTATTATCGCAATATTAATATAAATTGCGTAAACATTAGAAAAAGTATCCGTAGTCAATAACACTATCTGTGCTTTTTATTATTTTATAGCTCTGTTGAAAGTTAGTAGTTCAATAGTCACGTCCCAACAGAACAGGCATTCGGTCAAACGTTCTCTCAACCGTTCAAGTGCCTCCTGGGATCCGCGACTATCTGCAAAACGCCTAAGAGATCAAATATCGATATACATAAATATTATAGGACATTATAATGGAACTTTTATTATTTTTCATTGCTCACACACTACATTAATTTTAATTATCAATTATTTTCTAAATAATTTACAGTAAGTACTTAAATCCTACTAATATTATAAACGTGACAGTTTGTAAGTATGGATGGATGTTTTTTACTCTTTTACGCAAAAACTACTGAACGGATTTGGATGAAAATTGACAGTAATATAGCTTATACATCAAAATAACACATAGGCTACTATTTGTCGCGATAACCGACACACGCCGGCGGAGCCGTGGGCAACAACCAGTACTATTATAAATTCTTGTTTCATCTTTTAATCTTTTGAAGTGTAACATAAATGTAAACATTCGAAAACGCTTCATTGAATCATGCAATAATGAATAAATATTTCGAACATCTAACACACACGCTATCTAGCCCTAAGCTAAGCAGAGTTTGTGTTATGGGTACTAGACAACTGATACAAATACATATATACTATTTTTTGTAAATATATACATACATATATGAGAGAGACAGAGGGAGAGACAAGCGTGTAAGGGCGGCAACTATAGCCCAAAGAGCTGAGCAGGCGGCAAATACCGGCAATACTAGGGATTTGTACCGAGCTGGAAGAGAGCTATGTAATAAACCACAAGCTGTAAGACCGGTCACAGATAAAATGGGGAAACTTCTTAGTACACAGGCAGATCAGCTTCAAAGATGGCACGAGTACTTTACAGAGATCTTCAATACTGAAGCAGACAATGAGGACGATGCTGAGGTCGGTGTAAATGACGACGGTAGTCATGTCCTGGACATAAGAGTCGATCCTCCAGATAAAGCTGAAATCTGTTTTGCTATAAAGAGTCTGAAGAGTGGAAAAGCACCAGGCAATGATGGTATTCCAATTGAAGCACTTAAGGCCAATGCTGATGCCACTGCTGATATGCTGTTGCCGCTCATGTCAGCTATATGGGAGCAGGAACGACCGCCCGAGGGTTGGAAAGAAGGGATCATTATAAAGCTACCGAAGAAAGGGAACTTATCCCAATGCTCTAATTGGCGGGGTATCAACTTGCTGCCTGTCTGCTCTAAAGTGCTGTGCAGGGTTTTGTTGGGCCGGTTGACTGGAGCTATCGATATCACCTTGAGGGATGAGCAGAGCGGGTTCAGAGCGGGAAGATCATGCACCGACCAGATCAACGTTTTGCGAATGATCTTGGAACAATGCAACGAAATGCAAAAGCCACTTTACACTTTGTTCGTCGACTTTGAGAAAGCGTTTGATCGGGTTAGATGGTCGAGCATGTGGCGCATACTTAAGCGAAGAGGTATACCAGACAAGATCATCGAGCTAATAAAATGTATTCACGTGGGTTCCTCTTGCCGAGTGGTACACAACGGCCGACTGTCGGATACGATCCCAGTGACAGCTGGAGTGAAACAGGGATGCTTGCTGTCTCCGTTGCTGTTCCTGATAGTGTTGGATGACGTGATGAGGCGGGTAACGGAGAAGGAAGAACGGGGTTTGCCTTGGGCCAACGAAAAGGTGTTAGAAGACATAGACTTCGCAGACGACTTTTGCCTACTGGCTACTTCACGGGACAAGCTCCAATCTAAGACCGACGACCTTGCCCATTCTGCAGCTAGGGAAGGCATGCGCATAAACTGCACAAAAATGAAAGAAATGCGCTTAAACGCCTTGAGATATAGCACCTATTTATGTGAATAGCGAGGCAGTCGAGCAAGTGCAAAAGTTCACATACTTGTGAAGCGTGGTAGATTCCTTGGGAAGTGCAGAGGCTGTCGTCGAAGCACGAATAAATAAGGCTCGATTCGCCTATGCGCAGCTGAAACCGGTTTGGTCGTCATCAACAATAACACGCCACACAAAGATCAGAATCTTCAACTCGAACGTAAAGTCGGTTCTCCTGTACGGATGCGAGACATGGTTAGTCAAGAAGGAGGTCACCGCCAGGCTACAGGTATTCATCAACAAATGCCTAAGGCGCATACTGGGTATATGGTGGCCACGAACCATGACTAATACAAGACTGTAGGAGTTAACCGACCAGAAACCAATAGGAGAGGAGATTCTGATTAGGAAGTGGCGTTGGATTTGTCATGCATTGCGGAGACCTGACAACCATATCTCCAAGCAGAGATTGAAGTGGCAGGCGGACGGCAAAAGAAAACGCGGCCGCCCTCGATATACCTGGAGGCGATCAGTCGATAGAGAGGCTGCAACTATCGGCTACAGCTGGACCGATCTCGACGTTGCTGCACAAGACCGGGAGAAGTGGAGGTCTTTTCTGAGAGCCCTATGTCCCTGATGAGGGATAAGAGGACAGTAAGTAAATAAAAATATACATACATATTATACATAGAAACTCCGAAACAAATATTTGCAGATAATACAAACATTTGGTACGACCCGGGAATCGAACCCGAGACCTCAAGCACAGCAGTCGCATACGATACCACTGCGCTACCGAGGCAGTTAATACATCTGGAGCATTGCTCTATATGGTTGTGAAAATTGGACAATAACTTAATTATATCAGAAAAGACTGGAAGCCTCTGATATGTGGTGCTGGAGAAAAATGGAAGCAATCAACTAGATGAAAAAAACTAACCAAGAAGTTCCAAAAAGAGTGAAAGAGAAAAGGCTGCTGATGATGAGATGATAGGTCATTTAACACGATACGATGACTTTATAAGTAACATCACACCGGGAAAAATAAAAGAAAAAAGAGGAAGAAGAAAACTGAGACCTAGTTATATCGACCAGATTAAGTGGTGGTCGTGACGTATAAGGAGGTCAAGGAAACGGCTCTTGATAAGGAGAGCTGGATAGAGCTGCATCGACAAGAGCGTAGCTTTTAAATAAATGATGATAACTAGTAAAAAGACTTGCTACAACCTACACACTTAATATGGCAACCACACTTATATATGCCTTTGTTGTGGTTAGCATTCTTCAGAGTTTATTAAATTATTTATCCAACAGATCGACCAAAACTATTCTCACTTGAATTGGCACGGTCAAGCTAATAGGTCTTTACCTATGAAATTGCCGTTTTGTATGCAATAAGTGAAATTACTTATTTTTTCAAACTTTTTTATTTCTGATTCGAAGTAATCACCCATGCAATCTACGCATCTTTGCCAACGCATTGGCAGTTTATTGATGCCCTTCTTCACGACAACGCGCGACCCCATACTGCGCAACAGACAGTCTCCAAGCTGCAAGAGCTGGGGTTGGAAGCTCTCCCTCATCCGCCATACTCACCAGACCTTGCACCTACCGACTATTACTTTTTCCAAAATTTAGACAACTTTTTAGTGGGTAAAAAATTCAATTCCCGAGAGACAGTACAAAACGCCTTTGAAGAGTTTGTTGCCTCCCGTCCAGCTGATTTTTACAAGAAGGGCATCAATAAACTGCCAATGCGTTGGCAAAGATGCGTCGATTGCATGGATGATTACTTCGAATAACAGAAATAAAAAAGTTTGAAAAAATAAGTACTTTCACTTATTGCATACAAAACGGCAATTTCATAGGTAAAGACCTAATATACTCGTAGTACCGCAGTCATTAGTATTTAGAAAGATTATATAGATAGTTTTAAATAGTCCGGGATCCTCGAAACAAATTTTACAAGTTATTACTATCAAGCTAATTTTATCGTGAGTGGCTTCATTTTGAAGAGAGCCCACGTTACACCTTCAAAAAAATCCATTGTGGTAGCTAGCAGGGCTAGCAGGGAAAAAAACTTTTGAGCGTAGGACCGGAACCGGAACGACGTACAACGCAATTTGTAGGACAATGTGTCCGTTAATACCTTTAAACGAGCAATTCTTGTATATATATACTAGCTGACCCGCGCAATGTCGTTTGCGTCTCCTATTGCCCGTGGCGTGATAATTTTCCCCCGTTTTTGAAACATTCTTCATTGGTGCTCTGCTCTTATTGGTCTTAGCGTGATGATATATACCCTATAGCTTTCCTCGATAAATGGGCCATCTAACACTGAAAGATTTTTTTAAATTGGACCAGTAGTTCCTGAGATTAGCGCTTAGCGAAACAAACTCTTCGGCTTTATATATTAGTATAGATGTATTTATTATACTCTTCTAACATCTAATACTCATAATCAACAACACATTTATTTGAATAAAGATTAATATTAGGTATTATGTTGATTAAAAACTCTTTGGCAAATAACTCATTATTAGGTACCAACTCTTAGCGTCTTAGCGTGATAACTTCTAAACGAAATGTCCGATTGGGATGAAACAAAAAGTATTTTACTTCTACATAAATACCCTTGATAACATAATGCTTAAATTGGGTAAGGATTAATATTACGATACACATTTAACGTAGTTTCTTTCTTCAGAGGATTTAATAATTTTTTTGAACACAAAAGCGGTTTGCGCCGTATGCTGAAGCACAGGTTTCCGACCTAGTTCAGCAGCGGAGGCTAATAAGACACAATTGGTACAGTGTAATCATGCCTTTTTAAAACTTGTTGAATTGTTAAAACTTTTATGGGTCAATAAATATTATTATATTATATTATTATATTATATTATTGTGAGTAAACCATGATAGTTAGATATATGCTCTCGCGGACTTTTTTGTAGACCTTAATGGGACCTACAAACCCGTAATACATTATTTTGTTCTATTGTCAATAGATTTTGCAGCGCACACAAAAATAGGTTTTCGATTTCACACCTTGGGTTACGAAATAGCAATTTTCTTACTGTTCCCTAATTTTTTTGAAAATAAAATATAGCCTTATAGCCTTCCTCGATAAATGGACTATCCAACACTGAAATAATTTTTCAATTCGTACCAGTAGTTCTTGAGATTAACGCGTTCAAACAAACAAACAAATAAACAAACAAACTCTGCAGCTTTATAATATTAGTAAAGATATATATATATATAATCTGAATCTCGGAAACGGCTCCAACGATTTTCATAAAATTTTGTATGCAGAGAGTTTCGGGGGCGATAAATCGATCTAGCTAGGATTCATTTTTAGAAAATGTCGTATTATTCGTGTTTTTAACAATCAAATATATAAAATCAAGGTACATCTAGCGCCATCTATCTAGCGAACTACATTAAACTATACTGGAATAAGGTGCAGAATAAACAGTATCAGGGCGTACCAAGAGAGGGCGCCACTTAACTTTTTTTTTTATTGGAAGAAAAATAACAAAAAGGTGGCGTTTGGATAGTCCCAATGTTGCCAAAAAACCCATTTATAAAAAAAAATACCAAGCGACGCTCGGTCATCCAGGTATTTATATTAATATTAACTAAGCAACTGTTTAAAAATCTGCTGTTTAGTTTCATTTTTGATGACCTAGTTATCGATATAATATGTTGGAAGGATCAAACCATACATTTTGTAGGACAATTATTTGTTTCCATTATGTAATAATGTTAGTTAATATGAAGGTGGGCCTTCATCAAAATGAAGCCACTCACAAAAAAATAGCTTGATAATAATAACTTGTAAAATTTGTTCAGGGGATCCCGGACTAAAAGTTATTCTATAAGTTTAAAAGTAGATTTAGAAAGATAGACCTTTTTACTAGTTCTCAGGCTGAAAAAAAAAACAAAAGAAAACCTACTTTTGCGATACATTGTAGTCCCATTTGTGTACAATATATATGACTTCGACTTTATTGCTGATGTTGAAATAGGTAATAACCAATTATTATACCTATACACATATGTAGGTTCAATTGGTATTCACCAAATCATGAGTATGATCACTCAAAGGAAATATTAGTGCTCGCTTTTCGACCAATTACACAATGTGTCCAACAATATTCCACATTTACGTGGCTACTACACTATAGCATACAATGAATAGTATAGTAACTATATACGGTCTCTGTGCAACACGTTAGGTTACTTAATATTAGCAATTGGAAATTGCAGTTAAATTGGGTGTAAAATTGTTTATAATTGTGTCAGAGTAAGTTTATTCATAAAAGTTATGATCTTTGATAAGTATACAAAGTGTTGTTTCCTTTAGAATTAAAAAAAAATTGGTAAGTTACATATTATCATTGTATCTATTTGTGTATCATTTTTAAAGTTAACAGGCACTGAATTATCAAAAACGGTAGGCGGTAGTAACCTCACGACTAGCTGGAGATTCAGGTGTACCCTAGAAAGGAGACTTCTGGAACCGCCACGTATTACGGGGCATCTACGGCTTGATGATGACCCCCTCTTGAGTGAGGGGGTACTCACTCAAGAAGGGGTCATCATGTCATATGTTCCCTTTCTTCCCCCAAAAGGGCACACGCACTCCGTAGCGCATTGCGCTGTCATACTAGTTTGTCTCCCTATACCTTAAAAATACACTTCCTACGTTATTATAAACATGTATAGAGACGCAAAAGTTGACCAAACATACTGTTGCTATCATATTATTTATACATTCTAATGCTATAATAATCAATACTTCAATTACATAGGTAACGATGCGAGTTGGAGAGTTTACACACATTAGAAGGCTTTGTGTCTTCCCAAAATGGTATACGTGTCTATAATGTCTTACTCCACTGAGTACGTTAGGAGTTCTGTCCTTCTAAATTATTGAGCCAACAAACACTTAGCACAAGTTGTTTGCTGTAACCGTTTAGTAAATTAATGACCTACCTTTAGGTTCGAGTGTCATAATGTATGGGTGTTTTAGTTAGTACTAAAACAAATGTTAACTATCTATGCGTACACGTTTATTAAAATTCATCGATGATGGGATTTGCTTACATAAGTTCTTGAGACCTTGTCGTTCTTTATAATATGCGTAACATTATATGAAATGCTTAGAGTTACTCACACTAACAGAATTAACATTTTAAAGTATAACCAACATCGTGGCACCTACATCATGATCATCAATTAATTGTCAGCCTTATTGCTGTCCAATCATCAAGAAGCGCCAATCATCACGGTCTTTAACAGTCCCCATCAATCATCATGAAGTGTGATAAACTTTGTTATGTAATTTTTCATTGATACAGGAATAATACTTTTACAAAACAATTATATTTTAAATGGAAACCAGCTATAGTACACCAACCCAAAAAATCTCAATAAATATGATGTGTACTCACACTCCGATTACCAAAACTCTCTAATCATACAGAGTCACTTAAGAAGCAATATTGATACTTTTAAAATACTTATCATCTTCCTATCCCTTTCTCAAAACTTGGCCCAATGCAATGACTTTTCTTCCCTATTCATTTCTAGTCATTCTCTTCTACCACTTTAGAGAATAGCCTTATCCTGTTTCAAACAGTTCCTCCCTCTTTTCTTTGGTTGTCCTCTACTCACTGTCATGCACTGTTATATCCGCCAACTGCCCAAAACGTGTGTAAACTAATCTCAAGTCAATGTTAGGTTTATAAAGCGAAGAAAACAAATCAACAAAAACACTATTTAAACTTGAGTGTAATAATAATCAACGTAGGGCACAGTACACGATCTGTCAAAACATACCCTCTGAGATTACTAACATAGCTCAGATAGATGAACGCCATCGTCTGACCGCGCGCGTCACTCGAGGCATCAAATTTACATACCACGCATATTTGTGGCGCCTGTAGTTACCCGCGCTAGAAATGTTTGATATCTCGAAACACTTGCGTCCCACCCGTAACCGACATTGTTTAATTTGATATTTGTTTTCTGAGGTTTTTATGTTTTTAATTATTTCTTCTTTTGTAGCCATGTAGCAGTAATAATATTTTGGAAATGATCTCAGTCAATTAAAGAAAGTTAGAATATACATTGAGTGTACTTTTTGTTCTTTGTATTTCATTTTTTGCAACTGAAAATGTATTTCCAAAAGCGAATTCTTCACTTCACTACATAGTATAAAACAAAGTCGCTTTCTCTGTCCCTATGTCCCTTTGTTTGCTTAAATCTTTAAAACTACGCAACGAATTTTGATGCGGGTTTCTTTAATAGATAGAGTGATTCAAGAGGAAGGTTTTAATGCATAATAAATGCATAATATAGTATGGAAACACTGTTAATTTTCGAGGTTTCTAATGTGATGTAGCAAAAAAACACATTTTTTTGCGCTTACATTGCAAATGCTGGTTGCACCCTACGAGATAGATCAAAATAATGTACTACAGTATTGTACACCTTAAAAAGTACTACAAAAAAGTCCGCGGCGGTATATATCTATCTCTTAGGGATAACCCACAACAACCATTTTTATTCCTTTTTTTTTACGAGAAATAATGGCTTATTACCCGACTACGGCAAAGCCAAAGGAGGGTTATGATTTTGACAGGCTATGTATGTATGTATGTATGTTCATTTGCTCCCTCATAGCTCCTTAACTACTAATTAGAACTGGATAAATGAGGTATCGTTAGAAGCGTCTTGATCGTCTTCTGGTTATAGGCTATATGACGTGTCACTGAATCTAATTTGGCGCCCTCTAGCCGACATAAAGTACTGTATTAAAAAAATAATTTGAGATAAATATGTCGTGTTTGGTATCATTGGAAAGGGCAGTATTTGTACATTTCAAATATATATATATTATGTATTAATACCGGCACCAAAACATTTTAAATAAAAAAAGTAAAAACTAAAACCCAACTACGACAAAAAACGACGCTGAAAAAGTATAAAACAAGTTTGAAAAGCCGTAGTCACACGTTAGATAGAAACGCACCATAACACTATAACAATGTGTGTATAACAACGTTTTTTGTCGTAGTTGGGTTTTAGTTTTAACTTTTTTTTTTTTACGAAGTGATTTTAAGCAATACAGAATGAATCCTTATACAATTAAGTAAATTAAATACATTGTGCATTTAATATAGATCAAAATGGCCCTTTACAGTATCTAATTTGAATGAATATATACGAAGATATTACAGATTTAAAAAGCACGAATCGTGTCGTCGGCGGGGGCATCTGAAATCAACCCGTGCGAAGCCGGGGCGGGTTGCTAGTGTTCTTATAAGTTCACCAGGATTTTTACTATTCGATAGATATTTTAACGCTACCAACCCTTAAGGATATTAAATTAGTACTAGTAAAAATCGGAGATTTCATATAAAATGTTACTAAATAAGCAAAATTCACTAGTAAGATTAGTACTTTCTGGTTTGTACCTACTTTAGAGCAGCTTAGAGCGCATAGGATACTTTGATTCTAGAGGAAGGATATAGGCTACTCTTTACCGCGCTTTACTGACATACACGGGGGTGTAGCCGCTGGCAAAGGCTCTTAT
This sequence comes from Diaphora mendica, assembly GCA_949125395.1. NCBI lineage: Eukaryota > Metazoa > Arthropoda > Insecta > Lepidoptera > Erebidae > Diaphora > Diaphora mendica. The sequence goes on along the minus strand of OX421310.1, from coordinate 33,104,125 downwards.
ATGTATAATGTAATCAATCATATTATTAAATTTATTTGTTACGGCTCTAATAAAATTTCCATTATTATACCAAACAAATACAATAGTTTATCATAACCTGTCTGGTTTGGTAACATGTACTTATGTACTCATAATATAGTTATGTTACAAACACGCGCTTGTACACAAGACTCACAAGGGAAAGCGCTGTTAATGGAGATGGTAATTTGCATAAACACATTTGCTACGATTTTGACACCCTCACTATACCTGACATTTGAAATCTTGACATGAATATTGCTCGGCATTCTCAACAAATTACCATTAGGACTTGACACGTATGTAACGACTGCCTTGTTCTTACTGTTTAATCATTAATGTGTTAACCCGTCGTTTGTAAATGCTCGCTCTGCTTGACTCGTTTCTAGATATTTGATGTTTCGTCATTAAACTTTAACAAGTTACGGTTTATTTTTAAGTGTAATTAGAAGAATTAAGTATTATATATGAAAAAACGTTTGCTAAAGTCATGTACACGGACGCTAGGCTACCCGAAATAAAACATTGTTACATTACAATATGTTTTATGTTTATTAGAACTTAAAATCTACATTTAGTGTTTTTGGACAGTACATTTAATGTAACTGACGAAATGGTAATTGTTACTGCCAAATTTAAATGAATGATCTAAACAATTATTACATTAAACTCAGTTTCATATGTACTCACCTACTTGAAATTCTAAATGTCTGCTAATCAGTCTAATATTGTTCCCACAGTGTATTACAGTTAATTACATTTATTTCGACCCTTAATAAAGATGAAATCCTAAGCCTAAATAACAATATTACATTCAAAACTCATAACAAACAATCCAAAACATCAATTCAAATTACTCCAACTATAATTTAGGCTCCGACCGTCACGACTTCTAATTGAACAGTAAATAAATAACAAATTAAAAGGACCTACAAACGAAAGTAATATTCCGCTGGCCGACTTCATTAGAAAAGTTTGTTACCCTCAAAGCCTAAGTCCCCACCGGTATTAATAAAGTTTTGTTACCAAGTCGTCCGTTGGAAAAGAAACGTGTTAATTATCTGGTCCGAGTCCGGCCCTGGCCATCTGTCACGTGACCGGGGCCCTCCGGGACCTGGTGTTATTCGCCATGTTATTGGCACATTTAATCTGATGTCTTATGATTGTATAAATCTTATCTAATCCAATTTGTAGCTTTGGTAACCGATGTATTATAGACATCTATACTTATAATAAAAATGTAACAGGTCAAATTCTGTACATTGAAGATATTTGAAAATTTTTTTGGAGGGCACTCTGTTATCGATACTGAAACGAAAAATATTTTTTTTTTCATTTTTGTCTGTCTGTCTGTCTGTATCTTGGCCGCGCATCACGCCGAAACTACTGAATGGATTCAAATGAAACTTGGCATGATTTGAGTTCATACTCCGAGGTAGGACATAGGATACTTTTTATTCCGAAATTCCGGACGGTTTCCTTGGGAGGGGAGATGAAAGTCAAAATGTGTAATTAATTGTAATTCATTAACGAGTAGTCCGATTGCAATAATTCTTTTTTTGTTAGAAAGGAGATACTCTGAAGATTGTAGCATAAAGTATTTAATTTATCACAATCTCTCTATCTATTGGAAAAAAAAATTATAAAGAATTTATCATTACGAAAAACAATATGTAGTGACATCTATTGCCAGCCATGCGTAATTAATAACACTTTGATTAATATATCGTGGAATAACCGTACAACGTATTACTTATAATTCGGTGTAGCATTAAGTATTTGATTTATCGCAACCTCTCTATCCATAAATTCAGCACGGTTTCCTGGAGAGAGGGGATGAAAGTCAAAATATGTACTTGGTTGTAATTCAATAACACGTGATTTCATTCATTCTTTTTTTGCTAGACAGCAAGTACTTTAAATATTGTTCCGTGATCTATTTATAAATATATCACTTATAATAAATCTGTAGACGTTGAGTTTGTCAGTTTCTTTGCTTAAAACAGCGACATCTCTTGGAATCAAGTAACTAACTTTACAATAGGTACGTAATATGATTTTCTTTTGAACGTATAATAAAAATGTGATGTAACAGATCAATTCTGTACATTAAAGAAATTTAGATGTTTTAACGGGAGGGCTCTCTAATCGTTACTGAAGCAATGAAATTTTATTGAAAATTGATTCTAAACTTAACAACGACATCTATTGGAATTAAGTAACACTAACTTCACAGTAGGATGTACCTATCCTATATACGAGTAATCTATATATGATTAATTTTTAAAGTAGGTATAATAAAAAAAAAACATTAATTCTGTACATTAGAGAAATTTAGATTTTTTTTGGGAGGACGCTCTAATCGATTCTGAACCAAAAACTAAAATATCATAATAACGTTAAATGGTCATTGTAAAGGAGCACGGTCTTACTTACTACTTACCCCCAAAATTTACTGTTTTTTTTTTATTTTTGTGTGAAAATCTTAATGCGGTTCACAGAATACATCTACTTACCAAGTTTCAACATTATAGGTTTTATAGTTTCGGAAAAAAGTGGCTGTGACATACGGACGGACAGACAGACGGACAGACAGACGGACAGACAGACGGACAGACAGACGGACAGACAGACAGACAGACATGACGAATCTATAAGGGTTCCGTTTTTTGCCTTTCGCACGGAACCCTAAAAATGAATTGCTGTTCATTTGTTTCGCTAAAACTCGAGAACCGCCGGGCCGATTTAGCTGATTTAGGTTTTGAAATGTTTGCCGTGGTTCAGGGAAGGTTTAAACGGTGAGAAAATATGGAAAAATTGCGGGGAAGATAATAAAAACAACAATTTCCTTTTGCATGAAAAAAACTGTTCTACCAACTCTCCTGTCAAACTTTTGACTGTCAAATTGAAGCACTTATTAAATTAGGGGTTTTAAATAGGCATCATATATTATTACACGAATGAAATTAAGGGTTGTGTATAAGAAAAATTAAAAGATAGCGGGCAAAGTCTTTTTTTTTTGTCCGCGACGTCTGTCTGTATCTTGGCCGCGCATCACGCTGAAACTACTGAATGGATTCAAATGAAACTTGGCACGATTTGAGTTCATACTACGAGGTAGGACATGGTTTTTTTTTTTTTTTTTTTTAATTTTTTTTTTTTTAATAACGGGAAAAGTATTTTTCTTTGTCCGCGACTGTACACTGCCTGTAGGAAGCTGAGACAGATATGTAAATATGGCGGTACGAAGTTTATTTTTATTCTACCCTTCCTGAATATTTTCGCTCGATTTCTACTATTCTCTTCCTGAACATTTTCACCGTATTCCTATTCTTCCCTTCCTGAACATTTTCGCCCTAATTCTATTCTACCCTTTTCTGAATATTTTCGCTTTATTTCTATTCTTCCCTTCCTATTCAATGTGCTGCAGCTTTCAGAATTTACTTACAGACAAGTCTGTTCTGATTTCTGAGGACTTTTTATTTTTTATTCTGTAATTTCTGAGATCTTTTTATTTTGTCTAAATCTGCCTAACCATAAAACTAGATAAGAAAAATTTAACGTTATGTGGATTAGGATTATTAAAACTCTTACCACAGTAAAAAACAAAAAAGGGAACGCCTCAAGACGATCGACGAGAGATGAGACCGCCTATGCTCAATTAAAGTGTAAAATAAAAATATAGTTTTGTGACTAATAAGAAACATTGTTTTTTAGTACTTAAAATTATTTTTAAATTATGGTGTACCTCCAAAATTTTTAATCTTCCTAGATGTACCTTGAACCCAAAAAGTTTGCGGAACACTGAATGTACTATGGTGATGTGTGTTACTTCGACCTAAATGCAGACCTCCTTAACAAGCTTGACCGTCTTCTTAATAACTGCATTCGATTTATTTTCAATATTCGAAAGTATGACCATGTGTCTGCTTTGTGTTCCCAGTTAAAATGGTTACCTATTCGTCTACAGTGCAATCAGCGAGCACTTACCTTCCTATTTTCATTTCTCAACTCGCCATCCTTACCTACCTGCCTTGCTCCGTATTTCCGATACCTGTGCTCTAATCACGATAGAAATCTTCGCTCAGTTAATAATCTGCTTTTTTTTTTATGGAATAGACCGGCAAACGAGTAGACGTATCGCCTGATGGTAAGCGATTACCGCCGCCCATGGACACCCGCAACACCAGAGGCGTCACAAGTGCGTTACCGGCCTTTGGGGGATGGGGGGGGGGAGATAGGGGGAGGGGTTGGGGTATGGGCCTCCGGTATCCTCACTCACTAGGTGAAACACAGCGCAAGCACTATTTCACACCGGTTTTCTGCGAGGCCGTGTTTCCGTGTGTTTACCGTGTTTGAGGCCGGTATCACTCCGGTCGAGCCGGCCCATTCATGCCGAAGCGTGGCTCTCCCACGGTCTCTGCTTCTCTCATGTCCGTCTCATTACTCCGACGTCGTGAACTGTTCCTTCTTTGTTCAAGCAGTACTACTCTGGAATGCGCTCCCGCTCGAAATCAGGATGTCCACTAACCGATATACATTCAAAAATAAAGTACATGAGCTCTTTCTCAATGAACTGGCAGAATTATCTAATCTATAGCTTACCGTCCTTTTTAAACGACTTCCAAAAGGAGGAGGTTCTCAATTTCATCGTTCATCGTCACAATGTATGTACGTACACGGATTACTCCTCCGTCAATTTGTGGACCGATTTTGAAAATTATTTTTATATTCGAAAGGGTATGCTCCTCATGTGGTCCCATGGCCACCATATCTCCTGATATGGCGTGACCTTGAGCGGGATAGCTGCTCTTCGCGTAGAACAAAACAACCGAAGCGTCGGTGACGTCGTTGACGTTCGTCTCGAAATATAGCGAGTGTGGTACCTACTATTACATTTGGCTTGGCACCGACTTCAAACCTATGAATAGGTAGCATATACAAGTTATTTGATACTTTTTAGTTTTTAAGTCGGTTTTTTAAACGAGGTTTTTTTTCCATTATTTAGTGTATAAATGTTGTATTTATGTATACGTAATCTGTATATGTATATCTACTTATATATGTATGTTTGTATGTATAACGTTGAATATGATGTGATTATTGTAAATTTTAACGGACTTCTTATGTATATGAGATTTCACACACCTGCCTTATAAGATTTCTCCACCACCCGAAGGTCGACTGGAAGAGAATGCTCTGGGCATTAAGTCCGCCGATGTACATTCTTAGTGCATAAAGTTAATAAATAATATATAAATAATCTACATTGTATTTATATTTCCAAAAAAGTGTGTGTGACCAGTTCCTAAAATTATCATCTCAATGTAACTAACACAACATCCACATCTGGTAGTTCTTAAACAGTTTCTAAAAGATAGTTTACAATAGGTACGTTATATGATTACTTTTTTATCGTATAATAAAAATGTAAAATATCAATTTTAAGTTTGAAATACTTGAATTAGGAGTTATAATTTTTAATATAAACAAACATATAACTTAATAGTTATGATAATTTACCAGAAACAAAACACAAAATGTGTGTGAGTGTGTGTGTTTGTTACTCTTTCACGCTAAAACTACTGAACGGATTTGGATGAAACTTTACAGTAATATATCTTATACAGGATACTATTGGCCGCGAAGATCGACATTCACGCGGGCGGAGCCGCGGGCAACAGCTAGTAATCCATAATTTTGTATTTAAGTTTTGTAAGGTGTATGGCGTCACCTGCACTCCTTGTACATTACGCCTGCATTTGCATGATGTCCACTGGTATGTTGGATTTCCATTCAAATTTAAGAGTTCATAAAAACTATAGTTTTAAAATGTAACTTTTTACTCTTTAGAAATTTATGCCTAGTAAGTTGGTGAAACACTGAACTTTGAAGTCGACTGCTACGCTATTGTATCTAATTAAAACTTTTGCTATGAACTTCAACGACATTTGGATTTGACAAAATATTTTTTCATGTCAGTTAGGAGTTTTAATATATAATTCTATGCTATACATTAAAACCACTAATGATTTTGCTGTACTTTTTTTTAATCAACTTCAACTGTCGAGGCCAACGCACAGCGCATTGAATTTTAAACTTTACAATAGATTTGTCTGACCTCTAAGGTGATTTGTTTTTTTTTAAGACAGCTCCCGCATTCTCGACACTTTGCGCAGTAGGAAGCGGCGTGGCGACCACTTAAACGTGGCCACTAGGCCAGCAGTGCAGAGCCAACAAACCAACTAAGAATTAGACCACTACGGTTTTCTTAACACAATGTGTTATAAAGACAGTAATATTTCCGTACTGTCTCGCCATTAAGACCTAAAAATATGTAAATAAATAGTCACACTTGATTCACAGTAAACTTTATAAACATCGATATAAACAACTGTGCGATAGCCAACAAACCAACTTATAATTAGACATCCACGATATTCTATACACAATGAGTGATAAAGACAAAAATATTGGTTAAACGGTTTCGTACTGTCTGCACGGTAAGTCATTAAGACCTGAAAAATATGTGGATACCATTAGTCACACCGATGTAAACTACTGTGAGAGAGCCAATAAACCAACTTACAGTTAGACAACCACGGTATTCTAAACACAATGAACGCTAATGTCAATAGTACCTATTATTGGTTTATTATTCCATTTAGACCCGAAGATATGATGATAGTATTAGTCGCACTTGTTTACTGTATAGTGTATATTTTATAAATATCGATTTAAACTGCGGGAAGGCCCTGCTCTATCATTACATGAGCTGACTCGACCGGGGGATATAACGACCTTATAGGAATTCAGCGTTAACCAATTTCTTCGTTAATTTTTATCAATTGAGTCTGATTATCGGCTGTAATAATTTTGGAGTATGAAACTCAAGTGGGTTGCAAAGCACTTTTGTTACTTAGGTTACAAGTGTTGACTCTAGGGAATGTACAATTAAGCTACCCAGCCCCTTTTCTGCTGTTAATCATAAAAGTACAGAACTACAACCATTGTAAGAAATGCTTTAATAATACTAATATGTATAATTATTGCGATATTTTGGTTCTCGTCTACAATAACGCCTTTCCGCGTAATTTCTTGATGAGTTAGGTGAAAAGGTGATGTATTAATAGATAATGAAATAAATCAAGTATTTACCGTTTAAAACAATTTACAGTGTTAAATGACAGCAGAACGGCATAAGCAGCTGATAAATTTCATTGTAAATACCTTGCAGCCAAAAATGAAGCAATTTGTTTTAGCAAGAAGAGGAGATGAAAAACATTATTTAACTGAAACTTTATTAAGTTAGGCTGCCAGCCTACCTGTTGTCATATCAGGTTTATTATTTTAGATATACATGTTGTCTTCTACTATTAAACTTGAGAATAAATGTTAAGGTGACAAATTCTTCTCGAATTGGTGTCAGATTTTTCTGAACTTTCATTGTTAGGCATATAGAAATAGAGTATTTGAATTATTATTTTATGGTTACGTAGGCTAAGAACATAAAAACAGGGTAATTATGATAATATGTTTTAGACTTTCTGGTTAACTCTTTGTTTCTTTTTGTTCGTCCGACACCAGTCATTCTCTGTGGCTTCAGATTAAGAATTCGGAGTGTCACCATTCATGTCGTAACGCCAACAACAACACTGCAGTGAGGAGGAAAACTTGACCGCCGTTTAGCCCGGTCCGCCAGGCCTGGGAACGGGCCCGGTATCGCAGATGTCTCAGGCGCAGAGATCGCAGATGTCTCAGGCGCCAGAGATCGCAAAATGATCTACGTCCTTCATAAGCGCAAGCCTGAGGGTGACAGATGAGGCCATTTGTCACCTGAGCAGAAGCAGCCCCGGGTGAAGGGTGCGCGCGCTCCACAGTACTCGCGCCCCACCTTTTTGGGGACAACAACAGAAACATCAGGGTTTCCACACAGGAGGGGGCCATCTACAAACCGTAGGTGGCCCGAGGTACGTCGGGGTTTCAGGGTTTTCTTTTCTAGGGTGTACCTGGTTCCCCGGCTCCTAGTACCCGAGACGGCGTGCGGTTATAGTCGATACGAGTCTGACGTGCCACCAGGAAGGTGGTATCCGAGGGGATTTCCGCACGGAAAAAAAAGGAGGAAAACTTGAAACAAATCCTATAGTTTAGTAGGCCAAACCCTTCTTTCTTAGGACAGGCTTATGTCCAATAGTGGATCATTAAAAACTGTTGATGATGATGCATTTGCTGCACTGTCTCAGATCTCATTACATGTTTAAATAACGAAGTTTCATCTCTAAGGTTCATCTATATTCAGATCCTAGTGAACAAGTAGCTTTAAGCCGATTCGTGAAGAGACGTTCGATAATAGCACGGAATTACCAACGACAGGATATTATGTTTTATTGTTTCTATTAGGACAAACGTACAACGAATTGATTTTGTACACTCCGATGGAGTTACTACAATTTACGTCCTATTTATCTCGTTTATTGACCTATATTTCGCGTTAGAGGACAGCTTTCACAAAATGAACTGTTTAGAAGGAAGTTCTTCACACAAAGCCTCTATCTAGTCCCAAACTAAGCGGAGTGTGTATTATAGGTAGGAGATAACTGAAATAATACGAATATACCTATAGTTTTATTTTCATAAATACACACATAATGTTCATAGAAAAAATAATATTTGCAGATCATACAAACGTTTGATTCCACCGAATATTGTATGGATATATATTGCATAACTTGGTTTAAATACGTTATACAATGCATGCTAAGATTAGCGAGGATTTCAATGACTAAGATTATATGCTTTGCCAGTGATAAATTTAATTGCATTGATAACTTGTACGTGTTCTAGGACTCACAGTATAATATACGATGATTTAAACTACTCTAAGAGGTTTAAGGTAAATATTTTTATAATGTTTAATAACATAATAATATGTCAAAATATAATTAGTGCAAAAACTGCTTACAATGTAATTTTTATTAGATCTCTTTTTTTTTTCAATATATATAAAATAATAGTCGTCAAAAAATAAAGTCAAAACTTTCTTTTGTTTTTTTTCTTTTTCTTTCTTTCTTTTTTTTTCTTTCAACAAAGTTTTTCCGAATAGATTTACATTTTAATTTTTCTTATAACTCAAATACATCCTTTTTATTAATCGGACACTTTAAACACACATTACATTTTGTTACTATAATAATTACAAGCGCTTATATATTTTGTACCAGCGTTCTTGCATGGGATGAAAGAAATTGTTGTAATTTAGTTAAACGTTACTCCGACGCTCACCTGAGCTCGCAGTTCCCGCCAGCCGGTGCACTGATGACGGTAATCAAAGAAAACACGCTAATTAAGTTTCCTTGCCCGAAATATTTCTTACGGGACCTACACAATACCTTTGCTTTTTTATGGCTCAATTTGACTGGATTGATTAAAGTCTTATACATTGCGTTGCGCTCACACGCAATGTAATTATGTGTAGAACAGTTACGTCTTAATGTGAACGCATACGCATACGTAGAACGCATAAATTCGTAGTAGTAAGTACTTAAGTATTAAATGTTGATAAGTTTTACACAAAGTTTGTAGATGAATAGTTATGATACTTTTCTACTCATTACAAACCCACACAAAAATTAAAGTGCAGCAGCAGGGTATGAACGGTAGTAGCGATGAGGTAAAAGGTATTTTTGTTCTTCCGAGATGCACACACCAACTCTTCGAAATCTACCTATATTTATTGATGTCATATTAGTGATAATTTAAATAAATTAGTGTACGTAGTTTTACATAGATAGGAATACTATTAGTAGCCGTTGCCCACGTCAGAAGTAACTATATCTGTTGGTATCTGTAGTTATTTATAACTATATCAGTATCGACATCATCATCATCATCATCATATCAGCCGTAAGAAGTCCACTGCTGAACGTAGGCTTCCCCCATTGATTTCCACTTCGACCGGTCGGTAGCAGCCTGCATCCAACGAGTCCCCGCGATCTTAACTAGGTCGTCCGTCCACCTAAGTATCGACATAGTTATAAATAAACAAAAACACACTGGCATCTTAACTTCCACTATATAGTAAATTAAAATCAAGCAATATCAGCAAAATAATGAAGGGAAATATATAATACGTCAGCAATATTTCACTAATCTTGCAATCCAATATCCGATCCATTCAACCAGAACTAACCAAGAAATGTCGAAAAAATAATGAAGTTATATAAATGTTTGCTATTCTTTATCTTTAAATATGTATAAAAATATTACATAACAAATAATTTTAAAAATATGAAACATTTTAGTGTCATGTTTGGATTTATTATGTAGCGACATGTCCTCATTCACAAAGAGGATGGTGACGACCACTCTTAGATTCTACTCATGGTTTCCATCAGGCAGAGTAGAAATTTTTCGGCATAATATTTTTTTTATATTGTAACCTATCATTCGTGATTCTAATGAAACATCGTTCAGCTATAAAATAATAAAATCGTTTTTATTACACTGTTACTAAGTCGCCTCTTACAAAATATAAAATGGTGGGCACTTCTATACAAAAAGTACATCATGTACTAAAATGTGCCGTAAGGAGTTTAGTAGCTCGAAAAGTCGGGGATCGCATACTCATTTAAGCTTCCTATGAATAGAGCCACTAGCATATGACCATCACTTTATTCCGGATGAACATAGATAATAGGAACATAGAAGACCCAATCTTTTGACAGAAAATAACCGGTTCGAGTGGAGTGATACTACTGTTTTTTAATATACACACATCAAAAGTGTCTAGGGATCAACATATGTGTCTAGGGATCAACATATATTTTTGCAATAACTTTTCTCCTGATTGATATTAATTAAAATTTTCTTTAAGGATTCATCAAATAAAGTGTTTTCGTTTGTCACAGTAACGATAAACCAAGTCACCTTTGCATTAATAAAGAAATTTGCCATTTTCCTAATAAAAGGATTTTTGACATTTGAACCACTAATATTAAAGTTCGAAAAAAAGACTGAAATAACAGTTTTCTTTAAAATTTTATTAGGTAACTTAAACAATTAATAATCCGTGTTTCTACCGCGAACACTAACAACACAAGAATCGGTTTGGCATACTCAAAATGAGTTCATCCAAATCACGCTGTGGAATGGCCGCCCATGTTCGTTGCAACAACAAAAAAAGGTCTTCTTGCGACTGGATACCCTCCATATTCGGCAGAGCTCTTCTATGTAGCATATCCCATGCATGCTCAATCGGGTTCAAGTCTGGCGACTGAGCAGGCCAGGGCCAAAGCCACATCTCAATCTCAAGAAATCCGCATAAAAATGCTTGATCCCTAGACACTTTTGATTTGTGTATTTATGAGCCTGCGAAAGTGTCTCTGCTCTGCCTAGTGGAAAGTATGAGCTTCTGCTCACGCTTCTTGGTTTCTATCAAGAGTAGGGGTAGTCACCATATCCATTGCGAATGCAGAAAATGCAACAATGCAGTTTGGTGACTCACACTATGGTGGCCAATAGGGATTATGCTTCTGCATCATTGGGCATCGGTCTCGCACTCACCGACGAAATACAAAAACACGAATGCTGTCATTTTAGGTTAGTCTTCTGAGAGAGGGTAGTACCACCTTGGTCGAGCCGACCCGTTCGTGCTGAAATCAGTGTGGCTTTACTACCCTGGGTGATTGTCAGAGAGGTCACCAGAATCTACATTTGTCCATAAAACTTGTTATTCTTGAGTTGCAGTTATCACTTGCCGTCTATCCACCTGCTTCTTTATCCCACTATTCTATATCATAAAAAAAGCCATGTAAGTTAGTACTGTACTCGTATTTAAGTAACAGCCATATAATTAAAAAATAAGTAAAATATGTAGACCTAACAGCTCTCACGTCGTTCGGTCGGATATACTAAATGACTTACCGCTTCATATAGCACTAGTTTTTGCCGTTTATGTCAGTTATCGTGATAAAGAGTTACCTTTGTCTCTTCTCACCAATGAAAGTATCTCCATGCTAAATTTGATTAAAATCGATGCAACCGTTTACTCATGAGAGCGTAACAGACAGAAAGACAGAGTTACTTTCGAATTTATAATATGGAATATTTATAGTATGGAAGAAAGGATTATGGGAATAAAAACCATAATATTCAAATAAACTACAATAGCCGTTCAACATGTTCTAAGCCATTAAGTTTAAAATAGCATGCACATATATATTAAGATGCGGGCAAGCTTCACAGAGCTCGGTCTACGGCGCTGTTTGCTCTGAAATCAGTCGTTTAAATAAAACTGTTTCTTTTTCTCTCGCCTCCACTGCAAATTCAATCGTTAAAAGGACGTATGTTTACACTGCATTAGAATGATTATTTTAAATAGATTTCGAATAAGTTGAGAGGAAGTTAGTGTTTGCTCAATTTATTATTTAAATACAGGTTGACTGAGTGAAATAAACCATGACTTTTTTAAACTAGTAAAGGTATCTTTAAACGAGTACGAGAAGTGGTTGTCAATAGAATTTTAGTGCTCCTGTGTTCATTATCGGTAGCCAGGGGAAGTTAGTGAGGTTACTCAGGTAACTTCACTTCCACTTCGGTCCACTTCGGTAACCTTCATCCTCCTACTTCGGTAATGAATTGATTTGTCTTGAGATGCAGGTCTCCATGGGTGACTATAATCTCGTTTCATCAAGTGACCTCTGATTTACATTTAAACCATTAAAAACTGTATGAACTTGTTTCAAGTATAAGTCATTGTTTTCCTTGATACATTACCATAATTACTGTTTTTCAAAATCTTAAATAAATTTTTGACTGCTATAAAATCTGACGAAGCGACTTTCTTCTACACATACTACAAACATACATTAGCCAAATAGTAATTACAGGAGATTACCACGTACTTACCTTAACACTCCACTCGCAAAGAATCCGCTTACAAAAACCTTCCTCGCCTCTTATTCGCATTTTTCGTAAATTTTCGTAAAAGTAATCGTGTCAATCCGTTGTAATCCGTGAAAGATGGCTTGAGATTATTAAGGCTTCATTTGCAAACTCTCGTGCAGGAGATTAACATGTTCGAAATCTTTCAGTTTAATACTTGACTATATTGTCAGCGTACGTATTTATGTGACACATGCGTTTAAAAAATAATATTTCCAGCTTAAATATTTCAAGATTTTCAGTATACAGCGATTATCGCCATTTCTCTAATGTCGTTTCAATCCATCTTATCAATTCTAGATATTATCATCATCATTCAATATATCAATATAATACATATATATCAACAGGCCCGTGTGAGTGTCAGAAGAGCCGACTAAGGGAAAAAACTACTACCAGCACAAAGGCACTGCAGAGAGAAGTAAACTTGACACAAAGCCAAATCAATTTTGGCAACGTGGTAAAATAGGCAATACTCTCTCTCTCTCTCTAAAGAGATGCATATGGACAGTAGATAACTGTTAGAGACTGATGATGATATCAACAAGATCTCAAAGAGACAAATGGTGCCAAGACCTGACACTAGAATAAAATGAGAGTCACGGCACAATCGTCTATAATTGAAAAACCTGGCACTACCCTGATAGGTACAGACTAACCAACAATGTATCTAGTCTGAGTAACTAAACTAACTAGAAAGAGACTGTATGCTTAATCATTTTTTGTCATGTTTAACAGAGTTGTTGCCATCAACTTTAAATCTTCAAATAACATACATGGCTTTCGTGTAAATATCGACAATGCAAACAAGTACACTTGTCAACACCTACCTAGTAAACTTTGTTGCTATATCTAATACATTAATAGTCTTAGAATAATAACGCATAGAAACCGAGTCCGCGCGTCCGTTTTGAAGCACCTCAAATGGAGCTACGGCTCCAAACGCCGGGCCGCTTCGTAGTGTTTAAGGTCAAAGTACGCCGAACGTGTCTCGCGAAAAAAAAACAAATAAGACGGTTTGTTCAATTAAATTGTGTCACAAGTGTCACAACGCATCTGAAAAACAAAAGAAGTGTGATAACATCACTTTTCACAGGTAAGTTTCTAATATTGCACAGTATTTTGTGAATAATTAGGTCAAAATAGAAATGATTTGTTTCAATAATCCGTTTGCATGTGTGCGTATCGCCGCGCGTACCTACGTAATCGTCACCTATGTGAATCGGTTCAGTGCTTCATTTTTGACAGGGCGCTTGCATGAAGACTATCTTTCTATGCGTTATTATTCTAAGTTAATAGTATTAACCCTAAAACAAACAGTAAGTAGTAAGTTAAACTATATAACTTTTAAAATATTTTTGTTTTCTACATTCTGTAGTTGCATATTGGAAACATTCCTGAAAACAATTAATAAAATTAAAAAATAATTTGACATACAATTTAAAATCCGTCTTGACCCAAAAAGTGGATACGGTGCAGCTTACACTACCTACTTGAATAAATTGGTACGTCAAGTATCACGACGTCTATAACCGTTCCGGTTTGTTCACAACTGTCAAAAACCTATGCATAGTACCAATCTAACGGCACCAGTTTTGGGTTGCCAGATAACAATTCAAAAAAATTTATAAAGTTTCCCAGTAAAATGAAAAAGACATTACATCTTATTCATTTTAGGCAAACAGACGTGAGGCGAAATTAAGGCAGTTGACGGTACATAGTGTGTATTTTTTAACAAGCGTAGCGTGCAAACGCTGCATTTGACTGCACCGTGACATGGCTTCAAAACGGCTTGGTATCAAGGCACAAAGCAACAACAGATTTAAAAAACATAGCTCGATCCTTTACCATACCACGGGAATAAGACCAGTATAGATAGATACAGTATATCATAAATTGTTATTCTGTTTACAGTTTTTAGTTGTTAGTGTAGAAAAAATAAAGAAAAATGACGAAAAGTAGTTCTTAGTTTTTTTTAAATTTCGCTTTAAAAAGGAATAATATAAAACCAAAATTATTATTAAGCAAACTGAAAATAAATCTCAACGTTGAATAGGAATCATCAGGAATCATCATGAATCATCAATTAATCATCAGGAAAATAACAGTAGATAAATTAATATGTTGCATTGCAAATATCATCACATCATCACACCAGAAATTAGGTACTATTATGTTATTGAATTGCCTGTACCATAAAGTTTGACGTAAAAACTAAGTTGTAGTATATCTTCTGTGTCTATTCGTGTACTTAAAATCCAATTACTGAAATGTTAAGCAGTATCTACACGTCCTATGACTTAAGAAACCTACTTGGACAACCGTATTTAGCATTTCAATTTAGTTATAATAAAATATCAGATATTATTTCGCGTTACGTTTATTTACGTCTATGCTATTATTACGGTCCAAGGTTATTATACTTATTGTTATTTATGAATTCCGATTTATGCATAATATGTACTTAGACAACTCTCTATTAATATTACATTATATATTATGTCATTAATTAACAGGCGACAATGAAAAATCGTAAACTCAAACTTAATTTATAAGCATCCTTTTACAAGAGCACAAATTGGCAACAAAAAACCTATCAATCGCAAAAACTAATTTAGTCGTGATAATCGTGATAAAGCAACAAAATAGTAATTTACTCCACCATAAAAATAATTGAGTTCAAACTGCGTTCAGGCAATAAAAACCGTGAAAGCAGGCCCAATAACCTTTAGCAGGGGAAACGTGAGAATATAAGCAGCTGGCAAATAGTGAGGAATAGAGAGGAGGGCTATTAGGTGCTCGCACCACGTGAGCCAATGTAACGACCTGCGCCATTTCGGATGCTCCATTAATAGGATTTAAAAGAAGAATGATTGCTAGCAGCACATCGCTTCTTCTTTCATGAGAATAATGAAATTCTACTCAACGTTTTCTGGTTCGTTATTTGTAATGTGCTTAAAGTTTAAAATGGTGCTTCCTTAATTGAAACCATTTGTTCTGTAAAAGGTAACCAGGTAAATTGCAGTTTTCATTATTTTTACAAAGAAAAAAAAACACTAAATGTATGATTACCAAGATATACATCTGCTTAGTTTTTATTCCTATCAGCATTTTTATCATCATCATTGAATATAGCCGCCTCCTTAGCAAGGAGGTTGTGGTTTACAATACCACGCTGGTCAGATGGATTGATATTCATTTAGGGTTTGTTTCGAGTTTTATTTTCCTTACAGTGATATAAGTTGTCTTACGTATTTTGTCCTTTAATAGTTTCTTACGATACTTATGGGATTTTTGATTATGATAATCATCACATGGATCTGTTCTTAGGGAATGAATTACTTTAGTTTCAAATCAGCTGCTTGCACTTTACATTGGATTCTGCTTATGCTTTCCATCAGGCAGAGTAGAGTCATTTTCGGCCAAACATAAAAAAAAAAAAAAAAAAAAAAAAACATTTGATTGATTTTTACTTTGTCAATAATCTATTGACATTGTATTTAATTCATAATAATTTAAATATGTTTAAAGTTATACTAAACTGTTTGGTAGCAAGCTCTCTAAGAGACATTTTAGGCCTATCAACTTAACAAAGTTTATTTGAACTATAAAATTCGTCGCGGAGACAAATGCACCGCTCCCACTAGAAAATGAAGACTAGTGTTAAGGGCATCTTTACAACACGCTAGGGAGACGGCTAACCGTGAATTATGACGGCATTTTCTCTACCCTTATGAGGAAATACGACAGTTTCAGCGCGAGACAGAGAGGGTCGAGTCTATGATTGCCTGAAGTTAAGCTAGATGACCGTACTCTATAAATATGCCCATTTTTGCGCTTCGTGCCCGCAATGACAATAAAAAAGACTGTTTTATTCTTAATTTGAATTCAATTCATGTGTGACATTAACAAGAATGAACCAAAGTCTTGACGTTTTTACTACTCCTCCGCTACTCTTTTGTATTAAAGAAACATTTATGTGACACGCATATTTACAGCGGTTTGAGCTAAGCCGCTTGTCACCTTGATTAGTTCACAACAAATACTAATTTTTGTAAGGGGATACCTCAAACCACTTTGATCCGTAAAACAACTCTAGTCTTAGGCACAGTATCAGTTATAACGCAAATCACATTTGTAGACAAATTCTTAGAATCATTAAAAAACAGAACTTAAAAACGAATCAACATTATATAGTTACATTCATTACGATTTAGTTTATCGTTTTCGAAATTTACTGTTAGCACTAATTGAATGAAAAAATGAAATTCTTTAATTAAAATTTATATAAAATATAATTAATTCTTAAGAGCGCGGTGACCGACGCTCGCAACTGCAAGTTGAAAGTTCGGAATATTGCTGTATCTAATATATAATAAAATAAAATATATATCTAATATCTCGTCACTGTATCTCGGTAAGCCATACCTGGCGTAGTATATTAACATCTGTTTGCTGCGATAGCACTATTAACTATTTGGTTTTTATAATAAATATGAATTTGTTGTAGACTACCAAAAATTATCAATGAAAACTCAATGTTTTTTCATTTTCCTTTCGATAATTAGTAATTTGATATTACAAGCTATGCTTTTTTATAATAAATATTATACGTATTGCTGTTTATAATATAGAAAAAACAAACTTAACTATGCCATTTACGCTGTAAAAATGTTCAAAATTAAATTCAACTTTTTCGTTACTTTACGTAAGTTTTTTTTGAAAAGGAGCCTGGATAACTACTGTTTGAATCTGGATATCAACATAATATGGTGGAAATATGTTCAAACTACGAATTATTTTGGTATTCAATTTGTATGGATAACTCAGTGACCGCCGGCCCCTTAAACCCTACATTTTCTTTTCACACACGTTACACGTTTGCCAAACAAAATAAAATAGGAATGACTATTAGGATAATAAGTTCGTCGGTTCGTCGTACTGTGGGGTGTCTCCACCCCAGCCGATGCATGTATTTGTGCATAAAGTTATAACATAAAAACAATACCTACATATATCGATTTTAACATTGTAGGCAGCGACGTAAAAAGCGAGATCTACTTCCGTAGTAGATACCTTCTCATTATGCGTCGTGTGTCGTCTGAGCTTAACAACACTTTGCAAAAACACTTTTAAGCTTCGAATTAAAACTGAGAGCCGGATTTAAATTCCAAATTAATATTGTATAGTGAAACACAAAAGGGTCTTATTGCACCTACAATGTTCTACATATTTCAGTAACGTCTTCAGATAAAGGGGTGAGAATGCCTTATGACGTCCGACTATAAATAGTATTTAAGTTAACAACCTCTACATAAGCATAATAGAAACATATTATTTTACAAATACCAGTGTATATATATTTTTTGTGTTGAATCGAGTATAATTTTACAATCCATTTCCTATTCAATTTTGTTTTATGCCTAAGAGGAGGTAGTAAAAAGTTTAAAGCTTAAATATCCTATTCATTTATTTATTATTTTGTCGTTTATTTAAGTACACTTTATTTATGAATAGATCTAAATCCTAATCTTAAAAACTTAATAACAATCACTTTTGAATATAATTATTGATTAAAATTCAGTAACATATAGAAAACTGTTTATTCATTACTTCAACAATATATAAAGTGTTACCAAATAAAAATAAAAATCCACAAAAAAACAAAGTGGCAAATTGTTGCCAATTAAAATATATGTTCTGTACTGAACAATCACTGTACACAAACATGAACTGGAAACTACGGCAACTAACGTAGTTGTCTTTGATTGCGTATTATTTCCACCATGCTACATCTATTGTTAGTTACACATATGAATTCTGAAATCAGAAAACAGAATGAGCCACAGATATTTTCATATGACCTAAGCTTCATAATCCCACGCTTTAGAAGCTGCAAAGGGTTTCAATTCATCAGAAAAGCAATTACGAAAGACACGGAGCGAGCGGTAGCGCATCGGTTGCAATATCGAGGCAGTGTAGGCCGGACTATGATCTAATATTCATCGTCGACAGACGTGCTTGTCTACATGGCAAAGCATAATACGTAATTAGATACAGCAAATGCTCTCAGGGCATGGCGCAGATCGCCAGCATGCATTATGCACGAATCTAAATTGAATGTGCAGTTAGTTGCATAGATTAAATCCCACAAATGTATGATGGACCGAATCAATCGAACTTATAATCCTTATAGACGATTAATTGTTAACCAATCTAATGAGTAGTGTGTATAAGTACATACTTATAAGTTGTCTCAAGCCCGTCTGTTTTTAAATACTCAAGACAATATAGCACAAAATCACACTAATATTGTAAAGGCGAAAGTTTGTAAGTATGTGTGTGTGTGTTTGTTACTTCAGAGCGCGCAAACGGCTGGATCATTTTGATAAAATTTGGTATGTAGAAAGGTGACACCCTGGATTAACACATAGGCTTTTTATATATATTTACTACTATTTATACATAAAAATAAATAAAATAAAAAATAGTTTTCCTGGTGAACCCTGTGAAAACGTTTAATAGATAGAACCATAAAATTTTGTAAGGAATTATAGAACTTTAAAATATCTACAAATAATCCGTGACATACAACGAGTATATCTACATAGTACGATTTAGCCAAAGGAACTGCATTTATGTTTTAAAAATTAATAATATTATTGGCTCTTTATAGGTGGACTTATTGACAATATGATTATCTTAAATTGAATTACGTCATCATAAATAATATTTAATGCCCGGAATCTCTGGATGTCTGGAACATAACTCATTACTTGCGGAAAGTCTCAAAGATGCTAGGAAAAATGAAAGGCAAATTACAGTCTGTTGGATAGATTTAGAAAATGCCTTTGGCTCAGTACAGCACGAGCTTATGTTATTTGCCTTGAAATGGTATAACTCCCGCCAACAGTTTGTGAAATAATTGCATCATACTACAGTAAATTAAAATTTGTAATCACAGCAAAAGAGGGACATACGAAACCCCTCGAATACAGAGTAGGGTTGTTCCAAGGTTGCTGCTTATCGCCAGTAGTATTTAATACAGTTATAAATATATTAATAGAGAATATCGCAACATGCGAAAAGAGGTGGGGCTATCGGTTTAAGGTCAATGGAAAATATACGGAATCTATCTTAGCGTTCGCAGATGACCTTGCAATCATTACACGTAATCCAAAGCAGTGCCAAGAACTACTGCGTAAGGTAGGTGACTTCTGTACCTGGACGGAGGGAATGAGGACAAAACCTAGCAAATGCTATTGCCTTTGTCTGGGCCGGCGAGGCACCAGGTATACCTCATATGACCCCGGGATTACTATTGGTGGGGAAAGTGTTTCAATAATATCAGATACCGTGCCCTTTAAATTCCTTGGAAGAAAGATAGACTACAAAGGTCGTACTCTATCTATAAACGTAATAGTCAATGACTTCGTAAAAGACATTGACAAGGTAGACCAACAGCCAATTAGTAACGTAAAATTGTTGGAGTAAAACGTTGGATTTACGACAACTACTTAACATCACGTCTCAACTGGCCGTTTCTAGCATATGATATAAACCAGAACCACATAAGAACACTGGACGCGAAAGTCACTAAGACATTGAAGTCGTGGCTCGGGCTAGCACCATCTGCAGACCCGTCAACGTTGTACAGGAGCTCGAATAATTTTGGCATGAAATTAAAAAAACCTTCGGAACTCTACAAACACCTAAGAGTTACCAAAATGCATGTCTTGTCAAAATCCCAAGACGAAATCGTTAGATCCCTTCCAAAAGACAAAAATTCATCAGAGCTAGAGTCACGGCTCCAATTCCACAAAAAAATCATGGTGGGTACGCAGTCCAGTAGAGTAGGATTGGGAAATGCTAGAAGACAGACCGACAAAGAGATAACAAAATCTTTCATACAACAAGATGAAAACGAGACCTACAAGGTGCACGCAATGAACCTAGAAATGCAGAATGAATGATTAACTCTAGGAGAATTTTGTATCCCACCAGCTTTGAAATGGCGCACACTTTTATATGATTGGTCACCCGCCCTGTTAAAATTCTACCTCAACGCCTTTCAATTAACTCTCCCCGATCAAAGCAACCTAGTAAGATGGGGAAAAGCTACAGAAAAGGCTTGTACGATGTGCAATGCGGCAATAGGTACAGCCAGGCACTTACTGACAGGTTGTAAGGCGCTATTAGACCGGGGTCATTATTCACGTCGCCATGATAGGGTATTACACATCATACGCGAAGCTATGAGTTTATCACTGGCGAGAGCGAAAAAAGGAATAACAACAAACATAAAAACTAACATCGCGTTTGTAAAGGAAGGCTCAACAAAAAAGACTTCAATCGCACAAAAGCCGTACTCAATTATAAATACCGCCAGTGACTGGACATTATTAGTGGACACGTATGAAAATCACTACAGAATACCGGAGGATATCTGTGCCTCGGCGTCCAGACCAGACATATTTCTTTATGCAATGTCAATTAAGCGTGTAGTACTAGTAGAACTCATGGTGCCGTGGGAAACGAACATCCCTAAAGACCACGCTTTAAAAAGAAACAAGTACTTTGACATAACCAACGAAATAACTAAAAATGGTTATGTCGTTGCGCTGTATGCCGTGGAAGTGGGTGCGAGGGGTATACCAGCCAAATCCCTCTATAACCTGCTTAAAGACCTTGGATTGCCATTGCCTATATTGACCATTAGTTTAAGAGATAGATATGTAGTGTACCAAAAATGCATCAAACGGAATGCTGATTAGTCGACGTACACGTTCAAGTTCAAGCGATTCTCAACAGACGATGTTAAGCATATATGACGACGTTATATGTAGAAGCTCCTCGATGGGCCGCCATAGTGCTGCATTGTTGAATTGTCTGCATTTGCAATGGGTATAGTGATCACTTAGAAGTTTCATAATTTCATTTATTTCATGCATGAAACCTATCTTACAATTAATACTTGCTTAACAGCCTTGTTAATAAACAAGGCTGTTAAGCAAGTTGCAAAGCTTATGCAAATAATGAAAGACAAACACGAACCAAAGGATCCGTATCTACCAAATATATATCAACATCAAGTACACTTTGGAAAGGTTTATTTTGGATTAACTTAACGAACGTATAAAAATTCAATAACATGTAAATTCGTGTGTCTGAACTTTTCAAAGGAAGTTCTTGACAAAAGCAAGTTGATTGAAGAGCTTAGGAACATGCACAAGCCAATACAAATGTGTAAAAGGGATGAATGTGTTTAACATTTTTTCAGAGAGGTATAATATTTAGTAACAAACTTTAGTAATTTTCTTTTTCTGTTTCGCTCATAAAGAGTGAGGTTCTCAATATTGATTTTTTCTTTTTAAAAGGACCACTCCCGCTTTAGGAATAAACATACTGTGTCGCGGAGGACTTTACAAACATACATGAAACGGACACAAAAAGCACCGAATTTGTGGATCACACAAAGTGTTGTCCCATGTGGGATTTGAACACACAACACTTGGCGCAGTAGAAAGCGGCGTGGCGATCACTTAGACCACTAGGCCAACCGTGCAGTCAATTTTATCATATTTTTATAGCGTAGAGGGTAAATGAGCAGACAGGTAACCTTATTTTAAGTGACTGGCTCTCCCATGATTTCAAACCACATATCACTATCTCGCCTCCTTCACGCTCTTTCTTTCCATACCATGGACTCAATCATAGTACTGAAATAATTCACACTCCAATTAACGCCAGGAGGTAATGTTTCTGTTCCTCCTACTCCACCTATTCTGCCAACATATTGAGCAGTGCATTCGTATACTCCTTGCAGATCAGACACACGTGATCTCTGAAGCATCCTTTGCCAGGGATCACCAGTCCCATGATACCTCTCTACTACGAGTCAATTCTCCCCATCGAGTCTTACCACCGTAATAACGACGATTCCTCTTCTCCACGAGGACCCGGTGGAGTTGGAATTTTCGAATTTCGATTTCTTGAGTTTCCGGACTCCGACTCACCTCCCGCCCCTTCTTGTCTACAGCCCATGCAAAAATTGTACAGTTTTAAACAACCATCCCATAAAAAAAAACTTTAGTTCTTTCAAATAACAACTCTTACAAAATGTTATAAACATTTATCGAAACAAAACAAAAGTAATAAACGAAACTGCAAATAAAGAAAAAGTTCTAATTTCAAGATGGTATATTTTCCTTCCCAAATTTATTTTATTACGAAACGCAAAATAAAGTACATAAATATAATTCATTAATGCGGACAATTTTGCTGCCACGTGACCGGCTGGGAGGTATCGTCTGCTAAATATCCGCAATCTTAGCACTCTGAGAGTGTCGCTGCTGCAGTATTTTCTCATAGAAACCAACAAGATTGAACAGGAGTAAAGCTATCATAACTCACAGTTAAACGTGGCCCGAGGTGTAATCTGGGACCGTGGTAGCCCGTAATAATCCCGAGCCGTCCATTCCGTAGCGAAGCTTGTAATTTTTATACGTTAACCAAACAACTATTTACGGTATATTTACTCAGCTTGTCTATTTGTATTTATTGAACATGTCTTGTTGAGAATTTAGTTCTTACTTTTCGTTTCTAGTGCAAGAAAAATTTGGCATTACTTTGTTACCTATTCAATACGTAGTTTTTATCGTAATAGATGATTTTAAATGATTTTTACCACGGATGTGATCATTTTTAGGGTTCTGTACTCCGTACCAAAAATTAAAACCCTATTTTCAGAAATGCGTGAAGGAATCAAGTTGGAACTAATATCTAATACTCATAGTCTATGGTCCCTTGCATGCAGCAGTGAAAAAATCAAACTTCTAAGTCGACGGGGTCAAAAGATACGGCCTTTTATGCTCGGTTTTCGCTGCATATTTTGACAGTCGCAAAAGAATCAAAGCTAAGGCTACTTGCTGGTAACCTAAAATCATAAAATTTAGCATGGAGCAATGTCATGTATTACAATGGAAAAAAAACCGTAAATTTCTAATTGCATCATAAAAAATTGCGTTTAAAAATATAGTAGCAGTTAGTACAACAGTTTTCAAACGGCTAAGTTAAATTTGTCCCTACCTTGCTACAAGATTGTAAGGAACCCTCGGTCGACCGACTGACCAATAGGCACTTGGCCGGTTTCTTTTAAGTATTCGTTTCTTAAAATGGAAAAAACAATACTCTATTGATCACTTTCTTGTGCACCTGTCTATCGTTCCATCTCTAAAACTCTTTTTTCCTTTTCAGGAGGAGACATCTCCATGTTTCATTTGCCTCCCACGAGATGAATATAAACATCAGAAAAAAAAAACTATTATGAATATTTGTTCAAACTTTTTGAAGTCTCAAGAAGTGCAATCCCGTTTGTATTTTAAGTAATTACTTAGCCCCTTAGGATGAATCGATAGTCGGCTATAATTGCAATAATAATGAAAGCAAAGCAACATGTTGTGAATTTATTTTCCAATTCAAACTTCATTCAGAATTAACTTCGGTGCAGGACGAGTGCCTGCAGCTAAATGGGATTGCGTTACGGTACCAGTCTAGTCAGTTCTTGAGAGCAACCGATTAAGTGAATAATGCTTATATAAGTATTCATCCGAGCTTTACTTTTTTATTAATGGTTATTGAAAATAATAAATATGAACTGGATGGAGAAAAGGCGGGCGGCGACTTGTAAGTACGAACTGTCAGCTACTTCGCAACGCCATTTATCTTAATAAAAGTGTGTCAGTCATGTCTTCAGGTGGTCTGATGATCGCTGGAGCTGACATATCATTGTGATAGAATGTTTACTGCGAAAAGGTAAACGTAGTATAGGGGGTCCTGTGGCACGATGGACCGACGCTTGAGGAAATCGGCAGGCAGTGGATGAATGGAGAATGCCCAAGGTCACGTCAGCGTTCTTTGCATTCGGGAGTCTTCTTCGTTCATAGTGGACGCCAATTGACCGATGATAATATTTAATTTGTGTGTAATACGTGAGGATTGCTTAAAACAATGAAACTGTTTTTCACTTCGTCATTCAGTCAGTCTTTGTTACTTTCCTTAAAATATAAACTTTGGAAGTTCATAATGTGAGTATACTTTTTTTTTCTTCACAATTAGCACTAAATTAACGAAATACAAAGTAAAATTTCAGAGTAATTATTGTAAATAGTAAAAGTATAAAATTCATGGTTGTTGCTTATTACTTGAGTATCACTCAAATATTAAGTAAACTTAATTTAGTACTAATTCAGCTAGTTAGCTGTATTGCCAGACAATATTTATATTATATATTTACATTAATCACGTCAAAAACAGAATTCAAGAACTGGACCAAACTTAAATGGAACCACACGGGAAGCACTAGCTTTCAAATAAAAAATCATCAAAATCGCCTCACCCAGTTAAAAGTTCTAAGGTAACTAACATAAAAAAACTAGTCGAATTGAGAATCTCCTCCTTTTTTATGTCTGTTAAAAAGTAGGGATACTTCTATTTTTTAATATAAACGATTATATAAAACGAGGAAGAGTAAAACATCACTTTAAAGACAGTTTCTTTTATTCCGATTGGTATATTCTCTTGGATAATATAGACAACGTTTAAAAGGATAGTAAATCAATCGAATATCCACAGAATACCAGTATTCATGCAGTTTGTCAAAGAGGTAACAGTAACTTCAAAGCCCATTAAAGAAGTAATCCATTACGACATTGAAATACTTAGGAATGTAGTATACCTTCAAAGGATATGCTTAGGAAATCTGTATAGATAAATTGAGACATAGCATAGACAGATGTAAATAGACTACACAAATTTATGATTTGTAAAGGGTAATTAATAAAATCCTAAAGTGTTAAAGTGATAACCAGCCCCCTAGTCCAGCTGCATTTAACCAATGTATACGAAAATATAACACGTAGTCTACTAGTCTAACTACCGATTTTAGAAAAAGAATCAACGCGAAAACATATTGTAACTCCCGTGGCGTTAAACTAATAGTTTTAAACTTAGTAAGAATTTGGTCACCAGTCTCTGACTTAATGCTTTTCTATGTATTTAAGATATCAATTCACACTTGTTTCAACATTAAAGTCACGATCGCTAGACTCTTTTATTTACATTAATTATATTAATTAAATTCGTTATTAATAACCATCGATAACGTAAATAGCTGATATTACTAGAAAGGTTTCAATCTTATTTGAATAGTCTTACATACTTACTTTTTAAATACATATATAAAGCCAATAGTACTTGTTAATAATTTAGCTTTTCATTCATACTTTTTTTTAAACGGTTTAATGGTTTAGGCATGACATTCGTATTAACGACATTAGTTATGATGTGTGTTTATGTTTTCGTAATTAAAAGATGAATTACATGTGTGTAAAGTAATTACACGTGGTCCATATTCTACGTACTATAGACAGGGCGTGATTATAAAGTATCTATATAGAACGAACAAGCCGAGACATTTGATTCCCCGCATACCTCGTTAGTGCAGCTTAATGCGCCGCTTGCAGCGATGCTCATTTTATTATGCTAACGGGCGAACGTTATAATATTTGAGTAGAGTACGTCACTGGTGGTGACATGCTGCATATTTAAACAAAAGCGTCGTGTCGCGAGATTCCAGCGAAATTGTTGGGTCATTAAGCGTCACTTCAGAAGAAAGTGTTTTCGCTCTGATCTGTTACCGCAGAACCATTTAAAAATTGTTTTTAGAGTATAAGTATAACTGATGTTCACTAATACATTTTTGTGTGGCTTACCAACAAATATCCTAGTTGATAGGTATATGAATAGTAAACACAAGCATGACCTAATTTTAAAAGAAATTACTTTTGATGAAACTTTATAATTGTTTTAACCATTGACAATTTAATAAGAAAAACAGGTCATCAATATGAAAAGAAGAAGCTAAAAAAACACATACATTAAATCTTTTGATAAAATTTATATGGGCTACATACCTGGCCCATTACAACGAATCTATTGACACCTCATTCAATATAATCCGTTTGCGCACCACGGTGAAACATACATAGACTGCCAAAATTATTACCCTTTCTTTTGATTTCGCCGTAGTCGGGTAAAAGATAAGTGTTTTCAAACAAATCCCTAAAACTTGTCTGAAATATAAATATCACTAATAATAGTCAAGGCATTTGAGAAAAGTACTCATTCGAATAAATAATATTATTATCCCATGATTCCTTCGACGATACTAAAATAATTCAAAAAAAAACTCGTCGCAACGACAATGTATAACGAAATAAAACAATAAATACGCGTATGTTTGTAATAAACTTTTCCGTTCATTGCTTCGAAAGTGAAGCTATCATTGGGAAAAAATCGGCAAAAGATGTATTTGACCCGGCGGGTGTGTTTGACAGTCGGGCCACATCGCGACCTGAACGATTTACATAATACGTGACACTTTTACGGAAGACGCCATTGACTCTTGTCTGATAGACTGAGACATGAAGGCGATATTGTTTTTCCAATGGAGCCCTCTATTCCACCAGACCTTCAGGTGAAAACTGTTTTTTTATCGCTCTTCAAATTCCCAGTAATGCCTTATACCTGCTATGCGCACTAAATCGCATATTTCAGTTTCTTTTTACTTTTTATCAGTGAATTAATTAAATATATTAATATATTTTATAGAATTTACAATATTATATATACAGGCTCGAAATGAAAAAAAAAATTAAAAGTTAATTATTTCATAATTTTTAAGCCTCTGCAACGCCAGTTCTTGTATAAAAGTCCTTTTTTTTTTAATAATAAACGTTTTTAAATTCTGCCCTCTTTAAATTTAAATGTTACATTAACAACCGACTTGTAGCCGATCCTAAATAATCTTGAGAATAATAGAGGCTAGGAAAATGATTGGCAAACAATTCTTAGTTATATTACCTACTAACTGACCCAAACATCCTCGTCTGCGCCTCCTACTGCCCGTAGCGTCATGTTATAACAGCGTGAACGTTATCATTACACACTATTATTAAACAAATTAAAAGGCAAACTTAAACTTCTTTTATCAATGTGCCTTTTTTTATTTTTAACTAGCTGACCCACGCAACCTCGTTTGCGTCTCCTATTGCCTGTAGCGTGATAATTTTCCCCCGTTTTTGAAACATTCTTCATTGGTGCTCCACTCCTATTGGTCTTAGAATGATGATATATCCTGCCTCGATAAATGGACTATCCAACACTGAAAAATTTTTTCAAATCGGACCAGTAGTTCCTGAGATTAGCGCGTTCAAGAATAAACAAACAAACTTTGCAGCTTTATAATATTATAGTATAGATATGTTTTAGATCAAAATTTACAACAAACATCACTTCCGATTACAATAACCCTGTAAAGTTTCTCGTAAGATAAATCTCAATATAAAAAAGTTTGAAGAAAAACTAAGATACTTAAAAATAGCATATAATGTTAGTATATTGTGACGTCTGGTATAAAATACATTTTCTTACTTCAGACAAGGATTATTGATTAAATTTGGTGAAAACATGTTGCGATCCTCGTCGCGGTGTTATTAAATTATTTACCATAAAATGTCGCCAAATTTTTGATGCTAAGAGATTTACACCTATGAAATTGCGTTTCGTGTTTGTGCTACTAAAATCAATGTTACAACATTTTAGCCATGTAATTTGAACCTTTGGTTATACAAATTCTTTTTCATTATAAGATATGTAAAGATTTATGTTTATATTAATGAATCTTCTACGAAAATAACCTAATCCGTAATTTAATTTGATAAATTTATTATTTGAGATTTGCAAGTGCGTATATTTTATCAAAATACAGAGATTTACTACAAAATTCTTATTTGTATGTACATTTTTAAATAAGCAAATTCTATTTGTGACAAAATTTTGAATACGATGTAAACTTTAATATTTCGTTTGCATTAGTCTCCTTGTACTTGATATCGTCTAAGAAATTGTATGACAATAGCACAGGACCTATAAAAATCGATCGATAAAACTGAATTGGACTGTCCTTTTTATTTCATAAAAAGTACTGAGTCTATGTGTTATTTCCTGAATTCTTATTAAAGCCGTTCCGAACGTTCCAAATCCAGTGTATTACAACTACGAGTACGCAACCAGACTGCATTTAAATAAAACTTGTAAATATTAAGCGAAAATGCTAGCCAATTAGGCAAGCGGCTGTATTGCAACAGAAGAAACTTTCCATAATCGTACTTATTCCAGAATACACAATCAAGAGCTTATTGACTTTTGATTTATTTATACCGGCTCAACTTTTAATAAACAAACTGGTTTCTGTATAACATTTTATGAAATGGTTTCTAGCAATCAAACTTCTGCGTCTACAAGTAAACATCCGCTAAAGAGACATGGAAGTTATTTACAGCATTACTTAGCTCATCATTTATGCACAGATACTTACTTATAATGAAAAATAAACTAAAATTCGTTTATTTACGTTTTCTATTACCCAAATTAAAGAAACGTGGACATTAAAAAAAATCTGCTTAAGTGTTGAAATATTTGCGGGCCATGACTACCCTTTATTCTCTACTAAATAATCCTACAGCTCCAACTTATCTTACTTCGCAGGTTAAATGCTATGTTCTAACCATGACAGAGATCTTCGCTGCACTAATAATCTTCTACTCTTGTGTCCAACACGCACTTCTTCTCTTGTCCATTCTTCTTTTACTGTCCAGTCTAATATTCTATTGTGGAATGCGTTTCCACTTGAAATCAGGAAATTAACTAACCGTGATTTAAGTCCAAAGGCTCCGACTTTTACAAGAAACAAATGGAAGAAGTATCTTCGTGATCTCATATCAACAATAACTTTATATAGGTATTTTATTATATATGTATATTATATAAATATTTAATTGTACATTTATCTATGATTTTGTAATGCATAAGATAATAATTATGTATCTTATATTAACCATCCAAAAGTTGACTGGTAGAAAATGCCACTTGGCATTAAGTTCTCCTCATGCAAAATGCAGGAAGGGTTGATAAAAAAAAATAAAAAATATATTTGGATGTGAAATAATAACAAACCGCAGTAATTCGAGTATAATTGATGTGGAACACGATATATTTTAACTATGGCCAAAAAGCGTGACGTGCACAACCAATTTAGAACGTGACACTCTCGATACGAGAACGATGACTCGTCCATTTATTCTAGTAGCGATGTCCTGGACACATCGGAGCCGTTTAATTGAGCTATTTGTGTTACTGCACCGTGACAACCCCACAACGTAAAGTTATCGTCCACATTTGTTTACGCTTTTATTTTCGATAAAAGTTTGTTATTAATTACTTTTGCTTTAATTTTAACAACAATCTCTTAAAATTATACTCCCCAAATCGTGGCTAAAACGTGATTAACACTATCAAGCACCATGTTTAAATTGTTATCAAAATGTTTATTTCTTAAGCAATAGTCTGATTGTATTTGTATGAAATTAATTATACCTTTCATCAATTATGTACTCTGTAGAAATGAACACCCCCATCACAAACAACACTACGCTAGTCAATAAAGTTCTTTGGTTATCTGTCCTGCCCCCCTAGCCAAGTTGCAAGCGTTTGTCTTTCTGCAATCGTTAACGCCTAAATTCGTGTGTCTCATTGGCTGGGTCGTTATTATGGGATTCCAGTAACCAATTCTCTTATTGCAGAATCGAAATCATTCAACTGATCATAATTGACATACACATCAAAGGTCTAGCCCACTGCTGAATATAGGCCATTCCTTAAAAATGAGATTTTACCATATTATGTAATATTGACCTATCATAATTAGGTAGGCAAAGTGGCAACACTGAGAATATGTAACACAATACAGACATATGTTTTTTTCTTATTTATTTTTCTTAATCCATAATCTGAATCTGTTGTAATACAAATTATATTTATAATACAGCTTAACTGACACTACCAGCGACGGTTTCCACAGTGCCTATATCAATTAATCCCTCTGTTAAAACTAATGTTACAAAGATTTCTAAGCGAATTCGAATCGCCAGTTTCTCGCCGGATGAGAATGGGCTTTTTACTTATTTGAAAACCAGTTATACTCGTGTTAGATTGCAGTATTTTTTTAACAGCCCACGTTCAATTTTAGAACTTTTCCTTAAAGTTTTTAAGCTCCATAAAAACTCTTATAGATTTAATGCACCTTACAGCACTTTGATATTAACGCTTCAAGGTCAAAACGTAATTCATGTACAAACGGTATTCATAAAAAACAATTGAGAAAAACTCATCGATATTTCAAAGTCTCAAACATATTTTCTACCATATTTTCTACTGTATAAATTTTGACCTAATAGAGTTCAGATTTTAGGTACTAGCCAATAAAAGAACAATACATTCTAAACTGTTAAAATTCGATCTCCAAGCGCTGTTTAGTTTTAATAAAGTTAAACAAGGAGCTCGGACAAAACGCTATGTTTGCGCGATGCTAATAATAACAGCTAATTAACGAACTACCAAGCACATGAGACATGTACAGTGATAGCTCACAGATAGCAATAAACCAGTACCGAACTAGGGTTTATCTTTACACATGGGTTCGTAGAAATCCTTGTTAAGCTCATAGTACTATACGTTACCGATACTAACGTACTACGACCGGCTTAAACGACACAACTTAGTTGAGCAGGTGTCCTCACAGTACCGTTGCGGTATCCTATCATAGGGCTGCCTATATTTGAGAAATTTATCTAAATAAATACAAGATTATTAAAAAAAAATGTTTCCATAAATGACTTTGTCTTTGCTTTAGGGCAAAAAAACTTCTAGTATTTTTAACATTCAGGTATAGTTATTTGTTATACAAGAGTGCAAAGTTGCTTTTTAACCGCGTGCTCAATTTTGATGACCGAGCAAGCGAAGGATTCTAAAATTGAATAACGAGCGTAGCGAGTGATTCAAAAATTAGAATCCTGAGCGTCAGCGAGGGAATCAAAAGAGCACGAGGTGAAAAATCTTTGCACTCGAGTGCAACACGTAACTTTTCATTACACCTCAGCGAGGAAACAACTAAATGCAAAAAAAGCATTAACAATCACAAGATACTTTTATTTCAGTTTAGGTATTAATATTTATTAGGTACTACATTATGATAGTAAGTATTACAGATTAATTTTTAAATTATTTCAAAAATACTTAGGTACTCGCTCAACCCCGCGGTGTTACCTGCGGTTTTTGTCGTATCGCGAGTAACACCGAGGGACAAAGCTACTCTAAAAAAGTAGCCTAAGTTACTCCTTAGATTATCAGCTATCTGCTAGTGAAAGTCCCGTCAAAATCAGTCCAGCCGTTCCAGAGATTACCCGGAACTAACATACTGACAGACCGACTGACAGACAGACAATGTAACAGAAATTATAAAAAAAATATTTTAGTATATGTACCGTGTATGCATTTAGTAAAAAGCGGTTATTTTAATATAACAAACAGACATTTCAATTTTATTTATTTGTATGGATGTATAGATAAATTAAAAAAAATTGAAAGTTACGTTGCTATATTTACATAAGAAGAAAATGGTGCGGGCAGAGCAAATCAAAAAAAAACTACACCAAGAAGGTTCCGAGTCTGAGTTTTTAACAAATTAAAAAATATTGCATGATTAATTCGGCACCATGGAGGTAGAAGTAAATAGGTTTAATGATGTTTTGAATTCACTAACTTAGTGCACTCGAGCGATGTTCTAAATTCAATTTACTTTATTCCTCTAGAGGATAAAAATGGCTTTTGCACTCAGATATCGAAGGGCCAAAATACTCTTTACGAGCTGGTGGGATGAAAAAAATATTTGTTTAAAGGTTAAAGTCTGATTTCATTACAAATGTAATGAATTTTAGTGAAATAAGACTTTAATGTTTTTACTTCTATATTGTAACACTGGCAGTGCCAGAAACATTTGTTTCTCAAATAAACTTTGTTTCGTCCTAGCTCTGTCCAATACCGACAGTGAAGAATAATACCGATAGCGGATAATACATAATAATCCGATTAATTCGAAACGCACATGAATTGTTTGGAACTCGTTATTTTGTTTAATTAATAAAGAAACAGCCTTAAATATCACAATTTGACAAATGAATCCTGTGCTTGATGACTAAATATGATTTAATATCTTGAATAATTAAATTAAACTATTCATTATGTGTTCAAACTAGTCCATCCAAAATAGAAATCCGTTTGAAAGAAACGCAAAGCACTAAACTCAGTTTTTGTTAAGTATCAACTAAATGTTATTATTTATTGTTTTAAACTTTCGTGGTCAGTAATATAGGTAGTAGTAATATAGGATACTCACTAACAAAATGGTACATGGTAGCAATCCCGTAGATTTCTATTTCAATGTTATTATTTGTTATTTTTATTCAATTTTCCTGCCAGAAGGCAAGTATTTGAACTAGCACAATGGAGATGTCGGGACTCTTTGAATACTGTTGGAAACTTCTCCTTCATTTGCTCCAGCTTCGATAGTATTCCGCCTGATTTCAGATTGTTGCAAATTTAACACACAGTCAAAGCAAGCTCTATTTATCGCAAAGGCACTAAATTAGCTGTCAGTTTAGAAACTGTCCTCGGTGTTAGAATATTTAGAATGTTGTAACTTGCGATATTTATTTAACATGAGTTTCACGAATTCGTAGTACACACATCAAAAGTGTCTAGGGATCAACATATGTGTCTAGGGATCAACATATATTTTTGCAATAACTTTTCTCCTGATTGATATTAATTAAAATTTTCTTTAAGGATTCATCAAATAAAGTGTTTTCGTTTGTCACAGTAACGATAAACCAAGTCACCTTTGCATTAATAAAGAAATTTGCCATTTTCCTAATAAAAGGATTTTTGACATTTGAACCACTAACATTAAAGTTCGAAAAAAAGACTGAAATAACAGTTTTCTTTAAAATTTTATTAGGTAACTTAAACAATTAATAATCCGTGTTTCTACCGCAAACACTAACACAAGAACATCGGTTTGGCATACTCAAAATGAGTTCATCCAAATCACGCTGTGGAATGGCCGCCCATGTTCGTTGCAACAACAAAAAAAGGTCTTCTTGCGACTGGATACCCTCCATATTCGGCAGAGCTCTTCTCTGTAGCATATCCCATGCATGCTCAATCGGGTTCAAGTCTGGCGACTGAGCAGGCCAGGGCCAAAGCCACATCTCAATCTCAAGAAATCCGCATAAAAATGCTTGATCCCTAGACACTTTTGATGTGTGTAGTTTGTACAACTGTCGTAACTACTTAAATTTCTAGTGAATATTATACGTTTTTCTAGTGTGTGAAAATTGGCGAAAAAATAATGTAAATTATAACTAAAATTGAAGCTACTGAATACTAATTACTACGGAATTACTACGGAATAACTAATAATAAATACTAATTGAATACTGAATGTTTATAAATTGGTAGGGATTGGGTTGTTTATAATTGAAATTAACTAAATAATTGTATAATTAGACGTAGATACTGTAACGTGGTGCTTTATTTGAGGTGATATAAATTATTCCGTGCGAGATTTAAGAGCAACCGTTACAAAAGTGATCTGTGGGTACAGGTGAGAATATTTAATGATACACACACATTTAAATATGTAATTACAAAAAAAAACCTTTTCAATACTCAATATACACAAATTCTTTCATATTTTTTAGATACGGGTATCCTTCCCGAAACAGCCGTCCCCTGTCCGGCACAGCTCTTTGGTTTACTCAGACAGGGCGAGGTTCTGGCTTAATTTCTCGCACTGCAGAGGGATGATGCTTAGGAGCATGATACCTAATAACTCCACAAGCGGTGGCAACACAAATACAGAACTTATGCACCTTAATAGATACAATTTCTCCTAAATGGTAAACCATCAAAAATAAACAAATGATAACTTCGCTATCTTGCTACTGAATCAACTAAGAAAAAAAAAATTTGCTTTATGAGGCAACGATTTGTAAGAGAAATAAATATAGTTCAGCACGACCTGATTTCGGTCGAATACTTCACCAAACCGGCACATTGGACGGCACAGAAGACTTCGGTCTCCGGCAGCCCCCTCCCGCGTGCCACGCAGATGGGTCCAAAGGCCCTCTTCGGTGTGGGATGGGTCTCCACAAACTCACATTAACACATGTGAAACCACCATCACATGCGTGAAGGCATTACGGAGCACTGGTGCATTTTGATGTGGACTGGGCCGGCCTCCACCGCCAGGAAACAGTAAAAAAATCACTTACTTCATGACGGCCACACCCTCAGCGGGGCTGTCGAGGAATTCCTGATTTTCATTTCAAATTTTTCACAGGAAAACTTTTGTGAGATAAGACCACCTAGCGTCATTTATGAGCGCCTTCGAGATCAACATGAATAAATGTCTCTCTGCAACAACTCAATCGCTTCCTACATTTTCCCATAGATGTGGTGTATCAAAGCTTTTCAACTATACTAATTAAATCCATAATAACATTAATATTAATAAATAAATGAATAAATAATGCCACGTTACAATACTGGACAGTGCTTCTTCTTTCTATTTTTTCTTTACCTGAATATTAATGGACGACCAGGTTTTGAAGATTATACTCCACCGCATCAGAGAGGTCTAGGAAGTAAAGGTCCTCCACCACACCATGGACAACCAGATTTTAAAGAATATCCTCCACCGCTTCATAGAGGACCAGGAGGTAAATGTCCGCCACCACACCATAGAGGACCAGGCTTTGAAGATCATTCTTCACCATATCATAAAGGACCACCTTCGGATCACCGAGGTCCTTCTTTCCATCCACACCACGGGAATCCACCACAGCGTCCTCAGCCTCCACATTCCAGTGATAACGACCGACCGTCAATATTACTACTCATGAGTAGCCAAAACACTAATCAGGAATTACATGACTCACCAAGTAGTCCTCAGCCGCCACCCCGTGAAATCCAATCGGAGACCGAAAAATTACCAGATTCTAATAATAAGAAACCGCTAAAGCCCACTGATAAAAATTTACCAACTATGACATCTGTACCTGATGACAATTCAACTACTCGTACTTCTACAACTGAAGAGGAATTTATTATTGATATAAGAATTGGAAAATATGAAACCTAAAAAACCACAACAAGTATAATTTTTTCGTCTTCAAAAATGGAAGAAGGTTCTCATCTCGTCTGTATTTTTTTTTAGCTTACGAAATAATTTGGTAGGTTTTTCTTGTTAAAAAGTTATCTTATCCGTTTGGTTCCATTAAAATTTAATTATAAATAATGTTTAGGAGGCATATGATTTTTTTAATTAAACTATTTTGTGTAGAATATGTCAAAAACATTCAAAGTAAAATTTAGTCAAATCAAAACCGGCAATTACATAATTCTGATAAAAAGAGATGAGATCACCAACTGTTTCAATAAAATAAAAAAAGACGTGTGGCACTCGGGGACTGCCGCGGTAAAGCTATTGCATAGCATTTGTTTATCAACTTGCAATTTTTTTTTTTTTTAAATTTTTTATTTATGCAGTAATTTGTCAACTGTTTTGCAACTTTTTGGAAGTACTCCCGGCAACTTTCCGACTCTCATTAAAATGACGTTTTCCAAAAAAAAATGTATTGAGGCTATAAATGATTTATGTACCATTAGAAAGTCCATTAAATAAGCTATCCGATGATGTATAATTGATTATGGTTCAAAATAGATATACATTAGTAAATCGAAGGTGGAAGTAAGAAAAGTCATTTTTTCCTCGATGTATTGTATTTAAAAGTGGAATAATTTATAAATAAAACCTTTACTACAACTAATATTTATGTTATTTAAAGCTATATACAATACTTACCAAGAAAAACAGCAAGAAGTACACTTATTCACACAATTTTATCACACAAAACAATCAAACATCAATAGCCACTAATTACGTATTTGCCACAGCCAAAGGAGTTTTAGAGAAACGAAATAGAACTTGAAGTTAATTTAATAAAAGATTATAAAAATTACATTTAAACTATAACTAATTAGTCTAAGTTGCTAACGCGATGTTGGCTTAAAAGTAAGTGTGTGTAGAATGACAAATCTTAAATATATATACTATAACAATGCTGCGTCGGCGCCTTGTGCCAGTGACTTGGTGTTGGTCTTATAACAGGCCTTTGTTGTCCATGTTCGTAATGCTGTCATCGCCTTCGTGGCACCGTTGATCTCATAACAGGTCTTTGTGGTGTGTTCTCATAATTCTACGTCGGCACCTTGTGTCATGGAGACTGCAGCGTTGGCATATTGGACGAGTGCGTGATCTAACAATAGCCCTTTGTATGATGTATGTAACACCTCCACCCTCAGTTCAGCAACTATTTTGTCATGTTAATGGAAAATGTTGCTGAAAATTCTTCTGGTTTAGGGTTGGCTGGATCTTTCATAGTGTGTATCTGGAATGTTGGGTTCTCTTTTGAACTATTTAGTTTTATTGCGTAGGTGATAATTCAAGTTGGAACTTATACCAATACATAGAATGGAATGGTCGTATGGTACAGGTTTGTTGACTGGACGTTGTCGTTTTCTATCGGTGTTTCCTGGGATACTTTATTCTGAATGCTGTGAAGATCTTAAAGGTTTACTTCAAAGGTTGACTTTTTATTTCGTTGTTGTCGTTAATGATGGTCAGTTCTGCAGTACTTGAGTGCAATCAGGATCTGTCCGGATCTGCTGGGCTACGTTTTTCTCACAGACATATGTGCTTACTATACTTCGGGCATTCTGCCTCTATGTACACAAATTCATTTCTATCAGTTGCTATATAAGGATGAGAAGGAATAAGGAATTGGTAAAATTTATGTGGTGCGAGGGATAGTTTACAGAAATCATAGATATTTGGAAAGACTACGGGGAGTTTGAAAACTGTACCGGCTTGTGTCGGTACTTGAATTTCGTTTATTGGGTTCGTGGTAGCCCTTGTGCTGAACTGAATTTTGATTTCTTTTGGTGATAAATAAAACAAGTGTTCTGTATGAAAGTTAGTTGGAGTCTATATTGCGAATAAAATATTTGTACATAATTCGAGGAAAATAGGGAGGTAGGGAACAATATTTTGACCAATGGGAACAGTGGTATATCACGTCATTCCCTGTTGGTCTGATTGGTGACGATAAGTGTTGTCATTCCACAAAAGTTAACTGTATGCGTGAACAAAAACTATAATTTATCTGTTAAACTACAAAATACGATCCTGACCTTATAATATCATAGTATTCCTAAGTACTAACTAACTAAGTTCTAAGTTTATTTTGTCCAGGTTTTAGTAAAGGCTAGAATTTTTTTTTTTATTCTAACAAATTCAATTTCCCATACATAATAATGTTATTGGCTCTTTAAGCATTTTCATTTAAGATTACCTGAAGGATATAATTAATATTACTTTTGTTTTTGATAAGTTAAACTATCTATAAGTTTGTTTAAACTAGCGCGATAATTAAACTCTACAGTTTTTTTTATCTTGTTTTTTTTTTACGGTACCTAAAGCTTGAGTGTATTTAAGTGCATCCTGATAATCCAGATTGCCGGTAATGCTTTTAATTATAGACTAATACGTCAAGTAGACCTCTTTTTGTCCTGCCAGGCTCTAAGGTGTATAGATGATTAAGGATATTGGTTTTTTTACTAGGTGGTCTAAATGTATTTTGTATAATAAGTAGGTTTCGTTAGTGAGTCTATTCTTATAGTCCTGTACTTCGAATCTAAGTGTAGAACTAGATAGTACTTACGTACGTACGAACGATGTATTGTAAAAATGTATAATAATGTGTCGTTACTCTAGCTTATCCTAGCCTAAATGGTAATAAATCTAAATTGTCAAGTCTTATCTCTTAAGGTCGTATTAGAAGTGGTTCCAGCATCAAGGTCAGTAGTAGTAACCTGTAACAATTGGTTACTCTTGGGTTTTCGTTTCAGGTCTTTCAGAAAGCATTTTTTTTTTCTTCTTTTTTTTTATAAAAACTTGTTGTTCTGGCTTATAGTCAATTTCAGGTTGTCTAGACTTATTACGGGATTCTATAAGAGCAGTTCTATTGGCTAACGAAGTCTCGTTTATGTCATGGACAGTCTTCATCTGTGCTCTATGAGTCACTACATATTGTTGGAGTAATTTTTCGTTTATGTCAATGTCAATAGGGTCCCTGGGGTCAAAATGGCCTTTTAATATGTCATAGGGTCTGCATTTTGTAAAACCATGAATAGAGCTGTTGTAAGCTATTATGGCGTAGGGTACAAGATATGTTATTGGTTCGTCTTTATTAGGTACTTCCAAAATTAGATTTTCCTGATTTGTGTGGGCTGTACTAGTAGCTGAATTATCTATAGTGGGAGTCTTCTTGGTGGGATTTGCAATGGTCGAACTGGTTTCCTGGTTATGAATTTCAATTCTAGATACGGCGTCTGCTTTAATTGAGTATTCAAGTGCAAATACAACATCGTTATCAGTAGGGTTAAAAATTTCTAAAAGAGCATGGTTATCTTTTACAGTAGTTACACATTCAGCTATAGTGCAGTTACAAATTAATTGTTCTGGAATAATTACATCGCCATCCGGGGCACTTATCGGTAACGTAGCTACCTTATAACTCTTTGCAGGGATAATATCCTCGTATAAATTCACATTTTGGGAGTTGTATATTTTAATAGGGTTTACTGTATGTCGTGTAGTCAAGGTCTTGTCTTTAAGGTCTATTTTAGCTTCCCATTTGGTCATTAAGTCAAGTCCTATAAGACCATCGAAATAATCGTGGAACTTATAGACAAAGAAACGTATATTATCCGGGTCATTAAATTCGTTAAAGCACGGTAGTGTTATAGAGTAGTTGTTTCTCGTAGTAGCATACTGTCTATAGGTAGTAGGTCGTAGTAGGACACGAGTCCATATTTTGGCGCGGCCCAATATGGGCTCTTTTTTTTTTTTTTTTTTTTTTTTTTTTATGTATGGCCCGCCATAATGACTCTACTCTGCCTGATGGAAAGCATAAGCAGAATCCAAGAGTGGTGGTCACCATACTCACTGCGAATGCAGACAATGCAGTATGGCGACCCACACCATGGCGGCCTAGTGATGCTACTGCATCTTTTAGTCTAGTCAACAAGTATGGAACTTGTTGACTAGACTATTTGGGCCTCCGGTCTCGCACTCACCAACGAAACACGACAGCACGAACGCTGTCATTTTACGTTGATTTTCTGTGCGAGGGTAGTACCGCCCCGGTCGAGCCGGCCCATTCGTGCTGAAATCAGCGTGGCTCTACTACCTCCTATTCCTACTACCTCTTCTCATACTAGGGGATAATATTGTGAATGAAAAATACTAAACTACTTTTCAAATGCTCCATCGCATTCGAAGTACACCGCCATCTATATAATTGGTGCCATACTGACAACAAACAAATGTATGGTTGGAATTACCAAACCGTTAGAATTTATCAAGTAGCATAAGAACAACAATTTTAACATTTAGTAGTAATGAGTTATTAGCTGGCAGGTGTAGGTGAATGATTTATGACTAAGGTGCCTCGAGAGCAAATGTCAACTAGGCGTCGTCGTCTTTTTGTGAATGTTTCCTGGATATTGTGGTCAATAGGTATTCATTAAATAAGTAATACAAAATTACACAAAACTAAAAAGATACGAAAACTTCACAACAAACAACAGAGGGCGCTGAGTGTGGATTTCGGAGCAGCTCAAACAGTTTTTGGCTCTTTGTCCGTAGGGAAGATGATATTCTAAATATCTTCTCTTGCGTTATGTAGCTTGTTATGAATTCCGTCAAACAAATTTTTTAATCAGACATTTGCACTGTTGCATTGCAAAATAAAAATAATGGAGAATATGCTGAACGCTGTTAGTTTCACTTCTTTAGTTTTTTTTCTCTTGACTGACGCTCTGCCAATTACTCCGACTTACCAGGTTATAATATTAAACCTCATTTTCTCGGGTACCGACTAGGTATTTAAAAACATATTCTGAGAAAACATAACAATGTTAATATAAACAACGAAACGGTTTTAATAGTTATTTGTTATACAAGAGTCCAAAGTTGCTTTTTAACCGCGTGCTCAATTTTGATGACCGAGAAAGCGAAGGATTCTAAAATTGAATCACGAGCGTAGCGAGTGATTCACAAATATAATCCTGAGCGTCAGCAAGGGAATCAAAAGAGCACGAGGTGAAAAGTCTTTGCACTCGAGTGCAACACGTAACTTTTCATTCCACCCCAGCGAGGAAACAACTAAATGCAAAAAAAGCATTAACAATCACAAGATACTTTTATTTAAGTTTAGGTATTAATATTTATTAGGTACTACATTATGATAGGTAAGTATTACAGATTAATTTTTAAATTATTTCAAAAATACTTAGGTACTCGCTCAACCCCGCGGTGTTA
This sequence comes from Diaphora mendica, assembly GCA_949125395.1. NCBI lineage: Eukaryota > Metazoa > Arthropoda > Insecta > Lepidoptera > Erebidae > Diaphora > Diaphora mendica. The sequence goes on along the minus strand of OX421310.1, from coordinate 33,062,700 downwards.
CCCGCGGTTTTTGTCGTACCGCGAGTAACACCGCGGGACAAAGCTAGTCTAAAAGAAGTAGCCTAAGTTACTCCTTAGATTATCAGCTATTTGCCAGTGAAAGTCCAGTCAAAATCAGTCCAGCCGTTCCAGAGATTACCCGGAACAAACAGGCAGACAGACAATGTAACAGAAATTATAAAAAAAATATTTTAGTATATGTACCGTGTACACATACATATGCATTTAGTAAAAAGCGGTTATTTTAATATTACAAACAGACATTTCAATTTTATTTATTTGTATGGATGTATAGATAAATTAAGAAAAATTGAAAGTTAAGTTGCTATCGTTACGAAGAAAATAGTGCGGGCAGAGCAAATTAAAAAAAACTACACCAAGAAGGTTCCGAGTCTGAGGTTTAACAAATTAAAAAAAAAATTGTATGATTAATTCGGCACCATGGAGGTAGAAGTAAATAGGTTTAATGATGTTTTGAATTCACAAACTTAGTGCACTCGAGCGATGTTCTAAATTCAATTTACTTTATTCCTCTAGAGGATAAAAACGGCTTTTGCACTCAGATATCGAAGGGCAAAAATACTCTTAACGAGCTGGTGGGATGAAAAATTAATTACATTGGTTGTTTACTCGTAAAATAATAATATTGTATAATAAATATAATAATACTATTAATTCGGAATAATATTAAGCTTTAAAAAATGTTAAATGATGTACCAGATGTGCATACTACAGTCTCGTATGTATTTAAAAAATAGCGTCTGAAATGTATCATCTAGACGAAGAAAAACTACGCTACATTTACTTTCCTTTTACAATAATAAGGTGTCTCAGAATGTTTTTCGTTTTTGAATTGACCAATACGCGCCAACCGAAGGTAGCAGGGGGAGGGGAATAGTCTCAAACGCTTGGCCGGTTTGTTAAATTTAGTAGCCATGAATCGTCTCACAGGACCGCAGAGCACGTTTTGCGTGCGAGCGTTTTATAAAAACGATTCCTACACTATTGTTCGTCGTATCTACAGGACACATTTTAATTTAACAAGCTTAAAACACGTTCCAAGTGCCAATGTGATTAAGCATTGGGTGTGCAAGTTTGAAGAGACTGGGAATACAATGCCGGACAAATTGTCTGGGCGCAAATAGACATCAAGAACGAGCATGAACGTCGACCGCGTTCGCCAGTCTGTTATGGACGACCCACGACAGTCGTTGAGATTGCGCGCAGCTTCTTTAAACTTGAATAAATCTACGGTTCATCGCATTATTTCGAAAGACTTACATTTTCATCCCTATAAAATAGTTATTGTTCAAGAAATGAAGCCTGATGATCCTGATAAACGAGTCAAATTCTGCAGGACAATGAAAAACCGTTTTAGGAGTTTCAAAAACATCTGGTTCTCCGGCGAATCAAATTTTCACATCAACAGTCACGTGAATAAACAAAATTGCAGATACTGGGCTTCCGAGAATCCACTAGAACTGCATCAGAAGCCCTTGCACTCACCAAGTGGTTATTTGGTCTACCTTTTCAAGTCAAGGAATTATCGGTCCTTATTTCTTTTAGGATTACCGAAGTCGAACTAAGACCGTTAATTCTGATCGATATTGCCATATGATCCGCACTTTTTTGGCTACAGAAATGCAAAACCAGTATGGCTACAACTGCTACACCTTTTTCCAGCAAGATGGAGCCATTTCTCATGTTACAAATGACTCATTAGCTGCTCTTCAAGATTTATTCCCTGGAAGAGTGATAAGTTGCCGAAGAGACATCAACTGGCCAACGAGGAGCCCTGATTTCATGCCTGCTGATTTTGTCCTATGACGCTACCTTAAAAGTAAAGTTTACCATCCATTGCCACCCAACCTGAATGTTTTGAAGCAAAGAATCACGGAAGAAATCAACTCTATCCCAAGAGCGATGCTCCAGCCAGTGATTGAAAATTTTAGTTCCAGGTTAAATGAGTGTAAACAAGTGAATGGTGCGCATTTGCAAACGGTTGTTTTTCATAAATGAACTTCAAGAACTGATCTTCAATTGAACAATAAATAAAACGAGTTTTAATTGATATTGTTATTTTTTATAACATCTAAAATAGAAAAACATTCTGAGACACCCGAGTATCTACAACAAAAACATGTAATTTTAATTGAAGGTTTTAAGGTTACTAACGTTCTTTTTTTAATTGGCAACAACTAGTATAAACAATGTCATAGGTCATACGCTCTATCACGCATAGTATACACAATCATAAATACTATTTAAGAAAGTTCTATGTTTAGAGCAAGTGACATTGATGCAACACTACACATACACAAAATACCTTTAAAGTCTTGGTCTACAATTTCCCAAGCCATCACGTCTTTAGTTCATCGAGAAAATTAAACATCACGCTTGATTTAGCCCGTATACTCGTCGTCAGTGCCAGCACAGTTAATAACAACACAAAATTCGCGTCCATTTTAATGAAATACATTAAACACACTACGTTGTCGGAATAGCTACTTGTTCTTCAGATCACCATGGTTGGCTGCACACTCCATTTATATCCTTAACCATATTGCCAGTACACCTCTCTGTATTCAATGGCATTTCTATCATACAAATTGTCGTTCTAGGTTCCTCGTCTTCAATTATTAAGTTCTTTTTTAATTTTTCTTAAGTTTCTTTAATATCCTTGATAGGATTTCCAAATAGGTCTATAATAAGTTGTCCTGGAGGGACGTTAACAGCATAGCTAATTATATGGATCATTAAACTAATCACAATAAAACGTGCCCACACAGAAGTCATTATACAATACTTAAATATCACTGGTCACAACGTTTATCAAATCACAAATACCGGGTGGCTACACAAATACGATAACATACACAGACACTATATTGGTTATCTTTATTTAATATTTTGATTATAATGTACTAGCTGTTGCCCGCGACTTAGCTCGCGTGGAAGTTGATTATATGTATTTAATTAAAACTGTGTCAGTATCTATGAATACTGTGTTCATGTTTTTAAACATATTTATTTATAATCAATAGTCCATTAAAATTGACTTTCATACACACTTTCGACCCTTATTTTAACCCCTTTAGGAATAGAATGCCCATAAATGACAAAGTTTCAGGCTACTAAATTAAAAAATGACAGACTTCCAGTCTAGCCTAGGGATAGAATATCCAGAAACGCTTAAACACGTATCTCATCATCATCATCGCAGTCCACTGCTGGACATAGGCATCTCCAATTGCACGCCACTTGGTTCGATCCTCAGCTTCTCGTCTCATCTAGCTCCTGCCAGCCGTCTTGGCAGATCATTATTCCACCTGGCCTGTGAACGTTCTACGCTACGTTTGCCGAGACGCGGTCACCACTCAAGAACCCGTTTACCCCAACGGTTATCAGTTCTGCGGCTAATATGGCCAGCCCACTGTCACTTCAGCTTGCTTATCCTGCGGGCTATGTGAATGACCTTGGTTCTCTACCGGATCACCTCATTCTTGATGCGATCCCTTAGAGAAACGTTGAGCTTTTGTAATGAAAAAATAAATCATTAGTATTATTATAGCCCTCTCCATAGTACGCTGAGCGACTTTGAACTTTTGAACCAGCCGTGTCGTAAGTGTCCACGTTTCGGCACCGTATGTCATGACAGGTAGGACGTATTGATTGAAGACTTTCGTATTAAGGCACTGTGGGATTGACGATGAAAAGACCCGACAAAGTTTCCCAAACGCTGCCCAACCCGGCTGAATGCTCCTGTTTACCTCGTCCTCGAAGTTGTTTCTACTTAACTGCAAAGTCTGCCCGAGGTACCACACATATTTTTGAACAACTTCGAGAACCTGTTCCGGTAGAACATCTTCATACATACGTATCGACTCATTTTTAATCAGTAGCCATAAATAAAGTTGCATGTTTCTAACTTCAAGAATGACGGACTTCCAGAATAACCTATATACGCAATTTCAACACCTATTTCACCCCCTCAGGGGTGGAATATCCAGAAACGCTTAAATATGTATCTACTCATTTTTAATCAGCCAAAACACAAATTTTCATGTTTCTCACTTAAAAAATGACGGATTTCCTTACGAACTTTCAACCCATATTTCACCCCTTAGGGGTAGAATATCCAGAAACGCTTCAATACGTATCTACTCATTTTTAATCAGTAGCCCAAAACTAAATTTTCATGTTTCTCACTTAAAAAAATGACGGATTTTCTTACAACCTTTCAACCCCTATTTCACCCCTCAGGGGTAAAATATCCAGAAACGCTTCAATAGGTATCTACTCATTTTTAATCAGTAGCCCAAAACTAAATTTTCATGTTTCTCACTTAAAAAATGATGGACTTCCATATAAATTTTCAACCCCTATTTCACCCCTTTAGGGGCATAATATCCAAAAACTCCTAAATACGTATCTAATAATTTTTATTTAGTAGCCCAAAAATAAAGTTTCATATTTCTTATTTAAAAAATTATGGACTTCCATAGAAACTTTCAATCCCTATTTCACTCCCTTAAATAATAATGTATATATAAATAATATCCAAAAACTCTTAAATACGTATCTAATCATTTTTATTTAGTAGCCCAAAAATAAAAATTCATTTTAACCCCTATTTCACCCCCTTAGGGGTAGAATATTCAGAAACGCTGAAACACGTATCAATTTATTTTTAATCAGCAGCCAAAAAGTAAAGTTTCATGTTTCTAACTTAAAAAATGACGGACTTCTAGACTGACCTATGTACGAAATAACAACCCCCAGGTAGAATATCCAGAAACGCTTAAATACGTATTTACTCTTTTTTAATCAGTAGCTTAAAAGTAAAGTTTCATGTTTCTTACTTAAAAAATGACGAACTTCCATACAAACTTGACAGACTGCCTCGTTGGTCTCGCGGTTGGCGTGTACGACTGCTGATCATGAGGTCTCGGGTTCGATTCCTGGGTCGGACCAAATGTTTGTATGATCTACAAATATTTGTTTCGGAGTTTTGTGTTTTTTATGTATAATATGTATGTATTTACAAAAAAAATATGTATATATGTATTTGTATCAGTTGTCTAGTATCATAACACAAGCTCTGCTTAGCTTGGGACTAGATGGCGTTGTGTGTTAAAATGTCCGAAATATTTATTTATTTTTTATTAAACTTTCAACCCCTATTTCACCCCCTTAGGGGTGGAATTTCAAAAAATCCTTCTTAGTGCTCACTTACGTTATATAAAGAACCTACATGCAAAATTTCAGGATTCTAGCTTCAGCGGTTTGGGCTGTGCGTTGATCTCTGGGTATGTCAGTCAGTCAGTCAGTCACCTTACTCTTTTATATATATAGATAGATTATTTTATAGTCCGGTCAAATTAGACTATAAAATAGGGGTGAGGTTACAAAAATTCCGACTTGGCTGAATATTGGTAGGATTGTTCAATACACTATTTTATAGGAAATGTGAAAAGTCCTCATCGATCGTGCAAAAAAATTTACTCGGGTCAAAGGTCACAAAAACAGATTTTTCGTGATTTTTAGCAAAACTGTAAGTTTTATCATAAAATTAGCTGAGACAAAAATGTAGATCAGATAATTATCTATAATAATGTAAAAAAAATCCTAAGTGTCACCGTTGCCGCGTTGTTGAGATATAACGATTTAAAAAGTTAAAAGAGTTGTACTCGTCTTAATATATGTCTCCTTCTTAAAAGACCGGCAACGCACTTGTGACGCCTCTGGTGTTGCGTGTGCCCATGGGCGGCGGTAATCGTTTACCATCAGGCGATACGTCTGCTCGTTTGCCCCTTATTCAATAAAAAAATCGGTTGTCTGTATAGTCGGTTTACTGACGATAGTTGAACGTGACAACGTCATCAAGTAGGAGAGAGACAGATGTCGAACGCTGCCGAACGCGGAGGCCGATTGTGCCTCTTTGTCGCTCGTGCCGCGCTCTCGCTTGCACTTCAAGCCTCAAATGGAACGCCTCAGAGCGAGGTAACGCCGCATGACGTCATGTTTTTTCATGCGAGCAGCCGGCTCCATCGAATTATAAGACGTCGTCACGTCAAAAAAACAAAAATATATACACACGTTTCCACGCCACCTTTGAGGTAGTGTACATAGCGCGCTTTTTTTAATGTGGATTCCCCGGTAAGCCTATTCCACTGATTTGTTGTGATTCTGTTTAGTTTGAAACAATTAAATAATCAAAGATATTGGCAAGGGTTGAAAATGATGGAAGGGGTGTAAATTTACACATCGTAATCATCATTATATGAAACTTATGCTCCCTCTTCTGCTTCTTGTTCTTCTTCTCCTTGCTTATCTTCTTTAACCTGGATGCAAGTAAATTGCCCCAATAATGACACATCGCATGTCTCTTCGTTAGCATCTAATGAATCTTCCATTGTTGGTGATTCAACATTGGAGCATGACCGGTGGCAACGGTGGCACTTAGGAAAAAAGTTTTTTGACATATTTATAGATAATTATCTAATTTTATGATAAAACTTACGGTTTTGCTGAAAATCGCGAAAAATCCTTTTTTGTGACCTTTGACCCCGAGTAATTTTTTTTGCACGTGCCGGATCGATGAGGACTTTTCACATTTCCTTTATAATAGTGTATTGAACAATCCTACCAATATTCAGCCAAGTCGGAATTTTTGTAACCTTTGATGTCTAAATTGACCGGACTTATTAAAAAAAATATTTTTAGAAATATAAATTTATAAAATATTTTAATTGTTATTTTTATTATTGTTTCATTTTTCAATTATTATTTTTTTGCATTCCTATTGTATTTTTAATATTTTAACACAAAATTTTATATAAGCATTTTTAATTGAATTAATTTATATTTGATTTTTATTATTCTATGAATTAATTATTGTTATTTTATTATTCTTTTTGTGGCGACTTCCACATACAACGCAACAGCAACATGCTACAGCGTCATCGACCAAAGTTACACCGAACTACGGTGTGACGTCACAACACGGAGTACACAACAGTACCAATCCTGAATCGCGCAGTGAAAAGTTTTCGCGCCGATTAGTATATATACAACTTCCCAATATCAACTGTTAGGGCAGTTGGCCCGCCAGGCATGATCACCTCGCCTGGTCGGAGGATCCTCCCTTTGTGTTGGAGGAACACGATTATACGTTCCTCCACAGTGGTGACCCCGACGTGATCTGACAAAAACGAACCGAACCGAACCGAAAAACCGACCGACAAACGAACCGAACGAACGAACCGAACCGAACAAACGAACCGAAAGCGAACCGAACAACGAACCGAAAACCGAACCGAACAACGAACCGAAAACCGAACCGAACAACGAACCGAAGAATACCGAACCGAAAAACCGAAACCCCTTTCCTTGTATCGACCTCCGGTCTTGGAGGGGAGTAATGTGGCGACTTCCACATACAACGCAACAGCAACATGCTACAGCGTCATCGACCAAAGTTACACCGAACTACGGTGTGACGTCACGACACGGAGTACACAACAGTACCAATCCTGAATCGCGCAGTGAAAAGTTCTCGCGCCGATTAGTATATATACAACTTCCCAACATCAACTGTTAGGGCAGTTGGCCCGCCAGGCATGATCACCTCGCCTGGTCGGAGGATCCTCCCTTTGTGTTGGAGGAACACGATTATACGTTCCTCCATATTTTTATTTGTTAAATACGTAATATTTTGTATGGGTCCGAAATACCTGAAAATAAAGAGATTTTATTATTATTATAAATTATGTACTTGCTTTAATATTGAAATCTAAATAAAAGTAAAACATAACACGTGATACTAGCTGCAACTATGAATAGATATGATTTGAATTAATTAAGACAAGACGTATTAGATATAACGTCTCTTGAATGTTTTACATTGGTTTAATTACCACGACGAGTATTCAACATTGTTTGCGCCTCTGCTTAATTTTGTAGCATTCTGAAATTTGGGATTGCCTTTTTTTCTTGTCAGGCGTATCAAATTGTCGGTACTTCGAAAACTATTATAATTTTATTTATCTACCGCATTTATAATTAGTGTCAAAATTATTTACTTGCTACAGCCATCTTCTTTGAACATTGTTATATCCTACAAGACCTTGTTAAAATATGTAAAGAACTGCATAAAGGATTATTATCACCTAAAACATTTTTTATTCATTGAGCTACTAAGCTCCGGTGTATCAGCAAACGATACATATTGGCGACCGTGACAGGACACGGTCCGAGTTCGACGTGTCCAACCGATATTGAAGATTTCGGCACTAGGATTTGGTCAGCACAGCGCCGCAGCCATCAGCCGGTCAGCACCGCACCACATCCACCGAAATCTACGTTGAAGACGATATAAGAACATAGCTTCGTCGGTCATTGACGGTACAAAATCGTCAAGCCGCAGCGCATCAGGATAACGCCAGCAAAGTGACATTCCTTTCTACTTTCCTACGTACCCTATTACCATTCGATACCTATTCCCTATTCATATTTATACAGTGTTCTACTTGTGCAAACTTACAAACTTCTTTACGTTAACTAGGTCATCTTGCCAAGGTTATTGCATTATCTAATTTAACATAAAACTAAACTGCAAATACATTATAGTGGTAATCAATTAATAACAAAGATATTCAAGTTAATTTCAAAATATATATTATCTTTTCAATTATTTTTTGTACTTCAGAGTACCTACATTACATCTATAGTAAGAAGTAGGCTACATATTACCTACACAGGTTTTTTGCATTGGAATTTCATCTAGGAAATAATTCCTTGAGGCTGCCGCGCCTCAATACACTTCTTTTAGTGACTATTCCGCCGAACATTTCAGATTTACCTATTGCCCGTGTGCAGCCGAGCGTTCGTCCTGCCCGCGCTGCCTGCCTACGCTGCCTGCTTACGCTGCCTACAGTGCAACAGATAGCGTTAAGGAGGGACGTGAGCGTAACATTTACTTACTTTTAGGTTATAACTACTAGTTACTACTACTCTCTTCCCATCTCACTTATTGCTTTAGATTACCAAATAAAATGGCCGAGAAGTTATCCAAGTTACTAATTAAACGCAGTTCTATCAAGGGGCAAGTAACTAAATTTAAATACTATTTAGTATGTATGTGTGCATATGCATGATACCCATATGTGCATGTGAGTATGCATGACGGTGGGATTTGTGCCCTGCTTTCAGACCTGGATATTTGTCTCGCGGAATTAAAGCTAAATATATTTCATAGCATTTAAAACTATTTAGATAAATTGTCACGTCTAGAGACTTTCACTGCGTCACACAGGGCTGAGCTTGTACTTTAACTCAATAAATTCGAAGCGTTATCTTCTAAGTTTACGCCTGCAAGGTGAAATAGAGGTTTATAATGCCAGTGATTTACAAAACGAACTTAACGAACGGGAAGGTGTTGAGGAGGAATTTGTTTGTGGTATTGTTGTTGCTCAAAATTTATTGCAAACACATACACACTAAGGCTGAGGATCGCCGCGACTCCTCTGTGTCTCATGATGTAACCCATTGTGCTTCTGATCACAACTCAATGGGGTTCAAACTACCTTTGATTCAGATTGCCAAGTTCGATGGATCGTACCTCAAGTGGATGGAGTTTCGAGATACATTCAAGTCGTTGATCCACGAAAACGAACAAATTAGTGCGGTTAGTAAATTTCATTATTTGGTATCATACTTAGAAGGGGAAGCAGCGCAGACTGTTTCCAATCTCGAGATTTCATCTAATAACTACCAAGAGGCTTGGGATCTATTGCTCGGACGCTATGACAACAACGATTGTTGATCAGTCACCATCTCAATGCCTTATTTAACATTGATTCAATAAGTAGGGAATCTGTGGGATCATTGCGTTTCCTAGTGGACCACGTCACAAAGAAGTCTCTTTCTAGTTTGGGACAAGCTACCCAACATTGGGATGTTATAATTATTAATTTAGTGGCTTCTAAATTAGACTGTCACACCTTAAGGAAATGGGAGGAATACCGTAATACGATGTCTAATGACACACCTACACTAAAGGATTTCAATAAGTTTCTTAACGAGCGTGCAGCTGTGCTGGAATCTTTGCACCACGGCAAGGGTCATGGTGCTTCAAGGCCTGTTCATTCGCAGCCGCGCCCGGCAGCACTTACTCAACGGCCTCTCACGAAGTCATATGCATGCACGAATTGTCCTACCTTTAAGGCAAAGAGCATAGTGAGCGTATGACTGAGGTGTCTAACTTGAAATTATGTCCAAATTGTTTGAGATCTGGTCACACAATACAACAGTGCCGTTTTGGCCCCTGTGGAGAATGCAATAAGAGACATAACACTATGCTGCATCTCCCAGTCAATACAGATGGCAATGTATGCAAGGGGGTCGATCCTACCAACACATCGGAGACGATGGTTGGCTATAGTAATGAGACTGTTAACCAGGCAATTCTCTCTACAGCTCTTATAGTGATCGAAAACCCTAAGACGCGTAAGTCTGAGATAGTACGCGCCCTACTTGACTGTGGTAGCCAGTCATCTTTTATTACGTTCAATCTAAAACAAAGGCTATCACTTACGCCTTGTTCTACTAATGCTACAAATGTCGTTGGTTTCGGCAACAGTACTTCGGGTACAGTAACTGAGTATTGCATTGCCCTCATGAAATCTCAACATAGCTCCTTCAATATAATTGTTAACGCCATCTAACGGCGTTAATTTAAACGACAACCATCGAACCATCGTGAAGCGCGCGCTCGCGCGTCGCGACGAACTTCACTCGCATCACTGCACTCGCACCATATTACTTATACGAAATACATGTAAAATAACTTATGTTAATTAAACGTATTGGAAAATCAAATTAATAAACGTATATCATTGAAGAGCATCACCACACCAAAAGGAACCTGGCCTCAACATAAAATGGTCTTCGTTGCCGGATAAACGCTTCCACACTTCACGGAAAGTACCTACCAGCAGAGAAAAAACGGTTAGTGGTCATTCCTTTCTTTAATCCTTCAATTTCCATTCGAATTTGTATTGTGCAGTGTTAAATTTCCCTATACGTCTTGTAAATTTAGTTTTCGTTGCGAGTCAAGAAACATTTCAAGTATTTTCTGCGACGACGCGGTAACCGTACCTAAGTACCTACCTCCTCCATTTTATACCGCCAAAATGAGTGTTGCAGAAAAAGATGATATTAAAATTAGCGAGCTTAATAAACTTCGGGGTACATTAAAGGCCAGATTGACTTTATTCGAAAAATACATAAATAAATGCCAATCTACCAAATTAACGCAACTGCAAGTAACAGAAATTAGTATGAGAATCCAAGCAACAATAGATTGTTTTAATAATTATTGTAACATTCAAAGTCAAATAGAATCGCTTGTATTAGACTCAGAATTAGATTTACAGCTAGAATACCGTGAGGCTATTGAAGAACAATATTATAAAAATATGGCCGTCGCGAAATGCTTGTTAAAAGAAAACGAAAATACATATTCTAAGTGTACGCATACCGAAGGTCAAAATCTCACGTCCGTTAAGTTACCAGTAATTAAGTTACCCTCCTTTAACGGCTCGTATGATAAGTGGTTGGAATTTAGAAATTCATACCTAACCATGATTCACAAACATACAGATTTAGATCCCGTTCAGAAGCTACATTACCTAAAATCATCTCTCAGTGGTTGTGCATTACAAGTAATTAGTTCTCTGGAGTTCACGGCATCAAATTACACTCATGCGTGGGATTTACTCGAAAATAGATTCCATAATAGTCGTTTGCTGGTGAATAATCATGTAAGGTCACTATTCTCTGTACCAAATATCTCTAAAGAATCACCTTTACAATTAAGATTTTTAATTGATACGATCTTGAGAAACCTGCGTGCCCTGCAATCTCTCAATGAACCGACTGAGTCGTGGGACACCCTTGTCATATATTTAATTGTCACAAAATTAGATATCGTTACGGAGAGGGAATGGGAGAAGCATAAAGGTTCGCTTTCAAGCGATTTAAATTATAAATTAAAGCTAGAGGATTTATTAACTTTTTTAAGAAATAGGGCCGATATGCTTGAGATTACCCTGACCAATCATAAACAACATGAAATTAGACCGGCACACGAGTATAAACGACAGTCGCGTTGTAATAATAATAATTCACAGTTAACACATAGTCATGTTTTCACGCGCACAAATACGAATAGTAATAACAGATCGAACCGGTCAAACGATAAGTGTGTGCGTGTCTGTATTATGTGTAACGGGAATCATGCACTTTACAATTGCATTTCATTTTTAAATTTGACTATCAAAGATAGAACAAAATTTGTAAACGAAAAAACATTATGTTGTAATTGTTTGCGTGCCGGATATACGGTAAACGAATGTTTGTTTGGGTCATGTAAACAATGCGAACTTAAGCATAATAGTTTATTACATACGGATATCGGCGCAAGATCAGCTGACCGTGCGCATCATTCATCGTCAGCTGATAAGCCGCAAAGCGGGTTTACCGCGCTTCACTCAGTTTCGAGTTATACGGATACGGAAATAACGACTTTATTTCCATTGCAACAGGTGCTATTATGCACTGCGCTTATCGAAGTTGTAGACAACGATAGTAATATAATTACAATACGTGCTCTGTTGGATAATGGTAGTCAACATTGCTTTATTACGGATAAATTATTTAAAAAACTAAACGTTTCTTCTGTACAGTCCACTATGCAAATATCGGGTGTAGGACGAACACTCACCCAGTCGAGTAAATTATGCGAATTAAATATACGTTCGAGAAATTCGAATTATAATACGATAGTCAAGTGTATGGTTTTACCGAGTATTACCTCAGCTTTGCCTTCGACAGCCATTAATTTAAAATCTTTAAAAATTCCCGAGGACATTCAACTCGCCGATCCCTTCTTCAATGAGTGTTCCGCGATCGATTTGTTGATAGGCGCGGATGTGTTCTGGGAATTATTGAATGACAATAGAATTCGATTACCGAGTGGACCATACCTACAGGGTTCAAAGTTAGGATGGTTAATTTCGGGTCCTATTGTTTCTCAATCACGTAACTCTAAGCAGTTGCAATGTAATTTTACGCAAACAGTAAATAAACAATTAAAACTTTTCTGGGAGTTAGAAGAAATAACCGGTAGTACCTCTAGTAAACTGCTTACGGAAGACGAACGTGAGTGCGAAAGGTTATTCATTGAAACGACTAAGCGAGACCCCCAGAGCGGTAGGTTCTCCGTGCGCATACCATTACGGGAATCAGCTGATCGCCTCGGCGACTCATATGCCCTAGCTAAATCACGTTTTCTATCGTTAGAACGTAAATTAAACCGACTGCCGCGGTATAAGAAATTATACTCGGATTTTATTCGTGAATATAGTGATATGGGTCACATGTCAAAGATAAACGTAATAGAAACACCTAATTACTTTCTCCCGCACCACGGTGTTTATAGGGAAAACAGTAGTACTACAAAACTGCGCGTTGTGTTTGACGCCAGTACTGTGACCACATCGAATAAATCGCTTAATGATATTCAAATGATAGGTCCGCCTCTTCAGAACGATATCTTCTCAATATTATTATGTTTTAGGCAATATAAGTATGTAGCCTGCGCCGACGTTGAGAAGATGTTTCGGCAGATTCTTATTCATAATGATCAACGAAATCTACAACTAATTTTGTGGCGAGAATGCCCGTCGGATTCGTTATCTATTTATAAATTAAATACGGTTACGTACGGAACTGCATCCGCGCCGTACTCAAGTATGCGCTGCTTGAGACAGTTAGCGCTTGATAGTAATGACGAAGTAATTGCTAAAATAATAAATGAAGATTTTTACGTTGATGATCTTATCACGGGTCACGATGATAAACAGATATTGTTAGATATTTGTGAAAGGGTTTCTTTAGTGTTATCCGCGGGTTGCTTTCCATTGCGTAAATGGACCTTTAATTACGACATTAAGGTCAACACTTCAAAGGAATTATGCGTAGGCGAACATTGTCAAATTAAAACCCTAGGAATCGGTTGGTACAACACTAGTGATGAGTTTCATTTCACCACCGCGTTGACAAATACGCTAGTTATAACTAAACGTACAATGTTATCTGTTATCTCTCAAATCTATGAACCACTAGGTTTGTTGGCCCCGGCCACGATTATTGCTAAAATATTATTGCAAAAATTATGGCTTTGTAAAATAGATTGGGATGATGAAGTTTCAGATACCATTAAATCCGATTGGAATAAATTCGTAAATACGTTACAATGTTTACACAACCATCGAATCCCGCGATATGTAATGAGTGAACAAAACGAAATAAAAGAATTACATATCTTTTCGGATGCATCTCTAAATGCATACGGCGCATGTGCGTATATGCGTACGTATAATAATTGTGATGATTCGGTTGTAACAGTTAAGTTGTTATGCGCAAAGAGTAAAGTCTCGCCCATTAAAGCGGTTACTATTCCAAAACTGGAGTTATGCGGTGCCCTCTTAGGCGCGCGACTATATAAGAAAATTGTAAATTCGCTTCGATTATCGTTTAATAAGATTTATTTCTGGACGGACTCCACTATAGTTATGGGTTGGATACGTATGTCACCCCACTCATTAAAAACGTTTGTACAACATCGTGTTACAGAAATTAATGAACTAACAGGTGACTCAGTATGGTTACATGTTAGCGGTAAGGATAACCCAGCCGATTTAGTATCTAGGGGAATGTATCTTGATGCACTTGTTGACTGTACACTGTGGTGGGACGGTCCTTCCTTTTTGTTAAATAAACATATTAATTTTGAAGTAAATCATAAAACGTACAACAATATCGAGTTGCCAGAATTAAAAAATAATACGTTATGTGCCGTTTCTAATGCTAGGGATTTTTTAATAGATTTTACGCGTTTTTCGTCTTTCTTGCGCCTTAAACGTAGCGGTGCCTATGTATTGCGGTTCATAAAGAATGCACGCGTAGCAAATAAACAAGATAGAAACCTCGGTTCTTTATCAGTTGACGAATTGGATGCGTCTCTAATAATGTTGGTGCGTATTGCACAGCTCCAGTCATTCCCTAGTGAGTATCAATTATTATTACAACAGTTACCAATTCCATGGAAAGGAGATACTAACAGAGTATCTGGTCTTAACCTATTCTTAGATAAAAATAAATTAATTAGAGTCGGAGGTAGATTATCTAATGCGTCTAACTTCGATTATAATAAAAAATATCCTATATTGTTATGCAGTAAAAAATATTTTTGTGAACTGTTGTTTAGACACGAACATATAAAGCTATTTCACGCAGGGCCACAGTTACTACTTTCAACAATTCGTGAAACCTGGTGGCCGCTGTCTGGTAGAAACTTAGCTAGGAAAGTAAATCGTCAATGCATTATGTGTACACGTCTGAAAGGGAAAACCCTAACACCCATCATGGGTGATTTACCTTCTGAACGTTTGGATCCTGGCTATCCCTTTATGCGCTGCGGGGTAGACTACGCTGGACCGTTCATGATACTGAGCCGTAAAGGGAGGGGAGCTAAGCTTACAAAATGTTACATTTGTTTATTCGTTTGTTTTATTACGCGCGCTATACACTTAGAAGTAGTATCGAGTCTCAGTACAAGCGATTATTTACTTTCTTTAAAACGATTTATTTCTCGTCGAGGCAAACCTGCTCAAATATTTAGTGATAATGGTAGGGTTTTTGTAGGTGCAGAAAAGGAATTGTCCTCTTTTTTGCAAAATAATAGTCAACAACTCATTGATTATGCCGCTAATGATGGCATAAAGTTAATTTTTATTCCACCATACGCACCTCATTTTGGGGGTATATGGGAGGCGGGGGTAAAATCATGCAAATACCACCTTAAACGGGTTTTAGGAAATAGTAATATGACGTATGAGGAATTTAGCACTGTTCTCACTCAAGTCGAAGCCATACTAAATTCTCGTCCTCTGCACCCATTATCCTCTGATCCCAACGACCTCCTCCCTCTTACTCCTGGTCATTTCCTAATTGGCCGGCCTCTGACCGCTCCACCGTGCGAAGACCTGACGACGATTGCAGCGCCCCGTTTGATGCGATACGACCACATAGAACAAATGAGGCAACATTTTTGGCAGCGCTGGTCGAAGGAGTATGTTTCTGAGCTTCAGACTCGCACCAAGTGGAAGATCCACCAAGCTGACATCGCACTAAACACTCTAGTGCTTATCAAAGAGGAGAACTTACCACCCCTCAAATGGCGATTGGGCCGCGTCGTGAACACCTACCCTGGCAAGGACGGAGTATCACGAGTAGCAGATATCCTGACAACAGCTGGCATAGTACGACGCGCCTCTTCGAAAATCTGTCCTCTGCCACTGCTGCCGCCGGAGATAGAAGACAGCAAGACGGTCAACCCTTAATATTTTGAAAGCCTGCTGCTTCCAAAGGCGGGGCCATGTTAACGCCATCTAACGGCGTTAATTTAAACGACAACCATCGAACCATCGTGAAGCGCGCGCTCGCGCGTCGCGACGAACTTCACTCGCATCACTGCACTCGCACCATATTACTTATACGAAATACATGTAAAATAACTTATGTTAATTAAACGTATTGGAAAATCAAATTAATAAACGTATATCATTGAAGAGCATCACCACACCAAAAGGAACCTGGCCTCAACAATAGTTTCTAGTTTTTATATAATGAAGGATCTAACAGGTGTACTACCTAACACATACATAGATATTAATTCAATTAATTTACCCAAGAACATAATCCTAGCTGATCCCAAATTTTATGAGCCATCACAATTTGATGTACTTATAGGATCTGATTTGTTCCATCATTGGCCGTGAACAGAAGTCACTGGGTCCTGGCTATCCCCGCTTACATAGTTCAAGACTAGGCTGGTTGATTGGAGGTCCTTTGCCATATCAGAGTTTACGAAATATGCACAGTATTAAGTGTAATCACATTATTACTAATTATTTACAAAATAACAATCTAGAATCCAGTCTTAGCCGATTTTGGGAGTTAGAAAAAACTCCAACAAAACCCTTTTTAAGTGACAGCGAGCGAGCATGCGAGCAATACTTTCTACAACATACCTGTCGCTTGGAAGGCGGTAGATTATGTGTCAGGTTTTTCAGGTCTTTATTCAGGTCCCCTGATTGTCTAGGAGACTCATACACTATGGCAAAGAAAAGGTTGTACAGTTTAGAGAAACGATTTAGGAAACAGCCAGAAGTAAGGTCTCAATATATCGAATTTATCAGAGAATATGAGGGTTTAGGACATCTATTTGAAATAAAACTGAGTCAACCTATTTCTAATTTACATTTTTTCATACCTCATCATCCTGTTTTTAAGCAAAATAGCGAGACAACTAAAATGAGAGTGGTGTTCGATGCTTCAGCTCCCACATCCTCCGGTCTTGCTGTGAATGACTTACAAATGATAGGGCCTCAGATTCAAGACTCAATCTTCTCCATATTAATCAGGGCTCGTCACTATCAGTATATTTTGACTGCAGATGTGGAAAAAATGTACCGTCAAATTGTGGTGGACGAGTCGGAACCTTCAACTAATCCTATGGAGAGAAGCCGATCATTGGCCCCTACGAACCTTGCAACTCAATACTGTCACCTACGGGTTTACGAGTGCCAGTTACTTAAGTGCGAGGTGTCTTTGGCAACTGGGGGAAGAATGCAAGGATACCTTAACTAAAACTATTATACAGCGCGATATTTATGCTGATGATATCATAACTGGTTGCGATACAGAGACCGAGTTAATGCAAATTCAAGCATCCATTTCAGAGACGTTAAAGGCAGGTTGTTTTAATCTACGTAAGTATAAATCAAATTCCACTAGGTTACTCGAGTCTTGCTCATCCAGATCCTCAGGTGTCTTTATTATAAGCGAATACGCAGGCGTTCTTGGACTGGGATGGGATTCAAAGACGGATCATTTACATTACTCCTTTGAATCCACGCCTAACGATGATACCTTTTCTAAAAGACACATATTATCAACATCCTTTAAAATATTTGATCCGCTAGGATTTGTCAGCCCCTGTTATTATTATTCCTAAATTAATAATGCAGCAGTTATGGCTTGACAAAATAGGATGGGATGATCCTTTACCAAGAGAGATAGAGAAGGCTTGGTGTAAGTTTAATAATAGCTTACCTTATTTATCTTCAATAACCTTGCCGAGACGGGTCTTATGTGACTCGCCAATTGCGACTGAACTCCATACGTTCAGTGATGCCTCTCAACGAGCATACGGCGCATGTATATATATCAGATCTGTTGATGCTTCGGGTAATATTCATGTGAATCTTTTGTGTTCTAAGTCTAAGGTGGCACCTGTCAAACCTTGTACAATTCCTAGATTAGAGTTGTGCGCTGCTGTGCTTGCAGTTCGATTATGCAAGGCAGTTGTTGACTCCCTTCGACTTCCTATAGAGCGCAGATATCATTGGTGTGACTCCAGTGTAGTATTATCATGGATGCATACAAACTCTATAACTTTAAAGGCCTTTGTGGCCAATAGAATTGCAGAGATTCTAGAAGCTACCGCCCCATCTTCCTGGCGCTATGTTCCTTCTAAGGACAATCCTGCAGACCTTGTTTCACGTGGTGCGTACCAACAGGAATTGATGGACAATGATTTATGGTGGTCGGGACCAGGATTTCTACTATCAACAGAAGATTCTTGGCCCACATTATCCAACAGGCATCGGCATGTGAATGATTTGCCCGAATTAAAATCACATATTAACCGTAACGATAATGTTCCCGTACCAATTATACATTTTGATAGATTTTCAACGCTAATTAGGTTAAAGAGAGTATGTGCATACGCGTTGAGATTCATGCATAATATACGTAACCCTATGTCAAAACAGTCAGGAGTACTCAGTGTACAAGAGTTACGTAATGCTTTCAATCTGTTATGTCGTATGGCACAACAGGAATCCTTTCACGAAGAGTATATTACATTCATTAAAAACAAACCCCTGAGTTCCAGATCAAGTATTTTATCTCTTACACCTTTCGTCGACACAAATGGTTTGATACGAGTAGGTTGCCGATGGGAAGCGTCATCGCTGTCATTTGATGGAAAACACCCCATTTTGCTTCACTCGTCTCATTATTTAACCAAACTCATTTTCGAGCGTGAGCATTTGCATAAGTTGCATGCTGGGCCACAGCTCCTGCTTGCGAGTGTCCGAGAATATGTGTGGCCTATCAACGGTCGACACCTCGCAAGGCGAATTGTGCACAATTGTGTTTGGTGCAGGAGAGTACAAGGCAAGACTTTGTCTCCTTTAATGGGGAACTTGCCTTCGGAACGTGTTACGGTGGACTTCCCATTTCGCAGTGTAGGTGTAGACTTTGTCGGACCTTTCTTTGTATTAAATAGGAAAGGGCGCGGTTCACGTACTTCAAAATGTTATTTATATATTTTCGTATGCTTAAGATACAAATTTGTCCACTTGGAAGCAGTGAGCGATCTTTCCAGTGACGTTTTTATTCTTAC
Organism: Diaphora mendica; assembly: GCA_949125395.1. Classification (NCBI taxonomy): domain Eukaryota; kingdom Metazoa; phylum Arthropoda; class Insecta; order Lepidoptera; family Erebidae; genus Diaphora; species Diaphora mendica. The sequence continues at coordinate 33,043,100 of OX421310.1, read as the reverse complement.
ACTCAGACGATTCGTATCCCGACGTGGCAAACCCGTTGAGATTTTCTGCGATAATGGATGTAATTTTATAGCCACTGCCAAAGAAATCGGTAATTTTCTTAAATGTAATCGCGAAGCAATAAGTGAGTTCATGGGTGAAGATGAGATTAATTTTTTATTTTCCCCTCCTTACGCTGCGCACTTCGGCGGAATATGGGAGGCCAGGGTTAAGTCGGCTAAATTCCACATTAGGCGTGTAATGGCAAATACACATCTCACGTACGAGGCATTGTCCACTTTGTTTGCACAAGTTGAGGCCATTTTGAATAGCCGACCCCTTTGTCTTATATCCTCATCTCCTAATGATCTTCACTTCCTTACCCCAGGGCACTTTTTGATTGGCCGGTCTTTGACTGCATTACCGACACCAAGTTTTATTGATTTGAAGTCTACCAATTTAAGGCGTTACGAAAGACTGGAACAAATACGGCAGCACTTTTGGAGACGATGGCAACATGAATATCTGGCGGAGTTGCAACAAAGATCCAAATGACGTAAGGATGGTAAGGTGCTATTGGTTGGAGATTTAGTTTTGCTGCATGAAGATAATCTTCCACCATTGTCATTTGGGACGCATTACGAGGCTCTTTCCCGGACCTGATGGCATATGTCGTGTTGCTGATGTCCAGACTACCAGAGGAAGTTTCCGAAGATCCTTCACGCGTCTCTGCCCGCTGCCAGCTTCTGAGCATTTGATTGAAGGTTAAAAGTCGGCGACTTTTAACGGCGAGGAAGATGTTTGCGCCTCTGCTTAATTTTGTAGAAACCTGAAATTTGGGATTGCCTTTTTTTTCTTGTCAGGCGTATCAAATTGTCGGTACTTCGAAAACTATTATAATTTTATTTATCTACCGCATTTATAATTAGTGCCAAAATTACTTACTTGCTACAGCCATCTTCTTTGAACATTGTAATATCCTACAAGACCTTGTTAAAATATGTAAAGAACTGCATAAAGGATTATTATCACCTAAAACGTTTTTTATTCATTGAGCTACTAAGCTCCGGTGTATCAGCAAACGATACAAACATATTATAATGTTAGGTGTATCCCTACTCTACCGATAAATTATGCAGTGCGAACCTATAAAAAGACGGTACTTGGCTATGCTCTCTCTCTTGTTGTTCGAGCAGCGGTCGGTAAGGTCGGGTTTTTGTTGGTTCGTACGGCATACGTCAACCATATCTTGTCGTTTAATTTTATATCGTTGAAAGCCTATTTCTTTATCGTATTAATGTCGATCTGTTGTGTATTTCATGAATTGCTTGTAATCATATTTCGAATTATAAGATTCGTTTATTGTGAACTGTATATATATATATAAAATATATATATAAAAATAAGAACTGAGGTTAGGCTACCTCCAATTTGTTTATTTTATTAAATTCTCACTCGTAGTTTATAACATATTTTTATGCCTCTAAGTAACGACTAATTTTCTCTAGTTCTTCATTTAACTTATGTCACAATCGGGATGCATTTTACAGTACATATTGAGCCACTTTACAATATTTTTACTTTTGTTAGCACAATTTTTCAAAACGAACGGCTCTATTTCTAGAATTTGAATTCTTGACTTTATTATTGAAGTATTTTTTCAAATCTTTTTTGTCTTCAATTATTACATTATTGTTTTCACTGTTTTTTGGTGCAAAAAGAATATAGGCAATCTCGTAATTGTCTAGATTATTTTTCAAAAGGTTTACTATCGGAGGAATTTCTGTAGGATTTTCTTCAGGAAGGTTTTCCTTCCTGTGCAGTGAAGAGAAGTATGAACGCCTACACTAACTTCTATAGCAATCAATACACATGTCGCGTAAGTCTGCCGTATATGTAGCACAGGCGTTATGTTCCTATGAACTTTATACGAGTCCGGGGAGGTCTAAGGCCCCTCAGATTCTGTCTGACTGATTGGAAAATATTTAAAATATTATACTTGATATTATACAAAATTCAGGCTTCCTAAAATGACGTAAGTTAGCATGGTTTTTTTCCACCTTTGATGCCTGCTAACTATAAAACGGCCCCACTTTCAGCTTAGTGAGTATCTATTCCTTTCTGAGTATATGTTAAACTACCGACCCTAAAAAAATCATCTTTCCTAAAATGTCGTAATTCTCTAAGGAATATTAAAGGCAAATCAAGGCATATATTCGTATAGCATCGTTCATTGTGTTTAATAAATATAGGAAATAAAACTACAAAGGTCGTCCAGTGTCAGCATAGAGAAAATACGAAATTTCTAATTTTACACATTAATTTTACAAATAACATTCTAAGTTATAAGTTTTCACTTCTATCGGCAGTCCTTATGACTGCCAATTTTTTTCTATTCATTTATACCGAAAGTGTAGATATTGTGTATATTACAATAATTATTTTTACGGGAATTAACGTGATCACTTATTAAAAGGTATTACATACCTCTGATTTGCCTGACGTTTAGACCAGGTTGCACCGGCCGTGGTCACAGGCTGACTGGCTCAGCGGCGCAAGCCCTCCGTCGTCGAATCCGTGAAGTAAAAGGTTCTTCGTCCACCCGCACATTTTCGACATTATTGATAAATTTGTTTCGCCATGTACCGTCACATACCACACTAACAGGGTCCCTATTCCGAAAAACCGATGTGTTCCTATTCTGGTGTTTATCCGATTGCGCAGAAAAGCGAGGTGGTATGTTTTTTAACACTGGATTCCACGCTGCAGATAATTTGAAACCATCTTCCCGATTGAAAGTTTTGTGCTTTTTAATCTCAATCGCTTCACGTACTACTCTTGAGTAAAAGTGACGTTCGGTGGAGAGGACTTGCGTGCGGTGAAATTCAATCCAGTGGTTGATGCCTGCATCGAGTGCATGTTCTGCAATCGCCGATTTGCTCGTCTGTCGGTTCTTCACAGCAGCGATATGTTCTTTGACCCTTTCAGCAATAGTCCGCTTCGTTTGGTCTATGTAGGAACTTCCGCAGCTGCAGTCTATTTTATACACAATCGGAGTTTGTAGTGGCAATATATCCTTCGGTGTGCCGACGATGTTGTGAACCTTTATGCCTGGTGTGTATACTGTCGAATTAAGCACGACAAACCTCACCCTTCTGAACGTATAGCCACGAATACATTTGGTTGGATGTTGTCGGTTATTAGCAGTCACAGTAATAGTATTATTACTAGTAAGTAAGTATTAAAGTCTGGTGAACCTGTGCTTATTTGATAGTATTCAATAACATATAAACTACTAGGTGTAAACTACTAAAAGCTGATGAAAACGGTGAATAATTTGTAAATAGAGGCACTGTTTTGATTTGATTTCTTTTTGAAATGAAATTCCTTCCGGAAATGTAACAAATACTTAGTGTGTCTATATTATTCAGTTTGAAATTTGGAGTAGCTATTACAGTGTCAAGGATAGGTGAGTGAGGTTTAGAACAGGGTTTTAGTCGTATGCGTCAGAGGAGAACGGGCTATTTCGTCAAACAAATGCATATTTAAATCATAATAACTTTGTATGTCTTAGCACATACCAGAAATGGTGACCTTCGAAAATATTTTAACGGACTTCATTAAGGAACTTAATAATATTAACATTTCTGTGTATATTTTTGCGAACAGAATTTTATTGTTACAATTAAAATAAAGGTTAGTAATATAAACGTATAAATTATCGGAAACATAAGATAGATATTTCACAACATTATCTTAACTATCAGGTATTCAGTTATTTTTAATAAACACTGTGTATACATGCAATTACACAAATACAAACACAAATATTACACATGAAGACTCAAGACTTACTTAAATGGTTAATAATGGCATGACTTTCTATGATCAGCTTAGATGAATGTTATGAGAGTTTTCCGAGTGCAAAACTCGTAGGTACATTTGGAGGTAGGATTTTTACAGAAACTATCCTTAATTGCTCCAAAGTAATAAGAAAGAATAATACATTAGTAGTTATTTATGACTTAGACATATCCAAATTGAGGGGATTGGCTCATCAGAACTAGTTAGTCCTGATAAATTTGTTCTATCTATTCAGAGCGAAATCCACTTACCCATAGTCAATGTGTCTCATTTACTAACTTATAACAAGCATTCCCTCGCACTGTTCCATTTAGTGTCGGTTCACCCTACGCAGGGACAGGTGTCTCGCTCTCTGCCACAATAAATAGCTATTTACCAGAGAGTGCGGCCGCTGTGGTGCCGGAAGGTGTTCTCAATTTGTCGCCCCGAATGAGATTGTCGCCGCTTTCAGAATCACGTAAATGGCTTTTACATTTCACTTTATAAGACTAACATTGATTTTAATTTTGTTGGACTTATGTGGGTAGTTGTAAAAATTATTTACAGATATCCGCCGATAGAGTAAGTAATTTAATAGATTATTTTTATATATATCTATATATATAAAAGAGTAATGTGACTGACTGACTGACATACCCAGAGATCAACGCACAGCTCAAACCGCTGAAGCTAGAATCCTGAAATTTTGCATGTAGGTTCTTTATATAACTAAGGAGGCTAAGACTAGGAACTAGCGAGCACTAAGAAAGGAATTTTCGAAATTCCACCCCTTAGGGGTAAATCAGGGGATGAAAGCCTGCGTAAGCGAAGCTGCGTGTAAAAGTTAGTCTTTCATATACGCTTTATTAAAGTCGTGACGTATGTGTAAACATATGCTTGTGGTTTTTTTCTTATTATGTTCAATAAATATTAGTACTAGACACATTAATAGTAAAAGTATCCAAAAGGACTATTATGGACTATTCTAGGTAAACATTAAAAGAATTAACCTCTAGACGTGACTATCAATCTTATTTAATTACAAGTAATCGTTTAAATATTTGGATTTCTCTTTAACTCTCGTTTCAAGTACCTTCAAATACCCTTATAGAAATTCTTACGTAATAATCTTAGGTTGTTGAGATCATTTCTAATTAAATTGAATTAGTCCACGAGTCTAGTTTTAATTGTTACGTTTGTGATTTTTCACTTATTTTTTAGATATGATTTCTTTACATCTTCAGAAGACATCTTCAGTACTTTAAAGTTCTTTTGATAATTAAAATTCACCTTGCCTTTTAACTTTTAAGTCAAATAATTTCTTAAACAGACTTGCGTAGTATTTGTTAGTCATTATGCTTCTGTGTTTCGTTCTCGAGATTAGATATATATATACACTTGTAGTCACACATACAATGTCGCCACTAATGCACTTAGTTTAGAGAAAAAGAAAAAAAAATGTGGGGACACTTCCCTATAGATTTACTGCGTTCGATACCTCATTTCACATTTCAGTGCTCCGCCACTTTGTATCTCTATTACCGCGTTATAGTTGTTTATCGACATTTTTGTGTTTCTGTGTATATTAACGAACAATGCCGAAGAGGAAGACAAGGATTCATTAGTCTTTAAAAAGGAGAAAATAAAGAAAATTGTTAAAAGGACGACGAAGATCTTCATCATCCTCGGTTTCCAAGCTAATGTTATCAAAACCTCCAGGTACCTAGTTACTTTACTTTTTATAACGGATAAATTTCATTGTTTTGTGGAATAAAGTTGCAACGTACGAGTTGCAACTTATCATTTATTTACGATTACGATTTACGATGCAACGTCTTGAGTTCATCTTACTCGCTCTGTCTGTACGTGTTGTCACGTATTAGTATGACTACGTTACCTGTTTAGGTACGGAATTATAACCATGTAGCAATTTATGCATTTACTTATCTCGGGTTCACGATGCAACGCCTTGAGTTCATCTAATCCGCTGTGGCTATACGTGTTGTCACGTATAAATATGACTACGTTACCTGTACCTATAGGTACCGCATTATAACCATGTAGCATTTTATACATTTACTTATCTCGGGTTCACGATGCAACGTCTTGAGTTCATCTTACCCGCTGTGTCTGTACGTGTGGTCACGTATAAATATGACTACGTTACCTGTTTAGGTACCGACTTATAACCATGTAGCAATTAATGGATTAACTTATCTCGGGTTCACGATGTAACGTCTTGAGTTGATCTTACCCGCTGTGTCTGTACGTGTAGTCACGTATAAATACGACTACAATACCTGTTTAGGTACCGAATCATTACCATGTAGCAATTTATGCATTTACTTATCTCGGGTTCACGATGCAACGTCTTGAGTTCATCTTACCCGCGGTGTCTGTACGTGTTGTCATTTATAAATATGACTACGTTACCTGTTTAGGTACCGAATTATAACCGTGTAGCAATTTATGCATTTACTTATCTCGGGTTCACGATGTAACGCAAATGAGTTCATCTTACCCGCTGTCCTCGCTCAATAAAACTTAAACATTTTCATAAAATTCGTTATAACCTGTGAAGGTACTTACCTACAGTCATGCATATGCATCAAATTACGTACTTGAATGTAAATGATATTATGAAACAAATATTTTTTGATAATATTAGTGTGTTGTATTGTACTAATATATTTTAATTACTACCTATCCTAGGTAAAATTATTAAGATTGTGGGAAATGTTACTTACATGTTTAATATATAATCAGCTGTGATTAAATTCTTTATTTTTAGCTATCAACGAATGTTTTTGGTTCTTTCAATATTTTATTGACTTACCTAAAATCTATTCATTTCACAAAGATCTCTTAACATCTACAAGTGTAGATATCTAATATCGAGAACGAAACACAGAAGCATAATTAATGATTAAACGAACTTACCCGTAAGTGAAGTTCTATCATAATTATGTGAGGTGTTTCGTTCGAAGAGATTAGAGTCCCGCCCTCCCTAAAACTCCCTAATTTGTGAAATGAATATGTCTTATCGCTGAACTAAATGTGGTATCGAACGCAGTAAATCTATAGGGAAGTGTCAGTGTACCCACTTTTTTTTTTCTTTTTTCTAAACTTAGTGCATTAGTGGCGACATTGTATGTGTGACTACAAGTGTATATATCTAATCTCTTCGAACGAAACACCTCACATAATTATGATAGAACTTCACTTACAGGTAAGTTCGTTTAATCATTAATTATAATAGCCATACTAATAGCTGAAGAGTTTGTTTGGTTGAACGCGCTAATCTCATGGAGTACTTACTAGTCCGATTTGAAAAATCCTTTCATTTTAGATAGCCCAGCTATCGAGGAAGGCTATAAGAGACGCAAGCAATGAGGCGTGGGTCAGGTAGTACTAATTATTTATTTTAAATACCTATTTTGCTTGAAAAATATGAGATATACCTCCAGTTGAACCATATTTTATATGATACTCATTTCATATAATGAAGTTAAATTGGTACAAGTTAAATACCTACCATTTGTGTCTGAAATATCTCCATTTGCATTTAATACAACTTATCATCTATTCTATACATACTTACGTAGACAACAAAAAGAAACGTTTTTAAAAGTAAACATAAAAATAATTCAAAGACGAATTACCCAATCTGTACAATAGTTCTTTATACCAATTATATTGATCTACGTATAATAACTGACTGGATATGTTTTTATTAATTTGTGAGTGATGTCAGTTAGTGAGGCTTCTAACAAAACCGGTTCGAAGGCGTAAATATATTACTTGAATCACTATTTTAGAAGTGTTACTCGTAGACGTCTGTGTTAATGTTGATTTTATAAAAGAAATGTAAAAATAAAAATGTGGAATTTATTGTTGGTAATAATTAGTGGTAGTGTATTGACTATTGTGTCTAGTGATGCCGAAAATTATAATATCGGCAGTAAGTATTTTGTTGATTGATGTTACACACATAGCTTCATGGAATTATTTTATACCATATTATTATATCCAACATATATATGTAATTTTCGTGTCGTGACACGAAAATTATATATGTTAGATATAGAAGTTCATTGTGAGCAACAACGCGTTGTTGCCCACAATGAACTCTAAAACTATCTAACCGTATTTCACTTATTTTTCACCCGACTGCGAAAGAAGGAGGGTTATGTTTTTGATTGTATGTGTATATATATTTCTTTGGCACGCCATAGAGCCTAAACGGCTTATCTTTTTTTTATGTGAGTGGTGTCAATAGATTCGTCTTAGTCGTGAGAGTGAAATTGGGTACATCAAAAATAAAATAAAAAAAAACAGAATTTATGAAAGATATTGAAGCAGCTCCAACCCCAGCTCTTGCAGCTGCATCACTATAACACGCGACCCCATACTGCGCAACAGACAGTCTCCAAGCTGCAAGAGCTAGGGTTGGAAGCTCTCCCTCATCCGCCATACTCACCAGACCTTGCATCTACCGACTATTACTTTTTCCAAAATTTTGACAACTTTTAGTGGGTAAAAAAATCAATTCCCGAGAGGCAGTACAAAATGCCTTTGAAGAGTTTGTTGCCTCCCGCCCAGCTGATTTTTACAAGAAATGCATCAATAAACTGCCAATGCGTTGGCAAAGATGCGTCGATTGCATGGGTGCTTACTTCGAATAACAGAAATAAAAAAGTTTGAAAAAATAAGTACTTTCACTTATTGCATACAAAACGGCAATTTCATAGGTAAAGACCTATTATTTAGAATTTTGTATTAGCAGTTCGATTACTATACTACAGACCAGTTACTTTGAGATCAGATTGTCGTGTGTGAGATGTGTGAAGATATTAATATTATTAACTAGCTGCCCGGACAGACTTCGTTCTGTGAATCTCCCGTGGACCCGCACATTTTGTTTTTTTTTATTATTAAAAGCTCGGACATTAAGGATCATACAAAAAAAATAGGCGAATTGGTCCAGCCATTCTCGAGTTATGCCCTTAGCAACGTTCATTTTTATTTATACAGTTTTCCCTTTTAATTTCCGTGTATCCTTTGGTTTCAATAATTTAAGTAATCACACATAACTTGAGAATTTTAGTTTATTAATAAATAAAGTTTCGTAGAAATCATTTTTCGGGGTAAAGTTAGCTTTTGACACATACAAATAATGGGGCTTTCTATAGGTAAAACAATTTGCAAAATCTATTTAGTAGATCTGAAGATACCATCATATAAGATCACCTATAACCTAATAAATTCACAAACTTTATAATATTAGTATAGTTAAAGAACAGAAAGAAATCAAGTTTTTTTGTCTTCAGGAAAGGATACCGCTGAGCATCGTGAAATATTCAAGAAGAAAACGAATGATTATGCCAACCACAACAAAGATCAATACGTTGGAAGTTTAGTCGATAAACTGAATCCAACTTCACCAAGTCTCAAAGATGATTACAGGAATCAACCACCTTGTTGTAAACAACTGCCTCATCGTCATGACCCACCATCGCTTCGGTTTGACAAACCACTACAAGAACACAGTCCAAATAAGTATAGTTACGCGTTAGACGACAATGAACCTTCGCATCTAAGAAATGATGAACGGTCTCACAAGCCTGATTATGGCCGATACATACGTCAATCAAAATATTATGGTCACTCCAGACATAACAGAGAACCTCACTTGGACTATCCAGGACAAACACCGGATGATTTTGACAAAAAAATTCCTCGACATCACTATAAAGGACCAGGTGGCGGTGGAGGTCCTCCACCATATCGTAGAGGACGAAGAGGTTACGGCCCTCCATCGCACTATAGAGGATATGATTTTGAAGAAGATCCTCCACCATATTATGGAGGACCAGGCAAAGGTTCACCACACCATGGACGACCAGGTTTTGATGAAATTCCTCCACCGTATCATAGAGGGCCAGGAGGCAACGGTCCTCCACCACACCATAAAAAACCAAGTTTTGAAGTAGGTCCCCCACCATATCATGGAGGACGAGGTAATGGTAAACCACACCATGGAGGACCAAATTTTGAAGAAGATCCTCCACCGTATCATAGAGGACCAGGAGGTAACGGTCCTCCACACCATGGACGACCAGGTTTTGATGAAGATCCCCCACCATATCATAGAGGACCAGGTAAAGGTCCACCACACCATGGACGACCAGATTTTGAAGAATATCCTCCACCACTTCATAGAGGACCAGGAGGTAAAGATCCGCCACCACACCATAGAGGACCAGGCTTTGAAGACCATCCTCCACCATATTATAAAGGACCACCTCCGGATCACCGTGGTCCTCCTTTCCGTCCACACCACGGGAATCCACCACAGCGTCCTCAGCCTCCACATTCCAGTGATAACGATCGACCGTCAACATCACTACCCATGACTAGCCAAAACACTAATCAGGAATTACCTGACTCACCAAGTAGTCCTCAGCCGCCACCCCGTGAAAACCAATCGGAGACCGAAAAATTACCAGATTCTAATAATAAGAAACCGCTAAAGCCCACTGATAAAAATTTACCAACTATGACATCTGTACCTGATGACAATTCAACCACACATACTTCTACAACCGAAGAGGAATTTATTCTTGATGTAAGAATTGGAAAAGATGAAACTGAAAAACCACAACAAGTATAATTTTAATCGTCTTCAAAAATGGGAGAAGGTTCTCAACTCGTCTGTATTTTTTTTAGCTTAAGAAATAATTTGGAAGGTTTTTCTGTTTAAAAAGTTATCCTAACGGTCCCATTAAAATTTAAAGATAAAATCAAACTCTTTCATGGGAAGATTAAGAAATATAATTATGTTGAATAAATTATATTACAATTTCTCTTGGTTTTGGCTCATTTCACTTATTTATAACTTATTTATATGACTTTATTTACACACGTTACATAAAATTATTCCATAGTTTGATGTTCTTTAAAAACGTAAAATACATTAATTTGTAAACTCATTGTGTTTAGATTTATCTGATTATATTTTATTATTTAAATTAAAAATAAAATCTGGAAATCTTAAACTGACCTAAAAATTACAATTTCTCATGGTTTTGGCTCATTTCACTTATTTATATGACTTTTTTTACACACTTTACATAAAATTATTCCATAGTTTGATGTTCTTTAAAAACGTAAAATACATTAATTTGTAAACTCATTGTGTTTAGATTTATCTGATTACATTTTATTATTTAAATTAAAAATAAAATCTGGAAATCTTAAACTGACCTAAAAACCATTTACTTAATTCAAAATTATGTGTTTAGTTCAGTTATCTTTAAATATATGTCGGCGCAACTACAACGATTAGTCTAGAAAACCTAGAATAATTAAGTTAAATCATTTGATTGTTCCAAAATTAGTTTATAAACCACCAGTTGATTACTTAAAAGTTTGTTATGATGTAAAATGAATGTCATTATAATTTCAATAACTACCCTCAAATCTTACAAACACGTGCACGTGTGCCGCGCCTATAAATACGGCCGCATTGTGAGCGATCGAGTCAGTTACACTCGAGCCGTCGTTCAGTGCGGGCGTTGTACCAGGAAGGAATGGTTGTAAATAAGCTAAGTACTTGTGCTTCTTAATTGTTGTAATTTATTATTAAACATCAGTGACTAATAATTTAAGATGTGACTTTTAAAAGAGTGGCTATGAGTTTCTTTGCCAGTATTCTTCTCTTAAGGCTCTACCCATTTTGGAAACTGGAAATTATGGATCAACATATGACCTTGACAATACAGTATACCTGTGGAGTCTGTTTGTGTCGATCTATGATTTTAACTGTAGCTTCATTAATTCAATAAACCATTTGGAATTCAATATAGTCTTTGGTTGTCTAAATAAACCCTACCTACCTACGTGTGTAATAATTAATTGATTGAAAGCGATTTCTATTGCTACAAATCATGAGTGCCACTGTTGAGATAATCAGTGACGTCGGTGAGGCTGACGTCACCCTTTCTAAAAATCATTACTCGCCCTATCCTCCGATATATACGTTTAAGACTTTTTTCTTTAAGAATCATAAATAATGTTTAGGAGTCACACGACTTTTTAAATTAAAATATGACAGCATAGTTTAATTTTTATACATTATTTTAAATACTTAAATACTTACTTATAATAATACTTACTTCTAAATTTAAAATAATTAGTTTAAATAATATATACTATATAATATATAAAATTATAAATACATTACATTAGTTTAAATAATTACATATTCTACACAAGTAGAATATGTAAAAAAACATTCAAAGGAAAACTAGACAAATCAGAACCGGCAATTACATAATTCTGATAAAAAGAGATGATATCACCAACTATTTCAATATATTTTTTCTAAACAAATTATAAACATAGAACATCACTAAGAAGAACAGTGTTGGTTTAAGAACAGTGTGATTCGAACGAGAACTCAGTACTACTTTGAATTTTAAGGGCCTGTTTCACCGATTACAAATAAGTTTCGGATAGCTGAATAGCTGTATCTGTCATTTTTTGACAGATAATTTGACGTATCTTCCATAAAAATTGTGTCATTTTAAGCTATCCGGAATTTATCTGTAACTGGTAAAACGGGGCCTAAAGATTATAAACAGGTTTACTTCGTTGCATGACTTAAAACCAAACTTGTTTATAATTTATGCCGTCGTCAATAATTTTCCCTAAGTCTTCTTTTTGATGTCATATAAACAAATTTATCTATTTTTATACAAAATACCTAAATATTTAACTACAAGTTGATATATATATTAGTCTCCGTCGAACTCTTACAAACATGTGAGATAATCGTTCCGCACCAGCGAGAGGGACATAGTTTTCTTCGTCCGCACCAGCTGAACTACCGCGTAGGGTCGAAATTGGGCCCGATAAGCACTGAACGTGTTCACATTAATTCACTCAAACCACAACTAATAGTTTTACCGTGGGAGAGCCACGCTTCGGCATACATGGGCCGGCTCAACCGGAGTGATACCACGGCCTTACAGGAAACCGGTGTGAAACAGCGCTTGCGCTTAGTTTCACCGAGTGAGAGGATACCGGAAGCCCATATCCCAACCCTACCTTCCATCGCCTTCCCCATCCCCCAAAGGCCGGCAAGGCACTTGTGACGCCTGTGGTGTTGCGGGTTTCCATGGACGGCAGTAATCGCGATACGTCTGCTCGTTTGACCGCAATTCTATAAAAAATAATAATAATAAGAAAGCATCTCAATAGGCGGCCATTGTGGGTGTCACCACACTGCATTGTTGCATTGTCTGCATTCGCAACAGTATTGCGACTACTTTTGGGTTCTGCAAATTTTTTCCATCAGGCAGATTAGTCACTTTAGGAGGCCCATATGTAAAAATAAATATTGTTACTTGACAAGCTACGTTAAACAATCTCGCTATCCAATGAAGAGGTCATCATAGTTAGAGAAATAGGAAATACCTGAGAAATTACACAAGCATTCCCATTTAACATTTACCTTTAACCTAAAAATTTATTTTGAACAGTTGGTTAACGTGATTAATTTATCTATATAATATTTCTATGCAATATTATAAGTTTCTGGTACTAACTGTACTACTGGTACAGTTTCTAAGTGTTGACAGACGGACAGACAAACATAGCTAAACTATAAGAGTTCCAAGCCTTAAAACGCAACCCTCAAAGTACTTCCTTGATCTGATTCTATAAAAGAGTTCATCGTAAAAGACAAAAGACACCTCTCAGTTCTTCAAATGCCTAATCCGTAGTAAATTGTAGTGAAATCCTCCACTTTTAGAGCTAAACCTGAACTGTAGTTACGATATTAGAAATCTCAAGTTATGTAAAGAACAAACTCTAAAGTATCGTGACAATCTTAATGAAAAATGTAGTAAGCTTTCAAACTGTAAGTGTGTATCTATCATTTATAAAATACTTCTTCTATTGACACGTTCAAAGTCTAAACGAATATCTCGGCTTTCTAGATTTAAAAAGAGATAAACCAGAATAGAAACGGATTTTGAAAATCTAAATTTCATGTACTGAAAATTCTATTTCTTTTGCAGAAATATCAGTTTCTCACTTTAATCCACTTATAAAAATTCTTAAAATTATTTAAATACACACAACAACGTATTATATGATACATTTAAATAAAGAGTGAGGTTATGGAGGTTATGTAGGTATATGTCGCAGCCAACTAACTTATTTAACCTTTAAATTAACAGCCTAGCCTCTTTACTAAACAGCGCCGTTCAACTAGCGGCCCTATTACGAATGGAGGCGAAAGGCAAAGGTTAGGTTTTTTAAAGGAAATCTATACCTAATATTATAAAGCTGAAGAGTTGGTTTGTTTGTTTGTTTGAACGCGCTAATCTCAGGAACTACTGGTCCGATTTGAAAAATTCTTTCAGTGTTAGATAACCCATTTATCGAGGAAGGCTATAGGCTATATATCATCACGCTAAGACCAATAGGAGCGGCGCATCAATGAAGAATGTTACAAAAACAGGGGAAAATTATTACGCTACGGGCAATAGGAGACGTAAACGACGGTGTGTGGGTCAGCTAGTAAAATATAAATCTTAACCTAAACTGACCGTTAGTTAAACGGCGCTGTTTAGTAAAGAGCTAGACTAGGCTAGGCTGTTAATTGAACGGCTAATAAAACTATTTGACTGCGACATATCCGTTACAAACCTAGAAAAGGGTACCACTGACAGTTGTCAGCGCCCCTTGTTACATCAGACCAAATATACACCTTATTTGGTTTGATGTACAGACCAAATAAGGTCAACTGCTCGTCAGTATATTATACATTCATCTTTGACCGTCTGATTTGAGTTTGAATAGTTTAGTCGAAACTGGTTATATCAAAATATAAAAAAACACTCTGATTAAATATATTTATTTTCACATACAATTAAACATGACAATTCCAAAAAAATCTAATTAGTTATAAAGATCAACTCTTCTACTTTGTTTACATTAAGAAACTTTAAAGTTACAGATTTTGAGAGCTTACTTTTTTTGGTAATCAAAAGGACGGCTTGCATCTTCCATCAGGAGTACGTAAGTAACCTGCGAGGCAGTTGCCTGAAAAGTTTTCTTTACCTTTTTCAGCAGTACTCGTAGTTTCATTAGACGGAGCAGGTGTGACAATCTTCTCGGTAGAACTCGTTTGCGTAGCGGCTTCAACTTGTTTTACCTCTTGATTTACGGGGGTATCCGATTTGCTTGGTACGTAAGGGTTTTGTTTATTTCGGTCATCGTAAATAGAAGTTGGCTCTTTTTCCGTAGGGAAGACGAAATTATGAATGTCTTCTCCTGCGTTATGTAGCTTGTTATGAAGTCCGTCAAACAAATCGTGTAATCCGCCATTCGCACTGTTGCATTGCAATGTAAAAATAATGGAGAATATGATAAACGCTGTTAGTTTCATTTTTTAACTGTACGTGTCACTTCTTTAGAAAATTTTCTCTTGACTGATGCTTTGCCAATTACTCCGTCTTACCAGATAACAATATTGACCTCATTAATTTTATCGGATACTGACTAGGTATATAAACAACATATTCCAAGAAAAGATAAACTATGTTAAAATATAAACAACGAAACGATTTTAAAATTAATTACATTGTTTGTTAAAAGAATAATATTATATAATAATATTATTAATTCAGAATAATAATTAAACAAAAAATATATATTCAAATATATACAAGACATACCTACTTTAGTTTGGTATGTACTTCAAATATAGCGTCTAGAATGTATAATCTAGAACAAGAAAACCTACACTTCATTTTACTTTTAATAGTATCTACAAAAAATATGTAATCTTACTTGTACATTTAAAGGTTACTATCGTTCTTTATTTAATCAGCAACAACTAGGATAAACAATGTCATAGGTCATACGCTCTATCACGCATAGTATACACAATCATAAATACTATTTAAGAAAGTTCTCTGTTTAGAGCAAGTGACATTGATGCAACACTACACATACACAAAATACCTTTAAAGTCTTGGTCTACAATTTCCCAAACCATCACGTCTTTCCCCCAAAGGACAATCCAGGTCTGGAACTCGTATTACTTGTGCTTGATCTGTTCTGGGCTGTTCTGTGGTAGATGTAGCATCTCGAAGTTTATCGAGAAAATTAAATACCACTCGTGATTTAGCCTGTATACTCGTCGTCAGTGTCAGCACAGTTAATAACAACACAATTTTCGCGTCCATTTTAATGAAATACATTGAACACACTACGTTGTCAGAATAGCTACTTGTTCAAGAGATCACCATGGTTGTCTGCACACTCCGTTTATATCCTTAACTGTATTGCCAGTACACCTCTCTGTATTCAACGGCACTTCTATCATACTAGCTTTAATTGTCGTTCTAGGTTCCTCGTCTTCAATTATTAAGTTCTTTTTTAAATTTTCATAAGTTTGTTTAATGTCCTTGATTGGATTTCCAAATAGGTCTATAATAAGTTGTCCTGGAGGGACGTTAACAGCACAACTAATTATATGGATCATTAAACTAATCACAATAAAACGTGCCCACACAGAAGTCATTTTACAATACTAAAATATCACTGGTCACAACGTTTATCAAGTTCACAAATACCAAGCGGCTACACAAACACGATAACAGCCACATCCACTATATTATTAATCTTTATTCAATATTTCGAATATTATGTATTATTCAATTATCAATTTATATAAATAATTAGGTTAAAATATAAATTAAGTACTTGCCAATAAATTGAAATCTAAATAAAAGTAATTCATAACACGCGGTACCAGCTACAAGTAGGAATAGATATGATTTGAATTAATTAAGACAAGACGTATTAGATATAAAGTCTCTTGAATGTTGTACATTGGTTTAATTACCAATTCGCCAATAACCACGACGAGTATTCAACATATAACATATTTCTATGCTTCTAAGTAACGACTAATTTTCTCTAGTTCTTCATGTAACTTATCTTTGTCACATTCGGGATGCATTTCACAGTAAAAATTGAGCCACTTTACAATATATATGCTTTTGTTAGGATATTTTTTTAAAGTGTAAGGCTCTATTTCTAGAATTTGGATTCTTGACTTTATTATGAAATATTTTTCCAAATATTTGTTGTATTCAATTATTATATTGTTGTTTTCACTGTTTTTTGATGCAAGAAGAATATAGGCAATCTCGTAATTGTCTAGATTATTTTTCAAAAGGTGTACTATCGGAGGAATTTCTGTAGTCGGTAATGTGTCAACTTCGTAGAAATTTAATAAATCATCGGCGGCTTTCTGCAACACTAAACAGTCACTTATAAATATTGAACTATAGAAAATAAAAAAATTTAGAACTAGGTTATCCATCACGGATGCTTAGGTACGTCTAAACGAAACTACTATTTGTTGAAGAATATTAATAGATCCCTACATCAATTCACGGCATAAAATATCTGTACCTCATTCATTCCGTAGATTGACCATTTGATCTTATTGTGCCAATTGACTTCTATCATTCCTTCTATTGATCGTTAAAAGGGAAAATATGCACACAACGTTAGCATGATTGAAGTAATTGATGTTCGTTACAAACTGATGAACTCAATATTTTATGGCCCACGTTTTGTATTTATATATTTATATTCGTGTGGGGACCGGATTAAGAATACAGAGTGTTACCACCTTACAGTATTTTACCAACTTTAGTGTTGGTTTAATGCTCTAAGATTCCCACCTATTCATCCCATGGGTGAGGTAAGAAATGACTAAGAGAGCAAACTCTGCTGGACCACATCACCGCAAAGAGAAGGATAACTGGAAACAAAACCTATATCCACCGGTGTGGCCAGCGCAGCGTGGTATAATAGACCAAAACCACCTTGCTAACGAGAGGGCTACATCCAGCAGTGGAATGAAGCAGCAGTGGAAAGGCTGTTGATAATGATGATGATGTAGTTTATATTTGTATATTAACAAACTATACGTCACATGCTTCGAATTTGTTCTTGAAGCATACGGTGATAAGACTTAAGCTAAGTATTCACATACGGTTTTACTCGATCAAGTTAACATGTCTAGTAAAAACCACAGCATGGGCTTTCGTCCACACATTCAGCATTCGTCTATCGAGTGACGCGCGCCGTTAGCCGTTAGCCATTAACCGAACCGTTCGAGCCGAAAGATGTCTGTTCAACAAAGGAGACGGTGTAGCCACTGTCTCCCTTCTTGAACAGACGTAAATGTAGCCATTTAACAATTCTCGCAATTCTTAATTTTAGAAGAGTTAAAGAAAAAAAAAGTAGTAAATCCATTTTTTTATGAAAAACGTGTTTTTAGACGATCAACAACGGCCGACTCACTCGCGCCACACACACACGCTTGAGTCAAGCTCGACGGCTCGCTTCGATTAGGTGCGAAGAAAATTGCTGCCTCGTTGGTCTCGCGGTTAGCGAGTGCGACTGCTGATCATGAGGTATTGGGTTCGATTCCCGGGTCGGACCAAATGTTTGTATGATCTACAAATATTTGTTTCGGAGTTTGGGTGTTTTCTATGTATAATATTTACGTATTTACAAAAAAAAAGGACAAATATGTATTTGTATCAGTTGTCTAGTACCCATAACACAAGCTCTGCTTAGCTTAGGACTAGATGGCGTTGTGTATTAGATGTCCGAAATATTTATTATTATTCTCTTTATTACATTTATATATACATATTAATTACATTTAAAAATATAAAAATAGTAGACCACCGACTTCGGGTACAGGGACCAAGAAACCGGTGGTTAGGGCTCCAAAGACAGGAACCTTCTCACTATACGTGCCGTGTCTAGGAGGACTGCCTTCTGCATCAGACCCTTGATCCAACCGTCCCACGTGAGTCTCTTAAGGTGTTGGTCGAGGCTCTTGGCTACCAATCCGTGAACAGATACAATTATCGGAACAATGATCACCGAATCTACATTCCACATATCGACAATCTCGTGAAATAAATCCAAATATTTCATTTGTTTTTCTTTTTCGACTTTCACGAGATTCTCATCATGAGGAACGGCGATGTCGACAATCATTGCGCGGCGTTGTAATCGGTCTGTCACCACAATATCAGGGTTATTGGCAACAATAGTCCTGTCTATGATAATAGATCGATCCCAATATAACGTAGTACGACCATTCTCGAGAACTGGGTCGGGCACATACCTGTAATATGGCACCTCTGAACTCACAAGTTTGTATTTCGGGGCAAGTTGCTGATGTACAATCCCGGCTACTTGGTTGTGCCTGTGCAAATATTCGCCGTTAGCAAGACGAGAGCGAACAGAAATAATATGCCTGATAGATTCTCCAGGACGGTGACATGTCCGACAGGTGTTGACCGTACCATCCCTCAGGATATGCTTCCGATAGTTATTCGTCATGATAGCTTCATCCATAATCGCACAGACAAAACCTTCGGTTTCTCCGAAGAGATCACCATACCGTAGCCAGGACGTAGATGCTTTAAAATCTATATCAGGCCCATTTAGGGCCCGATAAAATCGACCCATGAAGTTCTTTGCCCTTCCATACCTTCTTGCGATCATCAATACTACAGGTTTGCGCCAATTCTCTTTGGCCAAATCGAGCGAAGTGAGTCCGGTATCCACTGCAACTACATTGCGATGCACTCCCACATCAGTATAAAGAAAATATTCTCTCAGATTGTATATCTCGCGATTGAGTAGGGTCTTGATATTTAATAGTCCACGACCCCCAAACTTTCACCTCATAACCGATGAACGTGGGTGATGCATTCGGGATGCAGTCAGCAATGCACGGACTCTCCTGTCCGCATCTAAGGCAGGGCATCTAATTCAGTCTGAGTCCATCTAAGTATACCAAAGTAATACATCAAAACTGGTATGACCCAACCATTGTAGGCTCGCACCCTGTTACCGCCTGATAAAAGAATTTTAAGTACTTTCAGGCGGCCAAAGAAGCGACCATACACGACTTTAAGAAAGTGCACAGAGTTGTATCAATTTTAAACAACTCCAGCACCTTCAAAAGCCATATATGTGGAACCGAATCATAAGCCTTCTAGTAATCTATCCAACATGTCGCCAGACTCTTACGATTACGACGTACTTGTTGGCTAATGGTCATGTCTATGATAACGAACTCTTTAGTGCCGCGGGAACCACTTCTACATCCATTCTCAGAAACGGAAATTATAGAATTATTATTAATGTGTAGAAATTTTGAGTCTCAGAATAGATGTCAGAAGTTTATACATGGTTGGTAAACATGTAATGGGTCTAAAATTTTTGGGATCCATGATACTACCAGATTTATAGGCTAAGTGAGTTATACCAGTAGTTAAAAACTTGGGTAAAGAACCCGAATCCACTGCAGCTTGGAATTGAGATGCCAAACACGCATGTGAGCTTCGGAACCACTTAAGGCAGAAGTTGTGCAGTCCGTCTGGACCAGGTGATTTCCAGTTTGGTAATGAACGAACTGCACAACTTACATCATCTTTACTAATAGTAATGGGTTCCATAGATGTTATGGACTCACATGAGCGCCTGACATCCCGATACCAATCACCTTCTGTATGAGTGACATGCACTGTCCAGATGTTACGCCAAAATGTATTTGTGGCATTTTCATCTGAAAAGTGCCCATCACTCACACACGGACTCGGTTCCTCCCATCCCCAGTACACCCACTTCTCATTTCTTTGGAACATGCGATTCTGGATAAACCGATCTACTCGTTTTCTATATCGTCTTATTCTATTTGCCCAAGCATAAACTTTTTGCTTCAAGAAGTCAGTGCGCTCTGTGACACTCGAAATGTACTGTTGAGGAATTATGGTAGTCCCCAAGAATGCCTGTTTCACAAAGCGCATGGCTCTCGGCCGCGTATTACCTGATTGAAACGTAATTAATTTGCCAATGAGTGTGCTGGTCTCAGCGATACGGCGTTCTATTCTGTACTGCCAAGCTGGCACTTTATTTTCGGGTCGAGTAGTAGTGATTTGTTCAACAAATTAAACACCAGCTACTCGACAAACTGCAATAGCCGCACAGTACAAAATAGAATGTGTATCACTAAGATCATGCCTCTCTCCTGCCAACGTACAGGTGTTGGCGACGTCAGCGGAGAGAAAAACTCGTCACTGGAAGAAGAGCTCGACGCCTCTGCACCAGCCGTAACTTCTATTAATGCTTCCGGAGACGGCAAGGTGGAGCGGAGCAATGAGTCCGGGGATGTTAGAAGTGCTCTCCGTCTAGCTCTTGTTAGCATCGTCCTCGGAATTTCTCACATTGTTGTTTTGACATGACGTTAACGTTTAAACGTCATGTCTTACATAGATATATTTCTATGTTTCTTTTTTGGTTTACTCATTTTGCCTTTTCTTTTTATTTATTGTATAACAATATGTCGTTTTATCTCTATGTAAATTGTTACTTCTTGCTGTTTTAAACTGTAAGAGTAAAGTAAAAATAATTTATTCCAAAAATATTTGTGAGAAACCTGACGGCTAAGTGTTGCTAGTTATATATTGTAATTTATTTTATTTCATTCCATCGAGCCGGCTCGATGCGAGTCTTCGAGTTGTGAGTTTTGTGGTCCACACGTAAATTTTTACTCGTTTTGGAGTAAAACTATCGAGTAACATCGCATGTGAGTACGAACCATTAGACGTCGTACTCAACTGTAGTTTATCTAATCTAAAAGGTATCGTATGCCCTGACACTCAAGACGAAACAACTTTGTATCGCCGTAACTCACACAATTTTAAATTCGTTCAATTTTTTAACACCCTCCTTATTCTCATATCTGTCAGAACACTCAGAACTGATACATGATACTTTTTAGATTAATTGGATATAATAACAATTTTTATTATTATTATTTCAAACCATCTAATTAACACTGGCCTGTTTGGCCAGTGTTAATTAGATGGCGGACTAGGGATAAATGCCTTCCTTAGCCGCGCAGTGGAAACCTGAAACTGACTTCCAGCACACGGGTTTGCCTTAATCTATGATCCCCAGTCCTTTAAGACTGCTACTTTTTGACTTACGTGGGTCACTTGTGCTCGCCAATCGAGCGTTGAGTCGATGAGTAGTCCTAGGTCTTTGACAGGGCTCCTAGGTATAATTGCACCGTGGAGGACGACTGGAGGGAGTGAAGTTGTATCGACTCTGCGCATCATATTTTTGCTGCCTACTACGATTGCATGACATTTGGTAGGGTTTATTGACAATTCGTACCTCATCGACCACGAGTTTATGCAATCTAGGTCCTTGTTGATATTGTCGATGGCACTCGATGGCTCGTGATATGTCCTCCACTCTTTCCTGCGAATAAATCTGCAGATC
This sequence comes from Diaphora mendica, assembly GCA_949125395.1. Lineage (NCBI taxonomy): Eukaryota > Metazoa > Arthropoda > Insecta > Lepidoptera > Erebidae > Diaphora > Diaphora mendica. The sequence continues at coordinate 33,020,866 of OX421310.1, read as the reverse complement.
ATCGGCATACATACGTACACTGAAGGTGTGGTATTCATCAAATAGAGATAATAATAGGGGAGATAGAATACCGCCTTGAGGGATGCCAGCGCTCAGGTTGCACCAGCTCGAAGTGAAGTCTTGAATACGAACACACTGCTAACGTCCTTGAAGATATATAGAGAACCATTCCAGTGCATCTGGGGTTCGTGGCTTTCGTGACAGACTGTATCGAAGGCATTGAACAAATCAACCAGAACTAAAGCTGTAACTTTGGTGTCCTCCATGCCTTTCCGAATATCACCAGTTACTTTAATGATGGTGGTAATATTGCTGTGACCGGGTCTGAAGCTAAGGCTAAACAGTTTTTGTCTGAATACAAAATACAGAATATCGTGTGATGATCACCACAATTTTTTTGGTGTCTAAACTGCACGTTTGGCCTAGTGGTTGGCGGTCACTACGCCGTTTCCTACTTCGCCAAGTGTCGTGGGTTCAAATCCCACGCAGGACAACACTTTGTGTGATCCACAAATTATTGTTCTGAGTCTGGGTGTTCTTTGTGTCCGTTTCATGTATGTTTGTAAAGTCCCCCGCGACACAGGATTTATTCCTAGTGCGGGAGTTGTCTTTTTAAGAAAAAAAAAAAAAAAAAAAAAAAAACTGTATTTTTATTGTATGTATGGCCCGCCAAAATGACTCTACTCTGCCTGATGGAAAGGATTAGCAAAATCCAATTTATCTATACTATCCATATAATTTAACATAAATAAATAAATTATATAAGTGGGATTAAAATTAAAGTGTGCAAAATGTGGGCGTTCAAAGCGCATCTGTTCGGAGATAAAGACATGTTACCAATAAGTACATAATATTGTTGCGTAACTATGTACACATTTTCATAAATATTTAACCTTCTCTCAAAAGTAAAACCATATGGTATTATTATTAATTGATATAGATTATGTGTCATTATGGTCAATTGGTATTAAACTGCGAGGCAATTTATAAATATTCCAATGTAGTATAATTGGAGATAAAATAATTCCATTCCGATATGATACAACTTAGTTCAAAAGACTATAAATGTTATCTAAAGTTTATTCCATATTTATATATCTAATTTATTTTGATATTAGTAAGGGAAGAAGCTGATTTCGATTTTATTAAACTTATTAGCTGCTGTCCTCGGCTCTGCCCGCGTAAACCAGAGGTCGTAGGTTATATTCAATCGATAACAAACATTTTTATAATTAAGCCATAATATGTATGTACTTATAAATGTATAGGTATGTTCTTGGTATAACAATATACTTGGCCAGGTATGGCATTCTGAGACTCAAGCTGACGTCATCACCGCTGTCGCTGGTTCTGGTTGGTTCAATTCGTGTTATGTTGCTATAAAGTGACATGGTCTAAGAAAACAAGGTCTCGCATTCCGAGAGCGTCTCGATGTAACGTCACTATCCAGTTACCACGTGATAACAACGTAACACGAAATGAACCAACCAGAACCAGCAATAGCGATGATGACGTCATGTGGATCGTCGAATTGCCATACCTGGCGTAGTATATTGTTATACAATGTAAAGTGGTAATTGGATAGTGACGTCAGCTTATATAACTCTCGGAATGCGAGTCCTTGTTTTCTTAGACCATGGGTATGTTGATGAGTAGTCTGATTACCGTAACACAGGATCTACTTAGTTTAGGATCAGACGGCCTTGTGTGAATGTGTGAGGTTATTATAATTTTTATTACTTCTTTAAAAAATTAAGCCTTCTGTTATATTTACAAATATGTTATTATTTCTGTAAGTAATATCCAACTAATTGATGGTTACACTGGCTGAATAAAGAGCCTCTCATAGTTCATGATGTTGAAATTCTCATTAGCCGCGCTCGCAATACAAATTCGCCTCAGTGATTTCATTCGTTTGGTTTCATAACTAGATAAAGTTATGTTTTTTACTGTAAAACTGACCGTTTGTATTTAATATAAATTCTTTGATCTGGTCAAGTATGTATCTATTTTTATTACAATCAAAAGTCACGAAAGTTATTTTCGAGAACCTTTTTTAGGGTTCCGTAGTTCACGTCTCGGAACTGGATTTAGGGACCTGGATTTAGGGATTTAAAAGCTAAAAGGCTGGCTAGAAAAATCTGAAAAAAAGGCTCATAGTGGTCCATGTGATGAACTTTGAAGGTAATCTTTTTTTTTAATGGAATAGGCGGGCAAACGAGCAGACGAATCGCCTGATGGTAAGCGATGGAAATCGAAGGAAACCCTCAAATTTACGTAAGCGCCTGCAATGAAGTTAAAGCAATTGTCTGCATGCCTTCATATTCTGTAGACATCATTTAATTTCATAATATATAAAACGGGTCTTAACGAGTAAACTTGTCAGTTTACCTCAAATCACTTGAATTATAGTAACCTATAGAATATAGTCCATTTGAGATTTTATTACAAAATAAACTAAATAAAAAAAACTTTTTAATAACAAACTTTTATAGGAATGCTCTAAAAAGAATAAAATTAAGTATTCCTTGAAAAACTTTTCTATCAACTTACAATATTATCACACAATTTATATAATACAAAAGCGTGTCGCGAGTAGATAAGAAAGTAAATAAAAGAACTTGATTTGACTGAAATCCATGTTTAAAATTTTGAAACTACGTAAATACTGGTAACGAAATCTTTTTTTTTTTTTTTTTTTTTTTTTTATGTTTGGCCCGCCAAAATGACTCTGCTCTGCCTGATGGAAAACATAAGCAGAATCCAAGAGTGGTGGTCACCATACTCATTGCGAATGCAGACAGTGCAGTATGGCGACCCACACCATGGCGGCCTAGTGATGCTGCTGCATCTTTTAGTCTAGTCAACAAGTATGAAACTTCTTGACTAGACTAATTGGGCCCCCGGTCTCGCACTCACCAACGAAACACGACAGCACGAACGCTGTCATTTTACGTTGATTTTCTGTGCGAGGGTAGTACCGCCCCGGTCGAGCCGGCCCGTTCGTGCTGAAATCAGCGTGGCTCTACTACCTACTAATATCTCTATATATATCTCGCGACAAGCTTTCGTATTATATAAATTGTGTAATGATATTATAAGTGATAGAAAAGATTTTCAAGGAATACTTTATTTTATTCTTTTTAGAGCATTCCTGTAAAAGCTTGTTATTAAAAAGTGTTTTTTTATTTAATTTATTTTTTACCTTTTTGTTATCGCTGGATAGGTTTCTCAGTCTGTTCACCTCATTCACACGCATTAATATTGCAAGACATCTATCTACGACCGAAGTAGCTAATTGTCCAAACAAATCCTATAAACTCCTATCAACTTCATCGTCAAACCCTAGTTACCATTTAAAACTAAATACATGACTAAACTAATATAAAGATTACAGAGTTTCTATGGCCACCTTGCAGCTCCATCATCAGATTGTGAATACTATCAAAACATGAAGTACTCGTCTCTTGACTTCATACTTAGTACTTCATGTTTTCATTCTTGAAAAGAAACGATTCCAAACTGAATGGTGTTGCGTCGTTTCATTACAGAGTTCCTATGACCACCTCCCGGCTCTATCATCAGACCCTGGATACTTTCATAACATAAAATACTCGTCAAGACGAATCAAACGATTCCACACTCAATGGGTTTCGTCGTTTCATTACAAAATTCCTATGGCCACCTTCCGGCTCCATCATCAGATCATTTTATTTTATTTTTATTTTATTTTACAATTTTAAGGAAACTTACAGCTAGAAATACAACTCGAATAAAAGGAATAACATGGTGATAGCCAATTAAAAGTTTCCACAAATATCATGGATACTATAAAAACATAAAGTACTCGTCAAGACGAATCAAACGATTTCCAACTTGATGGGTTGTGTCGTTTGATTATAGAGTTCTTATGACCACCTTCTGGCTCCATCATCAGACCGTGAATACTATCAAAACATGAAGTACTCGTCTCTTGACTTCATACTTAGTACTTCATGTTTTTATTCTTGAAATGAAACGATTCCAAACTCAATGGTGTTGCGTCGTTTCATTACAGAGTTCCTATGACCAATACCCGGCTCCATCATCAGACCCTGGATACTATCACAACATAAAATACTCGTCAAGACGAATCAAACGATTCCACACTCAAAAGATTTCGTTGTTTCATTACAAAGTTCCTATGGCCACCTTCAAACTCCAGCATCAGATCAGCTCCATGTCGTCATAATATTGCATTGTCACGCTGTGTACATATGCCTGCAAAATTTCAGCACAATCGGTTGAAGGTATCTGCTTCAAATTTAACTTACAAGATTTGGGAACAGACAAACATCGGAACAGGTGAAGCTAAATAAAAGCTTGTAAAAATACCTGAAGTCCTTTCGATTCTATACAGTATGTGTGTTACCTTTAGTCGTATTATTTCAAGTTATTTAGGTGACAAGATGATGAGAGACTTGAGAAAGACTAAAAAGCGAAAAAAAAAACGTTCAAAAAAACCGACTTCAAAAAATAAAAAGTATCAAATAACTTAATTTGTATGTGCTATTCATAGATTTGAAGTCGGTGCTAAGCCAAAATGTAATAGTAGGTACCGCACTCGCCGCGCGTGACCTTGAGCGGGATAGCTGTTCTTCGCGTAAAACAAAACAACCGAAGCGTCGGTGACGTCGTTGACGTTCCTCTCGAAATATAGCGAGTGTGGTACCTACTATTACATTTGGCTTGGCACTGACTTCAAACCTATGAATAGGTAGCACATACAAATTAAGTTATTTGATACTTTTTAGTTTTTGAAGTCGGTTTTTTTAAACAAAGTTTTTTTTGTTATTAAAAACAACACACTAGGATTACCTATATCCGGGAAACTTTACAAACACACATGAAACTTATATATGATACACATACTTAATTGTAATACAAGCCTAACAAATACCTACCTATATCACAAAGAGGTAGTCTGTTTGCATACACCTGGTCCAGTATTGGACATAATAATAAAAAGGGCATGTCATCCTTTGACAGCTCGGACGTTGCAAAGTGAAAAAATGCCATACACACCCGCCTGGACAGAGGAGGTATTTTGTGATTAAAATACTTACCTCGGCTATGATATTTTAATTAAATAACAAGATGAACATTTATATATATACTAAAAGACCAGAATAATATCAAAGCTACGAGTATGTTAAAGTGCAAGTAGGCTAAAAACAAAAGAATTCAATATTAACGTTGAAGATTTTTGCTGAGAATTTTGTATGAAAATATTGTTTTTGAAGTAAAAACTTCATTAGCGGCGTTGTGCACTTTAGCAAACTTTATGCGGACGGGTCAAAAATGTTAAACTCGCGACAGAACACGTGACCTGATCGTAAGATAGCGGCGCAGGGCGCTTGCGCGAGTGTGCATGGTGATAGCTGTTGGCTCGACTGTCTAATATGACATGACTGGTAATATGTTTATACTGTATACTCTGTATAGCATTACCCCATATTTTTATAACATCACAATGAGCATTTTTTTTTCTTTTTATCGCACATTCTAAATTCTAATTCTCGCTTAAATAACTGTTTCTTTATAGTTTTGAGTTTTCACTTCTATCGGCAGTCCTCATGTCTGTTTGTGTTTTTTTTAATATAAAATCCTAGTATTTTAGTTTAATTCTACAATTAAATGTAATTTTAATAATTTATTTGAATGTTACAGTTTTGTACTTATTAATAAATTATTTTGAATCTATTTTACTGTACAAAAATATAGAAATCATATATAGATGATATTAATATTAACTTCAGTTCAAGAAAACTTCTGTAAATTAAAGAAAAAATACTCCACATACTCTAAAAGTATACCAAAAATCATTTTTCGTTATTTTTTTAATAAAACCATCGTAATTTGTAATTGTAACAATATTAGGCATCCAAAAACCTAAAGCTTTTAACTCTAATTGTACACTTATATTTTAATTTTGTGCGTCTCAACTATAACTTGGTCTTGAAGTGGACACCTTTGACCAGTTTTCATGTGGTGCCATTTCTTGCCATTCACCAATAACTGTAAAGTTTTTTTTTTTATATTAATAAAAACACATTTGATGAAATTTACTAATTTAAGGAAATTGAAATAATAATAAAGAAGTAAATTATATTAGTAAAATGAACTAACAGAAGATTTTTCATGCATCAATATCGTTAATTGCATTTCCGAGACTTTGCTTGACAGGCTTGTTGATCTTCTTCGTGATGTGAATTCGTTCTATGTCTGGGTATAAAGTTAACTATAAATGTATGTATTTAGAAATATTTAAATACACGCTATGCGCCTAATTCGAGATGTGACAGTTTATTATTACTGCATATATTATGGTGGAATAATGTTAAAGTGGAAAGGGCTATACTCACAGTTCTGCACCAATCTATACTGTCAATTTCATTGTGTTTGGTATTTTCTTCAGACGATGATGAGCTAGAAGAAGATGATGATGATGACGACGATGATGAAGAACCATGCCTTCTTCTAGTCTGAAACTAGAACAAGTGTATTAGAACAGTGAGCATATGACTTAATTGATTGTTTAGTAAAAGATAAAAGTCATTACGACTTTAACTTCTAATAAGATTATGACCAAGAGCTTGAATAATAATATTTTATTATACTTACGTCAACTCTATTTCTGTATGACATAATAGTAAATAATTATTGTAAATAGTGTTCTGTGCAATTTCATGAAAATTCTGTCTAGCTCTTTATACTATCATGTTTGAAAACAGCAGTGATTTATTTATTACAACATACTGAACACTATGCAACGAAAGACCTATTGTAAATCAGTTCACTGTACGTTAAATAGAAATAAACGAATTGATTTTTATATTTTTTCATTCATCAAGTGTGTTTTTGAACTTGATTACTATCAAAACGATTATATTATTCATCTACGGAACACAATATTCATTATAACGATTTAAAAATCTTATCTTATAAAAATAAAATCTAAAAATATAATAGTTGCTTTTCAGAAAATTATTTTGATACTTTTATGTCGGGAGCAATGACCCGGATCTAAAATGAACGAATTACTCACGTTGAATTGTTTAAATATGAATATTAATTTCAAAGTCATCACCTTTTAAGTGGTCATAGATTTACAAACAATATGTAATTAAACTGTAAACTGCCACGCTTTGGTGTATAACATTGGATTGCAAAAAATAGATAAAAACCATCATTGAAGCGTGTAAAATTTTGAGTTTGGAAGTGTACACAAACCAACCTAACATTTTTTATTTATATCCATATTTAATACTAGAGCAGCTGTTGCCCGCGGCTCCGCCCGCGTGTATGTTGGTTATCGCTGCAAATAGTAGCCTATGTGTTATTCTGATGTATAGGCTATATTACGGTAAAGTTTCATCCAAATCCGTTCAGTAGTTTTTGCGTGAAAGAGTAACAAATATCCATTCATACTTACAAACTTTCGCGTTTATAATATTAGTAGGTTTATAAATTCGATTGTAACTCTGTCTGTCTTTCTGTGACGCTTTCAGGCCGCGCTGCACTGTTTTTAATTACATTAAACATGGAGGTACTTTGATTCTTGGGGAAGGTCTTATGCTACACGTTTTTTAAAGCGCTAACCTGCATACACGAGTTCATAGAATTAAGAGAGAGAGAGCGAGAGAAATACTGCAAAGCTTATACTTTTCTTTTAACTTGAAGAAAGCAGCATCATCACACATGGTAAAATTAGTAATTTCACTTTTTTTTACTTTTATTTTCAAAGCTATGTATAAAATATTGCTTTCTAGTACAATCACTAATATCCACTTCACAAGTCATAGTACTGTACTAGTCAAACTGAATTCCCTCCTGAATATCTATAAAAGCAAAAAGAAAATAATAAAAAGCGGACAACTTAGACGAACAGATACGTCATTATTGCTCATTAGAGCCGCAATTGAGGCTCGCTCCAAGAAACTTGCTGGCACATGAACAGTCTTGAAACAAATTGGAGTATTTCAATGCATTTTCGATATTTTTAGGTTATAAGTGAAACACTGAAAGTGTCATTTTTTATCTTTTCTTAAAGTTAACTTGCTAATTGAATATTATTCGATTAAAATGTGTAAACTCAATTTTGTAACAAATGAAGACTACATAGTAATTAAATTAAATTAATAACGGCATAAATTTTTATTTAAGTCCGAAGAGCAGACATTGATGTTAAACTGGAGTAGTCCGGTTTCTAAAGACCCTAGAACTAGGCTTTGCAGTTGGAAGCCCAGGCTTCATCCAGGATTGAGTCTGGATAGCCGCGGCATCGACGCTAGGGGGGGAACCTGAAATAACATAGTCCGGGTCCTCCTCAGAGCAGGGCACCTGAGACCGGCCGTCGGAATGGTTGACCCGAGGACCCCCGATGACCCGGAAAGGGATTTTCCACCCCGTCAACAATAAAAAAACCTGCACTTTATGGTATTTAAGCTACTATGAAAACACAAATGTAACACAAGATCCATCAGTCATGTGTTCATTTCAAATATTAAAAGATTTATAGTCTGTTTTTTTTTTGCAGTAACCAATTACCATATATATAACTACTTATCAATATTTATACACCAAAATGTTTTTTTGAATGTGGAAACCTCCTCGGGTCCAGACCTCACCGGGATCAAAGGATAAGGCGTTTGTTATGTTAGACTCGAGCCGTTCAAAACCACTCAACGTAGCAACATCATGGTGGACTCTCAGGTATACTCCAGACTGACGGTTTGTTGCCGACCTTACTTTCAATTGAAGAGGGTTCAACAATACGAGTTCACAAAGGTGCGTGCCTCAACGCATAGTGAAAGAGTATACTTTTATTTTTTGATACGTATGTTAATCGTGAATTTATATTTAAGTCTAAATGTTACAAAAAATTCTGAGTTTTTTATCACCAGTTAATCACAATAGTTAAGGTCATTTGATTAATAAAAATGTTTACCTGTTATATTATATCAATTACTTGATGGATATTGTTATTTAAATGACTAAAAAAAGTAAATATGAATGTCATTATAACATGTGATAGCCGTTGGAACTGTTGAGCATCTTGAATAGTCAGTCAAAGTGTTTTATAAACGCAGTAAGTTCTGTTCTCACGAATACGAGCTAAAACGGGCTAAGAATACCTACTTAATAGAGTAATCTGCAATTATCGCGGGTTTAGGTGGCCACTTTTAAGAAATTATAAAATAATAAATAATGAGATATAATAATTAGATAGGTTTATAATTAAGGATATTTGAACACTTCATTTGTTTAATGTAAATTTAATAGGTGGTCTTACATCAAAGAACTAAAAGGCAGTGGTCCCACCGCCGACGATGAACGAGAAACGAGTAGAACTAGAAACTATAAACAACTTGGCGATCAGCGGGCAACGAGTGTGCAGTTTCGATAGTTTTGTCGCTGGGCTATAAGCGAGTGTTCAAGTGCGACGAGCCTTTACTCACGCCAACACCACATTCCAAGACACTATGGATGAGTAGTGGATGAGTTTTTTATATCTCTATCGTATAAATACAATCGTAAAATACATCATCGTCGTCGTCTGAACTAGACAACAATGAGATTTGCAATGATTTGTTGATATCCCTACGTGTACTTTCAAAGCCGCACTGTATAGAAATGATTAATTATAAATGTATAAATATATAATTAGAAATGATTAGTTTTGTCGCTCAGCGACAAAACTAGTAAAGCGAGTGGTCGCCGGCAGTGTGAACAACAGTCGGAGAGCAACTATTACTATATGCATCTCTTTCGTTTACACGGAATGTATATTTATTGTACGTTTCTTGACCGAGAAAATCGCCGATAGTTGGTCGTTTTCTCGCTGGCGGTCAGACCACTGCCTATGAGGATTGAATAGAATCTTGTGTATCCTGTCCATCGATACCTAAGACTATACAATAATTTTATACCATAATCACTTACTTGTTCGCAAGACTGATCTTCGGATGAATTTGATTCTGATGATGATGATGAGGATGATGAAGAGCTGGAATTATGACATCTCCTCCGCCCTTTCTGAAACTCAAACAATTAAAATTGGTGTATTGGATTAAAATTTAAATTAATCGTGTAATTTCCCACTTGTAGTCAAATTGGTACGTTCATATCATTACTATAAAAAAAATTGAATAGACTTTAAATTACCAAAAAAAAAGTTTAATTACACAACACAATATAAAACATTGACAAAAAAGAATTAAGGAACTTTATGCTTACGGCCTAATTAGAGATCAAGTTATGGTTGATTTTATCCATAATTCAGTTAGTTATAACTTTTTTTTATTATCTTTACATAGTATAAAATTAAGTCACTTGCGATGTCTCTTCGCATAGCTCTTTGAAATTACTCAACAGATTTCAATGCAGTTTTCAGCAATAGATATATTGATTCAAGAGGAAGGTTTATATGCATAATAAGCTGCGCCCCGCAGTGTTACCCGCGGTTGGTGTTTACACCTTTATAACACTATTACTGCGGTGTTCCGCAGTAATAGTTTAATATACAAATTGAATTATAATTGAATAGACTTTTCATAATATTACGGCTATATGTATCCTAAGCAGAAAATGGTAAACAATAAAATATTAATGCAAATAATTGTAGATGTGTGAACAGTAATAAAATATCGAAGTATGCACTACAAATATAATAACAGTGCTCGTAGATTATGTTGAAAACATTGGTATCATATCAATATACAATCCATATTTTAGATAGATAATTCTTGGAATAACAAAACCTTCACCCATGATCCGTTCTACATATTTTATTATATCAATAAATTCTGAAATTTGAATTGCGTTTAAAATAGTTGTGATTATAGTTGAGCAGCTGTAGTATTGTAATGTTATAGTTTAGATTAAATGCTTAGATTTAATGTCATGGATTTCCGCAAAGTAACGCCTGATTCCATAACTTATGTTATAGTTTAGTTCACCTGTAGTATTCAAAACACTGGAGTTTTTCACTATCTGGTCTCTTATAGGTATTGCATTGATTGCAATGAAATCCGTCATTTAGATACAGGAAGAGAATTTAGAGGAGATACTTGCCATATCTCTAGCCAAGTTGCATTCTACAAACTTAAAGGTAGGGTTTTGAGACAAGTTTTAGGGTGACAAAATAAAGATTTATAGCTGACTATCTCTCTTTCCGAGTTGAAACTCCTAATATATTCAGATTCTGGAAAATAGGTACTTACATAGCCACATCGTGAATGATGAGAGCCACTGAAAAAAATGATCATACATTTAATTTTGGCGATAATATTAGTTATAAGAAACAGATTATTTTAATATACCTATATTTCATACAACACGTCATGTAGTATTATCAGAAATATCAAAATACATACATAAATACGTACTCTAATATTGCCAAATAGAACATTATTCAGAGATGCCAAATATAATTCATATAAATATGTGCCATCATTTTAAATTATGTCTCACCAGGATCTGCCTTCCGTGATCGCCAAAACAGCTAACGCCACCAAGAGGAAAAGCACAGCTTTGTTCATTTTATTTCTAAAATAACAACAATCAATATTAATCAAATATATGCATAATATTTTATGCATCTTACAGATAGAAAGTTGATCGATTCTAAAGGGCAGTGAGAGCCTCCCCGTGCCGACAATGCAAGGTTGAATAGTTGTATTCTCCATGCTACACATTCCTCTTTATTTTATGGTGCTGATACACAGACATAATTTTCGAGCGTATTTAAAACAGATACCTACTTCTTAATTCCGCCTTGTCTTAATACCCCGTAAGAGCACTAGGAAAGGAGGTCATATACTCAACTTTTATTAAAACAAATCTATGAGACAGTCATGCAAGCTTTAAGTGTATATTACGAAAGTATTCATTTGTATCTTAGTACATTACAACTCACATTCAGTTATGTAAGCCTTGTTATCACTGTGCCCTAGCTTATTTTTATCCAATAAAGTTATCAAGTAAACACAATGTCATCTATGTATATACTTGTAATTACAAAAACAATATCATATATGCATGGCCATTTTAAATATCTTCTTTTGGATTCAGAGAAAGCATATTAAATCATTCCAATACTTAAAATAGAAACAAGTAACTACATTATCTAATACCTTTAAACGAGCAATTCTTGTATATATATATATATATTTATAATCTGAATCTCGGAAACGGCTCCAACGATGTTCATGAAATTTTGTATGCAGGGGTTTTCGGGGGCGATAAATCGATCTAGCTAGGATTCATTTTTAGAAAATGTCTTTTTTTTCGTGTTTTTAACAATCAAATATATAAAATGAATGTACATCTAGCGCCATCTATCGCAACTCGAGCCAACTACATTAAACTATACTGGAATAAGGTGCAGAATAAACAATATCAGGGCGTACCAAGAGAGGGCGCCACTAAACTATTGGAAGAAAAATAACAAAAAGATGGCGTTTGGATAGTCCCAATGTTGCCAAAAAACATTTATAAAAAAAATACCGAGCGACGCTCGGTCATCCAGATACTTTAATTAAAGAAAGAAAATATTTTGCGTGAAAATGATATCCCTACTTAAAATTTTAATTTGGTACCCCGCTCGATGAGTTTCAAAGAAAAATAAAAAAGATAAGGCGTATAAGAGTGTCAAAACCCAAATTACTATTAGTACCTCATTGGCCGGTATTTTTACAGATTCAGATTTCAGGTTTCAGAATTACAGGTCAGATTAATTATTTATAAAGATGCAAAAATTGTTCGTTTAAAGCTATTCAATCGTTGTTTTAATTTATATACCCACTGTTACTTACATTTAAGGTAAACCACAATTATTAAGATCTATCAAGCCATTTTGGACACAGAGTGTGTCATATAAATATGCACATATAATCGAAAATGTCTCCTGCAGACGCAGTTGGGTAGAAGGTATTTAACTAAAATGTCTCAATTGCTAGGTGCGCCAGTTTTATTATACCTGTTTTGTAGTTTTCTAATAAATGGTACACAATAAAAATTTCACATATTTGCTTATGGGCTTAGTTCAACATGCGGCTTTAATTAATTTGAGTATAGTTACGTTATTACAGCCATTTCTGTGCATTAATTAAATAGAACTAAAAAAACGTTAAATTAACAAAACTTTTAAAAATAAACATACCAAAAGACAACCACACTTCGGGAATGAAAATTCACCTATATGTCGAGCTAAACGTGGTCCGTGCCAAATCTTTGTGTCGACTGATTTCAACTATTTATCACAATACATTTAGGCCAAATATACCTACTCTCTAAGACGAATATACACAGGCCACTTTGATAACTCAATTCTCAGAAATTATCGATTGCTAACATATATCAGTGTACAATATCTAAACAAATGTATTATGTTCCATACTCAAGAAATCTGGAATGGGGGAAAAATATTACGCATAATATTTACGAAACGTCTCGCACTACTTTATTGATATTGTAATCAAACATAGTATAATAATAAAAAAAAGTAAAAACTAAAACCCAACTACGACAAAAAACGACGCTGAAAAAGTATAAAACAAGTTAGAAAAGCCGTAGTCACACGTTACATAGAAACGCACCATAACAATTTAACAATATGTGACTACGGCTTTCAAACTTGTTTTATACTTTTTCAGCGTCGTTTTTTGTCGTAGTTGGGTTTAGTTTTTACTTTTTTTTATTTAAAATGTTTTGGTGCCGTTATTAATATATATATATATATATATATTTGAAATGTACAAGTAACGCCCTTTCCAATGATATCAAACACGGCATATTTATCTCAAATTATTTTTTTAATACAGTACTTTATGTCGGCTAGAGGGCGCCACCTTAGATTCAGTGACACGTCCTATAGCCTATAACCATCGGATGATCAAAACGCTTCTAACGATACCTCATTTGTCCAGTTCTAAAAAGTAGTTAAGGAGCTATGAGGGAACAAATGAACATACATATTTACATACATAGCCTGTCAAAATCATAACCTTCCTTTGGCTTTGCCGTAGTCGGGTCAAAACAGCAGTGTCCCTTCCAAGTCATTCAATCACAGGTGCAGTCTTAAATCTGTAATAATCGCATTATGGATTTATATGTATCAATAAACGTTTTTAGTCACCCCAGTATCCTTTTACCCAATTTTATTTAACCAGCATAACCAGGTAACCAGCATAGTCCGAACGAAATTTTTATGGCGTTTTCGAAGTTAGCTGCGCAAGCAGGTGGGCGCAGGTACAGTTAAGTCGAAAAGAATTAGATGACTGGATATAATTATAATATGAAATTTAATAATACATATACTGAGATGTTGTTCGAGGCAAATAAAATATGATCTCAAATATGAATCTAATTCTATTTAATTATACTAAAAGTTTTCTACCAAGTTGAAGTGTTTTGTGAAAACCTATTTAGCGAAATAAATGACTTTGACTTAGAAGATTATACAGTCCGCAAATCATTTTAATCGACACATCAAGAATGTAACCATTGAAAAGTTAACGCAAAATACACTAAACTACAAAAGTCAATAATAAAACAAGTAACCAAAAAAATATAAAACAAGTAGGTTACGAAACAATTCAAAACTATTAACAACTCGACTGTACGTAAACAAGAGTATGAGTACATCAGTACATGTGTAGTGTATATATAGATATAATAAATATAGATATAAGTCAAACACACAAGGAAGATGAGCCGTGTATTGGTCTACACCCGCACCCCTGTACGTTCCCTCTGATACCTAAAATTGTATGATGCGCATCGACACGGACGAAGTTCCCAGCCGTCATAAAGTTTGGTTCGACCTATACCTGATTTGTGCTGGTTTCATTATGATATGCGATCCAAATCAGACGAAAAATCTGCCTTTATAATGTTTTTTCGGATTTGTTTTAATGTAAGAGATTTTTGTTTGCACACTGTGTCGCTATCGAATCGACTAAACTCTCACGTTTTACCCTTTTATATTCACAGATTTAAATTAATTCACTCATGTTTTATTAAAAAGTTTTATAGCCAATGTATTCGATGATCTCTAGTTTTTGTTATTTTTATACTCGCAATTACACACATCAAAAGTGTCTAGGGATCAAGCATTTTTATGCGGATTTCTTGAGATTGAGATGTGGCTTTGGCCCTGGCCTGCTCAGTCGCCAGACTTGAACCCGATTGAGCATGCATGGGATATGCTACAGAGAAGAGCTCTGCCGAATATGGAGGGTATCCAGTCGCAAGAAGACCTTTTTTTGTTGTTGCAACGAACATGGGCGGCCATTCCACAGCGTGATTTGGATGAACTTATTTTGAGTATGCCAAACCGATTCTTGTGTTGTTAGTGTTCGCGGTAGAAACACGGATTATTAATTGTTTAAGTTACCTAATAACATTTTAAAGAAAACTGTTATTTCAGTCTTTTTTTCGAACTTTAATGTTAGTGGTTCAAATGTCAAAACTCCCTTTATGAGGAAAATGGCAAATTTCTTTATTAATGCAAAGGTGACTTGGTTTATCGTTACTGTGACAAACGAAAACACTTTATTTGATGAATCCTTAAAGAAAATTTTAATTAATATCAATCAGGAGAAAAGTTATTGCAAAAATATATGTTGATCCCTAGACACATATGTTGATCCCTAGACACTTTTGATGTGTGTAGTTGCTATTGCATTTACCAAGTTCATGCCCTCTGTTAAAGACTCATTCCTCAAAGGGACAAAATGGGTTATAGTGGAAAGGATCTTTGCTAATCCGATGCAAGCCCATTGAATCCGGTAACAGAAGCGAGATTGATCTATTGCCACTACTATAAGCTACAAACAGCAATTTTTGATTTTACTTCTTCGCAAAATATTTATTAATATACCAACGTTTTAATTAATTTATCAATATTGTAAATACGATTTTCCGAAATTCCATTAATGCGAGAACACAATATGGCCCGGGAGCCAGGTACAAATTCGGTCAATTATTTCCTCTCTAGCCATACTTTGTAAAAGGCATTAGGAATGTATATTATGAATACTCGTGACCGTCAGCTGCGACTATGTCGGTGGGGCAGGCGGTGGCAGCGGACCCAGCATGCAGAAAAAAAAAAAAAAGTCATTTCAAGTATCACGTTAGGAATTTTTATTTTATACTAGCTGATCCGGTGAACTTCGTATCACCTAATTTATTTTTAACCGACTTCAAAAAAGGAGGAGGTTCTCAATTCGACCGTATATTAAGTTTTTTTAAGTGTGTTCGCGGATAACTTCGTCGTTTATGAACCGATTTTGATGATTCTTTTCTTAATGGAAAGGAGATATCCCAACAGTAGTACCAAGATAAGGACACTCAGATCTGATGATGGCATCCAAGAGTCATCGATCGATTTGGTCGTTCTTGAAATTGGTTTTATATTTTACTTGTATAGATAGATTGAACCATTACTATCACAGAATTTTTTTTTTTGTCATGTTCAGGTGCCCAGCTGACGTATAATACACCATGTTATGATCAGCTGACTTTATTTTTCCTTCACTATAACTAAACTACTTAAACTAAAACTAAACTACGTGAACTATATTCCTACAAATTTTGAATTGGAGAAAGTGACTGAAAAAAAAATTTTTTTCAGCATGCTTGGCAGGTTGACACTGCCTGCCCCACCGACGGAGTCGCAGCTGACAGTCACGAGTATTCATAATATACATTCCTAATGCCTTTTACGAAGTTTCGATTGGGAGGGACATGGTCATCAAAATCTGTCACTGGCTCCTGGTCCAATACGTTTTATCGGACAAAGGGCAAACGATTAGACAATTCACCCAATACTAAGCAATTACTACCACCCATGGATATCTACAACTGCAAATGAGTCACAAGAGTGTTGTCACCATTTACCAAACGGAGGGAAGTAGCCATAGCGTCTTTTTCCGATACAAAACAATATCTCATGGTTTGTGGCGGGAAATCTTCACACATACAAATTTTAGACTCACATACAAAAGCAATCGCCTATCACTACAAACTCGCACATCGCAATTTAAACACAACATTCAAAATTTTACACATACATTCAACATTTTACACACACACACAAGTTTTTGACACTTCTGTGTCAAAACAGTATGACGCGTAGGCCCATTTGGGCTTATTCTTTGACAGAACGATGGAACGATTGCGTATGGCTACTCCCTACGATGTTGTTCTATAGTCGTCACTCTTTGAAGCCCTTCCCCTAGAATCTTTGTGAAATAAATTAACGACAAAATTGCTCAGCACAGGTTCGCGGTGAGGCTGTGGTATCATCCTTGCCATTTGAGCTGAAGACATGGAGGAATCATGGCTCTCTCACTATTCTAGTTCTAGTTCTACTCAAACTCTAATTTTGTTTAAATTCATTCTTAAGCTAACTGAAAGCTAAAATGCATTACTAAGAGAAAAAAAACCAGCCAAGTGCGAGTCGGACTCGCGCACCGAGGGTTCCGTACAAACCTGTAGATATATTATATGTTACTAAAAATTTATGCTTTTCGCAATTTTTCCTTAATCTGTGCTATAAAACGTTGCTTCGTATCAAATTTCAAGCTTCTAAGTTCACGGGAAGTACCCTGTAGGTTTGGATTCCCTTGCGTGTGTCGAAAATTTGCAGTATAAATGGCTGTATCTTTTGAGTGCATTGGTTTAGAAGTTTGATGTTTTCACAGCTCTAAGGGACAGTACGCCTGAGTATTTGGTATGAATTTCAGTTTGATACTTCCACGCGTTCCTGAGAAAAAGGGTCTTGACAGACAGATAGACGGACAACAAAGTGATCCTATAAGTGTTCCGTTTTTACCTGTTGAGGTACGGAACTCTAAAAATATATAAAAGCAACGACCAAACGTAACGCTACAGGAAAAGTTAATTATTATCAAATACATAAACAAATATTCATAGCGTAGTTTGTTTGTAGCAGTTTATTTATTGTTATGCATTGTAAATGATACTAAACTCTGCTTAGTGTTGTTTTCATAACTATTTTGGTCACACATTGATTTATTAATGTACATACATCATAATTGACTATGTTCAATTCTCTCGCCAATGCAACGTTGACCTTGGGAAGTTTATAATGCTAGTAGGGCCCATTTGTACAGGCATTAAATCGCTAACCTAATTCACTAGCGAGAGCAATGAACCTTTACGGCGTTTCACCGTGTTCTTAATCTAAACTAAAATCATCAAGCACTTACTGGAGTTGGGTGGCTTCCTTGTTCTCGGCGCCGTTGACGGGGTACCCCACTGCTTTGTCTTGGTACGTTCACACAAACATGCTCCAAGGTGCTGTATATCTTTCAAGGTATTCGAATTACAATAAACTCGTATTAGCTATCACGGATCACGCCCTTTTGAACGCGCCTACAAAAACTCGCGAGTCCAAACCAGACCAATCATAACGGTGACCGACGAAAACCGAGTCTTTGGAAAATTAGCTTAATATCAATTCAATTTGCTTAAATCGACAATCAAATGCGAAAAAACGTGTTCGGCCGGCAAGCGTCTCTATAGTTCTTTTTTAACCTCAAACGTCCAAACGTCAAACAAGAAAAAAGTGACAATCAAAAAATGTTGCCATTATAATGACGTTCGAAATCTAACAGACTAGCTCTTGGTACAAGGACTCAATCAATAAAATTCGATTATTTTTAAGGAAAATCACCTAAGCTAGTATAAAAGGCATCACGCATACTATTATAACATACATACAATAAAAACCTATCAATGATAATAATATACAGAAGAAACCAAGTGGAGGATATTATTTATTTTTTTATTATTTATTCATTTAATTTTGATATAAGCAGTTAACAATATCGACAACCACCTCAATATTTCTGTAAAAAAAGTGGTCAAGGCAGAATTGTAATATAGTCGCTTACACTTCTAACAAACTTTCGTCAACACACATTCGTACATACTCTTGCGAGCACTTTCGAATTTTTGTTTTTGAAAAATTTCGAAAAATGTGTACTTTTTATTTCCAATACAAAATAAACATAACATAGCTTTCACATCTACAGCGTTCGAAATATGCGGACGTGTATTCGTAACTTGTATTGTGCCAGCTCAATTCACTCAGCTTTATCAGGATTATTTGATAAACGTTTCACAGTCAGCGAGAAAACAAGCTTCTTACACAAATAGGAGGTTTTAATATCCTTAAGTAGTGATGATACTGCCCTCTCGTATAAAAGACTTGCAAAGTAATCCACAGCGGGAGCTGCTATCGTACGAATCTGCTTGAGTCATCCTATCCTTTTTGGATAAATAGGGTCCGAAAACCGACTGAAAGGAAACGTTTTATTTTTTCCCATAACTCAATTCAACAATAAGATGTTTTGTGTGTTTGCGGGTATGGTTAAAAATATTGGTTTAAAAACCTTTTAAATTCGCTAGAAGATG
Source organism: Diaphora mendica (assembly GCA_949125395.1). Lineage (NCBI taxonomy): Eukaryota > Metazoa > Arthropoda > Insecta > Lepidoptera > Erebidae > Diaphora > Diaphora mendica. Next base: position 33,001,378 of record OX421310.1, on the reverse strand, counting down.
ACAACATTTTAAATAAATAATAATAAATTTCACACAAAAAAATAGAAGAAGATAATAAAATATCTAAGAAAGTGCTGTTGTTGTATTTTACTTACTTAACAACAGTGCAGTTGGGTCTCATATATAAGCTAATTTTTGTTGTTTGAATCAAGTAAGATTGGGATAAATCACAAAACTTTATTGGCATATGGACTGTGCTACATAAGGAAAGTTTTTATAATATTAATGTGCACTGTGGATCTTAGTTAAGACAGGCCAAAAATGTAGCCTATTAGGGAAAGTTTCTAAATCATCATCATCATCTCCGTACCCTTTTCCTAACTTTATTTGGGGTCGGTGCAATGAGTTTTCCTCCTCCATTCTCTTCTATCACTCGTCAGTTCACTGCTTACTCCTTGTCTGGCCATATCCTCTTTTACGCAGTTCGTTTATTTTTTCCTTGGTCGTCTCCACTCTTACATCCGTCGGCTTCCATACTTAAAACTTTCTTAAGTACATTTTGCGCTTCTCTACGCATCACATGTTCACACTTGGTTAACCTGTAGCTTCTCAACTTTTCATCCACTGGTGTTACTTTCAGGCTTCCTCTAATGTAGTCATTCTTCACCTTATTCATTCTAGTCACACCACACATATATCTCAACATTCGCATTTCAGCTACATGCAGCTCATCCTTTTTCTTTATTGGCCAACACTCAGATTCAAGCAGGATGGCAGGTCTGATGGTCGTTTTACATGGGACTGGGTTGTTTTATATATTTATTAATGTAACATTTCTGTAAATCTAACGCAAAAATAACTTAAGTGTGTTATCTAAATGGGGAGATTGTATCAGAGAATTTCCTAAATTAAGCGAGAAATATATTTTTTAAATTATCAACCCTTCCGACCAAACGGATACGGAAACAATCATTTGGAAAATTCACCAGCACCGGAAACACATACGTCACATTAGGCACACTGTTTACCGAACAAAATGTTCCCACCAAATGTGTCGTTCCGCTCCGATACAGTACATCAAGCTCATTACCACACTCTACGAACAAATGCAAATAAATCGTTTTTATTGCTCCACTCACACTTATTGAATTTACCTTTGAATGCTAAACGTTACCTACTCCCAAGTAAAATTATGAACCAGTTTAAAAGTTCTCGATGAAGTGGAGTTCGACAATAGCATTATAAATTCACCAGTTTACAATCACAGCGCTACTTGGCAAAGGCAAAAAAACCTTAGCGGAAAACTCGTTCTAACTTTTCCTATTTTTCTACATTAATTTCACCTGAACCCATTACACTTTGCAACAATTCTTAGTGAGAACGTTTCTATTAGGCAGTTCAAATTGCATTTTAAATGACTTTCGGGTACTTTTAAAGGGACATCTTGAAATCGTTTTCGTGGCTCGACAAGTTGATATTATCCTCATAACAGTTTAGATACAAATATTAAAATTTCATTATTTCGATTTTGACCTTGTAATTCTTTAAAATACCATTTTTTTCGAACGACGATAATGAGCTATTTATATTAAATCGCTTAGTTAATTTTCAAGTCCTGTTCGAGGGTCGAGTTTTTTTATTTTGAGATTGTGAACTTTGGAATATCACATGAATTCATAATGCGAATCGTTAGGATATTTAGTACTACTAGGTACTACAGATTTAATTTCATTAGTGTAAGAATATTGTATTATTAAAGGATGCCTAAAATGATAAAATCTGTTGTAATTTTAATATAAATAATATTTAGAAATTTCATTACTTAAAGAAGTAAGTCAAAATTAAATTCACTATCAGAGTTTTTTCATCAGGACCTCCTTTCAATAAAACCGAGATATCTATGCAGACAAAGATGCGAAGATCGCTTACACTTAAATATTTATATGCAAATCCAAGGACAACAGTTAACCTCAGGTAATGATACCGGCACCGTAAGGATGAGACGTGGAAAGTACCTTAAGCGTAAAAGTAGTATCCAAGTTGAGCAATGAAATGTTAAGGATGAATAAGTTAATTGGCCCCCGGAGCGTATCGGCGGGGCCCTCCCGTGGCACAGAGGAATGCATTTAAATTGGATTTTAAGAGTAGAAATCACCGGCGCTCTCCGCCTCTCCCAGCCTTGTTAGCTCCCAATCTCAAAGTTTACGTAAACGAATAAACCTCCGCCGTGAAACCGAATTTATCGGTATCCATTCAAACTATATCTATCTACGAGCGTTCACCCATTTAAATAAATTGTTCAAACTTGCAGTTGTGAAAAGCGCGACTCTCAAAATATTAATGGGATTTTTACACAACTATTTCAAATAGATTAGTTGTTCCAGTGAGTCCTGCTATTTCGGACATCTAACACACAACGCCATCTAGTCCCAAGCTAAGCAGAGCTTGTGTAATGGGTACTAGACAACTGATACAAATACATACATACTATTTTTTTTGGAAATACATACATATTATACATAGAAAATATCCAAACTCCGAAACAAATATTTGTAGATCATACAAACATTTGGTCCGACCCGGGAATCGAACCCGAGACCTCATGATCAGCAGTCGTACACGCCAACCGCGAGACCAACGAGGCAGTAATCTATCATCTGGCAAATTACTCTATCAATATGACGTAAGTCTAATGCGCAAATACTCACGACCTTCGGGTTTATTTCTATTGTATCTATTACATTATCTATATTTTTCAACTTTTATAAGCAAAGTAACCTAATATTATTTAAAATATAATTCTTTTGATATTATTATTCTATGTTTGTATATCATTTATCTTTAACGTAATTGCCACTTGTGTGATCAAATATAAACTTTAATAATATAGAAATTTAATCTCTATTGACTTAAAGTACTTAGCCGATAAGTAAGTTTGTGAAATGATTTATTTGTTTGTGGTATTTTAAAATATACTTAAGTAATTTGTTTTAATTAGGCATCACCTGGTGGTCGAAATACTATTATAATTAATTTTTATGTCACGACTCGTTCAGAAATCACCGTACAGGCTTCAGAGGTCCTTGCGCGAGTTTTTTCCACATCAACTGGACGCTGTTAAGCATTCGTGTGTTAACCCACACCGAGCTAGTTTTGAGTAATCGGCTGTTAAAGCTTTTTGAGAACAATCTTCTTTTTCCACTTATGTTAAGTAAAAAAACATTGTTATGCGGTATCATTTTTTTTGTTGAAATGCATAGATTAATTTAATAAATGTATATTTCATAATAAATTCATTATTAAATAGAAAGAGCATAAAAACGGTTAATGCTTAAATTGCTGGCATAACACATTAATGCAAAATTCTTTATTTTATTTTCCGTGGAAGAACCACGCTTCGGCATGAATGGGCTTGCTCGACTGGAGTGATACCACGGCCTTAAAGAAAACCGGTGTGAAACAGCGCTTTCGCTGTGTTTTAACTGTGTGTGTCGTTTACGGATACCACGTATACGTAAACGCCCCACTTGGCTCCTCAGACCATTGCCTTGTCCGAAGTACAGTGCCTCTCACATGCTTGCCGCGATCGCGAGTTTCCCGCAGCCGTCGTGTGTGGCACTACAAGTCAGCAGATTGGGATGGGATGCGGTCATTCTTTGCATCCTACCCTTGGAGACGGTTGTGCTTCTCGCCGGATAATCCCAACACTGCTGCTGATTCTGTTGCTAATGTTGTGCTACAGGGTATGGAGCTTTTTATTCCATCCTCTGTAGTCCCCATTGGTGGCAAGTGTCGGCCCTGGCATGGTAAATCTTCCAAAAAAGGTTCTCACGGGAAGCAGGACACTTACAAAGCCTGGGCTGTTGCGGTGGCGGTATGGGATAAAAACGAGTACAACTTTGCCTCCAGGTCCTTCAAAAGAGACATTGCAAGGGCGAAGTCGGAGCACATTACTAGAATTGGCGAGAGGCTTGAGCGTCTTCCTGGTCTAAGGCTAAGGCTAACTAAGGGAATTTCTGTAAGCCATCCCTTCCACCTCTGCACTTGGGTAATAATCCGTTGGCCTATATATATCCATACAAAAAACATATCGCGGTGCAAGTGCCGTATGCTGGATACCCAGTTTCACCAACGCTTAGTGCGTTGAGCACTTTTATCCCTGGATATTCATAGGTCGAGTGGCCCTGATGAAATCCCCCCTATAGTGTTGAAGATGTGTGCTCCAGAGTTTGCACCAGTCCCAACGCGTCTTTTTCGGCTCTCCTACTCTTCTGGGTTAGTTTTGATATCATAGAAGGCAGCATTGGTCCACCTGATCTCGAAAAAAGACGATCGCTCTAATCCGTCCAACTACAGGCCAATAGCTAGCTATAACTTCCCTCTTCTCAAAAATAATAGAGTCCATTTTCAACTGTCAACTCCTACGGTATCTAGAAGATCATCATCTGCTTAATGATCTGCAGTACGGCTTCCGTAAGGGTCGATCGGCTGGTGATCTTCAGGTATACCTGACACATTGCTGGGCACAGGCGATTGAGACTAAGGGAGAAGCCTTGGCACTTAGTTTGGACATTGCGAAGGATCGATCGGGTCTGATACAAAGTGCTTCTTTCGAAGCTCCCTTCCTATGGGCTTCTCGAGAAATTATGCGATTGGGTGACTAGCTTCCTAGCAGATAGAAGCATAAAGGTCGTAGTCGATGGTGAATGCTCTGACTCCATATCTGTGAATGCTGGTGTCCCGCAAGGCTGTGTGCTATCGCCTACTTTATTCCTCCTCCATATCAATTACATGCTGCAAATTAGCGGCATTCATTGTTATGCGAATGACAGTACCGGCGATGCTCTCTATACTAGCCACGCCAATATTTCTCGGGAAAACGTCATCGAGAGTTGAAACAAACTTGCGTCTGAAGTTGAGACCTCTTTGGAAAAGGTCTCAGATTGCGGTAGACTTAATTTAGTCCAATTTAACCCCACAAAGATACAAATTTGCGCGTTCACCGCTGAAAAACTGCCGTGGGTCGTATGTTCTCGCTTTGGAGACACTCCCCTATCTGACTCAGCAAATATTGGAATACTTGGCGTCGACATATCGAGCGAAGTGCATTTTCGTGGCCATTTCGAGGGTAAGGCCAAGTTGGCCTCGAAGAAGCTTGGTGTTCTCAACAGTAGTAGGTAGTAGAGCCACGCTGATTTCAGCACGGATGGGCCGGCTCGACCGGGGCGGTACTACCCTCGCACAGAAAATCAACGTAAAATGACAGCGTTCGTGCTGTCGTGTTTCGTTGGTGAGTGCGAGACCGGAGGCCCAAATAGTCTAGTCAACAAGTTCCATACTTGTTGACTAGACTAAAAGATGCAGAAGCATCACTAGGCCGCCATGGTGTGGGTCGCCATGCTGCATTGTCTGCGTTCGCAATGAGTATGGGGACCACCACTCTTTGATTCTGCTTATGCTTTCCATCAGGCAGAGTAGAGTCATTATGGCGGGCCATCCAAAAAAAAAAATAGATCGAGGCAGTATTTCACCCCGACCCACAGCCTTTTGCTTTATAAGGCGCAGGTTCGGCCTCACATGGAATACTGTCCCCATCTTTGGGCGGGGGTACCCAAATACCAGCTCCTCCCTCTGGACCGCATTCAACGAAGAGCGATTCGAATCGTCGATTGCCAAGAACGTTTAACTCGGCTAGACTCTTTGGCACTGCGTAGAGATGTGGCTTCGCTGTGCATCTTCTACCGCATTTACCATGGGGAGTGCTCCGAGGAATTATTCGGACTGATTCCTGCCGCCTCTTTCCGCCATCGTCCTACGCGACAGAAGTCTCATCCCTATCATCTAGATGGTTGGCAGTCCACAATTATGCGCTTTTTCAGGAACTTTCTGCTTCGCACAACAAAACTGTGGAATGAACTGTCGCCTGCGGTATTCCCGGACCAATACGACCTTCAAACCTTCAAGAAAAGAGCGTACTCCGTCTTAAAAGGCCGGCGACACACTTTTGATTTTTATGTTAACCGCAGTATAACACATTATTGCTGATTGTTGTAGTCTCATTAGATTTCGGCATTAATAATGTAAGGCACTTAGGACATAAATGCTAAATAAAAATCTTAATTTAGGAAATCAGCAATAACAATTTTTGTACTCTAGAATATTCTGCGATTTTTTTCAATAAAATGGATTGCACTATTGTTATGATCTAAAGAATAAGACTGCATTCATAACTCAATACCCGATTTTCTGTGGGTTAACACACGAAAGCGTCCAACTTGCCTTGGACAGCGAGAGGGTTTGGCTTTGTGATTGGTGAATAATAAAGAGCTGCTAAGATTACACTTTTACACTGTTTAAACTTAATAATTTCGATAAGTTTTTACTTAAAATAGGTTTTAATCCAATTCAACTATACCTTTGTGTGTCTCAAATCGTAATCAACCATCGAATGTTTAATTTTTGTTTCTTTTTGTCTTGGAGCCACACACCAGTATTAGAATGTTTTAAGGAACAAATCGTATAGTTACTTTGCATTCACGATTGAATTTACATCTACTTTTTGAAGAAGTGCGTAAGTACCTAAGCTAAATTAATGAATGTATCCCCATTCTACACAATTAACATTGGGGAGACATTACTCAAGTGACCTCGCCTTCTATAAATCTTCACTGAGATCTGTCCTCCCATTTCACAAGGTTCTTTTCAAATTTTAAATAAACATCATTAGAATATTTTAATGTACCTATGCCATGACTTACAGTTAGCTTTCTGAAATACAATTCATCGTGTTGTTCAAAGTTCCTACCATTTTTTTAGAGTCCCACTCTCTAGGTATTGGAATTTTGAACTCCTATATTACAGTAGTTTTACTACTCAATCAGTAAAACAGCAGGACAAGATTGGATGTTCCTTGCAAGAGGATTTTGGAAGGGGAAAGAGGAGGCCTTCACCCAAACGGGATTCACGTCAAAGAAAGATGAAGAAACTAACAATACTAACACTAGATGTAAGAATAAAATTTAATAAACTAACAACACATCTAACAAACATTTGAATTGCAAAATATTTTGACGTGGAATTAATAAAGGCTTTTATACCTGTTCGACTCATTTATGCATATTCATCATTTTTCCGTATTAATGAGCGTATAACATAACTGTCCAGACTAATCGGTATAGGTTTTCTTCTCTTTGCAGTCTTGTCCTGCATAACTTGAACCTTTTAGGCAAATTATGCATTATTTGAATCTTACGATCGTAAGAGTCGAATAAGGGTTATAAGGAGAAGAAAAACTTGATACAAGTCCTGTACCAATCCGTCTGGCCAGTTCGTTATGTTATATGCTCATTAATGCGGATAAATAATTCGGCCATTGGAGAGCTATGCCTCGTCACAGATGAGTCGGGTAGACGACCGACGTGACACCAAGGCCTCATGAAAAGCCTATGTTGAGCAATTCTTTCGATGATTTCACCAATAGAGTGAGATTACTAGACACTCAAGTCATAAAAAGATTCATGAATTTTTTACTGCTATATTCTCAATACTTTTTAAAAATATGTCAAAATGAAAGGGTTTCGTTACAAAAACGGCAATACAATAGCTGCACGAATGTGGTTTAAGCGATCACCTCGCCGCATTCTACTGTGCTCAGTGTTGTGGGTTTTGAACCCACAACAAGGTTATGGATCCCCACAGATTATTGTTCTGTGTCTGGATGTTCTTTGTGTCCATTTCATGTATACTCCCTGCAACACAGGCATATTCGTAGTGCGGGTGATATCTAAAAAAATATAAAATGAAGCCAAACAACTAAGAGAACTCGGTAGTTATTTTAGTACTAAGAAGGTACTTAATAAGCTTAAATGGATGTGAATCAATAAACATTATATTAGAACATAGACTTTGGTCAATAGTCTAACAGAGCCAAACGGCCTTATAGAGTTGTTATTAATCATGAATTTAATAACTACGCCATGAGAATGTCCAGCGGTCGATCCAAGGAGAGTTATAAGGATCATCATGCTTAGCCTATATTACAGAATATTACTATAGTTTATTAATTTCTTATGCTGAGAGCTTTACTTCAGTACTAAAAACCGGCTTCAGTTTAAGAAGCAATCTTTTTAGTATCGTCTCATAAAATCAGGTGAATAAATATAAACCAATACAATGCCATAAGTAGTACATATACCTAATAAATATCTGAGATCAATATAAAAATATAGGTAATAATATCTACTCATTTATTTGATGATTAGAGAGTTAATTATGTGATCACATCGTGCGGCGGTCATCTCGTCGCTCAAGTCATGGGCACATTACATTAATGACATAGAATGGTCTTGCTACGTTGCTCATGTCAGCTATAATGTAAGTAATAATGAGACTACGAAATATATATAATTATATATAAGTAGATATAGCTATATGTTTGATTAACTGATCATATTGGTGGTGGACAAATCCTCGAATACAAAGGCAAAAACCACACAGTAACAAATAATTTTAAAGTATATGAAAACGGTGAAGTATTTTTAACGATTTAAGTCATAAAAACAGCTATCTCAGCTTTAAAAATTAGTAATTTAATCGTGAATAAGACCCGCTATATAACAAAAACTATATGTAAAAGTCGTGAAAGTCCAAAAACAGTTATCTTGCTATCGATCCATCTCCTTAGTTTTGTCCTTCATTATGCAGAAGACATCATTGGCTTAGCTTTTCTACATTTATTTCACTTAGAAAGTTGGCAGGTGGAGCGTTTCTTTGAAATGGATCAGACAAATTTATTAACCCCATGCTATGGGGTTCTAATAACCCTGTTGGCGATTTGGAAATAAAGTTGTCCGCGGTAAAAGCTGTAGTTACGTTCCTAGCAATTTTCAAAAGAGTTGACAAGGCTACGGTCGTTTAGTTCTTACCAATCTACTCGTTACCACAATAAGTTGATTAAAATATTTTGAATAGTCGAGCTATCCTATGTAGCTATTATCATGACTAAGTACTGATAATACGTCTAGTTTCACATCACTATTACACAAAACTATCTTAACTCTATTTATGTTAAGATTCAATTTTAGATGCACAGTCCTATTGAGCTATAGGTTCTTGAAATAGAATCTTATTTTTTTATTAACAAAGCAATAGAAAAAATATATTTTTGTGTTATAAAGAGTAAGAGTAATATGTATAGAGTTCAGAACAATATACATAGACAAATTCAAACACAAAACTATTAACACTGATCAGGAATCAAATCAAACTACTCCCAACGTGGTATAGAAATATACTACTAACACTGCACGACAGAGGTCGTCATCGTTTGATGAGACTACCTTTTGTTGTGATGTATTCACAACATTAAAACTTTTCAATTGCTTTTAAACAAAGGAATAACGAAGTTATAATTATTGATAATTATTAATGTATGCCAACACCAAGTCACCATATTCAAGCAACAGCAACACCTGTTCGGTTTATTATAGAGCCGACTGAGAAGCGGTCTCGGGAGAAATTCAATGGTATTGTTGAATTTTCGCAAATGGCCCGCGCAACTCACGTTGGCGCACATACCTTGACAGCTAGGGGATCTGGGACACTATTACTGTCTCATGAATACATACTAAACATATAGGTACGTATGTTTAGCCTGTATTTTACTGGTAAACTAAATAGGTAACTTTGGTATTTCCCGATTATTTGATAGGTTATGTAGTAATGTGTCGAGATAAGCAAAACGTAGTGAAGAAATTTTACAGTATGGAAGTTAACGCATATATAAAAACTTTTTATAAAAAAAAACAGACTTCCAAAAAAACATCCAACGAAAAGTCTCTGCCAAAAAAAAACTCAAAAGCGTAAAATAAACTGGTTCTTAATAAATTGCGTATACCTAATTCTTTATTCATTTAAATAGTAGTATTATAATGTGTGCTAGGTACCTAAAATCTGTTTGAAGTCGGTGCCAAGTGACTATTGCTTAGACTTTTGTAATTGTTCGTTTGTATTTTTTTTGGCTTAGCACCGACTTCAAACAGATTTTAGGTACCTAGCACACATTATAATACTACTATTTAAATGAATAAAGAATTAGGTATACGCAATTTATGAAGAACCAGTTTATTTTACGCTTTTGAGTTTTTTTTTGGCAGAGACTTTTCGTTGGATGTTTTTTTGGAAGTCGGTTTTTTTTTATAAAAAGTTTTTATTTTTCAGTTTTTAGTGCAATCAATCGTAGGTCAGTAGTAAGTTGATCTATTTCATCAAATTTCATCATCAAGAATACAAATTAAGGTCTATACGTACGTATAATATTAAAATCATCCTCTAATCCCTAACTGTTGAAGAGTTTAACCTTCTATCATCAGCTCACTTAAATAACTTGAAAGTATACGACTGAAGGTCTTTACATACGTATGAAATTGAAAGAATTATCCTCCAACTCCTAACCGTTGAGGAGTTGTACCTTCCACCTTCCATCATCAGCTTACCTAAATAATTTGAAAGAATACGACTAAAGGTAACATATATACATATGATATTTAAAGATTTATCCTCCAACTCCTAACCGTTAAGGAGTTGTACCTTACATCATCAGCTCATCATCATAAAATGTTGACTACCAGACGCAAATACCGGTGTACCTTCAGAAAATAAACGAAAAACATAGTATGTGCCTATAAAAAATGAGGGTTTCCCTCGATTTCCCTGGGATCCCATCATCAGATCCTGATATGCTGGCAATGGGACCACCTCGGAAGCATACCCTTTCGAATACAAAAAAAATTTCAAAATCGGTCCACAACTGACGGAGTAATCGGTGAACATACATAAAAAAAAAAATACATACAGTGGAACATTGAACCTCCTCCTTTTTTGGAAGTCGGTTAAAAAGTAGAGGACTGTCAAAGAGAAGATGGATGGACTGTGTGAAAAAGGACATATCTTTGAAGGGAGTAAGCAGTGAGCTGGAAAGTGATAGAGAAGAATGGAATAATAAAACTCATTGCATCCTCCTCAAATAAATTTGGGAAAAGGGTAGGAAGATGATTATTTGGTAGGTCATGCAATTTTAACTAATTTATTGATACTATAAAAACAGGAATAGATAAGACCGATACAACGATCCTTATCTCAAGAAATTCAAAAAAAGCTAAAGCAACGTACCAAATCGTAACAAATTCAAAACAAAAAATCGGTCACGTCTTCAGGATCCTCAAATTTGGGAAAATAAAAAGGATGTACAGTTTCTGTGTTCGTATGCCACCTCAAGTCAAGGGATAAATTCAATTAACATTTTGGATAATACTCAATATTTGATTCAGATAAAAATTCAAAAGACCTTAGTCATTATCTTAAAGTTTTTATAATTTTGAAATTATAAAAACTTTAAGTTTTTGACGTCTGGTCGTCTCACTCTATAAAAAGAAAAAAATCCTTAAATATTTTTTCTAAAAAATTCTCACAAAGATAAAAAAAATGAATTTGAATCCCAAAAAATTTTAAGATAAATAAACTATTAACCGTGCACAGACTGTTTATAAAATAAATAACTTTACTTTTCTGTAAAACATGCAATCTAAATGTCGATTGTAAACCCTAGTAAAAGAATTACGTTCATTTTACAAAAGACTTTACGGCCGCAGAGCATTTATAATTCAGAGTTAAATTTAAAACTCATGGGCCCAGAAAGTTCTTTCACCCAAAGAGAACTACAGCCAAATAGCGAACATTATTATACTCTTAGAGGTTTTTTGTAAAGGAAAAATTTAATAACATTTCTAATATGATATGTATTAATAAGGTAAGGTAGAATTTATTTTACACCATAATAAAAAATATATAAAATTACAAATTGCTGAACTATATTTTGTTGTTTTCTTAATATTAAACTATATGCAGCAAATAAGCAATAGTCATTATGCGTCTAATCTCAAACGTAATATTTCTAAAAAGAGCATAAATCTTAACGAACACAGAACTAGATGTAGCCCATGGTAGTTCACATCTGTAGAACATACTTAATTCTAACCCATTATTCCACATCAATCTCTGTAATAAGAAATTCAACCATAACATATGTGTCTGACCTTTCATGATACGATATTCCGATTTGTGTTCAACCCCCTGAATTTTTGTTACTCATCCACTAACCTGACCGGGCCTGTCCACTTAACTTGAATAATGATGTGCGGGGAAAAAGGATCGGTGAGGCGAACCGGGAAAATGCGAACCTCCGTACCCCGTACAATCCACCGACCGAATAACCGACCGAATGAAGAAACTAATGTACAACTTACCGTTTAATCTTTTTCAAATCATGGATTCGATGTAACATGTATTTTGCTACTTAATGGCATATGTCTTAGATCGCGATCAAATTAAAGTATTATCGTGTTTTTTCAACAAGACGCGACGATCGATCTTTCTGCATCTATCTATAAAATAAATTTAATAACAAATATAGTGGTACAGACTTGCCTGCGCAAAAAAAAGAGTGATTTCAATAAATTAAAAATTTGTCATCGTTTTTCGTTTCGATAGACAAGCTAACATAGGTGTGTTCGTTCACTAATAAAATTTAAAAAGACGGTAGCATTCAGGTGGGTGTAAGTTAATCTTCGCCGGCTCTTAGACCAAAATAAAAAATTAAATCTCCTGCAAGTAAAAAATGCTACTTTTTAATTTAATAAAAAAAGTACTCCGTGTGCCTTTTCGCACTTCGCTGTCATAGCTATCAAACGCTAGCAAGGAGCGATGTTTGAAGGAGTTATAATATTTTCATTCCCTCAAGAATACTTCTAAAGAGAACAATATGTCGAAGCTTTTGTTTACGCGTTCCTGTTTTCGTGTCGACTTACCTAATTAAAAATGAAATCTCATGTGACGTAAAATTCGGATGAGGCCTAATAATAAAATGTAAGCAGAAGGCGCCGATGTAGTTCCGGTGCGTAACTCCGTGGAAAGAGAACGGCTTTCTTTACGAGCTATTCCGTTGAGCCAATATTTCTCCGCGACAGTGCGCGGCATCATAAAATAAAACGAAAAATTCCAACACTGCCTCGAGCCGCCATGAAATCATAAGAGCCAGGATTTTATGCCCTATCGGCCGACATGCTTCGTCAGGTGATTAGGATCATAAATAATACACATATGATTCAGGCTTTAATACTGCTCTTTCAATACCCGACAATAGGAATTTTACGAAATAGTTATTGAATCGTTCTTAAATTTTGTACTTTTCTTTCAGACTTAACTTAAGTCTTTATTTTGAAAACCTAGACAGAGGCGTTTGAAAATGTCCATAATGTAACGACTAAAATTATAGACCCTCATGTAGTTCATCACGTTATATTTAGCCTGGATGGGAATAAATCCGATGACCTCCGATTTAGCAGTCTAGATCGCTAATGACTAGACCATACCGGTCAGCCAGTCTTACTTATTTTCGTGTATTTTTCGTTTTACAAATAAAACCTGCACTGAAAGCCATGAAATGAAATGCATGACACAGGACATATTCGTAGAGCAGGAGTTGTCTTTTTTAGAAGATAAAACAAGCTAGTTTTATAAAGCTAGAACACGTATTTAAATAAAGTCTATATTAAATCTAATGTCACTCGATGAGAACTTCCTTTTTATTTTTTAAAGACAATTCCCGCAATTGGAATATACATCCTGTGTCGCGGGGGACTTTACAAATATACATAAAATGAACATAAAGATCACTCAGACTTAGAACAGCAATTTTTGGATCACACAAAGATTTGTGCCATGTGTAATTACTAATTTGAACTCATAATACTTGGCGCCGTAGAAAGTGGCGTGGCGACCGCTTAAACCACTAGGCCAACTGTGCATTTAAATATACATATAGATTGTTTGAAAATATAAAGAACTTACTAATACACACATTTTAATTCGGCTGCATACAACTACGAGTAAGTCGCCTTGTCAGTCGCAAAGAGAACCTTTCTAAAATATTCGATATTTCCGTTTTTAAGGAAGCATAAATTGTTTATTCTGATATGTAAGTACGTGAATAATGGGCGTGTGGAGTGCACTTATAATGTAGCTCACCAGTCTTATACGACAACCACTTGACAAAATACTCTGCCAATTGTGTCGGAGTACCGCCCTCAATTGTTCCACATGAAAAATGGCCTATTCGGATTGTTCCCGAACAAATGCGTGCCTTGCGGGTCATTACGCTTTGTTTTAGGTATAAGTACGACAAAAAATTCACTGTGAAAAGCTAAAATTTTCGTTTCCGCCCTCTTGAGTTGTGAGCAAGCACTGTTTAAACTAAGGCCAATTGTTTTGTATGTAAAAAGTATTTTTACGAAAGAACAAACAAGCCTTGCTTTTATTTTAAAGACAATGGGAAACTTTCATATACCTTCCAATTATTACAAATGTAGAGGTAGATTTTCGTTGTTAGCACTGAATACGTGAGCTACATCACATAGCTATACCTACTTATATTAAAAAGTATTAGATTTATGGAATAAATATGATGTGGATTTCTTAACGACACTGATATTTGTATACTATTATAATATTCTGATACGAGTATATTATGTTTTATTGAACGCAACGGTGGTACCATGATAAGGACACTAAGATCTGATGATGGCATCCAAGAGAAATCGAGTCGAACCTTGAAGTCGGTTTTTGTTAAAATTTTATATTCACAAGGTTGCAGAGCCACGCTGGTTTCAACACGAACGGGCCAGTTCGTTCGGGGCGGTACTCCCTCGCACAGAAGGTCCTGCAGAAGCATCACTAGCCGCCATGGTGGGGGTCACCGTGCTGCATTGTCTGTATTCGCCATGAGTATGGTGACCACCACTCTTGCATTCTGCTTATGCTTTCCATCAGGCAGAGTAGAGTCATTTTGACAGGGCCATACATTAAAAAAGAAGACAGTCATACAATTGTGTTCAAATGTCAACAAATAAAATACAATAATAAACCAAAACAATAAAATTCAGAAATTAAAACTAATAAATTATATGTCAAATAATCGAAAATAACTAAATTAGAGAAAATAAAACTCATAAAAATGTTAATACAAGATAAAGTCTGATAAACATATTTAACTTCAAAGCTTACAATTATGTACTGAATAATAATTACTTATGTGTTAATAGAAAGGTTTTCAGATTTCTTTTAAATGCATTTGTTTTATAAATAAGAGCTTTGAGGTCCGTCGGTAAACAAATTATTGAACACAGTGTTTGACTATTTCCAATTTTGGAGCTATTCACTGTTTTCAATTTTTATTCGTGTATACCGTAACCATCCTTTAAAAATATTTAAAGGAATCCTATATTATCAAATTGAGACCCTTTGATTAAGTTTTTACAGAACCATTTGATATAATTGTCGCCACATGTCTCTATTCTCATGAAAAAACAGAACAAAGACAAAAATATAATGCAAGTTACGCATAGACTTATAATGTTCTAATACATCTCATAAATAGTTCATCACTCACAGATTTTATTTTCTACACTGTATCAAACTGTTCAACTATGCATGTGCTTTTGTTACTTTACTGTTGTTTTTGTTAATTTTAATCACATTTTTATGAAGTAGTAATTTAAAAAAGAAATACTTTTACTTCGTACCGCTATATAAGGGTACTTTTCCTATCAAGTTATTTTAGTGAGATAGTCTACCTTTTATGGGATATGAATGACTACCTCAATTTGACACGGCATCGATGTAAAAAATGACCCGCTGTCCACTACGCTAGGGTGCGGTAAAAAATTATCACTTCAGCAATCATTTCATTACACTACTGTCTTCATATATTTGGAACTATTACTTTGTAAATATATTATTTAATTAGAGAGCCAGATTTAACTAAGGGTATGCAACTACCACCTTCTTAGGCAAAGTTATACTCTCCAATCCATCCTTATTAGCAGAATTGTTTTCCTCCTGTTACCGTTGTTGACATCAAGGGTACCTCTCTTTCTTAATGCACTCCAATTTTCTCATTGTTAGTCTCTGAAGTGGGCGTTTAATGGCAATAGGCTAGCTCCTATTCCATAAGTTTGACGGGTTTAACCAAGTTCCAGTTTGGTTTCCAAAACGACTCCGACCATCTATTTTAGGTGACAGGTGTTATTCTATGTACGAATGTATTGCTGTAGGAATTCTCAATGATACTCTAATATCACTCACTCAAATCAAAATTAAAAAATAAACCTCTTTCCCTAGACTTTTCAACAACCAGCCGTCTTAATATTGAAAGAGTAATATTTAAAAAAAGGAATGTCGCAAATAGAAATCATAACAAAAATTTTACAGCTCTCCGAGCGATTGGAGTAGGAATACGAAAGATTGTTTCAGTACCGGAGCAGGATTGAGGCGATAATAACAATGTCGTCACTTCCTCAATCTAACTTCTTCAATATTTCCCGTCGAACCGATTCGCTATAAATTTTTATCCGTCTGGAATATTTTTATTCGGCATCCTTGCAGTCGATAAGTTATAAAAATATAATTTTATGACAGTGATGAGCTGTAAATTAGCGATTGAAATTTCTATCTCATCTTCAGTTAACTACGAGACGTTATTTGTGAAATGGATATCTATTAATATGAGTATTTTATTTAACTTAAGGTGGGTAACCTCTTAAAATAGTGATATAACTGTGCTTACATTAGTTTTTATTCCAGCGTAAAACAAAACTTGTTATCAGAAAATTCTGGGTATGAGTACAGACTCTATTAAGGTAGAGAGGTTAACGATTTTTTTTCTTAAAAATATATTTCGTCGGCAATATGTAGGGATATTTTATGTGCATTTCTTGTACATCTTTCGGGTACATATATTACATATGTCGGAGAGTGGGCAAGATCTAGCGGTGGTCGATCCATAATTTTATAATTCGGGTTGTCAGAATGCAGAAGAACGCACAGGCAGATAGAACACAGTTGATTCACAATTCACTTTTACAAAATATAACGCGAATCACTTGATATAACGTGATTAGGTTTACAGCGAAACGTGGTGATCTCGGCGGAAGGTGCATGTTATCGTGAGCGGCGCAACGGCAGGAACTTCAAAATATGAGCACACTTGTGTTGTCCAACGTCCTATTATTCAGTTGTATCGTAAGTTCACACAAAATTACATACGATTGGTAAGATAAAGTTAGGTTAAGAGCCAATAGGTTAGTACGGGTGCACCTCGTGCGATAGCTCTCTTTTATACCGGCCGCTCGCCATTACTAGTAGTGACACCTATCACTGTATTGGGTGTTATCCGCTCTTATTTATTAAAATAAGAGCGGATATGTAAGCAATATTAAATGTTATTAAACATTTAATATTGCTTACAGAATCGACTTAAACTAAACCACAAGTATTAAATCAAGCTATGATTAAACTAAGACGTAATAATCATGTCGTTGTTAACAAATAATCAGTGCGCCGTCATTTACCAAACTGCCATGTTTCTCGATGCACAGTTTGACGTTTCGAATAATCGAATGAACTACATAGGTACAAGTAATTTTTTTACAAAAACCGACTTCAAGGTTAGACTGATTTTTTTATGGATGCCATCATCAGATCTTAATTTTCTTATCATGGTGCCACCGGTGGGATATCTCCTTTCCATTAAAAAAAGAATCATTAAAATCGGTTCATAAACGACGAAGTTATCCTCGAACACACATAAAAAAAAACTTATAAACGGTCAAATTGAGAACCTCCTCCTTTTTTGAAGTCGGTTAAAACGTAATCTAAATTAAACTTAAAAACTACTCGTTCTCCGACATATATATAAATGTATATTATAAAGATATTGTAAAATAATAAATATAAAAATTACAATCTAATTGCTAATTTAAGTATGCCTTACTTAAAGCACTAAGTAAAGACTTTTATTAAATTCCACCACCAGGCTAAAATAACACATGAACGATTATAATATAATAATTGTTTATTAAATGGCAACTCGGCCCAATGTGTTAGTAACAATTTACTTAAGGCTAAGATTAGTAACATAAAAATAAAGATTACATACTTATTTTAACTTGGCCTCACTAGGACTGTCATTGCATGACGTAACCAGGGTGCCTCAAGTCTATTGCTTAGCATCCTTAGGATACCATTGGAACTAGACCACATTCCTGTAAGCAGCGAGTTGGTTTTTTTGCGGATAATTGTATAAAAGTCGTTTGTTCGCACTGTAGCGAACATGCCAGATGCGCTACAGAAACGTGGTAGTCCCAACAACATCCTAAAGCAATTGTTGTATTATACCTTGAGTGTCTCCAGCGATTGCTTGGTATATCTAGTCCACAAATTGCTCGTATACAGAGACTGACAATATGCCTTAAAGAGAGTGATTTTAACCTCACGACTACACTTAGCAAACCTGTGAACCAGCATGTTGCCCCTTACAGCTAGAGACCTTCGTTCTCGTTCAGTATCGGCATCGTCTCTAAGGTCTCCGGTAACGATGTGCCCAAGGTATTTAAATTGAGAAACTCTTTCGAGTCGTACCCCGTTCAGTCTAATAACTGTATCATACCTACCGGAGGCCTCAAAGACCATACAATCACTTTTCTTGACATTATAAACTAGTCCATGTTCGACCGCATATTGTTCACAAATGTGTAGCAACTCTCTAATCGAACTGACCGTTGGGCCCACTAGGACCATATCATCTGCATAGCTTATGTTGTTTACACACACATTATCTACCCAACAACCCACACGTATACTACTGAGCTCAACGATCAGCTCGTTCATATACAGATTAAACAGTTTAGAGGAGGTCAAACCACCCTGCCTTACCCCACATTCTAATCTGTAAGCATTGGACAGTACATCTCCCCAACGCACATGGTTAATTTGATTTTTGTATCTACTACCCTGTGAGTCACTGCGTACACCCCAAATCACTTTGTTTAACTTAGTGCCATTAAATGCTATGAAATATATTTAGCTTTAATTCCGCGAGACAAATATCCAGGTCTGAAAGCAAGGCACAAATCCCACCGTCATGCATACTCACATGCACATATGGGTATAGTGATAGTGAGAAATAATTAGCATGCCATGCAACCAAACCTATACTCGACAGGTGTTTCGCCCCTCCACGGGGCATCCTCAGGAGATGTTGACTCGTCGAGCGTTTGAGCTCGAGTGAGCTCGCGCCACCGCTGTCGGCCCTTTATATACCGTTTCGATGACGCTATAATAATAGTCGATACAATGTCATAAAGACATCTGTGTCGAACTACCTGCAATCATACTAAGAAGTGGTGATGGAATTAAGTTTGTTTGGTCATTCAACAGTGTATATGCATTATTATTGTTATGTTTTGATATTTCTAACTGTTCGAACACACTCAGCCGGAAACCCTTATCGCAAACATGCAGAATGTTATAGGTATTGTTGCCGCTCAAGGAGTGGCCAGTGTCTATTAAATGTTTTGCGAAATGTGATTTATCTGGATGGCCATTCCTGTGAGCGGCAACATGTTCCCTGTACCTAATTTCGAAACTACGGCCTGTCTGACCCACATAGACCCCGGTGCAATCATTGCATACTAATTTGTAAACTCCGGATTTTTTTGAATTCTCTAATTTATCTTTACCGTTACATAGTTTACGCAAGTTATGATCCGTTCCGATCCGTCGAGTGTGTTGGAACAGTTAGAAATATCAAAACATAACAATAATAATGCATATACACTGTTGAATGACCAAACAAACTTAATTCCATCACCACTTCTTAGTATGATTGCAGGTAGTTCGACACAGATGTCTTTATGACATTGTATCGACTATTATTATAGCGTCATCGAAACGGTATATAAAGGGCCGACAGCGGTGGCGCGAGCTCACTCGAGCTCAAACGCTCGACGAGTCAACATCTCCTGAGGATGCCCCGTGGAGGGGCGAAACACGTGTCGAGTACAGGTTTGGTTGCATGGCATGCTAATTATTTCTCACTATCACTATACCCATATGTGCATGTGAGTATGCATGACGGTGGGATTTGTGCCTTGCTTTCAGACCTGGATATTTGTCTCGCGGAATTAAAGCTAAATATATTTCATAGCATTTAATGTCATGGATTTCCGCAAAGTAACGCCTGATTCCATAACTTATCTTAGTGCCATTAGTATGATTCTTTGGTATGAATACCTGTAAATTACATTCTATAATCATAGGCAAGTGATCAGACCAGGAGACACCATAATCTATGCTCACGCTACTAACAGAGTGAAATGCCGCTTTCGTCACAATACAGTGGTCAAGCCATCGTCTACTTCTATTTATATCACTTATATATGTGTAATTTTCGAGGTTACTATGTAACATTTCCCAATCAGCTCATACCCATTGTCGATCCTGACTAAGATTACACAAGTCGAATTAAGAAATAATCAGGCGAACGAAATCATTTGCAAAAACTAGTCAGTTAAAATAAGACGTGATATAAAATACCCATCGTCCTCTCTAAGGTTAAGAAACTTTTACACAAATCTATCTTAGATCTCAAACCCTAAAACAACTCGGTATCGCTCCGTAATATCTTAGGCTTCACATGTAGGCTTCACCACGTCAAAGTTATCGGAGAAATGTAATGGTCATTAATTAATTAATACGAACCCTTTACGATGTGTCCCTGAAGAGCCATTACTTAATTAGTAGTACTCATGGGCTGGTCTCGGCTTTACCTTATGGTAAGATAAATAGCGCACTGTACTATGTTCGTAATTATATTTTAAAAGTGTACGGACCTAATTAGACCAACCCTTTGGAATGTCCTTTAAGAAGACATTGACTAAAATGTACCACTTGTTTACTTCGAATTGAATTAATACTGATAGTAAACGTATTAAATACAATGATTGACTTTGATCTTATTTGAAAATGCATATACGATTATTAGAATTTCCAACATTCCACCAAGTACACCACATAAATCTGTTGATGGAATTGTCATTTGTGTGTAATGTAAATGTAATAATATACATATTAAACAAGTTTCGACCCGCGACATTACCCAAGATTGTTGATGTACCTTGCTCATCCTACGAGAATACTACATTTTTCTGGATAAAAAGTAGCCTATGTACCAAATTATAACATACCTCTCTCCTAAATTTCATCTAGATCCGTTTAGCCATTTTAGCGTGAAAGGGTAACAAACATGAATCCTCACAAACTTTCGCATTGATAATATAGGATACTAATTTCACCACGAACCTTTTCGTGTTTCATACCACAGCAAAAAGATAAAAATTAATAAAGTAGTGTTGTAGCTCGATCGATCTCCGTTGAACGAGCCCCCGGAGAATAAAAACTAGTTTAAAGGCTTAAGTGGAACTTTACACCTAAGCGAAGTATTTATTTTTAAACTTCAGTGTATAACAGGTAACATATGACCTAGCTTTACGCCCATATTCCCCTCACAGGAAAGAACGTGGCGCTGGCATTATTCAAAGCCAGACTTTACTAATGCATTTTATGGTCGTGAACAATATTTACGAGGCCCAGGTGAACGAAAAAAGTAGGTAAGCACCTCATTGGGGCTGATTTTAATATTAGTTTAACGTAATATTTATACAACCGTACAATTCGTATTCTTAGCTGGTAAAACAAAGTATAACTTCTAGAATGTGTACTTTGTTTTACCAGTTAGAATGTACAATAGTTGTAAATAGATATTATTTAATAATTATATCTAATATATCTAATTTATAATTAATACATAATGAAGCAATATGTATGGTAAGATATAAAAAAAGTAGTCAGGATCGCTTGTTCAACAGTGCCTTTAAATTAACTTTCTAAACCAAGACCGTCGAACAACACATTATATATAATCTGAATTTCGGAAACGGCTCGAACGATTTTCATGAAATTTAGTATGCAGGGGGTTTCGGGAGCGATAAATCGATCTAGTTAAGATTCTTTTTTAGGAAATTTACCAAAAAAATACCGAGCAAGACTCGGTCTTACACCTTTAACTATTCAAATTTAAGTATTTTAAAACAATTTAGTCTTTTTTTCCAGAAAACCATTTCTTCTTTTTCAGCCTATTTGCCGTCCACTGCTGCACGAAGCCTCCCCCAAAGAACGCCAAACATCCCGGTCTTGGGCAGTCCGCATCCATCCATTGCCTGAAAGAAACATAATAGGACGCTCTTCATGTAGGTACGCACATTTTGTGTACGTGGATTAACTATGTTATATAATTTAGAGCAAAAAATAAGTAAATAGTTTTACAAAAACTAAAAAACACGCTTACAGAAGTCGGTTACAGGCAAATAAACAAACATACAAGTAAAGCTATACTCTTTGCTCTGTAGCATGGCGCGGGTGACAGTTTCAGTAACATTTCATTTCACTCTTGAAAGCTGCCGCGATTTACAAATTATGACTTAGTATTTCAGCTGTACCACATTCGCAATATATTAAATCACTAGCTGTGCCCGCGACTTCGTCCGCGTGTAATAGTGACTTTGGGTAGCAGTTTTAATTATTGAGGATAATATTATTTTAAAAATAAGACACACAAGTTTCACTGTTAAAAACACATTTAAGTATTTCTATAAGTACATAAAATAAAAAGTATTTTACATGAGCTTATTTCGACATTTGACATGGCCAAGGCTTTCAACCGGGTCTGGCACCGTTCGCTTCTCTCTAAGCTCTAAGCATTCGGTCTGCCTCCTAGACTCTGTCACTGGATTGACGCTTTTCTTCATCAGCGCCTTTGCATTAGGGTTCTTTGCGACGGCGCAGCCTCTGTTTTTCTGGAGGTAAACGCTAGCGTACCTCAGGGTTCAGTCCTGTCGCCCAAGATGTTTCTTCTGCATGTCAATGACATATTAGCCCTCGGCAATATACATTGCTATGCAGACGATAGCACAGTGCTTGGGCGATATTATGGATACCCTTCTCGATCGGTTGCAGCGGCGAGCAGTCCGCATGATCAACAGTCCTGATACCACCGAGTCCCTTGGGCCTCTGCAGTTGCGGAGTGACATCGCCTCTATGGCAGTCCTCTACCGCTTTACCATGGAGAGTGTTCTGAAGAGTTCTTCCAACTGATCCCACCTTCTCCCTTTCTCTACAGAACAACACGTGCTGGCCTTGGAAGTCACCGCCTCAGTCTTAGAAATACGCTCTCGAACCTAACGGTTTGGTTCTGCATTGTCTGGGTTCGCAGCGAGTACGGTTGTTTCCACTTGGATTGGAGTTGACACTCCGGTTGGATTCTGCTTGAGTTTTCCCTCAGGCTAAGCAGATTCTCATTTTTTTCAATTTTATTAACTACGTTTTTTGATTTGCTATCTTTTGCCAAAATATAGAGATTTAGCGGATTTGATACACGTGATTATGCTGCCCATGGGAAAAACATGTTTTTTTCTAAATTAACTGCAACTTTACGCGTCTGTCTTTGGGCTTTGATAAATGTTATTGCAAATTTTGTTTTCAGTGGAAACTACATTCTTTTAAATTGAAATTGCAAAAAAGTTTGAATTATTGGAATACGTGTAATTAAAATATTTTCTCCTTTTGCCATTCCATGCATCATGATTGTAGCTTTTACAATGTTGTACCCCAGATGTGTATTTTGTAGCTGTGTACCATTATATAGCTTTGGCGCTCAAGATTTCTCATTAATAGGACTGGAACATTAAATTTCAGTCTCAACTTATGGTAAGGCGCTCCTGATAATTCTAAAGAGTTGAGAAACTCTATGCATAAGCTATGATATGACTGGTTCAGTGTCCCTTGTATTTCCTGAGAGGTATTCGATAACATCTTCCTCCACGTCTGACATGATCCGTTCGTTTATTTGATAACTGTCTAATTAGTCGGCGGATCAGAATAGATATTATTTTTAGATCATCTGTGCCATCATATACCAGAACTCACGTCTCAGTGTAATCATGTCGTTACTGTCAGTTGGCATACAATCTTCTTCGATTTTTAGAAGAGCATTTGCATATTGAAACTGCTCATAAATAATTGTGAAGTTGTACTCGCATAATTGTAATAAGACAAAACTTTTTAACATGTACCCATAGTACATATGTTTCATACAGGCATTTATTTCATCTTGCGGCGTACCCCTTTTCCTTTTTTTTTGTGCATAAATCCCCCCGGATCCTTTTCTGTCGGATTTTTTCACGAAGAACATTAACTGAATAAACAAAAAATTATGTAAACAAATCTAATCGCAGTGAATAATAACGAATTTGTAGTGGCAAAATTCAACATCCGCATGCGGCACAGTCGTCTGCCCTCACGTGTCTGCCCGTTCGGGCAAGCACACTTAGGCATATTGTGATAGCTCAGTAAATGTTACATCAGAATAGCTCTAATATTTTGTCTCCTGTCGCAAACTTATGAAGCATGTATAGATTTTCACAAACTTTGCATATTGCCATACAAACTTTCATCCCCTATTGCTATTTAACCCCCTTGATGGTAATTTTTTTACTAAATTTAAATCACATGTTTATTTATATTGTGTCATTGTTTATATCTAATCAACAGCCTAAAAAAGAAATTTTAATATTTTCGCTTAAAAGGACGATACTTCTGTAGAGAGTTTTTGAATTTTATAAATACTGTTTAGTAATATGGCTTATTTATTTTTACTAATATCATGAACATACATACAAATCGGATTCATGAATGTATGTATTAATTTAAGTCTTCGTTGAAAAAGTGAAATATTTTTAATGAATGTGACAGCCGTGTTTGGTCGTTGCCAAGACGCCCGACGTAGGTAATGCGCAGGCGTGTGGCGAGTGAACCCCCAGAACAACCTTTCATCCCCCTTTTAAAGCCCTTACAACCCCTTTTTCGCATTAAAAAGTAGCCTATGTCCTTTCTCAGGCTCTAGACTATCTGTATACCAAATTTCATTCAAATCGGTGCAGCCGTTTGGCCGTAAAATCAAGACAGACAGAGTTACTTTTGCATTTATAATATAAATAAAGTATGTATAGCTGACCCACGCAATGTCGTTTGCGTCTTCTATTGCCCGTAGCGTAATAATTTTCCCCCATTCTTCATTGGTGCTCCGCTCCTATTGGTCTAAGCGTGATGATATATAGCCTATAGCCTTCCTCGATAAATGGGTTATCTAAGACTGGAAGAATTTTTCAAATTGGACCAGTAGTTCCTGAGATAAGCGCGTTCAAACAAACAAACTCTTCAGCTTTATATATTAGTATAGATGTATTTATTATGCTCTTCTAAGATCTAATACTCATACTCAACAACACATTTATTTGGATAAAGATTAATATTAGTTATTATGTTGATAAAAACTCTTATGCAAATAACTCATTATTAGGTACCAACTCTCAGCGTCTTATTATACTCGTGATAACTTCTAAACGAAATAAACGATTGGGATGCAACAAAAAGTATTTTACTTCTACATAAATACCCTTGATAACACAATGCTTAATTTGGATAAGGATTAATATTACGATACACATTTAACGTAGTTTCTTTCTTCAGACGATTTAATAAATTTTTTGAACACAAAAGCGGTTATTGTAACTAAACCATGATAGTTAGATATATGCTCTCGAGGACTTTTTTGTAAATCTTAATGAGACCTACAAACCCGTAATACATTATTTTGTTCTATTGTCAATAGTTATTGCAGCGCACGCAAAAATAGGTTTTCGAGTTCACACCTTGGGTTACGAAATAGCAATTTTCTTACGGATCCCTAATTTTTTTGAAAATAAAATATAGCCTATAGCCTTCCTCGATAAATGGACTATCCAACACTGAAAAAATTTTTCAAATCGGACCAGTACGTCCTGAGATTAGCGCGTTCAAACAAACAAACAAACTCTGCAGCTTTATAATATTAGTATAGATTAATAACTGTATTAAATTAAATCAACCAGAATGTTGTTTAAACGTCCGTACAGGCAACTGTCACCCGCACCATGCTACAGCGCAAAGAGTATAATAAAAGCGTGTTAATTAGGTACATTTATAATAAATGGTTATGTGCATGTGTTGAATAAGTTGTTCACAATATCAGTTTAAGATGGTTAATTTATTAGACAGTAATATTGTACTTTTAAGTAAAATAAACAAAAAAATATTACGGTTAAATCACGAAAATACAAAAAAAAACGCGCAGATTTAAAGTTATTTATTTTTATCACAGCATCGTAATTGCTTGTTATCTTTCTTTTAGCACCCAAGACTTAAGAAGCCATTCTATAATCCCAGTATTAAGAGTTATACGTGGCAAGGGATTAGAAACGTGTTTTCCTCTATTTTCGGGGCAAGCCGTCGCGTCCCGCTATCCCCAAGGATTTCATTCCGAAAAACCTCCATAAATATTTCTTACAGTATTTGTATCTCCCTTGGAGTATCGTTAGCACGATGTTTCCTTTTTTCTTTAGGACCGAGTAAACATCTGGTCTCGTAAATTTTTTGGACTTAACTAACTTCTAAGGATCGTAGGTATTTGTTGAGTATAATATTTAAAGCTTTATTAAACAAACAGAAAACTACACACATCAAAAGTGTCTAGGGATCAAGCATTTTTATGCGGATTTCTTGAGATTGAGATGTGGCTTTGGCCCTGGCCTGCTCAGTCGCCAGACTTGAACCCGATTGAGCATGCATGGGATATGCTACAGAGAAGAGCTCTGCCGAATATGGAGGGTATCCAGTCGCAAGAAGACCTTTTTTTGTTGTTGCAACGAACATGGGCGGCCATTCCACAGCGTGATTTGAATGAACTCATTTTGAGTATGCCAAACCGATTCTTGTGTTGTTAGTGTTCGTGGTAGAAACACGGATTATTAATTGTTTAAGTTACCTAATAAAATTTTAAAGAAAACTGTTATTTCAGTCTTTTTTTCGAACTTTAATGTTAGTGGTTCAAATGTCAAAAATCCCTTTATTAGGAAAATGGCAAATTTCTTTATTAATGCAAAGGTGACTTGGTTTATCGTTACTGTGACAAACGAAAACACTTTATTTGATGAATCCTTAAAGAAAATTTTAATTAATATCAATCAGGAGAAAAGTTATTGCAAAATATATGTTGATCCCTAGACACATATGTTGATCCCTAGACACTTTTGATGTGTGTAATTTATCTACATACGGAAAAATCGTATGTAGATCGTGTTTTTTTTATTTATTCATTTATAGATACTTTCTGCATTCCAATTGCACGAAGCGACTTAATGCCGCATGGCATTTTCCACCAATCAACCTTGAGGTTGTTCAGTAAGGGACAAGGCAGGTGCATATATATGATAGGAGTAAGAGAGAAATAAAATCAGTAACTTATAGATAACTAGTTGTTGCCTGCGGCTCCGCCCGCGTATATGTCGGTTATCGCGGCAAATAGTAGCATATGTGTTATTCTGATGTATAAGCTATATTACTGTAAAGTTTCATCCAAATCCGTTCAACAATTTTGCGTAGAGGAGTAACAAACATCCATCCATCCATCCATCCATCCATCCATCCATCCATACTTACAAACTTTCGCGTTTATAATATTAGTATAGAAGTATAGATAATAATGCTATTTAAAATACATAGACATAAATTAATCCATACTAATATTATAAATTAGAAAGTCACTCTGTCTGTCTGTCTCTCACGCTTTCACCGATAAACCGTTACACTGATTTTAACGAAATTTGGCATGGAGATACTTTGATTGTTTAGGAAGGACATAGACTACTTTGTACCGCGATAACCGAGATATACGCGGGCGGAGCCGCGGCCAAAACCTAGTATTTATAAAATATACATACATACAATATACATTATATAAAACACGAATACAATAACAGCTGAGGTGATGAGGACATGAGTATATGCCTGTCTGCTGTTTCTTGAAATATTCTCGAAATTTGACTTAAAACTTGGTACAATTTGTTGACATCCTGATCTCAACTGGAAGCGCATTCCATAGGAAAAAAGATTGTACAGAAAAAGAAGAATAAACAAGAGATGAGGTGCGTCTAAATATAGGCAAAATTATGTAAATTATATAGTGTGAATTCATATCCTTTATTGTCATTTACTATTTTCGTTTTTCGTTCTTTATTTTCATTGTGGTTAATTTAATATTTTCACACCACTATATTACAGTACATGCTATGTCCACCATAACTGTCATGATTTTTTATGTATGGGCCTGCCAAAATGACTCTACTCTGCCTGATGGAAAGCAGGAATTCAAGAGTGGTGGTCACCATACTTATTGCGAATGCAGACAATGCTACAATGTAGCACGGTAACCCACACTATGGCGGCCTAGTGATGCTTATGCATCATTGGGCCTCCGGTCTCGCACTCACCAACTAAACACGACAGCACGAGCGCTGTCATTTTACGTTGATCTTCTGTGCGAGGGTAGTACCACCCCGGTCGAGCCGGCCCGTTCGTGCTGAAATGCTATGATATGTGTATAAAAAAAGCATATAAAAAATATTGTTAAATGTAAATAAATAAGACTATTAAGTATGACATAGATGATGTGGTAATACTTATTAATAAGTGGTTGTTGTTGTACCTTTATAACAACAATCGCATATTAATGAAATGTGAAGTTCGGAATACTTAAATCTGGGCTCCGACAACTTCGACGCGGTTTTGTTGCTAACCCGTGGTATCACTACTGTTGAGGCAGTCCATTTGATGGAAGTCCTCATGGATTAGATGTTCAGTTTTCCCGCGGCTTATCTTAAAAACTAATACAATAATTCTTTTCACGCAATTTTTTTAGTTGATTGTATTGAAAAATTGTGTTCTAGAACTTTTTATTTCTGAGACTGTAAAGTAAGCAAATCCACGAACTGCAAGGTGGAAATTAAAGCAATGTTGAGGTTGAAAAGTTTTTTATTATTTAATAATCAATTATCTTCGTTGTAATAGGAAATTAATGTTACCACCCGTACAATGACATATAATTTCGCGCCAAATAATTGATGAAACACACGTGCCATAGTTATATAGAGCCGAAACGCCCATTATAGATAAAAAAATCTGAATTGTTATCATCTCATATGCAAATGAGATATAAGGATATCGAAACCAGACGAAATTATTTCCGCATTGTGTTGTTAACCGAAAAATTTAACATGCACAATTAGATTGTGTGTTTATGAAAAACATAGTTAATGATTAGTTACAGTTTTAAGAGATTTCTCTTACAAACTGGTTTAGTTTTAGTACCGTCGTGTGTTTCGATTTCTAAAACACACGATAGTATTAAAAAATTGATTAAGTTGAAACAAAAACTTCTTAGAAGTGTTGTATTCGTTAATGATGATAAATGGTGTTATTTTTGTAAATAATATACATTTGTTATGCATTACATTCATATTTAATGCATATTATACATCGTGATGAATAATTGTATTTAACTGTATTCTTCATGCCTTAATTTTCATCCATAATTTTTTTCTTGAAATTTAAAAGGTGTCAAACGAGAAGAACCAGCATGTCTTTGTCAATAAAAAAAGAACCTTCCAAATACCGATTTCTGACACAACAAACATGAATTAAAAACCTCTTTCTTTTTTAAAGTCGATTGAAAAGATAAATGAGAGCGAACTAACGCATCTTTACATTCATTCTGCGATCTTTCGTAGTAGAGGGAACAAGCGAAATTCATATTATTAACATCCATACTAATATTATAAATTACTGCACATTACTCTGTCGGTCTGTATGTCTGTTACGGTTTCACGGCTAAATCGTTGAACCGATTTGGATGACATTTACAATGAAGACCCTTTGATTCTTGGGAAGAACCACAGGAAAGATCTAGTCTATCTATTCTATACGGCAAAAAATTTCTTTTTAAATTCTGTTTACCTAGTTCGATGACACTAAGCTTAAGATCACCAAATATGACAACATTTTGTTTCCATTAGCACGCTGTCCGGCAAAAAAGGTAGAGTAGTTAATAACAATACGAATTGCAGTCATTCGTTTTGATTATCTTGGACTGTATCTAACAGCTAAGATCTGGTTAATGAGTCAATGCACAAAAATATATAGTTTTGATTCAATCTTATCTTTTAATGAAAAACTGGTCATCAGTGCCTTTAAATAAGACAACTAATATCACTTTCACGTAACTAACCCTGTAACTTAAGCTGTGGCGACTTCCACCTAAAGTGCAAAAATAAAAACATACTACAGCGCCATCTATCGAAGACACACCGAACTACACTGAATGCACCGAATAATATAATAAAAATAATGACTGCATGTTTGGCCTAGTGGTTTAACGGTCACTACGCCGTTTCCTACTTCGCCAAGTGTCGTGGGTTCAAATCCCACGTAGGATAACAACACTTTGTGTGATCCACAAATTGTTGTTCTGAGTCTGGGTATTCATTGTGTCCGTTTCATGTATGTTTGTAAAGTCCCCCGCGGCACAGGATTTATTCCTAGTGCGGGAGTTGTCTTTTAAAAAAAAAACAAAAAAAAAAACTACGGAGTAATATTAGCGCGACATAGAAATCGCTCCGGTTAGCATAGATATATGTATAACTTCTCGACATGAACCGTTAGGCCGTGGCCCGCCAGGCATAATCACCTGGCCTGTTCGAAGAATCCTCTAATTGTGTTGGAGAGACATGACACCCCATTCCTCCACAAAGCTTTGGACGCACAAACTATGCTTAAAATTCCTATTACAGTGACCTTTAGGGGACGTGAAACTCTTTAAATTCGGTTTAAAGATCTTTATTTTCTCATTAAGACAATATTGTCACTTACATGAGAACAATTAATATTATTGAATAAAAATAACACATTAAATTAACGGGGACATCTGATTTTATGTAGTTTTTTCATGGTGTAGGGGTAAACAAGCACACTGGTCAACTGATGGTAAGTGATTACCATCGCCAATGGACACTTGCAAACCAAAAGTCACAACTGTGTTACCGCCCCAAAGTACTAATAGGAGGGTGAGTGTTGATTATTTTCACTGTCCATCTTAATTATTGCAACTTGGTATTTTTGTAAGTATGGTTGTGATGTTATATCTTAGAAAGGTATAATCTTCACCGATACTCCGTCCGTCGGTGCTAATCATAATGACCAGATCGAAATAAAATCAACAATCGCTCGCGTCGCTTGCCCTCATTTTATTTCGTTGCATCAAATACAGTTGTATTCTGAAGAACCCTAGGTAGAATTTCAATTGTAACTGAATTAGTGTCTTCCCCGACACTCCATCCATCAGACCCTATTGTACAGCAATGCACTGTTAAATTCTGTTGATGTGATTAAATAACACAAAGAATCAAATCAATAAAATCGAGTTGTAAGTATTGTACCAAGCAATCTATGGCCTAAAAAGGAAATGCTAAAACGATAAACTGATATGAACGGCTCGGAAGACAAAACTGTTCAGACTTTGCCCATTAAAGTGAAACGTCGACAATGCAGTTATAACACATCGCAAAGAGACAATGTACGTGACAAACAAAAACACTTTAATACATTTGCTCCGGCGTCATTACACTTTATCGCTACTTTGGCGCGGACCCGAAATAAATAGCCGCTATCAAACAGCGATTACACAAACTGTTCACAACCTCATAAAAACACAAACATTACGAAATCTCTGGTGTCAAAGAAAAATAAATCGACAATAAACGTTTAATGGTTGTACAATAATGCCATAATGTTTGCAACAAAACCAATAACTTATAATATTGATCGTAAATATTATGTATTGACATTCTGCTAACAGAGGCATCTCATAACATTATTTATAATTCTACACATGGGAATAAAACCAGTGAATACGGTCTGTTCAACCTGGTCAGAACGGCATGTAATCCAAAGCTGTAAAGAGTATGTAATAATTACGTGATAAATGTAAATCACGAAACACGAAAGCTTAAAATTTAGTAGAGACCTGCTACTTGTCTTTGAATGATGTGGCAATAGTGCTGTAGTAAATCGGAGATCTGGTCGTCAATCATTAACAGTCTTTAATAGTCGACTGCTGGACATAAGCCTCTCCTTAAAAAGGGGGTTTGGGCATACTATACAACACTAACCAGAGGGGTTAGTATTTTCAAGTTTTCCGTCTCTTTGTATTGATGTCGTCCTGCGTCTTGCGGTCCTTGTATAGAATCCAACCTTTTTAGGATCTTAAAGAGAATTAAGCACTTGCAATCAGAATACAACACTATGCTATCAATTGAAACATAAAGTTATGGTTGAAAATGAAATGCCTAAAAGAGAAATGTTGGTGATAGTGAACATGTTTTGGTAAAAAAATACAGGTTAAACCCTTTTCAACTTTTTTTACTAAAGATACTTAAAAAATACACTTTAGTAACCATTTTGACTGCCTCGTTGGTCTCGGCATGTGGCATGTGCGACTGCTGATCATGAGGTCTCGGGTTCGAGTCCCGGGTCGGACCAAATGTTTGTATGATCTACAAATATTTGTTTCAGAGTTTGGGTGTTTTCTATGTATAATATGTATGTATTTACAAAAAAAAGTATATATGTATTTATATCAGTTGTCTAGTGCCCATAACACAAGCTCTGCTTAGCTTGGGACTAGATGGCGTTGTGTGTTAGATGTCCAAAAATATTTATTTATTATTTATTGGTAATGTGTTATTAACTAAATTTAAAATAAACAATTGTTTGTTTTATTATTTAGACGTATGACTTGACTTAAGGTCCTATGTCCCCTAGATGGGGCAGAGGGCGTCCACAGTGCATCGCCATCCCGCTCTGTCTTGAGCGTCTCGCTTGATTTCGCTCCAGGTCTTGCCAATTGCCTTCGCTTCATCGATGACAGTCCGCCGCCAGGTTTGTTTTGGACGGCCACGCTTGCGTTTTCCTTGGGGATTCCAGTCTAGGGCTTGCCTCGGGATGTGGTTGGAATCTCTTCGGAGGGTGTGGCCTATCCAGCCCCATTTGCGTCGTTTGATTTGTTGGTCAATCGGGACTTCATCGCAGCGATCCCACAAGTTAGCGTTGGATATTCTCTCGGGCCAGAATATACCGAGTATATGGCGAAGGCATCGGTTCACGAAGACCTGAAGTTGATGCGAGATAACCTTTGTGACCTTCCACGTCTCGCACCCGTATAGCAATACGGTCTTCACGTTAGACCGGAATATTTTGAGTTTGACTCTCCGTGTCAGTTTCCGTGATTGCCAAACGGGTCGCAGCTGCGCAAAGGTTGCTCGTGCTTTGGCGATCCGGGAAGCGATGTCCTCTTCAGTTCCTCCAGTTTCTGACACGCAGCTGCCGAGGTAGGTAAACTTGTGGACGCGTTCCACTGCCTCTGTGCCGATGACCAACGGGAAAGAACTCGTTGCCCCGCACCTTATTTCCTGACGTATAGATAGGCATTAAAACAATGCTTGTGTACATACATCAACACCACATTATTTTAGGTAAGCGTACAAGTTTATACATGAGATCCGTCAACATCTTTCTACATAACCCTTCACCCTAAAGGTTTTGTTGTAACAACTTTCATAAGTCAAGAAACACATGTTTTTCTATAATACCCAAACAATAACGAAACAAGTTATCCAACACACACAGTTGATAGCTAGAGGGCGCAGAGCCGTATTTCCCCGAACATCGTATCGTGTCATTTACTTACTTTCGCAATAGGTTTTGTTTGGAGTAGCTGTATAAATTTTATTGCAATATATTTTGAAGGTAT
Source organism: Diaphora mendica (assembly GCA_949125395.1). Lineage (NCBI taxonomy): Eukaryota > Metazoa > Arthropoda > Insecta > Lepidoptera > Erebidae > Diaphora > Diaphora mendica. The sequence continues at coordinate 32,967,693 of OX421310.1, read as the reverse complement.
CGAAACTCGAGCTTAATTGCAATTCACGCCATTTCCGTTTATGTGCTTGGCAAAAACATCTGGCCTCTTGATTGCTTACGTTTTTATGTGCACTTAGAACTCAAACGCCACTCCCGGGGAAAACGTATCCAGGTACCTAAATAATGCAATCTCACCAGCGCCACATTTATTGCTATATTGTAATGTATATTTAAATTGCTACATAAATCTGTTTCGAATGTGGAAGTATACACATTCTACTTCGTTTGCATGCCTTTATTTATCACAAATTTTAACGTTTGTTAATGGCTTTGTGAAAAAAAACATTTGTTGAATATTCGATAAGACAGAAATTCTATTCTGTAAATTGTTGATATGTGTTTACCAAATAATTATATGATAAAAATATATATATACCTAATGATTTATGATGAATTTCAACCACTGGGCGACCACTAGTTATTAGTAACTAGCTTTTACCCGCAGCTCCGCCCGCGTGTTTGTCGATTATCGCGGTAAATGCCTATGTCCTTCCTTAAGAATCGAAGTATCTCCATGCCAAGGTGCATCGAAAGCAAGTAGTCTGTCTGCCTACTACTGCGACAGGCAGACAGACGAAGTTAATTTCGCATTTATAATATTACTAAGGATTGTGTATGCCAAATATTGATTTTAAAGAGCTGGCTCAGTATATAGGCATATACCTTACTTCAATTAAGTAAGGCCTATGTTAGTGAGTCACATAGACCTCACATAATTGAAGTGTCAGAACTTTCGAATACATGGTTACTGTGGCCTTGCTCGGGACTTAGGCTTCTTTGGCTTTAAGAAGATTTAATATCTAGAAAGTAGCGTGTTTAAGATGTGAACTGAATCAAATTCACTACTAGGTACGCTTTGCTTAAAGACAATAATAATATCCACACCCATCTCACACACGGCCGCTGCATCCTAAACTCGGAGAAGCCTGTACTACACATACTTATAGATTTCTAGATAATTACTTATTAGTTATTATATATAATTACACCCAGACACAGAACAAATAATCGTGAACATCACACAAAGATTTCCTGGGTGGGAATCGAACCCACAACCTCTGACTTAGCAGTCAGGATAACAAACCACTAGACCAACAGGCAACATTAACATATTTAGGAGCTATGAACTTCTCTATACATTTATTTTTATTTTATTTATTTGGGCCAAAAAACAGTTATACATTAAAGTTTTTACAAACAAATAACTAACAGGTTGTGTTAATAACGTATAACCCACACTATTGTCCACGAGGTGATAAATGGAGTAGGGAAAGCAACGGACGTGCATTATTCAAAAAGAAAAAGAGGGGGGGCGAGATAAAATTTTAAACAATTTTAACTTTTAACAAATGCATGGTAAGGGTCTTCATTGAACAGAAAGAGATTCAGAAGCTATTTTTTTAAATTTAGTTTGAGTGAGAGCGAATATGTCCAAATTCAAAGGTAGTAGAGCCACGCTGATTTTAGCACGCATGGGCCGGCTCGACCGGGGCGGTACTACCCTCGCACTGAAAATCAACGTAAAATGACCACGTTCGTGCTGTCGTGTTTCGTTGGTGAGTGCGAGACCGGAGGCCCAAATAGTCTAGTCAACAAGTTCCATACTTGTTGACTAGACTAAAAGATGCAGCAGCATCACTAGGCCGCCATGGTGTGGGTCGCCATACTGCATTGTCTGCATTCGCAGTGAGTATGGCGACCAATACTCTTGGATTCTGCTTATGCTTTCCATCAGGCAGAGTAGAGTCATTTTGGCGGGCCAAACATAAAAAAAAAAAAAAATGCATGCATTTAATATAGAAATTGCATTGCGTTTTACATGTTACAATGCATTTAAGTTTTTTGCATCAATTAGTCAGCTAATTGCGATTCACCGGTATGCTGGTAGTCACCGTCTTCCTCGTCAAAAATCTAGCTGTGGTTTTCAATTGCAGTCCATTTAGCGGAATAAAAGATGTCATTTATAAAACCACTAGTTGTTGCTCACGGCTTCGCCCGCGTGTATGTCGGTTATCGCGGCAAATAGTAGCCTATGTGTTATTCTATTGTATAAGCTATATTACTGTAAAGTTTCATCCAAATCCGTTAAGTAGTTTTTGCGTGAAAGAGTAACAAACATCCATCCATCCATCCATACTTACAAACTTTCGCGTTTATAATATTAGTATAGATTTAAGCGGAATCTTTTCAGATACAGTAACTTGTGAATAAACTGAAATGCTGCTCGTTTGAAAACGCATTACTTAGAACAAAATTAAATGGACGGATTGTTTTTTTTTTTGTTGTTGTAGCTTTAATCATAACATTCGTACTTGTTAATTTTTAAAAACTTATATAGTGACATGATTCTATTTATTACTCATAATGAAACCCGTTAAAAGCGGAACTGGATAACGTCCAGCTAGGCCAATACATATTTTTACGGTGACCGTATGGTACGTACGTCAAAGTTTTTTTTTAATCACCACTTACTAATACATAATTCATCATCAACTACCCATAACGTCCCACTGCTGCGTTCGGGTCTCCTCTCAGGAGAGGGTTAAGGCCATACGTCCCCACGCTGGCCAACTGCAGGTTGGGGATAGGCAAGACAAGCGTTGTGGCTACGTAATCTTGCCGTTGGATGTTTTTTGCCGCCCAAAGGCCTCCAACTACGCTTCACGACTGTTATCCTACGACAACAACAAGGACCGACTGCTTAACGTGACTTCCGAATCACGGAGATGCTCATGGTATCATGCCACCAGCGGTCATCCATCCAGGTACTGACCGCAACGTCGTTGCTTACCCTCGTTGATTGTTTCTAATCACCGAGTGCAACTAGGCTTTGAGCGCCTCTAATACTGATACATACATAACAATAATATCACATCTATAGAACACTATGTAGTCCTAAGGTAATGCTTTCAGTATGGATTAATTATGGGTACTAGATAAAATATATATATATACCTACCTATATTTATTCTTTTTTTAAACACATAACAAATTTTACATAAAAACACTCTATTCTTAAAAAAACATTAAATGTTCGAACACACAAATGTATAATTGAGTGGAAATCGGTTCCACGATCTTTGTAAATTGTTCAAGTCGCGAAAGAAACCTTGTACACTCGTAAATCATAACTCTCCTGCGTTCTGAACGAAATGGTGAAAATACTTAAAATAATATACATTCAGGTATCAAGGAAAATATTTCAGAAGTCTCTGGTCACTATATAATCTCTTAGGTCTTGTTTCTACTCCCGAGAGAAATCTACTAGATGATAGTTCACCGATTTCTTTTTCCATCTTTACGAGCCAAGTTTAATGTCATTGTAAAAAGTGTATAAAAACAGGCATCTATCTCTTTATCTACAATCACAAATATTTGTCTTATCTTCTCGTTTCATTGACAGCTAAAAGCTATAAGTATACCACATGTTAAACTTAGTGTTTCTAATAACGTTCTGGTGAAAGCGAAACCGTGTATCTCGGTCCTTTAGGGGATTTTAAGTAACCGCATCGTAAGGGTCAAGCGAAAGGTTTGACCATACAACAACCATTGCGAATCGGAACAATGGATATGAATAGACATTCAGTGCAAATAGCGAAAACATGTTTTTTGGTAACAATTCGCGGACTGGCTTTTATTTACAATTGTGTTGCCGCAGCATTTTGCAGCGGATCAAACTCGGAAGTTACGTTGTATCGGTGTAATATAAATGTTAAGAAATGTCAAATGTTAAGAAAATCAAAACTTAAAACCGTAAATAATTATTTTTTATGCTTTAGGTTATTTTACTTATAACTGGCATCACAAATTAATCAGAGGCTCAAAATAAGATACTTTTGAATTTTAAGTGACTAAATTTGTACGTTGATTAAAATAGTTGATTAATTTTTAATTATATTATTTTTGTTGTTTATGATGGAAACAGACGGGCTGGCTTATAGGTTCATATTATTTTATTTTATTTTTTTCGGACATCTAACACACAACGCCATCTAGTCCCAAGCTAAGCAGAGCTTGTGTTATGGGTTATTAGACAACTGAAACAATACATATATACTTTTTTTTGTAAATGCATACATATTATACATAGAAAACACCCAAACTCCGTACTAAATATTTGTAGATCATACAAACATTTGGTCCGACCCGGGAATCGAACCCGAGACCTCATGATCAGCAGTCGCACACGCTAGCCGCGAGACCAACGAGGCAGTCAGAGAATTACTCTGCCACTTTTAAACTACTTAAAAAATCCAACAGTCCTACTACAATGTTGTCTTTTTGTTGGTTATAAAAGCAGTCACATTATCGAGCATGTTATGTATATTCTTAATTCTATACGTATATTCTTAATCTAGGGTCACATTGATGATATTCCATTGTCACATGGGTCACGGCATAAAGCTTTTCACTAGAAATCTTTTATCGTAAAGGCCACAACACATCATAGTATAACAAAAACATCTTAATTTAATATTAAGAATAAGACTTTTTATTTGTTATATTGTGTGTTTGTGTTTTGTTATTACTTTGTGATATAATTAATCAAAACATAATCTGTTCACGACCTTACAGATACGTAACCTCTACCTTTACTATCGTAAATACAAAAAATAACAAAACATAAAACACAAGTACAGGCTCGTAGCAAAAAGTTAGTGAGACTATAAATTCATTTTTATAACACCCTCTAAATAAGTTATCCATACAGTATGATGTTAGTTATAAACAGAATGCAGACAGATGTTCCCACGCTACAACTATGTGTAAAAGCGCGTGGCTTATTCTGTAAGCTTGTTACACTTTTTTATCTTTATTTCTGAAACAGTGAACACTAATAACAGCAGTGCGTGTACAAATATTTTTGTGCAAAATAAAACAAAGTTATAACAATATTCATTTATTTATTGCTGGTATGTGTCACCAATTGAAGCAACCAGCAATAACAGATTTGTCAATTTTATACAGCAGTGTCGCAGTAAATTTAAGGCCTATTCTGGGTTTTAATGTATGCATTGTTATATGGGCATATTTTTGTATGAGTATACTGGGTATATTCTCAACGTTTTTACTAAATCAATAGACAATATATAAAGGTGCGGACCTCTCAGTAGTCATATATAGTGTTTAATATTTGACCTCTAACTATTGTATACCAAAAAAATTATTCAGGTACGGTTAGACCACTATGACAATCAACTCTAGCCCTGTGATCCCTTGTTGCTCAAAAGAAATACCGCATCCCTGTTACATAATCACAACCCGGAACACAATTGCAGAAAGGCAAGAGAAAAGATGTTTTAAGAATACTTTTCCCACAATTTTTTCTTCCGACATTATGATTCCTATAGTCATCAAATTGTAGTCAGGTAAGTCAGTCAAGTCATACTTTCAAAAGTTTGATTTTTTTAAATGAGGTGCTGAAACTTTCACTTACTTTTCTACTTATTAAACAACTTTTTGAATAACACGCATGGGATTTTTGGAAGCTTTAATATTAATGTTATTTTTAACATAGAAAATAAATTGCAACAGTTGCTAGGAATAAAGTGCATTATAGATAATTATTAAGCAGGAAATAACTAAAAAATCGGTCCACAATTGACGAAGTAGTCGGTGAACATACATAAAAAAAACTTACAGTGGAACATAGAACCTACTCCTTTTTTGAAGTCGGTTAAAAATTGTGGTTAAATTTGAATGTAATGGTAACCTGAAACAGTAATCGTATACAAAACCACTGACGTCACGCAGGCAACATTTGCAAAACTATTACATACATAACAAGATGTTGAAGTGTGTAACAACAATCGGACACGGGATAAGGGCATTCAAATAGCCTCTAGGTGCGTTAGTTATTCAGCCCGCGACTCGGTGGGTGGCCGCCCGCCCGCCCAGCGCGCTCGTAAATCAAACTCGCCATTCGCTTATGCATTATACAGTTTTATTTGTGCGAGTCCGCTGAATAGGTAATAAACTATGGCAGGTGAAACGTTCTGCGTTCGAATGCGCCGAGAATTTGAAACGTACGCAAATACGTCTGTTTGCCACGCTTCGCTCAGAAGCCACGAATAGTGGTGTACATATTACCTATGCTAATTGAATTACGTTGGTGTTGCACATTTGATGCGGTTGTGCAACGAATAAAATATTCATTTGGCCTTGAATTTAATAATCTTCCATATATCCTCATGAGTACCAATTGAGTTTTGAGATAAAAACTCAACGCTTTTGTTGTCATATAATTTGGTTGTCTAGGATTTTATGTCATAATCTGTGTGAGGTGAACATTTACGAGTATGTTATATGTCAATCACGCTTTAATCTGAACTGGCCTGATGATCTTCAAGTTAACGATTATAAAACTTTAAGTCGAATGTATATGTAAAATTCGACCTCTTGTTTTATTATTTGCCAAAATAATAATAATATAATCTACCACATTCACACGTGATCTAGTCTAACCTTAGCAGAACTTGTACTATGGGTACTAAGACAACTCTTAATATAAATAGAAATACATACTTTTTTTTACTTTTTTGTGTAAATACATACTTATGTATTATACACAGAAGACACCCAAACTCAAATATTTGCAGATCATACAAATTCTTCGTAGACTTATTGATTAGTCTATTCCCATTTGAAAGCATTTTTTATATCTATACTAATTTATTAATTACAAAAATTTTAACAAAAAAAAATAACTTCAAGTGAGACCACACGGGCAGCACCAGCTTTGAAATAAAAAGGAAGAATCATCTAAATCGGTTCACCCAGTCGAAAGTTCTGAGGTTACAAACATTATGAAATATACAGTCAAATTGAGAATCTCCTCCTTTTTTGAAGTCGGTTAACAAGCACGTTAGTACGAAATTTGGTGGTTCATGGCGGTTAATGTCCTGTCCGGTGGTCTTGTCTGTCTGTCGATCGATCCGTCGATCTCTGTGAGCGCCAGTGCAGAAAATTCGATGCTATCCTCATTCCACACCTGCCTGCATACACTTCGGCTGTGCGAAAACACTCTAATCGGATTGCCAATTTTAATTATTTATGTTTGAATGATATTAATTATGCAAATATTTATGTTTTTAAGAAAATATTATAGAATTTTGGTATTTTGAAATGTGGTGCATCATTTTTTATTTCATTTACACTACCTTTTTTAATGAAAATGATACCACATTTAAGTTAAACTTACAATTAAATGTATTAATCACAGTTGGAATTGATTCTGTTTCAAATAAAAAATAGTATTTTTCTAATGTTTCAAATTGGTTTGATCATCTTAGAGCAATCATATATGTTTTAACAGACTTCAAAAAAATGAGGGGTTTCTCAATTCGACCGTATATATATATATATATATATATATTTATGTGTGTTCGGGGATAACTTCGTTGTTTATGAACCGATTTTGATGATTCTTCTTTTGTTGGAAAGAAGATGTTCCGACGGTGGTACCACGACAAGGAAACTAGCACCTGATGATGGCATCCCAGACAAATCGAGAGGAACCCTAATTTTTTTCAGGCACGTACTATGTTTTTCGTATATTTTCTGAAGCTACTCCGGTATTTGCGTCTGGTAGTCATCATTTAATGATGATGAGCTGATGATGAAAGGTACAACTCCTTAACGGTTAGGAGTTGGAGGATAAACTCTAAATGTCATATGTATGTATGTTACCTTTAGCCGTATTATTTCAATTTATTTAGATAAGCTGATGATGGAAGGTACAACTCCTCAACGGTTAGGAGTTAGAGGATAATTATTTCAATTTCATACGTATCTATAGACCTTTAGTTGTATACTTTTAAGTTATTTAGGTGAGCTGATGACACATGCGCTATGATGACTAACCCCTTAATGTATTTTGCTTTAAGTAACTCGCCTGCTTCTACACACGATACCCATTGCCCCGTAGACCATGTTCTCGGTAACAAAAATCCTGCATATCAACATAATTTTGGAAACTGAGCATACTCAGTTTACGTGTTCAATTCAAACCACTAAAGTTATTCGCATCAGCAGAAATTATATGAAATAGTTCAACTTACTGATAACCTACGATTGTTTGCACTAAAAATGGAAAAATAAAAACTTTTTATAAAAAAAAACCGACTTCCAAAAACCATCCAACGAAAACTCCCTTCCAAAAAACACTAAAAAGCGTAAAATAAACTGGGTCTTCATAAATTGCTGTGACAATTCTTGTCTATACCTAATTCTTTATTCATTTAAATAGTATTCTTATTATGTGTGCTAGGTACCTAAAATCTGTTTGAAGTCGGCGTCAAGCCAAAATGTAATAGGAGGTACCGCACTCGCCGCTGCCGGATAGCTGATGCCTCGTGTAGCACAAACAACCCAAGCGGGCAGACACGCGAGAGCTGACGCGACGTCGTTGATGGTCGTCTCGAAATATAGCGAGTGTGGTAACTACTATTACATTTGGCTTGGCGCCGACTTCAAACAGATTTTGGGTACCTAGCACACATAATAATACTACTATTTAAATGAATAAAGAATTAGGTATAGACAAGAATTGTCACATAGCAGTTTATGAAGAGCCAGTTTATTTTACGCTTTTTAGTGTTTTTTGGAAGGGAGTTTTCGTTGGATGGTTTTTGGAAGTCGGTTTTTTTTTTGTATAAAAAGGTTTTAGTCATGTAATACTACTGCAAAAAGAAAATAAATAATAAATAAATATTTTCAGACATTGACACACAACGCCATCTAGTCCCAAACTAAGCAGAGCTATTATAGGTACTAGACAATCGATATGCATATATAAATATTTACTTTTTTTTGTAAATACATACATATTATACACAGAAAACACCCATAACACCGAAACAAACATTTGCACAATATACAAACATTTGGTCCGACCCGGGAATCGAGCTCGACACCTCAATCGCAGAAGTCACATGCGTTGCCACTGCGCCACCGAGGCAGTAAAATCTCGACCGCTTGAAAACCTTTTCTTTTCCGTCCTACAACTTAGTATTTAAGTCATTTAATATCAGAATAAATCCGACTGAATACTTGAGTATTGATACTCCAGACAGCATTGATTCCATGACTGGTATTATAAAAAAATAAAAACCGACTTCCAAAAAACATCCAACGAAAAAAATCCAAAAAATGAAAATAAACTGGCTTTTCATAAATTGCTCTGTGCCAATTCTTGTCTTTACCTAATTCTTTATTCATTTAAATAGTAGTATTATAATGTGTGCTAGGTACCTAAAATCTGTTGGAAGTCGATGCCAAGCGTCTATCGCTTAGATTTTTGTAATTGTTCTTTCGTATTCTTTTTGGCTTGGCACCGACTTCAAACAGATTTTAGGTACCTAGCACACATTGAGTTTTTTTTTTATGTATGAGGTGAGCATACATAAAAAAAATACATACAGTGGAACATAGAACCTCCTCCTTTTTGGAAGTCGGTTAAAATGGGCAACATTAATATTTAAAAAGTTCAAACATTTTATCTATAAATATTATAAAGCTAAGGAATTTATTGTTTAGTTTTGTTGAATACGCTAATCTCAAAAACAGTAGTTCGAATTCAAAAATTATTTGAGTATTTCATACCCTATATTTTATCTAAGAAAACTAGAGGCTATTTAAAATCACGGCATGACCAATAAGAGCTGAGCATCAAAGACAAATGTTGCAAAAAAAACAGTATTTGTTCAATAACTCACAAGATATAAGTAAATAACTACGTAATGTTATTATAGTAATTATATTATTTGGTAAGTTCACGTTATTTCCATGCGTCACCAAAACAATATCCAATTAATTTCCGTTTGCTAACTATCAAACATTTGTTCTTATCTGTCATTTTCAGAACATCTAGAAATCAATACGCAATAGTATATATTTAACATAGATAATTGTAATCATAAGATCACTACACGGTATTAATATTTTCGACTTGACTAAAAGCTAAAATATCACATCGACTTTAGTAAAGTTATCATTCCGTGACTTGACCGTATGAAAATAATCGAGGTTATGTATTTTACATACATGTCTATTTACGGAACCCTTTTGTAAGATTATTATTTTTTATGGTAAATAAAATAGTTTAAAAAGTAAAGTCAATCAACGTTATTAAAAAATTATAAGTACTTTTTTTGGTTTTATGACAAAAGTTTGAATATTTTAATGAGATTATAATTCATAGCTTTTATTGTTGAAATCAATTATGACACGCTAAATGCAATGCAACATCCGGACGACGGGACTACATCAGTCGGAATCGCTGGTAAATGTATAAATTCAGTTTTCATCCTCTGAACGTCGTCAGCCGACTTTAGCTACACAGTAAACGGTAACGTAGATATCATAATTGCGCAAGTTATTATGTCGGTACTCGAATAAATGGGCCATTTGTTGAAAATATTTTCACTACGGTAATGCCAGGTGATTCAGGGGACGGGGCAGACGACAATTCAGTAAGCGTTCAAAATAATTGCGATCATTTACTTGACATTTCAATAACGGTTATCGGTATACGGATTGTATCGACCCTTCTGTAATGATAGCTGTAAATACTTTTATAAATCAACGTAAAATTACAGCGTTCGGGCTGTCGTGTTTCGTTGGTGAGTGCGACACCGGAGGCCCAATGATGCAGAAGCATCATTAGCCCGCCATGGTGTGGGTTACCTTGCTGCATTGTCTGCATTCGCAATGAGTATGGTGACCACCACTCTTGGATTCTGCTTATGCTTTCCATCAGGCAGAGTAGAGTCATTTTGGCAGGGCCAAACATAAAAAATATATATATACAAACGTAACAATAATTATAAGATGTCTGGAAAAGTCATTTAACGTGTAAACCTAAAACCTAAAAGTTTTCCGTTCTTGACGGCAGTGTAAAAAAAAACACCTCAACAGTATGTACTAGTCTGCTGCCGGACACAGGACTATACATAAAAAGAAGGTTTTCGTCTACTTTACGATGCTGACCAAACCGGTCGGTGTAGGGTCTTTCTTCTGTTTCAGTTCTCCCTTCTCTTTGCAGTTCTTAAGTCCTGCGTAATTTGCTCAGTTAGTCAGGTCTTAAGATACCACAGTATGGATGACGTTGGTGACACTCTATGTATATTCTTTATTCGTCACCGTATAGGTAAATTACAGCATCAATTGGTTTATATACAAATTACATATATATTTAAAGTACCTACTTCTGGTGTTATCCCCATTCAGACGTTATGTTACGTAATGATTTCCTAAAGTCTTAAGCAAATCTAATCACGTTACCTGGTCAATAGGCGATCTTGCATGTAATGGGTATACTCAACAGACCGCTACGATGGAAATTCCTGAAACGATATTGCATAATCGCCTTGCTTGGCAAGCGCATCATTTTAATTTGTACGTAGATAGATGCCTCCCCGGCTTACATTTTGCTAATCATATCGAGATGCTAATAACAACCGTTTAATAATATTAGATCTTAACTTCGGTAGGTAAATGTTGAGCAAAAGGAGCAAAAGTTAAGGCGCATAATAAAGTGAATTTGTTAACGTTGGTTCTTTCTTATTACATGACAGTGATGATGAATAAATATTTATAAAATTTGTTTTAAAGACAGTAATGCTTACTTTTCTTCAATTATTTGTTCTATCTCAATACTGAAACTTTAACTGATTGTAGTAGGTGCTAAAACTATCGCAAAATTAATTAAGTCAGTTAAATTACATTGAAAAGAAACTGAAATGCAAAGGTAGATTAAAGCTTGAATATTTAATTATAAAATACAATGAAGAAAACATATGATAATGTATGAAGGTTTGTACATGTTTCACAAAACAAGTGCGGGCCCACTTCGTATATTGAGTGAGGTTTATATTGAAAGTTTTGCGCACCGTCGTCGTAGCACCGGGGCCCTAAGGACACACATTCCACTTTGTTCTTACACCAAACTTTAAGAAGTTGCTTAACAGATGTTCCGCCTGACTTTTGTCCCAAAGTAAGTCATGTATCCTTGTAACATACTTTTTATATGCGAAGAAAATATTACCCATGTCGATTTCATGTACGATAACGTGACGCTAATCTTCCTTAGAAATGCAATCATTATCAGGCGGGATAATGGAAGAAGGTAAATAGATGTAATAAAAACGGATCGGGCTTTAAAACTAGGTCAAGGAATACCGCAAATCTAGGATACGAAACAAGATTAAGTACAATGTCTTTTTACATTAGCTTAGGTATTTTCTTTCTTTTCAAAATACAACTCACGTACTAGTTATAAATCCTGTATCGCGAGGGACTTTACAAATGTACATGAAATACACATAAAGAACACCCTGATTCAGAACAACAATCTGTGGATCACACAAAATTTTTTCCTATGTAGAGATCAAACCTACAGCACTTCGGTTCAGTAGAAAGCGGCGAGGTTCAGTAGAGACCGCTTAAACCATTACCACATGCTTACTTAACTAAATGTTTTTTTTTTATTTAAATGTTAATGAGAGTTTGTTTTATTAATCAAACGACCTGTTTCAGTTTACCGCTATCCATCGCTATATATACAGTCAGTCAATCACATTAATCATGAATTTCAGTAATCCTGATTGATGTGATTGATTGACGTAGTAGCTTGAATGTTGAACTAGCTCAACCCAAAAATAGTAACCTAAGTTACTCCTTATATCATCAGCTACCTATCAGTGAAAGTCCCATTCAGGTTCAGTCGTTCTAGAGATTAGCTGGAACAAACAAACAGATAAGACAGACGGACAAAAACTGTAAAAAATGTTATTTTGGTATATGTACCGTGTCTTATATAATATGCATTTAGTAAAAAGCGATTTTTTAATATTACAAACAGACACTCCAATTTTATTTATTTGTATAGATGTATAGATTACCGATGTCTATAAAAGACGTGGCATATTTTTGCAAGAAAAGCAGTAAACTCATTGAGGTGCAACGCAACGCGGTACCGTTGTTCAAAATACTAGCTAAACGTGACTAGCCGATATTGCATCATTTGTACCACATCCGACAGCGTGTGCACGTACCACTGATCTTCCACATTCTGAATTGCAGTATCAGGAACATAAGTTAATAAACCATCTAACTAATATAATAACTATAGCATTTCAGAATATATATAATTATGTTTACGAAATACTTCCTCACCCACCTCAAAATACGTATTAATTTATCTTCTTCTTTTGATGAAATGGCAACCAGCCGGATCTCTTGGATCAGCTATTTCTGCCAATGTCAAGTGTTTATAGTCTTCATACCATAAGTATTTAAGTCTTCGTCGTGATGAAATTAATTCGACTGCCTCATTGGTCTCGCAGTTGGCGTGTACGACTGCTGATCATGAGGTCTCGGGTTCGATTCCCGGGTCGGACCAAGTGTTTGTATGATCTACAAATATTTGTTTCGGAGTTTGGGTGTTTTCTATGTATAATATGTATGTATTTACAAAAAAAAAAAAAAAGTATTTATGTATTTGTATCAGTTGTCTAGTACCCATAACACAAGCTCTGCTTAGCTTGGGACTAGATGGCGTTGTGTGTTAGATGTCTGAAATATTTATTTATTTATATTTAATGATAAAAAATATAAAAAATGTGGATGAGATGAAATGGGTACCGTCTTCCGAAAAAACAAAAAACGATCTCCGTATTAATTATCAGAATTGACGTCAGGCATTTCAAAGGTTTGTAGGTACTTGATATCTATTGTGAAAGGTGTTACTTCCCGTTCACAAGATTATAAGTATCATGTTAGGTAAGATTGAGCTTGTTTATTTATTTGTTTACTTTTACACTTTAACTACATAATCGATTAGCTTAAATTTTGCATTTTTTCCAGGGTTACAGCATATTTTTTTAGCTTATGACTGAACTATACGTAGTTAACGGTGTACTATTTTGTTTATTCCATAACTCTTACTAGGAACTCTTACTTTCGCATTAATTGAAGGTACATAGGTACATATGGCAAATATTAATTTTTGACAATTTTTAGTTTAAGCTGTTGCCAACTTGTATAACAGAACGAATGCCAATTTTTGTAATGTGAATCTGCGATAAACAATAGATGTATGGAATAATAGCCTTATAATATGTTACCGACAGATTGTCAAACCCTTAAGATTAAAATATATCTCGCGAGATTGTAAACTGTCGAAAGATTGTGAAACGCAACATAACGTATTATTTTTAGTTAGATTATAATTTAGCGAAGTGAAACCGTCAAATTGTAATATGGTATGCGAGACGGATCGCATCTCGCGCGCTGATTGGTTGAACAGCATATGTCTCGCGCCGCCATATTTGTTTGTTAATTCTTTTGTTGCCGAATGTAAAGTATTTTTGTGATTGTAAATGTTGTAAATTCCTCACAGCTTAAGAATTAGTTTCAAAAAATATTTGTGGCAGTAAAATGAATTTGAGATTAATTAAAGAATTTCTAACCTTACCTAACTCTATGATCACTGATCACAGAACGGCATACTGTAAGACCAACCAATCAGGGACAGTTGACAATTTGGGGCGCGACAGATTGTGATTTAACGGTTTTACTTCGACATATTATAATCTAACGAAAAACAGTACGTTTAATTGTAAGCAGTATGTCACAGTTGACAATCTTTCGACAGTTTACTATCTCGCTAGGTAGATTATAATCTAACAGCTTTTCCAATCTTACGGTGACACATATACGAGTTTGTTTTCACCACTTGTGACATATTCCTATCATACATCAATCCGAACTCAATAAAGTGTAGTCTACAAAGCAAAGAAAAACACACCCAAGAAACTATCATTAGTCATTACGAATCTATTGACACATCATTCATTAAAATCGGTTCAGTAGTTAAAGGGCTACGGTGAACATACAAACAGACATAGACTGCTAAAACTATTACCCTTCCTTTTGACTTCGCCATAATCGGGTAAAAAATAGGAGCATTAAATTATTTGTATATTATTATATTAATATGTATGTCCTTAATATAAACAGACCATGCGTCAGATTGTACCTAGATTGGTTATCACTATCTTAACGTCTAACGTTGTACTTATTCGAAGACACTTATTTGATACTTTTCATACTTTCTATTCAAATATGTTTAGTAAAGATACGTTAAACATGTTACAAAATAAAAGATATTATTTCAAACATTGATTGGCAAATGAAATTGATTAAACCTTTCATCAATTTAAATACAGACTAACCCATTACCCAAGAAAAACATAATTGAATCTAGTGTAAAATTTTCAGAAAGCAAAGACCTCTTCGGAAAACTCTCTCGAGTAATGGAAATCGTGCCCCTCGGCCCCCAGGGCATCGCGGATTCTCTGTACAAAAGGCCCAACAAAAAGGTCCCGCCGTCACATGAACATTGTAAAACTCAGCCTCGTATTCACGTTGCCGCTTCCAAACCAATTTCACCTTAAACGCTTGAAGTGTAAGATCTATTTTTGTTCTATAATGCTTGTTTTGTAACAGTTTTTTCCAATCCGATAATGCGACCTTAGCGTCGGGATCATGGTTTACTACAAATTGTATTAGAGTAGTAGATTTAACTATTTACGCGGTGTACAGTCCGGTCGCGTGACTTGCCTGTACCTTGTGGAATGCTGATTCTTTCGTTATCATACGCAGGGATAAATTCTTTACGTACGTTCAGAGTACATTTGTGAACTGTACTTCTATTATGTCCCTACATTAGACATAAGTTTTATTTATAAATGCTCGTATTCATTGTAGATTACAGATTGAATCACATTTGACGCATTATCTCTAATCTTGCGTGATCAAGTGTGACTCGGAGATATAAAGTTCAAGATTTCGAATTGTAATTATGTTTTGTTTTGTTTTATTATAAAGAATATTATTTAAGACATTGACATCATTATCATCATACGCAGTTTCAGTGTTCGCAGTTTTTGCCTGTTTTGCGTCATACTTGACTTTACTTTGTCAGCAATAATTGAATGACCTTTGAATAGTTACATAATGTACAGATCAAACTCCAAACACTACTAATATGAGTATTTGTGTGAATTTTACAAATCAAGTAGCGCCATATTTACTTTTTTTTATAAATACATAGTTTTTTTTTACGTTACACAGTACCTAATACATTTTTACAACTGCTCCAATAATCTCTGAATAATTTAGTACAAATTTGAAGATATTTTGACTTTATCAAGTTTCATAAAATATATGTCAAGCTTGAGTCACTATCAATTCAACTTCTTAATTTTTTTTATTGTTAAAAAATAAGGATGCATTCGAATGAACCTTTTAGAATATCTTACAATCTATACTATCTATACTTCTATACTACTAATATATAAAGCTGAAGAGTTTGTTTGTTTGTTGCGTTTTTGATTTGAATATTGAATTGAATTCATTAATGTTGAATTTGAAAAAATATTTTAGTGTTAGATAGCACATTTATCGAGGAAAGCTATAGGCTATATATCATCACGCTAAGACCAATAGGAGCTGAACATTAATGAAGAATGTTTCAAAACGGGAGAAAATTATCACGCTACGGGCAATAGTAGCGCTGCGTGGGTCAGCTAGTAATTAATACTAATTAATAATATGGTCCCGGTATTATTATGCTCATGTTTACTTACAAATTGTTGTTTTTTTTTTTTTAAATATGTATAATATAATTTAGATCACTTAGCTAGGTGTAATAATTTTTAGTTTTTTAGTCGTGTTGGGCGCTTTTTAGCGCAACACGACGATCGGTAATTTTACCAAAAAAAGATAATACATTCCATTATTTATATGTATCATTTGAATGTTCATAAACAGAGTAATTGTACGACAGACAAGGATAGTCCGCGTAACTTCATCTCGAGTGCACCTCTCACGATCACGGGAGCTTTTGCCTCTAAGGAATCGATTATCTGTAGACGTCTCGCATTCCTCAGATATCGTCTTCATCCGATGCCAATATAACGACATGCATTAAAATATCAATATTGAGAGGATACATTTGTACTTCATTCGCATGACAAATGTTTGTGAAAAGGTGCATATCAAATCGTGAAAAGTACTTACAATTGCTATTTATATTATACCGAACCGAATTATTAAATTATTATAGTACCTATATATATATTTTATTTAAATTATTTGCTTACGATTTGAAATGGCGGTGACTAATTTTGTATAGATTCTTAATGATAAGAAGAACAATGACACTTTAGTTTGGACATCACGCACGGAGTCTGATTTCAAACTTGGGAGAACCTATCTTAGGGTAGCTGGATTGCTGGTTACTTTAATAGTTCTAAATATACACATGTTTTACATAAGCTACACCCAGGAGATACAACAAATGTGCTCATCACAAACTATTTGTCAACAATCACTGGCTGGCATTCTAGGCCGAAACCATTAGGCCGATTAAATGACTAAATCAAGAGATTCCTCACTAGTAATCTATACTTATAAAATAACATGTCCTGACTGACTGACTGATTCATCATCGCCGAGCGTAAACTAATATAGTTAGGGCTATGAAATTTAGTGTGTAGGATACTTTCATTGAGTAGACACCCACTTAGAAAGGAATTTTGGAATTTCTACCCCTAAGGGGGTGAAATAGGGGTTGAAAATTTGTATGGAAGTCTGTCATTTTTTTAAGTTAGAAACCTTAAACTTTACTTTTGGGCTACTGATTGAAAATGAATAGACACTTATCTAAGCGTTTCTGGATGTTCTACCCCTAAGGGGTGAAATAGGGATTGATATTTCGTATTAAGTTAGTCTGGAAGCTAGTCATTTTTTAAGTTAGAAACCTGAAACTATACTTTTGGGTTACTGATTGAAAATGAGTAGATACGTATTTAAGTGTTTCCGAATATTCTACCCCTAAGGGGGTGAAATAGGGGTTGAAAGTTTGTATGGAAGTTCGTGGTTTTTAAAGTTAGAAACATGAAACTTAATTCTTGCGCTACGGATTTAAAAAGAGTAGATACGTATTTAAACATTTCTGGATATTCTACCCCTAAGGGGGTGAAATATGGGTTTGAAAGATTGTACGGAAGTCCGTCATTTTTTAAGTAAAAAATTTAAAACTTTACTTTTGGACTACTGATTGAAAATGAGTAGATCAGATACGTATTTAAGCGTTTCAGGATATTCTACCCCTAAGGGGTGAAATAGGGGTTGATATTTGGTATATACACACATCAAAAGTGTCTAGGGATCAAGCATTTTTATGCGGATTTCTTGAGATTGAGATGTGGCTTTGGCCCTGGCCTGCTCAGTCGCCAGACTTGAACCCGATTGAGCATGCATGGGATATGCTACACAGAAGAGCTTTGCCGAATATGGAGGGTATCCAGTCGCAAGAAGACCTTTTTTTGTTGTTGCAACGAACATGGGCGGCCATTCCACAGCGTGATTTGGATGAACTCATTTTGAGTATGCCAAACCGATGTTCTTGTGTTAGTGTTCGCGGTAGAAACACGGATTATTAATTGTTTAAGTTACCTAATAAAATTTTAAAGAAAACTGTTATTTCAGTCTTTTTTTCGAACTTTAATGTTAGTGGTTCAAATGTCAAAAATCCTTTTATTAGGAAAATGGCAAATTTCTTTATTAATGCAAAGGTGACTTGGTTTATCGTTACTGTGACAAACGAAAACACTTTATTTGATGAATCCTTAAAGAAAATTTTAATTAATATCAATCAGGAGAAAAGTTATTGCAAAAATATATGTTGATCCCTAGACACATATGTTGATCCCTAGACACTTTTGATGTGTGTAGTTAATCTGAAAGTCCGTAATTTTTGAAGTTAGAAACATGAAACTTTATCTTTGGGCTACGGATTAAAAATGAGTAGATACATATTTAAGCCTTTCTGGATGTTTTACCCCTAAAGGGGTGAAATAGGGGTTGAAAGTTTGTCTGGAAGTCCGTCATTTTTTAAGTTTGAAACATTATCTTTGGGCTACTAATTTAAAACGAGTAGATGTAATGTATTTAAGCGTTTCTGGATATTCTACCCCTAAGGTGTGAAATAGGCGTTGACATTTCGTATTCAGGTTAGTTTGGAAGTCCGTCGTTTTTTAATTTAGTAGCCTAAAACTTTGTCAACAAGTTTTTGATTACAAATAGATGAATACTTATATAAGCATTTACGGGAATTCTGTTCCTAAAGGGGTTAAAAAAAGGCTCGAATGTTTGTATGAAAGTCCTTTTTAATGGGCTATTGATCAAAAATAAATAAATACCTTTAAGAACATGCATAAAGTAATCATACATACTTACACAGTTTCAATTAAATACATATAATCAACTTCCACACGAGCAAAGCCGCGGGCAACAGCTAGTTCTGTTAAAGAAAAAGTGGCTAGTTCGGCCAGCGAGCGTTGCACGCGCCAATGTATTTGATGCGGGTTTTTGTTTAGCATCTAGTGCATCTACCCACGATATGCGTTTGTGTAATGTGACTGTGTAATTTATTTATTGTAATCGATGACCTTGATGCACGATACATCTCTAATGAGATTGTGATTGCATCAATTATAAGCACTTTCGTAACTCTCTTTAAAATGATAAATAAATAAAATAAATAAAGAGGCCAGGTTTACTAATAAAGAAAACTGAGAAAAATAGTATAACATAGTTTTTAATAAGAGTTGAACGGGATAAATATTATCCACTATTCTCAGAGATGCTCCTGGTATGACTGGTAGGATTAGGGCTAAAAAGATAATCTTTTCAGTCAATAGTTTATAGTAGACCAAGTGACTTAGCAACTTCGTGGGCGTGTCTTTATCAGTTTTTGATACAATTTTCATTATTGCCTGACTCGGATTGGTCGTAGAGCGATATTAGGTATGTAGCCTTATTCGAACAACTAATGCCTGAAATTGGCATGTTCAACCAAACAAATGCATTCGTCAGCTAAAGAGTTTTACTTAGGAGCAGCAACCATTGAATTAAAAATTATAATAAAATATATAATATAATAATAATAATGACAGGAGGCGCCACTGTGCTGCGATAAACATTAGCTCCGCAATTAAATACGCAAAATAAATGTTAAAACAGTGATTTAAGATACAGAAAGTTAAAAACGTGATTTGAAGCCAGGTGATCCACGGGAGGCAATGAAGTCAGTGCTATATAGTTACAGGCAATTATAAAAAAAACTCGAAAAACAAAATTGAGATACAGTTTTCAGTGTTATTGTTTTGGTGAACATTTGCCGCGTTTGTTGAACGATAAATCTAAAGTGAACTATTTCTTCTCTTAGACAACCTTAAAAACAACAAGTTTGGTAAAGATAAATCGTTTATCCATAAAAAGCTGTATGTACCAAATATATGTATCTACCCTCAATAAAAAGAAACAAATTCAATATTTTTATAAAAGGAATACACAGCGCCATCGGTTAATATAACGATATATATTAACATTTTTATATCTAAGAGTGTCGAAACTTTATTATCAAACCGGTCACTTCATCATCAACATAAAATTAAGTTTAAATTATAAAAAAAATAGTTCCAAAACACACCAATAGCTGTCATTGATCTATGCAGACAGAAAAAGTAGCCATTTGACTTAGTGCAGAAATACACCACTAGAGACAAGTATCAAAACATAAAAGATGAATATAACACCGCAAGCATTGGCAGAAATAATGAACACACTTAAGCTAATTCAAAAGGATTTCGACAAACAAAAAATAACAATTCAAGAAAGTGGACAAAATGTGACGGAACAAGTTACACAAAACATTAATAAAATGCTGGAACAAAAGTTTATTGTATGGGAGGAAAAACATGAAAATTTTAAGGCATTAGTGGAAACTCAAGAAAAAAGGATTTACTTCTTGGAAAAACAAGCACGGAAAAGAAACATAGTTTTTTTCGGTATTGACGAGGGCATACTTTCATCATATGACAACTTAGAAAGAAAAGTGATTGAATGGATGGAACGATATCTCTCTATTAAACTGACCTACAGCGACATTCAGGAGGTTAAAAGACTGGGGAAGAAAGGAGAGAGGCCACGTCCAACTGTAGTAACGTTCACAACCCTGGGAATAAAAATAAACATATTGAAACAAAAAGAAGCCCTGAAAAATACACAATACTACATGAAAGAAGACTATCCTAAATATGTAATTGAAAAAAGGAAAGAACTTCAGGAACAATTGAAAATAGAGAGAGAAAAAGGAAATACAGCTATACTCGAATATGATAAAATTATTGTTATAACAAAAAATCACATCAAAAGGAAACTTCCATCATCACCAGAAAACAGCACGCCACCTAAACAAGACAAATACAATCAAGCTAGTAAAAAAAATAAGAAACAGCTGTCTGGGAATAAAACCAATAGGTCGAATAGTATCTCAGAGGAAGTTTCAAAACCTAGCATGCTTAACTACTTGGTTGATAAAAATGCAACAAAAATTAAAAACAGTCAAGAAGGTAAAAAAAAAGTAAGAACACAGCAGTTACGCCCCTCCTACCACTCGGATGTTAAGAATGAACAAAATAATAAATCAATTATAAATATACTAAAATAGATCTTCCAACCCGGTTGGTCACCGTGGAAGAATATGACCAAAACCCTCCAATGAGTACACTAACAGAGATGAACCAGTCTTTTATGAGCGTAAGCTTATTTACATATGATCGCTAGAACTTCAAGATGTTTTTAAGAATAAGAATTAAACTCGTAATTTACAAGATAAGGATATGATATTAAACAAAGCTGGTCCAAACTGGAGACAAGTCGCACAAGACAGAGTCAAATGAGCATCACTGGAGGAGGCCTTTACCCATTCTGGGGTTCCTGTAGATAAAAACAATAGTTAGATAAGTTTAAATAAATATAGGTATCCAAAATAATCATAGATAAAATAGATATTTGTGATACATAGATAGGTATATATGTTCTATAGCCTATATAACATATATAACATATAAAAAGTACCTATATAATATAGGTACTTTTTGGGTTGCAGTTTTTTTCCATTTTTAGAATATATTACTTATTGAGTGTGAGCAATGTTTAAGAAATAGTATCTAGTGTTTACATTAATATATTATTATATACATACAAATAGTTAAGATGCCTACTGAAACACATTTAGATTAAACAAAATAAATTCATAGAATATCTATAATATCATAGAATAAAATCGATACTAACGGCCCGTTCAAACCTAAGCGTCAGCGACGCGGGACGCGGGACGCGAAGCGGGAGCGTCCAAGACGCGAAACTTATCGTGCACACCTGCGCGACTGCGACGCGAACCGCTAACTTTATTTGCTAGTGAACAGTCACTAAAGCTGCGCGTCTTTATCTGGTACTAGCTGGGTCCCGCGGTTGTTGTCGTACCGCGGGTAACGCCGCGGGGCAAAGCTAGTTTTAAAAAAGTAGCCTAAGTTACTCCTTATATTATCAGCTACCTATCAGTGAAAGTCCCGTTAAAATTGGTCCAGCCGGAACAAACGGATAGACAGACTAAAATTGTAAAATTATTATCCATACAAATAAATGTATATGTATACACGGTACATATACCATACCAATAAATGCAATTGGAGTGTCTGTTTGTAATATAAAAATAACCGCTTTTTACTAAATGCATATGTATACACGGTACATATACCTATTTTTTTTTACTGTCTGTTTGTTCCGACTAAACTCTGGAACGGCTAGACCGATTTTGACGAGACTTTCACTGGTAGGTAGCTTATGATGTAAGAAGTAACTTGGGCACTTTTTAGCTTCGCCCTGCGGCGTCACCCGCGGTACGACAATAACCGCGGGTAACACCGCGGGACTCAGCTAGTTTTGGTATATGTACCGTGTATATACACACTCATGTTTTAATTGCCTCTCATTATGCAACAGTCATTTAAATAACTCCGGACCGGAAAATTCCGGACCGATCGAATCCCATATTTTGTCTTTTTGCGTAAATTCTTATAATTTAATCTTTATTCTTCAAATCATATATGATGGGATATCCTCTCACTTTTTCAATGAACATCTCTATAATATTATCATCTGTTGTAGTCATCGTGGAACGAAAACGAAATAATACTCGTAATATGGAAGGTAACTTTCCTGCACGTACACACGTCTGACCACTAGACGCGTGCGTCCGACTGCGTCCCGCTTTGCGGACGCTGCAATCCCGCTTTGTGGTCGCGTAGGTGTGCACGGCGGCGGCGTGGCGCGGCGACGCGGGAGCGTCCGCCGCGCGGCGGACGCTCCCGCGTCGCAGTCGCTTAGGTTTGACCGAAGCTATATGCATAGAATGTAAAATGAACAGGAAATTAAAAGGCTTTTTTATTTTATTTCATTTATTATATAATATAAGAAAAAATTTAAACACATAATATAATATAATATATAGAGATGGTTGGCCGAGCAATCCCTTTATCGCTTAACTTATTGTACGAGTCTATTACTATCTACACAGTACACACAGCTGCAAGTAACTCACTGGAATTGCATTTGTCTTCGCCTCACGTTTCGCATTCGTGCTATCATACACTAGTCATATGTGATATACATTCAGTATAGATATGCATTTGTGGAAACACTATGTTATAATTATATACTAGAATTCGATTACTTAAACATCATTGACTGCAGTCATGGCGAGGTGGTTTAAGTGGTGTCCACGCCATTTTCTACTGCGCAAAATGTTGTGGGTTCAAACGCCACATGGGACAATACTTTACGTAATCAACAAATGGTTGTTCTGAGTTTATGTATTTTTTGTGTTCCTTTCATGTATGTTTGTAAAGACCCGCACGTCACAGTACTTATTCCTAACTAGCTGGATCCCGCGGTGTTACCCGCGGTTATTTTCGTAACGCGGCAGGGCGAAGCTAGTCTAAAAATAAAACCCAACTACGACAAAAAACGACACTGCAAAGTATAAAACAAGTTTGAAAAGCCGTAGTCACACGTTGTTAAAGTGTTATGGTGCGTTTCTATGTAACGTGTGACTACGGGTTTTCAAACTTGTTTTATACTTTTTCAGCGTCGTTTTTTATCGTAGTTGGGTTTTAGTTTTTACTTTTTTTTTATTTAAAATGTTTTGGTGCCATTATTAATATATAATATTTATATATTTAAAATGGACAGGTAACGCCCTTTCCAATGATACCAATCACGGCATATTGCCGGGACTAGATGGCGTTGTGTGTTAGATGTCCGAAATATTTATATTTATCTTAAATTTATTTTTTAATACAGTACTTTATGTCGGCTAGAGGGCGCCACATTAGATTCAGTGACACGTCATATAGCCTATAACCAGCGGACGATCAAGACGCTTCTAACGATACCTCATTTGTCCAGTTCTAATAAGTAGTTAAGGAGCTATGAGGGAACAAATGAACATACATACATAGCCTGTCAAAATCATAACCCTCCTTTGGCTTTGCCGTAGTCGGGTAAAAAGTAGCCTGTTACTAATTATTACGTCAGCTATCTGCCAGTGAAAGTCCCGTTAAAATCGGTCCAGCCGTTCCTGAGATTAGCCGGAATAAACAGACAGACAGACGGATAAACAGACAGAAAAAAATTGAAAAAAGTTAATTTTGATATTTGTAGCTTGTATTACATTAATATTACAAACAGACACTTCAATTTTATTTATTTGTATAGATGCAAGAGTTGTCTTTATTTAGAAAAAAAAGATTATTGCATAAAGGAGTCTGCCCATTACACCGTTCCATACCATGACCGTGCTAGGACCGTATCAGATACAAAAACAACACGATACGCTCTACTATGCCCACTGAAACGGATCGACCGCGTTCTGTGCCCGTATACATCGCGTATGATGCCCGTATGCAACCCGTAAGATGCCCGTATGTTGCCCGTACGTACCTACGTATCCACCAAAACCGGTAGAAATTGATTTCATTCTCGCATGCGTATCAGTGTTGCGTGGACGTCTTAGAGTGCTATCAAGTTTTTAAACACTAAAATAGGTATGGCTATTAGAAAATTAACAGTTAGACAACTAGCGAAGATTGACGCTCCGTGCATGGCGTGTGACGGTGCTGGTCGGTTACGGAACGGTCTAGTGGTCATAGTCACATACTTTTAATACAAAGAATATTTTTTGCCTGGCACGTTCCTAGCACGCTCATGGTATGGAACGGTGTAGTGGGCAGACTCCTTAAGTCTAACTATGATTGTCAGATATTGCTGTCTGATAATCGTAGTTCATTTCGTAATGGTTTCCAGTGTAACATATCTACAAAGAGTGAAAAAAGAGTAATTAAGTATTTTAGAAATCGGAAGAGTTTTTATTCTTATAAAGTGGTTGGCTTTAGTTAGTAGGTAGTAGAGCCACGCCGATTTCAGCACGAACGGGCCGGCTCGACTCGACCGGGGCGGTACTACAGGGTACTACCCTCGCACAGAAAATCAACGTAAAATGACAGCGAGCTGTCGTGTTTCGTTGGTGAGTGCGAGACCGGAGGCCCAATGATGCAGAAGCATCACTAGCCCGCCATGGTGTGGGTCACCATGCTGCATTGTCTGCGTTCGCAGTGAGTATGGTGACCACCACTCTTGGATTCTGCCTATGCTTTCCATCAGGCAGAGTAGAGTCATTTTGGCAGGGCCAAACATAAAAAAAGTAAAAATTAATTTAATAATGTCATAAAGAAATTCTATATATGAAAACGATATCGTTTATGTACTTAGGTGATTTTTTTTGGAGAAAATACATGTAAGGAAAATCGTAAATGTATTCATTCGCATCAAAACCGCCTGGCAAACTTAAATTCAACCAGTATAAACTAAGGGCCCCGATATGTACCTATCATTTGAAAAGCCTAGAGAAAGGGATATGTTCACAAAGATGGGCCACATTAAAAAAAAACCTACAGCGTTTTTTAAGAATTGCATATGTTTAATATTCGTAATTCTTAGCAGAGTGTCTATATTACACACATCAAAAGTGTCTAGGGATCAAGCATTTTTATGCGGATTTCTTGAGATTGAGATGTGGCTTTGGCCCTGGCCTGCTCAGTCGCCAGACTTGAACCCGATTGAGCATGCATGGGATATGCTACAGAGAAGAGCTCTGCCGAATATGGAGGGTATCCAGTCGCAAGAAGACCTTTTTTTGTTGTTGCAACGAACATGGGCGGCCATTCCACAGCGTGATTTGGATGAACTCATTTTGAGTATGCCAAACCGATGTTCTTGTGTTAGTGTTCGCGGTAGAAACACGGATTATTAATTGTTTAAGTTACCTAATAAAATTTAAAAAGAAAACTGTTATTTCAGTCTTTTTTTCGAACTTTAATGTTAGTGGTTCAAATGTCAAAAATCCTTTTATTAGGAAAATGCCAAATTTCTTTATTAATGCAAAGGTGACTTGGTTTATCGTTACTGTGACAAACGAAAACACTTTATTTGATGAATCCTTAAAGAAAATTTTAATTAATATAAATCAGGAGAAAAGTTATTGCAAAAATATATGTTGATCCCTAGACACATATGTTGATCCCTAGACACTTTTGATGTGTGTATTTAATATATTTTTAGAAATTCATTTAAGTAATTCTAATTATTTCGAATCACTACAATATTATTTAAAGACTATCAGAAGACCAACTTCTTGGTTAGAAAGTGCTCAGAATTTATTGGCTTTATATTTACAAAATAGGTACTTACCAGTATTCTCGAAATAACTAGCTATTCATGCCGAGTCAAAAGCTTCAAGTGGTTTTGTAATAATAATAAGTGCGTGGATAAGAACTCAGTCAGATAATACAAAGCTATGAAAAACCGAACAACAAGCATTATCTCGCCAAAATCCTTGTATCGAGTTTTGGAATCGTTTCGCATTGTTGTCTTTTGTGTTCAAGTTCGCATTCGTTTTCCATCGTACACCATTATTCACATTAAGTGGACAGATCTCGGGTCAGATCCAGGCACAAGAAAAGCACAAAAAGTGCCCGCTTTATCCAAGCATGATAAATCTACTTCAAATCCGAGAATAGCGTCTTTTATGAAGGAAATTGAAATAAACCGACCGTGCGGATAACGGCTAAGTAAGAAGACCGAGATCCTTTAAGAATATATTGGTGAATCATTTTTATTCATCAAGCCTACTTAGAATATTTTCTACCTCATGTTATTGTTCGCGTAGTTGCTTTTACCACGCTTTTAATTCAAAATGAAACTAATATTAGGTGTAGACATAAAGCCAGTAGGTTTATTATAATGTCATACAATTTTGTATCTCGATCGGTCTTTACAACAAACAGATAATTTGCTATACTGATTTATTATACTAACCATGGCGCTGCTGCATGCTTCAAGCTAAACTACATAATTCTTATCTATGAGCTAAACGACAATGGTTTTATCTGGCATAGATAAGTGTACTTCTACTACTTGCTAGCTTACACTAGCCTTAAGACCTCTTTCAAATAACTACACAAACAAAAAATATTTCTTATCATATTAAAAATAAAGCTTTATTCCTGGGATAGCCCAAACGTATTCCCAACTTTCATTCTTAATAAAACATTTATTTCGTTTTCTCTTATTTCAGATAATAGATCGTTCGGAAGATATGTCCCTATTTTTAGTGGTAGAGATGAAATCGAGCGTGAAATGGTTACCACACGAAGCGCTTGTCTCGCGAACAAACGAAATACCGGATCGCCGTTTGCCGCCGGGGCGTTTGGCGGAAAATTGGCTGGCACACCACTACATGTGCCCGCTTAATAATAACACAATGTATCGAATGTCGGCTCGTGATAGGTAACTATCTGGTACCAATATGAACGGCCCGATAAATTAAAGAGGTTTTAACTAAATGAATGGAGCCTTTTTTTAGTTAAATAATAGTACATTTGTAAATTAATAAAGTCTAGTCGGTTTTTCGTTGTTGTCACACATAGCAATTAAAATGAAACATTCAGAATTTCATGCACACATATTACATAGGTACATTCTGTGTCATATGCAACGCGTAGGCCCGTTTGGGCGTATACATTGACAGAGAAACCAACCAACACCGTGTGGTTACTCACAAGCGTGTTGCTCATGTTTCTCTAAGTTTAAACATTCGGGAAATATTTGTGTACATAAATTCAAAATCAAACTGCCTCGTTGGTCTCGCGGTTGGCGTGTGCGACTGTTGATCATGAGGTCTCGGGTTCGATTCCCGGGCCGGACCAAATGTTTGTATGATCTACAAATATTTGTTTCGGAGTTTGGGTGTTTTCTATGTATAATATGTATATATTTACAAAAAAAAGTATTTATGTATTTGTATCAGTTGTCTAGTATCCATAACACAAGCTCTGCTTAGCTTGGGACTAGATGGCGTTGTGTGTTAGATGTCCGAAATATTTATTTATTATTTATAATTATCCAATCCAAGAAGGGACAAAATCAATTTTTATAATCTTTCTAGAAAAATACAGTTCATTTACATTATTATACGCGTATGCACAACACTATTTAAGCAGTAGCAAAAGGAAACAATATAAACCTATTTCGTGTTCCCAACAAATTGTCTCTAACCGACAGAACATTGATTGACTTATTTTATGATTTGATATTTCTTGTTGTTTATGACATAAGTTTATTATATATTAATTAATTAATAGTAAATATATAAAGATACTACATTTTCAGTGGACTAAATATGGTGCTTACGACAAATCATAAAAGCAAGTCAAAATGACCGCCAACGATATTGAAGAAACAGAACAAATGAGATATGCCCTAACAGCCATAGCTGATGAAGTGCAAAAGTGGGTAGTGTAAACTTATATAACATTGTGAAAACATCTCTTCAGGAAAAGTTGGAAGGAAATATACCTTTATGTTTAGTACCGCGTATCGTAGCTAACGCTAAAACATGCGTAGCGTGAACACATTTAGTCAAAAGGGTGGGAATAGCGGCTATTACCCTTTTGATAGGACTCAAAAGTGATTCTGTTTTTTTTTTTGTAAAATCCTATTAAGACGTTTTGCTGAAGTTGTAGAGATAGGGAATGTTTAGTCAGCTCCCAGACCCCTCTAACTAAATCATAATAAGTATAGGTATAATGTCCGATGTCGGATTTACAGCACCGTTTAGAATGACCAACAATCGCAGAAACTAAACTTTCTTTAGTATTTTCTTTTTCTGATCAAATACACTCAGTTGTCTTTTTAACCGACTTCCAAAAAGAGGAGGTTCTCAATTTGATTGGTATTTTTCAAAATATATACAGATACATATGTTATAATTGCTAAGCGTGTAATTTGACAGATTTCAGAGTGAATGCTTGTCATGCAACGAAGAAAATGAAAAAATACTTCACAATGAAGAAAAGTTAAGTGTGACATTAGTCAAATGCAAAAGTACTTTAAAATTAAAACAAGAACAGATCAGATTTCTTAGACAACACCTAAAAACTGCATGTAGTAAGTATACAGTGTACCTATTGTATTGTAAGATATGTATTAATCTACTCGAAAGACTGTTAAGGTAAAACCTAAAACTTTTTCGTCTATAGGTACTAATATGTATTAAAAATTAGAGAGTAACTCTGTCTTACTATACATTATATATTATAATAAGACGAGAGTTACTCTCGAATTTTTCGACAGACAGACATCTGTCTGTTACGCTATCACGGCTAAACTGCTAAACCGATTTGGATCAATTTTGGTATAGAGATAGATTTGACCTAAGAGAAGAACATAGGCTACTTTTTGTCACGATAACCGACAAACACGTGGGCGAAACCTCGGGCAAAAGCTAGTTTGTATAAAAATCTTAATAACGTTTTTTGTAATGATTCAAAACTCCAACATTCGTCTAGTTTGCGCATCAGCATCAACCTTCATGGATTGTTTAAACTGGTTTAAATTAACGAGTTATTAGACCTTTATAATACCTATGTTTTCGAAATAATATTTTTAATTGCGTTTTTTTCGAGTTTTTGCAAAAAATCTGATGACAGCCAAAGAGCGTGAAACTGCTTCGCTCAACAATCAACTAAATAATACGAGACTTGAATATTGGGATTTAGTGAAACGAGAAAAAGAAAAAAATAAAGTAATTCATGACTTGCAAGCAGAAAACGAGATCATTCGGGATAAGTTACAATATCTAAATAATTTCATTCAGCTTGGTTATCGAGGGTTACAGAATTTCGCAAAAGACAAAATGGAAGATTTCACCAGTCTAAAAAAGTTACAAAAGATTATTTTTTTCTGTGGTCAGTACTATGCCGATTATTGCAATCAAAGTGAAAAATGCAGGCAACTAGAACAAAAAAATAGATTCTTAAATAGTAAACTTCGCATTTTAGAAAGTCATTTAGAAATAACTATGAACGAACAACGCAATGATAAACATAAGGAAGTGCCTACAAAACAATTATCAATATCAAAACGACGACAATGTTGTAACAGTATTTGTACTGTAAGTTCTGAGTCTCAAATTGGACACCGTTGCTGCGCAAATATGAGGGAAATACAAGTCAATAAGCCAGTGCTTGTGAAAAATGATAAAAATCCTGATTTAACCAGTCATCTGAGCACAGTCAAGAAGCTCCTTCATGATCAAGACACATTACTAAAGGATTTGAAATCTCTTTCAAAGGAAATAAATGTAAAATTGTAAATGGAATAAAATTTTATAAAAAAAATGCTATTGTTATAATTAATCTAGTCGTCGGTTAATTTAAATGCTATACAATAAAGTCCGACTATAAGCTAGCCATACACGTACAGATCTGCCCGGCAGACGTGCCTGGCGGACAGATCCGTGCGTGTATGGTGAGAACGGGCACGGACTTGCCCGCCGGGTGCCTGCCCGCTGCCCGTGGTCAAATCGAGCGGATCGGGCACGGGGCGGGCAGATCCGAACTCCCAACTGTACGTGTGTGCCTAGCGACGGATGTGCCCGCCAGATTTGACGTCAGTCGCGCACTAACACTCTAATTAGTTTAAATGCGTTTGATCACAAAAATGGTGTTAAGCGAAAATAAAGCATTTTGGACAAGTTTTATAGAGTCTTTAAGTCTTTGCCTTGTTTTTGAAGAGTCAAAGATGGGCAATTGTACCTTTTATAGAATTAAAGGCACAAGCATACGAAAAATTTGTCGAAAATGCAACAAAATCAATCCCGCTGCAGATACAAAGTAATTTAGGCTTTGAAATAGACATTTTTACAGACAACCGTATATGAGCGTATATGCTGGAGTTACGATTTGAACTACTGCCCGACTGCCCGTCAGTCGCCCGTAGCAGATCTGTGCGTGTGTGTGGTAAATCACGTATCTGCCTGCCGGGCAGATCTGTCCGTGTATGGCTAGCTATAGAAGCAGCTCCACTAACATGGATGGAAGGAGGTTTTCTCACTTTTTATTCTATTTATAATTACGCGTTCTATTTTCACCTCTGGTTCTATAAATCTGTCACTATTAAAACTTTTTACTGGATGTTTACTTAACAAATTATGTTTTTTATCCTTAAAACTAACAAAATTAAACGTACCCAAACAAAGTTGTCATTACAACTTGAAATGTCATCTTGCAGCTGCATCTCTGTGGTTCTGACTTTTTTTTTTTTTTTTTTTTTTTTTTTTTTTCTCCCCATTTGGCAGGAGAACTTGGCTCGCACTTCTGTGCATTTGCCAGCGTCAAGTTTTATTTAGTTGGTATTTGAACATTGAATGACACAAAGTAAAGTTAAGGAAACATTATAACGCGAAAAGACAATATAACGGAATTTGGAAGAAAGGTAACAGGATCAGTAATGTGTATATATTTTAAATACTTACATAATTAAAATTAAATATTTTGAATAAATAGCAGCCACAGTCTGTTGTAAATATTAATGTTTATAAATATTTATACAATTTAAAGGCGAATGTTATTATTATAAATAAAATTCGAAAGAACACTATATATGGCGAGGCTAGAAGAAGAAAGCAGAGTCTTTATAGAAGTGGGGAAAGGAACGCGGAGTGACATCAAGCCATTATAAAAGGAAGTACGGTCATGAATCGGACAGGAAAGGAATATATGGTTCAGGTCTGCAAAGTCATATCCACATTCACACTGAGGACTATCTATGATGTGAAATCGTGCCAGATGTGCTGGACAAGTGGTGTGACCCAACCTCATTCTTATTAGAATGGTTGTCGCAATCTTGCCAAGTTTGAGGACAGAGAACCAAGGCTTACGAGGAATTTTCGATTGAATACTAAAGTAGTATTTCCCTTTTGAACGGGCACTTTCTTCCCAAACTCTATCCCAGGAATCTCCAAGATAACGTCTAGGAAGAGTAGCCAAGTCCTGAGTATAATTTTTAAACGGTACAGTATCACCACACACCACAGCCTCATTGGCAAGTCTATCAGCTCTTTCATTGCCACTTATTCCACAATGACTCGGAATCCAGATAAAAACTACAGAAAAGCCCTTCTCAACACATTCAAAAAGTTTAGTCCTAATATGCGCTATTAGAGGAAATGGTGGTTTAGACTTAAAAGGATATCTCAAGAGCGCCTGAAGGGCACTCATGGAGTCAGTTAAAATTAAACTATTTCTAAGTTTTAAAAGTAAGACGTATTCCAGAGCCTTCAGGATGCCAAGACATTCCCCAGTAAAAACTGTTGCTTCAGGTGGACACTTTACTTTTTGAACGATATTATACTGTGCATGATATATTCCTACGCCCACAAAATTATCAGGTTCATGCTTGGATGCATCAGTGAAAATACGGTGCCACTCAGGCCAGTTTTGTTCAACAATGAAATTAAAATGGGGGTTAGCATTATTTTTATCAATATCTAAAATGTATTTAACAGATGGCTCATGGATCAAGGATTCAAATTTATTAATAAACAAATCAAGTTTTGAAGATCGATGTGTCGGGGCATTAAATGATTTAAATCGAATATAACTTTTAACTAAACAAGGAAGAGGTTTGTGATTCCAGTAATTTGATGACTCAATGAGATCAGCAAGTATCTGAAGTTTTTGAATTAAATGGCTATTAGAAAACTGTAAAACACGGAAAAACAACCGATCAGCTAAAAATTGACGTCTTAGTTTAAGAGGAGGTTCATTGCATTCGGTTTGTAATGCATTAATGGGACTAGATTTCATAGCACCTGTGATTATTCTCAAGGACCTTGATTGGATGGAATCCAATCTCCTAAGGGCACTCACGTTACAAGGCTCCAATAGGAAGATTCCATAGTCAAGTACACTTCGAACTAGAGCATTGTAAAGAAGTTTCAAGGAAAATGGATGCGCACCCCACCAAACACCTGATAGGCACCTCATCAAATTGAGAAGTTTTTGACATTTATTTATCACATAATCACAGTGCGGAACACCTGTAAGTTTAGAGTCCAAAACAATACCCAAAAACTTGACCTGTTTTTTAACTGGTATTTCGTTATGATCGAAATCTATAGCTATTGGGATGGGAATACGCTGTCGAGTAAATAAGACTAATGAACTCTTACTCGCAGATACACTCAGGCCATTTTTTTCCATCCAGATTTTTAAATAATCAAGAGAGTTAGATAGCTGAGAACACAGAGAACTTGCTGAATTTCCACTAGCGTATAAAACTAAGTCATCTGCATATTGTAGGATATTTGATGTA
The DNA here is from genome assembly GCA_949125395.1 of Diaphora mendica. Classification (NCBI taxonomy): domain Eukaryota; kingdom Metazoa; phylum Arthropoda; class Insecta; order Lepidoptera; family Erebidae; genus Diaphora; species Diaphora mendica. Next base: position 32,933,983 of record OX421310.1, on the reverse strand, counting down.
TTTTGAAGTGAAGAATCTAAATCAGACGTATACAAATTAAATAATAAAGGGCTTAGAACTGAACCCTGCGGGAGACCTTTCCATACTAGTCTACTTTCATCCTGTGTTTGATCTAATTTTATTGTTCTACCTGAAAGGAGGTTAATTATAAAGCAAACCAAAATTTCAGGGATGCGAAGCATATCTAGTTTTTGTTTAAGGACATTTAGAAGAACATTATCATATGCTGATTCTATATCTAAAAAAACTGCAATTACAGATTCGTTTTGTGAAAATGCAACTCTGATATCTGTTACCAAGGTAGCCACACTATCCAACGTACTCCTGCCTTTCCTAAATCCAAACTGAGATTCTGGTAAAATTCCACGGTGTTCAGCTATCCATTCAAGGCGATTTTTAACTAGGTTTTCAGCTACTTTTGCAATTACGGGTGACAAAGCTATTGGTCGATAAGATGAAGGTTCTGATGGTGTTTTCCCCGGTTTCAGAATGGGAATAACAGTTTGAGACTTCCATGGTGGAGGAATATTACCCGACATCTTAATTTTGTTAATTAAGTTCAAATAGTACTGAAGTGAGGTTTGATTTAAATTAGCCAGGAATGAATACGGAATGCCGTCATCACCTGGAGCAGAGTCTTTAACCGATGATAAAACGCCCTGTAATTCTTGCATTGTAAAGGGAGAATTTAGTAGACTTTGGTTCTGAGAGATAGAAGAAGGAATGTTGTTATAAATAAGGTCATGTTCTGGGACAAATGGTGGAGCTAAACGATTAAGAAAAGAGTTCTTCAGATTTGGGGGAATGCCAGAAATATTGGAATTAGTAACACCATTTCTAAACCTTCTTATATTTTGCCAGACAATAGAAGGATTTACATTGGGGGTGATGGAAAGGCAAAAATTTTTCCATCCTTCAAATTTCTTTTCTTTGAATAATTTACGAGCTTTCGCTATAGCATCAGTTACAATTTCAAAATTATCTACGGACATATTATTTTTGTATTTTTTTTCAGCTTCCTTTCTAGCTTTTACCATTCGCGAGCATTCACTGTCCCACCATGGAGGGGAAGGAACTCTACCATTGGTTGACGTTTTTACAGGGAAGGTTTCATCTGCAGCTTGTACAAGTACGTTTGTGAAAATATTATTACAATCGATAAGATCGTGTGATAAATTATTTTGTAAATTAGAAAGTTTAAACTCTACAAGAGTTTTAAACTTATCCCATAACCCATCTTTATTAAGTTTGAACTTCACACGAGGTTGCCTTGAAGGATTAGGAGAACTGCTAGGATGAGTGGGCGTTATAAAAATTGGGAAGTGGTCACTTCCATAAGAAGATGGCAAAGTGCACCACGCAAGAGATGAAGCAAAATTAGGGGTACAAATGGAAAGGTCTATTGCACTAACATTTTCATTTGGCCCTGTACGTCGAGTTGGCGACCCGGAGTTTAACACACAAAGGTTATGTTGGTCAAATATATCTAATAATATGTCACCACTATATGATGAAAGAGTACAACCCCAAGAAATATGGTGAGAGTTAAAATCACCTAAAATTATAAAAGGACGAGGAAGAAGAGAAACGAGATTGTTGAACTGTTGAAGAGTTGAAGAAGAGGGGGAAGGAATGTATATTGAAACAATACAAGTATTATTTATTTGTGCAGCTACTACGGAAAAATTATTAAATGTCGGAAGAGATACTGGTTCTGACTTCCGACACTCCGTGTCAGTGTCAGTCATTGACCTACAGTACATGGACTACACATACCTACAAAATTATCGTGCCTACCTACACAAGAAGTTGGCGCATAAAATGTCTGCCTTTAGGGTTGTACCTATGTAGAGTGAGTCGAAATGTCGATATCGATATTTAACTGAAATATTTAATAAATTGCAAAAATAACGATAACATTAAATAATTATAGTTAATTCCGATTGTTTTTCATTATTTATAATGGATGGATTAAATCTTGAATGATGGACTTAAGACTAAAATCCAAAAATGAAAGCTGGCCATCACGGGACACCCGGCTAGATATGATAAGAGCGAAATATTACATAAACGATTCTTGAGCTTAGACCCAAGAAACCGTAGGCCATTAGAGGTGCTACAGCGCGACATGAGTCCATTGTGGGATAGGAGAGTGCTAGTCCTCTCTCTTTTCCCACCTTTTAGGCGTACATCACCTCCTCCCAAAATGAGGCCGTGGATTCTTCTTGGAATCCCTAAAATCCTGGTCCTTCCGTAGTCTGGGTATAGATGATCGTAGGTGAGGTTTCTCAAAAATATTATTTTAAAACCATTTGTTATCGGCTATGAAAACAGCCCTATCCGTTCTATCAGCAACAAGACTAAAGAAAGAACAGAATACCTCCGCAATCAAACCAACGAGAATGTATATCGTTGTTTACCTATTTTTTCGTAGCTCCGACGGTTCTGGGATACCGATATCAACATAAAAAGTACTCATATTATGTTGAAATTGAGCGAAATAACAAATTGAGTAAATAAAACACGTTTTAAATAGTTGTAATATTTATTCACACATTCAGGTTAGGGCACTGCGCAGTCACGTAATCGCGTCACGTCGAGAGTTCTGTTGTAGGATGTTTCATGAAAGTGCGTCGAGCAGACATAGCGCATTTTATGTTGAAGGTTTATATTTCCCAAACCAATGATTTCGATCCATTTCTTTTTTAAAATTTCATTTACAGGAAATCTGATGAAGAAAACACCATGTTAACATATTTTTTTATATAATAATATAAGTATCGACACATTAACTCTACTATCACTATACTTAATCGTATGTAAACAAATCAAAGTGAAACAAAGCAAATAATACCATTGAGAACCTCAAAAAACTAACAAACGTCTTCTGAAATTATAAAAAGAATATGTTTAATACAATACAATAAACAAAATCTTATAATATTGAACAATTTCAGTGCATTTTTGTACTAACCAGTAAAGAGTCAATGTACAATGATTCTTGTTTTTTCTTGCACCAGATTGTTTAATGGAGCACGAAGGCATGATTTTCATGTCTAGGGCAAAGCCTTGGATAGGTACAATAAAAATCAATTTAAAGCCGTAATTAGCACGAAAACAAAAACAAAATTTCAAACAACAACCGCTTGACAGCAGATCTACCTCAGAACTTGGTGCATAAAATGGCGTCGCCGGTCACGAATTGACAAGTGCATGACGTCACTCAAAAGTGTTGCCAATATTAGTGCTCACTACACACTATGTTTATCTCTCTTTTCACACCAAGGTAAACATAAGTTAAAAAGAGACAAAATGCTTTTTTGTATATATGTGTCGATCTTATATATATTTGTATAATGAATTGTTCGTATAGTGGAATAGGGCATCTCCTCCTTATATTTTCTTTACTCATTGGTGTCAGTTGACTCAAGTTGTCAGTGTCACTGTACGACGCCGGTTTTTATCAAAAAAATAATATTAATTGTACATGTACAATAATGTACATGTAATGCGCGTTGAGTAGCAAGCACGATATACGGAAATGAATGTTGTGTAAAGTCCCAATTCTGATTCCATTGAAACACAGTGTGGTTGTTTATAAGTTTTGTCGGCTACTCAGCAATAGTAACGTAAAAATGTCGCTAGAAGAAGCTAAAAAAGTTGCTGCAACCTATGCAGTTGATAGCTTTGTATCTAATAACTCAATATTGGGCATTGGAAGTGGTTCTACGGTTGTATACGCAGTACAACGCTTGGCAGAACGCGTTGAAACTGAAAACCTGAAAGTTACCTGCGTGCCAACGTCGTTTCAAGCCAAACGTCTAATCACCAAACATAACCTACCATTAGGTGAGCTGGACACTAACCCAGTTATAGATCTGACTATCGATGGAGCCGATGAAGTAGATAGTAAAATGACGCTAATCAAAGGTGGCGGTGGATGTTTACTCCAAGAGAAAATAATAGCGTCGTGTTCAAATAAACTCATCGTTATTGCAGACTATACAAAAGATGCTAAAAAGTTAGGTGACAGATATAAGAAAGGAATCCCAATTGAAGTAGTGCCAATGGCATATGTTCCTATAAAAAAGAAAATTGAGGCTACGTTCGGAGGCAAAGCGAAGTTGCGCAAAGCCATCGCTAAGGCGGGACCTGTAGTGACCGACAACGGTAACTTCATTTTAGACTGGGTGTTCCCTAATACAGATTTTGAATGGGAGAAAGTTAACCAAGATTTAACAATGATTCCTGGAGTTGTAGAAACTGGTTTGTTTGTTAACATGTGTTATAAAGCTTTCTTTGGCCAACCTGAAGGTCATGTTGTTGAAAGAGATATTGAGAGGTCCAGAGAAATACATAAATAAATTCATGAACTCTGATTTTATAATGATTAAAAATAATAGGATGCATAAAATCAGAAAGAAAACTTGATGTTTGGATAAATATATAAATGGTATAGAATGGCTATCATAAGTATTATAAGAATACATATGATAGAAATACAAGTTTAGGTTTTTAAAAAAAAAATACTTTTTGGACTATTTACACTTTGGTTGTTTGCTAACTTGAAATTGTTGTTGACTCTCGGAGATGATTCTATTTGCAAGTCATAAATAAAATAACAAACTGAATAGAGATCAGTGCATACAAACTAAGCATCAAATAATTTTGGCTAAACTCAATTCAGAAATTAGGCAACCTTTCACATCCCCCCCACCCTCATTACATTATTATCGTATATAATATTTTATCTTTCATTCCACTAAGAATGTTATAGTCCAGTGTCAAATTGTTTTAATTATAGTTACAATGTTGCTGAGAGAACAAATGTCCAAAATTATAAAGCCTCCTACACACCTGGCCTTAAGAAACCTGTGATTATTATTAGATGTATCAAAATTCAAAACAATTTTTTTTCCCATACATTGTGTTTAAATCCTAACACAGATAAAGAATAGGGCTTTGAATAAAAATGCAAAAAAACTACTAGTAATATATTAAACACATTTTATGTTGGAACCTTATATCGTAGTAAGTCTTGCATTTCAAGCTATTGATATTATGATAAAACTACAGTCCTACAGATGTAAGATTGTGACGTATTCATGTTCTTATACCCTGTATATCCTGTATAGGTGCTCCCATACAGCAGTTATATAATGTTATAAAACATCAGTAACATTTAATAATTTTTGTTACAATTTCTTTAAAAAAAATATCCAACATTCTCTAACATTATATAAGTGCTGTGTGGGAGCACCTTATGGTTACTGCCTCTTTATGCATGTCCTAGTAAAGACAGATGAGCTTTCAGGACATGAAAATAAAGTACCCAAGGATGACTGTTTATTCCTTTTTCATAATTGTATGATTACTTAAGCTATGGTACTGTATTATATTTACATATATATATTAAGGTACTGTATGTACCATAAAGTGTAAGATTAAACTTTTTTAAATTTTCTTTATATAACTATTAAGTAGAGTAGATAATTACAAAAACACAAAGTTGTATATTATCATATAATGTATATGCGTATATGATTGTTTCGTAACTGCTCTAATCATTGAACTTAGACACTGAACAATTACATCTCAAAATGATAAGGTCCATTGATAAAAGTATCATTTGCGACTAAACTTTTTGGGTCATTATTGTATTATGAAGTTTATCATTGTATAGCATTTAATAGGTTTGTACTTGGATGTAATCTAATATAATAATTTCACAGATATATTTTGTTTCTTTTTTCTTGTAATGTACATACTTTAAACGACTTTTAAATCTTAAAAAAAAAAAATTGAATCCAAGAAGCTTTTCACTTTTATGTAAACATATAATAAGGGTGGCAAACAGGTCACCTGATGAAATATGAATGCGGCTTCTTCCACTCATGGAGTTCTTTTTTTTCTGTGCGGAAATCCCTTTGGATACCGCCTACTGGTGGTTATGTCGGACTCGAACCGACCAAAAACCGCACGCCGTCTCGGGTACTAGTAGCTGGGGAACCAGGTGTACCTAACCAGAAAGGACGACACAAGAACAAGACACGCCATCTCGGCCTGCTTTTGCCAAGGTGACATGTGGCCTCACTTGTCAACCTAAATCTTGCAGAAGGATACCTGCAACTTAGGTGACACGAGTGTGTTGTGGTACGCTCTTGAAGGTCATACCGGGTATAGAAGAACCACAGGTAGTACCTAATTCGTTCCTGAAATTGGGTGTCCATGACATAAAAAACTAGCTCCAAAACGCACATTTTTTATTATGTATTGGCCTGCCAAAGTGACTACTCTGCCTGATGGAAAGCATAAGTAGAATCCAAGAGTGGTGGTAACCATACTCATTGCATAAATCAGCGTGGCTCTACTATCTATAGGTAGACAATGCAATGATAGACTGTCAAATATTGGAAGGGTAGGGATAGAAATATTTTTCCGCAATAAAAGATGAAACAAAGCTTCAACTAGTTTACGTCCGACAATTCCTCTAGCTAGAACAAGTAATACAAACAATAAAGAATTCTGTAATCTAATCTCTACGCAATGCTAAGATATTGCGTAAATACAGCATATGATCTCTTGAGATCAAGCCTATCGGTAGTAATATTCTAGCAATAAACAATTTCAGTTGCTAAACCCGTCCATTCCATTTAATACAGTTCAGAGGTAAACAGTAGGTACCTATTCATATGCGGCCGAGCTTGCGCCTTATAAACTTGCAATCCCGGCACTATGGAGTACCTAACTATTTATATGCGTAATTTCTTAAATAGGTACCTTAGTCCCTACCTACAATGAAAGTACCTATAGATTTTTGACTAGAACTATTTGATTGTATATACATAGGTATTAGGTATATGCAGTGTTGCACGTTCTTAATATGTCCTTACGACTACATTGATGACGCTTTCACCGCAGCTGATGGCAAATACATGTAGGACGTGTTAAAAATATTCACACCGATAAAGAACCCACAAATAGGTACTTCAATCACAATTAGCAAAAACCGCTAGGTAGGTACCTATCTATTATTTTCCATGCTAATGTTATTTTATAGGTACCTAGCTCTCTCGCGTATTTTAAATATAACTGCTGAATACCTGAAATATGATCCTACAGCTAATTCTTTGATAATTATAATAACTAGCTTTTGCCCGTAGCTCCGCCCGCGTTTATAATAGATACCGCGGTAAAAAGTCGCCCATGTATATCCTTAAGAATGTGATGATGATGATGATCAATTCTTACAATTCATGATCAATTCCATAAAAAAACCGACTTCAAAAACTATACCTACCTAATCACAAATTTTAACAAAAAAAGACCGACTTCAATCTGGACCAAATTGAAATGAGACCACACGGGGAGCACCAGCTTTCAAATAAAAAAAGAATCATCAAAATCGGTTCACCCAGTCGAAACTTATACCCTGAACAAAACTTTATGACGGTTCTGAAGTTAGCTGCGCAAGCAGGTGTGCGCAGGTACAGTTAAGTCCAAAATAATTAGACTAGTGGATTTAAATAAAATATGAAATCTATTATTGCCTGTACTTATTTTATAGATTCAATTTACCTAATTTATAAAAATATGAATAGATATCAATAACTTGGTATTAGAAGATTATACAGCCCGCGTGGCATTTTAATCGACACATCAAATAAGTATGTAACCATCGAAAAGTTTACGTAAAATACACAAAACAGACAATAATAAAACAAGTATGTAAAATAACAAAACAATTATTTTACGAAACAATCGAAAACGATTAACAACTCGAATTTACTTATATAAGACCATGCTTGTTTGTGTGTGTGTTTGTAGTGTAGGAACACAGTTCACACACGCAAGCAAGACTCGGCATGTGTCGACTTCCCTCCGCAGTTCCGCTGTTATGTCAGTTTTATGTCCCGCTGATACCTACAACTGTTTACTGCGCAATGACTCGCACGATGTTCCGAGACGTCATAAAGTTCGGTTCGACCTATAACAAACATTAAAAAAAAACAGTCGAATTGATAACCACCTCCTTTTTTTGAAGTCGGTTAAAAATGATTCAGCAGTTTAGGTGTGAAACAGTGAAATGCAGAAAGACACTTAGATTTTTATAATTATAATACGTTTATCTATCTACTACTTGTAACGAAACAACACTGTAAGGAGATTTACTATCTCATACAAGTAGCCAACTTAAGTTTGTGCTAGCAACAGGAGTATCTATCTTATAGGGAAAATTAGGATTTTCCTTAATGTGCAATAAAATTAATTTAACCATAAGAGTAGAAGTAAAACAAATTTATTTTTACATTAATTTAATTTTACCACATTTAAGGAATGTCTTTTGGCAAAATAAAAGTTTGGTACTGAAAATTAATTTGAGGTAGAACATCTCTGTTTCAGAGATTAACTTTAACATAATAATAATAATTAATTCTGTTCATTATGAACTTATTATTTGACATAGGTATTGCAAAAAAAAAGGTACATATATGCAAAATTTGTTTTTACCATTTGCATTGATAAGGTGTGTTTATGTGTCCCTATCCGAATGCCCCATCCAGACTCACCACGAGGCTATACGAGGAAACGCTGCGAGAGTGAGGACGGTACGCTCGTGCCCCCTCGTCTTCCCTCGCTGTCGCTCCGCTTCGTGTCGGTTTTTCGGGCGCGAGTCAAAGGCCGGGAGGGGCGACATGACACAATCAACCACACTTCCGCAAGAGTGCGGATCGCTAACAATCCTGCCCCCTCCACTCGCCGAGACTCGTGCCGAATGTCTCTAGGAGGCGCCACGCGAGAGTCTGGATGGGGGATTAACACAATATTATGATGGTCGATTTATAGTTTTCTAAATTGTGCTCCCTTGAACAACTCAAAATAAATTAATATTATCTAACAGGATTTGGTACCCACATAAAATAAACTCATGTTTACACATCAGAGGACCTGTGTGAGTTTACTTCATATCATCTAGCTCACGATGGAGAACACGTTAGGCGTTGCGATTGGAGAAGATGCCAGTGTGGGCCAGTAGCAACGCCAAACGCTGTCATCATGACGATAGAAAAGATTTGAAATAAACTCAGACTAGGCCCTTTGGTGTAAAGATATTACTTAGAATTTCACAATAGGCTACCTTCATGCATTTCTTTCAGCATAAAAACCAGATTGATTTGTACCTAAACACATTCGTTTAGTATTTGCTTGATTATTTTCTGTCATACATCAATTTCTAATACTGTGCCATCTATGTTAAAATACACATTTAGATTCATGAAAATCTTACCACAAATTGGATACACTTAAAACATAAAAGACATTTATGCCTACTAATACTTAACCTAATATTTATGATTATTTTATTTAGAATGCAAAACTGTCTCTGTACATATTGCAGTCGAAACTCTTTAAAACATCAAATGTACTTGTATCAAGGAACTCAAATTTCTTTTGACTAATGAGTTTTGATTGAAAGATCTACAGTATGTAAAACTAAATACTGCTGCAGAAGAATTTACAATAACTAACAAGTAATCATAATTAATACTGATTATAATTAAAAAGTAATTGTAGAGAGCCGAGAAAAATTATAATATAGACATTTTAGTTTTAATTTCATGTATAATTAAAAACTGGATTGTAGTTCGATTTAAAATATAACCAAACATGTAAACAGCTTGACAAGAACCTTGTATAGAGAGTTTAAATAATTCTATAATGTTCTACCAAATGTACTTGTAACAAAAAAGTCAAACTTTTAAATAGTAAGAGTTTGACTGAAAGATTTACAGTATCAATAGAAAACAAAATATTGCTGTATTTATAATAACTAACAAATAATCCTATGTGATAATCGTTATAACTAAAAACTAATTGTATAGAGCTGGGAAAGCCATAGCAGCTTATAGACATTTCAGTTTTATTTTCATACATCATTAATGGCTCGACTGTTAGTCCAATTCAAAATCTACATTAACATGTAAATAGCTTGAAAAGAAGCTTGTAGAGAATGGAGATTTTAAATAAGTCTATAATTGTTCTGCCAAATTACCACAAGTTAACTTTTCTTAAAAACAATTTGTTTCTTCTTCCTTCAACATATTAAGAAAGATGTTATTTCCCTGTAGATAGTGTGCACCATTGACAATAGGCCTTTTTTTCCCCTAATAGAGACTAGTCTTCTTCATGATGCGAAGAAACTCTTCCTGATTTATTTCCCCATCACCATCTCTATCGGCTTCATCTATCATTTCATGAAGTTCCTCATCTGTTAGGTTTTCACCCAGTTCTTTTGCTACTCTCTTTAGATTCTTAAATGATATCTTTCCTGTAAAGTAAGGATTGATTGAGGACTAAATGAGCAGTTTCTTTGTTCTAAAGTATTGTTATTTACTATGATGTTACAATTAATAGATCAAAAACATCTACTCCAATACTTGTAACTTGTAACTAATCCCCAATACTTGTAAAAGTAGCTGTATGCTTTCACATGCATTTAGTGAAAAGCTATTACCTCTTTAACAAATTTAAAAACAAACTTTGGCAATTACTGCCAGCAGAATATTTGATGAGCACTAATCTGATGAAAATGAGCTACCTATTTACATTTTAATGTTCTGTGAGGCTGTATAATGGTATAATGGTGTCTCTGGTCATGCCAATCCATTTGTTCAAAAGCTCACTCACAGCAATTGTTTTCAGAATGGACTTCAAAAAAAGAAGGTTCTCTATTTGTCAGAATTTTTTTCAAAGGAGCTTAAGGCTTATTTACAAACACAAGATAACAATTAAGAGTGAAGCAGTGGCCATAACCATGTTAGAGTGGAAGGCCTAATATTTATTATTTTAACAATTAAATCTGACAGCATATATTATTATAGTAAATTCTATTAAAATACCTACCGGTTTCATCATCATCAAATAATTTAAATGCCTTCATTATTTCTTCTTTAGTATCTTTCTCTGCCATCTTAACAGTCATCAATTCAACAAAGTCTTCAAATGATACTTTTCCATCTCCTTTATCAATTTCTGCTATCATCTTTTTGATTTCTTCTTTCTTAGGCTCAAAACCCAGTGCGCGAATGGCAACTTTCAATTCTTTGGTGTCTATTTTACCTGTGTTCTCTGTATCAAAAAGATCAAAAGCTTCTTTAATATCTCTTCTCTGTTCTTCAGTTAGTTCAAATTTAGGACCAGACTTTTTCCGTACACCAGTATTTGTTGAACCCACAGATTTCTTCGGCACATTAGCTACTGCAGTTGCCTGTAAATTAAAGTTTACAATTAATTTCTGTTTGTACTTTTATCCACAAGTACTCATTGTGAAGGTAATGTATATTCAGTACTAGCTGTGCCCGCTACTTCGTACACGTGACATTTGAATTTTCAAGTGTCATTTTAAATTTTTTTCTGTTTAAACCTTCCCTGGACTACGAAAAACCTTTCAAAACCAAAATCAGCTAAATCGGCCCAGCCGTTCTCGAGGTTTAGCCAGACAAATGAACAGCAGTTGATTTTTAAATATAAGATTTCTATACAAATAAATAAAATTGGAGTGTCTGTTGTAATATTAAAATAACTGCTTTTTACTTAATGCATACATATATAGACCAAAATAACATTTGTTACAATTTTTGGCTATCTGTTTGTTCCGGCTAATATCTGGAACAGCTGGACTGATTTTGACGGGACTTTCACTGGCAGATAGCTGATGATATAAGGAGTAACTAAGGCTACTTTTTAGAATAGCTTTGCACCGCGGCGTTACCTGCGGTCGAAGTTATACAGCGGGTAACACCGTGGGGCTCAGCTATTAAAAATATGGTAAAACATATCTACGAAAAATAAACACTACGCTACTTTAATATAATCAATACCTGTTATGAATCACTTACCATTATAATTAAATTCTGGTCCTCTGTTTTAAAATAAAAATATGAATATTTTTATAAGATACGTATCATTTAAGTAGTTACTTATTTAGTAAACAGAGTCTTATTTGTTTATTTGACCGAACTGCTATTTAATTTTCCAATTCAATTTCAATCATTTTACGCTGAACATGTATACGTGACAGTAATGACATCGACGTTACCAGGGTTGTCCTAGTCCCAGGGTAGAAAAATAATGAAAAGGAAAACTTGTGATTATTTGGTAAAATCTTAGAGCATTATAAGGGCAGCTAAACGAGCGGAAAGCGTGATCGGTGTAGAGCATATATAGCTACAGGGGCAGCTTATCGGGCGGAAAGCGTGATCCGGAGTAGAGAGAGAGAGAGAGACTGAGTTTGATTAGCGTCTGTGTCTCTTACGCAAGCTTCTGATTGGTGAATGCACATACCAATTTGCATGACTGATTTGGCGGGAAATACACTAACCAATCAGAAGCTTGCCTGAGAGAGACAGACGGTTACCAAACTCAGTCTCTCTCTACTCAGATCACGCTTTCCGGACGTTCAGATACCCCTTCAGATATATATGCTCTAAGGGAAAAATGCCTCTAAAACAGTGAATAATATAATTATTAAAAAGGAAGAAAGAAGTAGAACTAAAACCTGCTCTAGTAGATAAAATAAAGTTGATACAATAAAAGAAAGAAACAATACCTGCCCCCCTAGCCAAGTTGCAAGCGTTCTTTTTTCCCCTAAATTCTCATGTGTCATTGGCTAATCTTAAACAAAATAATCTGAGACAAAGTATTAACCAATGACACACGATAATTTAGGCGTTAACGATTGCAGCAAGAAGAACGCTTGCAACTTGGTTAGGGGCTGTTGTAGTGTTTAAAGTAATGTGAAAGAATATGACGAAAGGAATGGGTGTCATGTACTTACAAACAAGGGATCCTTCGAACAGGCGAGGTGACCATGTCTGGCTGGCCACGTCCCCACGGTTGATGCGGGGAAGTTATATTTATATATATTTCGTTAGTGATATAATACTAATCGGCGTGAGAATATCTATAATTACGATACAATATTAATAAATTAAAAAAGTTATTGCGTAGTTCGGTGTGTCGTCGGTAGATGGAACTGAGTACAGCCAGTTCCAGTCGGAACTGAGTTCTAGTAGTTACTAGTCAAAGTGAGTCGGTGCTGAAGTCCGCTGATCCTTGTGAGTCGGAATTGTATGCGATGCGCGGTGTTGAGGTAAAATCTCCAGGAAGTCGAGGCGGTTGCTGCGTAGTGGCTGGTTTAGTAGTCATGAGACAGTTACTACGTAGTTTGGTGTGTCTTCGATAGATGGCGCTGTAGTATTTCACCGTGGGAGAGCCACGCTTCGGCATGAATGGGCCTGCTCGACCGGAGTGGTACCACGCCCTCACAGAAAACCGGTGTGAAATAGTGCTTGCGCTGTGTTTCACCAACTGAGTGAGGATACCGGAGGCCCATGCCCCAATCCCCTACCTCCCCCCCCCCTCCATCCCTAAAAGGCCTGGCAACGCACTTGTGACGCTTCTGGTCTTGCAGGTGTCCATGGGCGACGGTAATCGCTTACCATCAGACGATACGTCTGCCTGCGTCTGCCCGCCTATTCCATAAAAAAAAAATGTTCTGTAGTCATCATAAATATGTACTTCCAATCAAGTTTTTAGAATTCGAGTTTTTTGGTTCTACTTTTTTTGCCTATGCCTCTCTTATATCTTCTGTGCTGCCAGAAAACAAATACTTTGTGGTTTTTTAAACTTTCTCCAGTGCTGAAAAACACACCGGTATTCTTTTTCCTCCACAACTACTGGTCACACACGTTGTTTCCGACGAGCGTGCTGTACCTAACACACACCTCTTGTGTTTCGCGTGATAGTGTTGTGCTAATTGCTATAGGCACTTGTTCCGTACGTCAATGAACAATTATTTTCAGCGTGACCCAATCATTTCCGTTTATAAATATATTTTTGACTAGCTGATCCGGCGAACTTCGTACCGCCATATTTACATATCTGTCTCAGCTTCACACAGGCAGTGTACACTACACTGTACACTTATCTTTTATTTTTTTCTTTCCAGCAAAAAAAGAATGAACGAAATCGGACTATGTGTTATTGAATTACAACTAAGTACATATTTTGACTTTCATCCCCTCTCTCCAGGAAACCGTGATGAATTTCGGGATAAAAGTATCCTATGTCCTACCTCGTAGTATGAACTCAAATTATGCCAAGTTTCATTTGAATCCGTTCAGTAGTTTCGGCGTGATGCGCGGCCAAGATACAGACAGACAGACGGACAGACAGACAGACGGACAGACAGACAGACGGACGGACAGACAGACAGACGGACAGACAGACAAAAATGAAAAAAAATAGTTTTGGCTTCAGTATCGATTATAGAGAGCCCTCCAAAAAAAAAAATTCTAAATATCTTTAATGTACAAAATTGGACCTGTTACATTTTTATTATAAGTATAATAGATAGATATTGATTTTGTTCAAAATCAAATAAATATGAAACTAATTTGTCTTTAAAATATGATATTAATCGCAAAAAAACGTCTTAGTCAAATCTGTGTTTAATATAATATTAAAAAATATATTTATGGAGTTTAAACAATCTTGATTTGAAATATTCAACGCGCCAATTATTCTAAAAGCAAAGGCACAAAGCAACCTTGTACCTTTCCTCTGTTAATATTTCTTACATGTTTCAATAAAAATGTCTTATTAAACTATGTTTCATGTATTGCCACAAGAGTCGTGTTTTCAGCCCTTTCTACTTTTGCACTGATATTCATAAGTGCTAACTTTTAAACTTTCGCGTTCCATGATATAATAATAATTATTTATACGGGAAACGTCAGGCAAAACAGAGGTATGTAGTACCTTGAAATAGTGATCGCGTTAATTCCCGTAAAAATAATAATTATTATATTCGTAAGTGAGCATTTAATTTCATATCTAAAACTAGATTCTTTGTATCTACTAAATCCTCTTTCTCGTACTCTTTGCATCTATTTTAGGGATTCATAAAAACAAACAACTGTCCATAATGTCATTAAAAATTTAATATAAATAACGTTGATTGCGGTTAATGAATTTTATTCATGTATTTAACAAATAAATATGGGGTTTTTAATGCAATCAGGGTGCAGAGGGCATGGTGCCGATGGACTTCATGAGGTGGTAACAGTGAGGCAGGCGGCTGCGGTGACCGATCTTCATGAGGGTGGCAGCTGCTTGAGCAAGCATTCCAGCCCGCTCGCCAGGCCCGGCTAACACAGCTGCGGGAAGGTGCTTGCAAGCCATGTATAGGGCTACCGCCCGCTCGCCGTCCCCGCCTCCACCTTCCAACGCACGCTCTGACAAATTGTATACACATTAATTATGGTCTTCAACTACATTTGATTTTGATAATATAATATTCAGAAAATAATGCAATATCGTCGTACAGATCTTTCGATGATCTCGGATTCGCTCTTTTTTTTTAAAACATCAATTTTATAATCTTTTTTAAAAAAGAGAGCGAATTCGCTAGCTGAAGCTAGTATGTATTAAATGAAAAGATAACCATAGAGTAAGTCTATACGTGTAACTGTTAACAAATTGTACGTACCTTTGCCACAGATAATAGACGACCGATTAAATCGTGGTCTAAGACTGCCGTCTAACAACTGTTGTGTACGGCGCGGAGCAGCTCCGGCCATCATTCGACAAACTGCCGACTGCAGGAATATTCTAGATGTCACCCACTTTAACAAAAATAAGTTAGAACATAAATAAAATAAATCCTTATTATCAGTAACTGTTTTGATTCGTCTTTTTATGCCTATATTTCCTAAATTGTTAATATCTTACTTTAGTGAACTGTTAACTGTGGTAGCAGGTTTTAACCTGCTACCACAGTTTATAGCACAAAGCAGCTTGGTGTGATCAGAAAAGATCATTATAACTTTTACAATAAACCCAATCATGCTGGCTCACACTATTCTTCTATAAAGAAAATAACGAAAAGTGTTCCCATCCAAGGTCTTATGACCTTGCTTTCAATTCGACAGTACAATTCTTGGTCTATCATAATGTTATAGCATTTTAAACTGCAACGAACAACTACCAACATACCGGCAGACACTTAGGTACCAACCAACATACTAGGTATGAAAAAATCACAATCACCTGTGATTACGTCACACCACATCACACTTATGGCAGTCACTTTTATAATCATTATCATTATTATCATTATGGATCACGTACAAAATCACAATTGTGATTTTGTACGTGATCGTCGTGACGACGTCGCCGTCGTGAATGATTTAATTAATCTAGTTATTTTTTTACTTGATTATTATAACAAACTAGCGACCTGGCAAGTCTTCTTTGATTTTCTCTACTATATTATGCATGTATTACGCACGGGCGTAGCCAGGTTTTAGTTTCGGAGAGGGGGGGGGGGGGGGTCAATATCATGAGTATGTGCCTTTAACCGTAATATTATTATGAAAAATAATGAGAGATGTAAAAGAAATGTGAGCAGTCACGGGACGCCTGGCAGATGTGAAAAAGAATTGAAATCTCGTCACGCCAAAAATCAGGTTTACCCCTCGCCTATAGATGTTTCACATCAAAAGTAACACTAGTGTAGAAACATTTGGTTGAACCCCGAAACACCAACCTTCCACTTCAATCACGTCATCTATTCCTAAAAAATTGCATTAAAATCCTATGTACATATAACATACCGGTAAGTGTTGTGAGAGACGTCGCAGCGAGTGCAGGTCTCGTTGGAAGGCGCGCAGCTGAGCGTGTGGGGCGGGTCCGGAAGCGCTCGCCTCCCACACTCCCGCGCGAACCTCCAACACCCAGTCGCAGCATAGCACTTGCATCAACTGGAACACACCACAATATTAGTTCACTTTAATCTAATACCTTTAAACGAGCAATGTTTGTATATATATCATCTGAATCTCGGAAACTTGGCAAAAATGGGCCGGCTCGACTGGAGTGATACCACAGAAAACCGGTGTGAAATAGCGCTTGCGCTGTGTTTCACCGAGTGAGTGAGGATACCGGAGGCCCATATCCCAATACCTCCCCACATTCCTTTCCCCATCCCCCATTGGTCGGCAACGCCCTTGTGACGCCTCTGGTGTTGCGGGTGTCCAAGGGCGGCGGTGGTCGCTTGCCATCAGGTGATACGTCTGCTCATTTGCCACCTATTCCATAAAAAAAACGGCTCAAACGATTTTCATGAAATTTTGTATGCAGGGGTTTTCGGGGACGATAAATAAATCTAGCTAGGATTAAAATGTCGTTTTATTCGTGTTTTCAAATTTATTGATAATAATAATATTCAATGTCCATCTAGCGCCATATATCGCAATTCGAGCGAACTACATTAAACTATACTGGAATAAGGTCCAAAATAAACAGTACCAGGGCGTACCAAGAGAGGGCGCCAATAAACTTATTTAAAAAAAAAACATCCAGGTACTATATATTAAACAGCGATGTTAATACATATATTAATAGATAGTAAAGATGTTTAGTGAACTGTGGTTTTTACTGTTTCGTAAAACACAAATGTCTGTGTTAAAAAGAACATTATTTTCATAAGTCGTGAGAAATGAATGAAAAAGTTTTACTTGCATTTAGGTAAGGTAAAACAAATATATTTACATAAATAACTAACAACACAATATCAAATATTTTAGATAAGCAAATTGTAAAAAAACAGTGAAAGTTTTCAGGAAATTATAGTCAACAAAACACAAATACCAGATCTTACTTTTTTCGTTACTATTTACCGTTTATCTGAGAAAATTGCAAATTAATAAAATAACATGCGAAAAAATGAACAATAATATAAACATGCAAATATATCAGCTTCGAGGCGTCGGGTGCAACTAATGCGAGATTTGCCTTGTAGTAATATTGCACAACTCTTTGTAACCAGTGCAATGCAACTACAATGCACTCCCGTAATAGTCATAATACTTCTTCGAACCTTAAAACTGAAATAGACATATAAAGATTATAATAATAATAAAAAGCGAATATATTACAGCAAGATCAGTACGCAAGATTCGCAATGCAATTTATTAGCCTCAGAAGCGCAGAATATTACAATAATCATCAATTACATTCCGAATTTAAAAAACCGCCGAATTTATCAAAACCACGACTGATCACAACATCCTGTGTTTATAAAAAGGTTAATCAAGTCCATCGATACTTGGAACCTCCAACGTACTTACACGAGTGCGGAGCCGCGGGCAAAAACTGGTATTTCTTTATGCCTGTCATTCCATACTAATTCCTTGTTCAAAGGGTAAATGTAAGGTCACTGGTACCAGCACAAACTAAGAGTCGTTCACGTTTAAATGCATAAATATATATATCTATACTCCACATGCGTTCTCTTATATATTCTCAAGTTTATTTACAATTAGATATTATATAAATTGTGAATTATATATTTTCATCATCATCGTTATAGTATTGGGAATTTGGCGATTCGTCCTATTTTAATTCATTTCACAGAACCAAAATTATATTTTGCGTCAGATAGTTAGATTTAGGTAAGTGTTATATTTTGCGACACTTTTAGCAAACTTATATGTAACAGAATAATCAAATTTCACATTTAAAACCAAGACATATTCAAGCAACTGGTTGGCTCCAAACTGAAACGATACCTATCATTGATGATTCACAAATTATTCTAAAACTTCAAAGTAATTTTGATCGCAAGCATTATACAATATAAGCGTAAAAATAGCACCAGAAAATTGATATAATAATAATATAAAGTAGAATACATACTAGCATCAACTGCGTCGGCTTTCGGCAGCAGTAGTAAGCCAATGAATCAGCTAACCTGGTTCCAGCGATGTCGCACACCTGTAATGTAAACATATTGCATTGGCACAATTGTCTCGAGAATAAACATACAGTATAATAAACTAACTGCAGTTTAGAATGTAAATTCATAACATACATTTTATACAGTTATCGCTCCCACAAGAAACAAAATTTCTCCATAGAACATTCGAAAATTATTTTCTGTTAAAAAATCTTAATAGCAATAAATACTGTAAAAAAGTGCCTGGCAAATGAGAAAAGGATTGCCTACTAAAATGTAACGACTTAAAACATAACCAACGCAATATGCAATATACATATGTATGTTAGTCTACAAACTACTCAGGACAGCTATACAAACTCGAATATTTTGAAACAAAAATAAAATAATATCAAAAATAGTGCTTGAATGAGGAAGAAAAGATTGTTTAAACTTACGCTTAATAGTTAATATTAATTCACGATATATTGACAAACGCCTTTTAAAGTAAAGTATTCAGTTGTTTAATATTTTTTTCGTGTAGCTGTAGAACGATCAGGCAATTTATAGAACAAAATAGATAATATAAGTAAAGGATTTTTTATCAAACAAAGCTAAAACCAATCTCCCAAACTTAATTAATAAAAATTGAGTTCTTTTTTTAAAAGTAAAATGATTTTTGCCAATGTACTTTAAAATAATTCAACACCATTACACTTTCCTTATATACTGACTTACTACACAATCCACAAAATACACAAGAATTTTACATACGCCACTATATTAAGAATATATCAAATTTATTAAAAACGAAATATTCACACACCTTGAGTATCGTCTCAGCCGTCCGATGGAAGGAGTCTTCATCTCGACACTGAGCGAGGCTCAACAGGCCCCGACGGCTTTTGTATGCCATATGCAGAGCCCTACAAATAATAGTACAATAGATATATTTCCATCCAATAATGTTTATGCTATCAAAGACAATAGTTATTAATACAACAACTATAAACTATACACTTTTGTTTTATAAACAGTAGCACGACTAGGATTTCTAAGTTTTCGCACGTATGAGAATCTTCACATTGTTAATTATATAGTTGAATGGTAGTCCATTTTGTTGACATCATTTTGCTACACCTGTGGTGCTTTAAATAATACAATTAGGGGTTATGTTTCATTAGAATTCGCGTCTTCGTTGATACAAATTAAAACAGTGAAAGCATGAATGTGTGTATTTAATTTTTACTTGACTTATATATTTTCTATCATTTCAGTTCAGTCATCAGCATTATCAGCAACAACCTTTACTAATGGTCGGAGAGCTGGCTACGAAAACGGGAACTGATAAGGTGTAGTAACGAAATATATATACAGGGTTACAGGGTAAGTCGACCTATTCCCGTTAAGGGCGTGTAGTTGACATCGTTTCTGACTGATTTCACTAAAAACACCCTATCCTAAATCTAAACGTTTTTGAGATATTTGAATTTAATTGTTTTTACAAAAAATGCCCGATTTTCAACTGTCAGCTTAGATATTTTGAAATGTGTAGGTGTTATTAAAACTATTATTTAATTTTTACATGTAAAATAAGATGCTTTATGACCTTAATAACCAATATTATACGTAATGTTAACAAATAAGTTGTTGTAGACGATTTAATCTAACAAATAAAAATAAAAATTTAGAAAGTTAATTTTTCTTCAATTGATATCAAAAAAAATTATTATGGCGCCTGTTATGCAGATGTGCTTAAAATATATATGTTTCATCAGCTATCCAACGAGGTATAACAGTCTAGGGTTTTATAAAAAAAACTAAAAAAAAACTTAGTTGCGAACCGCCAGGTCGCAATTCTAAAAGTCCCAGCCAATTGTTCTTTAAGGATAGTGCGGTGCGTGCGATCGAGACACCTTACGATTTGTGCAGGTGTGAGTGAGAAAAATAATGTGCAAGTATGTTTTGCGTACGTTTTGTATTAACTTGTTATTGTTAGTCTGCTTATGTGATTCGTCCGTGGTAGATGTGATATTATTTTGTTATCTGTTTCCTACTTGACTCGTTTGTGTTTTTGGTCTGTTTCTTCTGATTTAAGATTGCTGTGCTTGTAAACTGGAGTCTGATTTGTGCTTGTGATACGTAACTGTTGAAGATGACAAAGACTGTAAAATAGTATCATCGAACCGCAAGTCGCGCGCTAATTGGTTGAACAGCATATGTCCCGCGCTGCCATATTTGTTTCTTAATTCGTTTATTGCCGAATGTAAAGTATTATTGTGATGGTAAACTGAATATTTACCCAGGTAGGGGATCTTCACAGTTGGCCAGCGGTTCGGGCAACATGTTCAGTCGATCACCGATCTCGATGGCCTTGCCGGTGTCAGCTAGCAACCATGTCGCTGCTACACCGACGATATTTGCCCACCATTCCATTACTGGATCCCAGCAACCTGAAGATTTGTAGTATTAAATATACACATAAAATGTATCATATTCCTAGCTTTCGGGGGGTCGGCTACTAGTTCAACTTGGTTAACATGAATATCAGTTATTCTACGGAGCGACTAGTATCGGACCTCCGTGACTCTGAGGGCGAACTGAATTTGATGCTTGAACTACTTTTCATATTTGAGGGCACTGAGTTCCCTATAACGATTGCCATAGATGTTCATGACAATCGGGACCGATACGGCTTCACGTTGTCTCCAAGGCACGGGCGTGAAACACCGCTGACTTCCATACTCTGAGCTGTGCTGTTATTAGGGATTTCTTGCAAGGAAACCCCAATAACACTTTTAGGCTAAGCCCGGGAATCAAACCCGATACCTCTTGCCTTCGGTTTTGCATGTTACAAATCGCTTTAAAAAGTAGCCCATGTCCTCGACATCCAAATCTCCATGTCAAGTGTTCAGCGGTTTTGGAATATAAGCGTAACAGACAGATAGACAAAGTTACTTTCACATTTTTAAAGTTATTAGGGATTACTAATTTGCTTTAATCTGCTCTAGTGATCCCATAAATCTTGCAATAATATGTAGGTATGTATTTACAAAAAAATATGTAAAAATGTATTCATATCCGTTGTCTAGTACCCACAATACAAGGTCTGCTTAGTCTGGGATTAGATGGCGTTGTGTGTTAGATGTCAGAAATATTAATTAATTATTTATTATTAGCCAACCCGTGCCCACTTCGTAGGGAATTAACCGCCCGCTTTTCTTTGACTTGATTTACAAATGCTATTATTTTTAACTGAACTTTTTGTTCAATCATAACATGGCCTATTTCACTCCTCAACTCCTGAATAGTGTCGCTTTCTATTATTGAAAGAATTTTCAGAATCGGATCAGTACTTCCGAAGATTACCCCCTACAAACATACAAAGTTAGCAAATTTCCCTCTTTATAATAGGTACTAGTATAGACTAGTATAGATTTATAAAACCGATCAAGGTACACGTACCTGTATGATGGGGCGCGTCAGTGGATACGTCATCAGTGATCAATTTGATCAACTCGAGTACATCGCGTGTGTTACTACGCTCGTCAGCACATAGGAGCACTTGTAGGGCTTTTTGTAGGAGCTCTAAATGGTAAGCCTGGAATAACAAATAACGCTTAATAGTACATTATTGCAAAGGCCGGGAAATAGGCAATTGCAGGTCGAGTATGAGTTTGAAGACCGAGCCGTAGGCGAGGACTTCACTAATACGAGACAGGCAATTGTCATTTCCGCCGAGGCATTTATAGTGCTTTTCTCAAAAGAATTAAGGGAAATAAAACATAATTTTAAAGTTACATTACTACTATTGGGGCAATTACTAAAAACAAAATCTTAAATCTGGAGGAGTAGGTACAATCAATTTCCATTTCACTCTCTGAACTCATTTTAATTATTCAATTTACATTTATTAAATATTTATATAACAAATCAAGACGAATTTTCAGCTTTGCCACCGATTTTCTATTTATCATCTGTGCCGAAAGGCAAAGGCATTTACGCATACAGCCTCGTGAACGCAATTTGTACTAAGCAAAGAGATTTTGGTATGCCAAGAATGATAAAAGAGATCCAATCAAAGAGTATAATATAATAACCCCAGCACGCCGTTCCATACAACATTGCTGGAGCGTTTTAATGTTCCAAATTCAAAAAACGCTCCTGCAATGGATTTATTTTTCGCTATCCGTAAATTAGATATTTCGGGTGTTCTTTTTTCGAAAATAATGACAATATTTTCATGTATGTATGTTTGAGAAAAAACATTATATTATAATTTCAGGTTTCCGCAGCGGAGAGGTTATTAACCTCTCCGCTGCGGAAACCTGTAACGGAAGTGCATACGTAAAATTTTATTAACTTAATGTAAATGAAGTAGTTACAAAGGCGGACTTAATGCCATGAGGCATTATCTACCAGTCAACCTTCAGGTGTTGCAGAAATATGATGCGGTAGGTGCAAGGATAGAATATTGAATTCGACAAATAGTAATTATGCAAATAATAGATAATAATAAACCAACATCAGATGTAACCAACATACACAATTTTACTACTACATATAGATTAATACATACACTATACAAACAAACATACACACATACAATACTATAAAAATGTGCCTTTCTCTAGTGTTCAGTAATCCTGACTGCTATAATTATACTGGTCGTGGGTTTCCCACCCAGGACATTTTTCAGTGTCTTGGTGTATCTGATGTGTATGTTTTCAAAATAAGAATTTTTATCAAAAGTGGTTACCATAATAGTACTGTCTAGTTTGTAATCAGACGGCCGTGAATGTAATGTGCAAAATTATTATTCCTCTTAATAAGGAAGGCACTGACTACTAAGATACAAGTTAATAAACCTAGTATAGGAGACAGTGCTTTAATCAAAATGTAACTGCTGGTTCAACAAATGTATTTGTAATGATATGTTTATATTCGTTTTTGTGTTCTCTTTTAAAAGTTTAATGTTTCAGCTACTATGATGATGTATAGCCGATTTTGGCCATGGCGACCAGTCTCAGCGAAAATCAGCCAACTATGCAGGAAATATTGTTACGAGCCGGGTATTGATTAAATAAAAGTAGTCGGTTGATTACCAAAATATAACCCAATATTCGATAAACCATTCTGGACCAAATAGAATCCGTAATCTATTACTTGCAGCGCCATCTAGCGTTGAGAATATCGGAATTATTATCACAATCTCAACAGTTGTGCGCTACTTGATACTAGATGGCGCTGTCCTCTATCATCTAGATTATACGAGACCCATTTAACTCTATGGCGCAACAATATTACAGAGCACAAATATATGCGCAAACACAGGTGCACTGTCTGTTCCCTCATTTTCGTAATTCGATGGGGCAAATACAATAAAGTAACGTACTCTCATAGCATATGCAAGTGGGTCAGCAGGGTCCGGTAGTCGACAGAAGAGTGAGACGGCCGTGGGGTTTCGCTCGTAGGACCAGCGGCGAGTGCGCAAGAACTTCATCCCGCGGGGACTGCCCACCCAGCGCAGGCGCACGGGCCACTCCGACAGAGAGTCCGTACACCACACGCCACACAGCCGGAGGTAGTACCTGATTACAAAAAGTTATTATTCATTAGTAAGGGAAGAATGATATTAGACCGGGCCGCACCCGGGCTGGGTCGTGTACGTGGCCCGTATTGGCACGAACTGTTTCATACAAAATGTATGTACCGTTTCTAATCCGTGCCCCGTCGTAACTTTAGCAGTTAAATAGTTTATATGGCAGGTGATTACCTGAAACTTTATCAAGAACTGTTGAAACTGAAAACCCTACTAACTTAGTCATACCTAGTTCATTTTACTTTTTTCTCAGGTCACATGTAAACGCCATTACAGTCTATTACAATTTTGAAATTTAAGGGTCACAGATAAATTCTTTTAATTTTTAAAAGACTGAAATTAATTTTAAATATTACACAGGATTTCAGGAAAAAAATACTCGCTCCATTTATAAATTGTTTATACCAGTAGGTCAGTAAGGTTTTATACCAAAGCTTTCTTTTTAAATTTTTAAGGATAACTCACCCACACAATCGGTTGCCAATCTTAGGCACATAGTCTTTAAACACCAATGCAGCTGTAACATAAGTATCTGCCAATAGGTGTCTGTTTCCAGTAACTTCTGCCAAATTAACCGCTTGCAGAGCTAAGAGAACGCGCTCACTGCGACCACTGTGACTTGCCAGAATATCCAATTGTGCCAGCCGGTGAGATACTGTTGCCACTTCGGCTGCCCAGTGTTGGGTTGCACGTCTTGCAGGGCTTAAAAAAAAACATAAGTTATAATCTTAACCTAATATTATTTTCTTTCACGCATAAACTTCTAAACCGATTTTAAAAATTATTTCGCTAATCAATTTGTTTTACCGCGATAACCGATATACACTTGGGCCAACTCGTAGGCAAAAACTAGTATAACTTTGTGACATATATGTACATCATTTTTAAGTTGACAAGAATACTTTATCGGTAATGAGACATGATAACTGCAGGAAGCGATGACGCTATGAATCCAATCGCAATCAGTTCAATTAAAATAATATGCTCTGTGTAAGAATCCATGTTTATGTTGCACTAGCTGACCCGGCGAACTTCGTACCGCCATGCGCCCTATTTACATATCTGTCTCAGCTTCCAACAGGCAGTGTACAGTCGCGGACAAAAAAAAAAGACTTTGCCCGTTATCTTTTATTTTTTTCTTTCTAGCAAAAAAAGAATGAAAGAAATCGGACTATGTGTTATTGAATTACAACCAAGTACATTTATTGACTTTCATCCCCTCTCTCCAGGAAACCGTGCTGAATTTCGGGATAAAAAGTATCCCATGTCCTACCTCGTAGTATGAACTCAAATCATGCCAAGTTTCATTTGAATCCATTCAGTAGTTTCAGCGTGATGCGCGGCCAAGATACAGACAAAAATGAAAAAAAATACAGTTTTGGCTTCAGTATCGATTACAGAGAGCCCTCCAAAAAATTTTTTTAAATATCTTTAATGTACAGAATTGGACCTGTTACATTTTTATTACAAGTATAGATTTCTGCTGCTAAGTTATGTAACCAGACTCCATTGCTTAGAGGGTCAGCCCCACAATACAGAATACTTTTGGTATTTAATTCAGATAACCACTAACAAATTGAACGCCTGCCTGAAAGAAGAACTTTGTACTAAAAATTTGGAACATATTTTGCTTTAAAGTAGGTAGGTAGTAGAACCACGCTGATTCCAGCACAGGCTGGCCGGTTCGACCGATACAGGGGGGTAGGTACTAACCGTGCTGTCGTGTTTCCTTGGTGAGTGCGAGACCGGCGGCCCAATGATGCATAAAGCCGAGTTTCCACAGAACAAAAGTTGTCAACTTTTGTGTTGTCAACACGTTGGTGATAAAAGTTTCTGTAAAGCCGAGTCTCCACCGAACAGAAGTTGGCAACTATTGTGTTGTAAACATTTTTTTGTATTGTCAAATTTCGGTGGAGACGCGCCTTAAGAATTCTAGGCCGCCCACCATACTGTATTGTTGCATTGTCTGCATTCGCAATGAGTATGGTGACCACCACTTTAGGATTCTGCTTATGCTTTCCATGAGCAACAGTAGTCAGTTTGGAAGGCCAATAGGTACATTTTTTTTCATATTTTAGGAAAGTAAAAATATTCCGGCTACCTGTCACTCCAAAGGTCGCCAGCACGTCTAGCCAAAAAAGAGCCAAACGGTAGCCTTTGTAGAATTTGCCGGAGTACAGCAGCAATAAGGGCTGGGTACTTAGCACGTCCCTCGTAGCCGCCTTGCACGCTCTTGCCACATATCGCCAAACTACGATGTAACTCTAGTCTCGCGTTAGTTAAGTCACCCTGGAATTTTTTTATTATATTCACTATTAATAACGATTTTTTCTTTATTACTTTCGAATAATAATTTTAAACAAGCCTGGTAAATTATTTTTTTATCTTATATACAGGGTTACAGGGTAAGTCGACCTATTCCTAGACTGAGAGCCACCATTCGGCAGACTTACGGTATAGTAGCAAAGTCCGTATTAATGCTAGGTATACTATTTGATCTGCTGTAGGTGAAATGGGCATTCACTATTCCTATCAACGGTTCCTTTGGGCGTGGCCAGAAGTCGAAAACCATGAAAATTACGCAAATTTACGTTATTTTAGCATGTCTGCCGTTTTGATATCTTAAAATATATGTTTTTTTATATGCAAAGATTAAATGGCAGACACTTATTCCGGTTCCTACTATAATTATAGCATATCAAAACTGCGAAAATTTCATGAAATTTACGTTATTTTAGCAAAGCTGAAAATCATATATGTTATTTATATTATCATTAATTACACATATTTAAAAAGGCAGACACGTAGGCCGGTTCTGACATCCAGGCAGACAACATAATAGTTTCTCAGTCCTGCTACTCAACGCGTACGATTTCGGCTCTCTCACTGGGAATTTATAGTTCAGCAAAGCTACAATTTACACATGTTATTTATATTATCATTACATATTAATAAAAACAGACAGATAGGTCGGTTTTAACTTGCAGGCAGACCACACAATACTTTCTCAGACGTGCTAATGAAGGCGTACCATTCAAAGTAAGAGGGAGGCAGTTAAAATCATACGCCTTTATTAACACGACATTAGCAGTCATAAATTAGAAGAAACAGACCAAAAACACAACCAAGTCAAGTAGGAAACAGATAACAAAATAATATCACATCTACCACGGACGAATCACATAAGCAGACTAACAATAACAAGTTAATACAAAACGTACACAAAACACATTTGCACATTATTTTTCTCACTCACACCTGCATAAATCGTAAGGTGTCTCGATCGCACGCACCGCATTAACCTTAAAGAACAATTGGCAGGGACTTTCAGAATTGCGACCTGGCGGCTCGCAACTAAGTTTTTTATTTTATTTTTTTATAAAACCCTAGATTGTTATACCTCGTTAGATAGCTGATAAAACATAGATATTTTCAAGCACATCTGCAAAACAGGCGCCCTAATATATTTTTAAGATATCAATTGAAGAAAAATAATCTTTCAAAATTTTTTTTTTGAGTTAAAATCGCCCACAACAACTTACGTATTACGTACTTACGTAGACTATTGGTTATTAAGGTCATAAAGCATCTTATTTTACATATAAAAATCAAATAATAGTTATAATAACACCTACACATTTCAAAATACACACATCAAAAGTGTCTAGGGATCAAGCATTTTTATGCGGATTTCTTGAGATTGAGATGTGGCTTTGGCCCTGGCCTGCTCAGTCGCCAGACTTGAACCCGATTGAGCATGCATGGGATATGCTACAGAGAAGAGCTCTGCCGAATATGGAGGGTATCCAGTCGCAAGAAGACCTTTTTTTGTTGTTGCAACGAACATGGGCGGCCATTCCACAGCGTGATTTGGATGAACTCATTTTGAGTATGCCAAACCGATGTTCTTGTGTTAGTGTTCGCGGTAGAAACACGGATTATTAATTGTTTAAGTTACCTAATAAAATTTTAAAGAAAACTGTTATTTCAGTCTTTTTTTCGAACTTTAATGTTAGTGGTTCAAATGTCAAAAATCCTTTTATTAGGAAAATGGCAAATTTCTTTATTAATGCAAAGGTGACTTGGTTTATCGTTACTGTGACAAACGAAAACACTTTATTTGATGAATCCTTAAAGAAAATTTTAATTAATATCAATCAGGAGAAAAGTTATTGCAAAAATATATGTTGATCCCTAGACACATATGTTGATCCCTAGACACTTTTGATGTGTGTATCTAAGCTGACAGTCGAAAATCGGGCATTTTTTGTCAAAATAATTAAATTCAAATATCTCAAAAACGTTTAGATTTAGGATAGGGTGTTTTTAGTAAAATTCGTCAGAAATGATGTCAACTACAGGCCCTTAACGGGAATAGGTCGACTTACCCTGTAACCCTGTATAAAAATCAATTGCTGATCGTTTGTCTCGCTAAAACTCGAGAACGGCTGGGCCAATTTAGCTGATTTTGGTTTTGAATTGTTTGACGTAGTCCAGGGAAGGTTTAAACGGTGAAAAATTAAAAATAACTTGAAAATCCAAATGTTACGTGTATGAAGTAGCACAGCTAGTAAACTATATTTTTTAGAAATAATAAACTACATACCTATTTTAAATAGTACATAATATATTTACCATCAAGCACGAAAACTGCATGAAAAATGCAGTTTTCGTGATTGATGTTGATATAACGTACTAAAAAAAAAATGATTCATTTTTTTATTTGTGGAATTGTCCAAACATACAGAAAATTTATTTTGTGATTTTTGTCATGTCGTTTAAGGGTCTGTTCATACAGACCGGCTCGGAGAGCATCGGCTCGCTTTTTTCTTTGCACACAGACCGGATCAGAGTGGAGCCGCCAACTATTTCATATGTACCGGCTCAGAGATCTGCGCGAGTGCGAGCAAGAAAGAGCATGCAATCGGAGCCGACAGGCTCCTCTTATTATTTCACACGAAGCAATACAAAACAATTATTCAAAACTCTGTTTCCAACGTGATAAAAATGTGCTCTCCTCTCCGAGCCGGTCTGTGTGAACGGACCCTTAAGCGTAAGGTTTGTCGAAATTTAAAATCCAATCTTTTTTCTCGAACCTATTTTAGAAGAATAGAGTTTATAAATAGTTAAAAAAATGCTTTTGTTATATTATAAACCCTACCTTTTTCAGAAAATTGTCAGCTTGTCGTTTGTGTTTGTAGAACAGTCCCGCTTCTTTAGACTGGGATTTCGGAACAGAATCTCCATATACCAATAATTTTACAAGGCATCCACCCAGGATGAAGAAATTGATGAAATAAATGAAGAAGGTTGTGAAAAGCCAAGTGGCCCATGATACTCCACTGGACTCTATAACACAAGAAAGTATTTTTAGATATGTTTTTTTAAAAGAGAACTCCCGCATTAGGAGTATTTCTGTGTCATGGGGGACTTTACAAACATATATGAAATGGACACAAAGAACACCCAGATTCAGAACAACAATTTATGGATCACAAAAAGTGTTGTCCTATGTGGGGTTTGAACCCAGAACACTCAGTGCAATAGAAAGTGGCGCGGGTTAAGGTAACCGCTTAACCACTGTGTAGACATAAGAGTGTGTTTGTATATACTGATATTTTAAAGCTGGAGATTTTTATTGGTTGAACGCGCCAATCTCGGAAACTGCTGGTTCCAATTTTGAAATTATTATAGTGTTGACCATTCCCTTTATCAAGGAAGGCTACAGGCTACATAACATCCCGCTACCACTGAAGCTGAATATCATTGAAAAATGTAACAAAACACAAATAAACTGATTTCTTTTGAGAGAACACAGACGAAGTATCGTGTGTCAGGCTAGTTGAATATTTAGCATAGAATATAAGATATATAGGCTGCATTTATTATTTAAAACACTAAACTATCTTTGGTATAAAAACTTTAGTAAAAACAGAAATTCGTACACCTCTATATGTTTTTATTCAATTATATCATCTTCCTACCCTTTATTATTTCCAAGGTTATTTGGGGTTGGCTACTAGTTCAACCGATTTTACCAGAATTACAGTTTTTAAACGGAGCGCCTGGCATCGGACCTCCGCCCTAAGGGCCCCTGAGGGCGAATTGAATTTGAAGGTTGAACTAGTTATCAGCATATTTGAGGGCACTGACTTCCCAATAACAATTGCCATACATTTTCATGACCACCAAAACGGACAGCTTCACGTGCTCTCGGAGGCACGGGCTTGACAAACCACCATACTTATATGTTCTGGGCTGTATTAAGAATTTTTTGGCAGAAAAATTCAATAACACTTTTGGCTAGAATCGGGAATTGAGCTCCAGACCTCTTGATTGGCAGACGCATATGCTAAAACAACTAGGCGGTCACACCACTTTAATTAACC
Organism: Diaphora mendica; assembly: GCA_949125395.1. Classification (NCBI taxonomy): domain Eukaryota; kingdom Metazoa; phylum Arthropoda; class Insecta; order Lepidoptera; family Erebidae; genus Diaphora; species Diaphora mendica. The sequence goes on along the minus strand of OX421310.1, from coordinate 32,903,211 downwards.
ATACTTACCAAAACCATCATCCGCCAATATTTTCCTTTGATCAACTCTCGCAGAAAAGTCCGTCACATACGACTCCGACATGAAGTTCCCGAGGAAAGCACTGAATGGGTTGAAAGCTATCAAACCGACCATAAACGCACATAGCGCGAGGCGAGAATTATCTCCCATTCCCATTACTATTTTAGTTGAATATTTATCTTCAACCTGAAAGTAGAAAATATGCCAATTTAATTTAAGCAGTAAATCTTAATACATTAAGTTCAATATTACTTGCAGTATAAATTATGCTATCGTACATATGATAAAGGTTCGATCAGACTAATAGAGCATACATAATTATGGTATGTTTTCAAAGACTAAAATCCATACTAATATTATAAATTCGAAAGTAACTCTGTCTGTCTGTCTATCTGGCACGCATTCAAGGCTAAACCGCTGCACCGATTTTAATTAACTTTGTTATGAAAATACTTTGAACCTTGAGGAAGGACATAGGCTACACTTTAGCGCGATAACCGACTATACGCGGGCGGAGCTGCGGTCAAAAGCTAGTTACCTTATATTCAGGAGACGAAGGGGAATCGCTATCAAATCCATGTGGAGAACTCGACGGCGACGAGATATCACTGCGAGGTGGAGTATACGTGACATCAAACTGGGGTTCCTTCACTCCAGATTTCTGGAAGGCGAGCTTCAAAGCCATATTTTCTTGTTTTAAACGAGTATTTTGATTTTGCAGGTACTTAATATAATCAATTGTTTTTCGCAATATCGCCGATTTGTTCAACTGAAATATGAAAAATATTGATTTGTGTTATGTTTATTCAACATTCACAATAATTTATTTATTATTATTAGGCAAAACAAGAATGGAACTTACCTACCTATGTACCTATAACAGATTTGTTATTTTCTCATTCATTCTTAACTTGAACTATAAACATATTTCGACGTCATCATTTCAGTTATTTAAATAAATATTTCCAGACATCTAACACACAACGTCATCTAGAGGCAGTCGAGTTGAAAGACATCCACAACTGGACATAGGCCTGTTTATTTCTATATATTTACTAACTGACCCACGCAACTTCGTCTGAATATTAATTCAATCATGCTTTTATGGTTCTAAGCGTGACCTTAACCATTATATCTTAGGCACGCCATTAACGCACATTAAAACTGAAAATCAGTTAGATAGTTTCGCAGTTCATTGTGAGCAACAAAGTGACACGAAAGGACAATGGCTGGTTTGTATGGGACTTTTGTACCGCCTGGCGTATCTCATGGTAGGGATTGTTTTTGTCTTTATTTGGCTGCTAATATCAACGAAATTAACATTTTAAAGTCCCAGATTTTTACAACATTGTGTTAAAAAGTTAATTTAGCTTTAGATTACAATGAAATACATGGGTCAGAAATGAGTTGTCATTATTGTCAACAAGATGGCGTAATAAAGTATTTTTTCATCCCACCAGCTCGTAAAGAGTGTTTTTGCCCTTCGATATCTGAGTGCAAAAGCCGTTTTTATCCTCTAGAGGAATAAAGTAAATTGAATTTAGAACATCGCTCGAGTGCACTAAGTTTGTGAATTCAAAACATCATTAAACCTATTTACTTCTACCTCCATGGTGCCGAATTAATCATACAATATTTTTTAAATTTGTTAATAACTCAGACTCGGAACCTTCTTGGTGTAGTTTTTTTTTAATTTGCTCTGCCCGCACCATTTTCTTCCTAAGTAACTATAGCAACTTAACTTTCAATTTTTCTTAATTTATCTATACATCCATACAAATAAATAAAATTGTAATGTCTGTTTGTAATATTAATATAACCGCTTTTTACTAAATGCATATGTATGTATACACGGTACATACACTAAAATATTTTTTTTATAATTTCTGTTACATTGTCTGTCTGTCTGTTTGTTCCGGGTAATCGCTGGAAAGGCTGGACTGATTGATTGACGTGACTTTCACTGGCAGATAGCTGATAATCTAAGGAGTAACTTAGGCTACTTTTTTAGCCTAGCTTTGTCCCGTAGTGTTACCCGCGGTTTTTGTCGTACCGCGAGTAACACCGCGGGACAAAGCTAGTCTAAAAAAAGTAGGTTGAGCGAGTACCTAAGTATTTTTCAAATAATTTAAAAATTAATCTGTAATACTTGCCTATCATAATGTAGTACCTAATAAATATTAATACCCAAAATGAAATAAAAGTATCTTGTGATTCTTAATGCTTTTTTTGCATTTAGTTGTTGCCTCGCTGAGGTGGAATGAAAAGTTACGTGTTGCATTCGAGTGCAAAGATTTTTCACCTCGTGCTCTTTTGATTCCCTCGCTGACGCTCAGGATTCTAATTTTTCAGATTAAAATTTTAGAATCCTTCCCTTACTCGGTCATCAAAATTGAGCACGCGGTTAAAAAGCAACTTTGCACTCTCGTATAACAAATAACTATTGAAATTAAAATCATTCGTGTACGTTTTTCTTGGCCCGTCAATAAAATGTTGCTCTTTTACTATTTTCACCAGTAAGCTCATTCATAAATATCGAATCAAACATTTAATCGTTTTTTATGTAATGAGTATATATTTTACAATAATCGAAAATATTTTTGGCAATCTGACACACAACGCCATCTAGTTGTAAAGTAGACTTTAAGCATGGCGTGTTCAGAAAACGTAGGAATGCGTTTTGTTAATACAGTTGTAACAACTTTGTGAGCAGAATCAAAATTATTTTAACAGTTCTAAAATATATTAAATACATGAAAATAATCAGGATGACTCACATAATAAACCTCAAAAGTCTCATAGCCGTTCATAACATATTACCAGCGGTACAGGATCTGCCATTCTCTTTTATTAATATTAGATGTTTGATAAAAAATATTGCGAAAAATTATCACAAAGTGTCATAAAAATAAGAAATGTATGTGTAACAATTAAACCTTATGTAACCAATATTATTATGTACGAAGTTACAATTTAAACAATAAATAAATCATTTAAGATCACGAAGCTCCTTAAAAACCTAAAACTTAGTTCAGTCCTGTCAAATGACTGAAGTTTCGTATTCTGAAATCGTGAGACTTAACACAACCAAAATTAGATAAGTTGCTTGTTCATAAATTGTTCATTGCTAAATTCTAACTAAAATTACAAATATCCCACTAAAATTATATGTTATCTAAATACTGTTTAAGTCTAAATGCTTTAAATTTTGTTAGATTATTTTTTATGATGAATATAGAATATAATTTTGCCTCTGGTTAGTTCAGCCGAAAGATATATCCTACTAATTTTATAAACGCGAAAGTTTGTAAGTATGGATAGATTGATAGATGGATGTTTGTAACTCTTTCACGCAAAAACTACTGAACGGATTTAGATAAAACTTTACAGTAATATAGCTTATACATCAGAATAACACATAGGCTACTATTTGCAGCGATCACCGACATACACGCGGGCGGAGCCACGGGCAACAACTACTATAATATAATTCACAATAGGGAATATGCATGTTTTTTTTTATTTCTTAATCTGATCATTTACGTCTCTATAACATAGAAAAAAATATAAATAGGCTTGGAAATGAACAAACTAATTTTCAAAGTGAAATTTAAAACACTGTCTAAATTTGAGCTATTCAAAAGCCGCCATTTTGCGCATGCTTTTGCCATGGCCAATGACGTCATTGTCATTTCGTGTTTGTTAACTATTCAGTGTTACAGTTACTTTATACTTATTATAGTTATTTTTTTGTCACAAACATTACTAAAACAGTAGGAATTTCGACGCGGATAATTTCGATGAAGAGACCATCGACGTCACGTCATTTCGTTTCGACCAATACTGACGCGTTTTGTAAGTTTGAATTAGGTATCACTTTTTATTTAATATTTTCTAGGTTTAAATAATCACTAAATAAAAAAAACTTTTTAAGTACATTGTAAAGACAGTAAAGAATCTAGAAAAAATATTGAGAAAAATAAAACGCATATTCCATATTGTCATTATGTTATCATCACATGATAATCTTACTTACTTAGAAATTTAAGAATACACTTTGAATCATTTAATATCATTCAAAAATTTAAACAATTACTATCAGGGTGAGCATAGTCATATTTATAAGTATTTTTATGGTACTCCTTACTGAGAAACTATAAAAATTTTAGTATAGACTTTGACATAATAATTTCAATTCATTCATGTCTAGGTCTATCATAAAATATTTTAGAACATAAATAGCAATAAAAAAAATTGCCAATTAGAATTTTATTATGACACCATCTGTTAAAAAACTAAAGAACTAATATTGGTAAATTAACGAAAGACTTACGGCGGGTTGCCAGGTATGTGAACTAAGTTTAACACTATTGACTTAGTAATATATTTTTAAAGTATTTGATTTATGAAATGCAATAATAAACATTCACAATAATTTTATGCTCCTCAATTGTTTTCAATGATTTTTAATTTCTAAAGAATGCTATCACTTTCTTTTTGAATAAATCTATTCAGATTGAATGTTTTCAGAACACTAAATTCAGTTCAACTTGAATAGCATTTTGGAAATTGCTCAACTACAATAAGAAAATTTTAAAGCACTTTTAGTTTAGTGATCTCAACAAAAAAATTAGCATCAATGTTAATGAAAACAACAATTCTACTAAACACTTTAGCAATACAAACCTTTGCTTCTTCTCCTACAAGCATATTCTTCAGTTCAACTATTCTATCATTAATACTAGTTCTATAACGTCGCTCAATAGCATTGTGAGCACTTCGTTTTACTACTTCCTTTACTTTTGGCATGCCTCCCATATTTGGTGCCTGGGCTAAAGCTATCTTTTCACTACCTTCTTGTAGTACCACTGGTATACCAGTTAAAAGTGTTGGCCCATTGTTACTGTTGAAAAATGTATGTAATGATCTACTTTCCGAGGTGCCTTTAGTGTTGGTAATTATGTTTTGAGTGGTTCCTAAAATAATACAAAATACATACTTAAAAATATTCACTGTACATTTACAATATTAAGATCCTATTATTTTTGGACATTTGATACACAGCGCCATCTAGTTTCAATCTAAGCGGAACTTGTTCTATGAAATCATAATAGCTTTGTTGTTTGCTTGTTTCCTCTAAGAAATTTTATGCATACATAATAAAAATGTGAAAGTCTAGATAAATGTATTACTTAATCACATCAGAATGGTTCAATAGATTTAAATCAACTTATGAGAAAAGAGATAATTATTTAAGTTAGCGTTACCACATTAATCAAAGAAAATTCATTGTAAAAATCAATATTAGCAAAGCCATACTCATTCATCCAAAATGTGTAAACATTTTGTTAATGTAGTAAACCAAAACAATATTTTGTTAATGTAGTAAATATAGGTCTTGTTAGCTATGCTGATGCAATATCTTAATTTTTTTTTGTAACTATGTGTATAAAAGATTCTGATAAGAATTTCTAATTAGAATTGGATTATTTAATAATAAATTAGTAATAACATACTTACCTTGAACAGGTGCACTGGTATATATGAAAGTTTGAGCCTCAGGATTAATATTTGATTGCAACACAACTGGAGAAAAACTTGCATCAGATGTTTTTATAATAAGTGGGGTCACTGTTTTGGCGGTATTCTGTATTAAAAGAGGCTGGCTTGATGCAAGCTTTGGTTTAATAGGATGAGTCACTGGGGTTGTGCCATCTAGTTGTAATAGAGATGTCCTTCCTTCAGGTAGTTGTTGAACATTTGTAGCCCCCAAATTTACGTATAGTGGACTCTGTACAATCTGCTGAACAATCATAGGGTTTTGAGAAGGTATTCTGTTTTGCCCATGCTGAGTAACGTCAGCTAACGTAGCATTATCATTGACATGCAAGTTATAGCTCTCCTCTCTGCCATAAACGCCTTGAACAGGGCTACTCTTCACTTGCGGAGTGGTAACTGGCCGTGCTTTGGGTCTGTGCGTATACTGAGCTACCATTGGGTTTCCAGTAGGGTTGTAACATGGTGAAATTTGAGGCTGCGTAGCAGCTTCTGTTTTAATTTTTGTGTCAACACTGAGTAACAGAGGATCACTATCTACTCTTGACAACTCGTCTTCTAAAGTTCTCATGAAATCTCCGTCACAACCACTGAGAAAATCTGAAAATTAAAATGAAATATAATATATTTTGCGATACAAGATTAATATTAATTCTAACCAAACTGTCTGCTACCCTCACCTTCGATTTCGGCAATGTCATTGATATTAAACACATTTGAATTCATAAATGGATCGTCTTGATCCATTTTTAGGTCCATTTCGATGCCGATTTATTTATTTAACGTAATATTCCACAATAAAAACACACTTGTTTACGTTTTTGCTTTTTGGCATTAGTAACCATTGCGAATGACACATGTCTGATGTTATAATAGACCAATAGAAAGAGAGGAAATAGGTGGTTCGATATGACGTCATAAGGATGCATTCATAAACAGATTATTGTGAGAAATAATTTAATCTTTGGTTTAACTTTTTATAAAAAACTTTATTATTTTGAAAAATTGTGGCACGTAATGTATATCATACGATCCATGGAGTCACGTGAGAATCAACAAAAACGATAACAAGTCAAAAAAAGCCTATTGGCGATGTAAAGATTCTATCTCTCTATTCTATCTAATCACCTGAGTGCAACTGGGCTAGTAAGCAACGTCGGCGCGGTCAGTACCTGGATGGGTGACCGCAGGTGGCATGATACTGTAGAGGAACGGGTTCCATGTCCCTCTAACACAAAGGGAGGGTCCTCTGACCAGGCGAGGTGATCATGCCTGGCGGGCCAACTGCCCGGTTAATGTTGGGATGTTGTATAACTCGTATGTTAATTGGCGCGTGAACTTCTCTTGCGCGATTCAGGATTGGTAGTTTCTTCGTATTGTACGTTACTTCGTGGTTCAGTGTAACTTTGGTAGATGGCGCTGTAGTGTGCTTCTGTTTGCATTGTATGTGGAAGTCGCCACAATACCATGAGCGTCTCCGTGATTCGGAGGTCACGTTAAACAGTCGGTCCCGGTTGTTATCATAGAATAACAGTCGTGAAGCTTAGTTGAAGGTCCTAGGGCGGCTTAAAAACATCCAACAGATTACGTAGCCACAACGTAGTCTTGCTAGTCCCCCCCAACCCGCACTTAGCCAGCGTGGAGAAGTGTGGCCTTAACCCTCTCCTGAGAGGAGACCCGAGCCCAGCAGTGGGTCATTATGGGTTGTTGATGATGACTAATACACAAATGTAACATATTAATTCTCATGTTAAGTGAATTGCATTATAATTCTTAATGACAATAAACATTTAAATGAATAAAATTTAATACAAGTACAATAAAGTAATTAAAACATAATACAGACGGCTCAGTAAGCCTACTGGTTTAAGCAGTTGCCACGTCGCTTTCTACTGCGCTAAGTGTTACGGGTCCAAATCCCACATAGGAAAACACTTTGTGTTATGTATTTTTTAAAGTCCCTCGCGACACAAGATATATATTTTCGCAACACATGAGTTGTCTTTGAAAATAAAGATATTGCTTCTGCTTGGAAAATAATTTGAAACTTGAAAATTATGAGAACAGACCTTCATTACCGGTGAAATCGGTTTGATAATTCTTAAATCAGTCTTTCATTTTTTTGAAACAAATGAAAACTTATTCCTGAATCTTCGTAAGTACCTACTGCATTATGGAACGCAACAATATTTTGTATTTCTGTTTTTATTAGCAACAGGTTTCTGTATGTAATCGTGATCCATCTGATTATGTACTCGCCCAAGGGCGGATCCAGCTTTGGCGCCAGGGGGGGGTCATAAAATCGTGGTCAAGTCACAAGAGGTCACAATATAATTTTGATAATAAATCGATACAGATAAAAAGTAGGTATTTTAATAATGTATGTAAGTGTAATACCTAATGTAAGTATTGTACTTGGTTTTTCCGGGCTGTTTTAGCACTTGAGCGTAGACTCCCAGTCTGCCCCTCGTTTTCGAGGGTGGGGGGGGAGTGTCAAAATTGCGCTCAATAATGCGATCTTGGACCTTTGCAACATCAGGGGATGGTATAGTAACCTTAACGTTGTCCATCACTACCTCGAGACAGCATAGCCAGCCTTGATCTTCTTGACCGAGACGCAGATATCGTCTCCAGCGGACACTCCTACCACACTCACCCTAGGTACGGACTAGAACACTCCTTCATGTCTAAGGCCGGAGTGTGCGTGTACGTTTGAGACGATATTAGTTTTCGTCGCCTCAGCAATCTTGAAGGTAGGGACTTCTCAATGTTACGGCTCCATGTAGGCGACCTTGTCAGCGACGACAACCTCCGCATCTACGCGTGCGTCTATAGATCCCATAGCGGTGATGCCGAAACTGACCGACTCATTAAGCACATCCAGATGGCTACAGACTTCTTGCAGCAGCAGATCATGTCCGACATCGTCTTACTAGGTGATTTTCTCTCACAATGGTGAGAGAAAATCACCTAGTATGGCAATGGCCTTGTTCGGACTACAGTGCCTCTCACAAGCTCGCCGCGATCGCGAGTTGCACGCAGCTGCGTGTGTAGCACTTCAAGTCAGCAGATTGTGTTGCACTACAGTCCTACCCTTGGAGACAGGTCTGCTTCTCGCCGGATGATCCCAACACCGCTGCTGATTCTGTTGCTGATGTGGTGGTGCAGGGTGTGGAGCTTTTTATTTCATCCTCTGTAATCCCCATCGGTGGCAAATGTAGGCCCTGGTTTGGTCCATCTTCCAAAAAGGTTTCTCGCAGGAAGCAGAGCTTGAAAAAGTAGTACAACTTTGCCTCCAGGTCCTTCAAGAGAGATATTGCAACGGCGAAGTCTGAGCACATTGCTAAGATTCGCGAGAGGCTTGAGCGTTTTCCTCTGGGAACTCGGGCGTTCTAGTCTCTTGTCAAGGCTTTCGAAGAGAATTTTGGTAAGCCATCCTTTCCACCTCTACACATAGGAAATAATTCGTTGGCCGATAGCCAATCTTCTGTTCAAACTTTTTGCGTCTAACTCGACCTTGGATGCCGGGGAACAGGATCCACCTGCCATACCGCGGTGCGATAGCTGTATGCTGGATATCCAGTTCTATCAACGCTCAGTGCGTTTAGCACTTCTATCCCTAGATATACATAAGTCGAGGGGCCTTGATATTGTGTTGAAGACTGCCTCCTGGGTCTCGCGGTTGGCCTGTGCGACTTTCCCGGGTCGGACCAAATGTTTGCATGATCTACAAATATTTGTTTCGGAGTTTGGGTGTTTTCTATGTATAATATGTATGTATTTACAAAAAAAGTATAAATGTATTTGTATCAGTTGTCTAGTACCCATAACACAAGCTCTGCTTAGCTTGGGACTAGATGGCGTTGTGTGTTAGATGTCCGGAAAAAATATAAAAATTATAAGAAGATGTGCGATAAAGAGTTGGCACCGGTCTTAACGCGACTTTTTCGGCTCTTCTACTCTTCTTGCGTAGTCTCATTGGACATTGCGAAGGCCTTTCCTGTCTGGCACAAAGCGCTTCTTTCGAAGCTCCCTTTCTATGGGCTTGGGTCACTAGCTTTTTAGCAGATAGAAGCATAAAGGTCATAGTCGACGGAGAGTTCTGACTTCATATCTGTGAATGCTGGTGTCCCCCAAGATTGTGTGTTATCGCCTACTTTGTTCCTCCTCCGTATCAATGACATGTTGCAAATTAGCGGCATTCAATGTTATGCGGATGATAGCTCGGGCGATGCTCTCGATACCGGCCGCACTAATATTTTTCAGAAAAACGTAATTGAGAGTCGAAACAAAGTTATGTCTGAAATTGAAACTCTTTGGAAAGGTCTCAGATTGGGGTAGACTTAATTTTAATTTAGTACAATTTTACCGCTGAAAAACTGCCGTTGGTCGTATGTCCTCGTTTTGAAGACACTCCCTTATCTGCCTCAGCCAATATTGGAATGCTTGGCCTCGACATAACGAGTGCAGTCCAGTTTCGTGGCCATTTGGACGGTAAGGCCAAATTGGCCTCGAAGAAGCTTGGCGTGCTCAATAGATCAAGAATGTAATTCACGCCGGCCCACCGGCTTCTGCTTTATAAGGCGCAGGTTCGGCCTCATATGAAATACTCTTCTCAACTTTGGGCAGGGGCACCCTAGTACTAGCTCCCTCTGGACCGCATCCAATGGAGAGCGACTCGAATCGTCGGTTGCCAAGATGTTTCAAATCGACTGGCCTCTCTGCCGCTGCGTAGAGATGTGGACTCGCTATGATGCTTCTATCGCATTTACTATGTGGAATGCTCCGAGGAATTGTTCGAATTGATCCCTGCCGCCTCTTTCCACCATCGCCCTACGCGACAGCAGTTTCATCCCCATCGTTTAGACGGTTGGCAGTCCACAACTGTGCGCTTTCATACAAACTTTCTACCTCGCACAACAAAACTGGCGAATGAACCTGCGGTATTCCCGGAGAAATACGTCCTTCAAACTTTCAAGAAAAGAACGTAGGTACTCCTTTTTAAAAGGCTGGCGACGCACTTGTGACGCCTCTAGTGTTGTGGGTGTCCATGGGTGGCGGTAATCGCTTACCATCATGCTCGATTCGTTTGCTCGTTTATCACATAAAACAACTTTGCCTCTTGATTGGTCCATTGTACATGTGTTTAGAAGTACTATACTTAAAAATATCTATAGTTAAATAAGAAAATCAATTTTCCTTTTACATCCCCGCCCAAAACGCGTTATTTTTTATGGATGTAGAGCAGTGTCAGTCTGGTTAGACGTTCTTCAACATTAGCCACGATTCAATTCTATATTGTGACAAAAAAATATATAAAGAATTTTGTTTAACAATTTAATTTAGGTCATGGACACAGCCCAGGGGGGGTCATAACCCCCAAGACCCCCCCTCTGGATCCGCTCTTGTCCTCACCTTTGAATTGCAAACTTAGCAAATTGTCGTTCTTAGACAACTTCTTAATTTCGCCGCTAGAGGCGCGTGGATAATTTTTGCATCGTACACGGACACGGACTGGCTGTTTACTGTCTGTCTCAGTAAAAGTTTTCGTAATATACAAACAGATGGCTTTTCGTATGTCTTATATTTATTTTCATTTATTTCTATGCCATTTTTTTATCATCTCAAAAGCAATTTATTGGTAAGAAAACCATAGACATAGCTCTATGAAGAAAACGCAGTTTATCTAAAAATATGTTTATTGGTTCCTATCTATCAAAACAGAATTTAGAGAAAATTAACTAAGCGTGGGCTAGTGCCTTGATATGGGCTAGTAACAATTCTCTAATACGAATAATTGAAAGAAGCAACAAACGACTAACATTTGTTGCATTCAGACGCCCGGCCCCAACATTGCAATCACTATATCTCGTCTGTTCACCGCGAGGTGTCGTGAGTGAGGATAAGGCGTTATCATTTCGCCGCTGTTGCCTGTTATAAAGTTTCGAAGGTACGTAAAAAGATGTCGTTTTCTTAATCAAAATTAGGGCTAAATAGTGTTATAATATAATAATATATTATTATTAGGATATGAGTATAATTTATGTTTTTCGGTTGATATTTTACAAGGTCAAGTTTATTTCAATCAAGAATTTCGAATATGGACTATGTTTCTAAACATGGGCTAGCTATATTTTACTATTTCAGAATGGCACCGACTAAACCTAAAGAACCAAGGAAAAATTGAGATGAAGAAAAAATGATTCAAGCCATAAAAATCGTTCGGGAGAAGAAAATTAGTACCCTCAAAGCAGCAAAAACTTTCAAAGTACCAAGAAAGACATTGCAACGCTTAAGCCTGAAAATTGACCTTACTCCAGAAGAAGCGGCTGCCATGACATTAGGTAGGAAAACAGTGTTGGGTAAGTACATAGTTGGAAAATGTTTTATTGACTAGTGTGACACCAAAATTATAGTCATTGAAGGTGAAGAGGATATCCCCTTTGATTCAGATACTGAGCCAGATGCCATAATAGGGGAACAGTGACTCTGCAGATGCAGAATGTATGTTCTGCAGACTGCAGACAACTTTTTTCGAAAAATACAAGAGAAGAATTTTAGGTTAAATGCTTGATGTGTGGGCTAAATAAACATTTTGTGATTGTTATCTACTTAAAATATACTTATATGTTCATATTGATAGCCCATATTTGAGTAACTGTTCCATATTTAGCGCCTATTTTATAATTTTGATTAATGCTCAATTCTGATAATATAGTTTATTATGAAGAATTTAAAACTGTTACTGTGTTATCCAAAAATACATATAATGACATTATTTTTACATTAATAAAAAGTAGATTTTTAAACAATTTTTTTATTTTTGATCCAAAAACAAAATGGTAGCCCATATTTAGTTACTCTCCTCTAATATTTAGACTAATCATAGCTAGATGGCACTGCTATTTTTTTTAATCAAGTTTATATATTATCTATAGAAAAAAATACTTGAACTTGAACTACATACCTACCCAAATTGCATAAATTTTTACCCTTAATAATTTATGAGATCAGACCTTCATTACCGGTGAAATCGATTTGATAATTCTTAAATACATACTCTGTCCAAATTTTTAGTATACCTAGTACATTTATACAAATAAATAAAAATTTAGTGTATATTTGTGATTTCAAATTAACAGCTTTTTAATAAATTGCATATGAAAATACAAACCGTATCTACACACATCAAAAGTGTCTAGGGATCAAGCATTTTTATGCGGATTTCTTGAGATTGAGATGTGGCTTTGGCCCTGGCCTGCTCAGTCGCCAGACTTGAACCCGATTGAGCATGCATGGGATATGCTACAGAGAAAAGCTCTGCCGAATATGGAGGGTATCCAGTCGCAAGAAGACCTTTTTTTGTTGTTGCAACGAACATGGGCGGCCATTCCACAGCGTGTTTGGATGAACTCATTTTGAGTATGCCAAACCGATGTTCTTGTGTTGTTAGTGTTCGCGGTAGAAACACGGATTATTAATTGTTTAAGTTACCTAATAAAATTTTAAAGAAAACTGTTATTTCAGTCTTTTTTTCGAACTTTAATGTTAGTGGTTCAAATGTCAAAAATCCCTTTATTAGGAAAATGGCAAATTTCTTTATTAATGCAAAGGTGACTTGGTTTATCGTTACTGTGACAAACGAAAACACTTTATTTGATGAATCCTTAAAGAAAATTTTAATTAATATCAATCAGGAGAAAAGTTATTGCAAAAATATATGTTGATCCCTAGACACATATGTTGATCCCTAGACACTTTTGATGTGTGTACATCAAAAGTCAGCTAAAACTGCGTATCTTTGAGGAACGACATCTTTTAAAAAATCCGTTAATTAAAGCCTGTCTTTATATAGCATACCTATCCTTTAGTGCCAATGCTCTGGAGTTTACGTGTAACCAATGTGCAAGAGATATCACTGACGCTAACGTGAATTAAACCCAATAAATTAGACCGTGGGAGAGCCACGCTTCGGCATGAATGGGCCGGCTCGACCGGAGTGATACCACGGCCTTACAGAAAACTGGTGTGAAATAGTGCTTGCGCTGTGTTACACCGAGTGAGTGAGGATACCGGAGGCCCATACCCCAACCCCTCCCCCTATCTCCCCCCCCCCCATCCCCCAAAGGCCGGTAACGCACTTGTGACGCCTCTGGTGTTGCGGGTGTCCGTGGGCGGCAGTAATCGCTTACCATCAGGCGATACGTCTGCTCGTTTGTAGGTCTATTCCATAAAAAAAAAAAAAAAAATATACAGACCAGTTAAGCAGTCTTTTAGACAATAGGTAGTACATAGTACCCATATGAACATCTACTGTCTTACTAAATGAGTTGATTTCATACAATAGATAGACAGTTGAAAGCTAAACGGAAGTAGATATTTCACGGACGGAATTTATCCGTTATCCGTAAATTTTTAACGGAATTTATCATTTTCTATTGGCATAAGAATCAAACCCAGATCCCTAACATCAACCTACTCTACAGTAGGTAAGACGATTGGCCCAATAATGTTGGGATCACTACAACTAGAGAATATTTTATTAAAAATCATGTGACAATTCAACAATAATTCAGATAAATGTAAGTGTAACTATTATAGACACTTTCCTTCGTTATGGTTGTTCATGAACTGTTCCTCGAATTAAACAAAAAACGAAACGAATTAAACAAAAAAAAAACAAAGATCAAGTATCTCTCAGAACGTTCAAATTTGAAATTCACTTTTGTTTTATACTTACCAAACAAAAAAAAATATAGGCAATAAACTCTAATTTAAAAAAAAACACTAAAAACACCACTTTCTCTAAATAGTTCTTTTGATCCTCTTAAGACTTTTATGAACGCCAGACGCCACTAATAGGTTTTGGAATTCGGAATAGGATATTGAATTCTGATGCAAATAAGTCCTTAAATCTTGACACTAGATGGCGTTAAGTGTACATGGTTCGTAGATTTGAAGAAAAAGAAACTTCAGACTTAAGTGATATGAAACGTTTAATTTATATATGTAATATTATATTATCTGTAAATATAGAGTTTACTTACTATTATAATATGCAGTTATTAAGTAAACAAACTCAATCTAATATATAACTTAATTGTATACATACAATATTAACTACATATTAAAGTACATATGAAATATTTAAGACCCAACTTAATTCATGAACTATAGTGCAATATAAACATACTTAATAACACATATTTTAGGCACAAAAGTGGATATAATATAATAATTTGATAATAACATTTGAATTATTTAACAAAAATGAGAGGTATTTCTTTAATATGGCAGGCACACATCAGTGTGGCAAGATCCCTCGCCTGAAACAGTTCAACAGAGAAAGTATTGTGGTACACCTACTGGAATGTCCTAACATACATTACGATTAAATTACAACAAACAAAGGCACAAAATAGTGAAATCTACCAAAGTGTAGCTTCTACACACACCATACACCGTGATTAACTTACTAACTTACAAATTGCGTTTGTAAAATTAAGGTAGATATATTTGTAGATATCTATGGCATTTTCAAACTAGACTAAAGTAACAAATCAGTCTTCTAATGAATTACCAAATAAAAAGTATTAATAACTTATGAATATTATAGAAATTATAATTGTTTATTCTTAGGGTTTTAATTTAAGAAACTTTTAGAAACGTAAATTTTAAAGGTGATAATTACACGACATTATTCATAATTCAGAATGTGCATTCTTTGTACATGATTTGAGTTCTTAATATTACTTATAATTTTTATTTATTAATTTATGTAGGACAAGACTTTCATCTACCTAATAATATATCGAGTGAGACACACAGCATTACACTCATAAATCAATTATTAAAAATAAACTAGACTTTTTTACGTATTCACAACAACTCATCGCGACAGTTTTCCCATTATTCACCACAAAACTAACTTTAACATTGAGCATTCTTAACTAAGTGTTATGAAATCTCTTAAGTCTAACATGAACCACCGTGCTTGTGCAGAACATTTTATTTTGAGGATATAGTGAACACAATTAGATATATAACAACGAACATTTTATGGCAATCCACGTACAAATAAATTAATCTTACCCGTAAAATAAGGAAACAATGTGTTCAACAATTAAGTATGAATAACCGTCGCTATTCCCGATGATATGAGCATTACACGTCGCACGCAAGTTTTCGTCCATGTTTAGTATCGTGTAGGTAGCGTTTAATGGATCAGTTCACTTGGATAGTATGGCATAGCGCGACGTGGTGGACTAGAGTAGCTGTAGCGAGCGTGAGGTAGTAGCGGCATTTCAGTCTATAAACATCACAGTCGCGGACAAAAAATTGCACATAAACTTGTGCCGAGGCGCGGCGGCATAGCCGACGCCGCCTTCTTGCCCTTCGGCCCTTCAAAGTCACCTGTCCAATTTAAGACAACACTATATGCTAGTTAAAGCTAACTTATCTTGCTATTTATCAACAAAGACGTAAATGTTATAAACAAAAACTGAAGAAGAAGTATAAACAAAAATAAAATAACGAAAAAGCGTCTTCCTGTATCCAACGGAAATTTGATTTCGTTTACAGGGTTCAACGACGCTTTGAAATAAATAGAGAAGGGAGGAGGTAGAAGAAAAGTGGCCGCGGGGCCCATTGCAATCGCCCGGCCGGAGCGCCCGGTCATTGGCGGTCATTAAGAATCTTACTTCTAACTTTGTACGCCTAAGTCAGTCTTTTCGTATGTACATTCAACATACCTAAATACGTGTTTCGAATATACATCTTTCAATCTCTTTCACTACCGCAATCCAAGGCAAAGTTTCGCGGTGGAACAATAACTCCTGCTGGTTGATCTAAATCACGTCGACGAGGGACTGACAGATCTTCAACGTGATCATCATCGTGTGGAGGCGACCTTGGTGATTGTGGCGGCGATCGAGGAGGCGTACGTGGCGCAAGAGCTGCGTGTGCTGCGGCGGCCAGTGCCATTGCATGCAGAGCTTCTCTTCCACCGTCTCTTGTTGCGCCTTCCAATGCTTGTTGTAGAAATGATGGATCAATAAGTGGTGAGGTTTGGTTCCCATCTTCAGCACCTCCTGTGCCGCTTAAACCATAAGGGAATGCGGCACCGTTTGACTCTCTTTTGACTCCTCGGCTCATCGGCCGACTGGTTGTAATTCCAAGTTTTTTAACTTTATCATATAATGTACGTGAGGGAACGCCGTATTTTCGCGACGCTTGTAATGCACTCATTCCATTACGCACGCACTCGATAGCAGACAAAATATCTGACCTTGTGTATTGTTTATACCGCTTCCATTCTGGCTTTTGTTGCGGTGGAACATAAGGTGCAAGTCCAGCTCTAACATCTTGTTGAAAATTTGTTGGTGGAGGAGAAGGGTGGAATGTGCGTTGACTCTCATCTTCAAATGATCTCTCAGTGTATGGTGAATGAGCATCTTCAGATCGATCTGATCTATGGTAATGAGGTGATGAAGCGCGAGAAGAGAGCCTTCGTGGGCGGTAATCAAAAGCGCGATGTGGACTTGGAGCGCGTTCTGATTCATGTGCTGATCCATTGGAATGTAGGCGCGGAGGTACATGTGGATTAACAGGGTGACACACCAAAGATATAGGCTGAGATGAATCAACAGGGGATGTCTGAGCTAACACGTTTCTCAAAATTGGTGTGTCTCGAGTGGCCAGCATACTCGAGAGTTTCTTACGTTTGAGCGGGTTCATGTCGGCAGAGTCGTAGGCGGCGGAAAGAGCGGGTGCTGCGGGAGGAGGCGGCCAGCGCGAGGGCGGCGCGGGCGCTGGAGGGGAAACGCTGGAGGGTGCGGCGGGAACAACGCGCGGCGGGGACGCGGCTGGAGTACGCTCCGTACTGGCCGGTCGCCTTCGCAACTCCGTCATATCAAATAAACCCTTAACCTCCAGCTGCTCTGCTACTTTCATGATGTGTGGTATATGCGCCTGAGTAACGTTCACCTCACCTGTATACATATATTCTAAAAGGGCTCGCATCTCGAAATCCTTAACACCAGGGAAAAGGATGCTACAGTGGTCCATTGGAACATCAGCTAATATTGATTGAAAGTATGGGGAGTTCGCGGCTAGAACAACTCTGTGAGCCTTGAACGTCACCTGGTCGTCGACTACTAACGTGCAGTCCACGTAGGTTTCCACTTTTATTAATGCATCCAATATTTCCACTAAGTTTGTTTTATGGTGATTCCATTTCAAACAGAAAGTTTGAGGGCCTTCGTTGCTTCCCATTTTTCTGAGATGTGATTCTGAAAGTTAAATAAACAATATTTGTATCACAATAAATAATAACGCAACCAGCTAACACAAAAAAAAATGTTTCAGTATCAATAATTGACACAGAGATTTATAGGTAGGTTTTACGAAAATCCTATGTAATTTGATCCTTACCAAGAAGGAATCTGAACTAAAATTTACCTATTTAACACGAGTACCTACGTTAGATATCACTTTCATTGAACTTTACTATAAGTAAGTAACACATATTTCCTATCAACTGACTCAATTTCAGTAATTGTTTTTGGCATAAACGCGGTAGAAAAAATGTATAAAAATCAGTAATAATAAATAGACACTGAACTAAAAACTTTGTTTTTTAAGTACCCATTAGCATACATTAAGTTAAACTGTAAAAAGTTTGTAGTGCTAAAACAGACTTTAATAATATAATTGGAATAAATTAATGAACATAAGTTAACTGTTGTTTACATTTAAACTTTTTTTTGTTAACGGTGTGAAAACTTGCGTTAACTAATACTGAACTTTATGTAATATACCTGGAATGACTCCTTCGTAAGTAGACGCTGGATACATTTTTAAAAATAAAATAACACATAAGCGCTAGATCTAAAACTGATTAATTCTTGAGTTAAGAATGCGCCGCGCAATCTGGCTGCGATACGCACCGGTCTACGACAACTGCGTGTACGTGCGGACGTGTGTCGCGTTGTAGCGCGACTACTCAACTGCACTGCTCTTCCCCATTTACATATTACACTCTATAGAGCTAGCCCTTCCATACTGCCAAATTGACTTTTTACCTTTTATACGGCAGGTACAATCAAACTTAGGGGACCGATGAAAGCAGTTACGGCGATTCCCTCCTTCAATAGTCCCTATAAATTTGCAGTTCAGCTGCTTTCCTAAATACACCTCTATTTTTACGAGTATAAACAGAAAGTTGAACAGCAAAACGTTACTGTTAAGGTTTAGATAAAAATATAGAATACAAATAATTATATTCAGTGTCCAACGTCTACGAAACCGTAGCACTTCTACGTTAATAAAATATATACATTTTGAAATAGTAAATAAAAAAATACCTTTTATCAAATAATCCGGAATCTGCACGTCAAAAATATTTTTTATATTTTGGAAAACTCATGAGATTAGTTATACACTTGCACATTAAAAAGTTCGTAGCACGTTTGGGGTTGTTTCGCGCGATTGTAGTAGTATTGTCTACGCCCTACGTGTGGGGGCGGTGTGCTCTTGCGAGCGTCTAGCAGTGACTGTATGAGTAGCAGGCGGCCGATCGCGGCAGGCCTGTATTCTCCACGGCGCTCCCCGCGCCTCTTGTGTGCGCTTTTTTACGCACGCAGCGCAGCGTGCCGGAGTGCAGTGCAATTGCGTGCGGGCGGGAGGGCGCGGGGCGAGCTACACCCGACGAATTGCAGCTCGCTGAGGAGGGCGAGCGGCTCTGTGTGCGTGACTGTGCGCGAGCGCATGTATACACCACTTGTGGTGGTGTGTATCGCGAAGCCGCGCCACGGCCTCGCCGCCGAACACCGTCAGCATGATAAAATAAAGCTGAAATCGACTTATAAAAAAATTAAAGCCGCTCCTGATCTGGCCTTTGTATGTTAACGTTGAACTTCGCTGCGTGATTTCGAAATAAGGAAATACCTACATAATACATATTATACGAGAACCTGAGTTTCACATCAAGTTCTGCGTTTAACAATATACTACCAATACTTACTTTGCTACTAATTATATTGTTTCGCTGGTAGATCATACAAAATTATATGAAATCTTGTTTGGAGAGGAGTTCCAATACGAGTAATAATCAGATTTTACAACGATAAAAGTATCGCTATTTGTTTGTGATTCCCTTAATTTGTATTTTTTTCTCTATCTCTAAATGTAATTTAGCTATGAATCTTGTGTTCGAAATAAACTATTATTATTATCCGAGGTTTTTAAGCAGCAAAGGGCCAGCCTGCCTACCAATTGACGTTAAATAGTCGTGTCCAAGAGTTTTAATAATGAGATTAGTAATACTGATGAGACTGTACTTATTTATATAGTAAATATGTGTAACTTTAGTCTCAAATTATATATTTTAAAATTTTTAATTAAATTCTGATTTCGAAACAATCTGAACCGAAATTAACGTTAATCGTTTAATATTGAAACAAAAAATATTATGAACTTACATTAATAAACTGTTTACAATTGTATCACCAATCAAACTACTTCAGCTTTAGCTGATAACAGAACCTGACTAGTTATTAATTTCATTACAACAACATTACCTCCTCTATCGCATCACTGTTCCAAAAATCCCAAAAGTGCGTGAACAACGCTTACAAACGAGGTCATTGACACATTGCTTGTGTAGGGAACGCCAAAATAGCGCAAAATGCACTCAAAAATAGACCAAGCTACGTGTGCAATATTTTTTGTTAAGCGAAGCTTGGCTTCCGCCAAACCTGGGGGGATCGTCTTCATTTGTATAAATACGTTTACTTCAAATTAGGTATAATTTCAAGAATTTGTAACCAATTTAAACGTTATCTTTTACTTTATACGAGCTAAATTGATTTGTGAATAAGTTTTACTTTTCGATTAATTTCAGTAGTTTTTTTTTAATCAGACTCGCCAAGAAACAAAGGAATAATGAAGTTATTTGTGTTGTATTTGGAAGTAAGTACAAGAAAAGCCAATGAGACTGTCAGTTTATTTAATACAAATAATCTGACGTGTATCTAACAACATATTGATTTGGTTAAAACAATTAAATTAATATGGCGCAACTTGTGCAATCAGTTGTTTAGTTGTATTTAATAATTGCATTAATAAATAAAAATTCCATTGTGTGTGCATTAATTCAGCATCCACATTGAGTGAATAAAGTGTCAATCTTCATTATCAGGGTTAATATCATAGCAATGAAGATGATACGGGATGTGCTATCATAGAAATTATAAATATTAGGGAAGATTTTAATGGTCTTTAAAGGGTTATTTCTTCAAAGAAACTTTGTAAACGGGTTAAGAAAAGTATGACTGTTGAAAGCGACTTGTTCAATAGGCTATCATGATAAAAATGAAAAAAAAACTTTTTTTTTATCTTAAAGTATAAAGTTATGTATATTTTATGCATTTTTCTGTGTATATTTCTCCATCACACCCGTAAAAAACAAATACCTAGTGCGCTCTTCTATATTGGATTAGTCATAATCAGCCTACATTATTACTAATTAAAAAATCGAACTAAAGTTTTAACAAACAAATGAAAACTTTAACTTTATTATATTAGTATACGAGGGATGTTTATTGATACGATAGTTGCAGATCAGATTGTAGAGCAAATATCTGGTTTATACCTACTTTTAAAACCACCGTTCGATATCTAATTATTATTCCACATATTATCTAAATATTTATAATAATATTATTATGCCATACTTGACATAAACTGTACCACAATTCCACGAATATTTCTCACGGACATGCAAACCCAAAATCCACAGGCGAAACAATGGCAGTAAATGTCAGAGCAATTCTCTCGTATCAATGACGTGGTTCAGAGTGCACTTGATGCCTTTCAACGAGCATTTGCATATCGATGTCGAGTTCAGTTTTAAGCACCAATTCACCATCACTGCGATTGTGGGAATATATTGGTCGTTGTGCGTGTTTCTAGAGCTCTATATAACCAATAATATAGTATGTTTTATTTTGAAATTGGAGCCTTCTGCCACGGAATTTCATCTAAGTAATATAATTTTATAAAAAATAATAATTTCTAAGGTGAAAGGTTGACTTTATTGTAACATGTGTTTTTGACTGTCGCTTCTCTCATCTTTATGCTGATTTTGTCAAAAAAATTTTCGGGGCAATGAGTAGCCTTTGTTCTATTCCAAAGTGTAATCTATTTCTATACCTAATTTCATGCGATTCCGTTGAACAGTTCGGGCATAATTGGCCAACAGAAAAATTCTAATTTATGAAATTAGTTTAGATAGTAGTAAGATTATTCATTATAAATTCCATTTAAAATGTAATTGTACACGTATAGCGAAAACACTGACCATCAAATTTTAGGGACGAACCTAATTTGAACAATAGCTTCGTAAAAACCGGAAATCAAAAAGGAAATTGCAATCATAAGGGCAATGAATTATCAACTACATTTATACTATAAATGTATATTTTAAGTATGAATGTATAATATATTTATAACAACGTAAGCGGTCAACCACACGAACCGTTAAAATTTCACGATAATTTGGCTATTGCGCCGGAAACCCGAATGCAAATGTGCCATTGTCGATACTAAACAGTTATGACCTTTCGCCTCAGACGTCGCACTTTGATAATAATTAGTTCGATGATTCGCGGAACCGAATTCACCGAAATAAAAAAAAAAAAAGAAAATTTCTAATTTTTGACTTTTATGATTATTGGTTTGTCAAGCCTGTCTATTGTGTAACTAATCTTTGTTTGTCAGCGAACACAAATATTTTAAACGGATAATAAGCAAGTAATCACAGACAGATATTTAAAGTCCGAGCTAGGACGGGTACTAGGCATTGCAAGGTAAGAGTACCTACTGAGTGCACTTTTTGAAGGTTTATTAATAAAAAAGAATTATTTATTATTTGTAAGTTATCATAGCTACAAATTAAAATAAGATTAATTAGCAAAAAATAATTAATCTTTGTTTTTATTCTGCAATGACTTCATGTGGATGCAACTACATATAATTAAATGATGATCTGCCGAAAATATCGTGAAAGAAAATTGTGTTAAACAGAACACATTCAAAAATAAATCGGCTTTTATAAAATCAAGCGACAATTGGTGAACAATACGGATAAAAGTGCATTATGCTAATACCAGCATAAACAGAAACGCACCGCGACCTATCCCACGAACGCACGCGCAACAAAACTGCGAGACGGGGGATAGAAAAAAAGCTAATAAAAAAGCAATAATGCGATCCCGCATGGTGGCTTGTTGAGTTACGAAATTGACGAAACTGATGAACCGAAAGTAAGGGATAATATTGATGTAACGATAACAAATAGACAGCGCCAATGAATACTCATCGAATAAACTATAACAGCAATATCTGAATACAATATTATTATTTGAACATTTTTTTGTTTTTTTTTATTTATGGCATGTAGATAAAAGGGAACAGAAATCTAAACATCATTAATTGCTAACAGTATAAGAAAGAATATAAAAATACGGTAGGTAGAGTAGCATTAAAGTTTAACTGTACATTGAAATTATTCGAATATTAGAAGTTATTTCATGTATATTCCTAATTTTTTTCTTTGAATTGCCGTAAAGACAGATCATAATATAAATTAATTTGCTCATGTACTCCAGTATTTTTGGCTGAAGTAGGGAATTAGGGTCTATCTGCGAATGTGGACTTGATGAGGGAACCGCAAATCACATATTTTTTAATTGCCCCAAGACTAGATTTCCTATTTATGAATTCATTCCTGCTCATATTCCTCTCCCCATGTCCCTTAAATTACTCTTAACGCGGGTTTTCACTCCTTTTGTACGAGTATATATAAGTACTAGGCAAGTGTATAACTGTAAACAAAATTAAACTATAGTTTTAATGTCAATATGTATACTTAGAGTATCGTGATATTTAATGTCATTTATATGTTTAAATATAAATTTTTAAATATATAATAATATGTACTTCTAATTTATGCGTGTTTATTTATTAATTTATGCCTGTAAAAGTCAACAAATTAGTATTTTTTTAAATTTCATTTTCCAAAACTAATTTATTTTTTCTGGCTCTACATAATCCTTTGACAGTTTGTCTTTCAAAAACATGACATTGGCAAAAGTGTGGTCCCACTCTACCATAGAGACATTAATCAAAAGTAGAATTTAAAATAATTTGTACCTAATCAAGCGCCATCAAGTTAAAAGCAAGTGCAACAATTTTAACTTAATATTTTCGGTTTTCCTCTTTATCTTTTTTCATTTTTTTAAAGTAACCCAAGCAACCAATAAAAAGAAACAAGTATCGATTTGTCAACAAATTTACTCCTGTGTAAATAATGGTAGGATAGATATACTTGAGGAAAATGGCTGGCAGCGAATGGATGCGGACTCCCTAAGACCGGTATAGATAGGTAGTAGGTATAGGTACGTAATAAATTATTATGAACTCACTCTAAATTTGGTTCATAACTTTGTTTTGTTAGAATTCGAATCATATTCAATTGTGTTAGGTGTTTCATCGGCACGATTTATTAAAGCGAATCCATCTTGAGAGAAAATTCATGTTTTCTACCTAACAGTATCTGTGCTGTGCATGCGTGAAGAAAACACTTAGTAGGTCCATATTTTTAAGCGTGAAATTTGAAATGCTTACTAACTTAAAGTTTATGTGTAGAAATATAGAAATATAAAACCTAAAAAGAGTATTGACTGACTTAAACCCATTTTATTTCAGTTCGGTTGCAGAAGGAGAGATTAAGAAGATTATCCTGTCTATCAAATCCCAAGCGATTGGCTGTGATGGCATTGGTCGGAGAATGATCACAACATTGCTAGTCCACTTTCTTCCTGCTATCTCCCACATTGTTAACTTCTCCCTTATGTCTGGCACATTTCCTTCTCGGTGGCGGAGAGCGTATGTGCGTCCGTTACCTAAAATTTCTAATCCATCTCTTCCTACTCACTTTCGTCCAATCTCCATCCTTCCCTTCCTCTCCAAAGTGCTGGAAGCCTGCGTCCATAAACAGTTCTCACATTTCATTTACAGTAACAACTTACTCAGCCCTCTACAGTCAGGTTTTCGACCAGGTCATAGCACAGTTTCCGCCCTTCTTAAAGTGACTGGCGATATTAAGGCGGGGATGGAAAATACTAAGGTTACTACCGTAGTACTGATTGATATTTCCAATGCCTTTGATACCGTCAGTCACGAACTTCTCCTTACTGTCCTATCCCACTTCGCGGTCTCTCAAGAAGCGCTGAACTGGTTCTCTTCCTATCTTCGGGATCGTCAGCAATCAGTCAGTATGGAGGATTCTTTCTCTAGCTGGTGTGATCTTGTTGCTGGAGTCCCTCAAGGCGGAATTCTCTCACCTCTCCTATTTTCCATCTTCATTAACCTTATTACCTTAAGACTTCAGTGTTCCTATCACTTATATGCTGATGACTTGCAGCTATACTACCAAACAGAGTTGTGCAATGTATCGTCCGCAGTTTCGGTTGTAAATAATGATCTGGCAACTATTAAACACTGGTCCGATATGTTTGGTGTATCGGTAAATCCGAACAAATGTCAGGCTATTATCATCGGGAGTAGCCGTAGTATGAGCCTGCTAGACCTAGCTTCAGTTCCACCACTTACCTACGATGGCATGGTTATTCCATATTCTGAAAGTGTAAAGGACCTCGGATTGTACATTGACACGACTCTTAGTTGGCGACAGCAAGTTGCATCCGTGTGCCAGAAGGTCACAGGCTCGCTGCGGGCCCTCTACAGGCTTAAAAACTTCCTTCCGTCGAAAACTAAGGCAATGCTTGTTCAGACCCTAATATTTCCAATAATCGACTATGGTGACATGTGCTACTTTGACCTGAATGCAGATCTGCTCAATAAGCTCGACCGTCTTCTCAACAATTGCATTCGATTCGTTTTCAATTTACGGAAATATGATCACGTTTCTCAGCATCGCTCCAATTTGAATTGGTTTCCAATTCGCATACGGAGACAGATACGAGCATTAAGTACCCTTTACTCTTTACTTTTTTCTCCAACTTCTCCTTCCTACTTAACTACTCAGCTTCAGTATCTGGTACAAACCACTCTAAAAACCTTAGGTCTTCAAACAATCTACTCCTTCACTGTCCCACTCACCGTTCTGACTTTGTTCATTCTACCTTCCTGGTTCAGTCTGTCCTGCTATGGAACGTGCTCCCGCTCGAGATCAGGATGGCCAAAACTCGGCAGAGTTTTAAGTATCTGTTGCGGAAACATTTTTTAGACACTTTTTCGGATCCACCACAATCTTAGCCTCTCCCTTTCAAATTTTTATAGTATGTATATTATCTAGTTATATTTATGTAAATGTTTGTATGTGTGCATATATATATGTGTGTATATGTATGTATATATATATGTATTGTGTATATATGTTAAAGTGTTATATACTAGCAGTATTATAGTTTAGTAGTAGGGTAGCAGTATCAATATTTTATATTATATTATTCTGTATTTATGAGCAATATTTAATAATTGAGTCGTAAAAAAAAATAATGATAAAATCTCTGTGCATCTACCATGTTTGTCTCTGTGTCCCCCTAAGGTTGACTGGCAGAAAATGCCTACGGCATTAAGTCCGCCTTTGCAACATCTATGCATAAAGTTTAAATAAATAAATAAATGAATATTACGGCTTGAAAAAATAAAAATGGCTACATCAAGCTTTAGTATACCAATAGGTATCAGAACATACCGTCGTTGTACAAATATTGTAATAATACCGGATATTATTTTATATTACTTTAAAATTCAAAAAGTAATTAATAATAGACGTAGTTCCACTACTTCAAGTGATCTTATAAGATAAAATATGACTCATATTTGGAACACGAAATATAAAGTTAAGAATTATTTAAAAACAGTCGTTTAAACAAAATATTTTACTATCAGTCTTTTCGAAAGGTATTCGCGATACGCACATTCGCATTTTACAAAAGATCACGTAAAGCAAACACGCTACATTAATATATATTGTACATTTTACAATTATCATCTACATTATATGCGTACAATTAATGTTTTTAACTTTGCATAATAAGCAAAGGGTTGCCAGCATAAAGAGATAATTGTAATTTCACGCGACCTCGTCATTTGTCACCAGCATCCTGCCACGCGCTCTTGCTGAATTTATTATTTTATCTGGGGTGCTCTTACCCTTATCTCAATTAACTAAAGAGATATTAAATAATGGACTACATCCCCAATTTTGCACACTTCATCGTGAATACTTTATATTTTTTATTGTCAGATTATGTTTAATATAAGTGGCAATGATGACTTAAAAAAGGGGGTTCTTAATTCGAATGTTTTTTGTGGGATGGGATGGAATGGGATTTACATATTGTAAATGGATTTTAATTGCTCTTATTTATTCTGATCAACTAGATAAATACACGGATCCCGCAGTCTGGCAAAATACCAATGAAAGTTTCAAGTCATATAATTTAGAATTTTAGATGATTCAAAGTCCGCAGTGTTATTACTACACAAAAATAAGTAACGGGTTGAGGTAAAACTGTGGAAACTACTATACTCGTAGAATATATATGTATATATGATTTAAAATAAAAATTACACTTTTAACCAACTTCCAAAAGGAGGAGGTTCTCAATTTCATCGTTTTTTTTTTTTTATGTATGTACATTGATTACTCCGTCAATTGTGGACCGATTTTGAAAATTATTTTTGTATTCGAAAGGGTATGCTCCCCATGTGGTACCATGGCCGCCATATCAGGATCTGATGATGGGATCCCAAGGAAATTGAAGGAAACCCTGAAATTTACGTGAGCGCCTGCAATAAAGTTAAGGCAATTGTCTGCATGCCTTCATATTCTGTAAACATCATGTCCGAAATATTTATTTATTACTCTATACAGTATGTTGTATGTTACCTTTAGTCGTATTCTTTCAAGTTATTTAGGTAAAATGATGATGAGAGACTTGAGAAAGACTAAAAAGCGAAAAATAAAATAATAAACTTCGTTTAAAAAAACCGACTTCAAAAACTAAAAAGCATAAAATAACTTAATGTGTATGTGCTACCTATTCATAGGTTTGAAGTCGGTGCCAAGCCAAAATGTAATGGTAGGTACCGCACTCGCTATATTTCGAGACGAACATCAACGTCTTCACCGACGCTTCGGTTGTTTTGTTCTACGCGAAGAGCAACTATGCCGCTCAAGGTTACGCGCGGCGGAACTGAGAACGTCCAGAGGACTCACACTACTGTACTCAGGGAAGGAGGATGAAGAGGATACCCGAGAACATGGCGTGGGATTCCTACTCTCTGATGTGGCAAAACGTGGGCTTCTGGACTGGAAACCGATCTCAGACCGAATTATCACGGCCCGTTTCTACACCAAGGCCCGAAAAATCAGCGTTGTTCAATGCTACGCGCCTACCAACAGTGCAAGCGAGGAGCTCAAGGACGATTTCTATAACGCACTAAACGCCACACTCCGGAACATCCGCAAACAGGACATAGTAATCGTCATGGGTGACTTGAACGCAAAAGTTGGTGCAAACAACGCAGGCTGTGAGAGACATATGGGCAAAAACGGGTTAGGACTGCGCAACGAGAACGGGGAACGTTTCCTGGAGTTCTGCCAGAACAATGACCTAACCATCGGAGGGACTTTATTTATACACGGAGATCATCACAAATACACTTGGAACTCACCCGATGGCGTCACCAAAAATCAAATCGACCATCTCGCTATCAGCTCTAAATGGCGAACGTCACTGCTTGATGTGCGTAATCGCAGGGGTGCTGATATTGATAGTGACCACCACCTTGTCGTCGCCGAAGTCCGATTGAAGGTATCAGCATCCCGAGCGTCCACTGACACCACAAAAACAAGCCGACGTTTTGATGTGAGCAAACTGAAAAACCCGGACATCCGAGACACTTTTAGACTGGAGCTTAGGAACCGATCCGCCGATCTCGATGCAAACACCACAACTGTCGACGAGGAGTGGAATCGCTTCAAAATGGTCTATACAGAAACCAGCTCCATCGTTCTAGGACATAAAACACACACCAGAGAAGAGTGGATGTCACATGTAACTTGGGACCTCATTGAACAGCGACGACAGCTTCACCTCAAACTTATTGCAGCAACTGAGACATCTGTACAAGAAGACCTCAGACAGCAATACCGGCAGATTCGTAAGAGGATCTATCGCAGTACCCGTCGGGATAGAAGAGTGTGGGCTGATGGTATTGCTGATGGAGCCCAACGAGCAGCGGACACCGGCAATCTGAAGGAGATGTACAAAGCCACTAAGATTCTCTCAGGGAAACGAAGCGTCAGGATGAAACCGCTGAAAAGCAAGGAGGGCGACCTAATTGTGACATCGGAAGGGCAACTGCGACGCTGGCAGGAGCACTTCCAGGAAATCTTCCGCATCCCGGATGACCCCGCTAATACCACGCCTGAAAGCAGTCTGCCTCTGCAACTTTTAAACATTGACTGCTCCCCACCGACTGGAGAGGAAGTAATACACGCCATTCGCTCCCTCAAATACGGCAAGGCCCCGGGAGTCGACCTTATTACGGCTGAGATGCTGAAGGCAGATGTGGCTTCCGCTGCTAATGCCCTGACGCCCCTACTACGGCGCGTCTGGCAAGACGAAGAACTAACGGATGACTGGAACAAAGGCCTCCTTATCACCGTGCCAAAAAAGGGGGACCTCAGTCAATGCAGCAACTGGAGAGGCATTACTTTGCTTTCGATCCCTTCCAAGGTGCTCTGCAAAGTAATTTTGGATCGGCTTTCGAGGGCTGTTGACCCTCTAATTCGCAGTGAGCAGGCAGGATTCCGTCCGAACCGATCGTGTACAGACCAGATTAACACTCTCCGTATTATACTGGAACAGGCATCAGAATGGCAAAGGGAGGTGTATCTTACCTTTGTAGATTTCGAAAAAGCCTTTGATACGGTGAGATGGGCTAGCATCTGGTCCCGTCTACGCGAGATGGGTGTCCCCGAGAAGATCATCAACATCACACGAGCCTTATACAAGAATTATTCTTGCAAAGCGACGCACAACGGACTCTTCTCGGAGGACATAAAGGTGCACGCAGGCGTACGACAGGGGTGCCTCCTTTCGCCGCTTCTCTTCTTGGTCGTTCTTGATGGCATTCTGCACAACACCACAAACAACAAACGCCGCGGTATAGAATGGGGCATAACCAATGTCCTAGAAGATTTGGACTATGCCGACGACATATGCCTCTTAAGCCACACTCGCGCAGATATGCAGGCTAAGTTAGATGACCTACATGTGGAGGCGGCAAAGACGGGGCTAAAGATCAACACCAGGAAGACACAGGAAATAAGGTGCGGGGCAACGAGTTCTTTCCCGTTGGTCATCGGCACAGAGGCAGTGGAACGCGTCCACAAGTTTACCTACCTCGGCAGCTGCGTGTCAGAAACTGGAGGAACTGAAGAGGACATCGCTTCCCGGATCGCCAAAGCACGAGCAACCTTTGCGCAGCTGCGACCCGTTTGGCAATCACGGAAACTGACACGGAGAGTCAAACTCAAAATATTCCGGTCTAACGTGAAGACCGTATTGCTATACGGGTGCGAGACGTGGAAGGTCACAAAGGTTATCTCGCATCAACTTCAGGTCTTCGTGAACCGATGCCTTCGCCATATACTCGGTATATTCTGGCCCGAGAGAATATCCAACGCTAACTTGTGGGATCGCTGCGATGAAGTCCCGATTGACCAACAAATCAAACGACGCAAATGGGGCTGGATAGGCCACACCCTCCGATGAGATTCCAACCACATCCCGAGGCAAGCCCTAGACTGGAATCCCCAAGGAAAACGCAAGCGTGGCCGTCCAAAACAAACCTGGCGGCGGACTGTCATCGATGAAGCGAAGGCAATTGGCAAGACCTGGAGCGAAATCAAGCGAGACGCTCAAGACAGAGCGGGATGGCGATGCACTGTGGACGCCCTCTGCCCCATCTAGGGGACATAGGACCTTAAGTCAAGTAAGTCAGGTAGGTACTTACGAATGCATTAATGTTAGCCAATTGGTATTTTTACTGTTTTTCCTGTCTTTGCGAACAAAGTCAAGGAAACATAAAATTGATATAAAATACCAACATTTACTAATAACAAATATAAAGGACATCCAAATGAGTGATTAAAATTTTTAAGATTTTTTATTCTTTAATAGCAAATTACTCAGGCGACATGCTATAGTAATATGACACAATTAAAGACGTTGATTAACAACGATAACTACGTAGTAAAAGCTAAGCATGTCATGGTGTGGTACGCGATGGTATCAGTTCCATAATGACATACCTAATATATTCTCTTTGGACCCGTAATACGGACTCCGTGTCCACGCCCGACCCCGGATGCGGTTCATTGTAGCGAAACTCCCCGGACCCAAGCACCCGACGTAAAACAATATAGTCTTTCCTTCTATTGTCTAATACCCACACAATAAATTTCTATTCATATCTTTACTGTATACATGTTACTAAAATGCTAAATTAATTTTGAAAAATAGATAATTACCTACTATTCCTAGAATAGATATTACACGCGTGACAATTGTTGCAACAACCACGCTCTGCGTAAGAGTTGCTTTATTTTATACTATCATCGTTATTTATTTATTGCATTAACAAAGATATAATCAAATTAAAGCAACCCCAAAAAAAAATAAACATAATTTAAGATATTTTAACGAAAATGTCATTTTTTATATTGAAATATCATCGGTGGGTACAAAAACGGGTCAAGTGGATACAGAAAAAAAGTATTAAATTTAAAAAATGGGCGGTTCTGCTAACTATCGTTGTCAAAATATCGGCGAGCACCTGCCTTGTAGACAGAACGGCGCGTAACGAACTCATGAACCTATTGTGTTGGTGAGGTAATAATAATATTTTAACCTTATTCATAGCGATAGTCATTACATTATCTCAGTATTCTCAAAGAGTGTTTTAAACACACAATTAACACCAACGACCTCGTATGCAGTTAAACGTCCCGAGTATCAAACTTTACCTATCTTAAGTTTTACGATATTTAAGCTTCGTTTATCCAGCACCATGATAAGCATCTTATAAAGTATAGCTCGAGATAATTCGCTTCCCAACTCGCGGCCATGTTGCCTTCGACCACAACTCTATAAAATAAAACAACCGCGAGCTCGGTGCTTTTTTACTTTTTTTTATAAAGGATCATTTTTCTTGCCGACTCGGCCAAGGGATTATCTCCCTGATATGTGTCAAACGAAAATAGTACTTTGAGCATAAATAATAAAGTTGTGAGGTTTTCGGAGGCTGTAGCGGAGTGGACGTCCTTGGGCGGACTCGATCTGCTACCCGAGAGATCGTCCCATTGCTGCATCGCGTCGACTGGTCGTTGCACCGAAACTAACTTTTAAAGTGCATTGGAAAGTAGAAAACTTCTGATGATATTTTTTAAAACATTCGCTTCATTACCGAGCTCGAGTAGTATTATGTTGCATGACACATATGAGTTGTTACTACAAGTTTATTAAACGTTATTGGTTTCCTTTTCTTTTCCTTTTCTTAATTGCCTTTCACATATTTAAAAAAAATACTTAAAAATTCAAATTCACGAATATTATGGATTATATACGTCTGTTTAATATTTTTTAAATATCTACGTCTACCATGGAATAGAAATCATTTATGAGATCAGTTTAAAGACAGATTATTTCAATTATAGAATTCGTAAAAACGAAGAATATTAAGTTATTGGTATAAATTTAACTAACTATAGAAAGTATTTCATAATTTATTCTTTTTATATTTCGACCAATATGAAAATCCCGTACCCTCTAAACCTGTTCCTGTCACTTAAGATAGTAATATTATTACCTATTATTTTATGTCTGTAGAGTTACCAAAGAAAGAGCTAGCAACACTAAAAGGCACCAAATAAAGTCGGTAGTTTCGTAATATTGTAGCGCAGTTTGCATTTTGTTTCGTTTATCGCGCCCATCACTAATGAGCCAAAATGTGTTTGCCTTTGAATTTACGAGCGGCTGATGTCGCTAAATGTAAAAAAACCGCCTTGGTTTCGTAACTAAAAACGAAACTTCTATCACATGGGTTAGGTTAACTACTATTTGAAACTAGTTTCGCAATAAACATTTTAAAATACTATACTTACAAACACTTTACCAATCAGTAACCATTTAAACTAGTAAAACAAACGTATGCAAACATTTACTGACGATGTGACGTCATTCATTAATTATATCACATAAGTTATTAAATCAACAATAAACATAACTGTTTATGAAAATAAATCGGAAAAAGTACGTAAATCAAATTAATAAGAGATACCAAATTTAGGCATTTTGACTTTTAGGAATCAAGTGATTTCTAAAATGGAATAATTTTAGCAAATTACCAATGTCCATAACATACCTACTGATGTAAAATATTTACAAGGGTTGTTGTGATGATTTTATCGTAACCTTCTCGGCTCTATCAATGCAAGTTCTTGATTGAACGATCTTTAGTCTGTTATGTAATAATACATAATAATATGTGTTTTAGTAAATCCTTACCGAAAAGAAAAAATTAGGCACTCATTTGCGACATAAGAGAAATAAAGCCGTCTTGACACTTATCAGACAGTTACCAAAATATGCAAACTGTGAAATGAATAGTGTGAACATGCATTAAACAAATCAATATAGTGTTATGAATATACGTTATTTCCGTCGCGCGTGTTTAATAGCTGTGGCCTGCACGTACGTTGCGAATAGATGGACAATGCGATATGCCTGGGGCTCTAATTACGGGTATCATTTGCAATAAACTCGTCCACCCCGGCTCCGAGCATAGTAGAGTACAGAATGTTGAATAGTGGTGACTCAGATTACCACAAAATTGCACAGTACTGTTATAGGAATATTTTTATGACGACTTTTTGCATTTTTTATGGATTGGTAGTGTTTACAAAACATGCACTAGTCAATGTAAAATTATATGTTAAGCTGTAGCTATACTTTAATTGTTCTTCTGAAATAAGTATAAGCTGTATTGCATCTAATTCTTTGAGGTCTGAAGTCTCAGATTTCCCAGCATGAGCAAACTTACTTAAGCTATTCGCCTGCTCTCCCCAATATATCCGTATTAGCAATATATTTTTCCTTTCCGCCTTTTATATTGAGATATCAATTTTCCTTTGACAGCCACTGGCTGCTATCTTGCATGAGTGGGACTGAAATTCGGAAATATAGCTGTAAATGTTTTTATGTCTTTAAGATGATGTATATAGTTTCATAAAAACACTTAACACCAGACGAGAGCTAAAGGCAAGCTAGCTTACGGCCAACCCGATAGAAAGCGGTAACCATGAAATATGAATAAACATAAAAAAATGTGTTAAGAATCGTGCAGAAATCGTTAAAGATTACGAGTTAGTTAGTACTGTATTTAGTAGAACGTTTAATACATTATGCAAGTAGTGTTGTTTAGCTGTCGGCTAGAAGTTAGAGGGAAGGAATTCTCGGAGTTTGAATACTCTAACTAACCCACTGATTCTGACGTCTTCTACTTGAAATATATTATTTGAACGGAGCTGTAATTTGCCTGAAATCTTTTAAGTTTGTAGTAAGGTACTTTTCGTATAATGAGTATACCCAAGTGTTTTATTGTTCGTATAAATCAAACCCTACAGTTAGAACAAATAAAACTCTATTTGTATCTCTATTTGTAAAAAGGAATCAATCATAAAGCACTTAAGCCTATTCGATGACGGTAAGTATATTACATGTCGGATAACAATACAAAAGCGCATTTTGTATCCAAATACCTATCAGGCGCCAATAACGCATGTCAATACAAGCCCCTACAACGTTTACTGGTTTTATGCTTGCTTTATTCGCGAACACCCCTCGGTCCGTTGCTATGGGGTTGTGGTCAAAATTGTATTTTTATTATAATTGCTCCGCTTTATTGAGAACCCCGAGGGTAAACATTGTAAGTATAACTTGTGTTTTGTAACAAACTAGAACCAGAATAGATATCATATAATTAGCCTGCAATGGCTGCAATACTATTTGTTGTGCCACAAATTACTATTGAAAAACCTTGATAAAATACAATTCTTGTTTAAAGTTTATTAAGTAACGGATTCGAGATACGATGTACTCAGGTTTTTTATTTTTACATTACCTATATTAATGCACTTAAAACTATAAAATTAGTAACAAAACAAATTCAGATAAGAACCTTTTATTAGCTTTACCTGTATGCTTGTCTGTTTGTGCTTAACCGACTTTTGTAACGTGTTTTTTTTTTGTAAATCATATTTTATTAAACTTAATATTATTTTATAAATATCACTACTACATGTAAAAATTTAGATTCTTAAAGTAAAACAATGACAAAAGTTAAATTTGTTAACTTTAAAAAAGTGTTTCTTTGTATTCTCAGTTTTATGGCGAGTCATACTTCGAAAGCCTATAAATGATTCGATAAAACATATATCACGATCGTGGAGCAAAAATACCAAATAGGGAAAACAAAATAAATATCATTTAAGCATAAGATAAAAATGACAGTTTTACCATTCAAATAATAGCAAAAAAGCGAATACGTCCGCCTGTCCATACTCAATTCGACCCGCATCAAAAGGCTTAACTTAAACCCCTTTCTCATTTTTATATCACGAAAAGATTGCCCATTACTATTTTGTTGGCAAATATCACTTGATCCCTATTGTCCGTTATAAAACTATTCGTGTCGAATCTAAATGGTGCTAGTAATATTATACAATACTGCTTAATATTTTCTTATGCAGCTATGTATGCAAAATTAAAAATGTTATCAACGAGAAGTAAACTTCAAATTTATTACCCATACGTAATTTTTCTTCTTAATGGTACATTCTTTTGAATGGGCAATATAAAAATGAACTAGTCACAATAACGAAAAATTTTAATTCAAAAAATATGAATTGGGAACCTCTTCCTTTCTAAACAGTTAGCACTGACATGGTCATCATAACACCCTTCAAGATCTACAGACTACGGTCTGGATTCGGATCGCGTAGAGTGTTTAACTTGACTCGTCAAATTCATTTCGTCACTACGTGCTAATGGCCTTGAACAAGTTTCATATAACGTTGCATCTTTGGAATAAGCAATAAGAAAGAAAGTGGGACTAACAATGAATTGTATAATTATTGTTATCGCGAGGTTAGAGCATAGATGGTTTTGCTCGGAGTTGGACTCTGTGGTTAGCTCTGATAGTGGACTAGATTAGAATGTAGAAGATAGTAGACTACTATATAGCAATACAATAATGTATTTTCGCGGTTCCACGAATATTCCTTGGCATATATTGCTCAAATAACTTGTATGAAAACATCATGTAAACTTCGATCCTTAACTGTTTTATTTTGTCTCAGTATGTTTATGTCACCGTAAGATTGTAAAAACCGTAACATTATTATCAACCTAGCGAGATTGCAAAGCGATAGATTGTCAACTGTGATATACTGCTTACGGGCGTCATATTGTCAACTGTCCCTATTTGGTCGGTTATACAGGAGGCCGTTCAATGGCCATAGAGTTAGGTTAGAAATTCTTAAATTAATCACAAATTAACTTTACTGTCACAACAATTTTATATAGCTAATTCTAAAGCTGTGAGTTATTTTCAACTTGAAATCAATTTACAATCACCAAAATACTTTACATTCGGCAACAAAGAGGAATTAACAAACAAATATGTCGGCGCGGGACATATGCTGTTCAACCAATAAGCGCGCGATTTGCGATTCGACGATACTATTTTACAGTCTTTCGACTGTTTGCAATCTCGCGAGATAGATTACAATCTAACGGTTTTGACAATCTTACGGTAACATATACACCATCTAGTTTTAAAGAACACTTTGCTCTTTAAAATAAATTGAGATTCATTCTTATCAAGCGAACCAAACATTACAATTCATTTATTTAAATTTCCGATGAGAAACGTGGTCCTACAGACTATTGCTGAGAAGTATTGATCAAATGTAGACTTATGAAATGAAGAATTTGAGGTCAAAATTCAACATTACAATCTACCTAATAAGTCTTCGGGATTGTAGGGCAAAAGAGTTTTGAAAATCGTACGTAAAATAGGACAACATAAACATTGGCTTACAAGTTGTAAGAAGTTTTCATGAGATCGCTTTCACGTTAAAGTTTAGGTACTAAAAATAACATTGAATGAAATCCATGAGATAAAATGCTTGTAAATAACAAAGTTATACTGCGATCGAACCGTTCGTGTACCATTTTCACCATCCATATTGCAATTTGTCATTTCCTTATCATATTTTATCGCAATGCATTAGTTTCTGACTAGCGATATGGTTATCTTTTAGTAGAATTCGCCCAGCGCGATTACAGAAACGAATCGCAGCGCATGTAGAATGCAGATTTTAGTAACTGTTTTACAATAAACCATAAAGTTATTAAAGTGTCACATTTAAGGAAAACACGTACACAACATATTGCGTCTCAGCAAAAAGGGTTTTTGCCGCAAATGTAGTGGCGTATTGAAATTATTAACCAATGAAACGATCTTAATTGTGGTTTGTCGACTAATGTAGATCATTGAATGTTTTAAAGTGCATGTTTGCGGTGTACACTACGTTAATAAAAATAATTCTGTACAACCTTGCAGTAAGTCATGTAAGTATGTTTTAGTTGGAATTATGCCTAATAAATACTAATAATAAACATCCGATTTACACTTCTTCTAATGTAACTATGCATAACTATTGTTCTACATATTAAGCACTATCCTTGTTCATTAGAAATTAAACATGGATACGTTTTAGGATATGATATGTTTCTAGTTAAACTTTATAAATGTTTCGAAATAAAAGGTTCTAGTAATATTAACAAAAATGTTATACATCAAATGATTTACCTATATATTACCTATACTATTGAAATTTATATTAAAATAACATGTTTCGTACCTAACATTATTAGTCAATGTGTAGCTATGTCAGTATCATCATAGTTTTATATGTGCGTAACGCATAAATTTCACAATCAATCTCACGTATTGTGAATTCTATAAAAAATTGGTAATTCGTTTGCGAAAGTGGTATTTTATGCAACGCACACAGTTGGGAACGTGTGACTGAGCGAAATGCGTATCGCGCGAAACGCAACGCGCACGCACGATTTCTACGCACAGATACTGTGCGTACGGCTGATAAGGTGGGCTCTAACGCGATAACAGACCGTCCGTGTCGATACTGCATAATATAAATTTGCTCACACACACTACACTGGACTTTTACCCATGTTATCTATTAATATATATTCCGTTTAAACACATACATTTACGAATGTTATGTTATCACGAGAAGGATAAACATATGGGCAAGTCGCGTTAGGGTTGCATTTTGAATTAAAGGAAGCGCAATACGAGCGCAATGCGACGTGAAAGGATAGATCAACCAAATATTTCATGTTTACCATCCGTTAGATTGGTGGGTCAACATCACATGAGGACATTTAGTTATGATGTTCCAACGTTAGTAAGTAGCAACAAGCACTTTTAGGGCTTTACTATAAAATGCAAGCTGGTACTGTGGGGCCTCTATGAATTCGTATTTCGAAGCTAATAACGTTGATGACATTGGATATCAAGAAGTAGAGATCGGTGAAAATGCACGACGTAGAAAAAGTACGTCAAGGTCTACCTGTGAACACGCAAGACTCTCAAACGGGGCATGTAGAGCACATGTAGCACGGGGAACAATTGCATTACGGACAATGAACAAATTTCTCAGCGTAATATCCTTAGCAGTTTTCGTGTTCCGCCAAGCTGAGGTTTTCCGTCATATTCCTAAAGAGATTTCCATCCATTCGGTTTCTTGCTATAAACTTAGACAAGACGTTTTATTAAGTATCATCTATTAAGTCGCTTAGTACTAATTTTACTTCATGGCTACAGGCATACAGTCATGGCTGCTGAAAAAAAAAAAAAAAAGTTTTTTGATAATGTTGAATAGGGTTGACAATATAGCCGTTTACTTTTAAGATATAAACCGTAACTACATAATATACGTAGGCTGTTCCAAAAATAGTTAGTGCAATGAAAAATAGTTAGAATATAATAAAAGTTTATTTATAGTTTTTCAAAATATAATGTGGGAGAGCCACGGTTCGGCATAAATGGGCCGGTCTGACCATGGTGATACCACGACCTCACAATAAACCGGTGTGGAACAGCGCCTGCGCTGTGTTTCACAGAGTGAGTGAGAATACCGGAGGTCCATACCCTACCCCTCGGCCCTCCCCCATATTCTCCCCATCCCCCAAAGACCGGCAACGCACTTGTGAATCCTCAGGTGTTGCGGCGGCGATAATCGCTTACCATCAGGCGATACGTCTGCTCGTGTGCCCCCTATTCTATAAGAAAAAAAAATAGGAAGAACAAACAGATACACAAAAATAACCATTGATATTCTTCGACGGTTTCGTCTGCAGTGCTAAATTTTCGTCCACCAAGCATTTTTTTACCTTGGGAAATAAAAAAATCGCAAAGAGCTAAATCTTGCCTGTGTGTGTTACTGTGGCTGTGGGTTAACATTTGTACCCCCGTAGTTGTCAAATAGTCCATAGTTCTAGCAGCTGTGTGAGCGGGCTTGTTATTTTTGTGAAAAAGAATGCCACGGACGCCGCTCCTTGGGTGCTTGATATCCAGAATTTGCACCAATCAACACGACGGCATTTTTGCTCATCGGTGAGAGAATGAGGTATCCATCGCGAAGCAAGCTTCCTCATGCAGGATGGTGGAAACTGTCTGTGATCCAATGTTTACTGACGTTTCATGAGTTACTGCAGTTGGTGGTCGGCCGGGTCTGGGGTCATCGTTTATGTTCTCTCGACCACGTTTAAATTTACGAAACCAATAATTGTAACTTTTGCTAACGCAGGAGCAGACTCGCCAAAAGTAGCTTCTAAATTTTCTTGACATTCCTTGAAGTTAACCCACGTTTATAATCATTGAAAATCATAGCACGAAAAGCTTCCCGCGAGACGTCCATTGTTGCGAACAAAAGAAGAGAGACAGATAATCTTTCTGTCCTGTTATAAAACTTGGTGACTGTGCTCTCCCCCATTCCGAATGTGTTAAATACTTAGAATTCCATATTCACAGAGGACTTAACTGGAGTGAACACATCAAACACAAAAGAAATGCCCTCAACCTGAAATATAGAAAGTTAACATGGCTGATGGGAAGAATCTCCGTCCTCTCAGTTGACAAGCTGCTCAAGTCAAGCTCCTCATATACTGCAACATCTTGAAGCCAATCTGGTTCTATGGGCTACAAATTTGGAGTACAGCCAGTAAAAGCAGTATCATGCGCATGCAAAGGGCCCAGAACGAGATTTTTCGGGACATTGACAATGCACCGTGGTTTACTAGAAACGAGGAAATTCACGAATATCTCTCAATCTTTGAAGAAATCGCAACGGTTAATACTAAATATGCGTTACGGCTCTCAGTTCACCCAAACCCTCTTGTTCCAGAACTTCTTAAGGAAAGTACCTCAAGACTGAAGAGGAAAATTATAAATGAATGGATCTGTCAGTTGTGACTGTCAGCATCCTCATGTAAAATCCCCACTCAACAAATCTGATTATACTCGTAGTCTGAGCAAGCGTAGTCTGATGACTGATTAAAAAAAAAGGTAATCTTTAAACATTTTTTTTTAAAACTACACATTGGTGGCCCGTCATTTTCACAAAGGAGGTTTGTGTTGAAGTTAGCCGTCAATCCAAAATAGTTTCATGAAAGAAGAGATTGTATTTATTCTGTGACTATAAATTTTCGGAACAACCTAGCTACAATGTTTAAAACACAAAATACCCTAATAAAGTAGAGAAATATTTTCACTTTTGATGACTTTTAAAGAAATTCAATCTTATACGGATATACGAACAATAATGGGTTAATAAAATAGATTATTCATAGACAATTAATTGTATCCAGCCATGAATACAGAGAACAAAGTTGTGGCGTATAAATAAATAGTGTCAAAATTTCGTCCCAATTAGTTTAGATCTTTTTGAGTTTTCGATGCGTAAACAAACCAAGTTAACATTTTTTA
The DNA here is from genome assembly GCA_949125395.1 of Diaphora mendica. NCBI lineage: Eukaryota > Metazoa > Arthropoda > Insecta > Lepidoptera > Erebidae > Diaphora > Diaphora mendica. The sequence goes on along the minus strand of OX421310.1, from coordinate 32,862,393 downwards.
AGTATAGATTGAATAATTTTGTAGTTGTATAGGCCAAAGAACAAAATTACTTCAAGGCCAATACTATTAAATATCACATATTAGGTACTTCTTCTTCGCTTTACTTAACAATTTAATTCCGAACACAATGATACAAGAGGCATAACAGCTAGCTACAAAAAAAGAAATGGTTCACACTCAGCGCGTCGGCCCTAACTCTATGTCAGGGTAGAGCAAAAATATTATCTTTCAAAGATTTTTGGTTTATATTGCATTTCGGTCCGTTAATAATATTTACAAGTTTTTTATTAGTATTTCGCTATTTAATAAAATTAAATTTGATAGCTAATGGTGATTATAACTAAACAAACATTATTTGCAGCTGGAAATTATTATTTTTCGAATTTGCAGTCTGGAGCGACCACCGTAGAGAAATCATTAACTAATTTGTTTTACCTTGAAATTCGCCACATTAATCGATATTACCTTAATTCAAAACAACATTGTTCCCTCCCTTTATTCTAATAGAATGGCAAACTCCGTCTAGTTAGTAATTTATTCAAGTAGCCTTAATACACATGCAAATATTTTACGCACACATTTGTCAGGTCACATTCAAGGACGAATGCTGTCTAGAGAGAATTCGCACAGTTCCGAGAATCGAGGGTATCCCCGACTTACAATGAATGTAAGTGCGCATAAGCGTGTCCACTTTTGTGGTGTAGTAACCGTAATAATGACATAACAAAGACAGATGATGGGCTCGTGCGCTTGCAAAAAAAGGTTTACATTGTTGTAGGCGGCGTGAAATTACGTCAAATTCGCACAATTGTACCAGGAGATTATACTGTTGTAGGTGTTTGTGTTTAGCCAATATTTCGCTATCCTCTTCCTTCTTTGTGCTTTATAGATTTGTGTATTGTTATGTAAATTTGATTTCATTGTTTTAAGTACTTTGATTTAACATTTGTATAAATGTTGTTTCATGCCAGATTCTTCTCCATGAAGGGTAGGCTGCACTTGGAACTGGCGACTAGAATCACTCGTTTTTTAAATATTGACTATTCATAAGTGCCTGTAAAATAAGTGCCTATTTGAATAAAATCTTTTTGACTTTTGTTTTTTTTTGCGATCTAACATAGTACAAATAGAGCTCATTGATTTTTTTACATTAAATATTCTTACTTTATTGAAATAGATGCCTATTATTATAAGACTCAACTCATTTTGTCAATCCTCTTTAAATTCATAATTTGATCGAACCTATTTATATAATATATGTTTGTGTATTTTCAAATCCGAACACATTCCCTGCATTTGAAAAGACAATGATTCAGATACTTCTTTCTTTAATTACAAAATGTAAGAACAAATTTATACCAGGATTGTAGCAAATAACAAGAGATATATTTTACGATAAATGTATATAAGCCTGTAATACATAGTGTTGTATACTCGAGATAGGCATGTCGACTGATGACCGTGAGTCATTTTGGCAACCGGTCCGTGAGGAGGCGTTGCCAATTTGATATCTCACACCCGCACAAACGTTCGTACACACTGACGTGGTTTCGTGATAAGAATCCTGCTGCCCTAGTACATTTAATACCTACTGTTTATATAATATACTGCTACTTGTTCCTAAAATCAATACCGAACATTGTTATTTTTCTATTCAACGAAATAAATTTATTATTTTTAAGTTGATCTTAATTTGACAAAGTTACAAAGAGGCATGAAATTCAAAATAAAGTTATTTTAAATGCATGAAATGTGTTTTATCTATTCCGTTGCGATATTTATAAACAGATTGTTGAACAACAAATTCGAGGCTACTTTATTTGAGGCCAAGGCTTAACTGCTAATATGTAGATATTTTATATAAGATAAATATATGTATTTATATTTTGAAAGGTTGAAAAACTGGTACCAATAATGTTGAAGTTAAAACAGAAACCGTGCATAAAATTAATGATAATTTGGTCATTTAACTGGCTTGGAGGTTATTTCTTTGGTCATTAAAATAAAAACCAAGTCCTCACATTATTGAAAATTGTTTAATGAATGAAAAATTCAATTGACGATTGGGGAATCTTCAATCGTATTTTTTTCACCACGTCATTTGTTTTAATTTTTTGAACTATCGATTTCGCAGAACACCTCAAACGAAGCAGCAAAGTTATACTCATTATAATAAAATTAATGTTCTAAAATAATTTCAGAATATCAATCAGCCTATAAGCAACATCGTCAGTGAAGCCTAGTTATTTTAACATACGCATGCTTTTAACGACCTCGGGAACGTGGAACCTGTCTCCTCGCAGTATGTTTTTAGTTCATTAATTTGTAAATCAACCCTTGAATAGGGTATGTATTGATAGTTCGGTAAAGGGACGGTCGGTGTGGGCCGGTTGTCCGCGCGTCCTCGTGACCAAAATACGCGCTCTGAATAATTGAAGCAGCCACCACCACAACCTACCCACCCACTAGACTTTTAGTTTTTATCGTTTCATTATATACCGCAAATTATTGATAGTTCTACGATACATGAATGTTAATTTGGTATATACATTTTACATACCCAAATAACCGAAGTATGGTTTGAAGGGTATTGGTATCTATCTCATTAAGTACGCATTATGGGTGAACAGTTGGTGCAATTTTTAAAGGGCAATTTGAGGCATCCACAAATAGTTATCCCGAATCTTGGCGTTATTTTTGATTATTGTTCGACTGTTTGTAAAATCCATGTAACACAGGTATAATTCCAATTGTGCGAGTTGCTATTAATAAGGAAACTTGGAAGAAAACAAAAATAAGACGCAAAAAGAGCCTGCATAGTCAGAACACATAACAATAGCACCGTATTGATTAACTAATCAAATCGGTGCCGTTCAGTAAATATTTCAATGTTATTTACTGAAATTGCGCTCATAGCCCCGTTGCACTCGGTGATTAGGAGCAATCACCGAGAGTAAGCAACGACGGCGCGGTCAGTACCTGGATGGGTGACCGCTAGTGGCATGATACCATGAGCGTCTCCGCAATTCGGAAGTCACGTTAAGCAGTCGGTCCCGGCTGTTATCATAAGATATCAGTCGTGAAGCTTAGTTGGAAGCCTTTGGGCGGCTTAAGAACATCAAACGGCAAGATGACGTAGCCACAACGTTGTGTTGCCAGTCCCCAACCCGCACTCGGCCAGCGTGGGGACATATGGCCTTACCGCCTTAACCCTCTCCTGAGAGGATACCCGAGCCCAGCAGTGGAACATTATGGGTTTATGATATTCTGGAATTTGGCTAAGTACACTATTATATCTAAAAATATAGTAATGTAATACTCGATGTTACATCGATTTATGGATATTGATCTAAGTAAAAGTTACTACTAGTTACTAAGTGCATTAGGTCTTTATGAAAAAGCAATTCTTCGAACCTGAAATCAAACGTAATAAAATTTTATTGTTATGTGGATTACGAGTAAGTACTTTAATTTGTGATATCCTGTGGTGATATTCATACAAATATAGAATGACTGAGAGCCACTATTTCATGTGAAAAGCCTAGGTATTTTATGATTTTAATGGGGCGTATACCTAATAACGGTTGAGTATTACCAAACAATCGTCTCTCTCTCATCTCATCTGCCGTCGTAGTCTTAGCAGACACGTTACCTAAATACAGTGACCAACAAGCAGTTTGAAAAACAAACTCAAATATAAGTTCTATCTTTACAACACACTAGCCGGTGCCCGTTGTATAACCCTTGTTTATGACATGCTGCAATGCGATGCAACGTGGTCACAGTCCGTTACTTTCTTCAATGAATCATCTATCCTTATACAAAAACACTTATTAGTAAACTAGAAGGTTACTTTTTAAATTACTGACTTTAGACAAACACAAAATCCTTAGCAGTTTATTGTAGATATAACCGCACGCACGATCATTAACCATAAAACAAAAGACTTGTAGAAAATTTACACACGAAATTATTGACTAAACCTAAGTGTATCGGTAATTATATAGAAAGATTCGGCCGGCAGGTTCGACCATCTATTTGTCTTCCACACGCAAATGTGGCCGGGAAATTAGTGTTAATAATTGATACCTGTCATTTGGCAACCACCTTCTAAAGCCGCCTCATGTCACCCGGTCTAACATACCCACGCTTCTCTATTTAGCCTCGTGTCATACTCTGACATGTATTTCGTGACAGGTCACCCAATGTTATGTTATGATTCGATATTGGATATTGTTATTATCAGATTCTGGTAGATGCCATTAGGACTTCTTACCCGGAGCCGATTACGCGTATCGTGAAAGTGCTTTACCAGTCGTAGTAGTAATACAATTTTTTGCACCCTTTCTTCTAACACATACATTTCAGATAGATACCACACAGTATTTATTTTGCAACTAACGACATTAGTATGTACAGATTCATTTACAGTATTTATTAATGATATCATTAATGTTCTTTATGTAGTACGCACATGCAGAAATTGACCTTTGAGGCTAATTTATCAGACATTTTATTGTTAATTCTGATGCAAGTTTGATCCCTGTTCGTACTCAGTACAATTATTTAAAATAATATTACTGAAATCTACTCCAGGTAACTTCTACGTTAACTTAACCTCTATTAGGTTAAGTTAACGTAGAAGTTTAGATAGACATTTAAATAGATACTAGTATAACCGTTTTATAATGAAAGTATGCTGTTGTATCGATGTGACGATGCTTGGTTGGTGTTTTGTGATGCTTTCGACTACCGTGCTGTCAAATTGTTACATTATATCAAGTACAAGCGAATATCATTCTATTAAAATTTGTGTGACCAAATCATATTAAAGTATCACCGTAACCAATTCAAAATGATGTTTAGTTTCAAATTATAGAAATTGAGCATGATTAGATATAGCAAGTATAACATCAGATAATTACGAAACGGAATGTACTAAAATAATGTTTAATACGACACGAGGTCGATGAAGATGTGTCGTCGACCACGCACATTGTGGTGGCCGGTGGTGGTGATGCCCCACATCGATATTTCGTGCATTATTGAATAGTCGCGTGTTGCCTCCCGAATTTTCAATGTTTGGCGATTGATGTGTAGATTGACTTTTGTCATTTGCCTCGGCCATGTCAAACAGTAAAATGTTGTACGTGCTTATGTACCTTCTTCACAAACTGTGGTGGATCGAACCGTAATGGACTAGCGATTGATTGGAATACATAAATATTTTTTTGTAACTCCCATTTCTGATTGGCACGGAGGTGGGCGAAAGCTGTCTTTTATTCACATGATGGATTGGTCTATACACTTTTATTATTTATATTTGTTCGCGATCAATGATAAGAAAATAAAGACCACACCAGACAATATGTAACTAAGTAAAGCTATTTACATTAAGTATGGCAGACATATTCTATAAACTGGGTGAAGGTTTTTACAGTTATGGAAGGATTTTTCAGTGTTCTTTTTTATACAGAATCCCGTTTTGTTTTTTAATACTTTATTAAAAAGTATATACCGTTAGGCTTACTGATAAGATTTAGCAAGTTTTGCAAATGTCGTGGGTGGTCGGGATTTTTTTATAATAGCTATAAAGTCGGTGCCTTTGAAAGCAATGATATAAAATATCGGTATCTTTGGGTGTCAACGTCATTGCATATAACCTACCACAAAAAGAAAGTTTTATTTCCAAGAAACAGTTATTGGTTCTTTTGTTAAAACACTGATAAATTAGCATTTGCCGAAAGGGATGCCTGAGAGAAAGGTTTTAAGCAAACTTTTTTTAACAAAAAGGGCTTGACGGCATAAAAAATGTGTTAAGTTTAGAATTACGCTAATAACAGTATTGTTAATTACAACTTCAGAGTTTCGAAAACTTTAAAGTTTTTTATTGTTTTAGTGGTACGTGAGCAGAACTTTGGCGTCTCCTTTTGATTACCATCATCTCCTTGTGTCAAGTGATGTAAATGAAGGAGAGCGAGGAGTAGGACCTGGAGAGATTTAGAACTCTCCTGGTTCCTCAGGCTCAGGAACATATTAGGTCTCGCAGACGATTCAAATGCCGGATTTCGTTGAATGAACCCAAATCTACCTGGTTTTAGTCGACCCGAGACCGAAATAAACACCAAAAACAGGTGGAGCGTTTTCAACGGGATTTTCACACTGAAATAAAAGAGTAACAAATGAGCAGACGAGTATTCTAATGGTGACTATCGTCATCAATAGAAATCTGCAAGCAAAAGGACAAGTCCTACTCTTCACGTGCCCTGTCTACCTGTAGAGGAGATGAGATTTAGGCGATAGCCTCATTCGGTCGGTAAACTGCAATGAAAACATTGCAGTATTAATTTGTAGAACTATTTCTTACTCATTGTTATTGAATAGTGTTTTTAGATTGACCGCTGAGCCTATGTGGGCGTAGCTTCCCTACTCAATATCTGAAAGGTCCACTACGTTAATCCGAAAGGAGTTTTCACCCCTTCACCAAAAAAAAGGTTTAGTTTACCTGTATGTATTTACGTATTTATATTTAGATTTATATTAGTAGGTACATACTTATGTTCATCAGTAGCTTGAAAGTATCATCATCAGCCAGTTGTTGTAGTAATTATGTTATTTAGTTATTATTATATCAATTTAAGAATAATATTATCAATATGAATATAAACAATTGGTATGTCAATTATTCGCTAGTAACCGTGTTTCATTTCTCGGTTTATCATAGTTTTTAATGGGCTAAGTATGCAAATTTATAAAAAAATCATAGTGCCGATGCATACCGATACTCATATGTAGATCTTATTAAAATGTATTCTAGAATCTCATTCAAGCTTAAGGAATATTTAAAAAAATTAATTACATGTCGCTTCTAAGTTTCAAAGGTAATATGTAGTTATATCGACTAATGGTCCGACCATACGTACATGTCGAAGCAGGCTTTCACTCATTTATTTACCATAACTCATTAAAAATTATCCCTGCTGCAGTATTAGTAGAAGGTACACGTGATAAATATTCGTCGCGTGAAGAATTTAAGTTATCTCCCGGTACTTTGTAACTCCTTCCATTAAGTTAAAATGAATGCCTACAATAACCAGTACCGTTAGGCGTCATTTGAAATATCACATAAAAGAGAAACCCTTGCCCACAATATTAAACCCTTTTGCGCAAGTTTTCTGCGATGAATAGCGCAACTTTTATTATTTTACAATTTAACTCTAATATTGCAGATCTCTGCAAAGACACCGACTGAATACACTGATGGGTTTGTGCAAGGCTACAATAAAAAACAAACGGAAAGGGTTTACAACAATGCGGAAAAATTACGCAATGACGAGTTTTATGATAGTCGAAAAAACTTTGCAGGTACGAAAAGGGTCCCTTTGTTAGTGGCGTTTGGCCGACTCTGAACTTAACAAAAAAAGGTCTATACTGCGAATAGAATTGTCACTCATCAGTACAATCATGGTGTATGCAAATAGATGCAAATGTTTTTACAACAGTACCTTTTGCTGACACAATAACTTCTTTGAGTGATTGGGGCTACCGAAATAGATTATGAATATTGTAAACACTTTATTGATTGTAAACCATCCCCTAAGGGGAAACCTGTGTTATAAAGCCATTTGTGTGTAATTTTTTATTTTTGGCAGTATTTTTAAAAATAAATGAACCGTTTAGTTTCTTGATTAAAACCTATCTAAGAGACACTAAGAGTTACTAATAGGGATTCGACCATAGTGACTTTCTCGAGCCTGTGATAGTTGTCTATTAAAGTAACTTTACTAGATCTAAATTTTAACTTTGTAGGTATTTTGATATACCTAAGGCTGTAGCGAGTCGCGATAACCTTCGTGTTCCACAGAATAGTCAATCACATAATTTACAATATTTTACATTTCATAGTCCCTTCGAACCCTAAGGTGTAAAATTAGAATCTAATTTAAAAAAAACCATTAACATTAGTGATGTTCAGCAAAGTTTAAATGATACTAGATTACTGCATTGAGATTATACATTCCAATGTTTTATGAACCTTACGCATACATCGCGTTTCGGGTAAAGGTGAATATTATAACGTCTTTTATAGAAACAATTCTAAAAATCATATCAACAGCACGATGTTTGCCCCTTTTGAACTTGATCTTTTTATCAAATGTTGCTACGAACCCAAAAATTATATCAGCGTCGTTGCCGCATTCCGCGCTCACACCCACACATGCATGTGCCCTCTACAATTTTAACATAACATGCATATACGGATACATAACTAATAAATCTAACATATAAAGATCTAGACCAACTAGGTATAAACTAAGAATATAATGTCTTCTGAATATAAACTTATTAGTAGCCGGTTAAAAATGCTTTCTATTTGTCTATGAAACATGATGTTTTTCATGTAAATAGACCCTTATTATTACGCAAACTATTTTTACTAAATTTTATGTAAGTAATAAAGCTTAAAAAAATCTAATATGATATCCCAGACATACACATATTTGTGTCTCCTAAATACATTCCATCAAAACAAAACCCAGAATTCATCACAATATGTAACATGAATGAATAATGAAATTGACTTCACCAATACTGCGCGTACGCAGCTGAAGATAGTATGAGACAGCATTTAATCTATCAGCATGTACACACACATACCAAACCGCTCAAAGACGTTGCAGGCACTCGCACACAGAAACACCTATCATAGATGGCACTGAACATTACTATGAACTTGAAATTCGATGCTTATTAGAGCTGGCTATTAATCGAGTGAATACGAGTGACTTTACTAGGGTCACGCCACTCAATTGCCATCGTGCTTCGTGAGATCTTTGAGTGAGTCGCGTTTCTGTGGTAGTGTTTCACATCTATACGCAGGCAAGGGATTGGCTAGACACGAATATTGCTCGCTTATAGTCGCTATGCTAATGCGACGGAGATTGGGCAGGTCGATGGCCGCTCCCGGACGTTACAGAGTCATTCGGCAGAACCCGTCGCCGGCCACCCTCGCCCGCGCGCCCTCACAATCATTTAATCGTCTCTGCCGTCACTGCTTCTCCTAGAAATTCTTAACTTCTTATCGTTTGAATAGATAGAATTTTAAATCGATAGAATTTAATTATTTACCTAAGAAAATAATGACTTTCTAGTTATTCTATAAACAAACCTAAAGAGATCTCACTTAAAACAAATCCTATAAAAAATTGCAAGTTGCAACGTCATTTTTTTAAATAAAAGTTTGTGAGATTAACGTGCTGTGTAATGTATTTTTTTTTTGTTAAGTTCTAATATTAAACCATTATTCCGTTAATTAATAGTATGATACCTACTTAGTGCGACTCAAAACGTTTAGCTTATGCGCATACTGAAATTACCCTAATATTAAACTGTCTTGATACTTTTAATTCACTTTCCAACACTAAGGTTATCATTGTTTTATTTTTCTTCTGAATTAGCAGAGGCTCTGCCATGCCCAACGATTAGATCAGCAAATTACCTCTACGTATACATTATACTTCTAGTAATATTTAGTCATTTTAAGACACCCAGATACCTACCTAACTTAAACTATGTAAGTAGGTACATTATGCAATTATAAATACGCGAGAGCTGTATAGAATAATATTAAGTAGCAAAAATCATCTTGAAAATAGTAGAATATCTATTGAGTATAAACACCTGAACTTTGCACCTGAACAAGATTAAAAATACAGAGCCACTCTATTAATTCAGAATTCTTTTAAACTTCTGTGTATGCAAACTATTGTAAAACTTAAAATTCTCAGACTAATGGATAGTAATGATGTTAAAATCGGTGTAGAGCTGCGTCACGGCTGGCCAGTGACCTTGAATGGTGCGCGTTTGCGCGGGCGCAATAGTTTAGTCGGGCACACAGACACACATACCACCCCAACGTATACACCGATCTGCGTGTGTTTTCCATAATGCGGTAGGGAGAGGTCTGAGAAACTACATGCATCGTGTGTCAATATTGTATTTTATTAATTAAATGTAAGATTGCAGAGTTTGTATTTTGCGGAATACTTAGGGAAATCTTGTTCTTATCTACTCACTTATTACAGTTTTTTAAAATGGAACATGCAGTTACTCACGATTTCACATTTAACCCGCACTTTATAACTCAGAATTAAACATCTTCGCACGTCAGGTCACCTCTCATCTAATCGGTTCGTTATTGTAGTGTGTAATTAGTTAAAGACAGAACAAAACACAAGTAAGTAGGTATTTTGTTTGCGCACTTGTTTCTGGTTACTATGATTAAACTTAGTTTGTGTGTGTCAAACACTGAAAGACAATAAATGTAGTCTTACAATGAGATACCTCCATACAATGGTATCATTATATTAAATCAATTAGTTTTTAAACGTTTTTTTTTTACTTTTTGTTTGTTAAATAATGTAAAATTTATCATGAAGAAAGTAAATTCTTTATAAACACACTACGTAGACGAATTTCTATCTAAGTATTACTTAAAATCAAGGAGAAACAATCGTTTCTTTAATTCTCATTTAAATTATACAACACTCAAGAGTATACAGCAATTTACCGAATATTATCTAGGTATCGTAGGGAAAAAATGCTTGTGGCGTGGGCGTTTTGACAGGAGAAAAGACAGCCGACGATGTCGACGCATAATGGATGCATAATAATGGTGTGCCACATCTTTTGAAAGTGCATCGACTACAGCCTTGAGCAGACCCTTTCCCTCGTCCATCAAACAGGGCGAGAGAGCTCTCGATTCCTTAAGGTGGAAACATACTTACGCCCGATGGCCTCTATAAATACGTACGCAAGTTTGATACATATTAATATACTAGAAAATCTCGCGTTTGTACCTGATATATATTTCCCACTACCAGTAAAGTACTTATGAAAGTGAATGAGAAATTTTAATCTAGGCGAATTGTGACAATTAAAAGAAAAATAAGAAAACGAGATTAATTTCCAACGTGCAAGTCTCCGTTCACCTTAATATCATATCCAAGATTAGGTTGTAGACCCAAATTTATCGCACAACAGGAATTTATTTGAGACTTGATGGAAAATATACTCATTATTGATATTATACAAAACAAAACTATTATCAAGAAGAACATTACAAGAAACTCATTGGGTAAGGTGGTCTGCGAAATGCTTTAAGCACTGACGAAGATATTATTAACCCTCTGTATTTGGTCCGAGCATTAAAGTAAAATATGAATCTGAAAGGGTTCATTGTTTACAATGTAATAAGTAACAGAGCTCCTTCCCCTTGCGGTGGTGCGTGATAGGCGTGCCATGCATGGCTATAAGGCGAGTACATCCTGGCAAAGCGGGGGCGGTGTTCGGTGCATCGCTGTACGGGCGCGGGCGGGGCGACTTCAAGCGGTTATTTCGGTATGCACATTGCATGCGACGGGCGACGCCGCGCGCCGGCCTCAGCTCGCCGCACTTGCCACTCGAAATAGTCAGGTCAGGGACCGCGAGTATCGGCTCGATCCTGCCCCAAGGTCAAGTCTCTGCAGCTCCAACACCTCCCACCCTCCCTCCTCGCCCGCCGCTTCTATGCACATTAATGTAAACGACTCGACAGTCATGCCTGTTCTCTAGCTATATTCTCTATATACGAAATTCGGTGACCGGGTTCCCTTTTATGACATAGTTAAGTATCTGATTTGTAATAATGTTAAGGTTCTTTAGAAAGCGAAGAATTCCAGTCTTTAGATTAACGCGGATTAAAAGTAACTAGTAATGATTAAAGAACATAGGTACAGACACTTTGCAACATTTTAAATTGAATGCTAAGCCCATTCTGTACCGATCAATATTGATTGTCTTTAGTTTTGTTAGATGTCAGAGACACTTTTAAAGTTAAATTAGTCAAATATTATAAAGCCTGTTAAGTACGTTGGTTGTCTGTCAGGAGTCAGAAATGATAAAATTGATATTATTGTATGAAAAGAAATTTGTTAGAATAAACTTAAAAAAAACCAGAAGTCTTGAAAGATAGGTCATCGATTGATCATTGATTCAAATATTCATTTATTGCAAAAGATAAACAAACTTGTTGAATAAGTTTTTATCGATACGTATGTTGTTGAACGTAGCCCGACAATATATTAATCGATTCTTAATTGCGAATACTCTATTAAACGTTGCGAGATAAAACCGCAAGGTGCGCAGTAAATGAGTACCTGTATTTTACGATAAATATCAAAACAGCTGTTTATTATAATGTATAAATCCAGTAACATTATTGGATTAGTGGTTCTAACACCCGTAACAAAGAAGTTGTTTTAGTTAGTTTTGTTACGAGTGTTACGACGTTGACTATACCATTTAGCAGAGATAGACGTAAAACAACAGGTAAATAATATGACTAATCTATTAATGCTACCTACATAATAATCAAAATCACATATGGTTTGTGATTGATTTTAAATGACATTAGTAATAACACCGAAACGACTTTGCAAATGGTATGACATATACGTAGGAAAAATGGCGTCAGATTTCTTTAGCACGGTAATACTAGAGGCAAGTTCAAAGCGACCATGTACCGGAACACGTTATAGACAAATTGCTGGTGTAACTATACAAACAATAACAGGATTCACCCTCATATACCGGCCACTGTTATGGCTTCAGCTTCCCTAAAGGTTTTGTAAGTCATCGACACCAAAATGTTGGGGACACCACATGTCCCTAATTAATACACTTTCTTGTCAATTTGGCCAATATATATACCATTCTTTTTTCGTTATAAAATAATACACATTTCTTAGGACTATGAGAATCCATATTCTTCGATCGATATTGATATTCGATCAACATTTTTATTATCATAAATTGTTGAATTCTTATTTAGGTTAGAGGATGAATTTGTTTATCATACAATTCTACTAGTTGTTGCCCGCGTCTCCGCCCGCGTGTCGGTTGTCGTGAGTCGGTAATCGCGGCAAATAGAAGTCTATCTGTTAATCTGGTGTATATGCTATAATACGGTAAAGTTTCATCCAAATCCGTTCAATAATTTTTGCGTGAAAGAGAAACAAACATCCATCCATACTTACCAACTTTCGCGTTGATAATATTAGTAGGATTCCTACAGATACACTTCGTTTTTTCAAGTATGTATTTAATTGCTCAAAATTAATAACCCACAAAACAGTAATACACACACTTCGACAATTTATTTATTCCATTTTGTTTAAAGTGCTATCTTTTATCAAATAGTCCTATGTCATTCAAATATTTTTGTTTGAAATGAAGAATTTTCTGGACGCAAGGAGAGATCAAGACGTTCGTTGGCGAGGACATTGCACTTTAGTCCCTCCCCCCGTGACTTTGGTCCTTTCCCCAGTGGCCCTGCCGAAACTTGCTAACCAGTGTTACTGCCGACCGGATTCGACTGTTTAGTCACTTGCTTTTGGGATGTTTGTGTTATGGACATTCGGTTACATAGGAGTGTCTTTGGACATTAACATTATACAAATTAAAGTTGCAATAGAACTAAAACTTAAAAACAACGAGAGAAGGACATTTTTTGCCAAGCATAATATTATCTTCGTCGTTTGTGGTCATAATTATAATTACACAAACATTTACTTTTTCCTGTCATTTGCAAAATATCAATTAAATGCACTTAGTATAGTAACCTAATTAATAAGGTAACAATGACCTCTTTGCACTAAAGACTGTTTTACTTAAAAGATTTAGGTACATTAACCGTAGAGAAAACTTTAAAATAAATAAAAATATTTTTGGTCACTGCTACGATGAAGCATTGTAGGATAATTGCATAGCCTTACATACATAGCTGCCAAGAATTTTACGAAAGTTTAGCTTGATAAAAATAATCAAAAAAAATTATTTTGCGTTCTTAACTTTAGATCTGATTAGGTATAGGAGAACATGAGAAGAAAACTTATTGCACTGACCTCAAATAAATTTTCAAAAGGGCATAACATCAAAACAAGTATAGTACATGTCTTGATGTCTTGAATAATCATAAAACTTTTTACCAATGGACTACTACTTATACTCATTTTTTGAACGGAGACAAATATATCATCCAGGTAAAATAATTTGTAACCAACTTCAAATTAATTTCACAAGTCATCATCATTAGAATAACATTTGTGTTTGACAACTGAAGCAAAGACGTAATAAAGTTGTTCATTCCTTGGAGATTCATTATTTCAAATTGACTGTGCACTTATAACAATCGCTAACAGATACTTATCATGATCGTCCTCAATCAAATGAAGTATCTAACACTGAATGAGAGGATTGCATCAGAGCGTCGCGTCGCCCAGTTGTGTTGGATTGAAAGCACCGTGGCGGCGCAAACACAACCCGCGCAATGATTCCCGTTACTTACTATGTACTCGTAAATCCACACTAACTGCTATGTAATGGTACTGTCGGACGATGATTTTTTCTTTAAATTGATCAGTTTTGTTTTTATACTTATGATTTTTCAATTCTTGAAGTAAACGATGATATTCAAAGTTATAAGATACATACACCAACCATGCACAACCTTCTTTCGTCAAAAAATTGAGAATGTATTCATGCCTGGATTGAGTGGACAGTGCTACATGTTTTAGTAAAAAATGGATTCAACAAGTCCTCAAAATACACACGTAAGTATAGATTATTATTACAAAATATGCAAACAAATCTGAAGTTTTTAGTATATGCAGTATGACCTAATATTTGCTGGTGTCTCTACTTACTCACATCATCGTAACTGCAAACATTCAACAGCGCTAAGCAAGTTTAAAAATTATGCTCACATGCAATGTATTTCATCGGAGAATAGCTCTCATATCAAGCAAAATTAATAAAATAACGGAAAAAGCCAAAATATTTTCCTTAATAACTAATTTGCTGCCCCTACAATTATGTCTGCGCGTGAGAGGAACTAGTCGGGGGGCGCGGGGCGAGCTCGGCCTGCCTCAACACGCCGTGTGTAGATGCGCTTGCGACGATCCGAGTGACGTCGACGCTTCCTGAATAGCTATGAAGCTATATGTACGTGATGTAACACTTGGATTTTGTTTTGGAAAGTGTTTTATAAATAAATGTTATAAACTTGTAATTACTTTCATGTTTTTATAAATGCATTGGAGTGAAAGGAATCAACAACAACAATTCGCATATTGGCTGATGTCATAGTACGTACAAAGAACTAATTCGCAAATGCCAGTTTTTCATAAATGTGTTGTTTTATCTGTCACAAAATAGAAATACCTAAATATGGTTTCATAATATTGTCACATCACGGAAAACTCATGTTTTGGCACGTGGTCACTGAAATATTATATCTATTTATACTGCGAATCGGAATTTTCTATGAATTTGATATTTATACATATTTCTAAGATAGATATTTCCACAATTTTAAAATACAGTCGAGTATATCGAGCCTATCGTAAAGAAAGTACGAACACGTGGAATATTTACATCGTCATGGTCAGCTGATTGAAATACTGTAAAGTAGGAAACCATCTAAAAACTGCACCACTCTACAGACAGAACACCACAGAAGAACACTATCTAGTTTAATTGTATTTAAAATCCTGTACTCCGCGTAACAAGAATAATTTCTTCTTGTATTTATTTTATTTACTTTAAAACTCCCTTAACAATGCGCACTGTAAGAAAATCTACATTTTTATAGAGGAAACATTGTAAATATTACCTTACGGATATCTATATTGCACATAAATTGTTTTGTTACCCACCTGTATTTAGTCCAAAGATCAGTGCGCTTGATTGGAATAACCTAGCTTCATATACTCTTCTATTTTTTCCACGTACCCTACGTGTGATTTCAGTAACATGTATACACATGAATGCACTATATAATATAATATATCCCTACTGATAAAGCGACTATGCAGGTATTCAGTTCTTCAAGCAAAGTTTAACACTTGAAAATATTCTCCTAGTATTAAATTAACAATAAAAGAGGTCAGAAAACAAGTGATGATTACAATAGTAATTAGATCAATATGTGAATGTTTAATAAATATTGATAATAGATTACCAAGAACAAAAGTGTACGGTACTTTGACAGTTGTCTTTGTCTGCGAAATGTTGCCTATTAATATCAGGCCTATAAACCGGCAATTATTTCTCAACTGTATTCGACTGCAATAGCTATTGCGAATATATAATTGCTAAGCAAACTGCTTACCTATTTAAACGTATCGATTTCTGTTATTCACATTACGACTATTACGAGCGATACTAAATATGTACTCTAGAATGTGTATATGTATATAATTACCTATTACTGTAACAAAAGAGGCTAGGCTCCGACGATTTATACAAACACCTATACAAAAATATATTAAGTAAACAAATATACAACCAAGTGATGGCAAATGGATTCCGGTACCAATAAAGATAGCTTGGTTTATCCCATCTCCCATCTTCTTCTTTTTTTTCCAATTCTTTTTATTTCTAAAAGCCGACAGATATCACTAAGCAAGTATGTTTTAATTCTAGAGTTACATTTTAAGGAGCGACTCTTCTCTTAGCAGAAGTAGTTTATAGTTAATACTCAGTATTTTTTATGTTCGTTTACATAATCTTGAAATTCTGATTAGGTTATCGTTTATGGGGTATTACTTGGAAAAAAAAAGTTTCCTAATAATGATCCCACCAAAAACATTTTCATGTAAAATGTTGTAAAACCTGAACCAATCCTAACTTCACAAACTCTACATCACAGTAAAAATTTTGTAAGTTGCTTAAGGCAGTATTTTTATTGTTTTTATTTTGCTTTTTTTGGGGTGTATTTCTTGAACATCATTTTTCTTTCGTAAAAGTTCGTATACCAAAAATAAAACCTCTAGCATAAAAAATTGTGAAAGTCTCATACAAACTTCCAACCCCCAATTTTGGGGGTTGGGGGGCAAAAGTAATATGTTTATGTTCTGTTTTTATGTTGTTTGTATACTAAACTTAGTTTACATACCAAATTTCAGCTTTCTAGCACTTCAAGAAGTACCCTAACAGTTTTGATGATCATCAGTGTGTCAATGACGAAATCGGTGTTTTTTAGGTATCAATAAAATCTAAAGTATCAGAGAAATGCAATTGAAACTTTGTTAGTTTAATTAGTCCATTATTGACATCATATCCTGAGAATTTGAATGATCTGGTACATCGGAAACCAAAGTTATGAGGGTTCAAAAAAACGACGAAAGACTTCGAGAAAAGGTAGGTAGTGCCCTTGCGCTTCGCTTGGCTCGTCTTGGCGGGGGCACGACCGTACCCCCAGATATTTTGGAATATTTAGTAAATGTGTCTTTTAGCGGTCTAATCTATATAAAAGAGGAAGGTGACTGACTGACTGACATACCCAGAGATCAACGCACAGCCCAAACCGCTGAAGCTAGAATACTGAAATTTTGCATGTAGGTTCTCTAAATAACGTAAGTGAGCACTAAGAAAGGAATTTTTGAAATTCCACCCCTAAGGGGGTAAATCAGGGATAAAAGTGCAATGAGCATGCACTGAGCAAAGCCGCGTGTAAAAGCTAGTAGAAAATAAATCATCGTAACAGGCGATCAATTTAATCGAAAACAAAATAAATCATCATCGTTTCAGTTATCAGCAATCTACACTATTATATAAAGAGGTAAAGTTTGTGTGTTTGTATATTTTTTAAATTGTAAGGGGTAATATACATTTTTATAACATATATTTTACCAATAGAAGGCTACGTTATTTAGGAGTGACATAGGCTATATAATAACCCGAAAAGTGTAAAGACTTTTTCGTGGTAGCTGAATGTTTACCGCCCAACGAAGTGGGCACGGGTCAGCTAGTAATTTTATATTTCTACGTGATAATTTTCTCCCGTATTTAAAACATTAATCATTGGTGCTCCGCTCCTATTGGTCTAAGCGTGATGATATATAGCCTATAGCCTTCCTCGATAAATGGCCTATCTAACACTGAAAGAATTTTTCAAATCGGGCCAGTAGTTCAGCTCTTTAGATCCGATACCCAATCAGATCTAAAGTTAAGAACACAAAATAAAATTCTTTGATTATTTTTATCAAGCTAAACTTTCGTAAAATTCTTGGTAGCCATGTAGGTATGTAAGGCTATGCAATTATCCTACAATGCTTCATCGTAGCAGTGACCAAATATACAATTTTTTAATTTTAAGTTTTCTCTACTGTTAATGTACCTAAAACTTCCAAGTAGTTAATTTTAATAACTATTATCGAATCATTTGTAGGTACATTTAATTGGACGAGTTGGGCCTACGACAATACATTTCCTATTAATTTGTGTTTGTCGAGCAATGATAGCACTATCACTCAATGCAAATTGTCGCTACTGAGCCAAATCGCTAATTGTAGTGTTCACTCAAATATAGATAACAATACAAATAAAGGAAATTAGGTTGACAAAGGACTGATACGACAATGTATTGTTTCAAATACTAAAATAATAATAAATAATACATAAATAATAGTTGCAATAAAACATTGCATAATTATTATTATCATCTTATTTTCGTGAAATTTTGGTTTATCATTATTTTAATTTATATTTATCAGCTTCTGCTGGTAGTATTTTAGTAGCATTTACGGACTTATTCAAGTAAATGTCACGTGTTTTTTGGAGATAGGTGAATTATGTATGTATGTCTATTGTATTGTGTGTCTACTGTTCTTTTTGCAGAAACTTTCTGATGATAACTGCTAACTGCAGGTGTTCAGTATAGTGGCATTTTGAAGTATGTAGGTATTGGGTTTCTATTATTATTATATTTCACACACGGCTGTCTGTTGTCAAAGACGCTGAGCCTACACTTTATTAATCAAATTGTTGAACAACATAATTATATATTTCTAAACATATTAGACTAGCTTTTACACGCAGCTTCGCCCACGCAGACTTTCATCAGCTGATTTACCCCCTTAGGGGTGGAATTTCGAAAGTTCCTTTCTTAGTGCTCCCTTACGTTATATAAATAACCTACATGCAACATTTCAGGATTCTAGCTTCAGCGGTTTGGGCTGTGCGTTGATCTCTGGGTATGTCAGTCAGTCAGTCACCTTACTCTTTTATATATATAGATATAGATGAATTACGACCTGAACAGAACAAATAATCGCCTCCGCTGCGTCCCGATAGAAGGGGTAGACCGAAGAAGTGCTGGCTTGACCTCGTGAAGGATGACATGCGTGCTAATGGGGTCACTATCAGGGATGTCGAAGACCGGGCAAAGTGGAGTAGAAAAAGCAGGAAAGTGAACTCCGGGCTCCAAAATGTTAGCTTTGGAAGCGAGCAGAAACAACGCTAAGATTATGATAATAACAGAACAAAGAATCACATACACTTATTTGTCCTAGGTGATAATCAAACCTACGACCTCTAGGTTAGCAGTTAGTATAACTTACCAATAGACTAACAAGTCAATCATAAATATATTAAACTAGCTGTTGCCCGCGGCTTCGCCCGCGTGTATGTCGGTTATCGCTGCAAATAGTAGCTAATGTGTTATTCTGATGTATAAGCTATATTACTGTAAAGTTTTATCCAAATCCGTTCAGTAGTTTTTGCGTGAAAAAGAAACAAACATCCATCCATCCATACTAACAAACTTTCGCGTTATTAATATAGGTAAGATTTTTATCAATATAAAATCATGATACAAAATGTATTGGTACCTGAATAGTTTTATTTTCTTTACCTCGCATAGAACTTTTATATATTTTTATAAATCAGTTTAAGTAAAATAAAGGGGTTAAGACAATTTTGTGAAAACTGAAAATTTAGTATAGCGCCATCTGTAATGATTTATTTATTTCGTGAACGAAAAATGTAGTATAGCGCCATCTGTATTTTTGATATGGAACTCTTTCCTATGTGATGTCCCACGACACCACCCGATTTTTTTTACAACTAATACACACACGTTTTACTATTAAAAACTTATTTAAGTATTTATATATGTACATAAAATATAAAGTGTTTATATGAGCTTATTTCGACATTTGACATCGACCGGGTCTGGCACCGCTCGCTTCTCTCCAAGCTCTCGGCATTCGGTCCGCCTCTTAGACCCTGTCACTGGATTGACGCTTTTCTTCATCAGCGCCGCATTATGGGCCTTTGCGACGGCACGGCCTCTGATGTTCTGGATGTAAACGCTGGCGTACCTCATTGTTTAGTCCTGTCGCCCACACTATTTCTTCAGCATATCAATGACATGTTAGCTCTTGGCAACATACATTGCTATGCAGACGATAGCACAGTTCATGGGCGATATTTTTGACACCGTTCAGCCAAGCTGGCAGTCGTTGAGGAAAATCGACAGAAGCTTGTCGCTGAGCTCGACCGGGTTTTGAACCACATTTTACAATGGGGTGGTAAGAATCTGGTCGAGTTCAACGCTACGAAAACACAGTTGTGCGCGTTCTCTACCAAAAAGCCTCCATTCCTTTCCCTCCCCACTTTTCAGAGCACTCAACTGCCACTACGGGGTAAGCTCGGTGTCCTAGGCATGGATATTTGCCGGGACCTCGAGTACTGTTCTCATCTTTGTGATGGATCCGCGCAGTATTTGCTTGATGCTTTCGATCGGTTGCAATGGCGAACAATCCGCTTTACCAACAGTCCCGAAGCCACCGAGTTCCTTGAACCTCTGCAGCTGCATAGAGATATCGCCTCTATAGCAGTCCACTACCATCTGTATCATTGGAAGTATTCTGAGGAGCTCTTCCAACTGGTCCCTTTTCTCCCTTCCTCTGCAGAATAACATGTTCACTCTCAAACCAAACGGTTTGGTTCATCCTTCCTGTGCCGAGCAGCTAAAAACTGAAACTCACTACCAGCGCACGTGTTTCTCTCCCACTATGATCCCGGGGCCTTTAAGTGGAGCGTGAAAAAGCATCTCACTAAGCCGTCATAGTGTGGGACGCAATACTGCATTGTCTGCTTTCCCAGTGAGTATGGTTGCCCCCACTGTTGGATTCTGCTTGAGTTTTCCATCAGGCTGACCATAGTCACTTTGGCAGCTTCAAATAAAAAAAGTACAATTTTAATAACTACGTTTTTTCTTTTGCCATATTTTGCCAAAATATGGAGATTTTGTGGATTTGATATACGTGAGTATGCTGCTCATGAGAAAAAAAAACTGTATCTTTAAGCATCTGTCCTTGGTTTTGATAATATTGTTATTGGAAATGCTGTTTTCAGCGGAAACTGCATTCTTTTAAATTAAAATGTCAAATAAGTTGGAATTATTGGAATACGGGGAATTAAAACATTATCTTCTTTTGCCATTCCATGCGTCATGATTGTAGCTTTTACAATGTTGTACCCCAGTTGTGTAATATTTAGCCATGTACTATTACATTGCTTTGGCGCTCAAGATACCTCATTTAATAGTACTGGAACATTAACTTGCAGCCTCAACTTATGGGTAGGCACTCCTGATATTTCCAAAGACTTACTAAGTAATTGACAACATCTCCCTCCACGCCTGACATGATCCGTTCGTTTAATTGATAACTATCTCATTAGTCAGCTGATCAGGATGGATATTATTTACATTTTTATTCATATCTAACCAACAGCTAGCTTATAATGACGATACTTCTGTAGAGAATTTTGTAGTTAAGAAACGCTGTTAATTAATTATATTAATTTGGCTTATTTATTTCTATTAATATAATGAACAAACAAATCAGATTGACGAATATATACTTAATATCTTGATATTTAATTTTTAAATTTTTATATATATAATATCATTGCTATCATTGTTAAGTCTTCATTGAAAAAGTGAAATATTTTTATTATTGTGACAGCCTTGTTTATTCGTTGTCAAGACGCCCGACGTAGGTAACGCGCAGGCGTGTGGCGAGTGAACTCCCAGAACAACCTTTCATCCCCCTTTTAAACCCCTTACAACCCCTTTTTCGCATTAAAAAGTAGCCTATGTCCTTTCTCAGGCTCTAGACTATCTGTGTACCAAATGTCATTCAAATCGGTGCAGCGGTTTGGCCGTGAAAGCAAGACAGACAGACAGACAGAGTTACTTTCGCATTTATAATAATCAAATTTTTCAAATTGGACCAGTAGTTCCTGAGATTAGCGCGTTCAAACAAACAAACAAACTCTTCAGCTTTATATATTAGTATAGCTGACCCACGCAACGTCGTTTGCGTCTCCTATTGCTCGTAGCGTGATAATTTTCCCCCGTTATTGAAACATTTTTCATTGGTGCTCCGCTCCTATTGGTCTTAGCGTGATGATATATAACCTATAGCCTTCCTCGATAAATGGGCTATCTAACATTGAAAGAATTTTTCAAATTGGACCAGTAGTTCCTGAGATTAGCGCGATTAGCTGACCCACGCAACGTCGTTTGCGTCTCCTATTGCCCGTAGCGTAATAATTTCCCCCCGTTTTTGAAACATTCTTCATTGGTACTCAGCTCCTATTGGTCATAGCGTGATGAAATATATATATATATTTATATATATCATCACGCCTATAGCCTTCCTCGATAAACGGGCTATCTAACACTGAAAGAACTTTTTCAAATTGGACCCGTAGTTCCTGAGATTAGCGCGTTCAAACAAACAAAAACTCTTCAGCTTTATATATTAGTATAGATGTATTTATTATACTCTTCTAAGATCTAATACTCATAATCAACAACACATTTATTTGGATAAAGACTAATATTAGGTATTATGTTGATAAAAACTCTTTGACAAATAACTCAATAATAGGTACCAACTCTTAGCGTCTTATACTCGTGATAACTTCTAAACGAAATGTCCGAATGGGGTGAAACAAAAAGTATTTTACTTCTACATAAATACCCTTGATAACATAATGCTTTATTTGGATAAGGATTAATATTACGATACACATTTAACGTAGTTTCTTTCTTCAGACGATTTCATATTTTTTTTGAGCACAAAAGCGGTTATTGTGACTAAACCATGATAGTTAGATATATGCTCTCGCGGACTTTTTTGTAGATCTTAATGGGACCTACAAACCCGTAATACATGATTTTGTTCTATTGTCAATACTTTTTGCAGCGCACGCAAAAATAGGTTTTCGAGTCCACACCTTGGGTTACAAAATAGCAATTTTCTTACGGATCTCAAAGTTTTTTGAAAATAAAATATAGCCTATAGCCTTCCTCGATAAATGGACTATCCAACACTGAAAGAATTTTTCAAATCGGACCAGTAGATCCTGAGATTAGCGCGTTCAAACAAACAAACAAACAAACTCTGCAGCTTTATAATATTAGTATAGATATGCATATAGAGTTACTTTTATAATAGGGTAGATTACTGTTTCGTAAATAAAGACCGATGTCTCCTTCATTAAAACGAATTTTACAAAACATCTCGAAAAATATAATTATTACAGCATTCTATTCTATTCATCATTTCTATTACAATTTTTATCAAATAAACATTAAAATATATTGCTCAATTGAGTACCTACTCTAAAACAATGACGTCTTAAGTTTGTATTTAGTACATTTTTCATACAAAGTTATCGTTTTGGCAGATGATAAAAGTAACTAATTTGTGTCATTTGACATTACATATCAATTAGTTTACAATCAATTCACAGAGTTTTTTTCTCGTTGGAACTCAAATGCGTGCTAAGTAGGTGTCAAAAGGTAACAAAATTAAATTTATTATAAAATTTATTTTAATCTAATAATATAATTTACTGATTACTAGTAAAAGTATTAATATTGTCGATATCGATTATAATTATTTTAATAATTTAAGTGCTCAAGTAAGCCATTTTTGGCTATGACCGCGTCGTCCGATCACTGCGTATTTTTAACCGACTTCCAAAAAGGAGGAGGTTCTATGTAGGGATGTTGCGGATATTCGCATCCGCATCCGCAAATGCGGAGCTTCCGCATACATTTTGACATCTGCATCCGCAATAATCAATGCGGATTTTCATGCGGATGCGCATGTGATACAAGTTGTGACAAGAAAGAAATTGAGCGGTGTCCAGCGAATAGCACGTGCTGTTAGCACGTATCAATGACCAATGCGAGCGAAAAATTTGGTGACAAGATCGGACGCGTTTGTTGTGTATGATGGTGCATCATTTGTTTATTGTAAATAAATAATTATGTGTTTATTTGCGCTGTGGATTGCGTATCGTATATATAGATATGTGTTATTGTGAAACAGTGACCATTGTGTGTTAATAATTTATTTATTGATAAATCTTTAAATTGGTCTTAGGTCAGCTTATTAAATTAAAATTCACAGATAAATGCCGTTATGTTACACCGGAATTACGTTTTATTGTAGATAAAGTTTGTCGTTCTAAAACAATATTCTTTATTATTCCACCCACATACTTAGTTTCCCGCTTTAAGCACAATTTTTTTACTCCGGTTACTAAAGAAAAGAAGAAGACAGACGACATTTTGATAATGAAAAATACTGAAAATGACGTTTTCGGTTCTCTTAATGCCAATTGGTTAAAAGAATGAGAATGACTGATTCCATGGAAAAGGATATGTAACAACTAGGACCAGGGACATTAAGTTTCGTCCGAATCCCATGCTTAGGAATTATCTTCTTACCGCACTAAAAAAGTATTCTTAAATGGTGGCGTGTTCATCGAGAGGTATTTGAGATATTATCAGCGATAGTAAGAAGATTTTTATCTACACCACCAGGCAGTGTTTAATTATTATTGTTATTTACGAACCTTTGCGTAACCGCCTTGAATCAGATATAATATTACTCTTTATTAAGTATAAGGCTCCTATTTTAACTTCACTTGCAAATACTAAAGTAAACTAAAGTTAGTAACTAAAGTTAAAATAAATTAAGCATTATACACTAATTTTCAATTAAACAAGTTAATCATTACTTTATTATTGTTTAAGTTCTTCATTAATTTATTATCTTATATATAAAATTCTCGTGTCACAATGTTAGTTACCATACTCCTCTGAAACAGCTGGACCGATTTTTATAAAATTTGGTGTGCACATCGGGTAGGTCTGAGAATCGACCAACATCTATTTTTTATAATCCATTTTGTTTATGGCAAAATAACGCTTGCCGGATCAGCTAGTATTTATGTAAAATTTTAAACATCTGCATCCGCATCCGCATCCGCATCCGCGGATGTGAGATATCGAAAATCCGCATCCGCATTCACATCCGCGGATGTGAAAAAATCGACATCCGCAACGTCCCTGGTTCTATGTTCCACTGTATGTATTTTTTTTTTATTTTTTTTATGTATGTTCAGCGATTACTCCGTCAATTGTGGACCGATTATGTTTTTTTTTGTATTCGAAAGGGTATGCTTCCGAGGTGGTCCCATTGCCACCATATCAGGATCTGATGATGGGATCCTAGGGAAATCGAGAGAAACCCTCATTTTTCATAGGCACATACTATGTTTTTCGTATATTTTCTGAAGTTACATTGGTATTTGCGTCTGGTAGTCATCATTTTATGATGATGAGCTGATGATGTAAGGTACAACTCCTAAACGGCTAGGAGTTGGAGGATAAATCTTTAAATATCATGTGTATATATGTTACCTTTAGTCGTATTCTTTTAAATTATTTAGGTAAGCTGATGATGGAAGGTGGAAGGTACAACTCCTCAACGATAAGGAGTTGGAGGATAATTCTTTCAATTTCATACGTATTTAAAGACCTTCAGTCGAATACTTTCAAGTTATTTAGGTAAGCTGATGATAGAAGGTTAAACTCTTTAACAGTTAGGGATTAGGGGATGATTTTAATATTACACGTACGTATAGACCTTAATTTGTATTCTTGATGATGAAATTTGATGAAATAGTTCAACTTACTACTTACCTACGATTGTTTGCACTAAAAACTGAAAAATAAAAACTTTTTATAAAAAAAATAAAAACCGACTTCCAAAAAACATCCAACGAAAATATGTAAGTAAATAGTAGTACCTATCTATTATAATGTGTGCTAGGTACCTAGAATCTGTTTGAAGTCGGTGCCAAGTGACTATCGCTTAGACATTTGTAATTACGTAACGTACTCGAACCGATACCACAATTCATACACACGTAACGTGGAAAACAAAATATCTATGTACCTACTTATAAACTCTGATTTCTTTTTAACTTGGTTACTAACATTTTTCTATATGATTAATCTCTATATATAAGTATTTATTCTCGTGTACCTACGCTCCTGTGAAGCCTGTGAAGGGAATAAAAACAATAAGTCTTTCCATTTTATCAATGTTATGCGTGGTAAATATCATCGTATTTATATTAAGAATTTACTAATCCACCTCCCCTAAGCGAACGAACAAACCTTTATAAAATCAAAAAGAAAAGAGTTCAATTATATTTAGCAATCGCCCCTGTAATTACAGAGCAAGTTTCCTTAATTACAGTCCCCAATAAAAGGATAGGTGCTTCCTACTTCCCACGTGGGGTGTACGCATGCGCGACATGTGTACGATGAGGCTTATTAAATAAATATAAGATTGTATTTGCTTGGACAGAGTTTTAAATAAACGGAGAAGGCTCTAATAAAAATCTTCAGATAAAAATTTAAACTACTAAATAATACTTTACGGTCGCAAATGCTTTGTAAATTCATTTAAATATGAGAAGTTTATAAACTATGTTTAGATATTAGAGGTCACCCAGTGGTTGGAATTCGACCATAATTCTTTTTTTTTTAACTCTTCCTCCATATAACCTTTAAATGTGCCATGTTTCATATTCCTCCGTTCGCATATTTTTTGTAAAAAGAGTCCAAAGTTTTTGCTTCATCAAATTTATAATGGATTATACCTATACAAAAAGAGTTTGCGATATGATTTAGGTAAGAAGATCTAAATACTTTAACCTTTACGAGAAACGATAGATTCTAAATCTTAAAACACATATGTGAGCTATGCTCGCTACGGCTCCATTCGCTTATACATATTTATGTATTTTGTGGGAAAGCCTAAGTTATCTAAATGAAATCATGGAAGCATATAACTTATAAATTGCATAGCGAAATTCTTGGGGAAATTATTCCACGTTCTCCGGAGATTAGTTGGAGTATCCGTACAGACAGACAATATTTTGTTTTAAATGATTTTAGCCAGTAGAGTAGAAGTTTGATAAGACACCTCCAACCTGCGCCCGACCTAGAAACAATCCATTTCGTTTTTTATTTATATCAAGATGGCTATTTATGACGTAGTATTTCATATAAACAACAATAGTTAATCCAATTGATTTTTGTAGGAGTAAATAGACCTATTTCTTAGCGTTCCATGGATTCACCGTGCGGGTGCCGGGTCCATCGCGTGATAGATGGGGGCAACACATGCGACTTCGACAGTGCCTGGGAATTGCGACCCAGGTTTAGGTTTAAGGAGCACTCCTTACGACGCGTCAACGCTCACCTCCACTGTCCGCCGTGTTACCCCCTCTACCTAACCATATTTGAAGTGAGCCTAGCAATGCCGCTTTGGATATTCGTTCAAGAAAAGAGCTTACTGAAGCTCTTGGCAATCCAAGGTCTTTAAGCAGGTTATAGAGGGATTTAGCTGGTATACCCCTCGCACCCACTTCCACGGCATACAGCGCAACGACATAACCATTTTTAGTTATTTCGTTGGTTAAGTCAAAGTACTTGTTTCTTTTTAAAGCGTGGTCTTTAGGGATGTTCGTTTCCCACGGCACCGTGAGTTCTACTAGTACTACACGCTTAATTGACATTGCATAAAGAAATATGTCCGGTCTGGACGCCGAGGCACAGATATCCTCCGGTATTCTGTAGTGATTTTCATACGTGTCCACTAATAATGTCCAGTCACTGGCGGTATTTATAATTGAGTACGGCTTTTGTGTGAGTGAAATCTTTTTTGTTGAGCCTTCCTTTACAAACGCGATGTTAGTTTTTATGTTTGTTGTTGTTCCTTTTTTCGCTCTCGCCAGTGATAAACTTATAGCTTCGCGTATGATGAGTAATACCCTATCATGGCGACGTGAATAATGACCCCGGTCTAATAGCGCCTTACAACCTGTCAGTAAGTGCCTGGCTGTACCTATTGCCGCATTGCACATCGTACAAGCCTTTTCTGTAGCTTTTCCCCACCTTACTAGGTTGCTTTGATCGGGGAGGGTTAATTGAAAGGCGTTGAGGTAGAATTTTAACAGGGCGGGTGACCAATCATATAAAAGTGTGCGCCATTTCAAAGCTGGTGGGATACAAAATTCTCCTAGAGTTAACCATTCATTCTGCATTTCTAGGTTCATTGCGTGCACCTTGTAGGTCTCGTTTTCATCTTGTTGTATGAAAGATTTTGTTATCTCTTTGTCGGTCTGTCTTCTAGTATTTCCCAATCCAACTCTACTGGACTGCGTACCCACCATGAATTTTTTGTGGAATTGGAGCCGTGACTCTAGCTCTGATGAATTTTTGTCTTTTGGAAGGGATCTAACGATTTCGTCTTGGGATTTTGACAAGACATGCATTTTGGTAACTCTTAGGTGTTTGTAGAGTTCCGAAGGTTTTTTTAATTTCATTCCAAAATTATTCGAGCCCCTGTACAACGTTGACGGGTCTGCAGATGGTGCTAGCCCGAGCCACAACTTCAATGTCTTAGTGACTTTCGCGTCCAGTGTTCTTATGTGGTTCTGGTTTATATCATATACTAGAAACGGCCAGTTGAGACGTGATGTTAAGTAGTTGTCGTAAATCCAAGCTTTTTTTACGTTACTAATTGGCTGTTGGTCTACCTTGTCAATGTCTTTTACGAAGTCATCGACTATTACGTTTATAGATGGAGTACGACCTTTGTAGTCTATCTTTCTTCCAAGGAATTTAAAGGGCACGGTTTCTGATATTATTGAAACACTTTCCCCACCAATAGTAATCCCGGGGTCATATGAGGTATACCTGGTGCCTCGCCGGCCCAGACAAAGGCAATAGCATTTGCTAGGTTTTGTCCTCATTCCCTCCGTCCAGGTACAGAAGTCATCTACCTTACGCAGTAGTTCTTGGCACTGCTTTGGATTACGTGTAATGATCGCAAGGTCGTCTGCGAACGCTAAGATGGATTCCGTATATTTTCCATTGACCTTAAACCGATAGCCCCACCTCTTTTCGCATGTTGCGATATTATCTATTAATATATTTATAACTGTATTAAATACTACTGGCGATAAGCAGCAACCTTGGAACAACCCTACTCTGTATTCGAGGGGTTTCGTATGTCCCTCTTTTGCTGTGATTACAAATTTTAATTTACTGTAGTATGATGCAATTATTTCACAAACTGTTGGCGGGAAGTTATACCATTTCAAAGCAAATAACATAAGCTCGTGCTGTACTGAGCCAAAGGCATTTTCTAAATCTATCCAACAGACTGTTATTTGCCTTTCATTTTTCCTAGCATCTTTGAGACTTTCCGCAAGTAATATTTTATTATCCCCGAATACTCCCAGTGTAAAACGTTTCTACGTCTATTTCCATTTTGTGTTCTTTTTGTTAATATTTTTTAAGAAAATATTAAATAATGATGTACACATATACCTAAAGTAAAACATTTAACAACAAAAATAAATAATAATTATAAATATATCGAACATCTGACACATAACGCCATCTAGCTGCAAATTAAGTAAAGCTTGTATGTAATATGACAGCGAGATTGACTGATAAAACACTTAGGTACATCCTTTTCTTTTAAATACACTAGCGGACCCGACAGACGTTGTCCTGTCTACACGTCTTTAATTTGAAAATTTCAAAAATTAATTAAAAAAACATTGTCCAGCAGACAAAATTGTGAATCTAAACCATTCCCAGATCCCCTTGAACACACACAAAAAATTTCATCAAAATCGGTCCAGTCGTTTGAGAGAAGTTCAGTGACATACACTCTCACAGAAGAATTATATATATAAAGATTATATATATAAAGATACACATTATACAAAGAAAACCCCCAAACAATGAAACAAATATTTGCAAATTATACAGACGACATTGATAATATAATTTAGCACATTGGTCAAATCAAATTGCACACTTTTCCGGTGTCCTGTTACACTGCTGCTGCATCCGTTTTCACGATATGCCTGCCATGAAATACAGCCGGCAATACAAAGCAAGTGGCAAGAGGCAAGATGTTACCTACTACAAATAAAACAAAATTCATAAGGACTGCCGATAGAAATGAAAACTTATAAATTAGAATGGTATTTGAAAAATTTATGTGTAAAATTAGAAATTTCATAATGTTTAACTAAAAATTATCAACATCAAACATTAGCATGTCGGTGACGCGAAGCCATGATTTTTCCCTACCAAAAAGTGCTCAACGCGGCTAAAGAAGTATTCACTTCAAAATTGGTAAGTAGAACATGCCAGTTCTAAATATTTTCAGCTCTGTACCTATCATCTGTGTGTCCGTAAAATAATATAAAAAAAAGAAAGCACAGTTCCGGCTGTCCTGTATGTATGTGTGCATGAAGACCTGCAACTTGACTCTATTCCTAGCGACAGGCCCGATTAATTGATCACGTGTTACATTACACATTCATTTATAAATACGGTACAAATTGAAGGACTAAATATAAATGTCTTAATTTTAGAAACCCTACCCTGTTTGTTTGTGATCATCTGTGCCTATTCCGAGATTACATTATTCTAAATAATACTACGAAATTAATTTTATTTGTTTTGGGAGGTTTTGGGCCCATCATCGTCAACATAAAGGATAGACATCCTTCAGACCGAAAAATGTGTACTTATGTGTCCTGTCTTCGAAGAATATAATAATCACTTTCACTTAGAAAAAAATATTAGTTTTAAAGAAAAACATTTTAGGGTATTATTGACGTAGGATTCAGACATGAAATAATCCAATAGCGCTAAACAGGTATCATAATCGTTGTCAACTCTTTACTGCTATTATTTTAACTTTTAATTTAAAATAGCGTTGAAGCATTGAACTTTGTGAAATGATTCAAAATGTTATTTATAACTGAGGCATTGACACTTTACTGAATAAATAAACACGAATACAATTCGTAAATGCATTTTATACGTGTCATAAACTGACTTTTTTAATGTTGTCAGACACCTCATAGTATTTAACCAAAAGTAATAATCGTACACAATTTCTCTGGATAGGGGATTGCCTTTTTAAGTAAACTTCGCAATAACTATTATCATTTCCTCAATATATGATAAAAATTAGAACTATTGATTAGAACTGTGCAATAATAAAATATTATCTCTGCAAACGCATTTAAAAACGCTAGCCTACAGATTAGCACAGTCCAGTCCAGATTACACCATGCCAGGCCATTACATACCGGAGTTAGCCGTAACGGTTCTCAAATCGGCTGTTCTTTTTTCTGTTTGTTACTCCAGAAATTCATTTATTTATTTACTGATTTTGAGTAGGTATTTTTATTTCTAAGGGTATACTTACTTCCCGTTTAGCCACAGATAAGAATAAAAATTAGGGCGTAAAAATAGATTATTTTTTTAAAGAGATATCTAAGGCATGAATACAATTTAAGTATGGTGGTCACCATTGCGAATGCAGACAATGTCGCATGGTGACGAATACTATTGCGGCCTACTGAGTGAGACCCTTTTAATGGTATTGCTTTGGAACTAATTGTTTCCTACTTGAAAGATAGAATTCAACACGTAGATGTCAATGGTGCGAGGTCTTCTGGACTACCTGTTACTATGGGCGTTCCGCAGGGCTCTATACTGGGTCCTCTACTTTTTCTCATATATATAAATGATTTACCATATTATTTAAAACATATCTGTGATATAGTTCTATTTGCTGATGATACGTCACTTCTTTTTAAAGTCGATCGTAAGCAAACAGTTTTTGACGATGTGAATAGGGCACTAAATGATGTATTGATTTGGTTTACAACAAATAATCTCCTACTTAACTCAAATAAAACAAAGTGTGTGAGATTTACTATGCCAAATGTAAAACAGCTAGGCACTAATCTAACTCTAAATAGTGAAATCATAAGTATTGTAGACTCAACAGTATTCTTGGGAATTACATTAGACAGCAAACTACAGTGGGGAGCCCAGATAGATAGCCTTGCAGGTAGACTTAGTTCGGCAGCTTATGCAGTATGGAAGATACGTCAGCTCACTGATACGGACACAGCTAGGCTAGTTTATTTTAGCTACTTTCACAGCGTCATGTCCTATGGTATACTACTCTGGGGCAAGGCGGCTGATATTGAAACGATTTTTATTCTACAAAAACGAGCCATCCGCTCAATATACAATTTAGGTGCTAGAGTCTCTCTTCGAGAGTTGTTTAAAGATATAGGTATTTTAACTGTTGCATCACAGTACATATTTGCAAATGTTATGTTTGTTAGGCAAAACATTAATGACTATAAGAAAAACAGTGATGTACACAATATTAATACAAGAAATAAGTCTAAACTCGTTGGTACCTATCATCGTTTACATAAGGTACACAACTCGTTCGAAGGTCTTGGTATACGTCTTTATAATAAAATTCCTACATATGTAATTGACCTTCCTATAGATAAATTCAAGCGTACTGTAAAAAATCACCTTATTAGGAAAGCCTACTATACGATTGGCGATTATCTGAACGACAAAGAGTCATGGGTTTAAGGTGTTATTAATGTTATTATATACACACTAACTTCGTCTTGAAATTGAGATAAAATTTTTTTTTTTTTGAATAATGTATAAATTTTGACATGTTGGTGTTCCGGTATGAATTGTTTGTATACTTTAACCTAACGACATCTAATTCCGACATTTAATTAAGTTAAGATTTGTTTGTAACTATTTTCTGTATAATTTTCTTTAATAATTTCCTTTTTCTCTTAATTAGTTTGTTCTTGTTTAAATTTTCCTTTATTTTATCTCTTTCTTGTATCAATTCTACTTAATTTTCATCTTTATTTTTTTTTCTTAAATACAAATTGTTGATTGTTTTAGTTGCAACTTATAAATGAAAACATACACACATACTTGTATAATGTAAATGAATACATGATGGTACTTTGGTACTTATCTAACAATGTTTCTCAATTTATTAAATACGCACTTGTTATTGTATGAGCACCTTGTCGACTATGATTATTATTAATTATTAATTTCTTTGATATTGACCTGATGATTTGCCGTGCGGCCTGAGTACGCAGCTCAACTATGGTTGAATAGGTCGATGGCTGATCCATGCGTCTTACTCTATTTTACATTTGTGACATTTATTGATTATTTTATATTTGGACATATTACATCTTTTTAAATTTGACTGTGAGTGAAAGTGCTATTTGAATTTTATTTTCCATAAGTGGACCTCACAATATAACAATACAATGTCACAATATAACAATGTAAAAATCTTGCAGCTATCAGTAAGAACGGCGCATGATTGGTTAGCTCATGGCTGTGCAGCAATGACTCCAAACCTTTTATATTGTTTTCTTTGGTCGACTTCGTTCTCATTCAAGTCTCTTAGTGAAAAAAATATTGTAAACCGTATTATTATTTTTTAAAAGGAGCAACAATGGAGTTTCTTGCCAGATTCTTCTCCATGAAGGGTAGGCTGCACTTGGAACTGGCGACTAGAATCACTCGATTTTTTAATATTAAATATTGACTATTCATAAGTGCCTGTAAAATAAGTGCCTATATGAATAAAATATTTTTGAGTTGAGTTGAGTTGAGATGTTTTTTCACGTCCCGCTTGAAGAACCCGGGATCTTAGCGGCAGGGGAAACACGTGCGCTGGTACGAGTTCCAGGTTTTGACTGCTGCGGCACAAGAAGGAAGAGTCTAGCTATACTTATATGTGTAAGTATATATAAAGTTTCTTACAATTCGATGTAGAAGAACATAAACTACTAGCTACTATAAACTATTCAAAAAAATTTAGACACCGAAAATACGTGTTAAGGTTGTCTGGAAGAGATTGCCGTGAGTGATAAGACCGCTGATTTACATATTTTGTAACTCATCTTTTGTTTGGTCTTGTATGTGCATAATAAAGATATAGATAAAAAAATATATTTCTTAATTTTATACTAGTTGTCAACATCAAAATTTTGTACGTTGGCAACAGTCTTGCTAATAGCCTTTGTTGCCAGACACAAAGTGTCATGTCGATCAATGAACCTCATTGTTTTGTGTTGCAAAACTCTATTAACATGTTCACCTGCTTATAAATTGCGAATTTAATTAATCGATTTGTGTTTTGTTTTCATTAATTAAATGTATGCAAATTATTGTGTGATATATTGCTGTATAACGCTCCTGCGCAATATTTTTTAAACATACTTAATTGCAAATGCAAATGTTGCATTTTCTTACTTTGACTTCGACTGCATTTTTAAATAGGTACATATGTGTATAATGATAAGGTTAAACATAAATTTAAACAAATATGTAACTGTCACTGAGTATGTAGTAGTGTGAGTGAGTAAACGGATTTTTACCATGAACAATATGTGTTTTTAATTTATTTAAACTCCTCATTTCTAAGCATTTTAAATTGCTTCTTAACTCTTGCGTCCTAATACCTAACTTATGTGCTGGAGTTGTCAAAAAAAATACATTCCAAATTTGAAACTTGAACAACTTATCTACAAAAAGTTGAATGGTAATAAAAGTAGTACCTTTTTCAATATAGAGGGATCCTTGCAA
This sequence comes from Diaphora mendica, assembly GCA_949125395.1. Lineage (NCBI taxonomy): Eukaryota > Metazoa > Arthropoda > Insecta > Lepidoptera > Erebidae > Diaphora > Diaphora mendica. The sequence goes on along the minus strand of OX421310.1, from coordinate 32,827,634 downwards.
GTCGTTGGCGGGTCAGAGGTGACCAACGTCCAGTGCGCACCCTTTCGCAATTGCATTCACTGAGATGTGAGTTGGACAGGCCGTTTCTCATTTTAATAACAAAGACATCGGCTATAAAATAGTTATCTACCTATTCATATTGGGATAATCGCAGGTTTATTTGTAAAGTGTCTATTGATAAATGCTGACCATTTAAAATTTAAAACTAAATGTCATTTACTGAAGTTACTAAATTATTTCATATTTACATACTTAGAGCAAATTTTATAAAGTAAGGAAAAAATACGTTAATAAAAATGCAATTTTTGTCCTTATTTGTAAAAGCGTAACGAGATGGCCAAGCAGGGTAAAATACTGGCTATAGAATGGCTATGGCATAACTCGTTAAATATAATTGTTAAATATATTGCTTTACGTTTGAAAATATTGGCAAAACTAAAAATATCTAACCTATATGTAGGTAATAAAAGTCCGACTAAATAATGCCTGCCTGTGTAATTAACTAAAATATGCGTATTTTAGTTATTTTGCCATGAAATGGAATTTGTTTCTTATCATCTTTATAAGAATTACAGACTAATAGGAAATAACAATTTTAAACTCCAAAGCGGCACAGCTGTTTAGGCACATCACAGAATTCGTACGTGACAATTTATCAAAACATAAGGTATATTGCAAAGTTCAATGTCAAAGCCAGTTATCGTCGCATAAGGTACCAACGACAAGTAGAAGATCCCATGAGGTCAGTGGTCAGAGGTGACCAACGGCTAAAGACCAACCAAGGGGTTGCAAATAAAATTATTTGACCGTGACCAACCACATCTTGTTATTTTTTTTACTAACTAACTTTAAGGTTCGTGATTATAGTAAGTAAACGTGGCCGTCTGTATAATCTAGATGCATAAGTAATGAATTAAAATGTTTGTGTTTAGTAAAACTCACGCACGAATGAAGTATTGGCTCTAGAATTGTTAAAATTGTTAGGCATTTTCTTTAAGTACTTTAGGTACACGACAAATTAGTCAGTTCAGGTATGGTTACGAAAGAAATTCTTAGTTGTATTTTGTTTATTTTGTTATTGTATAGAGGGGGAGGGGTTAACGATCAGACCAATCACCTGATAAATGATTACCGCCGCCCAGGGACAACAATTTTTTTTTATTTGCAACTCTTTATGTACCTACTTCCAGAAACCAAATGACACGCCCTTGATAAAACAATTAAATTATATTTATGGTTGCGGTTAAAAATGTTAGCTACTCGCCACTAACAATAGCAGGAAATGTAATTGTACGCAAAAAAAATAAAGCGAAATTTAGGTTTTATATCTTTCTATCCCATTACTAAGCCATAATACCGAACTCGGTAAAAATCATGCGTGCCTTCAATACTCCAATTCACACGTCTTTGTTCTCGGCCAACGATGTTATCGTTATTATGAATAAAATCTTTGTTTATTCCGCAAAAGCGTGAGTATTGAAAAATTGCGTAATAAATTTGACGAGTCAACGAATTCTATATTGTTTTAATGAAATGTGAAAATAAATCACATTCGCGAAGTTCAATGTCAGTACAAGGAATGAGTTCAAGTTCTCAGTCTCATGAGGTCAGCGGTCAGAGGTGACCAACGGATGGCAAATTCTATGATCGAGGGAGTGTTAGCTCGCAAACCCTTCCAGTGAATGGACAATGCCCACCTTACCCTTCACCTGTAGCCTAAGCCATTGTGAGAGCGCAACAATCGGTAAGTTTTTTAGCTTTTTTTGCACGTGCGTTATCATTCGCAAATAGTTTTCTTAGTGTGCTATCAGTAAGTATTACACATTTTAAAAAAAAGCTAACGATGGTATGCGCGATAAAGCAACTTTAGCGACCCAAAAATACCGAACAAAAGTAACAATGAGTTTCGTCTGTATACCTCATTGCTGAGAATTTTAACATGCGAATAGTTACTTTTTTAAATGTACAAAGAAAATGATACCTAAGTAAATGTAGAAGTTTTTAAATAATAATTGAAAAAATAATGGAGGGATGGAACGGTTCGTTGATGTCAAACCGGGTCCGACCGTCCGTTCGTCACCTCTGACCCACGCTTGACCGGTGTGTCCCTTTCCGCCAATCTTTTCGATTAGCAAGTTCACATAGCCTTGATATTGAGTATTTGTTACAAAGTTTTAAATTATAATAATATCGTAGATTTAAAAAAACTTATGATAAAAGTAGTTCCCATGTAAAAGTATTTTTGTATATTTTCTTAAAAGATGTAAGCAAATGCAACAATCGCAACTATATGTTATTATTATGTATTTATTAAATTATCAAAACTACTGTTAATTCTTAGCAATTTAACCGACTTCCAAAAAGGAGGAGGTTATATGTTCCACTGTATGTTTTTTTTATGTATGTTCACCGATTACTCCGTCAATTGTGGACCGATTTTGAATTGTTTTTTTGTATTCGAAAGGTTATGCTCCCGAGGTAGTCCCATTGCCACCAAAAAGCATTGCTAAGCCAAAAAGCATACAAAACGAACAATTACAAAAGTCTAAGCGATAGTCACTTGGCACCGACTTCAAACAGATTCTAGGTACCTAGCGTGTGCTATATATATTATAATACTACTATTTAAATGAATAAATAATTAGGTATAGGCAATTTATGAAGAACCAGTTTATTTTACGCTTTTAAGTGCTTTTTTGGCAGAGAGTTTTCGTTGGATGTTTTTTGGAAGTCGGTTTTTTTTCAGTGAGAATGTTTATATTTTCAATTGCATACCTACTTAAATTTTAATATCAATGCCAATTCTATAATCATAAACAAAAGCCGCCTTAAACTCGAATGGCCGTAGTTCCGGCAGTTATCCTTGTTGATTTTAATTATGTATGAAAATATAATTTTAGGAAGCATCAGCAAACCTCGTGCAGTGGCAAATGTCGGGTCATGCAAAAAGAATTTCGTATTAATCTATTTATATTTAAATATTATTTGGTCTGTAAACGCAATAACCCAGCGATTCTTATAGGCACCTATAATAAACGTCACATCAAATTTCACAGTTTAGCATAACACGGCTTGGTCAGTTGACAGCGGTCAGTCTTTACGGCTCTTTTATTTACTTTAAGCTTATTAAACCCCATCTTTTGTGAACGTCCTTAGGGGTAATTAATATCGACCATTGTGCAAAATAGTTTTTGTTCTGTTTTGTCCCACTATTGTGCTCACAGCCCTTGCACATTGTATGACGTTTTGTTTAGTCAATCATTAACCCAGTGGGCAGTTTTGCACTGACCGCTTCTAATACTTTTTCTCACAGGTATCCTCGACCGTTAGAAGAACTGTGATTAATTTGTAATATGCAATTTTTTATTTAAAAAAAAAACATAGGTCTCCACTATTTAGGCTCATTGTTTACAAAGAGTCTAAATCTATACAAATAAATAAAATTGAAGTGTCTGTTTGTAATATTAAAATAACCGCTTTTGACTAAATGCACATGAATTTATAATACGATACATATAACAAAATAACATTTTTTAAAATTTTTGTCTTTCTGTCTGTCGGTCTGTCTGTTTGTTCCGGCTAATTTCTGGAAGCTGGATATAAGCTGGAAGGTAACTGATGATATAAGGAGTAACTTAGGTAGTAGTAGCTACAACTGCACGGCTGGCCTAGTGGTTTAGGCAGTCGCCACGCCGCTTGCCAATTCGTCAAGTGTTGGGTTCAAATCCTACACGGGACAACACTTTGTGTGATCCACAATTTGTTGTTCTGAGTTTGCCTGTTAATTGTGTCCGTTTCATGTATATCTGTAAAGTCCCCCGCGACACAGGATGTTTATTCCTAATGTGGGAGGTGTTCTTTTAAAAAAAAGAAAAAAACTTGCTTTTTTTAGACTAGCGTTGCCCACGGTTATTGTCGTACCCCGGGGTTCATCTAGTAATACCTAATAATAGTAACCAGACTGCTGATAAACATACTAATATTTAAATATTTTTTTTCGGATATCTAACACACAACGCCATCTAGTCCCGCAGAGCTTGCACTATGGGTACTACACTACTGATATAAGTACATATATACTTTTTTTTGTAAATACATACATATATTATACATAGAAAACACCCAAACTCCGAAACAAATGTTTGCAGATCATGCGACCCGGGAATCGAACTCGAGACCTCAAGCACAGCAGTCCCACACGCTAAGACTGCGCCACCGACTCAGTTAATATGAATATATTTTAATAATTAAAAAAATTGGAGCTAATCACTGAACTAACCTACACTTATCTGGAAATCTAGGTACTAAGTTAATGATTTGTACTTCATACTGTAACTAACATTTTATTGTGTCTAGGCCATGACTTAATTTACGTACGTAGACTTTTGTTAATAGTCATTTTATTTAAAATACATGCTTTACAACAATAGGCAAACTGCATACGCGTCCTGCCGTCGTCCGTCCTACTGACCACTCCACCTCAGCGAAGTGCAGTCGGAACGCACTGACCTCTCACCTCTGATGCCGTTGAGCAATTGTGCAAAGACTGGTTTCGACTAAAATCCGTGTGAATCCATCGATCATATAACGTTTCTCATAAAAATTTAATAGCACAATGCAATCGCAGTAAAACCGGATAGATGCCGCGAAATTTACATATTTATAAATGGAAAACTTGTAAACACTGATTGGAGATTGCATTTTGTGTGACGGAGTTGTGAAGATATGTGCGTATTGTCTTTTGTGTTTTTGATATGGAGTCCATCTTAAAATTCATTTGACGTAAACAACGGTACTTTATTTTTCTCGTAGTTTATTCGCAGGAAGCTTTGAAAATAATGATATGTTTTCATTTTGTAACAGTACCAACTCAGTTGCATTCTGTTATAAAATAAAATCATATAGCTATACGTAGAACTCCGAAGTAACTAGGAGATTCCAACTGAAATTCGACATATTGAAAGTTATGGTAGGTAGATTCAATCAATATAATTTATTGAAATCTACTGTTTCAATTACAAATGGTAATTATTATTGATTGAAATCGCATTTAAATGTAAGAGTTAGTATAAGATTGTACCTTCAATAAATGTTTGAAGTTGTAAATCACGCCGCCGAATTATAAAAAAGAACTCCTTATTACATAGCTTGTTATGCTCGCCTGATATCTCTTCTATATACGGTAAAACATAGCACACAAGCAAAGGACAAAATAAAACAATAAACTGTACAACCATTTACACATGTGTGAGTTTGTAGGTATTTTCGCAGGACGCGAGCCGATTTGTTATGGCTCTATATGTAGTAGTGTGCGAATCACATCAGACGAGAGGAAGGAGGATCGCCCTCCCGCACCGCCAGCCAATCGGAGGACGTTCCGTCGCGTGCGAACTCCGTATCAAGTCATGCCGATATCGCGAATATATTAGCACAAATACCAATTGGTTCTTATATATATTCTAAACGTTATCTGAAATGATGCATAGAGTATAAATATATTTTTATAATCTATATTTATACATTGTTTCATCAAATCTTATTGGTAGAATTAAGGTTCAATGTATATAATAATGTTTACATAACGAGTTTCAAACATTCGTCGCGGATGACGCAGCTCAGTGCGATATACCTCTTCCGTATTATGCGGCCTTGGTACAACGATGCGAACGCGGTTTTCTACGGCTAGGCGGCTGTTCGAAACAATAGCGTATGTCAAAACGTCAAAGATCACTCAATTCCCCGACCGGAAATACATATAAAAACAAAAGGCGAGGGGTGAATTCTATTAAGAATTGGAAGGATTATTTCTAATGAGATTCTAAAACGCGACAGGGCGGTGTATGCTATGTTTAGCAAAGCAATACGCCAACCCTTCCTTGTGTAAAATATCTCAGTTTAAGCGTTTTAAAACACGTGTTCGACCCTACACTGATCCCTGGAGACGGGAGCAGAATAATGTATCGACTGCTCTTACACTTCATTATCTCGCTAAAAAACAACACGCTTGTACTTCAAACAAAATCTGAATTAAATGAAGTGGAAAGTCTTCTTCGGTTAAAGAAGTTTTACCGGACAGTTTCACCTTTAAAAACAAAACATATACAACCTTTCTCTCAAATCAAACCATATTAAGAGGCCTCATATACCTATACACGGCCTGTATAAATGAATGATAGTTAACAAATTATGAAATAATTAGCCTTAATTAGGTTTTTGCAACAGAAAAGGTGCATTAAAAACATTTTTTCTGTTAGTTTTGTTTTTTATAGGATACTAGCTGTTGCCCGAGGCGCCGCCCGCGTGTATGTCGATTATCGCGGCAAATAGTAGACTATGTGTTATTCTGATGTATAAGCTATATTACCTACTGTAAAGTTTCATCTAAATCCGTTTAGTCGTTTTTGCGTGAAAGAGTAACAAACATCCATCCATCGCGTTTATGATATTAGTAAGATAGTAGGATAGAAAAGTATAAGTGTGATGTGTTTTCGTTAAAAGCTAAAACTTGAATTTATAACGTTCAAATAAATTTATGTGTAAAAAACATTAAAATATCATATTTATTTATTAATTTATCTCTTAATCTGTGTCAGTATAAATCATGATTTGCATAAATTCCCAATGTATTTATGTCATAAACATGAAATAATATGAAAATATGATATTATTTATTGCCATTAAATAGATGAAAGGAGATTGATGATTATTATGAAATGGACAACATACACTCTTATCAAATAACATATAACTCTTAAGTCTTAATTTCTATTCATACCTACTTACATTCGACAATTTAAAGCAAATGAGGTGGTCCTTCCATTTTTAGCATAACCCAAGTAGAATGTCATTAACAAATGTTGAAACAATTATAGGAATACCAACAAGTAAAAACGCAACCCTCTCGTATAATATATGGCAAAAAAACGTAAGGGTTGTCGCGAGATTAGCCCTCCTAGCCGCAGAACAAAAACTTCTTGCACATGGGCGTATTTCAATTAGCTGTCAGTTTGTCAACTATACTGCTATTATTTTTTGAGAGCGTTGCAATGTTACCTAGGGGTAACATTGCAACGCTCTCAAAAAATAAGGGTAGGCCCTAAATAGTATAAAAATAGGTAATGGCTTCTTAAAAAGTTGATGAAGCTTCTTAAGTAGGCAAAAGTTATCGAGACTTTATTCTATTTTATAAAAAGATTAACTACAAGTATATAGGTGAAGATACCAAAAAGAAAGATTCAAAAATATGAATTGCAGTACTCAAAGTTTTTCGATTTAGAAACGGTTTTCAGTGTTTTCAAAGCAATCACTATTTGTTTTTTGGTTATGATCTTTCAAGAGACTTCCAGTTGTAAGTTAAATTAAAAAATAAACAATTAAAAATAGCAACTAATTTGTTGTAAAATTGTAGCTGCAAATATCGATTTAATGTGCAAACTTTTGAATGTATCCATACTGAATGATATGGCTTTCTTCAAAAATGATTTGATATTATCTGAAAGGAAATCTCTTTTAATAATTTTGAGCCGTGGTAGGTACCACGGCTCAGAGGTACTCATAATAAGGATCTCTCCGTTATAAAAACAATACTCGGTTGATTTTTTTGCTGATCAAATACGCGGATATTCCATTTAACCCTTTAATGCAGAGGAAGTGTGTAGGTAAGTAGGTCAGATAGAACATTACACATGTTGTGAAAGTGGGATAAAAAATACCCCTTTATTGCGCTTTGTTTCCACGCGAGAAAAAACTTTGATTATTGCCTGCAATTTGTTAATGTAGGGTCAGGTAGTAGGGTTGCTCTAGATTGCCCACTGAGAATCATGAGTGATGTCGTAAAAGATGCAGACATAATTTGTATTTTTTATACAGGTTTAAAATGTCTAAAGGACTTAAAAGGATCATCCGTTGATGGCAAAATAAATGGCATCGTTTTTGTACAACTTCATCATTTCTGTTTAGTTTGACAATGGATAAGATTCTAACGAATCTAGAACTGTGCTACATATAAACCTACATTTTGAAACTATTTATGCATGTTCTAACATGAATAGAAGATAAATAAAATTGTTAGTGGCCAATATTGAACATCGTCACTTTATAGCGAACCAGCATTTTATCATTTTTTTTGCTCTCTTGCATACGTTCTAACCCTTCCCGCGGTCGTGGCAGCCATTCTTTGCCTAACAAATAATTTTTTGTTCATGCCTTTTAAATGGCACATGCAGTAAAAAGGATGTTTTTTAACATTAAGTTATTTACTAAAACGCAATCTCACCAGCTTACCTGGATTGCTTCGGTGTTTTTCTTTTAATAGATCATCCTTAATCGATTAGAGCTTGACAAAGGTGTATTCAGATTTAGAGGCGTCATCGTGTACGATATATTCTATGGTAGGTATAGTTTTAGAGCAACATTTTTAAAAATGTTTCAAACTCTGTTATAACACGAGAAACCTTTCACCAAGAACTAATAAAAAACCTTAAACTTTAAGAAATTTAAACCTCCGTCAACATTTGTTATTGTATAAGGTCTAACAGTTAACCCAAATCCAGCGATATCTTCTAAACAAACGGTGGTGCAAAATGTCAGATCCGAGGGAATCCGAAATCCAGGGCAAAAAATTGCAGGTAAAAAGTCATATACCGATATAATTGTCACAAATTAATACAAAAAATCTCCAACAAAAGATATCAAAATTCTGCAAGCCACACGCGCAGGTAGGCGAACTTTTAAACTTGATGTTTTTTTGTGTTAAATTTGTGCAAAAGCGTGGGACGGGTCTGGGAATAACTGTACTCTGCAAGACATCGGGTCGATCCGGAACATAAATCTTGTATCTGATTACAAATGATGTTCGTCTTTAGTATTTTTTCTTAAAATTTACGTTATGTGTTACAATCAAAAGCATACGTGAAAAGTTGCTAGCGTTTGACAATGATTGATTTTGCGATGGTGCCAAAAATGGAAATAAAACTATTTTGCACATATTTTAATTGAACCGTTACTGACTCTTCTTCTACGATAGACTTTTCTTGCGTCATATAAAAATATGTATTACTTCTTAGTACTTTAGGAAGATCAATAACGATGAATTTAAAAAATATTTCTACTAGGAAATGATAAGGTAGTAAAATTTCTGATCAAAAAAAAACTAATATTCAACCAAGTCCTTAAGCTACAGAGCTTAAGTTTAATAATTGGCAACACATATTCATCGTCACGAATTCTTGCAGTCCAAAAAGGTTCGAAAGTTTATTTTTATCATAAAAGAATTGTTTACTTTCCTTTGCGACTAGAAGAACTTTAATCGTTTTTTATCGAAGGAATTTTGTGCAAAAACATGGAACAAAAACGAAAATCTGCTCTCGCCGAGTTCGTAACGCGATAAGTTTATTTTGAAATAGAGATCGCTGTAATACCGGTTTAACGGGGTTTATTTTTTTGTGTTAAAACTATTGAAACATCAAATCTTTGAAACAAAATCTTTGTTAACCGACTTCAAAAAAGGAGGAGGTTCTCAATTCGACCGTATATTTTTATTTATGTGTGTTCGCGGATAACTTCGTCGTTTATGAACCGATTTTCATGATTTTTTTTCAATAGAAAGGAGATATCCCAGCGGTGGTACCATGATAAGGACATTAAGATCCAAGCATCCAAGAGAAATCGAGTTGAACCTTGAAGTCGGTTCTTGTTAGCATTTTCTTCGCTTTTCTATATACATACTTAATAATGTTACAATGCTAAAGCTAGACTAAACTTTGATTTAAGTATTAAGATTTAAATGTTTGATTTAAATTTGTGCTTATTTGATTTTTACAAAAGCTTGGCCTTAAAAACCAAATTTTCTTATTACTGAGATGATTTTGCATCTAAGGTTTGAACCAAATTAATAATCATACTTAGTTAAGAAAATGATAAATTTCGTTGTGTAATTAGTTGTTCAGGGAAAGGTGTTAATCTGCGAAAGTATTTCATTACATATGTGAACGATTTTCATTTCCCTACTAATAAAATTGGGATCTAAGACAACTCTATACTTTACATACTTAACTGTACTTCTTCATATCTTCATTATAGCAACATATCTTCAAATCTCATGAAACTACAATGGAACTAATTTAGAATCATATTTATTACACCAAAGTTTATTGTACTTAATTTGAATCGCCTTGTTCTGTGACACTATGACCTCTAAAAAATCTAAACGAAAACGCAACTATTTAAAAGGAATTCAAGTTATTAGACTCGCAATTTCCTTTAGCTTGCTGGTATATTCGTATTTAACAAAAAATCGTCAGTGAACGTGTCACTGAAGCCGGAGTAACGTGAAACATTTGCGTAGAACAGAGTGTCGTTGAACTCTCCTGAACAAAAACTCCCCCGCGAGTTTCAGTGTAGCGCAGTCGCGGTTGCGTTCTCACGCTGACTTTGAACTTTGACACCGGTAAAAACTTGCCAAACTCTGTATATTACGTGAAGAAATTTATATGTGGCCATAGAAGATTTAGTGGGAATCCTGTCTGGAATCAATTATCTAATACTGGATTTAAATTAAATAGCCACCGTTAAATGTATTCATCTACTCTTGTACGCTAAACTATCGGAAACTCCTTTTAGTTCTTTTCTTCAACATTCTAGTCAGATTTTTTTTACTAATAAAATGTATACCACAGAAATATTACCAAAACACATTTAAATATTAGGTACTATTTAAGTTTCCTTAATGGTATCAAATGTTCACTTGTGATTCAGATATTAACTAATAACAATGATCTATAATCTATACTAATATTATAAACACGAAAGTTTGTAAGTATGGATGGATGGATGGATGTTTGTTACTCTTTCACGTAAGAAATACTCAACAGATTTGGATGAAACTCTACAGTAATATATAGCTTATACATCAGAATAACACATAGGCTACTATTTACCGCGATAACCGACATATACGCGGGCGGAGCCGCGGACAACCACTAGTATTATATAAATTGACTAATAACAAAAACTTCTGAAATTTAAGCATACAACGTAAATCCGAATACATATTAGTAATACCTATTATAAATTCGAAAGTAAATCTGTCTATACTCTGTTACGTTTTCACAGCTAAGCCGGTGCACCAATATCAATGAAATTTGACATTTACTTTGATTGTTGATGAAGGACATAGGCTTCTATTTACCTTGATAAACGACACACAACCAAAGCTAGCTCTCAATAAATGTCACAACTGTCTTTGAATTTAGATAGGAAAGCGAAGAAGTATCTCTATGGCTTGAATGGGCTGGTTCAACCAGAGTGGTAGGTAGCATGGTCTTATAGAAAACCGGCGAGTATAGTTACCTCAGGCTAAAACCATTTCTCCCACTGTTTCTGAAGGGGTGGAGGCCTCGAAGAACGTATACACACTTGTGACTTTTGAGTAGTAAATGTCCAAGGGCCGTGGTATGGGTATGTGATGTCGGATTCGATTGCCGTGTCGGTTTGTATGATTTACAAATATATTTGTTTCGGAGTTTGAGTGCTCTTATGTACACAATGTATTTAGGTATTTACAAAAAAAAAAAAATATGTATTTATATCAGTTATTTAGTATCCGTAGTACAAGCTCTACTTAGTATTATTATTTGATACCTAGCAAGAGAGCAGGCAGTTATTATATTAGGGTATCGTTTTCTACACCTTCGCTTCATAAGATTTGGCGTTACAAGTCTCCTTACGCAACAAAACCACTGAATACATGACAAAATCGTATACTTATTAACTACTTCAATGAAATTCAATGTAGTAAGAAAATTAATAACGCTAGCATGTCACGCCACAGGAAGTAGGTTCACTGCAAATGTTTCATATCCGGTCCACCCCCGCCGCGAAATCTCATTATTCTTTCAGCAAGCATGTTTTGACTACCCTTTACTTTGATGGGGCGGACGTCGCAAATGATCTTTGTGCTACCTACATAATGATTGCATCATTATCGATCATTAAAGGGTGAATGTTACGCCACATGACGGTGAAGCCTTGAGACCACAAGGTGGATTAAAAAATTACTAATACATAAATAATGATTAACTATTGGTGCCAACGGAAGATAAGAATATGTCTTTGTTCTTCGGAATATTTAATGTAATAGTCAATAGTAAAGTTATTTATTTATGTACGGTATTCATAATTTAAAAAATATACACATAGGTATGTTTATCCATTATGTATGAACGTCAGTCAAAGTTGGTTTGGTTAATTACATCTGAATCTAATCTTAAAGTTACTTTTATTTTTATTTAGTAAACATCTTTTTAAATTCAAATACATACTTTGAACTAAGGTATTCTCTTTTCTGCAATGTGTTTAAACTTTTACTACAAAGTTTTTTATTTTCATGGTCTAGTGTCTATAAATTACATGGAATGAAACAAGAATACACATATGTTTATAGACAGATTTTAGAGAGCTACTATACCTAGTATTATCGTCCAAGAACTGCTACGATTTTCAGATACCACACATTTCGTTACGATTTTTCGTAATGAAATGTGTGGTATGGTTAAAATATGACTGACAAGTTAAAGGAATAAATGTAAAAAAAATATTTTTTGTTAAAGTACGTTATATTGAAAACTGAAATCCAAAGTTTGAGTCATAGAAGTTTCTTAATTTTGCAGTTCAAAGTTAAATTTACATTAACCTACGAAAATAGTAAAAAATAGCATTAGCAGGATTAACCCGTTACTTATAATCTATTCAATTTGACAATAGAACTACCGGATTGCAATAAATAAAATAGAAAAAAAAGAAGCACCTTGTGCAAATGCTAAACGGTATTACAATACGTTATTGCACAATCCATAACGGGAATATATCGATAGAACCATCTCTCGCTGTCATCACTTCCCTGATCTCAACGAATTGTGGGAACAAATTATCGCAAACACTTCGTCAATGCGCAAAAAAACGTGTTGCACAAAGTGCGATGAGCGAAAAAAACGAAACTCCCACGCCGTGAAAGGGTTGCGTGTGCACCTGACCTATATTAAATTAATAAAAAAAATGTGTTTTCTTTTGCATTTTTTGCTCATTATTCTCATTGTAGTTATCACAGAATACCTTTGACTAGTATGGTAACAATTCTTTCAGTGGTTTTAGAAATATTTTTGAAAGCAGTATTTCTTATTTTTTATAATTTGTTTTACACACACGTATTTTATATACAAGTTTAATTTGCTTGAAACATAACCCTATACTAAACTATACTATTTAGATATTACCTCAATCAAGTTACCCCGATTAGCGCAAAAACGTGACCTATTCACCCAAATTGTTTACTTAAAAGTTAGTAACTAAACTTTATTTAGGTTACATTTATTTGACATGAACGAATACACAAAAATTAGCATACACGTTTTATAGATAACAAATCTGCTTTCATAAAAATATTTACAAAACAAAGATTCACAAAAGTACTTGTCCCGTGGTGAAAAGCATTATAGTCACCCCACTTGCGCAGGAGTTGCGCACAATGCGCGTATTGTTGGCGCTCCGCAGGTAGATGTTAAAGGGTTATCCGCTTATGCAAAAAATACATTAAACTATCCGATTAACACACACACAAAATACGACTTAGACGCTTTAGAAACTTGTGTGTTGATTTGTTAATAGATTTATCTCTTAAATCGTTACGTGTGTAGCGAAATATTATGAATCTTTGTAGAGGTAGAGACATGCTTAATCAAACTTTGTCTATAAAAGACTTAAATTCTTAAAGTCATTTTAATTAATATGAATTTTTTGGGAGTAGGTACACTTAGAATTTAAGATACGTATTTCCTTGTCTATTAATTTAAAATTCGAACCTGTTAGTTTAATAATTATATCTCTCAATTCTTGACTAATGTGATAAATGTGAGAACATTTACCATAATCTGCATGTAGGTACGTAATCGTAACTAAATAAATATCAACTTTCGCTAAAACAACAGAGTGACGCAATTGCAGATATTTAAAAAAAAACTTTTATTTCGTTACCTTTTGACGCTCGATTACAACGACTTTCACTATAAAGCGAATAATAAATAAATTGCCGTATAGGATCTGATGTGCGTGTCTCTATTTTGGTAAACGCCTCTACAACATCGGGTTTCGTGAATTTGGCGGCCTTTAACGAAGGTACTTCATTAACTATTCATCGAGGAGAACGTGTGAGCCGACAAGGGAGGGTGAAAAGGCCGACAGGCGATGTGTTGCAAAATGAATAAATACTGGCGAGAAATAGGGGCAGTTCGCTCGGTAACGACCAACGTAACTTAATAATGCAGTCAATCGTACTGTTCCGTCTTAAACCCTTACCTCCTGTGTACACTAATGGCTAAAGAGTTCTTGTAAGACTGGTCTGTAAAAAAACGACTCGAAACACGGTACATATTAGAAATAACTATGGCTGACACGATAATGCCATAGCAAACAGTTGCAATCGACAGTTTGCAATAACCCCTTTCAAGTCAATTTCATGAAACAATTACAGTTTTAGTTGTGGTTTTGTCGTTACTTGATAACATCATTGTTGATTTTGTATTTTCCATAACATTACGTCAGCCAACGGCTGTTGGTTTCTCATGTAGATACATACGTAAAATAAGTAAAAAACTGCATTAGACAGATATGTGTGCGCGAATGTATAAAAAACGAACTGGTGGAGCACCATGTGCAGTCGCAGGTGCCCTCCGTTCCCACACAACCCTTTCAGCGACCGACCTCTCGCTTCATGCCGCCTCCACCCCTCAACGATCCCCGCCAAAACTGAGTAAAAAGCTGTAATATCAACACACGAGTCAAAGTTTACATTCCTACATTATAATATGGTTCAAATTGCATTGCGCCAAGTGTAGGTGAATAAATCTTTTCACTATATGAAAGTCATTAGTTCCAAATTCTACCTGTTCCGATTTATAGAGACTGTCGTGTCATTAGATTTTTTGTGGATATAATGCAATCCTCTTCATATTT
The DNA here is from genome assembly GCA_949125395.1 of Diaphora mendica. Classification (NCBI taxonomy): domain Eukaryota; kingdom Metazoa; phylum Arthropoda; class Insecta; order Lepidoptera; family Erebidae; genus Diaphora; species Diaphora mendica. The sequence continues at coordinate 32,812,628 of OX421310.1, read as the reverse complement.
TTTGCTCTTGATTCGGACTAAGTATGTGCAGTTCTGTTTATAAATAGATTTCTTAATATTTTTTATGTAAAACTTTTATGAAAAAAAAAACTGAAATGTTTCTTATTGGAATTCGTGTAATTAACGCTTAAATTCCACCGAGGAAAAATGGGGAAATATATAAAAATGTGAAAAAAAAAATTAGATGTCAAATAAGTAACTGTGAGTGTATATTGGTGTATTCAGAGAATAATTGTTTCTGATGTTGCGTTTGTCCATGGGCAGCGGTAAACGCTTACCATCAGGCGATATGTCTGCTCGTTTGCTCCCTATTCCATTAAAAAAACATTTTTGTATGTAGGGTTTGCAATACTTAAAGTTTGTATAGAAATGGTCAGAGTTAGTTGAAACCTATAACCGCTTATGAATTAATGAATAAATTTTTTTATATGGAATAGTGGGCAAACGAGCAGACGTATCACCTGATGGTAAGCGATTACCGCCGCCTATGGACACCCGCAACAATAGAGGCGTCACAAGTGCGTTGCCGGCCTTAGGGGGATGAGGGGAGGGGTTGGGGTATGGGCCTCCGTTATCCTCACTTACTTGGTGAAACACAGCGCAAGCGCTATTTCACACCGGTTTTCTGTGAGGCCGTGGTATCACTCCGGTCGAGCCGCCCAATTATGCCGAAGTGTGGCTCTCCCACGGTGGTCATCTACATCTACACTAATATTATAAAGAGGAAAACTTTGTATGGTTGTAATGAATAGGCCTTAAAACTACTGGACCGTTTAAAAAAATTCTTTCACTATTCGAAAGCTACATTATCCACGAGTAACATAGGCTAAAATTTATTTTGGAAAAAATAGAGTTCCGTAAGATATTTATCAACCAGAAAAGCAGAAAAGTTAGGTACTTATTTTGCGTACGCTGCCTAAACTATAAAAGATAGAACCATAAAATGTTCTAATTAATTGTAGATCTTATAAATATCTACATAAAAGTCCGCGAAACACTATACCTATATAGGTATAGTGTTTCGCGGACTTTAAAAAATCTTGAATTTTTTTTGGACTACATTTAAACGCATAATTTTACTCATGCTATTAATCCTTATCGAAATAAATTATTTCATCACTAAGTACAGTTTATGTGTATAATATTTGGTCTTTGAATGATTAAAATTGGACGTATGGTTTGGAAGTTATGGCGGAATTTAAATATTACGATTTATTAATATATTACGATTTCTGCTGCACGGCCCTTTGCGAAGTGAGTTACAAAGAGAGACAATTTGATTTTTTAAATGTTTGTTTACACACGTAATCGATAGACCATGCAAAAGGCGAAAACTAAACGAAAAACCCAAATTCTGCCGGAAGTCATTATTCCACGCGGACGAAGTCGTGGGCAAATACTATTAATATATTATATACATAAAGGCGAAAGTTTGTAACCTCTTCACGCAAAAACTACTGAACGGATTTGGATGAAACTTTACAGTAATATAGCTTATACGTCAGAATAGCACATAGGCTACTATTTGCGGCGATAACCGACATGCACGCGGGCGGAGCCGCGGGCAACAGCTATATATATATATAAAAATGAAAGTTTGTCTGTATTTCCTTTATAGAATCGAAAACTATGCATTTCATCATGTCATGATCTTCAGCAAAAGTGTTGTGCATGAGCCCACAAAGTTTTCTGAGTTGGTACGATCAATCTTTGACAGATGGCCGACATACACGCGGGCGGAGCCGCGGGCAACAGCTAGTATTGTTTTTTTTGATATAGGTACGATATAAACAGACCTCTTACAATTATTGATCTTATGAAGAGTAACTTAACGCATTTCCAAACTAGAGAGAGCCTTTGATATGGTAACATAACTGCTGATAAGCATACTTATATATTTTAAATACAAACGTATTATAGATAAATTACACCCAGACACACAAACAAATAAACAATAAAATTACAAAACATCTCTAAAATATAATTGTTACAGCTTTTCATTTACATTACAAATTTTAATCAAATAAACATTAAAATTTATTGCTCAATTGAGTACTCTAAAACAGTGACGTCACAAGTTTGTAAAAAAAAAAATACGCAGCGATAAGATCGTACTATAAATTATAAATGCGAAAGTTTGTATGGATGTATGTTAATCTATTTATCTAAGTGAAAATACACACATCAAAAGTGTCTAGGGATCAAGCATTTTTATGCGGATTTCTTGAGATTGAGATGTGGCTTTGGCCCTGGCCTGCTCAGTCGCCAGACTTGAACCCGATTGAGCATGCATGGGATATGCTACAGAGAAGAGCTCTGCCAAATATGGAGGGTATCCAGTCGCAAGAAGACCTTTTTTTGTTGTTGCAACGAACATGGGCGGCCATTCCACAGCGTGATTTGGATGAACTCATTTTGAGTATGCCAAACCGATTCTTGTGTTGTTAGTGTTCGCGGTAGAAACACGGATTATTAATTGTTTAAGTTACTTAATAAAATTTTAAAGAAAACTGTTATTTCAGTCTTTTTTTCGAACTTTAATGTTAGTGGTTCAAATGTCAAAAATCTCTTTATTAGGAAAATGGCAAATTTCTTTATTAATGCAAAGGTGACTTGGTTTATCGTTACTGTGACAAACGAAAACACTTTATTTGATGAATCATTAAAGAAAATTTTAATTAATATCAATCAGGAGAAAAGTTATTGCAAAAATATATGTTGATCCCTAGACACATATGTTGATCCCTAGACACTTTTGATGTGTGTATTGAACGGGTTGGGTTGCCATGAAGCTTTACCGTTATACAGCTCATCAGAATAATATATAGTCCGGCTACTGTTTACGCGGAGTCGCGGGTAAAAGTAATAAGATAATAAAAAGAAACATTTTGGATTAAACCTCCACGATTTTGAATTTCCGAAATAACTCTTGCTTAAAAATTTTTTAGAAGATTTTTTACACAAAATCCCCAACGTCCCGTTATCTCAGTCTGTTTTTGTAAATGGGATGTGTTTTGTAGCCAATTAAAGGTAAAAAGGACACCGGCTGACGTCCGCAATAAATCGCAACACAACCCAAAATGTATCCGCTATACGGATTGCTGGCCTTTTCCGTTTTTTAATTGAACATTTGCAATGGAAATAGGGCTATTGTTTGAATGTTACATAATTGTGACATTTACGTACTTGTGTATGTACGCTGTGTTTTTAATTAGGATGTTTTGATGTGAACAGTATGCACTTATACACAGTTGCTACTTATAAGTGACGTCTAAATTAATACTATGGATTACTAGAAAATATCATAAAACTTCTGTTCATCATTGTTGCTTGCTCTCAATGTTAGGTGTTAAGTGGTAGTCCTGGATCATAGAAGTAGTTCATTCACTCTTGAATTTAAGTTCTCTACCCTTCTGTTATGAAACTAATTCTAATCGTTAGATTAGTATATTAAGAGCCAGTTTCCCCATTATCTGTTGAAGTTCCTAGTAGGCTATTTTGAACTTATCTGCCCTAATCTGCTAACTAAAAAGTTCAATTTCGCAACTCTCGGATAGAGACAAATATATCAGATATTTGTCTCTATCGGAGAGTTGTATATACCAGCAACTAGCGCTATATGGCAGATAACTTTCTGAAACTTGATGAAACTGGCCCTAATTAATATTAGGATTTTTTTAACGTATGTTGTTACAAGTATAATGGCCTCATACCGCAAAGTATTATTAACGGTATATTTGTGTTTGCATAGAACCGCAAACAATTGTACACGTTAACATAACTCAATATCAGTTAGTGTGTTAATGAACCATTTAAGCATTTAAATATGCAATATCTTAGAGATAGCATACCTTAAGTAGACTTTCGCAAAATACACAGGTAAACAAAAATAAAAAAACGGTCAAGTGCGAGTCGGACTCTCCCATGAAGGGTTCCGCAGCAGCAAGTAACATAATATAGAAGTTCTTGTAGTTCGTTGTAACTTTGATCGATATTTTAATAATAGTCTTTTTTTTTGCGGTTAAGATTTATGATGTATTAAACAAAAACTACTTACGCGATCTCGTTCAAACCAATTTTTGGTGGAAGTTTGCATGGTAATGTACATCACATATTTTTTAGTTTTATCGTCTCTTATTTTAGAAGTTACAGAGGGCACATTTTATCACTTTGGAAGTGTCTCTCGCGCAAACTATTCAGTTTAGAAAAAAATGATATTAGAAAACTCAATATCATTTTTAAAGACCTATCCTTAGATACCCCACCCTACATGGTTTGGTTAGATGAAAAAAATTTTTTGAGTTTCAGTGCCAAGTATCCCCAAAATTTATTGTTTTTTTTTCTATTTTTGTGTGAAAATCTTAATGCGGTTCACAGAATACATCTACTTACCAAGTTTCAACATTATAGTCCTTATAGTTTCGGATAAAAGTAGCTGTGACATACGGTCGGACAAACAGACAGACGGACAGACAGACAGACAGACGGACTGACAAACATGACAAATCTATAAGGGTTCCGTTTTTTGCCTTCGGCACGGAACCCTAAAAATAGAATTTTGGTAACAGTAGAATTATTTAGAGCGTTTAAACGAATATACAGTGTATCTAACAGCAATGGGCTGTCTGTCTTAGTGATCTAACTGCATGACTGAAACACCGCATACTCTCACTGATTACTAAAAAACAGTAAATACGATTGAAGAAAGTGATTGATGCGGGATATAGTGGGATAGCTGTCGCTCCTTAGGGGAGACTTTCGTTCGACAGTGGACCGTTGGTTAATTATTATTGGTTGATGAGAATTTTTTACCAAGTCTTACCCTCTCCAAGATTATATACCATCATGTACTGTATGTTTGATACTAGTAGTTCCTCATACTTTCAACCTGCATTTTAATTACAACTCTGCTCTTCGTTCTGTTACGTAAATAATGTATCAAAACTTCTGGTGCATTTCTTATATTTTACTACAAAAATTATTCTTTGATTTAAAAAAAATCTTATTAGTTATTCTGATATACGGCTGAAGACGATAAATCAAAGATTATAAAAATCATAAATTCATTTAGACTTATTGATTATCTGAGTATAATTTTAGGCTTGAAACTTAAACTAGTTTCAAATTCAGACACAGAATATTCATTCCTTTGTGTACTTAAGTGCCTTAGTACAAAGAAAAACTAATTCCATATCATTTAAAAAAACATATCTCCGATATTAATCTTAAATGCGCTTGCAAATCTTCAAACTTAAAAAAAATTGTCTTACTTCATAACAGCCTTTTTAACGGACTTGATGCCCAACGTTCTTTAGAGATATGGAAGTGGCTATCTACAGCCCCTTTCTTCAGACAATAGTGAATTAATTCCACGTGCGTAACTCGATTCCATTGGCCGGCGCACTCAAGCTGCGTACGAGTGCAGATCACGACGAAATACCGCCTATTTAGCGTTCACATCTGCCTTACCTAGACTCTGTAATTATTTATCAATATTTATTACCCACCCTTAATAGAACGGCTGCTGGTTATCGATAAGTTTGCATGTCTGACAAACTGATAATGTCAGTGTCTTTGTCGGCTCTGTTTAGTTTAGAACTTTAAAATTTTTAATTTATGCACGCATGTTTAAAATTAATTTATTTTAGGAATATATTCATGTGTCTCAGGGACTTTGAAATGGATGAAATAGACATAAAGAACACCGAGACTCAGAACAATAATTTGTGGATGACACAAATTGTTTGTGGATGACACAAATTGTAGTCCTATGTGGGATTTGAACCTACAACACTCAGCGCCACAAAAAGTGACGTGGCTACCGTTTAAGCCGCTTAAACTGCCTCCCTAAACGCATCAAAGCGTAACAGTCATTAAATTCACAAAGATACGTGTACCTTTTACTGCTCTCACAGTTAGTAGTACTGTTGTCACAGTTAGTAGTGTTGTTGTGAATTTATTTAAAACAAAAGGGTGTGAGTAACTTTCAATCACAAAACCACAACGTTAAAATTCGATATGTCTGATTATGATCCGATTGTTATGGGAAATTGCAGTAAACGTCGAGTAACAATTTCCTTTCAATAGTTATTTAAACATGTAAGAAAATTGTCTTCTGTTAACGTAATTACAACGATTATTGCAATCGATTCTTTCTGATTATTTATCATCCGATTGTCAACGTAAATCTGAGCTAAATAAAAGATTTATGTTTGTTTTCGATCCGTTTGCACTTCAGTGAGGTCAAACTTGTAGTTTTAGAATAATTTCTAGTAGAAACTCATTTTTTCTGCATAAATTCAGAACATATCCAAAAGGTATTGCGGTAATAAAACTTTGTAAACATCTTTATTTTCTTGAACTCTACGCTCATCTTAACCAAATTAACTTTTGAATATTGGTAAGAACAGTAACGAATAACACAAAAATGTTGCAGAGTAAGCGTAAGCTACATTAAGGAAAAGAACCAAAAAGCCTATAATCGGACTAGGTACCTATATTTAGCTAAGAAATACTTTACTACCTATATATAATACTACAGTACTCTACAGTATTAGATATGTGTAGATATTTGGTAAAGTAGGTATTGCACAAGTAAAGTTTTGTCACCATAATTGACATGAAAACAATATACAGACCACATTATATTATCTGCGTTGATAGAAATAAACCCTGAAACGAAGGCCGAGATAACATCAAAGCAGAAAAAGATTATACACATCAAGTAGGCAGGCACCTACTGGATTCTTAAAAAAATAAAGGGCATAAACAAATATTTGACTGTACTGGCAGAGGAGCATTTCCGTAACCGATATTTCTCATTAAAGCGGTTTGTTTGAAGTTCGATAAAAACTTATGGCCAATGATGGCCGGTGGCCGCGGGAAGGGTTGGTTATCTCAACCCCTGATGACCGAGGAGGCAAATAAGCAGATGTTCGCGGCTACAATTACATAATCAACAGTTATGGTATTCTAATGTGAAAGCATTGATTACAGCAACGATCTAAAAAGTATTGTTTGCAAACTAAATGTTTGAATTTGATCAATACAATTGAAAATGTAAAAGAGGGAGAGCTCGACGAGACGTGGTGAAAAATCGCCTATCTATATATCACAGTTATTTAACGAGATGCTAGATACTTAAAGGTACCCAAGGTTTAACGAGATGCTAGATACTTAAAGGGACCCAAGGTTTATGGATTTTTAGTTCAAATTTCTTTTTTTGGATGTTTGTCGAAATAGAAATAGTCGATCCGAAAATATCACAACAGCCGATAGACAATTTAAACAAAATGTAGTGATGTACATCACTATAGGAAGAATTTCACCTGCTAATGTAAATGATTCTAGGTAACGCATATATAATCTTTTGAGATAGCCAAGATGAATGAGAGGTTTTATTTAGGTTCTACTAGAAAAAAATGCTATTATTACACTTAAAATACAACGTAGAGCAACTTAGCAAACTTTCGTACATTTAGTAATTGCGATGTTCTTAATGAGGTTAAAACTTTCACTACTCGCTAACCCATTTAATTACAATATAAGTATAGTCAGCCTAGTAAATATTTAGAATCGTTCAGATGCTAAGCTCGACAGTAATTTTTCTTTTAACGAGAACTCTTCAAATTAAATCTGTACTAGTTTTTTTATAATTTTAAACATATTGTTGCGTTTCATCTCTACTATTACTCAATAATTAAAAACGAAAGTCATAAAGAAAGCAAGAGATTTATATTATTGTAGTTACTAAAGTAGAGCACCAGGTAACGATTGATACGTTTATACTGCAACTAGCCTGTCTGTTTGGGAAACCGTACTACAAAAACGTTCAAACATCGAGCGGAAATTGTTTTCGTTTTACATTGCTGTCTTTTTAAAGTATGACTTCTTTCAGAGGGTATGAAAATGTCGATGGACGGTAACTTAGTTTTGGGAACTTATTTTTGTGTATTCGATAATGGAAGTTCTGATCTCGATGCGCTATGTAAGTAACGGTGCAATGATGTCTGACTCACAGGGAACTGACCTACGGGCATGCAGCCGAGTGCATTGACGCTTGTTCCCGACGCACTTATCACTGCATGCCTCTTCAAAGATAATATTTAGAACATGCCCTTAGACTGATGAATAACACATGCGCCCCTGGCTGCCTAGAATAATATTTGAAGGTCAAAAACATTGTATTTATCACAACAGACAGCATTGAACAAATGTGTTTGCGTAGTCTGTCTGATTTTATGATTTTAATCACAGTCAATGGCATGAAAAGGGACGGAATGAATGTTCTAAGGTGTTATATAACATACCGATTCATGGCTTAAAAATTGCATAGCAACAGAAAGAAACATGGATTGATTTCTAATACTGGATCTAGGTGTCATGCTTTTACAGATAATTGAATAGAATTTATGTGTAAAATTGTACGTTTATATAAATGGAATGTAGGTAGGTAGATATAGAGAATTACGTACTTAATGTATGTCTAATGAACTTTGAACAGAATTTGGCGAGACATTTTTTTATGTACGAGTTAGTAAATTATACTTAATAGTACCTACGTAAACTCGAAGTTAAATTTACTATTAAAAACTTCTAAGATTATTATTAATACTAATATGGTCCCGACTTCATGTAGTCCACCGCAGTGATCTGTCATATTATAATTGGGGCATAGTTTTCCGGACCAGCCTCTCTAGCCAAGTTGTAAGCGTTTTTCTTTCTGCATGCATCTGACACAAGAGAATTTAGACGTTAACGATTTTTCTTTATGTATTTTCCTGCCAAAATGACTCTACTCTGCCTGATGGAAAGCATAAGCAGAATCCAAGAGTGGTAGTCACCATACTCATTGCGAATGCAACAATGCAGCTGGTGACCCACACTATGGTGGCCTAGTGATGCTTCTGCATCATTGGGCCTCCGGTCTCGCACTCACCAACGAAACACGACAGCACGAATGCTGTCATTTTACGTTGATTTCTGTGCGAGGGTAGTACCGCCCCGGTCGAGCCGGCCCATTCGTGCTGAAATCAGCGTGGCTCTACTACCTGGATTGCAGAAAGAAAAACGCTTGCAACTTGGCTATGGGGCATCTGCGGGTTCGAATGGGTATCTACCCATTCGAACAGAAATTGCCTATTGCAACTAGAAATCATATTCCTAAAAAACAAAAAATACCGTATTTTAAATAAAAAACGGTGTACTTTTATGCACCTACATTAAAATTCACGAACTAATTATACACAATACGTTTAATTACCTACATTAATGAAGAAGTGCACTAGACCACGATAAACCCATTTATTATATAAACACACGTAGCACTTCGTTTCATTATTTAAATATTTTTATTCAATAATGTTTTTGTGCTAGAACCTTCTGACGTTACAAGGATGATGAAACTAATCAATATACGATATCGAAGTTTAATATTGCATTAATTAAGTGAATATGTTCAAGATTCTGTTTGAATATGTACGGCTATTTGATATCGAAGTATATAATATTTAAGTTTGAACGAGTTTTAAATATTTCGGGATACTTTACAATTATTTTTCCGTCAAATATCTTTCTTAGACTACCAGGAATATTTAAAAAAATCAGTTAAGTTCTTACGTTGTCTGAATTTTTAACTAACAAAAGAATTATATGTTTATTTGTATTAATTTAAACATTGGATCCTTTTATTCTTATCATCATATGAAACTTTTAATCGTGGAATCGTCAACTTGACCGTAATTCGTGTGATGTAGCGAAGGTCTTGGCGGATGATAAGACTGGTGTTTCACAATAGCAGAATTATTTGCGGCGGAGCGGAGGGCCGAACGTTACCTTGAGATGCGCGCACAAACAACTGTAGCGAACGTGCTCCGCTGAAATATTACAGTCGAGCATACAAGTGATGTAAAGATACCATTTTAGATTTAGGTAGGTATTGTGAGAAACTATGCGAATGGGTCACCAGCTTTTTAGCAGGTAGAAGCATAAAGGTCGTAGTCGACGGTGAATGCTCTGACTATATACCTGTGAATGCTGGTGTCCCGCAAGGCTGTGTGCTATCATCGCCTACTCTGTTCCTCCTGCATATTAATGATATGCTGCAAACTAGCGGCATTCATTGCTATGCGGATGACACAGTACAGGCGATGCTCTCTACACCGGCCGCGCTAATATTTCTCGGGAAAACGTCATTGAGAGTCGTAACAAACTTTTGTCCCAAATTGAGACCTCTTTAGAAAAAGTCTCAGATTGGGGTAGACTCAATTTAGTCCACTTTAACCCCACAAAGACACAAATTTGCGCGTTCACCGCTAAAAAACTGCCGTGGGTCGTATGCCCTCGGTTTGAAGACACTCCCCTATCTGCCTCAGCCAACATTGGAATACTTGGTGTCGAGATATCGAGCGAAGTCCAGTTCCGTGGCCATTTGGACGATAAGGCCAAATTGGCCTCGAAGAAGCTTGGCGTGCTTAACAGATCGAGACAGTATTTAACTCCAGCCCACCGCTTTCTGCTTTATAAGGCGCAGGTTCGGCCATATATGGAATACTGTCCTCATCTTTGGGCGGGGCACCCCAGTACCAGCTCCTCCCTCTGGACCGCATTCAACGGAGAGCAACTCGAATCGTCGACTGCCAGGAATCTTCAATTCGGCTGGGCTCTTTGGTGCTGCGTAGAGATAGGGCTTCGCTTTGCATCTTCTACCGCATTTACTATGGGGAGTTCCTATTGTTCGGGCTGATTCCTGCCGCCTCTTTCCGCCATCGCCCTACGCGACAGCAGTTTCATCCCCATCACTTAGATAGCTGGCAGTCCACAACTGTGCGGTTCTCTAGGAACTTTCTGCCTCGCACAACTGTGGAATGAACTGTCGCCTGCGGTATTCCCGGACCAATACGACCTTCAAACCTTCAAGAAAAGAGCGTACTTCTTTTTAAAAGGCCGGCAACGCACTTGTGACGCCTCTGGTGTTGCAGGTGTCCATGGGCGGCGGTAATCACTTACCATCAGGTGATACGTCTGCTCGTTTGCCCCTTATGAAATAAAAAAAAAATACGAACGAAAATTGTACTCATTAATTTCGTGTATTCTTTAGTAGATTTTTTTGAAAGCTGAAGACGAAAAAAAATTGAATAGTAATTTAATTTGAAAAGAATAGGCGATGGTTTAGTTGCTGGTTTAGTTGTTTTAAATATAATGTGCTAAAATGTTACAGAAAACCACTGAAAGCATCGACAATATATTGTGTACGTGACAGACTTTATCGCGAAGGGCTTTCATCGGCGAATGTACCTACACGGTGCGCACACGCCGCGTAGGTATGTGTAAGTGGGTCAATGGCGGCGCGTGACGCTGACGCGGCCCTTTGCGAGCCGCAGGGCTCGCCTTGAACCGTCCCACTAATACCGGCAGCTTGACTCTATTAATTTGCGCTCGATTTTCTGCTAAAAATAAAAATAAATTGAAGTCTAGGCCACGACACAACAAAACATCCCAAATGTTTAATTGTTCCTCATGTGCTTTGCCGGAAAAGTACATTAAAGCTAGTCACTAAATAAGCAATTGCTAATTCTAAGCAATTCAAAAGCATTGCTTTTATCTAGCATACCCCTGATTTAAATGATGAATATGTGGGAGAGGCATATGTCCAGCAGTGTATCTGGACTGATGATGATGATGAGGAATTTATCCTTAAATACACATTTAATCGAATCTATTATTGTCATTTAAACATTATCTTTTTTTTAAAGAAATGTTTAGGTATTGCAAGATCAAAAAAGTAAATGCTTTATTTTCTCAACTACCCAAATACGAAAAAGGTAATAGTAAGGTATTTAAAGTACAATAAGTCTTATGTCATATTACGGAGTGGTTGTCGATGAATGAATTTTCCACAAATTGGTATGAGACCAATTCCATATGAGCCATTTTAATAATTGTATGTGCCTTATTAGTTTTACTTATAATTTGTAAATAATTATGTTGTTAATAATTATGTATAAAATTTATATTTTAACTGTAAAAGATAAATACTAATTCATCTCATAATATTATTCCACTAGTCGGTAACATTCAGTTAAAAATAAAAATTTAGGAGGAAGATCGCTCATATCTACAAGACACAAGGTTGAGCTCTGAATATAAAGTTCACGTGTAGTACAAAAAAAATAACATTCCATGAAATCATAAAAAGTAACTTACCATTCTGGTTTTTTGTGATACTGAATTTTACATTATATAAATCGACTGGAACATTTTCTACCAAATCCTGCATACTTTCTGAACGAATATATCTTCTCCATATCATTTGAATACCAAATAATGTTTAAAAGGACTCCATTTAAATTTTCCTGCAGCTAAATCGAGGCTGAGACCAGGAAATCATGTTTAAGTAGCTGATAGTCACGGATGGTGCGTCCATAATGAAGGTTCATTGAAACAAGTATGATTGCAGTACAGTAAAGTTAAGGGCAGTGGATTTATAATTATCATGCCGGTAATGCGGATAAGACAAGCACGCGCAAAGACGATTTGCATAAGGGCCGTTGTCAATGTTAACTCGTGAGCAATGAACAGAAGGTCTCAGCGACCTTCCGCCGCTAAAGCGAGGCCCTTTGATTTGCCATGACTCCACTTATCGCTGCGATAAATTATTGTGGAAATAGCTCGTATTTTTTTTGAATAAATATTTAAAAATCAATGCTCAGCTAAATAATGTGTTTTTTTATTATTAAACAGTTATGAGAATGTGCAGAAAGGAGATTATATCATGCCTAACATTTAAGTACGTAAAAATACAACACAAACTAAGAAATCACTTATCTTCAACTGATCATGAACAAAGCTATGAGAAATTATTGAAGAAATAATAATGGAAAATTTACAAAACTTTATTAATCCTCCTGCATCCATGAATGTAGAGTCATTGACTTGCTACGTCTATAGGTATATTCCTGAGACGGCGTGCGGTTTTAGTCGATTAGTCGATTCGAGTCCAATATGCCACCAGGAGGTGGTATCCGAGGGGATTTCCGCAAGGAAAAAAAAAAATGACTACTGCAACTACACGGTATATTAAAATGGAGTACTTAGATGCCAAGCTTTTCTCGGTTTTTTTTATTTAAAAATAAATTAACCCTATCTAGATCGATTCTTATCCTATCGATTTATCGCCCCCCTAATCGTTCAGAATCTAATACCGCCATTCCAGATCTTCTTTTGGCTAGCTCATATATGACGTCATTTTGTGCGTGAGTACTTTTAATGCATTAGGTACGTGATTGTTAAGCTTACATAACTCAGCCAATATTTGGCGACAGTCGATACGCTTTGAAGGAATAGTGTTGCTATGTAAGAATTGTACCTACTGATATTGATAGAACGATTTTCACAGCTATCTTACTAGATCTTCAGCATACGTGTTGTCTTGACTGAATTATTCCATGTTAAAATGTACGATAACACTTATCGTACGTGTTTTAATTGCAGTTAGAAACATATACTCTTTGAATCGAAAAATCTGGCTACTTCGTATCTTATAATGGCAAGAACTACGATCCCATTCACAATTTTACTTAAGTTTCCTAAATGATATCAGAATGTTTCATAGAATCAGCAGGTTCTTTTAGATCTGAAAGTTCTTAAGTCAGTTAATTCTCTACAAAAACTGCCTCGATGCCGCAGTGATAGCGTATGCGACTGCTGTGCTTGTGGTCTCGGGTTCGATTCCCGGGTCGGACCGGATCTGCAAACTGTTTGTTTCAGAATTTAGGTTTTTTCTATGTATAATATATATGTATTAACAAAAGAAATGTAAATATGTACTTATATCAGTTAGAGGAATAAAGTAAATTGAATTTAGAACATCGCTCGAGTGCACTAAGTTTGTGAATTCAAAACGTCATTAAACCTATATACTTCTAACTCCATGGTGCCGAATTAATCATACAATATTTTTTAATTTGTCAAAAACTCAGACTCGGAACCTTCATGGTGTAGTTTTTTTTTATTTGCTCTGCCCGCACCATTTTCTTCTTAAGTAACTATAGCAACTTAACTTTCAATTTTTCTTAATTTATCTATACATCCATACAAATAAATAAAATTGAAATATCTGTTTGTAATATTAAAATAACCGCTTTTTACTAAATGCATATGTATGTATACACGGTACATTTACTAAAATTTTTTTTTTATAATTTCTGTTACATTGTCTGTCTGTCAGTCGCTCTGTCTGTCTGTTTATTCCGGGTAATCTCTGGAACGGCTGGACTGATTTTTACGGGACTTTCACTGGCAGATAGCTGATAATCTAAGGAGTAACTTAGGTTACTTTTTTTAGACTAGCTCTGTCCCGCGGTGTTACTCGCGGTACGACAAAAACCGCGGGTAACACCGCGGGGTTGAGCGAGTACCTAAGTATTTTTGAAATAATTTAAAAATTTATCTGTAATACTTACCTATCATAATGTAGTACCTAATAAATAATAATACCTAAACTGAAATAAAAGTATCTTGTGATTGTTAATGATTTTTTTGCATTTAGTTGTTTCCTCGCTGAGGTGGAATGAAAAGTTACGTGTTGCACTCGAGTGCAAAGATTTTTCACCTCGTGCTCTTTAGATTCCCTCGCTGACGCTCAGGATTCTAATTTTTGCATCACTCGCTACGCTCGTGATTCAATTTTAGAATCCTTCGCTTGCTCGGTCATCGAATTGAGCACGCGGTTAAAAAGCAACTTTGCACTCTTGTATAACAAATAACTATTATTCATGTTAATTCCAACACAATTTCAAACTAAGAGAAAATATTTTTCCAATTTAAATCTGAATTGCAGAAATCTACTGTACATTTATCACTTTCTATTTCCTTCAAAGCAAATACCCTTTTGGATAGTAACCTATGTCCTGGATTTTCGGATCCATGTTTCATGTTATTCGCAACTGCAAGGCTGTATTATTCAAGCGTTACACGTGTCGCTCTCGGCGCAACGACCTCTTTCGAACACTTCCGATTCGCATGCACAACAACATAAAGTATTTTGAAAGTCGAAGGTGATCATTGTACGGAAACACGGAGCTGTGTTACCAGAATAATTAATTAATATTTTTTTACCATACCTTTACCATTCAGTCAAACTCAACGGTATATATAGCATATTGTTATCGTGTTTGCTTCTTTATTTTGTAAACCTACTACTAAGTATGTTTGTGTGTAATTTACTTTAAAAAATTCCTCTTCAATGGTGACTAACAGTACCCCACCAACTTAGCAACAGTACAGCAACATATTTATATGAAATACTTAGTAATAAATTATATCACTGATAAACATCAATAGCACAAAACACTATTTGCAAAACCGAATTCCATCCATTTGATTATACCTACATACAGACCAGCTTATCTACACTTCCAATGTTATTATTTCCTCATCAAAAATTAAATCTCAACCGTCATGATTGAATGTGTTTTTAGCCGACTTCTTTAAATTTGTTATACAATGGTGCACTGTGTAGGTAAATTAATTCTTCTTTAATGAATGGCCTATGATATAATAAAGCCGTTACTGTTCCTGGAGTAGATTAAAGGCTTTTAATAACCGACTTCCAAAAAGGAGGAGGTTCTATGTTCCACTGTATGTTTTTTTTTTTTTTTTTTTATGTATGTTACCCGATTACTCCGTCAATTGTGGACCGATTTTGAATTTTTTTTTGTATTCGAAAGAATATGCTCCCGAGGTGGTCCCATTGCCAGCATATCAGGATCTGATGATGGGATCCCAGGGAAACCGAAAGAAATCCTCATTTTTTATAGGCACATACTATGTTTTTCGTATATTTTCTGAAGTTGCACCGGTATTTGCGTCTGGTAGTCATCATTTTATGATGATGAGCTGATGATGTAAGGTACAACTCCTTAACGGTTAGGTGTTGGAGGATAAATCTTTAAATATCATATGTATATATGTTACCTTTAGTCGTATTCTTTCAAACTATTTAGGTGAGCTGATGATGGAAGGTGGAAGGTACAACTCCTCAACGTTTAGGAGTTGGAGGATAATTATTTCAATTTCATACGTATCTAAAGACCTTCAGTTGTATACTTTCAAGTTATTTAGGTGAGCTGGTGATAGAAGGTTAAACTCTTCAACAGTTAGGGATTAGAGGATGACTTTAATATTACACGTACGTATATCAACTTTCTACTTACCTACGATTGTTTGCACTAAAAACTGAAAAATAAAAACATTTTATAAAAAAAAACCGACTTCCAAAAAACATCCAACGAAAACTCTCTGCCAAAAAAAACACTTAAAAGCGTAAAATAAACTGGTTCTTCATAAATTGCCTATACCTAATTCTTTATTCATCTAAATAGTAGTATTATGATGTGTGCTAGGTACCTAAAATCTGTTTGAAGTCGGTGCCAAGTGACTATCGCTTACTTTTTTACGACTTTTGTAATTTTTCGTTTGTATTCTTTTTGGCTTAGCACCGACTTCATACAGATTTTAGGTACCTAGCACACATTATAATACTACTATTTAGATGAATAAAGAATTAGGTATAGGCAATTTATGAAGAACCAGTATTTTTTTACGCTTTTAAGTGTTTTTTTTTTGGCAGAGAGTTTTTACGAGAACATTTTGACAAGACATATATTGCAAATTAATTGTTTTAGGGTTCATCTTCAACTGGTGCTCGAAAATTTTTCTAGAAACTTCGAAAAGGTCTTTTAAAATTTGTATTTTTTTTTTCCTAATTTATATAACAATGTGCGATATTCTATTACATCCATTGTCATTAAATTCTATGGAAGGTTCGATCAAAATATAAACATTGTAGATGCCCTTCGTACGGTTTCGATCGTGCACTAAATTAAAATACCGTAATTGCACATACTACATTGTATTCAAGTGTCCACTAGAATACGTGTATATAAATGTAAAATTTTTGGTTTTATGCTACCCTTCCACCTAAGTACACAGACAAATCACAACAGATATCTAAACATACAAAGTAGTTAAAGGACTCGATACTCTCGATTTTCAGGGTTAGGTACCTCAAAAGGAAAAAAACGAAACCCTAATAGGATCACATTGTTGTACGTCTGTCTGTCAAAACCCTTTTTCTCAGGAACGCATAGAGGTATCAAGCTGAAATTCAAATCGAATACTCAGGTCTACTGTCCCTTGAAGCCGTCAAAAATCAATTTTCTAAGCCAACGCAATCAAAAGATACAGCCGTTTTTGCTGCAAATTTTCGACACTCTCAAGGGAATCAAAACCTACAGGGTATTTCCCGGGAACTCAGAATCTTGAAATTTGGTACGAAGCAACGTCTTATACAACAGATGAGTATAAATTTATAGTTACATTATATACTTAATTAATATACTTTTTTATGTACGCGGGGATTGCTTTTCGCACCATACCCTTGGTGGGGAGACGAAGGACTCCCGGAAGACCGCTCTACTCTCTACCCCGTGGCACGAACGCATCGGCGGAAACCGACAGAACGAATTTGGTCATAGACCATGGTGTCCAAGTCGGCCAGAATGTCGAAGGCTGGATATCGCGCCAGAACCGTCGCTGACTCGTATGAAATCGTGCGGTAGCCCCGTACGATCCGTGTGGCCACCAGCCGCTGCAGACTCCCTAGTTGACCCTTATAGCGAGAGGAACCCGCGAGATCTTTAGACCAGACGGGCGCCCCATAGAGGACTATGGATCGTACTACGCCCATATAGAGGCAAAGAACTCCTTCCTGTTGTCGTACTCGGGGGACTAATCGACCGAAATGCTTATATAAAATACTTACAGGTTTGTATGGAAGCCTCGGTGCGCGGGTCCAACTCGCGTTTGGCCGGTTTTTTCATTTTAAAAGACATGTTTGTATAGGTATACACATGCAAGTGTACATATTTCTGTTACGTTTAAAAAATCTTTCAATCTGGCAAGCCTTTACCTATTTAAGACAGTCGGTTTTACTCACGTGTGTATTTCAGAGATAATCAACTGGTTTCGACCAATATAGGCCTTTATAAGAATGTAAAGTGTCCTACCGAGACATGACGGTATCGGGCGTGACATAAACCTTTACCTAGTCGTAGATGATTGGTCTTCGCACTGGAAATCAAAAGTTTTTCTGAAATACAATATTTATCTTTGTATGTTTGATATAACTAATATTCTGATAGCAAACTTGCAACTTATTACTAAACTTTAGCCTTTATTTCTTACATCATAAAGTTTATATAGGTACGGCGTGTTAACATATATCTGAACTTACTAACGTCTGCGATATAAAAAAAATAACAAAAAATAAACCGACTTCAAGAACTGGACCAAATTGAAATGGGACTACACGGGAAGCACCGGCTTTCAATAACAAAAGAATCATGAAAATCGGTTCACCCAGTCAAAAGTGCCAAGGTAACAAACATAAAAAAGAATACAGTCGAATTAAGAACCTCCTCCTTTTTTTAAGTCGGATAAAAATTCGAACAATTAATTTAAAGTCAATACAGCGATTCTGTTACTACCGTCTCTCGTTCGAAAACACGACGGAAAGGTTTTATTGGTGTACATGCAAATCTAATTGTGGTGGCCCACTTTTGGCACCGGGAGTGTCCGCTACGCAGCTGTAGCCTGAACGTCACAATGGCATGGGTAAGCACCGGTTTGATTCAAACTGTCTCTATAACTCAAAAGTTAACATAATGTAATATTATCTACAGTTATTTAACTTTTTTTATATACGGCCCTGCCAAAATAACTCTACTCTGCCTGATGGAAAACATAAGCAGAATTCAAGAGTGGTGGTCACCATACTATTGCGAATGCAGTCAATGCAACAATGCAGCATGGTGACCCACACCATGGCGGCCTAGTGATGCCTCTCCATCATTGGGCCTAGACTCTCGCACTCACCAACGAAACACGACTGCACGAACGCTGTCATTTTACGTTGACCTTCTGTGCGAGGGTAGAAGCGCCCCGGTCCAGCCGGCCGTTCGTGCTGAAATGAGCGTGGCTCTACTACCTTGAAAAACTTCGTTGTAAAATAATAGTACCTATCTACCTATTTTCTTTGACTATCGCTTTCCTGAACAAAAAAAAAATCGTTGTGGAAACCCATACTGATTGTCAATCGTGACCCATGGAAAAGGAGGTTTTCCGTGTGTAAAGACCGCAAAAAATATGTCGGCCTTACTGTTACCATTTTTATGGCATAATGCTTCATTCAATTTAGAGATTACTAGAGATACTCAAACCAACCCGCACCTATTCAAATCAAATCAAAATCATTTATTCATCTAAGACACCAAGTGACACTTATGAACGTCAAATTGAAGCTATAGTTAAAAATCATAGATCGACACAAACAGAGGCCACAGCATGTGCTGTATTGTCGAGGTAAGTTAGGCGAAAACACCAAAATCTACTGCCTGCCTGTGTCGATCCATAACTTCCAGTTTCCAAAATGCGTAGAGCTCATGAGAAGAATACTGGCAAAGAAACTCATGGCTACTCTTTTTCAAAATCTGATTTTCAGGTACAATAGTGTTAGTATTACATGTAAGGTAAACAGTATGCAAGCTGTTGCCACCTGAAATTCCTTTTATTAAAAAGCTCCAAAATCTAATGCACAAACAAAAAAAAACACTCAGTGATAACGTTGAAGGTTTGAGTCTATTAAACATAGAACAAATTAGAAACAAGGTGCACATCCACTTACATTCAGTTGCAAAATGTACTGTTGAAAATAATTCGTGACTGGATTAAGAGGCTAGGGTTGCAGTTGAACGAACCAGAATAATAGTATTGTCTAAAGAATCGCTGAATAGGCCGACCAGTCACCCCAAGCAGCAGCCGTTCACGAGTATGACGCATGGACCAGCCATCATCTCCTTCGCCATATTGTTTATATTATTAGATTATTATTATTATTATTGTTATTATTAATTATTATTAATTATTATTAATTATTATTATTGTTTATATTACCATATTATTTAGCAAATATATACTGTGATGCAACAGTTAAAATACCTATATCTTTAAACATCTCTCGAAGAGAGACTCTAGCACCTAAATTGTACATTCTAAGTGGACAAGGTGGACAATTTAAAGTATAGATATTTTATACGAAATCCAAAAAAAAAACAAATACTTAAACAAGTTTACTTGTTATTCAATCTATATTTTTATAGCTCATCTGAGTTGGAACCTAACAATTCACAAAGTCACCAATCGGCAAACAACCCTGAGAATTGACCTCTAACTCACATTATTTTATAGGAAATAACTGTGCCAGCAGTTTAACAATCAAACTACATAAATGTACTAATCATACTTCAAGCCCGAACATTTATGTACCTACACACTTCGTCTACGCATTATCTTGCGATTCGAGGTTGGCAGATATAAAAAAAACAATGATGGTCATACCTAGGACAGTTTACAAAACTGTAAAGAACGGAATGTGTAATGTCCGTGAATGTTACTTCTAAATGGCAAAATTTCAAAAGATCACTTTGCAATGAAAATTTCGTCGCGACACCAATGTCGTAAGTAGGTACTTAAAATTCGCCTACACACGAATTCGGGTCGCTTAACTTTTAAAATACTTATACAACGGCCATTTGTTTTAACGAATTCTTAAATCGCTGAATATTTATCAGTAATTAATTTCTTGTCAATCGTCGAAAACGTTCTCACATTCCGTCATGGGCTGCTAAGGTCATTTGTCCTCAAGTTTATTGAGGTCTGCCAATGCTATGTGCGTGTAAGTTAACTGCACGGCGAAATAACGGGACCAAACCACATTGCCGACTTGAACTAGAACCAGTAGTTTCTGCAACGTGTTCGTTTAGTTGCCAACAACTGGTGTTGGGACGGAAAGTTTAAGAATCACTTACTCTATTTTTATAAATAATGGAAAAATATATACGAAATTTACCAAGTAGGTATTCACGGGGTCAATCTGATACCAAAAGTACATAAAATCCGTATATATCCTTATGGCATTAACTGCTACTGAGGCTGTTAATCCAACTAACCTAATGACCTAATGATTACCACGCAATAATTAATTGTTAAACAAATTACTTCTAATTTTATCGTTGTACCTACCTATGGCCATGTAATAACTATTCATGAAAGCACCATACTAGTTAAAATATCTCAATGAGCAAGCTTGCACTACCTAAGATTTGCCTACCAAATAGGGTATTTGCTTCCTACAGAATATGTTGCAACACAAATTGTTATTCTGTTGAACAACAATTTATAAAGAAAAAATAACACAAAATCCTTCATCACGTCAATTAAGGAAAATTCAAAGCAAACAACTATTTATCATCAAATTAATCAGCATTGCGGTCAACTGCTATACAGTTGAAGCCCTTCACACACATGCACGTATTACCTACATCCTATATCATGTTTATACAATACCTTATTTATGCTCACATACGTAAAACTAGCGCAGAAATACGACATAAACGATGTATTTGTATGCGTGGAACATGCACACATACGTTGACGCAGTCGAAGACTTTGTTTTGCTGTTGAGATTCGCGCGTGCAGTTGCGCAAGCGCTCGTTGGAGGCCATTGACTCGTACGTGGCGGCCATGTTGAGGCGAGGCGCGGGCGCGGTAGTGAAGCGCGAATCTAGCGACTTCTGTTCCGTACGATGTCGTAATCACGTGTTTACGCCTGAACGACGCCAAAACTGTCGCCTTTTGCTAGATAACATACCTACCATACCAGCTAGGACATCGCAGGAATTTAAAAATGTATCTTTGTCTTAGCAGGCAGCAGTTGGACTGTCCAAAAGAGTTACCTAAATACCTACCAGATATCTTATTCATAACTCTACCGTAAAAAATACCTTGACTAAAACTACGTAGGTACCTATTAGTCAATAGCAAATTTATTTTATGTTTTTGCAAAATCTGCTTGCTTATCTGTATTATTTGCCTAAAATATTAAAAATGTCTTATCAACCTTAAGAAAAAGATGCAGAGCCGATAGGTATTTATTCTCTGAAATAGGTGGATAAATGTTCACATTCTCAATATACCAATAACGATCACCCTGGGCTCTAATTGTTATTTAAATGCATGTCTTGACTAACAAAAAGCTATTATCATCAATTTACTAAAGTCAAAATGCGCCAAAACTCCAAAATTGTCGAAATTTCTACCGCCGGTAACAGTAACTCAAACATGTAATTTAATAATCTGTGTCGCATCGATTAAGCTGGTTTTCAAGGCGATTTGTAGCACAACTCTGAACAATCAATGATGTACTTTGGTACGAAAGGAAAAATTTGACCCAAATCGATATTTACATTATTGATTTGAGCGTTGGAAAAAGCGTAAATTGTTCGAACGAAGACAGTACTTATTTGACCGGGTGTACGTTGCGCAAGAATATTCGCGAACAGATAACGTAGTAGGTAGATATGTACAGCGATGCCCCTCCGTCCTCCGTCCTCGCAGAATCCGGTGTTGTACACACGTCTCGCTTACTCCCGCGTTGATACGTTATATCTGTCTCGTAACACTATGACATAGATACCAGGCGAGTTGCGAAACAGCGCGGATTATATAGCAGGTGGATTGTACCGTAAACGAGTTTAAGTAACTGCTTTCACGCGTCTTTCCATACGTAAACAGATAAACACTAAGCAATCTATTTTCGATATTTAAATTAACAGATACATAAATGTTATGTTCAATGCTGATTGCTGCCAACTCAACGTCTCAACTACTACAATCAACTAAAATCGAATACGCAGCATCCCACATTCACCTGTAGGTATCTATATAAATTGAAAACTTAAACCTAAGAAGGAGTGATTGTTATAATTCAAAGTAATGGTTTTCGCAAATGAGAATAACCCATTACAACCGAACAATTGTATAGAATCTATCTGAATTAGGTCATCTTGATTAAAAATATATTACCGATTCTTTATTCTATGCCTATTGTTACTACCAGGCGAACATAAGCTAAAACCGTTCGAAGTCTACATAGTTATGATAACAAGTAGGTAATCGTATCCGCGATAATCTTAACGCAAACGCTCATTAACTATTTGTCTTATCAGCTTAAAGAATTTAGCCTACCGCGAACCGGATTTGCAAAGCAAATTGCAAATAATGCTATCGGGGGCGGAGTCCGCGACATCCAATGCAAGGGCCTGCAAAACGCATGCGCCATGCTTAAAGTACTTTCTGTTTACAGTGGGCACCAGATGCGTGCGTTTTGATTCCCATTTATTCGTGGCGACACGCCACCGATAGCCGCCGATAAGATAAGAATAATCGATATTTTCGCGCGATTTGCCGCCCACAGCACGAAAGGTCACTCACGTTGCGAAATAATGTTTGGAATGGAATAGTTATGAACATTCGAAATGTTATTACGGATACTAAATTGCTACTATTTAGTGGTTCTTTGTGAGTCCAATGGGCTACAATGCTGTATGAATTATAAATTTATTAGGTAGGTATTTTATGTGAGTATTGTGATACGATCACATATCCACTAGGTAGTTGCAAAATTAACCATTTATCTAAAAGAAAGACAGGCGTATTAATTAACATGCAGAAACTTTAATAAATCCTATATTTATCTTATCATCTACAGATGCCTAATCGTATAAATCACAATAAAATAGAAGAACACAGAAGGACATCATCCGCGCATTACCTTTTAAAAAGTAATGGGTACTAAAGGTTTGTCAATGTTGACCAATCAATCTATAGTTCTTAAAGCCCTGTATAAAGAAAAGCACCACTGCACTTCTGAATCACGCCAAATGCGTGTCGGTGTGGAGGAATTGAACATTTTCTAAAAGTTTTCCACAACCAACTTTCCACATTAGGAATCTACAGACTAACCTATTGTATATCTTCGGCATAGTATCAAATTAACTAAACACCGTACTAACTTCTTGAGTTACTTAATCAATAACATTGAAAATAATGGACTGTATGGAGTGCAGTTTATTATTTACAGTGTACGATTATAAAGTATATAATGTATTTTTGTGTATTTATATTTGTATATGTATATATGTAATATTTATAGATAAAAAATAATAATTGCTAATTACAACTGTAACCTCGTTGTTCCTACTTTACTAGTTTTTTTGCACCCATTTAATTATTTCACTAGAGAATATAAAACAAAAGGAATTCATCCATCTAAATATGTAATTACCATAACTCTATAAAAAACCCTATCCTCCAATAACGTACGTCGTAGGGACAGGAAAATGCTGCGACAATTCAACAATTTCCTTTTAACCTAGTTTGCGGCACACAACATTAAATCACGTGACTTATCTTGCAAATGATTACCTACCAATTACCAGATAGAGAAAATTGATAAATAAAATTATGGTATACCTAATCATCAAAACCCTTTAATAGTTCCCTGCACATAGACCTCTCCTTAGAAAGGAAGCTTAGACCTACTGGCCAGACGGGTTTGTGTATGGATTGTTGAAGTGAAAACTTCTTTAGCAACGTTGTGCCAAAAAATTAGTTTGGGATGGGTAAAAAATGTTAAACTCGCGTCAGGACACGTGACCTGATCGTAAGACGACGGCACAGGGTGCTTGCGCGTATGTGCATGGTAACAGCTGATGGCTCGACTGTCTAATATGACATGACTGGGAATATGTTTATATTGAATAGCATTAACCTATATTTTTATAACAACACAATAAGCATTTTTTTTACTTCTTTGTGTAGCGCATTTTATTTAAAGAGCAAATAGGTTAATTTCAGTTGAGTTTAAACAACTGTTTGTTTATAATTCTGTCGGCAGTCCTCATGACAGCTTTGTGTTTTTTTTCCAAGTTTTCCTTCTATTTGCAGTGATGGTGTCCTGCGTTGTTTGCCCCCTTAGTCAGCTCTTACAACAACCACGGGATGGGTAGTGGTAGAGACACTCTTAATCCGTCACCACACGAATAAAATATGGTTTGATATCATTTAAGTAGGAGGGCAATCAATCACTTAATGGTGAATGACTACAGCCATTCATAATTATTCACCTGTAATTTAGAGTCACAATGATGTTGCGCTCTTTGAGGTACTCCCCAAACCATCACGATCAAAATGTCCTTCACGATCAGAGACAGGGTCGTTTGAGTCCCGGTAAACACACACACTTGGTGAAAATTACCAGACTTGCTTAAAACCGGATCTCAATTAAGGCGTGGCTCGTTCCTGTAGAGATGGAGTATGGATGTATCTCAGTTTAATTTTAATGTAAAGGAAATGATGATAAACGAATTGTATTAATTAAATCAGTAGCTACGTCTTCCAACATACTCTCCTGCAGTTTGGCAGTAGTAAAAAAGGCGTAAAATGGATACTAAAAAGCAATAAACATTTATTATTTCTTTTTTGCTTTTTAAATATCGGGTAGATACATATTTTTCGGCAACGCACATACTGTAATGACAGTTCGAAGTGATACATAGTAGGCAACAGTCTTCCTACGTATTTAGAGTACGCATTATATAAGTAACATATATCTAGAGGCAAAATTATTGAGGCGTAACAAATAATAGGTCCGCGAAGGATGACTCAGAAGCACCCATTAAATCAATAGAAATATGTAGTAAAGCCTAATGAATCACAATAACGATTACTTTCTTCTTGCTTGTATATTTATAAAAATGTTGAGGTTTAAGATTAAATCAGACTATAGGAATAAGTTGTATGACTTTCAGGAAAAAAACATCATGTTGGTAATGTAGGTTAGGTATGTTACAAAACAGATATCTGCTGCCTATTCCTACTAGGTACTGCTGAAAATATAAAAAAAAAACAATTTATATAAAAGAAAAAATAACTTGAGACTTCTCACTGCCAGTAAGAAAACTCAATAAAAGAGCAAAAGGATAAATTAAAGTAGTCCAAGATCGAGCCTTATATCATATGAAAGATATTTTATTAAAAAAACATGATTTTAGATAAAAAAATCGCAATCATTCAATACAGTTGTGTAAATCCTCCCGTAAAATATATTTGCTAAAGTCACAAGCACCTAACCGTTGTACAGTTTTCAGGTATTGTTTAAACTGATTCTAAAAATCTTGTTACTTAGATGTTCAGATCCTGTGACTTAAATTTCTAGAAGGCCTGACGGGCCTACATAAATTGGCTAAAAGTTGTAAAATGTTTGATCTGCAAATTTCCTAATACCACACACATTTTGTCTGATTCAGTCGATCGAAATGTCAGGTCGATCGGTAAAATATTGGATAATATTGGTTAACATAAAAAACTAGTGTCGCAGGGCGACAAATACTCATAAATAACGAATTAACTTATGATGTTGAAATACCCAAGAACCTATTATATATATAAATCTGCGTCTCTATTTAACACGTTCACTGCGTTATGAGGTCGAACAAGCCACATGCGAGACTTCTCGCAGGTGCGGCTGTCAAACTCGCGTTCTTTCATTCTGTGCGGGTGGCGACTATATTAACATTTCAATGACTACAATCGAGACAAATATATGAAATTGTTTCTTTTACGAAGCTTGGGGTCACGATGCAGTTATAACTATATGAGGTTTAATAGATCTCATACGCACTGAACTGAAATTAATTTCGTCTAGTGCGAAGAGAGGTCTAATCAGCCTCAAGAATTGCAGGCCTCATATAGGCAGCAAAGTAGGATGCGCGGACGGCGGTGCCGCCGCGCATCCTAGTTTAGTGTGAAAAGTTTCGATACGGAAAAGGTAAACATTTTGAAAAATATTCAAATTCGCGCCCCATCTACTGCAAAGTCAGAGAATGAGATCGATGGTGATTCTAAATTCGATATTTTACCCCCAGTAAGATATACCGGAAAATCTGTCACCAGACTAAACAAGACAACAAATTGTTCGTCTGCCCAAGTACTGATAAATAATATAGTGTCCTCTAAAATACAGGAGTACAAAATCCAAGCGTTTCATGTAACCCCATGTTGCCAGCACCAACTCAAAAATTCAAACCAGAGAATAACTGCAACCAATGCCAGGCGTCTTCCCCTGATTCTTTGAATATTTTTGGCGAAACAAGCAGGTGTTCATCTTTGAGTAATATTTCATATTCTAACTTGCTACCTTACGGGTAGCAAGTTAGAATATGAGCCAAGTGAAGCAAATATGTAAAAAAAATATAAAATCAACTACCTCAAAATTTGCTAAATGTCAAAATAAGAAAATGTCTTTATATATCCTTCTTTTTTGTGTCCAGTGTACGAAATCCTTTTGCTTTCCCTGTTGTATTTTCGTAACTGCGACTCTCTTTTATTCCCATCCCTAGTTGAGACACAAATCGAACTTTATATCAGTGCGATGTGAGGCAGAACAGATGTCATAAATATTTTTTTCTTTTACTCAATACTGAAATGTTATAACCGTGGGCGAACCCGGATTTCACTTTAACAATAATCTAAGTATATAATAGTAGAGTTTCAAGCAATATGGCCACATATAGGCTGTACTTAAGGTGTTTTTTGGAAACAACTTTTTGTGAGGTTTAAAAGGTCTCAAACGCACTGTAAAAAAGTTTAACTCTGCCTCGAAAAGACCTCAAACTCACTGGCTGAAATTCCATAATAAATGGCTCCGCAGTAAACGTGTTAAACTACTCTTTTTTCTGTAAGCTGTTTAGAGATAGTTTTTCCTTTTCACAACTTCACGTTAGTGTCGTGAAGTAGAACACAGTAATGAACACATGAAAACCCTGAAACACGAGAAAATTCATCCACACTTATGTTGACGCCGCGCGTGTTCGCAAACCTTCTCGTCATAAGTGTGGAGCAGCCATTATAAGAAACATAGGTTAATTATTTAAATATATCTCATGAATAAATAGGCATACATAAATCCAACATGTATGCACACTGCATAACAAAAAAGTAAGAATCTAAGTAGATAATAGTTAAGTAAACTGCGAACAATTTTCAAGTTAATAGAAGAACGCGAATCATGAATAACTAATAAGTGCAGTTAAAGCTTGCTTCAATGAACAATGGCGAAGTAGGGCCGGGCCGTTTTGCTTGTCTTAGAGACATTGATGTGATGCATTATATATCAGATAATCAGGGTAAATAGCGTGCTAGCGTGAACAGTTGGCAGTGTAATGAACATCTAACTTCAAATACCTAACTGTCACGAATTTTTAACACCTAATACCAACTTTATACAAAAAAAGCTTTTACGTTTTTAGGATTAGGATTTTGACTCGAAAAAGACACAATCACGAAATATTTTTTTCGTTTGTTCGTTTCGTCTACAACCTTTAATAGTCCACTGTTGGGCATAGACCTCTCATCATATATCAGAACAGAGGTTTTTGCCTACTATACTGTGTTAAAATAACTTAAAATAAGTATTGTTCGCTTAAAGTTAGTGATTTAAAATAACAAAAGTGATTTTCGAAAGGTACTTCACAAAAAATGACGGTCAAGAAAACAAATACATCTTTTTCGTTATAACAGTTGCATTGCGTATAAGTCAATCTGTTAGAACACAGGCCTCCGAAAATTCTCTCCACATTTGTCAATCCCTTCCTTCCTTCCTTCAACTCTTAAGATGATCTTCCCACCTTTGTATATACCTTCCTCTGTATTTTCTCTCCTTTTGGGTAATAATATGTAAATATGCAAATAAATACATAGTTTCAAATCCCACACATACGAAGTTGGGGCCACGTGCTGGTATCATAATGTTATCATTTATTATCGTTTGCCTGTGTCTGCCATCTACATACGAGTGGAATCAATCTGCTTATCAAACCTATACATACATAAATTCAAGTTTTGATTTGATAATTTGGTAAAACAAAAGTTACAAATAAAGATAGGTAGTTAATATATGTATCAATAATTTATTTGTTGAATATTTATGTTTGTGTAAATAATATATAAATACATTCAACTTTTGTATAGGTATGCGACCACACAGAGGCTGGTTGATATTTTCTTTTTTTACGTTACGGCTCTACGCATTTTGGAAACTGGAAGTTGTAGATCGACACAAACAGTAGATTTTGGTGTTTTATCTAATTTACCTTGACAATCCAGTACATGCTGTGGTGTCCGTTTGTGTCAATCTTTGATTTTTAACTGTAGCTACAATTTAACGTTCATAAATGTCTTAATTGAATTTAAATGATTTTGAATTTGAATACGTAGTGCTTATTTCGTAGAAATTTGAATTATGCTATTACGTTATTGCATTTTTGAACAGCGAACAAATGCGATTATGAAATATGCACTGAGAGTTCCGTATAAACTTGCAGATAAGTAATTCATCCATATTGGTACTCGATTCCTGTAGATTGTTGCTTGATTTTACCGAAACATAAATAGGTCAAAGAAAAGCGAAAGCACAAAGTCAATGGTCACTACAAACAATAAACTCAAGTAATAAGTTAATGATGATGAGGACCTCATGGATTAGTTGAATGGAAATGATTGAAATTGGTTAGAATTTCAAACTTAAGCGGCGTATATTCCCACTGCGATTTCTTAAAAGTTAGACTTTATAGAACTTCAAAAGTAAAAGCAAAAGTATTTGATGTTAATAAAAAAAATCGGCCAAGTGTGAGTCGGATTTGCACAGGAAGGGTTCCGTACCATTATTTATTTATACATTTCAAGCGTCTACCTGCCGTTGCCGTTATCAATATCGAGCAAAAAAGAGCAAAAAAAAAACACGTTAGTTGTATGGGAGCCCCCTCAAATATTTATTTTATTCTATTTTTTAATATTTTCTGTTATAGCGGCAACAGAAATACATAATCTCTGCAAATTTCGACTGTTTGACTATGACGGTTCATAAGATACAGCTTGGTGACAGACGTACGGGCAGACAGACAGCGAAGTCTTAGTACTAGGGTCTCAGTTTACCCTTTGGCTACGGAACCCTAAAAACAAATGTGATTCTAAGAACCGAGCCTTGACATACAAATAAACTGACTCTCGAGTAATAATTTAGCTATATTTCCCTTTTGAAAAGCGGATCCCTAAAAAGGTCGTGTTAAAATAGTACTTCTGAGTTGTAACGTAGTGAACAATGATAACTGTTAACCATCAGCGGCATTTTGTTGGCAGCCGTTGATAATTTCTGAGGTATCGAACATGCAATAAAGATATTAATTGAAACAATCTCTCAACTAAGTAGCACCTCTATAGGCGGTACACACTACAACGATTTATCGTAGCGATTTAACTGTGCAGTTCGTTTGTGCAGTTGTATCGTACGTGTGGACGGAAATTGGTTCAGATTTTTTGAGAAATTTCCGTCTACACTATCGATAAAACTGCACAAACGAACTGCACAGCAAAAAATCGCTACGAAAAATCGTTGTAGTGTGTACCGCCCATTAGTTGGCGATTTTACACTAAAATTCTAGCCTGAACAGTGTCAAGAATTTCTAGCGACTTTCATAAAATAAAATGTTAATTCCTAAACGTTTAAAAAAGCCTGCTCATTGACCTAACCTACTAATCACAAACAATTAAGCTAATTTTAATTTTATCAGATTCTGGTCTGAAGGTTTGCATTCACTTTCGCGATAGTGTACGCAATCTTCACTAAATTAAACTTCATCTAAAATAATATGTAACGAATAAGCAATAACGAATAAAATAGTACCTACTTATCCCATATATCGCGATGATAGATTACTACCTAACTGATTATGATTAGTAAGTATGGCGCGAAAGCCCAGGTGCAACCACAGAAGAACTACAAAACTTTAGAGCAATGCATAAAATTAGCTTTTAGCAACAAATATGTAAATAAAAGCTAATCAAATAACACATCAAAGAATATTTTTTCATTTCAATCTAACAACAGTCTATAGGGGGCTGATAAAACGTCAGGCCAATGATGATTAAAATTAAACATTTTAAATCATTTTCATCATGAACAACAGTCTTTAACAGTGTTAACAGTGTGTGCGTTATTTTAAGTGTACTAGTAAATAATCTTTTACAGAAATTAACTCAAACGTCATTTAAGTGACTTAAGCTGTAGATCTATCATTAGCGTCATCAAACGCATCCTTCAATCATTAGCGCTACCGAATAATTTACCATCCTCGACCGAAGTGAAGCCGTATTAATGATTAATGATCCCTTTTACTTAAGCTAACTAGGATTTGCAATATTTTTTGTTTACTCACAAACATATAATCGAGTGATTTATGAACTTCAAACCATTACATTTGACACGGCTTGTTGGAGAGGTGTCGAAGGAATCCGTCTGGCATATGTTTGAGTTTTGCTTTCGTTACATTTACTAAAATAACATTTTTTGTAACAGACACAGCAGTTTAAAAAAAATCTGCAACCTTGTTTTTTGGTAATTGAAAAAAATGTTTTTATGAATTATCGACATTTATGGTATAATGGCAATAGGTACTTTTGATAAACTAATTTTTTGAATGCTAAATTGGCAAATAAGTACGTTTACAGCTCACCATAGTCGGACTAACTATGTACCAATAAGGTTTTACAACATAGCGCTTCCGATATTCAGATTGTCTCATAAATTCAACATCATCATCTCAGCTGAGATACGTCCATTGCTGGACATAGGTCTCCCCAAGGCCCTCTAAAGCAACCGGTCTTGTACTCCCCTCATTAAAAATTCAAAAAATTCGAATAAGAGACGAGGTAATAAACTAGCTATTTGAATCGTTACATTTACACGGTGGACCATTCCAACACCCACTTATTTCAAAAGTATACAATTACACTGTTAGATGCTTTTAAATGCTACTGTTTGCTAAGAGCCTGCTCAAATTTCTCAGTCAATTTAAAAACTAAACTATTATACTTTATTTCTCTAAGTTCTTGTACAAGATCTTGATTCACAGAAAATTGATCTAACTTTAGACTATTAATCTTTACTAACTTTTTTTTTTATTTCAATGTGTTGTACTTTAAAAATTCAAACAAAGAATGCAATCCTGGTATGTCACTTATTATTGTTGTAATTTTTTTATTTTGTTTATATTTAATACCTTGTACAAAAACCGAATAATGTAAGTTCGATCATTATGGCATAATTGTTAAAATTGTTAAAGTAAGTCGCAGATACTTTACTAAATTACAAAACTTTTTATAAAAAAAAAACCGACTTCCAAAAACCATCCAACGAAAACTCCCTGCCAAAAACACTAAAAAGCTTAAAATAAATGGCTCTTCATAAATTGCCCTGTGCCGTTTCTTGTCTGTACCTAATCCTTTATTCATTTAAATAGTAGTATTATGTATTATATGTACTAGGTACCTAAAATCTGTTTGAAGTCGGCGCCAAGCCAAATGTAATAGTAGTTACCACACTCGCTATATTTCGAGACGACGTCGCTGACGTCGCGTCAGCCCGCGCGTGTTGCCCGCTTGGGTTGTTTTCTGCTACACGAGAAGCAGCTATCCAGCAGCGGCGAGTGCGGTACCTCCTATTACATTTTGGCTTGGCGCCGACTTCAAACAGATTTTATGTACCTAGTACACATAATACATAATACTACTATTTAAATGAATAAAGAATTAGGTATAGACAAGAATTGGCACATAGCAATTTATGAAGAGCCAGTTTATTTTACGCTTTTTAGTGTTTTTGGCAGGGAGTCTTCGTTGGATGGTTTTTGGAAGCCCTTTTTTTTATAAATAGTTTTTATTTTTCCATTTTTAGTGCAAACAATCGTAGGTTGTCAGTAAGTTGAACTATTTCATATAATTTCTGCTGATGCGAATAACTAAAGTGGTTTGAACACGTATTAAAACTGAGTATGCTCAAATTATGTTGAGATGCAAGATTTCTGTTACCGAGAACGTGGTCTACGGGGCAACAGGAATATTGTTCAAGCTTAAATGTTGTGATGAAATAGAAGCAGACGAGTTACTTAAAGCAAAATACATTTAGGGGTTAGTCATCATAGCGCCTGTGTCATCAGCTCACCTAAATATCTTAAAAGTATACAACTAAAGGTCTATAGATACGTATGAAATTGAAAGAATTATCCTCCAACTCCTAACCGTTGAGGAGTCGTACCTTCCATCATCAGCTCACCAAAATAACTTGAAAGAATAGGACTAAAGGTAACATACATACATATGACATTTAAAGATTTATCCTCCAACTCCTAACCGTTAAGGAGTTGTACCTTTGATCCTCAGCTCATCATCATTAAATGATGACTACCAGACGCAAATATCGGAGTAGCTTCAGAAAATATACGAAAAACATAGTACGTGCCTGAAAAAAATAAGGGTTCCCCTCGATTTCTCTAGGATGCCATCATCAGATCCTAGTTTCCTTGTCAAGGTACCGCCGTCGGGACATCTCCTTTCCAACAAAAGAAGAATTATCCAAATCGGTTCATAAACGACGGAGTTATCCCGCGAACATACATAAAAAAAACGGTCGAATTGATAAACCTCCTCCTTTTTTTGAAGTCGGTTAAAAAGAAAAAGAGAACTTTTTCTTTTTATTGCATTTTTTTTATTTTCATCTTATTTTTTAAATGTTAAGTAGAACAAAAACTGTTTATAACTGTTGGGATTCTTTTATCTCGACGTCTTATATTTATGAAATGTCCTATCGCACATAAAAAAAAATATAATCTAAACCCCCAATTAAACCCGTAGTATAAAAAAATGGGTGACAAGTAATGTTTAAAAGTAATCGCCTCCGATCTTGCGTGACCGAATGCACGAAAATTTCCAACGCATTTCCTTAAGAATTACAAACTAATGCATACCTAATTAAATGGATGAAGAAATAAACAGGTGACCGGCTGCTAATTTAATTAATTCAGTGGTTCTCGAAGATATGTTTGCTCTTTAACTTTAATGATTCAAGTTGATTTCCAAGTGCACCTGTCCGGCTTGAGCTTAGTGTTATTATATTATTACTAATAGCTATTAATTAATATTGTGTAAATTTTAAAAACGTCGTATGTCAAGAGTCATTTGCTATGAGGAGACGGGTCACCTGAACGTATTTGACCACCGCCTCCCCTGGACACCTGCAACTCAAGACTCGACGACAGGATTTCAGTCTGTACTTTAGTATCAGGAGATATTGGGCCTCCAGTAAACTTACACCCTTGAAGAAAATCCACAAAGGATTTTTTTAACACAACTCTCGCAGCAGGAATAAATCTTGTCTCGGGGCTTTACACACATACATGAAACGGACACAAAAACACCCAGACTCAGAACAACAATGAATGAACCTATGACACTCAAAGGAGTAGAAAATAGCGTAGCGAGCGCTTAAACCACTACGATATCCGTGCTAGGTTTATCCCGGTTTTTTGTCCAGATACAACCGCATACAACCAAATCGCATTCCGGTCAAGATATACCCGTAGTGCTCTCCCACTACTAGTTTAAATCAATTTATTTCATTGATAATTAATTTAAAGTATTTCTTACACTTTTTTCTAAGCTAATTTGGTGTTTAAGACGTAGTAAAACAAATTTCCTTTAGTAAATCGTCTTGTTATATTGCACTCATAAGCTTAATATTAATTCAGAACCCGTTCAAGGTGTAAAAACATCGTAAAATGAAACTTCTTACTTTTAACTACGGCGGGGATTACCTCTACCGACTCCATGTGTTACCGATAAAAATCACAATCATTAATAAACTCGTGAAATTTTTAAACAAAACATGCTTAGCTTTGGCCATTATAACAAAAATTTAACAACTTGTGGCAGATAATTGTACTTTAATACTCGTAAATCAAATAAATATTATGAAAAATTTAAAAGAATGTCTTTGAAGTTCAAAGTAGTTTATGGATTAGAGTAATTATACATATCTTTACGTTAAGTTGGTTTGTGTACGTTTTCAAATCTCAAAAACTTCTACACTGGTTGAGCTAAATTTCGACACAACCTTCTTCAATTGTTTTTATTATCTATTTTTTGCGTCCCATCATTGCAACCACAAATGACACAGCAAACAATGACAGGCAACAAACCCTGCCTTGCCTGCCTGCCATGCCTAGGTGCACCTATAAACATGCCAGAACGCAATTGATTGATGCTAAACTTTATTAATCATAAATTGTAAAAACGCAAAAACAACCTACTGTATGTTATATTAAACTTAAATGCTAGATAGGTTAGGGTGCTAGAATCTGATTAAAACTTGTCAGAATTACCTACTACATAAAATTAAACGGTGACAGTTAACAGTTAATACTATTTGTTTATTCTGTAATTAGGTATGAGTACGTAGAAAATATTATATGTAGGTAGTTTGTTACGCAAATTAATATTTTAACGTAATAATCGTAATAAGTTATTCAATCTTTGATTTTATAGCATTATAAATTGCCTATACCTTTTTTATGTATTAGAGTCTGTTAATGATTGTGAAGTATAATGGTGTATATAAACAAATTAATTTTAAATACTTACTGAAACACTTTTGACAAAAGAAAAGATGTCTAGTCCGCTTACTGAAGAAGTTACTTTGTAAAAGCTGTATTATTACGGTAATATTGGCACTTACACAAAAGTATATATGCAACATTACATACATGTCTATACTGTAGATAAATGCCTTTAATTATTGATTCGTGTTTAAGTTTTTCGTCATTAAATTCTGTTGACCTAGCTACCTGAAATAGGAAACTACGCATTGCTAATTTTTAACGACCATTTATGGTGCATGCTTATTGTAGGTAGTTGTATTTTTCTCCAATAAGAATATTATTGCTTGACAGATATCACGTTACTCGTATGAATGACTTTATCACAATAGCTCAATATCTACCTGCTGACCGGATTCTGACCTCTGCTAGTGTTTATTTTTTAACTTTTTTCGTAAATCACACACGAGTTGGAGGGAAATCTCGCTGCTGTTGCATCCAATACATCGCGAGTTTTTATCGCTTTTTTTACTCGTCTGAATACGAACTGTCAGGTTGACAGAGACGAACTGGGTCGCATGACATTGCTACATTCAACATACTCAAACCCTTACTTCATTCGGATTTTCAAAAAATACACAAACAACAGTTATGTACGTTAATCCTTGAATTTTTAATTGGCATAATTTAATCGCACGGCAAATCATAAGTTTAGACAAAGCACCTACCAGTATGGTATAAAACATGTAAAAATTTTGTCGCTAGCGTTAATTAAACCGTAGGTATTATAATTTGAGTGGTATCGCGATCACGAATCCGCCCCGCGGTTCTGTTGAGTTATTTTATAGTGGTTTTTTGTGCGGTGGCGGGCGATTGCGCTCTGCCACCCTCGGGCTTCGCGCAAAAAACCCTCTGCTTCACAAATACTTAGAATGTTGTTTTGGAGGAGAGTGGAGAGCGGGCGGCAGGGCCCGAGGGGCGCGCGGAGATCGCTATCGCACGCACCCAATGCACGCACTATCCTAAAGCTAGCCACTTAATTGTTATGTATGACGCGAAGCCTAAATAAAATTTCGCCCTCACTTTACTTTTTGGACAAGTAATAGAAAGTTTTCAGGAAAACGTTCATAAATCGCCGGGTTTAGAGTAATCATGATGAACATTCAAGGCTTGATTTATTCTTTAAACTTTCGCTACTTGTTACTATGTATTAATATCAGTAAATGGGTAAACTGAATGTTTTTAATATTACATTTTTTTCGCAACTAGATTTAATGAGCTCAAATTTTCATCCTTGTTTCCATTTCTCATACGCATACTTTATGTGAAAATACCTTTGCCGTCTTACAGAACATTAGCGAACAAAATATCTAAATTTGTGAAAACCAAGGAATATATCTGCAAAACATACTCTAAATTATCAATGAAATAATGAATAGGTATACGAGATAAGCTGTCATTGCTGTTTCTTCCAAGATAAAGTTTTTTCTTTTAAAAATTCAGTAGCGGGTTCATTAGTATCTCCTACTTTTTTTTAAAATCAATATAATTAATATATTATATTGATTTGAAAAAAAAGGAGGAAATACTCCTTTTTTTTCAAACCAATATAATCTAAGTAACTCAATGTCTGATTATTACGTCAGCGTTGATCATTATTGGTATCTCAGTTCGATAATCACAAGCTCCTAGCAATAACACAGGTCTAATAAAATAAATTCACATAAACATATACATGCAACCAAGCAGGCACCAGACGACACGACAGGTGGTTTCATAGCAACCTGTTCTCTTACCAAAATGACAGCAAAAACTCTCACTAACCCTTTAAATATGTTATAGAAGACTGTTACTGGCTGGCTCACTTATGTAATTTTAATGTAAAAGTGCATTGCATTGCAAAGTAAATAGGTTTTTTTCATAAATCAAAGATTAAAGTTGATCAACTTCCTTAAAACTGGGATTACGAACGTCAATTTAGAAAATTTGAGTTATTTGTAGCATTATATTTAGATTCTACATGTATAAGTTAGTATAAATTTAGAAAC
Organism: Diaphora mendica; assembly: GCA_949125395.1. NCBI lineage: Eukaryota > Metazoa > Arthropoda > Insecta > Lepidoptera > Erebidae > Diaphora > Diaphora mendica. The sequence goes on along the minus strand of OX421310.1, from coordinate 32,775,136 downwards.
GGTTATGTTTATGTACTTGTTTGTTTAATAATCGAATATGATTTCTACAAATGTGCTACACAGGTTGCTACGGAATTTCTAGAGCTTGTAGGCGATTTTGCAAGTGATTGTAAAAGTCATAACATTTACAACTTTAGCTTTTTTTATCAGTGTAGTTGTCAAGTAGGTACTTCGTTACCGTAAACAAAACCTAGGCGCTATTATAATACCTATAGAGATTTGTGTTCCCTTTTATACCTTCGTTCTTCTGCTGTTTTCCCTTCTCTATCGACCTTATAGTAATAGGAAAAACAACAGTTTTAGTGATTTCTAAATGCAATATTCTCTAAGATAAATGTATTTACCTGTCAGGGCAGTATCAAATGGAGCAGATATCGGCCGTACTCTAACTCCTACATTACGAATATTCTTTACCAAAAGATCTGAATGTCTAAATTATACAAAGAAATCTGATAAATCTGTCTACATTGGTAAAACTATCGTACAAAGATTTAAGATTTTAATTCTCCTATATTCTTAGGAATGTAATTATTACAGTTAGGATTAATAAAAAAAAGGAACTTTATCTACCGGAAATATGAAGGTCATTAAAAATACGGATGTGTCCCCCTTGGGCACTTATGTCCCCTACATAATCGTGGATTATTAATATATTAGTTTGATTAAAAACTTTAACCGTGCGTCCGTTAGCCATTTGCAACATTTTTTTCGTGCGTACATTTTTCTCCTTGACATTTTTAATGTTGTTTAGGGTAACTGCACAAAAATGCGTATTTGTGGCGTGTGCGTGAGGGGTAGGGGGGAGCTCATTAAGGTAAAAAGCCGAGTGCAAACGGCTTCTAATGGCGAATTACACGAAGGGGAGCAATAGCCGATGACTTTTCGACCGGCAACTTACACTTTTTGGTAACTTTGCTACGATAGCTGGAATACATGCACGCTTGACTATGTTACACTTTTACTAACTATTTAGATGTACATATACTATATTATGGTGCAACCTGCAAATAATATTAACTTATGTTTTACCTTTCACAGTATTTAAGGGGGAAATAATGTTCCAGTTAAATTTCTACTCAACACGCAACTTAATTTCTTGCGATTTCTCTGAATTCGTAAAAGTATTTGTGGTGGGGTGAGTGTTTGCTGATAATCAACTTCCTCTCAGAGCCTCGATTTAATCTTCACCAACGTCTACGAAGAAGATTATTACTAATTCAAGTTTGTTTAACTTGGATAAGTAATACCAAGTACCTTAGTAGTTGGATTTTTTCCGTAAAGTCAAATGTGATATTGTAGTAGACTGTTATATTGATTATTGTCATAAAGATTTATTCTCTTTTATCTAAAAACACTGAAAACTACTTATTTGCGTGACCTTATGACACTGAGATAAGGAACACTAGTACTTTTACTATTGTCATTAATAGCTGCAACGACAGCACAATGTGCAAAGCGTTGATCGCCAGACAGCAACAAGCCGGGGTGCAGCGACTAGACAGGAGTGGCAGCGGAACGAAGTGAGGTGTGGGAGGCGGAGGGCTATCAGCATTTCGGCGCGTCCGCGCTCCTCTCGTCCCGTCCCCCGGTACCCGCACCGCGCCGAATTCGCCCTGCACCTCACTACCCGCGACGTTCCCCTCCAACCCGGGCCTAACCTTGAAAATAGTTTTTACCGACTAGAGGGTATTCACCCCAAACCCAAATTCCGAGGTCCGTTGCACACTAGTCACGTCCTCGTCGCATCACTTATTTTCTAATAGGAAAGAGTTTGTATTTTTACGAATCGCGTAGTGTGGAGCAGGCCGCTTGCAGTGAGTTTACGCGGACCGCGACAGGCAAAGGATATTTGACTATGTAGTTTTTTAGGCAAGTCGTGAGCTGAGCGGTCGCTGTCGGGATTTGTTTGTGGTTCTTTGTACCTTAAATTTCGTCTGAGGAATTTTGATGCGATCAAAATAGCCAATCATATTGTAAAGATGACATTGAATAACACTCCCCTGTATCGTCTGGAAATGTTGCATACTAGCTTAGAGGTATAGAATATGTAGGTTGTAGTCAACAATACCGTATATGGCGCGATGAGTTGATATACCTACTATTTATTTACCATAAATGTACTAAATTCATTTTATCTTTCAGCAACTAGACATGAATAAATTTTAAAACTTAGGTCCTAAAATTGCAAATGCAAATATGCAAATATGCAATACATGCAATACATGCAGTCATATGAGTCAGGACCACGATAGGACAATATAGTGCTATACTTAGGTATTATAATTTTAAAAATCTTAAGTCAGTTAGCTAATAAGTAGACATACGTATATTATAGTAACTTCTGTTTTGTAAACAATAAAGAATAATTATAGGCATGTATGTACATATTTATGTAAATATGTATGTATTATCACTAGGATTTGATTTTTTCTTTCCTCATTGCATTTTTAAACGGTTTTATTTAGCTTTTACCAAATTAGGTAAGTACGTTGGGATACGGTTACGGTTTTAAGTCTACTTCAATTACTACAACACGGCTGAACATCGATTTTATTATTTTCTGAAACATTATTTATATTTTACATATTTATTAACTGAAAACAAAAAAAAATGGCATCTGTAAAGTTAATTCAACCACTACAGGCAGTGCTTCGAAAACCGGTCATCGCGCAACGTTCCGCTAAAAAGCATAGCCAAGAAAGCGGAGGGTCAGTATTTACCTGCATTACAGTGAGAGGTAAAAAAACCTGATCAGCTTACATGTATGCGGGACTGCGAGGAAGGGTAGTCGGCCAAAAGGGCAAAAAAGTATGAGTATAAAACAACGAGTTTGCCGCCTACGTGAGCGCGCGATGGAACCGCGAGCGGCACCGCCCTCCTCCTAGCCTCATTATAAAATGCAAGCCATACTTGTGCAGCTCAGATAATGTAACACGCCTTACTTGGGGGATTTAATATGTCTATTATTCAATTCTAAATAGGTGTGCTCGAACTGATTCTCTATTGTGAAAATATTTGGGTTGATATACGGGTACGCTAAAAAAGTCAACTTTACCTTTACTTAATCTTTAAATCTACCAAAAATTATAGATAAGCGCAAAAACTGATAAGCTACCTCAGAATGGCTCTATATCTTAGTTAGCGTAATTTAACTTTGTTTTTAGGCAAAAATAAATTAGAAAGCTTCCTGTAAATGCTCGAAAAACTTAAAATACTTTAATTTGTCAGAAATTTAAACAACCTTAAACGAGTTAGGGTTGCCATTTTACAATAATACTTACAGTACTTTAAGTTTTAACGTTCATAAATGTCAATAAGTGTCATGAATCAATGATTTTGAATTTGATTAAGAACCTATTTATTTTTATGCTTAGAATGAAAACTCGATATGAATTGCGCACACGTAACAGGTTGGCCTCGCTCACCAATATGTAAAAATATAAAAGTCGTATCGAAACGATTAACAACAAAATGGCTATCGGATGTGAGGTTTAATTACAAGTGAATACAATACAGCTGTACCTATACAATATTGACAATACAATAGTGTACCTAATATGCACGTGCATTTAGCGTACTCGAATAACGCCCTCTAAACAATTTATAGCCTGGTAAAGAATCTATTATTTACAAAGAGATGATAATTACTTTGCGGGTTGTGCTTTTATTCTTTCTGTGGCTTGTTTTGCCTAAACAGTTTTTAATGAATGGTAGAAAGAAATATAATTCTAATAAAATCAAGGATTGCGACAGTAGATAAATGTCGTATCGGTGTGCTACTCACTTTAATATTGTAGTGTCCAAAAGGATGGTCTTAGGCGTAGCATATTAGAAGCCTCTTGTTAATTCAATCATTTTTGCTAAGTTTTTTTATGGCGACATAGATAAAGAACATGTAGGTCATATTATATCCTACACTCATTGTCCTTTAAATTTGATTAATTAAATAGTCATTGGTCTCTGATATATTTTTTATTTTAGTTTGTTAGGGAAACAAACAGATACATAATAGAAACCAATAACATACAAGTAATTTACACATAATCCAAAACAGTTTTCACAAATTAATTTTACATTTAGCGCCAAACCAAAAAAAAACAAGTTAAAATATTGTTTCAAAATACAATTTTGAGTTCTGCAAATAAGATAAACTATACAAAACAAAACAAATGAAATTTTTGATTTTTAACCGACTTCCAAAAGGAGGAGGTTCTCAATTTGATTGGTATTTTTTTTTAAGTTAGTCTTTTTTACTTAATAATATATTCTATCTATCCTCTCTCTCCGCAACGCAAGTCCTTGAATTACAATTAGAACTATATGTTTACAAGCACCTAAGACAAAATTGCTACATAACCTAGTACTTATAGTGTTTTTAACAGACAATAATGTTGGCGTTAATCCATACTAACATTATAAATTCGAAAGTAACTCTATCTGTCCCTCTGTCTGTTACGCTTTCACGGCAAAACCGCTGCACCGATTTCAATGAAAATTGGCAAGGAGATACTTTGATTCTTGAGGAAGGACATACGCTACTCTCTACCGCGATAACCGACTTACACACGGGCGAAGGCCACAGACAAAAGCTAGTAAAAAATAAAACCCATTATTAAAAGATGTAAAAACTAAGAAAGAAATTAAGACACTCCAAGTATCTACAATGACCACTATTGCAATCCGTTAACAGTGACGTCATTACACAATATTGATAAACTATCAAACAGTAAAGCTTCAAACATCAGAAGCTACCGCACCGGTCAGTCTTCGTTCTTTCATCAAAACATTTCAGTCATGACTCGTCAATTAACGAAGCTACCCCAACCGAACTGCACATTTTGATTGGTGGGCAGCTGTCCGTGGCGGCGAAAAAACTGCTTTCTAACTATCTACCGTGTTTCTATGTCTCGTGTGCAGTGTGCACCCGCCTTACTTGAGATTATAATCGTAGTCAAAACCATACTTCCGTGTATAAAATATACGTTAGGACAAATAGTATAGAATAGTAGTAGGAACGAAACTACTTGAGACGCGTATGACATCATTTAGATATGAATGAAAACTTAGGTACATACGATACTTAAAACGAAACTGCATCTAATCAGAATAACTATCACTTACAGTACAAGTTAGAAGTGCGACAATTATTACGCAACCAGTAGTCTCTGTTTCTACCATAATCATTTTTAACCGACTTCCAAAAAGGAGGAGGTTCTATGTTCCACTGTATGTATTTTTTTAATTTATTTTTTATGTATGTTACCCGATTACTCCGTCAGTTGTGGACCGATTAAAAAAAAAAATTTTGTATTCGAAAGGGTATGCTTCCGAGGTGGTCCCATTGCCAGCATATCAGGATCTGATGATGGGATCCCAGGGAAATCGAGGGAAACTCTCATTTTTTATAGGCACATACTATGTTTATCGTATATTTTCTGAAGTTACACCCGTATTTGCGTCTGGTAGTCATCATTTTATGATGATGAGCTGATGATGTAAGGTACAACTCCTTAACGGTTAGGAGTTGGAGGATAAATCTTTAAATATCAGATGTATATATGTTATCTTTAGTCGTATTCTTTCAAATTATTTAGGTAAGCTGATGATGGAAGGTGGAAGGTACAACTCCTCAACGGTTAGGAGTTGGAGGATAATTCTTTCAATTTCATACGTATCTAAAGACCTTCAAACAGATTCTAGGTACCTAGCACACATTATAATACTACTATTTAAATGAATAAAGAATTAGGTATAGGCAATTTATGAAGAACCAGTTTATTTTACGCTTTTAAGTGTTTTTCTGGCAGAGAGTTTTCGTTGGATGTTTTTTGGAAGTCGATTTTTGAATCTCTAGACTTATTGCTCACCAAAAGCTTAGTAGGTACCTAGTAGCTGTCTTTGATGTAGGGGTGAAACTCTAATAAAAACAACAGTAACCCATATGAGTGTTAAGCTTGCTAGTGTTGCTTTAAATAAAAAATACTGACATATTAATAATCTAAGATAGCAAGTATATACTATTATGTTACCAAAACAAATAATATTTCCTTCTACTGACGAATAATGACAGATACATAATGACAAAATAATACTAATAATGACAGATTGTTGACAGTTTTAAAAGTTTTTACAGTATTCTTAATAAAAAGAATTTTAGTAATATGCGACTAGTGCAAGGGAATTTCTAAAATAACTTGATTTAAATGCATCATTTCACGATTGTCTCAGAATGATGCATTATGATATTGTCACACAATACTTGGGCTTTCGACGTGCAAATTACTGAAAATTGCAAATACAATATAGCTAAAACTTTACCTACATAAAGACATACTAATATGTCTCAGAATGCAATATCGTAAGTAAATGTTCACTAGCTACAATTATGTTTTAGATAAAAGCTGCGAGTCGTCGGCATCGCCGCAGCGAAGCTTGAGATAAGGAACTGTTTACATTGCTTGAGTCAATGTCCTCCTCCTGTGTACTCACTAGGAAAACCTTGGAGTTGTCTCTTCCGCCTTTATACAGAACGGCCTCTTGAGGGCGTTGATCTAATCATTGCCATTGCATGTACATAAATAAATACGCAATTACCATTATAATTACAGACGTTTACATTACTACGGCACTACTTTGTCATTAACAATGCGATTATGTGCGTAAATGAATCTGAACGTATTCAAATCCATTCTTCATAATTAATTAATTTATATGTAAACATTTAAACTATTGTCCTACTTACGATTTACAAATACGGTATGAAAAAATACTTAATTCTTAAAAACAGAAATGACAACATTCAGAGTACGAATTTAAAACTGCTATCCGATCCGTGGTGTGGTGAAATAAGTAGGATATAGTTATAATTTCAATTCCAAACCAATTTTTATCGAACAATAAAACCCTGTTCCCTAGTCTTAAGAACGACGCAGTGGTCACTCTTTCTGCGAAGCTGTTATGCTCAAGAAAGAGACCGCTGAACGGGATCGGAAGAGGGCCGATCCTGAGCGAAGAAGGCGTTAGCGATAAGAACGTTAGGTGATAAGAACTGTCGACGGGACCACGGGGAACTTTGGTGGCAGATTGATTGCTGTGGTCGGGATAGCAGAATAATTTTGCAATTAGCGCACCACGTTGGGATTGAGGGTGGAAAAAAAATTCCCCTAAACAGAGCCCTGATAAGGCATGGCGTCGATTCGAGGAGGACCTGAAATAACATGGTCCAGGTCCTACCAGAGTAGAGCGCCAGAGGCTGGTCGTCAGGTTGTTTTTTAGTGGAAACATCACATACTCCTTTCTCCTGTGCCCAAGGAGCTGGAGATTCGAAGGGATTTTTCTCCCCGCTTACAAAAAAAGAGGTCTTAAGAACGGGATTCTCATTGTAAACTAATCTTAATGAATCTCTAACTAAAAACAAAAAAAAACAAAAATTGAAACATAAGTCGACTCCAACGTAGAGCACTGTCTATGCTCCCACTCGCCCCTAACGACGGGCTCGTAAATAAATTGAGCCTGCATTAGTGGCAATTGTTCGCTATTGCCGCCGCCCGACGCTGCGCCGAATGCACCTTAGTACCATGTACACGTCACTAGAAATTATGGGCCGAACTTTAGCTTGTACACATCATTTTTATGAAACATTAACCAAACATTTGTAGCAAATCATGACTTTACATTGATAAAGAGGTATATTATGGTTAGTTGATCTTTTTAAGCTTACTTAGATTGGTATTTTAAGCCATTTAAGGGAGTAACTCGAGTAGTTTCGAGGTAAAATGGTAGCCATTGTTTAAAAAAATATATTTTATCACAAACTTTATGTGTCGGGTTGATAAAGATAGAACATTAGTAGGTACCTATTTTTTTGGAATTTACGTTCCGTACCTCTCACTTTCTTAGTTCTTATAAAAAAATGTTTAATTTACCTTTAGATTTTAAAATATGCAGTTCTAAGTTTAATTGCATAATGGCTAAATTCCTTTGTGTTCTTTATGTACCTGTCGTCTTTAAAATATAAATTTTAAAAAAACAAGAATCTTATTAGTCTAGCATACACGACAATTTGCTAACTTGGAAAACGACCCCACTTTTACTTTTATGAAACAACACAAAACAAAATCATTGTAAATACATAAAATACACAAGTATACAGCGCTAATCTTTAATTTTACACTTGTCAAAATAGAAAAGAGTGATGGCTTGTTAAAAAGTAGTTGTATTTTTAAAAAGAACATTATAAACGACAAAAGATTCTTCGAAGAAATATATTTGCATAAAACAGCGTGTCATTCTGAAACTACACACAGTAGACCTATTTACTTGGTAGGCTACGTTTACAGACAAAGATATTATTATCAATTGTATGTTGCCACATTCCTTACATTTTAATTCATAGTTCCCTTTATATGATAACGCTTTAGTATACTTCTAGTCTACTCACCCAAAGCAAAGACCGTGATCTTAATACATATTAGGTAAAGAACCTGACATGCATTCATCACTCATCATCGTTTACTTAAAAGCTACGCTCTTGTCGATGCAGCTTTATCCAGCTCGCCCTATCAAGAGCCGTTTCCTTGACCTCCTTATACGTCGCAACCGCCATTTTTTAACCGACTTCCAAAAAGGAGGAGGTTCTATGCTCCAATGTATATTATGTATTTTTTTCCTTAATCTGGTCTATATAACTGTGTCTATATCTTCCTCTCTCTCCTTCTATGTTTCCTTCTATGATATTACTTAAAAAGTTATCGTGACGTATAAGGTGGCCTACCATCTATAATATACCATCATCACTCTCTTATAATAGGTCTTCACCTATGAAATTGCCGTTTTGTATGCAATAAGTGAAAGTACTTATTTTTTCAAACTTTTTTATTTCTGTTATTCGAAGTAATCACCCATGCAATCGACGCATCTTTGCCAACGCATTGGCATTTTTTTTGATGCCCTTCTTGTAAAAATCAGCTGGACGGGAGGCAACAAACTCTTCAAAGGCATTTTGTACTGCCTCTCGGGAATTGAATTTTTTACCCACTAAAAAGTTGTCTAAATTTTGGAAAAAGTAATAGTCGGTAGGTGCAAGGTCTGGTGAGTATGGCGGATGAGGGAGAGCTTCCAACCCCAGCTCTTGCAGCTTGGATACTGTCTGTTGCGCAGTATGGAGTTCGCGCGATGTCGTGAAGGAGCAGTGGGGACGACCGATTGACCAAAGCTGGTAGCAGATGTGCAAGCTTCTCCATCATTCTCTCCAGTTCTTCACAGTATACATCTGCATTAATGGAGATGGCACAACAACAATGGAGTTTCTTGCCAGATTCTTCTCCATGAAGGGTAGGCAGCACTTGGAACTGGCGACTAGAATCACTCGATTTTTGAATATTAAATATTGACTATTCATAAGTGCCTGTAAAATAAGTGCCTATATGAATAAAATATTTTTGATTTTGAATGCTCATGCCGTTTTGTAAAAAGCTGTGGTGAATCACACCCGCACTAGACCACCAAACAGTGACCATCACCTTTTTAGAGGTCATTTTTGGTTTAGGGCATTGCTTTGGTGCTGAACCAGGGTCTAACCAACTTGCTGAGCGCTTTCGATTGTCGAACAGAATCCATATTTCGTCGCACGTAACAATTCGTTTCAAAATTCCTTCATTTCTTTGCCTGTTGAGCAGCGCAAGGCAGGTCTCGACGCGTACGTTGCGCTGGCAATCGTTAAGGTCGTGGGGGCACCCATCTATCAAGCTTTTTTACCTTGCCAATTTGTCGCAAATGGATCAATATTGTTTTGATGCTTACATTAAAAGCTGCTGCTAGCTCAGCTGTAGATTGAGTTTCGTCAGCTTCCACAATCGCCTTTAATTCATTATTGTTAACCAAAGTCTCCGGACGACCACGAGCTTCATTTTTCAAGTCAAAATTTCCAGAACGGAACCGGGAAAACCAATAACGGGTTGTGCATTCGTTTGTACAGTTCTCTCCGTAAACGTTTTTGATGTTACGTGCGGTTTGTGTCGCGTTGGTGCCACGACGGAACTCATATTCCATAATTACACGATTTTTTAAAGTATCCATTATGACGAAAAATGTTCAAATGAAAACAAAAGACTGAGTTTGTAAATAGAATGTCATGGTTTTAAAACAAAATTAATTTGAATTTAGAATACAGAGCCATTACAAACTTTTTTTTATTTGAAATGACCAGTACTGAAGAACGGCAATTTCATAGGTAAAGACCTAATATTTAATTCCGAAAACTCAAAAAATTGCAGAAGACGGGTTCAAGGGCAAAATGAGTTTTGTATGACTGTAGGATTATAGTAATGACAATTATTGTAACTTAGTGCCACAAATTAGTAGTTAAAGAAGGTACTCATCTCGTATCATACCTGAAAAAGCGACATTTGAAAATGTTTGCAGTGCCACGAGACCAAGTTATAACAGGTACAGTCTTGATAACATGTACTGTTCTTAAATTACTTTCAGAATTACACTGTGTTGTGGCTATGAGTGAGTATGTATAAAATAGCGTCTGAGAAAGATAAAATCTCTTTGTACATAGCCGTTGGTCTAAAGTTGCAGACCGCATTATCTCACGAACAAAATCACTTTTCGACTCCTAACTTGACGTTTAATTTCTTTGTCAGTTTTCATGTTTTAATTTTAGACATACGATTTATTAGTAAAGTCACTAAACTTTTTCGTTATAGGGACAAAGGAACTGATAACTCATGTGATAATAAGATAATAAGTGACTGCCGCGGTCCACCTGCAAGTCAATAGCCCGGCTATCAGGTAGCGGTAATGAATGCTACTGATTTGCAAAAACCATTGATATGCAGAAGAAAGCATGTTGGTGATAGTGCACGCACTTAGTTTTTTATCTAGTATCTCGTCACGGAAAAACATGATTACAAGTTTTTCCGACATGGAAATCGAATTTAGGATATCACAACTACCTAAGGTATTCCAAGTGGTGAAATATAACCCACTAACGTATGCCAAATAAAGTACAACGCCACCTTATATTAAACATCGAATGAGGAGATATATAATAGAAATTCAATAGGGATTTTATCTGAGTCATAAACACATGGGGAAAATAGTTTAATAGTTGACTTGTGCCACAACCATAAAACCAATATCTACCTATGTTTAATATCTCTTAAAAAATATGCCTGAATAATAAGTAGATATTAAATAAAACCCAGTAGATCTAAATTTTAATAGTCATTGTATATGATATGATAAAGAATTCATCGCTTATAGCCCCCACTGAGCCTATTGAACATAAACAAAATGCGTGTTGCAAAAAACCTAATTCTTCGTAAAGAAATCGCAGATACACTGGCCATTAACTTTTTTTTACTAAAAAAACAGTTCAGATATAACGGGACCGACTAAATTATTGCGTATAATCTTTTGCCTTAGTTTTTTGTTTTTGCGTTTATAAAAAAAGCTTTGTTCCCACACTATTTTATGATTTGATTCAAAAGGTTGTGCTAAGTGCTTTTATCTTTGTGCTACCTTAATCTACCTACCACATTGATTTATGAGATTGAAAAGTAAAAGAAAACACGCCAAAGCAGTCAGTAAATTGCGAAGTAGCACATCCGTTGTAGAAGTGCCAATAACTTTTTAATTTAAAAGCACTGTTACTGTCGTCATAGGAAAATCTTTTCTTAAAATATAATAAATTGATCGTTACACGCAAATTAAAATAAATATTATGAATAGGTCTCGCACAGATCCCACGACGTGGCACAAAGAATGCACAAGTCACAGCACCTGTGTCCCATGCCGATTCAATAAAAACGATCCACAGAATATTAGAAGATAACAAGTGTCATTCAAATACAGAAGTGGAGTTATCGGCAAGAACAAAATAAAGATCTATATCAAAAGGCAAATTTCAAGTATTTTAAAATAAAATACTTAAATTTTGCATCCATCCAATGATTTTATCCCGTCTTCTTTGTGTAAATAAAGTAGGAAGTAGGTATATGCGAAAAAGTACCTAGATAAGAAAATTTAAGATCCGAGAATTATATTGGGAAGAAAACGACAAAATGAGAGTCTAACTTAGGATTACAAATCTTGATAACAATTAATATCTCTGATCATATCTATGTTTAAACATTCATCATGCCAGCATTATAAATACGCGTTAAAAATAATATGCTTAGTATGAAATACAATAAAAACTTTAACATTTAGAATTTTATTTTGACTCTTAAAATAGAACATTTGTGTGAATATTTTCCAACCAAACTAACTGCCTTTAAGTAATTAAATTATGTCTTTTACCTACGTAATTCATGAAGCTGCAAAAATACATACAAAACATGATATACACAACCATCCAAATCTGATAATTTATACCAAAAACATCAGCATACCTACCTACGCATCTACAAGAATTTGAGTAATAATAAAACATGAATTCGAAATTCAAACTCCTTTCAAAGTCGAGATGCGTTTTTTATGTAAGGCGAATAAACTTTATTAGGAAAGTGGGATAAAGGTTTGATACAAAAAAGGCTACATTGTAAAAGGTCGCCTTGTGTCCCTTCACAAAAACCATAGCGTTATCGTAGGCGTCCGTTCATTTTTCTTTTTTAAGGCTTTGATCAAAGTGTGAGGCAGGTAGATGAGTACACTCGCAAACATTATTTTAGTATTTTCCATCGATCATCTTATTTAACAGCGCAATTGTGTTGCGTTTGATTAAAGAAAGAAATAAGCCGAAAAAAAGCAAAGATTAGAATCGTTACACGCACTACAATAACATCATTACAATTCATTTTCTTGATTCCAAGTTTATTGATGTTCTTACCAAGACGTGTATTCAATTGTAGCCATAACAACAAATTGGCAAATAATTTCGCTAAATAGATCACATATCACATTGCATTGCATTTTTTCATTAAGGTTGTATGTATTTATTTTTTCAGTATTTCTCTAAATTAATTTATAGGTAAATAAGGATTTTAAGCAAATATCCTTTAGCAAGACAAGTAACGAAGAAGAAATTGCAAGAAGAATAGCTAAAGCCTGGAACAGGTTTTGGTCATTAAAAGAAATCTTAAAAGGCGAATACAGTCTAACCATAAAGAAAATCGTAATGGACTGTGTACTCGGGCGGATCCTGGGTCTAGGACCCAGTCGGACTATCAATTAAAATTGTTAAACATAATGTTTTTATATATTTTTTTATCACAATATAGTTTTTATGTAAGTACTTTCAATATTATTGATATTATAAATGTTCTACAAAATAAAAGAGAAAATGGGGACGTTATTTACCGACTGCGTTTTTAAGAAGCTAAATAAGTACCTGAGTAGCTAGATGTAGAAATTAAATGTCCCAGAATAGGTGCAAGACATAGGGCCGTTAACCAACCTGCTTAATCTGCCGAAGAGTATTTCCGCAGACCTTTATACGTCAGTCTCCTAGATTCAATAATCACTGACCTACAGGACCGTCTGTCTTCTGGAGTAATTAATTTGTTTCAGCTAAGCGTTTCTATGTCAAAAAGCGAATACAGTAAGTAATCAAGACATTGCAACTGTGAAAGATCTAGCAACCGATTATACATTGTTACTAGATAATAATAGAATTTCTGTCGTTGTAAACGAATATCGGCTGTTGATGGTGAAGTGGTAGCGGAGCCAGGACCTACCGCAGCCGACTTCTGACCTTTTTTAAATTGCGATATTGAGATGGACCTACCTATCCTTTTTTTTACGCGGGGAATGCTTTTCGTACCATACTGTCCGTAGGGGACAAGAAGAGGGTGTGTAGGACGCTAGCCAGCAACAGCCCCGAACCAACGTGGATGGTACGAGATTGTGTAAGGCTCTGCGATGATTGCCAGGGCAATCGACTTCCCCGCAATCGTCTGAATCAATAGATCATGCGCTGCACGGCAGTGATTGAGGTTGCCCTGGAGAATCCTTGTGTGTGGAGGGAATTTTAGGCCTTAATTGCCTCTCCCGCGGAGTCGTACAGTTAATCGACACAGGCTGCCCAGACTGAACAAAGGCAGGTTGAGTTGAACCTCTCCCCTCTTCTTCTTTTTTGGTAGGCAGCAGCTTTTGCTATCCAGCTGATGATAAGCTGGTCGGCCGTCGTTATCGGACATTTGGTGCATTCGCTGCACAAGCCCGTGACCCAATTCCCCGCAGCGAAAGCAGCGTCCATTTCAGTCAGCGTGGCCCGTGCATTTTACCGGGCCCTATTGAGAACCTACTTTTTACCTGTATCTATTATTATCAAAATTAAATTATAACCTCTGGTGACTTGACCACGACTATGTGACCCCCCCCCCCTGGCGCCAAAGCTGGATCCGCCCTTGTGGGAGTGGAGTGGAAGAGCCATGGAACGAAGCATCTTAAAGATAAGAAAACACAAAAAATAAGAAGCGTCATCATAAGACTAAAAACAAAAGTAACCGATGCACTTACACACGCACTGAGACTAAAGTGGAACTGGGCTGGTCATGTCTCTCGATACACAGACAGACGGTGGACCATTGAAACTACGCGTTGGAAAAGACCATTACTAGGGAAAAGAAAGGTAGGAACACCAATAAAACGGTGGGCTGAAGACATCAGGAAGGTTGTAGGAAAACGTTGGATGATGCGGGCTAAGGACAGAAAAGCTTGGAAAGAGTTGGAGGAACCAACTGAAAACTAACACAATTGCTAACAACTAAGATTAAGATAAATACTAACAACAACTAACAACATTGTAAATGTAATATGATTAAGGTTATGGAATAAATGGCTTAATAATAATCGTCATCCTAATCTCACATCATTTTCCCCTGGCACACTTGGCTAAGGCCCGTGTGTTAGATTTAGCTTCCCTTTTAAAATAAAAGGGAGACCAGAAATGATATAAAAAGTCGTGTGGTGTCGTGGGACACCAGATAGGAACGAAGATTTTTCATAAAAATATTTATTTCAAGTTCTATTCAAGGTATAAAGAAAATAATTATTTGGGTATACATTTTTTATCATGATTTTTTTTATCGATAAAAATAAAAAAGGAGGCGATTACCATCGCAGAGAATTGAAGTGAAAGATAGATAGAATACAATTTTAAATGCACTGTATAACAGAATTTTAAATACGCGATATAATTTTGAATCGTTTCGCTGAAATTTCAGAAAAAATAATTGAAATTTTACCATAGTTGAGACCATCATCATCAACATCATAAACTTTTTAATGTAATGATAGTGGTCTTAGTTGTGGATTACTAATCTTTTCCTTAAGCTACATTTAAAATTAACGATAATAGAAATACTTTATGTCAATGACTAAATTTATACAATATTTTGTAATGTTTCTACTATTTAAATAAACATACACTCTATTATTAAAACCGTTTAATAATTGTTTTACATCTGAGTGTATTATCAAATAGAATTATAGCTAAAATATAATAGTTCATGCCACAGAACATAAAGAATAGGTAGAAATGTTATGTGTCTTAATTTACAACGAAACGACTGTCGCCAAACTCAGACAAATGAAAGCACTATTTTATTACTGCACACTACTAACGAATTGTTTTGATTTGATGTTTTTATTTGCTCAAAACTAGCCTACAATACATAAAGTCACACGTTTGATAATACATCTTATCGCGTAATGTTAACAGTTATTTTGCCATAGCTTAAGAAGAACTTACAACGTTTCGTAATCTTGAAAGTAAGAATACTTCATTGCAAGCTATTCAAAAACAGATGGCGTTATTCTAAATGCACGCAATTATAACATTAATCACTATAACAATAAATTCGATATTTGTGTCATTCTTCGATATTTACCGCTACTCGCTTAGTGTTGTGGCACATATTACAATATTATCAATAATATCGATACCTAACTTTTGTTTTAATAGGACGGAGCAGATTAAAAAAACATGAATTGAAGGATATCTGAGGAGGTAACATTATAAAGGTGAAGAAGCTAAAAAATAAGTACTTGCATAATAATGTTTATTAATTTTAAGAATCTGAATTATAATCATATTATATTTAATAAAGACTGTTTAGCCACTTAACAAAATTCAAAACAGTGTTTACATAATTAATATTTGGCACAGTATGTATTCATATTTAGTTTTATAGGAAATACACATGGTATCAATAATCATAAATTTTATTGACTGCAATGAACAAAAATGCAATACGACTATTGTCGACCCGTTGGTATAGTGTTTAGCGATCCTGACTGCTGCGTCAGAGTTCGGAACAGACAGAGAGACAGACAAAATTTTAAAAAAAATGTTATTTTGGTATACGGCCCGGCCCGTGACTGCAAATTTCGCAGAGAAAAGAATCACGCTTCGACATAAATGGGCCGGCTCGACCGGAGTGATACCACGGCCTCACAGAAAACCAGTGTGAAATGGCGCTTGCACTGCGTTTCACTGAGTGAGTGAGGATACCGGAGCCCCATATCCCAACTCCTCCCCCTCCCCACCCCCCAAAGGTCGGCAACGCGCTTGTGACGCCTCTGGTGTTGCGGGTGTCCATGGACAGTGGTAATCGCTTACCATCAGGTGATACGTCTGCTCGTTTGCCACCTGTTCCGTAAAAAAAATTTGTACCGTGTACCTACACATGCAGATGCATTTAGTAAAAAGCGGATATTATATTACAAACAGACACTCTTATTATATATATATATTCTTACTATATACTTATTTGTATAGATATTCAATGGTAAAACAAGTGTTTTTCTTTCAAGGCCACTTAAACAAACAAGCAAAATTTAATATTTATAATTATTATAGTAAGTAAATATAACACGTTTAAAAGTGTGCAAATCGATAAAGCTAACATCCTACCTGGCTACATCACTAATCGAGTAGAATAGAAAATACGAGAATAACGTTGAAAACTGATAAGACCCGATCACACCAGATTGAGATTTATGTGAATGGAATAAGGAAGAGTTTAGCTTAAATCTCTAGTCAATTATCAGTTAAATAAAATTTTAAGATTTTATTGATAAAACTTATAAAATTGTACCTACAGATGTTAAGAAACACCTCAATTATCAATCTTTTTCCTTCTGGTATCATTTTTACACTGTAAAACAGAACAGTACTGCATTGTGGCGTAAAAAAGAACTTTCATTGGACGACCTATTCAACGCAGCGTTGTAACACGACTATGATACAAAATACCTACAACTCATAAAGGTATGCGGTGCAACGCTTATCAGTGGCAAGCGCGCCACGCCTACTAGTCACTTCTACTTATATCTTTTTGTTTTGTGGTTCATGCAACGTTCAGATGGCGCTATACTACATTTTTCGTTCTGGCTCTTTAAGAACCACAAAATTGTCTTAACACCTTTATTTAATTTAAAATGATTGATAAAAGTTCTATGCGAGGTATAAAGAAAATAACTATTCGGCTATACATTTTTATTATGATTTTTTAACGATAAAAAAAACAAAATCTAAACTTGTGCTGCCACCTAGTAATCTCAACTGAAACAAGTTCTGTCTAGAGTTAGGCTGAGGCCGCACTACGGTTTTTTCCAGTCAGCGGTTAAACCGCCAAACCGCAAAACCGCCCGAAGCGCACACACTACGGTAAAACCGCGAACAGTGTTGCCAACAGATAAACTAGCTCTCCTTTAGATTGAACTTTTAAAACCACCAGAAAACCAAATCGAAATGAAATGACAGATTTGAGATAATTACTGAGCTTATAAGAAAGCAACTTCAACAGCATAGTCTTTTAACTAAATGTGTTGCATTTTCTGGAGATAATTGTAATACGAACTTCGGTGGAATAGAGCGCCATGGAACCAACAATTTTTTATAATTCCATAAGTTATAACAAAATCTGAATTCGAAAATATTTGGTGTGGGATGTTCTGCGCACATTATCAATAACGCACTGCACCACGCATGTGATTGATTGCCAGTAGATGTTGATTCAACAACATCAAAAAAAAAGTTTTTGCCACTTAAACAAGCCGACCCCAAATAAAATTGGGAATAATAAAGGCTACAGTCTAAAAAGTTCTTAAAGAACTCTCTGACACAGCCGAGGTTGAGTATAAACAGCTTCTCTATCATTCAAAGACGCGTTGGCGAAACCTGTTTTCAGCTATCGAGTGAGTCCTGAATGTGGATTATTTCAAAAGCTTAAAAAGGCCCTCTGATCTGTTTTTTTTTAAATCGGAGGCATACCTGTTTGCATTCAATTATGCACATCATTTACTCAAAAATAAAAGCATTAGAAAAAAAATATAATTCAGTCTTTAAAACTTTACTTTAAAACTACTACTTTAAAACTAAACTTTATTTTAAATTTTTTACAGTTTAAACCTTTCCTGGACTACGACAAACATTTCAAAACCAAAAACCGTTAAATCAGCCCAGCCGTTGTTGAGTTTTAGCGAGACAAACGAACAGCAATTGATTTTTATATAATAAGCAGATAAGACTAAAAAACTTAGAGCTTGAATACTGGAATGATATCTAATGAGTTTCAACTTAAAGATATTTTTGTCAAATTAGTCTGGTTTAAAAAAAAAGGTTGTGAAAAATATACTACTGTTCGAAAAGCATTTTCACAACTGTGAGATTTTACTTTTCTATCACTGATTTCGATGAAAAATAACTAAATTTAATTAAACTGAATACCTATGAAAATAAATAAAAGAACTATTTCGACTAATTGAACTATGTATTCTTTTTATTTCGACTAAATAAAATAAAAAAATATAAAAGTGTTCGGATTATGACCGCAAATATCCGGGGATTTTACGGTTGTTGTCCTGGTTTCTAAATTTTTGAGATGGCCCCATCTCTAGGTCAATGCTTATTATATAAGATAAGAATTTATTTAAGAATTTCTTAAAAGTTTTATGAAAATCCTAAAACTTTAGAATACCACTACAATAAATTACAGATTTATGGTGGCATAATACGAGTATAGGGCCCTCAGTTCAGTAACGTCTCTACGGAGGAATCTGCAAGAATGCAATTATCTGAACTGGACTTCGCTCGATATGTGGACACCAAGTATTCCAATTTTGGCAGAGGCAGATAGGGGAGTGTATTAAAAAAAAATCTTATTAGTGTAACGTTAAAAGTAACCAAGAGATGAAAAATCACCTGAAACGTTACAAAGTAACCTTCTGGCAACACTGGACAGAACCGCCCGCGGTTGTCGCGGTTTTAAATTCAGTCGCGGTAAAAAACCGCCAGTGTGGCCGCTTCCATACATTTCCTTTTGTCACAAAATCAGGCGGTTAAAAACCGCGGCGGTTTAGCCGTAGTGCGGCCTCGGCCTTACTCCGTACTTGTTACATTCAACTTACAGATTACATAAATTTTTCGTTCGCGAATAAATAAAATAAATATTTCTGATTTTTTTTTTGTAAATACATACATATTGTTACGAGCCGGGTATTAAATAATTAAAGATAGTCGGTTGATTACCAAAAAAATAACACACTGCTTATTTACAACCCTTTTTACAATAATAATTCGCTATGTCACTTGTTAATCGCACTAGAAGATCGCTTCGATGTTAACTCCGCTGTATCGTGAACAATACTGACTCGTACGGGTAACCCAATCTGCTTATATATGGCTTTGAAATCCCTAGAAAGATCTATAATATTCGATAGAACATTCTACACTAAACAGAAATTACCAGAGTGAGTAATCTAGCGCCATCTAGCGTCGAATATCAGAGTTACTCCACAGTTGCGCGCTACTTGACACTAGATGGCGCCTTCCTCCATTCTCGCGACTGGTTGAGTGTTCCAGACTATTTTTCTCGAAGGCGCAACACTGCCCCCTCCTAAGAAATGCTCGTCCCGAGCATAATCAGTTCCATAGTATCGCGCCAATCGATCTACGTGAACTATCTTTGGGGCGCCTCTTGGACACTTCTGTATCCGGTAGGTAACATCATTGATTTTTGTCACCACCCGGTATGGCCCTTCCCACTTGGCTTGTAGCTTTGGAGATCTCCCTTTACTGCGAACTGGATTATGGAGCCATACTAGAGAACACTCTTCGAAGCCCTTATTGTTCACTTTCCGGTCATATCGGGTTTTCATCTTCTCAGACATTTGCTGGCCCGATTGTCTGACATGCTCATAAATGTCATTCATCTTGTTCCGCAAGTCATTAGCGTACTCCGTCATACTTCGCGGGGTGTCAGGGGGTATTCCAGTGATCAAGCCTGCAGGCAATCGTAGTTCTCTTCCGAAGTTTGCAAAAGCTGGTGTTACTGAAGTGCTTTCGTGGACTGCACTTCGGTATGACAGAAGAAACAGTTGGATGTGTTTGTCCCAATCTTTTTGCCTACTTTCAACAACTTTTGCGAGATACCTCTCTAGTGTTTGGTTAAATCGTTCCACCATTCCGTCAGATTGTGGGTGATAAGAGGTGGTTCTGGTTTTGTGAGCACCCATTACTCGACACATATCTTGAAATATTTGAGACTCAAAATTTCTTCCTTGGTCACTGTGAATTTCTAAAGGCACTCCAAAACGATAGAAGACTTCATGCACTAATTTGTCTGCAACTGTTGATGCCTCTTGGTTGGGAATGGCGAAAACTTCTGGCCACTTAGTGAAGTAATCCATTACAACCATGAAGTACTTGTTTCCAGTTTCACTTTCAGGAAATGGTCCCGCTACGTCTATTGCAATTCTTTCCCAGGGTGCCCCAACATTGTACAATTTCAATGGACCTCTGCTACGTGTGTGAGGTCCCTTCACGGCCGCACAATTAGTACACTTGCGACACCAGTCCTCAACATCATCACGACAATGAATCCAGTAGAATCTCTCCCTTATCTTTAACAATGTCTTCTTAACTCCCATATGACCTCCTGAACATCCGTTATGGTAGAGCTGCAGAACCACTGGTATCTTAGCTTTAGGGACAACCATTTGCAGATGACAGCTGTCTCCTCGAGCGTTTTCCCATTTACGGCACAAGACTCCATCCTGGATGACTAGGCTATCCCATTGAGCACAATAACTCTTTGTGGTTGAACTCAGCGATGCAACATCGCTCCAGTGAGGCTTAGGAGTCTCAGCTTTAATCCACTCGAGAATTGGTTTGATATCTGCATCCTCTTGCTGTGCTTGCTGTAGGCTTTCCTTCCATTCGATGCTAAGGTCCGTCTTTATTGTCCTTATAGGAACAGCTTCCTTTACTTCTTGCTTGGCACAGTGTTTGCAGTCTTCAGGGCAAGGTCTTCTTGATAATGCGTCTGCGTTACCGTGTGATTTTCCACTGCGATGTTCAATCATGAAGTCATATTCCTGTAGTAGCTCAATCCATCTCGCGACTTGTCCTTCAGGATTTTTAAATTGTAAGAGCCACTTTAGTGCAGCGTGGTCAGTTCGGAGGTGGAATTTACGCCCGAGCAGATATTTGTTAAAATGTCGCAGTGTCTTCACTACTGCCAGTAGCTCCCTTCTTGTGACACAGTAATTTCTTTCCGGTTTTGACAAAGATTTACTGAAATATGAAATATGAAATATGCAATAACGACCTCTTGATCACCTTTCCGCTGGGATAACACACCGCCAAGCCCAGTATCACTCGCGTCTGTGTCAACTATGAATTCATTTTCGGTATCTGGATACCCTAAGATAGGTGGGTTGCATAGACGTCTTTTTAGCTCTTGAAATGCAATGTCACAACTTTCATCCCAGCAGAATTGTCTTTTCTCTTCAGTAAGTTTATGAAGGGGTTTGGCAATATCCGCAAAGTTTTTCACGAATCGCCGATAGTAAGAGCACAAGCCCAAAAATGCTCTTACTTGGGTCTTATCTCTTGGAACTGGCCAATCCTTGACAGCAGCGATCTTTTGCGGATCTGTTTGGACACCCTTTTCCGAAACCACATATCCTAAAAAGCTAACCTGCCGTTTGAAAAATGAACACTTCTTAGGACTTAACTTTAGGTTGGCACTTCGGATTTTCGATAATACGCGCTCCAGGTTTCGAATATGTTCTTCAAACGTACGGCCTACAATGACAATGTCATCCAAGTAGACCAGGCAAGCGTCTCCAGTTAATCCGGTCAGTACTGACTCCATCAGTCTTTCAAAAGTTGCTGGCGCGTTACATAATCCAAAGGGCATAACTTTAAACTGCCACAGTCCTCTCCCTGTAGAGAATGCAGTCTTCTCTTTGTCGTTGGGATCAATTTCTACCTGCCAGTATCCACTTTTCAAATCTAAGGTGCTAAACCATTTTACCCCTGTTAGCATGTCCAGTGTGTCATCTATTCTAGGAAGTGGATAGCTGTCCTTCTTCGTAATGTCGTTTAAACGGCGGTAGTCAACACAAAAACGCATGCTGCCATCCTTTTTCTTTACAAGCACTACAGGTGAACACCATGGGCTGGATGAAGGCTCTATAACACCGTCCCTGACCATTCCATCAATCATGGTTTGCACTTCCTTTTCTCGTGCTACTGGCAGTCTTCTTGGTCGCTGACGAATAGGCAACTCATTCCCAGTGTTTATTTTGTGTTGAACTAAACCAGTCTTTCCAATATCAGCTTCATTAGTAGAGAAAATATCAGCGTACTTAACTAACATTCTCTTAGCCTTGGCAATCTCTTCCCTAGACAAAACATCTTGACAGTCTTCCAAAAGTGTTGACACGTTGACTCGTGCATCCTTGCTAACATTTGAAGTAGTCAAGTCTTGGCATCGATGCATCCAATCAACATCTTCGCAAGTGCCAATCAGTGTGCCCTTATGAATCACATGTTGCTTGTCACTTAGATTTAGCACACGTACTGCAGGGATGTTAGTGGTACTTACTAGAGTCCGTGCGATCTTCCATGGAAGGTCATTATCTATCCTCTCAATAAGTACACACCGTTGCATTCGTCCGGAGTTATAAGGAAGACTAACTGGCATGATTGTTTCTGATCTGGGAGGAAGAACAACTTTATTTAAGCTGTACACTTTTCCTGGTGACGCTCCTTCCATGAACAGTTCTTCTTGACTACATCTCAATACACCTTGATTGATGTCGATCTCACAACAATTGTTCTTCATGAAGTCTAGGCCAAGGATGCAGTCGTCAACTATATCAGCCACGATGACGTTATGCAGGTAAACTTGGTTGCCCAACTTCAACTCCACCTTCTGTTCGCCTCGGACGGGTATGCGCTGACCAGTGGCTGTTACTAGGTTTATTTGCTCACGGTTACAGGTGATGTCCCTCAGAAACCGATTTGCAAGTTGAGAACTGACAACTGTGCGAGAAGCTCCCGTATCAATCGTCAGCTTACATGTTGTTCCGTTGATTTCGCCTCTGATGACCAGGCTGTTCCCATCATGACTTTGCGAGATCGAAATCCTTGGGGCTCTTTGAACACCAGCCAGCACCCGCCCCGCAGTCCTGGCGTTTACTCGTTTCCCTGCTGTTGTTTCGCAGTACTATCAGTCGCCCTAATCTCCTGAGGCCGCTCGTATTCATTTCCTATGCTTCGCTTAGGGCAGCTGGACCGAAGGTGACCTTTTTCACCATAGGCGTAACACCTAGGGCTGTACCCTAGGTGACGCCACAACCTCCCGGACCCGATGAGACCGATGATCTTGTCTCACAGCTTCCACCTCCAAAGCATGGGCCAGAGCATCCTTGAGAGTTTCATGGTGCCCAAGTCGCACAGCAGCTCTAACTTCGAGGTCACGAATGCCATCGATGAAAGCTTGCACCAGATTCCCGTCCACGAGCGCAGGTGCAGACTGGTATGCCTTACGGACCAGCTTCTCAACTTCCAGAGCCCATTGTTGCAAGTTCTCACCGATGCGTTGGGCACGATCCTTCAGCTGTGCACGAAAAACGTGCTCCAGGTGAGCGTCACCATATCTTGCCTCCAATGCCTCCAGCAGTTGCTCATAGGTTACCTTCTTACCGAGGGCTTCGAGGACGGTTAGAGCCTGGTCTCGAAGACCCAAGGTGAGCGCGGTCATAGCCTGTTCCTTAGTCCAGCCGTTCGCCGTCATAACAGACTCAAACTGGATCTTGTAGGCTGACCACGAAGATGTCCCATCAAACGGCGGTACTTTGAACCCCCGCACCGAAGGAACAGCAGTTACTGAAGTCGCCGCTCCATCTCCAACTTTGAGGTTCCCTAATGCCTTCTTCACGTCTGCAATCTGAGTTTCGGCCTCAGTGATACGGTTCTCGTGTTGAAGAAGCTGATCCTTCACTACCTTGAGTTCTTTGCCGAAGGTCTCGTGAATGCCTTTTAACAAGAGCATTTGTTCCTCCTGGCGACGAGCCTGGTCTTCCTTGTCCTGCTGCAGCTGTTCCTCCAAGCGGCGGGCCTGCTCCTCCTGGCGGCGGGCCTGCTCCTCCTGATGGCGGGCCTGCTCCTCCCTGTTCCGCTGCAGCTGTTCCTCCAATCGGCGGGCCTGCTCTTCTTGACGGCGGGACTGCTCCTCTTGACGGCGAGCCTGCTCCTGGAGCATCACCATTAGGGCCGTGATATCTGGAGCTGCTGACGATGTGGACGGCGTGGCTTCCATCGCTGGCTGCTGACCTTCCGGTGTGGGCAGTTGTGCACCTCCAAATCGCCTCAGGTCGGCCTCTTGCTGACGCTGACTCCTAGTTCGGATACCTTCCGTGTCTTCCTTTGGTAAAACCGGCATACTTTAATCCCACTGCTGACACCAATTTGTTACGCGCCGGGTATTAAATAATTAAAGATAGTCGGTTGATTACCAAAAAAATAACACACTGCTTATTTACAACCCTTTTTACAATAATAATTCGCTATGTCACTTGTTAATCGCACTAGAAGATCGCTTCGATGTTAACTCCGCTGTATCGTGAACAATACTGACTCGTACGGGTAACCCAATCTGCTTATATATGGCTTTGAAATCCCTAGAAAGATCTATAATATTCGATAGAACATTCTACACTAAACAGAAATTACCAGAGTGAGTAATCTAGCGCCATCTAGCGTCGAATATCAGAGTTACTCCACAGTTGCGCGCTACTTGACACTAGATGGCGCCTTCCTCCATTCTCGCGACTGGTTGAGTGTTCCAGACTATTTTTCTCGAAGGCGCAACAATATTATACATAGAAAACATCCAAACTCCCAAAAAGCAAATATTTGCAGATCAAAAAATATATTTGATCCTACACGGGACTTGAACCCGAGACCTCACATCATTCTCATACGCTACCATTTTGACACCGAGGCGTCAATTTTACGTTGTGGACGTTTTTTGCCGGCTAGGTTACCCCTCCGCAACCATAAGGAACTTCGTTTCAAAAACATAATAATAATTAGGATTTTAAAGGATTAAAACATTGAACGGGTAACGTATAGCCTTAATACTGAGTCACTGGCGTATACAAAGTTCATTCTTATTTCCAAGTTAAACTTGTCAAGTGCATCTTATGTAAGGAAAACTGGCATTCTTGGCGACTTCTTCGGGGTAAACGTTGCTACGTTAATTTTCAGTCAAGGTGGAAATTATTCATATTTTCATACTTTGCAGAAATAATAGTGGAACAGCGCTAACAGCTAGAGGTACGGCGAAAAAGAGAACAGATAATCATAACTTTAGCGGCCTGCTCTTAAAACTAAAAAAAATTCTTCTAACTTTCACCTAAAGTGACGTCATTTAGGTGCATTGTGGAAAAGGAATGCGTTAATGGTATTTCTAATAATTTAAATTTTTGTATACTTATTTATTTAGAATCAAATAATATAATATATGACGTCACATTGTAAGTAATATATAAATCTAAAATGTTTACAGTTATTAGAAAGCAAAGTAGACTCAGATCAAATAAAAAAGTATCATATCAACTTGTAGGTACGATACCGACGAAAAGTAGCGTAGTTTCTTAGCATGTGTGTGCGTGAACGCGTGTGTTTATTTGGAACTACGCTACTTTTTTTGCTTCAACAAGAACAAGGCCGTGCGTTATCTTCATACCTTTTTTTTATTTGATCTTAGAAAGTAGATAATATTTTTGATTTATCAAAAATGTAGGTAACTTTTAGTTTGAACTGTAGGAAAGTATGTATCCAAGCAATAATACTTTCTTAATAGTTTGAACAATAATTTTAATAAAACTACACAAGGTAATAATAATATAATGTACAAACACTACGCAACACTGCGTCCATTTATTTAGTAGCAAGTAGCGTCCTCTGTTTTACACAAATAAATAAATAAAATCAAAATATTATGCGGACCACAAAGTTTTTAATGAATTGGATATTGTGTAGTGATATAAATTTGTTCATGTTGAAGTATTCTACTACAGTATGAAAAATATACTCATACCTATCATCGTCATTGATGATGATGATAGAGTGATCATCTTGAGTCCTTGTTTTTCGATTTCGGATGCGATGCGTCCAATGAAACGTTGAAAACCAAACCTGTCATATTTGTCAAATCATAACTGTCAGATTGACACTTCTTTTGACGTTTATCAGTTCCAGCTGCCAGCTGATTTGAGTTAAAAAGCAAATTCAGTACTTCCTTCGTTTGATAACATTAGAAACGGATTTCACCGTAAGAATATAAAAACCGTGTTATTTTATAAAATAACAGTTATTTTTTCAATTTGATCTAAACATTTATAACATGGAATATACTACTAAGGTAAGCTCTGTTGCGATGTTTCGTAATATGTATTTATTGGAAGTAAACGAATATTACTTAAATTTTCTTATTAGAATTTTCCAGAATTAAAAAATGATAGATTGCTACGGGCCGCACTCGGTCAAGAGGTTGATAAAGTGCCGGTATGGGTTATGAGACAAGCCGGTAGATATTTACCGGAATTTCAAGAGGTTAGAGCGAAACACGACTTTTTCACAGTTTGTAAGACACCCGAGCTAGCTTGCGAAGTAACTTTGCAACCATTGCGTAGATATCCACATTTAGATGCTTCAATTATATTCAGTGATATTCTGGTTATACCACAAGCTTTGGGAATGACTGTGGAAATGCATCCTGGAAAGGTGAGTACAAACTTTACCATTACTTATACATTATGCATTGATAGCATGACTTGCAAATTTGAAGTTATACTTACCAAACTAAGAAAAAATAATCACTTTTAAATATGTTCATAAATGTGAGAACTGATGATCTGAAAAGTATATTATTGTCGTTCCAGGGTCCAGTGTTCCCACAACCCCTTCATGATACCTCAGAAATTGATCAGTTGCAAGAAGAAGGAGCCGTATCTAGACTATTGTATGTTGGTAAAGCCATTACATTGACAAGGCATAAAATTGAAGGCAAGGTGCCTTTAATAGGTTTTACAGGAGCTCCAGTAAGTACTTGAACATTGAAATAAATGCTGTCTAAAATTGCAAATGGCAAAAAAAAATATAGAACCTTTTTTGCACAAAGTTTATGAGTATTTGTATGTTCACTCCCAAATAACTGGACTAATTTTGATAAAATTTGGAAAAACATAGGCATTTTTATCTCGAGAAAATATAGTTTAATTGCAACTCATGTAGTGATGTGTGAGATTTTGATAAACATAACAACTACTTGTATTGTGACTATATAATAGTTGATTAAATATTTACAGTTTACCTTGATGGGATACATGATTGAAGGTGGAGGAAGCCCAACAATGTCAAAAACAAAGCAATGGATAAGTAAATTCCCTCAAGATGTTCACAAGTTGCTCATATTATTGACTAACGTTATTATTGACTATTTGGTGATGCAGGTGTGGTATAAATTAGGTTTTGTTTTACATTTGTTAGCAGTTTCTATAGAACAGTATTTCTTTTTTTATGGAATAGGGGGTAAACAAGCAGTAAGTAAGCTATTACTACTGTCCATGGACACCCACAACACTAGAGGCATCACAAGCACGTTGCCAGCCTTTTGGGGATGGGCAAGGGGAGGAGTTGGGGTATCACTCCCTGTGGGTGTATTAATACTAGTATGAATTAATCATGCCTGTGCCATTGATATGGTAATTGTACTTTTATTACAATAGCATGTTTTCATTTATTATATTTTTGTATTTAGAGGTGGTTATTTGATTATACTATACTTGATACTAAAGTGCAGCCGGATAGTATAGTGGTATAAGTAGTCACTCCACTGCTTTCTACTGCACTGTGTGTTGTGGGTTCAAATCCCACATAGGACAAAAATTAAATTTGTGTGATCCATACATTGTTGTCCTGGGCTTGGGTGTTCTTTGTGTCTATTTCAAGTAGGTATTTTGTAAAGTCCCCTGTGACACAATAATATACTTAGTGCAGGAGTTTACTTGAAAAAAAAATGAGTAAAATGTAATCTGTGCATTATGTTTCAAGAATGAATCAAGTGTTTACTTTTCTAGGTTGAGAGTGGTGCACAATTATTGCAAGTTTTTGAGTCCAGTGCTGATCACTTAACAAGGGAACAGTTCATTGAGTTTTCTGCTCCATACCTAAAAGATATTAGAAGTGGAGTTAAGGAATCACTCATTAAAAAATCATTGGAACAAGTCCCAATGGTATGTAAAAGTATAATATGTAAATGAGTAACATGTAAAAATAAGTAAAATAATAATACCAGAAATGCATTTACTAACTTAAAAAAGGAGGAGGTTCTCAATTCGACCGTATAAATGTTTTTTTTTTTTATATGTGTTCGCGGATAACTTCGTCGTCTATGAACCGATTTTGATGATTCCTTTTTTTAATGGAAAGGAAATGTCCCAACTGTACCATGATAAGGGCACAGGATCTGATGATGGCATCCGAGAGAAATCGAGTTGAACCTTGAAGTCGGTTTTTATTTTGTTAAAATTTTACTTGTAAGTTGTATATACAATTGATATTACCTCTACATAAAATCCAGATTTTTATATTTAAATTATGTCAAAGTATTGATGCACTGAATGTTGTTTTTATTTAGACAGTGCCATTGTATTTATGAGTGTTGCCAGATCAAGTTTGTCCTGTCTGTTGTGTTCTACATATCTGTTGTTTAACAGACTTGTTCTTCTACTGGCTATGTGTGAGATGTTTGATTGAACGATCCTTCTCTTGCTAGAAATTGACTTTTAACACATTAATTAGACAAAATTCATTATGGTATGAATATGTATATTTTCTTTCATCTGTCATGTATTGAGACGAATTATTAATCGCTGGAGCCAAAATGTGTTATAGTGGAGACCGCGATTACGCAAATGTTATGTGATAGACCGACGATGAAAAGAAAGTGGCTGGACGGCTGATGGATGCGGAGTGCCCAAGACCTGGATGGTTAGCGTTCCTTGGGGGACACCTTCGTTCAGCAGTGGACGGCGCTAGGTTGATACTATGTGTATTTCCTTCACAGACTGTGTTCGCTAAAGGTGGAGGTCATTCATTGGATATACAATCCACATTAGGATATGAAACTATTGGGCTAGATTGGACTGTTGATCCAGTTGAAGCTAGGAAGGTTGTTGGTGAGAATATTACACTGCAAGGAAATCTGGATCCACAAGACTTGTATAAAAGTCCAGTAAGTATGATTTAAGCACTTCTATAACTATGGAGTGAAGAATATGGACCATGGGTATCGCAAGATCTGACTGAGGGAGCGATCTATTCAAGACTACTGGATTACAAGAAGGAAAACTTGAAGCAAACCCTATATCAATATGTCTGGCCAGTGTGATGCAGTAAGCTAAAAGCTCATTTCTAAGGAAAGGTCCAGGTCCATCTGTAGACTACGAAAGGCTGTTGATGATGACGACTTCTTAACACTTTTTTTTAATTCTACTAATATTATAATCACGAAAGTTTGTAGATATGGATGGATGGATGTTTGTTATTCTTGCACGCAAAAACTACTGAACGGATATGGATGAAACTTGACAGTAATATAGCTTATACATCAGATTAACACATAGGCTACTATTTGCCGCGATAACCGACATACAGGCGGGCGGAGCCGCGGGCAACAACTAGTTAATATAACTATAAATTTTCATTTCTTTCCCTATAACTGCCTCAGTGGCGCAGTGGTAGCGTATGCGACTGCTGTTCTTGAGGTCTCGGGTTCGATTCCTGGGTCGCACCAAATGTTTGTATGATCTGCAAATGTTTGTTTTGGCGTTTGGGTGCTTTCTATGTATAAAATGTACGTATTTACAAAAAAAAAGTATATTTATATCAGTTGTCTAGTACCCATAGTACACGTTCTGCTTAGTTACGGACTAGATGTCCGATATAATATTATTACAATTTACAGGAAGAGATTAAGAAGTTGACAACGGAAATGGCGAAAAAGTTTGGCAAACACAGATACATTTGTAATTTGGGACATGGAATCACTCCAAAAACTCCACTGGAGAGTATGACAGCTTTCACAGAGGCTATTCATGAGGCTTTATAATTTTTATTATTTTCCACGAGACTTCACAACATGTTTTTAGTCCTATGTTAGATGCCTTTTACATTCAGTTGTTTATAATAATATAAAGAGCCTATAATTGATTTGTCAAACAAATGTATCATATGTATCTCTACAATGAGTATTTGCAATTTACATCTAAGGTTTTAGTAACTTTCCATCAAGTGACTGATCTGTTCGTTCCTGTTCCTGCCCCTCATAAAGAAAAGGACAATAACCACATTGGAAAAGGGTGACTAGCTTAAATATGAATGGAAACGTTAATCACCATAAGTGTCGCCGCACACGGGCCACACGCGACATCCACAAACGCCGCCACGAGAAGCTAGAGGCGGCTACACAGGTAGCTGAAGCACGCGACAGCCACTTGTGGCCGGTGGTCGACACATAAAATATATGAAAATTACAGGAAGTATGCCGGTGGCGGCGTTTTGTGGTTCTGGCCGGTGGCCCATGTGCGGCGACCCTAATTTTGAAACTAAGGATTCAGTTAAACTTTTTAAATCCTATCCATAAAATGTAAAAAAAACTCCTTTTAAGAAAACTTTATACGATTCCGAGTACCTACTAAGAAGTTGAATTGAGTGCTGGTTATTTTTTCATACTCGTTATGAAATACTGATAAATAAAATTAATGTACACATCATACATGAAAGGTTGGTTAAATCTTTTAGATTGTTATTTTTTACTTTTGTTATTTAATGGAATGTATATGGGAATAAAACTATGGTAAAATTGTAAGTGTTTAATTACATATTTATTATAGCATTTTACATGTATTAATTAAATAAGAGTGAATTATTTGTTACATCGAGTAAGTAGTCTTCGAATTCTGGCTTGTAGCTGGCATATCTTCATCATGGCTTCCAACAGATTTCTTGACATACTGTAAAAAATATTACATATTTAAGAAAATACACATCATATATCACTCAGTATTTATAAGCTGTCAGCAATATCTGAGAAGGCATTTATTATGACGGTTATCACTTTCCCCAGATACTCTTTTAACAACCTCTTAGTAAACTTATTTAATTTTAAGCATCAATTCTGTTATTTTCAAGTTAAACAGAATAAAAGGTGAAAATAATTGCTTGAAGTTAAATTATATATAATTTTATTATATATGCAGGTAGTAGAGCCACGCTGATTTCAGCACGGTTGGGCCGGCTCAACCGGGGCGGTACTACCCTCGCATAGAAAATCAACGTAAAATGACAGTGTTTGTGTTGTCGTGTTTCGTTGGTGAGTGCGAGACCGGAGGCCCAATGATGCAGAAGCATTACGAAGCCGCCATGGTGTGGGTCACCATGCTGCATTGTAAGCATTCGCAAGGAGTATGGTGACCACCACTCTTGGATTCTGCTTATGCTTTCTATCAGGTAGTCAGTTTGGAAGGGCCATACATAAAAAAGAACTTATGAATAATAAGCAGTACATTTATGACTGTATTACCTGTGGGTTAACTTGAATTTGTTCGTCCATTTCTTGAATATACTGGTGCAGTTTCGTACAAATAGCCATATGTTGTTCTAGCACACACAAAGTTTCAGGTGATGCATACTTTTCAGGGCTATCCAGAAACACTACCATACCATCTTTCTGGTTTATCATTGCGTATATTTCGCCTTCTTCAATCTGTCAACACGTATACATATATTTAGCATTAGTATTCATTGCAATAATACTAGCTTTTCAAACGCAGCTATAATAAGTTTATGATGATGACATCATAATACTCCTAGCCGATTTTGGCCATGGCGGCCAGTCTAAACGGTCTCAACGGAGACCAGCTAACTAAGCAAGAGATATTAAAGTGCACATGTGTGTGCACAAACACAGATGTTCTGTCTGTTCTCTCACTCTCACAATCCGAGGTCAGGCGCAGGACCGACGGCTTTACGTATTCTCCGAGGCAAGAGGGTTGGGGCACCCTAACTTCTACACGGGGTTATAATAAGCATATCAATAATCGGAAAAACTCAAAACACTTAACCCAACTTGAGAATCGAACCCGAGACCTCTTGATCGGCAGTCGCATACGCTAACTGCTAGAACAACGAGGTAGTTCTCAATAAGATTATACTAATATCATAAAGAGGTATTTGTGGGGTGATCTCTGGATCTACTGAACTAATTTTGAAAATTATTTTAACAATAGAAAGCGACATTATTTATTGTCAGTGACATAGGCTTAACTCGAAAAATGTTTACCGCGATATCCGAAATACACGCGGGCGGAGTCACGGGCAATAGCTTGTTTTCAATACAAGACTGAACACCTCATGCTTCAGTTAATGTACGTGTTATACACTATAAAATATACTGTTACATGTTAGGGTTAGATGGATTTCAGAAATAAACCTTTGACGTGTAAAAGAGACTTTATTAAAGACACTTAAAATCACAATATCACTCCGAATAACAGTTCTTAATTGTCGCCCAGGTCGCCAAGTTAAACACTAATATCACTTCAATATTTATCGCACTGTAGCTCAAGACTGAACCGAACTGCGGACCGCGAGAGTTCATTTTTATACCCATATTATTATTAATAGCGCATTCTAGTAACTACTCGTGCATACAAGGTCATTTACCGAATCAAGGACGCGCCCCGCCAGCGAATTGCTGGAAACAATCGCGCAACAATCAATCGATATTCAACGCTATGCATATCGATGTAAGGTTCATTATTCAGTTCCTCATCGAGAACTTTCGAAAGTTTAAGCTTTGTGTGCGTGTAGTATCAATCTCGAATAATCTTTCTTCGTAAAAACACGTACGCTAAAGTATAGTGACGAAATATTAGCATCTTTAGTATTAGTTAAGTTCATGTTTTCCAACAAAAAATATAAACAGATACAAGTTGAACAAACCATATTGAGTATGTAGCTCTCAGCTTGTGCAGGGCCGGACAGCTGTACACGAGCCGCGACGTCACTCAGTGATAGCGTTAAGAACGTCTTTGTGAGCCTTTGAATGTTCTTCTTGTACATTGAACTTTGCACCTGCAAATAAAAGTAATTGTTTTAATAAAATTTATACACAACTAAGTAAAATGAAGACAAGAAAAAGTTTTTTCAGAATCCAACTGAATTGGTTATAGGACGTCAGATTTTTTTTTTTTTTTATTTTTGGCCCGCCAAAATGACTCTTCTCTGCCTGATGGAAAGCATAAGCAGAATCCAAGAGTGGTGGTCACCATACTCATTGCGAATGCAGACAATGCAGTATGGCGGCCTAGTGATGCTGCTGCATCTTTTAGTCTAGTCAACAAGTATGGAACTTGTTGACTAGACTAATTGGGCCTCCGGTCTCGCACTCACCAACGAAACACGACAGCACGAATGCTGTCATTTTACGTTGATTTTCTGTGCAAGGGTAGTACCGCCCCGGTCGAGCCGGCCCGTTCGTGCTGAAATCAGCGTGGCTCTACTACCACCACAAAGGGAATCTGAGACAACGCCATCTAGCTTCAAATTAAGAAGAGCTTGTAATATGAAAGCTGGATTAACTGATAGAATTATATACTTTTTTGTAAATACATACGTATCATACATAAAAGACACCCAAACTCGGAAACAAACATTTGCAGATCATTTGGTCAACCCGGGAATCGAACCCGAGACCTCAGCGCAGCAGTCGCACACGCTACCACAGCTCCTCCGAGGTAGTCATTGTTGTTTGCAAGTTCTCGGTAAGATTTGTTAGTGGTGTTTGTTTACTCAAAAAAAAAATGGGAGTCTAAACTATGATACATTTTAACTAAGGCTAGTTGAATGTATACTATAGTACGCGCCAAATAAACTTGCAATAAATGTCATTCAACCGCCCTGTACCAAAAGTCCCGATAACTTACGATAGATACTCTATACAAAACTGTCGCTAAGATTACGTCGGTCGAGTTTCATAATACCAAAAACCAAATTAGACAAAAATTGTAAATTTTGGGAATTCATTTGGTGTTTTTTTTTTTCAATTTCTTCTAGAATACACTTATAAACAGATAAATTGTAATATGGTATTGTTTACGGACTTAAAAAAGAAACATGTCGAACTTTTCTTTTTTGATATTACTGAGGTTTTT
This sequence comes from Diaphora mendica, assembly GCA_949125395.1. NCBI lineage: Eukaryota > Metazoa > Arthropoda > Insecta > Lepidoptera > Erebidae > Diaphora > Diaphora mendica. The sequence goes on along the minus strand of OX421310.1, from coordinate 32,740,603 downwards.
TATTTATATTTCACTAAAAGAATATGTTATATCAGGATTTATTTAATTAATTTTAATTTATATTCATGAAAGTAAGCAACTAACAAAAAAAACTAAATTTTATCATCTGTACTAGTAAATAAGATATTTTGACTTATGCCTTCTAACTTGACGTCGAGTTTGCCGTCAGGGGCGCATCACCTGTCCACCATTTTGTAATAATGTCCTTCCGTCATTCCGAATTTGGAATGCGCTTGGGATAGACTACTCAACTTGTATACTCTACTCGGAAAGTTTTCTCTCGTTTTTGTTTTTTTATTGCTGTTATTTTGTTTTAGTGTTTTGTTAGTTTGTTATTATTTTTAAAGAGTGAAGAAGTGAGAATGGATCAACCTAAACCAGCCCAAACAAGACGGCGACGACAGCGAATCATTGAACCTCAAGCAGGTTAGTTTACTTTAAATGCACCTATACTTAGAACAAATACTAATAACGGAGTTGGGTACAGTTCATTTGTATATGTACTCAACTAAATGTGAACAATCTTGATAATAATTAATTGTCTTTTAACCATATGAAATATTTTTACGTTCCTACTCCACTCCACCCTACAGTCAGATTTTCATAAAAATGTAGGTTATTTGTAGAAATTGCCTCGGAAGTAGTAATAACCATATTTTAACATATATTTTAAGATTAAAAGACATAATATCAATATCGTTTACGTTAAGTCACAAAATAAGTAATAGTACAAGTACCTACCTACATAAATTACACTCTGTGATTGCAAACAAGCGAATCTAAACCTAATAACAACGCCGCTAATGTTCATAATACCTTACACGGCACGGACGTGGCCTTCATTATATGAGCCTACCGAGGCTAGGCGCACTCGTAACGAATCAAAATGCACCTTAAGTCCGTGCTACTAGAGCTTGTATCACAATGCCCGTAACGCGTATTGGAACTCACCGGTCTTGTTGTTGTCCTGGGTTGGGAATTGTGAGAAAAAAAAAAAATGTTTAATTACACTTTCGCCGCTCAGCACAAATATGCAATTCCGATTCACATGCACAAAGAGTGAAAATTCAGACACGGATTCTCTTTCTGAACTGTCTGAATAATGTAAAGTAACCTTCTTGAAACGTTGTTAAATGAGAAAAATAAATATTTTTTCATTATTATTTTGTTTATTTTCAAACGTACACATTTTTAAATATTGATATAAAAACAATACTATTTATTAGTTTTATTTTATTAAGTATTACAAAAATAAATTATCTGCCCATCTTTAAAATAAAAACGACTGATCATAATTTTGACCAAAGGTTTGTAATCCCTTCCTTGATGCATGTACTTTCTTGCGATAAGGACGCCTCTTACCACGATACACTTGTTTTGATCGTGTTACCGACACTGCCCATACATTTTTTTGTATCGTTTTGAAATATTGGGATACATTAGTAGAAGGAGGTGAACAAACTTTATTGCAAGTTTATTTGGCGTATAGTATATAGTCATACTCATTTATTTATTGACAGGCAAAAAATGGAATATTCTTACCTGTTTGACTAAACCCATATTTTTGTCTCTAAGAAATATCTCGCGGTTATGTTGATCGGGGCGGCGATTAGTGACCAATTCATAATAAGCTGCCGATAATGGTTTAAGAAAGCGGCACACCACTTGTGAAGTATATTTCGGCATTGGTAATACCTGAAAGGCAAAGAATATTAAGAAGTCGCCCATTTCTGATGTGTGTCAGATGTCCTAAATACATATCTATACAAATAAATAAAATTGGAGTGTCTTTTTGTAATATTAAAATAACTGCTTTTTACTAAATGCATATTATTATGTATCACTACATAGTATAAAACAAAGTCGCTTTCTCTGTCCTTATATCCCTATGTATGCTTAAATCTTTAAAACTACGCAACGGATATTGATGCGGGTTTCATTAATAGATCGAGTGATTCAAGAGCAAGGTTTTTATATATAATAAATGCATAATATATGAAATGAAATAATTTATTTTGCAATTAGGTTACATGAACACTTCTGGAAGTGAAACTTTTTTTGAGCAGATGAGTTCGGCCTTTCCTAACTGGACTAGCCCTGAGAAGAAAGGACGAAACAAACTCAGGGATCACCGTCTCTTTTAAAGTCCAGACAATATGCAAAAGACATTATTTCAATAAAAGAAATACACATTACAAATACACACAAAATTACAATTTGAGTCACAATTACAATAATCAGTAAAGATAATAATTTAAAAAAAAATGTCAACAATAGCAATAATTTAAAATGAATTTGTTTCAAACTATAAATTATCGTCACATTAAAATAAATTTAAACATTCAAAATAAACAGCATGTGCAGAATGGGCAGCTCAATCACAGGCGGTTTTATCATCAAGATATTCTGCTATGGTATAATACCCCTTTGCGGATAACTTAAATTTTTTGGTATTCCTTAATTTCTTTAATGACAAATTCCTAATATCAATAGGGAGTTTATTGTAAAAGCGTATACATTGTCCCATGAACGAGTTGCCTACTCTGTGGAGACGAGTGACGTGAACACTAAGATTAATTATTTGTGTCTGGTATTTACCAAATGAACATCACTGATTTTAGGAAACCTTGATATATTTTTTTGAACATAAACTAAATTTTCGTATATATATTGTGAAGATGCAGTCAGAATATTTATCTCTTGAAATTTGGACATGAGAGAATCTCGAGGGCCTAATTTATAAATGGAATAGTATGGAAACACTATTAATTTTCGAGGTTTCTAATGTGATGTAGCAAATAAACACATTTTTTGCGCTTACATTGCAAACGCTGGTTGCACCCTTCGAGATAGATCAAAATAATGTACTACAGTATTGTACACCTTAAAAAGTACTACAAAAAGGTCCGCGACGGTATATGTCTATCTATTAGGGATAACCCACAACAACCATTTTTTTATTCCTTTCTTTTTACGAGAAATAATGGCTTATTTACGAAGTGATTTTAAGCAATGCAGAATGAATCCTTATACAATAAAGTAAATTAAATACATTCTGCATTTAATATAGATCAAAATGGCCCTTTACAGTATCTAATTTAAATGAATATATTCGAAGATATTACAGATTTAAAATGCACGAATCGTGTCGTTAGCGGGGGCATCTGAAAACCACCCGCGCGAAGCCAGGGCGGGTCGCTAGTGTATTATAAAATAACATTTTTACCATTTTTGTCTGTCTGGCTGTTATGGTTAATCTCTGGAACGGCTGTACCGATTTTGACGGGACTTTCACTGATAGGTAGCTGATGATTTAAGGAGTAACTTAGGCTAATATTCTTAGACTAGCTTTGCCCTGCGGCGTTACCTGCGGTACGACAATAACCGTGGGGTTCAGCTAGTTTTTATTATTTCTGTCATTGTCTGCATTCGCAATGAGTATGGTGACCAGTACTCTTGGATTCTGCTCATGCTTTCCATCAGGCAAGTAAATCTATGACATTATGTGAAGGCAGGACACATAACGTGTTAGATGTGTGTGTGATGTGTTAGACTTATTATTATTATAATAGAACCTATAATATGTGTATCATGTATATAGCAATTTGTCTGTAAAAAAAATATATAAGTAAAATCAGACCAGACACGAAAATTAATATTGGTATTACCAGAAGTTAAACAAAAATACAAAAAAAATGTCAGACCATACACATATTTAAAAGATATTCAAAATACTATGCAGCAACTCTTATATTCGCTTTCTATAGAGAGTGGACTTCTTTAGTCAAAAATTCACCAGCCGATTTTCGGTAGCTAGCCAGGTGAAATAAAATATTATATTTTATAATAATAACTAGCTGAGCTAACAACGTGGAGCGAATCTAGTCTAAAAATGTAGCCTAAGTTACTCCTTATGCCAGTAAAAATCCCGTCAAAATCGGTCCAGCCGTGCCTGAGATTAGCTGGCAGACAGACCAACAACAACAATCGTATACACTTACATTTATATTTATATACATGTAGTGAAAAGCTGTTAATTTAAAATTACAGACACTTCAATTTGATTTATTTGTAAACTTCCACCTACCTTGCCATGCAGAATATATGTCACTAATATGTATTTTTTATAGGCTTCTAGCATAATATGAGAGACAACCAATGCAGGGACAGTGACAACCACTTCAAAGAAGTAGAGAGCTCTCTCGTAGTTCTTCATTGCTGTGTAGATCATTCCACCATAGTAGTAATAAAGGAGGAAGTGTTTGGAATCATTGTTGCCACCTAGCTGAAATAAGAGAATAATAATAATATATCGGACATCTGACACACAACACAACGCCATCTAGTCCCAAACTAAGCAGAGTTTGTACTATGGGCTCTAAACAACTCATATAAATACATACTTTTTTTTTGTTAAACATATTTTTATGCATATTATACAAAGGAAACGCCCAAACTACAAATATTTGCAGATCATACAAACATTTGATCCATTCCGGGAATCGAACCATAGACCTCATATATATTGTATATATTTAAACCACTGGGTATTTCTTTGAAGTCATTAAGTTTAGAGCTCATTACAGTTCTCTCATTATGTTTTACGATAATTTTAATTCATAAATTACATTAGAATCTATTGTTAAGCATTTTATATTTTTATATTCATCTTTACCTCGGAGTATTTACGATTAGAATTAGGGCGGTATCTAATCGCCTTCGAACCCCTAACTTTCGTTCTTGATGGATGAAATTGAAAACCCTTTGGCAAATGCTTGCCCTGATGTTCGTGTTGCGACGATCTAATAATTTTACCTCTAACGTCGCAATACGAACATCAGAGAAAGCATTTTTATTCGTATATATTTTTTAATCACCGAGGGTAAGCAACAACGGCGCGGTCAGTATCTGGATGGGTGACAGCTGGTGGCACAATACTATAAGCGTCTCCGTGATCCGCGATCATGTTAAGCAGTCTGTCCTGGTTGTTATCATAGGATAACAGTTGTGAAGCTTAGTTGGAGGCCTTTGGGCGGCTTAAAAACATCCAACGGCATGATTACGTAGCCACAAAATTGGGTTGCCAGTCCCCCCAACCCGAACTCGGCCAGCTTGGGGATGTATGGCCTTAACCCTCTCCTGAGAGGAGACCCCATCCCAGCAGTGGGACATTAGAGGTTGTTGATGATATTCAACTTTGATTTTTTAAAATTTTAAATCATTTCTTTGATATGTGAGATCTCATTACAATTAAAAACTATGGAATAATAAAAATGATAAACCTACCTCCGAACCTATCCCTGTAATATCTGTGTCCAAAAATTCTAAAGCTGGCTTCATACATTTAGAGAGCAAGCAAAGCTGACATAAATCTGCATGAATTGATGTGAGGTGGGAATCAAACAACTGGATCTTCCTAATTGCTTTCTTGAGAATTTCTATGCCTCTGATTGGTTGTTTTATTTCAATAAGATAATTTGTAAGTTGGTGACATAATTCTGTATCTGAAAGGGGTAGATAAATGTAAAATAATTAGTAATGTTTTTTTTTATATTTTGGACATCTGATACCCAACATAATCTTTAAACTAAGCAGAGCTTGTACTATGACAGTCACAATGACTGATAATAAAAATACTTTTTCCTTTTTTTTATAATGACATACATATTACACATAGAATATACATATTTGCTATCCTAGAATGTGAACTCCTCTATAACATAAATTGTGACATTCAAGATATCCCTTTTACAGGATTAGATTTTTACAAAGCAGTTGAGTTTAAATTACATTGTTTTATTTTTCTCAAAATTTGCTCCACATTTTCTAACCAACTTCAAAAAAGAAGGAGTTTTAAAAGTTAGTTTAATTTTTCTACATGCTTATTGCAAAAGTGGTTTAATCATAACTAGTATAAATTCAAAAGTCTATTTTAAAATGGCACTGTTCTTTGGTACCTCAAACATCCCATCATAATTAAGGGAGCTTAAGTCTTAATAATAATAAATATTTCAGATATTTAACACACTATCTAGTCCCAAGCTAAGCAGAGCTTGTGTTATGGGTACTAGACAACTGATATAAATACTTATATACTTTTTTTTGTAAAGACATACATATTATACATAGAAAACACCTAAACTCCGAAACAAAAATTTGCAGATCCTACAAATATTTGGTACGAATCGGGAATCTAACCCGAGACCTCAAGCACAGCAGTCGCATACACTACCACCGTGCCAGTTAATGTCTTGAGGTCTTAGTCTTGAGGGTAAAATGTAATTAAAATTGTGTGTTGTCATCAACATTAACCGCCTTTAGTAGCCCACTGGCTAGTCTCTTTGGGAAAGGAGATTTTGGGTTACTGATACAGGGTTTATTATGAGTTTTCTTTGCACTACTAGAGGTAGTAGGGCCACGCTGATTTCGGCACGAATGGGCCCGCTCGACCGGGGCGGTACTACCCTCGCACAGAAAATCAACGTAAAATGACAGTGACAATGGCGAGACCGGACGCCCAAATAGTCTAGTCAACAAGTTCCATACTTGTTGACTAGACTAAAAGATGCAGTAGCATCACTAGGCCGCCATGGTGTGGGTCGCCATGCTGCATTGTCTGCATTCGCAGTGAACATGGTGACCACCACTCTTGGATTCTGCTTATGCTTTCCATCAGGCAGAGTAGAGTCATTATGGCGGGCCAAACATAAAAAAAAAAAAAAAAAAAAACTGCTATTGTCCTTGATACCTGCAGGATGATAATAGGGAGTGACACTGAATTCCTAATTCCTATTGTGTGAGCACCTTGTCGAATATAATTATTATTACTTTCTTTGTATATTGACCTGATGATTTGCTGTGTGGCCTGAGTATGTCGGTGCAATGACAGTGTGTATTACATATGATGTGTTTAATATATATATACATACATAATTCTGGTGAAAACCGCACTTGTTCTCCATTGCAGTTGATTATGAAATCATGGATTTGTTGATACATGGTAGACTTATCAACATCAGTAGCTCCCTAAAAAAATACAAAGATATAATATAGTTATGGTTATTCAATGAGTCCTGTAGTATACAGTAAGTTAATTCCTTTAACTAAAGGCAGTTCCCCTTTAAAGTTACATTTAGTATTAATAATAACGTGTTATGTGTGTGTATGTAAGGCACACACATATAAGACTTCTAGATGTTGATGCTGAAATAGGGTCATAAGCCATGACAAAAAAAGTTTGATCATAGTGAATAAAACTGTACTATGCAAGTTCACCAAGTAGTTCAAAATTAGGTATTTTTAATAAATATTTCAAAATAGTTTAGACTATAAAACCATTTTGATAAGTTATAGACCATTTTTTTACAGACTCCCAAATTTTTATATATTTTTTTAACTTTCTTAAATATGAGTACAGACTTTTCAGCTCGTGACTTTAAGAACATATTTTAGAAGAGACCAAAAGTCTTTTTGAAAAGTATGAGTAAGTGTCAACAGTATAATCAATAAACAGCAGTTCTACTGCTGATTATTGATATACATAGATAAATATTACCTGTTGAACAGTAAATTTTGCAACAAGTACTGCTAAGACACCCAGCGAGTGCTGTTGAATATCAAGGGTTTCGAGGACTGTACTAAGGTGCGCACTGTTGCGTTGTAATACTTCGTCTGACTTGACAATCACATCACATAGATCACGGAAAGATCCTAAAATGTACAAATTCAATAATAAGATTCTATTTATACGAAATTATGAAGTTCTATTACTAATCAAATCAAATAACACTTGCCTGATGCCGACATCGTCCTGACATTGTTTACAAATTGTTCTAAAGGTGAAGCCATCGCGCTTAATCTTTAGACTACAAATTAATATTTTCTTTGGTAACTGTAATATATGTAGTATTATCGCAAGACTCTAATCAATTTGATATTTCAAACACCTTTTGATTTTTCACCACAACACGAATGTGAAAATGAAAATGTACAACTGTCACTGAGAAATCACAAAAATGACATATTGACATTTAGTCTTAGAGCATACATACATAGAAGGGCTGCTAAACGGGCAGAAAGCGTGATCGGAGTAGAGAGAGAGAAACTGAGTTTAGTTAGAGTCTGTCTTTCTCACTAAAGCTTCTGATTGGTTGGTGTATTTTCCGCCAAATCAATTCGTCCAATCAGTCAGTCAGAGAGACAGACGCGAACCAAACTCAGTCTCTATCTCTCTACTCCGATCACGCTTTCCGCCCGTTCAGATACCCTTTCAGATATATATGCTCTAAGGGTGAGTTGGTAGGTGGTGGTGGGTCAATGACTGTCTTGATCAATGAGGAAAGAAAATTTATGGAGATGCCCTATTCTACTATACGAACAATTCATTATACAAATATATATAAGATTGACACATATATACAAAAAAGCATTTTGTCTCTTTTTAACTTATGTTTATCTTGGTGTGAAAAGAGAGATAAACATAGTTTAGTGATCACTAATATTGGCAACACTTTTGAGTGACGTCATGCACTTGTCAATTCGTGACCGGCGACGCCATTGGGCATTGTATGCACCAAGTTCTGAGGTAGATCTGCTGTCAAGCGGTTGTTGTTGGAAATTTTGTTTTTGTTTTCGTGCCAATTACGGCTTTAAATTTGTTTATAATGTATCCAAGGCTTTGCCCTAGACATGAAAATCATGCCTTGGTGCTCCATTAAACAATCTGGTGCAAGAAAAAACAAGAATCAACTCTTTACAGGTTAGTACAAAAATGCATTGAAATTGTTCAATATTTTACGATTTTGTTTATTGTATTGTGTTAAACATATTCTTTTTATAATTTCCGAAGACGTTTGTTAGTTTTTTGAGGTTCTTAATGGTATTATTTGCTTTGTTTCACTTTGATTTGTTTACATACGATTAAGGATGTATAGGATAGTGATGGTAGAGTTAAAGTGTCGATACTTATATTGTTATATAAAAAATATGTTAACATGGTGTTTTCTTCATCAGATTTCCTGTAAATGTAATTTTAAGAAAGAAATGGATCGAAATCATTGGTTTGGAAAATATAAACCCTCAACATAAAATGTGGTATGTCTGCTCGATGCACTTCCATGAAACATCCTACAACAGAACTCTCAACGTGACGCGATTATGTGACTGCGCAGTGCCCTAACCTAAATGTGTGAATAAATATTACAACTATTTAAAACGTGTTTTATTTACTCAATTTGTTATTTCGCTCAATGACAACATAATATAAGTACTTTTTATGTTGATATCGGTATCCTAGAACCGTCGGAGCTACGAAAAAATAGGTAAACAACGATATACATTCTCGTTGGTTTGAATGCGGAGGTGTTCTGTTCTTTCTTTAGTCTTGTTGCTGATAGAACGGATAGGGCTGTTTTCATAGCCGATAACAAATGATTTTAAAATAATAATTTGAGAAACCTCACCTACGATCATCTATTCCCAGACTACAGAAAGACCAGGATTTTAGGGGTTCCAAGAGGAATCCACGGCCTCATTTTGGGAGGAGGTGATGTACGCCTAAAAGGTGGGAAAAGGGAGAGGACTAGCACTCTCCTATCACACAATGGACTCACCAAACGCTGTATCACTCCTAATGGCCTACGGTTTCTTGGGTAGGAGCCCAAGAATCGTTTAAGTAATATTTAGCTCATATCATATCTAGCCGGGTGTCCCGTGATGGCCAGCTTTCATTTTTGGATTTTAGTCTTAAGTCCATCATTTAAAATTTAATCCATCCATTATACCCATTATAAATAATAAATAAAAATCTGATTTTACTATAATTATTTAATGTTATCGTTATTTTTGCAATTTATTAAATATTTCCGTTAAATATCGATATCGACATTTTGAGTCACTCTACATAGGTACAACCCTATGGCAGCCATTTTATGCGCCAACTTCTTGTGTAGGTAGGCACGATAATTTTGTAGGTATGCGTAGTCCATGTACTGTAGGTCAATGGTCTTGATAGTGTCAAGCATTGTACAATGTACTTGTATTGCATTGTACTCTGTGGTGTCAAGTGTCAAATACGTCAACCAGAAACAAAAACAATGATTTTCTAAACGATCTCTAAAAATAGAATGCTAATATACAAAAATAACAATTTGAAACAACTGAAAGAAGGATGGCTATTTTACATAGAGCCTTATTTACTTGGTTCATATTTTTGGTTTTTCTAATTCTGTTATGCCTTCGCCTCGAGTCGAGAACCCATTGGAATTGGTTTATAGTTTTCATACCTATGTGGGTTTATGATAGTATTTTATTAATTTACGTGTTATTTCATATGGTTTCACACTGTAGAAATGGTATCGAAAGATTTCGAGGAACAATCAACAAAAATGTGTGGTATATAGCTGCAATAGGGTTAAAAATGGCAGCCCAGATAATAATTTGCATCAAATTGGAATATACAAGCTCTAGGGTGACTTTACCTATTTACGTCGTTATGACCCCTATTTGGATGCTGCTGCCTGTATTATGTGTTGAAGTATTTATGCATTTAATTAAGCATTCCAGTGGAAGCAGTCGATATTAATAAATCATATACAAACTGTTTACTTCTAAGATGTGCTTTAAATGAAGTGAGTTGTAACATGTGACAGTGTAATAACAACAGCATGGATAAATTTAAACTTGGCACAAGTTCATCGAGACTGTATTGAAGTTTGTTTGTGTAAAATTATTAATTCGTGTTGGGCACTTTGGTGATATAACATTTCTATCAAAGGGATCTGATAAATATAATTAACTATGCCTTCAATGAGTGAAACTTTTCCTGAAATTAAGAGTTTTATGGTAAAGGAAGTGCCAAAAGGGAATACTACTGTATTGAATTGCCTTAGTAATGATTTGGACCATAATTTTATGTTTTGGCTGTTCAATGGAACTGATGTGATTGGTCCTGGCAATCCTTACAACCAACAGAAGTATAAGTATGAGGTGCTATCTGGAAACCTGCATATTTATGTAAGTACTGCTATTACTATTTGTCAAGGTTAAATATTGTCACTTGCATCAGTTATAAAAATAGAATGTTTGTTTCTAAAATTTTTGTTTGTTTTACATGCCTCTTTCACTTTCTCTCTAATAACATAGGCCAATCTAAATAACTCGTAAATATGTGCTACGTAATCCAAAATACTTCTTTAAACTACAATAGGCAAAGGTGCATCAAGATTCTTCAGGATCACCTTTAAGGTTTTTTTTTTTTTTTTTTTAAATCTTTATTTAATTTTTAAGGAACTTTTGAACACAGTTCATGCCAGTTCCATCTTAACCTAAACATTTAACAACAACAAACAAGGTTTTTTTTTTTTTTTTTAACAGAGGTACAATCAACTACTACTTATGTAACTATTTTAACCTATTATATATTCGTAGAAATATCAACATTATGTCGGTATTTTTACGAGTGCATACAACATTTTAGCCTCACGTGACGTAGGTCTTGATAAGATGCTAGTAAATGCACCTAGATCTAGTTTATTTATGTTTAACTCCCTAATTATTCTATTTCTTTCAGCTTCGTTCCTGACACATTCCATTAAACGGTGATGTACATCCTCAACCATATTACAAACTTGGCAGTTAGGCTGACTTTTTTCATTAAGAAAGCAAAGCCGTTGAGTGGCATATGTCCAGAACGAAGCCGGTGGGCAGTTACCAAAACATATCGATTCATTTCATAATTACTAAACCATGGGAAACGAGGAGGTTCATTTTGTATAATTTTATACCAAATGCCTTTAAATTTAGCTATATCATCAAAGTGCTTTTTCCACCCATCGTAACAATGTTTTTTGAATTTTGATAATATTTCCGAATAAATAGGTAAAATATAAATTTGAAGACCCGAAATTGCCGCTCTTTTAGCTAGCTTATCTGCCTCTTCGTTTCCCTGTAGACCGATATGTGAGGGTATCCATTGCAATACAATATTCACATTATTACTTAAAAGAGAGTATATTTTACTCAGCACAGGAAAGGCTATCGATACACCTCTGTGTCCAGAGGCGCATCGAGCCAAATGCTGGAGAGCGCTCTTGCTATCAGTAATAATTACAACGTTAGCCTGCTGTAAATTAGAAGCGTAAGATAAAGCTTCCGAAATAGCAAATAGTTCTGCTGTCATGATCGACACTTCAGACACTATTTTGTAACAGCTGTTACTTTTAGTTACAGGATCATAATAGGCTGCACCTGTCTCGGTACTCTTTGAGCCATCTGTAAACAACTTATACCACCCTTTATACACTTGATTAAGTTCTAGCAGTACATCATTTCTTAGACAATTAATTTCGTAAAACATTTTTGGCTTATTGATATTTTCTAGACTAGTTTTAATGACGTTTCTAATTGCTATATTACTACACCAAGTATTCAATTTAAACATGTCTAAAGGGTTAGTGGAATAGATTCTTTCATTTCGAATAACATTGAATGTATCCATTAAAATAGGTTTCTTTTTGTAAGTCCAGTATCTATTTGACGAAAGACAACAGAGTTCAGACAGTAATGTACTCGTCACACTGTTAGTCCACGACTTAACTTTAAGACAATACTTGATCGCCAAATACTTTCTCCGTAGATGTAATGGAGGTATACATAATTCACTCTCCATGACGTGTATGGGTGTAGTTCTTATAAACCCACCAACAATCCTCGTGGCTTGATTCTGAACTTTATCAATGATATACAATCGAGATCCAATACTACTGTCGTAAAGAAAACATCCGTAATCCATACGACTTCTAACCAAAGATATGTACAAATTTCTTAAATGTATAGGGTGCGTTCCCCATCCAGGTCCAGACAACACCTTAATGATTTAGCATTTTCTGACATTTTTGAGATAATTCATTCAAATGTTTACCCCAACCAGTGTTTCCACTTTGATGATTTCCTTTCCCCACGCCTCAATTGAGATTTCTCCTTCTCAGGACTTTTTTCCCCTCAAAAATTATTCTGCTTTAGTTCTATTTTATGTCACTGCCTTTTTAGGGTTCCGTGCCAAAGGCAAAAAACAGAGCCCTTATAGATTCGCCATGTCTGTCTGTCTGTCTGTCCGTCCGTCTGTCTGTCTGTCCGTCCGTCCGTAAGTCACAGCCACTTTTTTCCGAAACTATAAGAACTGTAATGTTGAAACTTGGTAAGCAGATGTATTCTGTGAATCGCATTAAGATTTTCACACAAAAATAGAAAAAATACAATAAATTTTGGGGGTCCCCATACATAGAACTGAAACTCAAAAATTATTTTTCATCAAACCCATGCGTGTGGGGTATCTATGTATAGGTCTTCAAAAATGATATGGAGGTTTCTAATATCATTTTTTCTAAACTAAATAGTTTGCGCGAGAGTCGCGAGAGATACTTCCAAGTGGTAAAATGTGTGCCCCCCCCCCTGTAACTTGTAAAATAAGAGAATGATAAAACTAAAAAAAAAATATGAAGTATATTACCATGTAAATTTCTACCGAAAATTGGTTTGAAAGAAAGTAGTTTTTTTTAATACGTCATAAATCGTAAACTGCAATTTACCTTTCATTCAATCAACACAAATTTAAAAATAAAATAAAAAATATATTATGTTACTTGCTGCTGCGGAACCCTTCATGGGCGAGTCCGACTCGCACTTGGCCGCTTTTTTCAATGTTGCCGTAGAACGGCTACTAGTGATTAAAAAACTAAAACCCATCTACGACAAAAAACGATGGTAAAAAGTATGGAACAAGTTTAAAAAACCGTTGTCACACGTTACGTAGAAATAGTTATAAATAGTTTTAGTTTTTACTTTTTTTATTTAAAACGTTGGTGCCTCTTTCCAAAGTATATTTGAAATAGGTACCATAGAAATATCACAATATTATCGAATAAATACGGAAAAAGTCACGAGAATATGCTAATAATATTTATGTATTTTTGAAATATAAAAGTAACGCTCTTTCGAATGATACCAAACACGGCATATCTCAAATTTAGTTTTGGATACAGTAGGTACTTTATGTCGGCTAGAGGGCGCCACACTAGATTCAGTGACACGTCATATAGCCTTTAACAAGCGGACGATCAAGACGCTTCTAACGATACCTCATTTGTCTTATTCTGACTAGTAGTTTAGAAAGAATGTGGGAACATACAAGCATACCATAGAAATATCACACTTATCGAAAAAATACGGACAAAGTCACGAGCAAATGCTAATTTATGTATTTTTCAAATTTACAAGTTACGCCCTTTCCAATGATACCAAACACGACATATTTATCTCAAATTGATTTTTGAATACAGTACTTTATATCGGCTAGAGGGCGCCATATTAGATTCAGAGAGACGTCATATAGCCTATATCCAGCGGACGATCAAGACACTTCTAACGATACCTTATTTGTCCAGTTCTAACAAGTAGTTAAGGAGCTATAAAAGAACAGATTAACATACATACATAAATAAACTGTCAAAATCATAACCCTCCTTTGGCTTAGCCGTAGTCGTGTAAAAAATATTAAAACAGATAAAAGCAATAGGCTTGATAATGAAACAGTTGGATCAAATCTGTCTTGAAAAGAACAGGAACAACCTCTGTTGTACAACTGATGAAAAATCAGTTCGAAATACCCCACCTCAAGTTTGTACAGGCCAATGCAACTGCAAGCGAATCCAAAATTAGACTAAGCATGAATAAAGTATAATTTCAACATTCGTATTCTTATAGCCTGACCAGAAATATTAAAACCTGCACTGGTGGTGGGCTGCCAATTTCGCTACTGTTTATTTCGGTAACATAAGTATAATCCATACAAAAATTAGTTAAGAAATTTTCCGCAATATTTTAAGCTATGCTTTATCCATGATTTCCCTCGATTTCCCCTTTTCATCTCTTTCCCCTTTTTCTTCCCCTCTGGACCCTAATTTCCCCTCAAAAGGGGAATTTCCCCTCATTGTGGAAACACTGACCCCAACGCAGCGAGGAGTCCAACCACATACCTAAATATTTGACGTTTTGAGTTGCTACTAGAGGTACATTATTACTGAACCGATGGATTTCTATTTCCTCTACTAAATAAGCAAAATTGTGACTTGGAGGCTGATATTTCTAAACCTAAATGTGATAATATTCCAACGGTATTGTCTAAGGAGTTCTGCATTTTACTTACGCTATCATTTACATTTTTACAACTGACATATAATACGAAATCATCAGCATATTGACATATTTGTGTGCTGCTTGATTTACAAATCTTATGGGTAACAATATTGAATAGCAAAGGAGACAGAGGGTCTCCCTGTGCCAAGCCTAGGTTTGTCCATCTGGCAACATTACTGGAATCATCCAATTCGTCTCTAATTGATAACCTTCTTTCCCTTAAAAATTCCCATAAATAATAACAAATTCGGCTTCCAACTTTTAAATCGTCTAATGTTTTAACGACGCTTTCTATTAAGACGTTATTATATGCATTCTCAATATCAATGAAACATGCTAAAGTTGAAATATTCTTAGTAAAACCTATTTGTACACTAGTGATCAACTGAGCAAGAGAGTCTAAGCAAGATTGACCTCGTCTAAAGCCTGTTGTTCTGGGAGACAGGATCCCATTTCTTTCGACAAACCACTCTAACCGTCTAGTTAACATAAGGTGAAATGTTTTACAGATGCAAGATATTAATGATATCGGTCTGTGAGAACTACTTCCTGCTTTAGGAATTGCTATTACTTTTATATCGCGCCATTCATTTGGTATGTAGCAATAGTTAAAAATATCATTAAACAAACGAAGTAAAATTAGTTTAGCCGTAACAGGGAGTTGAAAAATCATAGAATATGTGATATTGTCACATCCAGGAGCAGTGTCTTTTTTCTTGATACATGCTTCCAGCTCTTGTAGTGTAAACTCGGTCTCTAGAAATATATTACTCGATATGCAGAGAGGTTTAGGTGTTTGAACTGAATCAGGCGTTAACCTACGTATTAGTTCATTCTTTCGATCTATCGGCACATAATTTGAAGTTTGTTTGTATCCCTTGATCCATCTCATCTTTCGCCACATATCCGAGGATGTTACCGTATTATCAATCGATGTGCAAAAACTTTGCCAACTAATATTTTTTGCTTGGCGTATTTCATTTCGTGCCATTAAGGTTTTGTTTTCTAGTGTCGCCAAATTCTCTGGTGTAGGGTTGCGTCTAAATTGCTTTAACGCTAGTCTTCTCTCTGCAACAACTTTAGAAAGCGAGGAATTCCAGTAGGGTTTGGGCTTAAAATTCTTCTGGGGATCATTACATACTTTTATTAATGGGATATTTGTGTCAGCTGATCTATTAATAACGGAGATAAAATCGCTGTACATTTGTTGCGTATCAGATGCACTAGAAACATAGTTGAATTCAGCGACCGATGTTTCTATATCTTTACTATATGCTAGCCACTTAGCTTTTTTGAAATTACGTTTACTTATTATATAAAATGTATCTTGATACATAATTTTAATTTTTATAATTAAATGGTCACTACCCAAATTCTCCGATAACACAGCCCAAGTGAAGTGAATTGCTATATCAGATGATGTAAAAGTGACATCAGGAGATGTTTGTTGTAAGTTGTTATTTACACATTTGATCCTGGTAGCACTGCCGTCATTAATAGATATAAATCCGAACTCTAGTGCAGCGTCCATAATTTGATTACCCCTGGCATCACACTTCGACGACCAGTTGGGATGATGTCCATTAAAATCACCAGCCACAAGAGTCTTACTAGCGCAAAAAGAAAACAGCTGATCCCAGTCATCCCGCCTTGTCTGGATCGAAGGGGGGCAGTAAACAGAAAATATATTTTCTAGGTATTTACAGTTATGAATTTTAATATGTACTATTTCAATACCCTTGTTGTTGCAACTCGTTAATTTAAGTTCAGATTTTATTGAGTTATGTACCAATATGGCCACTCCACCATATGAATCATGTCGGTCTTTTCTATAAATGTTATATTGAGATATTTTTAGAAAACTATTTTCTTCAAGCCACGTTTCAGAGATAATTGCTATATGAACCTGGTCTTTTATCAACAACGCTTCAATTTCAGTAAGTTTTGGTCTTATACTTTGTGAATTCCACTGTATTATATTAATAGCGACATTTTTCAGCTTACTATCCATTACTTAAACTATCTAGAAAGTTATTTAAAATATTACCGTCTTTCATTATTTCGACCACATAACTAAATATCTCACTAATAAACATATTACAAAAACTTTTAACTTTATCTTCAAATGCTATATTAGACATAATAATATCTTTAATTTTTTTCATCAGACGAACAAAACTAAATTTTGGGCGGCTCTCGGATCTCTGTGTTTCAGTTTTATCATTCTCTGAATTTCGTGATGTCGCAGTTTTATTTTGACCATAGATTTCTACTCTTTCTTTTTTGTGCTTCTTGTAACTTCCTCGTGTTTGGCTACGAGTGTCATCCTTTAATAATACAGCTTCTTCTTCTGGGTTATTTTCTTGCTCATCAATTGTAGATATGTTCATCTTACTATGTGTTAGTACATCTCGGTAGGTTTTTGTTCGTGTATGGACCTTATCCATGGTATATTCTGATACTATTAATTCTTCATTCTCTTGTGTATTTTTGTAATATAATATCAATGCTTTCCGATATGAGCAAGTTTCTTTACTCATAATATCTCGTATTTGCTTCTCTTTGTAGAAAATAGGACAAGTTTTGTCTAAAGACATATGTGGCCCGCCACAATTTAAGCATTTGAAGTCATTCGTTTCACAATTTACATGGTTTCGACCACATTTTGGACACAACACTTTCTTTTTAGGGCAATATTTCTTTAAATGTCCATATTTCCAGCAGCCTGAACACTGTGAAACTGGGAAAGTATAGGGTTCGACCTTGAACCTGCAACCGTATCCATAAACATACGGTGGTAAGGTAGAACTTTTAAAGCCAATTCGGATTGTTTGACTTTCTATCCATACTCCCTCCTCATTCAATCTTTTAAGTCTAATTAAAGAAATGATTTCATAGTCACATTTCAATGTGTTTTGTAACTCCTTGATATCGATTTCTAAATCCATTTGCTTTAAAGTTCCGTAACATAAGTTCAACTCAAACGTCATTTGACATCTTAATCCCAAATCTGCTATTGCTTTATTATTTAAAAGTACATCGGCTTTTTCTTGACAGTTAAAAAGAACCAAAACCTTGAAGCTACTTTTATATTTTATTCTTTTAATATCATCTACATTGTATTTTCTTAACATTTTTGCTAGTGCAATTTGTTTGGGTAGTGGTTCTATGGACGTGATACATACTTCGTATTTGTTCATCATATCTGTCGCAGTATTTTTTGGGTCACTACTTTTAGAAAGGCCACGGTTAGGCCGTTTCGCGTTTCTACTTACAGTCGTGAAACCATCATCATCTTCATATCTCTCTCCACTATAACTTTCATTTCTTAATCGCTTACCTCGAATCGCCTCAAGTTCTGAATTATTTTCTAAAATCATGTTTTCATGTTGTTGCACAATGTCTACATCTTCCTCACTACTATCACTCAACAATTTAGGTAAACTAGATGTTAAACTTCTATTACTTATATCACTCATAATTATAAAAAAAGGTGGGTATTTCTATAAAACAAGATCGCATTGTTGAACGGACTGGTTAGCTGACGCGTGCGCTTGTCTCACCGATCCGCGCGCAACTCACCTTTAAGGTGTACCTGAATTTCTTATTAACTTATAACTCAGTGTTCAATTTATTTTAAATTCAAATTAACATTACTTCTACTACTAACTAAATAATTGTAATTATTATTACTCTAAGCCAAGGATTGAACCAAGTGCCATGTAATTGGAGAAGCCTGTCTAGCTCTGGACTCTGATAGGCCAATGATGGTGAAGAAAATTTTACTCATTCCCCTCACTATGTTACTTGAAAAGCCCCCAGACTTATTTACATTATTTTCTACCAACATTTAACACCAAGACTACAATATTATCTCTTATTTACTTTAAATTTTGTTTTAGAATGTATCCCCTAAGGAATCTGGTTACTATCACTGCATTTCAAAGAAGCTTAATGGTGTGGGCTATACTGTTGGACAAGTGGACATGATTGTCACCGGTGGATCGTTCACAGCAATGGATGCAGTAAAACTAGTGGCCATTATCTTATCTCTGATTGTTTTAATTGGCTCTGTTGCACTGTATTTTCATTTGAAGCAAGATTGGAGGAAATATGATGGAAGGATTGTGGTATCACCAGGTAAATATTTAATGTTTTTGTAAACAAATTCTTAAAGAGTTAACGAGTTTCTAGGAGAGAGATGATCAAAGAATGGAATGCACTTACAGGCTGGTAGACCTTTGCAATATAAAGACTTCCTCCTTATTTGTAGGAGAAATGTACATGTTCATGGACAAGGGTAGCGTACTGCCCTGTTGGTTTAGTCGTTTTCGATACTCACTGCTAAGCTGGAGGTAGTGGGTTCAATTCCCATCCAGGACAAATATTGTGTGGTGAGCATGATCATTTGTTCTGTGGAGTGTAATTATCCACAATATGTACCTATGTATTTAGAAATACAAAATATGTTTATGAGCCGTCTGGTTACTATAGTTAGTGGTACTGTTAGTGTTATATCTGTTCAGTTATTATTATGTACTATGTGGTTTAAGTGGAAAGTGGGTCACCCAAGTACATAATGGGTATGTATGTACATACCCGAATAAGTATTGTTGCTTTTAGATAGGTATTATCAACTGTGAGAAATATGAAAAATGTTTTAGTGGATGAAGTGGATGAAGATGACGATGCAGGTGATGAGGTTTATAATCGAACAACTACTTCCATTAATCAGCAATCGTCGCCAAGTCAAGCTGGACAAGCTGGACCCAGCAGGAATCCATCATCAGAACAACTTTTTGGAATAGACAATCAAGGCTTAGATACAGATTTCAACTCAGTGTTCGAAAACATTCAAATTAAATCACCAGAAAGAAATCTGATTTAAATGTATTTATGTCAACAACTCCAATCATCATTAGTTTAGTTAACTAGTAAAATAACATATTTAAAAAGGTTACTGTAGAAAGTATTCAATGTAAATAGAATATAGCGTAAGACTAATGTTAATTAAAAAAAAAATCAACTCAAACTGTTTTAATATTTTTGTCTTATTAAACAGGCTTATCTTTTAGGGACAAAAAATTTAGACGGCTGATGTAAACAATTTCTAACAATAAAGAAACCACACACTCAGTAGCGTTACCATATCACATTGCCTATGTCTGCCTCAACATTTACGTTCAACCTAGATAGCCGATATATAATTATTGATTTAAGATTGCTTAAAATGTTACATCAGCTGGTGTAACATTATGTGAGTCTGCAATAGACTGATCTGTAGTATTAAGTGATTGTGGTGTAGTATCTAATATTTCATCTTCTTCATCCTCGCCGTCAACTTCCATCTCGAATACGCGTGCTTTTCTAAGACTTTTTGCTAATACCACTGCTACTTTGCGACCACCAGATACAGCTATCCGAAAACCGTCAAGCTTATCCAACACTTTGTATACTCCTGGCTCTAGCAAAGGCGACATGTTCTTCTTAATAATCTTATCATTGAATAAATACAACTTTGTTTTTATGTTACATTCAACCGAATTCTCTAGTGCTATTTTAATTGGAATCTGAATGAATATTGAACTTGCATCATTGTGTGGATGTTGTGTAAGTACAGACAAATATTCAGACGAATAAAACTGTAAATCCAGAATAGGAATATTATCATTATCCATGGTATCATTGTCTGCAACTAAACATGATGAAAAGTAGTACTTCATTGCGTTCACAGTGCATGTCTTTTCTTTAATATTGACTGTCATAAAATGGAGTCCTTCTGTTTCATTTGTTTTGTCCATGAAAGCCATCAAAAATCTATTGGCATCAGAATGGTAAGTTTGACAAAGTCGCAAATTTTCGAAGAGCTTGCCTTTGCTATGGTCCTCATAACATTTAACGTTATACAGTAAAGAAAAATATTTACATGTGTCCTTTTTCGCTACATCAAAGATCTGTCCTACAGTAGTTTTCAAATGATTCTGTTGTTGAACAAGGGAGAACTTTTTAAATTCGAACAGAGAGAAAATTGTGTCACTGTCTTTCAGTAGACATGCATTGTCTTTTAGGAATTTGTGCCATGGATTATCTTCATCGTCAGGCAATATTGTCAATTCTTGGTCTTCCAGATATTGTCCAAGTCTTTCCAGATTAAACTTGACAGGTTTGTCAGGTAAACTTTCACTGCTCTCTACTTGTACATTATCAAAATTGTATAAGAATTCAGCAATGTGGCCAAGTTCTTGTTGAGTTATTTTAACAATTTCAGTAGGTGTTTGTTCTCCAAGTAATCGGACTATTACAACAAAAAGCCATCTGAAGAAGGCCTTGTAATTACGCATTGATGTATCTATTACTTGCTGCAATTCGAGGCACTTGTTCAGAAACGCACAACAAGCTCTTATTGCCTCTGTAACATCACCTTCATCTATGCCAATTACCTGAAAAGATAAATATATAACTTAGTCATTATATTGGCAAATCGTCAACCAGTCTACATAACACTATCGATTTTATCAACAGTGATTGTGAATAATTCATGATATTTAATTTGAAAATGACAAGCTTAAACTGGGCGGATTAGTCTGAAATGAGGAGATCCGTAGACAAACCGAGATCAACGACATAACCTGGAGAAATGTCGAACTTTGGGAGTCAGCAGGCCACACTGTTCGGATGCGTTGGCCAATAGGTACAAAAGGTTGCCAAAACATCGTATCAAAAGACAGATTGCGGGTAGGTCTCCCACAAAGTGGTATTAGGACCTGGTGAAGGTCCCGGGAAGCCGAACCTTGAGAGAAGGCTATGTCTAGCAGTGCACGTCTTATGGCTGAAATGCTGATCATGAAACTAGGCTTACACTGGGTACCTTTGATAACTGATAGCCTGCAGCATGTAGTATGGGTCGGGTAACTTTTAATATTTGAAAAGAAAAAATACATATATTGATTTTTTACAATAGTTGACTGTATGGTAAATAACTACCTATGTCTCTTTCCTTAAAACAAATAATACAAAACATCTCGGAAATAACAATAGGGAATATGCATGTCTTTTTTTTATTTCTTAATCTGATCATATAAGTCTCCATAATATAGAAAAAATATAAATAGGCTTGAAAATAGTCAAACTAATTTTCAAAGTGAAATTTAAAACACCGACTAAATTTGAGCTATTCAAACGCCGCCATTTTTCGCGCGCTATTGACATAACAAATGACGTCATTGCCATTTCGTGTTTATTTACTATTGAGTGTTTCAGTTATTTTATACCTATTTACAGTTTTGATTGCTATAAAAATCATGGAAGAAGTTATTTTTTCTCACAAACACTACAACACAGTAGGAATTTCGACGCCGATAATTTCGATAATGTAACAATCGACGTCACATTTCATTTCGACCAATAGGACGCGTTTTGTAGGTTTGAATTTCCCTCCCTTAATTTTCACTTTTTATTTAATATTTTCTGGGTTTAAATAATCACTAAATAAAGAAATACTTTTTATGTATATTGTAAAGACAATATAGAATCTAGAAAAAAATGTTTAGGACAAATAAATTTTTTATGCATATTCCCTATTATTACAGCTTTTCATTTATATTACATATTTTAATCAAATATAATTGAAATACTTAAATTGCTTAATTGAGTAGTCCAAAACAGTGACGTCACAAATTTGTATTCAGTTAATTTTTCATACAAAGTTATCGTTTTGACAGATGATAAAAGCTACTGATTTGACTAAGGTAGGGATGAGCGATATTAGTAAAATATCGATATTGATATCGATAGCTAGATATCGATAATTCGATATTATC
Organism: Diaphora mendica; assembly: GCA_949125395.1. Classification (NCBI taxonomy): domain Eukaryota; kingdom Metazoa; phylum Arthropoda; class Insecta; order Lepidoptera; family Erebidae; genus Diaphora; species Diaphora mendica. Next base: position 32,717,591 of record OX421310.1, on the reverse strand, counting down.
GGGCACAAAATATCGATATTTTAAAATATCGATCGAAAACCATGGTCAATGTATGTTATGTGCAAAAAATATTGTGAGAACAAATGGACATCACATTTTTTATCACAATTTATTAAAAATACAAATCGAAAATGCAAGTTGTGTTACATTCAACTTAAAGCGATCAATCTTCTGATCAATCTTTTTTGTTGTTTTGAATAGTGGGTATAGTAAGTTGCACATCAATACTTACGTTTTCGTGGTTGCGTTCTAAAATTCATCTCAAACTTATACTATACTACTATACTAGTGGTTGACCGCGGCTCCACCCGCGTATATGTCGGCTACGCGGCAAATAGTTGCCTATGTGTTATTCCGATGTTTAAGCTATATTACTGTAAAGTTTCATCCAAATCCATCCAGTAGTTTTTGCGTGAATAAGTAACAAACATACACACAAACTTTCGCCTTTATATATTAGTGTGATGTGATATGATACCACTCGAAAATATTGCACTTAAATTCTTTTAAAATAACAATGTTTATTAGAACTGAGCTGACTACTAACTGACTTGTAATAAATAAATGAATGAGTGAGAATTGACTGACTTTATTTTCATTTCATTTAATGAGAAGGTAAAATAGGAATGCTACTCTGCTGAGTTTGCTCGTAAAAAAACTATATCGATGTTTAAAATGAATATAAAAAATTTTTTTTTACATAAACAAGAGAAAAGAGATGGAAGTTTCGATATTTCGAGAATAACCCGATATCATGTTAAAAATATCGATATAGCGATATTTCAAAGTTACAATTATCGATATTTAAATATCGATATTTCGGAGATTAATATCGATATTTCAACGATATCGATAAATATCGCACATCCCTAGACTAAGGTGGTTCTAACCTAAAGCGGCTATTACATTACACGATTTCTCGGGCGCTGTCTCTCGGGTGCCCTGCCTGCCAGTTAGGATGCCGCTTATTACACTACGCTGGAAATCGCGCCCTGTGTGACCTTTACTCAGTTTTAAGGTGAACGTGAATGACTGTGCACGTCTGTCGCTATGGCGCGGACTTCATCGAAACATCAAATAAATAAATGCCATCATTTTCTCCAATACTCTTAGTGTACGTATCTATAGTAAATATTTTATTTATTTTATTATTTATGTAATTTAATATTATATATAGTTATAGTGTTTAAGTATTTGTATATAGAGTTTATGTATTTGTTGTAAATACAACAAATATAACAACAATAAATATATAAGGACTTATGTATGTAATGCTTTGTAATGCATTTTTAGCTGTTTAAGTACCTATGTACTTAATGTGCGCCTACCTCACAAGATATCTACACCACCCAAAGGTTGACTGGTAGAGAATGCCTTGGGCATTAAGTCCGCCGATGTACAATAGTGCATAAAGTTATAAATAAAAAATTAAAGAAATAAAAAATGCCATAACGCCATCTAGTCCCAAGCTAAGCAGAGCTTGTGTGATGGGTACTAGATAACTGATACAAATTCATATATACTATTTTTTTGTAAATACATACATATTATACCTACATAGAAAACACCCAAACTCCGAAACAAATATTTGTAGATCACCCAAACATTTGGTCTGACCCGGGAATCGAACCCGAGACCTCATGATCAGCAGTCGCACACGTCAACCGCGAGACCGTCGAGGCAGTCTGAAAGTTGCTTTAGCGGTGACTTTGGCACTTACTACCATGAGGTATTCAAAAAGGAAGAAGAGGAGGATGTGGGTGAATATTTGCTCCTTAGAAACTAACTATCAAATATTCAAATACTCAGTGTTTTGGACTCGACAGACCTACAAAACTACAGACCAATTTGACGACCTATTAAGCTTAGTAGCTCCTTTTATAGAAAAAAAAAACTATCTTGAGATAGCATGAGTGCAAAACATAGTATAGTTGTTACTTTACGATTCTTAGCCACTGGAAACTCCTATCAAGATTTAAAATTTAGTTTCTAGATATCTCAACCTCTTCTATCCAAAGACGAACGTGTGAACTCTGCGCTCGCGCCGCAGCGACTGAGCTCCCTGTCTCCCTGTTTCTTATTACACTACCCAATCGGCAGCGCGGCAGGGAGCTAGGGAGATCGGAACCACTCGAGCGCCCTGTTTAGGGACCCTGCCTCCCTGTTTCTTATTACACTGCCCTGTCTCTGCGGGCAGGGCCCGAGAAATCGTGTAATGTAATAGCCGCTTAACATGGAACGAAAAATAACGTTTTTTACAAGCACTAATCTGAGGGCATCCCATACCTATATTGCTTAAAAGACAAGAGGAGTCTACCTGGTTTCTTACTATTTTATATAAATATAGGTGATCGCGTTCATTTCGTCGTATCTCTAGATATGGTAAGTCAGGTACATTATCGGAATTCTCACACCTGCCATATATCCATGTAATGAGATTATTAAACTTATTTTGTATCCTTTCAATTTGGTTAATATAAATTTATCTGTGGTGTGGAATCCTCATTCCACACCACAGATATAAAATTTATACAGAGCCGTACTCAAATATGGATATAACTAAAGCTTTATATAAAAGCAACAAGGTGGACAAACACTTAAAATCCTTTGTTAGTCGTAATACAAAGCCAACATACAAAAAGCTTTATTTGTAACGAATGTTATTTAACTGTCAAAAATTATTTTACTGTTTAACTGGACACCCAGGCACCTCGGTCCCTCTGCTAATATCTTCACCATTCAATTTGTAAGGATATTCAATAAGTTTATTTTATACTAGCTGTTGCCCGCGGCTCCGCCCGCGTGTATGTCGGTTATCGTGGCAAATAGTAGCCTATGTATTATTCTGATGTATAAGTTATATTACTGTAAAGTTTCATCCAAATCCGTTCAGTAGTTTTTGGGTGAAAGAGTAACAAACATACACACTTACAAACTTTCGCCTTTACAATATTAGTGTGATTGATGACAAAAACGTTTAAATTGTCATGTTTTTCAATTAAATCGTAAATCTAAAAAAAGATAACGAAAAAGTATTATATGAATACATGCAGACATCGTTTTATTAGTTATAGCTGAGCCCGCGACTTCATCCGCGTGGATAACCTTTTACAACAATGTTTTTTTTTAAACTATACACTATTAAACAACAATTTAATAGATAAAAATTGCCTTTTAAAAATCTATTTAAGACCGTAATTTTTGTTTTGCATCGTTTCTAACATAAAATGTTATTTAATATAAAAAATACATAATTTCAGCGTAAAGCTTCCGGATAAACTATATTCAAAGTGGACCCTTCCGGTACGTATGCATAAAGATTTCTGGAACAACTGACCCGGGAAAGAGCGACGTACAACTGCCCATGTGAAAAACAACTGAGACTAAGATCTACTCCAGCAACGCGGAAAGTCTGACCCTGAGCTTTATTAATTGTCATTGCATAACATACCGATACTGGGAATTGCGTTCTTTTAAACTGAAATGGAAAATTATTTGGTATAATGGGAATTCTGGGAATATAAACAATTTCGCCGGCACCGCAACCTGTTAGAATTTGAGCCTCTATTATGTTTTGTTGTAATTGTATGACTTTTAGTCGGGTTCCGTTGCATAGTTGTGGTGGTCTTAAATTTCGGAGTAGAATAATCGGAATACCTATTTTTAAATGAATTTCATGAGATGGAAGTCCGGGCATATTTAAAGAATTTAAAAATTCTATCGGATAGTTCGTGGCTTCTTGTTGATCAAGCATTCTGTTTATAGAAAAGTATATCTTAGTCTCGCCTTGTATATTTGACAATATATTGCTATTTATATCAGATGCTTGGTCATTGCGAGGGGTTAAAATGGATCTTTCGCATAACCAATTATTGTCCCTTTCAAATAGTTCTGAAAGGTCGCCGTAAACAGATGTTATTAGATCTTGCTGTGATTGCACTCTGCAACATAAGGCAGGTGATAAAATAACTTTTCCTCCGTGTTGTTGTGGGTAAGTGCCTTCGCCAATTTTTAGTAAAGTATCCGAAAACTGATTATCATCCGGATTATCTCCAGTTCTTACTCGCATATTTGTTGATAAATGCACTGACTGTATATTACGCCACAAATTAGAGCTTTTCAGGCAAGCTCTAATCTCGTCGGCTCTTGTACCCCGTGGTATTACCGGCAATATTTGTCTAAAATCACCGCAAAATAGAACTGTGACACCGCCCATTGGCCGATCATTTTGCCTTATATCCCTTAAAGTTCTATCAACTGCTTCTACTCCTTTTCGATGGGCCATTGTGCATTCATCCCATATTATTAAATTACACTCAAGTAAGACCTTTGCTTTGTCGCTATTTCTAGAAATACTACAGGTTGGACTTTCCGTGCAATTTAAGTCAATCGGTATTTTGAACATGGTGTGAGCAGTTTTACCTCCTGGTAGCAATGTTGCTGCTATCCCCGATGAAGCCACGGCAAGAGCTATTTTACGCTGATGTCGAACATAGGCTAAAATTAATTTGGTCAAAAATGTTTTCCCAGTTCCTCCGGGTGCATCTAAAAACCAAATTGTTCCCATATTATTTTGAACACTTTCACAGACACGGTCATATATTGAACGTTGTTCTGGGGTCATAATGGAGACCCCATTTTCTAAAACTTCCAGCAGATCCACTGAGTTATAACTAATCTCTGCGAAGTATTCTCTATTAGTACGCTCTCCAATTGAGTTTGGTGTCGGCATACCATATTCACTGAGTGATTTACCGGTTACTGCTATTAACTCCTCTTGAATAGCTAATAAGCACTGATTTATGGCAAATTCACGGGAACTGTCATTTGTTGCCCCTTCATTATTATGAGATATATTTTGAAGGAAATCCTCCGCAAACTTTTCCTTATATTTTTCCCATAATTGTGCAGCATCTGACAAATTACAAAATGCCATTAAAGTGACAAATAAATGGCGTAAGCGTCGTGGATTATCACTAATACAGGACTCAGCTAAAGCATGATCCCAATGCTGATCATTTTCTAACAAATGGTACGCTTGGCAAGCTGCATGATAAGTAGGATATACAATTCCATCTACTGTTCTCAAATCTATAAATGACGTTGATCCTCGTACTGTATGTAATAATAATCGCAAATAGAAACACTCAGCATTGTTTGGATGCACCGTATACACCCTACCAAGAACGTGTTCCTTAAAAATACCTGGTTCGCCATCTACTGGTCTGCCACGGCGTCTACGATTAAAAGAACCACGTTGCTTATCGTAAGTATAATAAGATGGAACTTCCTCGTACAATAACGTTTTTGCAAAAACATCGGTTTGGCAAAGTCGAAAGTATGCCAGTAAAGTTGTTTGTCTGGGGTTCTCTAATCGTTCTGTAACATTTTCTGCATTAAAATATATTCTCTGACCGCCTTCAAGATGAACATCCAAATGAGTCACGGGTGGATATCTTTCGTGAATGTTAAAACTCAAAATGCGCCACACAGCCTCTGAAGAGCTAATATACCTGCCTGACTGAAATCTTGTAATTTCATCGTGCTCGTTTCTCAACGCGAATGTTGCTTGATCACTACCCTTATTTATATACTTACATATATATTTTATAGACTCCACGCTATTACACATTTCAACATTTATGTGAGCTTGAAATGTTCTGGATAAAATTGGCGAATACGGAACGACCCATCTATTATCTAAAGTAATCTGTTGACCAAACACCCTTTTCTCAACAGTAAAGCCACCATAATCTTTTGAACGGCGGCGATACAACGGGTATCCATCATGACCTGTTATAGTTTGGTCCACTAAGGCTTTTGGATATCTCTTAGTGCAACGACCGTTTTGCATGCAAGGAGCGTTCGCATTCAATGTACCACATGGGCCATGCACCATATGAGTTTTAATAATATCATATAACCCAGGATCTGCAATGGGATCTGGAAATTCAGCACTGATTAAACTATCTACATCATTAGGCCGAATCTTGTCTTTCAACCAAAGCAGAATGTGTGCATGAGGTAAGCCGCGTTTTTGCCACTCAACACTGTACATAAAACACAAAACTTCTCCAAAAATTTCATCTTTGGTTAGTAAATTAATCATTAACTTTAATTTTAAATGGAAAACTCTTGCGATAATATCGTGACGGTCATAAGATGCTTGACCCTCAAGAAGCTCATGAGTAATTTCATCCCACTTAGGATTTGTTGTTATAGTAATAAATAAGTCAGGACGTCCATACTTTCTTACGTAACAAAAAGCATCTTGAGTACGTTCGTGCATATAGCGTGGACCACCAGTAAAAGAGGAGGGTAAAATAACTAAACGGCCCATATTTACCGTACTATTATCTTGTTGCATTGCGTCGCGAAGGTGCACGTATTCTTCAGCGCGCAACTGCTTCTGATTAGATCGTATATAAACTAATCTTTCAGTTTCAATCTTTGCGTACATATCAACAATAAACTGATTGAAAAGTGAACGAAAACGGTGTAAATATAGAAATTTACCCTGTCTCACTTGCAAATGGTAACAATAGAATTGAAGGCAAGAAATTTTTTTGTTATAATTAGGTGCGCCTGTTCGTGAATCAGTTTGGTATAAAGCAAAATTGTAACCATCTTCCCCACGACAGAATATCATAGGATATTGCAAGCTATCGTATGCTCTATGGGTTTCAAAAATGCGTTGCAAGCCATTGTCTCTGGAACGAATAACTATATCACGTCTATCACATTCCTGGTCAACCAATACCACAGCCACTTCATTTGTTGATGGGGCATTATATCGCCCAGTGTGTTCCTGAGTTGGACGCCTATCAGCATTTATAACAATCTTGTAATTGTTATCTTGTTCTCGGGGAAGAACTTCTAACGCCGATTTGAAACTACACACATATGAATTTACTTGATGCAACATGTGTTGAAGTTCTGAAATCAATTCAGTATTTAAATTTGGGAAATTTTGATTTCTTATAATTGATTGCTCGTTGTAGTCTGACACAAAATATATTTGAAGAAATTTAGGATGGTCAGCTGGCAGTAGAGATCCTATTAAATGGTACACTTGGCCTTGTATTTTAAAAGTTGGCATGAATGGCCCTTCTGATATTTGTTGAGCACCAAAAGAAGTCATTTGAAAGGCACTGTTAAATTTGCGAATATTATCTAAAAAATGTTTTGAATGCGTATGCTCCCTTAACAGCAGTGACTTCAAGGGTTCAGGCGGATCTTCAAACGTAGGCAAATTAATTTTGCCTCCAGAACAACAAAATCCAGCCGACTCTTTTCTCCATTTTAAGGCATTGCAATAAGGACATACTACGTTCATATCACCGATTTTTGAATATGAGTTGTAATCAATATTGACAGCATAAGTGAATCCACTTTTATATTTGTTGGCCCACGGCAGTAAATTTGTAGGTTCATCTAAATCCTCTGTATGTGCATCTAAGTTATCAAAAATATGTCTAAATCTATCTGCAGAAAGCCTGGCTTCACGCTGCTCGTCTGTTTCCTGCGATCGAATATTATCAATTCGTTGTCTTTCATTTGACAAACTTGTTGTTTGTTCTTGTCTCAAACAATTGTAATATTCGCGGCCTGACTCCAGTCGTCGGTCATGATCATGTTCGTCTTCAATTGATCGAGTTATGGCATGGTGTATCCCATCAACTGTGAGACGGTCATGATATTGAGTAGAGGACTCGGACTGTCGAGACAAAACGTGCCTTTCGCGGTCAGCTGTGAGTCTTAATTCGTGCTCGGTGTATGTTTCGGACTCTCGAGACAAAACGTGCCTTTCGCGGTCAGCTGTGAGTCTTAATTCGTGCTCGGTGTATGTTTCGGACTCTCGAGACAAAACGTGCCTTTCGCGGTCACTTCTAAGTCGTAATTCTCGTTGAGTAGCGGTTTCTGATTCTCTAGACAGAATATGCCGTTCGCGATCAGCTGTAAGCCGTAAATGTCGCTCGGTGAACGTTTCCGACTCTCGGGATAAAACATGCCGTTCACAGTCAACTGTAAGACGTAGTTCTTGTTGAGAAGAGGTTTCAGATGCCCGTGATCTAGCCCTTCTTTCCCTATCAGAAGTTAATCGCATCTCTCTCTCAGAACTGCTTTCATGTGCTCGTGCAGTTGCATTATTAATTCTCATAGAATTTAAACGATGCGCTCTTTCCTCTGACGATTCCTGAGAACGCGCATCTCTCATTCTTTTGGCATTTCTCGAATTTCGAGATAAGGAAGACCGTTTCTTAGGTGGCATTGTAGGTGGAATAAAAAGAACCTAATAAAATAAATAAACAAAAAAAATATCTACGGAATAAAAAGAACCTAATAAGATAAAAACACAAAAAGAAAAAATGTATACTTAATTGAAATTTATACTTAACTTTACAACGTTCAACTTAACAACTATATATATAAAGAAAAGAAGGAGAAACAAACAAAAACACTAAACAAACTAATTATATTATTATCTAAAATACCTACTTTAAACTTATATCTAAAAACTACGTATCTATGTATTTTTAAAATCTAAAAACAAAAACACTAAACAAACTAATTATATTATTATCTAATACCTACTTTAAACTTATATCTAAAAACTACGTATCTATGTATTTTTAAAATCTAAAAACAAAAACACTAAACAAACTAATTATATTATTATCTAATACCTACTTTAAACTTATATCTAAAAACTACGTATCTATGTATTTTTAAAATCTAAAAACAAAAACACTAAACAAACTAATTATATTATTATCTAATACCTACTTTAAACTTATATCTAAAAACTACGTATATATGTATTTTTAAAATTTAAAGCGCGCTTATTCCGAAAAGAGTCAATAAGAACCACGTCCGTTCGCATTAAGAGTGACAATGTGAGTGAAGTCGGCGCGTGAGCGGCCCCGCCTTTTTATAGATTCAGCGGATGGCCGTTTCGCGCGTTAAACAAAAATCAACCGTGTATCCGTCCCCATACTGGCGCGGCGAGATTGAGAAGTTTTATTTCTTATTATTTCTATATATCTTGTGTGTTTATAAACCGATTTCTATAAATTTTTTTTTATAAAATAGATATTAAAGTGTACTTTTTGAAAATGGTAGTTTGATAAAGATATATCTATGTGAAATACAATATATACACTTTGAAGAAATGCCTAACGATTAAACACGTTATTGTGGCTAATTTATAAAAGATAGCTATATACTATTCAGGACTTTTATGTAGATCTTCTGAAGACCATCATCTTTGTAATACATACTTTTGGTGTATGATCAACGTATGCGAGGATAAGAGCTCGAAAGCGCGTTTTCATCCGACTTGCTTCAATTTTGTCGTCACTGCTCAGCTCCTTTGTATCTTAGCGTTATGTTATATAGCCTATAACCTGCCCAGTAGTATGGACTACAATCGTACCAAGTTTGGTTAAAATCCTTTCAGTAGTTTTTGACCCATGCGTGCATATACAGACAGACAGACAGACAGACAGACAGACAAAAAATTTACTGATTGCATTTTTGGAATCAGTATCGATCACCATTCATCCTCCAATATTCATTTTGAATGTATATTCAATGTACAGAATTGACCTCTCTACAGTTTTATTATAAGTATAGAATAGATGGTAAAGGTAATGACATTGCATTTCTGGACATTAAGGTATAACATATTACTTTTAGAGTAGATACATAAATTATTGATAACATTTTGAAGATCATTACAGATACTTGAAAAATAAAAATATTTCGAAATTACTTTAAAAATGCTTACCTTATATCTATCTGGTATTCTGGTTAATCCTCTGAGTTCAGAAAGATAATAAGTCAGACTTTGACCAACAATATTTAGTTGCTTTAGGACTAATTTCTGTATTGTTGAGTAACTCAATTCAATTGAGTTACCAAATTTTTTCAAGTCATTAACTGTCAGTTTCTGAAGTAAGCAAATCTCTAATTCATCTGATGGTGTTCCTGGAAGATCATAATCATTTTACAAAACCTAATTCTTATCCTATGTGAGATTGAGGACAATTAACTTAGTTTTATTTAAATCATTATAACTTTATGCACTTTTGTACATCGGTGGACTTAATGTCCAGGGCATTTCCAAATAGTCAACCTGTGGGTGGTGTAGAAATTCCATGAAATAATTACTATAATGCAAGTTCCACTTTCGCTTCAAGTTTCTTTCATGAAAATAAAGAAGAGTATACAAACCTAACATAAGTAATTCCAACAAATCAGCAGAAACACCACCTTCAGGAACTGCAGCTGCATAATCAGCCATTTTGGTATCCATTTCTAGTAAAATATGCTCCCATGCCTCAATAATTGATATCATAGTTTGGTCTAATTGTGACACTAGCCGTGCAATTTCACTGTGTTTTTTTGCCACTATGTACATTTCTTCAGCATATGCGGACAACACACTTGTGTTCATCAGTGATATGAACAGATTGTTGGTCAAGCAATCAATGTAGGCTACTTGCATTAGGCTAAAGTCATCTGACATGCAAATGTCTAGAATCTTGTATCCCCCAAATTCATCTTTGGCTACTTGAGCGAGATGGATGGTACCAAATGGATATCTACCAAATATATTCATATAAATGTATCCAGATCCATATCCAACTAATAACATATTCAGCTGGTTAGCAGCTGGTACCTCTTTAAAGTCTTTAGGGCTTTCATCAGTTGTTTGGCTTTTATATTCACCACCCACTGGTAAGCTTTGTAGGAATAATGAAGCATCATCCTGAAATCATTTAAGACATTGTTTTAATTTAGTAATAGTCACAATAAGCAAAAGTAATGTTTTAACTTTAGTCATTTGTTTAAAACAGTTGTATAAAAATAATTAAGTAAAAATTTCGTCCATTTGATAGCAGATTAAGAATATGGCGTGTCATCACCCCCATTCATCACATAGGTTTCATAAGAGCCAACTAAAGAAGCAAATTATGCAGGATAATAAATAGCACAGGAAGAAAATTTGACACAAACCCCATACCCTAGTTTATTAAGCCAAAACCTTATTCCTAAAGAAAGGGCTATTTCTAGCAGTGGAGTCATAAAGACGTACATAAAATGAAAAATAAAAACTAAAATTAATGTGACAATTTAGAAAAAGAATACCACACACATAAATATTGGGCTCTGTAGCACTCTCCAAAATTTCTGATCTCACTGCCCAAGATAGACATGTGATACCATGTTTAGTTGGATCAAATGCATCCTCATCTTCTTGTTCCAACTCATACCTGTCCAGTTCTTCCTTATCTTCTATATCAATGATGAATACAACCCCTGAACTGTAGCCAATTGCTAGAGCCTGGAAATGATAATGTACTTACATTAATGAAACTGTATATTTACGTCAAAGTTATGTAGATAGATTGTATTTATATTAGGAACCCTTTATAGCAAACTTAAACTCTTTAAAACATAGAATTTGCCAAGGTTTATTTATTCACATTGTTACCATTGTATTGGAATGCTCTTTAAAGCAGAGCAACTCTGAAGCTAAACAACACATGGTTATTTAGTCAATAAAGACCATAAATTTTGATTATAGTAAAACTAATCACAAGGTTTTCAAATAACTCCCAATAGCTTTAACAGGTTTTTTTTATCAATAAATTAATACTCCAATGTTCTGTATGGATTTTAGACACGTGAAGTTACATTTGAGTAATAATTAGGAGTTATAGTTAAAGTGAACTTTGGTTTGCGTAAAAATTAAGTTTTATGTTTTTCATCATACCTTTCCATCGGGGCGCCAAGCCATTGCTTGGACAGTAACATTTTCCTTAGGAGGAGGTAAATTCCATACTTTTTGCCAATGAAGCCTATGTACTTGAACTTCACCTTAAAATCAATAAAGAATTTCATATATTTCAGGCCAAATGCAATTAAAAAAAATGAAATAGGGCTATTACTTTATAATAATAGTTTCGACAATAGTCTAGATACCTTTGAAATTACTTAAAGCCAATAAGTCGAGCCGGTTGCTCCATACCATCAAATCTACTCTGTAAGGAATATGCCTCTCTCCTACTGGCCGCATTCCACAATGATACATTTCAGAACTGAAAGAACAACTTATATTACAGTAGTTTTGTGTTAAGTACTAATTCATTAATTCAAAGTCTAATTCAGACAAACTGAGCGTAAAGTTGGTCGGTAAAGTTTGGTGATTTGTTTTACAGCAGAACACAGAAAACCGACAAACTCAAGTTTGTTTGTATGTATCAGTTATTATGTTTGTATGTACTGGCCAGTGACAGTGACGTTTGAATTTCAGTGTTGCTAACTAGAGTCATCGTAACCTGTATGCTTAGAGCACATATAACTATAGGGGCAGCCGAACGGGCGGCAAGCATGATCGGAGTAGAGAGAGAGAGACTGAGTTTGGGTAGTGTCTCTCTCTCTCGCAGGCTTCTGATTGGTGAACGCACATACCAATTTGCATGACACTACCCAATCTCAGTATTGTCAGTCACTCTTTACTCCGATCACGCTTTCCGCCTGTTCGGATGCCTCTTAGTTATATATGCTCTAAGTTACTGAAAGACTTGTATCTATGGTCATGAATAAAAATATTAAAAAAACAAGTTTTTTCACAAAACAACAAAATAATTTGACATTTGACAAAGTGAAAAGTGTGAAAACTGAAAAATTGGAAAGTACTCGAGAGTCGAGGTGTTGTTGATTATTGAAACTTTATTTATACCATAGTAATTGTAGCTGCAGTGGAACAAATGCGACATTTTCAAGCACTTTAATTCGAATTTGCATTAAAACATATCAAAAAATAAAAAATAGATGGACCTAAATGAGGAAACATTCACAATGAGGGATACCCTTATTAGCTGCATATCACAACAGCTTAGTGAATATGAATTACTGAAATCCATGTATCCGAATCAAGGTGAAATCGTGCTTAATGAAAAAAATATTATTGTTGAAATCAATGATTTTATAGACAACAAAACCAAAAAAAATCCAGCTCATCTTGATTTTAAACTTAATCTTGTGATTAATAAGTTAAAACTAGAAGTTTTTATTAACTTGCCAGCTTTATACCCAACTGAAGCACCAGATCTTTATGTGAGATGTAATCAGATGAATCGCGCAAGTGAATCAAAACTTAATTCAGACTTATTCAAATATATTGCAGAAAATTATAATGGAGAAGTATGCCTTTATACAGCAATTTCTTGGCTACAAGAAAATATTGAGCAATTCACATTTATAAGTCAAGAATTAAATGAAATGGAAGATAAAGACCCAGAAAAAATAGATGAATATGCCCGATTTTGGGTGTATTCCCACCATATATATAATAAGCGTAAGAGAGAAGACATTGTGAAAAAAGCAAGAGAATTAAAGCTTACAGGATTCTCACTACCCGGCAAACCGGGTATAGTCTGTGTTGAAGGCCATCACAGTGATTGTAACAACTGGTGGAAGGACATTAAAACAATGTCATGGCAGAAAATTACACTGCGTAAAATTGAAACTTTTCCTTCATCTGAGGAAAAAACCTATAAAAAGTTTTCAAACTTCGAAGAACTCAACTGTAATAAGAAAGATCTTGCTAAATATATGAACGAGCTTGGTCTTAACCATGAGTTTAATGATTTATTTGGGTTATGTCAAGACACTTGACATCAATTATGAATTTAATTCAATTACTTATTGTAGATAACAGATATATTTATAAGTTTACTATTGTAAACTAAACAACTTTTTATACATTCTATGTTAAATATTGTCTTTATTAATATTTGATATACTATTTGATTAGTGCAATTAATGGTGAAAACATTAAATCAAACTACCAGTTAACTAAATTACTTTATGTATGGCAACAGGGTCACAATTTTTGTGCAATAGTTTCATAACTTTTCAATTGTGAGTAGTTATAGTTCAGAACATGTTAAGCAGAATGCACATTTGGCCTAGTGGTTTAAAAGTCACCACGCCATTTCCTACTTCGCCAAGTGTCGTGGGTTCAAATCCCACGTAGGACAACACTTTGTGTGATCCACAAATTGTTGTTCTGAGTCTGGGTGTTCTTTGTGTCCGTTTTATGTATGTTTGTAAAGTCCCCCGCGACACAGGATTTATTCCTAGTGCGGGAGTAGTCTATAAAAAAAAAAGCAATAAAGATACATTTTCAGAATTCTGCACTGAAAAAAGTCTGAACAGAAGTATGTTGTTACAAGATATGGTTTTCTTAAATACTTTGAAATAGATTTTCTCAATGACTTGATAGAGTTAAAAAAAAAACATGAATGAATTTTAAGGTAGATGAAGCTGGCATTTCCTATGGCCATTAAAAGAAGCACCAATAGAAACTCAAATATCTAAGTCTCTTTTTAAGACCATTTTTATTAAGAAATATATCAAGCTAGGAGCAAGGTAGAAGGCCTTTGTAGTCTGTGCCATGGGCTGAAGACATAAAAAAAAAATCAAATTCAATTGTTTAGAGACATTGAAACATTGTTATTGCAAAAAAAATTCGTACTTGTGAGTAATATAATATCAATTTGTCTAGTCATCAAAAGTCAAAATATAGAATTATTTTAAACCTTTCTGCTGAAGCAGCAGTCGCATAATTTGATTTATTTGACATTTGACTTGGTGAATATTCTTAAATAATAGATTTAAGACTGTTTGTACAATGATTATATTAATGCTAAACAAATTGGTGATGGGCAGATTCCCTAGCGGCAAGTCGCAGAACTAACGTATGACAGATAAAAATACGTATACATGTTAACATTCCATTTTAAAAATACTGTTCACCCTCACAAAGTGGTCTTATAGTATTTTTTACTACTCCGTAGACTTCTATCAATGAAATCATTGTAGAAAGAATTTAAATGGTGACGAGCAGATTCCCTAGCGGCAAGTCGCCGAACTATGAACTAACGTATGACAGATAAAAATACGTATACACGTTAACATTCATTTTTAAAATACTGTTCACCCTCACAAAGTGGTCTTATAGTATTTTTTACTACTCTGTAGACGTCTATCAATGAAATCATTGTAGAAAGAATTTGAAATAACAATGCACTCGCTCTGTATATTAAACTGTCAGGTAGAAGTATCTGTCATACGTTAGTTCCACAAACGGCCACTAGTGAAATCTTCTCGTTACCAATATACTGTACATTATACTTGTACCTACCAAACTTTTTATTTATTATTATACTAAATATGTTTGTTCATACTATAACCGGCGGCAAACGAGCAGACGTATCGCCTGATGGTAAGCGATTATTGCCGCCCATGGACACCCGCAACACCAGAGGATGCACTAATTAGGTGACGCCACTGTACAACGAGTGTAAATTTTGCTACGTTTACATGCGTGCGTGGACTTGGCAGTCGCTCACAAACTACAAACATTCACAAATGCTCGTGTTACATTTACACGCGTGCGAGGCCTTGGCAGTCGCTTTTCTGTATTATCAATGTACTCTGTGCAGTCGCTCACAAACTACAAGCGCTCGCATGCACTCACACGTTGGTAGTACTGCCAGCTTATTGAATTTTCCACTAAAACTGGTGGCTTGAATCCTTCATTTAGTGCCGAAATATTGGTTTTTGTGGCTGGTGGATTTTTCAAGCGGTTTTCAAAAAAATAATTTCAATTACTATAACTGCGATCACTCAACCACTAAGTATCTTACATTCAATTTAATTGAATATATCTTTATTGTTGATCATAGGTAGGTAAAAATCCCAACTGCGTCAATATTGAACAATAAAAACATATAAGTTTTATATATATTCGCAATCACCGTAAAAAAATCTTTATTTCGATACCACACTCGATGTATTTTGAGAACATTTTTTTTTTTAATTTTGGCTCAAAGATCCTTATTTTTATATTTTTTAAATTTTGATATACCCAGTGTCACTCACATAAAAATTCGACAAGCCGTTTAGGCTCTAGGGCGTGCCAAAGAAATATACAAACATACATACATACACTCGAAAAACATAACCCCCCCTTTCGCAGTCGGGTAAAAAGGGTTCCGCTTTGCAATGGCGTGCATAATAAAGATGTTAATACGCAAAGTTTTTAATTTTTAAACCACAAAAATTGTGGTTTAAAAATAAAAATTAATAATTAAAACGATATCACACTCCTAGCGCCACTGTGGTCGGTTCTCGAACTATTATTATTATTGATAAACAGTAAATTTGTAAGGCCGGCTCCACACGTTGGCCCCAATATTGACCCCAACGCTATTCGTCCAACGTGTGGATCTAGAAAATGGCATTGGTCCCAACGTTGGGGCGAGTGTTGGTAGTTGGCCGGCTCGTGTCGGTTTCATCAAAGGAATCTGCGCCAACGCTCGCGATCTGTCCACACGTTGGCGCTTTGCTCAGTTCTGTAACAGAACAGGAGTGTTTCCACAATGAGGGGAAATTTCCCTTTTGAGGGGAAATTAGGGTCCAGAGGGGAAGAAAAAGGGGAAAGAGATGAAAAGGGGAAATCGAGGGAAATCATGGATAAAGCCTAGCCTAAAATATTGCGGAAAATTTCTTAACTAACTTTTGTATAGACTATACTAATGTTACCGAAAGAAACAGTAGCGAAATTGGCAGCCCACCACCAGTGCAGGTTTTATATACATTTCTGGTCAGGCTATAAGAACACGAATGTTGAAATTATACTTTTTTCATGCTTAGTCTATTTTTTTTGGATTCGCTTGCAGCTGCATTGGCCTGTACCACAAAACAAAAAGATATAAGTAGAAATGGCTAGTAGGCGTGGCGAGCTTGCCACTGATAAGCGTTGCAACGCATACCTTTAAGAGTTGTAGGTATTTTGTACCATAGTCGTGTTACAACGCTGCGTTGAATAGGTCGTCCAATGAAAGTTCTTTTTTACGCCACAATGCAGTACTGTTCTGTTTTACAGTGTAAAAATGATAGCAGAAGGAAAAAGATTGATAATGGAGGTGTTTCTTACCATCTGTAGGTACAATTTTATATGTTTTATCAATAAAATCTTAAAATTTTATTTGACTGATAATTGACTAGAGATTTAAGCTAAACTCTTCCTTATCCCATTCACATAAATCTCAATCTGGTATGATCGGGTCTTATCAGTTTTCAACGTTATTCTCGTATTTTCTATTCTACTCGATTAGTGATGTAGCCAGGTAGGATGTTAACTTATCGATTTGCATACTTTTAAACGTGTTACATTTACTTACTATAATAATTATAAATATTAAATTTTGCTTGTTTGTTTACGTGGCCTTGAAAGAAAAACACTTGTTTTAACCATTGAATATCTATACAAATAAGTATATAGTAAGAATATATATATAATAAGAGTGTCTGTTTGTAATATTAAATATTTATATCCGATTTTTACTAAATGCATCTGCATGTACACATGTGTAGGTACACGGCACAAATTTTTTTTACGGAACAGGTGGCAAACGAGCATCACCTGATGGTAAGCGATTACCACTGCCCATGGACACCCGCAACACCAGAGGCGTCACAAGCGCGTTGCCGACCTTTGGGGGGTGGGGAGGGGGAGGAGTTGGGATATAGGCCTCCGGTATCCTCACTCACTCAGTGAAACACAGTGCAAGCGCCATTTCACACTGGTTTTCTGTGAGGCCGTGGTATCACTCCGGTCGAGCCGGCCCATTTATGTCGAAGCGTGATTCTTTTCTCTGCGAAATTTGCAGGCAAGGGCCGTATACCAAAATAACATTTTTTAAAATTTTGTCTGTCTCTCTGTCTGTTCCGAACTCTGACTCAGCAGTCAGGATCGCTAAACACTATACCAACGGGTTGACAATTAAAAAAAAAAAAAAAAAAAAACCTCCTCAGATATCCTTCAATTCATGTTTTTTATTCTGCTCCGTCCTAACAACAAAAGTTAGGTATCGATATTATTGATAGTATTGTAATATGTGCCTCAACACTAAGCGAGTAGCGGTAAATATCGAAGAATGACACAAATATCGAATTTATTCTTATAGTGATTAATGTTATAATTGCGTGCATTTAAACTAACGCCATCTGTTTTTGAATAGCTTGCAATGAAGTATTCTTACTTTCAAGATTACGAAATGTTGTAAGTTCTTCTTACGCTATGGCAAAATAACTGTTAAAATTACGCGATAAGATATATTATCATACGTGTGACTTTATGTATTGTAGGCTAGTTTTGAGCAAATAAAAACATCAAATCAAAACAATTCGTTAGTAGTGTGCAGTAATATAATAGTGCTTTCATTTGTTTGAGTTTGGCGACAGTCGTTCCGTTGTAAATTATGACACATAACATTTCTACCTATTCTTTAAGTTCTGTGGCCTGTACAAACTTGAGGTGGGGTATTTCGAACTGATTTTTCATCAGTTGTACAACAGAGGTTGTTCCTATTCTTTTCAAGCCAGATTTGATCCAACTGTTTCATTATCAAGCCTATTGCTTTTATCTGTTTTAATATTTTTTACGCGACTACGGCTAAGCCAAAGGAGGGTTATGATTTTTGACAGGCTATGTATGTATGTATGTATGTTCATCTGTTCCCTCAAGGCTCCTTAACTGCTTGTTAGAACTGGACAAATAAGGTATCGTTAGAAGTGTCTTGATCGTCCACTGGTTATAGGCTATATGACGTGTGACTGAATCTAATGTGGCGCCCTCTAGCCGACATAAAGTACTGTATTCAAAAATAAACTTGAGATAAATATGCCGTGTTTGATATCATTGGAAAGTGCGTTCTATGGTATGCTTGTATGTTCCCACATTCTTTCTAAACTACTAGTCAGAATAAGACAAATGAGGTATCGTTAGATGCGTCTTGATCATCCGCTGGTTATAGGCTATATGACGTGACACTGAATCGAATGTGGCACCCTCTAGCCGACATAAAGTACCTACTGCATTAAAAACTAAATTTGAGATAAATATGCCGTGTTTGGTATCATTCGAAAGGGCGTTACTTGTACATTTCAAAAATATATAAATATTATTAGCATTTTCTCGTGACTTTTTCCATATTTATTCGATAAAATTGTGATATTTATGGTACCTACCTATTTAAAATATACTTTGGAAAGATATTAATAATATAGAGGCACCAACATTTTAAATAACCACAGCCACATAGCACAATAAACACCACAAAGCCGTAGTCACGCGTTGATAGTGTGTTATGGACGTTATGGTATATTTCTACGTAACGTGTGACTACGGCTTTTGAAACTTCTTTCATACTTTTTTAGCGTCGTTTTTTGTCATGGTTGGGTTTTAGTTTTTTAATCACTAATAGCCGTTCTACGGCAACATTGAAAAAAGCGGCCAATTGCGAGTCGTATTCGCCCATGAAGGGTTCCGCAGCAGGAAGTAACATAATATAATTTTTATTTTATTTTTATATGTGTTGATAGAATGAAAGTTAAATTGCAGTTTACGATTTATAACGTTTTAAAAAAAAAAACTACTTACTAGATTTCGTTCAAACCAATTTTCGGTGGAAGTTTGGCAAGCATGGTAATGTACTTCATTTTTTTTTTTTGTTTTATCATTCTCTATTTTAGAAGTTACAGGGGGGGGGGACACATTTTACCATTTTGGAAGTGTCTCTCTCGCAAACTATTCAGTTTAGAAAAAAAATGATATCAGAAACCTCAATATCATTTTTGAAGACCTATCCATAGATATCCCACATGCAAGGGTTTGATGAAAATATTTTTTTTAGTTTCAGTTCTATGTATGGGGACCCTCAAAATTTTTTGTTTTTTCTATTTTTGTTTGAAAATCTTAACGCGGTTCACAGAATACATCTACTTACCAAGTTTCAACATTATAGTTCTTATAGTTTCGGAAAAAAGTGGCTGTGACATACGTATGGACAGACAGACGGACGGACAAGCAGACAGAAATGACGAATCTATAAGGGTTTTGTTTTTGCCTTTGGCACGGAACCCTAAAAAGGCAGTGACATAAAATAGAACTAAAGCAGAATAATTTTTGAGGGGAAAAAAGTCCTGAGAAGGGGAAATCTCAATTGAGGTGTGGGGAAAGGAAATCATTAAAGTGGAAACACTGAGTATATATAATGTACTCTGTGAGTGGCAGTTTGCAGGGTTGCACGATGCAGTGATGCAGTGGTGTCTTGAATAATCACAATTTTAAGTTAATTATAAAATAACGTATAAACAAATGATCATATTTCATAAATGAACTAAAACCCAAAGTGTTATTGGTAGATATCGCATATTTTGTGTAAAAGACATCAGTAACTAAGAACACCGGGTCCTTAGAAATGATTCCCCAGATTGTTGTGATAGTGACTACTATCAAATTTCTTTTTATACCATTATAGTAAGTAGAGATGATATTGGTTACTCTCTTTTTATGATCAACAGCAAATGAATTAGCCTGAAAGATTTTAGTTCAAATAGTTTCTAGAGTTCTATTTCTCACATACAAAATCCAACTCCTATTGGAATTAGTGCAGTTAGTGCTAGTTGGAACACATATTATTACTTGAACTTTGTAGAGATTTACAATCTGTTATAGAAGAAAAACATTTCTTTGGAGATTAATGAAAGTTTATGATTACCTATTAATGAGTACCTATATTTATTAAAGTCTTGAATGTGACTTGACCTCTATGAAATGTATCCTTGAATATCACTTTTATGTATTATAAAAAATACAACCTTTAGCTATAAAAATTAGCTTAAAATGTGAGATGATAAATATTAGATCACAACAATGTCATTCCATTCCGTTGTAGTGTATGAGCAGATAATATTTAGCTTTTTAAGTAAATAAGTAATACCTAAGTACTATAAGTAGGTACTATACTTATTCTCTTGTTTTTTAGCCATTCAACAGATTTTGAAGTACACAGAAATTGGTTGGCCATCACTCACAATTTAACATTAGATAAATGGTATTACGAAGAAACATCAGAATGGACACTAGATTACCCACCTTTCTTTGCTTGGCTGGAGTTTGTTCTGTCATTTATAGCAAAGTATTTTGATCCTCAGATGTTGTATTTAACCAACTTGAATTATAAATCTGAAATGACAGTGCTGTTTCAAAGGCTTTCAGTAATTGCTTTGGACTTTTTATATATATATGGTGTGAAAAGGTTTGTATAATTTCAATTAGTTGAATATTATTATGGATGTTTCATTGAACTTGGTCCAGTAAACTACTGATAATGATGATTTTACCCACAGGAGAGTTTTTACATAAATGTGGAACCCATGCTTTTGCAGGCAGTCACTAGGAGATATCTGGATGACATAAAAACTTTCCTATTTAGGGATCAGTATGGCACACTGTCTGGTTTAGTTAATTCAATTCCATCACACTACTCAAGCACAAACCTACAGAGGAGAGAGCCCACAAATGGGTATTTCTCAAGTAACTTAGTTTCTGGTTGACCTCTGTGGCTGTTTTTTTAAATCTAAATTTAAACATATTAGTAAGAAATTCAAAATCTATATTTAATTTCAAAAGTATCTGATCTATCTAGATTTTAAATTTCTTACTAATCTCTGCTAAGCTGTCAAAACCTGGAACTCACTTCCAGTGCACATGTTTCTCTCCCACTATGATCCCATGTCCTTTAAGCGGGGCATAAAAAAGCATCTCACTAGGCGTCCATACTGTGGGTCACCATGCTGCACTGTCCTTATTCGCATTGAGGATGGTGACCACCACTCTTGGAATCTGCTCATGCTTTCCATCAGGTAGAGCAGAGTCATTTTGGTGCAGCTAAAGTATAAAAAAAATAGATAGAAAGCCAGCCAGCCAAACAGCCATCGAAGTCAACTACAAAATAAGTTACTTAAGAAATACCCAAATACAAAAAGAAAAAGTATGCTACAGATACCCCTTAATGGTACTGTAGTAGAATACACTATGTTTGCTACAATATTAAGTTGCATGTATATGTTATATTCCCGTATAATTATATCCTACTGCTGTTGAAGATTTAATTTTTGACTAATTCTTAGATTTTTCTTAAAACTCAATTTCTCTTTTTTAGCTGTTCGAATCTTATTGGAAATGGAAAACTGCTTGTATTTATATTGCTGGTGACAAGTCCTGGCCTGTTGATGGTTGATCACATACATTTTCAGTACAATGGATTTTTATATGGAATACTTTTGTATTCCATTTCACATATAATCAGAGTAAGTTTATTGTATGTAATTTACTTTTCGTGGTGTCGTTAGACTAAGGTAGTGTAAATTATTAGTGTACTAACTGAGCCCCATGGTGTTACCCGCGATTATTGTTGTACCTTCATAACTACAACCGCAAGAAACGCCGCGGGGAGAAACTAGTCCAAAAAAATTGCCAAGTTACTTCTTATATCATCAGCTATCTGCCAGCGAAAGTCCCGTAAAAATCGGTACAAACGTTCCCTAGATTAGACGGAAACAAACAGACAGACTTTTATTAATATGTATGTAGGGACTGTATATACTTTTATAGGCATTATGTATATGCAATTTAACATTACAAACTGACACTTCAATATTTTTTTTTTTTTTTTGAAAATGGGGTCATACGGGCAGACGTATCGCCTGATGGTAAGCGATTACCGCCGCACATGGGTGTCCATGTGCGGCGGTAATCGCAACACCAGAGGCGTCACAAGTGCGTTGCCGGCCTTTTAAGATGTAGTACGCTCTTTTCTTGAAGGTCGTATTGGTCCGGGAATACCGCAGGCGACAGTTCATTCCACAGTTTTGTTGTGCAAGGCAGAAAGTTCCTGGTAAAGCGCACAGTTAAATAAATAAATATTTCGGACATCGAATACACAACGCCATCTAGTCCCAAGCTAAGCAGAGCCTGTTATGGGTACTAGACAACTGATATATATATATATTTGTAAATACATACATATTAAACATAGAAAACACCCAAACTCCGAAACAAATATTTGTAGGTCATAAAAACATTTGGTCCGACCCGGGAATCGAACCCGAGACCTCATGACCAGCAGTCACACACGACAACCGCGAGACCAACGAGGTAGTAAATTGTGAACTGCCAACTATCTAGAGATGATGGGGATGTAACTATATATTATTATTTACTTTAAAGAGTGGATAATTTAGCAAAATCTTTATAAACACTCTTTATTTTTAATTTATTTCAGAGTAACAATATCACAGCATCATTTTGGTTTGCAGTTTTGCTCAATATGAAACATATATTTTTGTATATAGCACCTGTCTACATTATCTACTTGCTAAGAGCATACTGCTTCACTATATCGTCTGAGGATGGAGTTCACACGCCTTGGTATTCATTCTCTATAACCAACTTATTTAAACTTGGAATTACTGTTGTTAGTGTATGTGGACTCTCATTTGGACCATTCATACAACATATACCACAGGTAAGATTTATTCTGTAACTGATATTGAGCAACTATGAGACTGAGTTAAGGATTTCACAGCACTTGTAAGGATTCGAATGTCTTAATAGCAGCAGTTCCCAGATCCGTCGTATCTTAAGCGCAATGAGGCAGACCATGTGTTTTGTCGGACCGATTCCGATTCACCATCTCGCCGCAAAACCCTGGTAGAGTGTCGGCTCGAGCGGTTTCCAAATGCCCAAAAAATTTTTTCATAATATTTAGAGACACTTTTATGGTATAACTAGCTGTTGCCCGCGGCTCCGCCCGCGTGTTTGTCGGTTATCGCTGCATAAAAAATATGTAGTAGCTTATGTGTTATTCTGATGTATAAGCTATATTACTGTAAAGTTTTACTCAAATCCGTTCAGTAGTTTTTGCTTTTGTTTTTGAAAGAGTAACAAACATCCATCCATACATACTAACAAACTATTATATACTATCGGTACCTGAATAGTTTTATTTTCTTTACCTCGCATAGAACTTTTATATATTTTTATAAATCAGTTTAAATAAAATAAAGGGGTTAAGACAACTTTGTGAAAACTAAAAATTTAGTATAGCGCCATCTGTAATGATTTATTTATTTCGTGAACGAAAAATTTAGTATAGCGCCATCTGTATTTTTGACTCATTCCTATCTGATGTCCCACGACACCACCCGATTTTTTTTTACAATAATAATAAGACACACACGTTTTACTATTAAAAACTTATTTAAGTATTTATATATGTACATAAAATATAAAGTGTTTATATGAGCTTATTTCGACGTTTGACATGGCCAAAGCCTTCGACCGGGTCTGGCACCGCTCGCTTCTCTCCAAGCTCTCGGCATTCGGTCTGCCTCCTAGACTCTGTCACTGGATTGACGCTGTTCTTCATCAGCGCCGCATTATGGGCCTTTGCGACGTCACGGCCTCTGATGTTCGTACCTCAGGGTTCAGTCCTGTCGCCCACAATATTTCTTCTGATATCGCCTCTATAGCAGTCCACTACCATCTGTATCATTGGAAGTATTCTGAGGAGCTCTTCCAACTGGTGCACCTTCTCCCTTCCTCTGCAGAATAACATGTTCACTCTCAAACCAAACGGTTTGGTTCATCCTTCCTGTGCCGAGCAGCTAAAAACTAGAACTCACTACCAGCGCACGTGTTTCTCTCCCACTATGATCCCGGGGCCTTTAAGTGGGGCGTGAAAAAGCATCTCACTAAGCCGTCATAGTGTGGGACGCAATACTGCATTGTCTGCTTTCCCAGTGAGTATGGTTGCCCCCACTGTTGGATTCTGCTTGAGTTTTCCATCAGGCTGACCATAATTACTTTGGCAGCTTCAAATAAAAAAAAGTACAATTTTAATAACTACGTTTTTTATTTTGCCATATTTTGCCAAAATATGGAGATTTTGCGGATTTGATATACGTGAGTATGCTGCCCATGAGAAAAAAAAATTACTGTATCTTTAAGCATCTGTCCATGGATTTTGATAATATTGTTATTGGAAATGCTGTTTTCAGCGGAAACTGCATTCTTTTAAATTAAAATGTCAAATAAGTTGGAATACGGGGAATTAAAACATTATCTTCTTTTGCCATTCCATGCGTCATGATTGTAGCTTTTACAATGTTGTACCCCAGTTGTGTAATATTTAGCCATGTACTATTACATTGCTTTGGCGCTCAAGATACCTCATTTAATAGTACTGGAACATTAACTTGCAGCCTCAACATAAGGGAAGGCACTCCTGATATTTCTAAAGACTTTAAGTATTCGACAACTTCTCCCTCCACGCCTGACATGATCCGTTCGTTTAATTGATAACTATCTCATTAGTCAGCAGATCAGGATCGATATTAATTTTAAATCATCTGTGCTATCTTAAACCAGAACCCACGTCTCAGTGTAAATCATGTCGTTACTGTCAGTTGGCATACTATCTTCTCCGTGTTATCTCCGTAAATGTCATATCAGAATAGCTCTAATACATATTTTGTCTCTTGTCGCAAACTAACTCACAAACCTTACATATTTCTACACAAACTGCCATCCCCTGTTACTATTTTACCCCCTTGAGGGTAAAATTTTTACAAAATTTAAATGACATTTTTATTCATATTTAACCAACAGCTAGCTTATAATGACGATACTTCTGTAGAGAATTTTGAAGTTAAGAAACGCCGTTAATTAATTATATTAATTTGGCATATTTATTTCTATTAATATAATGAACATACAAATAAGATTGACGAATATATACTTAATATCTTAATATTTAAGTATTCATTGAAAAAGTGAAATATTTTTTATGATTGTGACAGCCTTGTTTATTCGTTGTCAAGACGCCCGACGTAGGTAACGCGCAGGCGTGTGGCGAGTGAACCCCCAGAACAACCTTTCATCCCCCTTTTAAACGCCTTTTTCGCATTAAAAAGTAGCCTATGTCCATTCTCAGGCTCTAGACTATCTGTGTACCAAATTTAATTTAAATCGGTGCAGCGGTTTGGCCGTGAAAGCAAGACAGGCAGACAGACAGAGTTACTTTCGCATTTATAATATAAGTATGGATAGCTGACCCACGCAATGTCGTTTGCGTCTTCTATTGCCCGTAGCGTAATAATTTTCCCCCATTCTTCATTGGTGCTCTGCTACTATTGGTCTAAGCGTGATGATATATATATAACCTATAGCCTGACTCGATAATTGGGCTATCTAACACTGAAAGATTTTTTCAAATTGGACCAGTAGTTCCTGAGATTAGCGCGTTCAAACAAACAAACAAACTCTTCAGCTTTAAATATTAGTATATTGCTGACCCACGCAACGTCGTTTGCGTCTCATATTGCCTGTAGCGTGATAATTTTCCCCCATTTTTGAAACATTCTTCATTGGTGCTCCGCTCCTATTGGTCTTAGTGTGATGATATTAGGTCTTTACCTATGAAATTGCCGTTTTGTATGCAATAAGTGAAAGTAATTATTTTTTCAAACTTTTTTATTTCTGTTATTCGAAGTAATCACCCATGCAATCGACGCATCTTTGCCAAAGCATTGATAGTTTATTCATGCCCTTCTTGTAAAATCAGCTGGACGGGAGGCAACAAACTCTTCAAAGGCATTTTGTACTGCCTCTCGGGAATTGAAATTTTTACCCACTAAAAAGTTGTCTAAATTTTGGAAAAAGTAATAGTCGGTAGGTGCAAGGTCTGGTGAGTATGGCGGATGAGGGAGAGCTTCCAACCACAGCTCTTGCAGCTGGTTCACGACAACGCGCGACCCCATACTGCGCAACAGACAGTCTCCAAGCTGCAAGAGCTGAGGTTGGAAGCTCTCCCTCATCCGCAATACTCACCAGACCTTGCACCTACCGACTATTACTTTTTCCAAAATTTAGACAACTTTTTAGTGGGTAAAAATTTCAATTCCCGAGAGGCAGTACAAAATGCCTTTGAAGAGTTTGTTGCCTCCCGTCCAGCTGATTTTACAAGAAGGGCATGAATAAACTACCAATGCTTTGGCAAAGATGCGTCGATTGCATGGGTGATTACTTCGAATAACAGAAATAAAAAAGTTTGAAAAAATAAGTACTTTCACTTATTGCATACAAAACGTCAATTTCATAGGTAAAGACCTATTATATAACCTATAGCCTTACTCGATAAATGGGCTATCTAACACTGAAATAATTTTTCAAATTGGACCAGTAGTTCCTGAGATTAGCGCGTTCAAACAAACAAACAAACTCTTCAGCTTTAAATATTAGTATAGATGTATTTATTATGCTCTTCTAAGATGTAATACTCATAATCAACAACACATTTATTTGGACAAAGATTAATATTAGGTATTATGTTGATAAAAACTCTTTGGCAAATAACTCATTATTAGGTACCAACTCTTAGCGTCTTATACTCGTGATAACTTCTAAACGAAATGAACGATTGGGATGAAACTAAAAGTATTTTACTTCTACATAAATACCCTTGATAACATAATGCTTAATTTGGATAAGGATTAATATTACGATACACATTTAACGGAGTTTCTTTCTTCAGACGATTTAATATTTTTTTTGAACACAAAAGCGGTTATTGTAACTAAACCATAATAGTTAGATATATGCTCTCGCGGACTTTTTTGTAGATCTTAATGAGACCTACAAACCCGTAATACATTATTTTGTTCTATTGACAATAGTTATTGCAGGGCACGCAAAAATAGGTTTTTGATTTCACACCTTGGGTTACGAAATAGCAATTTTCTTACGGATCCCTAATTTTTTTGAAAATAAAATGTAGCCTATAGCCTTCCTCGATAAATGGACTATCCAACACTTAAAGAATTTTTCAAATCGGACCAGTAGTTCCTGAGATTAGCGCGTTCAAACAAACAAACATACAAACTCTGCAGCTTTATAATATTAGTATAGATTATCATCAGCTATCTGCCAGTGTAAGTCCCGTCAAAAACTGCACAGCCGTTCCAGAGATTACCCGGAACAAACAGATAGACAGACGGGCGGACAGACAGATTTTGAATTGGTTTTCTGATGTAAGTAATGTACATAATTTCATCATGTAAGTAATGTACATATTACTTAGATTATTTTAAACTTAGATACACCTTAGACTACCCAAAATCAAATTACACAATATCCGTACAAAGGTTGTCTGGAAGAGATCGCCGTGAGCGATAAGACCGCCTATTGTTATACCAAATGTAGCTTTTCATGTATCTGTAAATTCTTATACGTTTGTGGTGTTCAATAAAGTTGTATAAATAAATAAATAAATAATTTCATTATGCAATTAGTGAAAAACTGGTAATTTGAAATTACAAACAGATACTTCAATTTTATTTATTTGTATAGATTAGAGCTAATTACTGACTTTGAAATCGATGATCTGATTCAAACACCTGAATAATAAACCTGAAGTATAATAATTATATAGATAGTTAGATTATAAGAGTTCTACAGTTGTTGTGAAATTCGTTTCAGGTTTTGGTGAGACTATTTCCATTCAAAAGAGGTTTGTGCCACGCTTATTGGGCGCCAAATTTTTGGGCTATCTATACATTCGTTGATAAGGTGCTGCAAAATATCTGTAAGTAAATATTTTTAAGCTATTGCATAGCTTTTATCGCGGGCTTTAGGGCCTTTATGCAGAAATTCCGTAACGTAACAAAAAAACCTGACACCCGAAGCTCGCATGACGAATTAACGAATGTTTCTGTCTCTGTCACGCACGAAGTTCGTGACAGAGACAGAAACGAATCTGTGTCACTGTCACGCACGAACATACTGCTTAAAAAAAATATAATTGCATAAGTTGATAAAAAATGCTATGCAATAGCTTTACCGCGGCAGTTCCCGAGTGCCACACGTATTTTTTATTAAAATCCTAATTCATGATATTTAGTAAATATAAAAATTTGGAAACTTGGGACAAATACGTACAGTTTCAGTATAAGCACGACGTAATCATCTTCTTTCTTTTTCACCATTTTGTTATGGGCCAGTTACTCTCCTCTCATTCTATGTCGAAACCACAAACATCTATTAGTATTCACATTGTTTTTTTCATGGACAAATCCATAGAACATAGAATAATGATAAAGTAGAAAAGCAATATGGTGTGGCAAGAACTTTGAGTGCGATCGCTCATAGTGGCAGGTACTTCTCTATATTTCTGAAAACGATCGTATTTGAAGCGTTATTTTATTCATTTATTAATTTCGATAGTTACCACAAAAGCATACTAGAAACTGCATTTCTTGCGGAATATTTTGCACGAAAATATTTGGTTGTCACTGTTTACACTATAACACAAATATGCAAGTGAAACACTACCTTATTCAAAGGACATGAGGTTGAGTTTACTGTTTAGTGACATGGTAAGTGGCGTTTAGGATTAAGATTCATTAAATCCTTTGGACGAATTAGCATAGACTTAGGTATGTGTGCATAATATTATAATTAATCGTTAATTTGTGCGTCTAGGCGACAAAGAATCTTTTGGGAGTACCGTTGATCACATTTCTAATGTTTGATTCTCTGTTTTGTGGGAAAAACTGTTTGGCTTGTTAGAATGGCGTAGTGGTTCAAACGGTCACCTCGCAGTTTCCTACTGCGGTGAGTGTCGTGAGTTCAGTCCCCACATGGGACATTACTTTGCCTGATCTACAAATTGTTGTACTGGGTCTTAATGATCCTGCCCACATATGATATATAAATTAATTAATTTCTATGTCTGTATTTAAGCTGTATCCAAGCATTTCTCATTCTTATTAGAGTTTGTTCATACTGGGTTTTGTGTAACTAGTTTTGTCTTTACAGTGCAAAAGTTTGGAGTAATAGTATCAAAAACAGAAGCTTCCATGACAGGGGGATTAGTCCAAGAGTATGAACATGCTGTCCTACCATCAGTGACTCCAACTGTGACATTCCTTATAACCTTCGCAACAATGGTACCAGCACTTGTTAAGTTATGGCACCTAGGCGCTGATAGTAGATACAGGGTGTTAAGTTTTGTAAGGTAAGTGATTTACATTTGCTTTTAATAAAATACACAAGAAAAGAGTGGACCTCTTTTCGTTCATAATTCGAGCGTAATAGAAGTACTTCCTAACCCTCGCAACTTCGTCTGCCGCTTTTTGACGTGATAATAAAGTCTTATAAAGCGATTAACGCTGGCTTCACGCACAAAAAAGCATGACTCATTGTCACGTTCCGCCTGATCCGAGCGTGCAAGCCAGATCGCGGAACAACCCGTAGAGAGGCGCGATCGGCCTTAGCGTTCGGCTTGTTACGCATATTTTTCATCAATGTTTTCTTATAACGTTATTATGTAAAATTATCGTCCGTAAACCGACTCCTATGTAAGAGATCGTCATGAGCGATAAGACCACCAATTGTCACAATCTACAAAATATTGTAACTCTTTTTTGCTATTTGTTTATGTTTGTACAATAAACATAAATAAATAAAATAAAGAATAAGAAACAAATGCTTTTTAATTGACTGCGCTAACAATACAAATGCAAACTCATCTGTCCTAAAAATTCTTATACAAAAGACAGATAACCAATTTTCTCTTAAAATATAGCATTGAGGACAATGGATGAAATGTCAGGTTTAAGTTAAAAAATTGTAAAAATACTTAGTATAGTTTGCGTTAATCTGTGGGGTTGACTTTAGTCAGTAAAGGCGAAAAACATTGGGCCCTCAGTTCCAACCATTTAGTAAAATTCAACCTTCATTTACTTCTTAACAATTGACTTCTGTCTCAATTTTTTTAAACTAATTCGCTGATGTATTTAACTAAAATATCCTAAAGTCGTAGTTACGTATTTGTTCAGATAATTGCATTTTTTACAGATTTCTCCGTACAGACGTTACTGAACTGAGGGCCCTATATTATGCCGCCGTAAATCCGTAATGTCGTATAGTACAGTTTTGGGATTTTCTTAAAATTTTTAAGAAATTCTTAACTAAATTAAATTACTTCCTGAGATCTTGGCTATGTCATTTTTTGCAAGCATCTGAACTGAGGGCCCAAGTTATTTGATCATAACAGCTTTATTTCACGTTTAAGAAATTTATGACCCATTGCTTTAGATTTTTACTATTTTTAACTAATTCATATTTGAATTTTATATCGTTTCGCAAACATTTTAAAAATGGGCCCTCGGTCCAGATGCACACTATTAATCCTTCCATTATTAGGCAATCGTTACACTGTCGACGTACGGTAGGGTACGAGTGTCTTGAAAAACGCGACCAAACAGTGCTAGCTATTCATAACTATTTATTTTTACAGGTGCCTCGTGGTTTGCGCGACTTGCTCATTCCTATTTGGCTGGCATGTGCACGAGAAGGCCATTTTGTTAATACTGATTCCACTCAGGTAAGTGATTATTTACTAATAAAATTTAAGTAATACAGTCATTAAATTAATAAAAAATAAAATCCCATAAAAATTTAATATTGTGAAAGTAAGATAATATTATTATGTTTCAATATTTAACTTAATATCTTTAGAGTTTTCTTGTCTTTATAGAATATTGTACAATAAATAAATATTAGGTCTTTACGTATGAAATTGCCGTTTTGTATGCAATAGTTTGTTGTCCAGCTAATTTTTACAAGAAGGGCATCAATAAACTGCCAATGCGTTGGCAAAGATGCGTCGATTGCATGGGTGATTACTTCGAATAACAGAAATAAAAAAGTTTGAAAAAATAAATACTTTCACTTATTGCATACAAAACGGCAATTTCATAGGTAAAGACCTATTATTTTCTGTTTCAGCTTTTTGTCAGTGCTTGGCGACGTCGATGGAAGACAATTTCTGATCCTGACAACTGTAGGAAATTATTCATTATTTCCTCTGCTATTCCCAAAGAATTTATTATGTATAAAAATATTTATACTATTAACCCACATGGCAATATCGTTCGTGAACATACCAACCCTGTATGAGCCACAAGGGAAAATAAAGGGTGGCAGAAGACGGAGGGTGTTCCGATTGCCAATGTTACGACATTCAGAATCGTTATATATCTATGGTCTAATAGTGTTGTGTGTTTATGAAAACGGTCTTCACGTAGTGTGGGGCTTAGATAAAACATTACCATTCTTACCACTAATGCTAACCTCAGTTTATTGTTCGATAGGAGTAATATATTTTTGGTTAAGTTATTATCATTATTTCTTAACTTTCAATGTTAGTAGAGTTCCTACTTTATGTACAGTTAATTTAGCACAAAAATATAAAAAGGCTTCGTGATATTTAAAGCTCAAGAAATTAGTCACTATAAGTTTATGAATAATTTAGTGGTATGGTTTTTTAAACTTGATGTTATGTGTGGGTGATGAAACCGTGTAGTACGTAAGTACCATGACATGTAAAAAAGATAATTGTCTTGCAAGATGTTTATTTATTTATTACTTACAATATCCTTACAGACTAAATCCAATGTGATATTGTAGTTACATTATTTCTAAAAACTAAATAAAAGTAACACATTTTGCAAAGTGTTATAAATGTGAATTAACTCAGAGAACAATAAAATATATCCACCTCGTCAGCTATGAAGTTAAGTGTTATCGGCGTTATCTTCTACCTTATAGAAACTCTGTCGTTTCTTATTTCACTATTCACTTTCCAACTGCAACAGTATCTTTTACCAAACTATTTAAATTTGGAATTTGTGAATGGAAACCTTTAGAAGATCTTTAACTTGAAATAGTAAGTATACTATGTTTGTAATTGGGTCAAAAAAATTAAGGTGGTTTTTAAAGTGTGCATCTGGACCTAAGGCCCAATTTTATTGTTTTTGCGAAATGAAATAAAAATCAAATGGAATTTATTTAAAAATAGTAGAAACCTAAAGCAATGTTTCATAAATTTTTTTAAACGTGAAATAAAGCTGTTATGATCAAATAACTAAAATGACATGGCCTAGATCTCAGAAAGAGGCAGTACGCCTCTCTAGATCAATGCTTTTTATTTAATTGCTCTGTATTTAGTTAAGAACCTTATTAGTTTTAAGAAAATCCCCGAACTATAGAATACGACATTACGGATTTATATAGCACTAGCTTTTGCACGCAGACTTTCATCCCCTGATTTACTCCCTTAGGGGTGGAATTTCTAAAATTCCTTTCTTAGTGCTCACTACCGTATATACAGAACCTACATGCAAAATTCCAGGATTCTAGCTTCAGCGGTTTGGGCTGTGCGTTGATCTCTGGGTATGTCAGTCAGTCAGTCACCTTACTCTTTTATATATATAGATAATATAGGGCCCTCAGTTCAGTAACGTCTCTACTGAGGAATCTGCAAAAAAATCAATTATCTGAATAAATACGTAACTCAGACTTTAGAATATTTTAGTTAAATACCTATGTGAATTAGTTAAAAAGAAATATTGAGACAGAAGCCGATTGTTAAGAAGTAAATAAAAGCTGAATTTTACTTAAACGTTCTAACTGGGGGCCCAATGTTTTTTTTTCCGCCCTTACTGACTAAAGTCAACCTCACAGATTAACGCAAACTATACTAAGCTTTTTTTACTATTTTTTAACTAAAACCTAACATTTAAATCCGTTGTCGTTAATGCTATATTTTTAAGAGAAAATTGGTTTTCTGTTTTTTGTATTATAATATTTTGTATATTTTCAGGACTGTTGACTTTGTATTGTTAGCGCAATCAATTAAAAAGCATTTGTTTCTTATTTTTTATTTTATATATTGTACAAACATAAACAAAATTAAATTTTAAACAAGTTCATTGACTTAGTCATATTGTTTAAAACCACCTTAAATTTTTTGATAGTATTATTTGCCCAAGAAATCCAAAGTGACATGTTAGGGGCCCGAAGTATTTGAACTATTATTATTCCATCAAAAATATATATATATATATATAACGTGGGATTATGAAATGTTATGTTGTGCGGTGTGCGTGTGAACTGAGGGACCATAGTGATATTTTTGTTTGAAATTTTTATAAGATTTAGTAGTAGGCTCAAAACAATTGTAGAACAAATATGAGAATTTGTAAAAAGATATGTTAAAAACTACAGCCCTTTAAGTGTGGTCCCTCAATCCTCACATACCATCAGCCAGATCTCGGCAAGTATGTAAATAAATAAGGTATTGTGACTGCAGACATTTAGTAGAGAATTTGTAAAGATATATACTAAATAACTGAGCACAAATCATCAACGATTAAAAAAATACAACGACTATACTGTGGTCCCTCAGTCCACACACGAAAGATTTTGTTATACTGAATATTATCACATCAACGGAATAAAATCTTTATTTTCGTACATAATGTTTTAGAACAAGTCTTATAGCAATTTGTAAAAAATAAATTTGAAAAAAATATCGACGCACTTTGAAGATATTTATAATTAAAGCTGGTCCCTCAATCCTCACGTTCTCAAACATACTTGCATGTCTAGCTGCTAGACGACTAAAGTATCACAAAGTGTAGTGTATTAAACTTTTTGTAAAAAGTTTCTACAAAATAATAGGTATCTTTAATTGTGTGTATCTTACCTCTAAAATGAGATTATAGCATTTCAGTGATCTTATGAACAGATATACGAGTAGTGTGACCACACAATGAAAAAAAAATGTAGACTACCAATATAATTTTTATTGTAATAGTCTAAACCCAAGGTACGGTAAGGTACGGTTGATTTAGTGTTATGTTACATTACGTATCTTTACAAAGCATGAAATAAAGTAGCTTTTAAACGCTTATCACCATTTAGGCTATGTTTCAAGGAAGCTTTATGTACTTATAATACCCCAGTATTTTACAAACCATTATGGTAACATAGTGGTATTATTTATACAGCTCAGTTTCATACGTTTTATTAACACATAAAATTGAACATTTATAACACAGGATTTTGTAAAATATTTACAAAAAGTCCGCGATAGTACCTATCGCGATCTATATTAATATTATAAATTTGAAAGTGGCTTAGTCTGTTTCTCTATTACGCTTTCACGGCTAAACCAATAACAGTGCCTGCACTTGGTAAGGCATATAACTTATTGTAATACTTTTGTTTAAGTACGTAATGGTTTGTAAAATACTGGGGTATTATAAGTACATAAAGCTTCCTTGAAACATAGCTTAAATGGTGATAAGCGTCTAAAAGCTACTTTATTTCATGCTTTGTAAAG
The DNA here is from genome assembly GCA_949125395.1 of Diaphora mendica. NCBI lineage: Eukaryota > Metazoa > Arthropoda > Insecta > Lepidoptera > Erebidae > Diaphora > Diaphora mendica. The sequence goes on along the minus strand of OX421310.1, from coordinate 32,682,411 downwards.
ATACGTAATGTAACATAACACTAAATCAACCGTACCTTACCGTACCTTGGGTTTCGACTATTACAATAAAAATTATATTGGTAGTCTACATTTTTTTCATTGTGTGGTCACACTTCTCGTATATCTGTTCATAAGATCACTGAAATGCTATAATCTCATTTTAGAGGTAAGATACACACAATTAAAGATACCTATTATTTTGTAGAAACTTTTTACAAAAAGTTTAATACACTACACTTTGTGATACTTTAGTCGTCTAGCAGCTAGACATGCAAGTATGTTTGAGAACGTGAGGATTGAGGGACCAGCTTTAATTATAAATATCTTCAAAGTGCGTCGATATTTTTTTCAAATTTATTTTTTACAAATTGCTATAAGACTTGTTCTAAAACATTATGTACGAAAATAAAGATTTTATTCCGTTGATGTGATAATATTCAGTATAGCAAAATCTTTCGTGTGTGGACTGAGGGACCACAGTATAGTCGTTGTATTTTTTTAATCGTTGATGATTTGTGCTCAGTTATTTAGTATATATCTTTACAAATTCTCTACTAAATGTCTGCAGTCACAATACCTTATTTATTTACATACTTGCCGAGATCTGGCTGATGGTATGTGAGGATTGAGGGACCACACTTAAAGGGCTGTAGTTTTTAACATATCTTTTTACAAATTCTCATATTTGTTCTACAATTGTTTTGAGCCTACTACTAAATCTTATAAAAATTTCAAACAAAAATATCACTATGGTCCCTCAGTTCACACGCACACATTTTTTGTCGGTTTTTGGGCGCTAGTCAAAGGAGCGCAATACGAGCGCGAGTGATCAGCCACACATGTGCGATGCATTAACTTTGCGTCGAGCGCTCGCGTGGTTTGCATGTATTGTTACAGTAATTTTGACATGATGTCGCCGCTGCCACTTTTTAATGAATGGTCTAATGAAACAACTTTAAAATTTATCGAATTATTTAACAGACTGTTTTGTTTTAAGAAATTTAAAGTATTTGCTATGCCGTGAAAACATAATGCGTACGCTGCTAACGTTGTCGTCCATTGCAAGGCGAATACTGGAATGAGGAACAACGCGATGAACATCGCGAGTACAGGAGTGTGTGGCTGTTATGGCAATATTCGCAGCAGCGCGAAAAAAAAAGAAAAAAAAATTATAAGAAGGTAGACGACAAGATAAGATTTAAGACTGCAAGGTGCAGATATCTTCAAGATGAATAAAATAACAGTTAACGGTAGTCTCGGTTGCAATGGTAGGTACTTGTATTGCCCAGTTTGAAACTGGCTTGAAGAATTCCTTTCCAAGGCCGCGGAAGAAAGAGGAATATATTTTCGATTCCCGGGTCAGATTAAATGTTTGTATCATACAAACATTTAAAAACACATCAATCATACAAATATTTGTTTCGGAGTTTTGGTGTTTGCTATGTATAATATGTAGGTATGTATTTACAAAAAGTACATTTACAAAAGTATATGTGTATTTGTATCAGTTGTCTAGTACCCATAACACAAGCTCTGCTTAGCTTGGGACTAGATGGCGTTGTGTGTTAGATGTCCGAAATATTTATTATTATTATTATTTAAACCACGTGGATAGTTTGATTTGAAATATTTGAGCCTTAGGAAAGTCGACATACAAAAAATAAATAAGGTTCTATGATTTGAAAACCTCTAATCAATCCATTCATCATGTCCATTAATAAGTAAAAGTTGTACCTATTTTATTATTTTTAAATACTGGTAATTCTAAAACGGGAGATGAGATTTAAACCTTTAGGTATCCCCTTCTGATAACATCCCATTTAACTTTCGTAATTTCGTTCCGACGGCTTGTAAATGTAGTTTTAAAAAAAAACTATTACTTAAACAAAACTATTAGGTAATTTATTTTTATTAGGTACATTACTTATGGTGATTTCTGTGTTTTCATTAACAAGTAAGCTACCATAAAGCTTTAGAAAATTTTGAATTTATGCATGTAAAATGCAAAAGAATAACGACATCTTGTATTTGTCTAATACAAGACAAACTTGAAAGGACACGTACAGCTGTTTACACAGAATAAAGAGAAGGCGTGCGTCGATCGCGGCATGAATATTCAAACGGGGCTAAAGAGTGTGCGTGTGAACTGAGGGACCATAGTGATATTTTTGTTTGAAATTTTTATAAGATTTAGTAGTAGGCTCAAAACAATTGTAGAACAAATATGAGAATTTGTAAAAAGATATGTTAAAAACTACAGCCCTTTAAGTGTGGTCCCTCAATCCTCACGTACCATCAGCCAGATCTCGGCAAGTATGTAAAAAAATAAGGTATTGTGACTGCAGACATTTAGTAGAGAATTTGTAAAGATATATACTAAAGTAACTGAGCACAAATCATCAACGATTAAAAAAATACAACGACTATACTGTGGTCCCTCAATCCACACACGAAAGATTTTGTTATACTGAATATTACCACATCAACGGAATAAAATCTTTATTTTCTTACATAATGTTTTAGAAAAAGTCTAATAGCAATTTGTAAAAAATAAATTAAAAAAAAATATCGACGCACTTTGAAGATATTTATAATTAAAGCTGGTCCCTCAATCCTCACGTTCTCAAACATACTTGCATGTCTAGCTGCTAGACGACTAAAGTATCACAAAGTGTAGTGTATTAAACTTTTTGTAAAAAGTTTCTACAAAATAATAGGTATCTAAAATTGGGTGTATCTTACCTCTAAAATGAGATTATAGCATTTCAGTGATCTTATGAACAGATATACGAGTAGTGTGACCACACAATGAAACAAAATGTAGAATACCATTATATTTTTTATTGTAATAGAAGAAACCAAAGGTTGTACGGTTGATTTAGTGTTATGTTACATTACGTTTCTTTACAAAGCATGAAATAAAGTAGCTTTTAGACGCTTATCACCATTTAGGCTATGTTTCAAGGAAGCTTTATGTACTTATAATACCCCAGTATTTTACAAACCATTATGGTAACATAGTGGTATTATTTATGCAGCTCAGTTTTATACGTTCTATTAACACATAAAATTGAACATTTAAAAACACAGGATTTTGTAAAATATTTACAAATATAAATAATGTAATTGTAATAAAAAATGTATTGTATTGTAATTGTAATAATGTAATAAAAAATGTAATAATGTAAATATTTTACAAAATCCTGTGTTTTTAAATGTTAAATTTTATGTGTTAATAGAACGTATAAAACTGAGCAGTATAAATAATACCACTATGTTACCATAATGGTTTGTAAAATACTGGGGTATTATAAGTACATAAAGCTTCCTTGAAACATAGCCTAAATGGTGATAAGCGTCTAAAAGCTACTTTATTTCATGCTTTGTTAAGATACGTAATGTAACATAACACTAAAGCAACCGTACAACCTTGGGTTTCGACTATTAAATAAAAATTATATTGGTAGTCTACATTTTGTTTCATTGTGTGGTCACACTACTCGTATATCTGTTCATAAGATCACTGAAATGCTATAATCTGATTTTAAAGGTAAGATACACACAATTTTAGATACCTATTATTTTGTAGAAACTTTTTACAAAAAGTTTAATACACTACACTTTGTGATACTTTAGTCGTCTAGCAGCTAGACATGCAAGTATGTTTTAGAGCGTGAGGATTGAGGGACCAGCTTTAAATATAAATATCTTCAAAGTGCGTCGATATTTTTTTTTAATTTATTTTTTACAAATTGCTATTAGACTTTTTCTAAAACATTATGTAAGAAAATAAAGATTTTATTCCGTTGATGTGGCAATATTCAGTATAACAAAATCTTTCGTGTGTGGACTGAGGGACCACAGAATAGTCGTTGTATTTTTTTAATCGTTGATGATTTGTGCTCAGTTATTTTAGTATATATCTTTACAAATTCTCTACTAAATGTCTGCAGTCACAATATCTTATTGTTTTACATACTTGCCGAGATCCGGCTGATGGTATGTGAGGATTGAGGGACCACACTTAAAGGGCTGTAGTTTTTAACATATCTTTTTACAAATTCTCATATTTGATCTACAATTGTTTTGAGCCTACTACTAAATCTTATAAAAATTTCAAACAAAAATATAACTATGGTCCCTCAGTTCACACGCACACGGCTAAAGACAGGCTTCGCGTCCTTTATTACACACGCATTCGGCTTGAGGTGCGAAGTCAAGTGTTACATATGTACCTACCTAACATTTTAATTTAAAATATCAAGGTATATCTAGGACTATACTATAGGTATTTAAATAAACTCTGCCAGTCCAGCCATTTGACTATTGCAATCTTGTTAAATGCCGTATCCTACAATCGCCTACAATGTTTTATTCACACTACTTCTCTCTTAGGTGTTGAGGATCTATATAATACTTTATCATATTATAACTGGTATTTTAGGTAGGTAATATCTATGGGTCAGTAAATTTAGATTCAGGTGAAGCCAAATACCACCTTTCTCATTCTTCAGGACGGAAGGAGGTGGTTTAAAAGGCGGTAACGCACTCGTGACTCTTGAGTTACAGGTGGCTATAGGCTGCGGTAGTGACTAATTATTAGATGACCATTCTGCTCATTTGCCCTCTTAACAATGCAAATCTCCTTAAGCAATAACCTACCTGCATAAAAAAACAATATGACTGAAAAGGTAGTACATAATATTAAACAGTAAACATGAGACTATTGTAAGTTAAACAGGTTAAAAACCAACTATCTTAATATCGAAAAACAAAAAAGGCAAAACTAGTTATTTGTTATACAAGAGTGCAAAGTTGCTTTTTAACCGCGTGCTCGACTTTGTAGACCGAGCAAGCGAAGGATTCTAAAATTGAATAACGAGCGTAGCGAGTGATTTAAAAATTAGAATCCTGAGCGTTAGCGAGGTAATTAAAAGAGCACGAGGTGAAAAATCTTTGCACTCGAGTGCAACAAGTAAAGTAACTTTTCATCCCACCTCAGCGAGGAAATGACAAAATACAAAAAGAAAATGGCGCGTGCAAAGCAAATTAAAACAAAAGTATATCAAGAAGGTTCCCAGTCTGAGTTTTTAACAAATTAAAAAAGGTTGTATGATAAATTCGGCACCATGGAAGTAGAAGTTTAATGATGTATTGAATTCACAAGTTTAGTGCACACGACGATGTTCTAAATTTAATTTACTTCATCCTCTAGCCCTAGCGGATAAAAACGGCTTTTGCACTCAGATATCGAAGGGCAAAAATACTCTTTCCGAGATGGGGGGATGAAAAGATAATTAGATTGCGCAAGGGATTACCTAATTAAGAATGTGGTCTAATTAGATAAGTGAGTATTGAAAATTTTCAAATAGGCGTTTATTATATATCTGATCATACTTTTAGTTTACCTACCACTTATCACATACGTTGTAAATTCAATGAGTTACAAAACGTGTTACCTACTAGTAAAACTTCCGTTGTCGCGGTGAGATTTTCAAACGTACCTATGTAATGCCACTTGATGAATAGGGCACTTACAATGCTCTGAATAACATCAATCTCTTCCTGTTCATACAATACATTAAGTGTTGTGGTAATGGTATCTAATGTAGCAGACGTTAAGCTACACGTAGAAGAGCATTCGAGAAACAACTGATGCGCCTTTCTGTTTACATAATGTCGCTTGCACATGAACTAAGAACCATGTAGTACCTAAATAAGTAGTGTTTTTTCGCACATGCAAAAAGTTTGTTCCATTTCTGATTCGCGTTGTAATTTTTTTATCTAAAAATAAGTGGAACGGGAAATACTCAAGTAAATAACGTACCCAATGAGCTCCTAAGTAAACACTATGACTAATATTCTCAAATAATCAATGCCTTAATAATAATCACTCAGTAAATCTGAATATTTTTCCCGTTCACACGTGAACAGATAGGTAAAGTTATTCGTAATAGGTTCAATCGCTCGATTCGTTGAATTGGAAGTTTGAAAATAAAAGTGAAATGGAGTGGAAGGAGTTGTTCATTCATATTGGTGAATCAACGCTTTGTTATTCTGATACTTAACTGCCGTACTGTTAGTTTTTACAATTAAACAAAATTTGCGTAAAACGTAATATGCGGAATATATTAATAAGTGCGGTACTTTCGGACCGATACAACTTTCAAAATTGTATGAAAAGAGGCATTTCAAAGGCTAGCACTAGTGACTCTAGCGGTAGTCACTTATCATCAAGTGAGTTGTCTACTAATTGTACTTATGCAATTTCCGATGACAATAAACATTCACGACAACAATTGGGAAGTTTCTCAGGAAATTGCCCAGTGAAAGTGCTGTCAACGAGTAATGTCTCAGGTCTACATAATCACTTTGATAAGGAACTTGTATAACAGTAGTCTAGTTTCTTATGTTTAGTGAATTTTCGTTATACGATGAATTTTCAGTATTAACACCGAAACTATTGAACCGATTTTGATCAAATGAAGTAACTGTCTGTTCAACTTTAAAGATAGCATAGTTTTCATCTTAAGTATACATTGCCAAATGCGAGAAATACGCACATAAAGCAATAATGTTAGCACAAAATTAAACATATCAAAATAATATTGCGGGGCACAGCTAGTTTTTAATAAGATAAATGAACAAGTAATAGTTTTCTGCAGTAGTTTGGTGTAGCACTAAGTTAAAATTCCGGCTTACATTGCGCGAATCAATTGCAAATTTATCAAAACGACGCCGACCAATCCGATAATGATGCGGCTCACCGTTAATAGGAATTAGAAGTTGAGTATTGAGGGTTTAATTAGAATTGTAATACTATTTATTTCAATCTCCTAAATGCAAATTGTTTAAGTGAATAACGAAACAGCTTTGATGTCATAAACTAGAAACTGAATCTACCTATTCAATACCAATGCATTGAATATCTAGCAAATAAAACATATATAGGTACACACTTGATTAATAAATATTCAGCCGTTATCGCTAGGTTTGGTTTGGAATTTATATTTTACTAGCTAATCCGGCAAACGTTGTTTTGCCATAAAAAATATTAGGGTATAAAAAATAGATGTTGGTCGATTCTCAGACCTACCCGATATGCACACCGAATTTCATAAAAATCGGGCCAGCCGTTTCAGAGGAGTATGGTAACTCACATTGTGACACGAGAATTTTATATATAAGATGAGGTCTAACAGCGTGGTATATATAGACCTCCTTTCTATGTCCGGCAGTGGACTTTGGCATTTTAATAATTTTCGTTCTGGATTAAATCATAACTTCATAACATTAACCCGTTTTTAACTTTTTAGAACCGTTCAGTGAATGTAACTGTATTGTATGGAAATGTGACTCTACATACTACAACCTACAACCCTGAATATTTTTTATCGTTAAAGCTTCATATTATTTGAGATTTGATATAAGGTGTAAAATCGAGACAAAGTCAAGCCAACTAAGCGTGCAGCAGAGTGGAGTGTTAATATCTTGTAACAGCGGGGTGCAGGCTGCTTCTGGCGCTTCGTTATGAGAAGCTTACTTACTACCTATTATAAATTGTCGATACGGCCAAACGGTATGGGTTTAAATTAAGGTCATAAAATATATTTATTAAATGATTATGTTGTTTAGTGTTTCAGATGTGTATGTGTGTGTCTCATGTATATGAAGTTGTATCTAGGTGCTAATGTCCGATAATGGCTAGTTAGCTATTTTTCTATTTATTTATCTATTATTATTATATATTTCTTTGTTTTGTCTCTGTTAATAATTTACTTTAAAGATAGCATAGTTAGCATAAGATAGCATATTATGCATATATTTGCTAATAAATTGGTTGTTGGGATATATATATTTAAGGAGTTTTTCTCCATAGCATTTGTAAGTAAACAGTATTGACAGGGTGCCGGGTACTGCATTAATAGTACCTACTCGTATGTACTATACAAGACTAAAAGTGAATGTAGATTTTCTTGATTTCGGCAACCCATCTGATGATAGCATAAGTTGGTATCCACCTCTCTAATACCTAAGGCGTACAGGCGTGGCAACAAAATAAAAATATCAATTTAAAAGAATAGGGAATAAAATTGAAACTTTAACTCAGCTTTAATAAGGACTAGCTGTGCCCGCGACTCCGTCCGCGTGGAATAGTGACTTTGGGCAGCAGTTTTCGGACATATCTTTTAGTTTATAAACACCGTCATTTGGGTATTTAGAATAATCGAATTTTAAGTAATGCTTCTCTATACACGACATTAGACGTATAGCCATCGGGGATCAAAGCATAGAGGTTGCCAGGATTGCTAACACGTGACAGAGCTACATAAAGATGACCCTGTGAAAAACAGTTATTAATTAGATCTACATCCACAACTTTTAGCGTACCTATGACCTTGGGCTTTATTTATTGTCACCGCGAAACATAGGATCACTGGAAAATGGACTCGTTTAAAACTAAACAGAAAGTGGTTTGGGATGATAGGTATCCGAGGAATAAAAACACTATCACCTTTACCGCACCCTGTTAAAATCTTTGGTCACTTTTAATCTGGTACCGTTGCAACGTTTTGGCGGGCTTAAATTTTTAAGGAGCATTATGGGTACGCCGACTTTTAAATTTATTTTATGAGCTGGTAGTCCAGCAGCACTGAGGGATAATGCATGAGATTCACGATCGATGGACAAACGTGCCTCACGCTGTTCCCTGTTCTCCCTAATTCGAGTGGCCATCATTCGAAAACGATGCGAACTGAATCGAGATTCTCGCTGAGCCGAAGTTTCTGTAGCACGAAACCTAGCCTGACGTTCCTGAGATGCAGTGAGAGCCTCATGATCTTCTTCAGATTCCTGTGATCGAACTAATCTCATCCTTTTAGCATTCCTGCTGCACTGGGTGAGGTTGGATCTTTTTCAAGGCATTCTTACAATATACTAACACAACATAGTTTAGTAAACACGTACTTATCATAAACAACTAAATTATAAATACTTACAGATTATTACACAGTTTCATTTATTACAGTTTAATAACTATTAAGACGTATCAACCCTATCTATTAACTATCGAAAACAACCAAAGGTGTTAACTGTAAGTACTTCCGGTTTTTTAGAAAAATAAGCAAAGCAAGTCAAGAAAAATAACCTAACTTATATGTATCACTGACCTTTTTTTTACGTGTGAAAATCCCCTCACCTCACAGGGGTTTGCGGCGGGGCGGTGTGTCGGACTCGAACCGACTAAAACCACACGGTGTGCCACTCTGCGCCTGAGACGGGAGGGACCCGGGATCTGCTGTTATTAACACATCAAGATCCCTCCCAGCGCCTGCCCGCACAGAAGCGGGCACCGGCGGCGAATTGGGTCCGAGTGGAGGTCGTCCTCCCGGGCCTTCTCCGTTACCTCCTTCTGCGAAATTACGTCTTCGCAGAAGGCGGCGACCGCGGTAAAACTGCTGTCGCTACCGGCCATGGAGCGTATGACAGCCGGTAGCGAGAGATGTCCTCCGATGACTGCAGTGAGGGCCCGACGCTGCGGCGCCCAAGCGGGGCAGACCGCCAGCGTGTGCTGGGCCGAGTCCTCACTGCAGTGGCAGGCGGGACTCAATTCCCTCCTGGCGACCGAGTGCTGGTACATCCCCAAAGCAACCGTGCCCGGAAAGGAATTGCGTCAGTTGGAAGGAAAGGGTCCCGTGCTGCCGTCCTGTCCACTCGAGGATGACCGGCTGGAGAGCCTCCACGGCGGCAAAGCCAGCACGTGGAGTCTCCAGCCGGAACAACCATCTAGCCATCGTGGCTCGACGGGCGGCTTAACGCCACTCGCGTACCTCTTCGGGCAGAGGGCGAATGCCACTCTTCGCCCGATATTCAGCCACCCGTCGATAAACTTCGGCGAGCACTTCCGCCTCCAAATCCCACGGGGGTGTTAAGGCCAGGGCGCATGCCGCCTCTCTCGACACCGTGCGGTATCCGCGTAAGGCTCTGACTGCCAATACCCTCTGAGGCCGCCGGAGGCGGGCCTTATTTAGGGTAGTCAGAGCCGCCACCCACACCGGTGCACCATACAGCGACATCGACCGGACAACTCCCGTGTACAGGAGTCGCGTTGCGACGCTGGCTCCACCCAAGTTGGGCAAAAGTCGCCCAAGAGCGGAGGCAGCGTCGACCAGCTTTGGACCAAGCTGTCGGAAGTGCTCGTCGAAGAGTCACCTACCGTCGAGGATCAGGCCCAGATACCTCATCTGGGCCCGACGATAACTCTAAAATGGGACCACACGGGAAGCACCAGCTTTCAAATAAAAAAAGACTCAACAAAATCGGTTCGCTCGGTCGAAAGTTATGAGGTACAAACATAAAAAAAAATACAGTCGAATTGAGAACCTTCTGCTTCTTGAAGTCGGTTGATTACTAAATAAAATGTTTTTTTTTAAACATAAAAATTAGGAAATATTTTAACTAAATAAGTAAATATAAGGTTTATAAAAGAATCAAGAACTTGAAATCAAACTAACCTATACAAAATAAACATACTACTCTTATATGTATTTACAAACCCTATAAACCCTAAAGAAATAATATGTTCTTATCACAAACGACTAAATTGTAAGTACTTTCAGATTTTTACACATAAAATTAAGAAATAAAAAATATTCAGAGATTTTAGTCTTAGGATAATATATATACCTATACTAGTTGTTGTCCGCGGCTCCGTCCGCGAGTATGTCGGTAATCGCGGCAAATAGTAGCATAAGTGTTATTCTGATGTATAAGTTATATTACTGTAAAGTTTCATCCAAATCCGTTCATTAGTTTTTGCGTGAAAGAGTAACAAACATCCATCCATACATACTTACAAACTTTTGCGTTCATACTATTAATAGTATACATATAGATGGTATCATAATTGTTACCTATCACTATTTAGACGTAACCTTCTAAAATCGTCTTAATCAGCTTCAATTTACTTATTTACAACAGCATGCACTTGTGTGCATCGGTGGACTTAATGCCCAAAGCATTCGCTACTAGCCAACCTTATAGGGTGAAGAGACAGAAACTAACCAACATTAAAATGCATACAAATACACACATCAAAAGTGTCTAGGGATCAAGCATTTTTATGCGGATTTCTTGAGATTGAGATGTGGCTTTGGCCATGGCCTGCTCAGTCGCCAGACTTGAACCCGATTGAGCATGCATGGGATATGCTACAGAGAAGAGCTCTGCCGAATATGGAGGGTATCCAGTCGCAAGAAGACCTTTTTTTGTTGTTGCAACGAACATGGGCGGCCATTCCACAGCGTGATTTGGATGAACTCATTTTGAGTATGCCAAACCGATTCTTGTGTTGTTAGTGTTCGCGGTAGAAACACGGATTATTAATTGTTTAAGTTACCTAATAAAATTTTAAAGAAAACTGTTATTTCAGTCTTTTTTTCGAACTTTAATGTTAGTGGTTCTAATGTCAAAAATCCCTTTATTAGGAAAATGGCAAATTTCTTTATTAATGCAAAGGTGACTTGGTTTATCGTTACTGTGACAAACGAAAACACTTTATTTGATGAATCCTTAAAGAAAATTTTAATTAATATCAATCAGGAGAAAAGTTATTGCAAAAATATATGTTGATTCCTAGACACATATGTTGATCCCTAGACACTTTTGATGTGTGTATATACATACATACACAAATAAGTATAAATACATAATAGACATACTTAATAATCGTACACTGAAGAAAGTAGACTGTAAGGAGGAAAAGAAGAAGAAGGTGATTGTGCACGCACTTTTTAAATGTGTTACGGTAAGTGAACATCCTGATTTTTACTGTATTTCGTAATTTAAGTTCTAATCTAAATCATAGAAACATTTCAAACGGCTCAATTAATAATAATTCATGACTGGTACTTACTTCTAAAAACAATATATTCGAACTAATTTTTTTTAATTGTGCACACATCGGTAACTAGTAATTTTCGCAACACATAGATTGTAATCTCACATATTACATAAGTATGTAATGCAAACAGGAATCTTTTAAAACCGATGTACACAACACTATGCATCGAATGTCTTACCCGTCCACTTGCGAGCTCACGTAGTACAGTTTACGTTCGCGGAACACCGGTTTATGACCAAGTAGTAGATTGAACACCGCTCCCGGCGAAGGATTATGCCCGTTCGGTACGTGCTCCTCGACGAATGGGTATACTTCATTTCTGTATCGACGCCGAGTAGCTTTTGATTTCATCGAATGCAATCGACTTTCTTATTAAATTTTCTTGGCTTTTAACCTAGATATTCCGATGCAATATTACCTACTTAGTTCATCAGCGCTGAAGGTCTATGCTTTTGTATTTATTATATTACGGTCATCCATTTCCTATTTTCTTTCTACTAAAATCAGAAGCGTATTTCGTTAACATATTTATTGCGTATATTCTTGTTTTGTTTAGATGTAACGATGATACATTTTTGAAATATGTTTGTGTTATTCATACTTTATGCACACAAATAGTGACAAAGGTGAACTTTATGCCGTAGGCATTTTCTTCCAGTCGACTTAAGGCGATGCAGAGCTAAAAGAAGGTAAATGCACAAAATAAAAAAAATACTCTCTCTTATTTCTAAACGCTAACCGTGTCTTGTTTTGTAGCAGATTTATGCAATCACTCCCAGCTACATAGTGGAAATTAGAATGAGTGTTTTCAGTCAATAATATTAGCCTCATTACTTAAAACTGGTATTATAAGCTGAGCCCTTGACTAGATATGTATAATCGCATGTTTCAACATCAACTTTTTAATAGTTCAATTCTGAACTGCAATACGCTGCAGTACTGTTTGTTTTCAATTTTTGTTTAGTGTTTGTATTTAGCAAGTAACTAATTAAAATATTGTTGACTCATTTCACACAACGACTTGTGTAAAGTGCGAATTTCAAACAACGGCTATGATCAGTGAGTCAGCACTACTCTTAACATTTGTGTGTATAATTAAATTGCTGTTTAGTTAACTGTTCACAGTTGAGTAAATTTGTAAAGAATCCACTGGGTTAGAAATATGTCCGGTTATACGCACACGCGTGTTGTGACTGAAATTTAAGTATTTAGGTACTACAGTTCGTGAAGCGACATTCGACATGAAATGTGAATACTATTCTCTCCTACGATGCATAATACATTTACAAAATAAGAACTTTTATTTCAACCAGTATGTATTTATATTTTTAAAGGTAGCTGCAGTAGTTTATTCATATAAAACAATAAGGAAAAGTTTAAAAAACTATAACCCGACTACCAAATACCTTTGATAAAATTTATATGTCTATGGAATCTATTGACTCCCCATGCAATAAATCGACTCAAGAAATCAGTTCAGATTAGACTGCCAAAACTATTACCCTTCCTTATGGCTTCGCCATAGTCGGATATAAATTATAAGTAAATATACTTTTTATAAATTTCCAGAGGTTTGCCTCTCCCAGGAATTATTGCGTTCTGTGATAAAAATTTGAAGTATAGTACTCTTGGGACCGTAATCCATTCTACAACAAATCTATTCTGTAATGGTGTAAAAAAAGAATTTATTAAATACTCTTTTCCAATACTGCAACATTAAATCCTATTGATCATAATACCATCAATCATCTAGATGTCTCACTGCTAGAAATCAATAGATTGATGAATAATATATGATGTACAGTGCAGGCTTTGAGTCCATAGCTGGTCGTATGCACGAGTGATATTGTTTTATAGGACTTTCGAGCCAAATTGTTGAATTAGATGAATCTTAGGCAGAGTTTTCTTTCAGTGCAAAGGATTCTCGAATTTCTGTACGTAAAGTTATATCACCGTATTCTTGCCAAATATATTTTAAAGGGTTGTTTAAAGAAAATCTAAATATTACTTTTACTACCAGTGTCAAATAAGTTGTTATTCTTTTCAATAAATGTATGAAAGTTGTTCTTTTCAATAGATGTAGCGTAGTAAATTGGCGTGACTGTCAATTTAGTACGCTACATCTTATCAGGGAATGACTGGTTCTTTGTATTCAATTTAATATTTCTTTTTATATTTAAGAAATATGTACTTATTAGTATACATTTAAAATCTATTAAATCTATTACCTACCATTAAATATTTCCCTATATAGTTTTTGACCTATTTCAAGACATAGTTTTTTTTTATTGAATAGAGGCAAACGAGCAGACGTATTGCCTGATGGTAAGCGATTACCGCCGCCCATGGACACCCGCAACACCACAGGCTTCATAAGTGCGTAGCCGGCCTTTAAAAAGGAGTTCCTACGCTCTTTTAACAAAAATGTCACAACATAATATAATATAATAAAAAACAGACCAACTGTAAAGCTTAATATTTTTCAGGCGTAATTTTGACGTTGAATACATTATATAACTCATTTATTTGATGGATAGGTGAAAAGCCTATACAAGTGAATAGAGGTTACTTTAGAATGTTCTCCAGATTCTCTCCTAGTAACCGCGTTAATCTCCAGCCGGCTGCTAAACTAAGTAGATACTCATTTGATCACATGGCAGAGCGAACATGATCAAAGCAGGGCATCGCAGCCTTATGTGCGATCGTGTGTGACAGCGAATTCAATGAATTAACACAAGTGACATAAATGCTCAAAATTTACAAGGTATTCGTGTAAAAAATGTATGGAAATCTGTTTTATTCACTCGGGAACTGAATGAAGGGTTACAAAATTTACACATAATATGTATTTATTTTTTGTAGGCGTGATTGTATGTGTATTCGTATATACTAAGTAGGAGTACCGACACGGATAGCGCAACATATTTTTTAACCGACTTCCAAAAAGGAGGAGGTTCTATGTTCCACTGTATGCTTTTTTTTTTTTTTATGTTTGTTCACCGATTACTCCGTCAGTTGTGGACCGATTTTGATTTTTTTTTTGTATTCGATAGGGTATGCTTCCGAGGTGGTCCCATTGCCAGAATATCAGGATCTGATGATGGGATCCCAGGGAAATCGAGGGAAACCCTCATTTTTTATAGGCACATACTATGTTTTTCGTAAATTTTCTGAAGTTACACCCGTATTTGCGTCTGGTAGTCATCATTTTATGATGATGAGCTGATGATGTAAGGTACAACTCCTTAACGGTTAGGAGTTGGAGGATAAATCTTTAAATATCATATGTATATATTAGGTCTTTACCTATGAAATTGCCTTTCTTCAGTACTGGTCATTTCAAATAAAAAAAGTTTGTAATGGCTCTGTATTCTAAATTCAAATTAATTTTGTTTTAAAACCATGACATTCTATTTACAAATTCAGTCTTTTGTTTTTTGATTAGCGTTGTCATAATGGATACTTTAAAAATTCGTGTAATTATGTTTTTTTTTTTTTTTTTTAAACACACAACGCCATCAAGTCCCAAGCTAAGCAGAGCTTGTGTTATGGGTACTAGACAACTGATACAAATACATATATACTTTTTTTTTTGTAAATACATACATATTATAGTACATAGAAAACACCCAAACTCCGAAACAAATATTTGTACATCATACAAACATTTCGTCCGACCCGGGAATCGAACCCGAAACCTCATGATCACCAGTCGCACACGTCAACCGCGAGACCAACGAGGCAGTTATATATAATATATATAATATGAGTTCCGTCGTGGCACCAACGCGACACAAACGGCACGTAACATCAAAAACGTTAACGGAGAGAACTGTACAAACGAACGCACAACCCGTTATTGGTTTTCCCGGTTCCGTTCTGGAAATTTTGACTCGAAAAATGAAGCTTGTGGTCGTCCGGAGACTTTGATAAACAATAATGAATTAAAGGCGATTGTGGAAGCTGACAAAACTCAATCTACAGCTGAGCTAGCAGCAGCTTTTAATGTAAGCATCAAAACAATATTGATCCATTTACGACAAATTGGCAAGGTAAAAAAGCTTGATAGATGGGTGCCCCACGACTTTCACGATCGCCAGCGCAACGTACGCGTCGAGACCTGCCTTGACCAAGACCAAGAAATGAAGGAATTTTGAAACGAATTGTTACGTGCGACGAAAAATGGATTTTGTTCGACAATCGAAAGCGCTCAGCAAGTTGGTTAGACCCTGGTTCAGCACCAAAGCAATGCCCTAAACCAAAAATGACCCCTAAAAAGGTGATGGTCACTGTTTGGTGGTCTAGTGCGGGTGTGATTCACCACAGCTTTTTACAAAACGGCATGAGCATTAATGCAGATGTGTACTGTGAAGAACTGGAGAGAATGATGGAGAAGCTTGCACATCTGCGACCAGCTTTGGTCAATCGGTCACCCCACTGCTCCTTCACGACAACGCGCGACCCCATACTGCGCAACAGACAGTCTCCAAGCTGCAAGAGCTGGGGTTGGAAGCTCTCCCTCATCCGCCATACTCACCAGACCTTGCACCTACCGACTATTACTTTTTCCAAAATTAAGACAACTTTTTAGTAGGTAAAAAATTCAATTCCCGAGAGGCAGTACAAAATGCCTTTGAAGAGTTTGTTGCCTCCCGTCCAGCTGATTCTTACAAGAATGGCATCAATAAACTGCCAATGCGTTGGCAAAGATGCGTCGATTGCATGGGTGATTACTTCGAATAACAGAAATAAAAAAAATAGAAAAAATAAGTACTTTCACTTATTGCATACAAAACGGCAATTTCATAGGTAAAGACCTATTATGTTACCTTTAGTCGTATTCTTTCAAATCATTTAGGTGAGCTGATGATGGAAGGTAGAAGGTACAACTCGTCAACGGTTCGGAGTTGGAGGATAATTCTTTCAATTTCATACGTATCTAAAGACCTTCTGTCGTATACTTTCAAGTTATTTAGGTGAACTGATGATAGAAGGTTAAACTCTTCAACATTTAGGAATTAGAGGATGATTTTAATATTACACGTACGTATAGACCTTAATTTGTATTCTTGATGATGAAATTTGATGAAATAGTTCAACTTACTACTTACCTACGATTGTTTGCACTAAAAACTGAAAAATAAAAACTTAAAAAAAAACCGACTTCCAAAAAACATCCAACGAAAACTCTCTGCCAAAAAAACACTTAAAAGCGTAAAATAAACTGGTTCTTCATACATTGCCTATACCTAATTCTTTATTCATTTAAATAGTAGTATTATAATGTGTGCTAGGTACCTAAAATCTGTTTGAAGTCGGTGCTAAGCCAAAAAGAATACAAACGAACAATTACAAAAGTCTAAGCGATAGTCACTTGGCACCGACTTCAAACAGACTCTAGGTACCTAGCACACATTATAATACTACTATTTAAATGAATAAAGAATTAGGTATAGGCAATTTATGAAGAACCAGTTTATTTTACGCTTTTAAGTGTTTTGTTGGCAGAGTTTTCGTTGGATGTTTTTTGGAAGTCGGTTTTTTTTTTTTGCAAATATGTTTTTATCGGTTCATCAAAACTTTAAGACTTTTTAATAATTTTAAAATATTTTTTATTTTAAACTAGCTGATAGATAATAACCAGTGACATTTGAATTATTCAAATGTACAAGCTTTACCGTATACACGTCTGTTCTTAAATAAGAGCAAAATCAAATTCATTGTTATAGTTTTTGTTTGCTACTTTACCTATTCAAACGGTATGAACCATTTAGTTTCCGTATTTACTTGCACCTTAAAACATAATACTGCAGTATCTCCGTTTGTGTGTACCTTCATACCATTGCTTTTATCCCGAATTGGAGATAACTTAGAACATTTTATAAGTTTTAAGGTTCGTAGTTGGATGCACTACTAACATTAACATAACTTTATATTCAGTGGCGTTGAGAGCAAACTTACCAATGACATCGTAAATTCTGGAAAACTTACAAACACGCTCGGTAGAGATTCAGATTTGCAAGTTATAGCTGTCCATGAATTATAATCATCGATAAAAATTTGAAATATTGAAGATCATAAGTCAGGCAGTCATGAATTTCGGAGATAGCAAAAATTGTTATGCAAACAGTTTTAAGTATCTTAAATTTTACAAAATCACGAAGTAGCAATTCGTTCTTAACTTACTTAGTCCTTACATATTAAGTATTTCATAAAATATATCCAATACTTAGATGTTGCATCACTAATGAAACAAAGACATAAAGTCTAATTTTTAAAGCATTTGGTATATTCTGTCAATACTGGATTTGAGAAAAAAATATACATAAATTTTCTTTGTAAAATACTTGTGTTTGTTATGTTGTGAATGATGAGGCCAATTTTAATTTCGTTTTTTTTATATTGAGACACTACATGACCACCGCTAGAAATAAATACTCACAGTTTCATTCATGCCAGCTCTGTATTTCTCTAACACAATTTTAGCTATACCAGTAAAAAAATCATTTTAAATAGTCTTTGAGATAATTATGCCTTTTTTAACCGACTTCCAAAAAGGAGGAGGTTCTATGTTCCACTGTATGTTTTTTTTTTTATGTATGTTCACCGATTACTCCGTCAATTGTGGTCCGATTTTGAATTTTTTTTTTGTATTCGAAAGTGTATGCTCCCGAGGTGGAGCATTGCCACCATATCAGGATCTGATGATGGGATCCCAGGGAAACCGAGAGAAACCCTCATTTTTTATAGGCACATACCATGTGTATATTTTCTGAAGTTACACCGGTATTTGCGTCTGGTAGTCATCATTTTATGATGATGCGCTGATGATGTACGATATAACTCCTTAACGGTTAGGAGTTGGAGGATAAATCTTTAAATATCATATGTATATATATTACCTTTAGTCGTATTCTTTCAAATTATTTAGGTAAGCTGATGATGGAAGGGGGAAGGTACATCTCCTCAACGGTTAGGAGTTGGAGGATAATTCTTTCAATTTCATACGTATCTAAAGACCTTCAGTCGTATACTTTCAAGTTATTTAGGTAAGCTGATGATGGAAGGTGGAAGGTACAACTTCTCAATGGTTAGGAGTTGGAGAATAATGATTTCAATTTCATACGTACCTAAAGACCTTCAGTCGTATACTTTCAACTTATTTAGGTGAGCTGATGATAGACGGTTAAACTCTTCAACAGTTAGGGATTAGAGGATGATTTTAATATTACACGTACGTATAGACCTTAATTTGTATTCTTGATGATGAAATAGTTCAACTTACTACTTACCTACGATTGTTTGCACTAAAAACTGAAAAATAAAAACTTTTTATAAAAAAAAACCGACTTCCAAAAAACATTCAACGAAAACTCTCTGCCAAAAAAGCACTTAAAAGCGTAAAATAAACTGGTTCTTCATAAATTGCCTGTACCTAATTCTTTATTCATTTAAATAGTAGTATTATAATGTGTGCTAGGTACCTAAAATCTGTTTGAAGTCGGTGCTAAGCCAAAAGGAATACAAACGAACAATTACAAAAGTCTAAGCGATAGTCACTTGGCACCGACTTCTAACAGATTTTTTGGCAGAGAGTTTTCGTTGGATGTTTTTTGGAAGTTGGTTTTTTTTTTATAATTATTGATGTGTAAACTTTCTGCCCACTTTTTTGTATTCTATGGGAGTAACACCATGAAAAGGGACAAATGTGTGTTACAAAAAGATGGCTTAATGTACACTAATAATTATAATTAGAGAAAAAGTAGTGCATACACAACATTTAATGCGATTATTGTGAGATTCCCTAATTTTTTTCTATTTAAAATTTGTAATATAATGTATGTATACTTTTACTTTAACTTATGACCATAACCACTTGGTTATGGTCATAATGGTAATATTGGTTATGGTATTAAAGAATATAATAGGTCTTTACCTATGAAATTGCCGTTTTGTATGCAATAAGTGAAAGTACGTATTTTTTCAAACTTTTTTATTTCTGTTATTCGAAGTAATCACCCATGCAATCGACGCATCTTTGCCAACGCATTGGCAGTTTATTGATGCCCTTCTTGAGAAAAACCAGCTGGACGGCAGGCAACAAACTCTTCAAAGGCATTTTGTACTGCCTCTCGGGAATTGAATTTTTTACCCACTAAATTGTTGTCTAAATTTTGGAAAAAGTAATAGTCGGTAGGTGCAAGGTATGATGAGTATGGCGGATGAGGGAGAGCTTCCAACCCCAGCTCTTGCAGCTTGGAGACTGTCTGTTGCGCAGTATGGGGTCGCGCGTTGTCGTGAAGGAGCAGTGGGGACGACCGATTGACCAAAGCTGGTTGCAGATGTGCAAGCTTCTCCATCATTCTCTCCAGTTCTTCACAGTACACATCTGCATGAATGCTCATGCCGTTTTGTAAAAAGCTGTGGTGAATCACACCCGCACTAGACCACCAAATAGTGACCATCACCATTTTAAGGGTCATTTTTGGTTTAGGGCATTGCTTTGGTGCTGAACCAAGGTCTAACCAACTTGCTGAGCGCTTTCGATTGTCGAACAGAATCCATTTTTCGTCGCACGTAACAATTCGTTTCAAAATTCCTTCATTTCTTTGCCTGTTGAGCAGCGCAAGGCAGGTCTCGACGCGTACGTTGCGCTGGCGATCGTTAAGGTCGTGGGGCACCCATCTATCAAGCTTTTTTACCTTGCCAATTTGTCGTAAATGGATCAATATTGTTTTGATGCTTACATTAAAAGCTGCTGCTAGCTCAGCTGTAGATTGAGTTTTGTCAGCTTCCACAATCGCCTTTAATTCATTATTGTTTATCAAAGTCTCCGGACGACCACAAGCTTCATTTTTCGAGTCAAAATTTCCAGAACGGAACCGGGAAAACCAATAACGGGTTGTGCGTTCGTTTGTACAGTTCTCTCCGTTAACGTTTTTGATGTTACGTGCCGTTTGTGTCGCGTTGGTGCCACGACGGAACTCATATTCCATTATTACACGAATTTTTAAAGTATCCATTATGACGAAAAATGTTCAAATGTAATGAAAATACAACGCTATTCAAAAAACAAAAGACTGAGTTTGTAAATAGAATGTCATGGTTTTAAAACAAAATTAATTGGAATTTAGAATACAGAGCCATTACAAACTTTTTTTTATTTGAAATGACCAGTACTGAAGAACGGCAATTTCATAGGTAAAGACCTAATATAAACCTTAGAGTTAATAGTTAGTAGTCTCTTATAATCGTCGCAATCTAAGAAGTCCGATTTGACAGCTATAAAAATACTTGGTGTAGTGAGGAGAAAATAAAATCGGATGCTTTAAAAATCGATTCTTGAGACATATCGATTTAAAATAATTAGAGTTTGTAATCGACAGTTTTATTAAACGAAGAGTTTGTAATATTTAATAGTTATTAGGTACATAAATTCCAACAAAGTTAAAATTTGGGCTAGATTCAAAGCTGATATCTGCATACTGATTTCTTCCGTAAGGTTTATGTATATTAAATACTAGCTTTTACACGCGGCTTCGCTCACGCAGACTTTCATCCCCTGATTTAACCCCTTAGGGGTGGAATTTCAAAAAATCCTTTCTTAGTGCTCACTTACGTTATATAAAGAACCTACATGCAAAATTTCAGGATTCTAGCTTCAGCGGTTTGGGCTGTACGTTGATCTCTGGGTATGTCAGTCAGTCACCTTACTCTTTTAAATATATAGATAGATTATAATACATTGTATGTTATGCATCAGTGGCGTACCTAGACAAAGGATTAGGGTAAGCCATTGCTATCATGTACCTGTGTGAAGCCTGGGCGGGCGATTAGAATAAATAAATGTGAGGGTCAGATAAATAAATGAATTCACTAAATTTTTAACATGTTTATTAACTTCACGTCACTTGATCCAGAAAACATATCATCACTTGAACTGTCTTCGTTTGTTACTCTTATAATAAATTCCTTTTCAATTATACCATCAAAATCTGAAGTCTCTTCTGAAGTCTGTCACGAGTCTGGCTGTTAAGAGTACGTCCTCTTTTAGACATGTTGATGAGTTCGAAAAATAACACCAAAATCACGTAATGCGTAATCAAAGTCCGAAACAGTCCAAAAGTAAAAGCCGAGTCTAAAAATATAACAATAACACAAGAACTTCAAAGATAGCGTGAGAATACGCGGAACATTGAATTGACGAATCAATGACGTTTGAGACAGAAATTGAGGTTTTTTTTTTTCAATATCATGGGTTTGGACTCCAGGCTTTTAAAACAAATCATTTAGTATAAATGTCAATTATACTTAATGTAATATCAAAATATTCATATTAAATAACAAAATAAAGCTAAAAAATATGTGATCAGATTTTGTTTTTATATGTTTTGCAGTAATTACACATTTACATCTTTTTTTAAATGTAATTTTTGTAAACGATTTTTCAGAAAATCAATTTTATTCGGTCAAAGAACGGCTTTTAACGGTCACAACACTACGGCAACCAACCCAAAGACATAGTATTGTAGTAACGTCCTGTCTGAATATAAATCAACGATTAATTCGTGTTTTTGAGTGCATTTTTTCAATATAAAGTTAAACTTGATGCTTACGAATGATACGCGTTGTTGTGGGGGATCGGTGCAAGTAAAACCCAATAAACGATGATATCGAAACACATTTGATATAGATAATTTATTTTAATACCTAAGACATGCACAATTAAATAGTCAGATTTTTTCTTTTATTTATGACATATTAAATAGCTTGTAGACAGGCATAGATAGTTGCTACGGAGGTGTGCAACTCCTTACGTTATCACACTCCTCTTCACAGCTCACGGAGTCAACCCTAGACTGCTCCGTAGTTTTTCAAGTCTCGGACCAGCGAGGGGTTTGGTTAGCATGTCTGCCTCCATCTTCTCGGTTGGAAGATATCTGACCTTTATTTTTCCTTCTTGAATACAATTTCTAATGAAATGCATTTTTAGGTCAATGTGTTTGAACTCTGATGTCACCATTTCATTCTAAGTTTTAGGGCAGCTTGATTGTCATTCAATATGACTTTGCTCTGAAAACTGATCCCTATGCCTTTTAAAATACCTTTTAGGTTTATGGCTTCTTTTGCAGCTTCAGTTAGTGCAACGTATTCTGCCTCTGCGGTCGACAGGACTACGCTTCTTTGCTTTTTAGACATCCAGCTTATGGCCGTTCCTGCAAATTTAAAACAATATCCTGAAAAGGATTTTCGGTCAATTTTATTTGATCCCCAATCTGCATCTGCCATGCCATATAATTCTTTTCCAGTCTTGTGGAACACCAGACCAACACTCTTTGTACCTTTTAAGTAACGTAGTACTCTTTTCAGACATTTAAAATGTTCTTCATCACAGCAGTCGTTGAACTGGGAAAGGTAGCTTATAGCAAACATTATGTCTGGGCGAGTTGCGACCGCTATATACATAAGAGTGCCAATTAAATTTTTGTACGGGAGGATCTTTGTTTGATTTCTTTCTTATAAAAAATAATGCCTAGTTCTATCGGTGTAGATACTGGCTTACAGTCCTCCATTCCATACATCTTGAGGGTATGTAATATTAAACGTTCTTGGTACAATTTTATTGTATCTTGGCCGTAAGTAATATCAATGCCCAGTAACCGCTTCGGCTTGCCTAAATCTTTTAACTCGAACTTTGAGTTTAGCTGAGTCTTTATTTTTTGAAGTTCTGTAGGGCTAGAGTAGGCAATCAAAAAATCGTCAACGTAGATGGCTATAATTATTTTGGCTCCTCTTATCTCTAGTCTATATAGACATGGATCTGCCTCTGAGGGAATGAAACCAATATTTTTTAATTCTACGTCAAGTGTCTTATGCCACTGCCTCCCAGACTGCTTTAGTCCGTACAGAGATTTCATTAAATGACATACTTTGTCTTTGGGAGTACGTTTTATATCCCTTAATATATCTTTTGTTTTATTGTAAACAGTCAGGTCATCATTTCTGCTCTCTTCGACTAATATTTCTGTCAAATACTCTTCTAAATATTCAGGATATTTCATAACTATGTGTTCTTCCAATTCACCATTCAAGTACGCTGTTGTTACGTCTATTTGGTTTAATTTTAGATTTTCTTCCATAGCTATTCCAATGACAGATCTGATTGAACTTAATTTAGCGACCGGAGCATATGTTTCATGATAATCGATGCCTGGTCGTTGGGAGAAACCTCGTGCTACGAGTCTCGCCTTTTTCTTTATATTATTGTCTGGTCCTACTTTATTACGTAACACCATTTTATAATCTACTTCCTTCATATCTTTCTTTTCTATTTTCCAAGTACCGTTTTTCACGTGTGCTCTAATTTCATCTTTTATTGCATCGTGCCAGTAGTCATCATATTCATCTCCATCAGATAAGAGAGATATTTCAGATAATAAACTTTCTTCAGTATTATTTACAACAAAATCCTTTGTCCACGCTGGGGGGTGCCTGTTTCTTTGTGGCCTCCCATGAACAGGTGTTTCTTCATTTTCTGAGGCATCATTGAAATAATCTTCTGAAGATTCATAGCTTTCAATGCTGATAGGGTTTTGTAAGTTATTACCATTTTTATTTTCTATAAATTCAATTTCTACTGGTTCATTATTTTTATTGTACTTATTTACATTTTCAGGTGATGATGAACATTGTTGTTGCTCCTCTTCGTTTATGAGATTCTCATAGTTTTGAGTACTTTCTTCATAATACATTTCATTTAAAACGTTTATATCCCTACTTATAACTATATCACCATCTTCAGGTATATATACTCTGTAGGCTTTTGAGGTCATTGAGTATCCCACAAATACGCCTTCTTTGGTATTTTGACTTAATTTGCCTCGTTTATACTTTTTCAAGACATGCGTCTTCCTGCCAAAAACATAAAGATGATTACCTGATGGTGTTTTATTAATCCATTTTTTAAAGGGGGTTTCACCTTTTAAAGTTTTCGAAGAGGTTCGATTGATCAAGTAGTTGGCAGTAACTACTGCTTCTGCCCATAGCTTTTTAGGTGCATTTGCTTCGATCAAGAGACATCTGGCTTTTTCCAACAATGATCGATTTTTCCTCTCACTAATCCCATTTTGTTGTGGAGTGTATACAGTTGTCAATCTTCTTTTAATGCCATGCAATTTCAGAAAATTGCCAAACTCTTTATTTCGGTATTCTGTACCGTTATCTGACTGTAAGTATTTTATTTTCTTATTTTGCAGCTTCTCAACTTCACTTTTGTATTCCTTGAAGTATGAAAATACCTCATTCTTCCATTTTAGAAAATATACTTGACAATAGCGTGTGTTATCATCTATAAAAGTTACATAATTTGTGGGGGATCGGTGCAAGTAAAACCCAATAAACGATGATATCGAAACACATTTGATATGGATATTTTATTTTAATACCTCGATCCTGCCATCGTTTCACACTCAAATGCTCCACAGACGTCGCTATGTATTATTTCTAAAGCTTCTGTGGTGTAGAGTTCATCATGTCTTTCGAATGGTAATCTCGTAAATTTTCCTTTGATGCAGGTCTCACATGTATCTAACTTTTCATCAGATAAGTTTAAACCATACAAAAGGTTGTCTTTTGCCATTTTTATCAGATCTCTTTCATTTATATGACCAAGTTTTCGATGCCATTCCATGATGTTATTTTTTGTTTCTGTAGTGTATTTAGCAGTAATAAATTCTTTTTCGTAGATTGAATATAATATAGCCCATTTTTTCTTTTGAGCTGTCAATGTTATTTCACCATTATTTTGAATAACATAAGCATTATGCTTTTCGAATAAAACCTTGTGACCTTTATCGGTTATTTTACCTACTGACATTAGGTTTACTGACAAGTCTGGAACGTATAAGGTTTCACTAAAATTAAAACCTTCTTTGTCTATATTTAATTTGACTGTTCCTTTACCTTGAATTCCACTTGTGTATTTACTTAATGCCATCTTTAATGTGCCATTCTCAGTAGTTAAATTTAAAAACATTGATTTGTTGGCGCACATGTGCGATGAACAACCACTGTCAAGACACCAGATCCTTTCATTTGAACTTGGGTCTGCAGTACTTAGGCAAACATCATAAGTGTTTAATGCTTTACCATTTTCTTTGTGAATTGTCTTCTTATTTCCCCAACACATCTCAGTAGAATGACCTTTCTTTTTGCAATTTTTACAGTACAATTTTTGTTTATTTTTCTTTGAATAGTATGCTTCCTTCTCAGGTTTATCATTACTATTACGAGCTTGACATTCCTCAAGAATTTTTACTTTTAAATCTTCTGGATTTGGCAGTGTATCTCTGGATTCAATGGCTATCCTAAAATTCTCAAAAATTAAAATTAAAATTCTCTGTTTTAAGACAAGTTGTTTTAATAGAGTAGCTTTTCTAGCGGGCCCAGCACTTTGGTAAGTTGCTTTCAATTTATCCCAAACAGCTTTTGCGGTGGAGCAGGCTTTTATTTGTTTTAACTCCGATGGTGACAGTAAAAGCAAAATGTCCGCTCTTGCTTTTTGATCGTCTTTTTGAAAAACAAGTTTTTCTTCTTTAGTTGAATTTGGCAATAATTTTCGTTCGCCGCTGACGATGTCCCAATGGTCATTTTTAATCAGGACCGCCTGTGCTTGCATACACCAGGTATCATAATTTACCTTGTTCAAGAGTTCAATATTCCGATAACTCGATATATTCATTTTGGACTTACCCACGGGTTATACTTACACATAACCACGCTCTGCTACCAATTTGTGGGGGATCGGTGCAAGTAAAACCCAATAAACGATGATATCGAAACACATTTGATATGGATATTTTATTTTAATACCTATGACATGCACAATTCAATAGTCAGTTTTTTCTTTTATTTATGACATATTAAATAGCTTGTAGACAGGCATAGATAGTGGCTACGGAGGTGTGCAACTCCTTACGTTATCACAGTTGTGATAGTGTATAGGTAACATATAGTAATTAAATAGGATTATGAATTTGATTTTTCAATTTCTTACATAGACGTTCATACAAAGTTATCGTGGCATGTGAAATGAGAAACGTCAAATCCGACTTCTTAGATTGATAATACTATAGATATAAACACTTGTTTATATACTCCTTGACCATGACATAAAGCATGAAGCATACAATCGCAATGACATAAATTACGACACACCACAATGTCAAAGTTCTCAAACAGGGATGGGTGTCAACAACATTATTTTGTTATAACTATACATAGATAAGTTTTGTGTTGATTTTTTTATATCATCTACCACAATTATGGCTGATGATGACGATGAGGGAGGTTTTGGAGGATTATACGAAGATGGGCATTGGACATGGGACGAAAGTTGTAGCGCTTTGGTGTTTGTGAGGTAGGAATTATATAATGCTTTTGGTCTGATGTATGGAATGATATTCAACCTAGGAATAGCTGGCTCTTCGGCTATTGGTTCGTTGCTTTTTATGTGGATCAGGTTTCCTACCCTCTTATGTATCTCCGAGTTGGGTTAGTTGCTGCACTGCAGTGACTGCAAGGTTAGCCTAGTAGTTTAATCGGTTGCCACAACACGCCGGCGCGCCGTTTTCTACTGCGCCAAGTGTTGTGGGTTCAAATCCTACATGGGATAACACTTTGTGTGATCCAAAAATTGTTATTCTGAGTCGGGTGTTCTTTGTGCCCGTTTGATGTATGTTTCTAAAGTTCTCCGCCACACAGGATGTATATTCCTAATGCGGGAGTTGTCTTTAGAAAGTTAAAGAAACGTAAATGAAGAGTATGAGTATCACCCTCTATTTCTGAGTTATCTAAGAAAGGGGGTTGTACTCAAAGGGCAGTTACCTATATATTTGTATCTCTTGAGTTTTAAGTATCGATGGGTTTTGTTAGTCACTTTCCATCAGTTGATTCGTTTGCTCGTTTGTCTCATATTCTATAAAGTAAGATCCTAAATTAAAATTATTATTATTTTGTGTTATATAGTGACCTTCCTCCAAAAATTGTAGAAACCATACAAATAACAACAAAAGCTCCTACTGGAGCCGTCGAATTCAGAGATGACGTGGACTTAATAGAACAGGTAGTTTATTGGAACACATATTTTTACAAATTCAACGTCTGAACCTGGTATTTATGATATAGTAAAACTTTATTATTCTTTTAGATTCGGTATCGACGTCGATATCAAAGAAAGTTGAAACCTGGCCAGTCCGACGTAATAACATTACAGGTTCATTTATAATAACTTGTACCTAATATATTTAATTGCTCAATTAACTATTATATGTTCTTATACCTTCATGCCGTAATGTTCCAATAAATCGTTTTGCCGCAACTTATCGTATACCGGTAAAATTTTATCAGAAACATAGCTTATAGGGCAATTTCTTTGATAAAAATTACGAAATGTAATGTGATGAAAAGTTCGTGATTAAATAATGTAACATTTTTTTAAATATTAGGCTTGCATCATTTTTCAGATGTAGGGACTAGAGACGTTATTAGCATCAATCCATGATTCTAATATATTATGTGTTCTGAAACTAATACAATTATTGAACTAGGGGATCGACAAGAGTATTACATGGCACTTAACTTATTAGTATCTATAGTTTATTAAATAAAATACACACCTCAATAAAGTCTAGGGATATCATAATCCTATACTATTGACGACTTTATAGTTAAAAATCTTTTTAGTTTCCATAAAAAATGTATATACTAAATGAAACCTCTTTTAATCTATTTTCAAAATTTAAAAATATAAAAAGAATAACAATGCTAAAAACAAAATACGGCGGCAAAATTGTTGGTAATTCATTACGACAAGAAAAATTTAAATTGTTTTTATGCTGTTAATGAATTAAAATTGATTAGATTGTCTTTTTTTTTTATTTGAACTTGATGTGCTAGCTTCAAAAGTCATGTCACGTCGCCATTTGAGTCGAGATGAAATGTTACGAGCCGTGGGCATGTTAGAAAATGGTGCTATTCAACGCGTCGTTGCTGAGACCTTACATACCAGCGAAAACGTGATATCAAGATTGTGGTCACGTTATCGCAGTACTGGGGATGTGGCTGAACGGCACAGTGGTAGACAACGGGTACTACGCAAAGACAGGATCGATTCCTCCAAATGAACGCCAAAAGACAACCCAATATCACGGCGTTGCTACTTGTGCAAAGGCTCCAGGAGGACCACCAGCTGCTGGTAAGCGACCAAACCGTGCGAAGGAGGTTGCATGAAGTTAACCTTCATGCTCGAAGACCGGTACGTGCTCCAGCTCTGCGACGTGGCAATCGCGGTCGGCGTCTTTCGTGGGCTCGGGAGCATTTGTATTGGAGTGATCAACAATGGTCATCGGTGCTGTTCACTGATGAGTCCCGGTTTGAATTTTATCCGGATTCAAGAAGAACTCGTGTTTGGAGAACTCCAGGCAGAGTTAGTCGTCTGCGTCACCCTCATCAGGTCCACTCTTACCGAGGCGGGACAATCATGGTGTGGGTAGGAATTCGTCTTGGTGGGCGAACCCAGCTCGTTTGGATTCAAGGCAGCATGACTGCACGAAAATATCTCGAAGAGGTAGTAGAGCCTGTGATTATCCCACACAGAATCCAAATGGGCCTGGAGTTTCCATTCATGCACGATAATGCTCCTTCTCATACGGTGCGACTGGTATCGACAGCTCTTCAAGATCATGACATTTAAGTTTTGGATTGACCTGCGCAGGCGCCCGACTTAAATGCCATCGAGCATGCCTGGGAAATGTTACAACGAAAAACATTGCGAGATTTCCCGCCAAATTTGACGACGGAACAAGAACTATACAGACACTTGCAAAGAACTTGGGACCTCATACCGCAGCAAGACATTGACAATTTAATTTTAAGTACGAACAATCGATGTCGATGTGTAATTAATGTAAGAGGTGGCAACACTGATTATTAATCATTAGATTTTATTACATTTTTTATTATTTTATTAATATTAATAATGTTACAAAAATTCTATGACATTTCATTTCGTATCAATTTTCTACAACAATTAAAAAAGTTAACTTTTTAATTAAAAACAAAAGAATCACGAATCGCGTTCTTCTTTTATTAAAGTCCCTAAAAAAAGGCTACTTTTTTTCCATTTACTATCTATGAAAATTCTTCTTAGATTTTTAGATATTTGATGAAATATAAAATATCCCTAGACTTTGTTGAGGATATCCATCAACTTATGGTTTGTTGATGGATATATTTTCCCACTGCTGGGCTCGGGTCTCCTCTCAGAAGAGGGTTAAGGCTATACGTCCCCACGCTGGCTAAATAAAATATATAATAATAATGAAATATTACAGGATGTAAAAGATATAGCAATTTACACAGCACCTATAAGTTTTTTGAGCCCGGCGCTTATAAACATGTTGCATTTACCAACCATGGAGAGATTTTTGAGAGCAATGATCTTGTGCAGTGCATACTATTTACAGGTTAGTATACACGTCATCATCATCATAGTCCACTTCTTTACATATATCTCTCTTAACGTATGTCACTTTTATTGATTTTGGGCTTCTCGTAACCAGTTCCTGCCGGCTATCTTGCGCAAATCCTAACTTCACTTCTGAGTACGGTCTGAGTAGATGGGCGTTCTACACTACGAAATCGTCCTAGCATACGTGAAAATTATATATACTCGTATCCTTTAAATTGAAAATTGTGTATGAAATATCAGGACGCTTATTTTAGGTAGCCGATGAAATGGCACACCGCATGTTGGATCTAGACACTAAAGTGAGGACTCCAGATTGTGAAATATTGGAGAGACAATTTCGGGATAACTTGTCAGACCTACGAATTTTGGCCGCCAAGGAGTATTGCATTATGTTGATTGGTTTGTACAATACAATTTGCCAGTGATGATCATCACTATGTTCATGAAGTTCACTGATAGACATAGTAATGCTGATTTTTGCCACAGCTACTGGTCCTGGTCTGCCCGCATCGAGCGGCTTCACTTGACCAAGTTGTGAGACCACTGTGTATTGTCCGCAATCATGATCATCATTAACGAGCCTTAATTGGCCACTGCCGGATATAGCCCTCTCTTTAAGAAGGAGAGTTTGGCCTTAGTAGGATAGTTTCTAATTACTAGGATTAATTATTTTGAACACCAATTTTGAACCCTTATTTCATTAAAATTACTTAGATCGTGGTTTAGCTTGCCTTACAAGTTTTCTTCAGGCACTTCTGGGAGTTTTTTATTTTTTATAACACTAAATAAACATTTAGTTTAAGGCATTTGATATGTTTCTAGTAGCGCAGTTTCACTCTTTATTTAGGTGGTGCGGACACGAAAAAGTTTCATCATATGGGGCCAGCGAAGAAACGGCGGTCCCTCTCAGATAAAGATGCACGATTATTTGAAACTCTTTTGCGTATGAGCGTCCAAATAGTATGGCTAGCTTTAGGACGAAAGAGTTTTCATCAAATTGGTAGGTATTTGAACATTTATTTATACACACGTAACAATACATCATGTAGACATACAAAAAAAAACACTATTGCTTTTCTATGCTGAGCAACTGATTGTTTCACTTTAGTACTGATTGAACAAAAAGGACGAAATTACTAAGTGACACGGAATTGTTGTAGACGAAAATTATTCAGATCATGAACGAAACACAAAATTACATCTTAAATGTAGTACAATCAGTGTGGTGACAAAAATACCACACCTAAAGGAACAAACCACGCAGAACAACATCACTGCATGGAGAAGCAAATCTTGAAACAAACGCTATACCAACCCGTCTGGCCAGTGTGATATACGAGTAGTAGGCCAAAACCTCCTTTCTAAGGAGAGGCCTGTACCCAACAGTGGATTATTAAAGGCTGTTGATAATGATGATGAGATTAAGTACAATAACTTCAGCGTTCATCATCATCATTTCAGCCGTAAGACTTCCACTGCTGGAGATAGGCCTCCCTCAAGGCTCCCCACAACAATCGGTCCTGTGCTGCTCGCAGCTAACTACAGCTTTGCCTATTTAAAAATATTATCATATTACACTGCAATAGAAAGAAGAAAATACAAAAATAATCATCACTGGATGTAACAAGACTTGTGTTGTAGATATACATCAGGTGTACCGCACATAAGATCTCTCAATAAATATTTTGAGGGCCGAAAGACAAATTAAGTACTTGCTGTGTGTGTCTATGTGTTATAAATACGTGTTGCAAAATCTTTGTACCCCTTCTTACAAAAATTATGGAGGAGTATGACATTTGGTACAGTTAAAGTTTTTATGAAGGAGTAGAAAGCTAGATTTAGTTGAATTGCGACCGCTAGGCGACCACTACTTGTATTAATTGCGTAAAAAACTTTCTTCCAGAATTGGAAACCAACCGTATATTTAAGTCAGAAATATTTAACGCAGTGGAGCACACTTTGAAAACAGCGTATATAGCTAAAATGTCGCCTGCGGAACGCGCGGTCTTGCTGGGCAGTTGCGTGCGACACGACAAAAAACTTAACACTCGTTCACCTCTTATGAACGAAGTGTTCTGTCACAGGGAGATTGATTTCCATATGATGGGACTTGGAGTTGTCAAATGTCCACAGTAAGCAACAAAATATTTCAGAAAGGGATTTACAGGAGACTTTTTTTAAGAATTTAGCCTGGACGGCTGCCGTAGTAGCATAAGTGGTCACTTCGCCGTTTTCTACTGCGGTACTGTGTCACACCCACATAGGTAACACTTGTTATTATTCTTTATCTATATATTCTTACTAGCTTTTGTCTGCGGCTCCGCCCGCGTGTATGTTGGTTATCGAGATAAAAAGTAGCCTAAGTCCTTTCTCAGGAATCGATGTATCTACATACCAAATTTAATTGAAGTCGATGAAGTGGTTTGTCCGTGAAAGCATGACAGATAGACAGAGTTACTTTCGAAATTTATAATATTAGTTTAGATAGTATAGATTGTTATTCTGTGTCTGAGTGTTCTTTGTGTTTCATGTATTTTTGTAAAGTCCCCCGCGCCACAGGAACATTCCTAGTAAGGGAGTAGTCTTAAAAAAATGTTGGCCAGCTTTAGTCTGGTTGTTAGAGCCTTTTTGGATCTGGTCTGTATTGACTGATATGATGTTGCAATGACCATTGCATGCTACTCTGATCGATTTTGAGTGTAATTTATACGAATACCACTTACGAATATTAATATTTAAAATCTATTACCTGTATTTCTAAATTAACTATTGTTAGTCTTTAGTGACAAAATATATTATACTTTTTGCTCTGGACTTGAACTTTGAAGCTGTAAGGTTTGCAAATTTTAACATACGTCTTGACGCCTTCATAAAATATAAATAGTATTTGTAGTACATTACTTACATTTTCTATAGGATGACTGTTCGGCATCAATACATGTGGCACGCTGTTGCTGGGCCAGAAGACGTTCTGTGTGATCGCAATGTGGTACTGGGCATCATTGGCTTATCACGTTCTCGTTTTGATACTATGCTCAGACCACTGCCGACAACTTCTGATGCAAAATCTAAAGGATCTATGTAAGTAAATTTTTGGTAGTCTTAACTCGTATGTATGAAAATAATGTCGCTTGAATCTTCGTCACTTATTTTGCCTCTCTCGAGATTCCTTTATTCTTGTGATTTTTTTAAATGTCATTAAAATTAAACATAACGGTAACGGAACGGCAACAAATACTGGGAAGCTTATTTTTCTGGTGGCACGCTGCCGAGTTCAGAAACGTTGAGTAAATAGTGGTGGTTATTGTAGGGATGTTTTTCTCGAAAACACTTCACAAATTTCCATACAATCATGTAGTAATGTTTATCTACCTACAGGGCATCTCGCAGTGGATACAGCACCTCGGCAGGTAGTGGCAGTTCAATGCGGAAGAGTACCACGGTAGCTCAGCGTCTTTATCCTGATATTGTATTACCACTAAGATCAACTAGAGAGTTAGTATTTATTTGGAATTTTAATTTTATTTTATTGACTTCTGTATTTGTATATAACAATTTGTACAGTTCACGTGCAAGCAGAGACACACAGAGGACAGCGCGCCAGAGAAGTTCTGTTTATTTGTATGTCTGTCAAAATGACAACTTTTTCTAAAACTTATGTGAAGTATTCAAGTAGAAATGAATTTTACATGTCTAGTTTTGTTTGTTTTTATTTTGATTTTTCAGTGTGAGTGACAATCTCGATTTAAGTTTGTAAGAGACTTTTGCGTGAGTACTCACGCCGTATCGATTTTTTGTAATAATAGCCTGACAATATTGTGTTTATTGTTATTTTCTTT
This sequence comes from Diaphora mendica, assembly GCA_949125395.1. Lineage (NCBI taxonomy): Eukaryota > Metazoa > Arthropoda > Insecta > Lepidoptera > Erebidae > Diaphora > Diaphora mendica. Next base: position 32,648,141 of record OX421310.1, on the reverse strand, counting down.
CAGGCCATATTTTCCACCGCATTTCCCTGATGAGACTGAGCCCCTTCGACCAGTTAGTGAAACTCAACGGCGACGTTGGCAAAACAGACTCATAAAGCTCCTTCATCCAGGATCAAAATGAAAGGAGCCCTCTTCTGTTTTATACGTCCGTAATTTTACAAAAGTTGAAATTTGCTTTAATTAACAGACTACGAGTATAACACTAATGAATAGTAAGATGTTGTAATTAGCAGCTATATACGTCCGTATTTTTTACTCTCAATAAATTATAAAGCGATTTTTTATCTGAAGAAAAACACTGCATTTGTAAAATATTATTGGCTAAAGCCCCATAGCGCCGCGAATATCGATTGTCGGAATGTCATCACCATCAGCCGTCCCCTGGTGAATGAATACCTTCCCCACGAGGTGCGAATTATCTCGCGCTTGGAAAGTACCCAAAGTAATCCATCGGCTGACATTCACTTTCCTTAAGTCGTCGGTCTATTGTGCCGCAAATGTAACGCAGCAACTGCATTAAATATTATGGTAGTATAGACTTATGAAATTTATATCACTATAATTTATTCATTACCTTTATACATTTTATATTAAAATATGTTAATTTATTTTTAAACACATAACACGTCAACTCCTTGATAAATAGCAACAGACTCTTTCAATGCCGAATGTCGGTTCGTAATCAATAACTCTGTACCATTGATACATGGGCAAAAATATGAATATGCAAGATGGTACATAATATGTAATATAAACAGTTTTGGATAGTTTTATGGTAACACTAGCTGCGCCCTGCGGCATTACCTGGGGGTTTGGTTGCTTTTGAATCAGATTTTGTTCCCTATGTCATTGTTTTTAATTTTGTACTAAAATAATTCCCGTACCGTAAAATCGGTCCAGCCGTTTTAGAGATTAGTCGAAACAGACAGACAGTCAAAAATGAAAAGAAACTGATATGTTGATGGAAGTACCGTAAATATTTCAATATGTATTTAGTGAAAAGCTGTTAATTTTCAATTACAAACAGTGACTTTAATTTTATTTATTTGTATAAAAATAGTTATTTGAAGAAAATAACAATTTTATGCACTTTCGTTATTTTAAGATACATTTTGGATCATGACTGACAAAAAGCGACAATCCCAATTTCATACGCACCGACCGATCCCGGCATTCTCTGTTTATTTTTAAAATATGATGAATGTGTGGCGCGACGAGCTGTTCCTCTCTTACTATATTTCAATATTTATATGTACACTAGCTGACCTACGCAACCTCGTTTGCGTCCAAACTACTATCCCCCGTTTTAACCCCAAAAGGGGGTTGATTTCTAAAGATACATTATTAGTACACCTTCACACCATCTATAGAGCTTACATTTTAAATTTCAAGTCTCTTACTTCAAAAACATAGGACTTTCATACAAACTTCCAACCCCCGTTTTAACCCCTTAGGGGTGGAGTTTCGTAAAATCCGTTGTTAGCGGATGTCTACATCCTATAAGGAACCTACCAGCTAAATTTCAAGTTTGTAGGTGTTATAATTTCTGAGATTTCGTGATTAATAAGTGAGTGGTATTTCGAATATATATATATAGATTAAAGATTAATTTACTTAGATTTCAGTGATTATTGTAATTTAGAAATCCTATAAATAATGTAATATACTACACACATCAAAAGTGTCTAGGGATCAAGCATTTTTATGCGGATTTCTTGAGATTGAGATGTGGCTTTGGCCCTGGCCTGCTCAGTCGCCAGACTTGAACCCGATTGAGCATGCATGGGATATGCTACAGAGAAGAGCTCTGCCGAATATGGAGGGTATCCAGTCGCAAGAAGACCTTTTTTTGTTGTTGCAACGAACATGGGCGGCCATTCCACAGCGTGATTTGGATGAACTCATTTTGAGTATGCCAAACCGATTCTTGTGTTGTTAGTGTTCGCGGTAGAAACACGGATTATTAATTGTTTAAGTTACCTAATAAAATTTTAAAGAAAACTGTTATTTCAGTCTTTTTTTCGAACTTTAATGTTAGTGGTTCAAATGTCAAAAATCCCTTTATTAGGAAAATGGCAAATTTCTTTATTAATGCAAAGGTGACTTGGTTTATCGTTACTGTGACAAACGAAAACACTTTATTTGATGAATCCTTAAAGAAAATTTTAATTAATATCAATCAGGAGAAAAGTTATTGCAAAAATATATGTTGATCCCTAGACACATATGTTGATCCCTAGACACTTTTGATGTGTGTACATTTTACAAGTTCTGCTCTTTGTCATCTTTTTCTCTTCCTAGCCTTTATTATTTGCAAGATTTTATATATATTTTTTTTATTTATTTATGGCCCTGCCAAAATGACTCTACTCTGGCTGATGGAAAGCATAAGCAGAATTCAAGAGTGGTGGTCACCATACTCATTGCGAATGTAGACAATTAATTGGGGTCGGCTACTACTTCAACCGGTTTTACCTGAATATCAGTTTTTTCACGTAGCGACTGGCATCGGACCCTGAGGGTGAACTAAATTCGAAGGTTGAACTAGTTGTCAGTATGTTTGAGGGCACTGACTTCCCAATAACGATTGTCATAGGTGTTCATAACAACCTGTTTGTCATACACTTAAATATTTAGAATTAATTCAATAAGACATTGGATTAAGTTTTATATGACGTTGGTAGATCATGGAGTTGATCATCATTACTGGTAGAGTTAGTCGTGGTCTGGTCGATTTTCAGAAAATATTCAATCTGGTCTAGTCAGTCCAATAGATACGCAAGTTCTAGTGGAAACGGTTAAAATATCAAATGCTTATCGCAATTGTTTGAGCTGTATTGAATGGCAAAATAAAGGTGACTATAGTAATAGTTATTATGGTCTGATTTGAAAAATTCTTTCAGTGTGGGATAACACATTTAATAATTCGAAGGTAGTAGAGCCACGCTGATTTCAGCACGAATGGGCCGGCTCGACCGGGGCGGTACTACCCTCGCACAGAAAATCAACGTAAAATGACCACTTTCGTGCTGTCGTGTTTCGTTGGTGAGTGCGAGACCGGAGGCCCAAATAGTCTAGTCAACAAGTTCCATACTTGTTGACTAGACTAAAAGATGCAGCAGCATCACTAGGCCGCCATGGTGTGGGTCGCCATACTGCATTGTCTGCATTCGCAGTGAGTATGGCGACCAATACTCTTGGATTCTGCTTATGCTTTCCATCAGGCAGAGTAGAGTCATTTTGGCGGGCCATACATAAAAAAATAAAAAATAAATAGATTCTAGAGATATAAAAGGTTTGTTTCCACTAAAGTGGAGAGATATGGATGGGATGGGTTCACAGATAATGAACTATGAATACGCGCCTCTAATGGCAAAGTCCAAAAATATCAGCTTGGTAGGACGCAGTTCTTAAAATAGTACACCAAACTTTGTTGTATAAAAGCATGTATTGAATAAGTTTTTATTAGCTCCAAAGAGGAAGTCACATCATATAGTAAAGGGGGAATATGTAACATTTAGAGACGCCTTGGGGAAATGTCCTGTCCTATAGGTTTTGGTCAACATTTATTCTCAACTTCATTCATTCTTCTTGGGTTCATTCTTTATGTACCTAATTCCATAGTATAACAATAAACTTCGCCAGATATGGCATTCCGAGACACAGTGACGAGACAGAGAAACCGACATGACGTCATCATCGCTATGGCTGGTTCTGGATGGTTAATTTCGTGTTATCTATACGATATTATATAAAGCTGAAGAGTTTGTTTGTTTGAACGCGCTAATCTCAGGAACCGCTGGTCTGATTTGATAAATTCTTTCAGTGTGGGATAGTTATCGATATTTATCGAGGAAGGCTATAGGCTATATATCATCACGCTGCGACCAATAGGAGCAGAGCACCAATGAAAAATGTTTCAAAAACGGGGGAAAATTATTACGCTACGGGCATTAAGAGACGTAAACGACGTTGCGTGGGTCAGCTAGTGCAGCTATAAAGTGGTAACTGGATGGTGACGTCACACTATGTCGCTCTTGGAATGTGAGAGAGAATTGTGAGAGCCAGCCGCATAATAATATGACGCGTATGTCTGCCATTAATGTAGCCGAGCCGTTAGTTCCTATAAACTTTAAACGAGTCTGGGGGGATCAAACGCTCCTCAGACTATCTGGCTGATTGGAAAATATTTTAAAATATTATAAATTAATGATATTATATAAAATTCAGGCTTCCGAAAATGACGTAATTTAGCATGGCTTTTTTCCACCTTTGATACCTGCTAACTGTAAAACGGCCCCACTTTCAGCTTTGTGAGTATCTATTCCTTTCTGAGTACATGTTAGACTACCGACCCTAAAAATTTCATCTTTCCTAAAATGACTTAAGTCTGGGCTGACTGGGATCTTGTACTATGATGTCATAGATTAATTCCGTTTAATTATAGTATGCATTACAAATGTCATTTTATACAATAAATCCATAAATAATATGTTTCAAGGTTTCAATCAATATGTTGACAGAAGTTTCAAGTTTAATCATCTTGTAAAGATCTAATGCTATTAATTTCCTAACGTTTACAAATACACGAAATACTTACGTTAGTTTATTGATAATCGATTTCAATGTTATTATGCTTCTTAGTGTTATACCCATTAATGTGAAAAACTAACTTTTACATGTGGGGTGAGAGTGTATAAAAGATTTGCGATAAGTTGGTAATATTTAATAACACACACATAAAATATATTTATAAATTAAGAAAAAAATAAACGTTTTTTTATTATAAATATAAAGTAAAGAATTTTCGTTAAGACATTGTCAATACTACACGATAGTAATAATGGCCGAAGACGACGAAGAAGGGTTTTTTGGAGGTTTGTATGAAGATGGCCACTGGGTATGGGATGAAGTTACTGCGGCTTTGGTTTTTGTGAGGTATGAGTTATTTTTCATCAACTCTTAAAACTAGGTCGATTATTTGCCTAAAACATAACTATCGAATTTGAGAATAGGTATTGAAATAATGGCATCTATTAAAACTGGTGGCCAAAAAAATTTAAAATTTCATCCACGAAATCTATCAGCAGGTGTGTATAGGTTATATTAAGCTAAAATAAATACTTTTAATTACGAATGTAGACGGGAGAATACTACAGTCGCGTGTATATAAAGCAATAATTTATAAAAATAAACTTCTGTATTTTAGTCACACTAAGGCCTTGTTCAGATGATGAGCGCTCAACGCGCGTTTTGCTAACGCGCGTTTACAACTACATGGAATTTCATTCCAGGAGTACACATGCTAACGTGTGTTTCTAGAATGAAATTACATGTAGTTGTAAACGTGCGTTAGCGAAACGCGCGTTGAGCTCTCATCATCTGAACGTGGCCTTAAACTCAGGAATGGCTTGACCGATTTAGCTAATTTTGATCTTGAAATATTTGTGGAGTTTCTGAAAAGTTTAACAGGTGAAAATATGAAAAAATAAATAAAATATTATGATGAATACAGTTAGGTAGATCCTCAAAATACCAAGAGAAAAAAATATGCATATAGAGTAGCGGTCACACTTAGTATTGCCTATACATTAACTAAAACTGAAAATATTACAGTGATCGCCCTCCCGTGGTAGTAGAAACTAAGAAAGTAACTACTAAAGTTCCCACTAGAGCTATTATATTCAAAGATGACTTGGATTTAATTGAACAGTAATTGAATTCTTGAGGTAGTAGAGCCACGCTGATTTCAGCACGAATGGGCCGGCTCGACCGGGGCGGTACTACTACTACCCTCGCACTGAAAATCAACGTAAAATTACCACGTTCGTGCTGTCGTGTTTCGTTGGTGAGTGCGAGACCGGAGGCCCAAATAGTCTAGTCAACAAGTTACATACTTGTTGACTGATTAAAGATGCAGCAGCATCACTAGGCCGCCATGGTGTGGGTCGCCATACTGCATTGTCTGCATTCGCAGTGAGTATGGCGACCAATACTCTTGGATTCTGCTAATGCTTTCCATCAGGCAGAGTAGAGTCATTTTGGCGGGCCATACATAAAAAAAAAAAAAAAAAAAAAGCAGGTGATACTGAGTTATGTTTTTTTTAATGTATGGGCCTCCCATAATGACTTTATTCTGGCTGATGGAAAGCATTAGTAGAATCGAAAAGTGTTAGTCACCATACTCATTGCGAATGCAGACAATGCAACAATGTAGCATGGTGAACCACACCATGGCGGCCAGTGATGCTTCTGCATCATTCATTGACACACGACAGACACACACAGATCATCGTAAGACGACAGCACGAACGCTGTCATTTTACGTTGACCTTCTGTGCGAGGGTAGTACCGCCCCAGTCGAGCTGGCCCGTTCGTTCTGAAATCAGCGTGGCTCTACGAACGTTGTTATAGATATTTAATATAAAATCATATTATTATATACTATACTTATTGTCCTCCTAGAGAGAAAACTTCTCATAAAGATACATATTCTTCTAGGTATAGATTTTAATTTGTATAAATTTTTCCTGCCTCCGTAGCCAAGTTGCAACTGTTCCGCATCGAGTCTCTTTCTACAATCGCTGGCACCATCTATTCTTTGGTCTTATTGGCTAATATTTTGATTTTTACCACGTGACTTAGCGTTGAGATGACGTCATCCTCAAGCATTTCTTGATTTTCTAATAACGTTGACATTTGTGGAATTCCAACTTGGTTAGGGGGTTGATTTATTGGTCTAATAGCATGACTGCAAAGCCAGAAATCGTTTGGAAATATTCAAATAAGTATTTTAATCTGAAGGATTTTACCATGTTACAGGGTCTACCTAGTTAGGTATCAGACTGCCGTGTGTGATACTTGTGAAGATATTATTATCTTTTGTATTACATGATTTATGCATGCACACTCGTATACGATTCTTTTCTTTTTCTAGTTACGTTATCGACGACGCTATAAAAGGAAATTGGAACCTGGACAGGCAGACGTCATTACATTGCAGGTGACTTTATCTATATATCTAATACCGTTAAACGAGCAATTCTTATATATATATATATATATATATATAATCTGAATCTCGGAAACGGCTCCGACGATTTTCATAACATTTTGTATGTTTGTATGCAAGGGGTTCCTGGGGCGATAAATCGATCTAGCTAGAATTCATTTTTAGAAAATGTCGTTTTATTCGTGTTTTTAACAATCAAATATGTAGAATTAATGTACATCTAGCGCCTACTATCGCAACTCGAGCGAACTAAATTAAACTATACTGGAATAAGGTGCAGAATAAACAGTATCACGGCGTGCCAAGAGAGGGCGCCACTTAACTTATTTTTTTTATTGGAAGAAAAATAACAAAAAGGTGGCGTTTGGATAGTCTGATGTAGATGTTGCCGAAAAATCCTATTATAAAAAAAAAACCGAGCGACGCTCGGTCATCCAGGTACTTTATTATTATATGCTCAATAAAAATTATCTTGTACTGCACACTTAATTTGGGCTTCCATTAATGTATTTTAACTCGTTAATGTAAGATAATGGAATCGTGCAATGTTACGTTAATGAAACACCCAAATTCTCTGTAATATAAAATTCGTAACAAAGTTATTCGACAGAGAACTAGAGTAATCGATATCGCAAGGAGAAATAGTACATTGAAGTGGAAGTGGGCCGGTCATATCTCCAGACGAAGAGATGGTCGCTGTAGCCAAAATGTGGAGACCGCGATTTGGTAAACGTAGTATAGAGTGCCCTACAACACGATGGACCGACGCTTTGTAGAAAGTTGGCTGGTAGCGGACGGACTGCTTAAGAGCGGGATAGTTGGCGCTTTTTGGAAGAGACTTTCGGTCAGCCATGGACGGCGATAGGTTGATTTGATTCATCGGCATCGGCACAGATGGGCCGCAATTTGTTTAGTAGCACTTGATGATAGTTACCTTCTTAAAATTAGGTGACCAGTCTATTTTTATTCCACTTATTAAAAAGATGGAATGCATTATATAAAATATATTTACCGCACTGTATAGACCACATAAAAAATATTTTGGTTTAACTGGATGAATTAGGAAATACGAAAATATCATCATCATTTGGTGTCATTCAAAATAAATTTCATGCATGAAAGAAGTTGTTTAATGATTGACTAATTGTTGTGCAATTGTTCCAGGACGTAATAGATCTAGCAATTTACACAGCTCCTGTGCAAATTCTGAGTCCAATTCTGATAAATATGTATGTTGCATTTGCCAACTATGACCAGATTTCTAAGAGCATTGATTCTTTGCAGCGCATATTACTTACAGGTATCTTTAACCTTCTTTTTCCTAGCTTTGTCCATATTTTTATATCAATTGGGTGTACAATTACATATATTTCTTGATAATAGCAACGTATTTGGAAAATTTGGACTTGTGACGCGTCTGGTGTTGCGGGTGTACATGGGCGGCGGTAATCGCTTACCATCAGGCAATACGTCTGCTGGTTTGCCCCCTTTCCATAAAAAAAAACGTATAAACCAATCTTACTTTTACAGTCTCTATATTATACTTCAAATATTGCCAATTCCTACGACTTGTCTAATGATAATAATCTGTACCTATAAATACTTTTTACTTTTTTTATCAATCTCTGGAGCTCTGGCTTATTAGCAGAAACAAAGAAAACTTCACTATAAGTGACGTCTAACGCGGGTATTGATCCAATTAAGTGAATTCAATTCAGTTAAATGTATTAAACTTAATACAATTTTACAATAATATGTAATATCCTCACACATATAACACAAAGCCGTCTAAGCCTAAGAAACAGACTGCTAATAAACATATTTATTTAAAAAAAAAAATCTATATATATATGTATATATGTTACTGTAAAAGCCCGAATTACTGTAAATCCAAAGATTTTCCAGTAAAACATAATATTTACCAACTCTCAACGGTAAAAGCCCGATCAGTTCTGTGACTTGGAAAGCCCGAAAAAATCATCCCTTTTTTAAAAATCCTTACATCCTTACTTATAAATTATAGATGAATTACACTATATCATTATTATTTAAAGCGATACATTATTTAAAATACATTTTAATTGTTTATGAAACCTAATCTCATTATAAAGTCTACTACTAAGTACTACTACAAAACATATTAATAACACTAGTTTACAAAATTAAACTTTTTGTCTGTTGCCGCGAATTTTATGGTTGATAATGTTCGCTTATGACTTGTTTTTATCAAATGTACCCTCAAAAATTTTTGATCGGCTCGAGTTTCTTTGTTTTTGATTTTTGTCATTTAAGCGTGTAAATTAATCGATAACAGGCATATTATACTATTTTAAGATTCGTTTCTTAAATTTTTGAGTCATGAGTTGTTCAAGGAGACGTTGTTTAAACAATCCTTTTTACTATATACGCGAAGAATAGATGTTTAAAAATTGTAGAAAAGTTATATCAGAGTTGGTGAAAAATACCTATTTTGAGTGTTTTGGGATGCTCTTGGATAAAAATGAGAAGTCTTGGGCACCTAATTATGTTTGTAAATAGTGTGTGGAATATTTAAGATTGAGTAAAAGTGGTAAAAGAAGCGCCTTTAAATTTGGAACACCGACTATTTGGCGAGAACCACGAAATTCAGTAGGTAGTAGAGCCACGCTGATTTCAGCACGAATGGGCCGGCTCGACCGGGGCGGTACTACCCTCGCACAGAAAATCAACGTAAAATGACAGCGATCGTGCTGTCGTGTTTCGTTGGTGAGTGCGAGACCGGAGGCCCAAATAGTCTAGTCAACAAGTTCCATACTTGTTGACTAGACTAAAAGATGCAGCAGCATCACTAGGCCGCCATGGTGTGGGTCGCCATACTGCATTGTCTGCATTCGCAGTGAGTATGGTGACCACCACTCTTGGATTCTGCTTATGCTTTCCATCAGGCAGAGTAGAGTCATTATGGCGGGCCATACATAAAAAAAAAAAAAAAAAAAAACATCACGAAGCTTATTTTGTTTCATAGCGTGAATGTAGACGGTTTAAACACAAAAAATCGAGCTAAATGGCAGCACCCAAGTACTAGTTGTGTTCATCGTCCAGTGCAGCGTTCACCTGACTCTTCAGTGCCTAAAAATATATCTGAACCCTTTAGAACAAAACATTGTAGGACCAAGCTCATCACAAAATGATGCTTATTTTGAAGGTATGTCAAATGAGTCATATTGCTTTACCTAAAATGAGGTAAATGATCTTGAAAGCGATTTAAATGTTTCTAAACAAGCTTCAGAATTGTTAGCATCAAGACTGAAAACAGTAAATTGCATTGCTTGGATACTAAAATAAGTTTTTATACTGAAAGAAATACTCGGAAATAAAAAGTCTGGAAATTATATTGAACTTGCAGAAGACTTTCTGCTACAATAAAAAATATGGGGTGCAATATCAGCATAAAACTCCATTTCCTCGATGGTCACCAGGACAGGTTTCCAGAAAACTCAGGACATATGAGCAACCTAAAGGGACAGCGTATGCATCAGGACTTGCGCGTGATGGAAGAGCTCCATGAGGGTTTCTGGGATACAAATATGATGTATGACTTTTGTTGGTCTCTATTACGTCATTTTTTAAAGTCTACACATCAGAGAAGAACTTTAAAATGAAGTGTTTTAGAACTCAATGATTGATTTTCTTAGTAAATACATGTTTATTTCTGTTCTGCACCCACATAGCTGAAACTCGGAAACTAGAGCTGATAATAATATTATTATTTGAAAATAGCATATCATATGTAGTCAGCAACAGCTAAAATTTTTTCGGCAACAGATGTACTGTAAACTAGTGTAATCTAAGACTACAAAAGGTGAAAAATAATTGTTGACAGGTTAGTGATGAAATGACATTTCGTATGTTGGATCTGGAAACCAAAGTAAGGACTCCTTTTTCTGGTATACTTAGTGGAATATGATTTACGAGAAAATTTGTCTGATCTCCGTATCTTAGTGGGCAAGGAATATTGTGTCATGCTTATTGGTTCGTACAATCTTACTGTTGCAGTTTAGATTATTTATGGGAAAATATATTTTGATTTTAACCTTCGTTTCAATCTTCGTTTTAGGTGGCGCAGATACAAAAAAGTATCATCATATGGGACCAGCGAAAAAAATAAAATCTTTATCAGATAGAGATGCTCGTATATTCGAAACGTTAATTCGTATGTGTGTCCAAATGGTTTGGTTGGCATTGGGAAGAAAGAGTTTTTACTTAATTGGTGAATATTTTTCTTTTTTACTATTACTTTCGCTAGGTCCTCAAAATTCGGGTATATATAGTAGAACTAACGTACACAATTCCCGATGGAATGGGGAAAAATATAATATAAATCTTATATTTTCTTGAATTTCATGAACTTCTGAATTTATATCTTATATATAAAATTCTCGTGTCACAGTGTTAGTTACCATACTCCTCTGAAACGGCTGGACCGATTTTTATGAAATTAGGTGTGCATATCGGGTAGGTCTGAGAATAGACCAACATCTATTTTATATACCACATTTTTTATGGCAAAATAATAGATATTCTTGTCAAGAGCTGTAACTAAAATGCTTGCGGCTTTATAAAAATATATATTTGAATTCCCTAATAATATCACTAGTTATCACTAGTTTATACAAGCTAGATATTTGAATTAATTTAATACAAAAACGACAGACACAGCGATATTTTTGTTGAAGTAAATAGAGTGACGTGCTTTTAGAACTGGAGATTAATCGTCTATTTAAAACAGAAATATTCAATTCAGTGGAACACACAATGAAAACAGGATACATAGCAAAAATGACCCCACAAAAACGGGCTGTAATCTTGGGATGTTGCGTAAGATACGACAAAAAACTTAAAACTCGTTCACCGTTGGGCAATGAAGTGTTTTGTTTTAGAGAAATCGATTACCGCATGGTGGGACTTGGAGTTGTTCAACCCCCTGAGTGAGTTTGTTTTTTTTGCCATCAGCTGTAATTTTATTTTTACAAATCCCTTCATATTCCGAAAAAGATTGATGCTAATAAGTATGGGTATGGTCTTCATTCGCCTAGTTTGTAAAATATGCTTTGTTTTCAATTTCCCTTCTGCTCATACCCTGAAATTTGGTAGGACTTGGCAGATCCTCATTTCTAGTGCCAAGATAAAGTTGTAAACAAAGCTTCATTGATGTACATATCTTGCCTCCAAAATATACCTACTATTTTTCCTGTAGTAATAGAAAACTAACATATGTATGGGAATGAAGTCTCTTAACGCTAAGTCACGTGGTCGAAACAGAATAATGGCCAATATTATAAGAGAATGGCGGGATTAACGATTGCAGAAAGAGAACCGACTCCGACCGGCAATTTGGCTAAGGGGTCAGTTTACGATGGTTAAACTTTCAAGTAAATAATCATGTACAGGAGATACTAAATACTTTTACAGGAAAACAAGGAGACAACAATATTTTTGGCATTTAATAGCTGGTAAAGAAGAAAACCTGTCCACTATTGATGCGACATTAGGTATTATTGGCTTGCCACGATCAAAATTTGATACTATGCTGAAGCGTTTACCGGAAGTAACAGATGTGAAATCCAAGCCAACTGTGTCAGTTTTTCATTTATTTTTTAAATGTTTAGTTTTATGGTCGATTTTGTTTTATGATTTGGGGACAAACAAGCAGACATGATGAAAAACGAATAGGCTGAAAGGGTCACGGTAAAATATAACTATTTGATAAGTAACGAAGGCTTAAACAGGACTGATCACGCATTCGAAGAGACCTGTATCACGAACCCATAAGCCTGCACTGTCTACGGTCACTAGGTCCTCGCAAAGTGTCTTTGTGACTGTGCATCATGGTGATGTTGCAACTTGTTTCCCAATTACAGATCCAGTCGAGGCAATGCCTTGGATCCAACTAAATCTACGATAACGAAGACTGAAATATATCCCCCAATAATAATACCTGCGAAATCCTCCAGAGAGTTAGTATTATTTAAATCATTGGCAAAAGGATTAATATACATACATAGGTATGTTCGGGAATACAAAACAGGTCATATCGTAGGTACCTTTCTACTACAGTTCTAAAATATAGCTTAATTTCTGTGACAAATGGCTACGAAACTTTATTTTGTACTTGCTATATTTTCATTTTTACGTTCCGGTTTTATCAAAAATTACGTGCAATCTGTGCAATATATTATAAAGATAAAACACTACACCTAAAGTGCACCTAAATAAAATAGCAGTTGTGACAACTGCTATAGAAATCAAGCTGTATTTTAAGGACTATAAGAAAAGTACTGTTCACGAGAAATAGAAAAATAACTTTAAAGCACCCTTTCAAATCCACAAAATAAAATTTTTAAGTGTAATATGCAATAAATATTGTGTTATGCGCAATAAGTGTACTATTTACAAGACAATCTGAAAATAAAACAACGGGTTGCACTCCGGGAGTACCGGCAGAAATGAAAACTTGAACATTAACGTGTGCATTTTTGATTTAATATATCTCATTTTAAAATTTCCTACATTTATTAAATACAATGAATGATGCTATACGAATCTATGCCTTGCTTTGCCTTAAATATTCCTTGAGAACCGATAACAAGGAAATGCTTACTGTGATGTTATAAAAATATAGGTTTACACACACGCACACTCAGGCATACATTTTCGCCATGCGGTAGAAAGAGAGGGGGATATTACTTCCTGTTCTACGTCACGCCACCGTCTTACGAATATTCGATCAGGTCACGTGTCCTGACGCGAGTTTCTAACACGAGTTTAACATTTTTTACCCATCCCAAAATGTATATAACGCCGCTAAAGAAGTTTTTACTTCAAAAACAATCAAATCAAAATCAGTTAAACATCAACGTACACGTTATTCGGTATTTAAATAATATGTTAATAATTTTCATTTCCTATATAGTACCGGCATTCCTTTGTATTTTCCTGACGAAACGGATCCTCCAAGTCGCGTCAATAACTTACAGCGACATCGCTGGCAGAACAGACTTATGAAGCTTTTAGAATCTAGTAAAACATAAGTACGTAAAGAAGTATATTAAATATACATTAGAACTTGTATTTAATTTTAATCATATGGTCCGAGAGCTGGTACCATTTTTGAGTAGGTATTTGAGGCAAGCTGAAAACTTGTCACAGACCTCTCCTATTATACCCCAACACGGAACTGCAAACCTGGCTGGTGAGTAGCGGGGCTAAATATATTCTGTCACGACGTCCTACTGGCCATCCTTTCCCATCTTATGATCTCCTCAGAAGCTCTGGAATGGTTCTCCTCCTATCTTCAGGGACGACAGCAGAGTGTTCATATCGATGACCGGTCGTCGAGTTGGTGTGATCTTCTCGCTGGCGTCCCTCAAGGCGGCATATTATCTCCATTACTTTTCTCAATATTTATTAATCTCGTAACACCACACCTTCAGTGTATGTATCACCTGTACGCTGACGACTTGCAAGTGTACACACAATCGAGGGTTGAGGATATTTCTTATGCTATCGATAAAATCAACAAAGACCTGGACTTTATAAAATGTTGGTCGGCGAGGTTTGGTTTGTCAGTAAATCCAACCAAATGCCAGGTGATTGTCTTGGGAAGTAAATATATGATGGGTAGGTTGGACATGGCAACCCTCCCACCAATCGTCTACAATAACACTAGCATACCTCTGAGTGCAGTGGTCAAGAACCTGGGATTATATATGGACTCTGCCCTCGATTGGCGGGCACAGATTTCACACGACAGCCAAAAAGTCACCTCGTGTCTCCGCGTTTTATATCGCCTAAAAAACTTCCTTCCCGTTAAAACTAAGGCTACGCTTATGCAATTCCTAATTTTTCCCTTGATCGACTATGGTGATGTGTGTTATTATGACTTGAATGCAGACCTTCTCAATAAACTAGATCGGCTTCTCAATAACTGCATTCGATTCGTTTTCAATCTTCGCAAGTATGATCATGTATCTGCTTTACGTTCCAAGTTGCAATGGGTTCCAATTCGTCAACGTCGCAGTTTGCGAGCTCTGACTTATCTATTTTCTTTTCTCAACTCCCCTTCATTACCCGAATACCTTGTTCCACACTTCCGTTTCTTATGTTCTAACCACGACCGGAGTCTTCGGTCAACAAACAACTTGCTTCTTCTATGCCCTTCCCACACCTCCAATTTTATCAATTCTTCCTTCTATGTACAGTCAGTTCTACTCTGGAATGCACTTCCGGCTGAAATCAGGATGACAACAAACCGCCTCACATTTAAGAGAAAAGTACGGGAACTCCTTCAGGGGGAGTTGGCGGTACAAACACAACGCTAGTACCAGTCTGTGTATATTCATGCCTTATTAAATATATGTATGTGTATGCTTATGCTGTTATGTGTATGGATTAATGTAGTTGTAGATTTGTATATATTATGTATTTGATGTAAGTAGATTTTTTATTCACGTAACTATTATGATTTTTGTCGAATTCAGTTTTTTGTCGTTGCACCTACCACATCATACTTCTACATCACCTGAAGGTTGACTGGGAGAGAATGCCTCATGGCATTAAGTCCGCCTTTGTACATCATGTGCATTAATTTTTTAATAAATAAATAAATAACCCCCCCCCCTCTGGCGAGGTCACGTTACTTACAATAGCCACGGTATAACGATATACTTCGCCAGTTATAGCACTCCGAGAAACAGTACTCACGTGGGGACACAAGCCTACGTCATCATCGCTATCGCTGGTTGTCAAAAATTTGCCCCGCTACTCACCAGCCAGGTCTGCAGTTTCGTGTTGGGGTATATTAGGAGAGGTGTGTGACAAGTTTTCAGCTTGCCTCAAATACCTACCCAAAAATGGTACCAGCTCTCCTACTAATACTTGTCTTAAATCGGACGGTGCTAGCTAAGGAAACATACATTAGATGCCTCACCAGGTAGCTTTTTAATGTATATAGTTCACGGTAATATAACAAATAGAATCGATTTGAGTGAATTTATGAATATAATGATCAGTATCGACTACGAAAATTAAGACGGCTGTCTTAGTGATCATTATGATTACACATTGTTAAGTTTAATTTAATTTAAAATGCACAAGCAATAGGTACTTTAAGATGATTTCTGGCACATAGAAAAACTCTGGTAGACACAGGTATCTCATTTAGATTCCACCTCTATTCGAAATTAATCATAACATTTATGATTTAGTTCAATCGATTTGATTACGTTTTGATAGATTTTATTTTTAATATCCGATACTATCCATGTTTTGGATAGTATCGGATCCGGATCTCCAGATCAAACTTTTCCGAACTTGTGTAGAGATTCTGCGTATTGATTTATTTTAAGAAATGAAAATATGAGATAAAATCACCTAGATAATATGAGATTGGTGTAGATAAAAAAATCAAATAAAGCTCCTAGAGAATTTAAGCAGGGGATCATAGTCTAAGCCCTCTCCTTAGAGGAGACCCGAGCCCATCAGTGGGACATTATGGGTTGTTGATATATCCTGTCTACGTTTTGTTAGTCAAGAAATCCGAAAAATACCCTAAGGGATCAAAATGGAACAAGAATCCAAAAAAATCCCCTAGAGGATTAGTGTGGACAAAAATTCCATTTAAATCCCCCAGGAGATCTAAACAGGTCCTAGTGGACGGAGCCAAAATAAACGATGGTATATCTGAAACTATGTAGCACAAAAAGACAAATAAAATCAGTAATCAGGCTACAATGCTTTATTTCAATGAGATAATGCATTCAGTTTTTTCTTCTGGCAACTCCGGTTTACTGAAGTCAACATGTGTACGAAATTTTTGTTTATATATGTTTTTAAACTAATGCAAGAGGACGTTTCACGCCAGCCAGTTTACTAAACGAGGACCAATAAAAAACTTAATCTAAATTTTATTGTTTTCGGTATAGCTGAAGTTAGTCCACGTTTGTAGTAAGGCGGACGGAGTTTATTTGTATTCTAGGGTATTTTAATTTAAGAACATGTACCGAGTTTGTAAGAAGTATTTATTATGGTACGTTTTTTAAGATAAGTCGTTATGTATAAATACTGTAATGGTTTTGCTTCTAGTTCTAAATAAATGTATTGTTATCGTATTTTTGTGTTTTCTGTTCGATTGGATTGGAAATAAAAATTTGGCGCCATCATTCATTAAGAGAAAACCACCAGAAAATGCAAGCTCTAAGATATTGTATTATAAATCAGTAAATATAAATTGATTTCAATTACGAATATACATCCTACTAATATTATAAACGCGAAAGTTTGTAAGTATGGATGGATGGATGTTTGTTACTCATTCACGCAAAAACTATTGAACGGATTTGGGTGAAATTTTACAGTAATATAGCTTAAACATCAGAATAACACATAGGCTACTATTTGCCGCGATAACCGACATACCGCCGCGGGCAACAACTATACTATTTGCGCTGTAGCATGGTGCGTGGCACGGTTCAGTAACATTTCGTTTCACTCTTGTTAGTTGCCGCGATTTACAAATTATTACTTAGTATTTCAGCTGTACCACATTCGCAATATATTAAATCATTAATAACTGTAGTAAATTAAATCATAAAAGGTAGTAAATTAAAGTAAATTAATTTAAACCACCATGCACCATGCTACAGCGCAAAGAGTATAGTATATTATATTCCAGTATCCTATTGATTATACAGGTAATAATTTATTTCATAAGTTCCTAACAACTACTTTGAATGACGTACGACACGATAATTGCCTTTTGAGAAGCCGTCATATTGCTAAAGGCATTGACAGGTTCAGGAAAGAGTGGCATTTAGGATATTAGAGCATAATAAGGTTCGTGTAATATTCAAAATGGAATATTAACGTCTTTTCCGACTTGTATTGGTAAGCTAAACGTGTCGAATGCTCCACGAAGTAGCCGAGTTCGTATCAACATTTACTAGGATATGCAAATCAGGTTAATCTATACAAATAAATGAAATTAAAGTGTTTGTTTGAAATTTAAAACCAACAACTTGCTTTGTCTGTTTAACCGACTTCAAAAAACTTATTAATGTGCAACATTTGTTTTTTTTTATATGAGGTCTAATGGCCTCTCCGCTTTTCCCCGTCCATGAAAACGACAGGACCTTGTCATTCTGATTACTAATTACTATCGTTTATCGTTTAAGAGTTTACACAGCGGACGCAATAGAAGCTCTCAAAATGAATAATTTTGCCCCGTTTTTGCAACATTTTTATTGATACTATAGGCCTATAGGATATGTAGCCTATTGGCTTTCGATAACTGGACTACCTAACTGAAAGATTTATCAAATCGGTCTTGTACATCTTATGGTTAGTGCGTTCAGTCAAACAAACTAACAAACAAACTTTTCAGCTTAATTATATAAGTATCTATCTGTAGCGATTATGTTTACATTTCTTTCTCCTGCATTTTTTTATCGTAATAGCACGAACGGGACGCTCGCGCATCATCGGTTTTCAATGTTAAATCAGTCGAATACTTACTGTGACGCCGAGAGGCTGCTTCCCTCTCGAGCCACGATACCGGCGCGTATTTATCTTGTGTGTCCGAAATATACGTTTATCTTAACCGTGTTTTGACTTTTATTGTATACACTAAAGTGTACCTATATATCTATTAGTATAAGTATCTATTTACAGAGGTATAGAATAAAGATACTGTATATGGTATGAGGGTGGTCACACTAAGGACACTTTGAAAGTGTTTGGTGGACCGTGATCGGAACCCAGTCGGCCGACAGTGAACATGGTTTCTAACAAGTTTATACACCGCCGATGTAGTGGAAACTCGGGCAAGGGCGCATCTATATTTATTATACACAACAACAGTCCCATGAAATTGGATTATATTAATAATTTGTGGCCTAACAAGGTCAGTGTATTGTAGTTAAGAGAAATATGATTAATAGAACTTACTGATATCTGTCAATTTACTCTTAGCATATTAATTCACATGAAACTTTGTGATCTGTACGGTTGCGACAAATTAAAAAAAAAGTACGATTATTTGAATTAAATTTAACTTGACATTCTTCTAGACCTATTTCTTAGCGTTCCATGGATTCACCGTGCGGGTGCCGGGTCCATCGCGTGATAGATGGGGGCAACACTTGCGACTTCGACAGTGCCTGGGAATTGCGACCCAGGTTTAGGTTTAAGGAGCACTCCTTACGACGCGTCAACGCTCACCTCCACTGTCCGCCGTGTTACCCCCTCTACCTAACCATATTTGAAGTGAGCCTAGCAATGCCGCTTTGGATATTCGTTCAAGAAAAGAGCTTACTGAAGCTCTTGGAAATCCAAGGTCTTTAAGCAGGTTATAGAGGGATTTAGCTGGTATACCCCTCGCACCCACTTCCACGGCATACAGCGCAACGACATAACCATTTTTAGTTATTTCGTTGGTTAAGTCAAAGTACTTGTTTCTTTTTAAAGCGTGGTCTTTAGGGATGTTCGTTTCCCACGTATACGTCCCAATATTTTTTATTATTAGTTGTATTATGTCATCAAATTGTTATTTGTATATTTTTTCAATTAGAATTTTGTGTTCCGCTGGGTCACAAGAATCAAACACATGAAAACAACATCCTCCCTATCTTTTATTTGTCAATTATCATTTTTATTCCGATTTTCGAGAATTTCATTAGATATACTATTGCCCTAATCCAGATTCTGTGAATTAACTCGGGACACAACCGTCACTTCTGTAATGTTAATATACAGCTTTTAACACTATATGGCATTATTTTAGTATTATCAAACGTATATTTACGGCTATGCAAGCGAGGGATTTAATACTTCCTCGAACGTTAAATATTACGTCCGGATCAGGACTCAATTCGTAATAAAAATGTTAAGCATCATTAAAAACACGAATGAACAACTTAAGTAGTGGCCACCCAACAACAGCTTTTTATACAAAGTACCGTGGTTATTCAGTCAATGAACTAATAATAGTTATAAGAAGCTTTTGAGCTGGCACTCGGTAGTAAAGGTTTACGATGCGTCCTGCATTCTGCGTTCGTTCAATCAAAGTTGCCAGTCTGACGGATTAGAGCCGCAATATAGTGGTGTCAATTCTGTAGTGTGTCTTAGAATTTGTGTTGAGACTAAAATAATAATAACAAATGTATTATCTGTATTATTAATAATAATGGTACGAGTCATAGGCGACTAATGCACTTTTGAGTATTACGGCTAGTGCTCAAGGGATTACCTACTGATATTTATTAAATTGTCTTGTTAAAGTAAGCCACTTCTCTTATCCTCCTTAATCCGTTCTGGGAGCAAAAGTCGAGTTGCATTAATATATCTTTATTTTTTGTTGTGTTTATCACGCATTTAGAAGAGGTGTACCTACCTATTATAATACACACATCAAAAGTGTCTAGGGATCAAGCATTTTTATGCGGATTTCTTGAGATTGAGATGTGGCTTTGGCCCTGGCCTGCTAGTCGCCAGACTTGAACCCGATTGAGCATGCATGGGATATGCTACAGAGAAGAGCTCTGCCGAATATGGAGGGTATCCAGTCGCAAGAAGACCTTTTTTTGTTGTTGCAACGAACATGGGCGGACATTCCACAGCGTGTTTGGATGAACTCATTTTGAGTATGCCAAACCGATGTTCTTTTGTTGTTAGTGTTCGCGGTAGAAACACGGATTATTAATTGTTTAGGTTACCTAATAAAATTTTAAAGAAAACTGTTATTTCAGTCTTTTTTTCGAACTTTAATGTTAGTGGTTCAAATGTCAAAAATCCCTTTATTAGGAAAATGGCAAATTTCTTTATTAATGCAAAGGTGACTTGGTTTATCGTTACTGTGACAAACGAAAACACTTTATTTGATGAATCCTTAAAGAAAATTTTAATTAATATCAATCAGGAGAAAAGTTATTACAAAAATATATGTTGATCCCTAGACACATATGTTGATCCCTAGACACTTTTGATGTGTGTAGTACTAATATTTATGGGTATGCAGGCATATATGAACAGGTGTACTTTGGGCTACACTTGTTAGCACCAATTTCACATAGACATAACTATATCTTTCGTAAAATATATAAAGAAATTCAAATGAAAACGTATTTACAGATAAAATACATACTTCTGTTTATATTTATATAGATATGTTGTATATATTGAGAGAGAAATAATATTTCTTAACTTTTCATTTAAAGTAAAACCAGAACTAGCTTGCCATGATTTTCATCTAAAGTTGTAATGGGTATGAAGATATGTATATTATGTAGATTATAGGTATATAAATGCATGTTTACTCTGCCTCATTCAAATTTTGACTGCCAGAGAACGCCTTAAGCATTAAATCCGCTAATGAACCAAATGTGCATGATGTAATCTATACTAATATTATGAAGCTGAAGAGTTTGTTTGTTTGTTTGAACGCGCTGATCTCAGGAACCGCTGGTTTGATTTCAAAAATTCTTTCAGTGGTGGATATCGGTTCCATTTATCGAGGAAGGCTATATTTCATCACGCTAAGACCAATAGAAGCGGAGCACCAATAAAAACTGTTTAAAAAAACGGGTGATTTTTTTTACGATACGGGCAAAGAGACGCAAACGAGGTTGCGTGGGTCCGCTAGTAACAAATAAAATAATAACCATACTATACTTTCCATATTCGCAATCAGTATGGTGACCACCACTCTTGGAGTCTACTCATGCTTTCCAACAGCCAGAGTAGAGTCACTTTGGCAGATCCTATATTTAAAAATGATACCTAAATAAACAAATCATATTAAATACAGTTCTGACGATATTATTGTAAAGTATAGAGTGTGTTGAATACCACAGAATCGGTCCCAAAATTTGTGTGATATATCTGCATGAATAACCCCGATAGGCTTAAATATACCTACTCATTAAACCTGCGGTGAGATGATGAACTCATTTTGACGAATACTTTTATTATGATGTAGTTTCCTGAAAGTTCGGCTCTCGTAATTTCGAGGATGCTTCTACGCAAACTACGAGATAAAGTAGTGTGTTTCAAAATTGAGGAGATTTTGTTTTTATTATGTTTATTTTTCGTCATATTCGTTTATATGTATTATGTAAGAATTTTTTGGTCAGTTTTCGGGTCGTATAAACTAATGTATACAGTATACAAGATTGCTAAAAATCCAGTACTTAAAAACATATAATTAAAATTTGTGTATTCACTTCAACCCAGGAGGTATGGCCGATATACGTGTGATATACGTAGGTATAAGGGCCTTAACTGAGGTTCTGTCGTACACACAATACATACAAGATCTTTTATTTGTCCAAAACATGAGTATACACATAGAGCATGCAAGATGTTAGAATAAGTAACATATGTTTAAATATATTTCATCTGCTTTTTACACATGAGAGGTTCAATCAGATTTATTCTTTATAAACTTATATGTTTACTTTAACACGTACAGAAAACGTACAAAATTAAAATACATGTAAAAGTAGCCAAAAACTAAAACAATCGATAAAATTAATAAAAAAACGCTACCTTAGTAGAAATCGGTGGCAGATCACGAGGTTTCAAGGATTTAAGAGAGTTTATTACTCGCTGTCTTGCCTATAAGTAACGTAATAGATTTAAATCAGACATGAAATAAACTGTGAGTGTATTGTCTACATAACAATAGAGTCAAAAAACTGTGAAGCACACAAGCAAATTTTGACTTAATGCAGCGTTATTGACCTTGTACATGTGTCAATAGAGACGATTGACTACAAAGAGGCACGTCGCGTCGTCCACGTCAGTTCAATTTGTGTTCCATTATCTCCTAGGTTCTTCCCGTGATATATACCGTTATTCGTACTTACAAAATCTCATAAAGTAATAAATAAATATTACTGTGTTTGTGAATATTTATGATGGCAGTCTCGGCTATTTCTGTACAAAAGGAATACGAAAAACTACGTAATGTGAAGCACGAGGACATTAAAGAAATAATGGCGTGGCTAGGAACACAGCCGCATCTTCCACATCAGTATATCACGGGTAAACATTTTTTACATTATATTCTTGGATTTGTAAGGTGTTCTCCAAATTATGTCTAAAATGAATTATTAGTAGTTGGTTTTTCTAAAACGATGCGAAACTTTTGTTTCGCATCGTTTTAGAAAAACCAACTACGTTAGCGTTATTTAGTGCATGTAATTTTCACGTTTTTACGTGAAAATTACATGCACTAAATAACGCTAATTTATTATTACGTAATTTAAATTAAGAAGAACTCAATTGCCTATTCACTAATTATTATTTGCTACGATTACTAAATCACTGATTAAAAATGTTTTTACATATTAAAGTTTGAAGTCAAAAGAAAAACCATAGTAATCATCACACACAACACTAATCTCCTGTGTATTCGCTTTTGTAACAAATGCTGTGATGACTGCTTCGTACGAGTTTTTTTTATATTACTGGTATTCAAAGTGCACGAAGTATGTACCACCAATACCGTGGGAGAGCCACGCTTCGGCATTAATGGTCCTGCATCGACCGGAGTGATACCACGGCCTCACAGAAAACCGGTGTGAAACAGCGCTGGCGCTGTGTTTCATCGAGTGAGTGAGGATACCGGAGGCCCATACCCCAAAACGCACTTGTGACGCCTCTAGTTGCGGGTGTCCATGGGCGGCGGTAATCGCTTACCATCAGGCGATACGTCAGCTCGTTTACCCCCTATTCCATAAAAAAAACTTATTTTCCTATCCAAGCATCTACTTAGACATGTATATACTAGGCATATATCTTTAGCCATCATTAGCATCACTACAACATGGCAACAGTGGCGTCTCTGTTAGTTATGAAAACTTTTTGTTTTCTTTTAACCCAAAGCCAATAACTATAATAAAAGTTAATGATTCCTTAATCATGTTAGATAACAGTTTCTTTAATTTAAATGTAGTTCATGTTTTTATGATATCTATACTAATAATATTATAAAGCTGCAGATTTTGTTTGTTTGTTTGTTTGTTTGAACGCGCTAATCTCAGGATCTACTGGTCCGATTAGAAAAATTATTTCAGTGTTGGATAGTCCATTTATCGAGGAAGGCTATAGGCTATATCTTATTTTCAAAAAAATTAGAGATCCGTAAGAAAATTGCTATTTTGTGACCCAAGGTGTGAAATCGAAAACCTATTTTTGCGTGCGCTGCCAAAAGTATTGACAATAGAACAAAATCATGTATTACGGGTTTGTAGGTCCCATTAAGATCTACAAAAAAGTCCGCGAGAGCATATATCTAACTATCATGGTTTAGTCACAATAACCGCTTTTGTGTTCAAAAAATGATTAAATAGTCTGAAGAAAGAAACTACGTTAAATGTGTATCGTAATATTAATCCTTATCCAAATAAAGCATTATGTTATCAAGGGTATTTATGTAGAAGTAAAATACTTTTTGTTTCATCCCATTCGGACATTTCGTTTAGAAGTTATCACGAGTATAAGACGCTAAGAGTTGGTACCTATTATTGAGTTATTTGTCAAAGCGTTTTTATCAACATAATACCTAATATTAGTCTATATCCAAATAAATGTGTTGTTGATTATGAGTATTAGATCTTAGAAGAGTATAATAAATACATCTATACTAATATATAAAGCTGAAGAGTTTTTGTTTGTTTGAACGAGCTAATCTCGAGAACTACTGGTCCAATTTGAAAAATTCTTTCTGTGTTAGATAGCCCGTTTATCGAGAAAGGCTATAGGCTATATATCATCACGCTAAGACCAATAGGAGCGGAGCACCAATGAAGAATGTTTAAAAAACGGGAGAAATTTATCACGCTACGGGCAATATGAGACACAAGCCACGTTGCGTGGGTCAGCTAATAAAAAAATATTTCAGTGTTGGATAGTCCATTTATCGAGGAAGGCTATAGGCTATATCTTATTTTCAAAAAAATTAGAGATCCGTAAGAAAATTGCTATTTTGTAACCCAAGGTGTGAAATCGAAAACCTATTTTTGCGTGCGCTGCCAAAAGTATAGACAATAGAACAAAATCATGTATTATGGGTTTGTAGGTCCCATTAAGATCTACAAAAAAGTCCGCGAGAGCATATATCTAACTATCATGGTTTAGTCACATTTACCGCTTTTGTGTTCAAAAAAAATATTAAATCGTCTGAAGAAAGAAACTACGTTAAATGTGTATCGTAATATTAATCCTTATCCAAATAAAGCATTATGTTATCAAGGGTATTTATGTAGAAGTAAAATACTTTTTGTTTCACCCCATTCGGACATTTCGTTTAGAAGTTATCACGAGTATAAGACGCTAAGAGTTGGTACCTATTATTGAGTTATTTGTCAAAGAGTTTTTATCAACATAATACCTAATATTAGTCTATATCCAAATAAATGTGTTGTTGATTATGAGTATTAGATCTTAGAAGAGTATAATAAATACATCTATACTAATATATAAAGCTGAAGAGTTTTTGTTTGTTTGAACGAGCTAATCTCGGGAACTACTGGTCCAATTTGAAAAATTCTTTCTGTGTTAGATAGCCCGTTTATCGAGAAAGGCTATAGGCTATATATCATCACGCTAAGACCAATAGGAGCGGAGCACCAATGAAGAATGTTTAAAAAACGGGAGAAATTTATCACGCTACGGGCAATATGAGACACAAGCCACGTTGCGTGGGTCAGCTAATAAAAAAATATTTCAGTGTTGGATAGTCCATTTATCGAGGAAGGCTATAGGCTATATCTTATTTTCAAAAAAATTAGAGATCCGTAAGAAAATTGCTATTTTGTAACCCAAGGTGTGAAATCGAAAACCTATTTTTGCGTGCGCTGCCAAATGTATAGACAATAGAACAAAATCATGTATTATGGGTTTGTAGGTCCCATTAAGATCTACAAAAAAGTCCGCGAGAGCATATATCTAACTATCATGGTTTAGTCACATTTACCGCTTTTGTGTTCAAAAAAAATATTAAATCGTCTGAAGAAAGAAACTACGTTAAATGTGTATCGTAATATTAATCCTTATCCAAATAAAGCATTATGTTATCAAGGGTATTTATGTAGAAGTAAAATACTTTTTGTTTCACCCCATTCGGACATTTCGTTTAGAAGTTATCACGAGTATAAGACGCTAAGAGTTGGTACCTATTATTGAGTTATTTGTCAAAGAGTTTTTATCAACATAATACCTAATATTAGTCTATATCCAAATAAATGTGTTGTTGATTATGAGTATTAGATCTTAGAAGAGTATAATAAATACATCTATACTAATATATAAAGCTGAAGAGTTTTTGTTTGTTTGAACGCGCTAATCTCGGGAACTACTGGTTCAATTTGAAAAAGTTCTTTCAGTGTTAGATAGCCCGTTTATCGAGGAAGTTTATCGAGTTTATCTATATCATCACGCTATGAACAATAGGAGCGGAGTACCAATGAAGAATGTTTCAAAAACGGGGGGAAATTATTACGCTACGGGCAATAGGAGACGCAAACGACGTTGCGTGGGTCATCTATACTAATATATAAAGCTGAAGAGTTTTTGTTTGTTTGTTTGAACGCGCTAATCTCAGGAACTACTGGTCCAATTTGAAAAAATATTTCAGTGTTAGAGCCCATTTATCGAGGAAGGCTATATGCTGTATATCGTCACGCTAATACCAATAGGAGCGGAGCACCAATGAAGAATGTTTCAAAAACGGGGGAAAATTATCACGCTACGTCAATAGGAGACGCAAACGACGTTGCGTGGGTCAGCTAGTACTACATATAAAGCGACTGCTGCTGCACATTGACGCTAGCAACCAGCCTTTGAGGTCGGGGAGTACGCTTATTTCTTAAAAATTATATTGTCTCTAAATGCACCAAGCGAAAGCATAAAAGGCAATCAAAGTGCTTCAAAAGAGAAAACTAAAAACATTTAAAGAAAAATACGTCAGTGTTATGGCAGGTATATTATTCATTCGTAGAATGACTGTTGCGTGAAATTGTAAAGCACGTAAGGACTATGCAGTACAGTAAATGGATTATATAATTTCCAGAATTGGACATCATACTCGCGTACCACAGTTGTGCATGCGACACAGAAGTAACGAAACGGGTCATCGATGTCAATTACACGCTAAGAACATTGTTCCCGTTTTACCACAACAGAAAAATGGACAAGTGTCTGGAAAGCGCTTTCCAAACCTGGTTTGTGATGTTCAGTGCTATTGTAAAGGTGACCTTCGAAAGTAGTAAATAAAATTGTTGTTTCCGCATCTAATTTACGTACATTATTTGCATATTATTACAGTTTTAATGCATCACTTTGTTGAGTTATAGTTCGATATATAAATTGTATATTACAATCAGTATACAATCAAAGATTTTATTGATGCCTGAATTTAGATTTTCATTACATCATGCCTTTTTAGTGGCATATTTCATACACTGTTTTTTATAACCAGAGTTAATACTATTTTTGTTTATAAATAAGTGGTTTTAGAAACTACAATAATTTAAAACTAAATTCTTTATTCATATCTTATTATAGAAATTCCTTGGATACACAGCAAAGAGTTACTTTCTACTGTCGTTCTGAGTTGATTAGCTAAACCAAAACGTTATTAGGTAGGTACTACTATAAATAGCTGTCATCATAGACTACTCGTAGAAATGTAGTTATTAACGTGATGATAACTATATCGTAACGTTTTTTTAAATGCATGGTTCCCCCAACGTAACTATTCTTTCAGCAAACGTAGTGTAGTAAGTCCATAGGCCAGGTGGAATGATATTATAATTTGTGCAAGATGGCTGGCAGGAGTTGGATGCGAGAAGTCAGGTATCGGATCAAGTGGCTTGCAATTGGAAAGGCCTATGTCTATCAGTAGACTGCGATAGGTTGATGATGATGCTTTCCCCATAACTAGTCTCTAAATAAATGCACACTATTTATTTTATTTTTAACTGGATTCAAAATAAATATATTACCTTTTCTTCTTAGAATATATCGATTTAACTTTAGTGTAATGCTTAATTACTGTGCTTATTTTCGTTTGTGCTTTTATTTATTTTATAGTTCTGTAAGAAGTCAATACGTTTTATAAATATGCAGTAACTTTTTTCCCGTCGCTACACAAAAAATAATGCAAGTATTGTTAAGTAAAAAATCATATGTTAAGAAAATACTACTTTTATATTTCATGATTTCTACTTATACAATAAACAAACTATAGGTAGGTACTATTTAACAAACTCAGGTACAGTTATATTCTCACGAAACTATCGAATAGATAATCGATAAATTTAAGAGTATTTATAATATTTTCTCGTATGAAATACTCTCAAATACAATTGATGTGAAACGTTTTGTAAACTTACCAGTTGCCACTGATGACAATACACTAATGTATACGAGATATATCCCACTGGACTACACGATGAATTGCGACTGAAGCTTGACTACAACATCTTGGATGTAGTATTAAATAGTAATCTGAATGCGAACGCAATGCTTAGTCAGCTGTTTTGATAGATTAGCTGCTTTCACGTAGAGCTGGGTAATACGCTATTTCGCGTAACAAACACAGGCGCTGTAACTTTGATAACATAGGAAATTGAGATCACATAACATTATAGACTACTAGGAACATATCCAAAGGGACTTTACAAATATTTATGTAACGGGTACAAAGAACAATGCTGGATCACATAAAGTGTTGTTCCATGTGGGAATCGAACCCACAAAACTCAACTCTATAAGAAGCGGCGAGGTGACTTGAAACGTCACTATGCTATCCATGCAAATAATCCTACTAATATTATAAACGCGAAAGTTTGTAAGTATGGATGGATGGATGGATGAATGGATGGATGAATGGATGTTTGTTAATCTTTCACGTAAAAACTACTGAACGGATTTGGATAAAACTTTACAATAATATAGCTTATACATCAGAATAACACATTGGCTACTATTAACCGCGATAACCGACATACACGCGGGTGGATCCGCGAGCAAAAACTAGTTCTTTATATTTTTGTGCTTTGTTATATATTTTTTTCCATGCACGAAAAGTTGGTTGAAACATGCTATTTAAATGCATGCAAATATCTGTTACGTGATCATATTAATAATTTATCGTCTATAAATATAGCTTTGATATAGAAACTTTGAACAGGCAGAGTAGAGCCACTTTGGAAATCTCATAGATATACATACATATGTATATAAAATACATTTTATCCATTGATCATCTGTCTTTTAGGACTGATTATTACATTATATAAAACAAAAGGTGTTATCTCTGGTCATAACAAAAGATTCATGAAACTATTTAAAATACAAGAGAATTAATGCTATGTGAAATCAATAGGAGCATGCATGCAAGCAATAACAGCAGGAATATACTCGTACAATAGAACTATCAGACTCGTAACAGTTCAATGGCAAATGATTTAACGATTATTGACAAGTCTGTTGACGTAATTGTAATTGAGCTTTGTTGTATTTCCAGGTTAATTGTGCCTCTATCAAATGTCACTAAGAAAGGTTACAAACCTATTTATTGCGAACTATTGGATGCAGACCCTCAAAAATTTGTTTACGCCGATGTCATTAAGTTAGTGTTTCTGTTCTCTTTTCCATGATGATCTCAAGATTGAGAAGTAGTCAAACTTCAACTTTATTTCCTTATTTTTTTTTAATTATAGAAACGTGCTGTTTTCATATTATTATCATTCTAACCTGTTCGAAAAATGATCTTAAAATTCAATAAATAAAAAAATAATTATCAACCTCGCTAAAAAACTAAGAGCAAATATTTATTGTGAAACATTTAAATCTCCTTTCGAAGGGGGGCCGTTCTATGTCCAGTAGTGGACAATTAAAGAGTGTTGATGTTGTGATGGTGATATTTTCTGATGACGATCGATAATTATGTATTTTTTTATTCTTTATTATATACCATGCTCAATCTTAAAATAGTTTTTTTAATCGTCAGTGCTAGAAGTAGATAAAAGTTGATCGCATTGTCACATAACGTATGCTTACTTGCAGAGCATTCTTAATGGTTATGGATCTATGGCAGAATGAAGAAGGAACAGTACCAGGCGTTGCTTTGATAGTTAATTTAGACAGAGTATCGCTTGGTCACATATCCAAAGTGAACTTGACCGTAGCACAGCAATTTTTCTACTTTTTGCAGGTTTGTTATATATTTATAATTGTCGCTCCTTCCATCCATAAAACCATATCAGTTTATGGAACTCTATTATACTATCGCTAGGTGTTTCAGTAAACTGTCTGGTTACCATAGCACAGGCTCCGCCTGGCTTGGGATCAGACAGCTGTATGTGACATGTGTGAAGTTATTAAAGTTCTTTTAGCCGATTACGGCCAGCCTGTCTCAATGGAAACCAGCCAACTATGCATGAGATATTATAGTGCATAAGTGTGTGCACAAACACAGGTGCACTCTCTGTTTCCTCTCTCTCATAATCCGAAAGGACAGTTAACCGACAAGATCGAGATCAGCCGCAGGGCCGACAGCTTTACGTGCTCTCCGAGGTACGGGGGTTCAGACCCCAACTTCCAGACTCCGAGCTGTTCTTAAGTATTTCCATAATCAGAAAAACTCAATTACACTTTTGGCCCGACCCGGGATTTGAACCCGAGACCTTGATCGGCAGTCGCATACCTCAACCGCTAGACCAACGAAGCAGGGAAGTTATTATTAAAGTAACAACAACATTGGTTACACGGTATTTATATATTAATACCTACGTGAAGCAAACATTTTGTACCCCTCTTTGCAAAATTTATGCGAACGGAGGAGTATGAAATATGACACAGTTAAAGTTTACATGGAGGGGAAGTGCAGAAAGCTAAAAGAAATAATTTAAAAAATGGTTGAATTTCAACCACTGCTTGACCACTGTTTATTTAATAAATACATACATTATGTTAAACCACTAACATTAATCGAAAAATAATCTAGGTGCATCATCAATTAATAAACAAATTGCATAGAACAAAAAAAAATTCTAAGACTATAGTAAAGATTTCACATTAATGGTTCCATTTTATTTGTTCCCAGGAAGCAATGTTTGTCTGCCTCAAAGAATTCCATTTTATAAATGCTCCGACATTCATTGATAAATTGCTTGCCATGGTCCGACCGTTTATGAAAGATGAATTGCTTGACATATTGAAGGTTCATCAAACAGATGTCAATACTTTAGATGAATATATATCGACAAATGATTTGCTCAAAGCTGATAAAGGGAATAAAGAAGCTTTAAAAGGTATGTTGGTCTTGACGTGATAAAAGCACTATGCTATTGGATTATCTTCATACCATTACCAAGTTTAGTTACTGGATCAATAAATTCAAGATTATATAAGTACGAGTTAATTATACTATACTCTGTCCATTACATTATTTTCTTTTTGACAGTTCAAGAAATTTTGAAATTAGTGACGCCCTCACTCATTACCGATTCGATTTGAAACGAATAGCGATTTTATTTATGAAGAACTTTCAATCGTTTTAATTAGATATATTTTTTGTTGAAATATTAATTATGCCTTCATTAGTTTTTTATATTATGTAAGAAATAAACAAAAATATAAATAATAAATCAGTAAATTAGATGAATGAACAGAGTTATTGTTCTTTACTCTTGGTTTGATCCTAAATTCCAAGATTTCGACTTAATTCCTTGCAAAAATTCAATCTTGGAGTCATAGTCATACAATTTTTATTTCCTTTTTTTATTAAATTTACAGAAAAAATACTTACATGAAGTCAAATTATTTCTATCATATGATCGATTTGTCGTATTTCAAGTACTGTTTTATAGTCTGTGGTTGTTTGTTATGCACAGACCACTTCACTAAAGTACCGTCACCGTCAATAAAGTACGACATTACTGTAGTACATAATTCCGAAAAAAAATATGGTAATTTATAGGCGTGAGCTGTCAAAAAGAAAATAAAGTAATGAACAGAGTATATATATCCAGTATTTTTCGGTCAGAAGTTCTTCTCCTTCCTCAGTCTCTTGCACCCCTGTAAGATTAATTTGTAGCTTTAAGTTACCTTTGTAATTGATAAGTTCATATGGTCCTATTAATTTATGATTATTACTATTATTAGTTGTCATAATTATAAAGTGATAAACGCTATCAACATCCAACTTAACTCAATAATTACTTGTCTGTATTCAATGTGAGAAACCGATCGATGCGGTTGTTACAATAAATCTCTAGCCATATACAAATCATCCTTGAGCCATTCGTCCTTCGAGCACATCTTTTAAACATACATGTATACCGACGTGCATCTATGTTTGAAACATGTCGACTACACATTTATATTTTATCATAAATTTGCGCAATTCACACAAGAATGTATTAGCGACGTTGTGTGTAGAGTTGAAATCTCGAAAATCCTTTTATTTAAGCAAAGCAATATTCAAAATGTTATTTTTATATTTCCCTATGCATTTAGATGACGTTAATTTTTAGTACAAATTATTTAATTTTAGTCAATCTTTGACATTTTGAATGTTGTTTGATAGAACAAAACATTCATATAATGTAACTTTTGTAACTCTCAAAATAATAAATAATAATAATAAATATTTTGGACATCTAACACACAACGCCATCTAGTCCCAAGCTAAGCAGAGCTTGTGTTATGGGTACTAGACAACTGATACAAATTCATATATATATATATTTTTGTAAATACATACATATTATACATAGAAAACACCCAAACTCGGAAACAAATATTTGTAGATCATACAAACATTTGGTCTGAATCGGGAATCGAACCCGAGACCATGAGGTCTCATGAGACCATGAGATCAGCAGTGACACACGCTAACCGCGAGACCAACGAGGCAGTCGAAAAATCAACTTAGTAAAGAGCCTTCAAATTACAGAAGTAGCTCTAATACCTTTAAAAGTACATGTCTTAATATGCGTTTTTACGTGCTAGCTTTTAAGTACTTACTGACTATAGAAGCAACTCTTAGATCTTTTATGTTATTTCAGATACGATCTGTAATAGATTAGCAGCAAATTCCAAATTTTTTGAAGACGAGTCAAAGCTGAGAGTAGACGAATCTAAGCGACCAGGAGGTCCTAAATCGATGAGTACTTTTTTCCCAGGAATAGAAGACAGTTTCAAGAAATTAGAAATAGACTAAAGAAAACCAACAGAGGATTAAAAATACCTTAAGGTTTCATCGGAGAAAAGAAGAAATGTGTTACTTTAATTTAGTACTTTATTCGCTGCAATATTCCTTTTACAGAAACAATAGCAGCTCAGTTTTTAAGTTGTTGTTACTTTATGATTGCATTACGATGCATTACCACATCAGAATTCAACTCGACTAAAGAAGTCTGTATGAATAACACGTAATTTTTTTAATGTAGAAAAATCTTAAAACGTGGAATGCTAATAGGTTTTGAATTTGGATGAAAACAATATAATAGTACTTTATACACAAAAGGACAACCAATAATCCTAATAAGTGCCTTCGTATTGAACTCACAAGTAAATATAAGATGGAGTAGTGTGTTTTCCAGCTTGAAGAAGATCATCCTTGAACCGGTTTTACAATGATCGCATATAGAAGAACCCATCGTGTTAAATCCCATACAAGTATGAACTTTTACTTTGTGTTTGGTTCAGATGATGTCCTGTGTATAATAAAATTTTTCATCGAAAAGTAAAAAAATATGTGTTCTCTACTAGTGTTGCCCCGGCAGCTCTATCCAGCTTAAGCCTTTACAAAAATAAAAGTAATTGTGTTTAAAATGTGAACTGTATACTACTGTTCTCCGTAACCCAATGTATTAATACAATTATTTAATAGCCCGCATACGATGAATTTGCCATTATTAAATACGCACGCCAATGAGAAGAATGAGAACGAAATGCCCCTTAATAATGAAAAGTAGCTCTTGTGTGACAAATTGACAATATCCGTCGAATTTGTTGCTTTAGACCTATTTACGACATAACACCGTGTAGGACAGATGTGGTAATCGAACTGTGAAGGTTGATAGGGAAGGAAGCAGGTGAACGAATGATCCAAGGGGATTTTAACGCGTTAAAATGTACTGTATATTTTAAGTGATGATTAGTAAAATGTTTTTTTTTAATGGAATAGGTGGCAAACGAGCAGGCGTATCACCTGATGGTAAGCGATTATCGCCGCCCATGGACACCCGCAACACCAGAGGCGTCACGAGTGCGTTGCCGACCTTTGAGGGAGAAGGATGGGGTGAGAGGTTGGCGTATGGGCCTCCGGTATCCTCACTCACTCGGTGAAACTCAGCGCAAGCACTACTTCACACCGGTTTTCTGTGAGGCCGTGGTATCACGCCAAAGCATGGCTCTTCCACGATAAAAATATTGTTGTTTATTAATACATTGTTACACTAGGCGTAAGTTATTTAGGAATATTTTTAATGGTAAATGTTAAGTGTAAAACGATGAGTGTTTTCGATTCGTTTTTTACCACCAGACCACCTTCGTATGCCTCAGGTCCAAACAGCTGTCAGATAATACAGATTCCCACCGAATGTATATTTTTTTAGTAAAATATCTACATAATGTGGAAGTGTTATTGATTTTATAATGGTTTATGGCCTCAGTAAGGTTGCTGAATTAAATATTGAACTGAAGAAAAATCGGCTTGTATCACTTGTAGGAAATTTATACCCTCCTGTTTTATATGCAAACATAGATACTGCACAAAATTGTGGCATATTAGTAAACAGTATTAACTTTGTAGCGTTTGTAAGAAGAAAATAAACTAACAAAAATGATCGAAAAATACAAATCGTGTATTTTGTCAGGTGGTTGGACCTGACGCTACAGTGCTGCCATCTCACGTAATACATTTCAGAAAACCCTTATTGTTGGTGAGCCAATAAATATAAATTAATTAAAAGAAAATACTTTTATACTTATAATAAATAATTGGTGGCCACTATTTCGTCTGTGGTTACGTGTTAAATTTAGTTACAGTTTGTTTCAGTAGGAATTTAAAGTTGTTTAACTTAGTCTCAAATATGAATATTATTTAGCATTATTATGTATTGACAGTGCAGGTACGTGACAGCACGTGCAGCTCGGCAAGGGTAGCAAGTGACACAAAGGAAATTGCTCCTTTGCATAGCGGTGTGCAGTTGCCATTCGCAAACGACAAAAAAGTCTAGCACACGTATCATTCGATGAGGATTGCAGTTTAGAAACAGATTTAAAAAAATAAAGTTTTCTTTCGAATCTTCTTTTTCATCGATAAGATGGCAAAACTTTCATGGAACTTTTTTCTTTCTATTAAAAGTTTGACTTTACTCCGTAAATATTTAGTTTAAGTTTGTGTAAAAGTGACTTTAATTTCCTTTTGCAGTGTGTAGGATGTCTCAAGTTGTGCTGCACTTCATAAGATTTTAAATTGTTGAAAGTTTTATTTATCCATGATCACAATGTTGCCGATGTCGGTGTTGCTTACTCCACTCTAAAAGGTTCAGAATGGAAGTCCTACTATCTTGTTATGTGGAAAAATTATTAAGTGGTATTGTGCAAAATATTGTGATAGGGGAGACCAAGTTAATTTTAATTCACTAGTGGATAAAAACTCGCTTGTACTTAAGTACAAGCGAGTTTTTATTTCCAGAATATATTTTAACAAATTCTACCAAGTGCCGTCAATAGAGAGTATAAATTGTTATACTCTCTTTTGATTTATGGTATTATGATTATTATAAATTAACATAACATTTATTAAAACTTTTTCACAATTTTATTTTGTTTTGGTCTACACACAAGTTAAGAAAAGAATAAACTTCATTGTCCAATTTTTTTAAAAGGATATGTGTGTTTAAATTACTGCTTACCTTACAACTAGAAAGCATAGACAACATTTCGATAGAGACATCGACAGTAAATGAATGAGTAAATAAAAATTATAGAGGACAGACCCGTACTTCACCAGATCTATACCTGGGTGAAGCACGGTGTCTATATTATGTGTGTATAATGAACACAGAACATAAAGAATAGGTAGAAATGTTATGTGTCATAATTTACAACGGAACGACTGTCGCCAAACTCAGACAAACGAAAGCACTATTTTATTACTGCACACTACTAACGAATTGTTTTGATTTGATGTTTTTATTTGCTCAAAACTAGCCTACAATACATAAAGTCACACGTATGATAATATATCTTATCACGTAAAATTAACAGTTATTTTGCCATAGCTTAAGAAGAACTTACAACGTTTCGTAATCTTGAAAGTAAGAATACTTCATTGCAAGCTATTCAAAAACAGATGGCGTTATTCTAAATGCACGCAATTATAACATTAACCACTATAAGAATAAATTCGATATTCGTGTCATTCTTCGATATTTACCGCTACTCGCTTAGTGTTGTGGCACATATTACAATATTATCAATAATATCGATACCTAACTTTTGTTGTTAGGACGGAGCAAAATAAAAAACATGAATTGAAGGATATCTGAGGAGGTAACATTAATTTAATTAAAAGGTGAAGAAGCTAAAAAATAAGTACTTGCATAATAATGTTTATTAATTTTAAGAATCTGTATTGTAATCATATTATATTTAATAAAGACTGTTAAGCCACTTAACCGTTGGTATAGTGTTTAGCGATCCTGACTGCTGAGTCAGAGTTCGGAACAGACAGAGAGACAGACAAAATTAAAAAAAATGTTATTTTGGTATACGGCCCGTGCCTGCAAATTTCGCAGAGAAAAGAATCACGCTTCGACATAAATGGGCTCACAGAAAACCAGTGTGAAATGGCGCTTGCACTGTGTTTCACTGAGTGAGTGAGGATACCGGAGGCCCATATCCCAACTCCTCCCCCTCCCCACCCCCCAAAGGTCGGCAACGCGCTTGTGACGCCTCTGGTGTTGCGGGGGTGTCCATGGACAGTGGTAATCGCTTACCATCAGGTGATGCTCGTTTGCCACCTGTTCCGTAAAAAAAAATTGTACCGTGTACCTACACATGCAGATGCACTTAGTAAAAAGCGGATATAAATATTTAATAGTACAAACAGACACTGTTATTATATATATTATATTCTTACTATATACTTATTTGTATAGATATTCAATGGTTAAAACAAGTGTTTTTCTTTCAAGGCCACGTAAACAAACAAGCAAAATTTAATATTTATAATTTTTATAGTAAGTAAATATAACACGTTTAAAAGTATGGAAATCGATAAAGCTAACATCCTACCTGGCTACATCACTAATCGAGTAGAATAGAAAATACGAGAATAACGTTGAAAACTGATAAGACCCGATCATACCAGATTGAGATTTATGTGAATGGGATAAGGAAGAGTTTAGCTTAAATCTCTAGTCAATTATCAGTTAAATATTTTTTTTAGATTTTATTGATAAAACATACAAAATTGTACCTACAGATGGAAACACCAGAAACACCTCCATTATCAATATTTTTCCTTCTGCTATCATTTTTACACTGTAAAACAGAACAGTACTACATTGTGGCATAAAAAAGAACTTTCATTGGACGACCTATTCAATGCAGCGTTGTAACACGACTATGATACAAAATACCTACAACGCATAAAAGTATGCGTTGCAACGCTTATCAGTGGCAAGCGCGCCACGCCTACTAGTCATTTCTACTTATATCTTTTTGTTTTGTGATAATGAAGATGGTAACAATTACAGAAGTAACGTAACACTTTTATTTATTTTCTTGACTGTACTTAGAGTTAGTTGTAGCACGGGACCCTATTTATTCTCTTAGGCGTAGCATGGGTATGTTCACAAATTATATTTTACTATCTAAACCATATTTATATATATTTTTAGAATATTTTAAAAATAAATATTAAAAAAAGCAATTGAATTAAAAAAACGATAATAAAGTTTAATCGTAAATTATTTGCTGCATTATGTGTAAAATAGAATTTACTACATGGACTTTGTGTCAACGTTTTCATCGTGTCCGTATTCTATTGATACAATCATTTTGTTGCAATGGCGTAATCGTTGAAAATAAAATACCAAAACTGGACTGCAATCGGTGCACCATTGTCCCTAAATAGTCCACAAAAGAAATTCGATTTTAGCGAAAAGCTTTCATTCTTTTGTAGCTACAAGAATAAAGTTTTGCTATCATTTTTTTATTTAGATTGTAAAGTTTTAATTTGCTTTCCCGTCATTCAAAGTTTATTGTTTTTCTCATGTTCATTTCTTTTCTAAAAATACAGTATGAATAGAATCATAGTAATCAGCCTATCACAGTCTACTGCTGAACATAATCTCTCCAAGTGGACGCCACTTAGTTCGATCCTCGGCTTCTTGCACCCAGCTTCCGCTGGCTATTTTGTGTAAATCATCACTACACTTGGAGTTGAGGAGGAGTTACTGCAATTTTACAATAAAATGTTCTTATTTTTTAATCATGTTATTCTCTCAGATGATGGACGGCTATTAAGCAGCAGAGGTGCATACAATTGTTTTCTTCCTTTACCAAAACATGAAACTTATATTTGTTTCGGAGTTTGGGTGTTTTCTATGTATAATATATAATTATGTATGTATTTACAAAAAAAGTATATTTGTATTTATATCAGCTGTCTAGTACCCATAACACAAGCTCTGCTTAGCTTGGGATTAGATGGCTTTGTGTGTTAGATGTCCGAAAATATTTATTTATTTATTTAACTGCATGTTCAGAGTAAGTTTTTCAAGGCAGAAAAGTAACAAGTGGTACCTTAAAGACATTCAGAATACTCAAGAAATTTAGAATTTATTGGCAGAGATACAATTATAACTACTGCTACTAGCTGACCTACGTAATTACGTCTGCGTATCATTTCAATCACCATCGACTCCTATTCGTCTAAGAGTGATGTTAACTATCCTATCCTAGGCACGCCAGCAAAACACATCGGTTAGATAGTTTCAGAGCTCATCTCGTAAGCAACCAGCAACAGTTTCATACCCAATAAATAGAAAAGAGGATGACGCGGGTGAAATTGTAAACAAATAAAAGTTTAATTGAATTTGAATGTCAGTTGACATCTTTGAGGATATGTCTCCAATAGCTATTCCCCATATCACCTTTATCAGTAATTGCAGATATTGTCTCCAGTTTCTCCGAATAGCATATATATGATGATTAATGTATGTTTGGGCCCATTTCAGGCCCGATAAAATCGTCCGTGGATGTGGTTTTTTGCTCTTCCATATCTCTCTGCTATCCATAATATGTATATAACACAGCAAGTTTGCACTATAAAGGTTTCCTTATATAGAGCAGGTGGAACGAGTCCATTAATGATGGTCATCACGACCCATAACCACCGCGTGAGCAAAGGAAAAATTCTTTATAAAGCAAAATTGTGACAAATGGTAGTACATACTATTGTACTCAAAGTTTCAAATTCCGATCTGAGTATGTGAAATGAGTAGGTAAAGACTGTTTGGACGTTATCCGAATTACAGTTGTAGGGGCATATTTTTCATTATCACCAGACACACTACTTTTTTATATAACAGTAGATAACTCGTGGAAACAGTTCAAATTTAGTATGTGAAAAGTAAGTTGTGAAAGGTTCATCTGTTTAAATCCTACAAGTCAGTCTCTATTTATGTTAGTAGATAGATAAACTTATTATATGTGTTCGAATACATTTATTAAAGTTTTTAGTTGGGAATTGCTGATAGATGGGATATAACTTGACTTTTTCTTCTCTTCGCAAAGTGTATTGCTGAACTCTGAGTTTTTATAGCGAAAGTCTGACTAAAGAAATTATCCACAAACATAACAACATTCCTGATCCTTTGTTGTTGTAATAGGCTCAGTATACGATGTAGAACATAACGTTAGCATGTCGAAAAGTTTGTTGCGTACCTGTCTCATTAAGTATCCCGTCTGAAATGAACCCTTGCGTGATTCAATTATTAACAAGACGCTACGGTCACTTAGCTACATTAGTTCATTAATGTGAGAGAAACAGGCTTCCGCAAGTCCGTCTTCTAACATTTAATATAATACGTAGCCAACCTACGTGGTAGTTTGACATACTTACGTCGAAGTATGAATTACTTACAACTTAAGCATCAACCGAGAAAATTATTAAGTTGTCATATGTGTCTTTAATCGGAGAAAGTTCATGTATTTGCTAGTTTTTATAGTTCAGTAAGCCAAGCCTTAAAAGAATAAGGTCCTATTTTACCGGCTACTGATAGGGTCCGGATAGCTTATTTGACAGATGGTTTGACATAATATACATAGAAGGTACGCCGAATAGTCTGTCAGATAAGCTATCAAAAACTTAAATGTAACTGATGAATTAGGGCTTAAGAGTTTAGAAGTTTATATCAGTACTAATGATGCACTATAATAAAAATGCCTTTACTATACTACTACTATATAATATGTCTATTTGTGTTATACTTGACCGATATCATTTCAACTACTTAAAAAAATTCTGTTTTCTTCTGTTATCTCAATCATTTGTGCACTTTTCAAGGTCCACCCAAACCAAGCTAAAAACTACAAAACTGAATTAAATTTAAAGACAACTAAAACACGTTGTTACATTAAACTGAACTAAAACCATGTAATTTTTTTTAAAATATTTATTCTTTGTGGATATAAACTGGTTTATTATATTTCAAAAAGTCAAATTGTAGGAATTTATTTATGAACTCAATATTTGATATGATTAGGCCAGGTGTTTAAATAAACACTTGGCTGCGATTTGTTGACCTCATCGGAAAACTAAAGGTTTGTTTGTGAAATTACAGATAAATGCATATTGTTGTGATGAATAACTATCGGTGATATAAAGTGAATTGCGATATAATAGACTTCGCTCAGCGTTTTTCGCAATTGTTGTTTTGCGGGTAACGCTGTTACTTATCACGAACAGGACTATCGAGGCCATTAATCCTGATATAGTGATAGACCAATTAAAGTACCTACCAAGCCGATGCCAATGCTATTGCGACTAAACTATACTGTTTTTCAATTTGCCTTTCTTTATCAATTTATCTGGAGGCCAGGCAAAATCTTTGATCAATAGAAAACACGAAAAACACAAGACCAGGCTACGAAAATATTTTAGCATTGTTCTTCTCACTTACTGATATACTGATAATTTAAAAGCTCTTAAAATTCAAACCATTTCGTTTATTATCTTGTTGTATCGTCAATAAATGAAAGAATTAAAAGTTATTTATAAAAGTTTCGTAAATTCGAAATTTAAAGTGAATAAAACAAAAGATTTCAATATTAAAATCGAAGGATTAAATAAAGTGCATGCGCTGTAACATAGTAAATAATTCTGGCGGGAGCCACGCCATCCGCACTTGCAATAAAACGAACAATGCAATTTAGCTAGTACTGCATTCATGCGATGGTTTCACTGTTAAAGTTGGTTGTTGCGATCGTGCATGGTTCTCGATTACATCCACCGTTAAATTTAAAACAACAATACCGGGAATCACAACACGTATTGTGACAGTTACACTTTATACATACTTTATATAGAAACTGC
Source organism: Diaphora mendica (assembly GCA_949125395.1). Lineage (NCBI taxonomy): Eukaryota > Metazoa > Arthropoda > Insecta > Lepidoptera > Erebidae > Diaphora > Diaphora mendica. Next base: position 32,606,463 of record OX421310.1, on the reverse strand, counting down.
GGAGGGGAATCTTATTTAGGAACGTACTCACGTTGAATTCAAAATTTTGTGTTTCTTCCGATATACATAAGATTTTTAATGTACAGTGCTTCTTATCGCAAGGAGATGTGACGAAGGGTTTTATTGAACATTCGGTCCTCGTTCTCTTACTCTCCAGAGTGGCGCAACACCATTGGCTTACAAATATATCGATGCGTACCTATCATCATTATTTTAAAATTGATAGTTAATCCAGAAAATCAAGAACTTCATTATTTACAATTATTTGCTGCCGTCGATTTGACTACACGGATAGATTAGTGGTTTAAGCGGTCACCACGCCGTTTTCTACTGCGTGGCGACCTTCATGGGACATTGTGTGATTCACAAATTGTTGTTCTGAATCTGGGTGTTCTTTGTGTCCGCTTATATAGGTTTGTAAAGAAGCGAGCGACATAGTATTTTTATTTAATGCCGGAGTTGTCTTTTTAAAAGATTTTTTTTTAATTTATTTATAACTTTATGCACATTTGTACATCGGCGGACCTAATACTCAAGGCATTCCCTACCAGTCAACCTTTGGGTGGTGTAGAAATCTTGTGAGGTAGGCGCACATAAGTTTCATAAAAGTTTCGTTAAAAACAACTGAAGTATACAGTACAAAGCATTACAATATTCTATGAGATAAAACTAAATCACCAATTTTTTTACCACATTTTTTACCAATAGAGAGAATGATTCTTGAGGAACGTTTTCGTATATAATTTGAAATTTTTTGAATGTTTCGGCTAAAATATAACAATATTTGTTAAGGACCTAGAAAAAAATGAAGCCGCACATTTTCTCGGGGTAACATAATGCTATATTAAATTTCCGTAAAGAGCCCGTGCGAAGCCGGGGCAGATTGCTAGTAAAACATATTATTATACGTTAATAATATAATTAGATTTTTCGATATGACTAATACTACTTGACAATTATTGTCAGCTTTGACGTAAGCCAATGTTCTGTTTCAAATGTTCTGGTATTTCAGTATACTCGTAATATGAAAGTGAGCGGGAGGAAAAACTGACCGAAGCCATCCTAATAGTGTTAGCACCGAGTCTATGCCTAGTCAGCTCGTCTTAATGGGATATAATAAAGTTAGGGACACGACAGTTTGTCTGGTTTAGTGAGAATCAGTGAGATCTCAACGTGTTTATATGTATCGAAACTAATATTGTTACAAGATGCTGAGAAATAATAATGTCGGTCAGATAAAGAGAGAGATCTCTATATATAGGACTGCAAGTGGAACTACTTAATCATAAAGCACGAAATTAATGAGAAAGGAGTATGAGAAGTGTGGAATGCGTAAGAGTATATTCAAATGATATAAAAACGATAAGTTGAGTTCAGTTATTTAACTCTGTAAATCGCAACGAGAATCATATTTCGAAATTCTATGTTGAAACACAAATTAATTTTTTCGATTATTTCAACCATGGAAACCCATCGAAATTTTTTAAACACACTTACTTGAATAAAGTATAATTAGATGTAATATACAACTATTATATAAAAATACTCTATGCTGAAAATAAAACCATTGAAAAAAAAAGGCGGCTAGGTACGCGATGATTTCCTTAGTAACTGCCACTAAAATTAAGGTGTCTGTTTCTAACAATATGTTATATCTCATTATCATGGATAGGTAAACAATATCATAATCCATATACACCTGCTTCAATCAGAGTTGTGACTTAGGCTTTGAATGGCATATATTGAAGGTTTAAATGAAAAGACTAGAACCAGTGGTATCACAAATATTGCTTTCGTTACGTATGTACATTGCAAAATAGTAAAACTGGTATAAAACTACACAACACGGTTACACAGCGGTGCTTTCTCATAAAATGCACCCACGTCCGATTTGTGGAAATAGCATATAAAAATTTCAAAGAGCCTGTATGCGCGTGCAGTGTCCGCGGCCGCATCACTCGCTGTAGCATAAAACATGCAAATTGGACCACTTCACCAGTGTGGTGTGCCTAAGTTCACTCGCTTTTGCACTTTTATGTAAAATTGTTGGCCATTAGTCATGTAAATATCGTTAACCGTAACTCGAAACCACCTCTGAAGCGATATTTAAAATATTACTATCTTTATTCTCGTGTCGGGCAAAAGTGTATTTAACATTGTTCCTTGCTTTAGTACTGTGGTAATCAGAATGCTGATACAGATAGTTATATATTTCTGAACAGAAAAAAATATCGTGCTCATCACACAATTATTTTTCTGTATGGCAATGACGCCTTGGTCCTTTGACTGAGCAGTCAGGATCTCTAACCAGGACAACGGACTAGTCAAAACTCAATTTCTGAAATACAGAATATGTCAAATGAATGTGAATAGTTAAGAGCAGTTGTCATATCGATGGCAGTAGGTTTCTTTTGTCTTTATGTAAAAATAAACGGTTTTTCTTTCTTACTATCTGAAATCATCATTGGCGATAAAAATACTCATAAGTATTATTTTTATTTGTATTCCAATAATATTTGTAATTCCTTGCGTTTAAAACTTTAATTTACATTTCAGGAAAATTATAATCCGGTTTTTCACTTTCAATAGTTACCAGGAAATTACTATTCGAAAGATTTTAATTGGTATTGCGTTGCAAAAATAAATTTTATTGTAATTGAGAACGCGAACACAATAGGCCGTTAAATAATGACGGATCGTTGGTGGCGATTGTTTAGAGTACGAATGAATGGCGAACGTTTGGTGCAGTAATGAGCTTCTGAAGTATTTAATGAATACCCACTTTACGGTTTCTTCCATTCTAAGCTACATGTAGGTCTTTGTATTTATTTCTCTTTGTTACTCTGTCTGTGATACTAAACAAATATCAATGTGTGTGTGTAATCTTGAAAACAATGTTGTTTTTACTGCAAAATGGATAATTCTGCGAGACCTTGAGTCGAGATCTCGTAATTGGGATAATAAGACTTTCTACTTTCGTATTCTCTTATACTTTGGGAATTTCCTCTCTATGTAGAGGTTTTCGTAAGAGGAAAGGTAATAAAAAGTGTTAATACTTTTTCTCATTCCGAGAAAAAATTAAGCGGTGACCTCTTCGTCGCCTTGGGAGTAGATAAAGTTTGTCCTGTCGAAGGTGTCCGGGTGGAGATTAACCGAGGTCTTGCGTCGACTTCATCAATTATCTTCGTCCCCCTGTCCCCTCGGCCCTTGTTCGTCCAGAACTAAAGACACGCCTCTCCTAGCATCTGCTTTGTGATGAGAACCGTTTGTAGTTTGCGAATGATTGATCTCCTTACAACTAGTTTTTACATTATTATATGCTGCATACATGTTAGTTTTTAAAAAAAAGAACGTTGATCGTATGGTATTGGTTTAAAACGAATTCGAAGTTATCAGTTACAGTAATAATATGCGTCTATGTTCTCTTTTGTATACATGTGAGTGTAAGAGAATGCATATATATACATTAATCTTCACTCGCACCTGGAATTATAAGCTTATTCTTTATCTTCTTTCTTTCTCGTTCGTTGGCTGCCTCGTTGGCGCAGTGGTAGCCTATGCGACTGCTGTGCGGGTTCGATACACAGGTCGGACAAAATCTTTGTATGAACTGCAAATATTTGTTTCGGAGTTTGGGTAGTTTCTTTGTATAATATGTATGTATTTACAAAAAAAAGTATATATATATTTATATCAGTTGTATAGTACCCATAACCCAAACTCTGCTCAGCTTGGGCCTAGATGGCGTTGTGTGTTAGATGTCCGATTCTTTATTTCTTCTATCCTCTTACTACTCTGTAAGTTAAAAGCTTTGAGTTTAGAGTAAGGACCGTTCATAATAAACATTTACAATTACAAATCCTAATTACAGAATACGTAAACTTCACGTAAACGTCAATGTGTGTTTCAGACATGTTGTAGTTGCCACTATAAACGCTCAATATACACGCATACCAGAATATATACCCACACACACCGACATAATATAGTTGACTCCTTAGTTTAACTTGTTCATTAGTGTTACACTTCATCTAAATACGTAAATTATCTATAACATACGTTGTAAAACAAAAATGGATATTTCGAGTGAACAGCCTAAAATACTAGCTCTATCAAAATGTCTCTCTTTCAATGACTAGTACTGAGTGGTCATTGTTCTATTGTCTGTCATCGTACAATTATGTCTGGATTGGCGTTCAAAACAAATTGAATGTGGTAAACTCCCCGTACCACTTTTAATACGGTTTATATGACTTTATATAGTCAGTACAGTTTTATGGTACAACGTGTGTTACTTTGTTTTATGTTGGAGTTAGTGTTCTTGCAGTTCTCTGCTATGGTGACAAGACTAACAACTCTATATAAATCGTAGTGTTATCTGGTTTGTTCAATTTTGGTTTATAGTAACAATGTTCTACAATTAGTTTTTGAGCAATAATGGTCAGAAAATTGAGGTGTCATTTTAATACTTATGTGGGATTATTTCTTTACGTTGAAAATACTACCGGTACTATTACTGGAAGTCACCCGCCTTCCACTAAAAGTATACCTATAAAATGTAACTGTATATATTGACTAGGGATTCGGATTCATTTTCTGGATTAGGTCTAATGTTTATACCAACGCTCTTTGCGCGTTGCGTGCAGCTTTGTTGCCTTCAGTTGTGTTGAGTGTGCGCCTCGGTAGATGTCTGGCTTTCTTAAGCAACACAAGCCGGCGATCCAGAAGGTGTCTTTTCCTGTTACAGATCAGTCTGTCATTTTTGATGAGGGGAAATCTTCACACATACACATTTCAGACTCAAATACAAAAAACAATTGACTGTCACTACGAACTTACTCATAACAGTTAAAATACACACATCAAAAGTGTCTAGGGATCAAGCATTTTTATGCGGATTTCTTGAGATTGAGATGTGGCTTTGGCCCTGGCCTGCTCAGTCGCCAGACTTGAACCCGATTGAGCATGCATGGGATATGCTACAGAGAAGAGCTCTGCCGAATATGGAGGGTATCCAGTAGCAAGAAGACCTTTTTTTGTTGTTGCAACGAACATGGGCGGCCATTCCACAGCGTGATTTGGATGAACTCATTTTGAGTATGCCAAACCGATTCTTGTGTTGTTAGTGTTCGCGGTAGAAACACGGATTATTAATTGTTTAAGTTACCTAATAAAATTTTAAAGAAAACTGTTATTTCAGTCTTTTTTTCGAACTTTAATGTTAGTAGTTCAAATGTCAAAACTCCGTTTATTAGGAAAATGGCAAATTTCTTTATTAATGCAAAGGTGACTTGGTTTATCGTTACTGTGACAAACGAAAACACTTTATTTGATGAATCCTTAAAGAAAATTTTAATTAATATCAATCAGGAGAAAAGTTATTGCAAAAATATATGTTGATCCCTAGACATATATGTTGATCCCTAGACACTTTTGATGTGTGTAAAACATTCGCAATTTCACACACATAAACACATTCTGTGTCATAACATTTCAATGAGTAGTGTAGGCCTATTTCGGCTTAAGCTTTGACAGAGGGGAACGCCTGCGTATGGCAGGTCATATCTTCTTTTACAGTGATTTAAGCAGTGTCCAATACATCTTAGACCATAGGTACACAGAAATGCTGAACGGCTGAAAATAATTATGAACGAGTAAGTATATTTACGCAAGATATATTTATATAAATGTGAAGATGGAAGCCATATCAGTTCGAAGAGTCTAGTTTATAAGAGTTATAAAGTATTGTCATAGTAATCTTATTCAAAATCTAAAGGCACTGTTTTTGACAAATTCGTTTATATTATGATCTATTTCTGTAGTTTATATGATAGACAAAAACTACACACATATTAGACAAGTATATTTAGATTAAATTATTGATTACTTTTTGAATGTCGTCTCCTTTTAACCTGAACATCATTAGAAGTAATCATGTCATTGTTTAGGATTTTTTTGTTATTGTAGCTATTATACTCGTCAGCATTTGGATTAGGTAAATGTATTACTTAATTATTATTTTTCGTTTGGGTACGATTTAAAAGTAAGAAAGCGGCATAATATTTGTGCAGCCACATTTTGGTACAGTTTTTTAGTGATTTTTTTCTTTAGGTCATAATTTAATTGACTACCACTTTATAAATGCCTTCAATTCAGTACTCAGTCAAAAAAAAGGTAAACATAAATATATCCATTTAAATAGAAACCGAAGTGGTTATGTGTGCATTGAGTAAGGGAATTACTGTAACAAAAAGTTTGATACAATTTTTAACACTAAAACTAAAAAGATTCTCGTCACGGTAGTGAGGTATAGATTTATTTTAAATTATGTTTCAAAAATAAATATTCTAGAACTCCAAATGTAGTTAATGTCTACTAACAGAGAAATTTGAAAGAAAGCCTTAAGCGTTCTTAAAAAAACGACACCTGGTATTTGAATAGGCAATTTATTCGAAAAAGTATATTAGTTTATTCTAATTCAGTAAGATATTACAATTTGAGAAATTGGAGCTATAGATTCAGAAAAGGGCGTTCTAACAAAAATGTCATTTAAAATATTGTAATTGGAGTGGCCGATGGGTGCCGGCGGGCCGATGACGGGCACTCGGTGGGAGTGAGTCGAGTGCGACCTTTCTCCTCTAATGGATACCGAAAACCTTCTTCACTTTTACGTGAAAAATCTTTTTGGAAAATAAATGAATCCATACCGTATGTAAATCGGACGCCTTCGAAAGTTTTTATTGAAAAACTTGAAGAACTGATGAAAATGGGGCCGCGACGTTTTAGATCTCCGTCCGTTTTATGAATGTACCCGCTGAATGCCGAATGTTCTTACTTCTGCATAAGTTACTATTATACCAGTGGCCCACTACATTATTTGTAGTACTACATACAAGTCTTTGGTCCTTTGAAATATTACTATAGTATTTTTGCCGTTTGGATTGATGTATAAATCCCTTACAACTATATGAATAATTAAATCGTGATCAGCGTATCCAGATTTTTTTAGTCAAATCAGGATTTTGAGACTTTTTAGTGAAAAAAAAGGGATTCTTACGTCGAAAGCAGGACAAAGATTAAAAAAAACGTATCATATCTAATCTCAAATTACGACTCATAAGCACGAGTGACCTAAAAAAAAAGCTCATTCTCAATATTTTTGTTTCTTTACTACATGCTGCATCATCCCTAATTTGTGAATTGTCTGCCAATTTTATTGACGATAAAGCACTACGGCTAACTCACTAACTTCACTTTGGACGTCCTGACAGTTATCCCTAAAAAGCGGGACAAAACCTATCCCGCGCGGGACATTATAACTTTGATTCAAAAAGCGGGACATCCCGCCAAAATCGGGACGTCTGGCAACACTAATCGTCGATATACATATTGTAATAAACATCAGATTTATATAACAGTAACCTAAACGTTATGGTTAAATAAATGAAAGCGCAGTTTTAATTTAAATATGGTTTAACTTAATCAGTTTCATAACAAACAATTTGTGTTGCAATATGAACATAATTATAGCGTGGACGTAACTCCACTAGTTTAGATAAACTAATAAAATATTTATCGAATTCTGTTAAAGGGTTTCTGCTATAATTAAGTTATTTAAGATTAATTAACGTCGAGCAGGGTGGCAGAACTTACTGCCTGGCTTGGCGGCGAGGAGTGAAGGGCTCAGTAACTCTCCGCAGAGCGGCTGAGTAATTGATAAAGCTAACCCTACACCCTTAATCACGGTCAGCTCAAAGTTAAACTCGATAAATAGTTATTTATTAAGTTGTCTGAGAACTTATTAACAAGTCTCCACTTAAATATGAGATGATTACAAGGAATAATTTACTCGTAAATAGTGTTCTACTTTGCCAATAGTACGTAAATTATCCATAGATACATAAAAAACGTTAAGGTTAATTCTTCGAACCCTCTTTTCGAAACTAGGTAAGGCTCGGTTTTAAATCTACCCCAATATGGCTGAACTTTGATTTTTACAAGGACCTACTGCCATCAGACCTTCAAACAGGTACTAGGAGATATTTCTGACATCTGACACACAACGCCGTCTAGCTTCAAACTAAGCAGAGCTTGCACTATGACAGCTGGATTAACTGATATAACACTTATATACTTTTCTTCTACATAGAAAACACCCAAACTCCGGAAACATATATTTGTAGATCATACAAACGTTGGATCCGACCCGGGAATCGAACCACCGAGGCAGTCGATATCGAAGATCTGTAGAAGGATTGTTGACATATTTTTTAAGCCTCTAACTACCCGTAACGTTGATACTATTAAATCTATTAATTTAACTACATATTATATTCTATTTTGCGATGGTGAGTTTATAAATGTTAAGTTTTAACAGTATTAGAATGAAGTAAAAGTAACCATCTCAGACAGATGCATACTTCACAAAACTCGTATATTTCTTACACTACAAAATTATGTTAGTCTCTTTTCAAATAAATTCAAATGTACATTTTAATTTATATTATCTTCATGAACATAAATATCTCGGCTAATTATAAGTAATGCAAATCCCTATCTCTTAAGATTTCATGCTGTCTTGTTTACAATTAAGTATTTGATTCATGACACACGACGGTGTATGTCTTCGTGACTCATACTCTACTATACTGCTTATTAATAAACATTAAAAAAAAAAAATTACCGACTTCCTTTCGCGTGCCTGTAGACATAAAAGTTCTTCATGCGTATCCTAACAAAAACATAAATTAGGTAAATTTATATAGAGGGTCATCCCTCCGCTACAATATGTTCGTAACGACACCGAGGGTCAATACGCAGTCAAATCTCCCCCGCAAGAATTGAAGCGGCTCCGGATCGGCAAAATTATCAAAACTTTTTAACTTACAACTTTTCCTTAAACGAGTGGAGCGAGCTTTTTCATTCGCTTGGAGCTTTGTGGCTCGACTCATGTCGAGTTCATTCTGTCCTTGTCACGCAAACCAGCTCTATGCACGGCTAGAAGGCACCGACAAGCTTCGGTAGAGCCGTTGTCTCACGTGTGCCGGTTCCAGCCGGGTCGGTCCGTCTCGTTGACTCGAAATATTTTCAGTTCTCGTCGTTGCGATGCCGGTGGCGCACGTTAGTTCTGTCGCCCGCCGACGACTACGATACCACGATCGTAACGTACTTCTTTACCAACTAATAAATCAAGCGAGCGAAACAAAGTAAACCCTCACGAAGAGATTATAACTGGATATGAGATAACAGGCTTGCGGCAAGAATCGCAGTGATTAATCACTATAGTCCGTTGAACTCGAATGATTTAAGCGGAAACATAATCTTACCGATAACAGTTTAGGTGTGCGTAATGTAAACAGAACATTGTTGAAGTTTTCCGGATTTGTTGACTAGACTAGAGGATAACGATACATACGAGGGTACAGTTCTAGTTTAACGTTGATTGACTGATGAGAGCTGGGATGTCCGGTTGCGAGACTGAGGTGTAGGATTGTGTGCGTCGTGGATGTGTGTGAATAGGTAGGACTCCTCCAATCATGATGGGACTTGGTGGACAATGGACTGCAGGGGTGCTGTGGGCTATGTTAGCAACAGTATTGGCAGACTCCTGGACTGCCTACCAGGAACAGCCATGCTGTCGACCGGTGTCACATCATCGCGTGAGACACCACAGAGGTGAGTCATAATTTGTTTGGGTTAGTTATCTAGTAACTGTTTCAACTCTTGTATGCATTAATAATTATCATGTAGGTAATTCAAATACATTGCAGCAGTTCATCGTCCGAGTTCATTAGTCACAGCGTAATGTGAAAGACCAAATATGTCATTATTACAACTCAAATATTTGTCTAAGCTGTCTAATAAAACATGTTGTGTCTAGTAAATATGTAGATAGTTAAACGTCAGAATTCTGAAATGGTTTCTCATGTCTCGTAATATCTATACTAATATTATAAACGCGAAAGTTTGAAAGTATGGATGGATAGATAGATGGATGAATGGATGGGTGGATGAATGGATGGATGTTTGTTACTCTTTCACGCAAAAACTACTAAACGGATTTGGATGAAACTTTACAGTAATATAGCTTATGCATCAGAATAATACTTGGCTACTATTTGCAGCGATAACCGACATATACGCGGGCGGAGCATCGGGCAACAACTAGTATTTATTATAAACTTCAAACTGTAATTAGCACTTCTTGCAAGTCTGAGATTTAAATTTTAAAGTTTCCTCTATAAAAATAATAAAAGACACATTCTGTAGTTAATGACGATGTGTTTTTTGTTGTGTTGTGCACACAATGAGCTACAAAAATATCGAATGGATAGGTACTGAGAATAATATTATCCAGCTCTAACTAAACAATGAAAAATTTCGAGTCACCCGTCACGAAACTTATGTAAATGGTATGTCGAGACATGACGAAAAGAAAGCAAATGAGGCTTAAACACATACATAAACATAAATAACTAGTCTCAAACAGAACGTTCACCCTCTACGACTATCGTAAAAACACCATAAATGAATAAAAAACATACCAAACAATTGTAAACAAACAAATTCCGACGAAATGAAGACAGAATTTCTTGTTTTCACAGTTTATTTACGGATTATGCGATCCAAAATAAATTGTTAGAATGCCAGTTTACTGACGAATTAAGTATTTTAATATGGTAGGACGGTAACTACTTTAAATTTCTTGAAGTGAAAAGTTCTTTAGCCGCGTTGAACACTGTTTGGTAGGAGCAAATCTTATGAGTTAGCGTCACCGACATGCTGACGTCACCGATATACTGACTTGACATTTTCGAAGAGAAAATTTATTTGGCCGCGTTGAGCACTTTTTGGTAGGAGAACATCTTATGGGCCCGCGTCACCGACATGCAAATTATTGATGTTGATAATTTTAATTAAACATTATGAAATTTCTAATTTTACACATTAATTTTACAAATAACATTCTAAGTTATCAGTTTTCACTTCTATCGGCAGTCCTTATGACTGTCAATTTTTTTAATTTATGAGGGATGTTAGGTAATAAAATAGTTATGATATAACAAATACATTATATAAGTTATCATCCATATACGAAAATCATCTCAATATGACATTTAATTATTTTTCTATTCGTATTGCAAATACTAAAATGTTTAAAAGATTTGTGTTTATCGAGACAATATTATTATTGTAAGTATTGGCAACTTTAATATTAATTTTTTAAACAAAATGTGATAGGTTTTTAATATTAAATGGGGTGAACACATTTTATCATCTTTTATTCAGCCTTAGTAACACCAAGTTACAGGCAATGATAAAAGTTTAAAAACACCTAAGTAACAATTAATTTGCCGTTTTGTTACTTTTTTCATAATTCTTGGGACCACTTTTTTACCTTTACAAAGTTTGAAAGTAATAAATTATACCTGGTTTTGTTATTTCAAATTACTTTACGTACGATATAACCGCTACTGGTAATTTCAAAATTAAAATAAATAATATTACTCCAAATTAATTTCGACATACTTCGACCCATACAGCTACTTAATCCTAAAGCAGAATAGGTTCGTTCATTTGAACAACAGAAACCTTTGATTATACAGCTTGAACAATAATAAGGCAGTGTTATGTTCTTGAATAGATACGCTAAAACTCTTTTAGGTTTAGGACATTCATTAGAGCAGCCACACTTAAGACTATCTGTTTGCTATCACAGTGTAAAAAACGTCCCACTAATGTACAAATGGTCAATCTGCCCATCATTTCACACTTATGTCCAAACATGCATGTATTTTGCCTTAAAAATTTTAAACATGGACCATTCCATGTTTAAAATTTTTGACAGCTAAATTTTGTTACGTGTCTCAGTTTTAAATTTTATTTCTTTTTCGATTTGGCTGGCGATATATTTTAAACTGGCAACCCTACACTCTCAATTGTCATAGTAAATATTTAATTTTATCCGGTAAATAGCTAATGCTGAATTCTTTACGGCCCGGCCACCTAGGCGTGGATGAGCAATAACTCGGCGACATTAGCATGGAACTAACATTCCTCAGTGACGCGTAAGCTTACCTAAAGAATGTATTTGGTATATTTAAAATACTAGTATTATTTGCTACAGTCTGATATATGGGCTTGTGCTTCCCTGGAATTGACAAAGGTGATTTCTTTGTTGCACAGATATCCGTACCATATTTGTGACTGCGAGGGAATGTGTGTATTTTTATAATAGTAACGTGACTCTGAACCATACACCTAATCTGATGATAAGGGACATGTAACACTTAATTATACATCATTATTAACTTAGCGCTTGTCCCAGTTTGTAACACATACACATATAGAAGAAGGTAGAAGTGTACTAACGAAACCAAAGATTTTAAAACTCATTAGCTCTTCCATTTTTTTGATGACAATGGATATCATGGAGGGTGTAAGAGTAATCTATGAGTTTTGATTTGCACACTTATGCAAATAGAATTATAAGTTTAATTTTTGAACTGTAGCTATAGGTATGATTATTTGGGAAAGGAATTTTGACATACAACCTAACAAATCAACAACGTAAATAATCCATGAAGGTCACATTTTTATTTCGTGTTAAAGAATCCCATAAATGTCATCATACTAAATGTTGTTATCAAACTTTTTTATTGGTCTCGGGACACAGTAGCACCCAAGCGGATCAAATAATAAAATACCGTTACTTCTCAAGCGTCACTGTCGTGAGCAGTCACGGTCAAGAATCAGTAAAATAAACGTGATTAAATACATCATCATTCTGTTACTGGCATAACATTTGAAAAATAAGTTGTCCCTTTTATCCAGCAACTTAAGGTTGTATTAAATAGGAACAAACAAATACAAATGAAGTCCAGGCAACCTTGAGTATACTTAATCAAGAGTTAAAAGCAATACCTGTAAGCTGCTATCAAGCTATTAAAAGACAATGTGATTAAACATGGCAATGAGGTTTTACCAACTCGTTTTTTTGCCGCTAATCTGATAAAATTGGGAACTCTGAAACGATAACGGCATTTGATATTTAAATAACGTTCAAATATTGATTGATGAATTGATATGTAACATAGATTTACGTCCATGTTGAATGTTAATTTATGTAATACGCTAGTTCTTATACGCGACTCACTGTTACCCAGATAGACCCTGCACGTCACCTTGTTTGCAGATAGTTTTGTTGCGGATAGTATTCATATGTCTTATACTCGTAAGTCGTAGGAAGATGTAGTTGATGAAAGAAAAACATTATATGGCACAATATTCTCAATTACATTGAAGTTCAAGAACAAATACAATATGTATCCATGCACATACTTTACAATAAAGAAACAGAGACATACTGCGACTACGACTAATGAGTTTAGTTTGAAAGCCTTTACTGCAATGCACTGGGTTTTCCAACTTTTCGCAACTGATGCTCAAGTAAGAGTTTAAATGACTATACATAATACTAAAGCAAAATAAAGTACCTACTTATAATACATGTTAGAAACGCGAACTTCCACTAGTAGGTAAAGTAGGTACCTACATATATCTACGGTATTAAAAATCAAGTTGGAAAGCCTGAATATTTAGCTCTCTAAATTACTAGGACATTATAGTTTAAAGTCCTTTTTACCCGATTACGGCGAAGCCAAAAGGTAAAGTAATGGTTTTGGCAGTGTATGTATGTTTGCATCCACCGTTGCGCCTAAACTACTAAACCGATTTTAATTCATGACATAGGCTTTATAAGTCTTCATTAAAACTTTTTACGTTAAAGGGTTATAGTTTTTTGAACTTATTCTCGTTATTACAGGAGTATTTATAAAAAACAGGAAAAAATTGAGTTTATATCGTTTGATCTATTCAGGTAAAGTTCAAATCTAAATTGGAAATGTCGATGATTTACTGACATTTGACCCCGGGACCTTTCCAATCAACCATTCTAGACCTCCCGGGCGGATTACGGATTCATTTTCTACATAAATACAAATTAATATTTTTCAAGAAAGTCTAAATTTAGAAATATTCCAAGTAGTTTCCAAAGTCCTATTAGTTATTATACATACATTACATAGTGTTAATGGGCAATAAAATAGTCGATGAGAATAAATTGAGATAATAATCCAATTATATTTCGTTCGGGCGATTATCGTTACAATGATCTCTTGTTAGTTGATTATGTTATTTATAAAGAAGCAATTTTCAAGCCGTTTGCCCATAAGTGGTGAATTTATTCTCCTTTTAATAACCGGCTTATTTATATGAGAGTATATAAATTATAATCAGATTTCTTTACTTATGAGTAAATTACCTTGTTAGTAAGAACATAAAACGCAGTGTTCATTATGAGTATTGAGTATATTATATGTACTTGAGTTTATTTTTTTTAAATAAAATAGTTTCACTCAATAGAATCAAATACTAAAGTTTTATTTAACCTTTAAGTATGGACGTCATTTTTTTTTAACACTACTGTGGACGTGGAGTCTCACAGGCTCCTATATGCACACATGTTTTTTTTAGGGAATTTGATATAAGACCGCTTTAAGCCTGATTGGATATTAAAGTTATGGGATTTAGCTATAAGATACCGTGCTTAATAATCAACTTTTATATAAAGAATCTTCAATATTCTCTTCATTGTCAGACTGATCCGAACCTAACAACAACTCACTCACTTCTTGTTCAAAAGACGGATCTCTTGCACGAAAAGCTTTTTCGGGCCCTAAACAGAACTCGTAGCTTTATTGTTTTTTGTCAAATTGTATTACAAAATCTGAAATAAACGTTATCGCCTTTATAAAATATATCATAGGGCAACAATTAAAGTGTAGCCTAACAGGCTCCGGTCAATAGTTTTGATGGTCATTACTTACCTATCTACGTGATATTCATCGGAAAACGCAACCTACTCCCTCGTAGGTAGTTTTACAACTAAAGCAAAAGCTACTGTGCCGTTAACATAACTATCGATATTAAATACTACCAATAAATCAAGCTGGATATCTCTTGCAGCACAAATTTTAAAATTAAATTATCTATTACGTATTTATAAAGCCATGTTAGTAAGTATTGAATGTACATAAAATAATAGGTCTTTACCTATGAAATTGCCGTTTTGTATGCAATAAGTGAAAGTACTTATTTTTTCAAATTTTTTACCCACTAAAAAGTTGTCTAAATTTTGGAAAAAGTAATAGTCGGTAGGTGCAAGGTCTGGTGAGTATGGCGGATGAGGGAGAGCTTCCAACCCCAGCTCTTGCAGCTGCTTCACGACAACGCGCGACCCCATACTGCGCAACAGACAGTCTCCAAGCTGCAAGAGCTGGGGTTGGAAGCTCTCCCTCATCCGCCATACTCACCAGACCTTGCACCTACCGACTATTACTTTTTCCAAAATTTAGACAACTTTTTAGTGGGTAAAAAATTCAATTCCCGAGAGGCAGTACAAAATGCCTTTGAAGAGTTTGTTGCCTCCCGTGCAGCTGATTTTTACAAGAAGGGCATCAATAAACTGCCAATGCGTTGGCAAAGATGCGTCGATTGCATGGGTGATTACTTCGAATAACAGAAATAAAAAAGTTTGAAAAAGTAAGTACTTTCACTTATTGCATACAAAACGGCAATTTCATAGGTAAAGACCTATTAGTTAATGAAAAGTATGTATTAATTCTTTTTAGGTAAATTTCGCGTGAGGAGGAATGCGTAGAGGTGATGAATGAAGTATGGTTGCGTTTCGAGTCGACCCAGGTAAGCAACGTATGCCTACCTACGTATGCGATTTTTATATTTGACATCCTAAGAATTCAATGTAAAGAAATGTGTAAATCGGTTTTTATTCGCGATTAACTGTGAATACCATAAATAATAATGATATTTGTGAAATGTATGGAACCTTCCAAATTTTACATCTCAACCTACATTTATTGTCTGAGGTTTTATGCAGCGATTGTACCTGCCATTTATAGTTGGTTAACTTCTCACGACTATGAGGCCCCTTAACCTCACAATGTGGAGCAAAAAATATTATGCACGATGGGTGCTAGGTGAGCGGTGCGAAGGTGAGGGGCGGATCATGCGAACCGGTTTAGCTTGCGCCCGCGCAGGTAAACGACTCACGCTTGTTTTGGTTAGGGTTGCTACTGGATTATACACTTGTTTTATTTGTGTTGTTGTAAGATTGTTTGTCTTACATTCAACTACAGTTTAAGATGTGACAATGCATTGGAAGAATAGTACACTGTACGTTTTGGAAACATAATTTTATACAATTTTTGTTATTTTTTTGACAAAACTAAATTAAAATCTTTCAAATAATTTATAAACGTCTTTATAATTAATAGGGGGTGATTCTTTTATTTTAAAATAATAAGATTACGATACTCATAGGATTTTTATGTGAAATTAGTTTATAAAAACTTTGGAACTCAGAGCACTGTTCCATATAATTAACCTAAATTAATTAAGAAGTTTGACTGCTTGGTTTATATTTTAAACTTGAAAGGATTTCCTGTAATATATTCCTGTGTGTTTAAAATTAAAAAATCCTGTAATACTGATTAGTGGAACAACACAACTTATACTTGCACTAAGCCATTGCTTATTTTTGCACAGTGGCATCCCTATTTACTAAATTAAGTTATAAACGAACCAACGTAATCGAAACATAAGCTATGACTGCGAGTTTTTTATTATAATATGGTGCCTCATCATTCCTTTTGAATACATCTTAATAATAGTAACAATTAAGGGAGACGCGTGTCTGAAATCGCATTTAATTATATATTTTTAAATACTTGGTTACTTTTACCTGCTATGAATATTAGGTATGATTAGATGTCATTATTTTGGCAGATAAATTAAGATTAGAAGGGATAGAAATCGTATGACAAAACAAATTTCTTAATTAGCATATATTAAAATAAAATTGTGTCAATCAGTTTTATCGTGTCGGTAGTAGAGCCACGCTGATTTCAGCACAAACGGACGGCTCGACCGGGGCGGTACTACCCTCACACAGAAAATCAACGTAAAATGACAGCGATCATGCTGTCGTGTTTCGTTGGTGAGTGCGAGACCGGAGGCCCAATGATGCAGAAGCATCACTAGCCCGCCATGGTGTGGGTCACCATGCTGCTTTGTCTGCATTCGCAATGAGTATGACCACCACTCTTGGATTCTGCTTATGTTTTCCATCAGGCAGAGTAGAGTCATAGGGGAGGGGGAGTTAGAATCCGCAACTCTCAGTGCTGTAGGAGTCAGTTTGTTTGGATGCCAGTGAACTGGTCTCGCTGGTTTGCCATGGGTCTGACGGTATAACGATCTAAGGGTCTGGCGATGACTGCTGCAACTGATTAGTCGAAGTTTCCTTCATGAAGAAACTTAATTACATGATAAACGATTTCTATTTCATTTAAATCTTTACTAAATATTCTAGATCTTACTATATTTCAAACCAAAAAATGTATATCACATTCTTGAATGAAGGAACCTACAAGAATAAAAAGGCTACTAAAAACTCACGGTCATTCTTTTTACATGGCGGAGTAACAATGCTCTTTAACGTCGTTGAACGTTTTATTTGAGTTTTTAACCGACTTCCAAAAAGGAGGAGGTTCTATGTTCCACTGTATATATATATATATATATATATATATATTTTTGTATGTTACCCGATTACTCCGTCAGGTGTGGACCGATTTAAAAAAAAATCGAAATTCGAATTCGTATTCGAAAGGGTATGCTTCCGAGGTGGTCCCATTGTCAGCATATCAGGATCTGATGATGGGATCCCAGGGAAATCGAGGGAACTCTCATTTTTTATTAGCACATACTATGTTTTTCGTATATTTTCTGAAGTTACACCCGTATTTGCGTCTGGTAGTCATCATTTTATGATGATGAGCTGATGATGTAAGGTACAACTCCTTAACGGTTAGGAGTTGGAGGATAATTCTTTAAATTTCATACGTATCTAAAGACCTTCAGTCGTATACTTTCAAGTTATTTAGGTGAACTGATGATAGAAGGTTAAACTCTTCAACAGTTAGGAATTAGAGGATGATTTCAATTTTACACGTACGTTTAGACCTTCATTTGTATTCTTGATGATGAAATTTGATGAAATAGTTCAACTTACTACTTACCTACGATGGTTTGCACTAAAAACTGAAAAATAAAAACTTTTTATAAAAAATAAAACCGACTTCCAAAAAACATGCGTAAAATAAACTGGTTCTTCATAAATTGCCTATACCTAATTCTTTATTCATTTAAATAGTAGTATTATAATGTGTGCTAGGTACCTAAAATCTGTTTGAAGTCGGTGCTAAGCCAAAAAGAATACAAACGAACAATTACAAAAGTCTAAGCGATAGTCACTTGGCACCGACTTGAAACAGATTCTAGGTACCTAGCACACATTATAATACTACTATTTAAATGAATAAAGAATTAGGTATAGGCAATTTATGAAGAACCAGTTTATTTTACGCTTTGAAGTGTTTTATTGGCAGAGAGTTTTCGTTGGATGTTCTTTGGAAGTCGGTTTTTTTTTTTATAAAAAGTTTTTTTTCTCTTCTTTGCTTAACCTAAGTGAATGATAAAACATGATTCATGAATGAAAAACAATTTTAATCTTAGTGCCATCTCTGTATTGTAATGTTTAAATCAAAACTAAATGTGGCATATTCTAATAAACCGTTAGAAATTACAAGTAATGGGTATTATCCAATAATATTCAATAGGATACAACATGATAAACTTTCCGTGTAAGCGGACGTGAATTGAACGACTGTTTATTAAAGGTCGCGAGTTTGAATATGACTTTAATGACCGTTATTGGGTAAACCTAAAATTTGAAATGATAGACGTGTCAAAATAATTACTCTACTCACAAAAATATCAAATATTAAAACATTGGTTGATTACCTATGCAAAAAATAATTGCAGGCATGACATTGTTACAATCTTGCATCACTGGAGTCATCTTTACTTCTTAACTCATCATTTTAACTGTCATCTCCATTATGTACCATATCAACAGATAAATCAGCAGTATATCGATTTAAATGCTTACGTAAATCACCTCTAATTAGGTTACGAAGTGTTTATAGTTCAATATTAAAGGAAGCATATATTTTAGTTATGATAAATAATTTAAATAAATAAATAATTTAAACAAATATTTTAAATATTTAGACCGTAAATATATATAGAACCTATACTTAAATGAAAAACAATAATAAAACAGGACGACTTTTGTTCATACAAAGACATAACTTTGTTATACTTTCTCTATTTCATAAATCTCAACGATTCTCACATACTTAAGTATATCAGATAACTATAGCCTACCATTATTATTAACGCTACACAGCTCTAGAAGCGATTGAACTTCGCGTTACTAGGTCCGCTTGGCGTGTGGTCTCATCGTGGAGAGCGCGCAATCGTTCTGACAGCCCGGCCGCTGATCTTATCGTTATTTAATATAAACCTATTTACAACCAGCCTGTATTCGGGCAGTACCGCTATACACGGCTTTAGAATCTTATTGTACACGACTGTACATTGTAAAGCTTACATAATATCTGTGATTGTTACGATTGTAGGTTACGATAAGTACATAATGTGGCACACTTTAGTTTAGGTTGCTCAGTAATTCTGTGCCTAGGGAAACAGCCATGAGCCTTGAGGATCATTACTCTGAGCTTTGTGATATGTACCTACCTACCGTCGTAAATATTTTCAGTTATTTACCTATTTTTTGCATGAACATCTCATTGTTCCTAAATTACCACTACTAGTAATTTTGATTGGTAGATTTCGTCTCTAGGGTGGTTCATCGTTAGATATCGTTATCAATCCAAACTCGTATTATCGTCAATTAGCTTAGCGATCGAGCAGCGCTTTGTGTCTTTCAAAGTTTCCTGTTGAAATGCGGTAAGTTACCGTAAGATGACACCTAGATATATGTCATCTTATACCTAGATAGGTATGCTGAGAAAGTTAGACATTTTGGTGAGAACAGTCAAATAAATCTAATGCTGGTTTGACAGCTATACACAGTTGTTCTAAGTGAGGGCTAACTTGAAGTATACTTTTAATTTAAACAAAATAACATATATACAAACATTTTCTTTACATTAGAACAGATTTTAATGCATGTGGCATACATGCATTAAAATCTGTTCTAACAATCAACAATCAACAACAATAATCTGTACACTCTTTTTAGAATATGGAATCATATAATTAAATTATTAAATAAACTAGACTTTATAGACATACATGAATGGGGCACTAAGAACACCCAGACTCAGAATAACAAATAGTACATTGCACAAAGTATTGTCCAATGTGGGGTTTGAATCCACAACACATGGCGCAGTAGAAAGCGGCGTGGCGACCGCTTAAACCACTAGCCCAACCGTAATGATTGATGTGAGTTCAAGAGGTTTTATGTTCTACTAACTTCATCATTTGATGTGTAAAACCGGTGAAAATGTGTAAAAACAAAATTAAGTAAATTTGAAAACTTAAGTAAGAAAAGAAAAACAGACACATAAATGTCACTTACTTACTGACTGTGCCTGGCTCTACTTTGCTAGCTATACCACTACTTTATTTTAAATAAAATCTGAGTAAGCAATCTAGTAAAAGTTCCGTGAAAGCCATTCTGTCCGTCCTAGGTTTTATGTGGACTATCTCTATTTGTCATATACATACAGAGATAGTCCGGTAAAAAACTTTATAATTAGATTTTTGCTAGCAATTTAAATATAATAATAATAATAATAATAAGCCCCCTAAATTCCAACCATACGTCCGAGTCGAACACCTGACTCACGTGGGGGGCGGACACGTGATATTTTAATTACTGGCGCGGCAAACATGGCACTGGTAACCCATAAAATATGGAGACCCGTTCAAAAAAGAAACTGAGAGGACCGCTTCCCGGGGGCAATCGCCGGGGCACACCTGGAGCTGACGCTGGGTGTTTCAGCATGCGAACCGTCAGCGGTGAGGAGTTGAGCAGGCGGGCTCCCACCGGATCTTCCGAATCTATTACAGCCGACCAATATGACGAAACCGACAGACTTACAGACAGGACAATTAGCCCAATAGAACCATTCAGCCCAAGTACAATCTCTTATACGCCATCAACTGCAACATCACCTTCTGTCCATAGCAATAGAGATGAACACGATAATAATAGAATAATAACCCTAGCCGAGGATGTTTCGCAGGAGACACTTGTCACTCAATCTGCGACCACCAAAGCTGGCAAACCTAGAGTGCGTATGCAATGGAGCAAAGAAATAAATACTTTTATCATGCGCACATATTTGTATATCACTAAACTTGAGACTGATAGGACTATGTACTGTAAAAAACTACACGATCAATTTATTCTAAAATTTCCACACTTAAATGTATCAGCACAAAGAGTAGCCGACTAACACATACATTACTATGCAAAAAGCCGCTATATTAAACACTTGCCGTATTGTTCGAAAGTTTTTACAGGAAGACACAACATCACACATTACAGCCTCAGTCCCAAATCACTCAAATGAACTCCACTTGGCCTAGGCCCGTGGTTTTCATTATAATACCGAAATTTAAATTTCGAGAACAACAAATGCACAAATAATAATAATAAATATTTCGGACATCTAACACACAACGCCATCTAGTCCCAAGCTAAGCAGAGCTTGTGTTATGGGTACTAGACAACTGACAAATACATATATACTTTTTTTTTTGTAAATACATACATATTATACATAGAAAACACCCAAACTCCGAAACAAATATTTGTAGATCATACAAACATTTGGTCCGACCCGGGAATCGAACCCGAGACCTCATGATCAGCAGTCGCACACGACAACCGCGAGACCAACGAGGCAATTATATGATCAGTACTTGACTCACCATGCTCAAGTTCAGATTCATTTTTTAAGTAACTCTTAATAAATTTATCATAAACCGATTCTTAATATTATTAAAGTGTAAAACTGGCAGTTAATTTTTTTAAAATCTTATTTAGTGCAAAAGGGGAATAATAGTACCTATAACATATAGGTACATTGCGGCCTAAAAAAAAGAAAACAAAAACAGTATTCATGCGTAGGAAATGTATTTGTTAATCTCACATGGATTATATTTTCTTTAATACCACTTTGACAATAACTTGCACAAATAGAATAACCACAAACTACACAATTGTATAGTGTTAAGAATGAACGTATTGTATTTTGGCTCTTCTAAAATAGATTAATGTAATCCGGAGGTGCAGATGTTTTGTGGTGACGAGGAGGCAGTTGCTGAGCTCATAAACGTACTCATACATCAAAGAACGTGTGTCAATAATTTACAATGCACTCCGAACAGTTGTAAACCTGGTTAGACTGTTTGAAATAAACGGTAAGTAAAACGGGCTTTAAGATTTTATTGCATTCCACACACAGGCCTTTATGTGTCCGGACCAATAATACCTATAATCGTAAATTTACTAATCGGAACAGCTATTTACCTAATGTTCAAAATCTGTGTTCTCGGAGGATTTTCTGAAGTAACGCGTCACTGTGTACTTTTAGAATGTAATGTTTTGATACAGCTAAACAAACTTTTTTAACCCACTACGCTATTAACTAATTACGCTATTAAAAATTGAGGGTTTTTGTCAAAATAACCAATTAACCGAGTTATTATTGTCGTTTTACATCTGGATTGTTTTTTTTATATATGACCCTGCCAAAATGACTCTACTCTGCCTGATGGAAAGCATAAGCAGAATCCAAGAGGGGTAGTCACCATACTCATTGTGAATGCAGACAATGCAACAATGCAGCATGGTGACCCACACCATAGCGGCCTAGTGATGCTTCCGCATCATGGGGACTCCGGTCTCGCACTCACCAACGAAACACGACAGCACGAACGCTGTCATTGTCACGTCGATCTTCTGTGCGAGGGTAGTACCGCCCCGGTCGAGACGGCCCGTTCGTGCTGAAATCAGCGTGGCTCTACTATCTTTAGAACATGTTTTGATTTGATATTATTATGCACCTTCTTTCTTTGAGCCTTGTTCCCAAACTAGGTTGAGGTGGGCTGTAAGTCTACTACGAAACAGCTGAACTTCAATTCGTGAAGTGACTGTTACCGGTATGGTATGGTCCACAACCTTTTTATCGACTTATCCATGTTAGATATCAATCATCTTTACAATACCTGTGAGGAAATAAAATGTTAGCCAGTTCCAGCTACTCTATGGCATTACTTTTTTAACCAACTTCAAAAAAGGAGGTGTTTATCAATTGGACTGTACTTTTTTAACCGACTTCCAAAAGGAGGAGGTTCTCAATCTTCGGTTTTTTTTTTTTTTTTTTTTTTTTTTAATGTATGTACATTGATTACTCCGTCAATTGTGGACCGATTTTGAAAATTATTTTTGTATTCGAAAGGGTATGCTCCCCATGTGGTCCCATGGCCACCATATCAGGATCTGATGATGGGATCCCAAGGAAATTGAAGGAAACCCTCAAATTAACGTAAGCGCCTGCAATAAAGTTAAGGCAATTGTCTGCATGCTTTCATATTCTGTAAACACCATGTCCGAAATATTTATTTATTATTCTATACAGTATGTTGTATGTTACCTTTAGTCGTATTCCTTCAAGTTATTTAGGTGAAATGATGATGAGAGACTTGAGAAAGACTAAAAAGCGAAAAAAAAAACTTCGTTTAAAAAAACCGACTTCAAAAACTGAAAAGTATAAAATAACTTAATTTGTATGTGCTACCTATTCATAGGTTTGAAGTCGGTGCCGAGCCAAAATGTAATAGTAGGACTCGCCGCGCGTGACCTTGAGCGGGATAGCTGCTCTTCGCGTAGGACAAAACAACCGAAGCGTCGGTGACATCGTTGACGTTCGTCTCGAAATATAGCGAGTGTGGTACCTACTATTACATTTGGCTTGGCGCCGAATTCAAACCTATGAATAGGTAGCACATACAAATTAAGTTATTTTATACTTTTCAGTTTTTGAAGTCGGTTTTTTTAAACGAAGTTTTTATTTTATTTTATGTTTGTTACCTCATAACTTTCGAGTAGGTAAACCAATTTTGATGATTATTTTTTTATTTGAAAGCTGGTGCTTCCCGCGTGGTCCCATTTCAATATGGTCTAGATTGAAGTCGGTTTCTTTTTGTGCAAACAAATAGCTCTACATTGTTGTCTATTTTCAAATACGGCTATTTTTGTTGAAAGTTCTTGAAAAGTATAATAATTTAGCAGTATAGAGACTGATGCAAGGGTAGTGAAGTATATTACAATGCGTTATTAAATTTTCACGCCATACTATCACGTTTCATCTCTACGACGTGAATAATTTTAGTCGGCAACAATCCAGCTATTTAAAGTACTTTCAAGTATGTGCATTCTCGAAGCAATTATAACGTGACAAATTTAAAACGTTACATAAAAGAGACAGTTTAACGACTTTGTTTAAACCTTTTGTTGAGTCGTATTGTAGTGTAGGTTATAGCTTTGTTATCTTTATATTATCGTGTCGTATATCTGGTATATTCGAAGTAAAGTCTTGCCAATATCGTACAGTGTCGTGTAAGGATTTCCTAGCAGTGTTAAACGAGGTTTATTGAGCGTGTAGCGTCGTGCAAGCAACCGAGTCGAGCCTTGTGTAAATCGAACTGACAGACCTCTCTCAGATTGACTGACGCAGATTTAAATGCTCTAACCCATGTAAAATTGCGTATACCTACACCGTTTCTTACTTTAATTTAAAACTGTCATTGAGAACACATTTAGTGTCTGCTTTGATAGTTATTTTACGAGGCTGCACAATGCGTTTTTAGCGCTTTGAATTATTATCCATCGCATTTGCGAATATAGCGCATCGTGAACAGATGCACTCTGGTTTTATGAATTATCTGCAACATGTCAAGCAATATGGAGGAAGTGTTAGACAACAGAAATATTTCTATACTTGTGCACTAAAAGCATCATTATGATTAACTAATGAGAAGTGTAAAAAGATTAGGCTACGTATAAAAATGAGGATGAAAATGGAATTGTTTTTATAAACATATATTTTTTCTGATGTTTATTTACTTAATACATCATGCTATTGGTGCATTGGCGGACTTAATGCCTGAGGCATTTTCTACCTGTCAATCATTGGGCGAAGCATGTTAACGAACTCTTATGTTTTTAATTTCATTTTTAAATCATAAGCATCTTATTTATGTAGCTGCAAAGAGACGCTTTGACTGGATAGAGACAGAACGGCTATATAATCTTTACATTTATTACATGACACCTACGTTTCGTCGGTTAATATCAGAACCTACCAGGATGTTGGTTGTAGCGAAAATTAACTAACAAATGGTATGGTTTTAACCGCAAAAGAGTGGTTTATATATTTATAGCACATGATAAGATTAAGTTGCATGCAGTGTTTTTCTGTTAGTAATTGCTACACTAGACTAAGATACCTTTAAAACCGTTTTTTAAACTTGGTGTAAACAATTATTAGTGAGCAAATAAAGAAAATAAAATAAAAAATTACTTCTAAGTATAATTTGCCAATAATAATTTGCCTGTAATGTTGGCAGTAGAAGCTATAATTTCTTTTTTGTGAAAATGTAACGAAAATCCATCCGTGTCCTTCAAAGTTTATATTATATAAATCGGTTTATTAGTTTTTGCTTGCAAGAGTAACAAACATCCATACATTCCCACAAACTTTCGTATTTATAAAATTAGAAGGATTTAGAATATCACAGCATATTTTTGTCTTCTGTGTATGGGAATCGAACCCTGATTGGTCAGTCGAAGGGTTAGTGATCCTGACTGCTTAGTCAAACAATATTTGATATTGTCTGTGTGTTTTTAAATACACATTCATATCTACTGTGTCGTTGTTCAAAAAGCATACCCTTAAATTCGACACCCACAGCCTCCACAGGCCACTGCATAGTTTTACTTATGAATATGGCATGGCAGCAGCAGATGTCAGTATATTTAAAGGGTCATTAATAAAATAAGTGGCACACGAATGAGGAATAAATTTGCATATAATGCGTAATTAATACAAACTGTATTCTGTATATAGTCTAGGAACGAAGTACAAAAGACTGATGATACACAAAAATAGTAAATATAGTGCCAAATAAGGTACCTAGTAATATAGTGAAGGTAAATAATATATGAATGAAAGTCTCGAGGTTACACGATTATGCCTTGGACGTTTGAAGTTTTAGAACTCATCTAAATTGTATGACGGCAAGTGGCGTAAAACTTTACGGAAGGAGATATTGCCATCTCGAAGCTATGAGCTGACACAATAAATTTCATGCTTTATTTAAACTATTAAAGCTAACACATTTTACTTTTATGGCTAATAGAAATATCGACGGGCATAATCTATAAATCGCTTCTGTGTTTATAGTTAAGGTATTACAAAACTACTGTGTTGAGAGACTACTATTAAATTCAGCCATTAAAAATTGATGACTGCCTTTAGAGATCAAAAAACCAATCACTGAGTTGGATTTAAAGTGAATTATGATGATTAGAAATTATGTCTCTTTTAACAACAGAAGTAATAAAATGGAGATACTGGGAAATCAATATTAATAAACAAAAGTAATGTTACTGAACAGTAAAAGAACAAATAAATTAAGCTTATACATCTTAAATTATGTTTATGGGAAGATTCTATTTTTTCTAACGGAAGATTCTACGTTAAAGAATGATACATACTGTAATACGATCGATTAAGTGCGAAAAGTCAGAAATGCTAGAGGGTTAAGATAAATTTAAGTTTCATATTTATATTTTAGATTACAACAAATAGAAATATTGGTATAAATATTTATTTTATTATATTGTTGAATGAGGATTCTTACAAATTCCAATACTATCTAGTATTGGAATTTCAACGACAATGAAATATAGACCTCTAGATTTTTTTATTTATAGTCTCGAATGTTCTCGAGTTCTGTTCAATAGTTGTTTTAATTTAACATTATATATAAGTATTGATGTCTGAGGTTCCTTACCTTATATGTTTTCATTCTGTAATTGTATACTTCTTTTACCAACAGTTACCTTACAAAACAATTTGAAATCACTAGAAGGAACTTTTTGTTACTTTGAAGTTGAATCGTTATTCGTTGGAGTTCATTTAAGTTGTATGGACTTCCTTTTATAAATGCACTTGGTTGTAAAACAAAAGATAGAAATACTTTTCGTGATACTGATATTAAAATTATATAGTCTTACTTTTTTTAAAGTGTTTATGTAGGCTAATGCAATTACGATAATCTTTAAGAAGCTTATCTTAATGTTTATGGTTTTAGCTATTTCATAACAGATTATCTTAGATAACGTTACATTTTATTTTTCAAATTCAATGTGTGATTTAAACACCTACGCATGAGACATATTATACGCCTAGATGTTAATACCAAAAACATTGAAATAAAAACCACATCGATTGTGTAACATAGAGATATCTATCAATGTTACAAATTACAAAGCTAATGTATTTACTTTCACTTTATTATTGAGCCTAATGGAAACGACATCGTTTATTTACAAAGACGGGTGACTATTGAGTGTGGTATTCAAATATTGGGTTCGCTGTCTAACAGATAAGGCGGGTAACATGACACTTTACCGGTATTCGACGGTTGAAGTCCGTGAAACGGACGGTGGACTTGCGACTAGTGTTGCCAGCTCTCGTTTACTTTCGGGACAGAAAAGTAAATGTACTTTTAGTAAATGGGTACCGTGGCTCTATCCGTCGAAAGCACATACACACTGCTACCTATAGTCCTTAAAATATAGCCTGATCTATGTTATAGTTGTCACTAGGGTCATTTCAGAACTTACGAGGTAGGTACATTGCATTTCATCTATATACATAAAAATGAATCGCCGAAATGTATGTACGCGCATAAGTTCCGATCGGCTACACTAAATTAATCAATTATTTTTTTATGTGTTCGTTATTGTTAGGACAAGGTTTATGATGACAAGAAAACATTACAAGATAACGGAAAAAGTCTTTTTTTTGTTCGCGACTGTACACTGCCTGTGGGAAGCTGAGAACAGATATGTAAATATGGCGGTACGAAGTTCGCTGGGTCAGCTAGTTTGTAATAAAATTACCTATATTTTCATTCTTTATATGTCATAAAGAATGAAAATATAGGTGATACAAAATGAAATCGCTACTTGAAAGTTACTTCGTTAATTTCGTAGCCATCTTCAACAGAGTTTAAGCTATATTACTTTTACACAATTAATTTACAGGTCTTAAACCTGTAAATTAATTGTAAGCATCGATCACATGTATTAAAAAATTTAGAACTTTCATATACTTCTATTAACATTCATGGTATTGATCCTACTGTGAATACTAAATATGTAGTTGTAATTAAATTCTGTCTGTCTGGTGTATATTTCTAGTAAACTAATTTATTTATATCATTTTTCTTTTTGAAAACGAGGCCTATGTCTAGCAGTGGAATATTGAAAGCTGTTGATGATGATGATACTAATATAACTGTTTTAGTATTCAAGTTTTAATGTAAAACTGTTACAACCTTAATACTCAAATGCTTTCTGGCTATTTTTTTTTTTTGTATGATTATACGTCATTGACGGTATAAATTGAAATCTAGTTTAATGAATGTTCTTGACCCAGTAACTAGTGCACCAAATGAGTCGTTTCATTGCCCAAGGGCGAAATTTGTTCGGAGGTAATAACTGCAGTTCAGTTTAGATTTACCCAAAAGATGTTGTAGATCTCTTTCTAGTCAACTTGTCGGCTGCATCATTCTTAAATTAATCATAGTTTTTATTATATATCTGTAATAGCATACGTTAAGACGTAGATTGCAAATAGTGAAGACTAACTGAGTATAGTAGGATAAAAACCTATCGCTGTGATATTAGTCATACAATTGATAGACGACAATGACCTTGAAATTCATATTAGTAAACAGAAGTACCTAAATTTCCAACTAATATATGGTAACACTACTGGAAACTCCATGATCTCCCACAATCCGTTCCAAACACCGCACTAACAGAAATGCTTTTATTACTAAGATATTCAATAGACACTATCTGTTACCGTCAATGCTAACATTTTGAATAGCTGAGTCGGGACTTATCTAAATCGCTTTACATGTAAGTAAGCAGTGTTTGTGGCTGGTAAACTGGGGTTGCTTATCTTCAAGTTATAGCATTCCTGATACAATTCGGTTATCGGATTGAGTTTAGTGCGGGATTTTATAACTTACTACTATCCTACTATAATAATTTAATACGTGGATTTATGACTGTGTTAAATTTAGGGTTATGGAGTTGCTAAAGTTATAATAAATTGGGATGCTTTTCAAAAAAACCTTTTCAATGTTATTATTTTTAAAGTGGAGCACAGTATTTTCTTTTATGGAATAGGTGCCACACTAGCAGACGTATCACCTGGTGGTAAGCAACTACCACCGACCATGGACACCCGCAACATCAGAGGCGTCACAAGGTGCGTTGCCGGCCTTTAGGTAACGGGGAGGAGGGTGGGGGGAGTGGTTGATGCCCATAGGCCTTCAGTATACTTACTCACTCGGTGAAACACAGCGCAAGCGCTATTTCACACCAGTTTTCTATGAGGCCGTGGTTTCACTCCGGTCGAGCCAGCCCATTCAGGCCGAAGCGTGGCTCTTCCTAGTTATGTTCTGGATATTATAATATAAGTAGAGTCATAAGGACTTTCGTTGTCGTCTTTAATCATGATGATCTTCAATCATCATAAAAATACTGAAGGGATTTATATGAAACTTTATAGTTATATGGCTCATACATAAAAATTACACAGACTACTTTTATAGGTCTTGAAAGTTTAAAGTAGTAACAAAGTGTTTGAATTGTTTAGTGTTGAATGATTCTCATTATTTCATCCACGGTCAGGCCATCGCTGAACATGAATCTGTCCACAACCACCCTCTAGATTGGTCTAACATTTTTTTTATGTCGACAAATGGATTCGCAGCCCATAGAACTAATAACTGAGAACCATTACTTGTAGGTAACTTATCAGAATGTACATTGTACAGTTAGCGGAAAAAGTTGAAATATCGCTTAAGGTTTACTTTGGGTTTTTATCCTCAATTACATTTCTTAAAAAAATGTTCTTAGATTGTGAGAGCCTTGTGACAAATTATAACTGTACTGTGGCATACAGCTCTACCATAATTCGTTTGTGTTCATCCAATCTGTTTATCTGATATCTTATACCTCGTTATTCATTGTCTCATACTCATAAATCTTTATACAATATCGTATCATTATTTTCAAACCATAAAATCCATTGCTACTTACCTATCTTTATACAGACATATATCGATTTAGGTGATTTTGAATGAAGGTCGTTTAATGAACTAAGTATCTACATATGGATACTAGGGATGTTGCGGATGGGATTTTGACACGTGTACTTACTAGAAAAACCTTTTTGCGGTTTGAGATAAAGTTTCGGATATGAAATTATTAGTAGAAAAGATATCCCTTCATGTAGATATGGATATAACTTGTCCTAACGTCTGTTATGTATTAACTAGCTTTAGCCCGCGGGTCCACCGCGGAAAAGAGTACCTATTCCTGAGAATCAAAGTATCTCTAAGCCAAATTTCAATAAACCAATGCAGCGGTTTAGCCGTGAAAGCTAATTAGACAGACGGACCGACAGACGTTCAGAGTTACTTTCGAATTTATAATATTAGTATGTATGAACTGACAACATCTATCAATTGCCAAAGAAGAGATTGCACTTCGAGCGATAAGGCCGCCAATTGTACTGACCTAGCATTAAGTCATATAATTAGTTATCTGGTATAAAATAAAGCGATTATTATTATTACTATAAAACACCAAATCTGATATAGATTTAGGTAATTATTAATACAAAAATGCTGAGTTCGATACGTTTATTGTGGTGACATTTTCATAATATGACCACTAATTGCCAAATTAATGGAAGTGTTAAATAACTCGGATAATAGGTATAGGTTATCTCGACGAAAACAGACCTCTCTAAATATACCGTTTTAGTTTTGGAGATAACGTCAACTGCTAGTAATCGAGGCTACCGAAATATTTCACACCGTTTTAGGGAGATATATTAGAAATATATTTTCGATTGAAACTGTTTTGTTTTTAGTAAAATTTATTAGTTTATCTGTCTCTCTCGTCTATTAGTAATTGCTTTTAGAATTGAGAATATTAAAGAAAGTGTTGATGGCTGTGATGTGTGTGTTTCTCAATCTAAGAAACAAACTAATCTACATGCATAAAATCTCATACTCTGATAATGGAGAAATAAAGTTTTTTATAAGAACCGACTTTATTACTTTATATTATTTATTAATAATGTCGGTTATTTATGTCAATTTTATGAGTAATTTTTTAACATTTATAATTAAACAAGCTATGATATAAAACAAAGAATTTATTTCAAATTCCTAAAGTCGTTGTATAAAACTGTATTAAAACTTGTACAGCTTATCAATGTTGCAAAAAGAAAATTCTTGATTTTTTACTTTAGTAACACGACTAACTAGACTTTATTTTTAGTCTTAATACTATTAGATCACAATGGAAATTTAAATTGTATCTTATTAACGAATAATCATACATTTATACTTCTACTTTTAGTAGTAGTAGATACGTAGAAAGAATAGAGGAAAAGTAGAAATAAAATATTTAGATATTTTCTTATAACCGTTCTTATCCACATGTCTTAATAAAGTGATATCGCAACTATCTTCAGAAAGATATAGCAAATAGTTTGCTAAATTAAATTACGTTGAGATAATAGGATCTTCCAAATAACAATGTGACATTATTGCGTTCCAGTTAATTTGATGACTTCAAAAAAGTATCAACCAACTAAAAGAAATTGAAGTGGGTAAGGGTTTAACTTATTTATCGTTCAATTATGTAAGTGATGTTCCGCATTCCCAGAGTGTCGGTGGCGGGTGAAAATTAAATGGCCCGGCTTCCGTGCCACAAATATAGACATCAGTTCCGACGCATATTCCGTTCTCGCCAGTTTACTATACGCATATTTCACAATTTCCCCCAAACGAATTAAATTTCGATATGCGTAAAAGCGGCTTGAACAATAAATTTACAATTTGTTATTAACTATTGCTGAAACAGTGTCCCTGAAATGCCCTGTATGAACTCTCTTGCCAATTTAATATGACAATTCTGTTGTTTTGGATATCTTTTTTACCTATGTTAGTAAAGAGAGAGGGAGAGCCACGCTTCGGCATGAATGGGCCGGCTCGACCGGAGTGATACCACGGCCTCACAGAAAACTGGTGTGAAATAGTGCTTGCGCTGTGATTCACCGAGTGAGTAAGGATACCGGAGGCCCATACCCTAACCTCCCCACATCTCTTTCCCCATCCGCCAATGTTGGCAACGCACTTGTGACGCCTCTGGTGTTGCGAGTGTCCGTGGCCGGCGGTAATCGCTTACCATCAGGTGATACGTCTGCTCGGTTGCCACTTATACAATAGAGCTCAGACATGTAATGTATGTAGTCTTTTTCTATTCTTATACAGAACAATCAGATAGATGGAACGACTGAAGATAATTCATTCTTAATAAGTAATTGATTTTGTAAGCCATGTTAAACGGCGTAAAATGGAAGTTTTACCTGCTTAATATGATTTTCTAAACCTAAAAGGAATAGTTTTCTTGGCTTAAAATAAAAGTACAACTTCTGCTTGATAACAAATATGTTTATAACGTAACACTTATTCTTATTTCGTTTTAAATCTCAATTTTCGGTAGCTACTAAGTTTTTCCACTAAAATAAAGTACACGAAGATTGTTTTATAATATGCGTAAAAGCAACACAAACAATAAATTGGCAATTATTTTGAATTTTTTGTGCAATTCATAACCGCCGGGTTGTGTTTATGGGAACGCTTAGTTGAGTGGAATGATTGTGTAAAACTGTTGGACGGGCTCCAACAACCGGGTGCACCGCGCGAGAAACAAACGCCACAAATAAAGTCAAATAAGTGAACCTAGCAGAATGGTTGTGAGCTGCAATTGCACCCGGTTCGAGTGTTTTATTGAACCGTGATGAAATACCGATATGAATCATACGCGTACTCGATAGATTCTATTGAAACATAACCTATTAATGTACATTCGTTACAAGTTTGTAGCTAGATGCTATACGCTTTCAAGTTCTATTTCTCTATAACATTAAATAGGTTGTAACCTATCGTTGTATTGCATTAACCTGTTATATGTATACTAGCTGTAGCTAGTATACATATAACAGGTTAATGCGATGATAGTGATGTCTTTATAAAGCTTGATTTTAAAATAACTTCTACCTGTTGACGTCAAGTTCGGTTAGTAATAAAAATGCATGCAATATCTTACATAATTGGTTAAAACAGAAAAAATGTTAATTTTATGAGGCTTTGGATAACTGAGAGATTTTAAGCAAACTAAAGTTTTTGATAAAGCAAATTTTTCACAAATATTGTAAACAAACTCTTACTTCACTACGTCGCAATCATTATTATGAATATCTTATATTTTTTCTCAGTAACTGGACATGACACAAGTTCGAAGAACACTGTCTCGAAGTTATTTCTGTTTCGCGATCCTTTCTTCCGAGAACTGGTTTGTGTATGTAAGTTCGTGTTCAATGTGCCATTCCGCATCGGGTTTTGTTACTTGTTCGCAAAACGATAGGGGTAATCTAACGGAAATGATAGAGAGTCGACGACAGTGGCTTTTAGATAACCCGTCACATTGGCTTTGTCGTTTGTTTGTCAGTGCCTAGAATAACTAATAGATGTATCCAATTAGTTCAGCACATTGTAAATACTTTAGGTAGTAGTTACATGAGAGTTTCATCGT
The DNA here is from genome assembly GCA_949125395.1 of Diaphora mendica. Classification (NCBI taxonomy): domain Eukaryota; kingdom Metazoa; phylum Arthropoda; class Insecta; order Lepidoptera; family Erebidae; genus Diaphora; species Diaphora mendica. The sequence continues at coordinate 32,572,457 of OX421310.1, read as the reverse complement.
GTCAGTACATGCAATGTTACTGTCATCTGTCTATTAAGGATGAATTGTCTGGAATTTCAAATATGATAGTTTTATAATTGGCATCAATTGTTTCGCTCGTTTGATGGTTATTAATAGTTTTATCACGCGATGGTAACTGTAACCAATGACACAATATACTAAATAGACCGACCCTCCCCTGGCCCAAACTGTACACCGATAAAAGCTAGAAAAAATCACTTAAATCTAGATGGCGCGCAAAAATAAGGTACTAAAAATAGTTTAACAAACTCTATCACTATTTTATTGATATGCTTCACTTATAGTAATTATTTTATTATTTTTCGAATATAAATCTTTCTTTCTAATGCTTGTTTAAAAAAAATATTTTTCAATTGCGTAACTATAAGTTATCACCTATTTTTAGGAGATGTCGTTGCAATCGATTTAAATAAACTTAAATATATTGTGACCTATTTACTACGCTAGATGTCACATTTATAAGTTATTGATATGACATATAGAATATTATATGCTGGATGCGCGATGATAGCGCCACCAAGTGCCTACAATTACGTCGGACTTTGATATGTCAAATGGTTAGTTGTCTTACGTAGAGTAAGTAAACAAACAAATTATTTCAACGAAACATCGTAAAGGGGCGTCCATTAATTACGTGAGGCATTTTTGAGAATTTTTTGACCTCCCCTCCCGCCTTGGTGAGATATCGTAAGATTTTCCTCAACTCCCTCCACCGTCCCCAAATCTCACGCGAGATTCTTCAAATTTATGTTTTGGCTGTAAACGTGTTGGATTATTGAACTTGTTCTATTACTTCTATTGAAGACTAGCAAAGCAAAATCGAATGCTACTTCGCTGCTCTGCGGAGTTCGGACGAATACGACAAACACTATTGTGTCAGATTTGGCCATATTTTTTAGGAAATAATTTTTCACGCAATTTTACACAATAATTACGTGATATTTGCCAAGACCCCCCCTAAGTGAGATTTGAAAAGATTTAGCTCAATCCCCCCCCCCCCCCCCAAAACACCTTACGTAATTAATGGAAGCCCCCTAATATAAATATATTCTATTCGATGATGTAAATCTATGGTGCAGATAATAATGTTGAGCGATTTTATTTCCTGTCTGATATGGCATGGCATAATCAATACATTTTAGATCATTATATGTCATTTTAATATAAAGTAAATGATTGAACTGCAAAGTATAATCTTTATTTTGGAACGAATTTCCTTATCGCGCGTTGCGAAAGGGGGCTAGACGGAAAAAAATGTAACGACACTTTTCGTGCCAAAAGTTGTAACGACACTTTTAACATTGAATTGACGTCATAGTGCTGGATACTCAACGTTAAATATAACAAAGTGATTGCCAACGTCCATACCATGTTGAATACACCGGTTCTCGTCCGATCATCGAAGTTAAGCAACATCAGGTGTGGTTAGTACTTGGATAGGTGACCGCCTGGAAATACCACGTGATGTTGGGTTTTTGCATTTATTTACAGAAAATATATTGTTTTATAGTATATTTTGTAAAGCTTGATTATTTCTAAAATAATTTGAGTATTTTATGCGCATTTTTATTAGTAGTAGCATAACAAATATAATATATAAACTTCGTTCCATCCGGGTGTTCCTTGACACCTCTCAAGTTTTTATCATACATATTTTAATTTGTACAACAGGTAATATGAAAATCACATTAAATCAGTCAGGAGATTAACAAATAAATATTATTTTCATATACATACACTTTAAACAGTTTTCTAACAATTTTTTTATCCTATTATTTAAATTACGGCATAAACCAAAATTTGATGACAGCATTTTAAAATCTAAAGAGTTCAGAAGAGGTTTCTAGAGAATTGGCATTGATGCAGCTACGAAAATAAAGGTTAAGAATTGGACAGAAGACGAAAATAAATACAGCTTGTCATTATTTTACAAATCTAAAGTGTATTTTTTTCTAAGGCGGCAAGGTGTAGTACTTGCCGCTCCAACCACAATCCGAAACTCCGAAAGTGGCTAGCAAAATTCGATTGTTTTGCCCTGATCTATTTAAAAAAAGAATAACAGAAACATTACTTACAACAGAATTACAACTCTTTTAAAAGCTACTATAAATAAACTATTTGATAATAAGTGGGCTTTTGCTAAACGCTGTGTTTTGCGGTCGGGCTACGAAAAACCAAAATACATGCACGAAATCAGGGATATCTAGTAACTTTCCCTTTTTCTTTTGTAACGTTTTGTAAAATTATTTGCGTTTTTTGATGTGCCACATTTAATTAAAAGTATTCAAAATCATTTTTTAAACAATAACTTTCTTAACGGCAATGAGCAAATTTCGTTTCAAGATGTTACCAAACCATACGAAATAGAAAAAACTTAAAATTTGAGTCGATCACTTACAAAATTGACAGATCGGCACATTGAACAGTAATAAAAAAAAATGGGATGCCATAGAAACACGCATTGTTTAAAAAAGTAACACATGCATTAAATGCGATAAAGAAGGGCAAAAATTCTTTGAAAAATTACACAAAAATTGAATCAGGATGTAATAGAAAATTTGTTTGCGCAATTTCGGCAAAAGGGTGGCTGAAACAAAAATCCAACAGCAAAATTGCTAAGTACCATATTTAGGAGTAATTTAGTTAATTCCTTAAAGAGTCCCAAGAACAAAAAACTGTGAGGATGAAGATGGTGATTTTATCCAGTTGGCCGTTGGAGAAAGCAAATAATTTTCTCCAAAACCATCATTATCATCAAAACACGCAGTAAACAATGAGAAACAACGCACTCATCAACGGCAACTTATTTATTTATTATTTACCGCTGCCCATGGATACCCACAACACCAGAGGTGTCACAAGGCTTTTAAGGAGAATTATGCTCTTTTCTTGAAGATTGATTGAAGGTCGTATTGTTCCGGGAATACCGCAGTCGACAGTTAATTCCACAGTTTTGTTGTGTAGGGCAGAAATTTTCTCGAAAAGCGCACAGTTGACACCTAAATGATGAGGATGAAACTGCAGTCGCGTAGGATGATGGCGGAAAAAGGAGGCAGGGGTCAATTCAATCAATTGCTCGGAGTACTCCCCATTGTAAATACGATAGCAGATGCGTATTGAAGCCACGTCTCTACACAGCGCGTGCAGCGCCAGAGATTCCAGCCGAATTGAAACTTCTTGACAATTGACGATTCGATTCGATTGTATATTAGTATTTCAATCATAGACGAATTGAATTTTGCGTGAAATAAGAAATAGGTACATTTTGTATACCCAGAACAATAAAATTACTTGAAGAACTTGATGAACTTGTAAGTGTTGGTTTGCAGATGTTTATCTTTGTGCAAAAAATAAAGCTGGCAGGTGGCTTAGAAACTTCAATCAACACATGTAAACAATGAAGGCCTTGCAAATAGTAAGTAAATTTGTAAGTAGTTTGCCCGAAAGCTTTTGCCGAATTCAGGTAAACTGATTGTTGCGACAAGATGGAACGCAGAATTCTCCGGTTAATAACACTTTACGGTACCCGGTGTAGACGGTAGCACTGACCGCCTAGTGTAGGGTGCGCCATAGGCACCCTTAGAGAGTGTTGTTGGTTTGAGCCACACGCGTTTATCACATAATGTCTACGGAGGCAGAATGCGCGTTGGCAGGAATATCCATGTGAGATTCGTTCCGCGTAACGCAGGTTCTTTCCGGTCACAATTGCTTCGGAAATACCTGCACGCGGTTACTAGAAGTGAGTTGAATCCTGCCTGTCCAGTCTATTGAGCCGATTCCCTGTGCCATTACTTGAGCATCGCAGCGTTGGATATAGAATGCAGTTATGGGAGAATATCTCTCGCTGCCAACCATGTTATGCTCCATAGTAGATAGCAACAGACTTTTATCTTCTGCGAAGATGACATTGCACAGAAAGATGTGGCGGGAAGGACCAAGGATGAAAATTTTTACTTGAACCTAATTTGCCGCCAGCCGCTGAAACGGTCGCAGCAGTGCATTCTAGCAACTCATGCCACCTTCAGTGGTAATTAAGAAAATTTTTAGTTAAAATTACTAATTTAAATTGTAATATTTAACTGCTATTGAGATGTCTTATAAACAGATATTTACAAAGATGTATTTTAACAAGCATATAGAATTTCTCAAACAGTACTATTAATACATTATTTCTTCTTGTTAAACTGCCAAGACTTATTTTTAACAGACTTCAAAAAAAGGAGGAGGTTTCTCAATTCGACCGTATTTTTTTTTTTTTTATGTGTGTTCGGGGATAACTTCGTCGTTTATGAACCGATTTTGATTATTCTTTTTTTAATGGAAATGAGATATCCCAACAGTGGTACCATGATAAGGACACTAAGATCTGATGATGGCATCCAAGAGAAATCGAGTCGAACCTTGAAGTCGGTTTTTATTTTTATTTTGTTAAAATTTTTCTCCATTTCTATTACAGTAATGTAGTTTTTTTAAATCGTTTAATTTGCCGCCCCTTAAAAGAAGCCGCCCTAGGCTTCAGCCTACTGAGCTTTCATCACTGAATAATATAACATATATAATATATGGATATTTTTCAACAAATTTTGATTATTATAACACAATTAAGTAGCTAGACCTACAAACAAAGTTTTATGTGAAAATTTAAAAAGTTTCATACAAAAATTAATAAAAAAAATATTCATGTACCGTATTTACTGAGAAGCATTTATTCAGAAGCTGTTTATTTGAAATTATAAACAGACATTTCAATTTTATTTATTTGTGTATACTCGTAGATGGCTCTTGGACGATTTAAAAAAATATCACATAAATTACTAATGTAATTATGTGGAAAACGACATCTAGTGGGACATTTTGCATTAATACAAAAAAAAAAAACTTGACAGTTTACTCTCGGATTCGTATCGGAGTAGAAGCTCAGAAAATATCTTTGAAATTTACAATTTGATACACTTAGTGACATCTAGTGAACATTAAGCTTATTATACATCCGCGTACAACTCTAAGTTTAGGCGGTGTAAGTCTATAGTTATATTTCGTCAGTGCTGTAACATTAATTTAAAGACGTTGAACTTTGGAAAAAAGAAGGTTTACTAGACACAATAGACCATTATTGAGTGTTGACTTGCTTACACGAGACTCAATTTTAGACACGGTAATAAATTCTGTTAATTTTCAGTAAATTTACTATTAAGAACTAAGTTTAAGAAGACCATGCCATATTTTTTACAAAAAAAACCGGTCAAGTGCATGTCAGGTCACGCATAGAATAGTGTTCCCTAGTCGCCCATGATGGCACGTGCATTTCTAAGGCAGGGTTGGTATTTATTACTATGAGAATGTTTCGTTTAGCTTTTAGAGCCCCTTTTAAAGACCCCTTTTTGGTTTTCTCATGGATGTCATTGTCAGAAATGGGACCACACGATGCACCAGCTTTCAAATAAAAAATGAAAATCGGTTCACCCAGTCGAAAGTTATGAGGTAACAAACATTAAAAACAGTCGAATTGATAACCTCCTCCTTTTTTTTGAAGTCGGTTAAAAATAACCCACCACTTCCTAATTCCACAAACGACAAGACACAAAAAAAATATTTGCGCTACCACGGTGTTGGACATAAGAAACTCGCTTAAAAATGATTATACAGAACAGTGTTGTGACATGTATGATTCGTAGTAGTCACAGTCCCAAACTCCTGGCACCGCTCCAGTCGTTTCAATTTTAACCCGCGGGATGCTCACTGTAAACATCCCTAAATGATAAACGCATAATTTAACGCCCCAACGAAACACGAAAAATTGTGCATCCATTTATTTTCTCGATCATAGGAGCGTGAAGACGTTCATATTTGAAATTTATGAGGTCACGCTCTGCCATAATAGTAACAATATGTTATATTTGATATATTTTAAACTATCTCCCACTTTGAATATACCCTTTTTATATACTTAGAAATGGATTATTAACGCTGTTTGGAACGTGAAAGCTTGATTACTGCAGCAATAAAAACAGATAACAGCAGTTATATTGCTTGCCTTTATGAAGTTTTTTATAAGTAGTTAAAAGTTTATTAATCCTTAGAAAGATGTAAAGATTTTTAAGATTATTAAGGGAGTTGAATGTGGAAATATTTTATTACATTGTAGCGGTTTAATTAGGCAGTCGGTATACGTCTGGGTTTAGCCCTAAATTGCTGTTATAAATAATTTAATTCTCATTTTGTTAGAACTCTCCACTGTAAATAAGATATTTCAAATTAGTGGTCAGTTAGATTTCTTAACTAAGAGTTATTGAGGATGGGTCATGCCCAATGCCTGATGTTGAAATGAAACAACATAGATCAATTAATGAACATCTTAACGTTCATTAATATATTCTATTCCCGATTCTTTTACTTTTTATTAATGAAGTAATTAGCTGTTTTAAATATGAATATACTACGCTAAAGGTTTTATGACTATTTTTTTTCTCTTTTTTTTTTTATTGAACGTACAAAATCATGTTTTAAATGCAGCGTATAAAAGTAACATTTCCAAAAACAGCTTTCCTTTTCGTCGAGATATTGATGAACTATATTTGTAACATTTTTTTTTTCATGAGTTATTAGTTAGCAGATAGAGCCTGTTCACATAGTTGTTGAGCTTGATAATTTTATGAAGAGTTCTATTTGCTAGGAGAAGCAGTTGTAAGCCTCGCGCGGTTCCCGCTGGCCGAATGCCGATACCATCACAGCCTTCGTCGCAGACCCACATAAATCTAGCTTTGATACATTTTGGTAAGGAGCCAAGTGTGGTGCACTCCTACCTCCCACTATCCGCACGACCTATGCATCGCGAAATAACATTTGCTTTTATTTGAACCGCACCTCACTTCTGATTATAAAGTTGGAACAAGGTAAAATAGTTTTTTCGGTGTACAGAAAGAACTGTAATAGAAAATGGTGTATCCATTTAGAACCGACGAACGGTCTGGAACTTAAAAGCTCACTTAACAAAAAGGTTTTGTCTAGAAGGTTTTGTAATTTTATTAACTGACTGCGAAAAAGAAGGAGGTTCTATGTTTCACTGTATGTATTTTTTTATATCTACAAGACCGTTGATTGATAAACGAGTTTTATTATTATTATATTATTTTCTATTAAAAATATAATAAAGCTATAATTGTATAACATTTTATCACATTATCTATCAGAGTTTAAATATGTCATTTAACCACCCATTTTATTTTAGAATTCTATTCACGAATGAGCTGGTTCGGACAAATAAACAGATAAGGTATATTCAGTACAAATCTAGATAAGAGTTTCATTTATTAAAACACATGTAGCTTATAATATAACTTTTAGCATTCACTAGCTGCAAACTTTTGTGAATTAATGTACTTTGTTCTAAAGCAAATTTTATCTGAATATAATTTTACTGCCGTCGTGGTAGGCCTTTTGTACAACTAAACCATGTGTCAAGAACAGGCAATCATATGTATATCGAGTATTGTATTTTTAACTAGGTTCTTTAAATAACGGCGATGTTGGGACATGGCAACGGCTTTTGTCTTTGTATTACAGGTACAATTATGTGTGTTTCTGCTTTGACCCACTCAATTAAGCCTTACAATGAAACTTTTGTGTTGTGGCTGACAACAAAATTATGGTGTGTAATCGCTTGTTGGAAGTCCGCACTCTGCTGACTACGGAAATACTGCTGTTTCATCGCTGAGTCACTACACGTTGTTCATTCGATATTCATATTAAACAAATCCGATTGTAACAAAGATTTATCTTGCGCAATAAAAGTATTGTGTCCGGGGCTGAATGCGCTTCCATACCCAAATAAATACATTCAGAGTTATTTTATAAAGTGTTGGCTGCGATGCAGGTATTATGAATCACGTGAAAACATTGAATGATAGAATCTGTGTTGGAAAAAAATGTTTTAATGTTATTGTGATATCATTTTGTAGTTTATCCTAGAATATTTTATACATAAAAAGTTGATCTTCAAAATAAAACACTGGAAAAGTTTTCAAGGTTGTTTGCCAGCCCATTTGACTGGCATGCTTGAAATATTTGTTGTGCCGCGCACATCTCCCCAGTGAGACAGTCGGCAAGGCTGTAAATTCTCTAAGGGCGACTTAAGGTCAGCAATTAGAGGGTTTACTTTCTCGGGATCGACGATAACTTGGTTAAGTAATAGGGTTCATTTTCAAGCAGGCGTAGTCTGATCGTTAATCACTGCTTTGCGCGTTTACCGCGCTTCCGTCGCCGACCGCCGCGCCGCCGGAATACAAGCTTATTTTTGATTGTTTTTGATAAAACAAACAAAGACAAATGAATAAGTCAAATCGTTAATCATAACCGGTTTAAACTGAACTTCGCAATACTAAAATTCATTTTTCTCTACGAGTATGTGGCCGTTTATATCTTATGTCGGGGTAAATGTATGACTTTGTTTATATCATGAGAAACAACTACAACGTTCTCAGTTATCTTTATCTGAAATCAAATGATTCGACTGACTTGTAATCGTCTTAATAATTGTATGACAGAAGCCACGTGAAATGAAAATGAAATAAATTGATTGTAATGTTGTTAAGTGCATTAAGCCCCTCGGATTTGAGACATGGTGCAATTTCGTTATTAAAAAACGATCGAGGGATTGCCGCGACCCCAAACTAGGCGGACTGAGAGTTGGGAATTTTACTCTCGCCCCGCACCCGTTACCAAATTAATGTGTCACAAACTGTATCGCCCAGGATATTGATGTTGAAAAATGACGCTGTATGACGTTTGATTGCAATCGTAAATCTCTTGCAAATTGCATTGCGCCGTGCTATTCGCAATTGCCAGCTTAGTAAACTTTCCGACCACTTTCTTCTTTACCTACTGACTTTTTTCTTTTAAAAGTTTCAAGGTCGATTTTGAGTGTCGTGTGTGTTGAAAAGTCGTGTAACAGCGTTACGGATGTAAAGTGTTCTTTTGCAGCTGAATCAATTTAAACGGATACCTGCTAATTTGGTATTATTTTTGTTATGCCCAAGATGGTTAATCATGATTAGAGGCATTATTCGGCGAATGTGTATATATATTGGAACCCAAGATCGCAAAGATTATCGTAAGGCTTACGCTTGGCTGATCACAGCCCACAGCACAAAATTAATTTACGTATAAGGCGGGTGAACCGGAGGGCAACGTTGCGCTTTAACCCTCATGTAGAACGTATAAATGTATAGCACATTTTCCCTCGAGAGGTATACCTACAGGTCTTTGATATAATTACTGGATGTAACTAAGTAGAATACGATTGTTATTTTAGAAAAACTTACTCTTATTGCTTTAAGTACTTGCTTTTTGTCTTACTTTCGCTCGTATTTAGATAATTATTCTCTTTCTGGATCTAAGGTAATCTCCTGATCTTATACCAATACCTCTGTATACCTACATAAAAAAAGTAAAAACTAAAACCCAACTACAACAAAAAACGACGCTGAAAAAGTATGAAACAAGTTTTAAAAGCTGTAGTCGCGCGTTGTTAGAGTGTTATGTTACGTTTCTATGTAACGTGATCAAGACGATCAAGACGCTTCTAACGATATCTCATTTGTCCAATTCTAGTAAATAGTTGAGGAGGCTATGAGGGAACAGATAAACATACATACATACATAGCCTGTCAAAGTCATAACCCTCCTTTGGCTATGCCGTAGTCAGGTAAAAATTATAGGAAGATTGGTTCAATATTAGGTCTTACAATGTAACAAATAAAGTCCTATTCGCAAACATATTCCCTTCTCTGTCCAAAATGTTCGGAGATCAAAATTACTTAATGTTGATCTCCGTTATTGATACAAGTAGATATAATAATTATTTTTCTATTTAGAACCTTTATCGAGCTGGCGCCACTCCTCATATAAAAGTAATAATGTCGGACTTTGCATCAATTAAAATGACGTTTGTTGCACGGTTGTAAATATCTAATTGTCTAACTGTGCAAAGAGCTTCGCATTCTCTTGATTAAAAGCTGCAATGATAATATTTTATGTCTACAATTGCAGGTCACATACACCATCATGTGTATGTATGTATTTGTGTTCAATCTTGAAAAACAAAAGTAACGATTATAACCTCATGGAAGGTTTGTGTTAAATTTTGAAAAATAATATGTAGGAGTGCCTGAAATTGGATGTCAAGTGATCAAGAAGGATGGAAAAAGAAGCACATACCGTTTTTAATTTTCAATATTTTTGAGGTATATATAGATCCAGCACTATGACGTCAACTCAATGTTAAAAGTGTCGTTACAACGAAAATTGTCGTTACAACTTTTGGTCTTAATGCGTCTATCCGCCTTTTGCAACGCGCCATAAGGAACTTCGTTCCAAAAGAAGGGAAGATGATGATGATAACAATTTTTTTTTTTTTATGTATACCCGCCAAAGTGATTCTACTCTGCCTGATGGAAAGCACAAGCAGAATCCAAGAGTGGCGGTCACCATACTCACTGCGAATGCAGGCAATGCAGTATGGCGACCCACACCATGGCGGCCTAGTGATGCTGCTGCATCTTTTAGTCTAGTCAACAAGTATGGAACTTGTTGACTAGACTAATTAGGCCTCCGGTCTCTCTCACCAACGAAACACGACAGCACGAACGCTGTCGTTTTACGTTGATTTTCTGTGCGAGGGTAGTACCGCCCCGGTCGAGCCGGCCCGTTCATGCTGAAATCAGCGTGGCTCTACTACCTTTTTTCTACTACTCTCTACTACCAAATTATTAGTATCGGAGATTGTGGGGGACAGGTGGCATGTCCCACCAACACAAAGGGAGGATCCTCCGACCAGGCGAGGTGATCATGCCTGGCGGGCCAACTGCCCAACGGTTGATGTTGGGATGTTGTATATATGATTATCGGCGCGAGAACTTTCACTGCGCGATTAAGGATTGGTAGTTTCTTAGTTTCCTTTGATACTCCGTAGTTCAGTGTAACTTCGGTAGATGGCGCTGTAGTATATTTCTGTTGCGCTGTATGTGGAAGTCGCCACAGAGATAGTTGTATTTTGTAATAGGTAGTTGTTTTAAATTACGAATGATTTGCCATTTTTTTGGTGTCAACTATTTTTACCCGACTACGGCAAAGCCAAAGGAGGGTTATGATTTTGACAGGCTATGTATGTATGTTCATTTGTTCCCTCATAGCTCCTTAACTACTTATTAGAACTGGACAAATGACGTATCGTTAGAAGCGTCTTGATTGTCCGCTGGTTATAGGCTATATGACGTGTTACTGAATCTAATGTGGCGCCCTCTAGCCGACATAAAGTACTGTATTAAAAAATGAATTTGAGATAAATATGCCGTGTTTGGTATCATTAGAAAGGGCGTTACTTGTACATTTTAAATATATATATTATATATTAATAACGGCACCAAAACATTTTAAATAAAAAAAAAGTATAAAACAAGTTTGAAAAGCCGTAGTCACACGTTACATAGAGACGCACTATAACACTTTCACAAGGCGTGACTACGGCTTTTCAAACTTGTTTTATACTTTTTCAGCGTCGTTTTTTATCGTAGTTGGGTTTTAGTTTTTACTTTTTTTTAATTTAAAATGTTTTGGTGCTGTTATTAATATATATATATAAATATAATTTTTATATATTAAACTAGCTGCTCCGACAGACTTAGTTCTTCAAAAGTTATTGGTCAATTGCAGTCTAAAAAAAAAAAAAAACAAGTGTTGTTTTACAATTTTCCTTGCAATTTTTACGTATTTTCTCTTCATAAGAACCTTCCTTGTGCCTTAACAAAAATATTTAAAAACTAAACGAATTGGTCAAACGATTCATGAGCTTTGCGCTTAGTAACACATTTGGCGATTTATTTATATTTAGATAGATGATACATAGTATTATGATTAAAATTTATTTAAGAGCTGTTGATTGTAAACATATTATATTCATGTCCGACAAAAATGTTAACGCTCCAAGAACTACTACAGATATAGAGCAGGAATATTTGGTCGTTCTAGTGATCTGTTAACTTGTATTCATAGGCCAATCGAGTGGCTGTCAGCCTGTCGAGACCGGCTTCATGAAATTGTACTGTAAAATTGATTCCATTCTGAACGGAGGCGGCTGTGGTTAGGTGTGTAATAGTCTGTACATTGCTTTGAGGTCAACTATAGCTCTGCAACTAGTTTTTTTAACACAATTCTGTTAAGTGTTTACTCATTATAAGGATAAACTTTTACCGTGGGAGAGCCACGCTTCGGCATGAATGGGCCGGCTCGACCGGAGTGATACCACGGCCTCACAGAAAACCGGTGTGAAATAGTGCTTGCTCTGTGTTTCACCGTGTGAGTGAGGATACCGGAGGCCCATACTCCAACCTCCCTCCCCATATCACCCACCCCGCATAGGCCGGCAACGTACTTGTGACGCCTCTGGTGTAGCAGGTGTCCATGGGCGGCGGTAATTGCTTACCATCAGGCGATACGTCTGCTCGTTTGCCCGCCTATTCCATAAACAAAAAAACTTCAACTTCAGCCTTTTTTAAAAAAGTACCCAAAATTTTCATTAATTTTCATTTAGCAGAGGTTACCGAGATTTTTCCTCACCAAATTTTTTATATTACTGGTGAGACCTAACAACTATTATACTCGTACGATTTATAAATTCAACTGGCTAAGGATGTTGTTTATAAAATAAACGTTTAGTTTAGTACTCTTTTTTGGCTATCGTTCGTTCATTAATTTATTCCCCGCTTGTAGATTGAAACCAGTTCGTATTTTTTTTATTATTTCGTCTAGCTAGATACTCTTCACAGTAAATGGCTGCCCCGGGATGAAAATCTTTACCTTTATTTTCAAATTCAAATTATACGACCGCTATTTTTACTCAAATGGAGCAAATCATTCTATTTGTTCGCTTCTAATTTGAAGTTGTTTTACCAACTGCAAATAAAACTGAGATTATAACATTATGGTATTGTATACATTACTGATTAAAAAAAGAAACTCCTTTAGGAAATTCCTTTCCTGATTATAAATCGAAATTGCTTCACTTTCATTTATCACATCGAGTCCTGTTCCTGTCGGCTTGTCGTGTTTTCTGACGAAGGTCAGGTGTTACTCCGTCCCGATTAAGTTCGAACGTTAAAAATGTAAATCATAGTTATTTTTATAAACTTCTGATTCTAGTATAACGTATCTGTGTCATTTATATTGGACGACTGATGATTAAATTTTTAATAGTTAGTTTTGAAATCTTAAAATATATCTATTTGGACGCTCATGATTTTTTTATTAAACAAGACATGAATACGTTTTATTGCTTAATATTATTGACATGACGAGAGTATGCTTCCTACTATTAAAGTTGTTTATGGTTATTAATAAATTAGACGTAATACCCGGGTTCATAGCCACTGCTCAGGCCTTAATTGTTGTATCGGAATGTTAGGTAGACTCTAACATTACTCTTTGAGGATCTAATCCAGTGTAAAATATTTTAAATGGTACCAGAAACGCTTAATCACCGGACTAATTACTAGGAAACACTGCTTTTAAATTCGTATAAATGTAGGATTTGATATGTTTAACCTGCCGTCATATGTCAGATAAAGATACATCTGCACCCGAAGTACCTACCTCCTAACTCAAAGCAAAGTTATCTGAATTCCCTTTTTAAAAGATTCTTAGGGGGATATTTGACCGTAATTTAAGAACTGGTGTATTATTATCGGGAAGATTTTTGTTTACAAGGTATCATTAGTCTTGTATTACCTCCAGAATGACAGTTTATAAAGATTATCAAATGTTCCTAGATATTTCAAAGCAATGTTGCCAATATCAATTTTATTTTTCAATGTTTGTCAATGTGCGAGTCGATTGGACGACGGAACGTATCAGGACGCAATTTTAGAACAATGAGGTGGGAAATTGGTTTTAGTGTGAGTAGGTAGTTTGTGGTTTGAAACTGGTGTCATCCAAAGTATTGAAGCTTATAGAACGTTAGTACTATTAGTTATTCTGTGCCTTTAGAAACCCCAAGCTATTCAGTTCAGTCATTGTTAAAAAGGTGGGGTAATATACTGGAGCTGTAAGTCAACGGCATGTCAACGGAGATGCATTCTATTACCATGTTTATGATTTGAAGCAGAATCATTATTCCTAGTAAAATCATTGTTGTTATGTCTTGTATTGTCTCGAAGTTACGTCTTATTGAAATTCTATTAAAAATTATTAATTCTGAACAAATTTTGTATATTCATCCCTAATTCTCTCTCTGAAAAAAAAAAAAAAAAAAAAACATTTAAACTGTTTTATTTAAAATAATGTATTATAAACTCGTTGGGCGTAGCGTAAACTAAGATGACTGGATGGAAACACGGGCCCAACGATTTTTTACCGAATATTTTTACCAAATATTTTTTTAGCTTTTAGTACATTATCTTACTAATATTATAATTAATATGGATGGATGGATGGATGTTTGTTACTCTTTCACGCAAAAACTACTAAACGGATTTTGATGAAACTTTACAGTAATATAGCTTATACATCATAATAACACATAGGCTACTATTTGCCGCGATAACCGACATATACGCGGACGGAGCCGCGGGCAAAAACTAGTTTTCAATAAAACCGTTTATATTATTATTTTTACATATTTTTTATTTTCAAGTTCTTAGTTTTTAATTTCATCAGATAGTACTTCTCATCTGTGTTCTACTATTCAAACCCTTTCATTTGATACCCATATAGTAATAGTCTTTGACAAAATGTGTTAACCACCATTTTGTAGCGGCGGCCATCTTGGATTTTAATTTTTCATAGTGAACTGTGTTCTACTGGTCAAGCCCTTCCATTTGATAGCCATATTGAGGTAGTCGTGACAAAATTTGTAAACCGCCTTTTTTTGAATTCGAATTTGAATTTACAATGAAACAGAATTCATTTAGGTAATTGTTTTGTCACCAGAACTGAGAGTGCGAACCAAATTTCAGATCAATCTGTCAACAGGAAGGTGGTCAAATTTCAATTACAAGATTTGGTCAGATTTTGTTGCTTAAACTAAAATTTCTTTCAATTTATCTTAAACTCTCTTACTTTAGTGAATCGATTGCCAAAATGTTTTTTGTATGCATGTATTTAGGTAATGTCTATTTTTAGTGTGATATATCTAAATTGTATTCAATGTTTAACATTTAGAACGTCTTTAGACAGGACAAAACTATTTTTTTGTGATTTTGAGTGTAGTTTATATAGTTTTCGAATAACAGATTTAGGAACATTACCGCTGTAGTGTCGCTATTCCACCACAGGACTACAAATAAACAATAAGACCCATCCTCAGGTAGGCTTCGTAATCGTAAAGTTTGTGCCTACAACGTGATATTACTAATTGGTACAATTTACACCTTCGTGTTCTAGTTTATTTTACATGATTATAGTAGATACCTATTCCTTTTATGAAACAAACGTTTTATAAAAGCCGTAAGTTATAAAGGAAAGTATGGTAATAAGTTATAGTTCATCAAGTAGATGAGCATACGTGCTTTTGAAGATCAACCGTGGATGCAAGCCGCTTTCAACTGGTCTTTTTGGAAGTCTCGGATGTTCTTTGACAAAAGTGATGATGGTTATGTTAAATTGTCACACAATTTATGATCAATTATCATGTTACAAACAGTTTCTTAGATAATACTATAGATAATACTATCTTATATGTAAAGTATTTCTATAAAAAAATCAACAATGGCGAAATTTCGTGAGGCAGGTTACATGGTTTAATTTAGCCTTTTAATCAGTGAAGGTAGCACAAAAATAAAAACAAAAAATGAGGAATGCGATAAACTGTACTTGCCTTAGATTACTTTTCTCTGTCTAAATATTTTAAAGGCACAAATCTGGCCCGTGCAAGTTTACTACAGAGACATGTGGGTACATCTATGTTAAAATAAATTATCACATTACGAGTATATGATACAAAATTGACATTGGCTTTAAAAAAATATATGCAATTATTGAAAATTTGACTAAAGCTTACAAATTTCAAACTTTTCATTTTGCTTTCCAGTTAGGGTAAATCCACACTATGGCAAATTTAAGTAAAAAAAGAGTCTATTATAAAGAATAAATGTAAAAATAAAATTCAAACTCAATTCAAAAAATCATACATAACCAGTAACATTTCTAATCCACAGACTTATTAACCTATCCTGAAATTTATTTCTCTTTAATTTATACAATAATCTCTCATATAAATAGATTTATAAATCTGAACACTGCGTATAATGGCCACAAGTTAAAATGTTAAATGGAATCCCACCCAGTGTAAAGGCATCTTAATATACTATACATTTATTTATTATCTTTTGTAGTTTAAACGTGTAGCCTACGCTTTCTTCACTCACACGATTGAATGTTGTTGATAGAGACGGACTTAATACAGTAATTAGTTTTCTATCGTGGGCGTGATATATCGTCGTGGACCATGATTTCTTATGGCCATTATTATATTTTTTCTAATTGCAATCTTCTCTGGTATAATGGCTTATTTAAAGTATTACCATAATGGGATACTCTGTGATTGTATTCTGAACTTATATCTATAACATGCTGTATAATTTTCACATTAACACGATGTTGGGTTATTCAATAAGATAATTTAAAACATTAATTTATTAATATCACTCGGGACATAAATTTAGATCGAATGAAAGAATACTGATTGTATGACTACCAAAATATTGTACGTTTATCGTTTGTTTGCTTGTCCGTATGTGACTTGACTTAGAGACTTAATAGTAGGAAGCTGTAATTTGTTACGAAGTCGTAAAATAAAGGTTATTTAGTTAGGGTGCACATAAACCAGAATACAAATTTTCTCACATATCTATTCAGTGTCAATTTTTGTCAGAAACAAGTTATTATAAGTATTAGAATGGTAGTTATGGAATCAGGCGTTACTTTGCGGAAATCCATGACATTAAATGCTATGAAATATATTTAGCTTTAATTCCGCGAGACAAATATCCAGATCTGAAAGCAAGGCACAAATCCCACCGTCATGCATACTCACATGCACATATGGGTATCATGCATATGTACACATACAAAACAAGTGAGAAATAATTAGCATGCCATGCAACCAAACCTATACTCGACACGTGTTTCGCCCCTCCACGGGGCATCCTCAGGAGATGTTGACTCGTCGAACGTTTGAGCTCGAGTGAGCTCGCGCCACCGCTGTCGGCCCTTCATATACCGTTTCGATGACGCTATAATAATAGTCGATACGATGTCATAAAGACATCTGTGCCGAACTACCTGCAATCATACTAAGAAGTGGTGATGGAATTAAGTTTGTTTGGTCATTCAATGCTTTTGGAGAGGCAACGTTTACATCCAGGAGAAATAAATGACCTACTTAACCTCACACGTATTTGCATGGAACAAAATTACTTTCGATTCAATAACGAATACTACCGCCAAAAAGAGGGTCTAGCAATGGGATCACCTTTAAGTCCATTAATGGCGGAAATATTTATGGACTACTTCGAATGTAAATATGTGGTGGGCGAGCCCAACATTCTGTTTTATTATAGATATGTGGATGACGTAATTATCTGTTGGACAGGTACTAATCGTCAATTGGATATTTTCGTAAATAGGCTCAACACTTACCACCCCAAAATTAAATTCAAATTAGAATTAGAATCAAATCAGTCCCTTAATTTTTTGGATCTAACAATCACAAGAGTCAATAACAAACTCGATTTCCAAATTTATCGAAAGCCCACACACACGGACACAACGTAATACACTACAGCATAAACTAGCAGCCTTCCGCAGCTATGTCCACCGTTTAATGTCACTCCCACTGTCCACGGATAATTACGCAAAAGAACTCAAAATATTGTATCAAATCGCGACTTCAAACGGTTACACCAAACAAGTTATTGATAATATAATTAAGAAAAAGCAGAATGACCGGGCTCGCTCAGCACTTTATGCATGTACCCCCGAAAGAATTAACAAGAATATCGGGAGTCTCACTTACATAGGCCCAATTTCAGATAGAATCGCGAATATTCTAAGAAAACACAATGTTTACGTAGCTTTTCGATCGGATCATAACTTGCGTAAACTATGTAACGGTAAAGATAAATTAGAGAATTCAAAAAAATCCGGAGTTTACAAATTAGTATGCAATGATTGCACCGGGGTCTATGTGGGTCAGACAGGCCGTAGTTTCGAAATTAGGTACAGGGAACATGTTGCCGCTCACAGGAATGGCCATCCAGATAAATCACATTTCGCAAAACATTTAATAGACACCGGCCACTCGTTGAGCGGCAACAATACCTATAACATTCTGCATGTTTGCGATAAGGGTTTCCGGCTGAGTGTGTTGGAACAGTTAGAAATATCAAAACATAACAATAATAATGCATATACACTGTTGAATGACCAAACAAACTTAATTCCATCACCACTTCTTAGTATGATTGCAGGTAGTTCGGCACAGATGTCTTTATGACATCGTATCGACTATTATTATAGCGTCATCGAAACGGTATATAAAGGGCCGACAGCGGTGGCGCGAGCTCACTCGAGCTCAAACGTTCGACGAGTCAACATCTCCTGAGGATGCCCCGTGGAGGGGCGAAACACGTGTCGAGTATAGGTTTGGTTGCATGGCATGCTAATTATTTCTCACTTGTTTTGTATGTGTACATATGCATGATACCCATATGTGCATGTGAGTATGCATGACGGTGGGATTTGTGCCTTGCTTTCAGACCTGGATATTTGTCTCGCGGAATTAAAGCTAAATATATTTCATAGCATTTAATAGAATGGTAGTGTTTATAACGAATCAAAGGTATGAAGGCTCAATTGATTCTGGGAAATTTTGAACAAAATGTAAAAGCTAATCATTTGACTGTTTTTTCATATTTAACCCGAAGAACTACTTTTATACTTTTTTTTTACCAATTTCACGATAATTCATTGCTGCATTTTTTTTCTAATATGAAACCTAGAAATTATTTTTCTTTTTTTTCGTTTGGCTATCAATATTACATTTTTAAAATCCTTTCACATGAGATTTTTACGTTAGGCGATACTAATATTATTAAATTATAAAGTTTGTGAGGTTGTATGGGGTAGACTTTAGATCTACTGTACTGATTTTGATTCTTTTACCAATAGAAAGCTACATTATTGAAGAGGCTATGTATTTACCCGGTAAAATGATTACCGCGATATCCGACACACGCGGGCAGAACACTCACTAGTACGTAGGAGATTTATTTTTATGTGTAGAGTCCTGCATTATTAGTAATGCTTATTGGAG
This sequence comes from Diaphora mendica, assembly GCA_949125395.1. Taxonomy (NCBI): domain Eukaryota; kingdom Metazoa; phylum Arthropoda; class Insecta; order Lepidoptera; family Erebidae; genus Diaphora; species Diaphora mendica. The sequence continues at coordinate 32,553,073 of OX421310.1, read as the reverse complement.
TTTTATGATTTTAGGGTGTCGTAATATCATAAAAGGTAGTTCCAACTGCCTATAAATCGAATTTGACCAGGCCTACCACCATCTGCTATAACTTCGACATGTTACCTGTAAATACTTTGTATAACATACAAGTTACATTCGTGACTTGTTTATTAGATGTGGCCGGCTTGATGGTCGTATTCGTGAGGAACTGCTATCGTAAATTTGCCTTGACCGGAATGGGTTGCAGCATTGGGTCCATAAATTGGCTATCCATAGTTTACGATTCGATTCAGCGTGAAAGGAACCCAATGCGGTGGGTCTTGCCCCCACTGAGATCGAACATGGAATACTTAAATTTTACGTAATGTATATGTGTCAAGAAAATAGACTTGATATTTACGTAGGTTAGTACTCGCACAATGCCCGTTTTATAGCGTCTATAGGTATTATAGTACTCGTCTATAGGTATTATATACCTTAGTATACATTAGTCCGGGTTCCCCGGAACAAATTTTACAAGTTATTACTATCAAGCTAATTTTTCGTGAGTCGCTTCATTTTGATGAGAGCCTACCTTTAACCCTAAAAAAAATCGATTGTGGGAACTAACAGGACTAGCAGGGAAAGAAAACTTTTGAGCGAAGGGCCGTGATAACGTACCACGCAATTTGTAGGACAATGTGGCTGTTAAATTATATAAATATTAACTAACATTATTACATAATGGAAACAAATATTAAAATTTGTTCTACAAATTGCATGGCTTGATCCTTCCAACAAATATCGATAGCGAGGTCATAAAAAATGATACCTGCTGATTTTTTAACAGTTGCTTAGTTAATGTTGATGTAATTTAACAGACACATTGTCCTATAAATTGCGTGATACGTTATCCTGGTCCTACGCTCAAAAGTTTTTTTTCTCTGCTGGCCCTGTTAGTTCCCACAATCGATTTTTTTTTAAGGTGAAATATGGGCCCTCATCAAAATGAAGCCACTCACGAAAAATGAGCTTGATAGTAATAACTTGTAAAATTTGTTCCGGGGATCCCGGACTATATGCCTATAAAAACATACAAAATCGATACATTAAAATAATAAGCCTACAAAACATACACTCAGAAAACGCCGTCAAACTGCTTGGTGCACTTTTTTTAAAGAAAATATAGCACTTTACTAGTTCTTTATTCGTCCTCTTCTGGGTGAGTAACGTTATGTGTGGATCGTCTTTTATTTAATTAAGTAACAGTGAAAGTGTTTCGAAGACAGATTTGGAAAGGTTAAATGTGAAAAAAAAATTGATAGAAGTTTGTTTGTAGTTCGGGAAGCATATCTTCATCTTATATAAAGATTTATTTATAATTTCTAGTTTAAATAGTTCTCAATTTTGTAATATTACATAGGTAATATTACATTTGACCGTGGGAGAGCCACGCTTCGGCATGAATGGGTCGGCTCGACCGGAGTGATACCACGGCCTCGCATAAAACCGATGTGAAATAGTGCTTGCGCTGTGTTTCACCGAGGGAGTGAGGATACCGGAGGCCCATACCCCAACCCCACTCCCTGTCTCCCCCCTCATCCCCCAAAGGCCGGCAACGCACTTGTGACGCCTTTGGTGTTGCAGGTGTCGCTGGGCGGCGGTAAGTGCTTATTATCAGGCGATACGTTTGCTCGTTTGCCCGCCTTTTACATTACATATAAAAAAAAGGAAAATTCTTTGCTTTGTCTTTTTTGTAATCAGTCTGCTGCAGCCAAGCACATATTAAGAGAATTCTGTGTTATGAAATATACCCTATAGTTACCCAATATTAAGCCTGCAATGCAAGCCATAAATAAGCTATACATCCTTATATATTCTACTATGAAAAGATAATGGTGGTTTAAGTTCAATTTATATTAATTGACCCTAAAATTGCCATCCAGGTCACGTTGACGTCAATTTTAGAAGATTGTCATCTCTTGTCTAAATTTAGAAACGACGCTGGGACTGTTAAAGATAGTCAGAGAACGGCATCGAGGCGCCTGTGTTCAGTTCCAGCTGCTAATTGAAATGTGCCCGCGAGTTATGTATATTTTGTAACATTTAATGGCCTTGCGGGCCCACAATCCTAAAGCGACGGTGCTTCATTAAAAATACATTAGTTTTAATACAGTTTTTGTACTAAATCTCTTCTCCAGGACGTAACACTTCTTTTTGTGCTTTTTGTGAAACAAAAACTATTTATTGATGTTTTATATCGTATACTATATATTTGTTGTTATCACGACAAACGTGTAACTATTATACAAATTTTAATGATGATTATCGTACCCTTTAACTTTTATGAACGTCCTTTTTTTCTTTGTAAATAGAAATCTTAGTATTGGAAAAAGTTAATGTAGGGCCTAAACATATAGTACTTATATAAAAGTTCATAGTTAGAAACTATGTCTATTTAACAGGCAATGTAGAAATCCATTATTGTAGAGTGAATTTCTTTCAAATAATTTGTACAGAATGAACAAGCAGATATCTCTCAAGAATTCAAATCAGAACATTAACAACGAGTTAAAATCAATCAAAGGTTCGGCGCGAACGCTCATTATTATGCAAGGGGTACATTTGAGATGATGATTTCTCGGCAATCAATTTAAGATATTTTCAACTAAATTTATGTACAAAATAGCACTTGCAACGATGAAATACCCTTCCATTTATTTCACTTTAAGAGGCAGAAGTTGTCGAGTTGAAAATTTTAATAAAAATGTACGTACATTCAGCTGGCAGCGTTGGTTCATGCCAACAGTCCGCAAAACATATTTAACATTTTGCTTTTGGTGTTTCACAGTGATACAAGAATGATGTTTATTTATATGAAAGGATTAATTGTGAACTGTGTGTGTATATTGGAAGTGCTTCGCACTTAAACTTTACTAAACGACTGTTTCGTTGAAAGCCTGCCGAAAACTCTTCCGACGTATTAGGTTAAACATTTTGTGGAGTTAAATAACGCTGTCTAAAGCTTATCATTAATACATTTGTTCAACAATATACGGTTCTATCCATTTTATTCCTCCAAATGAACAAACTTTGTAATAGATCGACTCGGATTGCAAGTTTGCCGATCACTGCCTAATGAATGATTAATCTTTCAGTATCTTCGCGAAACCGTCGGTATTATATGTCTGGCTAATACTTATTATGTTTTGGTTTATATTTAAAACTAATCAATGATGAATATGGGAGAACAACAGTTCATTTGTTAAGCCAGAAAGATTTATTATTATTCCATTAAAATTTTAATGTCTTAACTTTGAACGGGCGTAAAGTTAAGACATTAAATAACGCATACAACGTTTTGTGCTTAGTTCTATTTCTATCCTATTTCGTTGCACGTTGTAAATGTAGATAGGTTTATTTGATTCATTAAAATGTTATCGCTTTTATTCAAAAGTAAATTAGATTAAACATATCAAAATATTAAGAGATCAAAATCGTCAGCAGCCTATAACAGCCCATAGTTGGACATGGAGTTAAGATTACTTGTTCAAAATATTGGTATTAATCCAAATTGGTATTAAACAAGATGATGTCAAAAACAAATTTTACAAATATTGGACATTGGAATCAAGCGAATTATTTAGAATTTTAGTACAACAGTTCTAAATAATTCGCCCGATCCTACTCTGACATTTTATGACAAATTAACTTCGAACAATTCAAGAAATAACATAAACACAACATAAACAACGTAAATAAATATGTATTTGGGTAACCTATTAAAATGAAGCACAACAGCGATACCAACATTGCACACAATAGATAGGCACTACGTAAGTGCTTAAAACTGTTAATAACACAGTGGCTAGAAACTTGTCAAAAGTTCTCCGAATTATTGCGAACAAGTTTCGACATTCGGATAGCCGAAACTTAGCCTCGTGCGATTGTTCACTGTCCCTGTGAAACGATCTATGAAATTAGTAGGAATTATGGTAACTTATTATTTGTATAGAAACTAAGAGGTGTTGATGACTTAACTTGTGAAAAGTAAAAACGTTATTGAACGTTGATTCGATAGACGTGATAGGTTTCTAACTGTGACGTAAAATATAGTACACGTTTGACGAGACTATAGAAAAGTAATAATTTTACACTTTTGACAAATAGGAAAGTGGCTTATAAAATTTTATTTTCATCCCACCAGATCGTAAAGAGTATTTTTGCCCTTCGATATCTGAGTGCAAAAGCTGTTTTTATCCTCTAGAGGAATAAAGTAAATTGAATTTAGAAGATCGCTCGAGTGCACTAAGTTTGTGAATTCAAAACATCATTAAACCTATTTACTTCTACCTCCATGGTGCCGAATTAATCATACAATATTTTTTTATTTGTTAAAAACTCAGACTCGGAACTTTCTTGGTGTAGTTTTTTTCTTTATTGCTCTGCCCGCACCATTTTATTCTTAAGTAACTATATAGCAACTAACTTTAAAATTTTCTTAATTTATCTATACATCCATACAAATAAATAAAATTGAAATGTCTGTTTGTAATATTAAAATAACCGCTTTTTACTAAATGCATATGTATGTATACACGGTACATATACTAAAATATTTTTTTTATAATTTCTGTTACATTGTCTGTCTGTCAGTCGGCCTGTTTATTCCGGGTAATCTCTGGAATGACTGGACTGATTTTAACGTGACTTTCACTGGCAGATAGCTGATAATCTAAGGAGTAATTTAAGCTACTTTTTTTAACCTAGCTGTGTCTCGCGGTGTTATTCGCGGTACGACAAAAACCGCGGGTAACACCGTGGGGTTGAGCGAGTATCTAAGTATTTTTGAAATAATTAAAAAATTAATCTGTTATACTTACCTATCATATTGTAGTACCTTATAAATATTAATACCTAAACTGAAATAAAAGTATCTTGTGATTGTTATTTTTTTTGCATTTAGTTGTTTCCTCGCTGAGGTGGAACGAAAAGTTACCTGTTGCACTCGAGTGCAAAGATTTTTCACCTCATGCTCTTTTGATTCCCTCGCTGACGCTCAGGATTCTAATTTTGAATTACTTGCTACGCTCGTGATTCAATTTTAGAATCCTTCGCTTGCTCGGTCATCAAAATTGAGCAACGGTTAAAAAGCAACTTTGCACTCTTGTATAACAAATAACTATTGCGTAAGTCTGCCACAAATTGACAAAAAAACATTTAAGTATTTAACTGCTTATGTTTACTTTAACGAGAAAATAATAGACGTCGAAATTAGTCTAAAAGTGGAACGCTTTTGGTGAATATGTAGTTTTATATTAATTGTTATCTATATATATAAAAGAGTAAGGTGACTGACTGACTGATATACCCAAAGATCAACGCACAGCCCAAACCACTGAAGCAAGAATCCTGAAATTTTGCATGTAGGTTCTTTATATAACGTAAGTGAGCACTAAGAAAGGAATTTTTGAAATCCCACCGCTAAGGGGGTGAATCAGGGGATGAAAGTCTCCGTGAGCGAAGCCGCGTGTAAAAGCTAGTCATAGGATAACAGTCGTGAAGCTTAGCTGGCGGCCTTTGGACGGTTTGAAAACATCCAACGGCAAAATTACCTAACCACAACGTTCTCTTGCCAGTCCCCAACCCGCACTCGGCCATCGGGGGAACGTATGGCCTTCACCCTCTCCTGAGAGGGTGAAGGCCATACATGACCCGAGCCCAGTGGGACCTTATAGGTTGTTAATGATGATAATGATGATCTAGTTTTATATAGATATATTAAACAACAATTGTATAAAATATAAATTGGTTCATATAAAAAAGAAAACTAGATCCTGTATTGGTTGTTGTATAAGTCAACCGTATCAGACTAGCATATTAGACTATAGCTGGCCCTAATCTCTTGGGAAAGTGTTCGCGTGATGAGGATTTGCCACGACCTTTTCTGTGTGGATTTTACATACCTATCATGTAAAAGGGCTCATGTTAATCCGAGGAAAGGTTTCTTGTTGCCCCAACAAATAAATAAAACTTTCTTCTATGATATAATGCGCTTACTGGCTTAGTGGAGACGACATCAGTAATCTCTTATTAAAAGACGAGTGAGTAAATATTTTTTAAGTCTATTATTATACAATTTGATGATCCTGTTTATTTAGTGATCAGAACTGCTAAGTCAGAGTTTGTGGGTTTTTTTGACCTCCCAGAAAAAATAATTGTGAGATGAGTGCGTTCATTTGTTTTGTGTTTGTATATTTGTTCAGTGTCTGTATTTGTGGGTGTATTTTATCTATAATTTGCATGTAATTAGTGTGTTTATCAGCAGTCTGGTCGCCATAGAAAATTCTCTTCCAAGTTCGAGATTAGGCGGTCGTGAGTGATGAGATATGTGAGTTGTGTTTTTGTTCGCAAATATAACAGTTCTTGGTATTTTATGTCCGTTTAAAATTATACTTGTGGTCGTCAGTGTTTGAAATTCGACCATATATTATTGTTTTTGTTTTTAGTTTTCTGCACTTTTCCAAATAGCTAAACAATACAATAAATAAACTTTAACTATGTCAAGTTTTTAACCTCCGACGGAAAAAGAGGGGTGAAAAGTAGCTCGCGAACGGATGAAACGATTTCAATTTAGTTTTTTTTGTATGAAAGGTGAGAGTTACGTGCGAGTGTTCTTAGACATGTTTCATGAAAATCGGTTGAGTCGTTTAAAAGTTATGGGGGTGAAAGTGAGTGCTTGAGTATAGGGGTTTTTTTTTAATTTTGAATTTTAGCTTGTATAGTCTTCCGTTCGCATAATTTTTGTAAAAAGGGGATTACATTTTTGCTTCACATATTAATTAAAGATAATACCGCTTAACAGTTGTTGGCGTTTACGTTATTTAAGTAAGAATGATAGAATTCTTTAGAATTCTCTAGAAACTTTTCTATTTAAATTGAGTAAATTTTATATTTAATTTGTTTTCCAATTCGTTCCAGTGATATTTGTATAAGTTGTTAATTTAGCCTTACTATCGCTTTGATATAGAAATGTAAACTAATACCTAACTACTACGATAAAAATGGGGATTTAAAAGTGAGGTTTCTTTCTAGAAAAATAAACAAACATTCTTCGCAATACCATCTCACGATAATTGTAAATTAATTGATTGATTGTTATTTTTATGGGTCTAAACATGATTGAGATACGCTCGCGATGAGAAATATCTGAAGGTGAACTAAAAGAAATACTTATACGGACTCCAATAAAATTAAATTTAATGTCGATCAAAACGTCAGACTGATAGCGACGGGTGATTAATTTAAAAGGTGAAAAATGATCATATAGGTAATCTAAATCTAAATATCGATACGATAGTCCTCACATTAATCATTCGACTGTCATCATGCTGAAATGTAACATGTGCATTAAACTATTTTTCAAATATTGACACATCAAGCAGTGCTGATGAAGTCTTTACTTTTTTAAATCCTAAATTGTGGCCGAATAGAGCTAGTTTTTTTAATATATTGTTTTAAACTTTCATGGTCAGTAACATTAAAATAGAAATCTGCGGGATTGCTACCATGTACCTTTTTGTTAGTGAGTATCCGATATTTCGGCGCTGTTGCAAGTTACTCCGTGATCATGGCGCTTGCAACAGCGCCGAAATATCGGATACTCACTAATAAAAAGGTACATGGTAGCAATCCCGCAGATTTCTATTTTAATAGTTTTTAATTTTTTTATTTCACTCGATTTATACTGTGACATCAGGCTGTCAGTTCATACCGCTTATTGGCGCTCCTACACTGTGCAATTTCCAAGACACTTGCCGCCTCGCACAAGGATTCTGTAAAACAATTCATCCTCAACGATATTTCCGGACCTATAACCACTTTTAAACCCGAAGGTCGGCAATGTACTTATGACTCCTGAGTAGCAGATGATCATAGACTGCGGCAGTCACTTTCCATCAGATGAATTGTCTGATCGTCTACCCGCACTGCCACAAAAAACAAGTTATAGCTGAATCTATAACTTTTTTGTCTGTGGTCTCCACGCATGATACTATGGAACTCTTAATTGCTGTTAGTTTATTTCGTATCAAGGACTTTGGACAGATTTATTGTACGGTCTGATCGCGATACGTGCACCGATATAACGGTTTAAACTAAAGTGAGAAACAAAAAAGGTTCAGTTGTAAAGTTGCGCAAGATTTCTTACTAATCAGATTTACAGCAATTATGTAAGTGCTAACAAAGTAGGTTAATGAACAAAGTACTCTGTATTTTTTGTTCATACTGTGGTCTTATAAGTCTGCTTTAATGCTGTGAATCATTTAAAAGTACCGTTAGGCTTTATTTGTACTTTGTATTGAATTCAAATGATAATTAGATAGCGTAACATTGAATATGTTATTGAACTTAAAATTTGGGAACAAAGACAGAAACAAAATTAGGTTACACTAACCCTTTTTTAGAATAAAACAAGCTTAACTTTAATAAATAGGAAAAAAATTGAAGTATAGGAAGATTATACAGAGATAAAAGATATGTATTCAAAACACAAAACCTACATGAGATTTAACTCAAATTTCTGTTGTAAACTTGATTCACTAATTATGTAGTTATTCAACTTTCCTGAAACGTAAATCCTTGTAAGTGCTATAGTAGATATATGTATTTTATTAAAGCACTGAGAGCTGTGACTCAAAAGATAATGATAAAGTTATAACTTCTGCTCAATAGTAACTAGTCTGCCAACTCAACGCTTATCTTTCTAGTTCAATTCTAACCCTCCACAACTATTTCATTACCTATTTACTCTATTATCGTTCCTACTGGTTCGTTTACAAAGTGCTTAAATTTTATATCGAATCTGACTATTCCTTGTTAGATTAGTGTTTAATTTTCCGTGGGAGAGCCGCGTGGGCGTGAATGAGCCGGCTCGACCGGAGTGATAACATAGCCTTACAGAAAACCGGTGTGAAACAGCGCTTGCGCTTTTCACTTTACGACAAAAAAAAAATACAAATGTGAAATCTTGTAAGGATGGAATGTATGAATATTTGTTACTCTTTCACGAAAAAACCATTGCACGTTGTGGAATAACGCATTTATTCCACAACGTGCAATGGTTACCTTGATAACCAACATACACGCGGGCGGAGCCGGGGCAAAAGCTGTGATGATATAATACCTCCAATTTAATTATATTATTACAATCCGAAACCAAATCATTATTTGGAACGTGTAAAGCTTAAGTGTAATGTATTAAGTTGGTATTTATTATTTATACGAATTGTTCCTGCGGTGTTCCTTAACCGGTTTCGACCAACATATCTCCTTTATTTATTCACTGTAATCCAATACATTATCTCAGTCAGACATCCGGTGGCCAACCCTGTTATGTTCTAACATAAAAAAATCCCATAGCTTTTAGGAAAGAATACTTATTTATTTGGAATATATCTACCTATATGCATTCAAATTACAGTAAAATACGGGCTTCTTGATAAAGTATCTTTATCAAAACAATAAATTACAGTGGATAATTATTTTTGTTTAATAACAACAATAAAATACAAAGCAAAGGCCGAAATTTCTTAATAGGACCAAATACGGCATACATTTTCTTTCATACTGATTGATACAATTAAAAACGTTCAGTATTTAAATGTTTATTTGGTTAAACCGTCGAAAAAATATCAGTTCACTGTCATCTAGAAATCAACTCCTAAATTTAAAAATCTTTTTACCGTAATTATGAGTTTAAGAAGTACTGGTAAAAGTGAAACATAAAGCTAATTGTGATAACGACTGTAGCAAAACAGGCGAGGTGTATAGTCCATTCGCTTAGATAGTGTTGGTGCACCCACACGCAATTGTGGTTATTGTTGTGAATTACGAATCTATTAATTCATACGACGGCGTAACTTGACAAATCATACTTGCTTGTGGCTGTACGCCGCAGGCGGGCCCTTTGATTTTGTGGCGGCTTGCCCCACGTGCGACGGCAGCGCGATTATGGTGACCGTATCTAAGCGAATGGACTATAATGGATATTGCTCAGGCCCTTCATTGTGGTGAAGCGTCGCATTGTCGGTCTTCCTTGCTATTATAGATACATTACTCCTTTTATTCTTGTTTAGATTGCAAATTCTCTCCCAGTCCTTTGTCTCATTTAGCATTTATTTACGGCGTATTCAATTTAAATATAGCTCCTTTCGCGTTTTATTACTGTTGAAATTGTCTGAGTTTGGACCTTACTTTTTTATTTATGTCGGTTTTGTTCTCGTTGTTGGCACGATTTGATTTCGTTTAACTTAAATAACTATATTATACACATATAATAACATTTAGTCTATTACAGACAATCAATTTAAATGTGTTTGATTCTCTAAAAGAAAATTATTCATAGAACTTAATGGTTTTAGACATGTACTAGTAATATCTTGCTTTCCGGTAAATAAATAGCGTTTTCATCCCACCAGCTCGTAAAGAGTATTTTTGCCTTTCCATATCCGAGTGCAAAAGCCGTTTTTATTCGCTAGAGGATAAAGTAAAATTGGATTTAGAACATCATGTGCACTAAGCTTGTGGAGTCAACACATCATTTAACCTATTTACTTCTACCTCCGTGGTATCGAATTTATCTTTTTTTTTATTAGTTAATAACTCAGACTCGGAACCTTCTTGGTGTAGCTTTTTTTATTGCTCTGCCCGCACCATTTTCTTCTTGTAACTATAGCAACTAACTTTAAATTTTTCTTAATTTATCTATACATCCATACAAATAAATAAAATTGAAATGTCTGTTTGTAATATTAAAATAACCGCTTTTTACTAAATGCATATGTATGTATACACGGTACATATACTATTTTTTTTTTTTTATAATTTCTGTTACTTTGTCTGTCTGTCAGTTGGTCTGTCTGTCTGTTTATTCCGGGTAATCTCTGGAATGGTTGGACTGATTTTGACGTGACTTTCACTGGCAGATAGCTGATAATCTAAGGAGTAACTTAGGCTACATTTTTTAGACTAGCTTGTAACCCCTGAACTTGTCAGGTGGAAACTCACCGGCTTCGACTCAGGGTAGAAGATGATACCTCAGGGCGCCGTAAGAATTTAGATAAAATTTTATGGTGAGGGTGCGGAGGGTCCAAGGAAGACTTCAAAGAGACAACTTACAATTTAAATAAACTTTTATTCCAATTCCTGCTATCTTTACATATGAATTTAAAGTAATTTAATTAATTTAATATATTGACAAAAAAACTTAAGAGGTAGTCTTAAAAATAAAAATAAAATTATACAGTCTTTTCTTTCACTCTTTAAGCCTGTAGACTGGTCTGCACAGGATAGCCACCCTCTGGTCACCTCTCTGACTCACAGTAGTCAGCCGTAGACTCTCTCCAGCTCAAGGTAGCTTACAGAGACGTCCACCAGTGATCCAACTTGTGGGTGCTAGGTAAAAAAGTAATAATTAATTTCCATATATATAATATGAACTTCCCTCAAGGTAGGGCAGATAGGTCTTGAGGAGTGAGCCGTGAGCTGCCAATCGTCAACCGTACTCAGCACAAATCTTGAACCACAAGACAGGCAAGATGTAGGATTCTTTCTGCGGTAATCTATCGACCCTATAAACAAAATTAAATAGCCTGAGAACATATTCTACATACATTAAGATAATAAGGAAAAACCTTTTTGAGGTTAACTTACCACAGACAGTGGGACTTGAACACTCACAAACACTACCAACAAGAATATTAATGTACACTGTAAGCAAAGCTTCCTCAGAGTTAACGAGAGAAGGTTTAAGAAATAAAAACTAATATGCAATACACCCGGCTATATAGACATTTGATCGAACAATCTAGATGATTCCCCTACTACATTTCGGGATGTGAGAACAGGACGTACAACTTCCATACTCCTTGCTTATTTGAGATCAAATTTAAGAAGTAATGAGAATCGTATGATACACATATGATAATGTCTCATTATTTCTAAGCGTCATAATGTCAACTACATATCCTTCATAAAATACGCCCCCTAGTGCCACCTAGGTGTACCAACAGCCCGATACTTCGATCGTGCACATCATCCAATTGTAGTTCTAACTACAATGAACGAGAGGGTGCTGAAACAAAATTTGTTAAACATTGAATACTAAAAAAACGATGTTACACCACCCCCTCCCCACAGTGTTCCCTGAGTAGAGGACGAAGGGAATAACCAAAACAACAACAAACTAAGAAAAAGCTGTGATGCCCTCAAATGTTAGGACACACAGAGTTTATAAGAAGAAAATTTTAAACTAAAATATAGGTAGTATAAGAAAGAAAAACTTAACTCCTAATGAAACTACTCTAATGACATCACACCCTATTTCCAGGAAAAATGCACACATATATGAGCACCCGAGTATAAGGTGTGTGTGCCGAAGAGGAACTGTCCGATGCGAAATTGTTATCTCCCTATTTGACGTTCGATTTGGAGAGTGGTCCGATACAGTGAGTAGAAGGAACACAAGGTTGTTCCTGCTCACTACACTTAGATATCGGACAGATCACTAACCAAAAGCGAGCGTTTAGCAGCCACTACACTTAGGTACCAATTTGTAACAACTAGACCTGTCAGGGGGGAACAAGTTGTAACCAAAAAGCCTACAAGAAAGGAGGGTTCAAACCTTGCAGTCCCCAGAATCCTGATCAGGCGTGTCACTCGTCGGCAACCCAGCAATAGTTTTTGCTTTGGGTAGCATCGTACAGTCCGTCCTCTACACTTAGGTACCAATTTGTAACAACTAGACCTGTCAGGGGGGAACAAGTTGTAACCATAAGCCTACAAGAAAGGAGGGTTCAAACCTTGCAGTCCCCAGAGTCCTGATCAGGCGTGTTACTCGTCGGCAACTAGCCTTAATAGAAAGAATCACCTGAAGTAAGGACTCCTTCCAGTTCAAGGACCTTCGGCTCCCAGAAAGACAGCTCAGAAGCAGCAGAAGCAGGGACGACAGTGCTGGCTTTAATGCTGCCACGCCGTATAAGGCGCAAAGCAGTGCGCAGCTCACTCCTTAAACTGAACTCCGTGTTATCGGGAATCGCTGAAACACCCATGGCAGACAACTCGTTAATAAGTTCATCCTTCTTTAGATAATTAATACATTTAATCAGCTGGGCCATGATGTTAAAATTCAAAAATAAATTTGTTGACAATTTAAAAAATTTATATATAAAGCACTAAGTTCTTCTTAGTGAGAAAGTAAAAGATTCAGTCCTACAAAAAGATTAGGCTGAATGTTATAAAAATAATGTGTTACTTTATTAACACAATGTTTTAAAATTCAAAATTAAAATTAATGACAAGTTAACAAAGTTAAAACAAAGCACTAAGTTCTTCTTAGTGAAAAAATTAAAAGATTCAGTCTTACAATAAGATCTATCTGAATTGTATAAAAATAATGTGTTATTATATTAACACAATAACAAAAAATTATTCTCAAATGTTACCTTTAGTTTCAAGTTTACAATTATTCCAAGCAGTTTTCCTAATTTGTGGGGTAACAAAAGAAAACTTTTTTTTTTTTTTTAATCCCCTTTCAAACTCTAAGTTAATTATAAATTTAATTCTAATACATTAATTATGTTTGCTTCATGTTTCCACAACTATAAAGTAGTTACTAACAATCCACATTCAATGAACAAAAAATTCAAGTTTTCTTTACTATAGATAAAAGTATACCCTACTTTTATTTATGCAAAGTGTCCTAGATTGAAATTTAAATTACACTATTAAATACACAATTTAAATACACTAAAAGGTTAAATTATTATGTTAAAATTACGAACAAGTTAAAGGGAAGCACAATATCCCTTTAATTATATTATGCAAACCCACTTATAGAAATAAAATAAAGTTAATCTCACATTTATTTACTTAAGTTGTAAGTAGGTAGGAATATAAAAAGTAAAAATAAAGTTATTCAAGGAAAACCTGAACAAAATACAAGTTATATGTATGTGCTGATCCCTTAGGGAACACACACATGAACTGTGAAACAACAGGAAAAGAAAAAAAGAAAAAAAAGAAAAAAATGTTCTTGCCAAAATAAATTCAAAAAGACTTACCAAAATTTGTGCAGTTAAAATTTTGATATAATTTTGAATTTGGTTCAATGCTTTTCCAACACCGCAGAGATGGTAATAATGTGCTGAAAAATGCAATGAAATAATTATTACATGTGAACTGCACTTCACAAAACCAATTAACGTCCTGGGTAGTCTCGGACGGATAGTAAGCGTCTCATCCAAAGTCCTCCCGGGAACTACACTCAGCACACCCTCAAGGTTCGAAAAGTTAGCCGAACGTTGGTCGCCAATTTGTATCCCCTGAACTTGTCAGGTGGAAACTCACCGGCTTCGACTCAGGGTAGAAGATGATACCTCAGGGCGCCGTAAGAATTTAGATAAAATTTTATGGTGAGGGTGCGGAGGGTCCAAGGAAGACTTCAAAGAGACAACTTACAATTTAAATAAACTTTTATTCCAATTCCTGCTATCTTTACATATGAATTTAAAGTAATTTAATTAATTTAATATATTGACAAAAAAACTTAAGAGGTAGTCTTAAAAATAAAAATAAAATTATACAGTCTTTTCTTTCACTCTTTAAGCCTGTAGACTGGTCTGCACAGGATAGCCACCCTCTGGTCACCTCTCTGACTCACAGTAGTCAGCCGTAGACTCTCTCCAGCTCAAGGTAGCTTACAGAGACGTCCACCAGTGATCCAACTTGTGGGTGCTAGGTAAAAAAGTAATAATTAATTTCCATATATATAATATGAACTTCCCTCAAGGTAGGGCAGATAGGTCTTGAGGAGTGAGCCGTGAGCTGCCAATCGTCAACCGTACTCAGCACAAATCTTGAACCACAAGACAGGCAAGATGTAGGATTCTTTCTGCGGTAATCTATCGACCCTATAAACAAAATTAAATAGCCTGAGAACATATTCTACATACATTAAGATAATAAGGAAAAACCTTTTTGAGGTTAACTTACCACAGACAGTGGGACTTGAACACTCACAAACACTACCAACAAGAATATTAATGTACACTGTAAGCAAAGCTTCCTCAGAGTTAACGAGAGAAGGTTTAAGAAAT
The DNA here is from genome assembly GCA_949125395.1 of Diaphora mendica. Taxonomy (NCBI): domain Eukaryota; kingdom Metazoa; phylum Arthropoda; class Insecta; order Lepidoptera; family Erebidae; genus Diaphora; species Diaphora mendica. Next base: position 32,537,957 of record OX421310.1, on the reverse strand, counting down.
AAAAACTAATATGCAATACACCCGGCTATATAGACATTTGATCGAACAATCTAGATGATTCCCCTACTACATTTCGGGATGTGAGAACAGGACGTACAACTTCCATACTCCTTGCTTATTTGAGATCAAATTTAAGAAGTAATGAGAATCGTATGATACACTTAAAACATCGGGTGGTGCGGCGCCAGGACCTGGCTTCACTGATTTTACACTAAGTGGCACGAAGCCAGGACCTGGCGGATCGCTCATGTCGATATAAAATGCAATAAAAAACGAAATTGACGACTGATATTGCACTTGCACCTACACTATTACGTCAAGGAGGGACAACGTCAGCTAAGCGCAACAAATTTTAGCCAGGCATAGAGAAATTCCGTTCGACATAGCCCTTTCCAATTCGGACGAGACGGAGAACGTGTGTGTCTATTGTGGCGGGAACGAAATATATTTAAAAAGTGGTGTTTTTTTGCAGTTTTGTGATTATGTTGTATTAAAAAGATGTCTGGGTAAGTAATCTACTATATAACACCTTTTGTTTGAGTTTCTCTTTATGTTTTAAATGTAAATTGTCTCAGAAATGAAAGTGTATACGTGCTAGGCCACCATCAATGAATTTTGTTTATTATTTTGAAAACTAAAATGCATGCATATATATATTTAGTGTTTGGATTGTGTGTTAACATAACTCAACTGACGAACGAAAGTTAAATCGAGAGCATCGGTGCAGTAATTTCATAATTATTCATCTAAATACCTAGCCGTGGCAATTGCCGCTTGCGTGCATTAAAAGCCCGCGTGATTCCACGGATGTCGGTTGGAAATGGAGAGGGTATAACACAAAAACTATGCTCATACTATGCTCATCTTTTTTTAGTTTGAATTTGTGTAGTGTGTGGATTGTATACACGGTACATATATTCCATAATAACATTTTTATGGTTTTTGTCGATTTGTTTGTTCCAGCTCATATCTGTAATGGCTGGACCGATTTTGATGGGACTTTCGCTGGCTGATAGCTGATGTAATAAGATATAAATTAGAAGGAGGAGGTTATCTATTCTACTATATTTTTTCATGTATAACTAGTGGCTGGACCGATTTTGATGGGACTTTCGCTGGCTGATAGCTGATGTAATAAGATATAAATTAGAAGGAGGTTATCTATTCTACTGTATTTTTTCATGTATAACTAGTGGCTGGACCGATTTTGATGTGACTTTCACTGGCTGATAGCTGATGTAATAAGATAAATTTTGAAGGAGGAAGTTATCTATTCTACTGTATTTCTTCATGTATAGCTAGTGGCTGGACCGATTTTGATGAAACTTTCACTGGCTGATAGCTGATGTAATAAGATATAAATTAGAAGGTAGAGGTTACCTATTCTACTGTATTTTTAACCGACTTCAAAAAAAGGAGGAGGTTCTCAATTCGACTGTATTTTTTTTTGTTACCTCATAATTTTTGACTGGGTGAACCGATTTTGATAATTCTTTTTTTATTTGAAAGCTGGTGCTTTCGCATACGCCCATTTAAATTTGGTCCAGATTGAAGTCGGTTTTTTTTTTTGTTAAAATTTGTAGGTAATTATTTCATGTATAGCTTGTGGCTGGACCGATTTTGATGATTTCTTTCACTGGCAGATAGTGAATTTTATTAATGTGTGGTTTTCCTTTTTTGTTTGCTTTTATATTACACAGGTAATGAGAATGAGAACAGCGGCGGTAAGCGCGCTCAACACCTGGCGGCCGCGGCTGACATCTGACAACGGCTCCAACTGACTTCTGAAGGGCAAACGAGCAGACGGAGCAAGACAAATGCGGGAGGGCAAATGACAACAGACCGGGTCATCTACAGAGTGGACAAACGAGCAGACGGAAGCAACGTCTTATAGTATAGATCAAGGAAAAATTGCGAAAAGCACAGATTTCTTATATCGCATAATTTTTTTTTTTTAAATTTAAACTGGCTACCACTTTCCTCATGAACGCGTAGACGTATAAAATTTAAATTCATATCAAAGACTCAAGTCTATAACACCTTCAAGCTGTAACAAAATTAAACTTTTATATTAACGCAATCTCAAGAAACAACATATTAAGCCCCTTATTTGGAAACTCGCAACTACTCGCAAGGGAATCAAAACCTAAAGGATACTTCCCGCCGTCCTAAAATCTTGAAATTTGGCACTAAGCAACGTTTTATAGCACAACTAAAGGAAAAATTTCGAAAATATAAAATTTTTTGTTACATTACATGTGTCTTTTATAATTATATAACTATGTATTACCGTTTGCCTCATGAACGCGCAGAGGTATCAAGTTGAAATTTATATCAATATTAGGTGTAAAAGCCTTTAAGCTTTGAAAAAAAAAATAAGTCAACGCAAAAACGCAAAACGCAAAGGTACAACCATTTATACCACATATTTTGAAACTCGCGACTGCTCGCAAGCGAATCAAAATCTAAAAGCTGCTTCCTGTTGACATAGAAAATTGAAATTTGGTTAGAAGCAATAGCTTAACAGCACAGGTAACAGAAAAGTTCAGAAAACTTGTACTTACCTACAGGTTTGTACGGAATCCTCGGTGCGCGAGTCCGACTCGCACTTGTCCGGTTTTTTTTTACACTTTGTCTATCAAAGAGCTATTGAAATTGAGGTGAGGTAGAAAAGTCATCATAATTTACGTACTTTAAACCAGTAAGTTGACTGTTAAAATACTTATAAACTCAGCGGTGGCTTCACAGTATAGTAAACCAGTAAGTTGACTGTTAATATACTTGTAACGGTGGCTTCCTGATATAATATCTTGTAAGGGCTATGTTTTGGCCTGAATCAGTGCAATTACAATGACAATGATGTATGTGTATTTATGTCTGACACTCGGTTCTTTCCACGGCACTGATGGTGAGCTCGTGCTGCACAGATCCCATTTTTTTATTGTATATTATTATTAAGTATGTGTTACCTATATGTAAACAACGGTAAATTTTTAAACACCTCATGTCATGTTCATGTCATGTCTAAAAGAAATTGCCGTGAGCGGTAAGACCTCTGATTGTTATACTTGGATACTTTGTTACTCTAATTTTGAACCATTTTGCTTTGAGTGTGCAATAAAGAAAAATAAATAAATATTACTTCCAGAAATAAATAAATAAAAAATCATTACTTACAATAGATAAATAAATAGGTACATATTTAAAAAAAAAAATACACATAATTTTTATAAATATAACATTAAAAAAATCATATGAAAAAAATTTTTGACTATCACAATGCCATGTCCATTTCACACTCTCCGTACGTAGTTTCCCGCGCAATGTTAAATTCACCGCTTGTCGTGCTCTTGTCGCGCCCTTGTCGTGCCCTTGTCGTGCTCTTGTCGTGTATGTTTGTCAGCTTATTTCTAATTGTTTTTGTTAGCAAGTACTTATTGTTTTTTATGTATTCTATAGTAAATATTGTGTACTATTTGTAAAAAACAAGCGGTAATGAAAAAACCGCGTGATTGTCGCTTTAAAAGTGTAAATAGTAAACTTAGTCATTTGAGTGTCGATTTGAATGGGTTGATTAATATGGTCCGTTCTTTGAAATAAAGGAACTTATACATCTGATACCTATATTATATAAAGTTCATGAACCATACTACTCAGAAACAATTAAATCAAGCCACTTCATTACGGCATCTGTCGTCAAAGCCACTTGAAACTCTCATGTTGTTCTAGGAGTGAGCGAGCGCGGGAGAAATGGCGCGCTGAGTTCTAATAGTCGTGGTGTAAAAACTTTGTATTGAATTTGTCAAGTGATGATTAAATTGAATAGATTTAAGGTTTAGCTTTAGAATAACACAAAAAGTATGTGTAGGAATGATTTATTTTTAAAAATATATACAAGTTTATACAAATTTTTCGTTTTTTTTTATCTCTTCCTTAATTTCTAGCGATTTTAACAACAGATACGTAAAAAACTTTACAATATTTTTACACTACTCTGTAGGAAATTTTATCAGGAATCCAAATATAATAAATATTAGTAGGTCTTCTTAGAAAACCATTGATAAATTGGCGAAAGAATGCATCGGCGCATACGTAGCGCGGCCACCCTGCAGAGGCCCCGCCACGCGACGGTTTCGCGCCCGCCGCGGCCCGCCACACGAAGGGATATGATAATGTCTCATTATTTCTAAGCGTCATAATGTCAACTACATATCCTTCATAAAATACGCCCCCTAGTGCCACCTAGGTGTACCAACAGCCCGATACTTCGATCGTGCACATCATCCAATTGTAGTTCTAACTACAATGAACGAGAGGGTGCTGAAACAAAATTTGTTAAACATTGAATACTAAAAAAACGATGTTACAAGCTATGTCTCGCGGTGTTACTCGCGGTACCACAAAAACCTCGGATAACACCGTGGGGTTAAGCGAGTACCTAAGTATTTTTGAAATAATTTAAAAATAAATCTGTAATACTTACCTATCATAATGTAGTACCTAATATATATTAATACCTAAACTGAAATAAAAGTATCTGCCGCGGTTTTTGTCGTACCGCGCGTAACACCGCGGTACAAAGCTAGTCTAAAAAAAGTTCCAGAGATTACCCGGAACAAACAGACAGACAGACCGACTGACAGACAGACAATGTAACAGAAATTATAAAAAAAATATTTTAGTATATGTACCGTGTATACATACATATATGCATTTAGTAAAAAGCGATTATTTTAATATTACAAACAGACATTTAAATTTTATTTATTTGTATGGATGTATAGATAAATTAAGAAAAATTGAAAGTTAAGTTGCTATAGTTACAGAAGAAAATGGTGCGGGCAGGGCAAATTAAAAAAAAAACTACACCAAGAAGGTTCCGAGTCTGAGTTTTTAACAAATTAAAAAATATTGTATGATTAATTAGGCACCATGGAGGTAGAAGTAAATAGGTTTAATGATGTTTTGAATTCACAAACTTAGTGCACTCGAGCGATGTTCTAAATTCAATTTACTTTATTCCTCTAGAGGATAAAACGGCTGCACTCAGATATCGAAGGGCAAAAATACTCTTTACGAGCTGGTGGGATGAAAATAACTATTATACTACACCTGATCGGAACAGTAGTCATTATTCCCTGAAAATGAAAAGTGAACGTTAGTCTTTTCCTTGACCTGAATAAGCGGGAGGAAAAAAATTATGAAAATTCATTTCTAACGTGTTTTAGCGGGAGAGAAAGTTGTATGAATTTCATTTCTCATGTGTTATCTTATCTATGGCGCGCGCCTGCCCAAGGAGTTTTCATATAATTTAATTACGGAATCTCCATGCCACTGACATCCTTTTTCCTCCCTCGGTGAACAATGTACTATTATACTACACTGATCGAAACAGTAGTCATTATTCCCTGAAAATGCAAAGAGAACGTTAGTCTTTTCCTTGACCTGAATAAGCGGGAGGAAAACATGTATGAAAACCCATTTCTAACGTGTTTTAGCGGGAGAGAAAGTTGTATCAATTTTCATTTCTCATGTGTTATCTTATCTATGGCGCGCGCTTGCCCAAGGAGTTTTCATATAATTTAAATATGAAATCTCCGTGCCACTAAAATATTTTTGTGAAAAATAAAAAAAAACAAAAGAAGCGCGAAATATCGGTCAAATTCTAAGCTAAATTTGGTTTACATGGTGTCTTATGTTTTGATTTAAATACTTTCTACAATACAAGTCTTTAAATGTTCCTCACAGGTGGAGTATAAAGCACTGTGTAGCACTCGGTTGAAAGTCCCATTCCTACCTCAGGAGTATTGTGGCCCTAGGCTACGCCTTCGGGCCACAAACTGCTCCCTCCCTAGTAATCGGTCCCTTTCCTCCCTTGGTGAACAATGTACTATTGAATGATTAACTGTTGAGTGCCGGACTAGGAAAGTATTAGCCGATAAATTTTAAGCAAGAACTTGTCGTGTTCAACCTTCTACAAGTATATATTAGTATAAAAATCACTTTGGTCGTGAAATTCTTTATTATGTTTTAATTGCGTTGAAAAAGTTCATTAAAATGATAATCATGTAGTCGAGGATTTGCATTAAACAACAAATTTAAATTTGAATGACTAAATTAACTTAATTTTTCTGTGTGTCACAAACATTCTGTGGCTTCTAAACTCGACGTAGTGCTATTATATAGATACTTAACTTAGAGAAAACTTCTAAGGAACGCTTTTTAGATCCCTGTCACATTGTCTCAAAACATATTTTCTAACCTGTTCATGTATTTGTGTCAGTTTAAGAGTTTCCATGCACAGCTCCGCTTTCGAGTTTATACATGCATCGTAAATCTTCTTTATATCTTCGGAATCATAATCCATTTGACAGTACAATGAGAATAGGGCTAACGAAATAAGATAATAGCTATTGAGAGTATTCCGATGGAAAGAAAGAAAAATGAAATCACTGGAAGTAAAGAAACATAAGATGGGGACTAATGATAAAGAATACAATGTCGGAGAGTAAAGAAAATCAGAGCTGATTTACATTACAATGTCGTGCCGACATTTCCACGAGCGGCGAATCATTAGGGTTTTTTAAAATATACAGTAACGTCGGGCGTAAGTTTGCAGAGTCGTAATTAAAACTTAAAAGTTGTATTATGGCGAAAGCGCGACGGGAATGTAAACTGTGCCAAGTGTCGGATTTCGTACGTGGCTTGACTCCACAATGCAATGCTTGTGTGAGATGCGACCGCCACTCTGCCTCAACTATACTGTCTTCGTTTCACTTTTTGTTAACTTCGATATATTTGAATTCGTCATTGTATAAGCTAGATGATTATTTAATTACCTGTGTATTTTTGTATTTTATAGTTATACAAGTATTTATAGGACTAATATTTGTCGGGAATGATCACTTAATGTTCTCTAGCCCCACTTGTTCATTGACTTTTCTATCCCAAAGGCTATATTTTATTTAGATACGTATATAAGTATCTATATAGGTATAAGATATGTATATAGGCTGAATTTAAAAATATTGTTTTTTTTCTTTTACAGGTATGTATACATTTTCAACCTAAGACCTAACAAAAATATTTTATCAAAAAACCATCAGCAGAGGCTTAAGTGAGTATTAAGCATGTTAATTAAGATATGTCTGCTTACAAATCGTTAAAAAATATGATATACTAGCTGAACCCCGCAGTTTTACCCGCGGTTATTGTCGTACCGCGGGTAACGCCGCGGTGCGAATAAATGAAGAACCGCTCCACCGATTTTGTGCAAACTTCACATAAACCATCTACTAAATAGTCCGAACAAAGCCTAAACATTTGGTTTGGATAGGTGAGCCCGTTATTGTGTTATAAAATTACAACGAAAGTGGCATTGATTTTTACAAATATTGATAAATATATTTAATTTCCGTTTCAACGATGCCAACAATCATTATACATGTGAACTTTCGAAACAAAGTATTCAATCAAAAATACTAAGAAAGCAAAATGTTTCATGAAAGTACTATTATAAGTCAAATATTACCTTTACATAAAATTAGGTAGTACTTAAAATAAACGCTAACTCTGAATATATTCCTGCCCTTTTAAGCCAATATTCAACGTATGTACTCCACTAGAGATTTGTGGTCGCTGGAAAGGTCACGTCTGTTCCAAGGCTATTCGCAAGATTTATCTAGTTAGCGTATTGTTACTCCCCTTATGCATAAAAGAATATGTTACATGTTTCTTTTTTGCACGGTTAGTAACGAGGGTCCATTAAAAAATCAAAGAAAAACTAACACTGGATTATTCGCAACGCATGTTTAAATGTTATTGGTTTGTTTTCTTTAAATCTAAGATTCATGGTATGCAAACTTCCTACTAAGCGAAGAAAATTAAAATAAATTTATTTACAAGATCCTGTTCTTCTGTCGAAAAAGCTCAGCTAAAGTTTATGATTATTTTATTGGTGTAGGGTGTCTGCGTTAGTGATCCACAGGCCGTCACCTCATCAGGGATAATGTAACTTGAAGTAGTAGTTTGGAATCCACCATTCAAATTATTCTATATTATTGGAATATTATTAAATTCAAATCCAAAATCACTTATTCAATTAAGACACTAAGTGACGTTTATGAACGTTAAATTGAAGCTACAGCTAAAAATCATAGATTGACTTCAACAGACGCCACAGCATGTACTGGAATGTCAAGGTAAATTAGATGAAAACACCAAAATCTACTGCCTGCTTGTGTCAATCCATAACTTCCAGTTTCCAAAATCATTATACGAAAACAGTGAATCGCCAATTAATAATATCACTTATCATTGTGAAATTAATTAATTTGTACAGTGCTACACTTTTATCAAAGTGATCCATCTATTATTTATTGAAAGTATAAATGCTTTAAATACATTTTGTGCCACTAGCATATTTGCGTAGTGTTGATTCTGTATCTCTTCATTACGATTGCTGATTTTACGTTTAACAAATAAAAATGAAACTTCCATTAGTTGGATTAGTACACGTAGTAAGTCTTTATTTATTAATTATTTTAAACTATTTCAGGCATGTTGAACAGTGTTTTCATACTCGTACGAACTACAAGTATAAAAACGTTCGAGTTTTGTAAGGTTAAAAAATACATACAAAACTGAAATTACGATTTCGTTTGAAAAAAGAATTGCCTTCAGTGAGGTGACACTGCGTGAGGAGTAGGCAGGCTCCGAGCAAGGCTAATTAAAAGCCAGGAACGTGGCTGGGGCGGGCCGGTCGACGTTGCGACAGCGGGTTGACGAGACGCCACTGAGAGCTATTTGCTCCCGCTTATTGCTCTTTTCAGTCCATACTCCTACTTACAGTCTCACCGAGTACTAGGAAACAGCCACTCCTTTTGTATGTAGCCGCAATACAAATAGTGTGCTTGTCTTGTTGGTGTGTTTTAACTTACGATAAGTTTTGAAATATAAATCATCATGGGTTTGATCTTTATTTATGTAATGTGCTCATAAATTTGGGGATGATCAGATGTAAAATAAGTTCACGATTTATAGGATTTAATCTACCAAATACAGTACGCGCATTTGTACTTCATCATCATCATCAGCCCGTTACAGTCCACTGCTGAACATAGGCCCAAGGAACACCTCAGTACTTGAATAAGTTAAAATGCATAGTTTTTCGGAGTTGCATATATCGCTGAGGAGTACTAACTGAGACAGTATTATATTGTATGTTATACTTATAATATATTTTAAAGCAAAGAAAAATAGAATTTCTGAATTTTAACTGCAATATGTCAATCCACAAAACTTCTTTCTAAAATGCTTATGTTGCAAAATTTCAATGTTAAACTAATGTTATATAATAAACTAATGACAATACAATCGCTATATTTAGTAATTTGTAAATAAGTAGAGAGTTAAAATTTCTCCTTTGTACAGATAATTATAATTGTTCGACGGTTCACAATACAGACATTATTATTTCCAACTTACAAGGGCGCGGAGTGCTTACAATTCGGACCTAAATTTAAATTCTTAAAGCAATAAGCCTCTTGTATTAATATTAATTTTGTCACCAAACTTGAAGTTAAATTTAGAATTATTCAATAAAATGGTTAAACCTCTAACGTAGCTAATTTTACAATCAAAATCGTGTTTATCTTAACGAAGGGTATAGCGCTTTATATTATCTACGAAACTGTTTGATTTTGCGGTTAAACATAAAATTAAAAAGAGCCTTTTCATTATTTATAATCAAAGTATACCCACTATATTATAACCTTCTTTCTGAGGAGAGGCCTATATCCAGCAGTGGACTGTTTATTTTTCTATTATTAATAATTGTGTTATTTTCAGTCTATCATGAATAATTATAAAATTAATTTTTAATGTTTATTGAACGTTCCACACAGCTATTTTTTATATTTTTTAATAAGATATATGGGACATCGGTTTTATAAGATTTGTTCAGTTGATATATTCCTGCAGTTTTGTCACTTACGGGGTCTCAATAATAACAAAGTGAATCGGAACCATCACTTGCCTCATCTAGATCGACCCGTGACCTAGTCAACGATTCAAGTAGTATTTGCGGGTGTAGGAAGCCTGAGACCCTCTAATCACCATAAAATATTTAAATGAATACAATGTAAAGTTGCACAACAAACTCCTCACTCAATTAACTATGTGAAAGATTCAAAAGTTAACATTTTAATTAAAATTAGAACTCGTTTTGCGTCCGTCCATCGTACGTGTCCCGTACACGTGACACACATCGCAACGAATACATTAATGTGACCTACTATTGCTAAAATTAGGCTATTAACTCATATTATTATTGGTATTGTGGATTTACTGCTCAACTAATCGCGTTCGGTTTCTCTGCCGGTTAAAGTAAAAAGGTGTTCCTTACAGATTTTATATCTAAGACATAACATATATTATATCAAATACATACCTCTTTCATAACAAAAAATTTTTAAGACACAAAAGTTTTTTAGTGGGTTTTCGATTTAGATAGAATGATACTATGCTTTGGGCATTTTGAAAGAATGAGCAAAGAGCGATGAACTAAAGGAATTCATATGATCGCTTTGAGGAAGTGGGCGAGCCGGTGTGGTCCCGAAAGACATACACTGAGTACTTTGGAATAGAAAACACTGAGTACTTTGGAATAGAAAATGGATCGTGGTAACTTTTACTATCATTACTACTGACTTCGTCGGCTATTTCATTCTCCCTCTGCTCTGCGGCACATGCCCACTTTGTTATCTGCTTTATATCTTCTTACCTCATTACCTAAACCTGTTAACATCAGAAATAATATATCTACATACATTTAGCAATATATTATTTGTTCATTAATCTTTATTTTGCTAACACACAAGTATGGCACGGTTCATAACAGCTGTCCTTGCATGTATGTTTTCTGGAAGTGTCATCTTAGTATAAGTATTTTTACTATCACAAGTCGATTTTGCCTTTGCTTCCGCGTAAATACAATTTAGCAAACCGATTTTTTTATATCTGATTATTTTTTTATTTGATATATGATATTAACACATATAATCTGTAGTGGTATACTTTTTCTTGTAAAACTACCGTGTGAGAGTTACGCTTCGGGATGAATGGGCCGGCTCGACCGGAGTGATACCACGGGCCTCACAGAAAACTGGTGTGAAATAACGCTGGCGCTATGTTTCACCGAGTGAATGAGGATACCGGAGGCCCGTACCCCAAACCCTCCCCCATCCCCCCTCCCCATCCCCCAAAGGTCGGCAGGGCACTTGTGACGCCTCTGGTGTTGCGGGTGTCCATGGGCGGCGGTAATCGCTTACCATCAGGAGATACGTTAGCTAGTTTGCCTCTATTCCATAAAAAAAATGTATAATTAGTTTGAAAAAAAAAGAATCATAGTTGTGGGTCACCATACTACTTTATTTTATCATGACAGGGGTTTTGAAATATCAATCAATATTAGTTAGCGACAACGTAAGAGATCTTCCATGTCTCCTCTCCTCGATCACCGGTTCGGCTCATCTAGAAAAGGAAAGTCACAAACTCATGACGGAACCATTCTAACTCCCAACAAAATAAGTATATTTTGCTGATTCGAGACGAAATTTGCAAGTCTGCCAAGAATATTCGTACCAAATCGTTTTCCTATAATTGGAGTACATGTGAATTTGTATTCAGTAGCGCATCCACGGTGGATGGAATTTCGCCATTTCGCGGGAACCTCGTCCTTCATCATGCGTGCTTATTGAAGTAATTTGTGTAGCCCTGCGTGTATCAGACTATGTTACTTGAATTTTATTGCACACGTAGTTTTGGACGACGCCTTACTTCGCCAAAATTCATGTCAAATATAAAACATTATAATGTAATTGATTCAAATAGTTATGTTTTGGGTTCGACCGCATTTTTAACATAAATATTTCTTATAAGTTTGGTCAGATATGGTAACTCTATTATACGGCTATATACATAATTCGTGTGTCAAACTTTTGTATGTAGTCACTCGAACTTTTATGTACATAAATGGCTATATGTTGGTTGGATATAATCTGTCAACCTTTACGGCAAAGGTTTGTTTATTACTTTAACCGCAAAATAACTTTAATCTATCTCTCTTTGAATGTAAAATTCTCTCTTTACCGATCTTATTTAATCTGTTTGGTCTAAACGTGAAACATCACATTTCAGTATCCCTGGAATTTAATTTATTTCATCTGTAACTTTCAACTTTAAGTAGCAGACGCAGGTTTAAGGATATTTAAGGGTTCTTTCCCTAAAAGAATATAAAGAATCATGTCGGGACCCAGAGGCAAGCTGAAATTAAATATTAAATACAAATATGTGCAGTATCTTAAAGATTCAATAAAAAGTCAACCCAACTGAAAGACATTTTTTAAATTTATTTTAACATTTTGCAGGAAAATGAAAATTTAAATACTTTAAATTATTAAACTCGGCTAAACAAGTGTTATCCTGCGTTTGAACTTAGATTTTTTTCTATTAAAAGTACTAGCAAGTTCAGTAAAGAAAGACACTGACAGACTTTTTATTATCACATGGAAAATATGTTCATCATTACAAATTAAATAAAGCTATGTAGCAAGTTTTAAAAATAGCAAATGTGGGATTCGTGTTAAATAGAAACGAGTATTGAGCATTTTTTAATTTATAGTAATATACAGAATGTTGGTACAGTAACGGCAACTAAGAGTGGTGAGCATGTGACGCATGGAAGTGACACGATTGCAGCACTGCAGCCTATCACGCTTGGCTGCCCAGGTGTGACACCACGGCGCTCGCATGTACATTTTCGCTATTATTTAATTTCGCACACTACCATGATTCCACCTTGAACACAAAAATTTGCGTCTAATTTCTAATGGAAATATTCTAATGAGTAGTGGTGTCGCTGGTGGTTTGGCTGGTGTTTTTAAATCTGAGTGTAGCTTTACAAAAACACTCTTTGAGGCGTCGATTTACCGAATACAGTAGTTCGTTCTCATTCAAAATAGTACTTATTCCTAATATAGAACTGCTTCTGCTGCCTTTTTTTGATGGACCATCAGCTGTTCTTGCACATTTTTGCTCTGATATTTGAATGATTCTAAAGCTGTGTTCAAAGCTTAATGGGTATATGACTGTTATTTACAAAACATATGTAAGATATGTCCAAAATAGAAAGTAATCTCCTTGTGAAAGGCGGTATATTACGGTGGTGTAGCTAGCTAAGGACAAAGAAAAGTAAACAAGCCGGCAACAGGTCGCATAAAGTCGCACATTATTAAATATTTAGTAAAATATGTAAGTAGTAAATATTTAATATTTTTGTTTAGTAAGTGCATGTCCCTACATCTATTGACAAAACTTTATTTGTATAATATTGTTACAGTAGACATATCATACATACCTACATGTGTCAGACACATATTTGTATATATGTCGCCCTTTGCATGAATGATGATGTGTAAAGATCGGCCACAATATTAGGTGCAATGTCTTTCAGGCCTGCTTGAGACGGTTCAGTAGTAGTTGAAGATTATATTCAAGGCAACTTTAAAGTAATCAAAACATACGTACATACCACATATATTGTTATGAAACCCGTTTACTGAAATTCACAAAAGTGGGTAGAAAACTATAGGTGTTCTTTATAGTTCTACATATGAAACCTATAAATACAACAATCAACAAAAAAATTGAGTATTAGGCTTACTATAATACTCTATTTTTTTAAGTTTAAAATTAAACATCTGTCCCCTGACCACTAAGAGACCGTAATACGTACCTCTTCATTACAATTATGACAATCGCCGTCTGTAATGAGGCAATAATTTCTTACCTCCGTCTTCATTATTTTTAATGGTTTAATTCGATGCTTTCCCGGCTGACGAAAATTGCTTTGTACAAAATTTTGCAGAGTGGCCGGTGACAGGAAGCCCAAAGCTCATTTCACGACGGCCGCACTCATATTTTACACTATCCGAAAGAGGCGTTCTAAATGGCGAGAAAAACTTGTTTACTCGCTTGTACAAACATTCTTTATTGCACCGTTCTAAAGTAGAATTTTGCTCGAAAAGAGTTGTAGTGAATATACGGGGCTTTTAGCGATGTCATACGACAAACTATGTTCTTTGGTTATAAAGTGCTCGTGTGAGCGTTAGTAAACATGTTACAATTCGTAACAGGAACCGTTCGGATTTAGTAGTTGCTTGATATGACTGATGCTTATGATTATGTTTGACAATAATCAATTGTCAAGCATCAATTGACAATTGATGCTTGACAATTTGCTTGATGGTTTGGTCACTTTAAAATTATTATTTATTTCAGTTGATATGTAAATTTTTGTCTCATATATGCTATTGCTGTTACTAGATTTAATTGGTTTCGCTCTCACGTAAAAGTTATTCCAACGTTCGTTGGATTTTTAAGCTATTGCATAGCTTTTATCGCGGGCCTTTGTGCAGAAATTCCGTAACGTAACAAAAAAAACCTGACACCCGAAGCTCGCACGGATCGAGACGAGCTGCTCCGAACGACGAATCAACGAATGTTTCTGTCTCTGTCACGCACGAAGATACTGCTTAAAAAAAATAATTGCATAAGTTGATAAAAAATGCTATGCAATAGCCATACCGCGGCAGTCCCCGAGTGCCACACGTATTTTTTTTATTGAATGTAACTCTATTCTGTATATCGATTTTTTTTAATTGAATGTAACTCTTCTTATTTTTATCTGACAACGTTAAAGCAATATCTTATTATATGATTTTTATATCGTTGGTTTATATTTTTTACAAATGTGCTTACAATCTGTTAGGATCTACCATCTTACAAACTTTAAAATATTTTAAGTACCTACTTAACAAATCCAATTTTATCTTTAACTAAATTCATTCGTACAAGATCCACTTGAGATAAAGCCTTAAAAATATATGTATAACTCAAGATATACATTGTCATAGGTTTATATGATGGTGTTGTATCATAAAAAGAGTCTTAAAATCTCTAAATTCGTGCAACAAGGGTCGCATCATATTGAAGAGTGCATTAAACCGCCTTATCTACCCTACTTGTTTAGATAAATGCCCGCTCCTTCCGTAGAATGCATCTTTAAGGACTTCAGAGATAAGATTTTATGTTGTAAATAACATACATACATCTGCTCAATTGGGGATTATAGCACGTTTTATCTTGAGTTATTCTATGTGTATATCATTCCTGTATCTCTTAATGCGAGTCTGTTTTTAACCGTCCCAAACTTTTTCTTATTAAAAAGTAATTTTATTATGACCGGAAAACTTTTGACCACTCTTGACGGAAGTGGATACATTGACGTTAACAAATATAAAAAAATCGTAACCCTCCTTGGGCTTTGCCTTAGTCGGGTAAAAAAAGAGATTTAACAAGACCATTTTAGAGTCGGTTACAATGCTTATAAGGTAAGCTGTAAATAGCCATAGATTTGTCTTTTTGCGTTCTTGAATTTCCCTTAATTTTTTTTGATTCTGTGGTCTGCTAAACTTTAATACTAATTAAAGTTTAGCTCACTTCGGTTTGTAAAGGCATTTTACTTATTCCATAAATTACTGAACATATTTAAAATCCTTGCAAAAATATCTCTAAATATAATTCGTTGAAGACCTTCCCAAAAAATCGTACTTATCTGAGAAGCTCGATTTCTTAAGGGGCGCGTCCCTAAAAACGCGCGAAAAGGCACTTGCAGTTTTGCAAAACACAAACAACTCAATTCATATTTGACACTAAAAAAAAAATCTCAGTAGTTTAATAAATCAGTCTACCAATCTACCGAGTGACATTTATAAAATAATTTTATGAAATTTATTTTTGTGAAAAAAAGCCTTAACAAATATCAAAATCATCGAAATCGACCTTTTTAATTAGCACACTCTGTCCTATTTCGTGCTCTATTTTAAATGTTTTTTTCTTATTTCGCGAGAAAAAAGTATGGAGAAAAGATATACCGTTTTAGTTTTTTATTAATTCTCACCAAAAAGCCATAATCTAAGGCTAAACATCATTCATTTTTAGCGACAAAAGTTCCATACATTTTAGTACGTAGATATCGTCTCCCGTAAATTGCAATAAATAAGTTTTATCGCGCTCAAAAAATTCAGTGCCCGCCGAATATTCAAGGTGACACCACGTCCGTTTGTAGTTCGCACTGAGCTCCATAATACGTAAATGACAAGTTTTAGGGTGGGTTGCCAGTGAGTGTCGAATTGTAACTGTTAATTTGTATTCTTGAATTTAATTTAATTTTTTTTAAAGAATAATTTCAAAGAAAAATATTAGTATTTTTATTAACACAGAACTTATTTTTATGTTTTTTTAACTTGCTATGTATGTATATATCTAACTATATTTGTTAAGACGGAATCTTGCAACTCAATTTTGCAGATATCTTCAACCGATTGTGTTGAATTTTTGTAGGCATATGTATATAGCGTGACAATGCTATATTATGATGACATGGAGCTGATCTGATGTTGAAGCTGGAAGGTGGTCATAGGAACTTTGTAACGACGGAACCTATCGAGTTTGGAGTCGTTTGATTTGTCTTGACGAGTACTTTGAATACACTTTGACAGACCGAGACACTTTGAGAAATTGTTTTAAAAAAAGTAAAAAAAAACAAATTTAAATGATTTCTGTTAGAATTGAATAACTACTACTGAAATAATGAAATACCTTAAAATTACAGTTTTATTTTTGACTGCATGGTTGGTCTAGTGGTTTAAGCGGTTGCCTCGCCGCTTCCTACTGTATCAGGTGTTGTGGGTTCAAATCCCACATGGGACAACACTGTGTGATCCACGAATTGTTGTTCTGAGTCTGGGTGTCCATTGTGTCCGTTTCATGTATGTTTGTAAAGTCCCCCGCGACACAGGATTTATTGGATATATACGGAAGTTGTCTTTTTTGAAAAAAAAACTAGCTGAGCCCCACGGTCTTACCCGCGATACTACACCAACCGCGGTCCTCCTTATATCATCAGCTACCTATCAGTAAAAATCCCGTCAAAATCGCTCCAGCCGTTCCAGAGATTAGCCGGCACAAACAAACAGACAGACAGACAAAAATTGTAAAAAAGGGTCCCATCTACACTTTACGTCATTTCCATTATTATTCATCCCTTAAGTTCGAATTTAATCAATTGGTGAATTGTAAAACAATAGATGCCCTATCCCTTACATAAAGTAAAAAAGTGGGGCGTACATCTATGTAGTAAAATTTAGTCAATATGAGCAATAAAAGCGATCAAAAATTATATTTTTAAGAAACATTAACATTATGTTCCATTAATATAACTTAAATCATACAAATTGTATTTCATAACATAGCATTAAAATCCGTTGATTACTATAAAAGATCTAGGCTGACAGATAGCGCGAGCGTCTTAATTTTATACTGTGTAAAAATATATTATTTGTCCATGAAATGAATTAAAAATGAATACACTTGAACCCCATTCTCGGCCGTTGGAGAGTTACTTAAAGCCCGCGGGCTTTCCGATATGACTAAGATACATTGCGTGCTTTGTAGGACATTCTAAACATTCTTCAAAGGCGAACAGTTAATGGATATGTAACTAGAAGAAAAAACCGAAAGTAAATTTATTAGTTGCCAGGGTTAGTATGCAACAGTGCCCGATGCGTTTGTGTGCATGTAAAATATGAATGTGGGTGTTCAATCACAAATTCCCACGCTCAAGGACTACAGTCTTAAACAAACAAATAAAAAATTCTCTAAATCAATGGCTTGAGTAAAACATATACTTATGTTTCAATTGTACAAAAGAAAACATAGAAAAATCAAATTTCAGTCATTCTATAAATAAAAAAGTTATGTTTGTACGGCTGCTTGAAATGGTTCCTTTGTGAGTAAATGAATGCGATGTGCGTTGCCAAGTAAGGCGGTAGGCAGGAGAGCGGAGGTCATGACACACCGCAGTTGACTCTGCTGTCACCTCAGCGGCACGGGTCCACTCTGCGCTTACTGACCTACATCCGCTTTGGCACCGTTCACAATCACCGCTTCAACTTAATTGTCCCGACACTTTGGCCTTCCTAACGACTGTGCCGCAATCGTCCGATTTAAGGGGCGTTTTGAACACTACGACTGCTAACCCACTCAGCTCAGTCGACATCAATCCGACACCGAGTCAAAGAACAGCTGCATTGAGGGCGACGTTATGCAAATTATAGCTTTGTTGCAATTCTTGGTTTGTTAAGGAAACACTTACCTGGAGAGAGATGACTGTGTATACATACATACATAAGCCATAAAAGCCTTCGAAGTTCTCCATTGTTGTTAAGATTTATTTTAAATGACGGTCAGTTTTGAATGGCATATAAATGTAATAAAGACGGATGAATCAAAATTTAATATGTTTCTAATAGGCGGTACACATTACAACGATTTATCGTAGCGATTTAACTGTGCAGTTCGTTTGTGCAGTTTTATCGATAGTGTGGACGGAAATAGGTTCAGATTTTTTGAGAAATATCTGAGCCAATTTCCGTCCACACTATCGATAAAACTGCACAAACGAACTGCACAGTTAAATCGCTACGATAAATCGTTGTAGTGTGTACCGCCTATAATACATGCGAAATATACAAATGAAATACATACAATAACTTGAAACGAAACGCTCCCGAGTGTAGGTCAGCTTTATGAACCAAAACCATACAGACAATTTTATCTATATTATATAAAAGAAAGTCGTGTTAGTTACACTATTTATAACTTAAGAACGGCTGATCCGATTTGGCTGAAAATTGGTGGGGAGGTAGCTTAGAACCAGGAGACGGACATAGGATACTTTTTACAATTATTGTTTTTACATTTTTTTTTACTTTTCGCCACGGCGTTAATCGCAGTTGTTGTTGTACCGCGGGTAGCACCTCGGGGCTCAGCTAGTATTTTATAAATCCTCCTGGGTTAGAAAAAGTAATTTACTTATATAAAATAATGAATGCCTTCTACCTCTACCTGTTGACGTTATCTGAACGCCCCGTTAGTCAAAGAGATAACTTTATTTAAGGGTAAAGAGTGTAACTCTTAGTATCTATAAGGATATTGACTCGTTTTAATTACGCTCACGAAAGTAACTAACGTGCTCAGTAAAGAGTTAACGCGTAAATCACAAAGCTAATCTTAGCGCCTAATCTATACATCGGACTTTAAATAGTCTTGTATAGAATTCTTATTTGGGGTTAATTCGAACTGGATGCCTGCATTTTAATAAAAATAAAAGGAATGTTTGTCAATAAACTTTATAATAGGCAAAAGGACTCGTAAAATTGTACGGTTCTAGACTTATATTGGGATATAGACTATACACACAAAATAAAAGTGACATACATCATTCGAACTTTATTTTTAAAAGGGCTCGACGGCAATGGTCATGTTTACCTTATTTAGATATTAATTTTATACATAAAAATTGAATTCACGGCATTTGGCTTATCAGTCAGGATCGCTTATCACTAGACCTAAAGGCCCCTCAATTGTCATATATTGGTTTGGCAAAATATCGGCGACACCTTTTGCGATAATTGGTAAAGTAACATTTTTAGAGGTCTTCAGAGTTTCGGATTCATAACAGTTTTATTTCAATAACGTACATAATTGGTCTTGACTTGCATGACTATGCCTTATAAGTAAAGACACGAATAAGGCTCGAGGGAAGTATCATTGTCACCAAAACCCCATGTACCCACTAATATATTTTGTTCCTTTTAAACTAATGAAATCTTGGTGCAATGTCATGGATATTGTAAATAATGCATGGTCGTCTTACGGAATAAAGTAAAAATACGACACATTGTGTGAGTGCCACGTTACGGGAATATACAATGAAAAGGGGGGATTACAATTTGCCTTTGTGATGGCGTTGTCGAATTACATTAATCTGGCGTGCTCGTGCCGAGGCGTCGCACCGCCGCAAGCAACTTGATTAAAAATTCTATTAGTTGAAAGGCACGACATCTTCTTAATAGATAAAGTGCACGGTGCTAATTGTGGTGACTTGCGGATACTATCCTCGTTATGGGATAGTGTTCAACGTGTACTGAGCTTAATTAGAGTTTGCTATGGTGGCACGTACATGTTGTGCAGGTTTTAATACTTTCTCTATATTACATGTCTTCTAATCTGAGATTAGCTGTATAGCGCCAAGAAATTTCCAGGTATTCTCGAGTTGTCTTAGCAACATTACAAAGATTATAGCAGCCTAAATAAAAATAAATTAGCAAGAGAAACATAGACTTATATATCTGAAGACCACAAATTTACTACACAACTGAAGATTCGGATCGCGATATAAATATTAACAAATACTATTTAGAAATGCAGCAGGATGATTTTAAGCATTAACGTTAGTTATGTTTAACTCTTTTCTATCTCACAATTTGAAAATACATATTATGATTTTAGTATTTAAGGAATTACTGAATTAATTTTCTTGATCGACACACAAATAAAATTAAGTGGTGGCGCTAAGTAGGGAGCGGAAGATTTAATAGTAGATTGGTTAATCTAATAGAAATGTTTGGGTATATTTGTATATGGTTTAATTAAAAATTGCAAAAGTTATCACAGATATAATATTAAACTTCCCCTACCCCGCCCCCTTTTTACATTCAGCGGGCGCTTTGTTTTTATAAGTATTGTAAGAGGGTTTCGTACATCAATAGGCAACTAGGAGATTTAAGATACCAAAAAGTCAAGGACTGTCGTGTTGCATACTTTCGTGTACACTACGAAATAATAGGTCTTTACCTATGAAATTGCCGTTTTGTATGCAATAAGTGAAAGTACTTATTTTTTCAAACTTTTTTATTTCTGTTATTCGAAATAATCACCCATGCAATTGACGCATCTTTACCAACGCATTGGCAGTTTATTGATGCCCTTCTTGTAAAAATTGGCTGGACGGGAGGCAACAAACTCTTCAAAGGCTTTTTGTACTGCCTCTCGGGAATTGAATTTTTACCCACTAAAAAGTTGTCTAAATTTTAGAAAAAGTAATAGTCGGTAGGTGCAAGGTCTGGTGAGTATGGCGGATGAGGGAGAGCTTCCAACCCCAGCTCTTGCAGCTGCTTCACGACAACGCGCGACCCCATACTGCGCAACAGACAGTCTCCAAGCTGCAAGAGCTGGGGTTGGAAGCTCTCCCTCATCTGTCATACTCACCAGACCTTGCACCTACCGACTATTACTTTTTCCAAAATTTAGACAACTTTTTAGTGGGTAAAATTTTCAATTCCCGAGAGGCAGTACAAAATGCCTTTGAAGAGTTTGTTGCCTCCCGTCCAGCTGATTTTTACAAGAAGGGCATCAATAAACTGCTAATGCGTTGGCAAATATGCGTCGATTGCATGGGTGATTACTTCGAATAACAGAAATAAAAAAGTTTGAAAAAATAAGTACTTTCACTTATTGCATACAAAACGACAATTTCATAGGTAAAGACCTATTAATAAATATATACGCTTTGTAATAAAGAATAGATTTATAAAAGGAAAACGAATTTATAAAAAAGAAGTTACAATTCTAAGCTAGTCTGGTAAAATAGTTCTCAGCAAACTCTCAAATAAACACTATTTTAGATATGTACATTGCATTACCATATCCTTGTTGCTACCCATTTTATCGTAAGTGAAAGTTAGGAGCAAAGCTATAAATATGACAATTTCCATCCCAATCCTTTGCGAATTCCGGCCCCCAGTTTGGAGATACCAAAATTATTTGAGACCGACACAGCATTTACCAAAACTCGTAACTAAATAGATATCTACGTTTCTGTCAAGTTTACAGACCTGGGTGATCGTAAATCACCGTATTTTAGCAAAACACACTCGTAGCGATTTCTTCGCAACATTTGCTTTTAGATATCAATGTAGAATCCTGTAGCCAGCGTGCGGGCACTCGACTCTGACAGATTTACGAAGACCACTCTTATCTCCTACCACATCTTAGACTGGACGAGCGGGCAACTGAAACACAAAAGAATCAATTCAACTCTAGGTATTCCAACCACGAAATTCCGAGCACTGGAATAAGTGAGAATCTTACACCGCAGATAATACCACCTGCGGAATATATGAGGATTACCTTCGAGTTTAAACAATGATAGGGGACAGTATAGCTGGCGCTTAGTAAAACGTTTACTGGAAAATTGTTCTTTTTAAGTACACAAGCGACTCTCTCTGCAAGTCGCCGACATCGTGTGAGCTCTTTGTAAATAGGTAGACTTTATTTGAACACTGCGCTGGTGGCTGATTTACTTTCGGGTTTCGTGTACTGGAACGTTAACCGGGAGTTATGGGGACTGTTTTATTACGTATGTAAATTTTTGTTTCCTGTGTATACCGCTCGTTGTACTTGTAAGTGAAAATATTTTTGTTATGCGTTATAAAAGTGACGCTTTACGCTGTCAATGATGTTTATTTTAATAAGCCTCTGGCACTTATTATCACTATGAATTTCCTTTGTATGTCCTGTTTGAAGATATGTATTTATAATTTATATCTATACAAGTTTGCTCGAGAAACTATTGTTCCTAAAAGATTTGAAGGCTTGCAGAAGTATTCTACTAAAATGGCTTCAATGCTTTAAATTCGGTGTAAAATTTATGAATACGTGGGAGTGACTTAAGTGGTTTGTGAATTTATTTACCATTTTTCTAGATTATATTAATGTACAGTTACTTTATGAAAAATATTTATAATATAGTCAAATAAGTACAGAAAATATCTAACCCAATTGCAGATGCAACGCGCGAGAGCGAAACTGACGGCAAAAGCTATTTCGTTTAATGCCAACCCAACATGCATACATAATACGAATAAACCTTAATTCGCTCGTTTTGAAATACACAATGGTATTAAATACTAGTAAGGCTAGTCAGTTGAAACAACAGCCACTACAAAATGTAATATTCATATGTACTACAGCTCCACAGCTGCGCTCTGCGTGGACTCTAAGCGACTGATATTCCATATTTTCATGTTTTTGGTTGATCCATATTTTCATTTGATTAACTGTAGTATTTGATACAATATTTAAAATATATATCAAATGTAGTTTGATACATATTTTAAATCATATCGATACGATCTTTACGTATGGCCTTAATCCTCTCCTAAGAGGAGACCCGAGCCCAGCAGTGGGACGTTATGGGTTGTTGATGAATGTTTCTTTATATTTTGATTCAGGACAGGAGAGCTTATGTTTGGGAATAAATCAAGTATTTCCTTCTCTTCGTCTTCTTCTTCCATCATTAAGAACTTCTTTTTAAATATTAGAACTCAAAGGATAGGTCTTCTATTTAAACTTTAATCCAATTATGCCACTATCCGGTTGTGTTTTTGCGAATAGAAGTAATAGTTCTACCTCGTAAAATGAACTCTTGATATTATTCGAACTTATTTGGAACAGGTTTGGAATGATGCACGAACCAAAAATTTTATCACTATCAGCTTTATCAAGCATTTCTAAAGATAACCGTCCAATAAATTAATTACTTCTATATGCATATTGATCCTGTTACTGTAATACTCTAACGAAATTGTTTATCAGCTTTAAATAATATGACTTTGTCAACTGCCTTACATCCAGCTATCTGTGCATCCTGTTCGTTTTTAGTTTTTGGAATTTCGCAACTGTGTGACCTTTCAAATCCTGTCCCCGGAGAAATGATCGATTCGTAGGCTGTCCTTTCCATCCCATTAATTTTATGTAGTTTTCTTCATTGCACCGCCACAAAACCTTCTGTCTATTGACCATCGCTATCGCATCGTCCCTAGTTGTATCAGTCTGTGTCAAACGCGAATTCGTTAACCTTATTTTAAATAAGAAAAACATTAAAAAGTTATAACTCGACTACGTAATTTTTTAC
Organism: Diaphora mendica; assembly: GCA_949125395.1. NCBI lineage: Eukaryota > Metazoa > Arthropoda > Insecta > Lepidoptera > Erebidae > Diaphora > Diaphora mendica. Next base: position 32,514,016 of record OX421310.1, on the reverse strand, counting down.
GAAATTTATATGGTCTCCCGCGCTATTGTTACGAATCTATTGACATCTAGTTAATTAAAATCGGTTTAGTAGTAAAGGCGCTAATGGTGAAACATACGTAGGCTGCCAAAACGACTACTTCTCTTCCTTTTGGCTTCGCCGAGGTTGGGCAAAAATGGTTTTCATTATGGTAGTTCACCACATTTGATTTCATTAAGAATAATTCAAGAGCGACAGCTCTGATGATAACAGTCATTAAACATTTTTCATTAAAACAGCTTAGAGATTCATCTACAATTTAAAAGCTGTGACGCACAAATAACAAAAGAATTTATATTTAGAACTTGAATTCAGAATAACACACTAAACGTCTTAGTACCATTCTTATGAAGGTACATACGTTTATAGGACGCTTATAGCGTGTTGATATACGTACTTTATATGTAGTTGTAGTATTTATAGTATTCCGTACTCTGTTGTAGTCACTAGGGATATGTTTGGATGCTCCGCACACGTAAGATTGTGTTACAGTTCTTGTTCTTTCAGCAATATTCTGAACAGTGCACGGTGGTCGTATCAGATTGTATCTAGTGCTAAAACAGACTGTAAACAACTAAGCTTTGCAGGTGTGTAAAACTTGTGGTGTGCAGAAATTATCCAACCCACATAAAGGTCAAAACATAAAGACAAGTATCATTCTGAGAATAACCGCTTAGTTATCATGAGAGCAAAATAAAATACGTAATTTAAAACTTATTTATTTAGAAAGTTACTTAGAAATATTAATTTAAATATTCCATGTATTCGTTAGTGTTAGTTACAAACAAAAGTTATCGTCTATAAAATTTATTGATTATTAGCATGTTTGTAGTAGAAGTAAATTTGAATTAAGTTTTAATTATTTCAAGAATTGTATACGTTTAATTTAATATATTGTGACATCAAAGAAAAAGTAAAAAGGAATCATTTAATGATCTTTTTTTGGGACATAGAAATATAGACAGAGAGATATTATAAATGCAGGTGACCAACTTTTCATGCTCATCCACATTTTATTTAAATAATCTTATCACATAGGTAGGAAGGCAGTTACTATGAATACGTTAATATAATTAAAACTTCAACGTAATAAATTGCATTCATATTACAAGGAATGCAGGCGGAAAAAATACGGACCAATTTTCCAGGAGGAATACAGGCTTATAAACTGGCTCGAGCATGTTTCCACGCAAACATTTGGCTTCAGCCGTTTACTTGTTGCGGTATTTAACCCCCCGATGCTATCTGCATAATGCGGTCGTCACTACCGGCGTCGCGATACCTCACCTCGTTATTATGAATTTACATTTTAACCGCAGTTACCCGTATTGGATATTTGCTATAAATTCATTTATTAACGTGGACATAATTGTGGATCATTTTAAACATGGTTTAAACACTTTATGTATACTTTTGGGATCCTTTGTTGGTGCATGTATGTGTGTTTTAATATCGAATAAGTATTAAATGTATTATTAACCGCTGTTGATGTGCTAATATGAAGTATTAAAAAGTATAAGGTAAGGTAATTCATTATATATATAATGTGTTATCGATATTCAGATTTATACCTAGGGTATTCTCTATAAGATTCCATGGGTCTGGAGCTCTGGTTTTTTCTAACCCGAGTTTAAATTACGAGAATAATAAACCCAAAAGAAAGTTTTGCCAGGACCCTGTAATCAATAAGTTCTTTGCAAAATTATATACTCACTAGCTGACCCACCCAACGTCGTTAAGTCTCCTATTGCCCGTAGCGTAAAAAAAATCCCCCGTTTTGTAACATTCTTCATTGGTGCTCCGCTCCTATTGGTCTTAGCGTGATGATATATAGCCTATAGCCTTCCTCGATAAATGTACTATATATATATATATATATATATATACGCGCTAATCTCAGGAACCGCTGGTCAAACAAAAAAACAAGCAAACTCTTCCGCTTTATAATATTAATATAAAATAATATATATAGTATAGAAGTATAGATTGTTGTGTCTGCAAAGAACAAAAAGCTTTACGAGCCTTAATTATAGCGAATTTACACTATAAGAGGTCTTATATTATTTATTAAACCTTCACAATAATAGTAGACGCATTTCAGGAGCAGCCGTTTGCAACTTTGTTTTGTTATGAAAATCATCAATTTATGTTTTTTTGAACGACTGTTCGTTGTTTTTGTGGTGACTTCCACATACAGCGCAACAGAAATATACTACAGCACCATCTACCGAAGTTACACTGAACTACGGAGTAACGAAGGAAACTAAGAAACTACCAATCCTGAATCGCGCGATAATCATATATACAACATCCCAACATCAACCGTTGGGCAGTTGGCCCGCCAGGCATGATCACCTCGCCTGGTCGGAGGATCCTCCCTTTGTGTTGGTGGGACATGACACACCTGTCCCCCACAGTTTTCAACAGATTTTTTAGTTCTGTCACTTTGATGCGTTGTTCTAGCATAATACTATTTTTATAACTAACTATTTTACTAAATATAAATTATGAAAAAACAATCAAACACTTCTCGATTTACACTGGTTAAGGAATCAAGTCTTGTATACAGTTGGTCGCTATAAATTCAAAACATATTGTAGTTTTAGGAGCAACTGTGTTCCTCAAGGATTTATGGTCGGTTCCTTACTAGACTCAAAGTAATTCAAAATAGCTTAGAAGTGTCATTTGCTAAGTTTCATCTGTACTAAGCTACAACTAACTCTGAAGAACCAAGAGCGATGATACTATGTTTGTCAGGAAAACTAGCGATTCGGTAGCGCAGTTTAAAGTGTAATCTAAATATAAGATTAGTATGACGTTACCATACCATCGCATGTAAATAGTGTTAGAGTTTGTCATAACTTTACATTTATATACATTTTATGAAAAATTCAACTGTTTCGGTTGTTATAATCAACAACAACCGCGAGGTGACGGATAAAGAATGTGAAGCGAAAAAAAAATTTGCACGATAACAGCTGAATAAAGAGCGTGGAGCGGAGCGCTGGCCAGCGTTAAATAGTAGGACAAAACCTCAGAATAATCTCAATCATCAGGCTCATACCTATGTTCAGCAGTGGACTATTAAAGGATACTGATGTGTGTAAAAATTTGAAAAAAAAAATGATTATAACGATTTACATTCTTAATTATCCTTTCAGTGTTACAGATATCCAAGTCCTCGATAACTGAACAGACATTCAGATGTACATACCTATTACATGGTTATACTAATATAACAAAATAGTTGATACGTTTGTCATTAATTACTAGTTTGAAAGTATTTAAACGAAGATCGGGAATATATTTACATTAGCAATAGCCATTTAACAAAGCCGATCCTAGGCATATATTGGTTAATGCGATACTGAATGGCAACTACGTGATCATAGTGTGAAATACGAGTCCTGTTATACAGTAGACCATTATTGACAAATATCTGGTAACCTATTACTATTACCTGTTACTAATATACGCGATGTTGATCGTACCAATGTTAGCTCTTCAACTAATCATGAATATTGAGTTAATTAGTCGTGTATAATCTAATGAAAGTATTATTACAAGACTAGTCTTGTAATAATACTTTCATTAGATTAAATGCGAAACCACTATGCTAGTGCTAGCACTAGCATAGTGGTTTAAGCTATCACCTAACTGCTTCCTACTGCACTAAGTGTTGTGGGTTCGAACCCCACGTGGAAAAACTGGGTGTTTTGTGTCCTTTTTATAAATGTGCGCAAAGTCCCTCGAGACACAGATTTCTATTGAGGGAGTTATAACTAAAACGAGAAATATTACTTATTTATTGACTTAGTTTTATAACTTAAATTTAGGTACATACGAATCTATACTTATAATAAAAATGTAACAGGTCCAATTCTGTACATTAAAGATATTTTGAAAAAATTTTTTGCATGGCTCTCTATAATCGATACTGAAGCCAAAACTGTAATTTTTTATATTTTTGACTGTCTGTATCTTGGCCGCGCATCACGCCGAAACTACGGAATGGATTCAAATGAAACTTGGCATGATTTGAGTTCATACATAGGATACTTTTTATCCCGAAATTCAGCACGGTTTCCTGGAGAGAGGGTATGAAAGTCAAAATATGTTCATAGTTGTAATTCAATAACACATAGTCCGATTTCATACATTTGTTTTTTTTTTACAACTCCCGCACTAGGAATAAATCCTGTGTAGCGGGGGACTTTTACAAACATACATAAAACGGACACAAAGAACACCCAGACTCAGAATAAGAATGTGTGGATCACACAAAGTGTTGTCCTACGTGGAATTTGAACCCACGACACTTGGCGAAGTAGGAAACGGCGTGGTGACCGTTAAACCACTAGGCCATATGTGTGTACATTCTTATTTTGCTCGAAAGTAAGTACTTTAAATATTGTTCCGTGATCTATTTATACATATAATAAATCTGTAGACGTCGAGTTTGTCTGTTTGGTTGTGCCCGCATGACGTAAAATTTTCAAAATAACGTAACAGACAGAAAGAGTTACTTACGTAATCCATACGAATTTGTAGTATTGGTATGGAATTCGACTAGTATATAGTATATACCGCATACCGTGGGAGAGCCACGCTTCGGCATGAATGGGCCGGTTCAACCGGAGTGATACCACGGCCTCACAGAAAACCTTTGTGAAATAGTGCTTGCGCTGTGTTTCACCGAGTAAGTGAGGATACCAGAGGCCCATACCCCAATCCCCTACCCCTACTTCCCCCCCCCTCCTCAAAAGGCTGACAACGCACTTGTGACGCTTCTGGTGTTGCAGGTGTCCATAGGCGGTAATCGCTTACTATCAGGCGATACACCTGCTAGTTTGCCCGCCTATTCCATAAAAAAGTAAGTTATTGTAGGTGCATAATGGCAATATACGCTACAGTGCTGTCATTTGAGTGCTGTACCAGTATTCCTGCATCTAGATGTCTTGCTGGATACAAAAAATAATTCTGTTTGGTAGTATCCTAGTTTTGTACATCACCAATAGTATGGTAGTCAATGGTTATTTAATTACTTCGGGCAATGCTTGGCTGAACACCATCTATGGTATTGAGCTAACAGGTTATTCAACACAGTTTAAACCAAATCATCGGCCTAGCCAGATATTTACATCAAAACTTTGACCACAATAATAAATAAAAAATAAATAGGTTAATTGAAAATTTTTAGACCGGATTATAGTAAGGGCATGGAAATACAAAAGGTAATTTAGCGTTACCTCGACACAAAAAATAACAAAGCACGTTAAGCTAGTTATTTGTAGAATTTTGTGTTTATTTCATCCACAAAAATTGTAATAGATGACTTGCAGGTTTAACAATCTATTTGTTTACGAAAATTATAATAAAATCTAATTTGACACCTACAGATTTTAAATTAGATTTATTAGGAGCAGTTGTTGATGTTTTCATCAGTGACGCAATTTCCGTGCATTTTCTGAATCAGAGTCGATTTCGGATAAAACTGTCCTAATGGGTTCGTTAATCAGTAGTTAGATGTCTTAGTCGGTTCTCCTTCGTGACTCATAAATTCGTGAATATTTCATGAAACAAATAAATATTATAGATAGTATTTTGTTACAGTTTATCAATTATCATAACTCAAGGCGCATGAAGAAAAAAACAAGAAAATAAAGTTTTATTATTAAAGAGCTCTGATAAAAAAATTCAATAGCAAATTAAATACTTTAGTATTGAACTGTCCGGTACTTGTGATACTTATGGCGTGAATTTTAAATTAATTATAAGATCATCGTTTGTGTCAGCACAACAATGGCGTGATCAGTTCATTAGAGAAGCAAACAATGACTTCATTAGCGCTGTAATTGCTGCGGTCTCCAGCTGATTCGACAAGTAGGTGTCGACATGGATATCATGTTATTCACTGATCAAATCATGCTTGTGTGTAATAATTAGCCTTTATTTATTAAGGATACTACTTCATTATTATCATCTTTCGAATATTTTCTTACGGCTACGTCCGTCCAGTTTGAGGTTAGTTTTTAGTTCACAACAATACGATTGAACTTTCATTTTTACGTGGACCAACTACTTATCCAACCTCCACACAGTTCATGCATATCGAAATTCTGAGACTTGTCAGACTACTGCTCCAACTACTCCTAACAATTGCCATTGATCTTCATATGGCAACGGAACCAACTGATTGCATAAAGATACTACTTAATTTCTGGAATTATATCTAAAAATTATATAAAGTGCGGTATCGCGTATACTCCAGTGAAAATTGGAGACTACAGTCGAAGTTGTTGACGACTACGTGTACCTAGGACAAACTATCTAGCTAGGTAAGTCCAAATTTGAAAAGGCGGTCAATCGTCGGATCCAACTATGTTAGGTAACTTTCGGGAAGCTGCGTAACGTTTTCTAGTCCAAAATACTACAGTGTCGCAAAACAATAGTCTTTGACCAGTGTGTGTTGCCAGTAATGACTTACGGTACAGAGACATGGTCGCTCACAATGGGCCTCAGAAGAAGGCTCAAAATCATCCAGAAACAATGGAGAAGGTAATGTTCGGAGTTTCTCTGCGTGATCGAATCAGGAATGAGGAGATCCGCAGACGAACTTATGTTACCGATATTGCCCGAAAAATTGCTTAACTAAAGTGGCAGTGGGCGGGACACATTGCTTGCAGAAACGATGGCCGATGGGGCCATAAAGTTCTTGAGTCGCGACCGCGTACCTGAAGATACGGCGTCTGTCGGCCCCTCACAAGGTGGTCCGACGTTCTGGTGAAGGTGACAGAAAACCGTTGGATGTGGTCAGCACAGGACCGGTTGTTGTGGAGAAACTTGGGGTAGGCCATGTCCAGCAGTGGATGTCTTTTGCCTGAGATGATGATGATTTATGTAAAACTCAGTCAGTCGATCGGTGACCACGGTCAAGACAACATGGCAAAATACGTATAATAATTACTTCTCGCCTGATCTCATTAATGTATCGAAAATTTAGATAATTATAAAAGTAAAAGCAGTTCAGAGGTAGTAGAGCCACGCTGATTTCAGCACGAACGGGCCGGCTCGACCGGGGCGGTACTACCCTCGCACAGAAAATCAACGTAAAATGACAGCGTTCGTGCTGTCGTGTTTCGTTGGTGAGTGCGAGACCGGGGGCCCAATTAGTCTAGTCAACAAGTTTCATACTTGTTGACTGGACTAAAAGATGCAGTAGCATCACTAGGCCGCCATAGTGTGGGTCGCCATACTGCACTGTCTGCATTCGCAATGATTATGGTGACCACCACTCTTGGATTCTGCTTATGTTTTCCATAAACACATAAACATAAAAAAAAAAAAAAAAAAAAAAAAAAAGTTACTATATAATTAATACATACATTTATAATACAACTAGCGACCCGCCCCGGCTTTGCACGGGTGGATTTCAGATGCCCCCGCCGACGACACGATTCGTGCATTTTAAATCTGTAATATCTTCGAATATATTCATTTAAATTAGATACTGTAAAGTGCCATTTTAATCTATATTAAATGCACAATGTATTTAATTTACTTAATTGTATAAGGATTCATTTTGTATTGCTTAAAATCACTTCGTAAATAAGGGGTTTATTTCTCGTAAAAAGAAAGGAATAAAAAATGGTTGTTGTGGGTTATCCTAAGAGATAGACATATACCGTCCCGGACTTTTTTGTAGTACTCTTTAAGGTGTACAATACTGTAGTACATTATTTTGATCCATCTCGTAGGGTGCAACCGGCGTTTGCAATGTAAGCGCAAAAAAATGTGTTTATTTGCTACATCACATTAGAAACCTCGAAAATTAACAGTGTTTCCATTCTATATTATGCATTTATTATACATAAAAACCTTCCTCTTGAATCACTCTATCTATTAAAGAAACCCGCATCAAAATCCGTTGTGTGGTTTTAAAGATTTAAGCACACAAAGGGATATAGGGACAGAAAAAGCGACTTTGTTTTATACTATGTAGTGATGACGACCATTTATGAAATAATTGTATGTGATGTGGCCTCTGACCTCTGCATTGCCCTAATATAAATATACTAGTTTTTGGTCGCGGCTCCACCCTCGTGTATATCGGTTATCGCGGCAAATAGTAGCCTATGTGATATTCTGATGTATAAGCTATATATATATATATATAACATCCATCCATGCATCCATCCATACTTACAAACTTTCAGGGCCGGATCTACCATATGGCTTTTTGGGCTTAAGCCCAGGGCCCCGGGGATTCCAGGGGCCCCCAGCTAAGTCAAGTTAAAGTAAATAGAAGACGATAATGCGTGTCAAATGGAACGGGGATATCCCCATCGATAATTTACGGACGACAGTATGTTTTCTTAATTTTCTAGAATTGTAGATACTGCTTAAACAATTTTACACGTTACGATTTAATATTTTAATAACGACTTTGCTCACATATTAAATAATGTAACGTAGTTTTTATTCCTCTTATGTGCAAGGGCGGATCCAGGGGGGGGGGGGGGTCATGGGGGTCATGACCCCCCCCTGGGCTGTGTCCATGACCTAAATTAAATTGTCAAACTTAATGCTCTTTATATTTTTTGTCACAATATAGATTTTAATGGTACACACACAATACAGAATTAAATCTTGGCTAAGAGCTTCAATGGTTGAAAAACGTCTAACCGGACTGACATTTCTCTGTTCACACACTAAAAACGTACCCATTGAAGTAGCAATAGAAGTGATAACACGTTTTCGGAGAAGACGTGAAAGAAAAATTGATTTTCTTATTTAAATATGGATATTTTTAAGTATAGTATTTCTAAACCCATGTACGTACAATGGCCCAATCAAGAGGCAATTTTTTTATGTGATAAATGAACAGACGTATCGCCTGATAGTAAGCAATTACGACACCCACGGACACCCGCTGCACCAGAGGCGTCAAAAGCGATCGCCGGCCTTTTAAAAAAGAATACCTACATTCTTTTCTTGAAAGATTTAAGGTCGTATTGGTGCGGGAATACCGCAGGCAACAGTTTATACCACAGTTTTGTTATGCGAGGCAGAAATTTTCTAGAAAAGTGCACAGTTGTGGATTGCCGACCGTCTAAACGATGGGGATGAAACTGCTGTCGCGTAGGACGATGGCGGAAAGAGGCGATAGGGATCAGTTCGAACAATTCCTCGGAGCACTCCCCATAGTAAAGGCGATAGAAGATGCATAGCGAGGTCACATCGTTAATTAAAATTGGTAGTCATACTAGCTTACATTTATTTAATGTTTTACAAGACTTTTTGAAAAAAAATGGATTACCACTGGATAACTGTAGGGGACAGTCAAACGGTCGTGCGGTCCATTGCCCTTTATGGGGCCCCAGTATGGGCGGAGGCCCTGAGGGCCAACACTATCGCGATATTGCGACGACCAAAACGAGTGCTGGCCATCTGTATCATAAAGGGGTACGCACGATCTCTTTTGAGGCGGTAAGCCTCCTGGCCGGAACTCCACCATGGGACCTGGAGGCAAGAGACCTTGCGGCTCTTTATTAGTGTCTCAAGGAGGCGCGGAAGTTGGGAAGGTCTCCTGAGATTCGAGAAATCGAAGATCAGAAATCCCAACTCCACCAGGTCATCGTGGAGGGATGGAAGAACGACTTGGGCAACTGAGCGCTGGGCACGCTGTTATTGCGGTAGTAAGTCTCGTTATGGAGGATTGGCTTGAGAGGCATCACGGGAGCATCTCATACCGGCTGACGCAGGTGATCACTACAAAAGGATGCTTCGGCAATCACCTGTGTCTGATCCGTAAGGAGCCCACGCCTAAGTGCCTGCGATGGTCAGACCGTGGACACGGCGCTCCACACGCTGGCAGAATGGAGGGAGCCGAGGCGCGATCTCGTGGCGGCCATCGCAGTGGGGGTTCTCTCACTCAGTAACATGATTGCGGCCATGTTACGGAGCGAGAGTTCGTGGAAATCCGCAGTTTCTTTCTGCGATCAAGTTATGCTCGTGCAGAAGACGGCGGAGCGGGACCGGGACTGGTTTAGAACTCTTCTGGTCCGCCAGGCCCGGGAATGGGCTCGGTGCCACAAACGATTTAGGCACCGGTGTTCACAAAACGATCTCCGTCCTCCATAAGCGCAAGCCTGGGGCTGGCAGATGAGGCCACCTGTCACCCTAGCAGAAGCAGGCTGGGGTGGAGGCGCAAGCGCTTTTATGTAGCAAGAAAACATCGAGGTTCGTGCTCAGGAGGGAGCCATCTACAAAACTTAGGTGGCCCGTGGTACGTCGAGGTTCCAGGGATTTCTTTTCGAGGGTGCACCTGGTTCCCTGCGCCTGCTACCCGAAGCGGCGTGCGGTTTTAGTCGGTTCGAGTCCGACATGCCTCCAGTCGGTGTTATTAGGGGGGATTTTCGCACTAAAAAGGGAGACAGTCAAACAACAACGCTGCTAATATGGCGGGTCGTTACAATGGTGTAGAAATAATTTTAGAACAAAAAAATAAATCTGCGGATTACGTGCCATTTGCTGCGCATTCTCTTAACCAAGTTGGTTAAGAAGCTGTGAAGGTTGGAACCGAAATCGTAAACTTTTTTGAGAAGTGTGAAAATATATGTTTTATTTTCTGCTTCAACCCATATAGATAGGAATTGTTAAACTAAACTGATATTTACGTTAAAAAGTTTAAGTCAGACTAGGTGGTATCGCCACTACGATGCTGTTAAAGCTTTAAAAAATAACTATGATGACATTATGAAAATTTTGAAAAGAAGCTTGTTGACGTATTCCCGAATTACTATACAATCTTAAAAGTATATTTAACCATACTAATCACAATTTGTGAAACCGAGCGATGGCATTTATAGGATTTTATCCGTTTTGTCCATAAATGTTGATTTAACTAAGAATTTAGAATGTGAGAAGTTAAATTAAATTAAATTTGTCAAAGGAAAGTGCAGAAAGTTTGCATTATCATTTGTCAATTTAATTACGATTGTACTTATTAAACACTAAAACCTAAGGCATAATATATTAAAATACAAATTAAATATTTTATCGTTTAGTCGTATAGGATAAATCCTATATATTTGAGTAATTGTTTGATTGATGATTGCCAGATCTATAAGAAAGAAAGAAGAAGAAAGATAACATATTTATTTTGGCAACATAAAGTAATCGTACATAAAAAAAAGATAATTTACATCAAATTTGCAAGGCCAAAAATTTACCCAAATCAGCATTGTGTCAGACAAGGCGTCTGACGCTGGTTTTCAATTGGGCCCAGATGACGCCGTACATAAAGATATTTTACATATCCGTGCCATAATTTATACAAAAACAATAATTACATACACACAGTATTGCCCTATACTTAACATATTTCTAGTGATTTAAGCGGTCGCTACGCCGCTTTTTACTGCGCCAAGTGTTGTGGGTTCAATTCCCACATGGTACCACACTTTGTGTGATCCACAAATAGTTGTTATAAATCTAAGTGTTCTTTGTGTTCGTTACATGTATGTTTATAGAGTCCCCCTCGACACAGGGTGTATATTCCTAATGCAGGAGTTGTCTTTAAAAAAAAAAAAGAATTTGGTGGGCCCCTAAGTAGTATTAGCCCAGGGCCCCCTAAACTCACGGTCCGGCCCTGCAAACTTTAGCGTTTATATTATTAGTAGGATTATTTTACTGCAGTATAGAACCATGTATATTTGGTACGTACGTACGTACTATGTATTAAAAAATTGTAGTACTAAATATTGTAGTACTTTGGTTGTTCAATAATATTGTTTAGTTATAAGAATACGAGTATGTATTTTTGCAACTAAGCAACATGTTTATTATATTCCGACATAAAATGACTTGTGGAAATTGTCCCATATATTGTTTATCATGATTTCAATCTATCATATTTCATGCAATTCCTTCAATTTTGTTCATCAAAGTGTGCGAGTTAGGTTTCCGGAGCTCAAATCCTGTTTTGTGAACATTGAACATCCAATCAATCCCGCATGTTCTGTTTTTAACAGAGGCTAAAATATTTGTACTCATTCTTCTGTATTTTTTTATAAACAATTGTTATGTGAATTTCATTTACAAAATGCTAATCAACAAAACGCGAATTGGACATTATTTATCTACTTTTTCTCACGTTGTCGTGTTTCAATGTTTACGATGTAGGTATTCGAGTCATTTATCATGGCTTGTCTATGAAAATTCTAAACGGCGCCAAACTTGTTACACCTCTCTTTTTATTTTACGCTGCACACAAACAAGTACATTTTAATTAAGACATATCTGTGTGTTTTTGTGCAGATGACGTCGTCTAAAGGGATATTCATTAATCATTATCATTTTCCTAGCCTTTATTATTCTCAAAATGTAGGGTCGGCTACTAGTTCAACCGGTTTTTACCTGAATATCAGTTTTTACACGGAGCGACTGACATCGGACCTCCGCAACCCTGAGGGCGAACTAAATTCGATGATTGAACTAGTTGTCAGTATATTTGAGACACTGACTTCCCAATAACGATTGCCAGAGATATTCATGACAACCGGGACCGACAGCTTAACGTGCTCTCCGAGGCACGGGCGGGCAACACTGCCATCTTCCATACTCCGGGCTGCTATTAAGAATTATAGTAACTATTAAGAAGTATAGAAGTAAGTAAATAAATAGTAATAGAAAACCCAACAGTAGTCTGACCCGGGAATCGAACCTGAGACCTCTTGATCTGCAGTCGCTTTCGTTAACCACTAGACCAACGAAGCAGTCGTCTAAAGGGATATTATGATTTAAATTATAGTAAATAAAAAAAATAAAAAAGTATAATCTTTTAATGAACGTACAGAAGTCTAAAATGATAGTTCAAGTTATGTTGGTTAGAAAAAAAAAACGATCTCTAGTGTTCATTATTTTATTGATATACTAGGCAACCATTTTTATTTATTAGTATCGAATTTGAAATATTCTATCTTAGGTCACTTAAGAGCTAAGTGATACAGAATACAGATAGTAATAGTAAAATGAACTGCGGTGTGAGTTCTTGCCATTTCTAAGTAGCGGGTGTCTAAAACAGTTTTAATTATTATTTGATAATCTACACTACAATTACAGTGTTATTAATTAATTAGAAGTCAACTAATGTCATATTGTCTGTCATCTTTAAAATTCTTTGAAGTTTGCATGAATGTTAAAAGCAGTCGGTTTTAGATTTCTCAAAAGTTTGAAACCTCAGACAGCATTTTTTAGACATTCATTAAGGTTAAGATATCACTTAAATGGCGCTATCGTCCACCACATCTAAAGAACATATTAATAAGTGAAGCATGTAATGAGTAAAGAACTCTATAATTTCTCATTTTATTTTGACTTCATTACTCTCGAAAAATCGCAAAATCAAAACTATCAATTTGTAAAAATAAAAAACTCAAATGCTATCCTCATTTAATTTTCTTTCAATAAGAATTATTAAGGTTAAGATACGTGATATTGCCTAGTTGAGAAATTTGTAATCCAAGCGCTTTCGGATAAATGAATCTGCTTTTTCCGAGTTATAGCAGTCTTTATCATTTTTCCCCATTCGATACTTCTGGTGTCCTTTATCCTAGATCTCATGCCTTATCCCAATTTCTTAAGCCAGTTTACAAATAAAAATGAACAATGACGAGATTAAGAGCACAAAAGATCCAGATTCTTAAAATTCTGTGACTGCTGAGTAATCGTCAGGGCTTGTGCTTAAGTAAAACATGGCAATTTTTTGCTCTCAAAATATATGATAAAAACTATATGAATAAAACAGATGCACTAAAGTTTCTGGTCATAAAACGGATAACTGATAATATCTCATACGCCTATTGTGAACCAGGCACAAGCAGTTTTATTCACCTGTCGTCTGCTTGCATTTGGTTGAATTTCTATTACCGCCAACTGTAAATCATCACAGTTCAACTTAATCCAGTTTATAAGTTATATTGAGGAATAAGACGAGCGATATGTCCAATACATTCATGTGTCATAACTTGGACTTTGTCATTGACTGAACTTCTGTAGGCACGTTTCGACTTTCTAATTGTACAATTTAGCCCTATTCTTTTCATTTACATCGATACAGACCTAAATGCTAATTATATTTAAGTAGAGGCCGCAGTAAATGTTACGATGAAACTGGCATTATTGTCACGTGATCTTGCGTGTGCGCCACGCGGACCACCTGCCAATAGTCGAGTTATTCTTGCTACAGGCGCGCCACTTATAATTACCGACCATCTGAAATTGCATACGTCCTACAGTTTTCTTTATGGAAATTATCTGATCAAATAGCTCCTACCTTATCAGATTACTGTCCTACTTTCAGTAACACGAATAACTAAAACATAATTTGAGTCGACTTGAGAAATCAAATAGAACTAAGGGCCGATTGACTGTTGAGCAATTCAGAGAGTTAAAAACTTAGTAAATTTCGGAAACAGAACTTGTAACAAATGATATAGTTCTCAGTATGTAAATGCTCTATACAATCAATGCATTTTATCTAAACGGCACTGTTTTCATTAGGTATAATCAAAAAAAGAGCAATAATTGAGGCTTCATTTACATAAATTAGATCCTGAGCATTCATCTCTAGTGAATTATCTAACCCTTCGGACGTCTGGATCGATGTCAAGACAATAGCATATACTTTACAACAAAAATAACCAAAAAACATAATACTAAAAAAACGAAGTACTAAGGTATTTCTTGTCGTAAAAATCTGTAATACTTGTTTATTCGCACTGAAGATCAACCTAAAATGACAGCATTCGTGCTGTGTGCAGTGACGTGCATGGCCGATTGATACGGAAGCATCACTAGGCTGCCATAGTGTGGGTCACCATGGTGCATTGTTGCATTATCTGCATTTGCAATAAATATGCTGACCACCACTCTTGGATTCTGCTTATGCTTTCCATCAGACAGATTAGAGTCACTTTGGTAGGCCCCATACATAAAAAAAAGATCCGTGAACTGCGGTAAAATTTATTTTTACATCTATCTACCTAACTATGTTGTAGGTATTTCTACACATACACAACATATCGTTAGAAGTTAAATAAAAAATAAACACAATCAATATAGGCAATTTAACGTATTTGGAGATGTAAAATACAAAACGATTTTGTATTTAATATCAATTCATATGATGCATTGGTGATTAAAAATCTGTTGTACGAACCAGCTACATAAACAGAGTTTAAAATTTTAGAGCATTCTGTTTATTACAATCGTTTGGAATATTCAGTAAAAATATTCAACAATGCTTGTCATTAAATAAATAATAGAGGGATTCTTCAACATTAAATTCATTTGTAAATTATATATAAAATTCAAAGCTTCGTTGGAAATATTTAGAATTTGAGAACTTAAATCGACTATACATTTTGTTACATTCACGAATCGATGTAGACTAAGAACTAGAACATTTCGTTTGTACTTATTATTTTTATTTTATTTTAACAGAAAATGGATATCTTTCAACGTAATCGTTAGATATATTATAATCGAGACTTAATCGCTGTAACAACTGCAGTACAATAGATTTCTTGGAAATTCTTGGAAATGGAAACGAATTGTACGATCGTGTTTTGACCCTGGTTGAACATTAAATAAAGAAAAATTGTAAATATAAAAAGTTTTATGTATGTAGGTCGTAGGTGCATACTTTCTCAGTAAATGCATAAAGCGATGTATTAGGATTTTATGTTTCATTATTCAATTCAGACTATTACTGACTTTTATGCTACTGGTTAACACTAATGGACTCAACATGTTGGCTACGGTAATTGTATCAAAAATTTAAATCGAAATGGTAGCCTTAAATAATATACTTTTTTACCCCAGCTACAGCAAAGCCTAAAGGAAGGGTAATAGTTTTGGCAGCCTATGTATGTTGATATGTTCGACTGTCACTACTGAACCGATTTCAATTAATGAGATAACAATAGTTTTTTGGTCCTACCAATATGACTCTACTCTGCCTGATGGCAAGCATAAGCATAAGAATGGTGGTCACTATACTGATTGCAGCATGGTGACCTACACTATGGCGGCCTAGTGATGCTTCTGCATCATTGGGCCTCCGGTCTCGCACTCACCAACGAAACACGACAGCACAAATGCTGTCATTTTACGTTGATTTTCTGAGCGAGGTTAGTACCGTCCCGATCGAGCTGGCCCGTTCCTGCCGAAATCAGCGTAGCTCTACTACCTGTAGCAACGTGGCTCTACTACCTGTAAAGATTCGTTATAATGGCTCGGATGACATAGTCTTTATAACTTTTACCCAATATTTTTACGTTTATATCTATATGTGTATGTTTCTATTATGTAATATTATTAAGTCAAGGTGTGATTAGCACAAGGTTTTGTTGTTTTGTGTAGATATCTATTAAAATGCACATTGGTTATGTTTATTCAACCGATTTGATGACGTTTGAAGCGGCAATGGCAACAGAATTCATCACCAATCGAAGTTTTCCTTTATCGTTAATCCGTTTCGTTAATAATTACAAGTCTTTACTTAAGGGGCGCGTCCCTAAAAACACTATTCAGGAACATTTATTAGTTAATGTTCCTCTGCTACATTTACAATGAACACCACTAAAATATATTAACATATGTTTTTGTTTGTTTCAGATCATATACGAGAATTCTCTTGTGGGAGTCTCTTCTACCGCACTTTGTTTCTGAACGAGGAGAGAAACACACTTTATGTTGGTGCTATGTAAGTTATATTTGCTCCCTGAATGCAGTTTCTAACATAAATTGCACACATATGTTCGTAATGTACGTAAATGGAAAATGTTTATACACCGCAAGCTCCGGGAAAATAGAATTACTCTGTGTTCTTTGACCATAAATAAGTAAACTCAGCTAATAGCGTATATGGAGTGGGTTTGGTACGATCTAGACGAGATTCAGTGTTTGGATTAGATCTCTCGCATGAGATTTAATTTTCTTAAGAATCTTGGTCAGAGTAATTAGAGAAGAAGTTCTGTATAGATTTTCTGTTTACATGAACTATTTGTTTCTAAGCTTCAATGTTATTTTATAGTTAAAGTCTTATGTCCTTTCCGATATCAAATTTTTCGCAAATTAAATGTATATCAGTTAATTAGGTTAGGCGTCTAAAGTTTAACAAAAAACTAATTTATTTCCAAGTTTTGAATTCCATTTTTAATGTTTTCACTTTTATGAAGTTGCAATAAAATTAAAAAAAAAACCTTGTAAAAAATTTTGTAATCGTCTCGTGTTGAGATAATGTTGATTTGAGGAGGCAAACTATTTTTTTATTGAAAAAGGTATTGTGTATAATATACATATGGTTATTCAAAAGGAATAGGTACGTATCTCTATAATACAAATAACTAATGAGTATTTTCATATATATAAAATAAATATCGGTACATAAATTCTGATTAAGCATTAGTCTATCGGTTGTGCGAATAATAAGGTTCTTGCCCATTTCCCTGGAGCGAAACTCATATTCGAACAAGCCTTTATTTATACAAATAAATAAAATTGTGTGTGTCTGTAAAATTTCTGTTTGTAATTTAAAATAAACAGCTTTCCACTCAATGCCTATGAAAGTGTATATACAGAATTAATCAAAAAAATAATTTTAATTTTTTTTGTCGGTCTGTCTGTTACTTGCGGCAAATCTCTGGAACAGTTGGACCGATTTTAACGGGAATTTCACTGGCAGACAGCTGATGATATAGGAGTAACTACCTTTTTTATACTAGCTTCGCCCCGCTGGGTTCCCCGCGGTTGTCGTTGTACCGCGCGTAACACCGCGGGCTCAGCCAGTGTGTTATAAATAAAAATAAATTGCTAGACCTATTAAAGATTTACATCATGAAAACTACGTATCAAAGTACAATGTGCCTGTTATTATATAAACCAGCTAATTAAAGAGTAAACGAAATGATTTCTTATACTCGTATACATTTTACTATTAATTGCTCAAATTATACTTGGCACGCTTTATCAGAAAGTAAACTATAAACATGCGGTTACAATTGTGGTATATTAGTATAACTACTTGGCATCATTTTAATGATTTACCCGAGGGAAATGGGCTCGAGACATGAAATGGTATTATCCACCAATTTTGTCAACTTTTGTTTGTTCTCGTTAGTTTTATTTCGCTTGTTATTCTTATAGTATTATAAGATAAGTATAACGTGGTATTTTGAAGTAATATGGAGCTGGAATTAGTGTGGTATTTAATTGTCTATATTCTCTGGTGGTCGATCAGTGTTTGATAATAAATGTATTACAGTTAATTTTTTTAAGTAAATGTATTTTAACATTGTTTAAGTTTATTATTAACTCTTGATTCAAGAGGGAAGCTTATTAAAATGTTATAAGTTAATCAGATCAGTGTATAAATAAATAGACCAGCCAGGTCAGTCGATGGTTGGGTGACCATTTCTTCCCTCCGTACTTCTGCAGGCACGCTAGCCGTTGGTCCCGGTTGGTATATGAATCTTTGGCAATTATAAATTACTAGCTGACTTACGCAACCTCGTTTGCGTCCAAACTACCATCATATTATCCCCCGTTTAACCCCAAAAGGGGTTGATTTCTAAAGATACATTATTAGTACACCTCCACATCGCCTATATATATACCGAGTACACATTTTAAATTTCAAGTCTCTTACTTCAAAAACATAGGACTTTCATACAAACGTCCAACCCCCGTTTTACCCCCTTAGGGGTGGAGTTTCGTAAAATCGGTTCTTAGCGGATGTTGACACCCTATAAGGAACCTACCTGTTAAATTTCAAGTTTATAAGGTGTTATAGTTTCTGAGATTTTGTGATTAATAAGTGAGTGGTATTTCGCTTTTATATATATAGATTACACGTAGTTAGTACCCCTAAAAAGTCCTATAAAACAGTATTTCTACAGAACTTTGATATCAGCTAGGTTACTTAGGTCTAATGGCAATCGCTCCACTTAAAAAATCTAAGTTCAGCCGTATTGTAGTAGACTTAAAAGCCGACTCCAACCTAGTAGGAAAAAAGGATTCAAAAATCCCTTTATCTTTGGTTAGGTATATTAGTAGTAGTTGGATTACATATATCAAGAGTAATATTTTTGTTACACCTCAAAAATTATAAGATTGTTACCGGACTGTTGTTGTTGCCGACTGCTGACCATATTTCGAGTCTTGGTAGAAAAATCGTAGTGTATTTACTAACGGAAAGTATAGAAAGAAAGTATATAAATAAGTAATCTCGGACTCCTATTTAGTTGTCAAATTGTTACCACTTTATACTAAACTAGCGTCCGGCCCGGACTTCCGTCTTTGATTTACTCAGATTTCCTCTACTATAATATTTTTATTTATTTTTTTTGGACATCTAACACACAACGCCATCTAGTCCCAAGCTAAGCAGAGCTTGTGTTATGGGTACTAGACAACTGATACAAATACATATATACTTTTTTTTTTTGTAAATACATACATATTATACATAGAAAACACCCAAACTCCGAAACAAATATTTGTAGATCATACAAACATTTGGTCCGACCCGGGAATCGAACCCGAGACCTCATGATCAGCAGTCGCACACGCCAACCGCGAGACCAACGAGGCAGTCAATATGTATGTATTACACATATAAACCTTTGTCTTGAATCACTGTATCTATTGCTAAAAACTACATTAAAATCCGTTGAGTAATTTAAAAGATCTAAGCGAACAGACGGCGGAAGCGACTTAATTTTTATACTATGTAAAGAAAAATTAACTGTGAAAAAGTACATTACTTTTAAAGCTACAAAAAGTTTTGTAAACAATGTTTATTTTATGTCAAACTAGCTGAGCCCGGCGGTGTTACCCGCGGTCCAACAACAAACGCGGTTAACGCTGCGGGCGGGGTAAAAAAAACTATGTAAAAAATCCTATGTCCGTCTCCTGATTCTAAGCTACCTCCCCACCAATTTTCAGCCAAATCGGATCAGCCGTTCTTGAGTTATAAATAGTGTAACTAACACGACTTTCTTTTATGTATAGATAAAAACATAATACTAATTATTTTAAATAATTTTATCTTTTTCTCTTAACATTCAACCTTTTTGCTACTTAACTGTTTTAAATGATAAAAAAGAGAATCATAATTACTCTTAGTTTGATATTGTTTTTTGTTGTTTTTATGTTATGTATACGTTAAAGATATATAAATAAAAATAAATATAGGCATATAAAGCTATAATAGGCGGAGTTTACACAGTCTTAAATAAATTCTTAACACCAAAGCTAAATTCATTTTTTTATTATTTCTTAGTCTTCAATGACAAGTATGAATAACACACACATGAACACAATAGTGTAAATAACATTAAACACAATATTAAAATTCATAAGCAATTTTGGATGTTTCCAAAAACTTTTTTGACGATCGTATATATTTTGACAGCTGTCTATCACGTGTCAGTAAGTTTACAATAGAATTTGATTAAGGGGTATAAAACATAGAGTTATTATAGATAGAGTAGGGGAGCCAAGCCTCCAGTCGTCCCTCGGTTAGAAAGAGAGAGAGGATCGCGGTACCCCGTCTGTCTTTCTCTATTGACGCATGCGCAGTAAAGGACTAATAATGGTAATCCAATCACAACAATAAAACGTCCATACGTAGTAGTAACCGATCGTCATGTGGACTGGAAACTTGGTTCTGTAATATTGTAATCATAAATCCGTATTAATTCTCAAAACATACATACATGTTATATGTACGTGTTATATGTTAATTACACCTAGAGAGAGAACGAAAGACCCTGCTTATCAGACAATTTTTCGTCCTGGGTGGGAACCGAAGCCTCGGCTTCTGACTTAATAATTGGGATCTTTAACCCCTTAGACTCGCAAAGTAAAATGGAATTCCGACGTCAGAAAATAGCTAAGTATAGAAATAAATATTGATCTTGCTTTAATAAAAGACTTTATACCTTTAACTACTAATATATCAGAAATTGGTTTTTTACAGAATTGGTAATCTTATATGAATAATTTTAAACGAATTCTTTCTTATTATTATCCTATTTTGAATCTAAATCTCTGGCAAATTCGATTTATTTAAACGTGTAGATTTTACGCTGGACTTGTAATTTCTCACTTGAATGACACTCAGTGTAATTTAAAGTTAACGAAAGGTCTTAATATTTCAAGAATGTTTCTTTTTTGACCCAAATTTTTTGTGTACCTAATTATGTGAGTCCCAAAGCAGCTATATCCCAACCGTTACGAGCGGAAGTATACGGCATGAAATTCTCTTTTTCTTCTGTGAATTCTGTGAGCTTGGAATTTTTGTAACAACTAATTTCGAGCTGGATTTACAAGTTAATTACAAATTTGTAATCGAACTCAACGTGCTGTGCACAACTCAACTCTTAATATCTTACCCGATTAATATGCAAATAGTACCTACTTTCAAGTACCAAAAGTGTTCAGATGAGGCAATGAATTGCCCCCTTAGAATATATAAGCCTATTGCCATTTACTGATGAACGGAGGCCTATTCCAAAGAACATAAATTATCCTGGTCTTGCACAATCCGCATCCTACTGCCTTCTTACTACTCCAAAAACTAAGAAAAAAAAGTTTAAGTTTACAGTTTATTTTAGATCTATAGGATTTGTTACATTCTTAAACAAAATATATTTCCAAAAGTCGTAAAAACTTCACGTGCCAATACAGGCATGTGTATAAATCTTGTCCAACTAACTAGCCTAACTGCACTGAACACTCCAACCTAAACAAATGCGAAGAGTTTCAATTTATTTTACGGAATGGTTTTGTTGCTTTCTAAGGAGTTGAATATATTTAGAGTTTGTAATTGAATGACAAGTACCTATGAATATTTTTATAAAGTACATTGTCACACATAAAGTACATTTCATATTTTGACGAATGCTGGGGTTTTCGTTAGACAACTCTTAATAAGTTAATAGGCAAATTCGCAATGTCTCGAAATAAACACGATCTCACGAGATTAAAGTATATAAAAGTTTAAGTTCAGCGAAATATGGATGTGAAATTTATATGTTTATAAAGATGTAAAAAATAATACACAAGGTAAACAGCAGTAAGAAAGCTAAAATGTTACTTTCTATTTTTGTGAATTTTGACCACTTGAAGCATTGTTGGTCCCGAAACAGAGGAAACTCGTATACCGTCGTGAAGGCAGAACCTATGCTCGTAAAAACAATACATGTAACATGTATGTGAAAACTATGGAGTTATTGCCTAAAACAATTATATTTGTTCGAGAACTAGAAATGTAATGCTTTTTAAATATTATTTGCATAAAATTCAAGGTCATTAAATGTATTTAATAGTACAAAAAGCTTAAACGGTGTTCCCTTTACAATCGAGTTGCCAGTAGGTGGTCAACAGGCAATGCCTTAATTAAAATGCCGTCACGCGCTACTCTATAGCAGTAAAAAGCATTAATGTTAAGCGGCCAACAATTCTGCATAATTTAAACGACTCGTTCGGCGGATAGTGGACGCAAAAAGAAGTAAAATAGAAACAGTCTATGCATATATGCTTTTACCAGCCAGGACGTCTGGCGTTCGTTCAATTCCATCGTGTATAGTCCGTGTTATTTGAATACGTAATTCAGCTAAGAAACTATTATTATCTTATGTTGTTTCCTTTATTTTTACTACAGACATCATCTTGAACAGTTTTTTTTTAATTATGTTAATCATCTTTTTTTTATCTTTGTTGCAGGGATCGTGTGTTCAAGTTAAATATGTCTGATATTAGTCAATCACATTGTGAGGTAAGTTTCAATATGTTATAATTATTTTCGTTATTCTTGGTATACGTAAAAAAACAATTAGTCCGTAAGCTACTCTGCCCAAATGCAGATATCTATATTTTGGGAATGAACCATCTTTCCTCGTGTGACGCCTGACACCATCGTGTCGTAAGTATTTAATCAATATTGCAGATAGAAGACTTCCTTCGTAAGATACAACGATAATACTATTTAGGTAAGTATTATTAAAAAACTACTCAATATTTCCAGAAATTTCCGAAAAATCGCTTTTTTTATTTATAAATGTTATGTATGAGTATACAAAAAGTATACCTAACATTATTTTGTAACTTCAAAGACAACCCTAAAATTAACACCAAAGACATTTTATAAAGTAAAATTAACCACTCACTGACGGTTGCTGAATTCTGAGGAACTCTTTAACGATACTACACTAGATTTTTAAATGCAACATGCATACATTTACGCTTTTTCTACCTTTTCACACGTAAGTGTCACCTTTTCATATTAATACCCTTACTACATAGGAAAAGGTGAATAAGTTCATGTGTATTGCAAGCTCTAGTACTATTTTTAACCGACTTCAAAAAAAGGAGGAGGTTCTCAATTCGACTGTATTTTTTATATTTTTTTATGTTTGTTACCTCATAACTTTTTTTTTGTTAAAATTTGTAGGTAATTTATATCTATTTTTGTTCGAATAAAATTTTGGTAGAAGTTGTTATTTGTAGTATCGGAAATACGATTTGTGTTTAAACTGTAGAAATTTATGTATTATATGATTTATCGTAAGCTGTTGCTTTATATTGATCATACCTGATTTCTTTGTATTGAGCGCGAAGTTAAACTAACTTTCAGTATACATTTTCACTACTTTATGACTTAAGTTCTTTTTTTTAATATCGGAGAAGCGACAGATCGATAACTACAATATATCTCCGGTATGAGGCATAAGTATGAACATACACATATTTATTTTATATAGATTTCCTTATAGTTTTATCACTACTTACACACTTAAATGTCACATACCTACTTTTCTTCTAAATTATGTCCCTTTTGTAGCATAACTAAATGTTCCATATATTTAAGTATTTTATTTTTCCAACCACAATAAATACAGATACACACATCAAAAGTGTCTAGGGATCAACATATGTGTCTAGGGATCAACATATATTTTTGCAATAACTTTTCTCCTGATTGATATTAATTAAAATTTTCTTTAAGGATTCATCAAATAAAGTGTTTTCGTTTGTCACAGTAACGATAAACCAAGTCACCTTTGCATTAATAAAGAAATTTGCCATTTTCCTAATAAAGGGATTTATGACATTTGAACCACTAACATTAAAGTTCGAAAAAAAGACTGAAATAACAGTTTTCTTTAAAATTTTATTAGGTAACTTAAACAATTAATAATCCGTGTTTCTACCGCGAACACTAACAACACAAGAATCAGTTTGGCATACTCAAAATGAGTTCATCCAAATCACGCTGTGGAATGGCCGCCCATGTTCGTTGCAACAACAAAAAAAGGTCTTCTTGCGACTGGATACCCTCCATATTCGGCAGAGCTCTTCTCTGTAGCATATCCCATGCATGCTCAATCGGGTTCAAGTCTGGCGACTGAGCAGGCCAGGGCCAAATCCACATCTCAATCTCAAGAAATCCGCATAAAAATGCTTGATCCCTAGACACTTTTGATGTGTGTACATTTTTGGACAAAAAGTTTAAGTATTAGTTATTACTTGTTTTAAAAAGAAGTCTCCTTTAGTAAGCCTGAAGTTTAAGCGTAATACAAATGTTGCCGTGAATGGTAGTCGCGCGTTGTGAACTTTTATGTTAAAAAAAAACTTCGTTTAAAAAACCGACTTCAAAAACTGAAAACTATAAAATAACTTAATTTGTATGTGCTACCTATTCATAGGTTTGAATTCGGCGCCAAGCCAAATGTAATAGTAGGTACCACACTCGCTATATTTCGAGACGAACGTCAACGACGTCACCGACGCTTCGGTTGTTTTGTCCTACGCGAAGAGCAGCTATCCCGCTCAAGGTCACGCGCGGCGAGTCCTACTATTACATTTTGGCTCGGCGCCGACTTCAAACCTATGAATAGGTAGCACATACAAATTAAGTTATTTTATAGGTTTCAGTTTTTGAAGTCGGTTTTTTTAAACGAAGTTTTTTTTTTATTTTTCGCTTTTTAGTCTTTCTCAAGTCTCTCATCATCATTTCACCTAAATAACTTGAAAGAATACGACTAAAGGTAACATACAACATACTGTATAGAATAATAAATAAATATTTCGGACATGATGTTTACAGAATATGAAAGCATGCAGACAATTGCCTTAACTTTATTGCAGGCGCTCACGTAAATTTGAGGGTTTCCTTCAATTTCTTTGGGATCCCATCATCAGATCCTGATATGGTGGCCATGGGACCACATGGGGAGCATACCCTTTCGAATACAAAAATAATTTTCAAAATCGGTCCACAATTGACGGAGTAATCAATGTACATACATAAAAAAATAAAAAAATAAAAAACGATGAAATTGAGAACCTCCTCCTTTTGGAAGTCGGTTAAAAATAGGTATCTACAGAACCTCTACCAGTTTGTGTATGCATTTACAGTGCAGTATTACTTATACTCGTATACGTTTAAATGTCATACTCGTAGTAAATTAAAGACGATAAATTGACATCGTAAAAACCTCTGTAGTGCCGCGTGCTGTCAAATTTAAATATCTCGTAAAGAAGTATAATAGTCGTACGGAGTCAATACCTTCATAACCATAATTACTAGTCTACTGATACTGAATGATTGATAGGCAATAAAATGTCAAGAGGGCTGCTATTCAGTCAAAATAATACTCTCCGTCTATATGAATTGTTATGAAAGCCTGTGTGAGATGGAGAAAAAGACAGAGACCTTCATACTAGGAGTTTAAAAGCCCAGAACGACAACCCAGCTGCAACCCATATAAAAGTGCACGTTCATTTCTTATTGCTTTACATATAAGACAGAGGAAGACTAAACTAAAAAAATATGTCAGAATGTTATTGTAGCTTGCAACGGGTGTTGCGAGTTATATGAAATAAAACTTAATGAATTTTGCATAACTTTCGCTTTCACTGTATTAGTAATATCATTATCCTGTGCTTGGCACCATTTATGTGCAAAAAATACTAACTACCCTAACCAGTGTGTTTCCTTTACAGCGAGACACGTTACTATTAGAAGCGAGTAATGTAGCGCGATGCGTGAGTAAGGGCAAGTCGGAGCCTTTCGAGTGCCGCAATCATATCCGCGTGCTGCAACCACTAGGGGATGGAGAAAGACTCTACGTGTGTGGAACCAATGCTCACAGTCCTAAAGATTGGGTAGTGTATGTAAGTAGACATCAAAAATATTATCTTATATTATTTTCTTTTTATTGTATCTATAACTCATGAAATAAGTACCTTTATGAATTTTAACTACGAAATTACCACAGTTGCCGTCAGTTGAAACAAAAAGTCTACTTATGCTACAGTTTTGGGTGAAGGCCGTTTCTCTTAAAAGCGCTCTCTGGTAGTTTTCATTTTATATATTATGGAGATGAGTTCACTTGAATTGTTCTACTTTAGAAATACGGTTTTGTGGTTAAGTTTTTGTTTGATGATCTTGGATAAGTGTAGAAATTTTCAAGTAAATAATACCGTGGGAGAGCCACGCTTCGGCATGCATGGGCCGGCTCGGCCGGAGTGATACCACGGCCTCACAGAAAAACCAGTGCGAAACAGCGCCTACGCTGTGTTTCACCGAGTGAATGAGGATACCGGAGCCCTATACCCGAAACCCCTTTCACATCCTCCAAAGGCCGATAACGCACTTGTGACGCCTCTGGTGTTGCAGGTGTCCATGGGTGGCGTTAATCGCTTACCATCAGGCGTTACGTCTGCTCATTTGCCCCCTATTCCATAAAAAAAAACTTTATTTAACTTTAAAATGATTTAGCAGAATCAAGACAAAGCAAATACTTGTTGAAACGTCAAAACAGTTTTTTTTTGTAATCATGTATTTCAACACGAGTACTTGAATATATAATGTATACTATGTATACATATTATATTAAATAAAAGTCTTTATGACTCTTGACAGTTGCAAAGTTATTAAGTTTTATTTCATTCAGTTCATCTTTAGTCATCTAAGCAAAAACATGTCATTTACCTGTATTAAAGAACCACAGATAAAGATATTACTTAATATAATATACCTAACGAATAGGATATATTATTGACCACTAAACAAATAAAAGAAGGAATAAGTTATTCATGTCCTTACACGTTATCTAAGCACATGATAATATGTGTGACATCTACTAAGCTTAAGATGTGGGTTGCTGTGTCCTTTTGCTTTTAGATATTTACTCATAAACATTACTAATATTTTGTAGTTGATCTCAGCTTACCTACTTATCATCCTACGCAAGATATTGTTGTAGGCAATATACTATTTTATTACGTGCTTCATATACATAAATATGTGGGTTAGGTGTGTGTACATCAAGGGGATAAGTAGTATCTTATCTTATTAATATTATAAACGCGTGAAAATGTTCTTAAGAACAGGTGTTATTGATATTTGCTACTCAATGACGTCAGAATAGCTGATTCAATAGTGTGAACTTTGCGCAGAATAGGATAAAGAGAAATAGAATAATAGTAGAATATATATCATAGTAGAGAATAACGAAAAAAAAATGGCAATATAGAATGCGACCGAACCTACAAGTACCTAATAGCTGCTATAAAATAAACTTAATATGCTTTATTACTGATATCAATTTCATTAAAATTATCTCATGTATAAGTTCATCGATTAATGTAAAACCAAACTAAGCAGAATTTTATTTATTACACCCATGAGTTTTTATTTTAAATGTGTTCACCTTTAACATCTTTCGTGATCAATTGTGGTCATGGATATAATTGTGGCTACAATTGGCATCAGTCGAGACGTTTGAAATTAAGTACATTTAATCATTTTAGGTGTTATTTAACATTAGGTTTATACATTAATTAATACAAGCGACTAGTATGCACTTTGTAAATACCACTCAAGCGACTGCAACCTTAAATACTCGGCTTTATTAGATAAGTTGTCCCAAAGTTGTAATAAGGTACTTAAAAAGTCGCCTTTAATGTAGTCCAATGAAATAAAAGTATTTTATACTGAAAATTATTCAAATACTCTTGTTGACATTTAGTTAAATTTCTTCGATTCCCATTTGAAATTTATGAAGTGTTTATGAGATTAGCATAATCACCACAGCGATTAATTTTCCCGCCGGTCAGTGAATTCATAAAGATAATTTAAGTTGGCATATCAAAGATATAAAATCTTTATTTTAGTACTGAAACCAATATTAATAATAATAAGAATTTTGCTTTTGTCCATATTTTAAAGGATTTAGGATTAAATACTAAACGTAAATACTGTTTTATGTACCAGAGATTAATTCTCTAATTTGATTAGTTCAGTTTGGTAATAAAGACGCGTAGACGCTTAGATTGTTTCGAAAACTTATATTTAACCTTCACTGTGGCATTTAATATAGCATTGAATTATAGATAATTTAATATAGTTAGTATTACAAGACGTCGCACAGGCAGGTCGGATTTGGACTTATTACCTTAGGGTCCGTTCACACAGACCGGCTCGGAGAACATCGGCCCGCTTTTTAATTTTCACACAGACCGGATCGTATACGCTTGGAATTGGCCCGGAGCGGAGCCGCTAACTATTTCACATAGACGGCTGCTCGACCGCTCGGCTCCTCTTATTATTTCACACAAAGCGCGTTCAAGCATTCTGAATGACAAGGTTTATGTTTGCATGTGCACTTCCACATGCAAACATAAACCTTACTAAAATTACTCAAACTCCGTTTCCAACGTGATAAAAATCTGCTCTCCTCTCCGAACTGGTCTGTGTGAACGGATATTTATGAGAGCATTTACGTTATTGATCTGGTCAAGTCCTAGAGCATTGAACTAAAATGTTTACTGCTTATGGGACAACTCATCGCCTACGGTAATAAGGCTAACTGTCGTATACTTAGTAGAGCAGAATACTCGAAGCGTTTAGATCTGTGCATAACTGCATCAGTGTCTAGCGGGGGGGACTCCCCTTAAACTGGCTGCCAGATCCAGGCTTCGCGCCAGCAGTGTCGCATCGTGCCAGCGGAAGGCTTAACGGAGACCCCAAACCATTGGGGCTACAAACTTGAAGTTTTGTTAGTTGATGTTTTTATTGTTTTGATTCTCATCTCTAACGGGGTTAAATGATGGATGAACGATTCAAATAAATACTTGAGCGAAGCCACCGGCTATAACTAGTATAAAGTAAGAGTTGTCAAAGTATGCTATATTTGTGAATACTTATTTTACTCATCGGTGCATAAAAATCAATGATTTACTTACACTTACTTGCATAATTGTTTAATTAATTTAAAAGTTAATTTAAGAAGTATTCTCTATATCATCAACGTCATGACAATTGAATGTTATTTCTAATGACAATAATATTTGCCACTACTATGTCTACATACATTAATCATTGACATAGAGATACCTAATTAGTAATTAGCATTGTTTGTATCTATTGTGCTTGGGCATGTTGACAGATGTTGCTTATTTCATTTCATGAACTTGTTTGATGTACAGTTAGGTATACAAAGTAAATTAATTTTAATAACATGTTTTTAAACTACGAAACAATTTATGGAATACTAGCTGATCAGGTAAACGTTGTATTGCCAAAAAAAAAATTGGGGTATAAAAATAGATGTTGGTCGATTCTCATACCTACCCGATATGCACACCAAATTTCATAAAAATCAGTCCAGCCATTTCAGAGGAATATGGTAACTAACACTGTGACATGAGAATTTTATATATAAGATGAACCTTACTGCATATTATGGAACATTCAATCATCTCATCAGTTACCGAATTCAAAATTCACAACCAAAATTGAGTATTGGATGCTATGCTTTGTTGGATTCACTTATACAGAAAAGATCTGCCACCTGTCTGGAGTATAAATCAGTTCTTAAATATGTAGTTTCAAGTGACATTTATATTAGTGTCTTATCTTCAAAAAAAAAAACTACATAAAAAATCTGAAGACATAAGGTTGTAACTTATTTGAATATTTTGGTTTAACCTTAGACATATGTAGGTTATGGCGTTAAACATATTAATTTGAATATATATTTCAAAATTACGTCGTATTTTATAAATAAGTACTATTTTCATGATTTTCTTTTCCAATACAGCTGAATCTCACACACCTGCCCCGACACGAGTACGTGCCGGGCGTAGGTCTAGGGGCGGCGAAGTGTCCCTACGACCCGGCTGATAATAGCACAGCAGTATGGGTGACTCAAGGCAACCCTGGAGGTCTACCAACGTTGTACGCAGGAACTAACGCGGAGTTTACTAAGGCAGACCCCGTCATATTTCGAAATGATTTATATGACTACAGAACTGGCCAAAAGAAGTTTAACTTTAAAAGAACTTTGAAGTATGATTCGAAGTGGCTGGATAGTAAGTAAAATTATAATAAACATGATTTAAATAAGTCGATATTAGGCGGAGTGATTGTCACAACAATATGCACGTAACACTGTTCTGATGGTATAGCTTTTGGTGTCCAATGGGTCTCAGTTTTTGACAGTTGGTGTCACTTTGAATGTTTGAATCTAGACTACTTGTTAACTAGGTTAATGTGCTAGCTGTAGGTTAAGTAGAAATATTATTTTATGTTCTTGTATTTTCATGCTCTTGGAATATATTTTAATGTCCTAATTAGGTGTATTGTGGTAGTAAACCGAGTTACGTTCAATATACTGGATATATATGTACATAAATCAAGGTACGTTCATTATATTAATCGGGATATTTGGTCTTTGTCCCTATTCCGTACTTTCTTTTATGAGACTGCGATAAAACCTATAGGTGCTTACTCTTTATCGTAGGAGCATAAAAGGAAATAAAGAAGAACCTTGTACAATGTCTGACCTGTCAGCTAAACGACCCGAAATAAAAGCCTACATTTTATTAGTTATTGGAAATTTTATCGGAAAGAATATTCCAGACCGTTTCAAGTTATAAACGGTATACACAATTGCAAATTGAAATAGTATGCTCTCAACAGATATTGTTCCTCGTACCTTCTTTTACTGACACGAATTTAATAATCGAATATTTTGCTATAAGTAAACGTTTTTCGCCGATTTTATCTATTTTAAATTGTCTGAACGAATCATCCTTTAAAACAACAGTTTTCTTTTGTCCCAGAAACTAACTTCGTTGGTTCATTCGACGTTGGCGAGTATGTTCTATTCTTCTTTCGGGAGACTGCTGTCGAGTTCATGAACTGCGGCAAAGCGGTGTATTCTAGAGTGGCAAGAGTATGTAAACAAGATACTGGAGGAAAACACATTTTGAGCCAAAACTGGGCCACGTATCTCAAAGCCCGCCTCAATTGTAGTATACCAGGAGAGTTCCCATTCTACTTTGATGAAATTCGTGAGTATATTTTTGTAACTACAACTTTAAGCTTTTAGATGTTCACATCTTATTATTATACTGTGATGACCAACAATACAATTTTTAAACAGAGTGTTCCTTAATATAAATAGAAAATTGAAATGTTTTGTATTTTAGTCTATAGGATCCTTTATGACCATAAAATGATAGATTTAATTAAGCTTGATAAATAAAAATTTAACTTAAAAATAATAATAATTATTATTTAATATTATGGATGTTAGAAACAGAAGTTATATTAAAATTTTACGCATGTTTAATACATCATTCATCATTGTATCTCGATATTAAAAAAATATCGATCGCTAATATTAATTATAGTTCAAACTTTTATGCGATAAATAATGATCTGAGACTTTTAATTTTATTGCAAAAGTTATAAACTGATATTACAGGCTATAAGGTTGTAGCAACATTTTAAGTATCTACTTAAAACTTAAAGATTGGCGATAGTCCTTTACCTTCATAAGGTTCAATGGCTTCATTACAGTTCGAGTGTTATTTATCTTTTAAACGTTTTAAAGCTAAGCTAGGGATAAAGACTAGACAGTATTTTAAGGATAAATGTTTGATACAGAAAGCGTGTACCAAATGCCGGGTGAACCGAATAGGTTCTATGCGGCTTTCACGACGGGTGCTAGCGACGGACTGGTTGGCTCCGCCATATGCACTTACGCCATGGAAGATATACAAGAAGCGTTTGCTGGCAGGTTCAAAGAACAGGTTAGCAGTTTCCTTATTACATCTTTTGTTCCTAAATTTATGATCTAACTTTACTACTAGGGAATATATTCAAATAAGTAGTGGTTGTAAATGGTCTTTCATATCCCGCCCTGTCTCAAGTACGGGGATTAAATGAGTAGTTATTACTGCGGTTAAATAGGTATATTACTAATTGTGGCTATTGTATAAACTTACGTAAGTGACTCGTTTGATGCCTCTCATTTAACAATATAAAATGATGTATGCTTAAGCGTAAATGTAATTTCACCCTTATTGATAATAATTGTAAGAGTAGATATATAATAATTGTAGAGTAATGCCTAGATACTAGAGCATCGGTAAATATTTTTGTTTTGTGTAGTATTGGTTGCTACGGATATAAAAATCTTTTATTTTTATTTTTTTATAAGACAACTCCCGCACTATGAATAAATCCTGTATCGCGGAGGACTTTACAAACATGCATGAAACGGACACAAAGAACATCCAGACTCAGAACAACAATTTGTGGATCACAAAAAGTCTTGTCCTACGTGGGATTTGAAACCACGACACTTGGCGAAGTAGGAAACGGCGTGGTGACCGTTAAACCACTAGGCCAAACGTGTAGTCCTATCGGACACGACAATTCCTATCGGACCTATTGATTTCTTTTGAATTAGAAAATAGAATACAATACTGTTAAGTTGGTATTTGGCCTAAGAACAGTATCATAGTTTAAAAATTATCTAGTGATAATATTATTAAAATAAATCATTTATATGATATTCAAAAACAAAATAATGCGTAGGTTCAAGAAAGCTTAATTAACAATCACATTTTGTCATTGAATGGCGGAGTTATTGTAGCTTAGAAGTGTGTAGGATTACTAATACGAGACTTTATAGAACTCGAGTTTGGTTGATCTCTTGATCATACTAAAATTTAAACGTCTAGAAGTTATTTAACAGCTAGATGATGTAGTTGTTTGTAAGCGGACTGCTACGCCAAAAGTCGTTGGTTCGAATTGCGCCAAAGCAAACATTTGTGTGCATGAACATTTAATGTTTGACTTGATTTGGTCTGAGTGTTTCTATTTAAATTACATAATATGTATTTACATAAAAACGTGTGAACCTATGTATTTATATCAGTTGTTTTGTACCCACAGTACAAGCTTTGCTTAGTTTGGTACTAGATGGCATTGTGTGAATGTAAATAATAACATCATCTTACTTAACTAAAGCATTATGTGTGATTTTGATTATTTTAAATGTGTTTCTAACAGGCATCATCAAGTTCAGCATGGTTACCAGTCCTAAGAGCAAGGGTGCCAGTGCCTAGGCCAGGCACCTGTGTCAACAACACTGAGGCGCTTCCAGACAATGTATTAAATTTTATTAGGCAAGTTTGAATGTTTTCATTATTTAAATTTTATATCGTTTTGCGCGTTTAGGATTTGCGTTAAACGAATACTATTTTAAATGTTTTTTAGGAACAGTTATAAATGTTCCTAAATAAACATTTACTGTTCTTAAATAACTTATTTTAGATAGAAAGCAAAATATTTAAAAACATTAATTGGGACATGTTTAGACCATTAGGAAAATTTCTAGTGTCGCGGGGGCTGACACCTCCGCTTTGTGAAAACACACAAACAACGGACATAAAGTAAACCCACTTCTAACCTTATATAATGCACTTGAAATGCAAGCCCAAGGGCCAGCCAGACACGTACCTATTGATAAAACGTGTCTGACAATTGTGTACTGATACATACTATTGAACTCAGTACTTGCACCAAGAAATCTATATGAGTACTATATTTACTTAACTAATTTCAGAAATATAAAAATGATTAGAAATGTCACGTTTATTTAAGTTTTTACATCACTACTACGACTACTTACTACACGGTTTAAACGTTAGATGACACAAATTACACGACATTTTCCGTGATAAAATTATAACTATTACTTACTATATAATATTACTACTTACTATAATTACTCTGTTTGATAGGTATAAACCGTATAAATATGTTGATTATATTAAAATTAATATATGTTTTCTAAAGTGAAAAGTAAAATATTGCGTCTCAAAAACTAAGATATCTCTTCAACTTAAAGTTTCGCAGATAAAATTTAAAAAAGCAATGAAAATTATCGTGTAGTTCAACCTTTTCACATATTACAAAGCGATGAACTTTAAACCAAGTCTGAAAAAGTTCAAAGTATGACAAAGAATAATTTCGAAGGCTTGAGTTATTCCGAGATTAAACATTCTCCATTCTTTTATTGTCAAAGTTCCAATGTAGTAAAATATTTAAGGTAAAAATACACCATATACATACAATGTACATGTTATCGTAACATGTAATATTTTAGTATCTCCCTTCAAAATTTATCTCTTACAAGTTTTCCGAACATTGACCAAAATATCGTGAGATTTTTTAACTCTTAAGACAAGTAATCCATAATTTTATGTTTAGTTTTCTTCGAAATACTTAGATTTAAAGAATTATCAAAAGCGTAAGACATGCACTTGCAAGCGATGGGTATTGTAAATATACGACATGACCCGAGAGCGAGCAAAAGGCTTACGAACAAAGACAAAGGAACAAGTAGACGTTACGGCAAAAGTAAACTTTCTTACAGTAGACAATAGCAAATAATCGAGTTAGGTTACACATACGACACAGGTTAGTCTTAACCACGATAATCGACATATACGTGGGAGAGCCACGCTTCGGCATGAATAGGCCGGCTCGACCGAAGTGATACCACGGCCTCACAGAAAAAAGGTGTGAAACAGCGCTTGCGCCTCCCCATCCCCTCCCCACCCCCGTAAGGCCGGAAACGCACTTGTGACGCCTCTGGTGTCGCGGGTGTCCATGGGTGGCGGTTATCGCTTACCATCTGGCGATACGTCTGCTCGCTTGCCCCATATTATATACTAGCTTTTACACGCGGCTTCGCTCACGCAGACTTTCATCCCCTGATTTACCCCCTTAGGGGTGGAATTTCAAAAATTCCTTTCTTAGTGCTCACTTGCGTTATGTAAAGAACCTACATGCAAAATTTCAGGATTCTAGCTTCAGCGGTTTGGGCTGTGCGTTGATCTCTGGGTATGTCAGTCAGTCAGTCACCTTACTCTTTTATATATATATATAGAAGATAAAAAAAACACGAGGTTAAAAACTAGTCCTACTAATATGTATTATAAACGCGAAAGTTTGTAAGGATGGATGGATGTTTGTTACTATTTCACGCAAAAACTACTTAACGGATTTGGATGAATCTTTACAGTAATATAGCTTATACATCAGAATAACACATAGGCTACTATTTGCCGCGATAACCGACATACACGCGGGCGGAGCCGCGGGCAACACCTAGTATTAAATAATCTCAAGTTAATTTGGAGCTTAAAATTAGAATAGATTTCAAATCTCGAGTGCCATTAATCATTAGTCTAGGACCTAATTTAGATGTAGGTACGTCAAATACTAAGCAGTTATATTCAAATTAAGCTTTAGAGAACGAGATCAAACTCTTTGATTACTACCATTTTGAAACTGTTAAACATAATTTCATCTATATAATAAATCATAGAAATCTATAAACGTTTAAAATTTATATCTCGGCTAAATACAATAATATGTAATAAGTAGTAGGTACAAAGTCGAAAACGAATTTGTCATAAATGTGTCTTAGCAGTTGGTCCCGTTTGTTATCGTAGGATAACAGTCGTGAAGCTTAGTTGGAGGCCTTTGGGCGGCTTAAAAACATCCAACGGCAAGATTACGTAGCCACAACGTTGTCTTGCCAGTCCCCAACCCGCACTTGGCCAGCGTGGGGACGTATGGCCTTAACCCTCTCCTGAGACTCCTCTCCTCTCTGGTCTCCACCCGAGTCCAGTAGTGGGACGATATGAGTTGTTGATGAGGTGTCTTACGTATAGTCAAGAAACTAAGGCAAGTGTCAAAGGTAATCGTGAAGTACCTATATTTTAGAATTAAACATTCCAAAGTCACTCTGTCTGTTATGCTTTTACGGCGAAACCACTGAACCGATTGCATTGAAATTTGTCATGGAGATACTTTGGTTTTTGAGGAAGAACATAATATGCAAACTTTACTGTGACAACCAACAAACACGCAGGCAGAGCAGCAGGCAAAAGCTAGTCTAGTATAAAAATCGCTAAATCAGTGAAATTCTAAATCCGTTAAGCTTTAACTGGAGAAAATGAGTATTGTGTAGAATGCTAATGTTAAATCATTATTGTTTCATTGTTTACTTAGGTCTCATCCACTAATGGACTCGGCTGTGCGTCATGAAGGTGATGCACCAGCCTTTTATAAGCGAGATCTGGTGCTCACCACCATTGTCGCGGACCGACAGTTCGTTGACATGTTGGGGGATGACATCACATATACTGTGTTCTATGCGGGCACCAGTAAGTTGGCATGCTTATTTTACCAACAACATATGGTTATTTGCAATATTATTATTTACACATGTTTTGACTGCCTCGGTGGCACAGTGGTAGCGTATGCGACTGCTGTGCTTGAGGTTTCGGGTTCGATTCCCGGCCGTCCAGGTATTTATTTTATAGTTTCGGTGTTTTCTATGTTAAAGATGTATGTTTTTACTAAAAAAAGTTAATATGTATTTATTTACCAGTTGTCCAGTAACCATAGTACAAGCTCAGCTTAGTTTCGGACTATTGTGTGTCAGATCTCCGGAATATTATTATTTGTAAACTTTTTATTTAGTTATTAAATATAAATATTATGGTCTTAAATTATTAAGCTATTATGTTTAGGTGCCGGAGAAGTGTACAAAATAGTTCAATGGGCTGGCGGCGGGGGTTACGGATCGCGAATAGCAGATGTTTGGCGGGCTGCCGGAGATGAGCCTGTGAGAGCTCTCGCGTTATCGCGCAGAATACATGCACTATACCTCGCCACTGATAACCGACTGAGGCAACTGCCACTCAGAGTCTGCGCACATCGGTAAGTATGCGAAGGAACCTTAGTCTAAAACATCTTTAGTTTTTAAGTTAACGATACCGCAAATACAAATGAAAGTGGATAAGATAAAATAGTACCTACCTAATATAAGAATAACTTCTTGGTCAATAGTTTTTAGTTTCCAAACGTAACTAATAGAATGTCTCGTTTGTAAGTTCAGTTTTATAAAATTAATACAATTTTGGTAAAATACTGGTATCATACATAATAATTTGAACGTCAATACCAAATGGATATCTAAGTCAATAAACTGTTTTTTTTTATACATGTCTTAGTGGCATTTGAGTGAAATGTGTTATCACCAAAGTTTATTAATAGGCATTTTATTTTTCCCCACATAGATATGACAGTTGTGTCCGTTGCGTTCTGGATCCTTACTGTGGTTGGGATAAAGAGGTAGGAGCATGTCGCCCATATAGTCCTGGTTTGCTTCATGACGCAACGAACTCAACTCCGTCAATATGTGAAGCCAGTGCCCCTATCAAAACTGTAAGAGCTGGTTATGGGCAAAGCGTTCATTTAGCAGCTTTTGGAAAAACACCTGAAGCTCTTAAAGATCAACACGTGACGTGGTACCACCATTCAAGAGAAAAAGGACGTTATAAAATAAGTTTCAAGTAAGTTATGTTTTAGTTGCCTTATAAATTGATTTAATCATAAATCCATGATGCTAAACGTACTAGTTTACAATCCAAAAATTAAACATTATAACTAAAACACATAATGTTTCCAATGTTTCCCATTCATTTCTTCTAACTTGACGATTAAGTATGTATAATAACATATATATTTTTATTATAATAACACTCTCAAATCTATTATAATACCTTTTATCTAATCTTGTCTTGTCCTTAGTTGGGATCGTGTTCTGCAGACGTCAGAGCGTGGTCTGGTGTTGTTGTCAGTGACAGAAACTGATCGCGGTCGATATGAATGCTACTTTGGTCCCACCTTGACATCTTCGTATAACTTAGACATCGATATACACAGGTAAGTTAAACACTTATTGAAATACGTTAGATTTCAACCGTCATTAATCACAGATAGATTTTACTGTTTGTAATAATTAATTGCGTTGATTGGTAAATAACGGTGTATGCAGTTAAAGGGGTTATATAATTCTTAAAAGGTTTTATTAATTACTTACAGGGAAAAATATATACAGCAGAATTAGTAAGGCAGTTGTGAAAAAAATTCTCGTGTATCAGGCAGCGTGCCTATCAAAATTGTAAAAACCACAAGGTTTATTTGTTACAACTTACGACTTAGAACGGAGAGTCAAACATATTATTAGAATATTAGAAGCATAAGTAAATGGTGTTTTACGTTATTTAAATGGTTTTATGTAGTACACATGATGACATGATTGTGTTATCGGATTCTAACCATCGAGCATCTGTCAATCATCGCTGTAATCGATAGCTATAAATTAGATTTGGAACGGTATCTAATAGACGTTTACCGTCTCTTATTCAGTTAGTCACCTTTCTTTATATCACGAAATTGTTGTTTGATCAGTAACATACTACCTACTTGTCCTTGAAAGAAAATATTGACAACAAACAAATGGCGAAGGTTAAGGGAATGTTTGTAAATATTTTAAAATCAGAAGTATTCCTGAAATGAAATATGTTTTCAACTAGAGAGGGCTTCTAAACATCGTTTTATGCACCAAGTACTAGAAAATAATTTATTTGTCAGTTTTCTGAATGTGAATGTTCGTAATCTCTACCGAAATGAGACCTCTGTTGGATACAAATTCAATAAAGATTTCATGTTGGTATGAGGGTTATTTATAATGTATAGACACCGACTCTGTTACAGATGTACGCAACCAAGCAAATCTCAAGAGTACAAGCAAGTGTATTCAGACTGGTGTCACGAGTTCGAAAAATATAAAAGCGCTATGAAGGCTTGGGAATCGCGACAAATGGTAAGCTTTTTTCATACTTCTGACCACTTGTATATACCGAGGGTACAGAATTAACCATAGTAATAAAATTTTATTAACCTTTTAGGTCACAACATAGGTAACAGTATAGCTGGCTCATTATATCTCTTCTCAAAAATAACTTTTAATATTAACACTACTTACATAACCTATCAATGTTTGTCTTAATTTTATGTATTTATTTTAAGGAAACTTACAGCTATTTTGTAATTTACTAATAAGCAACTTATTTAATAATTATTTTCGAACGAGGATAATCCATCCAATTCAATTCTAATAAGTTCGAAAGTAAAACTGTGTCTCTTACGTTTTCACTGCTAAACCGCTGAACCGATTGGGTAAACATAATAACAGTGATGATGACGTGTTATATAAATGGAAATATCTAATCATCCACTTAATACATTTCTGTCTACCATGATCAATTCCTCATATTACCGTACCGTACCTCACATTTAGAGACTTGACTTCTCTTTGTTTTGCTCACATTTTAATTCTTCTAGAGACCGATTCCACCAACATCCTTACCTATTCGACTTCCATAGGAATTAATGGCACATGTTCATGTTTATCCGGCGCCAGTATCCCAAACTCGTTAATCTTGCTTTCAGGCTGTTTGAGTGTTCAGTACACAGCTTTGTAAGGCTAGTTGCACTTCAATCCTGGTGATTCAACAATTATCCAACATTACTTACGTACATCCTATTATGTTCTTTTGTTTTTTTTTCTACAATACTATATGATTTTTTTCAATTGTTTGTGCGTGAATTCTTATATAATATATTTCTTATCTTATGGTGCATTCTATTTTAAAACTTCTGTCCCGTTAAGGTACACACTTAAAGTTAACGTCATTCGTAGTTTATGCTTTTAGACATCATTAAGTTGTCAGGTGTATAGCGTGACATATGGCATTTGAATGCTAAGTCTAGACAACTATGCATCATTTTTTATAGATAAAAAGGAAGACTGAAAGAATGTATTAAACACAAGGCTTTGTAATTTATATTATTTTATCGTCTTAAATCTCCCTGCCATTTAAAGTCAAATTAACTATACTGACAAATGTTTTCCAAGCGAGTATTCATATTATCGATTTAAAACATAAAATGACATATAATTGTTTGGTTTTGTCTTAAGCTTTACTTACCTCTTTACTTAGTTGCTTTATATGCATCTAAATAAAGGTGCAAGTCATATTTAATTCAGAGCTGATTTTATTTACCAGAGCATAAAAAGTTAGGTCAATTAATTAAATACAAAGTTTAAAACTTTTTGTTTCCAAATACAGACTTCACTTTAATATTGGGTAACTCAACGAAAGATAATCGTCTACGCTTCGTTTGTGAGAGCTGGCTGGAAACTTGTGTTTTAGTTTAAATTGGTCAAAAGAATAATCAAATACAATACAAATGGAATTTAAAATACAATACAGAAATTTGATTAAGTGGGCTCAATTTCTGTCAAGCAAGGAGCAAGCAATGCCACCGTGACCAAAAGACATACCTGCTTACTACGTATATTGACCAAACTTTCTGTATAGTTTATTCGATTTACAAGACGACAACAATCGAATAAAATATACCGAAAGCCTTCGAAGCTGTACATATTTTTATCTCTGTAAAGAATGAAATGATGCGACATTTTTATTTACTAAGCAAAACATTTTCATGAAAATTTATGAACGCACATGCTACACATATATATTTGACTAAGTCCATTTACTAAAGGGTGTTATCAAATGAATCACCACGTGTTTTTCATTAACACTCCAATTTTATTGTAGTAAATTTACTATATTTAACCTAACTACTCTCAAACGAATAGTTAATAGCATTATAGTGTGTAATTACCTTAATTCGTTTCGGCCTAAAAAACTTATAATGATGATGAATCAAACGATTTTTAGTTTCTACGTAGGTATGTGAAGAATCCTTGACATTGTTTTAGGCAAAAGTTTTTATGTTACTATCTTTTATAGGTAGGCATTAGTTTAATCGGCAGAAAGTGTGTCATATGTTTTAATTTTTGAATTCCGTTCTATCGCAGTATACAGACAGATTAAAAAAAGTGATTTAGCTTGTTTCCAGCAATCCAAAAGCTGCATTCATTGTCTCCGTTCTTAGATTCTACTATTGCTTTCCATCAAGCAGAGTATAGTTACTTTGGCAGGCCCACAATAAAAATGGTTTTTGCTACACCATAGTTGATATGTGTTAGTAATACTTTAATTTTTTTAATCTTTAAGAATCTAGATAGAAAACCTATTTCATCGTACACATATTTTAATGGATTAAGCCTTTATACTATAAAACTAAAGTTATTACCATCTACAAGCGCGAAACCTGCCAGCTTTATCTTCAACTAAAAGTCTATAGAAATGCGATAAATCTCTTGTCAAATCGCGTAGCTTTATATAGAATTCAACTGAAAATTCGCATTTTTCTATGTTTTTGTATATTTAACAGAGACATTGTAAGAAAGTTATAGAAAAAAGAAAAGAAAAAATAAAACAATTTTCTTTCACCGTTTCATTCAGTATGAATAAGTTGTGCAGGGCAAATAATTGTGACTATTTTTGAAATAACTGTTTTAGGTCAATACTTTAACTTTTATAAAAAAAAACGTACACTAAAGAAAGCCAAATATTACAATTTGAGCTATGTTATTACCTCCTGTTTCCTATATTAATAATTATGGCAATCTTCTTCTTAGCGTTTCGACGGCAAACGTTTCGTGTCAGTTTAGTAAGATCTTAGCAGACCAGAACGCGGCCACTCTGACTGCATTGTAGTGCTTATTATGGCAATAAACCTGACTATACCTTTTTGGTTTCCAAAATCGTGATGTCCGAGATTAATAGATATTGTGTTTTCAGCAATGCTCCAAAAGCCTGAATGCATCGAGCCAGCAAAACAGTATGTCGAACGAGATCGTGGCGTCGCTGCGGTGATAGGGCACAGCTCGCTAGTGATTAATGAGCGATTACACACACCGAGCCGCGCTAACGTAAACTAGCCGATATTTCGCAGACACAACCCTCGCTTACCCTTACTACGAAATCTTTCTCTTACAGTATTTATAAATGTTAACGAAAAAGAATAAAATAACAAAAAAATAGTACCAAAATAAACTTTGTAGCCGTCATTGTGAACGAAACATTCTCTCAAGTAAAGTTGTAACAAAGTCTGTTTTAGAACGTACGAATCACTCACATAAATCATGTCTGGAAATACCGAGTAGTCAGAGCGAGTTGAGTGACGAGTACCAGTGGTAGAGGAGCTCAACTAAAAGGGGAATGATAATGTAGTGAGGGGATGATCTGTTAAAATAGATTTGTTGTCCGTTCCGAAGACTGCTTCGTGATGGATTGCTGACTTCTGTTCAACTTTCGCCTATAACTTTTTTCTTTTATTATCATATAAAGTATCGTATAGTTTATATTAGTTATAAGTAAACAAGATTAATTAAAATATTAACAAAAGCGACTGAGTAAAATATAGTACGATAATATTGTCTCGGTGAAAGAAATGAGCGCTTTGAAGAACGTACATTAGCATTCGCATACTTCTGTAAATATGTGGTAAACATCAAACTATACAGGTGTTATGCCACCAATATTAAATGCTGTGATATCAATCCTCATTGGATCATTGTGCTGGCAAATATTTTTATTGTATGTTGTATCTGTTAATAAAAAAAAATGATTTGATTTCATCTCACCACCTAGTACAAGTTTTTATTGACGTTACGGCGAATGTCTTTGAATTCTCCAAACTTTTATTAGCAAGAGCTAACACGAAGATGACAATCTCAGAAAAAGTGCGCCAATATTGCGTAATCTATAAAAACTGATACTAGGGGCAGATAGCACAAAATAGATTGCACCAACTTTAAAAAACGATTAAGTACGTTTGCAAACGCCAGTTCATTTAACAGCAATTAAAAACGTGATAGTTCCTTGTGTTAACTAAGTTTAAGTTTTGGTGCAATCGATCCGAAAGTTCGTGAAAAGTAGATAACTAAAACTTATTTATAGGAACTATGAGAGTATTTAAAATAAAGAGCAATACAAACGCCAACTTAGTTGTAAGAAAATGTTGTATGAAGAGCTGCTTACTTGTACCGTGTCAAGTTTGATGCGTATAATAGTATGTTCGATTGTTTGTTTGTATACCTACATTTGTGTTGGGCTAAGTTGACTGTTGCGTGTTTAACTACTGTTCCATATCGTACAGTTATGCGGTTTATGTTTCAAAAAGTTGTTATTGATTTATCGCTATAAAATGTAATTTTAGGCCCGACTTCGGACTTCGAAACCGAATTTAATAGGTGGTCGTGTTTTCATTTGAATTTATAATAATCTCGCTAGAATAGTGCCTTGTGAAGCATGCTTTCATTATACTAAAAAAACTTATAAAAATTATTTAGTAGATAATATTTTTGTGTACCAGCGAAGGAAATTGATAATGATAGCTATTAAGTAACTCATCGTAAATAAAGCAATAATATTCCACTGATTTGTTAGTCACAGGTATTATAAAAAATGATCAGCAAAACGTAGATAGTGATGTATTCGAGAAAATTGTTAGTACTTAAGATATCGGAAGTTACGATTTTAATATCGATATTATAATTGAGCTGTTACTTAGTTTGTTTCTGGATGTACTGTTTCTTTAGATCGGTTAAGTGATAGAACAAACGGAATAATTCACAAATTGATATGCCTAGCAATCATATTATCTCAAATGTCGCCTTGCGTCAATCGATTGTCTAGGAATTACATGTTGTTATT
This sequence comes from Diaphora mendica, assembly GCA_949125395.1. Taxonomy (NCBI): domain Eukaryota; kingdom Metazoa; phylum Arthropoda; class Insecta; order Lepidoptera; family Erebidae; genus Diaphora; species Diaphora mendica. The sequence goes on along the minus strand of OX421310.1, from coordinate 32,470,057 downwards.
AATGTTCGTGTTAAGGTTATGTTGCATTTTTTATTCTTTGAAATTGTATTTTAAGGAAGTACGTTAGCATTTATTTCTATTACTTAAATGTTATTGTAAAAACATATTGTAAATAAATATGAAATTAGAGAAAAAAAAAGCTACGAAATATGTTTATTGTAAAAACGTACCACTAAGTTAGAATATAAGCAATTGTTTTATAAAAGAAACATGAAAATAAATTATTTTAGATCTATAATTCTGTTTTATTTCATTTTCATCACAAGTTACGAGTAGAAAAATATGACTGAATAGCACTGTAATAATAGAAAACTTTACTTGTAAGTATATTTTTGGGAATCCCTATACCATTAAAATTCTGAGATCTCAGTGATAATAACGACACGATATAAAAATACTATTGATCTTTAAGAGAAGCCTACGTTACAAAATGATTTTCAAAAGTATGTTGAACCAAGAACTATTCCCACTAATTGGTTCTTAAAAAAATTTGCTTCAATTATAATCCGAATTCTTAGTAATAAGCCGTTCTTGTATCTTTTTACGGGCAATGAAACCGTAATTTGGGTATCGTAAACGGCGCCTGTCTTAGATTGGCGAACACCATAGAATTTCATTACTGAGGGAGACTGAAATAATTGGCGACTCGCCTGTAATGGCAGCGCTTTACGGCCAAATTAATAGATTTCCGCTGCGGGACCCGCTCAACATCTACTGAACTCGTTTTGGTATTAATTGCTGACCTAAAATCACTTCGCTCATATACTTTAATAATTGAAATGTCTAATAAATTATTAACTGTCCCAACTCTACTGTCAGGGTACGGAATCGGAAAGTTGCCACGTCTGTTTATAATATTAATTAATTATTCTCAATATTTCAATGAATGAAGAATAAATAGAGGTCAGACAGTATTTTTACCCAAAGCTAATAAATAATTATATTGGTAAGACAGTTGGCGCCGGATTGACGAGACTTCAGGAGCCGTTTTATTGAACATATGTACTAACAAATCCATAGTAAGAAGTTAATTAATTATATTATCCGCTATGTGGTAAACAGAACTATTATGATGGGTTTGAATTATGAACAGGTATGAATCTGTTATGAGTGCCGTGTCAAGTAAGTATATATAATTTCAGAATTGTTTATGAACGATCTTTAATTTGGATGTCTAAAGGTATTGAAAATGGGAAAGTATGCTTTGCGACTGGGTAAGTAGGTATAGGTTGAACATACTAAATGTTTATTCCCCTCAGTAATACGCAAAACAATAAATCTATGATGTTTATATTTGTCAGCTGTTTAAACCACCAATTAAAACACGCGATCCTAAATCATAAAGCGACACAGCGTATCGCGAAACTTAAAAAATAGACAACATTTGAAAACACAAACAACAAACCCGATTGTTCGTCACATTTTTCTTCGAAACTCTTTTTGTTTGTGTGTAAGTCTAACAATGTGATGACGTTTGTGGTTTAGTCTTGTTAGTCTTTGTACAAAGCCTTTGGAGTACAATGTAGATTTTCAACTATTTCTAATACAAAAGTAAGTGACTCACTTTACTGCACAGAAACGCTTGTGTAGATCATGGCATATATGATGGACAAAAATGATTTAGGGGGTATTATTATTCAGTAAATATTTTTATATATTCTTTATTAGATGTCTGCAGTCACGATACCTTATTTTTTCAGATACTTTAAGACTGTAATATTAAATATAAATTCCCACATTTGTTCTACTATTATTTTAAGTCTACTACTAAATCCTACAATATATTTTTGCAAAATACGACAATACCACTATGGTCCCATTGTTCACATGCACATTTCTAGCGATATATATAGCTATATAGCTATATTGCTGAAAACTGATAATAAATAGGGTATTTTATGTATTGTATTAAGTTAGAGACACAAATAGTGTTCGAAACGTTTGAGTAACCACTTTAGGTAAACTTATCTGAAAAAAAAGACGTAAATTGTTACTAGAAGTATTTACAAGTAACTGGATGGCCCATCCAGTTGTATGTATCATGTACCTATGCAAATCAATGTCAAACTTAGAACATGGCATGAACCATTTTGTACTTGACTGAATACATTTAATCTACAGAAGAACGTAGGTAATTTTACGAATGTAAAATTATTATTTACTCTCTAGATCGTCATTAATTAGGGTGGTAATGCCACTCTAGCCAAGTTGACGTTCTACAAAGGTAAACGATAATATAAATTAACAAGTGTATGGGAATGGCGTTTCTCAACGCTAAGTCACGTGGTCAAAACAGAAGAGAATAGAGGCGTCAGCGATTAAAGAAAGAGATTCAACGCGAAACACTTCATCTTGACTAAGGAGGCAGTTTTTGGCGAATAAGGATCAATACAGAGCAAAGCATGCAGAATAAGATCAAAAAGTGCGATTAAATTTGCAGGGAGTAAATAATTTTACCACAGTATGTTATTGAAACAGACAAAAGGAAGAGCAATAGTTTTAGCTATCTATGCATATGTTTGTCTTTTTCATCGTAGCGAGTAAACTAGTGATCGATTTTAATGAACGAGGTGTCTAGATTCGTAATAATAACCTAGGTGACATATGCTATATACATTTTATCAAAAGTTTTAACGTAGGCAGGTTATAGTTTTTATACTTTTCCTTTTCTCTTCTAGTGGAAAGGGTCGCCGTAGCTCTTTTTTGCGATGCAAGACCATATGAATGAGCTAATTTAATGTATAATTTGGGGCACCAAAATACAGACAAAAACGTGTACTATTTTTATTAATAAAGTACCTACCTAATTTGTTGTTGCGATTTTTATACAAGGTTATTGTAACATCAGACTACGTACACATACTAAAGTATGCAAATTAAATAAGTTAGCGTAGTCGAGCCACTACAGTACAGGCTGAAATATTAAAATTAAAACCACACAAGGCATGTCGAACTCATTTAAAGTTTTCATTATAATGTACAATAATTAATTCGTAAAGTCATGTGCGAGTATGCAGACGGCTTATTGCAGTTACGCAAAATCAGCAAAAGGCCTACACAACTTTTGAATTCTGTAATTGCAAAACGAAGTACAACTGATACTATACAGGTTACCTACTACTTATTTATTTTAAAATTTTCAAGTTACATTATATAAATATATATCTGTGCAGAATGCGAAAATGGCATTGTCAAAATAGGAATCAGTTACCAAAAATGATAAAACAAGTAACATTTGTTTAGTAATGTTTTATCAAATTTTCCAACTATTCGAAGCTTAGAAAACATACTAACCGAATGTGGTCATAAAACCGAATCATACTGTGTTAGCTTTAAATAAAGCAAAAGTTGTGATTATTATTATATGTATGTATCTGTATAGTTAAGGCATTTTGGTATTATACGTCAGTGAAGTAGCCATTTAACCTTAAATATTAGAGATGTAGGTATATGTCTTCAAAGAGATCTAATTATACCCATACGCTCTATTACTTTACAATACCTTAAAATATTTAACAGGCAGATACTTAGGTAGAAATATAGTTGACAATAATGCTCTTTACGTTGCTAATGGTGAAACACATAAAGCATCAACAATAAACGTTAAATAAATAACTGTGGTTTAAAAAATAGTATGAATAATATTGATGTCGATTTTACATTTTGATTAGATTTATTCCTGAATCGAAATTTTAACATTTCTTAATAAAGTTTTAGACATTTATTTATTTATAGTTAGATTATATTTAATTTTATTTTTTAAGACAACTCTGCATTAGGAATAAACATTCTATGTCGCGGGGGACTTTACAAACATACATGAAACGGACACAAAGAACACCCAGACTCGGGACAACAATTTGTGGATCACACAAAGTTTTGTACCGCGTGGGATTTGAATCCACGGCACTTGGCGCAGAAGCAAGAGGCGTGGCGACCGCTGAAACCACTAGGCCAACCGTGCGGTTGAATGAATGAACACTATCAGATAAATTTTGTAGATAAAATTATGTATATCCTATACTATATATAATATATATATACTAAAAATACCAACACATTCCAGTCGGTTTGCAGACAAGTCTTTTACTGTGCAAGCGGTAAGGCTTTGGAACAACTTGCCTGATAATATCCGACGAGTGAAAACCTTGACTATGTTTAAAAAGCTGGTGAATGACTACTACTTATCATTGTGAATACTTTTAGTATAATTTTATGTAAGATATATATATTAGTCTGTATGTATATATATAATATATGTCATTGTGTATATGTGTTTGTGTAGGTATAAGTATGTATGTGTTATATGAATAGTGTATAACATTTGTATATGGATCTCTACTAACTGATATCTTTAAATATTCATGTTATAATGTGTTACCTGTATGTAAGCTACCCTAAATTATTAAACACCTAATGCCCGTGTATGGTTGTCTGGAGGAAATCGCCGTGAGCGATAACACCGCCAATTGTTATACATACTTTGTAACTGATTTTGTTGTACTATTCTACTTTGTATATACAATAAAGATAAATAAATAAATATATCTAACATAGGTATAGGTTGCTATCTAGCCTTATGAAATCGAAAACTGTGGTTATTTTGACAGATAAGTTGATATTAGTCTCTCAGAGACTTTATCAGCAAGTGATGAAACTGGCTCTAAAACTATAAAAACTCATTTGTGTTGTTCCCACATTTTTATCAACATTATAAATTGATAGCTATTTCATTCATAGCATTATAAATAGATAGCTTACGAATGTAAAATTATTATTTACTCTCTAGATCGTCATTAATTAGGGTGGTAATGCCACTCTAGCCAAGTTGACGTTCTACAAAGGTAAACGATAATATAAATTAACAAGTGTATGGGAATGGCGTTTCTCAACGCTAAGTCACGTGGTCAAAACAGAAGAGAATAGAGGCGTCAGCGATTAAAGAAAGAGATTCAACGCGAAACACTTCATCTTGACTAAGGAGGCAGTTTTTGGCGAATAAGGATCAATATCGAGCAAAGGATGCAGAATAAGATCAAAAAGTGCGATTAAATTTGCAGGGAGTAAATAATTTTACCACAGTATGTTGTTGAAACAGACAAAAGGAAGGGCAATAGTTTTAGCTATCTATGCATATGTTTGTCTTTTTCATAGTAGCGAGTAAACTACTGAATCGATTATAATGGACGAGGTGTCTAGTTACACATTACCCGTAATTACTTGTTTTAAATTTGTAAAAATACAAACACGTTCATGCAATTTTCTCGTTGTTACAAAATAACGACGATTATACTTAATAACTCAATTTGCCCGGAGTTATAACTCTTTAAGGGCACAGCGACCCTTGTTCGTCACAAATAATCACATTAGGCACATTATGAAGTTTAGTTCAGGCCATATAAAGTGGTTATTTTGAAAAGACGCATAAACGTCGCTCGGAGCGAATACGAAACTGCATTGTAAACAGTGATTGAACGAGTTTCAAAGGCAGCTGCAACTGCAAAGTCGTGACTTTATTCGAACAAAGTAGTATTTATCGTAAATATAAACTACAATATGTGTAAAATGTTGATATCCTTCCAGTATATTCCAGTCATGTATATTTTGATACTTTGCCTTGAAATGTATACCTATATCTAATGCCCTATGTCAATATCATTTATTTATCAAAATAATTTCAATATCATTGAGATTAAACTTTTTTTATAGTAAGAACTGTGGTTACATAATCTAATTAATGGTCACAGTCACCGTTTAAAATTACTTTCTTCTTAGTTAGTTATTTTTTATTAAGCAATCAGAACACATCACAATAGCTAACTGTTAGACTATCAGAACTTCTATCAGATGTATTTTCGTAGCTTCTTTCAAACAAAGCAGACTCATGTCAATAATAAATGCTGTGAAATAATAATACTAGATTCAGAGTTATATGTAGTTATAATATTCTTCAGTCGAATATCTGATTTCATCATTTATTGAATTGGCAAAGTTCAGCCGAAGCTCCACGGTCAATATGCTACGACATGGTAACTATTTATCTTATTTTCTATAACGGTTGCCTACATTCATAAATAAAGAACATGAGATATATCTTTATTGATATTACATAGATCAGAATGTTAGTGAATAAGGATAATTCTGTTTACGAGTCATTTATTTTGTTGCGGCCTATTTAGTTTTAGTTTCACAAAATGAATGGATTAGTAATGCGGATTGTAAAGCTAAATTATATTTACATTAAAATGTTTGATACTTTCATTTACGTATAAGTAGTTGAGGAGCTATGAGGGAACAGATGAACATACATACATACATAGCCTGTCAACATCATAACCCTCCTTTGGCTTTGCCGTAGTCGGGTAAAAATAAACTTTAAACTTTAAAATTACGTCACAATTTATATTAGATACAAAAAGCGTATCTTTCTTAACTTTTCTTTCAATAATCTTTGAAACATTCACAATTTTAAAAAGATTCTGCAAAGTTACGCCTACGTTACGTTGGTCTCAAACCGACGACATGTGTACATTTGTAAACGCATTGCTTTCTTATTCTTATTTCTCTCCGCGCTCAACGAACCGCATAAATTACCGCTTTCCTGCGACTCGTCGAATACTTTTTATTTTTTGTTCTACAGCAACAACTTAATTTATGGTCGAGCAAAAAGTAAAACTAAAGAAACAAATGTATATCGGCTGCAAATACTTATTTACGTAGCTATTATTTTTGAACGAACTGTAACAATCTTTGCGTGTTGCAACTTTTTAAAGGAGCTTTATCTGAACTGAATTCTTGAAGGCAAGTATACAACCTAACCCAACTTGAAAAAAAAATTGTTGCACTAAGGGCACATTATAGAAATTCTATATTGAATACTTTCAAATCATTCATTATTATCAGCCTGTTGTAGTACACGGCTGGACATACTTTCAAAACATATACTTAATTTCTTTTGGAATAAAAGTAATTTTTAAGAATCACCTTCTCTGTCCTAGTCTAAAAACAAATATGGAAAACGCTCTATTTAAGTCTTTCTCAACATAAATAAATTAACTTAACTCAACAGAACTTAAATAGCATTAAGCTTCTTAGATAATACCTCATGATATATCTATCTCTTTTTAAGTATATTAAATAGCTAAAGACACCATGACTTATTTCAATTAACTATACTAATGTAAACGAGCCCTTATGCGTGTCATCACAGAATCAAAATAAACGTTTACAAAGCCGTCTTAACAGTTGAGGCTTAGAGGCTGTGTCATCATAATAAAATGCAAATTGACACAGATTTAATCCGAACTTATACCGTTGAGTCTGATAACTGTGTATAATCCAACCGGGGCAAATGAACACCCTCGGCCGTGTCGTCACCACGTGTTTAACAGATACGATGTTCTTGTTTCATATTTCATGTGATATTTTTATTGAGTGAGTTCATCACATGTGACAAAGTTTGTTTCTCGTGTCTTAAATGGCAGGAACATATGAAAACATGTTTTATTTTTGTGTTGGCATTAGTTACAGATGAAGTTAAGCTCTGGCTTGTTAGAGGATGTACCGCAGGAGTACCTACTGTCATTTAGTCAGTTAATGAAAATATTTGAGTGTTCTTGTTTAGACTGTTAAGGGCTGTAATATATTTTGGTTAAATGGTAAAACATACACAGACCTTCAACTAATGCCTGTATTTTATATTTGAAAAGTTACACGTCATATACTAAGTACTAGAAAGAAAGTTCTTTACCACTAACAATTGATAGTGCTAATCATTTCTTCATAAGAATCTTCATATCAAGTTTATCATGTAAGTTTTGTACATGGAATAAATTTCGAACTTGAAAAATAACATACAAATTTTATCGTAGGCAAATGAATATCTATAGACAGATCAGACACTACTAAGACAAATTATTTATTTAGAACTTTTCGCAGGAAGTGTATTCTGCCCATGAAAGAATATTTAGTAATCTTTTTATTTTATTTCTAAAAATTAGTAAAAAAAAAAGAAAGAAAAAAAGTAAAAGTAATAGAAATCACCGTGGGAGAGCCACGCTTCGGCATGAATGGGCCGGTTCGACCGGAGTGATACCACGGCCTCACAGAAAACCGGTGTGAAATAGTGCTTGCGCTGTGTTTCACCGAGTGAGTGAGGATACCGGAGGCCCATACCCTAATCCCCTACCCCTACCTCCCCCTCCATCCCCAAAAGGCCGGCAACGCACTTGTGACGCTTCGGGTGTTGCAGGTGTCCATGGGCGGCGGTAATCGCTTACCATCAGGCGATACGTCTGCTCGTTTGCCCGCCTATTCCATAAAAAAAAAAAGTAATTTTGGCTTATTACTTGACTTTCTTTTGACCTTTTACTTTTTTTGCTTAGCATTGCACGTAAATTAGCATAGTTTAGCATTGCACGACTGCACGTTTGGCCTAGTGGTTTAACGGTCACCACGCCGTTTCCTACTTCGCCAAGTGTCGTGGGTTCAAATCCCACGTAGGACAACACTTTGTGTGATCCACAAATTATTTTTCTGAGTGTGGGTGTTATTTGTGTCCGTTTCATGTATGTTTGTAAAGTCCCTCGCGATACAGGATTTATTCCTAGTGCGGGAGTTATCTTTTAAACAAAAAAAAAGAAATGAAAACATCTGTGCTTATAATATTGTAACAATACCTCCGGTTTGGATAGTGCTCAAAATGATTGAAAACTAGCATAAAGTTAAAACGACACTTCGAATGACAATTAGCTTGTAATAATTCGATAATCTCTGATATAAATTGTCGATTAAACTCTTTCTGTAATCGATAATTTATTATACATCACTAGATACTACGTCATCCTAGGTGCTGAATGTCAAATATTTTTTGCTCAACACTGAGCACCAAGTTAATATATTTGTGCTGTAAATGTAAGTAAACTTAGGTGCTGAAAAAATTGGTACAAAATAAGAATACTTTTAAATGATGTCCAGTTATTAGAGAAAGAGCCTTTCGTCAGTTGTTTAAAATCTAACAACTGTGCACCTCGGTATTACCCGTGGCTTTTGTTGCTTTTCAATTGACTATTCATGACTATTTTTTTTTTTTTTTTTTATGTTAAAGCTACCAAAATGACTCTACTCTGCCTGATGGAAAGCATAAGTAGAATCCAAAAGTGGTGGTCACTATCCTCAATGTGAACGTGGACAGAGCAGCATAGTGACCCACACTATGGCGGCCTAGTGAGATGCTTTTTCACGCCCCGCTTAAAGGACCCGGGATCATAATGGGAAGGAAACACGTGCGGTAGTAGTAAGTTCCATGTTTTGATCGCTCGACACAAGAAGGAAGAACCGAAACGTTGCATTCGAGAGCGTATGTCTTCCACTCTAAGAGGGTGACTGCGAAGGCCGGCACGTGTTGTCCTGTAGAGGAAAGGAGAATTTAATTTTGTTCTAAAACATACTTATATTTTTTCTTTAAGTAAAAGTAGCATAAGTTACTCCTTATTACATTAGCTATCTGCTAGTGACAACTGTTCCAGAGATTAGCCGGAACACACCGTCAGACAGACAACAATTTTATAATTTGATTTTTTAAGCACCAACTGTTAGTTTGAAATTACAAATAGACAATTCAATTTGGTTTTTTGTATAGATTATAAGTATAACACAAACATGTATAACGATACCTCCTACGTATACTGAGTCAACTAGCAAATTTAGGTATTTTATGATTTTTATATAAATGTATGTATACAATAATCTATGATCTTTATGACAGTGTTAAAAAAAATTAAAATTAACAATATTACTGAGATAATTTCGCGTATACTAAATCAATTTCAACATCAGATAGAATCGTATATTGTATACTCATTCAACTGACATCGTACCTGTATACGCGGGGTGTGTGGTGGAACGCATCGGTACAAGTGTATTGCGGCTCAGTATACGATGCATGGCGGTGAGTCGTGCATGCGAAATACCTCCTAAGTATACTGAGTCAACTAACATTATAGTAAAATTATAGGAGAGCGATTTGAAGACAAATCGCTTATATTTTTATGAAATTAATCTTAATTAGAGTAAATTAAATGTATCTTTTAATAAATATGGGAAGCTTTTCCTTTGGTATGAAATTGGTGTAAACCATGTATTTTGGTGTACAACGTACATGAATATAAGTGGTAGTTAAACCATTTTACTATTGAGTCCCGCCGGCGTATACCCAGCTATGTACATAAAATATAATTTAAAACAAAAGTCAGCAAAAACATTTCATACCAAAGGAAAAGCTTCCCATATTTATTAATATATACATTTAATTTATTCTAATTAAGATTAATTTCATAAAAATATAAGCGATTTGTCTTCAAATCGTTCTCCTATAAAATTATTATAATGTTAGTTGACTCAGTATACGTAGGAGGTATCGATAAGATACGCCCTTACTCTATTTACAGAGAACATTCGCTCTAAACACAAACCTTCTCGGGATAGGCCGTATCTCGGGAAGGGATAAAATAATGAAATGTAAATTAATACGTCATCTTGGATTAGGACAGGATCGAGTTCTTTAATCCTATTAAGCCCGATTTGTTGTTAACGATAGGCCTCTATTATAACATGGCGGCAGACAATATTCAAATCAGTATGGTTTTTAATTGGGTCATATTTGATCAACTGAACTACTAAATGAGGGATTTAAATGCCTGAATATTTACTACTAGCAGACCCGTCCACACGTTGCTGCGGCTTTACTATATTACGTTCTGTTATATTAGATTGATGAAAAAATATGTGATTAAAACTATCCTCTCTTAGGCACGCTAGCAAAACACATGGGTATTTAAAAGAAAACGTAAAAATCGGTTACACATAATAGATGTAGATGTTGCAAATATGTTAATACATAAATATGTATATGTGTAAGCTAGTGATTATTTAAATATTTGTTTCGAGAGAACTCGAATTTCTCGGGAATATACTATTCGACTTCCTTAGCGTTAACTGATTGATAAGATCACAAATGTTTTCGTTTATTCACATTCTTAAATTATGAGATTTCACCCGAACTTCGGAATTGTAAAACTTCAAAGTAATTACGCCAGGAATAAAATTCATACGGTTTTACTTTCGGATGTATGCACTTTCTTGGGATTTTCTTTTCTCAAAAAGAAGTTAGGAACTATTACAACAAAACAATTATAAGTAGACACATCTTACACACGTCTAATCTCAAATTAGCAAGAGGCACATCGGTTTAGGCAGGCAGAGAGAGGCAGGAGGGTCTTAGAAGAATACCAGCTACATTACTAGTATTATATAAAAAGGGAAAGTTTCCGTCTCTATTATAATTTTATACTTTTTTACAATGTTTTAATAATGTGTTCGCAATCGTAATTTTTTCATCATTACTACTTCATCCTTATAGTAAAATTGTTAGTAGTTCCTAAGTAGTCATTCAAAGTAAGTAACCTGGTATTAATAACAGGTATTTTTATATTTAATTCTTGATACTTTCATTTGGAATGGATATGTAAGGCGTTCTAATTAAACTTTTTTAATCTGAGCAACGGCAGCAAGGTGTCGACGCCTCGAGGCCTCTCGCCTCATCGAGATAGCTCTTTCTCAATTTAAGGATCTCGGCCAAGCCCTCTGATAAGCCCCAGATTTAGCGCTGAGCGAATTTGTTCGGGTAATTTACTTTCCAAGTTGCGAAGACAATAAAAGTTGGCGCTGGCTTTACTTTTGAGTAGCTTTATTTTGTTTTGTGTAATGAAGACTTATTTTACAAGCGATAACTTCTTTTTTCTTGTTGAGAGATATCCGTGTCAGCTTGATGTAACTTTCATATATTTATTTCCTAAATAATGTGATCTTACTAACTTTGTACGAGGATTCTGAGTCACTCTGAACTTAGAAAAGGAATCATAAAACAAATCTCATAATTATACTATGTTCCCGGCAAAGTGGATTAAATAACAATTAAATCTTTTCTCTGGTCTCGCTTATTGACAGTGTTGTTTTAGTCTAACTAAAATAACCTGAATTTTTTACCTAGGAATTACTAGACTAACTGAAATGATAGCTCTGTTCTGTTAATAAACTTAGAAATGGCTTTCTGGATATTGAAATGTTATAAGTCGGCTACTCTTTTGAATTTTAAAACCATCTATGCACACTACATAATTATTAAGCGTTCTTAATTATAATGTATGCCACAACTATATGCTCTCAAGTACCTAGCTTATTCTATGAAAATATCATAACTTAAAAAAAATACAGCCGAAATAGTGTATAAATCCTCATTTCATAATTTTTTCCTATTTCTTTGCTATTACTTGTAACATTTCTAGAAATATTTTCTTAATAAAAATATCAATCAACAAAATATTTTGTACAGTTGTAATTGGACTCTATGTTTAAAAACCGTATAATTACAAACCGCATTTAGTTTGAGAAGTCATTAATCTATTGTCTGCATTTGTACCGGAATTACTAAAAATAAGATGTTGTTCCGTTATAGTCCGGTATAGTTTATATCGGTTCTACACAACGGAACCTATATACACTTTAGATATATTTCTTCTGGTAACTAGCAGGCCTATATTCATAACGAACATATCCTAAGTACGTGAATATTCCTATAATTGGTAGTATTTTATGATTTCAGGATGAAAATCAAGGTACGCAGCACCAGGTCCTTCAAGCTACTGTAGTTTCAATCCCTTAGCTTACCCTATCTATTTATTTTTTATTCCCTAATACCTATATAATTTCCTTTGATCTGTCTACAAATTATTATCTAAGACCCTGATCATAGTGGGCTATGCATCAAACAAGCAAAGAGAACTGGCCCAAACTCATAACAAGAGCCCTAAATAAAAATTAAAAAAACAGCAGAAAGATGACGTTGATAACAATCAGTTACTAACATACCTATTCATTGTTCGATTTTCAAAAGCCTATTGTGATCTACGTTAAAATACTATTGTTCCATGCTGATACTATTTTCGTATATCACTGGCTGTATATCACAGTAGTATATATTATACATTTGTATGTTCTCCTAGACTACAGGTACGTAGCCAATCTCCGTCTGTGTTAGCTTGATTTATAGATCTAATTAAATACCTTTACGCAAACCATGAATTGTCTCAGAATCCCTGGTATTTCGTTTCCATTTACTAACGTTATCAACGTTTGCTTATGTCTGCAGAATAGTATTAATGTGAAATCGTCTCTTGCAATTATAGTTATATCCAAAACATGTAAAAGAACTTACTGAAATATTTACGATACTAGAGCTACTTCTTTTACACTAAAAACAAAAGCAAATCATAAGTTAGCATCAAGTTCTACCATATCATTATGTAAATCTTATGGATGGCTTAACATGAATTTGCTGAGTTTTTGTTGTGTAAGGCGTTGCTTTTAATCATTTTAACCCCCAATGCAAAAAATGGAGGTGTTATAAGTGTGACGTCGATGTCTATCTGTCTGTCTGTGTATGTGTCTGTCTGTGGCATCGTAGCTCTCAAACGGATGGGCCGATTTCGAGGCGATTTTGTTTCATTTGAAAGCCAGTTTCCTTGCGGTGGTTCTTAGCTATGTTTGGTTAATATCGGTACAGCAGTGTAATAGTATCAGCTCTTTTCCGAAATTATGTAAGGTATTTTTGGCGTATTAAGTGCTTGTGGTTTTAAAATTTTTAATTTTAGCTTGTTGACTTTTAGATATGTTGTTTTCATTGGTTTAGAAGATGGAAACTTAGGGCCACTTGCACGACATAGCTTTTTTGTTTAGTAGCTACTTAAGTCGAACTTTGGGCAAGTCGCCCTAAGATTCATGACTGCCTCGGTGGCACAGTGGGATCGCTTCCCTGGTCTAATCAAATGTTTGTAAGTCTGCAAATATTTGCTTCGAAATTTGGGTGTTTGTTATTTAATACGTAGTTATTTACAAAATAGTTGTTTAGTACCTATAGTACCAGCTCTGCTTAGTTTGAGACTAGATGGCGTTGTGTGTCACATGTCCGAAATATTATTATCATTATTTTATTAACTTTAATCATTAAAATTAAATGCTCTACCACTATACATATTATTATTACATTAGTAGAGTATTTCTTTATAATAGTAGATATAAAAAATAAGAGTATTTTGCATTTTCTTAATGCAGGTTGTAAATAGTGACACAAACGACAAGGACAACAAAAAGCAATAATATTTTCAATAAACGGTTACACGTAAGCATTTTCAGTTATTATAGACCAGTTGTCATGACACCTTTGTGAGCTCCAAGTTCAATTTCATATTAAATATGCCTGGTTAGTAATGCTATTTTATTTATGTACTGCTATAACTCGTAACTAAACTTTTTCAAATACCAGTGTCACTGTTTTTGGGGCAATCATTATATTTATACAAAAAATACGAGTGTTGCTTTTTAAAACCTTATTTGGTATTTTACAGTTTTTCATTTACTTCAGTCCAGTGCTTTATAAGCACTTGATCCAATGACTTGATCCCTCATTTTGGTAAAAAATGTAGACGTATTTTTTTTCGGCAATTCGACCACAGTGTTGGTCACCATGCTGCACAGTCCTTATTCACATTGAGGATGGTGACCACCACTCTTGGAATCTGCTCATTCTCTATCAGACAGAGCAGAGTCATTTAGGCGCAGCTAAAATAAAAATAAATAAAAAATATAGGTATAACAAACAGACACAGAACAAACGATCGTGTTCTTCAAGCAGTATTTATTCTGGTTTAAACCCACGACGGTAGAAGCAAGGATTTTGCCGCTCGACTAACAAAGCCGTCCATATTTTTAACCAACTTCAAAGTCGGCCAAAAGGCCCAAATAGTCTAGTCAACAAGTTCCATACTTGTTGACTAGACTAAAAGATGCAGAAGCATCACTAGGCCGCCATGGTGTCGGTCGCCATGCTGCATTGTCTGCATTAGCCGTTGGAGAGCCACGCTTCGGCATGCATGGGCCGGCTAGATCGGAGTGATACCACAGCCTCACAGAAAACCGGTGTAAAACAGCTCTTGCGCTGTGTTTCACCGAGTGATTGAGGATACCAGAGGCCCATACTCAAAACCCTCCCCCATCCCCTTCCCCATCCCCTTCCCCATCCCCCAAAGGCCGGCAACGCACTTGCGAAGCCTCTGTTGTTGCGGGTGTCCATGGGTGGCGATAATCGCTTACCATCAGGTGATACGCCTGCTTGTTTGCCCGCTATTCCATAAAAAAAATACATATTTTTTTTAAAGATGTAAGTTTTTTAGATAGGTGCTGAATAAGTTCAGTTTAGAAGAAACCATAAAAATTTAACACGTACTACAAAATAAAACTTTTTTAATAAGAGTTTAATGCTCAATAAAAACGTTGTTAAGCTTAAATGACACTTTGTACAGTGATTGTCTTTATGACAGACGTTTAAAAATCTCTATATAGTTATAGAGATACCTAATTACCCGGTGTTTAAGTTTAATAAGGAAAATGTTAGGAACCCGTACTTAAAGTTGATGTTTTATATCACCGCACTTAATTTCAGCATGACGTTCAGAGGTTACAATGTGATAGGCAGAACTTAGGGTTGTCTATTTTACGAATTCGAATTTTGTAGTAAAAATGCATTAAGAAATTGAACTCATTTTCTATGTTTAATAAATAATAACAATTACTGCACGAAAACAAAAAAATACAATCTGTTCAACTTTAAACTAGTTACTGAAACTAAACTAGTTATTGTTAGTTTAAACTATCTGCTTGGTGTCTAATTTTTGTTATCATTCTTATGTCTAGTTCAACAGTTGTCATAGTGACTTAAGCGGTCCCTTCGCCGTCTACGACGCCTACGACGTCGTCAGTACATATTCTTCTCTATGGTTACTACTGCGTGAATGTTGTGGTTTCAAACCTCACATGAGACAACACTGTGTGATCCAAAAAAATATTATTCTGATTCTGAGTATTTTTGTGTCGGTTTCATGTGTTTGTAGAGTCTACCGCTAGAAAAGAATATTCCTAGTGCGCAATTTGTCTCTTCTTAAAGAGGAAAATATAAGGAGGCGATTGTTTATTGCCATAGGAGCAAATAATCGCCCCCTTATGAGTCCGCCATGGGCCACAATTAAATTTAGGAATTATATTAGATAAATATTGTCATTCGCAATAAATTATCTTTTTTTCCTCTTTTTAAAGAGACAAGTTCCGTACTAGGGATATTCCTTAGTATCAGACGGCTTTAGTCTGATTCTATTTCGTGAAAACGTATTTTATGCAAAATATGCCTGGAATTATTTTAGTAAGCCAGGGCAGGAAATACATTCCAAAATAGGAAAATAAGGTAAAATATTATTATTTATTTTCAATAGAAATAAAAGTAAATCAGTTAAATAAAAATGGCAACCCTACATACGGGTCGGCTCGACGGGCGGTCGGTCTGTTGTCAGCCCCTTGCTGACTTGACACATCTCTTTTGACCGTGTATATTGCGTATTGGTGATATCCGACTCGACCAGCTTCGGAAACATCAACAACATTATACAAGCGGGGAAAATATTGTTTCTACAAAATAAATTCAGTTGGAAATCTTAATCTTAATTTTGTTTTTAGGTATAGTTACTTTCAGATTCATACGGTATTTAGTTTTTATATCAAACAATACCTAAAAGTTTAAATATATTCTAAAATCATACGTTAACTTTCATTGGGTAAAGTTAGTAAAAAATAAATAGTAATTCTCAGGATAAACAGGTAAATCCAACTTATCTTACTTAGAAATATTAAGATAAATTCAGAAGCAATATAATAACACAATATAATAATTCTACAAAATATCTTCACGATAAACAACCGACTACCGTAGCAAAAATTTTTTATATTAGATTTGTTTATATTTAACGAATCGCTAATAATTAAAATTAAAATTTAAAATAAGGACCCTAGATGACTATGTGTGTAATATAATTAACATTTGTTAACAAAACATGCGTATAAAACATGATTTCATTTACATAATAACTATCTTTGTAAATTTGTAAATAAATGTTACTGATAAGAATACTAAAATCCCTTTGTCCCACACACAACGAAGTTGCCTCAAATTAAACTATCATTTATATCACAGAATTGTCAGCAGTAGGTACTTTGGTATACTTTAAATCTCTTGTAGTTTGAAGTGTAAGTGTATATAATTACAAATTTTAACAAAAAAAAACCGACTTCAATCTGTTTTTTTTTTCAATCTTTTAAATGGGACCATTCGGGAAGCACCAGCTTTCAAATAAAAAAGAATCATCAAAATCGGTTCACCCAGTCAAAGTTATGAGGTAACAAACATAATAAAAAAAAAAAAATACAGTCGAATTGAGAACCTCCTCCTTTTTTTGAAGTCGGTTATAAATACAAAATTTCCTTGAAATTTTAAGCATCATGCACACCGATTTTGGTCTTCATAAAATTTATTTTTTTCTAACTAAAGTTTATTGAATATGTGGGTAAATAAAATATATTGCCAAATAGTTCTTCCACTTTATACGTCTATTTTCTAAATGAATGCACGACAAACCTTACTCTTAACATATAGCCATAATTACCGCGATTGGCAAGTGAATTGATGATAGCACTATGGCGTCATTAGTACGCGGAGTTTGCTTCCCATTACTCTAATAATTATAGTTTAGTTTCCTCTTAATATACCAAGAAAGAGGGGTTATACTTGACATACACCTATTTGTATCGACAAAAATCAAAACAATATCTATTACTACTTTACAAATCTTTATTTACCATTAAAACTTAAGTAAACAAAATTTTAAAGACAATAAACAAGATGTAAACCATACACGTTATGTATAAGACAATTCTTGTCCTGGAATATTTTTTTTTATAAATTAAATATACTAATCATCGTATCTTTGATAGGCTGATGATGATGATTAAATATCGCAAAGAGTAATCTACTGAATAAGCTATGTTTCATTGAAGTCTAGGAAATAGGAAATGTTTCGAATTATGTCACTTATACTACAGATATAATGTGTGTTACGCAATTGTGATTCACACAATAACTTGGCAGGTCTAGTGCCCTTTTTTTTACGTGTGGAAACTCCCTCAGCCCGTCACCCCGCTGGGGTTTGCGGTGTGGCGGTGTATCGGAATCGAACCGACGAAAACCACACGGTGTGCCACTCTGCGCCTGAGAAGGGACGGATCCGGGAACTGCTGTTATTAAGACATCCAGACCCCGATCTAACCACTTACTTCGTGCACTATTTGTGCGCTCAAAGCTGTAGCTTGTTTCTGTTATCAGCATTATTGCGCAGTATGGTATATAATTTGATAACGAATAAGTCTACGTGACGAAGTAGAGTGTCCTAGTCACGTAAGGTGCCGTGCACTGGCCCACGAATAACTACCAATAACTGTATGTTTTGAAACCGCTATTAAATTATGCTGTACAATTGCGTCTGCGTCAACTACTGCAGCCGCATTGAAAACGACCCCTTTACTGTAATTACTAGATGCCAAGTAAGTTTCATTGTTTCTTTAAGTAAGAATTCTTAGTACCTCATTAAGACCATTCAATTCTCAAAAACATTTTGTACAAAAAATAAGTTTTCAGAGATCTTGAAAAAGCCGCTTCTACAATTGTCGATCTAGCGTTAGATGGGCTAAATTGGCGTATTGGAATAGAAAATTTATTTGTACCGATTTACTTTCCCCGAAACAAACACACGCGTACATACGTAGATATATCTTTCTTCTCGATGTATGAACAAGATATTGTAACCTTTCGATGATTCAATCTGATAACATCAAACATTAAATGTAACTTTGTTGATTATGTAAATACTTGTCGTCTAAATGTGTTGAAGTGCATCCAATTTCCATACTTATTGTTATGTCCTTTGTAAAATTAATTAGGTTTTTAGTAGTACTATATCCAGGATGGAAGATTTAAAATGTGTTTACAGTAGACGTACTTGAAAAGGTATGTTTAAGTTAGTATTGCGAGAGGACGGCAAAAGAAGAAGGGGCCAACTTTTTTGGCAAGGAATTGATAAATGATTAGAGCATTCCTCCATTGCTGCTGATTCAGGGAAATCTACACCAAATAATACCTACTACCTAAAACAATGAAAACTTATACTTTTAACCTTGTTCTATTTTATACTACGTTGTGTAATTAGAGCGGTTGTGGTTTAACAATTACTTAATGACCCTTTCGACTTAATTGAACCGATGAGGAGGCGAACATTAGCAAAGAATGCTTTGTAGTTATTTTTATTTTACAAAAGTTTATTAAAGCATAAGGACTACTAAAACATTCAGGTGTAGTAGACAAATAGTAGTTGCAGAAACATTACGCAAGTAATCGGCCACAGATACAGGCCATTTTATGTAGAGGCCACCAATGCTACCGAACTTAGCTCCTATAAAATGCGTATACATTTTATTTGTGTTAATTGTGCTAGGTCGTTGTAAACTACCCGCAAACGGTAACATCTATAACTATATATTTATGAAAACAGTTTATTAGACCTGTAACTGGACGTGGTAGTACACGAACGGAACACTTAGAAACACCTTATTTTAGGAAATTCCGAAATTGAGAAACAAATAAATAAATAAATATTTCGGACATCTAACACACAGCGCTATCTAGTCCCAAGCTAACCAGAGCTTGTGTTATGAGTACTAGACAACTGAAACAACTACATATATACTTTTTTTTTGTAAATACATACATATTATACATAGAAAACACCCAAACTCCGTAACCAATATTTGTAGATCATACAAACATTGTTGATCATACAAAAATGTGTTGGTATTAGTTATATTATTATTTTAATTTTTGCCAGTGTATTGCGTCCTTAATATGTTGTGTTACAAATTAGTTTTGTTCCTTGAACTGCTTTGAGGCCAAGGATTATTATTTAGACATCATAAATAAAATTTGAATTTAATGTATGAAATCAAGAAAACTGGCCTAATGCAAGTCAGACTCGAGCACCGCGGGATCCGTACAAAGTTTTCAATACAAACTTAACTTTACCGTTGATAAACTATTGTCTCCATACACCGATCGTGGTTAGAGTAGCAACTAAAAATACGTTAAAAATCTCAAAAAATTTATGCATCTACAAATTAACGGTAATTCATATTAATTTCAACTCAGACAGCCAGACGGACTACGAAGTAATCCTATAAGGGTTCCATTTTTGGTACGGAATACAGAACCCTAAAAATATATGGATGAGAGATATTGTGCTATTCAATTAACGGATAAGAGAATAGTAGGCGAATAATCATTCAAGATGGTAATTATACGATTGTAGATTATATGACGTAGTTAAAGTGATCATACTCGTTTGAAGTTAGGTCTGTCCTATTAAATTTGATGTTTAATTAGACGTGATCCATGATGTTGTAATCATTTATCATCTAATCTGGCTTTAGGTTTTACAACACTTACAATTTTGATTTCATTTTTCACAGAAACCAATCTAACACTCCGACGTTATATATCTTCGCAAAAGTAATGCCCCATTATTTTTTTATGTTCGTATTTGTAATAGAGCTGAAAACTTAACGTATCGATCGACTATAAAATATAGGGTTGGTCGTAAAGTAGCTAATATTTTGACTAGCAGAGGCTGGAGAAGCGAATGTTTGTATCTGGAAGCGTTTCCGCAATAAATCACCTCATGAGTGTAGAAAAATAGTGAAAGCGGAAGATGCGGTCTGCAAGTGGGCATTCGCGATACGCCCGATGCCCAGAATGCTTGCATGAGCTGTATTTTGTATTAAATTTTGTTTGTTTTCTAGATAAATAAAATACTTTTGGTAGTACGAAATTTATTTTATACTAATAAACATTACAAATAATAAAATAATACTATTTATTCTGGTTCTGAGCTAGTATGTACAGCTGGTTGTATTTATATGGAATCTGATATAAAATATGTAACTAAACTAACATGAGCATAACGAAAATTAATCTGTAGATGAAGTTTAAATAGAGATAAAATATTGTTTTTTATAAGATATAATACGATTAAGTACCTAAATAAAAACCAGTCAAGTACATGTCAGGCCACGCATAGAATAGGTTTTCGTTGGTAGACAATTGTTGTTTATTTTTAATATTTTACATGTTTAATTTGTTATTTAGTTATTTTTGTACGAAGTTTTAAAAGTAAGTGCATTTTACGTGTTAGGCCTCTACAACTCTTGAACTAACAAAGTTACCTAAGCCGTTATAGTTTTGCTTCAAAGTTCATTATATGGAGAAAAAATTCAAGACCGCAGATCATGTTTTTTTTTAATTTTCGAGGTAGCTATTTAGCTTTTAGAGGGAGGGAGACGTCGTATTTTGATAAAAAAGAAACGCTTTAAAGTTGAATATCTCCAAAAGGGTTTCTTAAATCAAAAAATCGTCCTATCAAACTCGCAATCTTCCTAAAAGACTTATTTTATGATACCCCATACCATGGGATAGACGCCAGAAAAAAACATCCCCACTTTACTTGCATAGGAAGGTACCCCAAATTATTATTTTTCTTGATTTTATATAGCACTTTGTCGACGTGGTAAATACACTTTTCCATGTAATGTTTCGTCTTTCTAGCACTAACCGTTTGGAAGGTAGGCCGAGCAAGGACGGACGGATGGAAGGAGATGACGAAACTGTAAGGGTGCCGAAGATGTGAACTACGGAACCCTAAATCTTATCACTCTTCGTTTTCATTTTGACTTAATGATTCTCATCCCATATGATAAAAGAAAATCTTACTTGATAGGAAATACAGAGATCTAAAAACCCAATAATTAAAAAATGTTCATGTAGGTGTAGATATAACGAGATATTTTTCTTAATGAAACATAACATAAATTAAAATGTGTGCGAAATACATTCGATTTTAAGGCATTAAAAATATTTTTTTTTACTTTCTTGACGCGTTTTTTCACTTGTGCATAAAGGAAACACACATAATAATAAACAATCTTAATTTTTCAGGTGGCCGCAGCGAGTACCTAACTTTTATAGGTAAAAAGTTTTTAAGGGTGTTCTTGGCTAGAAGTACAAAATGAATTATTATACTGTCTCATGAAAAAAAATCACTTCTCCAAGTAATGAAAACTCGAGCTGATGCGCTCAAGTGGTAGCACTCCAGTCCGGCGGATATTACGGCAATATATTTCAATTACACATAAGAAAAAGAACAAGTCGTTTGAAGTAGCTGAAAGGCCAGATTACAGTCGCTGAGGAAATAATAAGGAAGACCCCGCTAACGAGCCAGGGACGGCAACTTTTAGAAAGAAAACGTGTGGGGAAGGAAGATGCTTGTTGAGAGTGATTAAATTTTATAAGTATTATTTTTCAGGTACGCACTGCTACAGGGCGCTTTCATTTTTGTTTGCCGAGCGTGTACTAGTACAATTCTCGAGTGTACTGTCCTTTGCTCTTGAATAGTTGAAACTACAGGGAGAGTTTTATTCATTAAAATAAGGTTATATTTCTTATTGAGAGCGGAAAAGCATCTTATTTTTTTTATAATTAAATGGTTGCATTTCTTAATTATTTTTGTTTTAAAAGACGATTTTTGTTTGTGAGAAAGTTGTGGTAAAAAATGAAAACCTTTCGTGGTTTCGTGTTTTTATAGGTGCCTGCCTCACACTTCCATACTATTTGAAATATAATAAGTGTTCTATGCAGTGTGAAAATGTAATACCTTGAAAGAAGAGAAGAAAGAATATATAAATGTATGACTATGTGTCGTCTATACGCGAACACATGAAAAGTTATTTAACAATTGAACATAATGTATACTGTTGTGAACATACATATATCATTATGTAGATACATGCCATATCTTTATGTAAATAATTTACTTGTGAAGGGAAAGTTGAGCGAGAACGTGGGTCGAAGATTTGTGCGATTCAATGGAATTTAATTACTCGCTAGCGGGCCAGCCATAACGACGCAAAAATATTTATGTTTATTGTCGAGCTAATGTCTGAATGAGACCGCACGGGGACCACGGCACGAGATGTGCGAAATTTTACGCCAATATTACGGTTTACGTAATATTTGTGGAGAATAATCTGTGTAGGATACTGAGTGTCACCAGCCCTATTTGTTCCAAGGTCGTTAGAAATGACTAAGGGATGAAATTTCGCAGAAAAACAACACTCCAAAGAGAAGAAAAACCCTGTAGGTACAAACCTGTCTGACCAGCGTGGTATAGTACCCCAAAACCACCTTCCTTAGGAGAGGCCTTTGTCCACCAGTGGACTACGATAGGCTGTTAATTATTGAGTTTTACAACACGTGAACCGCTAATAGAACAATGAGAAGTAAATAAATAAAATAAATAAATATTTCGGACATCTAACACACAACGCCATCTAGTCTCAAGCTAAGCAGAGCTTGTGTTATGGGTACTAGACAACTGATATTAATACATATATACTTTTTTTTGTAAAGGAAAGAAAGAAAGGAAGTAATATGAGGTATTAAGACTCTGTTTCAATTTTTACGATCTTGTAGTTAAGTAATTGGGTGAATGAGAAAACATAAGATTTATTAACCCAGCAACTGGTAAGCCAATAAAAATCATAAGTGATTTGTGTTCGTAATTAGAAAATTGATTTAATGCAATGAATGTTTTTTTTAATTTCAGTACTAATTTGAACTTTTTTGTGGGTTTAAGGCATTAAAATTTAATTTAAGAATTGTATTCAAACTTGAATTTTGGAATCCTGGAATTTTTAAATGGTTCTTTTAAAGAGATCCAAACATTTGTTATAAGTGCTGCTTTTCTTAAAATAATATCATGAAATTAATCAAGTGTATTTGTATTGTATTTATTCTTTACTAGCGGACCCGGCGAACTTCGTACCGCCATATTTACATATCTGTCTCAGCTTCCCACAGGCAGTGTACAGTCGCGGACAAAAAAAAAAGACTTTTCCCGTTATCTTTTATTTTTTTCTTTCTAGCAAAAAAATAATGAATGAAATCGGACTACGTGTTATTGAATTACAACTAAGTACATATTTTGACTTTCATCCCCTCTCTCCAGGAAACCTTGCTGAATTTCTTGATAAAAAGTATCCTATGTCCTACCTCGCAGTATGAACTCAAATCATGCCAAGTTTCACTTGAATCCATTCAGTAGTTTCGGCGTGATGCGCGGCCAAGATACAGACAGACAGACAGACAGACAGACGGACAGACAGACGGACAGACAGACAGACAAA
This sequence comes from Diaphora mendica, assembly GCA_949125395.1. Taxonomy (NCBI): domain Eukaryota; kingdom Metazoa; phylum Arthropoda; class Insecta; order Lepidoptera; family Erebidae; genus Diaphora; species Diaphora mendica. The sequence goes on along the minus strand of OX421310.1, from coordinate 32,445,778 downwards.
AATGAAGAAAAATACAGTGAAGTGTCATGTACAGAGGGGTGCTTCATGCTTAATCCAAAACTGAGTTTCTGCCAGTAAACTCTATTCACTCAGGGTTTGCTTGATGAAAACTCAATTTTAAGTGCTTTATTGCTTAGGTCAGTTTTACTCAAAAGTTTAAGATAACTTTTATTTTTATTTATTTGTAAATAGACATTTAAAGCGACATTTAACATTACAAAAGGTATTTTTCATGTTCTATTATCAACAAATCCATATATTTAAGTAAATGTAAATTCAAAACAAAGTGACCGAGGTCAGACAGCCACACATGCCTTTGAAATCAAACATACGTCACACAGTTCAATTTATTCCCAGCGCCGACAATTACGACTATTGGAAGTTATGTATAACTAGTACATTCCTCGCTATAGCATTGGTTTTACAACCAAGCGTAATGAAACCCGTTTAAATATCACAAAAGTGGTTGGATTACGGCAGCCAAGCACTTTATGCTGCTTAATTACTGCCCTCGACAGAAATAATTGGAAACTTGGAGTATTACAACTGGACTTTACAGGCTAATTAAAAATGCTATGAAAATGAAAAATTGACACCTACAAGTTTTAAATTACATTATATTTTCATTTAGCTAGTGAACTGAGTCTTTAGTTTCTAGTAATTTTCATTTCTATTAATAAGAGTAATTTTCTTCAACGGATTTATGTAATAAATGCCATTGTTATTAAGAAGTTGATTAATAATTTTCTCGTTTACACTGCTTAATGGCCTGTTACAATAATAATGCAAAACGATAAGATTACTGTTTTCGTGACTGAGATTCGCCGAATTATTAATGAAATAAGGAGACACGCGATCACTTGAAAAATCTATATACTACTTATAACAAAAATGTAACAGGTCAAATTCTGTACATTGAAGTTATTTTGAAATTTTTTTTTGGTGGGCACTCTGTTGTCGATACTGATGCCAAAACTATTTTTTTTTTCATTTTTGTCTGTCTGTCTGTCTGTTTGTCTGTATCTTGGCCGCGCATCACGCCGAAACCACTGAATGGATTCAAATGAAACTTGGCATGATTTGATTTCATCCTCCGAGGATACATAGGATACTTTTTATTTCGAAATTCCGGACGGTTTCCTTGTGAGGGGGGGATTAAAGTCAAAATGTGTAATTAATTGCAATTCATTAACGAGTAGTCCGATTGCAATAATTCTTTTTTTGTTAGAAAGGAGATACTCTGAAGATTGTAGCATTAAGTATTTAATTTATCACAATCTCTCTACCTATTGGAAAAAAAATTATAAAGAATTTATCATTACGTAAAACAACACGTAGTGACATCTATTGACAGCCATACGTAATAACACTTTGATTAATATATCGTGGAATAATCGTGGAAACGTTTTACGCACAAGTATTACGTATAATTCGGTGTAGCATTAAGTATTTGATTTATCGCAACCTCTCTATCCATAGGAAAAAGAATATCTATATATACTTATAATAAAATGTACCAGGTCCAATTCTGTACATTAAAGATATTTTGAAAAAAAAATTTGGAGGGCTCTCTATAATCTGTATTTTTTTTCATTTTTGTCTGTCTGTCCGTCTGTCTGTCTGTCTGTATCTTGGCCGCGCCTCACGCCGAAACTACTGAACGGATTCAAATGAAACTTGGCGTGATTTGAGTTCATACTACGAGGTAGGACATAGGATACTTTTTATACCGAAATTCAGCACGATTTCCTGGATAGAGGGGATGAAAGTCAAAATATGTACTTAGTTGTAATTCAATAACACATAGTCCGATTTCATTCATTCTTTTTTTTGCTAGACAGCAAGTACTTTAAATATTGTTCCGTGATCTATTTATACATATATCACGCATATTAAATCTGTAGACGTCGAATTTGTGTGTTTGGTTGTGCCCGCATGACTTAAATATTCAAAATAATCGTGGGAACGTTTTATGCACAAGCATTGTGATTAATGTGGTATATAGTTAGTATTTGATAGGCAGGTATTTGTTTTATGTTCTCTCTTTCCATAGAAAGGGTTGTTTTAAATTTTCTTGAAAATTGTTTCTTTGCTTAAAACAGCGACATCTTTTGGAATCAAGTAACTAACTTTACAATAGGTACGTAATATGATTACTCTTTTTAACGTATAAAAAAATGTAACAGTTCAGTTCTGTACATTAAGAATTTATATGTTTTTTTGGAGGGTTCTCTAATCGATACTGAAGCAATTAAATTTTCTTGAAAATTGTTTCTTAACTTAAAACAGCGACATCTCCTGGAATCAAGTAACACTAACTTCACAGTAGGTACATTAAATGATTACTTAACGCATAAGAAAAGTGTATAAGATCAATTCTGTACATTAAAGAAATTTAGATTTTTTGGGAGGATGCTCTTATTGATACTGAACCAAAAACTAGAACGCCATAAACGTTAAATGGTCATTTATATTTATGATATTTATTTTACGTTTAAAATACTTGAAAGAGGAGTAAACATGTAACATAATAGTTCATCATAATTTACCAGAAAATTATACAAAACGTCTTTATGACAGGTACCCGAAAGGCAGCGCGGGCGCGTGGCCTGCGCCCTGCCACAGAATAACTAATAGTACTGCCCTACGTAGGTTACCAGACACGTCCAAATTGTTTAAAAAGCAGTACCCGCGCGGTACTGCTTTTTAAACATTTGGGTGCGTGTGGCGCGGTCGGTCGGCTCCCTACGCGACACACGCACCCAAATCGACTTAAAAACTCAGTAGTAGTTCTTGAATGTAAATTCGGATAAAAAGTTATTTTTGGAACTATTTACTTGATTTTTGTTCTACCTACTATAAATACTACTTGCTATAATATTACTTGGTATTATAATATTTCTTCTGTATTTTAACCGACTTCCAAAAGGAGGAGGTTCTCAATTTCGTCGGTATATTTTTTTTAACCGACTTCCAAAAGGAGGAGGTTCTCAATTTCATTGGTATATTTTTTTTTATGTATGTATACGGATTACTCCGTCAATTTGTGGACCGATTTTGGAAATTCTTTTTGTATTCGAAAGGGTATGCTCCCCATGTGGTCCCATGGCCACCATATCAGGATCTGGTGATGGGATCCTAAGGAAATCGAAGGAAACCCTCAAATTTATGTAAGCGCCTACAATGAAGTTAAAGCAATTGTCTGCATGCCTTCATATTCTGGCTGGCTGGCTACTGCCTCATTTAATTTCACAATATATAAAACGGGTCTTAACGATATCAGAGTTAACCTCACATAGTCAGTTTACCTCAAATCACTTGAATTATAGTAACCTATAGAAGATAGTTCATTTGAGATTTTATTACAAAAAATTACCTGAAATCCTTTCGATTCTATACAGCATGTATGTTACCTTTAGTCGTATTATTTCAAGTTATTTAGGTGAAATGATGAAGAGAGACTTAGAAAGAATAAAAAGTGAAAAATAAAAAAAAACTTCGTGTAAAAAATCCGACTGCAAAAACTAAAAAGTATTGTTAGATTTCGAACGTCATTATAATGGCAACATTTTTGATTGTCATGTTTTTTGTTTGACGTTTGAGGTTAAAATATAGAAGTTAAGAGAGGCTTTGTTTCATCGGTCGACTATTGTCGTTTTTGGGTGCCGTTTAATGGAAATTTAGCTGATTGTCCATAGAGACTCGGTGTTTTCGTTGTTTACCGTTATGATTGGTCTGGTGTGGACACGCGAGATTAGTAGTCGCGTAAATTAGACAGCGACAGTTAAAACGGGTGTATTATAATTAGAATACTTGGGAGCCTGTACAACCACTAGGAGTGATGAATGTGTGACGACGAAGAGAGAGCTACCACAGGGGCCCCTTGGAACGCCGATATCAAGGAATTCACACATCTCCAGTAAGTGCTTGATATTACATTAGCTAAGAATAAGAACAGGGTGAAGCGCTCTGAAGTTGAATTCTTTTGCCAGTGAATGGCTTAGCGATTGAATGCCTATACTATGGGCCCTATAGACATTACAAACTTCACACGGTGAACGCTACATTGGCGAAAGGATTGAACAAGTATCAAATAACTTAATTTGTATGTGCTACCTATTCATAGGTCTGAAGTCAGTGCCAAGCCAAAATGTAATAGTAGGTACCGCACTCGCCGCACGTGACCTGGAGCGGGATAGCTGCTCTTCGCGTAGAACAAAACAACTGAAGCGTCGGTGACGTCGTTGACGTTCGTCTCAAAATATAGCGAGTGTGATACCTTCTATTACATTTGGCTTGGCACTGACTTCTAACCTAGGTAGCACATGCAAATTAAGTTAATTGATACTTTTTAGTTTTTGAAGTCGGTTTTTTTAAACGAAGTTTATTTTTTAGGATTTTGTTAGGTTATAGCATAGGTATAAGTAGGCGATTTTTGTTGTACCTAAATAATTAGCAAATAGTCTTTTGTAGATACTAAATGGTTTTCTCGGTATTTTTAGAATTTTGTAAGGTTATGGCATAGGTACCTAGGTACCTATAATTTACTTTTTTATAGGATTTTGTTAGGTTATTAGTATAGGCATATGCCTAAGCAGATGTTTTTCGTTGCAAATATTTAATAACTTAGCCTTATTTGTTGGTGTTTTAATTTCTTTTAGTAAGTTGAAGATACTTACATAATTTAGTTTTATTTACGTTTTGAAAATAAGCTTCATTCGTTATGTCTAATTTTTCATTTAACTGTAGTGATAAATTTAACATTGTTTTTCGTATTCGATTTTATCACATCACACTGATTTATAAAAGCGAATGCTTGTGAGGGTGTATGTTTGTTACTTCTTCACGCAAAAAGCACTGGACGGAATTGGATGAAACTTTACAGTAATATAGCTTACTAGCTGTTGCCCGCGGCTTTGCTCGCGTGGTAGTTGATTATTTACAACATTAATAAATTATTCATACATACACAGTTTTAATTAAATATTAAAACTGTGTATGTATGAATAATTTATTAATGTTTTTAAACGTACCTATTTATTTATTTTTAATCAAAAGCCCATTAAAAAGGATTTCATACTAACGTTCGACCCTTATTTTAACCCCTTTAGAAATAGAATTCCCATAAATGATGATATAGGTATTCATTTATTTGTACTTAAAAGCCTAAGGACAAAGTTTCAGGCCACTAAATTAAAAATGACGAACTTCCATACTAATCTACTTACGAAATTTCAACACCTAATTCACCACTTAGGGGTAGAAATATCATTTATGGGATTTACTTTCGAGGGCGATCTGGTTCCCTGGTTTCTAGAACCCGAGACGGTGTGCGGTTTTTAGTCGGTTCGAGTCCGACATAGCCACCAGCTGGTGATATTCGATGGAATTTCCGCACAAAAAAATGGGGTAGGTATAATATCCAGAGACACTTAGTATCTACGCGTTTTTAACTATTAGCCCAAAGATAATTTTTCATGTTTCTAACTTAAAAAAGACGGACTTCCATACACAATATATCATATATATCACAATATATATCCCATACAGAATATTGGGTAACGCTTAAATACGTATCTCCTAATTTTTTGTCAATAGCCCTAAAATAAATTTTCATGTTTCTAACTTCAAAACTGACGGACTTCTAGACTAACCAGCTTACGAAATGTCAACGCCTATTTGATCCCTTCAGCGTAGAATATCGAGAAAGGCCTAAATACGTATCTACTCATTTTTAATCAGTAGCCCAAACCAAAAGTAAAGTTTCATGTTTCTAATTTAAAAATGACGAAGTTCCAAACAAACTTCAACCCCTATTTCACCCCCTTAGGGGTAGAATATTAGGAAACGTTGAAATATATGTCGACTAATTTTTATAAGTAACCCAAAAATAAAGTTTCATGTTTCTTAAATAGCCCTAAAATAAACTTTCATGTTTTTAACTTCAAAAATGACGGACTTCCAGACTAACCTACATACAAAACGTCAACCCCTATTTCACCCCTAAGGAGTAGAATATCCAGAAACGCTTAAATACGAGTTTACTCATTTTTAATCAGTAGCCCAAAAATAAAGTTTCATATTTTTAACTTAAAAAATGACGGACTTCCATACAAACTTTCAACCCCTCTTTCACCCCCTTGGGGGTAGATATTCCGAAATTCCTTCCTTAATGGGTGTCTACTTAATGAAACGATCATACTTACCAAATTTTGTATTCCTAAGTTTAATAGTTTCCGCTCGGCGATGATGAATCAGTCAGTCAGTCAGGACATGTTATTTTATAAGTATAGAAGATACATCAGATTAACACATAGGTTACTGTTTGCCGCGATAACCGACATAAACGCGGGCGGAGCCGCTGGCAACAGCTAGTTAATAAATAAAAATGAGAAATTAATTTTATGTTTTATGAGCTGTTGCCTGCTGTTTCACTTACTTGTTTATTTTTACCGTTCATATTATTTTTCCCCATAGGAGTTTACCCCTGAGGATTCAGCCTCAGCTGGCAAAAGTGTAAAGTTTGTGGTCCAGGCGATTTAGGCTCTACGTTGATGAAGCATTCAGTCAGTAAACCAGGGCAAGTAATTAAATGTACATAGATTTTATTTAGCTTTACTTTGTCTTCCTGGAACAGATCTCATTTGAATTTATTTAAGTTGAAAATTTGCTCGCTGATTACTGTTTTCTTTTGCGTTTGTTATCTTTTTTTTACAATTCTATCTTTCAAAATTCTGGTTTTAATTATTTTCTTTGCAGATAAGCAGTTATATTATATTATATGAATGCACAAAAATATTAAAGAATACTTGTAGACCTTTTTTGAATATATACATTTCACATGAGTCATAAGAAAGTTAGTTAAATGCTCTTAAATATAGACCTTGGTTTTGGTTACAATCGGTAAAGAACGAAAGAGGTCACAGACTTATTCGTCTAGCAGAAAAAGGGTCAGATACCGTAGAATATAAAATGACGCGTCTTCTTGAAGCGCTCATAGAAATAGAATTGAAACTAGGTCGATATTGACGGATCCAACTGCCCTTGTTCTAGCAAAAGCATAGAGAGATATAAAAAATCTTACGTTTTATTTTTACGTCTTTCAAGTCTTAGAATTGAAAATCAGAGTCAAGCATTTCAAAGGTAGAGGAGTGTGAATTAATCCCACCAATGAACAATGTGGAGTATGGCTTAACCAATCTCATTGAGATTACGGGTAAGTGTGAGCTCAGCGGTAAAGCCGTTAATTAACACGTTAATCAAAAGATAAAAACAAATTTTCCAAACAAATATCGCATCCACGATATTTGACACACTGGTAGTCATTGCGTTAATCTTTGCAAGATAAATCATAATTTAACCAACTTAAAAAAAAAATGCTACAATCAATAGTTTTAAACTTTAGTGACTTAAGGTTTCAACCAAAGCCATGTTTAAAAAAAAAAGCGTTACACTCTAATATGTGTGTGTACATACACACACATGTTATAGTGTAACGCGTTTTTTTATATATCGGTTATCGCGGTACCTCTACCGATAACAAATCCGTAATGACGTAACATAAAATACTGATTTCCCACCATCGCAGCATCGCCGCGTTGATTATACTGAATAATCCCTAATGAAAACACAGCTTAACTGAATTATTGATTCATAACGTAAACGAAGCTCCGCGCGATCCGATATTCAGATGTGATACACATCGCATGCTAAATCATGAACTCATTTGTTCCCATTCAGTTATCGAACAATGCCCAATGATGTCCCGTCGTGTCGATCATTGGATGGTTTCAACAAGCTTACTGGGATTTCAGAATTTCATTCCGTCTATTGTTCGCGATCAACTAAATATAACTTAACTCCAACTATTTAAACAACTCGATCAATGAATATTTTATGACTTAGGCAGGAGATAAATAGTTAAAGTAGTGTCAGCCAATCCAATTTATGAGAGCGCTCACATAAAGTTGCTAATTGACTACAAAAATACAATTGAAATATAGTGATAACTTCATTCATTTATAATGGTCCTATCGCAATATCTGCCTATCGCAGTGAATGTGACTTAAAATATTTAGGTATATAAAAAATAAATTTGAAAATAATGACAAATTGAATTTTCTATACCTCTTCAGAAGAACTGTTAGGAACATTGCAATATGTACCTATTGTCAGAATTTTGTACTTCACATGTTTCCTTTACCAAGTCAATAATAATTTAATATGGACTCGTAAAACAGCTCTAGAGCTTTTATGTCCTATCTAATTTCCAGTCTAATGAGATCAGTTCGTTTAACTTAAAAATGAAAATTAAACATCGTATTATCTTAATTACTCGGGCTTCGCGAATATTACTGTCAATCACCCGTTAAGGTATAAAGCCAACGGCAGGAAATAAGTTTGTATATTTAATAACTTTTCATTTTCATCTCCCAACAAATTGTGTACAGTAAAATGTCCTCTTAGTAAAAATAAAATATTGAAGCAAGTACACGTTTTAAGGTGACTTAATTACGCATCTCGAATCAACTGACACCCGTATAATCCAATGAGTCTTCGTTAACTTTGCCTTTATACACTTATATGTACTTTTACAATTATTAAAGTATATACTTATTTCTACAGGCATAAGGTTCGCCAATATTTATAAATTGTTGTTAGCATCTGAAACTGATGAGTGAAGTGTTTTTTTAAGAGACTGGAGTATTTTAATATATTTTCATGTTATTTTATGAATAACCAGGGCTTTATTGGCAAGAGATTATTTTTCATGTTTCATGGATTGATAGAAAGCATCAATATTTTATGTTAATTGATTGATCCCGTTTCCTATTTTAATTTACTACAAAATAAATTTTTCGGACCAGATTCTACATGAGCCGGACTTCAAAATGTCATCTCATATATACAATGCTTTTATTTTTAAAAACGGAATATCTTATTTCAGTAAAAGGAAAAGTTAAAGCAAGAACACTTTGTCCCTTAGAATGTAAAACGAGTTGTTTAAATGTACTTTGTAAAGTTGACAACAATATCCTATCACAGCTTACATTTCTAAACAGTTTAGATGTCTTTCTTTCCTTTCTATAGCTTGCTTCGAGGTTATTTTTTGTTTAAATGTAAGATATAATTATAAAACATTAAATTGTTTAGTTAAACAGTATGGTATGGCTTCACATGGTATATCATGGCTTCTCAGAAAATAGGTGTAAAGTCATTCTATTGTTGGTTTTGACTGAAAGAGAGAGTTTTTTGGGGGCTCAACGCCGGGGAGTGTTGGTCCTCCCTCTCAATTTTGGGGCCCCTCAAAGAACCGCAGGACACTTGTATCTCTTGGGTTGCACGTGCCTGTTTGCGATGCCTGTTAGCATCAGATAACCTGTCTACTCTCTTCCTATTCTAAAAATAAACAACCCTAAAGTCAATATCCTTTCAATCCAATGTCATCGATCGCCTTGATCATTTAAAATTCGTATGATATTAGAGAAGAGATATTTGTTAATACCAATGGCCAGCGCAAACTGATTAATTCTCGGCCGCTGTGTGAACACCGGAAATATTAGCTGGGCGGATATGAGATTGCTAATTCCACTAATGCACCCGACAAATATCGCAAGTTCCCCTTACTCCACTTGCATTTCAACTATTTTGCCAAAACTATTTTGCCAAGCAGTTAGAGTATGCCAAATTAAATTCAGTCATTAAAAAACAATTCCCATACAACTTTTGGCGTTGTTTCAATAAATGTTATTAATTGTGTGATTATTATTAATAACCTGATGTCTTCTTGTCGTATGAACCCCGTCATATATTGCTTATTGTATTAGGTTTTACAAAGAAGGAATACGTATATAGATATATTTATATATAGGTACACCTTTAAAGTATGTCGGTATTTAAACAAGACGGTTCATAAGACTTTATTATAAGAAAAACCAAAACCACTCGTAGTTCAAAAATGTATTTTGAAGACCTTTAATAGATTTTGGTCCTTTATGTAAATCAAATAAAAAATACGTCGCTTTACTTTCATTTAGGAAAATCAGTTCTGTTTTTTACTTTTATAACAGGGAAGTTATGTATTATATGTGACTAAATTGAATTCACACCTAGTGTTGCTTTCGAGATTGAATTCTGAAATGTAATCCGAATTCCTAACAAACTCCATTTCAGAATTTTACCATCAGTAACTTATTCTAAAATCATGCAATGGTCAGCATTCATTGAAACTAAAACATTTAAGCTCGCGTATAACGTTCGGTCGTAAGCGATGAATTTAATTTTGAAAAGTTCACTTTTAAGGGCGAGTAATACTAATTTTAGTCACAAGAAAATTTTCGTATACTAAGAAAAAGTATTCGTATAAAGTTGACTAAGTAGATGTTGGTACAGTTAGTTGTATATAATACGCATCATGCGAACTTGCGTGTCACATACAAACCTTAAAATCTGATTATGATGTAATAATACTTATAAAACATATGATTATTGCCCATAATAAAAGATAAAGTTTTAATGCTGATATAGTTAGGGTAAGTTAGCAATATTTTTTCGTAACATTCCAGTAAATATGCTACTTACGTTTTTAGGTTTTAAAACAATTATGTCACAATTATTTTTGTCTCAATTAAGTTTTCGAATTATTCTAAATGAACATTGTTTATGACAGCAAACATTTGTATGTAGTTAGAGGTAATCAAACTAGCACTTACTAACTTTGGAATAGATTGTTTTAATCCCGCTCCTAAAGCTGACATCATAAATTATTACACAAGACCTAACTAAAGTGTTAAACTATTTGCATGTTCATCTCATGTACTGTTTTTGTGTGTTATCGTCTATCAAAACTACTAATAACTTAATTTTATTTATATTCATCAGTAGGAAAATGTTATTAGTAATATATATTTATGAGTCTGATAGTAGCATTACCACTATTTCGTGTTTAATTTTATTAGCTATAAACTCTGACAATCACATAAGCCAAGCCATTCTCCATCAAATTTAAAGCGATTTGGTGCAATCCTATTACGATTATTACTAAACACCGTGTTCGGTCATAATCGAAATGAAAATACAGTAAATAAAGTCTCTTGGATAGTTTTTTTATGGAATAGACGGCAAACGAGCAGACGTATCGCCTGATGGTAAGCGATTACCGCCACCCATGGACACCCGCAACACCAGAGGCGTCACAAGTGCGTTGCCGGCCTTTTGGGAATGGGGAGGGAAGGGGAAGGGGGGAGAGGTTGGGTGTATGGGTCTCCGGTATCCTTAATCACTCGGTGAAACACAGCGCAAGCGCTATTTCACACCGGTTTTCTGTGAGGCCGTGGTGTCACTCCGGTCGAGCCGGCCCATTCATGCCGAAGCGTGGCTTTCCCACAAATTTCACATTCTGATATTCTGAGTTACGTTTAATATCTCCAACCACCAAATGTCAAAGGTGGACTAATTTTAGTTTTTGAATTAGTTGGTGTTTTGTTTTTGCTTATGAGCATCATCAAGAATACTTTATAGAATATCTAAACAGAGTTGAGAGAAATACTATCGTAAGCACGCACAAAAATCGGTAACTTCATCTCAGATCTGTCGCGTGTTGATTTTCAGTAAAGTTGTAGAATTATAATAGATATAACTCAAATATAAATATAGTACTTTAGCCAGATACTTCACTGTCTCAATGGCCTAATAGACAACCAATGACTTTGTTACTATTAAGTAGTTATTCTGTGACTTTGTGAGCGATCCATCCAAGTTCTTTCGACATATTGTAGAAAGTAGAAAAACATAACAGCAGATAAATTACTGGGGAGCTATTAAATCTGTTAGTCGGAAATTTTTGTTAATCTAAAATAATTAAATGTTATTTGCAATTAAAATTTAAAATGTTCATTCATAGGTAGATCGCTCCCCTCACGCACAAGTGCAGTCTATTCATTTGTCGGATGGATTAATTTCCGCCGTGAGATCGTTCCAAAGGGAAATGCGATTGGAACAAAGTGTACCCGACCGGTATAGGGAGGGGCGCTGATATCCCATTTTATGTCCATTTTTCCTTTAAAGGGTTAACGCTATGAACTTTTTATATCACAGAGAAAAAAATACCATAACTTTTCTTTATTGTCTAACTTGACAGTCGCTGGTTTTAATATTATTTTAAAACAGAATTCTCGTAAATACGCAGTAAAGGCACACAAAAGTAATGTTGTAATCGATAAAATTGTGTAAATAAATGAAAGAAGAAATAAACTTATGAAACGTTGCGGATCTCTTACAAATAACTGTTACTTATAAATAAATGTATAATTTTAAAAACGCTTTAAAGATGTTAGTGACATGTGAAGTTAAATTATTATTAATAAAATGAAGAATGAAACAATATGGGTGATTTCATATAGTTGTATTATAAAAAGTTGATAATGATCTACGTTTAACATATTTTCAACATAAAACTATAACCATTATGATCAAGATAATTGTGATATATTTGGTCATGATGAGCTGCTTCACGACAACGCGCGACCCCATACTGCGCAACAGACAGTCTCCAAGCTGCAAGAGCTGGGGTTGGAAGCTCTCCCTCATCCGCCATACTCACCAGACCTTTCACCTACCGACTATTACTTTTTCCAAAATTTAGACAACTTTTTAGTGGGTAAAAATTTCAATTCCCGAGAGGCAGTACAAAATGCCTTTGAAGAGTTTGTTGCCTCCCGTCCAGCTGATTTTTACAAGAAGGGCATCAATAAACTGCCAATGCATTGGCAAAGATGCGTCGATTGCATGGGTGATTACTTCGAATAACAGAAATAAAAAAGTTTGAAATAATAAGTACTTTCACTTATTGCATACAAAACGGCAATTTCATAGGTAAAGACCTATTATTAAATAATATATTATATAATAATATTACACATAGTACTAGCTGTTGCCCGCGGCTTTGCTCGCGTGGGAGTTGATTATATGTATTTAATTAAAACTGTGTAAGTATCTATGAATACCGTGTTCATGTTTTTAAACGTATTTATTTATAATCAATAGTACATTAAAATTGACTTTCATAAACACTTTCGACCCTTATTTTAAACCCTTTAGGAATACAACTCCCCTAAATGCTGATATAAGTATTCATTTATTTGTAATCAAAAGCCTGAAGACAAAGTTTCAGGCTACTAAATTAAAAAATGACGGACTTCCAGTCTAGCCTAGGGATAGAATATCCAGAAACGCTCAATACGTATCTCATCATCATCATCGTAGTCCACTGCTGGACATAGGCATCTCCAATTGCACGCCACTTGGTTCGATCTTCAGCTTCTCTCATCCAGCTCCTGCCAGCCGTCTTGGGCAGATCATTATTCCACCTGGCCTGTGGACGTTCTACGCTACGTTTGCCGAGACGCGGTCACCACTCACAAACCCCAACGGTTATCAGTTCTGCGGCTAATATGACCAGCCCACTGTCACTTCAGCTTGCTTATCCTGTGGGCTATGTCAATGACCTTGGTTCTCTACCGGATCACCTCATTCTTGATGCGATCCCTTAGAGAACCGTTGAGCTTTTGTGATGAGAATAATAAATCATTATTATTATTATAGCCCTCTCCATAGCACGCTAAGCGACTTTGAACTTGTGGACCAGCCGTGTCGTAAGTGTCCACGTTTCAGCACCGTATGTCATGTCAGGTCGGACGTATTGATTGAAGACTTTCGTAATTAGAGGCACTGTGGGATTGACGATGAAAAGACCCGACGAAGTTTCCCAAACGCTTCCCAACCCGGCTGAATTCTCCTGTTCACCTCGTCCTTAATTGGTTTCTACTTAACTGCAAAGTCTGCCGAGGTACCACACATATTTTTGAACAACTTCGAGAACGGCACCGTGAACCACAACCGGTTCCGGTAGAACATGTTCGTACATACGTATCTACTCATTTTTAATCAGTAGCCAATAAAGCTGCATGTTTCTAACTTCAAGAGTTACAGACTCCCAGAATAACCTATGTACGAAATTTCAACCCCTATTTCACCCCCTCAGGGGTGGAATATCCAGAAACGCTTTAATATGTATCTACTCGTTTTTAATCAGCCAAAACACAAATTTTCATGTTTCTCACTTAAAAAATGACGGATTTCCTTACAAACGTTCAACCCCTATTTCACCCCTTAGGGGTAGAATATTGAGAAACGTTTAAATACGTATCTATTCATTTTAAATCAGTACCCCAAAAATAAAGTTTCGTGTTTCTTACTTAAACAATTACGAACTTCCATACAAATTATCAACCCCTATTTCACCCCCTTAGGGGTTGAATATTCAGAAACGCTGAAACACGTATCAATTCATTTTTAATCAGCAGCCAAAAAATTAAGGTTCATGTTTCTAACTTCAAAAATGGCTGGCTTCCAGACTGACCTTTATACGAAATAACAACCCCTATTTCACCCCTTGGGGGTAGAATATTCAGAAACGCTTAAATACGTATCTACTCATTTTTTATCAGTAGCCCAAAACTAAATTTTCATGTTTCTCACTTAAAAAACTTCGGACTTCCTTACAAACTTTCAACCCCTATTTCACCCCTTAGGGGTAGAATATCCAGAAACGCTTCAATACGTATCAACTCATTTTCAAACTGTAGCTAGAAACTAAATTTTCATGTTTCTCACTTAAAAATGACGGACTTCCTTACAAACTTTCAACCCCTATTTCACCCCTTTAGGGGCATAATATCCAAAAACTCCTAAATACGAATCTAATCATTTTTATTTAGTAGCCCATAAATAAAGTTTAATATTTCTGATTTAAAAAATTACGGACTTCCATACAAACTTTCAACCCCTATTTCACCCCCTTAAGGTTAGAATATCCAGAAACGCTTAAATACGTATCTACTCTTTTTTCATCAGTAGCCTAAAAATAAAGTTTCATGATTCTAACTTAAAAAAGCCACTCGCCCATGAAGGGTTCCGCGGCAGCAATTAACATAATATCATTTTTATTTTATTTTTATATTTGTGTTGATTGAATGAAAGGTAAATTGCAGTTTACGATTTATGACGTATTGAAAAAAAACTACTTACTAGATTTCGTTCAATCCAATTTTCGTTGGAAGTTTGCATGGTAATGTACATCATATATTTTTTTTAGATTTATCATTCTCGTATTTTAGAAGTTAAAGGGGGGGGGGGACACTCATTTTACCACTTTGGAAGTGTCTCTCGCGCAACCTTTTCAGTTTAGAAAAAAAATGATATTAGAAACCTCAATATCATTTTCGAATACCTATCCATAGATACCCCACACGTATTGATTTGATGAAACAAAATTTTTTGAGTTTCAGTTCTAAGTATGGGGACCCCCAGAATTTATTGTTTTTTTTTAATTTTTGTGTACAAATCTTAAAGCAGTTCACAGAATACATCTACTTACCAAGTTTCAACATTATAGGTCTAATAGTTTCGAAAAAAGTGGCTGTGACATACGGACGGACAGACAGACGGACAGACAGACGGACAGACAGACAGACAGACAAACAGACAGACATGACGAATCTATAAGGGTTCCGTTTTTTGCCTTTGGCACGGAACCCTAAAAATGACGAACTTCCATAAAAAAATTCAACCTATATTTCACCCCCATAAGGGTAGAATATTAAGAATCGTTTAAATAGGTATCTATTCATTTTAAATCAGCACCCCAAAAATAAAGTTTTATGTTTCTTACTTAAAAAATGACGAACTTCCATACAAACTTTCATCTCCACCTCCGTGTCGCACCCCAGGATGACGGTGCTTCCCCTGGCCTTCCTGGCTTTGCTAACCTTTAAGCCAGTACCCCTGGCGTCGACCGCCTTCTTTACTCTGGCGAGTACCTCATCGGCAGTCTCCTGACTGTCCTTTGAGGTCACCGCCATCGAGTGAAACGCATAGCGTATGTCATGGGGATCGGGATCGGGTCCAGGACGCTCTCGGGTATCAGTCCCTTCATAGCTGCGCCGATGTGCGTCTGGGTCTCAATGACGACATCCCTTGCGACAGTCCCAATCAGGTCTTCGATCTGGGACTGCGCGCGCATTACCATGATTTCGGTCGCCTGGTCGATGTCGACCAGGGTTTCCACGACCGCCTCGGCCGCCTTTTCCATGGTCTGCGTGGTCTCCTCGGCCTTTTTGAAAACGTTATCAATGATGTCGGCGCCCCGCTCATCATTGCCTGCGTTGAGGTTTTCCATAACCCACTTAAGGTCAGCCTCCACCTGACCAAGCCTCGCGGTTATGTTGCTCTCCACCTCTTTCAATCCATCCAGTAGCACCTCTTCCCTTACTGAGGATATGGCTACTACGTCCGTAGCAACTCCAGGAAGCGCCGCCTCCAGACTCTGCATCCGCTTGCTTAGTTCGAAGAGCACGCGGATACACCTGTCGGACTGTACCTCCAGGATGGACTTTATGTCCCGCCTCATTTGTCTTCGAAGGTATTCATCACTTCCTGGAGTAGTTTGTCACTCGATAATTCAGCCTAGTTGTGTTGCTCTCTTCTGTACTGGTACATATTATCGAGTGACCTTCGTTTTGCTTCAGGCCTCCTTATAAAGGTTTTGGCGGCATCCTGTACTATTGATGGTGAGGTGGTGGCGCCGGGAGTAGTCGGCCTCCTGGCCGCGCCTGATTTTGGTGGTGTCTTGTACATGTTGTGTGTTCATGTGAGAGAATGTGATGTAGTGTAGTGCGAGGGGACGGGGAAAGTTGTCCAATGTGAATATATATGTAAATGTGTATGTCTGACCCTGTATAGGGGGGTGGGTTTGTGAGTGTCAATAGGCTTAAAATTATGCGTAAGTAGAACACTGTTCTACCTAGTTATACAACAAATTAAAATACAAATAAAAGAATTAAAAGTTTCCGCTCTGTATGAGCCGTTCGATGTATTGAAGAGGTGTATATTGCCTCAATCAACAATTTGAAATATACGAAATCTTTAGCAACAATTTGTGAATAAAAAAATTATCGAATTATTCGACAAAAAGCTCCAAAATTCCAAAAAAAAACAGTTTAAAATTAAAAAAAATCAAACTTCTAAGTGTCGGAGCTAAGCAAATTAGGTGTCGGTTTAAAGGACTAGACAAGCCCTATCCGAATATGTATAATTTATAGTTTAGAAATTAAGGGTTGCTGAACTATTCAACGAAAACGTCAGAAATTTTTCAGAGTTACCAAAATTTCAATTTAATTATCGAAACTTTTGAACTTCTATATGCCGAACTTATGTAAATGGGGTGTTGTTAGATAGGACTAGACGATCCCTATCTGAATATGCAACAATATCAAATTTGGAATGAAGGTTTGCTGAACAATTCAACAAAAACGTCGAAAAATACTAAGAATAACCAAAATTTCAGTTTAAAATTAAATTTTTTAAACTATTATGTGCCGAATGTATATAAATAAGACATTATTAGATAGAGCTAGATGAGCGCTATTTAAATCTGCAACTATGAGAACTTTAATATGAAAGGTTATCGAGTAATTCGATAAAAACCTAAAGAAATTACCAGAATTTCAAAAATTAAAAAATCCAATTTAAAATATCAAATTTTTGGGACGCAGGAGGGTCTACAGGGATGATTGTAAGCAAAACAACAAAGTTTGGTGGTATACTCAATTAAAATTTCGTATAGTTCCTGAGATTAGCGCGTTCAAACAAACAAAAAAAAAACTCTGCAGCTTTATACTATTAGTATAGTATAGATAATATACTAGCTGATCCGGTAAACGTTGTCTTGTCATAAAAAAAGGGGTATAAAAAATAGATATTGGTCGATTCTCAGACCTACTCGATATGCACACCAAATTTCAAAAAAATCGGTCCAACCGTTCAGAGGAGTATGGTAACTAACATTGTGACACGAGAATTTTATATATAAGATTATTATATTTATATAGGTAGTATAGATTTGATTTACTTCCTTTTACTATAGTATATATACACGCTGAACTATAAGTTGGTGTAAAATACTTAGTGATGGCATGAGAATGTCCGTATGCATACACACACGAATTATTGTTTCGATATGTTAGAGCAGATATTATTGTTCGTTGGCCTATATTATTTTGCCATTCGATCGACATGTTTCGGGCATTGTTTTGCTGGAGCAACATCATAACAAGTTGCCTTATTTTCCGTTCCCCGTCGGGCCTGTTGCCCGCCGAGATTTAAGTTTATTGCAATGCCGGCACACTGCCAAAGCTGTACTAGATGATTATTACGAGACATTTCTTATTCTTTGAAAAAGAGTACATGTTTATTCTCTGAAATTATTATTATATGAACTTATTATTTTATTTTGTTTCGCATATTCGTGTTGTTTGCCGTATGTATGCCGTTTAGCATACAATTTCTATTCATTTTTCAAACTTCGATTTTCCAAATTTATGTGCCCAAGTTTATGAAGCATTTTACGATGGCCTCTCGGTCAAACACGCGATTCCTAAGGTTTATGGTACTCACGCAGTTTATAACAGGACTGAAATAAAGCTTATTACTGACAAAAAGTTGTCATAAAATGTGTTTCATGACGGCAATTTGGATTGATCAGCAAATGTAACAAATGGTATATATTATTGTAAAATTTTCTTCGAAAATTGTACCTCTCCTCTTCATGC
This sequence comes from Diaphora mendica, assembly GCA_949125395.1. Taxonomy (NCBI): domain Eukaryota; kingdom Metazoa; phylum Arthropoda; class Insecta; order Lepidoptera; family Erebidae; genus Diaphora; species Diaphora mendica. Next base: position 32,427,110 of record OX421310.1, on the reverse strand, counting down.
GAAGTCGGCGTCTGCTTTGCGCTTGACTGGCTGGTCGATAGTAACAAAAGTACAACTACTTATCAAAAATATGTCACCAGCCTGTTTACAGTTAATAATCACAAATTTCAACAAAAAGAAAAAACCGACTTCAAGAACTGGACCAAATTGAAATGGGACCACACGGGAAGCACTAGCTTTCAAATAAAAGAATCATTAAAATCAGTTCACTCAGTCGAAAGTTATGAGGTAACAAACATTTAAAAAAAAAGCGGCCAAGTGCGAGTCGGACTCGCCCATGAAGGGTTCCGTAGCAGCAAGTAACATAATATAAAAGTTCTTGTAGTTCCTTGCAACTTTGATCGATATTTTTCGGTTTACGATTTATGAGGTATTAGAAAAAACTACTTACTAGATTTCGTTCAAACCAATTTTCGGTGGAAGTTTACATGGTAATGTACATCATATATATTTTTTAGTTTTATCATTCTCTTATTTTAGAAGTTACAGGGGGGGGGGACACATTTTACCACTTTAGAAGTGTCTCTCGTGCAAGCTATTCAGTTTAGAAAAAAATGATATTAGAAACCTCAATATCATTTTTGAAGACCTATCCATGGATCCCACACGTATAGGTTTGATGAAAAAATTTTTTTGAGTTTCAGTTCTATGTATGGGGACCCCCAAAATTTATTGTTTTTTTTTTCTATTTTTGTGTGAAAATCGTAATGCGGTTCACAGAATACATCTACTCACTAAGTTTCAACATTATAGTTCTAATAGTTTCGGAAAAAAGTGGCTGTGACATACGGACGGACAGACAGACGGACAGACAGACAGACAGACATGACGAATCTATAAGGGTTCCGTTTTTTGCCTTTGGCACGGAACCCTAAAAACCGGCCAAGTGCGAGTCGGACTCGCGCACCGAGGGTTCCGTACAAACCTGTAGGTATATAAGTAAAAGTTTTCTGGTTTTTTCTGTTACCTGTGCTGTAAGCTATTGCTTCTTACCAAATTTCAATTTTCTATGTCAACAGGAAGTAGATTTTAGGTTTTGAGTCGCGAGTTTCAAAATTTGCGGTATAAGTGGTTGTACCTTTGCGTTTTGCGTTTTTGCGTTGACTTAAAAATTTGTTTTTTTTTCACAGCTTAAAGGCAATTATATGAATTACACCTTGATAGCTTCACGCGTTCCTGAGAAAAAAAATCTTGAGAGACAGACAGACGGACAACAAAGCGATCCTATAAGGGTTCCGTTTTTTCCTTTTGAGGTACGGAACCCTAAAAACAGTCGAATTGATAACCTCCTCCTTTTTTGAAGTCGGATAAAAATTAGACCCGTAATTACCTACATATTTTCAGGTATCAACTATGAGAGCAAAGTACTAAAGTAGGATTAGAGGCAAGGAGCGTTCACTATTCATTTACGCATAATATTACTCGATATTATTGATCATACTTCATGAGAATCGTGCCTTAAAAAGATCTGATTATACAATCATCTAATTGGGAAGATTGTCAGAAAAAATGGTTGTCGTGAACTATATATTAAAGATTTGTATATTAATTAAAAAAATAGAAATAAATGAAATGGTGTGATTTGTCGACGACACCTTCTGCATTTGACCAATATTACATACTAGCTGTTGCCCGCGACTCCGCCCGCGTGTATGTCGGTTATATGTTATTCAGATGTAGCCTATGTGTTATTCTGATGTATAAGCTATATTACTGTAAAGTTTCATCCAAAACCGTCCAGTAGTTTTTGCTTGAATAAGTAACAAATATACACACAAACTTTCGGCTTTAGATGTTAGTGTGATAGGTTAAATTTTATATGATTGTTTATGTGAACCGAAAATGCCTATATTTATGTAATATATAACAAAAAACGGTTTCAATCGCGATTTTATTTGTTAACCGACTTCCAAAAAGGAGGAGGTTCTATGTTCCACTGTATGTATTATTTTTTTATGTATGTTCACCGATTACTCCGTCAGTTGTGGACCGATTTTGAATTTATTTTTTTTGTATTCGAAAGGGTATGCTTCCGAGGTGGTCCCATTGCCAGCATATCAGGATCTGATGATGGGATCCCAGGGAAATCGAGGGAAACCCTCATTTTTATAGGCACATACTATGTTTTCCGTATATTTTCTGAAGTTACACCCGTATTTGCGTCTGGTAGTCATCATTTTATGATGATGAGCTGATGATGTAAGGTACAACTCCTTAACGGTTAGGAGTTGGAGGATAAATCTTTAAATATCATATGTATATATGTTACCTTTAGTCGTATTCTTTCAAATTATTTAGGTAAGCTGATGATGGAAGGTGGAAGGTACAACTCCTCAATGGTTAGGAGTTGGAGGATAATTCTATCAATTTCATACGTAATCTAAAGACCTTCAGTCGCATACTTTCAAGTTATTTAGGTGAACTGATGATAGAAGGTTAAACTCTTCAACAGTTAGGAATTAGAGGATGATTTCAATATTACACGTACGTATAGACCTTAATTTGTATTCTCGATGATGATATTTGATGAAATAGTTCAACTTACTACTTACCTACGATTGTTTGCACTAAAAACTGAAAAATATAAACTTTTTATAAAAAAAAAACAACGACTTCCAAAAGACATACAACGAAAACTCTCTGCCAAGAAAACACTTAAAAGCGTAAAATAAACTGGTTCTTCATAAATTGCCTATACCTAATTCTTTATTCATTAAAATAGTAGTAATATAATGTGTGCTAGGTACCTAAAATCTGTTTTTGAAGTCGGTGCTAAGCCAAAAAGAATACAAACGAACAATTACAAAAGTCTAAGCGATAGTCACTTGTCACCGACTTCAAACAGATTCTAGGTACCTAGCACACATTAGAATACTAATATTTAAATGAATAAAGAATTAGGTATAGGCAATTTATGAAGAACCAGTTTATTTTACGCTTTTAAGTGTTTTTTTGGCAGAGAGTTTTGGTTGGATGTTTTTTGGAAGTCGGTTTTTTTTATTTTAATAAATAGATTCTCCCTTTGTTACACCGTACACGAAGTATCAATTGAATTTATAATCGCAATAAATCCCAATAAACACAACGAGTATAGAATTCTTTTAAAAACCAGATTATCAAACCTATCCACAATCACCAGAATAATTTTGGAGCCAAAAAATCGTCACGAGCTAGAAATGGATAAAACTTTGTGGATAATATTTTGATAGTTAGGTATTTATGATTTTTCTTTAACCCGACTAGGGTGAAGTCAAAAGGTAAGATAATAGTCATGGCAGAGTATGTTTATATGTTCAACCGTAGCGCCTAAACTACTGAACCCATTTTTAACCGACTTCAAAAAAAGGAGGAGGTTCTCAATTCGACTGTATTTTTTAATTTTATTTTTATGTTTGTTACCTCATAACTTTCGACTGGGTGAACCGATTTTGATGATTCTTTATTATTTGAAAGCTGGTGCTTCCCGTGTGGTCCCATTTTATATGTTTTGGTCCAGGTTGAAGTCGGTTTTTGTTTGTTAAAATTTGTGATTATCATGAATGATGTATCAACAGATTCGTAATAATGGCCAGGGTGATGTAGGCTACATACATTTTATCAAAACTTTTTATGTAGACGGGTTTTAAGTTTTTAAAGTTCTTGTTGTTTAATGAAGTTTTATGCATATCATAAAATTTTCTGAAGACTACATCATACTTAGTTGACGCAGGTGATTAACTCAGCATCGTTTATTTTCAGACCTTTTACTGATACTTGGTGCTGTTTGTCATGTAAGAGGAACATTAAACAAACCACTTCGTGTTATGATAATTACTTGTGTAGAGTTTCTTTAATGGACTAAGTTACAAAAGTATTTACGCAAGGAACGTCTATTTGAATGGTGTAAACATAATTTGTGGGTAAAGTTGTGAATGTAATGTTTTGCGTGACGATGTTGCCGTTACAACACACGGGATTTAATTAAAACTGTCACATGTTGGTAATTTTTGTAAGGATTTCGGAAATTTCATTTTATGGTTATGTTGCAGTAAGTATTATAAGTTATCTCGTTGTTTATATAAACGACGTTTGTGAAAGTTTAGTAAATATCATGTCTGCCTGCATTTATGGCATAAAAAACAAAATGTAATCTGTTCAAACAACATCAGTTTTTAACCCCCGACGCAAAAAGAGGGGTGTTATAAGTTAAACGTGTCTGTCTGTCTGTTTGTCGGTCTGTCTGTGGCACCGTAGCTCGCGAACGGATGAAGCGATTTCAATTTAGTTCTATTTGTATGAAAGGTGAGTTACGTGCGAGTGTTCTTAGACATGTTTCATGTTTCATGAAAATCGGTTGAGTTGTTCAAAATTTATGGGGGTGAAAGTGGGGAAGAATAACAGAATTTCTGCAAAAATATCATTGGCGTATGATTACTCGATTAAGTGCGCTCGAGTAGGGGGTTTTTTAAATTTTGAATTTTTAGTTATAATTTAGAATCTCTGATTAAAGAAAAGTAGATAAATTTGATTATGCAAATAATATATACTAATATTATAAAGAGGTAAAGTTTCTAACTTTGTTTGTATGGTTGCAGGGGGTAATCTTCGAAAGTACTGATCCGATTCTGAAAATTCTTGCACTAACAGAAATCAACACTATTCAGGAGTGACATAAATAAATATTTCGGACATCTAACACACAACGCCATCTAGTCCCAAGCTAAGCAGAGCTTGTGTTATGGGTACTAGACAACGGATATAAATACATATATACATATTTTTGTAAATACATACATATTATACATAGAAAACACCCAAGCTCCGAAACAAATATTTGCAGATCATACAAACATTTGGTCCGACCCGGGAATCGAACCCGAGACTGCCACGACTGCGCCAATGAGGCAGTCATATAATAAGCGCTTCCTTGATTTATTAAAATAATAGTATTTCAAGTCGAAGAAGAGCGGTCGGTTAGCGCCCAACGAAGTGGGCACGAGTCGGCTAGTTTTTTATTAAAGGTTCTAGCTGCGCCCCGCGGTGCTACCCGTGCTTGTTGTTGTACCTTTACAACAACAACCGCGGGCAACTACACGAGGAAGTCTAAAATAAAAGTAGCCTAAGTTACTCCTTATATCATCAGCTATCTATCAGTGAAAGTCCCGTCAAAATCGGTCCAGCTGTTCCAGAGATTAGCCAGAACAATAAAAACCACCAAACATTATTATTTCATTTAAAATGGCTGCATCCCATTAAAGTGCCAATATTACCTTAACGCAAAGTACTTATCGTTGAGATGTTGCCGTTGAATTTTAATAGTTATCATCCGTAACGTAATCCCGAGAGTTACGTTGGACACGGTATCTTTGCTAAAATCCGGTATAGCCGCTGATAGATGACGTTCAGTGCAGATGGAGTTGTCCCCAAGAGTACCTTTTGATCCACGCCGTTAAACAAGTCGAGGGTCGATCTCCATAATATTTGAAAAAGCACTCTAAAATGAACTAAAATATATCAACTTCTTTGTATTAATTAATTTGATGTTAAAATTCATATAAAGAAATCGTTAATTTTGCAGTTAGTAGTTAGCTCAATACCACATATATGTTTTAGTAGTTAGTATATTTCTTTTTCTTTTAAAGGTGTGTAGGACTATTTACTTAGCAAGCGATGTAATGAGACTTAAAGTAACATAATTAGAGAAACTACATACATCAAAAGTGTCTAGGGATCAAGCATTTTTATGCGGATTTCTTGAGATTGAGATGTGGCTTTGGCCCTGGCCTGCTCAGTCGCCAGACTTGAACCCGATTGAGCATGCATGGGATATGCTACAGAGAAGAGCTCTGCTGAATATGGAGGGTATCCAGTCGCAAGAAGACCTTTTTTTGTTGTTGCAACGAACATGGGCGGCCATTCCACAGCGTGATTTGGATGAACTCATTTTGAGTATGCCAAACCGATGTTCTTGTGTTAGTGTTCGCGGTAGAAACACGGATTATTAATTGTTTAAGTTACCTAATAAAATTTTAAAGAAAACTGTTATTTCAGTCTTTTTTTCGAACTTTAATGTTAGTGGTTCAAATGTCAAAAATCCTTTTATTAGGAAAATGGCAAATTTCTTTATTAATGCAAAGGTGACTTGGTTTATCGTTACTGTGACAAACGAAAACACTTTACTTGATGAATCCTTAAAGAAAATTTTAATTAATATCAATCAGGAGAAAAGTTATTGCAAAAATATATGTTGATCCCTAGACACATATGTTGATCCCTAGACACTTTTGATGTGTGTATATACTTGGCACCTGTCATACAATGCTTGCGTTAGTACAGGTGCCATCGACACATATCAACTTGATTACACTACCTAAGATGTGAAATTATAAATTTGTAAATGTTTGTAAACAATTTTTAGTCAATAAAATTATTATTATTATTAAATAATTATTATTTATATTTGTCAGCGCGTTGCGGAAATTACGTCACTATTAAGTGTTGCAAACATTTGCCATAATCGAACGGTTCCATGAGTCGGGCGAGGTGGGGATGAAGTCTATATAAAGTGACGCGATCGGCAACAGGACAGTTTCTCTTCAGATCTCGTATATCTCTCTTCATATCTCTCTTCATATCTTTTGATTGTGACATGGGTCACTCCTGAGTCGTAGTAGTTTTCTATTATTTGATTTGTGATTTATTGTATCTCTGTGTTTTATATCGTGTTTGCGAGTACGGGATGATTTGTCCTTAATCTCTCCTTTTGATCCGCGTGATGCGATATTTACCTGTGGGGGAATTGCAAGTCTGGTGGCAAATTCCACAGGGCACCGCGGAGGAGTGAGCGTTGCCCCAACCCCCTCGTGGGGGTTGCTGATGGTGTTTAAGTTAATTCGTATCCGTTTAGTAGTGATTAGTGTTTGGCCTTAGTCCAGATTGGCTGTATCTGTGATTCATGTGCTCGTTTATTCATGTGTCTTCCGACATATTCATTTTATTAATCTCCCTGAGCGAAATTATCATTATTATTATTAAAATTATTTATACCACATCTTTTAAAATTAATATAACGTATAGTATAAATACTTATACATATAATCGTAAAATGTAGTATAATCTTAAAATTATAAACCTTAAGTTGAAGTGTGCATGTTTATTTGATCGACAATTTTTAGTTCTTATTAAATCATGTTACATCTTCTTGTCATGTTGCATTATTAGATTAAATTTACGATTACGATAATCGTTACGAAAAAGAAATGGGTTCTCTAATTAGCATGAGCTGTCATCGAAGATATTTTTTGGGAAGGTAGCAGGTATACGAGTATAATATATAATATAATGATTAGATTATAACATGAAAATCGTAGTAAAACTTTTATTTAGATTGATAAAATTTAACAAATAAATAATTTTATTTCTATTATTTCAAAAATTCTTCTATCATTATAAAAATAATATTCTTCTTCTGTTAAATACAGGGTAGAAAATAAGGTTATAAAACGACGACATCGGGCACAGGATCTTCATAGTTCTGAAAAAGAAAATAAAACTTTAATGTTTAAAACTCATAAATGCTTCTACCAAACACCTATAAACTAGAATGTAAATGATAGGTAGTACTTGTACGCTTAGAATTTTAAATTAAGCCTGACCTTAACAAATGTTTTCTGATATAGGATTGCCATAGTAGTCAAAGATTAATCTATCATTTAGTTTTATAGACGTGTAACAGAGTATGTACTGAGTACCCAGTTTACAGATAGAAACAATAAGATAGAATGGTCAGTGCCCTCTTAAATCAACAGTTCATGCGGTTTAAAAGAAGAACAAGCATTTATAGTACAAGAGCCGGTGAAGATCGACTTACACCCATCTGATAACCAGATCAAACTTGTTTTTTTAAAATTATATTAACTAATGAACACATTTATGATGGCTTGCCTATCGAAAAACTATCTGAGAGTAGTTGGAAAAGCATTTATTAACTCAATTATAATCAGATTTTATAGTATGACAAAGTTCAATGTTATCTGCTAAAATCGGTTTCCAGGAACTACTGCAGTCTGATAAGTGGTAGGTACTTTCCGCTTAGCAGCATTGCCTACCTGATATTGAGCTGGTTTAATGGCCGTTTTCACCAACGTCCCCTAAACTTAAGGGACCGCTTAGAGAGATTTAGGTAGCCCTTAGCGATATTTTCGTTTTCATCAACCTTTAGGGGCTACCTTAGTGCTTAGGCGTCTTTTAAAATTTAAGCGCTCGAAGTTGACCACCTAACCAATCCCTAACAAGGCGATAAAGAATTATAGTGTGGCACGTTTTGCTTAAAATGTTTGAAATGGAGGATTTATGGGATGTTTCCAATACTGCTGAGACTTTAGAGATAATAAATTATCCTAGTTTATTCAATACATCGAGAATACACCAGCTTTATTAACAAATATGGCGATAAAGATTCTTTTACAAGATTTAGGTTAACCAAGGAGTGTTTTTTTTATTAAATAAAATTGAAAAAATACTGGCCCATACATAAAAAAACATACTATTAAATTATTTTCGTTTTTTTGTAAAAAAAATATTTATAATAATTTAATGTGTTTTACTAAGTAGTTATGTTAAGTGTAATATTTACTTTATAATACATTCTAGAATTAGACTCACTTGTACATATTCCTCTATTTTAATTACATTTACACCTGACTGGTTCCGCCTTATTGCATCCTCAAAGATTTAATGCAAGTTGAGATGAGGCAAAATCTCGGCGTAGGTTTAATGGTTTCGCCTTGATCCTGTACAAGTTTAAAGCACAGCGGAGTTACACAGCTAGATTTATTAGTTCAATTAACCTTTGAGGATGCCATAAGGCGAAACCGGTCAGGTGTATATGTAATTAAAATAGTAGAATAGGTAGAAGTGACTTTGATTGTAAAATGTATTACAACAAGTTCCATCAAGGGCCGACAATCGAGAGTATAAATTAGTTTACTGTATAACTTCAACGAATTGCATCGATGTTCGTATATATTTTTGGTAGTTGTCAGTTTGACATTTCGAGACATTGAAGACAAAAAATTTAAAAAATTGTGATTAAATCTTTAAATTAAACAAAAACATATTCTATTACGTACTATATTTTTACTTATTAATAATAATCAATTTAATATTGAAGAAAAATATAATCGAAATATACTTGCGCACGTTTACGGTTTTCGAAATCCCTACAAAATAGGAGACCCTTAGTTAGGTGTCACTTAGCATGGTGAAAACGAAATTAGTTAAGCTTTAAATTTAGGAGTTCACTTACGTTTAATTTACGTTAGGTAGTTCCTAGTTATGAGATGGTTTAAGTATAGTTGGTGAAAACGGGCATGACACTCACTTCAAAATTGATAAGTTAAAACTTTATGATTTGATAAATAAAAGTATTAATAAGCATAAGTAGGAAATAATAACATACCCTTCTGGAATACGGAGCATTGTATCTCCTGTTCCTATTATAAGGCAACTCTCTTAAATCATTTCTATCAATTTCATTAAATCTGTTATAATATAATGGCACCGAAGTGGTTCTTTCTGTGATCAGTTGTTCGGGATCTCTTTCGTGATTCAGTTTATATTTATCTTCATAATAAGATACCAGTTTCATCATCAACATGTCTCCTAGAATTTCCTTCTGCGTATTGCGAACATTCTGAAAGAGAAACGATACATTTCAAAATTAGAACGTGTGTTGTTTTGATACAAAAGTTGCCTTTAAATGTCATTGATGGATCAGTACTAACTTCTTTTCTCCGAAATTTTATAGGTATGACTGTGGTTGGCTTTTGGATTGAGTTCTCGATGTTTTCAGTTCTTTTCGTCTTGTACACCATTGATCCCAAGTCATTTAGAAAATTTTTGAAGTCACTGGAAATTTTTTCATTATTGTCACCCTGCGTGTAAAATAAAGTAATTACATTAGTATTTGAAAAAAGTAGTGGTATCTGTTTACCTGTAAAACCTTATTAAATTATTATTCCAGTACCTGAGCACTTATAATACTAATAAAATTCAAAACCAATATTGTGCAACTAATAAAAGAATGCCTACGCAACGTCTTGCGCATGAAATAATTTAAACTGAACAACATGTAGCATTGAAAAGATGTACTTTCTTACACCATAATCACGTTGTAGTGCTAACTTCTTATTTCCAATTGTAGTTTTACGATCGACGATAATCTTTTTATTTCTCTTTTCGCGACATATATAAACATTTATTGTTCGTTGTGGACATATCTCATTATAAAAAGAACGAAAGAGTGTATCAATAAAATGCAGGGCACGATTGTTTAAAGTCACGTCATTGTCGTGTGACTAAATGCAAGTTGAGATGAGGCAAAATCTCAGCGTAGGTTTAATGGTTTCGCCTTGATCCTGTGCGAGTCGAGAGCACAGCGCAGTTACACAGCTAGATTTATTAGTTCAATTACCCAGGCCCTGTTCGGAGTTGCTTCGCTTGCTTGAGCGCAGACGCCAACAACTAAATTTTGCTCAGGTTGCACCTATTCTATGTTCACCTTTTTTACCGGCTGTAACAATTCTCATATACAGACTTCGCTGTGTTGGACTGAAATAAACTGATTTTTTGAAGTACGAATTATAATTCGATAGCGGTTTGCAAAGGAGATGGGAAAGTACTGGTCCGATGGCGGATGTTTGCTAATATGTTTTGACGAATATACAGTCGTAATGTTTGAAAACAGGCGATAAGTAAGGCGATTTTACGTCTATATATTAACTTTTCTGAATTTGCACCATTTGCTTTAATTGAAACAAATTTTCAGATTCAAGTATATCTCCTATAATAAAACCCCGACTTTTGGATTCTAATGTAGAGTTGAGTATGACAGAACATTTAAGTATATTGTAATGGCCCTAGGGCGGATTTACCTAATCTAGAGTCGTCGTCCTGTGCAGATGTGCACAGACCTGTATTAAAAAAAAAGTAGCCTTTAGACCAGTATTTCCCAAAGTGGTCCAGGTGGACCTCCAGGGGTCCACGGGACACTCGACAGGGGTCTACGTTGGGCGTAATGAAATATAAGGGTCCACAATCGTAAGCGGGGATGCATGAAAATTAATTTGGTTTCGATAGTGAAGAACTAAAATGTACACTTGACTTCTCTTATCAATATAGGCAGATAATATTTTAAGAAGCTCAGCAACTGTTACTTGTAAAAACTTGAATATTCCATATTCAGTACAACGCGTCGAGACTTGTCGTTGCCGCGCCGCGCCGCCCGCCGCGCCGTCTCGTCCGCAACGCTTGTTCAGACATGAAAATTTGTGGTGTACGTGCTTTTAATCTTGCATGAACGTGTTTGATTCTTCACCAATATACATACGAATGTCAAGGACACAGATAACCACCAATAGACACCGCATACTGGGCCAAAAACGTTGCTCATTTGTTTCTGGAATTTCATAAAGAAAAGTACTATATTTCTTTTTACCACTCCGAATTTCTAGAAGTTTTCTAAATAAAATTTGTGAGAATTGAATGGTTCTTGTGCTGTGAATCAATGTTGATTTCAAAAAAGTAAAGTTGGATGGAGTCACTCTTTCGATTGGCCAACTTTGCTTTTTTGACATCGACTCACAGCACAATCAATTCAAATTTAATTGAAAATTTATTTAGTCGACTTTATTATAAAATAATTAACCCTATCTAACCTTATTTTTTCGAAAACTGATAATTCGTGGTTAAAACTCAGCCACAACGCAAGTTTCCATAGATGGATCTGATCTTCTCATTTTTTTTCAAGATTACAAAATTGGTAGCGATGTAGCTGTAGGGGGTCCACCAGATCCAGCAAAATTTTGAAAGTGGTCTATGAAACAAAAGAGTTTGGGTACCACTGCTTTAGTCATTATATAAATACTATATATTTACTTATATATTAATTAATTATATACATCTTACATATATACTTATATTATACACTTTTACCGTAGTGAAATGTTTTGTTTCATTCGAACCAACTTATCTTTACTTCTATGGCTAATGGACACCACATAGTTTATAAGTCTCCATAGTTACATCTTATAGTATTGAAACTGTATTCCGTTTCGTAAAAAAGATCCTTCTGTTTAACTATACTCACATCTGTCTATGAGTCAAAGATTACAAACCTATATCGTTAATATTATTCGACTGTAAATCGGGTCTTAATCGCGATAATATCTATGAGGTACAATACCTTTTTTGGTAGCCCGACGTTTCGATCGAATTGCACAGATCGTGGTCACGCGTAGACTGGTGAGAGCTTAGCGCCGCGCCGCCTCCGTGAAGTGCGAGTTTCACCAACTACCCGCACTTGGTCTTCTTTATTTTCATTGTCTTTCGCACTGTCGTACCTCGACACACCACACAGACCGGTACTTGCACGACCACTCGCACCATCACCCAAGTCATCTGCAATCCGTTGTGGCTTCTTTAGCGAACCGAGCCTACGACTTATGTGACTCTGAACACTTAGAGAGTGAGTTGGCTCATGTTCAGGAGGTACTAAAACGCAACGGATACCGAGACAGGCTGACTCGTCCAAAGAGGAACCTAAAACGAGTACATGTAGACAGATGTCCAGCATATCTTCCATATGTTAAAGGAGTGACGGACAAAGTTGGAACAGTATTGAAGAAGTACTCCATTGAGACTGTATATAGTCCGCACTCTAAGATAGGAAAGTGCCTAAGAACACCGAAGGATGTCCTTCCTCTGCAGACCCCAGGAGTGTATAAGGTAGATTGCAGCTGTGGTAGTTCGTACATCGGTCAGACCAAACGCACAATCGCAGAACGGGTCAAAGAACATATCACGGCTATGTGCCTTTTCTTAATTTTATGGAACACAGCAACAGATTGTTCTTAATACAGGCTATGTAAGTAGCCTAGCTAGAACATCTGTGACTATTATGTAAAGGTTATGTTTTTACGAAATAAATTATTATTATTATTATTAAAACCGTCAAATAAACAAATAAGCTATCGCCAAGCATTTGCTGGAGTCAGGTCCAAAGTCCAAACCATTGGATAGAACTACACCAACCACAGGTCCTCTCCACTGACCGTCACTATTACTCCAGAATAGTAAGGGAAGCAGTCGAAATTAAAAAAATAAAAATGTCAACAGAGAAGATACCCATCTTCTCTGTTGAAATTTTTAACCGCTTGTCAACATCTTGGAATCCTGTCATCAGCAAATGCAATCGTTGGCGAGTACATGTTGCTAGACAGGACTCAGCGGACGTCGTGAGTGTGGTGTGTCGAGGTACCGACAGTGCGAAAGACAATGAAAATAAAGAAGACCAAGTGCGGGTAGTTGGTGAAACTCGCACTTCACGGAGGCGGCGCTAAGCTCTCACCATTCTACCCGTGACCACGATCGGTGCAATTCGATCGAAACGTCGGGCTACCAAACAAGGTATTGTACCTCATAGATATTATCGTGATTAAGACCCGATTTACAGTCGAATAATATGTATAGTCGCGAAAGTTTAAAAACAACTATATCGTTAATTACTAAGATAACTCCATGTCCATCCATGTCTACCTCATCTGCGTAATATTAAAAGGCCAACCTACAGCGACGTAATAGGTCTTTACCTATGAAATTGCCGTTTTGTATGCAATAAGTGAAAGTACTTATTTTTTTAAACTTTTTTATTTCTGTTATTCGAAGTAATCACCCATGCAATCGACGCATCTTTGCCAATGCATTGGCAGTTTATTGATGCCCTTCTTGTTAAAATCAGCCGGACGGGAGGCAACAAACTCTTCAAAGGCATCTTGTACTGCCTCTCGGGAATTGAATTTTTTACCCACTAAAAAGTTGTCTACATTTTGGAAAAAGTAATAGTCGGTAGGTGCAAGGTCTAGTTAGTGTGGCGGATGAGGGAGAGCTTCCAACCCCAGCTCTTGCAGCTTGGAGACTGTCTGTTGCGCAGTATGGGGTCGCGCGTTGTCGTGAAGGAGCAGTGGGGACGACCGATTGACCAAAGCTGGTTGCAGATGTGCAATCTTCTCCATCATTCTATCCAGTTCTTCACAGTACACATCTGCATTAATGCTCATGCCGTTTTGTAAAAAGCTGTGGTGAATCACACCCGCACAAGACCACCAAACAGTGACCATCACCTTTTTAGGGGTCATTTTTGGTTTAGGGCATTGCTTTGGTGCTGAACCAGGGTCTAACCAACTTGCTGAGCGCTTTCGATTGTCGAACACAATCCATTTTTCGTCGCACGTAACAATTCGTTTCAAAATTCCTTCATTTCTTTGCCTGTGGAGCAGCGCAAGGCAGGTCTCGACGCGTACGTTGCGCTGGCGATCGTTAAGGTCGTGGGGCACCCATCTATCAAGCTTTTTTACCTTGTCAATTTGTCGCAAACGGATCAATATTGTTTTGATGCTTACATTAAAAACTGCTGCTAGCTCAGCTGTAGATTGAGTTTCGTTCGCTTCCACAATCGCCCTTAATTCATTATTGTTAACCAAAGTCTCCGGACGACCGCGAGCTTCATTTTTCAAGTCAAAATTTCCAGAACGGAACCGGGAAAACCAATAACGGGTTGTGCGTTCGTTTGTACAGTTCTCTCCGTAAACGTTTTTGATGTTACGTGCCGTTTGTGTCGCGTTGGTGCCACGACAGACTCATATTCCATAATTACACGAATTTTTAAAGTATCCATTATGATGAAAAATGTTCAAATGTAATGAAAATACAACGCTAATCAAAAAACAAAAGACTGAGTTTGTAAAAAGAATGTCATGGTTTTAAAACAAAATTAATTTGAATTTAGAATACAGAGCCATTACAAACTTTTTTTATTTGAAATGACCAGTACTAAAGAAAGGCAATTTCATAGGTAAAGACCTAATACTTATAAGAATCGCACGAAAAGTTCTTGTAGAACTCGTAGGAGATCAACAAGGTTTCCGGTAAAAAAGTTGTACTTGATAATATATATATAGGGTGTAGAATGTTGAGTAGTACAAGCGACGCTGGGCGAGGCAACTAGCAGAGCGGGACGACCACAAACACCCCCTGTCGATATAACTTGGCCAACTTTCAAATTTGTGGGTTGGCGCTTTCAGTGCTTTCGTTACTATACTATACTTACTATACTTAATATACACATGTATATTATATGTACAACATATCAAATTAGATAATGGATACAAAATTATGTTAAGTACTTCTCTAAGATTTTCATCATTTTTTTGTATCCTTTCAACCTCATTACGAGAGCCCTTTCCACCTCTGTAAGAGAGAATAGACTGCGGATAATATCACTCTCTGTACTAGATTAATTTTTGTTGAACATTTAACGGCAATCCGATGTAAAATCTTCAGGTATATAACGAGTAGAGTAACTATCTATCTATTTATGAATTTAATATATATACAACCTTTTACTAATGCCTGCCTCGTTGGTCTGGTGGTAAGCGTTTTTTTTATAGAATAGTGAGCAAACGAGCAACTCCAGAGGCGTCACAAGTGCGTTGCCGGCCTTTGAGGGATGGGGATATGGGGGAGGGGTTGGGATATGGGCCTCCGGTATCCTCACTCACTCGGTGAAACACAACGCAAGCGCTGTTTCACACCGGTTTTCTGTGAGGCCGTGGTATCACTCCGGTCAAGCCGGCCCATTCATGCCGAAGCGTGGCTCTCCCACGGTAAAATCGCTGATATACGCCTGTGCCTAGCGTATGCGACTGTCAATGAAGAGGTCTTGGGTTCGATTCCCGAGTCGGGCCAAAGTAATGTATTGGGTTTCTCGTATATGAAATTCTTATTACCGCCAGCCTGGTGTTTGGAAGTTTGGCAGTGAAATCACACACGCCCGTGCCTCGGAGAGCACGTTCCCGGTTGCCATGAACATCTATGGTAATCGGTTTTGAGAAGTCAGTGCCCTCAAATATACTGACACTAGTTTCAACCTTGGAATTTAGTTTCTACCCTCAGGGTTGCGGAGGTCCTCGTGTAAAAACTAATATTTTTAAGGTAAAACCGGGGAACTAGTAGCCGACCCCTAATAATCTTGGGATAAGGCTAGGAAAAAAAACAACCTTTTACTAATACGCCTCACAGTCTAAAAATGTTTTTATTGTGTTAGATATCCAATAGCCCAAAATCATCGTGATTAGGACTTGATCTATTCAACATAGTGAGATAACGAATAAGTTCTAAAAATCCATAAATATACTTAGAACGGTTATTCGATGTTTGTGTTCGGTGTTTACACGGATACGTAAATCTTTTTTGTTGTTTTCTACATAAAAAGAACTCAATTTGTTAAAAAGATTTAAGTATTATTTTATTTATGTATAACTAGTCCGTAACTGCGAGTCGCCTTGCGTGTCGGATGTGAAAATAAAAGTATACAATGCCGTTGTTCTATTATTTTCCGACATTAACATTTCTTAACTTGATCGGCAGTAAAAAGCAGTAAAACCAGTAAGCGGTTAGGCTATTTCTTCAGAATTTCATGAATGTTAATTTGAATGGTTTTGTATCAATTTCAATATTTAGGCTTTGACGGTGCTAATCAATTATATGTGCGTTAATAATTTAATTAGGAAGAAGGTAAGTGTACTCAGCTCATAATTAATTTTATTTCCTTTCTCGGTGCAGAAGTTCCTGGTATCTTCGTTTGTATTAAGGAAGATAATATATATGACTTTACACCTTAATATTATAGTCCTTATTTTAATTCTTCAGTACTCATGCAGTTTTTATAATACCGTTATAGTTATTACAGTACATTTGTAAACACATTAAAATGAACAACAACAACTAGACTGAAATATACATTTCATACCCCAGATAATACGAACCAAAAGTTAGTTAAGCTTACTGTGCATCTCACTCTGTCATGTCACTGTATCTCATC
Organism: Diaphora mendica; assembly: GCA_949125395.1. Lineage (NCBI taxonomy): Eukaryota > Metazoa > Arthropoda > Insecta > Lepidoptera > Erebidae > Diaphora > Diaphora mendica. The sequence continues at coordinate 32,410,192 of OX421310.1, read as the reverse complement.
AAGTTGTATAGCATACACTGTCTTGCTGCAATTAAAACACTCTTACAACGTGAAAATAATTACTGTATAAAAGCCAACTGTACGACACTCACTAAGAAAATAAATAAATTAGCAACACAAGAAATGATAGAATACAAAAATATCGGTTATCGTGGGAGAGGCAGACCTCTGTCACGTCTGCCTCTCTCACGATAACCGATATTTTTTTATTTGTTTTTCCTTTATCAAGGCCCAAAATCTCAAACTTAAAATCCTGTAAACCATAAAAAGTCATTTGTTTTGTTTTTATAAGTCGTACTAAAAAGGTCATAAAGTGGGACTAACTTGTGCATTTAATTACATAAATTATTTTTATGTAGCACATAAATGAAGCATTATGTTTCATGGTATATCATTTTGTAGAAGACGGGATAGAAGTGTTGTTATCACAAAACAAACTGTTAAAATGGCGAAAAATTGTGTTTTTGTTACAATTTAACATTGATAGAGTGTGATGATGTTCTTTTTTCTAACTTTTCTAAAAATCTACTTCCTACGACGTACTTAATTATTACAATATCATTATTCAAGTATACTTTTCCATTGAAACTTTTACCAGCAGTCTTTATTAATAAAACAAAACTTGTTTCTTTATTTTAGATTCAATTTTCGCGATAATTATAATCGTTACGAAAAAGACATAGGTTCTTATATTAGTATCAGTTGTCACCGACAAGGCTTTTTTGTATTCATTATTAAATTAATAAATATAGTAAATATTTCAACCGTTACTTTAAAAAATACTATAATTACTAAACCATTATAAAAGAAAATTGAAAATGTTTTTCGAGAATATAGCAAAATTATCTGTATGACTTTGATCTACTGATTACAAATACTGTAAATAAATATTTTTTCTTTCTAGAATATATACACTCCCTAATTGATTGTTACGTTTTCAGATAAAAACTATTACATGCGAAAGAAAGGTGAATTCCAGTACTTACGTAATTATGAGACTGTTATACGAGACGTATGTATTTATGAGGCATGTCAAAACGGCTTAGCGAAACAAATTAGATTAATAGAAAGCCTTTTTGTATTTTCTACAGAAATAAAAATGCGTTTAAAGACTCAAGGCCAAAAATGTCATCATTTGGTATGGTGTATAGTAGTTGGTAATGAAAGAGTAATGATACAGTGTTAAAGGTATCTATTCTCATTTGTAATTATCGTTTTTATATCATTTAGGCATATATAGGCATTGGCCAGTTGCTATGCTTATTAGTCTAGGATTCCAGGTCTACTTTTACCATATTACCACCAAGTTCAAATTTCGTGAGTATTTTAAAGAAATTAAAGGAAGATAAAAATTAGCCGTGCCTAAACAAAATTCACTAATACATATACAAGACGTCAAATACGGATACTGATGTAATTTCTAGAACAAGACTTAACCTCGTAAACTGAATGACACATACTCTACGACCGTACGCACTTTCGTAAAACGCATTGCCAGTCGTATAAAAATAAAAACGAAGAAAATTCCATCTATAACAAAGAGGTAGAAACTAAAACAAGCTCCTTTAAATGGCAACCGGCAGTCCTTTTAAAGCTTTGGGACCAAAAATGGTCATTGTCGGGTTGTATTTTCACTCTGCCGTCCTCCAAAGTGTATTCCAATGGGTAATATATTAGCATGATATTAACTAACATGGGTTGACTGCCTCGATGTGTATAGCAACAAAATGTAGAAACAAAACAAACCGGTTTAAGTGTTTGATTTCTTCGATAAAACATAACTACATATTTTGATTCCTTTTAAGAAAAATATTCTGAAAGTAGATGTTGTTAATGTTCATCAGCGTCTGGTGAAATGTGTTTTGTGCAATTAAGGGATATGGAATAGTTCCAGTAGTAACTACTATAGTAAAGGCCAGCTAAAATCAGTACCTCTTCGTAGTTCAAAGTCGTTCTGTTCAAAGGCAAATGTCCCAGCTTCAGATAATCTTTTCTGATAGGTTACTAGACACATTATGGTTTTCTGTCATCAGTGTAAATAATGCAACCTTGATCACTTAAATCAGCTATGTGACTAGTAGTAACGTAAACTTGTCACCTTAATCCACTTTGCACTGGCTTCGCTCTCCATTTTACTTAATATATTCCCATTTCCTGTGTGTCAAGTGTCAACCCTTAAAAGAGTTTTTTTTTGTAATAGGCGGGCAAACGAGCAGATGTCTGATGGTAAGCGATTACCGCCGCCCATGGACACCTGCAACACCAGAGGCGTCACAAGTGCGTTGCCGGCCTTTGGGGGATGGGGAAGATAGGGGACGGTGAAACACAGTGCAAGCACTATTTTACACCGTAACAGATATTACTTGGTAGTAAAAATGATGTCTATGCCTAAGTTGAAATAGATTTTTCATGCTATTGTCGTGTATTCGCATAATATATGTATGTATAAAGGTAGTCACTAAACAATTCAGGTCAGCGACTCGTTATATTGATGGAACGGGCCGAATGTGAGATAGTGTTCGCGGCTACGCCAGCGGGCGGCTGCGGACCCGATAGCCCGCGCTCATGAATATTGTAGCAGCGCGCGCGTCCGTTGGATCCTCCAGATTCCGCCCTGTATCAGAAGCTTTATATACGTACAGGTACACCTTTCACATTGTTTCGCATGCAATCCGTAAATATACCTCCATTCGAGACTTTATCGTTTTTTGTTTACGCAAAAAGTTACATGGATGAATATTTTCTGCGTCGTTTCAAGAGTAAGGACCAGGTTTATCTGTTTCACTCCAAAATGGTAATATACTACGGCAGAAAGTTTTTGTGGTTTAGCTGTTTCGGTCGACTATGAAATAACGCAGACGGGTATAATGATACGTATGTGTATTAAAGTTCATAGGTTAGAACATGAACATGATGAGCGAGATATATTATTCAGAGGAGTGTGTAGGTACTGTATGAGTGCAAGCGTTAGGCGCTGGCAAGACTAGCGTGTCGGACGGCACGGCACTAAGTGGTGCGGCGCGACGATAATACGTCAAACCGCCGACTGCGGTTTACCCACCCCGTCCGGCTAAAATTTAATACTACTACAGTGACTACTCTTGACTTTATGACTTTGCCATGTCTAAAAATTCAAACATATAATTGTTTGATATTGGACGATACCACGGTTTTGGCTTTTAACTATGTACTGTACACATAAAATGTTATCATATATATTTAATTATGATCGAAAGCGACTTTGGCATCTGTAGTAGGTACTATGAAACTTTTGCAAAACATTCAACGAATTTATAATATTTGTTTGTAAAATAGAAATGTTCAGTGGGATTGTTTGTATAACTGATACTTGCAGAAAATATTTGAAGCATGTATAAGTCCATGAAGACAAAAGGTTTAGATTATTCATTTTTTTATTTATAGTGAAATAACATCTTCAAGACACCTATAAAACGAATGGTTGTATTATATAATTTGATTGATAAAAATCACCCAAACAAATAGACTTTCATACAGTTATGGTTGACTACGAGAACAATGTGAAATAGCTAAATTCAATACAAAAAAAAACAAGAAAATTTATAGGCCGTTGAACCCGTGATCGTAACTCATTATTCATGCAAATTCAATTCTGAGAAAGGGACTTCAAATCGTAACAGCGTCAACAAGTTGCGAGCATTCGATTTTGTATTAAGAAGTGTACGTACTATCAACTCAACTACTATAAACAACCTTTTTATTTAACACACGATCAGTACTTGATTCGCGTACTGTCTCTCATGACCGATGATTTCAAGCTAAGTCCGTATAAAATTATTTAATCTACTGCTCATCCCATAGGATCCCTTACACTCGTTAAACGAGTGGGTATTCAGCTGAAAAGCTGTAATGATTAACCTCAATTCGAACCCTTTGCGCGGTACAATTAATGAAAGGCGCTCACCTTAATTAATCTATTCTCTGTTGCGGCAGATGCCCTAACAAGATGAATTATTTCGAGAAGATTGCATTTCGACGGTATATTGAATTACTTGTAATGTTGTATTATCCACTAGCTGTTGCCCGTGGCTCCGCCCGCGTGTATGTCGATTATCGCTGCATAAAAAATAGTAGCTTATGTGTTATTCTGATGTATAAGCTATATTACTGTAAAGTTTTATCCAAATCCGTTCTGTAGTTTTTGCGTGAAAGAGTAACAAACATCCATCCATACATACTAACAAACTATTATATACTATCGGTACCTGAATAGTTTTATTTTCTTTACCTCGCATAGAACTTTTATATATTTTTATAAATCAGTTTAAATAAAATAAAGGGGTTAAGAAAATTTTGTGAAAACTAAAAATTTAATATAGCGCCATCTGTAATGATTTATTTATTTCGTGAACAAAAAAAATAGTATAGCGCCATCTGTATTTTTGATATGGAACTCATTCCTATCTGATGTCCCACGACACCACCCGATTTTTTTTACAAATAAGACACACACGTTTTACTATTAAAACTTATTTATTTATTTAAGTATATGAGCTTATTTCGACGTTTGACATGGCCAAGGCCTTCGACCGGCATTCGGTCTGCCTCCTAGACTCTGTCACTGGATTGACACTTTTCTTCATCAGCGCCGTATTATGGGCCTTTGCGACGGCACGGCCTCTGATGTTCTGGATGTAAACGCTGGCGTACCTCAGGGTTCAGTCCTGTCGCCCACACTATTTCTTCTGCATATCAATGACATGTTAGCTCTTGGCAACATACATTGCTATGCAGACGATAGCACAGTTCATGGGCGATATTTTTGACATTGTTCAGCCAAGCTGGCAGACGTTGAGGAAAATCGACAGAAGCTTGTCGCTGAGCTCGACCGGGTTTTGAACCGCATTTTACAATGGGGTGATAAGAATCTGGTCGAGTTCAACGCTACGAAAACACAGGTGTGTGCGTTCTCTACCAAAAAGTCTTCATTTCTTTCCCTCCCCACTTTTCAGAGCACTCAACTGCCACTACGGGGTAAGCTCGGTGTCGTGGGCATGGATATTTCCCGGTACCTCGAGTACTGTTCTCATCTTTGTGATGGATCCGCGCAGTATTTGCTTGATGCTTTCGATCGGTTGCAGTCGCGAGCAGTCCGCTTCACCAACAGTCCCGAAGCCACCGAGTTCCTTGAACCTCTGCAGCTGCGTAGAGATATCGCCTCTATAGCAGTCCACTACCATCTGTATCATTGGAAGTATTCTGAGGAGCTCTTCCAATTGGTCCCCCTTCTCCTTTCCTTTGCAGAATAACATGTTCACTCTCGAACCAAACGGTTTGGTTCATCCTTCCTGTGCCGAGCAGCTAAAAGCTGGAACTCACTACCAGTGCACGTGTTTCTCTCCCACTATGATCCCGGGGCCTTTAAGTGGGGCTTAACTTAAGTGGGGCGTGAAAAAGCATCTCACTAAGCATCAAGTCATAGTGTGGGACGCAATACTGCATTGTCTGCTTTCCCAGTGAGTATGGTTGCCCCCACTTTTGGATTCTGCTTGAGTTTTCCATCAGGCTGACCATAGTCACTTTGGCAGCTTTAAATAAAAAAAAGAACAATTTTAATAACTACGTTTTTTCTTTTGCCATATTTTGCCAAAATATGGAGATTTTGCGGATTTGATATACGTGAATATGCTGCCCATGAGAAAAAAAAATCTGTATCTTTAAGCATCTGTCCTTGGGTTTTGATAATATTGTTATTGGAAATGCTGATTTCAGCGGAAACTGCATTCTTTTAAATTAAAATGTCAAATAAGTTGGATTTATTGGAATACCGGGAATTAAAACATTATCTTCTTTTGCCATTCCATGCGTCATGATTGTAGCTTTTACAATGTTGTACCCCAGTTGTGTAATATTTAGCCATGTACTATTACATTGCTTTGGCGCTCAAGATACCTCATTTAATAGTACTGGAACATTAACTTGCAGCCTCAACTTATGGGAAGGCACTCCTGATATTTCTAAAGACTTTAAGTATTGGACAACATCTCCCTCCACGCCTGACATGATCCGTTCGTTTAATTGATAACTATGTCATTAGTCAGCAGATCAGGATCGATATTAATTTTAAAGCATCTGTGCTATCTTAAACCAGAACCCACGGCTCAGTGTAAATCATGTCGTTACTGTCAGTTGGCATACTATTTTCTCCGTGATAACTCCATAAATGTCATATCAGAATAGCTCTAATACATATTTTGTCTCTTGTCGCAAACTAACTCACAAACCTTACATATTTCTATACAAACTGCCATCCCCTGTTGCTATTTTACCCCCTTGAGGGTAAAATTTTTACAAACTTTAAATTACATTTTTATTCATATCTAACCAACAGCTTATAATGACGATACTTCTGCAGAGAATTTTGAAGTTAAGAAACGCTGTTAATTAATTATATTAATTTGGCTTATTTATTTCTATTAATATAATGAACTGAAATGAAATGAGATTGACGAATATATACTTAATATCTTAATATTTAAGTCTTCATTGAAAAAGTGAAATATTTTTTATGATTGTGACAGCCTTGTTTATTCATTGTCAAGACTCTCCTATTTGCCCGTAGCGTGATAATTTTCCCCCGTTTTTGAAACATTCTTCATTTTTGCTTCGCTCCTATTAGTCTTAGTGTGATGATATATAACTATCTATCTAACACTAAAAGAATTTTTCAAATTGGACCAGTTTTTCCTGAGATTAGCGCGTTCAAACAAACAAACAAACTCTTCAGCTTTATATATTAGTATAGATGTATTTATTACTTATGCTCTTCTAAGATCTAATACTCATAATCAACAACACATTTATTTGGCTAAAGATTAATATTAGGTATTATGTTGATAAAAACTCTTTGGCAAATAACTCATTATTAGGTACCAAATCTTAGCGTCTTATACTCGTGATAACTTCTAAACAAAACGAACGATTGGGATGAAACAAAAAGTATTTTACTTCTACATAAATACCCTTGATAACATAATGCTTAATTTGGATAAGGATTAATATTACGATACACATTTAACGGAGTTTCTTTCTTCAGACGATTTAATAATTTTTTTGAACACAAAAGCGGTTATTGTAACTAAACCACGATAGTTTGATGTATGCTCTTGCGGACTTTTTTGTAGATCTTAATGAGACCTACAAACCCGTAATACATTATTTTGTTCTATTGTCAATAGTTATTGCAGCGCACGCAAAAATAGGTTTTCGATTTCACACCTTGGGTTACAAAATAGCAATTTTCTTACGGATCCCTAACTTTTTTGCAAATAAAATATAGCCTATAGCCTTTCTCGATAAATGGACTATCCAACACTGAAAGAATTTTTTAAATCGGACCAGTAGTTCCTGAGATTAGCGCGTTCAAACAAACAAACTCTGCAGCTTTATAATATTAGTATAGATATGTTTACAAAAAAAATTACAATTAGAGTTATTCGTACCTTAACATTGGGTTTCTTGTTTTTAAATATATATAGTTTTAATGGTCTTAGGTGAGATAAAATTTCTTTTGTACAATTTGATGTTTTTAGCAAGACTTCTGGCTGTTGATTTAAAGAATAATTATGTTATGATTTTGCTGCACTATAGTCAGGAGACTACTACGACTACTACTATACTACTTATCCTAACTATTCATCATTCTCCTTTAGTTTTGAAATTTCTTTTTAAAGAAAAACTACTAGAACTTCCACACAGAAGGTGTTGAAGTTTGTAGTCTAAGGAAAGTCGAAGATGATGTTTTTGATGTGATTACATTACTGTTTTCATTTAACCTCTACGAGGACAGACAAACATATTGATATCTTTGGAATTTTAATGCTTCTCATCAGCAGGCAATACCAGGCTGTATGTTGACTCCAAATCATCATCGTCATCTTCCTAGCCTCTATTATTCCCAAGATTATTTGGGGTCGGCTACTAGTTTAACCGGTTTTTTCCTCAATATCAGTTTTTCCACGGAGCGACTGGCATCGGACCTCCGCAATCCTGAGGATGAACTGAATTAGAAGATTGAACTAGTTGTCAGTATATACTGACAACTAGTTCAATCTTCTAATATTTCTTCAATTATTAATCTTGAAATATTTGAGGGCTTTAACTTCCCAATAACGATTGATATAGATGTTCGTGACAACCGGGACCGACGGCTTAACGTTCTCAATGTTGACTCCAAATAAATAATACTTTATAGCCTCTCTGTTATTAAAATAACGTTAAATAATGTAAGTTTTTCTAACAACGATTAGACAACTTTTGTAAATTCGACGAAACATGCTTAAGTAGACTTAGACTGTTTAACTTTACTTATCTTTGCCGTATTTAGTTGTTAGAATACTTCACTGTCAGTAACTAATAAAACTACTTAGTACAGTGTCCCTGCTTCTATTAGAGTTTAGAGACGGCCCGAATTTAAGTTAAAATTTTCTAAGCTAAACGTAATAACTGTCTCAACTGATTCCCTTTAAGCAAGTTTTAAGTGTAATTAAAGTAATAGTCTTTTAAGTTTCATAGTTTTACGAACACTTTTATACTTAAATTATTTAGAAAATCTAGCTGATTGCTTCATCAACGAGACAGCGACGAAGGCACCGATAGGTTGTTAATTTGAACCTCCTATAAATGTGAAAATATGTGCATTTGTGAAAGTTGTAGTAACTTAAGCACTGAAAGATTTATGAAACACATGATGAACATTCTTTTTTTCATCCCAAGGTTGCCTGGAAGAAATTGCTTTTTAGCGATAAGGCCGCCATTATTTTGTACATGGTAATTTAATTGATTTGTTATTTTTATGTAAACTGTAATATCTAGTGTACTATAAAGTTTATTCTATTCTATTATGCACAAATGATACACTGCTTGGTTTTAACATACCTTTTTGTATGATTTATATTACTAGCATGTTTTTACTGTGACGTAATGTGAATACGCCGGTTAGAATAGTGATAAAAATATTTTTGCAATAAATGGTAAACTATTAAAAAAACAACGTCTAAAAACCAGAAACCTGATTCAATGAATTATAAAAATTCAAATACATGTGGTATAAGGGAAAAGGATTACCGATTTAAAGTGGTATTCACTCTACTAAAAAGGGCAATAATCCCCTTTACCCTTTTCAGTCGTCTTTTAAGTGATAGAAGTTTTTTTCCTTGAGATTGCGATTCACTGCTTTGCTTTTTCACAGATTTTATTTTTCTTATGTCAAGCTGGCTGTCAACATTTTAGTTATAATTTTTATAGTAAAGTGATTTAAATAGGGTGTGTCAGCATTTGGCACATGACATCATAAAGTTCAACGGTCTTCGCCTCATTGTTCTTTTATACAAGTTACATTTTTTAGATTAGTAGTAATTAAACGGGTTCGAAAATGAGATAAAGAAACTAAGAAAAGATTGTAAAAGGGAAATGCTGTAAAGGATACTATTTTCTCTTTTAAAGAAAGACAGAACATCTCTTTAAATGTGTATTTATTGAAACAGAATATGTAGTGGCATTTGAAAAAAACTTGTTGACAGCTGTAAAACACATGATAATATATCAGGTTAAAAAAATTAATTAAAACCCGTACATAGTTACTGATATTCCTAATAGATTCTTTAAGAGTACACACATACCCACACAAATTCTTGTCGTACCCTTCAAGGCAATCATTTACAATCTCACAAAAGCAATCGCTCGAGAACAAAGAAAAGTCTAACTAGAATTGGTGTATTGTTACTAAAGGCTTCAATAATAGGAGTGAGGCAAAATATCGCGAGTACAATGTCACACATGTCAGCCATTGTTAGGAGATTGTCTTAGATATTAGAGTTACAATCAATCACGGGTGTGTCCGTGACATGTACGTAATTAGGATCAAACTTGAGCTGAGGGAACAAGAGCAGGCTACGTATATTCTAATATCAAACTTTGTTGCTGCTTTCATATCGATTTGAGATTGTTTTATTTTATCTGCCAATAACAGTAATAAATAGATACCTACTTATATCACAACTGCTAAACTAATTCTATGTTTATGCTTTCACGGCTAAACCACTGAACTTATTATAATAAAATTTGGCATGGAGATACTTTGACTCTTGAGGAAGAATGTAAGCTTCTTCTTATCGCGATATATACGCAGCGGATTCGCGTTCAAAAGTTAGGATAATTATAAAAGTGACTTCGAATTTAACAGCGTTTGTTCTTATAAGTTTATTTTATAAGTTTCAAATCATTTAAATTTTATTGATTTTGACTAGGAAAATAAAAGTTTTTTTATACACTTCGAGTAAGGGTTATAGTTTTTTGTGTCTCTCAAATTAACAAGATACAAACATATATTACAGCGGACAGACGGGTTGTTATTCCTTACTAATTTGCATAACAAAAAATTAGCCTGAAGAACATCAAAGACAGTATGTGACTTTAACTGAAGTCTTAGAAATTTATAAAAAATACCTAACTTGACGCTTTCCCGTGTATAATATTTGTGTAACCATGAAGGAACATGCGCATACGCTACATAATTTTAATAAATCAAAGAAGCGCTTATTATATGACTGCCTCATTGGCGCAGTGGTGGCAGTCTCGGGTTCGATTCCCGGGTCGGACCAAATGTTTGTATGATCTGCAAATATTTGTTTCGGAGCCTGGGTGTTTTCTATGTATAATATGTATGTATTAACAAAAAAAAGTATATAAATATTTATATCAGTTGTCTAGTACCCATGACACAAGCTCTGCTTAGATTGGGACTACATGGCGTTGTGTGTTAGATGTTCAAAATATTTATTAATTATTTATTTATTTACTTAAAATATTACAATGGAGTAAAAAAAAATTGGAAATACATTTTTGGATCACGTTTTCTGTTTAAAATTACCTCTGTTAAAATCTAGCCATTAGAGATTGTAATTATTGTTTAGTATATTCAGGACCTTTACAAATTAAAGTACAATCATTAAATTTCAATAACAAAACAATTGATTCCCAAGATGTTACTGAATAAGCGCAAAGCATTTCAACTAAAATCTGAAACCGCTTTGCAGTTGAGACGCGCCGCAACGCACAGAGTCGACGCACTCTGCTCTCTGCGGGGCCCCAGTATCCCCCAGCAGACGTCGGAACGTTTAATTAAACACTAAGTGGTATCCCGCATTTTAGACATATCCAAAACTTTAATTTTATACATATGTAATGTTATGATGCGTATGAGTTTATGTTAGTAAATTAAAATAGCGAATTGTGTATCTCTGTATTGAAGGGAAAACTGTATCATAATTTCTACTTTATTTTCTAAAGTTAGTTTATCAAGATTATCAAAATCAATAGTAGTCATTTCACCATTCATTTATTTTATCAGGATGCACACTCATTGCGACACTATTTTTGGTTTGAAATTAACTACTTTTGCTGATGTTAACATTAGATAATAAAGTAATATTTTGGTCCTAATGTTATATTATTAAGTAATTTTCAGTAATTGTTTATTTCAGTTTACGTCACGTAACAGAGAATCAAGCACCTAGTTAGTAAATAATTAATTCTTTCTAGAATCAAAAAATAGCTGAAGTGGATGTTACATCCAGAACTGTACGGTCATCAAATCAACAGCGATTAACAGTACACTGTTGGACATTTCACTCTTCTTAGAAAGAAGGCGTTTTAGGGTTCCGTGCCAAGCAAAAAACGGAACCCTTATAGATTCGTCATGTCTGTCTGTCTGTCTGTCTGTCCGTCCGTATGTCACAGCCACTTTATTCCGAAACTATAAGACCTTTAATGTTGAAACTTGGTAGCTAGATGTATTTTGTGAACCGCATTAAGATTTTCACACAAAAATAGAAAAAAAACAATTAATTTTGGGGGTCCCCATACTTAGAACTGAAACTCAAAAAAATTTTTTTCATCCAACCCATACGTTTGGGGTATCTATAGATAGGTCTTCAAAAATGATATCGAGGTTTCTAACATTATTTTTTTCTAAACTGAATATTTTGAGCGAGAGACACTTCCAAAGTGGTAAAATGTGTGTTCCCCCCCCCCCTCTAACTTCTAAAATAAGAGAATGATAAATCTAAAAAAAATATATGACGTACATTACCATGCAAACTTCCAACGAAAATTGGTTTGAACGAAATCTAGTAAGTAGTTTTTTTTTAATACGTCATAAATCGTGAACTGCAATTTACCTTTCATTCAATCAACACAAATGTAAAAATATAAAATAAAAATTATATTATGTTACTTGCTGCTGCGGAACCCTTCATGGGCGAGTCCGACTCGCACTTGGCCGCTTTTCCTACTATAATAGTCTGGCCAGGCGAGTTTGTATATGTTTTTTCAAGTTTTCCATCGTTTTGCAGTGATATTGTCTAGCGTTGTTTGCTACATAGTCGCCTCTTACGACGTCCATGAGAGAAACAGGGGTAAATCCATTATGTATTCTTAATCCGTCATCGTATTAGAAAATCTGCATTTGTTTGTGATGATTAGTTTTTATTGAATATGGTGTTACAGGTTGCCTCCTTCTTTTTTTTATGCAATAGGCGGGCAAACGAGCAGACGTATCGCCTGATGGTAATTTTAATATTAATAATAATTTTGCGGATGGGGGGGAGGTAGAAGATCGGGGTACGGGCCTCCGGTATCCTCACTCACTCGGTGAAACACAGCGCAAGCACTATTTCACACCGGTTTTCTGTGAGGCCGTGGTATCACTCCGGCCGAGCCGGCTCATTCATGCCGAAACGTGGCTCTCCCACGGTATAAACTCTCAATCTTTGTATACAGCTTTAAGCAGTTTCCTCATACGAAGTAAGGCTAGTAAGCCAAAATAAGGATTTTAATATTGTTGCTTTCCGTCTTAATAATTTCTAAAAGAGCTCCGGTGAAGATAATAGGGTTCGTAGATCGTGAATCTTCTTAATTAACAACAATGTTGAAATTAAGCTTTTAATGAGTTTTAATTAACAAGCTTTGGAACGTTGCGTGAAAATACTCAGCGATTACAGAGAGATAATTTAGACAATATCTACCGGTTGAAGAGACTAACGAATTCATTAATTGTTGTTTATTATCCATATCCTATTATAATATTTATTTTGTGACTACACTCCGTGAGAAGCATGCGAGCTAACACGGTCGCCGTGTCCTGAAAACATAGCAGAATAAGAAATAAATTAGGTCAGAAATAGACGAAATAGTATCTATTTATCAATAAACATATTGTTTCATTAGCAAGAGTACCCATCCAATTTTTCATATAAATTTTAAGAATACTTTATAAAATATATAATATTACAGTTCATTTTTAACCGACTTCCAAAAAGGAGGAGGTTCTATGTTCCACTGTATTTTTTTTTTATGTTGTGAATGTTTGAAGTTCTACTAATAGTACTCTTACCTTAAATGAAAATATATGTTTTTTTGCTTTCCGAAGAAAAATAAGAAATACTCTTGTCAAAAAGTGACAATTTCAAGTAACAAGTCTGAGTATCTAGAGACTATAACTCGTTAGACATCGTGAATAAAAACAGACTGAAAGACGCCAAGAAGAAATTTTAATTCACATATTGGATTCAATTTAATTTTAATAATGGAATTAGCTCCTAGCCTTCATTATTCCCAAGATTATTTGGGGTCGGCTACTAGTTCAACCGGTTTTACCTGAATATCAGTTTTTACATCGGACCTCCGCAACCATGAGTGTGTACTGAATTCGAAGGTTGAATTAGTTGTCAGTATATTCCCCCGGTGGGGTGACGGTCCGAGGGGATTTCCACACGTTAAAAAAAAAAAAAAAAAAAAAAAAAAAAAAAAAGTTGTCAGTATATTTGAGGGCACTGACTTCCCAATAACGATTGCCATAGATGTTCATGACAACCGGGACCGACGGCTTAACGTGCTCTCCAAGGCACGGGCGTGAAACACAGCCATCTTCTACTACTCCGGGCTGCTATTAAGAATTTCTTGTAAGAAAAACCCAACTGCAGTCCGTATAGAGTTAGTGTTTAAATTCACTACAAATGCATTCTTATTAAACTTGTTTTAAACTTATTCTGACCTAGCTTCTGTTCTCAACTTTGTCTAGATAATAACGGACATCTAACACACAACGCCATCTACTCCCAAGCTAAGCAGAGTTTGTGTTATGGGTACTAGACAACTGATATAAATACATATATACTTTGTTCTTTGTAAATACATACATATTATACATAGAAAACACTCGAACTCCGAAACAAATATTTGCAGGTCATACAAACATTTGATCCAACCTGGGAATCAAACCCGAGACCTCAAGCACAGCAGTCGCATACGCTACCACTGGGCCACCAAGGCAGTTAATATGTTATTCTATTAATAATTTTATTTTATCATTTTAAAACCTTACTTTTTACGCTCCACTTTATTGCCATTAAACCACCGTCATCATTATCATTAGATAATCTTAATATATATATTTCTTGTGTGCGTGTGTATGTGACTGAACTCCTCCTAAACGACTGGACCAATTTTGATGAAATTTTTTGTGTGTGTTCAAGGGGATCTGGGAATGGTTTAGATTCACAAAAACGACTGGACCGATTTTGATGAAATTTTTTGTGGGTGTTCAAGGGGATCTGGGAATGGTTTAGATTCACAAAAACGTAAACGATGTTACGTGGGTCATAAATATGGCGGTACGAAGTTCGCCGGATCAGCTAGTATTATTATAGATTTGCTGTGTGCACTTGTGACTGCCACACTAGTAATTTACATGACAATAGCCCTTGATTTTGAGTTACACAAACAAATCATCTAATAAATTTAACGAAGATGTGTTGTGCCAATAACATTCGACATTAAGCATCTCGATAACAGGGTCAAAGATAAACAATTTATGCAGAAATAGTGCCAACTGGCCTCAGGGGAGGAACTAGGTCACAGGACTTGGCGAGTTCAGTTCAGTGATTATTGCAGGTGCAATACAATGGCAACTTCTCGAAGCTGCACATTTTACATAACATTTTATTAGCGGTAGTCACTTTCCATAATCATTCCCGCTCTGCCATAAAAAAAGTGTCATAAAACTGTCTTCTTTCATCATTATCAGCCATGCTACTACTAGTCATGGGACTCTCTCATTGCTTGCTTGCTTTGCTTTTTTTAAATCCTTTGAACTCTCTGAATAATTTCAATTTTCTTACGTTTCCAGTGGTGTAGAAACTTCAGATTTTGAAAAATTAAATAACGTAAATCATACATAGATTTATCACAAAAGTAATAGTATTTTTTATATTAAACGATCAAACGCGTTTGGCCGAACAAGCTGGATGTATTTGTATATATTTCTTACTAGCTCACCTACGCAACCTCGTTTGCGTCCAAACTACCATCCCCCGTTTTAACCCCAAAAGGGGGTTGATTTCTAAAGCTACATTATTAGTAAACCTCCACACCATCTATAGAGCATACATTTAAGTTTCAAGTCTCTTACTTCAAAAACATAGGACTTTCATACAAACTTCCAACCCCCGTTTTACCCCCTTAGGGGTTGAGTTTCGTAAAATCCGTTCTTAGCGGATGTCTACACCCTATAAGGAACCTACCTGCTAAATTTCAAGTTTGTAGGTGTTATAGTTTCTGAGATTTCGTGATTAATAAGTGAGTGGTATTTCGCTTATATATATCGATTATTTTGCTTGATACAATCTTAAGTATTAGAAAATTTATAAAAATTGATTAATCTTATACCTACATCTTTGCTTTTTAAAAACACCATTAAAAAGCATTTCACAATTTATTTTAAATATTCCATAAAAATTTTAAACGTCGAAATGTTTTAAAGGGGCTCGGCAAGTTGATGTTTAAAAACGTACTCTGTAGTCTGTGGAGAAAAAACAATACTGTAATTAGTATGCATTTATTTTGAAATAGACCAACAGAAGTTGACTGGCGGTTAAATAATTCAATAACATTAAATGTTTTATTTTATATCGCTGAACAGTTAAGTTGGACTGTTATTGAGTAGATTTCCTCTATAGCAATAAGTCAATTTATTAAATAATGGACCTCCCTAGATTTTTTGCTAAACACATTCACGAAATATTTTCAGTTTTATAGTCATTATTAAATAAATGAAAAAAAAAATCTGTAGACTCTTCTGAATTTACATAAACAGGCTTTTAATCTAATACAATCAGTATTTTCGTTTTTCAGAAAACGTACTATAAATCATGCAACATTTTATTGTAAAGTAACGAGAGAAACACTTACTCTTCTGTCGTCTGTTTGTCTGTTACGCTTTCACGTATCAACCGCCGTATTTAATGCATAACTTAATAAATAAGGTAGTTCAGCCTGAAAGTGAATAAAGAATTATTCGAACATGACTCTAGGATGAATTGAATGTGGACAAATTAGTACCAATTTGCGTCGCAACGTTCCCATTTCGGACCAAATGTGAATATCAAATGAGTATTTAAGCCACCCATTTGGATCACTCTCGGCCGATGCCAATCATTTCAAAATGGATGCTTGCGGCTTTCACTCGATGACTATTAATTATTGTTAGAGCCATCATTTCGGCTGTGGCTTATTACCTGTTTGTGATATTTTATTCTCTTTATTCCGATGATATACATTTTAATAAATGGATTTAAATAATCGCAGAAACTTACAATTGAATTTTGAATATTCGCTTAATGGTCACCAGATTCGTTTTATTTCATGTATATAACTTGTATATCAGTAAACTTAATGAGAACATTATTGCTAGTTACTTAACGTAAGAAAAAAATTAGATTAGAGAGACAGATAAGATAAAAAATACATGATTGGTTCGAAAGCAGAAATTATATAAATATATTTTCTTTTTTAACATTAAAATGTAATGTTTAAAACTGTCAAAACGAAAAAACATGCATTCTTCACAACGATACCTAATACCATACACACTTAGTGGGTTGCTGTTGTGTAACCATTAGTTACTCATTAACTTAAGTTTCAAAGAGGTGAACACATCGATGTCCTTATATGAGATCGTTTTATACGTTTTGGAGTCTAAATTTATATTTGCCCATATCAAAACGCACTCTCATACACCAACTGAGGTGTAAAATAAAAACAATTCAAACTTGTATCTAACCCTACCGTCTTCTATTTATATTACCCTCGCAAAATGGCTTTAAAACTTTAAGCTCATCTCGAACTTCTGGATAACACTAAAGGACGGCAAATAGAAAAAGTTACGCTGTCTACAAACTAAAGGCTAAATATAAGAGACACCCCACAACGTCTTGATTATGTCTATGCCAGATTGAATGCAGCCCAAGTAAGCCGGAACAAAGGGGTCTTATTGTTATTCACCCCTGTCTAGTGTAGCTGTGACAAACTATTTAGACGGCGATGCGGCCCGGCTCTGTTGATTGTTTTCAACCAAAGGTTAAGTACCTACCTGTGTAACAGCCATGCTAATGTTAGTGTAGTATCATAAAGGATATATTTAGTTTTGAGTGACCGTGTTATGCAGCGTGCTGTGTTTTATTTTTGTACTTCGTTAGTTCAGTCATTTTGCTCGAATTGAAGTGGAAGTGGCCATGGGCGATGGTAGTCATTTATCATCAAGAGACCTGGTAAAACCATTTAGGTATAAAAATATGTGGTCTATATGGCAAACGGGCAGACCGTTTGCCATATAGACCATATATTTTTATACCTAAATGGTTTTGGT
This sequence comes from Diaphora mendica, assembly GCA_949125395.1. Taxonomy (NCBI): domain Eukaryota; kingdom Metazoa; phylum Arthropoda; class Insecta; order Lepidoptera; family Erebidae; genus Diaphora; species Diaphora mendica. The sequence continues at coordinate 32,392,449 of OX421310.1, read as the reverse complement.
TGGAATAGTGTAATTTTCCATGATTCTATATGTTAGATTGTATGTAGTACGTATGTATACCTACGGTAATTTTGAAACTCTTTATTCAGCATTTTTTGTTTCAATATTTCTTACGTATACTTTTCCTTTCTGCATTAAACCAATAATTTGAAAGTTACTATTGGCAACTCTGAATTCTTTGAGCTTCAGTCCTCCTTAAAAGAGTTGTAGTTTTAGATTGAATGCGCTGAAGGAAGCCAAATATAAAGACAAGTTGTAAACTTGATTAGGGGATTGTAAGAAACAACAAATAGAGAAAGAAAAATCAAGAAAGGAGTTGTTTGCGCTAGAAGTCAGGGATGGTCTGCCGGAGAGCCTTGTATCGATATTTTTATTGCCATTGATCAAATTTTGCACCGTTCGGTTCTACGAAAATATCAATACCTAAAAGATATCTTTGTTACAAGCAAATACCTTTTTATTTAAATCTTCATGAAACATTACAATTTATTTTTGCTTTCGCTCATTTTAACATCATATACCTTTAAAAAGATACCATTCAAGCTATGCTTGATTTAGTACTGCTTGACAAAGTATAAACGGTTAATTTTAGTAGGTACATATACCGTTCGTACGGTTGTTAGTTAGCAGCTTTCCCTGGTGTGTAATAGCAAAGCAAATGATATTTTTAGTTTCAAAATTTGGTATCATGTCGTCGGTAAGTAACTTAAAGTTATTATCGATAAAGATCTAACATCTCTACTCGTAGTAACAAAAAATCTCGGAAATAAATTCTGTGTTGACAGAGATATGAGTAATTTTGACTGTAAATAAAACACGAACGTCATCTGAGGAAATATGGTCCATATTTTACAATAAGGGTACGTGTGAGTTAAAGTATTATTTGAGTTGTGTATCAGAGTTCAGATACTCGGAGGTGAGATAAACAGGGTGAAGGCGCGGCAGCGACAAGGCACGGTACAACGCGACAGGGGGCGTAATTGCAACACCAGTTATGTGCCCACAGTAACTAATATTTCTTTCCTCTCTCGCCATTTTTTAGTCGGTGACATTTTATTTTGCGCTCGAAATATGACATTACGAACCCTGAAATTATATTTTTATGTGACTTTTAGATTTGAATTTAAAGGAACTACCATGTTTTATTATAATTTGTTGTTTTTATGGTGCATTTTGATTATGTTGATTAGATACTAAAATACATGGGTTGTCAAAAACTACTAATAGCTATAGTTTTTTAAGCATTATTGATACATTACGTATAAATTACAATATTTTGTTATTTTATACTCAATAATAATTTCATATTATATGTAGGTAATATTTTGATATATTCGCGAATTCTTTTTCCTTCTTATTGTTACTAAAAAATAATTAAAAATAACATTGCTAGTCACGATTGATAAAAAGCTCGTTACTTAATGAATTCAGAACTTATTGAAATACTGATAAACTTTTTAAGACCATATTGGTTATTTGTTGTTTACAAAATTATTCAAAGTCGTAGTTCATATATTAGTTAATAAAAAAAGTATTTCATTATTACTTAAAATAGCTACCTGCATCATATACCATTGCAAGTATTTTATAACGCTTTTATCTCATCCAATCACTTTAAACTAAATATTCAATAAAAGTAACATTGAACGAACACACACAAGTGTGTGCGTTCAATGTTACTTTTATTGAAATATGTAAACACCAAATAAGGTTACTTAATTGAATAAAATCGAAGTCAAGACGCTAATATTAAACCGATCGTGCATGTAAAGAATACTAACATAAACCGGATAAAAAGTAGAACTGGTTGTGTAAACTTAAAAGGAGGATGAGGAAAGAACGAACGAACGGTGGCTGGCGACGACCCTCTACGCCCTCGAACTTTGACAGTTTATATGACCCGTGTAATGGCGCCTTAAACTAAATAAAGCTTTGAATTTGGCTCGTGTATCGCACGATATCCCGCTTGCTTTGTCTCTGCGACTAGATTACAACTTACGAGTGCCAAGTGATCTTTTACATAGCTTACTTTATATCTGTTTTAATAAATCTTGTACTTTCATTTTCTGTTTCAAGAAGAGGATACTCAGTTTTAATAATAAATTATATTACTCTAAGATTTTAGGTTAAAAAAATTGTTTCACTACTATATTTGAATTTGGAACATACTATTTTAGTAAAATGCTTTGAAAATACAAAGCTTAGTTCGTGAAAACTAAATACGTTATTTGAATGTCACAGTTATTATACTCTTCTTTATACGAAAACCTTTTTAATGTAGGTACATACTTATTGAGTTATGTGATATTTTTTTTTAGTTTATGAAAGTCTTTGGAGAGGAGATATTTCATGTAGTAGAAGTGTTATTTCGAGAAAGGTTCTTAAATCGATATTATTATAAGTACATTAGGACTTTTTCAATGACACCATTAGAGCCAATAGACAAACAGTCAATACTTAAGGACACTCATTGTAGTCATTAGCAGAGGTTTCATTGTAGTAGAGAAAGTAACATGACATGATAAACCATCCTAACAAAATCACTAAGGCTAAAACGAAAAAGATAAAAAAGGTATTAAGGTCTCGACACACTGTTACAGAAAACAAAACCTTACACAAAAGAGGTTTAGGAGGCAGAGTAGTACTTTCCGTACAACTAAGATTGAACATCATTATTATCTATATATGATACTTGCTTTTGCCCGCGGCTCCGCCCGCGTTTATGTCGGTATTTAAATTTTAAAAATCTCTATAAATTTTAACTCATTATGTTATTCCGATGTCTAAGCTATAATTCTGCAAAGTCTACTGAAAATCCGTTCAGTAGTTTTTGCGTGAAGAAGCAACAAACACACATCCTTACAAACTTTCGCATTTATAATATTAGTAGGCTATGATAGGATATATCTATACAAATAAATAAAATTGAAGTGTATGTTTATAATTTCAAATCAAAAGCTTTTCACTAAATGCATAGCTGATATTATAAGGAGTAACTAAGACTATTACTTCAGAAAAAAAAACAAATATATATATATATTTTAGAACAAAACTCAAACCAATGCAATAGTAAACAATTTCCGATTCAAACATAATCGAAGGGTAATACCGCGGGGCGCAGCAGTAAGTAAATAAACCGACTATTGCCAACCGTTTACAATAATGACAATAATTCAATGCTATCAATTTATGTTTGTAAAGTAATCAAACTGTAATAGTATCATAGATATACATGCAAGTATTTGATCACACATGGTCGTCCATTAATGCATGTAGGTAGGGAGGCTACCATTAGTTTAAGTGTACGTGTTCAACGTGTAATATAATGTAATGACTAAGTAGTAGACTAAGTAAAATAATGACTAAGAGGACTGAAATCGTACTCCATAATCATACTCCTTGTCGTTTCTTTCTTTTCTAGAGCCCCACACTACACAGATAGTTAGTTTGATGTTTTTCGGTCGAATATAATCTGATTATCACGTTCAACTATTTATTTTAATTTACTTTACAAAAAGCTCAGTGGGTTCTCCATGATTATTTTACGCACTACTAAACAACACTACTAAACACACTTATTTTATGCACTACTGTACTTCTTAATTTGACGGAAATCACGTTCAAACTGTTTTCTTTCAACTGTAAATAAAAAAATTGTGTGGAGATTATGTGCCTTGGAGAGAACGTTAAGCCGTCAGTTCCGATTGTTCAGTATTCTTAAATATATGTACTGACAATTAATTCAACCTTCGAATTTAGTCCGCTCTCAGGGTTATGGCGGTCTGATGCCAAATTGCTTGTATGCAAATCGTGTATTAACATACACGATTTCATTTCAAAATATGCACCATAAATATTGCAATAGCCATAATTCATATGAAAGTAAAGTTATAAAGTAAAATTAAATACTAAATTTACGAACAGTAATATGAAAGATGTTAACGAAACTTTTAATCTACAGTCTTGGCTGCTCGGAGAACTCTTGAAGTCTCTACTTAAAATTGTTCAAGGTAATATTAGGTGGTACAACTATTTGTAACTGAAGACTATAAAATAAAATTGTCTAGATTTTATCCAGATAGTAAAATTATAAGACTTCAGAAATTATTTATAGCATAAAAAAATATGCGCTTAGCTAACAATATTTGCAAATATTCATACTACTATCGCATGTGCTAAATAGTTTTATAGCATTGATTTTACATCGAATGAAAAACCTGCCGCCATCTCCCTAACTAAGGAAGCACCTAACTATAGTCGCGTAGCGCTAAATAGGTATGCAGATTAGATACGATGAGTGATGTAGCTGTCATCGCCGTAGGCAGCTTGGACTGAGTCCAGTCACGAATGCAAATTCATACGAGAAATTGACTCGGTATGCTTTCCAGGCTTATTAGTGCAAATTTCACTGAATCAGAACTAGCTACGGGCAACATGACGTAGCTTTTGTAGCAGTAACATACTAAAATACTTTGTGTGAATTATTTAATGAAAAATGATTATATTATTTTTATTGAAACGATAAATTGTAAACTACTAAAGTATTTGTATTTTATTTAAATTTTTCAGGTGCATCGATAAATTTTAAACCTTTTGGAAATTGAAATATTAAAATTCATGAAATATTGCATCTACGTGGGAGAGCCACGCTTCGGCATGAATGGGCTGGCTCGACCGGAGTGATACCACGGCCTCACAGAAAACCGGTGTGAAATAGTGCTTGCGCTGTGTTTCACCGAGTGAGTGAGAATACCGGAGGCCCATATCCCAACCCCTCCCCCTATCTCCGCCCCCCATCCCTTCAAAGGCCGGTAACGCACTTGTGACGCCACTGGTGTTGCGGGTGTCCATGGGCGGCGGTAATCGCTTACCATCAGGCGATACGTCTGCTCGTTTGCCGGTCTATTCCATAAAAAAAAAAAAAAACTATGCTGGTAGGGGTATAGGAAACTGCGTTTTATCTCATGATACTCATTCGAGACATGTCTTTTTAAAACACCACACAAATACATCCCTATAATATATTTTAGGTAGTGCACATTAGATATCCTCTTCTTCTATCCCCATAATTAGAGAGTCTACGAATTAGTAAATTTCCAGCTTGACTTGACTTGTTAGGCCCGTGTTTCCATCCAGTCAACTCAGTTTACTCTACGCCCAACGATTTTTTTTTGTCTGATCTATGCCTTAGATTAATGAGGGGAGGGTGTGATGACCGGAACCTGGGACTCCCCGAATTATTTTTTTAGCTTTTAGTACATTATTTTCAATAAAACCGTTTTAATTACATTTTTTTACATAATTGTTTATTTACAAGTTTTTAAGCTATTGCATAGCTTTTATCGCGGGCTTTGAGGCCTTTGAGTGCGGCGACCGAATCAAGAAATTCCTTAACGTAACGAAAATAAAACCTGACACCCGAAGCAAGCACGGATCGAGACGAGCTGCTCCGAAATCTGTAAGAGAGAGACAGACAAAACAGTCTGGGCTTAAGCAGCTGTTTGTGAGAAAGTATATAGGTGTTTAGGTATCTATCATATCTTTATAATGCCACACTCACCGCATGTGCACCTGTAAGTACATGTTCAAAGAAAAAAAAATACTGCATAAGTAGAAGCCGGTCAGCATAATCTATTGAGCTGTTTCGCAACTATAAGGTACACTAACGCCCTCTATAATTTAAATACTTTTTGAACAATATCAACTGATAAACTGGCAAATTAAATAAATAATTATAATTGCATAAGTTGATAAAAAATGCTATGCAATAGCTTTACCGCGGCAGTCCCCGAGTGCCACATGTATTTTTATTTTTTCATATTGAACTGTGTTCTACTAGTCAAGCCCTTTCATTTGATACTCATATAGTGGTAGTCGTGACAAAATGTGTAAACCACCATTTTGTAGCGGCGGCCATCTTGGATTTACAATGAAACAGAATTTATTTAATTGTATTGTCACCGGAACTAAAGGTGTGTACCAAATTTCAGATCAATCTGTCAACAGGAAAGGGGTCAAATTAAATTTATTAGATTTCACCCAAACAAACAATCAGGGCAAGCTAAATAAAACCGTTTAAAAATAATCATCCTTCCTATTGACGATGGACATACGTCTTTAAGCAAGTCTCTACTTAAACAATGAAAGACTAGTTTCCGACTTGATAAATGGGTATTATCTGAGAGTGGATATCACTAAATACAGTTCAGAATATGGGATTTTCGTGTTTTAGGTACCTTTCCTGTAGGTACATTCGAAATCGTTTGCAGTGTATGCCAACGGCTCTAATGTACTAGGACTAGATACTAACTGTACCACAACAGTACTTAATAGAGAAAGCCACAACGCTCGCCATTGAGTGCAACTATCGAGAACAGGTTTACAGATACACGATTAATACAGTTTATATTTAAACGAATAATTTGTTTATCACAGAAAACTATGTTCCACATTGTTGTATCGTGGCTAACGACAAATATTTTAACAGTATTCTTCTTTAATAGTACATGAAACATTTATAATAAACATTTGGAATAACTTTCTAGGCAATTTTTCACACATTCCATTACCAAAAAAAATAATAAATGAAACTTCTTGTTATAACGTTATCGCTACATAAAAATTAATTTATTAAATGCGTTTATGTACCTACAAGGAATAAATATTCGACTCAATTAATCGTATTATATTAATAGGTACATGTGAGTAATATTTAAATATTCTTTTATCAGCAGGGTCATCACTATAAGAGCTATTTAAGCTTTAACGCAGTAAAACGACGGATATAAGTAAAGAGTTACAAACGGTTCAAAAGTATAGAACAAATATATCTCTGTTACTAATTATATCGGTCTGTGTTTTATACGAGTATACATATTAGTTTGAAATAATTTATTTTTCATAAGTTTTAATTTACAAAATACCAAACTTACATAAGCAGATCCCTAGTCAGATAAGCTTTTTAACAAGCTTCCCGTATAATGTTGTATTTTTTAATATCATAATAAATTTTATTTTGAATGTATTATATGACAAAAGGTGTTTCAACCTGTAACCTGTCAATGATTAGTTTATTAGATTAATCGATACACGCTGAAGCTTAGGTTTGAATGAATTAGTATTGTTTATCCAAAGTATTTATATTCTGTCATCAGCACAGTGCAACATAGCATAGTAAAATAGCATCATAAACGTTTGTATTGCAAAGTACTATTGCAACATCATGTATTACAAAGTAAGTTTCTTTATTAAACATACCTACTGCAACACTTTAAGTAATAAAACAGTGCTTACTTGACAAATTAAGAAACCTACAAGACAAATCCACTGAGGTTTCCACTGCAGCGGTAGTGACTTTTACATTTATATAAAATTTAAAAGGTAGATTTATATTCTAAGTTTTGTTCCTTAAATTGTTTCTCTTTTTACTTCCAGTTATAGGGGATGAGGCTCTTTGTGGGCCTCGCAGATACTATAATAACTTTAATTTCACAAATGTATTTACTTTGTGGCATTGAGCTACGTAACTTGGTCGACATCAGTAATTCAACTTCAGAACCTGAATGCAACTGCTAAATCTTCAGGCTTCTCTACATAGTATAAAATGAAGTCGCTTCTGTTGTGTTGTATCTTTTAATCAAACTACTCCACAGATTCAATGCAGTTTTTGCAATAGAAAGAGTGATTATGACTGCACGTTTGGCCTAGTGGTTTAACGGTCACCACGCCGTTTCCTACTTCACCAAGTGTCGTGGGTTCAAATCCCACGTAGGACAACACTTTGTGTGATCCACAAATTGTTGTTCTGAGTCTGGGTGTTATTTGTGTTCGTTTCATGTATGTTTGTAAAGTCCCCCGGGACACAGGATTTATTCCTAGTGCGGGAGTTGTCTTTTTAAAGAAAGAAATTATATTACATGAAACCTGACAATTTCAAAGACTTCGCTCGGTCCTTCGCCCTTCGGTCGGTCGGGTCGCTAGTTAATCATAAAGTATTTATTTATTTATTTTGTTATGTGTTGAATTCAAGGCTGAACATGTAATACAAAGGTCGTCCTAAATACGCCAAGAGAATCTCGAAAATAGAAAAGCTAAATATTATAAGAATACATGTTAGATGACGCTTGTTTTTGTCAGAAACTATTTGATGAGACAAATTTGTTATTAGCAATAAAGTCAAAGCTATGGAACACGAAAATAAGGTAATTCAATATTCATAAATATCTGTCCTGTAATAGTTATATTACATATCTAAATACATATGTAAAAGTGTAGTAAACAAAGCAATTTCGATTTCTCACCGCCGGAACTCGCTTCACAAACACAAGATTATGACGTGTAAGAAAACAAGGGTGTTTATATCATGTTGACTTTGTACTCTTTCGTATTTGTTTTGTTACACAAATACTGTACTTTATAGTTAATCATATGTTAGTGTTACAGAAATGCTAAAATTCTTGTTTGGTTAGGCAACATAGGTATGAAACATGTTGAAACTATCTTATCTTTCTTAAGCAATTTATTAATTCCATTAACTAAATTGTAATAGTTTTACTACCACATACATAAAAGTTTTGAAGAGGCAATGCACAATTACCTGACCAAGATGGTGTCCTATATCGATGTTGGTGCAGTTAAAACCTGGAGCTGGTTAAGTCATCATATTGTAACACAATGCTTTTGTTTTGTTTTTCGAAGGGCGCTTTAAACATTACACTCTGGATTTAATATACCATACCATCACTTACATGTCAATTTTCTAATGGGTACAATATAAAGATTTTTTAAGATAAATAGTAATATGTTTCAGAAATCATTTCAATTTGTATCAAGACTAAAATTCCCTTGTAGCAAAAACACCTTGACAAAACCGAATCGGCATTGTTTAGCCCACAAAACTATCTCAAAGCATTCTACCCTAAACAAAGCACCGCAAGATCGGCAATGGCCAACAAAGCAATCGTTATCTGAGACATTCTATAGCAATAGAGGCAATATTCAAGTCGTGAACTGTGTATCCAATCCGTAGATACCAATTACGCGTCCCATAATCAAGGAGATTCGCGAAAGGGTTCGGACGCAGCTCAATCAAACTTTGGCAATCATCACGCCTATCTAATCTCAAGGGTTACAATGTAACCGGGATTGGATTCTCGGCAGACCACATTAACTACATCCTTATTTATGTGTAATGATAACAAATTGGACAATAGGCCAACGACAACCCACGTTTTATCACCAATACAATTTTCTATTATATGGGTTACTCTTTGCAATATAAAAGTCAGAATATTTCTCTCCTTTATATTATAATAATAATATTATACTCGTAGTATCATTTATGTATCAATCCTAATAGGTATATTAAACAAAGATGGGTTAGTTGCACTATTTATAACTTAAGAATGAAAGGACTGAATTTTATGATGTTTTATTTGTTTGAATTAGTCTTCACCCCGAATACCATTTTTTTAAATATATTGAATAGGAGACAAACGAGCAGACGTATCGCCTGATGGTAAGCGATTACCGCCACCCATGGACACCTGCAAAACTAGAGGCGTCACAAGTGCGTTACCGGCCTTTTAAGAAGGAGTGCACATATAAAGACATAGGTTTTAAAAATTCAGGAAAAAAATATAAAGTATTTCATTTTCTTAAATATTTGTGTATGGAACTGGACAAAGAGCACAGATGTGAGTTAAAATTGCGGGGAATTACTAGTGTTGATATAAATCTGTTTTGTTGATTTCTACGAAACTAAACAGTTGCAGTTTACATTAACCTGATTTAAGGAAAAAATTATTGGCTTCAGGCAATGTTTTTTTTTAAAGTCTTCTTCTTTTCCTTTGCTCTTTCCCACGTTAGGTGGGGTCGGCTCTCCTTATCTTTCGGCGCCAGGATAGTCTGTCCTGGGTTGTCGGGTCAGGTAATTGGGTCTTCTTCATGAGTTTGGCCCTACTAGTCCACCAGGTCAAGGGCGGCCGTCCGCTTCCTTTCTTGCCTTCCGGAAGTGCCAGTGCCCTCTGAACGACATGCTCGCTGTCTCTACGCATGACGTGGCCGTACCACCTTAGGCGTGTTTCGGTGAGCTTTTCCTGGACTGGAGTCACTTTGAAGCTACCTCGGACATACTCGTTTCGAATTTCGTCTAGCCTCGTCACTCCGCCCGACCATCTGAGCATTTTCATTTCGGCCACGTGCAACTTCTGAGCGTGTATCTCCCTCACTGTCCAGCACTCAGCCCCGTATAACATCGCTGGTCTTACTGCTGTCTTGTATACTTTCCCTTTAGTGCGTATGGGCATGAGCGGGTCGCAGAGAACTCCAGTGAGTGTACGCCATTTTTGCCACACGACCTTTACTCTATGGGATACATCTGCGTCGACACTTCCGTCTCGCGTTACTATGGAGCCTAGGTATCGGAATTGGTCGACTTTTGGTACCTGCGTGCCGTCCGGGTAGTAGACGTTGGCGCTGTTTGCTGTGTTGCTGAATTTGCATTCGAGGTGTTCTGTTTTGGATCTGCTTACTCGAAGTCCTGAGTTTTCTAAAGCCGTGATCCACTCGTTTAGTGAGACTTGCAGTTTTTCGGCAGATTCAGCTACAAGCGCAACGTCGTCGGCATACAAGAGATTCCAGGGTAGTGCATGTTGGATACTCTTTGTAACAAAGTCTATAACTATATTAGATAGCCAGGGACTGAGTGCTGAGCCTTGATGAACTCTCACCTCCACTGCGAACTCTTCACTAAGACCAGCGGGACTTCTAACTTTAGTGTGGATGTCACGGTACATATCTTTTCTAAATCATATCATATCTTTTTTAAAGTGATGTGTTAAAATTGTTGATACAAAAAAACTTGTTATGATTATTACATATTTATGTACTTACGTAATAGTATATTTACAACTTCAAATGGCAATACACTATTTCAAGAATCGCCTTTAGGGAGACACGAGTACTGTACAGATATTATTATTTATGTAGGTATATTAAATTATTCTTTTTAGCGTGCCATTTCCTCCTAATTTTCGAACAATATTTTATTCCAAATCTTATCCTGAACATTTGTATGAAATATGACACCCCACGGCATATGAACGATTTTATATACTGTATACATACCAGACAGTTTTTTAATTTCCGGCGGCACCATACCGTCCGCTCCGAAAAAGTGTTAATTGAATGTGAACGGGGTTTGCGGAGATAGAAACGTATCTAAAAATGATGCTTCTGTTGTTTTGTGAATAATAAATCTACAAACGTTTCAAAACTCATACATTGTCGATGGTTTTTTTTTTCAAAATAAACTATAAAACGGAATCCGCAGGTGATCCGCAAACAAAGTGAACACAATAGGTATGCACACAGTACTTACTAGTTACACCTGCGGCTGCTGCATTGCCTATATTGTTTACTTATTCAAGCATTATATATGGATTTGCAATTCATATCTGTACATTGTATTTGTGTGTATGTAATCAATATGGTAGATGACTGTCATATCTAAACAGTATGTTTTAGTAGGTAAACATCAATATTTGGTCATAAACTTACTGTTCAACAAAACCGTTAAGGTAAACTTGCCGACATTGTTCAGACTATGTTTGTTCAATCCTTTTGCCAATGTAGCGTTCACCGTGTGAAGTTTGTAATGTCTGTAGGGCCCATGGTACAGGCATTCAATCGCTAAGCTAGTTCACTGGCAAAAGCATTTAACCTCAGGGCGATTCACCTGTTCTTATTCTAAGCTAATGTAATATAAAGCACTTACTCGCGTGTCCAAACCAGACCAATCATAACGGTAAACAACGAAAAAACCGAGTCTGATGGACAATCAGCTAAATTTCCTTTAAACGGCACTCAAACAACCACCCTGGTCGACCGCTGACACCAAGCCTCCGTAAGTTCTATATTTTAACCTCAAACGTCAAACAAAAAACATGACAATCAAAATGTTGCCATTATAATGACGTTCGATTTCTAACAATGTTATTTTAGTGTCTGACTTGGACACAGTCTCAATGATTTGCAATGAAAAGGCCTTTTTTTAACTATACTAATCTAAACTTTTAAAATTTCGCGTTTTATGACATAATAATTATTTTCACGGGAATTAACGCGATCACTTTTTTGATTTGACTCCGCCTGTGTCGACAGAGGCAGCCTGTGACCACGGGCTGTGCAACGTGGTCGAAAGGTCAGGCAAATCAGAGGTATGTAATACCTTTAAATAAGTGATCGCGTTAATTCCCGTGAAAAGAATTGTTAAATACTAATCTTACTGTTAGAGATCCAATACCTTTTAAGATACTGCACCCATACTTCACATCACATCTGCAGTCTTTAATAGTCATAGGCAAGGGCATAGGCCACATATCAGAAAGGATGTTTCAGCCGTAGTTATTAGCGGGTATTTTATGACCAACTGCATGAACATAATATAAGATAAAAGTTCTCATTTCTATGAAGGTGTCAGTATAAATACCTGGTGTTACCGATTTTAAGTAGAGTTAAGAGTAATAATTAATTACCAATTTTCTTTTTCAAAGTAGATTTAACGATAAACAAAATTGCATTTTCCTGATAGTACTTTCGAACTTCGTTTGCATTTGCGGTAATGGAAATCACGAATGACGTTATTTACATATAACTATAGGTCGCCCAGTGATCGAAATTTGATAAGTTTTCGTTTTCTGTACTCCTCCACCATATATAAACTTTAACTGGGCCAAATTTTACTTTTCTCAGTTTGCATAGCTTTTTCTTCATGTATTAATACATAGATATCGTGTGTGGGTTTAAAATTTTATGAAGAACAAGAAAAATAGAACACTGTTCTAGATACGTAAATTATTACTACATAAGTATAATGAACTTAAATAAGATTTGTGAAATGTTTTTTCTCCATATTTCTACTGAAGCCGTTGCCAAAATTTCTGTAGTTAAAACTTTGACTCCTCCCTCTCTGATACGGCACTCAAAGAGGGTGGAGTCTAAGCTGAACAAAGGATTTGAGAAATTATAATATTCGAGAGGTACAATTAACGCAAAAAGAAACGATGCATTTTCATGAAGTTCGCGATATAGCGACCGCGATAATTAAGAACGAGTAACAAACGCTCTCTGATAGAAATAGTTTCCAAACTGTCGATGGCGAAAGAAATAGGATATCTGAATAATTCATGGGGTGAACAAATAAAATCGATCCCATAATCAAGCCGGCTCGGAAATGTTTAATTGAATTGTGATGTCGTATACGAAGAAAGGGTCGGTTAGCGTGAAAAGCAACTTGATTCAACGAATCGATCCCGTAATCTGTAACATAAAAGTGGCGCCTATATTTTTACTATGGAATGTGAATACATTTGATTATAAATTGATGTTTTGAATCAGACATCAATTTGAACTTGAAGTAAATGTATAATTAACACTAATGATACGTATATTTCTACTTATTGGGTCTGATTTGCAAAACATTCCAAAGGTGTATGGCTAAGCACAGCTATATTTAGGTAATTATTAAAAAAAACAGAATACCCAAAAAAAAGTTTAGAAAGTCATAATCAAATAAATACCTCCCGGGCTGGGGCCTAACTACTGCCTGGAGTTAGTATGAGCCAAGTATCAGAATTTAAAAAAATAAGTTATATTTCTTTTCTTAAAAAAGGTTTTGATATTAGCTTATGACAATATATAAATTACTTTATAAATTGTATAGGTCAAAATACAAAGTCCCTGATCTGATTACTTATAATAAATAGAGTTAATCAGATAGTCAAAAAGCCCTACAGCCTCGAAGAAACTCACGCTATTTAATGTTCCCTAAAAATAATCTCTGTTTGGAAGATTTACCTTTTAAGTTGTTATGTACCAATATTAAGTTGCTTTAAAAACATACTAAATTAACTTTTTACTGAAAACCGGTGCTATAGAGGGATCTCACATATAACATGAAAACATATTCAACTAACTAGACTAGAATTCTTTACTCTGAAATTTTAAAATGTCACCATATAAATTATAAGAGTAGCATATAGTTTAAATTCCAATCTCATGAAGTAGTATTTATAATTCCATCAAATAGATGTATCTTTGTTGTTGTCTTGCTACCGGTGCGAATATTTATACCCTGCGAATTCGTAACTAATGGAGGCTGTCCAACACAAGACAGCAGAAAGATGACAGCAATGCCCCCCAAGGGTAAGCTACTTCTAAGAAAAACGACATTAATATTCTACACGAACCAGTATTACTGTGGTGCTTTTTACTTTATGGGATATCACGCGAATTGAAGAACGCAGCCAGACGGACAAATTAACTTTTTAAATTAACCTTTTCACTCGCTCGGTTGAATAGAGTAATGGAGGGGGAAAACTGCTCCCTATATGTGTTTATTTTCTTTAGTACGCACTGACTAACAAGCAGTTTAACCAATTCAAAAACGTGGATTGTGTATGTATGTATATATTACCCTCTATTTTAACCATTTATGCACCGATTTCTTTTTTATACGAAATTATTTTACCTTTTATTTATGTCTGAATACATTTCAATACAAAGAACATGTTCCATATTCAAAGTTTTAAAATGAAGGAAGCAATAATCACCTTTTAACAAATTATAATTATTTTGGAGCATCGAAGTTGGCAAGTCTGTTAATAAAAATTAGTTATTTGTATCCTGAATAAACATAATAGACTATGTTTCCTATATTTTACTGTTGACAAGGCACGATGTTTAATCGACGACTTTTGAGAGGCATTTTATTCCGATTCAAAAACTTCCCTAAAACTAGTTTTAATTTAATTTCCATCAACTTATTTTAACTAAATAATCCTAACATTTCTAATGCGGGATTTTCTAATATCCTCAATAATAGGATCGTAATGTTCCATCAGTAGCAACAAATCTCGGTATGAACCCTGATATTTTCCTGAAACGATTTTCCCGGAACCGTTCATCCCAATAAAAGACAACATAAAAAGCAAAACCCCTAAATATTTCCCGCCAATTGATAGGTACACACGGCCGTAAAGTGAGAGTGCCAACAGCAGATTTATACGGCGCCGCCGAGTGCGTGCTTTAATAAAAAAAATCACAAAGGTAATTCACACGACAAGTTATTACCGAGCTAGAAATATATATGGTTCTCATATTCTCGTATGAATAAACGGCAGCCATTTTTAGTGTAGTACGCCAACTTAGTGTGATGATTTATCACGCGCCGTGTTTAAAGTTTAGCTTCCCGAATTATTAACATCGTTATCTTGTGAGCCTTCTATGTTCGATAACTTGTATTGAAGTTTGAGTTTTAGAATCCACTTTCTATTACTGTGTTATAAGAATATGTTATGATGTTAATTTACTGTAATTATACGCATATAAAACTAGCACGTAGATACCTCAGTCTGATAAAAACGGTTTTGAACCTTGTTCGAATTTTTGTTTTGTTTTGTTGTTCGAAATGCAATTCAACGATATTTTACACCTATTACGAGATTCAAATACATGTAGGCGCATATATATTCACGGGTGTATCAAAAGATATAAGCAGAGGCGTATTAAGTACCCAAATTTTGTCATAGTGTTCAAACCAATTACCTTCAAAATTAGACTAGAGATGGAAAAATCGCATTATATTGACGGGCAAGGTAAAAAAAAACATTATTTTGATTTATGAATGAGTTAGAGACTATATCAATCACTGGAGTTATTTCTACAGTTGCTGAAAAGTACACTCATTGCACGTGTATTCATCCTTAATTTGGAAGATAGGTATTGTTTTTTGTGATAAATTCAGATGGACAATTTTACACCTTTTTTAATGAATATATAAAAAGCAGTAAGGTTTTTTGTAAGGGATCGTCAAAGGTCAAAAGTATGTCGATGCGAGTGTGAGTTTGTCGGTATCCGTCCTGTGTGAGGCTTGTTCAGTAAGTCCGAACTGTCAGAACCATCGGCCTATCTGGGCGAGAGAAGGTCCCTGACACGCCCACGGTCGTATTTCACAACCAGTCATTTAAATAACTTTTAACATGGATTGTTTATAAAATATATTCCGACTAATCTGAACAAACTGCTAAATTTACGGTATTTTACAAAAAAGTATGATATTTATGGAAAATTTTAATTTATTTTAATAATACGATCATTAGCAACTTCAAACTAATTTTTTATCGTGTTTCAAAGAACAATGGGCCTATTTCGAGAATATATTCGGGTTTTACGATGATGGAAGAGTTAATTAATAGATTGACTAAGGTCCTCTCCCTCAGGAAACTATGTATCTATATTTCACCGGGTTTCAGCAGGATCAGCAAACATTGGTAGAGAAAATAACATGTGATCGATGGTACAAACGTGTCAGAAATTAAAAAGGAAATATCAAAGAAAATTGAAACAAATCATATAAATAAATAAATAAATATTTTTTTGGACATCTAACACACAACGCCATCTAGTCCCAAGCTAAGCAGAGCTTGTGTTATGGGTACTAGACAACTGATACAAATACATTTATACTTTTTTTTTTGTAAATACATACATATTATACATAGAAAACACCCAAACTCCGAAACAAATATTTGTAGATCATACAAACATTTGGTCCGACCCGGGAATCGAACCCGAGACCTCATGATCAGCAGTCGCACACGCCAACCGCGAGACCAACGAGGCAGTCAATATGGAAAGATATTTCGCATATATTGAAAAGATTGATTCGTAAAGTATTCCAATTCAATTGATCGCTTCAATATGAGTTAAAGCTTTCCAAAGAGAAATAATCAGAAAGCACAGTGAAGAATTTGATCCTTAGCTATTCACTATCATAGGAAATTTAGTGTATAATGCCTTTACAAGATCAAAGTACTATTAATGCTGATGATTAGGAAGCGCCCTACTCTTTTATATTAACCAGAAGTATTCTCCCCAGCAAGTGACCGAATACGGGACCTGGTGAACTGGTGCTTCACCACAGTTGACTCAAAATGAGGGACTTTCTGACCAGTACATCGGTCAAACGTATGAAATTATAATTTTTTGAATCCTGATTCGATAGGTGTATTTTAACACGTCACTTCACCTATACGTTCGTTTTTTCGACTGATCACTAGCGATTCGCCCCGACTTCGCACGGACTTCCGTGGTTTTGATCCTTTGAAGTTCTCGGATTTCTTCTACTGTAATATGTATGCATTATACATATAAAACTTTCTCTTCAATCACTCTAACTGCTGATAACGATCCACAAAATCCACTGTGTAGTTTTTAAACATGTTTTTTTGTTATTAAATGGCATTTATAGCCAATATAATAACGTGTACTCTCTGCAGGTAGTTCAAGAATAGTCTGAGCTTAGTTAGAAATTATTTATAGTATTTAAAATTTGGTTAAATGCGTCACTTTAAAAAAAGAAGAACAATAGAATAAAGAGAGTTGAAGAGATCTTAAAATATTTAATGGAAAAAATACAAGATAACAAGGTGATTTGTGTATTTTAATGTTCGAGTAAACACTAAGATCTAAAGCTTCAATATATTTAGGAGTTAAATGCACTTTCATAAAATATATAGAAATGAACGAGATTTAAGAGGTATTCATTATCGAAAAAATAACTTAGTTAAGGCATTAGACTATCTACTGAGTCCAACATGAAAACAGCGTCGTTTTATTACATATCAAAGCTTGTAAAGACAAAAAAAAATGTGACATATTTTGTTGTTATGCGTAAATTCAAAATTCGAATTTAGCAAGCGAATGCATATAAAGCATAATCAAATTAAGCACAAATTAGCAACCTGGGTAAGGCTCGTCTCCCAAATAAACCGCACAGTGGCGGCGGCGGCGTAGTAAAATGTGAATTTTCAATTATAACGACAAAGTTCGAAACATCGACACTGGCTCGCGACCTGTGCCACCTCACCGACACATCTTCATTAGCTTGTCCGTAATGTCACCCGAGGGAAATGACAACATGTTATAACCTACATTTAGAATATAAAATACTTACAACTACGTTTTTAGCTTGGTAAAAACATGACCTTTATGCTAAAAGCTTCGTCCCGTTCTATCATAATTTATAAACAATAATTTAAATGTCAGAATTTTGCGCTAATATTATTTTTTGTAAAACCTAAAGTTCAAGATTAGATTTTTGTTAAGCTATGAGCTATATTCATATGCATACAGAAACTACAATTTCCAGCAGTAAAAATCATAAAACTTGAAAACGCATAGAAATTTATTCTTAAAAAGTTAAGATAATTTTATGGTTAAACTGGCTTAGCTACTTGCCAAGTACAATTACTTTTTGCATCGCAGATTAAACATACATTTCTAAAATTGTAACTCACCCCAGGCAGCCGAATAAAATAGGAAGGAAATGGCAAGTCGACACTGAGGAGTGATGTAGCGTAGATGTAGGCACTTTTGAAAGCAGAATGTTTTAACTTTTGGCCGGATCCGTAGTTGGCAGGGGATCCAGATAATGTCACCATAACAGATTATGTCTTGGCACCGACCAAACGCTATGAACACTCAAGACATCACAAAGAGGGTGACTAACCCATATCTATGCATTGTAAGGATAGATACTGTGACATCTTGTGTTATAGTAAAAAGTTAAAGAATAAAGTTGTAAAGTTATATTAAACAATGAAACCTAAATAAAGAAACTACTAAAACCTAAATAAACTAACTAAATGTGTTATTAATAAAGTGTGATACAATGATTTCATTCTTAAAATAAAAACAGTATTATATCGCTTTAGGGTATTTAATACCATTTTTAACATGAGTTTGTGGGAACATAGCAAAAACCTCAAATTTGGAAATTAAGATGTTACTCAGATTACTAATACTGGTGCTGATAGCCACTAGCAACATTAATTATGTCAATCGCTCATTGCTTACTAGTATTCTGTGTTAGTACCATGAATATTTAGTAAAAAATGCTTTAGTACCATCAGGAATTTTTTAAACAAGCTCTAAAACTTCTAAATCTTCTATAGGTTAAAATCTGTTAAGTCTTACTCCGATAAACCCCTAACTGCCTAGGTCCTTAACAATTACGACATACATACAACTACCAGATAAGACATTCGAAATAATAGAACATAATACTGCTCCATAGATAATTGAGGTAATAACTCCACTGTCAGTGCGCAAATCACGACCTATTGCTCCCAGTTTCCGAGTGGCGACAATTAAATCAACCTGTAAAGGCAGATCAAAGTAATCTATCACGCTACTTTAAATATGTCACATCTGTCTAACATCAGTCAGTAGTAACAGGTAGTTTGTATTAAGATGTATCAAAGTCGTTCCAACCTTCGAAAATATAACTAAAATAAACAAGTAAATAAATAAACAGTATCAGCGGTTATCATTGTTCGTAGTAAAGTGTTACTAAGACTCGCAGAATACCGATTTGATTTTCGATCACGATACGATTATAATCAGCCTGGTTTAATATGGAATACCTTTTATAACATTTATAAATCAAATCGAAAGTCAATTATTTTATGAATTTCTATAATTATTATCGACTTCAAAACTTCCTTTCTTAAATATAATGTCAAGTGTGTGTCTAAAACATTCAATGTAATTAGTTTAACAAAATTAAGAACGCTAATTATGTACTTACAAATTTTGCTATTACAAAGTTCAAACATTATCATTACAGTGATTTAAAACCTGGATAAAGTTATTAAGTAAACTACAATAATTAGGTAGGTACTTAAAATTTTGGATTATTATGAAACCGAGCAATTTACTTTCATGTTTAATATGCTTCGGTTTCTACCTCGGTATACTTAGTTTTATACATTTGTGTTGGTTGTATTAAATATGTTGGTCTAGAGTCTAGATATTACTACTAACAGATTTATATGAAACAAAAACAGAATAACGAAAATGAGAATCATTAATAAAATAATACAAAAAATATATTCTAAAGCTCACTTCCACTATTTTATCCTATGAAAGAGATAAGCGCTGTCTAAAATATGTTAGTGGAGCATAATCCGGTTAAGTGCAAAGACGCGGATGCTTGCAGGTGTGCCGACGGAGGCTGCGACGGTCTGTGGGCCAGACCGCGTATAATTGAGGCAATAAATCCGTGCAGGACGACTTATGTACCCGGTTCAGCCTGGTTCTGCCGCGACGCGACAATTAAATCACGCTAAATCATGGACTACCACTAATTACATTAGATTTTATTAGGTTGTAATGGTGATGTATACTAGTGATTATTTACGTAGGTTATATACGGTCTAATTCATACGAACCAATTAAAAGATACCCAATTAAATAAACTCAATTTTCACCGAACTAAAATTTTAATCTTTAGTTTAGGTGTAGGTATATACAATATATACATGGTTATATTTTGTTCTTTAATACACACATTGTTGCGGCTTGGGAACAGTCCTTATTATTTTTCCTATCCAAATATCGTTACCTAACTTCCCACTTCCAACTCCCCTTGCACATGAAGCGAATCCTAATCAGCGCCATCTAGTGCGCGGACACTCATAAAAGAGCGCTAATGGCCGCGTAGCGCGTTCACGTTGTCGCTCGTGAAAATATCTAAAATCAATGGAAATAGACTGATCTCAATTGTGAAAACCGTGTACATTTCGTGTGGAGTGTGATCCCCTGCCTGTGCTGTGTGGGACTCTTGTCTGAACCAACCAAACGTGCTCTGATGAACCGGGTTCGTGGATGTGCCTCCGATTGGTGAGTCCTCCCAACCTTTTCCCGTTTCTGAAGCTGTTCGTTTGTTCCTGCTTGATATCACTGGATTTAGACATACGCTAGAAAGGTGCCCTAGGTTACCGCCCGCTGTGAACCAACCAGCAATAGCTCATTCATCAACATACATAAGTGATCCAATCGAGCCGGATCATCGTGATTAGTTACAAAAACTTATTAAATACAGTCCGCTTACTAGTTTTCATCGATTATTTACAATTATTAATCTAAATAGTGTAATACAATTTGTTAATCGTACTTATTTCATTGCATTTAATAGTAACTCATTTATTTTAAATGTAATTCGACAAAATTCTAAAGTTGTTGATTGGTTCATATTGCTCAGACAGTGTTACTTATCTTATTTGTTCGGATTATACTTCGTATGGAATGTGCATTGAGCGTTTGAACTTATTTTATTTTATAAAGTGGCTACTTGAGGGTAGAAATTAAACTTATTTAGGTACTCATTTATGTTAAGAATCTTCTTAATATCTTATAAATCTTATAAAATAGTTGAAAGTTATTCAACTCAATTGAAATTAGGTAAATGCTTATGATATATAGATATTGTATTGGTTTTGATTTAAAGAACAAAACTTGTCTTTGTCTGACATTATCCTGCTGCCTATTTGTTTGTGAACAATTACTTATTTAATTATTAGTTCACGAGGTGTGAGATATATTTACTTGAAGTTTAACTTATTTGATTGCTCACAATGACTACCAAAGAGGAGAATGTAATTAAACTTTATACGTCACAGCGCGAATATGTTTTTCGATCGCTACAGATTCTTGTAGATTTAACTAAATTATTACGTGAGAAACGAGATTCGTCTAAAGTTAAAGAGTTTCGTGCTAGATATTCGAAATTAGAGAGTATACGAGAAGAATATGTTATATTAACTGAGAAAATAAATAGTTTGAAATTAACTTTAAAACCTACGGAGTCCGTCAATATGCAAGTGATGGCCGTGTTCGATGATATGTACTACGAAGTACTGAGTGCCTCGTCAGAGTTTCTCGCGCCGGCGCCGCCTGTGTCGCCGGCCGGGGGAGTCAGCTCGGTACCTGCTTCCGACACAAGCCGCGAGACACATGCTAGGTTACCGCGAATTGACCTCCCGAAGTTTGATGGTAAAATAGAAAATTGGCAAACCTTTTATGATACATTTATAAGTTTAATTCATAATAATTCATCGATTGTTCCGATTACTAAATTTCATTATTTAATTTCTTGTTTATCGGGATCCGCCCTTTGGATCGCTAAACAGGTCAAGGTTACATCGGACAATTATGAAATAGTTTTTAACGAATTGGTGAAGCGTTATCATAATAAAAGAATTTTAGCGGTGACGTATTTAGATCAAATAAATAAATATCCTTGTTTAAAAAATCCTAATTTCAATGAATTACAGTCGTATACTAATGTACTATGCGAGTCGGTCAATGCCCTTAAGGCCTTAAAGCTAGATGATCTAAGTGATTTTATTTTGTTTAACTCCGCGTTTCGCGCGCTTGATAACTATACGCGACAGCGCTTTGAGTGTCAAAATAAAACGGAGATTCCTACTTTTCACGAGCTTATGGAGTTTCTTCAAGACTATGTTAGAGTTTTAGAAACTACTTACCATACGACCAGCGTGATTGAACCTGCTAGTGTCGCTGCGCGGTCTGCGCCTCCTTATGGAGGAAACTGGAAACAGATCAAAAATGTTTCAGAGCGAGTGCAGAAACGATCCGTGCTCACTAGTCAATCAGGGCATTCTAGAAGCTTGATATCATTAGAATGCTATCACTGTGGTGCAGCGCACAGTATCTATAAGTGCCCCACATTTCAATCGTTAGGTTCACAAACTAGGTTGAACTTTGTAAAACAAAAGAACTTATGTGTTAATTGTTTGCGTAAGCATCCTGTCGATAAGTGTGTATCAAAAATGAATTGTTTTATCTGTGGTCGTAATCATCACACGTTAGTCCACGTCGACGACCCGCCTCCATTAGCGACTGCGACAGCCACCGGTTCGAGCACCCACGCCACTTGTAGTGCGTTCCAGGGACAAGCTCGCGACACGTGTGTGGTACTGCTCGGTACGTGCATGGTGCGCGTGCTAGACGCCTCTGGCACGTTGCAACCGGTTCGAGCGCTAATCGATAGTGGCGCTCAGGACTGCTTCATGACTGTGAAGTGTGCAAGGAAGCTAGGTTTTCAGTTGAGTCGTTGTAATATTAATGTAGCTGGACTAGGACAACATACGGTGTGTCAAGTCCGGGGAATGACTCAATGCTCCATTCGCCCGTGTGATTCGAGTGATCCGCAGTTTCATATCTCTCCTATTGTTATCGACAGCATCACATCGGCTATGCCGACCTCGGTTATTCCACAAACGGTTCGTAATGAATATAAACATTTAACGTTAGCTGATCGTGACTTCGACAAACCTGCTGATGTCGACCTGTTGCTCGGCGCTGAGTTGTTCCATCACATCTATGACGGACAGGTGTTGAAGCCGAAACCCGGCTACCCTGCTGCTTTGCACAGTGTCTTTGGGTGGGTCCTCTCTGGTCCAACAAGTGTTGCCAGTCCTAACTCGGATGTCACTTCTTTGATAGCTTCCTCTTGTAAACTTGATGAGATGGTCAAGCGATTCTGGGAAGTGGAGGAACCTCCCCATAAACCTGTTTCCGTTCCAGAAGATGATGAGGTCGAACGCCTTTATTCCAGTCTTACTTATAGAGATTGTGACGGCCGTTATGTGGTACCTATTTTATTGAAAACTCCTGACTCTAATGTAGGAGATTCTTATTTTAGTTCGTTGTCGCAGTTTATTAACCTTGAGAAACGTCTAAGTCGGCAAGAACTACTAAACTCCGATTATTGTGAATTTATGCATGAATATGAGCAACTGGGTCATATGCAAGCAATAGCGACCAGCATCCCAAGCGGTCGCTACTTTATACCGCACCACTGCGTGCTTCGTCCAGAGAGTTCGACGACGAAACTTCGCGTTGTTTTTAATGCTAGTCATAGGACGACTAATGGCTTATCTCTAAATGACATTGTTTATACTGGACCTAAGCTGCAACCGAATATTGTAGACATCATTACTGGTTTTCGGGTTCATAACATCGTGTTCACTTGTGACATCTCTAAGATGTATCGTCAATTCTTGATAAGGCCTGAGGACCGAGCGTGGCAACACGTGCTCTGGCGTGATTCACCGTCCTCACCTATTCAAGAGTTTGAGTTACGTACCGTAACCTATGGTGTTAAGAGCTCACCTTACCTGGCGATCCGTACTCTGCATCAACTGGCTGGCGACTACGGCGATCTATATCCTCGTGCTGCTGAAGCTCTCCGGCATCATACGTACACCGACGATATAACTACCGGTGCCTCTTCTGTCGAGGCAGCTTGTCAAATCAAAGACGAACTGATCAATCTCCTCAGTTGTGCTAAATTGTCGTTGCGCAAATGGAGCAGCAATAGTCCTACGTTCTTGGATGGACTACCAGTTGAACATTGTCAAGTTCCAAAGTCATTCAGCGATGATGGTTCTATGACCCTTAAGGTCTTAGGAATCCAGTGGGACCCCATTGGTGATTATTTTACATATTCAGTCACACCTGTGGACATTGCATTTACGAAACGTTCTATCCTATCGAACGTTGCTCGAATTTATGATCCTTTGGGTTGGCTTGCACCTTATATATTACAAGCGAAATTACTCCTTCCAAGCCTATGGCGTCTTCACTTATCTTGGGATGATCTTGTTCGCGAGGAACTGTCTTGTGACTGGGCTAAGTTCATTTCTGGATTATCTAATTTAAAGCTTATTAAAATTCCTCGCAAAATTGTAACTCATGTAGAAGCTGATCATCAACTCGTTGGATTTTGTGACGGATTATCTAAAGGTTACGGATGTTGTATTTATTTGCGGTCAGTCTTTGGTAATCGTGTTGAAATCTTCTTACTTATTGCTAAGTCTAAAGTAGCCCCAATCAAACCTCTTACGGTTAATCGTTTAAAGTTGTGCGGCGCCACCTTGTTGTCACGCACTCTTCATCACATTCAATCATTGCTTGCTTCTAAAATTAAAATATCTCAAGTTTTTGCATTTACGGACAGCTCCACTGTGTTAGCTTGGCTTCACACAGAACCTCATAGATTAAAAACTTTTGTTGCACCTCGTGTGGTTCAGATTACTGATACTTTTAAACCCTCGATCTGGCGTCATGTGTCTACTCACGATAACCCTGCTGACTACTCCAGCCGAGGCCTCTCTTGTGAGGATCTGGTGAAATGCGGTAAATGGTGGTCGGAACCGGAGTGGCTGCTCAGAGGTCTCAATTCCTGGCCGGCTTCATTCCGTTCTGAACATCTGGGGGAAGTGCCTGAAGTAAAATCTTGTTCTCATGTAGTCCAAGGTAAGGAACCAATTTATGAGGTCTTGCCAGAGCTGTTAGAACGTTCTTCTTCGCTCACTCATTTACAGCGAACAGTGGCTTGGATCTTGCGTTTTGTTACAAATATGCGGCAAGAGCCTGGCAAACGCAATCATGGCGCTCTCACTTCTGATGAGCTAGAGCAATCGTTACTTACACTTATAAAATCTGTTCAACAGTCTCATTTTAGTGATGAAATCTATAAACTTATTTCTAAGAAATGTCTTCCCAAACATTTGCAAAAGTTGTCTCCTTTTCTTGACAACTCGGGTCTAGTCCGAGTGGGGGGACGTCTTCAAAACTTCAACTTGCCTGACCAGTCTAAACATCCGTACCTAATCCCTAAAAAATCTATTTTGGCTTCACTCATAATTACTTATTATCATAACCTTTATTTGTATTGTGGGCCTCGCACTTTGCAATCACTAATTCAAAGGAAATTCTGGATTCTTGGAATCAGAAATCTAATTCGCTCACACTTATCTAAATGTGTGACATGTCTTAAGGTTAAACCTATTCCTTATCAACCTGTGATGGGTAACTTACCTCCAAATGAATGGCGACTAGGATGTATTGTTGACGTTCATTCCGGAATTGATAAAATTATTCGTGTTGTGACGGTAAAACCCAAAAGGGTTTACTTAAACGACCGGTAGTCAAGGTTTGTCCTTTACCGATAGCTAATTAGGTTTTATTTTTATTCTATTATTAGTGAACCTAGTTTTAGTTATTATACGGTTCTTATCTTTAAGTTAAGCAAACTTGTCGTAATTTACCTAGTTCTTATTTTAATGCACATTTCAAACGCTAGTATTTATTGTGTTTTGTTTTATATTTATATCTTGTTACTGTCTGAGCAACGAGGTTCCTAGAGGTTGTCGGACAGTGTTGTCTTGTGAAATCCCTCGGTGATTTCAAGTGGGGGGAGATGTTGCGGCTTGGGAACAGTCCTTATTATTTTTCCTATCCAAATATCGTTACCTAACTTCCCACTTCCAACTCCCCTTGCACATGAAGCGAATCCTAATCAGCGCCATCTAGTGCGCGGACACTCATAAAAGAGCGCTAATGGCCGCGTAGCGCGTTCACGTTGTCGCTCGTGAAAATATCTAAAATCAATGGAAATAGACTGATCTCAATTGTGAAAACCGTGTACATTTCGTGTGGAGTGTGATCCCCTGCCTGTGCTGTGTGGGACTCTTGTCTGAACCAACCAAACGTGCTCTGATGAACCGGGTTCGTGGATGTGCCTCCGATTGGTGAGTCCTCCCAACCTTTTCCCGTTTCTGAAGCTGTTCGTTTGTTCCTGCTTGATATCACTGGATTTAGACATACGCTAGAAAGGTGCCCTAGGTTACCGCCCGCTGTGAACCAACCAGCAATAGCTCATTCATCAACATATGTACTTTCGTTCTTTACCTACTTTCTTTTTACAAGCTTTTTATTAACTTGCAATATATGTTCGG
The DNA here is from genome assembly GCA_949125395.1 of Diaphora mendica. Lineage (NCBI taxonomy): Eukaryota > Metazoa > Arthropoda > Insecta > Lepidoptera > Erebidae > Diaphora > Diaphora mendica. Next base: position 32,365,777 of record OX421310.1, on the reverse strand, counting down.
GTGGAATCTTGCAACTCAATTTTGAAGCAGATATCTTCAACCGATTTTGCTCAAATTTTGCAAGCATATGTATACAGCAGGACAATACAATATTATAATGACATAGAGCTGATCTGATGCTGGGGTTGGAACTCTGTAAAGAAACGTCGCAACATCATCGAGTTTGGACTCGTTTGATTCGTCTCGAGGCATTCCAGTAAAAGCTTGTTTTTAAAAGGCTTTTTAATTTAATTTATTATTAATACACACATCAAAAGTGTCTAGGGATCAAGCATTTTTATGCGGATTTCTTGAGATTGAGATGTGGCTTTGGCCCTGGCCTGCTCAGTCGCCAGACTTGAACCCGATTGAGCATGCATGGGATATGCTACAGAGAAGAGCTCTGCCGAATATGGAGGGTATCCAGTCGCAAGAAGACCTTTTTTTGTTGTTGCAACGAACATGGGCGGCCATTCCACAGCGTGATTTGGATGAACTCATTTTGAGTATGCCAAACCGATTCTTGTGTTGTTAGTGTTCGCGGTAGAAACACGGATTATTAATTGTTTAAGTTACCTAATAAAATTTTAAAGAAAACTATTATTACAGTCTTTTTTTCGAACTTTAATGTTAGTGGTTCAAATGTCAAAACTCCCTTTATTAAGAAAATGGCAAATTTCTTTATTAATGCAAAGGTGACTTGGTTTATCGTTACTGTGACAAACGAAAACACTTTATTTGATGAATCCTTAAAGAAAATTTTAATTAATATCAATCAGGAGAAAAGTTATTGCAAAAATATATGTTGATCCCTAGACACATATGTTGATCCCTAGACACTTTTGATGTGTGTATTAGTTTATATTTCATGAACTTTAGTAGTATGTAAAGCGAGAAAAGAATAAAAATCTATTTAGAAACACGTTTTAAGACACCAAATCAATAAGACTTCATCAGGCTTCACTCCGTGATGGTGAGAGAATACCTGGGATATACAAATATTGCAAACTAGTGGTTGCCCGAGGCTCCGCCCGCGTATATGTCGATTATCGCGGTAAATAGTAGTTTATGTGTTATTCTGATGTATAAGCTATATTACTGTAAAGTTTCATCCAAATCCGTTCAGTAGTTTTGCGTTAAAGAGTAACAAACATCCATCCATTCATCCCTCTATCCGTCCATCCATACTTACAAACTTTCGCGTTTATAATATTATATTATTAGTTTAGATATAATACGAAACTTACAACGTAAGCTCCAGTTTTAATCAATGTATTATATTGTGATATGTAAATAGGAAAAGAAAAAAGAAGATTCTGTCAAATTTTTAAAAGTGATGCGAACGGACATAAAGCGATGTGTGCTATAAACTCACTTTATTTTCGGGTGCTGGTGTCATTAAGGGTACGGCGAGTCGTAACCCTTGATGTCGGTCGTAACTTGTTTATAGTAACGCCTTAAATTAGAAAGCGGTAGGTATGCATAAATTACCGTCACAGCAAGAAAACCTACCAAATACCATTCAAGATTAAAACGGAATTGCTTTCGAATCCCATCTCTGCTCGCAATAAAGACTGAGACTCAAAATAAATGTATTACATGTATATGTGATATTGAACGTTAAAGTGAAACTGGTTGATTTTATTTATATAAAAGCCTCAAAGAGCCTCCCGATTGCCTCGCATCCTTGGGTGAGAAAAAACAAAGCTTTATTGGCTCTCTTTGCTATACCTTCGTCACTGTCAATTAACGATGCTAAGTTCCTCTAAATAATACTAAGTAATGGAATCAGGGATTTAGAATTAATTTAAATTTGGTTATTTTATTGTAGTTATGTTTCGAATTACACGTCATTTACCATTCATATATAGGTTTATTGGTATCTCATGAGTAATGCCTCTCATAATACACACATCAAAAGTGTCTAGGGATCAACATATGTGTCTAGGGATCAACATATATTTTTGCTATAACTTTTCTCCTGATTGATATTAATTAAAATTTTCTTTAAGGATTCATCAAATAAAGTGTTTTCGTTTGTCACAGTAACGATAAACCAAGTCACCTTTGCATTAATAAAGAAATTTGCCATTTTCCTAATAAAGGGATTTTTGACATTTGAACCACTAACATTAAAGTTCGAAAAAAATACTGAAATAACAGTTTTCTTTAAAATTTTATTAGGTAACTTAAACAATTAATAATCCGTGTTTCTACCGCGAACACTAACAACACAAGAATCGGTTTGGCATACTCAAAATGAGTTCATCCAAATCACGCTGTGGAATGGCCGCCCATGTTCGTTGCAACAACAAAAAAAGGTCTTCTTGCGACTGGATACCCTCCATATTCGGCAGAGCTCTTCTCTGTAGCATATCCCATGCATGCTCAATCGGGTTCAAGTCTGGCGACTGAGCAGGCCAGGGCCAAAGCCACATCTCAATCTCAAGAAATCCGCATAAAAATGCTTGATCCCTAGACACTTTTGATGTGTGTAGTAATCAAATGTTAAACCACTTTTAAACTGTCTCCAAAAATTCTCTTGTACGTTTGTTACAAGTTTGTCTATTGTTAAAATAATTTTAAAAAATCGTTTTAAGAGATCCAGATATTACCCTCTACAACTGACAAACGTTACCTGTCAGTAATATTATTAGTATAGATTCAACATTGCATGTAAAACAACCTAATTATAGCGTTGTGTATAAATACTATTAATACGATAAGTCCTTAATTGTGAAGTACCAGTTCTACGAGTAATCTATTTTACAATATTCTTGAACTTTGAATGGTCGAATTGTATAGGGTAAACTATTTTCGGTTGTGTTACTTTAGCTTACCTAATCGTAATTTATAGGAGTTTCTTAAATGACATAGTTGGACCATCGTTTAACAATTCAACCGTTGTCTTATTCTCTGTCTGAGAACCAATATAAATGTGCTTTTAAAGTTCTTAATGTTATCAAGAACTAAGTTGTAAGTTACCATTCTAAAGTGTGAAACTACATAAAAGTAAAATCTAGTGAGAAGGAGATTTTTACCTGATAAACGTTCAATTTAAGGAATTACCATCTTCATACGTGATTTTTCTTATCGTATAAAGTACAATAATGTTGTCCAAGTCTGCTGGTCATCTCACCGTTTACTAATGCACTGTGTGTGAGTGTGACTACACTCCCATGTAGGGATTGATCCCCACATGGGAGTCTAGACGTTCTTTGTGTCCGTTTCATGAATGTTTGTAAAGGTGCCCACGACGCAAAAGATATACCCATTACGGGAGTTGTCTTGTGAAAATAACGTGATCTAATCATTTATTATTAGCTTTTCTTTGAGTTGTTTCACTCTATGATTAATGAAATTGTTATCGTATTAACGGCTTAATTATCGTACCCAAAGGGTTTTATTAAATTGCAAGAGGAAAAGAATTCCTCGTTTCGTTTCTCTTCACAGATGAAGTGAAAATTGTTGAGGTGCATCTTTCATACAAACATGACAAATTTAATCATTAATACGGTTGATACAAAAAAGTGACTATACAGAAGACGTATTGACGAAAATCGAATAAGATATGCTAAGGCAACTAGGGTCCATAAAAATAAGGAGTGCGGAACGGATGACAAAATTGGTATATAAAACGAAACTTAAACCCCCAAACATAAACAGTCGCAGTAGCTGAAATCAGCATGTAATATAAGTAGATAAAAGAAAATAAATGTGTTACTGTTATATCTGCTTAATCTAATAAGAAAAAGAAGTAAATTTATGTAAAGTAATAACATAGCGTATTGTCAGTTTTTTTATACATATACGATACCTTACTATGTTAGCCAGTCTAGATCACTAATTAATTTCCAATGCCAATACTTAATTTCTACTGAGGAAATAGTTACTAGACATTTTCATAAACGCCACTAGAATACGGTATGTAGCGGTATGTATGTAGCGGAATACTAGAATAATTGTCTGTGGAGCTGTCATCTTTAACCCCTCTTAGGGCGCTTACAATTTAGACGTTTTGTGTCGGACCGCTGCCACACGTGGTTATAACCAGCTGCCCGGCTGCTACAGTACGGTAGCGATCCGATACCAGATGCCTAAATTGAAAGCGTATCGGACTGCAGTGCGTTTTATGCTAGTGATGTCTTAAACATTTCTGTATGACAATGACAGGGATGTTGAACAAGATCAAACAAAAACGAAAGTGCATTACCGATGTTTTCCTTAACTTGTAATTTTGGTGATTTTCATAATCTTGAGACAAGGTTGAAACAAAATTCGAGAAAACTTTTGAACTACCTAAAAAGTCTAGAAAATGTTCGGTATTTTTTGCGACGTTACTGTACTGTTGACGAGCATTCTCTGTACGAAATTAAACTACCATCCGTGCGCAGTACGATGAATACACCTCTCTGGCAACGCAGCATGCCGTCAAGAAACACCTGAATAGAAAGGATCCTCAATTTGAGAATGCATTACTTACTTAAATATCCGACTTCAAAATTCGTAGGTATTTGTTCTGACTAAATAAGTAACTTTTTTAATTCATATACATACCTATCATCATACCTGTTCGTGCTTAAAATTTATTTTGAACCACTCACACATACAAAAGATTTTAAGTAGCCCTCTGCAAAATCTAAATGTATATTTGTGTTATCATTACGTCATTAACACTACACCAATGGTAACGGGATACCTTTTACCTGTTTTACTGAAGTCCATACGGTCCTGACACGAAACGGTTCGGTTCCCAGGGGAAACTTCATAACCCTTTCCGTTCTCATTTAGATATCACCGTAGCCAATAATTATATAAATAGCAGAAAAACAAGGGTTAAATGTATCCATGAACGTGATTCACGATTTCATTAGCCTTAGTACTGGATATAGTTGAAAAATATCTTTCGATTAAAGTTTTTTTTATTTGAATACATGCAAATGTTTCGGGTACAATTTTTAAACAAAATGAAGTGCCATTAAGAGGTCTTGTGCATGGTAAATTTCAATCAGGCAATTTATTTATTTTTTATTTATTTATCTTTATTGTACACACGTAACAGAAAGAGAAAGAAAAAGAGTTACAATATACAAAATGTGACAATTGGCGGTCTTATCGCTCATGGCGATCTCTTACAGACAACCTTTGTACGGATATTATCCTAAGTGACATTAATTAGGGTAACAGTAGTAGGGCGCACAAATTATAAATTTATTACGTAAATTATAAAAACAATCACCAAATTCAAAATATCAACTATTTGCATAAGTACTTAAACATTTACTTATATTACACATATAAACATACATATACATATAAACAAACTAAAATATATACATACTATAAATAACAAGTAATTATAATGATAGATAATAATCCTTCACTAGCTTTTTAAATACAGTCAAGGTTTTGGCGCGACGGATTGTTTCAGGCAAATCGTTCCAGAGTCTTACTGCTTGCACAGTAAAGGATTTATCTGTAAACCGGGTGGAATGTTTTGGCATTTCAAGTTTCAAATTCTCTGATGATCTCAGGTCCCTGCAATGAGTGTTGTGTAAAAACTGAAAGCGTTTTTTAAGATAAGAGGGAGTGTGAGGATGAAACAGAATACTGTATAGAAGAGAAAGAATATGAACATTCCGGCGAAAGCGTATTGGGAGCCACTTGAGTTTAGAACGAAACTCTGAGATATGATCATATTTGCGTAATCCAAATATGAATCTAATGCAAAGGTTTTGGAGTCGCTCAAGTTTATTTAGTTGGTCTTCGGTGAGATCCAGATAGCTGACATCACCATAGTCAAGGATGGGAAGAAGAAGAGATTGTGCGAGCGCAATTTTAGTGTTTGTGGGAAGAAAGTTTCGTAACCTTCGCAGAGACCCCGCTGCCGCAAATAGTTTGCGACTAATTTCCCCAATCTGGGGGCCCCAGGATAGGTAACTATCCATAAGTATCCCCAAATTTTTTACTTTCTCACTGAAGGGAACAATCGAGCCGCTGCAAACAATGTCTGGTATCTGCTGGAAGTTTAATCTACAGTGCAGCCCGGGGCTACCCACTATGACGACCTGTGTTTTAGTCGGATTCACACTCAGTCCATACTCCCTACTCCAGTTACAAATTTTCATCAAATCTCTGTTAATTGTATTCACTACTTCTGTTAATTCATTTGGAGTTCCTTGTGAGTAAATTTGTAAATCGTCTGCATAAAGATGGTAGGAAGAAAGCAATTGATTTGTGATTGAGTTAATAAAAACTGAGAAAAGTAAAGGGGATAACACGCCGCCCTGAGGTACGCCCGCAGATGTAGTGCACCAAGAGGAGTAAACATTTGCAACACAAGCACGCTGCTGGCGACCATACAGGTAACTACGAAACCAGTCAACAGCTGATGGAGATCAGTAAAATAAATCAGTTTTATTTCTCCTATGCAGAAACTACCCTAGTTACAGTATATTTTGGGATCGTAAATCTTGAGTTTATATTGGAAAGAAAGCCGAAAAGCGAAAGTCTATAATATTCGAAAAGCCGACTATCTGATGATTTTTTACATTTAATGTGTAGATATACTGTTAAAACTAGAGATTTTATAGCACGGAGAAAATTTAAATGTAAATATCTCTGAGTGCGTATGCAACTGAATCATTCTACCTTTCTCTTTTTGAGACAACTTCCACACTAAGAATGTAGAGTGCACGTCGACACAGGATATGTAGAGGTGCACTCTACTAACGTACATGAAACAAACACAAAGAATACTCAAAGTCAGAACAACAATTTGTGGATCACACAAAGTGTTGTCCCATGAGGGAATCGAATTCACAATACTTTAGCGCATAAGGAAGTGGCGAGCGGACTCTTTAAACCACTGCACCGTATATGCAGTCTTTTATAGAAGTTTTCTTTTTGACAAGATTTTAAATATATACCATACTTGCTGTAATATGTAATGACTTCGTTATCTAAAACACGACTTAAAGACACAAGTTATTCTGAAGTACCTACATTATTTAAAATTGAACTCATGACGTTTATAAGTGTAACATTATTTATGTGTACAAGCGCCAGTACACAATACGACTAGACGATCTAAAAGCGATGTAGACATAACGATTGAAATATCTAAGCGAGGGAAATAAAGCGAAGTCAAGCTGAAGTCGACGTCTAACTTTCAAACTTCACCTGTTGCCTATCCTTTTGTAGCGACACTAGCGACTCAAGTAGTCGCTACTAAAGACTAAAGAAATGAACTTATCAAAAATACAAAGGTATAATATAAAACTAATCTATACTTAATATTATAAAGCTGAAGAGTTTGTTTGTTTGAACGCGCTAATCTCAGGAACCGCTGGTCCGATTTAAAAAATTCTTACAGTGTTGGATATTACATTTATTGAGGAAGGCTATAGGCTATATATCATCACGCTACGACCAATAGGAGCGGAGCAACAATGAAAAATGGTTCAAAAACGGGGAAAAATTATCACGCTCGGGGCAATAGGAGACGCAAACGAGGTTGCGTGGGTCGGCTAGTGTAATATATGTTTATTGTATTTTATTCCAAAATCTATAGGTTTTTGTGTATAAAAAGCGAAAAAAAAATTATCGAGGAGGTAAACAGGCACCCAGTTTATAAATTATCTGTGAAATGTAGAGAAAATAGAAGGACACTACAAGGTATATGTTCATCCAACATATCATTATAATTGCCTTTTTCCTATAACCTCAACTCCGTCCAAAACCATGTATTGTCCTGTGTATGTCAGAATAAATAATGTTTTTTCTTTCTTTTTCTTCTTTCATATACTTAGGGCGAACTAACCATGACCAATGACCATGACTGTTTGGAAGTAGAAATGGGTATATACGAGTATTATTAATATTATTATTATACCCGAGAACTTTTATTGTTCAATGCAAGATTGGTAGGTACTCGGTAGTTTTATATATCTTAGTCAAATGGTACTGTGATGTAAGCTGTATGTAAACTGTTTGAATGAATGCAGCAGTTGCCAAACGTGTACCGCTGGTAAATATGCTAATAGTCTCCTAATTTAAGTTTAAATTAATTCAAACCACCATCACTTTTTCTTATTCTTTTTCAAAAATAATTCAGCATGATAATATATAATCTATCCTCTTCAAAATTTCTTGCAATGTCCTTCTGAGTTCACGTTCCCTTGACATTCACCTCGAGCCACACATTAAAAAACCCTTTTAAAATTAAAACCAAATGTAGCCGTATCATAGCTATTGAAAAGGTAATACATTAATCTGCTTTTAAGTGGTTCTCGTCTACATCTTATAATTTAATAGGGTGCTGAAATGATAAATAGTTTTCTTTTATTTTTTTTTAAATACCGATGAAATTGAGAACCTTTTGGAAGTCGGTTAAAAACTAGCTTTTGCTCGCTGCTCCACCTGAATGTACGTTGGTTATCGCGGTAAAAAGTAGCCTATATGTCCTTCGTTAAGAATCAAAATATCTCCATGACCATTTTTATTGAAATGGGTATGCGGTTTCGGCATCCAAGTATGTCTCTCTAAAACATTAAATTTGCCCGGTTTTTGTAAAATTTCGCATTGGTAATTTAGCGTAATTTTTTATTGCGTTCAATACAAAAAAAATGCGAAATTGGTCTAGCCCTTGACGTAACTAAGGGAAACAGCGAAAAATTCTTATAAATATAGATAGATTAAACTATAAAAAATAACACCCATGTGAATATTTTGTGACTCTATTTCAGTAAAGGAAATTAATGAATTAAATATTATTATTGTTCTAGTTCTAAAATAAAGTAATAAACGTAAAACAATTTGGGAAAAGAGGTTTCTCGCAATGTTCAGTTGGATAATGTTCAAGATAGAGAGGCTCGCGGGCTCGCGTCCGGTTTCCGGAGCGCTGTCCCTCCGACGATTCAATTTAGTCCCGCGACAAACTCCATTGATTGTTTCGATATTCCGGTCACAAACGGAGGAAACTCTTACAATTTTTCTAGTTTTATAAGGACAGATTTTTATTATATTTAGTTGTTATACGCGTGGGTGCTTACTCTCTTATGTGCGTACGTTATTAAGTAAACTCAATCAAATCGGAAAATTCCAATATTATTTTTCTTACAAAAGAAGTTTCAATACCTAACACGTTTTGTTATCGTTGAGCTTGAAGTATATTTTGTGTTCCTAGATCAAATAATAATAAGTCCATTATTTGACAACTGACTGATAACTGACAACATTATCGTAAACTCATGCGCATAGCATATTATGTGCAATATTTGACATGATAATGACTATCTCGTATCTTTTGCTATTATTACTCTAGAAATCCTGAACGATTAAGCTTTTTTTTAATTTATTTTTGTGTAATGAGCGATCAGTCCAAGGAACTATAAGCAGATGTGCTGAGAGGAGAAAGCGTTTCGGGTAGTTTGAGCCACTGCCCCAACACTTTTTTAGCTTCTTGAGCAACAGTTTTCATATTGAGGTACTCATGAATCTCAAAATTACGATTAAACCAAGCTTTTAAGGACTAAACTTTGCATACGATTTTCTAGAGTTCAACATGACCTGATCTAGTCTAGGTGAGAGAACTCCTCAATAGTGAGTTTTACCAAAGTTTTAAAACTTTTCAGTACGACCTGACTGCTTCACCATGAATTGATATCATATACCGACGACAGAAAGCGAAATTGTCGTATCTCGAAATATCCGACTTTACACCAGAGCCAAAAAACCATTTGAAAAATTCATCTCGTAAAGTAATATAGAAAGTTAAAATTTGAAACATATTTGTCTGGACCCAAACTTCAGATAATAAGATACAGACTTTGTGTAATTTTTGAGATACGACATTTCCGCTTTCTGTAGCTGATATGCAAACTCTTCAATAATCAAACGTAAAGAAATGAAAACTTATATATGAAGGCAAGAAGTTTTCTACATGCACTCAACTACAATAAATTGCAAAGACTGCAGGTAAAGCGCAAGAGTTCTCTCCTAAGTTAGGCTGCATCAACTCGAAGAAGAGATGATATAAATACTTATATGAATATGAATCTAGAAATAGTTCTTCCAAATATGAGTGTTATTTACATACGTCCCTTGTTAGATGACTCTGAATTCACAAATGACATAAGAATTATTTCTAGCGCGGTTCCAGTTGCCTTCGTTGTGTGCTGTGCCATATTTGGAAACGACATAAGTTGGACAATTCGATAGGTTCCATTACTCATGCTTTGTGTCGAGATGGACGTCATTAACATTGATTTGTTGCCTGTTTAAGAGAAAAAATACCACAACTTCAATCAGTTTTTTTAAAGCAGTTCTAACAGGTCGAAACAATTAAGTAATTCAAGGAAAATAATAATTAATTTATTTGTGTTCAGTACACTGAAAAATATTATCAAGAAAAAGAACAAGGTTTAATTTAAATATTATCAAAAAATTAAGTTTCAATTCAATTATTTAGTTCCCAACACTCTCATTTCGACTGTAGACTAAGAAAATCACTAAAAAACTACTGTTACCGTGAGAGATCCATACTTCGCCACAAATGGTCTTACTTGACCGGAGTAATATTACGGCCTCGGTAAGGAATTCTTTCCTCGCTTCTCACCTAGTGATTTAGGTTACAAGTGTGGCGACCTCCACATACAGCGCAAACAATAACATAACATACTACAGCGCCATCTACCGAAGATACGTCGAACTACGGAGTAACGAAGGAAACTAAGAAACTCCCAATCCTGAATCGCGCAGTGAAAGTTCTCGCGACGATAATCATATATACAACATCCCAACATCAACCGTTGGGCTTATCAAACGTTCCCTACACACAAGTTTCCATAGGCTAACATGTAACTGGCTAACCCACCGGGGTAACCCATGTACTCATTTACCCCTTTCAGAGCAACCGATCGCCGTACACTGCTTAACGAAGTCCGCATAAAAATCAACTTATGTTTCAGCGATATTCTAATTGTAAATCAAGGCATGGTCATGAAAAGATAACGATGGTTTTATCTACGCAAAAGTGTAAAAACATTGAAGTGTTACGTTAACATTTCTTTACAAACCATTTGGACTTGATTCAAAGAATAAGTATTGCCATTCAAGGCGGCAATGATCGTTTTTGTGGCGCTAGCTCTGGGCACGTTTCAGGTCGACAGCGAACGTGCACAGAGTTCCCGATGTCAAACCGTTTGTTTATATGTAAACAGTTTTTATGTTATAACATTTTTCCAATATATTTCAATATAGGACCAGTTCCAATTGTAATAGGTCAAATCCTCCTTGCCTGAAATGGAAAAGCCTATGTCCAGCACTGGACTTTTAAAGACAGTTGATGATGTGATGTGATTTTCTGTCATTTTTCAATATTCGCGAATTATCTGTTATGACCACAAATATTGTTCACGATAAAATTTAATCCAAAAACTTAAAAAACGGCCCGTAGACAATGAAACATCAAAAAGTGACTATAATAAAACTGTGTACATTGAATAAGAATTAAATGCATCAAATACAAGCAAAGCAATCTCAAATTGTTACAAATATTTTTTTCTACTAGCAACAACAAAAACATTTCAAAACCATTATCAAAGTTAAAAGGTTTCTTTTCAGGCACTAAATAAGCAAAAACGCAGGACTAATTCAGGACCTCTGATTGTGAATAGTTCTAACCAACAATGTTAACTTAAACTTTACATTACATTAATTTTGTAGCTTGTGTTGGTTTAGACCAACCCATATCATGCAAAATACTAAAGTGCGTCGAAGATATTTTCCTATCTCTTAATAGTAGTAGATAAATCCTGAGAAGTAAACCAGCTTCCATACACAACCATACTTAGTATTAGAAGGAAGCAAAATCTGCTAACACCTACATAAATAATATCAATTCAAAACATTGATAAAACTGACAGTAAAGGACTATTTCACCTTCTGAGAATTATCTGAATGCATATCGTAGCGACGAAGGGTGCATAACAATAAAACTAAATCACTAAAGGCTGTATGTATTGTGCGTTGTTCGGCGCCGGCGGAAAGCGAACGTATGTGGGGGACAACTTGTTCCTCTACGGAAATAAAATAAACTATATTATACTACCGTAATACAGAGCAGCATTGGTAAGCAAAACTCAGATTGAGCGAGTTAATCATAAAGTTTTATGACAAACAATTCTTAGAATGTTACCTGAAAGCTTTTATTTCACCATTTCTTCACCATTTCCAAAGATTGATGATGTTGTAATAACGAGAAAATAGATTTGTTTTTCTTATATAACTTCAAATAAAATCCAAAAAAAAAATTGTGTTGTATTTTGTCACTTTGTTAGTGTGATGTAACTAAAATTAACTACAGAGGCGTATAAGCAGTTGGATACACAACAGACCTATAACGATCCGTGCTTTTGCTGCTAACCTTGAGTAAGGCTAGGGCTGGCGGCCCAAGGGCCTTTAGTATATATGGTATATATAAGAATTCCCAATACAAAATAATGTTTAAAACACTTGTTTTATATGTATTTGGTAAGGTACAATATTTTTTTCAAATTAATTATATTATGTCATTATTGTGTCAAATTTCTAGTGAAATACGTCATGAATGCGAGGTATGATTTGATTTAACTGGCCTAATGGTAAGTGATGCAGACTGCTAAGCCAGAGGTCGTGGGTTCAGCTCCCACCTAGCATAAATAATTCTATGATGAGCACGACAATTTGTTCTGTGTCTGGGTGTTATTTTTAACCGACTTTCAAAAGGAGGAGGTTCTCAATTTCATCGGTTTTTTTTTTAATACGTAGATATTTACAATAATACCTATAGCATTATTAACAGCAATGTACATAAATAAACTATATGCAAAAATTTACACACAAAATTCAAAATATCACATGACCTCTCAAATTGGGGTCATTACTGTTAGTAAAATCTATTTACTCGTAAAGGTGACGTTTGATAAAGTTGTTACGATGTCCCCGGCACTCATCCATGACGAGGGATGATAAAAGGGTCATGGTACAACCTTCACGCGAGTACGAGCGGTTTACCTCGCATTGTAATATGCCCTCCGCGTTGGCCAACTCCTTTGAATAGTAATTTCATAGACCACCCCTATTATTAGGGTAGTATAAACCCGACTGCTAGTCGCCGTCTCAGCGGGTTAAACAGACGAACAGAACCTCTAAATTAGATGCTTTGTACACTGCAGTCGTTTTGTACACGACCCCGCTGTTTAGCTAACTATATCACACTGATATCTCTCGCTGAAGTTCACTTGTAAAGTACAATGCCCAAACAAAGTCAGTAACAACTAACTTTTATGCTCTGACAATTCCAACTTTGTCAAAATGGTAATAATTACTTCATAGTTAGAGTAAAAATTATATAATTATGAATTGTTGATCAGGCTTTATTGTCATAGTAAACCTAGATTTTTAAATAACTACCTAATCATGAATATGACCATTGAAAAATAACCAAGGCAAACTTACATTAATGGTATTCAAAACTCTTGGCTAATAATGATTCTATAGATGACGTGTAAAATAGCCATTTTTTATGTTGACTGACATGACCAAATTTGTTAACCTCACTCACTGTCAAAAGTCACAGACAATTTTTAATTCTTTACTCTGTTGCGTATTTTTAATTACTGGAGATTGTATCCGATTTGAAAAGAGGTAGTTGACAGTAAGTATATTAAATACCCAGTAAAGTCAAGTTTGTCAAAGTTTATGTATTTGGAATGTATTACTGTAAACAACAACCAAATTACCTTTATTAATCTTACAATAACTTTTACTTCTTTTACCTGTACCGTGCTAGCCACCTCTCCATAGGCTTTTTTATGTAAACTTTTTTGTAATCAATTTAATTTTACCAATTTCAAGAACAATATTAATTTTATATGTTGTATTATGTGTTGTGTTTATTATATGTTGTAACAAGCATACACTATGTTTCTTTTAATTTTTTATTGAATGATGTCTATTTGATAACTGTATTTTTTTTTCTTAATTTTAATTATTTATTTACAACTTTATACACCTATGTACATCAGCGAAGTTAATACCCTAGGCACTCTCTCCAGTCAACACTTGGGGATGTAGAAATCTAGTATTAATAATACCTGCAAAGATACAGTAAATTTCAAATAATAAAGTGACCAGTCCGCACCTTTGCCACTATACCAAAAAAGCCTACTACTAATAATTTTTAATACAGGTTATTCCATACATACAACATTGCGACCTTCACCTGGCTAAAATATAACCGTTAGATAAACACTACCTATAAGAATTTCCATACGAAAATGCGTGTCTTGTATCGGCCCGCTATAAAAATTGTTCGGCCGAAATCATAAAACGATCTGCCCCGTCGATGAATCGAGGATGTTAACCCACATCTCGTGAAACGGCCACCACTCCATCCGGGAAGACGATCTTTCCCCGAGACGTGACCGAGGAGCTCAATAAAATCTTTCCAAAACACGATGGCTGGTATCCTATGTTGTAAAAATTTTTGGACGTGACAAACTCGTTTCAACTTGTCACAGCGTGATCACATGAAACGGGACGGTTCATATCGGAACTCATATTCACTATTTCAGTTAATTGCTATTTTGACCCTTTTTTGTCCGATTAATGGTAGAGTTGGAGGGTTTTGTCAGTCTATCGTATCGCCAAAACTACTCAATCAATTTTAATGAATGAGGCGTCAATAGATACGTAATAATAACCCGGGTGACATAAGTTATATAATTAATTAAATTTTATTAAAAGTTTTACATAGTCTAGTTATAATTTTGAAACTTTTTATTGTTTACTTATACTTTAAGTAGTAATAAATACATTTAAAAAGTTAAACAATTACTTGTGTATGTTAAAATATAGATATATTTATCACTGACAAATTAATTATATAAAATTAACTAACTAAAAGGAGATAAAACTGAGCTGGGTTTTAAGGGAGGCTTACATATGACATAAAACCCGCACGTAGGCGTCTCCAAGAAATGTAACTTAAAACCGTGAACAAGACGCGTCAGCGCTGTCATAACCCTGATAAAAGGCTTCTAGTTATATTAAGTAAGCGCTGAAATATCCCAAAAAAAAAGAGCAGTGATGCGATAAGTTCCGAAGGAAATCACCATTTATAAATTTAAATGAAAAGTCACGCTCTTTTAATCGGTAAAAAATGTATACAATAAGTTTTAATGAGAAATTTTCTGTCTTGATTTCTTTTCGGTACAACTAAGATGAAGCCAAAAGGTAGGGCATAGCTTCGGCAGTCAATGGATAGCATAAAGACCTAAACTATTGAACCTATAGGCTCAGGCTATATCAATTTTCTGAACAGTTTTACGTAGTCGGGTTATAGTTTTTAAACTCTTTCTTGTTACCTAATTTACACAAGTTTGCAACATTAACCGTCAACCTCCACGCCCTAACGACTCTCTCTCTACACCTCTACACCAATCTTAACTCCCCTAACTCACCTACTTACCTAACTTCCTCCGTCCAGCTTCTGTGTGACAATCATGATAGAAATCTTCGCTCTAAAAATAACCTCCTACTATCATGCCCTTCTTACACTTCTGCGTGTGTCCATTCTTCCTTCCTCATCCAATCTGTCCTTCTGTGGAATGCTCTTCCCAAGGAAATCAGAATGGCACCAAGCCATAATTCGTTCAAGATCAAGGTACGTGCTCTCCTTGCCCAAAATACAGCAGATTCTTAACAAATTTGATACTGTATATATTGTGGGATGTATATGTATGATTATGTATGTATAATGTATATGTAGATATATATGTGTGTGTATATGTTTATGTATATATTTTTGTGTAATTGCGCAGATATATTATATTTCATTGTTTTCTTCTGATTTATTACTCAATTTTAGGCAATTTCTGAATTACGTTCAAAGTCCTAACGAAAGTGTTGTGCACCATCTCACTCATTTCTGCACCACCCAAGGGTAGACTGGTAGAAAATGCCTTTGGCATTAAGTCCGTCATTGTACATTTTGTGCATAAAATTAAATTAATAAATAAAAAAATAATTTTAGATCAAAATGCAATAACATGAGTCAAGTGAAACGAAAGCTATTTCAATAATTATTAGTTTATTATAAATAATTAATGTCTCCTATGACGTCCACAATATATTTTTAAGAAAACTTATAACACGAGCTGAGCTAAGAACAAAAATTTATACGAAATTTTGGTTCGTAATAATTGTGGAGCTACGCACGAAGGAGCCTTAGTTCGAAGAGACATTCCGATGGCGGATAACAATAAAACTAAATCATCGGGAAGTTATCTATCTCTGTAGACGACGGGCCCGGAAAGCGAACATGTGCACCAAAATGTATTACACAGGATAAGATGTTAAATGGTGCAGCGACGATGACTCCTACCGTCTCTAATTTTGTTTTAGCTTTCGTTGAAATGTTTGTTTAAACTGACTTTTTCAAATTGTAATAGGTTTTAACGTGTGCTATGTCATCTATTGCTATGCTATGCCGGTTTCATCGCTTGGTGATAAAGTCTCCGGTAGACTAATGTCAATTTATCTGTCAAATAACTTAAGATTTCAGTTTCACAAGTCTTAGATAGACTCATATATTCTGTCAGATATAGCTACATATATTTATAAACAACTTTTATCTGATAAAATTACAGACAGTTATCTACTATAAATATGTATATGACATAATTTTAAGTTTCTATCGAGGCTGTTCATGAGTTAAAAGAAGACAACAAGGGAGAAGAGGCGTTAGCGATTGTGTAAAGAGAATCGACTAAGGGGGCCGATTTAAGAAAAAAGGAGCGAATGAGTCTCCTTTAATCTCCTTTATTTATTGTAAAGCAACAACACCAACAATAAAAGAAGCTAAAAACGGGCCAGCTCAACAGGAGAAACACAACTTTACTTTTTCCATTGCCTTTCTCCGAGTCGGTAAAGTTACCGGACCCCAAACTCTGCCGTCTTTTGTTTCTGGGGGAGAAGTGGAAGAGATATCCATGGGCGGCGGTAGTCACTTTCTATCAGGTGACCCGTCTTCTCATTTCGCACCGTGTACCATAAAGAAAAGAATCTTTCATGATTTGGTTGCACAAAATTTTATAAATCTAGTATACTTTTTTTAGACGGCAACCCACGCAGTTGATATGTTCTAATAAGATAATTAGGTAACTATATTTATTATTAATAAAGAGCAAAGAGTATATTAGCAAAAACATCTTCTTATTAATAAAAAAATATATCTGAAAATATTAATTGGATAATAAAGCATAGATAGCTATTTCTTAGATTTCTTAGACAAATATTCTATTAATCATATTTACATTACAAACACCATTCGTAATATACAACTAATTTCATAATAACCGATATTTTTTTGTAATAAGATGACATGTAAGGTTAATTATGAGTAACAAAAAAAGCGGCCAAGTGCGAGTCGGACTCGCCCATGAAGGGTTCCGCAGCAGCAAGTAACATTTTTTTTATATTTGTTTTGTTTGAATCAAAGGTAAATTGCAGTTTACGATTTATGACGTATTAAAAAAAAAACTACTTACTAGATTTCGTTCAAACCAATTTTAAGTGGAAGTTTGCATGATAATGTACATCATATATTTTTTTTAGATTTATCATGCTCTTATTTTAGAAGTTACAGGGGGGGGGACACACATTTTACCACTTTGGAAGTGTCTCTCGCGCAATCTATTCAGTTTAGAAAAAAATTATATTAGAAACCTCAATATCATTTTGGAAGACCTATCCATAGATACCCCACACGAATAGGTTTGATGAAAAAAAAAAATTGAGTTTCAGTTCTACGTATGGGGACCCCAAAATTTGTTTTTTTCTTATTTTTGTGTGAAAATCTTAATGCGGTTCACAGAATACATCTACTTACCAAGTTTCAACATTATAGGTCTTTTAGTTTCGGAAAAAAGTGGCTGTGACATACGGACGGACAGACGGACAGACAGACAGACAGATAGACATGACGAATCTATAAGGGTTCCTTCCTTTGGCACGGAACCCTTTGATGATAAACGGCTATATATTTTCATCATATTAGGTATTTACCTATGAAATTGCCTTTCGTCAGTACTGGTCATTTAAAATAAAAAAAAGTTTGTAATGGCTCTGTATTCTAAATTCAAATTAAATTTGTTTTAAAACCATGACATTCTATTTACAAACTCAGTCTTTTGTTTTTTGATTAGCGTTATATTTTCATTACATTTGAACATTTTTCATCATAATGGATACTTTAAAAATTCGTGTAATTATGGAATATGAGTTTCGTCGTGGCACCAACGCGACACAAACGGCACGTAACATCAAAAACGTTTACGGAGAGAAATGTACAAACGATCGCACAACCCGTTATTGGTTTTCCCGGTTCCGTTCTGGAAATTTTGACTTGAAAAATGAAGCTTGTGGTCGTCCGGAGACTTTGGTTAACAACAATGAATTAAAGGCGATTGTGGAAGCTGACGAAACTCAATCTACAGCTGAGCTAGCAGCAGCTTTTAATGTAAGCATCAAAACAATATTGATCCATTTGCGACAAATTGGCAAGGTAAAAAAGCTTGATAGATGGGTGCCCCACGACCTTAACGATCGCCAGGGCAACGTACGCGTCGAGACCTGCCTTGCGCTGCTCAACAGTCAAAGAAATGAAGGAATTTTGAAACGTGCGACGAAAAATGGATTCTGTTCGACAATCGGAAGTGCTCAGCAAGTTGGTTAGACCCTGGTTCAGCACCAAAGCAATGCCCTAAACCAAAAATGACCCCTAAAATGGTGATGGTCACTGTTTGGTGGTCTAGTGCGGGTGTGATTCACCACAGCTTTTTACAAAACGCATGAGCATTAATGCAGATGCGTACTGTGAAGAACTGGAGAGAATGATGGAGAAGGTTGCACATCTGTAACCAGCTTTGGTCAATCGGTCGTACCCCAACCCCATACTGCGCAACAGATAAGTCTCCAAGCTGCAAGAGCTGGGGTTGGAAGCTCTCCCTCATCCGCCATACTCACCAGACCTTGCACCTACCGATTATTACTTTTTCCAAAATTTAGACAACTTTTTAGTGGGTAAAAAATTCAATTCCCGAGAGGCAGTACAAAATGCCTTTGAAGATGCATACAAAACGGCAATTTCATAGGTGAAGACCTATTAATTACATAGTACACACACACACACATATTATTTCTGACGATTAGAAAGTAACACAATTGAAAGGTTATTTTTTTAAACTTAATAAACACACATGAACGGACTTGACTTAATTGTAATAATTAGGTTATTAGATACCTTTGGATGTCCGCTTTGAAGGCCTATGTCCAGGCTGTGGACTATTTAAGTCTGTTGTTGTTAAAACCTTTGAATTAGGCAACCGTCGCTGTCGTGGTCATAGTCGAACTTAATTCTGTACCCTGATGTGGCATACCAAAATTATTATACATATAGAATGTATCTACTATTACATAGATATAACCTTTGCTTTGGCGAAAAGTTATATATTTATCTTATTCGTAGTGATTTATCTTTCTACAAAAGTAAATGGAGAGTCTAACGAAACAATTACATTGTCCAGCAACAGTAAATAAAAATTGAATTTACAGAGCTATTAATTTTCACTTAATTACACAACTGTGCATATATGTATATTTCTTCATTCAATTTGCAATTATTTTTGGTTTCCTTTTTTCTGTTTTGATAAGACGCCTCCTTCTCTTGCTAGGATAATATTCTGAGTCGCGGATGTCTTAACGTAGTACATCTGACCACAAAACCTCATCTAGCTTCAAGCTAAGCAGAGCTTGTCTCCGGGACTCGGGAATCGAACCCGAGACCTCATGCACAGCAGTCGCGTACCTACCACTGGGCCAACGAGGCAGTCTTAAATAACAGAAATACATGAAATGGACACAAAGAACACTTAGACTCGGAACAATTTATGCATCATACAGAGTACTGAATATGAGAATCTAGATAAATATATTTATAGAGAAATAACATTCACCGCAGCAGAAAGCGGCGAGATGATTATTATCTATACGTGCAGTCGTTTTATTTTTTACCTAAGTTGATCCCGACCTTGAGTATGATTTTATTCATTCCTTTGCTAAGTTTGAGATTCCAAATCCAATATTGGCTAATATTACAAAAGTATTTTATTAAACTTCATTTAAGAGTTTACATCCCTGATTCAGTTTCACAACTTTATGTAAATTAAGTTTTGAAACACGTTTTGGTTGTAATTATATTGTTTTTCAGTCTTATGAGTCGTCAATGATCGATTGTTTAGCTACACAGCTAATTCTTTAGGGTGGTAATGGCAAATTTATGTTGAACGATAAAAATATCAAAATGTCGCGTGTATGATATTTTGAAAGGTCGACATTTTGCAAATTACTGATCCCATTAATTTTCCATTAGGGATAATTGGGGAGGGATTTGAGATACATTTATTTATGGTACCTACACATTTTTTCGGGTGTATTGGTACAGTGGTAAGGAATGTCGTAGGTTCTAAAAAATAAATTATGTGTGACAAACATGCTCGTTTTTTCTGCATTTGGGTGTTATTTATACACAACTAGCTGACCCGGCGAACTTCGTACCACCATATTTACATATCTGTCTCAGCTTCCCGTCCTGGACAAAAAAAAAGACTTTTCCCGTTATCTTTGAATTTTTCTTGTACACAAACCTTGTCCTAATAATAACGAATACATAAAAAAAAATATTTAATTTGGTGCAGCCGATCGGAAGTTATGCGCGTACATACATTTCGGCGATTCGTTTATATATATATAGATATGTTTTTAAAACTATATAATTAATAACTTTTACCTGCGACTACGCTAGCGTTTATTTCGGCTATCGCGGTTTATAGTAGTTTGTATCCTTCCTAAAAAATCAAAGTATCTTAACCCTCGTAATAAATTTCATTAAAATCTGTTCAGTGGTATAGTCATGAAATTATAACAAATAAACGAACAAACTCACATTTACATTTAAAGTAAGTTCTAATTAGAATTTATGTTACGTAAGCAGTGTGGTTACCACGGTGGTTACCATATAACAGAGTCTTCCTTAGTTATGATTGACGTGTGTATTATCTGACCTAAATTTTATTTTTTGTTTTATAATAATTTATTGATATCAATTGATTTCAGAAAGGAGAAAATTACGTTAACTAATTTAGCAATAAGAAAACGTTGACCTGAGCATATTAACCAATATTTTCGATAATCGCACATATTAGTACGACCTGCAAGACGACCCCAATATAATTCTTGCTTATCACATTACAACTCAATAACGCTATTAATGATCTGTGAGATCCCCTTACAGGATGACAAGGCAACGCGGTCATGATAAAAATATCCAAAGTTACTGTTATAAGTTACGGAACATTATAAATTATTGTTTGTTATGCATGACGCATATGAAGAAGTTTAGTTTCTTTGAATTGCGATAATTTATGTTAAATTTACTTATTTTAAAAATCCCACGTCATGACACCAACGGCTTCTAATAGTCTACTGCTCGTTCAGTCTTTCCTTGGAAAAATAAGAAAAGCAAAAGAAAATTTATCTTTATATTACATAGGTAGGTTCTTAAAATTTATGTTACTTGAACAGTATGACTAAAAAGATAAAATGGTCTTGGGCTCAGCATATGAATGAAAATGAAAATAATGATTTTTCTTACTATACCACGCTGCTCAGACGGATAAGTAATAGGTATGGTTTGTATATAGAACCCGTACAATTCAAATCAGACTGCACACAATCTTACATACCTATTTCTTTTTCTCAATGCGCAAATATCCTATTAATATCCTATTACTAGTTGTTGCCCACGTCTCCGCTCGCGTGTATGTCGATTATCGCGGCAAATAGTGGCCTATTAATTTGTGTGCCTATAATATTAGTAGCATAAACGCGAAAGTTTGTAAGTATGGATGGATGGATGTTTGTTACTCTTTCACGCAAAAACTACTGAACGGATTTGAATGAAACTTTACAGTAATATAGCTTATACATCAGAATAACACATAGGCTAATATTTGCAGCGATAACCGACAAACACGCGGGCGGAGCCGCGGGCAACAGCTAGTTGTGGATAAATTGCACCCAGTCTAATCAATCTACCTATCTGCCTGCATCTTCTGTCTAATTCAAAACAAATATTCTGATTATATTGAATTCTGATAGTAGCACATAATCGACACTTATTACAGTAACTTGAAATTAAAATACTTCAACATGAAACGATTTTGGAGCAAACAGTATTGCAAATTAAAAAAAAACTGTTATTGAGTTTTATTTGCACAGAATACAGAAAAATACCTTTATTCTTTTTCTATTCCATTATAAATTACAATAGGACATTAACCATAAAATATACAAGTATACTAGCTGATCCGGCGAACTTCGTACCGCCATATTTATGACCCACGTAACATCGTTTACGTTTTTGTGAATCTAAACCATTCCCAGATCCCCTTGAACACACACAAAAAATTTCATCAAAATCGGTCCAGTCGTTTTTGTGAATCTAAACCATTCCCAGATCCCCTTGAACACACACAAAAAATTTCATCAAAATTGGTCCAGTCGTTTAGGAGGAGTTCAGTCACATACACACGCACACAAGAAATATATATATTAAGATATTATCCGAGAAAGTAGGTAACGTTTTTTACACGTTAAATAAAGAATTAGATTGTTACTTCGAAGCGACCGGCGGATATAAATGAGTTGGTCAGGTTTAATTATTGCCGAAATTAATAGTTAGCAGATAACAGTGCTAGTTACGTTTTCTTTCTTCCATAAATAACGCTAGGGGTTGGCTCTCGTCGATAACTTAATTCAATCTTTGCTCCCCTCGTCATTCCCGTACAATATGCTTTGAGGAAGAATTGCAAGGTGATGAGACGAGACTTTTCCCTTCCACGTATATATAAAGTTGTCATTTCTTACATGAATTATTTCAGAACAATTTATCATCTTGTTTTTTTCTGTTCCTTATTTTGGGTGGATGGTTTTGTTTTGTTTCATCTCACGTATATACAAAGGAACTTACTTCCCTACCTACTGTATATGGAGGTAGTAATTTGACGCCTCTTGTTATTAATCTCATAAATCGATAAGCGACATAAGATTTTAGGTAGAGTTTACTTTACTTAGGCCCAATTTCACCGGTTATAGATAAGTTTCGGGTTACATATCTGACAGAAATTTTCGCGAATATTCCATATAAGTTGTGTTAAATCATCTGTCAGATAAACCACCCGGAACTTATCTGTAACCGGTGAAACAGGGCCTTAAACGTTTAATATCTGAGTCTGTGGCAAATAATTTACTTTAGCCGTTATTGTCTTAATTCTCTTTACTGGCACACTTTGCAAATGCTACTAGTCTTAAGCAAGTAATCTACATCCGATTAATCATCGCCAATTCGCATGTAGAAAGCCAAAAGCGAAACATACAAAATAAGTTTTATTAAAACTAGCGTACGATTGGAAAAGCCACATGTCAGCGGGCAGACAAAAATAAAAGAGTTTGTTCCACTGCCGATATGAAATATAAAGCCAACTGCGTTCGGACTTGCCGCTCTTGACTCTTAGTCATATTTGAGCCACGTTTAACTGCGAAACTTTGAAAGTATAATATTTTCTCCAATATTTAATTTTGGATTCTGCCATTGTGTTATTAAATATCATACAACTTTAGCCCATTCCCTATTCAGTTGTTTAAGTTCTCTGTAGATTTAAAAAATGTTATGGTATTGGGAACGTGCACGACAGTAGCGCCATCTCTCCAGTAGCGCAACTTTCGGGGCTTTTGTCTAATAGTGAATGACTAGTTCCTATTATTTTATTTAAATCTAGCTGAACCGGCAAACGTTGTTTTGCCATAAAAAAGAAAAAAAATGGGGTATAAAAATAGATGTTGGTCGATTCTTAGACCTACCCGATATGCACACAAAATTTCATAAAAATTGGTCCCGCTGTTTCAGAGGAGTATGGTAACTAACATTGTGACACGAGAATTTTATATATAAGATAAACTAAATAAATAATATATAGAAAGATAATAAATAGTATTTTTAGAGGCATTTGCAATGTTTTTCTTTTATAGAACGCGGGCGAGCAGACGTATCGACTGATGGTAAGCGATTACCGCCGCCTATGGACACCTGCAACACCAGAGGCGTCACAAGTGCGTTGCCGGCCTTTGTAGGAATGAGGGGGGAGATAGGGGGAGGGGGGTTGGGTTTGTTTTATAGGGTGTTAAGGTCATCGATGTTTTCCGAATCATGTTGGCTCGTATTAAATAATATTGCCATTAGTTCTTCTACATTCCTTACATGTTCTACTGAAACCGATTTATTTCCTTTCAGCATAATTTGCCGCTGGAAACTTATTTTGTGTTTTATACTCTCAAAACCAGTTTTTATAATAACAGGAAACCGGTGTAAAATAGTGCTTGCGCCGTGTTTCACCGAGTGAGTGAGGTTACCAGAGCTTAAATACCTTCCTTACCGAGACTTGCGCCACCGAGGCAGTATGAATGTATAACCAGATTACGTTCAAACTTATCATAAAATTTCTATAGCCTATGTCACCGGGGCCATTATTACGAATCTATTGACCATTTAAATAGTATCAGTACTTTAGGCGCTGCGGTGCTTATTGGAACATACATACATCACATAGACTGCCGAAACTATTACCCATCCTATTGACTTTACCGTAGTCTTGTAAAAACTTTTTATAAAAAAAAAACCGACTTCCAAAAATATGCAATGAAAACTATCTGCCAAAAAACACTAAAAAGCGTAAAATAAACTGGTTTTTCATAAATTGCCTATACCTAATTCTTTATTCATTTAAATAGTAGTATTATAATGTGTGCTAGGTACCTAGAATCTCTTCAAAGTCGGTGCCAAGCGACTATGGCTTTGACTTTTGTAATTGTTCGTTTGTACCTATTCTTTTTGGCTTAGCACCGATATCAAACAGATTTTGAGGTATAGGCAATTTATGAAAAACCAGTTTATTTTACGCTTTTTAGTGTTTTTTGGCAGAGAGTTTTCATTGCATGGTTTTGGAAGTCGTTTTTTTTTTAATTAAAAGTTTTTATTTTTCAGTTTTTAGTGCAAACAATTGTAGGTAAGTAGTAAGTTGAAATATTTGATCAAATTTCATCATCGTCATCAAGAATACAAATTAAGGTCTATACGTACGTTTAATATTAAAATCATCCTCTAATCCATAATTCTTGGAGCGTTTAACCTGCTATCATCAGGTCACCTAAATAACTTGAAAGTATACGACTGAAGGTCTTTAGATACATATGAAATTGAAATAATTATCCTACAACTCCTAACCGTTGAGGAGTTGTACCTTCCACTTTCTATCATCAGCTTACCTAAACAATTTGAAAGAATACGACTAAAGGTAACATACATACATATGATATTTAAAGATTTATCCTCCAACTCCTAACCGTTAAGGAGTTCTACCTTACACCATCAGCTCATCATCATAAAATGATGACTACCAGACGCAAATACTGGTGTAACTTCAGAAAATATACGAAAAACATAATATGTGCCTAGAAAAAATGAGGGTTATCCTCGATTTCCCTGGGATTCCATCATCAGATCCTAATATGGTGGCAACGGGACCACCTCGGGAGCATACCCTTTCGAATACAAAAAAAAATAAAAATCGGTCTACAATTGACGGAGTAATCCGTGAACATACATAAAAAAAATACATACAGTGGAACATAGAACCTCCTCCTTTTTGGAAGTCGGTTAAAAAATGAAGTAATGCCGCTCCATCATTGTAATCTCAATACTATAAAATTCTACAATAACGCATTAGTAATCAGACGTACAACATAGCGTAAATTATACACCAACTGTTTACTTCCCTAAGAAATAGCAATTAAATTACAACACAACATTTTATTCCTTTTGTTGCGACTTATTGTTGCGGATGTCTTATATGTTAGGCAGCCTACGAAACTGTTATATGGATCCAGTCACAGGTTCTGATTAAAACTAAAGATATTCTAGATAGCAATTATTATTTCTAGTTTTTTCAATATTATTGATTTTGTTGTTTAAAAAAAACAAATACTCTTTTTAAGGTAAATTCAGACCGTTTTCAATAACTATTATAAAAAGTGTTAAATCTGTAAATAGGTTATTGAAATCAGCCGTTTCGAATAAGGAACGTTATTTTGATAAACACATACTAATAACTATAAATTCTCAAAATTAAAAAAAACTCCGACATACTAACCTGAGTTCCCTTTAAAAAGTAAAAAACACGTTATGCGCTTTCATTTGAGACCCCACTCGATGATATTTTTGCAGACATTCAGTTATTCTTCCCTACTTTCACCCCCATAACTTTAAACGACTCAACCGATTTTCATGAAACATGTCTAAGAACACTCGCGTTTCATACAAAAAAAAACTAAATTGAAATCGCTTCATCCGTTCGTGAGCTACGGTGCCACAGACAGACAGACAAAGAGACAGACAGACACGTCAAACTTATAACACCCCTCTTTTTGCATCGGGGGTTAATAAGAATAGAAACTAGATGAAAAGAAATAACAAAAGTGATACACTAAAAATACCAAAAAAAAAAAAGAAGAACCGAATTCACACCTACGATTTTCGATTAAATTGTCAATATCAGTATCTATATAAAAATTCAATGAAAACGTTTCATCCATATCGCCTGTCGCACGATCAGTAATTAACGAGATGACTGGCTGATATCAAAAACACGAGTCACAGTATTGTCCCGTCCCCTTTGACCCTGAGTTAAACGATGACCACCAAAACATGTCGCTGATGACATCAGAACAAAATTGAATGAAAATACTGCACCGTTAATTACACACGTTTAAAATTTGAAAAGGGAAAAGTGCGAATGAAACTTCACAACTTTTATTTCTCTATCTCCCTAATATCGTTGGAATGGATCTATTTAATTTGAAATAATTTTTTTATTTGATAGAAACCACTACTACTACATGGTCCACAAAAATAATCAATTTCTTCATTTCAATATCATAATGCATAACTTGGCAATGGTCTGCACTGTGCACAAAATTTAAATTGAAATATTCTGTAATGTAATTCATATTCCATAACTCATAAGAATCCTAAGGGATGATTTTTGATAGAGCGGATATAACAAAAGACGATAATTTATTATAGAAAATGCAAAATGAAAGATTTTTTGTGTCAGATAGATTAGTTCCAAACCAGATCCAGACTTGAGGTCTTTTAGGTTTCAGCTTCCCCTTGGGTTGAACGTAGCATTTATTATTCCCAAGTTTAAATTGTTGAAATGTGAAAAGAATAAGAGACCTTCATGTTGATCATTAAAAAGACGCAGGTGAATAGGTACATATGAATGTACAATTGAGTCATTTATGGCTAAAAATGTTAATTATTACGTCTGAATGATAACGTAGAAAAGTAGTCCACAGTACTCCGTAGTATTTTATATGGTTAGAAATTTGTAAAGTAAAGAAAAAGGCACGACAAACATATTTAAAACAACACAATTTAGCGTGGGATCTTCTGAAATCAAATGGCCGTGTCGGGAAGCCTCACATTTCTTATTCAATTTGAGAGCGAAGGCGGTACGTTCGGAGCAACTACACTAGGCCGAAACAAGTCTGGGTGTAATCCCTCAAATCCAAATTAGATTTTCTTTCACTGCCTCTCACTATTGACAGGTTTCCGGCATCAGATCTCGCTCCGAGTCGCGCTGTCTCGGCGCGTCGCACGGCTTAACTTTCATCCAAGCAATACCTCCATAAGACTCTCGCTAATTGGAAAAAAGTAACGGACGACAGTCTACAAATTAAGTCGATAGTGTCGGATTGGCTTGATTGTTTTTATCAGCTTCGGAATTATTTGTGGCAGAAAAGAAAGCTGTGTTACATCTGTTTACTGTAGCGCTAGTGAACGAATAGAAAATATTTTGCTTTTTAGAACCACCCTCTTTTGATGTACTTGGATTAACTTACAACATTTTTCATTAATTCAAGTTATAGTTAATCCATAGTACCTACACATTACGGCTTTCTATTTAAAACTCATATAGAAAATACTTAATCAATAGATGAGACTATGTCTTAAAATAAACCGCTATTCTCACTGTTAGGTAAAAAGTCTTTGCAAACTTGAAGTAAATCTTTAAAAGCCAGAACTTTAACATATAATTTATTATATCAAAATCAGAAGCGTGTAAGTCACAAACAAACGTTACAAATCCCTTACATTATAAATTCAAGTATTAAGTACACTTCAAACATTACTAACAAGTAGAAATACTAACATAAAATTAAATTTATACGGGTATTTAATAGCCTATAAATTTTGACTGAACAAATTTTAGCAGGCACACGAAACGTAACAGGGTGCCCGTTACAAGACGAAACAATAAAATGGAACAGGCGATGGTAATGAATAGGCCGTACAAATATTGGGCCAGATTTAACAGGGTGTAAGTCGATAGTGCTACAGGCAATGTCGCGTGCTGAGGGCTCGTGAGGAGGAAAGCACGCACAAGCCGATATAGACATCACTAACAATACTAAACACTTGTATAGAAGTAAATATTTAATGAAATTAATACACGCGCATACGTCTTATTCTTTCCTAGGTTCAGTGTTCTACGTACAATGTTCGCCCTACTTTTTAACTAACGTAACATAAGACGCTTTGTAACGAATTAAGTTTAAAATTTGTTTGAAACACGAGATCATATTAAGGTTTTTATTCACGTGAATTTTAAAGCGTACTTACTATGGAGACAGAAAGTAAACATAATTATATTTAATTACCAAACAAGTCATTTAGAAACATAGAATATTTATCACGCTGTTTAGGTAAATTTAAAATAAGTCAATACATCGTTTACTTAAATAATTATACACATACGTTTTTCTTTAATTTTGTGGTACCTCAATTGATTTTAGACTAATTCTCAGAGACAAAACTTTTGTATAATTTCAAGATATTATTTTAATTTTTTTGAAAATATTATGAAACAATATTTAAAAAATATCATAGAGATATAACCTATTAAAATAACTGGATTGAAAGCTATGATAAAAGTAATGATATTTACCTCCAGACAACGTAATTTCTAAAGATGTTTTTATAAAAGTGTTAAATTCTAAATACTACATGTATCCACAATAGAATACACCTTTCGAGAAATAATTTTCGTAAATAAATTTTCCTTTTTACGATCCGATATAACAAGCTCGTTCACGAAAAGTAAGGGTCGCCTGCCATGCATCCCTCAAAGAATTAAATTGAATATGAAAGGAAATTACACCAGCTCATATCAACACCCGTCTCTTGTTCCAATCGAATTTCCCTCTGAAAACAATGCTGAAACGGAAATTAAACCGATGTATGAAAACAGGCGAGATCTTAAAATGGACGATTTATGTATCGAATTTGTTGATTTTTAACCAACCTCTAATGTTTAGAATGAAATATACGAGTATACACCCCGAAAACGTTCATCACCCTTTTTTTCATAACACCTTTATCTAAAAGCGTCACTTGTTCATATAAAGTTAAGTGCATGAAGCTAACTTAGCAAGTAAACTAGTTAGGTAGCTATTTCTTTATATATTAACAGTGTATAAATCGTAAAAGTACTTTTTAATACATATTTATAAAAGCCCGCAAAGTGACTCTATTCTGTCTGATGAAAAAATGGTTGTCTGTAAAATCGGTTTACGGACGATAGTTTAACGTGACAACGTCATAACAAAACATTGATGAAATGATAAGAGATAGATGCGATACAACGACGTACAATGAGCGTAACGGGACAAAGAGTCATCCTTTTTCGTGCATGCAGCTGGCGTTCAGCGTTCATCAATTTGTTAGACGTTGTCACGTCAAAAACATGATCAGAATCAAAGAGTAGTAGTCCTATTGCGAATGCAGAAAATGCAACAATGCAGCATGACACGATTTGTTTTGACATTTGACTTTTTATTCGGTTTGATATTTACCTGCTCTTCTGCTTCCAAATAAACTATATTTTTATAGTTTTCCTTTATATTTATTCTAATACTAAATACTTTATACATAGCCCATCTGTTTTCAATATTAGATTCAAGTGTAGAGGAACCTGTAAACAACTCTGACATCATTGAGGTTAAAATCACCCGTTGGGTACGTACACAAGCCATAACCTGCTGTGCCTTACGTTTTATTCTTTAATATTTGTAACTAGCAGGAGGTTGCTGTCAAATCCCAACATAAAGGTAATATGAGTTACTACTTTGTCGTTTTCAAAATGAAATAAAATATATGAAAATGCTATACTAGTGAGGCTGCCATATGCCTTACAATGGTAAAATAAATTGAATGTGGATTTGTTTTAGTTTAATTATCGTTACTATTGAAACAATGAGACCGTTACCGTACCTTCTAAACGCTTAAGAGGAAAGAGGTTCGAGGACGCCTGAATGCGTCTTGTAAACACATTGGTCTTATTAGTCATACTACGGTATTGGTATGTGAAATCGATTCACCACAATTTTCTTATGTACACATCCTATGTGTCTTTAACCGACTTCCAAAAAGGAGGTGGTTATCTATTCGACTGTTTTTTTTATTTTTTTATTTGTTACCTCATAAGTTTCGACTGGGTGAACCGATTTTGATGATTCTTTTTTATTTGAAAGCAGGTGCTTTCCGTGTGGTCCCGTTTCAATTTGGTCCAGATTAAAGTAGGTTTTTTTTTTGTTAAAATGTATGATTATTTATTATGTTTTTATAATTAGCTGCTAAAATGACTCTACTCAGCTTTATGGAAAGCATGAGCAAAATTGAAGAGCGCAACTTAGGATTGTGACGTCACCAGGTGCCATATTTTTGTGAGATAAACTGCAACAACAATGAAAATAGTACTT
Source organism: Diaphora mendica (assembly GCA_949125395.1). NCBI lineage: Eukaryota > Metazoa > Arthropoda > Insecta > Lepidoptera > Erebidae > Diaphora > Diaphora mendica. The sequence goes on along the minus strand of OX421310.1, from coordinate 32,334,757 downwards.
GAGCTAGCCCTTCAGGTGAACTATAGCTCATTAAATTAAAACTTTTTGATGATTTTGTATATTTATAATAAACATAATAAATTGAAATTACTTAATCACTTATCAAAAGTGTATTTACTTAGTTAGTATATGAAGTGTGTTAGTCTAGAAAAGAAACTCTTTTTAAAACTGTTCTGATTACATCTATGTTCAAATATTGTTTTTGAAAAGTAATTACCCTAATTAACTTTCAAAAGAACATTGAAACTGGAATAAAATGTATGCCAAGCTGTAGAATTTTGTGAATCAACATAAAATCTAGTTTTAATGTAATTTGTGTACGTTATCCTTTATAGTACTTAATTAAATTATTAAATTGGTATTCAATATTGAAGATTTATCAAACGTAATTAAAAAGCTAAAATAACACGAGTCAGAAACACTATTTAGGATAATGTACATATTATTAATTAACATACAGACAGTTCAATGTCTGCACTGACTAAACGTGTTATTGACATTAGATTAATTAATTAAGCTCAGTTAGAAACAGAAATAATATATGCTTAAGAACAAAAAAATATTCAGATAGTAATATGTATTTTATTTGTAAAGGATCGAGTGTTGTTGTGGAGCTAAGTGATTGTAAGTGGAGTAGAGGTCTGGCGCCTTGCCGGAAGTCGTTCCCACGTGACGGACGCCGGAAGTGACGCCGGATCGCGTTCCTTCGTTATGTCGTCTTACCATCACTCGCTGGAGCCTTTTATCCTTCCTTGTATTCAATAGACATTCACGTACCTGTACGGGTATTATCGCCATCTGATTTGTATCGGTGTTGTGAGTTTGTGCACATTACCATCAAGATTATATTGAGGCAAAGCTACGTAATACAATTTTGTATACGAATTGGAGAGATAAGTATTACATCATCGTGTCTATTAATTTTATTGAAACGTAAAATAAATTTGAGTAAATTTAATACTTGTTTCTTTATAATATCTGGATAGTAGCTGATCCAGCAAACGTTGTTTTGCCATAAAAAATTGGTTTAAAAAATAGATGTTAGTCGATTCTCAGACCTACCCGATATGCACACCAAATTTCATAAAAATCGGTCCAGCCGTTTCAAAGGTAACTAACATTGTGACACAAGAATTATATATATAAGATAAAAAAATGAATCGCCGAAATGTATGTACGCGCATAACTTCCGATCAGCTGCATTAAATTAAATAATTCTTTTTTTTATTTGTTTGTTAATGTTAGGACAAGATTTGTGTAAAAGAAAAATTAAAAAATAACAGTTAAAGTCTATTTATAATTCAACGGGAAGCTGAGACGATATGTAAAAATGGCGTGCCGGTACGAAGTTCGCCGGGTCAGCTAGTGTAATATATAAAACAAGAGTAATGTAAACTCATAAAAGATTTAAAAATGAAAAGAAAAACATTGATGAGTCTTTTTAATGGTTTTTACTAACCTTTGTTTCTTATACGGATCAGATAGAAGTGACAGCAAATCTATAAATCTAAAAAAACTTTAAGTGCAAGTTTAGCCAACGATAGCAGGATTATAAAGATAATTGTTAGTATTGGTAGGAAAGTGGTAGTTATATATTTATCTTCTAAATCTTGTAGGTCTACGCTTTTAATAAGTTTCGTAAAAAGCAAGTGCAGAAATCATATTAGATAATAGAGGCCTAGAAACGTCTGTTCGAGGGTTGAAGAGAAATAGTTGGCACTGACAAAATGTTGAGTAATACGGGCTTAAGTGCGTCGTTGTTTTTGTAATGCTATTCTTATGACTTGCCCTAACGATTATTCCCCCCATTGTGATCACCACGGCACTGCCAAGACCCCGCAGAGAAAGAGCTAAACTTACAAAAGTTTCCGACTTGTTCAAATGGCCGGCTTTTGTTAGAGAGCGACTTATTGTTTAGGACAGATTGCTTGGGATCAGCAGTGTGCTCAATGTCTACGTTTCGCTTGAACAAAATAGTTTTTTTTTTATTAAGTTCGTTTTATTTTTGGAGCATTCGTTTTTTGAAATTTATTTACGATAATGTTACTTAAATATAAGGATAAGTAGTTAAGCTATTGTATGGCTTAGGTTTTCATACAATTTTTGCAGTACATTTACCCTAAAAATGCTATTGTGATTTATTTTTGTTCTATAATGACCTGAAATACTAAAGTAGTTTATATTTATGTTTTGACTAAAACCCTATTGACAGTTTATTTAAGTGTGCTGTTGCCGAAATGTTTTGTATAACGTAAGTCTATGAGCTTCCATTTAATTACTATCCAAGTTCATTAGGTATACAATTATGTAATTTATTAAGCTATATATTTATTTTAAAGATAACTACCGCCTTAAAATTTAACCCAAGTCGCAAGCAACTTTACAGACATACATGTAACGGATATAAAGAACTCACACACCTATACTCAGAACAGCAGTTAGTGGAACTCACAAAGACTAAATTGGTTTATTGAACGGATTAGGTTTGATGTCAAAACATTTAATATTAATATAATTTCTTTAACATATTTTTTTCAGCTTTGGCAAAACTTCCCACTGTGATGAAAGGCGTCGCGAAGTCGCCGCATCGCCGTCACGGGCCGGTTACTAACAAACCGACGAAGAACATCCCGTCGCTATTTAAATCTCTTAGGTACTCTTCACAATAGGCCCTCTCTTTCATAATGTCGTTTATATTGTTTTCTTTTTTATTTTTAATTCAGAAACAAAGAAAAAATGAAATGTTGTTCTATTTAAAACATATTGCTCTCATTTTATCTTTATCAAGGTGGGTCGTTTGTTTTATTATGTCGTCGTATTTTTGTTTCGTATTTATGACTATAAATATGTTTATTATTCTATCTAATAGAGGTTATTTGTGTCCTTCTACCCCTATTTAGCTTCAGTCACGAATGTTATAAGTTTACTATTTTGTGTATCTTCATACTTTGTGTTTTTTGTTTAATAAGTCGAAAAAAAAATTTTTTTTTTTTGTTTTTTTTTTTTGTTTTTTTTTTGTTTTTTTTTTGATCAGGAGTCCTCAATTTTCAGTCTTTAGTCTCCAGTCTTAAGTCCTCAGGAGGATTCTTAACTACATTGTTAAAAGAAATCTGGCGGTTGATGAAGGAAAAATCTTATTTTTATTTCAATAATTTTTAATTTATGCTTGTAACCATGTAAAAGAGTGTTGGAAATCAGAACATATTTATGTCATTAAAATTCTATGATTTGAATTAATGTCTTATGTTTAATAACTTAAAATAATATTATTTTTTTATTTTACCTAACCAATAATCCTATACAAAAGGTTGACATCACCGACACCAAAATGTTTAAATTTAAATATTCACCGACACATATGAAATAGGTACCATCTACACCTATCAACAATATTTATTTTTTTGCTTACAAAGAAAAATGTATTATCTTATATAACTTTGAAACATGTAGCAATATATTTAGTAATAACGAAATAATATGTTTTGCGAAATAGAATTCATATTTCATAAGCACTCATACACATATGATATTACGGGGAGTGGTGCTTTTCTTTTACTTTCTACTGAAGATAAAGGGTAGCCGATAAGGGGGAGTTAACTTGCTCCGTGTCAACCTCTTCCACATTCATTCCCCGACATTTGCGTCACATAATATTTCACGGCGGGCGCGACTAAATTTTATATGCATGAAGACAACTCGATTTTATTCGGACATATGGAAGCAGTTTATTTCAAAAATGCTGCTTGCATTTACATGACTATAAATAAATACCACCTAACCTTAATAACCTAAAGTTATATTTATAAGAAATGTTTTGTTTCCAAGCTAATAGTTTAGCTTGAATCGGGTTAATTGCCGGGGAATTAACTCTTATAAAAACAACGTTTCATATTTCGCAATCGGGTTATTGAACTATAGAGTAGTCTACACACCAAACAATTTGTTTTAATAGATAACCAAGGATATTCTTCACTACAGGCAAGGAAATATAACCTTAACCCCTATAAATAACAAGAAAAATAAAATAAAACTATGACTGACTATGTACGAACTTATGATAATATTTATATAGCTTATGTCACCTGGCCCGTTATTACAAATATATTGATACCTTATTCATTAAAATCGGGCCAGTAGTTTAGGTGTTATGGTGAACATACAAGCATCCAAACTGCCAAAACAATTACCCTTCCATTTGGCTTTGCCGTAGTCGGGTATATATATGTTAATTTTAGTATCTAGTCGGCTTTACTAATATACTCGTATATTTCAGACAGATACCATTTGTATATTGTGAAATTACGTACACTTCAAAAACATATAATACATAATATTATTATGTGTACAGCATGTATGTTAACAGGCCGTATTAGACATTATAAATTAATAATCTCTTAGTACACTAACATCCATTACGATGTATTTATGTAGTATAATCAGGATCTTAATGTGAAGACACCCGTGAAGATCTCACGGGTATCACAGGCATCACTAAAGTGCTCTGTAATAGCTACTTGGGTCTCTGTCACAAGACTACTTATAGCAGACGGTCGAGCTTTTGCGGACTGACATTGGCATTATGACCAACTCCAACTCGGGCCTACTTCTATTAGAGCAATGACTTGTCGCCACGATAGAAAAATAAAATATTACTAAAAGTAGAAACTAACCTCTTTCTTCAACAGTTAAAACGAAAATTTAAGACCTCTTATTCTTCTTCTCCGCCGTTTATTTTCAACAGAACTTCTAACATCTAGCAGATCATCATCATCATCAAGAACCCAAAACTACTGAGACCGAAACTACAAGAACTCTTACTGCTGGGCTCGGGTCTCCTCTCAGGAGAGGGTTAAGGCCATACGTCCCCACGCTGGTCGAGTGCGGGTTGAAGACTGGCAAGACGACGTTGTGGCTACGTAATCTTGCCGTTGGATGTATTTTTAGCTGCCCAAAGGCCTCCAATAAGCTTTACGACTGTTATCCTACGATAACAACCGGGAACGACTGCTTAACGTGACCTCCGAATCACGGAGACGCTCATGGTGTCATGTCACCAGCGGTCACCCATCCAGGTACTGACCGCGCCGTCATTGCTTACTCTCGGTAATTGTTTCTAATCACTGAGTGCAACTGGGCTATGAGCACCTCAACATCTAGCAAATACATAATTGAAAACCAAACTAACAGTGAATGAGAGTTACGTTACCACTTTTGTAATGTGCATCATAAGACTATAACACAACTTAGTTATTTATGCTTAGAGTCCATCCATTATAATGTTATGCCTTTAAAAGCATTTAACATTTTATAGTAGCACCAACTTTGAGATGCCATCACTAGGACACTAAAGTGAGTGTACTAACAATATTAGTAATTCAATAGTTCGTTCCAACATCTGTAAGTGTTATGATGCCTATAAAAAGCTCATTTGGGCCCGGTTTAATGATCACATCGCCGACTCGTTGTGGGGCACCGAGTTGTGCTTCTGTATTTATTAAGAACCTAAAATTAAATATCATATTTTACCTTAATGCCCTAATTCAGTGCACGCTTCTTGTAACAAAAACATTCTTCTAAATCCGGCAAGATTGTATTAACATAACCGCTTTGTTAAATGGAGTCAAGATAATTTGTGGACGAAGTTCGGCCTGTAATACCTCGCAAATTGCCGGATAAGACTGTGTGAGACAACTGTTAGTTTTAATTAAACTGCTGGTTTCGCTCGCGGGGAGCCCTCGGAATGAGAAAATTATTCTAATCTTATAAGCCTGTCGGTAGCCCAGAACTCGGCTTGGAATTAATATCATGTGGGTCGGCCCGTACGCACGACGCACGCTCTCTGCGTGAAACGTAGCACATTCACGATACCACTTTATAGGTGTGTTTCGAACCTGAAAACCTACCGAAAAGCGTACCGCTTAAGACGATTTGTGGGGAACGTCTGTTCAATTTAATGAAAAGTATAATGCCACGATGAAATCACAGGAATGAGATAATCTGCAGTATCAATTTGAGGGGAAATCTTTCGGGGTGTCTTGGGAGACGTATTTCATTAGATGGCGCGCCCGGTAGCGGATGAGCACCTGTGCGCCGTTGGCAGACAGACTCCCAATGCGGAGGTCACGTATTAAAAAGTTTTGAAATAAAATTAATTCAAACTTATAATTCGATGTTCAAAAATTTATCGCCAGTTTTATTTTAGTTTGGTATTAACTTTCTTTTATTTCTTTTTGTTCGCATATTGGAACCGTAATGACATCAATATCTTTCAGATAGGAGATTCTTTCAGGAGAATTCAAAAAAATCCGGAGTTTACAAATTAGTATGCAATGATTGCACCGGGGTCTATGTGGGTCAGACAGGCCGTAGTTTCGAAATTAGGTACAGGGAACATGTTGCCGCTCACAGGAATGGCCATCCAGATAAATCACATTTCGCAAAACATTTAATCGACACCGGCCACTCCTTGAGCGGCAACAATACCTATAACATTCTGCATGTTTGCGATAAGGGTTTCCGGATGAGTGTGTTGGAACAGTTAGAAATATCAAAATATAACAATAATAATGCATATACACTGTTGAATGACCAAACAAACTTAATTCCATCACCACTTCTAAGTATGATTGCGGGTAGTTCGGCACAGATGTCGTTGTGACATTGTATCGATCGTGATTATACCGTCATCGAAACGGTATATAAAGGGCCGACAGCGGTGCGCTGCGCGCATTCGAGCTCAAACGCTCGACGAGTCAACATCTCCTGAGGATGCCCCGTGGAGGGGCGAAACACGTGTCGAGTATAGGTTTGGTTGCATGGCATGCTAATTATTTCTCACTTGTTTTGTATGTGTACATATGCATGACGGTGGGATTTGTGCCCTGCTTTCAGACCTGGATATTTGTCTCGCGGAATTAAAGCTAAATATATTTCATAGCATTTAATAATCAATATCTTTTTAAATATTAGTTTTCATTTTTAGGTAGCATCGAAAAGTAATCGTATAAATTTTTGGACATGGATTGATTCGCGCCTTCACACTCGTAGGTTCGAACCGGCAACCGATCCGACGCCCAAGCCAAAGGATAGGTACTGCTCGCTGTGACAAATTTAATTAAATTATCTGGCAGTTTTGAATAAACACAAAAAAGCACATGCAAATATTGCGAAAGTTTCGAATTCACGATATTAATAGATATTGTAAATAACAATAATACTATCATTGTAGGAAAAGTAACAACAACAAATTTTAATAAAAAGAAAATGATAGTAATAACTAAACTTACATTGGCCGATTATTAGTTTTATCAAATGTTATACCAAACACGAAAGTCTCGCAACATTTCATTCCCCCATATGTATATCCACATTATTTCAATTTATTATTTTTTTATTAGCAAGTAAAAAACATTTGCAAATATGCCTCTATCTTAAACTAGATTTAAGATATTTCAGGCATATTTTGGAATAGTTAAGCAGATGCTTAATTGAGCAACAACATAGTCTGAGATTGAAAAACTTCATGATTAACGGCCGTTTTCAATAAACTTACTCTAAAAATTGGAGATAGCCTATTTTTTATTTATTTTCAATATCATTGATTCTTTCGTTAATTCTTTCATTGAAATGCAGAATACTTGTTTTTTATTCAAAAACTCTTTTTAGGTTATTGGAAACGGCCGTAATTCAACTTCTTTCCTAAGTCTTGGAAAGGTGAGTGACGCATCTAGGTTTTCACTAGCTAAACTGTTGTAATCACATCGATGGATAACTTTTACACCAAAATGCACTTCCGTCTGCACTAACAGTAGATAAGTACTCGGAGGGTGATTGTCTTCCCACCACGCTATGCAGAATTATTGCTAGCGTAGTTTAGTGAGTTGGACCGCTTGTCAAACTTTGGTAATTTAACTTCAAAACAGGTTCCCGTTGGTGTACCAGGGCCGAACATTCGTTGAACCGCATTCAGGAAGTAGCCAGCTTTATTACAATAACATCAAAGATGATACAACTCATGATATATCATACACTTTGAGGATAGTTCGATTTAAAACTATGATTTTATAATATATAATCACTTTCTTTTTGTGATATTATAATTTTGTACCTTTGTGCCAAATGCACCTGAATCTTTACACAGTACTTACATGACAAAAAAAAATAAAAAAAAATGACTCTGTTTATTCTTGCTCAACTTTGGAACTTGTAGACCCATTATCACGGGACTTTCACATTCAGATAACTAATGATATAAGAGGTAACTTGGGCTTCTTTTGTTTTGTATGCAGGTATGAAGTATTTGTATTAAATTTTACATTCGAAATAAATTGTATTCTAAGTTACCAATGTGTTATACTGCATGTGCTCATTTTTTATACATATCTGATACGAGCCTACAATACCTGAACTATATTTAAGAGTGATTCAATAACCTCTACCTCTATAACGTTATTTCTTCAGAAACTTTCACTAAAACATTTTCTAAGAATAAAGTTCCTCGAAAAAAGGAACATTTTCTATTTGTATTACATAAACTATCCCGTATTGTATAAGATTTGTCTCAACTTCAGGCCATTGTTTTGTGGGGCCATATGACTGGGTTGCCAAACTTTTTCACGGTAGAATAGAAAGGGCTTTTGTTGCCGTTTTGGGTGCAGGGTAAAGCTACACGGGTGAACCCTTTGTCATAAACCACCGACTGTAAATTGATAATGGCTTGCGTATTTGTTATCCATGACATTGGTCGTATCATACAATGTTTATTTATAAATCTTTATACAACCAGCTTAATATTTATGTATACTTAAATGAACAAAACATTACCTTTTCAAGGTAGTAGTAGTAGAGCCACACTAATTTCAGCACGACCGGCTGGCTCGACCGGGACGGTACTACCCTCTAACAGAAGACCAACCTAAAATGATAACCTACGTGCTGTCGTGTTTCGTTGGTGAGTGCTAGACCGGAGGTCCAGTGATGCAGAAACATCTCAATAGGCCGCCATAGTGTGGGTCACCATGCTGCATTGTTACATTGTCTGCATTTGCAATAAGTATAGTGACCATCACTCTTGGATTCTGCTCATGCTTTTCATCAGAAAGAGTAGTCACTTTGACAAGCTCATATATATATAAAAAACCTGAATATCTGCAAAAAAACTTCAAAACATTATTCCAATAATATAACCAGCAAAATCAACTCAGAAATATTCTAAGAGTACTTTATGCAAACATTTTCAGAATCTACCATTTTACCATTAACTATAAATATTCTATGATATGATTTGACCATTTAGAATCAAGACTTAAAAACGATCTACACTGATACTACACTCTATTGAAAACTGGAGTAAGCTAGTTGAAGCAAAATGTTGAATTAAGTTTAGCTCAAGGAACTGCTCATAGGAACTTGCAATAGCTTACCATGAATTGAGGCAAATATTTTTTCTATCTAGACAAATAAATAAAATTGAAGTGTCTGTTTGTAATTTCCAATTAACAGCTATTGAGTAAATTCATATGTAAGTATATAAGACTGATGGGGTATTCTTTCTAACCGTTGGACGTTTCCACTTACTGGCAGCCATGTCTGCCCCACTCTATCTATAATAACTCTATGTACTGAACGGAGGGGAGTAGCCATAGCGTCTTTTTCCGATACAAAACAGTCTATAATTTTTTACGGGGGGAATCTTCACACATACACATTTCAGACTCACACGTAACAATTAAAACGAAACATTTTGAATTTCACGCACACATAAATAAAATCTGTGTCATCTATGGGCCTACGCATTACACTCTAGTGTAATGCGTAGGCCCATTTGGGCTTATACTTTGGCAGAGAAGAACGCCTGCGTATGGCTAATGGCTACTCCCTACCGTGTTGCTGTATGGTTAGATACAAGCGGTAGACTTTTTTGGTAAACAATCCTCATCCAGTTAATAGCTTATGCGCTTTTATACTTATTTATTAACAAAAATCTTGCGTAAATATAATAGTGTAAGGTAGGTATTGTACCTAATGCGTAATAAACTTCACCAATATTGTATACTCAGAGGAATATCAATTCTCATGAATACAAAATCCGCAGTTACCTGTCGCTTTTAAATCATATGAAACAATTTGTTGAAACAAAGACGTGGTCGCATAAATTTATTTTACGCAGCTCTGCAGCGTTCGCATACAGACTAATTAGAACATAAATCTGTCTTACTACAAATCCCCACTTTTTACGCTGGAATTTTGTGTCCTATATGAAATTCTAGTTATAATACAGTTAGTAATGTTCCACATCCAGATTTCACTGCAATTTTATTCATGACTACCACTTACACAAGTCGCCGTTTACATTTTATTCTATACTCAACAAATTCTGGTGCTGTTCTCATTACAAAAGAGTTTAAACACGAATGTTGTACTAAAACGAAATTTTCTGTTAGTGCAGAGCATGTGTGGCGACTTCCACATACAGCGCAACAGAAATATACTACAGCGCCATCTACCAAAGTTACACTGAACTTCGGAGTAACAAAGGAAACTAAGAAAGTTCTCGCGCCGATAATCATATATACAACACCCCAACACCAACCGTTGGGCAGTTGGCCCGCCAGGCATGATCACCTCGCCTGGTCGGAGGATCCTCCCTTTGTGTTGGAGGGATATTACACCCATCCCTCCACAGTGGTGACCCCGGGGTGATTGTAAGCAGCCTTTGATGCAGCATCAGCACGCCACCATCATGTTCACTCCCACAGCAAGTCTCACAGCCAGCCAGCAACCTCGGCCTCAACAGAAATACACCACACGCAGGAAGCAACCTCTCCAGCCTGGTTACCCCTACGGCCTCAGCAGCGTCTAGGCACAGCACACTGCACCTACGGTCCATGTAAGCAGAGCATATCTCTCCCGTCTACGCAGCAGCCAGCCACTACGCAGCAACCGCCCCGACTCACTGGGGACCTCACCGCAGCATCGCGCACCGCACGCCATCGCGACTCACTGGGATCAGCGGACTACAGTCCCGACTCACTGGGACTAGCGGCATTCAGTTCCGACTCACTGGAACTTGCGGCACTCAGTTCTGACTCACTGGAACTACTCACTCCTGGCACTGGCAAGCTCCACAATAGAGCACAGACTGCTGACTCAACATATATCAACCTCCGGTCTTGGAGGGGAGTGGTGTGGCGACTTCCACATACAGCGCAACAGAAATATATTACAGCGCCATCTACCTAAGTTACACTGAACTACGGAGTAACGAAGGAAACTAAGAAACTACCAATCCTGAATCGCGCTGTGAAAGTTCTCGCGCCGATAATCATATATACAACACCCCAACACCAACCGTTGGGCAGTTGGGCCGCCAGGCATGATCACCTCGCCTGGTCGGAGGATCCTCCCTTTGTGTTGGAGGGATATTACACCCGTCCCTCCACTGTAACTAGCATTTCAGGCCATTTATACAGACATAACTCGAAGGTAATGAGAGAAGCGAAACAATTTTCGGGAAATAGTAGTATTAGTAGTAACTTGTAAGACAAGTAGGTACGTAGGAGTCATAAGTTACCAATACGTTATATTGAATGAATTACTATTCAGTACCAAACAATCGTACCTTGCAGTACCTGACTTGTAGTTAATTTTGTTTCGCAGAACGCAGTATATAATGTACGATTAGTTACAATGTTCTCCTAGCCGATAACGGCCACGGCGGCCAGTCTCAACGGAGACCAGCCAACTACGCAGGAGATATTATAGTGCACAAGTGTGTGCGCAAACACAGGTGTTCCCTCTCTCTCTCAGAATCCGATGGGACGGTTAACCGACACGACCGGGGAGAGATTGTATATTATAAGAATTTAATCATTGTTGGATATCATCCTACTACAACAAACTACATGTTAGGTACTGTATACCTAAATCTTTATTAGGAAGGACTATGAGAGGTCCAGCAATAAACTACTGCCATACAATGTATGTATATGATATAAAATTACTGCCATACAATTATACAACTTTTGTATTCTATTAGTTTTTTGTTAGGTATGTACCTACTTTATTAGACATAACAGCCCAAGCTACAGCATGAAACTCCGAAAGCATACGTTGAAAGTTCATGAACCTGTGTTTTTCATCAAGCTAAAACGTTGCAAGTGATAAGTATAATTTGTCAATAGGTAAGCTGAACATTTTAATGCGATGTTATGTTTTATATTCAAGGCACATGTACACGGGCGTGCGTTATTGCAGCGGGGTGGGATTTATGACCGAGCTCATTTTAAAAATAAAGCTATTCCTTCTAAAATATTGTCATATCTGCTTTAAATTTTTTACTTTATTCGCCCCACAGGCAACATTATAACATTTTGACCGTGTAATATGAGTGAACATGTAAATTTTTGATATTAATATTACTGTCCCCTTTGGCTTAAATGGGTAATTTATTATTCATTACCTTATTTTGAATATTCTATTTTATTACATTGATCCGATATTGTTGAAAGATTTGTATGACTTGTTTATTTGGTTAGTTGGTTTAGTTATTTGGTTAGGTTTGCCTATAACCGTCAACGGAACGACAATGTCTCTTTTATCATGGAATCTTCATTTTTTGTTAATAAATACCTAAGACAAACATGTTTTGGTCCACAAAGTTTTTGAGCAATCATGCGTGTGTGTATACAGTGTAGAAATATAAAAAAATGGAGAATTACACCATTTACGATTCTTTCTGAGTGGTAGATAAATCTTAAATAAACTTGGCAACAGGAAACAATCATTATATTTATGGACATTAGAAATAAGCATCCATATTGGAGTTCAATTTAATTCAATTAATATGAAAAATTTAAGTATAATAAGCTAGTATAATAAATTCGTCCGATCAATCGAATATTTATACTGAAATATTGTTATATCATTTATATTAAAAGTAAATGAAAGTTAAACAGTTGAAAATAGTAGTTTACGTTTACAAAGAAGGTATTTAATTATATCAGAATCTACTTTAGCAAATAGGTACACTACAAAGAGCAAGACAGGCCGACATTATTGTTGAGTTTCAACTTCTTACGCCCATTTAAGTTTTCCTCAATGAATTTTTATCAACAAAAATATTCTTAAACAGAAAAAAGCAAGAATTTCTTAGAAAATCTAGTTTTACTTAGACATCTAATACGCCTGTAGACAACACGATGTTCAATTAAAACTAAGTAGCTTAGTAAACATGGCCCCAAATTTTTAATTTAGATAGAGCCCATGGGCCACTAATCTTTTTAAATTAGATACGAATTTTCATTAACTTTCGATCTGAGGTTCTTTCGGGTACTTAAACAAATTGAACGCGTACTTGTAAAATTTATATTCCAATAAGGAGTAAATTGGAACACTTATTTTATGATTTACGTGTGAATTTTTTCCTTGATCAAGGATTAAGGTTCGACGTATATGTACATTTCTTAAGGTAGTAGAAGAAATTTTGTTCAAATTTGAATCTTCCAAGTGGGGCGTGGTACCGTATACTGTACCGCGTAAGCGTAAGCGATAATTTTCTTGGAGAATCTGGTAATGGTTGATCTAAAGAGATGGATATTCTTTTGCTGAAAGACATGGTAATTTGTAAGGTTAACTTTTCCTTGCTTGCTTGAATTTGAAAGGTTTTACATTAATGACATTATCATAATATCTTAGTCTCTAATAATTCGAATAAAATTTGATATTTTATAATATTCATTTGAAAATCTGTCGAATAGACAAACACTATTGTTTAGCAAAAAGAGCTATTGTGCATTTAGTGTGTTTGCTTGACATTATTCGTACTAAGGATACATTTTCGACTTATGTTGGCAATTTAAATTTATAGATATAATTTTGTGAGAGTTTTACAACTAAAGATATTTTAGTATTGCTATCACAAATAAAGTTCCTGATATTTCCTCAAAACAGAAACTTTTTGCTGGTACAGTCAGTAATTAACACAAAATCTTTTTTTCTTCATGCATGGGCCTGCCAAAATGGCTCTACCACCATACACGCTCTGGCCACCATACACATTGCGAATGCAGACAATGCAACAATGCAGCATGGCGACCCACACTATGGCAGCCTAGTGATGCTTCTGCATCATTGCCTTTACTACTACGTATCGATAGATTAATTATATATGGTATAATTGAATTAGCAGATAAATGTATTGAATAGAATGACAGCCTACTAGTTATTATTTAAAAGTAAGATAAAAGAGAAGCACGTTCTGTCGTAAAACGTCTAATGTTTTAATTCCTGTGTACTTATTTTGTTTATTACTCTTCTCCCCATAAAGGCTGTACAGGTGTCAGTGTTCTCACGAAGCAATTAACGTCCGACCAAGTTGAAGGGTTGCTCTTGAACCTTAAAAAGGAGGCAAAGAAAAACAGTTATGTGTTGTTAGTCATTATTTTGTTGTTCCAAAGATGTTTTTCCCCTGTAATACGAAGATGCTGAAACATCATTACAACTTACTTGTACCTCTAAATACTGTTTTACGTCTTAGCTTTTTTATTGTACAACATATTATGTTTTCTAACTAACTAAACTAACATCAAAATTGAACATTTAAGGTTAATACGGGTAAGATCTAAAAAAAATCCACTGTCATTTAAGGAAAATGTGTGCATAAAGTTTCTTATTGAGTTATAAGGCACTCGATTGAGGGACAGAAAATTACCGAAACTTGAAGTTAGGCATCACAGCGATTAGTGCGGTACAGATAGGCGTTCAGTGCGACTGGCTCGTTAAAAATTAATCGAAGAAATAGTGTGACTTCACAGAGAAGATGGCAACGGTGTATCAACTGTTCAATGGAAAGTCTTCACGCCTAAGCTGAAAGTTCAGTTTAAAGATCTCTATTTTCTCATTAAGACAATATCGTCACTTACATGAGAATTTTTTTTTTGTAAAAAAAGTAGGTACATATTTTTAAATATTATTTCCGAAAAGTGTTTTTTATGGTATTAAAAATATTAATTCAATTTTAGTTTTGTATATCGATATGAGAGTTGTAGTAAAGGTAGTCATTTACCATTCGAAAATATTCGTATTTTTTTATAAAAAGACAACTCCCGCATTAGGAATAAATATCCTGTGTAGCGGGGGACTTTACAGACATATATGAAATGTACACAATTAACACCCAAACTCAGAACAACAATATGTGGATCACACAAAGTGTTGTCCCGTGTAGGATTTAAACCCTACAAGGGACAACAATTTGTGCGTTGCCGGCAGAACAACACGACTGTTTACGGGGCATGGTGGGTTCTCCGAATACTTGACAAGATTCAAGTGTAAGGAGAACCCATCCTGCATATGTGACCCGGACGTAGCAGAAACTATTCCTCACATAGTTACTGAATGCCCAGTACATGACAGGCAAAGATACGACACCGAACAAAAAATTGACAAGAAAATTACAATAACAAATTTAAGTGCTATTATTAAAATTGAAAACAGAAATATATTTTTGGATTATTGTACAGATATTATAAAACTAGTTAATAAGAGAAATAAAACAAACTAAACTATGATACCATAATAATGTGATATTATTAATGTTTATCATAAGGTGTAACATAGCATAAATAATTAGATAAGTAAACTGTATAATATTATAATTTAAAACATCTAGATTTAATTGTAACATGTAAAATTTTGAATAGTAAGTAAGGATTTATAAATGTAAATAAATACTGTGTTATACTCACTACCCCCTGAAAGAAAATAAATAAAGAACAAAGTATCAGAGTATCAGGCATCCCACCTGAAAAGTACGCAAGGTTGTATGCAAGAAAGAAATAGTATGAAGCAAAAAAAAAAAAAAACACTAGGCCAATCGTGCAGTCCAAAATTAAATCTATAAAGTAGAGCCACGCTGATTTCAGCACGAATGGGCCGGCTCAACCGGCACGGCGGTACTACTCTCGCACAGAAGATCAACGTAAGGTGGCAGCATTCGTGCTGTCGTGTTTCGTTGGTGAGTGCGAGACCGGAGGCCCAATGATGCAGAAGCATCACTAGGCCGCCATAGTGTGGGTCATCGTGCTGCGTTGTTGCATTGTCTGCATTCGCAATGAGTATAAACACCACCACTCTTAGATTCTGCTTATGCTTTCCATCAGGCAGAGTAACTCTACTCTGCCTGGATTTCTGGCAGGGCCATACATAAAAAAAATGGTAAACAAATTTGTTCACGTTACGAGCATACAAACATAGAAATAGGAAACGCAGACGAGATTGCGCGGCTCAACTAGTACATTATATAATTAATCATAAATAACCATACTTGTTAAAATATTTATATTTCACTGATAGGCAGCTGATAATATAAGGAGTAACTTAGACTAGCTTTGCTCCGCGGCGTTACCCGCGGTTGTTGTTGTAACGCGGGTATCACCGCGGGGCTCAGCTAGTATGGAATAAAAATGTATTGAGTTTGATAGTCCGCTCCGAGCTTGAACGAGGTTATATGAATATATCGCACTAACAGCAAGCAGTTATAGAACTCTTTATAATTTTATATGCAACATTACTTCTGAGATAAAATCCGACTTGACCTCCAATGATAACAAGAGAAGGTATTTCTTTACTTTTTTTTATTCGACAAAAAGTCATTTTATTTACAAATACTATTGCACATTATAGTCTAGTCGACAAGTTGAAAATGGTACAAAATAGAGATACTGCTCTTAAAATTATGTGCGATGGCTCATTGGATCTGGAATGACGCCTAGAAAAATGTGCCAAAAGCGTGTATTAGCTCATAAAAAAATGCAAAAGTTATAAACAATTAAAGATGAATAAATGGCATTTCGTTTTTTGCCAATATTTCATAAACTATTATTATTTAAGAAATTTCAAAAAAAGATTCTGAAAGAGGAGGAAATTTCCAATAAAAACTCCTAACTCGCGGAACTAAGCCGTGGGAGAGCCACGCTTCGGCATGAATGGGCCGGCTCGACCGGAGTGATACCACGGCCTCACAGAAAACCGGTGTGAAGTAGTGCTTGCGCTGTGTTTCACCGAGTGAGTGAGGATACCGGAGGCCCATACCCCAATCCCCTACCCCTACCTCCCCCCCCCCCCATCCCCAAAAGGCCGGCAACGCACTTGTGACGCTTCTGGTGTTGCATGTGTCCATGGGCGGCGGTAATCGCTTACCATCAGGCGATACGTCTGCTCGTTTGCCCGCCTATTCCATAAAAAAAAAAAAAAAAAAAAACTATCTATCTATCATTATTTATAATTTTAATTTAACGCTGAAAATATTTATATTTATAATATAGACATTTTTAGGTTGCGCGCGCGGCGTCAAAAGCGGGTACGGCACATTAATTAGTTTATTTAAGGTATTGAATAAATTTGCAATTGCATTGCCATTTTGCAAATTTTATGTGCTAATACACGCTTTTGGCACATTTTTCTAGGCGTCATTCTGGATCCAATGAGCCATCGCACATAATTTTAAGAGCAGTATCTCTATTTTGTACCATTTTCAACTTGTTGACTAGACTAATATGGCGTAGGTAGTAGTTTAAGCAGTCAACTCGTAGCTTAGATTGTATATTCATGCAAAATTATGGGTTTCCAGCTGCCGCTTCTGCTGTGATATGGCTACGAAACCATATAAACTGGGAAAATACTGAAAATAAAACATGACTATACCGTAATAATTTCCTAACACTTAACAATTAATCTAGTAGAATATAATGGCAATGATAAATCATAAATTGATATTTATAATTTGTGTTCAATATTTCTTACTCGTATAAGACAAGCAAAGAGCTTTAATGTAATTATACAGTTGTATACACACCTCTTTGCTTAGCGTAATAAAGTGCATCAGAATGCTCTATGAATGAAAACTTATTGATGTCATCAGAGAGACCTGTTTTCTTAGATTTTTTTAAAATTAACTGTCATTTCTATCTCAATCAATTGACATGGAAGTGTAAAAGTTTTAAAATGATTTAAACCATATTTCCACATCACGTTGCATGATTTCATTTCCACAAAACCAAATTGAGTGAATAATATCATGAGGTTTATTGCAAGAGTCCGGCTGTGCCTATTACGAGCAACTGGTGAAATAGGCAGTGGAGCTGGTAGAGGTGGTGGTGGTGGAGGTAGTATTCGTGACGCTGGAGGTGCCTTTGGTAAAATGGAAGCTGGTCGGGAAGAAGCTTACTTTTACAAACTTCAAAAGGCTCAAATAGAACACATAAAGAAGCATTTGGACGACGAAATCGACCATCATCGCGAATCTATCAAAAGGCACGAAGACGCTATTAAGCGCCACTTTAAGAAAATTAAGGAAATGGAACATCATCCACATAAACCTGATGAACGCTGAAGAGGTATTTAAAGAAATATAAATGTACGTTGTTGATAGACGCTTCGTCAACCAATAGCTAAATATAAAGTTTAAATTACTTGAAATGCATCTTCTGCTCTCCAGGGCTAGGATTAAATATAGCTAACTATCTTCACCTCCCCTTTCAATATTCTGTTTGTAGTTTTAGTTACCCTGATATTCCGAACCTCGTAACATTTATAAATTTTATAATGGAAGAGGAAATTAAAAAAAACAACCGAACTATTCTTGTTTATTTAACTTTACTAATTTTTCATTTTACTCGATTTCATGCAACAAAATTTGTCATAAAAACAATCGTTCTCTCTAATTTTTGAAGTTGTAATGCTGAGATGATGTAAAAGAGTAAAATAAATGAATGTTAAATAAGAAATAATGTGAAAAGATGTCTAAATAATAATTTTTAATATCCATTATTCAAGACATGCATTTTATATAATTCATAGCAAAGTTCGTTAGCGGCAGGTAAGAGAGTGTTCGAGTCTTTGCAGCTAATGTTGTCTTAATTTATTCTGAAATGGAACACGATCCGACCCGGCCTTGCCTTAACAAGATACATTAAGAAAATTAACGTTCGACTCAGTTCTCTCTTTTGACACGAAATTCCTTGATTGGCCTGCTTACGTAACAGAAATTTGATTATCGTGTGTGCCATAAAAATGAGAGCTGCGACACTTTCATTCAAAATCGATAGAACATTATTTTTAATCAACATGTTTAAAATTATTTTTTTACTTTGTCCGAAATAGGTAATATTAAAAGTTGTTCAATACCTATATCAAGTTTAATGAGTTGAGATTGAAATGCCCCACGACTTTAGTGTTGAGATGGATTAAGAATACAGAGTGTCACCACCCCTATTTATCGTAGGGGTGTCGTACGTAAGATGCAATGATGGATGAAACAATGCAATGAAGTATGTGATTCGCCCTCTCCTGAGAGGAGACCCGAGCCCAGTAGTGGAACATTATGGGTTGCTGATGATGATGATGATATGCACTACATACTATAACAACGAAATACAAAAATAAATCTTTTTTGAATTTAACACCGGTTTCCTATGAGGCTATGGGCTCTCTATATGAATAGGCCCGTACAAATAGGCCTGCGAGTACCCGGAGTAGCCTTACAATACGAATGGGTCCAACCGGCCCATTCGTATTGAAGTACCTATGGCTCTTTCACGGTAACCTTACTCTATTCAAAGATTTTTTTCCCAACTATAAGACTAAAATTATCTTAAATACAATGGAATACTTTATTACGGCAGATGGTAAAAGTCTAAGTTAAGAAATACTAATTATAAAATCGGCGATACGTCAAAGATTACTGAGTGTAACGAAACGGCTTGAATCCCAATGGGCTATCGTTTAAACTAAGTGCCTATAATTCGCAGGAGTTTACCCTCTGCCGCCGTAGGGAATCGCGCTCCAACGCTTTGTAATATTTCTTACATATAAAGGTACGTTGTATTCCTACATTTATTGAAATATTAACAGCACGAAGTACCTAGACAACATATTAAACAATATGTTGTCTGATATGAAGTCTACGCAATGTCTCGCAAGAATTTCGTTCAGCTAAGGTTTCTTTGGTGATTTCTCTTTGATTCATACAAGAGCACAGGACCCGAAGAATTTTTAGTATCTTACCAAACTTTTTATTAAAACTGCTTGAAGGTAATTTTCGATTACTTTACCAACAGTTGGAAAACTGAAAAAACCTTGATACAACCAAAAATTTCAATAATAGATTCAACAACAGCGTTATATTAACGCACTCGTAATAATGTTGCCTTATTCAGGGATCAGCAAGTTTTAGCGTTATGCATGTCGATGGATGTAAATGCGCTTATCTCTTATGGACGAGGTATGTGTTAACAGGGATGTCGAGTGTTTATCGGTCGGGCAGTGCGACAGGGGTCATTTGTACACCCTGCTGCTATAGCGGGGTGGTGAATGCCGGCTAGCCGGTTTTATTGGCGTCACTAATGAGTTGCTAATTCAATTTCACGGACGCAAGGCTGGGTGACGCGTCGGGCAACTGCCGCGTTGCCGTACCAAACCGACGGATAACGCTTTAGTCTCAAATGTTGTTTCGAGTCCTATTTTCCAATGTGTTAAATGTTAAAATTTATGTTTGTTTTAAAACAAAATAATAAGAGTTTCTTTAATTTTTCTAACAATTTAGACTTCTTATTTAAAACATCATAATAATATTTTATTTTTATTATATTTTAGTTGAATTGAACTTTATTCATGATGTTTGTTATAATATTTTGGTTTCACAAAGAAAAATAGTTATTTGTTATACACTAGCACTGAACGCGATAGACGAATGCGTATAACGAAGATAACGACATACGGAACAAGCTAAAATTCAAAATTTAAAAAACCCCCTACTCAAGCACTTAATCGAGTAATCATACGCCAATTATATTTTTGCAGACATTCTGTTATTCTTCCCCACTTTTACCTCCATAACCTTTAAACGACTCAACCGATTTTCATGAAACACGTCTAATAACACTCGCACGTAACTCACCTTTCATACAAAAAGAAACTAAATTGAAATCGCTTCATCCGTTCGCGAGCTACGGTGCCACAGACAGACAGACATATAAAACTTCTAACACCCCTCTTTTTGCGTCGGGGGTTAAAAACACTGACATAGCACGTTTCAGTGTTACCAGTAGTGTGAAATAATAACCACCGTTATTCCCTTTGTGAATTCGATAGAACAATAAAGTTTTACGTTATCATGTATTTAAATTCATAGTTATTTGTTATACAAGAGTGCAAAGTTGCTTTTTAACCGCGTGCTAAATTTTGATGACCGAGCAAGCGAAAAATTAGAATCCTGAGCGTCAGCGAGGGAATCAAAAGAGCACGAGGTGAAAAATCTTTGCACTCGAGTGCAACACGTAACTTTTCATTCCACTAGGAAACAACTAAATGCAAATAAGCATTAACAATCACAAGATACTTTTATTTCAGTTTAGGTATTAATATTTATTAGGTACTACATTATAATAGGTAAGTATTACAGATTTATTTTTAAATTATTTCAAAAATACTTAGGTACTCGCTCAACCCCGCGGTGTTACCCGCGATTTTGTCGTACCGCAAGTTACACCGCGGGACAAAGCTAGTCTAAAAAAAGTAGCCTAAGTTACTCCTTAGATTATCAGCTATCTGCCAGTGAAAGTCCCGTCAAAATCAGTCCAGCCGTTCCAGAGATTACCCGGAACAAACAGACAGACAGACCGACCGACAGACAGACAATGTAACAGAAATTGTAAAAAAAAATATTTTAGTATATGTACCGTTTACTAAATGCATATGTATGTATACATACATACATATGCATTTAGTAAAAAGCGATTTTTTTAATATTACATACAGACATTTCAATTTTATTTATTTGTATGGATGTATAGATAAATTAAGAAAAATTTAAAGTTACGTTGCTATAGTTACTTAAGAAGAAAATGGTGCGGCCAGGGAAAAAATAAAAAAAAACTACACCAAGAAGGTGCCGAGTCTGAGTTTTTAACAAATTAAAAAATATTGTGTGATTAATTCGGTACCATGGAGGTAGAAGTAAATAGGTTTAATGATGTTTTGAATTCACAAACTTAGTGCACCCGAGCGATGTTCTAAATTCAATTTACTTTATTCTCTAGAGGATAAAAACGACTTTTACACTCAGATATCGAAGGGCAAAAATACTCTTTACGAGCTGGTGGGATGAAAAATATTTTGTTTAATTATGTACACAAAACAACAATGTAAATGCATTTTACATTTTTTTTTAATACAATGGTGACTGAAAATATTTCCATCATTTCATGTTATGTTGCTATAAAGTGGTAACTGGATAGTGACGTCACCCCGTATAGCTTTCAGAATGTCATATATCATATGTATTTTTATATCATGGGCTTAATGATGTTTTGAATTCACTGACTTGCACACGATATTCTAAATTTAATTTACTTTATCCTCTGGCAGATAAAAACGGCTTTTGCACTCAAATATCGAAGCCAAAAATACTCTTTCCGAGATGAAGGGATGAAAAGAATATTTATTCATTAAAATTATAACAAGTCGTTTACTTTATAAACAAAAGTATAGACATGAGAATCAGAGACACTTCGGCAAAAGAAGTTAGATTCGACTGATTATACATTTTATAATTAGTATCTAGGCAGTGGTGCGACCGCCAACGATGATCGAGAAACAAGTAGAACTATGGAGCAAGAGTCCGTGAACCCCAGACATTCGTTATTTTATAAAAGCTGAAAGTTAGTCAGCGCATGCTCCTAACACAGGTAAAAACGATGGACCATTATGAAGTTTAGGTTACCGTGGCTTTGGCAGGTAAACGGTACCAAAGGTACCGAAAATAACGAAAGTCTGGGGTTCACGGGCTCTTAGTCCATAGAAACTATAAACGAGTTGGCGATCAGCGGGAAGCGAGTGTGTAGTTTCGATAGTTTTGTCGCTGGGCTACAAGCGAGTGTGCAAGTGTGATGAGCGATTACTCGCGCCACTCCAAGTTCCAAGACACTATGGATGAGTTTTTATTGAATGTGTCCGACTATATCCCTATCGTATAAACACTATCGTAAAATACATCATCGTCGTTGTCTGAAATAGACAATAATGAGAGGTGCAATGATTTGTTGTGTACTTTCGAAGCCGCACTGTATAGAAATGATCAAGCGAGCGACCATCGCTGAGCGAGTATCGTGTGAACGTGTGAGCTGAGTGTGAACAGTCAGAGAGCAACTATTAATATATGCATCTCTTGCATTTACACGGAATGTATATTTATTGTACGTTTCTTGAGCGAGAAAATCGCCGATAGTTAGGTAGTCGTTTTCTCGCTGGCGGTCGGACCACTGCCTTAGTGCTTGTTCACGTAGGAACGCGCGGGCGCGGCGGCGGCTGCGGGCGCGGTATACGTTGCGTGCTCGTGTTCACATTGGCCGCCAGGCGTTTGCGCGAGCGATAAGTTCAAACTGGTTGAACTTACCTGACGTCGCGAGTGAATCGCGCGCTCCGCCGCTGGTTCAACGTAAATACACACAAACGTCTCTCGCGTTTGATATTGCCTCGAGCGCGCCTCAAATGTTGATAAATTTTGGTATTCTTCAATTATATTTTAAAACAATATAATGTCTTTGGTATTCTTAGTTAACAGGGACATCGAAAAATATCGGTAAGTTGGACTTTCCGTAACTAACGTCCGGAAGAAAGCTGTGAAAAACGACATTACGATTTCATAATAGTCAGAAGATGAGTGAGAATATATAATACTAGCTGAACAGGCAAACGTTGTTTAGCCATAAAAAAAATTGGGTTATAAAAAATAGATGTTGGTCGATTCTCAGACCTACCCGATATGCAAACCAAATTTCATAAAAATCGGTCCAGCCGTTTCAGAGGAGTATGGTAACTAACATTGTGACACGAGAATTTTATATATAAGAAGATTACCTATAAAAAACCTATAGAAAACAAACTTTTGCCCACAGCTCTGTCCATTGGTATGTCAGAATTCGCGGTAATCATTTTTCGGGTAAATACTCACAAACTGTATTTCTTGATAATCCATACTTCCATACTTATATTATAAATGCGAAAGTATCTCTGTCTGTCTGTCTGTCCTGCTTTCACGGTCAAACCCCTGCACCGATTACAATGAAATTTGGCATGGAGATACTTGGATTCTTGAGAAAGGACATAGGCTTACTCTTTGCTGCGATAACCGACAAACAGGCGGGCGGAGCCGCACGCAAAAGCTAGTATTCGTATAGATTACAAAAGTTTCCGTACATCTTTGTAAAGATTCCATAATATTATTAGAAAAATAATGATAAATTTTCAATCCAACTTCAAAACACTATTTCCATCTCTCTTATTTCCAGTCTGCATGTTTCACTGTCAAAGTTACTCCAATAGCTGCATACGGCAGATCACATCCATTTACTTAATGTGGCTAATAAAACCATTGTGCGTCTACTTTATGACAATGTCCTTGTTCACTATCCAAAGAAAGTTTTTGCGGAAAATGAAAGAAACTTTTGATTCCCCCGCACCAAATCATTGTGCGGAAAATAAATTACCTCTTTGTCTAATAGGTAATGTTTGGGAAAGCTTTGTGGAAACTCTTTCTATGAGGACAGAAAAATTCTATTATATAATATAGGTACTTTACTGTATACCAACAAACATTTATTTGTAAGGTTAATTTGTACAAAGGGCTACATTATTGCAGAAAACAATTTCTTCCTTTTTAAGAATGTTGAATGAACAAATCGACAATTCGAAAATGAAATCATGGGTAGTTTATGCCAAAATTATGTCCTTTAGAATATTTCCTATTCTTTCAGTTGAATAAGGAAATATCTATGAAACGCACTATGTCTACCGAGAACAGAGAATATGGTATTCATTTTTAACCGACTTCCAAAAAGGAGGAGGTTCTATGTTCCACTGTATGTTTTTTTTTTTTTTATGTATGTTCACCGATTACTCCGTCAATTGTGGACCGATTTTGAATTTATTTTTTTTGTATTCGAAAGGGTATGCTCCCGAGGTGGTCCCATTGCCACCATATCAGGATCTGATTAAGGGGTCCCAGGGAAATCGAGAGAAACCCTAAATTTTTATAGGCACATACTATGTTTTTCGTATATTTTCTGAAGTTACACCGGTATTTGCGTCTGGTAGTCATTATTTTATGATGATGAGCTGATTATGTAAGGCACAACTCCTTAACGGTTAGGAGTTGGAGGATAAATCTTTAAATATCATATGTATATATGTTACCTTTAGTCGTATTCTTTCAAATTATTTAGGTAAGCTGATGATGGAAGGTGGAAGGTACAACTTCTCAACGGTTAGGAGTTGGAGGATAATTCTTTCAATTTCATACGTATCTAAAGACCTTCAGTCGTATACTTTCAAGTTATTTAGGTGAGCTGATGATAGAAGGTTAAACTCTTCAACAGTTAGGGATTAGATGATGATTTTAATATTACACGTACGTATAGACCTTAATTTGTATTATTGATGATGAAATTTGATGAAATAGTCCAACTTACTACTTGCCTACGATTGTTTGCACTAAAAACTGAAAAATAAAAACTTTTTATAAAAACAAAAAACCGACTTCCAAAAAACATCCAACGAAAACTCTCTGCCAAAAAAACACTTAAAAGCGTAAAATAAACTGGTTCTTCATAAATTGAGTATACCTAATTCTTTATTCATTTAAATAGTAGTATTATAATGTGTGCTAGGTACCTAAAATCTGTTTGAAGTCGGTGCTAAGCTAAAAGAATACAAACGAACAATTACAAAAGTCTAAGCGATAGTCACTTGGCACCGACTTCAAACAGATTCTAGGTACCTAGCACACATTATAATACTACTATTTAAATGAATAAAGAATTAGGTATAGGCAATTTATGAAGAACCAGTTTATTTTACGCTTTTAAGTGTTTTTTTGGCAGAGAGTTTTCGTTGGATGTTTTTTGGAAGTAGGTTCTTTTTTTTTATAAAAAGTTTTTGTTCTTTTAGCACGGACCCTGGGTGCTCTTGTAACAGATTATAATGATAACGATGATGGATTACTGAACAATAAAATATACACTATTAACAAAATATCTATTAAACTACCGCGCACCATACAATAATAAAAGTAAGCCTTATTTATATATTCGCCCAAGTCTTCTTCAGTTTTCTTTTCCCCCATTGCAATGTAATTGATAGTACAAGCTTGGAGCGCAATAAGGGGAAATTCAATTCGATATCTTTCGAATTGTATAACTACTTTGATTTGTAACTATATTAAAATACCCTTTTGTAAATATATTAAAAGGCGTAACTGAATAAAATTTCTCAATTTATTGTTTTAAATTAGGTTATTAATTGCTATATCACAATGTCCTGTAAAATTATAATCAAAAAAGTAGGTATATGATCTGTAAACAATTTTTGTGTATGTATGTGGTTTTTTTGATATGTAAACACAGTTTATATTCTTACCTTGCAGTGTTATCGAAATATTTACAAAAGACTACCCCAAAATAATTATTAATCATGAGAATATTAATACCTATTTGAATCACATTTTACAAGCTTTTTACTAACTTGCAATGGATGTATGCTTGTATGTTCGGGTGGAATCTTGCAATTCAATTTTGAAGCAGACATCTTCAACCGGTTTTACTCAAATTTTGCAAGCATATGTATACAGCGTGACGATTCAATATTATAATGACATGGAGCTGATCTGATGCTGGAGCTGGAAGGTGGCCATAGGAACTCTATAAAGGAACGTCGCAACATCACCAGTAAAAGCTTGTTTTTAAAAAGCATTTAATTTATTATTTACTGTATCTGATACATTAAGACCTTATTCGGTACTTTTAAATATTTTAATATTAATATTTATTAAAATTATATTTGTATCTTATAAAGTTCTTGTGTCACAATGTTAGTTACCATACTCCCCTGACACGCCTGGACCGATTTTTAAGAAATTTGGTGTGCATATCGGGTACCCCTCAGAATCGACCAAGATCTATTCTTTAAACCCCAATAAAAAAATTATGGCAAAACAACGTTTTCTGGATCAGCTAGTTATATACAATATTTATTAATATTAATATTATGAAAATTTATTAGTTTTATTATAGACAAAAAAAAATTGTTAAAATATTCTGTTCAGGATTTTTTTAGACTCCCCATTTTTTATAAATTTTCCAATATACGAAATTTATTATAAATTAAGTTTCATTCTTTTTTTTTTTATTTTTTTTTTCTGGTCAATTGAACCTACCTATTTGTTCGAGTGATTTATCAGTATAGTAAGAGAGCTACTGAACCTATCCACTAACGGTGTGTCTGTAAGGCTAAACATTTTAAGACATGTAAAGAACTACTGGACCAAGAGCTACTGAACCTTTCGACTAACGGTGTGTCTGTAAGGCTAGAAACTCTTGTAGTGATGAGTCATAACGAGCTTAGTACGTAACCATCGCCTGGCAAGCCTCAGTCCTGCACATCATCATCTTTCATGTTTTTGAAAGTGTAAAAAAATGAGAAAAAACTTGTTCCTGTAATTTTTAAAGGTTTTAGTTCATTCATTAAGAAGTTCAAAAACAAAATGACAGGCGAATCCGATGAGCACTAGTACCTGCCAGGCGAACAGAAAGACACCTTTCTTCAATTACATCATCAATGTAAATACATTTTATTCTGTAAAGTTGTAATTCATATACAATATGTTTGTCCGAGCGATTTAAAGAAAGTAGGAACAATAACAAGTGTGCAAATAAAAATGTGTCTGAGCACACTTGGTCGGTCCTAACACGACAAACTTCTCATTATTAGTCATAAATAATATTAAATAATCGGAAGCATCTAAATCAATGCAATATACATGTCAACTAATCGATATATACGATTTTTAATAAATAAAAATAAAGCATTGCCCACACTATTGTGCGTATGACACATATAAAATGTACTTAAACATAAAAGTATGTATGTCAAAGTCAAACTGAAAAGATGATTATTATTTGTCTATAGTTCTACTGAATGTCAAAAGTGGCCATGCTGAAATCTTGGATCAATCTTTTTTCTCATTTTTTTTACACTTTCAAAAACATGAAAGATGATGATGTGCATGGCTGAGGCCTGCCAGGCGATGGTTACGTACTTAGCATGTTATGACTCATCACTACAAGAGTTTCTAGCCTTACAGACACACCGTTAGTCGAAAGGTTCAGTAGCTCTTGGTCCAGTAGTTCTTTACATGTCTTAAAATGTTTATATCTCAAACCATCAACATCACACGTAACCGTGATGCCAAGATTATGATAGTTAATAAAGATGACTGTTTATTTTGCAAAATACACCACGTTGCCTGATCAGAGATTTTTCTGTCATATACTTTTTTTTTATGTTCGGCCCGCCAAAATGACTCTACTCTGCCTGATGGAAAACATAAGCAGAATACAAGAGTGGTGATCACCATACTCATTGCGAATGCAGACAATGCAGTATGGCGACCTACACTATGGCGGCCTAGTGATGCTGCTGCATCTTTTAGTCTAGTCAACAAGTATGGAACTTGTTGACTAGACTAATTGGGCCTCCGGTCTCGCACTCACCAACGAAACACGACAGCACTGCTGCTGTCATTTTACGTTGATTTTCTGTGCGAGGGTAGTACCGCCGCGGTCGAGCCGGTCCGTTCGTGCTGAAATCAGCGTGGCTCTACTACTTACCTTTAAATTATAAAGTTTCTTAAACATTCTTGCGAATATTATGAATTCTAAAGTAACTGTATGTCTGTCTATCTGTTACGCTTTCACGACTAAACCACTGCATCGATTTCAATACTCTTTACCGCGTCAACCGATATAACCGCGGTCGGAGCCTCAGGTAAAAGCTAGTATAGTTTAAGCAGAAACCTTTCGTTTAGTGTTACCCTACAAATCAAATCAAATCAAAATCATTTATTCATCTAAGACACCAAGTGACACTTATGAACGTCAAATAAGGAACGTCAAAGAATACAGCAAGACTATGCCACTCGCGCTGCACCTCACGCTGCTGCTCGCGCTGCCGCGAATATTGCCCTAACAGCTGCACACTCCTGTACTCGCGATGTTCATCGCGTAGTTCCTCATTCCAGTATTCGCCTTGCAATGGACGACAACGTTCTAGCAGCATACGCATTATGTCTTTACAGCATAGCAAATACTTTAAATGTCTAAAAACAAAACAGTTTGTCAAATAATTCGATAAATTTTAAAGTTGTTACATTAGATTAGACCATTCATTAAAAAGTGGCCGCGGCGACATCATGTCAAAATTACTGCAACAATACGTGCAAACCACGCGAGCGCTCGACGTATAGTGAGTGCATCGCGCGTGTGTGGCTGGTCACTCGCGCTCGTATTGCGCACCTTTGACTCGCGCCAAAAAAAACGACAAAAAATGGATCACCGGGCATGGGGCAGGACGAGCAGCATGACGAGTAACGCAGCCACACTACGTCTCTGCCCATTTCTCTCCCTATTTCTCTCGCCACTCGCCGAGTGTGTGGCCGTACTATTACGTCTACGCTCTTACTGTGCTCTTATATGTGCTGAACTATATTTGTTACAAGTTTAGCACTTAACTTCAGTAACGAAGTCAAGAATATTTTATTACGGTTCTATATACGGTACAATTATACGGCACAGTATAATTACTTACATCAGAACACTGATAGGTATACTTATATTAATGCTTCGATTCTTATCAGACAGTTCAAACAGTATTGAAATTGTATCTTACCAAAACTATGAAACCACAAGAGAATGTGACGAACATACCGAAAGAAAACAACAAAATTTGTAACTAGTTTATCACATTTTGTTTTTATTAACTTACTCTTGTAAGCGTTCATAAGAAATAACAAGTATCGCGAAGTCAATAGTACGCAACTGTCAGTTCCGTTGAACAACAAAGTTGTGACTGTAAGAAATAACACACTTTAAAGTTAGTGAATTCAATCGCTGGAAGACGGCAACTTTGTACAATTGTTTTCTTTCAAAGTGTTGCACTTAGAGGAATTTGTACGAGATACTGTATCGAGACCCTTCTGCCGCATAGTTGTATAAAAACCACCTGAAATGGATTGCTATAGTGATTCCTAGACAACGTACTGCAAACTCTACGTAAAGAATACTTTGGGTTAAGTACCGTAAGAAACTGTACTTGATTTTGTTACGCAATGTACCTGCTTATCTGTTATGGTACACTGTAGTTCAGAAAAAAGATCTAAGAGCAAATAAATGAATATTTATTCGGACATCTTACACACAACGCCATCTATGTGTGTTGTGTTATGGGTACTAGACAACTGATATAAATACATAAATACTTTTTCTTTTGTAAATACATACATATTATACATAGAAAACACCCAAACTCCGAAACAAATATTTGCAGATCATACAAACATTTGGTTCGACCCGGGAATCGAACCCGAGACCCCAAGCACAGCAGTCGCATACGTTACCACTGTGCCACACAGGCAGTCAAATAACATATAAACTTAAAATATGTTTAAACTAAATATATGCATCAAAAACAATAATAATTTTTCTGATCCGAGACTAGACGTGTTACGGGAAAGGGCTCCCACACATAACTGCGTTTTGATAGTATCCAGGGTCTGATAATGAAACCGGAAGGTGGTTATAGGAATTCTATTATGAAACGACCATGTATGTAATGATGTAACACCATTGAGTTTAAATTCATTTGATTCGTCTTGACGAGTACTTTATGTTTTGATAGTATCCAGGGTCTGATTAAGGAGCCGGAAGCTGGTTATAGGGACTCTATAAAGAGTAAGCGTAACCCATCGAGTTTGGAATCGTTTGATTTGTCATTTATGTTTTGATAGTATCCAGGGTCTGATGATGGAACCGAAAGGTGGTCATAGGATCTTGGTAATGAAAAGACGCAACTCATCATTCTTGGCATCGTTTAATTCGTCTTGACGAGTATTTTTAACCCCCGACGCAAAAAGAGGGGTGTCATAGTTTGACGTGTCTGTCTGTCTGTGGCACCGTAGCTCACGAACGGATGAAGCGATTTCAATTTAGTTTTTTTTTTATGAAAGGTGACTTACGTGCGAGTGTTCTTAGACATGTTTCATGAAAATTATTTGAGTCGTTTAAAAGTTATGAGGGTGAAAGTGGGGAAGAATAACCGAATGTCTGCAAAAATATCATCAAATAAAAGCACATAACGTGTTTTTTACTTTTTAAAGGGAAATCAGGTTATTATGTCGGGGTTTTTTTTTAATTTTGAGAATATATAGATTATATATTTTGATAGTATTCAGGGTCTGGTGGTGGAACCGGAAGGTAGTTATATGAACTCTATAATGAAACGACACAACACCATCTAGTTTGCATTCATTTGATTCGTCTTGACGTGTACTTTATGTTTTGATAGAATCCAGGTTCTGAAATACCTAAATAGGGATCCGATGCATCGAAGCGAACAAGAAAAATTGAGATGACCGCAGCTAATGAAGCTCTTGCTACTAGTATCATAGTATGCAATTTTTTTTACAAAACAAAAATTTATTGACCCCTGAATCTGTAGATTTGGATATTTATGATTATCGGGTCTCAAATGAATGAAGCGAATATGTCTTATAATTTATTAAAAACTACTTAAGAAACAATATGAAGCAGGACCGACAAGCGGTTTAACAACACTCTCAATCTCTCAATCGAAGCAGATTTAGCTGCAAAAATAAACTACAAATCCTTAAACTCCGGTAAAGCAAAAAGCCGAAGAACATTACTTTTGTAAGAAAAATGAATCACTCAAGTTATTTTAAAATAAAACCTTTTTTCATATCTGTATGCTTTTTATTATTCTCCCTCTACTCATTTATATTATTATTTTTACTATCATGAGTAGGCATGTCGTATCGAAGCATGTTTGGTAAGATAAATTTATTAGGTAGGTAGATCTTGGGAACGAAAGAAAAGGGGCCTCGCTGATGTGACTTCGCCCACGTCTATGTAAGTCCACGATACCTTTCGCGTTCAATAATACCTTTTACTGTACTGTTTATAACTTTTATAATACCTATAATAAACCGCAGATATACCTACTTCACTTTCTACACTTATATTTAAAACTAAAAATGATGATCACTAAATAACTAGTAATTTAGTAATCAAGTGTTCCAATATTAGCTCTAGTTGTACTTACGTAAAAGTTTGGAGCTAATATCTATTGGAACACTGCAACACGAATCAATTAAAATAAATTATACATAAGACTTAAAACTTTTTGAAATGAGTAATGTTTTTGTATATGGTTTAATAATTTCAATTTAATATCAATGTTTTCAGCTTAAAATTCATTGCTTAAAAACGAAAATGAAACATTTATGGCATCAAACAAGAGAAGAGTTATTTGTTTCTGAGTATCGACCTGTCATATACTGTGTAACTTAATCCAGATCATGGGCCTATGTAGGAAGTTCTGTGAAAGAGGTGCTCGCACGATCACCTTTGATGATATCAAATAAAAGGGATTTTCCAATCACAACCGCTATCCGACAGACTTAAGACTGAGATGGAAGAGTCTAATAGAAACATCCATTATTAAAATTACTTATGATTAACAAAAAAAAATGTACAAGCAATTTGATCATTCAATAAATAGAAAATACCACTGTAACATACATTTATGAACAGTACGTACTACTTTGTTATTCATTCATATCCATTCGATTCCATTATACGAGGACAATAAAACTCCCATTCACTTATTCGGCACTAGACAATATAACAGAAGAATTGTCGAATGCAAAACAGCAGAGCAAACAATTGTATGCTCCGCCACCATGTTCAGTGCCAAGAAATAATCTCTTACGTGACATTAACATGCATCATTCGTAGGACAGCTGCCAAAACTGTCTGCCAGAGGTCCTCATACTATTTAGTAACTAAAACAATATTACTTTTCCGAATTGTTCTACACAAAATGTTGAATAAGTAATCTAATACTACTGGGATTATAGGCTCCACGGTCTAGGAATACTGAGAAATAAGCCTGTAAACAAGATATATCTGCCTAAAAGGGAGGTTGGTATTTTACAAGTAGCTCTGTATCAATACTGATGCTGCTGATGTTTATAGAATATCGGAGACCGTTAAAATCTCGACAGCGATAATACACATACCTTAATACTACAGAATACGAAATTAGTACATATATATATACATACTTGAAAGTCAGCTGTAATTCCTATAAATAGCTCCCTTATTCCTAATGTATATCATGTAGTTTCCCATTCTCCATATTATGCCACTACCTCGCTAGTCCAAGGATATAAATAACTTCATAAGTTAACTTTATTTTTCACTATATTTATCAAGCATAAATTCTTAAAATATTATGCATTAAACATTCCGTGGACTTTGATTGATCATAAAACTAGAATTATCAAAAATATTTTTATATCGACAGCAACTTCCAAGTCACAACTACTAGAAGACGTATCTAGGGTATGGGAATCTAATTTTGACTTCGCTCTCTTTTACTGTCATTCGTAAAAGTATATCTTCAGGTTGTATTTAACCCACTGAATACTCCTATTAAAATGACTAATAAAATAGCATTCCTTCACACGTTTCTCGCAATTTCATCGCATTTCAACTATCGCGACTATTGACATTTAATTCTCCTTTACTTGACTTTAAATAATATGTACAGCTACATACCCACAAATGTGCACGGTTCCTAAAACAAACAATACTGAGCCAACGCCATTGACCCATTTATGTAAAGGTATGTATATACATTTTGGTGGGATTCTGTGGTATCAACAAGGATTAATCCCGCGCAAAGCTCTATTTTAGTGGCACGATCTGTGCTCACCAAAACTGGGCCAATTAGAGATTACTCCTACTAATCTGAATATCGATACGGTGTGTGCAGTGTGACTGTGTAATGTTACGATATCTACTTCCAATAAATGTATTCACCTTTGATAATGGTCATTGTTTGATGAGAGGTAAGAGAATTGAGATTAGCATTTTAAATGTGTGTATATTCATTAAAATGTGCTTTAAAAAGGCTTTCTCCGTAGAAGAATAGTAATCTCAGAGTTATTGATTGGTTGAGTTATTCGAAATTGTTAACTTTTATTAAAAATCGTAATACGCAATTTTTATAAAGTTTAGGTACCTACGTTTAATTCGATTATTTGGTTCGATTAACGATCTACATTGTCTACACAATTGAATTAAATTAAATTGAAGTGTATGTTCGTAATTTCAAATTAACAGCTTTACACTAAACACATATGAAAAGAGTATAGTTTAAATATCAAATAAAAATATGACAGAACCTTGTATTTTACTAAATATAGATAAAAGTTACATATATGTAGTTCCAGACCTACAGCATTTCAACGACATTTATACTATTGTTTATTGGTTTAAAAAAATATTTACAGTACTAAGCCCTAGGCAGTGCTGGAGCTTATTTATAATATACCCGTTGGTTCCACAAAACTGCGTAAAATTAAAATTAGTAATAGGAACTTAAGTACGTAAAAAAATACACCATGTTACATTGTGTGCATTCGCAGTGAGCACAGAACAAAAAATATAGGTAGAAATGTTATGTAGGCGGGGCAGGCGCGCCGCGAAATAAGTCCAAATACCTCTATTTTGTCTGCTGGCATTAACTGAACGGTCGCATTCGCATTTTACTTTCAACGGGAAAAAACAATAAAACAATCATACATTGCGTATTAAATTCGATTATTAACTACATTGTTTCCATAAAAGTACGCAATGAACTGCATTTCCTGCGTGAATATTTCGATTTATTTCACCCGAACAGATTTAGTATAAGGCATAGGGGTGTGCCCAAATATTTATAATGCAATCGATACCCCAAATTGTGGATGACGATGATATTGGTTTGTGTTTTTCTTAAGTAGAAAGAGTTGATTTGTTTTATATTATGATTTTTAACCGACTGCAAATTAATTTTTAATATGAATTTTTTTTGGAAAGCTTTTTGATGAAATGGAATAGGAATAATAGAAATATTTCTTTTAAAACTTAAAACATATTTTGAAGATTTACATTTTCGGGCCGTCCGACGTCTATACATTGTTTTTTGCATTTAAATTTAGATATAAAATAAAAAAAAATGTGCATCTTGTGAGGATATAAAAATAACCTCATAATTACTGTTGATTACAGGGTTCTACAGAAAAAATATTAAGATTATGTGTGTTACGTCTATAGAAAGTTGTGTCGTGTTGATAAGTATGAAACGTCAAACTCTAAAATTAGATGTACAATATGTACTTATGTTTTGACAAAACAAATGTCTTATTTTTATATTAACACAAGAAACTAGTACAATTTCACTCAATCCATTTCTAAGACAGTGACTTTCATATAAAAAATAGGATAGCGATATTTAAAAGTAAGAACTATTTCTTATAGAAATTAAGCAAATTTAATTATTATAATCGACAGGACCACATCTCTACGGTGGGTGGGTCATAAAGACGAAGATCCACCTCTAAACACAAAATTGCACGTAAAACTCTACTTAATGCCAAGAGCATAAGGTTGTTGTTTAATATTATATTCATTAAATCCCTTGGACGAATTAGAATAGACTTAGTTATGTGTGTATAATATTATTAATCGTTTATGTGTGCGTCCCGGCGACAAAAGATTACTTACGAAATTACGTCAAAGGCTTTTCTAGTAGTTCTGTGGCAGTGAGTATGGTGACTACTACTCTTGGTTTTTTTTTTTTTTTTTTTATGTATGGCCCGCCAAAATGACTCTACTCTGCCTGATGGAAAGTATAAGCAGAATCCAAGAGTGGCGGTCACCATACTCACTGCGAATGCAGACAATGCAGTATGGCGACCCACACCATGGCGGCCTAGTGATGCTTGTGCATCTTTTAGTCTAGTCAACAGGTATGGAACTTGTTGACTAGACTATTTGGACCTCCGGTCTCGCACTCACCAACGAAACACGACAGCAGGAACGCTGTCATTTTACGTTGATTTTCTGTGCGAGGGTAGTACCGCCCCGGTCGAGCCGGCCCATTCATGCTGAAATCAGCGTGGCTCTACTACCTATAAGAGAGGATTCTGCTCATGTTTTCCATCCGGCAGAGCAGAATCACTTTGGGAGGCTCATATACATAAACCTCCATTCCAAAACAGTATACAATATATTTAGCGCAATAAAATAACAAACAGTTGGAAAACAAAAAGCAAAAAAGGAAAAATAAAATAGTTGGTACGTTATTTACCAACTAAATAGGCAACGTAATTATCCCCCGAATCCCGGGCCAATTCCAGTGTTTAAGAAAGATAAACGCGAGGAAAAGGAAGCTCCAACAAAACTTGTTACTCGCCCATCAACAGAGTGAATTACTTAACAGCTACCTGATGAATGGTATTATTGGATTAAACTTTAATTTAGATAGTTATCGTGTAATTAAGGAGTTAATTTTCACGAGCGGAATTTACTTTTAGGTAGATAGAGGGCTTTCGTTCAGTGAAGGATGTTGGTTGATTGATGATTGGTTTTGTTGGTAATTTTTCAATTCATGGATACCTTACCTTATTGTTATCTTTTTTCTATGGACTTTGCATTACCTCATTTTAGACTGTAAATCGAGTTTAGATCAATTCTTTATTTGTTTCTAGCGAATGAGTGAGGTTGCTGAAGGGCAGAAATAGGTTTTTGTGGTACGCAGCACATAATAAAAGGGTGAAAATGCACTTCTAGCTCTTAAGTTGCAGGTGGTAGTCACATATCATCAGGTCGTCTGCTCGTTTGTCCCCTATTGCATAAAAACAGCAAAATTATCAACTTTTCTATAACGCCTCAATATTGTATAACAAATATGAATTAAATATTTAAATGTCATGTAAAATCACTCTCTCTCATCACTCTTAGAATTTGCATACATAGGTATATCAAATTACAGCTTTTTTCCTTTAGTAGGTCATTATAGAAGATAATCGATCCTTCTTGCAAATCATTTATTTTAATATTTGGTTTGTTATTAAAAATAAAATAAAACAAAACCAATCTATGAACTGTTACGTTATTTAAGCGACTACCTTAATTCCTTTAGTAACGCCACAGAATAATTAATAGTAGTAACGCATCCCGTCGTGTAAAGTATAAGAGTTGTAGCGGTCTTCATTTTTTTTTTTATATATCCACATACAAACGTTGTAATATTTTGGTGTCCCATAAACTGTCTACTTTCTACCATATATTCTAAAGTCTTTGTTTTATATAAATTTGCTGATGCCACACCACAGATTGACAAACATACCTTAAATGGCCACAGTTTGGTTGTGTCGCTGTCTTGGCTAATTGAAAAACAATTAACTATTATCTCATGAATATATCATTACACATTTGCAACGAGTTGAGGCAATAGAAGGTTTTTACTCTTGGTGTATCCTGTAATTTTATATATAATCTTCTATAAACAAATAAATACAAGAACCTACATTATTTGTTCTGTACGGATTTAATGGTTTTAAAAGTCAATGGGTTTAATAGCAAGCGATGTAGTCTAAATGAGTAGAGCACAAGCAATGTAGGTACTAATTAACGCTTGCGCTAATGAAAGTGTAAATCAGGCATATTACAAGACCTTTATGTGTTTAACGCATAAATGTGCCACCTGAGTTACGCGCTCCACTTTCACTCTAGAAATAATGTCTATGATTAATTTACTGAAGCGCTTATAATATTTTACATAATATTTTGCTCTTTACCATATTATTTATTTTTTTAATTAACGTTGTCCATTATTTTGACAAAGATAATTGCATCGAGCAATGATATAAAAAAAGCAGATATGTTATCAGCGACCGAAAAGTGAAGACACGAATACTAAAATTGACTTATCTCGCAATTACAGTTCGTAATGAAATTAAAGAATACATTTGTAATGTGATAATGAAATATAGCTATCTTTTTCTCTTACGCGCTGCCTCGTATCTTTCATACTATTCATCAGTGAAATTTGTCAATGATACATGCAGTTTTACAGCACGGCCGCGGCCGGCACGGCACAGATTCAGCACAAATTATTACGTACGTAAGATATCTATGGTTTTAAAATATCATTGGCATCGAGGAATTCCACGAGACAACTAGTGTTGAGATAGAATGGCCAGAGACCATAGGCCATAGACTATCTGTGTTTATTTATTTAATATCTATGTATCTGTCACCGTCAGATTGTCAAAACCGTTAGATTGTAATCTATCTCGCGAGATTGCAAACAGTCGAAAGATTGTGAAATGGTACGACGAATCGCAAGTCGCGCGCTGATGAATTGAACAGCATATGTCCCGCCATATTTGTTTCTTAATTCGTCTTTGTTTCCGAATGTAAAGTATTTTTGTTATTGTAAATTGATTTCATTTTGAAAACAGTCACAGCTTTAAAATTAACTGTATGAAATTGTTGTGACAGTAAAATTTATTTGTGATTAATCAAAGAAGTCCTAATTTAACCTAACCTAGCTCTATGGCCATTGAACGGCCTACTGTAAAACCGACCAATTATGGACAGCTGACATTTGGACGCGCGTAAGCCGTTTATCACAGTTGACAATCTATCGATAGTGTGCAATCTCGCCAGGGAGATTATAATCTAACGTTTTTACAATCTCACAGTGATTTATCCATTTGACACCATAACCATAAACATTAGACTTTTCTATTTTTTCTAGGTACAACAATTTTATTGATAAACTAGCTGACCCGGCGAACTTCGTACCGCCATATTTAATACTAGCTGAACCACGCAACGTCGTTTGCGACTCCTATTGCCCGTAGCGTGATCATTTTCCCCCGTTTTTGAAACATTCTTCATTGGTGCTCTGCTCCTATTATTGGTCTTAGCGTGATGATATATAGCCTATAGCCTTCCTCGATAAACGGGCTATCTAATACTGAAATAATTTTTCAAATTGGACCAGTATTTCTTCTTCATTTATTTACTCTTCAGCTTTATATATTAGTATATAGATGTATTTATTATACTCTTCTAAGATCTAATACTCATACATAATCATCAACACATTTATTTGGTTAAAGATTAATATTAGGTATTATGTTGATAAAAACTCTTTGGCAAATAACTCATTATTAGGTAGCAACTCATAGCGTCTTATACTCGTGATATAACTTCTAAACGAAGGTCCGAATGGAATAAAACAAAAAGTATTTTACTTCTACATAAATACCCGTGATAACATAATGCTTTATTTAGATAAGGATTAATATTAAGATACACATTTAACGTAGCTAGTTTCTTTCTTCAGACGATTTAATATTTTTTTTGAACACAAAAGCGGTTATTGTGACTAAACCATGATAGTTAGATATATGCTCTCGCGGACTCTTTTGTAGATCTTAATGAGACCTACAAACCCGGAATACATAATTTTGTTCTATTGTCAATAGTTACTGCAGCGCACGCAAAAATAGGTTTTCGATTTCACACCTTGGGTTACGAAATAGCAATTTTCTTACGGATCCCTAATTTTTTGAAAATAAAATATAGCCTATAGCCTTCCTCGATAAATGGACTATCCAACACTGAAAGAAAGAACTAGAAAAGAACAAATCGGACCAGTAGTTCCTGACATTAGCGCGTTCAAACAAACAAACTCTGTAGCTTTATAATATTAGTATAGATATGTCTCAGCTTCCCACAGGCAGTGTACAGTCGCGGACAAAAAAAGTTCCCGCTATCTTTTATTTTTTTTCTTTCTAGCAAAAAAACAATGAAAGAAATCGGACTATGTGTTATTGAATTACAACTAAGTACATATTTTGACTTTCATCCCCTCTCTCCAAGAAACCGTGCTGAATTTCGGGATAAAAAGTATCCCATGTCCTACCTCGTAGGTATTAGTCCATCCAGTAGTTTCAGCGTGATGCGCGGCCAAGATACAGACAGACAGACGGGCAGACAAAAATGAAAAAAAGTACAGTTTTGGCTTCAGTGTCGATTAAAGAGAGCCCTCCAAAAAGAAAATCAAAATATCTTTAATGTACAGAATTGGACCTGTAACATTTATATTATAAGTATAGATGGTAGTACGTACGTTAGCACAAGATCTCAATTCAAAAATGATTCTTTTGTTCTGCGTCTTTCCATTGTCACAAAAAATATAATTCGTCATTTGTTTTATATTGCTTGAAATCCCATGATTTGTGTGTAAAATATAGTACCAAATACTTGTTTAAAATAATATATTTAAACGATATTTCATTGCCCTGACGACGGCGACGGCCTATTACTTTGTTCCGAGTCGCAATTACACTGCAGTTTCGTTTTTTCCTGGCCCGAACGGAATTAGTCGGAAATATGAAGAACTCCAAACATTCGTCATTAGTTAGCATTATTTATTCGTTTGCTTTGTTTTTCGACGTCTGCTGTTTAATAAATGCTATTAAACTTATTTAAGGTATTGTTTTAAGGACCGTCCTTTATTCAAATGCAAAGTAGCTTCATAAAAATAACGAGCAAAAAGTGAGCCAGTCATTTAACTTGGTAATTAGTTGTATTTCTTTAATTGTGAGTAATATTGTAAGTCTGAAAGTAAACTTGTTAGTGGTAGGTACCTTACGTTTGGCCTAGATGAAGTGACAAAGGTAGTTAACGGACTGAGTTTTCTACACTACCGTTTATCAAACTTATTTTAGTAATTTAACGATTTTTACAATAGGCTCAGATACACAGTTGAAATTTATAACCTTTTGTGACTTGAGCTGAAATGGGTAGAAATACAATACCTAACTTTGGCAGTTTTTTTCCAGCTGTTCCACATTGTGTTAATAAATAAAACACTTTAACTGTACCTATGCAATAATAGAAATATCTACGACTAATAAAAATGGCCTTACTCGCCCGTTCTAAATATATGAAGGCAATATCAAGTCTGTTACGATCTTATGAGAAGAATAGAAATGCCGCCGTAGAAAACAACAGGCGTCAAGTCTGGGACGAAGCCACTCTAAGTTCCTATGTTGCGTACGTGATTACTCTCTAAATATTCCACTTTATTGTGCAATCCTCTCCTTGTCATGTGAAGAAACGAAGCTAGGTGGAGCCTGAATATTTTAGTCTGTTGGCGGCGGATGTACCATTTATCCAAATTGTCGTCTCCAGCAGAGAAGCAGGGGCTGAAGTTAAAAATGAACGAGCTGTCAGTTTTGACTCACGCTCCCAACGATTTGGTCTACAAAAATTTGTAACACTATAGTAGGGTTGATACTATATGTTTGTCGTTTTCGTAGTCAATTTGTAAACATGCCTGTTTACGTCCTAGTAAATTGTCGCAGTATAGGGTTACTACACTAAATTTAAACTATGGAAGAAGAAAGGAAGGGTTCGAGGAGGTGGTCCTTCTCGCCATAGATAATACACGACACTCCAAACGTCTAATTAGGTATGTGGGCAGTGAGAATACTTACACTAGATCAAAATTGAATTAATCTTAAAAAACTAGTCTAAAGACGTTCGCAAAATCAAATTTATTTATTTTTCTTCAGTCAAGTTTTTCTTTTACACAACGCCATCTAGTCCCAAGCTAAGTAGAGCTTGTGTTATGGGTACTAGGTAATTCATATAAATACATATTCCTTTCTTAAAATACATACATATTATACATAGAAAACACCCAAACTCCGAAACAAACATTTGCAGATCTTACAAACATTTGGCCTGACCCGGGTATCGAACCCGATACCTCAAGCACAGCAGTCGCTTACGCTACCACTTGCG
The DNA here is from genome assembly GCA_949125395.1 of Diaphora mendica. Classification (NCBI taxonomy): domain Eukaryota; kingdom Metazoa; phylum Arthropoda; class Insecta; order Lepidoptera; family Erebidae; genus Diaphora; species Diaphora mendica. The sequence continues at coordinate 32,292,911 of OX421310.1, read as the reverse complement.
CCACCGAGGCATTTAATATTAAATAACGAATAAAAGAAGACGTATTAATTATTCTTACACAAAATTTGTTTTATTAACTTACTAGAGATATTGCAACTTATTAACACTAATAGTTAGATTCCGACCCAAAGGAGTCCAGAAATAATCACCTAGTTCAGTCACAGAGATTCACATTGTTTTCTTTACAATAAAACATATTTAATAAATGATGAACCATTGGAATTCTTCCATTGTGTCTCTATAAAGTTTAAAAAAAATATAAATGTACCTACTACCTATGAAGTAAATATATTCTGCTAATTTCCACGATATCAAATTTCAAATTTCAACGCTGCTTCTAAAATGTTTTTGATTAAATCGTTTCCAAATTTTCATAACTGATATAAACATTTCTAATTAAAGGAACATCAAAGACACGGTAATTAAACCAGCTTATAATTACCGGCCTTCTGCCGATGGCCCAGCAAAAAATGAAATGACCATATCACACTTTATGCAAAAGACGTAGACCTAATAAAATGGTGAAAGCTATCACTGAAATTATTAGAATAAATTTTAATCAAAACATTTGTACAAATAATCAAGAGGGGTCAATAATATCGTCCGTGTAGTGACGGTTTAAGAATACGAATTATCACCACCCCTACATATCCCATGGGTGTCGTAATAGCCCTGCAAACAGAAGGAAAACTGGAACCAAACCTTATACTTACCCATATATAGTAGGCCAAATCCTCCTTTCTAAGAAAATGACCAGTCGTGAAGCATTAAAGGCTGTTGATGTTGATGATAGAGTAGTGAAGTATATTCGTACTACCTTATGCCCGCAGCTCCGCTTGCGTGTAGGTAATCGTTGCATACAACAGAGTTACTTTTGAATGTATATTAGGTACCTGGTCTACATATTAGTATGAATATACATTAGGTACTAGCTTTTACACACGGATTCGCTCACGCAGACTTTCATTCCCTGATTTACCCCCTTAGGGGTGGAATTTCAAAAATTGCTTTCTTAGTGCTCACTTACGTTACATAAAGAACCTACATGCAAAATTTCAGGATTCTAGCTTCAGCGGTTTGGGCTGTGCGTTGATCTCTGGGTATGTCAGTCAGTCAGTCAGTCACCTTACTCTTTTATATATATAGATAGAAGATTAGAATGTGTATTCGGTATCCAAATACCCTACTTCACAAAGACTAAGTTTCTCATAAAAGTTAGGTATTTTAGCATAATTACATAACCATCGCACTAAATGTTTCTTTATAGTAACACGCGGATACGTGAGCTTTATTACCTTCTGTGGAAATGAAATGGCTCATAATTATAGACATGTTTGAATTGGTTTTTCCATAAACAGCAGTCGCATGTTCGGTAACTATTTCAATGCGGCAAATTATTATTTTGTGTCTATTTCTACGTCTAAGTTGAAATAAAACAAATTAGTCGTAGCAGTTCGCCGTTTTAATTAGCAAACCTATAGCCGGCTTACCAAATGAATGTGCTCAAGCCGGTGACTAAGATATGACTTTAGAATTTCAAAACTTAAACATGGTGAAGTTTATTTGCTGCATATCTATACATTTTTAGTCAAAATAGATGCATATTTCTCAAGTTTTTTAGGTGTTGGTAAACCATACCAACTAATATATTTGCTTATTCTTCACTTTAGTCAAGTTGCCTAGCCCACGGCTAATTTTGATAATATCAACTCTGTTCGAAAAGAGCACTTAATACTGGGCATGATCTTAAGCACATTATGATAAGTGTTAGTCCACTATGTTGACTGAACGCACATTAGCAGACTCCATGCAGAAACTCTCTGGATAAATTGACTTGTACGAGATAAAATAATTTATACAGTCTGCCCGTGACCACGAGCTGTATGACCCGTTCGAAACGTCGTGATATCGTAACCTTTTAAATAATTTTATAGCGAATAAGTCCTACTGTAGGTACAACTAATAAAACAACTACTCGTAAGTATGTGGTATGAAAAAAGAAATAAACATTATTAATTAAATGAGGACGTGCAGCAGCTAGAGCGTCTTCGGATGCACAGTGCACGCAAGTTCTTCGGAGGGACCAAGGCACGGGCGTCGGGAATTCCAGCACAGAATCCATTCTTGGTTAGTATACCAATGTGGTTTCCGGCCCGATCGGTCAATAACGGACCAAATTCATCTGCTAAGGCAAACCCTGGAGAAATCATATGATATAACCTTACACCATCTGTTTATTAACTTTAAACAGGCGTTTGACAGGGTTAGCAGACGTGCTGCAGCACATAGTCTTATTAGGCTGGGAGTACCTAGTAAACTATGTAGTAAGATTAGTGGAGATGACAATGGCTGATTCGAAATCGGTTTTGTCCGTACAGAACACATTTACTGAGCCGTTTGATATTAACACTGGGGTGCGGTAGGGGGATGCTCTCTCGGCGCTGGTCATCAACTTCACCATTGAGTCTATTATGCGTGAGCTCAACATCTGAGGACTTTTAGACTTCAACAGCACTCAGATTGCTGCGTATGCCGACGATATAGTGATGACAAGTAGGACACGATTCGGCATTACAGTAGTGGAACATGCCTCCAACTTTGGGCTGGCTATTAGTGTGACAAAGACAAAATACCTCATAGGCGCCTTCAAGTATTAGAAAATCTAAATATTGACGAGGACGAGTTTAAGGCTGTTGGGGAGTTCAAGTACCAACCTTGGATCCACTATCACTGCCCAAAATAAGATCGAGGATGAAATCCGTCTCAGAATCCTAGCGGATAACAGGTGTTTTTACTCATGCAAGAAATTATTATTACATGCGGATGCGAAATCTGGGCTTTAACCCTGAAAGAAGAAAGCCAGCTCACAGTTTTTGAGCGAAAAATCTTGCGAAAGATCTTAGGACCAGTTAGGGAATGCGATAGAGTGTACCGCATCCGTATAAATCATGAGTTGAATCGTCTGATAGGCAACGTGATCATCGTTCGGTTCTGCAAGGCGCAGAGACTTCGGTGGGCAGGTCACATTGAGAGAATACCTGACTTAAAAGCGACAAAGGCCATCACAAACTGGGCCCCTCAACAAAGAAGACCGCGCGGTAGGCCCAAGAAGCGGTGGTGGGACTGTATTGAGGAAGACTTGGCTACTCTAAAAAAGAACACCAACTGGAGACGTACTGCTCTGATTTGAGATCGCTAGAGACAAATTGTGGAAGAGGGCAAGACCCACACCGGGTTGTAGCGCCATATGAAGAAGAAGGAGAACGTATGTGAATGTGTAAAAGTCGCGAAAGTCTCAAAACAATTAGTAATTGATATTTCACGATGTTGAATTCGATTCCCGAACTTTTGCCATATAATCTGCTCACATAATTGTGTAACGGCAATGTTAGGTGTAGAAGTGTCGGCTGGTAGGTAGTGTGATAATAATAAATAGTTCTACACTCACGTATCAATCGTTTACTTCCACTTTATATGAATGTACAGCATCAACAGATATATATAAGGTACAGAAGGAGAATAGAAGCAGAATACACAAAGAGAAATACAGCGATAGATAGATAGCACAGCGATATAGCAACATACGAACGGACAAGTAATTAGCGGGCAACGCGTTTATAGGTTGTGAGCCGACTGGCGAGCGGGCCTCGAGTCTGCGGCCGCGCACCGCTCTGCCGCATTCCAATAAACCCGTTAGCAACAACATCTGGTGTCTTAGGTAACTAATAAGATGCGCCCGGTCGTTTGTCCGTTTGTTTATTGAAGGAAATATATAAACATTAAAAGCGACTATACAAAAATAACGTTTACATATAATTTAGCTTGCAAGAAGAATATAATAATAATAGATTAGAATAAATATTTAAAGATTACATAGCAAATACAACATTTAACAATGACTCGCTACATTAGGTATATCGCGACTTATAAAACAGTTTACCTAGGTATAAAAAAATGTATCAAAGCAGCATAAATTGATATAGATTGTGTTTGTCCCAAGACATCTCCTGCACCAGACACAAAGAACACCCAGATTCAGAACATCAATTTGTAGAACCCACAAAGTGTCGACTGTGTCGAGGATCGAACACACACCGCTTATCATTACGCCATGCGTGCAGTTAAAGTTCTGGTTATATTTTAGGTGCCTACATACCAAAAGAAGCTATTAACTAAAGTGATAACAGCAACAACGTACGAAAACTATCACGTAACTGACACGATATAAATTTAATGAGCGTATAATTCTTGTGATGGACGTCTGAATCGTCGGCGATCGTGGTGGTAAGTCACGATCGTGTGATCTCACGTCTTTGGAATACTTTCCTTAGCATATTCTAAACCGTTATGGCATAAACTCTTCCTTTATTAATGTTCCCTAGATTCGCTCCGTTTTTAGATAATATGGTTGAAAAATTAACACACCTTTTTAACCGTCAACAAAAAAGGAGGCTCTCAATTCGACCGTTTTTTTTTATGTGTGTTCGCGGATAACTTCGTCATTTATGAACCGTTTTTGATGATTCTTTTTAAATGGAAAGGAGATATCCTAACGGTGGTACCATGATAAGGACACTAAGATCTGATGATGGCATCCAAGAGAAATCATGTCAAACCTTGAAGTCGGTTTTTGTTATGTTTTACCAGAGCCCAGAGCAGAGATGTTGGGTATGCCCATCTAATGTATATTGCTTTCGATTTAAATGTAAATGGCAAAAATAAATAAGCTTGTGATCAAAATCATTGTATTTAACTTATTTCAAAAAACGAATCGATAAAACAAAAAACACTTTCCAAACTAATAAAATTTGAGCCAAAATGTATTCTTTATCATACCAAAATAATTCCTGTTCTAAAAGTTCTCATCTATAAAATAAAATGTAGTTTACGTCGATGTACAAGAGGATAACACTATTGCAGCGACATAAAATTGAAGGAACAGGTAAATCAAATAATAAAGGAAAATTCCATTACCGACCCAGTTCAGATAGCCGAAGATGTCGCGCGAAAAAGAATTTCATTTCGTTTGTAGGGAAGTTTTAAAGCAGTAAATAGAAGTATAGGGGTAGGTACAGTCAAGACAGAACATATTTGTTCAACTTTAGCATATAATAATTTTTTGAACTAAAATTATTTAAACTATGCAACTCTGACATTTTAAAAGATGACTTGGTACCTAGCTACTTGTAAATATTTAAAAAATATTAGGTCTTTACCTATGAAATTGCCGTTTTGTATGCAATAAGTGAAAGTACTTATTTTTTCAAACTTTTTATTTCTGTTATTCGAAGTAATCACCCATGCAATCGACGCATCTTTGCCAACGCATTGGCAGTTTATTGATGCCCTTCTTGTAAAAATCAGCTGGACGGGAGGCAACAAACTCTTCAAAGGCATTTTGTACTGCCTCTCGGGAATTGAAATTTTTACCCACTAAAAAGTTGTCTAAATTTTGGAAAAAGTAATAGTCGGTAGGTGCAAGGTCTGGTGAGTATGGCGGATGAGGGAGAGCTTCCAACCCCAGCTCTTGCAGCTTGGAGACTGTCTGTTGCGCAGTATGGGGTCGCGCGTTGTCGTGAAGCAGAGCAGTGATCTTGACTACATTGATTTTGCTCCTGCTTTACATCAGGCTGAGTAGAGTCATTTTGGCAGCTAATACGTATATAAAAAGTGTGCCAGCTCCGACGCACAACTGGAGTTTACCTACCATTACGGGAGGCGCAACAAGCCTCTTCGTTTTTGTAAGTTGCGCACGTTTCGTTCAACGTAGAACGTTACGTTGAACGAAACGCGTAACTGCCACGAAATTCTCGGCGATTGTCAGCAGTGTTTGTTTTAATACTTTTAGACACTAATGACAAAGCGATGCCACTTTTAGTTAAAGGTCGATTTTACTTTTTTTATGGTATAGGGGGCAAACGAGCAGACGTATCACCTGATGGTAAGCGATTACCGCCGCCCATATACACCCGCAACACCAGAGGCGTCAAAAGTGCGTTGCCGACCTTCGGGGGATGGGGAAAGGGATGTGGGGAGGGGTTGGGGTATTGACGGTATTTCCACTAACTCGGTGAAATTCAGTGCAAGTACTATTTCACACCCGTTTTCTGTGAGGCCGTGGTATCACTCCGGTCGAGCCGGCCCCTTCATGCAGAAGCGTGGCTCTCCCACTATATACTGTTCATAAAATGTTCATACCGCGGGCTAAATATGAAAGTTGTTTCATAAGGAGTAAACTCCAAAAAATGTTGACATCGCACTTGTGATTCTTGGTGTTGCAGATGTCGGCGGCGATATCTGCAACACCAAGATGGCGGCGGTAGTCACTTATTATTGTGATCCATCTATTCATTTGTTTTCTTTTCGTTTATTTCAAATCTACTCTCTTTGATGTAAATGAAACTCGCACCAGGCCCCCGAGTCTCGTGGCGATTATATTAAGTAAGCGCGGGTGTTAAAAACTTATTACAGCGCCACCTAGCGAAAACGAGCCAAACTACATAGTTATTAGTAATTCTGTTTCGCACTATAAGGGTTCTCACCATTGAGTATAGTAAGCCCATGTTCAGATGACGAGCGTCAACGCGCGTTTTGCTAACGCGCGTTTACAACTACATGTAATTTGTTCTAGGAGTACACATGCTAACGCGCGTTTTTACATGGAGTTGTTAACGCGCGTTGAGCGCTCGTCATCTGAACATGGCCTAATATAGATGGATGTTCTCAGGCATAATTGTCCAAACTAGAATTTAAATGTCTTACACTCCATCGATCATGTCATCGAACGACAACTACAGAATTACCCGATCGTTTTTTGTTTTTTCGGAAAACGGTCCCCGTCTCATCCACATTTTTTATCATTAATTTCATCACGACGAAGACTTAAAGGCTTATGATATGAAGACTATAAACACTTGACATTGGCAGAAATAGCTGATCCGAGAGATTCGGCTGGTTGCCATTTCATCAAAAGAAGAAGAACAGAATTACCGATTGTCACATTCATCGTACAGGGATTGAGACACTCGTTCTTTCTTCCCCCTACATGTTTATACAAACATCTACATGGTATGTCTCTTAATGTTTTCTGCATGCATTAGTAATTTGCACGTTGACTTGGCCAATGTTACGGCCAAGTTTTGATGTTTATATATCGCAGTCACCACGGATAATGAAAACAATAAATTTTCTGGTACAATTTTATTAAATTATTTGTTAATACATTAATACGAAGGCATTACCGGCCATTAAAGCTAAAAGCTAATCAAGTAATGGAACTAGCGCAGCTCAATATGAATTCTAACATAACTAGAAAACACTAAGTTTATAAAATCAATATTTGTTCTTAATATAGTCCACAATTAAAACTCAAAATAGTTATTCCAAAGTTACTGAGTTTCAGTACATTCCTTTGTAAAGTGAGACAAACTAAAACCATGTAGTTTTTTAATGCAATGTTGTGTATTCTGTACTATTGCTAAACTTGTGTTATTAATAAGTTTCAAAATAAAGTATTTTAAGGTGTATTGTAAATAATACAAAGACATAAATAGAAGTGGTACAACTTGCAACAAATTTAATGAAAATGTAATCCTTGCCAGTGTCTTAGACATAGAAATAAATAATCATGTATGTATCATTAATATAATTAGTATTACAAAAATCTAATATTTATAATGAGTCTATACTGACATATAGATTTTTTAGTTCTCTTAATCCATAGAATCAAGAAGTTTACATTTAAGTTGCACCATATATTCATGTGTAACAGGGCGAGTTTGTTCTATGTTTTTTCGTTTGATATTGTCTCTCTAACTCAAAAATAAAATTATATTGAGATCATACGCCTATCTATTGGTTAATAAATCGATAAATTGAACCCCGATACAATAATATTTTTAAATTCTCACCCTGCGAATACGATCATCTTTGCGCTGTAGCATGGGTGCGGCATTTATTTGTAGACTAGACCATTCTGGTTGGTTTAATTTAATTTACTACAGTTATAAATGATTGAATATATTGCGAATGTGATACAGCTAAAATACTAAGTCATAATTTGTAAATTGCGGCAACTTTCAAGAGTGAAACTAAATGTTTCTGAAACTGCCACGCACCATGCTACAGCGCAAAGAACTTAAAATTATCAATTGTATGTAAGTATTTGTGGCCAGTTATCCCACTTATATTTATGCAATATTGTGTGCACAATGTTAACAAGCAACACTAGCAAGGACGACGGTCGGGGCCTCTACGGCGCGGTGCCGACTTCAGAATGTTGTCAACGCGGAGGATCATCTCAGCGGCTTCGGCGGCTGACACCAGGACTTGTCGCTTCACAACGTAAGACTCGGTCACACCTAATTTCTTCATATCACCCACACATCCGTTTTGCATATCTGTGAAAGAAATAAGATATCTTGTCTTATGTCAAGGTGACAATTGTAATTAAATTTAGTTTTTAACCGACTTCAAAAAGGAGGAGGTTCTCAATTCGACCGTATATATGTTTTTTTTTTATGTGTGTTCGCGGATAACTTCGTCGTTTATGAACCGATTTTGATGATTCTTGTTTTAATGGAAAGGAGATATCCCAGCGGTGATACCATGGTAAGGACACTAAGATCTGAAGATGGCATCCAAGAGAAATCGAGTCGAAAACCTTGAAGTCGGTTTTTGTTTTTGTTAAAATTTTATAAAAGAAGAATTTTTATAATATCTTGTAGTTAACTACAAGTTGCATTAGGTTCAACACACGTAGATGGGAAGAATCTAGTTGTTAACGGTGATATTGGGCTAAAACTAGAAAAGTCTTATTTCTGCTACATATATAAATAGTTTCGCATGGTTCTTCTTGTAGACCCCAGCTAAGGTCTCGGGGTGACTTCTTCAGGTTTTTGACTTATCTGAGTAGTTTTCCTTGCCATCTGCCACGACAGACGGGTCACTAGCTAAGGTAATGATTATAATTAGGTGTAGTGCTTCTCCTTTTAGCCACGTTGTCGTTAGGCCACAATTATATTACTTTAATTTGACATTCTAGGGTCCTGTTGAGGGTTCTGAGTGAAAATACATGGAGAAAATTATTCAAGAAACTAGGTAGCTCGCTTTGTCGTTAATATATAAAGGACGGTTCTAAAATAAACTCAGCTCCATGTTGAAAACTGTCGATTTTCCCTTGAGGGTGAATTTAAAGTGGGAATAAATGAGATTGGCTAGGTATGTGACTTACCGAGTCCCATGGTGAGCTCGCCCTGCGCGTGGTGCGCTCGCAGTTTAGCGATGAGGTCGGCGGAGTCGTAGCCCGCGTTGTCAGCCACGGCGGCCGGCAGACGGCGTAGAGCGATAGCAAAGGCCTCGGTTGCGGCTGCCTCCTTGCCCGCCGTGCGAGCTGCTACTCGCGAAACCGCTTCCGCCATCAGCATCTCGCTCGCACCTACGCACCCACACTTACTTTAACCCTTCATCAAACGTTTTTTTTAAAGTGATAACTTCATATGGGAGGGTAAACCGCTTCGTTACGTAACGCGTTACGGCGCCATCGCGCCAGTCTGTCTGGCTTCCCTTTCTCTCACGCATACGACAGCGGTAGATAGGCTAATCCTCTTTCACTCTAACCCAGAGCGCTTGGCGTAGTTTTTAAAGTAATAACCTAATCTTTTCTCAAGTTGAACAATTTTAGTATTAATAGTTCAACTTAGATTAGTTTAAGTTTAAGATGAACACGATTTGTTTTTTTTCACACAATGCCATCTAGTCCCAAGCTAAGCAGAGCTTGTGTTATTGGTACTAGTCTACTAGACAACTGATATAATAAATACATTTATACTTCTTTTTCTATTGGTGACGAGCAGATTCCCTAGCGGCAAGTCGCAGAACTAACGTATGACAGATAAAAATACGTATACACGTTAACATTCCACTTTTAAAATACTGATCCCCCTCACGAAGTGGTCTTATAGTATTTTTTACTACTCCGTAGACGTCTATCAATGAAATCATTGTAGAAAGAATTTAAAATAACAATGCACTCGCTCTGTATATTAAACTGTCAGGTAGAAGTATCTGTCTTACGTTAGTTCCGCAAACGGCCACTAGGGAAATCTGCTCGTCACCAATTAAATACATACTTAATATCACCAACACAAACACACCACTCCGAAACAAATATTTGCAGATCATACAAACATTTGTTCCGAAATGGGAATCCAACCCGAGACCTCAAGCACAACAGTCGCATACACTACTACTGCGCCAACGAGGCAGTCGAGGCAGTCGAGGCAGAAACGCGGTTTTGACCTTCTATATCACGCTGGCCTTACAGGTTGGTAAAGGTTTTTTTTTCTCTTTGCAGTGATGTGATGTAGTGCCTAGTTTACTAAGTCGCCTATTACGACACCCATGGGATAAGATTAACTCTTCATTTACGTAACTGAGAATTATTTGATAAGATTATTTAATAGACATTATTACAGCAAATGGTATTCATGTCTCTCTTCCATTATTAATTGAGTGTTGAGTTTTTTTCAAAAGTTTCAACAGAACACATACATATTTGAAAGAAGAAACAATAATTTAATGTTTGTTTAGTATCACTAGCCTACTGTGGTTTAGCAGTGCAACATTGAATAAGACTTTGCGGATGGCATAGTGGTAACCTCGGGGCTATCTACTGAGCTGTTTTGTGTTTAAGCCATGGAACAAAACCTTCTGTAATTTAAAATTAATTGGTCTTTCTCTGGGTGTTATTTGTGTATTTTATGTATGTTTGTAAAATCCCTGTGAACTTGGAGTATTCCTAGAGCGGGAATTTCCTGTAAAAAAAAGTGCAGTAAAAAACACCTTACAATGTATTGTATAATGGAACTAGAGAACATACCGCCTCCGTAAATAACTTTAGGTTCCTTGACGGTGGCGGCTAGTACGCAGAGCGCATCGTGCAGAGATCGCTCGGCCTCGTCGATCACTTGTTGAGTCGCACCTCGGATCACAACCGTGCAAGCGGATCCCAGCTCCACTCCCGAGAAACGGATAAGGCACTCATCACCAATCAAAACCTGTAACATAAACCACACTTGGTTTCATTCTGTTACACTAGCTGTACCCCGCGGTTATTGTAGTACCGCGGGTAACGCCGTGGGACATAGCTAGTCTAAAAAAAGTAAAGTAAGTTACTCCTTAGATCATCAGCTATCTGCCAGTGAAATTCCCGTCAAAATCGGACCCGCCGTTCTAGAGATTACCCAGAACAAACAGACAGTCATACCGACAGACGGAAAGACAAAAATTGTAAAAAATGTTATTTTGGTACATGTACTGTGTATACATACGCATTTATTAAAAAGCGGTTATTTTAATATTACAAACACTCCAATTTTATTAATTTTTATAGATGTATATACCAACTTTACAGAATAATAAACATAATATGTGCGCCAATACTATTATCACTCATTTATGTTGTTGAAGCTATGCCACTAATTGTCAAAATACAGGAAATCCTAGTTTGAGGATCAGGGGCCTCAGGTAATTTATTGCCTTATAGTTATATAATTTTAGAGATGGGTCGATCAGTACTTTGGCCGACTAGCCGACTAACCGATTACTCGGCCCTAAAAAGGCCGACTAATCGGCCAAACCGATCGTGGTCTCGGACATTTCCGTAACTCTTCGTTTACAGCTGATTCGCGCCCCAGTCGCAAACGCCGCCTGCGAACCTTGTTTCTTCATTTATGCTTCTGTAATGGTTGGAGTCGGAGCGGTGTTTTAGTGTAAAAAATATTTTTGTGTAAAGATATTATTATTATTATTGTTGATTGAAATGAAGTGTTAAATGAAAAAGAAAATTACTTGTACTGATGTTTTTTTAAACAAGGAGACAATGTTTTTTGTTTTTTTTTTTTTTATTTTATTTGATAGCCTGCCAAAGTGATTCTGTTGAGCCTGATAAAAGCTTGAGTAGAATCCAACACCATACTCACGACGAACGCAGACAATGCAGAATAGCGTCCTACATTATGGCGGCTTAGTGAGATGCATTATCATACGCCGCCTAAAAGACCCGGGATCATAGTGGAAGAGAAACACGTGCGCTAGTACAGGACAGTAAGGCAAAACGGAACCGTTTAGTTCCAGAGCGTATTTCTACGACTCTGAAGCGGTGACTTCCAATGCAAGTACGTATCGTTCCATAGAGGATGGGAGAAAGTGGGATCAGTTGGAAGAGCTCCTCAGAACACTGTCCATGGTAAACACACTAGAGGATTGTCATAGAGGCAACATCTCTCCGCAAGTGCAAAGGCTCAAGGGACTCGGTGGCATCGGGACTGTTGATAACGCGGACTGCTGGCAAATGATCGAGAGCATGAAGAAAATACTACGTGGATCCATAACAAAGATGAGAACAGTCCTCCACGAACGAGCGAATCTGAGTCTTATAAAGAAGACACAGATGCTCGGGCGCAAAGAACCGTCTCACCCTATTCAGTACGCCAAGTTTCCGCGAGGCCGCCTTAGTGATGCTCTCGATTTTTTTCAATGTATTTGCTGCTGACTCTGCCCTGCCTGATGGAAATCGTGAACAGAATCCAAGAGTGGTGGTCACCATCCTCAATGTAGATAGTAGGTAGGTAATAAGGACAATGCAGCATGATGACACACACTATGGCGGTCTGGTGAGATGCTTTTTCATGCCCCACTGAAAGGACCCGGGATCATAGTGGGAAGGAGACACGTGCGCTGGTAGTGAGTTCCGGATTTTGACCGCTTGGCACAGGAAGGAAGAATCGAAGCGATGAGTGCGAGATCGTATGTCTACCACTCTGAAGCGGTGACTTCCAAGGCCGGCACGTGTTGTAATGTAGAGGAAAAGAGAGGAGAGGACCAGTTGGAAGAGCTCTTCAGAACACTCTCCATGATAAAGGCGATAGAGGACTGCCATGGAGGCTATATCTCTTCGCAACTGCAGAGGCTCAGCTCAAGGGACTCGGTGGCTTAGGGACTGTCGACAATGCGGATTGCTCGCCGCTGTAACCGGTAGAAAGTGACAAACAGATAGGTACCATCGCAAAGATGAGAACAGTTCTCCACACACGAGCAAACCATTATTTTTTTTGCGGTAATGCATTGTACATCAATACCTCCGTGGGCACACGAAGGGCGTGTGTGGGACTCCCGACGAATCTCGGCAGATATCCATACCCAAGATATCAAGCTTACCTTGTAATGGGATTTGAGCGTTCTGAAAAGTGGGAAGGGGAAGGAATGGAGACTTTTTGGCAGAGAACGCGCACACCTGTTAATCTTGACATTGAACTCTGACAGCCCCATTGAGAAATGCGTCCCAGAACATGGTTGAGCTCAGCGATAAGCTCCTGTCGTTTTTCCTCAACGTCTGCCAACTTGACTGCAAGTTGTCCAAAATATCGCCCATGGACTGTGCTGTTCTCTGCCTAGCAATTTATTATGTTGCCATGGGCTAACATGTCATTGATATGCAGAAGAAACAGTGTGGGCGACGGGACGGAGCCCTGAGGTACGCCAGCGTTTACCTCTAGAAAATCAGAGGCCGCGCCGTCGCGTTGGACCCTAATGCTGTTATGTGTAATCAATGCCAATGATTATTTCTCGTGGTGGGTAGAAAAAAACAACAAACACTACAAGCAAACATTTTGTTCAATAAATGTCCTAAAATAATGCTCTTATTTCCCCAGGTATATCTAAGGACGTTATACGATTAAAAACCCCTTATTGCACTAGAAGATCTTACATTTAGTGAACCAAATAAACCTAAATTGGCCAAGGTTGAAATTGCAAATAAAAAGTTTTAATTTAAACCTAGAGGCAAATGGAAGTAATATTTGTACCAACCTGCTCAATAACTTTGCAGTGTCCCAGTTTAACTTTCTCTGGTGAGTCGAATGTGGAAACAATTTCACCACCAGTTACAAGCGCAAGCCGTTCAATACCATCGAAATCAGCGTGTTCAATCGCCATGACGCCAGCGTCGGCGAAAAGCTGCTCTGGGTAATTGTAGATGAGCTGTCTGTAAACATTATGTGTATTAAATGTTTTTAGTTTGATATTCGAGGATTCAGTTGATTTCTTTAAGTTGGTTGGAAGCAATATAGATATATGCTTCCAACCAACTTAAAAGGCAGGCAAATTAACAAAAAAACTCACTCTTTAAAGTTGGGAGAACCCATGATAGGCAACACTATTGATTAACACAACCTTATACATTAGTTAATACAATAATGTAATGATAATAAAGCCCTATATGGGTTTTAACTTTAACCCTTAGGAATTTCAAATTAAGAGCTTTTTTCTAGTAGTGTTCCTGTAGGTACTTTATTGTTTACCTCTAGTGTGAGATCTTTATAGGGCTTTATTATATTATTGTATTAACTAACATATATGGCTGTTGATCGGCAGTCTGCTGGTTGCCATAGTCTCTATCTAGTTAGGGTTCAGACACTCATGTGTGAAATGGACATACTAGTCTTGAAACATTTGCCTTTCAAATGACTTAATGAAACCATTACTTTTTAACAGACTTTAAAAAAGGAGGAGGTTATCAATTGGACTGTATTTTTTTTATGTTTGTTATCTCAAAAAGTCTAAACTTTGACTGGGTGAACCGATTTTGATGATTCTCATTTTTATTTGAAAGCTGGTGTTTCCCGTGTGGTCCCATATCAATTTGGTCCAGTCCTTGTTCCAGTTCAGTCCAGTTCTCAACATCTTTAGCTTATCTTTTACAAACCCTCATGGTTCAAAAAGTTCTTACTAACTCTCTAACTACTGTCTGTGAATCTAATTAATACAAATAAAAACCACAAACCTGTTAATGAAGACATTGCATTTGTGACCAAGAATCTTGTTAACTTTATCTTTCATTTTCTCTTTTTCAGCAACTTCCAGTTCAGCAATTTTAGCCATAGAGTCTACTTTGATGGTAGAACCAAACACCTTGATTTTATCAGTATCCATGGGAGTATTAGCTATCAAGATATTGGCATTTTCTAACCTTTTCGGTTGATGAACTCCTACCTGTTTGAGAAAAGATGTTATAACTTACAATTATTTAAGAATAAGTTTGCTTCTGACAGCTTTATCTTTACTAAATACACATTTGATATAAAATAAGTTATGGGAAGTGTAAACACTCTTTGTTTATTGGAAAAGTGGTGACCCAGCACCCAGCCCGACTATGTAAGGAACACTTTAAATTTCTCGGATTTCATGTAATATAATATGCATGTATTACACATATCAACCTTCCTCTTGAATTACTCTATCGCTATTGCTGAAAACTGCATTAAATCCGTTAAGTAGTTTAAAACAGACATTGGAAGGTACTTCATTTTATACTATGAAAAGATAATATCAGTGCAATGCTAGTAACTAAATTATTTATTTAAAAACCAAAGGAAACTTTCTAAGTTACTATAAAAATACTGTATCTTTATGTAATGCATTACTTAATGATGCAATAATACCTTCTTATTTAGAAGAAAACCTTCATCCAGGAAAGATTCCTCCAATAAACCACCAGAGATTTTGATTATTTGAATAGCCTTAAGGTTACCAGATCCTTTTAAGCGAAGTACTGCATCAACTGCTAATTTTGTAAAGTGTCTGAAAATAATATTTTTATTTAATATATGCAGACACAAAATATAAAATATTTATTTTACATAAAATATGGTCAAAATTTGATGTGTTGTTTGAAAACTCACATAACTAAATATTACTATAAAAAAAAACTTAGTTTAAAAAAACCGACTTCAAAAACTGAAAAGTATAAAATAACTTAATTTGTATGTGCTACCTATTCATAGGTTTGAATTCGGCGCCAAGCCAAATGTAATAGTAGGTACCACACTCGCTATATTTCGAGACGAACGTCAACGACCTCACCGACGCTTCGGTTGTTTTGTCCTACGCGAAGAGCAGCTATCCCGCTCAAGGTCACGCGCGGCGAGTGCGGTACCTACTATTACATTTTGGCTCGGCACCGACTTCAAACCTATGAATAGGTAGCACATACAAATTAAGTTATTTTATACTTTTCAGTTTTTGAAGTTGGTTTTTTTAAACGAAGTTTTATTTTTTATTTTTCGCTTTTTAGTCTTTCTCAAGTCTCTCATCATCATTTCACCTAAATAACTTGAAAGAATACGACTAAAGGTAACATACAACACACTGTATAGAATAATAAATAAATATTTCGGACATGATGTTTACAAAATATATGAAAGTATGCAGACAATTGCCTTAACTTTGCTTTTGGACGGACTTAATAAGGACGTCCATTAACCCGGCCCAAGGCGAAATAGAGTCCTCTTCTCTATTTCTCACTTGGGTAAGTCCTGACCGGCGCGTCCTCGTCGCGAGGGTGGGCACCACATGCTTCAGTAGGCCGGAGTATGCAGGTGGCGGAGTTCGGCCAGGGACCCTGTCCAGCTGGACCGGACACCCAAGGAAGAGGTCCAGTAGGACCTCCTTCCTTAACACGAGCCTTCAGGGAAGCTTCGGCGACCCAGGAAGGCAAACCCAAACAGCCTCGTGTCGGCGCCGCTACGGTACCGACACCGAAGACAAAACCGACCGCGGAAGGCAGAAAGGTCGCTGGCAAGCCGGTGACCAGGACGCCTAACGCGATAACACCTGCTGGACGGGCACAGCCCTTAACGAGCTCCACGAGCTCAGGCCGGACCCGGCCAGCCCCCGCAGTTGTTCCGGATGTGGCTCGACCCACAAACCTGGAGCAGACCGCGGGGAGGAGGTCTCAACAAGGCGAACCAGCCACGGACCCTAGCCTGTCCGGATGGCAGGTCGCCATGTCCAGGAAGAGGAAGGGGAAGAAGGCGAAACACGTAGTGTCAGCGCCCCAACCCCCAGCTTCTTCCACCTGTGCGGCACAAGACAAGCCGCACAAGAAGAAAAACAAAAGGCAGCGTCGCAGAGAGAAGGAGAGGCGAACTGCCTTAAACACAGACACGCCTCCGGTGCCTACCCCAAGGCAAGGTACCCGTCCGCAGCGGGGGAGTGATGCGTCCGCTGAATCCTTAGCGCCGCGACGCCCACCTCCTCCCAAGGGCAAAGGGGCGCAAGCAGGACCAAAGGGTGGTAGTACCCAGGGGGGCCGGTACTCCGCCAAAAGGGCACGTCTCGACGAGACAATATCTCCGAGAGGCGAGCCTAAGAGGCGGAGGACCGGACCACCAGGGGAAGCCGCTCAGATTGACTACGCGAGCGCGGTCAAGGCGGACCTAATGGCGGCGGTAACTACTGCGGCCATGGAAAGCCTTAGTCAGTCTGAAGAGGTCCAAAAACGAATTGAAGAACTGCTGTTCGAGGAGTCGATGAAGCCGGGCAGCAGCAATTCAGAGAGCCCAGCGTTTCGGGGAAGGCCGATATTGACCGACGGCTACCTGAGACTCTGGTGCGAAAACCAGCCTACGCTGGAATGGCTGAAGCGCAGCGTGGCCAGCATCACCCTTCCCACGGGGGAGAAGTTGGTAGTAAAGCGCCCGAGCGAGATGACGAAGCGGGTCCGCTGCGGCATCTTGCTCCCTGGGGTCCACGAGGACCACAGGAAGGTAGCACACATGCTGCGCTTCCAAAACCGGTGGGCAGACATCGAAAGATGGCTCCTACTGAAGATGGACAGGCAAGCGACGGACACGTTTGCTGTAGTCAGCATCCCGGAGACGGTGGTAAAACCCCTGGTCGAGCACGGGCGCCGGCTCAGCTTTATGCTGGGAACGGTGTACGTCAAGTTCCAGGGGCCCCGCGGCAAGTTTGTGGAGCATCCACCAGCCGAAGCCGACTCCAGGGATGCAGAAAACAGTGCCTGCACCCTAACGATGGACACTGCGGAGGGGGCAAAAGCTGCTGTCGACATAGTCGCGGCACCTGAGTCCCAGGCTCCGACGCGGGCCGCCCCCGCCTCCGATGCGGAAGAGGAAGATCTTCTTCGCGACCGCACGGACAGTGGGGGTGAGTGCGTGGAGGAGCTAAGCAGGTTGGCCATCCAAAAGGAGAGCGGAGCCGAGGACGAGGACATGGCAACGGAGGAATCTGATTCCAATGGCGCTGTCTCATTCCTCGGCGTGTAGCATCCTACAGGCTAACCTCCACCACAGCTTGACCGCGACGGCTCAGATCCGCAAGTGGTTGGAGGTCAACAAAACAGCCGTCATACTGATCCAAGAGCCGTGGGTCAGAAACGGCACTGTCTGCGGACTCCGCAACATGGGAGGTAAGCTAACAGTTTACGCGGGACCAGAGAATCCCCGCACATGCATATACACTACAGCTGACATAAACATGCAGGCCCTAACTAGTTTCTGTTCTAGAGACATATGTGCCATAAAGGTGCAGGGAGCCCAGGACACCGGCCTCGCGCAGGTGGTCATGGCATCGGTCTATATGCCTGAAGCCGATGACCCACCACCGCACGACCTATCGCGGCTGGTCCACTACTGCGAGGAAGCGGGACTCGAGTTAATCGTAGGAACCGACTCCAACGCGCACCATGCCTTGTGGGGCATGTCTACAGGAAACGACAGAGGTAGGAAGCTCGTTGAATACCTATTTACGACAAACCTTAACATAGTAAACTCAGGTTCTGTACCAACATTCGTCAACAGACGAAGCAAGACAATCATTGATTTGACCCTGGCAACTGAAGAAGTAGCGAAACACATCTCAAACTGGCACGTGTCCAACGATTTATCATGTTCGGACCATAGATGGATTCGTTTCGACCTTCAGGTAAGCATACTCACGGCACCACCTAGGCGAAACCCAAAAAAAACCGATCGCGCGCAGTACTCACTGCGGATCGGCCAGGCCCTGGAACAGGGAAGTAACCCAACTAGGATCATAGGTACCGTAGAAATCGAAAAACAGGTAAAGTTCCTCACAGACACTATGATGGACTGTTACCATCATACATGCCCCCTATCCATCCCACCAGCAGGCCAAATGAAAAATAAGAGCTAGTGGGGGCCTGAGCTGGAGAGACTCAGGCGCGAGATGAGGAAGCAACTCAATAGAGCGATGAACACCGGCACAGACCAGGACTGGGATAAATACAAGGTTGGTGGCCTTGTATTTATCCCAGTCCTGGTCTGGTCTGGTACCTGGTCCAGGTACAAAAAACGACTCAGATACAGGAGTACCAACTCATGGCGGAACTTCTGCACAAATATTGAGTCTACTGCACAGGCCAACAGGGTAAGAAAAGTTCTCTCCAACAACTCAGCCATATCACTGGGGTCCTTACGAAAACCAGACAACTCCTTTACCACCTCGGCGGAAGAGGCAGAACGTACTCTGGTAACAACACACTTCCCGGACTGCGAAATAATCAGTCCAGGCGGGTGGCCAGATGAAGAAACCATCCCAACGGAGGAGGAATGGCAGCTGGCCCACAAGGTAATCGACCCATATAAAACGCAATGGGCAATCGACAGCTTTGACTCATTTAAATCTCCAGGCCCGGACGGGATCTTCCCAGCCCTGCTTAAATGGGGAGGGAAGACACTTACTCAACGGTTGACCTACGTTCTGGGAGCCTGTCTGGCACACAGATATGTGCCAAGACAGTGGAGAGATGTCAGAGCAATCTTCATACCAAAACCAGGTAAAACCGACTACTCGGATCCCAAATCCTTCAGACCAATAAGCCTAACCTCTTTCCTCCTAAAAACACTGGAGAGGTTATGCGACAGGCACCTGAGGGAAACGGCGCTGACACAAGCACCGCTACACCCGAACCAACATGCCTACAGTCCAGGCAAATCAACAGAGTCGGCACTTCATGCGGTCACAACCAAAATTGAGGTGGCAATCAAAAACAAGATGTTGTGCTTAGGCACCTTCATAGATATAGAGGGAGCCTTCGACAAAACGAAATTCACCAGCATAACAGCAGCACTGGTAAGGCACGGAGTGCATGCAGTCATGATAGAGTGGATAAACAAGATGCTGAGCCAGAGAGTCATCAGACTCGAAGCAGACGCTACAAAACAAGCACTGGTGGCGAAGGGCTGCCCCCAAGGTGGCGTCCTCTCACCAATCCTATGGAACCTAGTGGTTAACGACCTCATCACCACTCTGAACAACAATCACCATTATACCATCGGATACGCGGATGACATAGTGATATTAACAAGCGGCATGCACGCAGGTATAGTATGCGATGTCACGCGCTCGGCACTGGCAATAGTGGAACGCTGGTGCGTGGACAACGAACTGTCAGTCAACCCAAGGAAGACTGAAATGGTAATGTTCACCAACAAACGGAACCTGGGAAACCACCGACTTCCCAAGCTGTTCAATACAGAGCTCCAACTTTCGTCTGAGGTAAAGTATCTAGGGGTAATATTCGACCACAGACTAAACTGGAGCGCCCACCTCAACAACAAAATCGAAAAAGCAACAGTCGTATTCTGGCAGTGCCGCAGAATGGTAGGTAAAACTTGGGGACTAAGCCCAAAAACCACTCTGTGGCTCTACGAGGCAGTTATCCGACCAATGGTAAGTTACGGCGCGATAGTCTGGTGGCCACGGACCAAGCTATCCACAGCCGAAGCTAAACTACAACGACTCCAGAGATTGGCCAGTCTGGCGGCCACGGGCTGTATGAAGACTACACCGACTGCGGCTCTGGAAGCCATTATAGGTCTTCCACCACTCCACCTCTTTATAAGGCAAGAGGCTCTAGCTGCAGCAATGCGGCTAAAGAAACAAAATCTCTGGAGACCGCCTAGGGTACCACACACCGAAATCCTCTATGAGGCCATAGGTAAGGAACCGCTCATGGAAGCGGTAACTGATACAATACCCAGGCATTTCGTCTTCGACAAGAAGTACAAGATACAACTGTACGAGGATCCCCAAGAAGGACTTAACCCAAGGGAGTTAAGAATCTTCACCGACGGATCCACACGAGTGGATCAAAGGACCTAGCAACTCACGCGGAAACGACGCAGCTGATGCACTAGCAAGGAGCGGATCGGAGACAAGGGCAGTCGGCCCAGAACCAATATTGCCCTTGCCAGCTGCTTGGCTACGACGGACACTGCAACAAAACACCAAGGTAGAACACCAGTTATATTGGTCCAACCTTTGTACCTGCAGGCAGACCAAGGAGGCCCTCCCGACGATCAACCCCGGATTGTCACGGAAGCTGAAACAACTTAAGAGGCCGCCGCTTCGACTTCTGATTGGAGCAATGACTGGTCATGCACTATTAAACAAACATCTTTTTACTCTAGGTGTAACGGACAGCCCTCTGTGCAGAGCATGCATGTCATCTTGGCATGTCCTGGGGTGGCAGAATACCGGGCGAAACACCTTGGATCGCCGAGGTCGCTTCAGGAGGTCGTCGGCAACGCCAGGGGTCTGCTAGGCTTCCTGGAGGAACTGGGATGGCACCACTAGTGCCGACCCACTACGCAAAATAGGCGCATCAAGCCGTCGAGTTGCGGAAACCCGGCCCGCGAGTTCAAGTTCAAGTTGCCTTAACTTTATTGCAGGCGCTCACGTAAATATGAGGTTTTCCTTGAATTTCCTTGGGATCCCATCATCAGATCCTGATATGGTGGCCATGGGACCACATGGGGAGCATACCCTTTCGAATACAAAAATAGTTTTCAAAATCGGTCCACAATTGACGGAGTAATCAATGTACATACATAAAAAAAAAAAACTATGAAATTGAGAACCTCCTTCTTTTGGAAGTCGGTTAAAAATGATTCCTGTAAAACAATGTTCTGTCAAAAGATGATGAGAATGTGTTAGCATTTTGAAATTAAAAAAAAATGAATATTTAAAAGATATCCTATCCACAAAGTAAAATAGTAATCATCCAGCTTATTACTTACTCTTTGTGATTAGACAGAATCTTAGAACTAAGTGTGGTACGGGCAATGTTCTCAAGGTCAGCGCGCAGAGAAGCCTCATTGAAGTTTTTCTGATGATCAAAGCTTGAATCAGACAAGGCCTGTTTGGCAGCATCAACTGCAATACGCCATCCGGCAATGATTGTCTGTGGGTGCAATTTCTGTTCTACAAGCTTTTCGGCTTCTCTGAAGAGTTCCGCAGCTAAAAATACAGAAACAAACCACAATTAACAAATACTGCTACTTACACTAATACAGCAAACTAATCTGAAAATAGCATAATGTTAACCTACATAATTATATTATGAACAACCTAAAAATAATACAATAAAAGCTCAAGTAATAAATGAAAAAGTTCATTTAATAACAGAATAGAAGTTAAATATTTAGGCCCTGTTTCATCAGCAATAACTGATCTGATAGATGGTTTTACACAAGTTATATGGAAGACTAGCTGAACCCTGTGGTGCTACCCGCGGTACGACGATAACCACGGGCATCGTCGCGGGGCTAACCTAGTCTAGAAAAAAAGTAACCTAAGTAACTTCTCATATTATCAGATACCTATCAGTGAAAACCCCATTAAAATTGGTCTAGCCGTTCAAACGGTTAGATTAGCCGGAACAAACAGGCAGACGAAAATGAAAAAAATGTAAAGGTTTATTGCATTTAGTAAAAAGAGGTTATTAACCGACTTCAAAAAAGTAGGAGGTTATCAATTCGACTGTATTATTTTTTTATGTTTGTTACCTCATAACTTTCGACTGGGTGAATCGATTTTTATGATTATTATTTTTATTTGAAAGCTGGTGCTTCCTGTGTGGTCCCATTCCAATTTGGTCCAGTTCTTGAAGACAGTTTTTTTTTGTTAAAATTTGTGATTATTTTAATGTTACAAACAGGTACTTTAATTTTATTTATTTGTATAGATCCTACATCAAATTATCTGTCAGATACGCTATCTGAAACTTATCAGCAACCAATAAAACATGCTATGCAGAGTAAGTCTTACTAATAGATTTTTGTTACTCCGTTGTAATAAAAAAAAGATGATTTATTAATTGTATTGCTTTAGCTGAAGATTGGCATTGGCAATGGAGATACATATGATAAATTTGTAAGAACCTACTGCTTCCCTATGAAATGAAATAGTTAAGTATTGCAATTTAAGTTCTTTAAACTTAATTAAAACTAACTACACAATTATCTCAAGGTTTCTTATTAACAATTCCTTTTTAATCATAAAAGGTTAAGGTCATGACTTTTAAGCAGCTAGATACTCTCCTGAAATTTAAGAAGCAGTAATAATTATAAAGTCAGTTTATGTCCAGCAGTGGACTGAAATAGTAATAAGACAATAACATGCATTTTTCTAAACAAATGCGTACCCAAAACAGTGACTGAAGTTGTGCCATCTCCAACCTCTTCATCTTGAACTTTAGACATGTCTACTAAAATTTTGGCCGCAGGGTTATCCACTCCAACAGATTTCAAAATAGTAGCCCCATCATTTGTAACCTCAACCTACAAAATTTATCACAATTATGTAAGTAAAATGCATATTGTAAACGCAAAGATACAAATAAAGGTTTGTGCACAGTGACAATAATTACCTGGCCAGCATTTCTTCCCCAGGAAACCAACATTTTATCCATACCTTTAGGGCCTAAAGTACTTTTTACCAGATCTCCTATGGCGATAGCTCCAATGAAACTGGACAAACGGGCAACTTCGGCCTTTTCTTCTTCAGCTTCATTTTTCAATATTCTTAT
Source organism: Diaphora mendica (assembly GCA_949125395.1). NCBI lineage: Eukaryota > Metazoa > Arthropoda > Insecta > Lepidoptera > Erebidae > Diaphora > Diaphora mendica. The sequence continues at coordinate 32,269,219 of OX421310.1, read as the reverse complement.
CGGATTGAGGGACACCTAAACAACAATTTCATGTGATCATGACACACGTGCAAAATGAACAACGGTTCCGATTTAGTGCGATTTTAGACAAAATATTTGAAATTTAAATAACTTTAATCCGAATATACATTCACAACATAGTAAAACGCAAATTATCTCTTACCATCTTGTAAATATGCTCGTCTGTTTTGAGTTTTATTAAAATTAAACACCGGCGGTGAAAACAGCAATCTATTCAGAACCGGAGTGACAGATTGGAAAAAAGCCATTGGCAATGGTATTGATATTGATTGCCAGAGTAAATTTATTCTCTTCTGTCTAATTGTAGGTATAACTATATATCATTATCTAAAACTTAAAAATGAGTGAGATAAAAAAACTTAAAAATTAATGTTATTTTTTTTCAGATAAAAATAAACTTTAATTGTTAAATTTAGTGACCATAGCCAACATTGTTCTACAATCTACAATCTTTTCGAAATCTTCACGATTTGCTATTGACCAATAGCTAGAAACGTTATCATCAAGAAAACTTATCTGATTGGCTAAAAGGGTGTAAATTGGTAAGAAACGTAATCATACCATGACGTCATAATAAATGTGTCACGCTGATTGTTCTGTCATTCTTCATTCGAGAATTTTATTTTCGATGCTTTGTGATTTAACCATATTTTTTAACTAAATTAGTGTAATTTGTAAGGATTTTGTCTAACTTAAGTTGGAGATCAGTTTTCATTGTAAATAGATACATAGTAAACGAAAGTGCTTCAAAATGGAAGAACAAGGCGGAAGTTCTGGCCCTAGAGTAGTAAGCGACAAGCGCTTGGCACAAACTCAAGCTAAAGTTGATGAAGTCGTTGGTATTATGCGCGTTAATGTCGAGAAAGTTTTAGAGAGGGACCAAAAGTTGTCAGAACTTGACAATCGCGCTGATGCACTGCAACATGGTGCTGCACAGTTTGAACAACAAGCTGGCAAACTGAAAAGAAAGTATTGGTGGCAAAACTTAAAGATGATGTTGATTATTGGTGCTATTGGCATAATTGTACTTATTATAATTATTGTATGGGCCACAAGTGGTAGCTCTCCGGCAGTTGCCCCGGCTCCAGCACCAACTGCAGCTCCAGCTGAACCTAGTGGATAATCAACCATTGCACAAAGCATTTAAACTGAAACCCTTTGATATGGATACTTATTTATACCACTCTGTAACAAAGGCAAGTTATTGTTGACCTAATTATGACTGAACCTTTGTAAAAGCCTAGATATTTTAAATGTGCACACATTATATCTATAGAAAAAGATTATAGCAAACAGTTTGATATTTTTTTACAAACTTTATTAGAATATTAAAATTTAAAAGTGAATTAAATTCACTCATAGAACTTGTTTACACCATGTTGAACTTCCCAATTAAAAATGTAAAAAATACTAAATGTTTGCTTTTGCAAAAATTTTTAACTTTGTATACCTACTATTTAATTATATTTATAAAGTGGCCAACTATTGTACAGAATCACCTTGTGATAAGTAGTATTAAATATAACGATTATTATAATATTGCAGAGCCCATGCTTAGCTGGACCAAGTTAAAGAACTGATATTTACCAGGTTATATAAATTGTTAAATTATAATATTCCATGTGATTATACTTGTTGCCTATTAAAGAGTTTGCTATATAATCAGTGTAACTAAATTAAAAATAAGTTTATATTAGTAAAACTATGTTATTTGATAACAATATCTAAAAGCACCCATAAAAAATTTGTTCACATTGTACTGCTTTGAGGAGTAAATGTATGCTTAATGTGATAAAATGACTTATGCACAAATAATTTAGTTTCTTATACATACTTTTAATCTATACCACCATTATTACATTTTGTACAAGAAGATGTCTTTATGTATATTCAAATATTTCTTATTAGAACGCAGTCGGGACCAACATTTGCTTCTTTTACAGCATTCAAACTTGTTCATTTGGTCTTAAACTAATATATGTTGTATGCAAAATGTATGTAATATCATAATCTTAGTTGTTTTGTATTCTTTAAGAGATAATAAATATATGTATTTCTTCAATGTTGTATGATTTGTTCCATTTAACAGTTGAAATTGTGTGTTGTCTTATCAGAAAATCTTAAGGTTTATGGTTTTATCAGCATTGTTAGTGTAGAATGCCAAGATAAAGAGAAAATAATTTGTAACGCTATGAATAATTTTCTTTCTTTAATAAAATATCTAGACACTGATAACAGGATTAATATTCTAGTGGTTAGTCATTCTAATTCTTAGCTAGAGGGTCGACGTTCACGCAGGAAGTTTAGAATATATGATTTTTTATTTTCTAATTAGGGTGATTTTTTTTTGGTCACTTAGAAGCAACTGCCATCAAACCTCAACAATCCAAGTATTAAACGATATTGGAATACTGTAAAAAGACTGTTGTCAGACTTGCAAATAGCTTGAACAACCTATAACCATTGCCAAAGTTGTTCATATAGCAACTGGGACTGACATCTAAACATGCTCTCTGAGGTACAGATTGTACAATATATCAAGAATGGTCATCCATCATAGATTGACCTGATTAGGATTGCTTAACTTTTTAATGTTAAAGTCTATGTGGAGGTTTATTATATATTTTTAATCAAGAAAAAAAAAATACAGTTTTACCTTTCTGAATTGGTAAACAAGATTGTAAAGGTAACTACTGGGTAGGTACAGGAAAACCTTTATATTTTCTTACCTACCTACTGCATGAGCCAATAAATATAGTATGAAAAAAATATGTAAACAATGTTTTAAAAATGGTGAACATAAAAGCATTAAGGTCATATTAATTTACGCAATGGATTCATCAGCTTTTGTGCAAATTCTATTCCAAGGATTCATAGCTGTGTGACATCATGGCTATGAAAGAAATTACGAATTGTGACAATGAATCTCGGTCAGGCCTCTAACAGAGAGTGACTACACAGTGCTGCTAAAATCTAAAGTTGTCTACTTTATTAAACTAACTTTAAACTGTCTAACTACCACAATGTTTTCACAACTTTGTAGATAATGAATGATGTTCAAAGTTATAGCTTGTTAGTAAGTAATTACTGTGTGAACTCTAGGGATCAGGGACTGCTTAATAGAACCTTAAAGTCTATATTAAGTGTTCAAGAAGCTAAGGATACCTAAAGGACGGGCAGAGAGATCAAATTTTTCAGGCGGCAGCCAGCTATTTCAATAATATATGATTTTTGTGAACCAAATGGTGAAAATGAATTTACTGCATATATAGCGTAGTGGTTAAAGGGGTCATCTTGTCGCATTTTACTGCATTGAAGGTAGTGGGTTCGGTCGCCACATAGGACAATACCTACGTTGTGTCCTCCACAAAGTTCTCAGTCTGGGTCTCAGATCAAATAAAAATTTCATAAACGATTGTAAAGTTCTTATAAAAAAAAACAAGAATCCTGGTAAAAAAAACAAAGGAACTCTGTTGTAGTCACAGTATTTTAACATTGAGTTAGACACTGATTACTAATCTCAGCAACTACCGGCCTTAAATATGATAATGAATTAAAAGCTGTTTGGTTGGTGTAGGCGATATTGAAATTATAAATACAGTTTGTAACACCTACTCCATGATAACGCTATGTCCTTAAATGGCAATGTATCCGGCGGTGAAGTCAACAACCTACTTACAAATTGGATCCAGTACCTGCTCATATTTTTGAATGAAATAAGTAGGAAGTAGGTACCTACCTATACGTATTATTACAGTTTTACTTGCAAGGTCACTCTAGCCTTTTTAATGAAAATGTATTTTATTAAAGGCCGAGATAGAGTAAAATAATTACAATTAGCTGTATGAACAATAACTTTTTAAAGTTTTTAGGTAGGTACCTAGTTACGCGGACATACCTAATCTTATCTACATGACATGAGACGTAAAGATAAAAATAATACCTACTATGATATCAAGATATTAGATTTGTTTTAATTGGGAAAAAATATAAATGGCATCTATTTTTATTTTGTACCTACATTAAAATATCAAATAGTTCTTTGTTCGATTTTTAGGCAAAGGTGCACGGAGGAATACCAAATTTAAAAATTAAAATACTGCAACTTTAATTAGGTACCTTATATAGAAATAGAAAAACACATTGCTAAACATGTAATATTTTTTATTATATTTAAATAATAATATATACTTAATATAATTAATAAATAAAAAGTAGGAAAAACTACAAGAGTCCAATATCATACGTTTATTTAAATTACCTAGGTAAGTACCTACCTACTACGGATTTGATTACAAAAAATTATTTCATAATAGGTATTAAACATTATATCCGACATAGCCACCAGTCAATGGAATCCGAGGGCAGGGGATTAATTTGCATACATGCACTTACCCACCCACGCACACACACATCACACATACACGCACAGTCACACACCACACTGCATTATCCGTGGGAGAGCCACGCTTCGGCATGCATGGGCTGGCTCGACCAGACTGATACCACGGCCTCACAGATAACCGGTGTGAAACAGCGCTTGTGCTGTGTTTCACCGAGTGAGTGAGGATACCGGTAGCCCAACCCCCCGCTCCCCTTCGTCAACCCCCCCCCCAATCCCCTAAGGGCCGGCAACGCACTTGTGACGCCTCTGGTGTTGCGGGTGTCCACGGGCGGCGGTAATCGCTTACCATCAGGCGATACGTCTGCTCGTTTGCCCCCTATTCCATACAAAAAACTCGGTATATTTGGACTTCCTTCTTTGTTTGTTTTTGTCTTTTGTTTATTTGATTTTGTTTTATCAAATTTCTAATTATAGTTAATTTTTGCTTTTTAACGAAGTTTTCGTAAGTACTTGTACCTACTTACGATTAAGTGACTTATTTTTGAAGTGAAAACTTCTTAAGGCGCGTTGAACACTTTTTGGGTGAACAAAAACCATGGAACTCGTGTCGTCACCGAACACTTTCCATGAGCTACATACTGTGTATGTACCTATGTGTATTTTATGGGTGAACACAAAGCGCATGAGTAGAATCCAAAATTTGTGGTCACTAGCGCGATAGCTGTCTAGTGATATCATGATGGGAGGGAAACACGTGCGATGGTAGTGAGATCCAGGTTTTCAATTCACAACACAGGCAGGAAAAGCCTAACCGTTTAGTTCGAGGACGTAATATCTATCTACCACTCTCAGTAGCGGCGTTAGGGAAGGGCGCGGTTGGGCGATCGCCCAGGGCGCTAGATAAAAGGGGCGCCATAGGCGCCCCTTTGTGGCCTATCGCTCATGGTTCGAGATCTACTTACTCGTAAATTCCCTAAATTAAACGAAATTTTCATTTTACCGGGGATCCCCAATCATACAGAAACACATTGTCTAACTCCTTTTTAACATTTTAGTTAAAAAGCGTTAGCGTTATTTTTGGTGAAGTGGAACAAACTCTGCTAATTCTTTTGTCAGAGTGGCAGGGTAATCTCTGGAACTAAATAAACGATAATGATGAAATTTTGATATCAAGATACTATGGACTCCGAAGAAATAGGTACATTGATTACCTACTTTTTAATGCGGGAAAATGTCTAATTCATATTCCGGTTAAACTCATCCCTACGTTGAGATCGTGACTTTTTCGTACAAATCTGAGTGCTATCACGAAACACAAATATTCTGATTGATTAGTACAAAATGTCTGAACACGTAGATCATCAGACACAGCGAAGGAATTGGCCGAAGAACTAGAAATTGGACCAATAACTCAATGTGTTAAGCGTCAAACTGGTGAAATTGCACGCGATGACCCCATGACTTTTCCAGAAAAAGAAATTGAGGTTGAATTTTTGAACTGTCTTTTGGTCATCCTAATAATTTCAATCTATGAAAGGTTCGAACAGTTAAGTGAGTAGGTACTCAGAATCTTGATCCTTTTTGTACAATATTAAACAGATTCCGGAAAAAAACAGACATTGTAAACTCTGTGGCGATCTCCACTATCGTGATCGCAACTTACAAGAACTGTCTGCAAATATATGGATAGCATTGCGAATGTTATCGACTATACCTGTAACGGTTGCTAGTGGAGAGAGGAGTTTTCCAAAGCTAAGGCAGATAAAAACCTAGTTTGATCAACAACATCTCAATCTAGATTGACAAATTTAGCAACTTTGTCAACTGAAAATGAAATTGCTGAAAACATCCGACTTTAATAACCTTATAAAAGTGTTTGCTAATAGAAAGGCCAGAAAAGTAAAATTTTATTAGTTTTTAGGGTTCCGTACCACAAAAGGAAAAAACGGAACCCTTAATATGATCACTTTGTTGTGCGTCTGTTTGTCTGTCAAGACCCTTTTTCTCAGGAATGCGTAGAGGTATCAAGCTGAAATTCATATAAAATGCTCAAATCTACTGTCCCTTAGAGCTGTGAAAAAATCAAACTTCTAAGCCAACGTAATCAAAAGATACAGCAGTTTATACTGCAAATTTTCGACACTCGCAGGGGAATAAAAACCTACAGGGTACTTCCCGTGAACTAAGAATCTTGGAATTTGGTACGAAGCAAAGATAAAGGAAAAATTGCGAAAAGCATAAATTTTTAGTTACATCATATAATATACCTACTGATACCTACAGGTTTGTACGGTGCCCTCAGTGCGCGAGTACGACTCGCACTTGGCCGGTTTTTTTTTCTAATCGACTTTTTTTTATAATTTTTATAATATATAATTATTTCTTTTCATAAATGGTTATTTCATTATATTATTATTTCCCTTTTTTCGTATGGGTTTGAATTGCAGTTGGGGGGCGCCGTGGATATCTTGCCCAGGGCGCTGGTAGTGCTAAAACCGGCACTGACCACTCTAAAGCGCCGACTTCCAAAGCCAGCACGTGTTGTCGTCTGTCCGTTTGCCTCTTTATTCCGAAAAAAGTATTCTTTTATTCCAATGTTGTTGCAAAATTGTTTTATTCAATTCGTTTATTTGTCTACACAGATATTTCCAGATCAACTTACTTGCTTTTTATTTCTATACCTAGCTTATTACTTCAAAACATACGCACGTGTGTAAGGGGCTCTCCCCTTCACACGTTCATATGTTATACTCCCTTTGGTTTGAAAATAAAGTATTCTATTTATGTCACCATAAGGGAATCTTAAACGTAATCATTTAAACCATCTGTAACACATTGTATAGAATGCTTAGATGTTTGTTGATAATTTTAATCTATGAGTATATTTACGCGAACTTCAAACAATAGCAGTTAGCACACGTCTTGTTAGGTATATGTATTGAAATGCGTATGAATGTGAGATTAACAGGAGTGACGTCATTTACTGAGTTGACTGTATTTAAAGTACATGGGGCGATTATGTCATTTATTCTTAACATCATCCACCACGGGTTAATCTATTGACCGTAGACGGTCAGTTCTAGCTAAATATTAGCTATAAAATAGCTATAACAATTCCGTTTATCTATAACTACTACTACGTTCTTAGACCACTATTTAGCTAGAACCACGTCATCTTCATCCTTATTTTCTTGTCCTTTCCCTAATCCTGACATCAACGTAGTGTATATCATTGCAAATATCGCCAGCCGGTCCTCCTGGTTAATCGTTTGCAGACTGACAGAATCAATGAATATTGGAATGTTTTAAAAATAAAGGATATAAATAGGAGCTAAAGTTATTTTTTATTAAATAACTTTTAGAATAATAAACCAAAATCTGTCCCTGAATCTGCAAATATTGTAAATCGAATTTTTTTTTTGTTTCTTGAAAAATACAATAAATATACCTATTGTTTTTAATTTTTACATTAGTGACATTGGCAGTCGTTATGATATAGGTAGCAAGGCAATCGATTACAGGCAATTTGTTATTAGCAGAAGAGTCATAAACCCAAAAAAAAAAAATGGCATTCCATATTTTCATGTTGGCATGTTTGATTTTGGTTTGCGTAAATCAAAATTTTTGGCAACATTATCTAAACACGTCTATCCCTCGACATTTTATTTCAACGGCACATTTCTCAAAAACTGAATTATAAGTTTATGGAAACCGTCGCAAATCACAACATGCTTACAGTATGAATGTACCTATGGTTGAAATTTTATCGATTCGCGTTTATTTCTTTTCTTAATTTTTTCAAATGGAACTTTTAAATTTCCTTTGAGTTATCGGAAACTTCCCAGATGTGGGGCCGCGTATACTTCGATAGGTGTATACTGTCATGATCATAAAGGTGGCCATATACCATACTGCCTATCGTCCAATCGGCATGACGATTCAGGCTTGATCCAATTCGCAGTTCGTCCACATACACCACACACGATCAGTTTAAACTGTCCAATCGGCAGTGACGTTCAGCTGAAGCCATGGCCTTACCAGTGACAGACGAAGATGTTTTAGCCGTTTTGGGCATTTTACTCATGGTAAAGAAACAAAAAAAAAAGTTCGACAGTATTTTGCGACATGTTAAATGAGCGCCTGCGTCTACCACCGACCAAATTCTTGTCCTACTGAAATCAAATACGCCGACCCCCATACACGTTCCAATCGGAATGATCCAATCAGCATGATCAAGCCAAAAGAATTGAAATTTCATCATGCCATCAAGTTTAACTGTCATGCCAATCCACGCCCACACACGGTCAATTCTATCTGATCCAATCGGCAGCGTCATGCCGATTGGACGATAGGCAGTATGGTGTATGGCCACCATTAGTAAGTAATGTAGGTACCTACCTATCTATAATAAAAAAGAGACCATCCGAAACCAACAAACGCACCATTCATGAGATGTCTGACAAATATTATTACTATTATTAGTTTATGTCCATATATCTTAACTCCAATTTGTAAATCGTACAATAGCTAGCCGCGATACAGGCTGAGCCTAGTGCGGCTAGCACCGACACAAAATTATGTATAAACTGGATTGCTAATAAATTATTATTATTATTAAAATATGAAAGACAAAGTTTAAATTCCTAAGTTATTTTTATGTCATGACCGGGATAAATAATATTGTTGATTCTATTATATTTGTTGCCGGAAATAAGGCGACAGCACTTGTACTTAAGTTATATTTACTGTTATAGGTACTACTTTTTAACAATAACAACAAAATTAGTGCCTACAAATTCGATTTCAGGTTTGTTTTTAAAAGTGCATAAGTAAAATAAAACAAAAGAATCACATATTGACTGCGTGTGAAATGATGCGTGCGTATCAAATATCGTCGAAACTGTATACAGTTCAGAAGCTTGTGAAGACGAATGCGGAATTACATTAGTGTCCACGCAGTTCCGCTTTCCGCTCTGCTTACCACCCCGTCACTCGGCGTGAATATAACAAAATGTGTCCAACCTTGATCTTAGCACGTTTCGTCACACTTTGTCGTACAATAGAAACAGCCTTGCCGTAATAGGCAAATTACATGAAGCTAGCCGTTTACGTCTTTGTGCTATTTAGATTATGCTAATGTCCTGTTGTGTGCCGAAAATTCACATTTTTACCTTATGTATTTAAATTTTCAAAATAAAAGAAAGACAGGACCTTGTTACACCATAGAACAATAACACCAAAGAACTTTATCCTGCAAAAAAATAAAAACAATAAGTAGGTACATTCAGTTTTAAGAGCTAACCTCTCATTCGTAAAAATTCGCAAATTTTTGCATCGGTGCGAAGTTTTTTATAAACCTATATAATACTAGCTGATCCGGCAAACTATTGCCATAAAAAATGGGGTATAAAAAATAGATGTTGGTCGATTCTCAGACCTACCCGATATGCACACCAAATTTCATAAAATCAGTCCAGCCATTTCAGAGGAGTATGGTAACTAACATTGTGATACGAGAATTTTATATACAGGGTTACTGGTAACATGTAGCAATCCCTATAAGGGGTGATAGTAGAGATCATTAGCTATCAAATTGTCCTCGGGTACATGTGTCAAAAATGTACCGTTTTGGAAATAAAATAAAAAAAACTATTTTTTTTAAGAAAAGTGGATCACGCTACTTCAAAGTAGTCTTAAAACAAACACTTGTGACCCACATCTCGTCAGTGAAGGTAAGTTTCCCTCTAGACTTCAAGAGGAGCGCGTGGGAACACTACGTGCCGCCACCTCGGGTCCAGTTGGGGGTTGACGGACATCCCCAAGTCCGCCACCCCTGGACCCAGTTAGGGGGGCCGGTGGAGGGCAGCGTAGGCCCTCCCCCGACACCCGGTGCGCCTGCTGCGGACCGAGAGAGAGGTCAGGATCTCCCTTTCCCTTATCGCAGTCTCCTTCTGCGAGATGACCATTTCGCAGAAAGACACCACCGCGTCCCAGGACTCCTCGCCGTCGACCATAGAACGAACTACGGCCGGCAGCGAGAGGTCACTACCCTACTACAGAGATGAGGGCATGGCGCGGCCCCTCCCAAGCAACACACTCTGCCAGCGTATGCCGCGCCGTAGTGGACTATTAATAACAGTTGATGAAAGAAGGTAAATACCCAAATATAGTGATATAAGACGACCGACCGGTGCAGTGGTTAGTGACCCTGACTGCTAGGCCAGCTGTCTTGAGTTCGATTCCGATCCAGGACACATAACTGTATAATGACCTGACCTGAATGAATGAAAAGCGTGGCTCTATTTTTTACAGCGCGGCAGCGTTATGGGCATAAAACAAGTTCTTAAGACATAACACGTTACTACGCTATTCTGAAATAACGTCATATTTTATTTATTAACTTGCAGTCACTTATACTCGTTTATCGCGAGCAACTCCAGCTACAGTTAAAGGTGGATTTGAATAAACCTAGCCTACTGGGTCTATCCTTCCTTTGGGGTTCTGACTCGTTTATAGCATCGGAGTCAACGGGCCACCTGCTGTTATGTGGCTATCACGATCCCTTGAGTCCGTCCTCTCTAAATAAGATGTTTCATCGTCAGCATCATAAAAAGCCTTTAACAGTCCACTACTAGACATAGGCTTTTCTTATTAAAGAGGTTTCGGCCTACAATACCACCCAGGCCATACGGATTGGTATAGGGTTTGCTTCAAGTTTTCTTTCCCCTTGCAGTGATGTTGTCCTGTGTAGCTTGCTCTCTTAGTCGCCTCTTACGACACCCATGGGATGAGTAGGGGTTTTGACACTCCGTATTCTTTATTCATCAGTATCTCACCACACAAAATCAGGGGTTTGGTAACTAAGTAATCTTACTCGATCAACAAAAAGCGAGGAAAGTATTACTGCTTCAAACTATTTTTTTTATTTTTTTTTATAGGAACCGCACTAGGAATATAAATCCTGTGTCGCGGGGTACTTTCCAAACACACATTAAACAGACACAATGAATACCCAGACTTAGAACAAAAATTTGTGAATCACACAAAGTGCTGTCCCATGTGGGATTTGAACCCACAACACTTGTTCGAGCGGCGTGGCGACCGCTTCAACCACTCGGTCAACCGTGCAGTCATACTATAAAGGTTTTCTGTGAGGACATGGAACCTTCCACTCCAGTTGAGCCAGCTCATTTTTGGCAAGGCACGGATCTCTCAGATATAATAAAAACTTAAAATCCTCAATTACTTTAGCATACTTGAATGGAAAGCCCCCATCTGCGTATTTCAAATCAGTATTACAAAATAGGCCCCGTGAGGCCCACAAGGAAGCCATTAATTTTATAGTGTTTATTTTTTACTACTGTTGATGTTAAAATAACGGCACTTAAGATAATTTTACACCATATCGTTTGTTCGAGAGTTTACACACTTCAGTTAGCTGTCGGCATAGTTTTTCAATTCTACCTTTGATAATCATAATTACTTGGTACTTAGTTCCCAAGTGCGAGCCATGCTGTAACGAAAATATAGTTTAAAATATTACTACTAGGTACTAGATTAACAGTGTTTTTAAAACACTTTGTTTAACACATCATCTTCCTAGCCTTTATTATTCCCAAGATTAATTGGGGTCGGCTACTAGTTCAACCGAGAGAGAACTGAATTAGTCACACACTCCGTAGAGATTCCGAACATATCGCTAAACAGGCGCTCGATTGGAATCCGCAATGAAAACGAAAACGTGGCCGTCCCATACAGATCTGGCGACGCACTGTTGCAGACGAGGCGAAAACCGCGAAAAAGGTCGGTAAGACGTGGAGCGAGATAAAATGCGAAGTTCACGATCGAACGCGATGGCGAATTGCTGTGGACGCCGTCTGCCCCATCTAGGGGACATAGGACCTTACGTCAAGTCACTAGTTCAACCAGTTTCACCTGAATATCAGTTTTTCATTGGAGCGACTGGCATCGGACCTTCGCAACCCTGAGCGTGAACTGAATTCGAAAGTTGAACTAGTTGTCAACATATTTGAGGGCACTGACTTCCCAATAACAATTGTCATAGGTGAATATTTGAAAATATGTTTGTGTATTATAAATGTTCTCAATTAATTAAGTGAGTGAGTGATCTGAAATAATGAATGTGTGAAGTGTGTAAAACAAACCTTTGTATCTTTTTATTGCAAAGGGCATGAAGATACTGTTCTTTACAATGATTTGAAAAATATTATAAATATAGAGCATATTTTTGTCGTTTTGTTGAAAAGGCTTTGACGTCAATGCCGTAAATTGACGTGACATGCAAGACGTATGCATTTTGTCACCTTTACTAATTAAACTTTGACGGTAACTTATTTTCGTAACAAACAAAATAATTAACATGAACAATACAATACATATTTTTAAACAATGCATAATAAAAAAAACCTTATCTTTACCTCTAACCAAACGAGGTTGTTGTAAACGATTCGAAGGAATTGAGCTAGGTTTATTAATAAATACATTTATAAAAAAATAAAAAACCCCCGACAAAATAACCTGAGTTCCCTTTATACAGTAAAATATAATGAAAGAAACTCAATCTTAAAGTACCTAAGTATGTACGAGTTAGTTAGTTTTAGATAATTCTAAAAAAAATACACCGCGTTAAACAAAAATACATACAACAGAAACAGATTCGTTGATTCGTCGTTCGGAGCAGCTCGTCTCGATCCGTGCGAGCTTCGGGAGTCAGGTTTTATTTTCGTAATGTTACGGAATTTCTTGATTCGGTCGCCGCGCTCAAAGGCCTCAAAGCCCGCGATAAAAGCTATGCAATAGCTTAAAAAAACCTGTAGTACTTAGTGCTACTGATCGCAGGGAAGTATGAAAGGGCAAAGAACTTTATAGTCGATTTTATCGGGCCCTAAATGGGCCCGATTTAGACTTCAAAGCGTCGAGTCTACGTCTTGGCTACGGAATGATAATCTCTTCGGAGAAACCGAAGGTTTTGTTTGTGCGATTATTGACAAAGTTATCATGACGAATAACTATCGGAAATATATCCTGAGAAATGGTACGTTTGGTATCTAATCTAAAGATAATACATATGAACATAAGAAGTCTAAATAAAAAAATAAAAACCTAGATCAATTTTTGGCTGTGATTGCTATGATTAAGATTGATTTCGACATATTAATATTTACTGAATGTTGGTTGAAATGTACTGGTAACCTCCCGGTTATAAAAAATTATTTACCCCACGCATCAACGAATAATATCACCCAGAACGATGGCATTGTTATGTATGTAAAGAGTACACTTAAATGTAAAATATCGGAACCCTCCTTTGCGGGTGCTAATTGTTTATTATGCTTGATTGATAATACTGCAATTATCGGACTTTAACGATCGCCGTCAAATCAAGATCTTGCTGACTTCTACTGCAGCTTGGAAACCCTTGTGGATAAACTCACTCCGGTAACAACTATAGCCGTTATGGGCGATATAAACATCGATATGAAAACCCATGATAATATCGACCGCAATTATAATGAGTACTCATTACTGACTGCGTCCTTGGGACTATTGCCGGCTCACGTACACCCGACAAGACTTGGTAACTGTCACATTTTACTGAGAACGCGATCCGAAGCCACTGTCATTGTATTAGAAAGCTTTATTACGGACCACCTGCCTATTATTCTATGCTTAAAACAAAAGAAACACTTAAATAACAATTTTAAAGAAACCTTCGCTAGATTAGATTACGCATCCATACAAAAAGAAATTGATAACTATGACTTTACCCCAATATTAAACGAGACTGATGCAGATATGGCTACTGACAATTTTATACTCATTTTACAAGATATAGTCTACAAACACACCTCGCATAAGAATATTAGCAAACGTAATTACATAATCAAGCCATGGATAACGGAAGGAGTGTTGAGATGCATTCGTAACAGAGATAGTATGCACCTGAAATTAAGACAGAACCCAGAGAACACAATTCTCTTGACTACTTACAAGCGTTATCGCAACTATTGTAATAGACTATTAAAAGAGTTAAAATGCGAGTATGAAAAATAACTATTCAGTAAGGCGGCGGGAAACCCTAGGGCCATATGGGAAGCTATAAATCAGGTCTCGGGTAGGAAACGTCAGCCACAACCTGCAACAGAACTGTTGCGCCTGACAACAGATCCTAAGTGTTCGGCGGATAGTGTGAACCGTTTCTTTGTGAACATTGGTAGTAGCCTGGCTGCTGCTATTCCAGGTAGGCCAACTGTGACTGGAAAGGGCAATATCGCTTCACAATGTAACTCTCTTGGCATAATGCCTGTTTCCATGGAACAAATTGATAATGTTATTGCCAATCTCCGAAGTAACTGTGCTACTGGACATGACGACAGTCCAGCCCAAGTACTTAAGCTATCACGTAAAGCACTAGTTCCTGCAATAACACATATCTGTAACATATGTATTGCAACTGGTGTCTTCCCACGAGGTCTTAAAAAGGCCTTAGTGTGTCCTATTTATAAGGGTGGGGATAGAGACCAGGTCAACAATTACAGAGCCATCTCAGTCCTGAGTGCATTGTCAAAAATTCTGGAGAGAATACTTAATAACTGTCTATCGAGCTACCTAACTAAATTTAGCATTATCTCAGGGAAACAGTATGGGTTCTGTCTGGAGACTCCACTGAGGATGCAGTGTCCAGCTTTAGCGAGGCAGTTGTTGCTATGCTTGATAGTGGTCGCAAATGTTACGGTGTCTTTCTAGATTTGTCAAAAGCATTTGACACGGTCTCTATTCCCATTCTCATATCCAAACTAGAAAGTATCGGGATTCGCGGTTTATCTTTGGACATTTTTAAAAGCTACCTTTCTGATCGTGTTCAGGTGGTGAAGATAGAAGAAGTGCTGAGTGGTGAAGAGAGGACTAGTTACGGAGTACCACAGGGTAGTATTCTCGGTCCTACTCTCTTCTTACTGTACGTAAATGAGCTATGTAATATGAAGTTACCAAACTGCGAAATTTTTACATACGCAGATGATACTGCCTTAATGGTATACGGGAAGAGCTGGGAAGAAGCGAAGTACTGTGCTGAAAATGCCTTAAAAACTGTTGCATTATGGTTATCATCGCACCTATTAACATTGAATGTAGAAAAGACGAAATCCATCTGTTTCTATTTACCCAACTCACCAACACCACCTCCTGACACGAAACTACTTACCGCTCACAATTGTAACACCTTAAGTCTGAACTGCTCTTGTCCTATAGTATCTAATGTTGCTAGTATTAGATATCTTGGTGTGCAGGTAGATCAGCGCCTAACCTGGCGTTCCCAAGTTGAGACATTAACTGGTCGTGTAAGAAGATTACTTTATGTTTTCAAGGATCTACGCCGGTCTGCAAACGAGTTGGTGTTGCATAAGGCATATATGGGATTATGCCAATCAATTTTAATTTACTGCATTCCTGTCTGGGGTGGGACATACAAAACATTATTTCTGCAATTGGAGAGGGCACAAAGGGCTCTCCTCAAAACGATATACCACAAACCACGTGACTACCCAACAACTAAACTTTATAAGGAATGTCAGGTCCTTACGGTTAGGCAGTTGTATATTCTGCGCTCTGTACTGCGACTACACTCGCAACTACCATTGAATACAGGGCTTTCACTAAGAAGACGCGGTGCACTTGTCTGTCCCCCTGTCAGGGCTAAAACTGCCTTTGCACTTCGACAGGCTAAGGCATTAAGTGTGAGGGTCTATAACAAAATTAATAAGCAATTGTCTACATATAGATTGAATCGATTTAATGTTAAAAACAAATTGCTAAGTTGGTTGCATAACTTAGATTATTTTGAAACTGAAAAACTTATTACCGTTATCAAATAAGCTTGGATTGTGAGATTGAATGAGAATAATTGTAAACTATTAATTAGGTATGTATTTTTCCTTACTATTTATGTATCTATGTATAAAGTTATTGTCTAGGAACATGTACACTCAATTGTAAACAGTACAAATATAAGAATTGATCAAAGAGAACCTCGGATTCCCATAATACGAGCCAGACTCAGTTTGGGAATCAGTGCAAATTATAACTCAATAATGTACAAGTGCTCTGTCAAAATCCTGTGTATTGAAATTGTGTCAAATGCCTATGTACTTGCTTTCTTTCTGACTTAATAAAGATTATTATTATTATCTGTCGGGCATGTCACAGTCCTGGGGAATCTATTAGGCATATTATTTCTGGTTGCTCTCGTCTTGCTAACGGTGAGTATTTGCACAGGCACAACCCGCACAACGAAGTAGTCAGGATCGTACATGCCCTTAAATACTATATTTTGAATTCAGAGGTGCAATACTACAGGTATGTCCGACACAGTTCTCGAGAATGGTCGTGCTACGTTATATTGGGATCGATCTATTATCACAGACAGGACTATCGTTGCCAATAAGCCTGATATTGTGGTGATAGATCGATTGGAGCGCCGCGCAATGGTTGTCGATATTGCCGTTCCTCATGACGAGCATCTCGTGTAAGTTGAAAAGGAAAAACAATTTAAATAGGAAATATTTGGATTTATCTCACGAGATTGTCGATGTGTGGAATCTGGATTCGGTGATTATTGTTCCGATAGTCGTATCTGTTCACGGATTGATTGCTAAGAGCCTCGACCAACACCTTAAGAGGCTCACGTTAGATAGCTGGATCAAGAGTCTGATTCTGATGCAGGAGGCAGTCCTCCTAGATACGGCACGTATAGTGAGGAGCTTCCTGTCTCTGGAGCCCTAACCACCGGTTTCTTGGTCCCTGTACCCGAAGTCAGTGCTCTACTACTTTTTATATTTTTAAATATATTGTTATAAACTAGGAGTGAGAATTAAATAAAAGAACCAAGGAGGAGGTAGCCTAACCTCAGTTCTCATTTATAATTAAAACACTAAACAGTTCACAACAAACGAGATTACAAGCAATTCAGGAAAAATACATACAGATCGACATTAGAACGATAATGCAATAGGTTTACAACCTCAGATTACAAAAGAAAGCCAGATGGAACGTTCGTGTCAAATAACATGACGCCGATTGATTTATTTTAGTGTGCATGACAGCCGGTGCGACACTGTAGGAACACGTACATCTTTGTGTGTGTAATGATAAATATTACGATTGAAAAAAGGATATTTTAATATTAAAGAACTTTAAAATTTATTGTTTATATTTCAGTTACTGTTACATACTATGCAAACTCTCAGCAAGCCTTATTTTGCACTAACTTTTTATAATATTGTCGTTTTGCGTGTAAATTTCGTGTAAAAATTATAAAAAGGTAAATTAAATTACTTTACCAAAAATACTTGTAATATATGATTAATATATGTTTAAAATATTCTGCGGTTATACCTGGGAATCAAGTTTCGTACTTTCGATCATTCTGAACCATTCAATTATGATGTGAAGCATAAGTCGAAGACATAAAACACATCAAGACACAGAACAGCAATTTGTAGAAACATCCACAAATTGTTCGTATCAGAAATAAAATTATGTATCACCAAAGAATACTTTCAGGTGAGGTTTGGAACCAAGTCCCTAAATATAGAAATGAGGTTCATTAATGTCTGGAATAACAAGTAATTTCCCTAATTGATGGAAAAAAAAAATAGACAAAAACTGGTATCACAGTCGAACTACGGTTCAGGTTTTGTGTTCCGACACAACAAAATAATTATCGGGTAAATAAATAAATAAAGCAAGTAAATAATCTGTATTTACCTGTGAAAAGATATTCCATCTTCTTTTTTTTGTTTTTGGGAACTCCTCTTACAGTGTTTAATGATGCAAGACGGCATTTTGAAAATAAATTCAAAAATCACTCGTGACGTGAACACAATATGGCGGTTTGTCAAACACTGCCGCGAGAATGTATTCGCTTTCTAATTCATATTTACTTTGTAGATTCACTTTTGTGTTCTTTACGGTCTATCTGGATTTCTTTATTAATCTGAGTTTACAACGATATAACATTAAACGACAAGATATGGTTGACGTATGCCTTACGATCCTATTAAAACACCTTACCGACCGCTTCTCGAACAGCAAGTGAGAGTGCATAGCCAAGTACCGTATTTTTATAGGTTCGCACTGCATAATTTATCGCTAGAGTTGGGATACACCTAACAATATAGTATTGTTTACCTTTTCTACGTATTTAAAAATGTAACTGATATGTATATTAATTTAATAAAGAGAATTATAATAATAATATTAGTTACTATAATCTTGTACAATTTATTGTTTGACACCGGTACGTGAATATTGTCTTGCTGTCCAGTATAGAGTCCTCCCCTAGAGTTCTACATCGAATGCGATTCCACGCTTGTCTTTTCCAAGTATGTCCTGTTATTCTTATAATATCGGCTTCCCATCTACGACGCTGTCTCCCTTTCTTTCTTTTGTTATGTCTCGGACAGCACTCCATTACGTCCCTAGACCATTTATCCTTGTTACTCCTAATCATATGTCCTGCCCACATTGTTTAGTTTCACTCCGTTAATATTTAATCCGTAGTTGTCCCACTCCAAATATCTGAACACGTATTCGAGAGCAGCTGAGAAAAGTTTGGGTGACAAAGGATCACCCCGCCTTACTACTTTTTTTATTGGAAAAAAGTCTCCATCTCTTTCGGTTCTTATTTTAGCTTTCAAGTTCATGTATATGTAGGTGATCAATCGAATATACTTTTTCTCAACTCCTTGTGTTTCTAAAGCTTCCCAGATTTTTGCGTGTTTTATGGAATCAAACGCTTTATTATAATCCACGAACGCAAGATAAAGGATTATGTTGTATTCACTATATTTTTTTATTATTTGTTTTATAGAGTGGATGTGATCGAATGTTGAGAACTCACTGCGAAAACCTGCTTGTTCTTTGGGTTAATTTTCATCCAATGTCTTAGTCAAACGACCTAGCAGTACTTTCGAAAATATTTTGTACACATTGGACATCAAGCTAATGGGTCTGTAGTTATCGGCTATGTCATCTTTTTTCCTTTTTTGTATAGCAATATAATAGACGATATAGCCCACTGTTGTGGTTATAGTGTTGGGTTATAGTTATAGTGTTTAATGTCACTTTGGATGATCCTATTAGCAGTTCGTTAGATATGCACTCACCTCCAGGCGATTTTCCTATCTTCTGTGATGTGATACCCTTATTGACTTCCACTTTCAGTATACAGGGATCTCTTCTTCGTATGTTTTATCACTGTTCACTAGCTGACTGGACTCATGGTTGGATTCGTCTGTTGTTACGTCATTATTGTATAATTCGCGGAAATATTCTGTTGCTACTTCTAATATTTTGATTGAATTTGTGTTTTTTACTTGTTTCTGTGGTGTTTTATGTTATTGATCCAGGTAAGATTGTCTCTTAATTCTATCCATGCTTTCTTGACTCCGCCCGTATTTTCTATATGGTAATTTAGTGTTTTGGTTCTTAATTTCTCTCTGTATTTTCGTATTTGAAAGCTTATAAGAATTAGAAAAACTTTATTTGCTCTAGAGTTACTTATAATTATTAACAGTGTTTAAACAATATGACTAAAAAGACAAAATGGTCTTGGACTCAGCATATGGATGACGATGCAGAACATGTTATGTCTTTGCTCAACCTTGTTGTTTCTTTTTTGTTGGTTTTTCTGTCCCAAAACAAAATTTTCCTTTGCATGATCAATTTTCTCGCTTCTGGACCTATTTTGTCTTTTTCCTGTCCTGTTCTTCGTAATTTTCTTTCAGTTTCCTTTAATTCCCACTCCAGAGCATTGTATTTTAGTTGAACTTCTGTAAGATGTTCTATTTTTTCTAAATTAGTGTTTAAGGACTCCAGAATATTATCCGGGATTGGTAAAGCTAATGGTTTCGTATTGTAAATATTTTCCTTGACTCAAACATTAACCTCCATCAAATAACAAACCTTTAAATTAAGTAAGTTTACTAGTTACGTAAAACTTCGTATGAGCCACAAATATTCGTTAGCTCAGAATTGAGTCTTACTTCGAAAGTTAGACTAGCTGTTCAGTTATGTTAACACATGTAGTGTATTACACGAACAATGAGGCAGCGTCTAGATTATAAGATCTGATAACGAGAAAGTAAAAACAAAACAAAATAATATACTTAATTAAGTATGTGCCTTTAGCTACATCATGTTAATCATGTAACATTTAGATTAATAGAGTAAACTTACAAAAACGTCGCGGACAAAAACTATCCTATCTCTCAAGTTGGATCAAACTGCACATGGTGTGCAAATTTTATTATAATCGGTTAAGTGGTTTAGGAGTCCATTGAGGACAAACATTGTGACACGAGATTTATATATATTAAGATAAATAAATATTTCGGACATCTAACACACAACGCCATCTAGTCCCAAGCTAAGCAGAGCTTGTGTTATGGGTACTAGACAACTGATACGAATACATATATACTTTTTTTTTTGTAAATACATACATATTATACATAGAAAACACCCGAAATATAAATGTCACAGTATGAAATATAAATGATTTGGCAATGGATGTCAATGATTTCATAACACTCATTATTTCATAAAACGTAACGTTTTGACGTTATTTAAAGAAGAGGAATGGATGCACTTGACAGTCGAGTTATCTTAATTAATAATTCAATAATAGGTATGAAAAAAAATATAGGAACATGACAGTTTTGCAGATAAGAAGGCCGGAAGACTCTGAAACGTGGATTAAATCTTAATAATTGCGGGTGAACGACCATCTCGATTAGGAATCGAACGCAAGGCAGGATTATGACGTAATGATAGGTATTAAGAAAAAACTGTATCTGCCTACCAATGACCGACTCTTTATGGATGCTTAGAGAGATTTTTTTTTTAAAAAGACATCTCCCGCATTAGGAATAAACATCCTGTGTCACGGGGGACATTACAGACATACATGAAACGGACACAATGAACACCCAAACTCAGAACAACAATCAGAGCAACAGGCGGCGGCGGGGCGACCGCCTAAACCACAAGCACAACCCTGCAGCTAAAGCTATAAAATATAAAAAAAATGTAAAATATAAAAACTGTTGATGTATCTATTTAGTTGTAAATTGCATTATCCAATTGTAAACATAATTACACTGTTTCCAGCTAGACAACTAGAATGCTAGATAGAATTTTGAATTCGATCCGAGGGATCCGATTAGCCACATACCTATCTCAATGGCAATGCCTGTGCCGTCCGGATGTACCCTGAACGCGTACGCGGACGACGGTTTGTTACTGATAGAGTCGGATACTAGAGCGAGGCTTGAGAGGCTGGCCAGTGAATGTTTGGACTTAATATCTCGGTGGGGTGGGCGTAATCGGTTGACTTTTGCACCAAACAAAACCTTCCAGCTACTTCTGAAAGGTAACCTCAAATCACCGCCGTGTATTAAATTTGAAAATGTTACTATAAAAAATAAAACCTCGGTTTATTATTTAGGATTGGTTAGTTGGTGAGAAAGAAATTTTTCATTTATTGAACATATTAGAACAGTTAATGAAAAGGCAAAAAAGAGTTTCTTTGCACTGACGAGGATATCAACTGCGACGTGGGGTCTGTCATTTCATACACTAAAGATCATATATGGAGCTACTTATTTAGGTTCTATTTGCTATGGTGCTCCTGTATGGGCAGATAGGGCGACTGTAGGTGCTGTCCGTCGCAAACTGTTACAAGGCCAACGACCTGCATTGATTTTCTTGTGCAAGGCATATAGGACGGTTAGCACTGAGGCTTTACCGGTGTTGGCAGGTGTTCTTCCGGTCGATCTCGAGGTGCAAAGACGTGCAGCCATGTATTATTCCACACTACAAAACTTGGAATGCGATTTTTTGGGCATACGAGACCGCGGTAAAATCATAAGATTGTTTCAACAGCAATCCAATGTCTATAACGACCTCTTGGATGAATGGCAGCAACGTTGGGACGAATCATCTAAGGGGCCCCACCTCTACCAGTTCTTTCCATCTGTTCGCGAACGGTTGTCAAGGACATGGCTCGAGGTGGATCACTGTCGCTCAATTTCTTACAGGCCACGGTAACTTTAACAGCAAACTATACTCATTTAAATTAGTCGATTCACCATTGTGTCAATGCTCAACACCTGATTCTAGCTGTGAGCAGTCGGCTCATCATATCCTCTGGGAATGTAGTCTTTGGTACAATGAACGTAACATGATGCTAAATAGCTTACAAATTACATCTGGGTAGTATATTATGGGGATCTTGTGTCAACTGCGGTGAATTTCCGTGCGTTTAAGCGATTCTGCCATACATACTATAGAAATCAAATATAGCTCACTTAGGACCCATAATATTTTATCCGTGGTGCTTCCCGGTTTGAAAAAGGCGTCTGCCTATTTTGACTTCATTTTGTCTCCCGCTTTGCTAAGGAGGGAAGTGGACTTATTATATTGCCAACTCCTCCAGTTTTCTTCTGATTAATTTCGTCGCGGGTTCCAAGACAGTTTAATTTTTCCTGGGACTTCCCGAGTATCATAACTCGGTGTGTTCGTGGGTCACCGCTGTTGATCCTGGTGTACAGGAGTTACAGTGGTGGGCGTGTGGGCGGGATGAGTCCCATACCTACCTCAAGTTAAAGGGACTAGAATGCCAGATAACAAGATTGCATTAAAAAAAAATTAAATGAAATCTGTTAAAGTCTGTTAAAATCATAGATCAAAATCGAATTTAAAGGAGTCAGTTACAACTTTCAAGCAAACAAACATAGGTACAGATGAATCTAATAAAAGTGTAGTATAAAAGGTAAACCTTCAGTCGCACTGTAGGTATTATATTAACAGTTGGTATACCAACAGGGCCGTCTTTACCCATATTGCGGGATGTGTGGGTGCACACGGGCGCAGCAGACAACGAATCTGCGGGCTTACTGGAGGGCGGGCGCTACGCTTAGTAAGGTACTAAAGGACGCTAGAGTAATGATTGCATACGCATCCTAGAGACGCCTCTGTATAACGACGACGCGACATTCTGAATATATATATATGGTATAAAGAATAAATTATACCCCTTATATTCTTATTATACCGTTGCATTTATGTGTAGCTAGCGACTTTAATGCCTTAAGACTGTAGTCCTTGAGCGTGGGAATTTGTGATTGAACACCCACATTCATATTTTACATGCACACAAACGCATCGGGCACTGTTGCATACTAACCCTGGCAACTAATAAATTTACTTTCGGTTTTTTCTTCTAGTTATATATCCATTAACTGTTCGCCTTTGAAGAATGTTTAGAATGTCCTACAAAGCACGCAATGTATCTTAGTCGTATCGGAAAGCCCGCGGGCTTTAAGTAACTCGTCAACGGCCGAGAATGGGGTTCAAGTGTATTCATTTTTAATTCATTTCATGGACAAATAATATATTTTTACACAGTATAAAATTAAGACGCTCGCGCTATCTGTCAGCTTAGATCTTTTATAGTAATCAACGGATTTTAATGCTATGTTATGAAATAAAATTTGTATGATATATGTTATATTAATGGAACATAATGTTAATGTTTCTTATATAATTTTTGATCGCTTTTATTGCTCATATTGACTAAATTTTACTACATAGATTAATTAAGATAACTCGACTGTCAAGTGCATCCATTCCTCTTCTTTAAATAACGTCAAAACGTTACGTTTTATGAAATAATGAGTGTTATGAAATCATTGACATCCATTGCCAAATCATTTATATTTCATACTGTGACATTTATATTTCGGGTGTTTTCTATGTATAATATGTATGTATTTACAAAAAAAAAAGTATATATGTATTCGTATCAGTTGTCTAGTACCCATAACACAAGCTCTGCTTAGCTTGGGACTAGATGGCGTTGTGTGTTAGATGTCCGAAATATTTATTTATCTTAATATATATAAATCTCGTGTCACAATGTTTGTCCTCAATGGACTCCTAAACCACTTAACCGATTATAATAAAATTTGCACACCATGTGCAGTTTGATCCAACTTGAGAGATAGGATAGTTTTTGTACGCGACTGTACACTGCCTGTGGGAAGCTGAGACAGATATGTAAATATGGCGGTACGAAGTTTGCCGGGTCAGCTAGTTTATTTATATTTATTTATACATTAACATTCATCAATACCTACATATGAATACACTACCTATCTACTTTTAACCCGACTACGTCAAAGCCAAAGAAGGGTTATGATTTTGACAGTCTATGTATGTATGTAACTATGTATGTACATATGTATGTATGTATTTATGTTCATCTGTTCCCTCATTAGAACTAGACAAATGAGGTATCGTTAGAAGCGTCTCAATCGTCCGCTGGTAATAGGCTATATGACGTGTCACTAAATCTGATGTGGCGCCCTCTAGTCGACATAAAGTACTGTATTAAAAAATAAATGAGATATATATGCCGTGTTTGGTATCATTGGAAAGGGCATTACTTGTACATTTTAAAAATATATATATTACTAGCATTTTCTCGTGACTTTGTCCGTATTTATTCGATAATGGTACCTATTTAAGATATATTTTGCAAAGAAATTAATATTATTGAGGCACCAAAACATTTTAAATAAGAAAAAAGTAAAAACTAAAACCCAACTACGACAAAAAATGACGCTGAAAAAGTATGAAACAGGTTTCAATAGCCGTAGTCACGCGTTGTTAAAGTGTTATGGACTATGGTACATTAAACTACATGGACTACAGCTTTAACACTTTAACAACGCATGACTACGGCTGTTGGATTTCGAACGTCATTATAATGGCAACATTTTGATTGTCACTTTTTCTTGTTTGACGTTTTGACGTTTGAGGTTAATAAAAAGTACTTGAAAGAGGCGTGTTGAAAACTGTCGACGATTATTGTTTGAAAACCGTAATTAATTGTATTGTCCATCGACCCGGTCTTTAGTGATAAACCGTTGTGTGTTAGGTCGTGGACTCGCGAGTTTTGTAGGCGCGTTCCGCGATAGCTGAAGCGAGTGAGTTGTAATTCGAATATCCGTGATAGCTGATACGAGTTTGTTGTAATTCGAATACCTTGGAAGTTGTACAGCACTTTAGGAGTTTATGATTGTGTGACGACGCAGAGAACCACCTACCCAAGAGATCTCTTGGGACGCCGAGAACAGGACGCCACACAACTCCAGTAAGTGCTTGATGAATTTAGTTTAGATTAAGAACACGGTGAATCGCCGTGGTTTATTCTTCTCGCCAATGAATTAGGTTTGAAACTTTTGAAGGCTTTTGAAACTTGTTTCATACTTTTATAGCGTCGTTTTTTGTCGTAGTTGGAGTTTAGTTTTTATTAATATATTTGAAATAGTAATTAATTACAATGACTTTTGTAAACCTATGCCTAAACCTAAATAAAAATTAATCGCCGAAATGTATGTAGGTACCTACGCGCATAACGACTGCACCAAATTAGATAATTCTTATTTTACCCGACTACGGCAAAGCCAAAGCAGGGTTATGATTTTGACAGGCTATGTATGTATGTATGTAACTATGTATGTATATTCATCTGTTCCCTCATAGCTCCTTAACTACTTATTAGAACTGAACAAATGAGGTATCGTTAGAAGCTTCTTGATCGTCCGCTGGTTATAGGCTTTATGACGTGTCACTGAATCTAATGTGGCGCCCTCTAGCCGACATAAAGTACTGTCTTAAAAAAATAATCTATACTAATATTATAAAGCTGCAGAGTTTGTTTGTTTGTTTGAACGCGCTAATCTCAGGAACTACTGGTCCGATTTGAAAAATTCTTTCAGTGTTGGATAGTCCATTTATCGAGGAAGGCTATAGGTTATATTTTATTTTCAAAAAAAATAGGGATCCGTAAGAAAATTGCTATTTCGTAACCCAAGGTGTGAAATCGAAAACCTATTTTTGCGTGCGCTGCAATAACTATTGACTATAGAACAAAATAATGTATTACGGGTTTGTAGGTCCCATTAAGATCTACAAAAAAGTCCGCAAGACTAACTATCATGGTTTAGTTACAATAACCGTTTTTGTGTTTAAATTTTTTTATTAAATCGTCTGAAGATAGAAAGTACGTTAAATGTGTTTCGTAATATTAATACTTATCCAAATTAAGCATTATGTTATCAAGGGTATTTATATATGGACCAAGAGCTACTGAACCTTTCGACTGAGCACTAGTACCTGCCAGGCGAACAGAAAGACACACCTTGCTCCAATTACATCATCAATGTAAATAAATTTTATTCTGTAAAGTTGTAATTTATATATATATGTTTGTCTGAGCGATTTAAAGAAAGTAGGAACAATGACCGTCGGTGCTGGCTAGCATATTTCCTTGACAGGTGAGGAGAAAGATAGCACTGGAGTGCAAGTAAAAATGTGTCTGAGAACACTTGGTCGGTCATTTCATCATATCTGATAAATATATAGAAAGAAAGAAATACATTTATTAATATATCTGATATATTGTATCGTTTCAATTTTTATCTTCCCATCAGGAAGTTATTGTAACTAGGTCGATTGGTGAAATGAGCAATTTCATCATATCTTTACGTTTTAAAATATTTGAAAGTATATTAACCGATTTAAGAAAAAAGGATGTGTGTGTGTACGTACGTACATCTGAATGAAATTTGAACAAATTTAGTTGAGCCGCTTTTTATAACGAAATAAGTAACAAATAAATAAAAAGATTAACTATTTAATTTAGGTACTATTAAGCACAAGAATTACAATTTCATTTAAAATTAAGTCGATATTGACAAAACATTATTGAATAACAACCAAATATGACTTTAAAAAATTACTCATTGTTTATAACAATGTAAATATTTTATAAACAATTGAGAATCATATTTATCAATTAACTAATGCATATATGATACGAATTTGTAATAATTTGTACATATATTATATGTCATACGCACAATTGTGTGGGCAATGCTTTATTTTTGTTCAGGACCTTCAAGCCACCAGGACCAGCAAGGTGGTCTTTCTGTTCGCCTGGCAGGTACTAGTGCTCATCGGAATCGCCTGTCATTTTGTTTTTGAACTTCTTAATGAATGATCTAAATCCTATAAAAATTTCAGCCTTACAGGAACAAGTTTTTTTGTCATTTTTTTTACACTTTCAAAACCATGAAAGATGATGATGTGCAGGGCTGAAGCCTGCCAGGCGATGGTTACGTACTTAGCACGTTATGATTCATCACTACAAGAGTTTCTAGCCTTACAGACACACCGTTAGTCGAAAGGTTCAGTAGCTCTCAGTGTAGTAGAAATACTTTTTGTTTCATCCCAATCGGACATTTCGTTTAGAAGTTATCACGAGTATAAGACGCTTAGAGTTGGTACCTACTAATGAGTTATTTGCCAAAGAGTTTTTACTAACATAATGCCTAATATTAATCTGTATCCAAATAAATGTGTTTTTGATTATGAGTATTAGATCTATTAGAAGAGTATAATAAATACGTCTATACTGATATATAAAGCTAAAGAGTTTGTTTGTTTGTTTGAACGCGCTAATCTCAGGAACTACTGGTCCAATTTGAAAAATTCTTTCAGTGTTAGATAGCCCATTTATCGAGGAAGGCTATAGGCTATATATCATCACGCTAAGATAAATAGGAGAGGAGCACCAATGAAGAATGTTTCAAAAACGAGGGAAAAATTTCACGCTACGGGCAATAAGAGACGCAAGCGACGTTGCGTGGGTCAGCTAGTTTGAGATAAATATACCGCGTTTGGTATCATTCGAAAGGGCGTTACTTGTACATTTCAAATATATATATGTCGGAATGAGGGTATCCGAATAATAAAAGTGATACAAACATTTGCCACTATCGAACACTACGGAACACTCTATATAAAGCGGCGCGATCGGCAACAGGACACAGTTCTCTTCAGATCTCGCGACGACCATATCTATTATTTGATTTGCGATTTATTGTATCTCTGTGTTTTATTTTGTGTGTATGAGGCGATATTTATCAGTGGGGGAATTACTAGCCTAGGTGGTGAATTCCACAGGGCACCGCGGAGGAGTGAGCGTTGTCCCAATCCCCTCGTGGGGGGGTTGCTGATGGTGTTTAAGTTAATTCGTATCCGTTTAGTAGTGATTAGTGTTTGGCTTCAGTCCAGATTGGCTGTATCTGTCATTCATGTTCTCGTTTATTCTTGTGTCTCCGACATATATATATTATTTTTGTTTTTTATGTATGGCCCGCCATAATGACTCTACTCTGCCTGATGGAAAGCATAAGCAGAATCCAAGAGTGGTGGTCACCATACCTACTCACTGCGAATGCAGACAATGTAAAAGGTTTCAAAAGCCGTAGTCACGCGTTGTTAATGTGTTATGGTACATTTCTACGTAACGTGTGACTACGGCTTTTGAAACTGGTTTCATACTTTTTCAGCGTCGTTTTTTGTAGTAATTTTTACTTTTTAGGGTTCCGTACCTCAAAAGGATTAAACGGAACCCTTATAGGATCACTTTGCTGTCCGTCTGTCAGTCTCTTATAAGACAGACAGACTTTTCTCAGTTTTTTCTCAGGAACGCGTGGAAGAATCAAGCTGAAATTCATATCAAATATTAAAGTCTACTGCCCCTTAGATCTGTGAAAAAATCAAACATCTAAGCCAACGCAATCAATAGATACAGCCGTTTATGCTGCAAATTTTCGACACTCGCAAGGGAATCAAAACCTACAGGGTACTTCCCGGGAACTCAGAAACTTGAAATTTGGAACGAAGCAACGTCTTATAGCACAGATAAAGGAAAAATTGCGAAAAGCATAAATTTTTAGTTACTTGATATAATAAAAATATTTTAATAATTTTAAAATTACTACCCCTTTCCTCATGAACGCGTAGAGGTATTTAATTTAAATTCATATCAAATACTCAGATATATAATACCTTTAAGCTGTAACAAAATAAAACTTCTATGGTAACGCTGTGGCGACTTCCACATACAGCGCAACAGAAATATACTACAGCACCATCTACCGAAGTTACACTGAACTACGGAGTAACGAAGGAAACTACGAAACTACCAATCCTGAATCGCGCAGTGAAAGATCTAGCGCCAGTTTACATATATACAACATCCCAACATCAACCGTTGGGCAGTTGGCCCGCCAGGCACGAACACCTCGCCTGGTCGGAGGATCCTCCCTTTATGTTGGAGGGACATCACACCCGTTCCTCCACAACGCAATCAAAAGAAACAGCAATTTAAGCTCCATATTTTGAAACTCGCAACTACTCGCAAGGGAATCAAAACCTACAGGGTACTTCCAGTGCACTCAGGATTTTGATATTTGGTACGAAGCAACGTCTTATAGCACACATAAAGGAAAAATTGCGAAAAGCATAAAGTTTTAGTTAATTGATATAATAAAAATATTTTTAATAATTTTAAACTTACTACCCCTTTCCTCATAAACGCGTAGAGGTATTAAATTAAAATTCATATCAAATACTCAGGTTTATAATACCTATAAGCTGTAACAAAATCAAACTTCTATGTTAACGCAATCAAAAAAAAAAAAAGAAATTTAAGCCCCATATTTTGAAAATCGCAACTACTGTTACTACTACCGATACTTCCAGTCGACCGAAATTTCAAGATTCTATCTTGAAATTTGGCATGAAGCAACGTTTTATAACACATAAAGGAAATATTTCGATATCCTTAAATTTTTAGTTACATCACATATATTTTGTTATTATAAAATTATTACCCTTTTCCTCATGAAGGCGTTCATCAAATTGAAATTCATATCAAATACTGGGTCTAATTCGTTTTATTTTTTTGCGACTTTACACTACCCGTGGGAATCTGAGGTGGACATAATTACTATTATTACTAAAACAAGTACCAATATTACTATTTCGGAAATTAAAAAAATATTTACAAAAGAAAAATATGGCGGTACGAAGTTCGTCGGGTCAGCTAGTTAATCTAGTTATATATATAAAATTATAACAATACCTATTTATTTTTGAAATTTATTATTTCATCCAAAATATTTACCATTAATGTTATTCATCCAACAGCCAGTTCGATGTCAAAATTCCATGATATTTCATAAACTGGATTTCATTTAAATACCTAATGTTAAACTTTCGCAACCTCACTTATGCATAGAAGAGCACCAAAGCCAATTAACCACGAATAACCAAACGATGTCTTATTGTTCTTCTTCCCACCATAGCTTAGTGTGAATGACCCCTTGCTTTATCGTTTTCATCAACATTCCGTCGCAGACAGTTTCGTGCAGAACAATAATAGCGGTTAGTTGGCACGTTTTATAGATTTTCGAGTAAGACAGTAGACGTTTTTCAAGACTGAGATGAGATCAGACTTATAGATAAAAAACTTCTTTCAAGTGAGAGCATTCACGCAAATACATATTTTAAAAACAATAAGCATAAGACTATCACTTTCAGGGTAATTTATTTACGGTACTCAAAATGTTTAGGAATGTCAATGTCATTGTTTAGTGTCTTAGAAACTTTTACTTTTTTTTCTACTAAATGTAGCTTTTTGAGTCCGATCAACTCTTGTGAATGGGACGAAGCGTCAGAATTTTCTTGTATCGACTGATTTAAAAACAAATGCCAGGTACTATGTAACACTGTCTCTTTTAAAATGCGCGAAGGAATGGATTTGATATTCAGTTTTGTTAAGTTTCTTAGGCTAGTTACCTATTAACATTAGTTTTGAATTATACAATGTTTTATATAGCAATATTGTGTTAAATGGAATCTTTGCTGGAATTAAAGGAGCTATATTATGTATCTCTTTTACTTAGGTAAAGCTGTTATCGATTAGAGTTTCGATTCTAGCATCTTTTTGCGGCAGCATCTCTTGGGAGGTTTCGCTTCCCCATCCATGGAGCGTCCACGTTTGCGGCTGTCGCTTGGCTCCGTGTCCATAACCTTCAATAAGGTAGAAGGACAAAAGAGTAGACCTTGAACGTTCCGACGCGATGTTCTTCGGCTCCCAGCAGTCAGATTTTTTGAAGGCTATTACTGGTTAAACCTTCAATATTTGAGAGTACGCAGGGTTGATCTTCATATAAACTTGAAAAACTGTAGATTACTTTGACATAGACATAGAGATTTAATAAAGATCATCAAAAGTTTATACTATACAATATTATTCACTGAATTCACAACACATTATAATATTTACACCTTTACACAAAGTTCAGTTCCCTTCTATATAATACAAAAATGACACAAGAACAGTCATATTCGAAAACTAACTTTCAAACATTTCTTCATTTTCTTCTTTAAGTGATATAAGGAGGTCGCACATTGTTACATTATATGCAACCTTAATATCTTCTCTCAATGAAGACCTATCAAATTTAAGAGCTTCTGCAGCCTTGGTCTTGCTAAAGCCTTCGTGAATGTATCTGCAAGCTGATACTCAGTTGTGACCTTGCTTACAACTATCTCGCCATTTGTAACCATCTGACAAAAAGTGTCTAATCCGGATATGCTTAATACGTTTGTGGTACTCCGGATTTTCAGCTAACTTGATCGCAGCTTCATTGTCCACTTTGAGGATAGGCAGACCCTTCAGTTTGGTCATGTCTCCAATGACTCTGTATAACCAAATTGATTCCCGAGCGCCTTCACTGGCAGCAACAACCTCTGCTTCAGTAGTAGATATAGCTACGCTTGTCTGACGTTGGCTTATCCATGACACGGCACCTCCAGCGTACATGCACAAAACACCAGTGGTTGAACGTCCTGTGTTCAAGTCACCTCCATGATCTGCATCACTGTAGCTCTCAAGAATACCTGTCTTGAAACCTCTTTTGTACAGTATCCCTTTTTCTGGAGCATATTGCAAGTACCGTAGTATTCTCTTAAGTTTGACGCAATCCTGTTCTCTATGATTTTCAAGGCTTCTAGAAACTAGGCTGACTGCATAAGCAATATCGGGTCTAGTCCCGACCATTAAGTATGCCAATGCACCAACAACTTGTCTGTAGTTCTTCAACAAGCTGCTTACATCACATGAATGATCTTGACCCTGACACTGATCCTCTTTAACAGTTGGTGTCATTACCGGTCTACAATGTTCCATTCCAAATCTCTTCAGCACTTTCTTTGTGTAACATCCCTGAGATATTTTGATTCCATCATCAGTCTTTTTAATCTCAATTCCAGGGAAATATGACGCTGCCTTTGTGGTAATTTTAAGCTTGCGTTTCATTTGTCCTATGAACTCGTCAATAAGATCCTGACTCGTTGCAGCCACCAATCCATCATCAACATATAGGGCAACTATTAGTTTACCTCCACAAGACGTCTTCCTTATGAATAAACAAGGATCTGAGTCACTAACTTTGAATCCAATATCTTTGAAATAGTCCAAAATTCGCTTATTCCAGCATCTTGGAGCTTGTTTCAAACCATAAAGGCTCTTGTTTAATAAACATACTCGACCAGAATCATCATCATACCCTTCAGGTTGCTTCATGAAAATTTCTTCTTCAAGTGACCAGTAAAGAAATGCTGTTGAAACATCGAACTGCATCAATGACATGCTTTCATTGGCTGCGACGGCCAACACACTCCTGACTGTTGCCATCTTAGCTACAGGATTAAAGGTTTGATCATAATCAATCCCTTTCTTCTAACTATAACCCTTTATAACAAGTCTAGCTTTGTACTTGTCCACTGAACCATCAGCATTCAGTTTGACTTTATAAATCCACTTATTTGGTATAGCCTTCCTGTTTTTCGGAAGAGGCACAAGGACCCAAGTCTTATTCTCCTTCAAAGAATTCATCTCACAGTCCATTGCTTGTTCCCAAAGATCCCGTTCAGAGCTTTTAATAGCATCTCTATAACAACCTGGTTCTTGGTAACCACAGCTAGCCATGTTCAAAACATAGTCTTTGAGTTTTTCAGGTGGACGTAGTAATGATCTGTCTCTGAGAATCCTTCCACCATGTTCCATGATGTCTTGCTCAGGGATTTCATCTTCACCTACTTCTCGTATCCCTCCCCCTAACTCAAAACTCTGTTCAGAAATATCACTTCTAGCATCATCAAATGCATCATAATTTTCAACTGGAACGTCTTCTCTATCAACAAACTCTGTGTTTTCATCTTCTCTACTAACGAAGTCAGTGTCACCGATTTCATTACCAACACCTTCATTAAAATTTTGATGAATATCATTGCTGTCACTTGTTCCACCATTGACCAATTTTTTTTGCATTCGGAGCAACCTCGGGTTGACTCAATGGATTCAATGCATCATTCATATTTCTATTCATCACTGGCAATTCTAAAGGAATTTCAATTTGAGCTTCTTTAGAAGCTTTTATTGGAACTTCCGCACCCAAGGGCTTTTCATCGAAGATTATATCCCTTGATCTCACTAGCGAGTTGTTTTGTTTATTCCAAAGCCTGTATCCATCATCATTATCATATCCGATTAGGATACATTTCACAGCTTTCTTATGCATTTTCTTCCTGGTCTGTTTTGGTACATGCGCATAACAAGGCGATCCAATAATCCTTAAATGCTTTATTTGCGGCTTCTTACCAATCCACAGATCAAATGGCGACTTGTGTTCCACTGTAGTTGGACCTGTTCTATTTAAAACATAGACAGCAGTATTCACCAACTCAGCCCACAATGCCTGAGGCAGCTCCTCATGCTCTCGCTGATTCAACAATTGTTCGATTTTCCCTTTCACTATACCCGTTTTGTTCCGGTGTGTAAGGCATTACTAATCTTTGCTTTATCCCCATATCCGACAATACTTTTCGTACTTTCTGATTGTCAAATTCACCGCCATTGTCACTCAATAACTCTTTGACTGTATGACCAGCAAACCTTGACAGATGCTAACATTTCTTTGAGTTTCTCATGAACCTCTGATTTCTCTCGAAGAAAGTATACAAATCTATAACGCGTGAATTCATCTTTGAACAGCACAAAGTAACGATACTTGGATATCGATAGCGGGAATGGACCACACACGTCAGTGTGCATGCGTTTTCCAGGCTGAGTGGCTGTTTCCCTTACACCAAATTTCAGTCTGTGGGGCTTCCCAAATATACAGCCTTCGCATAATTCTCCACTTTCCTTGATTTTTATACCGAGTTCCCTCTCGATTAGACTTTTCAGATGCCTTTTATTCTGATGACCCACCCGCTCATGGTAGAGTTGCAGTATATCCACTTTCTGTACCAAATTGACAATTACCTTAGATGGTGGTACAATCCTACAGTTCAGCCTGTACAGACCTCCATACCTCTCTCTATATCCTGTAACTGCAATTTGTCCATCAATTTTCATTGAACAAGTAGTAACCCGCGACTCAAACACGCTTCCCGGATTTTTGTCTTGCGTTGACAGTACTGAAAACAGATTTTTGCTTATCTGCGGAACGTACCAAACATTTCTCAGTGTTGACTTGACAACCTTTTTGGTAACCATGGCTTCAATGCTTAGTGAACCTTGCCCAATAGCTTTAATCACATTTCCATCGGCCGTTGTTACAGTGTGATCCACATCAAAATATTTAAAATCTTGATACAAATCTGCTCGCATCGTAACATGATTTGTAGCACCATTATCTACGTACCAGTTATTACGATCAGTGTCAGATTCAGCCGTATTCACAAACAGTAACACCATGTTAACTCCTTTGTTGCCTTCCACAACTTGACGAGATATACTCCTTTTAGGGCAATCCTTTTTAATATGACCAACTTCTTTGCAGTTGTAGCATCGTACCTTTTTGTCTAAGCCCGGAGTTACGTCATTGGCCTTTTTAGCAAATTTCTTTCCTGTTGTTGCCAAGTGCATTTTCATGTGCACACAACTGACTTGTAAAGTTCTCAATAGTCCGATCCTTCTTAGACATCAGCAACCAGCTCGATTTAAACGAAAAATAGCCTTCTGGCAATGTGTCCACGATTTTGCAAATTAATAAAATATCTGGAAGTTCCTTACAATCCTCTTCTTTCATTAATTCTAGCCTTAACCTGTACCATACATTTTTCAGCTTTGAGATGTGCGTTGCAATATCATCAACAGTATCCTTTCTGTAACTGAAAAACTGCAAACATAAATCATACAAGCGGTCTTCATTAACGCCTTCATATAACCTATGCAGTTCATCCCATACTTCCTTAGAAGTTGAGAATCGTACTTTTCACATCACATTTCCATCCTGTTAAAATTTTTTAAGCTCTCTTCATAAAGCACCAGTCCTGCAGCAGCTGTATCACCAGCCCCACATACAGGCTTTTCAGGTTGCGACCGCGGTAAAACTTCTATCGCTACCGGCCATGGAGCGTATGACGGCCGGTAGCGAGAGATCTCCTCCGATGACTGCAATGAGGGCCCGACGCTGCGGCGCCCAAGCGGGGCAAACCACCAGCGTGTGCTTGGCCGAGTCCTCACTGCAGTCGCAGTAGTGTCAGGCGGGACTCAATTCCCTCCTGGCGACCGTGTGCAGGTACTTCCCGAAGCAACCGTACCCGGAAAGGACCTGCGTCAGTCGGAAGGAAAGGGTCCCGTCCAGCCGCAAGGGAATACGCTGTTACGGAGGCAGCTGGTAAACAGCCGCTTCAGCCTATCCCCCAGGATCGCCAAAGCCCGCACCAATGCTCGGCCCGGTATGCCATCAGGGCCCAGGGCGGTGTTGCGGGCGGCCAGTCGCTGCACGACTCGGTCCAGCTCATCCTCCGTTACGTCGTAGTCGTCGGACCACATCGTTGGTTCCGACGATAACAAAGGAAGTGAGGGAATACCCTGGTCCCTGGGGAAGAGGGTATCTACCACTCTTCCCACAAACTCGGGGTCCAGGGTCTGCGTTATTGGTGGGACCCATGGTCTGAGCTTGCCCAATACAAGTTTGTACGGGCGCCCCCATGGGTCCCTGTCCAGTCCCTCTATGAGCTCCTTCCAGGACCGAGCCTTGGCTTCCGCGATAGCAAGGCTTACAGCCTTTGCTGCGGCGCCATACTCCCGCCTCACTTCGGCGATCTCCTCAGCTGTGGCTCGCCGACTTCTTCGGGTTCTCTAAAACCGGCGACGGGCTCTCGAGCACGCTATGCGAAGCTGCTCGAGTTCCGGTGTCCACCAGTACACAGAACCTCTCCTACCTCCCGGCCTGCCCCTTGGCATTGACGCGTCACAGACGTCGGTCATGACACCACGAAACCAGGCCACCTGCACTTTCGGCTCAGACGAGACCCGTTCTTCCTCTTCCCCTGGCCAGTCCGCGACGATGGCTGCGGCGACGAGCATATCTGTATTCATCCGCTTGAGAGACAATCGTCGCGGGGGGCAGCTACTGCGGCGATCCAGGCCTGCGCCTGGTCGGCGGATGGTCACATCTAAGAAGATGTGTCGGTGGTCCGACAGAGTGACCCCCTCCTACGCCACCCTCCATCCTGAGACCTGCTCGATACCTAGGGGAGTCGCCCACGTCAGGTCGACGATTGACTCCCCCTGCCATCGCACGCAGGTGCTAACTGAACTCCGGTTCACAATACCGAGGTTCAGTCCCGCCGCCCACTCAATGAGTATATCTCCTCTCGCGTTGTCCAGATGATCTCCCCATTGTGTAGAGTGGGCGTTGAAATCGCCTAGGACAAGTACTTGACGGGATAGGTAAGTGCAGATGCAGCTCCTGATGCCGTCCCGTCCAAGTACGCCTCGAATGCAGGGAGGCCGCAATTCGGAGATATGTAGCAGCCCACAATGACCATTGGGCCCCATTCGACTGCCACAAACCCGATCCCTCGCTGAAGGAGGGCACAGTGGAGGCCGTTTTCTACCCCAGCCCAGAATATGGCGGCAGTACCGTCATTCGACCCGAACCACCGAGGGTGATTCGGGACGCAATACGGCTCCGCCACCACCGCTAGGGCAACCGACCGCTCAGCGAGTATCTGAATCAGCAGATCTTGCGCTGCGCGGCAGTGATTTAGGTTGCCCTGTAAAACTTTCTGTGGAGGCGCGAACTTTAGGCCTCCATTGCCTCCTCTGCACCCTTGCAGCCAGCAAGTGCCGGCTAGTGCTGGCACTTGCCTGAGCTGGGGTGAGAGCCGTATGTAGCCCCCACAGAACAGGATAGAATGGTGAAAGAGGCGTGGCACGTGTGCCGAAAGCTTGCACTATAGTGCATAGTATTAATGTCGCCCGCTCATTACGCAGCGAGATTCACGGAACGGCGTTCGCAGCGTAACAAAACAACAAAAACTTCATTACGAAGCCGTATTGTGCAATCACTAACTGTTAAAATAAGAGTAGTGAAGTTAGTCTGAAGAAAGGAGGCATTTCCTTTCATCAGTAAGCACTAGTTTTTAGTAAAAACAAAGATAAACAAGAATCAAAATGTTCTTTCAACCAGTATTATGTTGTCAACTAGAAGCAATTATCTATTTACGTTTTCATTAAGGTACTGGATCCATTACGTTCAATACACAATACTCGTACTTATTCCCGTGAAGTGACCGCGCAATGAATATCGAAATAAACAATCGTTCCGAACGCTCAATTAAACTGTTTGCACGAAGTAGGGATGCCCGATGCGACTTGCGCTAGAGCTTGATACACTACGTAGGTGACTGTATCGATAAATTGTTATTATGCAGGCAAGAGACTATTTAATTCTGGTAGTGTTATTTCTATATTGTTCAACTACGAACTGTGAATGAGAATGTGAAACTTATTGTCTATCTTCTTCTTATATATAAAAATGAATTGCTGTTCGTTTGTCTGGCTAAAACTCGAGAACCGCCGGGCCGATTTAGCTGATTTATGTTTTGAAATGTTTGTCGTAGTTCAGGGAAGGTTTAAACGGTGAGAAAATATGGAAAAATTGCGAGGAATTTAATAAAAACAACGATTTCCTTTTGTCCTTAAAAACTGTTCTACCAACTTTCCTGTCAAACTTTTGACTGTCAAATTGAAGCACTTATTAAATTAAGGGTTTTAAATAGACACCATCTATTATTACACGAATCAAATTAAGGGTTTTAAATAGACACCACATATTATTTATATATTATTATCGCGTATTTTAACATTATTATTTTGATGGTTGTTATTCTTGGTTCATTCAGAAACTTTTGTCATTGTATTGACATATTTTATGGTTGTCACTGTCTAAAATGCAAATAAAAAAGTCATTAATGTGCCATATCCATAGAGGTCATATCACAAACAAAAAAAGATAACCTAAGATAACACTGTTAATAAAATCTAAACGCTGTTTTATTGGAATGCGAAAAAATTATCGATGTCAATCGTCTGTCGAACGTTAGACGAAAGGTTATAAATACAGGCTATTTTTTGCACCTACGGCAGATAAAGTACCTGTCATTCTATTACCGTTATAAAAATCGTCTATCATCAGTTTGTCAGTGTGTGTGAATTTTATTTACTACACACATCAAAAGTGTCTAGGGATCAAGCATTTTTATGCGGATTTCTTGAGATTGAGATGTGGCTTTGACCCTGGCCTGCTCAGTCGCCAGACTTGAACCCGATTGAGCATGCATG
Source organism: Diaphora mendica (assembly GCA_949125395.1). Taxonomy (NCBI): domain Eukaryota; kingdom Metazoa; phylum Arthropoda; class Insecta; order Lepidoptera; family Erebidae; genus Diaphora; species Diaphora mendica. Next base: position 32,230,202 of record OX421310.1, on the reverse strand, counting down.
GGATATGCTACAGAGAAGAGCTCTGCCGAATATGGAGGGTATCCAGTCGCAAGAAGACCTTTTTTTGTTGTTGCAACGAACATGGGCGGCCATTCCACAGCGTGATTTGGATGAACTCATTTTGAGTATGCCAAACCGATGTTCTTGTGTTAGTGTTCGCGGTAGAAACACGGATTATTAATTGTTTAAGTTACCTAATAAAATTTTAAAGAAAACTGTTATTTCAGTCTTTTTTTCGAACTTTAATGTTAGTGGTTCAAAAGTCAAAAATCCTTTTATTAGGAAAATGGCAAATTTCTTTATTAATGCAAAGGTGACTTGGTTTATCGTTACTGTGACAAACGAAAACACTCTATTTAATGAATCCTTAAAGAAAATTTTAATTAATATCAATCAGGAGAAAAGTTATTGCAAAAATATATGTTGATCCCTAGACACATATGTTGATCCCTAGACGCTTTTGATGTGTGTATTATTGTTTGAAAATGCCAAGGCAAAGACGAACTGACATAGGTCGAAGTCGAAGTCAACCAGATGTGCGACGAGCTACCTCACGTGCAATCCGCACTGATGACCAGCGAGAGACGGATAATGATAACATTCGTATTGCTATAGCAGAATTGCGTTCTACAGTGAATAACAATGACATAGACTGGCGGCTCCGTCCACTTAGATCCCCTGCTTAGATCCCCTGGGGGATTCATTTTGAAGTTTTTCGTCCACTTCGGTCCCCTCTTAAACCGATAAGGGATTTATCTGTATTTTTATCCACATCGACTTCCAATGGAATCTTTTAGAATTTTCTATACATTTTGATTATTAATTTAGAAGTTTTTCATAACAAAAGTTCCATAAATATTCATACTTATATACGATTTAAAATATTTTTTTAATTAATGGATTTAATACTAGGATTTTTAATGAGTTTTAAGTTATGTAGGTAATCTTTGGTGGTGAAATGTATTAGTAGGTATGGTAATAAACCTATATAGATATACTATATAGGGCATAAATAGCCATGCAACACAAAAAATAAAAAAATCCCATATCGGTTTAAGTAGGGGACCGAAGTGGATGAAAAACTTCAAAATGAATCCCCTGGGGGATCAAAATCCAAACAGATCCCCTAGGGGATCAGTGTGGACGAAATTTTCACATGGATCCCCCAGGGGATCTAAGCAGGGGATCAAGTGGACGGAGCCGCTTAGAATGGAACGAGTTCGGGCACACCAAACACAACAACAGCGAGCACGACGCCGACGCAATGAAATCGAGCGATACCGCAGAAACAGTGCTCCTGTGAGCCTGGAACGAGGAGCATTCCACTGCAATCCGGAATTAGATTATTGTGCCGACAAATCCGTGACAATTGGGGAAACGACAATTATTTATCAATATTGTAAAGCGTTAAAATACATTTGTATCACAAATAATAATTTAACAAGATAATTGCAGATACAAGGACAATTTATCACTGACTGGGAGCACTGTTGCCACTGCCAGATGTGGACCATCAATTTTTACATATTTATTTTATGGGCAATCAAGATGCGGAAGTTGAAAGGCGTTGTGCTCATATTCCGACAGTAAAACGAACCATTGTCCAAAAACTGCAAACGTTTCTTCATCAGAACAATAATTTAGTCAAAATGTTCAAAATGGCCTTAGATCGTATGCCATCGGACAGCCATAATATTGTAATCAGAGCTAACAAAACACCTGCTGGTGAGCATGCAAGGAGGTTTAATTAACCGACAATCGGCGAAGTGGCTATTGTCGTTGTTGGAGAAATTTGCAGTCTAGAGATATTATGCGTCATCGTCGGAACAATAAATTGAAACGTGTGTCTGAAACACATAGGTCTTATGACGCGTTACAATATCCATTAATCTTCTGGCAGGGAGTAGATGGATATTATTTTAATATCAAAATGGTTAATCAAGTACATGGTAATGATATTAGATAACAATTTTAAAATTCAGTACCAACATGTCTATTTATATAAAAACTAGCTGATCCGGCAAACGTTATTTTGCCATAAAAAAAGAAAAAAATTGGTATAAAAAAATAGATTTTGGTCGATTCTCAGACCTACCCGATATGCACACCAAATTTCATAAAAATCGGTCCAGCCGTTTCAGAGGAGTATGGTAACTAACATTGTGAAACGAGAATTTTATATTAGGTCTTTACCTATGAAATTGCCGTTCTTCAGTACTGGTCATTTCAAATAAAAAAAAGTTTGTAATGGCTCTGTATTCTAAATTCAAATTAATTTTGTTTTAAAACCATGACACTCTATTTACAAACTCAGTCTTTTGTTTTTTGATTAGCGTTGTATTTTCATTACATTTGAACATTTTTCGTCATAATGGATACTTTAAAAATTCGTGTAATTATGGAATATGAGTTCCGTCGTGGCACCAACGCGACACAAACGGCACGTAACATCAAAAACGTTTACGGAGAGAACTGTACAAACGAACGCACAACCCGTTATTAGTTTTCCCGGTTCCGTTCTGGAAGTTTTGACTTGAAAAATGAAGCTCGTGATCGTCCGGAGACTTTGGTTAACAATAATGAATAAAAGGCGATTGTGGAAGCTGACGAAACTCAATCTACAGCTGAGCTAGCAGCAGCTTTTAATGTAAGCATCAAAACAATATTGATCCATTTGCGACAAATTGGCAAGGTAAAAAAGCTTGATAGATGGGTGCCCCACGACCTTAACGATCGCCAGCGCAACGTACGCGTCGAGACCTGCCTTGCGCTGCTCAACAGGCAAAGAAATGAAGGATTTTTGAAACGGATTGTTACGTGCGACGAAAAATGGATTCTGTTCGACAATCGAAAGTGCTCAGCAAGTTGGTTAGACCCTGGTTCAGCACCAAAGCAATGCCCTAAACCAAATATGACCCCTAAAAAGGTGATGGTCACTGTTTGGTGGTCTAGTGCGGGTGTGATTCACCACAGCTTTTTACAAAACGGCATGAGCATTAATGCAGATGTGTACTGTGAAGAACTGGAGAGAATGATGGAGAAGCTTGCACATCTGCAACCAGCTTTGGTCAATCGGTCGTCCCCACTGCTCCTTCACGACAACGCGCGACCCAATACTGCGCAACAGACAGTCTCCAAGCTGCAAGAGCTGGGGTTGGAAGCTCTCCCTCATCCGCCATACACACCAGACCTTGCACCTACCGACTATTACTTTTTCCAAAATTTAGACAACTTTTTAGTGGGTAAAAAATTCAATTCCCGAGAGGCAGTACAAAATGCCTTTGAAGAGTTTGTTGCCTCCCGTCCAGCTGATTTTTACAAGAAGGGCATCAATAAACTGCCAATGCGTTGGCAAAGATGCGTCGATTGCATGGGTGATTACTTCGAATAACAGAAATAAAAAAGTTTGAAAAAATAAGTACTTTCACTTATTGCATACAAAACGGCAATTTCATAGGTAAAGACCTATTATATAAGATGTATCGCCGAAATGTATGTACGCGCATAACTTCCGATCGGCTGCACCCAATTAAATAATTATTTTTTATGTGTTCCTTATTGTTAGGACAAGGTTTGTGTATAAGAAAAATTAAAAGATAGCGGGAAAAGTCTTTTTTTTATCCGCGACGGGAAGCTGAGACAGATATGTAACTATGGCGGTACGAAGTTCGCCGGGTCTGCTAGTTTGAAATAAAAATAAGTTTGGTCAAAATATTTACATTGTAAATATATACATTTTATAGTTACCAGGATCCTATTAAATAAAAAGGCTTTATTATCACATTTCAAAAACATCCATTACCTACCTATATTACGTGTATGTTATTATAACCGAAAAATATTATAAATTTGGAAAAAAATGCTGTTCTAAAAGTTTATTATATTTTTTATAAATAATCTTTTTAAGTAGATGGTTTTTAGTTTGCGAACTTACTTCAGATACTTAAGTAATTGTCAAATTTTATCTTAAATATTAAGTTGCATTTCAGTTTTCTAATGATTCCATTCTTCGATAAATAGACACGAAAGTGTGACACTTCACTAGTCGACGCTCGCGCATTGACCAATCGGGTGCGTTTAGGGGCGCGGCTTTGTGATTTGTTGCCACGCAGGATTTATATGGCAAAGTACTTTCGTCACCAATCTATCTTGATCAATATCTGTGGTAGCCCCCTTCTTTTATTCGTCGGCGGGGAACATTTCTTGCTCCCCAGCCGATGATCCGCGGGACGGCCAAGGTCTGAGCAGACCGCGCATCTCGGCGCTTTTGCGGTGCTGTTTCACCACACGCGTAACACAGCGCTCCACGGTCTGTCTCATTGGGACACTTTGCTCTCACGTGTCCCAATTCAAGGCACCGGTAGCACTGCAACGGGCGTGCTACTAGTGCCTCCACCCTGGCTGAAACCCAGCCCACTTGCACCCGTTTGGCGTTCGAAATTTTTCGAACCGCCTCAAGCGGGCAGCGGACCCAGGCTGTGCTCATCCGCGATGGGGAAGCGCGGATGGCTCCGACTTTGACGTTGGAGATGGTACATCCCCCCGCCGCTGCTATAGCCTTGGCAACCTCGGCTTGGGTGATGGACTCCTCTAAGTCTAGCACACGTAAGTCACCTGTCCTACACGGACGCGCAATAATAGCGTCCGTTGCGGATAGTACCTCCCGCAGACGTGCTGCCAACTTGTAAGCCTGAGCGGCGCTGTCTTCGCCAGGGATCTGTAATATCAGAGCCCCGGTCATGGCTCGCTTGGTGCGCTATTCCCGGATTGACCCCCGCTGCCCTTCCATCCCTTGGCCTTCTACAGGCTCTGTGGTTGGGCGTCCAATTGTTGGTGCCCGTCTATTTCTTCCTACCAGTTCGCCTGACTGGGCGCGGGAAGACGCCAGAGTTGGCGTTTTGGGACGCACAAAACTGGGCATGTGCGACCCAATAGTTGTGCCCGGGCTCGGACACCGCTCTGCACGCAACTTTGCCCCCCCCAGAGTACGGTGGGCTAAACACTCTGACTTCACTCGTAGTGCCGAGTGATGTCGGAGTGCCGAGGGATTATCCAACCGCGGCGCGGTTGGTACCCTCCTGGGGTACTATATGTTTTTTGGTTGCATCCATTTTATTTATTTGCTCTTTGTCGTGAGCTTACGTTTTGTGTTGTTGCCCTAGTGACTGGGATACCCCCCCAGCCGTTAACCTCGTCACCGGGCTTCCTCAGCTAGGGTTAGGGGTAATTTTTATAGAGGTTTTCTTCCTCGTGACCTTCTCTACCCTTCCCCCCGTTCGAGAAGGCCCCGATTTCTCGGCATGTACCACCTTCCGCGTGCAACTGCTGGTCGTTGCATTGGACGCCGCAGTTTGGTCTTTGGAAGGCTAGCAGAGAATATATAGAATGAATATATAATATGATATTATAATATGAGAATATATAATATAGAAGGATAATACGCTGTACCTGATATATCTGATACTCTATAATTGCAAATAATACAATATGTTAACGGAGAAATTGACATGTTTGACATAATAATATAGTAGTCCGTTAACAAATTCAATTATGCTACGATTAGAAGCATATGAACTAGTGTGACTAATGACTATGGCATAAAAGAGCGGAATAACCGTAGGCGCGTAGTAAGGACACTGTCGTTTTGTTTGTTTTGTTATTGTACCTATATTAGACAAACAAGAATTAAGGTCACTTAATTCTTGTTTGGGGTTTGGGGGTCTTCGATTACTTCAATCTCTCGGTTAAAAGCAACGAAAAAACAATTACAAAACCCTTATGTCACTACGGTCACACGCTGTGGTGTCACTTCGGTCGAGCCAGCCCATATTATTACGTACTGAAGCTTAATATGTAATTAAGAACACTTGACATTGATGTACTCCTTGCCGATTTCGGCCACGGCGGCCACGGTATCGGAGATCAGCCAACTATGCACGAGATATTATAGTGCACGCAAGGGTATGCGCAAACACAGGTGCACTTTCTGTTCCCTCACTCTCACAGTCTGATGAGACGGCTTTCCGACAAGACCGGGGAGAGATCAGGCGCAGGACTGACGGTTGTATGTGCTCTCCTTTCCGAGGCACGAGAAACACAGCTGACATTATAAATGACTGATGACACAGAGTGACTTTAGCATATTTGAGATAGTTATGGAAGAAGTTTTGAAACGTTTATGTGTCAGTAGTAAGGTATTGGTAGTTTGTGGAGATTTCAATATTAATTTATTAGAAAAGTGTCCTATTAGTATAAGATTAGTGAGCCTATTTGAGTCATTTGACTTGAATTATTTATTTTCTGAGCCTACAAGAATTACTTCTCACTCAGCAGTTAACAGTATATTTAAGTCAAAAACAATTATGCAAAGGCCAAAAATGACGTTCTGTGATTGGGCGACGCCAGGAATATACAGAAGTAGAGAAAGGCTTTATGGTTTGTATGCCTTGAGGCAGAGTAATTTTGACCCAAAATTTCATGATTATGTTAGAAATTACTCAATGATTTTTAGGAGGACGTGTCGCGTGGCGAAGTCTTTGTGCATAGGTGAAATGATCTATTAGATACAAATAGCTAGGTAACTAAGGAATTTTTATTTCAGTTTCGTCAGCTCATGCATTCGTGCATAAACATTTCGAAAGTATTATAAATAAGTTTAAAAACCAGATGAAATGTTTGAGATGAGTCATACATGTGGAGAAATGTAGATATTATGATATTTTGAATATCATAAAATGCATTCCCAGACGTTTTCGTTCTAAAATGTTTAATCCATCCAAAGTAATAACGCGAAACGTCTGCAACCTTGTTTGTTGATATGCAAATGAATATAAATAAAAATGTTTCATTGTTTTTGACCTTAATTCGTAAACAAAGTTGTGTTTCATTGGTATAAATAATCATAACTAATGCATTAGTGCCGTCATTCACTCCGCCTTCGCATTTCCAACGTGAATGAGTGGTCGCCAAAGTCCACCGGACTTATAACAATTACTAGGAACATGTAAATATTTACTAGATACTTAAACAAATGTTGCTGCCATATAAATCTAACTAACTACAGCTAGTTCTAAGATTTACGTTTAATAATGTCGAAATCGTTTTCTTAAGCTAAATGAATTTCCATTATGAAAACACGACACTAATTGACATTTTTCTCCAAAAAGTAGTTCCAAACTTTTCTAGCAACTTCTTCTTCTTTTAATTCTATCCGTAACAATGACATGACATTTCAACTTTTACATGACCAAAGACTTACTTCTACCATAGAGCATACATTTCCTTAGAGCATTTTATCTGAAGGGGCATGACAACGGGACAATACGTTTCCAGAGCGTATTTGGTATCGAACACACAGGCTCCAACTCTTTACAAACGCTTACATGCTTGCGGCTATATCAGTGTTCCGCTCCAGTCAAATAAAAAAAGGTAGATAACGAACGGCCTTGTTCTTGTTGAAGCAAAAAAAAACTCAGCTACTTCCAAGTAAACACACGCGTTAGCGCGCACACATACTAAGAAACTACGATAGTTTTCGTAAAAGTAGCGTAGTTTCAAGTAAACAGTAGCTGAGTTTTTTTTTGCTTCAACAAGAACAAGGCCATGCGTTATCTAACTTTTTTTATTTGATCTGAGGCGTTCCATAGCAAAATTAAATATAACTTTCTTAAGTGGGTTAAATTAATTTGAGAATGTGCCTATTCAAATCCTCCTAGAAGACCGCCGATCTGTAATTTCGCTGAGTAAAAGCTCTAAATCGGCTTTGAGAATAGGGTGGATTTTTTAAAACTTTAGCTCGGTTACTATCGTGAACTAAAATAATATACCTAATCACTTCAAACTAGAAATAAGGAAAGAAAGTTGGACACATGAGACTAGGACAACATTATTGCGAATTTACTTACTGATTGCATAAATAAATAACGAGAACCTGAATATTTCAAATAGAGAGAGTTTATTGGCGTATTAGACGGTGCAAATTACGACAGGTCACACAGGTTACGACAGTCTTAAACGTAGGCTGCAAGCGAGCGAAAGTGCGAACATTATGGTTCTTGAATCTTGAAACGAAAGTTTCATTCCATTCATCTTGAAAAACTTATCTAACAACAATGATCTACATTCTAAAAGAGTTTCACTATTTTAATATCAACCATTTTCATTGTTGCTTACCTACTTACATTATAAGGGATTAACCTCGTTAGATGGATTAATTGTCAGTTCACAACGTTCAACGATGCCGTACATGCTTACATAATATACAGGTACGGTTTATATCTAATTGGATGTAAACCAGAAAAAAGAATGGTCTACAACTAGTATTTTTTTAAAGCTACGTTATCTATTTAACGAACATACGATGTAAATGAACATTTGATAAAACAGAAACTGCATTAGTCATATTACTTCCAGTCCGGACTTGCAAATTGTCTTAAATACTTCCTAAATGAGCCGTGTCAAGGTAGTTGTGCTAGGCGCCAGGCGCCATCAAAGCTATTACAAGATTCAATATTTATGAATGCCACTATTACACACATTTAACTTAATTTAAATAAAATATTACGAAACTCTGTTCTGCCGAAACTTTTTTCCTTTTAGTTTTATATTTAATTAGGTGTAGGTTCGTATATTTTTTTAGTAGGTCTCCTGCTATTCTATATTCAAAATCCAGTTGTACCTATTCCTTATAATTTTTTCTAACAAAACAAATAGTTTTTATATGAACATCATTTAAAATTTGAACAATATTTGTCAATCTTCGCCGTAAAAGTTACCGGCGTAGTTCAGAGAATTGTAGACAGTTATAAATGGTGCATTAAGTGTGGGGTAATAGCTTTTACAGGGTTGGCGAGGTATTGTTTACATTATTAGGTAACAGAGTAGGTAACACATGTGGAAGACCTTTAAATAGTAGTATAATGGTATAATTTCAACAATGTGGAGTAAGTTTTTTGATGACAGAAGAGGATGCTGACATACAGAGCTTTAAAGCATAGAATGAGCATTTTACCTAGTAATGAGAGGACTTTATATATTAGGTATGATATAAATCTGGTTATGAATAATTGTAATAACTTTTTTAAACGTTTACCTGAGTTAATCTGGCCTGTCACCTGCGATGAAGTAGGCAATATTACTTTAACATTAAGTCGCCATTTACTTGGCAAATACGTGAATTCTAACTTTCAAGTAGGTATGAAATGATAGATTGCATATACAAGCACAATCAATTACGTTCATTTAGGTACGTACCTTTTGTGCACTTCTACTGTTAGTAATTATTTTCAATTAAGTACCAGAATCGATCGTAAATGGAAAGCTATTGTTTTATTTATTAGGTAGTTAAAGATTATGGATTTAAGTATGCACACTTCGCTTTGAATTGACGAGATAGCCTGAAAGTAGGATCCGTGTACGAACAATTAATATAGAGGGAATAAGCATTCACAGTAAATTTATTGAATCAATGTTATGTTTTGCGTACAAACAAACAATTGTAGAGAAAAACAGTTAGGTCTTCTCAAGAAAACTTTAATTTTATGATGCCGTGTTTATCAATTTAACCAAATTCTTTAAAAATATCTCGTAATGATTTATACTACATTTGGGCGTGGGCAAGAACGCACATGAGTAATGTTTCCTATTTGTAATAAAAATACTATGATACATTACATTATAGAAGTTCGCCTACAGTACATATGGACATAATTGGATCTTTTTGTATTAACGCATTTCAATGTTGTGACTCATTATACCATCAAGGTGTTATGTAACCCTAAACGACGTGTTATTTTTGACAATGCTCTCAATTTTTCTTAAATTTAAGTTAAATAGTACATCTTTGCTTAAAATTGTAAATTATTCCTGAAACAACAAGTCTATAAAAAAATTAAGAAACTTACTGGAACGACTTTAGTTGCGAATAACTGGCTAAATGCTTCAAATAACGGGCAGGCTCATCAAGGAGTTCTCTAGCATCTTTAACAATATCCTGCCTATGATGCATGTCTCATTGTCCAGAGTACTGATTGCAGCATATTAAAAAACGAAAATTTAAGTTATTATCTTACATTCGTTAGGGAATTTCTAGTTTTCCAATTCGACGTCAAATTTTACGTAATTCCACCGAGATGACCTCACGGTTTTTTTTGTTAAATTCAGGTGTTACACTGATCTACCGCTTTATCTATTATAATGTATGAATCGCTTAGTAATAAATTAGCTAATCTTGTTTGGTTATGGTGTCGATTGCCATAAGTAGAAGTGTCAGATCGAGATTCATGATTCATGAATCACTGACGTAGTTTGTTACCAGCTATGCATCACATCACAGTGAGTGAGGATGATCGACTACGAACTACGGAATGGGTAGACGTGGAATGAGCGAGAAACATAGTGTGGGACGAATGACGCCGACTGAGTCTCGGCATTCGAACGTGAGGCTATTTAAAACTGTGCGCAGGCCCCGTGGCGCCGAGTCGACATCTAATGATCAGTCCTGCCTTGTCTGCCGTTGAGTGCGTAGCGACACTGTGATCCGTGTTTACATAAGAACGTTTCAGTGTTTGTTTAGTTACACAAATCCTCACAACACAATCTAAAATGGCTGATAGTGGTCTGAAGAGAAATATTCCTATCAAACTTGGTGACTTTTCTGTCATCGACACTGAATTTTCAAGCATCAGGGAACGATTTGATGCCGAAATGAGGAAGATGGAAGAAGAAATGAGCAAATTCAGATCAGAACTTATGAATAGAGAAAGCAACAACTTCTTCAAAAGCACAACTAGGTATTTATCTTAATATAATTAGGTTTATTTGACGTTTTTTTAGTTTTAGTCGTAACGATATCTAACTACTTTTGTAGGTATATATTCTGACTTCAAGCAATAAATAAGGATCAAATAAAATTAGAGGTAGTTAACTTCAACGCTTGACAATGTCATTGACGAATGTAATGTTAATTCATGTCATGTGGATGGTAGCTGGATATGCCGGGTTCTTGTACGGCTGTATTATTATTCGAATCGTAACAGTTCGTTGCCGGCCCTGTTTGCCTTAAAGGGAATCTTGAATTAATGAGTCGTGGTTTCGCAACACAGTCGCCGACCTCGACGATCTCGCCGGTTCCAAGAAATTATATTCACAAGGTATTATTCGGGTTCAGCCCGCGGAACGACATCAACTGCAGACATCTCAGTCGTCTCCATTTAAAGCGTGCAGCGATACGTAAGCCCGACGCGGGATGATGTCATAAATAGAAATAGCCTGGCTGCGCCGCCTGCACGCAACAGCATTTTGTTACTAAAACATAGAAACACGAGATATTGTAAACATAATGTATGCTAAGTAGTATTTTACGTCGATTTATGTTTGTCGGTGGCCTTTAAACGTCTTACGACTAAACGAAACTGTAACTAGCTACCTTTTCATTCAGATGTTTGTTTAAAACTACTGTAAGAGGGTTAGCTACTGTAAGTAAGTTTGCGTAACATCTTATAGGTAACTAGCTACCTACTTGCCGTAGTGAAGATAACATGAACTGCGTATCATCTAAATTTCTTTTTTTAATTATCTCAGTTCAGTCTGCATATAAGAGTAGGTATGCCTTTCATATTTAATCACGTACCTGTGAAGAAGTCCTTCTAATCAAATTCTAATTTGGAAATAGCGCACAATGTTGATACGAAAACAGGTTTACGATTGTTTTATCAACACATCGTGCAGGTGTAATATTTTTCTTAAGCGTAAATGCGCTAAATTTATGTGTACAGCATGAATACATGACCCACTTGGAGCGAGTTGGTGCTGTTTCAGCCGCAGATCAGTGATGTAATAGTTTGACTTAAGAGTTCATTCATTTCGAATCCCGTAATACGTTAAGTGTAGACTTCCAACGAAGTTCATAAACTTCTATCAAATAAAAAATAACTTAAGTACCTTATGTCTTCTTCTTATTCCAAGCCTTTATTATTCCCAAGATTTGGGATCGGCAACTAGTTCAACCGGTTTTACATGAATATCAGTTTTTACACAGAGTGACTGGCATCGGACCTCCGCGACCCTGAGGGAGAACTGAATTCGAAGGTTGAACTAGTTGTCAGTATATTTGAGGGCACTGACTTCCCAATAACGACTGCCATAGATTTTCATGACAACCGGGACCGACGGCTTAACGTGCTCTCCGAGGCACGGGCGGGAAATACCGCCATCTTCCATACTCCGGGCTGCTACTAAGATTTTTTTGTAAGAAAAACCCAACAGCAATCCGACCCGGGAATCGAACCCGAGACCTCTTGATCCTCAGTCAACAAAGACATATTAAAGACATAAAAGTTCTCAACATTATAACTAAACAAACTTAGCTTGTTATAAGTTTATTAAAAAATCTCAGTATTTATAAAAAAAAAAAAAAGATGTTAAGTTAGTAATCCAAATGTAAATTAGTTGCCAAATAATATAATAATTAGAGGGCAACAACACTTCCAAAAGTGGTTCTGGATCGTGGGTAGCAGTTCATATTTACAAGGAATACATTTGAATATAGAATAAACATTATGATGACTGGTAGGTAGCTACCTGAGCTACTACGTCATAAAACACATTTAGGTCCTTGCTCAATTCGTTTATGTGTGGGGGCTTACTTACTAGTTTACCAAGTGCCGATCGTTCCGCGTGGGTGATATTACAAGAGGTGTTCGTACATATTTGGTAATCGCGACTGTGATTACGTACTTAGCGAAATATTCAAAATTAACGCAACCACTTTAAACTTTGTGTAGTCTTGACTTTGTTGACGTCATCCTGTTAATATTCAATGTATCGAGTGCTGCTAACTACACTACCTATATAATATATTTTGGATATTATTTTTTTTGGATATTTTGGACATCTAACACACAACGCCATCTAGTCCCAAGCTAAGCAGAGCTTGTGTTATGGGTACTAGACAACGGATACAAATACATATATACTTTTTTTTTGTAAATACATACATATTATACATAGAAAACAGCCAAACTCCGAAACAAATATTTGTAGATCATACAAACATTTGGTCCGACCCGGGAATCGAACCCGAGACCTCAGGATCAGCAGTCGCACACGCCAACCGCGAGACCAACGAGGCAGTCAAATGCAGGCAGTCAAGGCAGTCAATATGCCTTAACTTACGAGATTTAATATTCAGTAATATATAGAATTGATATTTATTATTCAGATTTACATAATAAATAAATAATTTATGCTTTTAATGTAATATAAAGTATCTATATTACTTATTGTATTTAGAGATACTTACATTTAATGTGTATACAATAAATATACATATACTGCAAACTTACAAAATAAGCTTGTTGAAGAAGAAACTGCCACCGGAGGGTTGTCTAACCCGCCACTACAATATCGATTTATGCCGAAAAACAAGTCCCCTCATGCCATCACTAATGTTGTAAGCTCAAACGTCTTAATCGATAGAGTTTGAGTTTGTGAAAAATATCTTGACTTTTACTTAAAATTATGACAGATTGTAGGCTGTTTAATCAATATAAAACTATACACAAGAAAAAAAACTTAAATTTAGAAATCCAATGCTGTGAATATTGTCCTCAAATGTTTTTAAAATATCCGTATGAAATGATTGTGTATTTTCTTCCCTAATATATGTATTTATCACCATCATAATAATAAAAACATGTTTTGAGCTTAGAACTAACAACAAACGTTGCCTTTTGCATGTCTTACAATTTCGAATCTGTTTCCTCTGGAGGAGTAACCAAGTCATCGGAGAGGTAAAAAATATAAATTATATTCTAGCATCCGTTATTAAGTGTATTTATTTAATATTTCTTATAATATAGCATATATAAATAAATACATACGTTTATGCATGTAATGTTTAGTACAAAAAATTAAGATATCCAGAATCAATCTACGGGTTATTTTTTCCGTCTCAGGTCTCCTACACTACTTAAAAGACAAAAAAAATTGTTTTTCACAGTAGGTACGTTACTAGAGGAAATCGAAATTTATTGATTGACTTTACCTTGTTTCTATTCCCCATTAAAATACACATTTGTAATCTATGACAATGGTATAAATAAATTGCCCGCTCTTATTATAAAACTCATGTTCGAAATTTGAAGTCAGCGTTTTTGGCGTGAAAATATAATAAATAAATGCAGATTTGGATATTTTAATTTTTTCATTATTTATAATAAATTGACGTATTGTATGCATGCTTTGTAGATTTGCACCTGTACAACTATACATTTGTAAACCTACTTGTGGTAGCCATTTTGCAATACTAACAACTTCTTATAATCACGTGTTGCTTAAAGGTATGTATGATATTGACATTGTAGGTTTACCTACGCATGACTTCGTGTAGTTCGTGTATTGTAGAGTATCATGAAAAAATACAACTTAACAGTAGATTTGTATTTATCCGTATACAAGTAAAATTTTAAGAAAATAAAAAATCGACTTCAAGAACGACCAAATCGATACGATTTCTCTTGGATGCCATCATCAGATCCTAGTGTCCTTATCATGGTACCACCGTCGGGATAACTCCTTTCCAATAAAAAAATAATCATCAAAATCGGTTCCTAAGCGAGGAAGTTATCCGCGTACCCACATAAAAAAAAAGCATTTGATTCGACTGAACACGCATCAAGGCGTGTCGTGTTTCAATGCCTTTCTTTGTTTCCGCTGTAAGAATTCCACCTATTGGGTATTCAAATTATAACTATCTATGCGCATTCTTTTGCCATATTAACATAACAAAAAATACTGGCAGAGTAGGACGAGATGGGCTCGTATATTATCTAACAGAGACGCTTTAACAAGGAATAATTATATTTGTAACTAGCTGCCCCGACAGATTCGTTCTATCAAAAGTTATTGACCTGTCACAGGCTCACAGCCCAATAGAAAATAATCACAAATTTTAACAAAAAGAAAAACCGACTTCAATCTGGACCAAATTTAAATGGGACCATACGGGAATATTGAGTTATTCGTTAATTTGTCGCGTACATACATAATGCAAATTGAAGACTGATATGGATTTCTCATGGATGACATGTCAGAACTGGACCAAATTTAAATGGGACCATTCGGGAAGCACCAGCTTTCAAATAAAAAAGAATCATCAAAATCGGTTCACCCAGTCCAAAGTTATGAGGTAACAAACATAAAAAAAAACCCAAAAAAAAAATACAGTCGAATTGAGAACCTCCTCCTTTTTGAAGTCGGTTGAAAAAATGCTTTTGCGTTTTTTCTCTCCATAGGCACTTTCCTAGTGCTTTTCTAACTAATACAGACTGTAGTACCCACTTAAAACCTCTCCGTGAATAATGTAAGTAGGTTAAAATATTATTTGAGAATGTTATGTGTGTACTAATATTCACCTATGGTGTATCCGAGATACCCCACTACCAGAGGAATGAAGAGCTTAGAAAATATTACAGTACGGGACCCCAACGTATTTTTATTTCTATTTTTCATTTTGGATTAGGTTAGGTTTTAGGACGAGTGACGAGTATCATCGCCAAAAATATTCTGCACCAAACGGTGCAAATTAGAATTTTCCAAACCTTTTTAAAAAAGTAAATTAATTACTCAGTAATAAAAACCATTACCCTTCTTCTGATGCAAGCTGGTAAAAATTACAGAATACAATAAAGTAACGTAAGGTGCTAGATTTTATTTAATGCCAAACCCAAATTCAAGAAAAATATATTTTAATTTGTACAATGCTTAACTTACCGTTCAAAATTAAACTTTTTTATTCAAACAGTCAAACTGTTCATACTACCTAATTTCAATGTCGTAATTTGTAAGTCTCACTTTGATTGTTTATCGTTAATATGCAAATGATGTTTAAAGGTTTACGTCACCTCGCCAAATAAAATGTTTTAATGCCGCCATGCCGTTTAAAACGATTTCCTTTGCTTACAATATCTGCTTTTTAGCTAAATTTCAAGATTCTAGCTTCAGCGGTTTGGGCTGTGCGTTGATCTCTGCGTATGTCAGTCAGTCAGTCCTTCCTTCCTCTTCTATATATATAAAAGAGTAAGGTGACTGACTGACTGACTGACATACCCAGAGATCAACGCACAGCCCAAACCGCTGAAGCTAGAATCCTGAAATTTTGCATGTTGGTTCTTTATGTAACGTAAGTGAGCACTAAGAAAGGAATTTTTGAAATTTCACCCCTAAGGGGGTTAAATAGGGGTTGAAAGTTTGTATGGAAGTTCGTCATTTTTTAAGTAAGAAACATGAAACTTTACTTTTGGGCTACTGATTAAAAAAGAGTAGATACGTATTTAAGTGTTTCTGGATATTCTACCCCTAAGGGGTTAAATAGGGGTTGTTATTTCGTACATAGGTCAGTCTGGAAGTCCGTCATTTTTGAAGTTAGAAACATGAACCTTTATTTTTTGACTGCTGATTAAAAATGAATTGATACGTGTTTCAGCGTTTCTGTATATTCTACCCCTAAGGGGGTGAAATAGGGGTTGAAAGTTTTTATGGAAGTTCGTCATTTTTTAAGTTAGAATCATGAAACTTTATTTTTAGGCTACTGATTAAAAAAGAGTAGACACGTATTTAAGCGTTTCTGGATATTCTACCCATAAGGGGGTGAAATAGGGGTTGAAAGTTTATATGGAAGTCCGTAATTTTTTAAATAAGAAATATAAAACTTTATTTTTGGGCTACTAAATAAAAATGATTAGATACATATTTATTAGTTTTTGGTTATTATGCCCCTAAAGGGGTGAAATAGGGGTTGTTATTTCGTATATAGGTCAGTCTGGAAGTCCGTCATTTTTGAAGTTAGAAACGTGAAACTTCAGTTTTTGGCTGCTGATTAAAAATGAATTGATACGTGTTTCAGCGTTTCTGAATATTCTACCCCTAAGGGGGTGAAATAGGGGTTGAAAGTTTGTATGGAAGTCCGTAAATTTTTAAATAAGAAATATGAAACTTTATATTTGGGCTACTAAATAAAAATGATTAGATACGTATTTAGGAGTTTTTGTATACTATGCCCCCTAAAGGGGTGAAATAGGGGTTGAAAGTTTGTAAGGAAGTCCGTCATTTTTAAGTGAGAAACATGAAACTTTATTTTTAGGCTACTGATTAAAAAAGAGTAGACAGGTATTTAAGCGTTTCTGGATATTCTACCCTTAAGGGGGTGAAATAGGGGTTGAAAGTTTATATGGAAGTCCGTAATTTTTTAAATAAGAAATATAAAACTTTATTTTTGGGCTACTAAATAAAAATGATTAGATACATATTTATTAGTTTTTGGTTATTATGCCCCTAAAGGGGTGAAATAGGAGTTGTTATTTCGTATATAGGTCAGTCTGGAAGTCCGTCATTTTTGAAGTTAGAAACGTGAAACTTCAGTTTTTGGCTGCTGATTAAAAATGAATTGATACGTGTTTCAGCGTTTCTGAATATTCTACCCCTAAGGGGGTGAAATAGGGGTTGTAAGTTTGTATGGAAGTTCGTCATTTTTTAAGTAAGAAACATGAAACTTTATTTTTGGGGTACTGATTAAAAAAGAGTAGATACGTATTTAAGCGTTTCTGGATATTCTACCCTTAAGGGGGTGAAATAGGGGTTGAAAGTTTGTATGGAAGTCCGTAAATTTTTAAATAAGAAATATGAAACTTTATATTTGGGCTACTAAATAAAAATGATTAGATACGTATTTAGGAGTTTTTGGATACTATGCCCCCTAAAGGGGTGAAATAGTGGTTGAAAGTTTGTAAGGAAGTCCGTCATTTTTTAAGTGAGAAACATGAAAAATTAGTTTTGGGCTACTGATTAAAAATGAGTAGATACGTATTGAAGCGTTTCTGGATATTCTACCCCTAAGAGGTGATATAGGGGTTGAAAGTTTGTAAGGAAATCCGTCATTTTTTAAGTGAGAAACATGAAAATTTGTGTTTTGGCTGATTAAAAATGAGTAGATACATATTTAAGCGTTTCTGGATATTCCACCCCTGAGGGGGTGAAATAGGGGTTGAAATTTCGTATATAGGTTATTCTGGAAGTCCGTTATTCTGGAAGTCCGTTATTCTTGAAGTTCGAAACATGCAACTTTATTTATGGCTGCTGATTAAAAATGAGTAGATACGTATGTACGAACATGTTCTACCGGAACCGGTTGTGGTTCACGTTGCCATTCTCGAAGTTGTTCAAAAATATGTGTGGTACCTCGGGCAGACTTTGCAGTTAAGTAGAAAAAACTTGGAGGGCGAGGTGAAAAGGAGAATTCAGCCGGGTTGGGCAGCGTTTGGGAAACTTCGTCGGGTCTTTTCATCGTCAATCCCACAGTGCCTAAATACGAAAGTCTTCAATCAATACGTCCTACCAGTCATGAGATACGGTGCCGAAACGTGGACACTTACGACACGGCTGGTCCACAAGTTCAAAGTCACTCAGCGTGCTATTGAGAGGGCTATAATAATAATAATGATTTATTTTTCTAATCACAAAAGTTCAACGTTTCTCTAAGGGATCGCATAAAGAATGAGGTGATCCGATAGAGAACCACGGTCATTGACATAGCCCACAGGATAAGCGAGCTGAAGTGACAGTGGGCTGGCCATATTAGCCGCAGAACTGATAACCGTTGGGGTAAACGGGTTCGTGAGTGGTGACCGCGTCTCGGCAAACGTAGCGTAGAACGTCCACAGGCCAGGTGGAATAATGATCTGCCCAAGACGGCTGGCAGGAGCTGGATGAGAGAAGCTGAGGATCGAACCAAGTGGCGTGCAAATGGAGATGGCTATGTCTAGCAGTGGACTGCGATGATGATGATGAGATACGTATTTAAGCGTTTCTGGATATTCTATCCCTAGGCTAGACAGGAAGTCCGTAATTTTTTAATTTAGTAGCCTGAAACTTTGTCTTCAGGCTTTTGATTACAAATAAATGAATACTTATATCAGCATTTATGGGAATTCTATTCCTAAATGGGTTAAAATAAGGGTCGAAAGTGTGTATGAAAGTTTGTATTGAAAGTTTAATGGACTATTGATTATAAATAAATACGTAAAACATGAACACAGTATTCATAGATACTTACACAGTTTTAATTAAATACATATAATCAACTTCCACGCGAGCAAAGCCGCGGGCAACAGCTAGTTTATATATATAGATAGAAGATAGATTAGAAAAATCTAGTCATTAGACACCTTTTTTCTGCTGCTATGCTACAAAGCTGCTACGAAATGAATCCGGTGCTACAAGAGTACCTCCTGCTTGTTTATTTCTGACAAAAGGATTTTTACCAGTGTGATTGGTAAAAATAACTACAGCTTTTAGATAATTGGTAAAAATGACAAGTGCTGATGCTAAGTTCTATTGCTCCACGGTGGACATAGTTGTCCTGTAAAAGGTTCCGTTTATACCTTCAAAAAAGGATAAACAGCTAAAAGGATGTTACACCTTAGTAATAACAATACATATTTACTTAAAGCTTTCACTGTTAAACCGTTGTAAGGATTTTGATGAAATTTTGGCATGTAAATACTTCTATTTTCGAGGAAGGCCATAGGCTACTCTTTACCGCAATAACCGACATACACACGGCAAAAGCTAGTCAAAAGATAAAAATAAATAGTAAATCGCTTTTATTACGAGTAGGTAAATCATTTATTCAATTTGTTGTATTCATAGAGTTGCAATAAATATTACCGGCTCTTACTGGGGCTTGCAGCCGAGCTGGCATGTCACACGAACCAAGGTTAACTGTACAAAGTCAATTTGCATTCACTCGACTACACCGGCTAATCGCAGGAGAAAATTTAGGTTAAAGGCGTCCATATCATATCAGGTATCATACTGTTCAAATTATGTATTACATATATGAATTGTATTCTTCATTATTCACTTGGGATTTGGATTGAGACTCTAAAATAGAAATATCACCCTGCAAGGCCTGCAATCCTAATGGCCTCTTATCTTATTTAATTGAAACTTGCTCGCAAGTTTGTTGGTGTTAATCTAAGACTTGGTTACTTTATTCCGGTATCAAAAGTTACCTTATGTCATTTTCTCCATTGTTAATAACGTCTAGTGTCGTGTCAAATATGAAGTCACAGTAGCCAAAAAATACAACTTTCATTCATGTTTCTCATTCTTAGAATGAAATTGCTAGCTAGCTCCAAATTTTTAGGCACTTCAGATTTTGCTATAAACTGACCTTTAAAAGGCTACTTAGACCTTGCAAGGAATAAGTAGCTACGTATGTAGTAAATTAAAAGTACAAAAAATTCTAGTCCAGAGCCCAGATTGATGCCTTCTTCGTTTTGAAGACTTTCTTTTTTAAATACCTGCTGTTAAGGAAAATACATCCAGAATACTAAAATGAGCTAATAACGGAACCAACACAGAAATGTAAAGAATTTTCATATATACTTAGATAACATACATTTCGACAAATAATTCTATATAGGTATGCGGTCGAACGCTGTGGGAATGTGATTCCGACTAAATGAAACATAATCCATTTAACATTGAAGGTATGCGATTAACTGGCGACCTAACAAGTGGCTAAAAATCGCTGGTATGAGGTAACTCGTACAATTGATCACCAATTACATCGATAACATAATATAGGTACTCTAATATCGATGAGATCATTTGCTCATTTGTTGACGGAGACCTTGTATGTGCACTGATGTGACGAGATGACATCAGTTTTGTTGAAAAAATAGCTTCCTCATTTAAAGAAATATTATATTATAGATCACAGATTTATTCAGGGCCACATGACATAATTTATACATAAACTTACCTTTATTTACATTTGTAGGAATAATGTTTTGCATTATTGCTGCACTCTTGATAATTTACTACACCTTATAAATTTATTAACCGACCCACGCAATTTCGTGTGAATCTCTTTTTGATCATGCTAGGCTCCTATTGGTCTAATAGTCATGTCAACTATCCAATCTTAGGCATTCCAGCAAAACACATTTTTGAAAAAAGTGAGTAAATCGGTTAGATAGTTACGGAGTCTATCGTGAGCAATAATGTGACATTATGAGAATTATGTAGGGTGTCTCAGTAAGAATGCACCTTTTAAATTTAGGGTAATTTTTTTCTTGTGCAAGTGGTAACTCTGAAATTTTGCAGCTGGCACATAATATGTTTATTACGATAATTTATATTTATTTTAATAGAGCGCTTTAAAGAGTAGTAACGCGTTGTGCGTTATAATAGTGAAAACTTAGAACAAAAATTTGGAAAGTTATGCTGAGGCCGCTCGCAGACTTTAAAGAATTTTCAGTCGAGAAAGTGCACCTTTTTTCTTTGGGTTTTGCGAAATCTCGAGTTTATGCGAATAAACCAGACACAATTCCTGAGTTCAAATCCGAGACCCAACGCGTCATAGGTGAGATACAGCCACGTCCAGAAATAATCATGGAAAATTTCATGAAGAGAGTAATGAGCCTAATCAGAGCTTTGGCCATTTGATGGATATTTTGTTCCATACTTAATCTTATCTTATGTTATGTAAAAAGACAACTAGGAATAAATCCTGTGTCGCGGGGGACTTTACAAACATACATGAAATGGACAGAACAAATTGTTGTTCTGAGTCTGGGTGTTATTTGTATAATACCCAGACTCAGAACAACAATTTGTGGATCACACAAAGTGTTGTCCTACGTGGGATTTGAACCCACGACACTTGGCGAAGTAGGAAACAGCGTGGTGACCGTTAAACCACTAGGCCAAACGTGCAGTGCCTAGTATAATCGGAACATGTCTTCTTTAAAATCCAATAAAAAACACAACTCTCCTAAAAAAACCTGTTTTTATTTTAAAATAAAAGTGCACTCTATCCTTTATAAAATAGATAAGTAGCTTTACAAAAGAAACGAGGCTAACATAAAAAAATTGTTCGTTATTACGAAGTCACGTTCAAATATATATATATATATTTTATTTTTTTTATGTTTGGCCTGCCAAAATGACTCTACTCTGCCTGATGGAAAGCATAAGCAGAATCCACGAGTGGTGGCCACCATACTCATTGCGAATACAACAATGCAGTATGGCGACCCACACCATGGCGGCCTAGTGATGCTTGTGCATCTTTTAGTCTAGTCAACAAGTATGGAACTTGTTGACTAGACTAATTGGGCCTCCGGTCTCGCACTCACCAACGAAACACGACAGCACAAACGCTGTCATTTTACGTTGATTTTCTGTGCGAGGGTAGTACCGCCCCGGTCGAGCAGGCCCGTTCGTGCTGAAATCAGCGTGGCTCTACTACCTACCTATATTAATAGTTGTTGTGTATAAAGGTAAAATGAATGAGTTAATGAGTCATGATACTAATGACATAATTATTATTATTACAAAGGTTGCTGCATAGGTTAATAATTATAATTTATTACTATTGTCTAAGATTTTTCATAACGAAATAGGTGAATCATCTCACAAATGAACTGAAAAACAATAAATGCCACCTAGTGTTATATATTACGCTATTGTACAGATATACCACAAATTCTTCTTAGTGACTATGAATTAACTTGGAATAGGTATTATGTCTGTGGCCTCGAAATGTACTGTTAAATACTTAATTGCGTTGTACCAACCTACATTAAATAATAAATGTAACTACTGCGTCGAGAAATAAAAAGTCGATGAGGTATCCAAGTAACATAACTCATTTAAAAATTCTATTTTCAAAGTTACATTAAATGGTTGGTTAGTTTTTCTTATAATAATTAATTAAATGTGGAAGAGCTTGAAATTAGTTTAAACCTAAGAATTGTGTGCGTTGCAATGTTGTTTTCTTGTTGCTGTGGATATTATATTTACAAAATCGTATAAATTTTAAACCAACTATTAGTTGTTTAAAAGCAATCATAACTCAACTTTTGGCTAAAGCAGTAATTATTTGTTAAATGGTCAAAATGTTATGAAAGTTCACATAGCACGCAGTTACGTAAACATCAATATTATCAATTGTAAATATTTGGCTAGGTAGATCTAAAGTTTCGTAATCACTTCATCAGACCTTTTTAAGCTGTTGAATCAATTAATTTTCACCGTTTTTGTTAATTTTTTTGATGAACTAGTTTTAGTTTAGTTAGTCCTTGATTATTTTGATTTGCATTCAACAAAAATACGAAGCAGCATGACAAGTTTTCATTACTATTGTGACGTCAACACCTGAAATGAAATTCTATATTCATTGTATTGGGTAGGTGAACTTTGTAATTTAGTTTACCAAGTATGACACATGCAAAAATGCATTAGTAGTTAGGCAGTGGATAGCGTGATGGTATTTCGCATGTTAGTAATTACTTTTTCCAGACTGTTTTAAATATATAATATTAATATTTAAAATAGTCTCGATGTTTTTGCTTGCATTTATGTTTTCAAAATGCAATTTAATTCAAATTCCAGGATATTTAATTCATTTTTATTACAGTCTTGTGATTTAGTAATCGATACTAGCATGCCAATGACCTCAGCCACAGTTAGTTGTTTCCAAACAGGTATGAAGTTGCATTTTTAACCGACTTCCAAAAGGAGGAGGTTCTCAATTTCATCGGTTTTTTTTTATTTATTTATGTATGTACATAAATAAAAAAATACTCCGTCAATTGTAGACCGATTTTGAAAATTATTTTTGTATTCGAAAGGGTATGCTCCCCATGTGGTCCCATGGCCACCATATCAGGATCTGATGATGGGATCCCAAGGAAATTGAAGGAAACCCTCAAATTTACGTGAGCGCCTGCAATAAAGTTAAGGCAATTGTCTGCATGCTTTCATATTCTGTAAACATCATGTCCGAAATATTTATTTATTATTCTATACAGTATGTTGTATGTTACCTTTAGTCGTATTCTTTCAAGTTATTTACGTGAAATGATGATGAGAGACTAGAGAAAGACTAAAAAGGGAAAAATAAAAAAAAAACTTCGTTTAAAAAAACCGACTTCAAAAACTGAAAACTATATAATAACTTAATTTGTATGTGCTACCTATTCATAGGTTTGAAGTCGGTGCCGAGCCAAAATGTAATAGTAGGACTCGCCGCGCGTGACCTTGAGCGGGATAGCTGCTCTTCGCGTAGGACAAAACAACCGTCGGTGATGTCGTTGACGTTCGTCTCGAAATATAGCGAGTGTTGTACCTACTATTACATTTGGCTTGGCGCCGAATTCAAACCTATGAATAGGTAGCACATACAAATTAAGTTATTTTATACTTTTTAGTTTTTGAAGTCGGTTTTTTAAACGAAGTTTTTTTTTATGTAGTTTTCTTTAGCATGTACCTACTGCTAAAAAGAGTGGAGACTATATTAACTTAAAAATAATAATTAATTGAACACTATAATGGTACGGTTGTTATGGCTGCAAAAAAATCAATAGTAAACCTCACGAGCAGATGTTACTATATATATATATAAATTTACTGCTAAATTGACCAAATTAGAAACTCTTGGATAGGATATAAACATAACATCAATCAGTCAGGAAGAAAGACTATAATATTTCAACAATTTCATTTTATTTACATTCATAACATAAAAGTTATTTTCCTTTGTAATCTACATTCAATTCAATGAGACGATTTGAATGTCTTTCCTAAATTAAATTATGTGCTTACTTACAACTAGCACAGCACCTACTTCGGACTCCAATGACTACCCACACACGTTACAATAAACATTCACTTCCAAAAGGTTATCTCACTATGTCAGTTGAGTAACTTAGCTATCTTATAATGACTAACCTAATTGTGCTTGTATATGTTTGTCAACTTATTGTATGGCCGAGTAACTTGTGGTAAAAGAAGCATTTTTCTTGATATTTTACTTTATCATAACTCCACTTTAGTCCACACGATAACGTCGTCGCCACACATGATCCAAACATTTAAAAAACAATCAAATCAGTTAGGTAATTTGTTATAAAATGCACATGATATAACAATAAGTTCGAATAACAAGAAGAACTAATGAACCATGTTACTTCATCACTTCGCCAAACTGAGAAGTCATATTTAATTTAGCTTCTGATATTTAATATGTTATTAAGCAACCAAAAAGCAAATTAAGTACTACAATAAATGTTGCCTAATTTGGATTGCGCCGCATATAACAAGAAGTCCTTTAGAGGGCTTCTGACTTTGGTTGCCAAATCAACACTATCTGATCAGAAATAAACGTTGACAGTTTCTTTTTATCGTGTTATGCCCAAACAATTCAAGTTCATGTTGCAGGTTGTCTGATAGCATGACCGTGTGTCAAAAACAAATAGGTACCTACATTAAAAGGCGGGTGTAGATAGTTTTTTATTATAATAATATATATGTTTAGCTTAATTTAATGGAACCTGGAATTTGTAAGCAAGTTACTAGTATTCTTGTGAATCTGAATAAGCTAAAGATGACTACAGCATGTACAAGTAGATAGGTACTACTGTAATCTTATTTCGGTACACAACTTTCTTAGATTTTCGTAGTGCACTTTCTAAATAGTGTTTAATGTGGGAGCTGGATCTACCGAACAGAGTTTTTGATTATAGACAACAATTAAACTTATCTATATTCATTGTTTTCATTGAATAAATTATAGTTTTTGTAAAGAAATGGAAGAAAGTAAAGAAATTTGGTACAGTCTCATTGATTTTTTTCTTGGCTACACGTGATTTTAATACTTATCTCTAACTCCATGGGGGTAAGAGCTATCTTAATATTTATTACTTTAACTTCAACTTATTTAAGCATCACAAATTCACATATTTTAAAATAAACATTTAACGAAAACAAACACTCGCAAGGTGACGTTATAGCATACATATAGATAAGTTTACTTGACATTGATGATACTGGTTTTAAAGTGAGTTTAAAATAATGCACCTACGCCACAGCAACAATTAATGATAAAGTTTTAAAACACGAAATATAAAAACTTATGTTCGGTGGTTACGTAATCCTGACAAAAATATGTTTACTTGAACGTTGCGATATCCACAGTTCGACTACATCGTCACAACACAGCGACAGCAGACAACTGGCAGAGCCAAGCCATTGGGACAGTCTGAACTCACCCTTGATCCAGGATGAGGGAGACGGCAAGTCACTCAAGCTACGCTTTGATGTTAGCCAGTATACTCCTGAGGAGATCGTTGTGAAGACTGTAGACAACAAATTATTGGTGAGTATATTTTGGGGTCTATTGTATACGTTATTCTTAAATAGACTAATGGAGTAGTTACGTTGGACGTCTCAAAACTCACATACCATGGAACTGATATCGTAATCATAGAGCCTACAAGGATGGCATCGACCGTGGCGCAAAGAACAAGTTTTCTCTTCACGGCAGTAGTGAAAACTATGGAGAATTTAATTCTTTTAAACAACGTTGATCTTATTAATAGATACTCCTTTTTCTCTCTAATAACGAAAACAATAGATGAATGTTTATTTCATGAAGTTACTTCTCGTATTTCATTATCTCGAATCTGCTATGAAAATTTGATAAAAGGTCTCAATTCTCAAGCAGCAAAGAAGCTCAATTCAAATTGTGTTTAGAAGATAAAATAATGCAGTTTTATTTATTTATTATTGAGAATCCACATAAGTCAACAAGTCGACCACATTCCGTGGCACATTTGTGCATAAAAATTCAAATGGCATACATTATGATCGGTTCTTTATAACTCCTTTTATGAGACATGCCATAGATTAATTGTTTGGTGATCTGGTACTAATTCTCAAGTATGTCTTCATTTACATGATTATAAATTGTTTCGTTTCATTTATTTCTAAAGGCATGATTAACTACCTTGTAAATCGTGTAGGAGTTCTTTATGTTATGTCGTACAGCTCAATTCCATGGCTCGAATAGGGCCATTAGGTACATAGTGCTCAGAATATCAATGAGCAACTGTAAATTTAAAGTGAATGTAATCACTTGTAAACCTTGCCACATTTGTATAACACGAGTTGGAATCCAGTTGAAAATCTGTAGTATAAAAAAATCAGTTATCAGAGTATTTAAAATACCATTCGCACGAAAAACATATAACTAAATATTTTAACAGTTCGAGTAATTTGTTAGCTCGTAATACTTGTAATGTACCACATGATATACAGATATTTCTACATATCTGCTGGTGTTCGCTTACACGAATGTTTGGCAATAGGCGGTTTATATACACACAATGTTCCGCTTGACGTCATCGCTAAATTCCCGAGTGTTATTTTAGGCTGATCTATCACTGCTGCTCCGAGACGTTTAATGACCAATACCGCGTATCGCAATAGCCAAGAAACATCCGTTTAAGTAAACATAAGTTTCGTTTCATTTACATAACTCTGCTGTTATCTTTATGCTGAATATTTAATAAGATCATATAATGCGAATGTTGTTTCTCTGAATAAATTACATACATTTATTAAATACATTTCACGCTAGGTTCACATTTGTTTTACATGTCAGTATACTGCTAATTAGTTGAAGGAGCAGAATTTTGGGCACTGAACGTCAGCACTCCTTCAATAAGTACATTTTTAACCACATAATGAAGATAAATTATCTGAGAATAATTAAGCGTTTATTTACAAAAACATTTTAAATAATGATGGAAGTTTCTCTTCAGAGCTGGCAGACGGCCAACTCTAAGTATTTACTTTCGTTCACATAATACCTACCATAGGTATGCTTTTTATTCGTGTCAGCGGATACTCGGGTGATTAGCCAAAACAAAAGTTTCCTAGCCAAATAATTAACAAAGTGCTACTTGTATTACAGGTCCATGCCAAACACGAAGAGAAGTCTGACACAAAGTCCGTGTACAGAGAGTACAACAGAGAGTTTTTGCTGCCCAAGGGCACCAACCCAGAAGCTATTAAGTCTTCGCTGTCACGAGATGGTGTACTCACCGTGGAGGCACCACTGCCGCAGCTCGCCATCACCGATAGAAACATCCCCATCCAGAAGCACTGAGCCCTCGCTTGCGGTCCGATAAGACACCAGCTATTCCATAATACTGTTAATTATTTATTTTAATTTACGTTGTATAAATTTAAGATGAGCAATTGGCGATATTTATTTAGAAACTTATAGAGAATCTCAAAATTAATTAACACTTGAAATCACTATGTAATCGGTCAATTAGTGTTTTCGAAAATTTCAACTTTTAAATATAAGCACAGATTGCTTAATTGATGTTGTAAAGCAACAGTGACGTAGATATATTATGCTTTTTGGTAAAAGCTAAAAACATATTCCCG
This sequence comes from Diaphora mendica, assembly GCA_949125395.1. Lineage (NCBI taxonomy): Eukaryota > Metazoa > Arthropoda > Insecta > Lepidoptera > Erebidae > Diaphora > Diaphora mendica. Next base: position 32,201,897 of record OX421310.1, on the reverse strand, counting down.
CTACATTTTTTTGTTTTTGGAATGTAACGCGGTAAAGATTAACATTGTATTCTAATAACACGAAGAATGGCCTACATTTTGGAGCTTAAATGTGTTCATAAAAATAATTTAACTGATACTTAATATAAATCAAAGGGCTAAATGGCAAATAGGCTATGATGACAACGATTGATAAAGTGTTATATATCTATAACTACAGATGTCCATTTTGCTTAACACGATAGCAGGTTAGCTATTGGCAGCGGTAACAAGCACATAATTAAACACACCAATTTAACAGCTTTTAATATAATACACATTTATATTTTAGTACAAACAGTTGTTACGAATGTTTTAGATGTCAATAAAAAAATTAAAAAGCTTTTTGTGTCTTTTATTACATATATAGGAAAATAAATACCTGAATTATAATGTATAAGGTGATTCTGAAGCCATACCTAGATACACACGCAAATACAAAAACTTTTAATGAGAAGTAATTAACGGGAATCCATTCCAGAAAGTTGAACTGACTAAAGCCGTGTACCAAATACTTACTCGGGAGCCTTTCAAAGCAAAAGCGATACTGAAGTGACTCGATTAACACAAAATAAAATTAACGTTAATATATCTAGAAAGTATTTAATAATCGCCTCACTAGGAATATGCTTAATTTAATTTATAAAAAATATTACACTCCTATTTGGAACTAGTGATCCGCTCCCATGAACTGTAACGTGTTGTTTTATAACCTTCATCAATCACTTCAGTCAGTAAGACAATAAAAACGGTATTTTTCCTGTGATTAATAAGAATAACATTGAACAGGTATTTGTCTAGCTTTATTATCAGGGCAGTGTTATAAAAAAACGGCTATTTCGGATAGGAGATTCAATTTGTGGTTAGTAACTAAATCGTATTAGTTGTTTTGTACACGATACAGGGCTAATACCTACCTAATGGTTCGATTAATAGAGTTTAGTCTAGGTAATATAAGTTAGAGAGAATATATTATAATATTATTATGTTGAATACTAATATGCATCAAAAAGGTATGTGTAGTTTTAAATGGCCCGGGAACGGGCCCGGTACCGCAGACGACTCGGGCGCCGGAAGTCGCAGAACAATCTCCGTCCTCCATAAGCACAAGTCTGGGGGTGACAGGTGAAGCCATCTGCCACCTAACAGAAGCAGGCCGGGAGGGCGGCGCAAGTGCTACAAAGCTTTCCATCAGGCAGAGTAGAGTCATTATGGCGGGCCAAACATAAAAAAAAAAAAAAGCGCTTGCGCCCTTTTCTCTGAGCAGGAAAAGAACATTAGGGTTCCTGCACAGGAGGAGGCCATCTATAAACCGTAAGTGGCCCGAGGTACGTCGGGGTTCCCGGGCCAGAAACTCAGACTATTTCAAATTTGTTAAATATCCTTTTAGGTTATCTTCTGAAAGTCGGGAATGTGGAAAATGTAGGTCTTTTTATATATTCTACAAGTTTTTTTATTACATAAATGTCTCTTGAATGGTTACTAAACTGAATCGAGGATATTTATGTCAACGGAAGGTCGTTATACACTATTCATAATTATAGTTCAACATATGGAAAATAGAGGAAACGGACAATGTTTTGTTATTAGAAACAAACCGTTATAACAGTAGAGCACACTGGCCTGACGTGGTTCCTTGTTTGGGCAAACGACAGACCGGACACTGACTCACATCGGCGGCAGTTCATTTCGTAACTATTTAAGCAACAGAATAAAAGGCCATTGTTTATGAGACTGTTGCAAAACAATTTAAAGTTCATGTTGATGCAAAAAAAGTGTGTGGTGTGGGGCCGAACCTTGAAAGAGGGGTTTTTTGGCAGATGAAAAATCTGAGAAAAAATGTTAATGAATGAGAATTCTGAGAAAAGATCAAATTATTGACCGACAAAAAAAATAAATGAATGAATGTGAAATAGGATTCCAAATACAAAGGTACAATTCTCATATTTTAGGTATAAAAGATCGAACGAATAAATGATACCTACGTGCTTGAAATATATTTCAGTATTCGTTGTATTTAAATGAAACCAAAAATTATTTCTCTGAATAGTTTTAATGGAGTCACATAATTCAAAGGCGGTGTGCTTCTTTTATTTCTTTGGTTGATTCCTTTACATACATTTTGTTCAACTCCCAGACTGTCTGGCCGAAATTGAAATGACACACAGTTCTAAAGTGGTTAATTATAGAATTTGGTTGTCAGAAGTGAATCATCCAAGGGAAAATACTTAGAAGTATATAATATCTAACGTTTATGACTAAGATAGAATTAAAGACCTTCCAAGAGGCAAGGCAGACAAAAATATTGAATCTGGAAGTGGTTTCAAGATCACCTTTAAAGTGCCTATCTTAGCTCGACAATTCTTAGCTTACAGCAAACAACTTAACAAGGTTTTTTTTTAATGGAATAGGCGGGCAAACGAGCAGACGTATCGCTTGATGGTAAGCGATCACAAGTGCGTTGCCGGCCTTTGGGGGGATGAGGGGGAGATTGGGGGAATGGGGGGGGATAGGTTGATTGGGGTATGGGCCTCTCGGGCCCCGATGAGGTATCTGGGCCTGATCCTCGACGGCAGGTGGCTCTTCGACGAGCACTTCTAACAGCTTGGTCCTAAGCTGGTCGGCGCTGCCTCCGCCCTTGGGCGACTTTTGCCCAACTTGGGTGGAACTAGCGTCGCAACGCGACTCCTGTACACGGCGGTTGTCCGGTCGATGGCGCTGTATGGTGCACCGGTGTGGGTGGCGGCTCTGATTGCCCTAAATAAGGCCCGCCTCTGGCGGCCTAAGAGGGTATTGGCGGTCAGAGCCATACGCGGATACCGCACGGTGTCGACCGAGGCGGAGTGCGCCCTGGCCGGAACAGCCCCGTGGGATTTGGAGGCGGAAGTGCTCGCCAAAGTTTATCGACGGGAGGCTGAAGAGCCCTCCCGAAGAGGTACGCGAGTGGCGTGAAACCGCCCGTCGAGCCACTATGGCTAGATGGTTGTTCCGGCTGGAGACTCCACGTGCTGGCTTTGCCACCGTGGAGGCTCTCCAGCCGGTCATCCTCGAGTTGGCAGTGCGGCAGCACGGGACCCTTTCCTTCCGACTGACGCAGGTTCTTTCCGGGCACGGTTGCTTCGGGAAGTACCTGCACTCGGTCGCTAGGAGGGAATTGAGTCCCGCCTGCCACCACTGCGACTGCAGTGAGGACTCGGCCCAGCATACGCTGGCGATCTGCCCCGCATGGGCGTCGCAGTGCCGGGCCCTCACTGCAGTCATCGGAGGGGATCTCTCGCTACCGGCCGTCATACGCTCCATGGCCGGTAGCGACAGCAGTTTTACCGCGGTCGCAACCTTCTGCGAAGATGTCATCTCGCAGAAGGAGGTGGCGGAGATGGCCCGGGAGGACGACCTCCACTCGGACCCAATCCGAGGCGCGCCTACCAGCGCCTCATGCCGCCCTGAGTGTGGCCGCGGATGGTCGGGACGGGTTTTACCCTCCATCCGCATTAGTGGCCACCCGCGAGGGAGTGACGTACGCGTGTGCCGTACTTCGCCAATATTATATCGAGAGTCCATCAGGTGACAATGCCCGCTTCTGTGCTTCTGCACACCGTGTGGTTTTAGTCGGTTCGAGTCCGACACACCGCCCCGCCGCAAACCCCGGTGGGGTGACGGTCCGAGGGGATTTCCACACGTAAAAAAAAAATGGGGTATGGGCCTCCGGTATCCTCACTCACTCGGTGAAACACAGCGCAAGCACTATTTCACACCGGTTTCTGCGAGGACGTAGTCTCCGGTCGAGCCGGGCCCATTGATGCCGAAGCGTGGCTCTCCCACCTAAAGGTATTGAGAACCCTTAAAATATGATATTTTTATCAAATGTTATTATAACTATTTTCATTCATATTTTAGAACTAGCTGACCCGGCGAACTTCGTACCACCATATTTACATATCTGTCTCAGGTTCCCACAGGCAATGTAGAGTCGCGGACAAAAAAAGACTTTTCCCGTTATCTTTTATTTTTTTTCTTTCTAGCAAAAAGGATTAATCAAATCGGACTATGTCCTACCTCGTAGTATAAACTCAAATCATGCCAAGTTTCATTTGAATCCATTCAGTAGTTTCGGCGTGATGCCGAGCTAAGATACAGACAGACAGACGGACAGACAGACAGACAAAAATGAAAAAAATTACAGTTTTGGCTTCAGTATCGAATATAGAGAGCCCTCCAAAAAAAAATTTCTAAATATCTTTAATGTACGGAATTGGACCTGTTACATTTTTATTATAAGTATAGATTGCTAATGAATGGGAACTTTAAGTACTAATATGGCAAAAGAAACTAAAAAAATAATAGTTTAAAAAAACAAAAAAAATACGAATGTAAAAAAGCGTGGGGCGACATTATTGAAATATTTTCAGAAAGCACCCCACGCTTTTTGACATTAAAATTATTTTCTACTTTTTAGTTTTTACTAATTTTTGAATGTTTTTTAAACTAGGTATTATTTATTTTATTTTTTTCTCTTTAAAAAAATGATTTTAAATTATTGTATTGTCATCGGTCGGTCCTTGATAAGTCTAGTAAGTTTAAATGAAATTTTACCGTTTGAAGTGGGTCAAAATTACTCAAAATCAAGTCCAAAGGAGTCGGTTACACACAAACAACGTACAGGTGAAGCTAATAAATGTAGAAATGCGAGTTTTACATCGTAATTAGGCAACGACAACTAGCACAAATACTTAGTAGTTTTAACGTTTAAATATTTAATAATAAATGTTACATGTAAGTATAAAATAATCACAAATTTTAACAAAAAAAACCAGTGTTCGATCTGGACCAAATTTAAATGGCACCACACGGGAAGCACCAGCTTTCAAATAAAAAAAGAATCATCAAAATCGGTTCACCCAGTCGAAAGTTATGAGGTAACAAACATTAAAAAATAATACAGTCGAATTGAGAACCTCCTTCTTTTTTTGAAGCGGGTTAGAAATATATTATGCAGGTAGAATATTTACATTTAAAAATTCGTGATCATATTCACTCTCATTCAAAGATATCTTTAACATCTAGAAAATCTAAAAGGGCTGTATTAAAACTGTTTATACTACTTGTATTTCAGCAATGGGTAAGAGTAAATAAATGCCCGGAATATATAACTATGTTGGTAAGTTATATAGTTAATACTAACTACTGATGAATACTAATGAAAACGACACGACAATTGATGCTGAGTCTCGACATTCAGCCTTTTAGCATCTGGCGTTATGAAATTTATCAGCTTATTTTAGTCGAGTGTAGACTGTGTAACTCGCATTCTTGTACAATGACGCCATCCACTTATTTAAACAGTTCATTGTAAAAAGTTTGCAGTTAATAGTTCATTCTATTGTTAGACAGATCTCTAGATATTATTTTGATTTTATCGTCGTTAGAGTGATGTTGTAAGACATGGGGAGCAAACAAACAGATGGTAAGTGACCACCGACACCCCTGAACAACTGCAACTTAAAAGTCACAAGTGGGTTGCCGTTCTATGAGTATTCTCTGCAGAATCAGGAAAAGGTTTGAGTTCGGTTCACAAGAAAATACCGCTTTTCTATGAGGCCCTGCTATCTAGAGTGATTGTACGGCACAGAAAACAGGTCGAGAAATAGTTACCTACTTCGTCTATTTCTGGTAGAATAAGTAGAATGTGTATCAAATGTGGGTAACACGTCGTAATATGTTGATACCGAAATTAGTGCATAAATTCGTTTTCTGTGAATAATATTTTTTTGCGTTTCACGGAATTCGGATTTTATTTCGTTCATAACTCGTTACGACGTTCCACTTTTATAGACATCTGCAGAGTCAAGCTCTTTAAGATAATTATTACATCTACAGGACCTTCAGCCAGGCAGTGCAATCCTTCTGCGACTACACATAGGATTCTGTTGGGGCTAATAGTGGCCTGTAGCGTTAAACAGTCCTCTGTAATACTCGTACTTACATAGCACTGCTTTCAGATTATGTAATAGCAGAAAAGCAAGCTTTAGACCCTTAAATAAATAAATTCTTCAGCCATCTCCCATACAACACCACTTAGCTTCAAACTAAGCAGAGCTTGTACAGCTTGTTGTAAAGCTAGATTGACTGATAGAATACATAAATACTTTTTTTTGTAAATACAAAGATACATATTACTTATATGCAGAAAACACCCAAACTCCGAAACAAATATTTGCAGATTATTCAAACATTTGGTCCAACCCGAGAATCGACCGACCGACCCGACACCTCAGTTCAGCAGTCGCATACGCTACCACTGCGCCACCGTGACAGTGTGCCTTATTTTTTTTTTTTTTTTTTTTTTTTTTTTAAAAAGACAACTCCCGCACTAGGAATAAATCCTGTGTCGCGGGGGACTTTACAAACATACATGAAACGGACACAAATAACACCCAGACTCAGAACAACAATTTGCGGATCACACAAAGTGTTGTCATACGTGGGATTTGAACCCACGACACTTGGCGAAGTAGGAAACGGCGTGGTGACCGTTAAACCACTAGGCCAAACGTGCAGTCAAGTTATTGTATTGAATCACAGAATTACTTGCACTCGTCGGGTTAATCTAGTGTTATTTAGGTATTTAATAATCCTCATTATGTTTTACTATTACTTTATAATGTATATGATACCTTATTATACTATAATTTTTCCTTCCTACCTAGTTTTTAATACATCACACACTACACTACCCTTTACTTTCCCTTATTCGCGTTTTCTCTCCATCCTATGATTGCCTCTAAGCGATAAGGCCACACGTCTGCTACTTACTTAGTTTCAAGTCATTTCTTTGTTATCTGTTGTATAATAATGTTAAAATATTATTATTATCCAACCTCACATGGGACTTGATGACGCACTTTGTGTGATCCATAAATTATTGCTCTGGGTCTAGGTGTTCGTTCAGAAAAGTCTGTTCAATCAGTCAAGTCAGTCCAATTGCGAGAGTTGCCTAAATTTAGGATATGATCGTAATGCCCTTCATAATTATGTGACTTATGATGATGACCACGTCCATCACAAAACATCATAAGTATGATTAACGGACACACATGACGCACAATTAATTATAAATGAGTTCTAATTACGTCGGCCAAGTCCTAAATGCATTCGACGTGGGTGACAAGGGCAGACAAACTAATAAGTGTCACTAGTAATTTGAATGTACTGTGATGTGTCGCGATGCACAATAATTGAATGATTACAAGAATAGATGAGTTGTACAGCTAAAATAGGACAGTAATGCCAATTGACGGCGTCATTCATTTTGTCTTGAGTATAACTTCAGATAAACTGATATGAGCGTTTGAGATTTATGATGTGCAACTCGTCGCCGGTTAAACTCCGTTATTCCGGGACTCCACCAAAGATGATGTGTGCGGTGTGCTGTGTTCTGTGCGATGAGAGATGTTTTTCAGCTCGGGTGAATGTCAGAGATGTGTGCTGGCCAGCCTTGCGAGGTGCGAGGCATTGAGTCCTCAGTACGCATTCTGACACGAGAGGTAGACGATGTCGCTATTATTACTTCTTCTTCTATCTTATTTTACTTGAAGAAGAAGAGCTACAGTCTAAAGAAGCAGAATTGGTAGCTTTATACTCCCTAAACAAAAGGAAACAGCCCGGTTTTTGCATGCCCTAGTCACTGCATGCTGCTCACATCTCTCGTCTCCGCCGTGCGTCCTCCGCGCATAGCTCACATCTTCGCTTCCATTGCGCCATGCAATAAATATTACATATCTCCGCACAGCGATCTCCACTGAAGCTGAGCGGAGAGGAGATGTCTCAATAACGCAATTCTATTGGTTTTTAAAAAAACATCTCTCCGCTCGTCTCGTCTCCGCTTTGGTGGAGTCCCGGCCTTATACTTACCGAGAAGCAACTGTTACATAAATGTTGCAAAATGACTTTAATTTATCTTTAAAGGTTACACAGTCCTATAAAATACTATCTGGTCAGCGTAGTTTATTAGACCAAAACCTCCTTTTTAAGCAGAGACTTTTAAAGATGTTTTGTTCTATATAAATTGGTTAGGTACCCTCATTTTCGTATATTTTTCAGTATTCATCTTACGATCTATATATGTCGTGGGAGAGCCACGCTTCGGCATGTTCGGCATTATTGGGCCAGCTCGACCGGAGTGCTACCACGGCCTCACAGAAAACCTTTGAGTAATCTTAAAACAAAGCATTTTTAAATGATTACGTATTCTGTTTTTAACACAGCAATACAGATAGGTACGTTAGCGATACTAGTTCTTTAGATGAACACAAATAAAGCTACATAGGCTATCTGAGCCTGAACTATGGTAACCAGACGCACAGTGGATCAAATCCATAAAATCATGGTCAAAACTCAAATTTTTCAGTTGTATATATTCGTCTATATACGTTCAGATCTTGTTTACGAATAGTCCTAGAGCAAAATTCCGGACCGGACAGGTATATACCTCCTCTAGGCTCGCCTCGACTTAGTTCGACATTCAGTCTACGCTCATTACGCACGAAACAAGTGTACGCGTCGGAAAATTCTTGCCTGTTTTGAAGTGCTGTGAAACTGAAGAAACTATTTCAATTGAAATTCGGCAAAATGGAATCACTTTCTGGAGGTATGTGTAATATATGGTTATGCAAACTTATTGCTGATTTTATGTTTGTTATATTTAAATCTCGTGACAAGTAAACATAAAAAATTGTAGACTTTTTATCTAAAATTGATTTTCTAATGGAGTTTTAAAAATGTCTTCGCAAGTCTCGACCTTGTTTCGACAACGAACTGATAGTGTATAGTGTTAAATATAACATATTAAAAACCTGGCTGCTCAGGAGTGCTCCTTATATAGTAAGACTAATTTTGATGGAGGAAATAGGATCCGCCATTTTGAATTTTGAACATTTGACTTCAGATTCGTAATCAGCGATCTCAAAAACCCCCGAGTAACCAATTTCAGTCAAATTAATAGAAATTTGAATTTTAAGTCCAACATATTGGATCCGCCATTTTGAATTTTTAAATATTATAGGTAGTAGAGCCACGCTGATTTCAGCATGAATGGGCCGGCTCGACCGGGGCGGTACTACCCTCGCACAGAAAATCAACGTAAAATGACAGCGTTCATGCTGTCGTGTTTCGTTGGTGAGTGCGAGACCGGAGGCCCAAATAGTCTAGTCGACAAGTTCCACTTGGTGACTAGACTAAAAGATGCAGCAGCATCGCTAGGCCGCCATGGTGTGGGTCGCCATACTGCATTGTCTGCATTCGCAGTGAGTATGGTGACCGCCACTCTTGGATTCTGCTTATGCTTTCCATCAGGCAGAGTAGAGTCATTTTGGCGGGCCATACATAAAAAAAAAACATCGGATATCAAAAAACACGGACATCAGATTTGTAATCAGCGACCTTGAAAACCCTCATATGGGTAATTTGGGAGTTATGACCACGAAATCGGGACTTTGTCCCACTGTGAGACTTCTGATAGACATACTTAAATATTTCTAAATACATACACATATATAATAGGTCTTTACCTATGAAATTGCCGTTTTGTATGCAATAAGGGAAAGTACTTCTTTTTTCAAACTTTTTTATTTCTGTTATTCGAAGTAATCACCGATGCAATCGACGCATCTTTGCCAACGCATTGGCAGTTATAGTTATTGATGCCCTTCTTGTAAAAATCAGCTGGACGGGAGGCAACAAACTCTTCAAAGGCATTTTGTACTGCCTCTCGGGAATTGAATTTTTTACCCACTAAAAAGTTGTCTAAATTTTGGAAAAAGTAATAGTCGGTAGGTGCAAGGTCTGGTGAGTATGGCGGATGAGGGAGAGCTTCCGACCCCAGCTCTTGCAGCTTGGAGACTGTCTGTTACGCAGTATGGGGTCGCGCGTTGTCGTGAAGTAGCTATTATATTACAAAGAAATGATCGGCTCATCTCACTTGTCCTGTGGAGGAATCGAATCTTCGACCTCCGGCTTAGCAGTCAGGGTCACTAAGCATTAAATCAACAGGACCGTCTATGACCCGTTCGGTTCCAACATTGGTAGGTTAGGTCGGTTCCAACATCCAGACAGACCAGGCAACACCGTGGGAGAGCCACGCTTCGGCATGAACGGGTCGGCTCGACCGGAGTGATACCACGGCCTCACAGAAAACCGGTGTAAAATAGTGCTTGCGCTGTGTTTTACCGAGTGAGTGAGGACACCGGAGGCCCAAACCCTAACTCCCCCCAAAGGCCGGCAACGCACTTGTGACGCCTCTAGTGTTTCTGTAAATATGGCGGTACAATTTTCGTCGGGTGTCGGGTCAGCTAGTAATAATATAAATAACATAGAATTTTCAGCCTTGTTAAAATGAGGTAAATTTGCATAACTTTCATGGTTTTCGACTTCTGGTCACGGCCAAAGGAACCCTTGATGGCAATAGCGAATCCCCATTTCACCTACAGCAGGTCAAATAGTAGGTATACCTAGCATTAATATGATACCTAGCATTAATATGATACCTAGCATTAATATGGACTTTGCTACTATACCGAACGGTGGCACAAATTTAAAAGTCAGTGTAGGGCACAAAAACAATTTAATTATGGCATCAACAACATTTATTCAGTAACAACAAAACTACTTATTAATGAAACTTATAAACAAGTGTTTCGTATGATATACCATCAAACCTATGGAGACAACCACTAAAGCTTCGGTTAGGTAACTTCTTGCGATTTCTGGTATTGTTTTCTCTCTAATGAAGTCCGCTGGCACGGGATTGTTTCGAACTATCTGGAACATAGATAACAAGGAAATAAACTCGTGAAAAATAAATAATTGCAGATAATCGATTTGGATACGTAATATCTTGAGACATCTAACATACGACTGTCTTATTCTAAACTAGGCAGCGCCTGTATGGTCCATTCGCATAGATACGGTCACCATGATCGCGCCGCCATCGCACGTGCGGCAAGCCGCCACAAAATTAAAGGGCCCGCCTGCAGCGTACACCCACAGACAAGTATGATTTGTCAGTTTACGACGTTGTATTAATTAATATATTAGTATTACACAACAATAACCACAATTGCGTGCGGGTGTATCGACAGTATCTAAATAAATGGACTATACTATAATTACTAGACTGCTGATAACCATTGACTGCCTCGTCGGCGCAATGATAGCGTACGCGACTACTGTACAAGAGATCTTGGGTTTGATTCCCGGGTCGGACCAAATGTTTGTATGATCTGCAAATAATTGTTTCGGAATTTGGGTGTTTTCTATGTATAATATGTATGTACATATTTCCAAAAAAGTATAATATTATGTATTTATATCAGTTGTCTAGTACTCATAAAGAAAGCTCTGCTTAGTTTGGGACTAGATGGCGTTGTGTGTTAGATGTCCAAAATATTATTACCATGCCATCTGGATATACTATTGGCTGGCCTGTTGGTCTACAATTTAGAGTCCCTAATTTCTACATCATAGGTTTGTCGGTTCAATTTCTACCCAGGACAATTATTGGGTAATGAGCACTGTACTGTTCTTTATCTAGATGTAATGTCTGTGACGTAATTAATATCTATATATGTCTATCTCTTAGGGATAACCCACAACAACCATTTTTATTCCTTTTTTTTAAGAGAAATAATGGCTTATTTACGAAGTGATTTTAAGCAATACAGAATGAATCTTTATACAATTAAGTAAATTAAATACATTGTGCATTTAATATAGATCAAAATGGCCCTTTACAGTATCTAATTTAAATGAATATATTCGAAGATATTACTGATTTAAAATGCACGAATCGTGTCGTCGGCGGGGGCATCTGAAATCCACCCGTGCGAAGCCGGGGTGGGTCGCTAGTATCATACAAAGAAAACCACTAAACTCCAAAACCAATATTTGCAGATCATACAAACATTTGATACGACTGGGGAATTGAACTCGAGACCTCAAGCACAGCAGTCGTTTATACTACCACTGCGCCACCGAGGCAGTCAAAGTGCATTAAATTGGCCTCAACTGAAAATTTGGAGCCTAACTTAGGGTCAAGATAAGTGGATTTTGGCCTATCTCTCTAATTAATGACAAAGTACATAATTTCACCATTGACACAAAAGTGGAAATAAATAGCAGGTTAATTTATCTTTCCAAAAAATTTTTATGATATAAACAGTTGTGTATCAGATCTGAAATCAACAAATCTTCCAGACTTTATTACACGTGTTTTCATTGTTGGCAAGAGAACACATTCATTTCAACATAAAATTAATTTATATTTTATGTGACATTTGGTTAGTAAATTATAAACGGTGAGTGATATATTCTTAATAATAAATACGAAGTAATATTCTAATGTTCGTGTACTTATCTTAATGAAACACTTGTCTTATGGTACAACTTCAAATCTATGTCATGATTTTATAATTATTTCTATCTAATTATCTATTTAAATAAAAGCGAAATACCACTCACTTATTAATCACGAAATCTCAGAAACTATAACACCTATAAACTTGAAATTTGGCAGGTAGGTTCCTTATAGGGTGTAAACATCCGCTAAGAAAGGATTTTACGAAACTCCACCCCTAAGGGGTAAAACGGGGGTTGGAAGTTTGTATGAAAGTTCTATGTTATTGAAGTAATTATGGCAGAAGGATTTTAAATGGTATTTAAGTATAAAATAATGTGCAAATAACTAACTCCATGCGTACGAAGTCGCAAGCGGCCGCTAGTGTAATGTGTAGTCAATGTGCAGGATTTAAAATCATACCAGAGTATTGGATTATTCGTGATATGAGAGTATATTGTCCGTGTGTTGACGGGTTAGAATGCCTTAAAGTTTAATAGTTAATCAGAACCGGGGTGAAGTAAAAGCCGACAAATCCACCTGCCCAGGTGTTATAGTAGGCCGACTCAGAGAGGCCTATGTCCAACAGTAGACTACTGGAGGAGATGGTAAGAATGATAAAGATGACGAGATTACGGCTAATACTAGAACATCTGGAGAACTGTCTTAAAAAAAAAGTTTTTTTGCGAAATAAAGAGAATGAAGCCAGGACTTGGCAGAAGAGAGGCAAAATCAAAAATATTTAATTAAAAGTAGAAATAGGTGTTTCTGATAGATTAATTATCACTTATCTACATCTTGAAATCAGGATCTATTGAAAAATAAAATCGTCATGAAATGCATTATGGATTTAGTCAATCAACAACAACAAGTCAACCTCTGACATTTTAAGAATAAAAAAATTCTCAGTAGACCCGCATCTAGATCTAATGAGAAAAAATATTTTCATTCGATCCTTCATGAATCTGGGCATTGGATCTACTGACAATGAACCGAAACTGGCACTTAATGTATTTTTTAAACTTACCTTATTGAGTACATTCTTCATGTTCTTACTTTCTCTAATAATATTATTGATATTAGTTAACAGTTTCTTGGCAGCTTCCTTCATTTTGACAAGGGTGGGCGAGTCAGGTGGTTCAAATTTCATTTGATTCTGAATCTTATTGTATTCACGCAAAGTATATTGTAGCGTAGCTTCTAATATGTAAATTTGTTGGAGGTGAGTGCCCAGTGACGTTAAACATTCTAGTACACTGAAAAATATGATAAGAGCTAAAATATTTTTCAATAGAAGCTGCAGAATGATTGTAAAAGAAAATGTATTCACAATAATAATACTTAAAAAACTATAACTTATGTCATATTGATAAACACTAAAACTATTACTTATAAAGAAGTATTGTCAGTGAACTAACAATATTATTTTCCTTATTTACTATGAGACTCATTACTATCAATACCTCAGCCGAAAGACTATCCACTGCTGGACATAGGCCTTCCGTACGGTTCTCTAAAACAACCGGTCCTGTTCATGTGACTCAGGACGACTTACAATCTTTGTCTTTCTTTTATAGCATTATGGTAGTCAACAGTTGTTTCTAGACTAACAACTGCCAAGAACTTATGTTACATCAAAAATGAAGTTACTAAGGTTCCATATCGTAAATTTATGTTTTGCATTTTAATAATAGTAATAAACGTTTATTTATCTTCCACAAAGGTCCCATAATACTAGTACTCATAATAATATGTTTGTTAACTCCTTTGTGGGAGACTGGTGTCAGTATTAGGTGTCCCTGTCACCCAGGTACGGATCCGAATCCCTTTAGGATATAAGTTGCTTATATAGAAACAATGTTTCATTAATACATTGCAGCAGGTTATTTTCAAACAATATATAATTTTAGGAAGAAACATTAAATGTTTTGGAAATTACTGTGTGTATGTCTGTGTGTTGTGTGCGTGCATGCGTGTGTGTTTTACGCTATTTTACGATCCCCAGCAACATGTCTGTGTAGAATAGAAGTAGTTTGTATTTACCTGTAATTTTGAGACTTCCTAGCATACAATCCAGCGACAGCATTAAGTTTCCAGCCTCTCTTATGGAAATTTCTTAACCCAATTTTAAGTCGTTGTCTTTCATATGGCATATCAACGCCTATTTTGATCATATCAGATTCATCTAAGAGCAAGAAGGATCTTAAATCCATGCCACAGTTCATAATTAAGGAGGTCAATCTCTCACAGTTCATGCCATACAGAAGATGCGGAATTTCAGATGTGTAAGTTGGTCTGTGAAAAAAGAGAATAATTTTATTAGTGCATGATTTGTAATAACGGTATTGGATACGGATGTAATAAGTTATCAGAAGGTGCCTAAAGTTTAATTTCAAACGTACTTGTTTTGACAAACATTAAATAGTTAAAAAAATGTCTGTACTTGCATATTTACAGAGAAATATATTTAAATTTCAGTGATGACGATATAAACTGATACTATCAGGTATCCATATTGATATAAATTCGAAAGTAACTCTTTCTGACTGTTACGTTTTCACGGCTAACTGATTGGACGAATGCCGCTATAGAGATACAGTGGAACTTTTTTTTTTTAATCCCTTCGGATCTCCAGCTCCTCGGGGACACAGGAGCCAGGAGTATGTGGTGTTTACACTAAAAACACCCCGACGACCGGCCTCTGGCGCCCTACTCTGAGAGGACCCGGACCATGTTATTTCAGGTCCTCCCCGAATTGACGCCGTGCCTTATGAGACCCTGTCCCGGGGGGGAATTATTTCCCCCCTCGATCCCAGCGATGTAGGCTAATTGCACGGCTATGCAATCATGCCGCTATCCCGACCGCAGCAATCAATCTGCCTCCAGACGTATTCATCCTCCTGCGGCCCGCGGTCCCATCGACGGTTTTTAAAGCCGACGTCTTCTTCGCTCGGGATCGGCCCTCTCCCGATCCTGTTCAGCGGTCTCCTTCTGGGGCATAACAGCTTCGCAGAAAGAGACCACTGCGCCTCAGCCCTCCTCACCCGCCAGCATGGCAGCAATAATTGCTGGCGGAGAGAGATATAATGGACCTTAGAGAAGGCTGCTTTTTGTAGCGATAACCTACACTCACGCGGGCGGAGTTGCGGGCAAAAGCCAGTCCACTATAAGTAAATTGATAATTGATATGTTGATAACTTTAGGTACAGTATAGTAAGGGAATATTTACCTTCCTTGAGTCATTCCAGGGTAATAATCTTGCCAAGGCATTATTTCTAAATTATAAGTACTATCTGACTGCTCGTCGTCTTCAATATCCAGATGCTTTTTAAGTATATCAATAATACCCTGGTATTCGTGAGATTCTGCGATATCCATTAAAGTGCGGTTGCTCCTGTCCACTTCTGTCGTTCTTGCGCCTTGTTGGATCAGCATTTCTAATATTTCAGCTTGGTTATGGTGTGCTGCCCAATACACAGCCTGCAATAGACTTTTTTATATCAAGTGGAATGCATTATCAATACAGTTGTTCCTGTGTTCATGATGAAAAAATATAGCTATGTACTTCATGTCATCATACATTACATTAATCACACTAATATATAAAGGCGAAAGTTTGTGTGTATGTTTGTTACTTCTTCACGCAAAAACTACTGAACTGATTTGGATGAAACTTTACAGTAATATAGCTTATACATCAGAATAACACATAGGCTACTATTCGCCGCGATAACCGATATATACGCGGGCGAAGTCGTGGGCAAGAGCTAGTTTGTATATAAATTGATAAGCTCAATAAATTAAATGGATAAAGTTCATAAAAATATCCAAAACAACTTAGGGACATAAAAAACTGGTATACTGGAACTCTAATTTAATATCATTTTGGGCTATAAGAGAACCAACGCAGGCAAGCAGCTGTTTAAGCACATAACAAAAAATAATACAATGATGAATACACATTGCTATATTTGCGAGTAATGTATTGCAATTTTGTTTAAATATTAGTATTTCTGTAAATCAATAAACCCTTTCTATTTTTAACCGACTTCAAAAAAAGGAGGAGGTTCTCCATTCGACCGTATATATATATTTTTTTTGTGTGCTCGCGGATAACTTTGTCGTTTATGAACCGATTTTGATGATTCTTTTTTTAATTGAAAGGAGATATCTCAACGGTGGTACTATGATAAGGACACTAAGATCTGATTATGGCATCCAAGACAAATCGATTCGAACCTTGAAGTCGGTTTTATTTTTGTTAAAATTTAACTTGTTGTACTTGTATTGCAGATGGTGAATGGTTTGTGTTACAAACTGATATCCCAAAGGTTTTGGGTTCAACTCCTGTTTTCGATTCGACGTTTGATATGTTCTGGGTGTTTTTTCAAGGATAATCTTCTTCTTATATATAAAAATGAATTGCTGTTCGTTTGTCTGGCTAAAACTCGAGAACCGCCGGACCGATTTAGCTGATTTAGGTTTTGAAATGTTTGTCGTAGTTTAGGGAAGGTTTAAACGGTGAGAAAATATGGAAAAATTGCGAGGAAGATAATAAAAACAACAATTTCCTTTTGCCCATATAAACTGTTCTCTACCAACTTTCCTGTCAAACAAGCTCTTATTAAATTAAGGGTTCTAAATAGACACCATATATTATTACACGAATCAAATTAAGGGTTTTAAATAGACACCACATATTATTTATATATTATTATCGCGTATTTTAATATTATTATTTTGATGGTTGTTATTGTTGGTTCATTCAGAATTTTTTGTCATTGTATTGACATATTTTGTTGGTTGTCACTGTTTAGAATGCAAATAAAAAAGTCTTTTTTGTGTATGGATATGATATGATATCCATAGAGGTCATATCACAAACAAAATAAGATAACACTGTTTATAAAATCAAAACGATGTTTTGTTGGAATGCGAAAAAAAAAATTGATGGCGATCGTCTGCCGAACGTTATACGAAAGGTTATAAGCACAGGCAATTTTTTGCTCCTAAGGCATATAAAGTACCTGTCATTCCATTAGTGTTATTAAAATCTTCTATCATCAGTTTGTGTGTGTGTGAGGATTTTATTTACTATTGTGGGGGGAACGGGTGTAATGTCCCTCCAACACAAAGGGAGGATCCTCCGACCAGGCGAGGTTATCATGCCTGGCGGGCCAACTGCCCTGCGGTTGATGTTGGGATGTTGTATATATGTTATTTTGGCGCGAGAACTTTCATTGCGCGATTCAGGATTGGTAGTTTCTTCGTTTCCTTCGTTACTCCGTAGTTCAGTGTAACTTCGGTAGATGGCGCTGTAGTATACTTATTTCTGTTGCGCTGTATGTGGAAGTCGCCACACTATT
Source organism: Diaphora mendica (assembly GCA_949125395.1). Taxonomy (NCBI): domain Eukaryota; kingdom Metazoa; phylum Arthropoda; class Insecta; order Lepidoptera; family Erebidae; genus Diaphora; species Diaphora mendica. The sequence goes on along the minus strand of OX421310.1, from coordinate 32,184,125 downwards.
ATTATTTGAAAATGCCAAGGCAAAGACGAACTGACATAGGTCGTCGAAGTCAAGCAAATGTGCGACCATCTACCTCATGTGCAATCCGCACTGATGACCAGCGAGAGATGGATACCTTCGTACCTATTGCTATGGCAGAATTGCGTTCTACAATGAATAATAATGACATAGACAAGCGGCTCCGTCCACTTAGATCCCCTGGGGGATCCATGTGGAAATTTCGTCCACACTGATCCCCTAGGGGACCTATTTGGATTTCGATTCCATTTTGATCCCCCTGGGATTCATTTCGAAGATTTTCGTCCACTTCGATCCCCTGCTTAAACCGATAAGGGATCAATCAGTATTTTTTATCCACATCGATCTCCAATGGAATCTTTTAGAATTTTCTATACATTTTGATTATTAATTTAGAAGTTTTTCATAACAAAAGTTCCATAATATTCATACTTTTATTTCGATTTAAAATATTTTTTTAATGAATGGATTTAATACTAGGATTTTTAATGAGTGTTAAGTTATGTAGGTAATCTTTGGTGGTGAAATGTATTAACAGGAATTAAACCTATATACTAAATAGGCCATAAATAGCCATGTTGAGTGGACAAAAAAATTACAAATCGGTTAAGAGGGGATCGAAGTGGACGAAAATTTTTCAAATGAATCCCCTGTGGGATCAAAATGGAATCGAAATCCAAATAGATCACCTAGGAGATCAGTGTGGACGAAATTTTCACATGGATCCCCCAGGGGATCTAAACAGGGGATCTAAGTGGACGGAGCCGCTTAGAATGGAACGAGTTCGGGCACACCAAACACAATAACAGCGAGCAAGACGCAATGAAATCGAGCGATACCGCAGAAACAGTGCTCCTGTGAACCTGGAACGAGTAGCATTCCACTACAATCCGGAAGTAGATTATTGTGCCGACAAATCCATGACAATTGGGGAAATGACAATTATTTGTCACTATTGTAAAGCGTTAAAATACATTTCTATCACAAATAATAATTTAAGACGATAATTTCAGATACAAGGACAATTTATCACCGACTGGGAGCACTGTTGCCACTGCCAGATGTGTGACCATCAATTTTTACAAATTTATTTTAGGCAATCAAGATGCGGAAGTTGAAAGGCGTTGTGCTCCTTATCCAACAGTAAAACGAACCATTGTCCAAGAACTGCAAACATTTCTTCATCAGAACAATAATTTAGTCAAAATGTTCACAATGGCATTAGATCATATGCCATCGAACAGCCATAATATTGTAATCAGAGCTGACAAAACACCTGCTGGTGAGCATGCAAGGAGGTTTAATTCACCGACAATCGACGTAGTGGCTGTTGTCGTTGTTGGAGAAAATATGCAGTCTATAGAGATATCGTGCTTCATTGTCGGAACAATGAATTGAAACGTGTGTCTGAAACGCATAGGTCTTATGACGCGTTACAATATCCATTAATCTTCTGGCAGGGAGTAGATGAATATTATTTTAATATCAAAATGGTTAATCAAGTAAATGGTAATGATATTAGATAATATTTTTAAAATCATTATCAACATAATCTATCTATCTATATATTATAAAAATGAATCTCCGAAATGTAGGTACGCGCATAACTTCCGATCAACTGCACCAAAGACTGCCTCGTTGGTCTCGCGGTTGGCGTGTGCGACTGCTGATCATGAGGTCTTGGGTTCGATTCCCGGGTCGGACCAAATGTTTGTATGATCTACAAATATTTGTTTCGGAGTTTGGGTGTTTTCTATGTATAATATGTATGTATTTACAAAAAAAAAAAGTATATATGTATTTCTATCAGTTGTCTAGTACCCATAACACAAGCTCTCTGCTTAGCTTGGGACTAGATGGCGTTGTGTGTTAGATGTCCAAAATATTTATTATTATTATTATTATTATAAATTAAATAATTCCTTTTTTTATGTTATGTGTTCTTTATTATTAAGACAAGGTTTGTGTATAAGAAATCCATATTTATAAAAATGAATCGCCGAAATGTATGTACACGCCTAACTTCTGCACCTTATTAAATAATTCTTTTTTTATGTGTTCATTATTTTTGGGAAAAGGTTTGTGTATAAGAAAAATTAAATGATAGCGGGAAAAGACTTTTTTTGTCCGCGACGGGAAGCTGAGACAGATATGTGTAAATATGGCGGTACGAAGTTCGCCGGGTCAGCTAGTACTTATGAAAAAAGGTATGTATGTATTTATATCATTTGTGTGGTACCGATAGTACAAGCACTGCTAAGTTCGGGAATAAACGTCGGAGAGTAAAAAAAGATACCGGGGAGCATATATTGAATTCTACAAATAAAAAATGAAACCTTATAGTTTTGTACTTACTGTCCAACCTTGCTGATCCCTCATTTCAATATTCACATTAAGATCCAAAAGTTTCGACACTACTGCAACTCTGCCACTGCTGATAGCTCTCATTAACGGCGTCTGACCGTATTTGTCACCAATATTCAATACACAGTCCTTTTCTATCAAACTCATAACTATGTTGTATATAGCATCATCACTGGCACTGCTGTTGGAGCAAGCCATCATCACTGGTGTAACCGAGTCTGTAAAGTAATTAAATAGAATATTTTTAAATGTAAGGGAGTTTACATTTTAAAGCATCGTCGATGGGGACTTTTCAAACATACATGAATGAAATGGACAAATAACACCTAGACTCAGATCAACAATTTTTGGATCAGTCTAAAATAATTTAAAATGCACATCATCTCAATAACATTTCAGATTTCAGGAGAGATGGTTATCTCAATCCTTTTTGCTAAACTCTTACTTGAGCAAAATTAGTAGCCTTAATTTATGAGTTTACTTCACTGGTTATATTTTCTTTATACCTACCTACCTTACAACCAAAATCATCTAAATAAATATAAGAGTGGCGGGCATTATTTTCTAAAAGAGTTTATATTTTATCCTTATTATTAAAATACTACTTCCATTGTATATATGTATACTGTGTCACACGGAACACTTCGCAAGCATACATAAAACTGAAACACAAAACACTCAGACTCAAAAGACAATTGTGCGCATCAAACATAGTGTCCTCCCATGGGGTGTTTAAACCCCCACCCAGATGACCCCTTAAGCCAATACGTCATCAATGCAGTCTTGTATGACTATACTATTTGTGCTATTAAGTAAGAACACCCTCACCTGAATGGAAGTTGGGATCAGCTCCCATATCTAACAAGTATTTAACAATTTTGTCTTGAGCGTGGAAACATGCATGCATCAGGGGAGTCCAACCACTGTCGAGCTTAATATTCACTTCATAATTTAACTCTGAAAATAAAAAATGCTTTAAATTACAAACTATCTTAAAATCATATCTATACTTCTATACTATTATATAAAGCTGAAGAGTTTGTTTGTTTGAACGCGCTAATCTCAGGAACCGCTGGTTCGATTTGAAAAATTCTTTCAGTGTTGGATAGTACATTTATCGAGGAAGGCTATAGGCTATATATCATCACAATACGACCAATAGGAGCGGAGCACCAATGAAAAATGCTTTAAAACGGGGGAAAATGATCACGCTACGGGCAATAGGAGACGCAAACGAGGTTGCGTGGGCAAGCTAGTTATTGATAAAAGTATATAAACACTGTAAATTATGAGTTTTTCATCATCTCAAAGTTTATCTACCAATATCTTATAGGGTTAAATACACATAGAAGTCTGAAGTATGTATGTAGAAGTATGAATATCAATTTTAATATAAATTCGAAAGAAAGTTACGTTAGTCACGGTTAAACCTTGCACTGATTTCGATGACATTTGGCATGGTGATACTTTGATTTGGGGGCCGTTCAAGTATTACGTAAACACTATAGGGGGGCGGGGGGGGGGGGGTCTTGGCTTTGCTTATTTTTGATGACATGGTGGGCGAGGGAGTCTAGAAGGTGATTACGTCAGCAGTATTTATTTACTTTTTTATAAATATGGCAACCTACACATTGTCAATGTTTATGTGGGATTCCCACAAATGATGCATACTCGCTTAGAACCGAATAGGGGAATTACCGCTCGCTATTCATATAACTACTTTTTTTCGTTAATCTATTGTATCGTTAACTTTAAGATTGACATTGTCGCACGCAAAATGTCAATCTTAAAGCAAAGCAAATTATTGTTTGTCTGTAACACAAACATTAATTTGCTTTGCTTACAATACGTCGATCCTCTTTCACCAAAGTTGAATTGTTTCATATGAAGATGTCGTTTCAAATAGATTTCAAATCCAAGTTATATCAAAAAACTATAGCAAGTTTTAAAAAATGTCATACACCTACGAAAGTACAAAATGTGCCGAAATCAGTAAGACTTTTTTTTTGTGCAGAAATCCCCTCGGATACCACTAACTGATGGCTATGTCGGACTCGAACCGACTAAAAACCGCACACCGTCTCGGGTACTAGAAGCCGGGGAACCAGGTGCACTCTCAGAAGGAAATCCCTGGAACCCCGACGTACATTGGGCCATCTACGGTTTGTAGATGGCCCCCTCCTGTATAGCAACCTTGATGCTACTTTTCTATTTAGAAAAGGGCGCGAGCACTATGTAGAACTCGCGGGGGTAAGAGCTTTGCTTACTTTTGCTGACAAGGGGGGTGGGGTAGTAAATAATTGTAATAAATCTGCTTACGTTATACTTGAACGACCCCAAACAAAGGATCATATGGTAGTACCCTTTATCGAGATAACCAACTTACACAGGGGTGTAGACATGGGCAAAAGCCAGTACCCTAATAAAACTGAACAAAATTTAGAAATTCTTAAAAGCAATAATAATAGTAAGAGGAATAGATAGTCAGCGTTATTTTTTATTTTCAGAAATATAGGTATATATATTTTCGTAGGTTATCCATGTGGTGACAGATTGAGAATATGTAGTGTTCCTACTATTCAATTCATTCAATACCCCTATTCAATTAATGGCGGGCGTAAGAGGTGACTAAGGGAGAGAACCACTCAGAACATAATCAATGCAAGGAGAAGAAAAACTCACAAATCTTGTACCAACCCATCTGAACCATGTGGCCAAAACTTCTTTCTAATTTGAAAAATATATTCAGCAGAGGATTTTTTAGTTTTTAGTGTTCATTATCTTTTACTAGCTGACCCTGCAAACTTCATACCGCCATACCTAAGTTTTCGAAAAACTTGTTTTAGTGTTTTACAAATACCTCAGATTTCCACTGGTACGGTACAGTCACGGACTAAGAAAATATAACCCTTCCAGTTTGTGTATAATTTTCTTCTATACAAACCTTGCCTTTGAAAGTCAGGAAAACTATAATGACTATCTCAATGCAAGCTGTGTTGCACACACATTTATATCTGTAACAACCGTCTTCTATTTTTAGAACTAATTTATGCCAATATTCATATCCTTAGTTTAAGTAAGTAATTGGAGAAGTTATTGAACTATTTATTTAATCCACTTAAGAGGCTTTAGTAGAGCAAATACAGGTATATAAAAATATTTGTTTTTACCTGCTGCGACAATCTCTTCAACTTCCTGCAAGTTTCCATTTATAATAGCATCTTGTAGATTAATTTCTATCTTTTTCTTCTCATTCAGCTGCGGAGTATTATAATTTCTCGCCTAAAATTTTAAGTATACATATTAAAGCAAAAAATATTACTTTTATACAATATTTATGTTATTTTATAAATAATATTACCGGTTTTTCAAAGAAACCACAATCATCGCTGTCCGACTCATCATCCGAAATGCCAGCGGGTCTAAATTGAGCCATAGTCGAGCTATCGACTTATAAAATATTAACTATTTCAAAATGGTCACGTAAATGTTTTTCTTAATTAATAATTGTCATCAAGATATCATTTTTATTGAACGGAGCATCGCGCTTCTTCAAAACAAAAGCCCACTTTCTGAAGTTTCAGACTAACAGAGTTGACATGTACATGACATGACAGTTGACAATCACAAACCGCGGTAAGCGTACCAATGAGTAAAGAAAATATAAGGAGATGCCCTATTCTACTATACGAACAATTCATTATACAAATATAAATAAGATCGACACATATATACAAAAAAGCATTTTGTCTCTTTTTAACTTATGTTTAACTTGGTGTGAAAAGAGAGATAAACATAGTTTAGTGAAGACTAATATTGGCAACACTTTTGAGTGACGTCATGCACTTGTCAATTCGTGCCTGACGACGCCATTGTATGCACCATGTTCTGAGGTAGATCTGCTGTCAAGCGGTTGTTGTTGGAAATTTTGTTTTTGTTTTCGTGCCAATTACGGCTTTAAATTGGTTTTTATTGTATCCAAGGCTTTGCCCTAGACATGAAAATCATGCCTTCGTGCTCCATTAAACAATTTGGTGCAAGAAAAAACAAGAATCATTGTACATTGACTCTTTACAGGTTAGTACAAAAATGCATTGAAATTGTTCAATATTTTACGATTTTGTTTATTGTATTGTATTAAACATATTCTTTTTATAATTTCCGAAGACGTTTGTTAGTTTTTTGAGGTTCTCAATGGTATTATTTGCTTTGTTTCACTTTGATTTGTTTACATACGATTAAGGATAGTGATGGTAGAGTTAAAGTGTCGATACTTATATTATTATAAAAAAAATGTTAACATGGTGTTTTCTTCATCAGATTTCCTGTAAATGAAATTTTAAGAAAGAAATGGATCGAAATCATTGGTTTGGAAAATATAAACCCTCAACATAAAATGTGGTATGTCTGCTCGATGCACTTCCATGAAACATCCTACAACAGAACTCTCGACGTGACGCGATTACGTGACTGCGCAGTGCCCTAACCTGAATGTGTGAATAAATATTACAACTATTTAAAACGTGTTTTATTTACACAATTTGTTATTTCGCTCAATGTCAACATAATATAAGTACTTTCTATGTTGATATCTGTATCCCAGAACCGTCGGAGCTACAAAAAAATAGGTAAACAACGATATACATTCTCGTTGGTTTGAATGCGGAGGTATTCTGTTCTTTCTTTAGTCTTGTTTCTGATATAACGGATAGGGCTGTTTTCATAGCCGATAACAAATGGTTTTAAAATAATAATTTGAGAAACCTCACCTACGATCATCTATTCCCAGACTACAGAAAGACCAGGATTTTAGGGATTCCAAGAGGAATCCACGGCCTCATTTTGGGAGGAGGTGATGTACGCCTAAAAGGTGGGAAAAGGGAGAGGACTAGCACTCTCCTATTCCACAATGGACTCACCTAACGCTGTAGCACTCCTAATGGCCTACGGTTTCTTGGGCAGAAGCCCAAGAATCGTTTAAGTAATATTTTGCTCATATCATATCTAGCCGGGTGTCCCGTGATGGCCAGCTTTCATTTTTGGATTTTAGCCTTAGTCCATCATTCAAAACTTAATCCATCCATTACATCCATTATAAATAATAAAAAAGAATCGGAATTAACTATAATTATTTAATTTTATTTTTGCAATTGATTAAATATTTCAGTTAAATATCGATATCGACATTTCGAGTCACTCTACATAGGTACAACCCTAAAGGCAGCCATTTTATGCGCCAACTTCTTGTGTAGGTAGGCACGATAATTTTGTAGGTAGGCACGATAATTTTGTAGGTAGGCACGATAATTTTGTAGATATGCGTAGCCCATGTACTGTAGGTCGATGAAGCGTACTGGCCAGTGTGAGTGTTGCTGTAAATAAAAAAGAATACCCATTACTCTACCTAAGTAGTTAGTAGTAGGTAGTTATTTTTTGTTTTTTCATGATTTTTTGCTATGATTGCTATAATAATTAATAAATGTAGGATTCATCATCGTCCTAGCCTTTATTATTTCCAAGATTATTTGGGGTGGGCTACTAGCAATGATTTTATATAAAAAAAGCAGATATGTTATCAGCGCCCGAAAAGTGAAGACTCGAATACCATGCAAATGACTTATCTCGCAATTACAGTACAGACAGTACATACGTAATGAAATTGAATACATTTGTAATGTGATAATGTATTTTTCTCTTACGTGCTACTTCGTATCTTTCGTACTGTTCAGCTTTTCAGTTTCGTACTGAACAGCACAACACAGCACAGTTTGACAGCACTGCCGTGGCCGGCATGGCCTTTGATTATAATGAAATAGTGTGAAGGACGTGAAGCCGAAATTTTCTCTAAAATGGCGTCGACCCATCCTCCCATAGTGATGCGACTCATTTGTTTACTTGTATCCTAATATATCGATAAACCATTAAAGAACTAATTTAAAATGAATATTCACACTAAATACTAGTTGTTGCCCTCGGGCGGAGCAATATATCGATTATCGCGGAAAATAGTAGTGTTGGAAATCGAACGTCATTATAATGGCAACATTTTGATTGTCATGTTTTTTGTTTGACGTTTGAAGTTAAAATATAGAACTTCGAGAGGCTTTGTGTTAACGGTAGACCAGGGTGGTTTTTGAGTGCCGTTTAATTGAAATTTAGCTGATTGTCCATCAGACTCGGTTTTTTCGTTGTTTACCGTTATGATTGGTCTGGTTTGGACACGCGAGATTAGTAGTCGCGTCAATTAGGGGCGATCCGCGACAGTTAAAACGGGTGTATTATAAATTAGAATACTTTGGAACCTGCACTACCACTAGGAGTGGTGAATGTGTGAGGAAGCAGAGGGCGCACCAGAGGGAACGCCGATATCAAGGAATTCACATATGTCCAGTAGGTGCTTGATATTACATTAGCTTAGAATAAGAATAGGGTGAATCGCCCTGAGTTTGAATACTTTTGTCGGAGGGCAGAGAACATGGGTTCGTTCTCGAAGCCCGCTTCGGAACCACAGAAGGCTACTCGGAGCCCTGTGAGGAGGGGACTTCCGCAGAGAGGGCCAAGGAAGTTGTATGGGCACATGGGTGCCTCAACACCTGAACGGGATGCCTGCCTATATTGTAAACAGGATGGCCATCGTGTGGCCGCCTGCGTTCGATTTACCAGACCAGAGAGTCCAAGGGCGACGCCAGATCACCAAGCAGCGTGGCTGGTGTTTTTTGTGTCTGGGTCCCCATTTAGTAAGGGATTGCGCACGGTCCGCAATGTGTACGTTTTGTGGAGGCCACCATCATGAGTTGCTCTGCCTGAATAGGCCCGGCCAACATCATGCAGATTGACAGGGCAGGACTCAGGGACAGATGGGGTCACGTACACAGGGCCGGACTTGGAACCTGGGTCCACGGGACCAGGGCCCCCATAGGGAAGACTTTGGGGCCGATGTTCAGGCCAACATCGCGGGTGGTTCCCCGACCTATTAGGAGGCCAGTGGCTTAGCTGGAGCTGGCACGGGCGGGTGTGCGGATGCACCCTCGAGTACGGAGCGGTTAGTTACAACGCCGCCTCGGGTGTCATCGCGCTCGCCGCCGACCACTAGAATACCGCCTAGGGCGTCATCACGCTCGCCGAAGACGACTACATTTTGTCGATTTTCGCCGCCCATCATGGAACGCCCTCGGTTAGATCACCGCACCCCCCCTATCCGTGGACGGCGTCAAGTAGAGCGCCGCGACTGGAGGGGCACTTACGAGGGACCATGGGATTCCTACGTCGGCTCTGATATACCCGGTTGCTCGGGCTATGATGCGTGGGGCCCCGCGGGCCCCCGCTAGGAAATTGCAGCCCAATCAAATTTTGGTCCCCAACCGGAGGCTATAGTCTTGCCCACTGCCTCCGTGTGTGTTTGGGGTTTGAATGGCAAGTCAACACACGTTCGCGCCCTGTTGGATTCAGGTGCCCAGGGCTGTATTATGTCGAACGAATTGGCGATTTGGTTGGGCTTAAAAATTACTAAGTATTATAGGAACATTCGAGGCGTGGGGAATGTCGCGGTAACGAACATCGTCGGGCAAACGACGATTACGTTCTCCTCACGGTTTGACACGATGCGTAGGACATCCGCCCCGGTACTAGTGATGACTGATGTGATGCGACACCCTCAGGTGAGGTTGAATTCGGCTGTTCGACTCCTGACATCAGATCTGAAACTGGCGGATCCCGATTTCGACACCCCAGGTACGGTTGACGTGCTACTGGGAGTAGACGTTCTGGGTAAGTTTTTGCTGTCGGATCGGCGAGTCTTGCAGCATGATCGACTCATGGCTGTGGAGACTAAGTTTGGCTATGCGATAATGGGACCGGTATTACCCATGGTTAGACCTATTGAGTCGGATGGTATACTCGTAGGTTCAGCATTATCCGAGACGATGCAAAGGTTTTGGGAGGTCGAGGAGCCCACCACCGCGCGTCGAGTAGACCCAGACGAAGAAGAGTGCGAGTTGTTTTACCAGAATAATACTGGTCGCCTTCGTTCTGGTCGGTTTGTAACTCGGCTCCCCTTCAGGGCAAACAGGCCACTGTTGGGTGAATCTCGGAAGACAGCCGAGACTCGATTGTTGTCGATGGAGCGTCGTATGGCTCGGGATGGTGTATTTAAGACCAAATACGTGGACTTCATGAGGGAGTATGAATCTTTGGGACACATGTCTGTGTCGCGTGTGGATTGGAGATCCGATGATCATTGCTTCCTTCCACATCATGCTGTCCTAAAGACCCCTACTGGAAAAATTAGTGTAGTGTTTGATGGGTCTGCTCCAACTTCGAACGGTATGTCCCTGAACCAATGTTTGCATTCGGGACCGAAGTTGAATCGAGACGTGTCGGATATCCTCACGAGCTTTCGGAAACACCAGGTGGTTTTTGTTGCTGACATAAGGATGATGTTCAGACAAACGGTGATTCATCCGGAAGACAGGAGGTATCAGCTGATACTATGGCGTGAGTCGCCCCACGAACCGATAAAGATTTACGAGTTGAACACAAACACGTACGGTTTGCGTTCTAGTCCCTTCCTCGCGATTCGTACACTGTGGGAGTTAGCGGTACGGGACCGCTTAAACTACCCTAGGGCTGCTGCTATCCTGGAGCAGGATCTGTATGTAGATGATGTCTGCTCAGGGGCAGCCAGTGTCGACGAAGCGCTTGCTCGCCGGGACGAGCTCATCCAGCTTTTAAAGCGTGGAGGCTATGATTTGCGGAAATGGATGTCCAATTCTCCTGAGTTGGTGGAGGGGTTGCCGGATGAGTTCCAACAGGATCTGCACGTCTTTGAAAATCCTGACAACCCTAATATGCTGTCAGTGCTCGGCATACAATATCGGCCAGTCCAGGATGTGTTCACCTATCGAGTGGTTTTGGACATCCCGAAGACCTGGACGAAGTGAACTGTGCTATCGACGATTGCGAGAACGTTCGACCCGAACGGTTGAATCGCTCCAGTCACATTTTTGTTAAAATGTTTCATGCAGCGGTAAGGACGGCGCAGCTAGGCTGGGATACCCACCTCTCAGAGGAGTTGTTTAGGGATTGGACAAGGATATTCTCCTCGCTCACGAAGATTAATAACGTCTCACTGCCACGGAAATTGTTCCCTGCTGGTGATTCCAGGGCTACCCTTCATGGGTTTTGTGATGCCTCTGAACAGGGATACGCGGCAGCGGTTTATTTGCGAACGGTCACTTCCGAAGTGACAAGAGAGTACTTATGGAAGTTTTGACCGGTCGAGCAGGGCTTCGTAAAAGAGTGCCGGTTTCAAGTGGAATTTAATTGAAATTTAGCTAATTGTCGATCCGACTCGGTTCCTTTCGTTGCTTACCGTTATGATTGGTCTGGTTTGGACTCGCGAGTTTTAGTAGTCACGTCAATTAGGTGCGATCCGCGATAGTTAAATCGGGTGTCTTGTAATTACGAGACTTCGGGAGCCTGTAAGCATTAGGAGTATGTATGTGTGAACGCGGTGAGAGAACGGCAGTGGGGTACCCCTCAACGACCGACGAGATCCAGGAATCCACACACACTCCAGTAAGTGCTTGATTACATCAGCTTAGAATAAGAACACGGTAAAACGCCGAGAAGGTTTAATTCTCTTGCCAGTGACATAGTTAGCGATTGAATGCCTTATTTCATGGGCCCTAAGACATTGCAAGTTTCACACGGTGAACGCAGCATTGGCGAGAGGATTGAACATTTTGGTAGGGTATGATTTCTACTTGTGCTTAATTATTGTTAATGCTTTTTAATATATTTATTAATACATAGTTTTCTTAGTTACTGTGTATCAGCAAGAAATTCGGTTTTAATAACTTGTTTACCGTATCGCGAAGTGTTGTCTTATTTTATCGATAAAAGCAAAACTGTGTTAAATATTAAAAGTTATTTATTGTTCACAATAATACATGAATTTCAAACAGCAAAATAACGTGAAATATACTATACCACGAACGAGCGATTTTTCTACTGATAATTTTTTTTTTGGTTTCTTATTTTCTGATTAACAGTTTAAGTGATATGTCTTTTGTTTTTAGATTTCCAAAAAATGAAAGTCTTCGTAAGTTGTGGCAAGAAAACATTGACATCGAAAACTCTCAACGTTACTGTATGAAACTGCCGATAAAAAGATCTCGGGTTCGATCCCGGGTTGGGCCAAAAAACGCCGGAGCTTAGAAGTTGAGGCCTTAATCCCTATGCCTCGGTAGCACGTAAAACCGTCGGATATGCACCCGAACTCTCTCCGTTCATATTGGATAACCCTCCTGTCAGATTTTGAAAGTGGGGGAACAGAGAGTGCACCTGTGTTTGCGCACACACTGCCTCACACTGTCGCGGTATAATATATCCTGGTTTGTAATATAATAGTTGCCGCCGTGGCCCAAAATCTGCTAGAAGTAATGTATATTATCATCATCAATGTAATGTAATTATATTCATACCCAGGGGCGGATCCAGGATTTTTTTCTGGGGGGGGCCCAAGGGACGGAGGGGCAAAAAAATCAACTAACAACAAAAAAAAAAGAAGTTCAAGTATGTATAGGAAGGTTTATGAAGATGTCAAAACAATAAAATAAAAAAAAGTTTGATAAAGACAGTTTTCTTTTATGTTTCCTGCTAAAGATGTCCAGCACTTCATTAGCGTCCATTTTTGCCGCAACCTTTTGATGGATATGCATTAAAGCCAACCCAGTCAAACGTTCTTCCGTCATCATGTTGCGAAAATATGACTTTAATCGGCGTAAGGTGGAGAAAGATCGCTCGGCAGTGCTAGTAGTCACTGGAAATGTGCACAGCAATTGACAAAGAGTTCTAATATTTGACAGCAACGTTGCTCTTTTGTAAGCATCTGCTGGAGATACTGGGATATTTTCTCTCATCTGTTGCCAAATTTTTAGCTCTCCTTTCAAAGCTAAAAAACAGGGAAGGTCTTCTTTGTATACTTCAGCGCCTTGCAAAACATCCTCTACATCTTTGTCACTGAAGTTATGGGACAGCAACTTTTGTAACTGTCCAATTCTTTGCATGGGAGCGGGAGCGCTAGGGAACCTGGATGACATTTCACTTAACATATAATCTAGAAAAGGTATATATACTGAAAGTCGGTAATATTCTTCAATGGGCTGAGTCTGAATGTTCGAACGATTTGCTTGATGGTTGGCGATTCTGCGGACAGTGATTTCTGCACCAATTTCATTTGCGATTGCCTCAGCCTGATTAGAAAGTTTTTTAAATGTGTCTGTGCTAGATTCACGTTGCCTCTGCACATGTAACTAGTATAGGCTGATGGTACTGATGAGTTTGTTGCCATTGATGTAGTTTCCGCATGTGTGGATGTACATAGGACACCATCAAATTCAAGGCCTATCTTTGTATCTGCAACTGCATCGTTGGTTTTTTGTTTTTTGGTAAAGAAAAACGCACTTAAGCTCTTTTGTCTTTTCCTGTATTTATCACACATTATTATTATTATATACAGTAATAAAACTTGTTACTCGCTAAACTATACTGAACTAAGTAGGCTACAACGAGAAGTTTATTTTAGTTTACGTAATAATAACAAGCGCATGAAAAACTCGTCCGGCTATGACCTGTCGCGACCTGACTCACAATGCGCTGAAACTCCCGCGCCGGTAACCACTGCCTGTCCACCCAAGAGCCCTCGCCCGCGCCCCGCTCCGACCCGCGCTTTTAGCTAACCGTACCGCTCTCGTTTAATATCTTTCATTAGCAAGTGCGTGAAAGGGATGCAACGAACAAAATGCGCAATTCCAGCTAGAAATAGACAAGATTGTCACTTATGTTCTTTCTGTTATTTTATTTATAAATTTTAATAACTCTGATATATAATTTGATTTGCTTTTAAGTATGTACTGTGATGGAATCTCCACACAGTACATAAAAATACCGTCTGGGGGGGGGGGGGCACGTGCCCCCGCGCCCCCCCCTAAATCCGCCCCTGTACATACCTATTATCCATATCAAAATTACTTTTTGACAAGTTTGTGAGAAACAATAGGTACAGCTAGGTAATTAAATAATTACTCAAAATTACTACCTAAGTTAAGTAAATATATCTTCGCTTCAGATATTACTGTACACTGCCGTGACATGACAAATACGAACAATCAATTAAATCGTGCAGAAAGTTAAACGATTTGCCTATGTATATTTCGAGCTTCTAAATATTATAGTGCACATAATCAAATGAGTAAATGAAGTTTGATATTAAAGGTATCACTAAAACAACAGTAGGTAGGTAGGTAGGTAAATACGCACAATAGAATAGCGCGGCGCTATTTGTTAGAATTCATTTGTAGTAGACGATAAATAATTAACGAATTCAATGTGAATTGTATATGTCAATTACAAAACCTTTGGAGTATCTGGATGAGTGGATGCCTACTTATGTTTCAAAACAAAAGCAATGAGTCTCAGTCAATTTAAGGAAAGACGAGTAAAAAGTCTGAAGTACAATTCACAAGGTTGGAAGTTATTCTCTGCGTCGAAAGGTAAGGATAATAGGCAACAGTTCCAATTAGACGACGAGGGCGTTTGTTAACATTTAATTAACGTCGGGGAGCCATTGTGTCGGTGGCATGGCAGACACCAGAGCCGCCGCCAAGCTGCGTCGCTATGTCTTGATGAGTTCCAGTCACAATGTTTCCAATTACAGCAGTTTTTTATAAACACAACTTTGCCTTAGTAACTGCAACAACAATGCACGATTGGCTTCATTTTTATGGACACGTAGGATATGCTTGTGGTATACGGTAAGATGAGATTGTTTTAGTTGTTTGTTGCTTTGTTAGTTAGATTTGTTTTTTAATAAAATAACATCATTGTGAGTCCTTAAAGGGTCGCTTAGTGTTTTTCTTGTTTTGCTATAGTTAAAGGCTTAATATAGTGGGCCAACAAGCAGAAAAGTAGCAAAAGAAACTAGAGCAAGATATTACACAAATCGCTTAGGGCCAGAATGTTTAGTCAGTAATATAATTGGAGGGTAATTTTTTACTGGTGGTCGAATAAATGTTTGTGAATGTAATAGGGATTTTTCTCAGCGACGTAGAAGGTATAAGATTTGATTTATCGCAGTCGGCTGGTAAGGCACTGGGCGCTGACCACCCAGCGGCCGGCGGGCGCAGGCCGGCCGCGCGGCCGCTAGCTGCCCGACCGCCCCGCCCGCCCGGTCCCGTTATTAAACTTTCCCCATATTAAACATTCCGGAGACGAATACATTTTATTGTTGCCTCGGACCGACGTCAGAGGCCCCTACAAAGCGAAACTCAAAGACGGCAATTGCGAAATAAATTGAAAGCAATTTGATATTGCGTTGTAAGTAATAGCCGTCAGAACCCACAAGTCTGTAGGAGACATTTTGTATGCAATTTAGAAAAATTTCAACGGGTCATTTGCTTGTAGCTTTTTGGTCGAAAGCTGGTCGGAAAATTTATGAATTACTCGTGATAAATGATTTCATGAGTTTTGTACAATTTTGTACAGCTATTGAAAATGTAGGTAATAGGTCTTACAAGTGTAGGTTACCACATTTAAGAATAAATAATTACCTATGCAAATTGCCTTTCTGCCTCAGCCAATATTGGAATACTTGGTGTCGATATATCGAGCGAAGTCCAGTTTCGTGGCCATTTGGAGGGTAAGGCCAAATTGGCCTCGAAGAAGCTTGGCGTGCTTAACAAATCGAGACAATATTTCACTCCGGCCCACCGACTGTTGCTTTACAAGGCGCAGGTTCGGCCTCACATGGAATACTGTCCTCATCTTTGGGCGGGGGCACCCCAATACCAGCTCCTTCCTCTGAACCGCATTCAACGGAGAGCGACTCGAATTGTCGATTGCCAAGAACTTTCAATTCGACTATACTCTCGGGTGCTGCGTAGAGATGTGGCTTCGCTGTGCATCTTCTACCGCATTTACTATGGGGAGTGCTCCGAGGAATTGTTCGGACTGATCCTTGCCGCCTCTTTCCGCCATCGTCCTACGCGACAAAAGTTTCATCCCCATCATTTAGATGGTTGGCAGTCCACAACTGTGCCCTTTTCTAGAAACTTTCTGCCTCGCACAACAAAACTATGGAATGAACTGTCGCCTGCGGTATTCCCGAACCAATACGACCTTCAAACCTTCAAGAAAAGAGCGTATTCCTTCTTAAAAGGCCAGTAACGCACTTGTGACGCCTTTGGTGTTGCGGGTGTCCATGGACAGCTTTAATCGCTTACCATCAAGAGATGCGTCTGCTCGTTTGTTTATTTAATTTATATAATGAATTAATAAAAAATAATAAAAAAACTTTAGTTGTATTATTTTTCACTTTAATGTGTCAGTTAAGTACTCCTACTAAGAGACGTTTAGCAATATATTTCTAGCTAAACAACATTTGAAAATAAACAAAGCAAATTGTAATGTAATGATGTGAAATTCTGTTGAGTTGAGTAGGTATATAAAATGTATTCTAGGTATACTTATATATATATATATAGATATAAACCATCCAATTAGACGCTGGCTTTGTTAACTTTTAATTAACGGAGTTGTGTATAGAAAATCACAGTAAAGGTAAACGGCTTATAAGTAACAAGGATCGTAAGTCATTAAAACTACACGTTTCACGCTATTTGAATACCATTATAACTATAACTAACCCACTCTTATTAACATGCTTAGAGGTGTTCCGGATAATATTAATTACAGGTTTAATAATAGGCATCTCAGTGGTATATACCGCTGTATCGTTTTTTGTTTTTTTTTTTGTTTGACCCTGCCAAAATGACTCTACTCTGCCATACTCACTGCGAATGCAGACAATGCAGCATGGTGACCCACGCCATGGCGGGCTAGTGATGCTTCTGCATCATCGTTTGTATCATGTAATAATAATAAATAACATAATAGGAGCTCGTGGCCAAGTAGTAACCGAGTAGGTAACAGACTGTAAAGTTAAGTAATCTTAGCCAGGTCAGTCTATGGATTGGTGACCATTTCTCAACTGATTGACACACCTGCATCGGGGAGAACGTTAAGCCGTCGGTTCAGCCTAGCCCAGTTGACATTCGTCGACGTCGTCGACTAACAAATGTCGTGATGTCATCTCAACGCTAAGTCACGTGGTACAACAAAATATTAGCCATAATACAAGGGAATCGACGCGAAACACTTGCATCTTGACTAAGGGGGGCTGGTTGCCATACGAATATCTTTGGCAATCTTTACGGGTAGTTGCAGTCAGTATACTACTCAATTGAGCAACATATTTCAGTGTTTTAGTAATAGGAATGAAACTAAAATTAATAATAGGAATGAAAAGCTGTAACAATTATATTTTCCGAGATGTTTTGTAGTATTCGTTTTAATGAAGGAGACATCGGTATTTATTTACGATACAGTCATCTAGCCTATTTTGATAGCGCCTATGTACTTGAGTAGTGGAGATCTGATGACTGTCGCTCTACTTAAAAATCGAAGATTTTAAGCCGACCTCATCCTAGTTTGGGAAAAAAGGCTCGGAGAAAAAAATATATTATGTAGTTAATATTAATTTAGTTCTGGTTAATTGTCAGTCAGTAATTTCAGTTTAATATCTAAACTTAAATCGTTGTCAATCTTATAGACGTCTTGATTAGAGTTCAGTCTAATCCAAATTCTCATTTCCGACGTATAATGATAGGAAATAGAGTGAGCCTTCGTGGCATCTTTACTGAAAAGGGTTTCTCTGTTAAGGCTGTTAGTGACCTTACTTTTGGAGATAAAACATTTTACTTTCAACCAAAGTTAAATTGTAGGTAGGTTCTTAAGACAACCGAGAGTATTCCCTTCTATATAAAAAATATTTATTTTGCCAAATCTATACTATTAATTTAAATTATAATAAGTTTGTGAAGTTTTGTAGGGGTAATCTCTAAATTTCTATTAGGCTTTCTATTATATCGAATATAAACTAGCTGTAATTGGATCTAACCCTAAAGTGACAGACATTAAAGAAAACCCTAATAATACTTGATGTCCCTCATAGCTATATGAGTATGTATATGGGTATTAATTTACTTCTCTGATACACATTACGTCCAACCTTCTAAATTTATACATGAGAATGTAATATGTAAGCGTATAACTTGGCGAGGTCCACCTCTCTAAGTGATTGGATCGGTCCATTATCTTCCATCTGCTGATTTCTTCAGAGCACCCAACTCTTTTGATTCACTCTAAGCAATGAATGTAAATGTACGGTATTTATCTATTTTGTGATAAGAAGTTTCATCATCACGTAATATGAATTTTGTAATGAAATTGATTCGGTTTGTTGGTATATCACAAAAATTATATATCTTATTGCTAAATAATACATACTTTTTAATAGAAATTTCGTCGGTCTTAATCATAAATTTTAATGTTAACATTTACTGTCACGGTTATTGGTTATTTTCTACTAAAAAAATTATTATAAAAGTGAATATACACACACCATCCCTATTTTCATGATCGTCGTGCTCACGGCATTTGCAACAGTTAAAAAAGTATGGCAAATAATTCCCAAAAATAAATATAGCATGAATTCCGTTTATAATTAGGGGAATGCTGTTCTAATGTTTAATGATCCTGACAGCAGTGTTCTATGATCCTGACTGCCTGCTGCTAGCTAGTGAAGCCAGAGGTGGTGGGTTCGATTCCCATACAAGACAAATCTTTGTGTGATGAACACGATCATTTTTTCAACGTCTGGGTGTAATTTATATATCTCGGAATGAGGGTATCCGAATAATAAAAGTATTACAAACATTTGTCACTATCGAACGGTTCCGTGAGTCGGGTGAGGTGGGGATGAAGTCTATGTAAAGCGGCGCGATCGGCAACAGAACACAGTTTCTCTTCAGATCTCGTGACGACCATATCTCTTGATTGTGACATGGGTCACTCCTGAGTCGTAGTAGTTTTCTATTATTTGATTTGTGATTTATTAGTGATTAGTGTTTCGCTTCAGTCCAGATTGGCTGTATCTGTGATTCATGTTCTCGTTTATTCTCGTGTCTCCGACATATATAATATTATATATAGAGCGATTAGAACAAAACTTATACTCATTTTATAATAAATTTCGTATATTAGAAATATCTATCTATCACCGGCACTGTCCATAACATAGACGCATGGCTCGCCGCCCCGGTGCTGTCCATAACATAGACGCACGGGTCGGCGCACCGGCACTGTCCATAACATAGACGCACGGCTCGTCGCCCCGGTGCTATCCATAACATAGACGCACGGGTCGGCGCACCGGCATTGTCCATAACATAGACGCACGGCTCGGCGCCCCGGCACTGTCCATAACATAGATGCACTCACGCACGGCTCAGCGCCCCGGTGCTGTCCTTAACATAGACGCACGGGTCGGCGCACCGGCACTGTCCATAACATAGACGCACGGCTCGGCGCCCCGGTGCTGTCCATAACATAGACACACGGGTCGGCGCACCGGCACTGTCCATAACATAGACGCACGCCGCGGCAACCCAGCACTGTCCATAACATAGACGCAGTGCTCGGCAACCCGGCACTGTCCATAACATAGATGCAGAGCTCGGCGTCCTGGCGCTGTCCATAACATAGATGCACGCCGCGGTACCCCAGCACTGTCCATTGCATAGATGCACGGCTCGGCGCCCCGGCGCAGTTCTTAAGACTGTAGTCCTTGAGCGTGGGAATTTGTGATGGAACACCCACATTCATATTTTACATGCACACAAACGCATCGAGCACTGTTGTATACTAACCCTGGCAGCTAATAAATTTACTTTCGGTTTTTTTCTAGTTACATATTTATTAACTGTTCGCCTTTGAAGAATGTTTAGAATGTCCTACAAAGCACGCAATGTATCTTAGGCTGAAATTTATAAAGCGTGATTAGGCTTTGCTTAGACTTACCTCACGAGTTAAGTGTGCATTGAAATTTATAGTCATTATGCTTAGCTCAAGCTGAGCAAATGCTTAGCATAGTCTAACTAAGTCACCGAAATCCTTGACTTAGCGAATACTTACGCGCTCGTATTCGTAAAGATGGTTCGATTGAGCAGGTAAAAAAACCGTAATCTAGTTTGAAAACTTTATAACAGAAGTCCGTAAGGGAATGCCAGGGTCAAAGTAAAAAGTTCTTTCTAGAAATTGATAATTAATTATATGTAATTGAAATCGAGACAATCTAAATAATTGTTGACAATTTTTTTTTATGGAATAGGCGGGCATACGAGCAGACGTATCGCCTGATGGTAAGCGATTACCGCCGCCCATGGATACCTGCAACACCAGAGGCGTCACAAGTGCGTTGCCGACCTTTAGGGTGGGAGGGGAGGGGATGGGCCTCCGGTATCCTCACTCATTCGGTGAAACACAGCGCAAGCACTATTACACCCAATAACGACACGTACAATGGCTAATAAAATGCTAACTACCAAAACGGCCAATAACTACTACGGAAAGCGAACTACCGACTACCTAGCTACCTACCTACTAGAGGTAGTCAGTAGTTCGCTTTCCGTAGAAGTTATTGGGTGTTTTATTAGATTACAATTAAATTTATAGTAGTTTTCTATGGTGAGCACCATTTTTACTCTCTCATGAACTGGTATTACTTTACAAAACTGAAATAGTTTTTCATCATCATAGTTGAATTGTTTTCGAACTTTTTTAGGTACAATAGACTTTTTAGGTACAATAGACTTTAACAAACGAAGTTGTAAGGAATATATTTTATGCAAATATGACTGAAATGTGCGTCCATAACTACTGAGCCCATATAGTATAATACTTTCCGCTAGGGCCGTATACATATCTAGTAAAATAGCGAAAGGTATTTTATATTTAAGTATACAGACCTTTGCTAAAATAGTGCGTAGTTTGTCACACACACTATCAATATGAGCAGCCCAATTGAACCTATTATCTATTGTTACTCCTAGATAGGAGATTTGGGAAACTTTATGAATGCATTCGCAGTTATATTGAGTTTTTCTACCATGCAAACAGTCGTGATCGTGCGCAACCAATTAAATGTTGTCATCAGTGTTCGCTTTATTATATGCCGACGACACATGAAGCAGTCTAGTTTTCTGTGCATTCAGGACTAGCCCTACATCGTGAGAGCACTTCGTTAGAAGCGTGAAATCTGTTTGTAGTCGGCTCATGGCTACCAATATATCACGATCAGCCGAAATGAGACATGTATCGTCAGCATACTGATAAACGACACAATTTTGTATGATATTGTTCATGTCATTCACATAGGCAAGATAATACAGAGGGCCTAGTACCGATCCTTGCGCCGTTCCTTCCGTAACTTTAACCTGGTCACTCAATGCCTCATCTATCTTTACGTGATAGGAACGATTTTTTAAGTAGTCTGCACACCAAGCTAGAGGGGAACTGCGTATGCCACTGCATTCTAATTTCTGTAAAAGCGTGTCATGTCTCAATGTGTCAAATGCTTTACTATAATCTATAAAGACCATGAGAACATGCTTTTTTTCATCAAGTCTGCTATTTAATAATCTATAAAACTGGAAAGTAGTTGTGTTGTACTCTTTTTAGGCTGGAAACCGAATTGGTTCTCTGATATTATATGATCTTGTCTATAAAAATTATGAATTTCATTACAAATGTATTTTTCTACTATTTTTGATTGACTGATTTGAGAATGATTTTAATATTACACGTACGTATAGAGTATAGACCTTAATTTGTATTCTTGATGATGAAATTTAATGAAATAGTTCAACTTACTATTTACCTACGATTGTTTGCACTAAAAACTGAAAAATAAAAACTTTTTATAAAAAAAAATCGACTTCCAAAAAACATCTAACGAAAACTCTCTGCCAAAAAAACACTTAAAAGCGTAAAATAAACTGATTCTTCATAAATTGCCTATACCTAATTCTTTATTCATTTAAATAGTAGTATTATAATGTGTGCTAGGTACCTAAAATCTGTTTGAAGTCGGTGCTAAGCCAAAAAGAATACAAACGAACGATTACAAAAGTCTAAGCGATAGTCACTTGGCACCGACTTCAAACTGACTTCGCCCCCGGGTGTCACATTCGTGCGGAGATCGCGTTTCGCTGGACCACCGACGGGCTGGGGCCCACCCCGAGAGGAAGGAGTCACTTCGACTCCGACCGAACGGTGACTGGCTACCTCCAGCCTCATCTAGATGCCGCGAGACGGTCGTACCACCGTCATGGTCACGACATGCACAGAAATATATCCCAATTGATATTAAACTAGTAGGGGGCGCTAGGGTAATGTTTGCACCCGGGCGCTTCATGTGCTAGAGCCGCCTCTGGTTTGATTAATTTATAGTAAATGTAAATTAGTTACAAACTACGTAGAGGCTCACTTTAACATTTGGGCCTGTATGTTAAATAAACTTACTAAAACTGATAGAATGTAGTTAATTGATGTTGATACGTTTTACTGCTCAATCAGTTGTTACTTCAGTATTTTCAGAATAAACATAGTCATAAATATGTTGATGATCTGTTCTAGTTCCACTTTTAAAATAGTCGCATAATCTAGAGCAAACACCAATCCACACTTTGATCATATATCATGTACTTGCTTCTATGGTTAATTTATGTGCATACATATTTATAGCTAACGTAAGTACCTACCTAGAAATATTGTAAGGAGAATCGAGAGAGTTACGAGGTAGACTTATGGCTTCCATTCAGTAGAGAAGAGATAATGCTTGCAGGCAATCACATAAGTGGATCAAATAGCTGTAGTCCATTTGGATAATGAACTAGCGACTCTGTAGCCTCGGCGCGTTCTTTTTATTGTGCACTCGTTCATATAACTAATATTGACTATTTATGTTTTAGTACTCAAATAAGTGTTTATGTGAAATGTTATATTTCTAACTTTATGAAATCATAGCTAATGATTCGTGAAAAATGTTGTTTACTGATTTATACTATTTTGTGTTTAAAAAAAAAATATTTTATGCGCCTTTCTCCGAAAAACTGATTTAGCCTTATGATTGATTCACAGAAAAATTGTTTCCTTTCTCGGAAAAAGTTTAATATTATACCCACATTTCTGATCTGAGTTAAAGTAAAGATTCTAAGGATGTTTTTGTGCGAAAATTTCTATTTAAAACTTATTCTATCAGTAGAACCGAATACATCATCATATCATGTTTAGTGTCAGACATTCGATACAGTATGGCTGTACTGCGAAAGTGTAAACATATTTCAGTTTTCTTGGGCAGGACTTCCAAGATACACACAAACTTCTTTGTCTTGTAATTGAGCTAAATTATTAAAAAAACATTGTTAGTTGAAAATAATGCGTGACAATTATTATGTTAATTTAATAAGTAGTGATTTTTATCAGTATCTCGGCTATGGTTCGTCATGCTCACTAAAATGTCATTGCTTGCGGTGTTGTCGTGGGGCGGGTCGTTTCTTTTCTTCTTATATGGCGAAGGAGACGATGGCTGGTCCATGCGTCATACTCGTGAACTGGTACTGCTTGGGGTGACTGGTCAGCCTGGTCAGCGATGCTTTAGCCTATAGGTACTATTATTTTGGTTCGTTCAACTGCAACTCTAACAAATCCAGTCACGATTATTTTTAACAGTAGATTTTTATAACTGAATGTAAGTAGATGTGCACCTTGAATGATTTCTATGTTTAATAGACTCAAATCTTCATCGTTATCACTAAGTGTTTGTTTTTTTTTATTAAATTTATTTTAATAAAATAAAATTAAGGTGACAACAGCTTGCATACTGTTTACCTTTCATGTAATACTAACACTATTGTACCTGAATAACTGACTTTTAAAAAGAGTTACCATGAGTTTCTTTGCCAGTATTCTTTTCATAAGGCTCTACGCATTTTGGAAACTGGAAGTTATGGCACAGAATAATTATGTTATGGCTCGACACAGGCAGGTAGTGGATTTTGTTGTTTTCACCATATTTACCTTGACAACACAGCACACGTTGTGGCGTTTGCTTGTGTCGATCTATAGCTTCAATTTAACGTTCATAAATGTCACTTTGTGTCTTAATAGAATAAATGATTTGAATTTAAAAGAGTGCATGTTGGGTCGGTTCCTTTTGTTAAAGTTTGTTCAGTAGTTTAGACGTTACGGTAGAACATACAATCATACATAGACTGCCAAAACTATTATCATTTTGGTCTTGCCGTTGTCGTGTAAAAAGTAGTCCTTTACTCTATTCCTACTTTACATTATTATCATGTTAAAGCAACATCCTTAGCGAAGTGCTAGAAACCCATTTGCTGATCCGAGGTTCTTTTTGTGATTCGCAAGCGGCTCCTTATGTCATGTATCCAGTCATGAAGCACTTTTATATTCACATTGATGCCATGAAAAAAGATCGTGTTTATTTGTTTCGGTTATTAATTTCGAGTACCTTTGTAAATATTTTCAATCTCGACTCATAGTTTCTAGAAAAACCTAACTTTATCCACCATTTTATGTGAATTAATATTTGATACATTGAAGTTTAGTTTGAGCCTCGTTACTCCATGACTCGCTTGTGAACACTCGGATTCAGAGGACGAAATATTAAGTTTGTAATAACATTGCCATAAAATACTCAGTAATTATATTATTATCTCACAAAAATACCTTTTATTACTTTACCATTTATAGCTTTTTACGTTGCCAGCGACATAATTAAAATGCACCCAAATATTAAATTATAGGTACCTACATAATAAGTAATCAGAAACTTTAAGATTGTAATATAGGTACTTTCAACATCCATGGGCATGCAATTTAAAAAGTAATAACTGATTCGAAATTCGATCGAAAGGGTAATTGAAAAACATTTAATTTATTTTTTTCTGCCGTTATGAAGTGTATGTACTTTTAACAGGACATCACTACATAGTATAAAACAAAGTCGCTTTCTCTGTCCCTAAATCCCTTTGTTTACCTAAATCTTTAAAACTACGCAACGGATTTTGATGCGGGTTTCTTTAATAGATTTGATTCAAGAGGAAGGTTTTTATGTATAATAAATGCATAATATAGTATGGAAACACTGTTAATTTTCGAGGTTTCTAATGTGATGTAGCAAATAAACACATTTTTATGCGCTTACATTGCAAACGCTGGTTGCACCCTACGAGATAGATCAAAATAATGTACTACAGTATTGTACACCTTAAAAAGTACTACAAAAAAGTCCGCGACGGTATATGTCTATCTCTTAGGGATAACCCACAACAACCATTTTTTATTCCTTTCTTTTTACGAGAAATAATGGCTTATTTACGAAGTGATTTTAAGCAATACAGAATGAATCCTTATACAATTAAGTAAATTAAATACATTGTGCATTTCATATAGATAAAAATTGTCCTTTACAGTAACTAATTTAAATGAATATATTCGAAGATATTACAGATTTAAAATGCACGAATCGTGTCGTCGGCGGGGGCATCTGAAATCCACCCGTGCGAAGCCGGGGCGGGTCGCTAGTTAGTACTATATAATTATGTATTGCAATATAGTCACGCCTCTACAAGTACAGTAGATTGTAAACTAAAAGTGGTATCTGATCAATCCATTATCGGTGCCGGTACTCTGTCCAGGAGCTGTTAGACTCACAATTTGGCGACACACATTTTCCATTTCCCCCTTGTCCCAATACCGGCCCAGTTTCGCGTCTTGCTTAATTCAATCCATACCGAATCCATTGTGCGGCGATAGATTCACCGATAATATACCTACCGATGGTCATTTTAAGTTCGGATTTAGTTTGTTTATTTTTTCATTTTGCTTGTTGCATTTTGTTTCGTGAAGCTTTATGTATAGGTTTATGTAATTTTTTTATTTAACTGTTAATTATGTCAAAGTTTTTCCACAAAAACATTTGATGTAATGCCACTAATTTGTTTAGTTAGTTAACAGCTATTTTATTCAGTAGGTAAATATATTTTTAAACGTATACTCAATTATTATCTAGGTAGTACCTACTGGTCAACAAAAACAAACAATTTCAATAAAATAATATATAAGTATAACATAAGTTTTATTTTATGTTTTTATATAAATTGTTTTTTAATAAACACTCTGATTTATTATCCTCTAATTCCTCCAACTCTTCTAATCATTTAGCTTTTTAATACATGGCCAAGATAACAGCAAATAAACTTTAAAATACTACTTTTATCATAATACTAGCTGACCTAGCGAACTTCGTACCGCCATATTTACATATCTGTCTCAGCTTCCCACAGGCAGTGTACAGTCGCAGACAAAAAAAAAACACTTTTCCCGTTATCTTATATTTTTTTTCTTTCTAGCAAAAAAAATAATGAATGAAAGCGGACTGTGTTATTGAATTACAACTAAGTACATATTTTGACTTTCATCCCCTCTCTCCAGGAAACCGTGCTGAATTTCGGGATAAAAAGTATCCTATGTTAGGACATAGGATACATAGGATGATTTTAGTTCATACTACGAGGTAGGCCTCGTAGTATGAACTAAAATCATGCCAAGTTTCATTTGAATCCATTCAATAGTTTCGGCGTGATGCGCGGCCAAGATACAGACAGACAGACGGACAGACAGACAGAAAGACAAAAATGAAAAAAAATACAGTTTTGGATTCAGTATCGATTATAGAGAGCCCTCCAAAAAAAAAAAACTTTAATGTACAGAATTGGACCAGTTACATTTTTATTATAAGTATATAGATTAAATATAATATTAAAATACTTTCCAAACGTATACAAATAATAGATAGTAATAAAAATTATTTTGTTTTAACCCTTTTTTTGATAACTGTGCAAAGTTATTTATCATGCAAATGCACTTAAACGATCATCTTTAATTTGATGATTATGGCTTAAATAGCACTTAGTAGATAAATTGTTGTTTATAGTATGCAAATATACAAGGTTCACGCTTCAGCGGTATTCAGTAATCTATTTTAAGATCGAATGTCCACGAACACAGGTATGCACTTTGCTTTGACTAGCCTGAACAGTGACATTTCAGCTCTAGTAGTGTCTATGCATTTCAATGTATTGGTATAAATGAAAATAACTGATGGTATGGTTAATATAGAAATAAATAAAATAAATTTTGAATGGATATATAAATAAATAAACTGAAGTATCTGTTTGTAATTCCAAATTAACAGCTTTTCACTAAATTAATGTGAAAGGTATATACAGTACTTATCAAAAAACCTATTTATAATTTTTTTTACAGTTTTTTCCGAATAATCTCTGATACGGCTGCTGATATTGACGGGATTTTCATTGGCCTATAGCTGACTGAGCTGAACTTTTTAGACTAACTTTACCCCGCGACTTAACACCGCGCGGGGCCCAGCTGGTTTAAAAGAAATACTGGTGTGTATTGCCCGCTTAATTACGGATTTATTGCAGGTACTTAGTTTTTTTAAATTAAAATTCGTGTCATGGAATTTCTGTACTAGAAATTTTTAGATATTCTAAATACATTTTTGAAAGTTTTATTTTTTCAAGATTATAGTTTTTAAACAACAAGTTTATTTCACCATAGTCCTGTTAGATACCTATCTACATATAAGTATGTTTTGTGACTTGAGAGATTTTGCAGAAAGGCTTTTATTTCTGTGTCATCTCTGTCATTTTAATATAGTCTTAATTTTTTATTGAATTTTCACAGATAAAAAGCAGTGTTTTGTTCTATTTGGGGATGCATTTTTATTATCTAAAGAAGTCACGTGACCCGGTTAGGTGTATTTTTTTAAATAAACATTTTACACAATTATACTACACTATAATCAAACAGCTGAAATACGTACCAAAAATATTTCAAAAGATTGCTTCCTTCAACATACAAAATAATAAAAGAAAACCAGCATCATAAAAACGATACGTTTTTTCTAAATAGTTCTTGATTTGATACGACATGAACACTACCTGATACACACTATGACGATACAGAAGGATAGCACTATATCCAATATCCTTGCACTAACGCAGTGCCAATGTTTCCTTGATCCAGTCCACTTTAGTGAGATCCATTACCTCGAGAGAGCAAGAAGCAATCTCATTGAATGACCGTCTTTGCCCCCACATCCCTCCTGCACTGACAGCGTCCCACCCCCAGTGATCCACACCAATCGGTAAATATGCGTGTTAAATATGTAAGCGCTGTAGCCTGTAAGCCGCTCGTAAGTGTATTAGATTTTGCTTGCTTTTTCATTCTGTCGTGTAAGTAAACTAGTCAATGCAGACGTAAACATCTCCATTCAATTTGCTTACGCATGCGGCACACGCAGCGATTTATTTTCTGGAGTAAACCCACCGCAAAAAAATTGCGGCAAAATGTATTAGAAAATTGAACTATTAAATCATTAATGTTTGAATTTCGAAGTTTTAATAATTAATAATATTATTTATCGAAGCAGTACTCATGAATGAACCAGTATTGTTACATTATTATACTACAGAAATTACACCGTGCTAAAAGTACTTAGCTAATTAACTAAAATTGTTCTTCAAGTGCATTTCTATGCACCTTTGAGAAACTATATAAATTGTTTTTATTAAACTGTGGGAGAGCCACGCTTCGGCATGAATGGGCCGGCTCGACCGGAGTGATACCACGGCCTCACAGAAAACCGGTGTGAAACAGCGATTGCGCTGTGTTTCACCGAGTGAGTGAGGATACCGGAGGCCCATACCCCAACCCCTTCCCCATCCCCCAAAGGCGATATATTTTTTTTTATGGAATAGGCGTGCAAACGAGCAGACGTATCGCCTGATGGTAAGCGATTACCGCCGCCCATGGACACCTGCAACACCAGAAGCGTCACAAGTACGTTGCCGACCTTTGGGGGATGGGGAAAGGGATGTGGGGAGGGGTTGGGGTATGGGCCTCTGGTATCCTCACTCACTCGGTGAAACACAGCGCTAGCGCTATTTCACTCCGGTTTTCTGTGAGGCCGTGGTATCACTCCTGTCGAGCCAGCCCATTCATGCCGAAGCGTGGCCCCTTGTACTCTTCTTGCGCGATAGTATTTAAGTATCATTGGTATATTTTTGACGCCCATTACGAGCATAGGTAGACATCCAACTTATATTTTACTAATAAAATCGAGACACTCCCTTAGAGATAGTCAGTTGGCAAGATTTGCTATTGATATTAAACCTACACAAATAGCCTGGAAACATTTGAATCTATCGACCGTCCTTCTCTGTAAGGCTTAAGTAATAACTTGTATCTGGCATAAGCGAAAACTTGGAATGCACTTCGCACGAAGTGACTAGACTTTTCCATTAGGGACAATTATCAGGCACAACAGAGGATACCGTGCTTTCACATCTCAGAGTCTCGGAGCAACCCCATCCCGGCGACGGAACCTGTTAGAGATAACGTCATAAAGTCGCCTATGCACAGAGCCGGACTAACGTCTTTGCTGCGACGCCCTCACCTCGGGATAATGGACCACTCCTCCCACTTCACCACCCTACACCGCTTGTTTTCAGAAACAAATTTGCAATGTTTGTCATCAGGACATTTTAACGAAATAGTTCAAACTAATTTATGTCGTTCATACAAAACATTTTTATTCAACTAGAACGTCATTTCTTTAAATAAAATATATATAATAGTTTCATAAATTATTTTTAAAATGTAGTACCTGGGTCATTCTCCGAACGCTTGAAAAAACGTGTCCAGATCGAAATCTCTTTGAATTGATTACTTACTATTTAAATTTTTTACATGTAATAGAAAATTAAAAAATAATAGGGGGGGCCTATGTCCTTTTTTAGATAAATTAAGTAGAAGTAAGTGAAATAATTAAAACTTACTAAAATATTGACCTCGGTGGCGCGTCCGAACCCTACATTGCAGCGGAAATTATTTTTTTATTTTTTTCCTCTAATAAATTACGCTATTTTGCATGTGTTCACAAATGACCAAATAGTTATTTGTTCATTTTATATTATTATTAAATAATGATATACCACAGTAGAGAAAATACAACAGATTGTATACACGTCCGACGTTTTGAGTTGATAGCAGTGGCGCGCACCGATTTTCTCATATTTCTTCGGCTATTACATTACACGTTTTCTCGGGCCCTGTCTCTCGGGTGCCCTGCCTACCAGTTAGGGTGCCGCTTATTACACTACGCTGGAAATCGCGCCCTGTGTGACCTTTACTCAGTTTTAAGGTGAACGTGAATGACTGTGCACGTCTGTCGCTATGGCGCGGACTTCATCGAAACATCAAATAAATAAATACCATCATTTTCTCCAATACTCTTAGTGTACGTATCTATAGTAAATATTTTATTTATTTTATAATTTATGTAATTTAATAATATATATAGTTATAGTGTTTAAGTATTTGTATATAGAGTTTATATATTTGTTGTATTTATATATGGACTTATGTATGTAATGCTACTTAAACAGCTAAAAATGCATTACAAAATGCATTTTTAGCTGTTTAAGTACATATGTACTTCATGTGCGCCTACCTCACAAGATATCTACACTACCCAAAGGTTGACTGATAGAGAATGCCTTGGGCATTAAGTCCGCCGATGTACAATAGTGCATAAAGTTATAAATGAAAAAAATAAAAATAAAAAATAAAATTCGGACATCTAACACACAACGCCATCTAGTCCCAAGCTAAGCAGAGCTTGTGTGATGGGTACTAGACAACTGATACAAATTCATATATACTTTTTTTTTGTAAATACATCATACATATTATACCTACATAGAAAACACCCAAACTCCGAAACAAATATTTGTAGATCATACAAACATTTGGCCTGACCCGGGAATCGAACCCGAGACCTCATGATCAGCAGTCGCACACGCCAACCGCGAGACCAACGAGGCAGTCAGAAAGTTGCTTTAGCGGTGACTTTGGCACTTACTAACATGAGGTATTCAAAAAGGAAGAAGAGGAGGATGTGGGTGAATATTTGCTCCTTAGAAACTAACTATCAAATATTCAAATACTCAGTGTTTTTGACTCGACAGACCTACGAAACTACAGACCAATTTGACGAACTATTAAGCTTAGTAGCTCCTTTTATAGAAAAAAAAACTATATTAAGAGATAGCGTGAGTGCAAAACATAGTGTAGTTGTTCTTAGCCACTGGAAACTCCTATCAAGATTTAAAATTTAGTTTCTAGATATCTCAACCTCTTCTATCCAAAGACGAACGTGTGAACTCTGCGCTCGCGCCGTAGCGACTGAGCTCCCTGTCTCCCTGTTTCTTATTACACTACCCAATCGGCAGCGCGGCAGGGAGCTAGGGAAATCGGAACCACTTGAGCGCCCTGTTTAGGGACCCTGCCTCCCTGTTTCTAATAAGAAGGAAGAAAGAGAAGGGCAGTGTAATAACACTGCCCTGTCTCTGCGGGCAGGGCCCGAGAAATCGTGTAATGTAATAGCTGCTTTAAACTAAACTGTCTGTGAGGATAGTTATTGGCATTAGCTGAAGCATCAGTCGTGTCGCGACTGCAACGAAGAAACCATGGCTGTATGTCTTATGGTCACCTTTTTATAGAGGTAAGTAGCTGTTTTCGCTGGCTTGGTATACTAAAAATTTGATTTCGGTGAACCATTTTTTTCATGTATATCATGTAACTATCATATTTAAAATATAAAAATAGTGTAAATTACATATAATAGATTTTAGTAGAAAATGTAAATATTAGCATTTTAAATTATTTTTTAAGTTATTTACAAAATTCCTTAATATTTTGATTTCAGTGGTATTGAATTCGGTGATTTCCGTGGCAATGTGTCGACCTTCTACTAACTTTTAAGACCGTAAATCATAAAATATTTATCTTGTTCTAGTATTGTCATTATGTCAGATTCAAAGCCCGAATCAAGTGTCATCCAGAACTTTACGCAATACACAAGGAAAAAAACAGGAAGCGTTATTATGAAAGGAAGAATGAAGGAAAGCCTGTTAGTGAATTAATTCGTCGTTAACA
Source organism: Diaphora mendica (assembly GCA_949125395.1). Lineage (NCBI taxonomy): Eukaryota > Metazoa > Arthropoda > Insecta > Lepidoptera > Erebidae > Diaphora > Diaphora mendica. The sequence continues at coordinate 32,151,674 of OX421310.1, read as the reverse complement.
ACGCATACATAGAGAGAGGAGTACAATATCTTCGGACAAACATAATCGGAAAAAAGGCTCAGAGAGTTGAAATGCCTTGAAAAAGATTTAATAGTCATACCAGAAGTAGTCGATACAAATGATGATCCTTTGATAACTTCACAATCGCAACTGAAACTTTTATAACAACGCCAATTAATGCCACCGATAGTAAGGACTCGGCTTAGCACTCAATCAAGTTCCTTCAGTGATTTATTACTATAGAGTCAGTCAATCATTTCATGTTCTTTAACACAACGTATTAGGACTTATCGAGAATTGTCAGTACCATTGTGTCCATCTAGTGATGCCAGTTTTGCTTCAAACTCACAGACTGGAGTTGCCAGCTCTAATGACTTATAGGGAGTTGCCTTTGACTCTAAAGGCTAATGGGACCAATACCGCCCTCACACCCACCACTGTAACTCCTGTACACCAGGATCAACAGCAGTGACCCACGAACATACCGAATTATGACACTCGGCAAGTCCCAGGGAAAATAAACTGTCTTGGAACCCGCAATGAAACTAATCAGAAGAAAACCGGAGGAGTTGGAAATAAAAAAAGTCCAGTTCCCTATTTAGTAAAGAGGTAGACAAAATGAAGTCAAAATAGGCAGACACCTTTTTCAAACCGGGAAGTACCACGGATAAGACAATTATGGGTCCTAAGTGAGCTTTATTCGATGACTATAGTATGTATGGTAGAATAGCCTAAACGCACGGAAAATCATTGAAGTTAACACAATATCGACATAGTATACCGCCCCAGATGTTAATTGTAAGCTTGAATGGCATTAAGTTACGTTCATTGTACCAAAAATTACATTACCAGAGCACATGATGAGCTGACTGTTAACTGCTAGAATCAGGTGTTGAGCGTTGCCAGAATGTGTGACAAAGGTGTATCAACTAATTTAAAAGAGTGTAGTTTGCTTGAAGTTACATTGGCTTCTGAGAAATTAAGCGACACAGTGATCCACCCTCGAGCCATTTCCTCGACAACCGTTCCCGAATAGATAGAAAGAACTGGTAAAGGTAGCGCCCCTTAGATGATTCGTCCCATCGTTATTGCCTTTCATCCATGAGGTCGTTATAGACATTGGACTGCTAGACCGGCTCTAGAGACTAATAAAAAGCCAGATAGCAAAGTTATTATACGTAGACTTAAATACCGCATGAATATTTATGTTATTCATACATCTTGTATGAATTACAGAGAAATGTAAAGGGCCCACCTTTTTGATTTAAGAAATGAAGAAGTAGGAACTATACACTTAACTTTTTTAAGCTTCATGCCAAAGTTGATTGTAGTAAGTTTATGTAACGTAATAAACAACGTGTAATTAATCAAATAATTGTTTTATTGTAATATATATCAGAAGTCCCTTAACGGTATTAGTTTTGCTTACCTGAAATTATAATAAAATACATTTTTTTTAAATATAGAACTACCATGTAAATAATTTGAAAACATATTTAAGATTTTTGATTTCGGTGAAAATAAAGTTGATTTCGGTGGACGCCATTTTAATAAAATTAAATTTCTTCGTAACCGTTCATCCAATAAGAGTGCCTCCAGTACAGATATTTTCCAAATAAAATATAGTATTTGAATTTCTTACTAATACATTAAAATTTAGAAAAAAAAAATTAGCCACCGAAGTCAACTGAATAATGAGTTACCTGAGAAATACCCACCTACAGGTTTCTTTGTTTTGAATATACTCAAATAAATTATAATGTCAAAACATCGCTGTAGATCTAAACTATGTAACTGATATTTATACTCATATCCTTTTGTCGCAGACTGTACTTATATATTGCATTGTGAACATCGCACTTAATGTAAATCTAGCTCCTTAGTCTAAACAAGGGTAACTTTAAAACCAGGAATAGTAAATTATGAGAAATAATATTAATCCCATGTTTAATTATCTGACACACAAAGTTTTAACTTATGAACTGTACGTGAGAGTAAGATAAGAAGTGTATTCTTATCTTACTTAACTTACTAATATTATAATCGCGAAAGTTTGTAAGTATGGATGGATAGATGGATGGATGGATGGATGTTTGTTACTCTTTCACGCAAAAACTACTCAACGGATTTGGATGAAACTTTACAGTAATATAGCTTATACATCAGAATAACACATAGGCTACTACTTGCTGCGATAACCGACATATACGCGGGCGGAGCCGCGGGTAACAACTAGTATATTATACTTTAACTGATTACAAGAAATTATAAAAGTTATATTAACTGATAGAATACTTTTTACTACGACTGCACGTTTGGCCTAGTGGTTTAACGGTCACCACGCCGTTTCCTACTTCGCCAAAGTGTCACGACACACGTTCAAATCCCACGTAGGACAACACTTTGTGTGATCCCCAAATTGTTGTTCTGAGTCTGGGTGTTTTCTTTGTGTCCGTTTCATGTATGTTTGTAAAGTCCTCCGCGACACAGGATTTATTCCTAGTGCGGGAGTAGTCTTTTTAAAAAAAATTATCTTTTATTACTTTTTTGTAAATATATAGAAAACACCTAAACTCCACAACATAAACAAATATTTGCAGATCATACAAACGTCCGATCTAGGAACACTGATCTACTTACAGACTAATATTAATTCTTGAAGCAATTTAACGAAAGGCTTCAGAAACTAAAATGTTTTTTAAATTCTGTACTTCAAAGTACATATTAAATTGCAATAAAAACTACTTATCAGATAGGTTCTAGAAAAAGAACAGTCTCAAAGAACTATGGATATTAAATTGTAGGGTTTTAAAGTAGTAGCTAGGGAAGAAAGGCAAAGAAACCCAAAAAAGCACCCACTTGTTGAATCTCACAAAAAGTAATCTATCTTCTCGGTTGGCTGTTTAAGAGAGCACAGTAGGTCTTCGATAACTGGCAAATATTTAAGGATATAAATTAGATTAATCATACTTTTATAATGTTTATCACGTTAATTTCAATCATTGGTACATTGAATACACCTAACGCCATATTGATTTACATTTATGTCTTGGTTGGATAGTCTTGATTAATTAGGTTAACAATTTTGCTGAGCAGGGTTAAAACATTTTTTGTCGAATTCTTGTTTATATTTTTTAAATGATTATTTTGGTATGTACCAAAATAACAAACACGGTACAGTGCGTGTATACATATTGAAACATATTGTACACATTGAAAAGCGGTTATTTTAATTTGTTTTTTTTTATTTCAATGTAATTTAGGTATTTGTATAAAAGAAACTGTTGCCATACTATATTGTTGTTATAGTACTTTATTTAGATTTTGCAATATCCATACAGCCTCACTGACTTTCGCATTTATATTCAAAAGTTTAACATATACAATTAAGCTTACTATATCAATTATAACTACGAATTGCAACACATTAAGTAGGTAATTTTAAACTTATAGAAACAAAATATCTTCCAAACTATCTTCTCTCTTCATTACATCTTCGCAAAAAGCAAACATACGCACGTACATGTAGTACCTACCTACCTCTTATTTAAGTAACGTCAAAACAATATTTGCGTTACCTCTTATACGAACAATAATTATCACTAACATCCATCCATTAGCTTTTAGAGATGTCCGTGTATAGTGTTGTTAAATAATCCGTTCATGACAAGCATAAGACTGCTAATGAACTAATGGCGTATCAAACATCCCATACTCTCTACTCACCCGTTCCCCCGGCTCGGTCGACGGTCGGCCTCTTTCGGTTAATGGAGCAATGATGGTCCGTCACTCTACATTTGACTAGGCGGCTCTCACTTCGCCATTCGGTACTTACCTAATGCTTTCGAGGATACACATTTACACGTACTCACGTCAGACTTGTACATTTTGACGTTTTGAGTGTTTCCTTTCTATATTTTTGAGCATATGTTGAAGTAGAATAACTATCGCGAGATGTCGGCCAGATGTCGTGAAACATCGAAATTTGTAGAAATAATCAGTATACCTACAATCAAGTGGATAATACTCAATCAGTGTGAGTAAGTAGCAGGCACTTGTTTATGCTGACGCGTCGCAACGCAACATATAATATCCCACCAAAAACATTTTCATGTAAAATGTTGCCAAGACGACTGCATATGGCTTACCCTGTGAAAAAGATATCAGATCTCATGTAGAGCCAAGGTTCTGAATCTACACGCCTTAACTCTACCAACCCTAACTTCATAAACTGTACATGTCAGTAAAAATGTATGGCTTCGCCGTTTCGCTACCATACCGTCACGAAGAGGAAACGAACGCCTTTTGTGTTTGCAAATATCTAGTTTCTGAAGTAATGTGTTATACGAATATTTAATTTCTAAAGTAACGAAACAGCCAAGCCATACATTTTTACGGACATGTAGAGTTTATGAAGTTAGGGTTGGTAGAGTTAGGGCGTGTAGATTCAGAACCTTGGCCTTACATGAGATCTGATATCTTTTTCACAGGGTAAGCCATATGCAGTCGTCTTGGCAACATTTTACATGAAAATGTTTTTGGTGGGATTTAATTTCTGTTTGTAAGTTGCTTGTGGCAGTTTTTTTCTTTTTTTGGCTGTATTTCTTGTACATCTTCTTTCTTCTTTCGAAAAAGTCCGTGTACCAAAAATAAAACCTCTAGCATAAAAATTTGTAAAAGTCTCATACAAACTTCCACCCCTCAAATTTGGGGGTTGGGGAGCAAAATTAATAGGTTTATGAATATTTTTGTTGTTTGTATACTAAACTTAGTTTACATACCAAATTTCAGCTTTCTAGCACTTCAGGAAGTACCCTAACAGTTTTGATGATCATCAGTGTGTCAGTGACGAAATCGGTGTTTTTTAGGTATCAATAAAATCTAAAGCAGCAGAGCTATGCAATTGTAAATTTGTGTGTTTCATTAGTCTATTGGTAGCATCATATTCTGAGAATTTGAACGATCTGATATATCGGGAACCAAAGCTATAAGGGTTAAAAAAACGACGAAACACTTTGAGAAAAGGTTGGTAGTGCCCTTGCGCTTCGCTTGGCTCGTCTTGGCGGGGGCACGACCTTGCCCCCAGATCACTGTTCGTGGTGACGCGTAGCCATTTCAACAGCCGGTGTAACCAAACTTAGATATTTTGCCGGTACAGCCGGCATATAATTCGGTACAGCCTATTACCGAATTTTGATGTGAAATTTGTCATGTCATTAACTGAATAAAACGGCATTGTGAGTTGGGCAGAGTTATCTGTGACCTTACTCAATAGGCGACGAGACTTTCAGTTCGATATCAGTGCAATAAAATCATTAAGTAAGATCAATTTGCGATTAGTCAATTCGTAATACTAAAGGTATAAAAATAATTTTTATCCCATGAAATTGATTTTCGATACTTCAGTTTAACATCGATTTTCTAGTAAATGTTATGATTGAGCTCGCTTCGAAAGTATTTTAATCGATTGAGCATGTTACTGTCGAAACGAATTAAATAAAAGTCAGATCAAACTACGTTCTTTTATATCTTTCTGCCCCTAAAAAAAAAACGATTTTTACCCATAACAGGCATAACTCAACCGTGATTCTTCTGTTGTAGGGATTCGCGGTCACCGCCGATTCTTAATATCGAACAGGTCAGCTCATCGAACAGCTCTTTACCTCCTGTATGCAAAAGAGCAGACGGGTAGGTACCTATATATCGCAGAATAACACACACTCAATTTACAATATTACTTAAAAAATAATTCGACAGATATTACCTAAAAAGCATATGAGCTTCCGTAAGATCTATATTTTATACGATCGGTCAGAATCTAATTTAATATTTATATACTGAAAAGTAACGGGAAATGACGAGCTTATTGCAATCATGTTGCATTTTATTTACCGGAGAAAGAAAAAAAAACCATATCTGTTTACTTGTCCCATGGCATTTTCTTTGATGGCAAAGAATCTCAAATAGTAAAAATCTTTTTAGGCTTATGTCCAACGTTGAGTGGGTCCACAAATGTCGCTAAAAGGCTGGACGTCATTGTTTATCCGGGCAACATTAGGCGGGTAACCGGACACGCGCGCGCTGAGTGCGCTACAAGTATCCGCTTTCAACTCATTACGGTTCGGACGTGGTGCGTAGGCAGCCAACCCCCTCGCTACCCACTCCCAGCCATCTTTGTCCTTCAATCCCTCTTACAATCTTCGATCCAATTTCGAATACCCATACCATACATTCGTCTAATGCTGGATTCCGCTTTTGATTAGATGACAACATTCAGTAGAGTGATGCTTTCAGCCGCAATTGTTTTGTTTGTTGTCACTATTATTTAAAAGTAACATTCTTTGTTTGACATTTCTGTTTTGTTTGGATATTTTAAAGTTTTTCTTTCAGTTTTGATGTTTAAAATTAAAACTGTAAGTTATTTATACTAATGTTATAAATTTGAAAATGAGTCTGTCTGTCGGTTACGCTTTCACAGTTAAACCGCTGCACCGATGTCTATGACATTAGGCATAAATATATTTGCCAAATTTTAAATATATAGTATCTTGATTCTTGAAGAAGGACTTAGGCTTGGTACCTACTCTTTACCGCGATAACCGAAAAATAATTAATCGATTTTCCATTTTTAATGTATTCAAAATTCAGTATGCGAAACAGCAGTCTATTGAATGCTCTCTTGCCTGCCATTACTATGATAAATTGCAAGTTTTTTTTTTAAATTATTTTTCTAAAATTACAATTCTGGACAGTTTCTCATACACAATTAATTACATAATTGTAACACGATACGTTGTAAAATTGTAACATATTCTTTCAGTTATGTTATGACCACTAGCACTCAAGCTAAGATTAAACTTGTGTTATGAGTGCTAGGGCTCCCTCTAATTGACAAAAAATGCATTATTTAAACCAAATTCAGTTATATAGTGACTATAGAAATATATGTATTTTACTAAACAGAATTATATAAAATAAGAAAATAATGGGAATCAAGATACGAATGCTCCATGATGCTGCCGTGTATCAGGTGTCATTGTGTATGCGTTGTCTGTGTGTGTGTGTGTTTTTTTTTTCTCCCAGAGGTGGAGAAAAACTACTCATACGTATCATCAGGTCTAACCTGGGTATGTCGGACTCGATGTTTTGACTACACCCATACCGACTAAAAAAAACCTCCTCTGGCGTCAACCTCCTCTTCCCCCACGGAACCGCCGCTAGGCATTACTTCGTGGAGGGAGGCTCTAGCTACTGCTCTTCCGTCATACTAATGTCACGGGTTTAGTTTTCGTTTTCTTTCCAAACGACGACGAAAGTTCCTGAAGGACTTCCGTCGCAAAAGCGCTTGTCGCCTGCCATGCTGCCTCCGATGAAAGCATAGCATCTATCAAAGACTCTGGCTGAACTTTCTTCATAAGGGCCTCTGCCCAGGTACTGCGTAACAGGTCGAAACGAGGACACGTAAAGAACACGTGCTCTGCGTCTTCACTAACTCCTGGGCAGGACGGGCACATCGGAGATACCTCATGCTTATATTTATAGAGGTATGCCCGATAGCACCCATGTCCTGAGAACATTTGTGTCAGGTAGTAATTGACCTCACCATGGTTACGGTTTAACCAGGCATCAACTTGTGGGATAAGACGGTAGGTCCATCTGCCCTTTGTGCTGGTATCCCACTTCGATTGCCATCGTCGTATGCTATTTAGCCGTTCCTCCTTGCCAAGTTCTCCAGGGCTCAGTGTGGTCGCTACTTTACGGTGGTAAAGGGCTTTCCGTTCTTCGGCTAGTACTTCAATTGGCAGCATCACGGCAATAACGTTCACAGCATCGTCAGACACGGTGCGAAAAGCACTGGCAACTCTTAAAGCACTCAGCCGATATACTGGTGCAATTTTCCTTCGTGCTTCCTGTGTATTAAGCGCATCGGCCCAAATGGGGATTTCGTAGGTGAGTACTGATGTAACTACGGACGTCAGTAACGCCCTCCTTCTCTGCTTCGGGCCTCCTATGTTGGGCATCAGCCTTGATAAAGTCGCCCTGACCACCGACGCTTTGGCACCTACGTGCTGTGTCTGCTGCTTGAAGTTGAGCCGGGCATCAATCATAACGCCCAAATACCGAAGAGACTGCTGGGATGTGAATTCATGTGCTCCGACTTGCAGTGTGATGGTTTCCAATCGCTTCCTGCTTGTAATGAGTACTGCCTCAGTCTTGTGCTCTGCCAACTGCAGCCCAACTGTGTCCATCCAGTGGCTAATCTTTTCGATGATAGCGTCAAATGCGAAAGTAATTTCTTCGAGATGCTTTGCTACGACCACTACGGCCACATCATCTGCATATGCCACGAGTGTGACTTCTTTTGGAAGTTCTAGTTTTAATAATCCGTCATACATGATATTCCATAAAAGTGGGCCTAGAACTGAGCCCTGAGGTACACCTCCAGTGACTTTGTATGTTTTCGGGCCAGTCTTTGTGTCATATTTTAGGATCCTGTAAGAAAAATACCTTGCAACCATCCTTCGTAAGTATCTTGGTACCTTCGTTTCGTAAAGAGCCTTCATAATACAATCCCATTTGGCGGAATTGAAGGCATTTTTTATGTCTAACGTTGCCACCAGGCAGTACTTCTTCGTGCCTCCCTTCCATCTGGTTCCGGTGATTGCGTCCTTAGCTATATTGACGACAGCGCTAATTGCATCCAATGTAGAGCGTCCTTTCCGAAAGCCGTTGGTTGCTGGCAAGAAGCGGTTCGACCGCTGCTTCGATCCTCCTGTGTATTATGCGTTCGAGTATTTTGCCAACTGTATCCAACATGCAGAGCGGACGATAGGATGTTGGTGTGTGTGCATGTGTGTATGTGTAAATATGTTTTGAAAAGTTCTAGATTTCTTCTGTCACGTCGCCAGGAAAGAAATGAGCAACCTCGACCAACTCATGGTCCGTGGGAAAGTTGACGACTAAAGACCGAGAAGACACAGTCCAATTAGGTGGACTGACCAGATCCGAACAGCCTTGGACGCCAATCTACATGTTGCTCTTCACTCGGCCAAGGAGAGGAACAAGTGGCGAGCAGCTGTCCGGCAGAAGATCATATCACACCTAAGGAATAACAACCCTCTGTGATGAGGATAATGCTATATAATAGCATTATCCTCATCACTGAGGGTGATGAGCAATAAGTGAAAGTACTTATTTTTTCAAAGTTTTTTATTTCTGTTATTCGAAGTAATCACCCATGCAATCGACGCATCTTTGCCAACGCATTGGCAGTTTATTGATGCCCTTCTTGTAAAAATCAACTGGACGGGAGGCAACAAACTCTTCAAAGGCATTTTGTACTGCCTCTCGGGAATTGAATTTTTTACCCACTAAAAATTGTCTAAATTTTGGAATTGCATACAAAACGGCAATTTCATAGGTAAAGACCTATTATTAAAAATGGGAATGTTACTTTATTTGATTGTTACATTTTCACTCCTTAACCATGATCGGTTGAGAAGTTGAGTGAAAGCATGAGAGTTTTAAAACGAATTAGGAGTACAAAATCATGTCTTGATTTAAAGACTTGAGATACAATTTTTAAGGCTAAACAACCATAAAAAGTAGAGAGATATGGTAATCCCACCAAAAACATTTTCATGCAAAATGTTACCAAGACGACCATATGGCTTACCCTGTGAAAAAGATATCGGATCTCATGTAGAGCCAAGCTTCTGAATCTACAGGCCCTAACTCTACCAATCTCTACATCTCAGTAAAAATGTATGGCTTCGCCGTTTCGCTACAGTCACGAAGGCGAAACGAACGCCTTTTGTGTTTACAAATATCTAGTTTCTGAACTAATGTGTTATGGGAATATTTAGTTTCTGAAGTGACGAAACAGCCAAGCCATACATTTTTACTGAGATTTAGAGTTTGTGAAGTTAGGGTTGGTATAGTTAGGACGTGTAGATTCAGAAGCTTGGCTCTACATGAGATCCGATATCTTTTTCACAGGGTAAGCAAGAAAATGTTTTTGGTGGGATTTCATTTCTTTTTGTAAGTTGCTATTTCTTATTGTTTTTTTTTCTTTTTTGGGGTATATTTTTTATACATCTTCTTTCGCAAAAGTCCGTATACCAAAAATAAAACCTCTTGCATAAAAATCAGTGAAAGTCTCATACAAACTTCCACCCCCCAATTTTGGGGGTTGGGGGGCTCGTCTCGGCGGGGGCACTACCGTGTCCCCTGATTAAAAAACAGGAGCTAAATCACAGGCAGAAGCTACTGTTTCCATTAAACAGTAACACTTTATTTTGGTTATAAAGCAAGTTATATTTACGCAAACCAATTGCTACAACAAAAAGTTAATCAAGCAGATTTATTCCAAATTAACTATAAAGAAGATTGCGACCTCATGTCAGATGTAATCGCAAAATAAAGTGACACAAGTATCTTAATCAAGTGTCCATTCCGAGGAGTTAGAGGCGGGGAGCTGTCCGTTATAGCCGATTCGGTATAAAACTGGACTGCCGGCGGGTTCTCGTCCCGTGCAATAACAGTTTCGACAAATTGAGTCCACTGACATTGAAGCTGTACGACATTGTAACCAGCTATTAATACTCTTACATGTCACATTAAATTAACCGTATGCAAATTATCAGATATGAAGACAAAGATGAGGGCCCCTTTTTGAATTAAAGTGAATGGCACTAATCCGTGCATTTGGTTGGATTGACGTATATCAATTTAGTCATTTGGGTAGCATATTTAATTTAAATTGAATGTCGAGGTAAAAGAATTGAATATAATGGGTTTGTTTTTGTTCCGTGTTTCACATGTAAACCACAAAATATAATTGAACGTAGCTTCATGCATTTTTTATTTACCGACGCGTTCTCTGCAACTTACAAGTTTCAAAGTAACTGCCTTGGTGGTCCTTGAGGGAGTATGGTCTTTCTCGAGGGCTTGAAGGTCCTATTGGTCTGGAAATACCGTAGGCGACAATTTGTTCTGTAGGTTGATTGTAAAAGTTGCATTATTAAAAAGACGTATTTATGGGTAATAAAAATGTCAATTATAATTATCTTAAAAGTGTTAAGAATTAATAACTAACTATTACTATAAAGTACCATACTACATACGTAAAAGTACATACATATTTAAACACAATGCTGAATGCATGCTGTTTAAAATAATATTGCTTACTTTATATCAAATATTACGACCCATTCAAATAAATGAACTTAAGTTTTACCCAACAAAACTGTGGTTAAAACTCAGCTTTGTATAAAGCCAATATTGTGTCAATTACGGAAAGCAAACAGTATTAATAAAATAGTTTGCGAAAGTAATTTTATGAGAAAAATCATGTAGCGAGTGGCAGGGTCGCAGCGAGCTTACCGACCGCAATAACATAACCGTTTGGACAAATTGTGACTCGCTTGGGCCAGGATTAGCGGCTTTATGGAACAATTCGCGTATAGAATACCATCTCCTGCTTCCTGATAATTGATATCAATGCGCAACGTCCAGCTGAGAAAGGAATTAAGAGCTCATTTATCTGTGTTTATTTTTATTACATCGCCGCTTGACTTCACGGCGCTAATTGAAGAAAGAATTGGACGGATTGCGTAGATGACTAATCAAATAAAAAGATACGAACTTTGTTTTATTTTAATGCAAATTACAGTTTTTACATAAGAGATCAATGTGACTACCGTTTTACCTGGAGTTGAAGTAATTGAAACATTATTTTCTTTTCTGAGAATTCCATTATTAAAAGTCCTTTATCGCAGGAATGCAATTTCCATTATTCTTGTACTTTTCAATAATATATTAGACTAGCTGTTGCCCGCGGCTCCGCCCGCCTGTACGTCGGTTATCGGTGCAAATAGTAGCCTATGTGTTATTCTGATGTATAAGCTATATTACTGAAAAGTTTCATCCAAATCCGTGTAGTAGTTTTTGCGTGAAATAGTAACAAACATCCATCCATACTTACAAACTTTCGCGTTTATAATATTAGTAGGATGGTATGTTCTGGCTAGATGCTCGTTTAAACGATATTTATGTTTTATTGGATATCTGGGATCTTAAATTTGAAATTCTAGTAACATACTGCTAAAACTTTTAGTTTTATTGATGTTCTTTTAACAAGATAATGACCTATACTTGACTCAGCTATTTGATGTCCATGGCCTTATTTTAATAAGATTTCACAAGAGAGAGAAAAGAAGAGAGGCACTTTGCCAATATTTGAAGCATAGCTTTCAGAATTATATGGCTTGCTACATAAAGTAGAACCTTCTAAGAACATAAAACACCATAATAATACAAACACAATAAAAGAAAAGAAACCAAAACAACTTTTGCAATCAAAACCAGATCCCTATTTCGTTAGTCTCTTTGCTTTCTATCTGAATTTAAACAATCACCCAGAACAGATTATGAAGTTTATCTGTGAAAAAATCATTCAGAATCCAGTTTGTCTTGTAATTAACACGTGTACTTTTTAAATCACTATAATATGCAATTCTAGTTATTTTTCGGTATTTTCCTTAATATCCCTAAGAAGTAACCCTACCGTCCACATGCCAGGTTTGTTCCCATCAGCCATTAGAAAACGATTTCACAGAATCGTTTAACAGTCGTTGGACATGGTATGCGAAGTATGTCAACTGTTCAATTGCAAGGGAGATATAGCTAGCTGGTTCGATTTCCCCGTAGGAAAAATATCTGTATCAAGAAGATAACACTTTTTTGTATCGGTGATAATTTAGTGCGGGATCTTCTTTTTTGTCATTATCTTGTAGCATCTAGCTACATTATGAAATATTATTCTACATCACAACAAGAATAATATTTCATTACAACAGCCGTTAGCTGCGCGCACTCACCGGTCGACGCGATGCTGTTACTACGCGCCACCTCGCCGCGCCAGTCAGCCGCACGCTCTCATAGCGAATCCACGTTGCTTGGCTACAAACATTTGCTCTGTGCTTACGCTTAATATCCAAGTGCTTATTGTTACTTTAGTGATCGTATTTTCTGTTCTGCTTCTTGAAACTGTACTTACCTTCTTGCCTTTTGTTTCGCGCCTTGTGTAATCCCTTCTGTGAATTAAATAAGTGTTAGTTAAATCTGTGTATGTTATTATAAACTATAAACTCACCTATACGCAGATGGACGAAGTGTAGATGGTGTATGTAGGACTATACACAATACCTTACTACCATTAGCCACAATCTCGTTGGTTAACGTTGGTTGGTAAATGAATATAGATCAAGAGGTCTCAGGTTCGATTCCCGGGTCATTCCAAAAGTGTTATTATGTTTTTCTTACAAGTAATTTGTAATAACAGCCTGGAGAATGGAAATCCGGCGGTTTTTCATACGCGTGCCTCGGAGAGCGCGTTAAGCCGTTGAACCCAGTCGTCATGAACATCTATGCCAATCTTAATTAGGAAGTCAGTTACCTCAAATATCCTGACAATTTCAACCTTCGTATACGTTTCGCCCTTAGGGTTGCGGAGGTCTGTATGTTCAGGTAAAATCGGTTGTACTAGTAGTAGATCCCAAATGCTCTTAGGAATAATAAAAGCTAGGAAGATGATGAAGATCAGGATCTTCTATTTTCAGCTTACCGTGCTCTCCGAGAGATCTTAATGTTTTATTAATGGTCACCTGACTGTCGATCGGTTGACATGTCTAGAATTGCTTAATCTTGCAATGTGCTAATCTACTTGGTTACTTCAAAAATGAGCTCCATCCTTGAAATATAATCTAATAAATGAAATAATTAAAAAAAAATGCTACAAATATATTCTAAAGCATGTACAAATTAAATTATTAAAGATTTTAAACCTCGCAACACAAACTACTTTTTTATAAGTGATCTTCGTGTATCGGTGTCTTAAATAAACTTTTTGTGTTTGTAATCAGCTAATTTCATTTAAATCTCGAATCAGATAAGCTGATACCTACATCCAAACAGCGAGCGTAAATTAGTTTTTCTTACACAAGCCATTCTGAATAGTAAACAAAATGAATGGCCCGCCCTAAGCAAAGTTTAATCCGTTTTTATTACGAAGAAAAGAAGTAATTACTCTGCCCTTAACGCAATAGAGGGTTGGAGCCCGAGGTAAAAATTTCCATAGATTTATCATAAGCAAATTAAGTTTATAATTAAAAACAGGAGTTTTGTATAGAAGTAATTTGAATATGTAAATAATATTTAGCATGTTGCTTATTACAAACATCTGACGCTTCGTCTTTCTTAGACAATGGTGTCCAAGACTGCGGAAATTAATTATTTCTTCTTTTTTATTAATTTATTCAACTTTTATTCGACGTTACAGTAAAAATTAAATAAATGTTATCTCAATGACTCGCCATCGTGTGGATTACCATGCTATATTGTTGCATCGTCTACATTCGCAATGAGTATGGTGACCACCACTTCTGTATTCTGCTTATGCTTTCCATACCTACATAAAAAAAATACACCCAAAAAGTCTCTAGAATGCATTCGACGTGGAAGATGAAAGATCTAAGTCTACTTGATCCTGAGTCCAGAAGTTTCAGAAGTGAGAAAGGATTCCAAGTCAGATAAATACTTATCGAGTAAAAATCATTGGTTTTGGAACTTTCACGATTACATTAACGTAAATAATACGTTACCTCTTTAAAAAATTACCCCAGTTAAAACCATTGTGTTCATTCACTCAATTTTCATCTTAATGTAATCGTATTTTACAGAATGGGAAGATCTGAAGGGTAGTAACTAATTTTAAACACAGGATTACAAAAATATAAACCAAAAAAGACATTACAAATGCAACAACGCAAATCGAACAAATATTCAGTAATTATTTAATACTTAAAATATTTTTCTGGATAATTTTTATCATTTTTTACAGAAATAAAAATATGTAAAAAAGGTTTTTATTGAAACGGTTTTATCTAAAATAATGTACTAAAAGGTAGTTTACAAATTTTAATTTGTAAACCGCCATTTTTAGCGGCGGCCATCTTGGATTTACAATTAAACATAATAATTTATTTAATTGTATTGTCACCAGATCTTAAGGTGTGTACAAAATTTTCAGATCAATCTGTCAACAGAAAGGGGGTCAAATTTCAATTACAAGATTTGACCCAAACAAACAAATAATAAACAACCAGGGCAAGCTTAATAAATATATAAAACCGTTTAAATAAAAAAATAAAAAAAACAACAACTGCAACAATCTTCGAGATTTTTATCTTCTTTTCATTGACGTACTACATTACTAAGAGCCACCGTTCGGCAGACTTACGGTAAAATAGCAAAGTCCATAGTAACACGTTTTAACCTAAATTTAGAGTTTCATTGAAAACAGTTTTTTTTTTATTCTTACTTCATTTGTGCAAAAATACATGTAAAAGGTACGAGATTTTAAGGATCTACACTGTAACCTAACCTAAAACCAAGCAAAATCTTGTATGATTGAATAAAAATCATTCTCTGCCATACGAGCATAAAATATAGTCAAAGAAACATTGATATTTACATAAAAGTTAAATATTTTGAAGAATATACATATAAAGGAATGAGTAATACATTATGAGGCCTGGGGGAGGCACGAACCACCCCCTTTATCAACCTTCTCTTAGCGTTCTAATTATTCCATTAGCTGAGCAAATAATAATAAATCAACCGATAATTCTATTGATAAATATATATACTATGGAAGTTGAGGAATGTTATTTAAGTAATTAATATTAATCGAATGAAGTAAATAGTATAGCCTAACGTCTCAATTACCGCCCTCACTGGAACCGACTGGGATTCCAGGATAAGTAAGTCAGCTTTCGCTATCACAGATCTCTAGCTCACTAATCGCTTTATTGTTTGATCTTCTAGGAACAGCGGTCTTCGTCAACAGCCGTCAACCAACAGCCTTTACCAATCCATTGATGAACATAGACGCCTCCGTAGAAAGGAGATGGTGGCCTATTATACCACACTGGCCAGACGTGTTGGTATAATGTTTGTTCCAAGTTTTCCTTCTATTTGCAGTGAAGCGGTCCTGTGTATTTTGATCCCTTAGTCGCCTTTTACGACACTCGTGGTACGAATAGGGGTGGTGACACTCTGTGTTCTTAATTCATCGTCACCACACGGTCAAAACGGGTAGCGAATTGTAATTTCTTTACCATTGCATCCAATACGAATGTGATAATACCCGTGACAAAGTGATATCATTTTCATCACTACTGCTCGTGGAGTTGTCAGAAGCGTTCGGTTCTTCAGTTTAAATTCTAACTATGAAATAGGTGGTAATAGTCAGGTAACATTACACTATAGGCATAATCCTGATTTCATAGTCAACTTTTATGGGATGCAAAGAAATTCCATTGCGGTACCTCACATTCTAACAAGTGGTTACCAAAAATTTTAACGTATTTAGAAGTTCCCTGGGCCCATTGATCCACAGTCAACATTCTCATTCTGAGTGACGGTTTTATCACTTCATCAAGATACTAGTGAAATCAATTTAAAGCCCGTAAGGCCGAGCGGACTCACCTAAGAGTCCCTAAAACTCCCGAAGGCGGGCGTCCCTGCCGCCCGTCTCGTTCGCCCGTGCCCGTTTATAAACGGTTTTATTGCTTTCGGAGCAACCGAACATTATTAAACTTTTCCAATTTCGATTTATCACGTAGCTGTCGGAATTTAATACCGCCCTACCTTCGGCGGAGGCGATCGCCCGCCGCGTGATTACAATACACGTCGTTAATAATACGAGTTGAGTGCGGTGGCGATGCGGGCGCGACTCAACTGGCTCTGGAATGACGTGACGGGACCGCAGAACCGAACACCCTTCCAACAGCCCCGACGTCGACATATAGCACCCCTGGCGACCATATTCTACTTATAATTTCAAGTTCACGAAACTATTTCTATATTGAACATATCTTCAAAAGTGTGGATCGTATTTGTGTACAGATGTAAAATTTATGACGTTTAATAGTCTCTGGTTTTTTATTAATGTATTCTTGAAGAAATTGTTTACCAATGTAGATTCTTTTATAAGTGCACTTTTATTAGCGTTACAACTATGCGAAAAATGATACTATGTATATATTGAATATTGATATACATTATAAAGTCAAGCCTGAGTAAGTGAGAACTGGCTAAGCGACAAAACTCTATTAATGAGAGTATTTACCAGGTCCCGTCATTTTTCGCTCCTAAAACCTCTATAAGTGAGAAACATAAAACCTGTATAAGTGACAGTCATTTTTCACGTGTGAACCTCTTCAAGTGAGATAGATACTTGCCTATAAGCGACAGTTAATCGCGTTTGACTTTTACTATTTATGACTCATTCTTAAATTTCCAGGGAGTCTTATTTAATTCAAACTAAATGTGTTTCTGTTATTGTTTTCTAATAGTTTTAGGAACTTACATTGTATTCGAATGACCAAATATGCGTCTGTTATTGTTTTCTTATTCGTAGTCGTTTTGTAGTTCGAGTCACTCATTCCTTTCAAAAAGCCAAATGTGCGCACCGATATCTTTGTTAAGCTTATTACAGTCGGTTAATAAGCAGCAGAAAGTTACTGTACTTACTCATAATGTCGAAACGAATACTCAATGTGTTGTCTTTAAGTAATAAACTAAAAATTGTAAATGCTTTTGAATCTGTGAAATTACGAAATCAAATTCAGAGTGACTTTGGGTTAGCAGAATGCACCTACTATAAAATTATAAAATCAAAAGAATTAATTAAGTCTCAGTGCTCTGAGGGACACGGAAATATCAAGAGAACTTGAAAAACATACACAAAATTTAAAAACAGAAAATCAAGTAAATTTTAATAAATATGTACCCATATATACACGTATTTTTTTCTAATTACGTCATATTTGCCGTATTTTTATAGACCTCTATAAGTGAGACAGACCTTCTGTAACTCTGTAAGCTAGAAACTCGGGTTAGTGAGAAACCTCTATAGACAAGAGAAAAAGAGATCGCGGTCCCTTGAGTTCTCACTTACTCAGGTTTGACTGTATTTAGCAAACTATGGCGCATTTGTTTTATACACGTTGTGCCCCTCCAGCTGTTATAAAGAGCAACAGACAGTGTCGTAGCTTCGGCAGAATATTGAGCGGACAGAAGAAGACTTACCACTATCTGTAAATGTTAACCAGTCTATGAATTAAATTTTCATCTACTTCTGATTTGCAAACTTATATAAAACTCTGACAGTGTAGGGCTACCAGTTAATCCATCAGTCTGGACAAGTATAATTCGTTTTGATGAGTGCAATAATTTGGGCTTGGTAACGATGCGATGGTTCGATGAAACCAGGAAGCGTTATGTGAAACTCTTTTTATTTTTTAATTCGGTATGCCATTAATGCCTTTTTATTCCCGATCATTAAATTTTGCGTCTTATGAGTAAAAACATATGGTTTTTAACAGAAACACCACATTTTGGCCCCTAAGTCCACGTAGAGCCGGAGATCCAAAAGGATTTTTAATCATATCATCAAAAACGTAGTATAATATGATGTTGCTAATAATAAAATTCTTTTGTGAAAGATTATAAGACGTCTAAAATGAAAATGATAAACGAAACATTTCGGTAGATAATTTAATAACCAAAGTATATCCGCTTTGCATATCAGCAAATATCAACAAAATAAAGTCTAATACGGGTGGGGGTTAAAATTATGAAGCTAAAACTGTTGGTTATTGAAAACGTGACGTACATATTTATATGGGTTAGAATCTTAGTATGAGATTTTATAGGCCGATATACGAAATAGATGGAATATAAAACGATATTAGCTATAAATTGAAACAATTTATTAAAAATCTGACAGTTTTAGGGTCCCGTGCCAAAGGCAAAAAAAAAACTATCCGTCCGTATGTCCCAGCCACTTTATTCCGAAACTATAAGAACTACACTGTTGAAACTTGGTAAATAGATGTATTCTGTGAACCGCATTAAGATTTTCACACAAAAATAGAAAAAGAAACAATCAATTTTGGGGGTCCCCATACATAGAACTGAAACTCAAATTTTTTTTTTTCATCAAACCCATACGTGTGGGGTACCTACCCTACCCATACGTCTTTGGATAGGTCTTCAAAAATGATATTGAGGTTTCTAATATTTTTTTTTCTGCGTTAATAGTTTGCGCGAGAGACACTTACAAAGTGGTAAAATGTGTGTGCCCCCCCCCCCTCTGTAACTTCTAAAATAAGAGAATGATAAAACTAAAAAAAATATATGATGTACATTACCATGTAAACTTCCACCGAAAATTGGTTTTAACGAAATCGTGTAAATCGTGAACTGCAATTTACCTTTCATTCAATCAACACAAATGTAAAAATATAAAATAAAAATTATATTATGTTACTTGCTGCTGCGGAACGCTTCATGGGCGAGTCCGACTCGCTCTTGGCCGCTTTTGTACATTTTTTGTGTCTTGGGACTTGGTTATAGGAGATAATTATATTCTTTCGTTTAAATATTCTTGTTTCATGATATATATATACCTGATAGGTATCTTGGAATGGATTGTTGACGAAGTTCCCAGTTCATTTTGGACAAGAGTGTGACCAGGAGATGTTCTAATTCCTTGTTCATATCAGTGCCCGTAAGTATCACCATTATCATCAGTCATCGTATTGCCGTCCACTGCTAAACGAAGCCCTCCCACAAGAAGTGTTTGTGTACAACCTCTGATTTCCTGACCTGAAACTGTTGTGTACAAACAAAAGTGTTCCAGATTTCCTAAAGAAAGCTGAAGTTAACTATCCTAGTTAGGAAAAGTTGAAAGTGATCTCTGGTTGTGACTGGTGGTGCAGTAGTATGATTTATAACTTATGTCAAATTTTTACCTACAAATATGAAATAATGCAACATTCGTAGACGATTTTGAATCGTCACTAATATTAATTAATTCAACTACAAATAAGATAAGTAAGACATGCAATCGTTTCAGAATGATTATCTATTTTCCGAGAGAGATTTCCTACAAACCTTGTTTTAATCTTGAAATAAGTTGTTTATCTTTCAAGAGATGCTTAATATGATAATAACAATGAAAAAGGATGTATGTGGTGAGTAGCGGCGATCGCGGAGGCCGATCGGCACGGTGCAATCTACTCACATTCATAGCGCCAATCAAGCACCGACCCACTGCCATCCGCGCCCCTTCTCTACACCCCAGCCTGGAGTGTATTCTGGACAGGATAATAAAATAAAAACATGTTAATTTAAACTTTAAAAACTTTTAAGATTATTCACTACATAATCACAAGAAAGCAAAGGTTTGCGATAAATGAAATCAAATCAGATGGTAGCTACCGGTTCATAATGTAGTAGAAATAACGGCGTAGGACTACGCATAGTGGAAAACTTCCCAATTTGCCTTTAGAACTGAATAAGCTTGTGATGTGATTAGTTGTGATGGTGATGGAGTTCTTACTAATTTGCTGTTACTGAGGCAGCTTTCTGAGAGGGATTATTTTAATTTTAATTCAATACAGTCATGGAACCCGGACTAATTATAATTCTATAGATAAGTGTAGATAACGAGGGTTTTTCTAATAAATAAACAATACTAATTAACTCACGCAAATTTGCCTGCGTCTTTTCAATCACGTTCGGCTACTATTGCCCTAAGCGCGATGTTAACTATCCTATCTTAGGCACTTCAGCAAAACTTTAAAAAATGGTAAAAATTGGTTAGATAGTTTCGGAGTTCATCGTGAGCAACAACGTGATACGGGAATTATATAATAGGTCTTTACCTATGAAATTGTCGTTTTGTATGCAATAAGTGAAAGTGCTTATTTTTTCAAACTTTTTTATTTCTGTTATCCGAAGTAATCACCCATGCAATCTGAACTGACAACATCATTTGGTACAGTTCGCAACAGAATTTGTAACCCCTGAACTTGTCAGGTGGAAACTCACCGGTTAGACCCAGTCAGTCAGCATGTAACCCAGGGCGCCGTAAGAATTTTGATAAATTTAAATTGAGAGTGCCTGTACCTGGATTCCACGGGAGGCTTCAGGAAAACAACTTAAGACACATACAAACTTTTATTCTGATATAGTGATTCCTTATATATTACAATTGTAAAATTAAATTATTAATAAAGATACAAGGTAGTTTGTAATAAAAAATATACAGTCTTTTTTTTAAATAATAGGCCTGTAGTCTGGACAGCACAAGATAGCCACCCTCAGGATCACCTTGCTGACTCGAGGTAGTCAGCCGAAGTCTCTCTCCAGCTCAAGGTAGCTTGAGGAGACGTCCACCAGTGATCCACTTGTAGGTGCTAAGTAAAAGTATTAATTAATTAAGTTTAATGTTACGTGAACTTCCCTCAAGGTAGGACAGAAATCTTGAGGAGTGAGCTGTGAGCTGCCAACAGTCAATCCTCCTCAGCAACAAACCACGAACCACAAGAACGGGTACAATGTAGGTAGACTTTCAGCTGTAATCTATCGACCCTATAAACAAAATTAAATAACCTGAGGACATATTCTACATACATAAAGATAATAAGGAAAACCATTTTGAGGTTAACTTACCACAGACAGTGGGACTTGATCACTCACACAAACACTACCATCAGAGATATAAATATTCACAATAACTAAAGCTTCCTCAGAGTTCAAAAGAGAAGATTAAGAATGAAGAATCATCTGCGACACATCTATTTTTATAGACTCAATATCGAACCCTCTCGATGAAACCCCTTCCCCATTACTTGACGTGCGAACAAGACGTACAACTTCTATACTGCTTGTTTATTTGCGATCAATTTCAGCGCCTCCTTCAGGGTCCAATTGTGTTAACGAACCATCCAGGAATCTATTGTAAAATACACACGAAACTTAATTTAAATCAGTCTAGTCATTTAAGAAGAGTTATACATATTAAAATAGATATGAATAAATAATCAGTGTTAAGATCGGTCAATCCTCTTTAATTTAGTGGTATTGCACACTATTAATCAATTTTAATTTCACTACATAATTTGTCATATCAATTGTAATTTATTTTCAACATTGAATAGAAACCAGTCTTACCTGATACTTATTGCACGATCAAATGATTCTTAATAGAATGTAATTGAAGCTCAGTAAGCAGTAGCAATTAAGGTAGGTATTTTGATTTGAAAGCTAACAAGCGAAGTTGGAGGCATCTCGTTAGAACCGACCCGTATTAATGAGACAGTCTCACTTATTAAAACTCTTTAGAGTTATTCTACCTAGTTAATTGTTTAGAAGTATAATTTTAAATCATTGAAGATATCAGAATTTAAGCTGTACTATGTTACTGTATATACTTCAAGTGTAAAATAATTATCATTTGTGTAGTATTTCTTTATACTCATAAAGTTTTAATAATCTATATATATAAAAGAGTAAGGTGACTGACTGACTGACTGACAGACTGACTGACATACCCAGAGATCAACGCACAGCCCAAACCGCTGAAGCTAGAATCCTGAAATTTTGCATGTAGGTTCTTTACATAACGTAAATGAGCACTAAGAAAGGATTTTTTGAAATTCCACCCCTAAGGGGGTGAAATAGGGGTTGAAAGTTTGTATGGAAGTTCGTCATTTTTTAAGTAAGAAACATGAAACTTTACTTTTAGGCTACTGATTAAAAAAGAGTAGATACGTATTTAAGCGTTTCTGGATATTCTACCCTTAAGGGGGTGAAATAGGGGTTGAAAGTTTATATGGAAGTCCGTAATTTTTTAAATAAGAAATATGAAACCTTATTTTTGGGGTACTGATTTTAAATGAATAGATACGTATTGAAGCGTTTCTGGATATTCTGCCCCTAAGGGGGTGAAATAGGGGTTGAAAGTTTGTATGGAAGTTCATAATTTTTTAAGTAAGAAACATGAAACTTTACTTTTGGGCTACTGATTACAAAAGAATAGATACGTATTTAAGCGTTTCTGGATATTCTACCCCTAAGAGGTTAAAAAGGGGTTGTTATTTCGTATATAGGTCAGTCTGGAAGTCCGTCATTTTTGAAGTTAGAAACAAGAAACTTTATTTTTTGGTTGCTGATTAAAAATGAATTGATACGTGTTTCAGCGTTTCTGGATATTCTACCCTTAAGGGGGTGAAATAGGGGTTGAAAGTTTGTATGGAAGTCCGTAATTTTTTAAATAAGAAATATGAAACTTTATTTTTGGGGTACTGATTTAAAATGAATAGATACGTATTGAAGCGTTTCTGGATATTCTACCCTTAAGGGGGTGAAATAGGGGTTGAAAGTTTGTATGGAAGTTCATAATTTTTTAAGTAAGAAACATGAAACTTTACTTTTAGGCTACTGATTAAACAAGAGTAGATACGTATTTAAGCGTTTCTGGATATTCTACCCCTAAGGGGGTGAAATAGGGGTTGAAAGTTTGTATGGAAGTTCGTCATTTTTTAAGTAAGAAACATGAAACTTTATTTTTGGGGTACTGATTTCAAATGTATAGATACGTATTTAAGCGTTTCTGGTAATTCTAACCTTAAGGGGGTGAAATAGGGGTTGAAAGTTTGTATTTAAGTCTGTAATTTTTTACATAAGAAATATGAAACTTTATTTTTTGGCTACTAAATAAAAATGATTAGATACGTATTTAGGAGTTTTTGGATATAATGCCCCTAAGGGGTGAAATAGGGGTTGAAAGTTTGTAAGAAAATCTGTCATTTTTTAAGTGAGAAACATGAAAATTTAGTTTTGGGCTACTGATTAAAAATGAGTAGATACGTTTTGAAGCGTTTCTGGATATTCTACCCCTAAGGGGTGAAATAGGGGTTGAAAGTTTGTAAGGAAATCCGTCATTTTTTAAGTGAGAAACATGAAAATTTGTGTTTTGGCTGATTAAAAATGAGTAGATACATATTTAAGCGTTTCTGGATATTCCACCCCTGAGAGGGTGAAATAGGGGTTGAAATTTTGTATATAGGTTATTCTGGAAGTCCGTCATTCTTGAAGTTAGAAACATGCAATTTTATTTATGGCTACTGATTAAAAATGGACTGGAACCGGTTGTGGTTCACGGTGCCGTTCTCCAAGTTGTTCAAAAATATGTGTGGTACCTCGGGCAGTCTTTGAAGTTAAAGAACGTCCACAGGCCAGGTGGAATAATGATCTGCCCAAGACGGCTGGCAGGAGCTGGATGAGAGAAGCTGAGGATCGAACCAAGTGGCGTGCAATTGGAGATGCCTATGTCCGGCTGTGGACTGCGATGATGATGATGAGATACGTATTTAAGCGTTTCTGGATATTCTATCCCTAGGCTAGACTGGAAGTCCGTCATTTTTTAAATTAGTAGCATGAAACTTTGTCTTCAGGCTTTTGATTACAAATAAATGAATACTTATATCAGCATTTATGGGAATTCTATTCCTAAAGGGGTTAAAATAAGGGTCGAAAGTGTGTATGAAAGTCAATTTTAATGGACTATTGATTATAAATAAATACGTTTAAAAACATGAACACAGTATTCATAGATACTTACACAGTTTTAATTAAATACATTTAATCAACTTCCACGCGAGCAAAGCCGCGGGAAACAACTAGTTAAATAAAAATAATAAGAATGTCTTAACTATCAAAAACACATAATCCGTCTCCCTAATCTTCTAGTCGACTTATGTAGACGATGCCATAGCAGTTCTGAAACCATCCAACACATCACTGGCGCTTGTAAATCTACTGTACAAACTGATTACAAACACTGACATGACCAAGTTGTCGCCAATATCCACCAAAATCTGGCTCACAAATATTCATTCTTTCCCAATAAAATTGCTTATTATAAATATAAACCCAGTACAGTTCTTGAAAATAATGCATTTAAAATATATTGAGATAGGACAATAATTACCGAAAAAAACCATACATTACAATAGACCTGACATAACAATCCTAGATAAAGTTAACAAGACAGTTTTTATTGTAGACATAGCAGTATGTAACACACACAATCTTCTTACGACGCACACAGAAAAAGTTTCAAAATATATAGACTTAGCTACTGAAATCAAAAGACAATGGCAGGTAGATAGAAGTAAAATTGTACCCATTATCATATGCATAACTGGTGTGGTTCCGAAGACTCTTCAAAATAGCCTCAATACACTGCAAATGCCTAAATCCACCCTAATAATGATTCAAAAAGCAGTTCTTCTAAATACATGCCGTCTCACACGAAAATTTCTCGCATCCTCGTCATCCTAATCTAACACCATTTCACCCTGGCACACTTGGACAAGGCTCGTGTGTTAGATTTAGCTTCCCCTTTAAAATAAAAGGGAGACCAGAAAAGGTATAAAAACATATTAATAAAGACCTCACAATAGAACTCAAAACCCAATGGAAAGTTAACACAGTACACATAGTTTCAATAGTTTTATCATCAACAGGCATAGTACCAAAAACTCTCACTCAAAATCTTGAATTACTTCACATGCCTTCACACTCTATTTATCTTTTTCAAAAAGCCACCATACTCAATACCTGCCGCATTACCCGTAAATTTCTAACATCTTCCTCTATATCATCTACCTACTCAATTTAACGTATCATGCTTGATTTTGGCCCACATGACTCGTAAATTACCCCTTTAACAAGGGAGAAAAATTCAAAATCTAAATAATAATAATAAATATTTCGGACATTTAACACACAATGCCATCTAGTCCCAAGCTAAACAGATCTTGTGTTATGGGTACTAGACAACTGATATAAATACACATATACTTTTTTTTTGTAAATATATACATATTGTATTTAGAAAACACCCAAACTCCGAAACAAATATTTGCAGATCATACAAACATTTGGTCCGACCCGGGAATCGAACCCGAGACCTCAATGTTCAGCAGTCGCATACGCTTACCACTGCGCCACAGAGGCAGTCTCGTCAGTCTTCAGAGTCAGTCGGCAGGCAAATCATGATATTTAGCATATTCAATTTACAAATTTAATAAACTACTAACTTTATCATAGAAAATAAGTAAGACCTGTAAATCAAATATGTTCAAAGTAATAAAAATAAAATTTATTGATACAACCAACAACAGTTCCTAAATACGCCCCTGTACCCAGAGCTCACGTACGACCGCTCGTAAGTTCAATGGAGGTGTTGATTAAAAATATTTCCCATGTGCGGGCGGATAAAGCCCAATTGGGCCGGCAATCAACCGCCCGCGCCCCGTTCGTGCCCCGTCCGCCGCTAATCATGCGCGCTACTTGTCCCGCTTATTGCACACAAGCTTTTCTCTCTAAGTTCTCTTTATACACAGGTGCTGGGGAGACAAAGGAATTGGATATTGGTTCACTCCGAATTGTTTCATGCACAGTTCTTGCAATTTACTAACGTGTATCGAGATGCCGTATACATATAAATATTACGGTGCGTATTTTTTAATTTGTTTTATCTGTTAGAATTGTAATTAACATATGATACCAGTAGATAATATGTCACACACTAGTTTAAAAAAAGGCTTTATAGGATAGGTAGTCTTTTTTTGCAAGAAATGACGTTGATTTGTAGCTCCGTTATTGCCTGGTATTTTGTTTTGTTTGTGCACTAGCCCTAACAAATGTTGACATGTCGCTTGATTCACCCCTTATTATAACACACTAGGAGTTGGTTTTGAACACGAAAATGGCTGAGTACATAGTTTATTATGCCTGGAATCGATCTGCATTCAAAACTCGTTTTTTAAATTTTGTCGCTTAATTCGTTCTTACATAACGCAGTCCAATTACTTTCGAATTTTTATTAATAATAGTATGGATGGGTATATAGAGAGGATGGGGATATCGCAAGAAGCCGTTGGATAAGGAGAGGCCGCTTTTTGTGGAGAGCCTTGAGGGAGGCTCATGTTCAGCAGTGGACGATTTTTAGGCTAAGATAATAATAATAATACATATTTCGGACATCTAACACAATGCCATCTATTCCCAAGCTAAGCAGAGCTTGTGTTATGGGTACTAGACAATTGATATAAATTCTTTTTTTTTGTAAATACATTCATATTATACATAGAAAACACCCACACTCCGAAACAAATATTTGCAGATCATACAAACATTTGGTCCCACCCGGGTATCGAACCCGAGACGTCAAGCACAGCAGTCGCGTACGCTACTACTGCGCCACCGAGGCAGTTGAGATGAGATGATGACGATTCTGCAATATGTGAAAGGGACGAAAGAATATAACAAGAAATATGAAAATAACAATTCGGATGTTTTTTTAAAAATAATATGTACATGTAATGATTATTATACTAATCAAAAAATGAGGCAAGATTATATTATATCATAACTGCTTCCTTTAAGAATCCAGTGCAATAATCTCATAAAGGAATTCATTCGTTAGGTCACTCGTGATTATTAGTTAGGTATTTGTTTTCAGGTTACGGGCCTCCCGAGTTAAGGGCGTCAGATGCTGACCGTCACTGGAGAGGACCCGCTCCTTCTGCATCCCCAAAGAGTATGAGATCTAAAGGCATTTTCCATTACAGTACCAAAAAAGGTACTGGTTTGCGAAACTACATTTAATCAACTAAGTGAAGAAGTAAAGTAAGTAAGCAAGAAGTAAGAAGGGGTAAGGGTCAAAGAGTAAAATTTCAGCGAACTCGCACAGGAAGGGTTCCGTGCCATTATCTATATATTCCAAGCGTCTACCTGTTGCCGTATCAATATCGACCAAAAACGAGCAAAAATATCACGTTTGTTGTATGGGAGACCCCTTAAATATTAATTTTATTCTGTTTCTTAGTATTTGTTGTTGCGGCAACAGAAATACATCATCTCTAAAAATTTCAACTGTCTTACTATAACGTTCATGAGATACAGCCTGGTGACAGACGGACAGCGAAGTCTTAGTCCGTTGTACCCTTTGGGTACGTAACTCTAAATAAATAAAAAAAAACCGACTTCCAAAAACATCCAACGAAAACTCTCTGTCAAAAAACACTTAAAAGCGTAAAATAAACTGGTTCTTCATAAATTGCCTATACCTAATTCTTTATTCATTTAAATAGTAGTATTATAATGGGTGCTAGGTACCTAAAATCGGTGCTAAGCCAAAAAGAATACAAACGAACAATTACAAAAGTCTAAGCGATAGTCACTTGGCACCGACTTCAAACAGATTTTAGGTACCTAGCACCCATTATAATACTACTATTTAAATGAATAAAGAATTAGGTATAGGCAATTTATGAAGAACCAGTTTATTTTACGCTTTTAAGTGTTTTTTGACAGAGAGTTTTCGTTGGATGTTTTTGGAAGTCGGTTTTTTTTTTTTATAAAAAGTTTTTATTTTACAGTTTTTTGTGCAAACAATCGTAGGTAAGTAGTAAGTTGAATTATTTCATTAAATTTCATCATCAAGAATACAAATTAAGGTACGTGTAATATTAAAATCATCCTCTAATCCCTAACTGTTGAAGAGTTTAATCTTCTATCATCAGCTCACCTAAATAGCTTGAAAGTATACGACTGAAGGTCTTCAGATACGTATGAAATTGAAAGAATTATTCTCCAACTCCAAACCGTTGAGGAGTTGTACCTTCCACCTTCCATCATCAGCTTACCTAAATAATTTGTAAGAATACGACTAAAGGTAACTTATATACATATGATATTTAAAGATTTATCCTCCAACTCCTAACCGTTAAGCAGTGGTACCTTACATCATCAGCTCATCATCATAAAATAATGACTACCAGACGCAAATACCGGTGTAACTTCAGAAAATATACGAAAAACATAGTATGTGCGTATAAAAAATGAGGGTTTCCCTCGATTTCCCTGGGATCCCATCATCAGATCCTGATATACTGGCAATGGGACCACCACGGAAGCATACCCTGTTGAATACAAAAAAAATATTCAAAATCGGTCCACAACTGACGGAGTAATCAGGTAACATACATAAAAAAAAAAAAAAAACAATACATACAGTGAAACATAGAACCTCCTCCTTTTTGGAAGTCGGTTAAAAAGATAAAGTTTGCAATGTTTGTTGTATTCAGGAACGCTCGTATACGAGCATAGCTAACACAATAAACTAGGACGTTCAAACAAATCAATATTAGATCTCGAAATACATCAAAACAAAAATGCAACTAATGAATGACTGTGTTCAAAGCAACCGAATGTTTGCCATCGCCAGAAACGTTCGGCATGAACAAAGCGCGACTCGCAAAAACAACCATTTTCCATTCTTGGAGTACATTTAATTGGTGAGATATCTTGAATGCGTCTCTTTGCCATCCTATACAAATAGTATTATTTATATCTTATTTGATGTATTAGCTACGAAGGTATTATTAAAATACCTGAAGTTCGATTATCACATTAATGACATATGCCAAAAGTGCTTATTTTACAAAATTTTGTTGTTGATGCAACATTCCCCATTACAGAAATAATTTAGTTTTTATATTTCTTTTCAATATTTATAGTTGCCTGTATGATTACTGTCTTGTGTTCTAAAGGTATTATGAAACACGATGTTTAATTTAAGCCGTATAGCAATCTAATGGTACATCACTAAGATATATGATTTTCTTTACTACAATTAAAGTCTAATCAAAATGTAAAAAAAAAACAGAAAATAAAAAATAAATATCAGAGAAAAAGTACAAGTTAAGAAAAACACAGTGTAAAGATGAAAAATAAAAGAAAATAAACAATGCTAGGCTATTCTTGATGTTAAAAAAACTACTCCAAGGCAAAATTATAATAAATGAACCAAGGAAACAAATAAAATAACTTAGTACTCAATATAATTAAACGAAACTTTTTGACTTAAATTTTAAACATGAAAACAAGCCGGGAGACGCGAGTAATCTAGAGCTGTAGTCTCGATACCTTATCGAGACTAGCTAACTACCAACAATCATTTCTTACAAGAATAATGACAGCAACATCAACGTCTAAGCAGGATGCCTTTTATTTCTTTTTCTCATTGATCACATGAAATTCATCAGAGAGCACACGTTTGCGTTCGTCGCTTGCGCACGAATGTCGCGCGCGGTACGGATTCCAAGCTTTTTGCGCACCGTACTGTCTAACAAGATTGAAATAACTGCTCGCCTTTGAACAGGGGATTTGATTACTTCGAGGAACGTAACAAGAGTAAGAATAAAAGATGAATTGCGTTAATTGCAATTTATTTTTATTTAAATTATTTTTGTCTGTACTTGCATGTAAGTTGTGTTGTGTTTTTATGTCTGAATAATTGTTTCTCTTCCCATTTACTGCTTTAATGCGCACTTTGCCAGTATTTTGGATATTATCATTTCAGCTGTGTATTTTGAAATTGTGAAATAATTAGTAACAAATAAAACTAAGCAAACTTCGGACTAGGATTCAAACAAAGGCTATGTTTCAAGAGCCTCTCCCTTTCTCACCTCTTTAGGCCTGATCTGGGCATAGTCTGTGGATTGTCTTTCCTAGAAAGCATAAAATTAAAAACAGAAACTGTTTCTGTTTCAAACATAATTATGTAACTCTCACGCCACGTGCGGAAACGGACTCAGTGTCAGTTTCCTAAGGTACACAGCGTCTATGCTTGTTTAAGGCATTTGTTTATTCTCTTAATATATTGGACACACGTTATAGAAAGTTCCCTAAACTTTTAGATCCAATCCGACTCCATACATTCGTAACTTAAGTGCTGACAGCCGTTATTCAAGGCATACCTGTTGTAGAGCACAGTTGTCGCTGCCCTATGTGATTAGGAACCGTTTATTTTATTGAAGCACCCACTTATTGTTGATGCCGACCGTTTTTGCCCCTCCATTCCCATCTTGAGTGCGTCCGCGCAGGCGTGCTACGTTTTATCGCCACATTCAGTGCACTAACGTCTGCTTTAATTAGGAGCTCTTGCATTTTGCATGTACCTTGTTTTTGCTAAGATCACATAAAAATGTTAAAAATGGTATCTCCAGCCTTGAACACGTTTGGGAAAATAATTTCTCTGGATGGTCTTCAGAGAGAGCAACGATAAGGTGTTATAGTAAATAGTAAATTAAATAATTATGAAAACACGTAGGACTGAAATATCGGGGGTAAACGAGCATATAAAGAACAATTTAACCTTAATATGAACTCACTACCACCGCCCGTGGACTCCTGAACTACTACTGTAGAGTCACAGGTGTGTTGTTAATAGGCTTTATAGGTGAGAGTACATCTATTCCTAATAGGTGAAAATACTGCAGAGGAAAATCTGTATCACATACTAGTTGGCCGTCTTCTTTCTATCACAGAATTAGCATTGCAACTTTCTTTCTTTTGTGAACGCTACCAGTAGGCGATGATGCGTAGGAACTTTTTGAGGCTAAGGAACTATTTACAATATTTACATACAGTAAATATTGTAAATATTTTCATTGGTGGTTGTATTTCTAGAATTTAATTGAATTTTAAAGAAGGTTAAAATGAATTAATGTTATAATAAACATGCCTTAATAAATATCTGATAATAGGTATAAGAAAAAAAGAGAGCCTTACATAGAGTGCTTCCATGCCTTTCATGTAATGTAACGTCTCTCATTGCAATGTCATTAAATGGGATATATTTATGTACATCTTATTGAGGCAGCATTCTGAGCTTATAAGAGGCTTCCAAAAGGCTCTCGTAAGAGTGCCAACGGCAATGGTTCGCACTCTTTCGAGTACTAATAACCGTTGCAATATTGCACTGGTCAGCGTATTAATTGAATTGCTCTCCCGTTGCTGAAACACAAATGTCTTTATGTTAATTACGACCTTTGTGCATTACAACTATGTATTATAGCATATACATAATATGCTAGATGGCAATTTTCATATCCATAATGAAAGGTTTGAGAATTTGATTAATTGTTATTATAATTGCACTAGTTGTTGCCCGCGGCACAGCTCCCGGGTTTGTCGGTTATCGCGGCAAATAGTAGCCTATTTCTTATCTTGATGTATAAGCTATATTACTGTAAAGTTTCATCCAAATCCATTCAGTAGTGTTTGCGCGAAAGAGTAACAAACATCCATCCATCCATACTTACAAACTTTCGCGTTTATAATATTAGTAGGATATACATACTAGCCGACCTCATCTGCGTCTCCCATTGCTCGTAGCGTGATGTTATAAAGCGTGAACAAATTTAGTTACCATAAAAAGGTTATAGTAAGCCAATCTCAAAAGATAAACATTAATTTGTTCTCGCGGACTCTTTTTTAGATAATTTAAAGAGGAACAAAGATTTTATGACTTTAACCATTTACACATTGCGCACAATGTTAGCTCTCAAAACATTCATATACAAAAAACTCATCAATGTCTTAAAAGGAATAATTTTTCCCCTTTTTGCAACATATTTTATTGATATTCCACCCCTTTTAGTCGTAGCATGGTGATATGTATAGCCTATAGCCTTCCTCAATAGCTAGGCTATCTAACAGTGAAAAATTTTCACATCGGATCAGTACTTCCCGAGATTAGTGCGTTCTACCAACACAACAAACAAACAACACATCAGCTTTATAATATTAGTATCTATAGATATATATATAAGATCGGATAATAATAGGAAAATTATTTCTCAATTTTCCTATTCTCTTGTTTAATAAGGCTTTTACGCTGCTCTGTCCAGGATGAATCAAAGGACGGAATAGAATATTTCATTTTCTTTCTTAATTGCTTCACGGATAGCGTGATTATTTAGTTACTGTACTGCACCTATCTGTAAGTATAGTTGAAATAATCAGTGTTTATATTAAACTTACATCAATATATGACACTATACTATCCTTAACTTATACTGACTGACGTTCTTGAAGAAATTTATCGCAACTAATGTATTGAAAGTATTAACTGCATTTTTGCATTCTTAATATCGCCCACCCAAGTTGACAATAAATTGAATATAAAAATCTTTAATACGGCTTGAACAAAATTGCGAGACAGGCTCACTAAAATAACGATAGTACATTAAATACATGTGAGTTCGGACGGTTCTAAAATGAGTTCAATCATACCATTAAAAATGCATATATAGCAAGGAAATTTATTTTTATGACTAATAAATTTTGGCATAAAATAAAAAGATATGGACGACATTTTGTCAGCTCGTTCTTATATTTTAACGATTTCACTTCTGGAATCATATAATACAAGTGATTTAATTAACAATAAAATGAAAATAATGTCATACTTTACAAAGGGGACTAAAAAGTAGAGCTATTTTGAATTATTCATTTTTTGATGTTGGTAATTTCATCACTGATGCTGATTCAGTTGTTGCGCCACTAAACTAAAATTTCTCTATTATGATCTTATATTCTTTTAATTTAGTGAAGCGATTTCCAAAATGCTATTTTGGTGTTTAATGACTTTGCTCTGCCTGATGGAAAGCATAAGCAGAATCTAAGAGTGAGTGTGTATTTAAGTAACAAATCTAGTTTTATTTGATTACTGACATTTAGACCGTCGGTCGCCGCGTCGTTTGACAGGATAAAACTTCCTCTAAGATATTTTTAGTTTAGGTTAGAAAGTTTTTGAACAAGATAATTAGCACCAATTTTTTTTTTATATGGGTTGTTGGTCAGCTAAAAGTGAAAAAAAAAAGAAAGACGTGTGGCACTCGGGGACTGCCACGATAAAGCTATTGCATAGTATTTTTTATCAACTTATGCAATTTCTTATTTACTCTATTTAGTTTTATTTACTTATTTTTTATTTATGCAGTAGTGTATGGCTACCATGAATGATTTTATACATTACTAGCGGACCCGACAGACGTTGTCCTGTCTACACGTCTTTAATTTGAAAATTTCAAAAATTAATTAAAAAAACATTGTCCAGCGGACAAAATTGTGAATCTAAACCATTCCCAGATCCCCTTGAACACACACAAAAACTTTCACCAAAATCGGTCCAGTCGTTTGAGAGAAGTTCAGTGACATACACACTCACAGAAGAATTATATATATAAAGATATGACATAACAAATCTTCGTATCCAAGGCAACGAATCTTCCTTGACGTATTTCAATACGCCTGCGCGGCCGGCTATTGACATATTATGTCTGTCAGAGACAGACAGATTCGTTGATTCGTCGTTCGGAGCAGCTCGTCTCGATCCGTCCGAGCTCCGGGTGTTAGGTTTTATTTTCGTTACGTTACGTTACGGAATTTCTTGATTCGGTCGCCGAGCTCAAAGGCCTCAAAGCCCCTTTTAACGCACAAATCCCATTTATGGGCAGTGCAGGGAATATTTATTTTAAGCTGCTCTTATTTTATGCAAAACAAACCAAATAATTATTAATTTATGTTGACTACTAGCTGCCCCGACAGAGTTGGTTTTGTTGACATTATTGAAAGCTGTTTTATTGTAATTTACTGTATGGTTTCTATGGAAATAGAAAAATGACCTTTTTACTATTTTCCTCGCAATTTTCACGTTTTTTCTCCCCTTAAGAACCTTCCTTGTGCCTTAATGTAAATATTTAAAAAAAATACTCTCTCCTCGGTTCTCCTGTTTGCGCATTTGCCTTTTTTTATTTAAATAGATAAATAAAGCCATGAAGATTGAAAACGGCAAATTGAATGAACAGAGGGTTGAATGCAGTGGTTGAATGTTATTACCGGTATGTATTAAAACAACGATTATTTATGTCAAACGTCAACATCAGTCTAGACACCTAATAACCGATATTCCATTGTTGTTATTTATGGATCATTATCTAACGGTCTTTGTGTGACGTACGTACTCAATGTTATGATGCCACTTATATGTATGTATCTAGAATAGTTATGTAAGGTCTTACATAATATAAATATTTTCTGAAACAGACAGTAACAGTACCATGTAAGTGGCTACTGCCATCCTAAAAACATAGACAATTAAATTGCGTTGAGGCCTTTGTACTACACTGAGTGTTGTGAGTTTAAACCCCACATGGGACAACATTTTGTGTGATCCACAAATTGTTGTTCTGAGTCTGGGTGTTCTTTGTGTCCGTTTTTGTATTTTTATAAAGTTTATTAAAAAAAATAGAAATGGTACTCCGCCCCTCAAGAATTAGAGGGGTGCGGTGCGGTTTGACATGTGGGCAATTGCCTCACTGCCTGAAATGCAATAAAAACCTCGATGATGTGGCTTCCCAGCCCTTTTGCTATTTCGAGATGGCTAGCCGTGACTTCGCTTAAGTTCTAAGGCATAATTAGCTTTACTCTTTGAAATTTAAGAGCGATAATGAGCTACATACTTCTTTGAACAATCTTGATGTTTCGGATTTCTACCTAAAATGTAAATGAGGAATTTAAATGTTATACCACTATTGACAGCCAAGAAATCAGTATTTTAGGAGGTAGTAGAGCCACGCTAGGAGGTAGTAGAGCCACGCTGTTTCAGCACGAACGGGCCGGCTCGACCGGGGCGGTACTACCCTCGCACAGAAAATCAACGTAAAATGACAGCGTTTGTGCTGTCGTGTTTCGTTGGTGAGTGCGAGACCGGAGGCCCAATTAGTCTAGTCAACAAGTTCCATACTTGTTGACTAGACTAAAAGATGCACAACCATCACTAGGCCGCCATAGTGTGGGTCGCCATACTGCATTGTTGTATTCGCAATGAGTATGGTGGCCAATGGCCACCATACTCATTGCCACTGGCCATCACTCGTGGATTCTGCTTATGCTTTCCATCAGGCAGAGTAGAGTCACTTTGGCGGGCCAAAATAAAAAAAAAAAAATACGTAAAACTTTTTCACTATATTTTAGTCTTCTCCATCTCTGATGTAAATGGTGGAGTCAGGAGTTTGAGCGTAGAGGTGTTAAAAGAGTGGGGTCAAATCAAGGCGAAGAGACTCGGTCAACGCGCTCACTCGGTTTCCTTTATAGCGCTCACTCTCTTACGGAAGTACCTTACAACGATAGACTTAAGAAGGATCATCGAAATAATTTATTGTTAAAGTGTAGTCAATTCATCAAGCTGAGGAATATACTACTACTGTATTGAGGTAACGAGTTTTGAGTTTTTTTTGTGAAATCTATCTGGAAACACAACCGATTGGAATCATAAATTTTAGTCCCAATGTACATACCTACGCTTTTCTTATTCTGGACTTGCTGTCGGAAGTTAAACTAAGTTTAAGGAAAAGAGGAAACTGATGATATAAATAAATAAATAAATATTTTTTCGGACATCTAACACACAACGCCATCTAGTACCAAACTAAGCAGAGCTGGTGTTATGGGTACTAGACAACTGATATCAATACATACTGTTTATACTTTTTTGTTGGAAATACATACATACGATACATAGAATACACCCAAACTCCGAAACACATATTTGCAGATCATACAAACATTTGGTCCGACCCGGGAATCGAACCCGAGACCTCGAAAATAGCAGTCGCATACGCTACCACTACGCCACCGAGGCAGTCAATAATACAAGAACCCTGTGCTACTTAGGTACTATTAAAACCTTAAATCAATCAATAAAAAAAAAGTAAAAACTAAAACCCAACTACTACGAAAAACGACGCTGAAAAAGTATAAAACGAGTTTGAAAAGCCGTAGTCACACGTTGTTAAAGTGTTTTGGTGCGTTTCTATATAACGTGTGACTACGGCTTTTCAAACTTGTTTTATACTTTTTCAGCGTCGTTTTTTGTCGTAGTTGGGTTTTAGTTTTTTACTTTTTTTTATTTAAAATGTTTTGGTGCCGTTATTAATATATAATATATATATATTTGAAATATACAAGTAACGCCCTTTCTATTGATACCAAACACGGCATATTTGTCTCAAATTAATTTTTTAATGCAGTACTTTATGTCTACTAGAGGGCGCCACATTAGATTAAGTGACACGTCATATAGCCTATAACCAGCGGATAATCAAGACGCTTCTAACGATACCTCATTTGTCCAGTTCTAATCAGTAGTTAAGGAGCTATGAGGGAACAAATGAACATACATACATACATAGTCTGTCAAAATCATAACCCTTCTTTGGCTTTGCCGTAGTCGGGTAAAAATACTTAACACAAAGACATGAAATTATTCACTTATCTATTTTTAACACTTTTCAGTTTTAACAGAATCCCGTTTTTACATGCACAAATAGACATCAATCGGTATTTTCATAGCTAATGAACCTATTAACCGCCATATAGGGCACCCCATATCGTCGTCTTGTCTCTACATCTTACCTGTTATTCACATATACTAACAGCAACACTAAAACTATGGCGTATCCGTACTAATCCAAAATATCGCAGCAATACTTTTAATGGATCTTGTGTGTTTTTACCTTTATTTATAGGTTACGATGTGCGCATAATGGATTAGCAGACGAACACTAAGTAGAAATGTGATACTTGTATATGGCTGGCATTAGTGATTCGCAAAAATAATAAAAAGTAGCATTGAGAAGAAATATGAATTTTGAAAGAATTTTTATATATTTTTTACAATAATTCAATTCATGTTGTATCAGTTATCATATTTTTAATTGAACAATTCAGGTATCATAAAGAGGGTATGGAAGCCTCGTTTCAGATTGCATGGTTGTGGGATCTTTCGTTAGAGCATACCAAGTGAGAGGTAAGAGCTTCAGCTACATTTTAACCTATGTAGCAGCTATCTCTATTTCGTAGATAGACCTAGGTCTGTCGGGGTATTAGATATTTCTCTTCTTGGACCTATTTAAATAAATGACACCCGTACGGTCTGTGGTTTTAGTTGGATTATGTCCAACATAATCCTCCCATAAAGAAAAAAATAGGCAAAGTGCGATTCGGACTGGCGCAAGAAGGGTTCCGTACCATTATCTATAGATTTCAAGCGTCTACCTGTTGCCGTTATCAATATAGAGCAAAAGTAAATCACGTTTGTTTAATGGGAGCCCCCTTAAATATTAATTTTATTCTGTTTCTGAGTATTTGTTGTGGCGGCAACAGAAATACATCATCTCTGAAAATTTCAACTGTCTAACTATCACGGTTCTTGAGATACAGCCTGGTGACAGACGGACAGCGAAGCCTTAGTAATAGGGTCCCGTTTTAACCTTTGGGTACGGAACCCTAAAAGGACACTGCTAACTACTACGTTTGGAATGCTTATTATTATTTATTAATGTAACTGCTATTGAAACAATTAATCGTTTCAAAACCACCATATCGTCGCGAATACCAGTAGTAATGACACAGAGTATTCTGAACGTATACACGATACATGTCGCGTGTAAAAACAATTAAAGTTGTACAATGAAAGCTACATAGTGCTAAGCGCCGTCCCATTGTGTTGCTCAAGTATTAATCGAATAAGTCGGACGGCTTAGGGCGCGTTCAATTTGAAATATGTATTTATATCTATTAGACTATAACATTTGGTGTTTATTTAAATTGTATATTTTTTGGAACATGAATTGAATCTTTAAACTATATAAATTGGTAAAAACTATAAAAAAGATTTTCTTTTTTAAAGATAATTTTTGGTTGTTATCCAATAAGTGCAATGTACTACGTTATTTAAAAGACATTATTTTATACCTAAACATGTCGAAGGCCACTTAGAAAATAGCCATGTCTCTATGTAGAGTGTTGATACTGAGCGCAGCCTTTGTCGGATAGGTCGCCCCAAGTGAGTTAATTAACTGGGAGCGTGTAAGGCGACGCTCACGGCCTCTCTAATTGCGCGATTATTCCTCCGCGACGCCTAACTGCTGGATGAAATTTAATTAAAGTTTGTTGTTCAAATAGATTTAATTAAAGTAATGTTGTAGCGATGGCGCGCCGACGTCGACGACGCCGCGCCGCTCCGCTCCGCTCAATCCGCGTGAGTGCTGCGCAACTTTTCTAATTCATTACTTCTGAAAGCGTTCCCGTGATGCCGAGCACTCTTAATAATTTGTATTGTGTAGTTATAGTCGCTCTAGCGGTTCCCGGAGAACACTCGCGACGTTCCACACCGGACGACACTTTGATATCCCGACCGTCTCATGAGTGGCCAT
Organism: Diaphora mendica; assembly: GCA_949125395.1. NCBI lineage: Eukaryota > Metazoa > Arthropoda > Insecta > Lepidoptera > Erebidae > Diaphora > Diaphora mendica. The sequence goes on along the minus strand of OX421310.1, from coordinate 32,112,615 downwards.
CCAATTACTCTAATGGATGCGCACTATTTCGACATTACACAAATGAAATCGAACTTCGTGATCTAAGCATTAACCGAGCTTATCGTACAGGCTGAATGGATTGAATTATTCATAGATTAAAATTAAACAACTAGTAGATATCCATTACCGAGGCGGTAGTGCTGTTGAAAATTACATTGAAATGGTCTCTCGGATACAAATGTATCGTTAAAAGCCACATTAAGATAAAAGCTGTACGCCATAACTGTGATTAATTATTAATAGTATTGTCAATTAAGATGGAATATCGTTCCGAAGACCTGAAAATAGGGAATGTTTATCTATCCAAAAATAACAATTGTAGCTCCGATTCGCGGCCTTAAGCGAAGAACGATGTTCGTGTCAATTACTGCTAATGGAAAACTTAAATTATGATAAAAGCTAAAGAGCTGGCGGCGGATACTATGTGTCTGTCCGCCTCTCGATGAGCCGCTAATGATGGCCCTCACTTTTTCCTCTTTGCTGTGCCACCTTTACAGTATCGTATCCATCCAATGGCAATTAACTATCACTTAAACTGTTTAGATAATTTTTCTTTATATTAATTATATAAAATCTCTCATGATATCTTTTTACTCACAAGTTAATAATGATTTACATTTTAAATTGTTTATTCCTGTATCTTCTCATGTTCGGTAAACTGCCTACAGCCTTCATTATCTCGTTGAATATATTTTGCATGCTATAGTTGCCTGTAAGAGATTACTTACTGAGATAAGACCGCCCACCTTACATTTCAAACAAGATGTAATGTCTACACAAGTACCTACGTATGTATTTGTTTTTGTTTTAAGTGGTTCATTTCTCACAGTTGCCTCTTCTAGTTCCATTTTTTAAACCGACTTCAAAAAAGGAGGAGGTTCTCAATTCGACCGTATAAGTTTTTTTTATGTGTGTTCGCGTTCTTAATGATTCTTTTTTTAAGGAGATATCCCAACGGTGGTACCATGATAAGGACACTAAGATCTGATGATGGCATTAAAGAGAAATCGAGTTGAAACTTGAAGTCGGTTTTTATTTTGTTAGAATTTTACTTGTCATTAAGAACATTTGAAGGATACAATCCTGTGTAGTGAATAACCATACTGAATAACTGACAGGAAAGATCTAAGTATTTAAAATACGTGTGTCAGACGCAGTACACGATTAGTATCTACAATACATAGGTACATACTGTAGTACTTTGCTTTAATGTGACTAGGTTGTAAACATTATTAATTTCTTTCTTACTGAACATTGGACCTACATATAAATTATTTGATAAATCCCTTTGCATAATTGAATAGATGGAAATAATGTTTATTTTATCAGATGGAGAAATATGAATCTAAATTTGTAGTCAAATTATTACGTAAGTCGACTTTTGTGTTCACGTTACGGGGCGCGTACTATAGGTTTATAGGTGAGTGTCTCGTACAGGCCCTGTTCGGTCCCGTCAGTTTCGACCCACAAAAGCTCTCCGTCGGCCAGCTTTCAGCCGATTACCCGCGACGCGGACCCTAATTTGATTGGCGCTCGCCATCAATTACCTCACGACCGCCGCAGCTTTTTATTTACCGTACTCGCTATTCGTACCTGTCCTGGGCCGATTTTTGGATTATTTTCCAAACTTTTAGCTTTAACCTTGATGTTTGTGTTTTTTTCTTTTTTTTTCCATTTCATTGTGAGTTAATTAAATAAATATAATTAAAATATAAACATAATTAAAGTACCTTCTTTACTATAATCTTTAAAAAAACATTGGATAAAACAAGTTTCATTGTCAAAAGTGATATTGTCATCCCTTTTAAGAACACGTAAAGCAATCGCTGTATGGCGACCGTGATGTAAATAAAGAGTGGATTGCGTTGCGTTGTCTGCCAGTCAATTTCCTTGATGAATTCACAATTACGGAAATTGGAAGCGCCGCCGCCCGACGCCGCCGAACGCTGCCCGACACTCCGACGGGTCGTACCCTCTCAATAGCACACAACTTTTATGTCAGATTTAACGAACGCATAAAAGTTATTTAAAGCCTGATGATGACTACATTTACAAAGAAAAAAATCATGTAACAAAAAATATATGAAGCGGTCTGTTGACTCGATGTCAATTAAATTCTTGCGACAAGGAGCCCATTTGAAAAGCGTCTCTAATGAGAAGCATATGGGAATCATGTTTTGAGACCAGTCCGCGTCGTGTTCTTTTTGTTAAGGTAAAGTTGTGCTAGATTTGAGACTCACAGTATCCTTATTAAAATCTTTACTGGCCTCATTGTTCCATTCTCAATTTAGTCCTCATTGCAAGTTTACGCATCTCTTTCACAAGTAAATTGCTCTGCTCCGTCGAAGGAGTCATAAAGAAAATTGCTATACAGTTGATAAATAATTTATCTGAAAGCCCGCCCCAGTCACCGAAACGCGCTCGGGGTAGCATTGCGTCTACTTCTACCTAATATTACTTTCCTTTTGTACAATTTTGCAACAGGGCCGTTCGCACGTTCCCTTGCTTTTATGGGCAATAAGTGGAACGCAATTATATTTATGGAGAAGGAATGGTTAGAAAACTAATTTTAGTGAGTATTATTTTATGTTACTTTGGATAATCCATGGAATGAGCGTGTGGTTATTAGTTTAACTTATTTTAGTATCATTGTTCCGGCCATTTATGAATAACTGCCGAACGTAACAACAGAAATACGAAATGCCTGCAAAGAATCACATTGATATCTAATCTATCTAATGTAATGTTAAGGAAATATTGTAGTAAAGAAAAACTGAAGATTATACTACCATTTGCGTTAATACTAAGTCCGCGGTCTCGAAGACAGCGGGAGCGGAGCGGAGCGGGGGTGGTGACGGCACGATAATGTAGGCTCTCTGCCGCTAGCGCTCCGAGGCTACCTTTGAGGCAAGTTCTATATAAATCTATGCATTAGAACGTGTCCACTGCCCGTGCCGCCGCCCCGCTCCCGCTTACCTTGGGCCCGCTTACCTTGGGCCCGCGGCCTAAGTGATTAAAGTATATTAAAAATTAAAAATAATCGAATGACTGCACGTTTGGCCTAGTGGTTTAACGGTCACCACGCCGTTTCCTACTTCGCCAAGTGTCGTGGGTTCAAATCCCACGTAGGACAACACTTTATGTGATCTAAAAATTGTTGTTCTGAGTCTGGGTGTTCTTTGTGTCCGTTTCATGTACGTTTGTAAAGTCCCCCGCGACACAGGATTTATTCCTAGTGCGGGAGTTGTCTTTATAAAAAAACAAAAAAAAAGAAGTTTTTATAAGTTTTTTATACAATAACAATGTTGCAGTTCTGACACGCAGCTAATTATTGAAATTCAAAGTCACATTGTAGTGGAAGGTGACAAAAAACTGAAGGTAATATTATCGATTGTTACTGTAATGAAGGCGGTGATATAGTACTAATAAGGAAAGACAGGTATTCAGTATCTGGAGCAACAGTGGCCAATTAGTGTGCGAGTGGTTTCATATTACACGAATCAGCTTTAATTACCCGAATAAGGAAAACTCAATCTTAATAATTAAGAAGAAAAGTTGTATCCCAACTTTAATTTAAACAGATAATTATAAACCCCAAAATATTAAAATATTTCTTAAAAATAATTGCTAAATTATTTTATTTATTTCAACATAAAACAAAGCAGTAATTCTAGTCGTCAGTCTATCATTAATATATTAAGTCTAGAGCACCCACACAATGGGTAGATTCCACTAATAAAGTAAGGTAACCAAAATGAGATCAAACATTATTTCAACGAAATTATAACAGTACAGTTCAGTATTTAGCAGGCAACTAGTTGAACAACATTAACAGGTACAAAACGCAATGAAGGTCTATTACACAGGACTGTTAACCTCACATGTGGTTGTTAATTCAGCTGTATTAATGAACAGTCAGGTGGATTACAGGGTAGACGAAACGTGTACTAATTAGAGAGCTGTCTGTCTCGCTCCGAGCCAGAGGAGAAGGATTTGGCTCCTCTCGCTACAGGATACTACGTGGTAGGTAGTTTACCGACGTCTTTTTCATTATTACATATATTATCTAATCTCTTGTTTATACATATATGTAATAATTAGACAGTCGGTTTTGTTCCATATTTAAAATATAAATTCGCTGACCCACGCAACTTTGTCTGCGGCACTTTTCAATCACGCTCGGCTCCAATTGGTCTGAACGTGATATTAATTATCTGGCCTTAGGCATGCCAGCAAAACACAAATTTAAAACATAAAAAACAATTATATAGTTTTGGTGTTTATAGTTAGCAACAATGTTACATAAATAAATAATAGTTATGACACATTAAAACTTTTTGCATTTTTGATACTGCAAATTGTCATATAATAAATCGATTTAAACTCGTAAGACTTTAACTTCCTCCGATATCGTATCGGCGCCCGACACCGATATCGGATCGGATAATGTGAAAACGCTCTAAGTCGTGAATTGTTACCGAAATAACTTGTATGGTGCTAACGGTAGAAACCGATCAATAACTAAAAACATTAATCGATATCAAGTAGCAGCAGAAACTTATTTTAATAACTACTACGAGTATCTTACTCAAGCTTGGAGAAATCTGATTTCAAAAATTCAAGCAGATATCTTGTGTACCTTGTGTAAATTTTAATTACCAACTACTATATGGTTAGAACATTGATATTTTGTTAGTTTTAGAGTTGATGATATATTCAAAATAAGAAAGAACAGTCAGAGGAATGTACTAAAAATCCTAATCCTAGTGGGTTTTTAGTTCAAAGAATACGCCGTAAAGTGCTTTAGAATTCAAGTTTCTTACTTCTAAAAATCTCAAAGCCATGAAATATTATAATAAACAAATTAGCAAGAATAGCACTCATCACTTGGTTTATAGACTTAGTGTCTCAGTGACAATGAATACCGCTGTTTGTGATGATTTAATAAAGTATATAAAGAACAAATTAAATAATTCTAATAAGCTATCTATAATACTGTGAAATATTACCATAAAAGTATATCCAAGCAATTTAATTTGAATATAACATTGCTTACATCTAAATTACTCAATCACAGCTCCAGTCAGTTCTACTTAGTAAGGAGGTTAATATTATTCATAACACGATACTTATCAATTTTCTGAGATCAAATCAATAAACTATTAAGCAAGGTAATAAAAGTTAACAAATATTGTAAATAACACTCATTCAAAAACAATAAATTGTTTACGGTGCATATTTTGAAACTAACTGTGCTTGCCGTGGCGACGCGCCGTTCGCATGTACATTAAATTATTATTTATGCGGAACCCTATTTTTTTTAACCGACTTCAAAAAAAGGAGGAGGTTCTCAATTCGGCTATTTTTTTTCTTTTTTTTTATATTTGTTACATCATATACATTATCATAACTTTGGGTGAACCGATTTTGATGATTCTTTTTTTATTTGAAAGCTGGAGCTTCCCGAATGGTCCCATTTAAATTTGGTCCAGATTGAAGTCGGTTTTTTTGTTAAAATTTATTTCAAATAAAGTCTAAGTTAACTTTAGTTAACATATAAAGTTAGCTATCTACCAGTTAAAGTCATATACTAAATCGGTTTACCATGAGATTAACCGAAACAACCGGGTGGGCAAAAAGTTTTACAGACGATTTTGTTTTCGTATAAGAACCGTAAAAATCAGTTATTTCTTGACATTGATAGCAAACATTCCAAATCAAATTTAATTACATATAAATAAGACAATGTATCACACTATATCTTTCTATCTATTACTATAAATATGGATGTAAGTTTGTTTGTTACGCTTTCACACGAAAGCTACTTTGTACACATATTCTTGGATGTATTAGAAGTAACATAGGATACTTTTTATTAAATGCAAACGAAGCCACGAGGCGCTCAGGCAGTTGCACTCGGTGATTATAAACAATCGAGGGTAAACACCGACGACGCGGTCAGTACCTGGATGGGTGACCGCTAGTGGCATGTTACCATGAGCGTCTCCGTGATTCGGAAGTCGGAAGATATCCTGTTATAACAGTCGTGAAGCTTAGTTGGTGGCCTTTGGGCGGCTTAAAAACATTCAACCGCAAGATTACATAGCCACAACGTTGTCTTGCCAGTCCCCAACCCGCACTCGGCCAGCGTGGGGACGTATGGCCTTAACCCTCTCCTGAGAGGAGACCTGAGCCCAGCAGAGACGTTATGAGTTGTTGATGGAAGCCGCGGGTAAAAGCTAGTCATAAAATATAAGCTCAGACTCTTTTATCCATATTCATTAATATATAAATTCGAAAGTAACTATGTCTGTTACAATTTCTCGGCTAAACTCCTGCATCGATTTCAATGAAATTTGGCGTGGAGATACTTTGATTTTTGAGGAAGGGTACAGATTTTTACTGCGATAACCGATAAACACGCGGCCACAGCCCTGGGCAAAAGCTATTTTTTTTACCCTACTTAATATTATAAATGCGAAAGTTTTTAAGGTTGTGTGTGAGTGTGTGTGTTTGTTACGCTTTCACGCAAAAACTACTGAACGGATTTGAATTAAACTTTACAGTAAAATAGCTTGTACATCAGAATAACACATATGCTACTATTTGCCGCGATAATCGACATAAACGCGGGCGGCTCCGCGGCCAACACCTAGTATTTATATAATAACTAGCTGACCCGGCGAACTTCGTACCACCATAATTACATATCTGTCTCAGCTTCTCACAGGCAGTGTACAGTCACTGATAAAAAAAAGATTAAGGTATCTTCTAATTTTTCTTGTACACTTGTACCTTGTTCTAACATTGACGAACGCACAAAAAAAATTGGTGCAGCCGATCGGAAGTTATGCGCGTACGTACATACATTTCGGCTATTCATTTTTAGGGTTCCGTGGCAAGCAAAAAACGGAACCCTTATAGATTCGTCATGTCTGTCTGTCTGTCTGTCCGTCTGTCTGTCCGTCCGTATGTCACAGCCACTTTATTCCGAAACTATAAGACCTATAATGTTGAAACTTGGTAGGTAGATGTATTCTGTGAACCGCATTAAGATTTTCACACAAAAATAGAAAAAAAACCAATTAATTTTGGGGGTCCCCATACTTAGAACTGAAACTCAAAAAAAATTTTTCATCCAACCCATACGTGTGGGATATCTATTGAAAGGTCTTCAAAAATGATATTGAAGTTTCTAACATTATTTTTTTCTAAACTGAATATTTTGCGCGAGAGACACTTCCAAAGTGGTAATATGTGTCCCCCCCCCCCTGTAACTTCTAAAATAAGAGAATGATAAATTAAAAAAAAATATATGATGTACATTACCATGCAAACTTCCACCGAAAATTGGTTTGAACGAAATCTAGAAAGTAGTTTTTTTTTAATACGTCATAAATCGTAAACTGCATTTTACCTTTTATTCAATTAACACAAATATAAAAATAAAATAAAAATTATATCATGTTACTTGCTGCTGCGGAACCCTTCATGGGCGAGTCCGACTCGCACTTGGCCGCTTTTTATATATAGACTTTTTTTTTTACGTGTGGAAATCTCCTAGGAACGTCACCCCAGGTAGCGATAGATCTCCTCCGATGACTGCAGTGAGGGCCCGACGCTGCGACGCCCATGCGGGGCAGATCGCCAGCGTATGCAAGGCCAAGTCCTCACTGCAGTCGCAGTGGTGGTAGGCGGGACTCAATTCCCTCCTAGCGACCGAGTGCAGGTACTTACCGAAGCAACCATGCCCGGAAAGGACCTGCGTCAGTCGGAAGGAAAGGGTCCCGTGCTGCCGCCCTGCCCACTTGAGAATGGACAGACCCCTGCGGAACGCCGCACGACAGGGGTCGCCGTCTCGGTCCTCGTACACGACGGTACGCTCCTCTAAATAGTCTGCCACTAACCGCCTCAGGTACTCTGGCACCCCGTGGTAGTGGAGTACTTCCCTGATGCAGCTAAATGGCAGACTATTAAAGGCGTTGGCGATGTCCAAGGACACCGCCAACACCACGCCGCCACAGCTCACTGCTTCTTCGGTCACGGCCCTAAGGTGCATCACGGCATCGACCGTCGAACGCCCCTCTCGGAATCCGAATTGGTCGTCCGACAGGTCGGGCCCCACCCCGCAGAGGTGCCGGACGATGCGGGCAGAGAGTATCCTCTCGAACAACTTGCCCGGCTCGTCCAGCAACATGATGGGCCTATAGGCCGCAACCGAATCGGCCGGCCGTCCCGGCTTCCTCAATAGGACCAGCTTCCCGCATTTCCAGCACTCAGGGAAGCGTCCGGACGCCAGGCTAGCGGCCAACACTTCACTGAGGCGGTCCGACATATGGTCGAGGGCTCGGGCCATCACTGTGGCTGGAACCCCGTCCGGCCCGGGAGCGGTGTTCTTGGAACGGATCCGAAGAACAGCCGCCCCAACCTCCGATTCCCTAACGGGTGGCACATCGACCTCTCTACCCCCGTCGTCTATGACCGCATAGGCCATCGACGGGGGTGTGTGCTCCGCCCGCTCAGGGAAAAGGCCCTCTATAACTTCCTGCAGGAAGCTGGGCTGGAGAGTCTCGGTAAGGGGGGGGGGGGGGGCGAAGTGCAGTGCTTCTGACGCACCGCACGGTATGGGCGACCCCAGGAGTCACGGTCGAGACTCTCCAGCATCTCGGCAAATGGCCAGCTTCAGAGATAGATATATTATTATATATCTATCTCTGAAGATATATATATATATATTAGTCTATATATACTATATATATATAGACTAGCTGAACCATGCGGTGTTACCCATGGTTAATGACGTTCCGCGGGTAACGCCGCGGGGCGAAGCTAGTCTAAAAAAATAGCCTAAGTTACTCCTTATATCATCAGCTACCTATCAGTGACAGTCCCGTCAAAATCGGTCCAGCCGTACAAGAGATTAGCCGGAACAAACAGACAGACAGACGAAAATTGTATTATTGTATAGGTATGTATCGTGTACACATACATATGCATTTAGTAAAAAGCAGCTATTTTAATATTACAGACACACAGACACTCCAATTTTATTTATTTGTATAGATTTTGACGAACAAGGGCGCGGTCATAATATTACTAAGCTCTTAGATAGATAGTCTTTATTTGTATAACATGGTGTACATACATTGCATGCAAGATATCAATAAATTATAATAGTTTCAGTCATGTTTGGCCGCATTTATCGGCATACAAATTTGTTTATCATTTAACCATACATTATCGTAATTAGCAGAATTGTATATAATTTCAAGATAATGTAAAGATAGTGTAAATAATGTCAATAATATTAAATGTCACTATCAAATGTCAAACAATAAATAATAGCATCTACTTAGGTACCTAGTTATGTCAAATCAAGTTTATCATTTAAAAAGTCACTTATATTGTAATAGGCCTTTCCAACAAGAAATGCTTTAACTTTTTGTTTAAATGCTTGGCTGTCCAGAATTTTCCAACTGTTAGGAAATTTGTTATAAACAATTGGAGCCATGCAAATAACACTCTTGCGCATAAATGTAGTCCTAGACGTATGCAGACAAAGTTTATTTTTATCGCGCCTATTTCCAGGAACAACATCTGCCATCCGCAGAAAGAGGTTTGGATTCGTTTTAACAAATAAAGCCGTTTCTAATATATAAAGAGACGGTAGTGTAAGAATCTTATAGCATATGAAATACGGCTTACAAGAATCTGTGATGTCCAGTCTAAACATTGACCGTAAACATCGCTTTTGGGCTTTAAAGGCGATTTCCTTGTTGGTTGAGTTGCCCCAAAAGATTACCCCGTATCTCAAAACAGATTCAGTTAGTCCGTAATATGCTGTTAGCAAAGCATCTATATTAAGCGTCTTCGACAGCGTGTACAAAGCAAATGCACTGCTAGTAATTTTTTTACAGATAGTTTCAATGTGCATCTTCCAATTTAAGTTATAGTCAATCGTTAAACCTAGAAACTTTGTTGTATTAACAGTGTCAATATTATTATTCTGATATATAATGTCAAATTTAGTATATGTCGATGCTCGCTGTCTAAAATGTATAATTACTGTTTTATTAATATTTATTTTAAGGTTATTGTTATTTAGCCATTGTATTGTTTTATTTAAAGCGTTATTTATTTCTCCTTCATACATATCTCGGTTTCCACAAGGTATAGCAATTGTGCTGTCATCTGCGAATAGTGTCATAGGGTAATTAATTGATCTCGGAAAGTCATTTATATAAAGTGTAAAAAGAGAAGGTCCCAGTACACTTCCTTGAGGTACACCAAACATAACAGTGCGTTCATCAGATAAGAATATTTCCTCTCGTTTAGTGACACTATTTATTCTATTGATTTCTGTGACTTGTTTTCTACCATGTAAATAAGATTGTAAGAGATTTTTGACATTTCCTCGAATACCGTAGGCCTCAAAATTTTGTAACAATATATCATGTTGTACATAATCAAATGCCTGCGACATATCACAAAAAATAGCACAAACTGGATTATTTTTATCTACATTTGTCATTACTGTGTATAAGAAGTCGTAAATTGCCATGTTAATGGTTTTGTTTTTTCTAAAACCTTTCTGTTCATTACAAAGTATACTATGTTTTTCCACGTACGTACTAAGTTCCCTATAAATATATGATTCAAATAGTTTTGAAAATATTGAGATTAGAGATATAGGTCTATAGTTTTCTTTTTGCTCTTTATCCGATTTCTTATGTAATGGTTTTACTATTGACTTTTTTAAGGCATCGGGAAAGGTGCCTTCACAAACACTTAAATTGATTACGTGGGCTAATGGCTTACAAATCTCCTGTGCTACTGCTTTAATTATTTTTGTTTGTATACCGTCGTGTCCTGTACTGTATGTATTATTAAGACTGGATATTATTTTTAGCACGTCCTGCGGCAGACACGGCGCCATAAACATGGAGTTTTTTCTATTTAAAATATGTTCTGTGACTTTGCATCCGGAATCATTTCTAGGCTGAATCTTATCAACAAAATAGTTGTTAAATAAATTAGCAATATGTTTTGGATCAACAATACATGTGTCATTTTCTTTCATTTTGTAAATGTAGTTCTTTGGTATGTTCAGTTTGTTTTGATGAATTATTTTCCAAGTAGCTTTTGATTTATTTTTAGATGACTTTATTTACCAATACTTACCAATACAGACCATAAAAATTAAATGTCAATTAGATCAATTCTATCTGCTAGGGACTTCCTCCCATTATTCCCTTAGTTCAGATATTCTCATGGGAAATTCTGAGAAATCGACCTATAGCAAATATCCAAAACATAAATAGATTTTACTGGTATTAGAGTTCGTGAGTGTGTGTTAGTTTGTGTGTTACTTCTTCACGGTCAAACGATAAGAACAATTTTGATCAAATTTTGTGTTGAGGTAACGAGCCTCCTGGACTTATAGTGCAGGAGAAATAGTGACTATTTTTTAACCCGGAAAAAAATAGTGTTCCCGTGAGATTAGTGAGGAATTAAAGTAATAATTTCTGTGTGTCAAAAGTTACATATTTATTAAGTTTTATATACATTCTTCTTTGCACTTATTTTCTCTCAGTGCTACTTCTACCACTCGCAATAGCAAAATCATCGTTTATTTTAAGGTGCCATGCCAATTTAGTTTGAATGCATCCTTCTTTCTACATTAAAATTTATATTTGTAAACACTAACACAACCGTCATTTTCTTCAAAGTAATAAATGTAAAAGTCACATAAAACTGAATCATTAATACAACACAATTTAAAAGAATGCCAACCAGTTACTTTAATAATACGTTTAATTTTATTGTATCACTAGCTGACCCACGCAACGTCGTTTGCGTCTCCTATTGCCCGAAGCGTAATAGTTGCCCCCCGTATTTTAAACATTCTTCATTGGTACTCCGCTCCTATTGGTCATAGCGTGATGATATAGATAAACTCGATAAACTTCCTCGATAAACGGGCTATCTAACACTGAAAGAACTTTTTCAAATTGGACCAGTAGTTCCTGAGATTAGCGCGTTCAAACAAACAAACTCTTCAGCTTTATATATTAGTATAGATGACCCACGCAACTTCGTTTGCGTCTCCTATTGCGCGAAGCGTGATAGTTGCCCCCCGTTTTTTAAACATTCTTCATTGGTACTCCGCTCCTATTGGTCATAGCGTGATGATATAGATAAACTCGATAAACTTCCTCGATAAACGGGCTATCAAACACTGAAAGAACTTTTTCAAATTGGACCAGTAGTTCCTGAGATTAGCGCGTTCAAACAAACAAACTCTTCAGCTTTATATATTAGTATAGATGACCCACGCAACGTCGTTTGCTTCTCCTATTGCCCGTAGCTTAATAATTTTCCCCCGTTTTTGAAACATTCTTCATTGGTACTCCGCTCCTATTGGTCATAGCGTGATGATATAGATAAACTCGATAAACTTCCTCGATAAACGGGCTATCTAACACTGAAAGAACTTTTTCAAATTGGACCAGTAGTTCCTGAGATTAGCGCGTTCAAACAAACAAACTCTTCAGCTTTATATATTAGTATAGATGTATTTATTATACTCTTCTAAGATCTAATACTCATAATCAACAACACATTTATTTGGATAAAGACTAATATTAGGTATTATGTTGATACAAAATCTTTGGCAAATAACTCAATAATAGGTACCAACTCTTAGCGTCTTATACTCGTGATAACTTCTAAACGAAATGTCCGAATGGGATGAAACAAAAAGTATTTTACTTCTACATAAATACCCTTGATAACATAATGCTTTATTTAGATAAGGATTAATATTACGATACACATTTAAAGTAGTTTCTTTCTTCAGACGATTTATTATTTTTTTTGAACACAAAAGCGGTTATTGTGACTAAACCATGATAGTTAGATATATGCTCTCGCGGACTTTTTTGTAGATCTTAATGGGACCCACAAACCCGTAATACATTATTTTGTTCTATTGTCAATACTTTTTGCAGCGCACGCAAAAATAGGTTTTCGATTTCACACCTTGGGTTACAAAATCGCAATTTTCTTACGGATCTCTATTTTTTATGAAAATAAAATATAGCCTATAGCCTTCCTCGATAGATGGACTATCCAACATTGAAAGAATTTTTCAAATCGGACCAGTAGATCCTGAGATTAGCGCGTTCAAACAAACAAACAAACAAACAAACAAACAAACAAACAAACAAACAAACTCTGCAGCTTTATAATATTAGTATAGATTACAATTGTTATTTGACTCGGTTTGAACCACAAATTACGAAAGTTTCCATTGCTTTAAAGATTAATTAAAAGTAAATGTACAATACAATAATTACGTAGTCCTCTTGACCTTTTGTTAAATTGGTAACTTTGTATTATTCTGATAAACTTTAATGCGTTTAAAAGGTATTATAACGTTCACAATGCTCATTAGAAGAAATATAGTCTACTAATAGTTAAGAAACCTTTTCATTTATCATATTAATTAACGCATTAATGAGTTAGCCCTCTCGAATATAGAAACGGCCTATTACAGGCAGCATTAATAGTCAATAGACAGAAGTCTCCGCTCCCCAGTCCAGTCTATACCATGTCGGCTGACAGCGCAGCAGCAAAATCAATTAGGTTCGTTTGCGAATGGTTTCAATAAATACTGCTATCGTTAATTAGAATCAATCGTGGATTGCGTTGCGTCCGAGACCATTCTGAAATCAGTTTGCGTGGCGTAGGCGGACGACTACGGTGACAGCAATTGGCTTATTAAGAAGCAAACAAAACGCAATAGCGTTTAGTTACTTGAATTAATCTGTTTTGTCCTTATCTTTGTCTTAGCTGGTGATTGATTAACTTGGTTGAGTGAGTCAATTATATTTGATATTGATTGTCATACTACGAGTATATGTAACTTAAATGTATAAAAATAAAAGCTATCAAACGACTAAGAGGTGGGAATGACCGAAACAGCCTTTACGTTTATTTGCTTACATATACCTATTCAACATATGTTGTAAACTATGTAAGGCTAACTGTTAGGCCTGAAATATATTTCATATATTTATATTTTATGCAGTGAGCTTTCACGCTATAGAAGATCGCTGTTCCCTGGTTAAGCTTACCGGTGACATGCGCCTCACTTCGTTCTACCGTCACCGACTTGGTTTCCACGTAGGCTTAAATCAAAGCAAATCGATCCTCAGTCTACTTTCAACACCTTCCAGACCTGATGATGGGAGTCTGATACTCCCCTTCTGAGAATAAAAAATCTTATAAAATATTTTTATTTCTTAAGAAAAATGAGTAGAGTAAATAAAATTTTAACAAAAACAAAAACCGACTTCAAGATTCGACTCAATTTCTCTTGGATGCCATCATCAGATCTTAGTGTCCTTATCGCGGTACTACCGTTGGAATATCTCCGTTCCATTAAAAAAAGAATCAACAAAATCGGTTCATAAATAATAAATAATAATAAATATTTCGGACATCTAACACACAACGCCATCTAGTCCCAAGCTAAGCAGAGCTTGTGTTATGAGTACTAGACAACTGATATAAATACATACATATTATACATAGAAAACACCCAAACTCCGAAACAAATATTTGTAGATCATACATAAATCATAAATGACGAAGTTATCCGCGAACACACATAAAAAAACATATATACGGTCGAATTGAGAACCTCTTCCTTTTTTGAAGTCGGTTAAAAAGGGTTTTAGATTACGCTAACAAATATCATGTAATTAATACCGTAGTCCTTAGTCGAGTGCAACACGGTGGTGCAAACGGCGATTCATCTTTCGATTTGCATCGATTTGAATACTGATTGGAATTATAGGAGTAACATAGTCAAGTCGACTCGAGAGCTATCGGCTAGTCACGCCTGAGGCGTATTTACAACATGCTTTCAACGACAGCTTTACAACTTTTCCTGCTTTAGTATTTAATCTAGTAATTAATAGACGTGTAATAAAAAATGTAATAAATATATCTTAAATAGGAGATTTTACAATTAATATTAGTTTATTGGTAGGACTGTTCATTTACATTTTTTATGGCTGGTTTACCAGTTAATATATATGAAAGCTATTAAATAAAAGGTGTAAAGGGCTACTACTCCTGCTTACACTTGTTAACAAGAAATAATACCTTAGTATTTTATTAACCTTCTAAAATATCACTTCTGTTTAATTTTTTATTAATTTGATAAAGCTATTTTTTATCAAAGATTGTTTAAAAACTTATTTATACATACTTGGGTCGATAACACCGCTGTTTTTAACCCCCGACGCAAAAAGACGGGTGTTATAAGTTTGACGTGTCTGTCTGTCTGTCTGTTTGTCTGTCTGTCTGTCTGTGGCACCGTAGCTCGCGAACGGATGAAGCGATTTCAATTTAGTTTTTTTTGTATGAAAGGTGAGTTACGTGCCAGTGTTCTTAGACATGTTTCTTGAACATCGGTAGAGTCATTTTAAAGTTATGGGGGTGAAAGTGGGGAAGAATAACCGAATGTCTGCAAAAATATTATCGAGTGGGGTCTCAAATGAAAGCGCATAATAACGTGCACATTACAAAATAATTATGGCGTATGATTACTCGATTAAGTGTTTGTCGTGCCAGTATAATCGTTAAATGACAATTATGTAATTGATAACTTCGACCTGATGCTGCATAGGGGGATTTTTTTATTTTAAATTTATAGTTATTCTTGTACTTATAGATAACGATAGCTGCCTGCCATCAGACATATCTGATCACAGACATGCAAAAGAATGAAAAACTTGTAGTTGTCATTGAAATGCCTATAATTATATACATACAATAAACCTGATTATAAATTACCAATAAACCACCCGTGTAATGACGGATTAACAATACAGAGTGTCCCTATTCATCCAATGGGTATAGTATAAGGCGAATAAGGCAACAATCTACGTAGGACAACATCCTAACTACTTTCTAAGACATTTTCTTTAAAACTAACATCAAAACGCGAACTTTTGGATTAGACTTCAGTTTAAACGTTTTATTAAATGTAGCTAATGTCACTCAGAACGATATAAGATACATCCGAACCTATTCAGGCTTTTAGAGGTATCTAAGATATAAATTAACTCGATTTTAGCCGAAAATCCGAGCCAAAAGTTTAAGTTCTAATAAGGAACAGCTGTCATTAAATAAAACAGTATACCAAACTGGCTTTAGAAGTGTCGATACCGGTAACATGTTATCATTGTCCGATGTGGCAGTCTGCATAAAATTCTACTAATAAATATTAATCTTGATAAATTCTAAACTACAAATCCAGGTCAGTTGCTTAGAAATGGTTGGAAATTTAATTATACGTAAGCTGGCGATTATAAAGATCTATGTCGTCACATAGATAGATCTTAATTTGAAACTTAATTATAACGGAGCACAACAGCATATTTATTGCTGATTTGGCACTAAAATGTTTTATAGCTTTACGCTTAAACATGAACATGGCAACACTCGCAATGCTCGACAAGTAAACGAGATGAGACGGGATGGCAAAGCCTTCAGCGTTATCTGTAATTAGGATCGAGTGCCGGAAGTGTTCGCAGAGACACTGGGTATATCCGTTCACGTATTCCCGCCCCGTCGGTATATGTAGGCCATTCTAGTAACTAATTAGTCACACACACGAGATTAATGATGAGATGTTTCATTAATATTCTGTGAGTATCTATTACGTAGGTGTTATAAGTATGTTAATTGGATATAACTGTTATAGAAAAATAACTTTTTCTTTATAAAGAATTCCGTGGTTTATGACGTTATATCTCTATTAAATACTTGAATAGATTATCAAATCTGATTTTTTCGTAATATTAAATAGCTAGAGTTGTCGAGAGCGCTAAAACTTTAAATAATAACGTAATTTGAACTGAGCAGCTAATATGAAATTCTTATTTTATCTCCTAAAATGATTTTACACTATACTTACTTGACTTATTTAAACACATTTTATGAAGACCGATTTTTTTTTATAATAATCGAAATAATCAAAATAAATGCCAAGCTTAAGAAATCGTTTAGCGTTCTGAAATCTGAAATCCAGTTAGTCAAAAACTCATTATATCATGACAGAGTAGGTCTCAGTAAAACTTCATCATCATCAGCCTATCGCAGTCCACTGCTGGACTTGATTTAGCCATAAAGAATTGTGATACATTTCTGATTAAGCAATAAGTTTTATGAATCTGCTTACATTTCTTACTTGAAGGATAATTTAATCACAACTTATTTTATTAATATCAATATGAGTTTGTTTTTGTCTTTTACATCCCGTTTAGAATTTGAGGGTCAGTAAGCGTATGCCATGAAGCTGAACATGTTAGACTTTTGTTCCGCAAATGGAAAAAAAAACGAAAATCAACAAGTTTACGAATAACCCCTTCTTTATTTTAATATGCAGATAAACACCAAATTAAATAAATCTTTATCTGGAAATTTTGTACATAGTTTCAAATTTGAAAAATAAAACAATGGTCTTTGGATGCTGGCGCTGATCGGGCAAACAATTGTATTTGACCGTTAGAGCGTTTTCTCATTATCCGATCCGATATCGGTGTCGGGCACCGATACGATATCGGAGGAAGTAAAATGTATTAAATATGTATCTGTCTTTCATATTGTCCGGCCCGATATCGGATATCGGAGCCGACACATTCATACATTTTACTTACTCCGATATCGTATCGGCGGCGGCGCCCGATACCGATATCGGACCGAATAATGTGAAAACGCTATTAGGACAAGTAGGATGTTGGATCACAGATTTAGTAAATAAAAGGAGCATTAAAACACATGATATTATCTACCACAAACAAAATCGTTAATAAAAACAATGTGTTTTTAATTATTGAGATCAGATATCTTTTTTTTTTCCTAGATTGAACTAAATGAAACAATTATAAGAATAGGAAAAGTCAGAACACATCGCACACAAAAATAAAAATATGGAAGATTGAAGTTTTAATTGAACAGCTTTTTCTAAATTATTTCACAATTTAAAGATACATTTGTTAACAAAAGGAAATAATAAAATGATTAGGCAACGAATTAATGATTGATCAGATCTGACAGATGTTCATACACATATCATTATTAACACAGACGTAGCTTAATTCAGACTTGGCCGACAACTTTGTAAATTAAATTGGCTCTGCACTACTCGTCTCGGCGAATTGCGCTTCTTATGGATCTAGTAATCGCCGGTCGTGTATAAACGTTTCTTTAAAAGTGGCGTCAATAACGTGAATTCCTTATTTGTAATAAGTTAAATATACCTATAGTAAGTACTAGTTCTCCAATTAAATGTCATGTGCATAGCATTTTCCATAAACAATCTTGTAGAATGTCATCCACCGTTACAGAATCTAGAACTTTCAAGTGCGGGGAATCTCTTTTCCTCTATAACAGTGGTTTATTTTGCTCATTAATTAACGGCTTAGATATACTTATAATTCTGTCGAAGATAATTTATATAATGAACCAATGAAAACTATTAAAACATATAACATACTAAGAGTCAAAACGGAAAAATCATTTACAAAAAGGTAAGATGCATTTAGAAATGGCCACGTAATTATTGTATTTAGTAATATTCGCATCGAAATTGGTCCCCCCGTTTGGAAGCTACGATGCCACAGACAGACACACACACAGACGGACAGACATCGACGTCAAACTTATAACACCCCTCTTTTTGCGTCGGGGTTAAATGGAGAAGCGAAAAATACTGTATAGCGAAAAGAGGTGATACTAAACAAATGAAATTGAACAGGTGTAAAATCAGTCTAAGACCGAGACTTGTCAATTCAGGGAGTAATTGAAAAGTCACAAGTAAAGTACTGTCAAACGGAATTGATTTGAAAAATGGTATTTCATTTTATGTTTAAATAAACCTGATGTTACTAGATAGTTTACAGTATTGAGAAAAATATTTATTCTTCAAAAAGTCTATTCAATGTGTGTACTAACATTACAAAATTCTCAATTAAAATTGTTTTGAACTAGGTTTCATAAAGAAAAGACCGCATCTTTACATATATCCTTTGAAGCAATTTAACTATAAAATAAAGTCTGAAACATTACAGAAATTCTATAAATGGTAACTACCAAGAAAATGCTCTTCTGTTCTATGCAAGTTCATTAAGAAGAACATGAATCTTAGGGAAAATTACTTAATTGTAAATTGTAAGATTGGCGCATACGGCTGCAACGTTCCGCAGAGCTCGGATGGAAATGCGGAGACTCCACCCCTTCTCTGCCTCAAGTGGCAAAACGTGCCCAGTAATAAGAAGCAAGTTATTTATTAGTGTTTTGAAAAAAAAAATGTGCCGCAAGTCATGTTAGCCGCCTATGCTCATGCGCTTGCATTTTGGTCCGCAATTTTCTGGATCAAAATGCAGATGTGAAAATTTACATGCAGTGCACGATTCTTCGTTACTGACCAATACAGGTTAAGTACGTATATAATGTTTCTTTTTTGTCACTAGTGGTTGCCCGCGGCTCCGCCCGCATATATGTTGGTTATCGCGGCAAATAGTAGCCTATGTGTTATTCTGGTGTATAAGCTATATTACTGTAAAGTTTCATCCAAATCCGTTCAGTAGTTTCTGCATGAAAGAGTAACAAACATCCATCCATCCATCCATACTTACAAACTTTCGCGTATATAATATTAGTAAAGATATAGATAAACTGGTACGGTTATATTATAGGCTATTATAGAACAACACAAGAAGATTTGAAAAACTATTTCTGTGTCAGTACTGCAGAATTGCAAAAAACATATTGGGAATTCAATGTTGAGAGTTAAATTCTCATATTTATATGATAACTAGCTGACCCACGTAACATCGTTTACGTTTTTGTGAATCTAAACCATTCCCAGATCCCCTTGAACACACACAAAAAATTTCATCAAAATCAGTCCAGTCGTTTGAGAGAAGTTCAGTGACATACACACTCACAGAAGAATTATATATATGAAGAAGTATTTATTTATTCAATTTACTGACCGGATGGATTCATTTACTCGCCTGAGTCTTGGTCTAGTTTTATACCGTAAATGGATGTTTCCACACTGTGACTGACTGCAGATCAAGAGGTCTCGGGTTCGATTCCCGGGTCGGACGGCTGTTGGGTTTTTCTTATAAGAAATTCTTAATAGCAGCCCGGAGAATGGAAGATGGCGGTGTTTCCCGCCCGTGCCCCGTAGAGCAAGTTTAGCCTTTATTATTCCCAAGATTTGGGGTCGGCTACTAGTTCAACCGGATTTACTTGAATATCAGTTTTTACACGGAGCGACTGGCATCGGACCTCCGCAACCCTGAAGGTTAACAGAATTCGAAGATTGAACTAGTGGTCAGTATATTTGACGGAGAGAAAACATATGTCATTAAGTCGCACTATTAATTAAAAAAATAAGGATGCATTGACTTCATAGGACAAGTTGATGGTTTCATTAATTGACAAAATGGTAGTGTAACGTTAATTAACGAGAGAAATTGCACGTCCTCTAATGAGTTTTATGGCCAGCGCTGGGAAACGGCTGTGAGGCAAGACTATAAGACCCATAGCGCAATTTGCAACCCGTGTTGAGCTTGCAGTTAATGAATTAATATCTACATCTTTTCACATACAGATGTGTTTGCTACATCTTTAGTTCTTTAATATTGCGTAGTATATTTAATGGCATATTTTGCGTGAATGGCTATTTATGTCTACTACTTGTTCTGTCATGTATAAAAACTTCTAATTGGCGTTCTTTTGTGCCCCTTTTTACGAAGATCATGGAAACGTGGAAGTATAAAATTTGGTACACTTAAACTTTATAAGGGGGGGTTGTGCAGTAAGCTAAAAAAAAGAATTATGATTGAATTTCGACCACTGGGCGACTACTATAATAATTAGTAGTTTATTAATTTAGCTACCAGTTTTTTACAGTTGGAAAATAAAATAACGGTCAAACGAGCAGACGGGTCATCTGATGGAACGTGACAAACACCGTTCATCGACAATTGCAGAAAAGAATTACTTAACAATGATTTTTTATGAGACCGTATCACTCCAGTTCAACCTGGTCCATATGTGCCAAAGCATAGCTTCAAAAGGTATCTGGATGTGATAGAGGAGCCTCCTCGATTGACTTAAAAAACCTGGATACTAAACACTCGGTAACGCAGAGTCCGCTCCGTCAGAGACCTATCACCGCAATGGATCAACATAATTCCATCCAACGATACCATACGGGCAACTATTTATGAGTCACCTTATGGGCAGAAACTTATAACATTACAGCAGACAATATCACCTGGAATTACGTTAACAATAATATAATTAAAAACATTCCGTAATATGTTAATAATAGCATATTGAACGGTATCATTAAGTTGTACGCAAAAGTGAAGGATATTCGATATTTTTACAATGCAATAAATGAGCGTATACGTCCAAATAAAGGCATAATTGATTATCATGGGTGTCCTTTATATGTACATAATGAAATAACCTCAGAAAACATGACAACACTTTTTTTAAGACCTCTTACTTGGTATCAGATGGTGTATTCACTAGGGTGATATCAACCAGGTAAACAAAGTGGAATATAATTTATAGTTTGACTTGAAATCAAGTCCCACCTAGCCAAGTTGCATGCGTTCTACTTTCTGCAATCGTTAACGCCTAAATTCTCGTATGTCATTGGCTAATACTTTGGCAGGATTAACGAGTAAATTAGCGGAGAAGATTGGGACTAGAAAATTACCGTTTTGTTATTTACTTAATTTTATGTAAATATTGACTGAACAGGTAGCGTAGTGGTTTAAACAGTCAGCTCGCCGCCTTCTACTGCGATGAGTGTCATGGGTTCAAACAATAATTTGTGTGATCCACAAATTGTTGGTCTGAGTGTTCTTTGTGTCCATTTTCGTCATATTTGGTTGTAAAGTCCCCCACGACACAGAAATATTTGTAGTGTGGAAGGTTTTTAAAAAAGAGATAAGACCAAGAAGAGAAGAGGGAATTATCAAGTAAAATACCAAAATTTGTTAGGCCAGAAGGCAAACGAGCAGACGTATCGCCTGATGGTAAGCGATTACCGCCGCCCATGGACACCCGCAACACCAGAGGCGTCACAAGTGCGTTGCCAGCCTTGGGTGGGGAGGGGGCTGGGGGAGGGATTGGGAATGGGCCTCCGGTATCCTCACTCACTCGGTAAAACACACTACAAGCGCTGTTTTACACCGGTTTTCTGTGAGTCGGTGGTATCACTTATTAGAGAGTGAATTATTATAGTTATGAAAAAAACTATAAAATTTCCAAAGGCTGTTAAACATAAATATGAGACACTCAGCTTCTGTCAAATAATAGGCTGACGTCAGATTGCTTCGTTTTATGCCCACGTCTTGTTTATAACAAGATAGGTACTGTAAACAATAGAAGACAAGTAATGAATTATTTAAAAAAAAACCCGACTGCTTCGATATTTGCCATGTTTATTAAATTTATTACACTGAACTGAAAAGATAGAAAGAACGGATTTTTATTTTGTTTTTTTTTTATTTTGATGTAAGCAGTGTCACTCTCACGACTACGAGACGAATCTATTGACACTACTCACATAAAAATACGACAAGCTGCTTAGGCTCTAGGGCGTGCCAAAGAAATAGCAAAGTTGACAATCAACAATCGTAAACGTTTTTGATATGTAAGTAAAAAAATTAAGTTTTAGCAGAAAATCCTTCCCCATTAGCCAAGTTGCAAGTGTTTCACGTCGATTCTCTTTCTACAATCGCCTAAGTCTCTATTCTCTTGTATTATTGGCTAATATTTTGTTTTGACCACGTAATTTAGCGTCGAGAGACTTCATTCCTATTCATTTGTAAGTTTTCTTTCAACGTTTGCGGTATTAGATTGCAACTTGGCTGGGCTGGTGTATTTTCCGTCTCTACTTTCAATATAGGTATACAGGTGATCACGAAGTGATATTGTTAAACAATAAATATTGTAAAAAATAGTAACTATGGTTATTTGATTCCATAGTCGCCTCTTACGACATCCATCCATCCATTTATTGAACATATTAGAACAGTTAATGAAAAGTCTAAAAAGAGTTTCTTTGCACTGACGAGGATATCAACTGCGACATGGGGTCTGTCATATAATACACTAAAGATCATATATGGAGCTACTTATTTGGGTTCTATTTGCTATGGTGCTCCTGTATGGGCAGATAGGGCGACTGTAGGTGCTGTCCGTCGCAAACTGTTACAAGGCCAACGACCTGCATTGATTTTCTTGTGCAAGGCATATAGGACGATTAGCACTGAGGCTTTACCGGTGTTGGCAGGTGTTCTTCCGGTCGATCTCGAGGTGCAAAGACGGGCAGCCATGTACTATTCCACACTACAAAACATGGAATGCGATTTTTTGGGCATACGAGACCGCGGTAAAATCATAAGATTGTTTCAACAAAAATCCAATGTCTATAACGACCTCTTGGATGAATGGCAGAAACGATGGGACGAATCATCTAAGGGGCGCCACCTCTACCAGTTCTTTCCATCTGTTCGCGAAAGGTTGTCAAGGACATGGCTCGAGGTAGATCACTGTGTCGCTCAATTTCTTACAGGCCACGGTAACTTTAAGAGCAAACTATACTCATTTAAATTAGTCGATTCACCATTTTGTCAATGCTCAACACCTGATTCTAGCTGTGAACAGTCGGATGCTAAATAGCTTACAAATGACGTCTGGGGTAGTATATTATGGGGATCTTGTGTCAACTGCGGTGAATTTCCGTGCGTTTAAGCGATTCTGCCATACATACTATAGAAATCAAATATAGCTCACTTAGGACCCATAATATTTTTTATCCGTGGTGCTTCCCGGTTTGAAAAAGGCGTCTGCCTATTTTGACTCCATTTTGTCTCCCGCTTTGCTAAGGAGGAAAGTGGACTTATTATATTTCCAACTCCTCCAGTTTTCTTCTGATTAATTTCGTTGCGGGTTCCAAGACAGTTAAATTTTTCCTGGGACTTCCCGAGTGTCATAACTCGGTGTTTTCGTGGGTCACCGCTGTTGATCCTGGTGTACAGGAGTTACAGTGGTGGGCGTGTGGGCGGGATTTGAAATGTAGGGATGGTGAAACTCTATATTCTTAATCAATCACCACACGGAGAACACACATGTAATATTAAAGATTTATAATAAAAGTTAACTGATTGAATGTGTGGCTACACTTTACGAAACTACCCGAACTATTAACTTAATAACATAGATACATAATGAAAAATACAGATCTCAATACTTATTAAAACAGTAGATAACTACATCTGTATGGATTCAACCAAATTTTAAGTGTTACTGCTTAATTCTCTAGTTTATTTTTTCAACTATGCCTATTGGTGACGAGCAGATTCCCTAGCGGCAAGTCGCAGAACTAACGTATGACAGATAAAAATACGTATACACGTTAACATTCCACTTTTAAAAACTTTTTATAAAAAAAAAAACCGACTTCCAAAAACATCCAACGAAAACTCTCTGTCAAAAAACACTTAAAAGCGTAAAATAAACTGGTTCTTCATAAATTGCCTATACCTAAATTTTTATTCATTTAAATAGTAGTATTATAATGGGTGCTAGGTACCTAAAATCTGTTTGAAGTCGGTGCCAAGTGACTATCGCTTAGACTTTTGTAATTGTTAGTTTGTATTCTTTTTGGCTTAGCACCGACTTCAAACAGATTTTAGGTACCTAGCACCCATTATAATACTACTATTTAAATGAATAAAGAATTAGGTATAGGCAATTTATGAAGAACCAGTTTATTTTACGCTTTTAAGTGTTTTTTGACAGAGAGTTTTCGTTGGATGTTTTTGGAAGTCGTTTTTTTTTTTTTATAAAAAGTTTTTATTTTACAGTTTTTAGTGCAAACAATCGTAGGTAAGTAGTAAGTTGAATTATTTCATAAAATTTCATCATCAAGAATAATACAAATTAAGGTACGTGTAATATTAAAATCATCCTCTAATCCCTAACTGTTGAAGAGTTTAATCTTCTATCATCAGCTCACCTAAATAGCTTGAAAGTATACGACTGAAGGTCTTTAGATACGTATGAAATTGAAAGAATTATTCTCCAACTCCTAACCGTTGAGGAGTTGTACCTTCCACCTTCCATCATCAGCTTACCTAAATAATTTGTAAGAATACGACTAAAGGTAACTTATATACATATGATATTTAAAGATTTATCCTCCAACTCCTAACCGTTAAGGAGTGGTACCTTACATCATCAGCTCATCGTCATAAAATGATGACTACCAGACCCAAATACCGGTGTAACTTCAGAAAATATACGAAAAACATAGTATGTGCCTATAAAAAATGAGGGTTTCCCTCGATTTCCCTGGGATCCCATCATCAGATCCTGATATGCTGGCAATGGGACCACCACGGAAGCATACCCTGTCGAATACAACAAAAAAATTCAAAATCGGTGGAACATAGAACCTCCTCCTTTTTGGAAGTCGGTTAAAAATACTGATCACCCTCACGAAGTGGTCTTATAGTATTTTTTACTACTCCGTAGACGTCTATCAATGAAATCATTGTAGAAAGAATTTAAAATAACAATACACTCGCTCTGTATATTAAACTGTCAGGTAGAAGTATCTGTCTTACGTTAGTTCCGCAAACGGCCACTAGGGAAATCTGCTCGTCACCAATACACGTTAACATTCCACTTTAAAAATACTGATCACCCTCACGAAGTGATCTTAAAGTATTTTTTACTCCTCCGTAGACGTCTATCAATGAAATCATTGTAGAAAGAATTTAAAATAACAATGCACTCGCTCTGTATATTAAACTGTCAGGTAGAAGTATCTGTCTTACGTTAGTTCCGCAAACGGCCACTAGGGAAATCTGCTCGTCACCAATAGATATATTCTGAATATTATTAATGCACCTTTGCGATTAAAGAATTAATAATTAGCTTATTAATAATTAGTTAATTAAGTTTAGTAAGTAATTAGTTCAGGATATTAGCATCGAGTTTTATTTCTTAATTTTTGCTGATTTTTGTTTTGTAAATTCTTCCTATCTCTCCCCTTACATAGGAAGAATTTACAAAACAAAAATCAAGAAAAATTAAGCGTTTGTTGAGCAGTGGATTTATTGAAGGCTGTTGATCATGTGATACTTTATTAATTAAATGTTTAGTACTAAAAGTTTTACAGTTCAATTCATTTGTGCTTTAAGCGGATCCAGCGAAAAGTTTTATAAAAATATTCATGCTTTATCAGAGGATTACTAATAACTTCAAATGTGTGTGTTTGCAGATGTGGCCACACACTTACCTACTCAGATTCAAAAACACATCGGACACGAGAATCACCGAAGCCACCCGATCCTATTATTCGGTTAACGAAGCCAAGGGTATCCCTTGATTATTAAAACGAACTTGGAGCCACCCACGGCGGCGTCTCCCGCGTGTTAATTGGGCCCCCGTAGACAATACTAATAAGGCCCGTCCGCGCCTCTATCTGTCTAATTAAACGCGAAACTTGAGAGTAGCACCCTCGGCGACAAGGGCCTGTTTGCAGAGCCTCCTGAGTACACTGTAATAATACGGGCTAAGCGTGTTCCAGTGGCTCTTTTTCGGATCTGTAAATCCGCGTTTAATTAGCAGTATTATGCGTCTGAGTGTCGACTGCCGGCTTATGTAATTAAGCGAAGTCAGTAACAACAATTTATTCCTGTCACAGGTGCTTTGTTTGCCGTTATTAACAATTGTCTATACGTGTAAAAATATGTTATCGTTCCTGGTTAATTTTAAAAGGTTTTTTAAGGGACTTGTACCTTAATAGGGTATGCTAGTGAGCCATTCTCATTCCAGAGAATTTCTGAAACGACATCGTTAGCCAGCGACTACATAGACATCTGCTATTAATATAAGTTTCTTTATTCCTTTTCATTTTTGATAATAGGTCTTTACCTATGAAATTGCCGTTTTGTATGCAATAAGTGAATGTACTTATTTTTTCAAACTTTTTTATTTCTGTTATTCGAAGTAATCACCCATGCAATCGACGCATCTTTGCCAACGCATTGGCAGTTTATTGATGCCCTTCTTGTAAAAATCAGCTGGACGGGAGGCAACAAACTCTTCAAAGGCATTTTGTACTGCCTCTCGGGAATTGAAATTTTTACGCACTAAAAAGTTGTCTACATTTTGGAAAAAGTAATAGTCGGTAGGTGCAAGGTCTGGTGAGTATGGCGGATGAGGGAGAGCTTCCAACCCCAGCTCTTGCAGCTGCTTCACGACAACGCGCGACCCCATACTGCGCAACAGACAGTCTCCAAGCTGCTTAAAAAAAGTTTGAAAAAATAAGTACTTTCACTTATTGCATACAAAACGGCAATTTCATAGGTAAAGACCTATATTATAAACAAAAATACGTTTAATGTGCAGAGTGCCTATATATACCGAAATTTACCTAATGATGAATCTAAGACACGGTCCTCTAATCTCAAACTAAGCAGAGTCTGTAACATGATAACCCGACTATTGAAAAACATAATTATATAATTCTAAATACATATATACAGTGTGTGTGAAAAGAACATGACCGGAATATTTTTAAATTTTGGGATGCAATTTATAGAAATAAATATTAGAATGAATAGAACAATCCTTTGCCTAAAATGCATTGTAAAAAACATAAGTTTTCCCTCCAGTTTTTCTTGTTAAAATATTATTTTTTACTATGAGTGCCGTGTACGCTGCCCGATTTGAAGCTGTGTTTCTCTGTACTCATCCAAAAGGCCCCAAAATGTCCCGCGTCTAGGCCGCCCATTATATGAAAAAGTCCAAGGCCTTCGTTAGCAAGTGGGTGAAGAGATATTCACAAACAAAAACCGTCGATGACTTACCAGATCGTGGCAAATCGAAAAAGACGTCTGTTGCAGAGGATAAACGGACTATGCAGCTGTTTGCTAGGAATCCTTTATTATCACTTCACTCTGGGCAAGAAAAGTTTAAGAAAAAGGGTTTAATTATATCATTTGACACTATCAAAGGGCGTTTAGTTGTAAAGGACGTGAAATATCGAAGCAATGTGAAGAGAACTCTCCTTTCTGAAAGGCATATTGAAAAAACGCTGCATTGGGCATGCGAAAACAAAGACCATGATTGGGACAAGAGATTTTTTTCTGATGAAGCTTCATTTTGGGCAACCGGTTACTCGACTCGAGCTTGGACAACGGCTGACAATAGAATGATGGTACGAACCGTGAAACACCCTTTGAAGGTGCATGTTTGGGGATGCTTCTCAAAAAAGGGTTTCGGAAATTTGCACTTGTTTACCGGTACTTTGGACGCTGAGAAGATAACGAAAATTTACGAAAAAGCATTATTGCCGTCCACTAAGAACATGTTTCCACACCAAAATGATTTCTGGATTCTGCAAGAGGATAATGATCCTAAACACCGAAGTCGGCTTTGCACCAGTTGGAACGCGGAACATGGTATTAACGTATTGGATTGGCCCTCACAGTCCCCTGATGCCAATCCAATTGAAAATGTTTGCGCGTGGATGAAGCTTAAATTAAGGGCAAAAAATGTAGTGACCGTCGCTGACCTCACTCGTGAACTGAAGTCCGCGTGGAGATCTATACCTCGCAGCTATGCTAAAAAATTGGCGGAAAGTGAAAAGATGCCAAGCGATTATGGATAATAATGGAGATTGGACACCGTATTAATATAAAGCATCAAACAGCAATAAAAGACCTAATTGATTACAATTTATCGTTTAATATTTCTGATTTTTATAAAATTTTGCCGGTCACGCTCTTTTCGCACATAGTGTAGGTATGTGTTACAGATTAATTTTATTTCGGGCAGTTCTATACGGTTGGCGCTCCTAGGAGGAGACCTTTATTCAGCAGTAGACGGCGATATTTCGATTAAAATATGGTAATCGGACCACACAACTATTTATTTTAGGTGAGAATCGAATCGATTACCTCTAGTTTAGCGACCTGGATCACTAACCACTAGGCTAACAGGTCAATTAATATATGACATTCTCATGAATACGACCAAAAATGGTGAGTCTAGACTCGAATAAGTTTAAACTAGTTAGACCAGATATTTTTTCCTATTTTGCTTTTGTAATCACATGGTGAACATTGGGATAAGCGTTTCAGATTTTTGAGTTACTGCAGTGCACCTGTACCTGTGGTACCTGTTTCCTAACCGAGACTTTACGCTAGCTACTTGCTCTATCCGTCTTCTACGAATTCACCTCTTCGATCTCTTTTAACTATATTAAAACTAATCAACTTATAGAAGGTTAGCCAGTCGCTCCGTGTAAAAACTGATATTCAGGTGAAACCGATCGAACTAGTAGCCGACCCCAAATCTTGGGAATAATAAAGACTAGGAAGATGAACTTATAGAAGGTTAGTTGCAACTATATTTACAGATTATATTGATTCTTCCAAAATAGATAGAGAAAGAAATTAATGAATTGTTATCTATTCATTAATTCCTTACTCCATCTATTTAGGTAGCCCGGAAGAAATTGCTTTTAGCGATAAGGCCACCATTTGTACACGGTCAGTAAATCATTGATATGATCGTAAATTTAAACTGGATTTACTGGTTATACAATAAAGTTTACTCTGTTCTGTTCTATTCTGTAGATGCCATTACTAAACAACCCTCATTTCTAACACACAAACAACTTACATTGAGCTTTTTACTATCCCGCTTTATTAGGAGTCTACATGTGGTATTCATATCCTATTAGTTGTATGATAGTGAAGGTATGCGTGAAACTAGCGAGATAATAACCTAAGTTGGTGGCGCGGTGTATAAATTCCGTCCGACACTGACACAAGCTCGCTTGTAATTACAACAGATGCCGGCCTTATGCGCTTAAAACCACCCCGTAATATCAAAGTAAGTAACTTAGTCAATAAAACGAAATGCGATATTAAATAAATTTGTTATAGGATAGTTATAAACAGGAATGTATTAAAATTGTACATTTATGTTTTGTAATTCCTCGTTTAAAATACTGACAATAATAGGGTGTTTTATCACATAATTGGAAGTTGTAAGCTTACGCTTTAAAGCTATAATTTTAAAATTAACTAAATGTTGCTCGTAAATAGTGTTAGTGCTCGTAGGGTTTCACAAGAAACCTTAAAGTCGGTTAATGTTTTTATTTATGACGGGCCTGTACACCAGGTTCGATTCCCATTCGAGACTAATACATAATTGTATGATGAGTGTTCTGTCACGTTGTGTTCTGTGTGTGTAATCTTCCCATATATAATAATCTTGAGTCTTTGTGTTTGTTATCGAACTACTTCAAAAGAGGTATACCGTTTTTAGGGTTCCGTGCCAAAGGCAAAAACGGAACCCTTATAGATTCGTCATGTCTGTCTGTCTGTCCGTCCGTCTGTCTGTCCGTCCATATGTCACAGCCACTTTATTCCGCAACTATAAGAACTATACTGTTGAAACTTGGTAAGTAGATGTATTCTGTGAACCGAATTAAGATTTTAACACAAAAATAGAAAAAAAAACAATAAATTTTGGGGGTATAAATACATAGAACTGAAACTCAAAAATTTTTTTTCAACAAACCCCTACGTGTGGGGTATCTATGGATAGGTCTTCAAAAATGATATTGAGGTTTTTAACATCATTTTTTTCTAAACTGAATAGTTTGCGCAAGAGACACTTCCAAAGTGGTAAAATGTGTGTCCTCCCCCTGTAACTTTTAAAATAAGAGAATGATAAAACTAAAAAAATATATGATGTACATTAACTTCCACCGAAAATTAGTTTGAACGAAATCTAGTAAGAAGTTTTTTTTTAATACGTCATAAATCGTAAACTGCAATATACCTTTCATTTAATCAACACAAATATAAAAATATAAATTATATTATGTTACTTACTGCTGCGGAACCCTTCATGGGCGAGTCCGACTCGCACTTGGCCGCTTTTTTAAAGCAACTCTTGGTACACCAAAAGTTGCGTGTGCATGCATACATGTGTTATCCTTATCATACATGTTTAGTAAGTCTGAGAATAGGTCGTAGGCTATTACTTGTACCTAGTGATATGGGTCACAATTCTTTATTTAATTTTTATAATTAAAAATGTTTAAAATATATACAAGTTTAAATTTTAGATGTTCTACAAGCAACCCATACGTTTTTTTTGGATGAGTTACCTAATATTTTATTATTAATAATATTTATTATAATTTATCTTTGCTATTCGTTCTTGACTTGCATGAATTTTTCATTAACCATAAGAGGCTAGAATAGTTTGCTTCCCTTTCTATAAGTAACTGCACTACTACGCAAAGTTTTGAAAGCTGTCACCTAAAATACTCCCCTAATAGCTAAAGAATAATAAACTTTACTCTCAATTGTTAAGGACACCGTACCAGTCAAAACTGTGTTCAGTTAAGTGCTCCGAAAAGACCATTACTGTCCGAAATCTTTGGCTGTGACGATGTTGAATAGGAAGCCAGACAGTATTTATTCAGTATTAGAAAGCTTCTCTCTGTTGATGCGTCACTGACATATCCGCTAATGCTTTTTCCATTTCGCCATTTCCCCATCTCCCCAACCTCTTACATTTCGTATGATAGTTTGACCAAAGAGCTCCGTGTAATCAACGTGACATGTTCAATTTGGGTTTCATTTCTAATGTTGGTTTTATGTTGTTTATGTACATTACATTAGGTAGAAGATGAGTGTTTAGGTATTTAGGTATGTTACCTGCCTAACATCTTCTATTTAAGCTTTATAAGCTCTTACGACTTTAAGATTTTAAATACATTTGTGAGGTATAGTTTCTTAGATCGTGAAATATTTCTTTATAATTATATGTTAAAGTCAAATCAACAAGATTAAATGAGTATTGTACTTCAATCTCGTTTTGATTTTATCAACATCTCAGCTGAAATACTTTCACTGCTGGATACAGGCCTCCCCTATGGCTCTCCACAACAACCGCTCCTGTGTTGCCCCCATCAAACGGCTTTCCGCGACCTTGACTTTGAAAAAAAGTAAAAGTAGATTTAATTATCTTGTTTTTTATGTAATATATTTAAACCATGCAATAAAAAAATGCATTGCAAACATATCTTGAAATACCAAGAAGAGTTTACTAATACCAATTTTTTAGTATCGCTTGTAAAATTTTCTTTACTACATTTTTTTTTTAGTTTTACCTAAAACATAAATAGTCGGTTATTGGCCACTATTGTAATCTATATATATGTATGTACGCCGAAATGTATGTACGCGCATAACTTGTCATCGGCCGCACCAAATTAAATAATTCTTTTTTTATTAATTTTTTATTGCTATGACAAGGTTTGTGTACAAGAAAAATTTAAAGATTTAAGGTTTTTTTCCGCGACTGTTAACTGCCTGTGGGAAGCTGAGACAGATATGTAATATGGCGGTACGAATTCGCCGGGTCAGCTAGTATTATATATTATTTTATAAGTGTTATATTATTTAAAACAACTGCGGTAAACCATCAAACCAATACTTAAAATTGTATTGATATCGAGTCATAAACGGAATAGGTTAGTAGAAAATAAAGTTCAGTCATAACATAATTACCCTTGCGAACGCTTTTACATAGCCTAACACCTGGTAATGTAAACGCAACAACTAATATGAAAGTAGTTTTTGTGTGGTAAAGCAATCAAAAATGTAATTTGCGAAAAGAGACCAAAGGAATATGAGGGGTGAAAGAGGTAAGGGGCGAAACACCCTAGTTGCATAGCCCATAGCCCTCTAGTGGTTGCTTGTCGGTTGCCCGCTGCCCTTTTCATTGCGCATTATTCGCGTGTTTATACAGTTAGATCGTTTTCTAGATTGTTGCTATTGTGATAAGGTTTTTGTTGGCTCCGTTTTGAAGGGATTTTAATTAAAAATGTTTGTCGGGAACTTGAATGGTTTCTTTCATTTGTTTTAGTTTATTTGCAGTTGAATCTTCTAGTACTCGTTGGTGTCTTTGTGTCTAATTTCAGTGATTCGTCTTTCCGTAGGGGACTGTTTTTTTGCCAAATTCGTACAAGTTATTTAAGATGTAATTAATGAAATTGTTTCCTTTTTATTAAATAATGAACAAATTGTTATTATGGTAAGATGTTATTCACTTTTTGAAAGAATACAGGGCTTTAACGAAATTTAAAATTGTAACTTGTTGTTGGGAATTATTGTATAAAAGTTGGTAAATCTAAAAATTGAGAAGGCCCGCGTATCTCGTCCAGCAGCCCACCCACAACGTCCATTCATCTCCCCAGCGCATTTATACATTACTCACGGCTCAAGTATCCGATTATATAACACGCAAAATTTCAATTACAACTTGTAATTAGTTTTTCGAGAGTTTTTCTTTCAGGAAGGGGCGGTGGAGACGCTGTGTGAGCGATGCCGAGTATCTGTCCTTCTCACTTCATTGCTGCACTGCAACGCGCTTTGAGTAATGTCCATGCCACTTATTTGATTATTTTTATGCAATCTGCGAGCTAAAATGAAGGATTTATATCCCGCACGGGTCCCTGTTAATTAATTTTACGAAGTCTGAAATGTTTTGAGTCCGTATATTAGCTGTTTGGGGCCCCTTTATGTCTGATTTTGATTAAAAAGTGAAACAATTTGCTAATACCGAACATTATTAGAAAACTTTACTACATACGTTTATATCGGAAATTGATACAAATTTGTTAGGTACTTTATTTTAATTAAATGAAGATCTACAGAACAGTCATTTTTATTTTGCTTTTCTCTTTACATTTTACTAAATGTAGGTACAACAATTTATCGGTGTAATAAATTGCCCTTTTTAACTGACTTCGAAAAAAGGAGGAGGTTCTCAATTTGATTGTTTTTTTATGTTTGTTACCTCAGAACTTCCGACTGGGTGAACCGATTTTTATGATTCTTTATTTGAAAGCTGGTGTTTCGCGTTTGGTCCCATTTCAATTTGGCCTAGTTCTTGAAGTCAGTTTTTTTTTTGTTAAAATATTTGCTATAGGAATATTTAGAAATATATTTCTGCGTCTTAGCTCGACCGTGTGGTATGTAAATGTCGTTACCAGACGGCATTATTAAATGATTGAATCCGTTGAAACTACAAAGATTTACTTATTAAAGCAACGTGCCAATCTTAGCGAATTTTTGACGTCTCTGTTGTATACTCATGTGACCAACGGCCAGCTTATATTTGAAATAAACACGCAGATGAAGTTAAAGAACTAAACTAGTATTTCGAAAAAAAAATACTTTTAGATTTTTGTCTTTTAATATATTTCTTCTTAAAAGAACAATCGCCATATTAGGACTAATTTCTTGTGCCGAGAGCTTGTTCGCAGTGCCTGTACATTTGGTTTTACAAACGTTTAATTATTTTCATGAATGTTATATACAAATTGTAATACAACATTTCTTTTATTTATTTAGAAATTTTCACAATATTATAACAGGATAAATTCCCAAGGCAATATTGCAAGCTTAAAACTAATTATACAATATAAAAAAAACAAAAATGTTAAATACAATTAATATTATAATAAAACGAATTAGAATTAATAAAAGTAATGAATAAGTAGGTATACCTACCTTAACTTTATATTTCAGAAATAATGCAACTTTGCGCTATTTCTGTGAATTTCGGCAAGCTACAATTATAGATGTCTATTTTTGTATCAATTACGTTAATAATTCGTATGGCACGCGACAAAGGCGGCACGCTGAGTGCGGCTGGGCGACGACGAGCGCCCACGCGTCCGCTAGGGGCACATAGCTGCAAGCGCTCCAGCACGTCCGGGTGCTGCCGCCCGCGCAGCACGCGCCACACGTAACACGCCAGCGCGACGTCGCGCCTCACGCACAACCGCACGTACCCCACCATGCCGAGTACAAATAAACTAGGGTACATCAGTGGGTACAAAGGGTAAACTCCATATTCTTTGAGATATAAAAATCGCGTGAATATGTTCTGAATTTTTTTCCACCATGAGGCTATACTTCGCTCATGGGGATTCCAAATCAAGGCCGTCGTTTCCAATCAAATCAATTTATATCAATATAAATGTATTACATACACGCTTCGGCATGAATGGGCCGGCTCGACCGGAGTGATACCACGGCCTCACAGAAAACCGGTGTGAAATAGTGCTTGCGCTGTGTTTCACCGAGTGAGTGAGGATACCGGAGGCCCATACCCCAATCCCCTAACCCTACCTCCCCCCCCCTTTATCCCCAAAAGGCCGGCAACGCACTTGTGACGCTTCTGGTGTTGCTTGTGTCCATGGGCGGCGGTAATCGCTTACCATCAGGCGATACGTCTGCTCGTTTGCCCGCCTATTCCATAAAAAAAAAACTATATAAAGAGGTAAAGTTTATGAGTTTGTAGGGGGTAATCTTTGGATCTAATGACCCGATTTAAAATTATTTCACTTGGTTTTACAAACATTTAATAATTTTCATGAATGTAATATTCAAATTGTAATCTCTTTACTTCTTATTAGGTATATCATAATTTTTAAGATTTCATAAAATTTTGACGTGAAACTAAATATAGTTTTCAAAAAGAGAAATGAACGTTGTATAGGTATGACCCTTTTTGTAGATTGGCAGCCTCGTCGTTGCCCGCTAATGCACGGAAGCGGGACCATGCGAATTAATGGCAAGAAAAATGGCGATCCCATTATGGATTGCCGCCAACATACTTTAGCCATGAAAAGAACCGAAAGTTACATTTGCGATACTCTGAATACTGAGCGCTCTCGGACCTCCACCCCACTCCCGAGGGTGGCACAACGACTCAAGTGGAGTGGTATTAATAAACTGAGATATTGTTTTGGGGGCTTGTACAAATTAAATGAATGTTCCTCATTGTTTGATATACTTTAATAATGATTTGACGTTTAGGGTTATTTTTATACAGTACCTAATGGTAATATATTTTCACGTCAATTGGCTAAAAGGTGAATTTGTATGGAATTACATACCTTCAATATGAATACAAAATGAGTTATATGTTCGTAATAGAAAGCATTAATTATTATTTTTATTGCTTTTAAGACATGTTAAATATTCCAGCTTTTTTAAATTAAAATGAAATTAACTTACAGGTGAAATATAGGGATATATTTATTCCCTAACATTTGGTCACGTCTCTGAGCTAAAGTCAGACTGTAATCACTGCCAGTGTCAGAAATATAAGTGCTTTAAAGGCGTCATTATTTTGTGTATTTATTGATTCATACCTTTATTTTCATTACTTTTAGTCCAGAAAACCATCTTACTTTAATTCTAGCTCGACGGTCCCATACCCAATAAGCAATGCAACCAAGGAACCTGGACCACTGCATCAATGACATATCGAAACTTATAATAAATACTACTTATTACTACTAAAAATATTTACTACTCGTGACCACGAGCGGCATAAACCGTTAGAAATGTCGGGATATAGAAGGAATCGTAACCTTTTTTAATAATTTCATCGCTATACAGCAAAAACTATACAGTGTCAAATCGCGAATGTCTGTAAAAACGGTATCGGCACTTAATAACACTATACATGCAGAAATTTTTATATCAAGAATAAAGAACAAGAAATCTTCTTCTGAAATATAAATCACTTCTTTTCAAATGACTAAAGTTAACTAACTAAAGAACATTGTTAATGTAATACTTTTCTCTACCGGTTGGCAGGCAATGGTTTTTTTTGGCAAACTAAAATCTCAACTATCTTATACTATTACAAGCCATACATTTACTAAGCTTAAAACCATTTGTTACTTGCTGATACTATAGCTATACTAAGAATGTTAAAAGTAAGTTTTTTGAGGGTGCCCATTAATAGCGGTTATCCCTAAATAAAGTGACGTGTAACACAATTTCAAACACTGCCCATAACTACAAACTAAACTTTCTAATTCGATTAACTATTTCTAATTCGTTGGAGAACCACGCTTCACCATGAATGCTTGACCGGAGTGATACCACGGCCTTACGGAAAATCGGTGTAAAACAGCGCTTGCGCTGTGTTTCACCGAGTGAGTGAGGACAACGGAGGCCCATACCCCAACCCCTCCCCACATCCCCCTCCCATCCCCCAAAGGCCGGCAACGCACTTGTGACGACTCTGGTGTTGCAGGTGTCCATGGGCGGCGGTAATCACTTACCATCAGGTGATACGACTGCTCGCTTGCTCCCGATTACATTAAAAAAAATTAAATGATTTAGAATATTTAATTAGGTACGATCTAGCTCAAGTTACCTCTCTATCGATATCATTGTTCTTCTGTCATCGTCTTTCATATGAAAGTTTTAGAACTGAAGGTCTTTTAAAACTGCTTTCAAGGAAATTAAACCATTAATGGCGGTTACTTAAGTGCTACTATAGTGGAATGTCAATTAAAACACAAACCCTTTTCTGTCAGTATAATATTACAGAATTACAATGTCTGAAATGACAGAAAGTATTTTAATAAAGGCTTTTAGAAATTATATTTAAATAGATGTCTTTTTTATTTCGAGTAACTTTGACGAAAATTTGTTTCTTGTTATTAGCATGAATGGAGATTAGATAATTTTTGATGTATATCTTTAGTATATAAATAACTTTTTTTTTGTTTTTCACATATCATCTATTTAATAATACAGTAGCTGTCTATTATAGATGATGGCTAGTCAATTTATGTAGTTAAGCGTTTTATTCTTAACTAGCTGTTGCAGTTTTGTAAAGTGCCTACCACACGCGCAAGTATCACCACAGTTATAACTGCGCAGGTAAAACTGTCGTTATACAGTTGTTTGGTGCATGATACAGTTTTACCAATCACACGCAAGGTGTTCCGTGCACAAGCCGGCCTGCGCAGGCAAAACTGTGGTGATACTTGCGCGTGTGGTAGACCCATAACTAGGTATGTCGGTTATCGTGGTAAAGACTAGCATATTATTATATGTATAGGTAGGTAGATCCTTAAGAATCATAGTATTACCATACAAAATTTAATAGAAATC
The DNA here is from genome assembly GCA_949125395.1 of Diaphora mendica. Lineage (NCBI taxonomy): Eukaryota > Metazoa > Arthropoda > Insecta > Lepidoptera > Erebidae > Diaphora > Diaphora mendica. The sequence continues at coordinate 32,074,441 of OX421310.1, read as the reverse complement.
AGTGCAGTAGTTTAGCCGTGAAAGCGTTACAGACAGACAGACAGAGTTACTTTCAGATTTGTAAGATTAAGTATGGGTTCGATATAAATCGATCAAAATCTGTTTTATTTATAAACTGATATTGAGGCGCTCATAGCCCAGTTGCACTCGGTGATTAGAAACAATCACCGAGGGTAAGCAACGACGGCGCGGTCAGTACCTGGATGGGTGACTGCTAGTGGAATGTTACCATGAGCGTCTCCGTGATTATGTTGATCCGGTTGTTATCATGTGATAACAGTCGTGAAGCTTAGTTGGACGCCTTTGGACGGCCTAAAAAAACATCCAACGACAATATAACGTAGCCACAAAACGTTGTCTTGCCGGTCCCCAACCCGCACTTGGCCAGCGTGGGGCCGTATAGTCTTATCTCTCTCCTGAGAGGAGACTCGAGCCCAGCAGTGGGACTTTATGGGTTGTTGATGATTGCCGATATTTGTGACACTGATGGATTTGGATCGTTTTCCACAAAATTCGGAATATGTTAGTCCAGAAAATGAATTTCGTCCTAAGGATACGAGTTTTTATAAAGCAAAAATCTAGCCACAATATTGAATAAAGTACCTACGTACCTATCAATAATTAAAATTTAATCAACATATCCATAGAAAGTATAGGAGCGCGCCATATTGGTTTGTATTAAAGACATCTCAAACACGCCATGTGTGCTAAGCTAATGAAGTTCTAGCTTAAAGAGCAACGGGTATTCATGAATTACGGGAACTATTTTTTTCCCATCCCTAGTAATACTCCCGTACTCGGATCGTCGTCGCCCCTTCCTCGGCGTTCACCTCAGGCCCGGCGCGCCACTAATTGGCAATTTGTTCGATCCTTAGATCTGACATAATGATGCGAGTTCGTTTATTTAAATGATTCGACGGAAACTTCTTCCCACTCACAATGAATTTAGTTACATACTTGTTTCTTATTAGACGGGAATAATAAGGCAATGTGACATTATGTAGGCTTGAGATTTTTTATAGATTGCACACACTTGTGCACACGTAAGAATTATTTTGAACTATGTAGAAACTAGTGTTGCTGTACATAATTTCCAAGTACAAATAACAGAATTCCCTTTTGGACAAGCCATTTAGAATTTAGAACGGTTAAGACAGATTATCGACTGGCCTGTTAGCTTAGTGGTTAGTGACCGTCACTGTAAACTGGAGGTCACGGGTTCAATTTGTATTTGAGATAAATATAAAATAATATTTATGTTTTTAAAATGTGTGATGAGCATGAGCATCTGTTCTGGGTCTGGGTGTAATAATTTATATTTATCTACAAATAATAAAATTGAAAGATCGATCGAAAATCGATGTCTATACATTAAAGATATTGGAGAAAAACTAATGAAGGGGTTTTCCTTAAGGTAACAGTACTCAAAATAACAGTATTTAGTTTTTTAGGGTTCCGTGCCAAAGGCAAAAAACGGAACCCTTATAGATTTGTCATGTCTGTCTGTCTGTCCGTCCGTCTGTCTGTCTTTCCGTCCGTATGTCACAGCCACTTTATTCCGAAACTATAAGAACTATACTGTTGAAACTTGGTAAGTAGATGTATTCTGTGAACCGCATTAAGATTTTCACACAAACATAAAAAAAAACAATAAATTTTGGGGGTCCCCATACTTAGAACTGAAACTCAAAAAAATTTTTTCATCAAACCCATACGTGTCTATGGACAGGTCTTCTAAAATGATATTGAGGTTTCTAATATCATTTTTTTCTAAACTGAATAGTTTGCGCGAGAGACACTTCCAAAGTGGTAAAATGTGTGTGTGTCCTCCTGTAACTTCTAAAATAAGAGAATGATAAAACTAAAAAAAATATATGATGTACATTACCATGCAAACTTCCACCGAAAATTGGTTTGAACGAGATCTAGTAAGTAGATTTTTTTTAATAAATGGTAAACCGCAAAAAAAATACACTATTATTAAAACATCGATCAAAGTTACAACGAACTACAAGAACTTTTATATTATGTTACTTGCTGCTTCGGAACCCTTCATGACTCGCACTTGGCCGTTTTTTTTTTATGTATGGCCCGCCAAAATGACTCTACTCTGCCTGATAGAAAGCATAAGCAAAATCCAAGAGTGGTGGTCACCACACAGACAATGCAGCATGGCGACCCACACCATGGCGGCTAGTGATGCTTCTGCATCTTTTAGTCTAGTCAACCAGTAGGGAACTTGTTGACTAGACTATTTGGGTCTCCGGTCTCGCACTCACCAACGAAACATGACAGAACGAACGCTATCATTTTACGTTGATTTTCTGTGCGAGGGTAGTAGTAGTACCGCCCCGGTCGAGTCGGCCCGTTCGTGCTGAAATCAGCGTGGCTCTACTACCTTTGTAGTACTATTCTGGTCTGTTTGTCTTAGTGTTTGTGACGTTTGATTTGCTCTGTCTTTTCAGTTATGTATTATGGTTGACAAAAAATAAATATCAAATTAAACAATTACCGCAATAACCGACATTACAAATTTCACCTGGTATTAGCTTCTGTGCCCACCACACTGTCAGTTAAAAGTTCACACCTCTTATTAACGGATACTAATCCGTTAAGACTGTATTGTATATAATCATAGTTAGATCCAGAGCTTACACAACAGAGATATAACAGCATATAAATTAACCACGCGGTTCTTATGTAAGATATTTATTTGTTTCTTAAACGATAAAATAACGACATAGAAAAGAACACGCGATAATCTTTTAGTTCGCTCCATTAGTGTCAATTAAAACCTCGGAGTTGGACCGGTATCTTGTTAATACTTATTTACTGAACAATTGAACACACAATTTTAAGACACCTGTATAAATAGTTGTAGGACCAATTTATTAATTACTAGCTGAACCCCACGGTGTTACCCGGGCCGCGGTACAACGCCGCGGGGCAAAACTAGTATTAAAAAGTTGCCTAAGTTACTCCCTATATCACCAGCTATCTGTGAAAGTTAAGTAAGTTAGCCAGTGAAAGTCCCGTCAAAATCGGTCCACCCGTTTCAGAGATTAGCCGGAACAAACAGACAGAGAGACAGACAAAAATTGTAAAAATTGTTGTTTTGGTATATGTACCGTGTACATATAATGCATTCAGTAAAAAACAGTCATTTTAATATTTCAAACATACACTCCTATTTTATTTATTTGTATAGACTAGCACAGCCCCGCGGTGTTACCCACGTTTGTTGTAGTGACCGCGGACAGCGCTGCGAGGCGAAGCTAGTCAAAAAAAGTAGCCTAAGTTATATCATCAGCTACCTATTCGTGAAAGTCCTGTCAAAATCGGTCCAGCCGTTCCAGAGATTAGCCGGAACAAACAGACAGACAGACAAAAAAGAAATGGTATTTTGGTATATGTACCATTTAGTAAGAAGCGGTTATTTTAATATTACAAACAGACACTCCAATTAGTTTATTTGTATATATGTATAGATTGCGTACACCTTATCGTGAACAGCCTTTGAGTGTTATATTATGAGTTTTAAATATCATTAGACTTCTACTTAAAAAGAAGGTTTCGGCCTTAGATACCACGGTTGCCAGACGGACTGATATTGGGTTTGTATCAATTTTTCCTCCTCTTTGCAGAGCAGTCTCCTTGTCTGGTCACAGAGTTCACTCTGTGGTGTTGGAGACTTACTCAAAATGGAACTTTTAGTGTGTAAATGATTCAGAAAAGTTCAGAGTAAGTTATATACCTTTGAGTTTAGGTTAAAATTTGAATCTTAACATAGTATTAATTGTTGTCGCTTCTGCTGTCCGTTCGCTTAGACCTTTTAAACTACTTAACGGATTTTAATGTAGTTTCAGCAATAGATAGAGTAATTTGAGAGGAATGTTTGTATGTGTAATACATGCATATTATAGGACAGGAAATCCGAGAAATTCAAAGACTTTCGTGAGAAGCCAGACCGAGTCACTAATCTTATCTTATATATAAAATTCTCGGGTCACAATGTTAGTTACTATGCTCCTCTGAAACGGCTGGACCGATTTTTATGAAATCTGGTGTGCATTTCGGGTAGGTCTGAGAATCGACCAACATCTATTTTTTATACCCCTTTTTTATGGCAAAACCACGTTTGCCGAATCAGCTAGTAATATATATCTGTATAGTAATATGTATTATACACATATTTGATTAGTTGCTTTTGCACTATTGACAAATATAATATCAATGTTAATGTAAAACTAACAATGTTATAAAATACCCCAAGAACAGTAACTAAGAACATAATATAGTTTATGATCACAAATATTCAAAAGTGTAATACAAAAACATTTGACTTAATTGTTAACAATAAAAAAATTCAGTGCAGACATAGCTTAACTTCTTTGGTATAATTATCATCATCATCAGCCTATTGCAGTCCACTGCTGGACATAGGCCTCTCCAATTGCACGCCACTTAGTTCGATCCTCGGCTTCTCGCATCCAGCTCTTGCCAGCCGTCTTGCGCAAATCATCACTCCACCTGGCCTGTGGACGTCCTACACTACGTTTGCCGAGACGCGGTCTCCACTCAAGAACCCGTTTCCCCCAACGGTTATCGGTTCTACGGCAAATATGGCCAGCCCACTGCCACTTCAGCTTGCTAATCCTGTGGGCTATGTCGATGACTCTGGTTCTCTGCCGGATCACCTCGTTTCTGATACGGTCCCTTAGAGAAACGCCGAGCATAGCCCTCTCCATAGCACGCTGAGCGACTTTGAACTTGTGGACCAGCCGTACCGTAAGTGTCCACGTTTCGGCTCCGTATGTCATTACGGGGAGGACGCACTCATTGAAGACTTTCGTCTTTAGGCATTGTGGGATCGACGATGAGAAGACCCGACGAAGCTTCCCAAACGCTGCCCAACCCACCTGAATTCTCCTGTTCACCTCGTCCTCAAAGTTGTTTCTCCCTAACTGCAAAGTCTGCCCGAGGTACACGTATTTTTGAACAACTTCGAGAACGGCACCGTGCACCGCAACCGGTTCCGGTAGTACGTGTTCATTGAACATGACCTTGGTCTTGTCCAAGTTCATCCGTAGGCCGATGCGCACAGAAGAGTCAGCCAGGTCGTTCAGCATCTGTTGTAGGTCCTGCAGCGTCTCTGCCATGATGACGATGTCGTCTGCAAATCGCAAGTGAGAGATGTATTCGCCATTGATGTTGATGCCACGTCCTTTCCAGTGCAGCGTCTTGAAGAAGTCCTCCATTGCATTAGTGAACAATTTCGGGGATATAACGTCACCTTGTCTCACTCCTCGATGCAATGGTCTTGTATGCTGATTCTGTACTTGGACGGACATAGTGGCGGCTTCGTAGAGACATCTCAACACTTGGATGTATCGCCAATCCACTTGGCAACGCTGCAGGGACTCTAGAACAGTCCAGATCTCGATCGAGTCGAAGGCCTTCTCATAGTCCACGAATGCTAGACACAGGGGCTGATTATACTCTTCGGTCTTCTGTATAATCTGCCGCACTGTGTGGATGTGGTCTATGGTGCCATATCCGCTCCGAAATCCAGCTTGCTCTGGTGGTTGGAATTCGTCGAGTCTTCGCGCAAGACGGTTCGTGATGACTCTTGAAAACAGCTTGTAGACGTGGCTTAGAAGCGAAATGGGCCGATAGTTCTTCAACATGGTCTTGTCACCCTTTTTGAAGAACAGGACGACCACACTCCTGCTCCACGCCTCTGGAGTTCTCCCTTCGAACAGGACAGCGTTATAAAGCTTTTGGAGCTCCCTCAGTACGGGCATACCCCCAGCTTTCAACAGCTCTGTTGTAACGCCGTCCTCTCCAGGGGCTTTTCCATTTTTCAGCTGTTTAAGAGCCATCACGATTTCATCAGTGCTGACTTCTGGCAGATCTTCGGTGTAGTGGCGTGTTAATGTGGCTCTAGGGTCCTCATTTTCGGGATCAGGTCGAGATGCATGCGAAGCGTATAAACTGCCGTAGAAGCCTTCGACTTCCGAAAGGACGGCCGGTTTGGAACCAACGACTTCTCCACTTGATGTGGTCAACTTCGTCAAGTGGCTTCTTCCAAGAGATTGTACGAACACTTTTGACCCCCGATTTCGCTCGATCGCTCTTTCGATCGAAAGAGTATTGGAGCATCGGAGGTCGTGTCGTACAAGCCTGCTGATCTCTCGGTTTAGAGTCCGCTTTGCCGACGAAGTGACAGGGGGGTTCTCACGTCGTTCCCTCATTAACCCTAGTGTCCTCTCTGAAAGCTTCGACTTCCTGCTTTTGTGTAGGGGTGTAAGGGGGCGAACCACAATCTATTGCTCCCAGCCAACCTCACCTGCACGCGGTGCACCCTGCTGAACGACAAACGAGGCTCTGGCGACCGACTGATGGCGGTATATCCATCCGAAGAGGCGTATCTAAATAAAATAGGCCGGTGACGGGCAGCAGCGTCACCGGTGCAACAAGCTACGCCCTGCGATCACCAACCCGCCTGCCCAGCGTGGTGATTATGGGCTCAAATCCTCCATGAATATGCAACAAAGGTATAATTATATATTTTGTTAATTATAATTATCAAAGCTCATGGCGCGAACTTCATAATAATCCATCGGTCGGCTTAATGACCGGCCGTGGCGGAACGTTTTCGGTAATTAAAGGCAAACAAAGACGGCTGACTTCACTGTGTTATGATCAAACACATTAGCGAGGATTTGCTAGCACTTATAACTGTTTCCTCGAACAAATCTTGCTTGAATTCACTGTTGTGTAATGTATTTGTTTAGAAACTGACTAATTTCTAAGTGCGAAATTTGCTTTTAAATTTGAGTTCAAGACAAGGTTCAAAACATAATCGACATCTAACAACACGGAAGAGTATGTTATAGTAACCGTCATGGTTTTGGCCAATGTAACGGCTAGTGTGGCATTAAAAATTCTTATCGAATATCAAATAGTTCTACAGGTTACCCTTTGTCATATCATCGAGAACCGTAAATGCGTGAAAAGACTACAATTAACATGTAGGTAGCACTACTAAACAAACTGCACGATTGGCCTAGTGGTTTAAGCGGTCGCCACTGTCTCTTAGGTCGCCACGCCGCTTGCGAATTCGCCAAGTGTTGTGGGTTCAAATCCTACACGGGACAACACTTTGTGTGATCCACAAATTGTTGTTCTGAGTTTGGGTGTTAATTGTGCTCTTTTCATGTATGTCTGTAAGGTCCCCCGCGACACAGGATGTTTATTCCTAATGCGGGAGTTGTCTTTTAAAGATAAAAAAAACTTTAAAAGACTTCGGGTATACTTGAGTCTCCCCATTTTCGGGTTGATCTCACAGTAAATGATCTGAAAATTCCTGAAAAAATTGGGTACTACGAAAAGCAAGGAGGAAATCAATAGTTTTTCTTTACCTAACCGGTATAAACAGATTACATTGCAACGGCTCCCAACTGAAATTGAGACGATACCGAGAGCTCCCGGTACACTTAATGTACTTTCGCTTAGTTATTAAAAAAGTGCTAATTCAAGCTAACTTTTTCATCGTAAAAAAATGCAAGTTTTTTAGTTTACACATACAAGCTTTTAGCTTGGCTTAATTCCTGCAAATGTTAAGAATTAATTTTAATGTCTATCAAGGACTTCTTGAAAAGCGTGCGCTGTTCTGAAGTAAAAAAATGTGAGTGGTTCATCGTCAGGGACTCCCGGTAAAAGTCGCTTACGATGGTCATTAGTCTTCAGTATGCGGACTAATTAATATAACGTTTGGAGTAAAGCTCCGGGATAAGATTCCTTACGGAGTTAGGGAGAAAAATCCAAAATTTAATTAAAAAAGTTTAAGTGAGTTTTCACGGGCGAGCGTACGGCCGGAGGCTCTCAATAATTTAGGCAAATTCTATTCTTTCTGCAACCAAATTCTTTGGGAATCGCCTATGAACTGTAATTAACCGCTTTTAATCCCGATAAATAAGTTACTTTGTGACTTTCGAAATTAATTCATTATTTAAATTGTTTAACAGGCCAAATTAAGCAATAATAAAGGGTTGTTCTGGCTAATACCTTTTCACGCGACTGCACAGGAAGACAACCTTCCTTTTTATTTCTGTCTAATGGTTAATTAAGCGTTTATGCTCACAATTGATTTTCAGTTATCTTATTGCAGTTTATCATCATCATCAGCCTATCGCAGTCCACTCCTTAAATCGAACCAAGTGGCGTGTAATTCGAGAGGCTTATGTCCAGCAGTGGACTGCGATTGTAATGTATGCTGTGTTAAAATCAGCACAAAATGCATATATGCGTATAAGCGAACGCAGCATGATTTCATAACACGTGACTGGACAGAAAACATTTATTTCACCCTAGTTTTGGGTATACATATAAATTTTACTATTTAAATGACTCTGATGTTGTGTACGTACTTCTAAGATTGGTTTCCGAATTTAAGGAAAGTGTTAGTTATTTTCTAGTACTTTTTGTCATTTATTTTACTATAATTTAATTTTACTTTCAAGAAAAAAACTTCTTTTAATCTTTTTAAAAATAAATATTTTTCAAATTGTAACGATAACTAAATTATTTTAGATATGTATGACGATAGGAGTCAAGTCAACATATAAGTAATACGCTTTTAAAGACCTATTTCTTAGCGTTCCATGGATTCACCGTGCGGGTGCCGGGTCCATCGCGTGATAGATGGGGGCAACACATGCGACTTCGACAGTGCCTGGGAATTGCGACCCAGGTTTAGGTTTAAGGAGCACTCCTTACGACGCGTCAACGCTCACCTCCACTGTCCGCTGTGTTACCCCCTCTACCTAACCATATTTGAAGTGAGCCTAGCAATGCCGCTTTGGATATTCGTTCAAGAAAAGAGCTTACTGAAGCTCTTGGAAATCCAAGGTCTTTAAGCAGGTTATAGAGGGATTTCGCTGGTATACCCCTCGCACCCACTTCCACGGCATACAGCGCAACGACATAACCATTTTTAGTTATTTCGTTGGTTAAGTCAAAGTACTTGTTTCTTTTTAAAGCGTGGTCTTTAGGGATGTTCGTTTCGGGATTATTTTATGTACGGTCTGGACGCCGAGGCACAGATATCCTCCGGTATTCTGTAGTGATTTTCATACGTGTCCACTAATAATGTCCAGTCACTGGCGGTATTTATAATTGAGTACGGCTTTTGTGTGAGTGAAGTCTTTTTTGTTGAGCCTTCCTTTACAAACGCGATGTTAGTTTTTATGTTTGTTGTTATTCCTTTTTTCGCTCTCGCCAGTGATAAACTCATAGTTTCGCGTATGATGAGTAATACCCTATCATGGCGACGTGAATAATGACCCCGGTCTAATAGCGCCTTACAACCTGTCAGTAAGTGCCTGGCTGTACCTATTGCCGCATTGCACATCGTACAAGCCTTTTCTGTAGCTTTTCCCCACCTTACTAGGTTGCTTTGATCGGGGAGAGTTAATTGAAAGGCGTTGAGGTAGAATTTTAACAGGGCGGGTGACCAATCATATAAAAGTGTGCGCCATTTCAAAGCTGGTGGGATACAAAATTCTCCTAGAGTTAACCATTCATTCTACATTTCTAGGTTCATTGCGCGCACCTTGTAGGTCTCGTTTTCATCTTGTTGTATGAAAGATTTTGTTATCTCTTTGTCGGTCTGTCTTCTAGCATTTCCCAATCCTACTCTACTGGACTGCGTACCCACCATGATTTTTTTGTGGAATTGGAGCCGTGACTCTAGCTCTGATGAATTTTTGTCTTTTGGAAGGGATCTAACGATTTCGTCTTGGGATTTTGACAAGACATGCATTTTGGTAACTCTTAGGTGTTTGTAGAGTTCCGAAGGTTTTTTTAATTTCATTCCAAAATTATTCGAGCTCCTGTACAACGTTGACGGGTCTGCAGATGGTGCTAGCCCGAGCCACGACTTCAATGTCTTAGTGACTTTCGCGTCCAGTGTTCTTATGTGGTTCTGGTTTATATCATATACTAGAAACGGCCAGTTGAGACGTGATGTTAAGTAGTTGTCGTAAATCCAAGCTTTTTTTACGTTACTAATTGGCTGTTGGTCTACCTTGTCATTGTCTTTTACGAAGTCATCGACTATTACGTTTATAGATGGAGTACGACCTTTGTAGTCTATCTTTCTTCCAAGGAATTTAAAGGGCACGGTTTCTGATATTATTGAAACACTTTCCCCACCAATAGTAATCCCGGGGTCATATGAGGTATACCTGGTGCCTCGCCGGCCCAGACAAGGCAATAGCATTTGCTAGGTTTTGTCCTCATTCCCTCCGTCCAGGTACAGAAGTCATCTACCTTACGCAGTAGTTCTTGGCACTGCTTTCGATTACGTGCAATGATCGCAAGGTCGTCTGCGAACGCTAAGATGGATTCCGTATATTTTCCATTGACCTTAAACCGATAGCCCCACCTCTTTTCGCATGTTGCGATATTATCTATTAATATATTTATAACTGTATTAAATACTACTGGCGATAAGCAGCACCCTCGGAACAACCCTACTCTGTATTCGAGGGGTTTCGTATGTCCCTCTTTTGCTGTGATTACAAATTTTAATTTACTGTAGTATGATGCAATTATTTCACAAACTGTTGGCGGGAAGTTATACCATTTCAAGGCAAATAACATAAGCTCGTGCTGTACTGAGACAAAGGCATTTTCTAAATCTATCCAACAGACTGTAATTTGCCTTTCATTTTTCCTAGCATCTTTGAGACTTTCCGCAAGTAATGAGTTATGTTCCAGACATCCAGAGATTCCGGGCATGAACCCTTTCTGGTAATTTGGTCTGAAGTAATTATTGTTGAACATATACTGTATTATTTTTAATTGAAGGCAGGAGAAAAATATTTTAGAAATTGTATTGGTTAGGGCTATGGGTCTAGTGTCCCTGGGATCTACCACTTCACTTTTCTTAGGAATGAGGACAAAATTAGCTTTGCCAAAGGTTGCTGGTATTTCATTACGACTATAAATTACCCGTAATAAAAATATAAAATATTTCTGTTCAATTTAGCATGAAGGTAATAAAGTACGATAATCTTTGTAAATTATGAGATAAGTGTAAGTAGTAAAAAGAACACGGAACACGTGAATAGCGTGCAACTCTGGTGTTTATTGCGCAGGCGCGCCGTCCGTGAATACTCAGAAAGAACTCGCACACATTTTTGTGAGCTCATTAAAATTACATTACAGCTCTTATTTAAACAGCAAACAACTAAACGATGCTCGTTAATGCGTCTCGTCGTTGAGGTTTTTATGGACATACTACCCTGAATAAACACTAAAACATTAAGGATATACACCCGATTAATTGTTTTTCAGAAAAGTTATTTGAAAATTAATAAACCCAACTTTAACAGGCTTTTAATCTACAAAGTATAGAAAGCTAATTTATGCGTTATTAAATAGTTATCGGACTTTTATTACAATGTACATCTGTGTAAATTAAGTCTTTATTACGTACTTTACAAAATGTTAAGTGATAATATCATAGAGTAATATAAGTTGTCGTAATGATTGAGCAAAAATGTACGGTCTGACAGAGAAACCTATGGAAAAACATACAAATTCTAGCTTAGCCGTGAGGCTGCTTATAGTATACATAAATTAATATAAAAATCTATATATATAAAAGAGGAAGGTGACTCACTTATAGAGCGAACAACGCACAGCCCAAACCGCTGAACCTAGAATCCTGAAATTTTGGATGTAGGTTCTTTAAACAACGTAAGTGAGCACTAAGAAAGGAATTTTGGAAACGCCACCCCTAAGAGGATAAATCATGGGATGAAAGTCTGTGAGAGCGAAGCCGCGGGCAAAAGCTAGTTCAGATATATTTATGCTAGTGTCTATTTTAATTTTTTGTCGAGTTGCCTAAGTGGCAATGTGATGATCACCTATTAAATACTACTTTTAGGTAAAGTTAACCAAAAGCCGACGTAACTGACAAGGGAGGTTACAAGAGATAAGAAACCATTTGGTGTCGTCGGACACCAGATAGGAACGAAGTTCCTTATTATAAAAGTAAATTTTTCGTTCACGAAATAATTTAAATTAAATTAAAAAGCGTGAAGAAAAAGTTAATTATTAATATTTTTTCGTAAATACATACATATTATACATAGAAAACTTCCAAACTCCGAAAAAAACAAACATTTGATCTAACCCTGGATTCGAACCCGAGACCTCAAACACAGCATTCACATACGCTAACATTGCGACACCGAGGCAGTCAATCTTACTAACGTAAGATTTAACGTTACGGACGCTTTTTGCCGGCTAGGATACCCCTCCGCAACTTCGCTACCATACCATCACGAAGGGAAAACAAACTACTTTTGTGTTTGCAAATATCTAGTTTCTGAAGTAATGTGTTATACGAATATTTAGTTTCTGAAGTAACGAAACAGCCAAGCCATACATTTTTACTGAGATGTGGAGTTTATGAAGTTAGGGTTGGTAGAGTTAGGGCGTGTAGATTCGGAACCTTGGCTCTACATGAGATCTGATATCTTTTCACAGGGTAAGCCATATGCAGTCGTCTTGGCAACATTTTACATGAAAATGTTTTTGGTGGGATTTCATTTCTTTTTGTAAGTTGCTTGAGGCAGTATTTTTTTATTTTTTTGGGCTGTATTGATTGTATATCTTCTTTCGAAAAAGTCCGGGTACCAAACATAAAACCTCTAGCATAAATATTTGTGAAAGTCTCATACAAACTTCCACCCCCCAAATTTGGGGGTTGGGGGGCAAAAGTAATAGGTTTATGAATTTTTCTATTTTTTGTATACTAAACTTAGTTTACATACCAAATTTCAGCTTTCTAGCACTTCAGGAAGTACCCTAACAGTTTTGATGATCATCAGTGTGTCAGTGACGAAATCGGTGTTTTTTAGGTATCAATAAAATCTAAAGTATTAGAGCTATGCAATTGAAACTTTGTATGTTTCATTAGTCTATTGGTAACATCATATGCTGAGAATTTGAACGATCTGGTATATCGGAAACCAAAGTTATGAGGGTTCAAAAAAACGACGAAACACTTCGAGAAAAGGTAGGTAGTGCCCTTGCGCTCCGCTTGGCTCGTCTTGGCGGGGGCACGACAGTGCCCCCAGATAAAGGACTACCTCATTTTTTTTTTGTTAATTTTATCAAAATGAACAAATTGCTTCGATTATTTGTATTATTCCCCATCAATAATAATAATCGTTCTGTTTTTATCGATTTTGATAACAAAATGGCGTGTCCACACTATTCTACAGTGATTATTTTTAATCACTTTTTGTTTGACAGCATAATGTATTTTTAAACGAATTTCAAAAGAATCAGTTGTTTGTTTCAGTGGAAAGGCTTTGTAAGCAATTAGCGTGGTGTTTACGCCTTCTAGAATATCTATAGTTTTAATACTTGTGTATTATGTGTATGCATGGAAGATTTTTATCTCTGCTTGACAAATAATTTACGGCTCCACCCGTATGTATGTCGGTTTTCACGGTAAATAGTCTATGAGTTATTCTGATTTATAAAACTTTCATCTAAATCCATTCAGTAGATTTTTCTTGAAAGAGTAAGAAACATGCATCCTCACAAGCTTTCACATTTATAATATTGGTAGGACGGGATCGAAGGATAAATATAATGTTATTATCTTACATTGAGGAATAATATTTAGATAGAGAAGTCATCACAACCAAAAAGTATAGTACAACTTCATAGCGGAAGGGAACGCGCGGTGCACGCGGGGATATCCTGGAGGCGGGGACGTTCTCATAGATTAGAAATTAATAGATGCGACATTTTTATTATTCTACCTACTAGATTTCATAGTAAAAAAATTGAGACGCAAAATATCGAAATATTGTTTTAGGCAGAATTTTATATATATCTACATATAAAATAATAATAATTATAGCACTATTGAAAATATAATTTACAGATTGTTCGAAATTAAAATATGATTGTTCATGTAATATCAATTAAATAAACAATCATGAAATGTCTCACATCCATAATTAAATAGTTGTATAGTTCAATAAAGATTTCCCTACGTACTTACTATCACGATATGTTTTACCTATGTGTCAAGTCTGAATTTGCATTCTGCACTTTAACTTTAAATGGCGGGCACAAAATGGTAAAAAAATATTTTTGATTTATTTGTAGAACAGTAGTTTATTACTGTTTTGTTTACTTACTGATGATAAGTTACACCACTATCTTTTTTTCTTTTTATGGATATATTTTTACACGTTGTTACATGCAGGATAACATTTTTTTTTAAATGTTCGCCACTCTGTTGGCGTTCGATTACTACGAGCTTTGCAGAGCGACTAGGTGCGTTGATGTCTCGAGACATCTTTCTGTTCTATACGTAGTAATATTAGTTCAATGTTATCTTAAAACTATTTGTATTTTTAATTGCACTATGTTTAAAATTCATTATGCACTTCACACAATATAGAGATTGGAAGTTGGCAGTTTTGACTTTGTCTCGAAGTCCTAAGTCCAGAACCACTGCAACGCCGAGGACAATTGAATAAATGTATTGGTATTGAGCTACTTAAAACGACTGACGACTAAGAAAGGACTAATATATTCACTTAAAGACTGCCGGCCACTATCTGCTTTATGGCCAATTGGACAATTGTATCTCTATTGTGAACTTCTAAGTCATCATCTAATGGGATCCTTAGGGATTCGTTTCAGTGACATGTCTGAAGCGATGGCAGAGCTCATGCGTCGACGGTAGATACAATTGTGGGTAGAGCTGCTCAGCTGCAAAGAGATGAAATTCATGTCTTCATTCTACTACTGCCGTGGTAGGACATATTTCTTTGAAATAGGATCCCCATCGGGTCCGAAACTATTTAGGCATCCATGAGATACACATAATAATAAAACGATTTATCTTTAAAACTATGAAATTTGATGCTTTTATCATAATACAACAAATCTCATCCCATTTTAACGTTCCAATTTTTCATTACTTTGACTAGTTGTCGCCCAGTGGTTGACAATGTTGACATTCGACCAGAATTCTTTTTTTTTCCACCGCCACCATATAAATGTTAACTGTGCCGAATTTCATACTCATAAGTTTTTGCTATACGCATTAATAGATAGATACTTTTATATATCTGTTAAATATGTTATACCTCTTAAGTCTCCTACACTTAAAAAATAGCTGTTACTTTCGCCTATCATCAATCAATTTTAAGGGTGCACCTTTAACGTTTCAATTTAAGTTGCCTAACAATCTACTAAAACAGTATGAGGTTATTTTGGTAACAGCTCAATCATTTGAAATATTGCATATTAAGTTGTGTAAAAGTGATTGGTATAAGTAACTGAATGTAGTTCTTATTAAATACTAGCTGTTGCCCGCGGCTCCGCCCGCGTGTATGTCGGTTATCGCTGCAAATAGTAGCCTATGTGTTCTGATGTATAAGCTATATTACTGTAAAGTTTCATCCAAATCCGTTCAGTAGTTTTTGCGTGAAGAAGTAACAAACATACACACAAACTTTCGCCTTTATATATTAGTGTGATTACTTTCTGTATGTTAACTAATGAAAAAGCAATAACATGTAAATCATAAGAAACACGATAATACTGCCTAGTAAGATTTAGAAAAAAATACATCTTAGCGATGTCCGAGATGTTTATAATAAAAGCACAAAATAATTATTAAATAAATATATTTATTTACAAGTTAACGGCAAAATGAAATAATCTGTCGATGTTTATGAACTTGAAAACATTTTCACCAGTAGTATTTAGTATTCAAAATTTAAGAAACATTTTACATAGCCAATACTAATTAACGACAGTTCATTTTTTACATTATAAATACATATTGAACAACGGCTACGAAAAACATTGTAACACATGGATTTTAATTTCATTTAAGCCAGAAAATCTAAATCGACACTGACGAAACTACAATGTTTTTCAAAGCAGGTTCCATTTTATCGTAGAAATTTTTAATTTACATTAGGTATTTCTATCTTACAAAAAAATTGCATTTATCTACATAGAGGTTTAACTTCTTTAATATTAAACAAAATAAAGATTTTTAGCATATCATCTGTATTATATCATCGTTATAATTTATGCGCGAACATTCACTGAAGCTCTGTGGCGGAAATTAAAACACATACCACCATATTGATAAACGCAGCCTGTCAAGCTATACGGAATAGAACCTTAGTATTCATTGGGTATCTTGATTTTATATTTGCCATTTTCTTTTAACTATATTGTGGACAATAAGAATGAAAGTAAATAACAGTAAAACTAAAATGATCTGTGTCTGTCTGTCTGTCTGTGGCACCGTAGCTCGCGAACGGATGAAGCGATTTCAATTTAGTTTTTTTTGTATGAAAGATGAGTTACGTGCGAGTGTTCTTAGACATGTTTCATGAAAATCGGTTGAGTCGTTTAAAAGTTATGGGGGGTGAAAGTGGGGAAGAATAGCAGAATGTCTGCAAAAATATAATATCATTGGCGTATGATTACTCGATTAAGTGCTTGAGTCGGGGGTTTTTTAAACTTTGAATTTTAGCTTCTTAATACCGCTTACTTTACAAAAATTATGGAAGTTTATTTTAATATCAACTGCTGTATAGACAGGTACGTTTACAATTAAGATGTACATTTAGAAATATTAAACAGTTAAACATTAATATTATACAAACCTAACTAACCATTGCACCACGTCAGAATACCAACTATTAGGGTAAAATCACAATGCGATCATTATTCGTTCTATCAACTTTTTCCTCGTCCCTACAACAGTACAATAACATAATACCTACTAAAAACTGTTAACATATTTCATGATGTTAGGCATTGTTGGCAATTAAAACAAAAACACCAAAACATTTTTTTTGCTTATATCTGATGTTAAAGTACTCACAAATAATAAACTCAATGCGTGTTAACCCTTAATCTACCATCTTAGCTTATTTGTGTAGACTCTCAAGAAATAATTTCTACAGAAAACTTATCTTTGGTTAAAAATAACATTAACATATACAATTTAAAAGTAAATAAAAATTAAGAAAATTACCTTCAATAAAACTTCATACCTTGTATGATAACAATATTTACGTTTAGTACATGTACATACATACAATCCATAACAATGAGATCGATTTTATCAATTAATATTTTTAGAGAATGGACCTGAATCGTTGTATCACGATATACTACAGACTCACATTACCGAATGTTAATCAAAATCGTCAAACAGAATAATGATAATTACTACTTCACATGATCAGTTCAATGAAACTTTTTTTTTATTACAAGATTGGAGATACATAGGTATGTAATGTCTTTTTTTAAATTGGTGCCTATTCTGTTGTTGGACATATTAATAAACCAAACTTGTTAACATATGTTTTCAAATAGATGCTTCTGATAGTCACATACACGCACAGAAGCAAGTCTATGATCCTGAACTAGATACTTTGGGAAATGAAAATGGGTAAAGCAGTGTATAGTTTCAAATGCTTAAACTCAGATTGATAGGTCAATGAAATTGATTACCTTAGAAAGAACAGAAAACACTAGAAAACAGATTAATTTGAAGTTTAAGATTTTATTATAATTATCAAATTGGTCTGAAAGTACAGAATAGACACCATTATCTTATTTAGTGGTACGGAGCGTGTCCAAATTGGCTAAGCAAGATGTGGTACAGAAGTTACAATAAAATAGAAGCGAGCGCGCCTAACCCACGCAGCGCTGCTATCTTAACATGTAAACAAGTGCTCAAATCGTATACATAATGGAAATATCGTGTTCTAACAACGTTATCGCGGCTCATCCCGGACACTTTGTAAAGTGGCCACATATACACCGCTCGTCTGCCGAACAGCGACGAGCCTAATGTACTAGTGTGTCCTTCTAATATATTTCCAGTGTCATGTACGTGCATTTCTGCACTAAAGGCCGAAATTGTTATATCATCTAATTCATGATCTTCATATAGATAGTAATATGTTTGAAATTCGAAGTTTGAATTTATAAATCGAATATCATTAGGTCCTCTGGTAAGATTGACAGATTTTGGATTTCAGGGAATATCGATTTCGGTCCGTTAATCGGTTGATTACTTGCACACCTGGCCACCGTATACATAATTGAAAATTACATTTAGAAAATATTTTTACGGATTTCACTTTGCATGACTTTTTATTAACTAAATATAAAAATAAAGCATTACAAACTACACTATTTTATATAGTAGGTAGGTTTGTGTGGGTGATGGCTAGTTTGTGGGATGAAGGAACGGATCACACTTGTGTTTATTACTCGTGTGTGTATGAAAGACGTTCATCGAATGCCGAAGTGCACGCCCCAACGCCGAGGGCCTGCAGACATGCCAATGCGTCTCGCCAACATTTAATGGGGTTTTACCTGCATAAAAAATAGAGATGTTATTGATTTGTACACCCTATGTAGTTTGATGAAGAAAGTTTCTGAGATTTCTGGTTTAGTCATAAGATCTTTAGATAATCCTTATGAGCAAAATAGGCACCATGACGTCTATTAATATTATTATAGAAATTGTGTAATTGCTAAGAAACACGTAGTTTGTTCGGCATATTATCATAACTAACCGAGGCGAGATGTCGGCGGTGAACCATCGGTCATCGCGCGGCGTCACACACGTCAGGGTCAGGCGGGCTGCCGTACCCGCTGGAGGCGTCATCAGCTCCCGCGCAGCCCCCTGCATCCTTATCAACCAGAGCTCCACCAGCCGCGGCTCCACCACCACAAGCTCCTACCGCTCCAACGTAACCTCCCCCGCCAGTTGGCGACTGTTTAAAAAAAATTGAATAATGTATTACCTAAATTTAATCAAATAGTAAAAGAGTATTATGAATTTTACACGTCACTACAAAATTTACTACAATATTCTTTCTGTACGTTAATTTTATTAGCTGGCAAATTTGGTTAACGCATTTGTAATATTATAGTATCTACATCACGCAATAAGGTATTATTAACCGCCTTCTTTTCCAATTTAAACTTGCTGTAGAGCTATCAATTGTAAGAAATGTGTACAAATCGGTAAGAACAGGTGCAGGAAGTGTTATTTATTTAAAAGGAAGGAATTCGTTAATAAGGTCACTATATAGTTCAGTTTATAATTTACTTAGGCTTCTAACAGTAAACCGCTCACGCAATCAAAAAGTCGATTAGACATGTCGCGCGGCTGAATGGGCTCCTCCACTCGCGCGACTCATAAAATGAAATAGATTCCCCCACATTCGCATTCCGACAAGCGTTCGTACGAGAAAGATTAATGATCACAAAAGAAACATAATAAAGTGGAGATAGAATCTCCCACTAACAGTGTCCTTGTGGGAGTTATTTACTTCCTCGAGTCGACTTTTTCACGTGCCCTTTATTTTCGAGACGTTTGAAAAAAATCTCCCTCGATTCACTTACGCTAAAATGTAACCATGATCGTTCGCATCGAATAAAAGAGGAAGTGTCGGAGTGGAGCGGCATGAAATCTCATCACTTAAGAGCAAATTGTATGCTCGTGTTTGTTGTCGGCTATAATCGAGTCCGTATTAAATCGATAAACGTGTAATAATATAAACGGCTGATTAGTCACCATACAAAAGTTGATAATAGCATCGTTGGCAGCCATCAACTAAGTAAGAGCGCTAGTTAAGAGAAGAAAATGTTGTTCCTTGAAGTGCACGGACTCGTGCCAACTTTGTCACGCGATGTGCAACTTGGCGATTACAAAGGCACTGGCTGTTCTCCGAAGACTCATTTGCGTTAAGAAGTTATTATGCCAACATTTGACTTGTTGGGACTTATCAGTTTTATAATCTGGATAACTGTATGAAATTTCAAAAAAGACATCTAACATATTAACAAACATTTATAATAGTGAAAGGTCTGGAAATAAGTCAGATTTTATAAATATTTCTAACTTTAGTTTGATTTTTAGACAACCTTAAAGAAGTTGAACTTACCCTTCCTACATGCTTAATAGTCAAGTTACTGTCGAGTAAGTAAAACATACAGTATTGAAAATATACATTTGAAAAGTGCATAATGACTTTTTTATAACTAGAGCATCATGTCACATAGATCCACGTCAGCTCATCAGCAAAGCGAACAAAACGTGGTGAATTCTGAATGAGACACGTAAACCAGGGGCTATGGGAACCGCGACCACTCGGCTTATAGATAATTATAGACTTTAATGATACCGCCCTACTGACCAGTCTTATTCTATACTTCATTTTAAACCCTCGACGCAAAAAGAGGGGTGTTATAGGTTTGACGTCGATGTCTGTCTGTCTCTCTGTGTGTGTGTGTGTCTGTCTGTGGTATCGTAGCTCTCTAACGGATGGACCGATTTCGATGTGGTTTTCATTTGAAAACACTTTTCCTTGCGGTGGTTCTTAGCTATATTTGGCTAATATCGGTCTAGCAGTGTAAGACTATCACCTCTTTACAAAATGATGCAAGGCATTTTTGGCGTATGATCAGGTACTCGGTTAAGTGCTTCACGCGTGCCAGTATAATCCTTAAATGACAATTAAATAATAACTTCGACCTGATGCTGCGTAGGGGGTTTTTTAATTTATGATTATATAACATAGGTATTCTACCGAGTTCTCAGTGTGACTTTAAATAGAACTGACTGCCTAAGTGCTTCAATTGTTTAAGTACCTTCCACGTGCACTAAGGGTATTATATTACATTTCCCATTTGTAATTTGTGATTGTGCAAGTTATTCTTATAAATGAAAGTCACCATTTTTAAAGTCAATAAATTAAATTAAAAAGCTTTTTAATTAAATTATTTATTATAAGTATAGATTATATTTTGAATACTGATGATTTTTAAATAAAAATATCTAACAGATAGTTTCAGAGTTAAGAGAGACTTTTTCCCGAGGAAAGTGATCAAATCATATATTTAACATATTTTAAATAGAATAATTTAAATCTGCACGTTTGGCCTAGTGGTTTAACGGTCACCACGCCGTTTCCTACTACGCTAAGTGTCGAGGGTTCAAATCCCATGTAGGACAACACTTTGTGTGATCCACAAATTGTTGTTCTGAGTCTGGGTGTTCTTTGTGTCCGTTTCATGTATGTTTGTAAAGTCCCCCGCGACTCAGGATTTATTCCTAGTGCGGGAGTTGTCTTAAAAAAAAAAGAAAGTTTATTACTTTTTAACCGACTTAAAAAAAGGAGGAGGTTTTCAATTCGACTGTATTTTTTTTATTTTTTTTATGTATGACCCGCCAAAGTGACTCTACTCTGCCTGATGGAAAGCATAAGCAAAATCCAAGAGTGGTGGCCACCATACTCATTGCGAATGCAGACAATGCAGCATGGCGATCCACACCATGGCGGCCTAGTGATGCTTCTGCATCTTTTAGTCAACAAGTATGGAACTTTTTGACTAGACTATTTGGGCCTCCGGTCTCGCACTCACCAACGAAACACGACAGCACGTACGCTGTCATTTTACGTTTTTATGTTTGTTATCTCATAACTTTCGACTGGGTGAACCGATATTGATGATTATTTTTTTATTCGAAAGCTGGTGCTACCCGTGTGGTCCCATATTAATTTGGTCCAGTTCTTGAAGTCGGTTTTTTTTGTTTAAATTTTAGGTATATAATATAGAGGCCTATATCTAGGAATGAATTAGTACAGTCTGCTGATGATGATGACGACTAAGCATGTGAGAAGATTCTTCTCACTAGTACTACTTTAATCTTTCTCGTACGTACTTCTCATGATAGGGAACACGTGAGCGCATTTACTATTTCAGTAGTACACAGATTATTATAGAGATACATGACGTCACATACTTTTATGACAAATGTTCTACTGTATATTAAAGGTGCTATATCTGGCTAACAATACATTTTCCAGACCAACCTCAATAAACGGGGTCAGTCAATAAACGGGTGTACCGATTTGATATATCTGTTAATAATCAAATACGTCTAGACACTCGGAAATAGTTAGTCCATAAATATTCACCTGTAGTCCGCTTACTTGGCGACGGATGTGAGCTAGCCCGCTGGGATTGGCCGCCATGCTTGCGAACACTAACCTCTCTTCATAGTCATACTCGCATAGTATCTTGTTATCGCATAAATAGAATCTGTCGCCTACGCAGAACCTGTAACAAATTTACACCCGATGTATACATTGTCGGCCTTAATTTAATCCTTATCAATACAAATTTGGTTCCAGTCAAGAAAATTTGATAGTTCGTAATCCAACTAAAGCTAGGTAATATTGTAACTTGTTGTTAACATTGAGTCCATATCTCAAATGAAATATAATATGTGATAGTGAAATGTTGGACTTTGTATAGACAGAGGATGCAGTTTTATACCTAATTCAAAGAATACTTAATTTAAATAAAATGAATGTAGATTATAATATTGTATTTTGGATAGTTTGGAGCTTGATTTTCTTGTAGTTATCGATTATTCTCGTCCTGTAGAAATAATCTATACTAATATTATAAAGCTGCAGAGTTTGTTTGTTTGTTTGTTTGAACGCGCTAATCTCAGGATCTACTGGTCCGATTTGAAAATTTCTTTCAATGTTGGATAGTCCATTTATCGAGGAAGGCTATAGGCTATATTTTATTTTCAAAAAATTTGGAATCCGTAAGAAAATTGCTATTTTGAAACCCAAGGTGTGAAATCGAAAACCTATTTTTGCGTGCGCTGCAAAGACTATTGACAATAGAACAAAATAATGTTTTACGGGTTTGTAGGGCACATTAAGATCTACAAAAAAGTCCGCGAGAGCATATATCTAACTATCATGGTTTAGTCACAATAACCACTTTTGTGTTCGACAAAATTATTAAATCGTCTGAAGAAAGAAACTACGGTAAATGTGTATCGTAATATTAATCCTTATCCAAATTAAGCATTATGTTATCAAGGGTATTTATGTAGAAGTAAAATACTTTTTGATTTATCCCAATCAGACATTTCGTTTAGAAGTTATCACGAGTATAAGACACTAAGAGTTGGTACCTAATAATGAGTTATTTGCCAAAGAGTTTTTATCAACATAATACCGAATATTAATCTTAATCAAAATAAATGTGTTGTTGATTATGAGTATTAGATCTTAAAAGAGTATAATAAATACATCTATACTAATATATAAAGCTAAAGAGTTTGTTTGTTTGAACGCGCTAATCTCAGGAACTACTGGTCCAATTTGAAAAATTATTTCAGTGTTAGATAGCCCATTTATCGAGGAAGGCTGTATATCATCACGCTAAGACCAATAGGAGCGGAGCACCAATGAAGAATGTTCCAAAACGGGGGAAAATTATCACGCTACGGGCAATAGGAGACGCAAACGACGTTGCGTGGGTCAGTGTGTAATAAACACTAACATTTGTTTGATACACGAAGACACAAAGTCTTCCTCTATTTTATGTATAACATGTACATGGGGAAACTAAATGATTATTGTTTATAATCTCATAAATGTGCGGTCTTGAAATCCATACATTTTACTCAACCCGTGTCAATAGAGCATTTGAGCTTGCTGGAAAACCTCCGACCCCATGATGTACTTCCTCGTTGTCGCAGTGTTGGCTCGCACACATAAACACACTTCACACCCATACACCCATACACACACACACACACACACACACACACACACACACACACACACACACACACACACACACACACACACTTCACACAACACAACCTACACTTTCATTACTCATCTCTCAGTCTTGTAAGTTTGTAATTTATCTGAAGTTGGAGAGGCTGGTAAATCTGTCATACAGATCCTCCTAGTACAAATACCAGTCTCTCGCACAGTTGCACTAATTAAACATGTAAAATCGAAATTGTAAATATTCTGTGTGAGAGAGAAAATAAAGATTTGTTTATTATTATTGTATAGATTTGGAAATAAGTATGTGGATTTAGAAGTAAAAAGGCAATAGGGTTGCCTCCAGTTGCGTAAATAAAACTAACATAAAATCGTCAAAATGTGGGCGTTTAACAAATATACCTCTTTGACCTCTTGCAGACAGAGAAGTAGCTGATATCCATTGGGGATAAAGATTTGAGTTTATTTATACATACATACATACCTATTAGTATGAATAATAACTAATGTAGAAAATTGATTATCCTTCCCAGAAATACTTCAAAACGAAAGGTTTAACGAGATCTCGACCACATTAAGAAATGAGTAATGACAATCTCGAAATTAAGACGTACGTCTTACAATAAATGTTCGTCGACAATCTGTATATATTACACCAAAAAATACGATGTAAAATAATCTGGATAGTAGTGTAAAAATATCACTTATTTCATTTGTTAGTTTTCATTTGACAAAAGAATAGGATTACAAAACTTTAATTAATGGATCCCGCAACTGCACTTTACAAGAATGGTCAAAATTTTTTTTTGTTTGTAGTTTTGCACAGAATAAGCATTATTAGATTACATGTACATATTATTTGATACTTTAACTTGTTATAATAGTGTTACAATAGAAACAGCTCACCAAGGATTCATAACGATTTGTGTACGTGGTGCTTCCCAAATAAACATAATAGGGTGTTTGCCTATTCTTATTTATTATTTTATTATTGGCGCCTTGCTAGGGAGGGAAATGGGATTTATGATTTTAAATTTCCAACTCCTACACTTAATTTCTGATTAATTTCGGGTTCCAACATAGTTTAAAATCTTTCTGGGACTTCTCGAATGTCGTGTTCGTGGGTCAATACTGTTGATCTTGGTGTACGAGACTGATAGTA
This sequence comes from Diaphora mendica, assembly GCA_949125395.1. Lineage (NCBI taxonomy): Eukaryota > Metazoa > Arthropoda > Insecta > Lepidoptera > Erebidae > Diaphora > Diaphora mendica. The sequence continues at coordinate 32,049,568 of OX421310.1, read as the reverse complement.
GTGGTAATAGTGGCTGTGTGGTAGATTTAAAGTGACACAATAAATTTTGTTACAGGTAAAGTTTGACTTTAAAAAAACTCACCTATGATTGCACTGTTGACAAGCGAAGCATTCTAAGTGGTATACGAAGCTCTTTGCTCGCATAACCATTTCGAAAGCGGGAATGACTTTGTTGCACGCCACACAGTTGCCTGTGGCACCAAATAACCTGTTAAAAAAACCAGCCTATAAACATTAAGTACTTACGACTTATAAATACAAAATGCACTTTACATTAAACTCTTTTAAGTGGAAAAATTGTGGTAACACCATAAATTAAAGGGACGGAACTAAATGCTTTAAAAGGTTTTTTTTTATGTAGGTATAGCTAAAATATTGTTATATTTTAAATTCTATTTAATTATATTGGGGTGGGAAGTTAGGGTATGGTCTTGGTAGGAATCGCTTGTAGTGAGAACAGCATTACCTACAAAATGCCAAGAAACCATCTGCGGTGCCAAGTGGCGGAACACCAACAAAGCAGAGCCCTGACCAGTCCGAGTCATCCACGTCCACGCTCGTCCCCCTGGAAACTGCTGCATCCGCGCAGATGCGCGCCGCCACCAAGAGATGCAGATGAGCCGAGGATGCAGGGCGAAAGGCGAACTTTCTGCGCCTCAAAACAAAAGCTACTCACTAGGGAGGAAACCCGAATAAAACCGAGCCTGCCCGTAGGCTAAAAGGTGGCAACCCCATCGATGGGCTAGGGTATAGTGGGCTAATCACTCGCTTACCTGAATATAACAGATTCATGAAACAGAAACAGTACAAAACCGGACCGATCATACACCAACGACTTTTGGCATGAAAACACGGACACGAATTGCTTGCTGGAATGTGCGAGCCCTGAGCGACGAAAATCGACTAGCCCAAGCAGAAGCAGAGATGCTAAGGTACAAACTGCAAATACTCGGCCTCAGTGAAGTACGCAGAAATGGATTCGGAGAACTGAGAACGTCCAGAGGACTCACACTACTGTACTCAGGGAAGGAGGATGAAGAGGATACCCGAGAACATGGCGTGGGATTCCTACTCTCTGATGTGGCAAAACGTGGGCTTCTGGACTGGAAACCGATCTCAGACTGAATTATCACGGCCCGTTTCTACACCAAGGCCCGAAAAATCAGCGTTGTTCAATGCTACGCGCCTACCAACAATGCAAGCGAGGAGCTCAAGGACGATTTCTATAACGCACTAAACGCCACACTCCGGAACATCCGCAAACAGGACATAGTAATCGTCATGGGTGACTTGAACGCAAAAGTTGGTGCAAACAACGCAGGCTGTGAGAGACATATGGGCAAAAACGGGTTAGGACTGCGCAACGAGAACGGGGAACGTTTCCTGGAGTTCTGCCAGAACAATGACCTAACCATCGGAGGGACTTTATTTATACACGGAGATCATCACAAATACACTTGGAACTCACCCGATGGCGTCACCAAAAATCAAATCGACCATCTCGCTATCAGCTCTAAATGGCGAACGTCACTGCTTGATGTGCGTAATCGCAGGGGTGCTGATATTGATAGTGACCACCACCTTGTCGTCGCCGAAGACCGATTGAAGGTATCAGCATCCCGAGCGTCCACTGACACCACAAAAACAAGCCGACGTTTTGATGTGAGCAAACTGAAAAACCCGGACATCCGAGACACTTTTAGACTGGAGCTTAGGAACCGATTCGCCGCTCTCGATGCGAACACCACAACTGTCGACGAGGAGTGGAATCGCTTCAAAATGGTCTATACAGAAACCAGCTCCATCGTTCTAGGACATAAAACACACACCAGAGAAGAGTGGATGTCACATGTAACTTGGGACCTCATTGAACAGCGACGAATGCTTCACCTCAAACTTATTGCAGCAACTGAGACATCTGTACAAGAAGACCTCAGAAAGCAATACCGGCAGATTCGTAAGAGGATCTATCGCAGTACCCGTTGGGATAGAAGAGTGTGGGCTGATGGTATTGCTGATGGAGCCCAACGAGCAGCGGACACCGGCAATCTGAAGATGTACAAAGCCACTAAGATTCTCTCAGGGAAACGAAGCGTCAGAAAGAAACCGCTGAAAAGCAAGGAGGGTGACCTAATTGTGACATCGGAAGGGCAACTGCGACGCTGGCAGGAGCACTTCCAGGAAATCTTCCGCATCCCGGATGACCCCGCTAATACCACGCCTGAAAGCAGTCTGCCTCTGCAACTTTTAAACATTGACTGCTCCCCACCGACTGGAGAGGAAGTAATACACGCCATTCGCTCCCTCAAATACGGCAAGGCCCCGGGAGTCGACCTTATTACGGCTGAGATGCTGAAGGCAGATGTGGCTTCCGCTGCTAATGCCCTGACGCCCCTACTACGGCGCGTCTGGCAAGACGAAGAACTACCGGATGACTGGAACAAAGGCCTCCTTATCACCGTGCCAAAAAAGGGGGACCTCAGTCAATGCAGCAACTGGAGAGGCATTACTTTGCTTTCGATCCCTTCCAAGGTGCTCTGCAAAGTAATTTTGGATCGGCTTTCGAGGGCTGTTGACCCTCTAATTCGCAGTGAGCAGGCAGGATTCCGTCCGAACCGATCGTGTACAGACCAGATTAACACTCTCCGTATTATACTGGAACAGGCATCAGAATGGCAAAGGGAGGTGTATCTTACCTTTGTAGATTTCGAAAAAGCCTTTGATACGGTGAGATGGGCTAGCATCTGGTCCCGTCTACGCGAGATGGGTGTCCCCGAGAAGATCATCAACATCACACGAGCCTTATACAAGAATTATTCTTGCAAAGCGACGCACAACGGACTCGTCTCGGAGGACATAAAGGTGCACGCAGGCGTACGACAGGGGTGCCTCCTTTCGCCGCTTCTCTTCTTGGTCGTTCTTGATGGCATTCTGCACAACACCACAAACAACAAACGCCGCGGTATAGAATGGGGCATAACCAACGTCCTAGAAGATTTGGACTATGCCGACGACATATGCCTCTTAAGCCACACTCGCGCAGATATGCAGGCTAAGTTAGATGACCTACATGTGGAGGCGGCAAAGACGGGGCTAAAGATCAACACCAGGAAAACACAGGAAATAAGGTGCGGGGCAACGAGTTCTTTCCCGTTGGTCATCGGCACAGAGGCAGTGGAACGCGTCCACAAGTTTACCTACCTCGGCAGCTGCGTGTCAGAAACTGGAGGAACTGAAGAGGACATCGCTCGCCCGGATCGCCAAAGCACGAGCAACCTTTGCGCAGCTGCGACCCGTTTGGCAATCACGGAAACTGACACGGAGAGTCAAACTCAAAATATTCCGGTCTAACGTGAAGACCGTATTGCTATACGGGTGCGAGACGTGGAAGGTCGCAAAGGTTATCTCGCATCAACTTCAGGTCTTCGTGAACCGATGCCTTCGCCATATACGGCCCGAGAGAATATCCAACGCTAACTTGTGGGATCGCTGCGATGAAGTCCCGATTGACCAAAAAATCAAACGACGCAAATGGGGCTGGATAGGCCACACCCTCCGAAGAGATTCCAACCACATCCCGAGGCAAGCCCTAGACTGGAATCCCCAAGGAGAACGCAAGCGTGGCCGTCCAAAACAAACCTGGCGGCGGACTGTCATCGATGAAGCGAAGGCAATTGGCAAGACCTGGAGCGAAATCAAGTGAGACGCTCAAGACAGAGCGGGATGGCGATGCACTGTGGACGCCCTCTGCCCCATCTAGGGGACATAGGACCTTAAGTCATATGTATTACTTTTTTTATTGATATATTGTTTTTGACATATTTTCCTAGCAACCCTTAAAGTTTATACTATTTCCTCCCATCAACTAGTTTAAGGCACTTTTGTGTCCTATATGAATAGTAGCTGTTGCCCGCGGCTCCGCCCGCGTGTATGTTAGTTATCGCGGCAAATAGTAGCCTATGTGTTATTCTGATGTATAAGCTATATTACTGTAAAGTTTCATTCAAATACGTCCAGTAGTTTTTGCGTGAAGAAGTAACAAACATACACACAAACTTTCGCCTTTATATATTTCCTAGCAACCCTTAAAGTTTATACCATTTCCTCCCATCAACTAGTTTAAGGCACTTTTGTGTCCTATATGAATAGTAGCTGTTGCCCGCGGCTCTGGCCGCGTGTATGTCAGTTATCGCGGCAAATAGTAGCCTATGTGTTATTCTGATGTATAAGCTATATTACAGTAAAGTTTCATTCAAATCCGTCCAGTAGTTTTTGCGTGAAGAAGTAACAAACATACACACAAACTTTCTTCTTTATATATTAGTGTGATGTGATGTGTTGTGATGTGATGATGTGATGTGATTATAGGTAACAAAAGTGCCTTAAATTACATTTAATTTTCCCCGCATTATAATTACTTTACCTACAAGAATTTTGAGTTCAAAATTTACATAACATATATATTTAGCGTCTAACTGTGGTTAAATATATTTTTTCAAAATAAGAATTGGTAACAGATTTTAACAATACGTTCGCATCTGAACTAGTCAACTAATCATTATGATTTGTGATAAATATAAAAAGGAATATAAAGCCCCTTTTATCCATAATTGATAAAATATTATTAGTACCTTAAATGGCTAAGGTTAACATTAATTGATTAATTAATCAACTCAATGAAGCCGACATCAATGTTTTAGAGTGATACGCTACGGCTATACGTATAGGCAATATAAACCGGTAATTAAATAGATACCTTAAACGATAACAATAATATCACTGTAATTAATTAATTAATTATTATAAAGCCAATCAACAGTAGAATCATAGTTTAAGAGAGAACGCCATATTGTAATAATAACATACGGTAATTAATTTATAACGTCCGCTATAATAGTGAAGTTATATCTTTAGTAATACAATGCGCATTCCATTTAACCAAGTAATTATAAGTACTAAATGCGTTAACGACTAATTGAATTCACTGTAAAATGGGTAAAATACCTTTTCACAACTTCTACAGTTCTTAAATCAAGTGAGCAGTGACATTAATATTGCATTTTAATTCCGAGTAATACCTACAGAAAGTATACGTAAGAAAATAATAACCTAAGCGAGACTTATTAAAGTTGAAGAAGGATTTTATAAAACTAATTAAATAGTTCGTAAGTAGTTTAACTTTTTGCATTAACTATACCACGACCTGTGGTTTTCTATTATTATATTCAAAGATTTTCTTCCCCTTAACCAGAAAGAAAAAGAGTTTAGAAAGTTTTACTTTTTGCACTAACAGTATACCATTATTACTACTACATCTAAATAAATTAAAGATTTTTACCTAAGATAGTCTCGTTTGCAGAGCATCAGATCTGCCTTGTAGTATAATTTGGACCCGACTTCTCCTAGACGGCAGTCGCAACATCCACATTTAAGGCAATCCTCATGCCAAAACCGCTCCATGGCTTTCAGAAGAAACCTCTCGGTGATGACTTTCCCACACTGGGCACATAATCTCGCACCTCCCGTATTGCCGGTCACTGTACTGCTCAGGCTATATTTATTTTCATCTTGTTGACCTGTTGACAATGAAATATTTTTGTTATTAAACTTCTAGAAAACCAAGGTAGTGAAAAGATTTGATGTTGTACGTTTATACGTGCGGTATTTGAAAAGCTGGTCTAAACAAGTCAAGGGACTTTCATATATGGAAATCTCAATATTAACCAACCAGCGGTTTGTTGATTTGATCGAGAGATATGTTTTAAATTAAACAGTTCTAGATCTATTTAAAAAAAACGGGTTGCACTGCGGGAGTGCCGGCAGAAGTGAAAACGTGAACATTAACGTTGTGCATTTTTTATTTATTAAATTTAATTTTTTATTATCCTATATTTAATAAACACAATGAACGATGCTATACGAATCTATGCCTTCCTTTAATATTCTTGAGAACCGATAACTACAGAAATGCTTATTGTGAAAATATTATAGAGTATAAACATATTACCCGAGCGAAGCCGGATTTACACACACGCACACTCGCGCAAGCGACCTGCGACGCTTAAACGAAACAGCAGGAGCAGGCATACATTTTCACGGCGCGGTAGAAAAAGAGAGGGATATTACTTCCTCTCCTACGCCATGCCTCCGTCTTACGAATATTCGATCAGGTCACGTGTCATGACGCGAGTTTAACATTTTTTACCCATCCCAAAAGTGCACAATGCCGCTAAAGAATTTTTCACTTCAAAAACAAAACAATCTTAAGAAATAATATTATTACAAAACTGTTTTCCGTCATAAACACACAAAAATTATGCTACAGCCGTTGATACACGTTTACAATTCGTTTTTAAACGAGAACCTCAATTTATTAATATTTTTGGTATGGTATGCAGTATTTTCGTCTATATCCAATAATTGAAATAATTGTTACAAATAATTGAAAAAAAAAATGGTTTTGAACACCTTTGAATAACCTGACGTTTCGACCAGATTGCACTGACCATGGTCACAGGAGCTCATAATAATTCAAGGAACACAGATAAAATATATTATAATGAAAATCACAGTGAATTTTCATTTTAATTTGGAACGATCGTTAACTATGTTGCCACCTGGCAAATTGCTTTAATTAAATGTGTGAAACTTTTTTGAACGGAAATAACTTTTTCTAAGAGAAAATCGATCTATTAACATTAAATACCTTTTATTACAGAAGGCATTAATTATAAGCATATGTACATATATCATCTCATCGCGGAAGTACCTAACGATATCCAAGAATCTTCAATGCACACGTTTTCATAAATAAATACACAATAACAAAGCAGAAGAAATGGTTTGTTTTAATTCTGCTGTTTTTGGTATCTCTTCATAATTGTAAGTAATAGATGAGTCGTTATTGCATTAACGCTAAGATATGTTTTCTACTGCGTAATGGCGTCAATTAATTCGTGCAGAGCCGCGCCGCGAGACACGCACCCATTGCTGGCTGACGTCATTAAGATGCGCATACACGCATTTTTCTCACACAATAAAAAACTGCAACATTGAAACATGCGGACTCATTATGTGCATTAACAGCACCCAATAAAACTTTATGAAGCATTCACACCGTAAAAGGCTAAAGAACAATTCTTATTTCCTTTTAAACAAATAAAATGTTATGTGAACACGTTCGAACGGCTTGAGCTGCTTTTAAAGCCGTCGCCGTGTTTTAGACCTAAAAAGACCTTTAGGAAACAATCAGATCCAATTTATCGGCATACAGTCCACATATAGTAATAGTGCGTACGTCAAACCAATCAAGGATCCAATTGAAGGGGTAACTAGGTGGACATAACTCATCTCAATCGATCACATGCGTATCGTCGCCCGTCCGCCGCCGATACGTCTCGTTTATTGGAGTCGACGTCGCGACAATAAACTTAATTGGGCTATATTAACGACGGCTCTTTAATAATAAAATAATAAAGAAGACGGACGGCCTCCGGTCCCTGGTATTAGCAATTAGGTGTATACCATCGTGCCGCTGTTGGAGGTAGAACTTTATTTTGTAATTTATGAATGTCGAAGCTTCTGTGTGTCCATGTAATATAAAATCTTTTATGTGTCGTCACCCTAATAGTGTGAACGGAAGTAGTAACAGTAGTATAAAAAGGGTTGTTCGGATGATTAATGTATGCATGTTTAATTAGTTTTATCTCAAAATGTTTAAAGTTAGATTCGAGGTTTGGTGGGTAGTATATCAAATATTAAAATAATATGTCATGACCTAAGTTTTTTTTTTAATAGTCGTACTTAGTGATGATCTTGGGTTAACAATTTTAGTGGACGGGTTCATACAGAATCTTTCACTCTACAATACACCACCAAAAAGTATTGAAAATACAAGGTACATGTTACATTCTGTTTATTAAATAATAAAATTCATTTAATCCTCACATTTTTTTTTTAATTTATTTATAACTTTATGCACTATTGTACATCGGCGGACTTATTGCCCAAGGCATTCTCTACCAGTCAACCTTTGGGTGGTGTAGATATCTTGTGAGGTAGGCGCACATGAAGTACATACTTAAGCAATTCTTCACTGAATGGTTTTTTCTGTTTGTAAAGTTAATAAGGTTACATTTATTTGTATTTAACTCATAGTATGTGCCCCATGCTATGCTATAATTGAAGCACAACAAAAACTATGCAGAACCACTTAGACATGCTACGAATTCCCTTTATGAATAATGCTGAAAAGAAATACCAAGAACGTGCTTTCAATAAATTTAATGGTCATTAAATTTTAAAATATCTTTAACGAATTAGCTTCAGCAGAAAAACCGCCAAATATAAAATATAATTACGTACAAGTCGTGCGCTCACGCGAAACGTTCAACTAATAAGTTAATCAATTACATATGGTTTCCTTTAATATTCTCAGAACGATGGTTTGCAGTTATTATACGAAGGCCATATTATGTAGTTCTTCGTGTTATTCATATTCTAGTTTAAAGTTCATAGCCACATTACCGTTATTTGATATAGTTTTATAAATTTTACATTTACAACTTCGGACTGGTTGTGCACAATTCGAACTCATAATATCGACTTTTCAACTATTATAGTCCTGCAGTAAAAGTAAGCAGACTTTTCAAGTAATAATACTAATAATACAAAAGTCTCTTAAAAGTTTACTTAATTTTCAAAACTCTTAAAATCTTGACTGATTTTCAACTCTGTTTTGATCGTGACATTATTTTTCTGCAATTCTGAATAATTATAAACAAATATGTTGTTATAACTTTTATTAATTCAAGTATCTCTATAATGTATTATAACTAGTTTATCGTCTTTTTTGCAGACATTTCATTATCCTCGGTGGAAAAATGTTGCCAACATTTAGTATGAAGTAGCCCTTGCCTGGAGACGTAAAAAATGATAGTATTTTTCCCGGAATGTAGCAGTAAGGCGTGCGGTTACTGACATGTTTTATCCATTTGTGGTCGTGCATGCTGTTAATGCCATAATTACAGTGCTGCATATCGTTCTAATAGCAAGATCTACTTCATCGATTGTAAATTTTTATGTGCTACCATTTATTTTACATTTATGGGTTTTTCTTGACAGTAAAGACATCACGAACCGGTCTATCCATCATAGGACACGTTGTGAGATCGTAATTAATAGTGTTCTAGTTTTTATGATCTATCAAATACTTCATATAATTATTTCGGACAAGTAACTAATATGTTAACTTCTAGATATTACAATTAAGAAAGAGCGAAATAATGCTTTATAGGCCCATTATTTTGATGATCATTTTGGCACGAATAATTCTATAAATTCTCTGGCAAAAAAGGTTCTTCAATCGTTGACTTTTAATGTTAAGTTTTTATGTAGTATTTAGATAGAAATAAATGTTTTGTTCTTTCAAAGCGAGTAGCCAATAAGAAATCTAATGCAATTTTCAAAACTACATAGTTGCATGAACTTCTGCAGGCAAATTGTACTTGTACTTGATTTGACTAGTTGTTTCTAACTAAGTAGGGGTTGGCTTGGAGTCTATTAAGACAATATATGTCTGAACGTGTTCTCCGAGACAAGGAGAGGTCTCAATGTCTTAAGAATATTCAACCCCTCAATTCAATAGACTGACTTAGCTAACTTTGCAATTTGTTAACCTACTTAGCCACAAGCCCCCTTTTCCCATACATATCTACACGTATTATTCCATTCGGCCAAATGCGTTAGGTTAGCGCCAGGGATGATGATATCCTCCTTGTGTAGCTGTCCTCAATTCTGAGTGACCTCTATTTGGAAGTATTCTGCGAGTGACAGCTCGCCACGTGTTCCTGTCCTGAGCAATGTGCAGGGCAGCATGGATCGTACTCTTGAGAGTTGAGCAGATTTGGTCTACCCAGCCCAAGGGGCTACGACCTCTGGGTCTTTTCTCCTTGATCTTGCCCGTCATGATCAACCTTTTGAGGTTATCGCCTGCTCTCCTCGCAATGTGATCGAAATAATCGAGGATTCTATGGAGACACAGGGAAGATAGGGATTATGACAAAAGGGCATAAATACATTTAGTGTCTTTGTTATATAGAGTACGATACATAATTGCAAGTGAACCGTACCTCCTTGTAAATGAAAAGAGATATTATTATCCCCAAGCAATATATTAATTTTCTAATTTCACCGCGAAATTAGTTCTAAACACGGCATCTAATTGGAATCTGTAATGGACTTTCGTTCAGAAAATCCTTTCTTACGATGAAACTCATTTCCGTTTGTTTTGGTGGCTTGAGTTTAATGCCACGCATAAGTTATTACCTGTTTGTATTTCTCGAGAACGCACTTAATTAAAGAATTTGTGTTTCTATTTAAGTGGGTATATATAACATTACATTTCAATTATGAACTGGCTTATTGAAAATTGATGACAGTGTTATTGTAGCTACATAAAAGGTCTATCTGTTTAAAATTTAATTTTGTCGTCTGACTTTGAACACTGAACTTTGTGTTACGATAACAACTCCCTTTGATTCCGAGCATTAGAGAAATGGGAATTTGGCTCCGTTTTTCTGTAAACCTGTGTTATCATTTCGGTCGACCTGGTCAATAGGTACTCTACATGTCGAAACACAGTTTTCTCTCCCACTGTAATCATATATTTTTTTCCCAAAAAAATGTGGGGTATTAACATATAGTATGAAATTAGTTAAAACGAACCACATAGTACCTCTCTTTGCGCTGTAGCATGGTGCATGGTTTATTTGTAGACTAGAACATTCTGGTTGGTTTAATTTAATTTACTATAGTTATTATGATTTAATATATTGCGAATGTGGTACAGCTCAAATACTAACTCATACCTAATTTGTAAATCGGGGCTTTCACTTTCAAGAGCGAAAAAAAATGTTACTGAAACTGTCACGCACCATGCTACAGCGCAAAGAGTATAGTGAAACTTTAAAGTTGCCCATTCTGACCCTAAACACTTCTTTTAAACAGTTTTTTTTAGATTTCGTAACAAATGAGATATTACGATAAACTTGCTTCAAATATAAAACCAATAAGATTTATTTAAAATAAATCGCTACCTGCTAAAAAGAGCGAAAAAATACAAGCTTGCGATTTTAATGCCAATTTAGCAGGGTATAGCCAGGAATAATTGTACACGGTCTTTAATTAGGTACAAGGAAATATTACTTACCTACAATTAACTATGTGTATACGTAAAAGGTAAAGTTGCGATTATTAACAATGCTCCATAAAGCACACAAATTCCTCGGATTTAATTAAATGCCAGGTTATTGTAATGAACAAGAATCACGATCGTTGCGTTCATTCCGTGTAATTTGCAATCACTCAATGCGATTTGCAATTAAGTCTACATCCTTATACTATAAAGTAATATACTGACTTATATACAGACGCCCCGGTGATTCAGTGATAGCGTATGCTTGAGGTCTCGGGTTCGATACCCAGGTTGGACCAAAATGTTTACATTATCTTCCAATATAATTGTTTTAGAGTTTGAATACACCTATTTAAAAACCTATACTTATCAACCTCAAACGAATTACCTACTGAAAACCGTATCAAAATCGGACAAGTAGTTTTTGTTCTTTTTGTATCTTTCAACGGCATAATTCTTGTTCAAAGTAGAAATCGAATTTCATTGTATAGACTTTTGGTACCAGAATATATGCGAATCTATATACTAATATATAACGAGTTTGTTTGTTTGCATGAACGCGCTAATCTTAGGAAGTACTGGTCCGATTTGAAAAATTATTTCAAAGTTAGATAGTCCATGTATTTAGGAAGGCTATAGGCTATATAGGATCACGCTAAGACCGATAAGAGCGGAGCACCAATGAAGAATGTTACAAAAACGAGGGAAAATTATTAGTACGCTACGGGCAATGGGACACGTAAACGAGGTTGCGTGGGTAAGCTAGTACTGGTTATATACGTGCAATCTTTTAATAATCATTTTCACAAAATAGTTTATTCATGGCATATATTAATTTTGTTTATTGCGCGTTTTCTACGTATAAACTTTTATCAAATTTGCTTGTACACAAAATTTACTTGTGTGTGGAATGTTTCTTCACGAATTAATGAGGACAATTATATAGCTTTGTGGGAATAACCTCATTTCAATCCTATTAACACTAATAAGGTAGCATGTTTCTATAGGTTAAATATGCAAAGAAGAAATATTTTTGCGTTAGTGTAATTACAAATACCATGTTTTCCAATGAAAACATTCTTGAATGCTACGGGTTATTAGACTAATAATTACAGATTAGAAATAATGTCAGCCGCGTGGTGGATGATGAACACGGAGTGTCATCACCACTATTTATATTTCGAAATCCGTCTAGGGGAGCAAACTAAAACAGTACTGCAAAGCGAGGGAAAAATAGAGAATATGCATAAATTTATTTGTCTCAAACATTTTTTTCTAGATTGTAAAATGTCTTTACAATATACATAAAAAGTATTTTTTATTTAGCGATTATTTAAACTCAGAAAATATTAAATAAAAAGTGAAAATTAAGGGAGGGAAATTTAAACCTACAAAACGCGTCCTATTGGTCGAAAGGAAATGTGACGTCGATTGTTACATTATCGAAATTATCGGCGTCGAAATTCCTACTGTGCTAGTAGTGTTTTTGAGAAAAAATAACTTCTTCCATGATTTTTATAGCAATCAAATCTGTAAATAGGTATAAAATAACTGAAACACTCAATTGTAAACAAACACGAAATGACAATGACGTCATATGTTATGTCAATAGCGCGCGAAAAATGGCAGCGTTTGAATAGCTAAAATTTTGTCAGTGTTTTAAATTTCACTTTGAAAATTAGTTTGACTATTTTCAAGCCTATTTATATTTTTTTCTAAGTTATGGAGACTTATGTGATCATATTAAGAAATAAAAGAAAGACATGCATATTCCCTATTCGTGTACCAACTCGTCTGGCCAGTGTGGTAATAAGCCAAAAACTTATATTTAAGTAAAGGCCTATTTCCAGTACAATTTATGACGACATAACTAGTCGGACAAGCAACTATACAACTGGTAATTAGTTAGACAGTTAGACAATGAATAAAACAAAACAGAGCGGTTATAATGAAGTGAAGTTTGCACTAGATAAAAGTTTACCCTTTTGGGGGTTTAAAATCTCATTATAAGATAGAAGTAGTACTAAGTTTTAAAGCAATACACGGGTAAGAGAACATTAAAGTTTCGCTAGTATTTGACAAAAGAAGTAGGTGCCTATGAATTAAGTACGTGTTTCTTAGTAATTCCGTAAAATGATTCAATAAATGTTATTTTAACCTATAAGATTAATTGCAGCCCTATTCTAAATGTTAAGTCTTGAATATTGTCTGTATAAATAGTTTCATCTCAAAGGAAACAACATAAATTATATTCTATAGCTTTGTGGAATGAAGTAATAATAAAATATTACAATTAAGCGTCAGTCAAGCGCTGAGCCGGCAGTTTCGGTTTACTCTGCAACCATGCCAAATGGCATCATAACAAAAGTTCTATGAGATGTGTTTTATATTGTTCACTAAGCTATACATGTATTACAAAAAATGGTATGAATACATTTAAGACTCCGAGACTTATATGTTTACTAGTTTTAGGTCGCGGCTCCGCCCGGATTTATGTCGGATAACACGGTGATAATTTTTTAGGTTAATATATATATAGCCAATGATAAGAATCCAGATATTACTCCCTAGAACCTCACAAACTTTACCTGTTGTAATAATTGTATCTATAGTTAGGACTTCTTATTCATATGTCTACAATAAAAGAGGCAGCCGTTTTCAGTTCCTTTCCTTAGTTTTTAATTGCCTTTTCTCCCCTGCATCTCCTCCAGCTCATGTTGAATATTTCGGTAGCAGAAAGTCTAAATTACTTGCTAATAATATAGTTTTTCTTTCCCTGGTGAAACAATCTTTAAAATCGGTAAGGTGATTAGTCACGCGAGAAAGCGTAACAAACAAACTAACATTTGCATTTAAAATATTAGTTAGAATTAGATTTTAATTACTATTGGGGTTAGTTTGAATATCTCAGAAGGTAGTAGAGCCACGCTGATTTCAGCACCAACGGGCCGGCTCGACCGGGGCGGTACTACCCTCGCACAGAAAATCAACGTAAAATGACAGCGTTCGTGCTGTCGTGTTTCGTTGGTGAGTGCGAGACCGGAGGCCCAATTAGTCTAGTCAACAAGTTTCAAACTTGTTGACTAGACTAAAAGATGCAGCAGCATCACTAGGCCGCCATGGTGTGGGTCGCCATGCTGCATTGTCTGCATTCGCAGTGAGCATGGTGACCACCACTCTTGGATTCTGCTTATGCTTTCCATCAGGCAGAGTACAGTCATTTTGGCGGGCCAAACATAAAAAAAAAAAAAAAAAAAAAAGGAAATAGTACAGCGTTTTGCTCGTAAAAGTTATGAAGCAAAATTAGAATGCAATGAGCGACTCAATGAGTTTCATTTCTATTAACAAACAAGTGAAAGACGCCTTAATCAAAAACGAGATTCAATTAGTTCCGTAACAAGACACAAGCTCGAAACGCTAAAATAAGTACTCAGATAAACTCCACAAATATCAAATAAACTTTAATTAATGCATCATAACTCCTACCGGTTATTCAATTTAATTACGAAAACAAATATAGTCACTGGTATAATCTAAAGTGCAATACTAATGGATTTGTTTATTGATTGTGGTTGCAGCTGTTCTAAATGGTCACACAATATATTTAGTCGTCGCACACTCGGTCACTCATTAAACAATAGATTTGATTGCGTACTCGCGATACTGTTATTATGCGGGCAGTAATTAGATTTAACCAAATGCGGGTTTTGCATTAATAGTGATTAAAATGTAAAAAATAATGAACAGGATGCTCGCCCTGAATAACATTACATTCTCGTGTTACTAAACGCCTATGATAGTATCTATTGCGTTCTTTGCTGTTGTGTATACTTTGCAAATATCATTTTGTTTTATTTGAGTGTGAGAATATCAATGATAATGATAAAAGGACATGCTTTTCCTATATTACAATGTAATGAAATGTTTTTTTATGTTATATGGGACAAACGAGCAGACGTATCACCTGATGGTAAGCGATTACCGCCGCCCATGGAAACCTGCAACATCAGAGGCGTCACAAGTGCGTTGCCGGCATTATTTTAATTTCTTAAATCAATGGCTCAATGAAATGTTTAAAATTGTGTGGGTCTTTAACTTATAATTATACAATATTGAGGTTTTTTTTCTTTATTCTTAGTCTTCTAGACTAGGCCAGTCTAAGCTAAAATCTATTTTTTGAGTACAACTGCAAGTTAAAAATCTGCTATTAGCTATATCACAATTTCTTAATAAGTGTATGTATTTTTTCAATTTCGTTCGTTCCTTCGTTGTACCTATTATATCTTTATCATAGAGGCTTTTATGAATTAGGACGGGAACACTCTTAGTATTAGCGTAATCCACACTAATTACTTTGTGGTAATGATAATAACGTTTTAACATTAATTAATTAAGTTACCACTATGTACTAACTTCTAATTAATATTGATTACGAACTTAGTCGTGTCACTAAATCAAAAGATGTGTAATATCAATCCGATTCCGTAAACTCCATTCTAGATTTTTTTTATACGAAAATCCGGGTTTCTGAACATAGCCGAAATCCGTTATCAATCCCTAGCCTCTTAACCTTTAATGTAACTGTACAAAATTATCAACAACATGCAACAAATACATTAATACATATACTTACCGGATTTATAATCACTTTGTAATGCCTTAAGTGAGTTTGTTACCAGGTCAAACTAACAACAACAATACACTCTTCATGAACAAAAACATATTGCAAGTATCATTAAAGTCACCCATAAGAAGTGTGAAAGTGTGTGAACTCGGAAATCAAACTCTGCAATCAAGACTACCACACACGAACTGAGAATCATGGGAAATTGCAGTTTGTAATTGATTGAAATCATCAATTCACCTTACTAATATAAAGTTTTGAAGTATTTAATACTAAATTTTGTCCAAATATCCTCTTTGCAAGAGATTTCAATTCAATTAAAATTTGTGATTAATATAAAAAAATATTTCCTACTAGCTGTGCCACTTCCTCTTAGTTATTTCACCCTAGTACACTATACTGTGGCACATCTGATGTTGATGAAAAATTAGGAAAAAACTAATTAGAGAAAGAGTTAAGAAAAATATTTGAAACGGGTTGTGTATTCTGTCAAAATTTGAGCTCAATCAGTGCAATACCCTTTTAGTTTTTGAAGCGTATACAAACCCAAAAAATATAAAAAAAAACCATTAGAATTGAGAACCTCCTCCTTTTTTGAAGTCTGTTAAAAGTTAGCAGTCTGTTAAAGTAGGTAGTAGAGCCACGCCGATTTCAGCACGAATGGGCCGGCTCGACCGGGGCGGTACTACCCTCGCACAGAAAATCAACGTAAAATGACAGCGTTTGTGCTGTCGTGTTTCGTTGGTGAGTGCGAGACCGGAGGCCCAATTAGTCTAGTCAACAAGTTCCATACTTGTTGACTAGACTAAAAGATGCACAAGCATCACTAGGCCGCCATAGTGTGGGTCGCCATACTGCATTGCTGTATTCGCAATGAGTATGGTGGCCACCACTCGTGGATTCTGCTAATGCTTTCCATCAGGCAGAGTAGAGTCATTTTGGCAGGCCAAACATAAAAAAAAAAAAAAGCAAAAGAAAAATATAAATTTATGACTTTTAACAAATTCAAATATTTATTAATTTGTTTTAACTGGAGTCAAACCTGGTTATCGAATTTTTTCGCATTTGCATCTTTGAGCGTTAAATGTGTTGTTCTTGGAACTTAGGCGTCTTAAGTTTAATTAAGCGTATACCTAATACTCGTATGGTTAAGAGCTGACTTAAGACGCTGTTTAAATAAATCTTTATTTATGTAGCGATTTACTCTAAAACCCCAATATTTTTGCTATTTTATATAGGTATACAAACTAAGAAAGAAAAAAAGATTTTCAATTTCTTCTATTGCCAGCCTCAACTTACGCAAGATAAATATGTAAAAGGAACACATTAACTTTTTTATTTTAACTGTTGGCAGTTATTGAAATTGAATAAGATTGTTGTTGAAATAAATGTGCATATAAACATTTCATGATGGGTCAAAGGCTAAGGTTTATTATAACCTTCCTCAACAGTCTTTAACAGTTCACGGCTGGATATACCTAAGCCTCTCCTCAAAAAGGAGGTTTTAAATATCGAACAGGTCAAACATTGACATACAGTGCAGTAAAACTAAATAAAATATGTTCAATTCTGTAATACACATTAAGGGCTCCCACACATAACTGCAAATTCGCAACGCATCTCAAATATCTGCGAGCTCGCACGAATGCACCGCAAGAACTTCACGCAGCATCGCAGTTATGTGTGGGAACCCTTATTAAAGGTTTTTTATTTTTTACTTACAAAGTACTAGTGGTCGATAGATTTTTTTAGCTTTCTGCACTTTTCTTCCATATAGACTTTAAGTGTGCCAAATTTCATACTCCTCCGTTCTCATAATTTTCGTCAAAAGGGGTACAAAGTTTATGCTTCACCCATGCAGATATCACACACCGTGGTGTCGATTTGAGTAGCTCAGCGTACGAGATGGTTGTAAGTAGTATCCAGTACGATCCCACAGTCAGGGTGTATTATCTATATCTATCTTAATATATATATTTCTTGTGTGCGTGTGTATGTGACTGAACTCCTCCTAAACGACTGGACCAATTTTGATGAAATTTTTTGTGTGTGTTCAAGGGGATCTGGGAATGGTTTAGATTCACAAAAACGTAAACGATGTTACGTGGGTCATAAATATGGCGGTACGAAGTTCGCCGGATCAGCTAGTCTTAATATATATATTTGTTGTGTGCGTGTGTATGTGACTAAACTCCTCCTAAACGACTGGACCAATTTTGATGAAATTTTTTGTGTGTGTTCAAGGGGATCTGGGAATGGTTTAGATTCACAAAAAAGACTGGACCGATTTTGATGAAATTTTTTGTGTGTGTTCAAGGGGATCTGGGAATGGTTTAGATTCACAAAAACGTAAACGATGTTACGTGGGTCATAAATATGGCGGTACGAAGTTCGCCGGATCAGCTAGTATACTATAATATTATAAACGTGAAAGTTTGTAAGTATGAATGGATGGATGGATGTTTGTTACTCTTTCACGCAAAAACTACGGAACGGATTTGGATGAAACTTTACAGTAATATAGCTTATACATCAGAATAACACATAGTTTACTATTTGCCGCGATAACCGACATATACGCAAGCGGAGCCGCGGGCAACCACTAGTTATCTATAAATCTATCGCGAATAGTTACAGGAAATCTTGCACACACACAATACAATTCACACAAACACGAGCTATCGATTCGAGTCACACAAAGATACCTAAAAATATTGAACTAAGAATAATGCTATAAATTGAACTAGTATTCCTACTGTATAATCACGGTCTATAATACTTAGGTTTAATTAAAAAAGTATGTACTGAATTGACAATATATCTTCAGACTTCAGAAAAGTCTTAAAACAGGAATAGCAACACTATTTATTTATATAAGTTTTAAGTAGAAGTATTTCATTAGGTTTTGAAACTTCTTATGAAGCATTGAGAAATATTCTCCTGTTTCCCTATGAAAAAAACTCATGGCTACTAAATATAATGAATGTACTTATAGCTCCTAAACATGGTCTATCTAACTGCCACACGAATTTTTTACACTCGAGTATAATATTGTTGTGCTATTTCTCACTAATCAATGTTAATAACATTGATTGATTCTATAATTAACTATGAATTTGGTATTATTTATTTAAAGTTAATTATTATTATAATTCAATATGCTACTGCGTATTCATTGTTAATTATTTGATCTATCAAGTAAATGAAGCCGTGAAAATTGACATTAATATGAACGCAAAGTTCAGTAATATAATCCAACGATTTTTCAATTACCTAGCGAGAGCTTGTTGTTCTACAACTAAGAAATAGAACAAAGATGTACTAGACACCGTATAATATAAGAGTGCCTACCTCACATGTGCTGCGGTTCAAAGTTTTCAGAAATTTCTCTCTTCTGACGTGCACTTTCCACATGGTGACCGAAGGCACCCTAAACACCCCACCCCATTCTTCCTCTTACCGCCATCGTTAACATTTCCGTTATTAAAAAAGTACGAGACTTTGTCATCAGAGAAGTTAGTTTTTTTTAATTAAAATTATGAAATTGATATTGCTTTTACGCCGGTGCTCGCTTCCCAGCTCAACCTTGTGAAAGTTTAAATTAATTTTTGAATTAAGCCTAATGGCAGTGGTAAACGATTTCTAAGGAAAGAGTTTTCAGCAATTAAAATTTCATTTATTTGATGGCAGAAAACCGTATCTTAATTACTTTTCATTACTCGAATGAAAAAAGGCGGTTTGAATTTGTGAAGATTAATCAGCTTCTTCAGGAAATTATTGTCTCAACAAACAGATTGAAATAAATGTAAATAGATGGTTATAAATTCCAAAGGAGAGAATTGGTATTTCAAATTTCATTGCAATGAAGAATATTGAAAATGAACTTCACCGTGCACAAGTTTTGTTTATTCTGTACATTTATTATGTTTGTGTGATCGAGAAATGTGTAATGTTATTTTAACCTCTAGAAGCATATCTTACGTACGTTCCTCTTCACAAAACAAAACTATATTTCTTATGCTCAACAATTGCTTTCTTTAAAAATATATGGTTATATTCTTCTTACAATTTACAATTTTAAAATTAAGTCTAAGTTAATATGTATCTAAGTTATTATGATAGCGTACGAACTCGTAAACTTTAGCAAAATATTTTCGTATAAAATATTTTTTAAGCATAATGTTCAAGTTATTGTTAAAACTTTACTCAGATACCATATTGATTTTTAGGAACAGTACTAAACTAATTTTCTTCTGATCTTTATACTAAAGATGACGATGACTTTTATGAATTCTCTCACCAAAAACTATTACCATAAATCACAAAGACGAACAGACTGCGTATTAAATCCAGCTAACAAATTACAAATTAACCAATATTGAACAATGTATTATGGTAATTAATGGCACTAGCTATCCGATGTTTAATAGATATCACTGTAAAGGTCTCGCAAATCCCACAATTTGCGGCACGAGGAGTATCTCAAATTCTAAAGTCAGTTGATTCGCTCCATGTTTTCCTTTCATTTCCGTTACCAAGTTATAAGATATTAACTGGAATATCTTTATTGACTTTTATAATAAAATTTTATATGCAAACTCCTTTTTTGTGACATGCAGTGGTGGTGTAATGTAAATTGGTTCAAGATTATTCTACCAAAGGTGACTTTTATTAGAATAATCATGACTTTATCATAGTAACCATCAATTTATAAAATGATTGAATACTGACGCTATATGACAAGTATAGGGGTTTTACATAAACATAATTTAATTATACACGGAATGGGTTGGCTTATATAGTGTGTTTAAAGGAGATATATTGTCACACGCATAGTTTGATGAATTTAGCAACTAATTATATGGAGTATATTTGTATTGTTTTTCAATTTAGGGTATATCTTGGGCCTTGCACACAACAATGAGTGTTTCTACTACTATTGATTTTAGAGAAAGCTCATACTTATACTAAAGTCAAGGAGCAACGCAACGATGCATCCATCAACCCATTCATCATCCATATCACTATTTAAGAGATCGTATCCTCAAAACGACAATCAAACGTATACAAGTTCGAGACAATCTACGTCATAATTTATTTTCTCAGAGAAAGGCTCCGGGCGAAACTTAAGCCTGACATAAGTGGGCAATAAACTTCAGCCAATTTGGAGATTCGCATCTGGAGGCTCTTATTAAAGCCCGAAAGTTAGTCCTTTTCATCCATCACTCCTAATACGTGTGTGAGTTATTGTATGAAAAATTGAAGAATAAATTGAGTCGCTGCAGCAGCGGCGAGACATAAATCCCAACTGAGCCCTCAATATTGTTTTAAAGGGGAAGTGGCCATAAATTTTATCAGGGCCGCCCAGAGCCGCCGCGGGCGCTGTGCCGCATCGCATACGCCACGCTGCGTTGCCGCCTCGCACCCGCAAGAACCCGCAACTCCGCAACGATACTGTCTCCACAATTTTCCGCCACTGCTCTTACTGCATTTGATGCCCGTACTCGTGTTCATGTGAATTTGTTTTGTTATTTCAGAAGAAATTGAAATCTTCCTCATGGATAACTACGTTATTGTGAAATATGAGGTTAATATCCACGTATATGAAATTGGCCAATGCGGCAATCTTCTACTGCACAGCCGGTAGTAAATTCACGAAGCGTAAGTTACTTTAACTTCGTTCAGTTAGTTTCAAAATGCAGTGAAATAAAATACATTCTTGGTAATAGGTTAGGATGTCGTAGGCATCGAGCCGGATTGTTTATTATACGAAGTGTAGCACATATTTCTATTAACAAGGCTAGTGTTTATTGTTAGTTCCTTGTATAAGATACTGGTAATTTTTTTTTTTAATAAGAAAGTAAAAGAACACTGGTAGTTTTATCAACTGTGCTTTAATTTATTTCGGCTAGTTCCATGGTGGTTTCCTACCTTCGACTAAATATTTTCAAACTACTCAAACAAAATATTCATACATTTCACTCGGCTTGTCCTTTTAAAACCTTTAAGTTTTTGTATTCCGCTCACAAAACGTAGACTACAATCAGCAATACCGTAGAAAAACATAGTATCAGTACAAGTTTGTGGGGCACAATAAAAAATCGCTTATTTTTATCAATACGATCTGGTGTCGGACATTTCGCATAAATGTGATATTGCAATATCGTTCGTCCCCTTTTTAATATCGCGACGGACGCTGCTGGGCGGTTTATGGCACAACCCTTCCCGAGTTTTATTCGCGACCTGTTTGTCCTAATATTATGAAAAAAATGACGTTGGCAAAACGAAAACGTCTCCACTGCTTATATATTTTTTTTGGAATTTGATTTAGTTATTGTGCTATACAATTCATAAAACTCTTTTGTTATTTGAAAATAGCGCCGTTGACCTGCCATCCATTTGATATCACAGGAGGCATAATTTACAGTTATAACTGTCTTATAACTCGAAAAGGAAAAGTAAACTTTACACATTGTTTTACTGTATTTCTAATATTAGGAAATTAAGATTCTAAATATAAAATTACAGCAACTATGAAAAAACTTTCCAAAATTCACGGTCTAGTAGCCTGCCCTCGTCTTCTAAAATCTCCGCAGGGTAAGTATTTTGTATTAGGTCAGAATATACAGCTGTTAGGGGTGTACTTTTCAAAAGGTGCATTCTCCCATGCACTTTCGTAAGATTGAGGCAAATAAAATCATAAGTCATTTTTATTATTTCAAATCTTTAAACGAAACTCACGACATGGACTCTTCATAATCGAATTCGAGATATTTGTGTATAAAATTATTATATAAACCTTTTAAAGTAAAACATCATTTTGAACCATTTTCATCAGCATCATTAACAGTCACTATTAAACAACTGCTGACCATAGGTCACTCACTTGAAAGGAGATTTTGGTCTTTGGATACCACTCTGGCCAGACAGGTTTATTTAGCGTGCGTTTTAAGTTTTCCTTCTCTTTGTAGGCATCATCAACAACCCATAACGTCCCACTGCTGGGCTCGGGTCTCCTCTCAGGAGAGGGTTAAGTCTATACGTCCCCACGCTGGCCAAGTGCGGGTTGGGGACTTGCAGGACAACGTTATGGCTACGTAATCTTGCCGTTGGATGTTTTATAAGCCGCCCAGAGGCCTCCAACTAAGCTTCACGACTGTTATCCTAGGATAACAACCGGGACCGACTGCTTAACGTGACCTCCGAATCAAGGAGATGCTCATGGTATCATGCCACCAGCGATCATCCATCCAGGTACTGACCGCGCCGTCGTTGCTTACCCTCGACGATTGTTTCTAATCACCGAGTGCAACTGGGCTTGTAGTAGCTGCCCTGCACAGTTTGCTCCCTTAGTCGTATCCTACCCCAGGCACCCACGGTATGAATATGTGGAAAAATGTTGAATAATGTATACTTACTACTGGCATTGTCAGGTTTGTGCATGGCCGGAGGATCTCGAATCATGGTGAGCCCGTCACTCGCGCATTACACAACCACACTTAAGTCCTGAAACAAAAAGTGGACATCAAAACAATGAACACTGCACGCTACGTTTTTGTCATTTACAAATGATTTAATAGACGGAATCACTGAGTTTTTATGATAGCACAAAAAGAGACAAATGAAGCCTGGCATTCTGAAGGTTCAGTAAATAACCAATTTGTTTGTACAACAAACATCAACATTTTGCGTGTAGACTTCAAGTTCCATTTTTAAAAAATAACATGGGAATTGCATGATGTAATACTTTTATATTTTCTTTTTTAAATTAATAAACTTTTGTATGTACTTAAATCATGTTTTTGTTTTTATAGGGGCAATACGTACTAAAATGTGGGTTATGAATTCATTTCATTGTGTATGGAAAACAGAAAATTTGTAACAGTAAGTAACAATCCGCACTCGGCCAGCGTGGGGACGTATGGCCTTAACCCACTCCCGAGAGGAGACCCGAGCCCAGCAGTAGTACATTATGGGTTGATGATGATGATGAAGTAACAAAGTAACAACATCAAATACAACCATGTATTTCTGTAATCTGCCCTCAGTAGACATCTCACGAGTAGGTAGTTAATAATTTTAGAAGAGAGATGTGGAGTTTTGTATCTAAACATAACAAGAAAAAGTTTAAAAAACTATAACCCGATTATGTAAAAACTTTTGAAAATTAATAAAGCCTGTCTCATCCCAACCATTATTACAAATTAATCTATTAACACCTTATTCATATTATTAATTAAAAGCGGTACAGTAGGTAGCGCTACGGTGGAACATTCGAACACACACATATTTACTGCGAAAATTATTAACCTTCCTTTTGGCGTAGTCGAGTAAAAAATAATACTTTCTCTTTGTCTTCATATTTACTAAATTTTCTTCATAGTCTTAAACACCCTATTTCCCATCTCACTATGTAATAAACATGTCCAACCAAAGGTACTAAAACATCTGTATTTACAAAGATTTCTATCCAAAGAAGGTACGTATTACGCTGAGAAGGCCAGCACCAGCACGAGTCGCGCTACGAAACCTCATTAGAATAAACGATATCCTCTCCTTACGTCCACTCCGCGAGACCTTATTACTCCGACAAACTGCCGTCAAACTGTACCAACTAGGAAGATAAAAAATAACTAAAGAGAACCTTGTAGTCCATTACTTAGGGCTTGCTTTTCGATAGCAATACACAACTTAACATACAGATAACAATTTTCTGTCTTACACATACGATGTAGAGTCGAATTTCCAATGTAGTGTGGATAACAAACGCACTATCAGTTGGTATTATTCTGCGAAGGTTGAGACGTCCAAGCAAAGCTGTAAATTGAAACTTGGGGAGGTACTAATATCTCTTGTGGCTTGTCTCGTGTGCATATTGAATGACATCAATTTTGTAACTTTGTTAGAGGCGATAACTGGATCAGATGTGTGTTAGATTTATTATAAATACAATATTATTCTAACTAGTGATTTCCTCAGCTTTTGCCGCTCTATCTTTTTATTTTATTTTTATTTTACAACTTCATGCACAAATGTACATCGGCGGACTTAATGCCTGAATTTCTTCAGAATTCGTGACACTGTTATGCTTCATCAGCGTTGCAGGATACCTATGTCTTTAGTTTTATTTTCCTTTTAATCGCTACATAACTCACGACTAGCTTAGATATGCGTGAATACTAGGTACGGTGAGTTGTGACTATAAACAAATAATTAGAATATGGATCAATGAAAATGAACAAATGAAACCAGTTCCGTAATCATGCTATATCTGTGTAAAACATTACCTAATTTTACCCCTGGACATGATAAACATAACTCTGAAGATACTTCTTAGAGTTATGTTTATCATGTCCAGGGGTAGGTAGGTAGGTAGTAGGGTAGGGGACATAGAAAGGAGGTTATAGATTATAAAAATTTCATCTATATAACCTCCCTTCTATGTCCAGCAGTGGATAATTAGAGTTTGTTAATGATAATAAATATAAAAAGTATTGATTAGAAAAATAAAAATATTATAATGATGTGCTTACGAAAGTGATCTATATTCTGTTCATTGTTTGGTTACGCTTCCACGTCTTAGCTATTGAATGAATCATCATAAGATTTGTACTAATTTTGGTAGAGGTACAGAAAAGAACATAAGGTACCTTTGATCTGGAAAATATACAGTTCCCGACGGATAACGAAACTGATTGATAAAATCTACTTTCTCACATCAAACCTTTAATAGATGGACATTATCAATCCTTTCATATATTTACACAGACTATAAACTTCCTATTGTAGTCTAGATCTTCTACTTGACAATATCCTTAGAGAGTACAAAGCGACCACCGCAGAAGAGCTACTCGTAAATAAACTAAACGAAGTAGGAACGCACACACAAAGGTCGGAAACAGACTCTTTATTATCTGGGCCTGTGGTTGCAATGAAGCGATCCATCTTGGGAATACTTTGAAGCGATTTATCGGCTTCCGGCGGCGCCCGCGCAGCTCCAATATCAGTAATGTATATTGCTAGTAGACAAGGAATTTAAATCTTCAAAACATGCTATAAGTGTATTATACGTAAAATATTTTATAGAGTGTTGTTATTTATCACTGTTTATGTTTCATGAATTTGGAAAAAAGAAGTGTAAAGGATGTTTTAAAAATGCTTTTGATTTATAAAAAAACATAAGTGACATTCAACTTTTAATAATAATCATGTTAGACAAATCTTTAGTTTTTTTTTATGGAATAGGCGGGCAAACGACCAAACGTAAGCCTGATGGTAAGCGATTACCGCCGCCCATGAACACCTGCAACACCAGAAGCGTCACAAGTGCGTTGCCGGCCTTTGGGGGATGGGGGGGAGACAGGGGGAGAGGAGGGGTGGGGGAGATCAGGGGAGGGGTGGGTTATGGGCCTCCGGTATCCTCACTCACTAGGTTAAACACAGCGCAAGCACTATTTCACACCGGTTTTCTGTGTTTCATCAGCCCAGTCCACTGCCCATACCAACCATTTTGCTCAAAATTATCCCTCCACCTGGCCTGTGGGTGACCTACTCTATGTTTGCTGGTCGTGATCCTCGCTATAGCTTCGCTGCACGTTTGGCCTAGTGGTTTGGCAGTCACCACGCCGTTAACTACTTTGCCAAGTGTCGTGGGTTCAAATCCCACATAGGACAACACTTTGTGTAATCCAGAAATTGTTGTTCTGAGTCTGGGTGTTCTTTGTGTCCGTTACATGTGTGGGGGACAGGTGTGTCATGTCCCACCAACACAAAGGGAGGATCCTCCGACCAGGCGAGCTGATCATGCCTGGCGGCCAACTGCCCGACGGTTGATGTTGGTATGTTGTATATTCCTAGTGCGGGAGTTGTCTTCTAAAAAAATACTTTAGTATACACCACGAGCGTACTTACTATACATAGATACGATTAGAGGGGATATGAAATTAGTTACTATTCACGTTCTGTTAAAAGCAATGAAGAAATTACTTAACACTGGTAACCAGCCCATTTATGCTAAAGCACGCTAATTAATATACGAGACACTCAAATCATTTCAACACTCTTATTTATCACCTGATGGCGACTTCGTGCCATTAGAATACTATTGTGACACCAGTAAATTATGTAGCATTATCTAATAAGTCACATTAATTTACTAACGATTTTACATAAATTGCTTTCAAACTTTAATGAAGAAGATGATATGGGTATTACGTAATAATCACTTTCCGACCTGCATCACATTATTTATTAAATTAATATATAAATTTGATGTTAAGATAGCGGTTTAAGCAAATTTATAATGAAAGTCACAAAGCTCTCTGTAAAGTGATTTAAAAAGCTTTCATATAACTTTTTTAAGGAACGGAACCTTGACAGATGTTGAAGAAATTAGGATTAGTAATGTTAATAGTCCAGTCTCATGAAAAGGAAAAAAGTTAAGAAACCCCACCAAACATACAAATTCAAGAATGAATGAGAAAAAAAATACAGTGAGTAGTTTATAGTCCAACACGAGAATAACATTAATTAAGAAACCGTTTTAATAATGTTTCCTATTTATAATATTATAATGAAGTTATATTATTCATAAACCTTTTATGACTGGATAATATCTTAAAGTGCAATTAAGGGTTTCGATTACATAATTAAACATTTCGTAGCAGATGTTGAAACCCTTTTAACTAAATTAACTCATTTCGTTTTTGGCACATGATTACGTAAGGATTAAATGTCGCCTGTCAAAAAGATCAATAGGTAAGCATACTATAAAAACATAATATGCTATCAAAGTTGAATGAAATGAAGAAAAAAATTTATAACCGCATCGAAATTCCCATCAGCACCTGTTACAAAGGCGGCTATCAAATTACCCGCGACATATCCGCGGAGCGCGCTGGAGCGGGTGCGCCTCCATCCATAAATACGGTATTCGTTATGCATTTCTCATATTCATGAATCCGTTTTATTGGCCCCAATAAAATATGAACATCTCAGAATGGATATGAGAGAGCGGGCAAATCTAATATGGATTGCTTGCGCCGGATTTGGTCCGAACGGCGGGAGGGGACAGACAGCTGTGCCACTGCGAGCCTCTGGGTCATAACCACCGATTATCTTTGTATAACTTTCCCCAATATCGTCATTTGCGCTACTCATTAAGTTTTATAACTAAGAATAGATGGAGTACGAGGTAGAAAGAGATTAAGAACATTCAAGCGGTAAAGACCAGTAGGCATAAGACGGTTAGATGGCCCTACATTAGACAAGGTCGAATTAGACAGAAGTTATAGAATGCGCCTACTGTCCCATATGATAGATTATGAGCCTCGATCCTCTAAGTGGTCCCTTAATATATTGAGAAATAAAATAGAGTCCCGTCAGATTATGTTGTGACTATCTCATCACACACATAAAGAAGAAGATCCCGCAGTACTTTGTCACTACGGGTGGTATGAGACTGACAAACGATGTCGCCCAACATATAATGCGAATTTAAAAGACTTGGGCACAGTAAACCACCTGAAGAAAAGGCCAGTACTTGAGCGACGTGTCAAAAATTCAATAGAGTGCTGGGATAAGAGGAATGGATGATGGGCGACGCTGTACCAGATAAAACATTCTACGTCAAATCGTACGTCACCGGCTCTCGACTTGTTCTCGCTCTGAGTACTTCACGAGAGTCGATTATTTATTCGCATTTATGTCAGCTCTTTTGTGCCCTTTTAGATTTATATACACCATCACTTTTATGATTTTAGAGAAAGCCACTGATGCGATGATCTTGATCCTAGGAGAGTAGGAGAGAATTACATACATTGATCGTTTGCTTGTTTGGTTAAACGCGTTAATCTCAGGAAGTACTTGTCCGATTTAAAAACATATTTTAGTGTAAGATAACCCAGTTATCTAGGAAGGCGTCATCATACTACGACTAAAAACGAGTGTAGTATTAATGAAAAATATTGCAAAAACTAAAAAACAATATTCCTCTTGAGAGCTTTCATTACGTGCGCTGCGTAAATAGTTTCGCAAAAAAAAATGTGTGAAAGGATTTTTAAGGAACTTTTAAAGGCAAACGCCTTTAAAAGTTCTAAAAATAGTCTGCGACAGCATATACCTATCTGTTAGGGTTGGTTCGCTATAACCTTTTTTTTGGTAAACAAGTTTGTTCAAGCTATATAACATTACTCTATGGGCAGTAAAAGACGCAGTCGAGGTTGCGTAGGTCAGCTAATTAACGAAAATATAAATTAATAAATCTCTAAAAGCATACTAAAAAGTAATAGGGTTTTTAAACCCATTCATGCACGCTACTTAAAGAGGGCGCATAGTAGTTTTGTATTATAACATAGGTCCATTATGATTATGTTATCAACGCGATCAATTAAGCAACATTACGTTAAAATTCACCCCAACCATCAATTACGTGGCAACCGGCCGTCGCGTCATCCTACTCGACGCGAGGCGAAATATGGACACGCCACGCGTTGCATACCGAACGAAAAATGACTTTTTAAAATGTTTATATAGCGGCTAATGCATAAAATCAATTTTTATACGTTAACTATCGCTTTAATCTGTGAGACACCCCTTCTGATTACGAACTGATTGAATTCATTATTCACCGGAGGAGCAATTAAACCTCCACTAATCAATCTCAAACTTCAGGCTGAGCTGAACTCTAATCAAGAAAACTCCTATTCTGTGAAAGCTTTTCGAACAAAATTTAACTTAATTAAAAATGTAAATTAAATTCCTAGTCGCTTCCACAAGCATGACATCGGCCCCGCCGCTCCCCGCGCCGAGCGCTCTGGGCTTTTGATTGCAGCTAAAAGGTTTGGGATTAGTGCGCGAAAGAGCTTTCAGTGCATTTGTAGAGCTTTTAAGTGGGAAGCTTTCGCTTAAGACACTTACATACAATGTAAATTTTATGTAGATACCTACCGTAAGTGTATCTTGGCAACTTTTAAAACGTAGTTTGATACTTTAGTACTGATAATTTTATGAATTTAAATAATGTCATCATTAATATTGTTTGTTTTAGTAGAGTTTATCTGCAGAGAAGCGAAGGGGTTGTGGGGTGTTTAGGGAGGTGGCCAGAGGGAGCGAGGATTTGACCAAGGAAGTTCGGTGTCCGGAAATAAACCGCCCGTAAAATTGTCAATTCCGAGGGAACGCTGGCGCCTGGGCTCGACAATTTTGAAGCGTGCGGTTCCAACCGGCCCACCGATCTCCGTCCCAATTCAGTGTTTAAAAGGCATCTCATGTCAGCACTTTATTTTGATTTTACTGTACCTTTTCCTTCGTTAAACATTCACAAAAGGTATAAGGAAATTATTTCGTGTCATAATAAAGAGACACAAGTAAATAAAATTTTGTACCTACATACTGTACAATAGCCCAACGCTTTAAACGTCAGCAAAATGCGCATTGCCATCTGGGTGTGCGCCAAAACAATCACTGTTATTCAGTACTTAGTCGTACGATACAGTAAATTATACAACATTGTTTCACAGTCATTAATACAGCGATTTTGTAATTATAATTTAATTATTTCCAACTCTCAGTATAAAGTAAATTGTCCGATAAAAAGTGAAGATTGAAAAATAGCTAAGTGCTTAGGGGAATGATGTAAAAGAAAATTGGACTAGATGTATCACGAGTAGCGCACGCAGATAACACACGCATAACCCATCCAATCACAAGGAGCAACGAGCAGAAAGCTTATTATCGGGACGCGACGTTGCGTCACTGGGTAATGAGCAGAGCGAGACGCGATCCTTTTCGAAACGGACACGAGATACACCGGTAGGAGCGGACCACTCACTACGGACTGCACGTGTGCACCGATCGAACGAACCCTCGCGCTTTTTGAACTGAGATCATCGCGACGCTCATCCGTGAAATTGATTCTCAAGAAAAGGAAAGACTAAAAGATAAATAAAAAGGAAATAGGAAAACACAAGCTAAGATTTGGCGTGAAATTGTTTTTCAGCACCCGGCCGCCGCCGACGCGGCTACGGTGGGCGGCCCGGCTCGGGAATTTCCCAATTACTGGGTGTGAATGTATCTACTTGATTACGTAATGGATACTTTAAAGGCCTGACTTGGAGCGTTGTGCTATTATATTTTATTTACTAGTGCTTATTTGAAGATTGCTATGATTCTCTTAACGATTGAATTATAATTTGTTTCATTTCTATTACTAGAATGAATATATTAAAGCGAAATGTTAATTAAGCGGTTTAATTAGCTATTTAAAATGTAGATGAGAATTTAGACCACTTAGAGACTTTAAGTAACTTAGTTTTATAAGAACGTTACTGAAATAGTAATTAAATACGTCTTTAAATGTTTAACATTTGAGATAAAAACTGTTGTACTTTACTAACAAATTTTATGGTAGCTATTAAGTACAGCATATAATAAATGAAATCTTGTCTAGATCAGATCATTAGACGTCTAAATATAAGTAGGCTAAACTATCTAACGAATCGTTCGAATTGGGATCTTAAAACACTGTGACATCTCATCCACTACGTGATCCATTTGCCGAAGTAAGAAGCAATCTCATTCAATACCCGGCCGCCCCTGCCCCCACCGAGAGTACCTAGGGTTGCCACCATTGCTAACAATACGATACTTCGTGCGCGCCGTATCACAGAACACAATAAAACTTTACATTCCTCTTTAACTACTTTCTTGTAGTTATCAGCGTTTGATACGAAATGGGGCATAAATATAGAACTGTTTATTCTTTGAATTTGTTCAGGTAACTTAATAGAATAGTTGAATGTCATTCTGGTAAATGAGAAGGTTCTCATTTAATAGGAAGATAATATGATGATATTAAGGAATTATAGATTGACAATGCAAAATACAGATATTGAACCTGTTTGCATTCTCAATTCCATAATTCTGATAACAATTAATTATTTATCAAAAATACTTTTATAGTTAATTTTAAAACCATAGTTAATAAAATCAAGGGATCTAGTCCTTCTTGTACTGTTTCATTTACTTTGGTATAGAG
The DNA here is from genome assembly GCA_949125395.1 of Diaphora mendica. Classification (NCBI taxonomy): domain Eukaryota; kingdom Metazoa; phylum Arthropoda; class Insecta; order Lepidoptera; family Erebidae; genus Diaphora; species Diaphora mendica. The sequence continues at coordinate 32,017,714 of OX421310.1, read as the reverse complement.
ATGGTGTAAATAGACTAATTGAAAAATTTCATACTTCTGATTTGTCTATTTTAATGTGTTTTAATTTTCTTACAACAAGAAATGTTGCTTCTTGAGTTTTCAAACATTCTTCAAAAAGGATAAACCTACGTAGTTGGAAAAGAAAAAGCCCATGTTCAGATGACGAGCGCTCAACGCGCGTTTTGCTAACGCGCGTTTACAACTACATGTAATTTCGTTCTAGGAGTACACATGCTAACGCGCGTATTCACATGTAGTTGTTAGCAAAACGCGCGTTGACAGCTCGTCATCTGAACATCGCCTAAAACAAAACCATAAAATATTCAGTGAAATATTGCCAACCCTAGATGTTAGCGAGTATCGCTTTCCCCGATTGTATTAGATTCAGCTGCCCTTTTCATCTACATGTCGTTCTCTCTTTACCTCTCAAGAGGGTCGCTCGACTAGTGGATACGCCACGAACCTACATTTACTACCAAGTGCTCTTTGTACTACAACTGCTCTTTATATCCAATAATAAGATATATTATATTAGGAAACACCGTTGAATATTGGAACTTGGATCGTTAATATTAATAAAACTGACATTATCCTAATCGTAATATATACTTGACATTATTGCTCAATTTAACAAATACTTTATAATTATATCACGATTCAATTAAAATGCTCAATTTTAAAGTTGGGTTTGTAATAATTTTAACAGTCACAATGAAACATTGAGATTGTAAAAGATATTTGACGTTAATTTCTATATAAAGTTTTTATAATGAAAAACTTTCATGGACTCATTCTGACAGACCTATAAGTTAATCTAGAATACAACCTGTAGATATCTTTATCTAAATCCGCTTATCAGTTAAAGCGTGACTCAGTTACAAACAGCTTCACACACTTTCACGTTTATAATGTTATTAGGATTAAGCATCATAAGGTTTCACCAGCATTACGGTAACTGCTATGCTATTATGAGCAATAGCTTAATTATATTTTCTTCCTCAATAAAGCCAATATGAAACGCATGATTTTAATAATACGATTATCTTAGAACCAGGGTGTGAAACTTTATAAAATTCCACTTTAAAGGTAGAGTTTCGTAAATAATCTCGTCAGGATCAAAAATGATGAATCCGCTACATATAGGCCTGTGAAAGTATTGTTGTGAAAGGCAAATATCGGCGCAAAAAAAAAACTATATTCATCTAAAAACTCATCTATATTTTGTCGAAAAACTATGAATATGATTATCCACACCATTCCAAAGGCTATCATCCAATAAACCTGGTAGGTACCAAAGGTATCAAATCTTTTTCGTCCGTAGTGAAATTGAATATTTATCCGGGTAGTATCTCTATTCCGGAACAATTTTTATGTAGGGGGAATACAATCTCAAGATATTTGGGAGGGCCACTCTACGAGGATATTGGCAAATACCTTGCCTACATTACCTTTATTGCCTCGCGACGTTGCGTGCCCGATTTGATCGTATCTACGATTATTCGTGTATTATTCAATGTTTCTAAATGTTATTCGACTTTAAGTATAATTCGTTATTCATGAACCCGATAACAAAGAGTAAGGTTTTAATGCAATATTCATTACTGTCGGTAATGCACAGACATTCATGTTTATGGTATGTACTTTACTTGCATTTTTTTGGTATAATTCAAAGTACTTGAATAGAACAATATACCTTGTAAGCGTTTATTTTGAATTGTGTTAATCTACTTATGAGTTTTGATTAGCATCTATTACCGTTGATGAATAACTCATTGTGCACTTGCAAGGATAATATAAATATGTATTTTTAAATAAAAAGTATTGGATAAGTAAGAAGGTAGTGATGTGTTCTGTTGCTGGTGAGTATATTCAGCAATGAACTTCTGAAAGGAGCTGATTTAACTTTGCTACATACAAGTGACACCATGGCGGTTTGTTCAATATGATCAACGTCTTAACCTAAGATTTGGAAGCTTAGCGATAATAAACGACCACCTTCTGACTAGTGAAAGTAATAGTCAACCGTGAACTATGGACACTTCACGTAATGCTATCAGTGTCATCATCGCATTCGTAAATTTTAACTGACTTGAAATAAGAGATGATTTTACATTGGGCTGTGAATTCACCCTCAAGACGTTCGGCATTCATCGTAGTAACACGGCTTCTTATAGAACATAGGTCCTCACAACAACAGGATATAAGGTCATCGTATAATTAAATTTTTTACACATCATTTTATCGTATAGAACACTCTGTTTTATAATAAATGGGCACTTAAGTAAGTTGTACTATTTAAAACAAGCTGGTCGTATCGCCTGATGGTGAGCGATTACCGCCGCCCATAGACACCTACAACACCAGAGGCGTCACAAGTGCGTTGCCGGCCTTTCGGGGGATGGGGGGAGATAGGGGGATGGGGATTGGGATATGGGGCTCCGGTATCCTCACTCACTCGGTGTAACACAGCGCAAGCACTATTTCACACCGGTTTTCTGTGAGGCCGTGGTATCACTCCGGTCGAGCCGGCCCATTCATGCTGAAGCGTGGTTCTCCTACGGTCAAAATAGATAATTTGATTTTCACTTCTGAGTCTTCATATTTATTATAATAGCTTTATTTGAATAGCAACGATTACCACCCACACTAAGTAACAATTAGTGTGACTATACCGAATCGAACATTCTTTAATCTACCCACGAGCATTGCGCTAAACCACCGGTTGAAATGTAATTTGCACAAATTAACCCAGACAGTCTGCATAATTTAGTACATAAAACTCGCCACCATATAAGCCGGACACCGCCGGACACTTATAATTAAGTAGCCGGACGTAATGGTGTGTTTCACGCCATGAATTTATCCGTGACAGGGCGCTCGTGTGAACGACACCATTGATTAGCTGCCATGTTAAAACTTTATATTAGAGACCACACGGTATAATATGGCTAAAGACGTTTTGATTACTTCCTTATTAATTATTTAAAATTGCTTTAATAAGATGTATCTACATGAATATTACGGTCTTGCTACTTGCAAAACCAAGTCCGTTTATAATGGGTTAATTTATTTCAAGGAAGAAGTAAGTAGAATAAGAATATTTTATGTGAACAAATGACGTTTATGAGAGAAATACATTTAACTATCATAGTTCAGAGCAATTTAGAAATTAACCAAGTAACCAAGCGTATAATTCATTTTGCTTGGGTAGAGGTACAATAGGTGTTTTGATATTAACATTTTCAATTACTTAAAATGACTCGAGTATTATAAAACCATTCATTCAAAAGCAATTTATATTTATTTGCAATGGCTATAATTATAAAAAAAACTAATAACTATTGAATTAGTCGGTCGTGCGAATAGAAATAACCAAAAATTAAATGAACAAAAGCAGTAATAAATACATATTTATATCAACTATGTATTTAGTATTGTTTTTTAATAAATATACACTTGAAAATCTTAAAAGCTTAGATAGTAAATATTAAATCAAGGATAGGTAAATATTTTTCGGAAGCGCGAGAAAACGGAAATCCTAGAAAAAGCTCCCGAAGACAAGATTGGTCTTAATTGAGTATTCAATAAATCGGGCAGATGTAGATCTATCTTTGACAGTTTATATCAATAGTAGAGTTTTATGTATGATATCCGTCAAAACGTATACTCGTACAAACTTACTCCTGCTAAAATAAAAAAAAATCAAAATAAAACAACGAATACATACTTATGCACAATTGAATTCCTTAGTATTGATATATTTGCACAACAAGAGATCTATAAACACCTATCCACGTTAACAAAAGTCATCACTTATAACAAACGACAGTATTAAATACATGATCATAAATATCCAAAATCTCTTTTTTTTAAATTTTGAAATAAATCTCGAATTTGAAACCCATTCAGCTGTTCGGAGTGTGTGTTACTAGAATGCTTCCGTAGGGGCTTAAGAATGTATAGCCCCTACTGTTAACTTAAACGCCTATACTCTCTTAAAGTATAATGGAGTTTAGATCGCTTGCGGTACGATTCCCCCACATAATTGTCATTGTTACACGTCGCGTAGATTCAGCGATAATGTAGCTAATTAACGAGAGACGAGCGAGCTGGTACGCTGTTCCGTTGTCTTAGCTTGCAATAATTTAAGCCCGGTGTACACATTTATTTCACAAAGTAGTGAGTTTAGTCGCTGTATTTGCGCGTGTAAGTGAAAGTTATGCGATTGATAGTAGTTTTATCTAAACTTTGCTTTATGTTTTATACCCTGTGAAGAGCCTATTCGTCCAGTAGTTAGTGATCTTGAATGCAGGTCATGATTTCGATACCTACCCAGGACAAATAATTTTGTGATGAAGTCATGCTTATAACTCATGATCATTTCTTCTGTGTACTTTATGTATAATAGTAGTATGTATTTAGAAATACATAATATGACATGTAATTTTTATCGGCACCACGTATATTTGTAAACATTCAAAAGAAAAACTAAGAGTAAAAAACACATAAAACTAGTTGGTTGGTTTAAGCGACTTATAAAATCAAACATAAATAGTAGGTGCTTAGGTTCAATATTGCTCTATATAGCTTTTGATCCCTTAACTCAGTATTAGTAGCTAACGAATGTAAACGTGTAAACCAGCCTTTATCCCCAGTGCAATAAATAAGTGTTCGTGATTGTCGTCCACTAGGTATTATAATGAGATATAATAGCCGTGGTCTGTCAGCCGGCGACCGACCGTTGTACAAGTAACATTGTCGGCTTTTAAGGCCTTAATTGGTTCCGTACATGTTTAATCCGCTTAATGGTTGTTTTGTCGAACAACACACAATAAAATCCGGTTTCTACCGTCATAATTCTGACTGATATGGAACTACGGGGAGTTGTCACTTAATATTTTCTAGATATGATCGGAAGTGAAAGTGTTATAGTTATATAATATTAATCTATAATATAATCTAATTAAGCTATGCGATCTAAGTTTATATATATATATTAGAAATAAAGAACGCTGTGTACGCCCCCACAAAAACAAACACTAAAACACAATTTCATACACTTGTTCACAAGAGCCTATAAAATAAATACAATAATATGTGATACACACGCCGCATGCTTCCTTTACTAGTTTGTTATTTAGTATTAAGCTAGCTAGTAAGTGGCCAGAGCGACAAACCACTGACGACTCATCACACAGGTTTATACCTAGTTTGAGTGTCAGAGGCGACTCGCTGTTTGCCCCATGTAAATCCTTGTATATCAACTGGACATTATGCACTAATTTTGTAAGTTACCTAAATAAAGATTTATTTTATTCATTATTTTATTATTTATCTACCACATTCACACAAGGCCAAATTTTCACAAACTAAGCAGAGCTTGTACAATAGTAAAAAAGTATAAATGTGCATATATATATATCAGTTGTCTAGTACCCATAGTACAAACTCTGCTTAGTTTGGGACTAGATGGCGTTGTGTGTTAGATGTCCAATAAATAAACAGTTACTAGACAACTGATAAAAATACATTTATACCTTGTTTTGGAAATACATACATTATACATAAAAATACACCCAAAATCCGAAAGAAATCTATATAGATCATACAAACATTTAGTCTGACCCGGGAATCGAACCTGAGACTTCAAACACAGCAGTCACATTCGCTTTCACTGCACCACCGAGACAGATGTATAGAAGAAGTAGGGCAATGAGCCCGGATAAGATATGAGATCGGGCAAAACAGTTATAAGATTTTATTTATTTTATTTGCAACTATTTAAAATTAAAATAAATTCCAATCAGCATTGTAATAATTATGTGTCAGTGTCATTATTTTAAGCTTTATTTTTCCGATAATTATTTATGATTAATAAAAAACTTTATTATTCTCAAAGAGAATAGAATTTTCAATTTTAGCTGTGCATTAAGACTGTAATTAACCATAACCATATATCATTGGATTTGATGTTATTTTAGAGAGTATATTTTACCAGACTTTACCAGACAAAATCACATTTTTAATGCCATTGCAACTCCTGAGCATCGAAACTTATCCTGTGGTACAGATCCTTGTAATATTAAGCCACATACTAAAAACCTCTCAAAATATTGCTTACGTGTAATCTAAGAACTTTAAAATACAAACAAATAACATAATAACTTTATTAGATGTGAAGTCATGGATGTTAATCATTATTTGTAGACAACAAATTGTTATATTCATAGTGGTCGGTGCGGAAGGCGCATAAATTCGAGAAGCGAATGTCGGGTTGACACCTGTGATTGCATTTACAATGCTAATTCACAGTACAATATCACATCATCTGCAATCGCGCTTCATGTTTTCACAACTGCTGGTGAATCATCTACCTGATAGCAAACTGCCGCTTTCAAATTTTTAACCAATGTCAAAGAAACTACCTACTCGAACATCCATTGGGTAAAAGCTGATAAGCATAATAATAATTTGAATGGGTATTTATGGCTGTGAGAAACATCTCAGAGTAAAACAGGGCAAATAGTTTTATATAATATTGTACCCTTTTATAATCAATTTTATAGAAGGTAGGTACATTTTTATTTCACTCTGTAAGTTGAGATTTTTTTTCCTATCACTGTTATAGAAAACTTAAACTTAAGAGCACTATTCACATACCTAATAGCATAATGTTATATTAATTTTCAGTCTAAAACATTGAAAGATTCCAATGTATAATTCATTTTTAAAGCATTTGCCTTCGTTATCTTGGATTGTAAAGTTGCTCTCCAATGCTATCGAACCGTAATCTTTCATATCTTCAGCATTGTACAAAATACGTTGTACAGAATGTTACTTACACGCCAATTAAGCTTTTAGCATATCTAAGTTAATTAACCGTTGAAGGACGGAAAGCGGGCAACCGGGCTGCGACAACATAATATCGGATATTGACACAAACCATGGGCATGATTGATGATTTAAATTCATTATTAAAAAAGATAAAGCGGGAGCGGGTCGTTACACGCCGAGATAAGCCGACGGATAAGCGACCGCAATCCATTATCGAGCAGTTAATTGATAATTACTTTCTTCCATTACGCCGAACGAAAAACGTGGTGATTAACTCAGAATCGCTTTAACGAGCACAATGGGTCGACGTTCAATTAAAAACCCTTGTCGAATGTCGACGGCTTCGTAGAAAAGAGGAATCGACGCTGACTCAATCTCGTATACATGGAATAAGGAATTACTCGCGTGCGGAAAGTTTTTAATTAAATATTCACCCGTTTTGTAATTAAGACGCTTTTTAATTGAGTACAATGGAGTTTCGTGTGGGGTTTTCGAAAGAAATCGGAGACAATTTCAACGTTTTAATTTAATGTGTGATCCCAAACAGATGTATTTGTATGTCTTTTTACTCTTACTCTACTCTTTTGTTTATTAATTAATGTTAGCAATCATGCGAAAACTTTTTGGTATTTTTCGTTGCTTTCAATTTCAGGTTTAAAAGCGTTGTGCAAAAATCAACCAATTCAACTTATTTTCCTCAGTAGTGTTTGATGCAGAATTTGTTTTTCAATAAATATTACTTCAGAGGTCAACAATTATGTATTGTTTGTACATCGGGTCTTTTTTTACCTAGTCCAAAAGAAAACTAAACCATCTGATTCTGTGTATTTTATTTCTTATGCACCCCGACTTATGACAATATTGGTGAATATAAATCAAACTTACAAACAAGAATGCAATTGCGGTATCTGAGAGCTGAAAGTAATAAAGTATATCCCGTAAGTAGCCTTTTTTGCTTTCTACAAAAAAAAATGTTACGTTGTTTGTTTTTGCCAAGTAAACTCTATTCATTTAAGTTTGAGAGTAAAATCTACTTATTCTCTTCTTTTCAGTTTAAGTCAATTTATGAATGTTATTTTTTTTTTAATCTCACTTGTTTTAAATTCTATTATATTCTATTTACGTGGGCTTTAACTTTCTTCTTTTTACTTTTTTCTTCTTTAGAAAAAACAACGCCCGCATAAGTATATAACCTGTGTCGCGGCACATGAGTTTGCCTACTCATGTTATCGCGGGGGACTATACATTTTTTTTTTTTTTTTAAAGACAACAAATCACACAAAATGTTGTCCCATGTGGGGTTTGAATCCACAATACTCGGCGAAGTAAAAAGCCCGTATAAACCACCACGCGATCTATACAGTTGATATAATTCAAGTAAAATTATTCTGGAAATCGCCTTGTAAGTGTAAGGTTGGCTTGTCTGTTGTGGCTTGCCGACACAAAGAAGAGAGCACTCTATTTACCTACTTATTATACGCTGTACTCTATGTACCGCATTTCAACGTAATCTAAATGCATGCACAGTACTTTATAATGTGTCGTTGCCCACAAATCTTTAATTTACCGTGGGAGAGCCACGCTTCGGCATGAATAGGCCGGCTCGACCGGAGTGATACCACGGCCTCACAGAAAACCGGTGTGAAATAGTGCTTGCGCTGTGTGTCACCGAGTGAGTGAGGATACCGGAGGCCCCTTCCCCTATCTCCCCCGTGACGCCTCTGGTGTTGCAGGTGTCCATGGGCGGCGGTAATCGCTTACAATCAGGCTCGTTTGCCCGCCTACTACATAAAAAAACATTTAAAAAAAAACAAATAGCTTTATTACATGACTAATCTCATCAAAGCAAGTTTTTAAAGAATCTAAATTCTCATTTCGTTACGAGACACGTCTGACGTTGTTAAAAGAATGTTATAGTAGAATTACGTAGTTCAACCTAAAAATCTTGTAAGTTAAGGAGATTTGTACTGTAGTTTACATACAATACAAATGTATCTCTTAATCACACAAACTTAAATTTTTTCTCATGGGTAACGGACTGGATGGATTTTAAAAACTACAACCGACTCGTAATTCGAAAAATTGACGTTCAACTTCAGAAAATAAGCATCATATCTGATTTATGATTACAATCAAACTTTCAAAAAATGAAATTAACGAAAACTTTAGAAGTATAGACAGCTTTTTGGAAGACAGTAAATTATATTTCCTATTAAATGATCTTTTGGTACTGATAAAACATAAATTTAATAAAAGTTTCTCAAAGTAGTTCAATAAACGTCCTAGTTATCTCTGTGTAATCCCCAAACGACCCAACTGGTAATCCCGTAGACGTTTAATTTTGTCGTTTTAAATGAATCGCAGATCTCATATCCAATCCCGAAATCCTTGCTGCGATTGGTTCGCTCGTCCGCGCGTATAATATCTTAAGGAAAATCATCTGCAGAATTCCAATAGCTAAACTGGTGATGTCCAAAGTCGTGATATATCGATGCTTAGATCGCTTCGGAAGCGCCTGTTTATGAGATATTTCATAACGTACATAATTCCAATATCATTTATCATTGCTGATTTTATATTAGCCGTCCGTTCAAAGGTCCTTCAAAAGAATGCAATGTAAGGCAGTGCATTTTTTCGTTACTGGAGTCTAAACAAGGTTTAGGCGATGATGCAACATTTCTATGGTAGTAATCTTTTTATTATCAACCTTCTCTTATGTTTTCGTAAGTCTATTTTTTTTTTAATTTCAAGAAAAAACTGTTGTATAGATCATACTTCATGTAATTTAAAAATGTGCTAAAAATCTTTGGTGACAAATGTAAGCTAAAATGTATAGGGAAGGTATGCGTCGTGATGTTTAACCAAAATGACAACTAAAGCTATTAACATGAATAAGAAAATATTTCTTAACCATATGCTAATGGGCCATACAAAATGTTGTGATGTTGCTAATGAAACGGTTTCGGCAAAAGAATACAAACGATGTCGTCGGCTTTTGACAGCTATATGAAAATTGTTAGAATATCAACAGATATAAATAGTTGGTTAAACAACACACCCGTGGTTTAACGTCATATTGAAGGATTGAATGATTGATAGTTGCAAACTAACGTCAGTACAGATAAATAAAGAATGTTAAAGTAAAGTAGTACAAGTCGTAAGAGTAGAAAGAAGAGAATGAAGTAGGTATACGTGTTTATTTCACATTTCAAGAAGCAAATCGGCTTTAAAGAATCTCTGCACTATTGGACTATGCACTCAGATGTTAAACTGCACACTTGTACACAAAGCTGGCGGGCAGACAGTAATTTACATGCTGGTACCAATATAATTGCAAATGAGTGGAGCTGTCACGTCGCCACGTGATCGGTCTGCGGGTGTCGGACCCGTAGCTCGCGCACGGAAGCTCACTTGCTCCATAAACAGGTTTCCGTATTTTTCAATCAGAGAGCTGTCAAAGCGTTCTGACACCCTCATCCCGTCGGCTCGCACTCGCCGAGTACCGAAATTGGTTTTCTACATTCAATCCATACAAAGTTTAATGTTATTCGTTCGCGATATCACCGGGATGCTGCCGATGTTTACCGACGCGCCAAATCATATTGGATTTGCAAACTTTTGTTTGCGGACTTTATTTCATTTCACTGTTAGTTCAGGCCGAGAGAATGTAATTTTAGATATCATCCTCGTCTATATTTTGAATAAGACTCTTTATGTTTACATTTTTTGTACTTGAAGATTTTATTAAAAAAGGACAAATATCTTGATTGCACAAAGAGTGTATTGGCAAAGGTGTAAGTAACAAATTAACTGAGCTGAGTACATTCACGAGAGGAGAGCAGCGAGCAGACACGGCTAAAGGCTGAAATGTACCCGCAAGCGTTTATAAATTGAAGGGCTGGTACCTGCGGCTTAATACACCGCCGTTTCCGGTTCATTTCCGGGCGGCGCGCGCGGCGCCGGATATTGCTTTTAAGGTTGCGCCGCACGCCATCGCACCACAGACACACGCGTATTATACGCGACGCTAAACGCTCCTCTCTCTGCACACGCTCCCTGCTCACAATATTACACCCACCACTTGATTGAATTAAGTGATTTTAAATATTTAATACGCAACGATTAAGCTTCAACTCATTTAACATTAAATTATTTTCTTCAACGAAATAATTTTAATCCAAATCATAATTTGCTGTTAATTTAGAATGAATAGCTGACAGAAGCTTTATGAGCAGTGCATTAAAGAACGTCGGCATTATTGCAAATAAAAATACGAGATACATAATCCCTCGAAGCTGCTCCGGAAATTAAATTTTCCTTTAAGCTTAAATTTTAATTAACTAAAATCATGCGAGTGCATAGTGGGCAGTGTTGTGTCAGAAAGCGAAGCGCGCGCCACACTGGCTTGCATCCCGTAGGACACATAACTTGATGGACAGTCAATTTAAGAGCCATCCCGAAGCGGTAACAGTGCACTTTATTTTATACGATGTATAATGTACCCGTTTGTTTATGATATTATGTATTAAGTTAAGGTTTAAAAGCTAAAACTTACGCTAGCAAATTGACTTCGAAATGAGTCTTACTGAAATAAGAGAATTTTAATAAAGTACGTTAGCCGATTGCATTTCTCTGAAAGTTTATTATGTTAAAGTGGGTAAACTGCCACATCTGCGATCACGTATTGCACTATTGGGAATTCGGGATTTAATAACGAAAAATTGGGGACCTGACATATACGAACTGCAGGGGAAATTGCTGTCGGTATTCAATCCGTAGATGACTGGGGCCGCCCTGTTATTTTTATTGTGGACTAATATTTTTTTTTGCTTAAAAGATTTCAACAAGTTGAAGTTATAAATGAAAATCAAAAATCTACAAAGCATAAAATTTAAAAAGATCTCTTAAGTATAAATTATTTAAAAGTGCATTTATCATAATTTATAATTTTAGCACTGGTTTTATGTATGTATGTATGTATGTATGTCATGGTGCCTCTCAACACGTAGGTAGTGGGCAACTTCCTAAAACATTTTAGTCAATTCAATTAAAATATAGGAAGTAATGTAGAAAAAACTAGCATTTGCGGTTTTAATATTACCGTAGCAATATCTTTATATAACAGTAAAACATTTATGTAATGTTAATATAAAGCAGGTGCTGACGACGCTTGGCGTTTGTCGTCAGTTCCTGGCATATTCATGATACCTACTCCCGCGAGCCGGCGACATAATACCTATGCACCTATTTAATTACATGCAACTTCTTACCATCGCACTTAATAACTTATATCATTATTCATATTGAATAATGATATAAGTTATTAAGTGTGTGTCGATATGGCCTTATGTGTCGATGTCAAATATATTTAGAAATCCATAATAATATTTCTGGTTCTATTTGATTATAAACAAATAAAATCCAATAAAAATAATCACTAATTTATCCAGTACTAGCTGTGCCCCGCGGTGTTACACGCGCGCCGCGGTGCAACAACAACTTAGGTTAACGCCGCGGCTAAATGTAAAAAAAAACTATGTAAAAAGTATCCTATAACCGTCTCCTGGTTCTAAGCTACCTCCCCACGAATTTCCAGCCAAATCGGTTCAGCCGTTCTTATAAATATTGTAACAAACACGACTTTCTTTTATATAGATAGATGTAACAATAAAACCATAACACTAATACATATAATTCTCGTCGTGAATTTTGTGAATGTCTAATAATGCCAAAAGAATCGTGTATTATCGGTTAGATAATTCTGCCATTTCGTTGAGAAGGAGTTCATGTACTTTCTTTTTAAATGTGAGACGGTTTGTGGACATCCTGACTTCGAGCGGGAGCGCATTCCATAGTAATACCGCCTGGACAAAGAACGAAGAGTTCACGAAATCAGAGTTATGGGTGGGACATGAGAGAAGCAGATTATTAACTGAGCGAAGATTTCTGTCGTGGTTAGAGCACAGGTAAGGGAAGTACGGTGCAAGGTATGCGGGGGCGAATGGTGAGGTGAGAAAGAAAATAGAGAGGTAAGAGCTCGCTGATTGCGGCGCAGGCGAATAGGCAACCAGTTTAATTGGGAACGTAGAGCAGACACATGGTCATACTTCCGAAATTTAAGATGTATCGAATGCAGTTATTGAGAAGGCGGTCTAGTTTATTTAGGAGGTCTGCATTCAGGTCAAAATAACATACATCACCATAGTCAATTATAGGGATTATTAAGGACTGCATGAGAGTAGTTTTGGTTTTAGGAGGCAGGAAGTTTTTAAGACGGTACAGAGTTCGCAGGTTTCCAGTTACTTTCTGGCTGACGTGAGTAACTTGGGCTCGCCAATCAAGGGTCGAGTCAATGAGTAAGCCAAGATCTTTGACTATCGTGCTAAACGAAATAACTGATCCGTTGAAGATAATCGGTGGAACTGAGGCAGTGTCGAGTCTACTCATAATGCGTTTGCTGCCTACTATGATCGCCTGACATTTAGTGGGGTTAACTGACAGTCCAAATCTCATTGACCACAACTTTATGGCTTCCAAGTCCCTGTTCACTTCGTCGATAGCTTGCGTTATGACTTCTTTCCTCGCCCGCCTGATTTTATGTGCGAGGGTAGTACCGCCCCGGGTGAGCCGGCCAATTCGTGCGAAATCAGCGTGGCTCACTACCTATTTGGCTTCGGCATGCATGGGCCGGCTCGACCGGAGTGATACCACGTCCTCACAGAAAACCGGTGTGAAACAGCGCTTGCGCTGTGTTTCACCTACTAAGTGAGGAAACCGGAGGTCCATACCCCAATCCCTCCCCCCTCAACCCATCCCCTTCCCCATCCCCTAAAGGCCGGCAACGCACTTGTGACTCCTCTGGTGTTGCTGTCCATGAGCGGCGGTAATTGCTTACCATCAGGCGATACGTTTGTTCGTTTACCTCTTACTCTATAAAAAAACTATAGTCCAAAACATCTCCTGATGCTTTTCTTAAAGACAATTGACGTCTTTGAAGAAGAACCTGAAAGTCTAGCAACATCGACTATCTTGCCTTTAGGTAAACACTAAAAGATATACAATTTCCTTAACAACAATTTTAAGTTCTTTAAATATTTAAATAAATAAATATTTCGGACATCTAACACACAACGCCATCTAGTCCCAAGCTAAGCAGAGCTTGTGTTATGGGTACTAGACAACTGATACAAATACATAAATACTTTTTTTTTGTAAATACATACATATTATACATAGAAAACACCCAAACTCCGAAACAAATATGGGTAGATCATACAAACACTTGGTCCGACCCGGGAATCGAACCCGAGACCTCATGATCAGCAGTCGTACACGCCAACCGCGAGACCAACGAGGCAGTCGATTTAGCACTTGATTAAGCACTTGATTTAGATATAGCTCTTTACTTATTGTACTTTCCATATCTATATATATAAAAGCGAAATACCACTCACTTATTAATCACGAAATCTCAGAAACTATAACACCTACAAACTTGAAATTTGGCAGGTAGGTTCCTTATAGGGTGTAGACATCCGCTAAGAACGGATTTTACTAAACTCCACCCCTAAGGGGGTGAATCAGGGGATGAAAGTCTGCATGAGCGAAGCTGCGTGCAAAAGCTAGTAGTGTATATAATTTATAACCAATATATTATTACATGTAACTTTTATTGCCTATTCACATTTGTATCGTGTGGTATTATGATTCCGCCACATTGTGCCAAGGTATTGACCGCGAAAACCTTGATAAATATAATAATATCATAATTTTATAATTTTCATAGGAAGCTAACGAGCAGAATGTATGTACATAATTTTGTATATATATAGTTTTTATTAATGAATGTATTAGATGTACGTTTGCTGAAAATAGCTCTATAACTCACTTATTACCAACATACAACTAAAATCTATCATAACTTATAACGCACACAAATGACACCTGTATTATTTAATAACGTGTGAATTTAATAAAACATCTAATGTATGTTTCATGTCCTTAATTTTTTTCCGACAGTAATGACTACCACATGTTAATAAATAGACAAAAACGTTGGGACATTGTACTCTGTGACTAGCGAACGAATAAGCATGCGGTTCCAATTAGACACGGGTATTACGAAACATTGTAAATTAATTGCATTTTATTACGGTTCATATTTATACAGCCTGTTGTTTTATATAGCGTCACCGGCAAAACAATGTGCGCTTATTCACGTATTCAAGATTAGGTTCAAGATTGTATTTATTACTACGTATATTTAAAAGTTAATACCCTTTGTTTATGATTTACATTGTTTAAGTAGAAAAAATAACCGTTTTAAAGAATAAAGCTGCTGGTAACTAGTTGACGAGTACAAACCTGCTAGTTCCTAATTATAGAGAAATGATTATATTATGGTTCACATTTCAGCGTTAACATGAATACCTCACCATTGGACAAACCTTACAGTGCTAAAATTAGTTTTTGAAACATCCGGGCATCTTAGAACAGACTTTAACATTATGACCTATTCTTTTTTATTCATTTTCCGGCTATACGTGAACTAAATTTTAAATAACATACCTATAAATCACGTACAAATATACATATTATTATTATTGTATAAAATACTGGGTATAAATTATAAATATACGCAAGCCTAGAGGTGTAACTCACGAGGTGCTAATCCTGTCCCCTCGACCGTGTTACTATAACGACACTAGTTATCAGCTCTCTGTTGATAGCTAGGGTCGCCAGAGCAACACTGATAAGTAAGCCCGATATAGCATAGAGCAAGAGTAAGAATAGTATTGAGTGCATGCATGCATATATACCTAGTACTTTTTGAGGGGTTTATTTACACCCAAGCCGTTTAAGCCACGGAGTTTATTTACTGAGATGGAGAGTTTGAAAAAGTTAGGGTTGGTAGAGTTAGGGCGTGTAGATTCAGAAGCTTGGCTCTACATGAGATCCGATATTTTTTTCACAGGATAAGCCGTAAGCAGTCGTCTTGGCCACATTTTACATGAAAATGATTTTGGTGGGATGTAGTAGACGTCTTGTAATCTAATCCTTTACTTACCTCTAATACTAACACCACTAGAAAGATATTTTAATAAATTGCATATAATATTTATTTGGTTTAGTTTTGTCAGTGATGTGGGTCATTGTGGGTATGTTTATTACTATATTATTACTTATTTCTGTGTAAGGTATAAAGAAAAGGTTGATGGTATACAACTTCATATATTAACTGAAGAGTAGTGAAAAGCCTCAAAGTTGTGATCAAAGATTCTAACCCTACCCACGTACAACCACTCATGTCACGGGCTTAGTAGAAGTCTCTCAGCATAAAAATACCAAAACTCGGATTACAAAGACATATAGCACATATAATATGTATCTTAAATATTGTTTGTTATAGAAAGAAAACACCAAATTTAGATAAAGTTATATTATAAATGACACTTTAGAATCAAACACACTTGTACTTATTCCACTATTTTAAAACATTTAAATCCTGACCGGTTTCGCCCTATTGCATTATCAAATTGAACGACAAGGCCATAGGGCATGGAATAAAAGCTCCCACACATAACTGCGGTGAATTCTTGAAATGAAACGTGAAATTCTTGCGGTGCATTCGTGCGAGCTCGCAGATATTTGCAATGCGTTGCGAATTCGTAGTTATGTGTCTTAAGCAGGGAGCCTTAAGTACAAGTGAGTTTGATTCTAGAATGTATTCTAGAGTTCTATCAAGTGTCGACTTGACAATCGAGAATATAAATTATAAAGGACACATGACTACTTAACTTTAAATATTCCTTCTTTCAAAATTGCGTACCCATTATTACAAAATGAAGCAATAAAAAACTGATTTTTATTTCCTTTTGATTACAACTTCTTACAAGTGCTAATGAATGACGACAAAATAAAAACTTAAGTATGGCAATAAAAATAATAGCAGTAATTTAAATTATTTTTTTCCTCAATAACAAAATAATATATTACAATATCACGACCAAACACTTTGAAAATTAATATCTATTTGTGAACATTAGTAAGGAAACAGGTCTTATCGCTCGCCCTGATTCGGCTGCATTAAATCGTTTCCATTACTTTAAGTAGAATTCGATGTTTATGTCAAACGCGTCGGCGATAATATCGCAATTTATTTTATTAACACTTTCAGTCTAATGGGGAGGCAGGTAGGTGATGACACGAATACTCGCACAGTATTTTATACACGGCATTGTATTTATTTCATGCATTTTTGATTATCAGTAGCATATAACGTAAGTACTAACCAAGCAATAATTATAACGATTTTGAGACCTATACGTACGATTTTACGTTCGAAAATCTTTTATTTGGTTAACGTAGTCGATGGTTATTGACCTGTCGCAGTCCAATAGAATAAATAAATAATCACAAATTTGAACAAAAAAAGAACCGATTTCAAGAGCTGTACAAATTGAAATGGAACCACACGGGAAGCACCAGCCTTCAAATAAAAAAATAATCATCAAAATCGGTTCACCTAGTCAAAAGTTATGAAGTAACAAACATAAAAAAAAAACAGTCGAATTGATAACTTCCTACTTTTTTGAAGTCGGTTAATAAGTATTGTTTTTACTATTTCCCTCGCAATTTCTACGTTTTTCTTTCAATATTCCTTCTATTCTTGGTATGTGTTCCTAACGAAAATATAAAAAAAAAAAAACAAATTGGTCCAGCGATTCTCGAGTTTTGCGCTTAGTAACATATTTTTCATATATGAAATATTAAGAGTTTCGTATTTATAACCTTTACTAATGTCTAGATATGACCAGCCTTGGCCAAGTATGTTTATAATGAGAGAATACAATAGGTACTGTAATAATCATGAAATTGCTAGGATATGAAATTCTTTCTTAATTACCTTACATCAATTAAATACTTCATACGTCATTTGTATTATTTAAACTTATAATAAAACTAGTCTCACTTTAAAGTTACTTATTGAGTCAGATTATGTCATTAAATTTATGCGGTATAACAGACTACGCCAGAAGAGAAAAAAACTGTAAAAACAAATCACTGAAGGCAATTTATTACGAGTTATACGAGTTACTTTATACGAGTATATAGGTAGTAGAGCCACGCTGATTTCAGCAAAAATGGGCCGGCTCGACCGGGCGGTACTACCCTTGCACAGAAAATCAACGTAAAATGTCAGCGTCCGTGCTGTCGTGTTTCGTTGGTGAGTGCGAGACTAAGCCGGCCGACTAAGAGGCCCAAATAGTCTAGTCAACAAGCTCCATACTTGTTGACTAGACTAAAGGATGCAGCAGCATCACTAGGCCGCCATGGTGTGGGTGGCCATACTGCATTGTCTGCATTCGCAGTGAATATGGTGACCGCCACTCTTGGATTCTGCTTATGCTTTCCATCAGGCAGAGTAGAGTCATTTTGGCGGGCCATTCATAAAAAAAAGAGTATATTTTCAGAAATCGATTCAATTAGGTTTTGTATTCGTGTCTATTTTATTCATGGACAAATAAAGAAAATATTATAATCTTACTGCACAACAGAAGACGAAATCGCATCACTCTAATGTAAACCAACAATAATGTTTAGTGTAAAAAGTGGTGGAAAACTCCACATCTACAAATTTATTAGGTACTAGCTGACTCACGCAACTTCGTCTTTCTTCTTTTCAATCATGCTCGGCTCCTATTGTTTTAAGCGTGATGTAAACTATCCTTTCTCATATACGCTAGCAAAACCAAAGCAAAAAAGCAGGACTCGCCCATGAAGGGTTCCGAAGCAGCAAGTAACATAGCGCCGCATCTATCTCTCATCATTTCATCAATGTTTCGTTATGACGTTGTCACGTTAAACTATCGTCCGTAAACAGACTTTACAGTCAACCGTTATTTTTTAGTTTTATCATTCTCTTATTTTAGAAGTCACAGGGGGGGGGGGACACATTTTACAACTTTGGAAGTGTCTCTCGCGCAAACTATTCAGTTTAGAAAAAAATGATATTAGAAACTTCAATATCATTTTTGAAGACCTATCCATAGACGTTTAACACGTATGGGTTTTATGAAAAAATATTTTTTTGAGTTTCAGTTCTAAATAAAAAATACTCCCAAAATTTATTGTTTTTTTTTTGTTTGAAAATCTTAATGTGGTACACAGAATACATCTGCTTACCAAGTTTCAACAGTATAGTTCTTATAGTTTCGGAATGAAGTGGTTGTGTCATACGGACGGACAGACAGACATGACGAATCTATAAGGGTTCCATTTTTTTTTTTTTTTTTTTTTTTTTTTATGTTTGGCCTGCCAAAATGACTCTACTCTGCCTGATGGAAAGCATAAGCAGAATCCACGAGTGGTGGCCACCATACTCATTGCGAATACAACAATGCAGTATGGCGACCCACACTATGGCGGCCTAGTGATGCTTGTGCATCTTTTAGTCTAGTCAACAAGTATGGAACTTGTTGACTAGACTAATTGGGCCTCCGGTCTCGCACTCACCAACGAAACACGACAGCACAAACGCTGTCATTTTACGTTGATTTTCTGTGCGAGGGTAGTACCGCCCCGGTCGAGCCGGCCCGTTCGTGCTGAAATCAGCGTGGCTCTACTACCTATTTTTTTTCCTTTTTTTTCCTTTGGCACGGAACCCTATAAAACGTGTGGCACTCGGGGAATGCCACGGTAAAGCTATTGCATAGCATTTATTATCAACTTATGCAATTATAATTGTTTATTTATTTTTTATTTATGCAGTATTTTTTTTCTTTGAACATGTATACTTACGGGGCGGGGCGCACATGCGGTGAGTGTGGCATTATAAAGATATGATAGATACCTATACACCTATATACATTCTCACAAACAGCTGCTTACGTATTCGTCCGATTTCGGAGCAGCTCGTCTCGATCCGTGCGAGCTTCGGGTGATAAGTTTTATTTTTAACCCCCGACCAAATAGAGGGGTGTTATAAGTTTCACGTGTCTGTCTGTCTGTCTGTGGCACCGTAGCTCCCGAACGGATAAAGCGATTTCAAAGTAGTTTTTTTTTTTTGTATGAAAGGTGAGTTACGTGCGAGTGTTCTTAGACGTGTTTCATGAAAATCGGTTGACCCGTTTAAAAGTTATGGGGTGAAAGTGGGGAAGAGTAACCGAATGTCTGCAAAAATATCATCGAGTGGGGTCTCAAATGAAAGCGCATAACGTGTTTTTTGCTTTTAAAGGTTATTACGTCGGGGTTTTTTTTAAATTTTGAGAATTTACATTATCGTTAAGGAATTCCTTGATTCGGTCGCCGCGCTGAAAGCCCGCGATAAAAG
This sequence comes from Diaphora mendica, assembly GCA_949125395.1. Taxonomy (NCBI): domain Eukaryota; kingdom Metazoa; phylum Arthropoda; class Insecta; order Lepidoptera; family Erebidae; genus Diaphora; species Diaphora mendica. The sequence continues at coordinate 31,997,547 of OX421310.1, read as the reverse complement.
CTATGCAATAGCTTAAAACTTTTTAACAATAAAATTAAACGCCGAAAAAACTAAAAATAATAAACATTTTTTATTTAACCTTAATAACTTAAACTAATGTAAGTACTTTATTTAAACGAATTTAATTAATAATTACGTAAAGCGTAATGCGCGGCGTGACACGCCCCTTGGCCGGAAAATGCAGAGCGTTCACGAAGTTAAGGTCAGTGAAACAGCAACCCGAACGGGCACATACGTGAGGGTACACGTCGATAAGAGTGGTTGTGCGTTGAGGTTGGTTGAAGATTTTGGTTATTTCTTCAAATTCGAGGTAATTTAGTGATTTTTGTTCATTGATTGTTTCAGCTGTCTGAGCTGTCAGCTGATCTGAATAACTTGAAATTATAAAACTAAAGATCTATACATTCGTATGAAAGAATTATCCTCCAACTCCTAACCGTTGAGGAGTTGTACCTTCCATCATCAGCTCACCTAAATAACTTGAAAGAATACGACTAAAGGTAACATACATACACATGACATTTAAAGATTTATCTGCCAACTCCTAGCCGTTAAGGAGTTGGCAGATAATTCTTTAAATGTCTTCTATCATTAGCTTACCGTCATGAAATGATGACTACCAGGTGTAAATACCGTAATAGTTGCAGAAAATATATGAAAAACATAGTACGTGCCTATAAAATTTGAGGGATTCCCTCGATTTCCTTGGGATCCCATCATCAGATCCTGATATGGTGGCAATGGGATCACCTCGGGAGCATACCCTTTCGAATACAAAATAATTATTAAAATAGTGTAACTATGTAAAAAGTTATGGGTGGTCAAACATAAAAAAAAACACGTTGAATTGAGAATCTCCTCCGTTTTTTTGGTCGGTTGAAAAACGTGAAAATCGGTTAGATTGTTTAGGAGTACATCATCGTGAGGAACAATGTGACACGAGAATTATGCATAATAGATTTGACATTTATCTTAAGATGAAAAAAAACATTCACATAACAAAGAACTCGTAATTTTTGCATTGTAAGATAATATTTAATATAAAATGTCATTTAAATATGTACACATATATTATACCTTTAAATCTTGTTCAATTTTGCTGTCAATAACACTAAAAGTTGTTTACGATTGCTAAAATCGACTCTATAATATTCTTTCTCTAAAAGTTTCTCCGAATAAATACATACACATAATACGAAATAACAACCCACTCAGCTATAAAATGAATTTAAACAATAAAAATCTATCTATAGCTTCGTTCGTTCTCACGATTAGGTTGTAACATACGAGTACAACGTATCAAATGTCAAATAGGAGATCGTATCGTATTGATTCTCTTCCTTAATAAAAGTAGTAAGTTAATCGTTACCAATTAAATCTGGGTTTAATAGTGTAGTTGCTTTTTTTGGATGTTTGGCATTCCTTAACAATTGTTAATATGTCGACGAATCTATAGATAGAGACATTATTCAACTAATTCTAATGTAACTCTTGAAAATATTACCAGTAAGAATAGCTTTAACTACTTCGCTTCGGATAATTTAAAATTCTTCTTCTATCTGGGCCAGATGTGGAACTTATTACGTTCAAGATACGGTATAAAATGAATAAATGCTTACTATTCCTTAATGTAGTTTATATCGAAATGTTTTATTTACAATCTTTGTTAAATAGTACCTTATTTCATGACTTCAATATTGTGGGTGTTTTTGGTACACTTTTTATTTGTAAGTGTAAGTAATTCTGACAGTTTCTTAAATAATTTACCCTTGCAATACTTTTTAATACGATAATATGCCTCTATCTTTCGTCTGCAGTCACATACGACCCTCGTGTGCTAATTGAATTTAAGGAATAAAATCCAATCGCCCCGATTCTTTATTATTCAAGATCCAATTTGGATAAGGTCTGATCGGTCCGAGGGGCGCGGGCCCGCCGCCCGAGAGGGGCAGTCGAGAATAAAATTGGTTTGTCACTCAAAACATAAGGTTATCATTTCTGATATGAATGTGTTGTATCATATTTTGTTATATTATTATTCTATTTGACTATACACTTATCTTTTTTGCCTCCCTTCTTCATGTAAATGAGGTTTTAATTTATGGCGTAAAAAAAAAACAAAAAGATAATAAGTTGTTGTGTATACATGTATTAAGACCAGTTTGCACATTAATTAGTACCACTGAGGAATGTAAACGTCCACATGATATTAAAAAAGAAAGAATGTGCTACTGCATGTCATTTGAGCTCTCACTAATTAGTGTGTAAACTGACCTTGAAATATAGTCCTCTTCTTTTTTCGAAGGTATTCCATTAGGGATATACAGATTGTACAGTCAGCAAAAGAATTAACTCAGCTTAAATTAAAGAAATCGTTTTAAAAACCCTCTCGTCTTAGATAACGAACGAACGAAAAAAATATTTAAAATTTCAAGTATTTTGATTAAGATACGTCATCTTTACAGATCTCATATTTTGATTTTTAGTTCAGACGTAATTATAATATTTGTGATGAATAATAAGTTACGCAATTAAAACATCAGAATTAAAATCTTTAGATGTTAGATTACATTCTAAATTTATTACCGGTTTGAGTTTTTGTAAAATGTAATGAGACTACACCTGCCTGCATTAGGTACTTGGGTGCCCACTACCTGTATTGCTGACAGTTTACTAAAAAAAAAACAATTAAGTACTCTGTGGATAAGTCTCAATCTCCATGTCATCATAAGATAGTACGGTAGCATGACAAGCAACTTATACTCGTACTTATATCCACGTCTAATTGTACGATAAAAGATATTCATCTCTTAAATGGCTCTTTCGGTATTTAGGACAACTTACATTTAGAATGGTATTCATAATTCTGAAAGATATACGGTTCGGCCCACGTGTCTGCGTTTGTCACCGATGTGGCAGTTGTTTCAAAACTAGATAAAGGGCCCCCCTATTTAGTTTGAAACTAAATGTTTAATGATTATGTGTGCTTATAATGTCAAAACAACAGCTTTTTAACAGACTTCAAAAAAGGAGGTGGTTAATTCGACTGTATTTTTTTTATGTTTGTTACCCCATAACATTCGACTGGGAGAACCGATTTTGATGATTCTTTTTTATTTGAAAGATGGTGCGTCCCGTGTGGTCCCATTTCAATTGGGTCCAGTTCTTGATTTCGTTTTTTTTGTAAAAATTTGTGATTATTAATAAATACTATTAAATACATTTGAATGTTTTATGCCAAAAAAAACATTTCATAATTTGAGTGGTTTTTTTTTAGTTTTATCTTTTATTTATTTAAAACATATTTTTATTTATACGGATTTAAATACGTCCTATTTAAATTTGAAGAAAAAACGGCTCATACTTAACAATATAAAGAGCAATGTTTTTTCAATCTCTAGAACGGGACCTATGTCGCTTATATAGACTCAGACATTTATTATTAAACAAGTCCAAATTATTAAAAACAAAAAAACCCGACTGCGTCAATATTTAACAATAAAAACATAAGTTTTATAAATATTCGTAATCACAATAAAAAAGTCTTTATTTTGATACCACACTCGATGTATTTTGACCACATTAATTTTTTTTCTTATTAATTTTGATATACCCAGTGTCACACGACTAAGACGAATCTATTGACACTACTCACATAAAAATACGACAAGCCGGCTCTAGGGCGTGCCAAAGAAATATACATACATACATACACTCGAAAAACATAATCCTCCTTTCAAAGGCGGGTTAAAATTAATTTGTGGATCTTTAAATTTGAACAAAGAATTACATTTCCACGTTAAAAAGTATAATAAGTTGATGTACCTACATTTTTATGTGTGTGTCTTTTTTTACAGAATTGAGAAAATGTGTTTTTTATGATAGCCGGCGAAGAAAATTAGTACCTTAACGTTTGATTAGCGTATACCATCGAACTTTTCACCGTATTATGTTTGTCGACCCGTCACTTTTTGGCGCCAATAATGTTAAAGTGGCAATAATGCTAAACAATAACCGTGTGGTAAACTGTTGTTATCGCTATGCATTAGATGACACAGATAAACGCCTTTTTACGCTAGGGGCGTACTTAAAATGCAGAAAGCCCTATTTACCAAAAAGTTCTGGTTACTATGACAACCCTATCCCATAGGATAGGGTTATCATAGTAACCAGAACTTTATGGTAGTCATATCTATCATAATAGATATGACTATTTGTATGCATACAACCTACAACTTGAGGTAAATTCTACTGGATATATTATCTACTAGCTTTCGCCTGCGGCTTCGCTCGCATTTAATAAAAAGTAAATGCTTCCAAGAATATGTGTACAAAGTTTCATGATGATCGGTTAAGTAGTTTTTACGTGAAAGCGTAACAAACAAACTTACTTTCACCTTTATAATATTATTGTGATATCTATAATAACATAATAAAGCTGAAGAATTTGCTTGGTTTGATGCGCTTATCACAGAAACTACTCGTTTAAATCGAAAAATTATTTTAGTCATGGATAGCCTACTTATCGAAAAGGTCTAATGTAACATAATGTCAAGACGAACAAAAACCGAATATCAACGAAAATTGTCCTTTTGAGAGACAGCTAGTATTCCTATATTACGAGAACAATTGTTTACTGCATAAGAATATGTTTTAAACTCGCCACAATGCTGGTCCGTTGAGGTTGATAAACAGAATTGATTGAAATAATCTAAAAATGATATTTGCGCTCGATGCACGCTGCGGGGCGCGGATGATAGATCCCGACTTCCTGATATCAGTGATGACACAATGTTATCGTGAGTGAACAGAAAGTCCCCCTTCTCTCTGTCTCCGCTCATACCATACACTTAAACCACCGCAGTGAATAAGATTGTTTAAAATATGTGAGGAATTTATATTCAGCTATAAATGTTGTTCAAATTTGTTCTAATTTTCATTAGAGATTCTTGGGAAGAACAGTACTCGAAATTTTAATAAGTATCCATACTAAAATTATAAATTCGAAATAAATTCTTCTGTCTGTTTCACGGCTAACCTTTTCAACGATTTCAATGAAATTTGGCATGTAGATACCTTGATTCTTGAGAAAGGACGTAGGCGGATGGAGTAGCCAGTATGGTCTAATTGTCAATCCATCTAAGACTGAAGTTGTTGTTGTGGGCAGTTCCAGAATGCACTCGAAGATCGACTGGTCTGATTTATAGGTTTGGAAAGTGCGTCAAAAGCCTAGGAATTCTGATTGATAGTACGTTATCTTGGGGCCCTCAATTGCGTGAAGTTAGTAGGAAAGTGTTTGCATCGGCGGGTTCACTGCGAAGACTTCGAAACTTTCTACCCACAGTTACTAAAATTGCATTAGCTGAATCCCTGCTCCTTCCTATACTCGATTACGCTGATGTCAGTTATCTCGATATCACTGAGGAACAGCTTGATAAACTTGAGAGCCTTCAAAACTTCTGTATTACATTTATACTTGGTTTACGCAAATATGATCATGTGTCTGAATTTCGCAAATTGCTCAAGTGGCTCCCAATTCGACTTCGACGGAATTCTCATATTCTTTCTATAGTTTATAGTATCTTATTCAATCCATTAACTTCACCTTACTTAAAGGAACGCTTTGTATTCCTCAGTGACACACATCTAAGATCCTTAAGGTCGTCGGAATCTTTGGAGCTTACGGTACCTAACCACACTACCATATTCTATGAAAAATCCTTTACGGTACAGGCTGTCAGATTATGGAACACCTTGCCGATATCCATTAGACGTGCCCAAACACTAAAGTCATTTAAGAATATGGTTAAAGATCACTACTTAGATTCATAAGTACTGACTTGTACGACGAGCTGTACATGACTAAATACTTCTTATTTGTAAATATATAATGATATTGTGTATGTGTGTGTATTTGTGTATATATGTGTATGTATATATATATATATATATATATTGATTTTATTATTTAACACCTTCATAGCTTTAAAACACTTATACTATCCTATATTTTGTTCATTTCTCTCTCCGGTCAATATGTCCATCCAAAGGTTGCCTGGAAGAGATTGCTTTTAGTAATAAGGCCGCCCATTGTACACATCTTCTTGAAATCGTAAGTGTAATAACTATAAATTCTCAAAATAAAAAAAAACCCGATATAATAACCTGAGTTCCCTTTAAAAAGTAAAAAAACACGTTATGCGCTTTCATTTGAGACCCCGCTCGATGATGTTTTTGCAGACATTTGGTTACTCTTCCCCACTTTCACCCCCATAACTTTTAAACGGCTCAACCGATTTTCATGAAACATGTCTGTTCAATCCTTTCGCCAATGTATCGTTCACCGTGTGAAGTTTGTAATGCTTGCAGGGCCCATTTGTACAGGCATTCAATCGCTAAGCTAGTTTACTGGCAAAAGTATTCAACCTCATGGCGATTCACCCTGTTCTTATTCTAAGCTAATGTAATATCAAGCACTTACTGGAGATATGTGAATTCCTTGATATCGGCGTTCTGAGGGGCCCCTCTGTGGTACGCCCTCTGTTTCTTCACACTTCACAACTCCTAGTGATAGTACAGGTTCCAAAGTATTCTAATTATAATACACCCGTTCTAACTGTCGCGGATCGCGCCTAATTGCCGCGACTACTAATCTCGCGTGTCCAAACCAGACCAACCATAACGGTAAACAACGAAAACACCGAGTCTGATAGACAATCAGCTAAATTTCCATTAAACGGTACTCAAACAACCACCCTGGTCGACCGTAACACAAAGCCTCTCTTAAGTTCTATATTTTAACTTAAAACGTCAAACAAAAAACGTGACAATCAAAATGTTGCCATTATAATGACGTTCTATTTCTAACAATGTCTAGGAACACTCGCACGTAACTCACCTTTCATACAAAAAAAAACTAAATTGAAATCGCTTCATCCGTTCGGGAGCTACGGAGCCACAGATAGACAGACAGACACGTGAAACTTATAACACCCCTGTTTTTGGTCGGGGGTTATTAATATAATTTGTTTTTGGTGTAGAATAAAGTATATTCTATTCTAGGCTACTTTTTACCGTGAATCGACATACACGCAGGCGGAGCCGCGGGTAGACTGGAGTCGGCCCGCGGCGAACTAGAGTTTATCATACATTAACAGAATAACAATATCCAAACTATTACTTTATCGTTTTAATAATAATAATATTAACTAAGATACCTATGGCCTGGTTTTATATTCATAACACGCTAATTATCTTAAAATAACAATTATTAAAATTTGTTTAGATTTAATTACTGTTATTATTGTGAATCATTTGTTGCACAAAGCACATCAACAAACACAGGAACATATATAGAGAAGTTCCCCGCTGTACGTGACTGAGTTCACGAAATTAATGGCAAACAAACATTGGCTTCTATTAGTGTGCGACGCTCTGATTGCTATCACACAAGATGGATTGGGGCGAATTCACCCCTCTATGCACTTCTTGCTATACACGTCGGATCTTGATACTTTCAACACCAACTGCGATCCAATGTAATAAAAAAATTAGCACATTAAAGCAAATGAAGAAAGACCTTTAGATGGGTCTGATAAAAACATTCAGTACTATGCAAATGTAGGTACACAACTGCTCAACGTTCTGATAAGTATTTATTAATGTAATTTATTATGCATATGCAGTCTTCTAATACAGTGAAGTAAATGTAAATTTGGTACTCCTGCGTTAATTTCTTTTTATAATACAAATTAATAAAATTATTTATTTGTTTTTCCCAAAAAAAAATCCCAATCCCAAAAAAAATAATAATATAGTAGTATCTACACATTTCCAAATTTAAAATCCATTTGGATTTATCTATTTGCAAATAGTTCATACAGCAGACTGTATTGTTTTGTTACGTAAGTATCATACTTATATTAAAAATACGAAAGGTTGTGAGAATGTTTGGATGTTTGTTTCTCTTTCACGCAGAAACTACTGAACAGATTGAATGAAACTTGACAATAATATAGTTTATACATCAGAATAACAAATACGCTACTATTTGCCACGATAATCCGCGGGCAAAATCAAGTTATGCATACATTGGCAGCGCACTAATAATACCACGGTTCCTATACATCTTTTCTCACAGATCTTTTTCCTTTTTGGGTGGCTATCTGTATAATAAACTTAATATGGATCTTGAAACATATCCAAGGACTAGAGGATGTGTGAGAGAGGAAATATATAAATTTTTAGTTAAACTAGACTACGAGGAAACAGAGAAACTTTAATTGTACAAAAATAATAGCCTAGATATGACGCACACATAATGCACACAAGTGAGCAGTCGCACACACACACAAAAGCGCTCTCAAACACACACCAAATTAGAGATGTATATTTTGTTTGTTTTTCCTTCTTTTGTTTCTTGATTCCTACATGAATGTACAGTATTTCACTTTCTATGTTTTGTCTGTGTAATGGAAGCCTGGTTATCCATGTTACAGGTTCTCACCTAGTTTGGAAACCAGTCTCCCAATAAGCAATGTGTATTGTACAATTAATAATGTATATGGGAGAAAAATAAACAAATTATTATTATTAGATTTTGAATATACGCGTTGTAGCGCTGTGATGAGTTCAACTCAGTTCGCTTTCAATCCCGGGACTGATGGGTTATGTTATAAGACCTTAGCTGTTAAGTAGATACAACTATATAGCAGGTAATGACTTAGATTTTGTATCAATAACCTCTACAAAACTTAAGCCGTTTAACTACAAATGAATACATCAATGATTCTCACTGTATAAATCTCAATGCCCTAATTTTTGAGTAGTGGTTTTACTCTGACAAACCTATCTGTACATACAAATAAAGTTGAAGTGTCTGTTCATAATTTAAAATTAACAACTTTTCACTAAATGCATATCCCACCGAAAACCTCTAGAATAAAAATAAGTGAAAGTCTCATACAAACTTTGAGACCCCCAATTTTAGGGGTTGGGGAGCAAAAGTAATAGGTTCATGTTTTTTTTTGTTTGTATACTAAACTTAGTTAACATACCAAAATTCAGCTTTCTAGCACTTCAGGAAGTACCCTAACAGTTTTGATGATCATCAGTGTGTCAGTGACGAAATCGGTGTATTTTAGATATCAATAAAATCAAAAGTATCAGATCTATGCAAATTAAAGTTTGTATGTTTGATTAGTTTATTATTGACATCATATCCTGAGAATTTGAACGATCTGGTACACCGGAAACCAAAGTTATGAGGGTTCAAAAAAACGACGTAACACGTCGAGAAAAGGCAGGTAGTGCCCTTGCGCCTCTCTTGGCTCGTCTTGGCGGGGGCACGACCGTGCCCTCAGATGAAAGTATATATACAGTACTTATATAAAAAACTGTGTTAAATTTTATGTCTGTCTGTCTGTTTGCCCCAATTAATTTCTGGAACAGCTGGACCGATTATGATGTGACGTTCACTGGCAGATAGCTGATGATATAAGGAGTAGATTAACCCACGGTTGATGCTGAAAAAATACAACAATAACCGCGTATAACACCGCGGGACCCAGCTAGTGTGGTATATATACATTGACGATATAAAAAACAGACATAATATTCACATTAAGTGTTATTTATATATACCTAACACTTATTACCCAACGACTGATAAATAATTATTGCTGACCATTAACACCGCTGTCACATATTTTATTTGACGTAATCTTAATTAGTGTATGTTTATAATATTAAATTACAGTCTGGAGTGTTTCAAAAAACACAAAGTGGCGCAAATATGTTCCTTTAGTTCCATATGTAAGAACGTCGTGTAGGTACTATATAAACCTGAACGGAGGCCTTTGGGGCTCTACAAACCTAGTAGGTACCCTGAATTTTAATTGAAAAAGTGTGTGTTGAGAGATATTGATTTCGATTTTATAGTTACCAGTGACTGGAATTTCCTCATGAAATCATCAAACTGATCCAAAAAGTCCAACTGACGAAACAAACCAATTTTCCCGCAGTCAGATTTCGAAAATCAAAACGAATCACGAAACATGATCATTACATTCTGACATTTATTTTCTCAAAGTGTAAAGTAAGATGTAAAATCGTTGGTTTCCTCACGTTCTATCCAACTGTCCGTTATGAGAACCGAACAATGTAATCTCCGTGAACAATCAGAAATAATACAGTCTCAGAAACACCGAAGTCGTTGCGAATGCATTAAATTGCCTAAACTGAGATGATCTCTATGCGTATTAAATTTTATTCGGTCTACTCATCTGAATAACGCAATGAAACTAAAAAGAATTCTGAATTGTTTTTATTTCGAACTGAGTTTATTCCACATTGCACCGAGGCAAAAAAAAACTTAATTACGTTGATGAATATGATTAATAATTTCGTAAACTCCTGAGGTGTGTGGTACAGTGGCGAAATAAGTCATAGATGATAATTATTTCTTTTCACGAATTATGCTTTGCTTTGAAGTCATCTAAAATTATAGCTTATAATTTGTTAACAAAATACAATAATCAAACTAAGTTACAAACATAATAGGTATTTTCAAACATCTCAATCGCAAAAAGTTGGCTCCAAGAACATTTTCAATACACTTTCAAATATTTTAATGATTATTTTTTCACAGTTAAAGATTATAATCAGTTATTCGTCGATACTATTTTATTCTGAAGTTCAGAACAGTAAATTTATAAGAGCTTGAATAAATGATAGAGCAGCTATATCCGAAAGGATCAGGCTAGAACTAGGTTATGCGATCGATAGTCTCAGACCGTTTTAAATCTCCAATCCATCATGCACCTTCAACACGTTCACGTGTAAGCTCGGTAGCTGACAAGAGTTATATAGTTGAATATGAAACGATCATTGAAAGCACGGAAATTAAATAGCCGCTCATATCCGGGTCGGTGAAGCGTCTTGTCAAGACGCGCCAGAGCAAACGCATACAACCACTTATCTATACTAATATTATAAAGCTGCAGAGTTTGTTTGTTTGAACGCGCTAATCTCAGGCACCGCTAATCCGATTTGAAAAATTCTTTCAGTGTTGGATAGTCCATTTATCGAGGAAGGCTATAGGCTATATTTTATTTTCAAAAAATTAGGGATCCGTAAGAAAATTGCTATTTCATAACCCAAGGTGTGAAATCGAAAACCTATTTTTGCGTGCGCTGCAATAACTATTGACAATAGAACAAAATAATGTATTACGGGTTTGTAGGTCCCATTAAGTAAGATCTACAAAAAAGTCCGCGAGAGCATATATCTAACTATCATGGTTTAGCCACAATAACCGCTTTTGTGTTATTTTTTTTTTTTTAAATCGTCTGAAGAAAGAAACTATGTTAAATGTGTATCTTAATATTAATCCTTATCCAAATAAAGCATTATGTTATCAAGGGTATTTATGTAGAAGTAAAATACTTTTTGTTTCATCCCATTCGAACATTTCGTTTGGAAGTTATCACGCACGAGTATAAGACGCTAAGAGTTGGTACCTAATAATGAGTTATTTGCCAAAGAGTTTTTATTTTATCAACATAATACCTAATATTAATCTTTATTCAAATAAATGTGTTGTTGATTATGAGTATTAGATCTTAGAAGAGTATAATAAATACATCTATATACAAATATATAAAGCTGAAGAGTTTGTTTGTTTGTTTGAACGCGCTAATCTCAGGAACTACTGGTCCAATTTGAAAAATTATTTTAGTGTTAGATAGCCCGTTTATCAAGGAAGGCTATATATCATCACGCTAAGACCAATAGGAGCGGAGCATCAATGAAGAATGTTTTAAAAACAGGGGAAAATTATCATTCTACGGGCAATAGGAGACGCAAACGACGTTGCGTGGGTCACCTAGTATCAGAATAAAAGTATGACGTTTCAATCACAAAAGTACACGTTGTGTATAGCTAATTAACATTTTAGCAGATTTAGCAGCTACCCGACTTCGAAAGGGTTTGGAATAGGCGGGCAAACGAGCAGACGAATCGCCTGGTGGTAAGCGATTACCGCCGCCCATGGACACCTGCAACACTGGAAGCGTCACAAGTACGTTGCCGGCCTTTTGGGGAGGGGGCGGAGGTAGGGGTAGGGGATTGGGGTATGGGTCTCCGGTATCCTCACTCACTCGGTGAAACACAGCGCAAGCACTATTTCACACCGGTTTTCTGTGAGGCCGTGGTATCACTCCGGTCGAGCCGGCCCATTCATGCCGAAGCGTGGCTTTTCCAAGGTTAAGCCATTTTATGTTTTAGCAAATGCTATATCTGTACTGTTCTGTACTACATAAAAGTTCGTAGAGTTCTTATACGTAACTAGCTTTTGTCCGCGCTCCGTTCACGTGTATGTCGGTTATCACGACAAAAAATAACCTATCCAAGGTTCAATCTATCTCTATACCGAAATGCTTGATGCATTCTTAAAATTTATTTCAGACAGGCAAAGTTACTTCCGAATTAACAATTTAATATAGTAACATATAATATAGTCAACAGTATGATATAATAGTTTCTTTTTATGTATGGCCTCGCCAAAATGACTCTACTCTGTATGATGGAAAGCATAAGCAGAATCCAAGAGTGGTGATCATCATACTTATTGCGAATGCAGACAATGCAACAATGTAGCATGGGGACCCACACCATGGCGGCCTAGCGATGCTTCTGCATTATTGGGCCTCCGGTCTCGCACTCACCAACGTAACACGGCAGCACGAATGCTGTCATATTACGTTGATTTTCTGTGCGAGGGTAGTACCGCCCCGGTCGAGCCAGCCCGTTCGTGCTGAAATCAGCGTGGCTTTAGTTCCTTGAAAAATTAAGTTGGACAGTATGGATATGACGAAACAGTTAAAAGTATTCTACAAACAGAATTCACATAAACTAATCACATGATAACCGCTGCTGAGCACATACCTATTCATAATATATTAATTATGGATGGCTCTCATAATAAGTGGTTAGGCGGTTTCGTGATATGCTGTGCATGCGCTACAACCGTATGATGCCAATCAACCAACACCAATCAATTCAAACCATTTACCGTTGCAAACGATCTCACCTTTTGAGTTTCGTATTAATGGAAAATTACTCAGGTATTTAAATATAGGTATTAATAAAACTAGTGACCCAAAAGTTGTCTAAGTTTTTTTAGCAACCTGATAACAATTGCAATACTCATGTCGCTCATGTCACCTAATTGGAGGAATCTTCATTCATAAAAAAAAACATTGCACCCTAATTAAAAACGAAACCGTTGAAATGTACCTATTTATCAATCAAAATAGAGTCACCGATATAAATAAATGCCTAAGCTACAAATCGAATTATCGATACTGTCATTGTGAAATTCATCGATAGTCGGTAGTAATCTTGTTTTATAGTTGTCCGTTTATTCATTAATTAGACTAATTAGAGATCGTCTAATTATTAGTTTCATTAATGAAAAGCATAAACATCGATAACGAAGCGTCGCCGTCGCATGATAATTATTTTTATTATCATATTCAAAACAAGAATAAATTTAATTTGTCTTTTGTGCCAGTTGGACAATGGGTCGTAAAATTTTCTTATCAAATAAACTGTTTACTCAAATTTAAAAAAAATATCGATATTAAATATCAATAATCAATACTAAATAGGCAGCTGAAGAGGTTTATTTAGATAACCCTCTTAATTAATTATAAGATATTTATCTATTTGTTGGTGTGTTTTCGTATGAGGAAAATCTTCTTATTTTTATTTACTGTTACATATACTTATAATGAACAGAGTTTATATTTATTGTTAAGAAGATCAGATATCTCAATTCTATGGATTCGCTTAAGATTCAAGCGTACGCGGTTAAAATCTTGAATCAAACATATTATTATATCAATGAAATTTATTCATTTACATATATTTGGTCCTTGTTATTTTTCACAATAGACAAAGACAACAACTATCACAATGTTTTTATAGCCAAATCGATAACTTAATATCAGTGCAACCTTAGACAATCGTTTGCAAAAGCTTTGAAGAATCTCTGATTTCTCCGCCCTGTTCTCATTGGAAAAAAAGGGGTAAAATCTCGACATTTGATCTCAATAGTAGAATATTTCTTCGGAGAAATTGCAACAGTGTGAAGTGTTCCTTTAGAGCCAGATCCCATTATAGGTAATGACGATGAGTATACATTCTAGAGGAAGGCTCCTGTTAGTGTGGACGAGCCAATTAGAAGTGTTAGGAGGTGTCGGAGCACCCGCGCTTCCCTGTCCCTCTCGCCCCTCGGCTGTCCAATTAAACTCACTCTCGCCGCTGACGACGACGTACCCGCCAACGCCGGAACCGAGCACCACCTCGTAATTGCGTAAGCCACTTCAAAACAAACCTCTAGTTTTTTGCAGTGACGCTAACAATGGAATCATGTCAGACAACACAAGAACAGCCTACCATTCTATTCTTCTAGTGTGTAACTATTGAGTTGTTAATTAAATTCGCACAACATAATAGCCGGTCGAACATGTTACAACCGCAATCCCTTAATACCTTCACATAAAGAGGGTTTCAGCTTGACTCGCGTTTAGCGATCTGTACCTACTGTTGCAGCTTCTTGTTTAATTACAACAATAGTGGCCCCTAATGAGAGTTTGCGCTAATAAGCACTGCAGAATGTAATCAACATGCTTCGTCGGTCTAATGAGTCGAGTTCCTGGCAAAAACAAGCAACGTCGACATTTTACTGAAGATTAATTAGGCGTTATACCTATACGGTGTACGCAGTTACTTTACGCCGGAAAGCCCCTGTTTCTAACTTGTTATTAACTCCTTAAGAATTTTTCTTGGAAAGTATAACATCAAATGCGATTCGTATGATAGGTACGGACATACTTAGACTGCGACTCACGAGAAAAATGTGGTTCCAGACTTTGTTACGGAATTTTTAAAGGTTCCTTAATGATAATAAGATATAGGGGACTAATACAGCGTATTCATTCAGATACTTTACATTATGTACAACAAACGTACGTTTCATTGTGTCTGCCATTAAATAACGTCTATTGACAACAAAGTACGCAGCCCTAGTAAACGTCGTTAACTTAAATAAGTACGTTTGATTACGTCGAAGCTAGCTACCCCATTAAAACTTAACGAGGGGCAACCCCGGAGAAAATACCTAACCCAATTTCCCTTTGCCGGGAAATCATTAAAAGTCTTAAAAGGGTCTTTTCATATATTTTTTACCCTGAAGCGTACGTGCAAATAAACACATTTTTACATACTCGAACAAACAATTCTCCTAACGAGGCGGGAGAGTAACGAGCACGCGGCGCGGCGCGGGCGGTGACCAGCGGGCCCGGCGCCCGCACAGCGCGCTAATTGGAAGGATACGTCCGGAAATGTGTCTCGTTACAGGCCTACCTGTCCGTACTATCCACCACTACTCACCTAACGACACCTCTGATTTATTTGCGCCAATACATTCAAATTGACAACAGAAACCTGACAACCATGCAACCCTGTGGCGAACCCTCCTACCCCCTCCCAACTCAACTCCAACTGACATACTGCAGCACTTATGGAGATGGCTCAAGGAAATTTCTCTATTAATTTGAAATACGTTGGCGTCGATCACTCTAATATTGTGACATTAGCATTATATTACTTCTGCAGACATCGATTCAGTTCATTTCATTTATTTGCAGAGATTTATCGATGCTACTTTCTCGTTTAATAACTGTTTACCAATTCATTTCAGTATTGATACAAGCACAGTGTTATAATCTATCTATGACAGTTATTACACTAAATATAGTAATAAATTACGCCATTTAAAATGAGTAGTCTGTGAAACCACTAATGCTAAATAATTAATAGGTCGTATAAAAACTCAGGTTGTTCCGCGTTCGCCAGGACGGAATGATGCACTAATAGGTAATTTAATTAATAGTCTTCCCAATTAGTGTTCCCTGTATAATTAATGGATGTGTGGTGTATTAGTGTCAAATACAATCTGATTCGAGACTCGTCGGCAATTACGGACTGCTACAAAATACGTCGAATTCCGCGTAATTGGTGAGAATATTACGGCAGTGAACTTAATTGTTCTCGACTTAATTAATTAAGCTTTTGTTTGAAACTAACAGCAAAGTGTAGACTTGGCAATTCTAAATTGGATCTTGTAATTACCTTACCCTCCCTTTTGCTGAAACTGTATACCTACTTTCAATTATGGGCCAAGCTTTGTTAATGAAATCAATTATAATTGGGACACAATGAAATGAATTCTACTCGTAGCCGGCGGCACAATCGATTATTTGTTAACAAATTTACTCTTATTTTCTGGCAACAATAGGTAAAACAACAATCTTTTTCAAATAGACCTGTACAATAAATAAACAAAGGGGTGGTGCGGTATTCGTTTCATCTCTCTGTTGTGTAGATATTGCTGTCTTCATTACGGAGAGCTTGCCATTACGTGGGCCGTCAGCGAATCATTACGGGTGCCTCTAATGAGTATCTCTTGTGTGCCTAATAATAATCTCAATCGATCCTCTCAAGGCTACAGGGTTTCTCCTAGAATGAATGCTCTTTTTGTACCTTTGTATTAGCCTATGTATATCTAATGGAATATTACAATGTTGTAATGTTATTAAAAATATTTTAAGATTGACTTGCGCTCTATTGTATTAATACTGTCACAGACTAAATTTAACCTATTCAAAATATAAATCAATATCCACCCGTACTTACTGTCAGTAAATTATACAAGCGAACATGTTAGAAATTTTAAGCAATTTTCTTAATTATTTATCAAATAATGTATTGTTTTCAACGATGACTATCAGTCTCACACCTTTATTTCAGGTAATGCCTCGAATCAATTTAAACGAGAGAGTGAAATGAAATCTTAAACAAATAATAAATTATGTGAGTACCATGAGTAGCGTCAAGTGCACCACTCACGTGTGAGTCGGTATGAGCATCATCAATATCATGAGCAGGGGAGTAAAGGTACATGATTAAATGCCCCAAGTTATATAAAACTTGCGAACCTCCTAGGTATGAAGTATCACAAAGACACAATGTTCTTTTTACCAGACTATGGCGAAGCCAAAAGGAAGGGTAATAGTTTTCAGCAATCTGTTTGTTTGTATGGTTTACCGTAGCGCCTAAACTACTGAAATAATTTTAATGAACCGAACCCGAATGATTTAGGATATATAAATTTGATCAAAAGTTTTTACGTAATCGGGTATAGATTATGAAACTTTTTCTTGCTTACCAAAAGGTAATATTATTCTACGTAGCAGTACGAACTAACACTAATCTGAAACTCGAATTGAACTTGCCTCTACTTGTTTTGACTTTGACAACTGTCACACATAACTTGGCAATAGACGATTTCCCCATCAGGAAGACCAGCCAATAACACATTTGAACAGTAATAGAACCTACTATAATTGTTTGACTAAACATGAATGACACAATATATCTACTGACCCGAGGATAATAAATGGGTGGATTGACTGCAGTGGCAATATGGGCCCTTTACGAAACGCCTTTCCATACAAAAATATCTATAGTTATCTGTCCGTGTTATTATATTATTAAAAGAAATGATACACAGTTAACAAAGTCTATTTCTTTCTCCCTTTAACATGAAGCCCTCAATCGTATGTTATCATATTGGACAGTCGATATTTTTGTTTAAGATCTATTGTTTTTATACAGAAAATATTAGTTCATTACGATATTGGAATAATTAATTTTCTTAACTTCTTGTTCCATTGATTGTTTTTTTTACTAATCAATGCTTAGAGGTGTATATTGATAAAAGAGTTTTAGTAATATACCAGATGATTCTTTTCCCTTTGTATTTAGTTAAGTTTTATTAGTTGTCCCGCAGTTAACTACAAACTTCTTCAAAAGAAAACTGAGTTTAAGAGATAAAAGTTTTCGGGGAAACAATAAATTTAAAAAAAACCATTTACTTAATAATTTTAGAACGGCTTGATTTAAAACAATAGATAAAAAATAATTAGGTACTCCTACGACTTACTAAAAGTTTGTGTCAAAATGTCGAGACAACTACGTCTCTTATTATTGGAATCTGTAAGACTGTAACGAAATTAGTTCGAAATTTAAAGGGCTAATTACAGCGCACTTTACAATGAATACGAGTAATTTAATTAAATGTTAATGTACATGTCACTGCTAAAAATGGAAATTAATGTCACAGAAAATTTTAATTATATTATTGATTAAGCAATTACCTACGCGATTAATTTAATCGTTATGGTAATAGTTTTATTTATATTCATCATAAACATTGCCAATTATATAAAGTAGATTACCATGTTCATTAAATTTTAAATGATAATTTATTTGAATGCACATTGGTTTAGCTATGTGGTACGTACGAAACATCAAACCCGCTTATAAATAACTGAAAATAAATATAATTATAAATAGCGTCTGTAACTAATGTTATTTCAAACTTTATGTTAAGTCTCTTCGGCTCCATCTAATGCATATTAATTTGCAATTCAGATGTGATCATGATGTAATTAATAGATTACAAACATTGCTAACTTATTCACGAATGAAACATAATTAGTAAAACAGTGAATGTTTCTTTTCAGTTATATTTTAAATTAAAAAGCTATTCGTAAATAATTAAAATTGTTATTTAAATAGCTGTATGTTAAATTTCTTTATACATTAAATTTAGTATAAACTAGTTGTTGCCCGCGGCTCCGCCCGCGTAGATGTCGGTTATCGCGGCCAATAGTAGCCTGTGTTATTCTGATGTATAAGCAATATTACTGTAAAGTTTCATCCAAATCCGTTCAGTAGTTTTTGCGTGAAAGAGTAACAAACATCCATCCATACAAACTTTCGCGTTTATAATATTAGTATAGTATAGTATAGAAAAGGCTTGTACGATGTGCAATGCGGCAATAGGTACAGCCAGGCACTTACTGACAGGTTGTAAGGCGCTATTAGACCGGGGTCATTATTCACGTCGCCATGATAGGGTATTACTCATCATACGCGAAGCTATGAGTTTATCACTGGCGAGAGCGAAAAAAGGAATAACAACAAACATAAAAACTAACATCGCGTTTGTAAAGGAAGGCTCAACAAAAAAGATTTCACTCACACAAAAGCCGTACTCAATTATAAATACCGCCAGTGACTGGACATTATTAGTGGACACGTATGAAAATCACTACAGAATACCGGAGGATATCTGTGCCTCGGCGTCCAGACCGGACATATTTCTTTATGCAATGTTAATTAAGCGTGTAGTACTAGTAGAACTCACGGTGCCGTGGGAAACCAACATCCCTAAAGACCACGCTTTAAAAAGAAACAAGTACTTTGACTTAACCAACGAAATAACTAAAAATGGTTATGTCGTTGCGCTGTATGCCGTGGAAGTGGGTGCGAGGGGTATACCAGCTAAATCCCTCTATAACCTGCTTAAAGACCTTGGATTGCCAAGAGCTTCAGTAAGCTCTTTTCTTGAACGAATATCCAAAGCGGCATTGCTAGGCTCACTTCAAATATGGTTAGGTAGAGGGGGTAACACGGCGGACAGTGGAGGTGAGCGTTGACGCGTCGTAAGGAGTGCTCCTTAAACCTAAACCTGGGTCGCAATTCCCAGGCACTGTCGAGGTCGCATGTGTTGCCCCCATCCATCACGCGATGGACCCGGCGCCCGCACGGTGAATCCATGGAACGCTAAGAAATAGGTCATTGTAAAATCCATACTAATATTATAAACTATCTGTCCCACGCAACCTCGTTTGCGTCTCCTATAACCGTAGCGTGACAATTTTCTCCCGTTTTTGGCACATTATTCATTGGTGCTCCGCTCCTATTGGTCTTAGCGTAATGATATAAAGCCTATAGCCTTCCTCGATAAATGTACTATCCAACACTGAAATAATATTTCGAATCGGACCAGCGGTTCCTGAGATTAGCGCGTTCAAACAAACAAACTCTTCAGCTTTATAATATTAGTGTAGATTCGAAAGTAACTGTATGTCTGTCAAGCTTTCACGGCTAAAACGTTACACCGGTTTTAATGAAATTTTAAATGGAGATACTTTGGTTCTTGAAGAAGGACATAGGCTAATTTTTACGGCGATAACCGAAATACACGCGGGCGAAGCCGCGGATAAAAGCTAGTAATATAGATTTATGATATTATATATATATAGATATTACTGCGCCCCACCACACTTTGTTGTTTGTATCGACGAGTAATGAGGAACAAACCTAATGCGAAAAAGAAACTAAGTAATCTTTGAAGCAGTGTCTTTAGCGGCCTATCGTAAAATATTCATCTCAACTGATGCAAAACTTTTTGAGTTTTTGTAGCGTATGCAGTCAAGTTTACATTTTAAAGTTTATGTGTATAAATCTTTCGATTCACGTAACAACAGATGGTATCACAAATTTAAGTCACAAAGTAGGTATTTTAGGTTTAATTGAAATTGCTTTATTAGCCTTTTTTAATTCGTTTTTGATATGTATAACATATATATTTAAAAAATAACCATATAGATACGTTTTTTTGTCCACAAAATAAGGTTTCTACCTTATTTTGCAAGTAGCAAAAGCATATCAAGAAAAAGAACTGAAGTTTTTACTTACTCTTAACTTTGATTTACGAACTAGCAACTAAAAATAAAATTAAATCATCCTATAAACAATAACTGACCCTTAAGAATCGAGCCTAGTGACCCTATAGGAGTACCTTTAGTAACTTGCAACAAGTATAACATTGCGTAACGAGTGAATGAAACGAAGGAAGGGAAAGAGACTTTACTAAATTTAATTAAGACACAATAATTACAATAACAAGCGGCAGGTGTGGCGGCATCGATATGCGAACTCGTGGGGGCACATATAGCAATCTCATAATCTACTGGACATATTATACAGCCTGTATAGATAGTCTCTAACATTGTTCATTATAGTCTATTCTAAATCGTAAAAGAGTTAATATCGTACATAGTGAGAGTGAGAGAGAGCCTAGTGAATATTTAAGCAATCAGTTATTGCACTCTATTTCTTTGCAATTTTACCTCTTTCCTATGTCAGTCATATTGTATTTCACTATGGAGTTGAAAGAAAATTATCTATAGTATAGTAGTAATATTATAAACGTGAAAGTTTGTAAGTATGGATGGATGGATGGATGTTTGTTACTCTGTCACGCAAAAACTACTGAACGGATTTGGATGAAATTTTACAGTAATATAGCTTATACATTAGAATAACACATATACGCGGGCGGAGCCGCGGGCAACAACTAGTGATATAAATTTTACTTTAAAAACAACAAAACCGTACTAGGCCATGCTAGACCGTACTAGGTAACAAAACTTAATTATGTTAATTTTTACTTAAACAATAAGGTGTTGATAAAAATAAAAGTGACTTTACACATGCTGGCAAATGTGCAAATTAGATTGAGGTAAACAACAATTCTTCAATCAACAGCTGACTCTACCAACGCAACCGACTCTATTGTCAAATAAACAAATAACTTAAACGTCAGAAGTAGTCAGTCATACAATTAAGAATTAATCAAAGGACACGCTCTCAGCTGTCCAAAATACAACTTCGTTAACTCTACACGTACGCGACGTAAACAGGAAATTAATGAATGAGTTCCCTCAGGCTATGTTCGAAAAGCTAGAGTCGTCTATATAATTAACTCTATCTCACATTAACAGTGATTTATTGCAATGAGTAATGTAATAAACATAAATAATATGCCTTTACATTTTGTGTACTACTAAAAACTGACGTGACTCTACCAGTTAACAGTATTTTAAGCGAAACAAACGGTTCATAAAAAAAAGAATTTTTAACCAGCGTTTTTATCAACAAAACAGTTTTTTAAATCAACAGTATTAATGTATTTAAAACATTTTCTATAGAAGCAATACAGCACTTTCTAAAAATGCTTAGTAAATACAATGTTTATTTACCTTCACTTTGTGTTCCGCAACGAAGTCAGCAAACAAAACATATATCTCCAACACTCTTGATTCAAGACAAACAAATCCACAGTCAGGAAATAGGAACACCAAAATAAAAATACTACAGTTGTCCACTTAAACGATTGTCACTTTCAGATTTATTTAATAACAAATACGATGGTTTTCGCCTAGTACAAACACGACAGGTCTCCGGTAGGGTACTCACAGTTCTTAGACCGACAGCGGTCAATTAAAATGATTTATTAAACTTGTAATTAAACGACAAGGGAACGTTTACGCGAGCGAGCGGCACAGTTCGAGTAAAGTTTGCGCCTCTGAGGAAGGAGACCGACACGTATACAAGCGAGGAGGACTCGCGGCGAAGTGAGGCACTACGTCCGCGGAGCGAGAATGCGGGTGCCGCGCCGCGCCGCCGCCGGCCCGCTAGGACACCCCCGACCAGGGGTGGAATGGAACAACACTCTAATATAATGACAGGGTCGGAACACTTTAATACTCTAATTGAAAAAGTATACTCCGACAGCTTTTAAGTGTAATTAAGGTTACGCTTCCACATTGTGACTTTACTTTCTCCAATACTTCGGCGATTGCTTTTGGCATATCCATTTATAAAGGCGTTTTGTATATCTCGCTTAATCCTCATCGCTTTTTAATACTTTATAAATTTACTTAATAAATTACAATGAAATTAACTTTCCGTTGAGATTAAAATAATGATTGTTATTAATTTTAAAACTGTTAATACCTGAAACTCGATGCAGTCAGCAATGTGAACCAATTTAAATATTATCATTAAGTTCTCTTTACATTGTTGTTTTACTATTGCAGTGAGCGACTGTAAGTGTAACCTACCCTAGACATTACATAAGAGACAATAAAACTCTACCGTTATTACGGTTCTTAGAATATTAGTATACCTACGGTATCTTTGATCAAATATTCGTATCAACTACAATGAGAACATATACCATATTGGAATACTTAACTACTTTATAAAATTAATGACAATGAAATCGAATTTGAAATAGTAATGGAAATAATCACAAATTTTAACAAAAAAAAAACCGACTTCAATCTGGACCAAATTTAAATGGGACCACACGGGAAGCATCAGCTTTCAAATAAAAAAATAATCATCGAATTCGGCTATTGCGTTATATTGAGTTATTCGTCAATTTGTGGCATACATACTTAATGCAAATTGAAGACTTATATGGTTTTCTCATGGATGACATGTCAGAACTGAACAAAATTGAAATGGGACCACATGGGAAGCACCAGCTTTCAAATAAAAAAATAATCATTAAAATCGGTTCACCCAGTCAAAAGTTATGATAATAAATAAATAAATAAATAAATATTTTCGGACATCTAACACCATCTATATACAACGCCATCTAGTCCCAAGCTAAGCAGAGCTTGTGTTATGGGTACTAGACAACTGATACAAATACATATATACTTTTTTTTGTAAATACATACATATCATACATAGAAAACACCCAAACTCCGAAACAAATATTTGTAGATCATACAAACATTTGGTCCGACCCGGGAATCGAACCCGAGACCTCATGATCACCAGTCGCACACGCCAACCGCGAGACCAACGAGGCGGTCAAGGTATGAGGTAACAAACATAAAAAAAACAGTCGAATTGAGAACCTCCTCCTTTTTTTGAAGTCGGTTAAAAATAACGAATGTTTCTTGAAAAGGATCCTGTGCTTAATAATAAAAAGTTCAATATCAGATTTTATAGACTTTATCGAAGTAAAATAACTTTCATTGCAAGATTTAAGAGCAGTTGTTATGATGATTATCTTCACTAGATGATTCTTAAACACACTTCTTTACTACATATGAGAGTTGCCATAACATACCATTTTACGCGTAACTTTTTAATTGTACTAGACATCAGTAGTGGCAAGAGTATCATAAAATAGAATTTGAAACAGATGGCGAATGATTGATAGAAATATTGATAGAAAAATCTTGAACTAATCTTAATTACAACAATTCATGAATCATATTGAGAGCTTGTAAGATTGGCTTACCATTCGTTCATTACTGTCTCTCAGAGCATAAATGCTTTAATGCTCTAAGTCACTGTCTATTCTTCATATTTATCTATTTTATTTTATTTATTATGGATAAATGCATATATATATCTATAACATCCTATAGAACACACAAAATATTTACTGCCGGGCACGAACGGACCGACGACACCGGGCGTGGGACCTATCGTAATACCAGCGCTGTAGTCACTCTGGCTACAGCACAGCAGTATGCTGAGATAGGCGCCTTTTCTTGCGTTGCACAGGGCAATAAAATTGTTTGTTCTCTTCTATCTTACCTCTGTTTGAAACCATGTACTGTCCTGTGTGTGTCAGAATAAATAATTTTCTTTCTTCTTCTTTCTTTCTTTCATATTTGGAATTTTTATTGATTGTAAATAATGGTTCCCGTGTGGTGATGCTTAAGAATACGGAATGTCTACCGTGGGAGAGCAACGCTTCGGCATGAATGGTCCGGCTAGATCAGAGTGATACCACGGCCTCACAGAAAACCGTTGTGAAATAGTGCTTGCACTGTGTTTCACCGAGTGAGTCAGGATACCAGAGACCCATACACCAATCCCCCTACCCCCCCCCCCCCATCCCCAAAAGGCTGGCAACGCACTTGTGACGCTTCTGGTGTTACAGGTGTCCATGGGCGGCGGTAATCGCTTACCATCAGGCGATACATCTGCTCGTTTGCTGCGTACACCATAAAAAAAAATGTAAGCTTCCTTGTTCATCCCGTGGGTGTCGTAAGAGCCGACTAAGAGAGCAAACTACACAGGAGAACATAACTGCTCAGGGAACTTGGAACAAACCCTATACCTACCGGTCTGGCCAGCGTGGTATAGTATGCCAAAACCTCCTTGTCAATATGAGGCCTGCGTCCAGTTGAGCAGTGGACTGTTAAAAGCTGTTTATGTGATGATGTACCAAAACCAATTTATAAACGAAATGAATTGAATGTGTATTAGTAGATAATTACCTAATCGTAATAACACCGAGCAACTTAATATAAAATATATATGGTACGCAAACATCATATAAATGTTCTTTAAGAATCGATACCTAATAAATGTAATCGGCAAGTGCGTCACGTCCCACTACCGATACATAGGTAAGAAATATCACAACTTCGCTAGTGAATTCCGGCCTAAATTCAATTCCACCCCTTTTCTCCGCACCCGTTCGACTAGGAAACCAATCTTCTTTACATTCCCTCGCCGACAAATTTATACACCTCCATACATCGTGGGCAATGGGTGGTACCTGGAGTAACTGAGGCGCTGGCATCGTCGCCGCGATGGCCGGAACCTCTTAAATTATTAAGCAACTGACGGGTTAGACCGGTCACGGGCACCCCACAAAGAAACGGCAAGTGAGTGTCCAGTGGCCGTGCGTCGTCGCTGAGAATTTAATTTCCACAAGCCGCCCGCCCTCGTCGCCATTGTCCGCCCAGTATTTCATTACGGCTCGAGCTTTTCTATTAATAAATCACTCTTCGCCTGCGCCGTTTAATTACGTCCCGGATCCGGCCAACGTCTGATTACACTTTCATCGAACATCTAATTAGGAGTGCAGCCGAGCCGTGCCGGGGTGGGAACGTGTGTATTCTTTGTTCGAGGGGTATTACACTCGGCCTATATTACACCGCGAAACCTCCCGAGCTCCAAGTTCGAAATGAACGAACTTTGATTAAAATCGGCCACTTGCAACGCTGCTAAAGTATTAATTTAAATGTGCATAATGTTAAAACATTATTGTCTTATTAAATATGGCTTCGTGAGATATGTAGTTGTTCGATAGAACCTTGTGTTTAAATATAAAGCTAAAGTCAATATTTTTTTATAAGACGCTGTTATTGGTACTCTATTCAATCTCGCTACATTATTTAAAATGATTAAAAGCAGTATTGATTTTCACTCACCGTATTTTTTGGTCAAAAGCTTTTCAGTTGTAATAAGAGTAAGAGATTTGTCTGCGGCTAAATTCTCATTTTTCTTAGGGAATGTATTTAGTATCTAATACGGATTTTCAGTAACTTGGCTATCGCATGAAAACACAATGTATCTCACAAGTAATACACATTATATTAAATTAGATTGTATAGTGCGATTGCCAAGTCAATCTATTTATTTAAAATATAACATATTTTAATATTGATATGGTGACTATAAGATGTTGTTATTAGGTTAGCTAATTCGGAATAAGTTAAGAACTTAAGTCCCTTAAGCAGAGACTGAATAAATTAACCGACATTGATCTCGCACCTTTTTACGGTAAAAGAACTAAGTTGCGAAATTTGGTTTTCTTTACAAGTGCCGGCTAAGCTGAGACTGATATGTCAAAAATCCAACTAGCAAACATTGTTTACTTCTGTAATAGCAGGTTGTTTTAGCAGGTTTGCGTTTTAATAGCAATTTCATATATCTATGTCTCAATCTTCTTACGAATTTATATAACAGTTCCCAAGATATAGAATATTTCAAAACCTGTATATTTAACAAAAACATACTTTCAAGCTCTTGCTTTTATAGAACGAAAGTTCGATCGCAAAAAATTAAAAGTGAAAAAAAAGAACATGTGTAAGATTGTGATAGTAATGAAAGTAAAGGTTGTAGTGGCAAATCACACGGTTGTATTGTGGCTCAAGACTTTTTTTAATTTCCTGAAGCGGACGGCGAGGCGCGGGCGCGACTGGCGAGGCGCGGGCAGCAGCGGCCCGCCCGTTTAACTTATTGCCACGGTTAACGAGAATACGCCGTTGTGTGCCGGCGAAATTGAAGGATTTACTTCGCGTCCCTCCTTTATTAAACGTATTGCACACACGCCTGGTTCTCGTGTGTGCGTGCCTGACTGTACACGCAGTATGCCGAAATTACATTTCACATGAGTCGTAATAACAAGGGCGGCGTAAATCACTAGCATTATTAGTTTCTCTTGTAACCCGTGCCATTTGTCACTTTATATTGATGCGGGCATAAAGAAACTTTATATAGTACATTAAAATGCCGATAAATGTATATCAATGTTGATTATATCTTTCCTTATAAAGGACGAATACTTTTTACATATAATATTAAATTCAAAATTTAAAAAACGCCTTACTCAAGCACTTAATCGAGTAATCATACGCCAATGATATTTTTGCAGACATTCTGTTATTCTTCCCCACTTTCAACCTCATAACTTTCAAACGATTCAACCGATTTTTATGAAACATGTCTAAGAATACTCGCACGTAACTCACCTTTCATACAAAAAAAACTAAATTGAAATCGCTTCATCCGTTTGCGAGCTACGGTGCCACAGACAGACAGACACGTCAAACTTATAACACCCCTCTTTTTGCGTCGGGGGTTTAAATAAATAGGATTTATCGGGGGTATCAACAGCCTCCAAAAATCCACTCTTTCCTTACAAATTAGGTATGGCTTATCACTCTCGCCAGACGTGTTAGTATATGGTCTGTTTCAAATGCTCTTTCTCTACGCAGAGTTGTTGACCGATTTATTCCAGTAGTTAACTTTCTGAGTAAGCTCTTACAACAGTCACGGGATGAATTGGTGTGGTGGTTTCAATCTTTATTCTTGATCCGTCAGCACGTGAATGTGCCAGAGTAAAAAAACTGCCATAGACTTTTTCAAATTACATAGAAGTTCTTCCACCAATTTTAGTTTGGAATAGTAACAAAGATTTCGTATAGTTGAGTCAGTTAATTATTTCAATCAATTTTGCGAATCGATCAGCATTGGCTGTCGACTGTTCACGATATCAATCTAAGAAACTAGTACAGTCACTAAAGAGTATGTTAATTTATTTAACTGAAACCACAGAGGTATACGTTTAAGGTCCGTTAGAATTGTAGAGACTGCTCCGGGGCAGTCTGCTGGTCTATTCCCATGAGCAGATCGGTCGTGCTCAATGCGACCGTGTGCAAGATCCTATATTGCCGGACTTCCTGTAAGCTGAGAGTATCGCATTGCTTAAAGTTTTGCAATATACGCGCACCAAGCCCGTCCTTTATTAAAAACTATTCTCACATTTTTAATTAAAACTTGTGTTCCCCCACTAAAACTTTATTTAAGCAATAAAGGCGGCGCAATTAGCGGCTCTGTCCCCGACGGCGACTTCACCTACTTTTCCTTTGCTTTTAATGAGTGTTTTTTAATAAAGCCGGAGACTGGTGCAAGTTTATTAATTTAGTTTAACTCGTGTCACGGCAGCGAGCCAGTCGCCCAGTCGGTATGCCCGCCCTAGCTCTCACGCTATAACCATACTTTTTAATTTGATGTTCCTCTCCGATATCCGTCTAATAAGTACTATTTAAACACAAGTCTGTATATTATATTTGTTCCAATACTTAAACAACATTTAAATGTAAATGTAGATGTGAAAATTGAATATCTACGTAATGTTGCAGAGAAGGGTCTCGTTCACATAATAATACGAACACAAAAAGTTCAGTTCCTACCTCATCTAACAGAAAATCGGTGATGATCGATTCTTTCTTTACTTTTAATCAAATGTGGAGAGCATAGGGCCTGTTAGCCTTGTGTGAAATATCAACATCGGTGGCATCGATGCACAAATATGAATATGATGAGGATAGTGACCAGTCAGACTGGTCACCATTCATGTTAAGAATTGAACAAAAGATATTTATGTACACGTTCCCGTTGTTGTTGTGTTTACCTACTAAATAAAGTAGTATGAACCCTCGGATTGTCTAATGAAATGAAATCTTTATTTTTGCAATTAGGTTACAAGAACACTTTTGCAAGTTAAACTTTTTTTGAGCAGATGAGTTCGGCTTTTTCTAACTGGACTAGCCCTACGCAGAAATGACGGTACAAAATCAGGGATCATCGTCTCTTTTAAAGTCCAGACAATCTTCTTAAATGCAAAGGACATTCTATCAGTAAAAAAACAAAATTATAATTTGAGTCACAACTATCATATTTTGGTGGAAAATAATAATAAAAAACTAACCAAATGCGAATCGGACTCGCGCACCGAGGGTTCCGTACAAACCTGTAGGAATATTATATATTATGATGTAACTAAAAATGAAATTTATGCTTTTCGCAATTTACCTTTATCCGTGCTATTAGACGTTGCTTCGCAGCAAATTTCAAGATTCTGATTTCACAGGTAGTGTAGGTTTTGATTTCTTTGCCCATTTGCAGCATAAACCGCTGTATCTTTTGATTGCGTTGGCTTAGAAGTTTGATTTTTTAACAGCTCCAAGGGACAGCAGACCTGAGTATTTGATATGAATTTCAGCTTGACACTTCTACGCGTTCCTGAGAAAAAGGGCCTTGACAGACAGACAGACGTACAACAAAGTGATCCTATAAGGGTTCCGTTTTTTCCTTTTGAGGTACAAGACCGTAAAAATGTCAACAACAGCTTATCAGATTTGTATCAAATTATAAATTATTGTCACATCAAAATAAAAAAAAACTTTAAACATTGAAAATAAACAGCATGTGCAGAATGGGCAGCTCAATCCCAGGCGGTTTTATCATTAATATATTCTACTATAGTATGTATCTTTGCGGATAACTTAGATTTATGGTATTCTTAAATTTCCGCAAGGCCAAACTCCTAATATCAACAGGGAGTATATTGTAAAATCGTGTGCATTATCCAATGAAGGAGTTGCCTACACTGTGGAGACGAGTTTCTCTTAACTGTCTCAACTGCAAGAATGTGAATTCATCCTGTCGCAGCTGTCGTGAACTGGAGTGCACAACAATAACACAACTAAATCAACCAAAATTTCTTACACGGTCACTTTTCGAAACATACATCACGAATCCAAAGTAACGATCGTTGTCGAGCAACGAACTAAAAGCTTGAATGACGGGGAGTCCCCCGTTGCAACCCACCCCTCAAGTGTTCCGGCCATAATTACATTCCCGTGTCTAACAAATGGAGAATCGGTGTTGATTTGTGTTTAGCCGAGTCCGTGATCCGCGTCCCGGTTGGACGGTGTGACAAGGTATTGTACACCTACCCTACACTTAACTATAAAATGATTGGCAAAGTAACATCTTCTAAAATTAATGTGTTTAGACCGGACATATTAAATAATTTGTTTACTGTAAATTTTTTGAAATGTTATAATCCCTTGGCTAGGACGAAGAATACAAAAATACCACCTGCAACTCAAGAGTCACAAATGTGTTCCAGTCCTTTAAATTACACCCTCCTGGAATCAGTAGAAGGTTCCTGTAGCCGCTCACTCTCGATGAAATGAAGCTAAAGAATTGCTTAGTGCCGGCTTTCTGTGCGGCCATGGCACTCCGGTCAAGGAGACTCATTCAACTTTGAATATAATCCAAAAATTGGGGCCAGAAATAATGAAAACTGTTAATACGAGTGAATACAGTTATAACTTGAGTAAGTCAGGTTTGCATACCGGTAACACATCTCCGCTATCACTAGGTCTTAGACTTTACTTTTGTTATATCTACTTTAAAACTTTGACGCTTCTATTCGATATTCTCGTCTTAAACAAAGATTCTGTAATCAGAAAAATGACTATAGTGTTAAATACCTATTTAAAACTGTGATAAGGTCAAAATATTGTTCTAGGAATAATTATAATCATTGTTTTATTAAAGATACTTCTAAAGTAATGTTAGTTTTCAGGAGCAGGGCCCCTAAAGGTGTTCCTTAACGAGTAAGCATAGATATTTATACCTCTACATCATATGATGGTGTAACAAATAGGTATCTATAATTAATGGTAATGATTGCGTAGCCATGAGATCGACCTCGTAACAACAACAGATTGTTTACGAAGCAATTAATTACTTAATGTTGCTTCTATTCAGTTACAATACTCTCAAAAATAGCTTAGCTACGATTTCAGTTATGGCTCTCCGCAACTCTCAATTGTAATATAACTTTTTCTATTTTATTAACATATATGAATGTATGTATCTGTTCTGTAAACTTTCCTGCTTCTTTCCTCAGTTTGATTAGAAATGAAAAATACGAGTACGCTTACGAAACATAAAAGAGGATTTTTATAAAACTTATGACCAAATTCAAAATAACAATTACTACTATATGAAGTTTATTCAAGACTATTTAAATTGCTATAACAAAATAATGAAATTTTCCCCGCACCCCACATTAAATTGAAATAAACTTCAGTTCAATTCAAAAATGGAATCGACTAAACAACTAAACGTCTCTGACATCACATAATTATTGTTTAAACAATTAGTTTACCCTCCAAATAATCGCCTCAGCATTTCTTGCTACCCTGTTTATTACATCAATAGGTACTTGTCTACATGCCTGAAAAATCTGAGTAAATTTTAGAAAACTTTGCCATATTTTTTTTATTTACTAGAACTATTTTTTTTTTCGTACCTGTCATTTTCATATTTACTTCAAGTTATCACTACAGTTATGTAGTGACAACAGCAACTGGTAGTCAACACGGCCCGCGTAATATGAACTATTGTTAATTATGTTGTTTATTTTCTACGGGTATCCAACTTGTTAAATAGTTCATGAAACAAGTGAATTGTGCGCACATCGACTAAGTGAAAAACGAAGCTCGCCAGCCTGCCTAAAAGCTTCGCGGTAGATTGCATCAGCACACGGATTTTCCATTACGCGCTAGTTCTTTATTACGAGCTTCGAGAACCAAGTTAAGGTCGATGCTTTAACCGGCTATTTTAATTAAATAAAAGGCCGTAAAGTTTACCCATTCAAGTTCGCGTAGTCCGCAAATGTTAGTGTATGGTCACATCTGCTGGAATTTTCGTCCATATGTTCTTAATGAGGAAACCGTCTACTGCATAGTTCGCTTGAATGTTTTATTGTTGTCATTATAGCTCACTTCAACGCTTTTAATAAACGCGTAATTATTCGCGAACTTACACGTTGAGTAACGATAAGTTTTTAAGGTCTGTTGTTTCTTGAATTTCAGCTGTGGGTATCGGTTGGCAATCACCAGGTTAGGTAACCAATAGTACCTTTGCTCTTCACACTATAAAAAACATTCGAAGACTAGATTTTACTACATTTTTTTCGTGGTAACAATATGAACTTAGATAATATAACCAAGTTACAAGAAAATAAATTAAATTAAAAATCTTTTCAAAAACAAGTTTTTACTGGAATGCCTCCAGGCGAATCAAACGAGTCCAAACTCGATGATGTTGCGACGTTTCTTTACAGAGTTCCTATGGCCACCTTCCAGCTCCAGCATCAGATCAGCTCCGTGTCATTATAATACTGTATTTTCACGATGTATACATATCCTTTAAAAATTTCAGCAAAATCGGTTCAAGAAATCTGCTTCAAAATTGAGTTGCAAGATTCCACCCTAACATACAAGCATACATATACCTATTGCAAGTTAATATAAAGTTTGTAATAAAATATGATCGTGTAGGTATGTCATAACCATAGACGTATATATATAGATAGAGCAGGGGATCCAGGCCTCCAGCCGTCCCTCGGTTAGAAAGAGAGATACGATAGCGGTACCTATCTGTCTCTCTCTACTTGCGTATGCGCATTTAGCGCGGAAAAGCAGCATAGCAGAACGATTCGACGGTTAATTGTTGTGATTATATTACCATTATCAGTCCTTTTCTGAGCATGCGTCAGTAGAGAAAGACAGACCGCGATATTGTCTGTCTTTTTAACCGTTGGAAGTTTCCGCTTACAGGCAGCCGTATGTCTTTCCTACTCTATCTATAATAGCTCTATGGTCATAACTCAATAATTCCGTCAGATGTGTCCAAACATAAATATGTGCGACAATACTTTAACTTTATAGTTGGCAACACTCGTAAAACATATTACAATATCAAATGTTTCACAATATACATAATCATAGCTGGAGGATCGGATGGTGGCATCTTAAAGAGTCGGTACGACTACGGTCGTTTGTGCAATGGTTCGCACGAACCAGGCAAGGAGTCGTTAGGGCGCTCGTATATCCTCGGATAACCGCGAATATTGGCCGCACTAACAATGTGCGTCTTTATAAGTTTTTAACGAGCTCGGACGATATAAATTATGTGTGCGGCGGGCAGTGGGTCTCGTTATCTCGCTAACGGCGCACTAGCGGAAGCTTAATGTACCGAGAGCTTTATTGTAGCCACTTACGAGCGCACTGCAACTCCAACTAGTTGTACAACGCCATTGTCCTCTCGTTATATTACTTTTGCTAATAAAAGTAACAATGTATCATGTATTTGATATCGTTTTATGCATAATTGGAGAAGATATTGATGACCTTGATAATGTTGACCTTACTTTTATATTAACTGAGTATTTGAGAGATAATCGACATCATCGTGCTCATCTTAATTTGCTTGCGTACGTTGGCTTCGCTGGCGAGTAGCTGATTGATATCAGGCCCAAGTTATACACTACTTTGAAGAAAAAACCAGCCGAGTGCGCGTCAGAATTGCATACCGAGGGTTCCGGACAAACTTTTTAGTTAAGTTAGGAGAAACTTAATTTTGCCGTTGAAAACTGTTGTTCTTATAGGTATATCGACATAGGTCATGGATAATGTACCAAATGCAAATAAGTTTGTAATCGCAAAAAAAATGTAATGCAACTACAAATTTACGGTTTTCGGATTTTTTCCTTTACTTGAATTACATGACGGTATTTCAAGCCAAATTTTATGATTCTAGGTCATCGAAAGGTGACCGCATAGGTTTTGATTCCCTTGCGAATCACATTAATCACACTAATATATAAAGGCGAAAGTTTGTGTGTATGTTTGTTACTTCTTCACGAAAAAACTACTGAACGGATTTGGACGAAACTTTAGAGTAATATAGCTTATACATCAGAATAACACATAGGCTACTATTTGTCGCGATAATCGACAAACATGCGGGCGGAGCCGCGGGCAACAGCTAGTATAATCACACTAATATATAAAGGCGAAAGTTTGTGTGTATGTTTGTTACTTCTTCACGAAAAAACTACTGGACGTTTTTGGATGAAACTTTGCATTAATATAGCTTATACATCAGAATAACACATAGGCTACTATTTGCAGCGATAACCGACATATACGCGGGCGGAGCCGCGGGCAACAACTAGTATCAAATATGCGGCAAAAACGGAGCATAAAAGACTGTATCTCTTGACCGCGTGGACTTAGAAGGTTGATGTTTTTACTGTTGCAAGAGAAGAGACACTAGAACTGAGAATTTAATATTAATTTCAACTTGATACCTCCCTCCACGCGTTCCTGAAAAAAAGGGCTTTAACGTACTTTCAATTTGGATGGATAAACAAACAGACAGACGGATAACGAAGTGATACTATAAGGGTTCCGTTTTAAGTACAGAATACGGAACCCTAAAAGGAGTGACTTCCAAATGGTTATTAGTTCTATGATTCTAAATCTATCGTTCAGGATAAATATACGAACTCTCCTCTCTCATAAACTAGTAGTTATCAAAACAGTAGTACACTATACATTATGCACGAGAGTACCTAAGTTCTAACTACGAATATATTGTCTTACTAGTTTAGCCCCGCGGTGTTACCCGCGGTACATAAACAACCGCGAGTAACGCCGCGGAGCGATACTATCTAAAAAAGTAGCCTAAGTTATATCATCAGCTTTCTGCCAGTGAAAATCCCGTCGAAATCGGATCGCCGTTCAGACAGATAGACAATATATAGTAGATAGTTTTTTGCTTAAGTTTCGTATGTACTTTCATATATTTTCAACGTCTTAGAATCCAGTGTGCTCAAACAGTTTTCGAAATTCATCTATGAAAACAACTTGCTAAGCCCGTTGCAGTCTGGTAGCCCATCTAAATGTCAAGCAATTGTAGTAGGAAGTCAGCGATTGATGAGCAGGATAAACGTTGTGACTCTTCCGGCTATAATTTTTAATGGGACTGCGATATCTATTAGCCAATCTGTGAAGGATCTTGGCTTGCATCTTGATTGTACACTGGGCTGGCGTGAGCAGGTTGCAAGTCAGTGCCAGAAGGTTACTGGTACTCTTCGCGCGCTTTATCACCTGAGAAATTTTCTGCCTCCGAAAACCAAGACTATGCTTGTGCAAGCCCTTATCTTCCCCATAATAGACTATGGTGACGTGTGATGTTATGACCTGAATGCAGATCTTTTCGATAAACTAGACCGTCTTCTTAATAACTGCATTCGATTCGTTTTGATTCTCCGTAAATATGATCATGTATCCTCTTTCCGCTTGCAGCTCAACTGGTTACCAATCCGTCCAAGACGAGAACTACGTGCTCTGACAGTATTATACTCCATTTTTAATAACCCTTCATCACCAACATATTTAACCTCTAACTTCCAACTACTATGTAGCAATCACAATAGAAACCTTCGGTCCAGTAATAACCTCCTTCTTCGTTGGCCAGCCCATACGTCTGAATTTGTCGGTTCATCTTTTGTTGTTCGCTCTGTTCTTCTTTGGAATGAGCTCCCTCTGGAAATCAGGATGGCCACCAATACCTTTTCCTTTAAGACGAAAGTAAAGCAATATCTTAATAAGCAACTGGCAGAAACATCATCCTCATAACTGTCATCCACTATTTTTATTATGCGTATGTGTATGTATTGTATGTACTTGTATATTTTTTTATGTATTTAGTTGTATGTATAATATGTATTAGTTTTTGTGGGTTCGTTAGATTTATATATAGTATGTATATATTTTTTTTAATTTATTTATTCAAAATCATATACACTTTCTACATGCTCATGTCTGCCAAACTGTAAGACAGTATGGTATTTGATATGATATTTGATCTGTCTATTGTAATACAATTATTTATCAAAAAGCCTACTTTCCGTTTTCTCTGCATCGCCCAATGGTTGACTGGTAGAGAATGCCTGAGGCGTTAAGTCCGCCAATGCACCACAAGTGCATAATATATTAAATAAATAAATATACATTTTGTAGAAAGCTATTAATTTGAAATTACAAACAGACACTTCAATATTATTTATTTGTTTGGAAATATACTACGTATTACTTTTTTATTCAATTGTCATACATTTTCTTATTTTTAGAGTGTAACCTACTTAATTCATTATTTGATGTAGATTGGTATTGAATGACTGTGGTAGCAAATATGCTTTTGTACGTTTTTTACATAAAACATGAAATACAAAATATCATCACAAATTTTAACAAAAATACCGACTTCAAGAACTACCCAATTAAAATTTTACCACACGGGAAGCACCAGCTTTCAAATAAAAAAAGAATCATCAAAATCGGTTCACCCAGTCGAAAGTTATTAGGTAACAAACATAAAAAAAGTCGAATTGATAACCTCCCTCCCTCCTCCTTTTTTGAAGTCGGTTAAAAATAAAGTAAAACCACTTGTTTTTAAACTTATTATATGTGTCATTTACCAGCATCGTCTTTTAGCGAATGAATCGATAGAAATAATATATCACCTATTTATCTTTTATCTTAAATTAAATACAGAATGTGATTGTTTCATTATATGTGCAATAAAAATGATGAATACAACATTTAGTAATTCAACATTTCACTCCAGCCGTAATACGGAAACCATCAAGGGTGGTTGAAAGTTAATAAGTAATAAGAACAGTAATTGGTTGACAGGGACGCACTCAAGCTGGACCTAGACAAGTTCGTTAAAACGAACTACTAGGTTTTTATTTTTCATCCATTAAAGGCTGATGTAGAGAGTAGATAAGCTCTAATCCCTGTGCAATCGCAGTATAAGTGCTAAATGATCATAAAGAAGATGTTGGTTGAGTACAAAAACGTTAACATTATGTCAGGCAGTTGTCAATCTATGCAAATGTTAACGTTAATTGTGTAGCTCAAAACTTGTAAAGTAACCAGTTATATCGTTTTCATCGTTAATCAAGATGATAGATTTATACTAATATAATACAAGCATTCAGTTTTTTATATCATTGTTTGTTTATTTAAATGTATTTATTCTTCGAATACGCAGTAATATTTCAATCAATAATAGTTAATTTAATTTTATATACATATATAGTAATTATATACATAATTGTGAGTCCCTTGGATGCAGAAGCATCACTAGGCTGTCATGGTGCGGGTCACCATGCTGCATTGTTGCATCGTCTGCATTCGCAATGAGTATGGTGGCCACCACTCTTGGATTCTGCTTATGCTTTCCATGAGGCAGTGTAGAGTCATTTTGGCAGGGCCATACTTAAAGGAATGCTTGACAAATTGTTTACAGGTTATAAATATATAGAATACAGCAAAGGTAAGCAGTTTAATTTACATTTAGCTTTCATTTAAGTAGTTAGAAGTAAAGGTACAACAGACACTGATATTTTAGCCAGTAACTCTAAGAGGATATATTAATAACAAAATATATTCCATAATAAAAAAAAAAGTATAATATTGAATGCAGCCCTGGTCGATCCCTAGCGGGCTTCATGACGAAATGAAGGTACCTACCCTACAATTAGTGTTTTACGGTATTAATAAAGAAATCCCTTAATTCTTCCTTAATAAAAGAAATTCTTAACGTATTTGGCGCCGAGAAAATTAATTAGCATAACTTAGTTTTATTTGGCTTCTAATATTAATATTCATAATTTTGAGTAAATGGAAGGTTCTATAATCAGTTTAATTTTGTAAGGCAACTAATAATGAATATACATATTATATAATAATACAAGTTTTATAAATAAATAAACTTAGGTAACTACAATATAAGAAAAACGTTAAATATTGTAGAAATATGACAAAGACTTGTATCGCCGATATGTACTCGATTATACTGGCACGCGTGAAGCACATAATCGAGTAATCATAAGCCAAAAATGCCTTACATCATTTTGGAAAAGAGCTGATACTCTTACACTGCTGGACCATTTTTTTTTTTTTTTTTTTTTAACGTGTGGAAATCCCCTCGGACCGTCACCCCACCGGGGCTTGCGGCGGGGCGGTGTGTCGGACTCGAACCGACTAAAACCACACGGTGTGCCACTCTGCGCCTGTGAAGGGAGGAATCCGGGGACTGCAGATATTAACACGTCCGGACCCCTCCCAGCGCTTGCCCGCATAAAAGCGGGCACCGTCAGCTGTTAACATCTCGATTTAGGCGACGTACGGCACACGCGTAACGTCGCCTCCTCGCGGGCGGCCACTATAGCGGATGGAAGGGAAAGCCCGTCCCGACCATCCGCGGCCACACTCAGGGCGGCATGAGGCGCTGATAGGCGCGCCTCCGCCGCCCGGTTCGCCGGCGGCGGATTGGGTCCGAGTGGATATCATCCTCCCGGGCCTTCTCCGCCACCTCCTTCCGCGAGATTACGTCTTCGCAGAAGGTTGCGACCGCGGTAAAACTGCTGTCGCTACCGGCCATGGAGCGTATGACGGCCGGTAGCGAGAGATCTCCTCCAATGACTGCAGTGAGGGCCCGGCGCTGCGACGCCCAAGCGGGGCAAATCGCCAGCGTATGCTGGGCCGAGTCCTCACTGCAGTCGCAGTGGTGGCAGGCGGGACT
Organism: Diaphora mendica; assembly: GCA_949125395.1. Classification (NCBI taxonomy): domain Eukaryota; kingdom Metazoa; phylum Arthropoda; class Insecta; order Lepidoptera; family Erebidae; genus Diaphora; species Diaphora mendica. The sequence goes on along the minus strand of OX421310.1, from coordinate 31,958,925 downwards.
CAATTCCCTCCTAGCGACCGAGTGCAGGTACTTCCCGAAGCAACCGTGCCCGGAAAGGACCTGCGTCAGTCGGAAGGAAAGGGTCCCGTGCTGCCGCCCTGCCCACTCGAGGATGACCGGCTGGAGAGCCTCCACGGCGGCAAAGCCAGCGCGTGGAGTCTCCAGCCGGAACGACCATCTGTTCATAGTGGCTCGACGAGCGGCTTCACGCCATTCGCGTACCTCTTCGGGCGGAGGGCGATAGCCATACTCCGCCCGATATTCAGCCACCCGTCGATAAACTTCGGCGAGCACTTCCGCCTCCAAATCCCACGGGGGTGTTCCGGCCAGGGCGCACGCCGCCTCGGTCGACACCGTGCGGTATCCGCGTATGGCTCTGACTGCCAATACCCTCTGAGGCCGCCAGAGGCGGGCCTTATTTAGGGCAGTCAGAGCCGCCACCCACACCGGTGCACCATACAGCGCCATCGACCGGACAACCCCCGTGTACAGGAGTCGCGTTGCGACGCTGGCTCCACCCAAATTGGGCAAAAGTCGCCCAAGGGCGGAGGCAGCGTCGACCAGCTTCGGACCAAGCTGTCGGAAGTGCTCGTCGAAGAGCCACCTACCGTCGAGGATCAGGCCCAGATACCTCATCTGGGCCCGAACCGGTACGAGGACCGAGTTGACCACTATGGAGGCGCCGGGGGGCGGACCACGACGGGGCCCATGAAATAGTAGGGCCTCCGTCTTGTCCAGGGCCACCCGTAAGCCCAGCGCCTCGATGCGCCCGACCACCAGAGAAACACCCCAGGTGGCCAGGCGCGCCGCCTCTTGGAAGTTCGCCCCCCGGGCTGTGACAAGCGTGTCATCGGCGTAACAAATTACGCCCAGCCCGGGGGGGAGACGACCTCGTAGGACCCAGTCGTATCCCACGTTCCACAGGAGTGGTCCAAGGACAGACCCCTGCGGAACGCCGCACGACATGGGTCGCCGTCTCAAGACGCCCTCTCGGTCCTCGTACACGACGGTACGCTCCTCTAAATAGTCTGCCACTAGCCGCCTCAGGTACTCTGGCACCCCGTGGTAATGGAGTGCTTCCCTGATGCAGCTAAATGGCAGACTATTGAAGGCGTTGGCGATGTCCAAGGACACCGCCAACACCACGCCGCCACAGCTCACTGCCTCTTCGGTCACGGCCCTAAGGCGCATCACGGCATCGACCGTCGAACGCCCCTCTCGGAATCCGAATTGGGCGTCCGACAGGTCGGGCCCCACCTCGCAGAGGTGCCGGACGATGCGGGCAGAGAGTATCCTCTCAAAAAGTTTACCCGCCTCGTCCAGCAACACGATGGGCCTATAGGCCGCGACCGAATCGGCAGGCCGTCCCGGCTTCCTCAACAGGACCAGCTTCCCGCATTTCCAGCACTCAGGGAAGCGTCCGGACGCCAGGCTAGCATCCAACACTTCCCTGAGGCGGTCCGACATATGGTCGAGGGCTCGGGCCATCACTCGGGCTGGAACCCCGTCCGGCCCGGGGGCGGTGTTCTTGGAACGGATCCGAAGAACAGCCGCCCCAACCTCCGATTCCCTAACGGGCGGCACATCGTCCTCTCTACCCCCGTCGTCTCCGACCGCATAGGCCATCGACGGGGGTGTGTGCTCCGCCCGCTCAGGGAAAAGGCCCTCGACCACTTCCTGCAGGAAGCTGGGCTGGAGAGTCTCGGTAAGGGGGGGGCCCGACGTGCGGAGCTTCTGACGCACCGCACGGTAAGGGCGACCCCAGGGGTCACGGTCGAGACCCTCCAGCATCTCCTTTCTCTTCTCCTCCTTGGCGCGGCAAATGGCCAGCTTCAGAGTCCTCCGCGCCTCGCGGTACTCCTCATGAAGCTGGTCCCCGCCACCGTCTCCACGGTGGCGTCGCCTGCTACGGGTGTAGGACCTCCGGGCACGAGTACAGGCCGCACGGAGGTCTGCCAACTCCTGGGACCACCAGTAGACCTCCTTCCGAGGAGGCCGACGACCTTGGATGCGGGGCATGGCCGTATCGCAAATTTGCGTAACCGCATCGCGAAAACGGCCAGCCCCTACGTCCACGCCGACTTCCTCGGTTGGGGCCTGCGGAGACAGCCAAGATTGAATAATGGCCGCCTCCTCTAGTAGGTCCCTATCCAGCTTGGCAACAGCCCACCGCGGAAAGCGGGAAGGATGCCGCGCCATGTGACCCCTACTGGGGCCCTGGGACTGGGAGAGCTCGAATCGGATGTACAAGTGATCCGAGAGCGTCTCGACCTCTTCCAGGACACACCAGTTCCTTACTCGTGCGGCAACAGCAGGGGTAGCAAACGAAAGGTCTACTATCGACCCCCCTTGCTGTCGCACGCACGTATTGGTGGAGCCTCTGTTTAGTAAACAGAGGCCCACCGAAGCCGCCCACTCCTCGACGGCCTCGCCCTTGGCGTCCGTCCTGGGGGACCCCCACTCCTGGGGGACCCCCACACACTGCTGGACCAATATTAACCAAACATAGCTAAGAACAACCGCAAGGAAACTGACTTTCAAATAAAAAATCCGCATTTCAATCGGTCCATCCGTTTGGGAGCTACGATGCCACAGATACACACACACACACACAGAGACAGACAGATATCGACGTCAACCTTATAACACCCCTCTTTTTGCGTCGGGGGTCAACAATATGCCGGTCACGTTTTGTCAAACACACGATTTACAGATCAATTAGTACTTGCATACCATTCTGAAACCAGATGTTATTCTTTAAAAAAGGACGATCCGATTTTAATACAACTTTCTACAATTCAAACTTATATAAAAAAAAAACCTATTACTTTTCAGACATCACATATCGAAGATTTAAGAAGGTAGTATATGTGACCTTAACTACGTAATAGACCACGACATCCGCACGACCGAGCAAGTATTTCATGGTAATAATTGTCAGCCCGTTACTATAGGAGAAGTTCTTAAAAAAGTGGATAAGTTAGACTAAATCCTATAAAATCCCTATATAGAGTTCATAAACTGGTGAATAGTATAAAAATTATTTATAGTTGAGAATAAAGTACAAAAAGAGAGCTTTTCTAAATAAGGCCCGAGGAGCATCCCATTCCGACAGAGCTTTGATTAAAAATACCAATTAAGATTACGACCTTTTTATTCCACTTGTAATCAAGCAGTTAATTAGGATTTAGCGCGAGCGCCCACCCGACCCCGCCGTTTTCTTACCTACATTTCATAATGATAAAATTAAGGTACTTATTAGTATTAGTATAAGAACTTATTAGTGTAAGTGAATAGTTAGTCTAAATAGTTTTGTTTTGTTGCAGTTGCTTTTAGGTTTTAAAGTTCAAAAATTAATTTGTCGAGCAATCTTGGACACCTACATCCCAAGAGTCAAATGTGCATGCGATTCAAAGGGCAACAGCCTTTGGATCCCCTTACCCAGATTTAGGGGGATTTGAATCCCCGGCGAAGAATTGCAGAACACCTGTTTCCAGTGAGACCCTGGGTAATGAGCCACGTACCATTCCGAAACAAACAACTTCACTATGTATTCTCGTCTATTTTCTATCATAGTACCTATTACTCTAAAACATGAAATAAATGGGTTAACAATGTTACCGTTATATCCAAAGCGACAATAACTTCTACTTGTTTTAAATATAGGAGCGAACATGAAAGCCAAGACATATCTCTCCCATTTTAGGAGCGGCGAAGTAACAAATCAATATTTGGAGTGAGTGCTTTTTCGTGCTATGGAGAAGCTTTTATCTGGACAACGGTCGGATGGCAGCACAAACAGTCGAAGGACAGAAACATTCACTTAAATATAAAGCGCTCCATTTATTCTCACTTAGTTAGAAACTTTCATTACTTCTATTATAATTATATTTAAACTTGGTATTACCCAAGCTTTTTGGGTACAGACGGATTATTAATTGAGATTCAATTTAGTTCTGGATTTAGCCATACTTACCTAACTCTACTCAATGCTGACTGAATAGTGTTAGATGTTGTGTCATTTTCAAGTTGTCTTGCTCAAAGTAGCGAATCATCAGTAATTTATGAAATTAGTTAGAGCGTTATCGAACATCAAAAAGAGCAAACAAATAATGACGTTCGTCTGGTATACCTGTAATAACAACGTTATGTACTACTAGTCACTACTAGTTCAAGACCAGGATACTCGCAGCGAAGGATTTTGACTAAATCTGGTTTACGATACGATATATAATACACCTCTACAATAACCAAACACAATAAGTAGAACAGACCTTTCGTTTAATCCTGTATTACTTCGTAAACATGTTCAATCTTATTAAAACAAATTAAAAGGGGTGGAAAAACATTTAATTAACGTTTCCATTGGTATAGTCAGGTTTAACCAATACAGACTAAGTGGAACTCTACCGCAAGCGTTAATTATTATCTACGAGGAGTGCTCTTTGTTTAGTTGCTAACTCTAAATTAGTTTTCGAAATGGATCATTCACACCCCGGCAATCTCCCAATCTCCCTAACCGACCCATCCCCCTTCTAGTAATTGGAACGTTCTGAGATGACACCACTCGGCTGCCTCTAATCAGTTAACAAGAAACTCGGTACACGCTATTGTTGATACGTTAACATATATGACGTATCACTTGAAGCAATTGTACTGTCAGATCCGATAACGGGTACAAGCTGGCAATATAGCGCCTGATGGCCACAATATTGCTCTTTTATAGAAGGACTCCAGGACATAAAGTCGGACTTTGCTTTATTTTACTCCGTTACCTATTTCAGACTGTGGAAGCATTTTTATGACCTCATGACTTACTGACCGAAGCCAGTGTCGATGGTATCCTTTGGTAAATTACCACAAATATTGCAAATTAGAATTAAAAAAAATCACGAAATTAAAGCCTGGTTTGAACCAAATTTACTATATGAGATTCAACAGATATTATTTCATTACCAAAAAGTCTTTCATAACATAAAGAAGCATCCGTAGTTAATAACACAGGCGGTAAGATGATTGGGGCATGAATATATAGAGTGTATGCCAACACTTCACAAAATTAGAATGTTACTTAGGCACTGAACGCGGGGTCGTTGTTTTGTTTCAGATGCTTTGTCGTTAGTAAGCACTTATCTTTACAGTTCCTGCATTAAGTCGTCAACAATTAAGCCTCATTAAATTTCATTAGTGGAGCGGTCCCGTGAGCGGGCGGTGGAGCGGGGGCGACCGGACCGACGCCGCTTAGACGGATAATCTCCAGCTGTCAGCCGCTAATGCGTTTTAGAGTACGTAATTTGAACCGTCGAGATCGGTGGTAATTAACGGCCGCAATTAAGTAAAGTGATTATTGGTAACTATGAACGCAAAATGTTAGATGCTCTCAACGTGACGTCTCAGTGAAGCCTTATAGGACCCGCGCGATAAAAATCTAACATTTTCTCCACATCGTCTCTTAAACTTAAAACAGATGACTGTTTTTAACACCCAATTCAAAATCGATTCAATTAAAAATACTGTGTAGATAATACGGTTATTTACTTCTTAACAAAGAACACCGACCAATCTCGGCTTGAACGTGGACAGCAGATTTGTTAATACTTAATATAAATTATAGATATTTGTTGTAAAATATTAAAAAAGAAAATCAAATAGTTTTTTTTTACTTCGTTGTAAAAATTCTTCCTATCCTTGACTATGGTGATTGTGCACCTTACCTACTACTACCCTGATTATTGTCATTTGCCTTATCCGTGTAAAGGTTGTCTGTAAGAGATGCCACGAGCCATGAGCCCATGAGCGATAATACTGCCAATTGTCACGTTTGTATATTTTAATTATCTTTTTTTATGTCTGTTGTACAATAAAGAAAAATAAACAAATAAAAAAATATAAATCTGCTAACAACAATCCTTGAGCAAACATGTTTTAGCAGAAGTGTTTATGTCGCTTCGACTGGAATGGTACCATGGTCTCACAGACTGGTATTAAGTTAGTATTAACTTACTTTTCACCGAGTTTCACTCATCATTACAGCGAAAAGTCGCCCAGTATTGGGCATAGGCCACACCAACTTCACCAGGTCGTCGGACCACCTTGTGAGAATATTAGAATCCAATTTAACCCCTTTCCCCCTGCCCCTTGCTTTTGGGGGAGTTACTCAAAGGATGACAATGCACTTGTGACTATTGAGATGCAGGTGTCCATGAACGGCGTTAGTCATTTACGGTCAGGTGCCGTTTATATATTTTTTTATTCAAGCTGCCAAAAGGACCCGCCTGATGGAAAGCACAAGCAGAATCCAAGAATGGTAGTCACCATCCTCAATGCGAACAAGGACAGTGCAGCATGGTGACCCACACTATGGCGGCCTAGTGAGATGCTTTTTCACGCCACGCTTAAAAGACCCGGGATCATAGTGGGACGGAAACACGTGCGCTTGCTCCCTATACCATAAAATAATTACAATAGTTGCTCTTCTATTTAAAATCCATACTAATATTATACACTAGCTCAGTGTTCCGCAAAGGGTGTGCCGCGGCACACTGGTGTGCCGTGGTCATCTGTTGGTGTGCCTCGGAAAAATACGGTTATCCCACAAACCTAAATAGACGGCCTAATATTTAGGTGTTAATAACGCGAAAGCACTAGGAAGGCGTTTTGTTTCGTTCATCTCTACTAAGTATGGGTTGGTCAAGAGAGTTAGCGTTATTCTAGGTGTAGTCTACTGCCCTCCTGCTATTAACTACTTCTCCGAAGAACCGAGTTCAAAAATACTATTAGTTAGAATGATATCAATTGTCATTTCTCATCCACAACTACGCCGGATCTTTAAACTAAGTATCCCGCTATTGACTCATTTCAATTTTCTTTATTGTCTTTTGAGGACATAAAAAATATTATCCTATCTATAGATACGCTCTAATGCTGTGGAGCATGATGGCAGTAGCGTAAGGCCTACGTCATCCCTCTTCCCAAAAAGAGTAGTCCCTCACTTCCTGAACATTTTCGCCCTATTTCTATTCTATACTTCCTAAATATTGTTGCTCTAATTCTATTTTACCCTATCTGAATATTTTCACTCTATTTCTATTCGTCCCTTCCTGAACATTTTCGCCCTATTTCTATTCTGCCCTTCCTGAACATTTTCGCCCCATTTCTGTTCTTCCCTTCCTGAACATGTTCGCCCTATTTCTATTCTTCCCTTCCTGAACATTTTCACCCTATTTCTATTCTTCCCTTCCTCAATATTTTCGCTCTTTCTATTATTCCGTTCCTGAACATTTTCGCCCTATTTCTATTCTTCCCTTCCTATCCAAAGTGCTTGAGTTCAGTGCATATAAGCAGCTTTCAGAATTCACTTACAGACAAGTCTCTTCTGATTTCTGAGGACTTTGTATTTTTTATTCTGTAATTTCTGAGGTCTTTTTATTTTGTCTGCCACTGCCTAACCACACAACTAGATAAGAAATATTTAAAGTAACGGAAGAATATTTCGATGAACATAATTTGGAATGGAGCAATGACCTATTTATGTGAATTAGGATTTTTAACTCTTACCACAATAAAAATCAAAAAAGGGAACGCCTCAAGACGATCGACGAACAGATAAGACCGTCTATGCTCAATAAAACTGTAAAATAAAAATAAAAACTTCGTTTAAAAAAACCGGCTTCAAAAACTGAAAAGTATAAAATAACTTAATTTGTATGTGCTACCTATTCATAGGTTTGAATTCGGCGCCAAGCCAAATGTAATAGTAGGTACCACACTCGCTATATTTCGAGACGAACGTCAACGACGTCACCAGCAGCTATCCCGCTCAAGGTCACGCGCGGCGAGTCCTACTATTACATTTTGGCTCGGCACCGACTTCAAACCTATGAATAGGTTGCTACAGAATCTTTTGCCACCAACGCGTGTTGACAACACAAAATTTGACAACTTTTGTTCGGTGGAGACCCGGCTTTAGATCATGGTTTAATGCTCTAAGAGCAACAACATATAATTCTACTTCAGGATTGGACTATCAAATTTTTGCACACGAAAGAATGTAAATTTAAAAACAGTACCAACTACTTACCTACCAGTTAACTTAAATACAGAATAACTATAAAGATGACTTTTTTTAGTAATTTTATTGAATGATAAAAACAATATGACTGCCTCGTTGGTCTCGCGGTTGGCGTGTACGACTGCTGATCATGAGGTCTCGGGTTCGATTCCTGGGTTGGACCAAATGTTTGTATGATCTACAAATATTTGTTTCGGAGTTTGGGTGTTTTCTATGTATAATATGTATTATGTGTATTTACAAAAAAAAAGTATATATGTATTTGTATCAGTTGTCTAGTACCCATAACACAAGCCCTGCTTAGCTTGGGACTAGATGGCGTTGTGTGTTAAGTGTCCAAAATATTTATTACCCGACTACGGCAAAGCCAAAAGAGGGTTATGATTTTGACAGGCTATGTATGTATGTATGTATGTTCATCTGTTCCCTCATAGCTCCTTAACTACTTATTAGAACTGGACAAATGATGTATCGTTAGAAGCGTCTTGATCGTCCGCTGGTTATAGGCTATATAACGTGTCACTGAATCTAATGTGGCGCCCTCTAGCCGACATAAAGTACTGTCTTAAAAAATAAATTTGAGATAAATATGCCGTGTTTGGTATCATTTGAAATGGCGTTACTTGTACATTTCAAAGATATAATAATAATATATACATATACATTACTAGCATTTTCTCGTGACTTTGTCCGTATTTATTCGATAATTGTGATATTTCTTAATAATTGTGATTAATATTATAGAGGCACCAAAACATTTTAAATGAAAAAATAGTTAAAACTAAAACCCAACTACGACAAAAAACGACTCTGAAAAAGTATGAAACAAGTTTCAAAAGCCGTAGTCACGCGTTGTTAAAGTGTTGGACTATGGTACATTAAACTACATGGACTACGGCTTTTGAAACTAAGTAATGTACCATAGTCCATAACTTTAACAACGCGTGACTACGGCTTTTGAAACTTGTTTCATACTTTTTCAGAGTCATTTTTTGTCGTAGTTGGGTTTTAGTTTTAACTTTTTTTTATTTAATATCTAAAATGCCTACATTATACGAGTTTTGTCCAATATGGTAAGTAGTCCTGAATGTGTTGACCGGTCATAGTATGGAAAATCTCAACAATGACTGTTGAATTTATACATACTGGACATAAATACAAATGGGTCAACTCAATACAACACAAAAAAACATTTCGAAGTTCAATGAACTGTGGTTTTAACTTTTACTAAAATGGATCTCTAGTATGGAATATTTTTGTTGTTATTGTAGCTATGATAGGTCTCCACTTCATGTTTAGTCATGGTTTAACAAAGTTAGCTTAGCATTTATATCTTAAAATGAAATAAATCAATTTATGTTTAATTCTCATCATGTATGGATTGACAGACGGCTTAATCCTGAAAAATTTATTTTTTTTGCTGTTAGAAATGTTAGAGCTTTTCAATAAAATGTAATTTAAGTGAAGATACACATGAGAGCAGAGTGAAAGCTTTACGTCACTTCAATTTTGTGTTAAAAGTAAGTGTGCGCGCCTCGAGTAACCCGGAGGCAGGGGTAATGTATTCCCATATATACATAAGTGAAAACATTTTAAGAAGCTCCACGGACCCACTGCATCACCCCCGGGGTTAGGGCCTAAAAGCACTATCTCGGAGCCAAAGCCTTACAACTCTTCTCAAATTCAACTTACTTTGCTCTGTGTAGAGGTACAGACGTTTTCTACCTGAACTTAAAATCTTGATACATTAAGATATTAAGTATTTATGAGAATTTCTATATGTCGAATATATAGTATGTTAAGTTTCACTGATAGTAGTAGTTATGGGAGCATGGTGGTAAAGTATAATGCTCAAACTTTGGCAAGAATTGTAAAATTACAATAAATAAGCTTCTATCTGCGTTCATCGCTTTGTAGCGACGTCTACCAATGACAATCGTCTCTAGAAAACTCTCAAGTGTAAAATGCTTTACAGAACTCGGCAATGACTCTTAATGGAGTCCTCCTTATTACAAGAATTTCCTTTGCTTCGCTTACCAAAACTATCACAAATATATATTACTGATTAGGTGTTAGTTTTCCTATCATGTCTATGTATTTGGTACCTCCTAAACCTTTGCATGGGATCTATATTTTTGTCGCAGTATACGTCTCTACGACAGCTTAAAGTCTCAGTTGATTTCAACAGGTGATTAACGCAAAATGTAAAGTGTACATAAAAGTACTATTTAAAAGAAAAATATTCCTTTTTACATCTTTGCAATATTTTAATAGATTTTTATCGCTGTTATTTAACAGTCGGTAAAGTATTTCTTTTTTAATGTGTCTATTTGTACACCATTGAGTTATTTCCATGCTTTTGTTTTGAGTTATAAATTATTGTTTTTATTATTATCTCACTAGATTTACTAAAGTTTCAAATGAAAGAGTTTGTTATTTGCATCCATTTAGAGCTAATTCTGACTAAAATCTGTGAAAATTTCTCTTATTTTTTAAATAGTACCAAATTATGTCAGAAAATGTATACGGACACGACACTCGTAACGAATTCAAGTTTAGTGTCGCGCAGGGATGAGATCGTGGCGGGGTGTGGTTGCAATTGACCGTCGGACAGACCACAACTCAACCTCACGTGGGTCCGACCGGGTTGGATGTGTTGAAACGCATGCTTTCTGATTCTCCTCGTACCCTCAAATACCACATTAAGCCTCCTCTCACAAAAGCCGCGAATGAACGACACAAAGTTCGGTTTCTTCGCGTCACGAATACGTGGCTATGCTCGATTTCATATAAAATAAATTGAAAAGTTTTCGACTTTAATTCTGTTCCTCAAGCCGCCATCAGTTCGAGCTAGCGGCGCGGCGGCGTGGCGGAAGCGAATCTCGATGTTTTGTAATGGAGCTTTTTAAAATGGAAGTCGAACTTTTGTCAGACACTTTTAGCCGCGCCGGAGATACATTTAAGCTTTTTAACTTTTCCACTCCGGTAATGTATCCCACACTTTCCTACGTCTGTAGTGGAAATGTCGTATAAGTTGTTTTTGAACTGAGTAGAAAGATGAAGTAGTCGACTTTTTTATTTATGTGACTCAGCTCGTCCCGAGTTACTCGCAATAATCCTACCAGAGAGCTTCTCTTTATCCTACACCGGGCTGGTTGTTTTTTTCGTGTTCGACGATAGTGTAAACATTTTGCCTACGATCCATTAAGTAAATGCACTCCGTCCGCCACTCAGCACTGCATTAATATTACATTTCTAACCCCTCCCTACTGCCCCAAGCCCCCATGACTGTAAGTCCTTGATGGACACCTATTTTGGCAGATTTTCAGAAACAAGCTAATGCGTTGTTTTTGTTGCTCTTTTGTACTGTTTGTTTTGTAATCTTATGTAGGTATAGGTTAATTAAAGCGGTTTTAAGTCTAACTATATTTAGACGTATTTTTTATTACACAGGGGGACTTATCAATACTGATATTATAAAGCTGCAGAGTTTGTTTGTTTGTTTGAACGCGCTAAACTACTGGTCCGATTTGAAAAATTCTTTCAGTGCTGGATAGTCCATTTATCGAGGAAGGCTATAGGCTATATTTTATTTTCAAAAAAATTAGGGATCCGTAAGAAAATTTCTATTTTGTAACCCAAGGTGTGAAATCGAAAACCTATTTTTGCGTGCGCTGCAGGAACTATTGACAAAAGAACAAAAAATGTATTACGGGTTTGTAGGTCCCATTAAGATCTCCAAAAAAGTCCGCGAGAGCATATATATCTAACTATCATGGTTTAGTCACAGTAACCGCTTTTGTGTTCAAAAATTTTTTTAAATCGTCTGAAGAAAGAAATTACGTTAAATGTGTATCGTAATATTAATCCTTATCCAAATTAAGCATTATGTTATCAAGGATATTTATGTAGAAGTAAAATATTTTTTGTTTCATCCCAATCGGACATTTCGTTTCGACGCAAACGACGGTGCGTGGGTCGGTGATTCGCGATAAAATTGTTGATAACTATATTTGTTGCAATAGGGGTCACATAGGTAACATAGAAACCAAAACCAACCTGAACCAAAAGTTACTGACATTATTCATGTTAGTTTTGAGCTGAGTATTATAGTGAAAAATCATAAACGTCTTATTCAAACAATGGTTTCTATTTTTACAACGAGGCTGGCATTAAATTCTGAAAACAAAATAGATCTTGGATCTATTTTATTTTCAGAATTTACAGAGTTTACAGACCAAGATACCATTTTTTTTTATATATTTGGCCCTCCAAAATGACTCTACTCTGAATATGTATATGATGTGTATATGATGAAAAGCATAAGCAAAATCCAAGAGTGGTGGTCACCATACTCATTGCGAATGCAGGCAATGCAGCATGGCGAACAACACCGTGGCGGCCTACGGCCTAGTGATGCTTCTGCATCTTTTAGTCTAGTCAACTAGTACTGAACTTGTTGAATAGATTTTAGATTTTAATACAAACTTTACAATACAGCTATCGTCATGTGATACCGTTCGATTACCTTCTCAATTGTAGTTCGTTGCAGGGTAGTTAAAGTGCTTTTGAAAAGGGGTCTTAACAGACGGACAACAAAGTGATTCTATAAGAGTTGCGTTTAAAACTCAAACTGGTAAGACTTAAACATTTTACCAATTCAATTAGATAAACATATTTAAAGGTATATGTGTTGATAGATTAAGAATACAGAGTGTTCTTAAGGCCGACACCCACGTTCAAGTATACTTGCGCAAGTATACTTGAACGTGTATGTCCGGCTTTAGAGTGATCTTATTCATCCCGTGGGCGTCATAAGAGCCGACTAAAGGGGAAAACTATGTAGGACCACACCACGGTAAAGAGAAGGAAATCTTGACCTATTAACCTGTCTGGCCAACGTCTAGTAAACGAAAATTCCCTATCTAAGGAGAGGCATATGTCCATCAGAGGATATTAAAGGTGATGTTGAAGAATATGATGACAAAAAATGAGCAAGCTCTTCGTTACAGAATATATACTTACCTACCTACCTAAATGTTCACATCACGTTCAAACATGTTACACGTGTATAATTTCTGTGATTATTGAACTTATTGATATTCATGTATCCCTTAACCTTAACCTTAACAATCAGATTATCCTGAATTTCAATTGTCAAAAGTCTCTACCTTCCAAAATAGTTCTACCACTGTTTCACTGTTAGTATTTATTGTAACACACGCTATGGAAGCATAAAACAGACTGTGTAACTTTAAAAAAAGACAGAACCTACATTTCTTACAAATTATATCAATCTTTCAAAATCAATAAGTGTTTGTAGCTAATGTAAGCGCTTAACGAGCCGCGAGCGGGACTCCTGAGCGGATCAGCAAATGGAGTGCTTCATGCATAATGTAGCTGTGGCTGAGTGTTGTTTTGAAAAGCGTTCTGAATTTGTTATTTTCGTCACACCAGGTGATGCCCAGGCACCTCATGAAACATTTAACGACATATCGATGTTCATAATATTGCTTAACAAGCGAGACAGAGACAGCAGATTATACTGAAGTGTTACTGGGCGTAGTGGGCTTTAGGTAAGGATGACTACGTTACGAATGCCACTAGCTTCTAACAAAACCGTTTGTGCTAATACCGATAAAACCGTGGTATTAATTACTTACATAATAAATAAAAGATATTAAAATCCTATATGAATTTTCTTTTGGTTGGTTTTTTTCTTGTAATATTTTGATTGATGATTTTTTCCTTAAAATGTTTTAAAGTTAAAACAGAAGACAAACAAAAAACATGGATATAATTAACTTTTCAAAAATAACATAGACTTTAATGTCCAATTACATTTACCATGATTACTACAAGGTTGTCAACACAATAAAAGGACCACAAGGGTATTATCCAGTTAAATAGTAAAGTCAAACAAATTAGTAAAGTTGTACCTACATCTACACTTTTAAGTTTAATGACCCTTAAATAGAGAAATGAGAGTAGCACGATTATCGTTTCATCATTCGACATTCATACATCATCTCATCCAAGTAACTTCCACTGCTGATTAACATACATCATTATACTATTTTTTTTTTTACTATTCTGATCTGTGTATCTAGGAAATTTCTGGTATTGCGCTTCAAACACTTGCTTCCACCTCGAGAACAACCAGCGCTGAACATAAGCTTTCACATTTTTTTTCTATTAATTAGGTATTTCTATTAATTATCACTGTTACAAAATAAAAAAAACAAACGTGCTTTAAACAGGTTCTGAAATAATCAAATTGGATATGTATTTTTTGCCAGCGTTAAAAGACAACATAAACTTATACCTATCAGCTATAAACTTATGTGGCGACTTCCACATACAGCGTCAACAGAAATATACTACAGCGCCACCTACCGCAGATACTCGGCCCTACGGTTGATGTTTAATTATATGATAATCGGCGCGAGAACTTCTATTGCGCGATTCAGGATTGGTAGTTTCTTCGTGTAGTATATTACTCCGTAGTTCAGTGTATCTGCGGTAGATGGCGCTGTAGTATATTTCTGTTGACGCTGTATGTGGAAGTCGCCACACTTAGGTATACTTCTTGTTGTCTTTCTTTATACCCCCATTAGATTTCAATCGGTATATTATTTGTTGTGCATTAATTGTTTTTTAGTTTAATTCTTAATATTGTTTTTATTTAAGCTGTCGCCAAACACTTGTTGGTTATTGGTATGACTCAGTCGATTATAAAAATAGATTAATCCATATTATCCATACAGGCCAATCAACCTGAAGGCATACCAAAGATAATCCTATTGCGCCTCTGCTTTGTTTTGATTGACGTCAAAAGTTTGACAGCTATCGACAGGTGTTTTAATTTACTCTATAGTTTGTATGGGAACGGAAAAGTATTGTTTATACTTTTTTCCTAACCATTTATTAGGTTTTTGCATAAAAACCTTTCTTGTATCTCATGGAAAACATCTTAAAAATTTGACAAGTTCTCGAGTTTTGCGATTACGAACACATTTTGGCGATTCATTTTTATTAGGTTTCCGTATCCAACCGGTAAAACGGGACCCTATTTCTAAGACTTCGCTCTCCGTCTGTCTGTCTGTCCGTCCGTCCGTCTGTCACCTGTCTCATGAACCGTGATAGTTGAAATTTTCACAGATGATGTATTTCTGTTGCCGCCTTAGATTATAAAATAAAGCTATCTTTTCAACCGACTTCAAAAAAGGAGGAGGTTCTCAATTCGACTGTTTTTTTTTTTATGTTTGTTACCTCATAACTTTGGACTGGGTGAACCGATTTTGATGATTCTTTTTTTATTTGTAAGCTGGTTGCTTGAAATTTGGTCCAGTTCTGACAAGTCATCCATGAGAAAACCATATAAGTCTTCAATTTGCATTATGTATGTACGCGACAAATTAACGAATAACTCAATATTCCCGTATGGTCCCATTTAAATTTTGGTCCAGATTGAAGTCGGTTTTTTTTTTTGTTAAAATTTTGTAATCTGAAATTGCTACTATAACAACAAATACTAAAAAGTAGAATAAATAAATATTTATTGGGGCTCCCATACAAAAAACGTGATTTTTTGCCGTTTTTAAAGATAATGGTACGGAACCCTTCGTGTGCGAGTCTGACACGCACTTGGCGGGTATTTCAAATAGATTGTCCTATACACAAAATGTCAACGTTATTTTTTGTAAAGATTTTGTAGTGTTAAATTTAGCATACTCAGAGCAATTTTTGTCTGAGGTCAGAGAAAGTGTCAATTATTCATAAAATGTCAGCGAAATCTAGATTGAGGTTGCAATGCAAAGTTCAATAATTACGAAATACGTTTCCTGTTAAAAATATTGTATAAAATAAGGGAGACCTTAATCCTCGCAATTTAGTATTGCTACTGGAAAAAAAATGTGATCGGATTGTTATCTAATTAGTTAACCAACAACTTTTTACCCAACTACAGCGAAGCCAAAAAGAAGGGAAGTTTTAGCAATGTTTGTTTCCACGGTAGCACCTAAACTACTGAGTTCGCTCTCAGTGTGGCGGAGGTCCGATCCCGAATACTTTGAGTTTGATATTTTTGAAAAAAGAAACACCCCTAAGAGTGAGGTGTATAAAAAATAGATCGAAAATACTATTTATTACGCATATTATTAAAGGTACCTTGAAATCGATTCGAATTTTTCGAATGCGGATTACATAGTGTTTAAATCTAACGACTTAGATATCCTATAAAACAAAAGATCCATGAATGTAATTCCTAATATTCTGAAATATGATTGATTGATTTAACAAAACTGCAACAGAAAAAAATCTTAATTAAATAAATTAAGGTTTTTTTCCGACGTGACACGTGACACCTATACCTGCTTAGATTCATATATTATTCGTTATGTCTAACTAGTTGATAACTCAATGAGTAACTTACTGAGAGTTTGTATTTTCAAATCATCAAATACCATCCCGCATATGCTACGGTTCTGAAGGTGACCACAATCACCACAAAACTGATTTTCAGTTGAAGCCCAAATAAAACTTCTATTATCAAGATCTAATCAAGCAATATCAACATTATAATAACCTTTTTGAAGAAAACTTTACTTTAGGTAGTAGTTGAGAGAACCCATACATACCAGAGAAATGTAATATCTATCAACACGTGCGTAACTTCTCTGCAACCGCACAATAACGTAACCACGTAACGTAATAAATAAAACTTTTACAACGCAAACTTTTACCACTAATTTAATATGATAAACAGTAATTGAATAAAATGGTTAGCTAATTTATTCAGAACCGGCTATCCAAGATT
This sequence comes from Diaphora mendica, assembly GCA_949125395.1. Taxonomy (NCBI): domain Eukaryota; kingdom Metazoa; phylum Arthropoda; class Insecta; order Lepidoptera; family Erebidae; genus Diaphora; species Diaphora mendica. The sequence goes on along the minus strand of OX421310.1, from coordinate 31,942,036 downwards.
AGAATCTGTTAAGAAATCAATATGAATGCCTCGAGTTGAACTTAAACCTTTTGTTTAAGAATATCTGTTTGTGAAGTTATCGTACCACAAAGCTTTAAATCTTTCGCAAGAACTTATTTATTTCACTTTCAAGGAAATCAATGAATCGTCTGATTGGTGTTTAAACACCGAGAAATACCGCCGCTGACATTGGTTAAAAGTTCGTAGCAACAAGTAACCATTAAAACGACATTTCCAAAATTAATTGTGTGGTTAGAAGGTAAACTACATTAAGATAGATATTCGAATTTTGAATGTCAATATATCATCATTATCATCAGTTCGTTGCAGTCCACTGCTGAACTTAGGCCTCTCCCTCTCCCAAGTAACACCACAGAGCCTGGTCTGTTGCTATCTGCATCCAGTAGCTCCCAGCCCTCCTGCGTAAGTCGTCCCGCCAGCTAGAGGCCGTCCCACACTACGTTTTCCTAGACGCGGTCTCCACTCTAAAACACGCTTAGGTACTCCAGCGGTTGTCTCTTCTGCGAAATATGTGACCAGCCCATTGCCACCTCATCCTACCAACTTTCAGAGCTATGTCGTTTACTATGGTTCTCTCACGGATTACTTCGTTACGAATTTTGTCCTTCAGAGAGACTCAATATATATATCATGCTCGTTCTGGATAATCAGTAAAAAAACGTTATTCATAAGGTAAAGGTTTTGTAAATTTGCAGTGTTTTGTAAAGTTCATTTTATTCATTCTTAACAACGTATTTCTTAAAGACATAGTATAATATAGGAACTCAAACGAATGTTCGAGAGTTTTATTCAAACGCTACACATAACTCGAAGGACCATAAAATCTAAAACAATCCGCATAATTTCATTGAAAAGACATATTTTTTTAACTTGAGAGATACATAATATACACACATATTTGACTGCCTCGTTGGTCTAGCGGTTGGCGTGTGCGACCGCTGATCATGAGGTCTCGGGTTCGATTCCTGGGTCGGACCAAATGTTTGTATAATCTACAAATATTTGTTTCGGAGTTTGGGTGTTTTCTATGTATAATATGTATGTATTTACAAAAAAAAATAAGTAAATAAGTATTTATATCAGTTGTCTAGTACCCATAACACAAGCTCTGCTTAGCTTGGGACTAGATGGCATTGTGTGGTAGATGTCCGAAATATTTATTATTATTATTAAAAAAACATATGATAACATGTATTATTTTATAATTATTCATGAACTAGCCACAAAAAATATTTGCACTCACATGTCTCACATAGTTTATAGATCTTATCTGTGTGACTATCTTAGAAAACTAATGTTTTCTACACAGTCAGATACGCTAGGCCAAAGTAGTAATGCGGCAGAATACGATAGAACTGTGTGTGTCTGAAATATTATATATCTTTTTTAACCAACAGTGGCCACAAAAACTCGTATTTTTATAGTATAGTTTGGATGATCAAGTAGAATTGAATAATTTTTAGTGTTGACGGAAACGTGTTGCATTTTTTAATCACCAAAAATTTAAATAATGTAACCGTGAATCAGATGCTTGCTTTGAATCATAGAATGAATTCCTGCCACGAACACTGAGTGGAAATCATCTCTTTGCTGTAAAGCGAAATTTCTATATCCTTACGTAGCTTTATTAAATGATAACAGGAGATAACCGGCACCTCAGAATTAATTAATCCACTCAGAGATTGCATCTAAAAGCTCCCGCTGCCCCGCGCACCCGTCCCCACCCGGGGTCGATCCGTTTCCAGCCACTTAAACTTCACGCGGCGCGCTTCCAGCTTCCGTTTTAATTACAAAATTAATTCAAAATGTAATTAAAGTTAACAATAAGGCTGCAAACAATTGAAGTTATTTATGTTAGTTTATGCTTTATGGCGAGTACTGGTACGTTGGAAATGCGATTTAGTCAACAGTCGACTTGAATGTGCTGACTTCCATTGTTATGTATTTAACCGTTTTGGTTAATACAAATATAGCATGTTTAATTAGCAAGAACTGTTCTAAATGGAAACACAAAAAAGAAGAAAGTATTAGTGTAATCTGGACAGCAAATGCGACATGATAAGTTAGTCAAAATGGGGTAGATTTATTTAGTATTTTTATAAATGTCAAAAATCCATTATCTATATTCATTAGTATAGTAAGCGAATAAGCTATCCGATTAACTAATTAACCAAACAACAAGTCAACCATTGAGTTATGTTTGAAAACCATCAATGGAACGTAAAGTATTCTTTAATTAACGTATTTACTTCTCCTTCAATTGAACCTAGATCCTGATGAAATCTCCTTTGCGTAATACATAGTTATGCGTCACATATTATTATATATCTCTAATCTACATTTGATACACAAGACAGTCAGTCTTCAGCATATATGGGCCAGCTCTACCGAAGTGATCGCCACGGCCTCAAAGCAGTCACAGCCACTTACAGGACACCTGTGTTAACCAACTCTTTCGATGCTTTTCGCTTAGGCGAGTAAAGTTACCGAAACCTAAACGCCTTCTCCTCCTGATTTTGGTGAGAGAACTCAAAGAATGGCAACACACTTGTGACTATAGAATAGCAGGTGACCATGAGTGGCGGTAGTTACTATCCATATCATTTGCTCGTTAGCCATCCGAAGCTTCAAAAACAAAAGTACCAGGACACATCATGCAACGTTGTATATAACATGTAATGTATTTTTTCATTCAGGGTATGGCAAACATACTTCTGAAGCTTTATTTATTTATCTATACTAATATTATAAAGCTGCAGAGTTTGTTTGTTTGTTTGTTTGTCCGCGAGGGCATATATCTAACTATCATGGTTTAGTTACAATAACCGCTTTTGTGTTCAAAAAAATTATTTAATCGTCTGAAGAAAGAAACTACGTTAAATGTGTATCGTAATATTAATCCGTATCCAAATTAAGCATAATGTTATCAAGGGTATTTATGTAGAAGTAAAATACTTTTTGTTTCATCCCAATCGTTCATTTCGTTTAGAAGTTATCACGAGTATAAGACGCTGAGAGTTGGTACCTAATAATGAGTTATTTGCCAAAGAGTTTTTATCAACATAATACCTAATATTAATCTTTATCCAAATAAATGTGTTGGTGAGTATGAGTATTAGATCTTAGAAGAGCATAATAAATACATCTATACTAATATATAAAGCTGAAGAGTTTGTTTGTTTGAACGCGCTAATCTCAGGAACTACTAGTCCAATTTGAAAAATTCTTCCAGTGTTAGATAGCCCATTTATCGAGGAAGGCTATAGGCTATATATCATCACGCTTAGACCAATAGGAGCGGAGCACCAATGAAGAATGAGGGAAAATTATTACGCTACGGGCAATAGAAGACGCAAACGACATTGCGTGGGTCAGCTATCCATACTTCCTACTAATATTATAAACGCGAAAGTTTGTAATCCTACTAATATTATAAACGCAAAAGTTTGTAAGTATGGATGTGAAGATGGATGGATGCATGTTTGTTACTCTTTCTCGCAAAAACTACTGAACGGATTTGGATGAAACTTTACAATAATATAGCCTATACATCAGAATAACACATAGGCTACTTTTTAATGCGAAAAAGGGTTGTAAGGGGTTTAAAGGGGGGATGAACGGTTGTATAGAAGTCTGGCGGTTCACTCGACATACGCATGCGCATTAAATACGCCGGGCGTCTTGACAACGAATAAACAAAGTGTATGACAGCACACTCATTAAAAAGATTTCACTTTTTCATTGAAGACTTAAATATCCTATTAATATTATAAACGCGAAAGTTTGTAAGTATGGATGGATGGATGGATGTTTGTTACTCTTTCACGTAAAAACTACTGAATGGATTTTAATGAAACTTTACAACAATATCTATACATATTATAAAACTGTAGAAGAGTTCAATTCTGTACATTGAATAAAAATTTAAAAAAATACAACTATTCATACAAGCCACACAAGCCAAAAAAAATAATTTGGATTTTTTGTCTGTCTGTCTATTGTCCGGCTTTCACGCAAAAACTACTGAACGGATTGTAATGAAACTGTCGGCGCACGGGCACCGAGCAGCGGCGGGGGACAGGAGGACAACGGCGCGAGGAGGGAGCCTTCGGTTCTACGTCACTCCGCGCAACGCATTAGACAGCGACGCTTGCCTTACAAATGTATTTAATTATACTAAATACAAGTCTTATTTATACAGTTCACTCTATTTTATTTACATTTACCTAAGTAATAGGACCCTACTAGAACTACCGCAGACATTGCGTAGGCATTGGTCCTTAAGTTTTTTTTAAATAAAACCGATTCCGGAAAAAACCAGCGAGTTACCTACAAAGCGGCGTTGGCGAACTTTAAACCCGATACGGACTTTGGATCGCCCGCTACTACGTTGCTGCTAGACTGCGGAGCTGAAGACATCTGACTTGGTGGGACGGTTCGGATAAATAAGTGAGTTCGTTCCAATCAGATTTCCTATTTCTTCATCTATACTTCCAATTTACGATTTTTTCGTAATTTTTTTTCATACCTTTTTCGCCTCAATTTGGATTAAGCATTTAATGTAACACTCGGTCTTGCTTGCTGGCACATCTTATTTGCATGTATGTGGCTTAAGCGCTGAGATTTAATTATTTTTTAGTAATAGGTACCTACCTAATTTTCATATTAACATTTTTTTATCAACGTAACATTTAATTTAACGCTCAGTCTTGCTTGTCATCACATCTTATTGCGCTTATTTGCATTTATGTGGCTTAAGCGCTGAGATTTAATTATTTTTTGAGATAGGTACGGTTACCTACCTACTTATTGATATTATTTTAATTGCTAATTTTCATATTTGTATTTTTAATCTTCATAAAAGCGCATTCTTAATTGTCATTTATTATAATTTGCTTAACAGCTGTGCATCTTTTTATTTTAACGGTAACTAACGCGTCTTATATCTAGCCGTTTCAAGGTCAAGGCTCGCATACTGTTGCTTACAAAACCGGTTCTCACTCATTTGTATAGACTTTAACTAGTTATCCGCTTAATTTTATTCACAATGACTGAGACTATTGAAACATTAAAGAAACGTCGAGGTGCACTTAAAGCCAAGTTAACCATTTTTAAAAACTATATTTATCCGCTTAGTAGTACTTCTAGCATGTCCGATTTGCAGCGTCTTGAGCTGGAAGGACGTTATGAACGACTCCAAAACTTATATAGTGACTTTGACGCGTTACAGACGGAGATTGAGGTGCTGTTAGACACGCCCGCAGAGGAATTTAAAAGCCGGTGTGATTTCGAAGAACAGTACCACACCGCTGCTGCCCTAGCTCGGAGCTTGCTTTCTACTCATCCTAGCTCTGATGGGTCAGGTAAGGCACACAAAAATGTCCGTCTACCGAAAATTGACTTGCCACATTTCGATGGCAGCGTTCAAAGTTGGCTTGAGTTCAAAAACACGTACATTTCCCTAATTCATAACAATAGCTGCAATGATTACATAATGAAGTTTCATTATTTGCGATCATGTTTACGCGGTAGTGCACTTTTAGTTATAGAAAATTTAGATTTTACGAGCGACAACTATGTAAATGCTTGGGATCTGCTGTGTCAGCGATATGACAATAATAACTTACTTATACATAATCATGTACAAGCGTTGTTCAGTGTTCAGCCGTGTTCTAAAGAATCTAGTAAAGGCTTACGTTACTTGATAGACGTTACTAATAAGAATATTCGAGCATTAAAAACGTTAAAACAACCTACGGAACATTGGGACACGCTCGTTATCTTCATGATGTCTCAAAAACTAGATAACAGCACAAGCCGTTACTGGGAAGAGCATCGTAATACATTATTAAAGCCTCCAACTTTAGATCAATTTATTAAATTTATAGAAAATCAGATTAACTTATTAGAAAAATTAGAAGAGAATAGTAAAATCAACCTTAAATCTATTAAATTAGTAGAAAACAACAATAATTTAAACAAACCTAAAAGTTTTGTTATAGCATCTAAAAACAATACAATTAAATCTACAAATAAATGTCTATTATGTACTGAAAACCATTTACTTTACAGTTGTGAATCATTCAGGAGCTTGCCAGTAGAAGTGCGCATTGAAAAGGCAAAACAGTTTAAAGTTTGCATGAATTGCCTGCGTGCGGGCCACACAAGCAGTACGTGCAGGTTGTCACACTGCAAATATTGCAAAACACGGCATAACACTCTTTTGCATAAAGAACCTGAACGCAGCTCTCTTAATCTAATGCCAAACAATGATAATGTTGCCCTTTCAACTAATTTTGAGCACGATGACTCATCTTCATTTGTCTTCCTCTCCACAGCCTTGGCGAGGGTGCATGGTGTCGATGGCACTAAGCACACCGCCCGACTTTTGCTGGATAACGGAAGTACTGCTAATTTTATTTCACAAGCTTTATGTAGCAAGCTGGGTTTGTCACAACACGGCACTGGTTCAACAGTCACAGGTATTAACAATCAGACCTCTTATAGTACACAGTCTTGTAATCTCACGCTCGAGTCTTATTGCGGTGACTATTCGGTCAAATTAGATTGTATTGTTTTACCCGAGATAACAAAATTGCTGCCATCGCGTTTCATTAACGTCAATAAGGTCCCTCTTCCCTCAGGGATGCGTCTAGCTGATCCTTCATTCAATATACCTTCGGCAATAGACATCCTGGTCGGGGCTGAAATATTTTGGAACGTCTTAGGGCGCAATTCTGTTAATTTAGGCAAAAATAAACCTAAGCTTCATGAAACGAAGTTAGGTTGGATCATTTCGGGGCATATATCCTATTCAAATACCAATTGCCCTACGTCACAAGCTTCGTCTCATTTTTGTAATGCTATAAAAGACGAAGTCAATATAAGTCGTTTCTGGGAACTAGACTCGGTACCGGTTAAGCATTTATTAACTGCAGAGGAAAACTCATGCGAACATATTTTTGCTGATAGTACTTATCGCAATAGCAAAGGGGGCTTTGTAGTCACGATTCCTCTTAAAAAAGACCCAAACCTTCTAGGTGATTCTTTACAATTGGCTATAAAGCGATTTTTGTCTCTTGAGCGACGTTTTCAACGTGACTCCGTATTTAAAGAACGGTACGTAAAGTTCATGCGTGAATACGAACAGTTAGGACATATGACATTTACCACTACTGTTCGTAGCTTTTCTGCGGTTCATGGTAAAGAAATAAATTATTTTTTACCTCATCACGGAGTCATACGCGAGTCTAGTACAACAACTAAATTACGTACAGTGTTTGATGCCTCTGCAGCCACTACCACCGGTCTTTCATTCAACGACATCCAACTGGTTGGCCCCGTGGTACAAAATGATCTTCTCTCTATATTGTTGCGCTTCCGTCAGCATAGATATGTTATATCGGGCGACATCGAGAAGATGTACAGAGCCATAGACATAAATCCCTCTCAGAGATCACTTCAGCGTATAGTTTTTCGATCTGATGTGAAGGAGCCGCTTAAAGTCTATACCTTAAACACGGTAACATATGGTACTGCTTCAGCGCCATACTTAGCTACTAAATGTCTTACTAGTTTAGCCGCAGTGGCCGACAATGAGCGAGTTAAGCGCGCCATCCAGCACGATTTTTACGTTGATGATTTTTTGAGTGGGAGTGACTCTATCTCAGGCGCGGTACTGCTATGTCGGGGCGTCATAAGCACTCTTTCATCGGCACAATTTAATTTACGTAAATTTCAAACAAATGAACCTAGCATTTTAAAACAAATAAATAACAATACAGATAAAATTCCTTCTTCTAATAATGTCTTAGAATTTAATAATAGTAACATTAATGTAGCTTCTAAAACGTTAGGTTTACACTGGTTATGTGATTCAGACTCACTTTCTTTCTCCATTAATATCAACCAAAATAACGAAAAAATTACAAAACGTCACATACTGTCTGTAATCAGTCAGATTTTCGACCCACTGGGCCTAGTGGGACCGTGCGTTGTCGAAGCTAAGATCATTCTGCAACAATTTTGGATCAAGAAATATGACTGGGACGACATAGTTTCCACAAACATAAATGATCTTTGGTCCTCATTTGCGTGTACTTTATCGTGTCTTAATCAACTAAAAATACCTAGATTCGTATCGTGCAGTAACCCAATAAGAAACGAAATTCACGTCTTTGCCGATGCTTCGGAAAAAGCATATGGAGCGTGTCTTTATATTCGTTCTATTAATGACTCAGGCTCCGTTCGCGTACAATTGTTAGTGTCTAAAAATCGAGTAGCTCCTATTAATCCTACTACAATACCGAGACTCGAACTATGCGGTGCTTTGGTAGCTACAAGACTGTGTACGAAGGTGCGTGACTCTCTTACGATGCAAATAGATAAAATTTATCTTTGGTCCGATTCCACAATTGTTCTTGCCTGGCTATGCACGTCACCTAATCACCTCAAACCATTTGTACGTAACAGAGTCAACGAAATCCAAGAAGGTACTGTTGGTTGTACCTGGGGCTACGTTCCGTCGAAGGACAACCCAGCAGATCTAGTTTCCCGAGGGCTGAGGGCTGATGCAATCAGCAACAGTTCCCTGTGGTGGTCTGGTCCAACATTTTTATTAAAATCAGAAAATGATTGGCCAGAAAAGCCCAACAGTAATGTAAAACAAGATCTACCAGACGTAGTTTGTAATGTAGTTAGTGGCGTTGATAATCAGCTCATTACTAATAAAACGCAACTTAGTTCTATAATAATTAGTGATTTAATTCTTAAACATTCTAATTTCAATTATTTACAAAGAGTAGTTGCTTATGTATTTAGAGCTATTTACAATTTTAAAAATTCACGTCATAAACGTACAAGTTTTCTGTCAACACAAGAACTGCAAATATCATTAAATTGTGTTATATACAATGCTCAACTTCAAATGTTTCCCGAAGAGTATACCATTTTGCACACAGGGAAGTCCCTACCGCGTAACAATCGTCTCATGTCTTTATCTCCTTTTATAGACTCTAATAGCATTCTACGTGTTGGCGGTAGGCTTGACAATTCTCCCTACGATTTTAATGTAAAGCATCCAATTTTAATTTGTTGTAAGCATCCTATAACAAAGTTAATATTCCAATGCGAACACTTAAAGCTTTTTCATGCTGGACCACAACTTTTATTGACAAAGGTACGTCAGCAATACTGGCCTCTAGGGGGTAGAAACTTATCTAAAGCCATTGTTAGAAATTGCATTAAATGTTTTAGATATAGGGCACAAAATGTACAACCTATTATGGGTCAATTACCTCCGTCTCGCACTGACCTTCAATATCCCTTTCTTAATTGTAGTGTGGACTATGCAGGGCCAATTTTGATCGCTGATCGGAAGGGCCGAGGGTGTAGACTGATTAAGTCGTATTTATGCATTTTTGTGTGCCTTGCAGTAAAGGCTGTTCACCTCGAGCTTGTCACAGCATTGACAAAAGAAGCATACATGGCTGCTCTTAGACGGTTCATGTCACGTCGAGGCAAACCCCGCAGCATCTGGTCCGACAATGGGACAAACTTCGTTGGAGTTTGTAACGAGTTGTGTAGCCTCCTTTCAGGTCCGGACGTTGCTTCGGACATAGCCCAAGAGGGTATAGAATTTCATTTTGCTCCTCCATATTCTCCTCACTTTAATGGCATCGCCGAAGCAGCCGTCAAGTCCTCCAAAAGCCACCTCAAAAGAGTCTTAGGCTCTACTCACCTCACGTATGAGGAAATGGCGACATGTTTGGTCCAAATTGAGGCCATTCTTAATTCTCGTCCTCTCACCGTTGCTTCCTCTGATCCTTTAGATTTTTCCGCATTAACACCTGCCCATTTTCTGATTGGACGACCACTAACGTCTGTTCCGCACCCACAGGTCACATCGAACGAGACCATCACGCATCTAGAGCGCTTCCAGCGAGTGGAAAACATTAAACTTCACTTTTGGCAACGTTTTGCTAATGAATATGTTTCTACACTGCAGCAAAGGTCAAAATGGAGCGCTTCTACGGGAACTTTGAAGCCGGACATGATGGTGCTGATCAGAGACAGGACGCAGCCACCTCTATTGTGGTCACTTGGCCGAGTCACTAAGGTATTTCCTGGCAGCGACCGAATCACAAGGGTGGCCGAGATCCGAACGAAGACGGGCAGCATCACACGAGGGTTCAACTCCATCTGCCCCTTACCTTTTAATTGAAGTATGAGGTACTTCAACCCGGGCAGTATGTCGGCGCACGGGCACCGAGCAGCGGCGGGGGACAGGAGGACAACGGCGCGAGGAGGGAGCCTTCGGTTCTACGTCACTCCGCGCAACGCATTAGACAGCGACGCTTGCCTTACAAATGTATTTAATTATACTAAATACAAGTCTTATTTATACAGTTCACTCTATTTTATTTACATTTACCTAAGTAATAGGACCCTACTAGAACTACCGTAGACAAAACTTTTTTTATTATATAGCTATCAATCCTCGGCAACATATATAGACTATAATTTATTTTGAAGATCGGAATATCAGATATAAATTTTTGTCTGTCTGTCAGTTGTTCGGCTTTCACGCAAATACTACTGGACAGGCGCATGCGTTGTGTTTATCAACGTCTCCTTGCCATAGAATAACTTAAATATCGGGTCTAGAGTTTAAAGCCAGCGCCATCTATTGACTACCTGTCAAAGTGTAATAAAACATATCTATAGAAGCAAATAGTTCATGGCCCATGCTGTAATTAAATATCAACTCTCCGTGCATGCAGAACAGTCAGTGTATGAAACGGTACCCAAAAGCCATGATTCAACAAACTATAACAGGCGAGAATGTCTACCCCAAGTACCGCCGACACGTTCTCAGCAACAAGGAGCAGAAATTTGATTACGTGGCCAAAGTCCGACGATGGTTGATAATAATAGATGGGTATTACCATACTCTCCTGTTTTATCCAAACCATTTAACGCCCACATACATAAATGTCGAAATGTGCATCAGTGTGGAGTCATAAATAAAGAAGCGATCAAGCCACTATTGCTTTACGAAATGAATGTGACTAAGTAACAAGATTTCAGTCTGGCCGCTACATAAGTTCATCCAAAGCTGTGTGGCGTATACTCAGTTTTCCTATCAACGAAAGACACCCACCTGTGACGCATTTCGCTGAAACCTGGAAGGAGGCCAGCGAATATATTTGAATATGCGATTGAGCGATTAGGAAATCCTCGACAGATCACTTTATTGGCATTCTATGTCTTCTGTGCTATGTTTGAAGTCACTTTGCTTTGTGATGAAGCGCCAGCGTACTTTACATACAACAAGGAAAGTTTAGCCGTAGAAAAAGAGGGTAGAGAGGTCCAGTAGAGGGTAATCCTGAAGTTTTTAAAAAAACACGTCATCGGAAGAGTACAACAGTGCACCCAAGCAATGACGAGTGTTATCGGTATCCAATGGCCTACTTTATTCGAAGCTTTGAAAAAGTCGATGACCCGCAACATCCATCGTTTCAAGCTGCTTGCCGAGCACGACATCTGCTCGATGACAACCAACATTGGGATGACGCTCTCAATGAGGCATACGTCAGTGACTTTCAAATGCTGTCCAATTGTGACAAAAACACCAAAACAACTTAACCGAAGATCACATTCGCGATATGCATCGAAATATTTCTATCAGCGAATTGAACCATCAACAAAGGGAAATTATTTCTAATCGCTGTTTAAATGAAATCCAAGACATGGTTTTGCCTATTAGTGGAAGTTCTTTATCTTATTAAGGGTTACCCGAAGCCATTTCTAACGAAGAGTGTAGTAATCGGGAGTACTCAGCTGAAAGTAATTACGATTCTAAGAAGTTATGGAATCAGGCGTTACTTTGCGGAAATCCATGACTTAAATGCTATGAATGATTCTAACAAGCTTTTACATACTCTTCGCGATGGTATTACGACTCTAAAGGACAAACAAAGGAGTATTTTCCATCGTGTTTGTAACAGTGCCAATAATTCTTTGGGTGAAATGCTTTTTCTAGAGGCACTGGGAAAAATTTATCACAAAAGTTATTTTCGCACAATTACGACCAGATGGTAAAATAGCACTTGCTGTTGTATCCTCTGACAATGTTGCCTGGTATACAAACGATATTTTAAAATTGCCTTACAATTAGAATTAACAGAACAACCTGTTTGTGATGTGTCTCAAAATAGTGACAAAGCGAGAGTTCTACGTGACTGTCATTTAATTACATGGGATGAGTGTATAATGGCACATCGCAAGGCAGTTGAGGATGTAGACAGGATGTTGAGGGACATTCGCCAAAGTGATCGGGCCATCGGTGGAATTACAGTTTTGTTTTGTGGTGATTTTAGGCTGACTCCACCCGTAATACCACGGGGGACCCAAACTGACAAAATAAATGCGTGTCTCAAGAGCTCAACCCTTTGGCCTCATATTTCAAAACTAAAACTCACTGTTAATATGAGAGTGCGCAGAGGAGGAAACCAAAACGCCAAATAATTTTCCGATTTGCTTTTCAAATAGGTGACGGTAGATATCAAAAAGAAGAAGGGCTGATCTAACTGCGAGACGATTTATGCGAGGTTGTAACTTCACTTGAATGACTCATATTATCAGTTTATGGAAATCTTACTAATATTACAACTCTGGAAGATTCTTGGTTTTGTGAGCGAGCAATTTTATCACCTCGAAACCAAGAAGTGATAGAAACAAATAATATTATTTTGGAGCAAGTTGAAGGGTCACAAGATGAGTACTGATATTAACAGTGTTGTCGACCAAGATGAAGCTATGACGTATCCAGTTGAGTTTTTAAAATTCTTTGTCCCGCAACTGGTCTTCGCTCACAAAATATTATCAAATTAAAAGTTGGAGTGCCTTTAATTTTAATGAGAAAATTGATTCCACCAAAATTGTGTAACAGCACACAATACATTTAAAAGTTATATCGCTCTAACGGAACGTGATAGAGGCACAAATGTTGACTGAATGTGGTGCAGGACAGCGTGTTTGCATTCTACGAATACCGCTCATCTCAAAAAACTATCCGTATAGATTTAAACGTGTGCAGTTCCCATTAAGTGTGAGTTTAGCCCAGGGACAGACTATGAGTCGTGTTGGTGTAGATCGGTGAAAGTCCTATTTCTCTCATGGCCAGCTTTATGTTGCTTTGTCACGTGTAAGCAGTGCGCAAAGCCTGTCTATACTCACTGACACAAATGAAAAAACAAGTAATATTGTTTATGAAGAAATTCTGTAATTAATTTTCTTATATTACAAACTCACACGTACACACAGATTTTCTTAAAATAACTTTGTTTTGTTTCTCTATAAATTCAGAAAAATGATTGGAAGATGAGATTGAGAAAAAAGATTTGAATTCGAATCTAAGCACGCGCGAACGAAGTCGCGGGCACAGCTAGTTTATTATAAACCTTATGCAATTTTGTACATCGGCGGACTTAATGCCCATGGCATTCTCTACCAGTCAACCTTAAGGAGGTGGAGACATTTTATAAGGTAGCTGCACATAGATAGCTTGAATTTAAGGTGCACTATCGATTATATGATTCTGGAATTTCGTTGAGAAGGATATCATGTAATTTCTTTTTTAATATTAAACGGTTTGTGGTCATCCTGCCTTCGAGCGGGAGCGCATGCCAAAGTAGTACCTGCTTGTCGATTTATGGGGAGGTATTATTAAGGACTACATAAGAGTAGTTTTGGTTTTAGGCGGCAGGAAGTTCTTGAGATGGTATACCATTCGCAGGTTTCCAGTCACTTTCATGCTGACGTGAGTAATTTGGGCGTGCCAATCAAGGGTCGAGTCAATGAGTAAGTCCAGATCTTTAACTACCGTGCTGAATGGAATGACTGATCCGTTAAAGGTAATCGGTGAGACTGAGGCAGTATCGAGTCTACTCACTATGCGTTTGCTGCCTACTATGATCGCCTGACATTTGGTGGGGTTAATTAACCGATAGTCCAAATCGCTTATACCACGACTTTATGACTTCCAAGTCACGGTTGACTTCGTCAATAGCTTGTGTGATGGCTTCTACCTTCGCCTGCGAGTACACTTGCAGATCGTCAGCATACAGGTGATACGGACCACATGAAGTTTTCGAGTTAGGAGGTTAGTTAAAATAGAGAATAAGAGGGGAGATGGAATGCTGCCTCGAGGGGCACCAGCGCGGCAGCGTAGAGGTCACACCAATTCGATGTCGAGTCATCAACACGAACTGTTGTCCCTGAAGATATATTGAGAACCATTTAAAGTTACGCTTCCGTCAAGGACGACTTATCTAACATATCTTCACTACGTACTTCGCTGACATCTTGTAACTTTATTCTAGCTAAGTGATGAAGGAACCTCTCAAAGTATTTTTTAATAATGAAAAGGGAAAGTGTGATTAAAGTTTACTTAAAAGAAGTGTAGGAGATGAGCTTCGAGTTAGACTGTTCCATTCGACATCACTATACAGGCAATAAAGCTCTGTTGAAAACCACTTAACAGGATTGATTCAGACCATTTACCATTCTATAAACAAACACAACCTTTCCATTATGGTAAATTATAAAACCTTTTAGCAAATCGAAATCGAAGAAAAAGGAGCGGCCTGAACTGTAGCTATTGGATATTATTATTTAAATAGGTTGGTTTCTAACGCCGAATTAACGTTGAGGAATTGTGTGGGAGGTCTCTAGGCACGATAAATAAACATTTGAAGGTTTATATTAAGATTAAAAGCTAAAAAAACATTATTTATGAGGCTGGGCCTCTAGAATTTTATGAAGCCATTTCCACGTAAAGTTCATGCCAAATATCATTTAAAAATCTTATCTTACAGTTACACTTCTTGTACACAGTAGATAATTAGTTTTTTTTTAAATCTGAAATGCTTTCGTGCTCTATATTTATTTAAAAGAGGTACAAGGAATAAATGTAGATCACCTTCCTCGTTATAATATTATATTAATGAGGTTATTTCTCAGAAATGCCTTACGACCTTACGACTCAATTAAAGCTTAACTTTAACACTTATGACGCAAAGCTATAAGGTTAAACAGAAGTTAAAGTGGTTACATAACTATTCATTTTAAACCGCCTTCAAAAAAGGAGGAGGTTCTCAATTCGACCGTATTTATATATATATACTAGCTGACCCACGCAACGTTGTTTGCGTCTTCTAGTGATAATTTTCCCCCGATTTTGAAACATTCTTCATTGGTACTCCGCTCCCATTGGTCTTAGCGTGATGATATATAGCCTATAGCCTTCTTCGATAAATGGGCTATCTAACAACGAAATAATTTTTCAAATTGGACTAGTAGTTCCTATGAGAAGCGCGTTCAAACAAACAAACTCTTCAGCTTTATATATTAGTATAGATGTATTTATTATACTCTTCTAAGATCTAATACTCATAATCAACAACACATTTATTTGGATAAAGATTAATATTAGGTATTATGTTGATAAAAACTCTTTGGCAAATAACTCATTATTAGGTACCAACTCTTACCGTCTTATACTCGTGATAACTTCTAAACTAAATGTCCGATTTTGATGAAACTAAAAGTATTTTACTTCTACATAAATACCCTTGATAACATGATGCTAAGTTTGGATAAGGATTAATATTACGATACACATTTAACGTATTATATCTTTCTTCAGACGATTTAATATTTTTTTCGAACACAAAAGCAGTCATTGTGACTAAACCATTATAGTTAGATATATGCTCTCGAGGACTTTTTTGTAGATCTTAATGGGCCCTACAAACCCGTAATACATTATTATGTTCTATTGTCAATAGTCTTTGCAGCGCACGCAAAAATAGGTTTTCGATTTCACACCTTGGGTTACAAAATAGCATTTTTCTTACGGATCCCTATTTTTTTTGAAAATAAAATATAGCCTATAGCCTTCCTCGATAAATGGACTATCCAACACTGAAAGAATTTTTCAAATCGGACCCGTAGTCCCTGAGATTAGCGCGTTCAAACAAACAAACAAACTCTGCAGCTTTATAATATTAGTATAGACTAGCTGTTGCCCGCGGCTCCGCCCGCGTGTATGTCGGTTATCGCTGCAAATAGTAGCTTATGTGTTATTCTGATGTATAAGCTATATTACTGTAAAGTTTTATCCAAATCCGTTCAGTAGTTTTTGCGTGAAATAGTAACAAACATCCATTCATACTAACAAACTTTCGCGTTATTAATATAGGTAGGATTTTTATCGATATAAAATCATAATACAAAATGTATCGGTACCTGAATAGTTTTATTTTCTTTACCTCGCATAGAACTTTTATATATTTTTATAAATCAGTTTAAATAAAATAAAGGGGTTAAGACAATTTTGTGAAAACTAAAAATTTTGTATCCATACATATTGTATCCATACATATACCATCTGTAATGATTTATTTATTTCGTGAACGAAAAATTTAGTATAGCGCCATCTGTATTTAGGATGTGGAACTCATTCCTATCTGATGTACCACGACACCACCCGATTTTTACAAATAAGACACACACGTTTTACTATTAAAAACTTATTTAAGTAAGTATTTATATATGTACATAAAATATAAAGTGTTTATATGAGCTTATTTCGACATTTGACATGGCCAAGGCCTTCAACCGGGTCTGACACCGCTCGCTTTTCTCCAAGCTCTCGGCATTCGGTCTGCCTCCTAGACTCTGTCACTGGATTGACGCTATTCTTCATCAGCGCTGCATTATGGGCCTTTGCGACGGCACGGCCTCTGATGTTCTGGATGTAAACGCTGGCGTACCTCAGGGTTCAGTCCTGTGGCCCACACTATTTCTTCTGCATATCAATGACATGTTAGCTCTTGGCAACATACATTGCTATGCAGACGATAGCACAGTTCATGGGCGATATTTTTGACACCGTTCAGCCAAGCTGGCAGACGTTGAGGAAAATCGACAGAAGCTTGTCGCTGAGCTCAACCGGGTTTTGAACCACATTTTACAATGGGGTGATAAGAATCTGGTCGAGTTCAACGATACGAAAACACAGTTGTGCGCGTTCTCTACCAAAAAGTCTCCATTCCTTTCCCTCCCCACTTTTCAGAGCACTCAACTCCCACTACGGGGTAAGCTGTGTCCTGGGCATGGATATTTGCCGGGACCTCGAGTACTGTTCTCATCTTTGTGATGGATTCGCGCAGTATTTGGTTAATGCTTTCGATCGGTTGCAGTGGCGAGCAGTCCGCTTTACCAACAGTCCCGAAGCCACCGAGTTCCTTGAACCTCTGCAGCTGCGTAGAGATATCGCCTTTATAGAAGTCCACTACCATCTGTATCATTGGAAGTATTCTGAGGAGCTCTTCCAACTGGCCCCCCTTCTCCCTTCCTCTGCAGAATAATATCTTCACTCTCGAACCAAACGGTTTGGTTCATCCTTCCTGTGCCGAGCAAACTACGTTTTTTCTTTTGCCATATTTTGCCAAAATATGGAGATTTTGCGGATTTGATATACGTGAGTATGCTGCCCATGAGAAAAAAAAAAACTGTATCTTTAAGCATCTGTCCTTGGGTTTTAATAATATTGTTATTGGAAATGCTGTTTTCAGCGGAAACTGCATTCTTTTAAATTAAAATGTCAAATAAGTTGGAATTATTGGAATACGGGGAATTAAAAAAAAACTTCGTTTAAAAAAACCGACTTCAAAAACTGAAAAGTATAAAATAACTTAATTTGTATGTGCTACCTATTCATAGGTTTGAATTCGGCGCCAAGCCAAATGTAATAGTAGGTACCACACTCGATATATTTCGAGACGAACGTCAACGACGTCACCGACGCTTCGGTTGTTTTGTCCTACGCGAAGAGCAGCTATCCCGCTCAAGGTCACGCGCGGCGAGTGCGGTACCTACTATTACATTTTGGCTCGGCACCGACTTCAAACCTATGAATAGGTATACAAATTAAGTTATTTTATACTTTTCAGTTTTTGAAGTCGGTTTTTTAAACGAAGTTTTTTTTTTTTTTTCGCTTTTTAGTCTTTCTCAAGTCTCTCATCATCATTTCACCTAAATAACTTGAAAGAATACGACTAAAGGTAACATACAACATACTGTATAGAATAATAAATAAATATTTCCGACATGATGTTTACAGAATATGAAGGCATGCAGACAATTGCCTTAACTTTATTGCAGGCGCTCACGTAAATTTGAGGGTTTCCTTCAATTTCCTTGGGATCCCATAATCAGATCCTGATATGGTGGCTATGGGACCACATGGGGAGCATACCCTTTCGAATACAAAAATAATTTTCAAAATCGGTCCACAATTGACGGAGTAATCAATGTACATACATAAAGAAAAAAAAAACGATGAAATTGAGAATCTCCTCCTTTTGGAAGTCGGTTAAAAACATTATCTTCTTTTGCCATTCCATGCGTCATGATTGTAGCTTTTACAATGTTGTACCCCAGTTGTGTAATATTTAGCCATGTACTATTACATTGCTTTGGCGCTCAAGATACCTCATTTAATAGTACTGGAACATTAACTAGCAGCCTCAACTTATGGGTAGGCACTCCTGATATTTCTAAAGAGTTTAAGTATTCGACAACATCTCCCTCCACGCCTGACATGATCCGTTCGTTTAATTGATAACTATCTCATTAGTCAGCAGATCAGGATCGATATTCATTTTAAATCATCTGTGCTATCTTAAACATAACATAATGCTTTATTTAGATAAGGATTAATATTACGATAAACATTTAACGTAGTTTCTTTCTTCAGACGATTTAATAATTTTTTTGAACACAAAAGCGGTTATTGTGACTAAACCATGATAGTTAGATATGCTCTCGCGGACTTTTTTGTAGATCTTAATGGGACCTACAAACCCGTAATACATTATTTTGTTCTATTGTCAATAGTTTTTGCAGCGCACGCAAAAATAGGTTTTCGATTTCACACCTTGGGTTACAAAATAGCAATTTTCTTACGGATCTCTATTTTTTATGAAAATAAAATATAGCCTATAGCCTTCCTCGATAGATGGACTATCCAACACTGAAAAAATTTTTCAAATCGGACCAGTAGATCCTGAGATTAGCGCGTTCAAACAAGCAAACAAACAAACTCTGCAGCTTTATAATATTAGTATAGACTAGCTGTTGCCCGCGGCTTCGCCCGCGTGTATGTCGGTTATCGCTGCAAATAGTAGCTAATGTGTTATTCTGATGTATAAGCTATATTACTGTAAAGTTTTATCCAAATCCGTTCAGTAGTTTTTGCGTGAAAAAGAAACAAACATCCATCCATCCATACTAACAAACTTTCGCGTTATTAATATAGGTAGGATTTTTATCGATATAAAATCATGATACAAAATGTATTGGTACCTGAATAGTTTTATTTTCTTTACCTCGCATAGAACTTTTATATATTTTTATAAATCAGTTTAAATAAAATAAAGGGGTTAAGACAATTTTGTGAAAACTAAAAATTTTGCATAGCGCCATCTGTAATGATTTATGTATTTCGTGAACGAAAAATTTAGTATAGCGCCATCTGTATTTTTGATATGGAACTCATTCCTATCTGATGTCCCACGACACCACCCGTTTTTTTTACAACTAATACACACACGTTTTACTATTAAAAACTTATTTAAGTATTTATATGTGTACATAAAATATAAAGTGTTTATATGAGCTTATTTCGACATTTGACATCGACCGGGTCTGGCACCGCTCGCTTCTCTCCAAGCTCTCGGCATTCGGTCCGCCTCCTAGACCCTGTCACTGGATTGACGCTTTTCTTCATCAGCGCCGCATTATGGGCCTTTGCAACGGCACGGCCTCTGATGTTCTGGATATAAACGCTGGCGTACCTCAGGATTCAGTCCTGTCGCCCACACTATTTCTTCTGCATATCAATCACATGTTAGCTCTTGGCAACATACATTGCTATGCAGACGATAGCACAGTTCATGGGCGATATTTTTGACACCGTTCAGCCAAGCTGGCAGACGTTGAGGAAAATCGACAGAAGCTTGTCGCTGAGCTCGACCGGGTTTTGAACCGCATTTTATAATGGGGTGATAAGAATCTGGTCGAGTTCAACGCTACGAAAACACAGTTGTGCGCGTTCTCTACCAAAAAGTCTCCATTCCTTTCCCTCCCCACTTTTCAGAGCACTCAACTGCCACTACGGGGTAAGCTCGGTGTCCTGGGCATGGATATTTGCCGGGACCTCGAGTACTGTTCTCATCTTTGTGATGGATCCGCGCAGTATTTGCTTGATGCTTTCGATCGGTTGCAATGGCGAACAGTCCGCTTTACCAACAGTCCCGAAGCCACCGAGTTCCTTGAACCTCTGCAGCTGCGTAGAGATATCGCCTCTATAGCAGTCCACTACCATCTGTATCATTGGAAGTATTCTGAGGAGCTCTTCCAACTGGTCCCCCTTCTCCCTTCCTCTGCAGAATAACATGTTCACTCTCAAACCAAACGGTTTGGTTCATCCTTCCTGTGCCGAGCAGCTAAAAACTGAAACTCATTACCAGCGCACGTGTTTCTCTCCCACTATGATCCCGGGGCCTTTAAGTGGGGCGTGAAAAAGCATCTCACTAAGCCGTCATAGTGTGGGACGCAATACTGCATTGTCTGCTTTCCCAGTGAATATGGTTGCCCCCACTGTTGGATTCTGCTTGAGGTTTCCATCAGGCTGACCATAGTCATTTTGGCAGCTTCAAATAAAAAAAGTAAAATTTTTATAACTACGTTTTTTCTTTTGCCATATTTTGCCAAAATATGGAGATTTTGTGGATTTGATATACGTGAGTATGCTGCCCATGAGAAAAAAAAAACTGTATGTTTAAGCATCTGTCCTTGGGTTTGGATAATATTGTTATTGGAAATGCTGTTTTCAGCGGAAACTGCATTCTTTTAAATTAAAATGTCAAATAAGTTGGAATTATTGAATAAGGGGAATTAAAACATTATCTTCTTTTGCCATTCCATGCGTCATGATTGTAGCTTTTACAATGTTGTACCCCAGTTGTGTAATATTTAGCCATGTACTATTACATTGCTTTGGCGCTCAAGATACCTCATTTAATAGTACTGGAACATTAACTTGCAGTCTCAACTTATGGGTAGGCACGCCTGACATGATCCGTTCGTTTAATTGATAACTATCTCATTAGTCAGCTGATCAGGATGGATATTATTTACATTTTTATTCATATCTAACCAACAGCTAGCTTAT
Organism: Diaphora mendica; assembly: GCA_949125395.1. NCBI lineage: Eukaryota > Metazoa > Arthropoda > Insecta > Lepidoptera > Erebidae > Diaphora > Diaphora mendica. The sequence goes on along the minus strand of OX421310.1, from coordinate 31,920,711 downwards.
AATGACGATACTTCTGTAGAGAATTTTGAAGTTAAGAAACGCTGTTAATTAATTATATTAATTTGGCTTATTTATTTCTATTAATATAATGAACATACAAATCAGATTGACGAATATATACTTAATATCTTAATATTTAATTTTTATATATATAATATCATTGCTATCATTGTTAAGTCTTCATTGAAAAAGTGAAATATTTTTTATGATTGTGACAGCCTTGTTTATTCGTTGTCAAGACGCCCGACGTAGGTAACGCGCAGGCGTGTGGCGAGTGAACTCCCAGAACAACCTTTCATCCCCCTTTTAAACCCCTTACAACCCCTTTTTCGCATTAAAAAGTAGCCTATGTCCTTTCTCAGGCTCTAGACTATCTGTGTACCAAATTTCATTCAAATCGGTGCAGCGGTTTGGCCGTGAAAGCAAGACAGACAGACAGACAGAGTTACTTTCGCATTTATAATAATCAAATTTTTCAAATTGGACCAGTAGTTCCCGAGATTAGCGCGTTCAAACAAACAAAAACTCTTCAGCTTTATATATTAGTACAGATGTATTTATTATACTCTTCTAAGATCTAATACTCATAATCAACAACACATTTATTTGGATAAAGACTAATATTAGGTATTATGTTGATAAAAACTCTTTGACAAATAACTCAATAATACACACATCAAAAGTGTCTAGGGATCAAGCATTTTTATGCGGATTTCTTGAGATTGAGATGTGGCTTTGGCCCTGGCCTGCTCAGTCGCCAGACTTGAACCCGATTGAGAATGCATGGGATATGCTACAGAGAAGAGCTCTGCCGAATATGGAGGGTATCCAGTCGCAAGAAGACCTTTTTTTGTTGTTGCAACGAACATGGGCGGCCATTCCACAGCGTGATTTGGATGAACTCATTTTGAGTATGCCAAACCGATCCTTGTGTTTGAAACACGGATTATTAATTGTTTAAGTTACCTAATAAAATTTTAAAGAAAACTGTTATTTCAGTCTTTTTTTCGAACTTTAATGTTAGTGGTTCAAATGTCAAAAATCCCTTTATTAGGAAAATGGCAAATTTCTTTATTAATGCAAAGGTGACTTGGTTTATCGTTACTGTGACAAACGAAAACACTTTATGTGATGAATCCTTAAAGAAAATTTTAATTAATATCAATCAGGAGAAAAGTTATTGCAAAAATATATGTTGATCCCTAGACACATATCGTTGCTTCCATTCAAAACTACCACAAATCAAAATTACACTTTTTTACAAAAGAGCCAATCAAAGAAAATAAAACTTATTTTTTGTTTTTTTTATTTTTATTTTGTATCAAATATATATGTTTATTATATAGTTAGAAGCGTGCTTTTAAACTGCGTTCAATGTTTTAAGTAATTTATAATAAACTGAATGGTTGAAGAGACTTTAAGCATATAAGTTACTTTTGAATTTAAAAAATTGATTGGAATGTACTAAATGTGGAATAAAACAACCATAAATCGGTTCTATTTCAGTCAATTATTATAAATAAAATGTCTTTGTGCTTCTAAATCAACGGTATTCCAATATTCATTAAAAATAATTAGTCTATCCTGGTTAGAATTTTTTGTGGAACACTGAAACTTGCATTTTTCAGAACAAATCGACCCCATTTTCTTTTCTTCTACGTTTCTCTTCGTTTTCGACATGGAAGTATATGCTTTGCCACTGTTTCTTAGCAGTTTTGACATATTTTCTTTCACGAATTTGTATTGGCTTTCCGTTTGCCACAGGTTCTTTTAATGTTTTCATTTTCAACATAAGGAGAAGCCATTTCAACAGTTGAAATACCAACGCTAGAAACCTGCACGTTGACGTCGTCTGATAGTAAGTCACTTTTTTTTTTTTTTTTTTTAACGTGTGGAAATCCCCTCGGACCGTCACCCCACCGGGGCTTGCGGCGGGGCGGTGTGTCGGACTCGAACCGACTAAAACCACACGGTGTGCCACTCTGCGCCTGTGAAGGGAGGAGTCCGGGAACTGCAGTTATTAACACATCCGGACCCCTCCCAGCGCCTGCCCGCACAGAAGCGGGCACCGTCTGCTGGTATCCTCTCAATTAGGCGACGTACGGCACACGCGTACGTCGCCCCCTCGCGGGTGGCCACTAGAGCGGATGGACGGGAAAGCCCGTCCCGACCATCCGCGGCCACACTCAGGGCGGCATGAGGCGCTGATAGGCGCGCCTCCGCCGCCCGGTTCGCCGGCGGCGGATTGGGTCCGAGTGGACATCGTCCTCCCGGGCCTTCTCCGCCACCTCCTTCTGCGAGATTACATCTTCGCAGAAGGTTGCGACCGCGGTAAAACTGCTATCGCTACCGGCCATGGAGCGTATGACGGCCGGTAGCGAGAGATCTCCTCCGATGACTGCAGTGAGGGCCCGGCGCTGCGACGCCCATGCAGGGCAGATCGCCAGCGTATGCTGGGCCGAGTCCTCACTGCAGTCGCAGTGGTGGCAGGCGGGACTCAATTCCCTCCTAGCGACCGAGTGCAGGTACTTCCCGAAGCAACCATGCCCGGAAAGGACCTGCGTCAGTCGGAAGGAAAGGGTCCCGTGCTGCCGCCCTGCCCACTCGAGGATGACCGGCTGGAGAGCCTCCACGGCGGCAAAGCCAGCGCGTGGAGTCTCCAGCCGGAACGACCAGCGAGCCATCGTGGCTCGACGGGCGGCTTCACGCCACTCGCGTACCTCTTCGGGCGGAGGGCGATAGCCATACTCCGCCCGATATTCAGCCACCCGTCGATAAACTTCGGCGAGCACTTCCGCCTCCAAATCCCACGGGGGTGTTCCGGCCAGGGCGCACGCCGCCTCGGTCGACACCGTGCGGTATCCGCGTATGGCTCTGACTGCCAATACCCTCTGAGGCCGCCAGAGGCGGGCCTTATTTAGGGCAGTCAGAGCCGCCACCCACACCGGTGCACCATACAGCGCCATCGACCGGACAACCCCCGTGTATAGGAGTCGCGTTGCGACGCTGGCTCCACCCAAATTGGGCAAAAGTCGCCCAAGGGCGGAGGCAGCGTCGACCAGCTTCGGACCAAGCTGTCGGAAGTGCTCGTCGAAGAGCCACCTACCGTCGAGTATCAGGCCCAGATACCTCATCTGGGCCCGAACCGGTACGAGGACCGAGTTGACCTCTATGGAGGCACCGGCGGGTGGACCACGACGGGGCCCATGGAACAATAGGGCCTCCGTCTTGTCCAGGGCCACCCGTAAGCCCAGCGCCTCGATGCGCCCGACCACCAGAGAAACTCCCCTGGTGGCCAGGCACGCCGCCTCTTGGAAGTTCGCTCCCCGGGCTGTGACCAATGTGTCATCGGCGTAACAAATTACGCCCAGCCCGGGGGGCAGACGACTTCGAAGGACCCAGTCGTACCCCACGTTCCACAGGAGTGGTCCAAGGACAGACCCCTGCGGAACGCCGCACGACATGGGTCGCCGTCTCAAGACGCCCTCTCGGTCCTCGTACACGACGGTACGCTCCTCTAGATAGTCTGCCACTAGCCGCCTCAGGTACTCTGGCACCCCGTGATAGTGGAGTGCTTCCCTGATGCAGCTAAATGGCAGGCTATTGAAGGCGTTGGCGATGTCCAAGGACACCGCCACCACCACGCCGCCACAGCTCACTGCCTCTTCGGTCACGGCCCTAAGGCGCATCACGGCATCGACCGTCGAACGCCCCTCTCGGAATCCGAATTGGGCGTCCGACAGGTCGGGCCCCACCTCGCAGAGGTGCCGGACGATGCGGGCAGAGAGTATCCTCTCAAAAAGTTTACCCGCCTCGTCCAGCAACACGATGGGCCTATAGGCCGCGACCGAATCGGTAGGCCGTCCCGGCTTCCTCAACAGGACCAGCTTCCCGCATTTCCAGCACTCAGGGAAGCGTCCGGACGCCAGGCTAGCGTCCAACACTTCCCTGAGGCGGTCCGACATATGGTCGAGGGCTCGGGCCATCACTCGGGCTGGAACCCCGTCCGGCCCGGGGGCGGTGTTCTTGGAACGGATCCGAAGAACAGCCGCCCCAACCTCCGATTCCCTAACGGGCGGCACATCGTCCTCTCTACCCCCGTCGTCTATGACCGCATAGGCCATCGACGGGGGTGTGTGCTCCGCCCGCTCAGGGAAAAGGCCCTCGACCACTTCCTGCAGGAAGCTGGGCTGGAGAGTCTCGGTAAGGGGGGGGCCCGACGTGCGGAGCTTCTGACGCACCGCACGGTATGGGCGACCCCAGGGGTCACGGTCGAGACTCTCCAGCATCTCCTTTCTTTTTACCTCTTTGGCGCGGCAAATGGCCAGCTTCAGAGTTTTCCGCGATTCGCGGTACTCCTCATGAAGCTGGTCCCCGCCACCGTTTCCACGGTGACGTCGCCTGCTGCGGGTGTAGGACCTCCGGGCACGAGTACAAGCCGCACGGAGGTCCGCCAACTCCTGGGACCACCAGTAGACCTCCTTCCGTGGAGGCCGACGACCTTGGACGCGGGGCATGGCCGAATCGCAGATCTGCGTAATCGAATCGCGAAAACGGCCAGCCCCCTCGTCCACACCGACCTCCTCGGTCGGGGCCTGCGGAGACAGCCAAGAATGAATAATGGCCGCCTCCTCTAGTAGGTCCCTGTCCAGCTTGGCAACAGCCCACCGCGGAAAGCGGGAAGGATGCCGCGCCGTGTGACCCCTACTGGGGCCCTGGGACCGGGAGAGCTCAAATCGGATATACAGGTGATCCGAGAGCGTCTCAACCTCTGCCAGGACACACCAGTTCCTTACTCGTGCGGCAACGGCAGGGGTAGCGAACGAATAAGTCACTAGGTCAAGCATCAATAATTTCCAGGATTCCAGTCTCATCGGGCCATTGTCAAACTAAATGTCTGCTATTGGATTACTGCAATCAGCTTCTTTAATCTCTCCATTTAAACGTGAGGGTCCAGGTTTAGGAGATAACTGTTGAAGTCGCCCGTTAGATGGCAGATTCACATTTTCTATATAACCTTCATCTGAATCTGAATCACTTCAAGCTAAGTCTTGAGTAATTAGAAAATCTGAATCTTAGACACTATCGTCCGAAGAGAACTCTCGGAAGTCTAGGAACTGTTGGTGGGTTGAACTTGTAGACTCCGAAGAGTCGCTATCACAATCGCTTTCTGGAACAACTACGTTTGGTTTCCTTTTTAAACATTCATCATCAAGTAAAAACAAACTGAGACCGCTCTGACTGTCAGGAATAGAACTTCTATCAAACGACTCATTCAGAGATACGTCTAGCTCTTCTAACATTTGATGGCCTGTTTGTTGGTTCTTTTTCCAAGTCTTGGACGTTTTCACCACTACTTCTACCGTTATCTTTTACCATGTTGAGTATTCTTTGTACTCTTCTACTTATTCTGTAAAATACAATAAATAATTAAAAACATCTGACGAGTGTGTAATAAAATAATAATAAAATCTTCCTCCTCACAACTCACATACGGCCATCTGATCACAAACTAAGCAACTATTTTAACCAGACAACGGATATACATACTTATTTATATAATACTAGCAGACCCACGCAACCCCGTTTGCCTCTCCTATTGCCCGTAGCGTGATAATTTGCCCCCGTTTTTGAAACATTGTTTATTGATGTTTCACTCCTACTGGTCTTAGCGTAATGATATATAGCCCCTAGCCTTCCTCGATAAATGGGCTCTCTAACACTTGAATAATTTTTCAAATCCGACCAGCGGTTCCTGAGATTAGCGCGTTCAAACAAACAAACAAACTTCAGCTTTATAATATTAGTATAGATTTCGAAATACATAGGTACGTAATTAAACCCAAAATTTTGTAATTACGATGATTTGCACAATAAATGATAAAAATAATTATAATTATTACAAAACATGACCTATTGATTTAATTAGTATTAAACCAAGTCAGTTAAAATAAAAGCAAAACGAGTTTATTCCTAAATAATGCCCTTTCAATTTGAAATAATAAGAATAGAACGTATTTTTGTTATATTCAAAATAAACTATTGTGAAATGTGGTACTTCATATTGAATAACTTAAATGCAAAACGAACACATTGTCTCATAAGTTCATTTTGATCAAAAAAAAAAAAAAAGTTCATTTAAGTACATTTACTGTGCAAAACAACCAGTTATTGATTTATGGTTGTTATAATTTAAAAATAGTGTTATACTTACGTGAATCCTTTATTTAAAACTGAAGTATTGCGAAATATGGTTGTTTTCTGTATAAAATTTACTAGTTATGTAGATTAATTTTCGAGATATGGTACTTTTGTACAAAAGATACGTGCTTTCACTTCGGTTGTCAACGCGCAACTCACAATAAGACGATTTAGATTATATTTCGCGCGTTTAAAATGAAAATTCAAAAGAAACGGTTGTAATATTTTTGTAAGTTAAAATGCAAAATCAATGGGTGTCTTTTTTAAATATAAAAATAAAGAGGATTACGATTGTATTTTTGCAATAAAAACATTTTTTATTTATTTTTATTTGTGGTAGTTTTGAATTGAAGCAACGATATGTTGATCCCTAGACACTTTTGATGTGTGTAGGTACCAACTCTTAGCGTCTTATACTCGTGATAACTTCTAAACGAAATGTCCGAATGGGGTGAAACAAAAAGTATTTTACTTCTACACAAATACCCTTAATAACATAATGCTTTATTTGGATAAGAATTAATATTACGATACACATTTAACGTAGTTTCTTTCTTCAGACGATTTAATATTTTTTTTGAGCACAAAAGCGGTTATTGTGACTAAACCATGATAGTTAGATATATGCTCGCGCGGACTTTTTTGTAGATCTTAATGGGACCTACAAACCCGTAGTACATGATTTTGTTCTATTGTCAATACTTTTTGCAGCGCACGCAAAAATAGGTTTTCGAGTTCACACCTTGGGTTACAAAATAGCAATTTTCTTACGGATCTCAAATTTTTTTGAAAATAAAATATAGCCTATAGCCTTCCTCGATAAATGGACTATCCAACACTGAAAGAATTTTTCAAATCGGACCAGTAGATCCTGAGATTAGCGCGTTCAAACAAACAAACAAACTCTGCAGCTTTATAATATTAGTATAGATTTATTTATGTGTGTCGATAACGTCGTCGTTTATGAACTGATTTTGATGATTCTTTTTTTAATGGAAAGGGGATATCCCAACAGTGGTACCATAATAAGGATACTAAAATCTGATGATGGCATCCAAGAAAAATCGAGGAGAACCTTCGAAATTAGTAGGGGCGACTAGTGCATTTGTTATTTTTTTTATTTTATTTGAAAGCTGGTGCTTTCTGTGTGGTCCCATTTCTTTTTTGGTTTCTTTTTTTTTTGTTAATTTATCTAAATAAGTTATAGTAAAAGTCATAGTTCATTTGTATTTTTGCGCTTGAAGCTTGAATGTATATTTTGGAATTATCCGTCTTCCAACGGGCTCGACATTGTTTTCGCCAATCGAGAGTCTAAAATTCGATTCCTATTGTCACTGCATCGTGTTACTTATGTGTGCAGTGAGAATACATAGGTATCTATTGATTTTCGTATTAACTCATTCTAATACAAACTTGATTATCCCTTTTGGTTCCTTGGTCATAAGTTGGCATAAGATACCTACTCAATACATCTGACTGACCTGTGTGGAAGAAGAAAAAAAGAGGCTTGAAAGTCGTATGGACTCGCTATAATACAAACTTAATTATTCCTTTTGGTTCCTTGGTCATAAGTTATCTATGATCTTATAAAATGATAGTACGCAATAGGTACATCTGACCCGCCTGAAATAAGAAAAAGAAGAGGCTTAAAAGTATCACTTTCGCAGATAGCATTGCTTCTTATTCCAAATGGTTACCCTCTGTTTGTTGATTTAATTTTATGAGTTTACAATATTTTTCTAAGAAGTTGGAAGGTAAAATTGCAAACTGTAAAATCTTTCACTCGAGACGTTCTTGCAGAATGATCAGGTGCGGCGAATGCATTGTATCTAAATCTGATTTGTCCATCGCCCATCTGTCTAAGTATATTATACGAGTATGTTATGGACTATTAGTACTAGCAACCTATAATTAGACATGAACATGCATACTAATCACGCCCACAAAATTATGACAGACTAGCTTTTGCACGCGGCTTCGCTCACGCAGACTTTCATCCCCTGATTTACCCCCTTAGGGGTGGAATTTCCAAAATTCCTTTCTTAGTTCTCACTTACGTTATATAAAGAACTTACATGCAAAATTTCAGGATTCTAGCTTCAGCGGTTTGGGCTGTGCGTTTTTCTCTGGGTATGTCAGTCAGTCAGTCTGACAGTCAGTCAGTCAGTCCGTCACCTTCCTCTTTTATTTAGATAGATAAGTAGGTATGTAGCTGTGATAGGTTTTCATTTAAATTTCACGTTGCCTGGTTAGACTTTCTTAGTTTAGTTGACCAACTAATTTGATTTCATAGGCCGCAGAAACCGTTAATTTCAATTGCTTTAATCATAACAAAAGTTCAAAATCACAAAAAAAGTGAATTGATAGGTACTTGACGCTTGGCCGGTTTTTAATTCCAATGTTCCAACTTTAAACAAATACAAAAGGGAATAGAGTCTAGTCTTATAATGACGGTCATGTGAATAATAAAGATAATCATAGATATATATCTATATCTATGATTACCACTTAGTTCAGTACATTTCAATTACAACAAGATCCACATGCTAGAATTATTTCTTATAACGCCTGATGAAATTATCATTAAATGTTTATGATAATTATCAAATTGCGGGTTTTGTAAAGAGAGGTAAACCTTACTCAATAAAATTATTATTAAAAAAAATACCGCATATATTGTCACTAATATTATCATCTAATTTTTTACGTTCTATGTATCCTTACGACCTGCGATGGTAAGGGCTAGATGTAGCCCCCATCTAATTGGAAAGTTTTGGGTGCTCTGTGTTCTTTCTGTTTGAATAGATTTAGGTTTTGCCTGACCTCATGTATGTATGAATGAAGTAGTTATTCTCTTATTAGGAAAACGAAAACGAATATTATCATCTTATAATATTTAATAGAATATCTCAGATTACTAAAGAAAGATTTCTTGAGTAATCTGAGTAGAATACTATCAAGTACTTGGCAGCACCGTTGACAATTGGGAAAGAGCTGCACATGTTTTTAACTGTCAAAATTGACAGCTTGTTGGCGGGTGCGGGAAAATCTGGCCGGTACTTTTAGGGTTTTGCTTTGTTCGCCGTTATATTAAAAAAAAATAGTAGCCACAATCAACAGTAAAACTTGAGGTCAATCGTTAATATTATAAGGATACGTTTTAATTATAGATCTATTTTTAAGTTGCAATGCCTACTACCAGAAAAAAAGTAATTAAGACAGTGTACAAAGATGAAAACAGCGATGAAGAAGAAGGCGGAGATTTTAGTGATTCTGGTTCAGAAGCGATAATATCTGATGTATCCAGTTCTGAAGATGACATTGCCTCGAAAAGTTCATCTCCTGAAGAGGAGTTTAGTGAAGAAGAAGCGTTTAATAAATCAAAACGAAAATATCCAGGAAAAAAGTCGAAGTCGGCGAGAAATTTCTTTAGAAACACAAGCAAACCGATATCCGTGTGTGATGTGTCGGAAAATCATCCAGTTTTCTCAATCAAAGATCTTACTGAAGCGGACAAGTTATTACCGTCTATCTTAAATTTATCTGAGAGTGGTAAGTTTATTCCTTAAATTGCGTCAGTAACATAATTATTGCGCAATACTAACACTTCTTCATGAACAAGTCGAAACATGTTAGCTCATTGTTATTCTGGAACCAATGTACACAAATACAATACATGATTATTGTACTATTTTGAGAGAGAGGTATTATAGTGGCTAACACTGCAATAGTGATTGTGCCTTTAAATTTATAAATTTATTATTTTCTTATTTATATTTAAGTAGTTGACTTAAAACTGACCCAGAACCTTGTTTGGCTCGGAGGAAAAAGTTTTTTTTTTTTTTTTTTATGTATGGCCCGCCAAAATGACTCTACTCTGCCTGATGGAAAGCATAAGCAGAATCCAAGAGTGGCGGTCACCATACTCAATGCGAATGCAGACAATGCAGTATGGCGACCCCCACCATGGCGGCCTAGTGATGCTGCTGCATCTTTTAGTCTAGTCAACAAATATGGAACTTGTTGACTAGACTATTTGGGCCTCCGGTCTCGCACTCACCAACGAAACACGACAGCACGAACGTGTCATTTTACGTTGATTTTCTGTGCGAGGGTAGTACCGCCCCGGTCGAGCCGGCCCATTCATGCTGAAGTCAGCGTGGCTCTACTACCTATTCTTAAATTTCAAATTTTTTCCTAATACCATTACTCTGATTATGGATTAATTATATTTATTTATATAAAACTAGCTGACCCGGCAAACTTCGTACTGCAATATTTACATATCTGTATCAGTTTTCCACAGGCATTGTACAGTCGCAGACAAAAAAAAAACACTTATCTTCCAATTTTTCTTGTATACAAACCTTGTCCTAACAATGTAGAACACATAAAAAAAGGATTATTTAATTTGGTGCAGCCGATTGGAAGTTATGCAAGTACATAAATTTCGGTGATTCATTTTTATATACAGGGTGTCCCAAAATTCAACGATAAGCAGGCACCTAAAGGTAGACCTGCTAATGAGTACATCAGGAAAAAAAAAATATACCTAGTATTTTTTTTAGTTACAAGAAAAATTTAGAATTTCTTTGAAAATTTATACCTTTGAAAATTTATACCTTTCTTGACATTTTGATCTACCACGATGACAATTTCTCAAATATGCTTAAGATTTTTTTTTTATCTTGTACCTAAATAGTGCCACTATTCACCACAACTCTTAAAAACACCAAATTGCCCGCAGTTTTTACACAAAAAACGTTACACAAAAATTGTCATCGTGGTCGTTCAAAATATCATGAAGGGTGTAAATTTTCAAAGAAATTCCAAATTTTTCTTGTAACTAAAAAAAAAAACTAGGTATATTTTTTATATTTTTTTTCCTTATGTACTCATGAGCAGGTCTACCTTTTGGCGCCCGCTTATCGTTGAATTTTGGGACACATGGTATATAATGTATGCTCCCGAGGTGGTCCCATTGCCACCATATCAGGATTTGATGATGGGATCCCAGGGAAATCGAGAGGAACCCGCATTTTTTATAGGCAAATACTATGTTTTTCGTATATTTTCTGAAGTTACACCGGTATTTGCTTCTGGTAGTCATCATTTTATGATGATGAGCTGATGATGTAAGGCACAACTCCTTAACGGTTAGGAGTTGGAGGATAAATCTTTAAATATCATGTGTATTTATGTAAGCTTTAGTCGTATTCTTTCAAATTATTTAGGTAAGTCGATGATGAAAGGTACATCTCCTCAACGGTTAGGAGTTGAAGGATTTCATACATATTTAAAGACCTTCAGTCGTATACTTTCAAGTTATTTAGGTGAGCTGATGATAAGAAGGTTAAACTCTTCAACAGTAGGGGATTATAGGCTGATTTTAATATTACACGTACGTATAGACCTTAATTTATATTCTTGATGATGAAATTTGATGAAATAGTTCAACTTACTACTTACCACTGACGAAATATAACTATAGACTTACACCGCCCGAACTTCGAGTTGTACGCGGATGTATAATAAGCTTAATGTTCACTAGATGTCACTAAGTGTATCAATTGTAAATTTCAAAGATATTTTCTGAGCTTCTACTCCGATACGAATCCGAGAGTAAACTGTCAAGTTTATTTGTTTTTGTATCAGTGCAAAATGTCCCACTAGATGTCGTTTTCCACATAATTACATTAGTAATTTATGTGATATTTTATTAAATCGTCCAAGAGCCATCTACGAGTATACACAAATAAATAAAATTGAAATGTCTGTTTATAATTTCAAATAAACAGCTTCTTAATAAATACTTCTCAGTAAATACGGTACATGAATATATTTTTTTATTAATTTTTGTATGAAACTTTTTAAATTTTCACATAAAACTCTGTATGTAGGTCTAGCTACTTAATTGTGTTATAATAATCAAAATTTGTTGAAAAATATCCATATATTATATATGTACAGGTAGTAGAGCCACGCTGATTTCAGCACGACCGGGCCGGCTCGACCGGGGTGGTACTACCCTCGCACAGAAAATCAACGTAAAATGACAGCGTTCGTGCTGTCGTGTTTCGTTGGTGAGTGCGAGACCGGACGCCCAAATAGTCTAGTCAACAGTTCCATACTTGTTGACTAGACTAAAAGATGCAGAAGCATCACTAGGCCGCCATTGTGTAGGTCGCCATACTGCATTGTTTGCATTCGCAATGAGTATGGTGACCACCACTCTTGGATTCTGCTTATGCTTTCCATCAGGCAGAGTAGAGTCATTTTGGCGGGCCATACATAAAAAAAAAAAAAAAATGTTATATTATTCAGTGATGAAAGCTCAGTAGGCTGAAGCCTAGGGCGGCTTCTTTTAAGGGGCGGCAAATTAAACGATTTAAACAAACTACATTACTGTAATAGAAAAGGAGAAAAATTTTAACAAAATAAAAACCGACTTCAAGGTTCGACTCGATTTCTCTTGGATGCCATCATCAGATCTTAGTGTCCTTATCATGGTACCACCGTTGGGATATCTCATTTCCATTAAAAAAGAATAATCAAAATCGGTTCATAAACGACGAAGTTATCCCCGAACACACATAAAAAATATATATATATATATACCGTCGAATTGAGAAACCTCCTCCTTTTTTTGAAGTCGGTTAAAAATAAGTCTTGGCAGTTTAACAAGAAGAAATAATGTATTAATAGTACTGTTTGAGAAATTCTATATGCTTGTTAAAATACATCTTTGTAAATATCTGTTTATAAGACATCTCAATAGCAGTTAAATATTACAATTTAAATTAGTAATTTTAACTAAACATTTTCTTAATTACCACTGAAGGTGGCATGAGTTGCTAGAATGCACTGCTGCGACCGTTTCAGCGGCTGGCGGCAAATTAGGTTCAAGTAGAAATTTTCATCCTTGGTCCTTTCCGCCACCTCTTTCTGTGCAATGTCATCTTCGCAGAAGATAAAACTCTGTTGCTATCTACTATGGAGCATAACATGGTTGGCAGCGAGAGATATTCTCCCATAACTGCATTCTATATCCAACGCTGTGTAGAGACGTGGCTTCAATACGCATCTGCTATCGTATTTACAATGGGGAGTACTCCAAGCAATTGATTGAATTGACCCCTGCCTCCTTTTTCCGCCATCATCCTACGCGACTGCAGTTTCATCCTCATCATTTAGGTGTCAACTGTGCGCTTTTCGAGAAAATTTCTGCCCTAAACAACAAAACTGTGGAATTAACTGTCGACTGTGGTATTCCCGGACCAATACGACCTTCAATCAATCTTCAAGAAAAGAGCATACTTAAAAGCTTTTTGACACCTCTGGTATTGTGGGTATCCATGGGCAGCGGTAAATAATAAATAAATAAGTTGCCGTTGATGAGTGCGTTGTTTCTCATTGTTTACTGCGTGTTTTGATGATAATGATGGTTTTGGAGAAAATTATTTGTTTTCTCCAACGGCTAACTGGATAAAATCACCATCTTCATCCTCACAGTTTTTTGTTATGGGGACTCTTTAAGGAATTAACTAAATTACTCCTAAATATGGTACTTAGCAATTTTGCTGTTGGATTTTTGTTTCAGCCACCCTTTTGCCGAAATTGCGCAAACAAATTTTCTATTACATCCTGATTCAATGTTTGTGTAATTTTTAAAGAATTTTTGCCCTTCTTTATCGCATTTAATGCATGTGTTACTTTTTTAAACAATGCGTGTTTCTATAGCATCCTATTTTTTTAAATTACTGTTCAATGTGCCGATCTGTCAATTTTGTAAGTGATAGACTCAAGTTTTAAGTTTTGTCTATTTCGTATGGTTTGGTAACATCTTGAAACGAAATTTGCTCATTGCCGTTAAGAAAGTTATTGTTTAAAAAATGATTTTGAATACTTTTAATTAAATGTGGCACATCATAAAACGCAAATAATTTTACAAAACGTTACAAAAGAAAAAGGGAAAGTTACTACCTGATTTCGTGCATGTATTTTGGTTTTTCGTAGCCCGACCGCAAAACACAGCGTTTAGCAGAAGCCCACTTATTATTAAATAGTTTATTTATAGTAGCTTTTAAAAGAGTTGTAATTCTGTTGTAAGTAATGTTTCTGTTATTCTTTTTTTAAATAGATTAGGGCAAAAGAATCGGATTTTGCTAGACACTTTCGTAGTTTCGGATTGTGGTTGGAGCGGCAAGTACTACACCTTGCCGCCTTAGAAAAAAATACACTTTAGATTTGTAAAATAATGACAAGCTGAATTTATTTTCGTCTTCTGTCCAATTCTTAACCTTTATTTTCGTAGCTGCATCAATGCCAATTCTCTAGAAACCTCTTCTAAACTCTTTAGATTTTAAAATGCTGTCATCAGATTTTGGTTTTTGTCGTAATTTAAATAATAGGATAAAAAAATTGTTAGAAAACTGTTTAAAGTGTATGTGTATGAAATAATATTTATTTGTTAATCTCCTGACTGATTTAATGTGATTTTCATATTACCTGTTGTACAAATTAAAATATGTATAATAAAAACTTGAGAGGTGTCAAGGAACAACCGGATAGAACGAAGTTTATATATATATTATATTTGTTATGCTACTACTAATAAAAATGCGCATAAAATACTCAAATTATTTTAGAAATAATCAAGCTTTACAAAATATACTATAAAACAATATATTTTCTGTAAATAAATGCAAAAACCCAACATCACGTGGTATTCCCAGGCGGTCACCTATCCAAGTACTAACCACACCCGATGTTGCTTAACTTCGATGGTCGGACGAGAACCGGTGTATTCAACATGGTATGGACGTTGGCAATCAGTTTGTTATATTTAACGTTGAGTATTCAGCACTATGACGTCAATTCAATGATAAAAGTGTCGTTACAACTTTTGGCACGAAAAGTGTCGTTACATTTTTTTCCGTCTTTGCCCCCTTTCGCAACGCGCGATAAGGAACTTCGTTCCAAAATAAAGATTATACTTTGCAGTTCAATCATTTATTTTATATTAAAATGACATATAATTTTTTTTTTTTTTTTTTTTTTTTTTATTTATCTGCAATCAGTTCCACTATTAACAGATTTGTTGGTAATGATTATGGCATTGTGGGCGAGCCCTCCACAGAGGACTTCTTCCCTTTAGGTCCAACAGCATCATTCTAGCTGGAGAATGTCCCTTCTTTTCAATCTTTTATTGTAGCTTCGGCCGATCAACTTTGCTGCCAATTCATTTGGATGGTTTTCCAGGCGATTTATATAATTTTGAGTTGAACGTCGTATTTCCTCTTTCACCGTGTTCATTTCTAGATATTGATGAATTTCTGTGTTTGTGACATACCAGGGTACGTTAGCTATATTGCGCAAGATAATGTTCTGGAATCTTTGCAGCATGGATACATTGGAGTCACATGCGCTTCCCCAGAGCTGAATACAGTACATCCATACTGGCTTCAGTATTGATTTGTATATCAAGAGCTTATTATCTATAGTTAGTTTAGTGTTTCGTCCGACTAGCCAGTACAGATCTTTGCATTTCAATTTCAGCTCCTCTCTTTTTGCCCTGATATGTTGCTTCCATGTTAGGCGCCGATCCAGGTGTACTCCCAGATACTTGACACAATCACTGTGAGGAAGAGTGGTGTTTTCCAGTTGTACCGGTGGGCAGTTTCCCTTTCTTAGTGTAAAGGTTGCATGGATTGACTTTGAAGCACTGGCTTTAATTCGCCATCTTTGGAGCCATTTTGTTATTTGGTCGAGTCCATGTTGGAGGGTGTCTGAGGCTTTGACAGGGTCTTTGTCACTAGCCAAGATTGCAGTGTCATCGGCATATGTGGCAATAGTAACGCCTGGTACTATAGGTAGATCTGCAGTGTATAGTGTGTACAGCACAGGCCCCAGAACGGACCCTTGTGGTACACCTGCCTTGATTTCACAAAGGCTTGATATTTCATCTGCCTCCTTTACTTGGAATAGCCTATTTGTTAGATAGGATTTTAGCAGAGGGAAGTAGCAATGTGGAAGATATACTCTAATCTTATAAAGAAGTCCCTCATGCCACACACGATCAAAGGCCTGTTGGATGTCTAGAAAAGCGGACGAGCAGTACTCCTTATCTTCTAGCGATTTCCGAATCCTGTCACATACTCTGTGCGCTTGCTCAGTGGTTGAGTGTTGTAGTCTAAACCCAAACTGGTGGTCAGGTATTGTATTATTTTCTGTGAGTATGGGCGAGATCCTTCTGAGTAGGACCTTTTCGAAGAGCTTTGATAATGTTGGAAGTAGGCTAATTGGCCTGTAAGAGGTAACTTCGTTTGCGGGTTTGCCCAACTTATGTGTCATAATTATCTGCGATATTTTCCATAGATCGGGGTAGTGATGAGTTCTCATTATTCCATTAAATAGGGCAGTAAGAAACACAACGGCCTTCTTAGGGAGTTCTTTCAATACCTCTTTAGTGATTAAGTCAAAGCCAGGGGCCTTTTTGTCTTTTAGACTTCTAATGAGTCTCCAGACTTCTCTCACTGTTGCTGGCTTTGGTGGAGGAGATAATTGGTACGCTTGGTCCAATGTTGAATTTATTCTATCTTCATACTCATGGTTTTTGGATTCATTTGGAGTAAAAACTTTTGTGAGATGTTGAGCAAAGGTGTTGGCTTTTTCTTGTGCAGTCCTAGCCCAGCTGTTGTCATTTTTCCTGATGGGTACTTTGGCCTCTAGAGGTCTGTCATAGCCTTTTGTGAGTTTCCATAGGGAATATCCTGTGGATGCGGTTGCTGTAAGGGATTCTAATTTCGTCTGTAGCGTTGTATCTCGCCATTGGTGTAACATTTCCCTTAGTTCCGTTGCAGCTTCATCAAACTTCACTTTGTCTTCCCCGAGTCTACTTTGGTGCCACACCCGTCGAAGTCTTCGTTTCGCAAGTACTTTTTGTTTTATGAATTGGGGTTGGTTTTCAGAATTGCGGAGGATTTTAGTGGCAGGTGTATTTTTCCAACAGGCTTCTTGTATAAGTAAAGTTATGTATTTCGTTGCACTGTCAACATCTTCTGGGGTTTTAAGTATATATAGTAATTTATAATGACCTAAAATGTATTGATTATGCTATATCAGACAGGAAATAAAATCGCTCAACATTATTTAGGGGGCTTCCATTAATTACGTAAGGTGTTTTAGGGGGGGGGGGGATTGAGCTAAATCTTTTCAAATCTCACTTAGGGGGGGTCTTGGCAAATATCACGTAATTATTGTGTAAAATTGCGTGAAAATTTATTTCCAAAAAAATATGGCCAAATCTGGCACGATAGTGTTTGTCGTATTCGTCCGAACTCCGCGGAGCAGCGACGTAGCATTCGATTTTGCTTTGCTAGTCTTCAATAGAAGTAATAGAACAAGTTCAATAATCCAACACGTTTACAGCCAAAACATAAATTTGAAGAATCTCGCGTGAGATTTGGGGACGGTGGAGGGAGTTGAGGAAAATCTTACGATATCTCACCAAGGCGGGAGGGGAGGTCAAAAAATTCTCAAAAATGCCTCACGTAATTAATAGACGCCCCTTTACGATGTTTCGTTGAAATAATTTGTTTGTTTACTTACTCTACGTAAGACAACTAACCATTTGACATATCAAAGTCCGACGTAATTGTAGCCACTTGGTGGCGCTATCATCGCGCATCCAGCATATAATATTCTATATGTCATATCAATAACTTATAAATGTGACATCTAGCGTAGTAAATAGGTCATTATATTCAAGTTTATTTAAATCGATTGCAACGACATCTCCTAAAAATAGGTGATAACTTATAGTTACGCAATTGAAAAATATTTTTTTTAAACAAGCATTAGAAAGAAAGATTTATATTCGAAAAATAATAAAATAATTACTACAATTGAAGCATATCAATAAAATAGTGATAGAGTTTGTTAAACTATTTCTAGTACCTTATTTTTGCGCGCCATCTAGATTTAGGTGAATTTTTCTAGCTTATATCGGTGTACAGTTTGGGCCAGGGGAGGGTCGGTCTATTTAGTATATTGTGTCATTGTACTTACCTACGATTGTTTGCACTAAAAACTGAAAAATAAAAACTTTTTATAAAAAAAAGAACCGACTTCCAAAAAACATCCAACGAAAACTCTCTGCCAAAAAAAAACACTATTGCCTATACCTAATTCTTTATTCATTTAAATAGCAGTACTATAATGTGTGCTAGGTTAGCTAGGTACCTAAAATCTGTTTGAAGTCTATTAGGTAATTACAAAATATTTTTGTACTTAGATAGCAGTGATGAAGAATCTCCACAAACATTGAATAGAAGTAGTTTTACATCTTTCCAACACACAGATCAAGATAATGAGAGTGATAATGAAGTTAATAAGGAATATAGAAATGTAAGTATTACAATATAAATTTGACCTTCAAATTAACTTTGAGCAGAAAAGATCAAGTTGGTAAAAAGTGATGACCACATTATTAGACACATCATATTTTAATGTACTAAAAGCAATATGCTGACTCACTGTGTCTTCTATGAATATATCTAGTAACTTTAAACTTCACTAATGACTGCACTCTATCTTATTTTATAGACTGCCCCTGCTATTTTTGCAGCTTATATTTTTGTTTTTTTTTTATTAAATTTCAACATCAACTTTACTGGCTTGCGCAAGAAGGCTAGCAGGAGATGGATGCAAGAAAGACGAGGACCGATCCAAGTGGGGTGCAATTGGTGGAGCCTATGTCCAGCAGTGGACTGATAGGCTGGTGATGATGAAGATCAAAAGTAAAAATGGAAAAAATAATCCAGTGACAATGTAAACCTTATGTACTTACGGCAGTCTAATCCCAAATTGGGCAGAGCCTATTCTATTACATATAACCAGGCCACTGAAAATAAACACTTCATTTCTAACTTTACAAACTCAAGTTTTAAAATATAGTCCACAATGTAAAACAAGGTCAGTCAATATAAAATAACACAACTCGGGAAGATTTTTGACTGTGAGGAGGTTGTGGTGGTTAAAGCGGTTACCTCAATGCTTGCCACTCCGCTGAGAGTTGTGGGTTCAAACCCTACATGGGAGAACACATGTTTTTCTGATTCTGATTCTGTCTGATTCATATGTCTTTTTGCCACACGACCCAGGAATATTCCAAGTCCGGGGGTCGTTTTCGCAGAAGTGACTGGAAAGATTGATAATATATATCATTATTAAACTACCGCCTTAACTTATACTAACTTAGCTATGTAGGTTTTAGTAAAAAAGAGATTACAAAAATATATCTTATTAAATTATTATTTTTTAACTTTTTCAGGTATGGTCAAACAATGATAAAGTACAAGATGATAGTGAAGAAATTGCTAAAAAGACATTCATGGAGCTTGAACAACACAAGTCCAAAATTGAGGAAACGAAAGCGACTCTACAAAATTACACATTAAAAGCAGTAGACCATGAATCCGATGTAAGAGATCTGTTAGCTTTAGGAGAAGATGTTTTAGACACACCTGAAGTTAAAACAGTTAGTAAAAAGTCGAAGATTAAAAAGCGCAAAGATGATAGTGACTCTGATATGGAAGATTGGGAAGAAGTTAATGGTATTTCTTTTATTTACATCATTATGAGTTATTAGGTAAAAATTTCGGAAATTGTGCAGGTAAATATAATTAAATATTATTTTTCAATTTTTAGATACAAAATCGGTCCCTAAACAAGGCATACAGCTTGTTGTTGAATTTCCTGACGCTGTTCGTAAAAAACAACCCAAAAAGATAGATGTTGAAATGATGATGAAGAGGAAAATTAATAGAGTCAAAAAAGAATATCAAGTCTACATGCATAAAGTACATGTCCTTAGTTGGATTGGTCATGGGAACTATATAAGTAATGTTCTAAATGATCGCGTACTAATGGCAGCGGCGCTGTCTTTGTTACCCTCGAAAGAACGTCGTCCAAAAAATAAAGTTGATATCAATTATATAGAAGAAATCATAACATGTTATAAAGATCATGTAACACTAAAACATGATAAAAATGAAGACAAATTTAAACCAAAATCACCACCACTCAAACAAATATTGTTACATCTAATTAAAGCAAAAGTTTTGACTTCAAAGAAATATTTAGTTTTTATATTTGTTATCATATTACGTGCACTTGGTCTACAATGTCGTGTAATGTTTAACTTCGTAACACTGCCCTTAAGACCTCTTGCTACTGAATTGTGTTCACTTTCAACAAAACAAAAAGATAAAAAAACAAGTAACAAGCAACATTCAACACAAGAAGAAACAAATTTATCCGAAACAAAGATTTTTGTGTCACCTGAAAAAGAGAACAAAACGAAATCGAACATTAGAAAGGCAAGAACCAGAAAAATGATTCCTCAAATTGATGGAAATTGTGATTTTTCTTCTGACTATGAAGATTCTGACTGTGACTATGAAAACATAATACAAGTTGATGGAGGCGATAATGGTCCAACAACAAGAAGAACAAGGTCTAAAAAAAGAAACATAACTGACGTTGTTGACAATATTAAAAATGAAAACCTGTCACCTCCAAAAAAATCAAGAAAAAATCCTACACGTATTTCCCTGCAACAGAAAGTTACATGTGATGAAAATAAAAATACGGAGGGAAATACGAAGGCTAAAAGGGGTAAAAATGCAGTTGAGACAGATAAAACATACAAAAATAGTAATAATATAAGAAATAAAAGTACTAACTTAAAAGAACTTACAAATATAACGTCAGCAGATCTTACAGAAGAAAACCTACCGTCTACGAAGCTATCCCGAATAAGTACGAGAAACACTACTCAACAAACAGTCCCTAAGAATAATGAAAAACAAGTTGCAGCTGTAAATAAAAGAAGCCAAAGAAATCTGAAGACATTAGACGCGATGGTTAAATTGAATCCACTTTCTAATGACTTTGCAGATAATAGTTACGAAGTTATCGAGGAGAATGTATCATCTCTTAAAGTGACTAGGAAAAGTCCAAGGCAGAACACCCCAGTACGTGTTGTCGGGAGCGATAAAGACGATGTTGTGCCTAGTAAGAGAAGTCAACGACGTGGCAAACGTGTAGATCCAGAAGTAACCCTCGGTACAGGCGATGATTCTCAGCGTAGCAATCGTAAAGAAGCAGATGTAATGACTTCAGAAAAATCCAAAGAAGATCTATCACCATATATTATACGTAAAAATAGTCAAGGACGTTCTGCCTTAAAACCACATACCAAGGATGATGACAATAAAAATATACTCCAAAATCGTATCGGAAAAGTAATCACTGAGGGAAAAAATGATTCCTCTGATGACGATTTCAAGTCTCCCCCTAGAAAATTGACTCGCAGTCAGAAA
This sequence comes from Diaphora mendica, assembly GCA_949125395.1. Classification (NCBI taxonomy): domain Eukaryota; kingdom Metazoa; phylum Arthropoda; class Insecta; order Lepidoptera; family Erebidae; genus Diaphora; species Diaphora mendica. The sequence continues at coordinate 31,899,124 of OX421310.1, read as the reverse complement.
TCTAAACTACCAACCAATGAGCAAGATAAAAATGAAACAAAAATGAAAAAAAAGGCAACAAGTGTTGATAGGAAAACTATGAACCAAAAGAAAAACATAGCAGCTTCTACTAGCCCTAAAAACTTAAAAATTCCGAGTGTCGTTTTAACAAGAGAAAATAGTAAACATAACATGAGAAATAATGAAGAAAAAGCAAATCCTAGTGAAATTCGAGGTCGTATGACTAGAAAACGATTGCAAACTGCAAATTCTACTGGTACTAAAGTCATGAATAGTGTAAAAGAAAATGTAAATAAAAGCAAAGGTGTTACAAAGAAAAGAGCTTCTGGTGTGACAAAGAATAATATTAGAGATGAAGATGAAACATCGCAAAACACTTCTAAAATATCAGTGAAAGAAGAATTAATGGAAGACAAACAGACCGTTCGAGCTAAAAAATCCACAAGGAATAATAAACCTGAAAAAACAGAAAGCCCTAAAAGTAAAGAAAATAATACAAAAGCACCAATAAGAAAGAATTCTCTGAAAGGTATGATGTCTAAATGGGCATTAGTTAATTTTCATCATCAATTTAAAATTATAAAATTTTCATTTATCGCAATATAATATTTTGTCAGATGTATTATGCCAGATAATGTTTTTGGGACAATGGGGAAGTACTGCGGGTGGCGGTGCAAACTGCCAGCGTGTGCTGGGCCGAGTCGTCACTGCGATTGCAGTGAGGACTCGGCCTCGGCTGGAGAGCCTCCACGGCGGCAATGTCAGCGCGTAGATTATCCAGCCGGGACGACCAGTAAGCCATGGTTGCTCGACGAGCGGCTTCATTCCACTCGTGTATCTCTTAAGGTGGAGGGCGAAGCCGTTCTCCGCCCGAAGTCGTCGTCCGCCGATAAACTTCGGCAAGCACTTCCGCCTCCAAACCTTTTTTTTATGGAATTGAAGGGGCAAACGAGCATACGTATCGCCTGATGGTAAGCGATTACCGCCCACGGACACCCGCAACACCAGAGGCGTCACAAGTTCGTTGGCGGCCTTTGGGGGATCTCACGGGGGAGTTCCGGCCTAGGCGCACACCGCCTAGTTCGGTACAGCGCGATAACCGCGTATGGCTCAGACCATGAATATCCTCTGGAGTCACCAGAGGCGCGCCTTTTTCTGGGTGGTCAGCGGTGCACCATACAACGCCAGACCCCTGTGGAACACCGCACGACATGAGTCACCATCTCGGTCCTCGTACATGACGGTACGCTCCTCTAAATAGTCTGCCACTAGCCGCCTCAGGTACTCTGGTACGCCGTGGTAGTGGAGTGCTTCCCTGATGCAGCAAAATGGCAACGTTCTAAAACTAGCTTCGCCCCGCGGCGTTACGACAATAACCGCGGGGTGTAGCTAGTTACGTAATATTTTAGCCCACCCTGAGCCCATGGCAGGCTACGCCATTTACGAATTTATAATATTAGTATAATTATACTTATCATAAATTATCACCTAACCAAATATCAAATTACAAATGCCATAACAATAAAAAAAAATTAGAAAAAACTATTAACTCTGAAGGTTTTTGATTATGCTGTAGAGTTTTAAAGCCTGGCGATCGCCTTTTGTTTTGTAATATGGAATAGACAAGGGCAATACTTTTTATACGGGCCAAGATTTTTTGTGTTGAGATTTTTTAACCAAAACATGCTAGTTATTTTTACAGGAAAAGTGAAGCAGGAGTCGGATGAAGATGCTGAATACTCGCCAATTGATGATCCTAAACACCACACAGACAGTGACGACAGTTTCCAACCGCCAAAAATTAGCCCTAAAACATCAAGGGCAAGTCATGGAAAGAAGCGAACATTATCATCATCTACTAAGAAAGAAAATGGCAAGAAAAATCAAATTGATATTTGGTGTGAAGTATTTGTTGAAGAATCACAAGAGTGGATTTCTATTGATATTATTACTGGAAAAGTAACATCTACTAAAGAAATTTACGTGAGTATATATGTACTATACTACCATTTTAAAGTTGCATGGAGAACCGACGTTTTTGTTGTTCTGTTTCTATGTGTGTGGAGGAGCCATACTTCAGTACATTATAAGCCAGACCAGAGTAACACACAACCTCATAGAGAATCGTCAATCGGTGGTGTAACGCAGGTCTTTCCTTGTTTTTCTGCTAATGAGAAACTGTCAGATTATCACATCCAAATTACAGGCGGAGGGGGCAAGACATTTTAATTTCTCTAAAATTGAAGACATTCAAGAAATGAAATGATTTATTCTGCAATTAGGTTACATAAACACTTTTGCAAGTGAAACTTTTTTTGAGCAGATGAGTTCGGCCTTTCCTAACTGGACTAGCCCTGAGAAGAAAGAACCAAACAAACTCAGGGATCACCGTCTCTTTTAAAGTCCAGACAATATTCTCAAATGCAAAATTGAGGAAATGCATTATTTCAATAAAAAAAGCGATAATTACAATTTGACTCACAATTACAATAATCAATAAAGATAATAATTTAAAAAATGTCAACAATAGCAATAATTTAAGACGAATTTGTTCCAAACTACAAGTTATTGTCACATCAAAATTTTAATCATTCAAACAAACAGCATGTGCAGAATGGGCAGCTCAATCGCAAGCGGTTTTATCATCAAGATATTCTGCTATGTTATAATAGCCCTTTGAGGATAACTTAGTAATGGTACATATTCTTAAATTTCCTTAGTGGCAAATTCATAATACCTATCAATAGGGAGTTTATTGTAAAAGCGTATACATTGTCCCATAAACGAGTTGCCTACTCTGTGGAGACGAATGACTTGAACACTAAGATTATGTTTGTTTCTGGTATTAACCGATTGAACATCACTGATTTGCGTATGTAACCTATCCTCATGTGACCCGTCTTCTTGTTTCCAAAACAACTTAGTATTATTTCTCATGAATTTAATACATTGTTAAATAATTTATGAGTCTATGACAACTTTAAAATTTTTAATGAAAACAACAGATATTTAAAAACTTGCTACTAACTACTGCAGGCTAATGCAACACAACCGGTAAGCTACATGGTCGGTTGGGATAACAATAATAATCTAAAGGATTTGACTCGCAAATACGTGCCACACTTTAACACGGAAACTCGCAAACTGCGTGTCGATGTGTTATGGTGGAATAAGGCGGTTCAACCTTATCTTGGACCTAAGACGAAACGGGATAAAGAAGAAGATGAATATCTGGATAAAATGCAGCTAGAAGCGCCTTTACCCACTACTATTGGCGAGTAAGTATTAATACCAATTAAACTAGTTAAATTGCCATTCAAAACCATATAAAAAACTAATATTTATTTTGAAATTATTTATAAGTTCTAGCATTAAATAAACTGTTTCTTATTAAAACTTAGTGATCAAAACATTCGGTTGCCTTGAGTAGCTCTAGTTCTTTACCTGTGAGTAATGTTCTTGTATTGAATGCATAATTAATCCTCAGATACAAGAATCATCCCTTGTACGTTTTGAAAAGACATCTGCTAAAGTACGAAGCATTGTACCCTCCTGAAACAACTGTTTTGGGTTTCGTCCGAGGCGAGGCAGTGTATGCCCGGGAATGCGTATATACGTGTCACGACAGAAATACATGGTACAAGAAGCATGCCAAGGTCGTCAAACTTGGAGAAAATGCTTATAAAATAGTTAAAGCTAGACCCAGATGGGATAAGGTAAGCAGATATTTGAATGTTAACCTTAATTTTACAATTTCTTTTGTGTTATTCTCTATTAAATTGAAACCAATAGAAATAGCATATATTGTTACACACATTCTTTATTTGAAGAATAGAAAAATAACTTACAGCAAAAACTTATGATATATGTACAAAAGTTTGGCCATCCGTCTATGTATTAATATATTTTGTTTGTTATGCTTTCCAATGGACAGGAATACGTAAAATTAACTAAACCTACTACAGACAAAGGTTAGTAACAGCAGCTATTAAAAATTGAAATGATGAGACTGACTATTGTTATTGAATATAATTTTTGGTAAAATATTGTTTCTGAATACCATACAGGTTAAAGTGTTTTACGTATTTTATTATAGATTAACAAAAAAATTATAACTGATGATCCACCTGTGGATGTATTTGGGCCATGGCAAGTGGAAGATTTCGATCCACCAGTGGCTGAAAATGGCATAGTACCCAGAAATGAATATGGAAATGTTGAACTGTTCAAAATGTGCATGCTGCCTAAGGGAACTGTGCATCTTAAATGTAAGTTTATTAGACTTACAAAGGAATGCATTACCATTTGTTTTTTTTTCTTATTTGTGTGTCATAATTATATTAAAATGGCGACCCATCCCGGCTCCGCACAAGTTCATTGTCACATTAATATCACATTGCAAAACTTTGAAATTCTCGAATTTTATCTTATTGTTATATGCATGTATTACACATATAAACATTCCTCTTGAATAATAATAAATAAATAAATAAATATTTCGGACATTTTAACACACAACGCCATCTAGTCCCAAGCTAAGCAGAGCTTGTGTTATGGGTACTAGACAACTGATATAAATACATATATTACTTTTTTTTTTGTAAATACATACATATTATACATAGAAAACACCCAAACTCCGAAACAAATATTTGCAGATCATACAAACATTTGGTCCGACCCGGGAATCGAACCCGAGACCTCGTGCACAGCAGTCGCATACGCTACCACTGCGCCACAGAGACAGTCTTGATGAATCTTTATACTGATAAAAACCACATTAAAGTACAGGATCGATCAGTGACTTCATTTCATACGATGTAAAGATACTATTATAGTAAAGTAACGGTGTTAAAGATACTACTCAATTCTGAATTTGTTTTCATGATATAGAAAGGTAAACGAACAGACGGGTCACCTGATGGTAAGTGACGACCGTCGCCGATAGTGACCTGCAACTCAAAAGTCAAGTGCTTTGCCGCCTTTAGATACCCTATCCCCCTCCCTCCTAGAATCGGGAGTTGAGGCTATGGTAACTTCTCTCACTCGATGCAAACCAACGAAATTATTAACACCGGTTTACTGCCAAGCTATGGAATGACTCCGATCAAGCCATAATAATTTTGCCGAAGCTTAGCTCTGCCACGTCCCATCAACTGGACAACAGCCTGTCCCAAAAAAAAAAAGTTTTACTATTAGAGTAATCATAGAATTTATTTTTCAGTACCTAATCTCCATAGGGTTGCAAAAAAACTAAACATAGACTGCGCTGTAGCAATAACTGGATTTGAAGTGAGAGATGGTTGGGTTCGACCAGTGTATGACGGGTTCGTCGTGTGCAAGGAATTCGAAGATATCATTACAGAGGCCTGGGCTGACGTTAGTATAATATCCTATAAGTTTTTATTCGACTCCTTTGCGTTTTTATTCCACTAAGGGCCGGTTTTTCAATCCGCAGTTAAACGGTCTAATAACTAACAAGGGAATAAATGTATCCAGCTCTTTAACAAGCGAATAAACTTTTTGTGTTTTTCAATCGGGAGTAAACAGTCAGATAGTTACTTGATGGTCCTTCATAGCTATGTTCACTGTAATCATGCGCAAGTGAGATGCAGCTATACAGGTAGTCACACGTTAGATAAGGACCAGAAACTTTTAGACAACATTCAAGTTGACTGTTCTTTTTCTATTTCTTTTTGTCTTTTAGTAATAATAATAATTTAGTAAAAAGTCGTTCATGATATTCCTGTAGTAGAGTCCATAACAATTATTAAAATCAAAATTTATAAAAATGAAATGCCGGGTTTGCGGGTGGTGCATAATAATTTTTTAAACGGGTGTTTCTACGTTTAATAAATATGTGTTAAGTAAAAAGTATATTTGTATTTATGTCAGTTCTCTGTACTTATTGGTGACGAGCAGATTCCCTAGCGGCAAGTCGCAGAACTAACGTATGACAGATAAAAATACGTATACACGTTAACATTCCACTTTTAGAATACTGTTTACCCTCACGAAGTGGTCCTAAAGTATTTTTTTTACTACTCCGTAGACGTCTATCAATGAAATCATTGTAGAAAGAATTTAAATGGTGACGAGCAGATTCCCTAGCGGCAAGTCGCAGAACTAACGTATGACAGATAAAAATACGTATACACGATAACATTCCACTTTTAAAATACGTATTTTTTACTTCTCCGTAGACGTCTATCAATGAAACAATAACAATGCACTCGCTCTGTACATTAAACTGCCAGGTAGAATAGAAGTGTCTGTCATACGTTAGTTCCGCAAACGGCCACTAGGGAAATCTTCTCGTTACCAATAGTACAAGCTCTGTTTTGTTTCGAACTAGATAGCAGTGTGTGAAATAAAAATTCTTCATCTTCTCTATAGTATCTATAACCTATATTTCTCTAATAACCCTTTTTACCTCAGAACAAAAAGTCAATCGAGTCAAAAACATCCATAATCTATCAAATATTCAATAACGACAACGTACTTAAACTTTACCACAAATAGGTACAAGAGAAATACACAACGTCTAATCACTATTCTACAGAATAAAACACTAACTGAGGTTTGAAAGCACAGATAAAGTTATCAGTCAGATTACAGCTTTATTCGTCTGTTAACTGATGTCTGACTATTGAAAGACCCAAACTTACGCTAACTGAGGAATAAATGCTATTTGACTGTTTATCTGACTATTGAAAAACCGGCCCTAAAAGTGTAACCGCTTAGAACAGCAAGACCGCTCTTAAACAGAGGGCCTAGTGTGAATTCATTTCATATGTCAATAGTCACAGGCACATCACTAAAATCTCCAATCGCCTCACAGACACTAGAGAGTGAGTTAATGTATACATATTGTTACACTAAAGAGCTTGTCCTTGCATCCAAATATCTAAATAATATTCAAATATCCTTTACATCTCTCATGTTCGGTAAGTAGGTTCTTATTACCTCTAAATGGGGCTTGTAGGTGACTAATTAGCTCTCTAGGGTAATAATGTAGCTAGAAAAGCCCTAGGGCGGTAAGTAATAAAAAAAAAAAATCTTCTTTCTTTCAAAAAGTTTGCGTACATCTAACCATCATAATAGCAATAGACATCATGCATTCATCCCAATGACCAAAGAGGCCGCTTTGCTTTTCAGCCTTGTCTTTGTCTGATTATAATAGTCATCAATTTTAAATATCGAAGGGCGAAACTCAACTTCGTTCTTGAAAAAAAAAGTTCTTTACTTGATTCTTTTTAATGAAAAAAGGCGGGAATAGAAAACTTTTACTATAAATATTGTTTGTTTTAGGATTTTATTATAATTACGTTCTAATTACCTCGCAATCGAGATGTAAAGCAGAATAGTTAGCTCGGGTGTAAGCACCAATTGCACCCTCGAACAATAGGCGCCCTCGCTGCGCTCGTGCGCCTAAATATCTCGGGCTGCAATTGATGCCTTACAGCCCTTGGCTACTAATAAACTATTAAGCGTAAGCATCTCACTAGGCCGCCATAGTGTGGGTCACCATACTCACCATACTGCATTGTCCACATTCGCAATGAGGATAAGAGCCACCACTCTTGGATTCTACTCATCTTTCCATCAGGCAGAGTGTAGTCGTTTTGGCAGCTATTTAAAAAAAAAACTTTTATCCGGTAGAGGGTTATTGTTGGACGTTACTTAAATACATGTCATTCTAGAAATTAACCATAGAAGTTACAGTACCTGTAAATGTGTCGTTACTGTTTAAGTTTCTTATTTATAATAGAGATGTTATTTTTAGGATCAAGAGGAACAAGAGCGTAGAGAGCTTGAAAGAACAGAATTAAGAGTATACGGAAACTGGAAGCGATTGATCAAAGGCTTGTTGATTCGCAAACGTCTTCAAAATAAATACGGCTTTAACGAATCTCCTACGTCAGCAACCAGCATAAGCAAACCAAAGGGGCCCAAACAGGTGGCTAAGAAAAAAAAATACTAATGAAGAATACTTTGTTATTTGTATGTTACGTTTACATGTTTTTCGTTATTCCAAAATGTGAGGGAAAAAAACTCGACAAATTGTTAAGTTTACAGTAAAAATAGTATTAATTTTGCGGGTAAAACGATAGGTATAAGATTTTTGCATTATGTAGGGTAGACCTTAGATACAAAATAGTTTTAAAACAAACTAGGTAATGACAATAGAAATTATATGTAAATTACTGCGATATTTCCGTATTGTAAAGATCAATTTTTACAGAGCATAGAAAAATAATCTGCCTAGAATTTATTATTCCTAAGATTATTTTGGGGCCGGCTCAACCGGTTTTACCTGAACGTCAGTTTTTCCACGAAGCGACTAGCATCGGACCTCCGCAACCCTGAGGGTGAACTGAATTCGAAGAATTCAAACATACACTTTCCGAGTCTACCAGGATATTAAAAAAAAAAAAAGTTTTTTTTATCGTCCAAACGCAAAAGGTCTAACATACCAATTCCAACCAAATAATTATACAGTAAACTTCATTTGTCATGACTCTCGTTCAAAAACTATTGTTTTAAATTAATGATAAGTTACTTTAAAGAGACAATCTTATCGCATCAAATGTGAGTTTGCTCTGGTTTTATCTCTATTAAATGGAGGAATCCTCCTCTTGGTATAATATTGATTGCATAATGCAAATATTGGGATAACTATCATTTGGTCTTAATTTGTTTTTGCATAATTTGTGTTGCATAAATTCTTAAGGCCTAATAAAAATAGCATCACACAATTAGAGACTTCAAAAGTCGGTAAGTTAGTAATATAGCGACAGTGGTGGGCGAGACCCAGGACCAAAATACTTTAATTGCTGAGCCAATTTTATTATTAGAAATATGCATTTGTAATATTCTGGTTTATGCGTAATTATTTTAATGCTCAATTTGGTCGTGCCAATATTAATTACGACAATATGTTTTATATAAATAAAAATAATAAAAGGTTTACTAATGATAAACACATATTGTTTATGTGTTTATCATTAGTAAACCTTAAAAGCGGCCAAGTGCGAAAGCGGCTTAAACTCGCCCATGAAGGGTTCCGCAGCAGCAAGTAACATAATATAATTTTTATTTTATATTTGTGTTGATTCTTCAAACCAATTCGAAATAATATTAGAAACCTCAATATTATTTTTGAAGACCTATCCATACATAACCCCCCACAGGTATGGGTTTGATGAAAAAAAAAATTTGAGTTTCAGTTGTAAGTATGGGGACTCCCAAAATGTATTGTTTTTTTTCCTATTTTTGTGTGAAAATCTTAATGCGGTTCACAGAATACATCTACTTACCAAGTTTCAAAATTACAGTTCTTATAGTTTCGGAGAAAAGTAGCTGTGACATACGGACGGACAGACAGACAGACAGGCAGAAGGACAGACAGAAATGACGAATCTATAAGGGTTCCGTTTTTTGCTTTTGGCACGGAACCCTAAAAAGTTAATGCTATAGGGAGAAAACGCAGAAGAAACTACAGCATAGTATCTGTTATTCGACTCGGTACACATCGTATTTCTATTCCAATTCCTTAAACAAAATTTTCCAAAAATCGTTTTTAACTTTTAAGTGCGTAATTTACTACGAATAAATAATAAGTCAGGAAATGTAACTGCGCTCTAAAAATGACCCAACAAAAGTTGTGTCCAAGTAGGCGGTGCTTAAAAGTTGTGTCCACCGCCGCCATTAGTCGGATATTGTTCTTGCAAGCGAGCACACGTCATATTTCGATTTATTATTATGTTGTCAATAATCATGCCAGCGTGTGTTGTGAAGTTTTGCAGGAGCCATACAAGGCTAAAATGCCCAGGGATCACTTTTCACTGGTAAGTAGTAGCAAAATTATAGTTATATTTAATGATTTGCAAATATGTTATCAAACTGAGATGGTTAACACTATGCAACATGAAGTCAGTAAATTTTTGATTGTATTTTTTTTCTTTTTGGTGAAATATTGAAAAGTATATCGATAAAATAATTTTTATTATATAATAGGTAGGTATATTTATTTTGATAATTTTATAATGATAATGTGTTTTGCATAATTGGTTTTCTTTTAGTTTTCCTGCGGATGCAATTCGGCAAAAAAAGTGGATAGCTGCAGTTAAGTTGGAAAGACAGGAATATGACTGTATGCCATTGGTAGTTGAAAACAACAATAAAATCGAGTGGGCACGATGAGAGAGAGTGAGAAATTCAAAAATGTCCAAGATAATATTGGATTGCATTTTGGGAATAAGTTATCAAATCGGCATATAGAGTTCCAAAATAATATCATGAGCGTGAAACTAGCGACTCAAACTTTCAGTACAAGTGTAGCTGATGCGATTAAGTTTTGTTCGGAGCAATCAAACATGCCTGATTTTCAAGACAAACATGCAACTGTTATCTTTTTAGAAACGTTTAATAACGTTTTTGATATACTAAATGCAAGATCACTTTCTGGACACGGGTTTAAACACCCCTTTTCGGTTGAACAAAAAGAAAAACTATACAATATTTTGGATCTAAGCGAAAAATATATTAAAAATCTCCAAATCAACGTGCAGTTCAAAAAAACTCAGACAGTAAATGGACAAAGAGTAACGGAATATACCAACTCCTTGAAACCAGTGACCAAAACTCAGTCTAAAACTGGGTTTCTAGGTCTTCTTATTTGTATTTCTTACTTTCTTTATTTTGACTGCCTCGTTGGTCTCGCGGTTGGCGTGTGCGACTGTTGATCATGAGGTTTCGGGTTCGATTCCCGGGTCGGACCAAATGTTTGTATGATGTACAAATATTTGTTTCGGAGTTTGGGTGTTTTCTATGTTTAATATGTATGTATTTACAAAAAAAAATATTAAGTATTTATGTATTTGTATCAGTTGTCTAGTACCCATAACACAAGCTCTGCTTAGCTTGGGTCTAGATGGCGTTGTGTGTTAGATGTCCGAAATATTTATTTATTTATTATTATTTATTTATTTCAAGTTTTAAATTACTTTTTGCTCTCTTAGTTATATGCAAATAACAAATATTGAAATTTATTTTACCTTATAAATTTAGCCAAGATCATATTGAATTGTTTTTGGAGTGATCGTGGTTGCGCCACGGTCGTTGCAACAATAACCCAAACGCCTGTCAATTTATGGGAATATATCAAAGACTTTAATGAACTTGAACCTCAGCTCTAAATTCACAGGCAACAGCATACCATTGGAGGATATTCAAATACTAAATTGCTCTTCAGTAATCAATAAGACCACTCCTGGCTAGCGTTGCCAGACGTCCCGTATTTCCCGGGACGTCCCGTATTTTAGACATATTTTAAAAAGTCCCGGCGGGACTTACTCTGGTCCCGTATTTTTGTCGCATCGCTGAGATCGGTCAATCTATGTTTGACAAATACTTACGCACGCAACGTTTGCATACAAGTCAAGGTCAGAGTGTCACGATGGCTTGCCGCGGCCGCGGCCGCGCCGAACGCCCGCCCAATGCACCCCCTCCCGCTCGAGACGCAAATGCAATTAAACTATTTGTCTCTTTTTGTTTCACGCGTAATACTCGTATAATCATACTTTCTTTCGTTTTATTCCTCATATAAGAGATACATATAGATATAGACATATAAACGTATAGATTTATTGATCGATTAGTTTTGTTATTGACATTAGGCAGCCGATGCGTAAATACGTCAGTTATTTTTTATTACTAAAACGACTGTTTCTATTATATTCGTAAATTTTTGACATTTTTTAAAAAGAATGAGTGATTTAAGTGACAGTGACTCTGATAAAAAGGCTAGTAATAGTGGAATACCTTTCAAAAAAGCTAAAAGGTTAACTAAATATAATCCGAGCTGGGAAAATACTTATACCTGTTAAAACAAATTAAAGAAAACCAGTACATGGCGTCCTGTCGCTTATGTCATAAAGATTTCTCTTGTGCTCACGGTGGTCTCAGTGATGTGAAACAGCATGCCTCTACGAAATCTCACACGACTGTTGTCAGCAGTAGAGCATCGAGTACATTATCTCATTTCTTTTCGAAACCCGATACATCTGCCTCGGAGATAGAAGAAAAAATTGCTGCTGGAGAACTCGCATCAGTTTACCATACAGTGAAACATTCTCTTAGCTATAATAGTATGGATTGTTCACACAAACTATTACCATATATCTGTAGTGATTCAAAAATTGCTCAGAAATTTAGCTGTGGCAGGACAAAGGCAGAATCTATTATATGCGAAATTCTGGCCAAGGAATCTGTTAAAAATATTTTAAAAACTGCACATGAAAAAGATCTATACTTTTCTATCGCGACAGATGCGAGTAATAAAAAAAACAGAAAAATGTTTCCAGTTTGCATACGATATTTTGACTACGATACAGGGATTCAAAATCGTCTTCTCGATTTCGTAGAATGTAATGACGAATCTGCAAATGAAGTAACTAAATTATTATTAAGAACACTGGAGAACAATGAATTATCTTTAAATAGAGTATCAGCATTTTCTGCTGATAATACGAATGTAAACTTCGGCAAAAACCATTCAATTTATACACTTTTGCTGTCTAAAAATGAAAACATTATTAAAGCCGGTTGCCCCGTCCATATTCTCCATAATGCTGCAAAACATAGTACCAACAAATTGGAAGTGGACCTTGAATGTTTGATATTGAAGATATTCGGTCACTTTAGTAGATCTGCAAAAAGAAGATCGGAATTGCAACTCCAATTTGAAGAGAAAGAAATGCAATGGGAAGAAATAATTAAACATGTTTCTACGAGATTTTTATCTTTAAGTCCTGCTATTGAAAGAATCATTAAAATATGGCCTGCTTTAAAATCTCATTTCTTGGAATACCGCAATGAATGTCCGCGTTTAATAGAAAAAATAATTACAAATGAGGAAGAAGAAAAAAAGACTTTGGCGTATTTGTCGTTTGTCCATAACGTTATGTTTTCGGTAGAAGTAACAATGAAGAAGATTGAATCAGATACTCTGTCAATTATTGAGATGCATACTGAAATACATGGGATTCGCGAGAAGATCGAACAGAGAATAAAAGACAAGTTTTTTGGCAGTCAAGCGAGAGACGTAATGCGTGGATTAACTGCTGACGCAAACGAATTACTAGAAAAGGATTTTCTAAATTTTTACAATAATTTCATAGTCTATCTGTTATCGCGATATGATTTGTCTGAAAATAACATTCTCTCCAAAGTACTCTTTTTAAACTTTAAATCTGATTCTGAAATAAACTACAATAATTTTCAAGAAGCTGCGGAGCTTTTTAAGTTGAAAGAAATAAATTTGGATTGCTTATATGAAGAATTTCAAGTAATTAGAAAAAGCCTGGATGTTGTTAGAAAATCTTCTGATTGCAAGAGTTTGGGTGCCATCGAAAAGTGGACGAAAGTTATGGAAGGGTTTTCCAATACTGAAATCCCGAACATTTTCCGAATTATATCCTTCGTTTTTAGTATTCCTAGCTCAAACTGTTTTGTGGAAAGAGTTTTTTCACAGATGGTACTTAAGTGGACTGATGTAAGAAATAAATGTACCCCTAATTTAATAAAAAGTGAATTAATGACTGTTTTTAATTATGATTATAATTGTATCGATTTTTATAAATATGTTAAAAATAATAAAAATATGTTAAAAGCAACTCGCTCCTCGGAAAAATATCAAAAATAATAAAAGGTCCTTACTAAATAATTTTGTTTTTTATTTGTCCCGGGTAAAAACCTGAAATCCCGTATTTTTTTGCCCATTTCACCATTTGTCCCTTATAGGCTAAAAAAAAATCTGGCAACCCTACTCCTGGTTTTAGAAATAGTACAGACAGCGCTAGTTACTCTACTGCAGCAGGTGAGAGTAAAACAGAAGAAGAAAATTGCATGGTGCTATCAAAAAACTGCACTGTTGGCCTAGTGGTTTAGGCGGTCGCCACGCCGCTTGCCAATTCGCTACTTGTTGTGGGTTCAAATCCTACACGGGACAACACTTTGTGTGATCCACAAATTGTTCTTCTGAGCTTGGGTGTTAATTGTGTCCGTTTCATGTATGTCTGTAAAGTCCCCCGCGACACAGGATGTTTATTCCTAATGAGGGAGTTGTCTTTTAAAAAAAAAAAAAACTTGCTGGACGCTAGCCTTCAATTGCCAGAAACAGTGGAGAAAATTGTAGGCTATATGGCCGGATTTGTAACCCGAAAACTGCAAGCGAAAATTAACTGTCCAGAATGCTTATCATTGCTGCCCGCTAATGAAAAATTGTAATTTTCACAAGCTGATCAGTTTGAAAGATTTCGGTGGACTCTCGTATCCATCTGTGGTGTTGTATAAAATATGCACACGCACAGAAACACTAATAAGACATAATAAAAATACATGTTAACGGAAAATCACTTACTTGAGCAGGTAATCTGTCAGTGATATCTACACAGTGTTTTTCTAAAATAATTGACAAGGAAGATATCTGCGCTTACTAAAAAACAGTCACCAGACAAATAATGACCATTTCATTTTTTTTTACAAAATGTGTAATCGTTGAATTTCTCAGAATCCGTCTTCACTACATTGCGAAAAAAGATTCTTTTTTAATATCTTCTAGGCAAAAACTTAATAAATTAATTATATTTCGAGGGACATAGAGATTATAATAAAAAAAAAACAAATATATAAACATTATACAATTATATTGTTTTGTTATTAACTTTGACCGGTCCACCTATTACATAATATCGTCCATGCTGCTGTCATAGAAGAAATTGCAACAAGCGCATGAACCAATCCCTGCTTCCGTTTTGAATTCAAACCAATCACAAACAATGTCTATTTCTAACCTAGGTTGTGATTGGTTTTTGTTTCATACGTCGTTTTGGTTTCAAGACGGGCCACTTTTTGTGTGAAATTTGTTCCGAGTTAGACTTCCTGACTTATTATTTATTCGTAGGTAATTTACAATTTGCAAAGTGATGTTTTGAAAAGATAAGAACTGTCAATAAAGTTTTAATATTACGAGTAAAAATGATCTTCTAAATTCTTAAAAACTCAGTACTGGTAAAAAACGTAGGGCGTCTGAACCACATTCTAGGCGTCATTCTCTGTATAAAAATACGTTTGGATCAGTATTTTATTTTCCCGCCGATTTAATTCTGTTATTAGTTAAATCCCAAGTACAATTAAAATTAGGTGTTACAAATTATGTGTATTAAAAATCTTTTTTTGTTTACTAGTAGATTAGGCTTAGTATATTCTATTGCTTTATTATGTTGAATCTAGTTAACATAACTGCTGTGAAATGCCACTACTAATACTACTTAACTATAATTAATACAATGAAAATATAGAATATGTAGTGTCAAATGTTACCATTGTTTCATAATTATTATTATGTAATGTGATACAATTTATGTCCGCCTATAGCCCAACGAATCTGTTGTTTTATCCTTAACCATTCCTTATAAAATAGGAATGCCCAGTAAACTGTTTATTGCCACTACTAATTTGCCTAATTTGTATTTTATAATGAAATTAATTTTAAATATTGAATCTTATATATGATTAAATACTATATGATTAAATAAAATGTTTTTAGTTAATATTCTTTCATTTTATTCTTTGAGACTTAAAACCACCACGACGGTTTTAATATGACACAAGGTACACAATTCAATCGAAACTCTAGACTTCACGTTTAGGGTTTAAATTCGTTTCTACAACTTACAAACTGAGCTTTAAGCTATAAATGCTATAATATATAATTATGTTACCGTGAGAGAGCCACGCTTCGGCATGAATGGGCCGGCTCGACCGGAGTGATACCACGGCCTCACAGAAAACCGGTGTGAAATAGCTTGCGCTGTGTTTCACCGAGTGAGTGAGGATACCGGAGGCCCATAACGTTTACGTATTCTTTTTAGTAGAAAATCTATCGAAGTGAAACCGTCAAATTGAGAAATGGTACCTATGTGACGGATCGCATCTTGCGCGCTGATTGGTTGAACAGCATAATTATCTTAGCGTTTCTAGGCAGAGATTTTTCGTTCGATGTTTTTATGTATGTCCCGCGCTGCCATATTTATTTATTAATTCGTTTGTTGCCGAATGTAAAGTATTTTTGTGATTGTAAATTGATTTCATGTTAAAATATCTCACAGCTTTAGAATTAGTTACATAAAATTGTAGTAGTAAAATGAAGTTGAGATTAATCAAAAAAGTTCTAACGGACACGCGCCGGATTGTGATTTAACGGTTTTACTTCGATACATTAGAATGTAACGAAAAATAGTTCGTTAAATTATAAGCAGTTTGCCAGTTGACGATCTTTCGACAGCTTACAATCTCGTTAGGTAGATTAAAATTTTATTGATAGAATTAACTTACTATGCGTATCTTAGAGCATTTATACCCAGAGGGGCAACTGAACGGGTAGAAGGCGTGATCGGAGTAGAGAGAGAGAGAGAGGAAGCTTCTTATTGGTTGGTGTATTTCCCGCCAATTCAGTCATGCAAATTGGTATGTGCGTCCACCAATCAGAAGCTTGCGTGAGGGAGACAGACGCTAACCAAGGTCAGTCACTCTCTACTCCGATCATGCTTTCCGCCCGTTTAGATTCCTCTTCAGATATATATGCTTTAAGGTTGAAAATGCGCCGGTTTTATTAAAATTATCTGGGAAATACACCAACCAATAATGAATCTGTGGTCTTCAACGGCAAGCAAGCAGTCAATTCAAATTGACAAATGAGTTCGTCTTATCAAATGTCAAAATTTAACGTTAATTGATATTTTGGGTAGAACTATAGTCGCAATTAACTCAATATCTAGATTATCTAGTGTTTTGAAAAAAAGAAAAAATAATTATAAACTTTTAGTATAGTATTACAAGTTTACGTTATGCCTAATACCAGAAAGAAAACGATTAAAACTGTTTATAAAGATGAGACTAGCGATGAGGAAAAAGGCGGCGATTTCAGTGACTCAGGTTCAGACGCGAAAATACCTGAAGCATCGAGTTCTGAAGAAGAGCATATTATTGAATCCGAACATTCATCTGCCAATGAGTTTGATGAAAAACCAAAAAACTTGAAACGGAGTCGTAAACAGCCTGTAAAAAAACCTAAACTTACTAAACATTTAATTGAAAAAATAAATAACCAAACCACAGGAGGCGACGAAAGTTCTAATGAAACTGATTCTCCTGCAGTATTCTCTATTAAAGACCTCACTGAAGAAGATAAATTATTACCTCCTATTCTAAATTTATCAGAAAGTGGTATGCTATACACTATCAATGTAATAAATATTGCACAATATTTATGACCCTGAATTTAGCAAAGTAAAATTTCAGATATCTACAAGCGAAATTAAGTTCTTCAAGTTTACCAAATTGGAAATGTCATTGATTTACCGAAAGGTAAGGGTTGATAAAAAAATAAAAATTAAAATTTTGGGATACTCTCACCGTGTTTCACTTTCAAATTTAATTTATTTTTGGAATCTAAAATTTCAGTTAGTTTCTTTAATTTTGGCTTAGGGCATTCTGGGACATATATCTGCCAGTAAAGTTATTATTATTAAAAAAATTAAAAAAAGCATCTTTTCGTCTTTAAAATGTCTAAAGGTGATATTTTTTTATTTTAAATTTGTTAGTCGGATCGTTAGATATCCTTCATTTTTTATATCAAAAATCTAAAGATCTCAGATTTTGTATTTCTTATTGTTGAAAATTTTGGTCCTAAATATCAAAATCTTTGGATTAGCTGTTGGCTGTTGGCTGTTGGGAAACACGGTGAGTTTCCCAAAATTTAAATTTTTACTTATATTTTATTTTTTTCATAAATAAAAATAGGTTTGGTTGATTATCACCTTTAGGTAAATCAACGACACACAATTTCCAATTTGGTAAACTTGAAGAACTTAATTTTGCTTGTAGATATTCCCATCTGAAATTTTATTTTGGCTGCGGTCTGCTAAATTCAGGGTCATCAATATTTATATAATGTCTTCCTAAAAGATTCTCATTATTCTATGTGGTCTTTGAGCTAAATGTATTATACTTAGCAAAATAATTTGTTTTGGGTTCCTTGTCACTTAATATTGAAATCTTTGGTTTCCAGATAGTAGTGACGATGAATCTCTTAAAACTAGCAAGAAAAATACAATATCACTTCAGCCCACCGAACAACAAACCGACACTGATAGTGAAGTTATTGCAGAATATAAAGATGTAAGTAATTTAAAAAATTAAGTCTTTCCTTATTTTCTTGTTTCCTTGCTGCACCCCTTGTACTTTTACAATGAACTGCAGGCAATACAGCGTAGCAAAGCTAGTCTAAAATAAAAGTAGCCTAAGTTACTCTTTATATCATCAGCTATCTGCCAGTAAAAGTCCAGTAAAAATCGGTGCAGCCATTCCAGAGAAAAAATATATTTTTGATCTAAGTACCGTAAATACTATCATATGCATTGCTGTGTAATAAAATACTGAGTTATAGTCACCAAATAAATAATATTTTCAATAAAAAGTAATACAAAGTATAATTTCCACACTTACATGTTGGAGGCAAAAGGCATAGAGAAAGAACATTCTTCTTTCATATACCTTAAACAATTAACATGGCATAGGACTCTTACACATACAGCCAATAGTAAATATTAATATACCACATGCATTTAGTGAAAAACAAATAGTAAATTTTCAGTTTCTTTACGAGTATGATTTATTTACTTACCCTTATTTTATATTAAACTCGCCTTTGCCCATGGCTCTGCTGTATGTGGGATAGCGCCGTAACAATTTTTTCTATGACATAACCAAATAATACAGCCGTCTACTGGTAAAAAAAATTCAAAATCAGTTCAGTGAACCCTTCCCCCCCCCCTCTCTCTACTTTTAATAATGTTAGTATAGATTATTTCCACTACTGTATAACACAATAGTGGGAATAATCTATACTACACCTAGCATATACTATACTGTTACGAGCCGGGTATTAAATAATTAAAGATAGTCGGTTGATTACCAAAAAAATAACACACTGTTTATTTACAACCCTTTTTACAATTATAATTCGCTATGTCACTTGTTAATCGCACTAGAAGATCGCTTCTATGTTAACTCCGCTGTATCGTGAACAATACTGACTCGTACAGGTAACCCAATCTGCTTATATATGGCTTTGAAATCCCTAGAAAGATCTATAATATTCGATAGAACATTCTACACTAAACAGAAATTACCAGAGTGAGTAATCTAGTGTCGAATATCAGAGTTACTCCACAGTTGCTCGCTACTTGACACTAGATGGCGCCTTTCTCGCTTCTCGCGACTGGTAGATTGTTCCAGACTATTTTTCTCGAAGGCTCAACACTGCCCCCTCCTAAGACATGCTCGTCCCGAGCATAATCAGTTCCATAGTATCGCGCCAATCGATCTACGTGAACTATCTTTGGGGCGCCTCTTGGACACTTCTGTATCCGGTAGGTAACATCATTGATTTTTGTCACCACCCGGTATGGCCCTTCCCACTTGGCTTGTAGCTTTGGAGATATCCCTTTACTGCGAACTGGATTATGGAGCCATACTAGAGAACACTCTTCGAAGTCCTTATTGTTCACTTTCCGGTCATATCGGGTTTTCATCTTCTCAGACATTTGCTGGCCCGATTGTCTGACATGCTCGTAAATGTCATTTATCTTGTTCCGCAAGTCATTAGCGTACTCCGTTATACTTCGCGGGGTGTCAGGGGGTATTCCAGTGATCAAGTCTGCAGGCAATCGTAGTTCTCTTCCGAAGTTTGCAAAAGCTGGTGTTACTGAAGTGCTTTCGTGAACTGCACTTCGATATGACAGAAGAAACGGTTGGATGTGTTTGTCCCAATCTTTTTGCCTACTTTCAACAACTTTTGCGAGATACCTCTCTAGTGTTTGGTTAAATCGTTCCACCATTCCGTCAGATTGTGGGTGATAAGAGGTGGTTCTGGTTTTGTGAGCACCCATTACTCGACACATCTCTTGAAATATATGAGACTCAAAATTTCTTCCTTGGTCACTGTGAATTTCTAAAGGCACTCCAAAACGACAGAAGACTTCGTGCACTAATTTGTCTGCAACTGTTGATGCCTCTTGGTTGGGAATGGCGAAAACTTCTGGCCACTTAGTGAAGTAATCCATTACAACCATGAAGTACTTGTTTCCGGTTTCACTCTCAGGAAACGGTCCCGCTACGTCTATTGCAATTCTTTCCCAGGGTGCCCCAACATTGTACAATTTCAATGGACCTCTGCTACGTGTGTGAGGTCCCTTCACGGCCGCACAATTAGTACACTTGCGACACCAGTCCTCAACATCATCACGACAATGAATCCAGTAGAATCTCTCCCTTATCTTTAACAATGTCTTCTTAACTCCCATATGACCTCCTGAACATCCGTTATGGTAGAGCTGCAGAACCACTGGTATCTTAGCTTTAGGGACAACCATTTGCAGATGACAGCTGTCTCCTCGAGCGTTTCCCCATTTACGGCACAAGACTCCATCCTGGATGACTAGGCTATCCCATTGAGCCCAATAACTCTTTGTGGTTGAACTCAGCGATGCAACATCGCTCCACTGAGGCTTAGGTGTCTCAGCTTTAATCCACTCGAGAATTGGTTTGATATCTGCATCCTCTTGCTGTGCTTGCTGTAGGCTTTCCTTCCATTCGATTCCATTCGATGCTAAGGTCCGTCTTTATCGTCCTAATAGGAACAGCTTCCTTTACTTCTTGCTTGGCACGGTGCTTGCAGTCTTCAGGGCAAGGTCTTCTTGATAATGCGTCTGCGTTACCGTGAGATTTTCCATTGCGATGTTCAATCCTGAAGTCATATTCCTGCTGTTGTTGGGCAGTACTATCAGTCGCCCTAATCTCCTGAGGCCGCTCGTATTCATTTCCTATGCTTCGCTTAGGGCAGCTGGACCGAAGGTGACCTTTTTCACCACAGGCGTAACACCTAGGGCTGTACCCCTTAAACCGATCCCGCACAGGTGACGCCACAACCTCCCGGACCCGATGAGACCGATGATCTTGTCTCACAGCTTCCACCTCCAAAGCATGGGCCAGAGCGTCCTTGAGAGTTTCATGGTGCCCAAGTCGCACAGCAGCTCTAACTTCGAGGTCACGAATGCCATCGATGAAAGCTTGCACCAGATTCCCGTCCACGAGTGCAGGTGCAGACTGGTATGCCTTACGGACCAGTTTCTCAACTTCCAGAGCCCATTGTTGCAAATTCTCACCGATGCGTTGGGCACGATCCTTCAGCTGTGCACGAAAAACGTGATCCAGGTGAGCATCACCATATCTTGCCTCCAATGCCTCCAGCAGTTGCTCATAGGTTACCTTCTTACCGAGGGCTTCGAGGACGGTTAGAGCCTGGTCTCGAAGATCCAAGGTGAGCGCGGTCATAGCCTGTTCCTTAGTCCAGCCGTTCACCGTCATAACAGCCTCAAACTGGATTTTGTAGGCTGACCACGAAGATGTCCCATCAAACGGCGGTACTTTGAACCAACGCACCGAAGGAACAGCAGTTACTGAAGTCGCCGCTCCGTCTCCAACTTTGAGGTTCCCTAATGCCTTCTTCACGTCGGCAATCTGAGTTTCGGCCTCAGTGATACGGTTCTCGTGTTGAAGAACCTGATCCTTCACTACCTTGAGTTCTTTGCCGAAGGTCTCATGAATGCCTTTTAACAAGAGCATTTGTTCCTCCTGGCGACGAGCCTGGTCTTCCTTGTCCCGCTGCAGCTGTTCCTCCAAGCGGCGGGCCTGCTCCTCCTGGCGGCGGGCCTGCTCCTGGAGCATCACCATTAGGGCCGTGATATCTGGAGCTGCTGACGATGCAGACGGCGTGGCTTCCATCGCTGGCTGCTGACCTTCCGGTGTGGGCAGTTGTGCACCTCCAAATCGCCTCAGGTCGGCCTCTTGCTGACGCTGACTCCTAGTTCGGATACCTTCCGTGTCTTCCTTTGGTAAAACCGGCATACTTTAATCCCACTTTGACACCAAATTGTTACGAGCCGGGTATTCAATAATTAAAAATAGTCGGTTGATTACCAAAAAAATAACACACTGTTTATTTACAACCCTTTTTACAATAATAATTCGCTATGTCACTTGTTAATCGCACTAGAAGATCGCTTCGATGTTAACTCCGCTGTATCGTGAACAATACTGACTCTTACGGGTAACCCAATCTGCTTATATATGGCTTTGAAATCCCTAGAAAGATCTATAATATTCGATAGAACATTCTACACTAAACAGAAATTATCAGAGTGAGTAATCTAGCGCCATCTAGTGTCGAATATCAGAGTTACTCCACAGTTGCGCGCTACTTGACACTAGATGGCGCCTTTCTCGCTTCTCGCGACTGGTAGATTGTTCCAGACTATTTTTCTCGAAGGCGCAACAATACTATTACTTTCTTTTATATTTATACTAGCTGATCCGGCAAACGTTGTCTTGCCATAAAAAAATAAATGGGTATAAAAAATAGATGTTGGTCGATTCTCAGACCTACCCGATATGTACACCAAATTTCATAAAAATCGGTCCAGCCGTTTCAGAGGAGTATGGTAACTAACATTGTGTCACAAGAATTTTATAAATAAGATATAAAAGGAAGTAATAGTTTTTGTGAAAAAAATATCTAATTTTTATGCTCAGGTGTTCTCAAATATACAATTACCTGATGACAGTGAAGAAATTGCCAAAAAGACCTTCAAAGAGCTGGAACAACATAAGTCTAAAGTAGAGGAAACTAAAGCTACATTACAGAGCTACATATTAAAACAAAAAGAAAGGGAATCAGATGTAAAAGATTTGTTAGCTTTAGGTGAAAAGGCATTGCCATCTCCTGAAATTGGTACAATCAGTAATAAACCTAAGTTCAAAAAGCGCAAGGATGACAGTGACTCAGAAATGGAAGATTGGGAAGAAGTTAAAGGTAATTTTATGTTTAGTTTATTTTATTTGACTGCCTCAGTGAGCGCAGTACTAGCGTATGCAACTGCTGTGCTTGAGATCTTGGGTTCTATTCCCGGGTCGGATCAAATGTTTGAATGATTGGCAAATATTAGTTTCGAAGTTTAGGTGTGTTCTGTGCAATAATATGTGGGTATTTACACTATTTACAAAAAAAAGTATATATGGATGTATTTGTATCAGTTGTCTAGTACCTACAGTACGACAGTACAAGCTCTGCTTAGTTTGGGACTAGATGGCGTTGTGTGTTAGATGTCCGAAATATTATTATTGTTATTCATTTAATTTTCGAGGTAAAAATACATACTATAGGAAAAAAAATCTTATTAAAATTAATTAAAAAATGTGAGGAAACTATTTTCTACTAGTTTTATATTAATTATCTTGCTCATTGTGAAGTTAAAGATGAAAGTTTTGAAACAGAAAAGTATGTTTAAATTCAACTACAATTTTTACAGATACAAAAGCAGTACCTCAGCAGGGCCTACAGCTGTTTGTGGAATTTCCTGATGCTGGCTATAAGAAGAAGAAAAAAATTGATGTTGAAATGATGATGAAAAGGAAAATTAATAGGGTAAAGAAAGAGTACCAGGTGTATATGCATAAAGTACATGTTCTGTGCTGGTTGGGTCATGGAAATTATGTTAACGGGGTTTTGAATGATCAAGATGTTATGGCAGCTGCACTCACCTTAGTACCCTCGAAAGAGTGTTATCCAGGCGAAAGAGTAGACATGAAATATGTAGAACAAATCACAACATGGTACAAGGATAAATTAACATTAAAACAAGATAAAAATGAAGATAAATTTAAACCAAATGCTCCGCCTCTGAATATTATATTATTAGATCAAATCAAAAAGAGAATTGTAACAGCAAAAAAATACTTAGCTTATATTTTTGTGGCCATGTTACGAGCGCTCGGTCTACAATGTCGTGTTATGTTTAACTTTGTAACATTACCAATAAAACCTTCTACTTCAGAATTGTGTTCACTTTCGACAAAATCCAATGAAAAAACAAAGTCAAAATCAGCAAAAGACAGTAAAAGAGGTCAACCAGAGCCAAAACCAAGTACAAGTAAAGCCAATCTAAAAGTACCTCAATTAGATGGTAATGATGATGAATGTTTTGTGCGCAAAGATGTGCATGTTCACTGGAATAATGAGTGTGTTCCAAATGAAGTCATAATGCAAGTAGATGGTAATGACGATGCTGTCACTGCCAAGAAAACCAAGCCTGTCAAAAGACATAAAACAGATGCACCAGAAATGTCACCACCTAAAATACAAAAAAAAAGTGGCGGTAGTTCCCCTAAACCGATTGCTAGTCCTGGTAAAAATAAAAATACCGATGTTAAAAATGAAGATCAAGTCAGTAAAAAGAATACAAATAAAAAAGCTGCCCTTATTGATAGTGGCCCAAGTCTCAGTAATGCTAAATCACCCGAAAAAGGTTCAACTAAGAGTCAGACCTGTAACAATACCAATGAACAACCAAAAGACAGTAGAATTTTAAGAAGTAACAGTAGAGAAGAAAATAAGCCTAAAGCAGTAACTTCATCCAAAACCAGTAAATTAAAAATACCAAAAATCACAGTATCCGATGAAATTAAGAAAGAAGTAGCCAGCGAATATTTTCAAAATCCAAAAGGTGATGATAAAATCAAACGACTGTCAAGGAAACGATCACTAACTGCAAATCCTACTTCTTCAAAAAGTGCTAGCAAAATTGAAGAAAAAGAAACTGTTAATAAAGCAAAGGGCAGGACGAAAAGTGCTCCAGGCTCTGCTACTGAAAAGAGTAAATATTTCGAAAGAAGCAAACCTAAACCAACCACACCAAAAAGGCCTGCACGAAAACTTAAAGAGGAAAAATCTGAAGACCAACAGAGAGTTAGTCACAGAGATCTTACAAAAAGCAGTATTAAAGGCAAAGCGGATGTTACAGGCGATTTGGTTCACATTATTAAAAACAGAATTAAAGAGTCAAAGTTAGAAGCAAAAAAAGGCATAGTTAAAGGTAAATTATACTTATTACTTTAAAAAAAAGCGTTATTATACTTCGTCACATATAAATAAATCTAGGGTTAAAGTATAGGTCTAGTACCATTTTTATTGTATTGTCGTAAGTGACTTCAAATTGCTTATATGTTTCAAGGCAAAAAAAATCATGAGTCAGGCGAAGATAGTGACTATTTGCCAGTTGAAGATATTAAACGCCGTAAATCAGGCAGTGATGATGATTTTAAACCTACAAAAATCAACCCAAAGCCGAGTTCAAGTCGTCACATAGATCGTAGAGTATTATCTTCATCACCTGATGAAGGAGCTGTCAAGAAGAATAAAGTTGATATATGGTGTGAAATATTTGTTGAGGAATTGGAACAATGGATTTCAGTTGATGTTGTTAAAGGGAAAATTCATTCTACCAAAGATTTCTATGTGAGTGCAATATTATTCTCTAAAAATGATAACCTCCTTTTGCTTCGTCTTTAGTTATGTTTTAATTCAGTGTTTTTTTCACTTCTAGTGATTTTCAACTGCCAAGAAATTATAAAGGTTTAAATGTAAAGTTGGAATTTCTTAAAACTCTTCTTTTTGTGCGTATTTTGCGGTATAATATATAAATAACAAAATTTTGTAAACACATTGCCAGACGTATTTAAGCTAATTTTTGACTATATCAAGTTTGATTTGAGGTGAAAAATTTAATTTGGTACATTTAAAAGTGATTATAAAAAAAGAAAAACAATCATAAAAATAAATATTTCAGTTAGTTCTTTTTAACTTCAGGCAAATGCAACACACCCAGTGTGCTATGTGGTCGGTTGGGACAACAATAATTACCTAAAGGATCTGACTCGTAAATACGTGCCACACTACAACACGGAAACTCGCAAACTTCGCGTGGATCCACAATGGTGGGATAAAGCAGTGAGGCCGTATCTTGGACCTAAGACGGCTCGAGATAGGGAGGAAGACGAGTATTTGAGCAGAATGCAGTTGGAAGCGCCTTTGCCTAAGAGTATTGCTGAGTTAGTATTGTTCATACAACATTAAAATCACTAATTACCTAATTACGTAGGGGTTTGTTGGAATCTGTAGTAGTCCGGCCTTGCAGTGTCGATGCGTGTGCGATTTAGGTCAAGGAATATACACATATACGTATATAATTTTACATTCAATTCAGTGAAATAGTTTTTTGGCCTCCTAACAATAAATATTAATATCCATCTTTTTGTTCAAGTCTAGAAAACTTACACCACGTTTGAAATTAACCGATTTTGAAGAAGCAATCTAGGTAGGCTACTCATCTTAATATATCACAATATCAATACCACTATTTTATTTGTTCCATAGATACAAGAATCATCCTTTATACGCGTTAAAAAGACATCTATTAAAGTTCGAAGCATTATACCCGCCTGATGCGCCATCTTTGGGATTCGTTCGAGGCGAACCTGTATACGCACGAGAATGCGTGTACACATGTCGTTCTAGAGACACTTGGCTCAAAGAAGCTAAGGTCGTCAGGCTTGGAGAAAACCCTTATAAAGTTGTAAAAGCTCGACCTAAGTGGGATAAGGTAAGAATACTGTTAATTTAAAGGTATATTATGTACCTTATGTGTATAGTCTTAGAACTCAATATTTGTTTGACTTATAAGGAAAGTGTAATTTGATATATTTGGAATAGAGGTTTATCCACAGGTAATTTTCAGAATGTTCAAATTCAAAATCATTAATTCAATTAAGACACTAAGTGACATTTATGAACGTTAAATTGAAGCTTGCATAAACATTACACACACAGAAACATTTATTTTATTTACAACATATACATTTTGATTTTGCACTTCCTATTTTTTAGATTAATTTATATTTCAGCTTTCTAATAAACTAATAACTGACAAACCTTTAGAAGTTTTTGGGCCGTGGCAAGTCCAAGATTATGAACCTCCAGTTGCCGAAAACGGTATAGTACCGAGAAACGCATATGGCAATGTTGAACTATTTAAAGAATGCATGTTGCCAAAAGGGACAGTTCACATCAAATGTAAGTATAATATTTAAGTGTAATATTATAAATGCGAATAGGAGTTCGTTTACTTCTTACTTTCTTTCATACCAATTTTAGAATTCTTTCACCAATGGAAAGTTTCGTTGTCAGGTAGTAACATAAGCTAATTTTTAGCGATTTCGATCATTGCGACCGAAAAGAGGCTCGGCTCTCGAAGTTGTTGATGACTATGTCTATCTGGGACAAACGGTCCAACTAGGCAAATCCAGCTTCGAGAAAGAGGTCAATCGACGAATCCAACTCGGCTGGGCTGCGTTCGGGAAATTACGCAGCGGTTTCTCGTCCAAAATACCACCACCACAAAAGTCCTTAAAAACCAAGGTCCTTAATCAGTGCGTGTTACCACGCCTACGGTGCCGAGACGTGGTCTCTTACTATGGGCCTCATAAGGAAGCTCGGGGTCACACAGCGAGATATGGAACGGGCTATGCTTGGGGTCTCTCTACGAGATTGATCAGAAATGAGGAGATCCGTAGACGAACTAAAGTTACCGACATAGCAGAGCGAGTCAGCAAGCTGAAGTGGCAGTGGGCAGGGCACATAGCTCGGAGAACCGATGGCCGATGTGGCAGAAAGGTTCTTGAGTGGAGACCACGTGACGGCAAGCGCAGCGTAGGAAGGCCTCCCGCAAGGTGGACGGACGACTTAGTTAAGATCGCGGGGACTCGTTGGATGCAGGCCGCTACCGACCGGTCGAAGTGGAAATCAATTGGGGAGGCCTACGTTCAGCAGTGGATTTCTTACGGCTGATATGATGATGATGACCGAAAAGAAAATTCTGTAATTTGTTTCGGATTTTCTTCTCCAAGTGAGTCTATTTTATACTGTATAAGACTGCCTCGGTGGCACAGTGGTAGCTTATGCGAATGCTGTGCTTGAGGTCTCGGGTTCGATTCCTGGGTCGGACAAAATGTTTGTATGATCTGCAAATATTTGTTACGGAGTTTGGGTGTTTTCCATGTATAATTATGTATATATTTACAAAAAAAGTATATATGTTTTAATATCAGTTGTCTAGTACCCATAACACAAGCTCCGGTTAGCTTGGGACTAGATGGCGTTGTGTGTTAGACGTCCAAAAACCTAAGACTCGGCGGCGCCTTCTAGCTGTAAATTTCGACGTGTAAAGATATCTGTAAAAGATTTATTTACAAAAATTAGTATAATTTATCATTTGTGTGCTAACATGCTTTAGAAATCGTGCAAAACGGTCAAAATTAAATACATAGTATAATACAAATATTTTTAATTTCATTTACAGTGCCTGGTTTAAACAGAGTAGCAAAGAAATTAAACATTGATTGTGCTCCAGCCATGACTGGTTTCGATTTCAATGGTGGCTGGTCCCATCCAGTTTATGACGGGTTCGTTGTTTGTAAGGAGTTTGAAACAATCGTCACTGAGGCATGGGTCGAGGTAAGATCGTCAAATATCTTAAAAATAGAGCATAGTAAAGGAATACACCCAATGTACTAGTTACTTAAATCGAACGCAGAGGCTACTCTGCAACGCCATCTATTGTTACTTGAATGGCTCATATAAAAATGTAAATAGTAATTACTGACTTGTTTATGATCATATGTCCTAATAAGAATGCTATAGATTTATCATATGTAAGCCCCGCTTTACATGGAATTCTTTGAAATTCCGGGATTTCCTCTACTATAATATGCATGTATTACACATAAAAACCTTCCTCTTTAATCACTCTATCTATTGCCGAAAACTGCATTAAAATCCGTTGAGTAGTGTAAAAGATCTGAGCGAACAGACAGCGGAAGCGACTTCGTTTTATACTATGTAAAGATTTAGAATGAAACTAAAAAATTTAGAGGACATGTCGATTGGGGTATTCATAAGTAACTTCAACTTGCAAATTTAATAATTACTTTTATAAATTTGTCAAATAATTTCGAGCAAAGACTAAATTTTTGTTATATTTCAGGATCAAGAAGAGCAAGAGCGAAAAGAGCGCGAAAAAGTAGAACTAAGAATATATGGAAACTGGAAGCGATTGATTAAGGGCTTGTTGATTCGGGAACGTCTCAAGAATAAATACGGCTTTGAGAAACCTACCACATCAGGTAAAGCTAAAGCAAAAGGCCCTAAATTAGTTGTTAAGAAAAGATCTTGAAGTATTATGTTTTAATTTGTATTTTTAGATTACATTCATATTTTTTGTAAAGGAACATTAAAGGGAAGCGATCGTACCTTAAATCCAATCAATACGATGCGTCTAAAGTTGTAGATCCGAACAAGAAACTCTTTTATTTGGTTACCATAAATGCTAAGGGCCAGTTTCACCATATGCTGATAAAGTCCTTGATTGACTATTATATCTGCCAGATAACCTAGAGATTTCAGTTTCTCAAGTCTTGGCTAGACATATATGTCAGTTAATCATATGTACATCAGCAGTGTTTATATGTTTAGTGTTATATGGAACTGCCTAAAGTTTGTGAGAGCGTAAAATTGTCCCTGATTAGGGACAATTTCACCATCTCATGTTGGACAATGTTTGTTGTAAGTCCAACTTAAATTCTGAAGTTTTAATGCTCTTTTATGAAAAGATCATAAAGTCTGTATAATGTTAAAGTATTTTTTAAGGAGGTAGATTTTACTTACGCAACGGTTGTGACGGTGATTTAAGTCATAGACTATGGGCCCGTGTGGAAAATTGATGGGTCATGTGAACCACCAGGAAACCTTTTTAGAAACCTTTTAGGGCGGGCATAAACAATAATATTCAGCAGTATGCCGTTACTTGTAAGCTGTCCAACTGAGTACTGGTGATGGGAAGGGGGTAGCAACCCTCGATTTTTCTCCCTTGTTACATGATTTTTGTACGGAGTTGCGGAATAATGGATTAGAAGAGGTATTGAAATAGTATGGAATTGATGCCGTACAAAAATGGTGCGCCACAAATGCGCCATTATTCCCCAACTCCGTACAAAAATCATGTAACAAGGGAGAAAAATCGAGGGTTGCTACCCCCTTCCCTTCACAAGTACTCAGTTGGACAGCTTACAAGTGACGGCATAGTGCTGGATGCTGCTGGATGTTATTGTTTTATGCCCCTCTATCTTTCTAAAAAGGTCTCGTGGTGGTTCACATGACTCATAAATTTTCGACACGGGCCCGTAGTCTATCACTGTAGAGAAAAAAGTGTAAAGAGTGATTGTGTAATAGTCTCTGTAAAAGTAATCAAGAAATTAATATTTATCAAAATTGAATTTTTACTTGTATTTAAAACAGTTGTTAAGCACTAAACAATGGTTACTAAATTTGGGAACTTTACTAAAATCTTGTATACCTACTTATTTTACAATGAGTACTTGAAAGTTTCTTTTTATGATTAAAATATTATGGATGTCCCCACTATAGTTAGATTCTAAAAGATACTGTGGAACCATCTTTTACAAAATAGTTTTAGATGTTTAAGCACCTCGGCTACCTCATGCTAAAGAATGGGTGAATGCGTGTTTTTGTATAATTGAGATTATGATTCAGTGTGTATCTTGTTGTTTAATTTTATTGTTAATCTGATTTTTTGTTTTTTTTTTTATCATGATCGAAATGTAAAGAATTATTGTTTTTATTTTTACAAATTGCGAATGAATAAATTGTTTTTTTTATCATTGTTTTTATTTCACCCCAATATCTCGGCAATAATAATGAAACAAATACATGTCAAATATTTATTTAATAAAAAAAATTACCATATACACATTTTGTTCGTTATATACTTGTGCAAAAAGCTTCTTTAAATCTTACATTAAACCTCTGATTATGTGCTCGTTAGATACATATTTATAGCAAAAGCTCAAAAGCGTAATATATGTAGGTAGTTAGAATTTATTGTGGCACGTTCTGCACCGTGAAGTAAATTACAAAATTATGTACAAAATCTTTGGTGTATAAAAATATGTATAGACACTTCAGACCTTATATATCAAGATCTGGTCGGTCGAAACGATTGCAATTATTTGCAATCTTATAGGCGTTTACAGGATAGTTTTTGCATATACCTCAATATCACATGATAAATGTATGGTATATGTTATCACAATGCCATTTTTTTTCATTTTTAATTTTTTTTCTCTTGTAATTTAATTATTTATAACTCTTACATACCTACATTAAGTCTATTTATTTACCTTAATGTACTACAATATTTCATAACGAACATGTAAACTAAGGGCCCAGACACATTCATCACAATTTGTACATTATTATATGAAAGGAATGTAACCTTTAATTTAGACTTTCGTAACAAAATATTTCTGCTTATTGGCTGTATTACTATTTATTAGTCCCTTAAAATAATTGGGTATCAACCATTATTAAAGCCAGTTTAATCAATGGTAAGATATTTAAGCTAGGTAGCAATTTGCAATAGATTAAATTCCTTTCACGCTACGATTATAACTGAAAGGTTCCTATGAAGACCAGCTTCAAACATTATGCCATGGTCAATGTGCCTGCACCCATACCGAATCCTACACCTTTAGGGCCGTAGTTCCTGCCATAACAACTTCGGCAGTAAATTTCTCCATTAGGTCCATCGTTTAAGTTAGTAGAATCCTGAAACAGAAAAAAAATTGAAAAATTATAATAATTTGGAGTCAAAAATATGTACAGGATTGCCTAGTTTTAAATTAAAAAGGTCT
This sequence comes from Diaphora mendica, assembly GCA_949125395.1. Lineage (NCBI taxonomy): Eukaryota > Metazoa > Arthropoda > Insecta > Lepidoptera > Erebidae > Diaphora > Diaphora mendica. Next base: position 31,867,336 of record OX421310.1, on the reverse strand, counting down.
ATAGTCAGAGCAGTAAGTACTAAAAAAATCACAATTGTCAAAATCGCGTTCCGCCGCATAATATTGGCTAAATATGCATAAAGCACCACACTCTTTATATATTCATAGTTAGAACGAGATATAATATAATTATTAAACTAAAATGAAGCAACGAAGAGAAATTATTCAATTGTACAATGTACAACTCTGGAATGGACTGACTACTGACTGACGTGTATGTATGTATCGATCGACTATCGTGTATCTGGTCAAAAAATTGTGTACGTACGGTGCACTTTTTAGGAAAGGATTTTGTTTATTTCGAAAAGTACGATAATTTAATACACTGTTTAATAAGAAACAAAAAGCATGAAGGCGACAATTCATTCTGCTACATTTTTGGCACTTGCGTCGTTAATTTTGGTGCAAAACAGTCAAGCAGAATTTTCAACTGAAGACTGTGCTTCTCTTGGATTTATCAAGGCTAATTTATTGTGTTCATCTTGTGATCAATTGAAAGATTTTGCGTTAGATCAACTTATAGCACATTGTAAAGAATGTTGTCATCAGGACGAAACAGCACCGAAGGAGAAAAAGTATGCTCGAGCCGTTTTAGAGGTTTGTACTTGTAAGTTCCCAGCATATCCACAAATTCAAGCATTTGTGAAGAGCGACAGGCCGGCGAAATTTCCTAATCTTCAGATCAAATATGTTAGGGGCTTAGATCCTATCATTAAACTGATGGACAAGGATGGAGTAGTGAAAGACACTGTTGCTATCGAAAAATGGAATACGGACTCTGTAGAAGAATTTTTAAACACGCATCTGGACAAGGAACATGATGATGAACCTGACTATTTAAAAACTAATCAAATATAAGTGTAAATAAATAATGATAAGAACTCAATTCATATTTAAATATTTGTCATTATCAAATACCAATACTTACAAGAGATCTGTGGCAGTCTGCACATGAAAAGCACCGCCTGTGCCATGTGCCATTCTTGGAGTTCATTTGTTCAGCAGCATAAACTGGGAATCCACAGCGTGGGCAACCATGGCCTTTGGCTGCCTTTTGACCAGTGAAAGGAACTTGTTCATTACTATAAAAATATTGAATAAGGTATATTCTCTTAAAAAAATATTGCAAAAAAATTGTAAATATTAAAAAATAAAGATTTGGTGTATACATGGTGTTTTCTTGATGTTGCTCGGAAGGAAGTTAGTGACAGCAGTTGTAAACTTTAAGTAGGGTACTGTATTGCACTGTACTTTACTAATATAATCTTTTAAAAGTTCACTCATTAGAGAAATAGAATAGGCATTGATGATTAAATAATAAGGCACTGTCAACAAAATATAAAATTACCACCAGTGTGATTTGAATCTTAGAATAGGGAATATGCATATCATTTTAATTTGTCTCAAATATTTTTTTCTAGATTATTGGCTTTACAATATACTTAAAAGGTATTTTTTTATTTAGTGATTATTTTAACCCAGAAAAATTAAAGGAGGGAAATTCAAACTTACAAAACGTGTTACTATTGGTCGAAATGAAATGTGACGTTGATGGTCACTTATCGAAATTCCTATTACTGTGTTGGTAGTGTTTGTAAGAAAAAAATATTTCTTTCATCATTTTTAATTTATATCAATTAAAACTGTAAATAAGTATAAAACACTGAATAGTAAATAAACACGAAATGACAATGACGTCATTGGTCAGGTCCAAAAGCGGGCGCTCCAATTTAGTCAGTGTTTTAAATTTCACTTTGCAAATTTGTTCGACTATTTTCAAGCCTATTTATATTTTTTTCTATGTTATAGAGACGTAAGTGATCAGATTATGAAATGAAATAAAACATGCATATTCCCTATTGTTTCCTTTTCGAGGTCTGAACTAGCTGTTGCCCACGGCTTTGCTCGGGTGGAAGTTGATTATGTGTATTTAATTAAAACTGTGTAAGTATCTATAAAATACTGTGTTCATGTTTTTAAACGTATTTATTTATAATCAATAGTCCATTATAATTGACTTTCATACACACATTCGACCCTTATTTTAACCCCTTTAGGAATAGAATTCCCATAAATGCTGATATAAGTATTCACTTATTTGTAATCAAAAGCCTGAAGACAAAGTTTCAGGTAACTAAATAAAAAAATGACTGCCAGTCTAGCCTAGGGATAGAATACTTCCAGACTGACCTATATACGAAATAACAACCCCTATTTAACCTCTTAGGGGTAGAATATACAGAAACGCTTAAATAAGTATCTACTCTTTTTTAATCAGTAGCCCAAAAGTAAAGTTTCATGTTTCTTACTTGAAAAATGACGAACTTCCATACAAACTTTCAAACCCTATTTCACCCCCTTAGGGGTAGAATATTAAGAAACGTTTAAATACGTATCTATTAATTTTAAATACAGTACCCCAAATATAAAGTTCCATGTTTCTTACTTGAAAAAGACGAACTTCCATACAAACTTTCAACCCCTATTTTACCCCCTTAGGGGTAGAATATTCAGAAACGCTGAAACACGTATCAATTCATTTTTAATCAGCAGCCAAAAACTAAAGTTTCATGTTTCTAACTTAAAAAATGACGGACTTCCAGACTGACCTATATACGAAATAACAACCCCTATTTCACCCCTTAGGGGTAGAATATCCAGAAACGCTTCAATACGTATCTACTCATTTTTAATCAGTAGCCCAAAACTAAATTTTCATGTTTCTCACTTAAAAACTTCCGACTTCCTTACAAACTTTCAACCCCTATATAACCCCTTTAGGGGTATAATATCCAAAAACTCCTAAATACGTATCTAATCATTTTTATTTAGTAGCCCTAAAATAAAGTTTAAAATTTCTTATCTAAAAAATTACGGACTTCCATACAAACTTTCAACCCCTATTTCACCCCCTCAGGGGTAGAATATTCAGAAACGTTTAAATACGTATCTATTCATTTTTAATCAGTACCCCAAAAATAAAGTTGCATGTTTCTTACTTAAAAAATGACGAACTTCCATACAAACTTTCAACCCTTATTTCACCCCCTTATGGGTAGAATATTCAGAAACGCTGAAACACGTATCAATTCATTTTTAATCAGCAGCCAAAAAATAAAGTTTCATGTTTCTTACTTAAAAAATGACGAACTTCCTTACAAACTACCCCTATTTCACCCCCTTAGGGGTAGAATTTTTAAAAATACCTTTCTTAGTGCTCACTTACGTTACACCCTACACGCAAAATTTCAGGATTCTATCTTCAGCGGTTTGGGCTGTGTGTTGATCTCTGGGTATGTCAGTCAGTCACCTTACTCTTTTATATATATAGATTTTCAAGCCTATTTATATTTTTTTCTATGTTATAGAGACGTAAATGATCAGATTATGAAATGAAAAAAAAAACATGCATATTCCCTATTGTTTCCTTTTCGAGGTCTGATCTTGCTATATAGGTACAGGCGCGGTTCCAGGGGGGGAGGGGGGGGGTCACAGGGGACGTGACCGGAAAGGAGTGAAAAATTGAAGGGAGGTGTGTTGTGGGGTTCCCCATGGCTCTGTATTGGGCCCATTGTTATGGAACCTCGTATACGATGCGGGCCTTCGCCCTAGTCTGACTTCGGGCATCAGGGTTATACTGGCTAATACTGGCTAGAGGGTCACGCTTCGGGGAGGTGCTTCTGCTCGCAAGGCGTGGCTTGTGTCTTGGATAAGATTCATGAGCTGGGCCTCAGAAAACTGAGGCGATATGGTTCCATGGCCCACGTAAGCTCCAGGAACCACCCAGCTCATACCTCCGGGTGGATGACACCGAAGTCCAAGTGGGCCAGTACTTGAAGTACCTCATCATGGACAATCGGTAGAGCTTTGAAAAGCATTTCGGGCGACTAGCCCCCAGTACGAGGAGTAGCAGGGGTGCTACATTGTCTGCTGCCCAATCTCGGGGGACCGCGGGAAGAAGTTCGCTGCCTCTATGTGCGTGGGCGTGCGTATGGGTGTCGTGCGATCCATGGTCTTGTATGGGGCACCGGCGGGATCTTCCCGCTGTAATGCTCAACTCGGGTCAGTCTGCAGCGGTTGGTGGCCATTCGGATCGTACGAGGCCATCGTACGATCTCGTACGAGGCGTCGACGATCCTGTCACGATCTCCACCCTTCGACATGAACACAATGGTCTGCGATGAAATTCGATCTGTCGGTCGGAATGACGAAGAGATAGCGCCGTATCATGAGCCCGGAATGCATCGTCAGAACACACATACACAAGCCCTACGAGCTTGGTGCGCACGGCTTGACACTCAGGATTGTGCCAGCCAACGCGCTGTCGGAGCCTTTCTGCCGAGCTTCGAAGCTTGCGTAGAGAGAACCAACGTACAACCAAGGTAACCAACTGGTTACCCCGGGATGTACCTCAATGATGAGGTAAGGCAGGGGGAACTCCAGAAGCCGCTGATGCGTTCCTGGAGCTCCTCTTGAATGCAGATGCAGGCCGCCGCCGGGGTTTAGTGGTTAGACCGATTTGTCGGAAGTTTCATACACGCCCTTCGTCCCCCAACAGAGCTAGATCCTCTAAATATTCATCCAGAGATTGTCACAGAGGTGTCAAATATTATGATCCCAATAGATTTACAAAAAAAAAACAAAAGATATCCATTTGTTTTTAATGTGTGAAATAAAATTGTGTATTGTGCAATAAAGTCTAATTTACTCGACTTATTTGATTAGTGACACCCCAAAATTTCAGGCTGGAACCGCGCCTGGCTATATATTTGTAAAATGACGCAAATAGTGTTGAACTATGTTTTCATTTAAATTAAATCCAAATATACTTACTAAGTTACTGAAGGTTCAGCATCAGTGGATACAAGAGTGGGGGCATGGCCGTAACCGAATCCCTTGGGTCCGAAGAGCTTAGCATAACAAGCGCGGCAATGAATTTCCTTGTCAGGACCGTCGCATGCCAGCATCGAGTCCAACGGACGGTGGCATTCGGCGCAGTTGAAGCACTTCTTGTGCCACATCTGAAGACAATTGGTTTCATTGTGTAGAAATGTTGATTTACTAAAGTCATAAATTATATTATAAGGCATGAGAATAGAACACTGAGGCAAGTAATGCTTCACCAATCCAGTTCCACATAATCTGAGAATGTGATTTAGCCCCTAAATCCCTCTACTATTTTAGACATTCCCAATCTCCGTTGAATCTACGAGAGTAGATGCAGTAACGTAGCAATGTCACCACCTTTCTTACGGAATACACGAAAAGAAGCTACTATCAAATTGAGGAATAGCATGTGATATCCCACTTTGTAAAGTACCTACCTAATTTACCAATACAATTAATCATCAAAAATGGATACTTACGGTGCCTTTGGCAAGTTGTTGCTCAGCAGCAAAGACCATACCGCCACAACGAGGGCAACCCTGACCCTTTGGCGCCTTGATGGAAGTAGTATCCGGGTTATAATATGGACGGCTGGCAGAGATCTCATCCTCACTGATAACAAACATTTTTATTAGCTTAATTTTGTACCACTATGAAGGTTTTTTTGAAGCTCTCAAGAAAATAAAATGTTGATGGATTTAGAATTTGTAAATGCTTACGTTAAGCCATCAGTCTGAAGGAAGCCAGAGCCGCAAGCAAATCCATAACCGTGAGGTCCCCATTTCTTGCCGTAGCAGGTCTTGCAGTAGACGTCAGAGTCCGGTCCATCGCAAGCGATAATGGAGTCCAAAGTCTTAGTGCAGTCACGGCACTTGAAACATTTGCGATGCCATTCACGGCCCTTTGCAAGGACTTGTTCAGCGGCGAATACAACGCCACCACAACGGGGACAGCCTTTACCTGGTGGGGCCTGGATAGAGGCAGTATCAATCACCGTTGTCTTAGGTGCCTGTTCCCTGTAAGATAGGTAGAAATCTTTTAGAATATCTACTATATATTTTTCAGTAGGTATAAGGTAGGAGAGTTAAACGAAAATAAAGTAATACACACATCAAAAGTGTCTAGGGATCAACATATGTGTCTAGGGATCAACATATATTTTTGCAATAACTTTTCTCCTGATTGATATTAATTAAAATTTTCTTTAAGGATTCATCAAATAAAGTGTTTTCGTTTGTCACAGTAACGATAAACCAAGTCACCTTTGCATTAATAAAGAAATTTGCCATTTTCCTAATAAAGGGATTTTTGACATTTGAACCACTAACATTAAAGTTCGAAAAAAAGACTGAAATAACAGTTTTCTTTAAAATTTTATTAGGTAACTTAAACAATTAATAATCCGTGTTTCTACCGCGAACACTAACAACACAAGAACATCGGTTTGGCATACTCAAAATGAGTTCATCCAGACACGCTGTGGAATGGCCGCCCATGTTCGTTGCAACAACAAAAAAAGGTCTTCTTGCGACTGGATACCCTCCATATTCGGCAGAGCTCTTCTCTGTAGCATATCCCATGCATGCTCAATCGGGTTCAAGTCTGGCGACTGAGCAGGCCAGGGCCAAAGCCACATCTCAATCTCAAGAAATCCGCATAAAAATGCTTGATCCCTAGACACTTTTGATGTGTGTATATTAGCACAGGACGCTATTGAATCTGTTATATGACTTTGTTATACACAGGTGGTTATGAAAATCTATAAGACAGTTTTTCTAAGATACACACATCAAAAGTGTCTAGGGATCAACATATGTGTCTAGGGATCAACATATATTTTTGCAATAACTTTTCTCCTGATTGATATTAATTAAAATTTTCTTTAAGGATTCATCAAATAAAGTGTTTTCGTTTGTCACAGTAACGATAAACCAAGTCACCTTTGCATTAATAAAGAAATTTGCCATTTTCCTAATAAAGGGATTTTTGACATTTGAACCACTAACATTAAAGTTCGAAAAAAAGACTGAAATAACAGTTTTCTTTAAAATTTTATTAGGTAACTTAAACAATTAATAATCCGTGTTTCTACCGCGAACACTAACAACATAAGAATCGGTTTGGCATACTCAAAATGAGTTCATCCAAATCACGCTGTGGAATGGCCGCCCATGTTCGTTGCAACAACAAAAAAAGGTCTTCTTGCGACTGGATACCCTCCATATTCGGCAGAGCTCTTCTCTGTAGCATATCCCATGCATGCTCAATCGGGTTCAAGTCTGGCGACTGAGCAGGCCAGGGCCAAAGCCACATCTCAATCTCAAGAAATCCGCATAAAAATGCTTGATCCCTAGACACTTTTGATGTGTGTACTTTAAGGTAAGTAACTCGATAAAATATGATCACAATTTAAGTTCGTTTCATATTTATATTTTAACATGTTTTGCATGCTCACTAAGATACATAAAATATTTTTTACCATTTTTGAATTAAAATCACTTGTACTTTTTCCACTATTTTATTTTTGTTTACACCTGACCGGTTTCGCCTTATGGCATCATCAAAGGTTACCTTTGATGATGCCATAAGGCGAAACCGGTCAGGTGTAAACAAAAACAAAACCTTTGATGATGCCATAAGGCGAAACCGGTCAGGTGTAAACAAAAATAAAATAGTGGAAAAAGTACAAGTGATTTTAATTCAAAAATGTATTATAACAAGTTCCATCAAGTGCCGACAATCGAGAGTATAAATTACATATTTTTTACCTCTTATTTTAAGTTTTCCGACTACATTTCAATAAAAAAAATGAATTGCTTCTCTTAAGTAGGTATAGAGTAAAACTAAGTAGCTACAGACATATTATGTGGATACGGTAGATATAAAAAATGTTTTCTTTTAAGGTTTATTAATAAACTACAACTTTGTAGGTAGGTATGTCATTACGAGTACTTAGGTATTTTATCGGGGAAAGCTTTACCTGAGTACTTAATTTGAATTTTTTAATTTTAAAGGTAATTTTATCAGCATAACAACTTGGAATTGTAAATAATAGAAATCCCTACCCTCCCTATTTTGATGCATAAGTAAGTAGGTTAAGAATTGCATCATAAGGAATAGTCTACATGTCAAGATGAGAGATCCATTAATAAAGATAATGAGTAAGTGCATATCCATCCAAGTTGAATACCTACTCAAACCGCGTGGCTCGTCTAGCCTATATTAAAATCCGATCGAGAGCGGAGAACGTGTTCTATTTTGATGTTGGCATGTTGCCATCTCTCGTTTGTATTATAAGCTGTTTTTATGAAAGTGACTATGCGATGGAAATAACCTAACCTGTCATGTAACCTGAGAAGAACACGTAATATTACAGCTCAAGGCGAAAATAACTTGCAGCAAGTGAAAGAGTGTTAAGTAATGAATGTTACGATGAGTAGGAACTTAAACAGGATATAAAACTATTTGCTAAAGCATTCTATAAGCAAATATGTATAACGTTAAATGAGATGGTTAATTATGGGAAGGTTGATGAGAAGTCCTTCAGAATGGATATTTTAGGATCTTGGAAACACACCAGTCATGTACCTTTGCCATTCCAAATCCTTTATATCACACATAAGACCCAGGCTTGACATGCCACCATGGCCTACACCTCTTGGACCAAATCTTTGTGCGTAGCATCCTACAGCAAAAGCAAAGCGTTATTTGTCGCATCTGAGGAGCACACAGCGTGGCACTCAAAACATGAGGTATATAAAAATACACTTCGTCAAAAGCTGTGCCCTCGCCAGATGAGTCACATGACCTCAAGCGGTTCTTACCCATTGGCGCAAGGGTCACTCTGCAAGACACCAGCTCCTTTTCCGTAACCATATCCCTTAGGGCCAAACTTCTTCCCATAACATACTACAGAGAAAAACACATAATTAAAACCACAAGAAAAAATGGAAATGGTCATGCAATTAATAAATTTGTGATCACTCTTGAAATATGAAATAACAATATAGGTTGAAATCTTTTAAAAGCATAATAAAAATTAATATTTTTTATAATTTATAGAATAATGAGAGGATAAATAACAAACCTTTGCAGTAAATGTCTTTGTCTGGTCCCTCGCAACAGTTTGTAGAGTCCAGTCGTTTAGAGCAGTCACCGCATTTGTAGCACTCCCTGTGCCACGCCTGGACATACAGTGAATAGTGAGGAGACGTCGAGGCATGCAAGAAAATTACTATCTAAAGGGCCACTCACATTAACACAATGTCGCATGATGTTATTGTACGTATACTGGTGGTGAATCACATTACAAGAGAAATAATCATTTAGATACCTCTACAATAAATTTCAGAATCTGGTCCATCACAATGCATCATTGAGTCAAGGGTCCTGTTGCAATTTAAGCATTTGAAGCATCGCCTGTGATAGCCCTAATGTACAACAAGTTATTGTTTTACTTAAATATTTATTAATGCATTTTATTTTATATCAAGACACCAAAATTTTGTCTATCTGTATGTATAAGTATAAAAATAAACAGATACTGTGTGGTGTTTTGATGAGAGTTGTGTTTAAATTCGTAGTTTGTAAATCTTTTAAATATCGTAGGAATGAAATAGGGTAAGTCCGGGGTAGATGGCCATAAGGGAGAGAATGCCTATTGAAATATTTTAAGGACCCGTTCACTAGATGTCACTGTTTAGCGTTTAGAGTTCGCTGCGCATCGTGCGTGAGAGCAACGGTACGGCAAAACATTTGGCGAAAAATAAATAAAAAGTAGGTATGTAAGTAAATCCTTTCTTTTTTGTTTCCACTTCTGTGAATATTTTCTTCATGTTAATTGTTTTACACAATTGTGGTTTCAGTTTCATAAAATAATGGCGATATTTGTATGTGTTGCAAAGTATACGAACAAACAATGCTATGTTATAATCTCAAAATTATTTGTTTCGTGTTAGGACTTGTTTGAGTTTTCGTTGTGGCCATCTCTCCCGGAAAAAAAGGAGAGATGACCAATTGCAGTTGGTATATGATGGCCATGGTGCCATGGTACAGAAATGATGTTGATGCAAATAATTGATTTATTTTCATATTTGTTTTAGATGCGTAATAAAGTCTCCGGAAAAACTGCCACGATGTCTAATGTTTCACACCTGAGCTCTCCGAAACAGGCTCGTTCAGTAAAGATCCAAATTACACCCCATCACGAATTTTACAGGATCTATCACCTATTCCACAAAAATTGATTGGAGTGCGTAAACGAGCAAAGCAAGTTAGAACACCATTGACTTCGGGAGAACACATCAAAACCAGAAAAAATGCTGCAGAAAAAAGTCTGAAAAAAGTCTAAAAAAAGGAAAACATAAGAAAATGTGTCAAAATAACGAAAGAAAAAGTAGAAACAACTAAAAGTAGCTACTGATGTGTAAAAAGAAAAGCTATTCGAAGACTATCTGATAATAGTGACGATATTCCATTAAAAATGTTATCAGATAATAATAAGAAAAGAAAGTTAATGAAGAAAGACTGTCGTGGGTATGGTGAAAATTACTACGAAATACTTCTCATCGAAGACTAGCTTCAATGTACAGTGTGCCAGTTTTGGGTTCACGAATATTGCAATGCATTTGAAACAATGTGTTCGAAATGTCGCGAAGAGGAGAAAAGAAGACTTAAAAGTAAAAAATGAGACCAAAAAGTAATTATAAGCCTAGAATGAAGTTATGGCCATCTTACCTCTAACGCCATGGCCATCACGCGCGGACACCTCTGGCCAAACGTGATTTAAAAAAAAACTTAAATTAAAAAGGTGATCTCATTAGAAACTGTTAGTTTTATGTTTAAAAAAATCATAATTGATACTTCAAAGTTTAATAAAAAGTATATATTTTTATAAAAACATAAGTATCTGTTTCATTTCTGATAGAGCTTAGAAAAACTATGGCTAACTACCCTGGACCTAGCCTATTTAGAAAACTTGACTTGGTATAAGCGTATATTAAGCAGCAAAAGCCGTGTTAAAGATGGTGAAGAAACAAATCTGCTGAAAACACAAATGATGACTGTAGGTATCGCTAAGATTAATCAATGGCAAAGTTCTTACCTTTCCTCTAGCTAACATCTGCTCAGCAGCGTATACATATCCGCCGCATCGTGGGCATCCTTCGCCGGGAGGCGCCTTGGCGATTGAACGAGACTCCAGACAAGCTCCGTTTGTTCTTACACCCCTGTATAGATGCCGCAAATCAATGAAAATTCGATAATTTTTAAATTAAGCAACGTAGACAGAAGAAAAGTTAAAAGCCTCTTAGGCATCGGCAAATCCGTCTGCCCCTACTCTAGTATAGGCCACACGGGTAGCGGCTAAGCAGTTCCCGGCGGCGCACCTCCGCCGTAATGGGAGAAGGTAAGGGCTCCCGGCCGCCCGCTCCGCACCGGCCTTGCTATAGCACTACACATTTCAACATAGAGGGCGCTTTCCTTATCCCATCACATGTACTTACAATGTATCAGTTAAAGCGAAGACGAAAGCGTTAGCGATATGTTAGATAGAGGGTTAGTAGCGAGGAAAGTTAATTACAACAGATGTCTTCGGTGCATGCCATCTAGGTGCGTCTTGAGCAGCGTTGCTAAGCCAAGACTTTACATACTGGTTTCTCACCGTAGCTTCTTCAGTTCGGGTCACCCCGTTGGGGAGGAAGGGATCGGTCAGGGCGGGAACGCGCTCGTGCCGACGTGCGTCCGGCTGCGGCATGGCGGACGTACGTCGGCTTCGACCGCGCTCCGCGTCAAACAATACTAACTCAGGTTTGGTAGTCGACTGTTTATTTAATTTTTTTTAATGAATAATAAATAATACCGATGAACAAATTAAATTAAGCGATAGCGAATAAATAACCCTAACTAAAGTAATTTAAAGTACAGTATGGCGTGTGTTCGCGAGGCATCACTGCTTGGCCGAGATGTGTGTCAGCGACCCGCAAGTTGTGCTGGACGGCTGCTCGCTCAATTCCTGTTGCGACATAAATGGAGACTGGTCATGCACGTGTAAGGCGGCGCATAATGTACAGCCAGCGCGCGCTTTCTACAGTATACGTATGAGTTTTTATATACACGCTGTTAATTTGGTTACGCACGGGCCCGTAGGCCGGTCGTCGTCGCGACCTTAGATAAGGAAAGGCCCTCAGAGGCGCGGGCGGCGGGAGTGCGAAGAGGGCTTGTACTTACGCGTTGTCTGCCTTCAAGTGCTCGCCAGCATCCATGGACAGGCAACCAGCACCACCGCCGAAGCCGTAGCCTTTTGGTCCGAATTTACGTGCATGGCACATTTTACAGAACAGTTCACCTTCGTGTTCTGAGCAGTTGGTGGAGTCCAGCAACTTCTGGCACAGACCTACACGACATACAAAATCAAATAATATGCGGTTCAAAACCAGGTATTGTAGTGAACATGGTGTTCTATATCTGTCAGTCCTCAAAAATATGTTTATTGTTATGGAAATATACATATATAAAATAAATATCAAAAAGTTTTTAATAAGAAGGTTAATTATTAAGTTCTGGATGTGGTTCCCAATAAAATTGATTTCGGGTGATATAGATACTCCGGGTTACATTCAAAGTACTACTAAGTAGTGACATCTGAACGTAATAAGTAAGCATTAATTAAGACCCTCATAGTCGTCAATATAATATCCCGACCAAGATACTTGTACAGCATGAAATAAAAAAATACAACGGTCTTGTAACGGTAAAACGGTCTTGTTTTCGCCATGATATATCACACTGAAAAGCCCAAAGCAAATACATTCCTAGCTCAAAATAATTGTTTTATTACGCCGGTACTCAGGCGTCAACCAAAGTAATGTATGATGAAAATAAACCCTAACTGCAGTAGAAGGAACATTCTAAACGTTAAAACAAACTTACATACAGTCCACTACTGGCCTCTCCTTGGAAATAAGGTTTTCATCTGGCCACGCTGGCCAGACGGGTTGGTATATTATATATATATAGTTTGTTTCAAGCTTTTCTAAACATATATAAGCAGGGCTGCTTATCTAATTAAGTTTCATTTCAAAAAGTCAAATTTACTTAACAAAAAGGCGCGTATTCACTTTGTATAGTGCGAGTGCAGGTGTTTAGTGCGGGTGATCGGTGATCGGTGGAAAGTACGTGTGGACCAAGGAAGTTGAACTAAAGCATGGAAGTAGCGATAAAATAAAAAGACATAATCAAATAGCGGTACTCCATCAACTTATTACGATTTCAACGCGCGAAAAAGAGATAGTTATATCCACTCAATATGCACTAAAATAATAGATTGTACACTGTTGCTTATAGATACTTTGTTATGCATTTAGAGATGTTGTGTGTAGAAAACTATGAATATTTATGGAATACTTTGCTACGAAGATATTTAAACACAAATTCACTTCACATTATGATATTCTACATTTTCGATACTTTTATAATGTAATTTTAAGACAACAGTTGGAAAAAATTCGAAATGTCTTCTTACTTGTGGAAGCTTATTAACTCCGTTTCATTTTCCTTGCGTGACGAATGCGATCTGCATTCCCACACTACACACGCCATATTTTAAGATGTCGGAAATATCATTTAGATACCGTTAAGCCTTGAAATTTGCTGTTCAATGTAAGAAAACACAGTACGAACTCGAGACTACCACTTGGCTACTTCAAGACAATACACTCGACTAATTAAAAAACAACGTTCGTTCTATACTATAGATTACTTTCTTGAACGCATTTTAATTTGGTTGGGTAAAGATGACCAAAGGTGACCAAGTGACAGCGGTAATGTGTACAGCAGCTCTTAGTACGAAAACGAAACTTTTTTCTTTCCTATTCTAACTTATTGAATATTCGTATCTCGTTTACGGAGACAAATATAGGTTTATTATTATCGTTTTTTAGGCTACTTCCATGCTTTAGTTCAACTTCCTTGGTGTGGACAGCGAATTCGTATTTTCTACCAATCGTTGATCGCCTCACTTCACACCTGCACTCGCATTAATCAAAGTGAATACGGGGCCTAAAACTCAATACAGTTTCCGTAAAGTTTAAAAGCGGTGTTAAAGAAAATTAGGTACCACTAGTCACTTAAATGTTTTTTTTTATATAGAACCTCCTCTTTTTCTAAAAAAGTAAACGAACTTGACGTTTGAGCTTTTGAGACTTTGACTTCTTATAAAAGTTTTGGACAAAATTCATTGTAGAGAAAATAATATTTAGGTTGCAAAGCGCTGAATTGTTGCCTCAGATAAGGACTATTAATAACCTCGGTAATGCGGTCTTATATAGTTCAGTAAAAAAATGAGACTGCTTTGGATTCATTCTTATTCCCACGATACTATAACCTTATCTGTTATATATACGAGTAATTCTCAATTCACGTTGTTGCTCACGATGAAATCCGAAACGATCTAATCGATTTTCATCTTTTTAAATGTGTTTTTTGTTGGCGTGCCTAAGATAGGATAGTTAACATCACGCTTAGATCAATAGGAGCCGAGCATGACTGAAAAGAGAGTCAGACAAAGTTGCGTGGGTCAGTTACTTAATACATATCATCGATCACTTCAATTGTCAGCAGTTTGACACTTACTTGCTTTAAGTAAGACAGGGGAACCGAACATTATAATCAAACTTTAGACTTTAACAAGACATATCGTACCTTATTTTTTAAGTATGTTCTAGTTTATTTAAACACAGCATTAGAAAGAAACCACAACAAATACTTATAAAGTCCTCAATAGAATAAATATTGAAACAAATTAAATTTATGAATATTTAAAATAAAAATAAAAATTTATTAAGCGACGTTTTAGAGTACTAGTTATCAACAAAGTCGCATATCTGTGTATCTACACTTTTTTTCCTAATATTTTAATTTGTCTTGTGTATTTAAAAAACTATCTTTTTCTAAATCTTAGCATACAATAAAAATACTCACCGCACTTGAAGCACATTTTGTGCCATTTGAGTCCGCCGGCGACTCTCTCTTCTGCTGCGTATACTGATTTGCCGCATTTAGGGCACTTTGGGTTATCTGCTGGTTTGAAAGGCATTGTGCTCGCTTAACTTATCCTGTAACAAAAGATGGTATTTGAATTTATGTGCCAGATTATTTATCTACCTTAAGTTTATTTGGAGCTGCGAGGATGTGCAGGCGACTTGCATTTTGGTAAATCCACAAATATTCAATGGAAATCCCGAAGCACTTCTTTAAACACGTTGAATCGTGGTCCATTAAAATTCACTATCACTATTTTATATGTAGCAACACATTTTGTTAACACAGAACATTTTTTTGGACGCGTTGTTAAATTTTATTCTAAATGCAACGGTCGTTGGCCGAAATCCAAGTCGTCTGCACTGCATCAATCGTATCTGAACTGAACCTTTATTGCCCAATAATCACAAATGTTTGGCGATTTAATCAGTGCGCGTGCTTCCTGCGAATGCAGAAACCAGTTAAAGAATATAGCAAAACATGGAAGGTAGGGCGGGCGGCGCGTGGGCGATGCGCCTGCCCTCCTAATTTGGGGCGTTCAGGTAAAGTTACGTGCTGGAGGGAACCGTTGCATCGCTAAATATAGTTCACAGGATGATGCCGTAATATCACTCGCGCTTATGTTGTTGTTTGAGAAAGAGTAAATATCACTTTCACTGGAATAGAGACCTGTTCGTCGAAGTCGATGCGGGATGAAGCTCCCGGACGCGTTTACAGTTCAGGGCTGAGATGCCGAGACTGCGGTGCGCTATGTTCGAATGATGCGCGAGGGCAGCGCGCGACTGTAGTCTATGTGTAAGTTGCACACGGCCCCAGTGGAGGGGCGCCGCGCATCCGCCCTCGCCAGCTACACGCTACACCCTCTACTACGTCACAGACTACCCTTACCAGTGCATTTCTCTATAACTTCCTCTTTTCCTTCCTCAGAATTATATTTTTTTTTACAAGTGGAAGCTAATTCGATGAACCAATAAAATAGTTTCACATATTTACATTATTTACTAATAAATTATCATTTCCTTAACGCCGATGTGTTATGTAAGTATTTTACATGTGTTTCTGTGTATATTTTTTCTAAACGACCTAATTATCAAATTGGTTTAGTTCGTAATGTCGTATGGTCGTAGTAATCGTTGAAGAGAGTTTTGTTTTTAATTGTTTATGGATATTATATTTTCATTTATACTTGTTGATACAGTACAATAATTATATGCCGATTTATGAACAACTTATTTCCTGTAAGAGCGGCAATGCGAAAGCCAAAAATTTGCAGGATATATATTCAGTAGACTAATATCTATGAGATTATCTATCTATTGACTATTACCCATCCCAAGTGACCCCGTCAAAATAAGTTATTTTAAAACCCGTTATATCATTTTTAACCTGATCATAGTTTAGATTAGTTAATGTTCAATAATAGTTAGCCTCTAGTAGTCCAATCCTCTAATACAAGTTGTTGATATTGGTCAAAGTTTAAATAGATGAATAAATATATATTTGGTCATCATTGATCAAAAGCTGAAGTGCAAAGGGAAAGATTATCCTTAAATGATTTCTAAACGCAGTGGTTCACTTAACATCGCCTCTATCGCCTTGATCATGGAGAGTGTTCTGAAGAGCTCTTCCAGCTGGTCCCTCCTTCTCCCTTCCTCTATAGGACAACCGTCTTGGCCTTGGAAGTCACCGCTTCAGAGTGGTAGACTTACGCTCTCGTACTCACCGCTTCGGTTCTTTCTTCCGGTGCCGAGCGGTCAATACTTAGAACTCACTACCAGCACACGTGTTTCTCTCCCACTACGATCCGGGTCCTTTAAGCGGAGCGTGAAGAAGTATCTCATTAGGCCGCCATAGTGTGGGTCACCATGCTGCAGTGTCCTTATTCGCATTGAGGATGGTGACCACCACTCCTGGATTCTGCTCATGCTTGTCATTTGGGCAGCAAAAATAATAAAAAAATATATCAATTGAACAGAACTCAATCATATACAAAAATTAGTAGGAATCATTCATCAATTAGGTAGAGTTAGAGATGCAAATAGCGAAATATATTTGATTAAATTAAAAATCTTTTTAAAAATAAGCTTTTATTAGAATGCCCTCATAAAGTACTCATCGAGACGAATCAAAGAAGTCCAAACTTGATGGTGTTGCGACGTTTCTTTACAGTATTCCTATGCTCACCTTCCAGCTCCAGCATCAGATCAGCTCCATGTCATCATAATATTGCATCGTTACGCTGTATACGCTGTATATGCTTGCAAAATTTCAGCAAAATTGGATGAAGATATCAGCTTCAAAATTGAGTTGCAAGATTCCACCCTAACATACATACATTGCAAGTTAATAAAAAGCTTGTAAAAATTAAGTCAGTTTAGTAGGTACTAAAACCAGAAATCAGCAACTTATCATTATGTATCCAAAGTTGCCTAAAATACATAGGTAAATGCTAGGAATGAAGCAAATGATTTTTTGTTTCTACTGATTGATCAATTTATTGTTACGATGTTAATCCAATTGATAAGTAAAACTTTTCCATGACCGCAACATTCATTGTACTTTTTAGGGTTCCGTGCCAAAGGCAAAAAACGGAACCCTTATAGATTCGTCATGTCTGTCTGTCTGTCCGTCCGTCTGTCTGTCCGTCCTTCTGTCTGTCCGTCCGTATGTCACAGTCACTTTATACCGAAACTATAGGAACTATACTGTTGAAACTTGGCAAGTAGATGTATTCTGTAAACGGCATTAAGATTTTCACACAAAAATAGATAAAAAAAAAAAAAAAATATGACGTACCGATCAACCAGCGTTACCAGACGTTCCGATTTTCGAAATAAAAATTTTAATGTCCCGCGCGGGACAGGCTTAGGCCCGCTTTTCGGCTATAACTGGCCGGACGCCGAAAGTGAAGTTAGTTTTGACACGATTGAAAACTAGTGCTACCATTCCACGGAAATGGCACCAGCTCTTTCAACAGTTTCTAAAAACCAGGAATTAGGGATGATGTGAGACCGACCATTTTTTTTTTCAGTTATTCGCACCTATACACTCATATGTCGTAAAAAAAACTTAAAACTTCTGACTATATACGTATTTTTACTTTTTCCCACTTTCGACGAAAGAATCCTGCTTTTTTTCCACTCCAACACGCGTTTTGGACAAATGACTAATATTTATCCAGTTCCACACCACCATGAGATAGAGTAAGTGGGGCGATTTCTTTTGTGATATCCTCAGCAGGCCTAATCCACTTGTAATGCACTGTTAAAAAATTTAGAGCATTCTCCTTCGCTTCGCTATTCTTGATGGACCAGGTTTTTTAAAGTTCATCGTCTTAGGTACGAAGCGAAATGTGACACATACTAATTTCTTCCACGTCGAATCATCAGCTTCGTTGTAGTCTTCTTGTTCCTCGATTTCGTCATACGTTTGCTCGAGAATAGACTCTGTTTCTTTCTCCTCATCGCTATCTTGTAGTGGAATGGGCTAATTATCACAGGTACTATTGCATTTCACGCATCCACAGGCGCCCTGACATTCCTTATGCATTTGCAAGAAATGAGTTTCAGCTCCGGAAGAGCTGGGGGTTCAAGCGTGGTGACAGCAATTAGCCTATTCTTCGGCGTCGGCCTTCCATTATACGGAACATCTGTCGACTGACCTGTAATATGGTACCTAAATAATCAGTAAAAGTATAACGGTCTACAGTGTCGTTCGCATGTTTAAAGCCATGGCTTTGAAGAATGAATAGGTATATTAAACAAAAAGAATCAGGGCACGCTTTACAAAAACTATAATTTTAGTTTCAAAATACACACCTCAACAAAGTCTAGGGATATTTTATATTTCATAAAATATCTAAAAATCTAAGAAGAATTTTCATAGATAGTAAATGGAATAAAAGTAGCTTATTTTAGGGACTCTAATAAAAGAAGAAAGCGATTCGTGATTCTTTTGTTTTTATTTAATTAAAAAGTTAACTTTTTAATTGTTGTAGAAAATTGGTACGAAAACAAATGTCATAAATTGTTTGTAACATTATTAATAATTAAAAATGTAATAAAATCTAATTATTAATAATCAGTGTTGCCACCTCTTACATTAATTACACATCGACATCGATTGTTCATACTTAAAATTAAATTGTGAATGTCTTGCTGCGGTATGAGGTCCCAAGTTCTTTGCAAGTGGCTGTATAGTTCTTGTTCCGTCGTCAAATTTGGCGGGAAATCTCGTAATGCTTTTCGTTTTAACATGTCTCAGGCATGCTCGATGGGATTTAAGTAGGGCGACTGCGCAGGCTAATCCAAAACTTGAATGTCATGATCTTGAAGAGTTGTCGATACCAGTCGCGCCGTTTGAGAAGGAGCATTATCGTGCATGAATAGAAACTGCAGGCCCATTTGGATTCTGTGTGGGATAATCACAGGCTCTACTGCCTCTTCGAGACATTTCACGCAGTCATGCTGCCTTGAATCCAAACGAGCTGGGTTCGCCCACAAAGACGAATTCCTGTCCACACTATGATTGTAACGCCTCGGTAAGAGTGGACCTGATGAGGGTGCCGCAGACGGCTAACTCTGCCTGGAGTTCTCCAAATACGAGTTCTTCTTGAATCCGGATGAAATCCAAACTCATCAGTGAACAGCACCGATGACCATTGTTGATCACTCCAAGACAAATGCTCTCGAGCCCATGAAAGCCGCCGACCGCGATTGCCACGTCGCAGAGCTGGAGCACGTAGCGGTCTTCGAGCATGAAGGTTGACTTCATACAACCTCCTTCTCACGGTTTGGTCGCTTACCAGCAGCTGGTGGTCCTCCTTTGCACAAGTAGCAACGCCGTGATATGGGGTTGTCTTTTGGCGTTCATTTGGAGGAATCGATCCTGTCTTTGCGTAGTAACCCGTTGTCTACCACTGTGCCGTTCAGCCACATCCCCAGTACTGCGATAACGTGACCATAATCTTGATATCACATTTTGGCTGGTATGTAAGGTCTCAGCAACGACGCGTTGAATAGCACCAGTTTCTAACATGTCCACGGCTCGTAACATTTCATCTCGACTCAAATGGCGACGTGACATGACTTGTGAAGCTAACACAGCAAGTTCAATTAAAAAAAAGACAATCTAATCTAATCAATTTTAATTCATTAACAGCATAAAAACAATTTTAATTTTTCTTGTCGTAATGAATTACCAACAATTTTGCCGCCGTATTTTTTGTATAGCATTGTTATCCTTTTTATATTTTTAAATTTTGAAAATAGAATAAAAGAGGTTTCATTTAGTATATACATTTTTAAGGAAACTAAAAAGTTTTTTAACTATAAAGTCGTCAATAGTATAGGATTATGATATCCCTAGACTTTGTTGAGTTGTGTATAATTATTAAACTGCGACTGAACCATAATTATCAATTTCATACTGTAAAATTCTGAAATCTTAAATATTATACATTGTTATAGCGATTAACCAGAAGATTACCGTGTGTGCCACACATACACTCAGCTCATGTGTGTTTCAATACTTGGTTAAACTCTGTTTACTTAAAAAGTTCCTAGCACAATTTTGTGAGCACTGTTCTACGTACAATTGCATTGTTTTAGTTCTTGGTGATACCTAATAACCTAGGTTTCCTTTAAAATGAATTAAAAACATTTAGATTTTTATCTTTTACATAGTTTCTATTTCTGATTTCTTAACATTCGGCAGTCTGTATTATAAATAAAGACTTGGAAACTGTATAGCAAGCGGAGATAAGAGGTAAAACATTTCTAAGAGACCGTTTCGCCGTAACATCAGTAAAAATAGCTGATGCTATAATAATTATACGGAAATACTTCGCTGTTATACAAATAATATACTTCATACCAAAAGGGGCGACATTGAACATAAATACAGTGCGTGAATCAGAATTTTGGCAAACAACTTATATCCATAAGCAAATCGGCAATGACGAAGGGCCATAGAAACGGACAAAGTGTTTTAGTGTAATTGCTAAAGTGTAAACAGATGAAACATCTGATCGCAATTATAAGGGTACTCACTCACTGATACAGAAATAACAACAAAATATACATACGTAGGTATTATGTTTACAATTAGTCCAGCGTGTCACATTGTGGCAACAGAGCTCTTGCCAACTTGCACTCGCACCTGCCGATCTATTAATATTTTTACTAGCTTTTACACGCGGCTTCGCTCACGCAGACTTTTATCCCCTGATTTACTCCCTTAGGGGTGAAATTTCAAAAATTCCTTTCTTAGTGTTCACTTACGTCATATAAAGAACCTACATGCAAGCGGTCTAGCTTCAGCGGTTAGGGCTGTGCGTTGATCTCTGGGTATGTCAGTCAGTCACCTTTTTCTTTTATATATATAGATAGATTAAAAATAACTTCACTCAATATTAAAGTTATTCACATTGGTTTAATCATTACACGCGTATTTGATTATCACATCATACTTATAATAATTATTTTACGGGACTTAACGCGAACACTTATTTAACGTATTACATACCTCTGATTTACCTGACATTTCGACCAGGTTGCACTGGCCGACTGATCAGGCAAATCAGAGGTTAATATAAAAGTTAGCACATCATACTTGTTTTGTGGGTGTGTGTTATGTATAATGTTTGCTTCGTATTCCCTTCTGTACAGCTGAATTTTAACAGTTCATCGCTCATCAGTCGTGGTCTACGCTACAGTTACGTCTAAAGTAGGCGTAACTGTAGCATGGCCGGTACCATTAGATATTTTTGCTTATACTATCGAAACAAACACAACCTTCGTGTCTCTTGAGTTTGTTGAAGTTATAAATTCTGATTAGGGTATACTCCTTAGTTTGAGACCCCTTCAATGAAAGTGTAAAATACTCAGTTCTCATTGCAAATTCATGCATTATTAACACCGGTTTCCGGTGACACATGGTATTACTCCGATCAAACCAGTTAATACGTGCCAAAGTATTTCTTTCCCGTGGACTTAAAAAACAAGATAATGACTGCGGACGTTTTGTGACTAGTGAATACACCTTACTAAGCCACATGGTTTCGGCCACGAATAAAATATTCCATCCAATTATATTGTAGACATCTAAAGTAATAAACTAGTCTATAAACTTGTATGGATAAAAAAAAAATACATACAGTGGAACATAGAACCTCCTCCTCTTTGGAAGTCGGTTAAAAACGATCATGTGTACATGTGACACGTGTGTGGTGTAACCTCGAGACATTCTTACCAAATGACTCTCGGACATAATATGTCTGTTTAGAGTTGGAAATCATGGTTATGCTACATAAAATAGTGATATTTTTCTTAGGATTTGTTCTAATTAATGTTTTAATTTTACTACATCTTCGACAAGCCTGATATCCTAGTGGTTGGATTTGTCTGACGGTTGAGAGACTTACAAGGGATCTTGGGTTCAGTTCACACGTAGAAAAATTATTGTATGAAAATTACTATAATCTATTCTGTATTTAACTGTATGTAACTTAAGTAGGTACGTAAGTACTTACGTTTAACAGCAGTCTAGTCATCATAGTACAGGGTCTATCCAGTTCGTAAGCAGACAGATGTCCTCAATTTTTAAACTTTCAATTCTTCTTTAAATTATTTTATGATTTATTTCAATGTATAAAAAGTTTCTAAATACTTTATTCGTCGTTATTATTTATTTCAATGTATAAGAAGTTTCTAAATACTTTTTTGTCGTTATTATTTATTTCAATGTATTAGAAGCTTCTAAATACTTTATTTGTCGTTAGACAACATTATTGTTAGACAACGTTTTCTTAAATTGTTACACCCTTGAATTATTGTCCTATTCTAAACCTGAAGTAAATGTCGAATTCAATATGAATAGAGCAAATGTTGGACTAAACATAGGTACCTAACCCATTAATTGTGTGCACGCGTTGGAGATGCACATGTTCTAGGACCATATACGTAGAGGGTTTGTAGGTCAAATCCTATAAAGCGACCATATGTTCAGAATTGCGTAACCTTCCTTATATTCCATTCATTATTATCTTATATAAGTCAAGAGCGCATTACTTTGTAAATATACAACAGTGATAGTGAAGTAGTAAATAATATGCTTCAAAATATTTTTCCTACAGTGTTAGTGGCTGAACAGTCCCTTGATGAATAAACCTTTTAAAATTATAGGTGATGAAACTTAATCACTGATCTCTTTTAAATGCTGATTACATTAATTAAGAAGGTATTCAATAGACATCGTACTCGATGTATCTATTGAATACCTTTACGAGGTTACAAGATGGTCGAGAGGTCAGCCTACTGGCTGACCTCTGGACCATCTCGTAACCTCGCATTTATTTCCGCAACAAGATAATGTAAAGATACTTGTTGACTATTTTCAGGACATTTATTGAAGACTAATTAAACTAAGTGACCCAAGTGAGACCTTGAAAACTGAGTTAATAGTACTGTCTGGAAATTTTAGGGTATTATTGCAAAGGTATTGTGTGTATGTTTCATGAAAATATGTGCACCACTGCTAAGAACTACTACCGCTTATTTAAAACTCCCCGATCTTTCTTCCACCTACACCTGAAAGAGAATATAAACTTTTATTTCGAAGCGGATCATTAGGTCTCTTGACGCAGGTAACGCGTTCTCTAATATTTCAAACGTGTGGCTGAGAGCATCGCTATTTTTGTATCAAGTTTTTATCACGGGCGACATCAATTTTATGGACGTGAAATAGTCTTCAAAAAATGTCTCATGGAAAAATTCTCTGTTGGCACGTATTCAAAGCTGTCGATATCGACCATATCATAATAACTCGATGGACTTCTATTGTGATTTTTCTGGGGTCAAACACATATCAAACCTGTCAATTTTCCATCTAATCGTATAATGAACGATAATGGTCAGTTTATTTTAGCATTCGGACCCAAATTAAATGAAATTTAATAAGTCATATATAACTGTCAGATATGTGCCCTATAAAAAGGAAGTGTACTACTTAATTTATGGAACGATAAAACAGTTTTATATGTAACATCATTATTAATATCTGACTTGTGTAAACTGAATCTGGAGATTTAACTTTTGATCTGTAAAGTAAAGTTTTATACTAGTAAAAATGCAATGTAGACGGGATTGTGTAACATTCAGGTGTTTATGACTCAATTCGCGGCGGCAGGTGTAGCTCTCCATGGAGCGGCGTGTGGGCCGTGGCGAAAATAAAATGGAAACGGCAGGCTCCGCATAGCGTTACTCACGCAACAGAACTCATAGTCGGGGAGTATTACTCATGTTTTGTACCGTGGATAGCCACACACCCACACCCTATCAAAATTTCATACGCACGAACAGTTTTAGACGGTCTGCTACTGAAACACTATCTCAGCAATGCGAACGCGAGGAATTGCGACTGCGACGATGCTGTAAGCCGCAACTTTTGCACTCACGATTTTGCTCTCTCCGTTAATTCTCTCTTTTAGTATTTCATTAGTCAAATCAGATCTTCACTCTTCAGAAAGTCGATTAATATTTACACTAAAGTTATATTTTTTTAAACCGAATGTTCTTTGTATCGGGTATGAAATATTTTTTATTTTGATGTGCATTCCAATTAAACATTAAGTAAATACTTCACTAGTGAGTATACTTTTACTTTTGTGTTTAGCAATTTTTTTTTGTTTTATAAAGATCAGCTTCAGAAAATTACGATGATAAACCACATTATATTTCACTTAGTCCTAAGCCTAACGAATAATGTAAGTTGGTTTTATAGCAAGTACAGTACAGTCATTATTCACGTTGTTAATGAATTTAATAAGCTTTTAATCATTACTTCTATTGCCATCAAACTAAAATAAATCGAGGTTACATTTCAAAATATTAGCATAAGAAAAATATTGTTTTTATCATCTGTTATTGTCATCATTGTTTACCTTTTTCTATTGTATGTATTTTAAATTTTTAAGAGAGATTTATGGCCTCATATACAAAACAGTTGAAACCACAATATTTATATACAAAATGGTAGAGTCTATAGCATTTCCATAATTCACTTTGGCAACTAAGTACCAACAAACATCATTTTTAACCCCCGACCAAAAAGAGAGGTGTTATAAGTTTGACGTGTCTGTCTGTCTGTCTGTCTGTGGCACCGTAGCTCCCGAACGGATGAAGCGATTTCAATTTAATTTATTTTGTATGAAAGGTGAGTTACGTGCAAGTGTTCTTAGACATGTTACATGAAAATCGGTGGTGCCGTTCAAAAGCTATGGGGGTAAAGTGGGGAAGAGTAACCGAATGTCTGCAAAATTATCATCGAGTGGGGTCTCAAATGAAAACGCATAACGTGTTTTTTAGTTTTTAAAGGGCACTCAGGTTTTTTTAAATTTTTAGAATTTATAGTTATTAGACGATTAACTGACCGTCCAACCGAGCAGAAGTTACCAAGATTAAGATGTTAATAAAATTGGTGTTTAACATTTTAGGGCAGTTTATATACCAGTAACAGATCGTCACGTGAATATTCCAAATCTTCTATATATAAATAAAAATGAATCGCCTAAATGTGTGTACGCGCATAACTTTCGATGGACTGAACTAAATTGGATAATTATTTTTTTATGGGTTCATTTGATATGAGAAGGTTTGTATGAAAACAAGATAATCAGATTTTTTTTTGTTCCCGTCTGTACACTACATGTGGTAATCCAAAGTGAGCATAATTACTAAAACAAGTTTTTCAGAAATGCAGAAAATATTTACAAAAATAAAGACGTGTGGCATTCATAATTACAGATAAGTTATACGTTGAAGGAAGCTAATTGAAAACTTTAGCCCGTAAATTCTGCATTTTTTTTAAATAATCACATTTGTATTTTTGTATGGCAATTATTTATTGACAGATAAATTCAGAATGAAAAGAGAAATTAAACTATCTCCCAATAATTTAATACCATTAATATTTTAACTTATTTTTCAAAAATATTTCCTCGTAAACCACTTACTATATAGTTATTTCAACTTTATTGAGTGAGTTACATAGAGCATGTAAGTAAAGAAGTGAACTCTGGTACTCATGATAAGATTCTACTTGTGTTATAAGTACCAGTGCTTTCCCTTGTTTGGTCAGTTGGTAACATAGACTCTGGAAGGAGCATGGTAACTTATTTTGTTAATCGACTTCAAAAAAAAGAGGAGGTTCTCAATTTGACCGTATATATATATTTTTATGTGTGTTCGCGAATAACTTCGTCGCTTATAAATTGATTTTAATGATTCTTTTTTTAATGGAAAGGAGATATCCCAACGGTGGTACCATGATAAGGACACTAAGATCTGATGATAGCATCCAAGAGAAATCGAGTCGAACCTTGGAGTCGGTTTTTATTTTTGGTAAAATTTTACTTGTTTTATAGACGTGAATCTACTAAAATATTTTTTCTACTTATATATTTATATCATATACCTTAAAAAAGCATAACCAAAAATGAGTTATAAGGCTGTAGGCGTAACAGTTTTTCCGGTCTTATCGCTCAAGGCGATTTATTCCAGATAAC
The DNA here is from genome assembly GCA_949125395.1 of Diaphora mendica. NCBI lineage: Eukaryota > Metazoa > Arthropoda > Insecta > Lepidoptera > Erebidae > Diaphora > Diaphora mendica. The sequence goes on along the minus strand of OX421310.1, from coordinate 31,840,848 downwards.
CTTAAAAGGCATATTAGGAGGTGTTTAAGATTTTTTTAAGACAGTTTATACACGCACCAGTAACCCACCGTCACGTGCATAGTATATATGTACACTCATAATGACTAATAATAATCCTGCACTAGGTTTTTAAGAACCGATAAAGTCTTAACTATTAGATTAATTATCTATATTTTACTAGCTGACCCGGCGAATATTATACCGCCATATTCACATATCTGTTTCAGCTTCTCGTCGCGTATAAAAAATGACTTTTTGGATTATTTAATTTGGTGCAGCCGATCGGAGGTTATGCGCGTACATACATTTCGGCGATTCATTTTTATCTTATATATAAAATTCTCGTGTCGCTGGACCGATTTTTATGAAATTTGGTGTGCATATCGAGTAGGTCTGAGAATGGCAAAACAACCTTTGCGATCAGCTAGTATGTATATAGATTATCACCCATACCTTGTTCTTAATACGTATCAGAATTTTTAAACTAAGAATTTATACTCGTATTCATCGTTTCTGTGTTGTCATTCTAATTAATTGCGTATGGATGCACAAGTTTCTTTCATCGTATGAGAGCAATAATAACCTAGTTGGCAGATTTGCAACATTAGACGCACGCATTACAACATTCACTGTTTTTAAGATAAATTAAAACAAAAAACATTAAAAAGTAAAGTACAATCTTAAAAATTCTGATAAGAAGCGGAATGCCATTTTGTTTATTTTGACACATAAACTACTCAACTGGTCATTTTTAAATTTTGCAAAGTTTTTGACAGGGATATAGAAAAGGATTTACGGTGTGATACAATACATGTTTCATCAAATAAAGTTTAATCTGGTTGATAAAACCTACATTAACATAATTACTTGCCCAAACAGACTAATTTATCAACGCAGATTCGAAACCACTGCGACCAAAAACTTGAACTTGCAGCCTAATGCTTTTTATGTTGTAAGCACGCACTAAGAAAGGATTTTTTAAAATTTCACCCAGAAATGTGTAAAACGTTAGTGATGAAGGATTGCATGGAAGTTCATAATTCTCTAAGTTAAAAACACGAAACAATAAATTATTACGCGAGCGATGCCACATGCCATAGCTAGTTTGTAATGTTTAAACGTAGGTCATAGGACGTCGTCGCAAGGGTCTTTTGAGCGTGTATTTCGAATTCAAAGTATGTGATAAAATAAAGACATGTATTTAAAATTTTAAACCTTTTTTAACACTTTGTTCAATTTAAATCTAATTCTCTTTTCAAACACTGGGTTAATAATAGCCTCGTTGGTCTAGCGGTTTAAGTGTGCGAATGCCGATCAAGAGGTCTCGGGTTTGACTCCCGAGTCTGGTCAAGGGTGTTATTGAGTTTATCTGATTATATAAATACTTAATACCAGCTCGGAGTTTGGTGTGGGGTCTAAACCTCTGTGCCTCGGAGAGCACGTTAAGCTGTCGGTCCTGCGCCTGATCTCTCCACGATCGTGTCGGTTAACCATCCCATCGGATTATGAGAGAGGGAACAGAGAGTGCACCTGTGTTTGCGCACACACTTACGCACTATAATTTAAAAATTACGCACCTGCGTAGTAGGCTGGTCACCGTTGAGACTGGCCGCCGTGGACGTAATCAGCTAGGAGTACATCATGATCAATAATAAATACAAACCCGATCTTTTTTATCGAAATTTTCATTCATTTGAAACGAAAATTTAGTGAACCTTTTTATTACTAGTTGAAAGGGACTGTACAACAGTTTAAAACTTTCTATTTTTTAAATTTCTATTTCAACTTTTTTTTACCAATAATTAATGAATTTAGCAGCACTTCTTTTAATGATGACATACGCAAGATGAGTGTCTCAGATTAATTAAACGATTATGGTCGGTTACAAATCTTTTTATATACTAATTAGACGAGAATTAATAAACGAACATTGGAAGATTTAATTAATTGCCGGTTAAGCTAAGACCATTCCACTCTAATCTTTTTAATCATGACAGAGCCACAGAATTGCTAAGCTTTCTAAGAAAAAACTACAAAATAATAGAGCATCTATTTTTGTAGTATTATAAGAATAGAATGTTTCGTCAGCAGAAGATTTCCTGTTTGTTGTAACACATATATGATTGCCGATCTATTTTAGCATGCATTGGAACTTAATATGCATTCTTATTTATAGATACTTGAAATAAACAGTTGGCCGGAAAATACCAATGTTTTCTTATGTTGTTGCATGGAAAGGAGACTATTAACCGCATTTTCAATTTGGGATACGGAAAAACACAGAAAAAGCATGTTTCCTTTGTTGTACAGTTGGAATCACTGATATGAATGGAACTATGCATGCACTTATGAAACTCATGGCTGGCTAAATATAAATTTACTGTGTCTAAATTTTAATTATAATTGTGTCATTTTTTAGCATTTGTAACTCAATTTAAATTAATTATAATAGGTCTTTACCTATGAAATTGCCGTTTTGTATGCAATAAGTGAAAGTACTTATTTTTTCAAACTTTTTTATTTCTGTTATTCGAAGTAATCACCCATGCAATCGACGCATCTGTGCCAACGTATTGGCAGTTTATTGATGCCCTTCTTGTAAAAATCAGCTGGACGGGAGGCAACAAACTCTTCAAAGGCATTTTGTGCTGCCTCTCGGGAATTGAATTTTTAACCCACTAAAATTTTTTCTAAATTTTGGAAAAAGTAATAGTCAGTAGGTGTAAGGTCTGGTGAGTATGGCGGATGAGGGAGAGCTTCCAACCCCAGCTCTTGCAGCTTGGAGACTGTCTGAACTAACAACATCATTTGGTACAGTTCGCAACAGCCCCGTCCAGCTGATTTTTACAAGAAAGGCATCAATAAACTGCCAATGCGTTGGCAAAGATGCGTCGATTGCATGGGTGATTACTTCGAATAACAGAAATAAAAAAGTTTGAAAAAATAAGTACTTTCACTTATTGCATACACAACGGCAATTTCATAGGTAAAGACCTATTATTAAATGATAGTTGTTTTATACCATGTTTTAAAGAACTTTCTTAGTAATTACCTCATATGAAATACATACTGTATAGTGTCTAGCAATATTACATATATCCATTGTGAATGTATTCTTCCTTGTGTCTAATTTTTTTTTATTTGTAATTCGTAATTGAAATAATGTAAATTTTGAACGTTTGGATAACACAAAATGTGATTCATTTCATATTTATAGATCTAATTCTCGAAAAACAAAAATAAAAATTGAAACAGATTGATACAATAATTATGTACTAGATATAATTGGTAAGAAAAGTTTTGTATTTTATAAAGAATCCTCTAACTTATATCCCAAAATAAGTTTCTTCAGAGACTTCGAAATCTTAAACAATTATCAGAACAGCCTTATGTACAAGAAATAATCAAGTAAAGAAAATAGAGATTGAAATGGTTTAAGATCTTTTATTTGTCCACGTATTTCTAAAGCTGGTTTGAGTTACGGAAATTGTGCATTTCATATTTTTAGAAAAAACCGACCAGGAAAAGTGTTTATTTATTTTATGGATGAAACTCTCTTGGGTGTTTGTTAGCAGTAAATTGATCGATAATATTTTATTTGAGCTTAGGATATTTATAACATCCTAAACACATCAAAAGTGTCTAGGGATCAAGCATTTTTATGCGGATTTCTTGAGATTGAGATTTGGCTTTGGCCCTGGCCTGCTCAGTCGCCAGACTTGAACCCGATTGAGCATGCATGGGATATGCTACAGAGAACAGCTCTGCCGAATATGGAGGGTATCCAGTCGCAAGAAGACCTTTTTTTGTTGTTGCAACGAACATGGGCGGCCATTTCACAGCGTGATTTGGATGAACTCATTTTGAGTATGCCAAACCGATTCTTGTGTTGTTAGTGTTCGCGGTAGAAACACGGATTATTGTTTAAGTTAACTTATAAAATTTTAAAGAAAACTGTTATTTCAGTCTTTTTTTCGAACTTTAATGTTAGTGGTTCAAATGTCAAAAATCCCTTTATTAGGAAAATGGCAAATTTCTTTATTAATGCAAAGGTGACTTGGTTTATCGTTACTGTGACAAACGAAAACACTTTATTTGATGAATCCTTAAAGAAAATTTTAATTAATATCAATCAGGAGAAAAGTTATTGCAAAAATATATGTTGATCCCTAGACACATACGTTGATCCCTAGACACTTTTGATGTGTGTATTTTATGTTTCTGAAGCATATGTATATTTATTGGGTATGATAAAGTTTAATTTGAAGATCTATCTAAAACTGCCTATCGTTTTTACAAAATAGCATTGCTTTATTTTATTAACCGACTTCAAAAAAAGGAGGATGTTTATCAATTCGACCGTATATGTTTTTATTTTTTATGTGTGTTCGCGGATAACTTCGTCGTTTATGAACCGATTTTAATAATTCTTTTTTTAATGGAAAGTAGATGTTCCGACGGTGGTACCATGTCAAGGAAACTAGGATCTGATGATGGCATACCAGAGAAATCGAGGGGAACCCTCATTTTTTTCAGGCACGTACTATGGTTTTAGTATATTTTCTGAAGCTACTCCGGTATTTGCGTCTGGTAGTCATCATTTAATGATGATGAGCTGATGATGAAAGGTACAACTCCTTAACGGTTAGGAGTTGGAGGATAAATCTTTAAATGTCATATGTATGTATGTTACCTTTGGTCGTATTCTTTCAAGTTATTTAGTTCAGCTGATGGTGGAAGGTACAACTCCTCAACGGTTAGGAGTTGGAGGATAATTCTTTCAATTTCATACGTATCTATAGACCTTTAGTTGTATACTTTTAAGTTATTTAGGTGAGCTGATGTCACAGGCGCTATGATGACTAACCCCTAAATATATTTTGCTTTAAGTAACTCGCCTGCTTCTATTTCATCACGACATTTAAGCTTGGACACGATTCCTATTGCCCCGTAGACCACGTTCTCGGTAACAGAAATCTTGCATCTCAACATAATTTTTGAAATTTAGCATACTCAGTTTTAATGCGTGTTCAAACCACTAAAGTTATTCCCATCAGCAGAAATTATATGAAATAGTTCAAATTACTGATAACCTATGATTGTTTGCACTAAAAATGGAAAAATAAAAACTTTTTATAAAAAAAAACCGACTTCCAAAAACCATCCAACGAAAACTACCTGCCAAAAAACACTAAAAAGCGTAAAATAAACTGGCTCTTCATAAATTGCTATGTGACAATTCTTGTCCTAATTCTTTATTCATTTAAATAGTAGTATTAGTATGTGTGCTAGGTACCTCAAATCTGTTTGAAGTCGGCGCCAAGCCAAAATGTAATAGGAGGTACCGCACTCGCCGCTGCCGGATAGCTAGCATAAAACAACCTAAGCGGCCAGACACGCGCGGGCTAACGCGACGTCGTTGATGGTCGTCTCAAAATATAGCGAGTGTGGTAACTACTATTACATTTGGCTTGGCGCCGACTTCAAACAGATTTTAGGTACCTAGCACACATACTAATACTACTATTTAAATGAATAAAGAATTAGGTATAGACAAGAATTGGCACATATCAATTTATGAAGAGCCAGTTTATTTTACGCTTTTTAGTGTTTTTTGCCAGGTAGTTTTCGTTGGATGGTTTTTGGAAGTCGGTTTTTTTAATTTATAATTTTTCTTTAACTTTGTTGCTGACTGTACGTAGAGGAACTAACTATATACAAGTGGGACCACTATGAGACGGAGCGGCTTGCCGACCAGAGTTATTTTTGTACAGAGAATGCGCGGGCGGCGGCGGTCTCCGCTGGAGCCCGGTCGTTTCTCGGAAAATCCAGATTATAACACCGGTATTAATTTGGTAAGAGTATTTAGCACAATTACAGTTTCGGTAATTGAGGGTAATATTTACGATATTGTGTTGTTAATGCTTTATTACACAGCAACAAAGCAACTTTTATTTCCTATAGCAGTTTTGGAAATGTCCCTTGTTATTTTCAGAATCGATGAGGGTAGAATGGCTTGGAGAGAAAAGTAACGGCTGTAATTCGTAATTATTTTTCGATTTTTTTTTCTATGAGTACTACAATAGCTACGTGATTAATGTCACAGTATAATTATTCTATCCAAAACTGGTTTTTCAACGTCTCAGTTTAGTAATTTATTTTCTGAACGTAAATAGCCCGTGAAATCTAGATACCTAAAGCTTCCTCATAATAAATAAACACGGTTAGATAACCCGGAAAATTACATAGATCATCATTAATCAACGTTTAAAAATAGGTAAGTGCATGCATCTTTCGTCTCATTGTACTAGATAAAATACAATACTTTTGATGTATGATAATTTGAATGTGAGTTACTCATTGTTTAGGCAACAACTTTGTATTTGTATAAATATATTAGAATGGGAAAATTAACTCTGAATATTGTCTTTTAATCGCCACTCATGAGCCGGCTCGACTGAAATGAGATCACAGCATCACAGAAAAGCGATCAAACATACCCTCTTTTTAACCCTTACCCCCACCTAATCAATTCAATCGTGGGAGAGCCACGCTTCGGCATGAATGGGCTGGCTCGACCGGAGTGATACCACGGCCTCACAGAAAACCGGTGTGAAATAGTGGTTGCGCTGTGTTTCACCGAGTGAGTGAGGATACCGGAGGCCCATACCCCAATCCCCTACCCCTACCTCCCCCCCCCATTCCCAAATGGCCGGCAACGCACTTGTGACGCTTCTGGTGTTGCGGGTGTCCGTGGGCGGCGGTAATCGCTTACCATCAGGCGATACGTCTGCTCGTTTGCCCGCCTATTCCATAAAAAAAAACCTGCTTTAAATAATATTATATTATGCACTGCGAATTCTTCTATTATGCACTAGATTGATTATAAGGTTAACTTAAAACTAAGTAAGTGCAAGTGGCTGCCTTATCAGTCGGAGGCAATGTCTTACAGACAACAATTTAACCCCTATGCAAAAAAATTATGTACTATTTTATAACAATATTGATAACTGTCTAGTAATTTTGTATCTATATTATTATTTTGGAAGCTTTTATACTTGTATGCAAATAGTATGAGATGTAATAGATAGTTATACATTCTGGGCTAGAGACATTCGGAATGCGACTCAGGTACGTTACGAGGAACGAGACCGTATACGATTCTCTTAGTATATAAGTTTTCTAGAAATAGTTCTCAAAACATGCTCATTGGTAAATAAATATGATTACCAATTGGATTAGCAGCTTCCTAGTTCCTAATATAAGACACATATCGTTCAAATTACGCCCTGTTCGGCGGATCGACTTCTTGCTTGCCACTTAATAAATATTTCCTGATTAATATGGAAAAATATAATCCGATATTTAATTTAGTAAATAGAATTACAGAAGTACTCTCTTGAGCAGTTAAAAGTAACCAAACACAGAGAGGAGCTGAAAAAAAAGCTCTTATCCTTAGTTCTGAAGTTCTAAAATTATCAGGAAAACAATCTATTGATTTTTCTAAACAGTAAGTAAATTTAATCTACCTATAAAATTATCATGTCACGAATCACGAGTTCATTGTGAGGAACAAGCTCAAAAAGACCTATTTCTTAGCGTTCCATGGATTCACCGTGCGGGTGCCGGGTCCATCGCGTGATAGATGGGGGTAACACATGCGACTTCGACAGTGCCTGGGAATTGCGACCCAGGTTTAGGTTTAATAACGATAACATTTTCATGTATTTTTTTAAATGTGTTTTTTGTTGGCATGACTAAGATAGGATACTTAATATCACGGTTAGACCAATGATTGAAAAAAGACGCAGATGCAGTTGCGTGGGTCATCTAGTATAGTATCCTATATTTTTTAATTAATAGTTTTTTTAAGTTTAGGTTTTATCATATAACAATTTGAATTTTATGGTTTTTCATAAAAGTGCGTCATGGTTGGTGAATGCGCGGCCAGTATTAGCCCAACGGGTTCGTTGACAGCACCTGGATGACGCAGCTGGATTCTTGACGCGTGTGTCAACTCCAAAATTCGGCATTATCTGAACAGTGAAACTATGCGTATTAGAAACCGCGCCAAGAATATGTCTAAGTGTATTGATGACCTCAATAAGTATCATGATTGACAAACTGTCAGAAGATTACTTCTTAAGGACTCGGTATAGAATGTAACAAAGTTTGTTAATTTAATACATTGGATAAAATCAAAATTCTAATTATACAATTTTCCATTTCGATTCCAAATTTAACGTTGTTGGCAAAAATACTCTATTGCTTGTTTTTAATAAATATGTATTTACTAGTTTTGTATGCCACCCGCGTGTTTCTTGGTTAAAGCGGTAAAGAGTCTCAAGAATCAAAGTATTTGAATGAAATCGGTACAACGGTTTAGACTTAAAAACTTGACAGACAGACAGAGTTCCCTTCGACTTTGTAATATTAGTAGATATGGATTAGTCTCCTTAATCATCCATAATGGCTATTAATTCTCTCCAGTTACACGGTTTCCGCGTGTACAAATTCCATAAAAAACACAAAATACACAGCAATACCTTATCATTTTTACTGTCATGAGATGTTATTTATTATTTTTATTCTTAACTTAACATTTTTTCAAATAAAATGTGTCAGATTTCGTTAGTAAAATTAAGGTTTTCCAGCCATATCCTTGTCTTCTGACAGTGATAATAGCTATCTATTAAATGTTAGGTGGATTTACATTTTGGTATGATATAACTTCATAGCACTTTGCTTTCATATGTATATTTTACCATCAGATTGTCAAAACCGTTAGATTGTAATCTATCTCGCGAGATTGCAAACAGTCGAAATATTGTGAAATGGTATAGACTACTATAGACGAATCGCAAGTCGCGCGCTGATTGCTTCAATAGTATATTATTATGTCCCGCGCCGCCATATTTGTTTGTTAATTCGTCTTTATTGCCGAATGTAAAGTATTTTTTGATTGTAAATTGATTTCAAGTTGAAAATACCTCACAGCTTTAGAATTAGTTATATTAAATTGTTGTGACAGTAAAATTAATTTGTAACTAATCAAAGAAGTTCTAACCTAACTCTATGGCCATTGAACGGCCTACTATAAAACCGACCAAATCGGAGACAGTTGACAATTTGACGCGCGTAAGCAGTATATCACAGTTGACAATCTATCGATAGTTTGCAATCTCGCTAGGTAGACTATAATCTAACGGTTATTACAATCTTACGATGACATATACCTATATTTTAAACCTATAACATAAAAGCGTCATCAAAATGCGTATGTGTTATATTGCTGGCATTATGCCTTAGATATCGATATAGAGGTGAAGCAGTACGTTTGAGAGGCATAAGACTTTATTTTCGATGCAACTTCTTTCTAAGTATTACGATATCATAAATATTGATGTAGTTACTAAATGTAAAAATTAAATTTATCTTATAATTATTTCAAACATCATCGTGTTTTCATCTAGCTCGAAAACTGACAGCTTTTTAAACATGTCTATTTTCAGCCGATCGAAATACGTCCGTCCTGGTATATATTTCTGAATAAAGAAGTTGACGAAGAAGATACAGATCTGAATAAGTAGGTACCTTGTGTCTGTTTCTGTAATCACTCAAAACACTAAACGCATCATTTATGTATTGCAAATTTATTAAACTTTTAGTCTTAGCAACTACCACTATTTTACAAAAGTTCTTGTTACATCATCTCTAACTATGGGAAATAAAAGTATTCCATTCCATATATATTTATATACCGTTCACATAAACAAGTTACTCAACGTTTCCAGAAATAATTCAGTCTATACCTACGGATTGTACCATATACAAGCAGAAATGTTTACTGGATCGACGCCCGAAACAATTTACACAGAATACAAAAACGCAATTTAACGATTCAAATGAACGGAATGTAAATAAGTATACCACTTTTGCACCCGAATTCATTCAGTTTTGTGTTTTTTTCCAAGAATGGTCAATGATACATTCGAATTCTTGTAATGCTATTAAATCGTTGTTATTTAATTCATTAGCAGCTAGTGAAATGGGAGCGTCTAATGTATTCCTTACGATTTTTCTTTCTGTAACTGGGTTTCAGTCATTATTTCACTTTTCTTTTACACAAACTATTAAATGAAAGAAATTGTTACCTACTAAAACTACAATTAGCTTGACTTGAAATCAGCTAATAACTAGATACTCTAAAAATTTAATAGGTTTACGGTATGGTTTAATATTTCTCTCTACATGATACAATATACTAAAAGATAGAACAATCCTCATATTTTTATTTTGTTTTGAATACGATTATATTCAGAATCAACTTTGTTTTAAGTGATTATTAAGAAAATAAATATATTCGACAACAACTTTCGTAACGTGAAAATCCAAATTGTCATTTTAAGTCTATGGTATTTTATGATTATTACTGTTCCTGGGTAACAACTATTAATGAAAGTGTTTTATTTTTGAACTCATTAGGAAACTATGTTAGAAAATTGTCGCCGTGTCATTAGTGGGGCACGTGAAACGATGTCAATGCTTTTACTGAACACAAAATATGAGACAATATTTAATATTAAAGTGTAATATAATTCTAGCAGTCTGGAAATTTAGGGATGTAAAGTGTCACATAAAATTGATGAATGACTTTGAGTGCATTTTAGCCCATACCTATTTAATTTGGGAGCTGCCTGGACGCATACTATTTTCACTTCTACCGTAAAATTAATATTTTCGGGAAAAGTAACACTGTCTTCTTTGAGTAATTTCGTAGAAAATTGAAGGAAACAGATAAACTCGGGAGCTTGCGACGCGGGTTTATATGAGAATTTATGATATGCAAACAAGCAAACACCCGTTTAGTGATGGAAAATGACTGCTGCCACCCATAGACGCTTGTATCTCATCTCTATATATCTCTACATTTAAAAGTCACGATTGCGTTGTCGGCCTTTGAGGTGGTGGGTGGTCGTATTGGGCCAAAAATTCCGCAGGTGAGGTTTGAAATGCAAAAAATATTTGAAAAGCGCCCAGTTTGAATGCCAACTATCTGAGTGTTGGATGGCAATTTTGTTCTCATTATCTATAAACAGTAAGAAAAACGATTGTTTGTGTTGATAATATTAGTTTGTTATTCATTCACTCAGTAGCCAATTTATTTTACACTTTGAAAATAGCTACCATAACACTAGCCATCTACTCTAATAACTTTGATGGGTCTTTGTTGTTAAAATATGTGGTACAACTACCTACATATTTTGGAAGAAATAACAGACTGAAAAGAGCAGGGAAATTATTTAATATACTAAAGTAATATTACAGGAGAAACAGTTTTTGACGCCGCATCACTATATTTACTTAAGACTTTAATTATATCTAGACACTTTTGATGGAAACAGTAAACAGTATTACATTTTTCTACAATGAAATTTAGCACGGAGTTTCAAACATGCCCTTATTTCATATTGAAGCCAAAAGTTAAGCTAATAATCAGTAGCTGTAATACACCACAGTATACGCATGGAGAGTATCCCAGGGCGTTAGTGTTTACATCATTAATCATCATTAAAAATATACTTTTGCAAAAATAGATTTCAAGTCTTTTTAATTTCATACTCATTTGATGTCCTATGTAACATTACACGTCGTGTCTTTTATGTTTATACATCAAACGTGGTTTAATGAACGATGTTTTTTTTAGCTTAATAACTAAATTTCATGACACATCACTCAGTATCCGAGTGTATATCTACACTGGAATGTATGAAATTTTTTTAATTTCAATGGCTGTTTAGATCTGCACGAAATTTCTGTTTTTCTCTTCGGGTGATTAGTAACCGATTAGATTAGTGCGTCACATGTGCATTGCCGGCCTATGGAGGTTGGGAAGGGGGATGGGGGGAGGGGTTGGTGTATGGGCCTCCGATATCCTTACTCACTCGGTGAAACACAGCGCAAGCGCTGTTTCACACCGGTTTTCTGTGGTATGACTCCGGTCGAGCTGGCCCATTCATGCCGAAGCGTGGCTCTCCCACAGTAATAACGGTTTAACGTAGGAGCGGCATTAAGGCGGAATATCATCAATTAAATACCAGAACAGCATGATATGTAACCAAGCAATAATAATAAAATAATTTCATCACACGTGGACGTCCACGTGTGAGATTCACACGTGGACGTCTTATCCCAAACTAAGCAAAGCCTGTACTATTGTAACCAGCCTGTTGATAAACATACTTATATATTTCTAAATACATAAATATAATAGATAAATTATCGTCAGACTTAGAACAGATGACCGACTTCATCACACAAAGAATTATTCTGGGTGGGATTCAAATCCACGATCTCTGCCTCAGGAGTCAGGGTCACTAACCACCAGACCAACAGATCCTTCAAATGCAATAATATGAATCATCATCATAATCATCAACCTATCGCAGTCCACTGTTGGATATCCTCATTATCATCAACCTATTCACCATCAAACCATCACTGCTGGACATAGGCATCTTCAAATTTATGCCACTTGGTTCGATCCTCGACTTTTCGCATTCAGCTCCTGCTCGCCGTCTAGCGCAAATCATCACTGCACCTGGCCTGTGGACGTCCTACACTACGCTTGCCGAGACGCGGTCTCCACTCAAGAAACCGTTTACCCCAACGGTTATCAGTTCTGAATAATAATGAATAATTATATAATAGGAGTGATTAATCTACGAAAGTTTATTTAATTGTAACTTTTATAAATCATAATATCTGATTCGTGTGTTGAAGGATCAAGAACACGAAGTGTCACCACCCCTATTAAATAAATGGGTACCGCGAAGTTAACGAAGGGAGCAAATTACACAGAATTACAACACTGCAAAGAGAACGAAAACTTGAAACAAACTCTTTAATAAACTGCCTGGCTAGTGTAGTATAGTGAGTCAAAATGTCTATAAAACCTTTTTCTACACAGAGGCCTATGTCTCGAAGTGGACTGTTAAACATAGAGTTATTATAGATAGAGTAGGGGAGCTAAGCCTTCAGCCGTCCCTTGGTTAGAAAGAGAGAGACGATCGCGGTATCCATCTGTCTCTCTCTACTCGCGCATGCGCATAGCAGAACGATTCGACGGTTACTTGTTGTGATTGGATAACCATTATTAGTCCTTTACTGCGCATGCGTCAATAGAGAAAAACAGACGGGGTACCGCGATCCTCTCTCTCTTTCTAACCGTTGGACGTTTCCGCTTACTGTCAGCCGTATGTCTTCCCCTTTCTATCTGTAATAGCTCTATGCTGTTAAATGCTGTTGATGATGATCAAAACATCAGAAAAGGTCAAATTCATAAATTATAAAAGGTACCAAATAATGTGAACATTGATAAATCCCCCAATATTTCCCCTAAAACTTCTCAAAATACTTGAATACTTTTTTATGTATGACCTGCCAAAATGACTCTACCCTGCCTGATGGAAAGCAGAATCCAAGAGTGGTGGTCACCATACTCATTGCGAGTGCAGACAATGCAACAATGCAGCATGGTGACCCACACCATAGCAGCCTAGTGATGCTTCTGCATCTTTGGGCCTCCATGTATGTAATAATTCATGTTAGAGATCGCCTTTCGATCGAATTTAGGCGGTTTTGAATGTCTTATTTTATATGTACTATACTTTTATGCCTACACTGATCAAAATATATAAGTACTGGATCTCTACAACTTTCTATAGGCTTTTACCTAAAATTTAATACTATTTAATTCTTGTAGATGTTCTATCAATCAACCTATTTATAAAAATTCTGCTAGGATGCTTTTTAAATTTTGAAATCAGCAACTGATCGATAAATTAAAACTTCGTCATATAGGGACCCTATGGTGTGCCTTGAAAGAGGCTTATGTCCAGCAGTGGACTGCAACGGGCTGATGATGATGATGTAAGATTCTAAAATCATATGGCGTGAGAGCCTTGCTTCGGCGCACATGGGCTGGTTACGGCAGCTCTGCATGGTAAGTATCTCTCGTAGCTTACGTAAGAACTTATTCAGAAATACAACTTATTTAACAGGAGCTTTTTACACACTATTAATTTAAAAAAAATAAGGAGCAAAGAGGGAAGGTATTTCACATTCTTAAAAATAAAATACTCACAGTCTTTTTCCCATTACTGGCGCAATCTAGTGGCAGTATTGTAAAACACCCAAGATGTCACAGCCTTTTAAGTGAATAGCTCCATCTGACGAAGTATTAGAGAAATAATTAAATACTTTTTAGTAGTGGCGCCATCTGGGCGGCCAGCAGCGATGCGGAAGGCTACGCTGCCGCCGCCCGACTGAGCCTTCGTAGCTTCGCAATCAAACGCTCTAATAATACCAGCTAACGTATTCGAGAACGAGCAACCAGAATTAAGGTTTCCGGGCCGCTATCCGTTACAACGCTGGTTGGTCGTTATTTTCGTTAGTCGTTATTATTCGGAGCATGCCATTCGTAGCCATTGCCAACAGATGGCGAGCTATTTTCGTTATAGCGGCGTTACGTTGAATAATTGTAACGGCCGCGGCGCGATGGCATGAGTATTTATTTAAGCTGTTCTGATTTTAAAAATATTTAGTGTTTTATTATGTTTACGTATTGCCATTACTAACTCTGCTATTTTTATAAACCTAGAGGGCAAACGAACTGGTCTAATAATAAAATAAAAAATACTTGGATTATTATTTGTAACTGTTGTCATTAGCAAAAAGCTACTATACATACATTGCCATTTTTGGAGAGGGATAGACACATATGAATAGTAGACGTGTAATGTTATATGTATGTTTTTCAGCTGTATGTATGTATGTACAGTATATAGCGGAATCTTTGAATGAACTTTTCGCTCCCTTCAAAACCTTGGATTGAATGAAACTCCGCACATCGATGACAGCTTATTTATTTATTTATTTACACAATCAGCTGCTGACTGCACTTACAGTTTGCCCAACACGTACAGTGAGCCAGTACAATAATATTTATATAATGTTAACAATATCATAATTGATGCTTATCAATACTAATATTAAAGCCTACTACTAAGGAAAAGTACACAGAATTTAAAAAATGTACCGGTAAAAAATCCGGGTACTGAGCAATTAGAGCGTTGAGCAGACTAACTGCCTGGCTCTCTGCAGTTAGGAGACGGCAAGATCGTAGCCGTGTATACTGGTTTGGTACCCAGACCCACTAATCTGATGAGATTATTTAATTATCCTGATGAAGATTTCCTGGTTTAACGATTACTTTTATATCTGAAACCGCGGTAGTATTTTGTGGTATATACACCTACAAGGGATTCTACTGAAGCAAATGTGATTTACTTATTTGTTACTGTTTTAGTCTTTCTTCATGAAATACTAAATCATTAAATACTAAAAAATCAGACAAGTGCGAGTCGGACTCGCGCGGGAAGGGTTCCGTACCATTATCTATACATTTCAAGCGTCTACCTTTTGCCGTTATCACTATCGAACAAAAACGAGCAAAAAATCACGTTTGTTATATTTATTTAGTTTATTCTGTTTTTTAGTATTTGTTGTTATAGCGGCAACAGAAATAGATCATCTCTGAAAATTTCAACTTATTTGGTTTATTCTGTTTTTTAGTATTTGTTGTTATAGCGGCAACAGAAATAGATCATCTCTGAAAATTTCTGAAAACTGTCTAACTATCACAGTTCATGAGATACATGAAGACAGCGAAGTCTTAGTAAGAAGGTCCCGTTTTACCCTTTGGGTACGGAACCCTAAAACGCAATAATAAATATTAAAATTGAAAAGAAAGAAGGAAGAAAATGAGATAAAAGGGATTTCATTCCATACTCTTAACCCATCACCACGGGGAAATGAGAAGTAATTTTTTTATACTATATAAACCCCATCAACAGCATTTAACAGTCTACTGCTAAACATAGGTATCTCCTTAGAAAGGAGACTGTGGCCTACTACACCAGGCTGGCCAGACGCATTGATATAGGGTTTATTTCAAGTTTTACTTCTCTGCCATTGGGGATAAATTAGGGTGTTAAAATTCTGTTCTTTTAATCTGTCACCAAACGGACAAGCAATTTTTTTTAAAATGTATTGCCCTGCCAAAATGACTGTACTCTGCCTGATGGAAAGCATAAGCAGAATCCAAGAATGGTGGTCTTCTTTGCGAATGCAGACAATGCAACAATGCAGCATGGTGACCCACACTATGGCGGCCTAGTGATGCTTCTGCATCTTTGGGCCTCCGTTATCGCACCCACCAAGGAAACACGACAGCACGAACGCTGTCATTTTACGTTGATCTTCTGTGCGAGGGTAGTACCGCCCCGGTCGAGTCGGCCCGTTCGTGCTGAAATCAGCGTGGCTCTACTACTACTTATTTTATACTACAAAACGTATTATCTATCTACTCTCTCGGCTACTCAAATGCAAGTAAGTTTAATTTCAATACATTTCAGATGAAATGGACTAGATATAAAAAAAAACATTACTATGCAATTAATGGAACGTGACGAAATGTATATTCTTTTTTTAAGCCAAGGTTTGATTTATATAAATGCTATCTTGACGTACTTAATTTTAATCTAAAGATATATTTTACAATCCTCACTTTATCTGGACAAACAATATTCCTTTCATGTAGGTATACTTACATTCATATTATTTTCATAACTACTTACATAAACTGATATTACCAGTCATATTACACTTCCGTGAATGTGCATTCATTCTCCTCAATTGTTAAAATAACTCTTTAACACACTAGGAGAGCCGAATCATCTGTCTCACAGGTTCCATCTAGTACGGATACCAGTCTTTCACACAGATTATCACTGTCCTTAAATGTCCATGATTGCTTTGGTGGCGCAGCGGTAACGTATACGAGTGCTGTCTCGGGTTCGATTTCCGGGTCCCGACCAAATGCTTTATATAATCTGCATATATTTATTTTGGAGTTTGGTACTCCTCTGTGTAATATGTATATATTTACAAAAAAAGTTTATAAGTATTACATCAGTCACTCTAGCTATCATTGCACAAGCTTTGCTTAGTTTTAAGCTAGCTGGTGTTGTGTCAGATGTCCGCAATATTTTTAATTATTACTTTGTTATTGGTTTATGGTTGTAACATGTGCTGTTTGAGAGAAGAATTAAATAATGACTTTTTTATTTCATTTTCTCATTGCCTAAAGTGTCTGGTTAAGGGCAACAGACGTGTCCTTTTATAGTCTAACAATTCTTATTTTGCAAAATGTGGATTTAGAATAATTCCCCTTTAGGGATTATTATCTGTTCCTTTGCGGGTACAGGCCTGCTGGTACTTATACAGCTTATTAAATCTATACTGGATATTATATTTCCACTTGATATTATACATAGGCCCAGAGTGTTTTGCTTTGAATCAGTTATCTGCCGTTGAACCATTTAGGATCTACTTACTAGGTAGTAAGATACGTCACGTAGCCGGGTAGGTACGCGGTTACGTGACGTATCTTCACATAGTACGAAGGAATTTTCAAAATCGGTCCATAATTGACGGAGTAATCGGTGAACATACATAAAAAATACATACTGTGAAATATAGAACCTCATCCTTTTTTGAAGTCGGTTAAAAATGAAGTCACTTTTTGTTCGTGCACGCTTAAATTTATCAAACTACAACGGGTTTTAGGCGGTTGGCTATTTCTTAACATAATGTCTTTTATAAACCATAATTGGTAGGGGACAGCAGACAGCTAATACGTTGCAATAATTCGGTGTATTTTATCTGCAAACATGTTTACGGGACCACGATAAAGCCAAAAGAAAGTTTTGACGATACAATAATGTAGGATGATGGCCCATACTATGGCAGCCTATTGAGATGCTTCTGGATCATTCTGGTGAGTAAGTACGAGACCGGAGGCCCCTCCGCTTCGGTCTCACACTCACCAACGAGCTTTCATTTTAAGTAGTCAGGTTATTGTTTAAAAAAAAAGACGTGTGGCACTCGGGCTGTCGCGGTAAAGCTATTACATAGAATTTTTTATCAACTTATGCAATTATAGGTATTTATTTATTTATGCAGTATGTATAATATTGTGAATGAAAAATACTAAACCGTGAAAAGTGACAGAGACAGACAGATTCGTTAATTCGTCGTTCGGCGCAGCTCGTCTCGATCAGTGCGAGCTTCGTGTGTCAGGTTTTATTTTCGTTACGTTACGGAATTTCTTGATTCGGTGGCCGCGCTCAAAGGCCTTAAAGCCCGCGGTAAAAGCTATGCAATAGCTTAAAAGATTTTTCTCTTTTTCTAAATTATACTTGAAATTTTATGATCCTCAGTTGCGGTGAGTTCAACCCCCCTAAATAATATATTTCTGTGGTTCAACCTTTACCAACTCACGACCTTCTAGCGTCAATGTAGAGTCATGCTGCTTTTACTTACCAAACATTGTCATGACGGATTTAGGTACATACTGTTACGTCATACATACTGTCGATGAACCTGATCGATAAATAAATGTACGTCTATGAACCCTTTCGAAGGTAATGAGGACATTTCTCATTATTTATGTATTTTTATGGAAGTCTTAAGAAGAGGTCAACTTCACGATGATGATGATGCTGATCGGGGCTCAAAATCGCTGCAAAATTTAGTAGCGTATACTAAAAAGATTGTATAGGTTTTGATCACGTTGGTAGAAAAATATTATTTTTATGCATATTTTATTATAAAATTATATAATAAAATGGAAATAAATAAATATAATTTATGACTTAACCCTAACCACTTATGTACAAAATCATTGCCGCTCTATGGAGTGTATAACAATTATTCCAAAGTATTCTACAGTTATTAAAATGTACTAAATTTGCTATAGTAGACATATTTATGTCACGCATGACTTGATATTATAATGGCTACCAGTCTCACATAAGCTTCCATATTCTCATAGGTTTTGTACAAAAATATCTTAATACATAATATCACTTTGGGGGTGGCGCGATGCTCACTTGCCGAGCAGGATCTTGCGACCGGCACCCATGTTCTGGCCTGCCTGGGTAGCGCCCTTGTTGGATCCAGCCTGGAGACCAATCACGGTCTTACCGGCCTGAAGGACTTCATCGGAGAATTCACGTTTGCACTCCTCAGAGGGCTTGGGGCCAAGGTATGGGCCGTTCCATTCGGAATGCCTGTAGGTCTGCCAAACAATAAATTGAGTTAATAACCGACTTATAAATTGAATAAAGTAGAGTAGTATGTTTATTAGGTAATTCCATTATCTAATAATCACGATTTAAAACGTTAAGTAAACGTAATTTCGATAATTATTTAGGATAAGTAGAGAAAAGGGGTTACGCAAAAAACATCTATGACTATATTTAAGGATTGGAATTACGTTCAGAGTTAAATATCTAGGTACGTAGTTGAAACCTCCAATAATCCAAAGGCGTTGCGATCTGGGAATGCGAAAGTTAGAACTTAATAAATATCTAACAAGATTATTGACAATAGTCCAATGACTTTTTATTCTCGATTTGACACGAACTTGAATAATAATTCATTTGGAACCTCAGTTTGGAACCATGTCTCAACAAAGTCAAACGCTTTTTTCTTAAATCCGATATTCTTAAAATTTAAAAGTAAATGAAATTCAAAGATTTATTTTGTATACCTGAAAAGAGGCCAGTATCGAATATTTCTTACTCAGTTTCATCTAAACAACGCGACCTTGGATATTTATGAAAATTGAGGTAATGTTGCAAGACGTTCGTAAAATTTTGTTGAACTTGGCAACGTGCCAACTCCTTAAATTCCAAACGTATCTTAAACCAAACAATCTGCGAACATATTATTTAATTCGATGTTTGGGCGGATTCTAAACCCTATTTTGTTGGGTTTCATTGTATATAATAAACGATGCGCGTAAAGACTTATACACAGGCATTAATTTAACGGCTGATTGGCTCCGATAAAATTGTAATGTTTATAAAGCTTTGAAATAATTACGTTTGAGCATGTGCTATTTTTCGGCATTCATAAATTATATGGGAAAATGCGTCTTTATAATGAAGTAAAACTATATCTTGGCATATCATACCGCTTGTTTTATCAAGGCTAAAATAATGAGCAGACTAATATGATCTTAATGACCTTAGGAGAACTAATGAGGTTTAATATTAGACGTCTGTAGTGTTTGCATACTACTCAGTTTGTATAAGTGTTGTAGTGTAAATTTGGTGTATCCTCACCTCACGGCCGAGAGCGAACAGTGTGTTGGTGACTTGAGCGATGTCTTTCTTCTCCCACAAATCGACGGTTTGGAATACATCGATGTCGGGGACACCGTACGCTTTTATGGCCGCTTGGAAGCTGAAAATTATTAAAAAATCATCAAAACCTACGTATTTTTTATTTTATTTAAAAAATTACCGTTAACCATCTTTCATTGATTAATTCAAAAGATTTGTTGGACAAAATATTTGGATTCTGAGCTTTTTATTATAACGTATGGTCTCAGTTTTCAATGGATATGATGTAACATATTTTAGGTAAATAAATGTGATTTGCCTAAATTAGTAAAAAGTTTTTTATAATTATTCAGTAATTTGCAAATATATACATAAAAGGGAATCTCTTTTAAAAAAATCTATAACTTTTAGTTTTTTAGATTTGCAATTTTTTATATTTGAATGGCATTATGTATGAATTTCAAATTTGACATTTATATAAGTGAATGTGTGAAAATGAAGACAAGTTACATCAAAAACTTACTTGGTGATGTTCTCCATCATCTTGAACTGTCCACCAGAGGTGTTGATTTTAGGAACGG
Organism: Diaphora mendica; assembly: GCA_949125395.1. NCBI lineage: Eukaryota > Metazoa > Arthropoda > Insecta > Lepidoptera > Erebidae > Diaphora > Diaphora mendica. Next base: position 31,820,012 of record OX421310.1, on the reverse strand, counting down.
AGCCTGGCTTGAGTTTGTTGATGAGTTGGCAAAGGACAGTGCCGTCTTTAAGTACATCTTCGTAAGCTTCACCAGGGGGGAACTTGGCACCAAGAATGGTTTCAATCCATTCCTGGGCTTCTTTCTCCTGGTCAGCATTGCGCTTTGAGGCCAACTGTTTACGAAAAATGTAGAATTAGTAATATTGTTAAAAATTACGAATGGTAATGTCGTTATTGCCTATTCAAGTTTTTGAAGCCAACTATTTACAAAAAATGTACGATTAGTAATTTTATGAACAATAGTGAAATATAATGTCGTTAAAAGTGTCCAAGACGTAGAACCGATTTTGTATTTTCGTTTCATGTAGTAAAAAGTTAAACAATACTTAATAACACTCGTTTAAATACAACCGAATATTTATGGTTAAATTACGTTTCTAAAATGTTTGCATTTAAACTCTTACTTTTTTTATTTAATTTCATTCTAATTATAACAAAACACTCAATCGTTTAGTGCATTTTTTTTTAAACTTGCGGTATGAAGTTCTGAAATAAAATTTAAAATTTTTTTTAAATATGTGTAAAAAAATGCTGACCTTGGCACGGACTTGACGTTCCAGAGACATGTTGTGTGTTGTGTGTGTGTCGGCTGAGTGGAGTGGAGTTAGTACGCTGTACAAAGCACCGCTAGACTGAACTCCTGAAAGCTGAACCCATGTATTTATAGAGACGCGCGTTCAGGTTGCGCCCTTCTGGAAGACTCGCCAACGCCACGCCACCCGATGATGGGGCGATACAAAATAGCATTCTGACTCAATAGCCTTTGCACTAAGTTATGGAAAGAGACAACTGATTTAAACAAATTGCTTGAGAAATGGAAATAACCCGGGTCTTTGCTTTCAAGTTTTTGAATTTTATTTATCTATGGTAGGTGGTGATAATGGAAATGTAGCTTTTATTATCACAAATCACCCTCATCACATTAAAAATTTGCAGTATTTCGAAATATGAAAAGATAATTCATTAAATATCTACAGTTACTAGCAACCATTTTTCTTTTTGCCTACAATATTTATTGAAGTAGTTAACGTTTAATAAATTATTTTGTAATATAATATATTTCAGCAATTCATTAGAGCATAAAATGTGATCCCATAAAAACATTTCATAAGAATACGGAACATATTGCACCTGTTATGTTTAATGATGCTGATCATTAGTGTCATTTGCGCAAGATTTATTTAGTAGCAATTAGTCAGTAATTATTTCCTGCTTTAACAATCTCACACACATGACACTTAAAAAGGTTTTTTATATCTTGACTGAAAGACAGCATTTAAACATGTGTATTGAATTTTCACCTAGTAATTTTTCCGCTTAGCATTTGCACGTTTGCACCGAGATTTCTTAGATTTCAAATAACCAACTTGAAATCTAAGAAATCTTCAGTAAAACTAGGGTGCTATTGGTATTTAAGACTATTTCATGTTTGGTTTCTTTTTATGTCCTACCAGGTTATAAAATTTAGAACAGGCTATAAAAATCAGGACACAATTTTAGGTCTTTAGTAAACTCTTTATTTTTACGTATTACAGAGCCATAAGAGAGTACATAAAATGTTAGATATGTAAAGTAGATATGGACTACACAAATCTTTCCTTTTCGAACTACTGCAGTCTCAATTCGGATTCTCTGATATAAAACAGCCTGATCATGTACCCTAGCTCCATTACCTTCGTTTTAATTTTTTGTTAATTTCTTGTTGCATTTTTTTTTTTTTGTATTTTAAGATGGATTGTTATTTTATTGGGTTTTCATTTCCTTACTGTGTGTGTTTCTTTGTGCACTTGTAAAGCAATAGAAGTAATAATTCCACCATAAACATTTTCATATAAAATGTTGCCAAGACGACTGCACATGGCTTACACTGTGAAAAAGATATCAGATCTCATGTAGAGCCAAGCTTTTGAATCTACTCGCCTTAACTCACCAACCCTAACTTCACAAACACTCCATATCAGTAAAAATGTATGGCTTCATCGTTTCGCTACCGTCACGAAGGTGAAACGAACGCCTTTAGTGTTTGCAAATATCTAGTTTCTGAAGTAATATGTTACGCGAATATTTAGTTTCTGAAGTAACGAAACAGCCAAGTCATACATTCTTACTAAGATGTAGAGTTTCTGAAGTTAGGATTGGTAGAGTTAAGGCGTTTAGATTCAGAAGCTTGGCTCTACGTGAGATCTGATATCTCTTTCACAGGGTAAGCCATATGCAGTCGTCTTGGCAACATTTTATATGAAAATGTTTTTGGTGGGATTTGATTTCTTTTGTAATTTCATTCATTTTTTTGGGGGGTATTTCTTGTACATCTTCTTAATTTTTTCGAAGGTATACTAAAAACAAAACCTCTAGCATAAATATTAGTGAAAGTCTCATACAAACTTCCACCCCCCAATTTTGGGGGTTGGGGGCTACAGTAATATGTTTATGATTTTTTTTGTTGTTTGTATACTAAACTTAGTTTACATACCAAATATCTAGCACTACAGGATTGACTGTATTTATATCAGTTGTCTAGTACCCATAACACAAGCTGTGCTTAGCTTGGGACTAGATGGTGTTGTGTGTAAGATGGCCGAAATATTTATTATTATTATACCCGTTTTTGCAAAACTTTTCATTGATACTCGGCTCCTATTAGTCGTGGCGTGATGTTATATAGCCGAAATAATTTTCTATTATAACCAGTAATTATTTGATGCCATGAGCAAGGAAAACAGGGCTTTTTATATGAAATGATATTTATTTGTAAGTAAATCCTTTCAGATATTTTTACACGTCGGACTTTACAGCTAGAAGAGACCGGCATTTCCTACGACTCACTCTGGGAAGAAATGCCGAAACAAACCACAGAGATGTTCTTTATTTTTAGTCCGAGACCATTGATTACAAAAACAAAAAAAATCTGTGCTATACATTATGTTATATACGTATATAGCTTGCAGAGTTTGAGAGTGGTTTTGGATAATGGTAACCTCCTACAAGGTAGGTACATACCGTAGTTTTGTTATATAATAATGTACAATTTTATTATTTTCAAATAAGAATTGAGACTCCAGTCTATCAATCTTTGTTCATCAAAGATAGATACCACAAAATGAACAAGCATATAATCCTAGTCAGCACATGCTCTAGATCTTATAACAATATTGCGCCAAATATCACATCTCAAAGATCTATCAGCTTTACTTACATCTGCAAGAACACTATTCTAACAAAACTCATAGTTTAAAATACAGGAAGAACTTCGATTAGAAGTTTTTTCATTATAGATAGAGTACAGATGTGCTTAGACTTTTGTGCCGAAAATATCTTTAAAAAAATACGTTGATTACTTTTTTCTAAATCATAGGTCGATAGCCTAAGCAATAACTAAAAAATCAGCTACTGTACTGTATGTGTAAATTTCTTTTATTTAAAAAAGAAACATTAAATTATAAGGCTGGCATTATAACTATTATATGGTGTATGTATGATGTATGAAGATAGGCGTTGACGCTGCTGTGGCCACCCACTCCTGATTACTGATTTGAGAACTCGCTGAGTTGTGATTGTCGCCATTACCCACGCATGGGTCTCAGTTTTTCGTTGACAAATATAAAAAGTTTTCAAGGCATGATGTAATTAGCTAAAGTATGTCTCATCTTGTCTAACTTTTTTTAGGATTTTGTGAGAAAATGACTGATCGACCAGTTTTCTGATTAGGTATTCTCGTTCTACGATACATGTTACACAATTTCCTTTAAAAATTAGTCACGGATGGGTGTAGGGCCTCAACTAAACGTAAAGGTTAAATAAAGATTTTTCGTTTAGGAAATCTGTTTTCTATGTAAAACTATGACCGCATTAAATATGCTGCATATTACAGGAATCTCTTGTCCTTTTCATATATTTCATTTGTTATTAATAAACTCATACTCTTTACTTTCTTTCTTCTTACTTAATGTACCCTGGGGTAGGCAAAGGCGGTAACAGACATTTCAGGATAATTTAATTCAGATAAATCAGCATTGAGACTAAAAAAATCCCCGTCAAAATGTCTGTTTCAATATAAAGAAATATGAATAAGTATGCTAGCCACAATTTACACATTGCTTACGTGCAAGCTTACAACGTAATAGCTACTTGAATACTATATAGTAATCAAATATGTAGAACCTGTAATTGTATTATTACTGCTATGTGTAACAAAATATTTGATGCAATAAAATAATGTTTTAAGTATAATACTTTGATAAGATGAGGCCTGCAGTGGACTATTAAAGTTGACGATGATGATGAATAATTCAATTTCATATTTATTTCTTCATTATTGTATAAACGATTTCCTCCTGTCCTTTCCGATGACTGATATTGATTTGAAAAATTGACACGTACTTTTTCCAGCTAAAAGTACTCGATTAAGTTAGCTGGATAAGAATAATTAATCATTAAAATTGGTAACTCACGTGATTTACAATAAAAATCTTATGGAGGGAATCTTAACCAATTTTCTTGTATAAGTACCTACGTGTGTTCAAATTATGTCGATATTGTACAGAAAAATATTGGAAGTTATAGAAATGTGATACGTTAAATTAGTAACATCAGTATCACTTTTTTTGAAAAGTTTTGTTAACAAAAAAAATTGTTGTGACCTAGAATATTATTTTTAGTAAATAAGATATTTTAGTATCCTAACTAAAATAAAAGAGTAGCATGACTCTACGTTGACGCTAGAAGGTCGTGAGTTGGTAAAGATTGAACTCATCGCACAAGTGAGGGTCATAAAATTTAAAGTATAATCTAGAAAAAAGCAAAATCTTTTTTCGGTACTAAAAATTACGATACTTATCTTGTAACAAGAACTTTTAATTAAATATTTTTTAAGTGTGAACGCGCTCTTAAATACTTTTGTATTGATTAAGGCTAGTCGTCTGAATTATTATTTCATCTGTCATCAGTGTTCTAGGCCAGCTGCTTCCATTAGAATTAATGCACATACTGCTTTGGATCTTAATTATACTTACGGTAAATCAGTTGCTTCCATTATATCGGGCAGACTACCAAATCATAAAGTATTGCACTCTTTAAACATGCATCTTTGCCATTTATCAGTGTTGTATCAGTTATATTTAATCTCCGTCTAAGCTATAAAGAAGATGTTATAAGAAGTATAATATCAAACGTTTTTTTATATTATTACGTTTTTTATTATTATACTAGGTGCGCCCCGCGGTGCTACCCGCGGTTGGTGTTGTAAAAGCTAGTTATACACGTAAACCTTCCTCTCAAATCACTCTTTCTGTTGCTAAAAAACTCTATTAAATTTGTTGAGCAATTTAAAGGACCTAAACGAACAGACAGAATAAGCGACTTAATTTTATACTGTGTAGAGATTAAGTTAGTTACGATTACAAAATTACGGCAATTACACTTAGCTCCACTCATTACTAAGAAAATCAACGATGTTGATCATTATTTACAGTCACGTTTTTAGATAGATAGGTTCCTACTCTTTATAGCACACTAGCTGAGCCCCGCGATGCTACCCGCGGTGCAACAACAACCGCGGTTAACGCCGCGGTGAAAAGTAAAAAAAAAACTATGTCAAAAGTATCCTATATCCGTCTCCTGGTTCTAAGCTACCTCCCCACCAATTTCCAGCCAAATCGGTTCGGCCGTTCTTGAGTTATAAATAGTGTTACTAACACGACTTTCTTTTTATATATACAGGGTTACAGGGTAAGTCGACCTATTCCCGTTAAAGGCGTGTAGTTGACATTGTTTCTGACTGATTTCACTAAAAACACCCTATCCTAAATCTAACCGTTTTTGAGATATTTGAATTTAATTGTTTTTACAAAAAATGCCCGATTTTCGGCTGTCAGCCTAGATATTTTGAAATGTGTAGGTGTTACTATAACTATTATTTGATTTTTACATGTAAAATAAGATGTTTTATGGCCTTAATAACCAATATTATACGTAATGTGAATCAATAAGTTGTTGTGGACGATTTAATCTAAAAAAATAAAATAAAAATTTAGAAAGTTTATTTTTCTTCAATTGATATCTATGTTTCATCAGCTATCTAAAGAGGTATAACAATCTAGGGGTTTATAAAAAAATATAAAAAAACTTAGTTGCGAGCTGCCAGGTCGCAATTCTAAAAGTCCCATTTTTTGTAAAAACAATTAAATTCAAATATCTCAAAAACGGTTAGTTACATTTAGGATAGGGTGTTTTTAGTGAATTCAGTCAGAAACGATGTCAACTACACGCTCTTAATGGGAATAGGTCGACTTACCCTGTAACCCTGTAGATTATGAATATGAAACAAAGAACGATCCACATAAATAAAAAAATAGTAACACGATTGGCTGCCTTATCGTAGTATCCGATCTCTTCGAGGTAACCTTTGGATGGATTATAGGTAAAATAAATGCTACTATATAGTATACTATAGTAATCACAAAGATTGTAATGTGCATTTCTAATCTATAAAAATCTTAGTGAATACTTGATATTTGCGGACTACTCAAGACCTGAATGGTTGGCATTCTTTGGTCCCTCGTTCAGCAGTGGACGGCAATATGCTGAAGTATGAGTATAATTGATATGTCCGTGTCACAAGTATACAGATATTTATCACACTCCATTGAACATAGTCTTAAATCGTTCAAGAAAATCGCTATTGACTCATAGCCAAATAATGCCAAAGTATGGGCTCTTACTGTCTGTAAAACTATTGGAATACGGAGTGCTGAAATCTCAAGTGGTATAATGTAGCATAACGTATTTTAATAATAAAATGTATTAATTGATCCAAATGACCTTTAATAACACCAACTTTAAAATGATTTGTTATTGTAGATGCATTGTAGATGTGGAGAGCAAAAAAATGCCTTTTTATAAAATACTAGCTGTCCCATGCAACCTCGTTTGCGTCTCCTATTACCCGTAGCATGACAGCCCAGTTATTGAAACATTCTTCATTGGTGCTCCGCTCCTATTGGTCTTAGCGTAATGATATATAGCCTTCCTCGATAAATGCACATATCTATATATCATGTATATATACATATCCAACATTGATAGAAATTGTCAATCGAACCAGCGGTTCCTGAGATTAGCGCGTTCAAACAAACAAACTCTTCAGCTTTATATATATCATCATGCTAAGACCAATGGGAGCGGAGCACAAATGAAGAATGTTGCAAAAACGGGGGATTTTTTTTACGCTACGGGCAATAGGAGACGTAAACGACGTTGCGTGGGTCAGTAAAGTATAAAAAGGATGGTAGTCTGCAGTCTATATTGCACTGGACTATAAGGGCTGTTGGTGATCGCTCTAATCACGTCTGTCTAATATCTGAAGAAAACACAGACAGCGCTATTCGACATGTTTCAAAAGCAAGTAAATCTTTTCAGATTTCTTAACATCGGAAAATACAACATCTCTGTACAATAAGTAACCTCTACACGTAAAAGTACAGTACATAAATAATACAGCTATAAATAACATCATAAATCACTTTGTAATCACTCATAAGTCAAGCCGATATGAAAGCGAGTTCTTTTTTCGTATTTACGTAAATGTTTCAATATTTTACCTAGAGCTGTCTACGAAAGAACACTTTTAAATAGAGTTGAGCAAATTTAAACATGTCACTAAACTAAATTTAATCTATATTTATTAGTTTCTTAAAACAACATGAAACAGTGATGATTCTTACAGATGAGAAACATTGAGTTACACTATTTAGTGTTACAGTGACTTTAGCCACATTAATTCCTTTATTCATAAACGTTTTTTAAGTTTATTGTGTGTTAATTTCAACTTTAAACTTACAGCATTAAAGTTATTTTCGGACATCTGACACACAGCCGTTTTTACTGTGGAAGAGCCACGTTTCGGCATGCATGGGCCGGCTCGACCGGAGTGATACCACGGCCTTACAGAAAACCGGTGTGAAACAGCGCCTGCATTGTGTTTCACCGAGTGAGTGACGATACCGGAGGCCCATACCCCAACCCCTTCCCACATCTCCCTCCCCATCCCCCAAAGGTCGGCAACGCACTTGTGACGCCTCTGGTGTTGCGGGTGTCCATGGGCGGCGGTAATCGCTTTAGTCGGTGATACATCTGATCGTTTGCCCACAATACCATAAAAACACCTTTTTTTTACTTATATCTACATAGAAAACATCCAAACTCCGAAACAAATATTTGTGAATTATACAAACGTTTGGTCAGACCCGGGAATCGAACCTGAGGCCTCAAACACAGAAGTCGCATACGCTACCACTGCCACGCCACCGCAGTCACTATAAATTTGGTTTTGTCTTAAGTGTTTTTTATGACGATTAAAACAAACTTTTACACTTTACAAAGATACACGAAACTTCCACAAAGAACACCCAGCATTGGAACAATAATTCGTGGACTAAAAATAGTGTTGTACTCAACACTCAGCAATATTATAACTATCTGACGAAACAAGTTTATTGAATAAACGCCCCAAAAAATAGTTGACATTATTATTCTTGTCAATAACATGAGAATAAATACTTTTCATTAGAGTACATCGGCCCTACATCGGACAAGGTCGATCTAAACGTAGACTCAAGGTGGCCATTTATCGTTGTTACGGCAGTTTATAAATATATCGAAGAGAGAAATAACAGTTCTTAAATATGTACATAAAATATCTCATCATAATTTATTTTATTTAAAGGCAACTGTGGGAGTTGTCTTGTTGGGTATAAGTCCTGTGACGCGGGAAACTTTGCAAACCTACCTGAAACGAACCCAAAAACACCTAAACTTGAACAACAACTCGTGAATACCACAAAGTATTATCCCATGTGCAATCAATATCTGTATTTTTTTAAATATATAGTAGCTGCCAAAATGACTCAATTCATTGCGAATGTAGACAATGCAGTATAGTGAACTACGCTATGGCGTTACAGTTTTTGACTGATCGGCACAGGAAGGAAGAGCCGAACCATTTTGTTCGAGAGCGTATAACAACTGTGACAAGACAACACGTGTTGTCGTGTAGAGGAAGGGAGAAGGTGGACCAGTTGGAAGAGTTCGTCAGAAAACTCTCCGTGATAAATGCGATTGAGGACTGCCATAGAGAGTTATTTGTCCTTGATTCTTCTCGATAAAAAAACAAGGACACAACACAATGTGTCATAATAGATACGTAAGACTGTGTGTCATACGACATTTACATATTTTAAGAACTTTCAAGAACGAAAACACGAGATACCTATGCCTCGTACCTACTACTTGACCGTACTTGTATAGTAGTATTCTGCTGATTGACCTGCTAATAATAAATTGTGCAACCTTAACAGCTGTATAACCTAGTGTAGAGTTTATTTTTTAAGGATCATTCTTATAACTATCACCAACATCATTTAATAGATTACTTCTGGACATGGACTTCTCCTAAGAAAGAAGGTTTTAGTCTAAAGGGTCAATAAATACTTGTATAATGTAATAAATATTTTTTATTTTATATAACATTTATTACTAATACAATGTGTTAGTTTAATACATTAATATAAAACCATTAAAAAATATATAAACCACGCACTCTTTCTATGGGAAAATTCTTTACTGCCAATCGTGTGGATTGTTTTAGGGACTCCAAATTATCATGACGTTTAGAGCAAGCCTTACTCTCAAAAACTGACCATAATTCATAATCTAGTGGATTAAGACCAGGACTAGATGACGGCCAGTCTTCAGTTTCTGATGAAGTCCAGAACGTTCGTTTCTAACCACGATTGGGTGGATCGAGCTTTATGACCCGGCGCCGAGTCTTGCTGAAAGGACCATTTCTCAGTCTACACCTATGGCTCAGTCATTCCTTCGTAGCTAACACCACACCAAACCGACTCTGCAGTCGGATAATGCCCACCTTGTACCCTGTTGACTATTCGGGAAGCTTTTTTAGAGCTTTCAGCAAAAATACGGTCATTTTGTTTGTTAAAATATTGCATAATTGTAAAAAAAAATCATCCGTAAACATTTTTTTTTGTGACACTCCTTTGTGTATCGCTTAAGTAGTTGTTTTGATTTTACCACCCTATTCTTTTTTAAATTATCATTTAAAAAATGACCAGTGCGGCTCTTATAGGTTGCTAGTCCTAAGTCATTTTTTAGAATACCCGACATGGTTCTAGGTGCTATCTTCATCTCCCGATAAAATCTTTTGCTTTTGGACAGAATTTCTTCGAATTCTTTCCCTTACTGCTTTGATCTCCTTTTTCGTACGAATACTACGTGGACGGCCAAATATTTTTCTGTCACAAACAAAAGATTAGAAAGATTTCATTGTATCTATCAATAACCCGGTACACAAACATTGACTAATACCAAGTGTTTGGAGGACTTTAAAAATTGTATTTGGCTCCGTACCTACTGTATGTGATGCAATCACTGTGATACGGTCCTGTTTATCACCCCACGCCATTTTAACATCACAAAATATTTTACAATATATTGGCGCGAAAATAAGAAAACACAATAATCGTAATCGCTTACCATCAGGCGATACATCTGCTCGTTTGCCCTCTATTCAATAATAAAAAAATGCAAACTATCAAACTATCGAAAGGAGTGTTCCCACAATGCGCGACCAATCTAAGAAACGATTGTCGCAAATGACTTTTGTTTTCACATAATTCTATAGCCACTAAAAAAAGAAATATTTATTACTAGACAGCTATGTCAAACATCTATACTAATATTATAAAGCTGCAGAGTTTGTTGGTTTGAACGCGCTAATCTCAGGAACTACTGGTCCGATTTGAAAAAATCTTTCAGTGTTGGATAGTCCATTTATCGAGAAAGGCGAGAAAGGCGGAAATTCAAAAATATTTTATTCATATAGGCACTTATTTTACAGGCACTTATGAATAGTCAATATTTAATATAAAATAATCGAGTGATTCTAGTCGCCAGTTCCAAGTGCAGCCTACCCTTCATGGAGAAGAATCTGGCAAGAAACTCCATTTTTGCTCCTTTTAAAAAATAATAATACGGTTTACAATATTTTTTTCACTAAGAGACTTGAATGAGAACGAAGTCGACCAAAGAAAACAAAATAAAAGGTTTGGAGTCATTGCTGCACAGCCATGAGCTAACCAATCATGCGCCGTTTTTTACATTTTTATATTGTGACATTGTATTGTTACTATTTTGTAACCCAAGGTGTGAAATCGAAAACCTATTTTTGCAAAAACTATTGACAATAGAACAAAATAATGTATTAAGGGTTTGTAGGTCCCATTAAGATCTACAAAAAAGTCAGCGAGAGCATAGATCATGGTTTAGTCACAATAACCGCTTTTGTGTTCAAAAAAAATATTAAATCGTATGAAGAAAGAAACTACGTTAAATGTATATCGTAATATTAATCCTTATCCAAATTAAGCATTATGTTATCAAGGGTTGTTCTTTTTACCCTTTTGTTCAAGATTTAGAAGTAAAATACTTTTTGTTTCATCCCAATCGGACTTTTCGTTAAAGAAGTTATCACGAGTATAAGACGCTAAGAGTTGCCACCTAATAATGAGTTATTTGCCAAAGAGTTTTTTATCAACATAATACCTAATATTAATCTTTATCCAAATAAATGTGTTGTTGATTATAAGTATTAGATCTTAGAAGAGAATATCTATACTAATCTATCTATACTAATATATAAAGCTGAAGAGTTTGTTTGTTTGAACGCGCTAATCTCAGGAACCGCTGGTCCAATTTGAAAAATTATTTTAGTGTTGGATATCATCACGCTAAGACCAATAGGAGCGGATCACCAATGAAGAATGTTACAAAAACAGGGGTAAATTTTTACGTCAAGGGCAATAGGAGACGCAAACGACGTTGCGTGGGTCAGCTAGTAATTTATATAAAGATTAACTAAAGAACTACAGATACTGCTATATATTTCGTATATATTTATATAAATTGGGAAAAGGTCAGAATAAACGCAAACAGACGATTTATTGTTGGCTTTATTAAAACACCCTCCACAAACTCATCAATAATTACATACACTCGGGTACACCACTATTATAACTATTATTTACATCGTTTTTAATACATATTTACAATATCGGTTGAAACCAATATATATCTGTATTGTATATTATCAGCTATTAAACTATTTATTCATCAATAAATAATAATTCTTTAAATAATACTAAGTTTTGATGACTAGAAAAAATATGACACAATAAATTTATATTTTCGGATACATTTTATAATTGATTAATACATTTTGTTATATTTCAATTAAGATATGTTTCAAAATGTGTAAATTATTATTTAGGATACTTAATACACATATTTATTTATATATTTAGTAAATACTCACATTTCCCTCTGCCCTACTAGATACCCTTAAAATTTACATTTTGAAACATGCCTTCAAGCATTAACGAATAAATATACCATTACTTTAAGACAACATTTAAAATTAATATAAATTGTTATTTCAATTCTTCACAGAATGAATTAGTATACTTTTAACGTATACAGCATGCAGGGTGTTGTTAACAGTCGTATCACTCAAATATTTAAATAGTTTCGCAAGTCGAGAATACGCGTAGACTTTGTTTGGAATAGTGATCCATCAGTTTTTTTTTGAGCTTTAACTATTTACATAAACGATGTTCAGAGTCCTAGAACTCTAACGGTTTAGTAGGAGAGCAAAGATTTTGATCCAATTTGTGTGCCCACACCGAGTGATTGTTACAGTTTACGTATATCAGTTGCAAAAATTAACACAAAGTTCGCGGTGTGATCACACTGAAACATACAATTATCAACTAAAAATATCGGATTAAAAGTGAACACATCGTTTGTAGCTGTACACAAACATATATACATATATATCAACGCGTATTCTTTCATGCAAGAACTATACAATAGACTATTTAAAACTAAATAAGTTTACACATACACACATCAAAAGTGTCTAGGGATCAACATATGTGTCTAGGGATCAACATATATTTTTGCAATAACTTTTCTCCTGATTGATATTAATTAAAATTTTCTTTAAGGATTCATCAAACAAAGTGTTTTCGTTTGTCACAGTAACGATAAACCAAGTCACCTTTGCATTAATAAAGAAATTTGCCATTTTCCTAATAAAAGGATTTTTGACATTTGAACCACTAACATTAAAGTTCGAAAAAAAGACTGAAATAACAGTTTTCTTTAAAATTTTATTAGGTAACTTAAACAATTAATAATCCGTGTTTCTACCTCGAACACTAACACAAAAACATCGGTTTGGCATACTCAAAATGAGTTCATCCAAATCACGCTGTGGAATGGCCGCCCATGTTCGTTGCAACAACAAAAAAAGGTCTTCTTGCGACTGGATACCCTCCATATTCGGCAGAGCTCTTCTCTGTAGCATATCCCATGCATGCTCAATCGGGTTCAAGTCTGGCGACTGAGCAGGCCAGGGCCAAAGCCACATCTCAATCTCAAGAAATCCGCATAAAAATGCTTGATCCCTAGACACTTTTGATGTGTGTATATGTAACTTGCACGATTTATATTTTGTTATATATTTCTAAAAATTATTAAAAAGTTTGTTATTGCAGACAATACGTTAATGGACACGATTTGGCACTTGGAATGTTATTCGCGCGATTAAAACTTAAAACGTACTCTTAGTCATTTAATTAACACATCAAAAGATCACTCGTCACAGTGTATCAGGTGTATTATGAAAGTTCAGAAGATGCAAGAAGGGTGGGTGTGAAATTCGCGGTGCGAGTGTGACAATGGAGCTTTCTCCATGGACTAGTTGCGGCCCGAACAGTCGCAGGCCCGATTCAAGGCGACGGGGTCACGCCCATTAGAATAGATGGCTATTCGTTTTGGCAAGAGTTCCGAGGTGGTCGGACAGGAGATAGTTGGGTGGCGCGACGCCGAGTAGCGGGAAGCCCGAAGGCTGACGCAGCAGACCGCACCCACCGGTCCACTTTCCACCACCGCTGCTGCTTACTGGTGGCAGGCCTAAGTCGCCGACGCCGTTTAATTCCTCGCATAGCTTGTTCGCTGTGTAAACAAACAAACATATCATATAGTGGCTTTTTATTCGTAAACAAACTATAAACAGTTCGCTGTAAACATTTCTGGACCATTAAACATTATTGACGTAGAAACTATATGGGGTTAGTTGCTAATGCTAGTAGGAAAAGCTATGAATGTAGAATTTGTATATAAGTATAAACAAAGAAATAATTTAAAAACGTGTAGGCAAGATAGTGGACTAAGAGCCCGTGAACCCCAGACCTTCGTTATTTTATAAAAGCTGAAAGTTTGTCAGCGCATGCTCCCAACACAGGTAAAAACGATGGACCATTATGAAGTTTGGGTTACCGTGGCTTTGGCAGGTAAATGGTACCAAAAGGTGTGTATAATATGGTCAAATAATAAAGCGCGATTTTTTGGTAATACCTACAGAATATTATTAAAAATCACGTTATTCATTGCCAGACAACCCCTTGCCAGACACCCTTAATGTTCATGAAATTATAATTTTACTTACGTTATAGCATAAAAGCTGCGACTTCCAAAAAGGAGGAGGTTCTATGTTCTACTGTATGTGTTTTTTTTTTTTTTTTTTATGTATGGATGTTTACCAATTACTCCGTCAATTGTGGACCGATTTTGAAAATTATTTTTTTATTCGAAATGGAATACATTGTATTAAATGTCAACCCTTATTTCACCTCTTGATTTAGTGGCAATGGGACCGCCTCGGGAGCATACCCTTAGCGGTTAGCGGTAACACTGCACGGTTGGCCTAGTGGTTTAGGCGGTCATACGCGGATACCGCACGGTGTCGACCAAGGCTGCGTGCGCCCTGGCCGGAACACCCCCGTGGGATTTGGAGGCGGAAGTGCTTGCCGAAGTTTATCGACGGGTGGCTGAATATCGGGCGGAGTATGGCTATCACCCTCCACCCAAAGAGGTAAGCGAGTGGCGTGAAGCTGCCTGTCGAGCCACTATTTACAGATGGTCGTTCCGGCTGGAGAGCCTCCACGGCGGCAAAGCCGTGCGTGGAGTCTCATCGTCATCCTCGAGTGGGCAGGGCGGCAGCACGGGACCCTTTCCTTCCGACTGACACAGGTCATTTCCGGGAAGAGTTTAACCTTCTATCATCAGCTCACCTAAATAACTTGAAAGTATACAACTAAAGGTCTATAGATACGTATGAAATTGAAATAATTATCCTCGCAACTCCTAACCGTTGAGGAGTTGTACCTTCCATCATCAGCTTACCTAAATAATTTTAAAGAATACGACTATAGGTAACATACACAAATATGATATTTAAAGATTTATCCTCCAACTACTAACCGTTAAGGAGTTGTACCTTACATCATCAGCTCATCATCATAAAATTATGACTACCAGACGCAAATACCGGTGTAACTTCAGAAAATATACGAAAAACATAGTATGTGCCTAAAAAATGAGGGTTTCCCCTCAATTTCCTTGGGATGCCATCATCAGATCCTGATATGGTGGCAATGGGACCATCTTGGGAGCATACCCTTTTGAATACAACAATAATTTTCAAAATCGGTCCACAATTGACGGAGTAATTGGTGAACATACATAAAAAAAAACACACATACAGTAGAACATAGAACCTCCTCCTTTTTGGAAGTCGGTTAAAAATCAGCTTTTATGCTATAACGTAAGTAAAATTAAAATTTCATGAACATTAATTGTGTCTGGCAAGGGGTTGCCACTATGTGAAGGCAATGAATAACGTGATTTTTAATAATATTCTGAAGGTACTACCAAAAAATCGGGCTTTATTATTTGACGAATTTAGATCGATATTTTACACACCTTTGGTACCGTTTACCTTCATAATGGTCCATCGTTTTTACCTGTGTTGGGAGCATGCGCTGACAATCTTTCAGCTTTTATAAAATATCGAAGGTCTGGGGTTCACGGGCTCTTGCTCCATAGAGATTTCACTTTTGAATTTTTTGCTAAGTTGCGATATGTGTTTTATCCCTTGAAAAATTCATTTAAAAAGTTTAAAATAATTATAGTATCTATCTATTAGAAATATTTAGGAAATAAAAAACAACGATTTCTGTATGTGTGTATATTGCTAATTTACTTTAAATATAAATGTCTAAAGATCACAACGGATGAACTAGAGTTTCGAACTTTCAAGAAACTCTTACTTATCATAAAATATTAATTTAAAAGAAACAATGATCACAAAGCTGTACTTCTGTTCACATAAAATAATAAGGTGGTCAATAAACAAGTGAAATAAAAGTCATGCACACAAATCTGCTCGAATGAAATCAGACTGCAGCTCGACGGGCGAATATGAAATAATCGTGGTAACGCAATTAAGCGCTAATCACCTAATCCTTGCTGCGCAGCTCCGTTGTTTATTCAAGCCTGAGTGACAATCGCGCGCACAATTAGCGTAAATGAGCCGAAGTGAAAATCTGGCGGCGGCAGGCTGCGGCGGAGGCTAATGTGATTAATACAACCACAAGTCCGCATTAGCCGGTGAACCACAGCCTCTAGTTAAACCTCATGTGTCGCGCTAATATGTTCCTTATTGTACTGACACGTGTGGAACTATTTGAATTATATTTATTTTAACCACATCAAATTAAAATACAACAAGGTTGACAGAAAAGACTTTTTTATTTCTTTATAGTTTTTTAAATTGCTTCTTTATAAACTGTCGTCGAAGAATGCACTTTTCATAGCTAGTAGCTACTGTAATACGAGGCTGTTTATTCACGAAATAATATTATAATATCAAGAATTTACGATAAATAATTTCGATGCATTTCCTTAAATTTATTTAGAATTACGGCTGTAATTTTCTGTTAAAAACTTGGAATTAATTCTTACAAAGGTAGTAAAGTAGTATTTAAGATGTTATACTATTTAAAAGAAAAAAAAGCAACATCATCCAAAAAAGCAAATCCAATCGATTAGTTCTATAGTTGATGTAGGTTTTACTTATGTACCGAGAGCGCCTGGCCACCTGGGGTGTTTCTCTGGTGGTCGGGCGCATCGAGGCGCTGGGCTTACGGGTGGCCCTGGACAAGACGGAGGCCCTATTATTTCATAGGCCCCGTCGTGGTCCGCCCCCCGGCGCCTCCATAGAGGTCAACTCGGTCCTCGTACCGGTTCGGGCCCAGATGAGGTATCTGGGCCTGATACTCGACGGTAGGTGGCTCTTCGACGAGCACTTCCGACAGCTTGGTCCAAAGCTGGTCGACGCTGCCTCTGCCCTTGGGCGACTTTTGCCCAATTTAGGTGGAGCCAGCGTCGCAACGCGACTCCTCTACACGGGGGTGGTCCGGTCGATGGCGCTGTATCGTGCACCGGTGTGGGTGGCGGCTCTGACTGCCCTTAATAAGGCGCACCTCTGGCACTCTCAGAGGGTATTGGCAGTCAGAGCCATACGCGGATACCGCACGGTGTCGACCGAGGCGGTGTGCGCCTTGGCCGGAACACCCCTGTGGGATTTGGAGGCGGAAGTGATCGCCGAAGTGTCGGGCGGAGTATGGCTATCGCCCTCCGCCCGAAGAGGTGCGCGAGTGGCGTGAAGCCGCCCGTCGAGCCACGATGGCTGGCTGGTCGTTCCGGCTGGAGACTCCACGCGCTGGCTTTATCGCCGTGGAGGCTCTCCAGCCGGTCATCCTCGAGTGGGCAGGGCGGCAGCGCAGGACCCTTTCCTTCCGACTGACGCAGGTCCTTACCGGGCACGGTTGCTTCGGGAAGTACCTGCACTCGGTCGACAGGAGGGAATTGAGTCCCGCCTGCCACCACTGCGACTGCAGTGAGTACTCGGCCCAGCACACGCTGGCGATCTGCCCCGCATGGGCGTCGCAGCGTCGGGCCCTCACTGCAGTCATCGGAGGAGATCTCTCGCTACCGGCCGTCATACGCTCCATGGCCGGTAGCGATAGCAGTTTTACCGCGGTCGCAACCTTCTGCGAAGATGTAATCTCGCAGAAGCAGGTGGCGGAGAAGGCCCGGGAGGATGATATCCACTCGGACGCAATCCGCCGCCGGCGAACCGGGTGGCGGAGGCGCGCCTATCAGTGCCTCATGGCAGGCGCCCCTGAGTGTGGCCGCGAATGGTCGGCATGGGTTTTCCCTTCCATCCGCTCTAGTGGCCACCTGCGAGAGGGCGACGTACGCGTGTGTCGTACGTCGCCTAATTTGAGAGTTTTAACAGCAGACGGTGCCCGCTTCAGTGCGGGCATGCGCTGGGAGGAATTAGGACGTGTTAATAGCTGCAGTTCCCGGATTCCTCCCTTCACAGGCGCAGAGTGGCACACCGTGTGGTTTTAGTCGGTTCGAGACCGACACACCGCCCCGCCGCAAGCCCCAGTGGGGTGACGGTCCAAGGGGATTTCCACACAAAAAAAAAAAAAGGTTTTACTTATGTATTTTTACCAAGCTCTATTTCTAAATACAACATAGAAGAGCCATATGGTGTTCATTCAAACAGAGGTGAAGTTCACGGTAAACGTTACAGGCCTTTAACTCGTTGTTTATAATGTATACAATTATATAATACTAGCTTCTGTCCGCGGCTCCGCCTCCGTGTATGTCTATTATCACAGTAAAGAGTAACCTATGTCCTTCTTCAAATTTCATTAAAATCAGTTTAGCGGTGAAAGCGTAACAGACAAACAGAAAGAGTTACTTGTGAATCTATTTAAATAACAATGAATCACCGAAATTGATGTACGTGCATAACTACTGATCGGCAGCACCAAACTGAATTGTTCTTTTTTTATTGTTTGTCAGTACAAGGTTTGTGTAGAAGAAAATTAAAAGAAAACCGACATTAAATTAAGTCCAGGACTTTACACTACCCGTAGAAAGTTGAGGTGGATAGAGATACTAAAATAAGTTTTTCGGAAATTAAAAAAATATTCATGAAAAATGGCGGTAAATGACGAAGAATGTTGATACGAAGTTCAACAGTTCAACATCAGCTAGTTTATAAATATTAGTATGGGTTTGAGAGAAGTTGATGTGGAAAAAGCAAGCATGTATGATTATTTTATTCTATGGTTGTGAAAATCGATACTCGGTTTGTTAAATATGTAAACTATTAGGTCTTTACCTATGAAATTGCCTTTCTTCAGTACTGGTCATTTCAATTAAAAAAAAGTTTGTAATGGCTCTGTATTCTAAATTCAAATTAATTTTGTTTTAAAACCATGACATTCTATTTACAAACTCAGTCTTTTGTTTTTTGATTAGCGTTGTATTTTCATTACATTTGAACATTTTTCGTCATAATGGATACTTTAAAAATTCATATAATTATGGAATATGAGTACCGTCGTGGCACCAACGCGACACAAACGGCACGTAACATCAAAAACGTTTACGGAGAGAACTGTACAATCGAACGCACAACCCGTTATTGGTTTTCCCGGTTCCGTTCTGGAAATTTTGACTTGAAAAATGAAGCTCGTGGTCGTCCGGAGACTTTGGTTAACAATAATGAATTAAAAGCGATTGTGGAAGCTGACGAAACTCAATCTACAACTGAGCTAGAAGCAGCTTTTAATGTAAGCATCAAAACAATATTGATCCATTTGCGACAAATTGGCAAGGTAAAAAAGCTTGATAGATGGGTGCCCCACGACCTTAACGATCGCCAGCGCAACGTACGCGTCGAGAGCTGCCTTGCGCTGCTCAACAGGCAAAGAAATGAAGGAATTTTGAAACGAATTGTTACGTGCGACGAAAAATGGATTCTGTTCGACAATCGAAAGCGCTCAGCAAGTTGGTTAGACCCTGGTTTAGCACCAAAGCAATGCCCTAAACCAAAAATGACCCCTAAAAAGGTGATAGTCACTGTTTGGTGGTCTAGTGCGGATGTGATTCACCACAGCTTTTTACAAAACGGCATGAGCATTAATGCAGATGTGTGCTGTGAAGAACTGGAGAGAATGATGGAGAAGCTTGCACATCTGCAACCAGCTTTGGTCAATCGGTCGTCCCCACTGCTCCTTCACGACAACGCGCGACCCCATACTGCGCAACAGACAGACTCCAAGCTGCAAGAGCTGGGGTTGGAGGCTCTCTCTCATCCGCCATACTCACCAGACCTTGCACCTACCGACTATTACTTTTTCCAAAATTTAGACAACTTTTTAGTGGGTAAAAAATTCAATTCCCGAGAGGCAGTACTTTTGTACCTCTCGGGAATTTGAAGAGTTTGTTGCCTCCCGTCCAGCTGATTTTTATAAGAAGGGCATCAATAAACTGCAAAGATGCGTCGATTGCATGGGTGATTACTTCGAATAACAGAAATAAAAAAGTTTGAAAAAATAAGTACTTTCACTTATTGCATACAAAACGGCAATTTCATAGGTAAATACCTATTATATGCTTTCCTTATTATAATTACTCTTATTTTCCCTTTACTTTTGACTTTACTATAGGTATGCTTCAAAGTGTTTAGCTGCTTTAAAGCTCTTTATAAAACTGAGGGACCAAATTACGGTCGGCAAAATGTGAACGATGTTGTGTCTAGATCTACCCCTTGTACGATCACATCTAAATTCCCGAATATTTAAAAAAATATTCGTATAAATCAGAACTAATATTATAAATTCGAAAGTCACTCTGTTTGTCTGTTTGGATGAATTTTATTTATAAATATTAATTTAGAGATAGATGGGACCTTAGAGAAGGACGTATTTAAGGATATATTTGATTTACAATATCGCGTCTTTGAGATTCTGAAACGGTATCATTTATCCCAAAATTATAATTATCTATAGCAAGCGATATACTATTTATCTACAGTTTAAAATGAACTAATGAGTTAGTTTATTATGGGTTCATGCTTTAAATGCACAACCAAACATCACAAAGTTTGGCAAGTTCGATTTTAGAAGACAAACAATGACATATGGTACTGGAAAACTAACGTTATAACAAAATTTCAAAATGTTTTATCGCAAAGTAATAATTTAAAAGCAAAATACATATGTATACAAATATTACGTACAAAAATTTAGCTCCTTTGAGGACGATTGAACTTGTAGCTTCTAAGAACTTATAAGAAAATAGATTTATATCAAAGGTTGTCAGTGGGTTTAGAGTGTGGCATAGTTATTTTAGACGGCTGCAACTTTTAATACCTATCCTTTATTTTTAAGTGTTGGATATTTTATATTTCACATCATAAGTTTTTTTAAGACTAGTTATTTGTAAGATATATAATACGGCAAACACGTCAAGCTAAAAAGAAAAAAAAGACTTCAAGAACTGGATCATATTGAAATGGAACCACACGGGAAGCACCAGCTTTGAAATAAAAAAGAATCATTAAAATCGGTTCGCCCAGTCAACAGTTCTGAGGTAAAAAACATAAAAAAAATAGTCGAATTAAGAACCTCCTCTTTTTTGAAGTCGGTTAAAAAGAGAAATTTCCTTGTAGCGTGTTCCACCAAATTAGCTAAGGGTCTATGTTCAGTTTACTACGTACGGCTTGGCTTCATTTGTTTACCTCCACTACCCAATTTCTAGGCGAAATCGGAGTTCTATAGAAACCCTATACTTAATGTTTATATTTACATACATCTTATGGTTAAAGACATTTATTTTCTCAAAAGATTACAATAATCACTTACAGAGAAAAATATGGTTCTAAACAAAAACATATTACCTAATTAGCGTGGTTAGTAAGGTAGTTGTGCTTTTTTTTTTTTTTTTTTTTAAAGGGTAGTACAAATATCTTTTCTAAGATTGTAGGTTCAAACCGCTTGTGGTGAAACAATTTGTAAGGCCTATGACTTAGTGACAAAGTATACGTGTTTTGTAATTATAATTTATATTTATCTTAGCAAGTATATAAAACAAAAATATGTGTTTGTATTAGTGTAAGAATTACTATTACTATTTTTTTTTTTATTATTTTTTTATGAGAAATGTTTCCTACTCATGTATGTATGTAGTTTTATATGTATGGTTTTTAGACGTAGGGTTAGTATTAGTAGTGTAACATTAAGATTCAGAAATAGTAGTTTTATGATTTTATTAACGAAACATCCCTTAAAATGTAGCTTTTTAATAATCTTTTGAATGTTTTAAATGTTTTGGCTTCTTTTATATCTTTAGGCAATATACCATCATTCAGCCGTGGACGGCGATATGCTGATTTGACATAATTATACCTTTATTGTTAGTTGGGCTATGTAGTCTACATATAGAACATAAGTTAATTAAGAGGTCCCACTTCCTTCTGTTGTCGAAAGCTTAGTAAACTTGCAGAATTGTATTCTGACTTCATACAATACAATCATGACCATGTTCTATATTTAAGAATCACTAATACGAAGAGCCGTATATATTTTGTCGAAAGCAGCCTTGTTGTGTTCGCCCACGCAAACACGCGAACTGAAATAGTGCGTATAGCCCTCCTATTGGTCGACAGGTATGACTCACTCAGCTATAATTTCAGCGATCAATGTAACATTGGTAAAACATGATGTCTAAAAATATTAGATGACATCACGATAGCTATGAAAATACCCGATCGGAATGCGAAAATAGAGTAAGTACTTTTTTCTAAAACATATAATATATCTAAGTGTTAATAAATACAAATTTCGGCTTGAAAAAATAATAAACGTATAAATTATTAGACATTTGTTTCAAATGTTTAAACTCTTTGTTAATTATATTCTTATTTGTTAAAGCTGTGCCAATAATTTACTTGTGGTAAATGCTGATGTCTCATAGTATGTAGGTATTTTTTAATTATTTGTTTGACTATAGATTACAGCAAAAATATATATTACCAAGATAGTAAACAACAACGCGATAAACAGTCATTCTGAACGGTGTTTATTGAAACAATGCTGTTCCAAGGGTCTTTTATATTAAAGCATAAACCGAATCATAAGAAAACAGTGTTGTGTTTTCTTTATGATCTGGGTATTTATTATTATTAACAATAGGCAATATTTCATGATTTGTACCTATATATAAGCAAAATATGAATGATCGTTTTCGAATAATTTCGGAACATTCTGGATGAAATCTTATGATCGGAATTTGTTTATGTGTTCTATATTAAGCTCGTGTTGATACTCGATTGAGCAAGTGTCCATCGAATTTGAATCGACATTTTATCGTAATCAAGGCCATATTTAACCTTTAATTTGTACTAAAGAAATTATTTTAAGACTGTCTTGTAAGTATCCTAAACTGTGTTAAGAGCTTTTGAAAGGAATTCATAAAGTTAAAATAAACATTTCGAAACATTTAATGGTTAAGTATCAAGTAACATTCAGACGTACTTAAGAATATTTACAAATAACTCATCAATATTTATTATAATGATACTGTAGAAATATAAAATGTAAGTATCATGAGCTCTATGTATTCAGCACTATAAAATTATACCCACGCGAAGCTCACTCTAGTCGGTGGATAATAAAAACAAAAATGTATTATCGAATAAGCATTTGTTTTATTACTGTTGCCGACCTATGTCATAACTATAGTGCATTCGGCTGCCACGTCAAGTTTCGTCCTTTCGAAATCTAAATAATTCAAAGTAGTGTACGTCGCCCACAGGCCACGTAGAGTAAAAATTTGCACAAGAGGGCTAGTTGGAGTGGGATGCGAGAAGCCGTGGATCGAACCAAGGAGCGTTTATAGAGGAACTGCTACAGAATATTATTATAAAATTGTTACAACATGCTGATATAATGTTAGTAAGACAATCATATCCTTCTAAGAAGTTCGGCACACCTTACGCAAATACAGTTGATCAAATGTGATGTACCGGTGTTATCCGCTAAATGTGGCGTTGACGTCCGAAACACCGAGGATAAGATAAACATAATGCTGGTATTGCGTAAAAAATTAAACGGGGAATAAATCTTACCGGTAAAGACGCAAATTTACTTAAGTCTGATTTATGAGTGAAATGGTGATATGATATAGCGTTTTATCCATACATATTATACATGCGAAAGTAACTCTGTATGTCTGTCGTGCTTTCACGGCTAAATCACTACACCGATTTCAATGAAATTTGGCTGGAGATACTTTTATTCTTGAGGAAGGACATAGGCTAATCTTTGCTGCGATAACCAGCAAACACGCAGGCAGAGCCGCGCGCATTAGCTAATATATATCATTATATACAGTCCTATTCAGAAGGTTTCTATTATAAAGGACCGTTCTCGACTAGTAATTTTCTGGTGTATGTGTCATTTCGTCAGTTTATGTTAGCTCGTAGTATAATAAGAATGTTATTGCTGTGTTCTAAGCTGCTACTGACTAACTTTGTTCATGCTGTGAAAAGTAAAAAAACTACCTGAATGTAACTAGAACCATGTAATCTAGAAAGATTTAAGAAATATGTATTTATTTATTTTCTTGAACGATTTTTTTTGTATAGCATAGTAATCTGTAAGTTATATGTAACAAGTATGGAGTAACTCTAGACAGAACTTGTTTCAGTAGAAACTACTAGGTGGCAGCAGAAGTGACAAGTTAAGTTTTATTTTTTGTTTTTATCGATGAAAAATCATAATAAAAAATGTATGCCTGAATAGTTATTTTCTCAATACCTCGCATAGAAGTTTTGTATATTTTTATAAATCATTTTAAATAAAATAAAGGTGTTAAGAAAATTTTGTGGTTTTTAAAGAGCGTGAACGAAAAATTTGGTATAGCGCCATCTGTAATTATTTATTTATTTCGTGAACATAAATAATTACAGATGAATGAATTACATATATTGATGATTTTTGATAAGGAACATCGTTCCTATCTGGTATCCCACGACACAACAAGACTTTTTTTTCTTTTATTCATAACGAACATGGCATAAGGAATGAACAAACAGTGATGTTTAGATCAGTACCAATGCCTAAAGCAAAAATGTTGTACCCCTTTTTAGGAAAATTGTGCGCGGAGGAGTATGCAATTTGGCGTAGTTAAAGTTTACATGGAGGAGGAATGCAGAAAGATAAGAAAATCGCGATAAAAAAAACAAAATAGCGTTATTATCGAATTCCGACTACTGGGTGACCACTAGTATTACATAAATAGTCAAAATGATCAAATCGATCAGCGTGGCGGGCACTGGAAGACGCCTATGTCTGGAAATGGACTACAATGGTCCGATGATGATAACATAAATACCTAGTCAGACAACGTTACTTGTAAGTCAAATAGAGTCGCTTGCTGTTTTGTTTAATGATTCAGAAGAATAACATTCATTACGCTGACAGACACCGTCACATACGAGAACAAACAAATTAATGGCGTATATAGAACGGTAGAGGAAATTTTTTTTCGGAATGAAATGAAAGTAATAAACTGTAAATTAATGTTACGTTGAGAATATTTTGAGCGAGTGTCGAAAGTTTCGCGAAAACTTAGTTATTACGGAAAATATTTTTCAACAAAACTTTTGTTACATTAAAATATACTTCAATTATTCTTGTACTAGAACCTAATTTTGATGAAATCTATTGAATCTTCGCTCGAAATCTTTCGAATTGATCTTTCGCAAAAGTCAAATCAAGTTGCATAAACGATAGTCATACAGTTACATTATCGGAATCATCAGGTAATGTGGTATTTACAGGGATAATAATTCCTGTCTTTTGCCTAATATTAGCGGTCATTTTAGGGGTTTAGACGTTTATTTACGTTCTAAATTAGATTTCAAGTACTTATACTGTAATTTAATATAATAGGAGTTCTATATTTTATGTTTAACACTACGAAATAAAAGTAATAGATATTCAAATATAACTTACGATATTTACCTGCCGAGGTAATGGGCTTTAGGTCGGGCGGAGAAAGGTGCGGTAAAGCGTGGTGAGCAGGTTGAGGCGCAGGCGCAATGGGCGCAGGGTGCGGCGACGGCGCAGGAGACATCGGCTTATCCCGCTTGCCTTCTGCTTTCACTGGTGCCTCGCCCGCTTTCTGTTGAGCTAAACGTTCTTGTTTTCGAAATTTCGCACGACGATTTTGGAACCACACCTGAAAGTTTTGAGAAAATATTTTAGAATAAATTAGATTATATTCCCTAAGCCGTTATGTTTCTATATATTATAGATATATAGTTTCAGTAGTTTTAGTTAAGGTAGTAAATATATCTCATTGTCATCTGTCATCTCATGTCTTATGTATCTACACTTAGTACGCACGTATGGTAGTACTAAATTCACCTTAATGTTTTGTTCTTGTCTCTAGCATGCGTTAGCAAGTATGTGGATCTAGATACAAATATCATGATTTTATTCATGATGAATTGTATAAAATGAAAGGCTTAATAGAATTATAATTTTATAACAAGTAGGTCTTAGTAATCTGTTGGAGCTGGTATGACACGGCGGATTTTAATGTCTTTTATGAGACCAATCAAACAGGTGAATCTTCTGATAGTTAGTGACTGTCACCATCTATGAAATGACACACACTCACAATGTTAGCTTGATTTCCACAATTATTGTTGAATAATGTTATGTTTACCATTGTGAAAGAAGAAATAAAGTATATTATTATTATTACAATTCAATAAAGGAATAGTGTAGTAACTTGGGTTATTCATACAATTCGCAGACAGATGGACACTTGCAATTGAAGAGTCACAAGTGTGTTGCAGGCTTTGAGACAAGAATACGCATGAAGGCTTGAAACTCATATTAGTCTGGATAAAATCGCACTATAGTAAAATGCCAATGATCCGATTTATGGAGTTGGATATTTCGTTGTGTTGAACATTGGCGATTACGATCTTATTTTTTAGAAAGACGTAGTAAGACATTTCTGAGAAACTGTTTAGAAAACAAAGATGTCGAAAATTAATTTTCATTTGAGTGAATAATTATAGTTTACAAAAAACTAAATACAATTATATAGAACTATATTTTGAGAAACGCTAAGTAAAAGTTGAAATTCCAAATGGAAACGATTGACGTAACCTAAATTATTCCGTCGTTAAAAAGAATAAGATAATAAGTGAAAAATGAATTACGATGTTACAGATGCTTGACCTAAATTCTTGTTTTGAAATCGTAAGTTAAAAAAATAATAACTTGACACATCTTGCACATGGTTGCACGTTGCTCTCAGCCCCTTAAATTGCGAAGAATTTTCCTAAATTACACTTGGTTGCATTTAGTCTTCTATATTCAGAATTCACATTAAAAATAAGTTAGAAACTTCTGATTACATTGTCCTTATTTAGTTATTGAATCAGTTACCAGTTAAAGCGCGAGTTACGTGCATTGTACGAGGATGGCTCTAGTATTGTCCAGACAATAGAAAAAAAATACAGCCAAGCGCATGTCAAGCCACACATAGAACAGGGCTCCGTAGTTACCAATTTGTTATGATTTATTTATTTTCTAATTTATATGTTTACTTATTATTTCATTATTTTTATACGAAGTTTTCTAACGCATTTTACAAACTCTATAACTCCTGAACTAACTAAGCTATCTAAGCCGTTATAGTTTTCCTGCAAAGTTAATCATAAGGACTACCATCAGAATTTTTTTTTAGATTTTATGCGCCAGCCCTTTAGCTTTTAGAGGAGGGAACCTCCTGTTTTAACAGAAAATGCGTTTTAAAAATCGTATTCGAATATCGAAAAAAATCGTCTTAGAAACCAAGTGTAATAAGCGCATTAAACATAGTTTATAAATGTCTAAATATATATATTCTAAGACAAGTTACACCCAGACTCAGACTGATTATTTATTTCTACATTTTTGTTCCATATATCCATTTTCTCATAGTTTTCTATTTAGTGGCCTTCCATAACAGCAAATATGCCTTCATGCAATCGCAAGTATTTTATACTGTATTTCTACATGACAAATTAAAGCCCGTAATTGAATGAAACAAAAGCATCGTGAACAAAACTAAAAGTTACAAAAAACATAATGAAAATGACAGAAGTGAACGTGGGCCCGAATGAGCAAACAAAGTTAGCGCTCGACCCGACTAATGGGAACGCATCCCGTGCATCGAGCGCCAAATTTTAATGCAAACCGTTTTATATTCGTTCGGATGTGCGCAAATCCGAATTGATCATAATTCGATTTGGTGCAAAAGATAATTGCAACTGCCACTGGCGCTGATTGAGCACGACTGCGAGTAAAAATTCTTGTTCAACTCGGCACACGAGTTGTTCGCCCGCGCTCTCTTTCTCTCCGCCCACCGCGCTCAATTGCGACCCATACAATCACACGAACCATTGTTTGTTCATCCTGGACGCTGATGATGTTTATTCACCTTTATACATATTCCTTCATATGACTGTCATCACACAGAGATCTGTGTAGAATAGCAATTAACTATAATAAACCATGCCGGGAATAATAGTCACATCATCTTGATTGCAAAAATATAATGCTCTTCTTTATAGTTTTTTCGTTGTATAAAGTAGAAACTTCGAGCCAGTTTCGCCAGTTCCTGAGAAAGTTGCAGATAGTTGTCTGAAATATAACACTATTTGACGGATCACTCACTCTCATAAATACTTATATTATTATCGTTATCTAACTGCCTCGTTGGTCTAGTGGTTGACGTGTGCGACTGCCGATCAACAGATCTTGGGTTCGAATCCCAGGTCGGGCCAAAAGTGCTATTAAGTTTTTCTGATTAAAGAAATGCTTAATAACAGCTCGGAGTTTGAATGTTGGGGTCGGGACCCCCGTGGCTCGGAGGGCACGTAGAGCTGTCGGTCCTGCGCCTGGTCTCTCCCGATCGTGTTGGATAACCGGTGTCCCATCGTATTATGAGAGTGAGGGAACAGAGAATGCACCTGTGTTTGCGCACATACTTGTGCACTAAAATATCTCCTGCTTAGTTGGGTGCTCTCCGTTTAGACTGGCCACCGTGGCCGTAATCGGCTAGATGAACATCATCATCACATTATGGTTATCTGACGTATTTGTCTCTACCCGAGACTTGCGAAACCAAAATCTGACAGATTAGTTCAAAATGGTTCATCAGGAATTTTATCACTAAGTAATGAAACTGGCCATTAAGTAATTAGCATATATCTATACACTCTTGGATTCTACTCATGCTTTCCATCAGGCAGAGTAGTCATTTTGGTAGCTTGTAAATAAAAAGAAAGTTATTAGACCCAGGATAAGAGCTTAGCTATTTAAAGGAAGATTAAGAGCCATTTTTATCAGTTCCTGATAAAGTATCAGATAGTTCTCTCATATATTCTATTTGACAGATAAAAGTTTCTGATATACATTTATTTGACTGCCTCGTTGGTCTCGCTGTTGGCGTGTGCGACTGCTGATCATGATCGATTCCCGGGACCGGACCAAATGTTTCTATGATCTACAAATATTTGTTTCAGAGTTTTGGTGTTTACTATGTATAATATGTTTGTATTTACAAAAAAAAAAGAATATATGTATTTGTATCAGTTGTCTAGTATTATAACACAAGCTCTGCTTAACTTGGGACTAGATGGCGTTGTGTGTTAGAAGTTCGAAATATTTATTTATTTTTATTACTTAAGTGTATCTGACGCATATGTATCTATCCAAGACTTGTGAAATCGAAATCTATAGTTATTTGCAGATTATAATAGCCTATCGAAGAAGTTATTAGTGGGTGGTGAAACTAGCCCTAAGACACAGTGTATTCGTATCTATATTTGTAAAATAACAAATTGGATGATAAAGACTCTTACGGATGATTTGTAGAATGTAATGAACATAGACAAATATTAATCACTACCTACACGAACATGTCCAAACGTAATTCCTCCTTGGCAGTGAAGTCTTGGCAAACGTTAATGACCTGTTTGTATTTTGAAAAGATTTACTATAATACCCTTGAACAATGACGATCGCCGGAGTACCAAATCTGATCCATGATCAAACATGTTGATATATAAAGTAGGTATTGTAATATTAACGTATATACATATTATTCGAAGCCACACAAAACTTTCGTATAAATGGATAAATGTTGAAAAACAAACTAATTGTGTATTCAAAAGTAGAAAAAATAATTGAGGTAAAACGACAGGAGCTTGCCGCTGAGCTCGACCTGGTTCTAAGCTCTCAATAGGATATTGAAAATCTGCTCGAGTTCAACGCCAAGAAAACACAAGTGTGCGCGCCTTCTGCAAAAAAGTTTTCCTTCCTTTCTTCCCCTCCCCACTTGTCAGAACACTCAACTGCCAGTGCAGGATTAGCTCCGTATGAATATTTACCGTGACTTGCGTGAGTACATTGAGAGCGTCACGCAGAAGTAAGGTGTACTAAACAAGGTGAGACAATTCTTCTCGCCCGGGCATCGGTGTCTTTTTTAGAAGACTCAGGTTGATCCGCGCAGTATTTGTTCGACGCTCTTAATCAGTAGCAGCGGCGAGCAGCGTATTTTCGACAGTCCCGAAGCCACCGAGTTCCTTGAGCCTCTGCAGATGTAAAGAGATATCGCCAGCGCACTTTCCTTCCTCGTTCCTCCTTCCCACTGCGATCCCGAATCCTTTAAGCGGGTCGTGAAAACGCATCTCACCAGATAGTATGGGGCACCATACTGCATTGACCACATTCGCATTGAATGAGGTGAGCACCACTCTTGGATTCTACTCATGCTTTCCATCACGCAGAGTAGAGTCATTTAGGAAGCTAACACACAAAAAAAAACTGTTTCCTCGTGCATTTCTCTGCACTTTTCACCTCTAAGACCAATATGAAGAAACTGCCAAATTTAAGACTTGTTCTAATACTTGTGATAGCTTATATTTGCATTTTACTATGTCAAAGTTCTTGATCAAGAAACGTGTTCAATCATTTCACAGCTGTCTATTTCAGCATGTTTTTACATTTTTCATCTGATGGATTCTATATCTCTATACCATAGAAATAAATTTAAGAGTAACTTAAGTTTTGTATCAGGCTAGGTTTCCATTCTTATTTATTCAACATTTTTTTATTATAATTTTTATTATCCTCTCTAGCTTATGCACTTGTGAAGTATAAAACTTTTTCTTGAGAATTGATAGTAATAGTAATCTAAAACAATTTATGGTATGTTATATTATAAGTTTTGTTGATTCTACATAGACTTCACATCGGAAAAGTTGAAAATTTGTATTTTTTTTAAATCTTATGAACTCCCTAGTTTCATATTACTATTGTTTAAATTATATAATGTATGTATATAATTTATTTAACGAATTGACACGAACCTAGCTATTTGCTTATAGAATTGTATCTATAATTATGTCGCTTCTCTTCCTTGCTCTATGACTTCTACGAATATTTATTAAACAATTAGGTACATAAATATATAGACTACATAGATGTGCATGCATTAACATTGAACTAGAAGGTATATTAATGCTACTTTTGTTTCGTGTAGGTCGCTAGTCGTATGTCATGGATGGCACAGCTGTAGACTGGCTACTGGAGCTGTTTGCATCCGCATGTATGTCAGCATTGCAACGACAAGTCGCATCACGTCAGAATATGACATATCGTTGCCGCTTGATCCGTTTATAGCCCGCTAATGTGATGATGCGACCCACAAACAGACAACCGAATGCCGTTATTCATCATAATATATTCTTATAACTATGATTTACATTATGTTCGCGCCAAGAGTCAGAAGGTTTGACGTACTTTTGTGACCACAAATTATAACAAATAACTAACCAAACTACACTTAATGGTAGTTAAATGTTGTTTACGTGTTTGTCTATTTAATAAAATGTACTGGTCTTATAAGTAGCAGTATAATTTAGAGATTTAGTGTTCTATCATGGTCTAGGCAATTTTTATATTTTATTTATATTATTTTTATCATCATCATTATTTTTATAATTGTTCGATAAGAAACATAATAATGTTGTTTAAACGTTTTAATTTCGTTTATATTTTCCTAATTACTATAAATTTGTAGATGGCATCTTCGAAGTTGCTTTTGGGGAAACGTGAAGAGGTTAAGGATCACAATATTTTAATCAACAAAATCTATATTAAAATATGTGGTTCTTCGGCCACTTTTTTTTTTTTTTTTTTTTTTTTTAAAAAGACAACTCCCGCATTAGGCATAAACATCCTGTGTCGCGGGGGACTTTACAGACATACATGAAACGGACACAATTAACACCCAAACTCAGAACAACCATTTGTGGATCACACAAAGTGTTGTCCCGTGTAGGATTTGAACCCACAACACTTGGCGAATTGGCAAGCGGCGTGGCGACCGCCTAAACCACTAGGCCAACCGTGCAGTCGTCACTTTCATTAGACTTATACTCCTACTACATCTTAGATATATCGCAGTTAGTGTTCTTCTTTAGTTTGGTATTACTCTTAAAGAGAGTATTTATTTAAATGGTATAACAAAAAAGTGTGCAAATAAATATTTTCGCAGTACATTTGCTGAACAAATGAACTCGAAGATTCGTGCAGTTGATCATTTTGTTAAATCTTAGATAAAATCAGTGCTACGAGGTGGAAAGGTCCCACGTAGATACGTGCCCGACTTAACCAAGCGGCAAGCTCGCCGGTGACTAACGAACACACTGGCTCGGCTGATTGGGCCCAGAGTTACGACGAACCCGATCGCCCCTAGCTCCACGCCTTCCGCATTATTTCCGAATTGGAAAAAATCAAAGCTTCCACAACATATACGGCATCCACCAACAAACAAATAATACAAAATCCGCTGCCAATACAAATGAGTACCGATACGATGGCGAGCAGAATGCGAAGTCGAAGTGAAGCCGAGCGTATGCCCGAGGCAAATAAACGTCCGCCGATGTGTTTGTAGGAATTCGTTGCGATGTTTATCGAATGTGATGCGTGCCCGTAATGTAAATACTTTACGAAATTTTCTTACAGATAAGCCAATAAAATTATGTTGAGGTGATCCCTCGAAATGAATTAACGGGCAATCGTAAATTCAAATATCTTTCGAGTGGTGGATAAATGTGCAAACAATAATAAATATCGTGCAGGCAATTAAGAGCACGGGGTTGGGACATTCGAGCACAGCATCAAAATGCACTTTGCAAATGAACCGAACTGACCGGCGAGGGCGGACGAGGTGGCTCAATCGACAAATGTAATGTAATTAAATACGCACGCGCTGCAGATGCCACATGATTAGATGATTATCTCATTATTGCAATGATAGCATCGACTTCATCATGCGATTGGTAATTAAATTTAGGAAAAAAAAGTTCTTTATGACTTTAATGTAGCAAATAAAACAGGTTGGTTACGTACACTTACAAAATGGTTATGCATACATGTATTGTGAAAAAGTAATGATTTAGGGTGCAGTGTCACCGAGATCAGTGTCACTACACTCCCTGCAAGTCATGGTTCAATCAGTAAATATTTTTATTATCCATATAATCCCTCTTTCTTTTGCAAGATACTAACATACCTACTCACCAACCTTTTGTTTATTTTTTAGGAATACGCAGAAAAATATAATGATGATAAAATTTATTTGGTAAACTATTAGAGTTCACACTCTCTTTATTTACATAAAGATTAACAGTACAAATGAAATAGAAAAATAGACCAAGGGCCGGTTTCACCACTTGCTGATAAAGTCCTTGATAAAATATATTGAACTTATCTGCCAGATAACTACAGATTACGGTTTCACGATTCTTAGATAGAGACAAATATGTTAGATAGCCATTTATATATATCAGCAACCTTTATTCGTAATAGTGTTATATGGCAGAAAACTACCTGAAACTTTATCAGGACTTTGTAAAGGCTGGCTTTGGCTGGAGGAATAGAAAATGTAATATTCGCTGCTTTTGTTTTCTCTCTGTATGATCAAATTATTTCAAAACTGCAGATTACATAAATGACTTTTAAAAACAGAGAAAACAAATGAATGAAAAAAATATTTTTTTCTTCACCATCTCGGAAAGAGTATTTTTGCCCTTCGATATCTGAGTGCAAAAGCCGTTTTTATCCGCTAGAGAATGAAGTTAATTGAATTTTGAACATCGTGTGCACTAAGTTTAGTCAAAACATCATTAAACCTATTTATTTCTACCACCATGGTGCCGAAATTGTCATACAATCTTTTTTAATTTGTTAAAAACTCACACTCGGAACCTCCTTGGCGTACTTTATTTTTAAATTTGCTTTGCCCGCGCCATTTTCTTTTTACCCGACTGCGAAAGGAGGGTTATGTTTTTCGAGTGTATGTATGTATGTAAATTTCTTTGGCACGCCCTAGAGCCTAAACGGCTTGTCGTATTTTTATGTGAGTGGTGTCAATAGATTCGTCTTAGTCGTGAGAGTACATCAAAATTAAAAAAAAAAAAAAAAAAAAGGATTTTTGGCGCCAAAAAGTAACAAATAAAATTTTATGTTTTCAAAATACATCGAGTGTAGTATTAAAATAAAGATTTTTTTACGGTGATTACGAATATATATAAAACTTATATGTTTTTATTGTTAAATATTGACGCAGTCGGGTTTTTTATTTTTAATATTTTTTTGCATTTACTCATTTCCTCGCTGAGGTGGGGTGAAAAGTTACGTGTTGCACTCGAGTGCAAAGATTTTTCAACTCGTGCTATTTTGATTCCCTTGCTAACGCCCAGGATTCTAGTTTTTTAATTTTAGAATACCAAGAAGAAGAGATAGACCAAGCAGGTCATCAAAATGCAAAGATATAATTAGCGCTATGACCATTTCATAAGCTAAAATATTTAACAGACACCTCAATGCTACTATTCTATAAAATTCACTTAAATCAGCAATGGGTAGCTTAATACAGTTCCCTCAGTAAACACTGGCAAGCAACAATGGTTGAGTATTAAAATAAACAGACGAACGTCGCCATGTGGCGCTTCGTGGTGAGCAAACACAACACAGGGTAATATATTCAGAGGTTGCACATACAAGCAAACGTCCCGGCACCGCCTACACTTTCTGCTCCACCGACAACTCAACTTTGATTTTCCAATTAGCATATGACTTGCATAACTTCACTTGCATACTCTCTTCAATCAAATCAAAACTTATTTCTATAGTATCTAAGGATTATTTTTCATTTAAATAGCTTAGGGGAATCCAGAGTCATCTGTTATGCTCATTATTTAGCACTTGAATGTAAAAAATACAAGCGAAGTAACGTAGTGGAAACTAAAACGATTAAGTATTCTGGCGTGAATGCTAATCTTCTAAATAACTGGTAGCGTTTAGCGCGTAAAATACTTTCAAATTGGAGTGTTTTGCTCAAATTATGTTTGCTTAACTTTATACCTAAGGAACAGTGTTTGGTTGATGATTTTACAGTAAAAATTATAGAGAAAGTTTCAGAGATTTAGTTAATGTATATTATATACATACATAGAATGCACATTATTCTAATCTAAGAAAGGCAAAGACGACGGACTTATTCCAATACCATTTGCGCATTTTTCACGTTACTTAGAGCTCCTATAAAAGATAGATGGCCTATCAATTATAATTCATTCTGATGTCAATAATTTCGAAAACGTCTTCTACAAGCATCACATTTTTTTTCTTCTTTTGAAAATGTAGTCAAGGACAAGAAGTAGAACAATAAATAAATAATGAAATCTGTTTTCAGTGGTCAAATATCGAAATATCAAGTAACTTAAATTTACACACTGTCCTTAATATATATACATTCATATTATATATATTCGTATTTATGGGAAATAAAACTAGTTTATGTTTTATTCTCCTAAAAATAATGTTTGCCATAGCTCAATTTATAAATAACAAATAAAAATGTGTAAATCATGTCCGTTGACAATATTTTACCAACAAATATAAAGTGACTGTCCTTAATTATCAACTCGCGCATGAAATAATTATAGAAAGAAGTACTTGTAAAGTTTTATCCAAATCCGTTCAGTAGTTTTTACGTGAAAGAGTAACAAACATCCATCCATCCATACTTACAAACTTTCGCGTTTATAACATAAGTAGGATTAACTAAATAAAAGAATTGCCCGACGTTCAAAATATTTAAACTTAAAGATAAATGTCGAATAAAGGCGTTAGTAATCTACAGAACATTTTAAGTGAAAGGCTCGCGGCGAGCAGTTCACAGTGCGGTAATGTTTGAACATTCAACTAACATTATGTGCAAAGGTTCGTCTTTATTTGACACGTTGTCAGAGGGCGGGCCCCCGAGGCGTATGAAAAACGTGAGGCCGCGCGGAATGATCTAATTGTATTCATTAGCCCGGGCCAGGGCGAGCAAATATTGACTGTAGCCGGGGACGAGCTGGGAGCGCGAGTTGGGCCTTCGAGTCTCACATTCACTTTGATCATAACCGATACTTACATCACTATGTAGATTCCGTAAAACTATGTAATAATTTATGTAAATATATCACATTAAAACAAAACTTACATACATATATCCTGTGCTTGAAGTTTATTTAGT
The DNA here is from genome assembly GCA_949125395.1 of Diaphora mendica. Classification (NCBI taxonomy): domain Eukaryota; kingdom Metazoa; phylum Arthropoda; class Insecta; order Lepidoptera; family Erebidae; genus Diaphora; species Diaphora mendica. The sequence goes on along the minus strand of OX421310.1, from coordinate 31,783,464 downwards.
CATGTTGCATAATGAAGATCGGACGTTAAACCGTCTGCGAAAAGTAGCAAGTACTTATGTGTAGGTATATAGTAGGCACTGTACTTTATACGCACAGGGAGTTCGTATTCTTGGATTCTTTATTATTCACTTACTTATGTAAATCAGTTAATAGTTAATTTCATTTTTTTTATTATCAACCTAGATTTTTCAACCTTTTCTTTCTATAGAGATATTTTATGGTAGCAGAAAGACCATATCGAGTAGGTATTTCAACCACTCACATGACATGCGTTTACAAACGGACACTTAAATTTTATTTAAAAGTTATAATTTTATAATGAACTAGCTGACCCGGCAAACGTTGTTATGCCATAAAAATATTTAGGGGTGGGTCACCCTTATCCGATGGCCGATTCTCAGACTTACCCGATATGCACACAAAATTTCATAAAAATCGGTCCAGCCGTTTCGGAGGAGTTTGGTAACAAATACCGCGACACTAGATCTTAAATATTGGATATAACATAAAAAATTGTTCAATTTCAGATATTAGACAAAAGCCTTAAAAGACAAAATTATAGTAACCGGAATTTGCTCTCATGTGATATTTATTGGTTATGAAAATTCTTAGCACCACAAACTGTTCTACTTTTGTACCAACAATGTAATTTTATAACACAAATCTTTTGTGACCGAAAAAGCAAAGAGTTACAAAGATATACTAAAAGTTTATTTGACAAATGATGAAATAGCTTTTTCTGAAATTATCATCCCATGAATGCAACGACAATAAAAAATATATTGCACGGCAGATTTAATAATACAAAATTTTAACAAAAAAAACCGACTTCAACAACGACCAAATTGAATTGAGTTATTCGTCAATTTGTTGCGCACATACATAATGCAAATTGAAGATTTATATGATTTTCTCATGGATGACATGTCAGAACTGGGCCAAATTAAAATGGGACCACATGGGAAGCACCAGCTTTCAAATAAAAAAAGAATCATCAAAAAAAAATAAAAAATACAGTCGAATTGAGAACCTCCTCCTTTTGCAAGCATATGTATACAGCGTGACAATACAATATTATAATGTCATGGAGCTGATCAGATGCTGGAGCTGGAAGGTGGCCATAGGAACTCTGTAAAGAAACGTCATCGAGTTTGGAATCATTTGATTCGTCTCGAGGCATTCCAGTAAAAGCTTATTTTTAAAAAGCTTTTTAATTTAATTTATTTTTATCTATATTTTAAATTAATTATAATTTGATCTATAGGTATACAAAACAGTAATCATCAACTAATGGGGACTCCTATTTCTCCTATTAAATAGATTTTAAGTTCTTTAGCAGTACCTAGTAGGTATTTTCTATATTCAGTGTATAAAGCAATTTTTTAGAACTTAATAATGTCCAATTTTTTTACCGACAATATAAATGATAAAATAAATGTTGTAAGAGCGACAGAGAAATAATTAAGAGTAAACTTGGGTTCCGTAAAGCTAATACAAAATAAATCAATCGACGGGCCGCGCGGTCGAACGCGACCAAACATCGTGAACACACCCCACTGTTTATACTTAGCGGATGAAAAGGCAACACCGAACGCCCCGGAATAATATTAGCTACCCTCAATAATCCATTGAAATCTATCAACCTTTCACCCGCGTTGGAAAACCAACTGTATTTTAAAGCTTTAAGGTAAACTTTACATTGTCTGAAAAAGTTTTTGTACTGTTTGCGAATTATAGCGGTTTTTTTAGTAACTGGTAACATGTGTTAACATTTGATGATAATCCTGGATTAACACATCATAATAAAGAGATGAATGCCTCGTTTATTCAAGCCGTATGTCGGCTATTCGACAGTGTTTAGTGAATGACAGGTGTGCTGACGCAACTCATCTTATTTGATTGGGTTGGATTGCATTAATATCATTTACTTGAGGGCTTTGTACGATATAGGGCAAGATAATTAGGAGACATAGTTCAAGCAATATTATTATTTTAAAACTATGCTCGTATTCTTTTTATATTGTCGTAAACTTTTACAGGAACCAGAAGGATAATTCTTTAGGTTCATTTATCTATTACTCAGTTATATACCAATAAAGAGCAAGTGTAATTGCTAAAATATATGTATATTTCACAGAGTAATAAGTAAGTAGATAAGGCTAAAAAGCTTTTTTCATAAATCCCAATTGTTGCCATATTAACATGCAAATAGATACTGATAGTAAATGGTATAAAACTATTCGATACCAATAATGCCAAAATGTTCGATCATATACAGCAAACCAAAGTACATGTATCCTAATGACGTCACAATGTGTTTGAACGACAGATGTGCTCCGGCGCACGGTCCATTACACGCAGCGGCCCCTATTATCCGCTGCTTTGTAAATAAACATCAAACTATTAACTCAATACTTTCCTAAATAAATGACACTTTGATAAACTAGAACTGCATCAACAAATTATACATTTATTTGAATTTATTGCATGAATTAAAGTGTTTATAGCGTTTAAATAACACCTTTGAAGTGCGAATTCTTGGCTATGTTGGAGTAATAAATCTGGTTTACCGACTCAAGAAATATAAGTCGTTACAATATACATACACTCTATTTTACACAATTAAAAGTAATTGTTAATTGTAGTGTAGGACGTCCACAGGCCAGGTGGAGTGATGATTTGCGCAAGACGGCTAGCAGGAGCTGGATGCGAGAAGCCGGGGATCGAACCAAGTGGCGCGCAATTTGAGAGGCCTATGTCCAGCACTGGACTGCGATAGGCTGATGATGATGATGTTAAGAAGTGTATGCCGACGTTTATCTAAACCGGGTAACACATTTGTGCGTCCTTAATATATATACGCGAGAAGAGAGGAGACCTACGTATTATTATTATTATTATGAATTTAAAGGCTGTTGAGATATAAAACCCCCAAGTAAATTGTACTTTTATAGTAGATTAATGCTTGTTTTGTATCAACTTTCATTATTCAGGCCGCATACTGCACCTAGTACTTGGTTGCAGAAATACAATGGCAATAATGGTTTCTATAGTAGGTATAGACAAAAAAATTACTCTGGTCCAATACTAGCAGAAATCTGTTTTACCCGCATTTGAATAAAGTTAGTTCATTAAAATGTTAATAAACAACAAAATGTATAATTTTAATGTTATGTCAAATTTATAATTAGTGCATATTGCAAAAAAGGTATTAACAAAATGATGTAATTGTAAGATTCTAAAACTACAATTTGAGATAACAACGTGCAATTAATCACTTATAATCGATGTCTGACTTCCCTAATCCAATGAATCGTTTCCCTGCTGGGTTTTTCAATTAAAAATGTAACAGATTTGAATCGATTTTGACGAATCACCGTGATTGGTCAGAGTAATGCCTACTCGGCGCTTCCGCCAGACAATACTTGTAATCAGTTCGATCATGGCACGCGACACGACAAATAGCTGATAGTAATCGGCAGATGTGTCCTTACAACGGTAGTTCAATTTGTTGGTTGTAACTAGAAGTTGTTTGATAATAGGTCCTATCTTTCTTTGTAACAATAGTCTATAACCTTTTACTAATCTTCTTTTTGACACTTCCATGAAGTGCATTAGTTCAATATTCCGACAGTCCGTAAATTAGTTATGACAATTGATTACGAATAAAATCGAGTTATTTATTTATTTTGACTGCACTAAATTTTGTACCCTACTAAGATTTAACTAGTCAAACGCAGTATTTTCTGTTTTCTATTTCATTATCAATATCATCAGACTATTGCAGTCCACTACTGGACATAGGCCTCTCCCATTGCACGCCACTATGTTCGATTTTGAGTTTTTCTCTTCGTTTTCTGCTTGCTTTTTGCCGATTTAAACTTATAATCAAACCTGATGTTGTAATATCTTAGAGTATTTATTTATAATTAAAATTTTCTATCTAACAAACAGCAAGAGACGATTGCGAATAACCGATGAACCATTTTATAAAATCTAAAAAAAATGAACTTAAATTACGAAACATACATTTTATTGGAATTAACTAGTTTTATTCTAACTACGAAATAAGCCACTGAACAACTATTGTTGAATTTAAGTCTCTTAATGGCTGCAGACTCATCAACTAAGAAGGTGAACGTTAAAGGACTAAAGCAAGGCTAGGCAATCGTACCCATTAGTAAGTGTTCTCATTTTGTGTTTGCCAGTCCACGATAGCCGATAATAGAGCAAGAAATCATATTTTACTACCTCTGTCAGTTCTAATTACCTATATTAATTAAATAGTAACGTCACTTACGTCTAGTTCAATTTTTAAACATTGGTAAAATGCTACTAATAGAAATCTTGTCACGAAAAGCTGTGACCGTGTCAGGGCATGTTGCCAGTTAAACTCATTAAAATAACAACACGACTTGGCTTAAAAGTTATATATTTGGCAAACAGACTCGTTGACGTTACCAAAAGTTTTTAATATAACATTGTGCTTCTTATATTTTAATACAAACTATTAACAAATATTGTTTTAGCTGAACACATTAACAACACTTCTCTCCTTAGTAGTTTTAGAAATTACTAATTAGTACTAACTTTTGCACTTTTACTTTCTTTGATATTTATTATGAAACCAAATTCATTGGTAAACTTACTTAGTATTGTTTGTCTTTTCAAGAAAAAGAGCTGTAGAAGCATTTGGTTCGACTTTTTGGTGGCATTAGTAAAATATTTGAATTTCTATCTGCGTCTAGTCATTCCTTGCAAAAATAATGAGTCTTCAATTATTACAAACAGAGCTTTCTGACACTTTCCATAGTAAGTCCTAGAAAAAGCCGTAGTGATAAGCAGCAGGCGACTTTATAGTGAAGTTCATAAGCATGTAATTCCTTTTCCTAAAAGGGAGAGTGATGTATACTGTAATGTACCGGACCTACATATACTACTTTTTTTTTTCTTTTAAAAAGACAACTTCCGCACTAGGAATAATTCCTGTATCGCGGGGGACTTTACGAACATACATGAAACGGACACAAAGAACACCCAGACTCAGAACAACAATTTGTGGAACACACAAAGTGTCGTCCTATGTGGGATTTGAACCCACGACACTTGGCGAAGTAGGAAACCACTAGGCCAAACGTGCAGTCAATGTACTATACTATACAAAAATATACTATAACATGTGTTTTAATCTTTAAATAAACTACAAGCCTGACTCAATAAAAATAACGAAGTTAATGAGTTGCACTTTTCTAAATGATAAATGTGACGAGTAAGGGGACTAGATTTTTTTTTATGAAATAACACTAAAGTCAATGCACAGACAATGAAGTCACTTGTCCCTCTCTAAATGTTAAATGGATCGTGAGTCTCAAGCACCATTGTGATGGGTCGACCAAATGTGGGGCGTTATGACTTATAGTGTCCTACATATTCTGCTATGTTAGTCACTATGCACTAAATAATTCTGTTTAATTAACATTAACACAAAAAAAACAAATTGGCTTACAAAAATTGGCTTTCCAAGCTTCGGTGCATATTTTAAAAAGTCTGTCAGTAAGTAGTTTTATCTAGTAGTTTAAACAATAAGATTTCTGATTAAGAGAATAATGAGTAAGATTGAATTTCTATATAAGAGTATATTTGAAATATATTCCTAGAAAAATGTACGTATATAATTATACACATAGTTTAAATATCATTGTTTTACCATATTTTATTATGAAAAGGAAAATTAAAATTCTTTCTAATGTAACGAGATTCCATTAAAAAAGTTTTTATTATAATTTCAAAAAGTAAATAACCAACAAATAAAATCAAAATAAGGTTTAACCCCTATAGATAGGGGATAACTTCGCAATAGTTCCCCTAAATGACGTAGTGTTTTCTCGGCAGGACGTACAACAGTAGAGCATCGGTTATCATAACCATATATTGTGTGACACTGGATAGTTTGTGACAGCCCTCCTATGCTCCCCTGTCTAACTTGCATGAGGAAATTGACTAAAAATGAATATCTCGTTCCAAGATGCCATTTATTAATATAGACCACGATAGAAAAAGATATTGTCATTTTCATGTGACAGAAATTCTGTTTGTATTTAATACGGTTTGTTCTTCAAGACAAGTTACCCTAAGTTACCCATAGAGAGCAACAGTTATCTGAAGTAGGAAACTAAATAATATTCTTCTATTATTGCAAGCGTCATTTTTTTTTCTTATTGCATAGGTGGCAAACGAGCAGACGTATAACCTGATGGTAAGCGATTACCGCCGCCCAAGGACACTCGCAACACCAGAGGTGTCACAAGTGCGTTGCCGGCCGTTTTGGGGGATGGAGGGGGGAGATAGGTGGAGGAGGTGGGGGAGATAGAGGGAGGAGTGGGGTATGGGCCTCCGGTATCCTCACTCACTCGGTGAAACGCAGCGCAAGCACTATTTCACACCGGTCGAGTCGGCCCATTCATGCCGAAGGGTGGCTCTCCCACGGTATATATAAAAACACCAATAATACAATATGTTACTTATTCATTTAAATAAATAATAATCTACATGGATATTTTTTTGTCGAAGTATTTTTTGTAGAGGAGAAATACAAAAAGTGGAACTTTGTATAGGTTTTACCATACACAGTTTTCATTATTATCTAAATTTAACTATGACAGCAGTATTAAAGTTCGAGTTTACTTTCTTAAGTTGTACAAAAAATATTATTAAAAGTATAATTGAAATAAGATTTGAAAAGATGGGAAAATATTTTTTTATTTTTTATTTTAATATTTCGGACATCTAACACACAATGCCATCTAGTCCCAAGCTAAGCAGAGCTTGTGTTATGGGTACTAAACAACTGATATAAATACATATATATATACTTTTTTTTTAAATACATGCATATTATACATAGAAAAAACCCAAACTCCGAAACAAAAATTTGCAGATCATACAAACATTTGGTCCAACTCAGGAATCGAACTCAAGACCTCAAGCACAGCATCGCATACGCTACCACTGCGCCACCGAGGCAGTCAACATCTTTATAACATTTCTTAATGGATATAACTTATTGAAAAATAATTACAAATTTTAACAAAAAAAAACCGGCTTTAATCTGGACCAAATTTAATTGAAACCATTCGGGAAGCATCAGCTTTCAAATAAAAAAAGAATCATCAAAATCGGTTCACCCAGTCGAAAGTTAACAAGGTTGAGGTAACAAACATAAAAAAAATACAGTCGAATTGAGAACCTCCTCCTTTTTTTTAAGTCGATTAATAATTTCCCAGCATCCTCGCATCCATGAGAAACTTCAAATTATAAATCCCAAGGTAATTCTAACTGTCCCCCTGTACAATATAACAATTTTTGTACCATTCAGATTGTTTGTGATTGAGAAGCGATAGTTGCACTTGATCCCTCGACGTCCCTAAGGAGACACAACAAGTAGCGAACTAAATGAAAAATAATTGCGCGTACTTGTAAAGGGTGATATTGAGAGGGATGGAAATATCCAATTCACATGTGAGAGAAAAGGACAGATATAGTTAAGTATAAAATGTATCAGACTAAGTACTAAATGTTCAGTAATTGTTGGTGGGTTAACTTTGATCCCTATGGGACGTCTAATGTGGGAACTGTGAAAAGAAGTTCTTTCACACGTTTTTGTTTACTATCGTGTAGGTTTATTTTATTTAAGTTGCAAATCTTCTAGATTTGTGTTCCTTTTTACCCGACTACGGCAAAACCAAAAGGAAGGATAATAGTTTTGGTAGTCAATGCTTGTTTGTGTATTTTACCGTAACGCCTAAACTGATTGTTATTAAAAAGATGTCAATAAATTTGTAACGATAGCGTGGGTGACATAGGCTAGAATTTTCTTATCAAAAGTTTTATGCAGATCGGCTACAGTTTTTTAAACTTTTTCTTCTTATAGGACATAGACAACGAAAAGATGAGTCATTTGATAGTGAGTGAGACTCACAAGCGGTAGTTCATAGACAAATTTGAAATCATATCAGTCGAGAAAAAGCCCAAGTTTTTGCTTCCTACTATCAGTTAGTGAAACAATGTTTTGTTTCACAAATGAAAAGGTTATAAAAACAGTCTTTCAAGAAGCTCATAAATTAAACTAGGGTGAGAAAATATTTTTATAATAACTTAAGCCCGCAATCTAAGACATTCGTAGCCCGTAGCGAAACTACGCGCTACGCCCTCCGTAGCTTGTCTACATCCATACGACTTCCAGTCACTTTTTAATCGCTTTAAGTGCTTGCTGCGATTTCCATTTCCAACAATTATTTATAGTGAATGGCTAAAGAAGAAGAATGGTTCTTTATTCGATAATAATATCTTAGTACGTTAAAGAAACAATTTCATTCTCAAATAAACTAGACCTTTTTTGTGATTATCTGCCTATGACTATTCATATTTCAATCTCGCTTTTGGTTAGGAGTTTATTTCGATTTATCCGCAAAGTATTTTAAGGGAATTAATTTACACACAACGAAGTCTTTATAAGTCATCTGTCTAATGTGGGCTGCTGGTCAAATCATAACATTGCAGGGTTTTGTTTTTTAATTTTCATCATCTTTTCTTTCATGATAGAACCCAGGTATAACAGATGGGTTTCTGTCTTAATACTTTTAGTTATATGGTCAGAACCTTAAAAAATGTTTAAATTCATTTACTACAGTTGTATTATTATTTTTTTATCTTATATTTAATAATTGTATTTCACTAAAACAGACATTTAATTGTATTAAAAATATGGTTTACTCTAATATTACCAAATTAATCGCGATGAATAGGTACAAATTATATCTAGTTAGAAAATCGTGTGAAAATATAATCTGATATTAATCGATTAGACAGGCAGATTATCGCTCGATCAGACGCCGTGGGATTAACGCGACACGGTGCTCGTGCGCAATCGTCCGAGCTCTTCCCACGGGCCATGCTTGTCGCTGATTTGCCCTTGTCATAGTATCAAGTATCACACCCTCAAATTAAAATACTACAAAGGAGCTAATTGTTTCCTATAAAATGATATGCTTATTTCTTATTTAGAGTTGAATAATGGATGTTATTCTATTTTTTTTTGCCTACACATTACTACAATATGTTATTCCGTTTCATGATTATGTTTTTCTACGATAAGATTTGATCTACAATTATTTGTCATTACAAATATTTTAAAAAAGATGTAGAAACATTTAAGATTCAAACGAACCTACACTCGATTACCTTACATTTTTTATAGAGTTTCACTATTATAACTAATTTAGAATATCTAATTGTAAAGGAAACCCCTGAAATGTTTTTATCCTTACTATTAGTGATAAGCAAAGAAAAGCAGGCCATCAGTATCTTGAATAACCTATATTCGATATTTTGGACATTATCACAAAGAAAGCATTTCAAACAATATCATCCCTAACTACAGACATCAAGTGTGACTTCACACAAACACAACCTCCCTTGTAGTACCGACGTGGCACGAGTCACTAGACAACGGCGTCCCGCCACTAAGTGATTACTTAATCAGCTTTTATCGTACCAACCGATGCAATCAACGCGATTAACTAAGGGTTAACACTAAACCAGCCCATTACTTAACGCTCTTCATTTAGATTATAAACACTTAATGATCATTTGAAAAACTTATTTTGAACTAATTATACAGTTTTTCTAGAAAAACTTTTTAACTTAGATGTCCAAATGACTTTACATGCTCCTTAATCATGTTACTGAAAATATTACTAAGGTTATATGATGAGTTCTAGAACACACATATAATGTATGCTTATTTTTTGTGTTTTTGTAAATATACCTACTTAGATAATTGAATCATCCACATCAATGTAAATGGGCATATTCACACCCAAATCTATTTGCACTTTAGAGAATCAATCCTGCTAATCAAGCGTGCCAGTCACATACACTATAATTATACTACACTGCCCAACAAAATTTGTTGTACTGATTAATTCTAGATAAGACTTTTTTAATACACACTCATCCCTGAGGAATATATTTTCTATCGAAATAAGAAATATTACACTGCGCTCATTTGCTACATACGTTTGCATAACTACATATGTAAATATGTAGCACGAAAAAATGATCAGATACAAAAAATTTCCTAGAGAATGTAAACACAACTTAAACAGTTAAAACAATTCGTTTTAATAATATATTCATCCATTTGCTTTCTATTGCCATTCATTTATAAAAGAACACACACACATTACGTACTAGATCAATGCATCTCCAGATATCGTTATCCGGACAACAACATTATTATGGTTCCATCGCACCATAAAACTCAATTGAAGTGAACAATGGCAGTTTTATTCCCCATTTGAAGTGCAGTGAGCGACAAACATTTGCGGCAAGTGTATCCAATCAACGAGCTGTGGGAAGGAGACGGCACGGGCTCGACACGTGACCGGCGCGTGTCACACCTGCGCGGGAGCACGTCACGAAGGGCTACTATTGACACAGTAGACAAAATTACTTTCATGCGAATCTGTGTTAGAATAACAGCATCTGATTTTGTTATTGTTGTGAACGAAAATGTGTCTTAAAATAACAAATCTGTGGCTTTTTTCAAGAACCCTTAAAAAAATAGTTTGTTTTTAAATAAATAGGCCAAGGTGTCACGGTTGATTTAGAAGGTTATTTATTTCATTAATAAGTATAATAATAAATGATGTGGTTATTTCTTTGCCAGATAATATCAATCAATGCAATGGCAATTAACAATAACCTCGATACAGATATAACTGCCTTTAATTTTAATCAATCTTATCAATTTGAAACCTATTCCTAATAGGTTTCAAATTGATAAGATTGATTAAAAGTAGTGAGTTGATAAATCAAGTCAATAACTGGCATTTAATACATGGCAATCGATAAGATGAATTAGAAGCCATTTTAATTAGCGTTAATGAACAACACTGAAGGTGCAATATAGGTATAGCTCTAAACTGAAATTGTAGTTTTTGGCAAATCGTCATATTCATTACTATAGCAAGCAATAATGCCACAAAAGGACATTTAAACCATGCCAATGACATCAAGAAAGTCACGAAACTCATTATTGATATTATCTTTAGTGTTAAAAATCTCTATAACATGCCCTTTCACAAAATACTGTTATTCTTTACTATTCTTACTCAAAACTTGCATAAAGGCTAAACACTGATAAGTAAGTGGGGGTAACTAATGAATATCTCAAACCAAATTATCCGGATAGCTTGGTGCTTAAAATCAATTACTCTCAAGTTTCTAGCAGACGTTGCACCGTTCGGTCCCTAAGGAGTGCAAGCGCAAGATCTAAGATCGAGCTCTGGATTGACATTTTGCTGGCGCGTCCCCGGCGGGTTCATGTCAATCTTTATTGCTTGCTTCACTAGCAATGCTCGACCGCTGTCAGGTGTCCCTGACCAGACTATAAGTTATGAGTAGTAATTTAATGTAATAAATCATAAATAATATGTATCTACATCGTCCTAAATGCAGTGGTTAAGAGGATTTCCTTAACAATACTTTTGCATTTACAAAGACCGAGTCGAGAATTATAGGTGTAGATTAAACTTACTACTCTAATTTTAATTTAACAAACCTTCCTACTATTTTTTCCACAAATAAATTCCGTTTTATAAAATATTTACGAGTAACTACTTATTGTGCCACGAGCAAAAGAATAATCTGTATTTTTTGGTTACAAAGATGAACGGAAAGTAACTAATTTCATTTTATTCTAAGGACTAAACCTAAAATACATGATTAAAACTATAAAAATACCTCCTGGCCCTACTCTGCCCTTGTCTCAACTCGAACTAATCTCTCGCAGCGCTCAGGGATAACAATAAAACCAAAATCGTCTGTGATAATATAGAATTTATTGACTCGGACGCTACCGTGCAACACCGCTTGATGGATTAAATTGCCCTATCCCTATGACAACGTTGGCACAGAAAAAATACGGTCTGTATTAAAAAGCAGCTGGTCATTTTTCAAGTGATTCCTTTTGCTCTAACAGCAGTTGGCCGACTTTTTATTTCACGCCGGACAGGATGGCTTACGGCAAATTGTGCGTTTGCTTAACGCTTTCGCCCACGAACACTGTTTGCGCTTAGCCTCTGATGAATTTTGGTACGAGGCTCGTGTTGAATTAGGACACGTTCGCGCCATTCCTGACGTAGCCCCTTCTTTATGTAAATTTGTCGGTGACCACAACTTATCTATTTTTTATAGCTGTGTAATTTAGCAAATATACATATAAATGAGTAGCTAAGCTTTACATATAATTTATAATCCATAAACCCATGTAAATATAAAATCAATTAAAACTCCCTGCTCCCTGCAGTGGTTGTTTAAATTTAAAACGCGCCACGGCTTAATTATAAATATAAAATACAATGCAACATTAAATTGTTATTTGTTTATTTACCGAAAACAACCCGCTCGTTGCAGTTATCCGGTTTTAATTGTAATATGTGAATTCGTATTTTCCAGGCGAGTTTTAATTATCAGGAGTCGCGCGGGCTTGAGTTACGCGACCGCCCGCAATATTTATGGCGGCACCCCACCATTCCAATACACTTTTTAACGTAATGAGCGCTCGTTGCCGCGGGAGGGTGCCACCCGCTTGTATACAAACGCGATTGTTTATCCATTACACAACACCTATATACTCAACCATACCTACTTTAAATTATACCTACACAAATTAACATTAAAAAAGTGAGTGGCAATATTCAAGTTTTTAAAAATAATTGCTCTGTTGATAATTTTTTGTGGACTGTCAATTTTTGATTTTACGATATTTACAACTTATTATTATTTTAAATAACGTTATTTTAACAATTTTACTCCTTTAACTTTTTTTTTTATTTTATTTTTTATAATAGGTACCAACACTATGTACTTGTGGTAATTTTAATCTTCTTTGATCATTTTATCTAGGTACAATTTAAATCCATTTTTCTATCATTTCATGTAAACGTGTTGATCTCTATTGACATATTTGGTTAATTTAACTGTATTCAATTTAATTGATGACAATATATATATGAATATTTGTACACTGCATAGTGTAAAACCTTTGACATAAGCAAATATAAAAATCGATATCACGGTCATAAAAATAAACAAAAAAATGTAGGTTGTGTCGTTGAGACGATAAGAGTGTCGGTTCGCGCCGAGGGCGTCATATTCCAGAATACCTGATCAGGTCGCGAGTCTCCGACGCTCATACGTGATCAGATAACTATAAGACTGAGGCAAACCAGCATTCGCCCGATTCCGAATTACATTAAACATTCACGAAGAACACCGCACACGTCGTGGATCTGACTTACATAAAAATGAACGCTTATTATGAAATTAACTAGAGCTAACCGCACGATGTCTGCTCGCTTTTTTTCCGTAGGCGCCGCCCGTCAGCCGCGTACGAATTACTGGACGCTAATTGGACTGCGGAAAAGTGACGGACGGTGCGGGAAACCATTTTTTTCTTTTGCAAACCTACTGTGCCTTGTGAGAACATTGCCCAAATCTGACTTTGTATCTCTATTTTGATTTTATGTAAGACATAAAAATTACACGGATTGTGAAAAATATCAATAGACGAGTTTAAAGTTTTGAATGAGAACAATTAAATTTCGAATTCGTGTTTTACGCCTGCAATGTCTAAAAAACATAATATTTTAGATTTTAAGTACTATTCTAAATATAATTTTATTTTTTTTCCTTGGGTACTATCAATTCCACATTATTGTTCTATAACTTATATTCAAAACGAAAAAAAAAAACTAAATTCATCACACATTTATTATGTAGAATTCCATGTAAAGTGAACTATTTTCGTTAAATAACGCATGCTTATGACTGAGAAGTATTCAAGTCCAAAATAATGAAAACCACCTTTTTACTAAAACTGGAAAGTGATTTAAAAGGTACAGATCTAAAGTAAAAAAAGAAAGGACTAACCTGAACTCTCGCTTCAGTTAGGTCAATTTTCATAGCTATTTCTTCTCTAGTATATATGTCGGGATAATGAGTTTCTTGAAAGGCTCTTTCGAGCTCCTTAAGCTGTGCCGATGTAAATGTAGTTCGGATCCGACGTTGCTTGCGTTTTTCTGTCAGGGACCCTTCATGACCGCCATATACTTTGTAGGGTAGACCAGCTGTAAAAAAATAAAACACTTGAAATAATTGCATTAATAAAATCTTGTTACTAACACATCTTTTTATTGCTTATCAGTTCACTTAGGTAGAACCAACATAAGACGGGATCTACATAAGACGGGATCTACATAAGACTTGAATGGAAGTTGTCTATGAAAATGATTTTAAGAAACATATCACAACTATTTTGCATACATTTTTTTACTTGTTAAATTGTTGTCTAATTTCTTTTAAATAGCTGATATAAATATAACCTCACATATTTCGAAAATATACAATAACATTTACAAAATTTGTGACTTTGACTATTTCTAGATTCGAGATTTTGAGCATATAAATATACGATCTACTATTAGTAAATTCTTAGCGATAGAAATATACCAATTTCAAGATACTTAAAGCTACTAGTACTAGTCTGATAGATATTAATATATTCAGTACAAATACTTTTATGTGCTAATATATTTTCCTAACTGCCTCGCTGGTCTCGCGGTTGGCGTGTGCGACTGCTGATCATGAGGTCTCGGGTTCTATTCCCGGGTCGGACCAAATGTTTGTATGATTTACAAATATTTGTTTCGTAGTTTGGGTGTTTTCTATGTATAATATGTACCTATTTACAAAAAAAAGTATAATATGTATTTGTATCAGTTGTCTAGTACCCATAACACAAGCTCTGCTTAGCTTGGGACTAGATGGCGTTGTGTAAAAACAAATATCTAAACATATAAAATTATTCGTTAACACGGAAACCTTAATGAAGACAAGCTATTACTTTACCGAATTAAATGAATATTCATTCTACTGCACCTAGTGAATCTTGAGTTAGATAATAAAATTAGTAGGCTAATTGCAATTTGTGAAATAGTCGTGTAAACCAGTAAACAAAATGCTTACAGGTTGTAAGGGATAACACTGACTGTTAGTGAACTAGAAGCTGAAAGTCACGTATTGCAGTAAACACTGAATTAAATATAAACTCGTACCGAGAAAGGAAACCGATTCCTAAAATATCAAGGGTTTGCTTCTTTGCTATGCGTATTGTAGACTAATGAATTTTTTGAGATTATTGTTTAAATATAATGTCGAAGTCTAAAATGTAACAAGCCATAAATATTTTTTTTATCATTTTATTGAATGAAAACTAAGATATTCGATAGAGAATGTGTATTATTAATTTAGAATAAGCCATCTATTTTCTATGGTTTTCTTCATAGCACGTTTGACCTAGTGGTTTAACGGTCACCACGCCGTTTCCTATTTCGCCAAGTGTCGTGGGTTCAAATCCCATCTAGGACAACACTTTGTGTGATCCACAAATTGTTGTTCTGAGTCTGGGTGTTCTTTGTGTCCGTTTCATGTATGTTTGTAAAGTCCCCCGCGACACAGGATTTATTCCTAGTGCGGGAGTTGTCTTTTAAAAAAAATAAAGAAATAAATATGTTTAATGAAACAGTCAACTGCACGGAAAAAGTGTTCTGTGATGTTGTCGTAAATCTCCTTAGAAGTTAAATTATTTAATGTTTCAAGAATTTTATTAAATAAGTTTTAGGAGAAACAGTTATAAAAATAACTAGCTTTTGCCAGCGGCTCTGCCCGCGTATATCTCAGTTATTGCGGTAAAAAATAGCCAATGTCCTTCCTCAAAAATCAAAGTATCTCAATGCCAAATTTCATTAATATCGTTGTAACTGTTTATCCGTGAAAGGGTGATAGACAGCCAGAGTTACTTTCGAATTTATAATAGATATGATATAAATAATTACTCCAAATACTGCCACATTTTTTACTACAGTATTTTCGTATACCTTACATACGGCCATTCGATATAAAAAATTATGTGAACTACTAATAAATGAGCTTAAAATGCCATTTTCATCACAGCAGGTTACTGTTAGCAGATATTAAAAACAGATAAATAATTATTCGTACATCTTGTAAATTAAAGATATAATATGTAAATATAAAACACTAAAGAAATTATATGTATATAAAACTTGTAACCTTAACTTTTGTACATATTAACTTAACATACAGTCAGAACTTTTCAAACTACCTAATCTGTTCAACGATATATCTAGCCAAATCAGATAAATTTAATGTGTAATATAAGTAGGTTGTAGCAAGGTGCAGGTTTTGTCGGCCATTTTTGTCTCCCCTTAAGGAGACGCCTCCCCTCCGGTACCTACATTTTGTGCAACACACTTATAGCTATAACTAGCCTTGCCTTCGTTTTGTGGGGCACAAATTTTTCGTCCCAACCCTCCTATGTGTAATTGCTGTGCGGTTGGCAGCATTTACGAAATGTTTCCGATAAATATGTATCACATAACAGTGGTTTTATATGAAAAATGTTGTCCATTATACTTTTTTTAGATGAATATTTATTCTATTACAATCTAAATTAGATAGATAAACAGGCACTCTTATTGCAAATCATGGTCAGGAAATATGCGATTCTACATTTCGTACAAACAATAAATAACAGGGGTACAGTAGGCGTCCTTTTCGCAGCTTGCAATATCTTAAAAGACAACTTTAGATGAACTTTAAAGTAGCCATATATATAACTATACTATATGTAGTATGTAGTGTGCATTTACAAATTGGTAATGTATAAAACAAATAGGTTTTTCTGATTTTTGTTTTCTTTTCAATACTAATAAATAAAGTTTAGTTTAAAGAATAAAGTTCGTGCCTCTCAAAAGATTCGGGAATTATTTTTGAATTTAGATTTAAAAGTTATCAATTATAATGTTAATATTAGGACCCTTGTAATGGCGTTGGCGTAGCCGGCGCGGGCGATGTAAAGTTTATAGTGAAATAAACATGAATAACGTTAATATAATAATTTTAACAACAAAATACAATTTATAAATGCCTTTTTGTTATTAACAAGTAATCATATTGTGGAACATTTATCCAAATAACTTACGTCGTTCACACCACCTTTTAGTAATGTTTGAAATTTATTTGTTACAGCAAGTGAAAGATTTGACTTGTTTTGAGTTTCAACAAACGTATTGATAACGTAATTTAAACGATTTTATTGTTATTTTAATCCATTCCTTACTACTTGCTTGCTTTACTTTATAAAAGTCCCAAGTTTAGCTTTGCAAATATATAGAAATCAATGGAACTGATATATTTTTGGAACAAATTCAAATATGTGTAGATGGAATTTAGTTTTAAATTAACCTAAAATATTCTTCGATTTGTCAAAACCACAAAGTTTAGAGACGTAAGTAGGTACAAAGTGTAAGCGGCAGGTTGTCGCGTAGCATAAGTATCGATCGAAGTGGCAGCTACGCCGTAGAAGCAGCTACGTGAGGTGAAGAATTCCTTTTTATTTCGTTTCCCGTGCAACTTCGTGCAAGTTCAAATAAATGAAATTGTTTTACTGTAACCAGGAAAGAATGATCTAAGTACTTTTATACATCTTTGGAGTGTAGCTCAAAAGAGTTCCAACTGTAGTATGAAATAGTAATCCTTAATAATTTTAAGAAAATCTCAGATTTAAATTACTTAGCTACTGTTAGTTAGAGTCCAAATACAAATAACGTGTACTGATAAAGAAACCACTCTTTCACCAAACTTTTTATTTTGTCTGTCAATTCATTAAATTTACACATATAGAAATTTGGTACAAGACATGACATTTAGTCCGAACGAGATTCGGGAACATAGGTGGTAATATCTAATGTTAGAAAAATTGCTCCCTTATAAACATCCCACATTATATAAATAGAAGTAAAACTATGTGTATACAATACAATTTAATGCAACAGTGAAGAGCTAGAGAAGTATCAGACTCAACATTTTTATTTCACACTGGCTATAAAATACGGTACCATGAAGTCATAACCCTAACAGGCTTTAGACATTAGATGTGGCAGGCTGCGGCCACAGCAAACCGCACGCGCGCAGCGACAATTACCTCAAATGAACCGGAATTAATCGAGACTCGCTTCTTGGCCGAGCTGCGGTCTCATTTGCATTATTAATAGAGGCTGGAGTGAGCCGAGCGGGGTCCGGGGAGCGGGGTGATGTTCACGTCGTGTCACTGCCCCCGTACACCACACCCCTCCGCGCAATTTGCGGGACCTAATGAAGAGGATCTTTGCAAGATGTTTCTGTTCATAAGATGTTTAATTTGAGTTTGCAGTTCGTGGGCCGTGGGTCAGGCAGGCGGGCGCTCATTGTTATTGCGAGCGTTATGTTTTATTGGGCAAGGCGGGCGAGCGGTGCGCCGCTTTACTGGGAAAATATTTTCGTACCTTTTTACTTTTTCACAAGTTGATCATGGTTTGTATCGCACCTCGTAATATAAGGCAACGAATTCAGAATTGCGTTGAGTGGATTTAAACATCCTTTTTATACTGTTGATTTTAAATTAGTTGTACGGGAAACCAAAACCGAAGAACATTGTATATGTATATATGTATGTATTATATTATCCAACTTATAATATTATTGAGACTTAATATTAACAAAAGGTACAAAAAGTAAAATAAATTGTAAAAATATGTTTAAGACTAGGTAGTAGAGCCACGCTGATTTCAGCACGAACGGGCCGGCTCGACCGGGGCGGTACTACCCTCGCACAGAAGATAAACGTAAAATGACAGCATTCGTGTTGTCGTGTTTCGTTGGTGAGTGCGAGACCGGAGGCCCAATGACGCAGAAGCATCACTAGGCCACCATAGTGTGGGTCACCAGCTGCATTGTTGCATTCGCAATTAGTATGGTGACTACCACTCTTGGATCCTACTTATGCTTTCCATCAGGCAGAGTAGAGTCATTATAGCAGCTTCATACATTAAAAAAATTGTAACTGCTTGACGTATGTTTTATAATATGCATTTTTATTGTTTGGCTAGAACCCGTTTCACAGATTAGTTAGATTCATCGCAGCAGTGGAAGTGATAAAGAAAATATTATAGGAAAAAGCGCTTTTTTACCAGGTTAAAAATAACTTTTATTTGTAACCTGGTTGTAGTTGAAGAATTGTCACAATGTTACAAGTAGGTACTATGCGAATAAGCATAAGTTAAAATACCTACAAGCCTAAGTAAAATTCAAACCAGAATAAATATTGTAAGTATATGTAATCATTAAAGCCGCTGTTAGCAGTATTTTTAGTTGTATTCATAGGTATCTGAGCCGAAACCTAGAAATGTGTTAGTGAAGAAAATCTTTTGAAAAATAAAATTTTTAATTATGACCAAACTACTGAATTAATTTTTACGTACGCAACATATGATTTCACCGCTTTATATAATTTACACTCGTTTTTTTTTTTTTTTTTTTTTTTTTTATGTATGGCCCTCCGTAATGACTCTACTCTGCCTGATGGAAAGCATAAGCAGAATCCAAGAGTGGTGGTCACCATACTCACTGCGAATGCAGACAATGCAGTATGGCGACCCACACCATGGCGGCCTAGTGATGCTACTGCATCTTTTAGTCTAGTCAACAAGTATGGAACTTGTTGACTAGACTATGTGGGCCTCCGGTCTCGCACTCACCAACGAAACACGACAGCATGATCGCTGTCATTTTACGTTGATTTTCTGTGCGAGGGTAGTACCGCCCCGGTCGAGCCGGCCCATTCGTGCTGAAATCAGCGTGGCTCTACTACCTATATTACTCGTAAAATTACTTAACTTATAATTATAAAATATGACTATATTGTACGGGTTTAATCATTTAATCAAAAAGCTCGTAGTTAGTTCTATATCGTCATACTTAAAACACGAAAGATCACTTCACAGGACGTTAGCAGCGTAGCCATAGGTCCATGTTATTTTCAGATTTTAGCAATTTGATTCTAAATATATAAAAAGAATAAACAGATAGATTTTCTGTATAGTAAATCGATAGTAGATGTTACCTTCTTATACATATGTATATAATATTTACATATAAAATGTTTTTTTTTTTTTTTAAGTTCTGGGTTGGCAATTGTCTAGTAGCTCGTATTGCTAATAGTCAATAACAGGCGAGACGAGTAAACCATTTCCAACCCTCTTAAAAATGAAGTGAAATCAAAGGGTTTAGTATAAAAATGCGGTATAGTATAATAACATGTACTATGATAATAATATTTTTGAGATTTCTGACGTCATAAACAGAGTACATTTAATGGGAATTATTAGAAAAGTTATCGAGAATACTTACAATATGTGGTGTATTGGGTATGGCGGTGAGCGACACTCCAAGGGCTTAAAGTATCTTAAGGGCTTAAAGACTGTTACTTTAATCAAATAAAAATAATACAATGCAATCATTTCTTTTACTGATAGGAACATCGTCGATTGGCAGATTAATTAAATGCAATATATTATTTTTCCTACTGTCTTCTCACTCCTACTATAACAATTTCAATGCGTTACCTTACCTTGAAGTTGGCCTTTTAATGTTGTTTCTAATTAAATTGTGTAGGTATTTTAGCTGTAAGTTTTTCCTAATGAATTAAATAGAATGAAAAATAGTGTATCTAGGTAGTGTAAGAATTAAAGACAAAATACCTATCTCAGAAGTTCGTTTATTAATAACGTTAGTCTAAATACTCCTATTCACTTTTACATATTTTAATTACAAAGATATTACAAACTACTACTGTAGTTACATATCGCAGCTATGAATAGTATGATAAAAATCATAGCTCACTACAGATTAATTAAAAGCCGAGTCACATAGTGTACACGAGGTTTAGTTACGTAGAGCACGTGGCGCTAATTAATCGTCACGAAGCGATTAATTCGCAGGTGATATGATCCGTGCCCCCACCAGACGAAGAAGCGCACCGCTCCCGAGACTCCGCCTGTTAATTACTAGACGGCGAGACTGCTTCAAGGGCGCTAAGGACTTTATCAGAAGCACGTTTACACTCGGGAATCTTATGATCAACTGTGTGCTTAAAGTTTATTTTCAAACAACACATTGATTTGTTTTTGTTCTGGAATGTTTTATTAATTTATTATTTAACTATTTTAAAGGCATATTATATCTATAAACTTCCACAAGTACTGAAACAATGCTGAAAAAAATATACTTTTGAAATGTATAAGATTGATAACTGAATCCAACAAACATAATAATTTTATTTTTAAATACTTGTTCTATAGTACCTTTACTATCGTTATAAGAATATATGAGAGTCTTGTCAAGTCTGTTCTGGATTATTGCTGTGTAGTTTGGCATTCGCATTATAAAGTTCATTCCAATAGAATTGAAGGCGTTATAAACATTTATGTGCCACTTGACATATAAATTTAACGTAACAAAGAAACTATCCATATTCATAACCATTTCAACATAACTCTGTCACTAAAAAGCACGGTAAAATTTTAGATTGGTATTTTTTCTATAAATTGGTTAATGATAATAGTAGAGTAATAACTGTCATTATTTGCTACAAAAAGTTAACATTACAATCACTCATAAACTTCCGCGACTAACTAGATACTCCGTGTTTACACCTAAGAGATCAAATACTATTCTGTCCCATAAATAGCCTCCAAACGGAGTATAATTCTATCAGTAAAAATAAGGACATCGATATATTTCATTTAAGTTTACCAATTAAAAAAAAAACTGTCATCGATAAGTTAGGACAAGCGAATTTAGTTTTTTTTATGTATTGTAGACTTGTTGTTCTCTTGTTTTAATTAGGTACTTTACTTTTTTAAGATAAGGGATGCCTTATGCGCCCAACTATCAATTTTACATATTTTTGCTTTCCGTGCCAACCTGTAATTAAGGCAACACCAATGCTGGTATATATTCTATTTGAGTCTCTTAGCTATTAAAGTGTATGTCCTTGTTGGTTGTTCAAATAAAAAAATAAAAAAAATCAAGTGTTGTTGGAATTTCAAGAGTTATTTCTTTTGCAATTTCGACTATTGTTTCGTTTTACTTTCCTATTAGGTAAATATTTTTTTATGAACAATGAATTTAAGTTTTTCGCCATGGCTTTTAAACGCTTATAAATCAATATATATATATGTATTTTTCATAATAAGAATTAAGCTAAACAATCAATCAAAGCTAATTAGTTGAAGGCTAATTAGGATATACAATATTTGGTTTTAAATTGCACTGATGAAACGTGATTAATTTATTCATATTAAAATATGACAGATGAACATTAAAATATGAAGGTACTTATATTAAGACAAATGCAAACTAGTATCCCACGACGAAACACATCACAGCAACTGGGATTTACCCAGTAAATTATATCGCTATCCATCTCTAAGTGAGCCGTGGTTCATTTTTCTCGCGTCACGCGAAAAGTTCGCCAACATCCATAATGCAGGCGATGTCGGCGCGTCATCGCGGCATATTGCGCTACCGTGCACCCCTCGACCCGCGTCCCCCCGACACCCGCCTGCTCGCACGGCAAGGGTTACAGCTTAGATTAATGAATACTGCCCCACGACCGCGTTACACGGCTTCCGAACGCTTTCACGCCTCCATTTATCAGCCACTCGAGATTTGAAACTTTTCTTCTTCTGACACATGAATTTAAAAATCTTAAAATCTAATCTGGTCTGATAAAATGTCCCAAGATTCTGCTACGTGAGCTTTAAACGTTGACAATGATATGTAAACAACTATCAATTTTCAAATAGAAAATTTATTACCTACATTTTCTTTATGCTTTTTTCGGGTTGCTAATTTAAATTCTTCTTTCATTAGTTTATTAATTATACAGTTCTTCCGCTTTTATGAATATTATATTTTCGATTCTTTGAAATTTAATATTTTTTATGGACAAAAGTTAGTTTGCGTCCTTTTATGTATCCACAGCAACGTGCCTGCAAAACTTTATATTGATCTTTATAAATGATGAACTTCAATGTTTCTAAATTTTATATATAATCATCAATCTAACCTATTATTTTTTCTGTTATCCACATCAACTTAAGCATTTATGTATGTACCTAGTCTTTGAAATATCATAGCCACATAGAGCTCAATAACATTTTTTTAAATAATTTCTTATATGGACCGAAAGGTATAGACTTTAAGGGTTTCATATGATACAGAACAGACATGAATATTTTTAATACGTGGCGGCAATATACTTTATATTACAAATAAACATGTAGGTAAATTTGTGTAATGGTGGCAGTAAAATGGAAACACTGAAGTGCGTGAAGCTAAGTAAAACTGTAGCGGTTTTATGTGCTATCCGGTTTTATATTTGGTACCTATATATGATCGTGTGATACAATACATACTTTGTATATTATTCATTTTCAAAATTGGTACTTTCAATCAAGACTTTACATTTTTTTGGTGTAAGTATGTTGGTAAAGCTAGTTCACCTACGTATTAGTTTGTTATGTGTCAGCATGAGGTACACTAATTGTCAAATATCTACATTTTTCGAGTGAAGCTGCAGGCGAAAATTAGTCACCAAATAATTCTATGCTAGGTACAGAATAACTCACGCTGGGATTTGTTGATCCAGGTGCAGGAGTGACGCCAAAAAATATAGTGTATCAGTTCAAAACTACTTACGAGTTAAAGTTGTTAGGATTTTTCCTAACAACGTTGTCTCGTAAGTCTACGTGAAAAAAATGAATAGTTCTACCAAGTTCAATGGCATAGCAAAAGTACATAAAAGCAATTGAAGTATGGCCCAACAAACGCATGTATAATATATTCACATTTGTAAGAAAACAATAATTTCTTTTCTAAAAATAAAAGTCAGCTCCCTTGCCGAGTGAGCCGCAGTAACATTGTAGAAGTTACGATCGCGGCTCCCGGCGCAGCTCAACTGTGAGATATTGCCTTTTTTATGACCCACTCTACTATACTATACTATACTGGGACAGAATAGATCACATGATACGATAAAATATTGCCCTCGGTCCTCGCACCAAATCGAATTAACCCGTCCACTTGCATACAAAGGCGGCATGTGAATAGAAATGGTGATATCGAGTTAGGATAGCGACCTGTTTTTCATCTCCACAATGCTCAAGTGCTCGGTTTTGTGAACGTGGGACGAACACTGAACACATAAATGTTTGTTTTACTGGAAATATTCTGAATAGGAATTTTTAAGTCAGTGTTCAGTTCACATCGACAACTGTAAAATATATTGGAAGGTTTTTCATGTTCTTTATTAAATGTTTGTTATTCAAAAGTATTTGGTGTTAAACTTGATTTACTTGAGTACCTCTTAATCTCTTTTGACAAATATCAACTTCAAATACAATTTATTTTATTCTGAATCTGCTTAAACCTTTACACCTGTTACAGAAATTAGGCATCTTCGCATTTTCTGACCAAAACCTAATCAAATAAGCATTAAGCTTAGTTATCAATAAAATAAATATCATGAACATTGAGTATCATTATGAAATCTCTCAGCTATTATCAGTTTATGTACATACATAAACTGATGTATTGAACCAAATGAACTAATAGACTGAATGAGCGTTACTTTCAAACAGCTTTAGACACTAATATGATTTGTCTGCCTGTTCGCAACCCATATCATATAGCGGATACATGTGATGCATATTTTATGAGTATACCGAGTGTTGACAATTAATCCAACCTTCTACACAACGCAAATGGAATCACCGTAATCTTAACCCAGTAATTCTTGTAATTGTACTACAATTAATACGCAAACTTGTAATTAATTTCCGCGTGATTAACGAGTATAATCCGGAGTTACTCGAGATTACGTGAGAGTTGCCGCTCGAGGTAAGTTATTGTGTTGCGTGGGCGTCAGCGGGGAGGCGGGGTGACGCCGGAGGGGCAGGGAGGTTGTCGGTCCACGCAGAGTCGAGAGCCGTAAGATGCAGAGAAGACTCGCTCGAGCTTCGCTGTCCTCCCCTTAAGATTCTCGCGGACGCCGTTGCCAATTAGGGACGCAATCGCTCACGCGGCGAGAACTCCCCCTGCGCTTGGGGCGGCCCACCCCGAACACTACTCTTTGTTTCGTGACCGACGTCGGCGTCGGCGACGCAACCTCCCGTCCCACCACTTGTTCACCAAATGAAAACGGTTTCACTTTGGCATTACTAAGAGTAAAAGCAATAAAGATAAAGTTTAAGAAAGGTTTTCCACCTTTTTCCGCTTTGGTTTTCAAAGTTTGTTGTATCTTGTACAGAGACATTAAATAAATTGCAACAATACAGAAACTACGTGTAGGCAATTGAATGGAAGGTAAAAAATAAGGATATATGAATTTTATGGACGGGATTTTTTTATATTCAATTGTTATGATACTTTTAAGCTTTTCAAGGTTCACTCCATTCATGCTCCAACTGACTGGAGTAAAGTGTACTAGGATATCCAAACTTATTTAATTTTCTCATTTCTAATCTGAACGACATATTATCTACCAGAAATGACAAAAAGGTATCAAATTCGGTAACCTTTTGAAGTCAACTAACATTTTCAAACGATATATACCTTTAAAGATTTACATTGAACTGTAGCACTAGTTTTGTAAACGATTTTAATCAGTGAATACTTTCTTAATCATCATCATCAGCCTATCGCAGTCCACTGCTGGACATAGGCCTCTGCAATTGCAATTCTTAATTCATGTTTCTAATTTTAAAAGTGACGGTCTTGTGTGTGCGTAAAAAGTGCGCGTGAAGTTATACCGCGGGTAACACCGCAGGGCTCATCTAAATCATCTAAATAAAACATAAGAAAGAGCATACAAACATTTGGTCCGACCCAGGAATCGAACCCGAGACCTCAAACACAGCAGTCACATACGCTACCAGTGCGCCACCGAGGCAGTCAAAGTTATACGGCGGATAACACCGCGGGGCTGATCTAGTATCTAATATACCTTCAAGCGAGCAATTCTTTTATACAGTGTTACTGGTTAAGTCGACCTATTCCCGTTAAGTGCGTGTAGTTTACATCGTTTCTGACTGATTTCACTATGAAACACTCTATCCTAAATCTAACCGCTTTTGAGATATTTGGATTTAATTGTTTTTTACAAAAAAAAAAATGATAAAACCTTAGATTGTTATACCTCATTTGATGAAACGTAGATATTTTTAAGGACATCTGCAAAATTGGCGGCATAATATCCGGTCGGAAATATTTAGTTTTAATCGTCTACAACGACTTATTTATTTATTTTACGTATAATATTAAGCTCGTAAATCATGTTATTTTACATGTAAAATTCAAATAATAGTAATTATTAAACTTATACATTTCATAATATCTAAGCTGACAGTCGAAAACCGGGATTTTTTTTTAAAAAACAATTAAATTCAAATATCTCAGAAACGGCTAGATTTAGGATAAGGTGTTTTAGAGTCAAATCAGTCAGAAACGATGTAAACTGTAAACGTCCTTAACGGGAATAGGTCGACTTAATCAGTAACCCTAAATACTTACATTACATATAATCTGAATCTCGTAAACGACTTTAACGATTTTCATGAAATTTAGTATGCCGGAGAGTAAGATGGCGATCAATCGATCAAGCTAGGATTCATTTTTAGAAAATTTACAAAAAAAAAACAGAGCAATGCTTGGTCATCCAGATACTACTGATATACAAAAACATTGGTCAGTTGTATAATTAATTGACACCATTTTGTTTCTATTTAGTAGCTTGCAATCAATTAAATTATATTTTGATATCTTTGCAGATTTACTTGCCATTTCGTGCCGAGATGTTAAAGGTCGTAACTATGATATGCATATTTCTTGATATGGTTGGTAGAGCAACAAAAGAAAATTACAGTTGACATTTCATGAGGATAATCTATAGGGAACATATAAAAGTTCCCTCCTTATACAGACATTTGGAACCTTTTACATCATGGAGACCCTACACTCACGGCCAAAAGTGGAAGACTTTATTGTCTGACTTGAGCATTAAAACGACATATTTTACTAAAATATTATTATCTACTAGCGTGTATGTCGGTTATCGCTGCAAACAGTAGTATGTGTTATTCTGATGTATAAGCTATACTGTGAAGTTTCATCAAAATCCGTTCAGTAGTTTTTGCGTGAAAGAGTAACAAACATCCATCCATACTTACAAACTTTCGCGTTTATAATATTAGTAGGATACTAATATTATAAAGTGACTAGTGAGTATCAAAGAAATATGTTGCAAAAAGGGGGAAATATTATTCCTTTTGAGAGTTTCCATTGCGTGCGCTGCGTATACGGTTATATTTTCACAGAAACAATGTATGTTGACGCTTTATAACATCACGCTACGGGCAATAGGAGACACAGATGAGGTTGTGAGGGTCAGCTAGTTCATTATGAGATCGATCTCTTCACAATACGACATTTTTTTAAGAACTAGCCAAGACGGATATACCTACTTGTGCGAATATTTAGTTTCTTTACGTCATACTTTCACGTAAATAAGTAGTAATTATGATAAAGTATTGTACAATCCTTTGATTATTAATTAATCTAAGGTACAATCACTCCAATATACTTTATGTGTAAGAATATATTATATTATGTGTACGTGTATGCACGCTACAATCTAGATAGTATAGATAAACAATTTACAGAATTTTCACTAGAAGTAGGATTAAGGATTTTTATTAGCAACTAGCTGACCCGGCGAACTTCGTACCGCCATATTTACATATCTGTCTCAGCTTCCCACAGGCAGTGTACACTGTACAGTCGTGGACCAAAAACCTACTTCGTAGTATGAACTCAAATCTTGCCAAGTTTCATTTGAATCCATTCAATAGTTTCGGCGTGATGCGCGGCCATGATACAGACAGACAGACAAAAATGAAAACAATTACAGTTTTAGCTTCAGTATCGATTTTAGAGAGCCCTCAAAAAAAAAATTCAAAATATCTTTAATGTACAGAATTGGACTTGTTACATTTTTATTATCTTACTAGCTTTTACACGCGGCTTCGCTCACGCAGTCTTTCATCCCCTGATTTACCCTCTTGGGGATAGAATTTCAAAAATTCCTTTCTTAGTGCTCACTTACGTTATATAAAGAACCTACATGCAAAATTTCAGGATACTAGCTTCAGCGGTTTGGGCTGTGCGTTGATCTCTGGGTATGTCAGTCAGTCAGACAGACACCTTCCTCTTTTATATATATAGAAGATAACTAGCTTTTACACGTGGCTTCGCTCACGCAGACTTTCATCCCCTGATTTACCCCCTTAAGGGTGGAATTTCAAAAATTTCTTTCTTAGTGCTCACTTACGTTATATAAAGAACTTACATGCAAAATTTCAGGATACTAGCTTCAGCGGTTTGGGCTGTGCGTTGATCTCTGGGTATGTCAGTCAGTCAGACAGACACCTTCCTCTTTTATATATATAGAAGATAACTAGCTTTTACACGTGGCTTCGCTCACGCAGACTTTCATCCCCTGATTTACCCCCTTAGGGGTGGAATTTCAAAAAATCCTTTCTTAGTGCTCACTTACGTTATATAAAGAACTTACATGCAAAATTTCAGGATTCTAGCTTCAGCGGTTTGGGCTGTGCGTTGATCTCTGGGTATGTCAGTCAGTCAGTCACCTTACTCTTTTATATATATAGATTAAATGGCACCATTGACATAGGCAAAAGTTTCCTTTTTACCGTCTAAGTTCGTGAAATGAAAAATGTGTTAAGTCATTTCACGATCTAGTGAGTTTATAGGTATGTCTGTCGATACCTACATATTCTATTTTCTTATTCCCTAAAACTAACTGTAATAACTGTCTTAATATCAAAGAAAAAAAAAGATAAGACAATTAACATAATATTTAAAAATATGTGCCATATAATTATGAGTACTGTCAAAACGGCCGGTATGCCGCTTGTTGAAGTTGCAACATATTCATAATGTACAATTTTAACATAATATAATAATATTATAATATAATACATATAATAGCAAAATTAACATTCTTAACTAGTTTAATGCCTACTGACGGCCTTACAGACACTGGCAGTAATACGGCGTTAAATGGCATTACTGACTGTCTGTCCTAAAATATTCGTATTCTAGTTATGAGAAGAGCTAATCAGTCGCTTAGCTTTTTCTTCATGAACAGAACAAGCACATGAACTGGAAGATCACGTAGTACGCTAGCCACTTGACCCCAAACGGTTCGAAAACGTATCAAACTAACTGATTAAATTTCAACAAGGAAATGCTAGAAAATTTTAATTGTAATTATCTTGCGTTTACCTGTAAAAGGCAACTTCCGCATTAGGAATATACATACTATGTTGCGGGGAACTTTACTAACATACATGAAATGGCCACAAAGTACACCCAGACTCAGAACAACAGTTTATGGATCACATAAAGTCTTGTCCCATGTAGGATTTGAACAACACACAACACTTGCCGCAGTACTTGCGACCACTTGAACCACTAGGCCAACCGTGCAGTCGACTATACTCCTAAAACATTGTTTTCCCTTTTGTCTCTGTCCGATTGTTATCGGTGATTATCACACTAATCACACTAATATATAAAGGCGAAAGTTTGTGTGTATGTTTGTTACTACTTCACGCAAAAACTACTGGACGGATTTGGATGAAACTTTGCAGTAATATAGCTTATACATCAGAATAACACATAGGCTACTATTTGCCGCGATAACCGACATACACGCGGGCGACGCCGCGGGCAACATCTAGTATTTCTATAAATATTTATATACTATACATTAAAGTGTGATTTTGTCTGTTAGTTACCTGTAAGTTGTTGGTGATTAAGATAATAAAAATCATATACCACACATCCGTATCGTTTCTGCAATAGAAAAGGAATAAGCTCAAAGCACTTATCGCTTTATTTATTTCCGTTACCCAAATTTACTGCGAGCAGTCTTAACGAAATTTCTTAGTTATGACTACTAAGAGTATTATAAAAAACATAGCTGTATTTAGAACTTGATCCAGCCCATTGAAATCTAAAAAGACCTTATATTAATTTCAAATTATGTAAATATATTAAGTGCAGTTACTTTTTTTTCAATAGTAGTACTTAATATGCAAATAAGTTGAAAGAATGGTGGTCAAATCTATTTACATAAAGTATTATGAAAATCGTGGTTTTTTTTTCACAGAAATTATCCTTTACTTTTATGATGATACAAAAACTGCTTGACTTCTACTCTACTACTAATTAATAATAAGTGAGCTTTAGACAAAGACAGTCTAATTTAAATATTAACTATTAAGTAGAGCTTATCAAAGTTAGATAATGCATAATTATCAAGTACCTACAGTACAATAAGATAAAGCTCCAGAAATAAATAATAAATAAATAAATAAATAATAGGTAAATATATAATAATAGGATAAGGAATTTTTCTGGTACAAAGAATTAGCAATGCCATTCAACGTGGCAATGCTCCCAGTCTACTGGAAACGATTCTAGTAGGCGATGATGCGGAGGAGTTTTTCAACGGATGTTAATATTGTGAATATTTTTATTGTACTTATTTGTTGAATATTATAATTCTTTTAAGTTATAATAGGAATAAATATATATATATATATATTATATATTAAATATTATTATAAAAAAAAATATATAAATAGGAAAAATAGAAAAAATAGGAAAAAGAAAAATAAAAGGAGTTCTGAGTTTGGGGTATTCATTGTGTCCGTTTCATGTGTGTCTGTAAAGTCCCCCGCGACACAGGATGTTTATTGCTAAAAAAAAAAAAACAATGAAATTAAAAACAAATTATTCCTTTTTAATTTCATAATACCTACATGCTCACTTAACTGTCTAAAGCTCACATATTATTAATTAATAGCTAAATATAATTCAATTCTTCTATCATCATTAAAATTATAGTTTTATTTTAATAGTCTTCACCAATTCCGGTAATAAAATGTGTTATTCTCATCTAAAAAAAAAGTGTGTATCAAGCTACATTTAACGTTGGGTTCCGCAGTTTGTTATTTATTACATATTACAAATATTTCTCATTAACAGTTTAGGCGGCCTATAACATCGATATACATATATAGTTGATCGACTAATACTCATAAACTAATTAAGCTAACTCAACTGCGATAATTAACCATCGTATTTTTTTTAGATCTCCGAAAAAATCTTTCCAACATCCACATCACGAGACGGAAGAATATAAAAAAACTACATACCCACTTAAAGGGTATCCTAAAAAAAATTCTCAAGTATTAATTCACCGCTTTGATCAGTAGGTATCATGTTAATTAAGGGTTTAATTACAGGTTTCTATCACTAATAGTTTGGGAGATAGCGTGTGGATAGACAAACAGAGGAACACGGCCAAACTATAAGGGTTTTTGCCATTTTAGCTAGAGAACCCCAAATATGAAAATAAACTAAAGGCAAAGCTCATGACATAGGCACTTTTTAGAAAAATGTTAAGAGTATAATATAATCATTAAATTTGAAATATTATAAATAAGTATCAGTCAGCAGGGGTAATTAAATTTGTTTAGGATGAATAAAATAACTTAATGTAATGTAACCATTTCGTAGATAATTACCTATTTTGTACCATTGATGGTAGGAGTAAATTTTCATATTAGAATTACTTACACATAGAGTCTTTTGACGTGACAACGTCTAATAAATTGATAAACGCAGGCTGCATGCACGAAAAATGATGACTCATTGTCCTGTAGCCATCAATGTTTTGTTACGACGTTGTCACGTTAAACTATCGTCCGAAAACGGACTTCACAGACAACCGTTTTTAGCGTTCCGTGTCAAAGGCAAAAAACGGAACCCTGATTCGTCATATCTGTCTGTCCGTCCGTATGTCACAGCCACTTTTTTCCGAAACTATAAGAACTATACTGTTGAAACTTGGTAAGTAGATGTATTCTGTGAACCGCATTAAGATTTTCACATAAAAATAAAAAAAAACAATAAATTTTGGGGGTCCCCATACTTATAACTGAAACTAAACAATTTTTTTTTCATCGAACCAATACCTGTGGGGTATCTATGGATATGGATCAAAAATGATATTGAGGTTACTAACATCATTTTTTCTTAACTGAATAGTTTGCGTGAGAGACACTTCCAAAGTGGTAAAATGTGTGCCCCCCTCCCCCCCTGTAACTTCTAAAATAAGAGAATGATAAAACTAAAAAAAATATATGATGTCATGTACATTACCATGCAAACTTCCACCGAAAATTGGTTTGAACGAGATCTAGTAAGTAGTTTTTTTAATACGTCATAAATCGTAAACCGTAATTTATCGATTAAAGTTACAACGAACTACAAGAACTTTTATATGATGTTACTTGCTGCTACGGAACCCTTCATGCGCGAGTCCGACTCGCACTTGGCCGCTTTTTTATTTTACTACTAGATGAGCCCCGAGGTGTTACCCGCTGTATAACTTCACCCGCAGGTAATAATAATCAATCTCTTTATTGTACAACAGATAACGACGCGGGTCGAATTAATTAGCTACACAAATAGATTTTTTATGTTTTTTTTTACCGAATTGTGAATCTAAACCATTCTCGAATCCTCAGGAATAGACACATAAAATTTCAATAAAATCGGTTTAGCCGCTTAGGAGGAGTTTAGTCACATACATACGCACAGAAGGTTTATTTATATATATAAAGGTTTTTTTAGTCTTTGTGAAAAAAAACCTTTAATTTGGTACTAAATTTAAACAGTGGTATAATAAATCTAATATCGCTTTGAAATAGGTAGGTATAATAGTATTAGCTATGATTATTTTCATTTATTTACTCTTTTTAAGTTAACACGCTTTATTTTTTTGCAAATGAGAACCATCCCATTTGCGAATAACTATTTTTACTAAATACGTAAACAAATTTTTGGAAAATACAAAAAGAAGGGGTGACATTATGCTCCTGATTGAATATTAAATTATCATTAACAATTACATTTGACATTAGCCTGTTTTGTTGTTCACTTTATTTGATAAAAAAAATTACGTTTTGCTTTGCTCTTAGTAAAAAATACATAAAAAAATTAAACTTGATGCTATTTTAAGATCTGAAGATTACACTTACTTGAGTAAAATAGATTTCTGAGCCGTCGGTAAAATTACCTACAATTTTTTTTAAATAGTACTTACGTTGTAAATTCATGGAGGGTGGAAATATGTGATGATTCCTCATGGCAGCATCCTGTGGTCTCGCACACTGTGGCGGTGGTGGTTGGTACCGCATACCCTGGTATCTATAAGCCGCCTGAGACATCTGACCGCATGACGCCAGCTCACCCCAAGATAATTCACCACCGCCCGAGCCGAGACAACCTCCGTCGAAACCACCACCAGCACCGCTCAAGTACCCGTACTCCATGCTGTCAGCGAACACCGGCTATCTAATCAGTTCACTACCTGACATGTGCCCGAACCGGACCCGTAATTAGTATATCGTTTAAAACAATAACAAAGTGGCGAAAGCGCCGCGCCGCGCGGGGCGCGTGCGTCTTGTGTCGTAGGGCACCGCGCGAAGGCTCACAGCCGCATAATTGGATGAGCCGCGGCTATATCGAATTATGCCGATTACAGATGGTATCGGATCCCTGTGATAGTTTTTGCCGGCACGGAGGACCGCGCGCTCGCCCCACTTGAAATCGAATGATAAGCCTAATTCAATAAGGACGATCCTCGAGGACGGGGCGGGGCGCGCACCCCCGGTGGCAGACCAATGGTCGCGGCTCGTGGCGCCACCGCTGTACCCCATTGGTCGGGAGCTACCCCCTCTCCGCGCCTCGACTCGGGGGTGCGTGTCACGACACTTGTCTACTTTTCTTTTCGCCGACAGTTCCTTTGTCATTGAGGAAAATAAAAAAGTTGTAATTAACGATCCAGGTAGGTCTCTACTTAACGAATTACCCGACCTATCTCGATTTCTTCGTATTACGCTATTAATTAAAGTTGTTATAATGGGTAATAAAAGTTTTTTTTTCCTAACCCTATAAAGTGTATGAAAACAATAAATGATAAGACAACTTATATAATTGATTCAAAAATATACAAATGCGAAAGCAAATAATCATTCAAAATTTATATCGAAGTACATTCATGTACCTAAGTATAAGTATAAAACAGCTTGATATATCTTACAAAGAATAAGGAGTAAGGGGCCATTTGAATATAAATCTCGATAAGAAGTCAAGGCTTTATCATATAACTTTTACCATACCTATGCTAATGTGATACCTATTTCATATAAATTCTCTAATAAAAAATACTTAATAAAATAGGTTTTACTAAACAATATTTATAAAAGTGTGATAAAAGTATTGTTATTTTAAAACAAAGTTAGTACAAATAAATATAAAGTTCCAACAATCTGTAACTCAGTCCCGTAATAAAACGGAATCATTTCATTTAGTTTGGGTTCTCGGGGGATAACTCGATAACTGATAAAAGTACTTTATGAGAGATTCTCGCAGCCTCTAAGATCTGAGACCCGTTACGACTGTGTACTATGAATAAGTAACAACTCAAATTCAACAGAATTTAAGAAAAGTTAAGAATAAAGTTATTAAACGTTAAGATTATATTTAAATATTTTCAATATAAAGATACTAGATTTTGCCCGCGGCGACGCCTGTGTGCATGTTAGTTATTTATCGCGGTAAAAAGTAGCCCATGTTACTTGCTTACCTTGCTAAACCTTTCCATCGGTGAACAAAATAAATTTTGAACCGGTTTAAAATATTTAACCATTCGCATTTATAAAATACACTAGCTGACCCACGCAACGTCCTTTGCGTCTCCCATTGCCCTTGGCATAAAAATGTACCCCCGTTTTTGTAAAATTCTTCATTAGTGTTCCGCTCCTATTGGTCTTAGCGTGATGATATATAGCCTTTAGCCTTCCTCGATAAATGTACTATCCAACACTGAAAGAATTTTTCAAATCGGACGGGTTCCTGAAATTAGCGCGTTCAAACAAACAAACAAACTCTCAAGCTTTATATATTAGTTAGTATAGATAGACTAGTACAGAAATTATACGCTTCTAAGATCTAGTACTCATAATCTATCTAACAATATAAGGTATTATGTTGACAAAAAACTCTTTGGCAAATAGCTCATTATCAGGTACCAACTCTTAGCGTCTTATACTCGTGATAACTTCTAAATGAAATGTTCGATTGGGATGAAACAAAAAGTATTTTACTTCTACATAAATACCCTTGATAACATAATGCTTAATTTGGATAAGGATTAATATTACGATACACATTTAACGTAGTTTCTTTCTTCAGACGATTTAATATTTTTTTTGAACACTAAAGCGGTTCTTGTGACTAAACCATGATAGTTTGATATATACTCTCGCGGACTTTTTTGTAGATCTTAATGGGACCTACAAACCCGTAATACATTATTTTGTTCTATTGTCAATAGCTTTTGCAGCGCACGCAAAAATAGGTTTTCGATTTCACACCTTGGGTTACAAAATAGCAATTTTCTTACGGACTCCTAATTTTTTTGAAAATAAAATATAGCCTATAGAATTCCTCAATAAATTGGACTATCCAACACTGACGGAATTTTTCAATTCGGACCAGTAGTTCCTGAGATTAGCGCGTTCAAACAAACAAACAAACTCTGCAGCTTTATAATATTAGTATAGATAAATTAGAATAAAAGACATTTTTGTATTAAAATCACTTGTACTTATTCCACTATTTTATTTTTGTTTACACCTGACCGGTTTCGCCTTATGGCATCATCAAAGGTTACTGATTATACAAAATAAAATATTCACATCTAAAACCCACCAACTGCGGGTACATGTAAATATCAGTGTGTCCGTGTAAGGAATTTTCCCCGAAATCAGGGAAATTGTATTTGTCTCCACCTACGCTATTTGTTAAATTAGTAACTTACAGCTACACAAAGTCCCAGTTATGATACGAAATACTAATTACAAATAATATATTAATTTTAATAATTAAAATTATTAAAATCGACATTAATGCTGAAAAATTTTGAAATAAAATGATTATGTCATGTCCTCTTTATATTTAATGTCCAAAATTGTGTCATACTATATGTCTATTAAATTATATGTCAAAAATTCATAAAAGTCATTAAATGTGTTACCTATACCCGTCTAAATTATACAAACTCCCCTTACAAATATTGTAGATGACATTACTTGAAATATTTTAATAGTGGTGAATTGTTGATATCTAATTGTTGATTTAACACCTTGTCCCGATTCCCTAATAACAACCTATTGATTTCTAACGCCTCCAAAGCGGTTAATTTTCTGCCTTTGTCACATACATGTAGTGCTTTAAAGTCCAATTTAGGATTGAACGAATGTTTTTCTGACAGCAAATGTTCCGCAAAATTGGACTCCGTCTTTTTTAGCCTCCAACCCCTAGCATGTTCTGCTATTCTGGTCTGGAAAGCCCTGCCTGTTTGGCCGATGTATTTTTTGTTGCACACTGCACATGAGAGTTCGTACACCCCGCTTTTCTCTGCGATAGGAGTCTTATCTATATTGTTACCTATTATGTTTTTTAGGCTACGGGTCGTGTAAAAAGCTGGTTTTGTTATATCCAGGGATCTGGAACACCTATACGAAATTTGCCCTATGTAAGGTAAACGAGCCCACCGTTCTTTTTCTGTCACTAAAGTTGGTCTGTTAGCTTGGTATGCAACACTTAAAACAGTTTTTGATTTCTTATTTTTTACCATTGTGTCTATTAAATTGGGCGAGTAGCCATTATTATGAGCTATTGTTTTTATTGTTTGTAACTCTTTATTGAACTCCTTCTTAGACATTGGTATCGAAAGGAGTCTGTGTACCATGGCATGGAATGTTGCATGTTTGTGACTTAGAGGGTGGTTTGAATCCGCCGGAATAATGTTATCCGTGAACGAAGGTTTACGAAAGATCTTAAACTGGTGAACTGGTGAAACTTTTATTTTGTATAATCAGTAACCTTTGATGATGCCATAAGGCGAAACCGGTCAGGTGTAAACAAAAATAAAATAGTGGAATAAGTACAAGTGATTTTAATACAAAAATGTATTATAACAAGTTCCATCAAGTGCCGACAATCGAGAGTATAAATTACATTAGAATAAAAGAATTCATACAGTGAGGAATAGTTATAAAGATATTTAAATTTTATTGTGGTTTTGTTTTGAACAAAAATCATGGGACTCGCGTCATCGTCACTGAACGCTTTCCATAAGCTATATGTACTCGTATATTATATATATATATATATGTACTTTTTGGGTGAACAAAGCTTCCCTTGAGCTATATGTATAGTATTCTGTGTAGATATATATGGACATAGATATACCTTCGTGCATTATTAGTATACATTATATCTATACAAAGAGGATATTTCTCTACATATGTAGTTTTCACTTCTATCGGCTAAGTCATCCCCAACGACTGTTGCGCATTTCTATTAAAAAATAAATGTGATTATTATTAAACTTTAAATAAGTCCAAATAGTAATAAAAAAGTAAATTAAATCAGTGAATAAGACGATGTGGTGGTTTGATCAAACTACTTGACACATCAAACAGACTAAAAGAGCCTGAACAAATTAAAAAGTTTAAATACGACTATGCTGGTTGTGATTAACAATTAAAAAAACCCTACGTAAGTACTTAATCGAGTAATCATACGCCAAAAATGCCTTTCATCATTTTGGAAAAGAGCTGATACTCTTACACTGCTAGACTCATATTAACCAAACAAAGCTAAGAACCATCGCAAGGAAACTGACTTTCAAATGAAAAAAACCGCATTGAAATCGGTCCATCCGTTTGAGAGCTACGATGACACTGACATACAGACATCGACGTCAAACTTATAACACCCCTCTTTTAGCCTCGGGGGTTAGTAAAATAAACTATTTCATTCGTATACCACATTCCAATAGCCAATTTTTTATTTATTAATCATGGACAAAACAAAACCATATACATTTAATAAATACAAACCACTCGCTTGAACCCTAGAGGTTTTACCATTATACCATTCTAACATCATGTTCCGAACAATTAATGACATTTATTTTTCATTTAAAAGGTACCTAAGTATATTAGGT
Source organism: Diaphora mendica (assembly GCA_949125395.1). Lineage (NCBI taxonomy): Eukaryota > Metazoa > Arthropoda > Insecta > Lepidoptera > Erebidae > Diaphora > Diaphora mendica. The sequence goes on along the minus strand of OX421310.1, from coordinate 31,745,200 downwards.
ACTTTTTTGCAAGCTTAAATTAAACATTTAAGAAACCCCCTACGCAAGCACTTAATCGAGTAATCATACGCCAAAAATGGCTTACATCGTTTTGGAAAAGAGCTGATACTCTTACACTGCTCAACCGACATTAACCAAGCATAGTTAAGAACCACCGCAAGGCTTTCAAATGAAAAAACCGCATCGAAATCGGCCCAACCGTTTGAGAGCTACAATGCCACAGACAGACATCGACGTCAAACTTATAACACCCTTCTTTTTGCGTCGGGGGTTAAAAATGAATATACAAACAACGATTAGGCACAGCCAGTAAAATACTACATTTCTTTATTTTCACACAATCAGCTAAATCGAAATCTAAAAACATGGAACATATATTATACAAATTTACAGCTTTTTACTAAATCCAGACGGCACTTACATCAAAAACTCAAATTTTAAAATTGTTGTCTGTCTGCCTCTCCGTCTATCTGTCCATGTGTCTGTATTTCTATCTGTTTGTTCCAGCTAATTCTCTGGAACGGCTGGATCGATTTCGACAGGACTTTCACTGATATATCTTATAGATATCTTCTGATGATATGAGGAGTAACTTAGACCACTTTTTGTTTAGACTAGCTTCGCCCCGCAGCATTAACCGCGGTTATTGTTGTAAAGGTACAACAAAAACCTTGTAAAAAATATTTTAATCAATCATATAATTTAGAGTATTTTTCCATGTACCGTGTCCACAGTAGTGTCATTGTGTTTTTGAGGCCGACAAGTGTTAGAGTGGAGAATGCGATTAGGCAAACGTAGTGCAGGACGCCCAGCGGCACGATGGACCAACCACTTGAAAAAAATGGCTGACAATGGATGGAAGAAGGCTGTCCAAGACCGGGTTAGTTGGCGCTTTTTGGGGGAGGCATTCGTTCATCAGTGGACGACAGTAGGCTGAACAAACACGATAGTTAGTAACTTCTACATTAACGTAAGCCTCGATTGAATACCCCCTGTATTTAAAAAAAAAAGAGATTAAACTACTAGGAAGACTAGCAGCAAGGAAACTGTTGCGAACAAGACTTCATTCAATCTCTTTAGCTTTTTAGGTTTCAAGAGAAATTTATTAAAATCTGTTTTTAAGCACATGGGTAGATATTATTACTAATATTGAAACAAGATTGAGATGACTTAAAATAGAAGATAAAAATTGTGGAGTCAAGGACATTAATTTATCTGTTGGGACAACAAGGGAATGTAATCCAATCGTGTTCCGTCATTTTACCCAGAGCAGGGTAAATTAGCTTCTCCATAGCATGCAATACTATCCAAGTGGACAGGTGGAAACTTAGAATAGGGGTAAGTACTGCAGTTTACATAAGTGCATATCTTACAAAAATCACGTAAACTTGGACTTTATTGCTTAGAAGTTTGTAAAAATAATTAAACAGATTTATATGCACGTCATACTTTATATAAAGTAGAATTGCAACTATTTATTTTATTCGTACTAAACTCTACCGTATGTATATGATATAAATTGTCACAAATAGTCACATAGCAAAGTCTCACCAGCAGCAAGCCAGCGGGTGGCAAACTGGCAAGTGCACAGGGGTATTCGGTGCGTGTGAGAAAATGACGCGTATAATATTTACAATATTGAAATTACGGAGGAGAATCCCCTGGGACAGCGCACGCGTCCGCGCCCGCTTCGCGCGACATTGTATCCACCACTTTATTTATTATTTATATTAATTACACTGTCGTACAACGTTTTTTTATTATTTTGTTTTATGCTTTGCCTTTCTGGTGCACTAGCTGATTTGTTTTTATTGTTGATTTGATTGATTACTAAGCAGTTTTAAGGAATACAGGTATTGTGGGAGGCATGCAAATTTTCTCGAGTTCTAATTTCTGTAATCCAAAATTACTTTACAGAAATATACGATTGCAACTATCCCAAATATGTATACCTTAATCCCAAATATGTATACCTTAAATTTTTGTCTATCCGTCTGTTTGTTCGGTTTATTTCAGGAACGATAAGATGATGAATGGATGATTTTGACGGGACTTTCACTGACAGATAGCTGATGATTTAAGGAGTATCTTAGGCAACTTTTTAACCTACTTCAAAAAAGAAGGAGGTTATCAATTCGACTGTATTTTTTTTATGTTTGTTACCTCATAACTTTCGACTGGGTCAACCGATTTTGATGATTCTTTTTAAGCTATTGCATAGCTTTTATCGCGGGCTTTGAGCGCGTCGACCGAATCAAGAAATTCCGTAACGAAAATAAAACCTAACACCCGAAGCTCGCACGGATCGAGACGAGCTGCTCCGAAACTCCGAACTTCGTGCGTGACAGAGACAGACAGACAAAACAGTCTGGGTTTGCGCAAGTATACTTGAACGTGTATGTCCAGATTAAAAGCTGTTTGTGAGGAAGTATATTGGTGTATAGGTATCTATCATATCTTTATAATGCCACACTCACCGCATGTGCGCCCCGTTAGTATACATGTTCAAAGAAAAAAAAACTGCATAAATAAAAACCGGTCAGCGCCATCTGTTGAGCTGTTTCGCAATTACGAGGTACACTAACGCCCTCTATTATTAAAATACTTTTTGAACAATATTAAATGAGGAACGGCCGAAATAAAATAAATATAATTGTATAAGTTGATTAAAAATGCTATGCTCTAGGTTTACCGCGGCAGTCCCCGAGTGCCACACGTCTTTTTTTATTTGAAAACTGGTGCTTCCAATGGGACCACCCATTTCAATTTGGTCCAGTTCTTGAAGTCGGTTCTTTTCTTTTGTTAAAATTTGTGATTATTTAGACTAGCTTCGCCTTGCCGCGTTAGGTACCTGCAGTTGTTGAATGTTGTAAAGCTAAAACACCAACCGCGGGTAGCACCGCGGGGCTTAGCTAATGATAAATAAAATGCAACAGTCGTTAGTTTAGTCACACACTTTATCAAATAATAATAATCGATATCCATACTAAATTCAATCTCACTCATCTCAAATCTTTGAAATTTGTAAGAAGTATTAAGGACACCGAAGTCAATTTGCCGTGGGAGAGCCACGCTTTGGCATGAATGTGACGCTTCGACCGGAGTGATACCACGGCCTCACAGAGAACCGGTGTGAAACAGCGCTTGTGAGTGAGGATACCGGAGGCCCAAAGTAAGTAAGTAGTAAAGTTCTAAGGTAACAAACATAAAAAAATGCATTGAGAACCACCTCCTCTTTTGAAGTCGGTTAAAAATAAATTATCTATCTCCAGTTCTAACTAGAGATATGTTATAAAAACGGTTGCTAGTGATTAGTGATCCTGACTGCTGAGCCGAATGCGGGTCGTGAGTTCGATTCCACCCAATTTCCCCCAAGGCAAATCATTTTGCGATGTGAGCACGAAAGTTTGTTCTATGTCTTAGAAATGTGTTTTTAATAATTTATTATGTAAGTTTGATAATTCAGCAATTAGATTATCATAGTACAGGCCCTTCACAAACTGTGATCAAAAGAGTGTTTGAGATATGGAAGTTTATTAGAATTAAATATATTTTTTTTACCGACAACTAACGTTTAAAACAAAGGTAATATTTTCTTAAACAAATAAGTACCTACTTATCTATTTTTTTTTGGACATTTAACACACAACGCCATCTAGTCCCAAGCTAAGCAGAGCTTGTGTTATGGGTACTAGACAACTGATATATATCTATACTTATAATAAAAATGTAACAGGTCCAATTCTGTACAATAAAGATATTTTGAAAATTTTTTTTGGAGGGCTCTCTATAGTCGATACTGAAGCCAAAACTGTATTTTTTTTCATTTTTGTCTGTCTGTCTGTCTGTATCTTGGCCACGCATCACGCCGAAACTACTGAAGGATTCAAATGAAACTTGGCATGATTTGAGTTCATACTACGAGGTAGGACATAGGATACTTTTTATCCCGAAATTCAGCACGGTTTCCTGGAGATATATTCATTATTACTTTGCTAGAAAGAATAATAATAAAAGATAACGGGAAAAGTCTTTTCTTTGTCCGCGACTGTACACTGCCTGTGGGAAGGTGAGACAGATATGTAAATATGGCGGTACGAAGTTCGCCGGGTCAGCTAGTTATAAATACATTTATACTTTATTTTGTAAATACATACATACATATTATACACTAGTTGACCCACGCAACATCGTTCACGTCTCCTATTGCCCGTAGCGTAAAAAAAATCCCCCGTTTTAGTAACATTCTTCATTGGTGCTCCGCTCCTATTGGTCTTAGCGTGATGATATATAACCTATAGCCTTCCTCGATAAATGGACCAGCGGTTCCGGAGATTAGCGCGTTTAAACAAGCTCTTCAGCTGTATAATATTAGTATAGATAGATAACACCTTATCTATCTACTAAATAATCTTTGCTTAATAATTGCAACTATTATTAATATATTTCTATAAACATCCTAAATTTTATCATTCGCTATAAAAACTAAAGAGCCTAAATATCTCAACAATGGGATATATACTGAGTTTGCTCTCTGTCTCGCGGGATGAAAAACACGGCGTCTCCGCGGTAAAATATGTGATCACTTAGCAACCTGCAATCAAACAACAAATGCCGCTTAGTTTTTCTCTTTCCCTGTCGACGAATGTCTTCCTACAAATAAATACGTATATAGCTATATTTGTATTACTATAAATCTTCGTAAAAAAAGTGTGTTTGTGAAATAGATTTGATTGTTTACAAATATATCATTCTTAATCTTCCTATTTAGAACGACAATGAGAAGTTTGGTTAGATCAAGGTTTTTTTCAACTTAATTAAAAGCGAAATTTATAAACATGCATAATTGTTATATCATTTGCATTGCGTGTTGCATAAAAACATTGTTGAAGCTTACTAAAAAACGTAACGCAATAAATTCATAATTAATTAGTTTATTTTTTTCTTATTTTGAACATGAGTTGTATTATGAGCTTATATAAAATAAAGTTTTTATTTGTATTAATTTGTATTGTTTTTAGCTTAGTTTTAAATAATTGTGACTTCCATGGTAACTTTTCTTTTACAAATTGATTTTGTTTAAAGTTCAGTCCCCAAGAGTGTTTTAGATCTGTTATAATGAAGGAACTTAATAATACAGTAACAAGGAACCTCGAAGTCTCTCAAAATCAATATTTGTTTTTAACCCCCCACCAAAAAGAGGGGTGTTATAAGTTTCACGTGTCTGTCTGTCTGTCTGTCTGTGGCACTGTAGCTCCCGAACGAATGAAGCGATTTCAATTTAGTTTTTTTTGTATGAAAGGTGAGTTACGTACGGGTGTTCTTAGACATGTTTCATTAAAATCGGTTGAGCCGTTAGAAGTTATGGGGGTGAAAGTGGGGAAGAGTAATCGAATGTCTGCAAAAATATCATCGAGTGGGGTCTCAAATGAAAGCGCATAACGTGTTTTTTACTTTTTAAAGGGAACTCAGGTTATTATGTCGGGGTTTTTTTTTTATTTTAAGAATTTATAGTTATTACTTATTTAAACAAGAAAATGATGACAATGAAAAACTATAACCCGACTACGTAAAAACATTTGGTATTTATATAGCAATGTCACCCGGGCTATTATTACGAATCTGTTGACACCGCATTAATTAAAATCGGTTCAGTAGTTTGATGGAACATACAAACATACGTACATAGACTACCAAAACTATTAACCTACGCTTCTCCGTCGCCTAAAAAGAAAGCTCTCGCACAAAAGACAATAAATACTGTATCTGACTTTGGAATATCCAGACTCAGAATAAGAATTGGAGGGCCACACAAAAAAATCCTATGTGGGAATGGAACGAACACAAATCACTCTGTAGCAAGCCGCAAAGTAGTTCAGTCTATCTATCTATATACTTATAATAAAAATGTAACAGGTCCAATTCTGTACATTAAAGATATTTTGAATTTTTTTTTTTGGAGGCCTCTCTATAATCGATAATGAAGCCAAAACTGTAATTATTTTCATTTTTGTCTATCTGTCTGTATCTTGGCCGCGCATCACGCTGAAACTACTGAATGGATTCAAATGAAACTTGGTATGATTTGAGTTCATACTACGAGGTAGGACATAGGATACTTTTTATCCCGAAATTCAGCACAGGTTCTTGGAGAGAGGGGATGAAAGTCAAAATATGTACTTAGTTGTAATTCAATAACACATAGTCCGATTTCTTTCATTCTTTTTTGCTAGAAAGAAAAAAAAATAAAGATAACGGGAAAAGTTTTTTTTTTGTCCGCGACTGTACACTGCCTGTGGGAAGCTGAGACAGATATATAAATATGGCGGTACGAAATTTGCCAGCTAGTTTTTGCGCAGTATGCCAGCGGGTCAGCTAGTTTTTATTATACGAAGTAAGTGAGTAAGTATAGATATTTACTGAAACATACCCATCTTATGGAATTGTAGCATTAACTGTCGTTTTGATGCTGATGATGGGAATTATTGTAAGCTAATGAAACGGTTTTCAATTACTGTAGTGCTAGCTTATGGTTCACTTATTGATTAACCGACCCGTGCCCATTTCTTTGGGCGCTATGCGCCTATCCAGGAGTGATTATGTCACTCCTGAATAGTGTCGCTTTCCGTTATTGAAAGAATTTTCAGGATCGGATCAGTACTTACGAAGATTACCCCTTACAAACATACAAACAAAGTTAGAAACTTTAACTCTTTATAATAATACTAGCTGACCAGGCGAACTTCGTACCGCCATATTTATATACAATAATTAGCAATAAATTAAAATTGCGACTATAATTTGAGATTTAAACTATCCTATCTCTCAATTTGGATCGAACTGCACATGGTGTGCAAATTTTATTATGATCGGTTAAGTGGTTTAGGAGTCCATTGAGGACAAACATTGTGACACGAGATTTATATATATTAAGATAATATAGATCTATATCATTTCTGGGTAGGCATCAGTAATAAACAATTAAGAATTAGTTTTTTTTTCCTCAAATCTTAATCTAATCAAACAAAACTTTGTAAAGGAATCTTGCAAACATTATGCATACGACCTTGACATAAAATCACTACAAGTCAAACACAAGCACACAGTACACGAGTATTTGTGATCTGAGATGGCAAGTCGCATAAAGGCATGAAGGCAGCTAATCCGATAATGCGTGGGTTATGGGCGGTGTGCGTACGCCACTCTCCACTTACCCTCGACTAATTCGATTTGAGCCCTCCGTGCCACATGCCGAGCTGCACCGCCACTGTCCCCATACTCATCGTACTATTTTTAATTAACGTTCTTCGTACCGAAATATGGAATGAATTTCGAGAAAAGAAACTCACCCAACTTAGCTAACAGTATTTTTTGGACTTCAGCTGACAATTATTTTATACAACTAACGCTAACGCTAGTTTCTACAACCACGTTTAAGTTACGAATATGCAAAAGAAGGAAAATTAGACTGCATGAATCACTTAGTACTTCTTAAAGGTAATTGACATGAAATAAATTTTACGATTCCTATGGAACACTTTAAAATTTTGACTATGCTTGCTATATTTTTTTAAATATTCACTATTATTAGCGTCTTTTTAAGGTTCCCTAATAGGAAAATCTTCCGTGTCCGGCTGTTTGTAGTCTACGAAGAACGATGAAAGCCATAATTTTGTCTTGAAATACACTTAACAAATTGAGAACCTTCTCCTTTTAGAAATCGGTTAATAATCAGGAAAAGCTTGATATTTAAAGTATAACGGCTAAATTGCGTTAATTAATTAAAAGCAATGTTACTAAAACTTATGAAATGAACCAATTATATACATACTATATATAAATATATTATACAAAATACCAGGAAAATCAGAAACCATTAAAAAGTTACATTAGCGGTTGTTACTACTTTAAAACTGACAATAGGCGCTCATAGCCCAGTTGCACTCGGTGATTAGAAACAATCGCCGAGGGTAAGCAACTACGGCACGGTCATTACCTGGATGGGTGACCGCTAGTGGCATGTTACCATGAGCGGCTCCGGGAGGTGACGTTAAGCAGTCGGTCCCGGCTGTTATCATAGGATAACAGTCGTGAAGCGTAGTTTGGGCGGCTTAAAAACATCTAACGGCAAGATTACGTAGCCACAACGCGTTGTCTTGCCAGTCCCCAACCCGCACTAGGCCAGCGTGGGGGCGTATAGCCTTAACCCTCTCCTTTGGGGAGACCCGAGACCTGCAGTGGGACGTTAAGCTATGCAAGACAACACCCCTGCAAAAAGAAAGAAAACTTGAGACAAACTCTGTATCAACTCGTGACCCGTCTGACCAGCGCGGCGTGCTATAGTAGGCCACAACCTCCTTGCTCAGGAGAAGCCTATGTCCAGCAGTGGACTGTTAAAGGCTGACTACGAAAGTGAATTTGTCTTTTTTTGTACACATAATTTACTTAAGTGTTGTCAGGGGAACAAACATAACCTTATAACCGAAAAACTTTTGGCTCCGATTAACTTTATGTTTGCCGACAGTTTTTTAAGAACTTTATAAAAACCTCTTTGGATTCTAACTGAATTATATTTATGTTATTGTAGGTACTTGTTATTGGGACTATTTTAACTTGTCGACCATAGTTTTTTACTTATAATGAAGTATCCAAAAACTTGTAATTATTTAACTTTAAAGAGAAGTTTAACTAAGAAATCAATTCATTATAGGTTATTAAACTACAGTTACAAATCTCTGCATTTCTGAGAGACGAATTAAATCTACTTTATTATAGTAATAGTTGGCTATTACAGCGTAGTAATGAGAAATCGGATAGCTGATTAGCTGGTCAGTTCTGTGCTATAAAAGTCTAAAGGCCGGAATTTCAGCCGAACATTTACCAGTGCCGAACTTATTAAACTAACTATTAAATCTTATCCACGCGTTATTTACTGTTAATTATTCTACTGCTATTCCAGATTTAATGTTTCTAGGTGCGTGATGAAACTATTGTTATAATATGTCAATCACTTGGGCAGCGAATTACTCAGAAATTGTATAATTTAAAACGTTACTTTTCCGACATAAATATTTAAAGTGAACGTCAGCAGGTACGTCGATTAATCTGTTGGCCTAGTGGTTAGTGATCCTGACTGCTTAGCCAGAGGTCGTGAGTTCGATTCCCAACCAGGAAAAATATTATGTGATGACGACGATGATTTGTTTCGTGTGTGAGTTATATACCTAAAAAATGTAGATAAGTATTGAAAATACTTTAGTATGTTTTCAGCAGTCAGGTTAGTCAGGTTACCAGGTTACCCTTACATAGGCTTCTCCTGATTTGGGATGAGACTATCGTGTGACGTAATCTAAAATGGGTACTATCATTAATGATTTTCAAATGTTGTTTTCGGACAGTAAATAGATCAGTCGGTACAAAGTTTAATTTGAATAGATACCTTGCGTTACATAGGAACCAAAAGCGTCAACATCAGAAGCCTTATCATATTAGGTTCGGAATCGGAAAAGGTCTACAAATATACTTTTTCTTATAGTTGTTGTTAGTTACCGTTATTATTATTCTATAAGTTTAATATATGACCTTAAAGTAAACCCAGAGCTTTCTGTACCACTATGTAATTTTATGCCGTTGTCGGTAACTCATGTAAGGTGGGTAGATTAATGGCAACATGTATAAATAATCTAAAAATATTCACGTTACATAACCGAACAGTTTCATAGTTACGACTTTACGACAGATATAATTGAAGACTGAACACGAGGCCTTTTGACTCTACGGTGCAGACGAGGGCTGACTTCAGGGAGGTGAGGTGCGGTGTGCGGGCGTCAGGGGTAGAGGCACTAGGTGCACCTGAGCCCGTGATTGATGACAGTTCAGCCATTGCCATGATTGCGATCCGCGGCGCCATTAGCAAAGATCATGTATATAATATTAGGATATCAGTATTTTAGCAAGTTAACCAACTATTCACTATATTTAATAATAATATAGCATGCCATTTCTAAAAATATTTTTTTCTAGAAATAGCTTACTTTTTAGAACTTTTTGTGAAAAAAAAATCATAGACAGCATAGAAACTACAAAAGTAATGAATACTGTTCTGGAATTAACGTCAATGACTCATAAAAGTCACTAAACATGACACTCAAAAGGTAGTAATAGGATAGCTACGAGATTGTTTTTTGTTTTTTCGGAAGACGGTTCCCATTTCATCTCATCCACATTTTTATATTTTTTATCATTAATTTCATTACGACGAAGACTTAAAGGCTTATGATATGAAGACTATAAACACTTGACATTGGCAGAAATAGCTGATACGAGAGATCCGACTGGTTGTCATTTCACCAAAAGAAGAAGGATAGCTACTGTCTAACTGACAAACTTTACTACCCTTAACAGTACCTAAAAGAGTATGACTTAAGTAAACATTCTGTGCAAAGAATGTACGCACTTCGGGGTCAAGCAATATGATTACAAGTAAGATAGAATGTAGTGGACTGCATTTTTTGTTTATTATATTATTGTATCTATTAGCCAATAATTTTATCCAGCATTACACAATTCAATTTTTTACACTAATATGTGACCACTAAGATCACTGGAATGCCTTAAATAGAACACGATAATTTTGTCATGGCCTCAACATATAGAACGGTAGTTAATTTCCCTAGGTTTGTGTAAACGGCTGTGCAAAGATACCGTCGTTTGTCTAATAAAACAAACCGCGTATTTACTATCTGCAGTCCCGATAGCTCTTTATAGTTAACGTTAGATCAGTGAAGGGGAAGATCGGTCGTCGACGGGCAAGGAGAAGCAAGAGGCGAGTCCTGGCGCGTCGCTTGTCAAAGTGGCCGCCGGCGTGTTTGAACAACTAATGAGCGGCTCCCCGGAGACCGTATGTTTGCACCGAACGCCCCGGGCGCTCGCCTCGCTCGCCTGGGTTTTTCCTACAAACGCCTAGGTTTGCCGAGGTCTCCGGGTCTCTGTATAACCTTCTATTTCTCCCCCTATGTACTGCTCGCTTGTTTGCCCTCCACTTGGTGTCGTATCGGAGTTTCGAGTGTAAACTAGAAAATTATTAGTAGATAAAGCTACACAAGTAACAACGAAAACAAGTCTATGTACCCGTATTTTGTTATATCATTTCGCACTCCTCCGTATAAACTAACTATGCCAAATTTTGTACTTCTCCGTTCACATAATTTTCGTGAAAAGGTGTACATAATTTTTGCTTCACGTAATAAATTTAGATATGCGATATAAAAATTTATTATGCGATATAAGAATTTATAATATTGATACTATATATACCTCATCAACGATCCAACAAACTAACTTACAGATTTGAAACTGTTTTAAATTCCTATTTATGTTGTAGGTCAATTGACTGGTAATGATTCAAATATTCATTTATTCGGATCAATAAAATAATAATTTATAATGTTTAGAACATTTAACACACAACGCCATCTAGTCCCAAGGTAAGCAGAGCTTGTGTTATGGGTACTAGACAACTGATATACATACTTATATTATTTTTTTCGTAAATACATACATATTATACATAGAAAACACCCAAACTCCGAAACAAATATTTGCAGATCATACAAACATTTGGTCCGACCCGGTGATCGAACTCGAGACCTCAAACACAGCAGTCGCATATGCTACCAGTGCGCCACCGAGGCAGTATATACCCTATTGCACTAAAAAATAATATCCATAATAATCTTATTTATACTCTTATATTAGGTAACACATGTAAATATTAAAAATTAATAAGGTATTGGTGACTTAGGTACTTATCCAAGAGTCAACAGTCTTTCCTTACGTTAGACTTCAAATAACATCGTTCTATAGGCAGCGGGTATAGATACTAAAACAAATTATTCGGAAATTTAGAAAATATTCTTTTTTTTATTGAATAGGCTAACGAGGAGACGTATCGCCTGATGGTAAGTGATTACCGCCGCCAATGGACACCCGCAATACCAGAGGCGTCACAAGTGCGTTGCCGGCCTTTTAAGAAGAGGTACACTCTTTTCTTGAAGGTTTGAAGTCGTATTGGTCCGGGAATACCGCAGGTTTATTCCACAGTTTTGTTGTGCGAGGCAGAAAGTTTCTAGAAAACCGCACAGTTGTGGACTGCCAACCATCTTAGTGATGGGGATGAAACTGCTGTCGCGTAGGACGATGGCGGAAACAGGCGGCAGGAATCAGTCCGAACAAATCCTCGGAGCACTCCCCATAGTAAATGCGGTAGAAGATGCATAGCCAAGCCACATCTCTACGCAGTGCCAAAGAGTCTAGCCTAGCCGAATTGTAACTTCCTGGCAGTCGACGATTGGAGTCGCTCTCCGTTGAATGCGATCCAGAGGGAGGACCTGGTACCAAGGTGCCCCCGCTTTTATTCAAAGATAAGAACAGTATTCCATATGAGGCCGAACCTGCGCCTTATAAAGCAGAAGGCCGGAGTGAAATACTGTCTCGATCTGTTGAGCATAACAAGCTTCTTCGAGGCCAATTTGGCCTTATCCTCCAAATGGCCAGGGAACTGGATTTCACTCGATATGTCGACACAAAGTATTCCAATGTTGGCTGAGGCAGATAAGGCAGTGTCTTCAAACCGAGTACATACTACCCACGGTAGTTTTTTAGCGATGAACGCGCAAATTTGTCTCTTTGTGGGGTTAAATAAAAGTTAAGAGGTCTGTATTTCAGACACTAGTTTGTTTCGACTCTCAATGTCATTTGCCTGAGAAATATTAGCGCGGCCGGTGTAGACAGCATCGCCCGTACTGTCATCCGCATAGCAATGAATGCCGCTAATATGCAGCATGTCATTGGTATGGCGGAGGAACAAAGTAGACGATAGCACACAGCCTTGCGGGTCACCAGCATTCACAGATATGGAGTCAGAGCATTCCCCGTCGACTACGACCTTTATGCTTCTATCTGCTAAAAAGTTAGTGACCCATTCGCATAAATTCTCGAAAATCCCATGGAAAGTAAGCTTCGAAAGAAGCGCTTTGTGCCAGACCCGATCGAAGGCCTTCGCAATGTCCAAACTAACTGCCAAGGCTTCCCCATTAGTCTCAATCGCCAGCGATGTGTCAGGTGTACTAGCGATCGGAGATCGCTAAACGATCTCCGTCCTCCATAAGCGCAAGCCTGAGGGTGACAGGTGAGGCCACCAGCCACCCTAGCAGAAGCAGGCCGAGGCGGTGGCGCGAGCTCTATAAAGTGCTCGCGCTAAAGCCACTAACACTTCTATTCAGAATAAATTCTGAATAGAAGTGTTAGGGTTCCTACACAGGAGGGGCCCCCTCCTGTGTAGGAACCTCACCCACCCACCTACGAATAGTGGGTGGCCCAAGGTACGTCGAGGTTCCAGGGATTTCCTTTCGAGGGTGCACCTGGTTCCCCGGCTTCCAGTGCCCGAGACGATGTGCGGTTTTTAGTCGGTTCGAGTCCGACATAACCACCAGCCGGTAGTATCCGAGGGGCTTTCCGCACAAAAATAAAATAAAAATAAAGGTGTACTAGCGTTGGTAGAACTGGAAATCCAGCATACGGCTCTCGTACCGCGGTATGGCAGGCGGCTCCTGTTCCCCGTCATCCAAGGTCGAGTTGGACGTAAAGTTTATGAATAAAATTTAACAAAAAAACTGACTTCACGAACTTGAAAGACTAAATTGAAATGGGACCACACGAGAGGCACCAGCTTTCAGCTTTCACTCTTCCAGCTTCCTCGCACAGAAAATCAACGTAAAATGACAGCGTGCTGTCGGGTTTCGTTGGTGAGTGCGAGACCGGAGGCCCAATTAGTCTAGTCAACAATTTCCAAACTTGTTGACTAGACTAAAAGATGCAGCAGCATCACTAGGCCGCCATGGTGTGGGTCGCCATGCTGCATTGTCTGCATTCGCAGTGAGCATGGTGGTCCACCACTCTTGGATTCTGCTTATGCTTTCCATCAGGCAGAGTAGAGTCATTTTGGCGGGCCAAACATAAAAAAAAAAAAAAAAAGAAAAAAAAAAAAGAATTATAAAAATCGGTTCACCCAGTCGAAAGTTCTGAGGTAACAAACATAAAGAAAAAACCGTCGAATTGAGAACCTTCTCCTTTTTTGAAGTCGGTTAAAAATACGGTGAAAGTTAATACGAAGTTCGTCGGGTCAGCTAGTTTTAACTCCAAAACCAGCTAGGAAATAGCACGAAGACTCTTTCTAGGCGGAATAATTCGTAGATGTTATTATTTAACTCTACGGATTTCGTAACGGCCCGAAGCTAGCTAGGAAATAGCGCGAAGTCTCTTTCTAGACGGAAAAAATCATAGATGTTATAATTTAACTCTATGGATTTCGTAGTGGCCCGAAGCCAGCTAGGAAATAGAACGAAGACTCTTTCTAGACGCAATAATTCGTAGATGTTATTATTTAACTCTACGGATTTCGTAACGGTTTTAGCGAACACCTCGCCGCATTCCACTGCGCTGTTTGTTTTCGATTCGATCCTCATAAGGGACAACGCTTTGTATGAAACACAAATTATCCTCTGAATCTTGGTGCTCTATGTATGTGTCCCATTTCTTGTGTTTGTAAAGTGCCCCGCGATACAGAATTTATGTATAGGTATATAGTCTGAGCGCTGTTTAAAAAAAAATGAATGCCAAATATATGACTTTTATATAGTCATATATTTGCACAACGCACACAGGCAGACGCCTGTGTGCGTTGTGCTCAATTCGCATGAAATCCACTATGAAAATTAGATGATACTATTAGATAGATACTAAAATTAGATAACCTTCATGATACTATTAGGTAAAATTTGACGCTTTAAATAGCTAATAAATTAATTCGTTCTATTAAGCCTTGCAAAACTTCCATGTGGAACATTTGGGTATAATTTGATTTGAAGGATTCTAGTAGCTCATACATAAAAAAAAATGTTCATGTTTTCAACTCAGATAGAAAAAGTTGACAGAAAATGTCGAATAATATAAAAAAATATTTGCTGTTTCCCAGATGAAGGGTTTAATTTACGTTGGTTGCAAATACAAATTCTCTTTTCAAAAATTAGAAGCTACTGCTATCTATAGGCGCAACGGTGAACTGTTTGAACACAACATCGCTAAACGGACCGTACACAGTTTTATCCCTGGGGATCTTCATAGTTCACAACTACTTGTCTAGATGGCGGTAGTGTGCAACAAGGACAATATTTTGACAACCTCTATATAAATGACTTTATTAAACTACGAGTATTAGCAAAACTTATTGGAAAATTTAAAGAAAATCAGGATTTTTTAATTTTAATTATTTTTTCAGATTAATCGAAATTATGTGGATGTCAATTCTTGCATGAAGTGTAACTCTAACTTGTAGCTTACTGATAACAGTACCATCTTTTATGGAGTGAAGAAGACTTTTTTCAATAATTTTTTGTAGTAATTTTCGAAGGACAGATGGGGAAGGGCCCGTGGGTACTATTGACTGTGACTCAACTTTCTAATTTAAAAAAGGAATGCTTGGATACGTTTTAAATATAAGAACTATGGTTGAACAAAATTGTACTCTTCTGTTATAAAGTACATATCTATGCTTGGTGGATGACAATATTTTTAATAAATTTTAGGAGTCTGTTGATTTATTTATGTATGTTGTTAATAAATAGGCAAATGCCCTACAATTAAGATTGAAGCATCAGCTTTAACATATCAGACGGTAAGTATAAAGGCCAAGGGCGAATCAATTAGGAGAATCATGTGAGTCATCATACTCTCTCATCTTGAGCTTAATCTATTTCATAACAAGAAAAAGTTTTAAAAACTATAGCCCGATTACTTAAAAACTTTTGATAGAATTAATCTAACCTATGTCACTCAGCGATTATTATGAAACTATTGACACCTCATTGAAATCGCTTCAGTAGTTTAGGAGCTACGGTGATATACAAACATACATAGACTGTCAAAAATATTACCCTTCCTTTTGGCTTTACCGTAGTCGAGTAAAAATTGAGGTAGGGAATCTATTCGAAGCCTATCGTGAATTCTGACTATGCAAACATTTTTAAATGTGTTAAATGATGTTTTCGTTCCTGAAAATATTTTAGCTTTGTATGACTATAATGCTTATTAAATAATGAAGTATTAAAAAATACCTAGAAAATAATATTCCAGACGGAGAAAAGGTGTCTTAGAATATTTGATAAATAGTTGCAAGAAGTTGAACCCACTGATTTACAATAACATTTTAGGTACGCTGTATTTCTTCCATTATCTTCTCCAAATGTAAACGATGTGAATGAGACAATAATACTGAAACTTATGCAATAGGGATCGATGGTTTGAACCATTTGTATTCTACTTAAACACGTGTGTTTGACACGTGTTCAATCAGAATCACATTCATAGTAACTTAAAGTCCTGTAAATTTAAATCAGTTGTCATATATGATAAACCATCGCTTAACTAAGCCATTATGTGAAGTGATTTTTATTGTGAATTTCCAAGGCAAGCTATATCTTGAGATAGATGTGGAAATAGAAAAAGATTAGAGTAATAGCGTTTCTAGTATGCGTAACTACACATTTCTAGCATTCTTGTTAACAAGAATGCTAGAAATGTGTGACTAAGGTGCTAGTAAGTTGTAGATAAGGGAGCTGCATGGCTATTGTGGCATAGTATGCCAAAACCCTATATCTTAGCAAAAAAAAAATGTAATGAAATTATAAATTATCGTCACATCAAAATAAGAAATACATAGATCTAAACATTGAAAATAAACAGCATGTGCAGAATGGGCAGCTATTAGATATTCTGTTATGATATAATCCTCCTTTGCGGATTACTTAGATTTAATGGTATTCTTAAATTTACGCAATAGAATAGATTGTGAGATTTTATATACTTACTAAAGTCTACGTACTAAAGGTAGAAGTCATACCATGTTGATGATAATACTAGCACCAATATCCCCCTAAGAAAATTCTCAACGGAAACCAGCTACTAACTAAGTAGGTACGCAGGAGATATTATAATGTGTGCGCAAATTCTATTTGACACGACCGCGGAAAGAACAAGGTTCAAGACCTCAACTTCCATATTCCGGTCTGTTATTAAGCATTTATATAATTAGAAAAACCTAGTAATTTTCTCAGGTCTGATCCGGGAATCGAACCCCTAGCCTCTTTACTCTAGTGGTTAGCGTATGTAACTGTCGCAGAAACCTCTATTGAAGACACAACAAGGAAATCTGTCACCATCGGTCCTAGTTCGGCATATTATGGTCACACGGCAAAGAAAAGGTAGCCAAAACTAGCAAATTTTTGTGGTCTAGAATAACCGAATCGGCATAGAATAAAATGGAAAAGAACTATATACCTATTATGTCGTATGTCGGATATCGTGGTAATCGTTTTTCGGGTTATATATTTTATAGCCTAATGCCACTCGCAAATAATGTGGCTTTCTATTGGTAAAAGAATTTTCAAAATCGGTTCAGTAGATCCATAGATTACTCCCAACAAACTCAAGAACTTTACTTCTTTATAACATTAGTAGAGATAAACGGTTTTATCGTATCGTATCGAATGCCTGATTCTCACCTCATACAAAAATCCCCCGTTGAGTGTAGAACGGGTCGTGTGGCCGGGCATCCCCGAAAAATAAACGTAAGAAAAACCGTTTACCTTTTATAAATAAGAATACACTCACAAAAAAATGTTCAAAGAAAGCAATATTGGCTCACGCTTTGTCAATACACATGGACATTTAATTTTGTTGCACTCATAAACAGTATAGTAACTAGTTTACTGTAAAAATATATAGAATAAATATAAATAAGACTGCAATACATTACTAAAACATAAGTAATCGTTTAAAAGAAAATACAAATAACCAGAAGAAAAGGACGTTTAAAATATCCGTATTTAATCGCCTCACGGTTTTAAACTATACAAAGGTTAGATTAGATTAGAAAATCATACATACATAATATAAATCATGCTGTATCGAGGTATGAATGTACGTAATGTACGTATTTATGTACTGCTGATGTCATCGAGTTAGGAAAAATAAAGAATCATCTTCCTTGCCTTATTATTTCCAAGATTAATTGGAATGGTAGTAGCCACTATGACCAACTTACAGACTATGGACTTAAAATAAATAATAATAAAAAATAAAAAAACCGACTTCCAAAAACATCCAACGAAAACTCTCTGTCAAAAAACACTTAAAAGCGTAAAATAAACTGGTTCTTCATAAATTGCCTATACCTAATTCTTTATTCATTTAAATAGTAGTATTATAATGGGTGCTAGGTACCTAAAATCTGTTTGAAGTCGGTGCCAAGTGACTATCGCTTAGACTTTTGTAATTGTTCGTTTGTATTCTTTTTGGCTTAGCACCGACTTCAAACAGATTTTAGGTACCTAGCACCCATTATAGTGCAGTATTAGTTATTAGTATTAGTATAGCATTAGTGCAAACAATCGTAGGTAAGTAGTAAGTTGAATTATTTCTTCAAATTTCATCATCAAGAATAATACAAATTAAGGTACGTGTAATATTAAAATCATCCTCTAATCCCTAACTGTTGAAGAGTTTAATCTTCTATTATCAGCTCACCTAAATAGCTTGAAAGTATACGACTGAAGGTCTTTAGATACGTATGAAATTGAAAGAATTATTCTCCAACTCCTAACCGTTGAGGAGTTGTACCTTCCACCTTCCATCATCAGCTTACCTAAATAATTTGTAAGAATACGACTAAAGGTAACTTATATACATATGATATTTAAAGATTTATCCTCCAACTCCTAACCGTTAAGGAGTGGTACCTTACAGCATGAGCTCATCATCATAAAATGATGACTACCAGACGCAAATACCGGTGTAACTTCAGAAAATATACGAAAAACATAGTATGTGCCTATAAAAAATGAGGGTTTCCCTCGATTTCCCTGGGATCCCATCATCAGATCCTGATATGCTGGCAATGGGACCACCACGGAAGCATACCCTATCGAATACAAAAAAAAAATTCAAAATCGGTCCACAACTGACGGAGTAATCAGGTAACATACATAAAAAAAAAAAAAAAAAAAAAAAAAATACATACAGTGGAACATAGAACCTCCTCCTTTTTGGAAGTCGGTTAAAAAAATATATGATTGTTAGTAAACACCAAATTTAGAACCGCAAACACCATTATCCTTAGAAAATATTACAATTGAAAAAGTTAATAGTTATAAATACCTGGGTTCTTGGCTTAATGAAGATTGGGAATCAGAAAAAGAGAGAGAAAATGAATAAATTACTGACTAATAGGAAACTCAATTTAAAATTAAGATGGAGGTTGGTGAAATGCTATGTTCTTCCAATCTTGCTTTATGGATCAGAAAGCTGGACTCTAAAGCAAACATTGCTTGAGAAACTCAGGGCTTTTGAGATGTGTATGTACCGTAGAATGCTGAAAATCAAGTGGAATGACAAAGTGTCAAACGTAAAAGTGCTAGAAATTATGGATAAGCGGCGTATTTTGGGCATATATATAGAAGTAATAAATATGGCTTCATAAGGCTGATAATTGAGGGGAAGATTGAGGGTAAGCGCAGTAGAGGTAGAAGGCGAACATCATGGACGAGAAATATAAGAGACTGGTTGGATGTGGAAAGCACAAATGCACTAATTCGCATGACTGAAAACAGGGAGACGTACAGACATATGGTCGCTGACCTCCGGGGTGGAGATGGCACTTAGTGAAGAAGAAGTAGCCACTAGTTCAACAGATTTTAACTGAATATCAGTTTTTCCACGGAGCGACTGGCAACGGACCAGTGGCTCGTGGCTCAACAGGTAGTAGAGCCACGCTGACTTCAGCACAACTGGGCCGGCTCGACCGGGGCGGTACTACCCTCGCACAGAAGACCAACCTAAAATGACAGTTTTGATGCTGTCGTATTTCGTTGGTGAGTGCGAGACCGGAGGCCCAATGATGCAGGGGTGACAGTTATCGTGGTAAGTGTGTGAGCAGTGGAATGCTCGTAGAGTCATGTTGAGGATGACGTGGATCGAACCGTCGGCCAGGGAGACCTGTAGAAACGGTGGTGCCGCTGGCCGCCCGCGGCATAGAGAGGGGCCCAACCGCGGCTAACCACCCTGGGAGGCTGCCCCGTCAGGTCGCGCATAATCCACGGAGTGGCTCGTCGTGCCGGTTGGTGACCGGACGGTGGGACCAGGCGACCACTTCCGGGAGGGTATGGGAGCCCTTCCGTCCGACGGTTCGGTCACCGTCATGCCTCACTATTGTATGGCGACACAGCATTCTGAGCCTCAGTATTACACTGCCACGATGACTGTCACGCCTTTTACGCCCCCACTTCCCTCCCTCACTTTTAAATCATGGCAGTAAGAAAAAGGAATAAGCGTTCAACAGCGGCACGCCATCCTCCCACCAACCCGCTTTTTGAGGTGGAGTTCACTAACATCCGTGGACTCCATGCAAACCTCAACGCCGTCCACCAGCATCTTGAGACGGCTCGGCCGGCCATGCTTTTCCTAACGGAGACACAAATACGCCGCCCTGCCGACACGACATATCTTCACTACCCCGGCTACGTGCTTGAGGAGTGCTTCCTCGCGAAGGCTGGGGTATGTCTTTTCGTTAGGGCGGATGTTTGTTGTCACCGATTACGCTGCCTTGAGGACCCATCCTTCTCCACTATTTGGCTACACGTGGATATTGGCTCTATGAGCCGAATCTACGTATGCCTATACCGATCCCATTCTGGAGACTCCGAGACAACTCGACTTTTTGATCATCTCAGTCAGGCAGCGGACAAAGCGCAGGAACAGTTTCCGACCGCCGAACTGGTGTTTCTGGGAGACTTTAATGCCCACCATGAGTCCTGGTTGGGATCTTCCAGAACAGACCACGCGGGTCGGACTGTCCACGCATTCGCTCTCACGCATGACCTCACCCAGTTGGTACTCCAGCCCACCAGGATACCAGATATAGTGAGTCAAGCGCCTTCCTTGCTGGACCTTCTGCTGACGAGTCACCCAGTGCAGTACAGTGTATCGGTGCTCGCCCCTCTGGGATCCTCCGATCACTGCCTGGTATCCACCACGGTGCCTCTAGTTGCCCCCCCACGACCAGTGGCAGCTAAGAGACGGTTATGGCACTACTCGTCAGCAGACTGGGATGGAATGCGGGACTATTTCGCATCCATCCCGTGGGCACAACGCTGCTTTAAATATGGAGATCTGACGCAAAGTGCGGCCGCCGTGGCTGGCGAAATCACTCTAGGAATGGAATACTATATTCCCTACAGTGAGGTCGCCAGCGCAACTACCCGGCCCTGGTTCAATCGCGAATGCGCTCAAGCTGTTGCCCAAAAGCAATCGGCGTACCGCGCATGGACCAGGGCCCGCGCTCACGGCCACCCCGACGTGGATCGACTAAAAGCAGCGTTTAACAAAGCCACCAGGGAATGCAAGAAGGCTTACCTAACAGCGGATGCCCAGCGCATTGCACGACTTGGCCAAGAACTCGTCGCATACCCTACGGGTAGCCGAAAGTTCTGGCGATTGGCTAAAGCCGTGCAGTCCAACTTCTGCCAGGCCTCGCTACCACCGCTGAAATATCCTGACGGATCACTTGCCCACCAGCCGCAGGAGAAAGCGAAACTGCTTGTAGATCTCTTTGCGGCTAACTCCCGAATCGATGACCGTGGCATGCACCCGCCTAGCATTCCGGCCTGCGACGCTACAATGCGGGATATTCGCATCCGGCTGAGTGATGTCCGAGCGGAGCTTCGGTCACTCGACGTCCGGAAAGCTAGTGGACCCGACGGTATCCCAGCGGTGGTTCTTAAGAACTGCGCACCAGAGTTGTCTCCGGTATTGACGCGCCTGTATCGCCTGTCATATTCCTCGGGAACTGTTCCGGATGCCTGGAGAGAGGCGAATGTTCAACCCATCCCCAAAAAGGGCGACCGCTCCAACCCAGCCAACTACCGCCCGATAACTGTCACCCCCATTATCTGCAAAGTGTTCGAGCGGATCATCAATAAACAATTGATCCACTACCTGGAGGATCACTCCCTACTTAATGATCGGCAATATGGTTTTAGACCGAAACGATCCACGGGTGATCTTCTAGCGTACGTCACACACCTTTGGAGTGAGGCTATTGACAGGCACGGAGAATCTTTGGCCATCAGCCTCGACATGGCCAAGGCCTTTGATAGGGTTTGGCACCGTTCGCTTCTCTCCAAACTGCCGGCCTTCGGCTTGTCCCCCAAACTTTGCAACTGGGTTGCCGCATTCCTGCACCAGCGCCGCATCAGAGTCCTTTGCGACGGTGTGGCCTCCGACTTTCAGTCGATTAACGCCGGAGTGCCACAGGGTTCCGTCCTGTCCCCCACGCTGTTTCTTCTGCATATCAATGACATGTTAGCCCTTGGCAACATTCATTGCTATGCAGACGACAGCACAGTTCATGGGAGATACTTCGGACGTCCTGCAGCAAAGTCAGCAGATATTGAGGAAAAACGACAGGAGCTTGTCGCTGAACTCGACCATATTCTGTGCCGCATTTCTCAATGGGGCTCTGAGAACCTGGTCGAGTTCAACGCTAAGAAAACACAGGTGTGCGCGTTTTCTGCCAAAAAATCTCCATTCCTTCCCCTTCCGACTTTTCAGAACACTCAACTGCCACTACAAGGCAGACTCGATATCCTGGGCATGGGCATCTGCCGCGACCTAAACCCGCGCGAGTACGTTGAGGGCGTCACTAAGGCGGCCTCGCGGAAGTTAGGTGTTCTAAACAAGGTGAGACGGTTCTTCTCGCCGGAGCACCTGTGTCTTCTTTATAAGACCCAGGTTCGCTCGTGCGTGGAATACTGTTCTCACCTTTGCGATGGTGCCGCGCAGTATCTGTTCGACGCTCTCGACCGGTTGCAGCGGCGAGCAATCCGAATTGTCGGCAGTCCTGAAGCCACCGAGTCCCTTGAGCCTCTGCAGATGCGTAGAGATATCGCCTCCATGGCAGTCCTCTATCGTCTTTATCATGGGGAGTGTTCTGAAGAGCTCTTCCAACTAGTCCCGCCTTCTCCCTTCCTCTACAGGACAACACGTGCCAGCCTCAGAAGTCACCGCCTCAGAGTGGAAGACATACGCTCTCGCACTCATCGATTCGGTTCTTCTTTCCTGTGCCGATCGGTTAAAACCTGGAACTCACTACCAGCGCACGTGTTTCCGTCCAACTATGATCCCGGGTCCTTTAAGCGGGGCGTGAAAAAGCATCTCACTAGGCCGCCATAGTGCTGGTCGCCATGCTGCACTGTCCTTGTTCACATTGAGGATGGTGACCACCACTCTTGGATTCTGCTTGTGCTTTCCATCAGGCAGGGCAGAGTCATTTTGGCAGCTAAAATATAAAAAAAAAAAAAAAAAAAAAAAAAAAAAAAAAGGACCTCCGCAACCCTGAGGGTGAACTGAATTCGAAGTTTGAACTAGTCAGTATAGGTATAGTTCAGGGCACTGAATTTCCAGTAACGACTGTCATAGGTGACCATGACAACCGGGACCGAGACGGCTTAATGTGCTTTTCGAGGCACCGGTCGGAAACACTGCCATCTTCAATACTCCGGGTTGCTATTAGGAATTTCTTGTAAAAAAAAACCCAATAGGAGTCCTACGCGGGAACCGACCCCGAGACATCTTAATCGGCAGTCGTTTACGCTAACGGCTAGACCAAAGAGGCAGTCATGTATAAATGTAGGTAACCTTCTTGGAAATGGAATATTTTATAAAATATATTTTCACTTTTAAGAATTTTATATACACACTCGTATAATGCTACTAATTTAGATTTTTCGGCGAATTTGCAAGTATCCTTAGAACCTGTTTGAGCTATTGATGACTCTTATCAGTTCATTCACATAGACAATTCATCATCATCATCATCAGCTTATCGCAGTCCACTGTTAGACATAGATCTCTCCAATGGTCCGCCACTTGATTCGGTCCTCGGCTTCTCACATCCTCTTCGTGCCAGTCATTTTGCGCAAACCATCACTCTACCTGGCCTATGGACGACCTACACTACGTTGGCGAGAAGCTTCTCGCTCGCATTCTTAAGTGGAGGCAGCTGCCTCGACTCAAGAATACGTTTATTTTCCAATTCGCAAGTGAGAGACCACAATTCATATTAATGCCTAGCCCTTCACATACAGCATCTTGAAAATGTCCTTCATTGCATTTGTGAACAATTTCGAATAAATAACGTCTGCTTGTCTCATTCTTCGCTGTAACGGTGGAGCTTACTGGCTGATTCTGTACTTGGACGGACATAGTGTTGGCTTCGCAGAGATATCTCATCACTTGAATGTATTGCCAGTCTACTTGGCAACACTGCATAGACTCCAGAACAGACCAGATCTCGCTCGAGTCACAGGTCTTTGCATAGTCCAGGAATGCTAGACACAGGGGCTAATTATACTCTTCTATTTTCTGTATAATCGGAGGCACTGTGTGTAAGTGGTCTACGGTGCCATTTCCGATCCTAATACTAGCTTGCTCCGGTGGTCGGAATTCGTTGATTCCTTGCGAAAGACGGTTCTTGATGACTCTTGAGAACAGCTTGTAGACTTGGCTTAGAAGGTAAATGGATCATTAGTTTTTCAACATCGTCTTGTCATCTTTTTTGAAGAACCACATGACCACACTTCTATTCCACGCATCCGGAGTTCAAATAAATAAAATTGGAGTGCCTGTTTGCGATATTAAAATAACCGCTTTTCACTAAATGCATATGTATGTACACACGGTACATATACCAAATTTCTTTTTTTTTTATATCTGTTTGTTCCGACTAATCTCTGGAACGTCTGGATCGATTTTCACTGGCAGATAGCTGATGATATAAGGAGTAACTTTTTTTAGATTAGCTATACCCCACTTTTTTTTAAGCACGGTTGTTGTTGTATCGCGGGTAACACCGAGGGGCTCAGCTAGTAAGATACAATGGTTCGTGTTCTTTGATCGTGTTCATGAATGTAGGTGTAAAGACCTCTTTCTTAAATGCTTAATAGTAGAAGCGTCAGTAAGGACCTCATTTCGGGAGACTTTTATGAAATTATTAGTACAGGACAGTAAGTACGTAACGAAAACTTGCTTTTCGACTACTCAAAATTGACTTGTAGAATGTTGAAATCAAGTGGAATAAAGAAAAGCGTGACTAATGATGATGATATATATGATGACATAGTATTATTATAGCATTAGTCTTTGGACCACGCATTATCTCAATCCATGCTCATTTTGAAGATTTACGAAATAAAAGATTAAATTATTTGTGGTTGTATTTATTTATAAAATATACATTAATGGTCAACCTATAAAATAGGCTGTACATATACTTTGTTTACAATAGGCATAATTATAGTACCTAAACGCATTTGATCTAATAAACAAAACCTTAAACTATAAACAAACATCCTAGATACATTTAAATCAGTTTTATCATTTTAGGTCCCTCACTTTGAAAGAAAAAAGTGTACCTGGTTTGAATGTATGGTTGATTATATTAATTGGTAAATCTGTACAGTAGTAACGATAATGGAATATTGGCTATTTATCAATTGATTCTTATTTTCCATTAATATGTGTATGTATAATTTGAATCTAACACTATTGGCTTGGTTTAGGTACTGTTCTTTTTACTTATCATATATGCTATTGTAACCAATTTATAAACAAAAAGTTACTTTAATACCAACAATGAAATGGTATGATACGATCTCCAGATTCTCAAGCGCACCCTAAGCCGACATTCATGAGCTGTCTAAATTCAATTCAAAGTAATTATAAATATTATACGGTGGCATGAATATATTTTTTTTAAAGTTATGTGAAAGCTCTTTCGGTCGAAACGATGGAGAGAAACTTGAAAGCTTGCCCATTAATTTATTACAATTAGTATAATGAACACGGCGTAACGTAACGCTCGTCGACTCCACGCTGCTATATCACTTAGACTGGGTACAAGCAAGTTCCTCCCTCCGACCTCCTGTCACTCAATAAATACAGTTACATACTAATTACACGCGAGGAAATTCAATTTACTATACATTAACTAACAGTACAAACACTATTTGTCTCACTGATGAGTATTCTGCCTTCACCAACCATTTGCCAAACGTACTAGCCACACTTAATTATCTTACACAATAATACTTATACAAATTAAAACTATACATCTAAAATCTAAAACATAAAGTTTGGTCGAAAACAGGAATGTATAAAACGTTTGACTAGAATTTACAAAAACTTAACTTCGACCTATATAAATATTACATCATTTAACATTTTTTCATATTGACAATACGAAACACACTTCCTTTTCGAAAAACGATTAATAATTAAGGTATATTACAAATTGAGATCTTACACTTAATTATATAGGTGACACACAAAATTATAAATACATCGTATTAGGGTCTAACTCCTTAGATTTGATTTAGCTAAATTTGGTCCGGGTATTCATCGTCTAGTTTTCTTTTAAATGTAAAGTAAAACACTGACTTCGATTGTTTTCAGTCTTTCAATATATTTGGAATTATCGGAGATCAAAAAGCACAAAATTCGTTCACAATTTTCAGTCGAACAATTTGTACCTATGTTATATATAACTAACATAAATGGATTTATTTTACAATAAATAACATTAACCTAGTCTAATGTTTATTTCACATAAATATTTTGAGATCAATGAACAATACATTCTCCTACACAACGCTCCATATAATATTGTACAAACTTTGACATCGTTGCAAAAGTATTTTTTTTTGCTACAGTTCGGTCTTCGCTTATTCATATCCTGGTGCACTATAGAAAAAATTACAATAAAATCATAACACAACCACTGAATCCTGACATCTTTTGATCGAGTTTTTTATTTTTTGTGCGTATTACTAGGGAGGCTTTTGCAACCATTGCAGCATTCGCTAGATAAAAAGATTAAACTTAACTTTATACAAATAAGTTTACTTATCAAAAACGCACATCCTGTACGTCAGTGGGCGTGTTTGAAAGTTGGTTCTGTTCAGGCGTGGTATGTTTGTATGGTTGTGTATGCTTTGTTTTAGGTTCTTGTGGCTGTGTTTCCCTGGCCAATACTCGCTCAACGTGACGAGCAACGAGTTCGGCAGCTGCGGGTGAAGACTTCGTCAAGGCAGACAGCTCATTCACCGACATGATTATTCGCAATCCTCGAGCTGCTGCAGTGATACAAGCCACAGCGACAACAGACGGTGGCACCAAGAGGAATTCGGTTTCTGTTGACAAACAAAAATATTTATTATTACCATAAACCAGTTTGTTATATAGTTATATATGAGATGGCGTTTTCTTAAAATACAAACGAGGTTAACTTTTAAACGAGTTTGTTTTTTACTATATTTTTATATTCGACAGTCGAGGTAAGACGCAGGTAGAGAGGCTCGCATCTGTTGCGAGATAATTGCCGCGGAGTGCGGACAGGTGGCTCGGACACCTTGCATTGCATCCCGTTCCTCGACGCAATATGATAGTGTAGTAGGTACATTATTGACATCTTAAGACGCAGACTGATTAAATTAAGAACATTCTCCTCATAGTTGATTATGCTTATCGTTGACTTTAATCCTTGATGTTTAATACAAAAAATGTTTCTATCTCCGGCAACAGGGGTCAAAAAAACGTCGCGTTACATTTTGCACAATACGAGAACTCTTTTGTTATAATTTGAGAATAAGGAAGGAGAATTGAACAGCTGCCCGATTTGTGCATTTCGTCCCCGTCTCCATCTTTGTGTGTACCTACTCTGGGACAATGGGCCGGCAATAATGGAAATTTACATCTTAAGTCGTCTAGGTAAGGGCGCAGCTGCATTTCGCTTGTACGAAGGGAGCTTTTGTGTGATTTTGAAATTGTAACTTCGATTCTGAATCGACTAATCAATACGTCTATATATCTTGATACAATTTGCACAATTGATATCAAAATCGCAATTTTAATATTCATCACTGCTCAAAAAATCAACAATTTATAAATATTTATTAACTACTGTCAATTTTGTCAATATTACTAACGGTAAAGTCACCGGAGCGGCACAAGTCAATACGATATTAAGTTTAAGTCACTTTTGGTGTACATCGACGTCAGTCGAAGACGGCAGATGTGAGAGCACCTGGCGCGACCCTTCCGCTCGCACCTTCGCTCGCGACGGGAGCATGGTCCTAAGTAGGGTCACTGCCCACCTACTACATGCACCCTTCTGTACTCTACTATGCCCTTATACGTGTCTATTTCTTAAGAAAAACGCTATCGCCACACGCGAGCGCGTCATAATTTTAATCAGAAAAAGCACCCATTTTAATTAATGTCGATGTAATTTAAGCTTACTAGCTCGTTTACCTGTAGGTCAACGTAACCTAACAATATATTATAAGTTAAGAAACAGTAAATGTTGTACTCAGAATTTAATCACAATAATTTACCAATTATCTTTAAAAGGCTGAGCAGGAAAACATGCTGAATATGCGTTAGTTTAAGCCTGTCTGTAGCTTATTAAAATCAAAATATTCGTGAGTCGCTTATCAGGTTTGATCTGGTCAGCATGAGCAGCGGTGCGTCACAATCCGTTGTGCGACAGGTTGCCCGTCAGTTGGAGTCGACATCTGCTGACCCGGCGACCCGACCACGCGACTATCGGGCCTAAGACCTCACACCCCCGCGTCTTACCCTTCTAATTATTACAAGTAAGTAATGACATACAGTCAACAGACATCGAGAACCGTTAAGTTCCGTTTGAGAAACCTGTCTGTCACACAGTGCCACCCTAATAGTGAATCCTAACCTAATACAAACGGAATGCAAAAACGCAGGGGTTGCAAATAGTTCATCAAATTGTGCTGCAAACTGGTTGCGAGCTTTATGGCAAATATTATTATTATATATGACATCTTTAAAAACGGAATTAACTGTTTTGATGAAAACCTGTACAGCCTTTACTCACGTTTCTATTGATAAATCAAAATGTGTAATATAGGCTTTAAAAAGAGGTACACGAATATTTTATGAATCGGATGTTGAAAACGGAAGCTCAAATCTGGCAAGATAATACCTTACGATTGTATGTTGAGACGATGTGTACGTCTAAGTATTGGGTAGATAGGGTGGTATATCGCCAGGTGCGCACCGAGACGACCTCTTTGTCGCGAGGCTTTTGTGGAAACTTTGGGACAGGGAATCGGGTGCGAAACAATGGATGCGAGACGTCTTCGTGTATTGTGCCCGAGTCAGCTGTCGCGGTCGCTCCCCTGCGTTCGCGACGACTAGTCTCATAAGTCACCGTAACCATGACACGAATCCTTGAAATTAGTCCGGTCAAACTGTACATATAATGTTTACTGGGAATTTAACAACTTCGAATAAAAATACCATGACAGGAAAGGAAGATATTTCCAATCCACCTAACAATGGAGATTACGATTAACAAAACAAAGCAGTTTTGCAAAAAAAAAGGGCTTTCGAAATATTTATTATTATTGAGAATACTATAGTTATCTCGTCTGCCAAATTGAAAACAAAAGATAACAATAATGCAATAAATCCTTCTATCAGGTAATTAAAGTGAACAAAAATACGGTAGAAAGTTAGAACACATTTCAAGTTCAGGTAAACTGGAATTGTTTTAAATGTTTGAAAAAGTTTACAAAGTGATCGTAAGCCGTTAAACCCTAATAAAAAAGATGAAGGAAGTTTAGGGGTCAAGTAATGTTATTAACCCTTTCACACCTCGAGTAATGCACGATCAGTTACCGGCAATTATACCGCTTCCGGCGACACCGACCGAAACTTACGCCCAGCTACACGTTATATTTTGTTCCAATACAATACTTAATAGTTGTATGTAACTGATAGTTGACCCGATATTGTGTTATAGTTAGTAAAAAATCTACATAATAAATAGTGCATAACTCACGAATTATACGATCTATGGTGATTGACCGTTTTCGTTTTGCTTACTTTTATATTTTAAATTCAACTAGGGCTCATGTTACTTTTATTGTAGGGCATTACAATTTACAGTTAAATAGTTTTAAATAATAATCCACACTTGATTTTATCTGCGACACTTTGAATACTTACTAAAATTAAACAATTTGAAACAGATTTTGTCCCAAAAAATCTCTTACATAAAGTTGCAAAAAACTTTAAGCTTACTTAATCTGGCCCTGTAGTAAACCCATTTCCAACTGAGGTCTAATCCAATCTATAAACTACTTCACTTAAATGTGGTGCCTTAGAACTAAGAACTCATAGTTTTTAATCCTTCTCCTCCTACATTGACCCTGTCGCCTTCGACATTTGCTATTTATATACATATGCATATATTAACTCCTTTTCACATATAAAAACAATGAATTCATGTAATGTAGAGCATACAAGATGATCGACTTGACAAGACACATCTAACGTGAGCAGATTTAAGTATTTTTTTTTTTTTTGATGGGACTAATCCCGCCCACACGCCCACCACTGTAACTCCTGTACACCAGGATCAACAGCGGTGACCCACGAAAACACCGAGTTATGACACTCGGGAAGTCCCAGGAAAAATTTAACTGTCTTGGAACCCGCAACGAAATTAATCAGAAGAAAACTGGAGGAGTTGGAAATATAATAAGTCCACTTCCCTCCTTAGCAAAGCGGGAGACAAAATGGAGTCAAAATAGGCAGACGCCTTTTTCAAACCGGGAAGCACCACGGATAAAAATATTATGGGTCCTAAGTGAGCTATATTTGATTTCTATAGTATGTATGGCAGAATCGCTTAAACGCACGGAAATTCACCGCAGTTGACACAAGATCCCCATAATATACTACCCCAGACGTCATTTGTAAGCTATTTAGCATCATGTTACGTTCATTGTACCAAAGACTACATTCCCAGAGGATATGATGAGCCGACTGTTCACAGCTAGAATCAGGTGTTGAGCATTGACACAATGGTGAATCGACTAATTTAAATGAGTATAGTTTGCTCTTAAAGTTACCGTGGCCTGTAAGAAATTGAGCGACACAGTGATCTACCTCGAGCCATGTCCTTGACAACCTTTCGCGAACAGATGGAAAGAACTGGTAAAGGTGGCGCCCCTTAGATGATTCGTCCCATCGTTTCTGCCATTCATCCAAGAGGTCGTTATAGACATTGGTTTTTTGTTGAAACAATCTTATGATTTTACCGCGGTCTCGTATGCCCAAAAAATCGCATTCCATGTTTTGTAGTGTGGAATAGTACATGGCTGCACGTCTTTGCACCTCGAGATTTAAGTATATCTTCTTATATCATAAATACAGTATGATAGATTCATTATAAAGCAAGTTTACTCCTAATCACAGTTTGCACTAACGCAGGCTTCCCCATAGGTTCGTTAACACGAAACAACCTATCATAATCCATCAACATAAATTCAAGAAATGCACATACTGACTTTAATGATAATAAAAAAGGGCAAAATAACCACTTACGTAAGACGCTATGGCCGTTATGGCCGTAAATAGTATTAATGAGAAGAGAAAAAGCCTTGAACTAATTATGATACGTTTTTTTAAATTAAACTTTTTAAAATTATAGATTGCATTTTCGGTAATCATCAGTGGCTAACAGATGTGCACACCGATACAACAATGGTCGGTGACAAATAGGAAGTAACTCAGGGTTATAAATAATCCTTATCGGGATTCAATGGACCATAGGGGCGGACAGGGTTAAATGCCAGGATTCCTTTGCATGTTTACGTAACAACAGTTAAAAATACAATTACAAGATAAAGAGGGACTTTTAATAGAATTAAAACAGAAAGAAGTAATATTGTTAGTAGCCGTCAATGAAGATCGGCATTCAAATTATTCAAGTATTTTTATAAGACTTTAACGTATCCTTTTCATTGATCCTATGGACGGGTGACACCATTATTTCTTTTTGTTTTAACTCTATTGTTTTAGATTTACCTTTCTCTCAATAAAAGACTTAGATTAGTTTTCTAACAAAGCATAGGTTAGTTTTATAAGGGCTGGGTTTTCAGTCGTCAGATAAACAGTCAGCAATTATTCCACAGTTGGCATAATTTTGTGTTTTTCAATGGGTAGACAGCCGAGCTGCTATGTAAAGAATAAAGTTGAAATCTGAGGGATTTCTTTATCCGTTGTTTGAAACGTCAGTTAGATTAGTATGTGTGTAGTAGTAGTAGTGATTTTAATTTTAACTTGTTAAAGTGAGTATCAAATGTTTTTTAATCGATCGTCGATTTAAGTACTTATGGTAGAAAAACATTTGATACTAAACTTTTTATATTCTGCGATGCGAAAGCTATGGCAGATACTTTGTGCGATGCCATCTAGTCCTACACTAAACAGAGCTTCTATGTAGAACTTTGGACACCTACTAAACAATTGAAAGAAACGAATCTTAAGCTGTATTTTCGCAGAATTCATAATAACGCTATCTAACTAGGGGTTTGACTTAAGTACACACACTCACCACGAAGCGACTGTTTGTAATGTCAAAATAAGAGCTTTTTAGCAAGTACTTGTGACTATACACGAAACTTTGAACAAAAAAAAACATTTTTGTCTCTGTTTGTTTATTTCGGCTAAACTAAACAAAGACCTACTTTGATTTTAGAAAAATAATTAAGGTTACTTGCAAAAAAAGTAAATTTCAGATAAATTTCACGCATAGTCGTGGGTAACAGCTAGTTGTTAATAACGACTGTTGCGGACATTTACATAACGCAATACCTCTTTAATAGATAACTACTATCAACTGCAATATCACAAAATAAAAAAACGTCCTCGTCCTTTTTTTAAGGTCAGGCAAATCTAATGAGCGAAATAGAAATACTATTTTTTACCATGTTCAGTGATCTGAAAAGCGCAACCCTTATAGGGTTGCGCTTTGCAGATCACTGAACATATAAATATGTATATTATATAATGTCAAGGGGTTACTGTTGGTCAACGGTGATGTAGTACATATTGTTATGTACTTGTGTTGTTGTTATTGTTACTGTACTACTACACCTGAACACATAGAATCAACTCATAGAAAATATCAAATGAAAAATCAAGCGAGAGAAGGTGCTAGAATATACCGATCACAATGCTAATTTTGTACGTTTTTTATACCTAGCTCATTCAAAGTACCATTATAATTAATTCCTGAAGGGCACATTCATGTTTAACGACCTACAACCAATAAAATAAATGGGTATCTATGTCGTTAAGGTAGGTAAAATGCTTTAAAAGTTTATCGCAAGCCACGTGTACGCATTTTAACATACTTATTATTATTTAACAAAAGATTTTACACTCCAACAGATTTTATAACACATCTCGTTTAAAGTTTTATGGCATAATTTTAAATAAGTAAGTGAGGTCACTAGAGTGTATTTACAATAGGAGTGCAAGAGGGTCAGTGGTCAGAGGGGTGCATGGACGCAAGGTGTGCGCGTTATCACTGCGCAAACGGCATGTGCGCGTTCCGATACACGCGTCCACTGCCCTACACAACACCCCACATGCTCGCTCATACAGCGTTATGTCCTGCCCACTACAATCACATTGTCAAACAAAGGGATGCTCTCACATAATCATTAAACTAAAAACCAAACAAATTAGTAAAAAAAAATGACGGCGTACCGCTTTTATCGATTAATGTTAATTGTGATAACAGGAAGTTTGGCCCGCATGTTACATAACTTTTAAAAGGCATTTACGGCTGCTGAAATAAGTAAAATAAACTCAATATAAAAATTTGTACTTACCGGTATAGCATATTGAGGTAAGTGTAAGTGCATGAGTCCTGATCATGGGGTTGGTGCGACCCCACGGTACTCGCGCCAAGAAAGGCTCCACGAAGTCAAAAGCCGTTGCGATAGACAACTCCCAGTTCAGTCGTTGAAGGACCATCACTTCCCATTGCTACGGCAAAAGAAATTAATGTTAGTAAAGTTATATTTCACAATCTAATTATGTCTAAGGGGCTCGACCCCAATTTGCATTGAACTTTAAATTCTTGAACTTAGAATGTTAAAGAAGGGACGTGCGACCTATTCTTAACAGTTCATACGTAACCGTCATACTTGATGCATTTGCGGAAACCGCAAAAAAGTAGCGAATCCTATAACGATTATTGTTGAAATGTCATAAGAAAACAGTAGGGACAAAAGAACCCTTGACAAATGATATTTTTACATGCTATAGGCAGTAACTTAATAAAAAATATTGTTTACAAACATCACAAAAACATAAATTAGATAAGACAGAAATAAAGACCATCGTCTATGACCACCTCTAAGGAACTATCATTGGTTTAAAGTTCATTAAACTTTTAATAATAAAAAAAGTACTCTCCACCGCCCGGGTTGAACTTATCTATCGGTGTTTAAGTACGTGCATGTAACGGTAGCGTGTGTAGTAAGCTCTTTTTAATTAACATCAAAGTTTTGAAACCTAATTAAGTTCAAGATATTAAAAGAATACACAGTTAAGCAAAATGTTTAATTAAATTACATATGATCCCTAATAAACATACCAAGCGCCTAATTAATATGCACTGTGATGACCAAAATATTTAAATAGTTCCGTGAGAAGTTGTTAATATTTAAATAATTGGCTTCAAGACTTATACCGCGGTCGGTACCTATGGGAAATTATGATACACTACACTCGACCCCGTACCATATGACACTATTAGGTATGCACAATGGCCTCATATCGCTACCATCGCATGAATTCAATTGCAAGGAAATACCACCACAGACGGTGTCATATGCGTAAAGGACGACACACATTCTCACGGTTCCTTATGAATTAAACAAATGGTGAATGAATAATTTAAATGCATTTATTTTTGGGAAGTACAAAACACTTCCGACAGCAAGATCTATAAAAAATATAGGAAAATGTGTTTAGTTACTTGGAAAAATAGTTTGTTTAGTGCATGTCTAATTACCAAAATGTAAAAGCCCCCATACATAAATGTCGGTAAAGGCGTGAGAGAAAGCCAGAAAGGTGACAAAGTCAAAATTGATTACAAAGAGCAACCAACAAACGAATCGCACCTGTCCGTACGGGTGTGAACAATTATGAAATTTTTGTCATTATGACCGCACTGTGGGAAATTGTTCAACATTACGAGTCTACTTTTATTAAGGCTCGATGTTTTGATTGTCCATCACATTTTGAACGACACCTACATAACTGAGTGCAACAACCTCTTTGTATTAAAAGACAAAAATGTGTTCTCCTTTAATTAGATCTAATTTAGCCCTGGCACTGTAGCGTATCTTAAGCCCTCATTTCCGTCGGAAGTAAATGGACAATAACTCAGTGCCTTACTTCGTCACAGGCTGTGGTTTGCATAAGAAGGGTGACAAGGTCTTAGTGGCTCTCTTGAGGGTCTTGAGGAAGGTGTAATTACCGGAAACTCACCATGTCACAAGAAAACATAGCGTAGGGGGTGCAAGAGTGACATTTGACTCGACTAATCGAGTACACTCACAATACAATCAAAGCAACGATTAAGTTATTGCCCAGACAGGATATGCCACCGGACGCAATAATATAGCCACTTTCTTCACTATAAATAAAGACGTTGTGTTTATTTATACATTTGACTTCTTGGATGGAATAATTAGGTACTGAATGGAAAAAGTAACAATAGTAAAATAATATTTAATTACCGAATCTGGTTATAAGTACTCGTATAATCGCTAGAAATAGTGCAGAGCAGACACCTTAAGTGCAAAAATATTATAATTAAATTATAACAAAATAAAATTATAACGCTTGTAGTGCCTTGCTATTCACTAGCCCAGAACTGGAAGCCATATTATTCGCCATCGAGTATTTATATTATTGCTCATCTTATGGTATTTTTAGAGAGTTACGGAAACTTGATAGCGAAGCCCAATATGTGAGGTTTGATAATTTAAGTAAATGATACCATATGAGTAACCTCGTGGTCTGAAAATATGCATTCGTGGTAAAAGTTTTCAAGTGTTTTATGTATTGATCTTAATCTTTTATCTTATCAACTTTTCTATATTTACAAAAAAGAAGAATAAGGTGGAGAGGGTTAGTGAATATCGAAAGAGTTGAACAACAAAAAAAAAGCAACAAGTATTATGTTATTTTTCTTACGCTATACTGTAATAGGAATAGATTTTACTCACCCTAACTTCGTGAGGCAACACAGAGTTGTCTGTGTATGCGCAAAGTAGATCCACAGGCAGTGGGTGACACTGACGGAACTTGGTTGCGAGCAGCATACATGTAACGGCAAGAAGTTGGAGTTGCTGCCGTGATACTGCGCGTTGAGACAAAAATCGGTCCATATAGCTCACAGCTAGAGGAAACACCTGTTCTTCACATTGCTGTTCCTCGCACACCTGTAATTAAAGTATTATTTGAACAATGTACAAAAAAGACAAATATTAATTCGGACATCTAACACACAACGTCATCTATTTTTAAACTAAGCAAGGCTTGTACTGTGAAAGGTAGATTGACTGATAGATACAGATATTCTTAGATCATACAAACATTTGATCCGACCCAGGATCGAACTCGAGACCTCTGCACAGCAGTTGCACCTCCATATGCACCATGCATATTAACATGCCTACGAACTTTTTCTTACAGAAACCGAACTGAAACTTTCACTTTAATATACCAAGAGTAATTTCTCGGTGTATGCCTTATCGTACGATAGATTTAAGCTCTCACAGTTTCGTCACGATGCAATGATGGGTTGGGGTCATTGTCATTGGTGCGTAAATTAGTGGCCCATCAAAGACCATTCAGAACTGGAATATTTTTGTTGTGTTTTCTTTTAAAATGTTAAACAACAGTGACAATGACTTCTTTAGAATATAGTGAGGAAGTGTCTAACGGAGAAGTAATAAATGGTTTTTAGAATAGACGTTAAGAACATAATTTATTGACAAAAGAATGATGATGTATACGATAAAGTACGTATGTTGTGCTAATGAAGAAACTACTACTATGTAGTATTTACATCTACCCGCAACAAGAAATGTAATAAAAAGTTTTGAATAAAGTAGATAATTGACATACATTTTTAACTATTTACAGCTATTCGATAAGATATGCATATACGAGTAAACTAGTACTACTATCAATATTTGACTTCATGTGGGGTCGCTACGTAAATAAACTAAAGAAATAAGGTCATTCACTTCAATCAGCTGTTAGAGGTGAACTCGCCTCATTCACACACCGCTCGTAAGCATGCACAGTCAACATCGTATACTATTTTACTATAGTATTATCTCTATACAATTATATAGTCTGAGAAATCTAAGGAACTATACCTCTAACATCCATGTTGTCACTACTTTCCTCATGTAAGGCTGAATGTCAACTTGTACATTCTGAAAGTAATTTGTATGAAGAGCGTGTGACTTTTCCAAAGTCAGCAGGTTAGGAATAATCCTAGGATCGCGGTCTAGGGCCCGATCTGGACCAGCGACACATCTGTCTTCTATTCTTCCGCTTCCACTGATGCCGGAGTTCTGCAGGTCCTCTTCACAAGACAAATCCATTTTGAACACAAATATCACTTGGTTCTCACCAACGTCCGTAATGAAGGTTCAATAAGTACTAGTGACTTGTTATCAAGCACAAGTATATATAGTCCACTTAAGTGAAACGTTTGTTTACAAAGTAACACGAGGGTTCTGCGCACACGCACTTTAGCACACACCCGCTCAAGTAGCGGGCTGACGACTAACTGTGGGGCTGTATCGGAACGCCGCGCCAGACTTCACGCCGCACCCCACCCCACTTCTGATCTCCCCATAGTAGTATTTTGGCCCTTCCTACTACGTATTTTGTATACCTGTTTTCATTATAAAAAAAGGTTCTTTGGCAATAGATTTTTTTAACTAAGTTCTGACGAATTTGTATGCGTAATGAAATTCTCAGGAATATATTGATTTTTAACCGACTTCAAAAAAAGTGGCCAAGTGCGAGTCGGATTCGCCCATGAAGGGTTCCGCAGCAGCAAGTAACATAATACATTTTTTGTTTTATTTTTATATTTGTGTTGATTGAATGAAAGGTAAATTGCAGTTTACGATTTATGACGTATTAAAAAAAAACTACTTACTAGATTTCGTTCAAACCAATTTTCGTTGGAAGTTTACATGGTAATGTACATCATATATTTTTTTTAGATTTATCCTTCTCTTATTTTAGAAGTTAAAGGGGGGGGGGGACTCATTTTACCACTTTGGAAGTGTCTCTCGTGCA
The DNA here is from genome assembly GCA_949125395.1 of Diaphora mendica. NCBI lineage: Eukaryota > Metazoa > Arthropoda > Insecta > Lepidoptera > Erebidae > Diaphora > Diaphora mendica. The sequence continues at coordinate 31,706,791 of OX421310.1, read as the reverse complement.
AGCTATTCAGTTTAGAAAAAAATGATATTAGAAACCTCAATATCATTTTTGAAGACCTATCCATAAATACCCCACACGTATGGGTTTGATGAAAAAAAAATTTTTGAGTTTCATTTCTAAGTATCCCCATACTTAGAAATGAAACTCAAAAATTTCACAAAATACATCTACTTACCAAGTTTCAACATTATAGGTCTAATAGTTTCGGAAAAAAGTGGCTGTGACATACGGACGGACAGACAGACAGACAGACAGACAGACATGACGAATCTATAAGGGTTCCGTTTTTTGCCTTTGGCACGGAACCCTAAAAAGGAGGAGGTTCTCAATTCGACTGTATTTTTCATTTTTTTATGTTTGTTACCTCATAACTTTCGACTGGTTGAACCGATTTTGATGATTCTTTTTTTATTTGAAAGCTGGTGCTTCCCATGTGGTCCCACTTTAATTTGGTCCAGTTCTGACAAGTCATCCATGAGAAAATCATATAAATCTTCAATTTGCATTATGTATGTGCGCGACAATTTGACGAATAACTCAATTCAATTTGGTCATTGTTGAAGTCGGTTTTTTTTGTTAAAATTTTGTATTATCTTCTAGCTATTAAGATAAAATAATATTGTTTTTTTCCTCACAGCCCAAATCTACATTAATACCTACCTATTTACTCTATTATAAATTAAGTACTAGATATTTCTAAATTATGGCATTATGAGTTATTACTTATTACTTAATGGAAGTTAATAGGTAATAGTAATTAGGTATAACAACTTAAAACAATTATTGAATGAACAAGAAAAGTCTTAATAAACTATATCCCGACTACGTAAAAAAGTCGTCACTGTCGTCACAAGTACGTTGCCGGCCTTTGGGGGATGGAGAGAGGGATGTGGAAGAGGGTTGGGGTATGGTCTCCGGTATCCTAACTCACTCGGTGAAACACAGCGCAAGCGCTATTTCACACCAGTTTTCTGTGTGGCCGTGGTATCATTCCGGTCGAGCCGGCCCATTCATGCCGAAGCTTGGCTCACCCACGATAAGCCTATGTCACTCGGCCCAGTATTACGAATCTGTGGACACCTTATTAATTAAAATCGGGTCAGTAGTTTAGGCGCTATGGTGGAACATACAGACTTTAGACAGCCAAAACTATTACTATTTCTTTGGGCTTTGCCGGAGTCGGATAAAAATATGGGCAACCGTTGACTTTTTAGTTGTGTATTATGTTGTATGAAATAAGACGAGAAGAAAGATTTTAAGTCACAGCATGTTCTTACAATTTAATAAAATATTAAGCGTATGAAATCAGTTACTTATATAATTATTGGTATAAAAACATATAATTATAAATTCTTAAAAAAGAATATACATAGAATAATACTAGCTGACTTACGCAACCTCGTTTGCGTCCAAACTACCATCCCCCGTTTTAACCCCAAAAGGGGGTTGATTTCTAAAGATACATTATTTGTACACCTCCACACCATTTATATAGAGATCAGAGCATACATTTTAAATTTCAAGTCTCTTACTTCAAAATCATAGGACTTTCATACAAACTTCCAACCCCCGTTTTACCCCCTTAGGGGTGGAGTTTCGTAAAATCCGTTCTTAGCGGATGTCTACACCCTATAATGAACCTACCTGCCAAATTTCAAGACTGTAGGTGTTATTGTTTGTGAGATTTCGTGATTAATAAGTGAGTGGTATTTCGCTTTTATATATATAGATAATCGTATTTCATTTTTTTAGACATTGTAATTTTATTATACTAGTGGTTGAAATTCGACAATAATTCTTTGAGATATTTTTTCAACTTTCTGGGTACACCTCCAGGATCCTCCTACATATAAACTTGTAATAATTGAACCAACTTTCATACTTCTCTGTTAACATAATTTTTGTAAAAAGATGTACAAATTTTTCGCTTTATGTATTAAACATAGATCTATGATTGTCATGTTTTAAGAAAGAGTAATTTCATTAAAGTGCTAATCTTTAAAGTGTGTAGTGCTTATCTACAATTTATTTTGACCATTTTCATTTAGCGTTTTTTTTATTAATAAATAAATAAATATTTAGGACATTTAACAGACAACGTCATCTATTCCAAAGCTATGTACAGCTTGTGTTATGGGTACTCGACAACTGATATAAATACATATAAACTTTTTTTTGTAAATACATACATATTATACATAGAAAACACCCAAACTCCGAGACAAATATTTGCAGATCATACAAACATTTAGTCCGACCCAGGAATCGAACCCAAGACCTCAAGTACAGCAGTCGCATACACTACCACTGCGCCACAGAGGCAGTTGCACTACTAATGTCTCACAGCACTAGCAATAGTTGCAATGCAGTGCAGTGTCCTAATTCCATCTTAGTATAAAAATACTAAAACACTTTAGCAATGGTCGAGATAGAGCAAGATTACATGATATATCCAATACAATTATTGTATTAATCGTGTTCAAATTACGAGTCGAAATATTTCCAGAACCAGAGCTGTTTGACCATGATTATAAACATATTACATACTTTCTATGAAGTAGTCGAGGCAATAGAGCAAACACTACAGTCGGTTTGTTCTAATGAGAAGGCAAACTTGAAAAAAACCCAGAAGGTTTTTTTTATGGAATATGCCGGCAAACGAGCAGACGTATCGCCTGATGGTAAGCGATCACCGACGCCCATTGACTCCCGCAACATCAGAGGCGTCACAACTGCGTTGCCGGCCTTTGGGGGGTTGGGGGGGGAGATAGGGGGAGGGCGGTTGGGGTATGGGCCTCCGGTATCCTCACTCATGGGCCGGCTCGTTCGGAGTGATACCACGGCCTCACAGAAAACCGGTGTGAAATAGTGCTTGCGCTGTGTTTCACCGTGTGAGGATACCGGAGGCTCATATCCCAACCCCCCTCCCCCCATCTCCCCCCCCAACCCCCCAAAGGCCGGCAATTCACTTGTGACGCCTCTGGTGTTGCAGGTGTCCATGACTGGCGGTAATCGCTTACCATCAGGGGATACGTCTGCTCGTTTTCCCGCCTATTCCACAAAAAAAACATGACATCTCCCAGGTGGTAAGCGGTTGCCAGTGTTTATGAATGGAGCTGTTACTAGCTCATTTTTCATCATCATGTATTATATCATATTGTAATTTACATCGAATAATATAAATTTATCAAACCGTGTGGAGACCATCAACCACGGACAATACCCATCGATATATATATATTACTAGCTGTTGCCCGCGGCTCCGCCCGCGTGTATATCGGTTATCGCGGCAAACAGTAACCTATGTGTTAATCTGATGTATCTTCTATACTTATAAAATAACATGTCCTGACTGACTGACTGATTCATCATCGCCGAGCGGAAACTATTAAACTTAGGAATACAACATTTGGTGAGTATGATCGTTTCATTAAGTAGACACCCATTAAGGAAGGAATTTCGGAATTTCTACCCCCAAGGGGGTGAAATAGGGGTTGAAAGTTTGTATGGAAGTCCGTCATTTTTTAAGTTAGAAACATGAAACTTTATTTTTGGGCTACTGATTAAAAATGAGTAATAACGTATTTAAGCGTTGCTGGATATTCTACTCCTTAGGGGTGAAATACGGGTTGAGGTTTTGTATGTAGGTTAGTCTGGAAGTCCGTCATTTTTGAAGTTAAAAACATGAAAGTTTATTTTAGGGCTATTTAAGAAACATGAAACTTTATTTTTGGGTTACTTATAAAAATTAGTAGACATGTAGGTATTTCAACGTTTCCTAATATTCTACCCCTAAGGGGATGAAATAGGGGCTGAAGTTTGTTTGAAACTTCGTCATTTTTAAATTAGAAACATGAAACTTTACTTTTGGTTTGGGCTACTGATTAAAAATGAGTAGAATACATATTTAGGCCTTTCTCGATATTCTACGCTGAAGGGATGAAATAGGCGTTGACATGTCGTAAGCGGGTTAGTCTAGAAGTCCGTCAGTTTTGAAGTTAGAAACATGAAAATTTATTTTAGGGCTATTGATAAAAAATTAGGAGATACGTATTTAAGCGTTTCCCAATATTCTACCCGTAAGGGGGTGAAATAGGGGTTGAAAGTTTGTATGGAAGTCCGTCTTTTTTAAGTTAGAAACATGAAAAATTAAAATTATCTTTGGGCTAATAGTTAAAAACGCGTAGATACTAAGTGTCTCTGGATATTATACCTACCCCTTTTTTTTGTGCGGAAATTCCATCGGATATCACCAACTGGTGGTTATGTCGGACTCGAACCGACTAAAAACCGCACACCGTCTCGGGTTCTAGAAACCAGGGAACCAGAGCGCCCTCGAAAGGAAATCTCATAAATGATATTTCTACCCCTAAGGGGTGAATTAGGTGTTGAAATTTCGTAAGTAGATTAGTTTGGAAGTTCGTCATTTTTAATATAGTAGCCTGAAACTTTGTCCTTAGGCTTTTAAGTACAAATAAATGAATACCTATATCATCATTTATGGGAATTCTATTTCTAAAGGGGTTAAAATAAGGGTCGACCGTTAGTATGAAATCCTTTTTAATGGGCTATAGAATAAAAATAAATAAATAGGTACGTTTAAAAACATGAATAAATTATACATACATACTTACACAATTTTAATTAAATATATTGTAAATAATCAACTTCCACGCGAGCAAAGCCGCGGGCAACAGCTAGCAAGCTATATTACTGTAAAGTTTCATCCAATTCCGTCCAGTGCTTTTTGCGTGAAGAAGTAACAAACATACATCCTCACAAACATTCGCTTTTATATATAAGTGTGATGTGATAAAATCGAATACGAAAAACAATATTAAATTTATCACTACAGTTAAATGAAAAATTAGACATAACGAATGAAGCTTATTTTCAAAACGTAAATAAAACTAAATTATGTAAGTATCTACAACTAATTCAACGAAAAAAATGGAAGGTATCTACAACTTACTAAAAGCAATTAAAACACCAACAAATAAGGCTAAGTAATTAAATATTTGCAACGAAAAACATCTGCTTACCTATGCCTATACCAATAACCTAAAAAAATCCTATAAAAAAGTAAATTATAGGTACCTAGGTACCTATGCTATAACCTTACATAATTCTAAAAATACCGAGAAAACCAATTAGTATCTACAAAAGACTATTTGCTAATTATTTAGGTACAACAAAAATCGCCTGCTTATACCTATGCTATAACCTAACAAAATCCTAAAAAAAAACTTCGTTTCAAAAAACCGACTTCAAAAACTAAAAAGTATCAATTTACTTAATTTGCATGTGCTACCTAGGTTTGAAGTCAGTGCCAAGCCAAATGTAATAGTAGGTATCACACTCGCTATATTTCGAGACGCACGTCACCGACGCTTAAGTTGTTTTGTTCTACGCCAAGAGCAGCTATCCCGCTCAAGGTCACGCGCGGCGAGTGCGGTACCTACTATTACATTTTGGCTTGGCACCGACTTCAAATCTATGAATAGGTAGCACATACAAATTAAGTTATTTGATACTTTTTAGTTTTTGAAGTCTGTTTTTTTAAACGAAGTTTTATTTTTATTTTTCACTTTTTAGAGTGTCGTAGAGTGAGAGTCGAGAGACTCGAGACGAGAGATGGGACGGACTACGGACTACATTGAAGATATTTTGAAATGTTTTTTTGGAGGGCACTCTGATAACGATACTGAAACCAATTTTTTTTTTTTTTTTCATTTTTGTCTGTCTGTCTGTATCTTGGCCGTTGGTTTTTCCATTAAAATAGATATTATCTACTGAGCCCTAATTCAAACAAACTATTTACAAATGGTTTATACGCATAGGTGATCTTGAGTAATCTTAACGAACTAGTAATAATGTTGTTTTGTAACAACGGTAATAGATGATAATTACTAATTTTGTTTAAGTACTTTTAATATACTTACTGATGCTAATGTCCTATTGTGACTAATGCGAATTAATTACGTAATTACTACACTACGGAGCGGAGCTCTGAAAAATCAATCAAAACAAAACGAAGAAGTGATTCATAGCCATAGCAGCGTTTTTGTTGATATTTACTAATTATTTCGTTACTTTAATGTGTTTTATCGTGAAAATTAGTTAATGAGATGACAGAATTATCTAATCTAATTTTCTTATATTCGTAATGTACGAATATTATATGCCAAAAATAATGCCCAAAATACATCAAAGAGGAGTGTAATGGGAAAAGCCTATATCCAGACGTGGACTGCGATGGACTGAAGATGAAGATATTATGTATATACATTTGTATGTAAATTCATGTACGTAGTAAAAAAGAAAACGCTGTGGGCATTGATACAGGCGATGTACAAAAGTGCACAAATTAATTGAAATAAATAAACAAATCCATAAGAATTTATTTATAAAAAAAATCAATCATTTTTTTTGAAAACCTTAGGCAAAAATCATAATTCTACGGCAATGATTCACTGTTACAGTGTCTACTTAATAAAGAACTGTGTTTTGAATCAGTAGCCGACCCCAATTATTATTGGGAATAATAAAGGCTAGGAAGAAGAAGTTTTGAATCATTATCTTTAGGTCTTTAGTTCAGGGTCCGAGAGGCCTCTGGCCCGCAAGCACAGAGGCCTCTCAGACCCTGACCAGCAAACCTTAAATTAAAATAGCTAAAAATTCTGCCACCTTTGGAATGTACTTAAAAAAAAACATCCAACGAAAACTCTCTGTCAAAAAACACTTAAAAGCGTAAAATAAACTGGTTCTTCATAAATTGCCTATACCTAATTCTTTATTCATTTAAATAGTAGTATTATAATGTGTGCTAGGTACCTAAAATCTGTTTGAAGTCGGTGCCAAGTGACTATCGCTTAGACTTTTGTAATTGTTCGTTTGTATTCTTTTTGGCTTAGCACCGACTTCAAACAGATTTTAGGTACCTAGCACACATTATAATACTACTATTTAAATGAATAAAGAATTAGGTATAGGCAATTTATGAAGAACATGTTTATTTTACGCTTTTAAGTGTTTTTTGACAGAGAGTTTTCGTTGGATGTTTTTGGAAGTCGGTTTTTTTTTTTATAAAAAGTTTTTATTTTACAGTTTTTAGTGCAAACAATCGTAGGTAAGTAGTAAGTTGAATTATTTCATCAAATTTCATCATCAAGAATAGAAATTAAGATACGTGTAATATTAAAATCATCCTCTAATCCCTAACTGTTGAAGAGTTTAATCTTCTATCATCAGCTCACCTAAATAGCTTGAAAGTATACGACTGAAGGTCTTTAGATACGTATGAAATTGAAAGAATTATTCTCCAACTCCTAACCGTTGAGGAGTTGTACCTTCCACCTTCCATCATCAGCTTACCTAAATAATTTGTAAGAATACGACTAAAGGTAACTTATATACATATGATATTTAAAGACATTATCCTTCAACTCCTAACCGTTAAGGAGTGGTACCTTACATCATCAGCTCATCATCATAAAATGATGACTACCAGACGCAAATACCGGTGTAACTTCAGAAAATATACGAAAAACATAGTATGTGCCTATAAAAAATGAGGGTTTCCCTCGATTTCCCTGGGACCCCATCATCAGATCCTGATATGCTGGCAATGGGACCACCACGGAAGCATACCCTGTCGAATACAAAAAAAATTTTCAAAATCGGTCCACAACTGACGGAGTAATCAGGTAACATACTTAAAAAAAAAAAAAAAAATACATACAGTGGAACATAGAACCTCCTCCTTTTTGGAAGTCGGTTAAAAAATAGATTGCAACACGACTTTAGGGTAGTGTTATCGGTGAGCGTGTTACCGTTTAAAATGATCTAAAATTTGGCATGATCATCATCAACAGCCTTTAGCAGTTCACTGCTGGACATAGGCCAAGGAGAGCCTTGGAAAGCAGGTTTAAATTTCGAGATGTTTTTAAAACTACAATGAACCCAGTAAAAAGATATTCAACTGTGATTTTTTTTGCATTTCTTTAACACTATCTTTTGCGCCCAGCTCCGACCGCGTGTTTGTCGGTTATCGCAGCAAAGAGTAGCCTATGTCCTTCCTCAAGAATCAAAGTATCTCCATGCCGAATTTCATTGAAATCGGTGCAGCGGTTTGGCCGTGAAAGCAGGACAGACAGAGTTTACTTTCGCATTTATAATATAGGTATGTAGGTAGGTATGGATTGAAGTCAATGAGAAATTACAGATTTCATTCTTTTTATATAAATTACCGTTTAGATTCCAGTTAAAATTAAGAAAATGAGAAAAACTACTATTTACAACATTTAAGACCCATACATAATTACTGCATCAGAACATGTATTGTGGTAATAATAATCACTATTATTACTTTTAAAAGACAACTTTTGCACTAGGTATATTTCTATGTCACGGGCGACTTTACAAACATACATGAAACTGACACAAGAACACCCAGACTCAAGAATAACAATTTGTGAATCGAACAAAGTCTTGTCCCAAGTCCCATGTGGGAATTGAACCCACAATACTCAGCGCCGTAGAAAGCGGCTTGGTGACCGCTGACACACCTATGCGATCTGTACAGTCAATCATTAGTTCTCGTCGATATACCTATACCCATAAAAATGTTCTTGCAGCATCGACAGTGGTAATTTAATCAAGGCAACTCGTTTAATAGAATACAGGGGAATTCCCCACAAGCTTGAAACAGAAATCGAGACCTAGAGACCCCTTAAAGGCTTGTTTGCATTAGTATAATATGACTTATCTGTGTATACTTTAACAGTTTTTAATGTTTTATCCGACCTACGGTGTTACATACGTACTTGCATAAACCTTTTGTCGCCTTTTAATTTACTTCGTTTTGATTAATACCAATATTGTTAACTATACTATCTATATTTTATACATATTATAACTAGCGACCCGCCCCGGCTTCGCGCGGATGGATTTCAGATGCCCCCGCCGACGACTCGATTCGTGCATTTTAAATCTGTAGTATCTTCAAATATATTCATTTAAATTATATACTGTAAAGGGCCATTTTGATCTATATTAAATGCACATGTATTTAATTTCCTTAATTGTATAAGATTCATTCTGTATTGCTTATAATCACTTCGTAAATAAGCCATAATTTCTCGTAAAAAGAAAGGAATAAAAAATGGTTGTTGTGGGTTATCCCTGAGAGATAGACATATACCGTCGCGGACTTTTTTGTAGTACTTTTTAAGGTGTACAATACTGTAGTACATTATTTTGATCTATCTCGTAGGGTGCAACCAGCTTTTGCAAAGTAAGCGCAAAAATATGTGTTTATTTGCTACATAACATTAGAAACCTTGAAAATTAACAGTGTTTCCATACTATATTATGCATTTATTATACATGAAAACCTTCCTCTTGAATCGCTCTATCTATTAAAGAAACCCGCATCAAAATCCATTGCGTAATTTTAAAGATTTAAGCAAACATAGGGATATAGGGACATAGGGACAGAGAAATCGACTTTTTTATGCTATGTAGTGATGAAGCTGAAGAGTTTGTTTGTTTGTTTGTTTGGTCGGACCGCTGGTCCGATTTGAAAAATTATTTCAGTGTTGTATAGTACATTTATCGAGGAAGGCTATAGGCTATATATCATCACGCTACGACCAACAGGAGCGGAGCACCAATGTAAAATGTTTCAAAAACGGGGGAAAATTATCACGCTACGGGCAATAGGAGACGCAAGCGAGGTTGCGTGGGTCAGCTAGTTTAAAATATACGTTCTAAACTCTTCACTTAAATATCACACAAGACACTTATGCACATAAGTAGGTACATGTAGGAAGAAGTTTTACTGTACTGTACCATGCAGTACTGTAACATTCTTTATTGGTGTTCCGCTCCTATTGTTCTTAGCGTGATGATATATAGCCTACCTCGATAAATGGGCTATCTAACACTAAAAGATTTTTTCAAATCGGACCATTAGTTCCTGAGATTAGCGCTTTCAAACAAACAAACAATCTCTTCAGCTTTATATATTACTCGTAGTATAGATTAAGTAGTATATAGAAATATAGATTAGTATAGATACATATTTATTGGACTTGACAAATTAAGATATTTTAGTAAGAACTGTTTAGGCACAGTTTAGTTAGGCCTCAGTTTTCTTTTGCACTAGGGCCTTTGGTTACCTAGCTACGCCGCTGCATCTGAGGAAATGAATTCGTTTTCTACTAACTTTAGTTCAACTATTGCACCAATTCTCTATTTTTATGGCACTACGTAGAATGTTTTCGTTTCTTTTTTAAGGAAAATAATCCAAACTTATAATTCAGCACCCCATCAAACGTTTCTAAAATCTTCTTCAGACCAACCTTGGTAAGTAAGGGCACTCGTTTGTTTTATTTTTGTAGAGAAGAGAGTTTGCAGAGGTTTTCCGACCGAAATGCGACACTCAGCTGTACTTCTTTTAATATTTTTTCAGGCCTATTAAGAGATTAGCAGATTTCAGCCGATGTAAATGTCCATTTCACTTAGTAATAACCTTTCAAACTAGGAAATAATGACATAAAGTGCTCTTCACTTGAAATTAAAAAGCTCGGCGTTCCAGAGCCGTGACGATCTTGATGACTGTCGGTGGTAACCTTGTTCTAAACTATTGTAACTATTGACTTTAATAGTCCACTGCTGGACGTATGATAGGCCTCTCCTTAGCAAGAAGGTTTTTTTATGGAATAGGCGGGCAAACGAGCAGACGTATCGCCTGATGGTAAGTGATTACCGCCGCCCATGGACACCTGCAACACCAGAAGTGTCACAAGTGCGTTGCCGACCTTTTGGCGATGGGGGGGAGGTAGGGGTACAGGATTGGGATATAGGCCTCCGGTATCCTCACTCACTCGGTGAAACACAGCGCAAGCACTATTTCACACCGGTTTTCTGTGAGGCCGTGGTATCACTCCGGTCGAGCCGTCCCATTCATGCCGAAGCGTGATACTCACACGGTTTTGGCCTACTGTCTGCTGTACCACGTTGGCCAGACGGGTTGATATGAGGTTTGTGTCAAGTTTTCTTCCTCTTTGCAGTGTAGTTATCCTACGTAGTTTGATACCTTAGTCGCCTCTTACGACACTCATGGGATGAATAGGGGTTTTGCCTTTCTGTTTTCTTAATGCGTCATCACTTGGAGGCCATACTTGGTTAACGTTAACGTTATAGAGCAAACGATAACGTAATAATCTTTATGTTACATGTTCTTTTTTTTTTGGCCCTTCCAAAAAGACTACTCTGCCTGATGGAAAGCATAAGCAGAATCGAAGAGTGGTGGTCACCATACTCATTGCGAATGCAGATAATGCAGCATGGTGACCCACACTATGGCGGCCTAGTGATGCTTCTGCATCATTGGGCCTCCAGTCGCGCACTCTAAAACGAAACACGACAGCACGAACGCTGTCATTTTACGTTGATCTTCTGTGCGAGGGTAGTAGCGCCCCGGTCGAGCCAGCCCGTTCGTGTTGAAATCAGCGTGGCTCTACTACCTGATTGTATAATGAACACAAATCTAGGCAGTACTAGAATGTCTAGAATACACCGAGAAAGATTACAAATTAACTATAACTTTACAGAAAACTAGCCTGCTTCGCTCACATGATTATTTCTTTTTACGTACATATTTCTAACTTTGAGAAAAAATAAATTATATTCAACCGTTTATAAGGAACTAGCTTTTACACGCAGCTTCGCTCACGCAGAATTTCATCCCCTGATTTACCCCCTTAGGGGTGGAATTTCAAGAATTCCTTTCTTAGTGCTCACTTACGTTGTATAAAGAACCTACATGCAAAATTTCAGGTTTCTAGCTTCAGCGGTTTGGGCTGTGCGTTGATCTCTGGGTATGTCATTCAGTCAGTCAGTCACCTTCCTCTTTTTATATATATTTAGCCCACTTAGTATTAAAAATTCCAAAAATCCTTTCATAGTGAGTGCTTACTACATCTACATCATAAGCATCGGCTGCAAAAAAATTAAGTTTTAAGCTCCAGTGCCTCATCAGTCAGGGCAAATAACAATTATCCCATATTATGGGCATAGTAGGCAGAATTATAACTGGTCATAAAAAAAATTACAAAGACTCTACCGTTTGAATCTCTTCCAGCACCTTTGAAACAATACACACATTTATTGCAGCTATTCATCGAAATATACAAAAGAATATCGGCTTGTCTAGAACATTCTTTAAGCATAATAAAATATAATACAGACGTGCGGTTTCTTTATACCTGTTTTCATTATTTGAATTGGCTAAGCTCTTAATTTATTAGTAAAAATTCAGTATGCGACTAATTGTGGTCAAGCAGTGAAATGAATTTAGAATGGATATGGTCATGCTTGCATCGGTAAGGTATAGGTGTATATCGATATATTATATTCCTTTCAGACTGCTATCAGTAATACACATCTTTTATATTTCGTACTAGCTGAACCCAGCGGTGTTACCCGCGGTTATTGTCGTAGGTACCGCAGGTAACGCCGCGGGGCAAAGCCAGATTAAAAAAAATAGCCTAAGTTACTCCTTATATCATCAGCTAGGTACCTATCAGTGCAAGTCCCGTCAAAATCGGCCCAGCCGTTCCAGAGATTAGCCGGAACAAACAGACAGACAGACAAAAATTGAAAAAAAAAAATTGGTATATGTACCGTGTATACATATGCATTTAGTAAAAAGCGATTATTTTAATATTACAAGCAGACACTCTTTTATTTATTTGTATGAAGTATTGTATAGATGAAAATGCTGCTAAACACGCTTGTGTTACGTACGAGAGTGCTAAAAAAAATACAACTGTTATGTAGCGTACCTAATGGCAATTCGTGAAATTATACGTTTGAATAAATTATATATATATATATATATAATTTATTATATATATATATATTATAAATTGCCGTTTTGTATGCAATAAGTGAAAGTACTTATTTTTTCAAACTTTTTTATTTCTGTTATTCGAAGTAATCACCCATGCAATCGACGCATCTTTGCCAACGCATTGGCAGTTTATTGATGCCCTTCTTGTAAAAATCAGCTGGACGGGAGGCAACAAACTCTTCAAAGGCATTTTGTACTGCCTCTCCGGAATTGAATTTTTTACCCACTAAAAAGTTGTCTAAATTTTGGAAAAAGTAATAGTCGGTAGGTGCAAGGTCGATATGAGGAAGTGGCAGAGTAATCGGATTTATTGGGTTTCGGAATTATTTTGATTATTGCATGTTTCCATGTTTTGGGAAAAACAGATATTGATAGGCAGCGGTTCATGAGGCCAGTGATGATTTCAGGGAAGCATAGGGCAAACTGATAACAGATGTCAGAGGTAAGGTGATCTGCACCGGGGGATTTGGAGGGATTCATGTTTTTCAGGATAGTAGTTATTTCATGTTGTGTGAATGGAGCATCTTCTTCGGTATCGGGTGGATTGTGCGTTTGAATACGAGTGGTGTTCTGTGTGGGAGTGTCAGGTGTGTCATCAGGGTAAAATTTATTGAGGAAAGCTGTTGCAGTTTGTTGACTGGATGTTGTATGTATGCCGGGTGACAGTTCGATGGTTGTCGGTGGCCTCTGAGGAGGCGCCCTCTTCATAATTCGGTTGGTAACCGACCACACATTTTCTTTACCCTGTCTATTGCAGAATTCCCGAAAGTGTTCAGTCGATGCAATTTTGATTGCTTGAGCGTATGCTGCTTTGAGGGTGTCCCTTTCAGTGAGAGCATCGGTGAGTGGTTGGTTCTTATGTTTGAGCTGTTGTAATTTGTGGTGGTTTGCTATCACCTGTTGTTTCATGATGTCTAATTGGTCGGTCCACCAAGGCGACCGTGGCGATCCTCGACCTGTGGGTGGCAGATGTAGGTTGCAGGTGTTCTGTATGAATTTTGTAAGTTTTTTAGTGTACATGTCTATGTCTTGTTGTGTGTTTAGGGTATTGAAGTCGATAGAATGTAGGTCCGTATGTAGTATTTGTTCTTTAAAATGTTCCTTTAGTTCATCCCAATTTCTATAGAATTTAGTGTTGTATCTAAATGTGCTTGTTTTGGGGCTAGGTTTGAAATGTTGTGAGAAGTGTAATGTGAAAGTTATGGCGTGGTGGTCGGATGAGGGGCAGATGGAATGATCGATCCTCCAACCGTCAACGTAACAGGCAATATTGTCACTGACTATGGTAAGGTCAACAATTGAGCCCCTAATTCGGCCGAGGGCCACGCTCTCGTATGTGTGTGAGGTTCCCGTATTGAGTACGACGATATTATTCGAGTGTAGGAGGTCTACTATTTCCTCTCCTCTTTGGTTGTTGGAGGTTGACCCCCACATACGGTGCCACCCATTGAAGTCGCCGGCAATGATGTGTGTAGCGTCACGAGTGTCGTAAAGTAACTCTTGTAGTTTATTCATTGTGTTGTTTGTATCAATGTCGGGTTCTATGTATATACATGTTAGAATCAATCTTTTGCCTTGTTTGGTTGTTAACTGTACAGAGCATAGGTTGGGTGTAGAATATTGTGAGAGGCCTAGTGTGGCTCCTATATTGTTTTTGGTTAGAATACAAGCCTTGGTGTGTGTGTTATTTGGATATTGGTGTGTGATATAACCTGCTGTATTTTTCATGGTATGTTGGCTCCCGACGTATGGCTCATTTATAAAGATTCTTCCTCATATCGCCCTATAGGACTTTTACCTATACTGGGTAAAACCCTTGAAAAAAAAATTAATCACTCAACGCCTCACACATCACCTTAATATCACACATACGCATAACACAAAACAATATGGATTCAAGCAACAAACCTCTACAGTACACGCACTCACCAACATAGTTAATACTATTAAAACACACAAAAAGAAGGGATTACATGTCGCGATGATCTCCCTCGATATTAAAGCTGCATTCGATTATGCTTGGTGGCCCGCCATACTCGCACGATTACACCACACCAAATGCCCTAAAAATATGTACACCATCATTCAAAACTACCTATCAGACCGTACGGCTACCATATTATATTCTGACGCCACTGCTACTAAACAACTAAGTAGGGGATGCATCCAGGGATCTGTATGTGGGCCGACCTTCTGGAATCTGATTCTAGACGAACTACTGGACATGTCCGGTGACTTGTCTGGGAGCAGACTACCGGAGGGGTGCCAGCTGCAGGCCTTTGCGGATGACATCACTCTAATAGCCGCACACAAAAAGCTTATTACTCTCCAAAACAATATCAATCAAAGTTTACAGACCATTCTGGAATGGGGCAACACTAATAAACTTACCTTTGGACCTGACAAAACCATCGCCTTAGCCTTCACTAACAAAACTAAACTTCTTCACTTAACCATGAACAATACACACATCCCATTCAGCCGGACTGCCAGAGTGTTGGGGGTGATCATCGACGACAACTTACACTTCACACAACATGTAAACTACATCACTAACAAAGCACGTATACTACATAACACACTCACTAAATTCATCAGACCCACCTGGGGAGTACACTCTCAAAACATACTCACACTCTATAGGGGGGTAATCGAACCCATAATATGCTACGCTTCCAGCGTATGGTACACTGCTCTAAATTTCAAAACCAACTGTAATAAACTATTATCACTACAAAGAGGGTTTGCACTCAAAATAATTAGAGGATTTCGCACTATCAACACCACTAACGCTATAGCAATATCTACACTCACACCACTTGACTTGAAAATCAAAGAAAGAGCAAGAATCGAATTAACTAGAATTACAGGGCTCACCGATTACCTCCCACTCGATCTCACACTTGATACACCCACTCAACCATCCGATTTACTTCACCCGGCACACAGAAAAACACACTCTTTTAAAATTATCAGTACACAGACTGAACTAGACGACATCTTAACCAATCAACAACATGCACACCACATCTACACTGACGGCAGTAAGCACGACGACTTAGTGGGAGCTGCCTTTGTGGTGCACACTCCACAAAACACCATTATCACCAAAACATACAAGCTACATTCATCGTGTACTGTCTTTCAGGCTGAACTGGTTGCCATCGAACAAGCCTGTCAGTGGTTACACAAGCAACAGGTTGATACAGCTTTCATCATGTCGGACTCCAGGTCAGCTCTGGAAGACATTAGCAACACTTATAGCACACATCAAGTTACCACTAACATACAAAAGTTTTTGCATACCACACACACACAAATTAACTTTGTATGGGTTAAAGCTCATACGGGCATACACGGTAATGAGGCTGCTGACATAGCCGCTAAATCTGCGGCCTCCGAATCCTACCCACCCATTTTCAAGCACTTCCCGATAAGTTACGTCACAAAAAAGGCCAAAACAGACAGCCACGACGTGGCTTGTAACAGATATGCTGATAATGTCAAAGGAACCACTATTAAAACTTGGTGCCCATCACTCACACACCTACACAAACTTATCGACAAAACAGGACACACATTCGCACTCACACAATTACCCACCAACCACGGCTACCACAAACAATACCTACACAGATTTCATATTACCGACGACAACACCTGCCCCTGTGACAACACAACCACCCAGACATTTACACACCTCATTACAGAATGTCCACGATACACTTCCACAAGACTCAATCATGAACAACACTGTCACCACGTTGATTTAGACCCCTACAATTTAACACTACTGACCACCAACAACACCGCCACCTACACCTTTATGACTCACATCACCCTCATAGTTAACACACTCAAAGAATTTAATAATACATAACGCACCCAAATACACACTCATATGTCCTAATACACACAAACCACAAAACAATCAATACTCTTAACTAAACTCTCTACCTCAGCCACCGCTAATGTTACTAATTTTCTAACTCGTATATATATGTAAATTTAAACTTTTGCCTCGCATCACCCATTCACCCATGTAATATTGAGTAAATAATGTTTCCAATGTATTAATTAACGTAAAACCAGTCAGAAACATACACCATATATTTCTGTATCAAATTGCAGAATGTACCAGAATATAATAAACTCCCCCTCATGGTGGTTTAACCGTGAGGGGAAACAAAAAAAAAAGGTGCAAGGTCTGGTGAGTATGGCGGATGAGGGAGAGCTTCCAACCCCAGCTCTTGCAGCTGCTTCACGACAACGCGCGACCCCATACTGTGCAACAGATAGTCTCCAAGCTGCAAGAGCTGGGGTTGGAAGCTCTCCCTCATCCGCCATACTCACCAGACCTTGCACCTACCGACTATTACTTTTTCCAAAATTTAGACAACTTTTTAGTGGGTAAAAATTTCAATTCCCGAGTGGCAGTACAAAATGCCTTTGAAGAGTTTGTTGCCTCCCGTCCAGCTGATTTTTACAAGAAGGACATCAATAAACTGCTAATGCGTTGCCAAAGATGCGTCGATTGCATGGGTGATTACTTCGAATAACAGAAATAAAAAGTTTGAAAAAATAAGTACTTTCAATAATTGCATACAAAACGGCAATTTCATAGGTAAAGACCTATTATAAATTATTTTTATTTTAGATTTGTTTGTCCAATATGCGATTAAAGAATTAATATGAATATGAATTTGTCTTTAAAATCTATATACTGATATAGAAAGCTGAAGAGTTTGTTTGTTTGTTTGAACGCGCTAATCTCAGGATCCGCTGGTCCGATTTGAAAAATTCTTTCAGTGTTGAATAGTACATTTATCGAGGAAGGCTATAGGCTATATAATCTATATATCATAACGCGAAGACCAATAGGAGCGGAGCATCAATAAAGAATGTTTCAAAAACCGGGGAAAATTATCTCGCTACGAGCAATAAGGAGACGCAAACGGGGTTGCGTGGGTCTGCTAGTATAATATTAATTACGAAAAATGTCGAAGGCAAGTCTATATTAATATACGATACCCAAGATTTCAAACTTTTTTTATTGAAATATAAAATATCTACTACGTTTATCACGTTGTATTTTTAGAAGCATAACACATTTTAATAAAAAAAAGTAAAAACTAAAACCCAACTACGACAAAAAACGACGCTGAAAAAGTATAAAACAAGTTTGAAAAGCCGTAGTCACACGTTGTTAAAGTGTTATGGTGCGTTTCTCAAATTTATTTGAGATAAATATTGTCTCAAATAAATTTGAGATAATATTTATCTCAAATTTATTTGTTAAGACTGTATTTTATGTCGGCTAGAGGGCGCCACATTAGATTCAGTGACACGTCATATCACTATCACTACATAGTATAAAACAAAGTCGCTTTCTCTGTCCCTATGTCCCTTTGTGTGCTTAAATCTTTAAAACTACGCAACGGATTTCGATGCGGATTTCTTTAATAGATAGAGTAATTCAAGAGGAAGGTTTTATGTATAATAAATGCATAATATAGCATGGAAACACTGTTAATTTTCGAGGTTTCTAATGTGCTGTAGCAAATAAACACATTTTTTTGCGCTTACATTGCAAACGCTGGTTGCACCCTACGAGATAGATCAAAATAATGTACTACAGTATTGTACACCTTAAAAATTACTACAAAAAAATACGCGACAGTATATGTCTATCTCTTAGGGATAACCCACAACAACCATTTTTTATTCCTTTCTTTTTACGAGAAATTATGGCTTATTTACGAAGTGATTTTAAGCAATACGGAATGAATCCTTATACAATTAAGTAAATTAAATACATTGTGCATTTAATATAGATCAAAATGGCCCTTTACAGTATCTAATTTAAATGAATATTTTCGAAGATATTACAGATTTAAAATGCACGAATCGTGTCGTCGGCGGGGGCATCTGAAATCCACCCGTGCGAAGCCGGGGCGGGTCGCTAGTAGTCTATTGGTGACGAGCAGATTCCCTAGCGGCAAGTCGAAGAACTAACGTATGACAGATAAAAATACGTATACACGATAACATTCCACTTATAAAATACTGATCCCCCTCACGAAGTGGTCTTAAAGTATTTTTTACTACTCCGTAGACATCTATCAATGAAATCATTGTAGAAAGAATTTAAAATAACAATGCACTCGCTCTGTATATTAAACTGTCAGGTAGAAGTATCTGTCTTACGTTAGTTCCGCTAACGGCCACTAGGGAAATCTGCTCGTCACCAATTTCCACTTTAAAAATACTGATCACCCTCACGAAGTGGTCTTAAAGTATTTTTTACTACTCCGTAGACGTCTATCAATGAAATCATTGTAGAAAGAATTTAAAATAACAATGCACTCGCTCTGTATATTAAACTGTCAGGTAGAAGTATCTGTCTTACGTTAGTTCCGCAAACGGCCACTAGGGAAATCTGCTCGTCACCAATAACCAGCAGACGATCAAGACGCTTCTAACGATACCTCATTTGTCCAGTTCTTATAAGTAGTTAAGGAGCTATGAGGGAACAAATGAACATACATACATACATACATAGCCTGTCAAAATCATAACCCTCCTTTGGCTTTGCCGTAGTCGGGTAAAAATAGGCACAGGATTGCTTATTAATATTTCATAATGTGATAATTTTTCTACTTTAAAGCGATATAGAATAATGAAACTCATAACCACAACCTTTGTCGGCGGATTGTAAAAAAAAAATGCAAAATGACTATACAATAGAGCGAGTGGTACCTACAATGAACTCACAGGAAGAAAGGCTACAAAATTTTTTTCTTCTATAATTTCACGTCATAAAACTAAACACTAGTTTTAAAACTTTATTGTACACCAGAAGATTATAAAAAGGATTTAAAACTAGGGATGGCATAGGTAACAAGTGGCGGCCTTATCGCTTGGAAGCAATCTATTACAGGCAACCATGGGATGTAGAGAAAAATATGATTTAGGGAAAGTATAGTATATTAGTATCTGGTGTTTTAAAAGATAGATAAGAAGGTAAAATTATAGTAGTATGATATGATAAATAAATTAAAATGATAGTAATAAATAGTGTGGGTTATTTATTAAATAAAAACAAACAGGTTCAAACAAGATGTGAGTAAAATCTACAAAATTGATTAAATACATAAATGACATAATTGACTAAAAAAGACAAAAAAGTTGGTTATGGGACATTGATGTTTCCCAGGTAATGCTCCTTTCAATGAGGCCTCTTCATCATCATCATCATGGTGATGCCTCTTGAATGCAGGTAAAAAAAAGTTAGTGTGTGTGCATGTCTTATTTTTTCGTAGATAATTTTAGATCAAATAAAAAAGGTAGATATTATTATCGAACGTAGTTCCAAGTAAACACCCGCGTTACGCACTAACTATGCTATAAACATCACTACTTTTCGTCAGTATCGTACAAGTATCGACAACTGGACTGGACAAAATAAACCAAAATAGAAAGTATTTAATGTGTGTATACACTCATACGTATGTTTTACACATTGCTGTCACGCTACACGAAAGTTCTGTTTTCACTGTTTTCAGCACTCTCGTGTCGGGTATGTCGTGTGTGTTAATAGTTATTACTACTAACTGCTGTACGGAACACAACAGTTATGGGACCAGCAGTTGTGGAATCAAAAAATACCAATGTTGTTTTTCAGCAACGGAGAAAGTTTTCAAAAACACAAAATGTGTAATGTCTAGCAGTGAATGAGTATTATGTTACCCAAATCTAAACAAATTGACTGCAGGGCTGGCCTAGTGGTTTAAGCGGTCACTACGCCGCTTTCTACTGCGTTGAGTGATGTGGGTTTAAATCCCAC
This sequence comes from Diaphora mendica, assembly GCA_949125395.1. Lineage (NCBI taxonomy): Eukaryota > Metazoa > Arthropoda > Insecta > Lepidoptera > Erebidae > Diaphora > Diaphora mendica. The sequence continues at coordinate 31,686,026 of OX421310.1, read as the reverse complement.
ATGGGAAAACACTTTGTGTGATCCATAAATTGTTGTTCTTAGTCTGGGTGTTCTTTGTGTCTGTTTCATGTATGTTTGTAAAGTCCCCCGTGACACAGGATGTTTATTCCTAATGCGGGAGATGTCTTAAAAAAAATTCATGAATGTATTATTCAATACAACGTAACTGCCGCGTTAGTCTTGCGGTTGACGTATGCGACTGCCGATCAAGAGGTCTCGGGTTCGAATCCCGGGTCGGGCCAAAAAGTGTTATGGAGTTGTTCTGATTATAGAAATACTTAATAACAGCTCAGAGTTTGGAAGTTGGGGTCTGAACCCCCGTGCCTCGGAGAGCACGTAAAGCTGTCGGTCCTGCGCCTGATCTCTCCCCGATCGTGATGGTTAACCGTCAAGACAAGTCACGACCGTGAAGACAATAAAACTCATTCAAATTTCAATGTCGGGTTGCAAGGTAGGTGTCACTCGTTAAATACAGCGCAAGCGCATTTGGTGAACTCGAAGTTATTTATTTCATGAAGCTCATTAATGTAGAATGAATGAAGGCTTGGTAATCTTGATGCTTGACAAGGACAGTATTTTTTTGTGTGTGTATACCTAATAATGTATTACTGTATTGAATATCACTTTCTAACACGTTCTATTGAAAGCTTGAAATATAATTTATCAAGAACAATTTAAATAATAATCTGAAGGGTCACCGAATTACTTTTATTATTTAATTATTCTGTAAAAAACATAGGTACCTCCTGTGGAATACAACAATAACATTACAATACTACATAAAGAAATAATGTTTATTCGGAGGGCGCACCTCACTAGAGGCAAGGAGGAGGGCCGACAGCTGCGCGTGCGCCACCGCCGGCTGCGCACGATCCGGTTGACATTATACTACAAATCCATGCACACCTGATCACCGAGACCAGTCATTATTGTAATTTCATTATTTTTCCAGATTCTATTATTTGGTGCGCGTGCTCCAAAGTGTCGGCTGTAAATATAAATAACTTGTTTTAATCTTTGACCACCTGTCAAATTATTTTTGTTAAAGACATTGCACATACATGTTTAATGCTACTTACATACATCTTGTTTTTATGTTTAAATAATGAAACTTGTAAACATTTCAAATTATTCTTCACTCGCGAGCTTCTTTAATATGTTACGGTTAAAAAATGGAATGAACTTGCAAACTGGCTTCCATTCAGTCAAATATAACCCAAAAAACGCTGTGCAAGCTCCATATGCCAAAGCAGTTATAGTAAATGCAGATATTTGTTCTATTTGCTTTTTGCCCAAAACCATTGTATTTTAGCCGCAGAATATTATTTAATTTTATGATCTATTACAACACAAAAATCAAAGAGAAACAAATTCTGGGCATAGATCAGAAATCATTTGCAACTTTTCTTTTTTGTTTCGTGCAAATAGTTTTATTGTTTCTAATGAGGTCATCGCTATTGTCTATACTCTATTCCTACTGCACCTTTAGGTACACCATCAACAAAACTGTAAGTTCGTCACCTTTCAACGTTATACTTTAACTTACACTTAATATTAAGAATTTTCGGAAGCCGACTACATAAAAATTTATCGAAAAGGACGAAACAAGAAAATTATTCAGATAGAAATACAGAAACGCATCTAGGTACCTACATAAAGAAGAAAAAGTTTGAAAAACTATAATCCGACTAGGTACGTAATCCTTTTGAGAAAACTTACTCAGCATATTATGTCAGGCCATTACCCAGGCCACTATTACTACTCTATTGACACATCAACCATTAAAATCGCTTCAGTAATTTAGACGGTAAGGTGAACATACAAACATACAAGAACTGCCAAAACCATGTATTACCTTCCGTTTTGGCTTCGCCATAGTCAGGTAAAAAATAGTCAAGGAAGAGCCGCGGTCTGGACTTGGACCATGTGAACTGCACGACCTTCCCTGGACTACGACAAACATTTCAAAACCAAAACCAGCTAAATCGGCCCACCGTTCTCGAGTTTTAGCGAGACAAACGAACAACAATTGATTTTTATATACAAGAAGATTAAATTATTTCGAGGTTACACTTTGTTACAATACTGTTCATATTTTTGATTAATTTCATATTGCTTATGTCACCCGGGACAATATTATGAATCTAATGAAGCTTCATTTATAAAAATCGGTTCAGTGGTTAAGACGCTACTGTGGAACATAGGAACATACATACATAGATTGATGAAATAAATATCTTTCTTTTGGGTTCGCCATAGCCGGGTAAAAATATATTCCGCCATTACCTACCAACAATGACCAACATAATAGATATACCAACTTCAAACCATTCAATAACAATTTTACAAATATTGTAACTACTAAACAAAAAAGGATGTCATCTCTAAAGTTAAGCACTGCGTCTTGAGAGCAACATTTCAATGAAAAATCCTTTGTATTAATTAATATGGCAAAAGCAATATAATTTTTACTGATACCTACTAAAAAAACATGGACATTTTTTTTTCAACCTGGCTGGATAATAGACTTTGACTATTTATAATCTAAGATAATAGACGTTTGTCGGGGAGTCGTGGAGTCGTCGACAAATATTTATTATCCAGATTCCAGATAGATTATTTCAAAAAATATTTTTTTTTCTCAAAGAGTAGTGTTTTTCTACAAAACAAAACCTGCGAAAGTAGTAAGCAGCATGTTATCTTTACAGAACATCAGAAATAATTCATTGGTGAATAATATTTAAATTATAAACATTTATGTAATTTTATGACGATCGATGTGCATGGCCGGAACTATGATAACATTTGGTGTTCGTTTGGGATTCACGGAGTGGACAGTTCCCGCGGTATTTCACTACTTATCGTAACACATGCTATAGCCAAATTAGACCACCACCTCACCACGCATGTAACCACTAATTATAAAGTTATCAATTTGTCAACTCGTTCCCATCTTATATACTCGTAAGTTATTATATTACATAGCCAGGTACGAGAATTATATTTCTACTCTCAGGCGTTATAGTAGTTATGACAATACCCTGACTTGTCCCTTGAGCATATACAGTACATCTATGATAGGCAGGAAAGTTACAATTTCGCCTATCGCAAGTAATGTGTTACGCGAATATTTAGTTTCTGAAGTAACGAAACAGCCAAGTCATACATTCTTAGTAAGATATAGAGTTTCTGAAGTCAGGGTTGGTAGAGTTAAGGCGTTTAGATTCAAAAGCTTGGCTCTACGTGAGATCTGATATCTTTTTCATAGGGTAAGCCATATGCAGTCGTCTTGGCAACATTTTACATGAAAATGTTTTTGGTGGGATTTCATTTCTTTTTGTAAGTTTCTTTTTTTTTCTTTTTTTGGGCTGTATTTCTTGTACAACTTCTTTCTTCTTTCGAAAAAGTCCGTCTACTAAAAATAAAACCTCTAGCATAAACATTTGTGAAAGTCTCATACAAACTTTCACCCCCCAAATTTGGGGGTTGGGGGGCAAAAGTAATAAGTTTATGATTTTTTTTGTTGTTTGTATACTAAACTTAGTTTACATACCAAATTTCAGCTTTCTAGCACTTCTGGAAGTACCCTAACAGTTTTGATGATCATCAGTGTGTCAGTGACGAAATAGGTGTTTTTTTGGTATCAATAACATCTAAACTATCAGAGCTATGCAATTGAAACTTTGTACGTTTCATTAGTCTATTGATGACATCATATCCTGAAAATTTGAACGATCTAGTATATCGGAAACCAAAGTTATGGGGGTTCAAAAAAACGACGAAACGCTTCGAGAAAAGGTAGGTAGTGCCCTTGCGCTACGCTTGGCTCGTCTTGGCGGGGGCACGACCGTGCCCCCAGATTAAGAACTTTTTGTTTTGTCATTTCAATATCCTAAAATAAAAGTCATTAAGTGTACCTAAAAACGCAGGGTAGAAGTAATAGTAGTAGGTAAGTCCCAAACCAGGTGGTTTCGATAACCTGGCGAAAGTCGCAGGACTGCTTGTTATGCCGATCCTTAGGCGTCCTATGTCCAGCAATGGTCATCTTTCGCCAGAGATGACAATGATGAAAAGCCATTAAGGTAACCATAATCTTTTTGTGTAAACTGTTGTGTCTTGCCCTAATAATTATGTAAACTGGTTAGTTTTTGTATATTACCCTAATAAAATTATAACTAAGTAAAATAACTTACTTTATATTTGAATTTTAAAACTTCTATCACACATGTACATCGGCGGGCTTAGTTTCTTTTTTATTATTGAATAGGGGGCAAACGAGCAAGAGATATCGCCTGATGGTAAGCGATTACCGCCGCCCATGGACACCCGCAACACCAGAGGCGTCACAAATGCGTTGCCGGCTTTTTAAGAAGAAGTACGCTCTTTTTTTGAAGGTTTGAAGGTCGTATTGGTCCGAGAATACCGCAGGCGACAGTTCATTCCACAGTCTTGTTGTGCGAAATTCCTAGAAAACCGCACAGTTGTGGACTGCCAGCCATCTAAGTGATGGGGATGGAACTGCTGTCGCGTAGGATGATGGCGGAAAGAGGCGGCAGGAATCAGTCCGAACAATTGTTCGGAGCATTCCCCATAGTAAATGCGGTAGAAGATGCATAGCGAAGCCACATCTCTACGTAGTGCCAAAGAGTCCAGTCAGTCAGTCAGAGTTAAGTATTCCAATGTTGGCTGAGGCAGATAGGGGAGTGCCTTCAAGCCGAGGGCATACCACCCACGGCATTTTCTTTGCGGTGAACGCGCAAATTTGTGTCTATGTGGGGTTAAAATGGACTGAATTGAGTCTACCCGAATCTGAGACCATACCTCCACGGTTGCGCGCTACCCGACACTAGATGGCGCCTTCCTCAATTCTCGCGTCTTGTAGATTGTTCCAGACTATTTTTCTCGATGGCGCAACAATATGAAGGGGGAACAGAGTAAGCGATAGCACACAGCCTTGCTTGCGGGACACCAGTATTCACAGGTATGGAGTCAGATCATTCACTGTCGACTACGACCTTTTTGCTTCTACCTGCTAAAAAGCTGGTGACCCATTCGCATAATTTCTCGGGAAGCCCATAGGAAGGGAGCTTCGAAAGAAGCCCTTTGTGCCATACCCGATCGAAGGCCTTCGCAATGTCCAAACTAACTGCCAAGCCTTTCCCCTGAGTCTCAATCGCCTGTGCCCAGCGATGTGTCAGGTATACCAGAAGATCACCAGCTGATCGACCCTTACGGAAACCGTACTGCTAGTCGCCAAGCAGATGATGATCCTCTAGGTACCGCAGGAGTTGATGGTTAATTATGGACTCCATTATTTTCGAGAAGTGGGAAGTTATGACTATCGGTCTGTAGTTAGACGGATTTGAGCAATCGCCTTTTCTAGGGATCGGGTAGCCTGTGCCGCCTTCCATGCCTTCCATGATGTCGGGACTACGCCAGAAGAGTAGGAGAGCCGAAAAAGGCGCGTTAAGACCGCTGCCAACTCTGGAGCGCACATCTTCAACACAATAGGAGGGATTCCATTCGGGCCACTCGACTTATCGACACCAAGGGATAAAAGTGCTAAGCGTTGGTGGAACTGGATATTCAGCATACAGCTCTCGTACTGCGGTATAATAGGCGGCTCCTGTTCCCCGTCGTCCAAGGACGCAAAGTGTTTTGCTAAAAGATCGGCTTTCTCCTTTGCGTCATAGGTCAACGGATTATTTCCTATGTGCAGAGGTGGAATGGATGGACTTACAAAAATTCTCTTCGATAGCCTTGGCAAGAGACCAAAATGCCCGAGTTCCCGAAGGAAGACGCTCAAGCCTCACGTCAATTCTAGCAATGTGCTCCGACTTCGCCCTTGCAATGTCTCTTTTGAGGTACCTGGAGGCAAAGTTTTACAACTTTTTCAGATCGCTAATATTTTGATCCCGTACCGCCACCGCGTCAACCCAGGCTTGGTAAGCTTCCTACTTTATGCGAGAAGCTTTTCTGAAAGGTGGACTAAACCAGGGCCGACACTTGCCACCAATGGGGACCACAGTGGATGGGGTGAAAAGCTCCATACCCAGCAGCACTATACCAGCAACAGAATCAGCAGTGGTGTTGGGATTATCCGGCGAAAAGCACAACTTTCTTCAAGGGTAGGACGCAAAGAAGGACCGCATCCCATTCCAATCTGTTGACTTGTAGTGCCACACACGACGGCTGCGTGAAACTCGCGATCGCGGCGAGCGCGTGATAGACACTGTACTCCGGACAATGTTCTGAGGAGACAGGTGGAGCGTTAACGTATACGCCGTAACCGTTCGGATGAGAACTCAGTAGAAGGTCCAACAGTGAAGGATTCTGGCCCTCCACATCTGGGACTCACGTGGGCGTGGGAACCAGTTGTGTCAAGCCGTATACCAGGGCGAAGTCATGAACAGATCTCTCCGCATGATCCATTTTACAGGCACTGAGCCAGTCGGCGTGGTGGGCGTTAAACTCGCGAAGTACGACGATCTCTGCGAAGGGGATCTGCTGCTGCACGAAGTCTGCAGCCATCTGGATGTGCTCAATGAGTCGGTCAGTTCCGGTATCACCGCTATGGGACCTATAGAGGCACGCATAGACGTTGGGATGGTCGTCGCTGTCTACACGGAGCCATATCTACTTCCAACTCCTATGTAGCAATCACGACAGAAACCTTCGGTCCTCTAATAACGTTCTCCTTCGTTGTTCCTCTCATACATCTGAGTTTATTGGTTCAACCTTTTTTGTGCAGTCTGTTCTTCTTTGGAATGAGCTTCCCTCGATATCAGGATGGAACCCAACGCCTTTTCATTCAAGGCAAAGGTAAAGCAGTATCTATTAAAACTGTTGACAGAAATAACCAATTCATGAATGACATCTTATTACAAGCTTTTTATTAACTTGCAATATATGTATGTATGCTTGTATGTTCGGGTGGAATCTTGCAACTCAATTTTGAAGCAGATATCTTCAACAGATTTTGCTGAAATTTTGCAAACATATCTATACAACGTGACAATGAAAGTGAAATGAAAGTCAAACGTCTACCGTCACCGTGGCTAACTGGAGACATTAAGGTCCTAATAAAGGGAAAAGCGTTTGCAAGATCAAAATACAAAAAGAATCCTACCGATAGTAACCGGGACAAATATATAACCATAAGAAATCATTGCAGCAAGGTGTGTAGGAATGCTCAACGCCGATACATCCACAGCTCCGTTCAAAACGAAGATCCAGCTAAAGTCTGAAGGTTTTTAAAGTCATTGGGAGTAGGCAAACCTATTCATGATTCGTTTCCTAAAAATATAAACTTAAACTCCCTTAATCAACATTTTACTGCCTCTTAAAATTTTGACAAAATGACAAAAGACGCTACAATTATGCTTCTTACTTCGGCCTCAACTCCAGACTGTTCTCTCTTTTTCTTTAGTCAATTTTCTGATTGTGATGTTAGGAAGAGCCTAGTATCTATTACTTCGAATGCAGTGGCCTCTGACTGTCTCAGCCGTAGTATGATCATTCCAATCCTTAATGAAATGATTCCTGTCATATGTCATATCCTAAACTTTTCGGTCTCCTATAGCGTGTTCCCGAGGGCTTGGAAGGATGCTGAAATAATTCCCATTCCCAAAAATAAAAATACCGGATCCTTCTCTGATTAACGCCCGATTTCTATTCTTCCTTTTCTCTCCAAGGTCCTTGAACGCCTTATCCATACTCAACTCTCGAATTTCCTATCTCGAAACCTGCTACTAAATCCACTCCAGTCCGGCTTTCGACCCGGTCACAGCACCACTACTACCCTAGTCCATATTACGGAAGACATCAGATCTGCTATGGAAGATGGTCAGCTTACAGTTCTAACTCTCCTAGACTTCAGCAATGCATTCAACACCGTTGACTTCGACGTTCTGCTGAGTATACTACGCTCTTTCAACATATCTCCAACGGCGATTGACTGGTTTCGTAACTACCTGTCTGGTCGCCGGCAGCGCATTAGCATTGAAAACAATGTTTCTTCTTGGTGTAGCACTATAGCCGGCGTACCTCAGGGCGGCGTACTCTCTCCCCTACTTTTCTCCGTGTTTATTAACATTATCACTAATGATCTATCTTCTTCCTACCACCTATACGCGGATGATCTCCAAATTTATACCAGGGCATCACCGATTAATCTGGATGATGCTGTTAACACCATTAATACTGACTTGGACAAAATTTGTAATTGGACCAACAAGTATGGCCTGAAAATTAATCCATCCAAAACACAGGCCATTATCGTTGGAAGCTCGCGAATGCTACCTTGGGGATCTACATTGATAATACATTATCCTGGGGTCCTCAGCTACAAGAGCTAAGTCGCAAAATGTTTGCCGCTGCAGGGTCTTTGCGTAGACTTCGCAATTTTTTACCTACATCTACGAAGATTTCTCTTTCACAGTCCCTTCTTTTTCCCATTCTTGATTATGCTGATGCCAGTTATCTTGTTCTCACTGAAGACCAATTAAATAAGCTTGAAAGACTCCAAAATCTCTGTATAAGATTCATATTTGGATTACGTAAATATGATCATGTCTCCGATTATCGCAAACAGTTTAAATGGTTACCTATCCGCCTTCGCCGGAATGCACATATTCTTTCTCTTCTGTACAACATCTTATTCAATCCACTCACTCCACGTTACCTGAAATCTCGGTTTAACTTCCTATTTGACACACATTCCAAATCGTTGAGATCGTCAGAGAATTTGAAATTGAAAATGCCAGGACATACCAACAAATTTCTCGACCACTCCTTCGCTGTCCAAGCAGTTCGCTTGTGGAACGCCTTGCCAGTCGCAATAAGACGTGCGAAAACATTAACTGCCTTTAAGAGACTGGTAAGGGAATATTACTTGAGAGATGTCATCGTCCCCTAGTTTACTTTGCCATACTCGGTAAGGTCAATTATTTGTATGTATTTATTCAATCTTCCAGTCCACACAACGTGTTGCTATTACCTTTTATAATTATAATGTATTAATTCTACTGTAATTTCCTTTTTCTATCCATTTTCATATAACTACCCTATAATTCTCAATCCTGCTCTTTTTTTTTTTCATCCCACGGTTGCCTGTAAGAGATTGCCTCCGGGCGATAAGGCCGCCAATTGTACTTTCCTGGTTTAAGTTTTACTATTTAAGTTAACCTGTAAATGATATGGTACAATAAAGAGATTTATTATTATTATTATTATATTATAATGACATGGAGCTGATCTGACGCTAGAGCTTGAAGGTGGCCATAGGAACTCTTTAAAAAGACGTCGCAACATCATCGAGTTTGGACTCATTTGATTCGTCTCGAGGCATTCCAGTAAAAGCTTGTTTTTAAAAAGCTTTTTAATTTAATTTATTTTAGTTATGGTATTTATGTATATCTTAAGTATAAAATTCTCGTGTCACAATGTTAGTTACCATACTCCTCTGAAACGGCTGGACTGATTTTTTTGAAATTTGGTGTGCATATCGGGTAGGTCTGAGAATCGACCATTTTTTATACCCCATTTTTTTTCTATGGCAATACAACGTTTGCCGCATCAGCTAGTATTCATATATATTTAAGTATATGTATGTACTTATTATTATATGTATCAATTTTAGTGTATAATAAGTTTGTTTAAGGGTATTTAAAATATTTCAAAAGTAACTTCAGCCAAAATGCATCTACTTCCTATTTTCTTTGCACCACTCAAAGGTTGACTGGTAGAGAATGCCATAAGAATTAAGTCGGCCAATGCATCTAAAATGCATGATGTATAATAAATAAATAAATAAGATGGAGTGGTCCCTACCTTCAAGATTGCTGAGGCAACGAGAGCTGATATCACCTCTGACGTACACGCATACTCCGGCCATAAAAATCGTCTGAGTGTCACCACTGCGATGACCAAACCGTGGACACGGCGCTCCACACACTGGCAGAATGTCCGGTGTTTGGGGAGCCGAGGCGTGGCCTCGCGGCGGCCATCGGGATGGGGTTCTCTCACTCGGTAACAAGATTGCGGCCATGTTACGGAGCGAGAGCGCGTGGAACTCCATCATTTGTTTCTGCAAGCAAGTTATGCTTTCCAAGGAGCCGCTGGGGACCGGGAGAGGTTTAAAACTCTGTCGGCCTGCCAGGCCCGGGAAGGGGCCAGGTACCGCAGGCTACTCAGGCGCAGAGATCGCAGAACGATCTCCGTTCTCCATAAGCGCAAGCCTAGGTGTGACAGATGAGGCCATCTGTCACCCTAGCAGAAGCAGGCCCGGGTGGCGGCGCGGACGCTGTGGAGCGTGCGCGCCATGGGGGACAGTTACGAGAACATCGGGTTCCCACACAGAAGCCATCTACGAACCGTAGGTGGCCCGAGGTACGTCGGGGTTCCAGAGTTTTCCTTTCTAGGGTGCACCTGGTTCCGCGGCTTCTAGTACCCGAGACGGCGTGCGGTTTTAGTCAGTTCGAGTCCAACATCGAGTCCAGTTACCGTGGGAGAGCCACGCTTCGGCATGAATGGGCCGGCTCGACCGGAGTGATACCACGGCCTCACAGAAAACCGGTGTGAAATAGTGCTTGCGCTGTGTTTCACCGGGTGAGTGAGGATACCGGAGGCCCATACCCCAACCCCTCCCCCTATCTCCCCCCCCCCATCCTCCAAAGGCCGGTAACGCACTTGTGACGCCTCTGGTGTTACGCGTGTCCATGGGCGGCGCTAATCGCTTACCATCAGGTGATACGTCTGCTCGTTTGCCAGGCTATACCATAAAAAAAAAAAAAAAAAAAAAAAAAATGCGACCACGAGGTAGTATCCGAGGGGATTTCCGCTCAGAAAAAAAGGGTAATTTCGCAAAAAGTTGCTGACGTGACGAAGGTAGAATTCGATTAATTTCGGAAAAAATTGAACATTTTAGCGGAACGAAATGGACGTGACGCTTAATGTCTCATGCAACAATATCATGTGGTTACGCCAAATCAATTTCATCCCTCATTTATTATCAATTATCAATAGCCTTCAATAGTCCACAGCCTGACAAAGACCTCTCCTTAGAAAGGAGAATCTGGCCTAGTATACCGCACGGCGCACTGGCCACACAAGTTGGTATAGTTCGAACCAAACTTTATGGTGGCTCGGAACATCGTGCGTGTCGCTGCGCAGAATACAGATTTAGGTATCAGCGGGACGTAAAGGGGTGCGGGGGGTGTCGACACACGCCGAGTCTTTCTTGTGTGTGCGAGTTGTGTCCGTAAACTACAAGCACACACAAACACGCGTAATCTTGTTTATGTACATTCGGTTTTTTAGTTTTCAATTGTTACGTAACCTACTTGTTTTGTTATTTTTACTTACTTGTTTTATTATTGACTGTGATTTTAGGTAAATTTTTCGATGATTATATGTTTGCTGTGCCGATTAGAATGCCCGCCTTGCCTCGGACTGTATACCATAAATAGGTATATGAGAAAAAATATATTACTGAGATACCTTAGGCAAAAGCAGGCCGAAAATGTTAAGCTCTTAATCCTGCTTTTTGTAGACTTGATTTGCTACTTAGATATAAACTTATATTCTTGCTAGTTAGTAGTAGTTAGTGGATTATATATCATAATAGTAACTATAGGCACAGCTCTTTAGTGAATTTCGACCACCTAAGACCCCTGATGTATTTATGCCCGTGCGTGGTGCTTGCTTTTTCATATATTTCGGATGTACTTATGCCTCTTTTGGTTTTTTCTCTTTCTTTTCTCTCCCGCTTTGCCATGTAGGGACGTAGATTTATTAAATTACCAATTCATCGGATTCTTACATCTCGACTTAAAATTGAATATTTCCTATTCGGTACCCAATTTAGGATTACCTACCCAAGAACATTCAATATTGTTTTATTGAATTAAGCATTTTTTTATTTTTATTGTATTGCTAGTGATTTAAAATAAATTGAAATCTATACCTGCCTAATTCAACGTTTTTAGTCACTTGGAAAAGTTGATGTATCGTTGTCGGATCACACTGTTTCGATTATTATTTAATGAAATATGAACATTATATTTTTTTTTAATCGACTTCAAAAACTAAAAAGTATAAAATAACTTAATTTGTATGTGCTATCTATTCATAGGTTTGAAGTCGGTGCCAAGCCAAAGGTAGGTAACACAGGTAGGTAAGTAGGTACCACACTTCAAACCTTCAAACCTATAAAAAAAACATAATAAAGGTAACATAATATAGGTAAAGGTAACATATATTACGTTTTGAATCGAAAGGACTTCAGGTAATTTTTTGTAATAAAATCTCAAATGGAGATGTTCTCTAAGGTTACTTTAATTCAAGTGATTTGAGGTAAACTGACAATAACGTTAGGACCCGTTATATGTTATGAAATTAAATGATGTCTACATAATATGAAGGCATGCAGACAATTATTATATATAATTATTTATTATTATTTATTATTTATTATTATATGGTGGCCATGAGACCACATGGGGAGCATACCCTTTCAAATACAAAGAATTGTGACGGAGTAATCAATGTACATACATTTTAAAAAATACCGATGAAATTGAGAACCTCCTCCTTTTGGAAGTCGGTTTATGATTTAAGGTTTTTTTGTTAATTTTTTCTACTTTACTGTCTTGGAATAAACTTATACTATACGTGTATAAAATAGTGTCTACTAGACACTATGCTGGCAGCATGACAGGCTGTAATAAAAAAAACCGATCATGTTTCTGGACGTTTACAGTCACAGACATTACAGTGACATGAGATGAGATTATTTATTTATGTAATTAATTTATTGTTCAGAATAATAAAACCTTATTCTAAAACATGAGGTCCACAAAACTGTTTTAAACAGCTTGTCTGTGGACTCAGTTGAGCCTGTGCAGTATGCTTGTCGCAACACTGCACACATCACACCCCACGTGCATGTACAGTCCTACGCACAACTGAAACACGTAAGTACATATTCTTATCTATGACTGAAACAAAACACATGAGACGAGTGACCAACTCTCAAAATTTTTTCCCCTAAGCCCCAATCAAAAAGCCCTAAAATCGCCACAATTACTAGAGATTCCCCCTAAAAAAATTTACTAGTGTGAATCTTTAAGACAAAATAATGTTATTACAAAAAATAAAAATACAATGATATGATAAAATAAAAAAATGCAAGTATTAAAAAGTAAAAAATATAAAAGTTTAATTTTTGTTTTTACAAAATTACCGTTATTAATAAAAAATAATAAAAACAATAATTTTTATTTTAGACTCACACTCGTAAATACAATGGAATTTCTTTGCCTTTCAAGTCTGGATCTGTTGCCCACTTCTTTGTATATTTTTGACAATACTTTTTTTATCTTCAGCTTTAGTCATTTTAACGAATCGCTTGCTGATAAACGTATTTATTGAGGATTGAGAGGATAAATTGAACAGATAAATAACTAATAACAATAAACGTATTTGTAGTAAGCATAAACGCAGTTTAGCCACAAATTTTTACGAGTATGTTTATATTGTGTTAGACAACAATAAAACATGCTGAGATGTGCGTCACATTTTATTCAACTCTGCACTCTTAGTAACCAGCAATCGCGCTAGAAATTGCTAAGGTGGTTTGTATAAAAATTAATATGATTCGCTAGATTAGATTATCGCAGAACCTATACTATTACACCTTTATTTTGCTTAATTTGAAATAGAAAAAGTAAATACTTGAAGTTATAAAAATCCCTAAAAAAACCCCTACCAAAATAATATCCTTAATAAAACCACGTTACACATTTTTCCCCCTAAATTTAGGGGGAAAACCCATAAGTTGGTAACCCTGGAGAGTGACAGCTGTGACAGTTCAGTTGTTGTCAAACATACTAACTGCCGAATACCAAGACAATGTAATTTTTAGAAATAGCTGATTCTGCTGATTAAAGTAGGTGGTTGTCATCTCATTAAAAGAAGAAGAAGTACGTTTATCAAGACGAATCGAAATACGTTAATTTGTTTTATAATTTTTATGTTATTTTAAAAGCCCTGATGTTTTCTGTAAGTACTTTTATAAGTTTAACGAGGTTTGCAAAGCTGCGAATGGCTGGCCAAACGGATCCATTACTCAGCGAAAGATCAGGGAAGGTTCGGGAAGTAGGCAATCATGCTATATGGAGTTTATCTTCGTGCAAACCAGGTTTGTGTAAAAAAATACCCATTTTTATATGAATACTTAGTGTAAACGTTTTAAATACTAATATTTGTCTTTCTTTAGGTTTTGGTATCGATCAGTTAAGAGACGATTGTATGGATACATATTGGCAATCTGATGGCCAACTTCCACACTTAGTAAACATTCAATTTCAAAGAAAAACAATGGTTTCGCATATCTACATATATACTGATTATAAACTAGATGAAAGTTATACACCCAACAGAATATCAATCAGAGCAGGAACTCATTTTAATGATTTGCAAGAACTTGAAATCGTAGAATTAATTGAGCCTCTTGGTAAGTTGTTGGTGATTCTTTTAATTACGCATTTAATTACAATACTAGAAAACATGGAAACATAAAGGTTTCTGGACATCTACAGTGACAGTCGTTAAACATATTAACTGTCAATTCATATTCATGTCTATTAAGCTTCCAACAGCCCACTGTTGAACTTAGTATATAAAATGGGCCTGTTAATAGACACCCTTCCTATAAATTACATGTGTGTATTGTATTGTGTTCTATCAAGTTTTTCTTCGCTGTTAGTCATTTGCTCCCTTAGTCAACTCTTACAACACATTTTTGATATGAATAGGGATTGTGACAGTGCTTAAGTGAACTTAGATACTTTAAGGCCTTGTGGGTCACTTCTTCGTAAACAAGTATAAATTATTTTAAAAAAAAACTTAATGCTCAATATCTGCTTCTATCTATCTTTTTTGAATTCAGGTTATGTTTTTATTTTGTTTTTTTTTTTACTTTGATGTACCCAGTGTCTCACGACTAAGACAAATCTATTGACACCACACACATAAAAATATGACAAGCCGTTTAGGCTCAAGGGCATCCCAAAGAAATATACATACATACACTCGAAAAACTTAACCCTCCTTCGCAGTCGGGTAAAAACAAAAAGTCGCGCTTTTCAGGTTTTTACTACCCACACTTGGAATAACTTTTTAAAGTGTAATGTATGTGTTAGAGTGAAATTGTCCAAACCGTTAGATTGTAATCTATCTCGCAGAAAGATTGCAAACAGTCGAAAGATTGTGAGCTGTAACATACTGCTCACAACTTAACATTTATTTTTATTAGTTAGATTATAATCCATTAAAGTGAAACCCTCAAATTGTGATATGGTATGACGAATCGCATCTCGCGCGCTGATTGCTGAATAGCATATGTCCCGCGCCGCCATATTTGTTTATTATTGGTTTGTTGCCGAATATAAAGTATTTTTGTGATTGGAAATTGATTTCATGTTGAAAATACCTCACAACTTTAGAATTTACGTAAAATTGTTGTGGCAGTAAAATAAATTTGTGATTAATCAAAGAAGTTCTAACCTAAATTTATGGCCATTGATCGCCCCACTGTAAGACCGACCAATCAGGGACAGAAGTAGTATATCGCAGTTGACAATCTATCAACAGTTTTCAATCTTGCCAGGTAGATTATAATATTTATAATCGGTAACGTTTTTTACAATCTTATGGTGACAGATATATAAGTTTTTAGATAATTACTATATGTAGTACCAGGGCTTTTTTTGTAATTTCTTTAATGGGGGCACGCTAATTCTCGAAAAAAATGTACACCTCCCCCCCCCCTTTTCCTGTGATTTGAGTAAAATATTGTAATCAAGTTTTTTTTATTGTTTAAAAACATACTTAATATCTTTGGAAATAAACATGTACTTATAACTTTAGGTACGTAACAATGTAAAAAGTAACATTCGTTGTCAATAAAATTATTATACCCCAAGGTATAAAAATTTATAACTTGAAGACTGTTTTAAAACGTTATTTTAAAACAGTCTTCAAGTTATAACAACATTTTCATCATAATTCTGTTCGCGCTTACGGACTTCAATATTTTGGTCCGTGACAGAATGATGATTTTTAGTAGCCATGGCCCATGAATCCACATACTTTAAAGGGTCAAAGATTTTTAGTGGTGGACCATTCAACTTGATAACCAATAACAATGAAATTGTTTTCACGGAAAGAGAGGCTCTTTGTGGAGGAATGATTAAGTTCATCTCCGAAAATCCTCCCTCGCATTCACTTGTTGAAACTGCTATTGTTTGGACAGTATTTATGAGCGGAGTTAAATTTTTTGGCATCTTTTTGTCAACCAAGTAATCGCGAAATGCCCGGATTATATTTCGTTCATTTAACTGGAACTTGTTGTCTTGTTCGTCAACATACGAATCTCTTTTTCTCCAAACGTTAAGTTTTCTTCAACTTCATCTGGCCATTTTTCGGGTATGAGAACACTACATGCTTGAACGAATCTCTATCACTCGATTCTAGTAAGCGATCTTTCATAGAAGCTACCAAATGAGAGTAAAAAGTTTCTGGATCTATGGGTTGCTGTATTTTTCTGCTTGGACTAAGAGCCCGTGAACCCCCGACTTTCGTTATTTTATAAAAGCTGAAAGTTTGTCAGCGTATGCTCTATGCTCCCAACACAGGTAAAAACGATGGATCATTATGAAGTTTGGGTTACCGTGGCTTTGGCAGGTAAACGGTACCAAAGGTGTGTAAAATATCGATCTAATTTCGTCAAATAATAAAGCGCGATTTTTTGGTAGTACCTTCAGAATATTATTAAAAATCACGTTATTCATTGCCAGACACTTAACATAGTGGCAACCCCTTGCCAGACACCCTTAATGTTCATGAAATTATAATTTTACTTATGATATAGCATAAAAGCTGATTTTTAACCGACTTCCAAAAAGGAGGAGGTTCTATGTTCTACTGTATGTTTTTTTAACCGACCTTTTTTTTTTTATGTATGTTCTCCGATTACTCCGTCCATTGTGGACCGATTTTGAAAATTATTTTTGTATTCAAACGGGTATGCTCCCGAGGTAGTCCCATTGCCACCATATCAGGATCTGATGATGGGATCCCAGGGAAATCGAGGGGAAACCCTCATTCTTTTAGGCACATACCATGTTTACGTATATTTTCTGAAGTTACACGGGTATTTGCGTCTGGTAGTAATAATTTTATGATGATGAGCTGATGAAGTAAGGTACAACTCCTTAATGGTTAATATTTGGAGGATAAATCTTTAAATATCATATGTATGTATGTTACCTATAGTCGTATTCTTTAAAATTATTTAGGCAAGCTGATGATGGAAGGCACAACTCCTGAAGAGTTTGAAGAGTTTAACCTTTTATCATCAGCTCACCTAAATAACTTGAAAGTATACGACTAAAGGTCTATAGATACGTATGAAATTGAAATAATTATCCTCGCAACTCCTAACCGTTAACTCTTACTTACACTAGTAACTACTACTACTACTACTAGTCTCTCCTTACTTACACTAGTAAGTTCATACATTAATATCAATTTAAGTATTTTATTGTTATTTATGTAATTTTATAATAATTTAAAAATATTTTCGGACATCTGATACACCACGCTTAGTGTTTAAACTTCCACTCTCCTTTCTTTGGGGGCACTGCCCACTTTCTTTGAGTACACTGCCCTTTCTTTGGGGGCACTGCGTGCCCCCGCGTGCCGCCACAAAAAACACCCTGTGTAGTACTATATATTATGACAGAATAGTTTTAGAAATAAAGATAATTATGTAAATTTGTAAGTATTTTTAAGGTGTTTTTACCCGACTACGGCAAATCCAAAGGAGGGTTATGATTTTGACAGGCTATGTATGTATGTTCATATGTTCCCTCATAGCTCCCTAACTACTTGTTAGAATTGGACAAATGAGGTATCGTTAGAAGCGTCTTGATCGTCCGCTGGTTGTAGGCTATATGACGTGTCACTGAATCTAATGTGGCGCCCTCTAGCCGACATAAAGTACTATATTAAAAAATAAATTTGAGATAAATATGCCGTGTTTGGTATCACTGGAAAGGGCGTTACTTATACATTCCAAAAATACATATATTATTAGCATTTGCTCGGGACTTTGTCCATATTTATTCGATAATTGTGATATTTCTATGGTACCTAATTAAAATATACTTAGCCAAGAAATTAATATTATAGAGGAGCCAAAACATTTTAAATACAGAAAGTAAAAACTAAAACCCAACTACGACAAAAAACGACGCTGAAAAATATGAAACAAGTTTCAAAAGTGTTATGGTACATTTCGACGTAACGTGTGACTACGGCTTTTGAATCTTTATTTTCTACTTTTTCAGCGTCGTTTTTTGTCGTAGATGTGTTTAAGTTTTTACTTCTTTTTATTTAAGTATATTATTATGAAAGAAATTACGTAAAAAAATTTATCAATTTAAAGTTTCATTGAAAATATAGAACTAAAAGCTAAGAAATAATACGATAGATCCCATGTTCTAGTCATCACACCCCTCTTCCTCATCAATCTAAGGGCTCCCACATATAACTGCGATGCGAATTGCTGAGGTACGAATTCGTGCGACAAAGCGTTGGTTCAGGTGACCATACTTTTCGGGAGGACACGGCGCGGCATACGCTGGCAGAGTGTGCTGCTTGGGAGGGGCCGCGCCGTGCCCTCATCTCTGTAGTAGGCAGCGACCTCTTGCTGCCGACCGTAGTTCGTTCGTTCATTACACAGTACTTCTCATTCTATTAAGTTCATCAAGCCCTTTCATTTGATACCCAAATAGTTTGTCGTGACAAAATGTCTAAACCACCATTTAGTAGCAGCGGCCATCTTGGATTATAACTTTTTTTCATAGTGAACTGTGTTCTACTAGTCAAACCCTTTCATTTTGTAGCAGCGGCCATTTTAGATGTACAATGAAACAGAATTTATTTAATTGTATTGTCACCGGAACTAAGTGTGTACCAAATTTTAGATCAACCTGTCAACAGGAAGGGGGTAAAATTTCAATTACTAGATTTGACATAAACAGGGGCAAGCTAAATTAAACCGTTTACAAAATATAGATGTTTTAGTTTTACTATATTGTGTTCTTTTCTATTTACAGGATGGGAAATGATACCAATCAAAGACATTAATGACAGGCCTATTAGAACCTACATGATACAACTTGCCGTCTTAAGTAATCATCAAAATGGAAGAGATACACATATGCGGCAAATTAAAATACACTCTCCTTGTGAGCCAACATCATTTGATACCAATAAATTCAAGAATTTCTCCACTGTACAATTCCAACAATATGCTACAATACGTTGAGAATGTAATAATCGTGATTTAATAATAAAAATAAAACAAATATACAGCTTAATAATATTCTTTGTTTTCATATAAATCAATTAGATTCATCACTCTCCTCACTAGCTTCATCAAGCCACTGAAAGAATTTCACAAGAGATTTCTGCTTTACAATAGGACTACTGTTTTCTTGCAAATTTTCATACCACTCTAGTAACGCATCTTCGTCAACCACATCTGCATCATAAAGTAATTTGAGTATAAGGCCAGACTGCCCATCAAGCCATTCACATTTGATGCAGCTGTCCTGAAAGCGGAAAAATAATTGAGTATTAGACCTGTGAGCAACAAGTCTATTATTTTAGGCTGTTTAAATACTTACTTCAACAGCTCTCAAACAGTCCATAATAGAAGAATTAGTTTTAATGTAGTTAGCTAAAACAGGTTTAAAGTACTGCAAAATATTTTTCACAGTACCAAGGACATTCTTCGTTTCTGCTAGTACAGGTATGCTCAAAAGTGCTCTCACAACAAAAAAGTTTACTTCATGCAGTTGGATATTGTAAGCATATCTAGACGAGTTTATTTCCAATATTAAATAATCACATTTCAATTTCTCTTCATACCCTCTTGCTAAACTGTCAATAACTTCTTGCAAGAATACTGTAAATAAAAATAGGCAAAACATTAACTTCGAGAACAGTGTTCTTATAATATTCGAGACGCCGCTCATAGCGAAAACGCGCGCGGTTTTTTCCGAGCGAATTGCTACAGCGGCGCGCGGTGTGGAGAGCGGCAGGAACAAAAGTACAAACGAATGAGTGCGACGACACGAAACAGAGCGGCGTGGACAGCGGTGCAGGAGTGACGTACCCAGCGGTGTTAATGAAAACAGAAATTATTAGACGATTTTGTGGCTGTAATGGATACAGAGGCATTTATAACAGAAATTTTAAATAGACTGCCTATATGGATGTCAAAACATCCCCAACATAAATATAAAAAGGTTGTGGGAAGGAATCAAACAATGTTTTCTGGAATATAATGGTAAGTTTAATTTAAATTGATAACACAAAAACATAGAACCTAGGTACCTACCTAATGAAGCTACTAATAAATATGTTGACAAAACTACTAGTATGGTTACGTAATGTAGGTAGATAGTTGACAAGTTTTTAAAGTTTATTTTTTTCTGTCAATAGGTAGATACCTGCTCTCTAAACAGAGAAGGGATAATTTTGAACACGTTTTGACTACCTAAATACGTCTACCGTGGCCGCTGCAACTAACCGCTACTGAGGGTACGTGGCGTGCATAACGCACCGCTCACCGACGCCGCTCCGCTCTTCGCTAAGACCAAAGTCGTGACCAGGGCCTGCAGTCTCGACATAGATAGCATAACGATCGTAAACTAACGATCGATAAATGTTTACGAATATTTTCGCTTGCCGTAACGATCTTAATCACAAGGGCAAGTCTCTACTCATAAATTATCGTGCAAAATCGTAAAAGACTGCAGTCTCGACATAGATAGCGATCGTTAATGATTGTTACGTGTTACTATATTGTATGTTAGCAAAAATAAATGGTTTAAATGGTTTTTAAATGGTTAAAGTTGCGAATTCGGTAGCTAATTCACATCGATAATTTTTTAACGATTTTTGGTAGTCTCTACCGTTGCAACTATCGATTTTCATCGGTATCGTATCGAATTTGCTGTCAATTTAACGACAGTCGCAAATCGCTTATCGAGGCATTTTGGCAGCCCGCTAACTCGATAAGTATTCGAAAAGGATCGTTAACTGTGAAATATTATAAAAATAGAAATTGTATGAAGATACATATTTATCGGATTGTTATAATATCTTTTGCAAGTGTAGTGCACTAATTTATAATATTAATTGTACATAATGGCGGAGGTTTATTTGACTTAATCAATGATAACAATTGATTCAGAATGTTGCAAGGATATAAATATGTGTCCTATTAAAAAATGACAATTTAAATGTATTTTGGATTTAAAACTATAAATAAAAACTTGAGAGGTGTCAAGGGACACCCGGATGGAACGAAGTTTATATATATACATATACATATCCCTATACCTATGCCTACGCCTACGCCTACGCCTACACCTATACCTATTCCTATACCTATACCTATACCAATACCAATACCTATACCTATTCCTATACCTATACCTATACGCATACCCATACCCATACCTATACCCATACCTATACCTTATAAATATCAAGTTAAATAAATATAATTAATAGAAACATTAAAATACTTCCCTAAAATTAAGCAAGATATTGTACGTGGCACCATTTTGCTTCCAAAATTTCAAACTAACGATCGATAAATGTTAACGAATATTTTCGCTTGCCGTAACGATCTTAATTACAAGGGCAAGTCTCTACTCATGAATTACCGTGCAAAATCGTAAACAGGGACGTCGCTAAGTTAACGAAAATCCTATCTATAGCTTGACATTTTGGAAGCAAAGTTGTAAAGTGATGTTGGCTTTTTGC
Source organism: Diaphora mendica (assembly GCA_949125395.1). NCBI lineage: Eukaryota > Metazoa > Arthropoda > Insecta > Lepidoptera > Erebidae > Diaphora > Diaphora mendica. Next base: position 31,664,117 of record OX421310.1, on the reverse strand, counting down.
ATTTATTTTCAGATTTGTTGTTTTTCTAAATTTGATTGTTTGATTATTTCTAAAATAATTTGAGTATTTTATGCGCATTTTTAATAGTAGTAGCATATCAAAAAAAAAATATAGGTAAATGTTAATGTATAGGTATAAATATAGGTATAGACATAGGTATAGGTATTTGTTATCATTGATAAGTCAAATAAACCTCCGCCATTATGTACAATTAATATTATAAATTAGTGCACTACACTTGCAAAAGATATTATTACAATCTGATAAATATGAATCTTCATACAATTTCTATTTTTATAATATTTCACAGTTAACGATCCTTTTCGAATACTTATCGAGTTAGCGGGCTGCCAAAATGACAGCAAAAACGATACGATACTGATGAAAATCGATAGTTGCAACAGTAGAGACTACCAAAAATCGTTAAAAAGTTAACGATATGAATTAGCTACCGAATTCGTAACTTTAACGATCGCTATCTATGTCGAGACTGCAGGCCCAGGCCGTAAGCCTCTCCCAAGGCATACCACAAAAATAAAAAATAATTTTGTGACATGAAAGCAACTTGAAATCTATCTCGCGAGATTGCAAACAGTCGAAAGATTGTAAAATGGTATCGACGAATCGCAAGTCGCGCGCTGATTGGTTGAACAGCATATGCCGCCATATTTGTTTTTTAATTTGTCTTTGTTGCCGAATGTAAAGTATTTTTGTGACTGTAAATTGATTTCATGTTGAAAATACCTCACAGCTTTAGAATTAGTTACATAAAATTAATTTGTGATTAATCAAGAATGTTCTAACCTAGCTCTATGGAAATTGAACAGCCTACTGTAAAACCGACCAATCAGGGACATTTGACAATTTGACGCGCGAAAGCAGTATATCACAGTTGACAATCTATCGAGAGTTTGCAATCTCGCTAGGGAAATTATAATTTAACGGTTTTTACAATCTTACGGTGACCTACATTATATGTATTGCTAATTCTTCTCTTACCATCTTATATTTTATCTGAAGTTGGATAACAGTAAATTGCTCTACTGCTGTGATTTATATATTTTAACGTCAGTATCTATAACTAGGAGAGCAGCATTTGTCAAAGAATTTCTGTTTATTTTACTATTAGTAAATCGTCATCGTAATGGGTAACTTACTATTAGTATCATCAGGTACAGGTGAATCCAGTAAAGAGGTTTCATCACTGCTATCTGATGAGTAGCACGAATCACTATCCTCCCAATTCTTCTCAAACCCAATAAAATCGTCACCACCACTTCCAGAAGACTCGTTGTCCCACTCTGTACTTTCTGAGGTTGATTTCATGAGTGATTTTTCTAAAACAAATAACACTTAAATGTAAGAAAGCAACAAACAACTTATATAAGAAAATAAGTTCAGGACAAAAGATGTCTCGTCATCAAAAGCCTCGAAACATGTCAAAGTACCTACTATTTCAAAATTGTTGAAACAAATATAGACCAAACATATTATTATTTTATGCAAGTCATACATCTTAAAATTTGAGTACATATGAATATGCCACAAATATCTACTCTAGCATCCTTTACAACAGCATAACACTCTGGGAGCCTAGTGTGAGTTAATGTTACATCAACTCGCTTGCTAGCGCGTTCGGCGTTGGGATTGGTGAAGATTTTAGTGTGGACCAATCGCAACACCGAACACAGTCACCGTTACCATCGAATTGATGTGAAATAAACTAAGACTAGGTCCTCTGTAACCTTAACGGCTTAAAGTGTCGATTCGTCTTCAAACTCGTAGTGAAAGTGATACAGAGTGTAGGTATAAAAAATACAGTCACCAGTTTGTAAACGTAATATTTGTAGCGTAAATGATAAAAATGGTAATTATTAAAAACAAACCGACTGCGTGAAATATACTAAAAATATTTCACGCAGTCGGTTTTTTTATTAATTACCATTTTTTTATCATTTACGCTATTTCTATTTAGTATAAAATTCTAAAGATATGATGTGATGCTGAGGACGGAAACGTAAGATTGCTTTAACCCTTTGATAAAAATCCCCGATTGGATAAATTATTCGGAAACAGCTGAAACAGACACATGAGTCAAACTATATGTCTTTAGCTAAGCATAAAAACATTTTTTTAGAAAAATAGTTACAATACCTTGGTCTTTTTCGGTACTCTCTAGGATATTTCCTGTAAGCTCACTTCTAGCCTCAACTTTGACATTAGAAGCAATAATGGTACCACAATCAATAATACAATCTTCTTCTATTACACAATAATCATCAATAAAACTGTTATTAATCTTACAGTTGTCCTTAATCACTACATTGTTCATAATATGACTTCCTCTGATGGTTACATTGTTGCCTATGATACAATTTTTTCCAATCACAGATTTTGATATGACTGTGTTATCATTTACTTGAGTTTTTGCACCAATCAATACATCTTCCAATAAGGAACTTGATCTGAAGGTATAAATAAAAAATCATATATCTTCCAACTCAAAAACTCTGAACTTTTTTTTAGTTACAACAACATAGAAATAAATTGAAATCTATAAATTACCTTAGTTATGGACTATGATGCGACAGATAGTCACACACACATTAGACTTATCATGTTTTAATTACATTGGAATTAAAAAAATGTAAATCAGTCGTAATCTTCTTCAAAAAACTTGTTCCTTTCCCCAAGCAAATTAGGATTTATATAAAAACTTCGATAATATTCAACATTATTAAAAACTTTTTAATTAAGATTACAGTTATACAGTACATTATATAAAATTTAAAAGAAAAAATCTTACCTGCTTAGAGTGCTTGATTTTTCTCTGAAGTTGTGATTGCCCATAAAAAGGAAATTGTTTTGGCTAAAAGAGCCACTCTCAATAGTCAATGGGTAGGCCCAATTATGTAACACATCTCGACTGAAAAAATAAAAATTAGGATTAATACAAGTGAACTCTAAATTCATCGAAATGTTTTAGAACTAGCATCATTGCCCTTTTATAAATAGGCTATATAGTACATAGAAGGACTACTATATAATTATGATGTTCAATGTCATTACATTTTTGTACTATTAAAACACTATAACACTCACCTAACAGTTTGGTAAGTTTTCCAATTTGTAACAGCAGCTGCATATTGACTTCCTTTCAACAGCATATAGTATAAGGAACTAGCAAGGATTTCTTCATTGATCAAAATGCCATGAATGAAGTCATCTCTTGTTTGAAAATCAAAATTGTCAGAAAATAGCGGAGGTACTGATGGGGAACATAATGCGATGTTTGCATCAGCCAAGTTATGGTGTAATTTTACTTCAGAGTGACTCAATACCACTTCCTGAAAAACATGTTAATGGTATATGTGTATATGGACAAACTCACATTCAAGACTGTATACATATAAAAAATCAATCATTTCATTTAAATAAATCCACACACAGAAAATTGAATTGACCTCATGGATTATAATCCATGAGTGGTTCCTATAGGAAATACAGTCAGCCTAGCAAGCCCTTACATATATGTCGGAAGGCACAAGAATAAACGAGAACATGAATCATAGATACAGCCGATCTGGACTAAAGCCAAACACTAATCACTACTAAACGGATACGAATTAACTTAAATACCATCAGCAACCCCACGAGAGGGTTGGGGCAACGCTCACTCCTCCGCGGTGCCTTGTGGAATTCGCCACCAGACTTGCAATTCCCCCACAGGTAAATATCGCTTCACGCGCATCAAAGGGAGAGATTAAGGACCAATCATCCGGTACTCGCACACACAATATAAAACACACAGATACAACAAATCACAAATCAAATAATGACCAACAAAAACTACTACGACTCAGGAGTGACCCATGTCACAATCAAGAGATATGGTCGTCACGAGATCTGAAGAGAAACTATCCGGTTTACGATCGCGCCGCTTTATATAGACTTCGACCCCACCTCGCCCGACTCACGGAACCGTTCGATAGTGGCAAATGTTTGTAACACTTTTATTATTCGTTGTAACTTCGGTAGATGGCACTGTAGTATATTTCTGTTGCGTTGTATGTGGAGGCCGCCACATCACTCCCCTCCTGCCAGTGCCAGGAGTGAGTAGTTCCAGTGAGTCGGAACTGAGTGCCGCAAGTTCCAGTGAGTCGGAACTCAATGCCGCTAGTCCCAGTGAGTCGGGGCTGAAGTCCGCTGATCCCAGTGAGTCGGGATGGCAGGCGGTGCGCGGTGCTGCGGTGAGGTCCCCAGTGAGTCGGGGCGGTTGCTGCGTAGTGGCTGGCTGCTGCGTAGACGGGAGAGATATGCTCTGCTTACATGGACCGTAGCTGCAGTGTGCTGTGCCTAGACGCTGATGAGGCCGTAGGGGTCACCACTGTGGAGGAACGGGTGGCATGTCCCTCCAACACAAAGGGAGGATCCTCCGACCAGGCGAGGTGATCATGCCTGGCGGGCCAACTGCCCAACGGTTGATGTTGGGATGTTGCATATATGATTATCGGCGCGAGAACTTTCACTGCGCGATTCAGGATTGGTAGTTTCTTAGTTTCCTTCGTTACTCCGTAGTTTAGTGTAACTTCGGTAGATGGCACTGTAGTATATTTCTGTTGCGTTGTATTTGGAGGCCGCCACATTCGGATACCCTCATTCCGACATACTTATATTTTATTCATAATTTTGAAAATTATCAATCACAGACATTCAAGGGGTTGAAACCTATTGGTTAAGGTTTTTATAATGTTCTCCTAGCCGATAACGGCCACGGCGGTCTGTCTCAACGGAGACCAGCTAACTACGCAGGAGATATTATAGTGCACAAGTGTGTGCGCAAACACAGGTGCACTCTCTGTTCCCTCTCTCTCATAATCCGATGGGACGGTTAACCGACACGATCGGGGAGAGATCAGGCGCAGGACTGACAGCTTTACGTGCTCTCCGAAGCACGGGGTTCAGACCCCAACTTCCAAACTCCGAGCTGTTATTAAGTATTTCTATAATCAGAAAAACTCATTAACACATTTAGCCCGACCCGGGATTCGAACCCGAGACCTCTTGATCGGCAGTTGCATATGTCAACCGCAGGACCAACGAGGCAGTTAGTTGGTCTTGCGGTCCAAAGGTTTTTACTACTGTTACTGATAATATGCATACCTACTACTTTACATGAAGTTAAAAGAAAATTCCAATAGAAAGGTCTCACTTTAAAAGCATTTTTACTACATAAATAATTACTATAACTAAAAAACTTAAGTCTCTTACCAAGGGCAAGATAAATTTTTTCTCTGTTGACTTAGGTTTATACTTCTGATGAATCAAGACCTTGTTGGTATTTGCATCTGCTGCTAAGAATATTGGTTTGTCAGAGCTTATTAAAGGATGTTCCCAGGCCACTTTCTTGTACACCAATGTCATTGCTGCACCTTTATCTTTCTTGCATGTTTGTCTAGAAAAATACAAATTGATTATGACTCAAGAATGTTCTGTGGGTTGTAGGAAACTCAAAATGTTAAGTTAATTCCTTGAGCACCAAAACTCGTATGACTATTTATAGGCTTCCAATAAAAATGTTTTTATCAAGGTAGTAGAGCCACACCGAATTCAGCACGAACGGGGCCGGCTCAACAGCGGCGGTATAGTCCGACAGCCCGTCAGTTCATCCGTAAGTCCGCCAGTCTGTCAGTCCGTTTGTCCGTCCGTCCGTCAGCCCGTCAGTCCACCAGCCCGTATGTCCGACAGCCCATCAGTCCGTCCGTCCATCTAGTAGACTCAGCTAGTAACGTTATATAATGTTAGAGAATGTTGAATAACATTTTGTTGGATAACATTTTTTAACAAATTGTAATAAAGTTACAAAATGTTACTGATGTTATACAACATCATGTAACAAAATATAACATGTTGTAGCAAATGTTATAAAATGTTTTCGTGTTACACAATGGTTTATAACATTATATTAGGTCTTTACCTATGAAATTGCCGTTCTTCAGTACTGGTCATTTCAAATAAAAAAAAGTTTGTAATGGCTCTGTATTCTAAATTCAAATTAATTTTGTTTTAAAACCATGACATTCTATTTACAAACTCAGTCTTTTGTTTTTTGATTACCGTTTTTCATTACATTTGAACATTTTTCGTCATAATGGATACTTTAAAAATTCGAGTTATTATGGAATATGAGTTCCGTCGTGGCACCAACGCGACACAAACGGCACGTAACATCAAAAACGTTTACGGAGAGAACTGTACAAACGAACGCACAACCCGTTATTAGTTTTCCTGGTTCCGTTTTGGAAATTTTGACTTGAAAAATGAAGCTCGTGATCGTCCGGAGACTTTGGTTAACAATAATTAATTAAAGGCAATTGTGGAAGCTGACGAAACTCAATCTACAGCTGAGCTAGCAGCAGCTTTTAATGTAAGCATCAAAACAATATTGATCCATTTGCGACAAATTGGCAAGGTAAAAAAGCTAGATAGATGGGTGCCCCACGACCTTAACGATAGCCAACGAAAGGTACGCGTCGAGACCTGCCTTGCGCTGCTCAACAGGCAAAGAAATTAAGGATTTTTGAAACGAATTGTTACGTGCGACGAAAAATGGATTCTGTTCGACAATCGAAAGCGCTCAGCAAGTTGGTTAGACCCTGGTTCAGCACCAAAGCAATGCCCTAAACCAAAAATGACCCCTAAAAAGGTGATGGTCACTGTGTGGTGGTCTAGTGCGGGTGTGATTCACCACAGCTTTTTACAAAACGGCATGAGCATTAATGCAGATGTGTACTGTGAAGAACTGGAGAGAATGATGGAGAAGCTTCCACATCTGCAACCAGCTTTGCTTTGGTCAATCGGTCGTCCCCACTACTCCTTCACGACAATGCGCGACCCCATACTGCGCAACAGACAGTCTCCAAGCTGCAAGAGCTGGGGTTGGAAGCTCTCCCTCATCCGCCATACTCACCAGACCTTGCACCTATCGACTATTACTTTTTCCAAAATTTTGACAACTTTTTAGTGGGTAAAAAATTCAATTCCCGAGAGGCAGTACAAAATGCCTTTGAAGAGTTTGTTGCCTCCCGTCCAGCTGATTTTTACAAGAAGGGCATCAATAAACTGCCAATGCGTTGGCAAAGATGCGTCGATTGCATGGGTGATTACTTCGAATAACAGAAATAAAAAAGTTTGAAAAAATAAGTACTTTCACTTATTGCACACAAAACGGCAATTTCATAGGTAAAGACCTATTATAACTGCTGTGTGGGAGCACCCAAACATTTTTTAAATATATTGAATTGAGTATGGTGACCACTACTATTGGATTCTCCTCATGTTTTCCATCAGGCAAAGTAGTCAGTTTGGCAGGCTCATACATAAAAAGAAAACTCTTACAAGATTCCATTACCTATTTTTATGTCAATATTTTTTTCTCAGAAACATATACACGCATATTGAATTAAAATTAATTTACATTAGGTAAATACTTCTTTCTGCAAAGCTTTGAAGCTCTTATACAAATAAATATAAAAATGTGTTCTCTAATTTTCATATTTTGCATTAGAAAATTGATTACATATTTTATTCTCATAAGTAGAGTACTATTTTTATTAACCAATAAAAAGACCAATTGCCTACATCTTCACAGATACAGAATTGAAAATATTTCTTGAAAAAAGCCATTGATGGACTGTCAATTATAAACTGAAGGTTATGGCAGAAGTTTTGATGTCTCGAAGAATGACCAAAAGCATACTGAACAATACTTCTGAGTACTCATTATAGTGGCAAAGCAGGCAGAGTGAAGCTCCATCACAAGGCCTGGGGAGGGGAGGTTTCTGAAGCTGATAAACATATTGGCGATCAATGTATATTTTTTTGAATTAAATTTGATAATGGTGCTAGTAATTTAAACGACAACTTACTTGTGCTGTTCCAAAAGTGAAGCAAAGTTTATGTTGGTGACAGTATTGACCCCAACCAACACAAAGTATCCTCTTATAAGGCCAGCAGCATCTATTTCTCTCATGACATCACCCATAGTCTGGCAAGTATCCGACATCTTTACTTGAACATCCATTGTCAGGCTCCATATTGCTGTATCTTTCTTACATTGCCTGCACACAATTTAGTTTATATGTAAGTACAAATGATTATTAGATTGTAGACAAATCTGTTAAGATAAATGTCTTATTAAATGAGGCACACTTTGCCAATGTTGAAACTAATATTAAACGTACCGAATGTAGTCTTTAATCTTCTGCCCATCTTGACAACAAAATAAGATAGTTTCACCCACCCCACCCTGAGCTAAAGAATCCAGTACGTAGTTAATGAGAGGCACTCCAGCTACCGGCAGTAAACCCTATGAAGAAAAATATCATTATATTTGACATAAATAAGAATATTATGAAATAGAATAACAACATTTTCTCGTACTAACCATAGGTTCGTTGGTAACAATGGGATTAAAGTGGCTATTAAAGGTATCCATGATGACCACTGCTTGTACCACATTTTCTTTATCTAATTCCATTTTATAAATTCTTGAAGTTCTACAATATTTTACGAATAAATACCTGTGTTATTCTTCAACTTTCAACCGTAGAGATCTTTCAACACATAATTCATTTGACATGACTAACTTAAATAAACGTTGACATTTATTATGGTTATATTTTTTCTCACTGGCAGGACCCGTTTGGGATTTGGGAATAGAACCATAGGGCTGAGGCCGCACTACGGTTTTTTCCAGCTAGCGGTTAAACCGCCAAACCGCACAACCGCCCGAAGCGCACGCACTACGGTTAAAAACCGCGAACAATGCTGCCAACAAGATAAACTAGCTCTCCACTAGATTCAACTTCTAAAACCACCAGAAGACCACTAACAAATATACAATACAATGGTCTGGAATTTTATAATCAAAGAAGCATTTGCCTTCCGATCGTCGAACCTTCAAGAAAAGAGCGTACTCCTTTTTAAAAGGCAGGCAACGCACTTGTGATGCCTCTGATGTTGAGGGTGTCCATGGGCGGCGGTAATCGCTTACCATCAGGCGATACGTGTGCTCGTATGCCCCCTATACCATTAAAAAACACAGCGTACTCTAAATATAGTAGATAAAAGATTTAACCTCATTCTATTTCTCTGCTTGTTTTTTAATATTTTCATACTGCTAAATAGTCTCTCAACATTTTTTGTATAACCTAAAAGTAACCATCACCTGAAACATTACAAAAGTAACCTTCTGGCAACACGGGCAGAACCACCCACGGTTGTCGCGGTTTTAAAATCAGTCGCAGTAAAAAACCGCCAGTGCGGCCGCTTCCATTCGTTTCCTTTAGTTACAAAATCAGGCGTTTAAAAACCGCGGCGGTTTAGCCGTAGTGCGGCCTCGGCCTAATAGAACTCATGAACTCTGCCTATGCGGTCAGTATCACTAACCATTAGGCCACAAACTACAAAGGGCCCATCCGGCCCATATACATCATTATGTATCCAATACACGGTTTTCAACCTTTTTCAACACAGTAGCTGATATGGCCATCAAGCCAGTCTAGGCCAAAAATCGTTCAAATCATAAGCACAAAAATATTTAGAACTAGCTGTTGCCCGCGGCTCCGCCCGCGTGAATGTCGATTTTCGCGGCAAATAGTAACCTGTATAAGCTATATTACTGTAAAGTTTCATCCAAATCCGTTCAGTAGTTTTAGCGTGAAAGAGTAACAAACACACACACACACATTTTGTGTTTTGTTTCTGGTAAATTATCATAACTATTAAGTTATATGTTTGTTTATATTAAAAATTATAACGCCTAATTCAAGTATTTTAAACTTAAAATTGATCTTTTACATTTTTATTATACGATAAAAAAGTAATCATATAACGTACCTATTGTAAAGTATCTTTTAGGAACTGTTTAAGAACTACCAGATGTGGATGTTGTGTTAGTTACATTAAGATGATAATTTTAGGAACTGGTCACACACACTTTTTTGGAAATATAAATACAATGTAGATTATTTATATATTATTTATTAACTTTATGCACTAAGAATGTACATCGGCGGACTTAATGCCCAGAGCATTCTCTTCCAGTCGACCTTCGGGTGGTGGAGAAATCTTATAAGGCAGGTGTGTGAAATCTTATATACATAAGAAGTCCGTTCAAATTTACAATAATCACATCATATTCAACGTTATACATACAAACATACATATATAAGTAGATATACATATACAGATTACGTATACATAAATACAACATTTAAACACTAAATAAGAGAAAAAAAAACTTCGTTTAAAAAAACCGACTTAAAAACTAAAAAGTATCAAATAACTTGTATATGCTACCTATTCATAGGTTTGAAGTCGGTGCCAAGCCAAATGTAATAGTAGGTACCACACTCGCTATATTTCGAGACGAACGTTAACGACGTCACCGACGCTTCGGTTGTTTTGTTCTACGCGAAGAGCAGCTATCCCGCTCAAGGTCACGCCATATCAGGAGTTATGGTGGCCATGGGACCACATGAGGAGCATACCCTTTCGAATACAAAAATAATTTTCAAAATCGGTCCATAAATTAACGGAGGAGTAATCCGTGTACATACATACATTAAGAAAAAAAAATCGATGAAATTGCGAACCTCCTCCTTTTGGTAGTCGTTTAAAAAGGACGGTAAGCTATAGATTAGAAAATTCTGCCAGTTCATTGAGAAAGAGCTCATGTACTTTATTTTTGAATGTATATCGGTTAGTGGACATACTGATTTCGAGCGGGAGCGCATTCCAGAGTATTACTGCTCGAACAAAGAAGGAACAGTTCACGAAGTCGGAGTAATGAGACGGACATGAGAGAACACAGAACACATATACTCCTAGCGGAGAAGAAGTACAACTTCATACAAAAAAAATGCTAACACGATAACACACTAGCGCTGCAGTTAATGCCACTGAAAACTTTCGTGGTGCTAATCAAGCGCGGCAAATTTAAACGTATTTCACCAAATAATATATATAGGTATATGTCGCAGGTATATTGTGATATTTTAATAAAAGGGTAGATTGTCAATCGACTTCATTTAACTAGTGGTTAAATTAGGTTATTTTTATTATTTCTTTTAAAACAAAAAATAACACTCACCTAACCTTACAATGTCATTAAAACAAGGTTGTTAAATTGTAAGAAACGAAGTCGATTAAGAATCTACCGTTTTATTCTAATATCACTAGTAAAATTGTAATGTTATAGCTTTGACAATATACCTGCCACATTTTGTATGCATATTGACAAAATAAACAACTTGGAACCCTAATAAATAAAACGACATTTTAGACATGATATAATATTTTTCTTTTTTAATTATTTTTAAATATTTATTTACATAAACGGCCCATGCATTGACGGGAGAGGAAATCTGTGGAAAGTAAATGAGGGTTCTTCTTTCGAGGTAATGCCGCATTTTGCGCATTTAATGGTATTTCATCCCACCATAGTCACAAATTACAAGCACTTAAAGCGTCAATATCGCACTCAAAATGAATCTTTATACCGAATTAAACATCAGTTCGCACACACATCCAAAAACACAAAAAGCGTCAATTTCGCACTGTCGTCTCTATCTCATAAAATATTACTGGCAGCTTATAGCACACACAGCACTAAACTTTAACAAACGAAAAAGAATAGGATATGCAGAAACTCCAGATTAAATAAACTTGAAAAATAAATAGCTGAACTTTTATGAGCTGTCAAAACTGGTCAAAACAGACAAGTCGCCATCTTTAACAACATGAAACGTCATTTTACCAAAAAACATTCGATCTCTTTTTGTTGTATGGCGCTGTCTCAAGTTTCTAATAAGTCCGCCGTTGGCATTGGCTAATAGAGAGCTGACCACCCCTGTGAGAGAAGCAGATTATTGACTGAGCTAGGATTTCTATCGTGATTAGAGCACAGGTATCGGAAATACGGAGCAAGGTAGGTAGGTAAGGATGGCGAGTTGAGAAATGAAAATAGGAAGGTAAGTGCTCGCTGATTGCACTGTAGGCGAATAGGTAACCATTTTAACTGGGAACGCAAAGCAGACACATGGTCATACTTTCGAATATTGAAAATAAATCGAATGCAGTAATTAAGAAGACGGTCAAGCTTGTTAAGGAGGTCTGCATTCAGGTCGAAGTAACACACATCACCATAGTACATTCAGTGTTCCGCAAACTTTTTAGGTTCAAGGTACATCTAGGAAGATTAAAAATTTTGGAGGTACACCATAATTTAAAAATATTTTTAAGTAATAAAAAACAATGTTTCTTATTAGTGACAAAACTATATTTTTATTTTACACTTTAATTGAGCATAGGCGGTCTCATCTCTCGTCGATCGTCTTGAGGCGTTCCCTTTTTTGTTTTTTACTGTGGTAAGAGTTAAAAATCCTAATCCACATAACTTAAAAAATTTCTTATCTAGTTTTATGGTTAGGCATATTTAGACAAAATAAAAAGATCTCAGAAATTACAGAATAAAAAATAAAAAGTCCTCAGAAATCAGAACAGACTTGTCTATAAGTAAATTCTGAAAGCTGCAGCACTTTGAATAGGAAGGGAAGAATAGAAATAGGGCGAAAATTTTCAGGAAAGGAAGAATAAGAATAGGGCGAAAATGTTCAGGAAGGAAAGAATAGAAATAAAGCGAAAATATTCAGGAAAGGGTAGAATAGAATTAGGGCGAAAATGTTCAGGAAGGGAAGAATAGGAATACGGTGAAAATGTTCAGGAAGAGAAGAATAGAAATGGAGCGAAAATATTCAGGAAGGGTGGAATAAAAATAAACTTCGTACCGCCATATTTACATATCTGTCTCAGCTGGTCTCAGCTTCCTACAGGCAGTGTACAGTCGCGGACAAAGAAAAAGACTTTTCCCGTTATTAAAAAAAAATTAAATTAAAAAAAATTTAAAAAAAATCTATGTCCTACCTCGTAGTATGAACTCAAATCGTGCCAAGTTTCATTTTAATCCATTCAGTAGTTTCAGCGTGATGCGCGGCCAAGATACAGATAGACGTCGCGGGCAAAAAAAAATACTTTGCCCGCTATCTTTTAATTTTTCTTATACACAAACCTTGTCCTAACAATAAGGTCCTACACATAAAAAAAGAATCATTTAATTTGGTGCAGCCGATCGGAAGTTATGCGCGTACTAACATTTCGGCGATACATTTTATATAAATAGACATTATGTTGATACTGAATTTTAAAAATATTATTTAATATCTTTACCATTTTTATTTGCATTCTAAGCAGTGACAACCAACAAAATATGTCAATACAATGACAATTTCTGAATGAACCAACAATAACAACCATCAAAATAATAATATTAAAATACGCGATAATAATATATAAATAATATGTGGTGTCTATTTAAAACCCTTAATTTCATTCGTGTAATAATATATGATGCCTATTTAAAACCCTTAATTTAATAAGTGCTTCAATTTGACAGTCAAAAGTTTGACAGGAAAGTTGGTAGAACAGTTTTTATGGGCAAAAGGAAATTGTTGTATTTCGTAATGATAAATTCTTTATATATTTTTTTTCCAATAGATAGAGAGATTGTGATAAATTAAATAATTAATGCTACAATCTTCAGAGTATCTCCTTTCTAACAAAAAAAGAATTATTGCAATCGGACTACTCGTTAATGAATTACAATTAATTACACATTTTGACTTTCATCCCCCCTCACAGGGAAACCGTCCGGAATTTCGGAATAAAAAGTATCCTATGTCCTACCTCGGAGTATGAACTCAAATCATGCCAAGTTTCATTTGAATCCATTCAGTAGTTTCGGCGTGATGTGCGGCCAAGATACAGACAGACAGACAGACAGACAAAAATGAAAAAAAAAAATAGTTTTGGTTTCAGTATCGATAACAGAGTGCCCTCCAAAAAAAATTTTCAAAATATCTTCAATGTACAGAATTTGACCTGTTACATTTTTATTATAAGTATATAAGTATAAGTATAGATGTTTTTACTTTTTTTTTTTTTTGACGGAAGAATGTTTTTTACCTATGTAAATCAATGTTGATGTTCTAGTTACCTTGGTTTTATTGATCGGGTTACCAATATGGTTAGAGTGCCGATTACAGTTGATTGTTAAGAGTTACATTTTTGGGAAAGAAAAAATGGACTACGATCTTTCACGACTAGATTATGCGATATGTGGAATCACATATCCAGATACATTAAAAATATTGCCCCCGTCCGGGCAGAAAAGTGATCAAAAGGTAAGCTACCCTCATAAACTTACGCAATATTATTTTATCCTTTGATTAGATTTTATCATTACAAGTAAAGGCCCGTATTCACTTTGATTAGTGCGAGTGCAGGTGTGAAGTGCGAGTAGGGTCCATTATTGTGTAGTGACTCTGTTTAGTGAATTCTTTGTAAGCCGTCGACGACCATCGATCATCAAATATGTGTGAGTGAGGGGTAAGGAAGGGCGCGCGGGACGTGGCTACTCGCAAAAAAATAGAAAACCCTTCTAATCAGATTACTACGCAGCCAACCTAGCACTCGCACTAATCAATCGCTGTCCACACGTATTTTCTACTAATCATTGATCACCTACACTAAGGACCTGCACTCGCACTAATCAACGTGAATACCGGCCTTAAGTGAATTGAAAAAAAAATGTGATTATCTCATGAACTGACGCTACATGTTTTTCTGTAGGCCAGCATATTCATAACTGGCTATGGACTGTAATTACTATACGACTTTTAGATCAGTAAACAGCAAAATATCTATTTCGCTTAGTTGAAATATCTTATTGGTATTCTTTCATCATCAGTCTATCGCAGTGTACCTACTGCTGGATATAGGCCTCTCCAATTGCATGCTACTGGGATGGATCTTCGGCTTCATTCATCCAGCTGCTATCAGATGCATCGAATTGAAATTTGACTTGTCAACATTTTCTAGTTTGCAGTTGGTGATAAAAATGGAGTTTTACAATGCTTATGTATTAAAGAAGAAGAACCGGTAGTGCAGTTCAAAACATTGCCGGGAAAACCAATTACCGCTGTACAACTTGCATCTGGAGTTGGTAAATGCTCAAGAGCTCTGAGTTGTATTTATTGAGATAGACTTTTAAATAATTATGTTGAAATAGTTTCTTCAATACTTGCAGGAACACAAGTTGACAAAATTTTCACGGCTTCCGGCAATGAAGTTAAAGGCTATACAAGGAAAGGAAAAGTGTTTTTGAGCATTGAAACAGCGCTATCTGAGACTATTACATCCATGTAATTATTTATGATTAAATTCCTAGCTAAATTATCTAGCAAAAACTATGGTTGAAATTTACGACTATAGACAGACCATGGTCCATAGAAAACAAGGTCTCGCAATCAGAACCAGCGAATAGGAACATAACACGAAAGAAACCAACCAGAACCAGCGACAGCGATGATGACGTCATGTCGTTCTTCGGAATGCCAAACCTAGCGTAGTATATTGTTATACCAGGAACCTTCGATCAAATATATTATGATGCACAGTTCCATACAAAAGTAAACAAAATACTGTCCACGCTTCTATACGTACTTAGGTATATGTATACCTCTGGGGCTCGTACTCGACGGCCGATGGGACTTCGGATACCACTTCCGAAGGGGACCAGCCCCAAGCTGGTTGGCGCAGCGCGTGCATTATCACGGTTGCTGCCAAATATGGGGGGGCCCGATGACTCCTGCAGGAGACTATACGCAGGGGTTGTGCGGTCCATGGCCCTGTATGGGGCCCCAGTATGGGCGGAGGTCCTGAAGGCCAGCAATATTGCGTTATTGCGACGATCGCAACGGGTGCTGGCCATCAGGATCATAAGGGGGTACCGCACGATCTCCTTCGAGGCGGCAAGTCTCCTGGCCGGAACCCCACCATGGGACCTGGAGGCGAGAGCCCTTGCGGCTCTTTATCAGTGGCGCAAGGAGGCGCAGGAGTTGGGTAGGAGTCCTGAGATTCGAGAAATCGAAGACCAGAAATCCCAACTCCGCCAGGTCCTCGTGGAGGAATGGAAGGAACGACTTGGGCAACCAAGCGCTGGGCACGCCGTCATTGCGGCGGTAAGACCCGTTATGGAGGATTGGCTCGAGAGGCATCACGGGAGCCTCTCATACCGGCTGACGCAGGTGCTCACTGGAAAAGGATGCTTCGGAGAGCACCTGTGTCTTATCCGCAAGGAGCCAACGCCTGAGTGCCACCATTGCGATGGCCAGACTGTGGACACGGCATTCCACACGCTGGCAGAATGTCCGGCGTGGGGCAAGCCGAGGCGTGATCTCGTGGCGGCCATCGGAGTGGGGCTCCTCTCGCTCGGTAACATGATTGCGGCCATGTTACGGAGCGAGAGCGCGTGGAACTCTGCCGTCTCTTTCTGCGAGCAAGTTATGCTTGCGAAGGAGATGGCGGAGCGGGACCGGGAGAGGTTTAGAACTCTCCCTGTCCGCCAGGCCCGGGAACGGGCCAGGTACCGCAGACGACTCGGGCGTCGGAGATCGCTAAACGATCTCCGTCCTCCATAAGCGCAAGCCTGAGGGTGACAGGTGAGGCCACCAGCCACCCTAGCAGAAGCAGGCCGGGGCGGCGGCGCGAGCTCTATAACGTGCTCGCGCCTTATTCCGAATAAAAGTGTTAGGGTTCCTACACAGGAGGGGGCCACCTACACATAGTGGGTGGTCCGAGGTACGTCGGGGTTCCAGGGATTTTCCTTTCGAGGGTGCACCTGGTTCCCCGGCTTCTAGTACCCAAGATGGTGTGCGGTTTTTAGTCGGTTCGAGTCCGACATAACCACCAGCCGGTGGTATCCGAGGGGATTTCCGCACAAAAAAAA
The DNA here is from genome assembly GCA_949125395.1 of Diaphora mendica. Classification (NCBI taxonomy): domain Eukaryota; kingdom Metazoa; phylum Arthropoda; class Insecta; order Lepidoptera; family Erebidae; genus Diaphora; species Diaphora mendica. Next base: position 31,647,208 of record OX421310.1, on the reverse strand, counting down.
AAAAAAAAAAAGGTATATGTATACCACTTAAGATATAGCGAAAAAAGTCCTGAACTGGTATACAGATTAATCTAATTTTAACTTTAAGCAATTGACGTACGGACGGAAATAATTCCATATTAAATTCACTACATATTACCTTTTAGTTTGATGACACGATAGGACAATACAATTTTATGACTCTCACAAAAATCTGAAATAAAACAACACATGCCCAAAAACAAATATATTGAAAAATTAAACTTAACGCATTACATTGGCACAAGGAAAAAAATGGAGTTCCCTAGGGTACTTTTCGATTTTAAAAAATACGGTAGTTGGATGGACCAACACATTCATAATTAATTCTTCACACAATTTTATTTCTTCTTTTGATTCTGATAGCTAAAAGATTGAATAGAATTTTATTATAAATTATGATATGAATTAATTTAATATTGAATATTCCACCCAGATATTAGACCTTCTATACCTACGTGCCTGTAGGTACTTATTACATATATCACCCCTAAGAGGGTAAAACGGGGGTTGGCAGTTTGTATGAAAGTCATATGTTTTTGAAGTAAGAGACTTGAAATTTAAAATGTATGCTCTATAGGTGGTGTAGAGCTGTACTAATAATGTATCTTTAGAAATCAACCCCCTTTTGAGGTTAGAACGGGGGATGGTACTTAGTTTGTATGAAAGTCCAATGTTATTGAAGTTAAAATAATTATGGCAGAAGGATTTCAAATAGTATTTAAGTAGTAGAATTATCATATAGGTTTGTTTACTAGCTGAGCCCCTTGGTGTTACCCAAGGTACAACAACCGGGGGCAACGCCGCGGTGCAAAGCTAGTAGGTATATATAATATATTATTACGTGTTAGGGTTCCATTTATTTGAGAAAGAAGCCTTTTGACGTGTTAAAGAGACTTTATTAAAACCACAATTAAAATCACAATACTAGGTACCTACTCTGAATTACAATCCTTAAAGGTCGCCGAGGTCGCTAGGTTGATCGCTGATATCCTTTGATGTTTATCTCACTATAGCTCAAACTGAACTGAACTGCCTGTGGCCCGCGAGACGCTCTATTTATACTCATATTATTATTAACCTTCCATTTCTAGAAACGACGATAATACACGTCGTAGTCGTCTAGTAAAAACGCTAATAAAAATAATCGAAGTTAATAATAATTAGGCAACAACCAATCGATATCCGACACTATGCATATAGAAATAAGGTCCATTATTCCTTGCCTCAGGAGATCGATAAGAAGTGTGTGTGTATTTGTGTGAGCAGATAAGGCTTGAAGATTATTATTATTCGTAACACTACCCCCTTCTTAGAGATGTTCGTCCCGAACATTGCTATTGCTGCCACGATATTTTGCCAGGCGGTCATATGTACTACTTTGAACGCTCCTCTCGAATGCCGCTGAATCCTGTAGGTAACGTCGTTCATCCGTGTAATCACCTTATACTCCTCACTACCTCCCACTTGGCTTGTAATTTAGGGGACTTTCCTTTCCTACGGGTTGGGTTATGTAGCCAAACCAGTGCACCTTCTTCAAAACCGTTTGAATTTGAACGCCAATCGTATCTGGTCTTCATGTTCTTACTCGCTACGTCAACTTCAATTCGTTCCCATGGTGCGCCGACGTTGGACTGTTTCTGTGCACCTTTTACAGCAGTACAAGTAGTACATTTACGGCACCAGTCCTGTACATCTTGCCGACAATGGAGCCAGTAGAATCTCTCGCGTACTTTCAACAATGTCCTCTTGACTCCAAGACGGCCTCTTGACACTCCATCGTGAACTTCACGGAGAACGTCCGCTATTTTCACTCTTGGCACAACTATCTGCAGGTGGAACTCTCTGCCGTTGGTCTTCTCCCATTTTCAGTACCTACAGTATGCCGTTCTGTAGAACCAAGCTATCCCATTGTGCCCAATAAAATTTAGGCAACAAATTAGGCAACAACCAATCGATATCCGATACTTTGCATATAGAGATAAGGTCCATTATTCCTTGCCTCAGGAGATCGATAAGAAGTGTGTGTGTATTTGTGTGCGCAGATAAGGCTTGAAGATTATTATTATTCGTAACAATATATAGGTACGGTCGAATTGAGAACCTCCTCCTTTTTTGAAGTCGGTTAAAAACATTACACACAAAGTGTTGTCACTTATTCTAGCTTCAATAGTAGAAACTCTGCTTAGTTTAAAACTAGATGGCGTTGTGTGTAAAATCTCCAAAAGTATACTCGTATTACTAGAAATCATGTTTGTATTTATATGGGCATCTACTATGTAGATATTTAAAGATAGAAATTTTATTATTCTCAGGTGCATACTAGGAAGTGACCTGATACTATGTAGCGGACGAAACGTGACTTACTACAGGGATTTGCGTGAATATCACACCTATATTTGCGAGGACAGAGTACTCGACATTGCAGCATTTGCGGTACCTAATGTTAGAATTAATTTCCTTTATAAACATAGCAAGTAATTATTTTAAATTTTGATGTATTATTTTCTGTTATATGCGCAGAGTCACCGAATTAGACTGTTAGTGCTTATTGCTAATAAGGGTGCGATAATCTTAGAAAATGGAAAACTCATCTCTCGTACAACTATATCCTCGGGTCCGTCTCGTCTGATTGTTCCGTTATCTACCCATGTAACAGACATCCATGCCTTCTACGGCGCCAGTGATGGATCTATAGGGCTTATTGGTTACGAAGAGTAAGTATGTTTATTCAAAGAAAAATAATATAACACTAGGTAAGCTCTTTTACTGATCCCGAGCGAAGAACGGGACCGCGGGCCGCCGGAGGATGAGGACTTCTTGATAAGGCATGGCGTCGATTCCTGAAGGACCTAGGAGAAATAACATGGTCCGGGTCCTCCTAGAGTAGGGCGCCAGAAGCCTTTCGTCGGGGTGTTTTTAGTGGAAACACCACATACTCCAGGCTCCTGTATCGCCGAGGAGCCGGAAATCTGAAGGGATTTTTCACCACGTCAACGAAAAAAGATAAGCTCTTACTTATTAAGATACCTACTGTGAGTGACTTAATATGTCTCATATTGCTAATATTTATTCTAGGTAGCTAAGCTGAATAGGTACTTTTGATAAGAGTGAGGGTAGTAGTTTTATAGTTTACTAACTTGACCATTTTACTTTGACAGGTTAAGACTTTCAAGTAAGTGTTTGGTGGATGGCGGAGGTTTAGGGTCGGTGGTATGTCTCGGATGGTATTTCAATAACGGGAGTGTACATCTTGCTGTCGGTCGCCATGATGGCTCCATTCAGTTGTATCTCATCGACATGGATAATCTCAGCGAAAAACCACGGCTTAAGTATACTTACGTAGGTATATTTTTTTGTAATGTATAGGTAGTTATTATTTAAAATTAATCACTGAACCCACAAATGGGTAATTTACAGTTTTCCGGTGAACCAGTAACTTCCGTAGTTGGTGGATGCATAGGCACAGAAGAACCAGAGCTACTAGTAGCAACATTTTCAGGCAGAATATTTGCATTAAGACCGAGTCATTTAGTTTCTGGTGTGAAAATGTCAAATGATATGTTAGCTGCAAGACGGGCAAAGCTGGAGTAAGTAACCAGGAAAATTATATAGTTCTTTACATTTTTACGAACATATTGCTATATGTGCTATGTATTGCACTATATCAAATATAACCTACTAATAAATAATTATCTATTTGCGTTAGAACTGAAGTTTCGCGTTTAGAAAAACAGACTGCAAATGAACGTGAAAGATATCAACGAAGTACACATTCATTACACTCAGGTTTATCCACACCACCGTTAATAGATGTTCAACATGAGGTAAGCTGCAAAAGAAATTATAGATTTTGATACATACTTACATATGTAAATACACATAGTTGCATAAAGTGGCCTTCCGTGGTCCGAGATATTACGAATACCTAAATAATCTAGTTGCGTTGTAACTATAGCACGTGATTCTTTTTTCTTTTCTATCTAGTACGGGCTAGTCCGCATTTATCCGTCACGGAGCTTGGATTGCCGGAGACCACATCCGTTTTGTTAATTATTTCCAGTTGATACTTACATTTATAACGTATAAATTTTACAGCTGTTAGGAGCAACAGGTGACGGCTGGCAAGAACTACGAATTACTTCAGCGGTGCCTTTAGACATGCTTTTTATTTATTGCAACATGAGATTAGAACTGGAAACAGACACTGCTGCAGTTTTAAGTATTTGTTCATCAAAGGTAAAATTAAATATAATTCTAATATATGTTCAATAGAAATATACTTCTAATTGCTACATTTATTATTATTAAGGAAACAGCAGCGGACCTACTAGCATCGGTAAGGTGCCAAGCCGGAACTCGAAGAGTTTGGGTGAAAATACGTTACGTAAAAGATGGTTCTGTCGATACGAGACTGGGGGGAATACGTGTACTGATTTATGTTTTACCTGCTGGAGCTCCCAGAGTTGCACGTCTTATTACTCTGAAGCTACCAGCACTGCCCTACTATTCCCAACACGAACAACAAGAATCGAACATAGAATCACAAGAGAGGTACTTAAGCTTAAGTAACGTGGCTGGTTGTTGTACCTACTATATTCGTAAATGATCATTAATTTGGCAGAGTTTGGTGCCAACTTCACATATCAGGAAGCTTCTCTGTAGCTGAGATAACGTCGTGGCTGACCGAGGCTTTACCAGGGGAACTGCCTCGACCTGCTGCAAACGTGTCTTTCGTTCGATCCCACGCTCTTCTAAAAACGATTCTCATTTGCCAATATCAGTGAGTACTGTTTTATATATGTTGTGAAGACTAATAGTCTTTTGGCGGAACATATTTGGTAGTTGAAGGCTCGATCAGGGTAGCAGGACGGCCTCACAGAAAATCATAAGCAGTTTTCTTGTTATTTTTCACCGATTGAGTGATTATAGGTATTATCTCTGGCTTAGCAGTAAAGATTACTACTACTACTATTACTACCAAGAGGTCAGAAAAAAATATCTTTTCAAAATGTTAAGAAGTAGAAGTTAAGATTGACCCAAAAACACAATTCAGCTGTTGACAAAATCTTGAAGAGTTACTATTACTGTTTACTCACTTGCATACAACAAGCACAGTTTATGTTATTAATTCACGATTCTCAATATGACTATTGCACACATTCCAGAAAATTAGGTAATAAATAAACATTTAACATTATTACGGTGTCTGTTGCTAAAAATTTCAGAAGAGGATCAGCAGTATTTAAATCTGACAACGTGTCTACCATTGCTACACTTCGAAATATAGTATCAAACTGTTCAGTAGAGAAAAGTATTCGAGTGGAGTTGTCTTGTGGTAAGTACATAATAAAACAAATTGACGTTACATACTGTTAGTTTTTACGTTGTAGTATTGATAGCTCTTTCTGAAAATGTTTTACAGATATTCCGAAAAATTGTTGTATGACATCTTTTAAGAATTTAGAGGACACATTTAAATTGGAGTATCAGAAACACAAAGACATCATTTTGAAAAATGCAATTAGGTAGGTATGTACAATAGTTTATAAACTATAGGTCACATAAGAAAAATTTGGAAGTTGTGTTATTTTAGAGGTTACCTGCTTATTAGCTATTATGTTTTCATACAGCTTGACTTCCAGCCACGTAAATTGATTAAATTATTATTTACAACCCTCTAAACTTTTAGCAAGCTGGACTTGGACAGTTCTATGAGTGAGGAAGGACCAATATTGTGTCAAGATTATGCTTGGGTTTGGGATTCTAAAGGAACTATAAACGAAACACAATTTGGCGAGCTTGTAGGTAAGATACTGTAATTATTTTTTCTAAAGAAAAAAGAATTATCGTGTTGAACATAATTATATAGGTATGTTCGTTTTTGTTAAGACAAGGCTTGTATAGAAGAAAATCAAAAGTTAACGGGAAATTTTTTTTTGTTCACGGCTGCACCGTGCACCGTGGGAAGCTGAGGCGGGCTGAAGTTTTTCAGAAATTTAGAAAATATTAGGTACGAAAGAAAAATATGTCGGTACGAAGTTTGTCGGGATAGCTAGTTTTAATTTATTTCAAAGTTTTCAGTTTTTTTATCTGTTCTCTAACACCATGAAATAGTAGCCGCCATTTTATAACGTCAAACGGCTTCGTAAACTAAAGTGTCAACTGATCAGCGTATTTTTTTATATTTTTTTTTAATAATAAAAACCTTTATTTGAAAAACACAGCACACAACCAAAATACAAATGTTTTAACACAGTTAAAAAAAATATAAAAAATAAGATTGTAACAAATAGTACTTTTATTTTTTGAGGCTTGTAACATTTCAAATGTCAATCACATTGAATCAAATCCAAATTACCCCTTCGACTGTGAAGAGCCCATATTGGGCACCGTCAAAACATGGCCTCATCGGAGAAGCGCCCATATTGGACATCGTGATTATGTCCTATTTTTAACTAATTTTATCTATTTTTTAATGTATTTCTTCATTAAAACACTTATTTTAAATGCCCAGAGTGAAAAACATATTAATCAAAAAAAAATTCAGTACATTTTCGAAACTACTTCTAGCAACACTAAAAATTCGCCAAAATGCTTATCTGTGAAACGACAGTTTCGGGCGTGCGGTTGTCAAGATTTTAAACATTAATTTGAATTTGTTAAATTAGTTTTATCCTTGTCACTCTTTCTTAAATTGTACAAAGTAAAACAGAGATGCAATATAATGCCACTTTAAAACCAAACATCGACTATTTTAGCTCTGTGACCTTGTCAATGGCGGTGACTGCCGGCTGTGCGCGTGAATGTTTATTTAAAGTGTTCAGTAATATTAAACTTGAGTGCTTTGTTATATTTGCAACTTTATATCACAAGTACACTACCTAAGCTTTTAAATAAATACAACAGAAAGCCACTTCAACCACGGTGAATCACAGTGAAACGGAGATAAGAAGTGTAAACAAACCCATTTTTTTGTCATGTTTTGAAGTGGCTATTGATGTTTGATTGTTTTGTGTGATAAAATTGTGTGAATAAGTGTATTTCTTGCTGTTTTTATTGGTGAGTATTGTATATAGTTTTAAATAATATACATATTAGTTGTAGTAAAGGTTTTATTTAGAAATTATTCCACTTTTAAGTACAGTACATCGAGGAAAAAATCACTTTTCTTACTTTTAGCTTTGATTTACTAATTTAAAGCTATTTTAAATCATAATCAATTATACATCATCGGATAGCTTATTTAATGGACATTCTAATGGTACATAAATCATTTATAGCCTCAATACATTTTTTTTTGGAAAACATCATTTTAATGAGAGTCGGAAAGTTGCCGGGGGTACTTCCAAAAAGTTGATCGCACATGCGCCACAGTTGACAACAGGGCTCGTCGCTGACGAGCGGTTACGTGGCATTGATGACGTGTAATAATGTGCAATAACGCAAGCAATAATTTTTGGATTTTCTATGACAAGTTAAGACGACGAACAAGAATTCATCCACATAACTTGTAAGTAACAAATCAAGCCTCCTAAACTGGCTAATCAGTCATGACAAGAGGTTGTACGCCGTGTCTCACAAAAAGGCGGACTCTCAGCGCACACTGCGATGGGCAGAGCCCATCCCAGTACTGATTTTCATTGCCCGCCTTAGCCGTCGATTTGACGGTATTTGATATTTGTTTTTGTTTACAAAGCCAACTGACGTCAATACCACAGAGCAATATGGCGTCCACTGAGTCCTGCGTTTTTGACAAATTAACTAAAAGAAATTTGAAAATATTAAATTTAAATGCATTTTTAGGCACTTAGCGATTGAATTAAATTTTTGTGTTTTTTTAGGTGGTCTAATAGCATTATTAGAATCTAATTAAGACACTTTTACGTGGCTGGAAGTCAAAAATGGGTGTAATAATATATTAATAATGTTTTTACAGATATAATACTCCAATGGTATTCGGATTGGCTAGGTTTATCTCTGCACAGTGAAGCATACAATAATGAAGTTACAAAACTGAAGAGCGCATTAAATGAGTGCAGAATAGATGACATCTTACTTTTCTTTTCAGATAAATCCTGCTATCAAAAAGAATAGCTACTACCAACTGAATAATAAAGCTAATGTAGTATTAGACCGTATATTTTATTGTCACTAATTGATTATGCCTTAAATGTAGCCAAAGATCACATACCTAAACGTTCAGGTGGCCTCGTCGCTGCTTTTCGATGACGGCATTCGTCATCGAAGGATTCGCTTCTTTTCTCATGCAAAAGGGGTTAAAGCGGGCCACTTAAGTGACTACCGCTGTCCATTAATGCCTGCAATTTAGGAGTCACGCGCGCGTTACCGGTCTTTGAGGAAGGAGTACCTATTCTCTTTTCTTAAAGGTCGTATCGGTTCACAAATATTGTAGAAGATAATATGTTCCACAGATTGGTTGAGAGGCAAAAAGTGGCCTCTATTTGTATTTCTAAAATATGGTAAAAGGTTGATGTTTCCATTGATAAATCATAAGCGCAACATTATTTGCATTAAGTATTGATAAAATACTTAGTTTTCAAATTATTTTGATTGAAGCTCGTAGTCCAAAGTAAACATTGGACCACAAAGCTTTTAACCACTAGTCACCTAAGCAAGTAATAACAAACGCACCACAGTTTATTTAGTACTACCAAGACATTCACGGCAACCTTATGGCCTTACATTGACTCTACGCGAAATATTCTGGCAAAAATCTAGTTAAGGGCCGCTATTGTGGTTCGGCAATATATGTGCGGCAGCCGAATGGTTTCCGATTCGCGAACGTTCATCTCTACATTTTATTCTATTTACCGCCTGGCTATGCCACTTAATTCCGCCCCGTCTAATAGCTTTGAGCGTTTGCTCATAACTCCGACAGGTCTGCCCACCTAACTAGTTTGAGGACTTAGAAATACAAAAATCCACTTCTAGGTATATAAAATACACTATCTAATAAGAATTGTACACCGGCCGCGCCAATATTTCTCGGGAAAACATCATTGAGAGTCGAAACAAACTTGTGTTCGAAGTTGAGACCTTTTTGGAAAAGGTCTCAGATTGGGGTAGACTTAATTTAGTCCCATTTAACCCCACAAAAACACAAATTTGCGCGTTCACCGCTAAAAACTGTAGTATGTCCTCGTTTTGAAGACACTCCCTTATCTGCCTCAGCCAATGTTGGAATACTTGACGTCGACATATCGAGCGAAGTCCAGTTTCGTGGCCATTTGGAGGGTAAGGCCATATTGGCCTCGAAGAAGCTTGGTGTGTTCAACAGATCGAGAGAGTATTTCACTCCGGCCCACCATACTGTCACCATCTTTGGGCGAGGGCACCCCAATAACAGCTTCTCCCTCTGGACCGCCTTCAACGGAGAGCGACTCGAATCGTCAATTCGGCTAGACTCTTTGGCGCTGCGTAGAGATGTGGCTTCGCTGTGCATCTTCTACCGCATTTACCATGGGGGTGCTCCGAGAAATTATTCGGACCGATTCCTGCCGCCTATTTCCGCCATCGTCCTACGCGACAGAAGTTACATCCCCATCATCTAGGATGGTTGGCAGTCCACACAGTGCGCTTTTCCCGGAGCTTTCTGCCTCGCACAACAAAACTGTAGGTCTAACTGTCGCCCGCGGTATTCCCGGACCAATACGACCTTCAAACCTTCAAGAAAAGAGCGTACTGCTTCTTAAAAGACCGGCAACACACTTGTGGCGCCTCTGGTGTTGCGGGTGTCAATGGGCGGCGGTAATCGCTTACCATCAGGCGATACGTCTGCTCGTTTGTCCCCTATTCCATAAAAAAAAAGAATTTGTCTCATAAACTGGAAGTTCGAGATTCCAAATGACAAAAAATAATTTGTACATATTTTTATTATTTTTTATTACGAGGTAAAATGTATAGATAGATTTTGAAGATTGTTGCACATTTGTTAATTATCAAAATAACTTTTAAATCTCAATTATTGATACTCTAAAATCTGTGTCTTACCTTTAGTTTTAATTTCAGCTCTAACTGTTGGCCAGTTTTGAACGACTGTTACACTGTGTTTATCCCACTTTGTTCAACAAATACTAAATTAAATAAATAATTTTTCCTTGAAACTTTTGCAAGCAGTCACTAGTCATTTAGTTTTCAAAGAGTAAGGATATAATTTTGCTAGCTCCAAGTCGTAGTGATAGAGAGCATGTGCATTTTCACATAACGGTGTCAGTTTTGTAATATGCATAGCCATTTCATTTATCGATTGCATTTGTTCAGTTAAGAAGACTGACAAAAAATCAGTACATTGATGATCATTCAGATCTTCTGCCACTGTTATTAGCTCTTCTATTTTCTGATAAACAAATTATTATGTAAAATGGTTCTAAAGAAGCTCAAAAATTATGTACTTAGTATGAAAATAGTTTTTTTTTTAAAGACAACTTCTTCATTTAGTATATACATCCTATGTCGCTGGGGACTTTACAAACATTCATGTAACTGTCACAAAAGAACACCCAGACTCAGAACAACAATTTGTGCACACAAAGTGCTGTCCAGTGTAGGATTTGAACCCACAACACTTGGTGCAGTAGATAGAGGGTCGTGGCAACCGCCCAAACGACTAGGCCAACCGTGCAGTCAATTTAAATAAAATATATATTTATATGATCTGAATCTCGTAAAATGGCTCCAACGTTTTCATGAAATTTAATGTGCAGGGGGTTTAGGGGTGATAAATTGATCAAGCTAGGATTCATTTTTAGAAAATTTACAAAAAAGAAAAATACCACGCACAAGTCCACAGCATCTAGGTACTATAATTATAATTTATAAATGGACTAGCTGACCCACGCAACCTCGTTTACGTCTCCTATTGCCCGTAGCATAATAATTTTTCCCCGTTTTTGTAACTTTCTTCATTGTTGCTTCACTCCGCGTCCTTTGTCTTAGCGTGATGATATATAGCCTATAGCCTTCCTCAATAAAAGGGCTATCTAACACTGAAAGAATTTTTCGAATCGAACCAGCGGTTTCTGAGATTAGCGCATTCAAACAAACTCTTCAGCTTTATAATATTACCTAGTATAGATAAGTCAAGTTCCATGGCAGTCAGATATAAAAACATTTATAAAAGTACCTTTGTAATTGTTTTTTCCATGACGAGCGCTTGTTTAAATGCATCAATTAACATAAGATTATTGTTTTCCTTAGGTGCTTCCAAACCACATATCAATATTGTTCCTCCACGCATAATTTGGTAATTAATAAACTGTTGCATATGTTCAATTTCTTCATGATACATTTTCATAAAGAAGCCACCGGCACCAAATTGTGATTTAGAAGGGTGCAGAAAGGTAACAGATAATTTTAAATAATCTTGGGCAGCTTTTTGCTCTGCCTGAATTTGTTTGTTTAACAGTTCATCAATTTTGTTATTGTAATTATACTGATAATATAGGTTTCTTCTGTTATAGATACCCCTATTAATGTATTTTAATTGATATCTCAATATTAACAACATATTTTTTTAACAAAATATACAAAATTATTGCAAAATAATAATAAATGATAGATTAGACTAAATATTTCCAGTAGGCCAAGGAAAACTTTTTGGAATATATTAATTTAAAAGTTTGCTGTCATTTAAATACTTTATTACATACTAAGTAAATAAACGAAAAGAAATATCTACTTTAATCATGATCTATCCATTTAAACCTCTACTTTTGGAAAGGATAATAATCTAACCCAGAATTATATGTAAATTTCTTTGTAAACCGGTTTACTTGTGTTTTTCCGACTTCCATCATCTTTTGAACTTCTTCTCGATATGCTGGAGGTAGTAATTCTTCTTCTAATGTACAGGTGTTGTCAGAGGCCTCTTGAGTTCTAAAAATTCTTTGCCTTATTACATCTACATCTCTGCTATATTCTTCATTTAAATCTGTTACAGCTTTAGTTCCTGTATCCATTTTAATTACAAAATAATTTGCTTCTCTGTGCACTAGTCCATGAGCAGAAGTTTTATACGGCATAGTTCTGAACCCCAAATTTTCTATGCTCCTAATAATACCTCCTCGGTCAAAAATTGCATGTGATATACGTTTTAACGAAGTTTTTAGCTCCGTCTTTGGCATAGCTCGTAACATTAAAGCTAGTTCGTAAGTAGGCATTTTGAAAGTTAGAACTTTAAAGTTGTTTTTTACAAGTGAACTTTTTAGACTTCTCAGAGGTTAGTTTCCTGACTGAACGACCTGTCATCTGTCAAGAGTGTCAAAACGGTCAAGAGTTCAAGACCATAGACTAGTGGTAGTTCTCTCATAGCATATTAACCTGCAACGGCATCGCAAAACGTTTTTTGTAGAGAAGCTGGCGTGAGAGAGACAGACACTCCCCAAGCCACAGACGTATAATACCTAAGATAAATACGTCTGTACCCCAAGCTCAGTCCGTGTACTCCAATCACGCTTTCCGCCCGTTTCGGCTGCCTTTCTAGATATATATATGCTCTAAGTTCCCTTCAAAACAAATCATAGACAAAAGTGGAATCGAATCTAACTGAATTGAAATGAATTGAATCAATCATGGCGACAGCGTGCGCTTTTTGTGGTTCGCTGAAACATTAATTTGACATATCAAGTGGTATTATAAAATCCCAAAAATCATGGGATCGTTTACTAAGTTTGTATCTGATTACTGTAAAACTTGGGAAAGATCCGGCAAGGAACAATTGTAAGTTTTCCTCATATCTTTGTTGTATACAATTAAATGGTCAAAATAGTCGAGCCAAATATTGTTACTGTTGTCCTAAAGCGACGAAAGCTTAGTTCTTCTTCTCATCACAACTTCTACAAGATGTTCTTCATTTAATTATACATTAGATTATTTTATTTCATAAACTTTTCTATAAACTCCGAATTTTGTGATGGTTATCCAAATACATCGGGTTGTCGACGATAAACGTGTCCATATAAAATCGAGATTAAATCAATGTAAACATGATGCCTTTGTTACTATGAATACTGTATTTTAAAAAGTATACTATATTTTTTTATTAAGTATGAACCTTAATAAAAAATATATTATACTTTTTAAAATACAGTATTCATCATATCAATAACACAAAATAAATAATAGTAGAATAGAAAAACTTCAAGGTTCATTTGTCCTTCTTATGTTTTTAATTTATTAATATTTCAGCATAAAACATGTGACTCAATTTGTCAAAGATGGAGAAAGAAGTCCACTCTTTTCAAAATCTGGCAAACTATCTGGTTTATCGCTGACCCTGTATGACTTATTGCTTTGTGGACTCAGGGGTAACCTCAAGAAAGATGCTGTGTTATCTGCTCTCAGAGAAATTAGTGTAAGTTGCTAAATATCTGAAAGTCGATTCTCAGAATAAAAATTCACCAGTGCTACCTGCAGTTTATGTTGTAAAGGTGCGGGGCGCAGCATATAAAGCTTCCTCTTGAATCACTATCTATTGCTGAAAACTGCATTGAAATCCGTTAACAGGCAGCGGAAGCAACTTCATTTTACTACTATGGAAAGATGAATGACTGAAAGTTGAATGGAATTGAATGGGGAATGAGTATTCTGCTGGTCTTTGTAATGCTATCTGGACCAAATTTAAATGGGACCACATGAGAAGCACCAGCTTTCAAATAAAAAAAGAATAATCAAAATCGGTTCACCCAGTCGAAAGTAATGAGGTAACAAACATTAAAAAAAATACAGTCGAATTGAGAACCTCCTCGTTTTTTTGTAGTCGTTTAAAAATAGTATAATTTATAGTAACTGGTTAAGTTAATGATATGAATAGTATATACTTAATAATGACCTTTAAAGCACTATTCTGAAAATTTTTAATAGTTTTTTATTATCTTTTATATAAAATTCTCGTGTCACAATGTTAGTTACCATATTTCAGAGGAGTAGAGGAGAGTTCATATAAATACTATCAGTATTTTATTTTCTCCATTAACAAAAATAATGCGATTCTGTATGTATGGAAATTGCTTGCTGTTGCTTGTAGAACTAATAAAACAAGCTTACTTACTGTTGTTTTTACTAATAACATGGATTGTATTACAGTTATTGCATGCAGATATACCATCCATAATTCTGGACGTAGTGTGTGTGCTTGATGCTGAGACATGTTCAGATGTTCAGAATGAAGAACGCACAAACTTTTGTTATATTGTACGAGAACTGGAATCTTTTATATCTGACAAACTGCTCAAGGAAAGATTGGAAATTGACACACTACAAGATGTTGGCACATTAAAGAACAAAAACTTTTATACTAAGTTTATTAAAATAAAAACTAAGTTGTAGTAAGTATCTTTTAAAACTGAATTGGAAATATTAGTAACATACTTTTTGACTAACTTGTTTATATAAAACTTGATTTTTTTAGTTATAAACAACGTAAGTTCAATTTATTTAGAGAAGAGAGTGAAGGCTATGCTAAGTTGATTGTGGAGTTAAACCAAGAGATAAGTGAAAATACAGAATGGAAAACATTGTTGGAAATCATTCAGTCTCTAATAGGTATGGAACATTTTTGTAACTGAACTCTTTTTAGAGCTTTATTCTATTTAAAAGGCATATAAAGTTTCAAATTTAAAGAAGGTTAATGTCACCAAAGCATAACCATTGGTACCTAGTAAAGAAAGAAAATATTTGAAGTTGGGATTGAAAACATCGGCCTACTAGATGTCATTTCTTGCACTATATCATATTGAATAAATGTATTAAAAAAAAGTTGAACTATAAACATTCCAAACCAATTTGAAGCCTATTGGAAAATTAATAACTCCATAAAAACCTAACCTTCATTGTTTGTTTTTCAGGTTGTTTCAACTTAGACCCCAACAGAGCTTTGGATATAATATTAGAATCTTTTGAGGCACGGCCACATTTGGATCAATTATTTATTCCATTAATAAAAAACTATATGGGTGACCCTCAAGTAATCTCAGAGGTCCTGGGTTTCAAGTTAGGAAACATGGAAGTACTTGATAACTATAAAGAACCACCACCCATAATGACTGTGATAGCTTTACTTTTACAACATCAAGTTATATCTCTTGATGACATATATCCATGGGTATGTAGTTCTCTTTTATTTTACTATTGTTTATAAATAATTAATTGAACGAAGGACAAAGCCACTTCTATGAAATAATAGAAAGTATTTAGTTGTTGTCATCAACAGCTTTTCATAAAACCTACTATACCATGCTGGTATAGGGTTTGTTCCAAGTTTCTCTACTAGTTATTGTACTTATAAATTACTAGCTGACCCACGCAACCTCGTTTGCGGCTCCTATTGCCCATAGCGATTTTCTCCCGTTTTTGAACATTCTTCATTGGTGCTCCACTCCTATTGGTCTTAGTTTGATGATATATAGCTTAAATGAGCTATCTAACACTGAAATAATTTTTCGACTGTTTGGTAGCAGCCTGCATCCAACGAGTCCATGCGATCTTAACCAGGTTGTATGTCCACCTTGCGGGAGGCCTTCCTATGCTGCGTTTGCCGTCATGTGGTCTCCACTCAAGAACCTACGTTCAGCAGCGGACTTCTTACGGCTGATATGATGATGATGATAAATTATTATAAATTCTTCAAAATAGATTTTTACTTAATGTGCTTAGCTTTAAATATGTTTAGGTCTCATTTATTTTTATGGCAGTAAATTGCACTTTTTTGTTTAAGAAGATTAATTTACATGGGACCAGAATGTGGACTAAACTTGACACTTGTGTTTCATAAGGACTTGTATTACCATCTAAGAAAAATTACTTTTCTGTTTAGCTAAATTAATGTACTTTAAATCAGTCCTGGCTTGTCTATTACATGTTAAATAATAAATTTATTTGTTTTGTTTTCATTAAAATAGCTACGACCAGACGATATGATAATGGCCAAAGAAGCAGAAAAAGAATTGAAAGCTGTTCAGGATTACATTCGTAAATTAAGTATAGTGTCAACCAAAGGACCTCAAGCAAATGGTGCTACAGAATTTGTCGAAGACAAAGCTGACCCACAGGTAAGCATATACATATATTGAGGCCCTATAAGATATGTACCTACCTCGTTTTACCATTTTTTTTCGACTTTTTTTTATTTTAAGCATTTGAATATCATAAGTGTAAATATGACTGAATAGCAAGCAGGAAAGAAATGGATGAAAATGTTTTACTTAGAGAACTCAGAGAGGCACATATTTCTTGCAACAGCCAGTTCTACTTAAAGGTGTGCAATCCTACTTATGCATTGCTATGCATTCATTTAAGTAGTAACCCAATCTTTCTATTGTCTTTTTTCTTACTCACAGACATACTTTTCCTTTAAGCGACAAGGTTGACGACAAAAGCTATTATTATTTCTTATTAAACCCGGTATTATGTAGTGGGGTATAGATGTTATATCCGAAGTTATAATTGGTAGAATATAAACAGTTAATAAGGCTCCTACTTTTCAATGACTGTATTTTTAACACGCTTTTATTATTAGCTTGACCTGTATGTATGTAACAAAATCTCTTTTAACTTCATTTTCACCTACTTCTACGAGTCTAATTAACCTAAAAATTTGCACATCAAGTGCCGATGACAATACAATAAAGTGAAAAAAAACAAAATGTTCTTTTTTAAAAAAAAAAAATTGTTTTAAAAAACTAAACAAACACGCTTTTGTAAATATACCAACCTAAAAAAAAGAAAATAAATTATAGTTCTAAGAATGAGGATTCCAGTTTATGTTAAGTGTCCACATCTATCTCACTACGATGACAATTACATTACACATTCTTTAAATACTTTGACAAACACTTGTATGTACTGTGATTTTATTATTTATTTTAGACATTTTTCCTGTCTAGTCAGTTCCAACTCCCTAATGAGAATGAGCATTCTAGTATGATCAATATCCACATGTTCACTGCTATAACATGTTAAACATTACAAACGACATGTTGTGAAAGGTATACATACTTGGAATACAAATGTTTTTTTTTCTCAATATACAGGAGTACTGGAGCAATCAAAAGCTTGTTCTATGTGAAGCACTACTGAATGTGGATGCATGGCGCGATTTTGCAGCACTATCGGCTCGGTTACCTACTACAATCATGCCTGTACGACCTGCAAAAGTTCTGTGTAGCATGCTGCATGCACTTGTTGAACCTCTCTATAGAACGTAAGTATTATTTATTAGGTTTATAGCAATGATGTTTTAAAACCATAGATATATTACGTACGTAATAATTTGCGCCGAAATCTGTGCCGTCCCGGCCGCGGACGCTGCCAAACTGTGCTGTAAACTTGCATGCATTGACAAATTTCACTGATGAATAGTACGAAAAATACGAAGCAGCACGTTAGAGAAAAATACAGCTAAATTTTATTATCACATTACAAATGTATTCTTTAATTTCATTACGAACTGTAATTGCGAGATAAGTCAATTGGATGGTATTCGAGTCTTCACTTTTCGGGAGCTGATAACATATCTGGTTTTTTTATATAATATCATTGGTTTATAGTATGATTATGTATTGTGTTCAGCATAAATTATGTATGTTAATGTTGCCTATGTCCGCAGTGCAGTCCACTGCTTATAGCCTGATGATGATGATGAATAAAAATTGATATTTCTTCCTACCTTTATTAAACCCTAGATTATTTAGAGTCGGCTACTAGTTCAACCGGTTTTACCTGGATGTCAGTTTTTCCATGGAGCGACTGACATCGGACCTTCGTAACCCTAAGGGCGAAGACTTGAATTCGAAGACCTGAATTCGAAGGTTGAACCTGTTGTCAATATATTTGAGTGCACTGACTTCCCAAACGATTGCCATAGGTGTTTATAACTGGGACGGACGACTTAACGTGCTTTTCGAGGCACGGGTGTGAAACATCGCCAACTCTGATATCGATCCGGGAATAGAACCCGAAACCTTTAAAGGCAAGGCAAATATATAACAATTATAATAAAGCATGTGAGAAATACATACAGTGGTCAGGGACACTAACCGCTGAGCTAGATGTAATAGACTCGATATCCACCTTATTACTTAAGGGTAATGCTTTTTTTTAAATTGCAGCAATTGCAGAGTAGCTCCAAAGATCATAGGCAAACCAATCCCACCTTTGAAATCAAGTTTAGCACCCACAGCATGCAAAACATTCCAGGACATGAAAGAAACCGTTATTCCTGCTCTAATATTATTAGGACCATCATTACACTATGATCCTATTTTAATGTACAAAGTAAGTGTAAAAGAATCAATACTAATTTACTTAATTGAGAACTTAGTAACAATTCATTGACAAATATTAAATATTTTACTTATTATTGTTATGTTTGTTACACTAATCAAATTAATACCAAATGAATTTTAGATTAAGTATCTATGATCTACCTGCCATCGTTCGTCCTAAAACGAAAAAAAAATCACGAATTATATTTGCAACATTAGTTTTTTTTACCTGACTATGGCGAAGTCAAAGGAAGGGTACCTAATAGTTTTGCTGTCAATATATGTTACACTGTAGCGCCTAAACTACTGAACCGATTTTAATATGTAAATGAGGTGTAAATATTTTTCTTATAATGGCCCAGGTAACATAGGTTATACAAATTTTATCAAAAGTTTTTACATAGTCAGTTATAGTTTTTTAAACTTTTTCTTGTTTATGTGTATGTTTAATGGAATATGTTCTGATATTAAATTTCAATGATAACTGTACTTTATAGATAATTCGAATACTGAGGACAGCGCGTTCTCATAAAGAAGATCCTTTACACCATGAAGCTCTGACAGTATTAGACGCGGCCATATTGCCAGCTCTCACTTTGATGGATGGCAACTGTTGTATGGCTGAGGAAGTATATACACTTTTGAAACTATATCCATATCAATGCAGGTAGGGGTAAACATTTTCCTTTTTCTAATAAGTAATGTCCTAAGATTTCTTTTCTTCTAATTTATTTTTTATCTTTTAGATACTGCCTATATTCTCGATGGAAGAACGAAGCGGCCGAACGAATACCATCGTTAATGCGTGTGCGCGGCAATTCCTTACAAAGAATAAAGCACATAATGAAGCGTGTTTCTAAGGAAAACATAAAACCGCAAGGTCGCCTTATAGGCAAATTATCACACGCTGCACCTACCTTAATTTTTGACTACATGCTATTACAGGTAAACATGTATTACTGTGATGACACCCATATTTGACACGCATTTCCTTCCCAACCGAGTTGTGACAGCCTGGAACAGACTCCCAGAAGACGTAGTTATGGCTCCCTCACTGAACTGCTTCAAGAACAGACTCGACAAACTCGATATCTCCAAGCTATTTCAAACACACGCATCTGCTTTCTAGCTGCTAGTGTGTCATACCAAATAATAATAATAATATTTGGCAAATCTCTTCTATTCAAAAACTTAATAAAATGTTTAAATATTTTATATTTCTGTATAAATTTATATTGACTGTAAACTCAATAAAAAGTTTGGTTTTAGTAGCTGGGATAGAAAACACTCCTTACTTAAACCATGCTCTTTGATTGTACTTTATAGATACATATATCCCAGAACAGGTCTGTGTAAATTGTTTGTGAGAGAGTTTTTTGTATCTTGTAAAAATTTAATAAGGTACTCAAATAATATTCAGTAAGGTAACTTCTGGATTATAATAATCATAAACCTGTAAATGCTATATTATATGCTATATAAGAATAAGATATCTAAGAAAATTACAAAAGGTCACTCCTTGTTAATAAAAAGAGTGTTTTCAGATTCAAACATACGATAACTTGATCGGGCCGGTAGTTGAATCTCTGAAGTATTTGACATCACTCTCTTTGGATGTCCTTGGCTACTGTCTTCTAGAAGCGTTGTGCAGCGGACGATCAATTGGTGGAGCAGCCCATCCGCCCTGGCTGCAGGCACTTGCTGCCTTTGCCGGTGCTGCATTTAAAAAGCACAACATTGAGCTAACAGCGCTATTGCAGTTCGTAGCCAACAGACTTAAAGCGCAACAAAGGTACTTAAATACACATTGACACTTTAAAAAATTTGTTCATGCTACTTTTGAAGGAGATCTAATTGTATGTGCAATTCATTACAGCCAAGACTTGCTCATTTTGAAGGAGATTGTTCAAAAGATGGCTGGCATAGAAGCTGCCGAAGAGTTTACCAGTGATCAATTAGATGCAATGGCTGGAGGTGAACTTCTTAAAGGAGAGGTAGCTATAGCTTTTGCACTGTATCAATGAAATGCGCGTAAATATTATTTATATAATTGCATGTCTGTTTAAGTTTTATAGTCGTTAGTTAAATTAAAATGTATCAGGAAGTTTAATGAACTCAGCTATTGAGATTGCGACAGCCATAACAATTTGTTTTAAGTTGTTCTAATAGTAATGGGAGATTCTATACTTAAAGCACTTAAAGCATTAGAAATGATTTGATAAAGGAAAACTCTTCTACGAATCAATAATCTTCTTTTATTTTTACGAAGAGGCAAGTTATCCGTTTCGCACGAAGGTCTGCACTCGATTTTGGTACCTTATTCGTCAGGAGGCGGGGCTTCGTCAGTAGACGAAGATGAGTCATTAGTATTACCGTAACGCGATTGGACTATAGTATCAGAAATAGAAGGGTTGTAAAAATTAAGCGCAACTCTTATGTGGTTAAACCATAAATAAAACTAGGATGGTAAATAATTTTTATTGCCCATGTTGATTTGAATTTTAACTCTTGTTTTAACAGGCTGGTTACTTCTCTCAAGTACGCAATACAAAAAGATCATCCGCCAGATTAAAGGAAGCCATTGTCGGTAACAATTTAGATATAGCCCTGTGTATTCTCTCGGCACAACAACGCCACTGCTGCGTTTGGAAAGGTGAGCATATCAATTATAATGTTATTAATATTATATATAGTATTATTAATAAAATATATGTATTTACATTTATTTATAAGTTGTTGCTACTGTGATCAATTGAAAAAGCGATTTAATTTAATTTTACCATGACCATGGCAAAATTGGTGGTCGGCGCTCACGATAATGGCGCTCGCAGTGCTCGTTTGGACGGTGATCATTGGCGACTACATTTTTGAGCTTTTAGGTCCACACAATAAAAATCTTATTACATATAACTTATTTTTCTACCATCAATCTATCAAGGGGCTTCAGCTAAATACATAGGAATGAAAACAGCACCATTGTTCACGACCTTTCTATTTGGCACGTTCGTAGGAACAGAGTGGAACAGCTCTTCAACAAGATTGGTATTAAACTCTCGCTCTCTTATTAAGCATCACACCAGTCTGGATCTGACTTCATACGAATTATACATTCTGATACTGCAGGTTACGAGGCTTGCGTATGGCATTCAGTTTCTGGGATTGACCTCGCACGCCTGACCTTGCCCATTATGTGGCCCCTCCGTACGTACATAAAGACAACTTGTTCGCGTAGTTTCGCTTAAGATGCCCTCTGAATAGTCTTTTGTTGCAATGATAGCTAATAATAGCTGCCAGTCAAAGGCCTCATAATGATTCCTACAAATATGATCTGAATATCAAATATGTTGAGACTGTGTCTCAATAATGGTGCAGATGTTCCTAGAATTAACAAACTGTAATTAAAACATTTTGTCTAACAGAATACAAAGAAGATTCTGCCAGCGGTGAGCCAGCAGGATCTCAGTTAAAAGTAGTTGGCAGATTGGGAGATCAGTGTCAGGATGCATTGGTACAGCTTGGAACTTTCCTAGCCTCATCTCACGCACCTGATGAATATGCTGCCAGATTACCCAGCTTACAGGTAATCTTTATGTTAACGAAATTCTATTAAATCCATATCAGCTAATAATAATAGCCAAATGAGTAAATTTTATTAGTGTGATTCAGAAAAATTATATGTAAATTTGATTTTTAGGAATTGTTGCGAGATTATCATGTTGATGCAGATGTAGCATTCTTCCTTCATCGTCCAGTACTATCTCAAAAGATTGCTGCTAAAGTAGAAGCTTTGCGAAAAGCTTCGGATAGCAAATCAGATTCGACTGAAAAGAGCATCGAAAGATATACTTTGGCGGCAAAGGAAGCGTTGGAACCAGTAGTTCAGTCGGTTATACCAATATTGCCAAGTAAAGTTTGGGAAGACATTTCTCCCGAGTTTTATGTTACGTTTTGGTAAGTTTAGGTAGTTTTTTGTTTTTTTGAGATGTTTAATTGTTTAAAAATGTGCTTATACGATAAAGTTCATCTTCTGCAATAATTTAATGCTCAGCAAATCTTTTAAATTAGAAGAATAAGAGAAGGTTTACTTATATCTTTATTTTATTAATTATTTTTGTAGGTCCTTATCAATGTACGATCTTCGGGTCCCTGAAGAGAGTTATGATAAAGAAATTGATCGTCTAAAACTAGCTGCTGCTAATGCCACCAAGGACAGTTCACAAGGAACCAAAGGAAAAAAGGAACAAGAACGTTTCAATGCTTTAATAGACAAACTTCAGGTGAGTTATTTTAAATTATACCATGTGCAATGTGTAGATAATATTTAAACAAACATTTGGTTATAGGCTTATAAACTTTGTAAAACCATGCTTGTAGTTTTTGCCCATATCATTATAGGGTTAATGGCTAAGCGTTACAAATTGCAAAGTTAATAAATCGCAGCAAGGTCAGTCTATGTATGGGGGCCATTCGTAAAACATTGATACTCCTCCATCTCTCGGTGAACACTTTAGCGGTTGCCATACGAAGATCTTTTGCAATCGTTATGGGTAGTTGGAGGCCTACAAAGTTCAATAACGGATAACATTTGTTCCATGTAAAAGAAACTAAGGGAACAAATTAAGCAGGACAACATTACTGCATAGAAAAGTAATGTAATAATCTCTATTCCAACCCGTCTGGCCAGTGTGGTATAGTAGATCAAAACCTCCTTTTTGAGGAAAAGTCTGTCCAGCAGTAGCCCCTCAAAGACTGTTGATGATAATGATGATCTTATGTTGTCAACTTCAAATTCAAGTAAATTGGAACAAAATTTGCGACTGAATTCTGTTTCCCAAAATACAGGCTATGCCTAGCTTGGAATCGGTACCAGTACCTATTTATACACAATCAAACTGTCAAGTGTTTCTATTGCATTGTATGAATTCAAATGTTAAGACATTGGTGTGAAAATAATAGTTATTTATGCGAAACAGGTTACTAATAACGAACAAAAATGGCGGGATACGACGTGATTTCGAATAACAGTTCTTTTTTTAAATACGGCGCCTGTGGTAGTGTAAGAGCGTTTTCACATTATCCGATCCGATATCGGTGTCGGGCGCCGATACGATATCGAAGGAAGTTATCTTCGGAGTTATAGTCGGATATCGGATCGGATAATGTGAAAATGCTCTCACACTCGTTTGGATGATATTATGTTTACTATGACATAGGATGTTTTAATGTTGGCAATAAGCTAGTTGTTTCAGAAACTTTTATAGAGGGTTTATAGCATGGGTGTAAACATATAATTATGATTGCAGGAGGAGCGTCGTCGTCAGCAGGAGCACGTGGGTCGCGTGTTGGCGCGGCTACAGCGCGAGTGCAGCGGCTGGTTCCCGGCGCGCGCCGCCAAGTCCGCCAAGAACGAGACCGTCACGCGCCTCATGCAGCTCTGCCTGTTCCCCCGCACCGTGTTCACGGCCGCGGACGCTCTGTACTGTGCACAGTTCGTGCACACCGTACACTCGCTGCGAACGCCTAACTTCTCCACGCTACTGTGCTACGATAGAGTAAGTTGTTCCCTCTTTACTTTTTTTATGTTTATTTTTTTTAGCTTTCTGCACTTCTCCACCATATAAACTTTAACTGTGTCAAAATTTCATACTCCTACGTTCACATAGTTTTTGTAAAAAGAGAAGATGTACAAAGTTTTTGACATATAGGTACACACTAAGAACAATACATCCAGATTCATCGGCTCTTCCGACACTGACTTAAAATTAGTTTCATTTAGCTGTATTTAGTTGTGTATTCTCGGATTAGATTTTCAGGTATCTTTATGTGACCTTCATCCTTGCTCCAGTGCATATTAGATTGTTTGTCATAATCATAGGTCAAATCAGACGTGCAAGTACGATATTATACACACCAAAGTAAAATAGACTTAGATATTTAAACAGGTACTCAGATGTAATTAAATCAATCGAAGTGACAGAGTTCCTATCCAGTGTGCAAATGAGAATACTAATTAACAGTAAATATTATCTTGCTATCCTCTAAGTAAGTAAACCTTGTCATTTCCATCATATTAGTGCTAAAATCAACTGTGGGAGAGCCACGGTTCGACAAGAATGGTCCGGCTCGACCGGAGTGATACCACGGCCTCACAGAAAATTGGTGTGAAACAGCGCTTGCGCTGTGTTTCACCGAGTGAGTGAGGATACCGGAGGCCCATACCTCCACCCCCCCCCATCCCCTAAAGCCCGGTAACGCACTTGTGACGCCTCTGGTGTTGCGGATGTCCATGAGCAGCGGTAATTGCTTACCATCTTGGGATTCGTCTGCTCGTCTGCCCACTATTCTAAAAGAAATATAACAATAATGTTGTATTGTGTAGTTATTTTGCGACATCACATACTCGGTGATGTCGTGTACGGAAGGCGAGGCGGCGCGGTACGGCGCCTTCCTGTGCAAGGTGCTGGGCACGGCCATGCGCTGGCACGGCGACAAGGACGCCTTCCACAAGGAGTGCGCTCACTACCCGGGGTTCGTCACCAAGTACCGAGTCTCCAACCAGTTCACGGAGGCTAACGACCACGTCGGGTATGAGAATTACAGGTAAATGTAGCTCTAAACTCACTGTCACCATTTTCACGTACGTGTACGTCACGTACGTACGTGTGTATCTTGCTGTGGTATTTTTTCCCGTTCATGTTGCTGTATTAACTATACAAATAAATAAAATTGAAGTGTCTGTTTGCAATTTCTAACTAACTAGCTTTTCATTAAATGCATATGAATACATCAAAAAATTTTTTTTTTATCCCTCTGGAATCGAGTTTATAGAAATACTTCTATAAATTATATTGAGTAAGTTGTAATTACAGCGAAAATGTTTATTTTTCAGACACGTCTGTCATAAATGGCATTATAAGATCACAAAGGCAATGGTGGTTTGCTTGGATTCCGGTGATTACGTACAAATACGTAACGCCCTTATCGTGCTTATTAGAGTGATGCCACACTTCCCTGTGCTCGCAAAACTCGCACAAATCATCGAGCGAAAAATTGAAAAAGTAAGTTCCTAAATTGATCAAGTATGTAATTCTTTGTATGTAATCAGACTTCCTGGGTGTGTGAAATCGATCAATCCGTTTATAAATTTAGTGTTCTAAATTTGTGGATCGAAATAGATGAAATTTATAGTGGATAATTTTTGGGTAAGTCCTCGAATGGTGTAGTTTTGTGGTTGTAACTAAATAGTGGCTAGTTATTTTCTGAAAAATAAATCCTTATTTTAAATATTATAAACATCATTCATTTTATTAAATATATTTTTAGGTTAAAGAGGACGAGAAAAATGTGAGACAGGATCTTTTCGTCCTCGCAACTGGTTATAGCGGTCAGTTGCGAAACAAAGGTCCTACGATGATGCGAGAAAGTGATTTTCATCAGGTAAGCAAACTGACTTAAAGTACTGGGGTCTTCTTCTCTCGATAAATGCATGGTATATATAAATATTAAATATGTATTAGGTCTTTACCTATGAAATTGCCTTTCTTCAGTACTGGTCATTTCAAATAAAAAAAAGTTTGTAATGGCTCTGTATTCCAAATTCAAATTTTTTTTTTTTTCAAACCATGACATTCTATTTACAAACTCAGTCTTTTGTTTTTTGATTAGCGTTGAATTTTCATTACATTTGAACATTTTTGGTCATAATGGATACTTTAAAAATTCGTGTAATTATGGAATATGAGTTCCGTCGTGGCACCAACGCGA
Source organism: Diaphora mendica (assembly GCA_949125395.1). Taxonomy (NCBI): domain Eukaryota; kingdom Metazoa; phylum Arthropoda; class Insecta; order Lepidoptera; family Erebidae; genus Diaphora; species Diaphora mendica. The sequence goes on along the minus strand of OX421310.1, from coordinate 31,621,142 downwards.
CACAAATGGCACGTAACATCAAAAACGTTTACGGAGAGAACTGTACAAACGAACGACACAACCCGTTATTGGTTTTCCCGTTTCCGTTCTGGAAATTTTGACTTGAAAAATGAAGCTCGTGGTCGTCCGGAGACTTTGGTTAACAATAATGAATTAAAGACGATTGTGGAAGCTGACGAAACTCAATCTACAGCTGAGCTAGCAGCAGCTTTTAATGTAAGCATCAAAACAATATTGATCCATTTGCGACAAATTGCCAAGGTAAAAAAGCTTGATAGATGGGTGCCCCACGACCTTGACGATCGCCAGCGCAACGTACGCGTCGAGACCTGCCTTGCGCTGCTCAACAGGCAAAGAAATGAAGGAATTTTGAAACGAATTGTTACGTGCGACGAAAAATGGATTCTGTTCGACAATCGAAAGCGCTCAGCAAGTTGGTTAGATCCTGGTTCAGCACCAAAGCAATGCCCTAAGCCAAAAATTACCCCTAAAAAGGTGATGGTCACTGTTTGGTGGTCTAGTGCGGGTGTGATTCACCACAGCTTTTTACAAAACGGCATGAGCATTAATGCAGATGTGTGCTGTGAAGAACTGGAGAGAATGATGGAGAAGCTTGCACATCTGCAACCAGCTTTGGTCAATCGGTCATCCCCACTGCTCCTTCACGACAACGCGTGACCCCATACTGCGCAACAGACAGTCTCCAAGCTTACTTAGCTACTTAGCATACTCACCAGACCTTGCACCTACCGACTATTACTTTTTCCAAAATTTAGACAACTTTTTAGTGGGTAAAAAATTCAATTCCCGAGAGGCAGTACAAAATGCCTTTGAAGAGTTTGTTGCCTCCCGTCCAGCTGATTTTTACAAGAAGGGCATCAATAAACTGCTAATGTGTTGGCAAAGATGCGTCGATTGCATGGGTGATTACTTCGAATAACAGAAATAAAAAAGTTTGAAAAATAAGTACTTTCACTTGTTGCATACAAAACGGCAATTTCATAGGTAAAGACCTATTATATTTTTTTTGGAAATGTTTAGAAAAATATTGTAGATTTCTTGGATTTGAACATAATTATCATTAACACAACGGTTGAATTAAAACAAAAAATTTAACAAGTATGTTTGAGCATGTCATTAGTAAAAGTTTGCAATTTAAAATCTCTGAACATTGAAGTTGCACTTTTCAGGTATATATCTAATACCTTTAAACGAGCAATTCTTGTATATATATAATCTGAATCTCGGAAACGGCTTCAATGGTTTTCATAAAATTTTGTATGCAGGGGGTTTCGGGGGCGATAAATCGATCTAGCTAGGATTCATTTTTAGAAAATGTCGTTTTATTCGTGTTTTTAACAATCAACTATATAAAGTGTACATCTAGCGCCAGCTATCGCAACTCGAGCGAACTACATTAAACTATACTGGATATCCCCAATGTTGCCAAAAACCCTTTTATAAAAAAATATACCGAGCGACGCTCGGTCATCCAGGTACTTTATATTAAAACAGACAGATCTAAGTCAGTATGCCATGTGTTAAGAGTTGTTGATATACAAAATTCTACTCTCACTATCATCTTCATCCTCTAAGCCTTTTCCCAAAGTAGGTTCGGCTTTAAGTTTAGTTTAAGTTTATGACACGGCGACACTTTGATTTGTTACTTGGAGCAACTGTCATCTCCACAACCCAAGTATAGTCCGTTTAAATAGTGTCGGTGCAACCACACGCAATTGTGGTTATCGTAAAAGCTTTGATTTTGTGGCTTCTTGCTGCACGTGCGACGGCGGCGCGATCAAGGTGACAGTATCTAAGTGAATGTACTATTCTAGGGGATATCGATGCTCCGAATCAGATGAAATTATGTGGTATCATACATCTTTTGTACTAATTTTGTAGCTATTATTATAATAAATAAAAAAAAACAATTTATTTAAGTACTGTGCGATGTGTGTGTGTGTACTGTGTGATGTGCTCTGCATCACAGAGCATTGGCTACAGGCCCACCAGTTAATACTTGATAATGAACTTTATTCTGCTAGAAGTGTGTATGTAAGAAAGAAGTCAATCCATGGAGGGTCTTTAATTTTTGTTCGTAATAAGTATAAGTTCGTATTAAGTCTAAAGAACGGAAAGATGTCGTTAGTTTGTCTACTGAGCGTACTGTGGAACTTTCTTGTGTAGAACTAGAACACCATATTATAGTTAGTGTGTATCGGCCACCACAGAGTGATTTTAGCATATTTGAGATAGTTATGGAAGAAGTTTTGAAACGTTTATGTGTCAGTAGTAAGGTCTTGGTAGTTTGTGGAGATTTCAATATTAATTTATTAGAAAAGTGTCCTATCAGTATAAGATTAGTGAGCCTATTTGAGTCATTTGACTTGAATTATTTATTTTCTGAGCCTACAAGAATTACTTCTCACTCAGCAACTTGCTTAGATAACATATTTTGCAATGGGGAATATTTAAATAGGTCAATTTTAAGTGATTTTACATCTGATCACTGTGGGCAATTTGTGACATTTCCTTGTATAAAAGAAAATATAATAAACAAAATTATATGCAGGCCCATGACCAGTAACCGATTATTGAATTTTAGTAATAACATTAGAGATAAGGTTTCCAATTTAGATTGGACTCAAAGGGATCCGGATAAGCTTTACGGCTGCTTATTCGGTATGATAGAATTCGAATTTAACAGTATATTTAAGTCAAAAACAATTATGCAAAGGCCAAAAATGACGTTCTGTGATTGGGCGACGCCAGGAATATACAGAAGTAGAGAAAGGCTTTATGGTTTGTATGCCTTGAGGCAGAGTAATTTTGACCCAAAATTTCATGATTATGTTAGAAATTACTCAATGATTTTTAGGAGGACGTGTCGCGTGGCGAAGTCTTTGTGCATAGGTGATAAAATTAAGTCTTCAAATAATAAAATAAAAGCTACGTGGACCATTATTAACAATGAAACTGGACGTAGTAAACCTCGAGACAATTATTTAAAATTAAATATTAATAATAGGTTTTTAACAAACAACTTAGACATAGCTGAATCTTTTAATACCTTTTTCACAAATATACCAGTTAGTACAACTAGTATCTTGAATTCTTGTGCGTCCGGGTCTGAACTGTTGTTAAAGGCCAATGTAAATGAATGTAAGAATTTATTTGCATTTGAATACATAAACCCTACAGATATTATGAAAACATTTAAGTCTCTTAATTCTAAAAAAACAGGGGACTTATGGGGGATTTCTGTTAAATTAATAGAAACTATTATAATTGATATAGCACCATTTTTAGCTATAACTTTCAATAGATGTGTTGATTCGGGTGTTTTTCCTAACCTCATGAAGTATAGCAAAGTAATACCTTTATTCAAGAAGGGTTGTACAACTGAACCAAGTAACTTTAGGCCAATCTCAATCTTACCGGCTATTAGTAAAAATTTTGAAAAAGTCATTTCGCAACAACTAGAAAGCCATTTTAATCTAAATAATTTATTTCACAAAGAACAATATGGCTTTACAAAGGGTCGTTCAACAATTGATGCTGGTGCAACTCTTTTGAGACATATATTTAATGCATGGGAGAATTCGCAGGATGCGATAGGTGTATTTTGCGATCTTTCAAAAGCTTTTGACTGCGTAGAACATAGCACGCTTTTTCTTAAACTTAGGCATTATGGCGTTAATGGTATTGCTTTGGAACTAATTGTTTCCTACTTGAAAGATAGAATTCAACACGTAGATGTCAATGGTGCGAGGTCTTCTGGACTACCTGTTACTATGGGCGTTCCGCAGGGCTCTATACTGGGTCCTCTACTTTTTCTCATATATATAAATGATTTACCATATTATTTAAAAGATATCTGTGATATAGTTCTATTTGCTGATGATACGTCACTTCTTTTTAAAGTCGATCGTAAGCAAACAGTTTTTGACGATGTGAATAGGGCACTAAATGATGTATTGATTTGGTTTACAACAAATAATCTCCTACTTAACTCAAATAAAACAAAGTGTGTGAGATTTACTATGCCAAATGTAAAACAGCTAGGCACTAATCTAACTCTAAATAGTGAAATCATAAGTATTGTAGACTCAACAGTATTCTTGGGAATTACATTAGACAGCAAACTACAGTGGGGAGCCCAGATAGATAGCCTTGCAGGTAGACTTAGTTCGGCAGCTTATGCAGTATGGAAGATACGTCAGCTCACTGATACGGACACAGCTAGGCTAGTTTATTTTAGCTACTTTCACAGCGTCATGTCCTATGGTATACTACTCTGGGGCAAGGCGGCTGATATTGAAACGATATTTATTCTACAAAAACGAGCCATCCGCTCAATATACAATTTAGGTGCTAGAGTCTCTCTTCGAGAGTTGTTTAAAGATATAGGTATTTTAACTGTTGCATCACAGTACATATTTGCAAATGTTATGTTTGTTAGGCAAAACATTAATGACTATGAGAAAAACAGTGATGTACACAATATTAATACAAGAAATAAGTCTAAACTCGTTGGTACCTATCATCGTTTACATAAGGTACACAACTCGTTCGAAGGTCTTGGTATACGTCTTTATAATAAAATTCCTACATATGTAATTGACCTTCCTATAGATAAATTCAAGCGTACTGTAAAAAATCACCTTATTAGGAAAGCCTACTATACGATTGGCGATTATCTGAACGACAAAGAGTCATGGGTTTAAGGTGTTATTAATGTTATTATATACACACTAACTTTGTCTTGAAATTGAGATAAAATTTTTTTTTTTTTTTGAATAATGTATAAATTTTGACATGTTGGTGCTCCGGTATGAATTGTTTGTATACTTTAACCTAACGACATCTAATTCCGACATTTAATTAAGTTAAGATTTGTTTGTAACAATTTTCTGTATAATTTTCTTTAATAATTTCCTTTTTCTCTTAATTAGTTTGTTCTTGTTTAAATTTTCCTTTATTTTATCTCTTTCTTGTATCAATTCTACTTAATTTTCATCTTTCTTTTTTTTTCTTAAATACAAATTGTTGATTGTTTTAGTTGCAACTTATAAGTGAAAACATACACACATACTTGTATAATGTAAATGAATACATGATGGTACTTTGGTACTTATCTAACAATGTTTCCCAATTTATTAAATACGCACTTGTTATTGTATGAGCACCTTGTCGACTATGATTATTATTAATTATTAATTTCTTTGATATTGACCTGATGATTTGCCGTGCGGCCTGAGTACGCAGCTCAACTATGGTTGAATAGGTCGATGGCTGATCCATGCGTCTTACTCTATTTTACATTTGTGACATTTATTGATTATTTTATATTTGGACATATTACATCTTTTTAAATTTGACTGTGAGTGAAAGTGCTATTTGGATTTTATTTTCCATAAGTGGACCTCACAATATAACAATACAATGTCACAATATAACAATGTAAAAATCTTGCAGCTATCAGTAAGAACGGCGCATGATTGGTTAGCTCATGGCTGTGCAGCAATGACTCCAAACCTTTTATTTTGTTTTCTTTGGTCGACTTCGTTCTCATTCAAGTCTCTTAGTGAAAAAAATATTGTAAACCATATTATTATTTTTTAAAAGGAGCAACAATGGAGTTTCTTGCCAGATTCTTCTCCATGAAGGGTAGGCTGCACTTGGAACTGGCGACTAGAATCACTCGATTTTTTAATATTAAATATTGACTATTCATAAGTGCCTGTAAAATAAGTGCCTATATGAATAAAATATTTTTGAGTTTGAGTTTACTGTAGCACCGTTGTCGGACTTTTTAGGGCTCCGACTACCCGTAATAATAGGGTAGTTGACACCTTAGACAAATGAGTTACTTTTTATTAACCGACTTCAAAAAAAGGAGGAAGTACTCAATTTGACTGTTTTTTTTTATGTTTGTTACCTCATAGCTTTCGACTGGGTGAACCGATTTTGATGATTTTTTTTATCTGAAAGCTGGTGCTTCCCATGTGGTCCCATTTCAATTTGGTCCAGTTCTGACATGTCATCCATGAGAAAACCATATAAGTCTTCAATTTGCATTAAGTATGTGCGCAACAAATTAACGAATAACTCAATATTCCCGTATGGTCCCATTTAAAATTGGTCCAGATTGAATTCGGTTATTTTTTTGTTAAAATTTGTGATTATCATCTGTCAAAACGATAACTTTGTATGAAAAATGTACTAAAATACAAACGTGTGACGTCACTGTTTTAGACTACTATATATTTCAATGATTTGATTAAAATTTATAATAGAAATGAAAAGCTGTAATAATTATATTTTCCGAGATGTTTTGTAATATTCGTTTTGAAGAAGGAGACATCGGTATTTATTTACGATACTGTCAAGTACACTATTGTACTACAGCCACAGATGTTCGTACCGCCATATTAACATATGTGTCTCAGCTTCCCGTCGCGGACAGAAGAAAATGACTTTTCCCGTTATCTTTTAATTTTTCTTGTACACAAACCTTGTCCTAACAATAACGAACACATAAAAAAAGAATTATTTAATTGAGAGCAGCCGATCGGAAGTTATGCGCGTAGATACATTTCGGCGATTCATTTTATTTATATAGATTGTATGTGTAGGTGGGTGACAAGCACAAAGTGGCAAGTGCGGCTGCAGCTCCGGCTGTCGTTGTAAAAGATGACACCTCTTCTAACAAACAAGAACAAGAATCATCATCGCCTCGGCAACCCGTTGGTAAGTTCTTGTGTATTTACTGTTCCTTCTACCCTAAAGGACACGAGTAGAGATGGGTCGAGGGCAAAAACAAATACGGACAAAATGGGCATAAACTTGGCACATTGGGCGTAAACGAGTTTACGCCCGAATAAATGCCCGAGCACTGGGCAAAAAAACGAATGACTATGTTTTGTTAAAAATAAAGGTGGAACTGATCTTAATTTCATCATAATCGATAGTCACTATTTTTTAATTATTATTATATTATTTATTAATTTTTAGTTACTTTTCTCTATACAAATAAATAAAATTGAAGTGTCTGTTTGTAATATCAAAATAACCGCTTTTTTACTGAATGCATATGTATGTAAACACGGTACATAGACCAAAATAACATTTTTTACAATTTTTGTCTGTCTGTCTGTCCGTCTGTCTATCTGTTTGTTCCGGCTAATCTCTGTACCGGCTGGAACGATTTTGGCGATACGTTCACTGATGATATAAGGAGTAACTTAGGCTACTTTTTTTAGACTGACTTCGCCCCGCGGCTTCACCCACGGTACAACATTAACCCAATTTCAAATTGATTTAGAAATATATATATTATTACTAGCTGATCCGGCAAACGTTGTTTTGCCATAAAAAAAAATTGATATAAAAAGCGGCCAAGTGCGAGTCGGACTCGCCCATGAAGGGTTCCGCAGCAGCAAGTAACTTAATATAATTTTTATTCATATTTTTATATTTGTGTTGATTGAATGAAAGGTAAATTACAGTTTACGATTTAAGACGTATTAAAAAAAAACTACTTACTAGATTTCGTTCAAACCAATTTTCGGTGGAAGTTTACATGGTAATGTACATAATATTTTTTTTTTAGTTTTATCATTCTCTTATTTTAGAAGTTACGGGGGGGGGGGGGGGACATTTTACCACTTTGGAAGTGTCTCTCGCGTAAAGTATTCAGTTTAGAAAAAAAATTATTAGAAACCACTCTATCATTTTTAAAGACCTATCCATATCCATACGTATGACGGGGGTTTGATGAAAAAAAAATTTTGAGTTTCAGTTCTATGTATGGGGACCCCCATGTGAAAATCTTACAGATACGACAGACAGACAGACAGACATGACGAATCTATAAGGGTTCCGTTTTTCGCCTTTCGCACGGAACCCTAAAAAATAGATGTTGGTCGATTCTCAGACCACCCGATCTGCACACCAAATTTCATAAAAATCGGTCCAGCCGTTTCAGAGGAGTATGGTAACTAACATTGTGACACGAGAATTTTATATATAAGATTATTTTCTAAATTTGGAACTTAGGTATTGTGGTATTTGTGTATAAAACGTTTCAGCTATTAACGTAAAAAATCTCCTTGATATTCAAAAACTTTGGTCAATTATGATGAATTAAATGCAATGGAGGAAACTGAAGAAACTCAATGTACGGCTAAATTAATAGCAGATTTCGTCGTTAGGTATACCACGCAACAATATTAATCCATTTAATTTAAATTGGCAAGGTAAAAAGCTTGACTAATGGCTGCCCCTTTTTTGTGCGGAAATTCCCTCGGATACCACCGACGCGCACCGACTAAAAACCGCACACCGTCTCGTGTGCTAGAAGCCGGGGAACCAGGTGCACCCTCGAAAGGAAATCCCTGGCACCCCGACACTAATGGCTGCCCCATGATCTCAACAAGTGTCAACGTGAAGTACGCGTCGAGACATATCCACACTGCCTTGTTTAAACCGCATTGTTAAATGAGACAAAAACTGGATTCTGTTTGACAATCGCAGGCGCTTAATAAGTTGGTTAGAACTTGGTCACTACCTAAACATTCCCTTAAACAAATATTACCCTTAGATAAGTGACGGTCACTGTTTGGTAGTCATAGCTTCTCATTAAACTGTGTTTTTTAAATAACTGAACACACTAATGAAGAAACTCGCACTCGTTCACTTTCTGGCCCCCTCAGACATAGTTTCTGGAAGCAATATGCCCCACCCACTTAAGTTTACCCATTTTTTGGACAATATCGGCAACCTTTGTTTACCTGCTCATTCCTGATTCGATCACACATAGAAAATCCGAGCATTGCCCTCTACACGGCCATCCGGCGCGAATTTCAGCAGTCTTATGACGTTGGGGTGCTACGCAGCCTCCCAAACGCTGCCCAACCTAGTTGAATCCGACAGTTGACCTCCTTTTCGAAAAGAACTGTACAATGTCAGATATATAATTATTTTCCTTTAAATGCAAATTGTTTAATGGCAGTGCAAATTGTATAGTGGCGGATCGGAAGTAGTTTAGAACTCTCCCAGTCTGATAGGCCCGGGAACAAGCAAGATACCGCAGACGACTCAGGCGCTGGAGATCGCAAAATATTCTCCGTCCCCCGTAAGCGCAAGCCTGAGTTTGGCAGATGAGTACATCGGTCACCCTAGCAGAAGCAGGCTTGGGTGGCGGCACGAACGCTGCGATGCGCACCCTTCCTCCATTTTGATGATAGTAACGGGAACATCGGAGTTCCCACACACTGGAGAAGGCCATCTACAACCATGGCTGGCCCGAGGTACGTCAGGGTTCCAGGGTTTTTCTTTCTAGGGTGCACCTGGTTCTCTGGCTTCTAGCACCCGAGAAGGCGTGCGGTTTTAGTCGGTTCGAGTCCGACATGCTACCGGAGTGGAGTGATATAACGGCCTCACAGAAAACCAGTGTGAAATAGTGTTTGCGCTATGTTTCACCTAGTGAGTGAGGATACCGAAGGCCCATACCTCATACCCCTACCTCCCCCCCCCCATCCCCAAAAGGCCGGCAACGCACTTGTGACGCTTCTGGTGTTGCAGGTGTCCACGGGCGGCGGTAATCGTTTACCATCAGGCGATACGTCTGTTCATTTGCCCGCCTATTCCATATAAAAAAAATGGTATCCGAGGAGATTTCCGCACAGAAAAAAAGTGTTATAGTACAAGCTCTGCTCGAACCTAGATGGCGTTGTGTAACAGATTATATTTATTCTATATTAGATATTTCTAAAATAAATTACTTAATTCCCTTGTGCTATTAACTAGAATAAGGGGAAGATATTTATTTATTTTTAAACTTGTTGCACATGTTGTACAAGGCGGACTTAATGCCATGAGGCATTCTCTTCCAGTCAACCTTCAGGTGTTATAGAAATAAGATGGAGTAGATGAAAAGACAAAACATGTAACACGATAAAGTTCATAATAATTATGTTAATAGGTAAAAGATGAACATCAGATAAAACAAATATTCACAAGAATATTGGTACAAGCTAGTAAATATTAATACATAGGTACATAAACATACTCATATTAAATAATATAGTAATAATCACAAATTTTAACAAAAAAAAACCGACTACAATCTGGACCAAATTTAAATGGGATACGGGAATAATGAGTTATTCGTTTATTTGTCGCGTACATACATAATGCAAATTGAAGACTTATATGGTTTTCTCATGGATGACATGTCAGAACTGGACCAAATTTAAATGGGACCATTCGGGAAGCAACAGATTATATTTATTCTATATTAGATATTTCTAAAATAAATTACTTAATTCCCTTGTGCTATTAACTAGAATAAGGGGAAGATATTTATTTATTTTTAAACTTGTTGCACATGTTGTGCAAGGCGGACTTAATGCCATGAGGCATTCTCTTCCAGTCAACCTTCAGGTGTTATAGAAATAAGATGGAGTAGATGAAAAGACAAAACATGTAACACGATAAAGTTCATAATAATTATGTTAATAGGTAAAAGATGAACATCAGATAAAACAAATATTCACAAGAATATTGGTACAAGCTAGTAAATATTAATACATAGGTACATAAACATACTCATATTAAATAATATAGTAATAATCACAAATTTTAACAAAAAAAACCGACTACAATCTGGACCAAATTTAAATGGGATACGGGAATAATGAGTTATTCGTTTATTTGTCGCGTACATACATAATGCAAATTGAAGACTTATATGGTTTTCTCATGGATGACATGTCAGAACTGGACCAAATTTAAATGGGACCATTCGGGAAGCACCAGCTTTCAAATAAAAAAAGAATCATCAAAATCGGTTCACCCAGTCCAAAGTTATGAGGTAACAAACATTAAAAAAAAAAATACAGCCGAATTGAGAACCTCCTCCTTTTTTGAAGTCGGTTGAAAATATACACACGGGAACTAACGTAGCATATTCGTACTTAAATACGAATAAATAACTCGCACAAATATATCTATTTGATCATCATCAACAACCTATAACAGTACACTGCTGGACATAGACGTCTCCTTAGCTAGGAGGTTTATATTAAAAATTAAAGAAATGTAAATAAAAGTTTTTGCCCAGTTCAAAGACATTTATTCGGCATTTACCGGGCACTTATTTTTTATGCCCAATTTGCCTGGGCATAAACCCATCTCTAGACACGAGGCTTCTAACGGGCCGATGTCAATGCATATAGAAAAAAATATCATCGAATTGATTTTAGATAATTGAATGTTACATTTATATAGGAATTGTTCTTTATCCCTTATATTTTTTGACCCATTGCTTATCCAAGTTATTATTATTTTAGATGTGGACAAAAAAGAATCGCGAAGCAGTGAGAGACGTCGAGAAGATACCGATCGTGAAAAGGAATCAAAACGCGAATCTCGATCGTATGTAATATTGCAAATGATTTACTTTGAAGTAGTAATTTCACAATAACATTGAATTTATTCTTATTTTCTTTGTTGTAGCTCCCTGAAAGAAAGAAGTAAGGAAGAAGTTAGGAGTAAGGAGAGGTCGCCGAGAGAACGATCACATAAGGTAAAATATTGGAATATTATAATGCTTATAAATATTGAATTTTAAATTGAATATTTTAACTGAAAAGTAATCTTTTCAGGAGGAACGTTACTTGGAAACAGTGTCTCCACCGCATGATCACCGCAGTCTATCCGACGACATAGACCGAGGTAACAACAACTTGAATTAGCACTTCTTTTGTGAACTCAAAAACTGTAACATATTTAAAAATAAATTGTTTTGTTATAGATGCCAAGCGTCGTAAAGTAGAAAACAGCGGCAACGGCAAGGTGAGTATCGTTGTAATAAATCGGCCTTGCATCGCTCTCGCGCCGGACTGAGGATTGGGCTGGACAACGACCACAATCAACGCGCGGTCAAACTATATATAAAACAAACCAGTGTTCAAGATTACTCGAACTTTCTCAAACAGTGCAAAAACTATAGACACACAGTGCGCAAATAAGTGTAAAAATGCCAAAAAAAAATATCACGTCTAAAATAACCATCTTTCAACGAAAAAAATTAAGTAACTCAATATAAATACAATAACAAAGAATCTTTGGATACGCAAGAAGAATAATATCTCTGTCAACAAATTGAAGTTCACCAAATTAACGAATCCGTCTGACCGATAAAAAACTATGAAACTCATTGATATTGCAAATCAAGGATGTTGCAACCGAACATTTAAACCATTAGAAGAAACGACGAATTATTATTATTTATTATTTTTGATTCAATATCAATCAATCAAATAACAATTTATGGTATTATAATTGAAGAAGACAATATATGGATAAATTATCGATGACATTACAACAATAGAGCTATAAATATGGAGAAATAATATTAAAAACTTCATCACATTTGAATGCCAAACCAGGAATTTTGTCAAGATATTTACGAAGAATTAGAAGTTGTGAAGAAATCCGGCACGAGAAGATATAAAATCACCTAAACAACTCCCATCCAAATCCTCTCAAATATTGCTGGAAAAACTAACGTGTGTGTCGTGTCCATTCAGCCCAGTCCGATATAAGTACGGTAAGGTTTTTTGTACTTATTGATAGCACATGTCGAAAGGTCCTGTGAATATATTATAAATTAACATAAATGGCTTGAAATAAACGATTTGATAATGAAGAAAACATACATAGAGAAGCTTTAAATACAAACAAGCATAGATGAATATGAAACAATAGGAAAAAGTGAAATAATATTGGACATCTTGCAAATCCAAATATATCAAGCAATAAACACGGACAACAATGGACGGCAATAGTCGGAAGAAAAAGAAGTAATAAACTGAAAAAAGCTCATAAAATGACATAATTACAGAACAGAAGAACAAATAAATAAATAATCAAATTATTAATTCATATTAAAGATCCTGTACCATAAAACTCACGACTAAGAAATGTTTTTCGCAACAAGAATCCGATTTAATCAAGTCAACAGAGTAATAGTCAATCAAGCGAGCTGGTCTTGCGGAGAAATTATTATGATCACGAAGAAGATATTGGAAACTATGCAGCCTAACATGCCAGTACTTATTCCATTGTGAATTGACCTTAACAATATACATTAAAAGTACACCAATAAGGTACGAAATATGGATCAAACGAAAAAAAAACTATATTCACAGTCCCTTTTGATTTTGCTTTTGTTATAACTTTAAAATAAAAGAAAGTAAATCTCTAGCGGTATAATAATATGTAAATGACGTTGGAATGGGTAATGTATTTTTTTATCTGTATGTATATTAATATGTATTTTCTGAAAAAGCAGGGTAGCAAAGAAATAGAGGAACGTTCACCTGAGAAAGAGAAGAGAAAGGCTAAACTGAGAGGCGACGAGCGTAAAGAACGTAAGATGAACCGTAAGAGGGTAAGTGTTAAGGATGCAAAAACACACTCGGTGTTTAATTTTGTCTGTAACTAATCAATTGGAAAAAACATTTGATTTCAGTTCACGCAGTGGTAAATTGATTATTCAAAAGTTTATTTTTTCTATACCTTCCATTTAATTTTCAATTGGAAGTAAATCACACCCTTTTAATAAAAAAGTTAAAGTAAAGTTTTGAAATTCACTATGCCATAGTACTATTATCGTTCTCATGATTATAAAGTAGTAGTCCGGATATACTAAATTATAAATTAAATAAGTAAAGTTATAATTTGATTTTTTTACTGTGTTTAAGTTCATGGCTGAGAATGTTAATTATAAGATAAAATATTTATTTAGGATAGAGCAGAAGAATCGGCAATCCTGGAGCAAAAGAGACGCCGCGATGAACAAAAAGGTAGGTTCTTTGATATCTCTATTAATGTTATAAACAGTGATCGGAGTGTGTAGATTAATTTTACGTATACTCACACCATGAATAGTCATAGAAATCGTAACATAAATAAACCTTTTTAAACTTAATTAAATCAAAATAAAATTCTTCTTGCGGCTTCTTAAGAGCGCGGCAACCGACGCTCGCAACTGCAAGTTGAAATTTGTTCGGAATATTGCTGTATCTAATATATAATAAAATAAAATATATATCTAATATCTCGTCACTGTATCTCGGTAAGCCATATCTGGCGTAGTATATTGACATCTGTTTGCTGCGATTGCACTACTAACCATTTGGTTTTTATAATAAATATGGATGTGTTGTAGACTACCAAAAATCATCAATGAAAACTCAATGTTTTTTCATTTTCTTTTCGATAGTTAGTAATTTGATAATACAAGCTATGCTTTTATAAAATAAATATTATACGTATTGCTGTTTATAATATAGAAAAAACAAACTTAAAACATGCCATTTACGCTGTAAAAATGTGCAAAATTAAATTCAACTTTTTCGTTACTTTACGTAAGTTTTTTTTTTTTTTTTTTTTTTTTTATGTTTGGCCCGCCAAAGTGACTCTACTCTGCCTGATGGAAAGCATAAGCAGAATCCAAGAGTGGTGGTCACCATGCTCACTGCGAATACAGACAATGCAGCATGGCGACCCACACCATGGCGGCCTAGTGATGCTGCTGCATCTTTTAGTCTAGTCAACAAGTTTGGGACTTGTTGACTAGACTAATTGGGCCTCCGGTCTCGCACTCACCAACGAAACACGACAGCACGCTGACATTTTACGTTGATTTTCTGTGCGAGGGTAGTACCGCCCCGGTCGAGCCGGCCCGTTCGTGCTGAAATCAGCGTGGCTCTACTACCTTCTAATACCTTCTAATAAAAAGGGAAAAGAAGCCTGGATAAATACTGTTTAAATCTGGATATCAACATAATATGGTGGAAATATGTTCAAACTACAAATTATTTTGGTATTCAATTTGTATGGAGAACTCGGTGACCGCCGGCCCCTTAAACGTTCCTTTATATACTGCGCCTTCAATGTGTCTTTTGATGTTGCCCTCGTTTATAGTTTTCACGTGGCTTTCACACCTTCTACAGTACGACTAGAATGATCGTACAGTATTCGGGAGAACCTGATATCCACTTTTCGATTGTTTCAGCCTTGATATAATAACTTAATACTCCTTTTTATTTAATTAAGTTTGTTGCGATTTAAAAACAATCTATAACTTATAAAAAAAAAAAATACATACAGTGGAACATAGAACCTCCTCCTTTTTGGAAGTCGGTTAATAAAAGAAGTCTACTACCAATAATATTGATTTATGTGAGATTCGCGACTCGATCGAAAAATGGTACAGATTTTTATTATAATTTAATGATTTAATAGGTGAATCTATAAGAATAAACCGATATTGCAATATCGTAACATCATGATTTGTATGGGCGTATCTATTTTAAGTACACAAAAACCACGTATTCGAAATATAATTCGAATAAATATAATATTCGTTTACTAAAACATTCAATTGTGAAGTAAAAATATATATAAAAAATCACTGAATCGAATAATAAATACTTTATGTTGCCAAGAAAAGTGCATTTAAAGCATACGTTACACGAATAAGGTTAAAATGCAATTAAATAATTATTCTTTAAGAATAACTGCTATTGCCATATTTTCACATCAAGATATTTAAAGTACATAAAAATCACATGGTCTTTTTCAAATGTGAAGTAACAAAATATAAAAAAAATAAAATTGTCAATATGCAATTTTATATGTTTTATTTGGTCGGGACTTTAACATTGCCAGGCGCGTGCAAAAATGTTAAAAAAAAAAATGGTTGTCTGTATAGACTGTTTACGGACGATAGTTTAACGTGACAACGTCATAACGAAACATTGATGAAATGCGCCGCATCTATCTCTCGCTTGCACTTCAAGCCTTAAATGGAACGCCTCATAGCGATGTAACGCCGCATGAGTCATGTTTTTTTCATGTGTGCAGCCGGCTCCATCGAATTATAAGACGTTGTCACGTCAAAAAATATTTAAAATGTTTTTGAGACAACTTTAAATTTTAATAGGGTAATATTTATAACTAAAAAATAAGATTCTCAAAAAGACATTTTGGTGGAACTTTCGACCTGCCAGGTGATCTAGCAAATTATGTATAGGTGCGCGTGTGAGTAGCGCTATAGACAAGCTGTAGTGTGAAATAGAGTGCTTACCGATAGCTGTCTGCGTTTTTTGCTTGCTGCGTTATTATTGGCTCTGGCGAGGCCACGTGACTTACAATAGCCACGGTATAACGACATACTTCGCCAGGTATAGCACTCCGAGAAACAGTGGTCACGTAGGAGATACAAGCCTACGTCATTATCGCTATCGCTGGTTGTCAAACTTTACAGTTTTGTCAAAATTTGAAAAAAATACTTTTTTGTGACAGTATTCAATACGTAGTTGTGACAAGTTTTCAGCTTGCCTCAAATACCTACCCAAAAAATGGTACCAGCTCTCCTACTAATACGCTGATCAGTTGACAGTTTACACTTAAGGGGCCGGCGGTCACTGAGTTCTCCATACAAATTAAATACCAAAATAATTTGTAGTTTGAACATATTTCCACCATATTATGTTGATATCCAGATTTAAACAGTATTTATCCAGGCTCCTTTTCCCTTTTTATTTAAAAAAACTTACGTAAAGTAACGAAAAAGTTGAATTTAATTTCGCACATTTTTACAGCGTAAATGGCATGTTTTAAGTTTGTTTTTTCTATATTATAAACAGCAATACGTATAATATTTATATACGTATAATATTAAAAGTTACATTACTCATATTGGGGCAATTACTAAAAGAAAATCTTAAATCTGGTGGAGTACAATCAATTTCCATTTCACTCTTAAAAGCTATAGAAAAAACTGTTGGAACTCATTTTAATTATTCAATTTACATTTATTAAATATTTTAATAACAAATCAAGACGAATTTTCAGCTTGCCGCCGATTTTCTATGTATCATCTGTGCCGAAACGCATTTACGCATACAGTCACGTGAACGCAATTTGTACTAAGCAAAGAGATTTTGGTATGCCAAGAATGATAAAAGAGATTCAATCAAAGAGTATATAATAACCCCAGGCCCCAGCACGCCGTTTCATACAACATTGCTGGAGCGTTGTAATGTTCCAAATTCAAAAAACGCTCCTGCAATGGATTTATTTTTCGCTGTCCGTAAATTAGATTATTCGCGTGTTCTTTATTCAAACATAATGACAATATTTCCATGCATGTTTGAGAAAAAAATTTTTAGTCACTTTCTCCCATTTCACCACACCACACCGGAGGCGTCACAAGTGCGTTGCCGGCCTTTGGGGGATGTGGGGAGGGGTTGGGGTATGGGCCTCCGGTATCCTCACTCACTCGGTGAAACGCAGCGCAAGCGCTATTTCACACCGATTTTATGTGAGGCCGTGGTATCACTGCAAATGAAAATTTACGTTAATACAACATTAAGTGCACCAGTAGACGTTGGTAGATTTGTTTAGTATATAAAACTAGCACAAATTGATATAACTGAGTGACATAAAGAATGAACGTTTATTATTTCAGCAGTAATTAAAATTGGAAGTCATCAGAATGGATCACAAGAAGATCACCACTACGAAAAATATCATAAGCGGGTAAGACAACCATGATGTTTCAAAATGTTGAGTATAAATATAAAGTTAACACTATTTTAGTTGAGACAGTATGAGAAATTCAAAGACCATTATTTCGACACTTTCCGAAGACGGCGAACCCAGCTATCACTGATTTTTTCAGACGTGTTCTTCCTTGTAGCTCAAACGTACCAACATTCTCTTTTTTGTCGGGTATAGTTACGGTTGTTGCCAAGTAAGGCCCTTCGCACACGGCGTTCTATCGTAAGCCCGTGCAAGGACCGAAACGGTCTTCGACGAGACGGTCCGCTACAAGACGGTTTTCGACTGTTGTCTTGTGCTGACGCACACCGCATGAGACCGAACAAACGGTCGAAGCGGGGGAAGGGACGATATGATTCTGGGAATATTAAGCCTTTACAGACTGTTTACTTTTTTTATTTTTATTTATTTATACTCCCTGCATTACAATTGCACGAGGTGGACTTAATGCCAAATGGCATTATCTACCAGTCAACCTCGAGTCAACGCTTTTTACGGCAACCTAGTCGAGCCTCGACAAACTGTCTCGTCGGAGACTGTCAGTCTGAAACAGCCTTGGTGTGCGACGGTTCCACCTAACACTGTCTCGTCGGAGACTGTCTGTCGACTCCGGTGTGCACCCACACTAAGCGTATCGTAATACGCGCTTAGGACGAAAGCAATACGAGCGCGTACATGTTCAAACAAGCCTGCACACGAAGCGGTGCTGCAGCGAATTGTAGGAGATGTTTATTGTCATTATTACGTAGTCATAAGTCATAGTCATAATTAACTGTTCATTAATTTCTTTAAAATGTAACTGGATATTTATTTGTATTAACTTGTTACGACTATTAATTTCAATATGACTAAAAAAACATTAAATTCGTTAAACTCGTTGAAACGTTCTTGTCTATATAATCCTTCATTAAGTAAATATGTATAATCAAGGAAAGATGTAATGGATAAAGCTGGGCAGAAATCTCGTCAAAAATACACTAGACAATTTAATATCATATATTATTTTATTTTAAAAATTACACAATGCTGTGACTGCCACGGAAGAGAATTACTGGATTTCAAAAAGTAATTTGCCATATAATCGCGAAGCTGGATTGATCATGAAGATCTATCAACGTGAAGAATTGCATTATAGTCTGGAACTATTATTAAAATTTGTAGGTTACCCGCGGCTTGGTTACAATCTTCAGTTTGGTAGAATTCGTGATTTCAACTGAGATCTTACAAAACGGTACGTCTATTCGACGATTCGTTTGTAGAACACTGCAGGTTTCGTACGCGTTGCGTTGTAACGACACGTTTACGACACGACTTCGCTTACGAGTCGTGTGCGAAGGGGGTCATGGGCTATCAAATCAGAAATTATCCACCCTTCGGATAGTTATAGTAGATAGTCCAGCCAGCCCTACAGAGTCATCCGTAGGGCTGCCTGGACTTACCTAGTAAACTGAGTTTCGTAACTGGTTAAAGGGGATATTATACTAGGATGGTATAGTATATGCTATGTGGTATAATTCAGGATCCGATATTTAGTCGATCCTGAATTCAAGGAAGTTAAATCGCATTTCGGAATAGTAGCATCTGATTTAGGACCCCATTTAGGACAAGGACAGTTTCCGACATCCTAAATACTAAATCGGATGCTAAATCCGATAGGTGTAATCACATTTAAGATTAGGACGCTCAGTCGCCGCTCGCCTACCGTCGCGAGCGCATGCTTCATATTTGCTCCGTCCAAAATGATTACAGAAAAGGAGGTGATTTTAAATATCTTGGAATTGTACAAAGATATGCCTTATCTTTGGAACAAAAATGATCATAACTACATGAATAAAAGTATCAGAAACGAAGAGTACAGTGTGTTGTTAGGTGTCTATAAAAATTATGATAAGGATGCTACTCTGAAAACACAAAAAAAATAATTGATAACTTAAGGACTAATTATGTTAAAGAATCAAAAATGTTGGCATTTTGTCACTCGATATGTCCGTCACTTGTCGCTCGTCCTTTAAGTCTGATTCAGAGCCCTGAATCAGTTAACGTGTCCTGAATCAGGAGCAGCGACTGAACTTACTGTCCTAAATCGGACACTGAATATCGGATCCTGAATTTAGGATGGTATAATATCCCCTTAACTCAAAACTAAACTGCCTTTTCTTTTAAAGGTTACTAAGGACACCTATATTGCTCTCGCAAATATTATTTGACGATATTCATCATTTCAGCCGAAAGACGTCCACTGCTGGACATAGGCCTCCCCCAAGGCTCCCCACAACAATCGGTCCTGTGCTGCTTGCATCCGGCGGTTTTCTGCGACCCTCACCAGGTCGTCTGACCATCTTGTAGGGGGCCTACCCACGCTACGTTTTCCAGTGCGTGGCCGCCACTCCAAAACTCTTTAGCCCCAACGACCATCCTGTCTGCGAGCAATATGCCCCGCCCACTGCCACTTGAGGCTGGCAATTCTACGGGCAATGTCGGCGACTTTGCCGTCTGCGGATCTCCTCATTCCTGATTCGATCACGCAGATGAACGCCGAGCATTGACCTCTCCATTGCTCTTTGAGCGACTTTGAGCCTTCCTATAAGGCCCATTGTGAGTGACCACGTCTCTGTGCCATAGGTTATCACTGGCAATACACACTGGTCAAAAACTTTCGTTTTGAGACACTGTGGTAAATGGGGCGAGAAAATGTCACGCATCATTCCGAACGCCGCCCAGCCAAGTTGGATTCGACGTTTGACCTCTTTCTCGAAACTGGCCCTACCTAGCTGGATAGTCTGTCCTAGGTATATGTAATAATCCACAACTTCGAGTTTAGAGTCTCCAATTTTCACTGGAATGGGTGCGACATGGACGTTTGACATAATTTTCGTCTTGTCCATATTCATTTTTAGACCCACTCGCTTAGAGAAACTACTGAGACCAGCATTGTGCTAAGGTCTTCCATGGTTTCAGCCATGACCACTATATCGTCGGCAAATGGAAGGTGGGTGATACACTTGCCATTAATGTTGATGCCAAGTCCGTTCCAGTCAAGAAGCCTAAAAACGTCCTCCAGTGCTGCGGTAAATAGTTTTGGAGACATTATGTCTCCCTGCCTCACTCCTCGCTGCAGTTTAGGCTTCGAGTACTGGTCCTGTAGACGGACCGACATAGTAGCGTTTTCGTACAAACACTTCAACACTTCGATGTACCGGTAGTCGATTTGGCATCGCTGGAGAGACATGGCACAGGCACAGCCCATGTTTCAATCGAATCGAAAGCCTTTTCATAGTCCACAAACGCCAAGCACAGTGGGAGGTTATACTCTTCGGACTTTTGTACAACCTGCCGCAGCGTAAATATGTGGTCTATGGTGCCAAAGCCATTTTGGAAACCGGCTTGTTCGGGAGGCTGGAAGTCGTCAAATTTACGTTCGAGACGATTAGTAATAACTCTCGAGAACAGCTTATACACATGACTCAGAAGGGTGATGGGTCTATAATTCTTCAGCAGGGTGTTATCACCCTTTTTGAAGAAAAGCACCACAACACTCCCGAAACATGCGTCAGGCGGTTTCCCACCCAATAGGACAGAATTAAATATCTTTTGAAGGATTTTTAAGACCGGTTTGCCACCCACCTTCAAAAGCTCAGCTGTAATTCCGTCCTCACCTGGTGCCTTGCTGTTCTTGAGCTGTTTGAGAGCCATACTAATCTCGTACAAGCTGACGTCCGGAATATCTTCGGTGTAGTGTCGGGTTAACTTCTCGATTTCACTCAAAAGCTCAGTTTTCGACGATAACAGTCTGCCATCCTCGATCTTCAATATTGGGCTCTGCCCAATAGACAGAACTCTTGCGAACACTTTTGTGCCTTTGTTTCGCTCTATAGCCTCTTTAACATACATGGTGTTAAATTGGCGTAGGTCTCTTTTCTGACATTTTGAGATTCGTCTATTGAGCAGACGGAAATTGGACACTTCTTCTGGAGACTGCAGAGTCATGTTGCGCCTTTCTTTCATTAGCTTAAGAGTGTCATCAGAGAATATCTTGGTTCTAATGATCTGGCGGGTCTTGAATAGTTGAGACCCGACCGTATGGACAGTTTCCACTAAACGGTCACTGAGTTCGTTGGTATCGACGCAGTTCTCAAGGCATGTAAAGCGGTTATGAAGTTCCGAGCTGGAAGCTCTCGGGGTTTTGGATGTAAACGAGGGATGGTCGGAGCGTGGGCCTCACCAGTCGCGACCTTTCGAGCTTGGTGTTAATATTCAATGTGCCTCTAAGTAGTCGATGATCGCTGCCGGTTTTCACCAAGTTGATCATCGAGACATCATTGAATACTTGCCTCTTCGTCGACATGATGAAGTCAATCTCATTCAGGTCCACTTCCTGTGCTCTCTTTTTCGGAAGAAGGAGTTCATCATGTAGAGTCCCTCCTTCTCCATGAAGTCGGCCAATGGCTGGCCCCGGTGGTTCCGTCGACCATCTCCAAATGGCCCCATTAGCAGCTCTTCACCGCTTCGTTTACCCAACCTTGCGTTGAAATCTCCCATGACAACGGTGTAGTAAGTATCAGACATATGCATGGCTCTACTAATGTCCTCATACATAGTCTCCACCTCATCATCAGGGTGTGTAGTGGTCGGAGCGTATACCTGTATCACCTTCAGCGAGTACCTTTTGGTTACTCTGAGTATAAGGTACGCAACCCTTGGTGACACACTCTCAATTTTGATCACATTTTTCACAAGGGACTTGTGTACCAGGAACCCGACACCACCTTGAGACAGATGATCGCCCTCCCGGAAATAGAGCAAATTACCAGATTATCGAGTCCTCCCCCTTTCTACGGACTTCAGATAAACCCAAAATGTCCCAGCGTAACCCGCTCAATTCTTCCTCCAACTCAATCACTTTCTCGTCGGTCCGTAATGTGCGCGTGTTGTAAGTTGCCAGGTCCAGTCGTCGTTTATGGTAGCCCGATCGGACCCGGAGATTCTTCGCACCCCCCGCCCCGCCATTTCCTTGGCCGCTACCGTAGCCAGGAACAGCGGGGCCGCCGGGGACTAGGGGCCGTTTCTTTTTTGTGCTTTCCATCAGGGGGGATTTGCCGTAATCGCCACGCTTGTCATGCGGGTTGGCGATCGCAGTGAGATGGTATTGTACACAATAGGATGCTGCTGCCCATCCTCTGGTATGATATCCCTTAGTCGACTTTTACGACACCCACGGGAAGAAATGGGGTGGAGCTATTCTTAACCGACAACACACGGCGATATTGTCTGATATTAAATTAGACTTAGATCCTTGAGTTTCTCTCGGTGTTTATTCTCCAGGCTGCCGGATTCATTTGTCTTATAAAGTCATGACTTGTAAAAATGTTTATGGAAACTTATTAACAGAAATGGATGACTTAAATGTCGTATGACCCTTTGAGCGGACAGAGGGGCGTCCACAATATTCCTCAGTCGTATTCGCAAATAATTTTCATCTCATTACCTACATATCAATATTGTAGTGGGGATCATTACAATATTTTTTAAACTGTTCAGAGTACGATAATATTTTTTCCAGATAAATGCAGCAATAAGTAGTGGTGATAATAATAGGTCTTTACCTATGAAATTGCCGTTTTGTATGCAATAAGTGAAAGTACTTATTTTTTCAAACTTTTTTATTTCTGTTATTTGAAGTAATCACCCATGCAATCGACGTATCTTTGCCAACGCATTGGCAGTTTATTGATGCCCTTCTTGTAAAAATCAGCTGGACGGGAGGCAACAAACTCTTCAAAGGCATTTTGTACTGCCTCTCGGGAATTGAATTTTTTACCCACTAAAAAGTTGTCTAAATTTTGGAAAAAGTAATAGTCGGTAGGTGCAAGGTCTGGTGACCAGTATGGGGTCGCGCGTTGTCGTGAAGGAGCAGTGGGGACGACCGATTGACCAAAGCTGGTTGCAGATGTGCAAGCTTCTCCATCATTCTCTCCAGTTCTTCACAGCACACATCTGCATTAATGCTCATGCCGTTTTGTAAAAAGCTGTGGTGAATCACACCCGCATTAGACCACCAAACAGTGACCATCACCTTTTTAGGGGTAATTTTTGGCTTAGGGCATTGCTTTGGTGCTGAACCAGGATCTAACCAACTTGCTGAGCGCTTTCGATTGTCGAACAGAATCCATTTTTCGTCGCACGTAACAATTCGTTTCAAAATTCCTTCATTTCTTTGCCTGTTGAGCAGCGCAAGGCAGGTCTCGACGCGTACGTTGCGCTGGCGATCGTTAAGGTCGTGGGGCACCCATCTATCAAGCTTTTTTACCTTGCCAATTTGTCGCAAATGGATCAATATTGTTTTGATGCTTACATTAAAAGCTGCTGCTAGCTCAGCTGTAGATTGAGTTTCGTCAGCTTCCACAATCGCCTTTAATTCATTATTGTTAACCAAAGTCTCCGGACGACCACGAGCTTCATTTTTCAAGTCAAAATTTCCAGAACGGAACCGGGAAAACTAAGAACGGGTTGTGCGTTGGTTTGTACAGTTCTC
The DNA here is from genome assembly GCA_949125395.1 of Diaphora mendica. Taxonomy (NCBI): domain Eukaryota; kingdom Metazoa; phylum Arthropoda; class Insecta; order Lepidoptera; family Erebidae; genus Diaphora; species Diaphora mendica. Next base: position 31,596,967 of record OX421310.1, on the reverse strand, counting down.
TCCGTGAACGTTTTTGATGTTACGTGCCGTTTGTGTCGCGTTGGTGCCACGACGGAACTCGTATTCCATAATTACACGAATTTTTAAAGTATCCATTATGACGAAAAATGTTCAAATGTAATGAAAATACAACGCTAATCAAAAAACAAACTACTGAGTTTGTAAATAGAATGTCATGGTTTTAAAACAAAATTAATTTGAATTTAGAATACAGAGCCATTACAAACTTTTTTTTATTTGAAATGACCAGTACTGAAAAACGGCAATTTCATAGGTAAAGACCTAATATAACAGTATTTTGCTATAAAAAAAGGAGAACTAACTCTCTCCAAACTGGAAGGTGAGCAACGTCTTCTACACTCCATGCTGTGTAAGGCTTGTAGCGGCTAAGGTCTATCGTTTTGGGGGTCTCGGAGACTTCTTTCCTTGGCTTGACTCGAGTACTCGAATAGACTCACATATGACAAAATACTGTTTGGTCTTAGTCAGTTCAATTCTAACATACTACTTCACCGCCCCGGCCATATCCGTGGGGGTTTCCACACGATTAGATAAAAAAACGAACTTTCTGAATACACTAATGCTTTAATTTTTACAGGAAAAATCGCCTTTCAGAGACCGTTCACATGAAGAATCAAGAGACAAACAATATCCTTTTTTAAAGAAATATTCATAACAATATATTATGTATGTCTATAAATTTCAATTAAAAGTGTAGCATACTATTCATAATGTGCAGTACTAACAATTTTAAACAAATAGACCAATGCAAGCAATGCATAGGTAATTGTCAGAAGTCCAGAAATCAGTAAGTCAGTAAAAATCTAAAGGGAACTAAAACATCCCAAACACAAAAGCAACAGGAAACAAACACGCACTTATGGTCTAAGATCCGAATAGAAACGTCCTTCACTCATCTGTTTACTGGATGAAAAGTATTTTATATCAAATTTAATATATTAAATAATATATCGCAGGTGGGTTGGCAAAATATTCCTGGCCTTTTTTTAAATTATTATACTTCCTGCATTACAATTGCACGAGGCGGACTTAATGCCACATGGCATTATCTACCAGTCAACCTTGAGTTGGTTCAATAAGGGACAAGGCAGGTGCATAATTTATGATAGGAAAAAGAAAGAAGGAAAGAAAAACTTTAATTTATCGGTTTATAAGTAACAATAATAATATCTATGTATATAAAAGAAAGTCGTGTTACACTATTTATAACTCAAGAACGGCTGAACCGATTTGGCTGAAAATTGGTGTGGAAGTAGCTTAGAACCAGGAGAAGGACAAGATTTATCAGTCAAAACATCCGTCTAGCCGTTAAATTGTTAAAAATTGTATAACAAAACGCAACTGACACGGAATAACAAAACGCAACTGACAGCTAAACGTTATGTTATTTAAGGTTATGTATGATTGCAATTTTTTTAGAAGTTTTGAAATTGACCGGTGCGGTTGATGTGTTTGTTTCGTGTTTGATTTATTTAATTATATTTATTACCCTAATAAAAAATTGAACTTAATAAAAAGAACTGCTCATTTATTGCTTCTACGGCGGAACAAACTTTGCCGGGTCAGCTAGTGCTGTATAAAATACATACACGTACACACATATTAATATTTAAATATGAAAATAAATAAATAATAATTATATAAATATTTGATATATATACAATAATCTTATTTATAAAATTCTCGTGTCACAATGTTAGTTAGCATACTCCTCTGAAACGGCTGAACCGATTTTATGAAATTTGGTGTGCATATCGGATAGGTCTGAGAATCGACCAACATCTATTTTTCATACTCCAAAATGGCGAAGGTTGACCCACACCTAAATATTTATTTTAATGGCAAAACAACGTTAGCCGGGTTAGCTAGTAAACAAATAATAGTTTGGCCAGGATTTTTTTAGATGACCCAACCGCGATATATTGTTGAATATAATAGGTCTTTGGGACTTGGGTCTAGGAAGCTCTCCCTCATCCGCCATACTCACCAGACCTTGCACCTACCGACTATTACTTTTTCCAAAATTTAGACAACTTTTTATTGGGTAAAAAAATCAATTCCCGAGAGGCAGTATAAAATGCCTTTGAAGAGTTTGTTGCCTTCCGTCCAGCTGATTTTTACAAGAAGGGCATCAATAAACTGCCAATGCGTTGGCAAAGATGCGTCGATTGCATGGGTGATTACTTCGAATAACAGAAATAAAAAAGTTTGAAAAAATAAGTACTTTCACTTATTGCATACAAAACGGCAATTTCATAGGTAAAGACCTATTATTAAATTTGATATAAAATAGTTTTCATCTAATAAACAGATGGGTGAAGTTCGTTCTTAATCGTATCCTCTACTATTAAATTAGTGTATCTGAATATAATAGGAGACATTAGTGGAAACACCAATGAAAATATATTAATAAATTTAGGCGTAGAAAAATTAAATTCTTTTGATGTCTTCATTATTTTTAGATTAAAGGTTTTGATTGTAGCTCACCTATATATTTGCCTGACGTTTACATCATTATTGTGCTATCATTGTATCTTAATATGTAAATTGGTGAGAATAATGAAGTAGTTATTTCCTTAACATTTTATATACTAGGCGCTCAAATGAATCTAAGATAAGAAGATAGATGAAGATAGAAGAAATAAATAAACCATCGTACCTAGCAGTAAGATATGGGTATAAATGACTAATAAACTTTAAAACATAACCAATACTTTTATTTATAGCCAACAGTGCAAACCTCGTGACCAGTGAGTGATTCATAAGCCAGTGAAATTGATACGCAAGTCAGGGCGTAAAATCTCGTTTATCTCGGGACCTACTGAACCGATTTAGAATATTCTTTTACAAATAGAAAGCCACATTATTATCAGATATCCGACATACATACACGCGGGCGGACGCATGGTCAAAAGCTACTGACTTAATAAATGAAAAGGAAGGGTAGGTGGCCAACTATATTATAATTTGTTACAAATTTTAACAAACGTGTTCACTGTAGGTATTCCTATTTTTTTACCCGACTACGGTGAAGCCAAAAAGAAGTTTCATACTTTTTCTTGTTCTTGTTCTTGTTCACCGTATCGCCACAGAATAAATAATAGTACTTACGTACAGAAGTTCCACTGTCGAACAAAAGTCAAGTTTAGGCCTAAAAAATTTCAACTCTGTGACCTCGCAAGCGACTACCTACAAACATAATAATTAGTTCGTTTCGTAGTCATTTTTCGCAGTAAGTACACGTAATATTCAACTTGTTTACGCACGACGCGACGCGGCTAGCGTGCGCAGCGTGCGAGCCGAGCGCCGAGTGGCAACCATTGCCTAGTAGTCCTTCTCAGAAGGCGCTCGGCGGAACATACCTTAACTGAGAAGTGAAACCCCCTGATATCGCCTAAAACGACTGAACCGTTTTATGAATTCGATTTCTCTTGGATGCATCATCAGATCTTAGTGTCCTTATCATGGTACCACCGTTGGGATATCTCCTTTCCATTTAATAAAGAATCATTAAAATCGGTTCATAAACGACGGAAGTTATCCGCGAACACACATAAAAAAAAAGAAAACACGGTCGAAATGAGAACCCCCCTCCTTTTTTTGAAGTCGGTTAAAGATGGCCTGAGTGACAGACGAAGTCGGGTTACCTAGGCAGGAAATTTAAAGTAAATTTAAATAATAATAATTATATAATACACGTAGTAGACTAAATTCGTTTAATACATTTATTGGATTGTACGAAATCCCTATCATTAACGAACTATATGTGATTTTTTATATCTGTAACTACTTTTTACCGAACCTTTATCATTAGGTACTTATGAAGCAGAGTTTGTGCTATGGGTTTAATGCTTTTTTGTAGAACATAAGAGCACACGGGAGTACTTTGCCGTCATTTTGATTGAGGATTTTAGGCCTACGTCAGCGTTTCCCATTAGCCGGGTCGCGACCCGATACCGGGTCGTCAAAACAAAAATTCCTGGTCGCAACATTTCCGCCTTGTTTTAAAATTGCTTTGTTTTAAGTTCTTGCTTATTGCATTGCCACAAGACATCTTAACTCAAATTAAAGAACATTTGTTAGGACTGGAGAGGAATCTTCAAGAATGTTCTCCTCCAATCGACAGCAACAAAGCTTGGATAAGAAACCCTTTTACATTCAAACTAGATTCCGAAACGAATTTGCCAGATTCAAATGTAGACTCGTTAATTGAATTGCCAACTGCCACAGCACTCAAGGATTATATGGCGCACTAGCTTTTACACGTGGCTTCGCTCACCCAGACTTTCATCCCCTGATTTACCCCCTTAGGGGTGGAATTTCAAAAATTCCTTTCTTAGTGCTCACTTACAATATATAAAGAACCTACATGCAAAATTTCAGGATTCTAGCTTCAGCGGTTTGGGCTGTGCGTTGATCTCTGGGTATGTCAGTCAGTCAGTCACCTTACTCTTTTACTGAAATAGATAGATAGATATAGATTTCACGCCAAGCGGACAACGAAAAAAAAAATGAGGTCGTGAATTTTGTTTATACTCTGGTCAGTTATACGAGTACTTCTAGGAGACGTGGATGTGTAGGTACACACAATATTTTTTTCGTATGATGCTTTATTGCAGAGATGAGCTTTTAAAAATTTTCTAAAAATGAAGTCGTGTTAATTTTGGATACTTATTATTTGCATCAATTAATTTGTAAAAAAAACTTACTAACTTCGACATTTTTATTTTTTAAATTTTGAATTAAAGCTTTATAAGTAGGTAGTAATTCTTCACAAAAAAAAATAAAACGTGATCTCCAATAGTTTAGGACTTAAGAGTGGTTTTATTATTGAGAGTGAAACAGTATTAATTAAAATGGAGTTTTATTTTTTTTATTTAACAATTTTACCATTTGCACTAGCGCTAATGCTTTTTTACACATACATTTTCGTTGGTTGGAAGAAAAGCATGCAGTTTTTGAGTTCCTGGGACGGTGATAGCAGAAGCAAAACGGACTCGTAGAAAAGCTCGCTCTTGTTGAACACTTTCCTTCGAGCGGTAGTAGGTATACCTATAGAATGTCATTTAATGTCTACAAAGTCAGCAAATGAGAGTTGCTCTTCTTGTCCTGGTTTTAGCAGAATACGTGATCATTTAAAAATGCCAGTTGATGAAAATCAAGTGACTAAGATTCAGTTTGACAAATGTGAAGGTACAGACCGATACGTTAGCAACCAAAGTGCTTTTTGCTGATGATTTTATTGATTATTTGTGTACCACTTTAGACATTTTGAAGCCGCATGCTTATATCGCTTAACAACAAGTGCTTTATTTTAGAACTCAGAGTAAACCATCTCTGAAGGCAAAATTATCGTTCCACAAAAGCGAGCTTTTCTACGAATCAGTTTTGCTTCTGCTATCACCGTCCCAGGAACTCAAAAACTGCATGCTTTTCTTCCAATCAACAAAACTGTATGTGTAAAAAGAATTAGCGTTAGTGCAATAGGTAAAATTGATTAATACTGTTAATACATTTTAATTAATACTGTTTCACTCGCAATTAATAAAACCACTCGTAGGACCTAAACTATTAGAGATCACGTTTTAAATTTTTTTGTGAAGAATTACTACATATAAAGCTTTAATTAAAGATTACAAAAAATAAAAAATGTCGAAGTTACTCAAACATCGATTTGAAATGTTCACTTCCGGTAAAAAAATCAAAATTTCAACCATCTAACTATAAGAAACAATACTTTTTTGTTTTTTTTTACAAATTAATTGATGCAAATAATAAGTATCCAAAAATAACAGACTTCATTTTAAGTAAATTTTTAAAATCTCAAAACTCAGCAATAAAGCATCATACGAAGAAAAATATTGTGTGTACCTACACATCCACGTCTCCTAGAAGTATAACTCACCAAAGTATAAAACAAAATTCACGTTCTCATTTTTTTTTCGTTGTCCGCTTGACGTGAAGTGCCCCATATATATTTGACACAAGACCATTGATACATTTTTAGTTAACTTGTCGTCAAGAATACACAAAATTAGCTCATCAAGCAATAACGTTTTTAATGCCTTTTGTCACTACTTATAAATGTGAAGCTGGGTTTTTAACACTAGTTTACCTTAAAAATAAATATAGAAACCGACTTGAAGTGGAACCAGACCTTAGAATAAAACTTTCGTCATTTTCCGCGAACCTGGTTTTTTTTCTTCTGAGACGAGACCCGAGCCCAGCAGTGGGACATTATGGGACGTTGTTGATGATTGAATTCTTTGGTAAAAAATAAGCAGCAGTTCATACTTCGCACTAAAATTTAGTGACTAAATAGGTGATACATAGAATATATAGTGTGAATAAAAGATTTTTACTATTAATAAATGTTATACACATTTATTACATATTTTACAATTGGAATCAGTTTAGGTTTAAAAGTATTAAGTGGGTCACGAAAGGGCGATGTGAAAATTACCGGGCCATAGCAGATCAATTCAAACTCAAAAGATTTTATTCATATAGGCACTTATGAATAGTCAATATTTAATATTAAAAAATCGAGTGATTCTAGTCGCCAGTTCCAAGTGCAGCCTACCCTTCATGGAGAAGAATCTGGCAAGAAACTCCATTGTTGCTCCTTTTAAAAAATAATAATACGGTTTACAATTTTTTTATGAGAACGAAGTCGACCAGAGAAAACAAAACAAAAGGTTTGGAGTCATTGCTGCACAGCCATGAGCTAACCAATCATGCGCCGTTCTTACTGATCGCTGCAAGATTTTTACATTGTTATATTGTGACATTGTATTGTTGTATTGTGAGGTCCACTTATCGAAAATAAAATCCAAATAGCACTTTCACTCACAGTCAAATTTAATAAGATGTAATATGTCCAAATATAAAACAAACAATAAAATGTCACAAATGTAAAATAAAGTAAGACGCATGGATCAGCCATCGACCTATTCAACCATAGTGGAGCTGCGTACTCAGGCCGCACAGCAATTCATCAGGTCAATATCAAAGAAATTAATAATAATCATAGTCGACAAGGTGCTCATACAATAACTTATACATAACATACAATAACTAAAATACAGCAAACAATGTTTGGGAAACACTGGCCTACGTCGTCATTCTCACTAACTCAGTAAAAACAAACAAGCGGTCGCCACGATGCTTGCTACTGCGCTTACTGTTGTCGGTACGGTCCCCACATTTGACAACACTTTGTGTGATCCGGGTGATCCCAGAGGTGTCTCTAGCCCGTGTGCTATAATTTCCTTTAGTCCCCCGTACAACAGGATGTAATTATAATGCGGAACTCGGGGGTTACTTATATAAACAAGATTTTTGCACTACCTAGACTTTGTTTGGTTTGCAGGTAGTCAAATTCGATCTTATCTAGAGCCCTTACACAAAATTGTCACCATGGGGGGTTGGAGAGATCTCAATTCCAGGACCATGAGACCTGCAATTACGTGATTGAAGTACCTATCTGCGAACATTCGGAAAGCCCTAATAACAAAAGACAGTATTTGTGTACTGGTCATCCTGTCCTGTCAGAGATTTACTCTTGTGACTCGGTGTTACAAGTGCCAGCAGTACGGGCACGCAGCCAAAACGTGTCGAGAGACGTCTTACACCTGTGGGCACTGCGGGGAGATAGGGCTAAAGCGCTAAATGACTGCACAAAGAAGACGGAAGATCCAAAATGCGCCACCTGTCTGCGCTTCAATAAGCTGAACAATCATGTCACAGAAGCTCTTGACTGTCCGGCAAAACTAATGGCTGAAAAAAGATACTTAACTCTATTGACTAAGGCGCCTAAGACTTAAGAGCGTCATTAACAAATATATTTACCTTTCCGTTTATTAGCTATAATTCATGAGTATTTTATTTAATTGTTCAAGATTCCTATTCGTAAGTAAATTATTTGTACTGCTATATGGAACGTGCAGGAACTATAGGTGAAAGCACTAAATTGACGGAAGAGACACTATGCGGACAGTAAAGGAACTTATCAGACCTGTCATCATGCTTACAAATGTAAACAAAATTTTCTCTTTTTTAATACCTTTTATACGATAAAAGTTCATAAAAGTTATAGCATGGGTTCTAGTCTATCAATAATGATCGTCAGCGTGGCCAAAATAGTCAATTCTTATCAGTATTTATTTCTACATACTTAATTAGCTCGTTGTATTCAACGTTGGTGTCTTTTAAATCTTTGTAATTTTTTAACCAATTTTTATGGATATTTCTTTACCAGTGAAAATTGTAGGAACGCATGACGGATGTAAAGGGTTTCCTGTATTGACAATTATTGTAACACAAGTTTCATTTTAATCCATTCAGTAGTTTCGGCGTGGATATAGATGTTACTTATTTATCAATGTACCTAGCAACTATTTTAACCATGTAGTAATACATATTTGTAAATTGTCAATAAAGTTTTTACTATTAATATTGTTGTATTTCTAGATAGAAGCCAATCATTCGGATGTTTGCTGAAAACAGATTGAAAGATTGACTGCATTAATAACAAAACTTAGTAATTTTCACTACAAATATTATTGATTATTTCTAAATGCTCAAAACTCATGCTTATGTAAGCTTCTTGACGGCGTTTATCCATTTTTTGTGTTTTTCACGTAACCATGGCGGCATGGCATGAGAGTATATACTCCCTCATCCCCCTCCCATACTCCAAACCCTTCGGGTTGGGGCTAGTACTATTACATATTTGGAAAGTAATTAAATTTTACGCTACATATTTGATTTATTTTTAGTTTTTCTGGATGTATTGGTACATGGTGCATTATGATTAGCTAGAATAATAATTTTCAATAATTAAATTTATTCTGTTTACTTCTTTTAAATGTCTAATTCGCGACACCAGTTGGCAGCACCTTCGTTGTGCACGTTCCCTATTATATCTATTGTTATGCCCAAACAGAACACCTAATGTTAAGCTATACCATCTAAGTTTATTATATAGGTATATATTAGAAATAAAGAACGCTCAGTACTTCCCCACAAAACAATAATTGAAAACACGTTATTAAATACATTTGTTCACGCGAGCTTATGAAATCACGCTGCATGCTCCCTTTAGTTATTTAGTAGGTATTAAGTTTGTAGCTAGTAAGTGGCCAGAGCGACAAACCACTGACGACTCATCACACAGGTTTAAACCTAGTTTGAGGGTCAGAGAGTCAGAGGCGACTCGCTATTTGCCCCATGTAAATCCTTTTATTTCAACTGGGTACCTATTAGGCACTAGGTAATATTGTATAATTACCTAAATAAAGATGTTATTTATTTGATTACACGTTTAATCTTCCACGTGGCGATGTGCTTTTTATATCTGTATTTGTATTTTATTGATTTGCATATTGTAGACTAGTGGTTGCCCGCGGCTGCGCCCGCGTATATGTCGGTTATCGCGGCAAATAGTAGCCTATGTGTTATTCTGATGTATTTAGCTATATTACTGTAAATTTTCATCCAATTCCGTTCAGTAGTTTATGCGTGAAAGAGTAACAAACATCTATCCATCCATCCATACCTACAATTCCTACAAACTTTCGCGTTTTATATATTAGTAGGTATAGATAGAGACATAGACATTATGGAACTCAGTTACCAGACAAGAAAATTGCATAGGTATCTATTAAACTACATAATATGAAATAGGCTCAGATCAAATAAAAAAAGGTAGATGTAGGCATTGTTCTTGTTGAAGCAGAAAAGAGGCTCGTAGTTCCAAGTAAACACACGCGATACGCACTAGCTATGCTATAAACTGGGGTACTTTTCGTCATTATCGTATAAGTTGTCGATACTTGTACGATACTGACGAAAAGTAGCTCGTAGTAGGCACTACGAGCCTTTTTTTCTGCTTCAACAAGAATAAGGCGGTGCGTTTTTTATTTGATCTGAGGAAATAGGTTACAAAACGACTTACAATATTTTAAAAAGTTAATCGAATGTGCAAGAAAAGAAGAGCACGGAAATAACGAAAGCAGCTTAGAACGGTTGTACAGGTACGTATCTGACTATTATTGATAGCGAGCATTTACAACATTTTCAGCGAGCCCGCTTTTATCGTCTCAGCAATTACCTACCACTATCAACTTATATATGTGTTTACAAATATGAGCAATTTCTCCATCCGTGGTTTACAACAGTGGGTTAGGCCCACGAAGCAAATACAAAGAGGAGATGGCATAAGCGCATAGGTCCCGTGACAAAATACAGGTCCCGACGTCATCGCAGTTATCGCGACTGTCAACGTCAATGTTCTAGAACTTTATCGAAAAATCGCAATACTTGAAAATTCTCGGTATAATTAAGTAAAAGATGAAGTGTTGTGTTTTATCTTGTACAAATAACTTGGATATACGTTCTGGTGCCATGAATGGCATAATATTTCATTTGTAAGTAATTTTATACTTAATTTCTTAAAATAGTTCTAGAAAAATCTCTCAGTGTGTTGTTGAAATATAGTTAAATCTATTCGCCACTAGATGGAAAAACTTTGTGTGATGGGAAATAAAAATACAAAGGTTCGTAGAGCTGAGTATTTATAAAGTAAATCATAAAAAAATATTGAAATATGTTCTGCATTTTTGCCTAAAGAATTTTTAATCGAAAAAGTATTATTTTTTGTATTTTTTGTAATCATTTTGTGAACACTGACGTCTATCGTCAACTAGGAAAACAAACATCAACAGAACAAAGAGACAGGGTCGTAATTAGAATTAATTTTTTTATCTATATTGAAATTATATCTATATTAATCTAGAATTTAAAGTACTTGAAAATGAAACAAATTTTACTTATACTGATTATTTGATATGTTTTCTAATTAACTAAAATTCTATCCCAGGAATCCCAGGAAAATTAAACTTTCTCGGAACCCACAACGAAATTAATCAAACGAAAACTGAAGAATTTGAAAATATAATAAATGAAAAACTAATTTGTAGAAACATTTATGTTTTTTGTATTATACTCCTACTTGTATGTTATTGTTCTCTTTATTGTATGTGTTTGTTGTTGTACTATATTTCTTTGTTTTTGTTCTCTCTCTTTAATACATATGTTAGCGTCAGATTGTCAAAACCGTTAGATTGTAATCTATCTCGCGAGATTGTAAAATGGTATCTACGAATCGCAAGTCGCGCGCTGATTGGTTGAACAGCATATGTCCCCGCGCCGCCATATTTGTTTGTTAATTTGTCTTTGATGCCAAATGTATAGTATTTCTGTGATTGTAAATTGATTTCATGTTGAAAATACCTCACAGCTTTAGGATTAGTTATATAAAGTTGCTGTGGCAGAAAAAATAATTTGTGATGTTGAATGTTGTGTGTGTTGTGAGTGTTGATGAGAAAGAAGTAATAACCTAAACTACACACATCAAAAGTGTCTAGGGATCAAGTATTTTTATGCGGATTTCTTGAGATTGAGATGTGGCTTTGGCCCTGGCCTGCTCAGTCGCCAGACTTGAACCCGATTGAGCATGCATGGGATATGCTACAGAGAAGAGCTCTGCCGAATATGGAGGGTATCCAGTCGCAAGAAGACTTTTTTTGTTGTTGCAACGAACATGGGCGGCCATTCCACAGCGTGATTTGGATGAACTCATTTTGAGTATGCCAAACCGATTCTTGTGTTGTTAGTATTCGCGGTAGAAACACGGATTATTAATTGTTTAAGTTACCTAATAAAATTTTAAAGAAAACTGTTATTTCAGTTTTTTTTTCGAACTTTAATGTTACTGGTTCAAATGTCAAAAATCCCTTTATTAGGAAAATGGCAAATTTCTTTATTAATGCAAAGGTGACTTGGTTTATCGTTACTGTGACAAACGAAAACACTTTATTTGATGAATCCTTAAAGAAAATTTTAATTAATATCAGGAGAAAAGTTATTGCAAAAATATATGTTGATCCCTAGACACATATGTGGATCCCTAGACACTTTTGATGTGTGTATCTCTATGGGCATTGATCGGCCTACTATAAAACCGAACAATCAGGGAAAGTTGACAATTTGACGCGCATAAGTAGTATATCACAGTTGACAATCTATCGATAGTTGGCAATCTCGCTAGGTAGATTATAATCTAACGGTTTTTATAATTTTACGGTGACATAATTAAATAAGTAATAAATCAAATACATCACCAAGGTTACGGGGAAGATATAAAGAATACACAAACTTTCACTTTTATACTATACTAGCTGACCCACGCAAATTCGTTTACGTCTCCTATTTCCCGTAGCGTAATAATTTTCCCCCGTTTTCGCAACATTCTTCATTGGTGCTCCACTCCTATTGGTCTAAGCGTGATGATATATAGCCTTCCTCGATAAATGGGCTATCTGACACTGAATCATTTTTTTTTAAACAAAAAAAAAATGTTTCACATTTTTTTTTCCAAATCGGACCAGTAGTTCCTGAGATTAGCGCGTTCAAACAAACAAACTCGCCAGCTTCATATATTAGTATAGAATATATTAGTATAGATGTTATGTACGATGTTTCTTACTAATAATATTTTTGCGATACATGCATCAAAATGATTTACAAAATTGACTTTAAAAAAATAACTACCTGATAAGAAAATTCTGAGTACGTCCCTGTATGTCCCTTACATCGTACGCTTAGTGTCAAATAGCTAAACTACATAGCAACATCAACATGTAACGATGCAAGTAGTTTTGCTATTGATTGGTAGATGGCATATTGCAAAGTAACCCCCCCTCACCCCCGCAAATTGTCACGCATTGTTTCATACAAAAATTTCATTAGGGCATCTCCTCTTTGTATTTGCTTCGTGGTTAGGCCTATTTACGAGGATAACAGGCTTATGAAAAAAGAAGTATAAACGGCTAAATTCTGCATAAAATCAGTACCTAGTTAACTATTTATTTATAGTTATATCAGTACAGATACTGTTAGTGTTGTAAATTGACAACTAACCTTATTGTTGACAAATCTAGGTTATGTTTTGAAATGTGTGATGGAAACCATAAATTATTTCTTTAATAACTTAAGGTAAATATACAAACGTTTTTAATTGACAGTACATAATCTAAAATTTGTCGAAATAAAAAAAAATAACCTACGAAGATTTAAAACAAATTTGGTTTTTATTCGTATTGAAAATGAGTATATTTTGTTTTTTCAATTACCACCTCTTTTATGAATTGTTGTCGCAAATCTAAGAAATGATGGTATTCATCCACTTCAAAACTTTCTACGTTTTTTCGATTATTTATTTAATTAATGAAATGATGTATTTAATACTTTACTTTCTGATTTCCGAACGCACCATAACTCCTACACGTACACGGTTTTTCTTTATAGTCTGTGGTACAGATAAACTTTTAGTTGGATATTATTTCCTGTATTTGCCTAGTAAGTTTAAAATATAATTAGTTTAGCCTAACAGTAGTTCTAATAACTGGACATTTGATAAATATCACATAAAATGATTGCTCATTTGTGTGGATGTAAATGAGTTAAGTTAATAGGTAATCATACTACAAACCTGTAATGGCGGCCATCTTGTTGACTGCGTGTCTCCATTTGTGAAATTGACAGAGGTAAGTTTTTTATCTATTTTAGGATTCAGATATCTCAATTATAAAATACCTTATTTTTATAAGTAATTATTGTATTCGGCACTTTAGATATCGTTAAATGTATACTACAAATGTCACGAAAATGTAACCTATCACTCAGTATTGTACTTGCCTCTAGTCGGTGATATAACAATAAATTTAAATAGAGAATCAAACCTTACGTGAAGCTATATGTTACACTAAATGAGACTTCTGACCCGCGCCTAATAGAAGGCTAAATGAAAACTTCTAAAATAAATCAGGAAAGATCAGGTTTTAAAATTTGGTAATTTTGGTTTTTGTCTCGCAAATACTGGAATTCCTAATGCTGATCTGGTAAGTATTCTTATTGCAAGTCTAAAAACAAACAATAGACAGTATCTAACGAATTCACGTGACATAGGTATTAAGTATTTGATATCCCACAATAATTAGGTAAAACAAGCTTGCGAGCCTGAAGACGAATTTTTATGATGTAGGTAAGTCGGTACAATTGGCTATTATGCTGTAGGTAAGCCTTTGAAGGCTGAACACATGACACCACTGAGTACAAATGAGTTTTAATACTTACTTACATTTTACAACAGAAAATGCACTAGGTAGATGTCATCTAATTTCTTTATCCTCTGCATTTTTATTTTCTTTTGCAGTCTTCTTCGTTTCTTTAGCAGAGGCTTACGATTTAAGCCTTTTTGTGAGCAGTTTTCTTCACTGTGAGTTTCTTCGAGAACATAGTCGAATCATCATGCAGCGTTTCCATAATTCTATTTTTCTTTTTCAAATTTCTGTTTTTACTATATTGTAAATAGGTATTTGTAACTTGCGTTTACCGGTAGTTCTCGGCTTAGTAGGTATGCTGAAAAATGGGTATTTAAACTGAAGAACTATAGTGGGTCTTAGGACTGGTGTTTCTTTTAAGGCGTGTACAATAAAGATATGATAAAATTCAGAATTCTATATCTATCAGTGTCCACTATAGGGTGGGAAGGTACATTTTTGAGGTTATACCAGATCATTTAAAACCAGTCCATCTAACCTTGTTATCTGTACCTACGCAGTTGAAAACTACATACCTAATCGTGCATTAAATCGCCTAATAACTTAGAATATGACATTAAACAACATACCCTAATAGTAATTATAAACGAGACACTTGCTTCTGTAAATTAATATTTTTTGCACAAAAGCACACTAAGTCCCTTCGTACACAAGGCTACGCAAATCTTCGATACTCAACGATTTTAGTCTCCAAGCGACTACCGCAATACAAGCGTTCGTACACGAGTCGCGTCGCCGTCATTCGTCCGGCGACTCGCGTCGTGCCAGTCGCGCGCTACCTGCCGGACGAGATCGCCGCTACATAAGTCTCGGCGATTTCCAAGATGGCGGAGCATATTTCATATTTTCAGACATCCTGTACAATGAAAAGAATTTCGCATCTGTTTGTTGTAATTCTTTTGCAGCTACAAACAGTCTGCACTTTATGTTTCTCTCTATATACGGATGAACCCGTTATTTTCAGTTACGACGATTTCTTAGTTTCCGATAAAGATAGTACAAAATTATAGTTTAATAATCACTTGTGTCAGACATTTTGGTAAAAGTGTAATCTGTTTAGCCAGTACGCCTATAGTGACTGAATAGGCAATTCGCGTCTTGCGATTCAATGTCGTGTGTACGGACCATGCGCTACTCGATACTCGCGACTTGATACTAAAGTGGTATACAACATTAGTATCGAAGATTTGCGTAGCCTTGTTTACGAAGGGACTAGTCCACGCAATGGCGCCGCGCGACGCGCCAGCGTCGCGCGGCGCGGCACGTGCTTACGTGCCAGATGACTTTACCGCGCGCTAAGCAACAGGGGAACGAGCAATTCAGTATCATTATTCGCTTTGCCTGGGGAATCAACTTTTGATCCGTAGGTATCATGTGTGGGGAAAAGTTAAGATTCATACTTCGTAGATAGGTATACATTTAATCTTGTATAAAAACCCTACAGACATCGAATCCTCCGTATTTGAGTCAGTGATTCTCGTCCATGCATATGGCCTAACCTCTGATGGAACTGCAATATGACCACGTGCGTGTTTTCTTTGCGTGTAGTGATAGTTCTCATTGGTTAACGTGGCTTACAAGAAAAGAACACGTGGAAGAAAAAAGTCTAGCATATACTCGTAAAGTATATGTTATTTTGATGTGATTTTTGGATATCGTTAAATTTAACGGTATGTTTAAAAATGCATATTTTTCGGTTAAGACTATTAATAAAATTAAGCCTTTTATTGTAGCTGAACCCCACCCAGCACATAAACATGCAAATATGATGTCGTTTAATCATCACACTAATATATAAAGGCGAAAGTTTGTGTGTATGTTTGTTACTTCTTCACACAAAAACTACGGAACGGATTTGGATGAAACTTTACGGTAATATAGTTTCATCAGTATAACACATAGGCTACTATTTGCCGCGATAACCGACATATACGCGGGCGGACCCGCGGGCAACAGCTAGTAATAAATAAAAATATAAATTAATAAATCAATATTTCGGACATACCAAAAGAATGTTATTATCTACATCTACACTATTATATAAAGAGGTAAAGTTTGTGTGTTTGTATATTTGTTAAATTGTAAGGGGTAATCTCGGGATCTACTGAACCGATTTTGAAAATTCTTTTACCAATAGAAGGCTACGTTATTTGGGAGTGACATAGGCTATATAATAACCCGAAAAGTGTAAAGACTTTTTCGTGGTAGCTGAATTTGCAAAGTAAGTCGGAGGAAAAAATGTTTACCGCCCAACGAAGTGGGCACGGGTCAGCTAGTTTTCAATACAATTAAATAAACGATTACTTTGTGCCATTAAACACGAAATGATGCATTTAGTTCATTATATCTATTGACACAAATACCATTGGTGACTCAGTCTTGATTTATCGAATATGAATGGGTTGTTACGGGAATGTTACGGTTTTCAAAAAAAAATATAATTGTAATTTACTTATTTCTTGTAAGTCTAAGTATTTATTATGTTCAAAGAAATAATTATAACTTTTCACCTTTACTTTAATAATAACATTAACTTTTTGTGAATGTTTAATGTTTTATATTTTAAAAATGTAATTTATCAATATACGTACCTAGCTATGTTTAAAAATCTTTCAAAGAAATAAGACCCTATGATGACAGATGCAGATCAACCTGACCTACCTACCTACCTGCGCACTCGTTACCGGCAAGATCCCAAGGCAAAAGAGACTGAGTATCATTACTCCAGTCTTCAAAGGCAAGGGATCAGTGCAGGAGTGTGGCAACTACCGCGGTATAAAAGTGATGTCTCACACCATGAAGCTCCTTGAGATACACGGTGTCCAGGGGCAGATTTAATACTTTGCAAGATAAAAAATAATAATTATATGCATTTGCAAGATAAAGATAAAAAGTTTAAGAACAAGACTTGCGGATTTCATTGTATAAAAACCAACAGTTACAGTTTGACCAGGTTGATTTTCAAAGAAATAAGACCCCATGATGAAAGATGCAGATCTACATGACCTGCCTACCTACCTACCTGCGCACTCGTTACCGACAGGATCCCAAGGCAAAAGAGACTGAGTATCATTACTCCAGTCTTCAAAGGCAAAGGGATCAGTGCAGGAGTGTGGCAACTACCGCGGTATAAAAGCGATGTCTCACACCATGAAGCTCCTTGAAAGGATAATTGACTCCCGGATCCGACAAGAGTGCACACTCTCGGAATGTAATATGATTTTCGATCCTGTTTTTGCTCTGAGAATTGTCGCGGATAAATACTGGACGAAGAATACACCTCTGCATTGCCTGTTGCTGGACACGCAGAAGGCCTTCGACTATGTTCCTCGTGCGATAATCTGGTGGGCACCGCGATCCAAAGGGGTTCCAGAGACCTATATTGACATGATCCGAGATATGTACCACGAATCCGACTCAATGGTTCGGACCGCTGTTGGCGACACGAAACCTTTTCCGGTACACCAAGGATCCGTCCTTAGTTTGTTTCTGTTTTGGGTGCTATTAGACGTTTTGTCGGAGAGCATCCGAGACACACATGAGCAACCTCCATAGTTGCTCATGTATGCTGATGATATCGCGCTGGTAGATGCAGACAGGGGTAGAATGGTGCGACGTGGGAAGGCTTGAAGGGGGCGCTTGAGAACGGCGGTCTGAAGCTTAATGTGGCGAAAACCGAGTACTTGGCGTTTAACTGCGCAGATCCCTCACCCGTCCCGCATAGAAGATATCCTAGTCGAGGGCACGGACCAGGTCAAAGACCTGGGATCTGTATTTCGCACGTCCGGTGACAACGATTGCTACGTCAAGGCACGTATTGCTGCCGCGTAGGCCAAGTGGCGTGGGTAACAAATTTCTGGCCATGCCGCCTACGCCGGGTCATGATAGAACGGATAGACCCAAGAATACTGTGCTAATGGTCTCACTACCAAGGATGCCGAAGACCGGGCAAAGTGGAGAAGAAAAAGTAGGAAAGCGGACCCCGGGCTCTAAAATAGAAACAACCGGGAACAACGCTAAGACGATCATCATCATGATGATGATGGTAGATGACTATGGGCTTATGTAAAGGCTCTTAATGCATTTGTCTTGGGTTACTGACATCCAAACAGCGTACATTTTTCTTATTTATTTACCCTTCGATGTGAAAGTTATCTTCGTCACAAAAGGATATGTTGCCCATCCGACAGGGCCGGACCGTGAGTTTCGGGGGCCCTGGGCTAATACTACTTAGGGGCCCACCAAATTCTTTTTTTTTAAAGGCAACTCCCGCATTAGGAATATACATCCTGTGTCGAGGGGGACTCTATAAACATACATGTAACGAACACAAAGAACACTCAGACTTATAACAACAATATATTATAATGTTGATCACAAAAAGTGTTTTCCCATGTGGGATTTGAATCCACAAAACTTGGCGCAGTAAAAAGTGGCGTGGCGATATTTTCTTGCAAAACCACAAAAAAAAAAAAAAAAACTTTAAATCCGTATTCAGTTTATTCGCAACGCAATACGTTGCACTGAATAAACTGAAAACTGACTATTTTAAACTTTTCTGCGCCGTTTACTGCGACTATCTCTGTACAATTATCAGAATACTTTGATGTAATGTGTCTCTTAGTTATAGTAATATGTCTGTCAGTCCATGTAGTTTATACTTAGTTTTTGGCTTTTTCTTTGTAATGCTTTAGCTTCTGATCTCTTTTAATGACACAATTAACTTATATCCTAGACAAACAGGACTCTGTAATTTTTATTAACTGAATTAAATCTTTGAATAATTTCTTCCCAATAAAAAATAAACAAAATTGCTAGTTTATTAAATAAATTTCTTGCCTCTTTTCGAAGATCTGCTTTTTTCCTCTTCATTTTCGCTGAAACTAATCAAAACTTTCATAATGTTATCATAGTTATTTCTTAAAGCTTTAATAGCATCGTAGTGGCGATACCATCTAGTCTGACTTAAACTTTTTAACGTAATTATCAGTTTTGTTTCACAATTTAACAATTCCTATCTATATGGGTTGAAGCAGAAAACAAAACATACATATTCGCACTTCTCAAAAAAGTTTACCATTTCGGTTCCAACCTTCACAGATTCTTCACCAATTTGGTTAAAAGAATGCGCAGCACATGGCACGTAACCTGCAGATTTATTTTTTGTTCTAGTATTGCTTCTACACCATTGTGACTACCCGCCATATTAGCAGCGTTGTTGTTTGACTGTCTCCTTTATTTGTCCGGAAATTCCCCTTGATACCACCGACTGGTGGCATGTCGGACTCGAACCAACTAAAACTACAGGCCACCTCGGATACCAGGAGCCGGGGAACCAGGTGCGCCCTCGAAAGGAAATCCCTGGAACCTCGACGTACCACGGGCCACCTAGGTTTTGTAGATGGCCCCCTCCTGAGCACAAACCCCGATGTTCTCTTGCTACAAAAAAGCGCTTGCGCCTTCACCCCGGCCTGCTTTTGCTAAGGTGACAGGTGGTCTCATCTGCCAGCCAAAGGCTTGCGCTTATGGAGGATGGAGATCGTTCTGCGACCACCGGCGCCTGATTAGTTTGCGGTACCGAGCCCATTCCCGGGCCTGGCGGACCAGGAGAGTTCTAAACCTGTCCCGGTCCCGCTCCGCCATCTCCTGCACGAGCATAACATGATCGCAGAAAGAGACTGTGGATTTCCACGCACTCTCGCTCCGTAACATGGCTGCAATCATGTTACTGAGTGAGAGAACCCCCACTCCAATGGCCGCCAAGAGATCGCGCCTCGGTTTCCCCCACGCCGGACATTCTGCCAGCGTGTGGAGTGCCGTGTCCACGGTCTGGCTGGCCATCGCAGTGGTGGCACTTAGGCGTTGGCTCCTCACGGATCAGACACAGGTGATCGCCGAAGCATCCTTTTCCAGTGATCACCTGCGTCAGTCGGTATGACAGGCTCCCGTGATGCCTCTCAAGCCAATAAGGGGTCTTACCACCGCAATATCAGCGTGCCCAGCGCTCGGTTGCCCAAGTCGTTCTTCCATTCCTCCACGATGACCTGGCGGAGTTGGGATTTCTAATCTTCAATATCTCGAATCTCAGGAGACCTTCCCAACTTCCGCGCCTCTTTGAGACAGTGATAAAGAGCCGCAAGGTCTCTTGCCTCCAGGTCCCATGGTGGAGTTCCGGCCAGGAGACTTGCCGCCTCAAAAGAGATCGTGCGGTTACCACTTTATGATCCTGATGGCCAGCACTCGTTTCGGTCGTCGCAATAGCGCGATAGTGCTGGCCCTCAGGGCCTCCAGCCATACTGGTGCCCCATAAAGGGCCATGGACCGCACGACCGTTTGACTGTCCTCTACAGTTATCGAGTGGTAGTCCATTTTTTTTTCAAAAAGTCCTGTAAGACATTAAATAAATGTAAGCTAGTATGACTACCAATTTTAATCTATACTAATAATAAAAGCTGAAGAGTTTGTTTGTTTGTTTGAACGCGCTAATCTCAGGAACCGCTGGTCCGATTTGAAAAATTATTTCAGTGTTAGATAGCCCATTTATCGAGGAAGGCTATATGCTATATACCATCACGCTAAGACTAATAGGAGCGGAGCACCAATGAAGAATATTTCAAAAACGGGGGAAAATTATCACTTATCTGGCAGCCGATTTTTTTTTGTATGGACTGTGCATAGGGTAAAATATATTTAATTTAATTTTTATTTAAAATTTAATTTAATTCGTTGATTTCAAAGTTTTTTTTTTTCTTATTTCGAAACCGCTAAAAAGGTAAACTTTGGTATTTAATTTCTCTGGAACTAGACCATATTGACACTCGGCAGTATTACTCGGACTCTTCTTATACAAAGCCCTCTCAATTTATGGAACGAATAGTAAATGTCCGTTTTCACTGTCATATTGTCTACTATGTGTCGTCCGTAAATAATCATGGTGAAATCCCCGTTCCGTTTGACACGCATTAAGGTCTATTTTTTACTTTAACTTGACTTAGCTGGGGGCCCCTGGAATCCACGGGGCCCTGGGCTTAAGCCCAAAAAGCCATATGGTAGATCCGGCCCTGCCATCCGAATAGTATCTCCTTCGCGTAAGTTTTTCTCAATGCAAAGACAAAATCATGTAAATCTTGAACAATTTGAATTTAATCGGATGTAACTTAAGTTTTTTCGCTTTGTTACCTGTAAAGTTGACTGTTGATTTCAGAATACCCAATATCGATGAAAGTGCATGAAGTGATAAACGGGGTATAGCTTGGCAAAAAAGAGTATGGAAAAAATGAGGGCGCCACTTTTGCAGGTATAGCCACCCTTTATACTAGGACTTCAGTGTTTAGATACTTGTTTTTTTTAATCCACAAACACGAGATCCTGGTAGTCGCATTACAATAGTTATAGTCTCTCAAACTCTCAATAGTCAAGATTTCAATTTGACTTGATAGGCAAACTTTTTCATTTTTATTGAATTTAGTAGATTTCCAATTATTTCGCTAAAATAGTTTTTTTTTTCAAAGAGACGAATGTTATATGACGCATTAGAAACGAAAACGTATTCTAAATAAAATTAAATATCGTACAGATCGAGCTCATTGCTGACCTCACGACGGAAGCTTTTATAGCGTGCTTGGACAGATTCGTTTCCCGAAGGGGACTGCCAGCACTAATTCGTTCCGATAATGGAACCAACTTCCTAGGTGCAGAACGATACTTGCGAGATGTAGTTAAGTTTTTAAATGAAAACAAAGTGGATATTGGAACAGCCCTCTCCAGTCGGGGTATACAATGGACCTTCAGTCCACCATGTTGCCCCCACTGGGGCGGGATTTTTGAAGCCGTAGTTAAGTCAGCTAAGACGCATTTAGGGCGTATTGTAGGTCAGACCGCGCTGACATTTGAGGAACTCGCGACGTTGTTTTGTAAGATCGAAGCCGTTCTCAACTCGCGACCGTTGTGTCCGCTCTGCTCAGATCCAAATGACCTGGAGGCGTTAACTCCAGGCCATTTCCTAATTGGTCAGCCACTTAACGCGCTGCCCGAACACCCGTACGAAGGGGTGAAATTGTTTCGGTTGTCTCGGTATCAGATGTTGCAGCAGTTTTCACAGAATTTTTGGAAACGATGGTCTATAGAGTATCTGCACATTCTGCAACAGTGCCTTAAGTGGACTGACAAAACTAGTCCCCCTAATGTTGGTGACCTCGTGCTGGTTAAGGATGCTAATCTACCGCCACTGCGTTGGCGCCGGGGGCGCATTGTTAACTTGTTCCCTGGTAAGGATGGGACCCCCCGGTCCGCAGAGGTTCTAGTTGGGGACTCAGTTATCAAACGAGCGGTAGCAACGTTATCTCGCCTGCCTGTAGATTAGGGAACAGGTACGGACCTGTTCGGGCGGGTGACTGTTAGAAATCGAACGTCATTATAATGGCAACATTTTGATTGTCATGTTTTTTGTTTGACGTTTGAAGTTAAAATATGGAACTTACGAGAGGCTTTGTGTTACGGTCGACCAGTGTGGGTTTTGAGTGCCGTTTAATTGAAATTTAGTTGATTGTCCATCAGACTCGGTTTTTTCGTTGTATACCGTTGTGGTTGGTCTGGTTTGGACACGCGAGATTAGTAGTCGCGTCAATTAGGCGTAATCCGCGACAGTTAAAACGGGTGTATTATAAATTAGAATACTTTGGAACCTGTACTACCACTAGGAGTGATGAATGTGTGAAGAAGCAGAGGGCGCACCAGAGGGGCCCCTCAGAACGCCGATATCAACGAATTCACATATCTCCAGTAAGTACTTGATATTCCATTAGCTTAGAATAAGAACAAGGTGAATCGCCCTAGGTTGGATTCTTTTGCCAGTGAAATAGCTTAGCGATTGAATGCCTGTACATATGGGCCCTACAGATATTACAAACTTCACACGGTGAACGCTACATTGGCGAAAGGATTGAACATCCTTGTTCTCTCTGTAACTTGGTCAATCTGTGGACACCATGTCAGTCTTTTATCTAACAAGATTCCCAAATATTTCACGGTTGAAACTCTTTCGAGGACAGTGCAGGCGCAATTATTCTCTGTTGTAGACATATTAAGGCAAGAACCGTCATGAATTTGAAGGTCAAAGCTGGGTGGTAAGGTACGCTCTGTGTTTACAAAAAGAACATATTTTGTTTTGGCAACATTTAAGGTAAGTAAGTTTTCACTTAGCCAATCTGAGACAATATTAGGTCCTATTTCGGCTTGTCTTTTTGCCTCCTTCCACGTGTTCCCATGAATTACGAGTGCAGTATCATCAACTAATGTAAAAACCCTGCAATTTCTTAGTTTCAAATTACACAGGTTATTAATGTTGATTAGAAATAATGTTAGACCTAAAAACGCTTCCCTGGGGTACGCCATAATGTATTTGTTTATCACTGCTAGTGAGGCCATTTATCGTAACTCTTTGAGTACGATTTTTTAGATAGCTGGCAAAAAGTTCATGAGTTTTACCTCTAATGCCCACTTCATCCATCCTGTCCAGCAGACCCGGAATAGAGACCGTGTCAAAAGCTTTAGCAAGGTCTAAGAAAACACCAACACATTTCCTTTTCTTGTCTACATGAGAAGCTACAAGGTCCATGAGCTCAGAGACCGCCTGCTTTGTCGATCTACCAGCTCGAAACCCAAACTGGTTATCCGACAATAATAATATGTTTTCTTTTTCCAAGAAGGACAAAAGTCTTCTGTTCATAACTTTTTCAATAATTTTAGACAAAGCAGGAAGTACTGAGATTGGTCTATAGTTATTAACACAATCTCTGGTCCCGGCCTTATAAACACGATGAATGATAGATGTTTTAAAAACTTGAGGGAAAATGCCAGTTTCTTCACAAAGATTTACAATATAGGTCATGATCGGTGCAATAATGCTGTTGGCCATCTTCAACATTTTAGTGGGTATACCATCACATCCCATAGCGCTCTCAGTCTTTAAGTTCTTAATAATAGATTCAACTTCTTGTTCTGTCGTTTCCAAAAGTACCATATTAATATAATTGGCCGGTGAATATTGCGATTCAAAACTCGACAAATTATTTTTATTTTTCCAATGTTAGAAAAGTGGTCATTTCCTTTTTCAGGACTACGTCAGAAGTCTTTGCTATTTTAAAAAGCTTATGAGCCGAAGTTTTCGCATTTTTCCTGTTAGTTATAGAATCAATTATCTTCTATTTCATTTTCGAGTCTTTAGCACATTTCTCTAATTCACTTGTATCATAATTTCTCTTTAATCGTTTTAACAAGTCATTACAAAATCTTAAATCTATTATTATGTAATTTTAATTATTTCATTTTCTGGTTCCATCTTACATTTAAAATGCATGCGATCACGATTATTTATGCAGTGAATTAATCCTGGAGTAATCCATGGCTTATTACATCGTTCCCGCCTTGTTGCGATTACTGGTAACGTATTGTTTTGAATAGACCTATTCAGAATGAACAACAGCTTGTCAGTCTACAAGTCCGGATCCTGTGATTTCATGACACAGTCAAAATTCACCGCCCTTATTTCCTTAATAAGAGCATCATAGTTTATTTTACTTTTATTGTTTGAATATCGTAGGGCAGTAGTTGAATGATTTAACTCTACAAAGGTAAGTACTGCGCATCCATATGCTAAGGTAGGGTAAGGTAAGTACTTACCTTTGTAGAGTTATGGCGCCTGTTTTACAGATGTGCTTAAAAATATCTATGTAAAATAAAATATCCAGAAAACTCGGAAGTTTATTTGCATAATGATGTATTAAATTTGTTTGAAAAGAAAACTTTAGGATCTCTACGTTTTTTCTAGCTGATAAGTGTAACATGTCCCTATTGACCCTACTGTGGTGCCTTAAAAGAAGTCTGAGAATAAATAATTGTCTTACTGTTAGTACTTTACATTATTTGTACAATAGTTTAGTAGAGTATGTATACGGATGGTAGTGGCTCACCTTAAGTATGGCTCTTTGAGCTCTTTCTAGAGGGAGCAAGTGTGTCTTCGGTGCACTATATTTTTCTCACTCACACCTGCATAAATCGTAAGGTGTATCCATCGCACGCACCGCATTAACCTTATAGAACAATTGGCTGGGACTTTTAGAATTGCGACCTGGCGGCTCGCAACTAAGTTTTTTTTTAGTTTTTTTATAAAATCCTAGATTGTTATACCTCGTTGGATAGCTGACGAAGCATAGATATTTTTAAGCACATCTGCAAAACAGGCGCTATAATATTTTTTTAGATATCAATTAAAGAAAAATAAACTTTCAAAATTTTCATTATTATTTTTTAATTTAAATCGTCCACAACAACTTATTCACATTACCTATAATATTGGGATGCTTGCCAAAAAATGCCCGAAAATCGGGCATTTTTTGTAAAAACAATTAAATTCAAATACCTCAAAAACGGTTAGATTTAGGATAGGATGTTTTTAGTGAAATCAGCCAGAAACGATGTCAACTACACGCCCATAACGGGGATAGGTCGATTTAACCTGTAACCCTGTATATATCTGTAGCTTTATTAAGCAATGGTGAAAGTGGCTCTAAGTAAGTTTGAGAATAAGCCTGTCGCTTGCGGTGTTCCCGGACCAATACAACCTTCAAACCTTCGAGAAAAGAGCGTACTCTTTCTTAAAAGGCCGGAAATGCACTTTTGGCGCCTCTGGTGTTGCGGGGTGTCCATGGGCGGCGGTAATCGCTTACCATCAGGCGATACGTCTGCTCGCTTGTCCCTTATTTCATAAAAAGAAAATCAAAGAACATTGAATTTGCAAACAGTCACCTATCTTCCTTCCCCATCACATGCTGAAGCACTATAGCTACTATTCTGTGTGGGTTTCTTAGAGGTGGTTAGAAAATATAAAAAAATAACTTTGATTTAATTACTCAGTCTGTAAGCTGTCTTAGTATGATCAGCAAATAGCTAATTTACAAATAATTGCTAAGTTTGTAATTTTATCTACATAAATGTTTTCATTCCCTAGATTTTTTGTAATTTTGAAACGCTAATTTTTGTTAATTTTAATCTACTGTGTCTCATAAAAATATTGTTGTTTTTTATTTTTTTGATAATCCTGTGTAAATATATTACATGGGCTGAAAAGTCCCGGGCCTAACACATAGATGGCGCTAGTTTTATTGCACTCACCTTTTTTCAGTTAATACTAACCTTCAAAAGACAGCTGTTAGAATTTCATGATATTGATTGATTCATTAGTTTGTGAGTTATTGTGCCAAGAGTGATGCTACTTTCGTTATTTTCAAAACAATGGATCAAAACAATTTCGTGTTTTAATTTTATACTGCTTCTTGATGGGAAAAAATACCGTTCAAGCGAAGCAATGGCTTGAAAAGTGTTATGGGGACTCTACTCCATCCTGAATCTCAATCCTACTGCTCCATCAGAAACAACTCATACTGAGTGAATATTTGCACATTACGCTTATTCATTCAAATCTGTGTAGGGGAGATTGGGTAACAGTGGATCACGGGGTACACACAGTGGATAATTCACTATAACTCGGTATGTGTTGTGCTTACGCACACAATCAAACGTGCTTTTGCCGCCTAGTCCGTCCCCCTTTCCGATGCACTAGTCGTCCACGCGGTGACAAAGTGGAAAGTCACGCTGACACACTTCGCGCAGTAGGTAAGTAACGAAAGTATTTTTTCACGTGATTTTAAAATTCGTTTTATATCTAAGTGAACAAGATATCTAAATGTTTTTATTTTGTCCTACGCTTGTGATATCCATATTTGTTTTTAGGTAAAAATACCCCGCAATCGAGTAAGAAAGACTGGCATCGGACTTCACACTGAAGAACAAATGAGAAATGCTCTCAAACTCATATCGGATGGTCAAAAAATAAGAGCTGTGGCTAGATCAACCGGTATTCCATTTACAATTTTATATAGATACAATAAAAAGTTAAATACAACCCGGATCCTGAAAAACCTATAAAACCCACACCTAATTAAGCAGTTTGTAAAATATTTATCGATAACCAAGAAAACAATAAGAGTCGATTATATTGTTAAGGGCAGCCAAATGTTCTATGGACTTACTATTACAGACGTTCGAGGCCTAATTTACGAAGTAAGGATCTTAAATAATATAAAAGTACCAGATACATGGTATAAAAGTAAGCTTGCAGGGATTGAGTATCTGTATTTCATCAACAACCCATAACGCCCCACTTCTGGGCTCGAGTCTCCTCTCAGGAGAGGGTTAAGGCCATTCATCCCCACGCTGGCCGAGTGCGGGTTGGGACTGGCAAGACAACGTTGTGGCTACGTCATCTTGCCGTTGCGTTGAATGTTTTTTTAATCCGCCCAAAACTATCTGAATAAACTCAGAAAAAGAAATAATCGATTATCTTTACGAACTCCTGAAGAATGCAGTCTTAGCAGAGCGACGTCTTTCAACCGTCATATTGTGAATTTGTTCTTTGTTAATAACGAAAGCTTGATGACTGTTTGTGTTATCTTAGAATTTAAATTAACAGACTGTTGATTAGGTCAAAGAAAAAAACAAAATTTATTACTAAGCACATCAATGTGAAATCGTTATTTTTTTATAAGACTGGTTTGATTTAGATGAAAGAAGATTGTATACAATGATACAAATAAAAGAATATTACGGAAATTGTTATATTTTTTTAGTTTTTTTACGTAGATCCAGTCTACCCCAGTTGATTCACTGTCGCCCATGCATTGATCCAAAGTTTAATTGATCCAAGATTGATTCCTGGGGCACAGTGGATCATTTTCCATTTTTTGTAATAGTTGTTATAACTTGTAAATTTTATATAATACAAGTCATCAAATGCCTTTTTTTGTAAGATTAGATACTCATGTTATGATTTCATTTCAGAGATGAATCATTTAGCCATATATTTTCCAGCTGCATTGCTTAAAAAAAAAATGATCCACTGTTACCCACTCTCCCCTACAATATAATTATTTTATTGTTTGTTGTAGAGCATTTTGCCAATATGGAGGAAACGAATAAAGTATTTCATTCAGCGATCATAAGAACAAGCCAACGTCATATAAACAATTTATATGATCTACTTCAGATAATTCCAGCGGAACCTTTAGAATGTAATAATGTAAAAACTTATACTTGCAACTTCAAACCGAGAACAGATAAGATATATGTCCCTAAACGAAGGCTAAAGGCCAAAGTAAAGACTGTTAGAGATATAAGAACATCGTTTGAAAATGAAACTTACACATATTTACCACGTGATTTAGAAACACAACAAAATTATTTACTGAAAAAAATAAGAGTTGGATGTTCTAAAAATGAAAATACACAAAACATTGCTAAAAAGATATTAAAGTCAGATTCACCAATATCTAGATCTACTTGGCAAATGTTAGTAAATCTAAATCCCGATCATAAAATACATTCTAAACAGTTTGTGCTATGGAATGGAAAATGTTTGCAAGTGAATGGAAGTAAAGGAGGAAACAATAAGCTAATATGTAACTACGACTTAGCTAAAATGAAAATACCGCTACGGGTTAAAAATAAAATAATTAAAAATAAGAGGAATAATAAGAAGTCAGGACTTTTACGAAATTCCCTAGCTGTAAAATTTAAGCCTGGCCCACTTGGAAGAAAAAAATTTCTTGATGATTCACATCAAAAATATCACGGTGATGTTGAATTGGCAGACCTTCCTAAAGTCGGACTTGTCGTGAAACCTACCTATGGTACGCCATTAGAATCAACGATCTCGAATTTTTTGAGTGTGATATGTAAAGATGACGGTGTTATTTCTGAAAAATGGGCTGAGTTTGCAGTTTCCGTATTAGGAAAAATCGATAAATCTGATGCAAGGCTTGTTAATGGAGACTGCGTGATATTTGATTTAAAATACAAATGTGATCAACATCGTATACTCATGAGGAAGGATTTGGAAAATAAGTATTCGACGCCAAGTGTTACTGAGGCATCTACGGCTAATAAAAGTAACGGAAAATCTCAGTTCAATATATTGCCAGAGATAGAAGACATGATGGCTAAAATAATTAATGCTGTAGAAATTAATATAAATCAAAACAACATGTTTTCCGAAGATGATGATTCACGACAAACTGCTTTAAACGTATCGAACCCGGTAGACACGGTAACTGTCTCAAAAGATAAAACAAAGAGAAAGTATTCTGAATTAGATCGGCTTGATGTGACGGTTATTCGTATCCCCGAAAACTTGGTAAAAGATTCTACTCAAAGCTGCGGGAATATGCATTGTACCTTAGGATGTATTTGTGATTCCATAAAAAATACGTATTATACCAAGCAACACTGTGGGCGTGAACAATGCATGTTTAATTGTAAATGTGATTTTTCCAAGTACAGTAACATAAACTTAGTTAAGAATGGTTCTGATTCGACAGAATTAATACCTGGAATAAAAAACATTGAAGATGAAATCAACACGAGATTAGCCAAAGAAGAGCAAAAATTTCATCAAACTGTCATAGTAACAGGAGAGAAAAATATTTTGTTTAAATCTGAGAAAAGGAGTGGGAAGTCGTCAAAAAAATATGGTACCTTTTATAAGCATATGAACTTGGAAAGTGTTAACCCTGGAAATAAAACTTTATCAATATCCGCATTACGACTTAACTGTGAAAATGTTGAACCCTGGTGTATGGTCCACAATTTGTACAAATGTTTTTGTAAAGGTAAATTTACGACCAGTAATGCCTCAAATATTTTTCAAACACTTACCCAGGAACCGATATGTAAAGGTTCAAATACTAATGTTGAATGTCCCCCAAAAGTTCAAAGAAAAAATGATCCCGAGCTTTCTACAAGGCCCTTACCGAGATTACGACGACGTAATGCAATTAATTCGGTTGGAACTCCGGGTAAAACCTCAGGTAATATTAAATTGTTATTCACGTCTAAATATACGCAGCGGTTGCTTACGTCTAATTTCCGTAATGTCTAGTAGGTTCAGTTGGTCTAATTCTCCGAACGTCTAATTCTCCGAAAGTATAATCCCCGAACGTCTAATACCCGACGGTCCATTTACCTTAAAGTTCATTCCATGTCCCCCGAATGTACATTTCACGACAGCGGTTAATTTCATTAGTCCCAATTCCCGGAAAATCTAGGGAGTCTCTGTGGCTAGGAATTTGATTAAAAACAATATCATCAACAATATTAATATATTTCAAAATCTAATCCAAAAAATATAACATTTCAATGGACTAAATCTAACTTCGTTATTATCCTAATAATAAATTTATACTAAGAAATTTGAATAAATAAAAAAATAAAGAATAAATATAAAAAGATTTTGAAATATATTAAGATTGCTGATGATATTTTTTTTAATCAAATTCCTAGCCACTGTGACTCCCTAGACTTTCCTGGAATTGGAACAAATGAAATTAACCGCTGTCGTGGAATGTACGTTCGGGGGAAATGGACATTCATGGAATGGACCTGGACTTTAAGTTAAGTGGACCGTCGGGTAGTAGACGTTCGGGAAATTAGACGTTCGGGGAATAGACGTTCGGGGAATAGACGTGCGGGGAATTAGACGTTCGGGGAATTAGATCAACTGAACCTACTAGGCATTACGGGAATTAGACGTAAGCAACCGCTTCGTAAATATATACTTAGTCCGTTTATATTATGTATATAAACGGACATACATACTTACATCCTATCATACTTAATCTAAATTATATTTCAGATGTTTTTAGTATTGATTTGACAAGAAAACAAAATGTCTCGGATATTTTTAGTAATACTTCTGAAGTGTCAAGTAGCTTTAACAAGGAAAACAAGGAGGACGTATCCATATCTGACAGCAGCGTTCTATACGGAAGTTTCCATTCAGATTATAATGGTATTTGTTCACGTGTTATTGGATATGGAGGTAGAAAATATAGCAATGATCATTATCAGGTAATTAATTATAAAATAAAAAGTATGGAAGAGAATGATAAAAAACTTAAAAAAAAGATGATTAGTATTCTTAACCCTGATGTACTCAAAGAGAATACGGAACTCGAAGAGAAGCAACAAGAACAAGATACAGTAAAACAAACGACTTCTGTCAAGGCTATGGAAATTGACTTACCCAAAGAAAACATTCACACAGAAGTTATACAGAAAGATGATATTCCAACTGAGGAAACATCAAAATATCAGAATCTTAATAAGTTCATTTATGATGTTAATGGCGCTACGGACGAGGGCACAGATAAAACGAAAAATAAACTTAGATTCACTGAAAAGAAATTTATTGGATGGCTTGAAACTAATTACAAAATGTATAAAAAACGTATTGATGAAGGCCTTATTAATACTGCCCTTGAACCTCCACGAGCAGGAAAAGTCACATTACATGCATGGGAATTTATTTTAAGTAGATATAGAGAGCGAAAAAATCTATTTCTCATTTCAAAAGAAAAACCTTATCGCATCTTTATGGGAGTACACACTAGAAATCCTTTTTTTGAGTCTTGTATTAATATCAATGAAATACGTTTTGCGGATTTACATAAATACCCTCAGACAGTAAAAAACTTACTTACTAACGCAACGCATATAAAGGATCTTTTCTGTATATTACGCGGCCTACCACATTGCTGGGAACTAGCAGGTGCTGTAGTAAAAGTTAGCAAAAGTGATGATAATACAGATACCATCAATGATGCAATTTCTGACACAAACTCAAACTCTCCATGCCATTTTAGCGATATACCTAAAAAACAACAGCTGTCTATGAGGGAATATGAAGACGGCACTATTCAAAGTTTGATTTCGAAAGATGATGATAGTAATTCAGATTGTGCAGCTGGAGCTGAATCTTCCAAGTGGTTTATCATGACTGTAGAAAATGATTTTAGTGAAATTCGTTTCTATAAAAAAGGATTTTTCGTTAAGTATGAAAGCATCATCAAGGCAATAAATGTAGCACGCTTGTCAAACAAAACCGTTCGACTATCGTCTCATAAATGCGTAGATAAAAGTAACAGCCCACAATTCGGTATTTATGCGATCCCAAATAGTCGCGAATGTTGTGTTTTTATTGGCCCGTATGAAATTAACGATGCATTAGGAATAGAAACTATAAAATCCATTTCAGAAGTTGGAATTACTACACGAGCCAAAAGAACCAGAGGTTTCTGGATGAATACGAAAACTGTAGACAATTTGAAAGTTATAGAAAATCCTTTGTCATTTATGCCTTCATCTGATTTAAAGGAGAAAGAAGCAGTACCTTTGGAAAGTCACTATTGTGATGATAAAAACTTAAACGAGAAAGATCCACAGGAAATACTGTATTTGAAGGAATTCGATGAAACACAACAAAAAGCATTGTCGAAGCTAGATTCCAAGAAAGTCATCAAACCGATTAAGATATGTAAAACTAATGGATTTTACCATTTAGCACCAAAAAGTTTTTTAAATACAGTGAAACTGCAAAGTCCGCGTAAGATTATAATTACCCCCCCCTTTAATATCAGTACAGCTTCAGTAGCTAATGTATTATTCGATAAAAATATTTGTGACATCGAAAATAATTCCATTCAAGTGACTAAAGATCTTGGTATGGAGGAGAGCACACAGATAAAGATATCAGCTGTCTATTCACAAAGAGATGTTGAAAATGTAACAAATAATAAAAATGAAAAAGGCATGTTTATTCTAAAACCTGAGGAAATTAATAGACGATTGTTTGAAAATCAATTAAACAAAGAAACTTCTTCATCTCAAGAAATAGCTACCGATACCAGTGATGAGATTTCAAGTCCTAAAAGTACAGAATATCACATATTTCAAGACCAAAGCTTAGAAACCTTTGCGACTCTTACTCCATGCACCATAAATGAGGACATATGTATCATTTCGGATGACGAAGTTGATTCAAGCAATGAACATGAAGGTAGCGACCGTTGCAAAGAAGTTTTTATTATGTGTACAAATGTATCTGATATTGGCGTTATATGCGGAACACAAATGTACAAATCGCATTTGTTAAAATTCCAAGTGCCTGGGGCTGAATATTCAGAATTTTACACGGAAGAATGTGCATTCAAGAACTTAAATAGGCAAGTATAATAATGTATTCCAATATTTATTTTATTTATATTTTTTATATATAATGTAAATTTTATGTAGATAAATACAAATACAATTATACGTATTATTCTTTATTTTGGTTTGTTCGGGAAGGTTTGTGTGTGGTTTGTCTAGTTTAAGTGGTTCAATCAATGGTTCAATCTCATCAGGTTAGTTCAATCAATCCCCATTTATTATATATTCATAAGTTTCATTAAAGTAAATAGCAATTGATGAGTTAAATGTTATTTTTTCACAAAAGCAGTCCTTTAGAATGCCTATAATAAACCTTTGTTTTTGTTTGGTTGAACATAGCGGAATAAATCACGTGAATAATTTATTTCTAGTATGCTAAAATTAGTATCTGACAGAAAGGGATTTTCAGCCGAAACACAAATCGAACTTTCGGCATTGTTCTCAGTTTCGGCCAAAACCGACACTTACCTGCCTACTTAAAAACATGTTTAAAATTTCTCTCGTATTCTGAAATCTAGTGTAGGTACTTTTTTCATATTTATATTATACAAACAGTGAAAGTGTTAAATAAATGAAAAGACAATCAATAAATTACGTTACAAAATATTTTTACTAACATGGAATTAAAGTTTAAATAACAGATAATGGAGTTCAATAAAGGTCGGATTTTTTTCTTACACTTTAAATTTCAAAAAAATGTAGAATCATGATTTTAGTACGGAATAAATACAATAAAATTATGTCAAATTAAAATATTTGTTTCCATCAGTCGCTCATTTCCTTACTTCACATTCTAATGTACCACACAAATTTGTTGGACAATGTGGCTGTTAAATTATATAAATAGTAACCAATGAACATAAAAAAATAGTAGATATCTAATCACTTTTGATACATATTGGAAGTGGGGGACTTTGATCAAACCATACATTTTGTAGCATAAATACACTTACGGACTCATAAACTGCATCAAAGTAAAAAACGATTGTGAAATAAATATTTTAACCAAGTATGCAAACTTTCTACACAGATTTAAATTGAAACGTCTAGATTGGTTCTTGAACTTTAAAACAGCGTAGGGTCATATCCTTAAGTTTAAGTTTGTGTACTGGAAAGGACCTTAAAACTTTTTTGAAGAAAAACAGAAATTTAAAGAAAATTGGTTTAATAAAAAAATTGGTTTTAACAATAGACACAAGCTTTATGAAAGTTTTTTTATGTTTTAATAAGGTGTATTACCTCCACGTGCCCTTATTATGGATTCTAATCGGTTCCACATACATCATACATTTGATTAGGGTTATTAAAACATCTTGCGGAATATTGTCCCATTCTTCTGAAAGTGCTGTTCTTAGTTGTGCCATTGTCGTAGGCACAGGATTTCTCGCATATACAGCTCTTTTAAAACTGTCCCAAAGATGCTCAATGGGATTAAGATCCGGGCTGCGTGCTGGCCAATTCATTGTACGTATCCCAACCTCTTCGCAATATTGTCGAACTTGTGCAGCAGCGTGCGGCCGGGCATTATCCTGCATTAAAGTTAAATTTTCGCCTATAAATCCCATGTAAGGTACCACGTGATCTTCTAAGATCTCTGTTATGTAGCGATGTGCAGTCAAACCCCCCTCTACTACCGTTTTGACGGACCATGTCTATGAACACAAGTTCTGTTCGCCCGTTCATCGATATGCCACCCCAGACCATGCACGAACCGCCTCCAAAAGGAACACGCTCCTCAATGCAACTTTGAGCATATCGCCCCACGTCGACGATAGACTCTTCTGCGACCATCTGCACCATATAAACATGTCCTACACTCGTCTGTGAACAATACGGAGGCCCATTGCTCATCTGTCCAATTTAGGTGATCACGCGCAAATCTTAAGCGAGCTTGTCTGTGAGCTACAGACAACTTTGGACCATTTGCTGGTCTAAAAGGGGTGATATCCGCTTCTTTTTACCTTCTTCTTATTGTTCGTGCACTAACGTATACTCCACGCACTTCATTAAGCTCTGTTTTGATGTTAACTGACGTGAGGAAACGATTTCGCAGGGAAGTTGTAACAATAAATCGGTCATCACGACCGGTGTTTGCTCGAGTTCTGCCTGTACCACGTCTCCTTTTGTAAGAACCTGTCTCCACAAGCCTTCTGTATATTCTAGAAACCGTAGACTGGTTTAAATTTCTACCAATCGATCGTTCGTTGATCCAAGCCCTCCCGCACCAATGCTACAATTTGAGCAGCTTGTTCGGACGAAGTATCCATATTATGGTTCAGAAACTCTCGATGAGTTAAAAAGCTAACCCAACAATTCTGCTGGTAACAATAATTCAATTGTCAAAAGAATAAAAAATCAGTAAGAATCAATTTTTAAAAACACGCAAATCTGATACTACGAGTAAATTTTGTTTTCCCGGCTATATTCATTTGTTTTACTGCAGTTATATTTTTAAATATTGCTTTTTTTAAGATTAAGGGCCAGTCTCCATATTTATATAATTTAATCTAAAAAGTTTGCATACTTATTAAAAAAATCATTTCAAAGTTATCTTGAAGTTTGATGCAGTTTTTGAGTCCGTCAGTATATTTTTTTGAATAATGTTAATAATTTTCTCAAGATTTAATAAAAAGAAACCCGCAGTTAGTATTATTACATTTCAAGAATCGTAAAATCGATATATTTTATTCCTGCTACCTCTGTTAGCTACCACAATCGAGAATTTTTGTAAGATCACACGTCTGGTCAAAATGAAGCTACTCACGAAAAATTTGCTGGATAACAATAATAATTAAATAAATAATACATATCTTAATAATCGACAATTAAAACCATTGCTCTGACATCCATTGCTTAAATATTACTATGCTATTACAGGGACGTCTTGTTTATTGTACAATTGTGTATAGGTAAACGTTTCTTGAGAATTCATTTCTATTTCTTCTAGTAGTCTTACCAGCCGCATTCAAAATTATGCCAAAATATTACTATGCTAATACTGGGACGTCTTGTTTATTGTACAATAAAATTGTGTACAGGTAATTTAAATTGTTCTTGAGAATTGATTTCTATTTCAAAAAGAAGTCTCACCAGTCGCATTCAAAATGATTACTACCTATATAACATTGTAAAAGAGATCAGGTAAAGTGAATAAGATCCTACTAATATTTTAAACGCTAAAGTTTGTATGGATGGATGTTTGTTACTCTTTCACGCAAAAACTACTTAACGGATTTGGATGCAACTTTACAGTAATATGGCTTATACATCAGGATAACACATAGAGCCGCGGGCAACAGCTAGTAAGAATATAATTCGTAATTTAGGGCTTTGATAGAAGCAACTCTGCCTAAGTGGTTCCTTTAAAGTACATGTTTTTATCATATTCATTTACTCAGAGTTCTATATTTATTCGATCTTTTAATAAAATGTTTACAAAGTTCTAATAATATGTCGTGGTTATTATTTTCAGTGAACTTGCGAAAATAATAGGCCGCTCGAAACCTTTAGAGTTTCATTGGAAAGTCATCGATGCAACGGATGAGTTAGGCGCAAAAGTAACCCCACGCAATTTTAAACGTTTGAAGGAAGTAAGTATATATTGGTTTAGGTTTTTCATCTATACCTACCTAGAAATAAATTAAATTTAAGTGTCAATGCAATGGAAGTATATATGGTACCTACACCAAAAAATCCAGTTGTAAAATTTTTGTCTGTTTGTTCCGACTAATTTCTGGACCGGCTAGACCAATTTTGACGGAACTTTACTGGCAACTTTTATTTCAGAAAATAACATTAGAAAAAAAAATTGAACAAAATTTAAAGCAATGAATAGTCCAATGTTAGAATAGAAAATGGATAACTTTTGAGGTTATACGTTTAGATTTTGCTATGTCATTAATTCTTATATTTTATCCTTAAAATAAGAATTCTTTAAAAAAGTGACAACCTTTAACGACGACTTTAAAAAAGAGGGACTATCAAAGAGACTGAAGTCGCCTGAACTGACTGCCTGTTGGTCTAGCGGTTAGTATGAGCGACTGCCGATCAAGAGGTCTCGTGTTCGATTCCTGGGTCGGATTGCTGTTAGGTTTTTCTTACCAGAAATTCTTAATAGCAGCCCGGAGTATGGAAGATGGCGGTGTTTCCCGCCCGTGCCTCGGAGAGCACGTAAAGCCGACGGCGCCGGTTGTCATGAACACCTATGACAATCGTTATTGGGAAGTCGGTGTCCTCAAAAATACTGACAACTAGTTCAACTTTCGAATTCAGTTCACCCACAGGGTTGCGGTGGTCCGATGCCAGTCACTCCATGGAAAAACTGATATTCAGGTAAAACTAGTGGAACTGGTAGTAGACCCCAATTAATCTTGGGAATAATAAAGGTTAGGAAGATGATGATCAACGAGACTGAATATTGTGTATAGTAGTGTATATTACGAGAAATCACAGAATATTCAATTAATCCAAGAGTGGTGGTCACCTTACTCACTGCGAATGCAGACAATGCAGCATGGCGACCCACACCATGGCGGCCTAGTGATGCTTCTGCATCTTTTAGTCTATTCAACAAGAACTTGTTGACTAGACTATTTGGGCCTCCGGTCTCGCACTCACCATCGAAACACGACTACACGAACGCTGTCATTTTACGTTGACTTTCTGTGCGAGGGTAGTACCGCCCCGGTCGAGTCGGCCCGTTCGTGCTGAAATCAGCGTGGTTCTACTACCACGTTTATGTAGAATTTTGAAATATGTAGTACTATTTTATATTTAACTTTGAGAGCTTACATCTTTTGCATTTTCAGATACTTGAACAACTGTGTTCGGAAAATCGGTTGCCTAAGTTAACGGGCACCAATATAAGGACCTATTCGAAGAACACCGCCTCCAGATCGTGTGCTTCACTCGTGGGATCCGACATGATGGTAAATATTTCGCCTTCCTCTTGTCCTGTGGACTCGTCATAATTAAATTTTATATGTCAGTATATAATATATACACGTGGGCTGTTCCAAAAATACTTAGTAAAATGAAAAATAGTTCGAATATAAAAAAAATAATTAAACAGCTTTTCAAAATATCCCCCCCCAATCTCAATGCACTTATGCCATGTTATTCGGGTGAACCAGCTTTCAAAACAACTCTCCTAAAGCTTGGCAGACAAACTTCGCAGTTTGCGCTGTACCATTTACTAGTAACTGTTCTTAGGTCTTCTATCGGAATTACTGCTACTGGTCCACTGCGTCGAAAAAAAACCGCTATCATTTTTTTACTAACGCACCGACCGCGAACAAGTTTTGTGTGCAAATCGTCCTCTTCAAACACCCATCGCGTGGATTGCTGCTTCGTGAGAGGATCGTAGCTATATATCCATGATTCGTCAGTTGTAAGAATGTAGGATACGTTTTGCGAAGTTCCTCCTTCGAACTTTTTTTACATAAATTTGCTCTAATCAACACGACGGCATTTTTGCTTATCGGTGAGAGAATGAGGTATCTATCGCGAAGCAAGCTTCCTAACTTTAAGGTGTTTATGCAGGATGGTGGAAACTGCCTGTGATCCAATGTTTAGTTCAGCCTGTATCTCTTGATATGTAATATGTCGATTCTCTCGCAATAACCACTCTACCCTGATGAGTTTTCGGCGTTTTCGGTGGTCGGCCGGGTTTGGGGTAATCTATTAAGTTCTTTTGACCACGTTTAAATTCACGAAACCAATAATAGTAGAAGATCCGATCCTAGATCGAACTGCACCGAGCTGATAATAGAATAAAATTTATTTTACAATTAATTTCGTATAATATACTATATTTTAAAACTGGGTTGTCTAAAAAAATCCTGGACAGAATATATTTAATTATTTTTTGAAAAATGTTTTTTTTTTAATTTTGCAACATCAAGATAATAAGAAAATTTTATGCTGGACTTAAAGTACGAAACATGTAGAATGTGCCGACATAGGGTTGTCTATTATTTACCTGGACGAACTACTGGGTTGCCAGGTATAAACAGGTATGTCGATATCAGTTACTTTCACTTGTGTCATAATGGAACAAAAATTATATCACCTTATGCGCTGTTTTATTGTGAACACGTTGATATAGGGTTGTCTGTAAAAATTTTGGTCCTAATAGAGGTTTGCAAATTTTAAAGATTTAAATGTTCAACCCGTGTGGAAATGAGTGACAGAGAGATCCGAGGTAAGTATCCGTGTAATAATGTTCGGTACATTGCAGTCATGGCTGATGGGACCCTGAATGTAAGAAAGTGCGCGGTTCATAAACTATGGAGAGTAGAGGTACCGCTACCAACCTTCATATTGTAAACAGTACGGCGTTATTTTGGCTCAACTGACATTTGAATTGCAAACAAAATAATTAAATACATAACAATCTAATGTGTTTAATATCATACAAAAATATTAAACAATATAACATAAATTAAACAAATAAATAAAAAGGGAAGCAAAGTGGACTGCTGAATATTCAAATATAAGTAACAAAAAAGATAAACTGAAGATCTTGTATTATATTAAAAAAAATATTACAGAACAGCAAAAGTACAAAAATAATATTAAGAAAAAAAAACAGTATTTTCTATTCAATATCTGATTCCTCCCTTTGTGTTGGAGGGACATGACACTCGTTTCACTCACACTATGTATAATACACACATCAAAAGTGTCTAGGGATCAACATATGTGTCTAGGGATCAACATATATTTTTGCAATGACTTTTCTCCTGATTGATATTAATTAAAATTTTCTTTAAGGATTCATCAAATAAAGTGTTTTCGTTTGTCACAGTAACGAGAAACCAAGTCACCTTTGCATTAATAAAGAAATTTGCCATTTTCCTAATAAAAGGATTTTTGACATTTGAACCACTAACATTAAAGTTCGAAAAAAAGACTGAAATAACAGTTTTCTTTAAAATTTTATTAGGTAACTTAAACAATTAATAATCCGTGTTTCTACCGCGAACACTAACACAAGAACATCGGTTTGGCATACTCAAAATGAGTTCATCCAAATCACGCTGTGGAATGGCCGCCCATGTTCGTTGCAACAACAAAAAAAGGTCTTCTTGCGACTGGATACCCTCCATATTCGGCAGAGCTCTTCTCTGTAGCATATCCCATGCATGCTCAA
Organism: Diaphora mendica; assembly: GCA_949125395.1. Classification (NCBI taxonomy): domain Eukaryota; kingdom Metazoa; phylum Arthropoda; class Insecta; order Lepidoptera; family Erebidae; genus Diaphora; species Diaphora mendica. The sequence goes on along the minus strand of OX421310.1, from coordinate 31,556,509 downwards.
TCGGGTTCAAGTCTGGCGACTGAGCAGGCCAGGGCCAAAGCCACATCTCAATCTCAAGAAATCCGCATAAAAATGCTTGATCCCTAGACACTTTTGATGTGTGTATGTGTGTTTTTACAAAAAAAAGTATATATCTATTTATATTAGTTGTCTAGTACCCATAACACACGCTCTGCTTAGCTTGGAACTAAATGGCGTTGTGTGTTAGATGTAAGAATATATTTATTTATTTAATTCTAAATCGATGCAGTTAATGCAATCGAGGTAGTTCGATTGCTTCTTAGTCACTGAAGTAGCTAGAAAAATCGGCAGATATTGAAGTATTGACATGTTCCTAGAAGCAAATTTTTATATTTAATGTTAATGTTTGAAATTTCATTGTTATAAAAAGCTTTATTTACATCAATATTATTTTTGTCTCATTTTCTTCAAGAAAATTTTAACTTCACTACATAGTATAAAACAAAGTCGCTTTCTCTGTCCCCATGTCCCTTTGTTTGCTTAAATCTTTTAAACTACGCAACGGATTTTGATGCGGGTTTCTTTAATAGATAGAGTGATTCAAGAGGAAGGTTTTTATGTAAAATAAATGCATAATATAGTATGGAAATACTGTTAATTTTCGAGGTTTCTAATGTGATGTAGCAAAAAAACTATTTTTTTTGCGCTTACATTGCAAACGCTGGTTGCACCCTACGAGATAGATCAAAATAATGTTTTACAGTATTGTACACCTTAAAAAGTACTACAAAAAAGTCCGCGACGGTGTATGTCTATCTCTTAGGGATAACCCACAACAACCATTTTTATTTCTTTATTTTTACGAGAAATAATGGCTTATTTACGAAGTGATTTTAAGCAATACAGAATGAATCCTTATACAATTAAGTAAATTAAATACATTGTGCATTTAAGATAGATCAAAATGGCCCTTTACAGTAACTAATTTGAATGAATATATTCGAGGATATTACAGATTTAAAATGCACGAATCGTGTCGTCGGCGGGGGCATCTGAAATCCACCCGTGCGAAGCCGGGGCGGGTCGCTAGTTTTATATAAAAAAGTTAAAATTGTGCTATTTCGGAATCTATTAGGTAATAACTGAAAGAATCATATATTATGTACTTACTGAATACTCTGTAAGAAAAAAATTAAATTCTTTATTGTAAATTTCCTAAAACACTAACTTTTTTGTAACACGTGGTATGGTAACCGACAAAATCGAGTGCTGCTTCAGTTAGTTCAGCTTCATAATATTTAAATTTCTTTTTTTACGAAAAGCTAGCTTTAACGAACAATTTTTAAAAAGTTTCATCAGTAAAATCACTTAACTTATTATTACACGGTATACTTACCTCGGATCTCTCTATCATTCATTTCCACACACGTTGAAAATTTAAATCTTTAAAATTAGCAAACCTCTATTAGGACCAAAATTTTTGCAGACAACCCTATATCAACGTGTTCACAATAAAACAGCGCATAAGCTGATATACATTTTTTTCTATTATCACACAAGTGAAAGTAACTGATATCAACATACCTGTTTATACCTGGCAACCCAGTAGTGCGTCCAGGTAAATAATAGACAACCCTATGTCGGCACATTCTACATGTTTCGTACTTTAAGTCGAGTATAAAATTTTCTTATTATCTTGATGTTGCAAAATTTAATAAAAAATCATTTTTCAAAAAATAATTAAATATATTCTGTCCAGGATATTTTTAGACAACCCAGTTTTAAATATAGTATATTATACGAAATTAATTATAAAATAAATTTTATTCTATTATCAGCTCGGTGCAGTTCGATCTAGGGTCGGATCTTAGACCATAAGTAATTGTCGCTAATGTAGGAGCAGACTCCCCAAAAGCAGCTTGTACATTTTCTTGAGATTCCTTGAAATTCAACCATCGTTTATCATAGAAAATAATAGCACGAAAAGCTTTTCGTGAGACATCCATTGTTGCAAACAAAAGAAGAGTGACAGATAATAATCTTTAAACATATTTAAAAAAAAACTACACATAGGTGGCCAGTGATTGTCACAAAGTAGTTTTGTGTTGCAATTAGCCGTCAATACAAAATACACACATCAAAAGTGTCTAGGGATCAAGCATTTTTATGCGGATTTCTTGAGATTGAGATGTGGCTTTGGCCCTGGCCTGCTCAGTCGCCAGACTTGAACCCGATTGAGCATGCATGGGATATGCTACAGAGAAGAGCTCTGCCGAATATGGAGGGTATCCAGTCGCAAGAAGACCTTTTTTTGTTGTTGCAACGAACATGGGCGGCCATTCCACAGCGTGATTTGGATGAACTCATTTTGAGTATGCCAAACCGATGTTCTTGTGTTAGTGTTCGCGGTAGAAACACGGATTATTAATTGTTTAAGTTACCTAATAAAATTTTAAAGAAAACTGTTATTTCAGTCTTTTTTTCGAACTTTAACGAACTTTCGAACGTTAGTGGTTCAAATGTCAAAAATCCTTTTATTAGGAAAATGGCAAATTTCTTTATTAATGCAAAGGTGACTTGGTTTATCGTTACTGTGACAAACGAAAACACTTTATTTGATGAATCCTTAAAGAAAATTTTAATTAATATCAATCAGGAGAAAAGTTATTGCAAAAATATATGTTGATCCCTAGACACATATGTTGATCCCTAGACACTTTTGATGTGTGTAGTTTCATGAAAGAAGAGATTGTATTTATTCTATGGCTATACATTTTCGGAACAACCTATAGTGGAGTCATTTTAATAGGTAACATTTGAAGTATGTCAGTTTTATCTTCATAGTGAAGTGACCTGCTTAAAAACATCGATTAAAGTGAATGAATCGATACGGACTTGAAACATTATGTGAATATAAAGAATCCCTGTCCCATTATTATTTTTTCTTTTGTAAATTTAAGGAGCATAATAAGACAAGTACATAATTTAACCAAAAAATTGCATTAATTCAGTTGAATTATCAGAACTGTTATAGTATTGTCATCTTTATTAATGCTGTCAGCACTCAGAGATAATTATTAATTCATTTTCAATAATATTGTCTATTCTCACATCTCGTTCAAAATCTTGTAAAATTATTTACTTTGTTTTCTCTATGAATTTTCTCCAGTCTTCTGTAGTGACTTCTGCACACGCAGTTTGTAACAGAGTCATCATTTTAGCAGTACTGAAGGGTGGTTCAGATTTGTTCCGCGCTGCATGACCCTTTATTTGTGCCCAAATGAGCTCAATGGCGTTATACTGGCAATGGTAAACTTTTATTAAAGTTGGACTTGCATCCACACCATTTCTCACCAGCCACGAGACAATTTCTTGCTTTTTATTTACTTGAGTTGGTGGTTTATCGACTTGTACAGAATGATACGGTGCCTTGTCCATTATAATTTTCGATGGGTTTTCTAAGCTGACTAGCAGCTTCTCAAACCACTCTTTAAAAACCTCTAAAGTTCAAATGAACTTTAGAGGTTTCCTCATCAGAAGGAAATCCTCATGGTAATCACTTGTAGTTTTAGAGGCAAATGTGAGGAGGCAGTCTGGAATAAACCTTGAGAAGCTGATCCCGCGTGACATATAATAAGTCGGGCTCCTTTTCCCCATGGAACTTTTGAAGTGGAGGCCGCTGTATCATCGGTCCATGTCCGCGAAACCGTATGGTTTGCATTCAACCATGTTTCGTCAATAAACACGACATTGTCCCAATCTGGAATTTTATTTAATTGGCGTAAGAATGTTACTCTCTCTTCAAAATAATATCGTAGCGTTCTAGCAGGATTTTCCGCTTGTCAATTTTTTTAAATCTAAAGCCAATCGATTTCAAAACCTTTGATAGAGATGATTTACCACCAAACAATAAGCCTGCGTCTTTTAACGAACTCATTAGCTTTTCCCGTGTAGGATATTCTTTTCTCGAGTAATATCCATAAATGCGGTTGCGAATTGCAGCAGCATCAAAATTATCAACGCCAACAATTTTCTTGTCCCTCTTATTTTTTTTCGGTGTACGTAAAGTATTATCTTCTGAGCCTGATGGTCCGTATTTCTCTATCAGCATTTGAGTTACTGTCCTCTTCCCTATTCCCAATGCTTCGGCAACGCGTTCTCTCGGTTGTGTCAATAGTAAAAGAGGCCCATCGTTAATTTGACTACATGTTTGGCCTAGTGGTTTAACGGTCACCACGCCGTTTCCTACTTCGCCAAGTGTCGTGGGTTCAAATCCCACGAAGCCAACACTTTGTGTGATCCACAAATTGTTGTTCTGAGTCTGGGTGTTCTTTGTGTCCGTTTCATGTATGTTTGTAAAGTCCCCCGCGACACAGGATTTATTCCTAGTGCGGGAGTTGTCTTTAAAAAAAAAGATTTACGTTCAAAATAATTGTACAATTTCACCACTAGTTCGCGAGATTGACTGTTTAGCATTTTCCCCCGTTTCGACATGGTAAGACTGTAATGTTGTTCTTGTTTACTAATCGTTAAGCAATCAGAGTCCAATTTATAGCCAGGTAAACGTAGTCAGAAAGATCAGTACAATAAAAAAGCCGGGTCAGAAGAAAATTATAGAGAGCACACCAAAAACGCACAGTCACTTCGGACAACGACCAAAAGACTGCCTCATGTAATGGCGGGCGACATGGCATGGCGTCATCGACAGGCACTGGTGTTGCCAGCAACATCCCACCTAAATTGTACCTAACATCAATGATTTTTCTATTTACTTATTTTTTGTATTTTTATAGTTAGTTAAAATGATAATAAATAAAATTATATTTTATTATAATCACAACGTGGTTATTAATTTATGGTCATATTTATTCACAAGTAATCATTGCATTCGATTCTACTTATCAGCTTTCGATTTCTAGAGTAACATCCCTAGTGTTTAAAAAGAAAAAGGGCTAACTGACGCAACATTGTAACGACGTTCAATTCTTTAGATCAGAAATTGTTTATTATGTTTGTAATGGTTTATTAGTGAAAGCAAATCGTAAAATTACTTGTATTGGTCTTTATTACAATAAATATGTAATCGTAATTGAAAAATGTTAAGCAATTGTGCAGTTCTAACAAAACGCAAAAATATATTATTTTATGCCCGCCGTTACAAGGTTACGTTGTTGAATTTTGATGAATTGTCAAATGTTACCTATTAAAATGACTCTACTGTAGGTACATAATTTATACGAGTAATACGTATGTAAGGTTTATTAAATCGCCTTAAGTATTTCTTTCGTAAAACGGTGAATGTGCATGCGTTGGTAAGATTAATAATGCTTGCAACTGGAAGCTCTGTTCTACCAATTGCTCTATATTGCTTTGCATTTTTTTGTGATCTGTGTTGTTTTCATTTCTTTTACCAGGAATGTTACATCTTGAGCTATTTAATTTAATGGTTATCTAAATTAAAAAAATAATTTTAGTTGTCATTAGTCTATCGAAAGTTTTTTTTACAAATTCCAGACTGAGTCATCAGAGACAGCTGTCGAGCCATGAAAAGGTTGTTGTAGTAGAAGACTATTTGGTACCACATACTGATCTTTAATATTAAAGATTTCGGATTTAAACTGAGGATCGTCAAGGCATTTTTGGTTTCGGCTTTCGGCGTGATACAACTACCTAACTAGTTTACCATTAATTTATTCCAAAATGTATTACGTTTTGTAATAAAATTTGAATTTCTAAAATATTTCATAACTAGGATTATTTGCCATTTTTGTTTTCAGTCACATTGAAGATATTGAAGGTACTAGTTATTCTAAGATCTTACTAACACAGTAGATCTAACTGTACTCGGTTTTTACAAATGGACACATTAGATAGGTGTAGTCATACCTAATGTAAAATGTTAATAGGTACTTACCAGATTGCATATTGTGTAACTGTTTCTGTTGCGTGGAATCGACTCAAAATTTTAATATGTGACTGTGTGGAAGAGGTTATCTTTGTCTCTATGTAATTAACACAATACAAGTGTTAGCGAGGGACACAAGTCTTCAGCTCAAGTAAACGTTACTTTAAACATTCTAATGACTTTGTGTATCTTTTGTTATAATGCATTTATTTGCTATATCTGTGATAATTTTAATTTAGCCTTAGTAAGCTAGCGACATAGCGTTTTAAAAAAAATAAAAAAGGTTTTACCAAATGACTGAATACTTCCTTCGTTATTTACCTATGTAATTATCTCAGTATCTTGACAGGTATTTGCTTTGTGGGCGATCATTAATTGCGTGAAGTGGTCTTGATCATTTTTAGATCCACTAGTACCCTATTGTATTATCGTAGATTTGCTTTGACTCTTTCCCGCCGACTGTACCTAATCTTGAGTGATATTTTTAAAAGCTTACCTGAATGTACCTATCGTATTCGACTGCACGTGTGGCCTAGTGGTTTAACGGTCACCACGCCGTTTCCTACTTCGCCAAGTGTCGTCAAATCCCACGTAGGACAACACTTTGTGTGATCCACAAATTGTTGTTCTGAGTCTGGGTGTTATTTGTGTCCGTTTCATGTATGTTTGTAAAGTCCCCCGCGACACAGGATTTATTAAAAAGAGAAAGAGAAAAAACCTATAACTACGAAGATTCATGTGTGGTTTCAAGAGTTACTATAATTAAAGTGCCAGTGCGTTGCGTTGTGACGTTTGCATCTTCTTATGCTACGTTTACACGCTTAGCAAGTCTTGATTATGTCCACAAACAAGCGCGAGGAAGGAGTGTTTGCCTTGGGTTTTGAACACAGGTCTAAAAAAGCCAGCAGTAAGTGCTTGCGATGTATTTACATCTTAGCGCGTGTTTATTGTAGCTGTTTATATTTTGAATAAATATATGTAAAGCGAAACGTAATAGCCGACGCAACTTCAACATGCGTGTCTGCTGTTTGTCTGTTTGGAACATACTAACACACTCGCAAGCATGTAGGTAAATGGCATCCAAGCGTTTGTAAAGGCTTGGCAAGCTTGTAAACGTAGCATTAGGTTTGGACATTCTTATTTGAACAATGAAAATAATTACATAATATTTGCTGATACCAACCTTTCTCCTACATAACATTGGGAGAGATTCACCTCAATCCCCACTCGATCCTTAGTCTTTCACGTAATTAATAGATTCGTATTTTATTGTTTTAAATATTGTTTACTTAGTTCTAAGGTTAGCTATTTCTACTTTTCGTCTAGATGAGTCTTGTATGTAGGTACACGTCTGTGCGAAATAAAAGAAAATAAGTAAATCATTTAAACGTTTTTATTTTGGCAAAAAATAGTGTTACCTACCTAAAATATCGGCAGTAAAATTTTCATATACTTCCCTTATCTACAAAATTATATAAATATTTATAATTGTATTATACTTTGAAGTTTATTGAAGTCTAAAACTATGGTGGGAACACGTCTGCATAAAATATAATTACCTACGAATTTTAACAAAAAAAAACCGACTTCAATCTGGACCAAATTTAAATGGGACCACCAGGAAATTTTAATCGGGAAGCACCAGCTTTCAAGAATTATCAAAATCGGTTCACCCAGTCAAAAGTTATGAGGTAACAAACATTAAAAAAAACCAGTCGAATTGAGAACCTCCTCCTTTTTTTTGAAGTCGGTTAAAAATACAAACACATGCGCTTTAAAATATTGAAACATGGATAGGTACAACAAATGTTTTCTCTTTATTTATTTAAGAACTGCCAAAATGAAGGTTTAGCTTAACAAAGAGTGCACTAGAATAAAGTTAAACTGGTATAGTACAAGAGCCGGTGAAGATCGACTTACCGTTAACCAGTTTTTTGAAATTGTAATAAATTATGAACACATCTATGATGGCTTGCCTATAGAAAATCTGTCATGACTATTTTCAAAATTAACTTTATTTTTAACATATTTTTTTCTTCCCTTTCACTCTATTCATAACCAACTAAATTTAGTCCCAAATGCTAGTAGAGAGAGTAGGGTTGCTTACTTATTTCTATATAGCTTCCTGGCAACAGGTATGAACAGGTAAATCAATATAGGTAAATAAACCGAGCTAATAACTAATTGATATTGGTAGCAAAATAAAGGTTATTTAATAAGTAATCTAATGGTATAGGCTTGCCTGAGAAAAATAAAGAATAATAAAAATTAAAAAAAAAAATGTCACGACAGTTTTGCGATAGGCGAGCCATCATAGATATGTTCATTAGTTAATACAATTTCAAAAAAACAAGTTAACTGGTTATCAGATGAGTGTAAATCGATCTTCACCGTCTCTTAGACTATACTCTGTCCATTACTTTATTTTCTTTTTGACAGCTCACGCCTATAAATTACCTTATTTTTTTTCGGAATTATGTACTACAGTAATGTCGTACTTTATTGACGGTGACGGTACTTTAGTGAAGTGGTCTGTGCTTAACAAACAACCACAGACTATAAAACAGTACTTGAAATACGATTAATCGATCATATGATAAAAATAATTTGACTTCATGTAAGTATTTTTTCTGTAAATTTAATAAAAAAAGGAAATAAAAATTATATCTATGACTCCAAGATTAAATTTTTGCAAGGAATTAAGTCGAAATCTTGGAATTTAGGATCAAACCAAGAGTAAAGAACAATAACTCTGTTCATTCATCTAATTTACTGATTTATTATTTGTATCTTTGTTTATTTCTTACATAATATAAAAAAACTAATGAAGGCATAATTAATATTTCAACAAAAAATATTTAATTAAAACGATTGAAAGTTCTTCATAAATAAAATCACTATTCGTTTCAAATCGAATCGGTAATGAGTGAGGGCGTCACTAATTTCAAAATTTCTTGAACTGTCAAAAAGAAAATAAAGTAATGGACAGAGTATAGTAATAGGCATTTAATTATCTTAAATAACATTTGCATGCGATGAGATTCCAAAACTGGCTGTTTGGATAATTTATAAATTCCAAGTTTACATTCCAATTTCCAAAGGCAATGCATAGATTAAAAATACAAATAACATTAAAGTCATGTCAATAAATAACCACTGTAATTATAATAATAGTGGTTTCATGGTTTATTTTTGGAATTATTTCTTAACAATCTTGAAATGATTCCTCGAATACAGTAGAAGGTACCTATATGAACACGCAACTAAACGGTCGATCCACCTACCGTTTCGTATTAAGAAAGACTATCGTAATACTTAAGAGTAACAAAAATGCAAGAATAACGATGATCAAAATAAGTAAATACAGTTACCGAAAAACCATAAAATTCTTGTGCCAAAATGGTAAGTTCATGACACAAAAAACTTACCTAGATTTTTGACTGTTCATAATCCAATGCTTTTATTGAGTTGTACTTCTCATAAAATACCTAGTACAAAACATCTAACTGTACTTTTAGACTGTAAAGCTAAATGTCAGAAATAAGTATAGTCCATTGAAAAGTTACATTTGGGGTTGCGTTTTTTAGAGGACGCAATTTTATTTTTTTGATGTGTAGGGGGGTCAGTGTAAAGCTAAAACCAAGTTTGTGGGGTCGCCACCCCACAAAACAAAACCATTTCAACCCCTATTTTCAAGATGGCGGCCGTGGGACAAGGGTGGCGACCCCACAAACTTGGTTTTAGCTTTACACTGACCCCCCGTACACATCAAAAAAATAAAATTTCGTCTTCTAAAAAACGCAAAGTAAGGCCTAAAAAATGTAACATTTCAATGGACTAGTAGTAAAACATTGTTTTGTTTCATTTATAAAGTACCTACATGAAGCAAAGTATCTATGTAAGATAAAAATTACATTACGGAAAAGTAAGAATGTAGCACTTGGAACAAGAATTATGTTTGTAGTTGTATAATGTGTAATGAAGCGTTTCCCAAATAATATTTGCAGATGCACGTATTAATTTACATTTTTGGTAAATAATATTTTATTGCTCTGTAATGGACAATCTTTATTATCTTCCCAAATTTTAGGTAACTTTTAATATAAAATATTTTATAAATTATCTCAATACAAAACAATGGATCGAAACATATTTTACAATTTTATTTCGACCGTAATATATATTGCGGTTAACGAGGACGTGGGTGGTCGGAAAAGACTAAGCTATCTATCACTTTAGACAAACATAGCTAATATCGTTTAAACAGGTTTACAAACGGTACACAGATATTTAACGACGACACGCTTCGTGCTTCTTCACTAGAGCTACTAGCTAAGTTTGAACAGGAGGGGAGAACGGTGCGGTGCAGAACTCGTACGGCTAAGCTAGAGGGCGCGGCGCTAGTTCCTATCGCTGGTGGAGGAGCGGCGGACGTTGTTGCGCTGCGGGATGACGAACTCGGCGTGGCGCGGCGTCGTGAAAGGGTTGCTCGACGCGAACGGACCGCCCACCGAGCCTTGGCGCTGCGGCGCCGCACGCCGCCCCGCGCCTCTGCGACAAGCGGCATCGTCATCGCGGACCTACGACTCGACCAGTGCTAGTCTACTAGTCAGACTCGGCTCACCTGGGGGAGCCGCCCAAGTCGGGCGCGGCGGACAGCTGGCGCGGCGGCAGCGCGGGCGGGGGCCCGGGAGCCCGCGCCGCCGCCCCCGATGCTCCGACTCGAGGGGGAATCTGCCAATATCGATATTTTGAAGTCGTTGCTGCCATGCCGCAACAATTTCTACTACGAGTAACGTTTAAACTTGTTAAACTATAAAACTTTTGAGTAACGCTTACTACCGATACCGGTACTCGGTGCCATTATGGAGTTAGAGGTATTTGACTGCATACAAGCGAGTCTTTCATTTCCTCGTCAGCAGATATGATCCTCGCATGATCTGACTTAATTTACCTAATTGTCAAAAGTCAAGGTGCACGTACTGCAATACTAGACTATTCGAAATTTTCGACCCGTGTCGAAAATTGATGGGTCATCTGAACCACCAGAAGACCTTTTTAGAAAGATACAGAGGCATAAAAAAATAACATTCCGCACTATGCCGTCACTTGTAAGCTGTCCAACTGAGTACAGGTGAAGGGAGGAGGTGGTAGCAACCCATGATTTTTCTCCCTTGTCACATGATTTTTGTATGGAGTTGAGGAATAATGTATTAAAATAGTGCGCCACAAAGTTGGATTTCTTTTTTGATTTCCCGGCGCTTCGCTCGGTCAATTTGGTCATTTGATTTTGTACGGCATCGGTTTTATACAATTTCAATACATGTTCTAATAGTAGGGGAGCCCACGATGCTAAATGGGGATTTACTCGAGCGTCATAGAGACCTATTGGGTTGCAAAGCTTAGATGATAAAAAGAAAAAAATGTTATTACTGTATACCTTTTCATCGGTGGGGTGAGCAGCTATGGATGTTCAAAAATGTAAAAGAAACTGTTGCATGGACATACTCGAGCGCGTCAGATGTTGATAGCATCCATGTCCTACGTATTTTTAATAATGTACGTATGTTAATCTGATCGTTTGCATGGTGGGGGTGCATCAATATATATATTAAACTTTATCTACGAAATTTTGTTACTTCGGCTTGTGGCTATCGTCAGGACGTCAGGTTATATATTTTTCGTTATCCCTGAATGATTTCCCACAAAATAAAAATAAATTCCTGACAGGCGGCCATATAGGTATACGGGGCTCATATTTGGTGGAGGTTCTTAACCGGGTACAAGGTATCCCCCTGTATATTAATCTTCCGCGCTTTAGTAAATCCCGAAATTCCTTCTAGGGCTCCCCTACTATAATCCATTATTTCGCCACGCCGTACAAAAATCATGCGACAATGGAGAAAAATCGAGGGTTGCTGTCCCGTCCCCTTCACCCGTACTCAGTTGGACAGCTTACAAGTGACGGCATAGTGCTGAATGTTATTTTTTAATGCCCCTGTATCTTTTAAAAAAGGTCTCCTGGTGGTTCACATGACCCATCAATTTTCGACATGGGCCCGTCGTCTATACTTTATTCTGGTGTGTACTCACAACGGGTGGGTCGGGAGGTCGCGCGGGAGCTGCGTGCGAGTGCGCACGCGCGAGTCGGTGGTGCTGCGCGACGGCGGGGCCCGCAGTGGGCGGCAGGGTGGGCGGCGGGGGACGACGCGGAGGTAAGCTGTCGGCACGTTGCGGTCGCTCGCTCGGTCGCTCGGGGGCCGGTCCGCTCGGTAGCTCTGCAACCGGAGCGCACCGTTCGGCCGACGCCCGGGCATCGCCCCCCTCAGGTCTGCTATTCGGAAGCCTGGTCTCCGGGTTTCGACTTACCGGGGACCGCTTTTCATCCTATTTGACGCATTAAAACACTCCATAAATATTTATATTGAATACAGTTTATTGAATACAGTCTGTATTCAATAAACATTAAAATATATGTGTCATAAAGTTAACAGATGTAGGGTAGATAGGTAAAGCTATGACTGATTTTTTCTATCAATAGGATTAAGCCACACATGCCCTTCGTCACCCCATGGAGGGTATATAGTGTGAAAAGCATTCTGTGCATTAAAGAAGGATGAACTGAATTTGTAAAACGATACCATAGGGCTGGTTTTCTTGCGCTGACTGCCGGTCAAGGGTGAGAGAGGCGTAGCTCGCGGTGACGGCGTAGCGGGTGGAATTAGCGCATCTCCAGGGGCGGAGGGAACACGGGCTGCCTGCTCCAGAATAGCTTTCTTTTGCTCCTGTCCTGCCGCGAAATATGAAAATACGCACAGCACCGCGTAGCATATTTGATCCGCCTGCAACGATTTTATTATTAGTTGCGACAGCCTTCGCCATAAGGAAAGGAATTAACTCAGTTTAAAAATAATAATTACAGTCATGAAAACATGGTGTCCTACAATAAAAAGCAAAAATAATAAAAGCAAAATAAAAAAATTGTGCCAAATACGTACAAAACTAAGATGATTGTGAGTTATGAAACAGAAGGTGTGTAATGTAATTCGTGTTGTTCATTGGCCTCGATAAAGTAACGGGAAAGCCACAAGGAGAAGTAACGATGGAGATCTAGCACTACTTTCTCTGCCTATAACGTAAAAACATTTAATGTAAAAAATAAATATTGAAGTAGCAAAAAACACAAGGCACAATTATTTAATAGGATGACTTATTACTCACCATTACAGATTTGTATTTCCTTTGTATTATCTGTCTCGTTTTTGGGTCTAAAACATAAAAAAAACTTTTAAACAAACCTATTACAATTGTTGTTTTTTATCAATTGACAATCGGATTATACACAAAACTTACTAAATTCTTCTAAAACGAAGATACCGCCATTCTGCGTGAAACATTTCCTTATGTGGTCCAGTCGCACGAAAAACTGTTGATAATACAAATACACTTAATGACAATTTGAATTACAACTGAATTATTACGGTGCAGGCGTGCGCACATCTAAGTAGCATGAAACATAATTATAGTCGCATCGAATTATTAAGAGGTACTTCAACCCGATTGTTATTGATTGATCGTTTTGATCAACAGTTAGCGAGCTATTGCGAGTTAAAATGACTAAAACTCACAATAAGTCGTTAACTCCGGATCGCATCATTTCGTCCCCATGTCCACGATCCGATCTTCGAAAAATGTGTACGGGGGTCTTGGACTCGGGAACATAATAAAATTTATTATTAAACTCTCATATTTTTTAAAACTGACGAATAAATACGATTGTTTCACATTCTACTTATGTTCAATAGAATCGACGAGGGTAGGTATACAATTATCCGTGAATTGCGGTGTTCTATTATTAGCTGTTCCTAGATTTGCCCATTTTACTTACAGTAAAATAATTCTACTACTACAGTCTTCTATAACTCAAGTTTAAAAATAAAACATCAAGTACTACAAGCTTGTTAGCTAAATAAAAACAAAAAATCCTTTGGAGTTCTACCGCTCGGACACATATAGGCTATATAGCTTTAGTCTTTACGAACGACATTCCATCATGAAAATGAACGTATTTGAAATGTAGATCTTTACTCGAAGCTCCTAAATTATTAATACAAGGCTTACCTTCGTATTAATAATTTAGGAATAGGTACGAATAATATATATTTTTGCCCAATCTTCAAGAAAACTATAACTTATTTAAATTGATGTTCTAACTATTTTAAGCTGCCTCCTGTTTATTAGATTATTATAATTGATTTACCATATTATTAGATGAATCGAAAGAAAGTCTCCAAAGAAATTGCGGTATAAAACAAAACATGCAAACATGCTATATGAGTAATGCGATGCAAGGATTGGTGTCGATGCACTAACTTTGTGAGATACTTTTCAGAAACCAATAGTTAGTGTACCGCCAACATATTACGCATGCCCTCCATTTTCTTTAATTCCTTCATACTAATTTGTCAACTAATTGCAATACTATGAAAATTGACATTTTAGTAGTACCAGAATCAAAGTGGCGTAGTTTTTCTGCTGATTGAAATAGAGCAGAGCTTGTTGAGTAGCTAGGCGGGCTGGGAGTGCACTGTGCGAGGTCAGATGCGGTGCGGCTAGGGCGGGAGGGACAAAGGAGGGTGCGGAGTGACAGACCGCGCGGCAGGCCAGGGCGGCACCGGAACTTGTGAGATGGCGAATGCTCTACGACTGACCTCGTGACTCGCGTCCGTTAAGCTTTAGCGCTGACGTGACGCTCGCTCGCGGGTTCCGGGTGATAAAGGACGAACGAACTAAATCTCGACACATTGTGCGAGAGCGAAAAATCGAGACCGCTCGCCGGACGATCCACGATACGAATGCAAGCTGTCGGGTGCGTTAATATAAACAGATAATAAACAAAGGGCGTCTATGTGCATGCACGACTGCGCGCATTGGCGCTCGCCGCACTCAGGAGAACTAATACAACGCTAACAACGGCTAAAAACAATCTGTAAGCCTCAAAACTACTAGTAAAGCCCTACGACCTCGAACGATCATCGCTAAATGCGAGTCTCACGGTGACCGTGACTAGATCTTTAAGGTCGTAAAAGTAGTATCGATCATCGTAAGAGCCAGCCATTACTATTGAATGAACCACTGTGTACCTCGAAATCCTTTTGCGCAGCGGCGCGTGTTCGGCGTGTCCGGAAAGAGTAGAACAGACAAAAAGATGAAATTAGTTGAGGGCGGCCGAGCGCGTGTCAAGGACCATCTCAAAAGTTCCTAGCGGAGTGACTCGCCGCCGCTCGCTCGAGCATGTGCGGCGAGCATGCGTGGCGAGCATGCACGGCGAGCATGCTCGAGCGCACGCACTCCAGCGATATACGGCATTGTACGGGTATTGCAGACAAATAGCACATGCACAAGTCGTATGGATTAATAAGAACGTATATCAGATGGACAACGGTTAGTTTTAAAATGTAAAAAATATAATCTAAACTATTACATCGAATAGTAGATAAGGATATTTAAGGGCAAAAATACTGGGTCTCAAATTAGACCTAAGCTGTTTTTGACAATAATACGGAATTAGTAAATGCAAAATCACCTGAATTTCAAAATAAATAAGTCAAATATACATAAATATGATATTAATTAAAAATATATTTAGATAAAAAATCGAAGAGAAATCCAAATAGGAAAGTTTGAGTGGTCCTTGCGTCCGGATAAATGTATGTGAATGTTATGAATCATATCAGGTAATATCTCATTGGGCATCGACTTTGATTTAATTAATAATGATAAATTCTTCTGTGCTCATATCTTAGAAGGTATAAATGTCTTCAATGGATTAAGAAGCTTCGTAAAATTACGATTATATAACAACGCGCTAACGGCACCGATACAATATTGAAACAATGAAGCAATGCCAGCGCGGACGCCGTTATCAGTATATAGATCATCGTACTGCGGAATTGTACGACAATCTATATTAATACATCACTCAATCGTATCGAGACTATTCCCAAGCGAGTACACTGACATAACTTACCTGACTATTACTAGTGTGATAATACCAAAACTTCCAATACAATTGTTTTCATAAGTGGTAACACTTTGCTCTCCTCGAGTTTTGGTACATCATTACTATGGGTTATTATATAAATAACATGAATAAGCTGGACTGACAAAATATGGAAAATACAAATAAAGCGATGGGACGTACCTTGCTATGGTGAAACAGAAGCCCGACGCCTTCCATGCACACCTTTGGAATATGCACAAATTTGCTTAGATCAAGTTAAATTTTCTATCTAAATAAGTTATAAGGTCCGTTTTAAATAATTGTTTTGAATTCGTAAATATGGCTTAATGGAAAAAAAAACTTTTTAAATAACATGTACAAAATATCCCTTTTTTTGAATTTTATCTGAATTGTATTTTAAATTATATATTTATTATATTAATATTATTAACCCAAAGTGTAGATAAGCGTAATATTTATTTTCTGTCGGTAAAAGGCTTATTTCTCTCTCTCTTTGCCTAGCCTTATCCCATTTCAAATAGTGTCGGCTCTCCTCGTCATTCTTTGCCAGATAGTTCTATTCTGGGTAGTCGAGTCATTAGTTGATTAATGTTATTTGTCATTTTTGTTTGAAATAGGGCATAACCTTAAAACAGATATAATCGTATCACCTGAATGAGACCGCCTTCCCCGGTTGAACAGTCTTGTATGGGGAATTCCCCGCCGAGCTCGGCCGCATCCTGCCGACGCCCGCTCTTCTCCATGGCTTCCTTTATACAGTAGTACAGGGCTTTGCACTGAAAATCGCACGAAATTTTTCGTTACAAAGTACACTTATTGCATACGGACGGCCTTTAATTAAACATTAGAAAAGTGAGAAACGAAAATATTTCTTTTTTTTAGTTTTGTTTCGTAGTTTTAGTGAAAAGTAAATGTCATAAGCTATAGTAGTGTGTGATTTACTAATTATGATGTTCTAGATATGAGCCCTTTTAAACAGATTAAATATTAGGTCTTTACCTATGAAATTGCCGTTTTGTATGCAATAAGTGAAAGTATTTATTTTTTCAAACTTTTTTATTTCTGTTATTCGAAGTAATCACCCATGCAATCGACGCATCTTTGCCACCGCATTGGCAGTTTATTGATGCCCTTCTTGTAAAAATCAGCTGGACGGGAGGCAACAAACTCTTCAAAGGCATTTTGTACTGCCTCTCGGGAATTGAATTTTTTACCCACTAAAAAGTTGTCTAAATTTTGGAAAAAGTAATAGTCGGTAGGTGCAAGGTCTGGTGAGTATGGCGGATGAGGGAGAGCTTCCAACCCCAGCTCTTGCAGCTTGGAGACTGTCTGTTGCGCAGTATAGGGTCGCGCGTTGTCGTGAAGCAGCTGCAAGAGCTGTGGTTGGAAGCTCTCCCTCATCCGCCATACTCTCCAGACCTTGCACCTACCGACTATTACTTTTTCCAAAATTTAGACAACTGTTTAGTGGGTAAAAAATTCAATTTCCGAGAGGCAGTACAAAATGCCTTTGAAGAGTTTGTTGCTTCCCGTCCAGCTGATTTTTACAAGAAGGGCATCAATAAACTGCCAATGCGTTGGCAAAGATGCGTCGATTGCATGGGTGATTACTTCGAATAACAGAAATAAAAAAGTTTGAAAAAATAAGTACTTTCACTTATTGCATACAAAACGGCAATTTCATAGGTAAAGACCTTTTATATCTTCAGCATTATTTTGAAATAAAATGTTGGTATTACGTCGTAGACAATGCTTGACAATAGTACTGTGTTCTTCATGAACCTTATAAAATATCATAAAGATGTTTCAAGAAAATGTTGGTTACGTCCTTTTATCATTCAAAACAAGACATTTAACGATAACGGGATCAATTAATTATCAAATTTAAATTGGGAATTTCTAAAGAGTAGGTAAGTACCTACATAATTATGTAAATGAAATTAAAAAAAAACCTACCTTTTTCGTGTAGTATTTATGCAGTTGTGTCTGGCCCCCATTCTTCCTCCAAAGGCACAACACTCTTATCTTCGGACTGTACGTCATGTTGACCAACCGCTCGTACCACCACCGTTCCACAATCGTACCTGAAATTTATCAATTTAAATGTTATATAATAATAGGTCTTTACCTATGAAATTGCCGTTTTGTATGCAATAAGTGAAAGTACTTATTTTTTCAAACTCTTTTATTTCTGTTATTCGAAGTAATCACCCATGCAATCGACACATCTTTGCCAACGCATTGGCAGTTTATTGAGCCCTTCTTGTAGAAATCAGCTGGACGGGAGGCAACAAACTCTCCCTCATCCGCCATACTCACCAGACCTTGCACCTACCGACTATTACTTTTTCCAAAGGTTAGACAACTTTTTAGTGGGTAAAAAATTAAATTCCCGAGAGGCAGTACAAAATGCCTTTGAAGAGTTTGTTGCCTCCCGTTCAGCTGATTTTTACAAGAAGGGCATCAATAAACTGCCAATGCGTTGGCAAAGATTTGCTATTATATTAAGATATAATATAATGACACATCTCGCTAACTGCCGTTTGATTTAAAACTACGCAGAGCCTATATCTATAGACTGTCGCTTTAGAAATATGTATATATCCTATGTTAGAGACCCCCACGCTACAAACATACATGAAACGAACAGATGATCTCTGAACGAATTTGTGGGTAAACCATTCCGCCATCTGGGCGTTCTTGCTTATATATTAACTAGCTGTTGCCCGCGGCTTTGCTCGCGTGGAAGTTGATTATATGTATTTATTTAAAACTGTGTAAGTATCTATGAATACTGTGTTCACGTTTTTAAACGTATTTATTTATAATCAATAGTCCATTAAAATTGACTTTCACACACACTTTCGACCCTTATTTTAACCCCTTTAGGAATAGAATTCCCATAAATGCTGATATAAGTATTCATTTATTTGTAATCAAAAGCCTGAAGACAAAGTTTCAGGCTACTAAATTAAAAAATGACGGACTTCCAGTCTAGCCTAGGGATAGAATATCCAGAAACGCTTAAATACGTATCTCATTATCATCAACGCAGTCCACTGCTGGACATAGGCATCTCCAATTGCACGCCACTTGGTTCGATCCTCAGCTTCTCTCATCCAGCTTCTGCCAGCCGTCCGATCATTATTCCACCTGGCCTGTGGACGTTCTACGCTACGTTTGCCGAGACGCGGTCACCACTTACGAACCCGTTTATCCCAACGGTTATCAGTTCTACGGCTAATATGGCCAGCCCACTGTCACTTCAGTTTGCTTATCCCGTGGGCTATGTCAATGACCTTGGTTCTCTACCGGATCACCTCATTCTTGATGCGATCCCTTAGAGAAACGTTGAGCTTTTGTGATGAGAAAAATTATTCATTATTATTATTATAGCCCTCTCCATAGCGACTTTGAACTTGTGGACCAGCCGTGTCGTGTCCACGTTTCGGCACAGTATGTCATGACAGGTAGGACGTATTGATTGAAGAGTTTCGTATTTAGGCACTGTGGGATTGACGATGAAAAGACCCGACAAAGTTTCCCAAACGCTGCCCAACCCGGCTGAATTCTCCTGTTCATCGCGTCCTCGAAGTTGTTTCTACTTAACTGCAAAGTCTGCCCGAGGTACCCCACATATTTTTGAACAACTTCAAGAACGGCACCGTGAACCACAACCGGTTCCGGTAGAACATGTTCGTACATACGTATCTACTCATTTTTAATCAGTAGCCATAAATAAAGTTACATGTTTCTAACTTCAAGAATGACGGACTTCCAGAATAACCTATATACGAAATAACAACCCCTATTTAACCTCTTAGGGGTAGATTATCCAGAAACGCTTAAACACGTATCTACTATTTTTTAATCAGTAAAGAACGACGAACTTCCTTACAAACTTTCAACCCCGATTTCACCCCCTTAGGGGTAGAATATTAAGAAACGTTTAAATACGTATCTATTCATTTTAAATCAGTAGCCCAAAAGTAAAGAATGACGAACATCCTTACAAACTTTCAACCCCGATTTCACCCCCTTAGGGGTAGATTATCCAGAAACGCTTAAACACGTATCTACTATTTTTTAATCAGTAGCCCAAAAGTAAAGAATGACGAACATCCTTACAAACTTTCAACCCCGATTTCACCCCTTTAGGGGTAGATTATCCAGAAACGCTTAAACACGTATCTACTATTTTTTAATCAGTAGCCTAAAAGTAAAGAATGACGAACTCCCTTACAAACTTTCAACCCCGATTTCACCCCCTTAGGGGTAGAATATTAAGAAACGTTTAAATACGTATCTATTCATTTTAAATCAGTAGCCCTAAAGTAAAGAATGACGAACATCCTTACAAACTTTCAACCCCGATTTCACCCCCTTAGGGGTAGAATATTCAGAAACGCTGAAACACCTATCAATTCATTTTTAATCAGCAGCCTAAAAATAAAGTTTCATGTTTCTAACTTCAAAAATGACGGACTTCCAGACTGACCTATATAGGAAATAACAACCCCTATTTAACCCCTTAGGGGTAGAATATCCAGAAACGCTTAAATACGTATCTGCTCTTTTTTAATCAGTACCTTAAAAATAAAGTTTGTTGTTTCTTACTTAAAAAATGACGAACTTCCATACAAACTTTCAACCCCTATTTCAGCCCTTAGGGGTAGAATATTCAGAAACGCTGAAACACGTATCGATTCATTTTTAATCAGCAGCCTAAAAATAAAGTTTCATGTTTCTAACTTAAAAAATGACGGACTTCCAGACTGACCTATATACGAAATAACAACCCCTATTTAACCCCTTAGGGGTAGAATATCCAGAAACGCTTAAATACGTATCTGCTCTTTTTTAATCAGTACCTTAAAAATAAAGTTTGTTGTTTCTTACTTAAAAAATGACGAACTTCCATACAAACTTTCAACCCCTATTTCACCCCCTTAGGGGTAGAATATTCAGAAACGCTGAAACACGTATCAATTCATTTTTAATCAGCAGCCTAAAAATAAAGTTTCATGTTTCTAACTTAAAAGATGACGGACTTCCATACTGACCTATATACGAAATAACAACCCCTATTTAACCCCTTAGGGGTAGAATAACCAGAAACGCTTAAATACGTATCTACTCTTTTTTAATCAGTAGCCCAAAAGTAAAGTTTCATGTTTCTTACTTCAAAAATGACGAACTTCCATACAAACTTTCAACCCCTATTTAACCCCCTTAGGGGTGGAATTTCAAAAAATCCTTTCTTAGTGCTCACTTACGTCATATGAAGAACCTACATGCAAAATTTCAGGATCGTAGCTTCAGCGGTTTGGGCTGTGCGTTGATCTCTGGGTATGTCAGTCAGTCAGTCAGTCACCTTACTCTTTTATATATATAGATGTGTGGAATAACTACAGATAAATTACAACCAGACACAGAACAATAATCATGATTATCATACAATATTTCGACACCAGCAATTTATACTAAGCTAACTCATAAAAGTGTACTTTACAGTACAGGCGTTTAAAGGTAATAACGCGATAACTTTTATGTTAATTTTTTTTTTTTTAAATTTGGTACACTTAATTGTTATTATATTCTTCTCAATTTCCTATATTTACTTTTCCCTAATTATTAATAGTTTTTTATTTAGTGCAAGTTAGCCGTATATACACGTAATTCTTCAATAAGATTTCACAACTTATACACGGCTAACTAATGTTAGCGTAGTGTATTACGGGAGATGATGTTGCTAAAAAAGTGTAATTTTTATTATGTTGCCATATTAATTTTATAATATTTTTTGCACAAATTGTAACCTTAGGTTTGTTTATATATTTACAAGAAATATGATTGTGTATTATTATGCTAAATAACAAAAAAAATAAGTTAGCTTTGTTTTATCGGTACACGCGTCAGTAGGTCAATCGGCCTGCCTTACAAGTTAGCGTATCATTTAGCTTTGTGTTGAACTTTAATACGTTTAGATTTTATGTCGACAAATATAAAATTATAATAAAATATTAGGTCTTTACCTATGAAATTGCCGTTCTTCAGTACTGGTCATTTCAAATAAAAAAAAAGTTTGTAAAGGCTCTGTATTCTAAATTCAAATTAATTTTGTTTTAAAACCATGACATTTTATTTACAAACTCAGTCTTTTGTTTTCTGATTAGCGTTGTATTTTCATTACATTTGAACATTTTTCGTCATAATGGATACTTTAAAAATTCGTGTAATTATGGAATATGAGTTCCGTCGCGGCACCAACGCAACACAAACGGCACGTAACATCAAAAACGTTTACGGAGAGAACTGTACAAACGAACGCACAATCCGTTATTGGTTTTCCCGGTTCCGTTCTGGAAATTTTGACTTGAATAATGAAGCTCGTGGTCGTCCGGAGACTTTGGTTAACAATAATGAATTAAAGGCGATTGTGGAAGCTGACGAAACTCAATCTACAGCTGAGTTAGCAGCAGCTTTTAATGTAAGCATCAAAAGAATATTGATCCATTTGCAACAAATTGGCAAGGTAAAAAAGCTTGATAGATGCGTGCCTCACGACCTTAACGATCGCCAGCGCAACGTACGCGTCGAGACTTGCCTTGCGCTGCTCAACAGGCAAAGAAATGAAGGAATTTTGAAACGAATTCTTACGTGCGACGAAATATGGATTCTGTTCGACAATCGAAAGCGCTCAGCAAGTTGGGTAGATCCTGGTTCAGCACCAAAGCAATGCCCTAAACCAAAAACGACCCCTAAAAAGGTGATGGTCACTGTGTGGTGGTCTAGTGCGGGTGTGATTCACCACAGCTTTTTACAAAACGGCATGTGCATTAATGCAGATGTGTACTGTGAAGAACTGGAGAGAATGATGCAGAAGCTTGCACATCTGCAACCAGCTTTGGTCAATCGGTCGTCCCCACTGCTCCTTCACGACATCGCGCGAACCCCATACTGCGCAACAGACAGTCTCCAAGCTGCAAGAGTTGGGGTTGGAAGCTCTTCCTCATCCGCCATACTCACCAGACCTTGCATCTACCGACTATTACTTTTTCCAAAATTTAGACAACTTTTTAGTGGGTAAAAAATTCAATTCCCGAGAGGCAGTACAAAATGCCTTTGAAGAGTTTATTGCCTCCCGTCCAGCTGATTTTTACAAGAAGGGCATCAAAAAAATGCCAATGCGTTGGCAAAGATGCGTCGATTGCATGGGTGATTACTTCAAATAACAGAAATAAAAAGTTTAAAAAAATAAGTACTTTCACTTATTGCATACAAAACGGCAATTTCATAGGTAAAGACCTAGTAGTAGTAGACTAGTAATATTCAACCGTTTATTAAAATTTCAGGTATAGGTCAGTACTCATAATTAATTACAAGAGATCCGATCAATCACACTTCGACTTCGTATATAATAGACTAAATAATAACTAATTATAAATCACAATATTTAAACAGTAGGTATTTGTTTTCTAGTATTATAAAAATAAATCTAATTGAATGTTATACTTACGTTCAAACATCACCACTTACATTCATACCTCATTATCAGTTACATTCAAACATCTTTACTTACGTTCGAACATCACCACTTACATTCACACCTCATTAACAGTTACATTCAAACCTTATCATCACTTACATTCTCCTCATTTTGTTCAGCTTTAATCAAACTTTTTCAAAATTAAATACACAGCTATGTTGTCACTAGAAGCAGATAATTGTTTAAATTCCAATTTTAATTTACGGGAAATCTCTTTTTCTGCTTGATGTTTGGTGAACTTTTCTTTCAATTGCTCTGTAGGGCTAGTTGTATTGATGACAGAGGTCGCGTTGTTGAGTTTTGGGTAAAGGAGAGCCTATCTTTAAATTGGCCTTAACGCTTATCTCCATTTTGTCTGTCTGTATTCTAACATTATAATAATTATCAACACACCAACCAACATACAACGTAAACATTTTTGAAAAAGATAAAGAAGGATCTAAGTATTTTTTACTCGTACGTTTTCTAACAAGTGGGACTCGACAGGGGTAAAGTAATTAACATGATCTTATGGTTTTATGGCGACCTCTGTCATCAGTTACATCAGTGGGGTCATTCTTTGATTGGGTTTTTCGTATTGCAGTGTATAGAAAATTTTTACTGTTAAAAAATGTGTTCAAGAATAATGTTTTGCAAACTTTGTCAGTATCTACAGGAAGATGATAATGCAAAGGGTGTGCTCGATGACTAGATTCGCTTTCAAGTATAGTGGCAATCATTTTACTTTTTTGAATAACATATTCGGCAATTATTTGCCATTGCTCGCGTGATTGCCAGTACCCCAAAACTTATCAAACTGGCTTCTTGGCTTATTTTATTAAAGCATTGCAAACGACAATTGATACAACTGAGTTTCATGCTTCTTGCTGCTTTAGTTTTTTCCTCATACGTTTTCTCCTTCTAACTATCCAGTCATCTTTAAGTCCAAAACGTTTTAGACCTACATCAGATCTTTTTTTAGACCGAAGTTTAGTAATTTTTGGGGTCGATACTGCAGAATAGTCACTGTCATTGATTGTTGCATGAGGAATTTGAATTGCAAGGCGTAGATATTGCTGATAGTGAATCTATATTTTTGCTGAGGCCGTTGTTCATATGCAAATTAGAAAGACTTTCCTGAGTGGATGTAACTATTTCAGGCGTAAGTCTTTGGTATCTTAACAAGAAATTGGCACTAAATAATCGTTCTAACTTTGCGATGATTCCGAAAATGACAATACTTTGAAGGCACGGGGTATTGTCTATGCTGTCAGAAGGTTGATAACCGAAAACAAGAGTGGAGTCAATGTCAACGGAGAAGGTTTTCGAATATAATTCATTAGTGAATAAATATTAAGTGGAGTACTAGGAGCCCCACGTCATTTCAGTTCATGGTTTCTAATACTACATCGTTTCCATAGTTAACTATATCTCAGCTTGCAGAACTAGATTTGAAAAAATCATTTTCTTGAAAAGGCTCATTAACATGACATGATTATACAACGCCACAAATTCAGGAGTATCGACTTCGGCGGTATAATGTATTACTGAGTGAACTATTCGTATCATTATTTTTATAAAAAAATATGTTATGTTAACAAGGAATTAAGTATGCAGGGCTACAATTTACAGATCCAGATTTTCCAGAAAGCTTTAACCGATTTTTGTGAAATATGTGTGTGTCAGTAGACACGATCGAATAGTTTAATTAAAATAAATTTCTTCTTCTTAACTTCCTAATAGAACTTCCTCCCTATCACGTGCCTCTATATACTTAACTCTTTTGCACTCTGTACATTAGAAATAAGCCAAGGTACCATCTTAAATCTGATTAAGATCCTTTTAAATTGATAGTTATCGTATTATAAATCCAATAAGTATGTTTATATTAGTTTAGAGATATATAATACAATAAATTTTATAAAATAAATAATATATTGTAAACGTAAAAGTCGCCAGGTAGTGCATTTTAGAAGCACCCAAGTATACACGAACGCACTATACTACGCTAACTAAGTGTTAGCGTAGTGTCGCGCGGACCTTAAGCGAAGCGGTTCAAATATTCAAAATAACGTAGAGTATTGCTATGAAACATATTTATGTACTTTAACCTAGATTATCATATTTAATAATAAATAAAACTTCCCTCTCTCGACACTACGAAGTGACATCTCATCATTTTCATCAGAGCTTTTCAAAGAATTTTCCGCCTTCTTAGTTAAATCATCTAAATATTTTGCTCTTTTTAACCGACTTCAAAAAAAGGAGGAGGTTTCTCAATTCGACCGTATATATATATTTTTTTATTTTTATGTGTGTTCGCGGATAACTCCGTCGTTTATGAACCGATTTTGATGATTCTTCTTTTGTTAGAAAGGAGATCTCCCGACGGTGGTACCATGACAAGGAAACTAGGATCTGATGATGGCATCCTAGAGAAATCGAGGGGAACCCTCATTTTTTTCAGGGACGTACTATGTTTCTCGTATATTTTCTGAAGCTACTCCGGTATTTGCGTCTGGTAGTCATCATTTAATGATGATGAGCTGATGATGAAAGGTACAACTCCTTAACGGTTAGGAGTTGGAGGATAAATATTTAAGTTTCATATGTATGTATGTTACCTTTAGTCATATTCTTTCAAGTTATTTAGGTGAGCTGATGATGGAAGGTACGACTCCTCAACGGTTAGGAGTTGGAGAATAATTCTTTCAATTTCATACGTATCTATACGACCTTTAGTTGTATACTTTTAAGATATTTAGGTGAGCTGATGACACAGGCGCTATGATGACTAACCCCTAAATGTATTTTGCTTTAAGTAACTCGTCTGCTTCTATTTCATCACGAAATTTAAGCTTGAACACGATTCCTGTTGCCCCGTAGACCACGTTCTCGGTAACAGAAATCTTGCATCTCAACATAATTTGAGCATACTCAGTTTAAATACGTGTTCAAACCACTAAAGTTATTCGCATCAGCAGAAATTATATCAAATAGTTCAACTTACTGACAACCTACGAGTGTTTGCACTAAAAATGGAAAAATAAAACCTTTTTATAAAAAAAAAACCGACTTCCAAAAACCATCCAACGAAAACTCCCTGCCAAAAACACTAAAAAGCGTAAAATAAACTGGCTCTTCATAAATTGCTATGTGCCAACTCTTGTCTATACCTAATTCTTTATTCATTTAAATAGTAGTATTATTATATGTACTAGGTACCTAAAATCTGTTTGAAGTCGGCGCCAAGCCAAAATGTAATAGGAGGTACCGGACTCGCCGCTGCTGGATAGCTGCTTCTCGTGTAGCAAAAAACAACCCAAGCGAGCAGACACGCGCGGGCTGACGCGACGTCGTTGATAGTC
Source organism: Diaphora mendica (assembly GCA_949125395.1). Taxonomy (NCBI): domain Eukaryota; kingdom Metazoa; phylum Arthropoda; class Insecta; order Lepidoptera; family Erebidae; genus Diaphora; species Diaphora mendica. Next base: position 31,529,723 of record OX421310.1, on the reverse strand, counting down.
GTCTCGAAATATAGTGAGTGTGGTAACTACTATTACATTTGGCTAGGCGCCGACTTCAAACAGATTTTAGGTACCTAGTACATATAATAATACTACTACTTAAATGAATAAAGAATTAGGTATAGACAAGAGTTGGCACATAGCAATTTATGAAGAGCCAGTTTATTTTACGCTTTTTTGTGTTTTTGGCAGGGAGTTTTCGTTGGATGGTTTTTGGAAGTCGGTTTTTTTTTTATAAAAAGTTTTTTACGAGACGATTTTCTTATAATAAAATAACACTCGAAATATTTTGAAGAACTTACAACAAAAGGCTATCAATTAATGTTTACTTAGAAAGTTTTTAAAATCGCACAATCACGTGTAACATTGCGCTAAGTGTCGTTAGATTAATGTAAACCACCAAGCGGTGTGTCCCCTCCCCGCGTACACTCCGCCAATATTAGTTAGCGTATTTTAGATCGTAGGATTTAAAAAAGTACCTTCACTTAGCGTTGTATAAGATTTGTAACTCCGTCATTTTTGCTTATTTCTTTATGATTTTTTTATTACATATAAAATATTAAATTCTAAGCAACTTAGCGCAAAAAAACGAATTTACCTAAAATTCGAGTTAGCGTAGCATAAATTGTTGGTGTCGATTTATCCTGGACGAGAATCCGAACTCACAACCTTCACTTTAGCACTACGGGTCACTAACCTCAAGACTCTTGACCAATAGGCCTATTTTTGACTATAATTTGCATGCACCCTATTTTATTCTTTCTTTTATAGAATAGTGGGCAAACGAGCAGACGTATCGCCTGATGATAAGCGATTACCGCCGCCCATATACACCCGCAACAGCAGAGGCGTCACAAATTCGTTGCCGACCTTTGGGGGATGGGGAGGGGGATGAGGGACGGGGTTGGGCCTCCGGTATCCTCACTCACTCGGTGAAACACAGCGCAAGCGCTGTATCACACCGGTTTTCTGTGAGGCCGTGGTATCACTTCGGTCGAGCCGGCCCATGCATGCCGCAGCGTGGCTCTCCCAGGGCAATCCTTTTTAAATAGTTTATTATATATGTGGTTTAGATTTATTTTTATTGATATTTTGTTTTAAAACTGTCAAATTCACCTTTCTTGTTTTATGCCTTCGATTGCCGTGTTGATTCTATTTAATAGTAAATGTCAAAGTGTAGGTGTCGAAAAGTCAGTAGTATAAAATATGAGACTGTGAGACTAATATGTTTACTCTGTGAAAAAAATAAATAAAGTGTTGATTTACGAAATCTATTTTGCTTTGAGCTACATCCCACAACTTTTTGGGGGCTCGTCCGGGATGTGAAGCAATATTTGAAGTAAATCAAAGAAGACTAACGAAGATTCATCAGAATAATAAGTGCCGATTCATATTTGCTTATGTCGCCATTTTGAACGCCAGTGCATTCAGCCGATCAACCTGAAGTACGTTTGGAAGAAAATGTTGCCAGCATAGATAAAAAACTACTAAGATGGTAGTTTTAAGAAGACTTTAAATTATTATTTTTTATGAAGACTAAAGACGTTGATTCGGATTTTGAATAAAAAAAGTATAATTAAAATAAATAACGACTAACCAGAGGAGGTAAACCGCCATAATGCCACCGAAGAAAGACGAAAAAGGAAGTAAAGACGAAGATGTTTCAGTGCAGATTTCTTTCAAGGATTTGGAAAAATCAATGACTGTTTTTACTGGAGATGACACCTACCCTATTCAGACGTTTATTGAGGAATTCGAAGATACTGCTCAGCTTATGAAGTGGACTAAGATCGAGAAATTGATCTACGCCAAACGATTATTAGATGGTACTGCCAAACTTTTCCTGAGGACTTTGGGACGTGTACAAGACTATGCAAGTTTAAAGGCAGCTCTCAAAGAAAAATTCGGTCCGAAAATCAATAGCGCAATAATACACAAAAAGCTTGCCGCACGTAAGATGTCAAGTGACGAAACTTATCAACAGTATTTCCTAGCTATGAAAGAATTGGTGCTACATGGTAACGTTGAAGATGCTGCATTGATGGAATATGTAATTGATGGTATCCGCGATCTAGAGACTAACAAAACTATCCTATATGGTGCCTCGGATATAAAAGATTTTCGAAAAAAGTTAAACATTTATAGTGAATTCAGAAAATGCCGATCAGACCTGTACAGCAAGCAGCTGTCCACCACTCGCCTCGCAAAATATACTATGTGAGAAGATGTTTCAACTGTGGAGTATTAGGACACCAATCACCGTCTTGCCCTAAAGGACTAAAATGTTTTAAATGTAACGATTATGGACACAAATCTAATGAATGTACTACCGATCAGCAGAAGAAGACGCTAAATATCCAAAACATAGGAGAAGAATTCAACATGCAGACTATGAATCCACAAGAGAAGACACCATACAAGAAGATAAAGATTAATGAAATAGAATTTAAAACTTTAATAGATACCGGTAGTGACGTCAATATTATTACAAAAACAGAATTTGAAAAAAATAAAGATAGTATAAAAGACTACGAAGAAAAATCAACATGCCTAGCAGATATAGCGGAGAATAAGCTTGATACTGAAGGAACATTTACAGCTAAGGTACAAATAGATCAGTACTAAACAGAAATGAAGTTCCAACTTGTAGCTGACCACGACTTACCTGTACCTATGCTAATTGGTAATCCTATACTCAAAGACTTTAAGATACAGTTTAACCCCGATGGTGTTTTTGTGGAAAAGATTAAGAAAGAAGAAAGTGACGTTAACCATGAACAAGATATAGAAAAAACTAAGTATGAAGAAGAAGTTTATACGATGTGCAAAGAGTATGACTCCAAGAAGGAAAAGAAGAATAGTAATATGGAACTGAGAATTTTACTGACTGATGAAGACCCTGTTTTACAAAGCCCGAGACGTTTCAATACATTCTAGAATCAAAGTTTTCTTTGATTCTAGAGACGTTTGTCACCACTTGAAATGAAGAAGTGTGAAATGGATCTTAACAGTGTGCAAGATTTACCTGCTGCTAAAACTATAATAGACTCAAACAAGAGTGAGGTATTGCAAGTCACTGACATAACATCCGAAGTTCTTGTACCCAAAGAAAACCCATTAGAAACCATTGTAAAAGAAGTAAAACCAGATGAATTAAAAGAACAACATGTAAATGTAAAAAATACTACAGAAGAAATAGTAAAGGAAGATAGTGTGTCAGAAGAGAGAGTAAAAGAAACTAGTGTGATAGAAGAAAGAGTAATGAAGACTAGTGTAACGGAAGATAAAGCAAAAGAAACAACAGCTCGCATTAAGAAATTCCAAGATGAAGACGAACACATAAAAGTGTTAAAGAAGATTTCAGAAAAGAAAACTTATAAAAACTTTATTTTATATAAAGACATACTATACAAAGAGAAAGATGGTAGTAGAGTGATAGTTGTACCAAAGAAGATGCAATTTGAAATAATAAGGAGGAATCATGAAAGAGGTCATTTTGGAGTTGCAAAGACTGAAGAATTTATTAGTAGAGACTATTACATAGATAATTTACAAGAAAAGATTAGAAAAGTTATTAGTAACTGTGTTGAATGTATCCTTATATCTAACGTGCAACGATGTATAAATGGAACCTACCAAAGGAGTATCGCAATGACCCCATTTGAATTGTTGTTCGGAGTGAAGATTAGAGATAGAGATAAAGAATTACTAAGACTGATAGAGGAAGAAGAAATCCAAATATTTAGTGAAAAGAGACAAGAACTTAGAGAGAGAGCAGGAGAATCGATTAAAAAGATACAAGAGGAAAATACAAAAAAATATAATAGGAAGAGAAAAGAAGCGAATGTTTACGACGTTGGTGATCTTGTCGCAATCAAAAAGACACAGTTCTCCCAAGGCTCGAAACTATTTGCAAAATTTCTTGGACCGTATGAAGTGACCGCTAAAAAACGGAATGACAGATACACCGTCAAGAAGGTAGGAAATGGGGAAGGACCCATCAATACTTCGACTTCCGCAGCTTTAATGAAGCCGTGGATTGCACCAGAAGATGAAGATTCATCTGGGACAGATGATTAAACAGGATGGCCGTGTGGTTTAGATTTATTTTTATTGATATTTTGTTTTAAAACTGTCAAATTCACCTTTCTTGTTTTATGCCTTCGGTTGCCGTGTTATGATTGTAGTTAATAGTAAATGACAAAGTGTAGCTGTTAAAAAGTCAGTAGTATGAGCTAAGAGACTGTGAGACTAATATGTTATGATGTTTACTCTGTGAAAAAATAAATAAAGTGTTGATTTACGAAATCTATTTTGCTTTGAGCTACATCCCACATATATACCTAAGAATATGCAAGAAAAGAGAAAAATTGTGAGATTAAAACCTTGCGTGGACCGCAGAATGAGTCCATCGTCCCGAACTTCCATGAAGCGGAGGTCGCCGGCCGCATCACCCTCGTGCACCGTGAAAGATACACGGCGCAGTAGCCGCGATCCCAAAGGCTTCAGTTCAATATCGTTGCCATGCTGAATGAAAACATTGATATACCTATAGGTCATTGTCATAATCACGTCGCATCAGTTCAATGTTGGTCATAGGCCTCTCCTTAGCAAGAAGGTTTTGGTCTACTATACCACCCTGGCCAGACGGGTGGATATAGGGTTTATTTCAAGCTTTCCTTTCCCTTTGCAGTGATGTTTTCCTGCGAAGTTTGCTCCCTTAGTTGCCTCTTACGACACTGGTGGGATGAATAGAAGTAGTGACACACCGCATCTATTCTTAATACGTCACCACATGGATCGTTAATATTGCAACTATTTCAGAAATGCCTTTTAATTTGTGTACATTTGATACAATTTAACATTCTGCATTTGGTCCTCATCATAAGTTTTACTCAACTTTAGTAGCTATGTGATATTTGTCGTATTCATAATGTAATTTATGTTCCTAAACATGGATTTGTCATCAGCCGTTCCTTTTTTGTGAATATGTCCTACCACATATTATATTAACTAATTGTATTAGCTAGCATCTAGTTAACTTAATATATTTACTTACCAAAGTGTGTACTACATCGAGGAGATGGTTCACTTCTTGACTGTACACAAGCCCAATATGACTTTTAGCTAGTAACCGCCTTACTTTGTTGCGAACTATATCAGGCTCAACGCCAAATACTACCATTGCAGCCGTCAGATTGTATAAAGCTGTTGATAACAAGCGATCCTCTTCGTGTTCGAGCCGCTTTCGTTCTGTCTCACTCAGACATTTATACCTCTCCATCATTTCGTTCGCACCCTGGTCCATACCAATCATATCCCGCTCTTGACTAACAGCATCTAAAAATGCATCTTCCCAAAACTGCATTTGGTCCCATAAATTAGATCTTTCTTTTCCTGTAAAATTATGTGTATGCTTTACAGCCATGCTGAATTAAAAAATCCATCGGAAGTATTTACTTTCATTTCTAAATGTACTTTAGTTATTTTTTTAAACTTGGTATTGATTTGAATAAGGGATAATAACTAGGCACATAAAGCACATATAAATGTGGTTCCGGGGTAAAAATAAATAAGTAAATCATTCAAATACAGATAAAAAAGTTACGTCTACATGTTTACCAATAAGGCCCTGATAGAGGTATGTTCGAACTGTATCAGGCGAAGTAATGGGTGAAGTAACGGGTAATCCAACAGGCGGTCGGTATCCGCTCAGTGATGACTTGGACGAGAAGACGCTCGCTGCTCGTGGTTTGCCCGGAGCGGGACCGCCACGACCAACCTGTGTCATTCCAATTACGGGATAAACTTCAAAAATAAATGTAACCAAACTAGAGATCGGACATTGCAGTAACAGGCTTTTTGCTGGTCTAGAGGTCGCTCATGCTTTTAAAGATGTTTGTGCAGAAAAATCTGTTGCAGTAAATGAACCGTAGATAATTGGAACGTTGCTCTTAGTATAAATAAGAATAACTGTGGCTATGTTTTAAGTGTTGTTTTATTTCACAAAAGTTATTCCTGCTTATTTCTTTGTAACTAAATTGATATTAATTTGGATAAATGTTATTTAATATGTTTTTAAAATTAAATATGTTAGAAGTCAAGGAATACACCGAAAATATCTAACAGAAAGTCTTTAATAGTGATAGACACAAACATGCATGCACTAAATACAACAGTGTTAAATAGCCTCAGTTTTGATTTCGAATAAAAGTATTTTAATTGATTCAATTGGCTAATTTAATCGCAGTGAAGCTTGTAAAGCGGATGCTACAAATCGCACTAGGACTTACATTGAGGAACATGACGTCAGTATCAGATAGGTTGGACTTAAAGGAGGCGCGGTGGTCGTAGATATTGGCTCGGTTGGTGGTGATCGAGCCGCTCTCGTCGGCCGAGCAGTCCGACGAGGGCGCCGCCTGCCACGACACAAACAACCCGCCTGTACCCTGTCTCATGTCACTTAGCACGCAACATAATACTCGACACGAAAGCCGAATAATATATTTAAATAGGAAACAAAGAATTTATGCATGTATCCATATCATTATGATAATGTTTTTCTTCAATTATCTATAAGCTGAACGAGCTGTTATTTATTCCAGCCATTTGCGTTACATGAAACAGTCTACATTTGCTCTCAGAAATCCACAAAGCACAAGTGTTAACATTTATATCTACTACATTAACTTTGTGTAAGAAGAACATGCTAGAATCAAAGTTTAGAGTACTTAAACAAGAGTGTTTTATTTACTACGACAACATCGAGAATATACACCGGGGTGTATGGATGGATAGTATGTATATGGGTATATAGTTCGGAGAATTTATTCGTACATAATAAAGTCATACACCTACATTAAAATGTTTATTTGTCACTTTTTATGTTTCATTACGTCATTAATTTAAGTCACCTACTATAAATTGTACCTGCCACCCCAAACAAAAACGAAAAAGCAAATTTTTAAATCGGTTCATAAGTGATGGCGTTCTTAAGAATTTACATAACGAACATGAAAAAATACAACCCGATTGAAAATCTGTAACGCGGGCACGGAATTATGTTTTTTAAATTAAATTGCTTGTTCCACTTACACGCATTATGGTAAACTAGTAGTAGCCCGCGGCTCCGCCTGCGTATATTGAGGTTATCGCGGCAAATTGTAGCCTATGTGTTATTCTGATTTTATTACTGTAAATTTCATCCAAATCCGTTCAGTATTTTTTGCGTGAAAGAGTAACAAACAAACATCCATCCATCCATCCATACTTACAAACTTTCGCGTTTATAATATTAGTAGGATTTTTAATTCTTTACATTTCGGTTTTTAGTTTCCAACTTGAAAGGGATACTTTCCTACGACGATTAATTAAAATTAGGTGTGTCTCTATACTGTTTTAAAAACAATGCTTAACTTACACTTATAGGTAGCTCAATTTTTCCCGAGTATAACCTATTATTTATTTATTTATTTATTTATCTTTATTGTATATATAAAGTAAAATAGTACAACGAAAACAGTTACAAAGTATCTATAACAATTGGCTATTACGCAGTGAGCAGAAAGATAGGTAGGTATATAGCTGTATTTTATTACTTATATGTTTAAGAAAGTACTGTTAGAGAGGAAAGAGGAAAATGTCGATTGTTACAGAATGACGAAATAACTTTGAGCAATAGAAAACGGTTAAGCCTGTTTACAACCAATCAATAAGAACTTTAGTTCAAAATTTCTTGTAAGTAGGTACAAGAAACAAAGCCTGGTTAAGAATTCGTTACGGTTTTAGAATTATAATCTGAAAAATTAAATGAAAACTTCTTCACAAGTTGAAATTGCGTCCACAATCCTGTTATTCATAAACCTGGCTAGTTTTATGACCACATAGAACTGTAGATAAACATATAAATAATTCCTATCTGATACATTTAATAGGCGCACACTTGGCGTTTGGCGTACAATTCGTCACAAAAGATTAAATACATAAGTGTATGAATCCTAAAGCACATATACCTACCTTATTCTGGATAGCACTGTTTACCAAAGGTGAGCATTATATATTAAACTAGCTGACCTACGCAACCTCGTTTCCGTCCAAACTACAATCCCCCATTTTAACCCCAAAAGGGGGTTCAGTTCTAAAGATACATTATTAGTACACCTCCACACCATCTATAGAGCATACATTTTAAATTTCAAGTCTCTTACTTCAAAAACATAGGACTGTCATACAAACTTCCAACCCCCGTTTTACCCCTTTAGGGGTGGAGTTTCTTAAAATCCGTTCTTAGCGGATGTTTACACCCTATAAGGAACCTACCTGCTAAATTTCAAGTTTGTAGGTGTTATAGTTTCTGAGATTTCGTGATTAATAAGTGAGTGGTATTTCGCTTTTATATATATAGATTTTGTAAAGAGCTGTAAGATTATGCGAGAGGGAAAATGTTTGCTCTTTTTTTAACCGACTTCCAAAAAGGAGGAGGTTCTATGTTCCACTGTATGTATTTTTTTTTTTTTTATGTATGTTACCTGATTACTCCGTCAGTTGTGGACCGATTTAGAATTTTTTTTTTGTATTCGACAGGGTATGCTTCCGTGGTGGTCCCATTGCCAGCATATCAGGATCTGATGATGGGATCCCAGGGAAATCGAGGGAAACCCTCATTTTTTATAGGCACATACTATGTTTTTCGTATATTTTCTGAAGTTACACCGATATTTGCGTCTGGTAGTCATCATTTTATGATGATGAGCTGATGATGTAAGGTACCACTCCTTAACGGTTAGGGGTTGGAGGATAAATCTTTAAATATCATATGTATATAAGTTACCTTTAGTCGTATTCTTACAAATTATTTAGGTAAGCTGATGATGGAAGGTGGAAGGTACAACTCCTCAACGGTTAGGAGTTGGAGAGTAATTCTTTCAATTTCATACGTATCTAAAGACCTTCAGTCGTATACTTTCAAGTTATTTAGGTGAGCTGATGATAGAAGGTTAAACTCTTCGACAGTTAGTGATTAGAGGATAATTTTAATATTACACGTACGTATAGACCTTAATTTGTATTCTTGATGATGAAATTTAAATTTAATTTAAAATTTAAAATTAAAAATTTACACTAAAAACTGTAAAATAAAAACTTTTTATAAAAAAAAAAAACCGACTTCCAAAAACATCCAACGAAAAATCTCTGTCAAAAAACACTTAAAAGCGTAAAATAAACTGGTTCTTCATAAATTGCCTATACCTAATTCTTTATTCATTTAAATAGTAGTATTATAATGGGTGCTAGGTACCTAAAATCTGTTTGAAGTCGGTGCTAAGCCAAAAAGAATACAAACGAACAATTACAAAAGTCTAAGCGATAGTCACTTGGCACCGACTTCAAACAGATTTTAGGTACCTAGCACCCATTATAATACTACTATTTAAATGAATAAAGAATTAGGTATAGGCAATTTATGAAGAACCAGTTTATTTTACGCTTTTAAGTGTTTTTTGACAGAGAGTTTTTTTGTTGCAAACGTTTTGTGCGCGTATCCTATATAATATCGCTTTTGTTGTTTTGCATCAATTCTGTGTTTCTAACTTCAAATTGATGTATTAATGATTTAGTATCAATAATGAACATACCTACATATGTTGCGGCTCTAAATAATAAATTATTTTCAGAAGTCGCAAAATTGATTCATGATTGATTGAATTTATGACGCAAGCGCCATATTTTGACGAATTTAATTGATTTGCGTTCAAGTATCAACCGAACAAGAAAGGTCCGCTTGAGATTTGTCACGCTTCTTACCTTGGAGACTGAAAAAAGGAACTAGGACCAAAATAATAATCCCGAGAGTAATAAAGACAAAAATATTGGTCACATCGAAATGAAAGTTGTAAACAGACTATAGACATAGAAACCATGCTCAAGAATTATTGATTAGTTCCGATATCAACAAGAGCCACAGCTCAGAGCGACAGGACCATGCAACACTTATTCACATGGAGTAAAATATCCTGAGTGTATTAAATACTTACATCTGATTCAAATGAAGTTAATTTACTGAAAAGTAAATTCCTCTTTTGGTTCAACATATCTTTAAACATTTCTGTAGTACTCTGTGCTTCAGACGAATCCATGTCTGGATAATTCACTACTGGTACATCTGAAACAAGAATCGTATATGATTAATGCAGCCAAGCTGACAAATAAGATAGTAACCATTTTTTGATTTAGTAGTAGGTAAGTCATTTTTACCTTTATTTCACCATTACTCATAGTAATGGTGGTGATTCTCTTGTTGTCATCACTAAACTAAAATTCATTAAAATTTGTTATTGGATTAAATACTCTAATCTCATCCGCTTACAGTCCATTTTTCGATATCTCATATTTACATTTATTTATTTATAATAAATAATAAATTAATAAATTATAATAAATTTTTAATAAATTTAATAATAAATTTATTTATAATAAATTTCGTATATTAGAAAATATATTAAAAATGGGTTGTCTAAAAAAATCCGGGTCAGAATAATTTTTGGTAAAAAAATATATATTTTTGTTTATAATAGGTCTTTACCTATGAAATTGCCGTTTTATATGCAATAAGTGAAAGTACTTATTTTTTCAAACTTTTTTATTTCTGTTATTCGAAGTAATCACCCATGCAATCGACGCATCTTTGCCAACGCATTGGCAGTTTATTGATGCCCTTCTTGTAAAAATCAGCTGGACGGGAGGCAACAAACTGTTCAAAGGCATTTTGTACTGCCTCTCGGGAATTTAATTTTTTACCCACTAAAAAGTTGTCTAAATTTTGGAAAAAGTAATAGTCGGTAAGTGCAAGGTCTGGTGAGTATGGCGGATGAGGGAGAGCTTCCAACCCCAGCTCTTGCAGCTGCTTCACGACAACGCGCGACCCCATACTGCGCAACAGACAGTCTCCAAGCTGCAAGAGCTGGGGTTGGAAGCTCTCCCTCATCCGCCATACTCACCAGACCTTGCACTTACCGACTATTACTTTTTCCAAAATTTAGACAACTTTTTCAGGATTTTTTAGACAACCCATTTTTAATATGTTTTCTAATATACTAAATTTATTATAAACTAAGTTTTATTCTATTATCAGCTCGGTGAAGGTCGATGTAGGGTTGGATCTTAGACCATAATGGATATTCGCATGATATGTGTTTTCAAAGCATTTACATTTGAGCTTATATTTTACTTCACTTCCTATAGTAAAGATAAGGCCAAATTCTTTTTCTTCAATAGTTTTTTTATAAAAAGAAAACTGTAGTACCTAATTTAAAGAGATCATTTTCCGTTTCTATAATACACAATTGGTTTTTTAATAACATAACACCAACCTGACTGTGAACTCTTTCTGGATGAAGGTGAAGAAGACGGAGTTTCAAGATCCTGTCTTCCATAATGGTCCATAAGTGCAGATCCAGCCATTCCTCCATGTTCTAAACCTGCAATCTCCTTACTCCAATAGTGGGTATGGGCCATCTCTGCCAACTGGAATACTGAAGCCATGCCACCCAAGCCAAAGTTGGAGTAGGTGTGCTCGAGACCATGGACAACGGCTTGGAGGACTTTAAGCATACCTTTCCAAACTGGTTTACTAACAAACTGAAAGAAAGTTTATTATTTAACGAAATACTTATTCGTGAAACTTGTGCAACAGTACCTACTGATTAATATTGCATAGATTATTTTCACCGTCTCCATCTAGAGCTTACAAATGTTTGTGAACCTTTTTTATTTTACTAACGAAAAGAATGGTTTATTTTTTGTTTGATAAATTATTACCTGTCCTGCTCTGATACACATGTATTTAATAGGTTTATAACAAGCAAAACTTACTAAATAGATTTTTACGAAACTTCACAGTAATAGAGCTTATACATTAGATCCTACACATCACCTACTATTTAGTGCGTAGATATACACGCAATCTAATCGGAGCCGCGGGAGAAAACTATCGGTTCCCTTAAAATACATTGTCTAATACATTAAAACGTTGCAGATATTCAATCAAATTATGTGTTCAATAAATCCGGGACTCACCACATCATCCACCTTGTCATTCGGTGTAGTTTTTCTGTTGAAGTTTCTGTTTAATTTACTGAGCACCATGTTCCTGTAAGATTCGTCCTCCATCAATTTCTTTAGGCGGTTTAATTTCAACCATCCGACTCCTTCGCCTTCTAATGCGTGCTGTACCAACTGGAATAATGTAATACTTTAATCAATAAACTTTTTAAGTGATAACTTCATATGGAAGGGTAAACCACTTCGTTGCGTAACTCGTTACGGCGCCAGTCTGTCTGGCTTCCCTTTCTCTCACGCATACGGCAGCGGTAGGCAGGCTCCTCTTCTCTCACTCTAACGCACAGCGCTAGCCGTATTTATGAAAGTAATAACCTAATCTTTTCTCAAGCTGAACAATTTCAATATTAAATAGTTCAACTTGGATTAGTTTAAGTTATCACTTTTGTCGGGCGTCCTGAAACGCATACGTTTTTTTTTTTAAACAGAGTTGTCCTTTTTCACATCAACAGTCTTTAACAGTCCATTGATGGCCATAGGTTTCTCCTTAGTAAGGAGGTTTTGTCGTACTATACCACACAGGCCAGACGAGTTGGTATAGGGTTTGTTTCAAGTTTTCTTTCTCATTGCAGTGATGTTGACCTATGTAGTTAACTCCTGTAGTCGCCTCTTACGACACCCACGGGATGACTAGAGATGGTAACTTTTTAAACTTTCGCGTTCCATGATATAATAATCCTTATTTTTACGAGAATTAACGCGATCACTTAGTATGTCACAGTCAGCCTGTGACCACAGCCAGGGCAACCTGGTCAAAACTTCAGGCAAATCAGAGGTATGTAATACCTTTTAATAAGTGATCGCGTTAAAACCCGTAAAAATAAGTATTATTAAAGAGATGGTCTCGATCTGTCACCATACAGACAAAATTATTTTCAACTACCGTCAAAAAATTTACTTTAATATTTTTTAGTAAATATATATGTATATTATATTTGTCACCGTAGATTGTAAAAACCGTTAGATTGTAATCTATCTCGCGAGATTACAAATAGTCGAAAGATTGTGAAATGATATGCAACGAATCGCAAGTCGCGCGCTGATTGGTCGAAAACAATATGTCCCGCGCCGCCATATTTTTTTGTTAATTCATCTTTGTTTCCGAATGTAAAGTATTTTTGTGATTGTAAATTGATTTCATGTTAAAAATGCTTTACATTTTTAGAATTAGTTATACAAAATTGTTGTTAGTTATATAAAATGATTTTTTGATTAATCAAAGACGTTCTAACATAACCTAACTCTATGGTCATTGAGCTGCCTACTGTAAAACCGACCAATCAGGGACAGTTGACAATTTGACGCACGTAAGCAGTAATCACAGCTGACAATCTATCGAAAGTTTACAATCTCGCTAGGTAGACTAAATCTAACAGTGGTGACATAATATTTACGATCGAATTGAGAAACCTCCTCCTTATTTGAAATCGGTTAAAAAGGACTTACATCATTGAGGAAGGCTTGGTTCTCAGTGTTGGCGTTGGGGCGGGTGTGTGCTGGATGTGGGGGAGGTTGTGGTGGCGCGTGGCGGATAAGCGGCGAGCGCGCCACCAGGCCGCGGGCGCCTTGCGAGAACGGACCGAATGACGCTGACAGCGCTGCGCCACCAGCCCCTCCGTTACCACTACCCACGCCTGGTACAGACCCACGAGGGGATTCCGCTGGCTTTGGTTGCTTGCCTAAGGGAGTGCAGTATCGTAAGTATATGCTTGGTAAAATTTTGGGCTTATAACCAAATTAAACTGCATCATCCTCCATTTGACCAGGATTTTATTTAGTAAGACATGGTCTATATTCCTCCAAATTCTATGACAGTAGAGAAAGATATAGAGTATCATACTAAATAATACAGTACAATGAAGAGCAGCATGTAAACTAGTTATGTAGGTAAATCGTAGATCGAATCGATTGTAGAAACATAACGGGGCTGGTAATTAATATATTTGTGACAAATATGCCATCTTTTCTCACACTGCATGATGTGATGATCGCAATTATAAATTTACAATGGAAAAAGCATTCAAGAATACAAAATCTAAATACTTTTGTTTTGTGGATTTTAGAGTAACTTTTGTGTTAAACCCACGTTAAACTTATCGCTTCTCCTGACACTCATAGACTGAAATATAATTCATGTTTCAATATCCTATCCTACTATCACATCACATCACACTAATATATAAAATCGAAAGTTTGTAAGGATGTGTGTGTGTGTTTGTTACCTACTTTTTCACGCAAAAACTACTGAACGGGTTTGGATGAAACTTTACAGTAATATAGCTTATACATCAGAATAACACATAGGCTACTATTTGCCGCGATAACCGACAAACACACGGGCGGAGCCGCGGGCAATGGCTAGTATATTATATATAAATAAAAGCACTTACCCTTGCTACCGAAAAAGTCGCTAAACATACTAGAAGTGGAGGCTGCTAAACCGTTGAGATCAGAACTGATGTTAGAAAAGAAGTCTCGATGAGTGGCTGCCAATAAGTTGGCAGTTTGCAGAGCTGTTGAATCGCGGCGGGCAGGCGGGCTACCTGAGGAATCTTGACTTTCAACTGACTGACCCTGGTAAATCAAACAACCATGAATTCAAACAAAATAATACTTCTTACTCATATCGTACTTCTTACAAGGTACTACTAAATTGAGACTTGGGCATCATTCTGTGTCGAAGGCGCTTCCGATGGGGTGTCCTCAAGGGTCACTGCTAGGTCCATACTTGTGGAACATAGGCTTCGACGATTTTCTGGCAATGCCTGTGCCGTCCGGATGTACTCTGAACGCGTACGCGGACGACGGTTTGTTATTCATAGAGTCGGATACTAGAACGGGGCTTGAGAGGCTGGCCAGTGAATGTTTGGACTTAATATCTCGGTGGGGTGGGCGTAATCGGTTGACTTTTGGACCAAACAAAACCTTCCAGCTACTTCTGAAAGGTAACCTCAAATTACCGCCGTGTATTAAATTTGAAAATGTTACTATTAAAAATAAAACCTCGGTTTGTTATTTAGCATTGGTCTTAGAAAGAAATTTTTCATTTATTGAACACTAGCGACCCGCCCCGGCTTCGCACGGGTGGATTTCAGATGCCCCCGCCGACGACACGATTCATGCATTTTAAATCTGTAATATCTTCGAATATATTCATTTAAATTAGATACTGTAAAGGGCCATTTTGATCTATATTAAATGCACAATGTATTTAATTTACTTAATTGTATAAGGATTCATTCTGTATTGCTTAAAATCACTTCGTAAATAAGCCATTATTTCTCGTAAAAAGAAAGGAATAAAAAATGGTTGTTGTGGGTTATCCCTAAGAGATAGACATATACCGTTGCAGAATTTTTTGTAGTACTTTTTAAGGTGTACAATACCGTAGTACATTATTTTGACCTATCTCGTAGGGTGCAACCAGCGTTTGCAATATATGCGCAAAAAATGTGTTTATTTGCTACATCAAATTAGAAACCTCGAAAATTAACAGTGTTCCCATACTATATTATGCATTTATTATACATAAAAACCTTCCTCTTGAATCACTCTATCTATTAAAGAAACCCGCATCAAAATCCGTTGCGTAGTTTTACAGATTTAAGCAAACAAAGGGATATAGGGACAGAAAAAGCGACTTTGTTTTATACTATGTAGTGATATGTATTAGAATAGTTAACGAAAAGTCAAAAAATAGTTTCTTTGCACTGACGAGGATATCATCTGCGACATGGGGTCTGTCATTTCATACACTAAAGATCATATATGGAGCTACTTATTTAGGTTCTATTTGCTATGGTGCTCCTGTATGGGCAGATAGGGCGACTGTAGGTGCTGTCCGTCGCAAACTGTTACAAGGCCAACGAACTGCATTGATTTTCTTGTGCAAGGCATATAGGACGGTTAGCACTGAGGCTTTACCGGTGTTGGCAGGTGTTCTGCCGGTCGATCTCGAGGTGCAAAGACGTGCAGCCATGTATTATTCCACACTACAAAACATGGAATGCGATTTTTTTGGGCATACGAGACCGCGGTAAAATCATAAGATTGTTTCAACAGCAATCCAATGTCTATAACGACCTCTTGGATGAATGGCAGCAACGATGGGGCGAATCATCTAAGGGGCGCTACCTCTACCAGTTCTTTCCATCTGTTCACGAACGGTTGTCAAGTACATGTCAACTTTAAAAGCAAACTATACTCATTTAAATTAATCGATTCACCATTGTGTCAATGCTCAACACCTGATTATAGCTGTGAACAGTCGGCTCATCATATCCTCTGGGAATGTAAGACTACATTCAGTACAATGAACGTAACATGACGGTAAATAGCTTACAAATTACGTGTCGGGTAGTATGGTCACCCGAGACGTAATTTGTAAGCTATTTAGCGTCATGTTACGTTCATTGTACTGAATGTAGTCTTACAGTAGTGTGCTTTTTTAGTAGTCTGTAGTCTGCTTTTTTAACCGTGAGAACCGTGTTATCGATATGTGCATTGGAGTCAATCAGAGTTTTATCGTAGAACTATTCACTATAGATCTATTATACATATTTATGTCCTATGCCGCAAACACAGTTGTCGGATAATTTCCAATACTGGAATATATTTCCAAAAAAACTGTGCCGGTGATTATTGAGACAGGTTGCATGCCAGTAGTTATTAACATCTTGCAATTTTAGCAAAGTAATCACCTTCAAAAGTCCCTTCTTCGCAGCGGCCTCTTTGGCACTCTTCGTCAGATCTCCGAAAGTAGACTTGCCGACGTAGTGAAGGTCTTCTAGCGTATTCTTACTGACTGCTGTAGCGGTCTTGCTGGCTTCTAACGCAGACTTCGAAGCCTCTTGAACGCTTTTAGATGCTTCTTCGGCTGCTTTCTTAGCATGCAGTGTAAGCTGAAAAATAATAAAAAAATCATAGGTAGTTGGTCTAATGTCCCTGTAAAACTAGATCCGCTTTGACGCAAGAGCAAGATGAGGGATCTTTTCATTTCCAAATTAGTGATATAATTAGCCCATATTCGGCCTCTTAAGTCATAATTAAGTTGTACTGTTGTTTTGGCCGTAACAGAAAAAAGTGCCATTTGCGTGCCTAATAAGCAACTTTGTAACTTTAGTAAGCAGAGGTGCGTACGTACTAAAATTGTTAGAAAAATGTAGCACCACGCGTCCAGTCAACGTGCTAAGAGATTGATACAAAAAGACAAAATGAACTATGAAAACTAATTGGTTATATTAATTTTACTTATATGGTATGTGTTTATGTAAATTCTATGGAAAGAGTGGAAGTAATCAAGCTTCTTACTATCTACTACTCATGTATGTACAAGACAATAGAATTAGGTATGTAGGCATAAATATACACTTTGCGATTTTGTTATCTACAGCGTGTGTTAGTGTGTTTGTTTATATAAGTGTGTAGACTAGGTAGCGTCTATATTCTACATTCAATCCTCTAACTTCTGACGGTGATTAGTACCTGGCCGAAGGGCGCAAATATTTTCTTTTCCTCTCCTTCTGTCACTTTTCCTTTCTTCTATAATGGTATGAATAGGTAACATGTATAAATAAAAAAAATCAATGAAAATAAATATTACAACTAAAACTCCAAATACTTTTTAATATAAAAATAAATTAATTTAAATGTATGTCTTACTTTATCCATGTGGGCAAGTAATCCTTCTTGACTACTTTGCCTTGTGGTTTCTCGCACTAACTCCTTGGCTGACGCGGCAAATTGTTCCAGTAATGATGTTTGTGAGGCTTGTCTAGAAACACCGCTACCTGTGCTCTAGAAAGAAAAAAACAGCATATTTCATGAAAAGGCCAAACTTAGATACAAGTTTCAAAAGACTTCAATTGATTTATTTCATGATCTGAATAAAATCGACGAGATAAAAGCAGATAAAGTACAATAAATGTACTACAACGAATAGTCTGAGGTCCCGATCAATCAACATGAGCTAGAGTAATTGGTTCTCTGAAAATATCTAGAAAGCATCAAAGTGCTGAGAGATTGCTGTGACAACATATTGCGAAACAATTGCCGACTATCTTTACAACCTTATATAACCTCAAAAGGGTAAAAGCATGAGTTTTTAAACTAGGAAAATTGCCACAACAGAAAACTTTCATAGTACCTCCTTTATCCTGACCTGATATATTTAGAGCAATATACCCTTCTGTACATTGTGCGTATTTAGGTACTCAAAGTGCCTCATGATGGGTTCTAAGGGAGTATAATGCGAACCAATGTGAGGGTATAACTCGTGCTTTTTGTCATTATTTTAGTAACGACTCTTAGGTACGACACACAAGAAGCTTATATTTTGTCATACATAGCTCATATATTTACTTGAAGTTGGCGGCGAAATACATTCTAGAATAAAACTCATTTGTACTTATTCCACTATTTCAATTAACTTTATTATTATTAATTATGTATGTATTTCAACAAATTCCGTCAAGTGCCGACAATCGAGAGTACCTACCTATAAATTACATTGGCGGAGAAAAGTGATGCTGGTGCATGAGCGCTTGGTGCGAAAAGATTTAGCCGGAAGTCTTTCATAATGAACATACACAAAAAAAAAACACAGTGGAACATACAACCTCCTCCTTTTTTAAAGTCGGTTGATAAAAAACAGTTTATTGTTTTTGATATAAACTATAGACAAAGCTCATACTTTAACATGTGATGCGTGCGGTGGCAGTGAGGAATGGTGCGAGGGCGTGAGCGCGCGGTCCGAGTCGCTGGTGCTCGTACTGTCTGCGGTCGCGCGCTGTCTGCTCACTACAGTTTTCGGTGTTGTGGTTGAATTTGAGTCCGACTCGCGACCGAAACTACCGCTGTCCGTGTCCTAGAGACATTCAAAGAAAACTACTTTTGCTACTGTGCAAAATATGCTTTATTTTAATAACAGTGCTTATTTTTATGAGGAGAGCAACGGGTTAGATGGCTAAAGTGTATTGGAAACCTCTAATCTGAAGTGATCAGTATTTTACAAATCAATTAAGTACTTGCAAGTTTTCAAAAACATTATTTTGTTGTATTTTGTCTAATGACAATCCAGAATGGGTGCTCGGAATTTGGCATAATTTGGAACTTAAAAGAGATGGGATAGTGCGGTTAAAATAGCAAACAAAGGATAGCTTATAATCTTACTACTAGAGGTCTACACTGCAGCGATGTTCTGCAACATTCCTTTTATTGATATTCTAAAAGCAAATTGTCATTATGTAAAGTGAATCACTCAGACAAGTTTCGTTTAAGTTTTCTATTTATGTCTGAAAAAGGTGACATGAACTGGAATGTTCGACTTTAATAATAAAAACATCATTGTGGTTTTAAGTTACAGTGATACGTTATATATGTTACTAGCGACCCGCCCCGGCTTTGCACGGGTGGATTTCAGATGCCCCCGCCGACGACACGATTCGTGCATTTAAAATCTGTAATATCTTCGAATATATTCATTTAAATTAGATACTGTAAAGGGCCATTTTGATCTATATTAAATACACAATATATTTAATTTACTTAATTGTATAAGGATTCATTTAGTATTGCTTAAAATCACTTCGTACTTTTTTGTAGTACTTTTTAAGGTGTACAATACTGTAGTACATTATTTTGATCTATCTCGTAGGGTGCAACCAGCGTTTGCAATGTAAGCGCAAAAAAATGTGTTTATTTGCTACATCACATTAGAAACCTCGAAAATTAACAGTGTTTCCATACTATATTATACATTTATTATACATAAAAACCTTCCTCTTGAATCACTTTATCTATTAAAGAAACCCGCATCAAAATCCGTTGTGTGGTTTTAAAGATTTAAGCACACAAAGGGATATAGGGACAGAAAAAGCGACTTTATTTTATACTATGTAGTGATTTGTATACGAGTATATAATAATAGTGCTTACGCTTTTTTTAACCGGTGCAGGATGAGCAGCATCACTAGCTTCCACTCTACCAACTTCTCCAGGCGCTTCGTCTTCAGACAGATCACTGTGGTCTGAACTTGACGCTGATGGTGACGGAGATGTTGACTCTCGGCCTTGTTCCTTGTCAGGTATGTCATCAGCGTTACCGAACATGAGAGACGAAGGAGGGCTGTAGACCTGTTGATAAAAGAAATTTAGATGTATTCAACACCTTAAATCAGCAGAAATTGGGAATTTACAAATTTGTTTTATTTGACCAAGTTTACTACTGTTTACAACGACAAGTATATATAGGGTCTGACGCATTTCAAGATTATATTTTTTTATTTATTCGAAAATGTTTAAGTACAAACACATATAAACTTGCGTACAAAGTGTAACTTTAACGATATTACGTCAGTTGGGCATGGGCGTTCCGCAGGGCTCTATATTGGGTCCTCTACTATTTCTCATATCTGTGTTTACATTTACCTTACTATTTAAAAGATATCTGTGTTATAGTTCTATTTGCTGATGATACGTCATTACTTTACGTATTTATCTATTTATATACTCGTATTTACCTGGGCCTGTTAGTTATGTGGTTATGTATATTTACTGCCAAACCTGAGGACGTAGATTCCAGCCAGGGTTAATAATTTAATTGTGTGATGAGTATGTTTATCAGCAGTGGTGTTATCGTAGTACAGATTTTGTCTTAAATGAAATAGGCGAGATGTATAAAATTATTATTACT
Organism: Diaphora mendica; assembly: GCA_949125395.1. Lineage (NCBI taxonomy): Eukaryota > Metazoa > Arthropoda > Insecta > Lepidoptera > Erebidae > Diaphora > Diaphora mendica. The sequence goes on along the minus strand of OX421310.1, from coordinate 31,508,915 downwards.
TACAGTTTTGGGGTCTAAAGACGATGATAGAGTCATTGGTACTTGCACTACTGCATTATACGTTTCTCCAATGACGTGCTGTTGATTTCCTCCTTTAAAATAAAAATGAAGAAGTTTTATTTGACTAATCTAAATATTTCACGACTAATAAATTCATTGTGTCAATTTTAAGCACCTGGTGACAAGTCCGACGAAGCAATTTCTGAAACAAAATCGCTGAGAGATGAATATGAAGAGCTTGTGCTTTCAGCAGCTTCCGAATCTGAGCCACTTTCATCTGCAACAGAATGTTATAAGTTGGTGAAGGTGTTTTTAACCGACTTCAAAAAAGGAGGAGGTTCTCAATTCGACCGTATATATGTTTTTTTATGTGTGTTCGCGTTTATGAACTTCGTTGTTTATGAACCAATTTTGATGATTCTTTTTTTATTGGAAAGGAGATATCCCAACGGTGGTACCATGATAAGGACACTAAGATCTGATAATGTCATCCAAGAGAAATCGAGTCGAACCTTGAAGTCGGTTTTTGTTTTTGTTAAAGTTTTACTTGTTTACATAAGTAGCTAAAAATAAATCATGTTCATCTGGATGTCGTCCAAGTACCTGCATGCACAAGTAGATGCAATTTAATTTAGAAAATCAAATTTAATTGATTTCAATCACAGAAGAAACACATGAACAAACCCGTTTATGTAAAAACAACGGTCTCGAAATCTCGAGTTGATTGCAAGTTATTCATATAGTACCTACTTATAATACCTACATATAATCTATAGGTATACGAGTAATAGTTAATGCTATCTGCCTTGAAAATTCGAGACCTCTGTCGCAAGTTAATAGTTGATGATGTAATTTGTTAAAACTGTATAGAGTTCAAGTCTGGAGTTTTCCTGACTATTTGTAAGTTTCATATCAAGTTAAAAGCGATGCTTGAACGTTCTTCAGGCGAGTTTATTGACATTTAGACCTTAGGTAGCTCTTACCTGTAGGCTGATTTTCATGCCGCTGTAGTTGTCTAAGCGCTCCGTTTAACGAGCTACCGTCATCCCAAACAGCAAAGCGAATGGGTTGCAATTGATCGGCAAACCACTTTGGCTTATCACCAACTTGTCGCGGATCGAACACGCCCGTTTGGACTCGTAGGAACGCTACATTGCAGGGTGTTAGAGACCATTCGGCGAGGAATTCAACTGCCTGTAAAATTTCAACTGAGTGAGTGTTTATTATTATTATTTATAATGATACTTGTTTTTGAGGTATCATTACTAACCTGCGTCCTTGCAAATTTGTTCAAAAATGACGTAGTTCGGGGTCGAGAGCGGAGAAAACTGTTAATTTGAAAAGCAACAACTGGCCGAGGGTACAACCGGAGGGTCCTGGTGTGTTCCATAAAGTTTGCCAATATGTTTTGAGAGTTAAAGAATCTGACCTGTAAATATAACATATTTTAGTTTTCTTAAACTAAGCAGCACTTATTGTTTCAAGTTAAGAAAATATTAATGCAACTTCACTCTGGCATTTATTTCTTTAAACCATATTTTGAATGCATAGTATACTCGTTTTCAAAATTTTGTTTCCTTAAGCTGTCAAAATTCAACGAAGATATTCAAGAACATAATTTATAGTTAAAGTAACTTACCATAGCAACTCTCGTCGCTACGTCCACTGAGTCCACGTCATTGCCATATATTAATGGATTGAACGGCTGTGCTTGCATTGGCGACTGATGGGGTGAAGCAAGGGAGTGCCTTTGAGGCGTGTGTCCTGCACTTGCGGCGCCACTTTGTACAGAAACACGACGAGACTCTGGTGTACTGTGGGGGGCAGACTGAGCGCCGTCACCTCCTCGGTACGAAGCCGAATGAACCCTGACAAAATTAGGGCAACACTTAATAGTAGCAACTCCTGGTTCTTGTTTTCAACCAACTATAGGATAGGTAAATAAATGATATTGCTGCAGACCGTCGGTACTATTAGGATAGTAGTTCCTTCTACTACTATAAATCATAATTCCACTGCCTCTGTGGAGCAGTGGAAGCGTATGCGCTTGAGGTCTCAGGATCGATTCCCGGATCGGACCAAATGTTTGTATGATCTGCAAATATTTGTTTCGGCGTTTGAGTGTTTTTTCTACGTATAAGTGTATGTATTTACAAAAAAAAGTACCTGCATATGTATTTATATCAGTTGTCTCGTACCCATAACACAAGCTCGTCAAGCTCTGCTTATGTATATGTGTGTTAAAATGTCCAAAATGTTTATTATTTATTTATTTATTATAATTGGTTATGTTTATTTTGGTATTCTTAGTAATTTATAATCATACAACAGAGGGGTGGTCAGACCTATAAAATTCTTTAATGCTAGAAAAACAAGTATTTGAATTAAGATTATAGTCTAAATTACTTTTATTAATAGACTCCTTATATAAATGGATCGGGAAAATTCAATATTTGAAAATTTTATATTAACGGGATTTCTATAGTTTTTTTTTGTAAAAAATGCCACCCTAGTAAGTATAGTGTATTCGTCACTAGTAAGGAGTAACATACTTAAGTGTTGCACCGCCCACGCTGTCTCTTCTCGAAGGCATCAGGGGTGCAGCGGCCTGCTCCGCGGTGCTGCTCGTCAAGCTGTTCAAAGCCTATAGCCACAACATAAAAATTATAACTGTTGGAATAGCTTCATTTCAATAACATTATTTACTTTATTTACTTCTCCACAAGGCTATGGCAATCTTTATTTAAAAGTCAAGCATTATTATATTTACAAAATCGTAGCACAAACTAAAATAATAATTTTCATTGCCAATGTTATCTACTAGGTAATGTTAAAAATATCTTTAAATTTTCTATTTTGACAAAATATTCTAAACCTCTCTACTTAATATCTAAATATTATAGTGTTAATTTAAGCGATACATATCAAAAAAATATTTAGCGTCGCATAATCAAACCACATGACGTCACATGCTGCACAACAAACAGCGCAGTGTTTTTGAAGTAATGTTACAGTTAAAAAGAGTAATTAAAAATAACATGTTTGTAGAAAATAGTCTTCCAAATCAAGAAAAGTATAACTTTGTTTTGAAGATATAGATAGATATAGATACAGAACGATGTTAGAAGACTTTACAGTTGCGTCTTTTGATTCGATTAAATAACCAAAGGTTTAATGTCATCTCACGAATATACTCAAACTCATTTCAGCCAATCTAGCCAAGTTACATTCTATAAACTTAACCGTTATTAGAAAACTAATAAATATGTGTGAATCTCTCAACGTCAAAATAAATCACGTGGTCAAAATAAAATATAAGCGAATAATACAATAGAATAGCAACGTTAGCGATTGTAGAAAGAGAATCGACGCGAAACACTAGCAATTTGGCTAAGGGCGCAGGCACATATTCAGACGTGATGATTCTATGTAATATCTGAGGGATCAACTACGTTTTCTCCTATCTTATAAAAAAACAATTAATAATTAGGTACTAATAAGTAACTGTAACAATACTTCCAACATATTTTAGGTAAAGCAGTATTTCTTATTATAGTGTAAAATAAAGTACAAAACAGTGTACGTAACACGCATAGATACACACACACACACTTGCGATATGCTGTAAGTAAATCGCATATATAAACATAATAGGTAGGTAAGTGAGTATAGTATAATGTTGTAAATAGTAAAGTCAAAGTGTGCAATGTAAAAAAGGTATAGATATTTACACCAGTTCCGGCACTGCCCATTAGAAGCACGGCCTAGCGTCGGAAGAGAAGTGAGGGCGTGTTAGTGAGTAAACAAAACAAAGTGGAAATGCGTACAAATTATAAAAGAAAACATCACATTGTAACTGTTAATCTTCTGTAATAAATATGTATATTTTCTTTGTTAATGCAAATTTAGCTGCTTGTAGCTGCCATACCTAGATTACCACCTGCAAACTTTTAGATGCTGATTACCACTACTATAATAACTTTGAGATATGTATCTATAATTATAGAAACTGCTACTGTCAAACTAGTGATAGCATATTTAATAAGAAACATGATCTGAATGTAAGGACTGAACTGTCTAAATTCATCTCAAACATCTATAGGTAGCATTCAGTAGGTACGAACAAAATTGTGAGCGTGTGTGCACGCTACAAGAAAACTGTTATTATAGGTAATAATAGGTCTTTACCTATGAAATTGCCGTTTTGTATGCAATAAGTGAAAGTACTTATTTTTTCAAACGTTTTTATTTCTGTTATTCGAAGTAATCACCCATGCAATCGACGCATATTTGCCAACGCATTGGCAGTTTATTGATGCCCTTCTTGTAAAAATCAGCTGGACGGGAGGCAACAAACTCTTCGAAGGCATTTTGTACTGCCTCTCGGGAATTGAATTTTTTACCCACTAAATTTAGACAACTTTTTAGTGGGTAAAAAAATCAATTCCCGAGAGGCAGTACAAAATGCCTTTGAAGAGTTTGTTTGAAAATGCCAATGCGTTGGCAAAGATGCGTCGATTGCATGGGTGATTACTTCGAATAACAGAAATAAAAAAGTTTGAAAAAATAAGTACTTTCACTTATTGCATACAAAACGGCAATTTCATAGGTAAAGGCCTATTATTTGTGATTTTTTTCGAATCTTTCCAAAAGTAAAAAATAAAATACATTGGTCTATAGTAAAGTGTGATTTTATATCGTCGCCAATATAGATAGATCCACTACCTACTATGTGCGACAGTTTAAATGCACCAATAGGTACATCTAAACGATTAAATTCAATAGAAAAACAATCATACTGGACACAACAGCTTAGCGACATCAATAAATATGCGCACACGAGTGCAAAGTATCAGAAAAAGTTAGTGGAAGAAAAAATGAATTATGAGAGAATACATTCATTAAGAATCAATAAAACATGTAAATGAAACAAGTATATTAATCAATATGTACCTGTTTCAAGTGACTTTTTAATACTGAGCCTTCCGGTTCTGGTAAAGGCGGCAGATCTTGGTCAGTTCCCGTAGGACATATAAGTTTTGTTGCATCCAAGTCCACTAGCCAAATATCATCAGGCAATCTGTGGAAAAAATACGTGTTACATTACCTGGATGGGTCTAGGTTTAACAATGTCGTTAAGCATCTGTTGATGCCCAACAGACCACTCGATAGTTGTCTGTTGGGCATTAACAGATGCTCCGATGAGCATATCTCCGATGAGATAGGCCTCTCCTTAGAAAGGTGTAAAACCGTGATGTTTTGTGTAGCCTATACAGTAGTAGGTTCTGTCTCTATAAGGTACCTATTACTGTTGAGTGTAGTGCCCTTTGTGCAAGGTGACAAATTAAAGATGTAGTCCGTTCACTCTGATTTTTCACACGGTAAATATATAATGATTACATAAAAGTCATGATACGACCATTGTCCAAGAACGACTATTATCTACAGTTGACTCGGAGCGACTAACTTGGCGGCTGGTATAAAATTGTTGACACCGATAATACATACACATGTGTCCCTACAAAGGTTTTGGCCTATAGTAGGCCACACTGGGCTGGGTTAGTATGGGTTTCTGTTAAGGTTTCCTTCTCTTTGCAGTGCTGTTATTCTACTTATTTTGCTCCCTTAGTAGGTTTTACGACAAGCTGAATAGTTGTGATAATGGTGACACTCCAAGTTCTTAATTAGTTACCACACGGATAGTTTGAGTAATAATTCTGCTAAATTTTAAACACCGAGGGTTGTTTAAAAGACTTGTAGTTAACAATGAAAGACTTTTGAATTCTTGGATGGAATCTACCACTCACCTGAAATTCTTTTTATATGTAAAAAACGTAGCCGGTATTCCAATAAGGAAAGGTGTTGGCGCCAGCAACAGTTGCTCGGCGCAGTTCATACAACTTGGCAGAAGCGGTATTGCAGGAAACATATACTCGAGTGGGTACAACATGGCAACAAGAGCCATTACCGACATCGATAAGGCGTTGTAGTCACGCGATTGTACTACTATTTTGTTTTCTAACAGAATTAGGGTCAGGACCTTGAGGCACGTTTCGACACCTGGTGGAAAAAAATATGAAGATATAAGTTTTCTCTCTTTTTCAAGAAAATTGACAGCTTATGGATATGTCACGTCTTTTGAAATAAGTTAACATTTTCATTTAATGGTAATCAGTATTTAAAAAAAAATAAGGCTAGAAAAAAAAACAGAACAGAACACAATCACAAAACTACGAGTAGGAAATTGTTGATATCTCTTAGATTAGAATACTTGATTTGATGAAAAGACCTTAAGATGATAAACCTTAACAAATTCCCTGGATCAATTAATGTTTTTCTTAAGATAGTATGTTCTAATCGTTCCTTTGAAACAGCTATATCGAAATTTAACATTGTATAACTGCAGAAGGCAAACTCATTTTACTATGTGCCTTCGTATTTACCTACTAAGATAGTCTTCAAGCTACTCACCTAAAAGTTCCAATGGTAGATGTAACGGAAAATCAACAAGTGTAAATCGCGTGTGATCCGGTAATGCGAATAACAGAGGTGAGTGGGATGTGGGCGATAGCACTTCGAGTTCGAGACGAGTTTTGCCAGGGACTGGCACTGGGGCGGATAACAATCGAAGTATCCACGTTTCTATTTCTTTGACGTCATGTAACACGATCGTAGGCGTGTTGTCGTACGCTTGACCGGTTAATACTGACCATACCGTATCCCTGTAACAAACCGGAGTAGTTCAGTAATAGAGCCTATACATACAATCTTAGCTTTATTTCGCCCAAAAGCTCTAAGAGCAATATGTAAGTATAAGTTACTGTGAACTGCCAGCAGTACGTAAACTTCAATACTACATAGTATATTTTATAGTTAAACTATGTCAGTATACTCAGTATTTACCAAGGAAGCGTCTTACGTGAAATGATTGTGAGCTATGCTGCACTCCGACATTATTTTATTATATTGTACATAGGTAAAAACTTGGATACACAGTCCGTCGAGACTGTGTGAAATAATAAACAAATCTTCACCAGGTACCTAAACATGTACAGCAAAATTAAAGCCTTAAGTTCCAAGCCTTTAAAAAATATCACGGTGCCTTTACTAAATCAACACATAAAATCACAAAATTGTATAAAAAAATTAGGAAATTGTATGCAAATGTTTGCAAATTTCAGTATATACATAAATAAGAGTTTACCTATTTATCTAAAAAGCATATTTACCTAAGTGTTTGTCTAGACGCACCGACGCGTCGTGGACTGGAAGACTCATTGCAGGCATCTATTAATTTCTTTAGGATAAATAGGCACTCTCGGAATGTGGAGAAGAATGGATGATGTGACAATAGGCACAGGGACGTTAGAGAATGGTTCCGTACTCTCTGTAACAACAACAAATGTATCTATTAATTTATTTAACACTAGCTGACCCCGCAAAAGTGGTTTTGCCATTAAAAAATAGATGTTGGTCGATTCTCAGACCTACCCGATATGCACACCAAATTTCATAAAAAATCGGTGCAGCCGTTTCAGAGGAGTATGGTAACTAACATTGTGACACGAGAATTTTATATATAAGATTTTATTTTCGGTTCGGTCTTTGGAATTTGGATCTTAGGTGGAATCATTAAGTAGGTACTAATTACGTACACAGCCAACGAAACAATATCCGCTATAACATCAGCTTTTAATAAGCCATGGCTGGACATAGGTATCGCCTTGGAAAAAAGGTTTAGGCCTATTTGACACATTATTCAAGATTTCCTTCACTTTGCAATGCTGTTGCCTGCGAAGTTTTCTTCCTCGGTCGGCTCTTACGACACCTGTGGGATGATTATAAGGTAGGTGGCATGTGAAATCCGCTTTAGGAAATTAAATGCATACCTGTCTTTTTCTAGTGGCTCTAGGACTAGGTGAATGAGAATGAGACCCCCCGCTTTCTGAATCAGGTGCTGGGGCAAGCCGTGGCGCTAATGTTGCACTACAGTCACGCTCCGAGTCGCTCGGTGCTACGTTGCTGCTCCTATAGTCACTGAAACATTCGCTACGTTTTAGTCTAACTAGGTAAAGGAACTCAATAAAAGAAATACAATTTAATTTGAATGCCTGTCATTAAGATCTACAATATCTACTGGAAAAATGATAGCTTATCTGCTTTTTAGATGGATAAATTAACTACACACTGACCTAAGTGACAATTTCAACTTGAATAAAATTTTTAAAATCGTTTTCATTATTTCAACTACGCAATCTCCAATAAATGTAGGTAATATTCAAATGTAACTAACACTATCGCTCATGCATGACCTTTAGACTAAAACAAGTAAAAAGCCCTTACACACGATATTTATTTTTAATAAAATTACTTAACGTATAGTTGAATTCAATTCCATTGGCCTTGACGTTATCAAGTAATCAAATCAAAGGTTACGTTCGAGAAAACCTAATGAAATGACCTCATGAAGACGTCTATTTCTACTACTTACAGATATTATTACTCAACTTTTAGTGTTGAGTTTTTTTTGTGTACCTAGGTACAACAGGTATTAGTACAGGTATGGTGTATTTTGAGATCAATGCAGGTGGTATTCCTTAAAAAGAACTCTTTTTTTTCAAAATAGAAATGCGATTTCAACGGACTGGTTAGTTCGTCTCGTTGAAGTAAATTTTTACAGGGTATGGTAAGAATCATCAAGGGTTATTAATGAAAAGCATGTCAATATCGAGGCCATAACCACCATCTCATGATAGGCGAACTAAAGGGGCCATTTAAAGTATTTGGAATACCTATAGAATACATGTAAATTCCAAATAATTATAATGTCCCCTTAGTTTTAGCATTTAGCGTACCAAAAAACAAGAGGTTGTGTTCTGTTGTATTACACATTAATTTGATGTAGTGTGTCAGTGTCAATTAAATAACAGAAGTAATAAATGTTCACCTGGAGAAAGCGGAATCGGAGCTCTTTTCCATAGATTTACGCCAGGACTCCCTACGTAGCATGCTGCGTTCACGTGGCCCAGGCACAGCCGCGCGCTCCACCGCACGGTAGAAGTTAACGCAGATGCCATAACGCGTCTTACCTGCATCAAGAATAAAAAAACTTTAATCATGTAAAGATAATGTAATAAATAGACGAGACTTAATTCGCATTGATGTAGTAGTCGTGTATATTCTGGGTGAAGCTACCAGATACCATATCCCTTGAAACCACATGATTCTGTGACTCTTGAGTCCAAAGCGTCCATGGCATATATCGATAATAAGCACTTACAGTTTGCTGCATCCATTTGCGAATTACTTGGAATTCAATCAAATTTTAGTATCTGCTAAAATGGATCTCTGTATCTCTTGGACTATACGACAGCCTATAAAATTTACATATTAACATCTCGAATTAATAAATGGACTGAATAAACGTACGTATTTTACTATGAACATAGACTTTGCAAGAGATATTTTATTTGAGGCGTTAAGTTTATTTCATAAAATTTATGAATACGTTGTATTATTATAATTACACAATAAAAAAAAACATTACTAGACAACTAACAACCTAACCCTTTCCCCTGGCCAATCTGGAAGGCAGTCACTCAATATACTGCATACCCAGGTCAGTAAATCCAAGGACAATCTGACAAAGTGGGGATTTATCGACCACATCGCAAATAAGTGCGACTGTGGTGTTTCTCCACAGACAATGAGGCATTTGCTGACATGCCCCGCTAGCCTAGACAAGGTCAAACGCCATTCGCGTCGCAGAGAACTGCCAAATCGTTTTAATTTTTCATCGACAGGATAAGAAGAAAATAAACATAAGTCGTAGCTTTTGTAACTCTAGCTAAAAATATTAACTATTTTATTACATACTAGCTGGCCCGGCGAACTTCGTACCGCCATATTTACATATAGTAAGAGAGCTACTGAACCTTTCGACCAACGGTGTGTCTGTAAGGCTAGAAACTCTTGTAGTGATGAGTCATAACGTGCTAAGTACGTAACCATCGCCTGGCAGGCCTCAGCCCTGCACATCATCATCTTTCATGGTTTTAAAAGTGTAATAAAAATGAGAAAAAAAAACTTGTTCCTGTAAGGCTGACAATTTTATTGGATTTAGTTCATTCATCAAGAAGTTCAAAAACAAAATGACAGGCGATTCCGATGAGCACTAGTACCTGCCAGGCGAACAGAAAGCTACACATTTCTTCAATTACATCATCAATGTAAATAAATTTTATTCTGTAAAGTTGTAATTCATATATATGTTTGTCTGAGCGATTTAAAAAAAGTAGGAACAATGACCGGCGGTGCTGGCTAGCATATTTCCTTGACAAGTGAGGAGAAAGATAGCACTGGAGTGCAAGTAAAAATGTGTCTAAGAACACTTGGTCAGTCCTAACACGACAAACTTCTCATTATTAGTCATAAATAACATTAAATCGTCGGAACCATCTAAATCAATGCAATATACATTTCAACTAATCGATATATACGATTTTTATGAACAAAAATAAAGCATTGCCCACACTGTTGTGCGTATGACACATATATATACAAATGTACATATATAATATAAATGTTTTAAATACTAACTTAATTGTTTTGGATTTTTTCGTTTGAATTTTATGAGGTTTCTTTTGTCAAGGCTTATACCTCTAGATCCAAGATTTCATCATGGCCACTTTTGACATTCATTAGACAAATATTAATCATCTTTTCAATTTCGCTTTGACATACATACATTTATATATATGCACATTTGTATATATATGTGTCATACGCACAATAGTGTGGGCCATGCTTTATTTTCGTTCATAAAAAATCGTATATATCGATTAGTTGAAATGTATATTGCATTGATTTAGATACTTCCGACGCTTAATGTTATTTATGACTAATAATGAGAAGTTTGTCGTGTTAGGACCGACCAAGTGTTCTCAGACACATTTTTACTTGCAATCCAGTGCTATCTTTCTCCTCACCTGTCAAGGAAATATGCTAGCCAGCACCGCCAGTCATTGTTCCTACTTTCTTTAAATCGCTCCGACAAACATATATATGAATTACAACTTTACAGAATTAAATTTATTTACATTGATGACGTAATTGAAGAAATGTGTGGCTTTCTGTTCGCCTGGCAGGTACTAGTGCTCATCGGAATCACCTGTCATTTTTTTTGAACTTCTTAATGAATGAACTAAATCCTATAAAAATGTCAGCCTTACAGGAACAAGTTTTTTTTTCTCATTTTTTTACACTTTCAAAAACCATGAAAGATGATGAAGTGCAGGGCTGAGGCCTGCCAGGTGATGGTTACGTACTTAGCACGTTATGACTCATCACTACAAGAGTTTCTAGCCTTACAGACACACCGTTGGTCGAAAGGTTCAGTAGCTCTTGCTTGAATTGCTTTTTAGCGATAACGCCGCCACTTGTACATGGTAATTTAATTGATTTGTTAGTTTTATGTAAACTGTAATATCTTATGTACGATAAAGTTTATTCTATCTTCTATCTATCTATCTCTTGGTCCAATATCTGTCTCAGCTTCCCACGGGCAGTGTACAGTCGCGGACAAAAAAACACTTTTCCCGTTATATTTTCTTTTTCTTTCAAGCAAAAAAGAATGAATGAAATCAGACTATGTGTTATTTAATTACAACTAAGTACATATTTTGACTTTCATCCCCTCTCTCCAAGAAACCGTGCTGAATTTCGGTATAAAAAGTATCCCATGTCCTACCGCGTAGTATGAACTTAAATCATGCTAAGTTTCATTTGAATCTATTCAGTAGTTTCGGCGTGATGCGCGGCCAGACAAAAATGAAAAAAAAAAACAGTTTTGGCTGCGTTATAGATTAAAGAGAGCCCTCCAAAATTTTTTTTCAAAATATCTTTAATGTACAGAATTGGACCTGTTACATTTTTATTATAAGTATATAAGTATAGATCCTGCTATGTGTTGAAATTAAGTTAAGTTACCCGAATCCTTGTCAGTGAGTGTAAAAACGAATGAAGTTGTATCTCGAGCAGCGGAATGCCCTGGAGCTCGACGGGGCCCCACGGACACGCAGCCCTCGGGTTGGCAGAAGTATACCATGTCCAATGGCAAAGGGAAGTCATCGTGATTGGTGAGCGGATAGCGTCGAAGTAGTTCTGGAGCCTGATATAAAAAAACCTTATTGATGAAACTTACAAATTATCAAAAGTAACAGTACCTTCTTAACTATACGATTACTGACTTAATACTATGGTTGTGTTAAAATATAATCACAAACGTTTGTTGTATTAAAGATCTAAGAACGAGCGATGCTGATAATTTTGATAAAAACCCACCATTGTTTCCTATGCAGTGATCACATAACTTTAAACAAGGAAATGGATCGTTAAAAGTTAATCGTCACTGGTAGTTAATCTATACTTACACAATTAGAATGATATTTACCTGAACAGGGGCGAGACCCTTCCCCGAAGTATAAGGCTTGGCTCCGACAATAGTTAAATAATCCACCAATCGCGGGCATAAGTGCTGTTTCTGAATGTCCATACTTGTATAATATTACTTAAATTCTTCGACTGTCTATATGCGCACTTTCTCGGACCCATTATAGTTTATTAATATATTGCTTGTCATAATTATCACTTCTATAAATATTCCTGAAAATAAAATAAATTCACGAGTTCATTAGAAAAGGTTATAAAATAAATTGAATAAAGAAGTGGAATGGAGATCTTTATACTTAGGATTAAAAATTTACAACAAATCTGAATTGAAGATGAAGGTAGCAATTTGATTAAGTGATAGTAGAAGATCCGGCCCTATATCGACCTTCACCGAGCTGATAATAGAATAAAACTTATTTTATAATAAATTTCGTATATTAGAAAATAAATATAAAAAATGGGTTGTCTATAAAAATCCGGGACAGAATAATTTTTGGTTCATTTTATTTTTATTTTTGTTTATAATTAAACTAATAAATATTACTAATAAATTATTAAACAATATAACATAAATTAAACAAATTAATAAAATAAAATATATATGTATATATCAATTAAACAAGTAAATAAATAAATATATATATTAATATATATATTAATATATATTTATTTATTTATTTGTTTAATTTATATTATATTGTTTAATATTTTCATATTAATATTAATTAGTTTCATTAGGTATAAACTATATATAAACTATATATAACTATATATAAGTTTTTAAATAAAAATATTCTGTCCAGGATTTTTTTAGACATCCGATTTTAATATGTTTTCTAATAAACTAAATTTATTATAAACTACGTTTTATTCTATTATCAGCTCGGTGAAGGTCGACGTAGGGTCGGATCTTAGACCATGAGTAAATCTTTCGTAGCGCTTCCGAAACCTCCACTTTCATCTTCCAAATGATGACGACCCGGCAAAATGTAATAATTTTACATAAAAGAAAAAGGTTTCTTTTTCCTATTAGGTAAAAGGTTTCCGTTTCGTATTAATTCATTTAGATTTCAGACGCCTGTATCTACCACAAACTCGTCGAAATATTACGTAACAGGTTTTTTTATTCTGACAGTGAGATGATTTTAGGCAAACTATATTATTATAGGTTTGTAACAAAGCAATTTATATGCAAATAATTTACGTTGCGTTTAACAATCACAAATTCTTCGAAGTAATTTTTCTATCTATTCTTAGTTAGGCACTTTAATTGTGAATATCAGGGTTCCAAAGATATAGCAAATATACAGGGTGTCCCAAAATTCAACGATAAGCGGGCGCCTAAAGGTAAACCTGCTAATGAGTAGTACATAAGGAAAATAAAAAAAATACCTAGTTTTTTTTTAGTTACAAGAAAAATTTAGAATTTCTTTGAAAATTTATACCTTTCATGATATTGCTACTATTCACCACAACTCTTAAAAACACCAAATTGCCCGCAGTTTTTACACAAAAAGCGTTTTTTTCCTTTTCCTTTCCTTTTTTCCCCTACAATTTTGAAATATTTTTACTCTTAGTGTACTTTGACTCATGGTCTTGTAAAAAAAAAAGTATGGATACCACTACGTAATAAATAAATAAAAAAAAATGAAGGGTGTAAATTTTCAAAGAAATTCTAAATTTTTCTAGTAACTAAAAAAAAACTAGGTATATTTTTTTTATTTTTTTTCCTTATTTACTCATGAGCAGGTCTACCTTTTGGCGCCCGCTTATCGTTGAATTTTGGGACACATGGTATTGCAAACCATTTAACTCCTAACTCTTTATGAATAACCGACAATTATTGATTCAAGGTAGCCGGTATTAATGCGAGATGTCGAGGTAGCGCAACCCCCTTGACCCATTTAATGCCTTGACTGACATATTTCCGAGGAAAGCGAGTAGCGCTACGCGCAGCCAGGAGTCGTCTAGTACATTTATTATAACTTATAAAATCTCGCTATAAAGCCTTAATAATACTAATTAAAAAGTAACTTGATATATTAAACTTATTTATTAGGGAATATCAAGCTAAAATTCTGGTGATGAACAGCTCTTTCATTTTGTTTTATGAAAAGAAAAGAAATTGAGTTGGTAATTATTTTATCATAATCACAAAGTATGACGCTCTAAGATGGTCCCTGTCTAGTGGTTACTAAGTAAAACAAAACAAACATGTGTAACCGTAAATCGCTAATTCAGACTTATTGATTTCCAATCAAGCAACCTTTCTATGAGCTAATAAAAGTTGGCGTGTAATAAACTCGTCCCGATATTGATGAGCGATTCTCTCTGCTAGGCACGTGTAACTTTCATAATGTACCTACTTATGTTATTTATTCGAACAAGTACCGATTTATGTGAGTAACATGAATAGTTTATCTTCAAATGTTATAAATGTTGTTATATATTATTGATTTATGAAGTAACTATGTTGTTATTATACATTAATCAAAAAACTTTCAACACAGTTGACACAGAATAGAGAGTACGTCGATTAATGCAAACAGCGTCAAGGACAAGTTCTCTAGACGTGGGCGCTAGAAGGTATTTCAGGGCCTGTAGCGTGAAAATAGGTGTTATTTCTGTACGCACGTATTTGAATCGTTCTCAGTTTTCACCGGAGTTTGGTAACATGAAGCCTCTAGTAAGTTACATAACAAAGGAAATAAATTGGGAACCTAACGTAGGTATAGTTATTAGGAATACAATAGGAACTTGTTTGCATTTTTATAAGTTTTTGAACATCGTTAGTGAGTTGAATGTCAATTCCAACAAATAGGGGACTAGTTAAAAGTTGGGATTAACGGCACGTGTAAAGCGTTTTTTTTAGATTGTGTGTAGGTTTATGTACTTACTTAAGCCTCTGTTACTTAATGTAGGATTATAATAAACTACCTGGGCTCCGCGGTGTTACCCGCGGTACAACAACAACCGCGGGTAATACCGCGGGGCAAAGCTAGTCTAAAAAAAGCGGCCAAGTGCAAGTCGGATTCGCCCATGAAGGGTTCCGAAGCAGCAAGTCCCATAATATAAACGTTCTTTTAGTTCGTTGTAACTTTGATCGATGTTTTAATAATAGTGTTTTTTTTTGCGGTTTACCATTTATGCCGTATTAAAAAAACTACTTACTAGATCTCGTTCAAACCAATTTTCGGTGGAAGTTTGCATGGTAATGTACATCATATATTTTTTTTAGTTTTATTATTCTCTTATTTTAGAAGTTACAGGGACACATACACACATTTTACCACTTTGGAAGTGTCTCTCGCGCAAACTATTCAGTTTAGAAAAACATGATATAGAAACCTCAATATTATTTTTGAAGACCTATCCATAGATACCCCACACGTATGGGTTTGAAGAAAAGTATGGATACCCCCAAAATTTATTGTTTTTTTTATTTTTGTGTGAAAATCTTAATGCGGCTCACAGAATACATCTACTTACCAAGTTTCACCAGTATAGTTCTTATAGTTTCGGAATAAAGTGGCTGTGACATACGGACGGACGGACAGACAGACGGACAGACAGACATGACGAATCTATAAGGGTTCCGTTTTTTGCCTTTGGCACGGAACCCTAAAAAGTAGCCTAAGTTACTTCTAATACCCGCAACACCAGAGGCGTCACAAGTGCGTTACCGACCTTTGGGGAATGTGGGGGGGGAGGAAGATAAAGGAAGGGGTTGGGTTGGGTTATGGTCCTCCGTTAGCCTCACTCACTTGGTGAAACACAGCGCAAGCACTATTTCCGGTTGTCTGTGAGGCCGTGGTATTTTCGGATATTTCGTATTCCGGTCGAGCCGGCCCATTCATGCCAAAGCGTGGGCTCTCCCACGTTTTTTTAAATTACCAGAAGTTGCAATGACAGTATTAGCCGGTGACCCCTATAGTTTTAGGCTCCAACAACTTTTACACTTTGGAAGTACGTGAAGCAGTATATATGAGGATATTCACGTAATACTGAAAGAGTAGATTATAGATTTTGCTGTCCGTTTTATAACTGCCCAAGACCAGGATAGATGGCGCTGCTTGGCGGAGACCATTGATCAGTGGACGGCGATCGGTTGATTTGTTGTTATAAACCATCGAGATTGTAGTACGTAATATCTCGATGTTATAAATACACTTATACATAAAAAAAACTTCGTTTAAAAAACCGACTTCAAAAACTAAAAAGTATAAAATAACTTAATAAAGATTTAATTAAATACACACAACATACAATATTGATGAAGCTAAGCCAAATGTAATAGTAAACAGTTTTGATGATTATCAGTGTGTCAGTGACGAAATCGGTGTATTTTAGGTATGAATAAAACGCAAAGTATCAGAGCTATGCAATTGAAACTTTGTATGTTTCATTAGTCTATTACTGACATCCTATCCTGAGAATTTGAACGACCTGGTATATCGGAAACAAAGTTAAGAGGGTTCAAAAAAAATCCTCGGGTTGGACCAAAATGTTTGTATGATCTGCAAATGTTTGTTTCGGAGTTTGGGTGTTTTCTATGTATAATATGTATGTATATATGTATTCAATTTACTTTGTCCTCTAACGGATAAAAACGGATTTTGCACTCAGATATCGAAAAATACTCTTTCCGAAAATGAATGGAATGAATGAAACAGTTTTTTGCGAAAAAGGATCCATGATAGTCTCACGATTTTCTAATGAGTCGTTCCACTTGGAAACTATTTTTGCGAAAATAATCATCTTATCCATCCATCGATCCAGATACCAACTACGCAGGTCAAGGGTATTGCAAAGAATGCAATATTCATTGTTATGATTTATCTAGGTTTCTCCCAGTCATCAATAATTTAAATGGCAGGCGTGGACGGCTGGCGCCCAATGGAAGTTTCTGTGAACCTGTAATGCTCCAGAAAGAGACCTCAGAACGGGATCGCGAAAGAGATTTGTTTTTTCCAGTTCGCAACCTAAACCGCAACGGAGTAGGTAAATATTTCGATTTAGGTTAAGCATAATCGGTCGAAATGGGTTAGGTAATATTTGCTGGGTTACCGTTTGTAACATTGATAGCAAAAGAGTTTATTTATTATTTCTTGTCACCACGGTTTATTACATGCAAAATCAGTTGGAATTTTATGTTTAGTCGGATTCCCACCCACGACAATGAAATCATGCGATAACGTGAACATTATCGCAAATTATATGTCATGGACCAAGTCAAACATGCACTATAGTACACACATCAAAAGTGTCTAGGGATCAAGCATTTTTATGCGGATTTCTTGAGATTGAGATGTGGCTTTGGCCCTGGCCTGCTCAGTCGCCAGACTTGAACCCGATTGAGCATGCATGGGATATGCTACAGAGAAGAGCTCTGCCGAATATGGAGGGTATCCAGTCGCAAGAAGACCTTTTTTTGTTGTTGCAACGAACATGGGCGGCCATTCCACAGCGTGTTTGGATGAACTCATTTTGAGTATGCCAAACCGATGTTCTTGTGTTGTTAGTGCTCGCGGTAGAAACACGGATTATTAATTGTTTAAGTTACCTAATAAAATTTTAAAGAAAACTGTTATTTCAGTCTTTTTTTCGAACTTTAATGTTAGTGGTTCAAATGTCAAAATCCCAAAATGGCAAATTTCTTTATTAATGCAAAGGTGACTTGGTTTATCGTTACTGTGACAAACGAAAACACTTTATTTGATGAATCCTTAAAGAAAATTTTAATTAATATCAATCAGGAGAAAAGTTATTGCAAAAATAAATGTTGATCCCTAGACACATATGTTGATCCCTAGACACTTTTGATGTGTGTATTTATAATGTCGAGGCAACATGACATTTATATCGTCAGCCTTTTTTTTACGCGGGGAATGCTTTTCGCACCATACCCTCCGTGGGGAGACGAAGAGCGTGTGTGGGACCGATCCCCGAGGACCGATCTACCCACTAAACCCCGCGGTGGTGTACCTCGGCAGTCGGGAAGAGCTTCAGGAACGCATCTGTGGCTTCTGGAGTCCCCCCTGACGTACCCCACGGCTATGGTACATCCCGGGGTGACCACAGTCACACCCGGGGCAGAGCGCTGTCATGCCTCACACCGTTTTATGCAGTTAGAGGCGGTATGTGAACAATACTTAGGTAGGTACATGAACATTATTAAGTATTGCAATCTGGTCTGGTGATTGTGAATTGCTACCAAGCAGAGCGCTGGAATCACAATTAGGTATACCTACATGAAATTATGGGACCAAGAAATATTATGCGAAAGTTCTATAAAGGGAATTACAACCTTTAGAGGATGCAATACTAACGTGTCATCATTTTTGTAACGTAGCCAACTGTTAAATGGATGTTGGCACAACATGCATTTCCTTTCAGTTCTGCAGTTTATTTTCGGCAGTCTATGTATGTTTGTATGAATTGTATGTTCCACCGTAGCGCCTAAACAACTGAACCAATTTTAATGAATGAGGTGAATAATAATGGCCCAGGTGCCGGGTGACATCCAAATATTATAAACTAGTTGTTGCCCGCGGCTCCGCCAGCGTATATGTCGGTTATCGCGGCAAATTGTAGCCTATGTGTTATTCTGATGTATAAGCTTTATTACTATAAAGTTTCATCCAAATCCGTTCAGTAGTTTTTGCGTGAAAGAGTAACAAACATCCATTCATCCATCCATACTCACAAACTTTCGCGGTTATATAATATATATATACTATATACAAAGGAACTTTGTCTTTCTGTCTGTTACGCTTTCACGCTAAACCGCTGAGCCGTTTTGTAAGAATTTCAGTATATAGATAGATTGGACCTTAGAGAAGGACATAGGCTACTTTTTGTAGCCATAACCGATGAAAACGCGGGCGGACCAGAGGGCAAATACTACTAGGCTATACATATAAACTTTATCAAAATTTACGTATTTGGGGTTAAACTTCGTGGTTTTAATTTATTATTGTTTAACTACCTGTTGGTTTACGTTATTTTAAACAACATAAGATATTGTGAGTAACTCATATTATTATGTCATTATGTTCAGTTAGATTCTAACTGAATTAGATATATTATTTTACTAGCTGACCCACGCAACGTCGTTTGCCTCTCCTATTGCCCGTAGCATGATAATTTTCCCTCGTTTTTGAAACATTCTTCATTGTGCTCCGCTCCTATTGGTCTTAGCGTGATGATATATAGCTTATAGCCTTCCTCGATAAACGGGCTATCTAACACATAAAGAATTTCAAATTGGACCTGTAGTTCCTGAGATTAGTGCGTTCAAACAAACTCTTCAGCTTTATATATTTGTATAGATGTATTTATTATACTCTTCTAAGATCTAATACTCATAATCAACAACACATTTATTTGGATAAAGATTAATATTAGGCATCATGTTGATAAAAACTCTTTGGCAAATATCTCATTATCAGGTACCAACTCTTAGCGTCTTATACTCGTGATAACTTCTAAACGAAATGTCGAAATGGGATGAAACAAAAAGTATTTTACTTCTACATAAAAACCTTTGATAACAAAATGCTTTATTTGGATAAGGATTAATATTACCATACACATTTAACGTAGTTTCTATCTTCAGATGATTTAATAATTTTTTTGAGCACAAAAGCGGTTATTGTGACTAAACCATGATAGTTAGATATATGCTCTCGCGGACTTTTTTGTAGATCATAATGGGACCTACAAACCCGTAATACATGATTTTGTTCTATTGTCAATACTTTTTGCAGCGCACGCAAAAACAGGTTTTCGATTTCACACCTTGGGTTACGAAATAGCAATTTTCTTACGGATCTCTAATTTAAAATAAAATAAAATATAGCCTATAGCCTTCCTCGATAAATGGACTATCCAACACTGAAATATTTTTTCAAATCGGACCAGTAGTTCCTGAGATTAGCGCGTTCAAACAAACAAATAAACAAACTGCAGCTTTATAATATTAGTATAGATTCTACTTAAATCAAACACATTAATCAGTCGCTGACTGGGTGACGTCTAGACATTGACGTCATCCTTTACGGCTGTCTAACACAAAGGGTGGTTAGGAATAAGTTAGAAATCCCTCTGTCTAATGTCCATCTGGAGCCACACTAGGGATGGAATGAGACAGTAGTGGCATTTGAATTTGCAAAACGTTTGAACACTGTATAGGTACCTGCAGTGTCAAAGAATATGCGGATATACCTATGCAATGATTGTAGAGTAGACTTGTTTGTAACATCCTCTAAAAATTTACAATTTTTAACCAACTTCCAAAAGGAGGAGGTTCTCATTTCATCGTTTTTTTTTATGTATGTACACTGATTAGTCTGATTACTCCGTCAATTGTGGACCGATTTTAAAAATTCTTTTTGTATTCGAAAGGGTATGCACCCCATGTGGTCCCATTGCCACCATATCAGGATCTGATGATCCCTTCGAGAAAATCGAAGGAAACCCTCAAATTTGTTAGGCACGTACTATGTTTTTCATATACTTTCTAAAGCTATTACAGTATTTGCATTTGGTAGTCATCAGTTCATGATGATGAGCTGATGATGGAAGATAAAACTCCTTAACGGTTAGGAGTTATTTAGTTAGGAGGAAAGAGTATTTTTCGATATCTGAGTGCAAAAGCCGTTTTTATCCGTTAGAGGACAAAGTAAATTGAATCTGGAACATCGTGTGCACGAAGTTCGTGAATTCAAAACATCATTAAACCCATTTTTTAAAATTTATTTTTCTATATTTGAACTGCCAAAATGAATCTGCCCCGCCTGATGGAAAGCACAAGCAGAATCCAAGAGTGGTGGTCACCATCCTCAAGGCGAACAAGGACAGTGCAACATGATGACCAGCACTATGGCGGCCTAGTGAGATGCTTTTTCACGCCCCTTTTTTTTGTTTCTGTTTGCTTATAGGACCCAGAATCATAGTGGGACGGAAACACGTGCGCTGGCAGTGAGTTCCAGGTTTTCACCGCTCGGCACAGGAAGGAAGAACCGAATCGATGAGTGCAAAAGCGTATGTCTTCCAATCTGAGGCGGTGACTTCCGAGGCTGGCACGTGTTATAAAATAAATATTTCGGACATCTAACACACAACGTCATCTAGTGCCTAGCTAAGCAGAGCTTGTGTTATGGGTACTAGACAACTGATATAATTACTTATATACTTTTTTTTGTAAATACATACATATTTACTGCCTCTTTGGTCTGGCGGTTGGCGTGTGCGACTGCTGATCATGAGGTCTCGGGTTCGATTCCCGGGTCGAACCAAGTGTTTGTATGATCTACAAATATTTGTTTCGGAGTTTGGGTGTTTTCTATGTATAATATGTATGTATTTACAAAAAAAAAAGTATATAAGTATTTATATCAGTTGTCTAGTACCCATAACACAAGCTCTGCTTAGCTTGGGACTAGATGGCGTTGTGTGTTAGATGTCCGAAATATTTATCATTTATTTATTATTTATTTATATTATACATAGAAAACACCCAAACTCCGAAAAAACCTTTGCTGATCATACAAACATTTGGTCCAACCCGGGATTTTTTTTTTGAACCCTCATAACTTTGGTTTCCGATATACCAGATCGTTCAAATTCTGAGGATAGGATGTCAGTAATAGACTTATGAAACACACAAAGTTTCAATTACATAGCTCTAATACTTTAGATTTTATTCATACCTAAAAAACACAGATTTCGTCACTGACACACTGATAATCATCAAGACTGTTAGGGTACTTCCTGAAGTGCTAGAAAGCTGAAATTTGGTGTGTAAACTAAGTTTAGTATACAAACAACAACAACATTCATAAACTTTTGCCCTCCAACCCCCAAAATTGGGTGGTGGAACTTTGTATGAGACTTTCACTATTTTTATGCTAGATGTTTTATTTTTGGTACACGGACTTTTTCGAAAGAAGAAAGAAGATTTCATTACTTCAGAAACTAAATATTCCCATAACACATTACTTCAGAAACTAGATATTTGCAAACACCAAAGGCGTTCGTTTCGCCTTCGTGACTGTAGCGAAACGGCGTAGCCATACATTTTTACTGAGATGTAGAGTTTGTGAAGTTAGGGTTGGTAGAGTTAGGACGTGTAGATTTAGAAGCTTGACTGACTGACATGAGATCTGATATCTTTTTCACAGGGTAAGCCATATGCAGTCGTCTTGGCAACATTTTACATGAAAATGTTTTTGGTGGGATTTAATTATTCGAGACCGTATTTCTATATATATATATATTCTATGGAGTACGTATTCAATGCTAAAAGCAACAATAAGGATGAAGAAAGACATACATATCGACACCTATCCTAAATTAGTTTTATTTTTAAAAAGATACTCATCTCGTATTCAACCAAAAAATCGAAGGTTTTCACAGCATCTGCAATTAAAAAGTTTCTTAACGAAGCACCTGATTCCGTATATTTGGTGGCAAAAGTAAGTCAGTTGCAAATTCAGTATCTACTTAAGTATATTATTCAACAACTTAACATAATCTAATACGTACTTAATAGATGTTGATAGGCATAATTATTAATTATGCATGCATATCCATTTTATTAAATTATCTACTACAATACTCTTTACGTTACAGTTTGTTCTTATTATTGGTATAAACGGAGCATGTCGAACTAATGAACTAACACAAACATTGAGAAACATTCAGATGACTTACTATTAATTTACCCAATACAAAGACAAAAAGAGACCGCAACTTCGTCATTCGCAAGGAATACGTAACAATTGTTGAGAAATATCAAGCCTAACACTCCAATCAATAATTTTTTTCTACAATATCACAACGGAAAGTGTGTCAGAGAGCCTATGGGTGCTAATTAAATGGGCAGGATCCCACGAGAAATAGCAACATTTTTTGAACTTCCAGAACCCCTGTTGTACACGGGTCATTGTTTCCGATGAACTTCAGCCACACTTTTGGCCGATTCAGGAGCTGATCTCCTGTCTCTTAAGCACCATGCAGGCTGGAAGGATTCAATCCAAAATAAGTCTAAAATATGTAAAGGCATCATAGGATGATACGAGCCATTACACTGAAAGGGCCTCAGTCAGATCCTTGGACTGGCCCTTCTATATCAAACCTCTCTCGCCAACATTTACGCCAATTGAATCCGATGAATCAAAAACTATTAAGTATGACAGATAGTTTATCGAAAAATAGTACACAAGTCACTAACACCAACATTATAATACCTAACAAAAATATTAAACTTAACAACAACATGCACTCAACTTAAGTAACTGTAGTAACTTTTAACTTTTCTTAATTATACCTAACTATTAATTGAAATAATTTAAAGATGATTCTGTAATAACTACCTATCTTAATGTAGTACCTAATACATATTAATATATACCTAAACTGAAATAAAAGTATCTTGTGATTGTAAATGCTTTTTTTTTGCATTTAGTCATTTCCTCGCTGAGGTGGGATAGTCACGTGTTGCACTCGAGTGCAAAGATTTTTCACCTCGGGCTCTTTTGATTTCCTTGCGTTCGCCAAGGATTTTTTTTTTGCATTAGTAGATTGCCATAGATGTCATGAACATCTATGCCAATCTTATTATTTACATATATATACTTATTATTGGGAAGTCAGTGCCTTCAAATATACTGACAACTAGTTCAACCTTCGTATTCAGTTCGACCTCAGGGTTGCGGTAGTCTGATGCCAGTGCTCAGTGGAAAAACTGATATTCAGGTAAAACCTGGTAAAACTGCTTGAACTAGTAGTCGACCCCAATTAATCTTGGAAATAGTAAAGGCTAGGAAGATGATTTAAAAGTTAAGAAAATAGTAGGTAAATATGTTGTACCAATATTAATAAAATAACTTAATTGCCACACACGTAGGCATAGAAGTGGAGAAGGCAGTGGGTATTATTGCGTTAAAGCTATTATTGGAAAACCCAGCAATACAGTACTAAAATATGTACATAAATTAAATCATTCGCAATGTAATGAAAATACAGTGACTATAAACAATAAATTTCAATTTCAAAATAAATGTAATCAAAATAACACCAGTTTATTACGATTTCAAAGGAACCAGACTTAATGCGGCTTACTGTAAAATTGTTTGTTTATGGTATGCGGGAATTTGCGAGCTGGTTAAATAAAAAAAATGAATTACACATTCAAATAGTCTATTATTCTATAATGTTAAAGTTTATATTATACCTACATATCATATATTAAGGGTTTGTTATTTTCCAACTTTGTCAATTTCAATGTCCCTTGAGCTGAGACGCATATATATATTATGTACAGACGGTATATTATACGAGATCACGAATCGTATCAAGCGTGACAAAATGTATGTAAACATGCCTTAACTTAAAGTTACAGAGGCTGAAGTGAAATGGCAATCATCAAACATAGTATTAGATTAGATTAATTGTTACTTAACTACTAGCTGTACCTGGTGGTATTAATTCAGCCGTTCCAGAGCCGGCGGGAAGACAGTCAAAAATTAAAAACATATATTTTTGTATCGTATATAATTTTATACATTTTTCATAAAAAAAAACTATTAATTTGAAATTACAAACAGAGACTTCAGTTTCATTTATTTATATAGATTCAACAAATAACGCTGTCACACGCAATTGAAAATTTCGATTAATGTCGTGTCGTTTGAGTTAGGTAAAATACCGCTCGTGCAGCCGAGTGTTGAGAAAATCAATAATACGGGTCAGACTTGCGTCTTCAAAGACTGTTGTTAGAGCCATATAATGAATCTTTTGGAACTATTTGTAATTGGATAGTCATCTCCACAATAGCCTAAAGTGGCAGTGACGAAGCCCGTTTATAGGTAATTTATTTCTCCCTACTGACTAGGTACCGTTTTGTAACATGAGATTCAAAAAAGCGTCTAAGTATTTTCTTAATTACTGTCCAAATACATATACTTATGTATATGTTTACGATAAGGGCACAAGGGCAAGGGCAAAAGGATCGTCTAAAATGTAACATTTGAGTTTGGTTTTCCGTTATAAAAATCTTAAAGCGTTTGCACAAAATAGGAGGTGGGACATAATCAAATTTTAGTATGTAAGTACATATATCTACATATAAGATCTGGGTGACGGAAAGTTGCCCTTCTTTTTCCAAGGTTAATTTTACCTACAGATCAATAACTCCATTAAAAACGTAAGTACAAACGTACGTGCGTGTTTTATTTTGACATTCGTATCATTCCTTTCAGCGACAGGTCAAAGTTTCCATATTATGGTAAATACCAATAAAGT
Organism: Diaphora mendica; assembly: GCA_949125395.1. Lineage (NCBI taxonomy): Eukaryota > Metazoa > Arthropoda > Insecta > Lepidoptera > Erebidae > Diaphora > Diaphora mendica. Next base: position 31,483,157 of record OX421310.1, on the reverse strand, counting down.
AATACCTAGTACACCTTAATTAGTCAAACTAATGATCTTCACAAATTATAGCTAAGAACTAAGAAACGTCTTGATCACGTCAGCTTTCAAGCAAAAAAATGTGTAAAAATATTTCTCGCCTTATTTTCTCCATTTGTTTGTAATGACACTCTTTTCTTAGTTCATATAAAGGTCAAAACCTTTAATTGTACCTATCTACTACGGGAACAGCGTAATTTAATGAAACCCCAACGGAATATAAGGAAAAGGTCGAAAGTCGATCGGATCGTTGACACCAGACTCGTGACAAAATTATATTTATCTTTTATATAGGTAATAGGTAGGTATATGCTTATATTTCTATGTGATTGTTTATTTCATATTTTCATATTAGAATTTACCTACCAACTCCACGTGTGAACCTGAATGCGCTACTAATATAACAAATCTCTTGTAATAGATTTAGGATTCTTTTGTAAAATAAACGTAAAAAAAACAATTTGCCTAATCGGTTTATAGCGACTAGTAGTAGTAGTGAGGTAACAAGCATTAAGAAATTCAATTGAATTGAAGACCTCCTCCTTTTAAAACTTTGGAGTCGGTTAAAAACATAACTTTTTAGAGGGAGAAATTATTTTCTTAGAAACAACGACTTTTATTTCTTGCGGATACATTTGTTGGGCCTGTTAATCTGGTGGTTTGTGAGCTTGACTGCTACACCAGAGGTATTTCATATCTTTTTTTACTCTGCCTCTAAAATGCACCAAGTCACCATACTCATTGTGAATGCAGACAATGTGGCATGTTGACCCGCACTATGGTTGACTATTGAAAGGATACTGCACTGCATCATTGGGCCTCCGGTCTCGCACTCACCATCGAAACACGACAACACGAATGGTGTCCTTTTATGTTGGTTTTCTGTGAGAGGGTAGTAACGTAAAGTCGAGCCGCAGTTCATGCAGAAATCACCCAGGACAGATAATTGTGTGCTAAGCACGATCATTTGTTCTGTATTTAGGTGTAATCAGACGGTTTGAAATCAGACGGCTATGTGTGAGATATATGAAGTTTTTAATATTAGCTAGACATACACGTACAGATCTGCCCGGCAGACGTGCCTGGCGGACAGATCCGTGCACCCAACTGTACGTGTGTGCCTAGCGACGGATGTGCCCGCCAGATTTGACGTCAGTCGCGCACTAACCCTCTAATTAGTTTAAATGCGTTTGATCACAAAAATGGTGTTAAGCGAAAATAAAGCATTTTGGACAATTTTTATAGAGCCTTTAAGTCTTTGCCTTGTTTTTGAAGAGTCAAAGGTGAGCAATTGTACCTTATTATAGAATTAAAGGCACTCACTTATTAATCACGAAAACTCAGAAACTATAACACCAACAAACTTGAAATTTGGCAGATAGGTACCTTATAGCGTGTAGACATCCGCTAAGAGCGTGTTTTACGAAACTCCAACACTAAGGGGGTAAAACGGGGGTTGGAAGTTTGTATGAAAGTCCTATGTTTTTTAAGTAAGAGACTTGAAATTTAAAATGTATGCTCTAAAGATGGTGTGGAGGTGTACTAATAATATAGGTATCTTTAGAAATCCACCCCATTTTGGGGTTAAAACGGGGGATGGTAGTTTGTATGAAAGTCCAAGTTATTGAAGTTAAAATAATTATGGCAGAAGGATTTGAAATGGTATTTAAGTAGTACAATTATCATATAGGTATGTATACTAGCTGAGCCTCGTGGTGTTACCCAAGGTACAACAACCGGGGGCATGGCCGCGGTGCAAAGCTAGTAAACATATATGACGGTATCGCAAGACATAAGCCTCATCGTGTAAAGTTGTGACGCATTTGATTAAGTCGATGAGACCTTTCCACTTAATCAAATGCGTCATAGTGCATTACTACGACACTTACCCCTAACTCACTATAGTATTGCAGATATATATTTTATGTATGTATTAAGGGCTTTGATATAATACGTTTCTCAAGCCTTATATTATTGAGTCCATACTTAAGTAGGAATATAGAGAGTGTATTCTCATACAATAATACATCATCAGCTTTATCTTCCTCGCCTTTATAATTCCCAAGATTATTTGGGGTCGCTACTAGTTCAACCTGTTTTACTTGATCGACTGGCATCGGACCTCCACAATCCTGAGGACGCACTGAATTCGATGGTTGAACTAGTTGTCAGTATATTTGAAGGCACTGACTTCCTAATAACGAAGTCATAAGATGTTCATAACAGAACAGAACGGCTTAACGTGCTCTCCGAGGCACGGGATCTCATATATTTAATTTATATTATAGATAGATAGGTACACAGACCCAGAATAAATGATCGTGCCGATTATACAGTATTTGTTCTGGTTGGGAATTAAACCAAGAACCCTGGCTTAGCAGTCAAGATCTCTAACCACCTATAAGCCTGCCTAACATTATAAGTATCTATATTTTGCCTTCCTATAAACCTTCTATCTCTAATGTCTGATGTTCTAAAGAACTACTTGAAATTAAAAGTGGAAATTACATGAGTATGTACAGTACAAATTAGTGTCTACTGTATGAGAATATGTGAGAAAGAACACTATGCTTGCAGAAATGTTTTTGATGCTTATCAGAAGATTGTTGTGAAACATTTCTGCAAGGACAGTGTTCTTTCTAACAGTGTGTATGATGAAAGGTCATTGAGGCACAGGTATTCTTTGCCACTATGCTAGTATGTCAGTTATAAAAGATAAAAAAAATCGAAATCGACTATGTACAAGTATGCAAGGTGAACTTAAAGAATGAATCGAGGACATAAAACGTAAAACAAATGTGGTGTCAAGTATACCTACGTTGATATGCAAATAGTGTTCCATTTAACTAATCGCATCACCATTACGGTTTCAACATAGTGCCGTTACAATAGATAGCGAAAGATAAGCTCTTCAGCAAAATGAAAAGTTTACAAAAACCTTTTTATATTATTTCGACATATAAGCTATAATAAGCTAAAAAAGTATCAATAATAATAATTTATTTAGTCGTGGATGACAGAGTTTACTTTTTGCGTAGGTGGATTTCGTTCAGATTTTCATGGTCAAAGCCTTTATTCTAGAAATCTAGAAAACTTTAAAGACAATCTTTTCATTTAGGGCAAAAGAGCTTTTTAAATGGGACAAAAATTTAATTGGTTCTCTTTAAGCGAGTCGAATAGATTGTAATCATTTAGATAAATAACGACTTTAAACGCACTGAGTAGATACAAAATATAGTTTATACTAATATACACTATGTAGACATTAGGATGACATTAGAAATATGTATGGCTGGCTAAAACATGGAAAAGAAAAACCGCAAACAGAGACACGTGCACGTGGAAAAGCCTAAGGGAGGCCTATGACAAATGGCAAACTGATAATACTGTTACAAATGTTGAAGATTACAAATATTAGATTAAATATTAATTTTTGAAAAATCATGACATTTTATTGTATTATATTAAGTATGAACTGTATTGTAGAATAACATAGTAGGTTTTTTTTATGGAATAGGTGGGCAAACGAGCAGACGTATCGCCTGATGGTAAGCGATTACCGCCGCCCATGGACACCCGCAACACCAGAGCAGGCGTCACATGTGCGTTTCCGGCCTTTGTGAAGATTGGGGGGGGATAGGGGGGTTGGGGTATGGACCTCCGGTATCCTCACTCACTCGGTGAAACACAGCGCAAGCACTATTTCACACCGGTTTTCTGTGAGGCCGTGGTATCACTCCGGTCGAGCCGGCCCATTCATGCCGAAGCGTGGCTCTCCCACGGTTAAGGTACAAGTAATAATGAATTAGTTGAAACGTATTTAGCAGTAATGGCTATTTGATTTGATAGACAGGAGGATTTAATAGGTTTTATACTTATGTCAGCAGCCTTTACTGCTGGATGTAGGCCTCGCCGTAGATTTTACACTTATGTATAACTGTTAAATTAAACATTATATAGCTTCTAAGTCTATGTAATAAACAATATACAAAGTTTTTGTATTTATATCTCAAATAAGCCGTATTTTTTAGTCAAATCATTGGCTATAAATACGATACTTGTCAGTATCATCATGATCATCAATAGCCTTTACAGTTCACTGCTGGATATAGATCTTTCTAAAGAGATGCCTATAAATAATTACTAATAATTTCTGTTTCTTTTACCGTTTCTTTTTTACGAGCACTGAAGTTGTGATATTTGACTAAAAGGTTTAATTAAAGTCGATCGACTGGGGAGTCCGTGTAAGTATATAGGTACCGTATATATTCAGATTTGGAGCCTTTTGGTATCCATAACAAACATGTAAGACCATAACCTTAATTAAATCGTACCTATTGATTATGCAAATACAAATACTGAAATGAAATAGTAGGTCTAAGATCTAGATCCCTGAAGGGTAAGAGGTGTTTAGGTATTTAAATACAATAAATTAACATTAGGATATTAGAAGTCCTAGGCTTATAATCTGAAAATTTGATACAAGGTTACAGGATAACCGACATAACCGTTAATCTGATAAAGTAAACACACTTATGCAAATATTGTATCGTAGGTGTCAAGGTGAAAAGTGGTTCCTTTCCCCATATACATAATATTAATTGTTCAACAAAATGCCCTATTTTTTTGTATTTTACTAGGTTACGTCACTCATACGTCATCATGACGCACTTGAACCACTTTCCATCGGTCCATGGTAATGAACATTGTTGGAGTGACCAATAAACCCCATCAGAGGCGAAGTGAGGTAAAAGTAATGTTAAACACTTACCTTAAGTTTACGTGGGGCTGAATAGATTCTACATTGTAAGCTCGTAGCGCGCAACTACGTGATATCGTGCCTATAGGGTTTTAGTACGAAATGTAATCACGTAGTAGTGCATATCGCGGTGTGACCGAGTATGGCGAACTAGTAGCAATGCCATGCGCGGCCGCCTACGCTCGATAAGCGCCGCGCCGCCGCCGCCCCATCGTGCGCCGTCTCGCCCCTCATGCTCGCCACCCAAGTACCCAACACATCCGAGATACAGAAAGTTCACTCCTCAACGTACACCAGATTCGAAGAAAATATTTTTTGATAAACTTCTTTAGTAAATTTAGATTTGATAAAGTTAGAAACTCGTATAGTCTTGTAGTTAATGAAAATTTCCTTTGTAATAATTATTGTGTCTCAAAGCTACCCCTATGGAGCCTCTACAAGTTTTTTAATATTTAGTTAAGTATATTCGAGACTAAATTCATAAGTTTTAACATTAATAAGATGCTAAACCAAACTGAATCTAAAATACTTAAATAGTTTTGTATTGTATTCTTGAACTCTACTTTTAATAAAAAAAATCGTGACTTGTGGGTCCTATCCTTTTCCACAATCATCACATTACGAATTTGGCATAGGATAGCCATTTGCAAGGACACAGCTGAATGCTCTGTAGTCTGTAGTTAAGAGTCCGAGATGAGATGAGTTCAAAAGCAGCCTGACATTCCTAAAAATTAAAATACACAAATAACCTTTCTAAAACTATTAGGTTTCATTTTCATTTGAAGAGATTTGTACCATACTCCTATCATTCTAGTCAAATGTTGGATAGCCATGCTTCGGGCACTCCCGCGGTAAAATAGTTTTACTTATGATACCGCAATGCAAATTATATCGTCGATTTTTAAGCTCCAGAAATATAATCTATACTTATTATAATCAATACTTTTATAATATAACTAGCTTTTGCCCGCGGCTCCGCCCGCGTGTATGTCGGTTATCGCGGCAAACAGTAACCTATTTGTTAATCTGATGTATCTTCTATACTTATAAAATAACATGTCCTGACTGACTGACTGATTCATCATCGCCGAGCGGAAACTATTAAACTTAGGAATACAAAATTTGGAGAGTATGATCGCTTCATTAAGTAGACACCCATTAAGGAAGGAATTTCGGAATTTCTACCCCCAAGGGGGTGAAATAGGGGTTGAAAGTTTGTATGGAAGTCCGTCATTTTTAAGTTAGAAACATGAAACTTTATTTTTGGGCTCCTGATTATAAATGAGTAAACACGTATTTAAGCGTTTCTGGATATTCTACTCCTTAGGGGTGAAATAGGGGTTGACGTTTTGTATGTAGGTTAGTCTGGAAGTCCGTCATTTTTGAAGTTAAAAACACGAAAGTTTATTTTAGGGCTATTTAAGAAACATTAAACTTTATTTTTGGGTTACTTATAAAAATTAGTAGATATGTATTTCAACGTTTCCTAATATTCTACCCCTAAGGGGGTGAAATAGGGGTTGAACTTTGTTTGGAACTTCGTCATTTTTAAATTAGAAACATGAAACTTTACTTTTGGTTTGGGCTACTGATTAAAAATGAGTAGATACGTATTTAGGCCTTTCTCGATATACTACGCTGAAGGGATGAAATAGGCGTTGACATTTCGTAAGCGGGTTAGTCTAGAAGTCCGTCAGTTTTGAAGTTAGGAACATGAAAATTTATTTTAGGGCTATAGATAAAAAATTAGGAGATACGAATTTAAGCGTTTCCCAATATTCTACCCGTAAGGGGCTGAAATAGGGGTTGAAAGTTTGTATGGAAGTCCGTCTTTTTTAAGTTAGAAACATGTCTTTGGGCTAATAGTTAAAAAGACTTAGGTACTAAGTGTCTCTGGATATTATACCTACCCCTTTTTTTTGTGCGGAAATTCCATTGGATATGACCAACTGGTGGTTATGTCGGACTCGAACCGACTAAAAACCGCACACCGTCTCGGGTTGTAGAAACCAGGGAACCAGAGCGTCCTCGAAAAGAAATCCCATAAATGATATTTCTACCCCTAAGGGGTGAATTAGGTGTTGAAATTTCGTAAGTAGATTAGTTTGGAAGTTCGTCTTTTTTAATTTAGTAGCCTGAAAATTTGTCCTTAGGCTTTTAAGTACAAATAAATGAATAGGTACCTATATCATCATTTACGGGAATTCTATTTCTAAAGGGGTTAAAATAAGGGTCGAACGTTAGTATGAAATCCTTTTTATTGGGCTATTGATTAAAAATAAATAAATAGGTACGTTTAAAAACATGAATAAATTATTCATACATACTTGCACAGTTTTAATTAAATATGTTGTAAATAATCAACTTCCACGCGAGCAAAGCCGCGGGCAACAGCTAGTAAGCTATATTACTGTAAAGTTTCATACAGTTCCATCCAGTGCTTTTTGCGTGAAGAAGTAACAAACATACACCCTCACAAACATTCGCTTTTATAAATTAGTGTGATGTGATAAAATCTAATACGAAAAACAATGTTAAATTTATCACTACAGTTAAATGAAGAATTAGACATAACGAATGAAGCTTATTTTCAAAACGTAAATAAAACTAAATTATGTAAGTATCTACAACTAATTCAACGAAAAAAATGGAAGGTATCTACAACTTACTAAAAGCAATTAAAACACCAACAAATAAGGCTAAGTAATTAAATATTTGCAACGAAACACATCTGCTTACCTATGCCTATACCAATAACCTAACAAAATCCTATAAAAAGTAAATTTTAGGTAGTTTTTTTTTTTTTTTTACGCGGGGAATGCTTTTCGCACCATACCCTCCGTATGGGGGACACACGAAGGGCGTGTGTGGGACTCCCGACGAATCGGTTTACCCACCAAACCCCACGGCGGCCTACCTCGGCAGTCTGGAGGAGCTCCAGGAACGCATCAGCGGCTTACTACTTACTTACTTACTTACTAGGTACCTAGGTACCTATGCTATAACCTTACAAAATTCTAAAAATACCGAGAAAACCAATTAGTATCTACAAAAGACTATTTGCTAATTATTTAGGTACAACAAAAATCGCCTGCTTATACCTATGCTATAACCTAACAAAATCCTAAAAAAAAACCGACTTCAAAAACTAAAAAGGATCAATTAACTTAATTTGCATGTGCTACCTAGGTATAGATAAATTCTTAGGTATAGATAAATTCTTTATAATTTTTTTTCCAATAGATAGAGAGATTATGATAAATTAAATACTTAATGCTACAATCTTCAGAGTATCACCTTTCTAACAAAAAAAGAATTATTGCAATCGGACTACTCGTTAATGAATTGCAATTAATTACACATTTTGACTTTCATCCCCCCTCACAAGGAAACCGTCCGGAATTTCGGAATAAAAAGTACCTACCCTATGTCCTACCTCGGAGTATGAACTCAAATCATGCCAAGTTTCATTTGAATCCATTCAGTACTTTCGGTGTGATGCGCGGCCAAGATACAGACAGACAGACAGACAGACAGACAAAAATGAAAAAAAAATAGTTTTGGTTTCAGTATCGATAACAGAGTGCCCTCCAAAAAAAAATTTTAAAATATCTTCAATGTACAGAATTTGACCTGTTACATTTTTATTATAAGTATATAGATATAAAAGTATATAGATAAAGCTTAAGAGTTTGTTTGGTAGAACGCGAAGTACCCAGTTACCGAGGAAGGCTTTAAGCTATAAAACATCACGCTGCGACCAAAAGGAGCAGAGCATGAATAAAATAATGTCTTGCGCTTGCAATTTTTGCAAGCGCAACTTCAGTTTTTTCAAAAATCATCAAGATGCCATTCCGAATCGAATGACACCTCAATCACAATTTTTGGAGACTGCTGAAAAAAGTTGACCAAAAAAGCACTTGTTGACTAGACTATTAGTAAAAAAGAAATATTGAGACAGAAGCCAATTTTTAAGAAGTAAATAAAAGTTGAATTAAAATAAAACGTTTGAACTGAGGGCCCATTTTTTTTTCGACTTTACTGACTAAAGTCAACTTCACAGATTAACGCAAACTATACTAAGTTTTTTTACGATTTATTTAACTAAAATCTGACAGTTCATCCGTTGCCCTCAATGCTATATTTTAAGAGAGCATTGGTTTACTGTTTTTGTTTGAGAATATTTTGTAGGGCGGCCATATTTTTTTATAATTTCAGGACAGATGAGTTTGTATTGATATTCGCAGTCAAATTAAAAGCATTTGTTTCTTATTAAGCTATTGCATAGCTTTTATTGCGGGCTTTGAGGCTTTTGAGTCTTTGGTACAATGAACGTAACATAACGCTAAATAGCTTACAAATGACATCTAGGGCGGTATACTATGGGGATCTTGTGTCAACAAGTAGTAGAGCCACGCTGATTTCAGCATGAACGGGCCAGCTCGACCGGGACGGTACTACCCTCGCACAGAAAATCAACGTAAAATGACAGCGTTCCTGTTCGTGCTGTCGTGTTTCGTTGGTGAATGCGAGACCGGAGGCCCAAATAGTCTAGTCAACAGGCGCGGTTCCAGGGGGGTGGGGGGGTCACAGGGGACGTGACCCCACCCAAATTCTGCTACAAGAACCTGATTTTCTTATTCTTATCAGTTTCCATAATTGTTCAATCGAGATACGAAATCAAAGGATAGGAAGGATAGGAACTCTTTGAGAGAGCTATCTCTGGCCGTATCAGCGAGCACCTGTCGCGAGTGGGCCCTGATCTATCGAACTGCCAATTTGGATTCCAACGGGGACGCTAATATATAGGTGTGTTCGCTCCCTGTCGGGGTCGGCAGTCCGATCGGGGTGGTGGTGTTGGTAGTTAGCCTTAATATCGTTAATGCTTTCGGCACCCTTCAATGGGGCGCGATTAGGGAGGTCCTTGAATATCACGAGGTGCCGACTTACCTGCGTGCAGTCATAGAGGTCTATCAGCGCGAGAGGACAGTGAAGTTTGTCGATCGGAACAGAGTGGAAAATTGAAGGAAGGTGTGTTGTGGGGTTCCCTAGGGCTCTGTATTGGGCCCATTGTTATGGAAAATCGTATACGATGCGGGCCTTCGCACAAGTTTGACTTCGAGCATCAGTGACGCCACCTATGCAGACGATACCCTAATACTGGCTAGAGGGTCACGCTTCGGGGAGGTGCTTCTGCTCGCAAGGGGTGGCTTGTGTCGTGGATAAGATTCATGAGCTGGACCTGAGGGTGGCGCCTCAGAAAACTGAGGCCATATGGTTCCATGGCCTACGTAAGCGCCAGGAACCACCCAGCTCATACCTCCGGGTGGGTGACACCGAAGTCCAAGTGGGTCAGTACAAGAAGTACCTCATCATGGACAATCGGTAGAGCTTTGAAAAGCATTTCGGGCGACTAGTCCCCAGTACGAGGAGTAGCAGGGGTGCCACATTGTCTGCTGCCCAATCTCGGGGGACCGCGGGAAGAAGTTCGCTGCCTCTCTGTGCTTGGGCGTGCGTATTGTCGTCGTGCGATCCATGGTCCGCTATGGGGCACCGGTGGGATCTTCCCGCTGTAATGCTCAACTCGGGAGTCTGCAGCGGTTGATGACCATACGGATCGTACGAGGCCACCGTACGATCTCGTACGAGGCGGCGACGATCCTGGCACGATATCAACCCTTCGACATTCTAGCCGACATGAACACAATGGTCTGCGACGAAATTCGGTCTGTCGATCGGAATGACGAAGAGATAGCGCCGTATCATGAGCCCGGAATGCATCGTCAGAACACACATATGCAGGCCCTACGAGCTTGGCGGGCACTGTCGGAACCTTTATGCCGAGCTTCGAAGCTTGCATAGAGAGAACCAACTTATCACCTACCGATTCACTTAGATGCTTACCGGGCACGGTTGCTTCGGTGACTTCGCCCGGTCGGACATATCGGACGAAACCTGTCACCACCAGCATTGATCGCGGCAATGCTGGCGAGTAGTGTGAAGACGTTATGCTCCAGAAGGAGTCCGACGAGCGGGATCGGGAAATGGCCGATCCCGCTCGAAAGAGGCGACGAAGGATGCGCGATAAAGGCCGCTTGCTCCCCAATCGTCGGTTAAGGGTCGTTGTAGCCACATGCAGGGGAGATGTGGCCACTGGAAACGACCAGACACCTCGGTGCGGCCGGGGGTGTCGTCTCAGGTGGGTCGGTGTTCCGACTCTCTTACTGTGTAGAGCGGTGAGAGGTACGACAGCGACATGTCCCGGGTTTAAATCTGGTTACCCCGGGATGTACCTCAGTGATGGGGTAAGGCAGGGGGAACTCCAGAAGCCGCTGATACGTTCCTGGAGCTCCTCTTGACTGCAGATGTAGGCCGCCGCCGGGGTTTAGTGGTTAGACCGATTTGTCGGGAGTTCCATACACGCCCTTCATCCCCCAACGGAGCTAGATCCTCTAAATATTCATCCAGAGATTGTCACAGATGTCTCAAATATTATGATCCCAATAGATTTACCAATTAAAGCAAAATATATCCATTTGTTTTTAATGTGTGAAATAAAATTGTGTATTGTGCAATAAAGTCTAATTTACTCGACTTATTTGATTAGTGACCCCCCCAAAACTTAAGGCTGGAACCGCGCCTGCTAGTCAACAAGTGTCTGCCTATTTTGACTTCATTTTGTCTCCCGCTTTGCTAAGGAGGGAAGTGGACATATTACATTTCCAAGTCCTCCAGTTGTTCTTCTGATTAATTTCGTTGCGGGTTCCAAGACAGTTTGATTTTTCCTGGGACTTCCAGAGTGTCATAACTCGGTGTGTTCGCGGGCCACTGCTGTTGATCCTGGTGTACAGGAGTTACAGTGGTGGGGTGTGGGCGGGATTAGTCACATTGAACAATGAATTACTTACATTGATATTATTAGATTATTTGTTTACATCGTAAAACCTACAATCATATACTTAATTGTCAACATCGTCATCGATAAATAATTGTATCCAGAAACAGAGCAAGGCACTTAATAACGTCTTGGTGCCTAGCCCACCCTAAAACCAAACTAAGCACATAACGTGGGCCCAACTATCACTCTTCCTGCGATCCGTAAAGCATGAGCAGCAATAGTTTCATAAACACTCATACATCAACATTGGTAGATTTTTGACGATATATGTGTACTCCTTATTGGATAGCATAGTAAAAATATCGAAATAAAAAAAAAGAATTTAAAAAATCCTGGGTACATTTTTTTAAAGCAATCTATTTAAAAAAAAAATTAAAGAAATTATCGATTTAGTAGCTCCTATGTCTGGGCAGTATGTGGCCCAGAACCGATCAATGTCCTTTGCTAACACAGTATCTGTTAGGTCAATGAAACAGCTAATCAATAAATAAACATTTATTATTCGTATAAAATTTGTAAATGGTATTTCACACATATTCATTTATTTTCCTGTATCTTCTTTCAGGGACACAGTTCTGTTGAAGATCATCTGAAATGGAACAATAGATTATAGAATAAGAGAAAACAGAATATAAATACATATCCATTATTCGAAATTAACTAACATACAATAGAATAAAATGCTAATAAAATTAGACATAATTCTATTAATCTATCGAGAACAGCGATGAAATATGGTGCGTCCCAAATGTTACAAAAATCACGATTATTTACTTTATTATTATTTTCTAAAACCAGTAGTAGGTATATAGTAGTAACTTATACAAAATAGACAAAAAAACGACTTCAAGAACTGGACCAAATTGAAATGGGACCACACGGGAAGCACCAGCTTTCAAATAAATCAAAATCGGTTCATCCAGTCGAAAGTTCTGAAGTAACAAACATTAAAATACAGACGAATTGAGAACCTTCTCCTTTTTTGAAGTCGGTTAAAAAGCAATGTAAACAAAATAAATACTCACTTTGTTGACAGTCGTGTCAGTGTCAACAGAGAAGAAGCCAATTCTTTCGAATTGGAACTTATCAAACACTTGCGCAGCTTTGATAGAAGCGTCCGCGTAAGCATTTACCACCTTCAAGGTGTCCTCTCGACAGTCAGACAGGAAACCGTTGGGAACCTCGTTCGGATCTTCTGGATTCTTATGTTTGAACCTACAAGTTTTACATTGTTTATATAATTATCAGAATACTACATGGGACAGAGTTAGATATATATTATGTATGTCTAACATTAAAATAAACACATAATTCTTAGTCTTTTGAAGATTTTGATATCAATTCAATTCAATATTGTTTTGTTCCTTTAAAAAAACAATATTGAAAAAACGGCTCCTATGGTTTTTTCTGTAATGTAACTGTACGTTAATGGTATTTATATTATATTTATGGGTTTTATTGATTTAAATTTTTTTTTCTACTTTACTGTTCTTTTTTATTGCTTGTGCATTTTATACTTGTATATGTTTTGTTTCGAACTACTGAGATTTACTCGTAAGATAATCACAAAAATCTCCATAACAAATATAGAGATAAATAAGATATTAACAAAACTTTAATTGTAGTTTGTGGGAAGTAAGTCACATTTAAAAAAGATTGAAGTGAAAATTAAGTTGATTACAGTTTAACGTAGAATATTACAATTAAATTGTAGTGATACTTACAGTGGTTCATATAACCTAACTTCAACATGAACAGGCTCAGAGACCCAATGAATAAAAGCTTTAGGTTTATCCGCTGATTCTGCAGGCTGTGCTGTACATTGCACTTCAAGCACTTTACCATTGGCGTCTTTAATTATTTCTGAAACCTGGAACAATACACCAAGTGCAATTAATTATTGTAAGAAGTTCAAATCATCTAAAACTAAGCTTAAAAATTCAAATGAATATTATAATTAAAAGGCTAAGAAACAGTAGATATGTAATGTAGATATCTTAAGAGCCTATTTGTCAATCATAATCACACGTCAAGATGTTATAAATAAACGAAGGGAAAGATTTCGTTTAACTTGTATTTTCTTATTGATCTACTTCGAACAAGTCCACGGAGTTTGATGCTCAAGTCTCGAATTTTGATACATCACCACACATTTAATCCAAATATTGGACTAATAAAGGTGTGCATCTAGACTGAGGGCTAAAAATAGTAAAAATCTAAAGCAATGGGTCATAAATTTCTTAAACGTGAAATAAAGCTGTTATCATCGAATAACTTGGGCCCTCAGTTAAGATGCTTGCAGAAAATGACATGTCTAGATCTCAGGAAGTACTGCCTTTCAAGTCAATGCTTTGTATTTAAGAATTTAGGTAAGAATTTCTTAAAACTTTTAAGAAAATCCCAAAACTGTACAATATTTTACAAATTACGGATTTACGGCGGTATAATATAGGGCCCTCAGTTCACTAACGTCTGTACGGAGGAATCTGCAAAAAATGTAATTATCTGAACAAATTACGTAAAAGACTTTAGAATTTTTAATTAAATACCTCAGTAAATTAGTAAAACAAAATATTTGAGACAGAAGCCAATTGTTAAGTAAATTAAGGTTGAATTTTTCTAAAACGTTTGAACTGAGTGCCCAATGTTTTTCGCCTTTACTGACTAAAGTCAACCTCACAGATTAACGCAAACTATACTAAGTTTTTTTACTATTTTTAACTAAAACCTGACATTTCATCCGTTGTCCTTAATATATCCTGTCTTAATATGTCCTATATTTTAAGAGAAAATTGGTTTTCTGTTTTTTGTATGAGAATATTTTGTAGGGCGGCGGCCATAATTTTTTATATTTTCAGGACAGATAAGTTTGTATTTTGTATTGTTAGCGCAGTCAATTTAAAAGCATTTGCTTCTTATTTTTTATTTTATTTATTTACGTTTATTGTACAAACATAAACAAATAGAAAAAAAAAGTTACAATATACAAACGTGACGATTGGCGGTCTTATCGCTCATGACGATCTTACAGACAACCTTTAAATAATCTATGTCATTTTTACAAGCATCTGAACTGAGGGCTCAAGTTATTTGATCATAAGAGCTTTATTTCACGTTTAAGAAATTTATGACTCATTGCTTTAGATTTTTACTATTTTTAACTAATTCCTATTTGAATTTTATATCGTTTCGCAAAAATTAAAAAAATGGGCCCTCGGTCCAGATGCACACCTTATAAAGGTATAAGTCCAATATTTCTTTTGAAGATGATGACAACCTTTTCAAAAGAAGGCTTTTGATACTGATATCTTTGGCCCCATAATTGTACTTACTTTAATGACATATCCAGCATGCCTCAAGCCCACGGTCTGTTTCGGAGTAAGTCGGCGATATCCTTTCTCCTGCTCTTCTTTGAAGTCTGTAGCTTCAATATAAAGCACTTTATTGAACACTACTGCGTGTGATCCCTTGTCAGGCTGGTTGGGGAAGTCGGGTACAGCTACTTGTATAGGTTTATCACTTGGAAAGTTTGTTATTGTGATCTTCAATGGCTCTAGGACTACCATAACTCTGGAACAAAAAAGTCATATTAGTTTGAAGTGTGTGAATGTGAAGCAATATTTAATAATATAATACTAAAATCTAGGATTACACTGGTCAACAGTGGTTTTGGTGCCGAGAAGCTGAAATATTTTTTTAATTTAGGCCCCTATACTAATTACATTAATAGCAAAGATTTTGATTTTCTACGTGTAGTTTTCAAGATTTTTCGTTGAACAGAAAAAATGAAATTTACACCAAAAACAACATTTTATTAACTTCTTATATACATAAAAACTTAATTTTACGGGATTTTCGCGAATGAGATGTAGCAGGACAAGCATGTTGCATCCCCCAGCAGTAGTCAGCCATCATATTATGCTGATCCCATCGGCCTTGGTGCCTCTCTTCCATAGGTTTTAGGCCCTGGTGAAACCACTCCCCTTGTTCTTCGCTATAGGAACCAAGATTCTCTGGAAACTGGTCAAGGTGACTGTGGAGATAATGCACTTTGATGGACATATCACATCCTAAGAAACTCTCCAGCATGTTGTTAACAATTTCAGAGTAGTTACTTGACTTGTGATTTCCCAGAAACTTTTTAGTAACTTCAACAAACGAATTCCACCAAGTTGTTCCAAACTGGTCATTGAACTTGAGAAATCAGTAACTTTTATCAATATTCTTATCTGTGGGCCATCAAAAATACCCCCTTTAATCTTTTCTAGGCTTACACTACGGAATTTTCTCGTTATATAAGGAAAAAGTTGCCAATTTTTATCTAACGCCTTCACACGTTTTTCATTAAATCTAGTTTAATTTATTAGATTTAAGTTTTTAGAATAGATTAAAGGGGGGCAATATAATTTTATCTTTTGTAACCAAAGGTTCGTTTATTACATTCTGCTTTTCCACTTCCAACAACGTACAGGCCAATATCTTTTTGTCCAGTGTTGATGCTCGTCATGACTATCCCACAGGCAGTAAAAACATGGGTATTTTCGTGTATCCTCTTTTCCGTACTGTCCTGTGTTATTAGGACAGCAAAGTCAATGAGTCAGCAAAGTCAAAGGTAAAGGTGTTAGCTCTGTAGACTCTACTTCTTCGACATCACTATCGCTAGACACTTTACTATAGGTTTCTTCATATGATGGTTCACAGGTAGAACAAAATGTTGGAAAAGGTACTTCATCTGAATGTAGTAAAGGTATTCTAGCCGACGTAAGTCTGGATGAATCATTTTTTTAACATTAACACCACGAAAATCGACACAGCAGAAGTGACAGTCATTGAAGTGTTTTTTTTTCCTTTTTGTTCTCTCCATTGTATAGGCATCTTGAACCTCATACGGCTTCTTTAGCCACTGACCCTCTGTCTCAAGTGTTCATAGCACATTTTGCAAACAATTTGAAGTATCTACGGCTTGTTTTCGTCTACAATTTGCTACTTAAAGTACGAAAAATGAGCACTTTTTATAAAATCTGTGATAGGTTTCCTGTACTTTTTAACTGTATATTCCCAACAAATGTAATAAAACACATTTGGATCATTAAGACAACCTCTTCGCGACGAATACATGCCATCTAAATCGATTTATTCATAGAAAGGTACTAGTAAGGCTTGAAATCGTGCTCCCGAAAGTACTAATTATAGCAAATTTAAAAAACAAGGGTAGACACAAAACTACACGTAGGAAAAAAAGTAAAAAATATTTTTAGTGTTGCCAATGCATACCTAATATTTTTATTAGGTATTGCCACTAACGAGATCTCGGCACCAAATTTTTTTTTTTCTTTTGTTGAGCTGTGTTATCGATACATTGCTATCTAACCTAAGTACTAAAGTTATAAATCCTACTAATATTATACACGCGAAAGTTTGTAAGTATGGATGGATGGATGGATGGATGGGTGGATGGATAGATGGATGGATGGATAGATGGATGGATGGATGGATGGATAGATGGATGGATGGATGGATGGATGGATGGATGGATGGATGGATGGATGGATGGATGGATGGATGGATGGATGGATGGATGGATGGATGCATGGATGGATGGATGGATGGATGTTTGTTACTCTTTCACGCAAAAGCTACTGAACGGATTTGGATGAAACTTTACAGTAATATAGCTTATAGATCAGAATAACACATAGGCTACTATTTGCCGCGATAACCGACAGATACGCGGGCGGAGTCGCGGGCTACAACTAGTATATACATATTTTAAATCGGTTGGCCTATTTGTTTTAAGAAGAAGTGAAATAAACCGATTGCGAGTCTTGGGTAACGAATAAAACTTTAAAGCCACACACGACTTTAATTCTTTGAGGAGACCAGGGATATTTGAAATAGGTCCCGTTTAAATTTTAAAATATGTATTTGGGGTTGAGGAATAGTGTGTTACCGTTTCTCGTGCACCATTTAGGCAAACTAAAGTAAATACTTACAAAGTTAAGTAAGCAACGATTTTTTAAGTTAACTATCTAGATTAACAGGCCTTATATACAGTGGTGAGATTATTGAGGCAGTCCAATAATTCTTATATACAGTGGTTAGATTATTGAGGCAGTCCAATATTTTATAATAAGTATCGTTCCTTTTCTTAGATTCTTGTTAAAAAAATAAAAGCTATGGACTAAAAAACATATTGAAGGAAGCCATCACAGGTAAAAAAAAAAATATACCTTATACTTTTTTGCCTCCGATACGGATATGATAAACCAATAGAATAGATTTATTAGTATTTGTATCTTTTAGTTTGTTTGATTTATTTCGTTAATATTATTGATGCACTTTCTTCATATTTAAAACCTATTTACCGATTCCTGTCAATAGCTGCGTAGTTATTAATTTTAGGATCTAAAAGTATGTTTTGATGCTGTTGGTATTCCGAAAAAAATTAAAATAAAATAAACAAACGAGCTTGATGGTAAATAGTATAATTCATGAGTTGTCATTTAACAGAGTTAGATAACGCTATCAAAGTGGAACAATGAGTAACATCATCCTTCAAAAGTTTTCCAATGTTATGACATTGAACATATTTCCAATGTTTGCTATGCTTATTGCATAGTGGTTTAGATTACTTCGCCGTTTAGTGCCCAGAGTGTTCAAGGTTCAATTCTCATGTGCATGAACAATCGTTGTTTTGAGTTTGCGTCGTTTAGTTCATTTCAAGAATTAATAACTAAATATTGCGGACATCTGACACTCACTCACTCACTCATTGAGTGATAGAAAACGTGATACAAACTTGATAAACACATTTTTATATAAATACATACCTGCATATTATACAAAAAAAAAACCCGAAATAACAAATATTTAGTCCGACCCGGGAATCGAACCTGAGAGTTTAAGAGCAACAGTCGCGTATAACTGCTCTGCACTGCATCACCGAGGCAGTCGAGATTAAATTGTCCTGCGACAGAGGATAATATATTATATTCCTAATGCCGGAGTTATTTTTTTTATGTACGAGCCTGCCAAAGTGACTATACTTTGCCTGATGGAAAGCATGAGCAGAATCCAAGAGTGCTGGTCACCATACTCATTGCGAATGCAGACTATGAAACAATGCAGCATGGTGACCCACTCCATGGCAACCTATTGAGATATTTCTGCATCATTGACCTTCCTTTTTTAACTGGCTTCAAAAAGGAGGAGGTTATCAATTAGACTGTTTTTTTTTACGTTTGTTTCCTCAGAACTTTCGACTGGGTGAACCGATTTTAATGATTCTTTTCTTATTAAAGCTGGTGCTTTCCATGTGGTCCAATTTTAATTTGATCCAGTTCTTGAAGTCGGTTTTTGTTATTTTTTTTAACCGAAATCAATAAAGGAGGAGGTTCTCAAATTGACGGTATTTTTTGTTTTGTTTGTTTTCTCAGAACTTTCGACTGGGTGAACCGATTCTTTTTTTTATTTGAAAGCTGGTGCTTCCCATGTGGTCCCATTTCAATTTGGTCCAGTCGTTTTTTTTGTTAAAATTTTGTATTATTTAATCTCTCATCTGTTTAAGCATCCGTTACAATTTTAAAAAGTCCCAAACCGCTTAATATATGGATCCGTGCCGCCGCGACCTACGACGAATTATGCTTTTTTTTTTTAATTTAGTGTTTTAAATCCTGTCAGATAAAGTGTAAAATGGTTTAAGGAATGTATGTAGTGAGTGAGTGTTACCTGGGCGCGCTGAGGTTGAGCACGTCTCGCGCGGAGGCGTCGAGCATGGCGGGGTCCACGGCGCCGAGCGCGCCCGTCACGCCCAGCGCCGCACAGAACGAGTTCACTGCGGCGGCCGGCACACCGCGGCGACGGAGTGCCGACAGAGTATACAAACGAGGGTCGTCCCAGTCTGACACAACAGATAATAATAATCATTTATTGTTTCTCACACAGTTTACAATCAATAACAATTTCAAACAGCAAATACAGCTCACTTAAATATATTCTGTGTGGGAGACTGGCATTCACTAGGATGACCTGTGCCGTAATTTTCATTACAAAACAGGATAATGACATTAGACGTTTAAAAAAAAAAGAGTTTGTAGTACACTTGCTGATAAAGTCCCTGTTCGTCAATAGGATTGAATAGTCCACTGGTCCTTGACAATCCAGTACATGCTGTGGCGTCTTTTTGTATCGATCTATGGTTTTTAACTGTAGCTTCAATGTAACGTTCATCTAAGAGCAGCCCCCAGAAACAAGCTCTTTCGCTTCAGGTTTTGACATCTTAAATTAATTGAATCGGAGGGAAACTACCTTCTTAGGGTTCATATTAAATTATCAACACAATGTTGCAGTATAACAGATTTTTTTAGGACATGAATTTAAATACATAATACAATAGACATGATGATTAATTTAAAAAAACTATTTTATCATGTTTGAAAGTATCGCCTAAAGTTTTAGTAGGAAATATTGTGATTTAAATTTTAAATTTTCGCCAAAACTCTCGGTGGTGTCATGGCGTCTGTTTGTGCAAACGCGACATCACTATTTGTCAACCAGTGTCAATTATAGCTCTTAAAAATTTTAACAAAATAAAAACCGACTTCAAGGTTCGACTCGCTTTCTCTTGGATGCCATCATTACATCTTAGTGTCCTTATCATGGTACCACCGTTGGGATACCTCCTTTCCATTAAAAAAAGAATCATCACAATCGGTTCATAAACGACGAAGTTATCCCCGAAAACACATAAAAAGAAAATATTTATGGTCGAATTGAGAAACCTCCTCCTTTTTTTGAAGTCGGTTAAAAAACAGTAAAGTGATCGTCGATTATAACGGAACAAAGTGATCTTTAAGCATACGTGACGTAACTCGTTCTGATTGTTGTTCAACTTAACATGACGGATTGTTTATTGTTTTATTTTTGTTAAATAACTATTAATCTCGCTCTAAATATGAAAATAAATACGATTTTAATACTCTATGTACCCCATTTCATCTGATAAATACATAATTTTAGTGGTTCTTGGTTACTGTCATCATGCCTGTTGAAGAAACAACTGCCGAGCTATTATCTCTGCCTACCCCAAAACAGACACAGGCGTAATTTAATTTATATACAACATAATTATTAATAATTTACCTCTAACAATTTCTTCTTCTATAAGTTTTGCTATTTTTCTCTTGGATACTACAGTATAATTCACATTTAACCGTCCATACTCCCACTGGACGGGGCAATATATACCAAGAGCATTGCATAACCAGTAATATGATGATCTGTAATATAAAAATACAATTTGATAATGTATATACTTAGGCATATATTTTAAATCTTTTTCACAATTTGCCAGTAACAAATTAACTGGACGAACCAAAAGCCTCAATAGAAAATGTACATGCTTCATTCAATTATATTAAATTAACATATAACAAATATTATTATACAAGCCAATTAATAGAGACATTGAGAACCTCCTTTTTTGAAGTTGATTAAAATACTATTATGCACAACATATTTTACAATTTTAAATATAAATAATATAGTTGCTTAACACCATACATTTTACAAGCTTTTTATTAACTTGCAATGTATGTATGTATGCTTGTATGTTCGGGTGGAATCTTGCAACTCAATTTTGGAGCTGATATCTTCAAACGATTTTGCTGAAATTTTGCAAGCAAATGTATGAGCGTGACAATACAATATTATAATGACATGGAGCTGATCTGATGCTGGAGCTGGAAGGTGGCCATAGGAACTCGGTAAAGAAACGTCGCAAAATCATAGTTTGAACTCGTTTGATTTGTCTCGAGGCATTCCAGTAAAAGCTTGTTTTTAAAAAGCTTTTTAATTCAATTTATTACTGTAAATTATTTATTATTACACCAAAATTTTTTATTACTGTATTTGAATGCCGTATAATATGATGTTAGACAATTACAATAAAGTGTAGCTAAAACCAATTAACATCACAATTAGTACTGCACCTCCTGATAACAACCTCTTTTCTAAACATAAAATACTTTATACTAATAAAAATAAAACTAACCTTCTTGATTGAAACTCTTTGGTACATAAAGAATGTGTAATATGTTCAATACTGTCGCATAGACAATGAGTGTAGTCATAAGTAGGGTAGATGCACCACTTGTTCCCAGTTCTGTGGTGGGCTTTGAACCTTATTCTGTATGCCACTGGGTCTTGTTTACCTTCCTCTAAAGTTATCTTCATTCTCAGTGTGGCATCACCTTCATCTATTTTGCCATTCTTCATGTCCTATTTAAAATAATGACTAAGGTTAAAGTTAAACAACACATGCATCTTTACAAAATAAAATGATGTCAAAAGTAATAAAAAAAAATTATGATTTAGGTTTTTAATTACACTACATGTTTCATGTAAACTGATTCTAATAAAATTTACTTATTGATATTAAAATGTGAATAATAATAATTGCCTGTAAGAGAAAGTGATAAGGCCATCACTTGTACTGATCTATCATTAAGTTTTACACTTAGTTATCTGTTTTACAATAAACCGATTTATTATTAATATTAATAAATTAGCTGCCCCGACAGACTTCGTTGTGTGTACCCCCCGTGGATCCGCATTTTTTTTTATAGCCTCCCGTGCACCTTACTGATCCTACAAAAAAATTAATTACAATAATTGATCCAGCCATTCTCGAGTTATGCGCTTAGCAACATTCATTTTTAGGGTTCCGTGCCAAAGGCAAAAAACGGAACCCTTATAGATTCGTCATGTCTGTCTGTCTGTCTGTCCGTCCGTATGTCACAGCCACTTTTTTCCGAAACTATTAGAACAATAATGTTGAAACTTGGTGAGTAGATGTATTCTGTGAACCGCATTAAGATTTTCACACAAAAATAGAAAAAAAAACAATAAATTTTGGGGGTCCCCATACATAGAACTGAAACTCAAAAAATTTTTTTTCATCAAACCTATACGTGTATCCATGGATACCATTGATCCATGGATAGGTCTTCAAAAATGATATTGAGGTTTCTAATATCATTTTTTTCCACCGAAAATTGGTTTGAACGAAATCTAGTAAGTAGTTTTTTTTTAATACGCCATAAATCTTAAACTGCAATTTACCTTTCATTCAATCAACACAAATATAAAAATAAAAATTATATTATGTTACTTGCTGCTGCGGAACCCTTCATGGGCGAGTCCGACTCGCACTTGGCCGCTTTTTATTTTTAAATATAGATTTAAAGTTGCTCAATCCACCAAAATTTGTTCTTGTGTCTAGTCTCTATACAATATTGTTAGCCAAAATTATTTCAAACATTAAATGAGACAATAATACCCTCACATATCTTACATACAGCTGTCTTATCCCAGCCACAACTGCTGATAAATAAACACAAATATGTCTAAATACAATCACATTGTAGATGAACTACACTCAGACACTGAACAAATAAGTATGCTCATCACACCATACCAATATTTTTCCTAAACGGGAATCGAACCTACAACCTCTGGCTTGGCAGTCAGTAACTAACATTATAATTTTAATTTATATAATTTTTTATTTTAGTTATGGAGCTTCATTATGTTCGTATGAAATAACCTCAAATAATTGTAGACTTTCTTCAATAGGTCTGTTTCTCCAAGGTGATGGCGGTGGATTGAAGCCCTTAATCTCTTCAGATCTTTGGTGACATACATAAGCAAGGTCCTTCCGAATCAACTCCACAGCCCATTTGTACAATTGGTCAAAGTAGTCTGATGAGTGTGTTATTTTAAATGGCTTGTACCCTGAAAGTGATTTCAATGTTATTATTCAGTTTGAATCTTGATCATAGATCAGTAAATTACACTATTGAATTGAAAATTCTAAATAATATTGATAACAAAAGCAGCCCATATTTACATAATTAGTATGAAAGAAGTTGCTTTCACTATCTTAAAAAATATTACACAGGCTTCTTATACTACTGGACTGACAACAACAATATCGCGATTCAGATAGAATGCACAACGCCCTCTATCGAGATTCAAAGAAAACTATTTTATATATTGATATGTTATTTTGCGGTTCAACAGATGCATATTATAGTAGAGGAAATCCGAGAATTGCAAAGACTTGTGGGCGAAGTTGCGTTGTTGCAGTTGTGCAATTTATTTTTGTATGGAGAAATTTAAAAGTTGTTAACAAACCAACACATAAAAAATCACAAATTTTAACAAAAAAAAGACTTCAATCTGGACCAAATTTAAATGGGACCACATGGGAAGCACCAGCTTTCAAATAAAAAAAGAATCATCAAAATCGGTTCACCCAGTTGAAAGTTATGAGGTAACAAACATATAAAAAAAAAAAAAATACAGTTGAATTGAGAACCTCCTCCTTTTTTTGAAGTCCGTTAAAAAACTACTAATGAAAGTTCTACATACCTAACCACTCGACCATATCTTTAATGCCAACAAAGAACTTTTCCTCTTCTTTTTCAGGATTTGTATCATCATATCTCAAGAAGCAAACACCATCATGAGCGGCTGCATATCCAAAATTTATATTAATTGCCTTCGCATGCCCAATATGCAAAATACCATTAGGTTCAGGAGGAAACCTTGTTCTAACTTTTCCACCTGTAATTTTGAGGTGTTCTGCAAGTAACCGTTTCGTGTCTGGTGTTACGACATAGCCGTCAGCTTTAAAATTCTCTCCTGGCGCATGAAAAGGTAACTTTTTCATTAATTCTGATATTGAGGATGCCCCATCAACATTATCTGCTGTTTCAGAGTTGTCGGCTGGTTTCAATGCTGAAATGTAAAAAATAAAATAATTTTGTAATATTTTAAAACAAGTAGATTTCACATTAAAATGTTACATAGGTAGGTACATATGACATATAACAACGGATGAGTTACAAAAATGTAGAAGTAACAAACACTTATACACTCATGGTCATCTCTCTTCCAAACAAGCTTAGCATAGATATTCAGTATTTAAGGTTTTTTGGGTAGTTTACATACAAGTTACACATATTTGTAACTCATTTGTTATTATGTGTGATATGTACACAATACAGATATACAAATTAAAATATAAATATTATCAATTTGGGACACAAAATAGAAGACAACTATTTTCACTTTACTTTGCAATTTAAAACTGGAAGGGGCAAGAAAATCTCACCTTTATCTTCTGGCTTCTTAGTTTTCTTTCCACCATCACCCTTAGGTTTCTTTTCAACTTTGGGTGGTGGAGCCAGATCAGTTTCTGTTTTAGGACCTAATAAGTCTAATATCTGTAAATAAAAAGAAGTAAAATTTAAATAGAATATGTCCCATTTAATTAAATGAACCAAATAAGTATTTACAAAAATTTACCTGAATATCCACTTCATTCTTAATAGCTTTTCCATCAGCCCATGGCAGATCAGCTCTTACTGCTTGCATAATAGTACCAGAGTTAAATCTATACCTCTTTTCTAAAAGTTCATCTTTATATTTAGCCATATGTAGCTCTACAGCCTGTTCCACTTGTTCGGGAGTAATAACCACTCCAACACCGGAGGCTTTCTCAAATGCACTATTATCAACATTAGCATCACTAACATGACTGAGTAAGTATTCTAAGGCAGCGTCTATTCTTAATGTTGAATCGAGTTTTCCTTCGGCGATGTAGCCGCAGATAAATGGTAATTTAGTAGCGATCTGTGGTTTAATCTTAGTGGCCAGATGATATATCAACATCCCAGCGCCAGAAGGCAACTGTTCTACATTAACCTGAAAATTAAGATATTTAAAATATGAATATTGTATGTTTTTATTTAAAATTGACACCGTTTGGTGGTTTATTTTAATTCTAATTAGTAGTTACTAACCTCATTTAAGGCCGCAAGTAAAGATTTAGTAACATTAGCATTTTTTAACGTCTCTTTTGCCTTCTGTTCGTTTAGGCCAAGTAATTTAAACCTTTCTATAGTTTCTTCAGGCGTCATTTTAGTTAGAAAAAAATATATTTTTCAATTATTTACAATGGTACTAGAACCGAGAACGATACCATCCGGCGCTGCCACATGAATCAGGGAGAGTTGTCAAATTTACGCAAGCCATGACGGCATGACAGTGATGACAGACAGTACTTAGTGTCAGATGACAAAGACATTAAATATTGTATGGTAATTTTTATTACCACCCATTACAATCTATCTCGAGTTATATTTATATAAATATTCCTTTCTTTCTATTGTGTAATTCTTGTCTCGTCTGATGAGGATCGTATATGATCGTATAAGATTGGTTTTGTTTTGATCTATTTATATCAATAAAATTATCATTTTAATTAAACCTAGGCTAGATATATAAGTATCGTAAGTAAGTAGACCGGTAGGTACACACAATCCTATGTAGACATAAATTAATGACTGCACAGTCGACCTAGTGGTTTAAGCGATCGCCACGGCACTTTCTACCGCGCCAAGTGTCGTGGACTCGTGGGTTCAAATTCCACACGTGACCACACTTTGTGTTATCCACAAATTATTGTCCTGGGTCTGGGTGTTCTTTGTGTCCGTTACATGTATGTTTGTAAAGTGCCCCGTGGCACAGCATGTATATATTCCTAATGCGAGAGTAGTCTTTTTAAAAGAAAAAAGGAATGATAATGTAATTTACCTTGTTCATCAAGCCGTCTCTTGAAGGTTTTTAACCGACTTCAAAGATAGGAGGAGGTTCTCAATTCGATTGTTTTTTTTTTTTTATTGTTACCTCAGAACTTTCGAATCGATTTTGATGGTTGTTTTTTATTTGAAAGCTGGTGCTTCCCATGTCCTATGGCATTTTGGTCCGGTTCTTGAAGTTGGTTATTTTTTTTGTAAAAAAAAAATATCATTAAAGGATTGGTTCGGTAACAAGATTATTAAATATTCTTCGTTAAATAACGAGTAATGAATAAAATAAGCTAAGAATTAACAACAACTCCGTGGACCGTTAGACCGATTTTTTAATTTAAATTTTAGGCCCAACTTACGAGTGACAAAATGTAGTATGCCACTCCACTCGTGTTGGACTGCAGCTGAGAATCAAATAGGTACGCGACGCGACATCTAACTAGTTAACAGCAGAATTCACCGAATGCATTGCATTCGCAACAACTGGCAACAACAAATCCATGTTAGACTTTTTTGTAGCAAATTCTGATTCATCTTGGGACAAAATATTTGAATGTCGATATCTTGAAACTTACATAATACAAACAAGTCCCTTATTTAAACATATTTATGTTCTTTAGTAGGTATAACAATTTATTCATATGAACGTCTGCTACAGAGCTGAAAGTCAGTCAATCGAAGAATGAAATTTCGAAGAAGTGCCCTTTACGGTAGCAGATATTTGGTTACATTTGATCAAAAAATAGCTTTCTTTCTTTCGATGTCACCTTTCTTTTATTTGCAGATTAGATGTTTACACCACCACTTTTTATCCAATATGGTGACCATGGCCAGACTCTTGACCTGTGACCAGAACATTGAACGGCTTCTTGTGAACCATTTTCAAGCTACAACTTTCGTATTTTTTTGTTAGAGAGTGGAAGAACTAATGATTTAAGATTCAAATGGCGTTTTCAATCCAGATGAATCACGTTTTTGTTTGCCTTTATTGTTAGTTTTCCCACATGAATTTGTAACTTAGTAGCATCACTTGAAACATAGCTTGAAGTTGTACAACAATCAAATAATTTTTATAAAGTAGGTATTATAATCAGAAAACCCAGCACAGGTGAATCAGATATCTACCTTGGTAGAACCGGGATCTAAACCAACCAGCATGTACACCTTCTAGCTCATCCGTTGGTCGTCTGGCTTCCACCCATGCAGGAAACCAGGCTCTCATTATTATTACCCGACCAAGTGCGATTAAGTGTAGTTTAGGTATGCCATATTAATGAGTATTATACGCTGGACACTTCTTATTTAGCTATTATCAACACAGTAAGTTTATAACTTTGTGGCGACAGAGCGCCTGCGGTGGCGCCGTCCGGTTGCAGCATGCGTAAGTCCAATCGCTGCGCTAGCAAACAAATTATGAACGGAATCACAGCGCGCGCACGTATTTATATAAACTGTCACTAAGCGATAATCGTTCTCTCTCACTCAATTATATCACTCTCTCACTCACGCGTAAATTCAAGCTCGCTGGTACAGCCACGAGTTGTATGCCAATTTTGTGTATATATTAAAGTGCATTTTAGCAAAATAAATAAGAAAAGTCGTAACCTCCTCCGAGTTTCACTACTATCCTATCTACGGATCAAAGGCTAACAGCTGGGCCGAAATTGGTGACCCCGAACCCAAACAAACGCTCCTTCACATTCACGGCGACGACTCGGCGTACCTACTGGCGAGACGTCGTTCGGCTGACCGCGTGTACATACCTATCGCACAGCCGACGCGTCGCACCTACCTTCTCGCCGCTAACGACGCATCAAGCGCAGTATCTACCACTACTGTCCACGTGTACCTACAGCCATGACGAATGAAGCGAACACAGAATTTAGCGATGCCCAGGTAGTTACAATTCAGAGCGACGTAGCCACAATCTCGCTGCCTGCACGTCTACCACCATTTTGGCGCCAAAACCCACGACTATGGTTCGCGCAGTTTGAAGCCGCCGTCGCTGCAAGTAAAATCGGAGAAGAACAGAAATTCAATTTAGTTGTCCCGCTACTCGGCTGCGATGACCTCGAACAAATCGCCGACATTATATTAAATCCACCTGCTACAGGGAAATACATAACGTTGAAGAACAGACTTATATCCACGTATCAAGAATCAGACCATCGTCAGTTACAGAAACTACTTTGTGGTCTAGAACTTGGAGACTCAAAACCTAGCCAATTACTACGTAAAATGCGTGAACTCAGCGGCAAGTTATTAACAGACGAGGCGTTACAAGTAATATGGCTTAATCAATTACCTACACAGATCCGCGGCATCCTAGCCATCAACAAAGAATCTTCACTTGAAATCCTAGCTGCAATGGCCGACAGAATGTTAGAACACTTCGAACCCGCAATCACTGCTGCCATTACAACCACTACGTCGTGCCAAAGTAAAGAAAATAATAATACGGAAACAGGAAACCTCCAAATCAACCTACTTACAAAACAAATCGAAAAATTGTCACTAGAAGTAGCCGAACTAAAATCAAACCAGCAACGCTCAACGTACTTCCCGCCTTACCATCCACAACACCGTTCGCGCTTTGAAGGACACTCAAGAGCGCCGAGTAAATATCGTGCGCCGTCGCGTTCCCGCCAACGCGGGCCCGACGACGCCGATTGGCTATGCTACTATCATTACCGCTACGGTGACTACGCTCGTAAATGCGAATCACCATGCTCGAAGAATAAGCGTAATTATATTATTAATACAAGTAATAAACAGGAAAACTAACGAAAGCACCGACTGTGGCGGGCGTCGGTGTGAACCATGGAACCCACCGCTTATGTATTATAGATAGCAATAACAAAGAAAAGTTTCTAGTCGACACAGGAGCCGACATATCCGTACTGGCCGCAAAGAAAACGAGATTTTTAAGACCTACAGAAAACAGTTATAAATTATACGCTGCGAACGGAACAGAGATACGTACCTACGGCGAGCGCACACTAGAGCTCAACTTAGGCTTACGTAGAAGTTTTAAATGGACATTTATGGTCGCCGACGTAAAAACTTCAATATTAGGTGCAGACTTCCTCGCAAAATATAAGTTATTAGTCGACTTACACAACAGAAAATTAATAGATTGTGTCACCGAGCTCAGCATTAACGCCTTTGAAATATGTAACACTGAAGAATCCGTCTACCTAATTAACCGTAATCACCCTTATCATGAGATACTGAAGCAATATCCTGACTTGTTACGACCAATGTCACTCAAAACTACAGCCAAACATGACGTCACACACCGCATCGAAACGACGGGACCGCCTTTATTCTCAAGGCCGCGTCCGCTCCCGCCCGATAAATATAAAACCGCGAAGATCGAGTTCGAGAAGAGGATAGAAATGGGTATATGTAAGCCATCAAACAGCCCTTGGGCCAGCCCACTACACGTCGTAAAGAAAAAAGACGGTTCACTACGAGTGTGTGGTGATTATAGAAGACTCAATGCCGTTACAATACCAGATAGATATCCTATACCAAGGATTCACGACTTTACCTACCAGTTACACGGAAAAACTATATTCTCGAAGCTTGATATGAAAAATGCTTTTTACGCTCTGCCATTAGAAAAAGAAGACGCCGCGAAGACTGCGATCATCACCCCATTTGGGCTCTTTGAATTCAACCGCATGCCCTTTGGTTTACGTAACGCTGGTCAAACCTTTCAACGATTTATGCATGAAGTGTTAAGGGGACTTGATGACATCTGTTTTTCTTATATGGATGATTTAATCATATTCTCAAACCTCAGTGACCATGAAAAACACTTACATAAAGTACTCGAACGCCTTAACCAGTATGGAGTCACACTTAACATCAATAAATGCGAATTTGGTAAAAACAAGATACAATTTCTAGGCTACGAAGTATCATCAGACGGAATCAAACCCACGGAAGAACGCGTCCAAGCGATAAAGAATTACCCGAAACCCACTACGATACAAGAACTAAGAAGATTTTTAGGCATGATTAACTTTTACCGCAACTGTTTACCTCATCAATCAGAACATCAATGCCTACTCAATAAATACTTACACAACTCTAAGAAGAATGACAAATCACCAATTCAATGGACTCCTGAAGCTGAAAAATCCTTTGAGCAATGCCGCCAAAGCATACTCGAAGCGACTACACTCACGCACCCAATACCTAACGCGCCACTGTGCTTATTAACTGACGCATCCGACACGAGCCTCGGCGCTGTACTACAACAAAAAGTTAACAACGTATGGAAACCGCTTGCCTTTTACTCGAAAACAATGAATGACACACAGCGCAGATACAGCGTGTACGATCGCGAATTACTAGCTATGTACACCGCTGTTAAGAGCCTACGCCGGCTGATTGAGGGTAACGATCTCACTATATGCACAGATCACAAACCCCTTACCTACGCACTTACGAGAGCACCGAATAGCAGTGATACACCGAGACGAGAACGACAACTACACTACATAAGTCAATTCTGTTCAAATATTAAATACATTCACGGAGATCGAAATGAAGCAGCTGACGCGTTATCACGAATATCAGAAATAGAAGTACTTAATCACACAATCGACTACAATAAATTAGCAATAGAACAAGAGAACGACACAGAACTACAAGCCTGCATGAAACAAAGTAATCTCAAGTTTTCACACATCACACTACCCGGGGGTCAACGACCGATATGGTGCGAAACGTCTACAACGAACATTCGACCATACCTACCACTAAGTTATCGTGTTGTAGCATTCAAAGCGCAACACGAACTAAGTCACCCCGGCATACGAACAACAAGAAAAATAATGACTACAAAATTCTTCTGGCCGTCTATGAACAAAGATGTAACTACATGGTCAAGGTCATGCATCGGCTGTCAACGCGCAAAAATACAAAGACACGTAATTAGTCCACTCGGAGAGTTTCAACAATCATCGCGTTTTGAACACCTACACGTCGACATAGTTGGACCGCTACCACCATCAAACGACTATAGGTATTTAGTTACAATGATCGACCGCTGTACTAAATGGCCTGAGGCAATACCTACTCGTGACATTACCGCTGAGACAGTAGCGAAAGCTGTTTACGAAGGATGGATAACAAGATTCGGTTGTCCATTACGAATCACAACCGACCAAGGAAGACAATTTGAGTCATCACTATTCCACTCACTAATGAAGAAACTCGGCGTCACTCGCATACGCACCACTGCATTCCACCCACAAGCAAACGGACAGATAGAACGATGGCATCGTACTATGAAAGCAGCACTAATGGCAAGATGCGCGAGTTGCAGATGGAGCGAAGAATTACCTACTGTGCTACTAGGACTACGTACAGCACTTTGTCAAGACTCTTCAGTTAGCCCTGCCTTAATGACCTACGGTTCTACACTGCGCATCCCGTCGGACTTCTTCG
This sequence comes from Diaphora mendica, assembly GCA_949125395.1. Taxonomy (NCBI): domain Eukaryota; kingdom Metazoa; phylum Arthropoda; class Insecta; order Lepidoptera; family Erebidae; genus Diaphora; species Diaphora mendica. The sequence continues at coordinate 31,451,362 of OX421310.1, read as the reverse complement.
TGCCTACAAAGCCGAACATAAACGACGCAGAGTTCGTTCGTCAGCTGACCGAAACAATGTCGTCATTAACACCTACAAAAAGATCGCATACATCGAACCTGCACACATTCGTACATAAGGACCTACAAACATGTACACATGTGTTTGTGCGAAACGACACCGTCCGCCGTCCACTTACACCGCCATACGAAGGTCCTTACAAAGTATTACAACGCAGCGCAACTGGCAAACAATTCACCATTCAATTACCATTACGTACGACAGTAATATCAATAGATCGACTGAAACCAGCCTATACATATAGCGACGAACAATGTACATCACATCCTCAAACATATCCCAATACGACAATGCAAGCAACACCGCCAACTTCGAGTACCAATACTACGAGTGCAGCCGCCGCGACGTCGAGCAACACAGATGAGCCAGCCACGAAACGGAACACCTACGTCACCCGAGCCGGGAGGCCAGTTAAACCCAACGTACGCTTCGCTTGAGGGGGAGTAATGTGGCGACAGAGCGCCTGCGGTGGCGCCGTCCGGTTGCAGCATGCGTAAGTCCAATCGCTGCGCTAGCAAACAAATTATGAACGGAATCACAGCGCGCGCACGTATTTATATAAACTGTCACTAAGCGATAATCGTTCTCTCTCACTCAATTATATCACTCTCTCACTCACGCGTAAATTCAAGCTCGCTGGTACAGCCACGAGTTGTATGCCAATTTTGTGTATATATTAAAGTGCATTTTAGCAAAATAAATAAGAAAAGTCGTAACCTCCTCCGAGTTTCACTACTATCCTATCTACGGATCAAAGGCTAACAGCTGGGCCGGTTAGGATAGTGAATCACCACCTCTCCCTGGTATTTAGGCTACGGATCAAAAGCTAAACAGCTGGGCCGGCCACATACCTATATCCCAGTACCTACACTCTCAGCCAGCTGGCATAGCGTGTAGGACCAAGTTATAGGCAAACTATACGGGTCAGCAAGCACACAGCTGTCCCGAAAACTTTATAACCTACACACATTTTTTTGTAAGAGGCAATTCATTTTCTCTCTTTATGATAATATTTTTTATTGATTTTTCAAAGGATAAATGCGACATCTGCCATTTTATCCCGGAAAATAGTAGACAGACGCGCCATACGAATCAGAAGAATTTTTGCGTGTCATCATAATGGTTATATTATTAATAATTTTGGCTCTAATTCTGCAATTGATGTACCTACTTCAGGTGCTGAAAATATAAATTCTGTGATGAATCCAGTTCATTAAAGCAACATTTTAAATCTTAAGTTTTGCTGTGGCTTCGCCCTAATTAATACATTCCACACAAAAATCAGGTACAGGGATGATGCAGCTTAAACATAGCAAATTAAAATTAAGCTTGTTATACCTACCGACTTAAGTAAGAAAGCTCTTGTTATGGTGATTATATAAAATATAATATTTACTACCATATCCAAATAATCAAATATCACATATTATATAATGCTGCTCCTGTATTATGGAAAGTAATAGGTACACGTTAGTCCTAACTGTTCTTTAGCTAGAATCGCAAGTCGACACCTCAGTCTTAAAGAATGTTATATTGTATTTCAATCAACCTAACGCCTTTCACTGCAGAACTTAGATCTCCCCCAAAGAGCGCAAACCATCCAGTCTGCATCCATTCTATGCCACATTCTTAAAAAAATGGGCGGCACATCTCGGCTCCAGCGACCATGGGTTCGTCTGGAGAAATGACCGGCCCACTTCTACTGCAGCGTCTGCACCATACAGATTCTACGTACAGTAGGTACAATAGGTACCTACCTCGTTAGAAATAGACGTAAGCTATAAAAACTATGCTACCTACTCGAAGTACTAATTCTAAAAATACGATTGTACATTTAAAACGGTTTTAAACATTTAATGGCATGTCTATTCTAGTATGTTAAAAATAAATTTACAATCGTGTGTGTGAGCACATCGGATAGGTACCTATTCTGATATTAAACAATGCTCAAAATTCCCACCAACTATATATTAGCATCTAATATCAAGACTTCTTCGTTCTTCTTCCTAGTCTTTATTAATTCCAAGATTATTTGAATTCTTTTAAAAAGGTCTCAGGTTGGGGAAGACTTAATTAAGTCCGATTTAACCCCACAAAGAAACAACACACCACTAAAAAACTGCCGTTGGTCGTATGCCCGTTCTGAAGACACTTCTTTATCTCCTTCAGCCAATATTGGAATACTTGGTGTCGACATATCGACTGTAGTCTAGTTTCGTGGCCATTTGCAGGGTAAGGCCTAATTGTTCTCATCTTTGGGCAGGGGCACCCCAGTACCAGCTTCCCCTCTTTACCGCTAACAAAAACGATTGTCATAGATGTTCAATGTTCATGACAACTGGGACCGATGGCTTAACCTGCTCTCCGAGGCAAGGGCGTCTAACCTTGCCAAACTTCCATACTCCATGCTGTTATTAACAATTTCTTGTAAGAAAAACCCAACAACAATTTTGGCCCAACCCGGGAATCGAACCTGAAACCTCTTGATTGGCAGTCGTTTTGGCTAACCACTAGGTATATATAAACCATACCAACGAGGCATCTAATATCAAGAAAAGGTACGTCTTAAAATCATAAACGTACAATAAATGAATTAAAAACAGTACCTACTTATGTAGGTTTTACTTGCATAGGTACGTATTCGAACTTTTTTAGCTTTTATCGGTTTTAATAAATTATACCTAAAGTATATAAAACATCGTTTACTGTAATAGTTTTATAATGTGAAAATATTTATTCTAGAGTCTTGTTTGTCGCACACATCGCACAGTGTTTGCTAACATGAATTTAGATTAATAATGAAATGTCACTGCGTAATTCGAGTAAATCGAATGTGATGGCTCACTGATCTGAGAAAATAATTGTGTGACACTTGTCTCATGGTATTGACATCTGATTGCGCACCGAAGCGCGATACGTATATGTATCCACTTTAGATAGTTAAGGTAAAATATCACATACCTCTAGTACCAGAGAAAATAAGTACCTATGAAAAAAATGAAATGGAGTTTAGTGGGATAACACATTAATCAATTCAAATCATAAACCTTCGTATCAAGTGCCTGAAATCTCTATGTATCTATTTACCTTTTAACAAACTCAAATTTATACGTTCTACATCCATTGAGTTCCAATTTTAACACGATATTTACAAGCTGTTTCAAAGATTGTTTCTATTTTTCGCATTAGTTTTATTCCCTTTTTCTCATCAATGCAACCACAGTGAAGCGAGGCAGGGTACACCTGTCCATACTTATATTTATTACTTGCTTTTGCCGCGCGGTTCCGCCCGCGTGTTTGTCGGTTATCGCAAAAATGAGTAGCCTATGTCCTTACTCAAGAATCAAAGTATCTCCACACCAAATATCATTAAAATCGGTGCAGTAGTTTGGCCGTGAATGCGCGACAGACACGCAGAGTTACTTTCGCATTTATAATATAGATGGAGGTATGGATTAATTCGAAAGTAACTCTATCTTTTTGGCCGCGTTTTCGAACTCAGCGGGCAGCGGAGCGGGAGCGGAGCGGCAGCGGGAGCGGAGCGGGGCCGCTAACCCGTTTTCGAAACCAGCGGGCTAGGAGCGGGCGCTAGAGCGGTTTAGTGATGTGTTATAAGAAACAATACCTCGTAAAATATAGCTTGATACGGATGACAGATTTCACAAAAAACTGATTAGTGATTTTAAATAATTAGTGAAAACGATTAATGTTTGATAATATTTTATGTAAGAGCGTCATAAATTAGTATATTAAATTTATTTTTTAAAATCGTACAACCCAAGCCTGACCTATGGCCAACCTTAAAAAAATCTTGATTAGTCGTAATCGTAAACACAATAATTTACTATATTGACAAGTTAGGGGGGTATTAGGTTACTATACTCGATCATTGTAGAAAATAACAGGGGGTACAATGAAAAAAAATAACATCAACAAATTAACAAGTTATAAAGATGATTAAAATGCTTTAATAAAAACAAATAAATAAAATATTAATAATTAAATAAACTTGCAACAATCACAAAATTGACAAAATTAAAATCATTGATACCAGGTGATTGCTATTTTATTAACCGACTTCAAAAAAAAGAGGAGGTTCCTCAATTCGACCGTTTTTTTTATGTGAGTTCGGGGATTACTTCGTCGTTTATGAACCGATTTTGATGATTCTTTTTTAATGGAAAGGAGATATCCCAACGGTGGTACCATGATAAGGACACTAAGATCTGATGATGGCATCTAAGAGAAATCGAGTAGAACCTTGAAGTCGGTTTTTATTTTGTTAAAATTTTACTTGTTACATCCCTATATGGCTACATTCGTGCCTTAGACAAAGTATTACATAGACTTGACATATGCGTACACCCGTAAGGAATAGAAACCAAGTACATCAAATATTAACGTTGCCAAGTTAAATCCCATTCTCCCTTATTAATGTTCCAAACGTTTAACAAATCTGGTTACAATTTGGTCGGTTAATTACAAAATTGTTTCAAGTCTACGCCCGCTTGTATGCCGCTCGTCAGTCGTCACACGCTCGTCGCTCGCTCGTCAAATAAAAATATTTTCGGACATCTAACACACAACGCCATCTAGTCCCAAGCTAAGCAGAGCTTGTGTTATGGGTACTAGATAACTGTTAAATGCCGTAATTGCACTTAACGTGTTGTGATAACTAGGGGATTACTTGACCGCAAATAAAACCACTGTGAACTGATCTGCTGATCTAACAAGCAATTTATTCGGTCTCCTTTAAAAACACATTCGGGTTTTATAATGAGCCCGGTAACGCAACTATATCGCGATTCAGAAAAGTGGTACAACGCCATCTAGTTTGGTAAAAGACAACACTTTGTTCCACTTTCCTCGCGACATAGTATACGCTTGTTTTCGTTATGAACAATAACTAATATAAATACATAAATACTTTTTTTTGTAAATACATACATACATACATATAATACATAGAATTGAAATATTTTATACATGCATACATTGTATACATAGAATTGAAATATTTTTTTTGTAATATTTGCGTTCCTATCAAAATAAAATTAAAAACAAAAAAAAACAACCATTCGAACAATATTGCAAATAATAAAGATGAATAAAATGTTTTTTTTAAATTAACTATTAAAATTGATATTTTAATAAGTAAATAAATTTGGAAAAATCACAAACTTGACAAAATTAAAAATCAATAATCACAGGTGATTGCTATTTTATTCCATCCCTAGCTGACACCGCGACACTGGTGCGCACCGCCATAGAGATATTATAGATAGAGCAGAGGAGCTCTATAGCGAGTCTTAATATATGTTCGATGAATGGAAAGTCGTCTGAACGTTACTTCGAATACTTTTTACCGATAAGCTCTTCTTCTACTGAACGATTCATCGAATATTTTGAATCGAATTAATGCTTTTTCGAATAAGTTTAAAATGAAAATAAAAGTATAAAGAAAACATGTGTGGTGTATTATTTCATACATAATCGAGGAAGTCTAATAACTTTGAGATATCATACGTTCCTTCCGTACTTTAAAATTTCGAAAGAATGAAATTTGTGAATAACACTTTATTTAACCTACTAATTAAATATTATAAATTATGATGAGTATAATATGATATAATTATATGGTTAATTAATTGAAATAAAAATGTAAAGAAAAAATAGGGCGTGCGGACAATTTAAAAAAAACCTACGTTCCTCCCGTTCTAAATTTTAATGTACGGAACATTAAAATTTAGAAACATGAAATTTGGCAATAACACTTTTTTGATTGCATTTAGTATTTCTGCTTATGAAAAGCCTGCCTACTAAAGGCAATCTAAATGCAAACAAATATTTATCTCGCCTTGACAAGTAGCCTAGGAGCTTCTCATTATTATATTTTACTAGCAGGTTATTATCAAATTGCATGTTTTTAAATTTTAATGTACGGAAGGAACGTATGATATCTCAAAATTATTAGATTTTCTCGATTTTGTATGAAATAATACACCACACATGTTTTCTTTATATTTTTATTATCATTATTACATTAATTCAAAAAAGCGTTAATTCGATAAAAAAATGTTCAATGCATCGTTCAGTAGAAGAAGCGATTATCGGTAAAAAGTTTATTCGCGATAAACTCAATTCGAAGTAACGTTCAGTCGACGTTCCATTCATCGGACATGTGACTCTCGTAGTAAAATTACGGACCCAGGAAGGGGAACGAGGGCCTGCAGTCTCGACATAGATAGCGATCGTTAAAGTTGCGAATTCGGTAGCTAATTCATATCGTTAACTTTTGAACGATTTTTGGTAGTGTCTACCGTTGCAATTATCGATTTTCATCGGTATCGTATCGTTTTTGCTGTCATTTTGGCAGCCCGCTAACTCGATAAGTATTCGAAAAGGATCGTTAACTGTGAAATATTATAAAAATAGAAATTGTATGAAGATACATATTTATCAGATTGTAATAATATCTTTTGCAAGTGTAGTGCACTAATTTATAATATTAATTGTACATAATGGCGGAGATTTATTTGACTTATCAATGATAACAAATACCTATACCTATACCTATGCCTATAACTATACCTATACCTATACCTATACCTATACCTATACCTATACCTATACCTATACCTATACCTATACCTATACCTATACCTATACCTATACCTATACCTATACCTATACCTATACCTATACCTATACCTATACCTATACCTATACCTATACCTATACCTATACCTATACCTATACCTATACCTATACCTATACCTATACCTATACCTATACCTATACCTATACCTATACCTATACCTATACCTATACCTATACATTTAACTATAATTTTTTTTGATATGCTACTAACATTAAAAATGCGCATAAAATACTCAAATTATTTTAGAAATAATCAAACAATCAAATTTAGAAAAACAACAAATCTGAAAATAAATGCAAAAAGCCAACATCACTTTACAACTTTGCTTCCAAAATGATAATATAGATAGGATTTTCGTTAACTTAGCGACGTCCCTGTTTGCGATTTTGCACGGTAATTCATGAGTAGAGACTTGCCCTTGTGATTAAGATCGTTACGGCAAGCGAAAATATTCGTTAACATTTATCGATCGTTAGTTTGAAATTTTGGAAGCAAAATGGTGCCACGTACAATATCTTGCTTAATTTTAGGGAAGAATTTTAATGTTTCTATTAATTATATTTATATAACTTGATATTATTACGGTATAGGTATAGGTATGGGTATGGGTATGGGTATGGGTATGGGTATGGGTATGGTATGGGTATGGGTATGGGTATGGGTATGGGTATGGGTATGGGTATGGGTATGGGTATGGGTATGGGTATGGGTATAGGTATAGGTATAGGTATAGGTATAGGTATAGGTATAGGTATAGGTATAGGTATAGGTATAGGTATAGGTATAGGTATAGGTATAGGTATAGGTATAGGTATAGGTATAGGTATAGGTATAGGTATAGGTATAGGTATAGGTATAGGTATAGGTATAGGTATAGGTATAGGTATAGGTATAGGTATAGGTATAGGTATATGTGTAGGTGTAGGTGTAGGTGTAGGTATAGGTATAGGTATAGGTATAGGTATAGGTATAGGTATAGGTATAGGTATAGGTATAGGTATAGGTATAGGTATAGGTATAGGTATAGGTATAGGTATAGGTATAGGTATAGGCATAGGTATAGGTATAGGTATAGGTATAGGTATAGGTATAGGTATAGGTATAGGTATAGGTATAGGTATATGAATAGGTATAGGTATAGGTATAGGTATAGATATAGGTATAGGCGTAGGCGTAGGCATAGGTATAGGAATATGTATATGTATATATATAAACTTCGTTCCATCCGGGTGTCCCTTGACACCTCTCAAGTTTTTATTTATAGTTTTAAAAAAATAAATATCGTTGCAACATTCTGAATCAATTGTTATCATTGATAAGTCAAATAAACCTCCGCCATTATGTACAATTAATATTATAAATTAGTGCACTACACTTGCAAAAGATATTATTACAATCCGATAAATATGTATACAATTTCTATTTTTATAATATTTCACGGTTAACGATCCTTTTCGAATACTTATCGAGTTAGCGGGCTGCCAAAATGCCTCGATAAGCGATTTGCGACTGTCGTTAAATTGACAGCAAATTCGATACGATACCGATGAAAATCGATAGTTGCAACGGTAGAGACTACCAAAAATCGTTAAAAAATTATCGATATGAATTAGCTACCGAATTCGCAACTTTAACCATTTTTAAAACCATTTAAACCATTTATTTTTGCTACAAAACAGTACAACATACAATATAGTAACACGTAACAATCATTAACGATCGCTATCTATGTCGAGACTGCAGTCCTTTACGATTTTGCACGATAATTTATGAGTAGAGACTTGCCCTTGTGATTAAGATCGTTACGGCAAGCGAAAATATTCGTAAACATTTATCGATCGTTAGTTTACGATCGTTATGCTATCTATGTCGAGACTGCAGGCCCAGGCCTCTAGCTGTCCCTCGGTTAGGAAGATGGAGACGATCGCGGTACCTATCTGTTTGTGTGTACCTATATTTTATTACTTCAAACAAATTTATAAGGCGCTAGCTTTTACACGCGGCTTCGCTCACGCAGACTTTCGTACCCTGATTTATCCCATTAGGGGTGGAATTTCAAAAATTCCTTTCTTAGTGTTATATTAAGATCCTACATGCAAAATTTTTAGATTCTAGGTTCTGCGGTTTGAGCTGAGCGTTGATCTCTCTCTATATCAGTCACCTTCCTCTTTTATACATATAGAAAATTTTAGAGTAAATTTTATTTTATTATTAGAGGTTATCATTATTACAAGCAGTCCTTTACTGCGCATGCGTCAGTAGAGAAAGACAGATGGGGTAACGCGATCTTCTCTCTCTTACTAACCGTTGGACGTTTCCACTTACCGGCAGCCGTATGTCTTCCCTACTCTATCTATAATACCTCTATGCGCACCGCTCGTCACCCGCTCGTCGCCCGCTCCCGCTCCGCTGCCGCCGCTCCGCTGTGTTCGAAAACTCTCCCATATAAATCCATACATTTGAACGTGCCGCTGCCGCTCCGCACCCGCTCCGCTCCCGCGCCCGCCCCGCTCCCGCTGAGTTCGAGTACGCGGCCTTTAAGTTTTCATGGCTAAACCACTGAACCGCTTTCACTTAGATTTGGCATGGGGATACTTTGGGGTTCCTCGAGGAATCGAGGTTTACCGCGATAATCAACATATACCTACGCAGTCTGAGACGCTGTAAAAAGCTAGTTTGCTTTTAATTTGTATGTTTTTCATATCCATTATACAGTATAAGTTAAACAATCTTATTGTATGGCGAATATATATAAAATATATAGAAACACATCACAAATTAGTTTGCGTGACCTTCTAATTGTCTCGCCTGGGGGTCTAACTTAGGTTTTTTTTGTGCGAATGTTGCCCTGGATACCACCGACTGGTGGCAATGTCGGACTCGAAACGACTAAAACCGCACGCCGTCTCGTGTACTAGAAGCCGGGGAACCAGGTGCACCCTCGAAAGGTAATCCCTGGAACCACGGCGTACCTCGAGCCACCTACGGTTAGTAGATGGCCGCTTCCTGATGTTCCTTCCCTGCTCAGAAATAAGCGTTTGCGTCGCCACCCCGGCCTGCTTCTGCTAGAGTGACAAATGGCCTCACCTGCCACCCCTAGGCTTGCGCTTATGGAGGACGGAGATCGTTCTGCGACCTCCGGAGCCTGAGTCATCTTCGGTACCGGGCCTGTTCCCGGGCCTGTCTGACCGGGAGAGTTCTAAACCTCTCCCGGTCCTGCTCCGCCGTCTCCTTCGCAAGCATAACTTGCTCGCAGAAAGAGACGGCGGAGTACACGCGCTCTCGCTCCGCAACATGACCGCAATCATGTTACTGAGCGAGAGAACCCCCACCCAGATGACCGCCACGAGATCACACATCGGCTCCTCCCACACCGGACATTCTGTGCAGCGCCGTGTCCACGGTCTAACCATCGCAGTGGTGGCACTCAAGCGTTGGCTCCTTGCGGATCAGACACAGGTGATCTCCGAAACATCCTTTTCCAGTGATCGTCGAAAGCTGTTCCTTCCATTCCTCCATTATATTCATATTATTACTTACTAGTTTCGCTAGAAATGTGTATTTAGCACTTGACACTGCAGCAGAAACGCTTGCATATTGTATGTTGAGTTATGTGTCATTAAGGGCGTTTTTAGACTATTTAACACACCTGATGACATAAAAATTGCACTGAAACTATTTTATGGCAATTTATTGTATCGCAATATATTTAGAAGAAACGAAGATGGAGGTCACAGTAGGTTAATCCATTGCGACGTCTTGTTTTCACTTCTGAAATATCAAGTGAGCGGACCGCAAGCGCAATTCGAAAACTCCGAAGATATTTTTCCCATTTGCCAAAATTGAGTCGTCTCCTGACTCCTGATACTCGTTCATTGCAGTCATGGGAAAAGTTTACTAGACACTGTTTTTAATACATTTGTCATGTAACGATGTGTGGCTATAAAACAAACTAATAATTAGGTTCGTGTGTTAATTGAGCCAGCCGAACGATAAGCGCGGAGAGATAGTGGTTGTTAAAAGACCTAATCAATACGTGTTGCTATAAGCCACATACCATACATAAAAAAACAGTGTACCTACTATATATTATAAATGTTAAAGTAAAAATATATACTTAATAGTCAATATGCGCATGTGTGCCTTTGATAACGATATATCTGTGGGACCGTACAGCTGTTGAAGTAGGGAATTTCATTTTACCGCAGCCGGGAACAAAAATCCTTCGCTCATATCACTTAATTTGCTATTTTTGCAATTTTGCAAATAATATTATGAAACACCGAACAAATCAAATAATATTGTATTAATGAGAAATATGGATCAAAACTGTTGTACAAAATAGACAAAAATAATCTTGAAAGCGTGTTTTTTATCGTATCAAAATTTCAGCTCAATAGGTCCAGAACCTTTTAAGTTATCGAAGCGTTTAAAAATCAACTTAAAATTTTAATATATATACATATATAATATGTAGATTAGTAAATAAATACTGTACAACTGTGTAGTTACCAAATAAACAATATAATTTTAGCTATAGGACCCGTCCCTTCGTGGGTGGGTCAAAGTATACCTAATTAAAACATTATTATTAAAACTTTCTACAAATAATTTCTATAATGTTGAAAGCAAAATATTTGAACATGATAATTACTTAGTCGGTTTTCGTGAAGTTCTGATTTCTTCTTAAATATTTGGTGCAAAAATCAAACAAAGTTTGTTAGTTGGAGTCATAAACAACAGACTAAAATTTAAATTATATGAATAAAAATAGCGCTGTTAAAAATAATCTATACTAATATTATAAAGCTGCAGAGTTTGTTTGTTTGTTTGTTTGAACGCGCTAATCTCAGGAACTACTGGTCCGATTTGAAAAATTCTTTCAGTGTTAGATAGCCCATTTATCGAGGAAGGCTATAGGCTATATTTTATTTTCAAAAAAATTTGGGATCCGTAAGGAAATTGCTATTTTCTAACCCAAGGTGTGAAATCGAAAACCTATTTTTGCGTGCGCTGCAAAGACTATTGACAATAGAACAAAATAATGTATTACGGGTTTGTAGGGCCCATTAAGACACACTACAAAAAAGTCCGCGAGAGCATATATCTAACTATCATGGTTTAGTATATTGTGTCATTGGTCACAATAACCGCTTTTGTGTTCGAAAAAAATATTAAATCGTCTGAAGAAAGAAACTACGTTAAATGTGTATCGTAATATTAATCCTTATCCAAATTAAGCTTTATGTTATCAAGGGTATTTATGTAGAAGTAAAATACTTTTTGTTTCATCCCAATCCGACATTTCGTTTAGAAGTTATCACGAGTATAAGACGCTAAGAGTTGGTACCTAATAATGAGTTATTTGCCAAAGAGTTTTTATCAACATAATGCGTAATATTAATCTTTATCTAAATAATTGTGTTGTTAATTATGAGTAGTAGATCTTAGAAGAGTATAATAAATACATCTATACTAATATATAAAGCTGAAGAGTTTGTTTATTTGTTTGAACGCGCTAATCTCAGGAACTACTGGTCCAATTTGAAAACTTATTTCAGTGCCCATTTATCGAGGAAGGCTAGCCATAAAGGCTTCCATAAAATAATAAGATAATAATTAAATTTATAATAAAATAAATAAAATTTTAAGATCAAGGTAAAATAGCAATAGGGGATGAAAGTTTGTATGGAAATATGCAAGGTTTGTGAAGGAAAGGCAAGGCAAGGCCTATGTCCAGCAGTGGACTGCGATAGGCTGATGATGATGATGCAAGGTTTGCGAAAATGCTTCATGAGTTTGGGACAGGAGACAAAATATTAGAGCTATTGAGATGTAACATTTACTGAGTTATCACAATATGCTTAAGAGTGCTTACCCGAACGGGCAGACATGTGAGGGCAGACGACTGTGCCGCATGCGGATGTTGAATTTTGCTACTACAAATTCGTTATTATTCACTAGGATTCGATTTGTTTACATGATTTTTTGTTTATTCAAATAATTTTCTTCGTTAAAAAAACCGAAGAAAAAGTATCCGGCGGGATTTAAACACAAAAAAAAGCAAAAGGGGTACGCCGCAAGATGAAATAAATACCTGTATGAAACATATGTATTATGGGTACATGTTAAAAAGTTTTGTCTTACTACAATTATGCGAGTACAATTTCACAATGATTTATGAGCAGTGTCAATATGCAAATGCTCTTCTAAAAATAGGAGATGATTGTATGCCAAATGACAGTAACGACATGATTACACTGAGACGAGAGTTCTGGTATATGATATCACACATGATCTAAAAATAATATCTATTCTGATCCGCCGACTAATGAGACAGTTATCAAATAAACGAACGGATCATGTCAGACGTGGAGGAAGATGTCAACGAATACCTCTCAGGAAACAATGCAAGGGAAACTGAACCAGTCATATCACAGCTTATGCATAAAGTTTTTTAAATCTTTAGAATCATCAGGAGCGCATTCCCATAAGTTAAGACTGAAAGTTAATGTTCCAGTCCTATTAATAAGAAATATTGAGCGACAAAGATATGTAATGGTACACGGCTACAAAATACACATCTGGGGTACAACATTGTAAAAGAAAATATTTCAATTCCCCGTATTCCAATAATTCAAATTTATTTGCAATTTCAATTTAAAAGAATGCAGTTTCCGCTGAAAACAACATTTGCACTACCAATTATCAAAGCCCAAAGACAGACGGTTAAAGTTGCAGTTCATTTAAAAAAAACATGTTTTTCAAATGGGCAGCACAATCGCGTGTATCAAATCAGCTAAATCACTATATTTTGACAAAGGATGGCAAATCAAAAACGTAGTATTTTAAAATTGAAAAAATTGAGAATTTGCTCAGACTGAGGGAAATCTCAAGCAGAATCCAACAGTGGAGGCAACCATACTCGCTGTGAAAGCAGACAATGCAGAACCAAACCGTTTGGTTCGAGAGCGTATTTCTAAGACTGAGGCAGTGACTTCCAAGACCAGCACGTGTTGTTCTGTAGAGGAAGGGAGAAGGTGGGATCAGTTGGAAGAACGCTTCAGAACACTCTCCATGGTAAAGCGGTAGAGGACTGCCATAGAGGCGATATCTCTGCAGGAACTGCAGAGGCTCAAAGAAATCGGTAGTATCGGGACTGTTGATAATGCGGACTGATTGCCGCTGCAAAAGATCGAGAAAATCAATGCCTAGATCCATCACAAAGATGAGAACAGTACGGACGAGCGTACCTGGGTCTTATAAAGGAGTCACAAATGCTCGGGCGCGAAAAACCGTCTCACCCTGTTCAGGCTGCCTTAGTGGTGCCCTCGATGTACTCCCGTGGGTTGAGGTCTCGGCAAATATCCATGCCCAGGACACCGAGCTTATCCCGTAGTGGCAGTTGAGTGCTCTGAAAAGTGGGGAGGGGAAGAAACGGAGACTTTTTGGTAGAGAACGGGCACACCTGTGTTTTCTTAACGTTGAACTGGACCAGATTCTCATCACCCCATTGTTAAATGCGGTTCAAAACCCGGTCAAGCTCAGCGACAAGCTCCTATCCATTTTCCTCAACGTCTACTATCTTGGCTGCAGGGTATCCATAATATCGCCCATGCACTGTGCTATCGTCTGCATAGCAATGTATATTGCCAAGGGCTAATATGTCATTGACATGCAGAAGAAACATCTTGGGCGACAGGACCGAATTCTGAGGTACGCTAGCGTTTACCTCCAGAAAAACAGAGGCCGCGCCGTCCGTCGCAAAGAACCCGAATGCGAAGGCGCTGATGAAGAAAAGAGTCAATCTAGAGACGACTCTAGGAGGCAGACCGAATGCTTAGAGGTCGGAGAGAAGCGAACGGTGCAAGAACAGGTTGAAAGCCTTGGCCATGTCGAATGTCGAAATAAGCTCATACAAAATACTTTTTATTATATGTACTTATATAAATACTTAAATATGTTTTTAACAGTGAAAAGTGTGTCTTATTTTTAAAATAATATTAGCCTTAATAATTAAAACTGCTACCCAAAGTCACTGTTCCACGCGGACGAAGTCGCGGGCGCAGCTAGTTAAGTATAAAATATAAAAGACAGAATAAAATTGGTTAAATAATACACGTATCAATAAATCTATTCTCAATGTTTTAGTATCACCTAGCAAGGCATTATAAAATAAAACCATGGATATTTAAGGAGTTTTTCTCCAAGCTCCTCAAATTGCTAAGCAAGTTACGTAACAGAACATCCAACAACTTGCAGCAGATAAATCAACCAGTCACCATGAATGAGTTTTTGGACATACAGTGAGGGAGGTAAAATATACCAAAAACATAAACTGTATAATTTATTCAGAAAATAAGTTCTTTTCTAGAGGTATTGGAACAACACATAGTGATAAACTGACAATCACAACACGTAAATAAAACTTCGAGCAAATCCTAGTGACCTAGTAATAAATAAATAAATGTAAAATAAATATTTCGGATATTTATCACACAACGCTCTCTTTGGTCCCAATCTAAGCAGAGCTTATATTATGGGTACTGGACAACTGATATACATACCTACATATTTACTTTTTTTGTAAATACATACATAATATAATATATATACATAATTATATGTATAATATGTATGTATTTACAAAAAAAAAGTATATAAGTATTTATATCAGTTGTCTAGTCTAGTACCCATAACACAAGCTCTGCTTAGCTTGGGACTAGATGGCTTTGTGGGTTAGATGTCCAAAAATATTTATTATTATTTATAATAATATTATACATAGAAAACACCCAAACTCCGAAACAAATATTAGCAGAGCATACTTACAAACATTTGGTCCCATCCGGGAATCGAACCCGAGACCTCAAGCACAGCCATAGTATAAAATTATTCAAAAACTGGGGTAACAAGTCAAATACAAAAAGATTTGTGAAGTCCGGCTGGTAGTTTAGAATTAACGCGTTCAAACGGTAAATAAACTATAAAGCTTTATAGCTTTTTATGTAGTAACTGATGTCCGCGAATTCGCCTACGTGGGATTAGTGCCTCAAATAGTCTATTTTTTCTTCAAGGTTTGATGATTCTGGACATTCCACACCATGCTCATAGGAATAACATTTTTTTTCTAAATGCCCTTTTTTTTCTATGCAGTGGAAACCTTTGCCATCACCGAACCAAGGAGACGTTAAAGTCGCAATTTACTCGTATACCTACTTGACAAAATCAGTTTCCCTTGTCAAAATACTATCCTATGTCGCGGGGGACTTTACACGCTCACAAAGAACACCCATACTCAAGACAACAATTATTATTAATTGTCACCTTCAAGGTTTATTTTCCAAGGCCTTATTGATCTATATGTATCTCTATAAGTATACCAAAACTCATTTAAAATTGTTTAGATGTAATAGAGTTACAATCACTCTTACACAAAGACAATCAAGCATTTGCATTGTAATCTTCGATCAATAATTAATTATGTAGAACAGACATCGATTTCGTTTTTCAATAACAAAGGTATCTACTGTTTCTATTTTATTCAAAAGAGCGAAATAAAACAGTTGCACATTAACAACTACTAAATGACAAATACGAGTATCTAGTGCATATACAAGCCAACTAGGCATTAAATGTGTTCTTGAATTGGAAAATCCTGCAGTGATGCAGTGTCACGTATTCTGAGACTGCGTCAGTAATTACGTTCTGTCAATTGTAACTGAAAGCGTACAGGCTGTCTGAAACTGTGTGCTGTATATTGAGAAAAAGGGGACAAGCTTGACTGGCGTATTGAGAATACCTACCGTTAATACTTATACGTAATGTATTCAACATTATTAGACAAACAAATGTAGTTTTTCACGTACGACACCATCTGTTCACTGCGTGGTTAATTTTCAAACAAAAAATGCTTTCTTTTTGCAATAAAAAAATATATATGGTGTTACAACAAAACTTGAGAGGTGTCAAGGGACACCCGGATGGAACAAAGTTTATATATATATATATACTATCCAGCATAATGACGTCAACTCAATGTTAAAAGTGTCGTTACAACTTTTGGTCTTAATCCGTCTAGCCCCCTTTCGCAACGCGCCATAAGGAACTTCGTTCCAAAAATGTAAATAACGTTCCTGAGATTTTTGACTCCCACCCATCCATTTGGAGTCAATGGTAATATCCTATCTGTAGTGTGTAATCAACAGGAAAATTAAATTTTAAAGAATATGTGGTTAAATGAAAGTGTGATATCTTTTGAGTCTATGGATGACGTAGACACTTGATTTCTTTTGTAGCTTCAAGATACTGCAAACATATATAAATCAAGAGCCTGTACAGTCCACTGCTGGACATAGGCCCCTCCTTAAAAAGCATATAAATATTTGACGTTAAATTCCACGCGTTCCTGTCCGTCTGTCTTCCTGAAGTATATTTCCTAAACAAAGGTTTTTTTACGTGTAGTTTTGTCTTCTTTAGACAGCAGTTTAGTTACCGGGTAGCACAGGGCACTTTGTTGTAGGGAGCCTTGAGGGAAGCCTATATACAGTACTAGACATGTTTCGGCTGAGATGATGATGATAAAGTAGTACAAAGAAGTTGAAGTTTAGTTTATTTTTATTAAACTCGCTAATCTAGCAACTGAAGATATCTATTCTTTAGAAAAACTTTTATTTAACATGGGACAGAGACCATTACCTCGTATAAAACTGTGTACCTATAATACAGTGTGTACCTATAAGTATTAAATACACAATAGTGTTTCTGAAAGCTCACAGTAGCAGTGGATATAGAGATATTTTATTTTAAGCGTTGTTAATACTTCAACAGACATCATATTTTCGTATGTCTGTACATTACGATGTTATGATGATTTCGACCTTTACAGTTTAAATAAATTGCTTGCTGCTATTTGTGATTCGAGTTTATAGTTTATTATCATTGCTCTTTAATAATATATGTAGAGATCGATGTATACAGTTTATTTATGATTAGACTGTAGCATTAAAGAAGTTTTTTTTTGAAGTGAAAACTTCTTTAGCAAAATTACTTTGGGATGGGTCAAATATGTGAAACTCGCGTCAGTTTGTGACGTCACCGTAAGACGGCGCCGCAAATTATTGAAACACTTAAAATTATCAAAATATGTCATTTGATACATTTAATAATGTCAATATAAATCAATGATTACATGAAATGCAAGAAAAGAAAGGTTTCATATGGTACAATTATTACAAAATAATAAAAATTGACAAAGAAAATTTCTTGTAGATTGAAATTGTACGGTAACATTAGAGCAAATATTGTACAGCAAATATTGTAACATTAAAACTAGGTATTGGAATCATTTATTTTTAAAAAACATTTATATTTGCTAGGTACACTATTTTATGTGAGTAGAAATCCTATCGTAGATTTTTAAGGCCATAACGAACACACTTTTCTCAAAGAGGGTAGT
Organism: Diaphora mendica; assembly: GCA_949125395.1. NCBI lineage: Eukaryota > Metazoa > Arthropoda > Insecta > Lepidoptera > Erebidae > Diaphora > Diaphora mendica. The sequence continues at coordinate 31,433,183 of OX421310.1, read as the reverse complement.
CCTATATTGACTGCACAGATATTGTACAAATGAGATCTATTTCGCGATTTAAGCGCTAGTGTAGTGTTTACACTACATAATTAATAAAGAAATACTTACATATTGGAGAAATCATGTGATATACTCGTATGTCATGTTTTTTTTTATTTCTTTTTATGGCGAATTTTATTTAAAGAGCTAAGAGGTTCATTTCAGGTGATTTTAAACAACTGTTTGTGTATGGTTTTGAGTATTCACTTCTGTCGGCAGTCCTCATGACTGCTTTGTGTTTTTTTGAATTTTGATTAAATCAGACTATTTCAAAATTGTTTGCTCTTCGATTTACATTTGGTTCATGAAAAATCGAAATCGAAAAAATCTGTTACATCAATAAGTAATATGTTCCATAAGTGATAAATGGGTGTGATATAATAAAAAAAAATACGTGTGGCAATCGGGGACTGCCGCGGTAAAGCTATTGCATAGCATTTATATCAACTTATGCAATTATATTTATTTATTTTTATTTATGCAGTATTTTTTTTTCTTTGAACATGTATACATACGGGCACATGCGGTGAGTGTGGCATTATAAAGATATGATAGATACCTATATACTTTCTCACAAACAGCTGCTTACGTATTCGTCCGATTTCGGAGCAGCTCGTCTCGATCCGTGCAAGCTTCGCGTGTTAGGTTTTATTTCGTTAGGTACTAGCAATTTCTTGATTAGGTCGCCGCGCTCAAGCCCGCGATAAAAGCTATGCAATAGCTTAAAATGTTTTCAATAAAAAGTGAAAATCGAAAGATTTTTTTCTGTTTTCGTTTCGTTCTTCCGTATAATATAATGCTCCCTTTGTACAAACAACAGTCTATTCCACAAAAATAGTTGCGTTTCGTATTATGTTTTTTATCTTTACCCGTAGGCTAACGCGCCTTTCTGTTAGTTGCTTGATAAGTTTTCACTTCCTATCTACTCAACTAATAAAATTATGCAGTCGCGTTTTCAGGACTCAGAATCGTTTCATCGCGGAATAACAAGGTACTTGGAGGAGATACTCGAATGGATTGGATAGTACACTGGCACTACTACGACTACGATCAGAAGCTAATTGAATAAAATTATTTTAATGCTTAATTTTTTTCAAGTGGCGTGCAATTGGAGCGGGCTTTGTCGGGCAGTGGACAGCGATAGGCTAATGAAGATGATGATGAAAGTGTAAGGGTTTGTGTCCTTGGTATTTGTATAGGTTGGTTGGGAGTTGTGGAGACAAGTGAAACGCACTAATGTTAGATGCCAACTGTTTATTAAAATGAATAGTCAACTTAGCTTACACATATACGTACATTACATATTACACACACAAAGACATATTACACACCTATGCACTATCCCCACAAAAGCAAATTTCATGAACTGGCGTAACGAGACGACCTGAATATCGTCAGTCATAGTTCTGGCAACAGCATCAATGACAAGGTTTTATGTGTTTCTATACCTATGATATGGGATTAAACCACTGTTCACAATGTCAAATCGTAAAGAAAAAGTAGCAGTTGATTTATTACACATCTCCGTGTGCGGATACCATCCACGTAGTGGCGGATTGATAATACGATGTGTCACCACGGTCCACGCCTATTCATCCCATAAGTGTTGTAAGATGCGATTAATGGGGCAAATTACGTAGGATAAACGCAATACAAAGGGAAGAAAAACTTGGCACAAACCTTCCCGACCAGCCAGCGTGATATAGTAGGCCAAAGCCTTCTTGCTCAAGCTCTCATAATTGTTACTATGTTCAGCAGTGGCTGTTGATGTGACAAAGTGACTCCTTATACCCACTTGTGTTAAACAATGTCTTATGAAATAAGAGCTCGTCTTAAATCTTCCAGTGGTAATGCCACATTGTTACTATGCATTTGACAATAAATATGCAACAGTAAATCGAAGACAACTTATTACACAAGTGTCTTACAGAAAATATCACTTCAATTAGTAAATTTTGAAAAGTCAGAGCTTTGTGAAGGAGATACCACGACACTACGTAACGACCAGCTGCCATCATTAAACGCTGTTATTCTGAGCTTAGTTTCGGGAGATAACAACGAAATGAACTAACTGCAATACGCCTAAATTATTAATATCCTCGAAACTCTCACACCAACACTGTCTGCTAATGGATACTAAACGTATCCTAGATAAAAGTCGGCATTTGGAATTTGGGTTCTTTTTAAAATTATTTCGCTCACTATTTTGCACTTTTAAAGTTTAAGTGTGAGTAGAGTTCGAATTTGATCTTACATCTTAAACAAATGATTAATTGAAACATTGCCATTCACTGAAAACGAGTAGAACTTTCAATTTACACGTACCTACCAAAGATTACCAACTTTTGTTTCAATGGAACGTTATATCTGTATCTGATAAATAAATGTACTCACTTAGATGTTTTGCTCTTGAGTGTCATTCTTATATTTGGCATCAAAATATTAGAGCTTAAAATCCTATTAGAGTTTATGCATCAGCCCTTTGCTCTCGGTGAGGTGAGGGAGGCGATGCGATGACAACAATACCTAGTCATTCGTATCGCAGCCGCGCGTGATTCCGCTTGTCTGCAGCGTCTGTATGACGTGGTTCGCTCACGCTATCATTTTACAATCTACCGCAAACCAACGCGCGCTACATCCATCGTCACTTAAGTAATTTAAAACATTTATACGTTCTACAGTTGAGGAAAGCATTCATCATATTTTAATATTCAAATAAATTTATTTTTACATTTTGTGCAAGTGGTTATTTTGTATTCGTGTTAAATATAATAGAAAAAACTCTACAAACTGTAGTCGTAAGTACCTTCTTGAGTAATTTATTTGATTTAAATATTTAAGTATACTATTTTAAGCTGTAATTTAAGAGCATTTCTTAAATTACAGCTTTATATTTTGAGCTTAGATTTGTTTTCTAACAATGGAGATAAAATGTGGTTTACCGCTTTTGTGTTTAATTAGAATGTAAGAATTAATTAATACTGTAGGTAGACGTTGACGACTTCCCTCGAGACGACTCCCCTTCATTTGTATCTGGCAAATTATGATTAAACTAATGTTAATATATAAACTTTTTGCTATTTTATTGAGTTTTGTTTATATATCTGTTTGTTATTTATATTTCGGTTGACATGTGTATCCAATACTAATTTGCATAAAAATAGTAAAATATTTGTGATATTTTATTTTTATTTTTTTATAATTCGGCTGTAACTGTTTAATATATAAGTGAAAACTACAGTAGGTAGATAGAGCTGTGAGATAGAGCAACTATGCGGATTTGTTTGACATCAGCAGAAACCACCTAACTAATAACGTGAATTTGTTCTACCGTTTTTAAAGGAACGTAGATATCGTGCATTTATAGAGCAAGAGACTTCGTCTAGCAGGTGCTTTAGAAGAAAAGCTACGTAATAAAAAAATGGAATTTTCTTGATGCAGGACAAGCCTTGCATTGCTTTTCTTAGTTTTTTTTCTTCTCTCCCTGTCAGGCAGGAGAACTTGGCTCGCACTTCTGTGCATTCACCAGCGTCAAGTCTTTTCTTAGTTAGATTGGTAAATAGAAAAATTTAAACAATTTGTACAGAATTTGACGAATAAATAATTTCGGATCTTGGTAAATGTTTATCACAAAACAAAAAATATTAATATCAAATTTTTAAACCTATAAAGTTAATTTGCAACATTACATTTAGTAAAGCAATCTTTCGATTTACTAAATTGCACTAGTATCGTAAATCAATTTTGGGTTGATGCTTCCTTCGAATGAGCTTTATGAGTCAGAAATTTTATTTTGTTTTTTATGACTTCCTGTATCGGTCAATTACTTTAGTAAACGGTGGCAATGTTTGTAAATATTTAAGAAAACCAAGCAACCGATGTATGTAAATATCTGACTTTCACTGTAACTCAGTTTTAAAATTATATTCATACTAGCTTTTGCCCGCGGCTCCACCCCTTGTAAGTCAGTTATCACGGTAAATAGTAGCCTATGAATGTGTTATTCTGATATATAAACTAAGTTTTAAGCTTACATAAAAGAGTTGCATTCATACATCCTAACAAACGTTTGCATTTATGATATTAGTAGGACAAAAGGAGAGTCATAGATCATATTGAAGTTAGGTTTTTATTTTTTGTTAAAGGCCTTGATTTCACTTTACCATGGATAGAAAAGTGATAGGTACAATAGAACTTCATTGTGATTTTAGTGAAAGCAATTTCAGATACTGGACAAATTTTTGATTCTCCATCACACAATTAATATTATTATATATTTCAAAGGATGTACGGAACAATCTGTAGTCACGCCCATATGGCCGTGTCATATCACGTCAGAGCTAAATGCTCTATCTGCAAAACGGTTTCTTATAACGGACATTGCTGTATATTTATGGGAGCTATCTAAATGTCTCTTTTGATCGTACTTTCCTTGCTTACCATAAGCATTTACAAAATTAATCTATTCTACATTTATGGAACTATATCGGCATCAATTGAATTGAATGTCTATCATTACGTTTTACCAATGTATCATTAGTATATACATAATTATACATTACGAACTGCGATCTGGTTTAGATTGGTGTTTATGTCGTTGTGTATTTGTCGATAACACGATACATTAAACCTTGAACATTTTTTAAATAAAATCATTGAACCAGAAGAGCCTCTGAATTTATACCGCTATATTTCTTTAAGAGCAACGACATTCCTATTTAAATGTTACGGGACATGTAACGTACTAGGTATTTTGAAAGTTTCGTTATTAAATTCTGCTGCGATAAAGTATGTGAGATTCTCTTTAGGAATGCGGATTGAATGTAAAAATCTCTTCCTTCTAATCCTTTACAAAAAAACAATTCTGAAAAATTGGGAAGTTAACGTAATATACATCGGGTTTAAATCCTCGTAGCATCTTATTTTTTATGTAGTAATAAGAATTCATAAAATTGGCTGATAGCATTTATCATAGTCCTTCCAGTTCTAGCTGGGTCTACATTAAATAAAACATTGTATGCGTGATAGTATTTACTTATCAATAAAATTTTAACAGCCTTGTGTGAAACTGTCTCATTGAGTACGGGCCACCACTTTTCGCTGCCGCTTATAATTATTCAGGTTTTTAATGGAATTTTAGGAGGCAAACGAGCAGACCTATCGCCTGATGGTAAGAGATTACCGCCGCCCGTGAACACCCGCAACACCAGAAGCGTCTCATGTGCATTACCGGCCTTTGGGGGATGGGGGAGGGGTTGAGGTATGGGCCTCCGGTATCTTCACTTACTCGGTGAAACACAGCGCAAGCGCTGGTTCATACTGGTCTTCTGTGAGGCCGTGGTATCACTCCGGTCGAGCCGGCCCATTCATGCCGAAATGTGGCTCTCCTACACTACTGTAGAAATAACAATTCTGGAAAATTGGGAATATACGTATTACAACCCGGTTTAAAATGTTAACATTACGGTTTCCTCGTAGCACCTTATTTATGTAGTAATAGTACCTAGTTAAGAATTCATGAAATTGATAGCATTTACCGTAAAATAGTCCTTACAATTGTAGCTGGGTCTGCAAAGATAAAGTATGTATAGAGGGATAATAAAACATTGTACATGCGTGATAGTCTTTAGTTTTCAATAAAATTTTAATAGTCTCGTGTGAAACTGTCTAATTGGCTACGACTCCGTTTTGAGAGGCGTCCTAATTCATCACTTTGATTTAGAAACTGTAAACGATTCAAGATATTGCAGTGATGCATTTTTAACTGGCGAGCTTTAAAAAATTGTATCTTCTTATTTATGTTAGTTCCCCTATTTATCCCACGGGTGTCGCAAGAGGTGACTAATGAGCGAACTGCTTAGGGCAGCATCGCTGCAAAGAGAAAGGAAAGGCCTATGGACTATTAAAGACTGTTGATGATGATGATCTATTAATTGGTTTGACAGAGAACCGTGTGGAAGCACTGTTCTGGCTAAACTGGGCCAACTCACCTAGAGTTGTACCACGGCCTACGGCCTCTGGGAAAATTGGTGTTAAGTGATACAAATCCTATTAGCATTAAGGACTTAAAAAGTGTAAAGAATTATGTTATAGGTATTATTCTAATTGTCCTACTCCTAGTTATGCGTCAAAATTTATAAAGAACCCTAAATTGCAATGACGAATAAAAACCCACTAAAAGTAAGTTGTTCCAAAATTTCAAGAAATTGACAAACTTCTCAACATTTAATTCTATTGTTATGCAATGGTTTGAAAGGCCTCTCACGTATAATAATTTTACAATACCTAGAACGCTTTTAGAGAAGTTTTTACATAATATAAAACATTGTTCTCCTCTAGTGGACTCTAGGAGTTGGGAAACTCGAAATTTCCCTATCGTGTTAATATAATTATAGATTAAAATGGCAGTCCTTGAATAACAACATATTGCATAACTATTCTCGTGACAAGTAAATTCCTACATTAAATCCCCTTTATTAATTCTTTTGTACCTAACTTAGGTAGGTACTATGTTTGTAGCACCTAAACCTGTCAGGCGGTTAGCAAGTCGTAACCCATGGACCTAACAAGAAGGAGGATTCGAACCTTGCAGTCCCCTAGACCTGAACAGGGGGTGCCACTCACCGGCAAAACCCAGTCAGTCAACAGAGCATGAAGATCCCAGGGCGCCTTTATAATAAAATTAAATAAAAAAGAAAAGTCAGATGTGTATGTGGGTGGGTTCTTTATGGATCACTTCAGAGAAACAACTTTACCACAGTTACTTAAATATATTGCAGTTGGTTATGTACATAATACAATTTTACAGTTTCTTAATCATACTCCTTATTCTCATTAACAAAAAGAAAAATAAAAAATCACAAAAAAAGGGTAGTGATATTAATTAAAAATAATGGTATATAAAATTGTTAAGCTTGATAAATAACAATTCCACGGTGTTCCCTGTTCTTCTGGTACCTCATGCAGGTCCAAGACAGCAAGGGTGCTCCCACTTAGAATAATGATGATGAATTAAATTAAATTATAGTTTAAATTAAATTATATTTAGACTACTTCCCTTTACACGGTAATGGGTTCGAAAAGTCTTCGGGTCTTCCTCCGTATGCCCTCTTACTCGTCAGAGGTTCTATGGTGAGAAGAGCCACACCTTGAAGGTCAGGTAGGTTGAACAAAATAAATTGTATCTCCACCCTTCACTTGAGCTGTAATGCATACGTGGTATCTTCGAAGTGATATACTTCAACCGTAACCTTCAGCCCGCTTCTCACGGGATAAAATCACTAATAATTAATATAACCAACAAACAGGCAGACACTATACTGGTTGCGTTCAAAACAAAGAAGAAAAAGCTGCGAGACTGAAAACAATCCTTTTTATATACATTCTCATGGATTGTTCCATAAGTCTCCCACTTATAATCTCATTATGACAGCTTCAGTGACACTGTCAATAAACGTTCAAAAATTATTTAACCTTATCAAATTATTTCTAAACGAAATTTACAATAAATCAATACATCTTATTGAATTACGCCCTCTCTCGCACAATCAGCGAACATCAATCAAATGTACTTATACTGCATAAAGCCTAATTGCACAACGAGTCCACAGAGGGCGCTATTTACAAAATCTGGTTTTGGTTAAAAAAAAAAGTGTTACATGTTTACTTGCAATGTATCACTTTGGCAGGTTCGCAAAACGGAATCTTTAGAGGTTTCTTCTTATTCTTCTATCTTTAGTCTGAGTATCATAGCTCATTGGTTCCAAACGTACTTGATTAATCACGTTGAAAATAAGCGCGCAGATTACACTGTCCATGGTGCAAAATTAAGAATGGGGCGTATCACCATCTCGTACATCCCGTGGGTGTCCTAAGTAGGCCAAACCTCCTTTCAAATACAGACTTGTGTATACATAGATAGATGAAACTGATCAAGACAGGAACAGGTGGCGATCTATCATCATTCGCAAAAAGGCTATTAATAGGATTTAGTATAACGACACAAGGTGGACCCAAATTGTTTTTTTTTCATTTTTTACTATAGTGAATTGTGATTTTATTCAGTTATTAAATCTTAATTACACCCTGAAAACTTCATAAAGCTTACTAAAGTCTTATTTTATTTTGTGTTGCCATGTTATTGTAAAAGACGTATTGTATTTTAAGACTGTAAAACCTTAGCTGTAAACTCTTAATGGTAAAGTCAGAACCGTTCTATTTCGATCTTTTACCACCATCTACTTGGTAAATTTTGATTACTATAAATATGGAGCCAAATATAAAAAATGATCAGATTGCATCACCTTATTGGGCATCTGGTGCTACTGAAAATTGGGGTTTGGTTACTTACAGGTAAATCTTTTTATGTATAAAATTTGGTTTACTTTACTGGCTGGTTTACTTTTAAAACAAATTAAGTACAATTAAAAACTAGATATAGAATGGATTGTTTAGTTTCCATTTAGGTATATATTACTTTTATTTTTTATGGTATGAATTATGCATTTCTATAAGAAAGGAGTAACATTGTGTTCTTTATATCTCAGTGTCAAATAAAAATATTGTTTTTTATTTCCTTTTTACCATAATATTTAACGGACTACCATCAAGCACTATTAGTTTTAAAATAGCATTCCATAACAAAATATTTGACATTTCCAATTTAATCAAAGAAAGTTTTAATGATATTATGATCTCTACTATTTAAGGGAACTGCGTCTTCTGTACGAAGAAGGAGAAACAAATGCTGTGGATAAATTGAGCATCGGTACTATCACTGCTCACGAATTAGCATACAAATGGTTCGGTAACCTTATCACCTGTAGATGGTGGAATAATGTCTGGATTAACGAAGGTTTCGCCAGCTATTTTGAATATTTTGCGATGGATGGTGCAAGTTTTATTTACTGAATAATTATTTTTCTCTAACCTCCTCACTCCTTTCCACTTCTTTCCAACGGATTTGCCTCAAAGACACGATAAATGTTGTAATAAACTTTTCACAAGAATTTATATTTTGTTTTGCAAAAATTAATTAGATTTGAAACGCCTGGCATTCAGTGTTGCATTTTGTGTTTTCTTCTTCTCATTATAAACTTAGGTCAGAATCCATACATTGTTATTGAATCACTTATGTTAGTTTAAGTTAGAACAGTGCAAATTAAGGCACGAAAATGCCAGATCCCCTCTGTTGCTGTTGAATCGTTTGGAGTAAATGAGTGAGAGAGTTGTTTGTTTTCTTCCCAAAATCAACATTTACCAGCGGTCACTTGTAAAACCGAGCATGTATTAAATGCTAATGGTAAAAGCCCCAAAAAAAATTTCTCTTTATAAATTCTTATTTTTATCAGGTTATGTCGGAAAATCCTAAGATTTACTGGTAAGACCTAAAATTAACCAATATTCGTATTTTTTTACATTAACGGATATAATGAAGTTAACAGTTTTTCTAACAGTTAGAGTCCAACTGAACATGGGAGATGAGATCATCGTGGGAGAGCCACGCTTCGGCATGAATGGGCCGGCTCGACCGGAGTGATACCACGGCCTCACAGAAAACCGGTGTGAAATAGTGCTTGCGCTGTGTTTCACCGAGTGAGTGAGGATACCGGAGGCCCATACCCCAACCCCTCCCCCTATCTCCCCCCCCCCTCCCCCAAAGGCCGGTAATGCACTTGTGATGCCTCTGGTGTTGCGGGTGTCCATGGGCGGCGGTAATCGCTTACCATCAGGCGATACGTCTGCTCGTTTGCCGGTCTATTCCATAAAAAAAAAAAACATGTTAGAACCGATCCGGTTTTTTTTAGGTTTATATTTGTCACATGTTACAATGAGAGGTTAATAAGTATTCATTGTAGTGAACTGTCTAAGCGATCTCAATTTCAACTTGAGATTTTTTTATTAAAAGTCCCCACTTCCTATTGATACATAGCCTAGTGGTAAATAGCCACTTATATTCGCCTAAAGATAGCATAAATAACCAAAATTCATCATACTTCTGTCTGTTTAAACTTAGAAAACTATGGTAGGTATTTAAATAAACATTTAGTTTTATCCACGTGCATAATCTATTTCAATCAACTTGACATAATAGACTACGGGCCCGTGTCGAAAATTGATGGTTCATGTGAACCACCAGGAGATCTATAAAGAAGTACAGGGATATTCAGCACTATGACGTCACTTGTAAGCTGTCGAACTGAGTACAGGTGAAGGGGAGGGGGTAGCAACCCTCGATTTTTTTTCCCTAGTCACATGATTTTTGTACGTAGTTGCGGACTAATGGATTAGAAGAGGTAGTAAAATTGTATGGAACCGATGTCGTACAAAATCAAATGACCAATATTTATGGCAAGACTAAGTATATATTACTGATAGTAACCATATTTTACTGAATCCACGTTTTGTTTTTCCGGACATTTGATTTGTTGGGATGGACGTAGTAAAAAAACTTGTAATAAAGTATTATGACTTGTTTTCAATGCAGTTCTCGATCCAAATCCTTATAGAGATTATTTTCAAGCTTTTCGTGTTTAGCTATACATCTATACAAATAAATAAAATTGAAGTGACTGTTTGTAATTGCAAAAAAACAGCTTTTCACTAAAGGCAAATGAAAGTAATACGACACTTACATCAAAAAAATCATTTTTTGTCTGTTTGTATGTTTGTTCCGGCTAATCTCTGGAACAGCTGGACCGATTTTGATGGAACTTTCACTGATAGGTAGCTGATGATATAAGAAGTAATTTAGGCTACTTTTTTTTACTAGCTTCGCCCCACGGCGTTACTCACTGTTATTGTCCTACCGTGAGTAACACCGCGGGGTTCAGCTAGTTTTAATAAAAAAATAATGAGGGAATTTCCTTCTGACTATGGCGCAATATTAAATCTATCTATATACACACATCAAAAGTGTCTAGGGATCAACATATGTGTCTAGGGATCAACATATATTTTTGCAATAACTTTTCTTCTGATTGATATTAATTAAAATTTCCTTTAAGGATTCATCAAATAAAGTGTTTTCGTTTGTCACAGTAACGATAAACCAAGTCACCTTTGCATTAATAAAGAAATTTGCCATTTTCCTAATAAAAGGATTTTTGACATTTGAACCACTAACATTAAAGTTCGAAAAAAAGACTGAAATAACAGTTTTCTTTAAAATTTTATTAGGTAACTTAAACAATTAATAATCCGTGTTTCTACCGCGAACACTAACACAAGAACATCGGTTTGGCATACTCAAAATGAGTTCATCCAAATCACGCTGTGGAATGGCCGCCCATGTTCGTTGCAACAACAAAAAAAGGTCTTCTTGCGACTGGATACCCTCCATATTCGGCAGAGCTCTTCTCTGTAGCATATCCCATGCATGCTGAATCGGGTTCAAGTCTGGCGACTGAGCAGGCCAGGGCCAAAGCCACATCTCAATCTCAAGAAATCCGCATAAAAATGCTTGATCCCTAGACACTTTTGATGTGTGTATATAAAAGCGAAATACCACTCACTTATTAATCACGAAATCTCACAAACTATAATACCTACAGACTTCAAATTTGGCAGGTAGGTTCCTTATAGGGTGTAGACATCCGCTAAGAACGGATTTTACGAAACTCCACCTCTAAGGGGGCAAAACGGGGGTTGGAAGTTTGTATGAAAGTCCTATGTTTTTGGAGTAAGAGACTTGAAATTTAAAATGTATGCTCTATAGATGGTGTGGAGGTATACTAATAATGTATCTAGCTTTTCTGAATATAATTAAAAATTATTTGCAAACAACTAGCTCCACGCGTACGAAGTCGTAGGCGGCCGCTAGTCTATATATATAAAAGCGAAATACCACTCACTTATTAATCACGAAATCTCAGAAACTATAACACCTGCAAACTGGAAATTTAGCAGGTAGGTTCTATAGGGTGTAGACATCCGCTAAGAACGGATTTTACGAGACTCCATCCCTAAGGGGGTAAAACGGGGGTTGAACGTTTGTATGAAAGTCCTATGTTTTTGAAGTAAGAGACTTGAAATTTAAAATGTATGCTCTATAGATGGAGGTGTACTAATAATGTATCTTTAGAATTCAACCCCTTTTTGGGGTTAAACGGGGGATGGTAGTTTGGATGCAAACGAGGTTGCGTAGGTCAGCTAGTATTTTTATATACACACATCAAAAGTGTCTAGGGATCAAGCATTTTTATGCGGATTTCTTGAGATTGAGATGTGGCTTTGGCCCTGGCCTGCTCAGTCGCCAGACTTGAACCCGATTGAGCATGCATGGGATATGCTACAGAGAAGAGCTCTGCCGAATATGGAGGGTATCCAGTCGCAAGAAGACCTTTTTTTGTTGTTGCAACGAACATGGGCGGCCATTCCACAGCGTGTTTGGATGAACTCATTTTGAGTATGCCAAACCGATGTTCTTGTGTTGTTAGTGTTCGCGGTAGAAACACGGATTATTAATTGTTTAAGTTACCTAATAAAATTTTAAAGAAAACTGTTATTTCAGTCTTTTTTTCGAACTTTAATGTTAGTGGTTCAAATGTCAAAATCCCTTTATTAGGAAAATGGCAAATTTCTTTATTAATGCAAAGGTGACTTGGTTTATCGTTACTGTGACAAACGAAAACACTTTATTTGATGAATCCTTAAAGGAAATTTTAATTAATATCAATCAGGAGAAAAGTTACTGCAAAAATATATGTTGATCCCTAGACACATATGTTGATCCCTAGACACTTTTGATGTGTGTAGGCTAGTTGGATTTAACAACGCTTGCGTAGCGTTTAACTTTCAAGGCATTTATAGAGTTTAAAGAGCGACCTCGCACCAGGCGCGATGCTTACTACTTGCTTACTACTAATAGTAAGCAAAAAATCTGGTTTAACAAATACCTAGTTTTCTCTGGGTCACAAACTGCATATTTAATTTTGAAAGGAACTAAATTGCATCAAAAGATTTTGATGTATCTTCTAACTTTTAGTATACTATTAACTACTAGCTTTTACACGCGACTTTGCTCACGCAGACTTTCATGCCCTGATTTACCCCCTTAGGGGTGGAATTTCTAAAATTCCTGTCTTAGTTCTGTTATACTTATGTTATATATTTATATAACCTACATGTAAAATTTCAGGATTCTAGCTTCAGCAGTTTGGGCTGTGCGTTGATCTCTGGGTGTATCAGTCAGTCAGTCACCTTCCTCTTTTATATATATTACTAGCTGACCCACGTAACATCGTTTACGTTTTTGTGAATCTAAACCATTCCCAGATCCCCTTGAACACACATAAAAAATTTCATCAAAATCGGTCCAATCGTTTTTGTGAATCTAAACCATTCCCAGATCCCCTTGAACACACACAAAAAATTTCATCAAAATCGGTCCAGTCGTTTGAGAGAAGTTCAGTGACATACACACTCACAGAAGAATTATATATATAAAGATATAGATTATTTACTCCAAACCTCAGACCAATTTTAGTGACGTTGGAACTTTTCGTCCTCTAAATCAAAAATAGGATGCAGCAGATTGAGTGATTTTCACTAAAAAGACACTTTCGTTGAAAGGGAGAAAGAATCCACAAGGAAAAGAAAATGTGGTCTCTATATTAACAGATTATATATCGATCAATGCCACAGAGGTGATACATTGGTGGTCATTAAACAAGAATGGTGACATATACAAGTTATTAGCCCGTAACAACTCTAAACAACCGTGGCAAACGAGGTCGTAATTTTTACACAATGACTGTTAGTCACTCCCACAGGATATAAAATGCGAGAGATTTGTTAATAAATATTTTCTTAATGTAATAATATAAACCATGATACGTGTATGATTAAATGTTAATATTACATGTTAATAATAATATAATAAGGACATTTTATGGTGTTATATTGGTTCCAATACTTTTGGAACAGCACTAGATACCTACATATTACAAGCCTAGATGCATATCTACTCGTTAGAGTTAAGTAGGGTGATGTTAAATTACAACGAGCCTGTTGATCATATAACCTTGGAATTTTTTCATCAGAATCCATTAATTTGTCGTGTTTCGTTAGTGAGTGCGAGACCGGAGGCCCAGTGATACAGAAGCATCTAAATAGGCCGCCATAGTTTGAGTCACCATGCTGCATTATTGCATTGTCTGCATTTGCAATGAGTATTGTGACCACTACTCTTAGATTCTACTCATGCTTTCCATCACGCAGAGTAGTGACTTTGGCAGGCACATATATATAAAAAAACTGGTTTCAGGACTATTTTTATTTATTTTATTTATATTTTTATTGTGTACATAAAATGACAAAAAAAAAACATAACAGATAATTAACAAAGATGTATGTAACAATTGGCGGTCTTATCGCTCACGGCGATTTCTTCCAGACAACCTCAGTATGGATATTGGGTTTTTATGATTTGAGGCAGTTTATACACCAGTAATACACCATTACATGAATATTCAAACAATAAATAAATTTATAGAAAAAAAAAACAATCAAATTGAGAACCTCTTTCTTTTGGAAGTCGTTAAAAAGTTAAAAAAGAGCAGCATGCCTACTCATATGCATACATAAATACATATCTACACAAATACAGATTTTAATACATAATAGTATAATGTAAAATGAAATTATAGTCCGGTCAATTTAGACATTCGAAGGTGCTTAAAATCCCAACAAGCTGAAAATCAGTAAAATTGTTCAAAACATAATTATAAATAATATTTAAAAGGTCCCCATCATTCCCGTGTATGGAAAAAAAAATTCAAGGTCAAAGATGAAAAAAAATGAGTTTTTCGCGATTTTCAGCAAAATGGTAAGTTTTATCATAAAAGTACCTTAGACAAAAATCGTAGATCATAAAATTATCTATAAAAAAGTATATTTATCTGAAGTAGTGTATGAGCTCGAACAGCTCTTGCGTAATCGTGACCATTGAGCATTTTTCTAATGATTTTAACGCATAGATCTCTGCTAGTACTTCTTTCATGCCGCTTCCTTGTATAATATGACCAATTACTACCAGAAAAGACATCAGTAGATGAAATCCTCCAAGTCTGATGATGATTTTTGATACTTCAGAGCCCTCAGGTGCGGCTGATTCCATTTCTCGAGCTTTAGCATACAGGGACTGGTCGAAAGTCACGATGCATACAGTGTGGCTATACCGTTTTGCATTCTCTAATGCACAAAGTAAAGTCGTATAGATAGTATTATAGTTACTGGCTGGTTGGTCAAAAAATGATAAAAATGAAATTTGAGATTTAGAATAATATATATGATAATATTTGTTAAACGTTCAATAAAACCATTCCAACCGGGTAAATACGCATTTTTCCATTTCCCATAAAACCATACTACCACACAAGGTTAATAACCTTTGAGAATGCCATAAGGCGAAACCGGTCAGGTGTAAAGATAAATTAAAATAGTGGAATAAGTACAAGTGAGTTTGATTCTAGAATGTATTGCAACAAGTTCCATCAAGTGCCAACAATCGAGAGTATAAATCATACTACATCAGCTTTTTTGAGGAAAGATACTGTTTTTAAATTGAGATTTTTAATAAAATACCAGCACAGTATAAAGACCTCAAAAAAAACAAATTCAAATATAAGCTTAAGGAAATATTGATGCAGAAAGCCTATTATAGTGTTGGGGAATTTTTGACAGATACTATAAATTAAGCCTTGTGTATGTGTTCAAATTTTGTGACTTTTAATTTACTTTTAATTTTTAATTATTGTTTTTTATTTAATATTTGTCAGTGATGTATTACGACGACATGACATTTTTATTATTATAAAAATATTTGTACGCCAGCTATGGCAAAACATGTTTTTAAGTACTGAACTATATTTTATACTATGACATCTTGTTAACACATGTTTTATGCAAATAAACTTATCTTATCTTATCTTATCTTATCTTATCTTCAGTTCCATAAACAAAATCTTTAACATTTATTTTACTGTAGCCTACTACACCGTCATTTGTATAAGTCTGTATCGGCACATGAGCTTTTGCCTTGAAATCTTTTGCTGAAAGAGTTTCTTTTATTCGTGGCATAGGTTCTTCTAGTAAAACTGAATATTTTGGAGTAACAATTTGAATATTACCCATTATGTGGAGCGTGTTATTGCCGTCTAGCGTATTTACATTAATATCAGCATTGTCTGCAACGTATTGAATAAGAGTGCCACTTTCTGGTTGTAGGACATGAGGAGGATGCTGGAAAACTGCTGCTGCCTCGTACATTATTGTATCATTATAAGAAGCACATAAACCAAAAGCCGAAAAGATTTGTATAAGACGTTTAGACCCGAACCTTCGATGAAAAAAAAACTTCGAGGCCTAATTGTAATTTAGACTTAAAAGACCTTGGTCGAACAGCAGTCATGATACAATGGTAAATATTTGTGCATATTCATTTTAAATGATCTAAATTTGATCGTTATTTTTTAAAATCACTCGTTCCACAAGATACGTCAACGATTCTGGGATTTCATTATTTAAATCTTCAAACATGCGACTTGGTGGAGGGTAGTTAGAATTATCAAATACTGCGGTTTGAATATCTTCGCGAATAATAGCTGCAGCTACGTCTAGGACTCTCAATCGTTCTCCTGTTTTATTCATTTTTTTTTTCGTACCAGGCTTAATTCAAACTATCGTGATGATTATCCACTAAGCATATGAATGTTGATGCTCCCGATTTCTCAGTGATAATAAGTTTATCACCATGCTTTACTTTTAGTCATAGCTTAATCGTTCTGTAATCTAAAGTCGTAGTCTAAAGTATTGATACATTTTTATAGATAATTTTATGATCTACAAATTTTGTCTAAGGTACTTTTATGATACAACTTACTGTTTTGCTGAAAATCGCGAAAAACTCATTTTTTTGACCTTTGACCTTGAATATTTTTTTTTCCATACACGAGAATGATGGGGATCTTTTAAATATTATTTATAATTATGTTTTGAACAATTTTACTGATTTTCAACTTGTTGGGATTTTATGTACCTTCACTCAAACGAGGTGTCGCAACCAAAGCAAGGGCTTTGGTTGCGACACCTCGTTTGGCTCGTTAACATCCTAGCATGATCCCAATGTTCAGTTGACTATTATATTTAAGTTAACATTGTAATTATTTATGAATCAATAAACTATTATTATTATTATTCTCTTTATTTCATTTATATATACATATTAATTACATTTTTAAATATAAATATAAATATAAAAACAAATACATTTAAAAATATAAAAAATAGTAGACCACCGACCTCGGGTACAGGGACCAAGAAACCGGTGGTTAGGGCTCCAGAGACAGGAACCTCCTCACAATACGAGCCGTGTCAAGGAGGACTGCCTTCTGCATCAGACCCTTGATCCAGCCCTCTAACGTGAGCCTCTTAAGATGTTGGTCGAGGCTCCTGGCTATCAATCCGTGAGCAGATACGACTATCGGAACAATGATTACCGAATCCACATTCCACATATCGACAATCTCGTGAGATAAATCCAAATATTTTATTTGTTTTTCTTTTTCAACTTTCACGAGATTCTCGTCATGAGGAACGGCGATATCGACAATCATTGCGCGGCGCTCTAATCGATCTATCACCACAATATCAGGCTTATTGGCAACAATAGTCCTGTCCGTGATAATAGATCGATCCCAATATAACGTAGCACGACCATTCTCGAGAACTGGGTCGGGCACATACCTGTAGTATGGCACCTCTGAATTCACAAGTCTGTATTTAAGGGCAAGCTGTTGATGTACGATCCTGGCTACTTGGTTGTGCCTGTGCAAATATTCGCCGTTAGCAAGACGAGAACAACCAGAAATAATATGCCTGATAGATTCTCCAGGACGGTGACATGCCCGACAGATGTCGACCGTACCATCTTTCAGGATATACTTCCGATAGTTATTCGTCATGATAACTTCGTCCATAATCGCACAAACAAAGCCTTCGGTTTCTCCGAAGAGATCACCATACCGTAGCCAGGAAGTTGAGGCCTTGAAGTCTATATCAGGCCCATTAAGAGCCCGATAAAACCGACCATGAAGTTCTTTGCCCTTCCATACCTCCCTGCGATCATCAGTACCAAGTACTACAGGTTTGCGCCAATTCTCTTTAGCCAAAGCGAACGGAGTGAGTCCGGTATCCACTGCAACTACATTACGATGCACTCCCACATCAGTGTGAAGAAAATATTCTCTAAGATTGTATATCTCGCGATTGTGTAGGGTCTTGATATTTAATAGTCCACGACCCCCAAACTTTCGCGGGATATACAACCTCATAACCGATGACCGTGGGTGATGCATTCGGAATGCAGTCAGCAATGTACGGACTCTCCGGTCTAGGGCATCTAATTCGGTCTCAGTCCATCTAAGTATACCAAAGGAATACATCAGAACCGGCATGACCCAACCATTGTAGGCTCGCACCTTGTTACCACCTGATAAAAGACTTTTAAGTACTTTTTTCAGGCGGCCAAAGAAGCGTTCCCGCAACGACTGTTTCATATCAGATTCTGGTATTCCTAAGGACTGTGAAAAACCTAGATACTTGTAGGTTTCGGTTGCAGACAGAGATCTGAGTCTTGTAGAATCTGAAAGTTCTATTCCTTCAGATTCCACAATCACACCTTTCTTTACATACATGACTGCACACTTGTCTACACCAAATTCCATCTTGATAGAATTACTAAAGTTTTCAGTGACCTTTAGTAACGCTTTGATTTGAAAATTGCTTTGCTTTTGATTTGATGTAAATAGTTTAAAACAAGTTTTTTATTATTATGATTATTATACTCTCATTTTTTGGTCTAGATTGACCGGACTATTATTCATAATGACAGATAATGATTCTTCACTATAGTACCTAGGTTTTTATTTTTTTAATACACCCAGAATAATGAGTGTTGGATAAGGTACCTCAATCTCTATTACTGTCGTTAAGCCATTAAATAAGTTAGTTACCTCGGTGTCACGGAATCGATCTTGTTAATAATGAAAACCTTTGGGCCACATGAATCATCGTCCTAACGCTTATAATTACAGGAAGATACCAGATCACGAACACCTTGATCGTTTAATATATTTAGTTTACAGAGAGTAGGTACGAAAGCTGTTATCTCGCTGAATAAATTAAATCAGTTTCGACGCCATCAAATAGATATACATATTTATAGTTGTACGGCTCTATCTCACAGACAAGTGGTTTTTGAGAGAAGCATTTTATTAGTTATGCTAGTCGAGGGGAGGAAGTAGGGCAGATGAGTTTGCCCTCTTAAATACGGAAAATATTTTTTTCATGATATAGGAAATGCTAGAGGCATCACCCTTAGAGCCCTACCTCCTGAATCAGAGGGAGAAGGTGTATGGGTTCTGGTAACCTCACCTATTCGGTGAAAAACAGCGAATGAACTGCTTAACAATATTTTGTTTGTATGATGGCCTGGAGTATGTCGGAGTGCCAGGGATTTCCTTCCTAGGGTCCATCTAGGTTTCCCAGTTACTGGTGCTCTAGATTTCTAGAAGGCGTGCGATTTTAAATCTATTCGAATCCGACATAGTCACCCCACCTGTGAGTGATATCCAAGGGGATTTCCGCATAGAAAAAAAGGTGTATTTGTAAAGATTTTAAATTAATTATGAATAGTATGTAGGTGGTACTCAGAGAAAATGCTCCATTTTAATTTTCTCAGAGTACCACCATTTAGGCAAAATCCAAAATATTAGTCTTATCACACTATACAAAAGGTTAACACGCCAACCAAATTTCTCAAGTCCATAGTGTATGAATATAATGAACATTTTTTTTACATCTATGTTTATGTATGTATATATGTGTTGCTTATTTATGTATGTCTAATGTATATTTTAGATCCGAAGTTAAATAACCTATGTGCGCCTACCTCACAAGATTTCTACACCACCCTAAGGTTGACTGGTAGAGAATGCCCTGGGCATTAAGTCCGCCGATGTACAAAAGTGCATAAAGTTATAAAATATACAGCTCTCAAGGTGTAGTTTCCGGGTTTCTCATGGACCTTTGAATTATTATTTATACTACTCTGTTTGACAGGATGAACGCTGTGGCAATATTTCTTGATGAACGGAGATAACTTTGAGTGCGTAATATTATTATTACTGTTGTTGTGGCAATGAGCACCAGCACATCACCGAAGACTTCACTCGCTAAGCTAGTACTGTACCCAAAAGCGAAGCCTTTTAAAATTATGGTCTTAGGACAATCTGGCGTTGGCAAATCAGGTAAGACAATATTTTGTTAACTGTACTAAATATGACGAGTAATTTTATATTCCTGTATTATTTTATTAAACACTAGCGACCCGGCCCGGCCTCGCATGGAAGTCTTTAAAATTCTCGGATTTCCTCTACTACAGTATGCATGTATTACACATATAAAGCTTCCTCTTGAATCACTATCTATTGCTGAAAACTCCGTTGAGTAGTTTAAAAGATCTAAGCGAACAGACAGCAGAAGTATCACCGATTTTATAAAATAGATTCCATTAACTTTTGTCTGTTACTTTTTGTAGTAAGGAAAGCTCTCAAATAGCGTATCAATTCAAAACAAAACCAAATAAAAAACGTAACATCCACCAATTATGTAATTGAAATGAATTTCTTTCCATTTCATAATCGCCAGTGTTTGGTAGGTACAACAAACATAAACCACTCACGTTCATAATAATTTCAAAGGAATATCGATTTCTTTATACATATTAAAATGGTTCAAAGCTCGTTATTTAATATAAAGCGATTAATATAAATTCATTCGTGTTTTCTATTTAATTAATAGTTTTCCGTACATGTTTTGATGAGTGGTTTGTTTTTGTAAGAGAAGTAAAGCTTAAAGTGGAAAATAAAATTCAAATATAAGGAATCAGAGGGTTTTCATAGATGGTGCAGTTAAGGCAAATGGATAGCATATTATATTCCTAAAAATTCCTACCAGTTACATATCGAGTGAATATGTGAGTTATACCTTACTTACCTACCATCGATTAGTTTCCTAAGGATTAAAAGAATCTATGGCAGCATTGCCGACATCGGCACAGTTTCACATATACAAAGAAAAGAAAGAAAGAATCTATTTCTGTCCGTATTTTTCATGCAAGCACAAAATACGGAAAGGAAATATTTTTCAATTAAAAACCAGTGAAAAACCTTATGCATAATAATTATGTTAGTAGAAAAAAGGTAATAATGCTGGTGGCTCAGATTACAAATTGTAATCTGAGGCTGGTGGGAAGTATTTTATGATTTGATGTAAATAGTTTAAAACAAGTTTTTTCATTCTAATTTTGTCAAAGCAGTTTGCAGTTTTGAGTTTGCATACATATTACGTCATTAAGTTTCCCACCTTCTCATTAAACATAATATACCTTCACATAGTAAGTACTGATTTAAGCTTGGTACTTTTGGATTCGGGTATTTTGATACTTCAACCACTCTTAAACTCATTAGGCTAAATGTAAACAGACAAGAAGGGCATCTCGTGCCAATATTTACCATTGACATAGGGATGTCAATTAAGTTAATTGCTTAACTATAACATAATTTAAGAGAATATTGAAGTTTTCTATCAACTGACATTAATTATAATTATCAATTTAAAGTGACACCACCGGTTGTTTGTTTATCAGAAATAATAACCTCACTTTTTATGTTAAATTTTTTAAATGATCTAATAACTAGCTCATCTTCACAGATAGGTCTACAGATTTAAATTCAAAGACAAAATCTTCCTGAATAAAAGCTCAATTCAATCCGAAGTGATAAATGAAATTTGAATCATACAGGCCGAGACAAGAGCATTTAAACAAACAGATAAAAAATATTTAGCTGTAGTTACTATTTTACCGATTCAACTTACTTGAGCCAACTAGAGAATTAAAACTAAAACTAAATGAAGTTAATGACTCTTAGATTTGCTTCACCAGCTTGGAATTGGAAGCGGTGGCCGATTGCCTCGCCTATCTAATATTAATAAATTATTTTACTTACAGCTCTCGTAGTCAGATTCATTACCAGAAGATTCATCGGTGAATATGACCCCAACTTAGAGAAGATTTATACATTCCAAACTGTAATAGACAACGAAATGGTATATTTTGAAATACTCGATTCTGCTGGAGATTCACATGTAAGTAGTACAGTTTGTTGAAATCGTTACCTACATGACATCTTACTATTGAAGTTCTTCGTTCCTAGTGTTTGCGGGCCATCTTGCAAGTGATACACACATGCGCATTAAATAATATTACATATGAAATATTAATAATGAATAACTGATTCTAAATGAACTAACTAACTTTTGATAAATGATTCTTCTTTCGCCTGGCCAACGACAAGGAGGGGTACAGGAAGCTGACGGCCAACCTTCGAAATTGAAGAGGCACTTGAAGAAGAAGAAGATTCTAGATCGCATTTCAAATACTGCAACTGATATTGATACTCCTAATTGTAAAAGACTCTTGGTATCGTGTATTTCTAAACGACTAGCAATTACTCGCAGTTTCACCTGCATATTTAATACATTATGCATGTAAAAAAATCTTCATATTTTTAATATTCAGGGAAAAGAGAAATCCAAAAATCAAATATTGTAAAAACCGGTCCAGATCAGGCGCGGTTCCAGGGGGGGGGGGGTCACAGGGGACGTGACCCCCCCCAAAATCTGCTACTAGAACCTGATTTTCTTGTTCTTATCAGTTTCCATAATTGTTCAATCGAGATAAGAAATCAAAGGATAGGAAGGATAGGAACTCTTTGAGAGAGTTATCTCTGGCCGTATCAGCGAGCACCTGTCGCGAGTGGGCCCTGATCTATCGGAAAGCCAATTTGGATTACAACGCTCGACAATGGACGCTAATATATAGATGTGTTCGCTCCCTATCGGGGTCGGCAGTCCGATCGGGGTGGTGGTGTTGGTAGTTAGCCTTGATATCGTTAATGCTTTCGGCACCCTTCAATGGGGCGCGATTAGGGAGGCCCTTGAATATCACGAGGTGCCGACTTACCTGTGTGCAGTCATAGAGGTCTATCAGCGCGACAGGACAGTGAAGTTTGTCGATCGGAACGGAGTGGAAAATTGAAGGGAGGTGTGTTGTGGGGTTCCCTAGGGCTCTGTATTGGGCCCATTGTTATGGAACCTCGTATACGATGCGGGCCTTCGCACTAGTCTGACTTCGGGCAGGAACCCTCCGGGTGGATGACACCGAAGTCCAAGTGGGTCAGTACATGAAGTACCTCATTATGGACAATCGGTAGAACTTTGAAAAGCATTTCGGGCGACTAGTCCCCAGTACGAGGAGTAGCAGGGGTGCCACATTGTCTGCTGCCCAATCTCGGGGGACCGCGGGAAGAAGTTCGCTGCCTCTCTGTGCTTGGGAGTGCGTAAGGGCGTCGTGCGATCCATGGTCCTCTATGGGGCACCGGCGGGATCTTCCCGCTGTAATGCTCAACTCGGGAGTCTGCAGCCATACGGATCGTACGAGGCCACCGTACGATCTCGTACGAGGCGGCGACGATCCTGGCACGAAATCCACCCTTCGACATTCTAGCCGACATAGCTTACGATGGGGTGTCCTCAAGGGTCAGTGCTAGGACCATACTTGTGGAACATAGGCTTCGACGATTTTCTGGCAATGCCTGTGCCGTCCGGATGTACCCTGAATGCGTATGCGGACGACGGTTTGTTATTGATAGAGTCGGATACTAGAACGGGGCTTGAGAGGCTGGCCAGTGAATGTTTGGACTTAATATCTCGGTGGGGTGGGCGTAATCGGTTGACGTTTGCACCAAACAAAACCTTCCAGCTACTTCTGAAAGGTAACCTCAAATCACCGCCTTGTATTAAATTTGAAAATATTACTATTAAAAATAAAACCTCGGTTTGTTATTTAGGATTGGTTTTAGAAAGAAATTTTTCATTTATTGAACATATTAGAACAGTTAATGAAAAGTCTAAAAAGAGTTTCTTTGCACTGACGAGGATATCAACTGCGACATGGGGTCTGTCATATAATACACTAAAGATCATATATGGAGCTACTTATTTGGGTTCTATTTGCTATGGTGCTCCTGTATGGGCAGATAGGGCGACTGTAGGTGCTGTCCGTCGCAAACTGTTACAAGGCCAACGACCTGCATTGATTTTCTTGTGCAAGGCATATAGGACGGTTAGCACTGAGGCTTTACCGGTGTTGGCAGGTGTTCTTCCGGTCGATATCGAGGTGCAAAGACGTGCAGCCATGTACTATTCCACACTACAAAACATGGAATGCGATTTTTTGGGCATACGAGACCGCGGTAAAATCATAAGATTGTTTCAACAAAAAACCAATGTCTATAACGACCTCTTGGATGAATGGCAGAAACGATGGGACGAATCATCTAAGGGGCGCCACCTTTACCAGTTCTTTCCATCTGTTCGCGAAAGGTTGTCAAGGACATGGCTCGAGGTAGATCACTGTGTCGCTCAATTTCTTACAGGCCACGGTAACTTTAAGAGCAAACTATACTCATTTAAATTAGTCGATTCACCATTGTGTCAATGCTCAACACCTGATTCTAGCTGTG
Source organism: Diaphora mendica (assembly GCA_949125395.1). Classification (NCBI taxonomy): domain Eukaryota; kingdom Metazoa; phylum Arthropoda; class Insecta; order Lepidoptera; family Erebidae; genus Diaphora; species Diaphora mendica. The sequence goes on along the minus strand of OX421310.1, from coordinate 31,408,506 downwards.
AACAGTCGGCTCATCATATCCTCTGGAAATGTAGTCTTTGGTACAATGAACGTAACATGATGCTAAATAGCTTACAAATGACGTCTGGGGTAGTATATTATGGGGATCTTGTGTCAACTGCGGTGAATTTCCGTGCGTTTAAGCGATTCTGCCATACATACTATAGAAATCAAATATAGCTCACTTAGGACCCATAATATTTTTATCCGTGGTGCTTCCCGGTTTGAAAAAGGCGTCTGCCTATTTTGACTCCATTTTGTCTCCCGCTTTGCTAAGGAGGGAAGTGGACTTATTATATTTCCAACTCCTCCAGTTTTCTTCTGATTAATTTCGTTGCGGGTTCCAAGACAGTTAAATTTTTCCTGGGACTTCCCGAGTGTCATAACTCGGTGTTTTCGTGGGTCACCGCTGTTGATCCTGGTGTACAGGAGTTACAGTGGTGGGCGTGTGGGCGGGATTAGTCCCATTCTAGCCGACATGAACACAATGGTCTGCGACGAAATTCGATCTGTCGGTCGGAATGACGAAAAGATAGCGCCGTATCATGAGCCCAGAATGCATCGTCAGAACACACATAAGCAAGCCCTACGAGCTTGGCGGGCACTGTCGGAGCCTATCTGCCGAGCTTCGAAGCTTGCATAGAGAGAACCAACTTATCACCTACCGATTCACTCGATCGGGGAACCGGGATCGGGAAATGGCCGATCCCGCTCGAAAGAGGCGACGAAGGATGCGCGATAAAGGCCGCTTGCTCCCCAATCGTTGGTTAAGGGTCGTTGTGGCCACATGCAGGGGAGATGTGGCTGCTGGAAACGACGCGACACCTCGGTGCGACCGGGGGTGTCGTCTCAGGTGGGTCGGTGTTCCGACTCTCTTACTGTGTAGAGCGGTGAGAGGTACGACAGCGACATGTCCCGGGTTTGAATCTGGTTACCCCGGGATGTACCTTAGTGATGGGGTAAGGCAGGGGGAACTCCAGAAGCCGCTGATGCGTTCCTGCAGCTCCTCTTGACTGCAGATGTAGGCCGCCGCCGGGGTTTAGGGTTAGACCGATTTGTCGGGAGTTCCATACACGCCCTTCGTCCCCCAACGGAGCTAGATCCTCTAAATATTCATCCAGAGATTGTCACAGATGTCTCGAATATTATGATCCCAATAGATTTACCAATAAAAACAAAAGATATCCATTTTTTTTTTTTTGTGAAATAATATTGTGTATTGTGCAATGAAGTCTAATTTACTCGACTTAGTGGATTAGTGACCCCCTCCAAAACTTCAGGCTGGAACCGCCCCTGGTCCAGCTATTGTTGAGTTATAAATAGTGCAACTTTTTTTTGTGCCAGTTTTTTTTTAATTTATAAAGAAAACGAATATGAAACACATTCTAACAAACTATCAAAAGAATAAGAACAAAATGTTAATTGGATATTAGTTTTGAATTTCAGAATAGAGTATGATTCATAGCTTATTTTTATTTTTCTCAGGAAAGTGAATACGCGAATCTCGAAAGCAACATCCGATGGGCAGAGGCGTTTATTTTGATGTATTCGGTAACAGACAAATGCTCCTTCGACGAATGCCACCGTCTCAAATTCCTCATCAACTACAATAAAAGAAGACGCCGACTTGCTTCGACCATGAAGGTTAGACACAATAGGTTGAAAACATTTTTAACCGACTTCAACTGGGTGAACCGATTTTGATGATTCTTTTTCTTTTTTTTTTTTTTTTTTTTTTTTTTTTTTTTTTTATGTTTGGCCCGCCAAAATGACTCTGCTCTGCCTGATGGAAAACATAAGCAGAATCCAAGAGTGGTGGTCACCATACTCATTGCGAATGCAGACAGTGCAGTATGGCGACCCACACTATGGCGGCCTAGTGATGCTACTGCATCTTTTAGTCCAGTCAACAAGTATGAAACTTGTTGACTAGACTAATTGGGCCCCCGGTCTCGCACTCACCAACGAAACACGACAGCACGAACGCTGTCATTTTACGTTGATTTTCTGTGCGAGGGTAGTACCGCCCCGGTCGAGCCGGCCCGTTCGTGCTGAAATCAGCGTGGCTCTACTACCTCTAGTAGGTGGGATTTGTGCCCTGCTTTCAGACCTGGATATTTGTCTCGCGGAATTAAAGTTAAATATATTTCATAGCATTTAATTTGAAGTCGGTTTTGTTTTGTTAAAATTTGTGATTATTATATAAATATTTATATCTTGTGCCAAATATTATGAAAGATATTGATTTAACAGATATTATTTTTCAGTTAAAGTTAAGTTTTTTTGAGAATATGTTTAGCATAACTTTATTTTTTGTCTTTATGGACTTATTCTAACTTTGAAAGTTAAGAAAAGAATACACGCATATGGAACATTCAAGGGATAACAAGAGTTAAGTGATGGCCATTCGATTGATAGTAACCTATCAATCATATGAGTAAGCACAAACACGGGAATAAGCACCTCCTTAGTTGATTTATTTCGTTTTGCCCTTTATGATATAAATAAGTAGTTTCAAAAGCATGTGGGAGAGCCTTTCCCATATAAGATCATAGGTTTTCAAAATTGGTTTTATTTTTCTTGTCAATCTAATGCTTGTACAGATGCTAGAAAATATTTATTTTCTTCTTCTTCCTAGCCTTTATTATTCCCAAGATTTGGGGTCGGCTACTAGTTCAACCGGTTTTACCTGAATATCAGTTTTTACACGGAGCGACTGGCATCGGACCTCCGCAACCCTGAGGGTGAACTTAATTCGAAGGTTGAACTAGTTGTCAGTATATTTGAGGGCACTGACTTCCCAATAACGGTTGCCATAGATGTTCATGACCACCGGGACCGACGGCTTAACGTGCTCTCCGAGGCACGGGCGGGAAACACCGCCATCTTCCATACTCCGGGCTGCTATTAAGAATTTCTTGTAAGAAAAACCCAACAGCAGTCCGACCCGGGAATCGAACCCGAGACCTCTTAATCCGCAGTCGCTTACGCTAACCACTAGACCAAAGAGCCAGTCACAAAATATTAATCATCATCACTACATAGTATAATAAAACAAAGTCGCTTATTCTGTCCCTATATCCCTTTGTGTGCTTAAATCTTTAAAAGTACGCAACGGATTTGATGCGGTTCTTTTAATAGATAGAGTGATTCAAGAGGAAGGTTTTTATGTATAATAAATGCATAATATAGTATGGAAACACTGTTAATTTTCGAGGTTTCTAATGTGATGTAGCAAACAAACACATTTTTTTGCGCTGACATTGCAAATGCTGGTTGCAGCCTACGAGATAGATCAAAATAATGTACTACAGTATTGTACACCTTAAAAGGTACTACAAAAAAGTCCGCGACCGTATATGTCTATCTCTTAGGGATAACCCACAAGAACCATTTTTTATTCCTTTCTTTTTACGAGAAATAATGGCTTATTTACGAAGTGATTTTAAGCGATAGAAAATGAATCGTTATACAATTAAGTAAATGAAATACATTGTGCATTTAATATAGATCAAAATGGCCTTCTTCAGTATCTAATTTAAATGAATATATTCGAAGATATTACAGATTTAAAATGCACGAATCGTGTCGTCGGCGGGGGCATCTGATACCACCCATGCAAAGCCGGGGCGGGTCGCTAGTTTCCAATAAAAATAAAGTTATTCAGATCGTAGAGGTTTCTTCCAATTACTAGAATGTTATTTTTGTATTATTGGAAGTATATTTGAAAGTATTATAATGTTTTCGTCGAAGTTTACGCGACAGACTGGGTACTAATTCACACTAAATCATGCGTTAGACTCGGTATAACAAGCCATACTTCCAAACTAAATTCGAAAGTCTATCTGTCTATCTATCACGCATTCACGTCTAAACCGCTGCACCAATTCCTAAGAAATTTGGCATGAAGATACTTTGATTCTCGACAAAATTATAGTTACACATTTGGTAAGCAGTAAAACAATTATTACTGTATTACTATTACCTACTACGAAAATAGGACTATGTTCAAATTGCAACATAATTTATGTAATCCGATTGAGATTTGAAACATAGTCTCAAATTTTAATTAGATACTGTGTCTTATAATAAGGAAATTTATTCCCTTATCTCCTCGTACTTCTTACAAGGTACTACTAAATTGAGACTTGGGCATCATTCTGTGTCGAAGGCGCTTACGATGGGGTGTCCTCAAGGGTCAGTGCTAGGACCATACTTGTGGAACATAGGCTTCGACGATTTTCTGGCAATGCCTGTGCCGTCCGGATGTACCCTGAATGCGTACGCGGACGACGGTTTGTTATTGATAGAGTCGGATACTAGAACGGGGCTTGAGAGGCTGGCCAGTGAATGTTTGGACTTAATATCTCGGTGGGGTGGGCGTAATCGGTTGACGTTTGCACCAAACAAAACCTTCCAGCTACTTCTGAAAGGTAACCTCAAATCACCGCCTTGTATTAAATTTGAAAATATTACTATTAAAAATAAAACCTCGGTTTGTTATTTAGGATTGGTTTTAGAAAGAAATTTTTCATTTATTGAACATATTAGAACAGTTAATGAAAAGTCTAAAAAGAGTTTCTTTGCACTGACGAGGATATCAACTGCGACATGGGGTCTGTCATATAATACACTAAAGATCATATATGGAGCTACTTATTTGGGTTCTATTTGCTATGGTGCTCCTGTATGGGCAGATAGGGCGACTGTAGGTGCTGTCCGTCGCAAACTGTTACAAGGCCAACGACCTGCATTGATTTTCTTGTGCAAGGCATATAGGACGGTTAGCACTGAGGCTTTACCGGTGTTGGCAGGTGTTCTTCCGGTCGATCTCGAGGTGCAAAGACGTGCAGCCATGTACTATTCCACACTACAAAACATGGAATGCGATTTTTTGGGCATACGAGACCGCGGTAAAATCATAAGATTGTTTCAACAAAAAACCAATGTCTATAACGACCTCTTGGATGAATGGCAGAAACGATGGGACGAATCATCTAAGGGGCGCCACCTTTACCAGTTCTTTCCATCTGTTCGCGAAAGGTTGTCAAGGACATGGCTCGAGGTAGATCACTGTGTCGCTCAATTTCTTACAGGCCACGGTAACTTTAAGAGTAAACTATACTCATTTAAATTAGTCGATTCACCATTGTGTCAATGCTCAACACCTGATTCTAGCTGTGAACAGTCGGCTCATCATATCCTCTGGGAATGTAGTCTTTGGTACAATGAACGTAACATGATGCTAAATAGCTTACAAATGACGTCTGGGGTAGTATATTATGGGGATCTTGTGTCAACTGCGGTGAATTTCCGTGCGTTTAAGCGATTCTGCCATACATACTATAGAAATCAAATATAGCTCACTTAGGACCCATAATATTTTTATCCGTGGTGCTTCCCGGTTTGAAAAAGGCGTCTGCCTATTTTGACTCCATTTTGTCTCCCGCTTTGCTAAGGAGGGAAGTGGACTTATTATATTTCCAACTCCTCCAGTTTTCTTCTGATTAATTTCGTTGCGGGTTCCAAGACAGTTAAATTTTTCCTGGGACTTCCCGAGTGTCATAACTCGGTGTTTTCGTGGGTCACCGCTGTTGATCTTGGTGTACAGGAGTTACAGTGGTGGGCGTGTGGGCGGGATTAGTCCCATAAAAAAAATAAGGAAATCTTGTAGAGTAAGGAATGTGACTAAGTGATCTTGTTTCAAAAGATTATTCTTACAAAAGTCTAAAAGAAAATATTTATCTTCACTGTTTTAATATTATATTATTATATATATTATTTTGTCTCCTTCTTAACAAAAAATGTCGTCATAAACTTTTAGTTTGTTTAATAGACCTATCATGAAACATAGTTTAATTACAATAAATAATATAATTTTATTTTTCTACATTCGTATCTAGGCTAAAACGGATCGATATAATACGAGTAAATTGCTGTAGAACAACCGGTTGCCAGACAACGCAGAGGTCATGACTTGTGTATATACAACCTCATTGAACTGTTGTGGTATTAGACTCCTGTTACGAGGCAAAATTTATAAAAAGATAAAAGGTTAACAAGAATAATAAAATGTGATATAGGATTCAGTAACATAAGATATTTTGTGTCATCATTATTTAAGGGCTTTTTTTAATGAACCGTAAACCGTTTTATTCTTAACTAGCTGACCCGGCGAACTTAGTACCGCCATATTTACATATCTGTATCAGCTTCCCTAAAAAAAAGTATATAAAAAGTATCCTATGTCCTACCTCGTAGTATGAACTCAAATCATGCCAAGTTTCATTTGAATCCGTTCAGTAGTTTCGGCGTGATGCGCGGCCAAGATACAGACAGACAGACGGACGGAGAAACAGACAAAAATGAAAAAAATTACAGTTTTGGCTTCAGTATCGATTATAGAAAGCCCTCCAAATAAAATTTTCTAAATATCTTTAATGTACAGAATTGGACCTGTTACATTTTTATAATAAGTACTAGCTGACCCGGCGACCTACGTACCGCCATATTTACATATCTGTCTCAGCACACCACAGGCAGTGTACAGTCGCGGACAAAAAAAAGACTTTTCCCGTTATATTCTTTTCTTCTTTCTAGCAAAAAAAAGAATGAATGAAATCGGACTATGTGTTAATTGAATTCCAACTAAGTACATATTTTGACTTTCATCCCCTCTCTCCAGGTAACCGTGCTGAATTTCGGAATAAAAAGTATCATGTCCTACCTCATAGTATGAACTCAAATCGTGCCAAGTTTCATTTGAATCCATTCACTAGTTTCGGCGTGATGCGCGGCCAAGATACAGACAGACAGACGGACAGACAGACGGACAAAAATGAAAAAAATTACAGTTTTGGCTTCAGTATCGATTATAGAGAGCCCTCCAATAAAACAAGTTTTAACAAAAAAAACCGACTTCAATCTGGACCAAATTTAAATGGGACCATTCGGGAAGCACCAGCTTACAAATAAAAAAGAATCATCAAAATCGGTTCACCCAGTCCAAAGTTATGAGGTAACAAACATAAAAAAATATATAAAAAAATACAGTCGAATTGAGAACCTCCTCCTTTTTGAAGTCGGTTGAAAATTCTAAATATCTTTAATGTACAGAATTGGACCTGTTACATTTTTATTATAAGTATAGATAGATAAAGCAAAAGCTAGGGTTGCATTATCGCATAATTCCTTCAATTTCAATGATAGGAGAGTTTTCTATATGTACATCCTATACTTAGATGAATGAAATTGCAGTTGTGACTGTGCCGTTTTATCCTTAATGGTATCTTCAATGACATAACTACTTGATGAAAATCTACTCTTTTGGGCGCATGAAAATTCCCCTACACGTTACACCACCTGTGTTTTCAGTATCGAAATCAAATCTTTTAAATCTGTACAGTGTGCAATACTGGTTTAATAATCACAAATTTTAACAAAAAAATAACCGACTGCAATCTGGACCAAATTTAAATGGGACCACACGGGAAGCACCAGCTTTGAAATAAAAAAAAGAATCATCGAAACCGGTTAGCGTGATATTGAGTTATTCGTCAATTTGTCGCGCACATACTTAATGCAAATTGAAGACTTATATGGTTTTCTCATGGATGACATATCACAACTGGACCAAATTGAACCATGAATTGACATGACAAGCACTAGCTTTCAAAAATAAAAGAATCACCAAAATCGGTTCACCCAGTCGAATGTTATGAGGTAACAAACATAAAAAAAACAGTCGAATTGAGAACCTCCGCCTTTTTAACCGACTTCCAAAAAGGAGGAGGTTCTATGTTCCACTGTATGTATTTTTTTTTTTTTTTTTATGTATGTTACCCGATTACTCCGTCAGTTGTGGACCGATTTAAAAAAAAAAATGTTGTATTCGAAAGGGTATGCTTCCGAGGTGGTCCCATTGCCAGCATATCAGGATCTGATGATGGGATCCCAGGGAAATCGAGGGAAACTCTCATTTTTTATAGGCACATACTATGTTTTTCGTATATTTTCTGAAGTTACACCCGTATTTGCGTCTGGTAGTCATCATTTTATGGTGATGACCTGATGACGTAAGGTACAACTCCTTAACGGTTAGGAGTTGGAGGATAAATCTTTAAATATCAGATGTATATATGTTACCTTTAGTCGTATTCTTTCAAATTATTTAGGTAAGCTGATGATGGAAGGTGGAAGGTACAACTCATCAGCGGTTAGGAGTTGGAGGATAATTCTTTAAATTTCATACGTTTCTAAAGACCTTCAGTCGTATACTTTCAAGTTATTTAGGTGAGCTGATGATAGAAGGTTAAACTCTTCAACAGTTAGGGATTAGAGGATGATTTTAATATTACACGTACGTATAGACCTTAATTTGTATTCTTGATGATGAAATTTTATGAAATAGTTCAACTTACTATTTACCTACGATTGATTGCACTAAAAACTGAAAAATAAAAACTTTTTATAAAAAAAAACCGACTTCCAAAAAAACATCTAACGAAAACTCTCTGCCAAAAAGACACTTAAAAGCGTAAAATAAACTGGTTCTTCATAAATTGCCTATACCTAATTCTTTATTCATTTATATAGTAGTATTATAATGTGTGCTAGGTACCTAAAATCTGTTTGAAGTCGGTGCCAAGTGACTATCGCTTAGACTTTTGTAATTGTTCGTTTGTATTCTTTTTGGCTTAGCACCGATAATAAAGAATTAGGTATAGGCAATTTATGAAGAACCAGTTTATTTTACGCTTTTAAGTGTTTTTTTGGCAGAGAGTTTTCGTTGGATGTTTTTTGGAAGTCGGTTTTTTTTTTATAATTTGAAGTCAGAGAGCATCATGAGTTTTATGGAATAAAAGGGCCTCCGCCTTGCTCATAGCCTAAATAAGAGGCACAGCGTGGCACAACATAGACTTTTCAATTTAGATTCTTTAAAATATTATAGCTTTAAAATAATTTAACAAGATAAATAGATAAATATGTGCAGTACTGCGAAAAGAACACACTACAGTTTTCTAGATCCTTATACATTTCTAGCTGACCTGGCGAACTTCGTACCGCCATATTTACATATCTGTCTCAGCTTCCCACAGGCAGTGTACAGTCGCGGACAAAAAAAAACACTTTTCCCGTTATCTATTTTTTTCTTTCTAGCAAAAAAAGAATGAATGAAATCGGACTATGTGTTATTGAATTACAACTAAGTTCATATTCATATTCAGAGGTAGTAGAGCCACGCTGATTTCAGCACGAATGGGCCGGCTCGACCGGGGCGGTACTACCCTCGCACAGAAAATCAACGTAAAATGACCACGTTCGTGCTGTCGTGTTTCGTTGGTGAGTGCGAGACCGGAGGCCCAAATACTCTAGTCAACAAGTTCCATACTTGTTGACTAGACTAAAAGATGCAGCAGCATCACTAGGCCGCCATGGTGTGGGTCGCCATACTGCATTGTCTGCATTCGCAGTGAGTATGGCGACCAATACTCTTGGATTCTGCTTATGCTTTCCATCGGGCAGAGTAGAGTCATTTTGGCGGGCCATACATAAAAATATATATATATATATATATATATTTTAACTGTCATCCCCTCTCTCCAGGAAACCGTGCTGAATTCCGGGATAAAAAGTATCCTATGTTCTACCTCGTAGTATGAACTCAAATCGTGCCAAGTTTCATTTGAATCCGTTCAGTAGTTTCGGCGTGATGCGCGGCCAAGATACAGACAGACAGACAAAAATGAAAAAAATTACAGTTTTGGCTTCAGTATCGATTATAGAGAGCTCTCCAAATTTTTTTTCAAAATGTCTTTAATATACAGAATTGGACCTGTTACATTTTTATTATTATAAGTATAGATAGATTTAAAGATAAGAAATGCAAAATAATTTATTTTCCTCATCTCACCTCAAAAAGTTTCGGTATATAAAACTTCAATTTATTGTATACCTAATGCATTTCATGTAACATAAGTAGGAATTTTATCTTGAATTACAACATGCATCAAGATAAAGATATTATAACTGCGCCTGTGCTAATAACATAGAAATTATTAGAAATGCCTATTGAGAACTTGCCCAAACTAAATGAAAGTGAAAAATTATTGCAACAATTTTTTTATTGACGTTTTATTGATTTACACTTATAGAGTATTACACTTGAATAAATGTCAGAGTTCTAATTATAGATCTGTGTCTTTTCTTTAAGTGTTAAAACGGACCTACGAATTCTGATTTAGATACTAGTGTTGTGAGTTTAGAAGCCATTTTATCACAGAAATATCGTGGTAATTCATTATGGCTAATAAGCTCTCCTGCAACACCGATAAGTATCAATCCATTTATAGCCAGAAGTACTATAAATCATTTCAAAAACCCCTCTTCGGTTTCTTAACTCGGTTGTCTGAAATTATAGAGCCGCGAATCCTGGCTCCTTTAACATTCCGTTAGTGATAAATGTTCTAAAACTTTTATAAATATTTTACAATAAAACCCGTGAAACAAGTTGAAGTATAAAACTTGGAAGGACATTAAAATATCCTCGTGATTATTAATCCTCTTGAAATTTAATTTTTTTTATAGAAGTACATATTTTATATTTAGACAGACAAAAGAGGCATTTTTATAAATACCCATATCCCTCACGTGTTATTTCTGTACACGCATTAGTAATACTAAACAGTCGGAATGGAGTAACCACAAGATAACGAGCTACATCAAGCAATATCCGTCGAAGGAAATGTGACGTAAATAATTTGTGATTGAATAAAGATGCCAGATGTTGAACTCAGGGGAAATATACTCGAATATCTACGAAAAATGGTTTACCTGCATGTGATATCGGTCATTCTCACCTACTTAATGTTTTCCCAGGCTAATTTGTGACACGTTTATAAATTTTGAAATTGTAGGCTCTATTAATATTTTCTATGTAAGACTACATTAAATATAAACTATGCATTAATTTTCTTTTTTTATCTATATAATATACACTATACTTATAGCCTACAAGTTTAAAATAATAAACCGTGATGTATATTCGAATAAAATGTAATTTAATGTGAGAATGACCAATATATGACCAAATGTGTCGGAGTTTGGGTGTTTTCTTAAGTATAATATTATGTATATTTACAAAAAAAGTATTTAAGTATTCTATCAGTCAATTTTCATAGTTCAATCTCAGCTTAGTTTGAAGCTAGATGGCGTGGTGTGTGAAATGTACGAAATATTTATTTATTGATATTGTTAACAGGACAGTGTAATAGAAACACCAGTGGTGATGGTTGGCAACAAAGTCGACCAAGCCGGTGATCGCATGGTTACTACTGAGGAGGGACAGCGTCGAAGCAAGGAAATTGGCTGCGTTTGTTTCCACGAGATTTCCGTCAGAGAAAGTATTGATCAGGCAAGTGTTTATAAGCATTCGTTTATGAGTTTGACTACACACTTAATTATATAAGTTTACGAAATTTATTTCACCTTTTTATGTCGCAAAAATAATAATCATGATAACCTCACACTTAGCTGTCTGATTCCAAACGTGGCAAAGCCTGTACTATGGTAACCAAACTGCGGATATATATATAAAAGTTAAATATTTGTAAATACATAGATATTACAGATACATTACACCCAGACACGAAATCGTGGTATTGAACCGCAATCAAACCCACAACCCCATTTAGCAGTTACCATCCACTAAGACCAATAGGCCAAGAGCCCTTGTCACCCGGGCCATTATTACGAATCTATTGATAACTCATTCATTAAAATTGGTTCAGTAGTTTAGGCGCTACGGTGGAACATACAAACCGCCAAAATTATAACTCTCCATTTTGGCTTCCCCGTAGTTTATAAAAATGTATGATAAAATAGAATGAATGCTTTAGAAAGGCTTATATTTGAGACGCTGTGGAGAAGAATAAAGAAAAACATATTTGAACTTTTACAAAGAAAATAATGCTGCACCGAACAAAGACGTTTCGCTTTAATCAATCATTTACTTTTCATATTTTAGTCGTGCAAAGCCTTCTAACTCTCAGAACAATTTACTAATTTATTTGCTTTAAGTGAAGTGAAGTCCTATACAAAAGAGAAAACTTTATGAATGCTTACATAAAGTTCAGATCCATATTCTTGTGATATTCCTTGTAGTTACAATTTATTTTTCGTAGAATATTGAGCTAAATGAAAAATAAATTAATAACATATTTATCATTTATTCAAGTTAATGAAATTAAAGCATATTTAATAACGATTTCATTTAACGTACAAGCTAAAATTCAAAATTTATAAAACCCCCTACTCAAGCACTTAATTGAGTAATCATACGCCAATGATAATAGGTCTTTACCTATGAAATTGCCGTTTTGTATGCAATAAGTGAAAGTACTTATTTTTTCAAACTTTTTTATTTCTGTTATTCGAAGTAATCACCCATGCAATCGACGCATCTTTGAGAACGCATTGGCAGTTTATTGATTTCTTGTGAAAATCAGCTGGACGGGAGGCAACAAACTCTTCAAAGGCATTTTGTACTGCCTCTCGGGAATTGAATTTTTTACCCACTAAAAAGTTGTCTAAATTTTGGAAAAAGTAATAGTCGGTAGGTGCAAGATCTGGTGAGTATGGCGGATGAGGGAGAGCTTCCAACCCCGGCTCTTACAGCTTGGAGACTGTCTGAACTGACAACATCATTTGGTACAGTTCGCAACAGACTGACTGTTGCGAACTGCCAATGCGTTGGCAAATATGCATCGATTGCATGGGTGATTACTTCGAATAACAGAAATAAAAAAGGTTGAAAAAATAAGTACTTTCACTTATTGCATACAAAACGGCAATTTATAGGTAAAGACTTAACATTTTTGCAGACATTCTGTTATTCTTCCCCACTTTCACACCCATAACTTTTAAACGACTCACGTAACTCACCTTTCATACAAAAAAAACTTAATTGAAATCGCTTCATCCATTCGCGAGCTACGGTGCCACAGACAGACAGACAGACACGTCAAACTTATAACACTCCTCTTTTTGCGTCGGGGGTTAAAAAATTTCAAGAATATGCTAAATTTAGATTCTTAGTTTGAATTGGAATATTTTGCCCAATTTTTTTTAAAGTAATTGATTAATTATGTTCAAGATAAATATATTTAAGTCGGGCAAAGCTTTTCCTTAAAAAATAACATATTACATTTATAAATGAACCATATAACACCTTTTTTTATAAATCTACATCATACATAGGAACCTACATGTTTAGAAAGGGAAAAAGAGCTATAGGTAGTCTTAAAAAGAATCTTAAGCGATAATTTAATAAAGTTGTGTTGTGCCGTGGGAGAGTCAATCTTCAGCATAAATGGACAAGCTCATCAGAAATGATGAGAGACAAAAACTGGCCTGAGGCAAAAACCAGTATTAAGATATTCTTTCACTCAATTCAATCCCTTTTGAGCGACTACTGAGGTTACCCCTTGCTTCCGGAGAGGAACTAAAAGAATGGCAGTCTGTACGTTCATTCCTTTTAAAAAATAAATCACTAATATAATAATAAAATTATACACTAATAACATGTGATGGTAAACACCGACCAAATCGATGAAGTCATTCTTGATAAAGAAGCTGACATGTACTACATGTTTTCGTAATATATCTCTCTTTTTTTACCCGTTTATTAACTATCTTATTTCGCTGTCCTGTTTTTCTCATGTATGTAAAATAGGTAAAGTATGCAAGAGAGGTCTAATCAACGCCAGGGCAGGCCGCTTAATGTACTTTTATTTACTTTTGTGGTCGCATGGGTTTAGATGTTTACGGTTAATTCGGTGACGACGGTCTATACTGCTTGCGATAAATAACTCAATTTATGTAGAGTTGCTTTTGTAAACATATAATAAGTTATTAGGTTTCTGGTGAGTTATAAGAGCATAGAAACATGTAAAAATGTGTTAAATATAAAATAGCTGGGCAAACGCTATTCACCTGAAGCTATTCCAAAATCTTTTTGAAGTGAAAACTACTTTAGGCGCGTTGAGCACTTTTTGGGTAAACAAAAATCATGGAACTCGCGTCATCGTCACCGATCGCTTTCCTAGCTAGCTATATTTTTTTACTTTTTTTCAAAGAGCAAAGAGGTTCTGGAGAGGATTAATGGAAAGAATAGTAGTTTCCATATTTGTTCTATTATTATAATATCAAAGGTGAGTGAGACAGATGATGAAAGACTGAATAACGTTTTTTTTTGTAAAGTAAGCAAGCAAGTATACGTATATTACACGTTTACTTGTACTACACCTGGTTTATAAGAAAAACGATGAATCTGAAGTTAATTGACGACCCATCGGACACTATCGATCGCAAGTGGCACTGAATGCGTTACTCTGAGTATTTAATTGAATCGGTGTAATTGAAACAGTGTCGAGATCTAATTGATTTCAAAGGTGCACACACTCGGATTGATGATACTACCAATGCGAATACCTCCCAAGATTATAATATCGACGTTTTGTTCATTAAACATAAACGACTTTACACTTTAAAATCATACAATGTATAATAGATTGAATAACGTGGCGATAAGAAATTAATGGTTAGCCCGAATAGTCCGGTAGCTATATACCAAGCCTGACCAGCATGGTATAGCCAAAACCTCACTTCTAAGGATCTATGTTCAAGTGTGGAGTATTAACAACTGTTGGGAGTCATAGCTGGTAACTTTAAATCTAAATTCTATCACTAGCTTTTGAACTACAAGTAATTTAAAAAACCGTGTGGTGTCGTGGGACACCAGATAGGAACGAAGTTCCTTATTATATAAATATTAATTTCAAGTTCTATTCAAGGTATAAATAAAAGAATTACATAAAAGTCTTACGCTTTTTTTTAACGTTACGGACGTTTTTTGACGTCAAGGGTACCTCTTCGCAACGCCCCATAAGGAACTTCCTTTCGAAAGTCTTTCCTCAAAAATCAAAGTATCTCCATTGTAAATTTCATCCAAATAGGTTCAGCGGTTTAGCCGTGAAAACGTAACTTTCAAATTTATAATAATACTAGCTTTTGCACGCAGCTTCGCTCACGCAGACTTTTATCCCCTGATTTACCCCCTTAGGGGTGGAGTTTAGTAAAATCTGTTCTTAGCGGATGTCTACACCCTATAAGGAACCTACCTGCCAAATTTCAAGTTTGTAGGTGTTATAGGCCCGTATTTTAAAAGGCGTCTCAAGTATCCGTTGAACTCTATCAGCTGAAACGAGTTTCAATATCTAATCTCAACTCACAGTATGTACTCAGTTACGTTTCTGCATTATCGAAATTATTGTTCCGTATCACGCATCAAATTATAATAAACAAAATATATTGAACAAACATAATTAATAATAATAATAATAATATATGTTTATTGACACAGACAGATTTACATTATTCGAATACACAGTTAATGTTAATTCTAGTTTGCACTTGAGATATGGAACGCTGCCTCTTAAACTAGGTGAATTACCTGTATCTTAAGAGACAGTGTTCAGCCTTACATTTTTCATTTCATTACACCTAAGAAGTTAGAGTTGAGTATAGTCTATGTTTACAATTGTAGCAAATTAATTTATCTCAATTAAAAATTACTATACTTGTAGGTTGTTTTTAGCTTGCAGTGGAATGTGTATATATAATGTGTGTGTGTGTGTGTGTGTGTGTGTGTGTGTGTGTGTGTGTGTGTGTATGTGCGTGTGTGTGTGTAGTGTAATTTATTTATTTAGTCCTGAAACTTAATGTGACGGTAATTCATTATTTGAGATATATCAGCAACGATTCTGTGCTGGTATAGTCCTGCGCTAGTAGCCATTCTGTAACTTTATGTTTTAATGTGTACCTATTCAAACCCAATATTTTTAGTTCTTTGTGTATTTGCTTGTATATGTGAGAGCCCAATATATAGTAGTGGTGTTTTGCGAAAGCGGTTCTGTGTCGAACACTTTGTGGTAAATTCCTGCGCTTCTTAGGATCGGGGCGGATGAGACCGCGATGTTGCCTAATAGTTGATTGAAGCACAAACAGCTGGCGTACAGTTAATACTTTGCAGTCTGTATACAACTGAGCCGTAGGATATCTCCACGGTTTACTTGACATTGTCTTGAGAATGGCTCTTTGTGCTCTCTCCAATCCCAAGAGCAATGTCTTATGAGCGCCACCCCAAACTGTGATGCAATGGCCTATGACGAACTGACATAACGCTAGATATACCATTTTTAAGGTTTCCCAGTTTGCCGATTTACGAAGGGACGCGAAAGTACCGATCAGACGCAGGGTTCTCTTTATGAGTGCATTGATCTGATTATCCCATTTTAGGCAATCGTCTATTTGAACCCCTAGATACCTCACCCCTAGGTTCTCGTTAGCAGTGGACATGAACATGGATCTAGAGAACCTGGGCATGAGTGTGCTGTTAAAGTAAACGTATCAGGTGGTTTTTTAATACTACGTAGTGCGAAAGGTAAATAAACAGATTTCGTTAAATTTAGTGTCAAAAGGTTGTGATTTAACCAGGTCATCACATGACTCAGGGCTGATTCTGCACTAGTTTTAACATCCTCCCAATCCCGTCCACAAACAACAATTGCAGTATCGTCAGCGTAGGCGTAAATTTCGGAGTTCGTGAGAGTTATCTTGCAAAGGTCGTTTATGTAAATCTGGAACAGGGTTGGACCTAACACGCTACCCTGTGGCACACCGAACAACATATGTTCCTCATCGCTGAGGTATTTTCCTACCTTAACCTTTTGAGTTCGGTCTGTGAGATAATAAATTAATAATTGATATATTATTGGTTATTAGTTTATATATAATACAGTATTGGCTAGTGTATCAATGTAAACATAATAATAACAAGCAAATCGCCCTAAATTAAATTTTAAAATATTAAAATAAAAATGGCTAGATATTACCTATAACGGAACGTTCAAATTGTTATTAATACTTGTCAAGTTGAAGTGTCAAACTATGTTTTGGTTTTTAGATCTACATGAATATATTTTTGTCATAAACCAAAAGGTTGTGGGTGATATTAATTGAAACAAATGGTTAAATATGTGTTTTAAGTGTATTGAATAGCAATTAATGATAATTTAAGTGAATTGAAATGTGTATGATAAGTAATTCTTTCGTAAATTAAGTAAGGTAAAGTAAATTTTTCGTTGTTATTCAGAAACATCATTATAAAATATGTTAGTTTCCCTTAAAACGTCTTAGAAATTACAACTTGAGACTAGATTGATCTTGTCTCAGGTAAACAGAGATCACATCTGTCAAAATCTATTCCTGAGAGGAGATTTTGACATAAACATCGTTCTAAAATAAGCTATAGACAGAGATTCATTGATCTTTACTCACTTGATTAATTAATTGCTATTCAATACACTTAAAACACATATTTAACCATTTGTTTCAATTAATATCACACACAACCTTTTGGTTTATGACAAAAATATATTGATATTGTAGATTTAAAAACCAAAACATAGTTTGACACTTCAACATGACAAGTATTGACAACAATTTGATCGTTCCGTTATAGGTAATATCTAGCCATTTTTATTTTAAAATATAATTTAGGGCGAGTTGCTTGTTATTATTTTGTTTACATTGATACACTAGCCAATAGTGTATTATATATAAACTAATAACCAATAATATATAAATTATGTTTGTTCAATATATTTTGTTTATTATAATTTGATGCGTGATACGGAACAATAATTTCGATAATGCAGAAACGTAACAGAGAGCATACTGTGAGTTGAGATTAGATATTGAAACTAGTTTCAGCTGAGTAGAATTCAATTCTCATTCTATAATAAGAGAGACGCTTGAGATTTGATGAGAACTTGAAACTCGTTTCAGGTGATCAGAGTTCAACGGATACTTGAGACGCCTTTTAAAATACGGGCCATAGTTTCTGAGATTTCGTGATTAAAAAGTGAGTGATATTTCGCTTTTATATTATATAGATTATGGTGCTATGGAGGGAACACCGTGGCCCTAATAACTCTGTGTACGTACACAATAAATTCATTAACATATACCTATCGTGTCTGTATAAACTCTATATAGTAATAATATTAGAAGTCTACTCTCGCAGATAAAAAAAAATGAATTCAACAGAAGAGAAATAAAAAATGTTTTTATTCGGTTGGATGAATGACAAGTGGAAGTCTCACACGCTCGACAAAATAGTTTACTGGAAATGTTTTCCCATTTTCTTATTATGCTGAAATTATGTAGAAAAATACATATGTATGTTATGAATAAATCAAGCCGGGCTTACGCTCTTCTCTAAATATGAATATCACGTAGTGTTTTCGTTTCGTTAAACCAACAACGTAGGTATTTTACAAACTTTTTTGCATTAATTTAGCTGTAAATCGGAGTTGCACATTGTTAATTTTACCATCTGTAACACAATGTGGTCTGGTAATATTAAGTATAAATAAGATTGAATATATCATAGGCTTTTTTTGTCCTTCAGGATACTTTACAGCGTAGTTGGCGTCAAGAATTAGGGCATAATACGGTAGTGTAATATATGTTCAAACCTCATGAAACTTGCCTGGATCGGTTCTTGCAATTTGAAACGATGTGAAAAAGAGTCATATATTTATTTTTTAATCAGAATCGGAAAATAACATGAAAAAATAATTAAAACCGATAAAGCGAAAGACATAGCGCGTAATCCCCGTTCTTTAGATCACATTTGTTTTTGGCAACCATTGGCAACTAACGAACTGACTAACTAACAGCTCTATGTAAACACCCAATAGGTACTGAATTACTGTGAGTATAAAATATATTATTGGTGGATTAATACATTCGAGCATTGTGGTAATCGATCATCGCTCGTCAATATGCTAGTGGACCAATTACGTACTTAAAGTGTATGCCCTGCATCTGTACTGAAATGGTATTCTTTTGATAGATATTTTATAAAGAATCAAACAAAACGTACCTTAAAAATTAAGTATCGTGAAAATAATGAGTAAAATTAAAGTTAGCTTACTTAGTAGCGACGAAAGAATCTTGAAACTTATTGAAAGTAAAGAAATATTTTAAATGAAACACAATTTTTCTAGAAAATTCACAAGGGAAAATAACAAAGGTTCAATTACCTATGGAAATTTATTTTATACAAATATTTGTAAAAGTATTTTATTGTACGCAATTTAATTAGAGGGAAATAAACCATTTAGTTTTGAAAGTTATGGATGAATAAGTTTCAAGAACCATTCTAATCACGCACGACGCGTGTTCTATCACTGTATCGGTTCTCACAGCGAACCATTCGAAGGACTCAAAGTATTCGGTAACGACGACGGCAACTTTCTGTAGGTATTCTTTGAGACCACTTACGAAATACAGTAATAAATTTCGAGGAGATTCCGGACAAAGTTAACGACTGAAAAAAGGAGTTTTAAAAACTCATTTTTTCAGTTGGTGTTGGATAGATCAATAACATGCAGATTTAAATTAAATCGTCTTCACATCTAAAATACGCGTGAATACGGACATATCTTTTTAAACTCTATTATACTGCGAGCTAGAAATAACAGAATTGAGATAATGAAAAATAATTGTGCCTTTTATTTTATCTAATATAGTTATAGAATATAGTTATCGATAAAAGTTATAAAATCAAAAATACTGATGTTCGAAAATAGTGCAGCAGCCTGATAGCGTTTAAAACTATTTTTTTTTATTATTTTAACTTAAAAGAGCTTTAAAAGTATATGACTGTTTTGCTTACTTAATTTTTATTATTAAATTTGCACTTTTTTTAATATACCTTAGAAGTACTTACAAATATATTAGAACGTGAAAAAGGACGAGAGGGCAAGCAATAAGAGAGTACAAAAAGGACGGAGATGGAATATAATATATAATAATTATATCAATGATTATACCATTGATTTATTACGAATTATAATAGTTTACACAAATGAAAGCAAAACAAATTAATTGGGTCTAGATAGATATTGTTCAATCAGAGACGATATAATTAAGAAAATGTTGTTTAATTAGTAATATCATCTAAGATATTGAATTTATAACCATTATTTTGTACTCTCTAAGGGTGGCAAATTAAAGAATTGTAATAAGCCGTACTTTACCTTATTACAAATCAACGTTAAGTGACTGACTCGGTCGTGCAGGGGTAGCGTATGCGACTGCTCTACTTGAGGTCTCGAGTTCGACTCTAGAGTCGGACCAAATGTTTCTATGATCTGCAAATATTTGTTACGGGTGTTTTCTATGTAGTATATGTATGCATACAAAAAAGTATAATATTATGTATTTTTATCTAGTTGTCTAATAAGTACCCATAGTATACTTAAACTCTGCTTAGTTTGGGATTAGGTGGCGTTGTGTCAGATATCAAAAATTTATTATCTACTTTATTACATACAATTGATATAATTATCATGTCACGTTGCTCAAGATGAACTCCGACATTATCTAACCGCTTTGCACTTTTTTTAACCGACTTCAAAAAAGGAGGAGGTTCTCAATTCGACTGGTTTTTTTTAATGTTTGTTACCTCATAACTTTCGACTAGGTGAACCGATTTTTATGATTATTTTTTTATTTGAAAGCTGGTGCTTCCCATGTGGTCCCATTTTAATTTGGTCCAGTTCTGACATGTCATCCATTAGAAAACCATATAAGTCTTCAATTTGCATAAAGTATGTGCGCGACAAATTGACGAATAACTCAATATCACGCTAACCGATGTCGATGATTATTTTTTTATTTGAAAGCTGATGCTTCCCGTGTGGTGCCATTTAAATTTGGTCCAGATTGAAGTCGTTTTTTTTTGTTAAAATTTGTGATTATTGAAATGTGTATTTTGCTAAAACTTTATAATAAGCTGACGCAAACCAAATTTCGTGGGTCACTTCACTAGTTATCAAATTTCTTAACTTGATCTTAATTCAAAAGTCATTTTCAACAATTCAGTATAACTTCTTCAAAAATACTATTCTCAAGTATATATACTGTATACGTGTTATTTGAATAAGTTACTCTAAAATACTAAACTGACATCTTACGAGACATAAGTTATTGTCTTACGTGTTTAAGTTATTTGGCGAACGGGTTTACCGTATAATTTAACTTTACTATCCCTTCTAATTTATTCGTAGCTTCTGTGTTTGACACATTCGATTTATTGAGAGTTAAGGCAAATCATCCCATCCCTCGAAATCTTTACCATAGTTAACAATTTTGAGTTGTTTTAAAGTTCGTGCCCCACTTTTGTGATAAATAACATGCATCTTGTTATTAGGCAGTTGATATTAGGAATTTTATATGTATATATGCATCCAACTATCATCTTACGGCTAGCATGCAACTGCCGACCAAGAGTCTCGGGTGTTAAGTGTTAGTGATATTTGGTTTTTATTACAAGAAATCTGTAATAACAGCGCAGAGTGGCTCTACTATGTATGTAGTAGAGCCACGCCGAGTTCAGCACAAACGGGCCGGCTCGACCGGGGCGGTACTACCCTCGCACTGAAGATCAACGTCAAATGGCAGCATGCGTACTGCGACTGCGAGACCGGGCCTCCTTCATTGGGCCTCCCCAATGATGCAGAAGCATCACTAGGTAGCCATGATATGGGTCACCACACGATGCAGCATCGTGTGGTGACCCAATTGTCTTCATTCGCAATGAGTATGATGACTACCGCTCTTGGATTCTGCTTGTGCTTTCCAGGCAGAGTAGAGTTATTTTGGCAGGGTCAGAAATGTATGTTGGCGAAGTTTTATGCCCGTATCTCGGTGAGCACGTTAAGCCGTCGGTCCTGGTGATCATGAACATCTATCTATATGGCATTCAACTGCCATTATTGAAACTTAAATTATAATAATTATTATTTTTACGGGAATTAACGCGATCACTTCGCGAACGCGGTCACAGGCTGACTGTCAGTCAGCCTGTGACCACGGCCAGTGCAACCTGGTCGAAACGTCAGGCAAAACATAGGTATGTAGTACCTTGAAAGTGATCGCGTTAATTCCCGTAAAATTAATAATTATTATATCATGGAACGCGAAAGTTTAAAAAAAAACATGCCTGACCAGTTTGAGCAGTGCGTAATATGAGACGGCAATGTAAAACTATTGAAATACTCTAATCGTCCGGGTATTATTAATAATGCTTATCACTGAATATCATGCCGAAAAGGCCAGAATAAATAAAATCATAGTTTATGAGTAAAGAATAAATATTTAAAAAATCCTTTCATAGGTACCCTGGAGTCTGATACACTTATTAAGAAGAGGTTCTTTAAATAATTAAGACTAATTCTTTAGGAAATTGTAAGCAGTATAAACTCTAGTTAAATTGTTAAATTAAAAAATTAAACGGATGTTAAAACTTTAATTTGAAGAATATTAAACTTTATCTGAAATAAAATATTACTCACAATAAATATAAATCCTTTTTTCTTTTTAATGCTGAGACTACAGAAGAATAATATTTACACTTAAATTAAACGGTAAAATAAACAATGTTGTTAATCAAGCTCAATGTTTATGAAACTTAAACAATTACGGGTTGAGTCAAAACAAACATCATAATTAATTTATTACATTAACAATTGCCACTTTGAAAGCATTTGGAATTGTTCGCCTTCTCGCACTTCGTGTAATGTACCTACCTGTATACTATCAGATTGTCCAAAAATCACCAGGCAATATTCATAACGTCAAGCTAATACGATAAACAACGAAGTTTAAAATATTATTATTTAACTTTGATCAGAGTTACTAGTCATTACTCATAATACCCGGGCTTTATAAATACACAGTTTATCACTTATTCGCTAACTTAAAAGACAGCTGCAACTGATACAGACGCACTTAAAAAACAGCAAATTTATAACTATGGTCTCTGAATATCAAAAGTAGCTATTAGTGGCGAAATGATGCCTTTTGTTGCGTTGTTTAATTGCGAGTTTAATTGAGTTGGGAAATTTACGATATTACTTTTGTTCCGTACCCATGAAATAGAATATTAGATATGTCATATACACTGGCTATATTTCAGACTGGATAGAAAGGTTTGCTATTCACGTCGTAACGTTGTTTTGAAACATAAATAAATTAAATTAAAAAGATTTTTAAAAACAAGCTTTTACTGGAATACCTCGAAACGAATCAAACAAGTCCAAACTCGATGATGTTGCGACGTTTCTTTACAGAGTTCCTATGGCCACCTTCCAGCTCCAGCATCAGATCAGCTCCATGTGATAGATGGCTTAATTATAGCTGTAAGTGTATTAAAAAAGATTAAAAGATGTTACTATAATATTGTATTGTCACGCTGTATACATATGCTTGCAAAATTTCAGCAAAATCGGTTTAAGATATCTGCTTCAAAATTGTGTTGCAAGATTCCACCCTAACATACAAGCATTCATACATACATTGCAAGTTAATAAAAAGCTTGTAAAAACAAGGAAAATCTGTATTATAATTGTATTAACAAAGTACACTAACGGAAGTTTAGTCCTACGCATTCTCCGAAATGTCAACACCTACCTAAGTTTACTAAAATTTTGGCACTTTTCGACTTCATTTTAAGAGAGTGGTATGTTTCTAATACATTAGCAGTGTATAAATTAGATGTTTGGGTGAAGCAAGTTAACGTTACTACTATTTTTTGTTAGAAATTTCTGTAACCCTTACTTTTTTGTTAACGGGTGGAAAATCACTTCGGATCCCTAGTGTTTCGAAGACTCAGAAATCTAGAGTTTGTGGGTGATTCACTAAAAACCCATCGGACGCGACGGCCAGCCTTTGGCACCCTACTAAGGGAGTACCCGGACGTGTGATATCAAAACCTCTCCAAATCTTATCACGCGTAATCGGGCTTTATCCCAAGGGACCAGTTACTATCCTATCTGTATATAGGTGATATCCCCGTATGGATATGGCGAAAAAATTGTGGCGGAGTAATAATAAAATGACACATAGATTCTAACGATGGCGATTAAACTGTCAACCTCTTTGCGACCTAACAAGCATGAAGATTGTCATGAAGATGAATAAGACAATCATGTTAACGCTCCTTAAGTTAAAGACTACTACGACATTTAACACAAACTAGGTACTGAAGTTTTTCAAGTGGAATGAGCTAGACGATCATTTCTAATGACTTTATAAAACTGCCTTAAGACGAGTCCTTTAGTTCTGCACAGGCCCCGATCTAAGGGGGGGCAAGCCGGGCATTTGCCCAGAGCGGCAAGAAATGAGGGGCGGCCAAATTGGCCATTAGCCATCCACGCCCAAGTTGGCAGGTTGAGAATTTTATGTGATACCTTCCAACCTAATTCAGGTTGGATAATGGAAATATCTAAGTATTTCACTTACCTGAATTATTTTAGTTCGAAAGAAAGAAAGAAGAAGTAGTAGACTACGGGCCCATGTCGAAAATTTATGGGTCATGTGAACCACCAGGAGACCTTTTTTAAAAGATACAGGGGCATACAAAAATAACATTCAGCACTATGCCGTCACTTGTAAGCTGTCCAACTGAGTACTATTGAAAGGGACGGGGTAGCAACCCTCGATTTTTCTCCATTGTCGCATGATTTTTGTACGACGTTGCGGAATAATGGATTAGAACAGGTATTGAAATTGTATGGAACCGATGCCGTACAAAATCAAATGACCAAATTGACCAAGCGAAGCGCCGGGAAATTAAAATAGAAATCCAACTTTGTGGCGAACTATTTTGTACGGCATCGGTTCCATACAATTTCAATACCTCTTTTAATACATTATTCCACAACTACGTACAAAAATCATGTGACAAGGGAGAAAATCGAGGGTTGCTACCTCTCCCCTTCACCTGTACTCAGTTGGACAGCTTACAAGTGACGGCATAGTGCTGAATGTTATTTTAATATGCCCCTGTATCTTTTAAAAAAAGGTCTCCTGGTGGTTCAGATGACCCATAAATTTTCGACACGGGCCCATGGTCTATACGGATCCGCAAAAAGTACCGATACCTGAGTAATATCGATACTTTCATTTCGATACTAAGTATATTTGGTCACGATATTTAAGTTCCGAAATTTTTGAGGTATCAAACAGTTCTTTTTTTTATGTTCTATTATAATTTGGTACGAAACTTTCAATCGCATAAACCCTGTTGGTAAACAAATGCAAAATAAAGATTTCGACTTAGCTTCCGTCATTAAATGACTTAAAAATACAAAAGATTCCTTTGAAAACTCATGTTCAGATGCGTATTTTACTCAAGTTTTTAAAGACGCCAAAGCCTTCGCTTCTGAAATTGATTGCGAGATGTTAGACTTTGAAAAAATGGCTAGACCTCATGTACGATCCAAGAAAAAATAATTTACTTATGAGTATGAACCAATCATTGAGCCTCTTCAAAAATATAAAATTGAAGTATTTTTTCACATTATGGATACAGCCTTAGAATTAATAATCTCAGATTTCTTAGCCACAGTAAACATTTTGCTTTTTTGTATAACATATTATCCACCATGACACAGAATAGATTATCTGGATTGGTTATGATTTCAATAGAGCACAAAGTTTGCGACAGTATAAATTTATCAGATATTATTAAAGATTTTTCAGAATAAAAAGTGCGAAGAAAATTACTATAATACGAGGTAGGGTTTAATATTCTCCGAAAAACTGTTTAATTTACACAGTTTCATTTGTTGTGCTTATCTGCAATCAGTCTCAAACTACACACATCAAAAGTGTCTAGGGATCAACATATGTGTCTAGGGATCAACATATATTTTTGCAATAACTTTTCTCCTAAATTGATATTAATTAAAATTTTCTTTAAGGATTCATCAAATAAAGTGTTTTCGTTTGTCACAGTAACGATAAACCAAGTCACCTTTGCATTAATAAAGAAATTTGCCATTTTCCTAATAAAGGGAATTTTGACATTTGAACCACTAACATTAAAGTTCGAAAAAAAGACTGAAATAACAGTTTTCTTTAAAATTTTATTAGGTAACTTAAACAATTAATAATCCGTGTTTCTACCGCGAACACTAACAACACAAGAATCGGTTTGGCATACTCAAAATGAGTTCATCCAAATCACGCTGTGGAATGGCCGCCCATGTTCGTTGCAACAACAAAAAAAGGTCTTCTTGCGACTGGATACCCTCCATATTCGGCAGAGCTCTTCTCTGTAGCATATCCCATGCATGCTCAATCGGGTTCAAGTCTGGCGACTGAGCAGGCCAGGGCCAAAGCCACATCTCAATCTCAAGAAATCCGCATAAAAATGCTTGATCCCTAGACACTTTTGATGTGTGTATAAGCAGATTTGTTAAAAGTCGTTGTGTCATGTCTAGGCAGCTCCTCAACAGGAGATCCCCAATCCTTCACCAAGCTTTTGGATATCATAACGTTTCAGTCGTTTAGTGTAGCTGATAGTTGCCAACACGGTAGCCAGATCATTTGGGTGATTTTCCAGCCACGTTTTATATTTCTTTCCCGTTTGTTTTAGCTCTTCCTTCACAGTACTTATGCTCAGAGCTTCGTGGATCTCTGTGTATGTGGTGAACCATGGTGCATTTGAAATGGTTCTTAGGATACCATTTTGCATTATTTGTAAATTGGAGTCGCTAGCATATTGGCTTTAGGACCATTTTGTATATCAATAGTTTGTTGTCAATTGAAATTTTGGAGTTTCGTGTCATCAACCAGTAAATTTTTCTGAACCGCATGTTCAGCTCGTCTCGCTTTGATCTAATGTGCTTCTTCCAGGTCAGCCTCCTGTCCAATTGCATACCGAGGTAACGGACAGAGTCACACTGTGGCAGGACATTTTCGCCCATTTTTTACCGGAGCACAGTTTCCCTTCCTTAGCGTAAATGTGATATGCACAGATTTAGTAGTGCTGGATTTGATTCTCCAATTCTGGACCCATTCATTGACCTTATCAAGGTTATTTAGCAAGACGGCGGATGCTGCAATTGGACCCCTGCTGCTTACGAAAATTACAAATGTAGCCGTAGTAACGCCTTGCGTTTCTGGAAGGTAAGCAGTGTAGATCGTATATAATACGGGGCCAAGGAAAGATCCTTGTGGAACTCCCGCCATTATATCTTGTATCCTGCTCCGTCCTCTCTTACCTGGAAGACTTATTCTATTTGTGAGGTATGACTTCATCAAAACGTAGTAACTGTGCGGAAGAGATGCTTTTATTTCATAGAGAAGTCCTTTAGGCCACACTTGATCGAAGGCAGCCTGAATATCTAAAAATACAGCGGAGCAGTATTCCTGTTTTTCAAAGGATTATCTCATCTTATCACACATCCGATGAACTTGTTCCACTGTAGAATGGTGTTGTCTGAAACCAAACTGGTGTTTAGGTATGACCAGGTTTTGTTGAGTATTGGATGATATTCTGGTTAGGAGGATCCTCTCGAAAATCTTGGACAGCACAGGCAAGAGGCTTATTGCTCTATATGATGAAGCGTCTTCAGGGGTCTTTCCTGGCATGTGTATCATTGTCACTATGAATACCTTCCATAATCTGGGAAAATATTGTACTCGAAGTAGGCCACTGTAAAGCATGACTAGAAAAACCAATGCTTTTCGGGGAAGTTGCATTATAATTTATTTTGTGATGAGATCGAAACCCGAGGCTTTTTGTTTTGAAGTCCATTTATGGTTCTCTTCAGTTTCCCAACTGTGACTGGCCTTGATGGAATATATAGTTGTAGGTTCTGCGGCAGTGTACATTCGACTTCGTTTTCAAACTCCGCATTGTTGCCTTCATTTGGTGTAAACATGGCGGCTAAGTGTTTAGCAAACAAATTGGCATTTTCTTAACTTGACCTAGTCCAGCCAGATGAAATTCTAATGGGGTATTTATATTGCTGTGGCCTGTCTAGCGCCTTTGTTAGCTTCCAGAGCGAGTATTCAGTCGATTTTGTGGCAGTGCAGTGTAGCATTATTTAGACTATCTATTGACGTATAAACGTTCTAATAGCTTTGTTGAGAGCTGTATTATCATTTTTATGTCTTGTTTGGTGCCAGATTCGACTTAATCTCCTCTATTTGGCGACTAATCTCATGATGTACATTACCAACCACTTGGCAATTTAAAAAAAAAATGACTGCTTTGTTTAGTAGTAATATAATTGTTTTTTGTCAGTATTAGGTACATTTAAAAACAAATCTTTTGTTGTGTCTTTTTATACGTACCGTATGAAACTCAACTAAATACATATGATCCGATTGACCTTAATTAACAAGTAAACAGCTTGGTCCTAATCTTTTCAACTTCTGAAACGATTTTGATGAAAAATGTTTATTATTCCTTTAGTTAAAGGGTCATCATACATAGGCAAGATTAGCCCAAGACAGGGAAAAATACCACAAGGGAAAAGAAGCCCGTACGCAGCAGTGAGTCGCAAAGGATTGATGATAATGATAAAGTTGAAAGGTACATAATTATGTCGATAAAATAATATCAATCCAGTCAATAGTTTCTGTGAAATTCTTTTAAAGACATACATTGTATACTTAGCTACTAACATAAAAACATTCATCAACTTTCGTATAGGTACTTCTTCAGAAGGCACAATAGACTGACCTGAATATTATAGGTAGATATAATCCCAACAATATCACGTATTTATGTAGCTACTTGTATACTTAACATCCCCCAACATAACTAACTCATAAATAATATGGTTTTGTATAACTATGTAAAGGGCGGCGAAAATTATCTTTGTCCGGAGCGGCTAAATAGCTAGATCGGGCCCTGGTTCTGCAGGTTTTCTTACAAAAGATTATAAGGTCAGCTCTGTCTTAGGAAATTTATGACACTTTAATTTATTAGTCGGTCGAAAACAAACACTTATATTTTCAAAAGAATGCCATTTTATGCCGCTAATAAGCAACTCACTTTTTCGTTAGAATATTACCATTTTGATTCTATAGTCAAAATGGTAATGTTCTTTTCGTCAGTCGTCTCTCCTAATAGAGACACCTGACGGTCGAATTTTGGACGTTTTGAATGTATTTTGTATTTATTGACCTTGAGTGACTTAAATTGTCACTGTATAGACTTTTGTACTATGGCAGGTTAAACGTATACTAAATGCTTATAGCTCTTTGTAGCCTATACATATTGTTTAAAAATTGAAGTTTTTTGCACTACTACATATAAAGATTAAATATTTTTAAGCTCTCATGAGAAAAATGTTACTTAATGGGTGTGAGACTTTTTGGGTTTTTACAGCGTATACAAAACAACTTAACATTTTTATTTAAATAGAGATAAACAATTAGATCTATACTCTTTGCGCTGTAGCATGGTGCGGGTGACAGTTGCCTGTACGACGGTTAAATTACGGTTTGCGACGGTTTAATTAAATTTACTACAGTTATTAATGATTTAATATATTGCAAATGTGGTACAGCTGAAATACTAAGTCATAATTTGTAAATCGCGGCATCTTCCAAGAGTGAAACGAAATGTTACTGAATCTGTCACCCGCACCATGTTACAGCGCAGAGTATAGTTGTCCTAAAACTGTTTTTTACCTCATATAATCTAGGTAGATCGTGTAAGTAGTTAATGCTACTTAAAATAAGGACTACACTAAGTAAATCCAAAATTAAATTAATGCTGTACGCAGTACTAATAAAGTTTTTTTTTTCAAATATAACCTTATTTATCAAGTAAACAAAAAGAATTATATTCACTTACAATTAATGGCCATTGGTAATCCCAGTAGGTACAAGCGAGGTTTTATTCTTATATTTTGGGATACATGCGAAGAAACGGAAGTCTAGAAGTTAGCTTCTCCGTCAAAGCCATATTTCTTTCGTGTTTTAAGAAAAATATGTTGCCATATTTTTCTCACCGAGATACGAATACTTTAGCGGCTAACATAGGAAAGTATTTCAGTAGATTACAACTAACGCAAATAAAGACGAGAAAGCATTAAAGTAAGAACTAAGATTTTTTTAGCAACACGTTTTCATTATATAATGGCCTTTTAGATATATAGGTATGACGATCTAATTTTATCCAAATCAAGAAGAAGATTAGATATAATCATGATAAAAAAAAATTATTCTTCAAAAAAATGAGGGTTGAGAAATCCTACTATTTTTTTTCTTATTTTTTTTTTTAAAGACAACTTCCGCACTAGGAATAAATCCTGTGTCGCGGGGGACTTTACAAACATACATGAAACGGACACAAAGAACACCCAGACTCAGAACAACAATTTGTGGATCACACAAAGTGTTGTCCTACGTGGGATTTGAACCCACGACACTTGGCGAAGTAGGAAACGGCGTGGTGACCGTTAAACCACTAGGCCAAACGTGCAGTACTAATTTTATAAACGCGAAGATGGATGGTTGTTACTCTTTCACGCAAAAACCACTGAAGGGATTTGGATGAAACTTTACAGTAATATAGCTTATCATATATTAGCTATTCATATAGACATCAGAATAATACATAGGCTACTATTTGCCGCGATAACTGACATATACGTGGGCGGAGCCGCGGGCAAAACAGCTAGTAATTAATAAAAAGATAGAAAACGCCGAACGCCGATGACGACATTTCAAATCCAATATTTGACGTAGTAATATATCACTGTCAAGTTATATCCGTTCCCGGTTAGGCATCTAATAATACCTACATCTGCGGGTCTAACATGACATATATACCGTTGATAATTTACACTTTTTAACTTCACTAAAACTGAAAATATTGTGGGACTCATTATTAAGTATCTTAATTTTATTTGATGACCTTTTCCAACGGACAAATCATCAACATCATCATCAGCCCGTTGCAGTCCACTGCTGGATATAGGTAGACCTTTTCCAAGTCACACCACAGAACGTGATCTCCACTCCAGAACATTCTAACTTCAGCGGTTATCTGTTCTGTGACATATGTGACCAGCCCATTGCCACTTTAACCTAATAACGTAAAGTGATGTCTGAAATGTGGAACTAATAATCATACCTACATAATAAAGTTAACACTTTTCATGACATAGGCGACAGCTGGGTTCCTTGCTTGTAAGGTTTCTTCCGCTTACTTCCGCCCATGATTGTTTAATCCCAAAAATAAATATAAGCTGGAATTACTTAAAATGCTAGTAGACAAAGTAACTTTACAAATGAAACAGTACATAATGGTTTTGTGCTACTAAAAGGCTTTTAATGGGAGATGATTACGTTCAGCAGTTGATTGCAATCGGCTGATGACGATAATAATGCTTTTGTAATAGATATCCAAAAAAAATTTTGCTTTTTTTCATATTTTATATGAGAAGCAGCATGCAAATTCCGCGAGTGGTGGTCTCCATCCTCAATGCGAATAAGTAAATAACAATAGTCGAAGTCTTCCTAAAAGCTATAGCATTGTAAACAGTAAATACTTAACGTAAAAAAAAATACTATTTTAAGTACAAAAATGATCAAATCAAACTTGAATCATCCTTCTAGCCTTTATTATACCTAATATTATTTGGGGTCGGCTACTAGTTCAACCGGTTTTTACCTGAATATCAGTTTTTCACAAAGCGACTGGCATCGGACCTCCGTAGTCCTGAGCGCGAACTGAATTCGAAGGTTGAACAAGTTGTCAGTATATTTGAGGGCACTGACTTCCCAATAACGATTGCCATAGATGTCTACCGACCGACAGCTTAACGGGCTCTCCGAGGCACGGGCGTGAAACACCGCCAAACTTCTATACTCCAGACTGCTATTAAGAATTTCTTGTAAGAAAAACCCAATAAAACTTTTGGCACGACCGAGGAATTCAACCCGGGACCTCTTGATCGGCAGTCGCATAGGCTCCGCTAGTCCAACAAGGCAAATGAAACGTGAATAACATAATTAAATTACATCCACAATTATCTGCATTCTTCCTTAAAAAGTCTGATGCCTTTCATCATTTTATCTGCCCATACCAAAGATTTTTTGAAAAGCAAAACCGATGTGTCCTTTACGAAATCTACAACATTAAAAACAAGTGAATAATATTGCTTTTCATTCAGTGCTACACTATACCTAAACTTAATAATATCGTAAAAAAGTTATCATGTTGATACTGTTATAGTTGACATTCAAACCCAAAATATTATTAAGTTACATCATTTAACCGAATCAAAACAGCACCTAATCGACCTACCATTCATAGGTCAACGATCTATATTTAACTAACATTCACATTCGGTTTTGCTTCTTTATTCCTTTAGAATAAAATTTTAGCTTCAAAATTTCATGATAATCTGGATTTCAGAACTAAGATCAGTCTCCTTGCAACGGTTTGTACGAATTTTAATGAATACATTGCTTAGTGTCTCATTGTCGTTTTGTAAACTCTCGCCTTGGACTGAAGGTGAATTTCATAGTTTTAATTTTACCCTGAGTAAGCCTCTTGTTCTTAGGTGGATTGCGGTAGAGCCCCAGCAATCCAGAATGTTAATTCAGTAGAATTAAAGTAAAGTAGAAAAAGTCAGTAGAGAGCTGAACGCTTTATAAGCATAATATAATCATCATTATATTATGCTTATAAAGCGTTTAGCTCTCTACTGACTTTTTATTAAACATAAATGCAGAATATAATTTAAAATATCCATATTTATGGATAGTTTTGTAGATGTAAGATATTTATGTTACATCAACAAAAAAAACCTTGAGTGAGCTACCGTGAGGTAGCTCCTAGCTACCTAGCTTCCCTAACTTTGTGATTGGCGAGAGCCAAGTTAGGAAAGCTGTTTCGCAATAGTTCTAGAAATATACCTTCAAGATAAATGTAACTTAGTAATAAAGAAGAGATCTAGTAATAGTACGCTGTTTTAGGCACTAAAATTATGCGTACTTACAATA
The DNA here is from genome assembly GCA_949125395.1 of Diaphora mendica. Classification (NCBI taxonomy): domain Eukaryota; kingdom Metazoa; phylum Arthropoda; class Insecta; order Lepidoptera; family Erebidae; genus Diaphora; species Diaphora mendica. The sequence goes on along the minus strand of OX421310.1, from coordinate 31,375,552 downwards.
AAGTTAGATATAGAACTTCGGGAATAGCTTCGACGGCTGCAGTAAACAATTATAACGTTGTACTTTTCTTCTAGGGGACATCCTAGGGGACGTTTAACACTATAGTTCCATAATAGTAATAAAATACATAGGTTAAAACAAATACATACAGTTAAAGTACTTATACAATGATGCGCATTATAACGCAGGTTTGGGGTGTATTCCGGGATGCTCGCAGATTCTGGCGCGTTAGTAGCAAATGCTCTCGGCGCGATGGGGACAGGCATCCAGCTGCTTTGGGTCGGCCACTAGCACGAGCTGCTTCAGATTCCACAACAGAAACCGCCAGCACAACAGCTCCACCGTTTTGTAAGTACATTTTAACTATTAAGCAATATATTTTTATTATTGGTAGTATTATTTATATTGTTACATTCTTTTTTTTCGTTTCCTTTTATAACACTGTGAAGTGCATACGAACGTATTGCCACAGACACAGTGTAACATTTAGCTGAGGTGATCCTTCAGTGTTTAATGTATTATATAAAACGTTTTTATTAGGGTTCCGTGCCAAAGCCAAAAAACGGAACACTTATAGATGAGTCATGTCTGTCTGTCCGTCCGTATGTCACAGCCACTTTTTTCCGAAACTATAAGAACTATAATGTTGAAACTTGGTGAGTAGATGTATTCTGTGAACCGCATTAAGCTTTTCACACAAAAAAAGAAAAAAACAATAAATTTTAGGGTTCCCCATACTTAGAACTGAAACTCTAAAATTTTTTTTTCATCAAACCCATACCTGTTGTATCTATTGATAGTTCTTCAAAAATGAGATTAATGTTTCTAATATCATTTTTTTCTAAAGTGAATAGTTTGCGCGAGAGACACTTCCAAAGTCGTAAAATGTGTGCCCCTGTAACTTCTAAAATAAGAGAATGATAAAACTAAAAAAAATATATGATGTACATTACCATGCAAACTACCACCGAAAATAAGCTTGAACGAGATCTAGTAAGTAGTTTTTTTTAATACGTCATAAATTGTAAACCGCAAACTCTATTTATCGATTAAAGTTACAACGAACTACAAGAACTTTTATATTATGTTACTTGCTGCTACGGAACCCTTCATGCGCGAGTCCGACTCGCACTTGGCCGCTTTTTTATTCTGTGTTTTACATTACTGTTGTTACTTTAAACGCTTTGAATTTTGTGGGCTGTGAATAAATCAGTTTCATTTCATTTTTATTTCATATCATTTCATTTATATAAATTCATGAAACGTAAATTTAAATGTACGTTAACATACTAAATACATGGAATATAGACAAGACCTAAATTTTTTTTTTTTTTTTTATGTTTGGCCCGCCAAAATGACTCTACTCTGCCTGATGGAAAGCATAAGCAGAATCCACGAGTGGTGGCCACCATACTCATTGCGAATGCAACAATGCAGCATGGTGACCCACACTATGGCGGCCTAGTGATGCTTGTGCATCTTTTAGTCTAGTCAACAAGTATGGAACTTGTTGACTAGACTAATTGGGCCTCCGGTCTCGCACTCACCAACGAAACACGACAGCACGAATGCTGTCATTTTACGTTGATTTTCTGTGCGAGGGTAGTACCGCCCCGGTCGAGCCGGCCCGTTCGTGCTGAAATCAGCGTGGCTCTACTACCTATTATTCAACTTATTTCTTTTTAATATTTAAAAAGGAATTTAAAAAGTAAAAGGCGTACAACGTACGTACATCATCATCTCCTAGCCTTTATTATTCTGTAATAAGTTGTTGACAAATGCAGTGCAAGATGGCGGATTTCCAATCCTATTCTTATTTGATACGCATTATAGTTATTTAAACTAAGGGCACGTTTCTCTTCAACGAGGATGTCGTTACAATCTGTTGTATATTTTTTTTAATTTCAATTATATATTTAATTTAATTATTTCATTTACTTACTTGTAGCATCAGCCTTCCATAACTTGGATTAAGCACATTTAAAACCCAACGGCAAACATTGTTGTAGTGACCGGAATGGTTTTCATCTCAAGGCTTAATTTTTCTTAGGAACAACAGATGCAGTAGCGATTTTTATCTTTAAGGACACAATCATAACTTTCCAGCACTCATTAATATCTTTCTCGCAATTTGCACTTGAGTGGGTGGAGTAGAACTACAACTATTTTGTATTGTCGCTTTGAACGCTCTGTGTTCAGTTCAGTATTTAGAACAAAAGTTCCATGCACCATATTTCCTGGTGTTTCCTGAAAGGTTATTGATTGAGTCCAGATTAAAGTTTCGTATAATTAAAAAAAAATCGAGAGACATTTCATGATTTCAATAGTTTTCAGTAAATTATCTAAAGGTATCGAAGATTTACTTCGGTTCTCCTACCCTAGTATCTTTCATACATTTTGTAAATTTAAAAATCTTGTATCCCGTTTTACTCTTTGGGTGAATTTAATTTCACAGGCCCATTATTAAACAACTATTTGGTGTTGCTAAACTAACCATTTCAATTTTCAAAAATACAATTATTTTATCATGATTGTTTATGAGAATAAAAACCCAATCTTAAAGCCCAGGTGCAGATTGTCCATAAGTACAATTTAACAGCATCAATATTGGCTATCTGAACAACATTCAAATACCCGTTTGACTATGTTAGATAAATTGTCTATAGTTATGTTAATACTCTCTGTACTGACGTTACCATAGATACATTTCTCAGAACTCATTATTTCCGTCATAGTGATGCGTAAAATACATGACAGCGATATCTGGGGTTTATGAAGCTCTCGAGAACACAAGGTACGATAAACCAGAACGTGAACACCTGAAACCAATCAGAGTTGTATGAGACATTAAGTTAAGAAATTAATGACGACATTCTTAAGAAAAATATGCTTTTATTTATACAATAAAACAGACTGAGACCTGCACACTAAAATTCCTTTCCAAAAAGGGTTAAAAGCTTATGAAAGTTTTGTTTCCCGTATCAAACTTTATAACGAATCAAAATCAATTGAGGAGATTGAGTTTAGAAGATTAGTATCAAACGTATAACAGTTTTAAAATTAATTGTATTGTACGCTCAGATCAAATAAAAAAATGTTTTTATTTGATCTGAGATTGTACGTCTGGACGTGTCAAACCTGTCAGCTGAGCGCAAAAAGTTACTTCAACTAATCACAATTATTATTAAACCTACTTATAAAGTTGGTATTTCATTATTTTTCCAATACCTAATATATTTTATGATAGTAAGTGTTTATCTAATCGGACAATCAAATCTAATAGATGGCCACCGTTTTGTTCAATATTGCATTGCATGACACAGAAATGTGAAAAAAAAATACCAAGCTTAACGTGTAACACAGTAACACACAGCGTATGTTCTCTGGTATCTATCTCATTATAAATAAACAAAAATCACTTACCAATATTGAGTACTGTAGTACTTTCGAATACATTTTCTTTAATACCTCTTCACATAAGTGGTCTGTATTAATGTATCTAAATTGAAGCTTCTAGATCAAAGAGAAATAATATATGTACGTTACTTTCGATTATATAAATTTGTCGGAATGGTTACACATAAAAGTACTATTCACACAAAATTTAATTTACTTTGCAGCTGTTGGATATTGATAAAAAATTAGACTTTCCTCTTTGGAAATATGTATTTAAATATATTTTAAATGAAATGAAACGTTACGATGAATAATAATAAATAATGAAACGATAATAAATAATGCATAAATGAAACGTAAACGAAATGAAGTGTTTGTTTGTAGCCGGTTATATTGTAATCTGTTCAAGGTTGTGTCCAGGCCGAGCCAGTATCCATGACCTACGAAGGGATCTAACCCTTTTTTTAAATAGAACTACTTAGTGAAAGCTGGCGTCCACATTGGGCTCAAAACCTGTGTGACAGAACTCCAAGCTCGTCCCATAGCTGGAAAAACATTTAAATCTATCTATACTTAGAAAATAACAAGTCCTGACTGACTCAGCATCGCCGAGTGTAACTTTTAAAGCTAGGGTTATGTAATTTTGTGAGTAGGTTCGTTTTATTGAGTAGACACCCGCTAAGGAAGGATTTTTGGAATTTCCACCCCTAAGGGGGTGAAATAGGGGTTGAAAGTTTGTACGGAAGACCGTCATTTTTAGGGTTCCATGCCAAAGGCAAAAAACGGAACCCTTATAGATTCGTCATGTCTGTCTGTCCGTCCGTCTGTCTGTCTGTCTGTCCGTCCGTATGTCACAGCCACTTTATTCCGAAACTATAAGAACTACACTGTTGAAACTTGGTAAGTAGATGTATTCTGTGAACTGCATTAAGATTTTCACACAAAAATAAAAAAAAAACAATAAATTTTGGGGGTCCCCATTCTTAGAACTGAAACTCAAAAAATTTTTTTTCATCATACCCATACGTGTATATCTATGGATATCTAAGGATAGGTCTTCAAAAATGATATTGAGGTTTCCATTATATTTTTTTTCTAAACTTAATAGTTTGCGCGAGAGACACTTCCAAAGTGGTAAAATGTGTGTGTGTCCCCCCTGTAACTTTTAAAATAAGAGAATAATAAAACTAAAAAAAATATATGATGTACATTACCATGCAAACTTCCACCGAAAATTGGTTTGAACGAGATCTAATAAGTAGTTTTTTTTAATATGTCATAAATGGTAAACCGCAAAAAAATACACTATTATTAAAACATCGATCAAAGTTACAACAAACTACAAGAACTTTTATATTATGTTACAAGACTTGCTGCTTCGGAACCCTTCATGGGCGAGTCCGACTCGCACTTGGCCGCTTTTTTCAGTTAGAATCGTAAAACTTAATTTTTGGGCTACTGATTAAAAATGAGTAGAGACGTATTTAAGCGTTTTTGGATATTCTACCCCTAAGGGGTTAAAATAAGAGTCAAAAGTTTATATGAGAGTCCATATATTATTAATGGACTATTGATTAAAATAAATACGTTCAAATACTTGAAAACAACGCTCCACCACGACGGGTGCCCCACGACTCGACCTCCTGTATCATGTAGTTCAGGTTCTCTGGCGACTCCACTCTACGCTGTAGCGCCAGCAGCGCGTGGGGCGGGGGCACTGCGGAGGAGGGGGCGCTCACCTCGCCCGCCAGCAGAGAGCTCAGCGCTGGGATCGACGCGATGGTGTCTCTATGCCCTGCACACAGTTTATAATTAAATACATATAATCAAAATCCACGAGAGCAAAGCCGCGGGCAATAGCTAGTTATGTATAAAGTTAACAAAAGAACAATCAAAATAAATGGGAAATTATATCAGCGTTTTACAAAATTAACTTTTAAACCGTAAGTGGAGGCAGTACAGCCTTATTGAAAAAAATGATTTTCTTGCTACGTAACGGGTTTCGTAGGAAGAATAGTACATTGTTCACCGAGGAAGGAAAGGGACCGATTACTAGCGAGGGAGTAGATTGTGGCCCGAAGGCGCAGCCTAGGGCCACAATACTCCCGAGGTAGGAATGGGACTTTCACCCGAGTGCTACACAGTGCTTTATACTACACCTGTGAGGAACATTTAAGGACTTGTATTGTAGAAAGTATTTAAATCAAAACGTAAGACACCATGTAAAACACAATTTAGCTTAGAATTTGACCGACATTTCGCGCTTCTTTTGTTTTTTTTTATTCTTCACAAAAGGATGTCAGTGGCACGGAGTTTCCATATTTAAATTATAATTCTGAAAACTCCTTGGGCAGGCGCGCGCCATAGATAACACATGAGAAATGAAAATTCATACAACTTTCTCTCCCTCTAAAACACGTTAGAAATGGATTTTCATACATTTTTTCCTCCCGCTTATTCAGGTCAAGGAAAAGACTAACGTTCTCCTTTCATTTTCAGGGAATAATGACTACTGTTCCGATCAGGTGTAGTATAAAATAAATTATTTGTACGTAACTAGTTTCGTAGCAAGAAAAATAATTCTTCACACATACCTAACTGATTTCGAAGGCGGCTAAAGGGAACAAACCAAAAATCAGTGTTACTGCACCTCAATAAATTATACAAATAATAAACCAAAAATTTAATAATAATAAAAAATAAAGTCAAAATTTTACTATTTGGGTGTTTTCTGTTTTAAAAAAAAGTATGTAAATATTCTATCAGTCAATCTAGTACTAAAAAGAGAAATGACGAAATCATTCTTTTAAAAAAAAACAGTGAAATTGTGAACCTCCTCCTTTTGGAAGTCGGTTAAAAACACTTCAGTATGCACATAATCAGAACTATGGGACGCTTTATTTGAATCCCGAAGCAACCGTTTTCAATAAAAGTTGTGTAGGCATTAGGTAACACATTAACACATCAATATCAGGTGGCACAAAATGCGATCCAAACTAGATTCGGGTCTTCCTAATATGAGTGTTAGGGTATTTAAGAAATGGTATTTCATTACGCAGCACAATATCTTCCACATATTGCGTGTCGTCGTATTTCCCATGCGTCAGTTGAACCATTATTATCTCTTATCTTTACAACGAATGCCTAAAAGCTTTTGTTTTACTGAATCTAGATTTTTTGAAAGTTTAGCTTCAGATGCTTTACGATTATTGTAAAATACAACAAGTAGGATTTGCACTCCCATTTATGTTTAAAAATATCGGGCGTATTCGTCTAGTCTAGTGTTTAGTGATTCTTTTGATGACTGCTGGGTCAAAGGCAGTGGGTTAGATTCTCGCCTAGAGCAAATAATTTCATGAGAGCGTAATCATTGTTCTTACAAATTCTTGTCTAATTTTTTTTATGTTTGGCCCTGCCAAAATGACTCTACTCTGCCTGATGATGGAAAGCATGAGTAGAATCCAAGAGTGGTGATCACCACACTCATTGCGAATGCAGACAATGCAACAATGCAGCATGGTGATGCTTCTGCATCATTGGCATGACATCTTACCGCTTACGCACAAAATGTTGATTAAAGTATGAGAATTATAAGTAAATTATGCTTATAATATTCGTTTACAATAACAGTTACAAATGAAACTAAAAACATTTTATAAAATTTTAATACTTAGTATTCATTTTATTTTGAAGAGACCGTCAATGCATCCAACTCATGAATATTTACCTCAACTTAAGTAACTGTAGTAACTTTTAACTTTTCTTAATTATACCTAACTATTATTTGAAATCATCGTAAAATGACAGCGTTCGTGCTGTCGTGTTTCGTTGGTGAGTGCGAGACCGGAGGCCCAAATAGTCTAGTCAACAAGTTCCATACTTGTTGACTAGACTAAAAGATGCAGAGGCATCACTAGGCCGCCATGGTGTAGGTCGCCATGCTGCATTGTCTGCATTCGCAATGAGTATGGTGACCACCGCTCTTGGATTCTGCTTATGCTTTCCATCAGGCAGAGTAGTCATTATGGCGGGCCATACATAAAAAAAAAAAAAAAAAAAAAATTGAAATAATTTAAAGATGATTCTGTAATAACTACCTATCTTAATGTAATACCTAATACATATTAATATATACCTAAACTGAAATAAAAGTATCTTGTGATTGTAAATGCTTTTTTTTGCATTTAGTCATTTCCTCGCTGAGGTGGGATAGTCACGTGTTGCACTCGAGTGCAAAGATTTTTAACCTCGTGCTCTTTTGATTTCCTTGCGTTCGCCAAGGATTTTTTATTTGCATTAGTAGATTGCCATAGATTAAAACAGAAATCCACGGGATTGCTACCATGTACCTTTTTATGTGTGAGTATCCGATATTTCGGCGCTGTTGCAAGCACCATGACCACGGAGTAACTGAAGATCTTGCGGGTGAGATGTTATTGGCAGACATATCGGTCTACCCTCTTTCGCAGTCTTTTACTACGATCGCCCCCGGTACCACTGTTCACTAACTCACTATTCACTCGTAATTGTTCTCGACACACAACACTAACAGTATCTGATCGCGAAACTATATTTTGTTGATTACGCCGGATTTTGCACATTCGAATCACGGGATTCCAGACATTTGACAATTTGAACCCATCCTCACGATTGAAATTTTTGTATTTTTTAATTTCAATCGCTTCCCTGACCAATCTAGGTATGTAGTGGCGTTCTGTCGTAATTATTTGTGGGTTATGAAACTCAATCCAGTGATTTGGGCCCGAGTCAATCAAATGCGTCGCGATTGCCGATTTCTGTTGGTCGTTGTTTTTGACCGCTTTTATGTGTTCGTTCATACGGCACGCGATGTACGTTTAGTTTGGCCGATATATGAACTTCCACAACTGCAGTCGATCTTGTAGACACCAGGCTTCTCCAAGGGGAAATTGTCTTTTGGGGATCGAAGACATTGTGCAACAAACATTTCAAACACTACCTATCGTTAACCTCTATCAACCATTGTGTTTTATTGGAATATAGTGGCAGGGTTCCCAAGATTATGAAATAGATTATACCAAAATAATTATTTTATTTTCCAGGTCGCCGATGGACAGAAATGGAGTTGGATGAAGAGGATGAAGCATGTGTTGGTCGCAGTGACTCTACTTCATCTTCGGGTCGATCAGAATGCGGAGATGAATTCCGTGCGCGCGCAAGCACGGACTCCCGTTTACCACCTCGTCCTGCAAGACCTAGACATCCTTTGACAACACGACCTTTTCCACTACCAGTTAGAAGAATGAGTGTGGCTATGAGAGGAAACAACGCAAGCACATATTGAAAACATCTTATATTACACAACTACTTGTTCATTATTTCATTAGTTAATGTAACATTTTTAAAGAGTAAGTTTTTCATACGAAAAAGTATAGTTAATATGGCTTAAGCCATGCCATTTGTAGTTTGTGTTGTAGAAGTATATGTATAGATGTTATTGAATAAAAACGTAAAAAACTGGACCAAAATCATTTTAACGATGGAACTTTAAAAGACGAAAGAGAACTGAGAATGTTTGTGTTCTCTATTAAAATTATTAATATTCGGATGCCGTAGAACTGGTTGCATCAAATGTTATGTAAAAAAATTGCTTTTCACCGGCAAAATTTTTAAATAAGTGTACATACAGTGAAATTAGTCTCGAGAAATTTTTGCATATGTAGTGGTGTGTATATTACTCAGATCTTAGAGCGCGTTTCCACTATATCGTTCTGGCCTATACAAAAATGTTTCGATATCCTAACATTACTATTTAATTTTATACTTATCCCTAGCAACACTCTGATTTTTGGTTTCAATAAAAACAAGTTTTTATTTTAAAGAAAAAGGTTTTGACTTTATAAAAACCGACTTCCAAAAAACATCCAACGAAAACTCTCTGCCAAAAAAACACTTAAAAGCGTAAAATAAACTGGTTCTTCATAAATTGCCTATACCTAATTCTTTATTCATTTAAATAGTAGTATTATAATGTGTGCTAGGTACCTAGAATCTGTTTGAAGCCGGTGCCAAGTAACTATCGCTTAGACTTTTGTAATTGTTCGTTTGTATTCTTTTTGGCTTAGCACCGACTTCAAACAGATTTTAGGTACCTAGCACACATTATAATACTACTATTTAAATGAATAAAGAATTAGGTATAGGCAATATATGAAGAACCAGTTTATTTTACGCTTTTAAGTGTTTTTTTGGCAGAGAGTTTTCGTTGGATGTTTTTTGGAAGTCGGTTTTTTTTTTATAAAAAGTTTTTATTTTTCAGTTTTTAGTGCAAACAATCGTAGGTAAGTAGTAAGTTGAACTATTTCATCAAACTTCATCATCAAGAATACAAATTAAGATCTATACGTACATGTAATATTAAAATCATCCTCTAATCCCTAACTGTTGAAGAGTTTAACCTTCTATCATCAGCTCACCTAAATAACTTGAAAGTATACGACTTAAGGTCTTTAGATACGTATGAAATTGAAAGAATTATCCTTTAACTCCTAACCGTTGAGGAGTTGTACCTTCCACCTTCCATCATCAGCTTACCTAAATAATTTGAAAGAATACGACTAAAGGTAACATATATACATATGATATTGAAAGATTTATCCTCTAACTCCTAACCGTTAAGGAGTTGTTTCTTACATCATCAGCTCATCATCATAAAATGATGACTACCATACGCAAATACCGGTGTAACTTCAGAAAATATATGAAAAACATAGTATGTGCCTATAAAAAATGAGGGTTTCCCTCGATTTCCCTGGGATCCCATCATCAGATCCTGATATGCTGGCAATGGGACCACCTCGGAAGCATACCCTTTTGAACACAAAAAAAAATTTCAAAATCGGTCCACAACTGACGGAGTAATCGGTGAACATACATAAAAAAAAAATACATACAGTGGAACATAGAACCTCCTCCTTTTTGGAAGTCGGTTAAAAAAAAAGGTGTGTGTGCGATTCACACACGATAGAAGTGAAACTTCAAAGAGGAGAGACCGATATAAATATATATTTTTTTCCTTTCCTTTCATCTAGGTTTTTAAAACTCCGGGGGGCCTACGGGGGGGTCAAAATTTATGCGTTTATTTTTGGCCTAGGACGCACCGTTTCCGAGATATTTCAATCTAAAGCAAAAAATCGTCACTTGATAGTGGAAAGTGGAAACACGCACAAAACCAGAATAAACCAGTTTACGCTGTCCGCAGGTGCCACGTGCAGTCCGGCGTCAGTCGCTTGGTACTGTTAGAACATAAAGCACACATTTCATTCAAAAATTATAATTATTACGTTAATTGTTAAATTTTGTATTTGTTGATTGTTGTTATTGTTTGTTATTATTGTTATAATATTTGTTGAAGTTTTTAATTTGTGTGTAAGTGTTGTAACTTTATATTGTAAATTCAAAATGGCTCCAGTGTTAAAACATGGTCGAGGCAAGCCTTTGACTTCTCAAACTAAAGAAGTTTTGTACTGTTTGTACAAATATTTCGAAAATGAGTGTAATAACAACCCGAGCAGTATTATGACCCCCACTCAATTAGTTGCTAAATCAACAGGAATTTCAATAGCATCCGTCAGAAAGGTAGTATCAGAAAGCAAATGTCGTCCTTCAGATCAGGAAGTAACATTTAAATCTCCTAAAAAGAAACCGAATCGTAAACCTACAATAGTAATCGATAACTTTGATCAGCAAGTTATCAGAAGAACAATTCATGACTTCCACATCACAAATAAAGAAGTTCCCACTTTGAAAACTTTGCACGCAAAATTGAGAGAAGATATTGATTATAAAGGTTGTGTCAGCACGTTACGAAAACACGTCATGTCATTAGGTTTTAATTGGAAGCAAACAGAAGATAACCGGAAACTTCTTATGGAAAAACACGAAATTAGATACTTGCGAATTAATTATTTGATGAAAATTGCTGAATATCGTGAACAACGCCGACCAATTGTTTACACCGACGAAACATATATACATACATCACATACCCTCTCGAAATCTTGGTCAGATGGAAGCACTTCAGGTTTGAAGCAACATATATCGAAAGGCAACCGCTTAATCATTGTTCATGCCGGTGGTATGGATGGCTTTATACCAAATGCATTGCTTATGTTTAAAGCCAACCAAAAAAGTGGAGATTACCACGACAATATGAACTATGACAACTATTCAAGGTGGATTCAAACTCAATTGATACCCAACTTACAACCAAATAGTGTTGTTGTTGTTGACAACGCACCATATCATAACTCAATACAAAATCCTGCACCGAATAGTAATTCTAGAAAACAGCAAATGATTGACTGGCTGACATTGCGAAACATTGAGCATTCATCCACGTTGCTTAAGCCTCAATTATATGAACTGATTCTGCAAAACAAGGCGAGATTTGTAGAGTACAAGATAGACGAAATATTACGACAGCACGGTCATACTGTGCTGCGTTTACCACCATACCATCCGGAGTTTAATCCTATAGAAAATATATGGGGGATAGTGAAAACATATGTTGCAAAAAAGAATGTCGCAATGAATATGAAGATTATAATGTCATTAGCTGAAGAAAAAATGAACGCCATAACTGTAGAGGAATGGAGAAAAGTTTGTCTGCATGCTATTGAGGAGGAAAACAAATATCAGGGTAGAGACGCAGCTTTAGACACAATATCAGAACGAATCATAATTAATTTAAATAATTCATCTGATGAAAGCGAGGATGGGGATGATTGTGATATGCCTGGGGTTGATGAATTATTAGAATAAAACATTTATGGCCGGAGAACACCTAATTCATACACGTCTTCACTGAAGTGAAAACCGGCATTCACTGCTTGTAATGTTTGGAACTGGCTTGTCTGCCTCATATAGTTCCATAGATTACAATGCAGTGGATACACATTTTCACGTCCGTATTAGTACGTAGTGCGTATGCGTAGACGTGTACGCATTTGGTGTGCTCCAGCCACAAACGTATATTACCTTTAAAAAAATAAAAACTAAAAATAAAATGTTGTTTTTTTTTATTTGCTGACCATACACTACTACAAACGCAAAAATTTCTCCAAGCTAATTTACCTGTACATTGTTGTATTCGCAATGAGTATGGTGGCCACCACTCGTGGATTCTGCTTATGCTTTCCATCAGGCATAGTAGAGTCATTTTGGCGGGCCAAACATAAAAAAAAAAAAAAAAAAACATAGAATTTGTAATAAAGCAAGAGCATGAGTTTTTCATATACACAATCATTGTGCAACATAATTATTGACAAATTAATTATTAACCTTGTCCAATATATACAAATTATTGGGGAGAAAGTAAATAATTTTCTCAATGAGCCCTCAGATCAGACATACGAACGACCAACAGTTAATGAAAAAGAACCAAGAAGCGTTAATTGTCACTTTCTTATAGGTGATTTATAAATAAGGTTCTGACTGAGATATGAATATGATTTTTCAGAGTCGATATTATATCAACCTCTATTCTTACGTTAAGTTTTATATATACGTTCATTGTAAGAAATTTCACTAATAGTGCTAAAAAATAAATTTGTTCGAAAATTATTCCCTACACTTTTACCTGTCACGGTTAAAAGTGGTTTTCCCCCTGTTTTTCGCTTCACCTCATTCAATAATCACACTATTTCGTTTATATAGAAATCAGAATATTTAGATTTTTTTTTTAAATACTATAATAAACAAAATACACTTCTTTTTTAAAATTCCTTTTGTAGAAATAAGGAGTAATTTCTTTAATTTTAATTGGTGCAAATCACACTATATTATATCTGTTTCCCAGCGCTTTATCTCTAAAACAAGGTTTTACATTTTACTCACAATGTTATTATATTTTTATACAATATTTTGGTTTTTATCAAGGACTTTGACTAGTAGATGGAAAAGGAATATAACGAAACTTACCATAAATGTAAACTCCCAAAAAGTCGTAGACTAACCGTTATCCATAGCACAAAAATTTCGTAGATGCAAGAGACGACACTCTACCAATACGCAATAACTCATTGCCGTTTTTTAATAACCTATCTCCAGTTTTAACTAAAGAAAACGGTCTGAATTTACCTTAAAAAGATAATTCATATTTTTGCACTATCTGGTGTCCCAAGACACCACACGACTTTTTTTATATACTTATGCCTAATCTTATATTAGTTTTGTATATAGGTACTAGCTTACGAAACTTCTAACCACGGAGGTTCTGCATTTGGTTGACAACTTTTCCTTGATCGCTTTAGAAAAAGTTAAATAGTCAATCCATCGCGGCATCGGTGTCGTGTAACTTAAACTTAGGAGATAATTCATTTGTTCAATCCATACTAATGTTAAAAATCAGAAAGTAACTCTGTAACAATTAAATTTAGTATGGACTTATTTTGATTCTTGAGGAAGGTCATAGGCTATTTTTTACCGCGATAACCGACATACACGAAGGCGGAGTTGCGATCAAAAGCTAGTAATTTATATTTAAGCATTAGTGCATTTAAAACATCAGTATTTAATAAAGTGAAACCCTTCTCAAGTTATAAAACGTTAAAACAGGAAAAAAATACATTCATACTTTTCTTTATTAACCGTATTACAACGACTCGAAAGTTTTCAATTTGTGTGTAATTTAATAGAATTTGTAATTACTGTGTGTGTAATTTAGTAGAATTTGTAATTACTGTGTGTGAAATTCTTTCAACGATCGTGGCAAGGGTTCCCAAAGCTGACAGGATTAAAATCCATATCAACAAATAATTGAATGTTTGAAACGAGGATGGCAAGGAAATCCAAACAAAAAAGTATCGAATTTACAAATATATTCTCCCAAAACTCCAAATTTTCTTATTGTTGTACATATTTTTAACTTACCTACTTCAAAAAGTGTCCAGACTCAACATTGGGTCCATTACAAGCTTTTATTTAGTTTCACCTGTCCCGATGTTTGTCTGTCTGTCTGTAATCAAATCTTGTTTACGTATTACTTCAGAATTGAGTGCATTTTTTTCCCAAAACCGTTCATAACGAATGCCTTATGAATAGATTCGGAAAGAAATTTAAAATAAAATAAGGTGGTAAATTAAATAATGAAAGTACAATTTATTACATTCTATAGTAATTAAAATAGTAAAAAAGAGAGTTGAGAACAGTTTATTACAATTCATTGTTATGTGACAGTGGTAGCGTATGCGACGGCTGTGCTGAGATCTGCAAATATTTGGGTGTTCTCTGCGAATTCTATCGGTCAACCTTTTTTTTTTTTTTTTTTTTTTCCGTGCGGAAATCCCCTCGGATACCACCTCCTGGTGGCATGTCGGACCCGAACCGACTAAAACCGCACGCCGTCTCGGGTACTAGAAGCCGGGGACCAGGTGTACCCTAGCAAGGAAAGCCCTGGAACCCCGACGTACCTCGGGCCACCTACGGTTCGTAGACAGCCCCCTACCGTGTGGGAACCCCGATGTTCCCGTTACCCTCCCCTGGGGCGCGGATGCTGCGATCCGCCGCGTCCGCGCTTCCACCCGAGCCTGCTTCTGCTAGGGTGACAGATGGCCTCATCTGTCACCCTCAGGCTTGCGCTTATGGAGGACGGAGATCGTTCTGAGATCTCCGACGCCCGAGTCGCCTGCGGTACCTGGCCCGTTCCCGGGCCTGGCGGGCCGGTAGAGTTCTAAATCTCTCCCGGTCCCGCTCCGCCGTCTCCTTGGCAAGCATAACTTGCTCGCAGAAGGAAACGGCGGAGTTCCACGCGCTCTCGCTCCGCAACATGGCCGCAATCATATTACCGAGCGAGAGAACCCCCACCCCGACGGCCGCGACGAGATCACGCCTCGGCTCCCCCCATGCCGGACATTCTGCCAGCGTGTGGAGAGCCGTGTCCACGATCTGGCCATCGCAGTGGTGGCACTCGGGCGTTGGCTCCTTACGGATCAGACACAGGTGATCTCCGAAGCATCCTTTCCCAGTGATCACCTGCGTCAGCCGGTATGAGAGGGTCCCGTGACGCCTCTCGAGCCAATCCTCCATAACGGGTCTTACCGCCGCAATAACGGCGTGCCCAGCGCTTGGTTGCCCAAGTCGTTCCTTCCATTCCTCCATGAGGACCTGGCGGAGTTGGGATTTCTGGTTTTCGATTTCTCGAGACTCAGGACTCCTACCCAACTCCCGCGCCTCCTTGCGCCACTGATAAAGAGCCGCAAGGGCTCTCGCCTCCAGGTCCCATGGTGGAGTTCCAGCCAGGAGACTTGCCGCCTCAAAAGAGATCGTGCGGTACCCCCTTATGATCCTGATGGCCAGCACCCGTTGCGGTCGCCGCAGTAATGCGATAGTGCTGGCCTTCAGGGCCTCCGCATACACTGGGGCCCCATAAAGGGCCATGGACCGCACAACCCCCGCGTAAAGTCTCCTGCAGGAGTCATCGGGCCCCCTCATGTTTGGCAGCAACCGTGCCAATGCACGTGCTGCGCCAACCAGCTTGGGGACCAGACTTCGGAAGTGGTGTCCGAAGTCCCATCGGCCGTCGAGTACGAGCCCCAAATACCTCATAGAGGGCTCGATGCCGATGCGAGTACCTCCTACTATGAGGCTGAGTCGATCAGGTGGCTTGCTCCGAGGCCCATGAAAAAACAAAGCCTCGGATTTGTGCAGAGCCACCTCGAGACCCAGCCGCCGGATTCGTTCGACGACTTGGGCAACCCCGGCCGTGGCCCTCAGGGTTGCCTCACGGTACGTCCTGCCACTCGCCGTCACAAGCGTGTCATCCGCATAACACGTGACGGCGACACCATCTAAGAATGCACCGCGAAGCACCCAGTCGTAGCCAATGTTCCACAGGAGCGGCCCTAAGACTGACCCCTGCGGGACACCGCACGACATTTCACGTTGACCGAGACCGGTCCTACTTGGGTAGATGACGGCTCTCTCCGACAGGTATGCCCCGACTATGCGGCGGAGGTAGGAAGGCACGCGGTGATATACTAGTGCCTCCCTGATGCAACTCCAGGGCAAAGTGTTGAAAGCGTTGGCGATGTCTAAGGACACCGCCAACACCACTTCACCCCGGGAAACTGCTTCCTCCGCCAGGGCCTTCACGCGCATGATCGCATCCACGGTGGAGCGCCCCTGACGGAAACCGTACTGGTTGTCCGCCAGATCCGGCCCCACCCTGAAGAGATGCTTGACGAGGCGCCATGCAATCACTCTTTCAAAGAGTTTGCACACCTCGTCAAGCAACACTATGGGCCGGTAGGCGGATGGTGAGTCCGCCGAGCGCCCCTCCTTCCGGATGAGGACCAGTTTCCCCGTCTTCCACAATTTCGGAAACTGGCCCTGCTCGAGACAAGCGCTGAACAACCCTCTTAGTCGGGGCTCGAGAGCCGGCGCCTCATCATCTAGAGCCAGGACCCACGCTCGGCCTGGGATGCCATCGGGTCCTGGGGCGGTGCTTTCAGCTTTTAGCCGCTGCACCGCCAGCGCTAGTTCTGCCCAAGTGACCTCAGGCACGTCGTCATCATCCACGTTAGGCGCCTCAGGCGTCACAGGCGGAGCCATCTGTGGTGGAGTGTGTTCCACCACTCTCGATGGAAACAGGGCGCCGACGACTCCCTCAAGCAGCTCTGGCTGAAGACACCGGGTCAGCGGTGGAGCCCATGGGCGCATCTTGCCCCTCACCATGCGATAAGGGCGCCCCCA
This sequence comes from Diaphora mendica, assembly GCA_949125395.1. NCBI lineage: Eukaryota > Metazoa > Arthropoda > Insecta > Lepidoptera > Erebidae > Diaphora > Diaphora mendica. The sequence goes on along the minus strand of OX421310.1, from coordinate 31,358,425 downwards.
TGGATCCCGCTCCAGTGTCTCCAGCAGCTCGCGGTGGGCCTCAGCCTTGGCCCGCTTTATGGCTGCCTGTAGGGTTCTCTTGGCATCCCTGTATTCCACCAACAACTCCGCCTCTCGGGCTGCCGCATCTGCGGGGCGGCGACGCCTCCTACGGAGCCTGGACCACCGACGGCGCGTGGTCACGCAGGCTTGTCGCAGCCCTGCGATCTCCGGCGACCACCAGTAGACCCGGCGCCTCGCAGTATTGGGCTTAACCCTAGGCATCGCCGCATCGCAGACACGGGTCATAGCCTCCCGAAACCATTGTGCCTCAGCATCCACATCAACAGGCCCATCCGGCGCAGGGGCCCAGGCCTGTACGATGGCGGCTTCCAGGAGGAGCTCCCGATTTAAACGCTTGAGCGCCCAACGTGGCTCTGGTGGAGCCGGTATGGCCGGCGCGTCATCCGTGGGAGCGGAGACATCAAACCGAATGTATCGGTGATCCGAACCAGTCTCCTCCCCCACCACGACGCGCCAGTCCTGAACCCGGCGCGCCAGCGAAGGGCACGCGAACGAAATGTCCACGATTGAACTGCCCCTCGCTGTCACGAACGTGGGCACGGCCCGCTGATTTAGGAGAACTAGGCCAAGTCTCTCGGCCCAGTTCTCCAGCGCTCTGCCTCTCCGGTTCGTGCGCCGGGAACCCCAAGCCTCTGACCAGGCGTTGAAGTCCCCGACCACAAGAACCGGGTGAGGACGACAGGCGTCGACGGCGACGGCCAACTGAGCGAGCCATTGCTCATACTCAGTTATGTCTCGGTTCGGCGTGAAATAAGCGGCCACGACCGCTATATCCCCAACCACCGCCGCTATGCAACCCCGTTCCCTTGCAACTACGGCAAAAGGAGGGGTGCCAGCGGCGGTGCCGTGTACCAGTGCCGCCGAGCCATCCAAGTCGGTCTCCCAAGCTGCCCCAAGAATCCGATGGGTGTATGGCTCGGCGACAGCGGCAATGTTAATGGACCACTGTGCCATGCTCTGGAGCAGAAGATCCTGAGCAGCGGCACCGTGGCCCACGTTCGCCTGGAGAATGCGGAGATGACAATCCATTATTGAATTTCCATCTCCACATTCCGCCGCGAATCTTGCTGCTCTACAGCGGCACCATCTGTGACCGGCTTAGAAACAGAAACAGAAGGCCGGCCTCCCGGCTTCGGTCTCGATCCGGCGCAGGTCTTACTGCCAACCCGGTGGTTGGCAGGCTTACCCTCCGCTGCGCATCTGAAGCATCGCAGCGGAGCATTGCAAGTACCCGCTTTGTGACCGGGCTGGCCACAGCGGAAACAGAGATCACCTACAGTGACCGCTGATGTACACTGGACACCCACATGTCCCACCGACAGGCACCGGAAGCACCTTGCCGGTCGGGCCTGCAGGAGTCGTGCCTGCGCCCTCAGGAAACCCCCAACAAGGAGGGTCCGGCCATCAGCGACCTTTTGGGCCGCTGCGATGGGGCAGCTGACAACCGCTGCCCCCTATCCAAAGGGCCCGAAGCGTATTGCTCCGGCCTTCACATTGTCCAGAGGGCAACCTCTGACCTCCACCACGGCGAGCCTGAGCTCATCCGCCGTGACTGATTCGTCCAAGCCAGTGATGCGTAATTCAGCGCATTTTGTGGGCCTGGACACTCGAACGTCGGCTGCGTCCAGTGAGTCCCTAATCTTAGCCGCTAGGGCGTCAGCTTTGGGGCCACTGGTAGCGCCTGGGATTTCGAGAAGCCGGGCTCCCGTTCGTGTGTTTTTGCACCGAACGCCTGGTATCTCTAGGGCCTTGAGGTCGACTTTGGCCTTAACTTTCGCCAAGACCTCGGCGTACCCCAAACCCCTCTCCGCTGCCTCTGCCGTCAGCGTTACGACGACTGCCGCTGAGCGAGGTGTGCGTAGCTTTCTAGGCGCTCCCGTCGCAGCAGCGACGGCCTTTTTGGCTCTTTTTGCCGCTTTTTTGGCCTTCCGCTTCTTTTTCTTCTCCTTTTCTTTATCCCCGACTACCATCCAGCCTCCTTCCAACGGGTGCTGTGCGGTATCAACCGGGGCTGGAACTGAAGATGGGGTTTGGGTTGAGTTCGCTCTCCCCTGTCCCTTCCCCTGGGTGGCCTTCTGGGGTGTTTTTATTGCTGCCTCCCTAGCTGCCCGCTGGGCTGCTGAGCCCACCTTAGCAGCGGCCGCGTAGCTTACCCTTGGCGGAGCCAGAGGTGGGCGATAATGAACGCTTTCTATCACAGAGATGCGCCTTGTCAATCGCTCCTCCATTTCCGCCATGAGTCGAACTATGTCCGGCTCTACCTGGTGGGACGTTGCCACTGTTGTCGCTGACGCCGGTGTGGCACTATCGTTGGAGCGAGTGGAGCCCAGCGCTTTCTTTTTCGCTTCCGCGAGGTCTCTCTCGAGGCTGGCTTTCTCCCTTACGTGTACTCTATTTTCGGCCACCAGGAGTCTTGCCGCCTCGATAATCTTTCCTAAGACCGCTATTAGGGCGTTTTGTTCAGGACCCCCGGATTCCTGGTGTGCCTGGAGTAAGCAATCGGCTACGCCGATTGCCTCTTGTATCCTGTCTACGGGGTTATCCACTTTGCTGTGTGGCTCCTCTTGCTGTGAGTCACCACGCCTCGTGTCGGAGGTGCTCGGTCCGTCGGGCTGAACCTTTTCAAGGAGGGCCTCGAGCAAAAGCTCCCGCTCGGCCCTCTTTTTTGCCGCAGATCCGCTGGTTTGCCTCGTTTGGGTGACACGCCCAGTTTTTGGAGGTCGGCCTACGCCACGACGAGTCCCTCGTTGGCTTGTAGGCACTTTGGGTGACGGGCCTTCGTCACTAAAAGCCGATTCTAGCGGGTTTATGTCACCTGAGAGGGGCTGGCACCTTTTTCGGTTTTGAGAGCCTCGTTGGTATCGCTCTGCAGCTGGCATCATAGGGATGCTCGTACTACTCCTTTCTGAGGCAGTGTCTGAACTGTCTACCTCACGTCTTTCCGCGTCCTTCGCGATGTTTTGGTCACCGGATTTACCGCTCGGTGACGGGCGGGTTAGGCAGTGGTTGCTCCCCCCATAATACGATTGGGAGCTGCCGGAGCCGTTTGGCTCCGGGAGGGATTCCCCAGGCGCAGTGCGTCTGGGACCCTCCTGGGTAGGTTTATCCTTAATTTTACCCATGCCATAGATTTGAGTTTAACGTCCTCCCGACGGGACGCCCTTGGCACTGGACTCCCTCCAGCGACTCAGCCCATTGCCAGGCGTCAGAGCGTGGGCTTGGGGTTTTTTTATAGAGGTTTACGTCCTCGCAGCTCCGAAGAGCCACCGGTCCTGTCCTTTCAGGGTTACGGCTGGGCCGGACGGGGTCTGCACCAGACCGAGTCCGTCCGCCCCTAGGTTTTTTATAGAGGTTTCCTTCCTCGTAGCTCTCGAAGAGCCGTCGTTCCTAACTGGTTTCAGTCAGGCTTACGACTTGGTCGGACGGTGGTCTGCACCAGACCAATGCCCACCACCCCTGATCAAAGCCAGCGGTGGAGAACCCGTCCGCCCCCTAAGCGTGCTCTCCACTGTGCCCTCCGCTAAACGGAGGGACACGTGGAAGGCTTCCAAACAACCCTCCAGAGGGTCGTTCCCACCGCCTCGGCCGGAATTGGCCGTAGGCGGCAGCGTCTCTCTCGTTCACAGGGAGAGGCGCTGCCGTCTTCGTTCCCCAGGGTGCACCACGTGGAGGTTCCCGACCTCGCACCCCTCTATCGGTCAACCTAGCTTTCATAGTATAAGCTCTACTTAGTTTGAGACTATTGTTTGAGTATCAGATGTCCAAAAAGTGAGAGGATTGAAAGGTCATTCCTTTTAGACACAAATCATCTATAATTTCTCGGTTCAAACCTCGCCCTCTCGATGAATAGCAATGAAAGACCTGGTCAAGGGATTTCTGTGAGACGGTGGTATATTTCCAGCCAAGCCTGGCCTATTTGCTAAAATTTACCCAAAGGCAAAGTATTACGATAGTAGAGCCACGCGGATCAGCTAAAGCATGGCTGTCCCGCGCATTCATTTAAGTGTTGCATAGATAGTCTTGTAATTTTTTTAATTATTCATGTTAAAATGGCATCAAAATCTATTGTTAGAAATAAAATGCTGGAATTTGTATCTTTACAATAGCTTGAATAACAGCTTGAATCGTAACAGATAAGAAGGTTTAAGAAGCGAAGTAGGTCTGCTTGCTGCAAAACTGCTCATACTTAGTAAAAAAAAGGAGACAAAAAAACAAATTGTTGCTTTATTAAATGTACTTACCTAAGTGTTTACTGTATGTACGTATGTACCTATAAGTTTGTGTACCTGATTATGTAATTGTCAACATGTTGATGTCAATCTGAAATAAGAATATTTATCTCGAAAATTTCTTTTATTTCTACTTAATATGTACATAATATAAAGGTTGTTGTTGTACTTTTGTGATTTGTATTTGCTTCAAATCCTTGTGATTGTCCTCCGGCCTATGGGATTAATTAATTTCCAGCAACCCACTTCCTAACAAACTACACACATCAAAAGTGTCTAGGGATCAAGCATTTTTATGCGGATTTCTTGAGATTGAGATGTGGCTTTGGCCCTGGCCTGCTCAGTCGCCAGACTTGAACCCGATTGAGCATGCATGGGATATGCTACAGAGAAGAGCTCTGCCGAATATGGAGGGTACCCAGTCGCAAGAAGACCTTTTTTGTTGTTGCAACGAACATGGGCGGCCATTCCACAGCGTGATTTGGATGAACTCATTTTGACTATGCCAAACCGATGTTCTTGTGTTGTTAGTGTTCGCGGTAGAAACACGGATTATTAATTGTTTAAGTTACCTAATAAAATTTTAAAGAAAATTGTTATTTCAGTCTTTATTTCGAACTTTAATGTTAGTGGTTCAAATGTCAAAAATCCCTTTATTAGGAAAATGGCAAATTTCTTTATTAATGCAAAGATGACTTGGTTTATCGTTACTGTGACAAACGAAAACACTTTATTTGATGAATCCTTAAAAAAATTTTTAATTAATATCAATCAGGAGAAAAGTTATTGCAAAAATATATGTTGATCCCTAGACACATATGTTGATCCCTAGACACTTTTGATGTGTGTATCTCAAGTATTCCAAATATCTCAAAATATTCCCCGTTGTTATTCACTGATGTAGGTTTTTAGAACAACTATATTTTTAGAAGGTACGTTAAATTGATAAAACTGTACTTAGAGCATGCTATAATTTATATTTAGCGTACTTTCCAGTATTGTGTTCTAAATATTATAGGTTCTAAATGTTTTAGGAATTTATTGAAAAAAAAAGAAAAATTTAAAACAAGTATACAGGCGTTCATAATGTTTTAAAATAAATTTAATGAATAGAACATGTTAAAACTTGAAAATTGAAGGTGAAAATCGTAAAATTTTGCATTCTTGGGTCTTCATGGGTAGCTACGCAAAAGTACATTGTATAATTATAAAATTTCCTTTAATATAACCCAAGATAAGACTAAGACTTAGGTTATTTTTTTTTATATATTACTTTTTATCTAGAAAAAAAAGAATTCTTTTTTTCTAGATAAAAAGTAATCTCGTAGCAGGCTCGAGCAAACTGAAACTGATGTTGTTGACTAACGGCAAAAAGTAAAATCGCGTGAGATAAGATTGCTTTGCTATCCATAGAATGTACATGTGAACATCTTCAAAATGAATTCTACACATCAATCAATAAATTCAAAACTCCACACAGTATTTGGCTTAATATGTTAAAATAGCATACTAACAGTTCTGCTCGGTTTGGAAGTAAATTACTTTAGTACCTACCTACTTATTAATTATTTTTTTCATTTCACATTATGGGTCATTAAAAAATATATCCATTATTTGAGTATTTGTTATTGATTTTTTTAAAAGAATATTGTACTATTTTATGACACCAATACATATTTTAAATTTTAGCAATATAATTTTGAAACTCGTTAAATGTAATGTAGGTATGTTTGATCAACTTAGTACATTGCTGTGTAAATAGAACAAGCTGTTCCTATCCAGAATGTGTTTATTAAGTGCATGATGCCATTTACCAATTCAGATTACCAATTAGGATTTTCGTCTTCGAGCATGTAATAATGACCCCTAGATATTCTTTGTTTATTGAACCCTGCGGACTGCGATTTGAGGTTACGGATATGGGTCAAATAAATTGATAAATAAATTATCTACTAAATAGCGATAAATGTTTCCTTATAGAGTATTATTGTTATGTTTATACTTATTAATTAATATGACTCATTCTGTCCTGTATTTCAGAGGTACTGTTGAAAACAACAACTGCAGAGAGCTAAAGCGTTATCATTATATCAATTTAGCTATCCTATACCTTACAACCAATTTGTGTATTCGAAATATTAGAAAGATATCATATATTCCACGAATAATACGCGTGCGTATAAACAACAAAAGTTTCAAGCATTTTTTTCATCTTTAATTTTCAATTTAAATTGAAAGCTCTTTAAGCTCTTTGATCAATTCCCGTTACAATTAGAATTTACTATCTATGTCTATCTGTATACCAGAGGTTGTAATTTAAATGACTCCAATTACACCTTCAAATTCTTACCGTAAAGTGTCATTTTAAAATCACAATATAAAACATACCTATATGTTTTTTTAAAATGAAAACTTCTTTTGGCGCACCGCACACACATTTTTTCGTAGGTAGTAAGTTAGGCTGATCCGTCACGCTCTGAGGTGAAAGGCTCGATCGGGTGAAAACTAAACTAAAAACTTCTTTTGACGCACCGTACACAATTTTTTTTCTATGTGAAACATCTATAGGCGAGGTGTAAACTGATTTTTGGCGTGAAGAGATTTCTGGCGTGGCGACGAGCGTCGTCACAGCAATTCTAGGCGAGGGGTAAACCTGATTTTTGGTGTGGCGAGGGTCTTCACGACACTTCTAGGCGAGGTGTAAACCTGATTTTGTATGCCAGTATGCCAGTTAATACAGTTTACATAAAAGAACCAGGAGTTGTCTCTTTAAATTAATTGAAAAAATTGATATCAGGCCATTGAAAAAGTGTGATGATATAATTTTTTACCGACGAACGCGACGCGAGATGATCATTTTTTTTACTTTTACGCATTATATATTATTATTATTTTACATATCTATACTAATCTATACCAATACTAATATAATATTATAAAGCTGCAGAGTTTGTTTGTTTGTTTGATTGTTTGTTTGTTTGTTTGTTTGAACGCGCTAATCTTAAGAACTACTGGTCCGATTTGAAAAAATATTTCAGTGTTGGATAGTCCATTTATCGAGGAAGGCTATAGGCTATATTTTATTTAAAAAAAAATTACGGATCCGTATGAAAATTGATATTTCGTAACCCAAGGTGTGAAATCGAAAACCTATTTTTGCGTGCGCTGCAAGAACTATTGACAATAGAACAAAATAATGTATTACGGGTTTGTAGGTCCTATTGAGATCTACAAAAAAGTCGGCGAGAACGTAAACCTTACTATCATGGTTCAGTCACAATAACCGCTTTTGTATTCAAAAAAATTATTAAATCGTCTGAAGAAAGAAACTACGTTAAATGTGTATTGTAATATTAATCTTTATCCAAATTAAGTATTATGTTATCAAGGGTATTTATGTAGAAGTAAAATACTTTTTGTTTCATCCCAATCGGACATTTCGTTTAGAAGTTATCACGAGTTATGACGCTAAGAGTTGGTACCAAATAATGAGTTATTTGCCAAAGAGTTTTTATCAACATAATACCTAATATTTAATCTTTATCCAAATAAATGTGTTGTTGATTATGAGTATTAGATCTATTAGAAGAGTATAATAAATACGTCTATACTGATATATAAAGCTGAAGGGTTTGTTTGTTTGAACGCGCTAATCTCAGGAACTAGTAGTCCAATGTGAAAAATTCTTTTAGTGTTAGATAGCCCATTTATCGAGGAAGGCTATAGGATATATATCATCACGCTAAGACCAATAGGAGCGGAGCACCAATGAAGAATGTTTCAAAAAAGGGGGAAAATTATCACGCTACGGGCAATAGGAGACGCAAACGACGTTGCGTGGGTGTAGTGGGGGTAGTTCATCATAATTGTACAACAAAAAAACTTAAAACTGCTATAATCTATATCTATACTTATAATAAAAATGTAACAGGTCCAATTCTGTACATTAAAGATATTTTGAAAAAAAAATTTGGAGGGCTCTCTATAATCGATACTGAAGCCAAAACTGTATTTTTTTCATTTTTGTCTGGCTGTCTGTCTGTCCGTCTGTCTGTCTGTCTGTATCTTGGCCGCGCATCACGCCGAAACTACTGAACGGATTCAAATGAAACTTGGCATGATTTGAGTTCATACTACGAGGTAGGACATAGGATACTTTTTATCCCGAAATTCAGCACGATTTCCTGGAGAGAGGGGATGAAAGTCTAAATATGTACTTAGTTGTAATTCAATAACGATTTCATTCATTCTTTTTTTGCTAGACAGCAAGTACTTTAAATATTGTTCCGTGATCTAATTATACATATATTATATCAGGCATTAATAAATCTGTAGACGTCGAATTTGTGTGTTTGGTTGTGCCCGCATGACTTAAATAACTAACTTAACTTCAAAATAATCGTGTGAACGTTTTATGCACAAGCATTGTGATTAATGTGGTATATAGTTAGTATTTGATATGTAGGTATTTGTTTTATGTTCTCTCTTTCCATGGAAAGGGTTGTTTTAAATTTTCTTGAAAATTGATTCTTTGCTTAAAACAGCGACATCTTTTGGAATCATATAACTAACTTTATAATAGGTACGTAATATGATTACTCTTTTTAACGTATAATAAAAATGTAACAGTTCAGTTCTGTACATTAAAGAAATTTAGATGTTTTTTTGGGAGGGCTCTCTAATCGATACTGAAGCAATTACATTTTCTTGAAAATTGTTTCTTAACTTAAAAACAGCGACATCTCCTGGAATCAAGTAACACTAACTTCACAGTAGGTACATTATATGATTACTTTTAAACGCATAAGAAAAGTGTATAAGATCAATTCTGTACATTAAAGAAATTTAATTTTTGTTGATACTGAACCAAAAACTAGAATGCCATAAACGTTAAATGGTCATTTATATTTATGATATTTATTATAAGTTTAAAATACTTGAAAGAGGAGTAAACATGTAACATAATAAATGATACAAAACATCTTTATGATAGGTACCCGAAAGGCAGCGCGGGCGCGTGGCCTGCGCCCTGCCACAGAATAACTAATAGTACCAGTGGCGAACCCAGGGGGGGGATATGGGGGATATATCCCCCCCCGAAATATTTATGTTCAATAAAAAAATTAACTTCACGATTGTTGGCGAGCGACGACGCGAATTGGTGCCACGATTCCTGTAACAACTGCAACATGTAAGCGTTCGTTTTCAACTCTAAGAGGAGTGAAATCTTAATTCAAAAGCACCACAGGACACCGAGATGTTCCTCTAAACCCAAAAGACATCCTTAACAAGCTAGCGCACAATAAATAAACGCGGCTTGATTTTATTTTTAATCATTTGTAAGAGTACAAAAATTCCATGAAAATTTCTTCGTATTGAATTTACCACGAATAATTTTATAAAGTTATACTTTTTTTCCTTCAAATAAAAACATGTGATTTTCGGTTGTTCTCTGTGTTTACTTATTCGTTAACCTTTCTTCTTTACAATACCCTCCGTGGGGGGACACATGAACGCCGTGTGTGGGACTCCCGACGAATTGGTCTACCCACTAAACCCCGCGGCGGACTACCTCGGCTGTCGGGGGAGCTCCAGGAATGCATCAGTGGCTTGTGGAGTTCCCCCTGCCGTACCTCCCCGTACCACCCCCGGGGCAGGTCGCTATCGCGCCTCTCACCGCTCTACACAGTAAGAGTCGGGACACCGACCCGCCTTAGACGACACCCCGGTGTCACAGGTCTCGAGTCGTTTGCAGCGGCCCCATTTCCCCTAAATGTGGCCACAACGACCCTTAAGCGACGATTGGGGAGTTAACGGTCTCTATCGCGTCCCCTTCGTTGCCTCCTGCGAGCCGGATCTACCTTTTCTCGATCCCGCTCTGCGGACTCCTTCTGCAGCATAACATCTCTTCACAGAAGGAGACCGCGGCCTCCCATCCCACACTACTCGCCAGCATTGCCGCGATCAATGCTGGTGGTAACAGGTTTTGTCCGATCTGTCTGACCAGGACTCAAGGCTCGGACTCCCACGCAGGGCAGCCCTCCAGCGTGTGCTGGGTGGACCCGCAGTGGTGGCATTGTGCCGGAGCCTCACGTCCGATTCTGTTCAGATACTCACATAAGCAACCGTGCCCGATAAGTATCTGAGTAAATCAGTAGGTGACACAGTCGGTTTTCTCTATCCGAGCTTCGAAGCTCGGCAGAACGGCTCCGATAGCGTGTTGGCTGGCACAGCCCTGGATTTCGAGCCGTACCCGACAAGCCCGTAGGGCTTGCGTATGTGCGTTCCGCCGAAGCATTCCGGGCTCATGATCCGGCGCTGTCTCGGGTGGCGGCGGCGGGTGGGGCTCGCGCCAGAATCGTCGCCGCCTCGTACGACTTATTCGTTTATCTGAGCAACGTTTCTTTCTATCTCTCTCTACATATATTTATATTTTACTGGCAATCTGTATAATCTGATATTCTACACAATGCCTAGGCAATGTATACAATACATAATACGTAACATTTACACTAAAATTGTTTATGCATTTCTAAGGTTTACAAAAGATGGTATCCCCCCCCGAAATAAATTCCTAGGTTCGCCACTGAATAGTACTGCCCTACGTAGGTTACCAGACACGTCCAAATTGTTTAAAAAGCAGTACCCGCGCGGTCGGTCGGCTCCCTACGCGACACACGCACCAAAATCGACTTAAAAACTCAGTAGTAGTTCTTGAATGTAAATTCGGATAAAAAGTTATTTTTGGAACTATTTACTTGATTTTTGTTCTACCTACTATAAATATTACTTGGAATTATAATATTTCTTCTGTATTTTTAACCGACTTCCAAAAGGAGGAGGTTTTTAATTTCATCGGTATATTTTTTTAACCGACTTCCAAAAGGAGGAGGTTCTCAATCATCGGTACATTTTTTTTAATGTATGTACACGGATTACTCCGTCAATTTGTGGACCGATTTTGGAAATTCTTTTTGTATTCGAAAGGGTATGCTCCCCATGTGGTCCCAAGGCCACCATATCACGATCTGATGATGGGATCCTAAGGAAATCGAAGGAAACCCTCAAATTTATGAAAGCGCCTGCAATGAAGTTAAAGCAATTGTCTGCATGCCTTCATATTCTGTAGACATCATTTAATTTCATAATATTCTTTCTATTCTATTCTATAAACGGGTCTTAACGATATCAGAGATAACCTCAGATAGTATTTTTACCTCAAATCACTTGAATTATAGTAACCTATAGAAGATAGTCCATTTGAGATTTTATTACAAAAAATTACCTGAAGTCCTTTCGTCCTTACCTTTAGTCGTATTCTTTCAAGTTATTTAGGGGAAATGATGATGAGAGACTTGAGAAAGACTAAAAAGTGAAAAATAAAAATAAAACTTCGTTCAAAAAAACCGACTTCAAAAACTAAAAAGTATCAAATAACTTAATTTGTATGTGCTACCTATTCATAGGTTTGAAGTCGGTGCCAAGCCAAAATGTAATAGTAGGTACCGCACTCGCCGCGCGTGACCTTGAGCGGGATAGCTGCTCTTCGCGTAGAACATAACAACTGAAGCGTCGGTGACGTCGTTGACGTTCGTCTCGAAATATAGCGAGTGTGATACCTACTATTACATTTGGCTTGGCACTGACTTCAAACCTAGGTAGCACATGCAATTTAAGATAATTGATACTTTTTAGTTTTGAAGTCGGTTTTTTTAAAGGAAGTTTTTTTTTAGGATTTTGTTAGGTTATAGGGCGATTTTTGTTGTACCTAAATAATTAGCAAATAGTCTTTTGTAGATACTAATTGGTTTTCTCGGTATTTTTAGAACTTTGTAAGGTTATAGCATAGGTAGGTACCTAGGTACCTATAATTTACTTTTTTATAGGATTTTGTTAGGTTATTGGTATAGGCATAGGTAAGCATATATATCATATTCGTTGCAAATATTTAATTACTTATCCTTATTTGTTGGTGTTTTAATTTCTTTTAGTAAATTGTAGATACCTTCCATTTTTTTCGTTGAATTAGTTGTAGATAATAATAACATAATTTAGTTTTATTTACGTTTTGAAAATTAGCTTCATTCGTTATGTCTAATTTTTCATTTAACTGTAGTGATAAATTTAACATTGTTTTTCGTATTCGATTTTATCATTTCACACTAATTTATAAAAGCGAATGTTTGTGAGGGTGTATGTTTGTTACTTCTTCACGCAAAAAGCACTGGACGGAATTGGATGAAACTTTACAGTAATATAGCTTACAAGCTGTTGCCCGCGGCTTTGCTCGCGTGGAAGTTGATTATTTACAATATATATAGTTTAAACTGTGTAAGTATGTATGAATAATTTATTCATGTTTTTAAACGTACCTATTTATTTATTTTTAATCAATAGCCCATTAAAAAGGATTTCATACTAACGTTCGACCCTTATTTTAACCCCTATAGAAATAGAATTCCAATAAATGATGATATAGGTATTCATTTATTTGTACTTAAAAGCCTAAGGACAAAGTTCAGGCTACTAAATTAAAAATTACGAACTTCCAAACTAATCTACTTACGACATTTCAACACCCAATTCACCCCTTAGGGGTAGAAATATCATTTATGGGATTTCCTTTCGAGGGCGCTCTGGTTCCCTGGTTTCTAGAACCTGAGACGGTGTGCGGTTTTTAGTCGGTTCGAGTCCGACATAACCACCAGTTGGTGATATCCAAGGGAATTCCCGCACAAAAAAAGGGGTAGGTATAATATCCAGAGACACTTAGTATCTACGCGTTTTTAACTATTAGCCCAAAGATAATTTTTCATGTTTCTAACTTAAAAAAGGCGGACTTCCACACAAACTTTCAACCCCTATTTCACCTCCTTACGGGTAGAATATTGGGAAACGCTTAAATACGTATCTCCAAATTTTTTATCAATAGCCCTAAAATAAAATTTCATGTTTCTAACTTCAAAACTGACGGACTTCTAGACTAACCCGCTTATGAAATGTCAACGCCTATTTCATCCCTTCAGCGTAGAATATCGAGAAAGGCCTAAATACGTATCTACTCATTTTTAATCAGTAGGCCAATAATAAAGTTTCATGTTTCTAACTTAAAAAATGACGGACTTCCATACAAACTTTCAACCCCTATTTCACCCCCTTGGGGGTAGAAATTCCGAAATTCCTTCCTTAATGGGTGTCTACCTAATAAAACGATCATACTCACCAAATTTTGTATTCCTAAGTTTAATAGTTTCCGCTCGGCGATGATGAATCAGTCAGTCAGTCAGGACATGTTATTTTATAAGTATAGAAGATACATCAGATTAACACATAGGTTACTGTTTGCCGCGATAACCGACATACACGCGGGCGGAGCCGCGGGCAACAGCTTGTACTTAATACAATTATTTATTTTTAATGCGTTGCAACATAGAAAATATTTTAGAACAAGATTACGACCATTGTTTATATAACTCAAATCTAAATGTTTCCATAAATAGACTCGATCAAACTGGAATAATTGGCAAATTCATAATTGACCTTCATCAGTCATCAACGAAGAACAGCAAAATCTTTGTAAACAAGCAATATGCGACCTTCCGTAGAACACATCTATTGTCTTACAAATAATATGCACGGTATCATGAAATGATTAATGTGATCTATGGCCTATAGATAACAGTAGTATGTCTACTCAAAATACCGTGAGTCTAGGCAATTGCAATAATAAATGTATTTTATACTTGTTAAATCACTTCCAATTAATCTGATATAATTCCTTTTCAAAACTTAAATATAAAACATTACCATACATATAAATTCTGTCGTTTGCCAATGCCGTGTTTGGGTATGCTGGAGCCCCTGTATGTCGTAAATTTTGGAGCCCCATTTGAAACAAAGACGTCTCTAGCCCGTGTGCAATCATTACACAAGCGCCCTTAATTAGGCGTAGCGCCTTTCAGCAAGTGCGTAGATTCATTAAAAGGGTAGTGAATTATTTGAAATAGATTACATTATGTAATCAATCAATTGATATAATGTAATGTATTTTCTGTATAATGTCATGTATGCTTTGTTAACTGCCTCGGTAGCGCAGCGCGCAGTGGTAGCGTATTCGACTTCGCGTATTGCTGTACTTGAGATCGCGGGTTAATTCCCGGGTCGGATCATATGTTCATGTCATATGTCAGTCACATAATTTCGAAAGGTTATTTGAAAGGTACTATAAAATAAACAGAATGTTTATTTTAAGTCAAAGGCAATCGTCACACTTATAAATAATTAGCAAATAAATGATAATAAATATTTAATGATCATTTAATTAAAAATAATGTAATATACTATAATATAATATATAAATACCTGTTAATCCATTTTCTCAGCGACAATGGGACTCACCGTTATGTATTTTAAAGCAAAAGATACTTTTAGATACATCAACCAGTCTTGCTGAGCGAGCTCGTTTGTTAGCTGTGGGAGAGTGGGAATCAGGTTTATGGATTCAGGCACTTCCATCACCCAACATAGGTACCTTGTTGGACAATACTACTTTTCGCTTTGCCACTTGCCTTCGTTTAGGAGCGCCTTGTGTTTCTTCGCATTTTTGTCACTGTGGAGAAGCTGTTGACAGTTTCGGACATCATGGCCTTTCTTGTAGCAGAAGCGCTGGCCGAATATCTCGACATGCCAATATTAACGACATTATCCGTCGTGCTCTTGTTACCGCCGGCGTTCCAGCTGTACGCGAACCAAATGGTCTGGTGCGGGACGATTGCAAGAGACCAGATGGTATGTCGTTACTGCCATGGAAGATGGGTAAGCCTTTGGTGTGGGACGCAACTTGCGTTGACACCCTCGCGCCATCTCATCTTCCAAGTACAGCTTTTTATGCCGGCGCTGCTGCTGCTTCTGCGGAAAGCCTCAAACGGCGTAAGTACCAAAATTTAATAGGTAATTACATTTTTGAACCGTTTGGGGTAGAGACGCTAGGTTCATGGGGTCCGAGTGCTCGCGCTATGTTTAAACAACTAGCCAAGCAACTGATTGACGCTTCTCGCGACCAGAAGGCCGGCCTTTTTCTAGCACAGAGAATCAGCATTGCCATTCAACGTGGTAATGCTGCCAGTCTTTTGGGAACGCTACCAGTAGGCGAAGATGTGGAGTTTTTTGACGCTTGTATGTAAATATTGTTATTTTTTTTATAAATTATGGTTATGTACATAGGTTTCTATATTATGTAATAAAGTATTTATTTATTAAAAATATGATTAAAATTTATTCATGGCCAAGATATCGCGTTATGTTTCTACACAAAAAAAAACCAAATACAATGAAAAGTCGTGGGATAAATTATTGAAAGTTATGTAGTTTTACTTATTTTTATTTATTAGATAGATAACTCTTTATTGTACACTAACACAAAGATACAAATAACAGTTTGTAAAATTACAGTAGAAAACAAAACAAAAAAGTTGTACAAATGGCGGCCTTATCGCGGACTGCGATCTCTTCCAAGCAACCGCTGGATGGAATAAGGGATAAAATATATAGGAAAGGAGGGAGTTGCGAATTATAGTAGGGGTAATCCACAGTAATTTATGCGAATTACAAACTCATAACAGTAGAAAGAAAATAATAAAAAAAAAAAGGAAATAGAATTAGAAAAAAAAACAAAAACACAGTGAACACTATTAGATAGATAAATAAAAATAATTAAAACTACATAACTTGTAACATTGACGAAAATAAGGCCACAGATATTATTTCCCAGTCTACCTTAGGGTTTTGCTGAGATGAGTGACTATGTACATTAGATTTAAATGGGAAATATGAGAATTTAGTTATTAAGAAACGAGGAATAAAAATGTATTTAATTGTTACAAAAATATATAAATCTAATGTCACAAAAAATACAGTATGATCATATTCAAAGTCTAACTGTTGTACCTACGCTGTGTTATAATCTCCTGGTGCATTCAAAATATAAGTAGGTATGAGTCTCGTATCTATGAGTAGAAGTATGAGTGAGGTATTGAAAAAGGATTGATTGTAGAATAAAGGGACTGTTCTTATGGGTGAAAGAAGGATATCAGATTTAATGACTTAAGAATAGCGTAGAAGATGGAAAGGGCGTGCAATTGACGGCGCTGACTTATCATGACCCAATAAATTTATCTCATGACAAAAGGAGGAAGCATGGACCAATTTACAATGATGAATTGAACTACTGCAATCCCAGCTCCATGCCCTCTTCTGAGCTGTGGTATCTGTTGCCCCTCATCCTAGCTTCTTCGAATTTCCGATTACAGGATATGTAGGTACAAAGTATTTCTAATGATTGCAAAGTAACAAAAAAATGCCAATGGTTTAGACGCCGCATCTTTTTATTATGCGATACTACAACCGGTTCCAGTGACTATATTTGCGAAGGTTGGTAATACTTTATGGCACCTTTCACCAGATAAAAATAGTAGGTACCAGATCCACTTGCAACACACACTTTTAACGTACATTAATCCATTATAAAATATTTATCAATAAATGTATTTCTTTTATATTAAATCTTCGTGAAATCCTTAATCTATAAGATTCAGCAGTTCGTAGAGCCTGAAAAGGCTTGGCATCGATCCTGGGCAAGGGCGTCGCCAAGGGGCCTAAGTTTTGTACTCGTATCGTATCTACTCGTCTACTCTATTCTCAACTTTTGAGCTTAGGAGCTGGATTAATGTACTATGCAATTTGTAGGACAACATGCAGGCGCGGTTTCATCCTGAAATTTTGGGGGATAGTAATCAATTTAAGTCGAGTAAATTCGACTTTATTGCACAATAGGTATACAATTTTATTGCACACATTAAAAACAAATGGATATATTTTTTTATTGGTAAATTAATTGGGATGATAATATTTGAGACGTCTGGGACAATCTCTGGATGAACCCTTAGAGGAGCTAGCTCCGTAGGGGGAGGAGGAGAGACACGAAGGGCGTATGTGGGACTCCCGACAAATCAGTCTACCCACTAAACCTCGCGGCGGCCTAACTCGGCAGTCAAGAGGAGCTCAAGAAACGCATCAGCGGCTTCTGGAGTACCCCCTGCCGTACCTCACGCGTGATGTACATGCCGGGGTAACCAGATTCACTCCCGGGGCAGGTCGCTGTTGAGCCTCTCACAGCTCTACCCAGTTAGACGATATCCCCCGGCCGCACCGAGGTGTCACCGGTCTCAAGTCGTTTGCAGTGACCACATCTCCCCTGGATGTGGCCACAACGACTCTTAACCTACGATTAGGGAGCTAGCGGCTTCTACCTCGCCCCCTTCGTCGCCCGTCTTGAGCGGGATTGGCCCTTTTCCGATCCCGCTCTGCGGACTCCTTCTGGAGCATAAGCGCGATCAATACTGGTGATAGGTTTCGTCCGATATGTCCGCAGTGGTCCGATTCTGTTCAGATATTCACCGAAGCAACCGTGCCCGCTGATTGAATCGGTAGGTGACACAGTCAGTTCTCTCTATCCGAGCTTTGAAGCTCGTCAAAACGGCTCCGACAGCGCGTTGGCTAATACAAACCTGGGTGTTGAGCCGTGCCCACCAAGCCCATTGGGCTTACGTATGTGCGTTCTGAGGAAGCATTCCGGGCTCATGATCCGGCGCTGTCTCTTCGCCATTCCGACCGACAGAACGAATTTCGTCGTACACCATTGTGTCCATGACGGTCAGAATGTCGAGGGGTGGAGATCGTCGCCGCCTTGTACGGTAGCCCCATCAAAGATATCAAGGCTAACTGTCAACACCACCCCCCAGTCCGATAGATCAGGGCCCACTCGCGACAGGTGCTCGCTGATACGGTCAGAGATAACTCTTTCAAAGAGTTTCCCCGACTCGTTCAGGCAGGTTGTAACGCAGAGATAGAATCTGCAGCCTTTCCTTACTTTTTGAGGAGCACCAGCCTCGCTTCTTTCTAGCCAAGGGGGAGATACCGAGGCCGAAATACTCAGTGAAAATCTGTCTTACTTTGTCTCCCAGCACCGACAGAGTGATCACCAGCGCCCGACCTGGAAAACACCATCAGGTCCAGGAGTGGTGTTGCGGGAAGCCAGCCGCCATACGACTCGATCCAGCTCTTCCTCCGATACCTCACACTCGTCGAACCAGAATTGCCGGTCCGATTGCGTGGGCCCTCCCACATCCCACATCGGGGGACTGTCCTGGACCCTTGGACAGAGCGTGTCTGTCTAGCACTCTTCCTAGAAACTCCGGTCGTCCAGACCAGTGCTACCTAGTGACTAGTGACTAGTGCCTAGTGTCATCTGAGTCTTTGTGGTAGAGCAGGCCTGAATCACGAGAGCCTTGGAGGGCAAAGTTTTGCTATCCAGATTATATTACAGTTTTAATTTATAGGTATTAAGCAATTCCTATCCTTTGATTTCCTATCTCGATTAAACAATTACGGAAACAGGAGTGAAAAAAATCAGGTTCTAGTAGCAGTTAGAAAAAATTACATGTGTACGATTTTGGGGGGGGGGGGTCATGTCACCTGTGAATCCCCCCTAGAACCACGCCTGCTACCGGCCATGGAGTGGATGACGGCCGGTAGCGAAAGATCTCTTCCGACAACTTGCCCCTACCTAGGCCAAGGGCTGGCGACGCCCTTGATCCTGGGAGGACCTGAAATAACATGGTTCGGGTCCTCCCAGAGCAGGGCGCCTGAAGACAGCCTCGGTCAGGTTCGTTTTTAGTGGAATCATCCCATACTCCTGGCTCTTAT
Organism: Diaphora mendica; assembly: GCA_949125395.1. Classification (NCBI taxonomy): domain Eukaryota; kingdom Metazoa; phylum Arthropoda; class Insecta; order Lepidoptera; family Erebidae; genus Diaphora; species Diaphora mendica. The sequence continues at coordinate 31,339,370 of OX421310.1, read as the reverse complement.
ATCTATCTCTAAAGAGCAAGAGATCCAAAGAGATCTTCTATCCCGTCAACAAAAAACTTCGTTTTAATACCATTGTTATAGCTCTTTTTCTCTCTCTCTCTAACTCTCTGGGGCTCCCAAATTTCGGTTACATATTTAATTTAATGCAGAGAGAGAGACGTGTCCACGTTTTCCAATGTGATGGGCATGTAGTCAAATTAATTATCTCAAGATATACCTACTGAATCCCAGTGCATTTTTTCAGAAAAACTAAACTAAAAATAAAATGGATTGCGGACTTACAAACGTCGCGTCGCCAAAATGAAGATTGGGGTAAAATGCAAAACTGCGAAAGTAACATCGTAAAACAGTTTATATAAAGGGCACGGTCAGTCAAATTTGATTAAACAAAAGTAAAGTAATAGAAGACGCACATGTACGTTATGTTAACAGATTTATTAGACCTGGCCCTATATTGCTGCAACCACGTTTGTACTATAAATAGAACAACCCAGTTCAAAGTGCACACCCAATAAAAATAGAAGGAAGCTATGTTTCGTAATAGTTTCACCAAATACTCCCTGACTTTTGACCACTTAATGTATATTAATGGGCAATATAAGTGACATGCGGCCTACGGTATTGTTGCGATGTTTGCTTGATAGAGCAGGCGTGAGGGCCAACTCTGACCGCAGGATATCGACAGGGCCGGCACTTGCATCGGATTAGCGAAACCGGGTCGCGGCGCAACGATGACACACGCGTGTGTCTTCACACGGGTGTGTCACTAAAAATAAAATTAAAAAATAACCGATCATCATGAAACTTTGTACACATATTCTTGGAGGTATTAGAAGTAATATAGGATACCAAATGTTTAAATACTTTCCCCAGGGCTTTGTTACTTGGAGTGAGCAATCCTTATACCAGCCTGTAAGGGCCCATCAAAAGCTAGTAAGTCGCAGAACTGTCCTCTTAGGGAAAGCATTCAAAATTAGAGGCGATGCACCTCGTTAACATTATGACATGAAAAGCTCACCATGGCGCTGTGTAGGCTTCATTGACGTCCGAAGCGAAGAAGGGGGCCCCCTGTACGCCGTCAAACGGAGATCTGGTACACTACACAATGTACCAATGTCTGGTACACGTACAAGCCGAAGTTCGGGGAAGTCAAATCCGTCATTCACCGAAAAATAAACTCTTGGCGTGGTTCTACAAGTGCCGTTCTGGCGGAATTCAAAACTCGTATATATATTAATTAGTTTACCAGATACTAGGTGACAATAACAAACACCGAAACTAATTCAATCCAAATTACGGTCCGCCCAAATATTTCGTATAAGTACAAGAAAACATAGTTAAATAACTTGTATCAGATTTTGTAAAGTTTTAATGGTGTTATATTGATGTTAAAATAACGTACCTAATTAAACCGGTTCTAAGACCTGCCTATTTCGACACCTACGCCGCCCGCTCGTCCTTCGTTCTAAAGATACTTTTACAAAGTACCCACTTGCATATTTATCACAATCTGACGGAAAAATATTACCTATTGCAACAGCGCTCACCTTAATTGGTTTAGGTCACAAGTGACAACGCCGGTTTCTGGATCATGATAATCACACAGCAGATACTTTGTAGGTATGTATATTATGACTTAATCGCTCATATCAGTTCGACTTTGACCGATTCTGATATTTATATAAGCTATACAATCATCATTAAACAATAAGCTTAAGTTAAGTGTTAATACCTACCTAGTTTTTCTCTAAAACCTATAAAAAAAGTAAAAACTAAATTGTTGTTATTGTGTTATGGTACATTTCTACGTAACGCGTGACCACGGCTTTTAAAACTTGTTTCATACTTTTTCAGCGTCGTTTTTTGTCGTAGTTGAGTTTAGTTTTTACTTTTTTTTATTTAAAATATTTTGGTGCCTCTAAAGGGTACCATAGAAATATTTCTTTATTTATTTATAACTTTATGCACTTTTGTACATCGGCGGACTTAATGCCCAGGGCATTCTCTACCAGTCAATCTTCAATACCAATACCATATATCACAATTATCGAATAAATACGGACAAAGTCACGAGAAAATGCTAATAATATATATATTTTTGAAATGTACAAGTAACATCCTTTCGAATGATACTAAACGCGGAATATTTATCTAAAATTTATTTTTTAATACAGTACTTTATGTCGGCTAGAGGGCGCCACATTAGATTAAGTGACACGTTATATAGCCTTTAACCAGCGGACGATCAAGACGCTTCTAACGATACCTCATATGTCCAGTTCTAATAAGTAGTTAAGGAGCTATGAGGGAACAGATGAACATACATACATTGGCTGTCAAAATCATAACCCTCCTTTGGCTTTGCCGTAGTCGGGTAAAAAGAAAAGATCATATGTCTCTGATGTATCTGAAGAGTAGTTGTAAAAAGGGACTAGCAGCTAGCTATTTTCAATGCTTTTTCAGCTTGATAATTGGGTCATTCTCCGAACGCTTGAAAAACGTGTCCAGATCGAAATCTCTTTGAATTGATTACTTACTATTTTAATTTTATTACATGTAATAGAAAATTAAAAAATAAAAGGGGGGCCTATGTCCTTTTTTAGATAAATTAAGTAGAAGTAAGTAAAAAAAATTAAAACTTACTAAAATATTGACCTCGGTGGCGCGTCCGAACCCTACGTTGCAGCGGAAATTATTTTTTTATTTTTTTCCTCTAACAAATTACGCTATTTTGCATGTGTTCACAAATGAACAAATAGTCATTTGTTCATTTTATATTATTATTAAATAATGATATGATACAATAGAGAAGATACAACAGATTGTATACACGTCCGACGTTTTGAGTTGATATCAGTGGCGCGCACCGATCTGCTCATATTTCTTAAACTAAACTGTCTGTGAGGATAGTTATATGCGTTAGCTGAAGTATCAGTCGTGTCGCGACAGCAGTGGCGAACCCAGGGGGGGATATGGGGGATATATCCCCCCCCGAAATGTTTATGTTCAATAAAAAATGTAACGATTGTTGGCGACGACACGACGCGAATTGGTGCCACGATGCCTGTAGGTAACAATTGCAACATGTGAGCGTTCGTTTTCAACTCTAAGGGTCGCCACCGGCCACAGCCACAAAACGCCGCCACCGGCATATTTCCTGTAATTTTCATATATTTTATGTGTCGACCACCGGCCACAAGTGGCTGACCAGCCACAAGTGGCGGCCACAAGTGGCGGCCACAAGTGGCCCGTGTGCGGCGACACTAAGAAGAGTGAAATCCTACTTGAGAAGCACCACAGTACACCGAGAGCTTTCGCAAAAAGCGCCGACTATTCGGGTTATTACTTTGTATGTATTTCTCAATAATATGTAGGTATGTTAATTTTTATTTTATAATCAGTATTAGACAGTTTGAAATGTAAAACAAAGCAATCTTTCTTTTGGTAACCAGTTTCTAAACTCACTTGCTGATAAAAAAAACATATCTGACATTTATTAAACAAAATGTTTGTTTGTAGTGTTTGCTGTTTTTTCCTACCCACCACGATAAAATCATTGGCATTGATAACGCTAACAGCATTAGGGTCCAATGCGACGGTGCGGCCTCTGATTTTCTTGAGGTAAACGCTGGCGTACCTCAAGGCTCCGCTCCGTCCTGTCTCCCACACTGTTTCTTGTGCATATCGATTGCATGTTACTCTGTAATATTCTCATGTCTGAAATATTTATTTATGTTCTGGTCCGCATTTCTCAATAGGGCTGTAAAAATCTGGTCTAAAAATCTGGTCGAGTTTAATGCTAAGATTAACAGGTGTGCGCATTCTCTTCCAAAAAGTCTCCATTCTTTCCCCTGCCCACTTTTCAGAATACTCAAATGCCATTATAAGGTAAGCTCGATATCCTGGGAATGGATATCTGCCGAGATCTCAATCCGCGCGAATACGTTGTGAGTGTCACCAAAGCGGCCTCGCGGAAGATAAGTGTTTTAAACAAGGTGAGACAGTTCTTCTCGCCCGAGCATCTGTGTCTTCTTTACAAGACCCAGGTTCGCTCGTGTGTGGATTATTGTTCTCATCTTTGCGATGGTGCCGCACAGTATTTTTTTGACGCTCTCGACCGGTTACAGCGGCGAGCAATCCGCAGCAACACCGAGTCCCTTGAGCCTCTGCAGTTGCGTAGAGATATAGCCTCCAAGTTCTCTATAGCCTTTATCATAGAGAGTGTTCTGAAGAGCTCTTCCAACTGGTCCTCTCCTCTCCCTTCCTCTCCCAACAACACGTGCTGGCCTCGGAAGTCACCGCTTCAGAGTGGTAGACATACGTTCTGGCACTCATCGCTTCGATTCTTCCTTCCTGTGCCAAGCTGTTAAAACCTGGAAGTCACTACCAACGCACGTGTTTCCTTCCCACTATGATCCCGGGTCCTTTAAGCGGGGCGTGAAAAAGCATCGCATCAGCCAGCAGTGCGGGTCACCATGCTGCATTGTCCTTATCCGCATTGAGGATGGTGACCACCACTCTTGGATTCTGCTCATGATTTCCATCAGGCAGGGCAGAGTCATTTTGGCAACAAATACATTTAAAAAAATCGAGAGGTTCACTAAGGCGACCTCGCGGAAACTTGGCGTACTGAATAGGGTGATACGGTTCTTAGCGCCCGAGCATCTGTGTATTCTTTGCAAGACCCAGGTTCGCTTGTTCGTGGATAACATTTCTCATCTTTGTGATGGATCCACGCAGTATTTGCTTGATGCTCTCGATTGGTTGCAGCGGCTAGCAGTCCGCATTATCAACAGTCCCGATGCCACCGAGTCCCTTGAGCCTTTGCACTTGCGGAGAGATATCGCCTCTATGACAGAATGATAGTCCTCTAGCGTGTTTACCATAGACAGTGTTCTGAAGAGATTTTCCAACTGATCCCACTTTCTCCCATCCTCTACAGGACAACACGTACTGGCATTGGAAGTCACCACTTCAGAGTCGTAGAAATACGCTCTGGAACTAAAAGGTTCCGTTCTGCCTTCCTGTGCCAAGCAGTTAAAAACTGGAACTCACTACCAACGCACATGTTTCCCTTCCACTATGATCCCATGTCCTTTAGGCGGCGTGTGAAAATGCATCTCACTAGGCCGCCATAGTGTAGGACGCTATACTGCATTGTCTGCGTTCGCAGTGAGTATGGTGTTGGATTGTTGGATTCTACTCAAGCTTTCCATCAGGCTCAGCAGAATCACTTTGGCAGGCTATCAAATAAAAATTAATAAATCAAAAAACATTGTCCAACAAGTGATTTTCTTTTTCATTGAACTCGTTCACTTCAATCAACAATAATACTTAGTATTATCTTTACACAAAAATATTTTTTTACACTAAAACACCGCTCCGACTCCGACCGACCCCTACAGAAGCAAAAATGAAGAAACAAGGTTTGCAGGCGGCGTTTGCGACTGGAGCGCAAATTAGCTGTAAACGAAGAGTTACGGAAATGTTCGAAACCCTGATCGATTTGGCCCATTAGTCCACCGACTAAACGGCCTCTTTAGGGCCGACTAGTCGGCTAGTCGGCAAAAGTTCTGATCGGCACATCTGTAATTTTAAAGGTTTACAAAAGATGATATCCCCCCCCGAAATAAAATCCTAGGTTCGCCACTGCGCGACAGCAACGAAGAAACCATGGTTGTACGTCTTATAGAGGTAAGTAGCTGTTTTCGCTGGATTGGTATACTAAAAAATTGATTTCGGTGAACCCTTTTTTTCATGTATACTTTAAACTATCATATTTAAAATATAAAAATAGTATATATTACATATAATAGATTTTAGTAGAAAATGTGAATATAAGCATTTTAATTTTTTTTTTACGTTATTTACAAAATACCTTAATATTTTGATTTCAGTGGTATTGAATTCGGTGTTTTCCGTGGCAATGTCCACCTTCTACTAAATGTGTTCACCTTCTACTAAATTTTTAAGACCGTAAATCAGAAAATATTTATCTTGTTCTAGTATTGTCATTATGTCAGATTCTAAGCAAGGGCAATTGGCTAAGAAAAGATTGGCTAAGACGTTGGAAAGCAAAGAGAATCAAGACTCATCCAGAACTTTACGCAATACACAAGGAAAAAGACAGGAAGCGTTATTATGAAAGGAAGAATGAAGGAAAGCCTGTTAGTGAATTAATTCGTCGTTAACAACGCATACATAGAGAGAGGAGTACAATATCTTCGGACAAACATAATCGGCAAAAGGCTCAGAGAGTTGAAATGCCTTGAAGAAGATTTAATAGTCATACCAGAAGTAGTCGATACAAATGATGATCCTTTGATAACTTCACAATCGCAACTGAAACTTTTATAACAACGCCAATTAATGCCACCGATAGTAAGGACTTGGCTTAGCACTCAATCAAGTTCCTTCAGTGATTTATTACTATAGAGTCAGTCAATCATTTCATCTTCTTTAACATAACGTATTAGGACTTATCGAGAATTGTCAGTATCATTGTGTCCATCTAGTGATGCCAGTTTTTCTTCAAACTCACAGACTGGAGTTGCCAGCTCTAATGACTAAAGGGTAATAGGACCAATCCCGCCCTCACACCCACCACTGTAACTCCTGTACACCAATATCAACAGCAGTGACCCATGAACACACCGAGTTATGACACTCGGCAAGTCCCAGGGAAAATAAACTGTCTTGGAACCCGCAATGAAACTAATCAGAATAAAACCGGAGGAGTTGGAAATAAAAAAGTCCGGTTCCCTATTTAGTAAAGAGGTAGACAAAATGAAGTCAAAATAGGCAGACATCTTTTTCAAACCGGGAAGTACCACGGATAAGAAAATTATGGGTCCTAAGTGAGCTGTATTCGATTACTATAATATGTATGGTAGAATAGCCTAAACGCACGGAAATTCATCGAAGTTAACACAAGATCGACATAGTATACCGCCCTAGATGTTAATTGTAAGAATTGTAAGCTTGAATAGCATTATGTTACGTTCATCGTACCAAAAATTACATTCTCAGAGGACATGATGAGCTGACTATTATTTGCTAGAATCAGGTGTTGAACGTTGCCACAATGTGTGACAAAGGTGAATCGACTAATTTAAAGGCGTGTAGTTTGCTCTTAAAGTTACCTTGGCCTGTGAGAAATTGAGCGACACAGTGATCCACCCTCGAGCCATTCCCTCGACAACCGTTCGCGAATAGATGGAAAGAACCGGTAAAGGTAGCGCCCCTTAGACGATTCAACCCATCGTTATTGCCTTTCATCCATTAGGTCGTTATAGACATTGGACTGCTAGACCGGCTCTAGAGACTAATAAAAGCCATAATAATAGCAAATATAATAATATATAATAAGCCAGATAGCAAAATTATACGTAGACTTAAATACCGCATGAATATTTATGTTATTCATACATCTTGTATGAATTACAGAGAAATGTAAAGGCCCCTTTTTGATTTAAGAAATGAAAAAGTAGGAACTATACACTTAACTTTTTTAAGCTTCATGCCAAAGTTGAATGTAGTAAGTTTATGTAACTTAATAAACAACGTGTAATTAATCAAATAATTGTTTTATTGTAATATATTTCAGAAGTCCCTTAACGGTTGCTTACCTGAATTTATAATAAAATACATTTTTTTTAATATAGAACTACCATGTAAATAATTTGAAAACATATTTAACATTTTTGATTTCGGTGAAAATAAAGTTGATTTCGGTGGACGCCATTTAAAAAAAAATAATTTCTTCGTAACCGTTCATCCAATAAGAGTGCCTCCAGTACAGATATTTTCCAATTAATATATAGCATTTGAATTTCTTACTAATATATTGAAATTTAGAAAAAAAAAATTGCCACCGAAGTCAACTGAATAATGAGTTACCTGAGAAATACCCAATTTCTTATTTCTTGTTCCGAACTTGGAAAATGACGATATTACTTGGGGAATAAAATTTTCAAAATTTTCTTTCTATCAGGTGTTTGCATCATACAAAGCATCAGTAGCTAAAGTATCTAGTTAGTAGCTTCAGCCGTATTGACCCTGTGTTATGTCTGTACAGACAGGACAAGTGACGCTTTTATTAGCTTCACCTGTTTGTTTGCAACCGACTTTAGTAAGTGTTTTTTTACCATTTTTAAACTGTTTTATAATATTATTTCAAATGTAAATACCTTTTATGATGTGGCGTAAGTAAAACTCGTGTTCCAACACGAATTGTTTATATTTTAGTATAATTTCAGGAAGTTATACTTGTAAGATTTACAATAACACTAGTACTGTTTACTAGCCTGTATGCACGTGGTCATAAAACGACGTTTCACGAGACTGAAAGGATCAATACGATATAATTTATGAGAAGTGTACAAGCGATGTGATGTGAAACGGTTTAAAAAAGGAATCCATAACTAGGTACTTATAATGATGCATGGTCTCTTAACGCACTAGTCCCACGACACACACGTCTTGGACTGATCTATTTATATCACACTTGACCAATATTCTTAGAAACAGATTGCACACAACAGGCACCTAACGAAATAATATGTCATGTCTGTCTGTCCATTTGTCCCTTTGCATGATTATACATTTTTGTTATGGTAGATAATGTCGCTGAATAAGTATAACCATTAGTGTAATAGTCGTAGAACTTTGAAATGTATAAAATTAATGCGGATGCGAATAAAGGCGAAATTTTGTTAAAAAAATGAACTTTAAAGAATAAAAATCACTTAAATAGACATAATTAAAGAGATATATGTATACTGTGTATATATTATGTATATTTTTTTAGTGAACAAAAAGCGTGACCCTCGCGTCATCGTCACCGCACACTTCCCATGAGCCATTTTTACAGTTTTAAGCTTTCACTACTCTCTGCAGTCAGACTATGCCTGTTTAATACAAACAACTTCAACTGGTTCGAATAATGCATAAATAAGGAAGAATAGAGAATCGTATCTATTTTAAGTCTAATCGATACCATTGTGTCATGCCAATGCTTTAATACGTAGGGTATCTACTCTTTTTTAATCAGTAGCCCAAAAGTAAAGTTTCATGTTTCTAACTTAAAAAATGACGAACTTCCATACAAACTTTCAACCTCTATTTCACCCCCTTAGGGGTAGAATAATCAGAAACGGTTAAATACGCATCTATTCCTTTTAATCAGTAGCTCAAAAATAACGTTTCATGTTTCTAACTTCAAAAAAAAACTTTGTTTAAAAAAACCGACTTCAAAAACTAAAAAGTATAAAATAACTTAATTTGTATGTGCTACCTATTCATAGGTTTGAAGTCAGTACCAAGCCAATGGAATAGTAGGTACCACACTCGCTATATTTCGAGACGAACATCAACGACGCTTCGGTTGTTTTGTTCAACGCGAAGAGCAGCTATCCCGCTCAAGGTCACGCGCGGCGAGTGCGGTACCTACTATTACATTTTAGCTTGGCACCGACTTCAAACCTATGAATAGGTAGCACATACAAATTAAGTTATTTTATACTTTTTAGTTTTTGAAGTCGGTTTTTTTAAACGAACATTTTTTTTTCGCTTTTTAGTCTTTCTCAAGTCTCTCATCATCTTCATTCAAATTTAATGATGTCTACAGAATATGAAGGCACGCAGACAATTGCTCGTAACTTCATTGCAGGCGCTCACGTAAAGAGGTTTCCTTCGATTTCCTTAGGATCCCATCATCAGATCCTGATGTGGTGGCCATGGGACCACATGGGGAGCATACACTTTCGAATACAAAAAGAATTTTTAAAAATCGGTCCACTGTCCACACACAATTGACGGAGTAATCGATGTACATAGATAAAAAAACTGATGAAATTGAGAACCTCCTCCTTTTGGAAGTCGGTTAAAAATGACGGACTTCCAGACTAACCTATATACGAAATAACAACCCCTATTTCACCCCTTAGGGGTAGAATATCCAGAAACGCTTAGATATGTGTTTTTTTCAGTTTTAATCAGTAGCTCAAAAGTAATTTTAAGTAATTTAAGTAAGTAATTGAAATTTTATGTTTCTAACTTAAAAAATGACGGACTTCCATACAAACTTTCAACCCCTATTTCACCCCCTTAGGGGTAGAAATTCCGAAATTCCTTTCTTAGTGGGTGTCTACTCAATGAAACAATCATACTCACTAAATTTCATAGCCCTAACTTTAATGGTTTACGCTCGGCGATGATGAATCGTCAGTCAGTCAGGACATGTTATTTTATAAGTACCTACCTATAGGTGATATGTACATATTTTATAAATAAACATTACATCATAAGGCAATTCAAAAAATATTTACCTCAAAACTATGTCTTATGAGTGTGCATTATTTTATAATTAATTTATTATTATATTTAGATCCTCTTGTAAGCAGTATTTTCCACGAGATACATTATTATACAATCCCAGATTATAGAAAACGATAAAATTATCGAGCAAAACACTACAGTTGATATAATTCTTATGAACGTGGGTCACGGTGGCATGTGACTGATGAATATTTTATTGCCTCCTGTGCTGCCCACACTAACGACACAACAAGTGCACTGGGACACTACATGATGTTATTGTTGTAACATGTACCAATAATAAAACGTATTCAAACGAACATCAGCGTAAACAACACAAGAAACACTACAGATGCTCGTTTTACTGTTTTGTTTCAGTTTAAACAACATGTTTCTGTGCTGGTTAAACTGTCAGCCAGTCATAACATCGTTTTTATGAGGCTGAGTTTATAACTCACAATGTAATGTGGGTACGTGGAAGTGCGAGTACATTATAGATTTATGAATGAATCAGTTTACGTAATTCCATCCATCTCATATATTTTTAGCACTGAATAGGATATACTGAAAGATATAAGGAAGAAGTGTCAATTTATTTATATAATTACTGCAAATTCAATAATACATACTATTATTCTGAGGTGTAGATTTTGTGGTTGGAAAACATCCAGTTCAATTTATTATGAAATAACAGGAAAATTTAAAGGTAAATAACTAACTATAACTACAGTTAAAAGGAAGCGTTTTTTTTCTGATTTTACATAACTAACAAAATTTATAACGAATATGATTCAGTTTTACTTCATCATCATCAGCCTATCGCAGTCCACTGCTGGACATAGGCCTCTCCCATTGCACGCCATTTAGTTCGATCCTCGGCTTCTCGCATCCAGCTTCTGCCAGCCGCCTTGCGCAAATCATCACTCCACCTGGCCTGTGGACGTACTACACTACGTTTGCCGAGACGCGGTCTCCACTCAAGAACTCGTTTACCCCAACGGTTATCGGTTCTACGGCAAATATGACCAGCCTACTGCTACTTCAGCTTTACTTGCATATCACAAAATCAAATTTACAGCCTTTAATAGTCCACCGCTGGACAAAGGCCTCTCCTTAGAAAGGAGGTTTTGGTGGCCTACTATATAACGCTGGCTATACGGCTTAGAATAGGGTTTGTTTCAAATTTTTCTTTTCATGACAATGCTGTATTCCTGCATAGTTTGTTCCGGTATAGTGCGTTTCATAGAATAGTTCCTTTGCCGCAATGTTGGCAGTAACGCAACAAATTTTGCTTTTATTATTACATTTTGGAACGAAGTTCCTTATGGGGCGTTGCAGAGGGGTACCCTAGCCGGCTAAAAACGTCCTTAACGTAAGATTGATGCCTCTGTGTCAAAATGGTAGCGTATGAGAATGATGTGAGATCTCGGGTTCTAATTCCGTGTAGGATCAAATATTTCTTTTGATCTGCAAATATTTGTTTTTTGGGAGTTTGGATGTTTTCTATGTATAATATGTATGCATTTACAAAAAGAATGTCCGAAATATTTATTTATTTATTTCGTGAACGAAAAATTTATATAATCTGTAATTTGCATGTAACAAGTACGGAGCAACTCTTGATAGAACTTGTATCAGTAGAGATTACTAGGTGGCAGCACAAGTTTAGTTATTTTTTTATCGTTAAAAAATCATAATAAAAAATGTATACCTGAATAGTTAATTTCTTTATATTTCGCATAAAACTTTTATATATTTTTATAAATCATTTTGAATAAAATAAAGGTGTAAAATTTTGTGGTTCTTAAAAAGCCTGAACGAAAAATTTTGTATCTATAGCGCCATCTGTAAGTTGCATGTATTATTATATTTTATCTATAATTCTATTTGTTATTAATTTATACTCAGATGTTAAAACAATTATTAAACGGCTTTATTATTACAGTGTATGTTTATTTAAATAGTAGAAACATTACAAAATATTGTACAAATTTAGTCATTGACATAAAGTATTTTAATTAACATTAATTTTTAATGTAGCTGAAGGAAAAGACGAAGAAAAACATGACGGTAAAGGAACTATTTGTTGAAGCGCACTATAGTCGGCTCCTACGACATCCACGGTGACGCTCCGTATTCTTAATCCGTCACTACACCTACCGCACTTTCATAATTGTAGGTACAATAATTACTATTTTGGTATAAAATGAATGTCATCGATAATGCAACAGTTGGCTGATATTATAAAAATACGATAAGACAAGACCCTTCAGAAAAAAACGTTTTTAAAAATATTGCCATCAACTTGCCTCTAGCAAGTTAACAAACTCCCTTTTGCATTTATAATATTAGGATAATAAATACAAACACTACTCCCCCGGCATCGAAGATAAAAGAAAATGGTTCATATCCGTATTATTTCATTGTATATTTTATAAAAGATCTTTAAATTAAGTTTCGTGTGATTTTAAACGTTATTCTTGTAATTTCTATTAGATACAATTTCTTAACATTGTATGTTCATCATTTATCATAAAAGAAGCATACATAAGTGTAGGTATACCTAATAAGTGCATTTCAATCATAATTATATTTCTTCATTAACATATCGACTAAAATCACTTACCGCATAGCAACATTTTCACCTTATCTCTCAAGTCCAAGAATTACTCAACAAATCCTAAAAGGTTTAAGGGTTAATTATTTATACACATATTAAATGTGTTTGACATTCTATCTTGGGTTAACACGTGTTGTTTATTAGCTCAACTAAACATTATGTTGTGGTTATTGAAACTGCGGGACTAAATTAAAAACATCAACGAACTATGAAGCTATCTTCCCATAAGTAAAAAATATTATGCACCTATCATAAATAGAATAAATACACAACTCAGAAGCTTTATTACATAATATAGAAACCTATGTACATAACCATAATTTATAAAAAAAAATAACAATATTTACATACAAGCGTCAAAAAACTCCACATCTTCGCCTACTGGTAGCGTTCCCAAAAGACTGGCAGCATTACCACGTTGAATGGCAATGCTGATTCTCTGTGCTAGAAAAAGGCCGGCCTTCTGGTCGCGAGAAGCGTCAATCAGTTGCTTGGCTAGTTGTTTAAACATAGCGCGAGCACTCGGACCCCATGAACCTAGCGTCTCTACCCCAAACGGTTCAAAAATGTAATTACCTATTAAATTTTGGTACTTACGCCGTTTGAGGCTTTCCGCAGAAGCAGCAGCAGCGCCGGCATAAAAAGCTGTACTTGGAAGATGAGATGGCGCGAGGGTGTCAACGCAAGTTGCGTTACTCAGAAGTAATATTATAAAATTTCGTTGAAATGTTCTGGAACTATACATGATATTGTCTCCCTCTTCTAAAATTAACTCCTTAAAATGAGTATTGTCATCACTCTTTACTCATTGCATCATTTAATTCAGGAATGGATAGTAAGTCGAATTGTTTATGGTTTTAAACCAAAACTTTAACTTTTTAATTTTAAAATATTCCTTTATACATAGAAAATTTACTATGATTTTCTTGATGACTTTTTTTTTTTTTTTTTTTTATGTTTGGCCTGCCAAAATGACTCTACTCTGCCTGATGGAAAGCATTAGCAGAATCCACGAGTGGTGGCCACCATACTCATTGCGAATACAGCAATGCAGTATGGCGACCCACACTATGGCGGCCTAGTGATGCTTGTGCATCTTTTAGTCTAGTCAACAAGTATGGAACTTGTTGACTAGACTAATTGGGCCTCCGGTCTCGCACTCACCAACGAAACACGGCAGCACAAACGCTGTCATTTTACGTTGATTTTCTGTGCGAGGGTAGTACCGCCCCGGTCGAGCCGGCCCATTCGTGCTGAAATCAGCGTGGCTCTACTACCTACTAATTTATTGATGATTCTTTCCGAGTTTCGTGATTCTAGGACATCTTCACCTCTTCTAATTTTCATATCACCTACGGAGGAACGGTTGTCATGTCCCACAATACAAAGGGCAAGTGTATCTTCCGACCAGGTAAGTTGATCATTAATAGGATCATGGCCGGTCTGGTCTTACAACCCTAAAAATATGTTCAAAAATTTAAATCTCCATCTTTATTACTACGTACCTACTTACTGCAACGCCTATGCCTGATGCCGATTAGATCTACTTGTAAAAAATGTTATTTCAATAACAAGTTCTTTTGATTTAACTAAACCTACAGCGTAAAAATAAATTAAAAATAGTGAACTAATTAAAAAAGTGAAATAGTGAAGACTTAATTACGGGTATTTATCTTTTTATTGCGCTGATTTTTTTCGGGCTAAATCAGTTAGTACGGCTGTTTAAGCCGTAATAACTGATTTAGCCCGAAAAAGTTTAGCGAGACCGGACGCCCGACGAAAACGACTTCTGGATCTTGATCCAGAAGCACCTTCTTCATTGTTGCATTGTCTAAATTCGCAATGAGTAGAGTAACTACTACTGTTAGATTCTGCTCATACTTTCCATCACGCAGAGTAGTCTGAAATGTATAAAAAAAGATTGCTTACTTTGTAACGCGCGGTTACAAAAATACGTATTTCATTAAAATGTGCATTTTGATACCTGACGTGCCCGACACGGCGCCAACGTTTACGCGCGTTTAGGTCGTTGGTATACCATACATTACTTCACATAAATAAGTGCCTTTTCAAAACGACAACATTGTGTTAAAGTTCGTATATCTCTCATTTAGGTATTTTAGGCTGCATTTTAATAACCCCTGGTGGGCGGACTAAACAAATGCTATTTGGGGTACCGCTGGCTTTTCTTATCCACTTGGTGATGTATTAAAAATAAGGAGTGCCACCAACCCTACACATGCCACAAAGAGCAAACTAGGTAGAAGGCCAAAACCTTTCTAAGAAAAAATCTTTGTTCAGCTGTGTACTATTAAAGACTGTTTATTGTTGTTTTGGCTTTATTTGGTATATGTATATTTTTGGTTAATAATCTAGCCCAGTAAATAATCAATCTTAAATTAGGGATTACTAATAGCAGCATTACTCTGAGTGGAAATCGAAACCTAGCCCTTACTTTCAGTTAAGATCACGCCTTATATCAGTATTATATTATTATTATAGTAATATAGTATACAATATTGTAATAATAATATCGGCGATGGCTAATGTAATGGAAAAACTCCTATGTGAATGCACGAGCTCAATGTCCCTTCTTGATTCGATCGCACTCATCAGATAATTATTGTCGGAGCACGTGAACCCGAGCCACGCCTAATAATATTATTAGCCCAGCTCGGTGACTTTGGTACCATTATTTATTCTGTGTAAGTTAGTACTATTACTTATTCTGTGACTTTAGTAACGAAATCGTTTTTCCAGTCTGGGTACAAGTACACTTCGCTCAAGAAGCGAATGCAAGCCACACGCTTTCGATTTTCAAGATGTGTTGCACTTAGGAACATAAAATAATATTATGATACAATTTGACTGATTAGTAGCCTATGATAGAAATACACGAAATTCCAATAAAAATACTTTTTAGCATATGGATAAATTTTTAACAATATTAGCCACATTCAATAACTCTCACAAATAAATGCTCATTTAGCGGCTGTGTGTGTGAGTGTTTTTAGTATCAAATTATTTATACACTTTTAGTATGCATTTGAAATGCATACTAAAAGTTTACGACAGCTAAGTATAGCATTATGTCTACATTGTTGAGGTTATGTAAACACTACTGAAGATATAATAATGCCTATACCTATTCCAGTTGAACCCCTTTTCATGTAACAAGTAAGTACACACTTAAAAAGCTAATAGAATTTTATGACTATACCGTCCGATGTGCAAAAACAGAGAAACAATGTTCTTAATGGATATTTGTCTTTTGTGAGACTCTTCAAGGGAGTGCTAAGTCTAAGTTTGTTGGTCAGTTGGATTAAGGTGTGTTACGAGAAACCTGTCTAAGCAACTTTGTACGTGAACGAGTCTCACGTACAAAGTTTAAGTTTACATACATACATTTTTTAATACAAACGATGTGAGAAGACCACTTGCAGCAATGATTTTATGTCACTAAATGTTCTATCTGCCCGTAAAGCATTGTGTAACGTTAAGTGTGGCACTTTAAGGGCTCCAAGTTCATTTCCTGTAACATGTTTTTAAAGGAAGTATGGGTATGGCCTGCTTGAGAGCGACCTGTCACCGTAACTTACACTATTAAACTTAGATATTTGGAATCTATTGAAGTGAAGTGAAGACAGCATTAGAAATTAGTGTTATACGATAGCGACTAGCATGTGTTTTTTTTTCAAATATGTTGCAGTCTTTACTTCATGTGGATGTTTTATTTAGACGAAGTTCTGGGAAGGTTAGTGCTTAAGTGACACTCTTGATCTTGAAAGCGTCCTAAGGTTGCACTGACCTTTTACCATCGGTCCAACAATGATACAATGTCTGACGTTCTGGATCGCTGCTTGTTAACATTTAGTTGCCCCTTGGGATTTTTAACATCCATGACAATGTAAAGAAACAGTAGAAAAAATCACGGCCTTTGTTCGTAGAAGATTTTTGAGCGCTGAGCGCTAAGCAGCGACAGCGTGACATATGTAGCACTAAACGCGTTTAATGCTAAATGAACCTTTCGCGCTTTCAGAGAAAGATTCTTAAACCTAATTACGCCAATATACTTAGTAAAAAACTAGCTGATAGATCTGGGGTTCTACGTTTGGTCTGACTATTAATGTGAGATTAAGTACTCATGCAAACACATATACATCATGCAAAAAAGTCAATTCGTGCAAATGTAATAATTGTATTTCAGAAGAGATATCGAGAGTTTAGAAGATCATTGTTGAGAGATCAATAATATAATCAAGGTTTGTAGGACGACGTTCGTGTTATAAAAAAAATCTTGTTACACACGGCCTACCTACTCTTCTTGGCAACTAGACTACAATACAATGTCATAGTATAGAAATATATAAAGAATTTCCAAAATTTTCTTATTTAATGTATTATATGGTGATAAATACATTTTCTGTCCTTTTTCAGTCTATTTTTTGTTTAAAGTAACTAGTGGAATGTATAAAAATGAATCGCCTAAATGTATGAAGTTATACACGCAGAACTTCCATTGAACTGCACTAAATTTGATAATTCTTTTTTTATGTGTTCGTTATTGGTAGAAGGTTTGTATGGAAAAAATAAATAATCGAAAAAAAATTGTATGTTCTCAACTGTACTCTACCTGTGAAAGCCGAGGTGAGTATAATTACTAAAACAAGTTTTTCAGAAATGTTGAAAATATTTACCAAAAAAATGTGACGGTACGAAGTTTGCCGGGGCAGCATAGTGGGCAATAATTTAAGCGGCGATAGAACACATCAACCATGATCGTCCATTCATTACTGACACTCCATTAAAGTGTCAGTCATTCGGCACTTAATATAAAACCTACGAAACTGTAATTTTTCTTAGTTGTAGTTTTTTATCTACCCCAATATCAAGGGTTGTTATAAATAATGTAAAGCTATGAAATGGAAGTCTATTTTCTTTTGTTTTTATCACGATAATTAAAAGTAAATTCGACTGACTTCTAAAAGTTTACATAGCATGTTGCAAGTAAGTTTGTCTTTTAAAGTTACAAATATTTCGAAATAGGTTAAAATGCCTACTGATGAGAAAATACTGATGCCCAACCTAATTCTAATTGTAGTCTCGCAATGAAACTTTATAAGTAGGTATATGAGGTTTACATGACAATATGTATGTGTGTGTAGGAAATTCAAAATGTGACAATAGTTACTCTAATTTGACTCTACTCCATTTGAAATTAGCACCAGGAGTTTAAAAGTAATTTTCTTCTACTTTTTAAGTCGATTCCCTATAAAATAGTATTTTAATTTTTGTTTATTTGACTTTTCTTGAGAGAAATTCTTCCTTCGAATTCAAGAAGCTCTCTTTTTATTAACCGACTTCCAAAAGGAGGAGGTTCTCAATTTCATAGTTTTTTTTTAATGTATGTACACGGATTACTCCGTAAATTAGTGGACCGATTTTGAAAATTCTTTCGATTTCGATTTCTGTATTCGAAAGGGTATGCTCCCCATGTGGTCCCATGGGCACCATATCAGGATCTGATGATGAGATCCTAATTAAATCGAAGGAAACCCTCAAATTTACGTAAGCTTCAAGCTTTTCAATTGTCTGCATGCCTTCATATTCTGTAGACATCATTTAATTTCATAATACACACATCAAAAGTGTCTAGGGATCAAGCATTTTTATGCGGATTTCTTGAGATTGAGATGTGGATTTGGCCCTGGCCTGCTCAGTCGCCAGACTTGAACCCGATTGAGCATGCATGGGATATGCTACAGAGAGGAGCTCTGCCGAATATGGAGGGTATCCAGTCGCAAGAAGACCTTTTTTTGTTGTTGCAACGAACATGGGCGGCCATTCCACAGCGTGATTTGGATGAACTCATTTTGAGTATGCCAAACCGATGTTCTTGTGTTAGTGTTCGCGGTAGAAACACGGATTATTAATTGTTTAAGTTACCTAATAAAATTTTAAAGAAAACTGTTATTTCAGTCTTTTTTTCGAACTTTAATGTTAGTGGTTCAAATGTCAAAAATCCTTTTATTAGGAAAATGGCAAATTTCTTTATTAATGCAAAGGTGACTTGGTTTATCGTTACTGTGACAAACGAAAACACTTTATTTAAAGAATCCTTAAAGAAAATTTTAATTAATATCAATCAGGAGAAAAGTTATTGCAAAAATATATGTTGATCCCTAGACACATATGTTGATCCCTAGACACTTTTGATGTGTGTATATAAAACGGGTCTTAACGAGTAAACTTGTCAGTTTACCTCAAATCCCTTGAATTATAGTAACCTATAGAAGATAGTCCATTTGAGATTTTATTACAAAAAATTACCTGAAGTCCTTTCGATTCTATACAGTATGTATGTTACCTTTAGTCGTATTCTTTCAAGTTATTTAGGTGAAATGATGATGAGAGACTTGAGAAAGACTAAAAAGCGAAAAATAAAAAATAAACTTCTTTTAAAAAAACCGACTTCAAAAACTAAAAAGTATCAAATAACTTAATTTGTATGTGCTACCTATTCATAGGTTTGAAGTCGGTGCCAAGCCAAAATGTAATAGTAGGTACCGCACTCGCCGCGCGTGACCTTAAGCGGGATAGCTGCTCAACGCGTAGAACAAAACAACCGAAGCGTCGGTGACGTCGTTGACGTTCGTCTCGAAATATAGCGAGTGTGGTGCCTACCTGGCTTAGCACCGACTTCAAACAGATTTTAGGTACCTTGCACACATTATAATACTACTATTTAAATAAATAAATAATTAGGTATACCTAGGCAATTTATGAAGAACCAGTTTATTTTACGCTTTTTAGTGTTTTTTGGCAGAGAGTTTTCGTTGGATGTTTTTTGGAAGTCGGTTTTTTTTTTATAAAAAGTTTTTCTATAAATATAGATCGCTAACCCTATTTAAAAATAAAAAATACAGGGCTGGAGCAGCATAGAGTTTCATGGTTTATTGCCCTTTGAAACATTTTTTCCGGTTTTTTTTTATAAAAAGTCGGTTTTTTTTTATAAAATAATATGTAGTGATAGAAACACAGGACTTGTTTTCAATAACAACTATCATTTAATGGATTATTTACTCTTATTTATTTCCGTAGGTTAATCTATACTTTAACCTATTATTAAGTCTTAAATTTCGATGTTCTCTTTTTATTATAAACACCTATCAAAATTTAGTTATAATCTTCTTAACCGAACCTAAACTAAAGGTACTGACTATAAAACCTGATAGCTTTGCTGTGTTGTTTTTACTCTTTAGTCACTTTTACGTTACGCTGGCGCAGCTCCTACGCCACAAAATTTTCTAAATTGTTTTGGCTTTTCCATCAACTTAATTCCGACGAGTAAAAACTACGACGGCTTTCTTTTAAAACAAATTGAACCGATTCGATTTGTTCTTCACAAAATACAATCTAAACTATCTATACTAATATATAAAGGTGAAGAGTTTGTTTGTTTGTTTGAACGCGCTAATCTCAGGAACCGCTGGTCCTATTTGAAAAAAATCTTTCAGTGTTGGATAGTACATTTATCGAGGAAAGCTATAGGCTATATATCATCACGCTACGACCAATAGGAGCGGAGCACCAATGAAATATGTTTCAAAAACTGGGGAAAATTATCACGCTACGGGCAATAGGAGATGCAATCGAGGTTGCGTGGGTCTGCTAGTATGTAATAATTGCTTGACACAACGCAATACACTCTTCACGTTTGTAGCACATACGTTCTTCGAACATCTAGACCTAGACTATAAAATGCCAGTATGAACTAACTCTTAGTAAATCAAGGATCTAGAACTACTATATATTTAACTAGGCGGTTTTTGTGTTACAAGACAACGTTTCATAATTTCCGTGCTTTGTCTACGGACCTTGAGATAACTTTGAAACCACTCATCAGCGGTCTTCTAATTAGTGTGTCGTATGAATACAATAAACAGTAGCCATACCATGTTACAAGGTTACACCTATTTAGAAATATTGTTTTTTATCAATAGCCATAATAACTATGTGGTGTTGTCAACTTCGATTAAATTGACCAAGTATGCCTTTTGATTTTTTGATACATACTACAGTCATTAAAACATATTTTTAAAGTGGATTTTTTTCTATTTATATGTACCTACCTATATAAATATCATTCAGGGTAAACAGTATAAAGTACTTTACAGTATTTTTTTGTATCTTTTGAGCCATGTTGGTATATGAATGCAAATGAAGGATAGAAGTATTTCCGAGACATCGGAGCTACAAAAGTACGAAAATATGTAAGACTCAAGGTAGAAACTTACATCAGTTTGAACTTTAACATGGTTCAAACGGTATAAATCCTACTTCAAGCGTTGCGTTTACCTGTAGGTAGGTACACATAAAGTTGTTTGTCCCTGCTGACTGACTTTTCAACACAAAATCTATACCGTTTAGATAAACTCGTGATTTTGGCAGCTGGTGCTTTTTATATTGTAAGCATCCAATAAGAAAAGATTTTTGAAAATTTTATCCCTAAGTGGGAAATAAGAGATGAAATATTGTATGGAAGCTCGTTATTTCTAAAGTTACAAACACAAAATAGAAAATAATCAAGAGACCGAAGGCGCGGTAAATAGTCTTAAGTGTACAAAGGTACATCGAAACTTTGCACTACAAATATTACAATAAATCCTACAAAATTCGAAATACATAAGGTACATTCAGTAACACAACGACGCCGCTCAGTTATTTCAAAAGTTAAATAAAAACTAGGAGCATTCATCGAGATAATTACGTACTACGTACTAGAGGAGCCACTCAAAACCAATTTTAAGTTCCGTTTATATTTGAATTATAACTAAAAAGCGCTGCAGCGCAGCCAAACAATAATTAGTAGTCTAATCCAACAGTATTAACAAGCAGCGCTCTATCGCATTTGAGCTGTAGTTTCCTCGCGAGCGAAATGTCATAAGCGCCGTGATTTTCATGGCGACAAAGCAGAACGGATAAATAGCTTTATACCTACGAAGCTTTATTAGGAAATTCACACTGAGTAAATATTCTGTGTCAATAGCTTTGCCAGTTTCAGTTTTTTTATAGAATGCATCGAGGTATAAAATATAAAAGTCGAATATTCAATTTTTTTATTATACTTTAAGTATAATTTTGAGTATAATAATACAAAAAAAATGTTATGGGTTATTAACGAAGCTATTTTTAACAACATATTATTTTTACTTATCCAATTAAATACGTTAGATACGTTGTGCATTTAACGTCAGTTAATTCTACCTAAATATCACTTCTTTATGTTTTACTCTAAGTACTCTATGTCGAGTGAGGCAACAATGGCATCTTAAAATATTTTGTTCGTATTTAATTTTAAAACAATTATATCTAGTTAAATACTGGTGAAAAGTTATTCCTTTGTTTTTCTCCGTATTCCTTGTATTATTAGTGCAATATCTCAAGACACAAAATGGCATATTTCACGAGTTTTAGAACGTTTTTAAATTTAAACAATCACACGCTTAGGCCACCTCTTCAGCAGAGTGTAGCTAGCAAGCGACTAAAGGAAGTGCGGCGCAATCGCCGCAATTGCATGGAACACTCTATACATTATATCTCGATGGGAGCATTACTTTAAAAAGATGTACCTAATGTTTGGCGTTCTGATTAGATGTTGTGTAAAATAAATCGAGGTTAAAATAGGATCTCTGAGATCACTTATTTTAAACTGATGAGTGTATGTACCAGACGGTACTCGATCTAGCCTTGTCACGTTGCAGAGTTAAACAATCAATCATTACTTATATAGTTTATTCGAAACATTGAATATTTAGTTGCTGACTTAGAAACAAATACTGCTGGCCCCATTTGTTAATAAATTGGGTCAACGTGATAATAAACGTCATATCTCTCTTGTTGAAGGTTTAATTTAAATTGAAACGGCACATGTAGCAAAATTAAATATAGAACTGGGGGAAAGGAGGTTTAGGATCCAGTAACCTAAGTCACTTACGGTCTTATTCGTAATAGTTATTTGTTATACAAGAGTGCAAAGTTGCTTTTTAACCGCGTGCTCAAATTTTGATGACCGAGCAAGCGCAGGATTCTAAAATTGAATCACGAGCGTAGAAAGTGATTCAAAAATTAGAATCCTGAGCGTCAGCGAAGGAATCAAAAGAGCACGAGGTGAAAAATCTTTGCACTCGAGTGCAACACGTAACTGTTCATTCCACCTCAGCGAGGAAACAACTAAATGCAAAAAAAGCATTAACAATCACAAGATACTTTTATTTCAGTTTAGGTATTAATATTTATTAGGTACTACATTATGATAGGTAAGTATTACAGATTAATTTTTAAATTATTTCAAAAATACTTAGGTACTCGCTCAACCCCGCGGTGTTACCCGCGGTTTTTGTCGTACCGCGAGTAACACCGCGGGACAAAGTTAGTCTAAAAAAAGTAGCCTAAGTTACTCCTTAGATTATCAGCTATCTGCCAGTGAAAGTCCCGTCAA
Organism: Diaphora mendica; assembly: GCA_949125395.1. Taxonomy (NCBI): domain Eukaryota; kingdom Metazoa; phylum Arthropoda; class Insecta; order Lepidoptera; family Erebidae; genus Diaphora; species Diaphora mendica. The sequence goes on along the minus strand of OX421310.1, from coordinate 31,315,932 downwards.
AATCAGTCCAGCCGTTCCAGAGAAACAACAAACAGACAGACAGACCGACTGACAGACAGACAATGTAACAGAAATTATAAAAATAAAAAATTTGTATATGTACCGTGTATACATACATATGCATTTAGTAAAAAGCTGTTAATTTAATATTACAAACAGACATTTCAATGTTATTTATTTGTATGGATGTAATAGACAAATTAAGAAAAAATGAAAGTTAAGTTGCTATAGTTACTTAAAAAGAAAAGGGTGCGGGCAGAGCAAATTAAAAAAAAACTACACCAAGAAGGTTCCGAGTCTAGTTTTTAACTATACTCTGTCCATTACTTTATTTTCTCTTTGACAGCTCACGCCTATAAATTACCTTATTTTTTTTCGGAATTATGTACTACTGTAATGTCGTACTTTATTGACGGTGACGGTACTTTAGTGAAGTGGTCTGTGCATAACAAACAACCACAGACTATAAAACAGTACTTGAAATACGATAAATCGATCATGTGATAAAAATAATTTGACTTCATGTAAGTATTTTTTGTGTAAATTTAATAAAAAAAGGAAATAAAAATTGTATCTATGACTCCAAGATTGAATTTTTGCAAGGAATTAAGTCGAAATCTTGGAATTTAGGATCAAACCAAGAGTAAAGAACAATAACTCTGTTCATTCATCTAATTTACTGATTTATTATTTATATTTTTGTTTATTTCTTACATAATATAAAAAACTAATGAAGGCATAATTAATATTTCAACAAAAAATATTAAATTAAAACGATTGAAAGTTCTTCGTAAATAAAATCGCTATTCGTTTCAAATCGAATCGGTTATGAGTGAGGGCGTCACTAATTTCAAAATTTCTTGAACTGTCAAAAAGAAAATAAAGTAATGGACAGAGTATAATTAAAAAATATTGTATGATTAATTCGGCACCATGGAGGTAGAAGTAAATAGGTTTAATGATGTTTTGAATTCACAAAATTAGTGCACTCGAGCGATGTTCTTAATTCAATTTACTTTATTCCTCTAGAGGATAAAACGGCTGTTGCACTCAGATATCAAAGGGCAAAAATACTCTTTAGAAGCTGGTGGGATGAAAATCATTTTAAATTTAAGTAACGGTACTGTTTTGCTTGACACCTGTTTTCTATGAAGCCAGGTATCACTTCGATCGAGCCTAATTTGTGCCAAAGTACGGCTCTCTCACTTTTGATACTTCATTCCCAATTCTTCTTCTTCTTCTTCCAAGCCTTTTCCCACTTAAGATGGAGTCGCCCGGTCAGCTATCCTTGTTTCATGACGCCAAGACATTCTGTCAAAAGTTTTCGGGTCTGTAATATTCTCCTTCTTTAGGAGCTTGGCCAAGCAATGCCTAATACATCCGTAATTCTTAAATCATACCTCACGCGCTTGTGAGGTGACACTGGGTGAGGCACTACTCTTGAACTTGTGTCACTAAAAAAAAATTCTCTTCTAGTGAACGACTTAGGTAAAGTTTTTTCACGGTGAATTGAGGAAACTAAAAATTCCATTAAATTTATCCGGGTGATATGATAACACTCTCGTGAACGAGTGGAATGTACCAATGATAAGGGTCATTTATGCCCGTAGCCTGCCTTTGTAATAGGAATATTCATAAATAGACTTCGTTATCGTGTTGTAATCTGATTTAATACTAACAGTAGCTGCTGTTGAAAATGTTTTATTTTTGCCTTCCTTTAACTTTATAATTAAATAAATTAAAATGTACCACAAGAAAATGAATTACAAATTGGCATTCCCATGTAATGGTCTAAAAGAAACCAATACAACACTATACACTATAAAGAGATTTTGAATTGAAATTTCGAAATTTAAATTTTAGTTTCTGAATTTAAATTATTTCAAAAATACTTAGGTACTAGATACCCATATTTGACCCAACTCGAGCTAAATAGAACCGTTTAAAAAGAAACTACGATCGCAAACCCATTTGGCGTCAAAGAAACTTTACCTTCCTAGTTTTATTTATAAACTGCTGATAAATGCCGTTGGACTATATCTCAGATCTTACGAACACCATATTCGTCTAATGACGACAGTAATTAACACTGCACGAGACTTACCTTTCTTTCATTCTTTACCTTTGAAAATCCAACATTTTGCGGTAATTTAAAAATCCACCTAAACCTAAGTATAAGTCATCGAGAGTACTGATTATTCTACATCTATTCCGGGTTATCAGGAGACAGAGACGATTTTATAAATAACAATATTTCTTCATATATTATAAATAGCAACAAGATAATGAAAACGAGTCGAGTCGAGACCCCCAAACATGTAGGCGAGCTCGAGGGCGCCATACTTGACAGCTTTCAAGCGCGTCTTCACTAATTAAACCACGGAACAGACAGGAATGATAACAAACAGATTAAATGTCTGTAAACAACATTAGCGTACTTATCAGATTTTCTCTAAGTATTTATTTATATCAGCGAATATTAAGTTAATTGAATCACCATACAATTTATTGTGTCCTCGTGTTGTCAAATCTGTTGGGTAGTATTATTAAGATCAGACAGAAAGCTATTTTCATTATAACTTTTTTTTTGGTTTGAACGAAGTTTAGACAGGACAGTTTTTTTTTTACTTTTTGTTCAGTTTGAGAGTATTGAAGTTAAGGCAGATATTTTAATATGTAAGCCACCACACCATGACCGGCTTAAATAAAATGTATAGATATTGCAGATGTTATGAATATAATAGATGTTAGAATTTTTTTTTATTAAATAATGTTTAAAAATTAGCGACGATGAGTTTAAACAAAAATTTTGTCATGCTGAATCCTATCATGTTCATCAACAGTATTTACCACTCTCACTTATCTCTACTCTCACATTCACTACTGGACATAGGCCAATAAAAAACAGTTTAATTAATGCTTATCCCAAAAGTCACTACTATAAAAGTTCCTACACTAAAATCTAATATGGCCAAATGACTTAAACCAGTGGCGTAGCTACCAATGGGCTAGGCGGTGCAATGCCCCGGGGCCTTCAAGCTCAGGGGGCCCTTACCAGAAAAATTAAATCGAATTGAACTTTCGAAAATACCTCCTATTTTTAAAATTAATATGACTGGTTGCAACCCGACTTAAATCATGGCAACTCTGTTGAGAGAAATTCGAAAGTTATACCTAGGGAATTCCCCTAAATTCTTTCTGTGGGTTGGCAGTGTTGTCAACTTGACGGATAGCGATATGTGCGTTTTATTATTCATCGATATACGTTTTGTGAATTCGAGTCAAGATTTTTTTCGAAGATGGTTAAAAGTTAATGCTGTATCAGGAGTAAATAAGCTAATGTCCATAAACTTATTGTACTAGTCAATATAGTGGTTCAATTTTATTTGATTTTAGTACCACTCATTTTGATGCTCTTTACGTCAGTTAATCATGTCAAATCTATCGATTTCGGCTACTCATTGTGTAACGCGAAATTGTTTCGCGTTAAACAATGAGTGAGTGTGTGAGTGAATTTATATGAAGGCCCGCGCGCGAGGTCTGTTAGGTCTACTCTACTGTATAACCTTATACTTTTTTATTAATTAAATCTAAAGCCATAATCTAAATTCCCATCAGACTTTAAACCAAAATAATTTAAGAAAAGTGTAAGATCGAGTCTGTCATTTATAAAACCCACGTTTGACGTTGCTTGCGAACAAAGCAAACATAATTGCTTGTAGGTTAGGCCGCTAAGAGGCTAGATTTTACTACAGTCATCCCAGAAATGCTAGCTTCATATTATTATCTGCATTATAAAAAAAATGAAGAATATTTAGTAAGTAAATGAATTTATTGAGACATTACTCTTACATCTCGCATGAGAGACGCAACACAATTTCAGTGCAATTAATTCTCATTAGCAGTCGATCTGTCAATAAAGTCTGTCACCTTGTGTATAAATAGCTTTTCTTTAATAAGCACTACGAGTCATTGTCAAGAATTGAGTCCGAAGGTATAGGTACTGGTAATTATCTTGTCCACTGTGACTGCAGTTGATGCATATTTAGATTTATTACCAAACTTTATTAGTATTCAGACATTCCTTACAACTTTCAAATGTTAAATTCATTGTAAGTTTACCAAAAATAAAGCAAAACAATAGGATATTTGTTAATGTTCAATTCATTTAAATCTATCTGAATGTTAACTTCTCGGTATTTTTAAGCTGCCTCAAGTTCCATCTTGCATATTTCTAGGAAACTGCTTCGAAAATGTGAAAACGAATTGAACATTTTATTATTTTAGACCTAGGATGTACAGGTCGACCTACCATAGACTTCACATTTCCAAAAGCACCAAAAACCTAAAATAATATTGATCTCAAAATTCCCAAAGTAAACCTCTTTTATCATTTCTGTGAAAGCTTTCAGTAAAATGATGTCAAATTTATTATAACACCCACAAAAATTGGCTGGTACAGAATACCCTGGGCTTTAAGCCCGCCGATGTACACAAGAGCATGAAGTTATAAAATAAATAAAATATATAGTTTTGGAACGAAGTTCCTTATGGGGCGTTGCGGAGGGGTACCCTAGCCGGCAAAAAACGTCCACAACGTAAGATTGACGCCTCGGAGTCAAAATGGTAGCGTATGAGAATGATGTGAGGTCTAGGGTTTGAATCCCGTGTAGGATCAAATTTGTTTTTTGATCTGCAAATATTTGTTTTTTGGGAGTTTGGATGTTTTCTATGTATAATATGTATGTATTTACAAAAAAATGTCAGCGAAAAATTTATATAATCTGTAAGTTGCGTGTAACAAGTACAGCGTAACTTTAGACAGAACTTGTTTCAGCAGAGATTACTAGGTGGCAGCACAAGTTTAGCTATATTTTTTATTTTTATCGTTAAAAAATCATAATAAAAAATAGTAGTTTATTATGTTGATGATGATGATGGTTTCACCTATGGTAAAATTTCTATATTTTTTGTCTGAAATATCAGCGAAACGATTCAAAATTATATCGTGTATTTAAAATTCTGTTATAAAGTGCATTTAAAATTGTATTCCATCTATCTTTCACTTCAATTCTCTCCGATGGTAATCGCCTCCTTTTTCTTTTTATCCATAAAAAAATCATGAAAAAATGTATAGGTACCCAAATAATTATTTTCTTTATACATTGAATAGAACTTGAAATAAATATTTGCATGATAAGGAACTTGGTTCCTATCTGGTGTCCCACTCCCACGACTCCACACGACTTTTTTTTTATTATTTATCGACTTTTCGTATGACTAAAGGTACATAAAATTTTGACTAAAAAAATTAATTGCAATACTTTAATACTTAAGTTACAGTTTATACTTTCTTAATGTTGGAAATCAGGATTAAAGTAGGTATATAATTATTATAATTAGACCTATTTAATCATGTAATAGATATAATTAGCAATAAAAGCAGCATGTTATTTTGATAATTCATATTCGTTTATAATAACTGCAATATAATATTATTTATTTGAAATTAAAATTGAAATTGGCCTGCGCTGAGTCTAATAATGACTTAGCAGACCGGTTGTCCGCATCGCAATCGACCACATCAGGTAGTATACAGGGCATTTCAGCCGCATATTTAAAGGAATTTGAATATTTCAAAGGCAAATTTAAGGAAATAGGATACTTTCCTTGTGTCATGAAATTTGTCTTGAAGTAAAGCCTCAGTACAAATAAGGGAAAAACTCTCGAATTTGTAAATTAAATTTATTTTTTAAGTAGGTATGTGCAATATGTATTTATATACTTTCATTTGCATTTAATGAAAAGCTGTTCAAAGACACTAAACTTTAATTATATTTATTTGTATAGATGTTACTTATACTTTTACAAGATGGAACTATCAAAATACAAAGTTATGTGGACTTTGATCCGGTATTTCTGCTATCTTTTATGTATAGGTATAGGCACCTGTATCACGGTATCGATGGTAATTAATGTAACAATAATAACAGCATTGCGCCAGAAATACCTACTGACAATATCACCAGATACAACAGTTGTTTACTTAACCACAGCGTATTCTTTATAAAAGCGGAGTTTTATATCACCATTCCTATTGTCAACAGTACCTTGTTTGTAGTTGAGTATACTGAACACTGACAACTACGAGTACGACTCATGATCAAGTGTCAATTATTACCTAAAATTAGTAAAAGGTGTTAGTATTATTAAGTGAACCGTAATAAATTATTCAATGAATAATAAAAAGAAGTAATATTGCATCTTTGCTTGAGAGGTCAATTTCTGACCAGTGCCAGTGCCGGATAAGATTACGTAACAATGTGTTTACAAAGTGTAATCCCATGACCTGTCTTCTGGGTCCTTCTGTAACGTAAAGGTAAAATATAACTTTAATAAAAATAACAAATGTCTCAATGATTCTGATGCTTTGCCATTCTAGATTGTTTGTAAAGTTTCAGCTGCTTTATCTTTTCTGAATTCTGAAAGTATTACTGAACGAGAATTGAAATGGAGGAAAACCTTTGACCACGGTCCGTCTAACCTGGTCGAAACTTAAGGCAAAGCAAAAAGATATAAAACTTATCAAGTTGTAGCGCTAATTTCTGTACACGCAAAAGATTGTGACATGGAATTCGAAAGTTTAAAATTTAGCTTAGTTAACTAAGTTGACTTTTGCACGTTTAGATAGACATTGCTTAAATAACCGCACTGGCTAATTAGACCACAAGATTTCTCTTCATCATGGTTCAACCGGCCTACACTACTTTTAAACATCATCATGTTTGTGTAGAAACTATAAAACGTTTAAAGGGAACACAAATTTAGCCTGAAGTATCAGACATAGTTGGTCAATGACTTAAAGTCAGCAGTGCAAAGTAAGGTCATAAATGTTTTTATAGCGGAGTCAGGGGTGAGTTAGACGGGCGGAGCGCGGGGCGTGGCGGCGTGTGCGCGCGCGCCGCCCCTCGTCTGCGTATAATAAGCGCGCGCAGCGCACGCGGCAACTCGCCAGCGCGATCAGCTCCGGCGCCGGTAGAAGACGCGCATAGCCCTGTGCCTCACGCGACGCGACTCGCGGACTACTCGCACGCGCACCACTCGCGGCTTGATGCGATCACCGGCGCCTGTTGCCTCCACACACAGTGACACAACATCACAAACAATAACACACAGAGGAAAGGACGTTCCTGACCTACAGGCTAAGTAAGTGATCTATTCAAATTTACAGGCATTTGAATTTTCATAAAGAACCTAATTAATGTATGTCATTTAAATTTGTTAGTTAGGACTAATAACTAGTTAAATACATTCTTAAACTAGATTAACAATTCCACTTAATATAAAGGTATATTAAAATGTCAGTAAAATTATCATTTGAAAGATTCCGTACTTTATATTATTATTTTTTTTATGAATATTGTCTATAGTTCATGCAAATGATTAATTTGTAGGTAACGAATATCAGTTTTTCGTTTCTATTCTAATATAGAATTCACTTTCTGACTTGGTATCCTGTTTACAGATAGTTATTTATAAAGTTGGTGCAACAGTAGTTTCCTCGACTTCTGTAGACAGTAAAGAATGTTTTAAATACTCCTGTCATTATATTACATAATAATAGTTATGACAAATACAGTTCTAGTAATCTCTACCTAAAGTTTACCTACTTCGATCTAGCTCTTTATTCTTTAGCCTACCTGTGTTGGTCGGTTCATCCTACCGGCAACGCTATATTTATTTAAAAAATATACGTATTCATTTCAAATATATATTAAATGTGAACTCTGATATTTTTGATAAATGATTTAGGATTGAGTTTTATAGGCTGTATTCTGTAATCATTTTATTTTAGTAAACAAATATTTTTACTAATCAAGTGATGCAAATCTATTTTATCATTTCTATCAATATGAATACATAGTCAGGTCTACTCTAATATCACGTTCAACAAAACCAAATTAACCAACAACCAAAAGCAACAAACCCAATTAATACTTATCTTCAATAAGAAATAATAATAATTCTTGAATAAGCACATTTTAGAACCTACATAACATTTCCTCGCTATTTAAAACTTTGTCATTGAATGTAATCCATACTATTCCATTCTTCCATGTCCATACTAATATTATAAATTCGAAAGTAACTCTATCTGGACCGATTTGAATGAAATTTGGCATGGAGATACTTTGATTCTTGGGGAAGGGCATAGAAGGGGTGAAGAAGCGAACAAAAGCTAGTAAACAATAAAATAAATAGGTAATAATAAAATAAAAATAATATTTTTAAAGATCTACCTGTAACCTTAAATCGATGTACCTAGATACCTTAGTAGTTAGAACCCTGCCGGTATCATAAAATCTAATTATTATTATAGTTTAATGGTCAATATCATTAGAAAAAAAATTATTGAAGTATTTTAAAGTATTTATGTTCTTAGAAAATATTATAAACTTGCTTGTTATGTAAAATAGAGTTATTAGAATATTGATATGTCTATAATTTATCATCAAATATGGACAATATTAATCTTCGGACTGTTTTATATACTTTTTACAATTGATCGTAAAACTATGTAAAATAGGTGTAAACTTAAATTATGTAACGACCTTGCCAAAATTTACAATAAAATCTAAAGAGATAATATATTAGAAATAAAAACATAAACTATAAAAATTTAGTACCTACTTAATTAACGATTTCACAAATGAATCCGTCTTCAATTGTCTGTGTAGGTATCTGAAACAAATATTCAGAATACTTTAGCACCTGAATTAACAGTATGTCTAAAATACTACTAACAAAACTGAAATAATGTATGTATTTAGTAGGTACATGTTTAATGGCAATTTTATACATCACCATAATAGCAGATAATAATGTACGGATATTATATAAAAGATTTGCACTTAAAGTTAACCAATGAAACCTAATAGGTAAATAGATTAATAAAGAAACCATTATGAGTACATTGTCTAGTAAACACCTAGAACAAATACCTAGAAAAAATATGCTATTTCTCTTGTATAGCAAATGTTATGATATAATATTGCGTTCACTGTTTGGGTAACGCCACTACCACAGGTTCAACCTGTGGTAGTGGCTTTACGAATAAAAAAAGAATAAATTTGATATTGTCGTCTAAACTATTTTTTTTTTGAAAATTTTAATATTTATTATACATTTTATTATAAAAGCACGGAATATATTCATGAATACTTATCTACTTAGTAAATAAGTTTTGGCGTTTTACTGAAGACAATTCATTACAAATATATATGTTACGGGTAATGCTAGAAGATGGAGTAAACCTAGGTTTACCCGGGTTGACTTAGTATTATCCAAGCTTCTTGGGTAAAGTCCGAATAATAAGTTAAATAAATTTTAATTCGGGGTTTACCCATACTCACCTAGGTCAACCCAACTCTGGCTGGGTAATGTTAAAAATTTGTCTAATTAATTAGTGAAATGAAAATCCAAGGGCATTTTAAACTTCTATTATTTTAAAAACATACAAAGGCGAACGTAAAGAGCATAAACTTAATAGCTTTAATAGCAAAAACGAATAGCGGGCTGAAACATGACATATTTAATAGCACAAACATATTAAAACTTTGTATGACAATTAGTTCAAAGTACTACCGAACGTTTTTATTAAAATTATTTATTAGAATAGTAATTAGAAACCATTGGCTATAGTAATTCTGAGAAGTGGACGAATCCAGCCAGTTTCACGTTTACCGCCAGAGTTTTTACTGTCGCCCACACTTCGAAGCGACGGACGCCGCTCAGAGTTCAGACACATAACTCAGTTTTTACGATGAGTCCCTTTAGAAGGTACCTATAGAAATTTGTGAAATGTCTTAACAAAAACACTCGTACTCTTTCAAGGATATATTGATTACTAACGTAGTATAAAGCCACATGCACAGGTGATTAGACCCAAGTTAAGATGGCTACCGACCGATTGATTGGCCCACCTAGGTGTTTGAACTGTGACAGGTCAACGTCTAAATTGAGGTCGAGACGGTCACTGCAATGCTTGATACATAATACATATGTATGTACATATAATATATCTCTGGCTTAAACTACTACCATTGAAACTGTGTGTGACCGATGAGTACTACAAACGTATTGTAGTCGTTATTTGCAATGGCAGGAGTCGACGATACAACAAACTCCGCTCACTGTACTGCACATTGCAATTAATCATGTGTTTCGCGTACAACAAAACCTGTGTACTGGCATATTTAAAGAACAGTATGATTATACTTGTTACATAATACTTGCAAAAGCTTTTGCTCTAAATACCTACCTATTAAATAATTATCTGACTTTGTTAATCGTATTATTTAATTTTTTACTAAGTATTTTATCACTGTAGTCTTGTGGGTAATCTCGGACTACCTGTCTCAGTTATATAACAATTATAGATTGTCGAAAGGTATCCGGTGCAAAGCCAGTGACTGGTCCGGCTGGCCAATTGGGCAAGCCGACAATACACTTGACCCCGCAAACTCTTAAATTATCTTTTGTTACCTATCGTCTGCGACAAATGTCTACCGTGTCTCGTTGCTAAGAGAACACCTCACGAGCGTCATGAGTAGGTATGATTGTAAGGCAAAACGTAAATATCGGAAGAACAAAATCTTTTCCTTATTTGTGTCAGTAAAGGTTATATATATAAAAAGATTAGGAAACTTTTCTCAGTATTTTTAACTGTATATTTTAGATTCAATGTTTTCGTTGCTACTTCATTTTAAGCTACTAATATAATTGAGTTAATCGATTATAACGAACCTGAAAAGTTACCACCAGTGATTTTGTGCAAAAATTCTTTTGGTAGGTACACTATACCTAGAACAATATTTATCCCGGCTATCGCGTTGACGACACTCAATGGTTATCACCATTCGAGTAATTTAGAAACTCGTAAGTTCCAATAGAACAGTTCCTTTTACATTTATCGGTCCTACATAACCTGCAATAAATAGAAATGTGAAAGTCACACATTCATAAGCCTTATGTTAAGTAGCAGACGCGGCGGTAGACTCTATAAACTTGGTTTACGCGAGTCTTATAATTATGATTAATATCCGGTTAAGGAAATGTGATTGCGAGTTAAGTGTCTTAAAGAAATAATATTTGCTATTATTATTGGAAGTTCAAACGATACAACTATTAATGCGAAATACGTACAACTTAAAAAAAATATTGCTGAAATTTTACCGCTCTGGCAAGCTCGAATTACAATTAAGTGTTACATCCTGATGAATCAGTCTGAACAAAAGCGCCAGAGAATAGAATCCTATAGAACAACATTAATGCAGTAGCAAGGCTACAGATACAATCAGAGATTTATGTAATTATTCAATCGAGTGTGCGAGCACGAGGCGCATCATGACGAGACGGTCGTTCGTAGTCCGTCGATCACCGAGTCGCGTTCGCACCGCGACTGTTCGCGATCCAAACAACACACGTGACACGAAGCATACGCCTGACCATGCTCTACTCCGAAACTTCTGTTCTCAACAACTACGTCAACTACTATATCCTTAAATAGCACATTTGGAACAAGTACATTTCAACAATGATAGAACGACGAAGTTGCATCAAATGGCGACCGTATCTTTTTTCTTTTTTAAAAAGACAACAGTATCGAACAGTCCTTATTAAATTATTATGATCATTGGAGCTATGCAGTGTAGCCGTGCAGTACTTAATTTTAATCTACACAAATAAATAAAATTGGAGTGTTTGTAATATTAAAATAACCGCTTTTTACTAAATGCATATTATGTATGTATACACGGTACATATACTAAAAATGAATTTTTTACAATTTTTGCTTTCTGTCTGTCGGTCTGTCTGTTTGTTCCGGCTAATCTCTGCAACGGCGGGACCGATTTTGACGGGACTTCCACTGATAGGTAACTGATGATACAAGGATGATATAAGGATGATACAAGGTAACGTAGGCTACTTTTTTAGACAAGCTTCGTCCCACGGCGCCACCCGCGGTACGACAAAGTCCGCGGGTATCACCGCGGGACTCAGCTAGTCAGATATAGATCTGTAAATAATTGGTAGATCTAAGAGACATTTTAGTCTTGAACTGTAACACTGTTCAGTCCTCTCACCAATGGAGCGATCACTTTGTGATACTTGTAATACCTATAGGACCCATGAGTATAAGCATTAACTCGCTACTAGGCCACTGGCAAGAGAATTGAGCGTTTACGGCGATCCACCGTGTTCTTAATCTAAACTAAAATCATCAAGCACTTACTGGAGTTGTATGGCTTCCTGTTCTCGGCGTTCCAAGAGATCTCTTGGGTAGTTTCTTCTCTGCGTCGTCACACAATCATAAACTCCTAAAGTGCTGTACAACTTCCAAGGTATTCGAATTACAATAAACTCGTATCAGCTATCACGGATATTCGAATTACAACTCACTCGCTTCAGCTATCGCGGAACGCGCCTACAAAACTCGCGAGTCCACGACCTAACACAAAACGGTAAATCACTAAAGGGACCGGGTCGATGGACAATACAATTAGCTTAATATCAATTAATTACGGTTCTCAAACAACAATCGTCGACCGTTCACAACACGCGTCTTTTTAGTACTCCTTTAACCTCAAACGTCAAAACGTCAAACACGAAAAAAATTACAATCGAAAAATGTTGCCATTACAATGACGTTCGAAATCCAACAAACACAGTAAAAGGTGCTCCCACACAGCAGTTATATAATGTTTGAGAATGTTGGATAACATTTTTGAACAAATTGTAACAAAAGTTATAAATTGTTACTGATGTTATACAACATCACGTAACAAAATGTGGCAAATAATTATAACATGATAAAACAAATTATAAGTTTTGTTGTATAACATCACCCGAGCTTCAGCGGGACGTTAGCGGAAGGGCGCGCGCGGGAAGGAGGTTGCTTGCGCGCAGTGTTTGGCATTAATCAATTAATTTTTAATTTAAATAATTAATAGATTATAAAGTCATTGTTATTGAATAAATTGCAATTGAATTAATCGCAATTCAACATTTAATCGCGTTTACAATTAAATTATTTAGATTAATGCACAATGCACATCAAATGTAAATTTAACTAAAATAATTGCAATTAAGTTGTTTAATTGTTTTATGAATCAATTACAACTAACAATTAACTTTTTGGGGAATTTGTTGAGAACGATGGTCTGAATACGTCCTGGAAGTTTAACGTTTGTTGTCCCTTATACACCCTTTAAAAGTAGGTATCCTAATATATTTCTGTGATACCCACAGACAGCAAGCTCAATCTCGTTCAATGCGCCACTTACTAAAGTTGAACTTTCAATGCTGCAGTTCTTTGCTGAAAATAAAAGCCAAACCAATAACACTTCCTCCATTGAGCCACTACCAGCTTCCTTGAAAAGCAGACCCAAAGTAAAACTGATTGTTACAGAATGTTATACGATGTTATACATCAACTTTAATCTGTGTGGGAGAGCTTGCAACATTTAACATGTTGTAGCAAATATTATAAAATGTTATCGTGTTACATTACACAATGTTTTATAACGTTATATATAGGTAACTGCTGTGTGGGAGCACCTTAATTGACTTTCGTAAGATATGTGTATACAACGAGCGATGTAAACCATTTTAAAATATTCTTATAAGCATTTATTACAGTAGCCATACTGTACTTAGGTACTATAATCGGTAGGTGGGATACCATAGGTTGCAGTCACACCCTCTGGCGGCCTCAGAGGGTACTGGCGGTCAGAGCGATACGTGGTTACCGCACGGTGTCGACCGAGGTGCGCGTTGGCCGGGACACCCCCGTGGGATTTGGAGGCGGAAGTGCTCGCCGAAGTTTATCGACGGGTGGCTGAATATCGGGCGGAGAGAGGCATTCGCCCTCCGCCCGAAGAGGTACGCGAGTGGCGTGAAGCCGCCCGTCGAGCCACGATAGCTCGGTGGTCTTTCCGACTGGAGACTCCACGCGCTGGATTTGCCGCCGTGGAGGCTCTCCAGCCGGTCATCCTCGAGTGGGCAGGGCGGCAGCACGGGACCCTTTCCTTCCGACTGACGCAGGTGCTTTCCGGGCACGGTTGCTTCGGGAAGTACCTGCACTCGGTCGCTAGGAGGGAACTGAGTCCCGCCTGCCACCACTGCGACTGCAGTGAGGACTCGGCCCAGCATACGCTGGCGATCTGCCCCGCATAGGCGTCGCAGCGCCGGGCCCTCACTGCAGTCATCGGAGGAGATTTTTCGCTACCGGCCGTCATACGCTCCATGGCCGGTAGCGACAGCAGTTTTACCGCGGTCGCAACCTTCTGCGAAGAAGTCATCTCGCAGAAGGAGGCGGCGGAGAAGGCCCGGACGACCTCCACTCGGACCCGATCCGCCGCCGGCGAACCGGGCAGCGGAGGCGCGCTCACCTGCGCCTCATGCCGCCCTGAGTGTGGCCGCGGATGGTCGGGACGGGCTTTCCCTTCCATCCGCTCTAGTGGCCGCCCGCGAGGAGGCGACGTTACGTGTGTGCCGTACGTTGCCTAAAATGAGAGGTTTTCGAAGAGGGTGCCCGCTTCTGTGCGGGCAAGCGCTGGAAGGGGTCTGGAGGGCGTAATAACAGCAGTTCCCGGACTCCTCCCTCCTCAGGCGCAGAGTGGCACACCGTGTGGTTTTAGTCGGTTCGAGTCCGACACACCGCCCCGCCGCAAGCCCCGGCGCGGGTGACGGTCCGAGGGGATTTCCACACGTAAAAAAAAAAAAAAAGGTTGCAGTCACACGTTGCTAACAGGTTAGTGTCTCTGTACCAACCTCTAACCTGTCTATAAATAGAACTTGTCCTCGATGCGTTATATGAACAAATATTTATTACAATACGTTGTGGACAAAACGATGTATTGCACCCACCCTGGAATACTCTCAACACAACAATTTATCAGAAAGGAAGTAGCTGATTTGCATTTTTATGAACGACTAAGGTGAAATGAAATCATCGACATTAGTGTTTTTTATTTTAATACTACACGCGTAACATTCAATAACCAGATTTACTAATATTTGGATATGAAAGTGTCAGTATTTTCACGGTAACTAAGTATCGTATTTCTTCAATATCCTAAAACATTTGTATAATACAATACAAAACCAAATACGTTGAATGTGTAACCAAACCATATCGCTCATGAATAAAATAACAGTTTTTGGCAAGTATGAAGTGCACTAACGAGCGTTTCCATTTACCTATCTCTAGTCAAAACTGCAGATAGTTTCCAGTATTATTATTTTTTCAATATGATTGATTCAATATTTTCGTAAATGAAGGATCTTTTTTCTTTTTCTTGACAAGTTTTAGCTATAAAAAAAACGAATCTTCTTTTTGATGTAAATTTAGACCCTTTTTAATACCCTGGCTAGTTAAAGATATAGAGATAGGTTATTGAAAACGGTCGTTAGTATACAAAGTTTTTGTACTGTCTTAAATCATAAACGTAGACATAAATTGTAATTAGTTAGGCTTAGTTACGTGTTATACCATCATAAATAAGAGTCCATTCCTGTCCTGGCCCTTGGCACAGGTGGTGACAACGAATCGAACAAATGAAAACAGGAGTTTATTTTTTAATCAATATAAATTAAGCAATCTAACAACACAACAAGTACTTCACAAACAATTAATGATTAAATAGGCCAGTTGATATCCTTCTCCTAGTGGCTTATTCAATCAAATAACGGACACACGGCGATTTCCATCCAAGTCTTGTGGTAAACTTAGTTTCCTTGCCTTATTCCATAATTCTAACTTACCTTCTTATTTTCACCCTGTCACTCCTAAAAATTGTTGTTGGGTAGGTAACCAAACAAAAAGAAGGTGAATTAAAGAACCTAGTGAAAACTGAAAGATACCCGTAAAACGACCCTAAATAAAATTGTTCTTCACCTTCTGTTAGCCCTTCTGCAAAACGAGTGTTTAACCTAATAAAAACGCACCAGGTAGGTGAGCGTAAAAGAAACTAGCCAAAAAAACTGAAACGAATCCCAGTTTTTCCAGTCGATTCGACCAATGAACCAACAGTTCAAAATATTGCGGGAAACGTCGATTCTAAGATGGCAATTGAATTTAGTCTAATAAATATGTAACGCCTAAGCCTTATCCAACTTAAAAATAAGTGTTAGCTACTGTTATTTATGATATTTTTTTAAATATCTACCTGGAAAAGTAGGCACTTTATATAAAAATATAAAATACAATACTAAAATATTCTTAGAACTTATTTACAATAAACACAATTTAGTAGAAAACTAATTAATTCATGTAATGCAGTTAATTTCCACAAATGGAGCTACATACGAGTATTTAAATACATCGATCAGGCTCTTAGTTGCCTTACGTAATTCCACAATAGAGCTTCTCTTCTATTCGACTAAGCTAATTGACAATTTACAACATCGTGTAGCAGTGTTCCCACGTGATATTATCCAAGGACATTAACTTGTATGATAACATTCAATGTTTACAATACTTAGCTCCACCATTAATCAACATCGTGAATTAAATTAATTACATTCAGTCGATAACATAACACGCCAATATCAGTAACACTTGAACTTTACCACGCGTCCACATAACCAAACAGGTACTTATTGAATTCCTATTACATTTCTTATATCGCACCTTAAACATTTCCTTCATAAATTGATAAATGTGCATTTCACTGACTAGTAATGCACTTCGGAAATGAAAAGTCCATCGAGGGATGCGTATCTGGTATCAACTGGGCGGTGCCTATATCAAGTTACATGTCTTCCCTTGAAGTATAAAAACAAAAATCCTACTCAAGTTACGCACATTAAGTGTTCAGCGTTTGAGTGCACGGATAAATTCGAAATAGTAGGTTAATATTATAAAATGTAATAAAGCATTATACATATTTGCATTTTCAGGGAATTCAACATGTTAGTTAACAAAGCTGTTCAATTCGCCATGCTAGCAGCAGCGGTGCTGTTGGAAAGCACGACTGACGCCGCCACGTCTGCCGCCGTAAAAATCTGCGGTCGTCAACTCAGTGAATTTATGAGCAAGGTCTGCCACGCTTACAACAGTCCTTCCTGGGATGTACCTACAGGTATGTAATTAATAATTTCGCTTAGTTAATCAAAGCTAACTAAGCCGTGATACTCAGCCATAAAAAACCGTTACATAAACTATCTTACTTACTTACTTCGCTGGCTCAGCGACCCAAAGTGTGTCTTGGCCTCCGACAGTAGAATGCGCCATTCTTTCCTATTCTGTGTCAACTCAGACCAATCGGACACTTTTATATCTTCCATATCCCTGGCAACCTCATCTTTCCAGCGGTATCTAGGTCGTCCCACCGGCCGCCGCCCGATGGGCTGCCCAAGGTATGCTCTTTTGGCGGCTCGATCCTCACCCATTCTTTCGATGTGGCCAAGCCAGCGAAGTCGAGCGGCTTTTATATCCCGGATTATGTTTGGCACTGACACTAGGCTCTCTATATCCCGGTTGTACCTCTGTCTACGCCTCCGCTCTCCACTCTCGCCTACCGTCGGACCCAGAATCTTTCGCTCAGTCCTGCTTATTAACTTGGAAACCAGTAATTTGTGGCTGGGGGCTGCGGTACATCTTAGTACGTTGACAATGCGGATGTTTATTTTCTCCACCCTCTGATTGGTGTCCGTAATCGTACACCCGAGATACTTAAATTTGTCTACACCTTTGTAGGTTTATTGTAAGGTTTTTTCTCTGGACTCTATTGTCCTTGTATCTCTTCATGTGGACATATTTAGTCTTTTCACGACTGATTCTGAGACCCACTGATTTCTCATCTTCCTCTAATACTTGCCCTCCTCTGATTGCCCCAGAATAGCAAGATCATCCGCATAGCCTATGATTTTAAGCCTTCCATTCAACTCAACTCCCCCATCTGTCAATAAAACTTTTCGGATAACGTATTCGAGAGCTATGTTAAATAGAATAGACGGTAGAGCAACTCCCTGCTTCAGTCCAGCAGTAACCTCAAATTTCTGAGTCAAATCACCTCCGACTCTCACTCGCAGTTCGCTTGTGCTTGTGGCCACTTTTATCATTCTGACTAGTTTTGCCAGAAAGCTTCTGCCTTCTGGAAAGTTGTCATCATGCGGCTTCGTGAAGTTCACAAACAGGCAACATTTGGCTCACTGTACTGCGTCCCCTGCGGAAGCCACATTGGTAGTCCCCGAGTATTTACTCTGCGTAGGGTTCAAGGCGAGTGAGGAGAACGTATGACAGTACCTTATAAGCTGTCGGAAGCAGTGCAATCCCTCTGTAGTTACCACATGTCTTTCAACATCCTTTCTTGTGTATTGGACAGATGATACCCACAATACATTCCCTAGGTTGTTGTTCCTCTGTCCAGATCCTACAAATCATTTTGTACAGTTTAGGGGAGTTGTTTTCACCGCATGACGGATGGAAGAAATGTGAAAAATTTAATAGATCATTTCACCACTTATACATATACCACTCACACACTTATAGATATACCTATGCAAAATTACAGCTTTCTAGCACTATATGAGCCAACCAGCTTACAGATAGACTGACATGGCGAAACTGTAACAATTTATTGTTAGGAATACAAAACCTTAAAAACTAGATATAAAAAAAACTATTTTGGGACGAAACTCTCAACTCTCTCTCAACTTTAGTACTATCATTAAAATCCGAGAAAAAGAAAGACCCAGTTCGGAGTTTTGAAACAACATGGTGAATCAGCGTATTCCATTAGTAACATATTATAAAAAGCACCCGGAATAGTGCAACACAGTGTGAACTAAGCCTATAGATTTGATATCCGGAAAGCAACATCAACATTATCTATCTTTATCATTGGTATTATTTAACAACACACCACTAAAGGTCGGACAGAATTTGATAGAAACATAATTACTTTTTAATGCCTACCAATTTAACATTGTTAACCTTTTGACCCAAGAATACCTATATTTACAATTTAATGGATCCTAACTCGAAAATGATTCTAACGTTTAGAAAATTGCATGTGATCTTCCAACCGCGAAATATTTTTATTTTTTTAGTATTATAGTATTGTACATTCTCGATGTAGTTTTTCCACCTTTAAAATAAATAAAAAACTATTGTCCCTCCTTTTGAGAACAATGATGCAACATAACATACACATTTAAACATTGAACTAATGTTTAAATAGATCTTAAACATTCACTGCTTCTTTTTATGTAGAGTTATAAAAATTAAACTGTTATGCTAAAAAACAACCGCTGCAGAATAATATATGTAGGTAATTAAATAACATTTATAATATTAAGACTCAACATAATATTTGTATCCTTGTACTGATTGCATTTTAATATAGCAACAAAGTACTGTTATACTCACTTTGTCATTTTGAATCATTGCAACGCGTAAAGTTGGATCTGCATGCCTACGGTAATAAATAGTCAACTATTTATGCAGTACTCCGAAAATACATTTTTAGAACATGAGAGAGTATTTACAACTATATTTTCAGTGTAAAACTGCTCTCTTGATATTACTGCGCAAACGGGTCTGCATCACACACAACCTGTTCAACTTCTACGTAAATAAGTATGACAGTAGGTAGATGTTAATCGTAAAATATACCGCTAGCATAACTACTAACGATTAACTTATCTGTGCTCTAGGTTATGTAGAAAAGGTTAGGATATGCTCTAGGAAGGCCAACTACCGTCTACTACTCAAGTGTCCTAATTCTTATTTATTTACTAATTTCTGACAAATATTTTAATTGCATTTATTTAACTGTGTACATTTCTAACGGTTACATTATTTCATCTAAACATTAATTAGGAGTGTACTTAAACATGTTTCGGTGACAACACTGCCGACTTATCCCACCTTTCGACGAACACACTTGGTGGTAGTTAATTACAAGTGTACAATGACACGGCCTATGTATAAATATTATTTGTTTATCGTCTTTATCACTCTTTGACTCGTGTGGACTTGTAATCGTGGGAAACAGTTATTTTCGTTAACTGAGTAATGAAGAAATAAGTACCTATAATATATTATGTATATCTATATACATATGTTTAAACTTTGCGTTTTGGTTTTGAAGTGTTTTTTATTATTTTAAAATTTTCACTATCTATTACACTGCCATAGATATCTAATACAAAAAGTACAGTAGTGGATAGGTAGAGATTTAAAAGTTTTTCATTTAGAAAATTATAATTACACTAGCTTTTACACACGCGGCTTCGCTCACGCAGACTTTCATCCCCTGATTTACCGCCTTAGGGGTGGAATTTCAAAAATTCCTTTCTTAGTGCTCACTTACGTTATATAAAGAACCTACATGCAAAATTTCAGGATTCTAGCTTCAGCGGTTTGGGCTGTGCGTTGATCTCTGGGTATGTCAATCAGTCAGTCAGTCACCTTACTCTTTTATATATATATATATATATATATATATATATATATATATATATATATATATATATATATATAGATTTAAACGGTTATAAAAAATTTAACGTTTTGCAGATACATAATATGTTTACTACACTTATAATAAAAATGTAACAGGTCCAATCACAGAACAAAGTGGGTCCAATTCTGTACATTAAAGATATTTTGAAATTTTTTTTGGGGGGCTCTCTATAATCGATACTGAAGCCAAACTGTATTTTTTTTCATTTTTATGTCTGTCTGTCTGTATCTTGGTCGCGCATCACGCCGAAACTACTGAATGGATTCAAATGAAACTCGGCATGATTTGAGTTCATACTACGAGGTAGGACATGGGATACTTTTTATCCCGAAATTCAGCGCGGTTTCTTGGAGAGAGGGGATGAAAGTCAAAATATGTATTTAGTTGTAATTCAATAAAACATAGTCCGATTTCTTTCATTCTTTTTTTTTGCTAGAAAGAAAAAAAAAAAGATAACGGGAAAAGCTTTTTTTTGTCCGCGACTGTACACTGCCTGTGGGAAGCTGAGACAGATATGTAAATATGGCGGTACGAAGTTCGCCGGGTCAGCTTTCTATAATATTTGCAGTGCGGCTTGAAGGATTTTCTTAATTCAACAGGAATATATTAGCCTTAGAGACCCCTGAAACCCCTCAACATGCTTGTATAGGTACCCAAGTATTATACTAAAAATTCAGCTTTCATACTACCTACAACGTAAATATTATGGTCATTTATTAAGGTTTAAGGGTGTCTGGCAGCGGATGACGTGATATCTAATGTAATTTCGAAGAAAATATAAAAAAAAAATCTTTACACTTTAACGAACTTTGGGCACTTTTATAAACACCTTTTCTACCTATTATCTACCAAAATAACCGTAATCCTTGCTGAAGGTGTTTTACCTGTGTTGGATGCAAAGAGAAACTTTCAGCTTTTATAAAATAACTTATGTCTGGGCATCGTCGGCTCTTGGTCTATATCACAATCACAGAATTATTTTGTGAGGCTAATAGTCTTCAATTTACACGAGTCGCTTTTTTTATTGGATTCAAGTTTGTTTTTAAATAAGGTGCTAAGTATGTGGGTAAGTATTGCAACCTTACCTTATTAAAGGTACAAATAGCACCTTCGAAATATACTTTGGACAACTTCCAAGCGCCTTATTGAAATACAAATTTGTCATAAATCTATACACAGAAATATTAGGTAGTATTATTGATTTCTTTCAAAGCATACATTTTGGAGAAGCAATTTTATCTTGAAAAACAAATGTGAATGGATTTAAGAAAAATGAAAGGTTGTATATCTTTAATTGCGAACAAATAATTAGAATGGTAATTTAAATTTTTTAATATTTTTTTAGAATAGTTTGTAGGTAATATATAATATAAATCATGAATAAATATAGATATTTATTAATGCTTTACGACTGTATTTTACAGTGTATAAGTATAAACTAGATATTCGTTTTTAAACTCAATTTATTCGTTAATTATATTATAACACACAAATCTTTTTTACAAAACACATATCGTTATTACTTTATAATACTTAGCGGTTATTAGTAAACATATTTACATCAAACGTATGTACATGGATTTAACCTTAGTTAGAAACAAAAGACAAAAACATTCGAGCAGATTATTCCATATTGCGTCATGCGTTCACAGTAAGGTTCTCCTCTTTAAATCTGAGAACAATAACGACACTCCTAAATACATTTAAGCTTGCTTGTCTAGCGGTTAGTGAAACTGGCTGCTACGCCAGAGGTCATGGGTTCGATTCTCACTCAGGACCAGTAAATGTGATTTGTAGAGATGCGCCGACTAGTCGACGACTAGTCGGTAAAGCCGACTATTCGGCATCTATCGTAGTCGACGATTAGTCGGCGACTAGTCGGCACAGAGCGCCGACTATTCGGCTTCTTACTTTGTATGTATTTCTCAATAATATAAACCATAAGGGCCCTTTAAAAGGGCGAATAACATGAAATAAAAACCTTGATTAGTTATTAATATTTTTATTTTATAATCAGTCTTTGAAATGTAAAGCAAAGCAATCTTTTTTTTGTCAGTCTCTAAAATGACTTGCTTATAAAAAAAACTATGTAATAAACAAAATTAGTATCCTAATTAACAAACAAAACATAATATCTTCTTATCTTCAATAAACCTTTATAATGTTTCTTCTTATTTATATAAAAGAGAAGAAAATCAAATTAACAAACTAGTAGTAATTATTATTAAAGCAAGATTGCATGTACATGTTGTACAGAAAAAATAAATCCAAAAATTCTAAAACATAATCTGTTTCTTAAAAACAAAAAGTTAACTTGTATTCATAACAGCCGTACATAGCCTAATGAAATCAAAGTAACTATTGTGGCAACCAAAAAATCTCAATTTTGTTACATTTTTATAACTTACTTGTATTTTTTAACTAAAGGTAAATTATGATGTAAAAAGACTAAAGCTTCTGCCCTTTCTGGTAGCAATCGATTTCTCTTTATTTCATATACGTTCCCGGCCTCTGAAAACAACCTCTCACTGTAAACCGAACTGGCGGGACAACAAAGGTACACTTTGGCGATGCGCGCCATTTCAGGATATCTACAATTATTGCGGCTCCACCACTGAAAGGGGTCATCATTACGCTTTATTACCGGTAATGCACAGTAGGACTGCAGTTCATGAGCTGCGATTGACGTGTCATCTTCAATTTCTTTTACTTTTCTTGTTGCAAAATTTTGGTAGCATTCCCAAAAATTTCTATGTGTTACTGATTCTGTATCGCCTTCATCGGTGGAGGTGCTCTGTATCATTGGATTATTTTTGCCACTGTCACTCTCGTCTACACTCAAGCTATTTTTCTGAGATTCTACTAAAAATTGAGACCTAATGGTGATAAGATCCTCTGCCTCGAAAAATTGTTGCTTATATCTTGGATCCAACAAAGTTGCCAGGGTGAAGACTTTGTTATGGTCCACGTCGAACCTTATCTTTAAATCCTTTTCCAGTAGGACTTTCATTTCCATGATTTCCTGGATTTCATCATCATAAATTTCTAAGTATTTTTGTAAGGTTTTCAGATGAGGAATAACTTCAGATACTGAAGAGCAACTTGAACTTATGATCTTGGTAATCTCTTCAAATGGTTTTAGCAATTCAAGGCTTTTTTCTAGTATTTTCCACTCTTCATTACACAAATTTTCGAAATTTACCGGTGTTTCCGCAAGGTACAAAGAAATAGCTCGTTTTTGTTCGAAAAGGCGAGATATCATATAGTATGTGGAATTCCATCTAGTACATACATCTTGGACTAGCTGGTGATTTGATAAATTTAGTTCTTGCTGCAAATCTCGAAGTTTCGACTGAGCTTGATTAGAGTGATTAAAATGTGTAACAATTCGTCTCGATTTCATAAGTATTTGTGCCATGGTATCATGCTTCAAAGCACTATTGATAGCCAGTTGAAGAGTATGTATGAAACAAGGTACTCCCTTAAAAACTGAATCGTTAATTGCTTTCGTCACATTTCTACCGTTGTCTCGTACAACGGCGTGAATTTTGGTCGTATCAATATTCCACAAAGTTGGAATTTCTTCTAAACAGTTTTTAATATTATTGGCGGTGTGTGTTTCAGGGAAATGTTTCATTTGTAATACAGCATGATGATGTTTGAAACTATCGTCGAACCAGTGAGCTGTAAAACTCAAGAAACTTTCTTTGTTGTTTATGTTTGTCCACATGTCAGTAGTGACTGAAATTGCAGCTGCTATCATCACTCCTCTTCGTATTTCAGATTTAGTTTCGTCGTAAAGTTGAGGAATGATGTTCTCTGTGAAATACTTTCTGCCCGGTATGTTATATTTAGGTTTAATTTTTCTCATCAAGTTTCTAAAGCCAGTATTTTCAACAATTGATAACGGCTGGTTGTCAAGTGCAATCATTTCACCTATCGCAATATTAATGTCTCTTGATCTTGAATCTTCACGTGACCATTGTATAGCAAAACTATCTTCAATATTTTGTTGGCTTTTTTGACATAAACTGACCTCTAATGACACTGAAGTTGACGGAGTAGGCACTGTAGTAGGTATTTCTTCTGCTTGTATTTGCGACTTGGAGAAATCGTCTGCGTTCGAACATTTTATAGCAGAATCTAACTGAGGTATCAGGGTTGGATGTCGGTATTTAATATGGTTGTACATGCTTGTAGTATTTGCTGTTCTTCCCTGCCCCCCACGTGAAATAATAATTTGGCATTGGTTACACTTAACTTTACGGGAATCATTGTCCAATTGTTCAAAAAACATCCACACACGAGATTTTCTTTTTGACATGATTAAATTTTAATTGAACCCTTTACTTCAATAAACAATAATAGTATTAACTTTACACAAAAATATTTTTTACACTAAAACACCGCTCCGACCCTTACATAAGCAAAAATGAAGCAACAATGCGAAGTAAACAAAACAAGTTCCGACAGGTTCGCAGGCGGCGCATTTGCGACTGGCGCGCGAATCGGCTGTAAACGAAGTGTTACGGAAATGTCCGAAACCATGATCGGTTTGGCCGACTAGTCGGCCGACTAGTCGGCATTTTTAAGACCGACTAATCGGTTAGTCGGCCGACTGGCCAAAGTTATAATCGGCACATCTCTAGTGATTTGGTTTCTGTCTGGGTGTAATTTATTTAAAAATTTATGCATTTAATTTAGATATGGTGACGATATGGTCTCGACTGCCTCGTTGGTCTCGCGGTTGGCGTGTACGACTGCTGATCATGAGGTCTCGGGTTCGATTCCCGGGTCGGACCAAGTGTTTGTATGATCTACAAATATTTGTTTCGGAGTTTGGGTGTTTTCTATGTATAATATGTATGTATTTACAAAAAAAAAATAGTATTTATGTATTTGTATCAGTTGTCTAGTACCCATAACACAAGCTCTGCTTAGCTTGGGACTAGATGGCGTTGTGTGTTAGATGTCTGAAAAAAAAAAAAAAAAATATATACTTCGATGGTCCCTATTAATAATGTCGGTCTGCAAAAAGACAATTTTTGAGTAGAGTAGTTCAAACGTTGTTTTAACGATAAAAAAATGACTAGTCAAAGAACTGTGCATGTTCAAATTTTTTTATCGCCGATAGACCGATTTATTAAAGGGGTACCCCGTACCATCGATATAAGTACGTTTGTATGCCCATTGGATTCGTGCAGCACAGGACCGGTTGCTGTGGCGAGGCTTATGTCCAGCAGTGGACGTCTTTGGTTTGGCTGAGATTATGATGATGAAGTATGTTTATAAGCAGTTTAGTTCGCACAGTACAGGCGATGCCTAGTTTGGGGTCGGACGGCCGTGTTTGAGAAGTATGAAGTTATTATCATTGTTATGATTTTTTTTGGAATATGGGGCAAACGAGGCACGAGCAGACGTATCGCCTAATGATAAGCGATTACCGCCGCCCATGGACACCCGCACACCAGAGGCGTCACAAGTGCGTAGCCGCCCTTTTAAGAAGGGGTGCACTTATAGATATTAAATAATTTAACAAATTAATTTGAAATGTATTTACCGATATGGTACCACTCTACTCTGGGATTTTGCTTATTCTTTCCATCAGGCAGAATAGAGTCACTTTGGCACAAATAAAAAAAAACACATCGACTTCCAGCACCTTCTCATCTCCGTCAAATGTCAAAAGAAGATGGTTTTATTAACTTTGAGTAGTTACACTTTTAACTTTTATTTCTTTGTAGACAAAATAGTAACCAGCTTGTCTACAAAGAAATTTTCAGGTCTCCACTTGATCAAATTAACTGAAAATCACTAATTGACCGGAAAATGTTAGTGCTATCGCAATTTCTCAGTTCACTTCATATCGCAACCATATGTCATTCATAATAAATTGGAAAAAACGCTTGATAAATAATATGATAACAGACAAACAAAAGTAACTAAGTTTTTTTCCACAAGGAAGTAATTATGTCAAGGAAGTCATACTTATATCTGATGCTAATGAAAACATATATTTACTTGCCTGATTTTCACAGAGATTAAACCGCTTGGAGTTTTCTGTCGCTGTCGTATAATTGCTTCATTTGTATTAATTTTTGCCTGCGGTTCCGCCCACCTGAATGTCGGTTATCGCGGTAAAGAGTAGCTTAAGGGTCAGCGCCGACGGACGGAGTGACGTCGAGGAGACTAATTTAGTACCAATTTAAATTCGACCTAAAGTTTTTCAGAATACAACCGTATTTTATGCAACGAAATAAAACCAACCTTGTTGCTCGCGTCGCTCGACGTCATTTTATTTAATTTTGGGTTGAATTTAAATTATTCCTGAACTAGTTTTTGCTCGCGGCTCCGCCCGCATGTATGTCGGTTATCACGGCAAATAGTGTGTTATTCTGATGTATAAGCTATATTACTAGTTTCATACAAATCCGTTTAGTAGTTTTTGCGTGAAAGAGTAACAAACATCCATCCATCCATACTTACAAACTTTCGCGTTTATAATATTAATAGGATTAGTCTCTTTACCGTCATTCTGTTTGTCATCGCTGACCCCATGAATGCCATATTTCATTTTCAAGAAGAAAAGCGTAACAAATAGACCGTGTGAGAGCCACGCTTCGGCATGCATGAGCCGGCTCGACCGGAGTGATACCACGGCCTTACAGAAAACCGGTGTGAAACAGCGCCTACGCTGTGTTTCACCGAGTGAGTAAGGGTACCGGAGACCCATAAGCCAACCCCTCCCCCACCCCCCTTCCCATCCCCCAAAGGCCAGAAACGCACTTGTGACGCCTCTGGTGTTGCGGGTATCCATGGGCGGCGGTAATCGCTTACGCGCTACGTCTGCTCGTTTGCCCCCTATTCCATAAAAAAGAGACAGACAAAGTTACTTTTGAATTCATAATATTAGTATGTATGAAAAGTTTGGATTTATTTACCCGTTGATATGGAGAGCTTTGGGGAAGGCTTATGTTATGACCAGCAGTGGACGTTTTTCGACTGAGATGATGATGATATAAGTTTGTGGTAACAAGGATTCATTTGAATAGATCTTATACCTACACAACTCTAAGAAAACGGAGATAAATTAATGAGTTACCTAATTTAGAATGCATTGATTTCAGTAGTGGAGCAGCCTGGTGCAGTAGCACGGAGAAGAAGACAAGTAGGCATAGCTGATGAGTGCTGTATCGTTGGATGCACTTTGAACCAGCTCAACGAATACTGCTCCATTAGTGCCTTGTAAGTAGCAAAACATTAAAGTTAATAGTACCTACACAAGTAGATGATTTAAGCTGATCATATAACGTGCCTCAGTCATGAACTATGTCCAGAAATAAATTCTAGGTTTTGCATTCATAGTTTCAAATGGTTTGATAGTCATAATGATACCTATGTATTATTGCCTATTGACCCTTATTATTCAAAGGCAAAAAAAAACCTGTTACGGCATAATAAGATGTAGATCTTCTAGGTTATTCCAGTTCTACACGTGGGTATATAAGTAAAAATAAAATAAATTTTCCGGACATCTAACACACAGCGCCATCTAGTCCCAAGCTAAGCAGGTTTGTGTTATGGGTACTAGATAACTGATATAAATACATATTTACTTTTTATTGTAAATACATACATACATATTGTACATAGAAAACGCCCAAACTCCAAAACAAATATTTGCAGATCTTACAAACATTTGGTCTGACCCGGGAATCGAATCCGAAACTTCAAGCACAGCAGTCGCATACAGTACCACCATTTAATTATAATATACCTAATCTATTCCTAATTACAATATCTCTAATAGCAGACTATCATTACGATCTGACTAATAATTCTAATAATGATTGACATTTTCAGTTCCCAATCACCACTAGAAGACATGGAAGCTCACATAATTGCAGACCGGTCAGCAGAGCAAGGAGCGTCGGAGTCGAAAGACGCAGGTCCAGTGGGTGCGGTGGCGCTTCCTGCGGTAGGCAGTGCGGGGCATGCGGCGGGTCGGCCTCACGCTCGCGGGGAAGGGCGCGCGCGCCGGGGCCGCAGATGTTGGTGCCGGCGTAAGCGACGCTCGGGTCGGCGGCGATCCTCCCTCATGGGTAACATGGTGTGTCTCTACATCGTCGCCAACTTATTCTCTTTAGCTAAGCATTTTTACAAATTAAAAATGTATCTGTATATTGACCACGAACTGTAAGAGACGCTCATACTATATTTCTTACATAAAAATATAAGATTCTATTTAATCTTATCTTAAAATTCCAGTGAATAATTAATAAAAAAAACCTTTATTATTAATTTGAAAGAGAATACGAAGGCGACGACTAACTAACCCTCATATTAACGCTTCATGTATGTTTTCTAATAATAATTAAGTAACAAGTCTAATAAATTAATCATTACGCAACGGAAATATGTATCAGTCCATCAATATCTAAGTGGGCATGCTTCATTAATAATATTATATCAGAAGATGATGTAACATGTAATACAATGCTATTGGCAAATACTAAATAAAATATTATGGTAATTAATACATAAAATATTAGGTAACTGCATGAACTTATTTAACACCTTGTAAGGGTTAGTTATTAGGGCGATCAATCATGTATCACGCAACTCATCTCGGGAATTTTCTGTATCTTTCGGGATTCACCAATACTTCAGTTTTTTAACGACCTCGGTTCTAAAGCCGTACCAGGACATAGGAGTCAGGAGCATCAGGTCATCTAGTGCACGTAGGTTCATCAACTACCTACATATTTTGGATATTTTCTACTGGCCATGTATCGTCACACACCAGATCAAATGGATCATTCAAATCCTCATAAAACCCATCCGATTTTATCTTTAAATACACAATGGTTTTCACACAATTTAGCTTAAATAAAGCTTAGGTACTGTTAACTGCTGAAACGAACTGTCAACTTGGGAAATAAAGGATTTTGACTACTTACCTACTGTATATAAAACTATATTAACGTACCTAGTTAAGGTGTAGTAGTGCTTTGATTTATTATTTGGTTTAAGCATATTAAATAAAAATCCACTATTGATGTAACATGGACACTGAAGTGATCAAATAATAAATAATAATAAACGTATGCCAACTATCATGCAAGTCTACTAGGTGTCTACTAGCTGTCTACTAGCTGTCACGTGGCATGGTGTGGTATGATTAAATCGTAATTGCTATATTAATAATAGGTATTTACCTATGAAATTTCCGTTTTGTATGCAATAAGTGAAAGTACTTATTTTTTCAAACTTTTTTATTTCTGTTATTCGAAGTAATCACCCATGCAATCGACGCATCTTTGCCAACGCATTGGCAGTTTATTGATGCCCTTCTTGTAAAAATCAGCTGGACGGGAGCTCCCCATACTGCGCAACAGACAGTATCCAAGCTGCAAGAGCTGGGGTTGGAAGCTCTCCCTCATCCGCCATACTCATCAGACCTTGCACCTACCGACTATTACTTTTTCCAAAATTTAGACAACTTTTTAGTGGGTAAAAAAATCAATTCCCGAGAGGCAGTACAAAATGCCTTTGAAGAGTTTGTTGCCTTTCGTCCAGCTGATTTTTACAAGGGCATCAATAAACTGCCAATGCGTTGGCAAAGATGCGTCGATTGCATGGGTGATTACTTCGAATAACAGAAATAAAAAAGTTTGAAAAAATAAGTACTTTCACTTATTGCATATAAAACGGCAATTTCATAGGTAAAGACCTATTATATTTATTTTTTCTTACCTACTTAAAAACACTTATAATTTATACCACAGTGATTTACTTCTCTGTTCTTAGTTTAAAAAACTAACAATTGACTTTTTGCATAAAGCGTAATTGGAACTTAAAAATCAAGCTTGAAAGTAAACACTGTCTTAAATAATTTTTAATTAATAGCATCTCATTTCTTAATTACATCTATGTATAAAGAACACAAATTACTTAACTCAGCCTCGTTAAAAATATATTCTCGTGTTTTGCTAGGTGTAATAAAAATCTATCTATCTCTAACTATTAATCTTATAAAAGAAGGCCAAGCCAACTGCTTTATTAGGTACGTGTAAATTCTATCCAGGGTCATCATCAACGACTGCCTTGTTCTAGTTTGATAACAAAGACGCAAAAAATAATTTTATTATTTATATTGTTACAGGCCCTCGTAAAAAATGTAGTGCATCGCGCTGCGCCCGTGGTGGGCACCGTCTCACCGCTCATCACGTGGGGCCGGACTCTCAACACTGACCCCTTCGCCAGTCGCAACAACTACGCATACGTCGTCTACACGTAAAAAGACGTCCACGTAACCAGTCCTGGTCGTACCTACGTCCTAACGACATGTGAATAAATAGTCTATTGTATGAGACCAAGTGCTAGGTACAATTTTTCAGTGTTCATTATGTTACGGCCATTTATATACGGATCTTTGATAAGTATTCTCACCTATAGTAATTGTAATTAGAACTAGCGACTTTTAGCTGAACTTTAGAGTTTCTGCCAATCCAATGTATAAACGCACAATTTCGGTTTTTCAGTTTGAAATTATATTATATTCCGTAGTGTTTATTACATAATGATGCATGCTATCTACAAGAATAATAATTATCATAAACAAATTATGAATGCGTTATACAGAAATACTTATACAAGGATCATTTTATTATATATCAATTCCAGTGAATCTATTAATTGTGGATATTTCTATTGGCCCACTTTGAACTTTTCCAAAGATTAGCTTTATATAATTTAAAAATAATATGTGCAAGTATTAATTAAATTCAAATGTTATTGAAAGCAAAAACGAAGGGAAATAGAATTGTTTCATAAAATATATACTAGTATAATAAAGTAAAATATTAATTAGGTAGATGCAATATTCATTACAATTGCCATAATATACACAATCATTAATTTATTATTGTCTAAGATTTGTACCTATTTACTACCAATAATTCTCCTACCATATAAGAATTAACGATCTCTAAAACATCTGTGATAACTCCAACTGATAAAAATAAATCATTAATTTATCTTTTTTAGTTATGTCAGCATATTAGTAGAGTGTGTCTTTCTATTTTAGAATGTGTATGCAATTAAATATTAAGTAGTTCTACAGGATGGATTACTGTTATATTAGCAGACAAGATTTTCTTAGACTGCAATCAAATATGTGGATAAGTCTAACGATTAGTTTGTCTATAGCTGGAGCAAACTGCTAATGTGACGGAACTGACTGACTAGAAGAATGCTGTATTAAAATTTTCATTATTTATAAAAAAAGGCTTTCATTTTCCTTTATTCTTATATGAAGTAATATTAATCTTAAATCAGACTATTTAGTTAGAGTAAATTGGTATTGAACTTACACTATAGGAAACAGTCTCAACGTGGTTCGCTGCCCGTGGTCCTACTAGTACAGGCAAAAGTTATATCAGTTGGACCATAGGCATATTTCATTAACAATCCTACTGGTACCACGGGCGTTTTTTTCTTATCCAAGGTTCGATCAAAAGGACTACGGACCAAGTAATATTGCCCATAGTTCTATTAAAAGTTGTATTGTATTTTTTAGGATTGAATCTCCGCAGGGTCTTAGAATATGTACGTTAGTTTTTTAACGATTATGAATAGGTACGCAAAAAGCCAGTCAGCGAGTTTTTGATAAAATGTTTAATATAATTACATAGCAGAAGATGTAACAAAAATGTATTTTAATTAGCGTTATTTTGGTAAGTAGAAGTCTAATTTGTATAGTCGTTTTCCATTACACCTTTTTATTTATCTATCGAACATGTTCTTCAATAAAAAATAAAACTTATGTTTTTTTTATTATTTAAACTGTTTTATTGAAAATATTGTACTAAAAGCTAAAAAATAACAGGCGTAGCGAAAACTGAGTTAACTGGATGCATAGATAAGAATATGTACTAACTGGATGGAAACACGGGCCCCACGATTTTTTTTTTTGCCTGATCAGTGCCTTAGATTGATGAGGGAGACGGGTGTGATTACTAGCTTAAGTACATTATTTTCAATAAAACCGTTTAAATTAAAAATGTTTTTGAACATATTTTTTTCATTTCATTTTTTTTTGTTTTTAATTTCATTACACATTAGGTACTTCTCATTCTATTAAGTTCATCAAGCCCTTTTATTTGATACCTACCCATATAGTGGTAGTTGTGACAAAATGTGTAAACCACCATTTTGTAGCGCGACCATCTTGGATTTTATTTCTTTTAATAGTGAACTGTGTTCTACTTCTACTAGTCAAACCCATTCATTTGGTACCCATATTGAGAAAGTCGTGACAAAATTTGTAAATCGCCATTTTGTGGCGGCGGCCATCTTGGATTTACAATGAAACTGAATTTATTTAAATTATATTATTGTGTGTACCAAATTTCATCAATCAGTTTGTCAACAGTTAGGGGGTCAAATTTCAATTACTGGATATGACCCAAACAAACAGGGCAAGCTAAATAAAACCGTTTAAAAAGGTTCCGTCTCCTAGGACCGTTTTGACCGTGGGAGAGCCACGCTTCAGCATGAATGGGCTGGCTCGACCGCAGTGACACCACGGCCTCACAGAAAACCAGTGTGAAATAGCGCTAGCGCTGTGTTTAACCGAGTGAGGCTGCCGGAGGCCCATAAACCGAAAATTTCAGATGAATCCCCCATTAGATTTAAGCAAGGGATCTTAGTGGACGGAGTCATAAATAGTACCCGTGGTCATGTGTGTTTATAAAGATATGTATGTATTATGTGACTAGGATAAAATTATATTAGGTCGGCGAAACATGAGCATTCATTACAGTTCTGCCTGACCCTTCGGAGATATCCACGTGAGTGTATGTATCATCATCAGCCTACCGCATAAAAAACTAAGTAATAAAAAATCAAAAAAGTACATAACCGTCATTTCCTTTAACATCATTAACCTTTATATTTACATAAATAAGAAATACAATATTAAATGCTATCTTGTTAGTCATATGACGGTGTTTCACACAATTCGGTTAAGTCTAAATCATCACAATCACGAATTTCTTTAGAACATGATTTAGGTTCAGAGTCCATTTTGTCAAAATAATATTTTTTTAAAAGCCCATACTTGGTAACTAATATTACTAGTACACAGACTGCTAGTCATAGCGGCCCACTATCACTTGTATTTGATTTCTCTGTATTAGAATCTCTTTGAGAGCTGTTTTCTCTTATGGGAAGCAGCTGAAACCTTAAGTTGTTGCCTTTCGTTCGCTTCTGCACTATTTTTCCTATTGACTTAACATGTTGTTCAATCACCGAGTAGATTTTTTCCTGTAAGCATAAAGATTTACATTTTAAAAAAATGTCACAATTCCTTTAAAATAGTATATTATTATGTAATCTTAATTTAGAATTTGTTATTAACCGACTTCGAAAAAAGGAGGAGGTTATCAATTCGACTGTATTTTTTTTATGTTTGTTACTTCATAACTTTCCACTGGGTAAACCGATTTTGATGATTCTTTTTTTATTTAAAAACTGGTTCTTCCCATGTGGTCCCATTTCATTTGGCCCAGTTCTTGAAGTCAGTTTTTTTTGTTAAAATTTGTGATTATTCAAAATATTTTCTTAGATTTTAGCAGAATTTTCGATTTTCAAATTAATTTAGTGGTACACATAAAACTTTGTAATATTCAACAAGGGACTGGACATTTTTTAGTTTAATTTTGGCAAACTAGCTGTAAACCAAACAGAGCTTGTATTATAAGAGCTTGGTTGACTGCTAAAATACTGATATACTTTTTTTGTAAATACATACATAGAATATACCAAAACTATAAAACAAATGTTTGTATATGATACAAACATAAGGTCCAAGCCAGGAATAGAACCCGAGACCTCAGCACAGCAGTCCCATATGGGAGCGTTAAAGTATCACGTAACGAATTTGGGGGGAGGGGGTTTCTTGTCAAACGTTACGATGCGTTAAAGGGGCGGGGGGAGGGGGTTTAACTTCACGTTACGTAACGTGGTTCTTTTTAACCCTTCAGAACGGTCGCTTAGAGATAATGTCAGGCGCATTTTTTTAAACTTTTTTTTTCGAAATTTGAAATGGAATGACCTCTCAGACCATTGCCTTGTCCGGATTACAGTGCCCCTCACATTCTCGCCGTGATGGAGAGTTGCACGCAGCCGTGGGTGGCACTATAAGTCAGCAGATTGGGATGGGATGCGGCCCTTCTTTGCGTCCTACCCTTGGAGGCAGGTATGCTTCTCGCCGAATAATCCTGCTACTGATTATTTTGCTGATGAAGTGCTGCAGGGTATGGAGCTTTTCATTTCATCAAAGCAAATGTTGGCCCTGGTTTGGTCCATGGAAGCTTACCAAGCCTGGGCTGACGCGGTGAATGGTATGGGATGAAAATACCAGCGCGTTTAAAAAGGAGTACAACTTTGCCTCCAGATCCGTCAAAAATCGGAGCACATTGCTAGGATTGGCGAAAAGTTTGAGCGCCTTCCTTCGGGAATCAGGTCTCTTGCAAAGCATCGAAGGGAATTTCTGTAAGCCATTTTTTCTACACATAGAAAATAATTCGTTTGCCTATGGCGCAAAGGAGAAAGCCGATCTTCTGGCAAAACTCTTTGCGTTCAACTCGACCTTGGATGACGGGGAACAGGAGCCGTCTACCATACCGCGGTGCCAGAGCCGTATGTTGGATATCCAGTTCTACCAACGCTCAGTGCATTTAGCACTTCTATCATTTGATATCCATAAGTCGAGTGACCCTGATGGAATCCTTTCTATTGTGTTGAAGATGTGCGCTCCAGACTTGCCACCGGTCTTCACACGTCTTTTCCGGCTCTACTACTCTCAGGGATCGAGTGGATCAATGCTGTCTTCCATGACGTCTGGACTAAGACAGCATTGATCCACTCGATCCCTAAAAAAATGCGACCGCTCAAATCCGTCCAACTACAGGCCGATAGCCATAACTTCCCTCTTCTCGAAAATAATGGAGTCAGTCCATTATCAACTGTCAACTCCTGCGGTTCCTTTTTAGTGACCAGCAGTACGGCTTCCGTAGGAGTCGATCAGCTGGTGATCTTCTAGTATATCTTAAACATCGCTGGGCACAGGCGATTGAGACTAAGGGGAAGCCTTGGCAGTTAGATTGGACATTGCGAAGGCCTTCGATTGGGTCTGGCACAAAGCGCTTCTTTCAAAGCTCTCTTCCTATGGGCTTCCCGAGAAATTATGGGAATGGGTCACTAGCTTTTTAGTAGATAGAAGCATAAAGGTCGCAATCGACCGTGAGTGCTCTGACTCCAAATCTATGAATGCTGGTGTCCCGCAAGGCTGTATGCTATCGCCTACATTGTTCCACCTCCATATCAATAACAAGTTGCAAATGAGCGGCATTCATTGTTATGCGGGTGAAAGCATGGGTGATGCTCTCTATACCGGCCGCGTTAATATTTCTCGGAAAAACGTCATTGAGAGTCTAAGCAAACTTGTGTCTGAAATTGAGACCTCTTTGGAAAAGGTCTCAGATTGGGGTAGACTTATTTAGTCCAATTTAATCCCACTAAGACACAAATTAGCGCGTTCCTTGCCATAAAACTGCCGTTGGTCGTATGTCCTCGTTTTGAAGACTCTCCCTTATCTGCTTTAGCCAAAATTGGAATACTTGGTGTCGACATGTTGAGTGAAGTCCAGTTTCGTGGCCATTTAGAGAGTAAGGCAAATTCGCCTCGAAGAAACTTGGCGTGCTCAATAGATCGAGACGGTTTATTTACTCCGGCCCACCGCCTTCTGCTTTATAAGGCGCAGATTCAGCCTCATATGTAATACTGGTCTCATCTTTGGGCAGAGGCACCCCAGCACCAGCTCTTCCCTCTGGACCGCATCCAACGAAGAGCGTCTCGAATCGTCGACTACCAAGATGACTTTTAAATCGGTTTGACTCTTTTTTGTTGCGTAGAAATGTGGCCTCACTATGCATCTTCAATTTGCAGCTATCTGCATTTACTATGGGGAGTGCTCCGAGCAATTGTTGGCAGTCCACAACTGTGCGCTTTTCTTGAAACTTTCTGCCTCGCACAAGAAAGCTGTGGAACGAACTGTCGTCTGCGGTATTCCCGGACCAATCCAAACCTTCAAGAAAAGAGCGTACTCCTTTTTAAAAGGCCGGCAACGCACTTGTGACGCCTCTGGTGTTGTGGGTGTCTATGGGCGGCGGTAATCGCTTACCATCAGGCGATACGTCACAAAATTGCTTTACAAGAAATCACTATCCTAAGTGTTTCGCCATATTAGAAATTATTTAATGATATTCAAAATACACTATTCCCTATGTGTGATATTTTCTCTCATTACAACAGTAATAGTTGTGATACAAAAGACGTTTATACTGAAGAATGAATTATGAAATAAATTACACAACAAATAGATTGTGATAAATAAATAAAATTTGAAACAACTCAACTCACCAGTGTGTCAGAAGATTTAGCATCCTCACCAGCTAAAATAACTTTCACTTCATACTGCTTCTCAACAAGTTTTATAATTTTCTTTACACCTGTCATGAGGTCATGGTCGCTAATTCTAGATGATAGTGTTAGCAGTTTTTCTCCCTTGTTATTGGTCTGCCGAGATGTTTGTTTCTCTTTCCTTTTCGCCAGCTCTTCTGCATGATACTCAGCATTTGTCATTAGCCTGGAACAGAATACTTTATTCCTTAGAACCTTAAAAAGGGCTTGCTGTGTCTCTTGATTGGCACAACATTGGCTGGTTGTCCATTGCCATTCAGCGTGATCAGGTCACCTTTATGCCAGGAGCAACCAACCGGAAGTAAGTTATTTGTTTTGGTCTTGTTTTTGATTTGATTTTATTTAATGTATTGTCTAACTTTGAATAAAGAACTAAGTACATATTTTTAAACTATTTAAAATTAATAATACTATTTAATAATTTCATTTTTAAATGGGTGATGAGCTTGAATGCTAGTTCAGTATTTCTGTATAATATAAACTACCTATACAAATACATTCTATGTAGTATGTGTGTAGGTATTTGGAAATATAAAATTTGAAATAAATGATAATCTTAATATGATGTTCCATATTCTAGAGATAAAAGATTTCCTCATCAATAGTAATAGAGTGTAAACTCTTTATAACGTTATCCTTTATAACAATAAACTCCCTGTAACGTTGAAGTGAGCCCAACTTGGTTTGTTTGCGTTAAAACCCACATATTGAAACACTCTCTATAGCGATACGCCATTCTCTATTACGAAGAAACGTGTTCATATTTGTAGACGGTAAATATTTATTATCGGTATTATTGTTTATGTTATGTTATCAGGTAAAAAAAGACTTTGAAGCTCCGAAACATCCGAGGTCGTCTAGCTTTTGTAATTGTTAATTGCCTTGAACACGTGCAGTATGACGCATTGTTTTCTCGGAAATGATGGTCTAAGACCAAGCATACTGGGTACCTATCGATTATCAGTCGTAAACCTACTTTGAAACTGTTAACATGGCCAGTAAAAACAAGTACTGGCATAGCAAAAAACGTCAGTCAAAGTTATCGGGTTAATTTGGTTGTTTTTTTGTTCACTCCATATAACGATAACTCTCTATAACGACAAAAAATGCTCAGTCCCTTGAGTTTCGTTATAAAGAGTGTACACTGTACTTACTTGTAAATTGGTCGCCGGGTTTTAGAGTCTTCATCTTGTATTTTAACAAGTTTTAATTCACGTCTGGTAGATAGATTTTGAGCATTCCTAAGATCTGTAATGCTAACTGAATTATCTGGACTTATTAAGGTAATCCTATTCTCAAAACTTTTCCTTTTAGGGATATCTTTCCCTTCAGCTGTTATTATTGTCTTCACTGGTTTGGTTGAGAGAGCTCTAAAACCTAAAATCCTTTGGGTGCCAAGTAAAGTCACTAATTTATTTAAATTACAGTAATTCATTTTATTATATGCCTCCTAAAGTTTGTCCTTAAATCTAAACAAAAGATACAATATTAATATTTTTATGTAACTGCGAAATTTACATTTCGACCATTCTGTTTTGTTCTGTCAACTGTCAACGTCAGTCGTCAACACTGTCAACAGTGTCAACATTCAACTTTCACTTTCGGCAATCACATGACATTGACAGAAGAATCAATGACATGACACTATTGCCGGGATTTCGAAGCGGGAATATTGGGAACAATGGGCTATTGTTGATAAATTATTGTGTAAAAAATTTGTATGGAGAAGTGTCCTTTTTTTCAGAGTAAATTATTACTTAAACATTGTAGTTTTAAATAAAAATAACGATTACTTGAAATAAATAAATGAAATGCTTTATTTACAATCATATAACCTTTTATGTACTGTACATAGAGAAAAAAAAAGCACTTTTCCTACTTTAATCATCGATTTACTAATTTAATTCTATGTACAATTCTAATCAATTATACATTATCTGATACGCTTTTTAGTAACCCTTTTAATGATACCAAAATAGTTAATAGCCTAAAGAAAGTTTTTTTGCTAATCGGCATTTTAATGAGACCCGGAAGTGCATCTGAAGTGCACTTCAAGTGCATACCTATAGCCACTTGACACCATAGCAATTATGACGTAATCTTGTTCGACATTTGAGAGGCTAATACTTTTCGCTTTGCCACTTGCCTCCGTGAGCGCCTTGTGTTTCTCCGCATTTTTGTCACTGTGGAGAGGCTGTTGACAGTTTCGGACCCAGAACACATTTACTCAGGTTTTGGACATCATGGCCTTTCTTGTAGCAGAAGCGCTGGCCGAATATCTTGACATGCCAATATTAACGACATTTTCCGTCGTGCTCTTGTTACCGCATTATTGCCGGCGTTCCAGCTGTACGTGAACCAAATGGTCTGGTACGGGACGATGGCAAGAGACCAGATGGTATGTCGTTACTGCCATGGGGGATGGGTAAGCCTTTGGTGTGGGACGCAACTTGCGTTGACACCCTCGTGCCATCTCATCTTCCAATTACAGCTGGTTATGCCGGCGCTGCTGCTGCTTCTGCGGAAAGCCTCAAACGGCATTAGTACCAAAATTTAATAGGTAATTACATTTTTGAACCGTTTGTGGTAGAGACGCTAGGTTCATGCGGTCCGAGTGCTCACGCTATGTTTAAACAACTAACTAAGCAACTGATTGACGCTTCTCGCGACCAGAAGGCTAGCCTTTTTTTAGCACAGAGAATTAGCATTGCCATTCAACGTGGTAATGCTGCCAGTCTTTTGGGAACGCTACCAGTAGGCGAAGATGTGGAGTTTTTTGAGGCTTGTATGTAAATATTGTTATTGTTTTTTTTTAATTATGGTTATGTACATAGGTTTCCATATTATGTAATAAAGATTGATGTAGATGTGAAAAAAAATGTAGAAAATAGAGTAAGAGCAGATAAAATTTCTAGCCCCATGACTTAAGCTGTGGTTAAGTCATGTGGCTACTTTGCCTATACTTTCTGCCTTTACTTTGCCAATATAACGGTTATTTCTCATGCCCAAAGTAAACATGATTGTTCTAATTTTAACGAAAGCACTTCGTATTTTTTATCCTTATCTCATAAAACTAAAATACCTATATAGCTTTGTTACCATCAAAATTTCCTGGCTTCTAATACTCAGGCTTCCAACGGACAACTGATTGAGACAAACATATTGGATTTAACTATTGTTTAAACTAAATCTTTTAACTATATTTAGTCTACACTGTTGCTTTACCAACATCTCTACCCTTTCCGTTCGCGACCGTAGACAACAAGCAACGACGGTGTGTTAAATAAAAGATAAGTGATAAATAAATTATTATCTGATTTGACTGGTACTTTACTTCCATACTCTGCAAAAATAATGTATCCTTAATAAAACCTTTAAAAAACTCAGTCAGGTATTTCCATAAATTGGCAATTAGATTTAGTCCTAATTTTGAACCTTGTGGTACTCCCATTAAAACAATGGAACATGGGGATTGTTGGGTGTTGTTCACTGGTTCATCCAGTGGTCGGAATTCGACTATAATCCATTGATTTTTTATTTTTTTAGCAATCTGCACTCGTCCTCCGTATAAACTTTTCTTTGTTTTCATAAATTTCGTTCAACGTGTTACAAAGTTTTTGGTCCACGCGTAATAAGATATAAATTAAGTCGAACAATCAAAAGCTTAAAAACACAGGATACTAATACATCAAACGACACCTTTCAGATGTCGTGAATCCACACTAACAATTTATTACACCAACATCAGCAGTGGACAGACAGACACTGGTATACAATTTCTCTGCCTAATTTGGTTACTCTTTTTTTTAACTTTACCATAAATAGTAGGTATATCAGGTATAATTATATTTTATTTATTACTTACGCCCGACATATGTCATGTACGTGTCAATCAGAAGCTTGCGTGAGAGAGACAGACACTACCGAAGCTCAGTCTCTCTCCCTCTCTCTCCCTCTACCACGATCATGCTTTCCGCCCGTTCGTCTGCCCCTCCAATTATATTATATGGTCTAAAAACAGATTTCATCAATCTTCCGAAAGCAAAAAACAAGCGTACCAAAAGACTGCTATCCAAACACACAAAAATTCTTTTTGGTCCTGTAAAAGTGTAAAAACTTGAATGTAAACCACATTCGTTGAACGGTTGAATTCGTTCACTTTGGTTTGACATCCGTGCTCGGCAAAATGGTGTGTGGAACTTTTAAGTCTTTTAACTAAAATCTATAATTATTAAATCAATCTGTGTATTAATTGTAATTAATAGTTAACTAATCGTTTCCATTGGTTTTCAGTCGGCCCACAAAACATTTATTATCAAGCGCAAACTTGCGAAAAAGCTGAAACAAAACAGACCTATCCCTCAATGGGTTAGAATGCGCACTGGAAATACCATCAGGTAATATTTGTCATACTATTCAACTTTCAATAATAATGCATGTTTCAACTTAAATTTTTTACCCTTCATTTAAGAGAGTAAAGTCACGGATGATCGTTTCTGATCTTAGAAATGGGTACTTACAGAGAATTAATTCTGCCAATGCTAAGTTGAGGTGATTATAATATCCTGACATTACTTCGTCTTGCATCTTCATTTCATGATTTATCAAAGCACTAATAATGAGGAATAGTAAAAAGAAACTTTTCAAAAATGTTTTTGCTTACATTTCTTTTAAATTTTTAGCTATTGAAAAGAAGTTTGTTATGATTGTCACTTGTAATTGTAATTCGGTTTAGAAATGGTAATGTAAACGAATTTGGCATATGCAAACAGATTGATAACCTTAAAAATCCTATTGCACATATTGATGTGAAGGTTTTACTGCCTGTCCATGCAAAGAAAAACAGTATGTAGGTTCTGCACTACTACATGCTTCTTTATGCAGCATGTAGTAGTGTGATTTATTAGTTGGTAGAGAAGCTGTTAAACTGAGTGTTTGTTTTTTTGTTTGAAATGTAAGTCCATATGTTTAACGGTTGAAGCCATGTGAATGTTTTACCTCATGTTGCCTTTATCAGCAAAAGTAAACCATTTGAAAATGATTTAACTTGAAAAGGAATAAGTTTAAAGTGCACTTGAGAGAAGGAAATTTATGAATAGATCGGAAAGCGTAGCATTTCAGTTATCCTTGCATATTGAAGGTATGAATTTGAGGTTTACCTCCTGTAGACATAAGTCATAGAATAATAATAGTGATGATGCACTTTCCCACTTATGAATAGATTATGCCCATTCTATGTGAGAAGTAGGCTTGTCCCACTCTGCTCTGCATCATTATTAAAAAAAAACTACATATGTATATTAGATAGGTTTAGTGTCGTACCACAAAAACTTTTCTTTCACTGCTTTCTTACGACATTGATGCTCCAGTGATAGAAGTGACTGATAGGATTAATTTTAGTTAGTAATCCTATTCAATCTATGTTCCTTACTTTCTATGTCTGATCCAGAAAACTGCAGTGTATATAATTTTCTAAAGGTTGTACCAAATAATTAAAACATCAATAAGATTTCGTTTACATGATAAAAGTATAAGGCTATGTCATTCAACAAATTCTACGTCTTAAATTATTGCACAATTATAAGCAACCAAATTATATTTTTTTATGGGTACGTACTTCAAAACTAAGTCTTATTAGGGAAAGTTTAGTTAAACGTTATGGAAAATATTCTTAATATCTGAAGCCTTTACTGTTAGTTTCATTCCATGATATTTCTTGTAGGTAATTGTCAAATTACAGAACATCATTCTGTAAATAGACATAATTATGATTATCCTGATAGACTGGGATTGTCCTTCTTCTATACAAGTACTTCTTAGTTTCATCGTAATGATAAAGATCATTATCATATTATTTTTCCATGTGGCGAGTGTCCTGTATTATAATTTACTAGGTAGCACGTGGCTTGGCTCACACAGACTTTCATCCCCTGATTTACCTAGTTAGGGGTGGAATTTAAAAAAATCCTTTCTTAGTGCTCACTTACGTTATATAAAGAACCTACATGCAAAATTTCAGCATTCTAGGTTCAGCAGTTTAGGCTGTGCATTGATCTCTCTCTGTCAGTCACCTTGCTTTTTTTATCTGCATACTAGCTGATCTGGCAAACGTTATTTTTGCCGTAAAAAAATGCGGTATAAAAAATAGATGTTGGTCGATTCTCAGACCTACCTGATATGCACACCAAATTTTATAAAAATCGGTCCAGCCGTTTCAGAGGAGTATGGTAACTAACATTGTGACACGATAATTTTATATGTAAGACTAGCGGACCCGACAGACGTTGTCCTGTCTACACGTCTTTAATTTGAAAATTTCAAAAATTAATTAAAAAAACATTGTCCAGCGGACAAAATTGTGAATCTAAACCATTCCCAGATCCCCTTGAACACACACACAAAAAATTTCATCAAAATCGGTCCAGTCGTTTGAGAGAAGTTCAGTGACATACACACTCACAGAAGAATTATATATATAAAGATATAGATTCATAACACATTTTTAATTTCTTTCAGATACAACGCCAAGAGGCGTCACTGGAGGAGGACTAAGCTCAAGCTGTAAGCTTAATGCTACTTGCTGCTTGTTATAATATATTGTAATAAATACCTTCACTACAACTTGCTTTTTTTTCCATTCGACCTTAATGCCTTCTATAACTTACTCTCTTGTACAAATAGGGATGTCTCTTTGAAATCATGTAGACCAAAATTAATTAACTTTTATTGAAAATGCCCTTGATTGTTATTTTATTGAACACTAGCTGATCCACGCAACGTCGTTTGCGTCTCCTATTGCCCGTAGCGTGATAATTTTCCCCCGTTTTTGAAACATTCTTCATTGGTTCACCGCTCCTATTGGTCTTAGCGTGATGATATGTAGCCTTCCTCAATAAATGGGCTATCTCACACTGAAAGAATTTTTCAATTGGACCAGTAGTTCCTGGGATTAGCGCGTTCAAACAAACAAACAAACTCTTCAGCTTTATATGTTAGTATATAGATGACCCACGCAACGTCGTTTGCGTCTCCTATTGCCCGTAGCGTTATAATTTTCCCCCGTTTTTGAAACATTCTTCATTGGTGCTCCGCTCCTATTGGTCTTAGTGTGACGATATATAACCTATAGCCTTCC
This sequence comes from Diaphora mendica, assembly GCA_949125395.1. Lineage (NCBI taxonomy): Eukaryota > Metazoa > Arthropoda > Insecta > Lepidoptera > Erebidae > Diaphora > Diaphora mendica. The sequence goes on along the minus strand of OX421310.1, from coordinate 31,271,712 downwards.
TCGATAAATGGGCTCTCTAACACTGAAAGATTTTTTTAAATTGGACCAGTAGTTCCTGAGATTAGTGCGTTCAAACAAACAAACTCTTCAGCTTTATATTAGTATAGATGTATTTATTATGCTCTTCTAAGATCTAATACTCATAATCAACAACACATTTATTTGGATAAAGATTAATAATAAGTATTATGTTGATAAATACTCTTTGGCAAATAACTCATTATTAGGTACCAACTCTTTACAGATCCGTAATGACTAACAAAATAGTTATTTAATTTTGCAAATAATTTAATGGCTCATAGTGCTGATGTGAGGTAACCTTTTAATTAACCGACTTCCAAAAAGGAGGAGGTTCTATATTCCACTGTATTTTTTTATTATTATTGAAATTGTCCTTTATAGTATAAATATGAATAATATTAGTATTAATATGAGTTCAGTTCAGTTTCATTATACGAGAAGCGTAAAATGAAAATAAAAAAATGTATGAATAAGTATCAGCTACTTAATTATAACGAAACTGATCACTGGTTAGCAAGTCGATAACATCCGATTTCTAAATCAAAACGATTAATCTTTACCTCCGCAACGACTAAAATGAAGAATGATGTTGTAAATGCACAACCCTATGTTAGCAAATGAAATCGCCCCCCCCCCCTTGCAGGCGAACACGGGGATGTTTTCCGTCCGCTTCGGATAACGCGTTTGCTTGTTAAAAATAACAAAACAGTTAGGCCACGCCCATTTTTTGATAAATATATGATGTTTGGTGTTTAAAAACATAAAACAGTGTCGCAGGAGACCCGGCTTTAGCGTCTTAAACTCGTGATAACTTCTACACGAAATGAACGATTGGGATGAAACAAAAAGTATTTTACTTCTACATAAATACTAGAGATGTGCCGACTAGTCGGTAAAGCCGACTATCCGGCAACTATCGTAGTCGACGACTAGTCGGCGAATAGTCGGCAAAAAGCGCCGACTATTCGGCTTATTACTTTGTTTGTATTTCTCAATAATTATGTATGAAAATTTTTATTTTAAAATCACTTTTAGACATTTTGAAACGTAAAACAAAGCAATGTTTTTTCCGGTAACCAGTTTCTAAAACTACTTGCTGATAAAAACATATCTGACATTTATTAAACAAAATATTTGCTTGTAGTGTTTTCTGTTTTTTCCTATCCACCACAAGAAATAATCATTGGCATTGACTACACATGACAGATTAGGGTCCACGCCGTGACGGCGCGGCCTCTAATTTTCTAGAGATAAACGCTGGCGTACCTCAGGGCTCCGTCCTGTCGCCCACACTGTTTCTTCTGCATATCAATGACATGTTAGCCCATGGCAACATAATAAATTGCTAGGCAGACAACATCACAGTCCATGGGCGATATTTTGGACAACTTACAGTCCAGCTGGCAGGCGTCGAGGAAAAACGACAGGAGCTTATCGCTGAGCTCAACCATGTTCTGGGCCGCATTTCTCAATGGGGCTATCAGAATCTGGTCGAGTTCAATGTCAAGATTAACATTAAGATTAACAGGTATGCGCGTTCTTTGCCAAAAAGTTTCCATTCCGTCCCCTTCCCACTTTTCAGAACGCTCAAATGTCATTACAAGGTAAGCTCGATATCTTATAATCTTGGGCATTTATATCTGCCGAGATCTCAACCCGCGCGAATACCTTGAGAATATCACCATAGCGGCCTCGAGGAAGCTAGGTGTTTTAAACAAAGTGAGACAGTTCTTCTCGCCTGAGCATCCGTGTCTTCTTTACAAGACCCAGGTTCGTTCGTGTGTGTCGGAGCCGTTCTGCCGAGCTTCGAAGCTTGGATAGGGAGGATCGACTGTGTCACCTACCGATTCACTCAGATACTCACCGGGCACGGTTGCTTCGGAGAGTATCTGAACAGAATCGGACGTGAGGCTACGGCACTATTCAATCACTGCGAGTCCGACCGAGACTCCGCCCAGCTTACGCTGGAGGACCGCCCTGCGTGGGAGTCCGAGCGTCGAGTCCTGGCGATCGGAGTCGATCGCGGCAAGGCTGGCGAGTAGTGAAGGATGAGAGGCCGCGGTCTCTTTCTGTGAAGACATTATGCTTCAGAAGGAGTCCGCAGAGCGGGACCGAGAAAGGGCCAACCGCGCTCGTAGGAGGCGACGAAGGGGACGCGGTAGAGGTCGCTAGCTCCCCAATCGTCACTAAAGGGTCGTTGTGGCCACATCTACGGGAGATGTGGCCGCTACAAACGGCCCGAGACCGGTGACACCCCGGGGCGTCCGGGGAGTGTCGTCTAAGGCGGATCGGTGTTCCGACTCTTGCTGTGTAGAGCGGTAGGAGGTGCAATAGCGACCCGCCCCGGGGGTGACTATGGTTACCCCGGGATGTACCTCAGTCATGAGGTACGGCAGGAGGGTTTCCAGAAGCCGCTGATGCGTTCCTGGAGCTCCTCCCGACTGCTGAGGTAGGTCGCCGCGGGGTTTAGTGGGTGGACTGATTCGTCGGGAGTCCCACACACGCCCTTCGTGTGCCCACGGAGGGTATGGTGTACAATGCATTACCGCGTTAAAAAATTAGTTTGCTGGTGTGTGAAGTACTGTTCTCATCTTTGCCATGGTGTCGCACAGTATCTGTTTGACGCTCTCGACCAGTTACAGCGGCGAGCAATCCGCATTGTCGACTAAGCCACCGAGTCCCTTGAGCTGAGCTTCTGCAGTTGCGAAGAGATATAGCCTCGATGGCAGTCCTCTATCGCCTTTATCATGGAGAGTGTTCTGAAGAGCTCTTCCAACAGCAATCCCACTTTCTCCCATCCTCTACAGGACAATACGTACTTGCATTGGAAGTCACCGCTTCAGAGTCGTAGAAATACGCTCTGGAAATAAACAGTTCCGTTTTGCCTTACTGTGCCTACTACCTACTACCAGTGCACGTGTTTCCCTTCCACTATGATCCCGGGTCTTTTAGGCGGCGTATGAAAATGCATCTCACTAGGCCGCTATAGTGTAGGACGCTATACTGCATTGTCTGCGTTCGCCGTGAGTATGGTATTGGATTGTTGGATTCTACTCAAGCTTACATCAGGCAAAGCAGAATCACTTTGGCAGGCTATCAAATAAAAAAAAAAACATTGTCCCCTTGTTTAAAAAAAAATCGGCACAAGTGATTTTCTTTTCATTTAACTCTTCATTTTAATCAACAATAATAATAATATCTTTACACAAGAATATTTTTTACACTAAAACACCGCTCCGACTCCTAACCTTACAGCAGCAAAAATGAAGAAACAAGGTTCACAGGCGACGTTTGCGACTGAGGCGCGAATCAGCTGTAATCGAAGAGTTACGTAAATGTCCGAAATGATCATGATCGGTTTGGCCGATTAGTCGGCCGACTAGTCGGCATTTTTAGGACCGACTAATCGGCTAGTCGGCCAAAGTACTGATCGGCCCATCTCTAATAAATACCCTTGATAACATAATGCTTAATTTGGATAAGGATTAATATTACGATACACATTTAACGGAGTTTCTTTCTTCAGACGATTTAATATTTTTTTCGAACACAAAAGCGGTTATTGTAACTAAACCATGATAGTTAGATATATGCTCTCGCGGACTTTTTTCTAGATCTTAAAGAGACCTACAAACCCGTAATACATTATTTTGTTCTATTGTCAATAGTTATTGCAGCGCACGCAAAAATAGGTTTTCGATTTCACACCTTGGGTTACGAAATAGCAATTTTCTTACGGATCCCTAATTTTTTGGAAAATAAAATATAGCCTATAGCCTTCCTCGATAAATGGACTATCCAACACTGAAAGAATTTTTCAAATCGGACCAGTAGTTCCTGAGATTAGCGCGTTCAAACAAACAAACAAACTCTGCAGCTTTATAATATTAGTATAGATAGATCAAAATAATGTATTACGGGTTTAAAGGTCCCATTAAGATCTAAAAAAAGTCCGTTAGAGCATATATCTAACTATCATGGTATAGTCACAATAACCGCTTGTGTTCAAAAAAATTATTAAATCGTCTGAAGAAAGAAACTACGTTAAATGTGTATTGTAATATTAATCATTATCCTGGATGGATATCGAATCAACGACCCCCACAGCTTGTGGAGGTCAATTGTGTGATACGGACGTTTATTTGTTGTCGGTGTTATTTTATTTCTATAGGTACGCCTAGGTTAGATCAGACGGCCGTAGGTATATGAAGCTACCAGCTAACGCTGTTATTCTCTCAGGACAAAATTTTGAAGTTCTTTAACACTTTTACCGTCATCGTCGTAATATTACGGATTAAAATGATAGTAAAGAAAGCTCCACACGTAATATTAAGTTAACATTCATTTTACTTACTCATTTTAGCAAAATACTGCAAGTATGATATGTCTCAAGGTGTGCATGCTTCGCCATACTCGTGATTTTAAGCAGATAAAGCTGCGTATCAACTTCGCGCTCCAAGAGGACGAACCTTGGCGCCCGTTCCGGTCGCGCGAAGTCGATAACTACTGGTACTTAGGAACGCGCGCCAATGTGTTCGTTGGAGCGGGCGGTTCCACCACTTGTCGGTTTTTGACCGCGTATCAAAGGCAGCTCGGTTGTGGTGCGCTCGCCAGTTGAGAAAGAAACGATAGTAGGTATTGTGTAATTTGTTGCGTTTCCAGCGATGGATAACCAAAGTTGCCGTAAATTAATACAACTTTATGGTACTTAAGAACTAATGTGGAATAGCAAAAATTCTTTAAATCACAATAAATCGCTCAGAGCTGATGCTTAGGGAGAGAAATAAGTTGTGAAATGGGAGTCCCTGTGCCAGACTTTAAGAAAAATAAAATACTGCTGCTGTTTTGTCCACGAACACACTGTTCGTTCCTGATTTTTCTTTTTTACCCGACTACGGCAAAGCCAAAGGAGGGTTATTATTAATACTGTGAATAACTATGAACGCTGCTGCTGCTTGTACACGGCTGGCCTGCATGATGATACTGTTCATCAACGGTCAAACACTGGAACAGTTGCCACGCGCGCCAGACGCGCTTGGTTGATATACTTCAAATATTTGGAATGGGTTCCGCGGAACGCACTCTCGGCACGATTGTTCATGGCACGCGCACCAGGAGCGCGTAGTCGATACGCAGACTGCTGTGCTAGAAGTCTCGGGTTTGATTCCCGGGTCGGACCAAATGTTTGTATGATCTGCAAATATTTGTTTCGGAGTTTGGGTGTTTTTTTTGTGTATGGCCAGATTGGCCAGCCAAAATGACTACTCTACCTGATGGAAAGCATAAGCAGAATCCAAGAGTGGTGGCCACCATACTCACTGCGAATGCAGACAATGCAGCATGGCGACCCACACCATGGCGGCCTAGTATGGAACTTGTTGACCAGACTATTTGGGCCTCCGGTCTCGCACTCACCAACGAAACATGACAGCACTGCTGCTGTCATTTTTTTTACGTTGATTTTCTGTGCGAGGGTAGTAGTACCGCCCCGGTCGAGCCGGCCCATTCGTGCTGAAATCAGCGTGGCTCTACTACCTATCTGTTTTCTATGATAATAATGTTTTTACAAAAAAAAGTACATAATAATATGTACTTATATCAGTTCAGTTGTCTAGTACCCATAATACTAGCTCTGCTTAGTTTAGGACTAGATGTCGTTGTGTGTTAGATGTCCGAAATATTTATTACTGCATTATTACTAAATGTTCTTAGACATAAATTACTTTTATTAGTTAGTTGAAATTTTAAGCCCATCACAGAGGTAGCTATAATATGTATGGATATACAGTGCTACATGTTGTATTAGAACGAACCACCATATACGGTAGCTATACTGTATTAAATTCGATTTATAAATTAAAACAACTCAATGGTGAAAATCATTTATCTATTTACAATTCTGGATTTCATGATTACTATTATGAATTCGATGCACCAAAAAAGTATCACAATTTGATAATACTGAACTGTGCTGAGAGATGTTCAGAACTCAACGCCATCCCATGGGAATATAAAGCTCTTGCTTAGTCTATGTCAAGTGCTCTCTTTGGATTCACTCTTCGTCTTGTCTTCTTTTTTGAGCGATGAATGTGATAATAGATCTTCTAATAAAAGGTCATTATCCACTAATTCCATGCTCCCTGTTCGCTGTAAAAGAAAATAATGTTATGTTTTATTAAAAAAGTTACGTTTGAATGGTTAGCTTTACGATGACGTATGTCGCTAAACCCATAAATACTGGGAAAGTTTCATCACTCTTAATTTTACAAAATCGTCTCATTTAATGTACTATTAATACCGGGAATATAAAGGAGAATATAAAACTACTTAGTAGTCATTAACGTTTGCGGTAATTTATACAAATAAATAAAATTGAAATGTCTGTTTGTATTTTCAAATTCAAAACGGTACTTACATCAAAAAATCAATTTATTGTTTTTGTCTGTCCGTCCATCTGTTTGTTTCGGGCTAATCTCTGGAACGGCTGAATCGATTTTGACGGTACTTATACTGGCAGATTGCCGATTTATTTATCGATTACTGATGATATATAGAGTAACTTAGGCTTCTATTTTTAACTATCTTCACCCCGCGGCGTTACCCGCGGTTGCGTTGTATCGCGGATAACACCACGGGACTCAGCTAGTTATAATAATACATTTGTTACCTGTTGTGCGGATACCGAGCGAGCCATTAGTTTCTGTAGGTACTTTTCTCGACGATGTTGCTCCCGTATGCTACGCAAACGGTCAAAGTCGTCCATATCGGTGTCAGCACCATCGCCGTCTACGTCATCTACTGCAATAATGTTAATGTTTACTTAATTGAAATTTATAAAAGAAATAAAAAGTTGTAATAATTATATTTTCCTAGATGTTTTGTAATATTCGTTGTAATGAAATAGATACAGTCATCAACCCTATTGCATGCCACTTGGTTCGATCATCGGTTCTCGTATCAAGCTCATGGCTGTTGGCCGTAATGTGTTGTTATATAATCTCTTTCGATAAATAGGCTATCTCAAACTAAAATGATTTTTTAATTCGAACCAATAGTTCCTGATATTTATTGCCGCATATTTGCCGAATATGAAATGATGCTTTATATATTTTATTACAACGTTTTGTGTATTTATAAGACCATTCTGCACATACTGTGTTGTGTCAAATACTAATAGAGATAAAAATAGCAAGATTGATGTCATCAGTAAATATTTACAATACTTACACAAAGTTTGGCTCCCGGCAGCACTCAAGGACGGCCCGACATCACTGTCTAGTCTCGACCGTGCGTTGTTGGGCAAATTAAACGAGTCTTGTGTAGTGAGCGACTGTGCTGTAGGACTTAAATCTCCTGCTCCAATGGGCTTCGCCCCCCACGGTGTTGGCGCTGATGACGATAGCCTTGTGTCTAAAAATATATTCAAAAAATTTATCAGCTGTTTTATTTTATCAGTAGTTTTAGAGTCACAATTTACGTTAGTGGACAAATGAAGAATATTTTATATATTCATTTTTAAATCATTTGTTACTCATCACATTTCACGGAAAGTCACGAAAAGTCAATGAGGCCGTAAGCTATAGGTATGTACTGAACACTGAAAAAAATAATTGAGAACCTCCTTTTTTGGAGGGAGATAATTAATCTACTAAAATGTGAATTATATTCGTGCAGTATTAAGTAGGTAATTGCGTTTGCCATTGTACTATTGCCAACCCTAATTATTGGTTAAATTCATGTTAATTATCGGTTCGAAGGATAAAGAATTGCACAACATCACACGTAGCCGTTTACCTACCTAATAAGTAATTAGCTCAAAATACAATGTGTACCTAAATGTCCTAAATATACTATATAATTTCAAAATCTAAAGTACCTACCTATGTTTACTTCGTAGTTTAAAACTAAAATGATCTCATAACTCATTTCAATAAATCATTATAATTATTAAATAAGTAACATTATTACTTTAATAATCAGAATATTATACCTATTGTCATTAAATAATATTATGAACATATTTTCCTGTAAGATGTTATTTGTATACAGTATACAGTGGATTGTACAAATTTAATGTACATGCACAGAATAAAATGTTAAAGGTACCTACGGGAGTCGTTGCTGTTTGCGTTGGAGTTTCTGGACGGAACGTTGACTGGCTCGCTCGGTACTGGAGGCTTTTGGAACAAACTCATCGCCGTAGGCCTACAACAATAAGGAAACTTTGATAAACACGATAGTCAGTAGGTACATAAAATTATTAAAAATAAAAAACCCGACTACGTCAATATTTGTCATCTTCACTAAAGTCAGATTTTTTATATAAAACATATAAGTTTTATATATATTCGTAATCACCGTTAACAATTCTTTATTTTGATACCACACTCGATGTATTTTGAAAACATTTTTTTTTGTGATTACTTTTTGGCGCCAAAAATCCTTACTTTTTTTATTAATTTTGATGTACCCAGTGTCACTCTCACGACTAAGACGAATCTATTGACACCACTCACATAAAAATACGACAAGCTGTAGTCCTTGAGCGTGGGAATTTGTGACTGTACACCCACATTCATATTTTACATGCACACAAACGCATCGGGCACTGTTGCATACTAACCCTGGCAACTAATAAATTTACTTTCGGTTTTTTCTTCTAGTTACATATTCATTAACAGACTGTTCGCCTTTGAAGAATGTTTAGAATGTCCTACAAAGCACGCAATGTATCTTAGTCATATCGGAAAGCCCGCGGGCTTTAAGTAACTCGTCAACGGCCGAGAATGGGGTTCAAGTGTATTAATTTTTAATTCATTTCATGGACAAATAATATGTTTATACACAGTATAAAATTAAGTTGCTCGCGCTATCTGTCAGCTTAGATCCTTTATAGTAATCAACGGATTTTAATGCTATGTTATGAAATAAAATTTGTATGATATATGTTATATTAATGGAACATAATGTTAATGTTTCTGAAAAATAAAATTTTTGATCGCTTTTATTGCTCATATTGACTAAATTTTACTACATAGATGTACGCCCCACTTTTTTCACAAAAAACGACGCTGAAAAAGTATGAAACAAGTTTTGAAAAGCCGTAATCACGCGTTTTTAAGAGTTATGGTACGTTTCTATTTTAATTTAAGTTTTTACTTTTTTTTTATTTAAAATGTTTTAGTGTAGTGATAATAATGATTTATATGCAAACTATATTTTAAATACCTAACATAGAAATATAAAAAAAATTGAATAAATACGAACAAAGTCACCAGCAAATGCTAATAATAACTATATATATAATTGAAATGTACAAGTAACAGCCTTTCCGATGATACCAAACACGGCATATTTATCTCAAATTAATTTTTTAATACAGTACTTTATGCAGGCTAGAGGGGGCCACATTAGATTGAGGTACGCGTCATATAGCCTATAAGCAGCGGACGATCAAGACGCTTCACGTAGTTAAGGAGCTATGAGGGAACAGATGAACATACATACATAGCCTGTCAAATTCATAACCCTCCTTTGGCTTTGCCGTGGTCGGGTAAAAAAATAAAAAAATACAGTTAATTTATAAACTCCTTCTTTTTTTAAGACGGTTAAAAAACAAACTATTTGTCTTAAAATTAATATTAAGAGTGTAAAACTTTGAAATGGAAACTTCCTTAAATATATAATACTAGCTTTTACACGCGGCTTCGCCAACGCAGACTTTCATCTCCTGATTTACCCCCTTAGGGGTGGAATTTCAGAAATTCCTTTCTTAGTGCTCCCTTACGTTATATAAAGAACCTACATGCAAAATTTCAGGATTCTAGCTTCAGCGGTTTGGGCTGTGCGTTGATCTCTGGGTATGTTAGTCAGTCAGTCAGTCACCTTCCTCTTTTATTTATATAGATTACAGATATCAGATAATGTAAGAGATGGGGCATCTATTGTTTTACAATTCACCAATTGATTAAATTCGAACTTAAGGGATGAATAATAATGGAAATGACGTAAAGTGTAGATGGGACCCTTTTTTACAATTTTTGTCTGTCTGTTTGTTTGTGCCGGCTAATCTCTGGAACGGCTGGAGCGATTTTGACGGGATTTTTACTGATAGGTAGCTGATGATATAAGGATTAACCGCGGTTGGTGCAGTATCGCGGGTAAGACCGTGGGGCTCAGCTAGTTTTTTTTTCAAAAAAGACACCTTACGTATATATCCAATAAATCCTATGTCGCGGGGGACTTTACAAACATACATGAAACGGACACAATGGACACCCAAACTCAGAACAGCAATTCATGGATCACACACTATTGTCCCATGTGGGATTTGAACCCACAACACCTGATACAGTAGGAAGTGGCGAGGCAACCGCTTAAACCACTAGACCAACCATGCAGTCAAAAATAAAACTGTAATTTTAAGGTCTTTCATTATTTCAGTAGTAGTTATTCAATTCTAACAGAAATCATAAAAAAAGTTTTTTTTTTACTTTTTTAAAAACAATTTCTCAAAGTGTCTTGGTCTGTCAAAGTGTCTTCAAAGTACTCGTCAAGACAAATCAAACGACTCCAAACTCGATAGGTTCCGTCGTTACAAAGTTCCTATGACCACCTTCCAGCTCCAACATCAGATCAGCTCCATGTCATCATAATATAGCATTGTCACGCTATATACATATGCCTACAAAAATTCAACACAATCGGTTGAAGATATCTGCAAAATTGAGTTGCAAGATTCCGTCTTAACAAATATAGTTAGATATATACATACATAGCAATTTAAAAAAACTTACAAAAATAAGTTCTGTGTTAATAAAAAATACTAATATTTTTCTTTGAAATTATTCTTTAAAAAAAATGAAATGAAATTCAAGAATACAAATTAACAGTTACAATTCGACAGTCACTAGCAACCCACCCTAAAACTTGTCATTTACGTATTATGGAGCTCAGTGCGAACTACAAACGGACGTGGTGTCACCTTGAATATTCGGAGGGCACTGAATTTTTTGAGCGCGATAAAACTTATTTATTGCAATTTACGGGAGACGATGTCTACGTACTAAAATGTATGGAAGTTGGATGTTTAGCCTTAGATTATGGATTTTTGGTGAGAATTAATAAAAAACTAAAACGGTAAATCTTTTGTCCATACTTTTTTCTCGCGAAATAAGAAAAAAAAAACATTTAAAATAGAGCACGAAATAGGACAGAGTGTGCTAATTAAAAAGGTCGATGTCGATGATTTTGATCTTTGTTAAGGTTTTTTTCACAAAAATAAAGAATTATTTTATAAATGTCACTCGGTAGATTGGTAGACTGATTTATTAAACTACTGAGATATTTTTTTAGTGTCAAATAATAAATTGAGTTGTTTGTGTTTAGAAAACTGCAAGTGCCTTAAGGCTCTAGGGCCTGCCAAAGAAATATACATACATACATCATACATATTTCACAACCCAGTTGGCGTATAAGTCGAATCTATTATATAGATGTAAACACGATACATGTACCAAAATAACATTTTTCACAATTTTTTTCGGTCTGTGTCTGTTCCGGGTAATCTCTGGAACGGCTGGACCGATTTTGACAGGACTTTCACTGGCCGATAGGTGATGATCTAAGGAGTAACTTAGGCTACTTTCTTTTAGACTAGCTTCGTCCCGCGGCGTTACCCGCGGTACGACAATAACCGCGGGTAACACCGCGGGGTTCAGCTAGTTTTAAATGTACGTAAATGATATTGTCTCTTTATTTCTGTAACAATTGTAATTAGTCTCGGAAGTAGTTTAAGTTTGCTTATAAAAGACACAAAGTAATTAAATCTGTTGTTTAAGCTAAGAGATGAAAGTAGCTACTTCTCTGAAATTAATAATAACTTTTATGGCAGGGAGGAAATTACACGTGCAAAACCCGAGCTTGTTTTTAGTAGGTACTCAGTATTTCAAAGTATTTTATGAAATCGTAATCGAAATCAGGCTGCCTAAACAAATAATTAAAGTTAAACTGTCTGTTTGTAATTTCAAATTAAAAGTTTTTCTTTAACTGCATATGAAAGTATAAACGGTACTTACATCAAAAAAGCAATTTTTAGCATTTTTGTCTGTCTGTCTGTTTGTTCCGGCTAATCTTTAGAACAGCTGGACCGATTTAAACGGGATTTTCACAGACAGGTAGTTGATGACATATAAAGGAGTAACTTAAGCTAGTTTCTTTCGACAAGCTTCGCCCTGCGGCGTTACCCGCGGTTGTTGTTGTACCGCGGAAAACACCGAGGGGCCCAGTTGGTCTTTCAGTTGGTAAAACAAAGTCGTGTTAGTAGGATGGACCAATTTTTTTTGGTTTTTGGATTTGTCTTCATCCAGAATAGGATAATAAGTATTAAAGTATGATATTCATCAATAAACAAACATCAGCCGTTCATCCTCCATCATTCACCTGAAAAATGATTACCGCGATGCGATATCCGAACTACACGCGGGCGGAGCCGCGGGCAGAAGCTAGTATATATAATATTATAATATATGTTTTACTATTGGCAATGTGTGTAAGTCTAGGCAACTGGTGCTTGCAGGCGATCTTTGTTGTACAATGAAAAATAATAACATAATTACACTCGTCATGGCCTTCACCGTCAATATTACCTTCGGTTTTTGATATATAAATTAGATCATTACGAGTAGTTTACCTCATATGTAAATATACACACATCAAAAGTGTCTAGGGATCAAGCATCTTTATGCGGATTTCTTGAGATTGAGATGTGGCTTTGGCCCTGGCCTGCTCAGTCGCCAGACTTGAACCCGATTGAGCATGCATGGGATATGCTACAGAGAAGAGCTCAGCCGAATATTGAGGGTATCCAGTCGCAAGAAGACCTTTTTTTGTTGTTGCAACGAACATGGACGGCCATTCCACAGCGTGATTTGGATGAACTCATTTTGAGTATGCCAAACCGATGTTCTTGTGTTAGTGTTCGCGGTAGAAACACGGATTATTAATTGTTTAAGTTACCTAATAAAATTTTAAAGAAAACTGTTATTTCAGTCTTTTTTTTGAACTTTAATGTTAGTGGTTCAAATGTCAAAAATCCTTTTATTAGGAAAATGGCAAATTTCTTTATTAATGCAAAGGTGACTTGGTTTATCGTTACTGAGACAAACGAAAACACTTTATTTGATGAATCCTTAAAGAAAATTTTAATTAATATCAATCAGGAGAAAAGTTATTGCAAAAATATATGTTGATCCCTAGACACATATGTTGATCCCTAGACACTTTGGATGTGTGTAGTTCTGACTACCTTTAGTGTTAAATCACAAAAGGAAACCGCAAATTTCTAGGTAAACTTGACTTGTAGTTCTTCAAAATACTCGTAGATTTATAGGTAACTAGCTGTTGCCCGCGGCTTTGCTCGCGTGGAAGTTGATTATGTGTATTTAATTAAAACTGTGTAAGTCTATGAATACTGTGTTCATGTTTTTAAACGTATTTTTTTATAATCAAAAGTCCATTAAAATTGACTTTCATACACACTTTTGACCCTTATTTTAACCCCTTTAGGAATATAATTCCCGTAAATGCTGATATATGTATTCATTTATTTGTAATCAAAAGCCTGAAGACAAAGTTTCAGGCTACTAAATTAAAAATTGACGGACTTCCAGTCTAGCCTAGGGATAGAATATCCAGAAATGCTTAAATACGTATCTCATCATCATCATCGCAGTCCACTGCTGGACATAGGCATCTCCAATTGCACGTACTTGGTTCGATCCTCAGCTTCTCTCATCCAGCTCCTGCCAGCCGTCTTGGGCAGATCATTATTCCACCTGGCCTGTGGACGTTCTACGCTACGTTTGCCGAGACGCGGTCACCACTCACGAACCCGTTTACCCCAACGGTTGTCAGTTCTACGTCTAATATGGCCAGCCCACTGTCACTTCAGCTTGCTTATCCTGTGGGCTATGTCAATGACCTTGGTTCTCTACCAGATCACCTCATTCTTGATGCGACCCCTTAGAGAAACGTTGAGCTTTTGTGATGAGAAAAATAAATCATTATTATTATTATAGCCCCATAGCACGCTGAGCGACTTTGAACTTGTGGACCAGCCGTGTCGTAAGTGTCCACGTTTCGGCACCGTATGTCATGACAGGTAGGACGTATTGATTGAAGACTTTCGTATTTAGACACTGTGGGATTGACGATGAAAAGACCCGACGAAGTTTCCCAAACGCTGCCCAACCCGGCTAAATTCTCCTGTTCACCTCGTCCTCGAAGTTGTTTCTACTTAACTGCAAAGTCTGCCCGAGGTACCACACATATTTTTGAACAACTTCGAGAACGGCACCGTGAACGGCACCGTGAACCACAACCGGTTCCGGTAGAACATGTTCGTACATACGTATCTACTCATTTTTAATCAGTAGCCATAAATAAAGTTGCATGTTTCTAACTTCAAGAATGACGGACTTCCAGAATAACCTATATACGAAATTTCAACCCCTATTTCACCCCCTCAGGGGTGGAATATTCAGAAACGCTTAAATATGTATCTACTTATTTTTAATCAGCCAAAACACAAATTTTCATGTTTCTCACTTAAAAAATTACGGATTTCCTTACAAACTTTCAACCCCTATTTCACCCCTTAGGGGTAGAATATCCAGAAACGCTTCAATACGTATCTACTCATTTTTAATCAGTAGCCCAAAACTAAATTTTCATGTTTCTCACTTAAAAAATGACGGACTTCCATACAAACTTTCAACCCCTATTTCACCCTCTTAAGGGTAGAATATCCAGAAACGCTTAAATACGTTTCTACTCTTTTATAATCAGTAGCCTAAAAATAAAGTTTCATGTTTCTTACTTAAAAAATGACGAACTTCCATACAAACTTTCAACCCCTATTTCACCCCCTTAAGGGTAGAATATCCAGAAACGCTTAAATACGTTTCTACTCTTTTATAATCAGTAGCCTAAAAATAAAGTTTCATGTTTCTTACTTAAAAAATGACGAACTTCCATACAAACTTTCAACCCCTATTTCACCCCCTTAGGGGTAGAAAATTCAGAAACATTTAAATACGTATCTATTCATTTAAAATCAGTACCCCAAAAATAAAGTTTCATGTTTCTTACTTAAAAAATGACGAACTTCCATACAAACTTTTAACCCCTATTTCTCCCCCTTAGGGGTTGAATATCCAGAAAAGCTTAAATACGTATCTACTCTTTTTCAATCAGTAGCCCAAAAGTAAAGTTTCATGTTTCTTACTTAAAAATGACGATTTTCGATACAAACTTTCAACCCCTATTTCACCCCCTTAGAGGTGGAATTTTAAAAATTCCTTTCTTAGTGCTCACTTACGTTACATAAAGAACCTACATGCAAAATTTCAGGATTCTAGCTTCAGCGGTTTGGGCTATGCGTTGATCTCTGGGTATGTCAGTCAGTCAGTCAGTCACCTTACTCTTTTATAGATAGATTAATTTGTACCAGCATTTACAGCTTATAACGTAGCTCTAACTACCTTTATATATTTATTATTTTTCTGGGTTGGAAATCGATCCCACTCCCTCTGTCTTGCAGTCAGGATTACCAACCACTAAACCAATGGGCCTGATAATGAATAAATTAATTTGTTATTAGCGTGCAGTGACTCTTGTCAAACTGAAAATTATATACGAGTAATGGAAGTCAATAGGGGTGTATTTTTAAGCTATTGCATAGCTTTTATCGCGGGCTTCTAGCGCGGCGACCAAATCAAGAAATTCCGTAACGAAAATAAAACCTAACACCCGAAGCTCGCACGGATCGAGACGAGCTGCTCTGAAATCGTACGAATACTCAAGCAGCTCTTTGGGAGAAAGTATATAGGTGTATCTATCATATCTTTATAATGCCACACTCACCGCATGAGCGCCCCCGTAAGTATACATGTTCAAAGAAAAAAATACTGCATAAATAAAAAATAAATCTATACTTATAATAAAAATGTAACAGGTCCAATTCTGTACATTAAAGATATTTAAAAAAAAATGTTGGAGGGCTCTATAATCGATACTGAAGCCAAAACTGTTTTTTTTTTTCATTTTTGTCTGTCTGTCCATCTGTCTGTATCTTGGGCGCGCATCACGCTGAAACTACTGAATGGATTCAAATAAAACTTGGCATGATTTGAGTTCACACTACGAGGTAGGATATAGGATACTTTTTATCCCGGAATTCAGCACGGTTTCTTAGAGAGAGGGGATGAAAGTCAAAATATGTATGTCGGCGCAACTACAACGATTAGTCTAGAAATCCTAGAATAATTAAGTTAAATCATTTGATTGTTCCAAAACTAGTTTATAAACCACCAGTTGATTACTTAAATGTTTATTAGGATGTAAAATGAATGTCATTATAATTTCAATAACTACCCTCAAATCTTACAAACACGTGCACGTGTGCCGCGCCTATAAATACGGCCGCACTGTGAGCGATCGAAGCAGTTACACTCGAGCCGTCGTGCAGTGCGGGCGTTGTACCAGGAACGACAAGCTGTAAATAAGCTAAGTATTTGAGCTTCTTAATTGTTGTAATTAATTATTAAACATCTGTGACTATTAATTTAAGATGTGACTTTTAAAAGAGTGGCTATGAGTTTCTTTGCCAGTATTCTTCTCATAAGGCTCTCCGCATTTTGGAAACTGGAAATTATGGATCAACATATGACCTTGACAATACAGTATACCTGTGGAGTCTGTTTGTGTCGATCTATGATTTTAACTGTAGCTTAATTAATTCAATAAACCATTTGGAATTCAATGTTGTCTTTGGTTGTGTAAATAAACCCTACCTACCTACTTGTATAATAATGAATTGATTGAAAGTGATTTCTATTGCTACAAATCATGAGTGCCACTATTGAGATAATTAGTGACGTCGGCGAGGCTGACGTCACCCTTTCTTAAAATCATTACTCGCCCTATCATCCAACATCTACATAGTTGTAATTCAATAACACATAGTCCGATTTCTTTCATTCTTTTTTTGCTAGAAAGAAAAAAAATAAATGATACCGGGAAAAGCTTTTTTTTTGTCCGCGACTGTACACTGCCTGTGGCAGTACGAAAAATAAGGCGGTACGAAGTTCGCCGGGTCAGCTCGTAGGTTATCGTAATAAAAATGCAACAGGTCCAATTCTGTTGTAAATTAAAGATATTTTGAATTTTTTTTTGGAGGGCTCTTTATAATCGATACTGAAGCCAAAACTGTTTTTTTTTTTCATTTTTGTCTGTCTGCCTGTCTGTATCTTGGCCGCGCATCACGCAGAAACTACTGAATGGATTTAAATGAAACTTGGCATGATTTGAGTTCATACTACGAGGTAGGACATGGGATACTTTTTATCCCGAAATTCAGCACGTACACACACGTACTTAGTTGTAATTCAATAACACAGTCAGAATTCTTTCATTCTTTTTCTGCTAGAAAGAAAAAAATAAAAGATAACGGGAAAAGTCTTTTTTTTTTGTCCGCGACTGTACACTGCCTGTGGTAAGCTGAAACAGATATGTAAATATGACGGTACGAAGTTCACCGGGTAAGCTAGTAAATAAATATAATTGCATAAGTTGATAAAAAATGCTATGCAATAGCTTTACCGCGGCAGTCCCCGAGTGCCACACGTATTTTTTTTAATAAACAACTTTACCTGCCTATTTATACCCAACTGCATCAGAAGGAGGGTAATTTTTTTCGAGGGTATGTATGTCTATTTCTTTGGAACGCCCTGGAGCTTCTTTGGCAGCTATGTCTGTCTCTGCCTGCCTATTTATACCCAACTGCATCAGAAGGAGGGTAATTTTTTTCGAGGGTATGTATGTCTATTTCTTTGGAACGCCCTGGAGCTTCTTTGGCAGCTATGTCTGTCTCTGTCATCATAACTCGTTAACGTATGGACCGATTTGGATGCGGTTCTTAGTGAATTATATTATTTTTAACCGACTTCCAAAATAGAGAACCTCCTCGGTTCTCAATTACATCGGTATGTTTTTTTTTATGTATGTACATTGATTACTCCGTCAATTGTGGACCGATTATGAAAATTATTTTTGTATTCGAAAGGGTATGCTCCCCATGTGGTCCCATTGCCACCATATCAGGATCTGATGATGGGATCCCAAGGAAATCGAAAGAAACTCTTAAAATTTACGTGAGCGCCTGCAATGAAGTTAAGAGCAATTGTCTGCATGCCTTCATAATCTCTAGACATCATTTAATTTTAAATGAAATGATGATGAGAGACTTGAGAAAGACCAAAAAGCGAAAAAAAAAACTTCGTTTAAAAAAACCGACTTCATAAACTAAAAAGTATAAAATAACTTAATTTGTATGTGCTACCTATTCATAGGTTTGAAGTCAGTGCCAAGCCAAATGTAATAGTAGGTACCACACTCGCTATATTTCGAGACGAACGTCAACGACGTCACCGACGCTTCGATTTTATACTTTTTAGTTTTTGAAGTCGGTTTTTTTAAACGAAGTTTTTTTTATGATTGATATTTCATAATAACCTGCACATAGATAAATAAATTGACCGATCTAAAACTGCAAGAAAATATGCATCAATTTTCCAGTCTATGGATTTAAATATGTATTACATTATTAGGTAATATAAATAGATAAATTCTAAGACACCCGGAAGTAGGTACGGATACATACGTGAATAATGGGGCTCTGAAATACTTAATTGTGAATTTTAAATTAATTTATTTTCTTAATATAGCCCAATTTGGTTTAATTAGGTTGTGCTCATTGTAATGACTAATGACTATATTAAAAACAATTTAAATAAAAAGAAAAAAAACACAAAGAAACTAGTTGTGTATTGAAACAATAACAAGATTTTCTACTAACCTGTTTTCTGGTCGTTTGCCCATACTTGTGATCGTGGTCTGTTCATCCACTTCTTCTATGATCTCATTGGCAATTTTCATACTCCCGCCAGCCGTGGATGGTTTATTCAATGTCGGATTACTCGCAGATATTGTAAAACGAGATCCTGTAATGTATGAAACATTTAATTATCGAATAAAACTAGAGCAGACAGTTGTTAATTAAAATTACAGAGTATTTCCAAGTATAGTACTCGTAATAGGTACTAATTCGAGATGGGTAATCAGCTTAAGCAATTTGACACTGACGCATACTAATTGTAATATAGATACGTTTGGTTCGTGTTTAACATAAATTTATTCTAAGAACGTGGTCGGCTATGACTGTATCACAGTTCTTTTAATCTGTTTAAATGTTAAATTTAAAATTAAATAGTTTTATTTAGTCATTGTTATCTTACAGAAATTCATCATGGATATTACCCTGAAACATGATTTTTTTAAATCCGTTACGTAAAATTTAAGTGATTAGGTAAATATTTCCAGTTCCTTTTTAGTGTTTAGAAAAAAAATAGACATAGTCAAGTCTCATTTGTATTTCAAGATTTTGACATAACATTAAAAGCGATTGGCAATTGACCAGTAATGATAGTGTGCATCTATTTGTACGTGTGTCTATTTAATATGTGTAAGACGATAAGGTGACGTGTTCTGCGGGCACTTCTGTGAATTCGAAGGAACTTCCATATCTAAACGATGGTGAAGTCGCTTTATTCAACAGGCGGCCTAGTCTATCGGGGTTTTCGGTGATTTCTCTTCTAAGATACTCGATTCCCCAGCAAATTACCTAACGAAAGAACACCGTGAGGCTTCAGAAGAAGCACCTTTTTCGGCTTGTGGATACAACATGCGTGCTTATTTCGTCCACTAGGCAGAACTTTAATATGAATTAGTGATTTTAAAATTTTTAATGCAAAATACATTTAATTCGTTATTTTAAACATAGGTATTTGAGCGAAAAATCCAAAGAAAATTACTTCACCCTACTTTTGTCATATTATAAAGTTCTATTATAAACTTAATACTAGTTCTATTAGAATGTTATCTTGTGATTTAAAAAATCTATACATTTTTTTATATTATTATGTTTTATCGTGTGAAATTGATGTAGTACATTGTTGTGACAGTTGCATTTATCTACGCAAGATAGCAGTTTCTGTCAGGTGATACTGCATCACGTCTTAGCGACATCTCAATAAAATCTGCAATAGCCTATTGTTATATAATGTCGCGATGAATGCGAAATTGGCGTAAACACACTAAAATGCTCGTATTATTCTGGTCTTATTGCCATGCTACAATGGGGAATAGATAGACATAATAGATTGTATTTTCTGGTCTGTAGCATTTCTCGAAACACATGCCTTGAGTGCGTTATGTGAATTTGCAAATTACTTTCGGCGAATTATAATTCTCAGATTGTCGCCGTCTTCAACTTGCTTACCATCATGTTATATGTATTTGGTCTTTTGATTATCATATCACATTCTACGGATAAATAGGAAGTACCTAAGATCAATCGTCGCTGTTATATTAATAAACAGTTTATTTACGTGGTACAAGAAAAAATTAAAAAGATATTAATTTAGCATCTTCATCTATAACATCTTTAAGTACTAAGTTTTCTAATTTAATATAATTCATTTTGATTTTTAATGAGATACAGCTTTGCTTAGTAACGCTAACGCGTGTATGCTCTGTTTCTTGGGTTGTAATGATAAATCATCAAAACCGTCAAATTAATCGTCACGCCTGAACAAGACCTGAGTAAAAATATACATTTATTATAAGTTTTGGTCGAAATAAAGTACATTTCAAAGAGTGGAAAAACTTGGCTATACGATATTAGACCTGAGATCTTGAATATTTCTGATTTTAAATCTCAGGTCAACATTTTAAAAAGTAATTGTACCTACAACTTACCACCGTCTGTCTGTGTTGCAGGATTCGTGCCTTTCGATTCGTCTTTGGAGAACAGTCTCTTTAACATTGAAGTAACAGAATTGGTTCTTGTCATTGGTGTTTGCTGCAGTGACGCCATAGAGTTCGTAGATCCCATAGAATTTCTCTCATCGCGTTTCCCGCGCTTACTGCCGCGGCTGACTATGAAGTGGATGCCCGAAACAGCATCATCATTCATCTGTAGTTGCTGTATAAATAAATCCAAATTTTAAAGATATGGGCATGACAATTTACTAAACTATTTTAATCTTACTATATCTCTTTTTTTGCAAAAACTATAGAAAAGGTGTAAGAGAGAGTTTTTCTTAAATTAACCAACTCTATAAATAAAGTTTATTCTCAAGACAGTTTATAAATTATATTTTGCTGATCAATATATCAAACACCTAAGATTTTTTTTTTCACAAAATAGGTAAGTACGCAGGGCATCTTAATATGTTTGATTGATGGGTTATTTGATAAATCAATTGCACATCGTTGCGCGAAATAAGGAAATAGTTATACTAGTAAAGAACTCTAATAAAATTGTAGGACCGTAAAACTCCACAAAGACTACTTGAACTTGATAGGTAGGTACATCACGTCATTTATACAACAGACAAAATAGAGAATGTAATGACTTAAAAAGAAAACATGTAAAAAGCAACGACTATTATCATATAAATATTTTTTATGAACCAGAAGCCAAGTAGGTATTTTTTTTTTTTAAGACTCATACAAAAAGAGCAGATAAATGAATATAATCGAAAAGTTTAGAAATATCTTCAATGTCCTTGTAAGAAAAAGAAGTAGCGAAGCTAAAAAAAAGATATAATACGAGTAGATACGAGGTAGATACTTGTCTTGTCAGAAATAGTTGGTCATATAGACGACATCACAAGAAGACCATACATAATATTCAATCATTTTACAAGACACTCACATAAGATAATAAATCAACCAATTGTCGATATCAGTAAATAAGGTTTTGCGCTTTTGCTTGCGATGGGATAAAAAAAACATTAGTTTTATGTACAGCAGTAAAAAAAACTATAAAAATTGAACACGATGGACGAAATAACATAGCCGGTAGTAAAAAGTAGGTAACCAATAAGTGCGTGATATGAACATTAAGTTCTTTCAAACATAAACCTGTAGACAAGCGCAAAATTACCTGTTTACGATTGTATAACAAGAATGACATTGACAATAAAAAATTATGCTCCATAAATATACAATACAGCATATTGTCGCATCATTAAGAAATCAATATCTAAATTCCACGGTTGAAGGAAATATTAGTATTGGTGACATTTCAAATGCTTTAATTGTGTAGTAGCATAAGTTTCAAATATTGAACTCTGACTTTTATCGTAGGTATCGTAATACAATTTTAAGTTGAGTATGACACTAAAACAGTGACTCTTTACTTTAAATGGGCATTATACTTCAAGAAATAAATACTATTTTTGGCAGGTCATCTCTACTACCTCTCTACGCACTTAGGTATATTGAGAATTATTTACTGTTATCTTTTATTTTGTTAACCCGGACTAGGAACAAAATCTAGTTGTCTTAAAAAATAAATATGTCCTCTGATTTTCATTACTGTTCCATTTGGTTTGTAAAATTACTATGTTTGTATAATACTTTGCGTACTTAGCTATACCTATCGTTTATATTTTATAAAGAGCCACAGGTCTCGATCAAGTGGGGGGTCTCCCTTTGGGATTTGTAAAAGGTCTATACTCTATAGGCTTCAGTAACCTTTTACAAGGTTTCTTTTATTCTATTCAGTATGAAGGTGCTTTATCAAGGTAGGTAATTTGTTGGACAATACAATACTGAATTATATAATTATTACGAATAATCACATCATCAATCATCTCTAACTTTATGATTAAATAATTCAACTTAACTTTAGAAGGAACTTAAGATTATATTAATTAATGTATTAGTAAATACTACGTAAGTTTAGTGAAAACCAAGAATACTATAAGTTTAAAGGATGTTAGAACGATCATGTATTACATAAATATAATAGGTACAATGAAAACAAACGGAAACTCCCAAGTCAGTGTTAGTTCCGTACTACGGTAAGCTTATGAGTACAACATCATCCATTAACCGAAGCTATGTAATATAATGTAAAAATCGTCAACATGTTATAATCCTCCATGGTTATTATATATATATTTATTATACCGTAGTCCTTCAACCGTATATTAAATTAGTCATCGGATGTTCTCAAGTAAGACAAATACAAAAGTGTTAATACGATAAAACAAGACCCTGAAAACCGTTTAGAATTGGACACAATAACTGAAATAAATTTTACATATAAGGAAAAGTGGTAAATAGATACATCAAAAATGGCATCGATACCCTGAACCGACACACTGCTAAGCTCCATATAGTCCGGGCGTGCAGCATGCTTAAAAACGGACGGGTCTAACCTCTGGTGGGTCGAACTTGTAACTCACGGTGTTGGACGGGGCCATCTCGTCGATCTTGACGTTGGAGGGAGCAGACAGCACCATGCTCCGCTGACGTAGTGGCACCGCAACGCGCGCCGTCGATGGCTCAGGGTGCTCCTCTCGCTGACCCTCAGTAGCTAGCGTGTACGGCAGCTCTGCTGGGAACACCTCGTCCCAGTACTGATCTCTGATAAGCTCTGGGTGTTCATGGTGCATCTCGTCCACAATCATATACGACACCTAATAAGTAGAGATTAATTCATGAATTATTGTTAAAATATTAATAAAAATCCATGTTATACAAAGTTTGCTTTATTTATTTTATTTATTCTTTATTGTAAATAAATGGAAAAACATTTTAGTTACAGTAATGTTTTCCATCGGATACGATTGAAGGCCGCATAAACATAATGCACCTTTGGCATTTTAAAAAAAAAATCAATATAAAAGGTTTTCAAACGGGTCATCCAAATAATTTAATAATATACAATGACATGCAAACAAATATCATTGCATGCAAATGTATACACGCGATTTGGCTGTGGATTACGAATTTAATCCAATAACAATGAAACTCAATCACAATTACCACTTTGCTCAATTTCCACAAAATAGCAATCACTACGTAACAGATGAATTCATTCATGCGTTAAGCCTTGTCTGTGAATTTGATTAGTGCATGTATAACGTAAAACACATTTTTCATTTTCCTTGACTACAGACACTGTGTGAAGGCGTTGTCGCAATCATGAGTCAGTCACTCCTACATCTCACTTGCAGTAATCAAAGAGTAAACAAGGCCTTATTCTAGTTTACACTAGCTTGTTTTGTCATAGTCTTTACATGTTTGTCGGTTGATACCATGTATCAGAACACATAGACTGGTATAATTAGCAATAATACTCGGACATAGATGACATAACGTAATTGTAATTAATTTGTATGTCAAGGTTTAAGTACTGTTATTATTATCTTTTCAATTCATTGTCTCTAGAATTTAATATGACTTACGGTACTTGTAATAATAGCTTTAATATATTACACACACACACACTCATCAATATCATGATTTTCCCTAGTGTAGTTCACTACTGAACATTAATCTTATGATACCTTTACACACATTTAGAAAGATTCTAAAGAAGCACCCGAAGCGAGCTGATATATTCGTTAACGTAAAACTGTACTCTTAACAATACACAAGTTGTGTTGCAAGGGTTCATATGAGCACCCCTTTTTGTACAGAAATCCCCTCTGATACCACCCACCGGTGGGTATGTCGGACTCGAACCGACTAAACTAGCCGGAAAACCAAGTGTACCCTTTAAGGCAATCCCTGGAACGGTTCATGAACGAATGTTTTGCTAAACTACAAAAACCAAATGAATATTAGCTAATTATCATAATTAGTGACTGTCTGGCGATCGAGTTGCCATTGTTTTGAATTTCATGTTTTATGACTTACAATAACTTGAACTGTCATTGTAAGGATTTTACTCTTTACTTATTTACACAATTTTTAACATTTTATGCAAATATTCTTTCTTATAAATATTCCTATTTATAAAAAGTTTTAAGGATTCCATATTTCACATTGCTTAAAAAAAAATTATATACTTACTTGTAAATCACGGTCTATCAGCCAGTTCACTTCAAAGTCATCATCGTCTTCACCGAAGGGGTTAATCAGTGTCTCAGCAACTTTAAGCCACCCCATATAAAAGAAGAATTCTAGCGTACTAAATATTGGAAAGTACAAGTCTATATTGCTAATTTGCGTTGAATCCTTTGGAGATTGTAACTTATTGTCGACCCATTGACTGCCCAAAGCAGACGTTATGAAATAGGAATATACTGCTATGGTAACTACCTGGAAATTTATTATAAAATTAGTACAGAGATGTTTTTGTTTTTAAAATAAATATGATCTAGACACGCGGCAGCGTGTCAAGCCAAGTCCAAGCAAAAGAACTGGCTAGCCAGCGCCGAGTGTAATATTACACGAACCACTTGGTGCCACTTTTGACCCTTCTATAACTCAAAACCTCTTTAAGGTAAACACATAAAACTACGTGTGTAGGAAAAAATCTAAAAATAACAAAAAGTAAAAAAATAGGGGGGGTCCCCATACAATTTTTTTTTTTTGTTAATTGCAGCATTGGAACCGTCGTTACAAGCAGATATTTGAAACTATCCCAATATATGTATTATTAAATCTCAATACCTGCCTAGTTTTCTTTACAAAAAGTAATGATACCACCAAAAACATAAATGTAAAAAAGGAGAGCCAAGTTCAATACCAAACTGCCTCGTTGGTCACGCGGTTGGCGTGTGCGACTGCTGATCATGAGGTCTCGGGTTCGATTCCCGGGTCGGACCAAATGTTTGTATGATCTACAAATATTTGTTTCGGAGTTTGGGTGTTTTCTATGTATAATATGTATGTATTTACAAAAAAAAACTATATATGTATTTGTATCAGTTGTCTAGTACCCATAACACAAGATCTGCTTAGCTTGGGACTAGATGGCGTTGTGTGTTAGATGTCTGAAATATTTATTTTATTTAAAAATATTTATTTATTTTAATATTATGCTTGGCTGTGGGCATCGTCGCAAAAAGAATGTAGATCTAAACGAGTGCCAAGTTCTATGCAAAATCCAAATATGTATTTATAGGAACAAAATAAAATTATGAGCAAGTATTAAACTCTATTTCTTTGCTTTGTTGGATACCTATAACAATTGCTGTTATTTAAAAATGTGAGATCTTAAAGTAGGTTAGATTTGACTTGGCCAGTTTTTATCAGAATTAAAATATATATTATGTTGAATAACTTTATAAAATGACTGATGTCATAAAAACTGGCTAAGTCAAATCTAACCTACTTTAAGATCTCACATTTTTAAATAACAGCAATTGTTATACGTATCCAATAAAGCAAAGAAATAGAGTTTAATACTTGTTCATAATTTTATTTTGTTCCTATAAATACATATTTGGATTTTGCATAGAACTTGGCACTCATTTAGATCTACATTCTTTTTGCGACGATGCCCACAGCCAAGCATAATATTGGTATTGAACTTGGCTCTCCTTTTTTACATTTATGTTTTTGGTGGGATTAGATACACTTCAAACAGATAAACGAAACATGTTAACTTTACGTAATTATCAGATAGTCTTTGACGTGACATGTGTATACAATTCCACGTGTGATAAAAATTACCAAATGAATAATTGTTTCGCTAAGACTCTATTTTCATCGTTATGATTAAAAGACCTACGTGTAAAATATATCAAACCTGTGTATACACTAACGGTACACTTATAGTGTCGTAGCTGAGGAGTAGCCCAGCTTGGCCCCGAAACTTATTTAATTCGTCTATAATCGTTTTTACAGCGAAATCATCTCTTATTCTACCCTCTTTACGGGCTCTGGTCACGATACTGGTTGCCCATACTATTGGTAACCTGAAATTACAATACTACATAACGCATTGGCAACATTGATTACAAGTTCTCAATTCCTTGTTTTAAACTTATTTTCTGTGTCATTTTAGAGATTTATCTTTTATAATAACCTTGCTTTTGATACAAGGGCTTCAGATAACATAATCGTTTTTGATAAAACAACGTTCTTTCTTTTTTATAGTTCTAAGTTAAAATCGTCACTGATTAATTCGCTTCCGCAACATTTTATCTATAGGTACATACTTTGTAATATATTAAACTTTGCTCGATAACCTACTTGGAATGCATTGAGTATGTGGAATTATAGGTTAGGTAACTTTTCTATTTTCAGTTATGAGACAGCAAAGTTATATAGAAGTAGGCAAATTTACAATATGCCAACTTTTTTATAAAATTGATACAAGACATTTGTTACAATATTATTAGTTTATTGAAACACAAATTCTTACCAATGTTTGGATGGTTTGGGAAACTTGACATTCAAATGTTCAAGTATACTTTTTTCATTTTCTAGAAGAAGACCGGATTCAACGAAGTTATCCAGCGTAGGAAACCGTTTCTTGACTCTGGGTGAGATCATCGTGAGCACCATGGTGAGGCAGAGGCACACGTAGCGGACTATAGTCCGCCGCATCAGACGCCCGCGCTCATCCTGTCCTCAAATTATCTAATTAATAATGTCCCGTGTGTCTGGTAATCTGAGCAAATGTGCATCATTTTGTATGAATAATATTGTGTGCATTGTGTTTGTAAGTTATGTCTCTTTTGTGAACACGGTTTTATGAGCTTGATTTGTAACTATGTAAACAAATCTAGGTAACTAATCAATTTTAACCTACTTGTTATAGTAGTTTAATTAAAGTAAAATTATAAGTGCGACAATCGAAAGCTATTGAAAAGTCAAAGTGGTTATAGAAACTCTACCTATCATTTCCCCTAGAGAAACAAAAAAACATTCACTCATTTCAAATCATTACTTATGCGAACCATATAGGACTAGATGTGTTTATGAGGATTGTGAAATGTTCGTTCCTGTTTTCACCCGATTATAGCGAAGCCAAAAGGAAGGGTAATAGTTTTTGCAGTTTACGTATGTTCTGCCCTAAACTACTAAACTAATTTCAATTAATGAGGTGTCAATAGATTCGTGATAATGGCGTGATATCATCATCAGCCTATCGCAGTCCACTGCTGGACATAGGCCTCTCTAATATAATATCTCTCTCTATGTAATATAGGCTATATAATTTTTTTACGTAGTCTTGTTATAGTTTTTCAACTTTTTTTTGTTTCATAGTAAAAGCAAACGTGTAGACTGATCACCTGATGCTAAGCTACTACGTTGGGCAACGTGAAAACCAACGAGAAATTGCTTAACAGTAACACTTGTTTTCTGAGTGGTTGTGATGTGATTTCACATAAAAGTATCCGGTCGAGCCGGCCCAAATGTGTCGGTTCTACCAGAGTGATGCCACATTTTTTGTTTGGATCGCATCACAATCAAGATTCAAGGCTAGCGCCTCTGGGCGAGCGTAATAATTGTTTTCTCTAGAATGTGTACAATATGTATTAAACATTAGTTTCTAAGCCATATTAATAGCAGTCAGTTCTGCTAAGAACATGTGTTTTCTCTTTTTTGCATTTCAGCTGCGTTTCGTCTGAAGCCGCGAAAGCGAGTTATTTTAAAACATTCAATGCTAATTTATTTATTGTAATAGGTACGTGTTTAGTGTTTGTCATCTCTGTTTCGATTTGCTGATTAAAAAAAATATTCTTTATAAGCTTATCAGTGAGATACAGCTATCTTCTATTATGCATGACTCATTATATATTTTTATAATGTATATAAATATATTAATCAAACGCATATTGTAAAAAGATAAAATGACTTAAGATTGTGCGATTTCGTGTACGGAGTTTTGAATGAAAATAATACTTAATTATCAAAATAAATTGTAAATACGAAAGAACTGCAAGTGATAAATTTTAAACCTATCTAACCTAGCAAAGTCTTCTAAAGTTTAAATAGGTACATTACGTAAACTAGAAATCAAAGGATTTTAGAATACCAAACCTGTAAGTGCAAGATCTCAGTATTCATTTTACGTATTTCTTTACTGGTTACGAAGTCTTCATTTAAGTATATGCTGAGACCGACGCGTCGTCTCTTGTGAAAATGATAAAATAGATAGATAGATATAATTATAGGGAAAGGAATAATCACGTTCGTATAAGTGAACTGTGAAGTGTGTAAGTTCTGAATGAAGCCGCTTTCATTACTAAAACTTTAGTATTATTGTTTGTTTTAAAATATTTTAATAGTTCACGCTCTGTTACGTCGGCGATTTGTAAGTTATGCGAGATTAAGGTTTTCTCATTGTTAATAATTCATGTTTCTATAAAATTTGCATAAAAAATATAGTACCAACTTGAGACGCACATGTTCATCTAATTCTAAACTAGAAAGATCTTGTATTATCGTAACCGGACTTCTTATCTATATAAATAAAAATGAATCGCTGAAATGTATGTACGCGCTTAACTTCTGATCGACTGCATCAAATTGGAGATTTTTTTTAAATGTTTTCCTTATTGTTAGGTCAAGGTTTTTAAAGAAGAAAATTAAAAGAGAACTGGATTTTTATTTCCGCGCCTGGAAACTACCTCTGGGAAGCAGAGACGGGCAAAATTACTAAAGCACGATTTTCAGAAATTTTGTATATATTTACAAAAAAAAAATGTGGCGATACGAAATTCGCCGGGTCAGATAGTAAATATATATTTTTCTTACTTAATATATACATTATTATTTAGGTTTATTATATTAGTACCTACTGATAAATGACACCCAGACAAGAAGATCGTACATTAGACAGTCATTGGTTAGGATTGCTCAGCAGTTATGATCACTCAGCATGAAACAACGTGATAGTTAAAGTTATGAAGTTATCACCTGTATTACTCGTATCCTGCAAATTTGATAGCGCACATTTCATTTAATCCACAAAAATATCGTCTTATATGTATAATAACGTCTAAGGGTTACTACTCATAATCTATCGATCTTGTATCGAAACGACTATCTATGCATTGAAAATCTCGTTAATTTTTAACTTTTATTATAAGTGTTATATTATATTATAAGTGATAATTACCTATTATTTGAATAAGTAAAAGCGAAAGACGCACATAACATAATGTAAAGAGGCGCAGAAAAATATTGTCTATTTTTGTAGAACTAATGTTTTGCACTTTCCAAATATATGTCTACAACTTGTAGACTTTGACGAACGAATTTACTGGTAGATTAAGCAGTTCTAGTAATTACTAGAACTGCTTTACCTACCAATAAATTCGTAACTCACTATTCAAAGTTACAACTATGAACGATATAGTCACGCTTATGCCTCAACACGCTACAACTCTTGTAGCACTAAATGAACAAAAAGTTTATAAAAGAATTGCCCAACACTATTTCTGACTCATCCTAAATCGCTTTTAAATATTCTATTTTCTGTACTAGATCAATTATATTTAACATTGGAATCGTTAGTTTTTAAGGCCGATGTTACTAACCGATTACATTAAACTTCTCTGTGAAATCTCCGCTTTTGAATGTCATGTGCTACTCGTAAATTTATATTCACGGCTAGAAAGTACTAAAGTAAACAGTTGTTGCGTAACAAAAATACGGCGAAAATAAAACTGAGTGTAAAAAAAAAAAAACGACTTCCAAAAACATCCAACGAAAACTCTCTGTCAAAAAACACTTAAAAGCGTAAAATAAACTGGTTCTTCATAAATTGCCTATACCTAATTCTTTATTCATTTAAATAGTAGTATTATAATGGGTGCTAGGTACCTAAAATCTGTTTGAAGTCGGTGCCAAGTGACTATCGCTTAGACTTTTGTAATTGTTCGTTTGTATTCTTTTTGGCTTAGCACCGACTTCAAACAGATTTTAGGTACCTAGCACCCATTATAATACTACTATTTAAATGAATAAAGAATTAGGTATAGGCAATTTATGAAGAACCAGTTTATTTTACGCTTTTAAGTGTTTTTTGACAGAGAGTTTTCGTTGGATGTTTTTGGAAGTCGGTTTTTTTTTTTTATAAAAAAATTTTATTTTACAGTTTTTAGTGCAAAAAATCGTAGGTAAGTAGTAAGTTGAATTATTTCATCAAATTTCATCATCAAGAATACAAATTAAGGTACGTGTAATATTAAAAACTATCCTCTAATCCCTAACTGTTGAAGAGTTTAATCTTCTATCATCAGCTCACCTAAATAGCTTGAAAGTATACGACTGAAGGTCTTTAGATACGTATGAAATTGAAAGAATTATTCTCCAACTCCTAACCGTTGAGGAGTTGTACCTTCCACCTTCCATCATCAGCTTACCTAAATAATTTGTAAGAATACGACTAAAGGTAACTTATATACATATGATATTTAAAGATTTATCCTCCAACTCCTAACCGTTAAGGAGTGGTACCTTACATCATCAGCTCATCATCATAAAATGATGACTACCAGACGCAAATACCGGTGTAACTTCAGAAAATATACGAAAAACATAGTATGTGCCTATAAAAAATGAGGGTTTCCCTCGATTTCCCTGGGATCCCATCATCAGATCCTGGTATGCTGGCAATGGGACCACCACGGAAGCATACCCTGTCGAATACAAAAAAAAATTTCAAAATCGGTCCACAACTGACGGAGTAATCAGGTAACATACATAAAAAAAAATAAAAAAATACGTACAGTGGAACATAGAACCTCCTACTTTTTGGAAGTCGGTTAATAATAACAGTTCATAATTGTGTTGATTTATGTTAATATCTTTGCGCTCATACATACCTGACCATGTATTGTGGCGGAGACGAAAACAGCAATAGAGTCGGGCCAAGGTATAGTTGTGTATTGACTCCACCAACGGTTCATTACAACAGTAACATAGAACCCTAACACGAACGATAGAGGGATCACATTTCCATGGAAACTGCAGTAATTTACAACGCCTTCAAATACTCTGCAAGAGAAAAGAATTGCAATTATGTTAATACTCCAGTACACTTACAATACATGTGACAATGTGGGACAAAGCTCATGATCATAATAATTGCACTTTTCATTAACATTATAGTACCTAATTATAATAACCGTGACCATTATTAATCGATTTAAATAAACGTTAACATTATTTAAATGTTTGTTAGTAGTTTAAAACCTTATGAAGCCAATCGAAATACATATGTTTTATTAATTGTACTTTAGAGGTGCTTTGTGTATGATGAGTGCACGAAGTCTTATATTAATTATATTTATTATTATGTCAGATTTTAACAAACTTAAACTAAATATTGTTTTAATAAATAGGAATGTGATCTCAAAACAATTGGAGAAATTTCTAGCTTAAATAATAATAAGCCTTATATTCTCTTTGGAAGGCTTTCTGTTCAAATACTTAAAACTAAATAAATTATTATAAAATTATGTCACCTTTTGGAATGTTCGTCCAATAATAACCGATATGTTAAATTGAGTACATAATACAAAAGCAGAAACACTAGCAGGTCCAGCCAAACCAGTTTGTATATACTTCCCCGCCATCTGAAACAAAATACAAACATACCTTTGAAGTACAATACTACAGTTTACGAAAGAATTATCCTTGATAGATCCTGGAAGTAAAACCTCATAGGATAGAAATGGAAAGGTCATCTTTGAGCTATCACTACAAATATGTATATTGTACATATTATTACCATTGTGCAATTGCATTTTGTGAGACTTGGCGGTCTAAAAAGATTATCAAACTTGTATATGCTATACTTTTATACATTATTGGTGTCATTCAGTTACCCGCCGGAAGATATTTAGCCTTATTGTTATCATTACCAGTTGCGAGTATTCATATTCGTACTCACGATCAATAATACCAGACTTCAGTTTTTCGACTACGGGCTAGTGCTAAAATCTAAACGATTCAATAAGAACAGTGACTGTTTTAATAAAACTAGACAAGTGGACATACTAAATCACTCGGAGAAAACTGAACATCCTTGAACGCAATTTTCATGTCCCTGTTATTATGTGTACATGTTTGTATGTACATATACAGTTATCACATGTTATACAAATGTAGCAGCGATTGTATTGAAGTTAAGACCGCCTGCTTCTTTTATGACATTGGTCTGTTTATTGCTATGCGTATACTTGTTTATTACTTCATACCTACTAACATGTGAGATACCTTACGTCACTCAAGATTAATAGCCTAGCAAATAAAATCAGAGTAGTTAGTAGTAGATTGAATAGCCGTCCTTCGTGTAAGTGATGGATACTAAATGCGAATTTGGTACAATTGTAAACGCATGAGATCCTTTCGACTATATGGTATAGGCATGTAAACTGAATCAAGCAGTAAAGTTAGTGACTTTCTTAAGTTCATGGGTGGTAATTGATCAGAACAGTAACAAATTGTGAAGAAGTTTTATAACTATAGAAGATAAAATGTACGCGGAAATAACATAAGCATACTATACAATACATTCTTCTAGATATGTTTTTCCGCACTAAGTGGAAAAAGGACAGTCAGATTTCTGATCTCTTGTCACTCTCTCACAAGTTCTTATTCTCTCAGATCTACATAAGGCATGAAAAGTGAACATGAAATCTCAGGAGAATAATCTAAAAATCGCTCAAGAACATGTTATAAGTGTCTTTGTATTCGCAGATACGAATAACTAACAGACTTAAACGTAATCTGTAATCGCATTAATTAGCATTTGATCTTTTTGTTCTCCGATACGCAGAAAAAAAACAAACAAATTAATGAATCAGTGAGAAAAAGAAAGTGTTTTCTAACTTGTAATGAATTTAGCCGAATGAGAAGTGAGGTGTAATGCAATGCAGATCAACACACAGCATCTAACTGTTACACTTTTATTCTCCTGAGTTTCATGCTATGAATAAGGAGGTCACTGACGCGTTATTTTTTTTATATCTGCATTCAGTATTCTAGAATGCTTAATATCAAATCAAATTTTAATTCGCGTGGTAATTACCGAGTATGAAGTTTATTGACATGTTTATTCGCGGTAAAAATGTAATTCGCTAACTATTCTTTGTATTAAATTCTAAAGGAAACTAATTTGGATATAAATTATTAGGGTTGCTAATAAACGGTCCTAACTTACAACCCTATTAATAACCGAGATCTTTGAATATTTTCAAAAATCTCAGCTATCTATCGAATAAAATAATGATAGCGTCGACAGGAATAGTAAGCATCCCAAAGACCAAAACTTAAAAGGGGTGTTATTAAAAATTGTGTGTAACTCAGTCGGGACTGAACTACTCGAAGCTATTAATCCAAAACCAAGGAGGCTATAACTACAATCATAAGCATAATGAACATGAAATTTAAAATAAGTCATTTAGATATTGACACTTATAAATAATATTTTACTACCACAAGTTTAAGTAGGTACGAGGGGATATTAACGGATTAAATAATCTCTCTTAAAAAAGTCTCTGCAACAATGAGTTTTTATTGAATTAGAAGCTGAGCTGCTGCTATATTTTGCTTTGACCTTGAGGCTTGCCTGACAAAGACAAAGATACAGCCAACTGACGTGTTTGCATTAGTTGAGCATCACGCGATTCGAACTAAACAAGTACATTTCGTGTAGATAGCTGTATTAAAATGTGTCTAATAAATGTCACTTGTATTACGAGTATTTTATAATGCTTTACCAAACTAAATAGTCCTTGTGTGTAGGTAAGCGCAGACTAAATAAGGTAGCTACTTACATACTTATTCTTCTCTTATAATACAGTTAACGTCAGTTGCAGATTTTAAACATGGAGTTGTTATTATTTGTGTACCCAAATATCACAATATTTTTTTAAATTGTTCAGTATACATTATTTTAATAAGCAATACGTACATATTTAATCAGCTATTTATCATACTTGGGCATTGTGGACCATATTCAAAACATTTTACGCATGTTATCATGTACAAGTTTCACTGCGGGTATTAGATACCTATCTATATGAACTTACACTAAAAAGAAAACTCGTTTAGAACGTTTCACTTTATATGACAATGCATCATAAAACGTCTCTTCGGTAGATCGCCACGGCATTTGATATTAAAAGTGGTTATAAACTCGCATAAGTCATAAGTAGTAGTCGCGAAAAAGCGTCTCGTGCGCTCACTGCAGTCACTTCACAACAATAAAATGGTCATGGAGCAATTCAACTCGTTTTAACGCTTTGAAACGTTGTATCCTTACTTAGGGTAGTCACTCATTTAACGTTAGATCACTTAAATTTGTAACGAATGTTGCCAACTATTATTACATTTATTTTTTATTCAAGAGACCGTGCAACGTAGACGCACAATACGATTAATCCCCGATTGCTGATGAAGAATTGATGTAGGCAGATTTAACAAGATGTCTGTTACAAATGTCATCCACATCAGTATCGTGTATGTTTTCTTGAATATCTATTTTTATTTGAGGGGAATTTTTCAAATTTGAATGCGATCAAACCGATTAAATCAATAAATTTAGAGGAATCTTTAAGAAATAAGTTCGCTCATAAGAAAACTGTTTAACCTTCTTCATAGAAAAAAATACATTTGATTTTACTGTAAAATCATATCATTATTTCAGTGACATGACAGTGGCTACTTTACACAGATCTCAATGAATGATTTCCAAGAAGACCGGTTCCACGCGTTATCCATCGACGACCGGTTATCTTTACAAGGTCGTTTAAACAACTAGGTAATTAAAAATAATTAAGTTTGAACAAATTTCAGTTCTGTATTATTAAATCAATTTAATGAACGTTGATATCAATGTTTGTTAGTGTATATATACCCTAAACTCAGTACGATAGTCGCAGACAAGGTATTACGTCATTTTGCGCCACGATTTTGATTTGTCCTTCTATGTAGGCGGATGAACTGGCCAACAGACCGTAACCACTGAATCATCTACTCCAAATGAAGGTGGAACAGGATGTTTTGAATTCATCGTATGATTTCCAAATTCCTTGAGGAGAAAAAGACCGCTTCTCCGCTTCTCCCTATAAATTTAATTATAAAAAACTTCCAACGAAAACTCTCTGCCACAAAAACACTTAAAAGCGTAAAATAAACTGGTTCCTCATAAATTGCTTATACCTTATTCTTTATTCATTTAAATAGTAGTATTATAATGTGTGCTAGGTACCTAAAATCTGTTAGAAGTCGGTGCCAAGTGACTATCGCTTAGACTTTTGTAATTGTTCGTTTGTATTCTTTTTGGCTTAGCACCGACTTCGAACAGATTTTAGGTACCTAGCACACATTATAATACTACTATTTAAATGAATAAAGAATAAGGTATAGGCAATTTACGAAGAACCAGTTTATTTTACGCTTTTAAGTGTTTTTTTGGCAGAGAGTTTTCGTTGGATGTTTTTTGGAAGTCGGTATTTTTTTTTTTAAAGTTTTTAGTGCAAACAGAGCTTGGACATAAAAGTGGGGGTACACCAAGGTAGCGCACTGAGCCCATTACTTTTCAATGTAGTGATGAATTATCTTACTGCAAAAATACAAAAACCAACACCGTGGAACCTCCTATATGCTGATGACGTAGCGCTAATCTCGAATAACCCTAACGAACTTCAAGAGAGCCTCCAACAATGGAGAGAGTCACTAGAATCAAACGGACTGCGCATCAGTATAACAAAGACTGAGTGTGTGATCTGCAACTTTGACCCAAATAGCCCCATCAACGCCACTATTAAGCTTGACGGCACAGACCTCCCGCAAGTAAAAACTTTCAAATACTTGGGCTCGGTTATTTCTGAAAATGGGACAATTGAAGCTGAAATCATCCATAGGACGACATCCGGATGGAACAAGTGGCGTACGTTAACCGGAGTCCTTTGTGATTGTAAAATGCCTATTAAGACCAAAGGAAAAATCTATAAAACAGCGGTAAGACCAGCTTTACTGTACGGTTGTGAGGTCTGGCCGACAACTAAGGGTCACGAGTAGAAATTACATACAACGGAGATGCGTATGTTGCGCTGGTCGGGCGGGGTTACCCTTAAAGACAGAGTGCGAAATGAATATATCCGGGGAAGTTTTGAAGTGGCTCCCATAACGCACAAAATTTCTGAGGCTAGACTACGCTGGTATGGTCACGTTATGAGAAGACCAGATGATCACGTGATTAAAAAGTGCCTTTCCATCGAGACACAAGAGGGGAAGAGGAAGGCCTCAAACGACCTGGATGACGAATGTCCGAAAGGACATGAAAGTATTGGGACTCCACGAACTAGACATTCGAGATAGAGGTAAATGGCGTCGCATGATTGGGAAAGCCGAACCCGCGTAACGGGATAAGGCGAGGCAGAAGAAGAAGAAGAGTTTTTAGTGTAAACAATCGTAGGTAAGTAGTAAGTTGAACTATTTCATCATGAAGAATACAAATTAAGGTCTATACGTACGTGTAATATTAAAATCATCCTCTAATCCCTAACTGTTGAAGAGTTTAACCGTCTATCATCAGCTCACCTAAATAACTTGAGTAAGTATACGACTGAAGGTCTTTAGATACGTATGAAATCGAAACAATTATCCTCCAACTCCTAACCGTTGAGGAGTTGTACCTTCCACCTTCCATCATCAGCTTACCTAAATAACTTGAAAATATACGACTGAAGGTCTTTAGATACGTATGAAATTGAAAGAATTATCCTCCAACTCCTAACCGTTGAGGAGTTGTATCTTCCACCTTCCATCATCAGCTTACCTAAATAATTTGAAAGAATACGACTAAAGGTAATATATATACATACGATATTTAAAGATTTATCCTCCAACTCCTAACCGTTAAGGAGTGGTACCTTACATCATCAGCTCATCATCATGAAATGATGACTACCAGACGCAAATACCGGTGTAACTTCAAAAAATATACGAAAAACATAGTATGTGCCTATAAAAAATGAGGGTTTCTCTCGGTTTCCCTGGGATCCCATCATCAGATCCTGATATGGTGGCAATGGGACCATCTCGGGAGCATGTCCTTTTGAATACAAAAAATAATTTCAAAATCGGTCCACAATTGACGGAGTAATCGGTGAACATAAATTAAAAAAAAACACAGTGGAACATAGAACCTCCTCCTTTTTGGAAGTCGGTTAAAAAGAGATTGGATTGCTTGTTCATTGACGACTCGCCATAAACGGCAACGTGACGTCATTTCGACAACATGCTAATTACAATACAAAAGTTATCACCTAGTTAAAATAAAGCGATGCCACGAAAAGTATTATAGTTGTTCTGAAATATTCATGAAACGAAACAGCAGAAAAATGTAGAGGCACTAATTTGTGCCTCCATCATTTAAACAACCTCTATTACACATAATGATTACGTCGACGTTTCGCAGTTGCCTTGCAGTTAATTTAGTGTTTATAGAAATCGTTTCTATTACCCACATGTATTTACTAATAGGTCTTTACCTATGAAATTGCCGTTTTGTATGCAATAAGTGAAAGTACTTATTTTTTAAAACTTTTTTATTTCTGTTATTTGAAGTAATCACCCATGTAATCGACGCATCTATGCCAACGCATTGGCATTTTTTTTGATGCCCTTCTTGTAAAAATCAGCTGGACGGGAGGCAACAAACTCTTCAAAGGCATTTTGTACTGCCTCTCGGGAATTGAATTTTTTACCCACTAAAAAGTTGTCTAAATTTTGGAAAAAGTAATAGTCGGTAGGTGCAAGGTCTGGTTAGTATGGCGGATGAGGGAGAGCTTCCAACCCCAGCTCTTGCAGCTTGGAGACTGTCTGTTGCGCAGTATGGAGTTCGCGCGATGTTGTGAAGGAGCAGTGGGGACGACCGATTGACCAAAGCTGGTTGCAGATGTGCAAGCTTCTCCATCATTCTCTCCAGTTCTTCACAGTACACATCTGCATTAATGCTCATGCCGTTTTGTAAAAAGCTGTGGTGAATCACACACGCACTAGACCACCAAACAGTGACCATCACTTTTTTAGGGGTCATTTTTGGTTTAGGGCATTGCTTTGGTGCTGAACCAGGGTCTAACTAACTTGCTGAGCGCTTTCGATTGTCGAACAGAATCCATATTTCGTCGCACGTAAGAATTCATTTCAAAATTCCTTAATTACTTTGCCTGTTGAGCAGCGCAAGGCAAGTCTCGACGCGTACGTTGCGCTGGCGATCGTTAAGGTCGTGGGGCACCATCTATCAAGCTTTTTTACCTTGCCAATTTGTCGCAAATGGATCAACATTGTTTTGATGCTTACATTAAAAGCTGCTGCTAGCTCAGCTTTAGATTGAGTTTCGTGAGCTTCCACAATCGCCTTTAATTCATTATTTTTAACCAAAGTCTCCGGACGACCACGAGCTTCATTTATCAAGTCAAAATTTCCAGAACGGTACCGGGAAAACCAATAACGGGTTGTGCGTTCGTTTGCACAGTTCTCTCCGTAAACGTTTTTGATGTTACGTGCCGTTTGTGTCGCGTTGGTGCCACGACGGAACTCATATTCCATAATTACACGAATTTTTAAAGTATCCATTATGACGAAAAATTTTCAAATGTAATGAAATACAACGCTAATCAGAAAACAAAAGACTGAGTTTGTAAATAGAATGGCATGGTTTTAAAAAAACACTTAAAAGCGTAAAATAAACTGGTTCTTCATAAATTGCCTATACCTAATTCTTTATTCATTTAAATAGTAGTATTATAATGGGTGCTAGGTACCTAAAATCTGTTTGAAGTCGGTGCCAAGTGCCTATCGCTTAGACTTTTGTAATTGTTCGTTGGTATTCTTTTTGGCTTAGCACCGACTTCAAACAGATTTTAGGTACCTAGCACCCATTATAATACTACTATTTAAATGAATAAAGAATTAGGTATAGGCAATTTATGAAGAACCAGTTTATTTTACGCTTTTAAGTGTTTTTTGACAGAGAGTTTTCGTTGGATGTTTTTGGAAGTCGGTTTTTTTTTTTTTATAAAAAGTTTTTATTTTACAGTTTTTAGTGCAAACAATCGTAGGTAAGTAGTAAGTTGAATTATTTCATCAAATTTCATCATCAAGAATAATACAAATTAAGGTACGTGTAATATTAAAATCATCCTCTAATCCCTAACTGTTGAAGAGTTTAATCTTCTATCATCAGCTCACCTAAATAGCTTGAAAGTATACGACTGAAGGTCTATAGATACGTATGAAATTGAAAGAATTATTCTCCAACTCCTAACCGTTGAGGAGTTGTACCCTCCACCTTCCATCATCAGCTTACCTAAATAATTTGTAAGAATACGACTAAAGGTAACTTATATACATATGATATTTAAAGATTTATCCTCCAACTCCTAACCGTTAAGGAGTGGTACCTTACATCATCAGCTCATCATCATAAGATGATGACTACCAGACGCAAATACCGGTGTAACTTCAGAAAATATACGAAAAACATAGTATGTGCCTATAAAAAATGAGGGTTTCCCTCGATTTCCCTGGGATCCCATCATCAGATCCTGATATGCTGGCAATGGGACCACCACGGAAGCATACCCTGTCGAATACAAAAAAAAATTCAAAATCGGTCCACAACTGACGGAGTAATCAGGTAACATACATATAAATAAAAAAAATAAAAAAAAAAAAAAAATACATACAGTGGAACATAGAACCTCCTCCTTTTTGGAAGTCGGTTAAAAACAAAATTAATTTGAATTTAGAATACAGAGCCATTACAAACTTTTTTTTATTTGAAATTACCAGTACTGAAGAACGGCAATTTCATAGGTAAAGACCTAATATTATTTGCACCTGGCTCAAAACCTTATTTTAAACAATTTTTATTTACTTAATTAAGCGGTCGGACTCGCCCATGAAAGGTTCCGAAGCAGCAGGTAACATAATATAAAAGTTCTTGTAGTTCGTTGTAACTTTGATCGATGTTTTAATAATAGTGAATTTTTTTGCGGTTTACGATTATATGCGGGATACGATATGACGTATTAAAAAAAACGACTTACTAGATCTCGTTTAAACTAATTTTCGGTGGAAGTTTGCATGGTAATATATACATCATATATTTTTAGAAAAAAATGATATTTGAAACCTCAATATCATTTTCGAAGGCATTAAAGATATTGAAGAAAAACTAGTGAAGGAAAAAACAACAGTTTTTAGAATTTTTATCTGTGTTGTGTGATTGAGCGCGCTAATGAAATGGCTCAACTGATTTGGAAGCGGCTTATTTTATGTGTTGTGATAAACTTCACTTAAAATTTAGTTTTTGTTCTATTTCAATCAGTTGACAAATATAAAAGTTATATCAGTTCGAAGAATCACCATGTTTTTTTATGCCTGCCTGTGATGTGTCAGTGGTGGCTACATTACTCAACAATGCAGCATGGTAACCCACACTATGGCGTTTGAGATGACGACTATTGACACTATGACACCTATTAAGATGCTTCTGCATCATTGGGCCTCCGGTCTGGCACTCGCCAACCAAACATGACAGCACGAATGCTGTCACTTTAGTTTTGTAAGAGGGTAGTACCGCCCCTGTCGAGGTGGCCCGTTCGTGCTGAAATCAGTGTGGCTCTTACTATCTGTACCGTGATAATCAACATATATCAGGTTGCAGGCAAAAGCTAGTTAGTTAATATATTAATTGGGCAGTGGTCTGCTCGTTTGCCAACTATATCATAAAAAAAAAAAAAAAAAAAAAAATGTGGTAGCAAGCGATATGAGAAACCGGATTAATTTAAATAAGTTAACATGTCCTGAGTAAATTTCCCCTACTTGCCTAACTGTAGGTAATAGTAAAATAGGTAAGTTATAGAGTTAAGAACACATTTGAAAACCAATATTAAAAAACGTGCAACTTTCTCTCTAACTACAGTTCCTTCACCTAGGAAAAACTTGCATACAAAATAAAATTATTTCTCAATTGATGACCAAAGTGTGCTTTGTGTAATATTAGTATTCATGATAGTCCAAACATGAGGTACATATTTAGCATGGCATTATGCTGCAGCAATTTGAATTATTTGGCAGGAAGCAACTAAACTAGCCTTTATATTGTCATGACGTCATGACTAATGCATGAGCAATAGAAGACGGAAGTGACGTTCAGAATTAGTTGACAGAGTGTTGAAGAACAATTAGTAACAGCCACGCATTTAAACAAGAAAAAGTTGAAAAAACTATAACCCGAACACGTAAAAACTTTTAATAAAAAATCATAGCCTGTCACCCGGGCCATTATTACGAATCTATTGACACCTCATTCATTAAAGTCGCTACGGTGGACCATACAAACATATATAATTATAATAATATAATATAATAATAATTTTAAAACATTTATGTACAATGTTAAGAGGGAGCCCTGGCACTCATAACACAAGTTTAATCTTAGCTTGAGTGCCAGAGGAGCCACCTAAAGTTAGATTTACAATACTTATAGACATAATGAGATTGTGTATATAATATGTAAGTAGATATAAGCATAAATTGTAATTCTAAATATTTTTTAAGTGCTAAATAAATTATTATTATTATTATAAACCTACAGTAAAAGCATAACAGTCTGCCTTTTGGCTTCGTCGTGGTCGGGTAAGAAATTCAAATTATTTTGAAAAACTTTCAGTTGGAATGAGGAATTGGTCGATTAATAATCGAATTTTAACCGACTTCCAAAAAGTTTTATGTATGTTCACCGATTACTCCGTCAGTTGTGGACCGATTTTGAATTTTTTTTTTGTATTCGAAAGGGTATGCTTCCGGGGTTGTCCCATTGCCAGCATATTAGGATCTGATGATGGGATCCCAGAGAAATCGAGGGAAACCCTAATTTTTTGTAGGCACATACTATGTTTTTCGTATATTTTCTGAAGTTACACCGGTATTTGCGTGTGGTAGTCATCATTTTATGATGATGAGCTGATGATGTAAGGTACAACTCCTTAACGGTTAGGAGTTGGAGGATAAATCTTTAAATATCATATGTATATATGTTACCTTTAGTCGTATTCTTTCAAATTATTTAGGTAAGCTGATGATGGAAGGTGGAAGGTACAACTCCTCAACGGTTAGGAGTTGGAGGATAATTATTTCAATTTCATACGTATCTAAAGACCTTCAGTCGTATACTTTCAAGTTATTTAGGTGAGCTGATGATAGAAGGTTAAACTCTTCAACAGTTAGGGATTAAAGGATGATTTTAATATTACACGTACGTATAGACCTTAATTTGTATTCTTGATGATGAAATTTGATGAAATAGTTCAACTTACTACTTACCTACGATCGTTTGCACTAAAAACTGAAAAATAAAAACGTTAATAAAAAAAAAAACGATTTCCAAAAAACATCCAACGAAAACTCTCTGCCAAAAAATACACTTAAAAGCGTAAAATATACTGGTTTTTCATAAATTGCCCATACCTAATTCTTTATTCATTTAAATAGTAGTATTATAATGTGTGCTAGGTACCTAAAATCTGTTTGAAGTCAACTTACCCTAGCTTACTTACTAGCTTACTCGGCGAACTTCGTACCGCCATATTCACATACCAGTCTCAGCTTCCCACACGCAGTGTACAATCGCGTACAAAAAAACACTTTTCCCGATATCTTTTATTTTTTTCGCTGACATTTTCTCCTACCTACCAAAAAGTGCTCAACGAGGCCAAAGAAGTTTTCACTTCTAAAATGTCATGTCAGCATGTCGGTGACGCGAATTCATAAGATTTTCTCCTACCAAAAAGTGCTAAACGCGGCTAAAGAAGTTTTCACTTCAATAAAACAATATATTATGATAGTTAATATCATTTTAAGTCCAGTGTCTCCGAGCACTACTAAATTTAAACCACAATAGATATTCTTAAGGTGAAATTTAATGACCAAGTACTCATAATCATTTAATTACAACCTCAGTCCTTAGTCCTGGTATCAGCAAGAGAGAATTCTTCAGGTAAAAAAACGTGTGTTATATTAAACTGATTTATTTTACTGCAGAAGGTCTGTATTGAGGCCCTTTATCGTTCTATTAATACTACTCTTAGAACATTGATATTTTTTTTGATATTATAATAATTTTATAGAGGAAATGCAATACAAAGATAAAGTATTTGTGTTTCATTATCTCGTGACAGTGATTCTTGTACAACTACAGAGATACGGTATATTAGCATACCATTTATCTGTTTTTATACAAGGCTTGACACTATCTTTAAGGTATTATGCATTACATACTAGGCTACTCAGCTATTGAAACAAATAACAAAATTATAACCATTCAATTTTAGAAAAAGGAACACCGCGCGACGTAATGCTCGAGATTTGGTCGCCCGGTCGCCCGCAAACAACAGCACGTAGACCAATCGATCTACATCGTAGCAATTTGCTACGAAGTAACCCTTTCTATCAACCCCGTATGGTTACTAGCTTTATAAAACTTCCGAAAAATTAGACAAATATCAAGAACTGTGTTTTATACAGGTTGGTTTAAACCATCCAACCATCTGTGATTGAGGTCTCGGGTTCGATTCCCGGGTCGGACCAAATGTTTGTATGATCTGCAAATATTTGTTTCGGAGTTTGGGTGTTTTCTATGTATAATATGTCAGTATGTATTTACAAAAAAAAGTATATACATTTGTATTTATTTCTAATATATATAACTTCTAATCTAATCTAATATAACTTCTTTAGTTAGTTTAAATCATAATATTGTGTTGTTCATTTCATGCATGATAAAATATTTTATTTGTTAAAAAAAGAATCATCCACTAAACTTTACGTCGTGTAATTGCATTAACAAAAGAAAAATATCATTTTTAACCGACTTCAA
Organism: Diaphora mendica; assembly: GCA_949125395.1. Taxonomy (NCBI): domain Eukaryota; kingdom Metazoa; phylum Arthropoda; class Insecta; order Lepidoptera; family Erebidae; genus Diaphora; species Diaphora mendica. Next base: position 31,226,903 of record OX421310.1, on the reverse strand, counting down.
AAAAGGAAGAGGTTTCTCAATTCGGCCGTAAATGTTTTTTTTTATGTGTGTTCGCGGATAACTTCGTCGTTTATGAACCGATTTTAATGATTCTTCTTTTGTTGGAAAGGAGATGTCCCGACGGTTGTACCATGACAAGGAAACTAGGATCTGATGATGGCATTCCAGAGAAATCGAGGGTAACCCTTATTTTTTTCAGGCACTTACTATGTTTTTTAACCGACTTCCAAAAAGGAGGAGGTTCTATGTTTCACTGTATGTGAAACATAGAACCTCCTCCTTTTTGGAAGTCGGTTGGCCAGCATATCAGGATCTGATGATGGGATCCCAGGGAAATCGAGGGAAACCCTCATTTTTTATAGGCACATACTATGTTTTTCGTATATTTTCTGAAGTTACACCGGTATTTGCGTCTGGTAGTCATCATTTTATGATGATGAGCTGATGATGTAAGGTACCACTCCTTAACGGTTAGGAGTTGGAGGATAAATCTTTAAATATCATATGTATATAAGTTACCTTTAGTCGTATTCTTACAAATTATTTAGGTAAGCTGATGATGGAAGGTGGAAGGTACAACTCCTCAACGGTTAGGAGTTGGAGAATAATTCTTTCAATTTCATACGTATCTAAAGACCTTCAGTCGTATACTTTCAAGCTATTTAGGTGAGCTGATGATAGAAGATTAAACTCTTCAACAGTTAGGGATTAGAGGATGATTTTAATATTACACGTACCTTAATTTGTATTATTCTTGATGATGAAATTTGATGAAATAATTCAACTTACTACTTACCTACGATTGTTTGCACTAAAAAGTGTAAAATAAAAACTTTTTATAAAAAAAAAACCGACTTCCAAAAACATCCAACGAAAACTCTCTGTCAAAAAACACTTAAAAGCCGAAAATAAACTGGTTCTTCATAAATTGCCTATACCTAATTCTTTATTCATTTAAATAGTAGTATTATAATGGGTGCTAGGTACCTAAAATCTGTTTGAAGTCGGTGCTAAGCCAAAAAGAATACAAACGAACAATTACAAAAGTCTAAGCGATAGTCACTTGGCACCGACTTCAAACAGATTTTAGGTACCTAGCACCCATTATAATACTACTATTTAAATGAATAAAGAATTAGGTATAGGCAATTTATGAAGAACCAGTTTATTTTACGCTTTTAAGTGTTTTTTGACAGAGAGTTTTCGTTGGATGTTTTTGGAAGTCGGTTTTTAACCGAATTCCAAAAAGGAGGAGGTTATATGTTCCACTGTATGTATTTTTTTTATGTTTTTTTTATGTATGTTCACCGATTACTCCGTCAATTGTGGACCGATTTTGAATTTTTTTTTGTATTCGAAAGGGTATGGTCCCGAGGTGGACCCATTGCCAGCATATCAGGATCTGATGATGGGATCCCAGGGAAATCGAGAGGAACCCTAATTTTTTATAGGCACATACTATGTTTTTCGTATATTTTCTGAAGTTACACCGATATTTGCGTCTGATAGTCATCATTTTATGATGATGAGCTGATGATGTAAGGCACAACTTTTTAACGGTTAGGAGTTGAAGGATAAATCTTTAAATATCATACCTATATATGTAACCTTTAGTCGTATTCTTTCAAATTATTTAGGTAAGCTGATGATGGAAGGTACAATTCCTCAACGGTTAGGAGTTGGAGGATAATTCTTTCAATTTCATACGTATCTAAAGACCTTCAGTCGTATACTTTCAAGTTATTTAGGTGAGCTGATAATAGAAGGTTAAACTCTTCAACAGTAAGGGATTAGAGGATGATTTTAATATTACACGTACGTATAGACCTTAATTTGTATTCTTGCTGATGAAATTTGATGAAATAGTTCAACTTACTACTTACCTACGATTGTTTGCACTAAAAACTGAAAAATAAGAATAATATATAAAAAAAACTCTCTGCCAAAAAAACACTTAAAAGCGTAAAATAAACTGGTTCTTCATAAATTGCCTATACCTAATTTTTTATTCATTTAAATAGTAGTATTATAATGTGTGCTAGGTACCTAAAATCTGTTTGAAGTCGGTGCTAAGCCAAAAAGAATACAAATGAACAATTACAAAAGTCTAAGGTCACTTGGCACCGACTTCAAACAGATTCTAGGTACCTAGCACACATTATAATACTACTATTTAAATGAATAAAGAATTAGGTATAGGCAATTTATGAAGAACCAGTTTATTTTACGCTTTTAAGTGTTTTTTTGGCAGAGAGTTTTCATTGGATGTTTTTTGGAAGTCGTTTTTTTTTTCTTTTCGTATATTTTCTGAAGCTACTCCGGTATTTGCGTCTGGTAGTCATCATTTAATGACGATGAGCTGATGATGAAAGGTTTTTTTTTTTTTTTTTTTTTTTTTAATATTTCGGACATTAACACACAACGCCATCTAGTCCCAATCTAAGCAGAGCTTGTGTTATGGGTACTAGACAACTGATATAAATACATAATTATGTACTTTTTTTTTTTGTAAATACATACATATTATACATAGAAAACACCCAAACTCCGAAACAAATATTTTATACAAACATTTAGTCCGACCCGGGAATCGAACCCGAGACCTCAAGCACAGCAGTCGCATACGCTACCACTGCGCCACCGAGGCAGTGGTAGCGTATGCTCCACTCCTCCTTAACGGTTATAAGTTGGGGGATAAATCTTTAAATGTCGTATGTATGTATGTTTAGTCGTATTCTTTCAAGTTATTTAGGTAAGCTGATGATGGAAGGTACAACTCCTCAACGGTTAGGAGTTGGAGGATAATTCTTTCAATTTCATACGCATCTATAGACCTTTAGTTGTATACTTTTAAGTTATTTAGGTGAGCTGATAACACAGGCGCTATGATGACTAACCCCTTAATGTATTTTGCTTTAACTAACTCGCCTGCTTCTACTTCATTACGACATTTAATACTCAGTTTTAATCCGTGTTCAAACCACTAAAGTTATTCTCATCAGCAGAAATTATTTGAAATAGTTTAAGTTACTGATAACCTACGATTGTTTGGACTAAAAATGGAAAAATAAAAACTTTTTATTAAAAAAAACGACTTCCAAAAACCATCCAACGAAAACTCCCTGCCAAAAACTCTAAAAAGCAAAAAATAAACTGGCTCTTCATAAATTGCTATGTGCCAATTCTTGTCTATACCTAATTCTTTATTCATTTAAATAGTAGTATTATTATGTGTGCTAGGTACCTAAAATTTGTTTGAAGTCGGCGCCAAGCCAAAATGTAACAGGACGTATCGCACACACCCACAAAAAAACTGTTTGTAATCTTTTGGTCAGAAATAATCTAGACTTGTGAATGTCTTGTAGGCGCTACAATACCTCTCAGTCACAAGGTATTCACTCTCCAAATTAAACTAGTTAATGACTGATTGTCGATGCCTGTTTTCTAATCAGAAGCTTTAACTAATTCAAAACATATTTTATACTAGCTTTTACCTGCGGCTTCGTATGTATTCCCGTGTATATATCGGTTATCGCGGTGATTCTTTAAACTGATATAACTTTTTTATTTATCAATTGATTGAAATAAAACAAACAATAAAAGTTAAAATGTGTTTACCACAATACACATGTATTATAGGTATATCATACACACATATGTTTACCTTCCTGTGCCGAGCAGTTAAAAACTGGAACTCTCGAACGTGTTTCTCTCCCACTATGATCCAGGGTCAGTGAAAAGCATTTATCTAAGCCGCCATAGTGTGGGACGCTTAGAGTATACATAAACAAGCTAGCTTATGTATACTCTAAGGTGGGACGCCATACTGCATTGTCTGATTTCGCAGTGAGTATGTTGGATTTTGCTTGAGTTTAACATCAGGCTGAACAGAGTCACTTTGGCAGGTCATTTATTAAAAAAATAACATAAGACAAAATCGCATCCAAATCGGTTAAGTCACTTCTGAGATTACAAACACACAGAGAAACAAACGAAAATACTAAAACTGTTTTTTGAGTTCCGTTTCATTAATAAAGACCCTTTCATTATTTTTTTCTTCAATTTATTTAATGTACAGATATCAGCCTGTTATCATTTTATTATTAGGGTTCCGTGCCAAATGAATGATAAAACTAAAAAAAATATGATGTACATTACCATGCAAATTTCCAACGAAAATTGGTTTGAACGAGATCTGGTAAGTAGTTTTTTTTTAAATACGTCATAAATCGTAAACCGCAAAAAAAAACACTATTATTAAAATATCGATCACAGTTACAACGAACTACAAAAACTTTTATATTATGTTATTTGCTGCTTCGGAACTCTTCATGGGCGAGTCCGACTCGTTTGACCCTGCCAAAATTACTCTACTCTTCCTGATGGAAAGCATAAGCAGAATCCAAGAGTGGTGGTCACCATACTCATTGCGAATGCAGACAATGCAGCATGGTGACCCACACCATGGCGGCCTTGTGATGCTTCTGCATCATTGGGCCTCCGGTCTCGCACTCACCAACGAAACACGACAGCACGAACGCTGTCATTTTACGTTGATTTTCTGTGCGAATAAATATGTACTTAAACATGTATGCGCGCGACATCGTATGTGTGTAATTAGGAACTATTCCACACATACGATGTGTGTCGGTTTTTTATGGTATAGGGGGATAAATGACTAGATGGGTGACCTGATGATAAATGACTGCCATTTCTCATGAACCTCTCTGTCATGGTAATTGAGAGAGCAGTAAGTCAGAAAAGGCGTTTTTGAAAAAAGTACGCGCAAACTTACAAAACAAGTAAGGCACTCCTAATTTATGTACAAGTATGAAAACTAAATAGGAAGAAGCTCGTTTTACGTACATACCCCAAATAAGCAATAAAAATGTTTGCCTTTAACTTATTGCCCTCCGATTACCACGGCAGACCTGCAACTCGAGCCACAAGTACTTCGCCAACATCTGAATTCCCCATAATATCAGAGAAAGGGGCGTTTGGGCACCGGCAATCTCGCCCACTCCATGTATTTGCCGTGTACGCCTACTAGTTAGTATTATATTTTTGCATATATATAATTTAAAGTAAAAATGGCTATATTCTTATATTTATTTTTGTAAAAACACTTTGATTAGCGTGAAAGTTTCAGTGGGCATACCAGATATTAGATAAATATGCGGCTGCCAAAAAAGCAACAGTTGCTGGATTGGTTATTCACGGTCTTAGTGTAACGTTTTATATAACGGAACTATATTCCGCGAATACTTCTAGTTAATAGAAAATTGTTTCAGATATAAGCGAAATATCAAGTAGTACATTGTAATAAGTTAACTGCAATAAAAATTGCATAATTTATTTTATATGAAACAAAAACATTGTACCATGATGACGCTCAGATCAAATAAAAAAAGTAGATTACCTTCGATCAATAATAGTACATTATTGATCGAAGTAGATTACGCACCGCCTTGTTTTTGTTGAAGCAGAAACAAGGCTCGTAGTTCCAAGTAAACACACGCGTTACGCACTAACTTTGCTATAAACTACGCTACTTTTCGTCAGTATCGTACAAGTATCGACAACTTATACGATACTGACGAAAAGTACCCCAGTTTATAGCAGTGTTGGCAAAAAGTTAATCCGATTAACGATTAAAAATTACGATTAAAAGGTTAATCGCAAACTTTGCGGTAGTTGTAGGTGTACACACAAACATACATACATATGTAAATGTATGTATATTTGTGTGTACTATATATGTAATATATAATATGTATATATGTAATATACAATTTTATATAACATATACATACATAGATAAAAACAAAAGCGGCCAAGTGCGAGTCGGACTCGCCCATGAAGGGTTCCGTAGCAGCAAGTAACATTATATAATTTTTTGTTTTGTTTTTATATTTGTGTTGATTAAATGAAAGGTAAATTTGCGGTTTACGATTTATGACGTATTAAAAAAAACTACTAACTAGATCTTGTTCAAACCAATTTTCGAATGGAAGTTTGCATGGTAATGTACCTACATCATATATTTTTTTAGTTTTATCATTCTCTTATTTTTAGTTACAGGGGAGGGGACACATTTTACCACTTTGGAAGTGTCTCTCGCGCAGTTTAGAAAAAAAATGAAATTTGAAACCTCAGTATCATTTTTGAAGACATATCCATATACCGGATTTGATGAAAAAAAAAAATTTTAAGTTTCAGTTCTAAGTATGGGGAACCCCAAAATTTTCTAATTGTCTGTGAATATCTTAATGCGGTTTACAGAATACATCTACTTACCAAGTTTCAACATTATAGGTCTTACCCTAATAATGACAGCTAAGACTCCAAATCGAAGAAATATATGATTCCTCACTCATCTAGCATGTAACCTTTATGCTTTTGGCTTCAAATATGTGTAGACTTAGAATGTTTTTTGCCCGTCAACAAAGTACTTTAATCTGCTATCAAATTAACGATTAATGATTAATTTTATTAATCGCGATTACGATTAATATTTTAATCGCGATTAATTTAATCACGATTAAATTAATTTCGATTAAAATTAACCAAATTAAGTAATCGATTGAAAAAGTAATTGATTAATGCCAACACTGGTTTATAGCCTAGTTAGTGCGTATCGCGTGTGTTTACTTGGAACTACGAGCCTTTTATCTGCTTCAAAAAGAACAAGGCGGTGCGTTATCTACCTTTTTTTATTTGATATGAGTGATGACTATGATGGGACATTAAAGGCCTAGAGACCTCAAGTCGTGTTTCCATTCAAAAATATTTAATTTAAATATTATTTTACCATATTATATGTGATAATTATATATATATAAGTCTATGTTTGTATAAAACTGTAAATGCAGTGCAAATGCAAACTGGAAAGTAGGTAATTGATTTTCACAATTTAAATTCGCATAATGAATGCTAATCTAACCCTCAATTTACTTTCAATTAATATCATGGTGAGTACAGCCAATGACACAATATAGTATATATTTCGTCAGTGGTACAGCTAAACACGAAAAACTTATAAAAATAAATGTCTTTGTTCCAATAGTAGATAATATTTAAAGCATACTAACTTTTAAACTTTCGCGTTCCATGATATAATTATTAATATTATTACGGGAATTAACGCGATCACTATTTCAAGGTACTACATACCTCTGTTTTGCCTGACGTTTCGACCAGGTTGCACTGGCCGTGGTCACAGGCTGACTTCAGGCAAACAGAAACGTCAGGCAAAACAGAGGTATGTAGTACCTTGAAATAGTGATCGCGTTAATTCCCGTAAAAATAATAATAATTATATTTAAAGCATGTTTTAAAGTTTTGTTCAAATCCAAGTTTGATGTAGTTTTGTCAAACAGCCAAGGAACTTCGAAGAAAAATTTAATATTTTTTAATAGCGCTGATACATATATACATATTAAATAAATATACTAAAGTGACATCGGTCAAAGCCAAGCAGAGAAACATCCGATTGATTTTTAAAGAGCAATGAACGCTCGGAAGTAGGGTAGGAAATTGCAGTGTAGGGTGCACTAAATAATAAATAAGTCTTGCCTGGTAACATCGGTGTACACCATTGGAACAACAATAAGTCGCTTCGCTTACGTCAGAAGTCTATGAAGATTGAACAGTAACTAGAAACAAAGGAACTTTCCGATACCGTTTAATACCTTTGGGTAGGGCTGTGTTTTCTTAAAAGCAATAAAGGGGCTAAAAATAGTTTTAATAACGGGAATTAAGATTGGACTAAGACTTTATTATGACAAGGAATAATCGAGTATTATGTTGATAGAAATCCACCTAAATAATTCCTTAAACAATAGTGCGATATATTTAACAAAGGCCTTTAACAGTCCACTGTTGGGCCCCTGGCCTCTCCTTAGAAAAGAGGTTTTAGCCTACAATACCACGCTGTCCAAACGGGCTGGTAAAGGGTTAGTCTTAAGTTTTCCTTCTCTTTGCAGCGTTGTTGTCCAGTTTATTCCCTCAGTCGCCTCTTACGATATTCATGGGATGAATAGGGGTGATGCCACTCCGGATTTTAGAACGTCACCACACGGACATTATAAAAGTTACTAACTGTCAATTCTATTTATAATTTGTATGAAAATTAAGAACCACACAACCCTAATGCTATACTTGTGTTGAAAATATTTTTGACCCTCTATCACTTCTATGGGGATAAAGCTAGAAGCGTTAACTTACAGGGATTAAAGTCTAAGGCTGAAATTTATAAAGCGTGCTTAGACTTTGCTCAGACTTTGCTTACGCTATACTTACTTAAGATCCTGCTCAGTGTAATCTTAGCGTTCGAATTTATAGTCCTTTGGGCTAAGTATTTACTGAGTGTATGCTAAGCAAGAGCTCAGGAAAAAATGTTTGACGTTTCAATTTGCATAGCATATTTATTTATATTATATAGGTATTTCAAACACATTATTTTTAAAATAGCTGTATTAAACTTAAATATTAGTAATCTTATAATCTTTATCGTATAATTGTATATCAATCAATTTAAACCGTTATTTTTTATTGATTTTAAGTGAAAAAGGGCCAAAATAATACATGTACAAGTAAAATAGAATGTATCTTTGACTTTTCAGTCAAAAAAAAACCGGATTGACACCGTGGGAGAGCAACGATTCGGCATGAATGGGCCGGCTCGACCGGAGTGATACCACGGCCTCACAGAAAACCGGCGTGAAATGGTGCTTGCATTGTGTTTCACCGAGTGAGTGGGGATAGCGGAGGCCCATCCCCCAACCCCCTCCCCTCCCACCCTAAAGGTCGGCAACGCACTTGTGACGCCTCTGGTGTTGCAGGTGTCCATCGGCGGCGGTAATCGCTTACCATCAGGCGATACGTCTGCCTATTCCATAAAAAAAAATTCTCATCAATTTATTTAGATTGTCTCGATTTCAATTACATATAATTAATTAGCAATTTCTAGACAGAACTTTTTACTTTATTTTGACCCTGGCATGTCCTTACGGACTTCTGTTATAAAGTTTTCAAACTAGATTACGGTTTTTTACCTGCTCAATCGAACCATCTTTACGAGCGCGTAAGTATTCGCTAAGTCAAGGATTTCGGTGACTTAGGCTGAAATTTATAAAGCGTGCTTAGGCTTTGCTTAGACTTACCTCACGAGTTAAGTGTGCATTGAAATTTATAGTCATTATGCTTAGCTCAAGCTGAACAAATGCTTAGCATAGTCTAAGGCTGAAATTTATAAAGCGTGCTTAGACTTTACTCAGACTTTGCTTACGCTATACTTACTTAAGTTCCTGCTCAGTGTAATCTTAGCGTTCGAATTTTAGTCCTTTGGGCTAAGTATTTACTGAGTGTATGCTAAGCAAGAGCTCAGGAAAAAATGTTTAACGTTTCAATTTGCATAGCATATTTATTTAAATTATATAGGTATTTCAAACACATATTATTTTTAAAATAGCTGTATTAAACTTAAATATTAGTAATCTTATAATCTTTATCGTATAATTGTATATCAATCAATTTATACCGTTATTTTTTATTGATTTTAAGTGAAAAGGGCCAAAATAACACATGTATAAGTAAAATAGAATGTATCTTTGACTTGTCAGTCAAAAAAAAAAACCGGATTGACACCGTGGGAGAGCAACGCTTCGGCATGAATGGGCCGGCTCGACCGGAGTGATACCACGGCCTCATAGAAAACCGGCGTGAAATAGTGCTTGCGCTGTTTCACCGAGTGAGTGAGGATACCGGAGGCCCATCCCCCAACCCCCTCCCCTCCCACCCTAAATGTCGGCAACGCACTTAATTAATTCTAAGTAATTGAAATCGAGACAATCTAAATAATTGTTGACAATTTTTTTTATGGAATAGGCGGGCATACGAGCAGACGTATCGCCTGATGGTAAGCGATTACCGCCGCCCATGGACACCTGCAACACCAGAGGCGTCACAAGTGCGTTGCCGACCTTTAGGGTGGGAGGGGAGGGGGTTGGGGGATGGGCCTCCGGTATCCTCACTCACTCACTCGGTGAAACACAGCGCAAGCACTATTTCACGCCGGTTTTCTGTGAGGCCGTGGTATCACTCCGGTCGAGCCGGCCCATTTATGCCAAACCGTTGCTCTCCCACGGTGTCAATCCGGTTTTTTTTTTTGATGACAAGTCAAAGATACATTCTATTTTACTTGTACATGTGTTATTTTGGCCCTTTTTTACTTAAAATCAATAAAAAATAACGGTTTAAATTGATTGATCTACAATTATACGATAAAGATTATAAAATTACTATTATTTAAGTTTAATACAGCTATTTTAAAAATAATATGTGTTTGAAATACCTATATAATTTAAATAAATATGCTATGCAAATTGAAACGTTAAACAATTTTTCCTGAGCTCTTGCTTAGCATACACTCAGTAAATACTTAGCCCAAAGGACTATAAATTCGAACGCTAAGATTACACTGAGCAGGAACTTAAGTAAGTATAGCGTAAGCAAAGTCTGAGCAAAGTCTAAGCACGCTTTATAAATTTCAGCCTTAGACTATGCTAAGCATTTGCTCAACTTGAGCTAAGCATAATGACTATAAATTTCAATGCACACTTAACTCGTGAGGTAAGTCTAAGCAAAGCCTAAGCACGCTTTATAAATTTCAGCCTAAAATAGCATAAACTATCTAAGCATTTTCTCACATTTATTTATGGCATAATATATTTTCCTATATCCAGCAGTAGACTACGATAGGCTGATAATGATGATAGGGGGTTTAAATGAGCTTACTATTGGACCGCTCATGGCCACTTTCAACTTTCATGGACACTTTCAAAGGGTCACAAGTGCGTTGTCGCCCCTTCAATAACCCCTGATAATCAGGTTGGGATATAAGTTCCGGTAACCCCTCACTCGGTGAAAAGTAACATAGGAATTGCTTAACATTGGTTTTCTCTAAGGCTGTTTTTTCTGGACGTTACTTTATCGTTTGATAAGACAACAAGTTCATTTGGGACATAATTAAAATAATTGAAGCGCTTATTCAAATCAGTAACGGTAGTTGAAAAAAATAACCCTACCGGTTAGAGTAAATGAATAAAAAAGTTTAAAAAACTATAACATATTTAAATAAATCTGCATTAAGTACAACTAAGCAGGGTCAAGTGATATTCATCTAAAAGTACTTACCAGCTTACTACTACTTTGATACTATCGATAACTGTTTACTATAAAGGCACTACTTATGTGTGATTGGCTGATCATTTTATTAGAATATTTTAAAGGTTATTGTCATTCATAAATTGTTGTATTCAAATAAGAACAAACACAAAATAAGTAATTCCAGAACGGAACCGGGAAAACCAATAACGGGTTGTGCGTTCGTTTGTACAGTTCTCTCCGTAAACGTTTTTGATGTTACGTGCCGTTTGTGTCGCGTTGGTGCCACGACGGAACTCATATTCCATAATTACACGAATTTTTAAAGTATCCATTATGACGAAAAATGTTCAAATGCAATGAAAATACAACGCTAATCAAAAAACAAAAGACTGAGTTTGTAAATAGAATGTCATGGTTTTAAAACAAAATTAATTTGAATTTAGAATACAGAGCCATTACAAACTTTTTTTATTTGAAATGACCAGTACTGAAGAAAGGCAATTTCATAGGTAAGGACCTAATATTTCATACATTTCTTCTCATAAAATTGTTTAAAGTTTACTTGCGAACTATTTCTAAATTACTTTTAACTGGTGATACAGTGTTTCTAGCTTAATTTGATTACGTACGATACCTACGATATCATCAAGGATCCTTCGAAGTTCTCGCATTGGTGCAACTCTAGAGTTTCAAATAAAAAAAGTTTGTAATGGCTCTGTATTCTAAATTCAAATTAATTTTGTTTTAAAACCATGACATTCTATTTACAAACTCAGTCTTTTGTTTTTTGATTAGCGTTGTATTTTCATTGCATTTGAACATTTTTCGTCATAATGGATACTTTAAAAATTCGTGTAATTATGGAATATGAGTTCCGTCGTGGCACCAACGCGACACAAACGGCACGTAACATCAAAAACGTTTACGGAGAGAACTGTACAAACGAACGCACAACCCGTTATTGGTTTTCCCGGTTCCGTTCTGGAATTACTTATTTTGTGTTTGTTCTTATTTGAATACAACAATTTATGAATGACAATAACCTTTAAAATATTCTAATAAAATGATCAGCCAATCACACATAAGTAGTGCCTTTATAGTAAACAGTTATCGATAGTATCAAAGTAGTAGTAAGCTGGTAAGTACTTTTAGATGAATATCACTTGACCCTGCTTAGTTGTACTTAATGCAGATTTATTTAAATATGTTATAGTTTTTTAAACTTTTTTATTCATTTACTCTAACCGGTAGGGTTATTTTTTTCAACTACCGTTACTGATTTGAATAAGCGCTTCAATTATTTTAATTATGTCCCAAATGAACTTGTTGTCTTATCAAACGATAAAGTAACGTCCAGAAAAAACAGCCTTAGAGAAAACCAATGTTAAGCAATTCCTATGTTACTTTTCACCGAGTGAGGGGTTACCGGAACTTATATCCCAACCTGATTATCAGGGGTTATTGAAGGGGCGACAACGCACTTGTGACCCTTTGAAAGTGTCCATGAAAGTTGAAAGTGGCCATGAGCGGTCCAATAGTAAGCTCATTTAAACCCCCTATCATCATTATCAGCCTATCGTAGTCTACTGCTGGATATAGGAAAATATATTATGCCATAAATAAATGTGAGAAAATGCTTAGATAGTTTATGCTATTTTAGGCTGAAATTTATAAAGCGTGCTTAGGCTTTGCTTAGACTTACCTCACGAGTTAAGTGTGCATTGAAATTTATAGTCATTATGCTTAGCTCAAGTTGAGCAAATGCTTAGCATAGTCTAAGGCTGAAATTTATAAAGCGTGCTTAGACTTTGCTCAGACTTTGCTTACGCTATACTTACTTAAGTTCCTGCTCAGTGTAATCTTAGCGTTCGAATTTATAGTCCTTTGGGCTAAGTATTTACTGAGTGTATGCTAAGCAAGAGCTCAGGAAAAATTGTTTAACGTTTCAATTTGCATAGCATATTTATTTAAATTATATAGGTATTTCAAACACATATTATTTTTAAAATAGCTGTATTAAACTTAAATAATAGTAATTTTATAATCTTTATCGTATAATTGTAGATCAATCAATTTAAACCGTTATTTTTTATTGATTTTAAGTAAAAAAGGGCCAAAATAACACATGTACAAGTAAAATAGAATGTATCTTTGACTTGTCATCAAAAAAAAAAACCGGATTGACACCGTGGGAGAGCAACGGTTTGGCATAAATGGGCCGGCTCGACCGGAGTGATACCACGGCCTCACAGAAAACCGGCGTGAAATAGTGCTTGCGCTGTGTTTCACCGAGTGAGTGAGTGAGGATACCGGAGGCCCATCCCCCAACCCCCTCCCCTCCCACCCTAAAGGTCGGCAACGCACTTGTGACGCCTCTGGTGTTGCAGGTGTCCATGGGCGGCGGTAATCGCTTACCATCAGGCGATACGTCTGCTCGTATGCCCGCCTATTCCATAAAAAAAATTGTCAACAATTATTTAGATTGTCTCGATTTCAATTACTTAGAATTAATTAACAATTTCTAGAAATAACTTTTTACTTTGAACCTGGCATGCCCTTACGGACTTCTGTTATAAAGTTTTCAAACTAGATTACGGTTTTTTACCTGCTCAATCGAACCATCTTTACGAGCGCGTAAGTATTCGCTAAGTCAAGGATTTCGGTGACTTAGACTATGCTAAGCATTTGCTCAGCTTGAGCTAAGCATAATCAAAAAACAAAAGACTGAGTTTGTAAATAGAATGTCATGGTTTTAAAACAAAATTAATTTGAATTTAGAATACAGAGCCATTACAAACTTTTTTTATTTGAAATGACCAGTACTGAAGAAAGGCAATTTCATAGGTAAGGACCTAATATTTCATACATTTCTTCTCATAAAATTGTTTAAAGTTTACTTGCGAACTATTTCTAAATTACTTTTAACTGGTGATACAGTGTTTCTAGCTTAATTTGATTACGTACGATACCTACGATATCATCAAGGATCCTTCGAAGTTCTCGCATTGGTGCAACTCTAGAGTTGCACTAATGCGAGAAGTTCGAAGGCCTAGCCTTCTAAGACTAAATCTACTGAATTCACAACCGTCTGCAAAAACTATGCAAATTGGTTCAATGTCAACTTAAACATCGATAAAATAAGTAAGTACCGAAATGCTGCTAATCACGAAAAAGCCCCACCTGCTTGAATTTCTATTTATACGAGACAAACACACGTCCTCGTCACGGCCGTCGTGAAAATGCTCTTTTTTCTTGTGACACATGACTAAATCCATGATTCGTGAGTAAATATTAGTCATCATAGACTCAACAGTACTATAGTACATAATATAACAACTACAAACACACACTGGTGACGTTCTCTAGTAGATAATTAAATTGTTGCCCCACATAGGTAAGTGCAAAAGAATGAGACAAAGTCATATTATGCGTATATTTCAGAAATCGCTGCTAGTTGCGACAAACATATCGATTTGCAAGAGCGATGACCTCATGAATAGCATTTCTCGGTTTGAAAACAGGCCTGAAGCCTCAAACCGAGCCTTTACAGTTGCCATCGGGGCATTTATTTGATGACCATGACCTCTTGCTATAAATTATCTTTGGCATTAGTACCTAAAACAAACATTTACAGACAGGTAGAAGTACGAGAAGTTATAAACTATGCCTATGTAAACTACCACCACACACGACCTAAGCAACTTTCACCTTCATCATTTGAAAATGGTGTTAGCTTGCCACTTACTTCAGCCTGAAGCACCTACGTCGCTAATATCAGAAAACACTGTCACATTATGTATGTTCCTACAATAAACTATTGAGGATGAGTCAGTATACCATTTATTCTGATGTCTCAATCATTGTCGTGGGTATTGTCATTAAACTGCGGACGGCTTTCATGCCTAGGTCTAAGATATTTAGGCTATGCCAGTAATGCAAAGGGCTACTTTATTTTCGCAATGTAAAACTGATAACTGTGTGTTACACTTAAGTTAAAGAGTATAAATAATAATCTATAATTGAAATAAAATAAAGTCTACCTGCCCACCAGTATCAGTGTAATACATTTGTTGAGTGGTGATAAAAATAATGTGGTGGATTTATTTAGAGAAACTACACTTTATTTACTGGGATGGTGAATTTATTTAATGTGATTATGGCTATGTAATTTGCTTGTCACGAAGCAATTGCTTACAATTCAATTTTATTGTCTTTGCCTTTATTGAGATTTGTTTGAGGATAAATGTGAATAAAATATGTATTAATAGGTCTTTACCTATGAAATTGCCGTTTTGTATGCAATAAGTGAAAGTACTTATTTTTCCAAACTTTTTTTATTTCTGTTATTCGAAGTAATCACCCATGCAATCGACGCATCTTTGCCAACACATTGGCAGTTTATTGATGCCTTCTTGTAAAAATCAGCTGGACGGGAGGCAACAAACTCTTCAAAGGCATTTTGTACTGCCTCTCGGGAATTGAATTTTTTACCCACTAAAAAGTTGTCTAAATTTTGGAAAAAGTAATAGTCGGTAGGTGCAAGGTCTGGTGAGTATGGCGGATGAGGGAGAGCTTCCAACCGCAGCTCATGCAGCTGCTTCACGATAACGCGCGACCCCATACTGCGCAACAGACAGTCTCCAAGCTGCAAGAGCTGCCGTACTTATTGCATACAAAACGGCAATTTCATAGGTAAAGACCTATTATATACTTAAAAGGTCGAGACATTGATATTTATATTGCTTACTCTAGATTCTTTCACGGTGACGTTTGTCGCCTAAGTTAATTGTAAATCACGAAATGTGAACGCAATGACTGTACAACGCGCCGTTTTTGACGCACTACTTTACTTATATAAGTGATAACGCTAAATCACTGTCTAACATAATTTCTTTTAAGTAATTGATGTGGTAATTTTACAAGTATTACTTTTAATAAAACAACATATTTCTGGGAAATTCATGTTTAAAATAGACAACACGTAAAATCATTTCTATATTTCTTACTTTATTGTGTAAGAAACAATACGAATCTTAAAAATGTTGTCAATTTTCTAAATTTAAACCAATTATTCTATGAATTTTATGAAGCTTAGTGTATAGATGTAGTTGAGAATGTTTGGATAGGAATTCATAACTTTTTAATCAAAAGCAGAAAATGCTAATTTGACGTTATAAATATCTACTTACAACAATAAATAGTTAAGTGCCTGGCCTTTGCAATTACATATTGCTCAAGGAGATAATATAGTACATTTTGTACTCTGTATATTATTTTACTATAGAAAAGTACAGCATTATCTTACATGTCATTTGATAAAAAAACCTTGTTTGCTGACAAGGCCAAAGCAAAACTAAACGTAAATAAACAATTGAACATTTCGTGCAAACAACGTCGGTAGTTTCCATTGACCACACCGAGGTACGGCGTGAACGACTTTAGAAGGGTACAATGTGCTTTTTAACAAATTCCGATAGCGTAAACTTTAAAATGAAAATTAATGTTACAAAAATGTGATTTAGATTTTGAGCATGTGTGTAGATATATTCACGACTGATACGTGTTAGACACATTAGAATATAGTAACGTTAATTACGTTGTGTCAATAGCAAAAGATTCCCTTTTTAGGAATGATTCTGAACATAAGAAATTTAAGCTTTAGAACACGCTTTAATATTAAGCCGAATAAAAAAATAGAAAAAATAATTTGGTTCATCGGTCTTTGATGGATAATTGGAGTCTTGAATTCTTGATATCATTTAAGTAACATATTCAAGGGTATTTTCGTGTAACTGTCATTACCCTATCCTTTTTGTCTTAATTGTTATTTTGTATGTGACGTTTAATTAACGAAACATTTCGTCCATTCGTTCGTATCATCAAGGGGAGAGGCGCTCATTATGATTAGATTAGAAACAATCACCGAGGGTAAGCAACGACGGCGCGGTCAGTACCATGATGAATGACCAGTAGTGGCACGATACCATGAGCATCTCCGTGATTCGGAGGTGACGTTAAGCAGTCGGTCCAGATTGTTAACATAGGATAACCGTCGTGAAGTTTAGTTGGATACCTTTAGGCGGCTTAAAAACATCCAACGGCAAGATTACGCACCCACAACGTTGTCTTGCCAGTCCCCAACCCGCACTCGGCCAGCGTGGGGACGTATGGCCTTAACCCTCTCCTGAGAGGAGACCCTAGCCCAGCAGTGGGACATTATGGGTTGTTGATGATGAAGGGGATTGTGCAACAGTCCACCGTGTTGGTCTCTATGGGATTGTGTCGTTACAACTCTATAATAAAATTACTCATCAATCAAACAGTTTATCCCAGCTCAACATTCATGCACTAAGATATGGTTAGGATAGTAAGTATAGTAACCGAAAGTTATCCGAGAGGGCGTCTTGAGACGGCGACCCATGTCGTGCGGCGTTCCGCAGGGGTCTGTCCTTGGACCACTCCTGTGGAACGTGGGGTACGACTGGGTCCTGCGAGGTCGTCTCCCCCCCGGGCTGGGCGTAATTTGTTACGCCGATGACACGTTGGTCACAGCCCGGGGGGCGAACTTCCAAGAGGCGGCGTGCCTGGCCACCAGGGGAGTTTCTCTAGTGGTCGGGCGCATCGAGGCGCTGGGCTTACGGGTGGCCCTGGACAAGACGGAGGCCCTATTGTTCCATGGGCCCCGTCGTGGTCCACCCGCCGGCGCCTCCATAGAGGTCAACTCGGTCCTCGTACCGGTTCGGGCCCAGATGAGGTATCTGGGCCTGATACTCGACGGTAGGTGGCTCTTCGACGAGCACTTCCGACAGCTTGGTCCGAAGCTGGTCGGCGCTGCCTCCGCCCTTGGGCGACTTTTGCCCAACTTGGGTGGAGCCAGCGTCGCAACGCGACTCCTGTACACGGGGGTTGTCCGGTCGATGGCGCTGTATGGTGCACCGGTGTGGGTGGCGGCTCTGACTGCCCTTAATAAGGCCCGCCTCTGGCAGCCTCAGAGGGTATTGGCAGTCAGAGCCATACGCGGATACCGCACGGTGTCGACCGAGGCGGCATGCGCCCTGGCCGGAACACCCCCGTGGGATTTGGAGGCGGAAGTGCTCGCCGAAGTTTATCGACGGGTGGCTGAATATCGGGCGGAGTATGGCTACCGCCCTCCGCCCGAAGAGGTACGCGAGTGGCGTGAAGCCGCCCGTCGAGCCACTATGGCTAGATGGTCGCTCCGGCTGGAGACTCCACGCGCTGGCTTTGCCGCCGTGGAGGCCCTCCAGCCGGTCATCCTCGAGTGGGCAGGGCGGCAGCACGGGACCCTTTCCTTCCGACTGACGCAGGTCCTTTCCGGGCACGGTTGCTGCGGGAAGTACCTGCACTCGGTCGCTAGGAGGGAATTGAGTCGCGCCTGCCACCACTGCGACTGCAGTGAGGACTCGGCCCAGCATACGATGGCGATCTGCCCTGCATGGGCGTCGCAGCGTCGGGCCCTCACTGCAGTCATCGGAGGAGATCTCTCGCTACCAGCCGTCATACGCTCCATGGCCGGTAGCGATAGCAGTTTTATCGCGGTCGCAACCTTCTGCGAAGAAGTCATCTCGCAGAAGGAGGTGGCGGAGAAGGCCCGGGAGGATGATATCCACTCGGACCCAATCCGCCGCCGGCGAACCGGGCGGCGGAGGCGCGCCTATCAGCGCCTCATGCCGCCCTGAGTGTGGCCGCGGATGGTCGGGACGGGTTTTCCCCTCCATCCGCTCTAGTGGCCACCCGCGAGGGGGTGACGTACGCGTGTGCCGTGCGTCGCCTAATTTGAGAGGTATACCAGCAGACGGTGCCCGCTTCAGTGCGGGCAAGCGCCGGGAGGGGTCCGGATGTGTTAATATTTGCAGTTCCCGGATCCCTCCCTTTACAGGCGCAGAGTGGCACACCGTGTGGTTTTAGTCGGTTCGAGTCCGACACACCACCCCGCCGCAAACCCCGGTGGGGTGACGGTCCGAAGGGATTTCCACACGTTAAAAAAAAAAAAAAAAAAAAAGTAACCGAAAGTTATACGAAACCACTGTCTTCAAATTTCTTAGTTGTAGGTCTTCTTCTTAGCGTTTCGATGGCAAACGTTTCGTGTCAGTGTATTCGTAGTTAGATCTTAGCAGACCAGAACGCGGCCACTCTGACTGCATTGTCGGTGGCAGCCATCATGTCCTCCAGGGGTGCATGAATAGAGCCTCCCCGTTGCGACATGTGAGCCCCGTACGTCTGGCGCACCCCGGAAACAATCGGCGAATTCCTTGCTGATGGCGAGTCCTTTCACCACGATGGCAAACACCAACAGTCCAGTTGTAGGTAACGTAAGAGTATTTGGTTACTATACAATATACACGCACTGGTTACTTCAAATACTATTTCTACTTTTCTTCTCTTTTAAGTGGCGTATGTTGTATCATCTACTAAAAAACTGAAGATAGTAAGAAGCGAAACGACGGTGAAACGCTGGATGGATACAAGATAACTTTCACACTGTCACTAATGTAATGCCGGCTTAAAGCTAAAAAACCACTCGTGATACAGATACATTGATATGCCGAAAATTCAGCGAGACCTCAGAAATTCGGCCTCTAGGAAAGTATAGCGAAAATAATTAGCCTTATGACCGGATGGATCCAGGAAGGGACAAATTGTCATTCGATCAAGGTGTTTGCTGTTCAAGAGGGGAAAAGGTTTGAATGGGTGATGTTGTTTGGTTAATTCACGTTTAGACGTTGCGTTAATATATTATGGGTCAGTATATCCTGGTGCAACTAGTAGTCGTATCGCCTTGTCTAGTATATGCAAATTAAATCGACGATGTGTGTTTAGCCGGTTCGACAGTGAAACATAACTTCGTAGTGCAAAAGAAAATATTAAAAAAATGATTTTGATAAAACTCACAGTTTATATTAATACGTCATGTGCTAGCAATTCGAAACAGCATCGAAAAAAATTATTTTGTGCGTGTTAAGCTCCTATGAGCACGTTATATCCAGCAGAGACGTTAATCGTTAATCAGATATTTTGATTTATAGTTTGTGAGAAGCCGTAACCGAATCTAATGCATGTAAGATTCGAATTATTTCGGTTAGCGGTATTCATAATAAAATTAACAAATCTATATTATATCTTCTAGGTCCCATCTTAAGTTTGAATATTTGACTATATTGCCTACAAGTTGTCAGTTATTACGATTATGCATTTTTAAGTACCCCTAAAAAGGGTATATAAGTGGCACAATAATAATAATTTTTATTAGTAACTACTTATACGGCTAGTTCTTTTTATAGCGTATTTCTGTATTTATCCGTTAATATAATATAACTAATAAATCTAAACGTAGTTAAATCTATTTCAAAACATTGACTTTTCCGAAATAATTTAATTGCCGTAACCAACCTATTTACTTATTACATTTTAATTGTTTACAAAATTTGCTAAAATTCTTATTCGTATTATTGTTGTATGTCTGGGCTTGTTGTTAAAAAGTTTGTGGGAAGATAGGTCAGACGATTACCGGATAATGCCCAACTTCTTATGTAATTACGAGCGCAGTTCTGCGTAAACTGTAAATTGATTAAGAGTTCCTATGTGTCATTAACAGCTTCAAGAGAAGCACTTACGAGAGTTTAGATACGCTTAAGTACATAATATTATATTTGAATTATTTAGGATTATATTACCATTATATATCATGGTTTCCCCATTTCTTGATACGATTTTTGTCGCTTTACGTGAATAAATTTATTACTTTTAATAACTCAGGGTATTAAATAAAGTTCTAAAATTATATACAATAGAATAACTCAAATCACTAACATAATGGTATTGGTGTACTTTAAAACAAAATTGAATAAGATTTTAAGTCATAAGTGAGACAGAGATAGTACTTATGTGAAATTTCGATATTAAAGTTATGAACTAAAATATAAAATTAATAATATTACGTACCTGTATAAAACTTTCAAAAAGGTGCCAAATCCTCGACAAGTTGCTACTTCACCGGTATATGTTACGGTCATTTTACTTAGATTAACTTATGTAATACGAAAAATATCACAGAAACTAGATTATTTAACGCACCAATTTTCATCAAACAAAAAATGTTCAGCTGTGTATTGGGGAATTATGTGATAAAATCTATAACTTAACACTGTACAACAATAAACTTATGATTAACACATAATATTACTTATCACCTGTCCTATTTCTTAATTATCAAATACAACATCTTTTCATAAAAAAAATATTATTCTTGGAATAACACGTAGTGTATTTATTTTTACATGATTTATATACGATTTTTTATTCCTGATTCAGCAAAACACTCTCCACAACAAAGTAAAGTAAATGAATGAATTGAAGTGAACTGAACTGAACTCTGACGTCTCTGACTGAACACCTCTGAACACAGATGCAGATGACAGACAAGATTGACTATAAAATGAATAACTTCAATAATGAACTGTTCAAAGTGAACAGTTCATTCAATCCTACAATTTATGGTACACACGCACACACAAACTCGCGAACATTATGATATTCTACATTTTCGATACTTTAATAATGTAATTTTAAGACAACAGTTGGAAAAAAATCGAAATGTCTTCTTACTTGTGGAAGCTTATTAACTCCGTTTCATTTTCCTTGCGTGACGAATGCGATCTGCATTCCCACACTACACACGCCATATTTTAAGATGTCGGAAATATCATTTAGATACCGTTAAGCCTTGAAATTTGCTGTTCAATGTAAGAAAACACACTACGAACTCGAGACTACCACTTGGCTACTTCAAGACAATACACTCGACTAATGAAAAAACAACGTTCGTTCTATACTATAGATTACTTTCTTGAACGCATTTTAATTTGGTTGGGTAAAGATGACCAAAGGTGACCAAGTGACAGCGGTAATGTGTACAGCAGCTCTTGGTACGAAAACGAAACTATTTTCTTTCCTATTCTAACTTATTGAATATTCGTATCTCGTTTACGGAGACAAATATAGGTTTATTATTATCGTTTTTTAGGCTACTTCCATGCTTTAGTTCAACTTCCTTGTGATAAACAGATATAGGCCCTCTACAATAGTCGTGAAGTTCACAGAACACATATACTCAAAGAGGTGAAGTTACTCGACGAAGAAGTACTCCGGAAAGTTGGACCGAAGTCGGAGTACGAAACATCCACACTGCGCGTGAAGTTGCACTAGGTTAGGCGAATATGATAGTGTGGAGAGGCACCGGGCATTTTCGAGAAAAGTTGCAAGTGGGCATAAATGAGTGTCCACCACCTTTTGGTGGCCTCGTCTTAGTTCGTGCAGCCTCGGCTCGCCTCAGGGAACTTCCATTAGTTGTCGGTTAGCGAAGTTGAACGAGGTTAGGCGAATGAGGAAAGGTAGTAATAGAACGAGCGGAAAGCGTGATCGAAGTATAGAGAGAGAGACTGAGTTTAGGTAGAGTCTATCTCACTCACACAGTCTCCGTGATTGATTGGTGTGATTTGGTGGGAAATACACTAACCAATCAGAAGCTTGCGTGAGAAAGACACACTCTACCTAAACACTGTCTCTCTCTCTCTACTCCGATTACGCTTTCCGCTCGTTCAGCGCTCCATATATTGTCTGCTCTAAAGTTCAACCATAGTATTGTTGGCAGCACTAGCAGGCTGCTAAACGGCAGATAGATATTGTGAAAAATAGAAATGTTACTAAAGTCGGACTCAGTCAAATAATTAAATAACACACGCAAGTGATTTTGTGAAAACTAATTTAAGCTGATTATGATAGTGATTTAAGGCCCATTATTTCTACAAAATAATTTCGGTTTTACATATCCGATACACGTCTCCATGAGACGACTCAGTGTATTTTTTCTATATCATCTACATGGAGCACCAGATTAAATAAATACTACATAAATATTTTTGGGGCATATTCGTTAAATTAAAGATATCCGTAAAGATAATGTTAACTAAAACAACTAGATTTTCTATGTCTCAAATTTTGCAATAATACCTTTCCATGTGATGTACTTAGGCCGAGGCCGCACTACGGCTAAACCGCCGCGGTTTTTAACAGCCTAATTTTGTGACAAAAGGAAATGTATGGAAGCGGCCACACTGGCGGTTTTTTACCGCGACTGATTTTAAAACCGCGACAACCGCGGGAGGTTCTGTACAGTGTTGCCAGAAGGTTACTTTTGTAACGTTTCAGGTGATTTTTCATCCCTTGGTTACTTTTAACGTTACACAAATAAGTTTTTTTTTAATACACTCCCCTATCTGCCTCTGCCAAAATTGGAATACTTGGTGTCGACATATCGAGCGAGGTCCAGTTCAGATAATTGCATTCTTGCAGATTCCTCCGTAGAGACGTTACTGAACTGAGGGCCCTATTCTCGTATTATGCCGCCATAAATCTGTAATGTCGTATTCCAGTTTTAGGATTTTCATAAAACTTTTAAGAAATTCTTAAATAAATTCTTAAATAATAAGGATTGACCTAGAGATAGGGCTGCCATCTCAAAAATTTAGAAACCAGGACAACAAGCATACAATCCCCGGATATTTGCGGTCATAATCCGAACACTTAATTTATTTTATTTTATTTAGTCGAACAAAAAATAATACATAGTTTAATTAGTCGAAATAGTTCTTTATTTTATTTTCATAGGTATTCAGTTTAATTAAATTTAGTTATTTTTCATCGAAATCAGTGATAGAAAAGTAAAATCTCACAGTTGTGAAAATGCTTTTCAAACATTAGTATACTTTTCACAACCTTATTTTTTAAACCAGACTAATTTGACAAAAATGTATTTAAGTTGAACTCATAAGATATCATTCCAGTATTCAAGCTCTAAGTTTTTAAGTCTTATCTTCTTATTATATAAAAATCAATTGCTGTTCGTTTGTCTCGCTAAAACTCGAGTACGGCTGGGCTGATTTAGCTGATTTTGGTTTTGAAATGTTTGTCGTAGTCCAGGGAAGGTTTAAGCTGTAAAAAATTTAAAATAACTTGAAAATCCAAATCTCACGTGTACGAATTAGCGGGCACAGCTAGTAACAAATAAAAAAATAAAGTTGAACATTCAATGGCAAGAAACTTTCTCTATTTCGATCATCCAAGCTTTTTGAAATGGTTGCAAGTAGGTATCCTTCTGGTTTTAAAGATTGAATTATATTTTTTTTCTAATGCTTTTATTTTTGAGTAAATGATGTGCATAATTGAATGCATGAAAAACAGGTATGCCTCCGATTTAAAAAAAAAACAGATCAGGGGGCTTTTTTAAGCTTTTGAAATAATCCACATTCAGGACTCACTCGATAGCTGGAAACAGATTTCGCGTCTTTGAATGATAGAGAAGCTGTTTATACTCAACCTCGGCTGTGTCAGAGAGTTCTTTAAGAACTTTTTAGACTGTAGCCTTTATTATTCCCAATTTTATTTGGGGTCGGCTTATTTAAGTGGCAAAAACTTTTTTTTTTTGATGTTGTTGTGTTGTGTTGAACATCTACTGGCAGTCAATCACATGCGTGGTGCAGTGCGTTATTGATAATGTGCGCAGAGCATCCCACACCAACTATTTTCGAATTCAGATTTTGTTTTAACTTATGGAATTATAAAACATTGTTGGTTCCATGGCGCTCTATTCCTCCAAAGTTCGTATTACAATTATCTCCTGAAAATGCAACACACTTAGTTAAAAGATCATGCTGTTGAAGTTGCTTTATTATAAGCTCAGTAATTATCTCAGATCTGCCATTTCATTTCGATTTGGTTTTCTGGTGGTTTTAAAAGTTCAATCTAAAGGAGAGCTAGTTTATCTGTTGGCAACACTGTTCGCGGTTTTATCGTAGTGTGTGCGCTTCGGGTGGTGTTGCGGTTTGGCGGTTTAACCGCTGGCTGGAAAAAACCGTAGTGCGGCCTCAGCCTTATTCTTATATTCTCTTTAAATACTCCTATATACTAGTAATTGTCCATTGGAACAAACGTGGGAATATGTATGTACTTTTTAAGAGCTCTAAACCGTAAGACCGGAAAGATTGAAATAAAGTTCAAATTTTAAGAAGAACCGTAAGACCGTAAATTAAATGTTACATCACTATATACAACACAACAAAAAAAAAAAAAAAACCAAGCAAAGAAGCAAAGCAAGATGGCTGATCTTGATCTCGGTTTACACTAAAATTTAGTTTTCATGCAAGTTAAATGTCTTTTCCCGACGACTTTAGAATAGTTACATCTTAGAAATAGAAGAATTTTATTTGTTTCACTGAACAAACGGATAAGTGCGTTATATGTGCTAATACTAAACAACTTTCATAATGAGCGAGATTGCCAACAATGATGGAGTATCTGAAACTGAAAAGCCGGCTCAAAATGATGTAAAGTTCCCGCCTTTCCCTGGTATGATTAATTACACTTAAGCCTGATATAGTATACTTTGGATAAATAATTGTGACTACTTATATGTTGTGTTTCCATTATAGATCCTACAGAAAATGATTTTGATGAAGAAATATCTGAAGAGGAACGGACCTATTATAAAAATAAATTTAAAGGTAAAGATTGTAAATGTAAGATTTGAGTGAACTCGAATGTGTTGGTACTGGTTATTGTGAGTCTCATATGAATTTCAGATTTGAACGATGTCAAAAATTGTCGGTTACATTGCTCTTCTTGTGACCGTCATATGGGATGTTCACCTCGCAATGAACGTATACGGTCTCATCCTATGCTGCGTACCTTAGTGTGCAATAGTTGTCATACTTTCTACAATAGTGGAGAATTTGAAAAAGGGGATGATGGATCGGAATTATACTGTCGCTGGTGCGGCCAAGGAGGTCAAGTGTATTGCTGCTCTGACTGCCCTCATGTGTTTTGTGCGGTAAGGTTTCACTATAATCTCTTTCTTAATTACATGACACTAAAAATACCACTTTTAGTTTCATCAATATTTCAATATAAAACTTATCTATTAACAACATTCTGGAAACGCAAGCAGCTAAAACTCAAAAGTTTAACAATATAGAAAAGTTATTTATTTTAGAATCATTGGAAAAAGTACAGCTAAATTAATGTAATAATATAATAATAATAAAAATGTTGATTAGGAACGTAAAAGTTTGTGAGTATAGAGATACAGATTTTGATAAAGTTAGTCAAAGATGTAAAGCACACATTAGAGCCCCCCTAGACTACAAAACTTTTAATCTGCAGATAGTTTAGTTTGAAGACAGTTGTCGGCTTATACCTAATCATTATAATGTGCGCACACCCATACATCTTCATACTGATTAAGAAACCAACCAATCGGCCCATTGAAAGTCTGCAGTTTGCAGGGGCTCTAACACAGTAAAAGAACTATTGAGTGGTGAAGAAATTGGCATAGAAGTATTATAATATATATATAATATAAGTAACAAATATAAGATTAAGATTATCTGTATCCCAAATATAAAGCTTCGGCGAGTAAATGTAGAAGGCGTTAGCAAGTAAATATCTTGGCCGCTACTTTACGAATGTCTTAGACCATTTGGAAGAGGTGAAATGTCGAATAGGACAAGCTAAGACCGCTTTCTTCAAAATGTCCAAGATTTTATCCGACCCAAAAATCCCATTTCCTTTGAGACACCGCGTCATGAAATGCTACGTTTGGTCCACACTGTTGTATGGGTGTGAGACGTGGGTCTTAAAGAAAGACATCTGTAACCGACTGCAAGCCTTCGAGATGTGGTTACTGCGGAAGATGTTTAAAATACCATGGACTAGTTTTACATCCAACGTAACATGCTGGAGCGAGCCAAGTGCAAGAGAGAACTGATGGCTGTTATAGCGAAAAGGAAGGTGGCCTTCTTTGGACACATACAAAGGGGCCCACAACATGAATTCCTGAGGCTTCTGTTAGAAGGAAAAATACCTGGCAGGAGGTCACCAGGTCGACCACGATGGAAGTGGATAGATGACATCGTGGTCTGGACCGGACTGCGGTATCGCCAACTAAAGGAGGCCACTCATGATCGCGAGGTGTACCATCTGCTGACCTCCAAACTTCATTTTGAGGATGGCACCCCATGATGATAATGAACAAATATAAAAAACCTCACTTAATCTATCGGCTGATTTAGATCTGTTGTCTTTGTGGAAATATTGTCACCCAATGCGTCAATGACAGCTCGCTGTTTGCACCCAGTAGATTTCAAACAAAAATATACATTTAAAGATACTTTGTTTATTTTCTTATCTATGTATAGTGTGTCCTATTTAATAACTTTTAATACATGTTTTGGATAAAATATTGCATGGTATAAATTGAAAACTATTGTCATCTAATGAAATCTAAAATCATTGCATGTTGTGTTAATACAAAATAATGTTGATATATTATACTTATATTATTTGAGGTGAGAAAATATTTAAAGCACTTGATTCCAAATTCCCTTTCATAAATACTTTTAATGAGATCATAATGATTAGTTTAATTTGACTTAATCATCACATCACACTAATATATAAAGGCGAAAGTTACTGTAAATGAGAGAGAGAAAATGAAACTTAACAATAATATAGCTTATACATCAGATTAAAACATAGGCTACTATTCGCCGTGATAACCGACATATTTGCGGGCGGAGCTGCTGGCAACAGCTAGTATTAATATATACTTAAAAGATAAACTGGTTTCAAATTTCAATTAAAATTAATTTAACTTTTAAAACCCTAAATCACATACAAATTGTGACATTTGGTATTCCAAATGACAAATAGACAACTATAATATGGTCATTCAAATAAAACTATATGTATTGTTTTCAGAAATGCATCAAACGTAACTTGGGTGTCCCCAAAATTAAGGAAATTGAGAATGCAGATGACTGGAAATGTTTCAAATGTAGTCCTGAATGTTTAAAGGATTTGCGTGCTGTGTGTTGGGCTGTCTTGCGATACTGTGATCTCAAGAACAAGTAATTTTTTTTCTATTAGCGTTTATTTCCTTCTTCCTTTCTCCTTCTAAAAAATCAAACATTATTGCAAATAGCATTCATTAGTGAGATTGTAAGATACTTTATCTTACAATGTCACTAATGAATGCTATTTGCAATAATGTTTGATTTTTTCATGAATGAGATTACAAATATAATGCCATGGCCACTACTGCTGCTTTATTTTAATTAATAAATATAACATTATAATCTTTATTTTTGTCACACAGATTTACACACCAAACTGAAGATCCAGAATTGAAAGCAGCATATGAGAAGGACTGTGCATTAGACCCATCAGAATGTTGTAAACATAAGACAAACAAGAGAAATCAAAAAGTTAATGAATCTTTAAATAAGAAGAAGGAAGTCAAAAAGGAACCAAATACTAAATTGACTGCCAATATTATTTCTAAGATGCCACCGACTATTCAGGTACTACACTTACTTTATAGATATTGTGTTGACTACCTAGTTCAATATCTATACAAATAAATAAAATTGGAGTGTCTGTTTGTAATATTATATTAACCACATTTTACTAAATGCATAATGTATGTATAATATACATATACCAAATTTTTTTTTTACAATTTTGTCTGTCTGACCGATTTTGACGGGACTGTCACTGGTAGATAGCTGATGTAATAAGAAATAACTTAGGCTTTTTTTTTGAACAAGGTTTGGCCCGCGGTGTTACCCATGGTTGTAAAGGTACAACGATAACTGTGGGTAGCACTGCGGGACCCAGCTAGTAACTAATAAAGCTTGAGTTATTTGGTTGAACACTTTAATATCAGGAACTAAAAATTCGATTTAAAAAAAGATGTTTTAGTGTTGGATAAGCCATTTATCGAAGAAGGCTATAAGATAAGTAATCACACCTCAAATAACATTTTTTTTTAGTTCTACAATAAATTGTAGTCTATTTATTTTTATTACTATTTAGTTATTGTTTAAGTTTTTTAAAAGTTTAATGTTGTAAAACAATTTGATAAACCATAAAAATGTTCGGCAGATGCATAATTATGATAAAATACTAACACAAAAATTATTCAGCATAAACTTTTTATTTCAGGTTAAAAAATTTGCATCAATTAATCCCGATGAATCAATCAATCTAGAAAAAAAAGCCCAAAAACGACCTGCAAGTCCAAAACTGAAGACCCTTTTAGTCAAGAACCCTATATCGATAGCACCAAAAGTGACTCCAAAGGTTTTAACTCCAATTGCTGGTGTGCCGCCGCTGGCAAAAAAAATACGGGTATTGATTTTATAACAAACTAGATTTATATGAAAGTTTTTTTGTACCCTACAAAGATTTGTGAGTTTACACGTGTTTAAAATAATACCATTAATTCAAATGAATGAAAATTTTAATCTTAATGAAAAATAAGTCACAACAGTAATCTAACTATGTCTGATGTCATTGTTTCTTTTTCTAGTCAATTGTCTAAGTTTAATTGCAGTTTAAGTATTTTAGCATGAACTTAATATGGCAAAACAGTATTTGTCAGTCTATTATCTCCTTTTAAACTATTGTAGGCTTTCTTTTAATAGATCTACTGAATAAAATAGTTATCATCAATTTTCAAACATATTGTCAACTCACAGATGCCTCATAAGTAAACAATTCTCAATTACTTAGTAATTACAATGTAGTACACAGATATAGATTATTGTTATACCAAATAATCTAAAGTGTAAGCAACTTCCATGTATATAAATCAGGGTTCGTTTTAATAATAATTTGATTGATCTTTTTATAAACTTACTTATTTGTGTTTCAGCTGCCAACTACAATAAATTCTCCAATTAAATTTCAAAATATACGAGAAAGCAAAGCTATGGCTACTTACACTCGTATAAAACCCAAAGTAACACAACATTTACGTATGCCAATGATTGGAAACAACTTCTTCAATGGATATAATCCAAATATGTTTCAGTGCAATAATCCAGTAAATGACACCATAAATTTGTCATTGGACAGTTTAACACAGGTAATTTTAGTATTTTCAGTCATTTATATTTGTATTCATAGAACAAAATTATATATCTCTTAGCATTCTTTTATTGAATTTTATTTTGGAAAATAATAATTTTGAGTGAAATTTATATTAAACAAGTAATAAATAAATGCATAAAACAGTTTCTGCATACAAAATAAGATGGATTGTAATTTGTAAAGCAGCCCACCCTCCATTATTATTTCAAACAGAAAGTTTCTCCTTTTCTTTGACGATGATTCTGCTTTCGGTAAATAAGTATGTTGATGAAAAATAATTATTATCTTTTTCTCCTATATTAAGTATACAGAAAAATAATACTATACAAAGTATCTGCAAGTAGTAAATAAATGAATGCCTTATTTCTTATTACTTATAGGGATTAGACATGGCAGCAGTAGCTGCTATGTCCAACAATAATGCACAGGATGATGATGTCGTCTGCACACCTGATTTTCCCTTGGAGCCATATTGTGAGGTGTGTATGATTTCTTGAGCATATCATTTGCATTAGTAATAAATAAGTCATTGAATTGCAATTTAATCTATCTGTGACATCTTTAGTTAAATAACTTTTAGTAATTAATATTCAACAAAACGTCATGCTATAAAAAGATGAACAATCATTCTTTTTTTAACGGGTCTAAGTGGGAATCTGTCGGCGAGGAAAAAATATATCAGAAAAAAAGAAAAGATAAATAACACAACATAAAACATTGAGATACGTCCTTTGTTTCGTTTTTAAGTATATTAAGTTTGTGTCTTCGTTACATAGTTATTAAAAAAAGGATATTTAAACATGTAGCGTAATTTGACTAATTTGTCATATATACGTGATGTGGCAAAGTTTTTAGATTGTTATTTAGTTAAAGTTTTAAAAAACTCTACAATTATTGTATAGTTTTTTCGCCAACTTAACGCACTAGCAAAAAAATGCATTGCTAAACTAGTGAAGATCACACAATAAGAGAAACACATGATGTTTACTTTAATGAAGTTTACTTGTATTTCTGTTTCTCTTATCCTGTACCACTGACGAAATATATACTTAGACTTACACCGCATGAACTTAGAGTTGTACGCGGATATATAATAAGCCTAATGTTCACTAGATGTCACTAAGTGTATCAAATCGTAAATTTGAAAGATATTTTCTGAGCTTCTACTCCGATACGAATCCGAGAGTAAACTGTCAAGTTTATTTGTTTTTGTATTAGTGAAAATGTCCCACTAGATGTCGTTTTCCACATAATTACATTAGTAATTTATGTGATATTTGATTAAATCGTCCAAGAGCACACAAATAAATAAAATTGAAATGTCTGTTTATAATTTCAAATAAACAGCTTCTTCATAAATGCTTCTCAGTAAATACGGTACATGAATATATTTTTTTTTATTAATTTTTGTATGAAACTTTTTAAATTTTCACATAAAACTCTGTATGTAGGTCTAGCTACTTAATTGTGTTATAATAATCAAAATTTGTTGAAAAAATCCATATATTCTATATGTTATATTAGGTTATATTATTCAGTGATGAAAGCTCAGTAGGCTGAAGCCTAGGGCGGCTTCGTTTAGGGGGCGGCAAATTAAATGATTTAAAAAAACTACATTTCTGTAATAGAAATGGAGAAATTAAGTCTTGGCAGTTTAACAAGAAGAAATAATGTATTAATGTTTAAGAAAAATGTTGTTTGAGAAATTCTATATGCTTGTTAAAATACATCTTTGTAAATATCTGTTTATAAGACATCTCAATAGCAGTTAAATTTTACAATTTAAATTAGTAATTTTAACTAAACATTTTCTTAATTACCACTGAAGGTGGCATGAGTTGCTAGAATGCACTGCTGCGTCCGTTTCAGCGGCTGGCGGCAAATTAGGTCCAAGTAGAAATTTTCATCCTTGGTCCTTTCCGCCACCTCTTTCTGTGCAATGTCATCTTCGCAGAAGATAAAACTCTGTTGCTATCCACTATGGAGCATAACATGGTTGGCAGCGAGAGATATTCTCCCATAACTGCATTCTATATCCAACGCTGCGATGCTCAAGTAATGGCACAGTGAATCGGCACAATACACTGGACAGGCAGGATTCAACTCACTTCTAGTAACTGCGTGCAGGTATTTCCGAAGCAACTGTGACCGGAAAGAACCTGCGTTACGCGGAACAAATCTCACATGGATATTCCTGACAACGCGCATTCTGCCTCCGTAGACATTATGTAATAAACGCGTGTGGCTCAAACCAACAACACTCTCTACTGTCTACTCTCTACTCTCCTGTGGCGCACCCTACTCTAGGCGGTCAGTGCTACCGTCTACACCGGGTACCGTAAAGTGTTATTAACCGGAGAATTCTGCGGTACATCTTGTCGCAACACTCAGTTTACCTAAATTCGGCAAAAGCTTTCGAGCAAACTATTGAAAGTGTGTGTGTGAAATTGTCGTCAACCTACTATTAAGGAACAGGCCTAGATACATTATTTGGGATTAATACAGTACGAGAACTGAATTGAACACGATTGAGGCGTCTTAAAGTGGCCTCAGATATTCATCTTGGAACGACACGTATATTTTATTATGTCAAAATAATGATATCTATGTCGATTACTGAAAGAAAAATAATGTAACAGCTCATAATCTTCACTTTTTAAATATTTAAGTAAAACTTAATCTTTATTAAGTTAATATATATTTTTTTCGTGGGTAGGTGTTGAAAAGTTCACACGCATTTGTAAAAGCTCCTTGAATATTTTAATAATTTACTTAGTATTTGCAAGGCCTTCATTGTTTACATGTGTTCACTGAAGTTTCTAAGCCACCTGCCAGCTTTTTTTTGCACAAATATAAACATCTGCAAACCAACTCTTACAAGTTCATCAAGTTCCTCAAGTAATTTTATTGTTCTGAGTATACAAAATGTACCTATTTCTTATTTCACGCAAAATTCAATTCACTATGATTGAAATACTAATATACAATCGAATCGAATCGTCAATTGTCAAGAAGTTTCAATTCGGCTGGAATCTCTGGCGCTGCACGCGCTGTGTGGAGACGTGGCTCCGTTACGCATCTGCTATCGTATTTACAATGGGGAGTACTCCGAGCAATTGATTGAATTGATCCCTGCCTCCTTTTTTTGCCATCATCCTACGCTTTCATCATCATCATCAATTATGTGTCAACTGTGCGCTTTTCGAGAAAATTTCTGCCCTACACAACAAAACTGTGGAATGAACTGTCGACTGCGGTATTCCGGGACCAATACGACCTTCAATCAATCTTCAAGAAAAGAGCATACTTCTCCTTAAAAGCCTTGTGACACCTCTGGTGTTGCGGGTATTCATGGGCAGCGGTAAATAATAAATAAATAAGTTGCCGTTCATGAGTGCATTGTTTCTCGTTTTTTACTGCGTGTTTTGGTGATAATGATGGTTTTGGAGAAAATTATTTGCTTTCTCCAACAGCTAACTGGATAAAATCACCATCTTCATCCTCACAGTTTTTTGTTATGGGGACTCTTTAAGAAATTAACTAAATTACTCCTAAATATGGTCCTTAGCAACTTTGCTGTTGGATTTTTGTTGCTTTTGCCGAAATTGCGCAAACAAATTTTCTATTACATCCTGATTCAATTTTTAACCACCTTCAAAAAAAGGAGGAGGTTTCTCAATTCGACAGTATATATGTTTTTTTTATGTGTGTTCGCGGATAACTTCGTCGTTTATGAACCGATTTTGATGATTCTTTTTTTAATGGAAAGGATATGTCCCAACGGTGATACCATGATAAGGACA
The DNA here is from genome assembly GCA_949125395.1 of Diaphora mendica. Lineage (NCBI taxonomy): Eukaryota > Metazoa > Arthropoda > Insecta > Lepidoptera > Erebidae > Diaphora > Diaphora mendica. The sequence continues at coordinate 31,192,926 of OX421310.1, read as the reverse complement.
TTACGATCTGATAATGGCATCCAAGAGAAATCAAGTCGAACATTGAAGTTGGTTTTTGTTTTAGTTAATTGTGTAATTTTTCAAATAATTTTTGCCCGTCTTTAACGCATTTAATGCATGTGTTACTTTTTTTAAACAATGCGTGTTTCTATGGCATCTCATATTTTTTTATTACTGTTCAATGGGCCTATCTGTCAATTTTGTAAGTGATCGATTCAAGTTTTAAGTTTTGTCTATTTCGTATGGTTTGGTAACATCTTGAAACGAAATTTGCTCATTGCCGTTAACATAGTTATTGTTTAAAAAATGATTTTGAATACTTTTAATTAAATGTGGTACATCAAAAAACGCAAATAATTTTACAAAACGTTGCAAAAGAAAAGGGAAAGTTACTAGATATCCCTGATTTCTTGCATGTATTTTGGTTTTTCGTAGCCCGACCGCAAAAAACAGCTTTTAGCAGAAGCCCACTTATTATCAAATAGTTTATTTATAGTAGCTTTTAAAAGAGTTGTAACAATTCTGCTTTTACTGCTGATGGAATATTATAAGTTACACATTATTGCGATTTCATCGAAAGTGATCACACAAGCTTTATCTTTAATTAATGCATTTCGAATTTCTGTTATTCTTTTTTTAAATAGATCAGGGCAAAACAATCGGATTTTGCTAGCCACTTTCGGAGTTTCGGATTGTGGTTGGAGCGGCAAGTACTACACCTTGCCGCCTTAGAAAAAAATACACTTTAGATTTGTAAAATAATGACAAGCTGAATTTATTTTCGTCTTCTGTCCAATTCATATCCTTTATTTTCGTAGCTGCATCAATGTCAATTCTCTAGAAACCTCTTCTGAACTCTTTAGATTTTAAAATGCTGTCATCAGATTTTGGATTTTGCCGTAATTTAAATAATAGGATAAAAAAATTGTTAGAAAACTGTTTAAAGTGTATGTCTATGAAATAATATTTATTTGTTAATCTCCTGACTGATTTAATGTGATTTTAATATTACTTGTTGTACAAATTAAAATATGTATAATAAAAACTTGAGAGGTGTCAAAGAACATCCGGATGGAACGAAGTTTATATATATATTATATTTCATATGCTCCTACTAATAAAAATGCGCATAAAATACTCAAATTATTTTAGTAATAATCAAGCTTTACAAAATATACTATAAAACAATATATTTTATGTAAATAAATGCAAAAACCCAACATCACGTGGTGTTCCAAGGCGGTCACCTATCCAAGTACTAACCACGCCCGATGTTGCTTAACGTCGATGATCGGACGAGAACCGGTGTATTCAACATGGTATGGACGTTGGCAATCAGTTTGTTATATTTAACGGTGAGTATCCAGCACTATGACGTCAATTCAATGTTAAAAGTGTGGTTACAATTTTTGGCACGAAAAGTGTCGTTACATTTTTTTCCGTCTAGCCCCCTTTCGCAACGCGTGATAAGGAACTTCGTTCCAAAATAAAGATTATACTTTGCAGTTCGATCATTTATTTTATATTAAAATGACATATAATGCCCTAAAATTTATTGATTATGCCATATCAGACAGGAAATAAAATCGCTCAACATTATTATCTACACCATAGATTTACATGATTGAATAGAATATATTTAAATTAGGGGGCTTCCATTAATTACGTAAGGTGTTTTAGGGGGGAGGGGATTGAGCTAAATCTTTTCAAATCTCACTTAGGGGGGTCTTGGCAAATATCACGTAATTATTGTGTAAAATTGCGTGAAAAATTATTTCCGAATAAAATATGGCCAAATCTGACACAATAGTGTTTGTCGTATTCGTCCGAACTCCGCAGAGCAGCGAAGTAGCATTCGATTTTGCTTTGCTAGTCTTCAATCGAAGTAATAGAACCAGTTCAATAATCCAACACGTTTACAGCCAAAACATAAATTTGAAGAATCTCGCGTGAGATTTGGGGACGCGGGAGGTAGTTGATGAAAATCTTACGATATCTCACCAAGGCGGGAGGGGAGGTCGAAAAATTTTCAAAAATGCCTCACGTAATTAATGGACGCCCCTTTACGATATATCGTTGAAATAATTTGTTTGTTTACTTACTCTTCGTAAGACAACTAACCATTTGACAAATCAAAGTCCGACGTAATTGTAGCCACTTGGTGGCGCTATCATCGCGCATCCAGCATATAATATTCTATATGTCATATCAATAACTTATAAATGTGACATCTAGCGTAGTAAATAGGTCATTATATTCAAGTTTATTTAAATCGATTGCAACGACATCTCCTAAAAATAGGTAATAACTTATAGTTACGCAATTGAAAAATATTTTTTTTAAACAAGCATTAGAAAGTAAGATTTATATTCGAAAAATAATAAAATAATTACTATAATTGAAGCATATCAATAAAATGGTGATAGAGTTTGTTAAACTATTTCTAGTACCTTATTTTTGCGCGCCATCTAGATTTAAGTGAATTTTTCTAGCTTTTATCGGTGTACAGTTTGGGCCAGGGGAGGGTCGGTCTATTTAGTATATTGTGTCATTGTCCTGTACATACCTAAGAGTTCCTTATTGTAGGATGCAGGATTGATTTAGAAGAATATGATATGTTCAATTTTTCTTATTTTCAATTGTATGTGCTATTATCAACATTTTATCATTTCCTACTACATTCATTTAATCTTGTTACAGGTCACTGAAGATAATGATGATGATGTTGAATGCATTACACCAGGTCCAGTTGCCACTCCTAAAATTGTTAATCCACCTCCTTTGGTACCGCGTTCAACACCTAAAATATCGGAAATTACTTCCGACAATATCGTCCAAATGACTGAAAATGATGTCACTGTTAATGAATTAACTGGAGGGTTGAAATTTAGGGTTGATCCCCAAACTCTATCATCTAACAAAATGTATCGCTTACCCGATGGACGTATATTCGCTATTAATGCTAATCCTAATATGCCTGGAGGATATTCTGCTACTATTGTAGCCGTAACAGAATCGAATAAAACAGCGCCAAAAGGCGCAATCTTTGCAGCTAAACTTAGTGCCGTCTCTACTTCAACACCTGCTAAAAGTAACCAAGTTACGCGTTTTGTAAATGCAAAGCGTAACACTTCAAAGGTTACTAAATCAACAAAACCATCAGAAACCTCGACTAGAGAATGTGATTTAAATGTACCTGTTGAATGGTACAGATACAATTTGATTGACGCTGTTGACGCTTTGGAATATTCACTGTCTAGGCTGAAAAAATTAAAGACGGAAGCTACCTCTGTATATTTACGTACTAGATCTGTAAATGAAATGCGACACCTCCATAGAACCTTAGAGCGATTATTAAACACGTCTTCTACTAGATTCCTTGAAATTAGGGAAAATCTCAATAAGGGGCTGAAACAGTATGTACTAAAAAAATCAAGTGGTGGCGGTGGTACCAGTGAAGAAGATGATGATGTAGAAATATTACCAGACATAGATGATGGTCCAATATTTATTGACGAAAATTCAGTTGAGTCTAATATGAATGGAAGTGAAAACCAAGAAGTTGATTTGACTGGACCTGGAAGTAGTGAATATAATGACAGTGGGGAAAACAAAAATGATAATTTGTCTAAGGGGGATCCTCTTAATATATCGGGAGATAGTGATGGCAGTCTATTATTAACAATTCGACGTAGCACTGAAAACTTGGAAAATAGTAAAATAAAAGAAAGGAAAACTAGCAATTCACATGTAAATGTAATGAATGGGATTGAGAGTTCAGGAAAATACAGTGATGTGAAAAAGGATAAATCTCTTGATGTTATTAGGATAAGAGGAGAACATCAAAGCGAAGATGAAGCTAGTATTTCCCGAACGACGAATGATAAGGCTGATAATCAAATAATTAATGACAGTATGAACGAATCTGTAAGTAAAATACAAGGTCCTGTTGATGAAGTTGGTTCGGATGTTAAAATGGACGTTTTGGAGGATAAATTACAGAAGTCTGATAAAATAGACCAGGATTCTGATGATAGAGTGCAAGATATTAATGATACAGTCCAAGATATTGATGATACAGTCCAAGATATTGATGACACAGTCCGAGATATTGATGATACAGTCCAAGATATTGATGATAAAGTCCAAGATATTGATCATAAAGTGCCAGATCCTGACCATAAACAGCAAAGTGCCGATAAAGCTTCGGATGTCGATGTTAATGAGGAAAACAGTAATGGCAAAACTAAAAGTCCTCAGCGCAAATTGGATGATTCTAATGATAAAATGGAGGATTCCATTGATAAAATAAAGGATTCTAATGATAAAATGGAGAGTTCTAATGGTAAAATAAAAGAGTCGAACAGTAAAATGGATGATAGTGAGGATATAACCCAAGATAGTGAGGACAAAAGTCAAGATAATGATGAAAAAATGCAAGAATCAGAAATCACCGAGGAGCTGATTGAAACTTTGTTAAAAGATGATTCACAGGATGGTGCCCCAACAAATTCCGAAGTTCCGAAACCGTTATCAGTTACATAAGATATTGTTTTTTATAATGTCCTAGTTAAGGTAAATATATATGTATTAGATATACATAAGTTAGTGTATAAGTGCATAAATAAATGTGGTCAAGTTAAGACTAGTGTTCTGTAATTTCAGAGATCATTTAGACAAAATCCTGCACAATCAACTGATTTACTAGAAATTGATCTATTTACATGTATTGGTTTTCATTGTGTAAGTTACACAGTTTGGTTATTTTTGTACTGCTTAAAAAAATTACCACAAATGAGACATGTTATAGGGACTAGTTCCTTTTTACTGTTTTGTCATTCGAAAATCATATTTTATTTGTATGGCATGACAAAAAACACGAGAACAGCTCAGTGCTATGAATTATATTAGATAAGAATTTAAAAACTTTAGCGAGAGTAACAGTACGTTATGGTTTTTTTAGTAAAATGATATGCTTCATTTTATTAGATCAGCATTATTCATAAACGTTATTTAAATTTAAGCAGCGGTTTGGTGTATTTTAAACTTGACGGCTGTACGTTTGAAGTTGAAAATAATACGGCCCCGTTGCATAAAGTTTATGAATAACGCTGTTAAAACCCTATAATATAAAATTATCTCGAAATATCATCTCGATCTTTGATTTTGGTTTTCGGTACGCTAATTTTGAAACCGAGTACAAAAAATATTTCTTATAAATTGTAATTACGATTATTGAACTTATTATTACATATCCTAATGATCGTTATTTTTCCGATTCTTGTTATTAGTTTTGCGTTGTTTATAGACCTTGTTTCAATGAATATTACACACTGAAACACTTTCATCATCAGTCATTCCTTAGTACTGACTGCTAAGGAATGACTGATGATGAATTGGACGTTCCATGTTTCATGATGAAAACTAAATAATAAAGCGCTATTTGATAAAACTTGATGAAATAACTGCATGAATAAAACATTGCAATTATTTTCATTGTGTAAATACAAAACAGCAAATAGTGTATTTTTATTGTGCTCATATAGATGACATATTTATAGTTGTTTTCTTAATTTTGGTGCACTCATATTCATCTAGTTTTATTTTAAGAATTAACGGAAATATGTTGGCCAGAAAATAAAACACTTGAAACTAACGCTTTGTTTAATAATCTACTTCATGCAATGAGAATAAAACGAATCCTTAACCAAAACTACACATTCTTAGATAATAAATGATATACATATTTCAATCTCTTCCCATTTCACCTTATAGTGAATAGAAGCCGAAATAATGGTCAATATTTTAAAGTACGTCGAACCAAACGTGTAAGCGCCATAAAATTCTCAGCATTTTAGTCATTTTGGTCGCGATATAACTATCTTTAATAATAAGCGTTCTAGAGCTGTTTGTTAGACGACAACTAATGACAAAGTGCTGCAGCGTAAGGGTCCGTCCACACAGACCGGCTCGGAGAGGAGAGCAGATTTTTATCACATTGGAAACAGAGGTTTGAGTAATTGTAGTAAAGTTTATTTTTGCATGTGCACTTCTGTTGTCATTAAGAATGCTTGAACGCGCTTCGTATGAAATAATAAGAGGAGCCGACCGGCGCCAAATGCGTGCTCTTTCTCGCTCGCGCAGCCGATCGGCCCCAATTCTCTTCTACAGCCGGTCTATTTGAAATAGTTGGGCGCTCCGCTCCGCCCAATTTCAAGTATACGATCCGGTCTGTGTGAAAAGAAAAAAGTGGGCCGATGCTCTCCGAGTGGGTCTGTGTGAACGGATCCTTACGCCTCACTTAGTTAACGCTCGATTTTACTCTTCATAAAATGTTCATAGGGCTAAATATGAAAAGCGTGTCTCCGGTCAACTTTTATTTGGGACTAAACTGGACATGCATGCGTTATTAAAAACTTTAGCTTAGTGATGTCCACAACAGAATTAGCACCAATTTTAACAAACATTACAATAAATTAGCCGTTAATACACACGGTAGAAGCATTTCTTGAGCGTTTTAGTTTTGCATAATTTCTGAGCTGATGAACCTGATGATGCCCTAAATAATTCAATTCAATAATTCAGGAACAATAAAATTCTATCTATTACATTTACAATGCGTTTCAAATAAGAATAATTTACAATTAAACGTTTTTTAATTGTAAATTCTCGTTTTTTTGCACACCATACAAACATATTTGAAGTTGTTGACAAATGCAGGGCAAGATGGCGGATTTCCAATCTTATTTGAAACACATTTGTACTTTATGTGCAGCCTAGGTTCCAGAATAAAATACACACTCCTAAAACAGATTTGAGATTTCTGCATCTTAGTTTTAGTATGTATAGGTAATCTAGGTTTTGTATTTAGTTGTTTTTTATAATTTTATAATAGCAGTTAGTTGTTTATTATAACTCGATTTATTTCGCTGTTTTGTAACCAAAACCCATTTAGTACAATAAAATAGTTTAGAATAGTGGTTTCGTTTCGAATCCTTCCATTTTAAATTATGTATATCGCAGGATTTTGAGTAATTTTTCTTAAAAACGTCCAGTATCAGTATAGTACAATTGCCTTTAATGTTTTTTTCTTTAAATTACTTCATTTTTTTTAAAACAGCACAAATATTAAAATTTGTTTTTGTCTAATAGAATTAGTGTTCATAAACAAGATTCGAGGGCTGTTATTTTCTTTTTATTGAGTTTATACATGTTAATTTAAATAAATACTTAGGTATATGAAATAGAAGGCAAGAATTTATTAGCATCTTTGAATGCATAAGTTTATGTTTCGAAATTGCATGTTGAAATTGGACTTAGTTTATTTTTAGGTTTAGTTATTGAAAAATTGTAAGCTTGCAAATATTAAGCAGACAACTCGATACTGAAACAAGAGGTCTTACATAATTTTATAACATGACCTACGGTTTCATTGTGTTAACTTTTCATATTATGTTTATCCTTTTTTGTGTTGTGTGTGCATGTCCTTAGCTATGCGTTAGCGCAAGTGGAATCTCGTTTGGACCATATTTAATCTAAGGCATTATTAAGGTAGTGTTACACTGACGCAACAGTGTGCTTGATTGTAGTATATGCCATCAACATTTAAAAGACTCGACTGTGTTGTTATAACGGTTGATTATGAAATTCAGCAAGAAATTTACGTACGTACACTTTGCAGAACGGTTTTTCTCTTATCGATTTTTTTAGACTTAGCTGCTTTATGTTTTATTTAAGTGATATGTGACAATGTTAATTATACAGTTGCTTAATATTCCAATAAGTATAAGTGATAAAACGTCTGTTTAATTACATTTAACATTACAAACTAAGTGCATTTGGCATACCTACATATAAGTATTTATAATATGAATACTAAATCCTGGCTAAAATTTGTATTTTGTAATAATGGCATGTTAATGTAAACCTGGTATAGGACTGCATAGCACTGGTACAATATGTGGCAGAGTAAGATCTTAACATTTTTTTTATCTTTATTTTTTGTCAAAATAGATAGTTACATATAATTGGTATAATATTAAAACGCTATAAATAACTATCTATTTTTTATAACTTTATATTACACCAGTTTTAAACATTTAATCATGCAATTTCATGATAGACTATAGTGTACAGTACAGACTATAATTATTATTTTCAATTAATTTGCTAATTAAATAATTGTGATAGATAATAGTACCAATGTGTGGTACTATTGTTCGGCAAATGTATCTGAACGCAAAAATACAAAACTGTAATTAATAGTTTGCGTTTTCATTATTTAAAAGTTTACCATGTTTTCCCTATATTCTTTCTAAAATATAGCACCAAAGAAGTTAACATTAGAACTGGGTAAATTGCACGCTCCGATCCTTGCAAGGCCTTTTGTGCTCTAACGGTGCGGTATTATTCTAGAGATTATAGGTTTTTGGGCTACAAGAGTAGGTAATTTTAGTACAAAATATTTTTGACAAGGGTCAGGCAAATGAATAGAATGAAGGTGCTTTTAAAGGAAAACCTTACACCCCGTTCACACTTGTCGTGTGTCGTGTCCGAATATTAATCGTGGGTTCCAGTGGCAGGAACATTTTATATGCAGCTATTCACACTTGTCGTTGACCGATTTTGTGTCGTCCACGACAATAAAATAATGTCGTGTTTTGCCAGCCCTCTACGACCGGAAAACAATCGTGTCGCTGTTCACATTTTGTCTTGTGTCGTGCCGACTGCTGGCGTCGCGTCCCCCGCTCCCCCTGGTTCCGTCCGTGCGTACGTCGCACACATACACAGCAGAGTTGTTGTATTTTTATTGTAGGTATGGTTTGTGAACGACAACCGATTATTAACCGTAGTGTGAACAGAGGCGACGACACCCGATTAATATTCGGGCACGACACGACAAGTGGGTACAAGCTCTTACGGTATTCTAGATATCCATACTTACGTATCAATTATGTATATTTATACTAGCTGTTGCTAACTAGCTGCTCCGCCCGCTTGTATGTTGGTTATCGCGGCAAATAGTAGCCTATGTGTTATTATTATATTACCTACTGTAAAGTTTCATCCAAATCCGTTCAGTCGTTTGCGCGTGAAGAAGTAACAAACATACACACTCACAATCTTTCGCCTTTATAATATTAGATTTTTATATAGTACTCCAAAAAAAAGAGCGTGTCAGTATGGCCCAATTGATTTACGAGACCTCAGTAGGACAGGAAGATCTACTGCTAGTTTTCATGGTCTACCACATTTAACGTTGAGTATTATGTCAAACTCATGTTTCCAATGACAAAGTATAGATATTATTTTTAGCATGTGTTTTGATCGAATTTCTAAAGTGGTTTCAACAGTGACGGGAGATTGAATCGCCATTCGCCAAGTGAAATATCAGGTGACCCCGATTTGTGATGTAACCTAGGTCTTTTTGGCTGCCGAAAATCTTTTTTTGTTCGTAGTCACCAGATACATCTCCATTTTATTTATGGTCGTATTTTCTTCGTGTTATGAAATAGCGGAATTTCTGTGAACTCTAGTGTTGTTTATAAAGTTAACTTTGGTTCGTTTCTTCTGGTTAATAGTTTTTGCTGTGTACTCACTTTATTGGTAGACTTAACCACTAAATAATGATATTTTTAAATAGCATAAAAATAAAATAATAAGCCAATTTCTGCAAAACATCATTTTTATACGCGTTCTGGGATGATTTAGGATGGTAGGAGTAAGAAGATGACAAACCTACGTAGGTACAACGCCTCAATCAAGAGGCTAAGTGCGGAAATAGGCAAATAACAAACAAAATACGCGTTGTCGCTGGGAATTTTACAAACGTTCGTCAAAGGGACTAAGAACACTCACATTCAAAATAAAAATTTGGGGATGACACAAAGTGTCCATGTGTGTAGAGGTGACCGTTTGGATCACTACGTCATTTGTATAGTAAAGCGTATCCTGACACCTTTAATAGAAACGCAAAGGAAAAGGTTATTATGGTATCAGTGACCTTTCGATAAATGGGCTAACTATTATTTTAAAAACCTTGCGTCAAGTAAAGAGTTAAGCTTTTTAAGGGAATCAGTTTTTAAACAACCGTGGGAGAACCATATCTTAGCACAAATGGGTAACGCTCGACCAGGGAATACAATGGTTTACTTCGCCAGGTATAGCATTCCGAGACACAGTGATGACGTGGGTTACACTTGCTTACGACACCGCTATCTCTGGTTCTGGTTGGTTCATTTCGTGTTATGTTGCTATAAAGTAGTAACTGAATAGCGTCACACGTTTTCTTAGACCATGAGTGATACGTGTTTTTTTATGTCTGGACCTGCCAAAATGACTACTCTGAGTGATGGAAAGCATAAGTAGATTCCAGGGTAGGGTACCGCCCTGGTCGAGCCGGCCCGTTCGTGCTGAAATCAGCTGGCTCTACTACCTAAAAACAGGGTAAAACGTGTCTTACAGAAACAGGGGTTAAGAAATTCTTTCGTTGGTTTTCACTGATGAAGTGACTAGGGAATGCAATCTCGCGAGATTGTGGCTCAGGCGAGATCTCGCGAGTTTAGGAATAACAATACCGCGAGATCTCGCTAATTTCGAGATCTCGCGAGATTGGCAATTTTGTGAGTTTATTCTTGCAAATAATCACAATATTTGAAAAAGAATATGAAAAACTAATGAGAATTATAGGTATTATGAAATAAACAGTTATTTTTACGAATTCTTTCAAAAAACATTTTTGTATTCAACATTGTTTGACGTATCTTACATGATTTTTGTAATAAACTTTTAAGTAGTAAACTTTGACGTATCTAATCAAATAAGAAATTAAATAAAGAACCGGTTTTCTCTTCTAATACTAAATAAAAGTATTTTAATAATAAAACAGATTTTTTAAAACAAAAAAACAAGAAGTCAAAAACTAAAATGAAACTTATTAACTAAGTTGAATTGATTATTAAACTGAGATATTATTATCAATTAAAGAAAACTATACCTACTCACAGATCTATTAGAAAGTAGAGATTAATTAACAAAATATTCCAATCAAATCAAAGGCTTTTTCAGTTCACAGCACACGCCATTATTACGAATTATTTTAAAAGTAGCTCCTTAAGAAGCACAATTTGGCCAAAGAATCGTCTGCTAAACGGCTTCTTATATTGCTGTTCAGATATCCAGTCGCTGAGAAGGCCCTTTCGGATCCATGCTAGTTGGAACCACAGATCTCAGGCTGCGCGAACTATAAAAGTTCGCCTTTTAAACCCCGGACTCGTATGAATTCATTTCCTTTTTGATTAATAACTCCAACAAATTCGTAGTTAGTTGTCTGTTTCTACTGTTTCTAGGTTCTTTGAACACAGTCAATGCTTCCTGGTTTATTAGTGACCACACGGATATAGAACCATTAGTAAAAATAGGGGGCCCCCTGTATGGAATGCAATCTCGTTAAACTCGCGAGATCTCGCCCATTTTTCGGCCGATATCAATCTCGCTAAAAAAGGCCGAGATCTCGCGAGAACGAGGTTGCATTCCCTAGAAGTGACGTAGCCAGAGCCCAATACCGCTCACAGTTTGATTCGGTTGGCAAAGACTTGTAATTATTTACTTGTACCTAGGTGTTCACAAGTCATTATTATTAGTTAGGTACTTTCCATTCCAAACTGCACTTACCACAAAATGACCTAAGTTTTTTGTATTACCTGCTGTGAAATCAAACACACTTAAGCGGCAGTAACATTGTTTTATTATAAAACCATACACTATGATATAGATATCGATATGTAATCGATACTTACAAAACGCAAACAGAAGGTATCGTAATCTGTTTCAAAATAAGTTATGACATCAATACCAATTAAAAACAATAAGATGAAAGCAATTTTAATATCACAATGATGCACTTAGTAAAGAATTTTATTAAAAAAATCTCGGTAGCTATGATACCTATGTATTTATAAAAAGTAAAAAAATACTTCTAAACTATCGATTTTAGTAAAATTATCTACGTTATGACAGAAAAAACTGCTTGATTACATTAATGAGGGATAATAAAAATCAAAAATAATAAACACGCCAATTTTATTATTATTCCTTCGATGTTGTGCCTATGTATTTTACACATGGAAGTAAATAAGGTAAAAAATGCAAATCATGTTGTTCGCGAAAGCTGCAACCCTAAATAAATAATTATTAAATGACACTCAGAACAACATAAATAATAAAATATTTAACTTTATTGTCATGCTAGACTGGCTAGCTCTCGAAAAGAAATATCGAAAGAAAATTCGGTTATATACAGTCTATATACATTCAATATGGTGTGTGTCCATACTGTCTGTAATACGCTGATAGCAGATTCTAAGTAATTTTATATTATGATTAATATCAATAGTTTTACGATGCAGAAATGCATATAAAGAACAAAGTCAGTACCTAACTAATTCGTGTAATATACATATTTGTAATACGCATTTTATTTCTTGCAATACATAGAAACAGTTTGTCCCTAAAGTTTACTAGCATCATAATTACTTATTATGCAATTTACTACGATTTATTAGCGTATGTTTGTGCAGAAAAATATGCACAGAGCTAATAAAATAATATCAAAATATACCTACGCTATGTTATATTTAATTTACGTAGAAGTTTGGAATTATGCTAAAAATACACACATCAAAAGTGTCTAGGGATCAAGCATTTTTATGCGGATTTCTTGAGATTGAGATGTGGCTTTGGCCCTGGCCTGCTCAGTCGCCAGACTTGAACCCGATTGAGCATGCATGAGATATGCTACAGAGAAGAGCTCTGCCGAATATGGAGGGTATCCAGTCGCAAGAAGACCTTTTTTTGTTGTTGCAACGAACATGGGCGGCGATTCCACAGCGTGATTTGGATGAACTCATTTTGAGTATGCCAAACCGATTCTTGTGTTGTTAGTGTTCGCGGTAGAAACACGGATTATTAATTGTTTAAGTTACCTAATAAAATTTTAAAGAAAACTGTTATTTCAGTCTTTTTTTCGAACTTTAATGTTAGTGGTTCAAATGTGAAAAATCCCTTTATTAGGAAAATGGCAAATTTCTTTATTAATGCAAAGGTGACTTGGTTCATCGTTACTGTGACAAACGAAAACACTATTTGATGAATCCTTAAAGAAAATTTTAATTAATATCAATCAGGAGAAAAGTTATTGCAAAAATATATGTTGATCCCTAGACACATATGTTGATCCCTAGACACTTTTGATGTGTGTATGTTTTAAAAACACTTAGAAACACTAAAAATTGCATTGATGGTTGTAGTTTTCTTTCATAATTTACCATACTAGCTTGCCAGTCGGTGTGTAACGTTACGCATCTAAACAATGAAAGTGGCTTCTATTTATTTGTCATATGTATCTCATCCATCATAGTTGAACTATCTATAATTTTTATTTATTTTTAGAATCTAGTGCAAGTAGTTAAACTTGTTTAATTACTTACAGGAAAAAGCCCAGGTACATTTAAAAACTGAGAATTAAAAATATTTATTTATCCATGCAATATTCACTAATAACGGAAGTGCCCTTTCCTGGAACGTTCTTCGTGATAAACTCGCATCGGAGAATAGTTACCGTTCGACGATCCATTAGCGTTTAATCCTGAAATATAAGTACAAAATATTTATAAACTTATTTATATCTGGTGTGATGGTCTGCTAAATAGGTGACTTTGAATGAGATAAACGGATTTGAATGTGTTTAATGATATTTAAATTATTATCTAATTTATTGTAGGTATAATTAACTAAATCAGGAGTTTTTTTTTAAATAAATATTTCGGACATCTAACACACATCGCCATCTAGTCCCATGCTAAGCAGAGCTTGTGTTACGGGTACTAGACAACTGATACAAATACATATATATATATTTTTTGTAAATACATACATATTATACATAGAAAACACCCAAACTCCGAAACAAATATTTGTAGATCATACAAACATTTGGTCCGACCCAGGAATCGAACCCAAGACCTCATGATCAGCAGTCGCACACGTCAACCGCTAGACCAACGAGGCAGTCAACCTCGAAAAAGGTCATGAACTAGAAACAGATTTGCTGAAAATAATACATATTCGACTTCTGGTTTTGTTATAAATGAATCAATCAATCAATTAACATTAATAATATTTTAAACATCCTTCAGTAAAATAACTATTTAGTCCTGAAATAACCTTTTTTTATGTAAATAAATACATAGAGGCAAAACGGGAGCGGGAATCGAACCCGCAACCACTTACGTTACAGTCGAGTGCACTTTTACCACATAAACAGTGAATGTTTCTTACATTTATGCATTAATAAGAGACATTAAAATCAAGTTACCTTTGGCGTTAAGCTGTCCATCTACAGAGCAAGCTTTTGAAAAACAAGAAATAAGAATAAAAGTTAAGGCGAGGACATAGCTTTAGGTAAATGTATGTATTAGCTTACACATGACAATATACGCCGGGCTAAGCAAATGAAAGTCTTACTTCTGACTCGAATGGTAGTAAAGTGTAACAAAGTGTTAAACAGTTAATGCCCACGAATCCCGATTTTTAATACTGTTTCATTTTTTTTTAATAAGACCCCTCTCGTGTTAAGAATATATCTTTTGTCTCGGGGGACTTTAGAAACAGCCTCAGTGTTGTTCATGTCCCTTTCATGTAAACGGACATGAACAACACTGAGACTCGGAAAAAACAATTTGAGGATCTCAAAAAGTATTTTCCCGTGTGGGGTTTGAACCCGCAAAACTCAACACAGTAGGAACCGGCGAGGCAATCGTATAAATCACTACGCCACATGGCCATTTCTACAAAAAGATGAATTAAATTAACATAGCATAGTAGCATAACATATTGCACTCCAATGTTAGGTATTTATCATGGTCTAAGAAAACAAGGTCTCGCATTCCGAGAGCGGCTTGATGTGACGTCACTATCCAGTTACCACTTTATAGCAACATAACACGAAATGAACCAACCACAATGATATTATATAATATCATTGACCATTTTATCGGACCGTCACCCGCGCCGGGGCTTGCGGCGGGGCGGTGTGTCGGACTCGAACCGACTAAAACCACACGGTGTGCCACTCTGCGCCTGTGAAGGGAGGAGTCCGGGAACTGCAGTTATTAACACATCCGGACCCCTCCCAGCGCCTGCCCGCACAGAAGCGGGCACCGTCTCAATTAGGCGACGTACGGCACACGCGTACGTCACCCCCTCGCGGGTGGCCACTAGAGCGGATGGAGGGGAAAGCCCGTCCCGACCATCCGCGGCCACACTCAGGGCGGCATGAGGCGCTGATAGGCGCGCCTCCACCGCCCGGTTCGCCGGCGGCGGATTGGGTCCGAGTGGACATCGTCCTCCCGGGCCTTCTCCGCCACCTCCTTCTGCGAGATTACATCTTCGCAGAAGGTTGCGACCGCGGTAAAACTGCTATCGCTACCGGCCATGGAGCGTATGATGGCCGGTAGCGAGATATCTCCTCCGATGACTGCAGTGAGGGCCCGACGCTGCGGCGCCCAAGCGGGGCAAACAGCCAGCGTGTGCTGGGCCGAGTCCTCACTGCAGTCGCAGTGGTGGCAGGCGGGACTCAATTCCCTCCTAGCGACCGAGTGCAGGTACTTCCCGAAGCAACCGTGCCCGGAAAGGACCTGCGTCAGTCGGAAGGAAAGGGTCCCGTGCTGCCGCCCTGCCCACTCGAGGATGACCGGCTGGAGGGCCTCCACGGCGGCAAAGCCAGCGCGTGGAGTCTCCAGCCGGAACGACCATCTAGCCATAGTGGCTCGACGGGCGGCTTCACGCCACTCGCGTACCTCTTCGGGCGGAGGGCGGTAGCCATACTCCGCCCGATATAATATCATTGACCAACCACAACCAGCGATAGTGATGATGACGTCATCTCGATCTCGTCACTGTATCTCGGAATGCCATACCTGGCGAAGTATATTGTTATACCATGGTATTTATAAGGTTACCCAGTGTTAAAAACAAAGGTAATATCAATTTGAGAGATAGTTGTCTAAGATTTTTTTATATTAGCACATCGCAAGGCAGTTTGCTTTACATTTTCAAACATCTTATTATATAAACGTTCCATGTTGAACATACCTTGTAGTAAATGATGCGGAGGTGCTACAGCAGGAGCGGCGCATCTCGGCGCCAGCAGCAAGTGGTACAGCGCGAGGTAAATGGCGGCCGTCAGCAGAGCGACCACACCGAGGGCGCGGTAAACACTTCGGATTGACTCCAGAGGCTGTTCCATCGACACGAACCCGCTAACGATCGCGCCTATGCATCTCCCTAAAAAATTATGTTTAATTGTTAAATAAGGTAATATTTTTCCAAGTTTTTTGGGTCCTTTGGAGGCTAACATCGTTAGACTAAAAATAAAAAGTGTGCCGTCACGGGACGCCTGGCAGATGCGAAACATCGATATTGTTTTGTATAAGTTATATTTAAAAAAAAGTGCCTTAAATTTTTTATTCCATTTTTTCCCGCAAATTATAAAGACTGTTTATTACATTAATATTCAGTTTTATTAAATATAAAATACAAAAATTCAAAAATTTTTAATTTATCGGAAATCGCGACAACTCAAATTGTCATCAGTGACTTCGGTAAGGCGAAGCGGCGAGCGTCGCCACGGCAAATCTCGCCACGCTAAAAATCAGATTTACACTCGCCTATAGATGTTTCACATCAAAAAAACAATTGAGTCGGTGCAATTTAGGTCGAGTCTTTTTTCTTACTGATTTAAGACAACTCCCTCGCTAGGAATATTCCTGTGTCGCGGGAAACTACTAAAATACATGAAACAGACACTAAGAGCACCCAGACTTGAAAGAACAATTTGTAGATCAAAATGTTATCCTGTGTGGGATTTGATTGGTTTGAACCACACTTGCCGCAGTAGGAAGCGGCGTGGTAACTTTAGAAATTAACATCGTTAACCGTTACTTACTTATGAAATGTAAAACAAAAACTTTTCTCAAATTGTTTATCTTATATATAAAATTCTCGTGTCACAATGTTAGTTACCATACTCCTCTGAAACGGCTGGACCAATTTTTATGAAAGTTGGTGTGTATATCTGGTAGGTAGGTCTGAGAATCGACCAACATCTATTTTATATACCCCATTTTTTATGACAAAACAACGTTTGCGGGATCAGCTAGTTATGATATAATAACTTCGAAAAGAATTATATTCTTATAATTAATTTGTTTTGTAAACTTACCTATACAGAAATGTGCGATGACTGGTAGAGCCTGACCGGTGGCAGTGTATTTCCTCGGCACCAGGTGACGGAAATATAAAACCGATGTCACCCAAACTAAGCTTAGGGTAAATACTTCAAGAATCTCGCAAACAGCCACCCACGTGTAATCATTGCTGTAAGCTAAACCTGAAAAACAGATTATCATTTACATTTTTGGACTTTCTTAAGAGAGGCTTTCCTTTCTTGAGAGAAATTTTAATCCAATTTTAAAGCCTTGGGTTTTTGTCTGTGTGTCGGACTCAGTCGGACTACTCACTGCCTGTGTCACTGCGTAGGTAACTGGGAAAACCGAGGTTTTATTCGTCGAGCTAATGCTACCACAAGCATTAAGATTGGGTACTTAATATGTGACTAATAATACCATCCTTATTAAAAATACAAACAGTTTCTCGTTTACAATATAAAAAAAGCGGCCAAGTGCGAGTCATTCTCGCCCATGAAGGGTTCCGAAGCAGCAAGTAACTTAATAATAAAAGTTTTTGTAGTGCGTTGTAACTTTGATCGATGTTTTAATAATAGTGTAATTTTTTTTGAGGTTTACGATTTATGACGACCAAGTTTCAACATTATACATTATAGTCCCTATAGTTTCGAAAAAAGTGGCTGTGATATACGGACGGACAGACAGACATGACGAATCTATAAGGGTTCCGTTTTTTGCCTTTGGCACGGAACCCTGAAAATCCCATAATTAAGGCCGTGAGTTCGTCATGACGTCATCCCATCATGATAAAATTGGGATGGCTTTTGAATGTGGTTTTTTGGAAATAAAAAGCTTAGGTACGTATTATTTGGTTTGATTAGGTTTATTTTCATCTTCATTTCCACTTGAATGTATAAAACATTCAAGTTGAAATGAAGTATAGCGTAGGTACATGTAATTAAATTAATATGTTATATTACGTACCAGTGTAGCGAACTCCATAGAAAGTGAAAGCCATGATAAAAACGTTGGAGTGTCCGATGTAGTCGACTAAGGCCTCAGCCCACCAGAGCGCAGGTATGGCTGGCAATGCTCCCGCGGTCAGTGTCAGTCCTAATTCGGTTGAAGTGCCGTTCAAATCCAATACCGTCCTAAAAATATGAAACACAGCTTACGCGGCGGTCTGGGAAACATACTTATATATTTTTAAATACATACATAGTATAGATAAATTACACCTAGATACAGTATGTTTAGTCCAATTACCAGGCGCTTCGTTCCTTGAAGTAAGGAACCTTTGCTACTAGTCTATACGGGCCCATCAGATATAAGCTATACAATCGAAGACCGATCACCTGGTGAAAGGATTTCAACTTAGGGCGCTAACACCCGTTTAAATACAATTTTCTTATCACTAAACTGGTGTATGCTGCGTAGACATCCGAAACGGTTAAGGGCAACCCTATAACGAAGTCCACTGCCCAGATCCTTGTTCAACTACACTAGGTTCCGTTTACAATCTAAACACAATTCAAACCAGAAGCCCGGGGCGGATTTGCGAATCCGTACTTTACGCCCGGGTTACAATCACTTGGGAGGCATCGCACGTATACAATTACGTCGCGGTTACAATACACTCGTTTATATATCAAAGCTTATCAAGACGGCGGCTGAACCATTTCACACCGAAGCTAAATTTCTAGAGAGTTCTATCTATTCCGAAACACGAGGTGCTGGCACCGAACGCCATGACACCGTCCGAATCCGAATTCTAGGTTAGTTCCTTTTTGACACTTTGACATAGCCTAGTTTTGCCATTACAATCTCATAGTTTATACTAAATATACCAAATTGATGATTTTGGTATCGAACACAGTACGTTATCAAGTAACGATTCCAACCTCGTATAAACGCCTAATTCGTTTTTAACCGACTTCCAAAAAGGAGGAGGTTCTATGTTCCACTGTATGTATTTTTTTTTTTTTTTTTTTTATGTATGTTACCTGATTACTCCGTCAGTTGTGGACCGATTTTGAAATTTTTTCTTTGTATTCGACAGGGTATGCTTCCGTGGTGGTCCCATTGCCAGCATATCAGGATCTGATGATGGGATCACAGGGAAATCGAGGGAAACCCTCATTTTTTATAGGCACATACTATGTTTTTCGTATATTTTCTGAAGTTACACCGGTATTTGCGTCTGGTAGTCATCATTTTATGATGATGAGCTGATGATGTAAGGTACCACTCCTTAACGGTTAGGAGTTGGAGGATAAATCTTCAAATATCATATGTATATAAGTTACCTTTAGTCGTATTCTTACAAATTATTTAGGTAAGCTGATGATGGAAGGTGGAAGGTACAACTCCTCAACGGTTAGGAGTTGGAGAATAATTTTTTCAATTTCATACGTATCTAAAGACCTTCAGTCGTATACTTTTAAGCTATTTAGGTGAGCTGATGATAGAAGATTAAACTCTTCAACAGTTAGGGATTAGAGGATGATTTTAATATTACACGTACCTTAATTTGTATTCTTGATGATCAAATTTGATGAAATAATTCAACTTACTACTTACCTACGATTGTTTGCACTAAAAACTGTAAAATAAAAACTTTTTATAAAAAAAAAAAAACCGACTTCCAAAAACATCCAACGAAAACTCTCTGTCAAAAAACACTTAAAAGCGTAAAATAAACTGGTTCTTCATAAATTGCCTATACCTAATTCTTTATTCATTTAAATAGTAGTATTATTTATAATGGGTGCTAGGTACCTAAAATCTGTTTGAAGGCGGTGCTAAGCCAAAAATAATACAAACGAACAATTACAAAAGTCTAAGCGATAGTCACTTGGCACCGACTTCAAACAGATTTAAGGTACCTAGCACCCATTATAATACTACTATTTAAATGAATAAAGAACTAGGTATAGGCAATTTATGAAGAACCAGTTTATTTTACGCTTTTAAGTGTTTTTTGACAGAGAGTTTTCGTTGGATGTTTTTGGAAGTCGTTTTTTTTTTTTTTATAAAAAGTTTTTATAATCTTAATAATTACTAAGCATACAATAAAATATATTATAACCTTATTTAATTTGTGATTTTATAATCAAGTAAATAGTTGACTCATATTAATATCTTGGCGCCTTCCGCTTGTCAGCTTCCGGCGCGACTTATATTTCATCATACTACTCCTACTTCCGGCGTAATAAATCTTTAATGTTACTCAATCCTGTATTATCAAATAATAATCGTATGCTAATAACTAATAATCATTAGAATAATTATGATAAACAATGTTTGATATTATCTTCTAAATATGTGAATTTAGCATTAAATTGGGTCAAGCCTGTCAGATACTATAAAATACCGTCGGTTCGAGTAATTCACACGCATTCATATTCTAGACGTTCTACTTGGTGTGCATTGGAGAGTATTGTGAACTTGTGCTACTATAACGTGTTTGCTTTGCCGCCGTCTTGGCTAATCAACCGTTCCAAGTAATTACACACATCACACAATTACTTATTTGCACTGAGTCTGAATCGAACCCCCGACCTCTGGCTGCTCAGAATCACTAACCACCAGCTAGATCAACTCACCAGTCTCGTAGTCACTGTCTATTTCATTAAATATAACCTGAGGCCTATATATACCGGGTTACAGGTTAAGTCGACCTATTCCCGTTAAGGGCGTGTAGTTAACATCGTTTGTGACTTATTTCATTGAAAACACCCTATCCTAAATCTAACCGTTTTTGAGATATTTGAATTTAATTCTTTTTACAAAAAAAATGCCTGATTTTCGGCTGTCAGCTTAGATATTTTGAAATGTGTAAGTGTTATTATAACTATTATTGATTTTTACATGGGTAGAAATAAATAAGCTGTTGTGGACGATTTAAACTAAAAAAAATATTGAAAGTTTATTTTTCTTCAATTGATATCTTAAAAAAATATTAAGTATGGCGCCTGTTTTTCGGATGTGCTTAAAAATTTATATGTTTCATCAGCTATCCAACGAGGTATAACAATCTAGAGTATCTAGTAGATAAAACATTAATTGTTACTCCCATTTTAATTACATTACTACTAAATGAAATCTCAACACTTCTTACCAAGGCAAGTACGCATCGATGCCGCTCCATAAAGTTCCAAGAAGTGCGACTACCGCGAATACTGCCGCAGTTTCAGCTCCGTACCGCCGTACTGTGTTCATGGGCATCGCCAGGACGCCCGTCGAAGTATGCCACCACCACTCAGGTGTTGATAGCGGCATATGACTGTAGAAAAGAATTATAATAGTTACACGATAGACAAGGAACTAAAAAACGTAGGCATCTTACAAGCTTTCAGGTCTCCTATTTTTATTATAACATGAAACCGACATCTGACACAACGCCATCTAGTCCCATACTATTGGTACTAGACAACACGCGTATATAATTGTTGCCCCATACTATTGTTCTTCTGAGTCTGGGTGTTATTTGTGTCCGTTTCATGTATGTTTGTAAAGTCCCCCGCGACACAGGATTTATTCCTAGTGCGGGAGTTCTCTTTAAAAAGAAAAAAAACATGTGTAGTAGCTGTCTAGCGGCGTAAAAGACGGCAATGTACCTACCTAACCTACTTACCATATTAGCTACGAGTAGAGACCGGATTATATGCATTTGCATATTTGCATATGCATTTGCATATTTAAGCTATCCTCAGCGGTAATAGCATATTTCACCTAAGATCTAGTTACGATGCATATTGTCGGCACATTTTCAATTTTTTTCCGAGTGCAGTACACTTGCCCTACATTCCGAAATGCGATAAAAGTGATAAATTTACAATTGTGGCTGGTCACATCGCATCGGATCGCATTTCGGTCAGTAGCTGCGCATTTCTTTCGTTTTGAAGAAATGATCGAAGACACAATCTTACCACTGAATATTTGGAACAAAAGATAATTTACTAATTGTATGCTGATTTTATAATAAAACAATTAAAACGAGGTTTTCTTCTTTTTTGATACCTAAAATTGGGCATTCAGTTTTGCATATTTTGCCAATATTCGTGCATATTTAAAGCGTTTCCCATGCATATTCGCATGCATACAACAAGCTTTTTATGTTGCATATAATCCGGTCTCTAGTTAAGAGACATAAAGATTGTTACACATTTAATGTAACCTTTAAAAAAACATTTATATGTTATTAAATATAAAAATCGCGCTCAAGAAATATTATTGTCCTTCTTTTCACAAATATGTAGTAGATATGCAATTAATGTCTGAAAGAAGTAAAACAACTGTCTCCGAAATTTCAAAGAGCATTATTTGCAATGGTTGTAGTTTCTACTTGTAAACTTATAGTTTCGCAGTTGGTTTTTAAACATAAATCATATAAATAAAAATAATAAGTTATCTAGGCAGCGGTTTATGTAAAACAATTATGATTCATTGAGAAGATGCAATAAAGCAAATCAAAACTGACGCAGTATAATATATTGTTATCGATGCATGATTCATTTGTGCCTAAGTACTCGATATTCATTCATTATACACAGTCATCATTAAAAAGTATGCATATTACATGCTAACAACATCGGAATAGAGACATAAACTTACCCATCAAATAGCAATATCAATGCTCCAATAATCATGAAAACAGCATGTAATATAAACGGTACGAGGTACGGGTTTTCAGTCAATTGTTCTGCGGCCAAACCAGCTAGAGGAGGGAAGATCGCCAGCCCGATAGTGCCAAAAGCCAATTGCCTCCCGACATCACCTCGGCCTAAAGACGTTTCCCTAGTGGCTATGACACAGGCCGCACTAAGTAAAGCCAATCCCGCAGTTGGCCATATGTCTGCTAGAATTCTGAAATGAGATATAGAATATTTGGTGAAAACATATTTCAATACATACAGAAAACTGCGATACCTATATCTGGAAATCCAATCATTTAGCTAATATAAATATTTATTAGACAAATTATTGCATAATAAAGATCGTTCGATAGCTTTGCTTTTTAACCGACTTCCAAAAGGAGGTTCTCAATTTGATTGGTATTTTTTTTTGCAACCGCAATGCTTATTACTTTCCCTACATAATTGTTGCATCTATAAAATGAAATAACAAATCCGAAAAAAGCTATTCCTGTTACTAATTTAGGTTCGCACTGAGCTGTATTTTACAAGCTTTTTATTAACTTCCTATGTATGTAGGTAGGTATGTACGCTTGTATGTTCGGGTCTCTTCTTGCAACTTCTTGCAACTCAATTTTGAGCAGTATCTTCAACCGATTTTGCTGAAATTTTGCAAGCATATTTATATAGCGTGACAATACAATATTATAATGACATGGATCTGATCTGATGTTGGAGCTGCAAGCCATAGGAACTCTGTAAAGAAACGTCGCAACATCATCGAGTTTGGACTCGTTTGATTCGTCTCAAGGCATTCCAGTCAAAACTTGTTTTTAAAAATCTTTTTAATTTAATTTATATAGGTACTTACCTAGTTAATGCTTTAGACTTTTAAAGACTTTATTTTTCAAAGAAAGTATACAATGAGTGTGCTTTCCAAGAAGAGTTTGTTTTAAATGAAGTTAGGGAAATCGTAAATAACGTCTCGCTGTTTATTTATAAATTAATGAATCAACACAGTTTTGCACTCGCATGTTTTGTAGGGATATTCAGTCTTACTCTATCGGTCTGCCGGCTTCCACATTCGTTTTGATTCATGAAATGTTACTAACTTTCATAGTGTAATGGATAATTTAAATTTAGTACAAAAAAAGTATTTTATCCTAAACTAGCTGAGCCCCACGGCGTCACCCATGGGAAACAAAACTAGCCTAAAAAAGTGGCCAAAGTTACTAATTATATCATCAGCTATCTGCCAGTGAAAGTCCAGTTAATATCCGTCCAGCCGTTCCAGAGTTTAGCCGGAACAAACAGACAAACTTTCTTACACAAAAACCTTGTCCTAATAATTACAAACACATAAAAGAAAGAATTATCCAATTTGGTGCGGTCGATCGGAAGTTATGCGCGTACATACATTTCAGTGATTCATTTTTAGGGTTCCGTGCCAAAGGCAAAAAACGGGATTCGTCACGTCTGTCTGTCCGTCCGTCTGTCACAGCCACTTTTTTCCGAAACTATAAGAGCTATAATGTTGAAAAAAAAACAATAAATTTTGGGGGTCCCCATACTTAGAACTGAAACTCGAAAATTTATTTTTCATCAATCCCATACGTGTTTCGTTCGTTCGTTTCGTACGTTTTTTCTAAACTGAATAGTTTGCGCGAGAGACACTTCCAAATTGGTAAAATGTGTCCCCCCCCCCCTGTAACTTCTAAAATGAGAGAATGATAAAACTAAAAAACAATATAAGTATGATGTACATTACCATGCAAACTTCCACCGAAAATTGGTTTGAACGAAATCTAGTAAGTAGTTTTTTTTAATCTATACTAATATTATAAAGCTGCAGAGTTTGTTTGTTTGTTTGTTTGTTTGTTTGAACGCGCTAATCTCAGGATCTACTGGTCCGATTTGAAAAATTCTTTCAGTGTTGGATAGTCCATTTATCGAGGAAGGCTATAGGCTATATTTTATTCTCAAAAAAATTTGAGATCCGTAAGGAAATTGCTATTTTGTAACCCAAGGTGTGAACTCGAAAACCTATTTTCGCGTGCGCTGCAAAAAGTATTGACAATAGAACAAAATCATGTATTACGGGTTTGTAGGTCCCATTAAGATCTACAAAAAAGTCCGCGAGAGCATATATCTAACTATCATGGTTTAGTCACAATAACCGCTTTTGTGCTCAAAAATATTATTAAATCGACTGAAGAAAGAAACTACGTTAAATGTGTATCGTAATATTAATCCTTATCCAAATAAAGCATTATGTTATCAAGGGTATTTATGTAGAAGTAAAATACTTTTTGTTTCACTCCATTCGGACATTTCGTTTAGAAGTTATCACGAGTATAAGACGCTAAGAGTTGGTACCTATTATTGAGTTATTTGTCAAAGAGTTTTTATCAACATAATACCTAATATTAGTCTTTATCCAAATAAATGTGTTGTTGATTATGAGTATTAGATCTTAGAAGAGTATAATAAATACATCTATACTAATATATAAAGCTGAAGAGTTTTTGTTTGTTTGAACGCGCTAATCTCAGGAATACTGGTCCAATTTGAAAAAGTTCTTTCAGTGTTAGATAGCCCGTTTATCGAGGAAGGCTATAGGCGTGATGATATATATATATATATTTCATCACGCTATGACCAATAGGAGCTGAGTACCAATGAAGAATGTTTCAAAAACGGGGGGAAGTTATTACGCTACGGGCAATAGGAGACGCAAACGACGTTGCGTGGGTCAGCTAATCGCGCTAATCTCAGGAACTACTGGTCCAATTTGAAAAATTCTTTCAATGTTAGATAGCCCATTTATCGAGGAAGGCTATAGGTTATATATCAGCACGCTAAGACCAATAGGAGCGGAGCACCAATGAAGAATGTTTCAAAAACGGGGGAAAATTATCACGCTACGGGCAATAGGAGACGCAAACGACGTTGCGTGGGTCAGCTATACTAATATATAAAGCTGAAGAGTTTGTTTGTTTGTTTGAACGCGCTAATCTCAGGAACTACTGGTCCAATTTGAAAAAATTAATTATTATAAATGCGAAAGTAACTCTGTCTGTCTGTCTTGCTTTCACGGCCAAACCGCGGCACCGATTTGAATGAAATTTGGTACACAGATAGTCTAGAGCCTGAGAAAGGACATAGGCTACTTTTTAATGCGAAAAAGGGGTTGTAAGGGGTTTAAAAGGGGGATGAAAGGTTGTTCTGGGAGTTCACTCGCCACACGCCTGCGCGTTACCTACGTCGGGCGTCTTGACAACGAATAAACAAGGCTGTCACAATCATAAAAAATATTTCACTTTTTCAATGAAGACTTAACAATGATAGCAATGATATTATATATATAAAAATTAAATATTAAGAATTTAATTATATATTCGTCAATCTGATTTGTATGTTCATTATATTAATAGAAATAAATAAGCCAAATTAATATAATTAATTAACAGCGTTTCTTAACTTCAAAATTCTCTACAGAGGTATCGTCATTATAAGCTAGCTGTTGGTTAGATATGAATAAAAATCAGGTCAGGCGTGGAGGGAGATGTTGTCGAATACTTAAAGTCTTTAGAAATATCAGGGGTGCCTACCCATAAGTTGAGGCTGCAAGTTAATGTTCCAGTACTATTAAATGAGGTATCTTGAGCGCCAAAAGCAATGTAATAGTACATGGCTAAATATTACACAACTGGGGTACAACATTGTAAAAGCTACAATCATGACGCATGGAATGGCAAAAGAAGATAATGTTTTAATTCCCCTTATTCCAATAATTCCAACTTATTTGACATTTTAATTTAAAAGAATGCAGTTTCCGCTGAAAACAGCATTTCCAATAACAATATTATCAAGACCCAAGGACAGATGCTTAAAGATAGAGTTTTTTTTTTTCTCATGGGCAGCATACTCACGTATATCAAATCCACAAAATCTCCATATTTTGGTAAAATATGGCAAAAGAAAAAACGTAGTTATTAAAATTGTACTTTTTTTATTTGAAGCTGCCAAAGTGACTATGGTCAGCCTGATGGAAATCTCAAGCAGAATCCAACAGTGGGGGCAACCATACTCACTGGGAAAGCAGACAATGCAGTATTGCGTCCCGCACTATGACGGCTTAGTGAGATGCTTTTTCACGCCCCACTTAAAGACCCCGGGATCATAGTGGGAGAGAAACACGTGCGCTGGTAGTGAGTTTCAGTTTTTAGCTGCTCGGCACAGGAAGGATGACCCAAACCGTTTGGTTTGAGAGTGAACATGTTATTCTGCAGAGGAAGGGAGAAGGGGGACCAGTTTGAAGAGCTCCTCAGAATACTTCCAATGATACAGATGGTAGTGGACTGCTATAGAGGCGATATCTCTACGCAGCTGCAGAGGTTCAAGGAACTCGGTGGCTTCGGGACTGTTTGTAAAGCGGACTGTTCGCCATTGCAACCGATCGAAAGCATCAAGCAAATACTGCGCGGATCCATCACAAAGATGAGAACAGTACTCGAGGTCCCGGCAAATATCCATGCCCAGGACACCGAGCTTACCCCGTAGTGGCAGTTGAGTGCTCTGAACAGTGGGGAGGGAAAGGAATGGAGACTTTTTGGTAGAGAACGCGCACAACTGTGTTTTCGTAGCGTTGAACTCGACCAGATTCTTATCACCCCATTGTAAAATGCGGTTCAAAACCCGGTCGAGCTCAGCGATAAGCTTCTGTCGATTTTCCTCAACGTCTGCCAGCTTGGCTGAACGGTGTCAAAAATATCGCCCATGAACTGTGCTATCGTCTGCATAGCAATGTATGTTGCCAAGAGCTAACATGTCATTGATATGCAGAAGAAATAGTGTGGGCGACAGGACCGAACCCTGAGGTACGCCAGCGTTTACATCCAGAACATCAGAGGCCGTGCCGTCGCAAAGGCCCATAATGCGGCGCTGATGAAGAAAAGCGTCAATCCAGTGACAGGGTCTAGGAGGCGGACCGAATGCCGAGAGCTTGAAGCGGTGCCAGACCCGGTCGATGTCAAATGTCGAAATAAGCTCATATAAACACTTTATATTTTATGTACATATATAAATACTTAAATAAGTTTTTAATAGTAAAACGTATGTGTATTAGTTGTAAAAAAAACGGGTGGTGTCGTGGGACATCAGATAGGAATGAGTTCCATATCAAAAATACAGATGGCGCTATACTACATTTTTCGTTCACGAAATAAATAAATCATTACAGATGGCGCTATACTAAATTTTTAGTTTTCACAAAATTGTCTTAACCCCTTTATTTTATTTAAACTGATTTATAAAAATATATAAAAGTTCTATGCGAGGTAAAGAAAATATAACTATTCAGGTACCAATACATTTTGTATCATGATTTTATATCGATAAGCGAAGCGAAAGTTTGTTAGTATGGATGGATGGATGTTTGTTTCTTTTTCACGCAAAAACTACTGAACGGATTTGGATAAAACTTTACAGTAATATAGCTTCATACATCAGAATAACACATTAGCTACTATTTGCAGCGATAACCGACATACACGCGGGCGAAGCCGCGGGCAACAGCTAGTACGTAATAAATCGTAACCTGCAATTTACTTTTCATTCAATCACTTACTTGCTGCTGCGGAACCCTTCATGGGCGAGTCCGACTCGCACTTGGCCGCTTTTTATTTATACGTATAGATTGCTAAAGGTCTCAAATCTCCACTATCCGGCGCTGTCTCAAATTCTGTTATTTGCCGTTAATTGACAAATTATTTGAAAGCTAAAAACAGATTCACTCTATTTCATCGTAATTTATATTACAAACGAACTTACCTTAAAATTAGGTAAGACCAAAACGTGGCGCTCGGGTCCCCAATCACAAGTCTGCATTCAGCGTCAGCTAATACACCGTCGGGTTCATCGTATGGGTCAAGAACTTCGCAGCGAACCGCCGCCCTACAGTCCGGCTCGTACATAATTAGGTCCGCCAGCCGGTCATCTGGCACCAAACATTTTGAAGGACCAGCTGCGAAATAAATGATATTTGTTACGGATACATATTTGTCGAGATCTGTTTATACACAACGCGAAAAAAATATAGTTTTATCACTTTGTCGTGATGATTAGTATTTATCTTCATGCGAAATTGTGTGTGTGGATAGACGAACAGACGGACGGACACGACGAACCTGAAAGGTTCGGTTTTCGCCATTTTGGCTACGGAATCTTATTAAAATTGACCATGCAATTTGTTGAAACGTTACATTTCATTTTGAACTGTGAAAAAAAGACCTATTCGCAGGAGGCTTCTGTTAATAGAATAATGTCCTTATCATACGTTTTTAAGTTAATTTCTTTAACTTGCATGTCCCTATTAAAACCCATACTTTCCAACTGTCGATAAAACAGTCGGATTAGTCACCTGCTTCTTTTTTCTCCGTTTTGATAAAATCAGCCGTAATTACAAAAGGTTGATTTAGCTGGGCAGATGTCGATTTTTAGGGTTCCGTGCCAAAGGCAAAAAACGGAACCCTTATAGATTCGTCATGTCTGTCTGTCCGTCTGTCTGTCCGTCCGTATGTCACAGCCACTTTATTTCGAAGCTATAAGAACTATACTGTTGAAACTTGGTAAGTAGAAGTATTCTGTGATCCGCATTAAGATTTTCACACAAAAAAAAAAAAACAATCAATTTTGGGGGTAATAAAAACTCATACTTAAAACTCAAATTCAAAATATTTTTTTCATCAAACCCATACGTGTGGGGTATCTATGGATAGGTCTTCAAAAATGATATTGAGGTTTCTAATATCATTTTTTTCAAAAGTCAATAGTTTGCGCGAGAGACACTTCCAAAGTGGTACAATGTGTGCTCCCCCCCCTGTAACGTCTAAAATAAGAGAATGATAAAATAAAATAAAAAATATGATGTACATTACCATGCAAACTTCCACCGAAAATTGGTTTGAACAAGATCTGGTAAGTAGTTTTTTTTAATACGTCATAAATCGTAATCCGCAATTTATCGATTAAAGTTACAACGAACTACGAGAACTTTTATATTATGTTACTTGCTGCTTCGGAACCCTTCATGGGCGAGTCCGACTCGCACTTGGCCGCTTTTTTTTAGCTTGGGGTAACATTGCAACTGATTGTATCTGAGTATGATTACGTGTACAAACCCCGCAGGCCCGCAATATGTAGTACCTACTTGTACATTGTACATATTATAGTATAGTTCACTTTCTTTACATGCCCCACTTTCTTATTAATCAATTCTTTCGATACTCTAATGTACACAACAGATCAGTTCTTCGGTTTTTGTTCATGTTTTATCAATTCTTTAACTATTTTACGTGTGTCCCCATATCAAGGAAAAAGATAGTTTCATCTCTCAGGTTACTTAAGAGTAATATACAATATTATATTTCGGATTTGGGGAATATATAAAACTTTATGGTGATGTCACTTATGGATGAAGACTTTATTGACAGTTAACATAGTTTCAGTGACCGACATTCAGGCACATATATTAAGTATTTATTGTAACTGGGACAGTTATTGACTTTATCAAATTATTTAACCATTATGTCATGATTTATATTACCTACTGCGTCGTGGTTACCAAAACGTGACGCCAGTCAATTAAAACTTTTTCTTCTATAAATACAGATCGCTAACCCTATTTAAAAATAAAAAATACAGGGCTGGAGCAGCATGAAGTTTCATGGTTTATTGCCCTTTGAAACAATTTTTCCACGTATTTTAATGTTTTATGTTTTGAAACCAAAATTCCTAACATTGTACCATAAAGATCAGTGTCTTTAAAACCCATTTCAATAAACACATCTGTATTCTACATGCGAAAATAAAATTGTTACCATGAAACCTCGGAATAGATATTATTTTCAAACCCCCACAGAATAATTTTTATCTACCAATATTAAGAATATAGTGCGTACCTGGACGATATGTGCACCAATCAGAGTCAGTACTGTTGTCTTCCGGCAGTTCAGGTGCTAGGAGAGACAGCGGCAGACGTAGCCTGGCCTGATGCTGCATGTACACAATACATGTGCCGTTGTAACAAAAGTGGGGTGGGTTCGCTTCGAAATACATATGCGGCCGGGACTCTTCTGCTTCTGGGTCAGAAGTCTATGAAATGCAAAATAATATCTGCTTGAACATAACCTAACATAACATATGCATGGACTGATCTCTTAAAAATATAGTAATTTTAGTTACTTAGATATAGTGAGTAACAAAAAAAGGTCTGGACATGACACTTTTTTTCGTGTGGAATTCCCTCGGATACCTATCACTCACCGGACTCCCGATACCGGTGAGCCGGACCGGCTGAAAACTGCACGTGTACAAGTAGCCGAAGAACCAGGTGTAACCTAAAAAGGACTTCCCTAGTACCGGGGACTCCGGCGCAACTGCAGCTTACAGATGGCCGACTAGCCGACACCTGTCTTTTATCATTGTTTTATATATTGTTGTATATTAAATATAAATTATATCAACATCGTTTATGGTCCAATAGTTCAGTTATTTGATTAATGAATGGTAAGTTACGACAAAATAAATCAATGATAATATCCCAATCCAAAGCGGGTATAAAAGTATAACCTATATTTCTATTATATTAGTGAGAGTAGTTACCATCAATCTATAGGCTGTTAAATTCATCATCATAGCCATGTCATGCAATACCTCAAATATGTCTGGCAATTTAATGTAAGTTGTTTATAGCATATTTAGGTAGCTTAAAAGTTTAGTTGTATTTACAAATCAGATTCGATATTTACTCGTTCAAAATATCTAATTTTTATACGTTTCAATTTCATTTTTTATGGAATAGGGGGCAAACGAGCAGACGTATCGCCGGATGGTAAGCGATTACCGCCGTCCATGGACACCCGCAACACCAGAGGCGTCACAAGTGCGTTGTCGGCCTTTGGGGGATGGGTCTCCGGTATCCTCACTAACTCGGTGAAAGCGCGCAAGCATCCAAATCCATTTAGTAGTTTTTGCGTGAAAGAGTAACAAACATCCATCCTTAAAAACTTTCGCGTTTATAATATTAGTAGGATTTAACAATTATTAAAATATTTAGCAAAGTACTCGTACAAACTTACCGTAACACTGGTAATGTACATTGGACGTATGGTAGAGGTGGTAGACGTCGTAGTGAATGGCGTCTTCACCCATGTCATGTTCTCGTCAGCGCACCCGTATTCGCATGATGTCACCGCCAGCACACCGGACTTCAAAAAATATTAGAAAACTTTCATACATTTGCTATTACTTTTGTTCAACATAGCAAGGGTTAAGTTTCATATTTATATTAATTCTAGAGACTTCCTCCCGTAGGTACTTATAACATATCTTGTATCGCGGGGGACTTTACAAACATGTCTACAACTCATCTAATAGACACAAAGAACACCCAGAATCAGAACAACAAATTGTCAATCACATAAAGTGTTGTTCCATGTGAGAATCGAACCTCCATCACTCAACACAATAGGAAGCAGCGAGTTGACAGTTTAAACCACTACGACATTCGTGCAGTCGTAAGTGGTCGCAGTACGTACGTATTACCGTGGAATCAAACACACAAGTATGAGGGTAAATACTGCTTTATGATAATTGAAAGTCTACAATGAAACAGTACAGGTACATACTGACCTTCTCTCCAGACCATCTGTTGCATCGCATGTCTTCTTTACACACTTCTTGCATGACATAAGCGCTGTTCTCATCGCACATAAATAGCACCTGAGGTCGTCGAGCCTGTATGATAAAAACTATATTTGTTTATATCATTAACACGGTAAATAAACAAAATATAGTAATAAATTGTCTTCTCTTCTATATATAAAACAATGAATCGCCGATATGTATGTACGCGTACGCGCATAATTTCCGATCGGCTGCACCAATTTTTTTTATGTATTCGTTATTGTAAGGACAAAGTTTGTGTAAAAGAAAAATTAAAAGATAACGGGAAAAGTCATTTTTTTTGTCCGCGGCGGGAAGCTGCGACAGTTATGTTAATATGGCGGTACGAAGTTCGCCGGGACAGCTAGCAGTAAGTTATGTTTTTTATGACCAACAAATCTAGAAACTTCATATCGTCATCTAAAACAATCAAACTTCGAACAATAATCCATAGGTTAGAGTTTAGACTTATAAATAATTATGTTATTCCTAGATTGGATGAACTCAATTCACTTTATATGCTCGTAATAATAAAACTTTCATTCAGAGAAACCTACAAGACTCTAGCATTCTAAGTAGATAGATTGTAGGTGTACCTACCTCATGTCTTTCCGTATACGGTACAGCAAGTAGCAAAGTATAGAAAAGAGCACTAAGAATCAGGCAGATGGCCGTAATTATGCGAAGCAGCCGCCCTGATCCACTAGAGCCAGTACCACCTCCTGTGGAACCTCGTCCCACTGATAACCTGCACAGAAATGTACCCAAGTAACATATCATTCAAATAACATCATTATCATTGTCTCACTTTAATATACTTTATGTGGTATTGAATGTAGAGCACTCTTTAAATTGATCAGAAAACAGTGGGTAAATCACCAGCCATCGTTTATAAAAATGTAAAGAGTTTTTCAACTGCACCCTAAGGGAACTTGACATACAGTTGAAATACTAGAACTTTGAATTGTAACTAAAACAGTCTATTTCGTTTATTTTGTTGCCCCCCTTAGTTTATTCTTCAATGGATTTTACGTCAACCATCCCTCCTATACTCAAACGACTTGTTAACTCTAATCGCTACAGTATTATTCTTTATCCTTTGTGTCTAAGCAATGCCTAATACTAATACACAAACATAATACTCACTTATCAATAAGTGGCCCCAACACGGCAGGGCCGAGGAGGGCTATACATGGTGCAACTGCTGATATGACGCGAGATTCTCCTTTATCTAAGCCCACTGAGAGCATGTGCAGTGGGAGAAACGGGAATATACAGCCGATACCTTAAACAAAATTATTTATTAAAACTATTAGATTTTTATAATAAGTACTACAATGGATCTATGCACTTGTAAAATAATGTCTGGATATATTTAGATGCGAAAGTAGTAAGATATTGACACCGCCCAACGGAATCAATATTCACATGTTGTAGAAATCCTAAGTTATGCTGTATAACACACTAGCTGACCCACGCAACGTCGACGAACATTCTTCATTGTTCTCCGCTCCTATTGGTCTTAGCGTGATGATATATAGCCTATAGCCTTCCTCGATAAACGGGCTATCTAACACTGAAAGATTTTTTTAAATTGGACCCGTAGTTCCTGAGCGCGTTCAAACAAACAAACAAACTCTTCAGCTTTATATATTAGTATAGATGTATTTATTATACTCTTCTAAGATCTAATACTCATAATCAACAACACATTTATTTGGATAAAGATTAATATTAGGTATTATGTTGATAAAAAACTTTTTAGTGCAAACAATCGTAGGTAAGTAGTAAGTTGAATTATTTCATCAAATTTCATCATCAAGAATACAAATTAAGGTACGTGTAATATTAAAATCATCCTCTAATCCCTAACTGTTGAAGAGTTTAATCTTCTATCATCAGCTCACCTAAATAGCTTGAAAGTATACGACTGAAGGTCTTTAGATACGTATGAAATTGAAAGAATTATTCTCCAACTCCTAACCGTTGAGGAGTTGTACCTTCCACCTTCCATCATCAGCTTACCTAAATAATTTGTAAGAATACGACTAAAGGTAACTTATATACATATGATATTTAAAGATTTATCCTCCAACTCCTAACCGTTAAGGAGTGGTACCTTACATCATCAGCTCATCATCATAAAATGATGACTACCAGACGCAAATACCGGTGTAACTTCAGAAAATATACGAAAAACATAGTATGTGCCTATAAAAAATGAGGGTTTCCCTCGATTTCCCTGGGATCCCATCATCAGATCCTGATATGCTGGCAATGGGACCACCACGGAAGCATACCCTGTCGAATACAAAAAAAAAATTCAAAATCAGTCCACAACTGACGGAGTAATCAGGTAACATACATAAAAAAAAAAAACTCCTCCTTTTTGGAAGTCGGTTAAAAACTCTTTGGCAAATAACTCATTATCAGGTACTAACTCTTATGCCCGTTTTCACCAACGTTCCCTAAATTTAAGGGACCACTTAGAGAGAGTTAGGTAACCCTTAGCGATATTTTCGTTTTCACCAACCTTTAGGGGTTACCTAAGTGCTTAGGCGTCTCTTAAAATTTAGGGGCTCGAATGTTGACTACCTAACCAACCCCTAACAAGGTGATAAAGAAACTTGACGTACGTTTTGCTTAAAATTTTTGAAATGGAGGAGTTATGGGATGATTCCGATACAATGAAATAATTAATAATCCTAGTTTATTCAATATATTATCGAGATAGACCAGCCTTATTTACAAAATATGTCGTTATAGATTTTGTTACAAGATTTAGGTTAACCAAGGCGTGTTATTTATTTATTAAATAAAATTGAACAAATATTGGAATATCCTGATAATAGGTAATACAAGCCCATACACTACTTATACACATATACTTTGGCAGGCCCATACATAAAAAAAAGTTACTAATAATATTTTCACTTTTTTGCAATATTTTGTATTTATAATAATTTTATATATTTTACTAAGTAGTTGTGTAATCAAGTTTTACAACCATCAACTTTATACTTTTAAAGTTTTACTGTAAATATAAGTGATTACTTCTACTCGAATATTAAACAGGTAGTGGAGAAATAACAAAAAATAACACGGAACATTTTATAGGAGACATAATAATTACATATTTACTTTATAACCTCAACGACTCACAGTCGGTGTGACACATGGTACATATTTTTGGCAGTTGTCAGTTGAGTTTGACATTTCGAGGCATTAGATTAAAATAAAAAAAAAAAATGTGTGTAATCTTTATAGTAAACAAAAACATATTCTATTTCATATTGTATGTTTATTACTTAGTAATAATTATTCATTTAATAATTTAATATTGAAGAAAAAGACAATTCACATATAATTGCGCACGTTTACGGTTTTTGAAATCCCTACAAAATAGGAGACCCTTAGTTAGGTGTCACTTAGCATGGTGAAAACGAAATTAGATAAGATTTATATTTAGGAGCTACCTACGTTAGGGGGTTCCTAGTTAAGAGATTGTTTAAGTATAGTTGGTGAAAACGGGCATTAGCGTCTTATACTCGTGATAACTTCTAAACGAAATGTCCGAATGGGATGAAACAAAAAGTATTTTACTTCTACATAAATACCCTTGATAAGATAATGCTTTATTTGGATAAGGATTAATATTACCATACACATTTAACGTAGTTTCTATCTTCAGATGATTTAATAATTTTTTTGAATACAAAAGCGGTTATTGTGACTAAACCATGATAGTTAGATATATGCTCTCGCCGAGTTTTTTGTAGATCTTATTGGAACCTACAAACCCGTAATACATTATTTTGTTCTATTGTCAATACTTTTTGCAGTTTACGCAAAAATAGGTTTTCGATTTCACACCTTGAGTTACAAAATAGCAATTTTCTTACGAATCTCTAATTTTTTTGAAAATAAAATATAGCCTATAGCCTTCCTCGATAAATGGACTATCCAACACTAAAATAATTTTTCAAATCGGACCAGTAGTTCCTGAGATTAGCGCGTTCAAACAAACAAACAAACTATGCAGCTTTATAATATTACTAGCTGACCCACGCAACGTCGTTTGCGTCTCCTATTGCCCGTAGCGTGATAATTTTCCCCCGTTTTTGAAACATTCTTCATTGGTGCTCCGCTCCTATTGGTCTTAGCGTGACGATATACAGCATAATGATATAGCCTTCGTCGATAAATGGGCTCTAACACTGAAATAATTTTTCAAATTGGACCAGTAGTTCCTGAGATTAGCGCGTTCAAACAAACAAAACTCTTCAGCTTTATATATTAGTATAGATGTATTTATTATATTCTTCTAAGATCTTATACTCATAATCAACAACACATTTATTTGGATAAAGACTAATATCAGGTATTATATTGATAAAAACTCTTTGACAAATAACTCAATAATAGGTACCAACTCTTAGCGTCTTATACTCGTGTTAACTTCTAAACGAAATGTCCGAATGGGGTGAAACAAAAAGTATTATACTTCTACATAAATACCCTTGATAACGTAATGCTTTATTTGGATAAGAATTAATATTACGATACACATTTAAAGTAGTTTCTTTCTTCAGACGATTTAATAATTTTTTTGAACACAAAAGCGGTTATTGTGACTAAACCATGATAGTTAGATATATGCTCTCGCGGACTTTTTTGTAGATCTTAATGGGACCTACAAACCCGTAATACATGATTTTGTTCTATTGTCAATACTTTGGGCAGCGCACGCAAAAATAGGTTTTCGATTTCACACCTTGGGTTACAAAATAGCAATTTTCTTACGGATCTCTAATTTTTTTGAAAATAAAATATAGCCTATAGCCTTCCTCGATAAATGGACTATCCAACACTGAAAGAACTTTTCAAATCGGACCAGTAGATCCTGAGATTAGCGCGTTCAAACAAACAAACAAACTCTGCAGCTTTATAATATTAGTATCACTACATAGTATAAAACAAAGTCGCTTTCTCTGTCCCTATGTCTCTTTGTGTGCTTAAATCTTTAAAACTACGCAACGGATTTTGATGTGGATTTCTTTAATAGATAGAGTGATTCAAGAGGAAGGTTCTTATGTATTATAAATGCATAATATAGTATGAAAACACTGTTAATTTTCGAGGTTTCTAATGTGATGTAGCAAATAAACACATTTTTTGCGCTTACATTGCAAACGCTGGTTGCATCCTACGAGATAGATCAAAATAATGTACTACAGTATTATACACCTTAAAAAGATTTACAAAAAAGTCCGCGACGGTATATGTCTATCTCTTAGGGATAACCCACAACAACCATTTTTTATTCCTTTCTTTTTACGAGAAATAATGGCTTATTTACGAAGCGATTTTAAGCAATACAGAATGAATCCTTATACAATTAAGTAAATTAAATACATTGTGCATTTAATATAGATCAAAATGGCCCTTTACAGTATCTAAGTTAAATGAATATATTCTAAGATATTACAGATTTAAAATGCATGAATCGTGTCGTCGGCGGGGGCATCTGAAATCCACCCGTGCGAAGCCGGGGCGGGTCGCTAGTAGATTATATAGTACTAGCTGACCCACGCAACGTCGTTTGCGTCTCCTATTGCCCGTAGCGTAATAATTTTTCCCCCGTTTTGGAAACATTCTTCATTGGTGCTCCGCTCCTATGGGTCTTAGTGTGATGATACATAGCCTTGCTCGACAAATGGGCTATCTAACACTGAAATAATTTTTTTCAAATTGGACCAGTAGTTCCTGAGATTAGTGCGTTCAAACAAACAAAACAAACTCTTTAAATGAATTTATTATACTCTTCTAAGATGTAATACTCATAATCAACAACACATTTATTTGGGTAAAGATTAATATTAGGTATTATGTTGTTAAAAACTCTTTGGCAAATAACTCATTATTAGGTCTCAACTCTTAGCGTCTTATACTCGTGATAACTTCTAAACGAAACGTCGGATTGGGATGAAACAAAAAGTATTTTACTTCTACATAAATACCCTTGTTATCATTATGCTTTATTTGGATAAGGATTAATATTACGATACACATTTAACGTAGTTTCTTTCTTCAGACGGTTTTCGATTTCACACCTTGGGTTACGAAATAGCAATATTCTTACGGATCCCTAATTTTATGAAAATAAAATATAGCCTATAGCTTTCCTCGATATATGGACTATCCAACACTGAAAGAATTTTTCAAATCGGACCAGTAGTTCCTGAGATTAGCGCGTTCAAACAAACAAACAAACTCTGCAGCTTTATAATCTATACTAATATTATAAAGCTGCAGAGTTTGTTTGTTTGTTTGTTTGTTTGTTTGTTTGTTTGAACGCGCTAATCTCAGGAAGTACGGGTCCGATTTGAAAAATTCTTTCAGTGTTGGATAGTCCATTTATCGAGGAAGGCTATAGGCTATATTTTATTTTCAAAAAAATTAGAGATCCGTAAGAAAATTGCTAATTTCTAACCCAAGGTGTGAAATCGAAAACCTATTTTTGCGTGCGCTGCAAAGACTATTGACAATAGAACAAAATAATGTATTACGGGTTTGTAGGGCCCATTAAGATCTACAAAAAAGTCCGCGAGAGCATATATCTAACTATCATGGTTTAGTCACAATAACCGCTTTTGTGTTCGAAAAAAATATTAAATCGTCTGAAGAAAGAAACTACGTTAAATGTGTATCGTAATATTAATCCTTATCCAAATTAAGCATTATGTTATCAAGGGTATTTATGTAGAAGTAAAATACTTTTTGTTTCATCCCAATCCCACATTTCGTTTAGAAGTTATCACGAGTATAAGACGCTAAGAGTTGGTACCTAATAATGAGTTATTTGCCAAAGAGTTTTTATCAACATAATGCCTAATATTAATCTTTATCTAAATAATTGTGTTGTTTATTATGAGTATTAGATCTTAGAAGAGTATAATAAATACATATATACTAATATATAAAGCTGAAGAGTTTGTTTATTTGTTTGGACGCGCTAATCTCAGGAACCACTGGTACAATTTGAAAACTTATTTCAGTGTTAGATAGCCCATTTATCGAGGAAGGCTATCCATACTTCCATACTTTATATTATAAATGCGAAAGTAACTCTGTCTGTCTGTCTTGCTTTCACGGCCAAACCGCTGCACCGATTACAATGAAATTTGGTACACAGATAGTCTAGAGCCTGAGAAAGGACATAGGCTACTTTTTATTGCGAAAAAAAGGTAATAAGGGGTTGAAAGGGGGGATGAAAGATTGTATAGAAGAGTGGTGGTTTAATCGCCACACGCCTGCGCATTACCTTGGTGACACCGCCCGGTACACCGGACACTCTTGGCAACGAGGTAACAAGGATGTCAAATTCATTAAAAATATTTCTCCTTTTCAACGAATACTTAAATTAATATACTAATAATAATATAATAAATAACATACATTCATAAATATGATTTGTATGTTCATTATATTAATAGAAATAAATAAGACAAATTACAAAACAGTGTATACAGTATCGTCATTTTAAGCTAAAATCTTAAACTTTATTTTTTAGGTTGTTGATTACATATAAATAAAAATGTCATTTAAATTTCGTAAAAAATTTAAGATCAAGGGGGTAAAATAACAATAGGGGATGAAAGTTTGTATGGAAATATGCAAGGTTTGTGAAGGCAAGGCAAGGCAAGGCCTATGTCCAGCAGTGGATTGCGATAGGCTGATGATGATGATGCAAGGTTTGCAAAAATGTTTCATGAGTTTGGGACAGGAGACAAAATATTAGAGCTATTCAGATGTAACATTTACTGAGTTATCACAATATGCCTAAGTGTGCTTACCCGAACGGGCAGACATGTGAGGGCAGACGACTGTGCCGTATGCGGATGTTGAATTTTGCTACTAAAAATTCGTTATTATTCACTAGGATTCGATTTGTTAACATGATTTTTTGTTTATTCAAATAATTTTCTTCGTGAAAAAATCCGAAGGAAAAGTATCCGGCGGGATTTAAACACAAAAAAAAGCAAAAGGGGTACGCCGCAAGATGAAATAAATGCCTGTATGAAACATATGTATTATGGGTACATGTTAAAAAGTTTTGTCTTACTACAATTATGCGAGTACAACTTCACAATGATTTATGAGCAGTGTCAATATGCAAATGCTCTTCTAAAAATAGGAGATGATTGTATGCCAAATGACAGTAACGACATGATTACACTGAGACGTGAGTTCTGGTATATGATAGCACACATGATCTAAAAATAATATATATTCTGATCCGCCGACTAATGAGACAGTACTCGAGGTCCCGGCAAATATCCATGCCCAGGACACCGAGCTTACCCCGTAGTGGCAGTTGAGTGCTCTGAAAAGTGGGGAGGGGAAGAAACGGAGACTTTTTGGTAGAGAACGGGCACACCTGTGTTTTCTTAACGTTGAACTCGACCAGATTCTCATCACCACATTGTTAAATGCGGTTCAAAACCCGGTCAAGCTCAGCGACAATCTCCTATCCATTTTCCTCAACGTCTACTATCTTGGCTGCAGGGTATCCATAATATCGCCCATGCACTGTGCTATCGTCTGCATAGCAATGTATATTGCCAAGGGCTAATATGTCATTGACATGCAGAAGAAACATCTTGGGCGACAGGACCGAATTCTGAGGTACGCTAGCGTTTACCTCCAGAAAAACAGAGGCCGCGCCGTCCGTCGCAAAGAACCCGAATGCGAAGGCGCTGATGAAGAAAAGAGTAAATCTAGAGACGACTCTAGGAGGCAGACCGAATGCTTAGAGATCGGAGAGAAGCGAACGGTGCAAGAACAGGTTGAAAGCCTTGGCCATGTCGAATGTCGAAATAATTTCATACAAAATACTTTTTATTTTATGTACTTATATAAATACTTAAATATGTTTTTAACAGTGAAAAGTGTGTCTTATTTTTAAAATAATATTAGTCTTAATAATTAAAACTGCTACCCAAAGTCACCGTTCCAAGCGGACGAAGTCGCGGGCGCAGCTAGTATTAGTATAGATAGATATGGGTTTTATTATTTTATGCTGGTGGATAGAGTCGCTAGACCTGCATAAGATTGTTAGAGTGGAACCTAGAATTGGAAAAAAAAATGTATAAGTGATACAACTGGTTTTGCGTGTGTCACACAGATGACATCATTTTATGATCGCAACAAACTTGGACTTATTAAGGAATAAATAACTTCACACATATCACACGGCCGTTTAATCTAAAACTAGGTGGAGCCTGGTGTTTAACTTTCCTATCTAAGGCATGCTAGCAAAGTATATA
Source organism: Diaphora mendica (assembly GCA_949125395.1). Taxonomy (NCBI): domain Eukaryota; kingdom Metazoa; phylum Arthropoda; class Insecta; order Lepidoptera; family Erebidae; genus Diaphora; species Diaphora mendica. The sequence continues at coordinate 31,150,989 of OX421310.1, read as the reverse complement.
AATACTAGTGGCTGCCCGCGGCTCCGCCCGCGTATATGTTGGTTATCGCGGCAAATAGTAGCATATGTGTTATTCTGATGTATATAAGCTATATTACTGTAAAATTTCATCCAAATCCGTTATTAGTTTTTGCGTGAAAGAGTAACATACATCCATCCATCCATAGTTACATACTTTCGCGTTTATAATATTAGTAGGATATACATTTAACAAAAAAAAAGTGAAAATCGGTCAGATAGTTTCGAAGTTCATCTTGAGCTACAACGTGTCACGAGAATTATATCAATAACAAGTGGTTGCCCGCGACTCCGCCTGCGTATGTGTTGGTTATCGCGGCAAAAAGTAGCCTATGTATTATTGTGATGTATCTAGACACGCGGCAGCGTGTCAAGCCAAGTTCAAGCAAAGGAACTGGCTAGCCAGCGCCGAGTGTAATATTACACGAACCACTTGGTGCTACTTTTGACCCTTCTATAACTCAAAACCTCTTTAACGTAAACACATAAAACTAAGTGTGTTAAATTATATCCATATGGACATCTAGAAGCTCAAACTTCATGAAGCTAGCTCAAACGGTTATAAAGATATGAAGGTCAAAAAGTCGTAAATTTTAGCACTGACTGACATATAGTACCTAAACCTACTTTCAGATGACCTAGAAGGATGAAATTTGGAATCCAGCTCGGTAATTGTGTGTAAACGTAGGAAAAAATCTAAAAATAAAAAAAGTAAAAAATAGGGGGGTCCCCATACAAAAGAAAAAAAAAATGTAACGACGCGTCGTTACAAGCAGATATTTGAAACCATCCCAATATATGTATTATTAAATCTCAATACCTGCCTAGTTTTCTTTACAAAAAGTAATGATATCCCACCAAAAACATATATGTAAAAAAGGAGAGCCAAGTTCAATACAAAAATTATGCTTGGCTGTGGGCTTCGTCGCAAAAAGAATGGAGATCTAAATGAGTGCCAAGTTCTATGCAAAATCCAAATATGTATTTAAAGGAACAAAATAAAATTATGAACAAGTATAAAACTCTATTTCTTTGCTTTATTGGATACCTATAACAATTGCTGTTATTTAAAAATGTGAGATCTTAAAATAGGTTAGATTTGACTTGGCCAGTTTTTATCAGGATTAAAATATATATTTGTTGAATAACTGTGTAAAATGACTGATGTTATGAAAACTGGCTAAATCAAATCTAACCTACTTTAAAATCCCACATTTTTAAAGAACAGCAATTGTTATAGGTATCCAATAAAGCAAAGAAATAGAGTTTAATACTTGTTCATAATTTTGGCATAAACTTGGCACTCATTTATATCTCCATTCTTTTTGCGACGAAGCCCACAGCCAAGCATAATTTTTGTATTGAACTTGGCTCGCCTTTTTTAACCGACTTCCAAAAGTAAGAGGTTCTCAATTTCATCGTTCTTTTTTTTGTTTTTCTTTTTTATGCATGTACACGGATTACTCCGTCAATTTGTGGACCATTTTGAAAATTCTTTTTGTATTCGAAAGGGTATGCTCCCCATGTGGTCCCATGGGCACCATATCAGGATCTGATGATGGGATCCTAAGGAACTCGAAAGAAACCCTCAAATTTACGTAAGCGCCTGCAATGAAGTTAAAGCAATTTTCTGCATGCCTTCATATTCTGTAGGCATAATTTAATTTCAGAATATATAAAACGGGTCTTAACGAGTAAACTTGTCAGTTTATCTCAAATCACTTGAATAATAGTAACCTATAGAAGATAGTCCATTTAATATTTTATTAGACTTCAAACCTATGAATAGGTAGCACATACAAATTAAGTTATTTGATACTTTTTAGTTTTTGAAGTCGGTTTTTTTAAACGAAGTTTTTTTTTACATTTATGTTTTTGGTGGGTTAAGCTATATTTCTGTTAAGTTTCATCTAAATCCGTTCAGTAGTTTTTGCGTGAAAGAGTAACAAACATCCATCCATCCATCCATACTTACAAACTTTCGCGTTTATAATATTAGTATAGAAGTATAGATATATAGCTGACCTGTGCCCACTTCGTTGGGCGGTAAAAAAAAAAATCTCCGACTTACTTTGCAAATCCGGCTACCACGAAAAAGTCTTTCCGCTTTTCGGGTTATTATATATCATATGTCACTCACAAATAACGTAGCCTTCTATTGGTAAAATAATTTTCTAAATCGGTTCAGTAGATCCAGAGTTTACCCCCTACAACGTCACAAACTCACAAACTTTACCTCTTTATATAATAGTGTATATGTAGAATAGTGTAGATAATAGTGTAGATTACAGCCAGGCTCAGAACAAATAATCATAAAATTATTTTTCCTAGATGGAAATCGAACCTATTATTTCTGGCTTAGCAGTCTCTCTAAAACTATCACTAGATCTACGGGCCTTAATGAAATAATAAGTGGCCGACGTATTAATAATAGGTAATACAACCCTTTAAATGAATAGGTTTGGAATTTGTTCCTAATTCTTTCTATCCACGATCTGTTACCAATGTTCTATAAGATGTGTGAATGCTTACATTGTATCTTAGCCTTGGTATTGATGGCCAATCAACCACGATAAAGTTATATAAAGAATGTTAATCTGTAGTACTTACTACTACCTATTTGCAACTCGTAGAAATTGGTAATAGATGGAATTTATAAACATACCAGGCTCGTTTTCCTAACCATATTACACCCCAGAGATAGTAACCCAGTTTGATTTATTGAGTTCAGTAACCTTAGTTTATGGAGGTTAGTTTTTTTTCACTGATTTTATTGTTGTTGTTTGGTCTGCACACTGCATTTGCTTGTTTTGAGTTTTTGTTTTAGGCATGAGCCGAACGAGTATCGAGTTTATACTTTTATATACCTATACTAGTTGTTGCCCGCGGCTCCGCCTGCGTATATGTCGGTTATATATGTGTGTTATTCTGATGTATAAGCTACATTACTGTAAAGTTTCATCCAAATCCGTTCAGGCTCCAATCCAATCCAATTATCAGGCTATCGTAGTATCTATGCTAATATTATAAAGGTAAAGAGTTTGTTTGAATACACAAATCTCAGAAAGTGCTGGTAGATTTGAAAAATTCTTTCACTTTTGGAGAGCCCAGGGCAATAGGAGAGGCGGACGCGGACGAGGTTTCGTTGGGTCAGTTAAATAGTGTTATACGACTAACATGCATTTATTTATAAAAAAAACCGACTTCAATCTGGACCAAATTTAAATGGGACCATTCGGGAAGCACCAGCTTTCAAATAAAAAAAGAATCATCAAAATCGGTTCACCCAGTTCAAAGTTATGAGGAGTTTTTGAAGTCGGTTGAAAATCGCGGTTCATTTAAGCTTCAAGCTTTGAATTTTTAAGATTTATTCTTCAAAAAATGAGGGTTGAGAAATCCTACTAATATTATAAACGTCAAAGTTTGTAAGTATGGATGGATGGATGGATGTTTGTTACTGTTTCACTCAAAAACTACTGAACGGATTTGGATGACTCTTTACAGTAATATAACTTATACATCAGAATAACACATAGGCTACTATTTACTGCGATAACCGACATATACGCGGGCGGAGCCGCGGGCAACCACTAGTATTTTATAAATGTTATTAAACTGTTGATAGGTTTTAATTTAGTTAATAACACATTGTATGATGCATGCCTCAATAAATTATTTCTAGTAAATGAATCGCTGCTTTTGATATATTTTCCAATCTTTGCCAGTAAGTAGTAGGTACTATTAGTTATTCTGTGACATCACGAACACATACAAACGAATTTAACGAACACTTACAAACAAAAGTCTAAGCGATAGTCACTTGGCACCGATTTCAAACAGATTTTAGGTACCTAGCACACATTATAATACTACTATTTAAATGAATAAAGAATTAGGTATAGGCAATTTATGAAGAACCAGTTTATTTTACGCTTTTAAGTGTTCTTTGGCAGAGAGTTTTCGTTGGATGTTTTTTGGAAGTCGGTTTTTTTTTTATAAAAAGTTTTTATTTTTCAGTTTTTAGTGCAAACAATCGTAGGTAAGTAGTAAGTTAAACTATTTCATCAAATTTCATCATCAAGAACACAAATTAAGGTCAATACGTACGTTTAATATTAAAATCATCCTCTAATCCGTAACTCTTGAAGAGTTTAACCTTCTATCATCAGTTCACCTAAATAACTTGAAAGTGTACGACTGAAGGTCTTTAGATACGTATGAAATTGAAAGAATTATCCACCAACTCCTAACCGTTGAGGAGTTGTACCTTCCACCATCAGCTTACCTAAATAATTTGAAAGAATACGACTAAAGGTAACATATTTATATATGATATTTAAAGATTTATCCTCCAACTCCTAACCGTTAAGGAGTTGTACCTTACATCATCAGCTCATCATCATAAAATGATGACTACCAGACGCAAATACCGGTGTAACTTCAAAAAATATACGAAAAACTTAGTATGTGCCTCAAAAAAATGAGGGTTTTCCTCGATTACCCTGGGATCCCATCATGAGATCCTGAAATGGTGACAATGGGACCACCTCGGGAGCATACCCTTTCGAATACAAAAAAAAATCAAAATCGGTCTACAATTGACGGAGTAATCGGTAAACATAATAAAAAATAATAATACATACAGTGGAACATAGAACCTCCTCTTTTTGGAAGTCGGTTAATAAAATAAAGGTAGGTAAGTACATACTCTCCTGTTCCCATATTGTATAGGATACACCTATCTATTAAATAATGATTTCTAATAAAAGGATTCAATTTAAGAAGCAAGTCAACCACAGCGTCCACAGCTGAGAATTACTGAAAAAATATACCAGTTTTATAACGATGACTTGTGGTATTCCTATTACGGACTCGTAAAATTTCTGTGTTAAATCGTTATAGTAGAATTCGCTGCAAGTCTTATTGTTCAATTCTTTCGCCAATGCAGCGTTCACCTTGTGAAGCTTGCAATGTCTATAGGGCCCATGAGTATAGGCATTCAATCGCTAACTAGTTCACTGGCGAGAGTATTAAACTTCACGGCGTTTCACCGTGTTCTTATTCTAAGCTAATGTAATATCAAGCACTTACTGGAGATGCGTGAAGTCCTTGATATCGGCGGGCTTGATAGGGGCGCCCCTCTGCTGGTATTTTCTCCGCGTTCACACATTCATACTCCTAAGTGGCTTACAGGCTCCCTAAGTATCGTAATTACAATACACCCGTTTTAACTGTCGCGGATCGCGCCTATTTGACGGGACTACTAAAACTCGCGAGTCCAAACCAGACCAATCATAACGGTAACCAACGAAACACCGAATTGGATGGACAACCAGCTAAATTTTCAATAAACGGCACTCAAACGACACCTTGATCGACCGTCTTTACAAAGCTTCTCGTTAATTCTATCTTGTCACTTCAAAACGTCAAACAAGTAAAAATGACAATCAAAAATGTTGCCATTATAATGACGTCCGATTTCTAACACTTATGAATCGTTTTTTTTTATCTTTCTCATCATTTAATGGCAAGGTGCACGATATTACATATTCTTTAACTTCTGGTTACGTTTTCAAAGCTAATTTCATTTATTACTTTAATTATATGCCAATTCAATTTAATTCAAATTATTTATTTCGGACTTATTGATACATCCATATTTTGTTAGTTACAGAATGACTTAACCTAGTGTTAGTATTATAAATATTATTTAGTGTGGATGCTTATCCACCTGGACATGAGGGGGGAGTCCCACCTATCCGAAAAAACATTTAGGATGCTGTTGGAGGTGGAGCGCAGGCGCGCAAGCATGGAAGCGCAACGTTTTCGCATTATTGCGGCGAATCTGTTGCGCTACAACTCCATGGCAACCCCAAAAGCACCCTAAATGCATTGTTGTATTGGACACGCAGGTCGCTGTATGCCTTCTGCGTAAACTTATTCCACAGGCTGCACGTGTAAAATGATTGGCAGAAAGCTTTGAACAGTAAAATTTTTACGTTGTCAGTGCAGCGCGCAAACCTGCGAGCCAGCATATTGCAACGGACAGCCAGCGACCTGCGCTCGCTATGTATATCCATATTGTCTTTTAAATCGTCGGTGACCGTTGCGTTGCTTGTAAGTATAGGTACCTGATTTAAAAACAAGCCATTCACTCTTTTTGGTGTTGTACCTGAGCCCATGTGCCACCGAATATTCTTCACAAATTTTAAGGAGTTTCCTCATAGCGCCAACAGAAGGACTCAGTAGCACCGTATCATCGTAGCATAGCAGCGTAGCTGATGTTGTTTACACAAACACCATCCACGTGACATCCTGTCTTGGTGTTATTAAGTTCCTCAATCAATTTATTAACATACAAGTTAAATAAACATCGGAATATGCGCCTGCCCACTTCACTCTATTTTTTTGATTACTGTACCAGAACCTCAACAGTGTAACTATATTAATCGCAACAGTAGTATCCCGTAAAAGCTTATGCCAGAGCAGGTCATAATTTACTAAGTCGAATGCCTTCGATAAGTCTAGAAAACAACCTATTATTGGGGTCTTTCTGTCTGTGTAATATTGGACAGTCTGCCTAAGACATAGGATAGCACTTTCAGAAGATAAATTCGGCCTGAAACCAAATTGGCTATCCTCTAGATCTAGGTCCGGATAATGGATAATGGATCCTCTGGTCTGCTAGGATTTTGTCAAGCAGACTATCCAACACCTTTGCAATCACCGTTGCCAGCGAGATAGGTCTATAATTTGCAACATCTGAGGCATCCCCAGACTTATTTTTTATAATTGGTACAACAATAGTCTCAGTAAGTTTCGAAGGTAGGTAATGCACAAGTTAAAAAACATGGCAAGTACCCTTGGTAAGTGCACTCCTGAATATTTGAGATGTTCAATACTGAGCCCGTCGTGACCGGGGGACTTCCCCCTCTCCATATTTTGTATAGTTTTCTCCACTTGCTTATCAGAGAACTGGACAATTGGTGTCCCGGTCACGGCCGCCCCAGTCTCAAAGTACGCCGCATTGCTTATGGCAGACAGAGCTGAACTTACTTTAAAGTGGCCCAAGAAAGCATTCGCAATGCCCTGGGGCTCCGTCACACCCGCGACGCTCAGCGGTACTCCCGACTTATGTGTACAATAAACAAACAAAATAATCGCAACGCAACAAGCTTCTAATTCGGTGCTAAAGATTTTTTAACAGCTGAATTGCGTGTACGCCAACATCTTAAATGCACAAGTTGTAAGTTGACCGAGAGCATGTGTGGGTCACATAATTGCTATCGGCACTGCAGTGGCAAGACCGAGGTGAATGGTCCCTAAATCATTCCATAGCAATAAGGTGGCCAACGTTCCTTAGACGGTAAGTTGCAACACTTGCAACACAACCCGGGTTGCACGCTGTGTATGAAGCCGGCCAGCCGGCTGTCCGCGATGACACGAACCACTTTTTACTGGCGTGGCGTATCAACCTGTTTGACCGTTTTTACCAATACATCATTTACTGCAGTCACTAGAAGGCTGTATACATTGTAGGATTTATTTATTACTGACAAGAAGTGATTTAAAAGATAAATCTTATCAATGTATTATATTTTACTAGCGACCCGCCCCGGCTTTGCACGGGTGGATTTCAGATGCCCCCGCCGACGACACGATTCGTGAATTTTAAATCTGTAATATCTTCGAATATATTCATTTAAATTAGAAACTGTAAAGGGCCATTTTGATCTATATTAAATGTACAATGTATTTCATTTACTTAATTGTATAAGGATTCATTCTGTATTGCTTAAAATAACTTCGTAAATAAGCCATTATTTCTCGTAAAAAGAAAGGAATAAAAAAGGGTTATTGTGGGTTATCCCTAAGAGATAGACATATACCGTCGTGAACTTTTTTGTAGTACTTTAAAGGTGTACAATACTGTAGTACATTATTTTGATCTATCTCGTAGGGTGAAACCAGCGTTTGCAATGTAAGATGTAAAATGTGTTTATTTGCTACATCACATTAAAAACCTCGAAAATTGACAGTGTTTCCATGCTATATTATGCATTTATTATACATAAAAACCTTCCTCTTGAATCACTCTATCTATTAAAGAAACCCGCATCCAAATCCGTTGCGTAGTTTTAAAGATTTAAGCACACATAGGTATATAGGGATATAGGGACATAGGGACAGAGAAAGCGACTTTGTTTTATACTATGTTGTGATAATAACAGCCTGTGTGTGATCTTTTACGATGGCGTAGATTTGTATGTCAAACATGCATTAAAATTGATGATAACTTAATAATAGATTTGATGATAAGTTCGAAATCAAAATACCTATATAATTTTAAATCGTACTGGTTAAGAAAAGGAGATTTAAAAATAAATTATAAAAAAATAAAATCTCACCCGAGAGGAAACAGAAGAGAACACATTTGAGCGTGATAAGATTTTTATTGACAAGGTGCTTCATTTTTATTGGTTTTGTCGTGTGCAGTTGCTGATTTACATCTGGATATTCATCTTGCATCTGTAACAAGGATTAACAGCAATGAAATATTACTTACTTAAGACTACCACGCATTACCATTGTAACTAGCATTGGCGACTCCAAACTAATTTGGAAAATGAAAGGAAAATGATGAGGGATTGGGATCCTCATTATGAGGATTGTAGCGGTGGATCAAACCCCACGTGGGACAACACTTTGTGTGATCCACAAATTATTGTTCTGGGTCTGGGTGTTCTTCTTTGTGCCTGTTTCATGCTCAGATTACAGAAGAAAGCTGTAATCTGAGGTTTCATGTATGAATGTAAAGTCCTCCGCGACACAGGATTTATTCCTATGCGACAGTAATCGTTAATAAATTAAATTAAAAAGCTTTTTAAAAACAAGCTTTTACTGGAATGCCTCAAGACGAAGCAAACGAGTCCAAACTCGATGATGTTGCGACGTTTCTTTACAGCCACCTACCAGCTCCAGCATCAGATCGGCTCCGTGTCATTATACTATTGTATTGTCATGCTATATACACCTGCTTGCAAAATCTCAGTAAAATCGGTTAAGATATCTGCTTCAAAATTGAGTTGCAAGATTTCACCTTACCATACATACATACATTAATGCCAGCTTATAAAAAGCTTGTAAAAACAACAAAACATCAAGTCAGTTCGTGTGAATTGACGGCTTAACAAAATTTAATATAAAATCAAACAACATGTGCAGTGTGTTTCGAGTATCGAGGCCACGGCCGCTTATTTAGTCGCCTCCATTAAACGGCGTGTAGAAGTGTCGTCCACAAATGCCAACTCCTAAGGAATTAAAATAGATGGTATGAGATGACCCTTGCAATGATATCATCCTTAACACAGTCGACTAACGAGCTCGTAAAAGTTCGCTTGACAACTATTGTGTACTTTATGCACAGATTCTAATACCTAACTAGTATGTAATATAGTTCAATAACGGGAAACTGAATCATTCTGACCATCAGAGTGTTAATCACTTCAATCGTGTTTTATATTTTTTCCTGCTGTAATTCACATGGGAATATCTGAATCCGGGACTCAAACACGTCTTGGAACCTACACGGCTCGAACGAGTTTTATCTTTAAAAGAAACCTGCATCTAACAAAGCTCCGATAGTTGTTTTGTTGTTTTCTGTATGTAGGTCTATATATTATTGGATTATAGATTACAAGTACAAATGATAGATATGTTGGGTTTTACGAATGTTTAATTAGCATGTCCACCACTACAATAATGTTCAGAGAAAAATTGCCTCTGTTAATGTGCTAAATCATCAAAATAAAGTTATAATCCATAAAAAAATTTAATTTAACACTATTATATAGCACTATTGTGGGTAATATAATCATGATTTAATAAAACTTTTAAAATACATTCTTTTTACAAAATCCTATGTACCAGAAGTAACACCATCGATGATCGATGATCATCATCAGATCTTTGATAATTGCATATGTAAAAAAAAACACTTAAAAGCGTAAAATAAACGGGTTCTTCATAAATTGCCTATACCTAATTGTTTATCCATTTAAATAGTAGTATTATAATGTGTGCTAGGTACCTAGAATCCGTTTAAGTCGAAAAAAAAACATACAATGTAACATAGAACCTCCTACTTTTTGGAAGTCGGTTAAAAATGGTCAACAGACAATCTAATTAATTTAATTAATTTTGCACGCACACTGTTTTAAATTGTCAATCTCCCTCTCGCAAGAAATAAAGTTTTTTTTTAATTATTATTTATTGTGAGTATTGTGGCCAATTATATGTAGTCAGAAATTATACTTTACTTTTTATTTAAATTTCAATGCATCCAACCATATCTAAATTTCAAATTAATAGTAAACGTCAGACGAAAGCACCACTATATTATAAAAAAAACCGACTTCCAAAAAACATCCAACGAAAACTCTCTGCCAAAAAAACACTTAAAAGCGTAAAATAAACTGGTTCTTCATAAATTGCCTATACCTAATTCTTTATTCAATTAAATAGTAGTATTATAATGTGTGCTAGGTACCTACAATCTGTTTGAAGTCGGTGCGAAGTGACTATCGCTTAGACTTTTGTATTTGTTCGTTTGCATTCTTTTTGGCTTAGCACCGACTTCAAACAGATTTTAGGTACCTATCACACATTATAATGGAATAGAATAGAATAAACTTTATTGTACACCAATTGATACAGTTATATTTTAGAGCTAAACAATGTATGCCATGTACAAATGGCGGCCTTATCGCTAAAAAGCAATTTCTTACAGGCAACCTTTGGATGGACAAATCGACTGTAGAAACACAAATTCATGGGTAGTTTTGGTGTTTAAAATTAATAACGAAAATAATTAACTTGATTCAGATAATATTACATAAATAAAATATAGAGACTATAATACTACTATTTAAATGAATAAAGAATTAGGTATAGGCAATTTATGAAGAACCAGTTTATTTTACGCTTTTAAGTGTTTTTTTAACCGACTTCCAAAGGAGGAGGTTCTATGTTCCACTGTATGTTTTTTTTTTTTTTTTTTATGTATGTTACCTGATTACTCCGTCAATTGTGGACCGATATTGAATTTTTTTTTTGTATTCGACAGGGTATGCTTCCGTGGTGGTCCCATTGCCAGCATATCAGGATCTGATGATGGGATCCCAGGGAAATCGAGGGAAACCCTCATTTTTTAAAGGCACATACTATGTTTTTCGTATATTTTCTGAAGTTACACCGGTATTTGCGTCTGGTAGTCATCATTTTATGATGATGAGCTGATGATGTAAGGTACCACTCCTTAACGGTTAGGAGTTGGAGGATAAATCTTTAAATATCATATGTATATAAGTTACCTTTAGTCGTATTCTTACAAATTATTTAGGTAAGCTGATGATGGAAGGTGGAAGGTACAACTCCTCAACGGTTAGGAGTTGGAGAATAATTCTTTCAACTTCATACGTATCTAAAGACCTTCAGTCGTATACTTTCAAGCTATTTAGGTGAGCTGATGATAGAAGATTAAACTCTTCAACAGTTAGGGATTAGAGGATGATTTGAATATTACACGTACCTTAATTTGTATTATTCTTGATGATGAAATTTGATGAAATAATTCAACTTACTACTTACCTACGATTGTTTGCACTAAAAACTGTAAAATAAAAACTTTTTATAAAAAAAAAACCGACTTCCAAAAACATCCAACGAAAACTCTCTGTCAAAAAACACTTAAAAGCGTAAAATAAACTGGTTCTTCATAAATTGCCTATACCTAATTCTTTATTCATTTAAATAGTAGTATTATAATGGGTGCTAGGTACCTAAAATCTGTTTGAAGTCTATTAGCTATTAGGTATAGGCAATTTATGAAGAACCAGTTTTTTTTAAGCTTTTAAGTGTTTTTTGACATAGAGTTTTCGTTGGATGTTTTTGGAAGTCGGTTTTTTTTTTATAAAAAGTTTTTTGGCAGAGAGTTTTCGTTGGATGTTTTTTGGAAGTCGGTTTTTTTTTTTATAAAAAGTTTTTATTTTCCATTTTTTAGTGCAAGCAATCGCAGGTAATTAGTAAGTTGAACTATTTCATTAAATTTCATCATCAAGAATACAAATTAAGGTCTATACGTACGTGTAATATTAAATTCATGCTCTAATCCCTAACTGTTGAAGAGTTTAACCTACTATTATCAGCTCACCTAAATAACTTGAAAGTATACGACTGAAGGTCTTTAGATACGTATGAAATAGAAAGAATTATCCTCCAACTCCTAAGCGTTGAGGAGTTGTACCTTCCACCTTCCATCATCAGCTTACTTAAATAATTTGAAAGAATACGACTAGAGGTAACATATGTACATATGATATTTAAAGATTTATCCTCCATCTCCTAACCGTTAAGGAGTTGTACCTTACATCATCAGCTCATCATCATAAAATGATGACTACCAGACGCAAATACCGGTGTAACTTCAGAAAATATACGAAAAACATAGTATGTGCCTATAAAAAATGAGGGTTTCCCTCGATTTCCCTGGGATCCCATCATCAGATCCTGATATGCTGGCAATGGGAAAAAAAAATACATACAGTAGACTTAAAATATAGTTTAAAGTTAAGTTTTTTTTACTTAAAAATATAGTACCCATTTAAAACTTTATTTATATTCTTACATTATCTTATGTTTAAAAATAAATATTAGGTAAGTTTTTCAAGTACACCTATTATGTGTTAATAGTTATTTGTTATACAAGAGTGCAAAGTTGCTTTTTAATTGCGTGCTCAATTTTGATGACCGAGCAAGCGAAGGATTCTAAAATTGAATCACGAGCGTAGCGAGTGATTCAAAAATTAGAATCCTGAGCGTCAGCGAGGGAATAAAAAGAGCACGAGGTGAAAAATCTTTGCACTCGAGTGCAACACGTAACTTTTCATTCCACCTCAGCGAGGAAACAACTGAATGCAAAAAACGCATTAACAATCACAAGATACTTTTATTTCAGTTTAGGTATTAATATATATTAGGTACTACATTATGATAGGTACCTAAGTATTACAGATTAATTTTTAAATTATTTCAAAAATACTTAGGTACTCGCTCAACCCCGCGGTGTTACCCGCGGTTTTTGTCGTACCGCGAGTAACACCGCGGGACCAAGCTAGTCTAAAAAAAGTAGCCTAAGTTACTCCTAAGATTATCAGCTATCTGCCATTGAAAGTCACGTCAAAATCAGTCCAGCGGTTCCAGAGATTACCCGGAACAAACAGACAGACAGATCGACTGACAGACAGACAGACAATGTAACAGAAATTCTTAGAATATTAAATAATCTAAGCAGAAATTATATAAAAAAAAATATTTAGTATATGTACCGTGTATACATACATATGCATTTAGTAAAAAGCGGTTATTTTAATGTTACAAACAGACATTTCAATTTTATTTATTTGTATGGATGTATAGATAAATTAAGAAAAATTTAAAGTTAAGTTGCTATAGTTACATAATGAATGATGTTTTGAATTCACAAACTTAGTGCACTCGAGCGATGTTCTAAATTCAATTTACTTTATTCCTCTAGAGAATAAAAACGGCTTTTGCACTCAGATATCGAAGGAAAAAAATACTCTTTACGAGCTGGTGGGATAAAAAAAATATTGACGTTTTAAATTTTTATGTTGTTTTTCTGCTACCTAGTAGATTTTAAAGTTAAAGGTAATTTAGTTCTTCGTTTGTATTGAGAATATTATGGAGCTCCATAGAGAGACTTAACTTGTCTAAATTCTGTCTCCTTATGGAGCTCCATGAGAGACAGAACTAAATCGTTGTTACTCCTAACAAAGATTTTCAGATTCGTTTTGTCGATAGAAAGCAACACTACAATAATGATTTGCCTGACGTTTCGACCGTTACACTGTCCATGGTCATAGGATAAATTAACCTAGTTAATTCCCGTATACCTACATCTCTGTCTGTCTGTCTCTCACGCTTTCACGGCCAAACCGATGCACCGATATCAATAAAATTTGACATGGAGATACTCTCTCTGATTCTTGAGGAAGGACGAACACGCGGGCGGTGCCGCGGACAAAATTAGTATATTAAAAATACAAAATATGAATGTGCTAAGAAAACAGTTATTATGTAAACTATTCTGGGTCGTTTTGAACAAAAATTGTTGACTCGCTAAAACGATATAAATGACTATTCCAACCATATTTGCCGCATATCTTGCCACAAATGCTTAATATGATTCACACAAGCGATTGATGAATAGGTATAAGTTATTATCTGAACAATGGCTAACATAGTTTAGGCATACACTCATAGAAATCTTTATTAATGACGTTTATCTCCGTAAAATATAACCTCGCAGAACATCGACCGGAAATATGACTTCAATAATGTGTTTATTGTCGTTTTATTAATTGAATGCGTTAAAGTTACGTCACTGAAGATAAAAATATAACATTAGTCACATAAAATTTCTGCATGATCTTTAAACGTAAGTAATATCATAATCATTTTATTAGCTCTGAAAAATTAACGGTTTTTAGGGTTCCGTCACTTACTCTTATTAGATCTGTCATCTGTGTTAATGAGCTTAATTCTTTCATTCTCATCTTATTTGTTTATATGAAGAACTATTACACGTCAGAGTAAGGCGTATGCTGTAAAAATTCAATAAGTAGCTTTTTTGTTTTGTAGAGGGACGGGTGTCATGTCCCTCCAACACAAAGGGGGGATCCTCCGACCAAGCGAGGTGATCATGCCTGGCGGGCCAACTGCCCAACAGTTGATGTTGGGATGTTGAATGTATGTTTATCGACGCGAGAACTTTCACTGCGCGATTCAGGTAGTTTCTTAGCTTCCTTCGTTACACCGTAGTTCAGTGTAACTTCGGTAGATGGCGCTGTAGTATATTTCTGTTGCGCTCTATGTAGAAGTTGCCACAGTTTCATCAATTATAACTATGACATACGTGTATTAGCTGTAATCTTGAAGTCGTGCCCGTAAGCTATCATCGATCCGTTACACAAAAGTAGGATACATTAAACAAACCTTACCTAACTTGTACCTTTAAAAATGTTCCTGAGAAAGATAGCTAATAAATATTTGATGAAAGTCTAATTTAACTTTATCAGCGAATGAAGTTGGAGGGCAATAACAAAGCTGATTCGCAACACCCAAAGGTTTGGCTGCAAGAAAACGCCTATGGCATTAAGTTCGCCTTATGCAATATAAAAAATAAATAATAAATATTTCGGACATCTAACACACAACGTCATCTAGTACCAAGCTAAGCAGAGCTTGTTTTATGGGTACTAGGCAACTGGTATAATTACCTACAATATCCTTTTTTTTGTAAATACATACATATTATACATAGAAAACACCCAAACTCCTAAACAAATATTTGCAGATCATACAAACATTTGGTCCGACCCGGGAATCGAACCCGAGACCTCAAGCACAGCAGTCGCATGCGCTACCACTACGCCATCGAGGCAGTTAATATGTTTGCAGGAAGTTTTATCAGGGGGGTTTCATTTCTCAGTTTGGGTGTATTTCGCCGAGCGCCTTCCGGGAAGAACTATGTGGCAATGGTTGCCAATCTGCGCTCGGCTCGCACGCTAGCCGCGTCGCGAAAAAAAAAAATAAAGCTCCAAACAAATTATCGGACGCGGCTGACGGACGCGGCTTACAGCCGCGGCTGATAATGTGCACAGTCTCTTCGGACGTTTCTTTCGGACGTTTTCAGTGTTGCCACTTTAGTGACAGAGATTTTCTAAAAAAATCACTGAAAAATTAGTTTAAGGTTTTAACCCTAAATATACCGGAAAAAAACAAGTTGTTGTAAGGTTCCTATGTTTATACATATTTGAAAATATTTTATTTATCAAGATACATCTACATCCACAAAGATAATCGATCAAGATGAATAAAAAATACCAGCAGAAGTATTTCAAGTTGATTTTAAAAACATAATACCGTGCGCATTAATGATACTGTACGGCTGTAAGCCGCGTCCGTCAGCCGCGTCCGATAATTTGTTTGGAGCTTAAATAAGTTAAATATTACGTGTAGGAACTTACTGCGAAAAATCACTGCAAAACGAACTAATTGTTCGTACAATATTGTACTCGTAGTTAGCAATGAAATTATTTAATTTGTTGTTTGGAAACTATGTGTTGAATGATGATAGACATGTTTTGTCAATACAAAAATCTGTAACTTATCACGAAGGTACCCAGAACGAGTAATACGTTACGTAGACATGATTATTGTTTGTTAAATGTTTCTTCTTCATTACTAAAGTTGTTATATTTTTACAAGCTTTTTATTAACTTGCAATGTATGCTTGTATGTTCGGGTGGAATCTTGCAACTCAATTTTGAAGCAGATATCTTTTATCGATTTTGCTGAAATTTTGCAAGCATATGTATTCAGCGTGACAATACAATATTACAAGGACATGGAGCTGATCTGATGCTGGAGCTGGAAGGTGGCCATAGGAACTCTGTAAAGAAACGTCGCAACACCATCGAGTTTGGACTCGTTTGATTCGTCTCGAGGCATTCCAGTAAAAGCTTGTTTTCAAAAAGCTTTTTAATTTAATTTATTATAATTAATTTTAGTATTTACCTAAATGTACAGTTATTATTGTCCTTATTACAAGAAGTGCTGAAATAAGAGATCTCGGTGTTATACTTGATCGTAAATTAAACTTTATAGCGCGCACATAGACGGAGTTGCTAGGAAGGCAGCTAAAATGCTTGGGTTTGTTAAAAGGAGCACCAGTAGTTTTCATCTAATACAAACAAAGATGCTACTTTACAACGTTTTGCTGGGAAGCGTCCTTGAGTTTGCATGTATAGTTTGGTCCCTCGTATGTTGTACAATCGCAGCGAATTGAAGGCATCCAAAGAGCATTTACGAGACACTTGGCATACATATCGTCAGGTATCTCCCACAGAGCCCCCTACACTGACAGACTTGAATTCCTTAGAATGAACAGCCTTAATCGTCGGCGTACAATTCAGGATCTTTTATTCCTCCACAAACTTCTCAACGGTGGAGTTGACTGCAGTCAACTGCTAAGTAACATCAAGTTAACTGCGCCATACAAAATTCTGCGACACCCTATCATAAGAACCTTTCACATACCGTTCTGCAGAACAAACGCTGGCAAACACTCACCACTAGTGCGGATGTGTCTCGAATTCAATACTTTATGTGGACGCTCAGATGATCTTGACATTTTTCACGATTCCTACAAGGTATTTAAGGGAAGGATAATGCAGTGATGGACCTGGATGTCCTTTGTGGAACTCTTTTTGTGTTTTTACTTTATTTTGTTTTAACATTTGCTTTCATTTTATTATTAATTTTGTCAGAAATGTTGCTTGTGATTGTGTATAAGTTGTGTTGAATTTTTTTTATTTTGGTGTTATTCTTTACAAATATTGCTGTGTACATCTATAATAGATATACATATAAGATTATGTTTTCAGCTCCTAATGTTAACCAGTTTTGTATATGTATATTGTTGATGTTCCTTAAATAAATAAATAAATACAGCAAGCGGCAGCCCCGTGCTCTTGTAGAAAATCGAGCGGTGTCTAACGGTATATGAACGGTCGAGTCACACGACAAGATTCAAATTCGCGTGCAAGGTGACAAAGTTCAAAACTTACTTTTGTTCGAGAGTGAAACTTCTGTACGACAGTACTATTAATTATTCTGTGGTTTTAATAAATAAATAATAGTGAGTTTACAAAGCGAATATAATTTATTTTATCAATGGCGAATTTTATATTTCCTATTTAGAATTTTAGAATACAGCTTTTGCTCTTTTGGTCAGTGCAGACGTTGTTGACTACCTACATTCGGCCGCGTTTTAACTAGCAAAGATTGTACTAAATTCTTAATTCCGATACTAATTAGTAATTTTGTGATTGTGTTTATGCCATCATACAACCTTTTTCTATAAAGGGTATCATTATATAGCATGTATTATCTGTTTATATCGTTAAATGTAATTAGGTTACTATAAAGTAAACAAATAAAATAGGCCGCGGATGTCGGCCGTCACCATGCTTTCACATGACAGCTGTTTAGCCCGTGGCAGAGCGCCAATTAAATCAGAACTTTCGACTGAGATTCGTTTTCATTTTTATAAATTGTTCAATCATATGGTCATCTAGTACAGACATAGATAGGTAATTAAATAATTAAAAAAAAAACATCAGAAAGCAGATTCCCTTCTGGTCACTATGTCTTTTGTTATTGACAAGGTTTAGCCCCTCGTTACTAAATATTTTTGAAGTAAAAACTTCTTTAGCGGCGTTGTGCACTTTTCTGGGATGGGTAAAAAATGTTTAAACTCGCGTCAGAAACTTGCGTCAAGACATGTGATCTTGACCTGATCGAATATTCGTAAAACGGAGGCGTGGCGTAGGAGAGGAAGTAATATCCCCCTCTCTTTCTACCACGCGGCGAAAATGTATGCCTGCTCCTGCTGTTTCGTATAAGCGGCGCAAGCGCAGGGCGCTTGTGCTAGTGTGCTTGTGTATAAGCCCGGCTTCACTCGGGTATTTTATGTTTATACTGTATAGCAGTGTTCCGCAAACTTTTCGGGTTCAAGGTACACCATAAATTTAAAAATAGTTTTTTAGTAATACTAATTCACATTTATTATTAATCAACAACACAATGTTTCTAATTAGTTAACAAATCTATAAATTGCAGAAAAAATATTTTATGCGAAACTGAAATATTTTATTTTTCAGTTTAATTGTGCATAGACGGTCTCATCTCTTCGACGATCGTCTTAAGGCGTTCCCTTTTTTTGGTTTTTATTGGGGTAAGGGTTAAAAATCCTAATTCACATAAATAGGTCGTTGCAAATCGCAAAAGTTATGCATTCCAAATCATGCTCAACGAAATATTCTTACGTTACTTTAAATATTTCTTATCCAGTTTTATGGTTAGGCAGTGGCAGAAAAAATAAAAAGTCGTCAGAAATCAGAACTGACTTGTCTGTAAGTGAATTCTGAAAGCTGCTTATATGCAAAGACCTCAAGCACTTCGGATAGGAAGGGAAGAATAGAAATAGAGCAAAAATATTTAGGAAGGGAAGAATAGAAATAGGGCGAAAATGTTCAGGAAGGGCAGAATAGAAATAGGGCCATAATGTTCAGGAAGGAAAGAATAGAAATAAAGCGAAAATGTTCAGGAAGGGAAGAATAGATGAGAATAGAGACTATCCTAGATGAATCCTAGCTGTGATTTGCCATATATTTAATTACTAGCTGCGCCCGCGACTTCGTCCGCGTGGAACGGTGACTTTGGGTAGCAGTTTTAATTATTAAGACTAATATTATTTTAAAAATAAGACACACTTTTCACTGTTAAAAACATATTTAAGTATTTATATAAGTACATAAAATAAAAAGTATTTTGTATGAAATTATTTCGACATTCGACATGGCCAAGGCTTTCAACCTGTTCTTGCACCGTTCGCTTCTCTCCGATCTCTAAGCATTCGGTCTGCCTCCTAGAGTCGTCTCTAGATTTACTCTTTTCTTCATCAGCGCCTTCGCATTCGGGTTCTTTGCGACGGACGGCGCGGCCTCTGTTTTTCTGGAGGTAAACGCTAGCGTACCTCAGAATTCGGTCCTGTCGCCCAAGATGTTTCTTCTGCATGTCAATGACATATTAGCCCTTGGCAATATACATTGCTATGCAGACGATAGCACAGTGCATGGGCGATATTATGGATACCCTGCAGCCAAGATAGTAGACGTTGAGGAAAATGGATAGGAGATTGTCGCTGAGCTTGACCGGGTTTTGAACCGCATTTAACAATGTGGTGATGAGAATCTGGTCGAGTTCAACGTTAAGAAAACACAGGTGTGCCCGTTCTCTACCAAAAAGTCTCCGTTTCTTCCCCTCCCCACTTTTCAGAGCACTCAACTGCCACTACGGGGTAAGCTCGGTGTCCTGGGCATGGATATTTGCCGGGACCTCGAGTACTGTCTCATTAGTCGGCGGATCAGAATATATATTATTTTTAGATCATGTGTGCTATCATATACCAGAACTCACGTCTCAGTGTAATCATGTCGTTACTGTCATTTGGCATACAATCATCTCCTATTTTTAGAAGAGCATTTGCATATTGACACTGCTCATAAATCATTGTGAAGTTGTACTCGCATAATTGTAGTAAGACAAAACTTTTTAACATGTACCCATAATACATATGTTTCATACAGGCATTTATTTCATCTTGCGGCGTACCCCTTTTGCTTTTTTTTGTGTTTAAATCCCGCCGGATACTTTTCCTTCGGATTTTTTCACGAAGAAAATTATTTGAATAAACAAAAAATCATGTTAACAAATCGAATCCTAGTGAATAATAACGAATTTTTAGTAGCAAAATTCAACATCCGCATACGGCACAGTCGTCTGCCCTCACATGTCTGCCCGTTCGGGTAAGCACACTTAGGCATATTGTGATAACTCAGTAAATGTTACATCTGAATAGCTCTAATATTTTGTCTCCTGTCCCAAACTCATGAAACATTTTTGCAAACCTTGCATCATCATCATCAGCCTATCGCAATCCACTGCTGGACATAGGCCTTGCCTTGCCTTGCCTTCACAAACCTTGCATATTTCCATACAAACTTTCATCCCCTATTGTTATTTTACCCCCTTGATCTTAAATTTTTTACGAAATTTAAATGACATTTTTATTTATATGTAATCAACAACCTAAAAAATAAAGTTTAAGATTTTAGCTTAAAATGACGATACTGTATACACTGTTTTGTAATTTGTCTTATTTATTTCTATTAATATAATGAACATACAAATCATATTTATGAATGTATGTTATTTATTATATTATTATTAGTATATTAATTTAAGTATTCGTTGAAAAGGAGAAATATTTTTAATGAATTTGACATCCTTGTTACCTCGTTGCCAAGAGTGTCCGGTGTACCGGGCGGTGTCACCAAGGTAATGCGCAGGCGTGTGGCGATTAAACCACCACTCTTCTATACAATCTTTCATCCCTCCTTTCAACCCCTTATTACCTTTTTTTCGCAATAAAAAGTAGCCTATGTCCTTTCTCAGGCTCTAGACTATCTGTGTACCAAATTTCATTGTAATCGGTGCAGCGGTTTGGCCGTGAAAGCAAGACAGACAGACAGAGTTACTTTCGCATTTATAATATAAAGTATGGAAGTATGGATAGCCTTCCTCGATAAATGGGCTATCTAACACTGAAATAAGTTTTCAAATTGTACCAGTGGTTCCTGAGATTAGCGCGTCCAAACAAATAAACAAACTCTTCAGCTTTATATATTAGTATATATGTATTTATTATACTCTTCTAAGATCTAATACTCATAATAAACAACACAATTATTTAGATAAAGATTAATATTAGGCATTATGTTGATAAAAACTCTTTGGCAAATAACTCATTATTAGGTACCAACTCTTAGCGTCTTATACTCGTGATAACTTCTAAACGAAATGTGGGATTGGGATGAAACAAAAAGTATTTTACTTCTACATAAATACCCTTGATAACATAATGCTTAATTTGGATAAGGATTAATATTACGATACACATTTAACGTAGTTTCTTTCTTCAGACGATTTAATATTTTTTTCGAACACAAAAGCGGTTATTGTGACTAAACCATGATAGTTAGATATATGCTCTCGCGGACTTTTTTGTAGATCTTAATGGGCCCTACAAACCCGTAATACATTATTTTGTTCTATTGTCAATAGTCTTTGCAGCGCACGCAAAAATAGGTTTTCGATTTCACACCTTGGGTTAGAAATTAGCAATTTTCTTACGGATCTCTAATTTTTTTGAAAATAAAATATAGCCTATAGCCTTCCTCGATAAATGGACTATCCAACACTGAAAGAATTTTTCAAATCGGACCCGTACTTCCTGAGATTAGCGCGTTCAAACAAACAAACAAACAAACAAACTCTGCAGCTTTATAATATTAGTATAGATTCCGTATCCAACAGTGTTTTTCCAACTGCGTGGAAAATAGCTCAAATCATTCCTCTCCCTAAAAAATCTAATCCTTCCTCTCTTTCAGACTATCGTCCTATATACATTCTCCCCTTCTACTCCAAAGTCCTTGAACGTCTTATTCACATGCAGCTAAGCTCAGGTTTTCGTCCGGGTCACAGCACTACCACCGCACTCATTCATACTACGGAGGATATCCGATTTAACATGGAGGAAGGAAAGTTAACGATCCTTACCCTACTCAATTTCAGCAACGCTTTCAATACCGTTGACTTTGATGACTTACTTGGAATATTGCGCTCTCTTAACATATCTCCATCAGCAATTGACTGGTTTCATAGCTACCTGTATGGTCGTCAGCAGCGTACTTGTATTGAAAATAATTATTGGTCTTGGTGTACTACATCTGCAGGCGTACCTCAGGGCGGCGTTCTATCCCCATTACTCTTCGCAGTTTTTATCAACTCCATCACTGATCGATTACTTTCGTCCTACCACCTTTATGCAGATGATCTACAAATTTACACCAAAGCTTCTCCAGCTAAAATATCTGAAGCTATTGACGATATCAACAGAGATCTGCTACAAATATGCGCTTGGAGTAAGGAGCATGGATTAAAAGTCAATCCGAGCAAAACCCAGGTAATTATAATAGGTAGTCGTAGGATGAACTCCGCAATAAATTGGCAGCAATTACCTGCTATATCTTGTGATGGGTCAAATATCCCATATAGTGACAAGATTAAAAACCTTGGAATCTATATGGACAGATATATGTCCTGGGCCCCTCAAGTTGGTGAAGTTAGTCGTAAATTGTTTGCTATAGTGGGGTCATTGCGAAGACTTCGTAACTTTCTTCCCGCCAACACGAATATCGCCCTAGCACAATCCCTTCTCCTTCCTACCCTTGACTATGGTGACGTTAGCTATCTAGATCTTACTGAAGAACAACTGAATAAACTTGAGCGACTCCAAAATGTCTGCATAAGGTTCATATTTGGCTTACGTAAATATGATCACATCTCCGAATATCGCGTTAAGCTCAAATAGTTACCTATCCGCTTTCGCCAGAATGTTCACATTCTCTCTATTTTGTACAGTACTCTGTTTCTCCCACACTCGCCGCCCTATCTCAAACAACGTTTTGAGTTCCTACACAGTTCACATTGCAGGCTTTTGAGATCGTCGGAGAATCTGAAACTGAAAATGCCCAGCCATTCCACACAATTCGCTGATAAGTCATTATCGGTGCAAGCTGTTAGACTATGGAACAACTTGCCTGAGGCAATTAGACAAGCTAAATCTCTGCAAGTTTTCAAGAAGCAAGTCACAGATTACTACTTGACAATGTAAGGGCTTCTGGGGGAGTATTAATCATTGATGGTATGTGGTACGCAATATGTGAATTTATGATATTTATGTGTATATTTATATATTTAACCATGTTTGTATGTATGTATTGTATTCATATGTATTGGTGTGTTTGCTGTAGATACATGTATTAAGTTTATATATTAATTATTACTTAGATTATTTTAAACTTAGATACACCTTAGACCAGTGTTCCGCAAACTTTTTGGGTTCAAGGTACATCTAGGAAGATAATTTTTTTGGAGGTACACCATAAATTAAAAAAAATAACAGAAACAAAAACCGACTTTAAGGTTCGACTCGATTTCTCTTGGATGCCATCATCAGATCTTAGTGTCCTTATCATGGTACTAACGTAGGGATATCTCCTTTCCATAAAAAAGAATCATCATAAAAACTTTTTATAAAAAAAAAACCGACTTCCAAAAAAAACATCCAACGAAAACTCTCTGCCAAAAAAACACTTAAAAGCGTAAAATAAACTGGTTCTTCATAAATTGCGTATACCTAATTCTTTATTCATTTAAATAGTAGTATTATAATGTGTGCTAGGTACCTAGAATCTGTTTGAAGTCGCAAATACCGGTGTACCTTCAAAAAATATATTAGTTAATAATTTTTTTTTTTAAATCGGTCCACAACTGACGGAGTAATCAGGTAACATACCTAAATAAAAAAAAATACATACAGTGGAACATAGAACCTCCTCCTTTTTGGAAGTCGGTTAAAAACCGTAACCAACTGCCGTGATGCAGCTGTTTAGTTGTGTCGTACGCACCACTTGCTACATATATCATACAAAGAATATATAATTATAGAATACAAAGTAATGTATTTTGTACGGTGTACCTAACTAAACTAACATTAATGTTATTTATGTCTGGCTTAATTTAGTCACAAATACTCAAATAACCTAATCTTCTATATCTATCTATATGTATATATAAAAGAAAGTCGTGTTAGTTACACTATTTATAACTCAAGAACGGCTGAACCGATTTGGCTGAAAATCGGTGGAGAGGTAGCTTAGAACCAGGAGACGGACATAGTATACTTTTTTCTCTTTATTTATTTTTAAGGGACTTTTACCCTATTAGGGTATGCCAGTCCCATAAGGCCTTAGCTTAAACAAGTAACAAGTATCAATTTAAATATTATATGCTAGACTGTACAATGTAATAGCTTTTTTTGATGTCGGTATAGCCGTATAGGTATAGATACTTTTTACATAGTTTTTTTTTTATTTTGTCCCGTAGCCTTGGTTAACCGCGGTTGTTTTTGTACCGCGGGTAACACCGCGGGGCTCAGCTAGTAACCTAATAAAATTTTGTATTTCCACATCACTATTTGTGTTTAAAAATTCAAAAAGGTTTTTAAAAACAAGAATTTCATCCCTACTCCAAATTAGTTAGACCTTATTTCAGTAAAACTAGCGGTGCTATTAGGTACGAATTGCGCTGGGATGGTTGGGAATATTAATTTAATTAATATTCCCAACCATCCCAGGGTATAATTTCTAGTTTTGAGAAACATGCGCAATTCCCATAATTACCTAGTCACTACTGAGTGAATAAATAAATAATAACTAACTAACTACATATTAATAAATAATGTAAAGATTATTAAATAAATCATATTTATTTATATTATACATTACAAAGAATTTGCGAGGAAATAAATAAAACTCGGAGCTTTTTTTTAGGCAAAGGCACAATCAGCCAGTATCATCACTACATCATCACTACATAGTATAAAATAAAGTCGCTTTTTCTGTCCCTATATCCCTTTGTTTGCTTAATCTTTAAAACTACGCAACGGATTTTGATGCGGGTTTCTTTAATAGAGACCCTTTACGAGCAAATATGTTATAATGTACTATTATAGGCATCCTTCTAAGAAATGCCTATAAATTTCTGAAAAAGCCGAGATTTGGCATAATTATGTGCATTTAGAGCACATAACTACTTTATTATTCTACGGAACCCTAAAAATTTTATGAACGATGACTCATAACTATCTTTTTAGAAAGAAATTTTTAAAACAAATTAAATTCGAAAACCAACATTTTTCACTTCACTTTTATTGAATTCATCTTCCTAGCCTTTATTATTCCCAAGATTAATTGGGGTCGGCTACTAGTTCCATCCACCGGTTTTACCTGAATATCAGTTTTTCCACGGAGCGACTGGCATCTGACCTCCGCAACCCTGAGGGTGAACTGAATTCGAAGGTTGAATTAGTTGTCAGTATATGGGTATTTCTCAAGTAACTCATTATTCAGTTGACTTCGGTGTCTGATTTTTTTTTCTAAATTTCAATATATTAATAAGAAATTAAAAAACTATATTTTATTTGTAAAATATCTGTACTGGAGGCACTCTTATTGGATGAACGGTTCCGAAGAAATTTAATTTTTAAAAAATGGCGTCCACCGAAATCAACTTTATTTTCACCGAAATCAAAAATGTTAATTATGTTTTCAAGTTATTTACATAGTAGTTCTATATTTATAAAAAAATGTATTTTATTATAAATTTAGGTAAGCAAAACTAATACCGTTAAGGGACTTCTGATATATATTACAATAAAACAATTATTTGATTAATTACACGTTGTTTATTACGTTACATAAACTTATTACAATTAACTTTGGCATGAAGCTTAAAAAAGTTAAGTGTATAGTTCCTACTTCTTCATTTCTTAAATCAAAAAGGTGGAGCCTTTACATTTCTCTGTAATTCATACAAGATGTATTAATTACATAAATTTTCATGCGGTATTTCAGTCTACGTAAAATAACTTTGCTATCTGGCTTTTTATTAGTCTTTAGAGCCGGTCTAGCAGTCCAATGTCTATAACGGCCTCATGGACGAAAGGCGATGGGCGATGGGCGATGGGCCCAATCATCTAAGGGGCGCTACCTTTATCAGTTCTTTCCATCTATTCGCGAACGGTTGTCGAGGGAATGGCTCGAGGGTGGATGACTGTGTCGCTCAATTTCTCACAGGCCAAGGTAACTTTAAGAGCAAACTACACTCTTTTAAATTAGTCGATTCACCTTTGTCACACATTGTGGCAACGCTCAACACCTGATTCTATCAGTTAACAGTCAACTCATCATGTCCTCTGGGAATGTAATTTTTGGTACAATGAACGTAACATAATGTTATACAAGCTTACAATTAACATCTGGGGCGGTATACTATGTCGATCTTGTGTTAACTTCGATGAATTTCCGTGCGTTTAGGCTATTCTACCATACATACTATAGTAATCGAATAAAGCTCACTTAGGACCCATAATTTTCTTATCCGTGGTATTTCCCGGTTTGAAAAAGGTGTCTGCCTATTTTGACTTCATTTTGTCTACCTCTTTACTAAATAGGGAACTGGACTTTTATTATTTCCAACTCCTCCGGTTTTCTTCTGATTAGTTTCGTTGCGGGTTCCAAGACAGTTTATTTTCCCTGGGACTTGCCGAGTGTCATAACTCGTTGTGGTTGTGTGTGGGTCACTGCTGTTGACCCTGGTGTACAGGAGTTACAGTGGTGGGTGTCAGGGCGGGATTGGTCCCATTAGCCTTTAGAGTCAAAGGCAACTCCCTGTCAGTCATAAGAGCTGGCAACTACAGTCTGTGAGTTTGAAGCAAAACTGGCATCACTAGATGGACACAATGGTACTGACAATTCTCGATAAGTCTTAATACGTTGTGTTAAAGAAGATGAAATGACTGACTGACTCTACAGTAATAAGTCACTGAAGGAACTTGATTGAGTGCTAAGCCGAGTCCTTACTGTCGGTGACATTACTTGGCATTGTTATAAAAGTTTCAATTGCGATTATGAAGTTATCAAAGGATCATCATTTGTATCGACTACTTCTGGTATGACAATCAAATCTTCCTCAAGGCATTTCAACTCTATGAGCCTTTTTTCCTATTATGTTTGTCCGAAGATATTAGAATATCTTCGGACAAACATTAGAGTAGTAGAGAGAAGTAGAGAGACACAAGAGAGGAGAAGACTCCTCTCTCTATGTATGCGTTGTCAACGACGAATTAATTCACTAACAGGCTTTCCTTCATTCTCCCTTTCATAATAACGCTTCCTGTCTTTTTCCTTGTGTATTGCGTAAAGTTCTGGATGACTCTTGATTCGGGCTTTCCGACGTCTTAGACAATATTTTCTTAGCCAAGTGACCTTGCTTAGAATCTGATATAATGACAACACTAGAACAAGATAATTTTTTTATGATTTTCGGTCTTAAAAGTTAGTAGAAGGTGGACACATTGCCACGAAAAACACCGAATTCAATACCACTGAAATCAAAATATTAAGGTATTTTGTAAATAACTTAAATAATAATCTAAAATGCTTATATTTACATTTTCTACTAAAATCTATTACATGTAATATACACAATTTTTATATTTTAAATATGATAGTTTAAAGTATACATGAAAAAAAGGCTTCACCGAAATCAAATTTTTAGTATACCAAGCCAGCGAAAACAGTTACTTACCTCTATAAAAAGGTGACCATAAGACGTACAGCCATGGTTTCTTCGTTGCTGTCGCGACACGACTGATGCTTCAGCTAACGCCAATAACTATCCTCACAGACAGTTTAGTTTAAGAAATATGAGCAGATCGGTGCGCGCCACTGATATCAACTCAAAACGTCGGACGTGTATATAACCTGTTGTATCTTCTCTATTGTTGCATATATTAATTTAATAAAAATATAAATTTGGTTTATTTGGTCATTTGTGAACACATGCAAAATAGCGTAATTTGTTAGAGGAAAAAAATAATTTCCGCTGCAACGTAGGGTTCGCACGCGCCACCGAGGTCAATATTTTAGTAAGTTTTATTTTTTTATACTTTCTTCTACTTAATTTATCTAAAAAAGGACATAGGCCCCCCCTATTATTTTCAAATTTTCTATTACATATAAAAAAATTGAAATAGTAAGTAATCAATTCAAAGAGATTTCGATCTGGACAAGTTTTTTCAAGCGTTCGGAGAATGACCCATATATTTGAGGGCACTGACTTCCCAATAACGATTGTCATAGGTGTTCATGACAACCGGAACCGACGGCTTATGACAAAATTTTGTAGAATCTATTTTTAATGGGCCATCGTAAAGGCTTTAAGGTTCCCTTATGTTTCCCTCCCTATATTTCATTACTATTTAGATTATTTAGTACTAACGCAAATATTTTTAATGTGTGTATGATTATCCTTCGCTGCTAGAATCGTCATGAGTTTTACAAAACTATCTATGTGACTTTCGATCTGTGCGTTTCGTGATCGAGCGACTCTGAACTTGACCAAAAATCTCACTACGTGCAGTGAAGAAGCACATGTCGGGCGCAATTTATTTTATTTATGCATTCGCCTTATTAAACTTATTTTAGCTATGTGAATTGGCGTCTTTAAATGGAACTTTCGATGAATGAATGTCACATAGCTACATAAGCTACACTATCACATAGCTGTTTTAACAGTATGTGTGTATTGAAATAACGAATAAATATGCATAAAAAGCCGAAAGTGACCAAATAACACATAGCGACTTTAGTACGCGCAACGACGATAGATATGGCCTTTACGTATTTTGATTTGAATTAAAATACAGTTTCAGTTTTAAAGATGGACAAACCTTATTCCAGAATAAGAATACATCATATAAAACATCGTTGGCGAAAAAGTGCTTAAGATGATTAAGTAATTAGAAAGTCTCACCGTGTAATTTGAATATTTTTCCAACATACGTCTACATGTATAAATGTATACGTAATAAGTAGTAGTGAAAGAACAGCCTTAAAGCAAAAGAAGCCGTACAATTAAACATTCACTGAACGAGTCATGCCAGCAAATTCTGCGGTCGCTCACAAATTGATTAACGGCCGTTTTCAATAACCTATCTATCCTTAGTTCTCATTACTACAGTTAAACAAATCTATCTTTTTACTCTTACTTTCGTTTCAATAACCTACCGGCAGATAGCATTTCCTATCGAAGTTGTCTATCTATCATTGGGAGGACGGATAGGCAACTAGAGATAGGAACTCTCATAGTAATCGGACTAACTTGCATTTCAATATAAGTTTCGAGTTACTCTCCGATAGGTGTAGCTAACTCTAGTAACGTCAGTTGCTTATCTGTCAATATCGGCCAGTTACGCGCCAGATAGAATTTCGAAAATAATTAAATTTTTATGTAAATATAAAAAATGGAAGGTTTTATCAGTGATGATAGCGACATGGAATTATTATGGATTATGATCAAAGCAGTGATAGTGATACTTAAGAAAACATACCTTTACAGTTACAGAAGGAATATAAGCCGCGTGTGAATTATATGAATAAATTATATGACTACGAATTTGCATATAAATCTAGACTAAATAAAAGTGCTGTGAATCAGTTAATAAATTTGATACAACCATATTTAAGTGTAACATCTAAAAGGTAAGTTAAGTTATCGTTTAAAATCTCAACTTTATACTTCAGCCAAATTTGATAAAAAAATATAAAGAACAGATAGGTATTCAACTATTCTTTAATTTGAAAATTACTAGAAATTGTATTATATTTTCTTCATTGGGTTTGGTTCAAGTGTAGACTCATAATGGTGCTAGTATTGCCATAATATCAAGTTTTAACAAAGTTCTTATTTTTCCAGAAATCATGGTATATCCACCCTCCATCAGATACTTTTGGCTACGATTTTATACATTGGGCACTATGCTAGTGTCTGTTGCAGATTTCATCGGAGTATTAATAGCATCAGTGTCTCTCACTGTCACTCATCAAGAATACAGTCGTATTGTCTATGCAGACGTATCCAGAGCCATAGCAAGATTATACCCAAACTTTGTTGTGTTACAAAATCACACTCAACAAGAGTTTTATAATATTGCTAGATTCCCCAGAGTACATAGTGTCATAGATGGCACCCATATATTAATACAATCACCAAGTAAGTACCTCATCTCATATTGAACTATCTCATACTTCTATTTAGGTGCTGGTCTAACTTAATTTTTTGATGCTTTCATACTATCTGTACATACATAGTAAATACTGTTTTCATATTATTTGCAGACTCAAATATTGGAGAAGAATTTAGAAACAGGAAAGGAATATTCTCTATCAATGTACAAGTTGTGTGTAATATTGTTCATTAGTGTTTCTAAATGTTGTTGCCCGATGGCCAGGGATGTCCACTCAGGATGCAACTATATTTAACCACTCTATTTTAAAAGGTCACTCATTTAGTTGTTTATTCTGTTAATAATAATTTTTTAGAAGCGGCTGTAGCCTAGTGATAAAGGTATTGGACTTGCGAAAAAGAATTAAAGAGGTTGTTGGTTCTAATCCTGACCGGTACACTACCGACATGAACCCACTCCTAACACAAGCAATTTAGCTTAGCTGGAGGGGTTAACGAGAATACTAGTAATTTCCTTTTAAAAAAAAGAAATAAGTACACTGTTCCTGTTGCTTAAAAGACTTATATAAAATATTAAACTTGCAGATTATTGTGAACAAGGTGGACTTGGAAATCGCTGGCGGCTTGGTGATAGCGATCCATGTACACCCTATCTATTGACACCCCTACTCAACCCAAATACTCCATCAGAGCAATGTTATAATGAAGCGCACATTAAAACAAGAAATACTATAGGTTTGTTTTGTTTCCTAAATATTAGATGCATGGTAAATGGTTTAAATACACTATTAATACCTACTGTAATATTGCAGATGCATTGGAGTTTGGAAAAGAAGATTCTCCATACTATCTTTAAAAATGAGGCCAAATTTAAAAAATATGCAACATACAATATTGCCAGGAACATGAATTTGGCAAAGATAGAGCCTAAAATATCGATTTCAGAAACAACACAGGAGGAAAATGTAATTATTCATGACAATTCTCCAATTTTAAACATGTCAGAACGGCAATTGGTAATAAATATATAAATATATACTTTAATGTGTAAAATAAACAATAATTAATCATATTTTATGTAATTTTTATTACCTTTCACAAATTTGAGATCACAATACAATATAAACTAATCACACAATGAAAATGTAATGATAAAAATTTAAATTAATTTAAATCCTTTTCTTCACTTCACTTGTGGTGGAGGTCCCAGCTCTTCATAACTTCACTTCAATGTTTTCTGTTTCATCCATCATCAAATTAGTATCTTGCACAAGTTATCATCAATGTAGATACTTATAGGATTCATTTTGATTTACAAATATATATCAATAATTTAAATAATCAATATCAATATTTAAATAAATATCACAAGATACGCGCGCACAAACAAACGTCAATTCGATATGTCGAAACGTTTTATTTCATTTTGAATGTGGTAAACAAATAAAAAAAATCAAGTTAATGTTGATTCACTATAAAATCTTTTAAAAATACAAACAACAAGTACTTTTAATAAAAATAAATAAATAGTGAATATTTGTTTTTAACATTAAAGATTTGTGTAGCAAAGCACTAAACGTGTCAAGAGGGAAAAAGCTATCCGTCGTTGGTAAGAGATAGATAGCGCTTATCCTTGATTGTGAAACGCAAGTTATGGATAGATAAGATCACGCTGCAAATCGGAGATAGCGATCTATCCTTAACTGGCGATAGGTTATTGAAAACCGCCGTAAGTGACGATGCGACAGTTAGACCAATTTAATTCGGCAGTCTGGACCTTGTCACATGCTACACGATATTAACCATAGACACAATACGCCATCATTTAAAATACATAGCGTGTCTGTGTAGATATAGGTAACTCTGCGGCGTAGCGATAGAACTACCTATGCAAAGTAGAAGGAAAAATCGATAAAGTAAGCGAAACTGGAACACTATGTTGAAACTTGGTTGTAGGTTTTGCAACATGTATCTAAAGTTATATTGATTCATACTACTATACAAGACTTCTGCATTAACTTGATAATACATGCTATGTGGAGTTTAACATGGTACATCGACAGATTCGGCAGTAGTTTACTCACGAGAGTAGGTAAATGATGACTAGCACAGAATAATACAGAGTTTCTTCAGTTATTCTTCGATAATCAATCAAACATTAAACCAGGGCATTGTTATTATAAACACTAATGTCAAAACACTCCTTATAGAAAGCGTAGAAAAACCTCAAGAATTTTTGTAAAAAGCAGGTAGTGATTTTTTTAATTACAGCAGACATCATAACCTTAGACAGTGGCTTAGCTAGGCGTGGGCAAGACAAAAGAGACATTACAAGTGCGAAGTCGGAGCACATTTCTAGGATTGGCGAGAGGCTTGAGCGTCTTCCTTCGGGAACTTGAGCATTCTGGTCTCTTACCAAGGCTATCGAAGGTAATTTCTGTAAGCCATCCTTTCCACCTCTGCACATACGAAATAATCCGTTGACCTATGACGCAAAGGAGAAAGCCGATCTTCTGGCAAAACATTTTAGCGTCCAACTCGACCTTGGACGACGGGGAACAGAAGCCGCCTACCATACCGCAGTGCGAGAGCTGTATGCTGGATATCTAGTTCCAACAACGCTCAGTAGGTACGCTTAGCACTTAGCACTTTTATCCCTTAATATCCATAAGTCGAGTGGCCCGGGTGGAATCCCTCCTATTGTGTTGAAGATGCGGGCACCGGTCTTAACGCGTCTTTTTCTTCTACTCTTCTAGGGTAGTCCCGACATCAGCTTAGCGACCAGCAGTATGGTTTCCGTAAGGGTCGATCAGCCGGTGATCTTCTGGTATACCTAACACATCGCTGGGCACAGGCGATTGAGACTAAGGGGGAAGCCTTGGCAGTTAGTTTGGACATTGCGAAGGCCTTCAATCGGGTCTGGCACAAAGCGCTTCTTTCGAAGCTCCCTTCCTAGGCTCCTAGCTTCCCGAGAAATTATGCGAATAGGTCACCAGGTTTTTTGCAGGTAGAAGCATAAAGGTCGTAGTCGTCAGTGAATGCTATGACCTGTGAATGCTGGTGTCCTGCAAGGCTGTGTGCCGATGGCGATGCTCTCTACACTGGCCGCGCTAATATTTCCCGGGACAATGTCATTGAGAGTCGAAAAAACTTTGTGTCTGATATTGAGACCTCTTTAGAAAAGATTTCAGATTGGGGTAGACTCCATTTAGTCTAATAACCCCACAAAGACACAAATTTGCGCGTTCACCGCTCAAAAACTGCCGTGGGTCGTATGTCCTCGGTTTGAAGACA
Organism: Diaphora mendica; assembly: GCA_949125395.1. Lineage (NCBI taxonomy): Eukaryota > Metazoa > Arthropoda > Insecta > Lepidoptera > Erebidae > Diaphora > Diaphora mendica. Next base: position 31,117,258 of record OX421310.1, on the reverse strand, counting down.
CTCCCCTATCTGCCTCAGCCAACATTGGAATACTTGGTGTCGACATATAGAGTGAAGTCCAGTTCCGTGGCCATTTGGAGGGTAAGGCCAAATTGGCCTCAAAGAAGCTTGGCGTGCTCAACAGATCGAGACAGTATTTCATATAATACTGTCGGCCTCATTTGGAATACTGTCCTCATCTTTGGGCAGGGGCACCCCAGTACCTGCTCCTCCCTCTGGACCGCATTCAACAAAGAGCAACTCGAGTCGTAGACTGCCAGGAATTTCCAATTCGGCTGGTCTCTTTAGCGCTGCTTCGCTATCATCTTCTACCGTATTTACTATGGGGAGTGCTCCGAGGAATTGTTCGGACTGATTACTGCCGCCTCTTTCCGCCACCGTCCTACGCGACAGCAGTTCCATCCCCATCACTTAGATGGTTGGCAGTCCACAACTGTGCGGTATTCTAGGAATTTTCTGCCTCTCAAACAAAACTGTGAAATGAACTGTCGCCTGCGGTATTCCCGGACCAATACGACCTTCAAGAAAAGAGCGTACTCCTTCTTAAAAGGCCGGCAACGCACCTGTGACGCCTCTGGTGTTGCGGGTGTCCATGGGCGGCGGTAATCGCTTACCATCAGGCGATACGTCTGCTCGTTTTCCCCTTAATCAATAATAAAAAAAAGTATTCTTCCACTACTCATTTCTATTTTTTTTTACTACCATGAGTATCGAAATCGAGAGGCATGTCATATCGAAGCATGTTTGGTAAGATAAATTTATTAGGTAGATCTTGGGGGCGAAAGATAAGGGGCCTCGCTGATGTGACTTCGCCCACGTCTATGTAAATTGTAAGTCCACGCTACGCCACTGACCTTTTTTTTTTTCTTCTTTTTTTTATGTTATCCCTTGGAAAATTTATTTATACTTTTTTTATTTTTATCTAATACGTTTTACCTGTTGTTATTGTTTAGTCTGTTTATTCTGCAAATGGCTTTTTGATTGTCGTTTCCTAATCTGTGAGATCATGGCATTTTGTGACTTTGTGTATTTTGTTTTTTGTACATGTCCAGTGTTTAATTATGTGTGTATAATTTTATCTAAGGTGTATTTTAATTTGTTATTTAATCTGTGTGTATATAATCTATATGTGATGTTCGTGTCTGTATATGTTTTTTAACCGACTTCCAAAAAGGAGGTGGTTCTATGTTCCACTGTATGTATTTTTTTTTTTTATGTATGTTCACCGATTACTCCGTCAGTTGTGGACCGATTTTGATTTTTTTTTGTATTCGAAAGGGTATGCTTCCGAGGTGGTCCCATTGCCAGCATATCAGGATCTGATGGTGGGATCCCAGGGAAATCAAGGGAAACCCTCATTTTTTATAGGCACATACTATGTTTTTCGTATATTTTCTGAAGGTACACCGGTATTTGCGTCTGGTAGTCATCATTTTATGATGATGAGCTGATGATGTAAGGTACAACTCCTTAACGGTTAGGAGTTGGAGGATAAATCTTTAAATATCATATGTATATATGTTACCTTTAGTCGTATTCTTTCAAATTATTTAGGTAAGCTGATGATGGAAGGTGGAAGGTACAACTCCTCAAAGGTTAGGAGTTGGAGGATAATTCTTTCAATTTCATACGTATCTAAAGACCTTCAGTCGTATACTTTCAAGTTATTTAGGTGAGCTGATGATAGAAGGTTAAACTCTTCAACAGTTAGGGATTAGAGGATGATATTAATATTACACGTACGTATAGACCTTAATTTGTATTCTTGATGATGAAATTTGATGAAATAGTTCAACTTACTACTGACCTACGATTGATTGCACTAAAAACTGAAAAATAAAAAAAAATTATAAAAAAAAGCCGACTTCCAAAAAAACATCTAACGAAAACTCTCTGCCAAAAAAACACTTAAAAGCGTAAAATAAACTGTTTCTTCTATTTATAATACTTTATTAATTATAAATATAAATAATTATAATACTACTATTTAAATGAATAAAGAATTAGGTATACGCAATCTATGAAGAAACAGTTTATTTTACGCTTTTAAGTGTTTTTTTGGCAGAGAGTTTTCGTTGGATGTTTTTTTGGAAGTCGGTTTTTTTTTTATTTTTAGCATTAATTCCGCCTTTGTTATCAACAATCTATTTATATGCTTAAATATAAACAATTATTATAAACCCGGTCGTGAATTATTTGTTATGCCGTTTATTTTAGTTGTGTGTGCGTGTTCAGTGTTTGTGTGCATGTCATGATGTCTCCGTATATATTCACAATATACTTTCAATATCTGTGTGTGTTCGTGTGTGTGTGTTTCTGTGTCGTGTGTGTATGAATGAGTGTGTCACGAGTATGCCGTGGTTAACCTCGCCAGATAGTCCCACTTTTGGCGGACTGGGCACTCAGCGCTGTAGGCGTTGTGCCCTGTGCTGCTCAGCTTCTCCCCCTGGCAGTTGCAGCAGTTTGGTACCGCACCACAGGCAGCGTCCGGGCATTCGGCCCTTAGGTGGGGCCCGCCACAATGGCTGCAGTTAGGTTTAGTTGTGGTGCAGAACCTCTTGCTGTGCCCGTATCCCAGACACAGGGAACACTGCACTAGAGGGGATTGGTCCGCAACCTTGATCGGTTGCAGATCGACATGCAGCCTCCCTCTGTCTAGGGCACGGGACCAAACCGCCGGGGAGACTCTGAGCACCACGTGGCACGTGTGGGGATTTTTGGCTCTCCTCCTGTACTGAACCGTTAGCCTGTCCTGGTCCGGTGTCAGGTCCTGGAATATCTCCCGGTTCCTGCACCTCAAGGCCCTCACTAGGTCCTCGTCCGTTTGGGTCTTTTGGATGCCGCAGGAGGGGATCCTTATTTTTTACCTCCTCCACTACCAGATTTTTACCAGCCTTTCTCTGTTATTCGTTTTTGAGCCTTTTTTCGTTCTGTTTTATATCCTAGGATTACTTTTCTATCTTTAGCTTTCCTTATTTTTTCCACTTGCACCCATCCCTTGTCCTCGTCCGCAGCCTTCCGCAGTCGCTCGATGACCTGCTCCCCGGTGTCCAGATCGTTTTTGGACGTGACGACCACCGAGTGCAGGGTCGTCCTTTCCGGGAGCCGGGCCTCAGAGCGGCCTGCCCACGAAGCAAATACAAAGAGGAGATGGCATAAGCGCATAGGCCCCGTGACAAAATACAGGCCCCGACGTCATCGCAGTTATCGCGACTTACAAATTAGACTGTCAACGTCAATGTTCTAAAACTTTATCGAAAAATCGCATTCCTTGAATATTGTCGGTACAATTGAGTAAAAGATGAAGTGTTGTGTTTTATTTTGTACAAATAACTCTGATAGACGTTCTGGTGCCATGAATGACAACATATTTCATTTGTAAGTAATTTTATACTTAATTTCTTTATATATATTATGTATTTTTTGTAATCATTTTGTGAACACTGACGTTTATCGTCAACTAGGAAAACAAACATCAACAGAACAAAGAGACAGGGTCGTATTTAGAATTCAAATTTTTATCTGTTAACAACTATATTAATCTAGAATTTAAAGTACCTTAAAATGAAACAAATTTTACTTATACTGATTATTTGATAGGTTTTCTAATTAACTAAAATTCTATCCCAGGAATCCCAGGAAAATTAAACTTTCTCGGAACCCACAACGAAATTAATCAAACGAAAACTGAAGAATTTGAAAATATAATAAATGAAAAACTAATTTGTAGAAACATTTTTTTTCGGTATTATACTCCTACTTGTATGTTATTGTTCTATTTATTGTATGTGTTTGTTGTTGTACTATATTTCTTTGTTTTTGTTCTCTCTCTTTAATATATATGTTACCGTCAGATTGTCAAAACCGTTAGATTGTAATCTATCTCGCGAGATTGTAAAATGGTATCGACGAATCGCAAGTCGCGCGCTGATTGGTTGAAAAGCATATGTCCCCGCGCCGCCATATTTGTTTGTTAATTTGTCTTTAATGCCAAATGTAAAGTATTTCTGTGATTGTAAATTGATTTCATGTTGAAAATACCTCACAGCTTTAGAATTAGTTATATAAAGTTGCTGTGGCAGAAAAAATTATTTTCGATTAATCAAAGAAGTAATAACCTAAACTATCTCTATGGGCATTGATCGGCCTACTATAAAACCGAACAATCAGGGACAGTTGACAATTTGACGCGCGTAAGTAGTATATCACAGTTGACAATCTATCGATAGTTGGCAATCTCGCTAGGTAGATTATAATCTAACGGTTTTTATAATCTTACGGTGACATATTTAAATAAGTTATAAATCAAATACATCACCAAGGTTACGGGGAAAATATAAAGAACACACAAACTTGCACTTTTATACTATCTGCTACTTTTATACTAAAGCTGACCCACGCAACTTCGTTTACCTCTCCTATTCCCCGTAGCGTTATAATTTTCCCCCGTTCCGTTCCCCCTATTGGTCTAAGCGTGATGATATATAGCCTATAGCCTTCCTCGATAAATGGGCTATCTAACACTGAAACTTTTTTTTTTTTCAAATCGGACCAGTAGTTCCTGAGATTAGCGCGTTCAAACAAACAAACTCTTCAGCTTCATATATTAGTATAGAATATATTAGTATAGATGTTATGAACGATGTTTCTTACTAATAATATTTTTGCGATACTTGCATCAAAATGATTTACAAATTTGACTTTAAAAAAATAACTACCTGATAAGAAAATTCTGAGTACGTCCCTGTATGTCCCTTACATCGTACGCTTAGTGACAAATAGCTAAACTACATAGCAACATCAACATGTAACGATGCAAGTAGTTTTGCTATTGATTGGTAGATGGCAAAGGGCAAAGTAACCCCCCCTCACCCCCGCAAATTGTCACGCATTGTTTCATACAAAAATTTCATAAGGGCATCTCCTCTTTGTGTTTGCTTCGTGGGCCTGCCACTACCCCCGCATAGGTCGCTTTTTGCGTTCCCTTTCTCTCACTATCATCTTGGTTCTCTATCCTTTCTTTTATCTCACCTATAGCCTTTGCCTTTTTTTTTCAGTATCTTCTCATTCTCTTCTACTTTCTTTCCTCTATCAGCTTGCTTTTCTATCTGTTCTTTTATTTCTCCTATAGCTTTGGCATTTTCTTTCAAGATCTTCTCGTTTTCTTCTATCTTCTTGAGGACTTCCTCGTTGGTATTGGTTCCTGGAACCCCCACGACTTCGAAGCTCTGCTCCACAACCGATCTTATCCTATCCTTTTCGTACTCCTTAAATATGCGCTCTATGATACCGATTCTGCACTCTATCTCTTTCTTTATCTCTCTCTTAATGTTACCCGAGATCTTGAGCTGCTCTCTTATGATTTGGCAGTTTCAGGAGGCATGGTAGCTTCGCTTGTCTGCCGGGATCGTCGCTGCCTCCGGCGTTGCTGATGATGAAGCAAAGCTGAGTCGTCTGTTAGTGAAGGTTCCAGTGGTGGACATGTTGGGGGTGTGCGTTCGGTGAGTTTATAATTATGGGTGTAAGTTTCTGAGTTAATGTCGTGTGTGTTCGGGGGAAATTGTCGGTGTGTATATGTGTGTTCAACCCTGTATAGGGGGGTAATGTCAGTGTAAACGTGTGTGTCTGACCCTGTATAGGGGGGTGAATGTCTGTGTCAATGTAAAACTAAAACTTAAGAGTTTGAATCAGTGTGTATATATTTGTTGCTCTAATATGAGCCGGTCTATTTATTTTAGGAGGTATAAATAGCCTCAGTCAACAAATAAAACTTAAAACAAATAACTTAAAACTATACGAAATTTAATTACAAAACAATAAATTTTCCCTGATCTTAGACGCCACTGACCCTAGATCTACCTTTCGTATAAAAATAGCGAACTAACTTTTCATAAATGTAACCTATCATGGTGCCTGAACTTAACTTACTAAGGTGTGTTAAATAATCGTCTGATCGCATGACTGAGTGATTTACGCAGTATGTAGTTTCATTCAGTGTAATATAGTCGTAAATCTTAAAGTAGGGGAAAATTCGATACAGTTAGGAAATTACTTTTAGTATAGTAGTAGTTTCCAGGCTTATGTTATTTTACCAACTATCACACCTATTGAAGAAACCCCGGGGTGTTACCCGCGGTTATTGTCGTACCGCGGGTAACGCCGCGGGTCGAAGCTAGTCTAAAATAATTTCAAATTTTAACAAAAACAAAATCGACTTCAATCTGGACCAAATTTAAATGGGACCATACGGGAAGCACCAGCTTTCAAATAAAAAAGAATCATCAAAATCGGGTTACCCAGTCGAAAGTTATGAGGTAACAAACATAAAAAAAAAACAGTCGAATTGAGAACCTCCTCCTTTTTTTGAAGTCGGTAAAAGTAGTCTAAGTTACTCCTTGTATCATCAGCTACCTACCAGTGAAAGTCCCGTCAAAATCAGTCTAGCCATTCCAAAGATTAGCCGCAACAAACAGACAGACAGAAAAAAATATTAAAAATTGATTTTTTCATGTTAGTATCGTAATACTTCATTTGCATTTAGTGGAAAGCTGTTAATTTGAAGTTAAAAACAGACACATCAAATGTATTTATTTGTATAGATTATCTAGGTCAAAATAATTTGGTATTGCCCTTAAACATTAATTTTAAATAACAACGTTTTTTACCCGACTACGGCAAAGCCAAAGGAGGGTTATGATTTTGACAGGCTATGTATGTAAGTATTTATTTATTTATTTATTCATAGGGATAACAACAGCTGTCACTCTTAACTTAATTTACTAAACTATAAATACATGTATAGCCAATAATAGTTATCCACAGTAGATTAACATAAGGTGGATGAACGATATGAACATAGTACAGAAATAATTATTATGCATGATGTTAAAATTTGATTGGTAGACTCTGGAGAGGGATTTTAATAAATTTAACAATATAAATTATATGTAATATATAGCAATGATTAAATGTAAATAAATAAGAATATTTATAAATAAAATTAGAAAAATTAAATTAAATTAATTAAATACCCACAGTATTATTTGAAGACTTACATACATACAATGAAAAGATTATACCGTCAGGAAAACCCATCAAACCTGCCACCCAGCGCCGACAATGTAGAGAATTTAACTAGCCCGTGATGAAAGTAATACAGCCAAAACTCTTTTTTTGAAATTATCCTTGGTACCGATGAAAATGTCAACATCACTGAATTGTTTATTGTAAGTATCTAGCAAACGCGATATAACGCAATTTTTCGCGTAATTAGTCGAATGAAATGGAGTGCTAAATAATGTAGTATGTCTAGTGCGTTTTTTGGGAACATTAAACTTAATACTTTCTAAAAGCATAGGACAATCTAGCCGTCCTTGTAAAATGTAATATAACAAACCCATATCCATCAAGATACGCCTCTCCTCAAGAGTTAAGAGATTATAAGTACTACAATCCTCAATGTAACCATGTGAGCCATGATGAAATTTAAAATTAAGGTGACTGATATATTTTCTCTGAATGCGTTCAAGACTGTCCTTGTGTAAAGCGTAACAGGGAGACCATATCTGACAATCGCATTTCAGTAAGCTGCGAACGAAAGCAATATAGACGACATTTAAGCTTAATAAATTCTTAAAAGGTAGGCAAGACCTCAAGACAAAACCGAGATTACGAAATGATCTATTGCATGTCGCTTCAATATGCTGTCGCATTGACAGATCTGAATCCAATAGTATACCCAGGTCTCGCACCACTTTGACCCGCTCGATTGCAACGCCGTTAAAACTGTATTGATAAATAATGGGATTCTTTTTTCGAGTGAAGGATATGCTTTGACATTTTTTAAAGCTAACTGTGATGTTGTTATTAGTTTAGTAGTCGAATAGAGAGTTGAGATCCTCTTGAAGCAAAATACAGTCAGATAAGGAGTTGATGAATGTATAGATCTTTTTATCGTCAGCGTAGAGAAGATAATGTGAGTGTTTAATGTGGTGATTAATGTCAAAAATATAGGCGTTGTACAAGAGAGGGCCAAGGTGCGATCCCTGGGGAACACCAGAGGGGATTAATACAAAGTCTGACTAAAACCCGCCCAATACAACAGCCTGAGAGCGATTAGTCAAATATGATTCAACCCTCCTGAGTAAATCTCCGTGAATTCCTAACGTGTATAGCTTACGTAACAGGATAACGTGATCAACGCGGTATGTATGGATGTATGTATGTTCATCTGTTCCCTCATAGCACCTTAACTACTTATTAGAACTGGACAAATAAGATATCATTAGAAGCGTCTTGATCGTCCGCTGGTTATAGGCTATAAGACGTGTCACTGAATCTAATGTGGCGCCCTCTAGCCGACATAAAGTACTGTCTAATAAATTTGAGATAAATATACAGTTTTTGGTATCATTCGAAAGGGCGTTACTTGTACATTTCAAAAGTATATATTTTATTAGCATTTTCTCGTGACTTTTTCCGTATTTATTCGATAATTGTGATATTTCTATGGTACATTTTTAAAATATATGTAGTTTGCAATGAAATTAATATTATAGAGGCACCAAAACATTTTAAATAAAAAAAAGTAAAAACTAAAACCCAACTACGACAAAAAACGACGCTGAAAAAGTATGAAACAAGTTTCAAAAGCCGTAGTCACGCGTTGTTAAAGTGTTATGGACTACGGTAAATTACTAAGTTTCAAAAGATGGTAGTCCATGTATTTTAATGTACCATAGTCCATAACACATTAACATGCGTGACTAAGGCTTTTGAAACTTGTTTCATTATTTTTCAGCGTCGTTTTTTTATTATTATTAATAAGAGATACATATTCGGAATGCCTGGATATATTACCTCATATAACAACATTTCATGCATTTTAAAGGGTCAATAAAATTAGGTCAGTGTAAAATAAAAAATAATTAAGGAGCGGTGAGATGTCTGCCATAGAATACTATTCCATAATGTGGCAACGCTTGCCGTAGCATCGCCACTTCAACAGACTGTCTGACCCTCCGTATTAAAAGTTTCACATAAATATTGAATTTTATATTCTAGAGTTAAGATGTATTTGCTCCGTGGTTAAGTCTCTCAGCACACTAGACGAATTAATCTCATTTGACATTTAAATCTGCATCGATCGAGAACGATGAACGTTGCAATTGTATAAATAAGCTACGACTTCCTGTTTCATTCCTTCTCTTTATTTTCAAATGTCCACTATTCTAAACTGTCAGCTATATATTTTTTAAATGCTTATTACCGCAGTAACTCCCCGTCATTTACTGTGAATGGATTTTGAAAATTCTTTAGATTCGAAAGGATGTGCCACGCCGGTCTTATGAAATTTGATTTGATATACGCAGGAAAAGCTTGTTGGTAATATAGCGTTAGCTGAACGTCATTGAAATATATAAGCGAATTTGTTACTTCTTACTTTAAGTGACTAATCAAATCGTTCGTCTCGTCCTACATTCTGCATTTGCCATCTTCATCTAGATTGTAGCCATTTGAATGTAATGACTATGACTATATTCTAGTCTCATTGGTAAACAGAACATTCCTCCAGTCTAAAGACCAATTAGTAAGCTCTCAGGTTACAGTGGTTGCAGTACGCTCATCACGCGTACGCTCTTGATGCAATGCTACAGATTTGACATGAATTGCGATTCTTGGCATCTCTGCTAAACTCACAATATTTAATAGCTAACTACATCATCACAACAGACCTATAAGATCACCAAGTTTCTCCCCCACACACTTTTTTTCTTAATATTGAAGAAAGGTTGAGAAGAAAAATACATTGAAACAATAACAAACTGCGATGTTTTTAGTCTGAATAATTATGCGTGGATAAAAAACTGGTCTCTAATTATCGTGTATCACTTACGTATTAAGTGCTAACAGTACAGAGTTGACCCCAACGATCAAGTAAACGACATTTAAAGTGATGACTAACACACGTTTTGACCGTATGAACTCGATTACTATTGACAAACAATTTTAAGAGTTTGTTGCAAAATCACACATGTGTGTCAAGAACTTTTTTTACTTAATACAAACTTTACAACTATATTTATTTCCTATTCTTGATTCGATTTCACAAAATATAAAGAAGAGTTATCTATCTATACTATATAATATTATAAAGCTAAAGAGTTTGTTTGTTTGAACTCGCTAATCTCATTACCGCTGGTCCGATTTAAAAAAATATTTCAGTGTTGAATAGTACATTTATCGAGGTAGGCTATAGGCATAATATATATTATATATATATATATATCTATATATCATCAGTCAGATCAGTCAGTCATCAGAAAAACTATCGTGACATTTAAGCGGCTCCAGTTACCTTGTTACAATACAATATCATGGAGGCACCTTGAATGTGCCATGACCATGACCGGCTGAATAAGGACAGGTTTTTAAGGAGCAAAATATTACGACAACAACCTTAGGGCCACGCCTGCCATACTGTCGTACAGTTGTGCCGGGAGTGCGATGGCGTCACCGCTATTATCAGCGAAGGTCTGCTGTCGCGACTTGTGACCGAATACAACGCCCGCGCCATTCCGTGCTTCTCGAATAGCATTACACTATAATTTAATAAAGCATGATGTAAACGGTCATTTTTATTTTTAACTGGGTACACTACCACGTGGGTCTTCGTAAGGGCTTGGCCGACAAGCGATAGGTACTTTTACTTTTCCCCAATTTGTTTAACATTCAGTAAATGTGCAATGGTACAACAAATTGAAAGTATAACTTTGGCTAAGTAGTCCTGCAGTTCTAGGCAGTTTGCATTTTAATAACCTGTTTACGGTACAGCAACGCATCGCATACTGACCATATTTTAATTTCAAATCACGTTTTCCATCCATTCCTATGTATTTCTAACTACCTATAGGACACATTTTTTTACCAAAATAAATAGAAATTATTTTACACGGTCTGTGTCTTGTGATCTTAACGATATCTAGTGCCTGTCTGTAATCATACGTTTCATTATTAGCATATTTTATCAACTCTTAAAGATGAGCGCATACACAACATCTATTTTTAGAGAAGTAGGTATCAGCATTTTTTTTAAGATTATATGCTACTCCAGCTTGAGCTAAACAATATCGTAATGATGTATAGGATTGCAGAATGAAGATGAAACGGATATTTGGTTTGCCATCAGCACCGCCTTTCAGCCTATCACGAGGTCAATGTGATAGTCAAATATCTGGCCGCTGCAGTGCTAAATATCCAGCTTTAATCTATACATCTATATACAAATAAATAAAATTGAAGTGTTTGTTTGTGATATGTATTAAAATACGCTGTATACACGATAGGTACATACTCCAAACTAACATTTTTTACAATTTTTGTCTGTCTGTTTGTTCGGGCTATTCTCTGGAACGGCTGGATCTATTTGACGGGACTTTCACTGACTAGACTAGCTTCGCCCCGCGATGTCACTCGCGGTTGTTGTTGTACCGCGCGGCGGGTAATAACGCGGGGCTCAGCTAGTCATAAATATTGCTGATCCCAATGTTTATCAAAATAAAATAGGTTTAACTACGTATAAATGAATAAATTGGCAAATGCGAAACGGTCAAAATACAGAGTTCGGCGGAAGACTAGTAATTGGAATTAATGAATGGAAAAGATGGTGAATTGGCAGTTCGTTGAACTGTCGCGACACTTCTTGCTTTTACACATCATAATACACGGGGAAAAGTGTAGGTGGGTGCGTCTTTGCACCGATAAGAACTCGCCGTCACGCCGCGAACATCTGGGCCATATGACCGTATTGTTTCACCTACACTTAGTACCTACAACTTACTAATACGTAAGAAAGAAAGCTGTGTTTCGTTTGCTACTCTATATCATCAATCACATCAATGTTTTTATATTTTTTTTTATTTATATCATTGTTCTACGTGCCTACAGGATATTTGACTGCCTCGTTGGTCTCGCGGTTGGCGTGTGCGACTGCTGATCATGAGGTCTCGGGTTCGATTCCCGGGTCGGACTAAATGTTTGTATGATCTACAAATATTTGTTTCGGAGTTTGGGTGTTTTCTATGTATAATATGTATGTATTTACAAAAAAAAAGTATATATATGTATTTGTATCAGTTGTCTAGTACCCTTAACACAACCTCTGCTTAGCTTGGGACTAGATGGCGTTGTGTTTTAGATGTCCGAAATATTTATTATTTATATATTGTTTACAGTTCGGCTAAAATCTCAACAATACTTTTAAGGGCGGAACAAATTAAATTTTTCTCATACTTGAGAAAACTGCAGCTTAGTAGGGTAGGTATGCGTTTGCCTTATTACAAAATATTGCAAACGACTGTAGGAAAGTGTAGAGATCTTGGCTACGAAATCGCCAAAAACCACATAATACATTTAAGAAAATTTTATTTTATGGGAAACTAATAATTTTTCTACTGGAGAGTACAGCATTTGTATAGTTGAATAATTATTTCACAAATGTTATTTATGCAGTCATTGCTACTTGCGAAAGTTTTAAAATAACTGCCAGACCTGCCAGTATGTGTATAGCCCGATAAAATTTGATAAATTATTATGTTTATGACGACATTGTAGCGTTGGGTGGTCCATCTGCAGCCGGAACGTGCTGTAATCTATACTTATAATAAAAAATAAAAATGTAAAAGGTCCAATTCTGTACATTAAAGATATTTTGAAAAAAAAAAATTTTTACTAAAAAACTCTATAATCGATACTGAAGCCAAAACTGTATTTTTTTTCATTTTTGTCTGTCTGTCCGTCTGTCTGTCTGTCTGTATCTTGGCCGCGCATTACGCCGAAACTACTGAATGGATTCAAATGAAACTTGGCATGAATTGAGTTCATACTACGAGGTAGGATCTCCAAGCTGCAAGAGCTGGGGTTGGAAGCAGTCCCTCATCCGCCATACTCACCAGACCTTGCACCTACCGACTATTACTTTTTCCAAAATTTAGACAACTTTTTAGTGGGTAAAAAATTCAATTCTCGAGAGGCATTACAAAATGCCTTTGAAGAGTTTGTTGCCTCCAGTCCAGCTGATTTTTACAAGAAGGGCATCAATAAACTGCCATTATAATATTGTAATAACAGATCATTTGTTGTATTCTGGAAAAGATTAAATTAAATGAGCAGTAGTGAGGAACTATTAGATACAAAAAACGTCGGTCTCCCATGAATCTACAGATCAGAATCGTAACAAGCGCCTTATCAAAAATATTTTTTACATCCGTTCTACGTCCATCGTTCTACAATCCGTGTGCTACCACACGTCAGGGTCTACGCCCTGTGCCCAGGCACCCCTGCCCCCCTAGCCAAGTTGCAAGCGTTCCTCTTTCTGCAATCGTTAACGCCTAAATTCTCGTGTGTCATTGGCTAATCTTAAACAAAGTAATCTGAGACAAAGTATTAGCCAATGACACACGAGAATTTAGGCATTAACTATTGCAGAAAGAAGAACGCTTGCAACTTGGCTAGGGAGGCTGGTCCGCTCTAGTTACGGCATTGCTGCTGATGGTTGTAGCACATCAACGATCACTACAAAACTAATTAAATTTTACTTTGACATGTAAAATAAGTTGAAGCAGTTAGACAGAGAGGTGGTATACCATACCTAATGCTGTATTTAGTAACGGTTTATATTCGACGGAAAGCCTTAAATATGCCATTAATGTTAATTATATTAGTATCTAAAATTGAAATCCATTAAACAATACCGTTTCGGCCTATCGTGAACTATTTTTATATGAATAGAAACCTGGAGCCTAGCTAAATTGTTCGTACATAACGAGCGCAACACAACATTATTTATACCTAACTAGTTTTTGCTCGCAGCTTCGCCCGCGTGTATGTCGGTTATCGCGGCAAATAGTAGCCTATGTGTTATTCTGATGTATAAGCTATATTACTGTAAAGTTTCATCCAAATCCGTTCAGTAGTTTTTGCGTGAAAGAGTAACAAACATCCATCCATCCATCCATACTTACAAACTTTCGCGTTTATAATATTAGTAGGATAAGTTAGTTGAAAGGATGTCGTGTGTGTGATACTATTGTTATATTAGACGAGTTGAAATTAACGTAACATGTGAATGAAACCAGATAGAAACTCAGGAATACAAAAGTTTAAATTGACAAACTGTGAGAGAGACTGTTTTATTGTCATTTAAACTTTCATTAATTTTTTGTTGGCAAAATTGGTCAAAATTATGTCCTCCGATGAATATATATTTTCTAAAAATAATATAGGTAAATGATAAACCTGTAGGTAGATGACCTCACTAGTCGGACACCCAATTAGGTATATGTATCTGTTTACGACGTGTATGGCTGAGGAGTGGACTGGAACGGCATCGACATTAGCATAATTGGAGGTCGGCAACGGCGGCAGCCGCAAAACCGGTTGTTCGTGGTACGAATATGACGTCATCACTGACATCACCATATGCATAAACTTCATAAAAATAATGAAAGTTGGGTTTGAGATTGAAGTATATGTGTGTTGCAATAGGTAAGCTAACAACCTGCAGAATTTTTGTTTGTTACGCCTTTTAGGTATCCCCAAAGTTTTGGTTGAACGCCATGTGGGCACCATAAGCTAAACATTAACACAAATTGTTCTTTAATTACACCCGTTTCCGAGCGAGCTTTATAAACGGTTTTTGGGATCTGGTTTGGTTAGTAAATAACCGTTTTGATATTAAGTTTTTTGTTATTAAAGTAATGCTTAAAACTTTAAAAGACACTCCAAAATAATAGAGAACACATAGAATGAATTTTTATTACTTTTTAATGCTGTGCAGGTCTGTCAAATCAGCTCTAAAGATCTTTCTGTTTAAAATCATTTATAACATATCAGAAGTTCAGAACTGTTTATGTTTACCAAGCAAGGTGCGGTCTTCCGCGGCCTTCACCGAATTTATATTAATTAAACTGTCAGAGTTAAAGTGAAAACAACATTAGGTATGTAGGTCGGCACACCTAGGAAAGGTGGTCAGAGGTGGTGCCCTACCCTACCATGAGTGGCAACGCCCGCGCCCGCCCCTATCGTTCATAGAATTTATGTCAAGGAATTTTATTATGATTATAAAACCATCGAACATAAACTATTTGATGAGACATGATGTGTGTTTAAAATAAACGTTTGTTGTTATTGCCCGGCTTCCAAAAGGAGGAGGTTCTCAATTTAATCGGTTTTTTTAATGTATGTACTGTACACTGATTACTCCGTCAATTGTGGACCGATTTTGAAAATTCTATTTGTATTCGGAAGGGTATGCTTCCCATGTGGTCCCATTGCCACGATATCAGTATTTTTTTTCTTTTTTTAAAAAGACAACTCCCGCAATAGGAATAAACATCCTGTGTCGCGGGGGACTTTACAGACACACATGAAACGGACACAATTAACATCCAAACTCAGAACAACAATTTGTGGAACACACAAAGTGTTGTCCCGTGTAGGATTTGAACCCACAACACTTGGCGAATTGGCAAGCGGCGTGGCGACCGCCTAAACCACTAGGCCAACCGTGCAGTCAAGTGTATCTGATGATGGGATCCCAAGGAAATCGAAGGACACCCTCAAATTTGTTAGGCACGTACCATGTTTTTCATATATTTTCTAAAGCTATGATATTAAGCTACAGTATTTACATTTGGTAGTCATCAGTTCAAGATGATGAGCTGATGATGGAGGATAAAACTCCTTAACGTTGGAAGATAAATCTTTAAATGTCATGTGTACCTACCTTCCTATGTATGTTAGTTTTAGTCGTATTCTTTCAAGTTATTTAGGTGAAATGATGATGAGAGACTTGAGAAAGACTAAAATGCGAAAAATAAAAAAAATAACTTTGTTTAAAAAACCGACTTCAAAAACTATAAATTATAAAATAACTTAATTTGTATGTGCTACCTATTCATAGGTTTGAAGTCGGTGCCAATCCAAAATGTAATAGTAGGTACCGCACTTGCTATATGATCTACCCCAGGACCAGCAAATTGTCCCGATCTAACCCTGATGGATTATTACGTGTGTCTGCCTGGTCTATGATGTCTTGCCTGTACCAAATATTGTAGGTTTAAGGCTCCGCATAGTTAATGCCGCAAGTGAAATCAAAAACTCGTTGTCTAGTGGTGTTGGAAAAACTTAATTGAGGACAAGAATGCGTGCTTGCATTAGAAATAGGGGCTCACACTTTGAAAATCGACTGTAAATTTAAGTTTAGACCGCAAAATAACTACATTTTAAAAATTACGATTTTTCACTTACTCAGGATTAAGTTCATTTACTCAGCTATTTGTCAACGTATTTTTTTTTATACCTAGTTGGATAGCTAATAAAACATACTTGTTTTTAAGCTATTACGCCGATATAATTGTAAGGTGCTTTTTTTAATAAAATTGCATTTAGTCTTATGAAACAGTAAAATGTATGAACTTTTTTAGATTCCCTGAATCATTATTCACTAACGGTACTACACTTCTGTTCTTTTTTGTGTTATTATTACGTATTAGGGTGTTAGCAAACTAAAAAACCAATAACAACCATTAAATACGCAAGTGTTTGTCTTAAGAGCACTTTGAAGTAGCGTGATCCACTTTTCTTAAAAAAATGAGTTTTTTTTTTATTTTATTTCCAAAACGGTACATTTTTTACACATTTACCCGATGACAATTTGATAGCTAATGATCTCTACTATCGCCCCTTAAAGGGATTACTACATGTTACCAGTAACCCTGTATACAATAATAATTTTGCTTCAATCACATCCAGTTTTATTGTGACAGCTATGTATTCATGTCTGACTTATACACGTGAATTTGATTATAAAACTTCATTTATGCGACTGTATAACTACTGCATCAACTACATACATTTTATTTTCGTTAGTTACATCGTAAATATGCTACAAAAGTGTTCTAACAACCCTGACAATTTTTCTTATGTGTGTGGAGCATTAGCTTTTACATCTCAGCGTCGAAATTTCACCCTACCTATTAATTGAACAGTGCTATATAGACTATTTTGGATTTCCTGTGCATCAAGATAAATCCTGGGTCCATAAATGTTATGTAAGGTGTTGGGCCAAACAAGAACGTAGACATTTGCCATTTGGTATACCAATGATTTGAATGTAACTAAAGGATTCGTGTAAGCAATTGTTATTTTTGTCAGACTTACACATCATACTTTTTTGTTCACGTCTGCTTTGAGATTAACACTAGTTTGGTAGGTGGTAGGTAACTGATAAATGTACCTACACTTATATACCTAGCACAATTCGATACAAAAGGTCTAGGTTCAAAGCGATAAAACCAATCTACGAACAAACTTATTAATAAGTTTTCTTTTTATGTCATACCTGTTTATTTTATCACGTTTACTAACTACAAGTAAAAAAAAGGAAATGTAGCTTATTATTTTGATACCTATCTACACTTTTTAAACCAAAAACCGTTTAACTACGCACTTTTTCTTTCAATTAAAATAAACGACTGCAATGTTACCTACCTTCTTACCTTTTTCTCAGTTTATAGTTTTCTACAAAAAAAAAATCTTGCCCCGATTTTGCCCAGTCGGACGACTCTAATTCAATTTTTTTATCAGTATCACTCATATTTTTCTCTTTTTGCTTATAGTTACAGGTTCTATATATAATATTAAGTGTATGAAAGTAACTAGAAAAACACTAACTTAAATCCTCAGATTACAACGGAATGTTATCTGAGCTTAAACCGCTAATTTTAAAAATACGCAATGACATACTGATTGCAAAAGTTTGAATAAGAAAACATGAAATTACTTACCTCAAAATGATTGTTAAATGGATGTTTTAGTGTTACAACTGGAAGTCGTCAATCATCACATAAATAAAAAGAATCGGCACACTTCGACACAAAATTAAGCACACTTGTTAATTTTTTTCACGAGGATAAAATTATTCCTAATCCTTCTTGAAAGTATAACGCGTAGAGCACAGTTGTAACGATATAGAAGCACGGCTTCTCGGCAGGCCAAACGCGTACTAAACTACAAACGACTCAAATAAGAAACGAGAGTTGAAAATAATGCTACATTTCCACTACACGACACGCTCTGTCGGCCTACATTGTTTGTGAAGGTTTACCATGCGATTCAACCAATATGTGACTTTAATTAAACACAATTTGTGAAAAAAAAGATTAATTTTAGTCTCTTTCGCTGGAATGTTTTTGAACGTAATAAAAATAACCTTTTCTATTGTAATTTTCCTAAAAAAATTCTTCATTTGTATAATAACAAATAATAATAATAATGCATGCTATGGGGGCTTGGGGTTCAAAACGAAATGTTTCTACACTATATTGATATTCTCACCACCTCTCATTTTTAACCAACTTAAAAAAAGGAGGAGATTCTGTTCCACTGTATGTATTATTTTTTCACAATAATTATCATAATAGTAATTTTATTGTCTTGAAACCTCCCCGAAACTTAGATCTGGCCTTACGCCTGTGTAATAATGTAGGTATAATACGAGTATGTACACTATGTACAGGAAAAAAATCTGTAATGGTTGGGAAATATCTAGAAAAAACATGTAGAGCTGATGTTCCATATCATTAGATCTCGACCGATCCCATTGATGTCTATTCATTGGTATGCAAAATGGTTAGAACTCGTAAAGTGTATTTGTGTAAATTAGTTATTCTTTTAATATTTTTTGGAGATTACCTGCTCGAATTCAGAACTTTATTCAGTATTTTGGCTTCTTTTATACAACAAAAACTGGTTAGTTTACTCCGTATAACTTTCAGCTCCGTGTGTTATAAGGGGTACTATCTATATTTTTAACCGACTTCCAAAAAGGAGGAGGTTCTATGTTCCACTGTATGTATTTTTTTTTTTTTTTTTTTTTTTACCTTATTCATTTAAATAGTAGTATTATAATGGGTGCTAGGTACCTAAAATCTGTTTGAAGTCGGTGCTAAGCCAAAAAGAATACAAACGAACAATTACAAAAGTCTAAGCGATAGTCACTTGGCGCCGACTTCAAACAGATTTTAGGTACCTAGCACCCATTATAATACTACTATTTAAATGAATAAAGAATTAGGTATAGGCAATTTATGAAGAACCAGTTTATTTTACGCTTTTAAGTGTTTTTTGACAGAGAGTTTTCGTTGGATGTTTTTGGAAGTCGGTTTTTTTTTTTATAATTGTTCTGTGGGTACGATGTACTGATTAAAGATTCTTCATCTGCCTCGGTGGCGCAGTGGTACTAGTAGCGTATGCGACTGCTGTTCTCGAGGTCTCGGGTTGTATTCCCGCGTCGTATCAAATGTTTGTATGAACTCAAAATATTTGTTTCGGAGTTCGGGTGTTTTCTATATATATGATGCATGTATTTACAAAAAAAAAGGAAAGATATGTATTTACATCAGTTGTCTAGTACTCTTAATACAAGCTCTGCTTAGTCTGAGACTACATGGCGTTGTGTGTATCCGAAATATGTATGTAGTCCGAATATTTATTATTATTTATAAAGACTTTCTTTTTTAGGCACTGTGCGAGCGGCGATGAGAAGACAATACGTAGCATCCTAATGCTGTCCAAGCCCAACACAGCTGAATTCTTCTGTTTACCTCATACTCAAAGTTGTTTCTAAAACTAGTTGTTAAGATTTATTCCTGTTACTAACTGACCCACGTAACCTCGTTTACGTCTCCTATTACCCGGCGCGTAATAATTTTCCCCCGTTTTTGTAACATTCTTCATTGGTGCTCTGCTCCTATCGGTCTTAGCGTGATGCTCTGCTCCTATCGGTCTTAGCGTGATGCTCTGCTCCTATCGGTCTTAGCGTGATGATATATAGCCTTCCTCGATAAATAGGATATCTAACACTGAAATATTTTTTCAAATTGGACTAGTGATTTCTGAGATTAGCGCGTTCAAGCAAACAAACAACAAACTCTTCAGCTTTGTATATTAGTATGGATTTGTATTTATTTTGTACAAGTGGAACAATGGAAACACAAACGACATTTTTTTTGTTTTCTTAGTCAAATTTTTATAATTTTTTGTACAGGAGGAATAGCACATGAGTCTACTGATGGTCTCTCCTTGTAAGTAACTATCACTGTCCATGGACACCTGCAAGTCTAAGAGTCACAAGTGCGTTGCAACCCTTCGAGTCCCTCCCCCCAGTCAGCCAGAGCCCAAATTCCCCTGATTTGGCCTTACCTTACTCACTCGGTGAAAATCAACGTAAATGCTCCTTAAGACCGGTTTTCTTAATAGGCTCTAACTCTGGTTGAGTCGGCCCATGGCTGTCCCAGTCATACTGTATGCAGCTTTGTAAGAGCAGTAGTGTTTATCGTGGTTTAAACGACGTACAGCTTGTACGTTGTTAAAAAATACCTGTGCGGTACAGGTATGTTTTCCCCTGTCCTAGTATGCGCACAATATAGTAGGTACATTATATTATTCAGCTGATTAAATAAGGAGTAGAAAAAAATCAGAGCTTATCGGCCCCATTGGTACCTTCACATGTCACTCGGAAATCATATTTTCATAGAACGTTGTTGTTGGATTAATGTTACTTTAATAAAGGCATGTATCTGTAGGTATGCTCCAACCAGATCTTACTTCAGACGGTGGTAGGAAGGAAGAATTAATTAAATTAAGGAACAATTAATTGGAAAAGTGATTAAATAAAATGGCTACATTGATCGGCAAAGTATTATGTTTCTCTGGTAAGGAATTAATGTAAATCGATTTTTGCATTTCTTCGTATTCTTTTTAACCGACTTCCAAAAAGGAGGAGGTTCTATGTTCCACTGTATGTTTTTTTTCTTTTTTTTTTATGTATGTTCAGCGATTACTCCGTCAACTGTGGATCGATTTTGAATTATTTTTTTTGTATCCGAAAGGGTATGCTCTCGAGGTGGTCCCATTGCCACCATATTAGGTTCTGATGATGGGATCCCAGGGAAACCGAGAAAAACCCTCATTTTTTATAGGCACATACTAAGTTTTTCGTATATTTTCTGAAGTTACACCGGTATTTCGGTGTCACTTCAAAGGACTTCAAACAGATTCTAGGTACCTAGCACACATTATAATACTACTATTTAAATGAATAAAGAATTAGGTATAGGCAATTTATGAAGAACCAGTTTATTTTACGCTTTTAAGTGTTTTTTTGGCAGAGAGTTTTTTAATTCATTACTATCCTGAACATTCTTAATTCTAATGATAATAAAAATAGTGAAGTTTTGGGGCTTCTGTGTATGTTGAACAGTTTGTCAAATAACACAACAACCATTTAAAAACTTTATGGATTATAATGGACTTTTAATATTTTGCGCATTTTCTATTAATGGAAGAATCAGACAAAAGACAAGACGTATACCTAATTCTCTTTCTCCGGCAGGCGTTGATAGAATGAACCATCCGAGACTTGTAAGTAGTAAGGCTAAGCCGGCAATAACAATGTGCCAAAAACTTATACATTGGACGGTGGGGAAAGGATAGGTAGGTAAGTAGGTATCAAGTATGACCACATGTCTGACCGTACTTTCCGTTCGCCAGCGCCGCAGTCAGAGTGCGTTGACATACCTATCTCTTTTCGTTCCTCAACACCCCATCTTCACCTACTTACCTTGAACCCTACCTCCGTTTCTTATCCTTGAATCACGATAGAACTACGCTCTACTATGATCTACGCTCATCTAACAATTTGCTTCTCTTGTGTCCCTCCTACAATTCCGACTTCGTGAACTCTAGTGCGTTCTTTGTGCAAGCTGTAGGTACTGCTATGGAACACAGTCCCACTCGAAATCAGGATGTCAACAAGTCGTGTCTCATTCAAAAAGAATATCAAAAACTACCTCATGACGAAATGGCAGGAAAACATTAATTATGATACAATTTAGTACCTACTCACAGTGTACGTAGTAAGGTTTGGGTAATGTTGTGTGTGTGTGTGTGTGTGTATGTATTCATATATGTATATATTGTGTAGTCGTATTATGTTAGTTTATGTCAGAATTCTGATTTCCTCCTCAATGCACCTACCTCACAAAATTTCTACATCACCCAAAGGTTGGCTGGCATTCTCCTTGGGCATTAAGCCCACCGTTGTACATGTGTGCATAGTTTTAAAATAAAAAATAAAAATAAAATATATCCTTTCACCAACTTCCAATTCGACTGGCAGTGCATAATATAGACAAAGTAGTCACGCATCAGAGAACCTTTTTTACACCTTGTCTTCACCTAAACTTTATCGCCCTGGTATCGCCTTTAACTGAGCCTTTAACGTTCAATTTCCAACTTTCATCGTTTTTCTGCGCCTTAAAAACTTTGAATCATCTGTTTTTTATTCTAGATTTAAAGGACAAACAAAAAATTAAATAAACTTAGCGAATCGTATACCTAAGCATAATAAACTAAAGTTAATTTATTCTTGAAAATAAACAAACTTGGAATCCAAAACTATCATTGGAGCAATGGAGCCAGACCCAAAGAAAATTCAAGCACTTCCCGCCTTTTTTTTTATTGAGCCGTTTTATAAGAAAGAGGTTCCGAACGAGAATAGAGTACCACTTCAATTTTTTTTCTGACAGGCAATTCTTGACTTCTCACAATTTTCTAAAATACTACTGAAAGAAACAATTCAAAACTATGATTTTAACTTGAAAGTAATACTGAGCCTGGGCTAACGCAGTTAAAAAAGCGTAGACCTAGAGCATATATACAAGGGCAACGAAACGGGCGGAAAGCGTGATCGGAATAGAGAGAGTAGACACACAACTTCCTGAGAAGTGTAGGTGTAGGCTGCTCAAGAAGTGTAAACGAAGCGCCTCTCCACACTACTCGGTACTACAGTGTAAATAACTAACCTACAGTTTTATCTGTAGATCTGCTGTTTTTTTTTTGGAAATCCTGAAAGTATCTAATCTATATAGATTTTGAATTTCTTATTAATATATGTATTTAAATTTGGATATAAAAATTATTGTTAAAAAAACACGCTTTGATAGCAATTGAACAAAAATTAGAAAATAATTTTAATGTAAAAAGCGTGTCGCCTCACGCTTTTTAATGAACAATTTTTTTGAAATATTGTGATCTTTTAAAAATTTTATATTGAAATATTTTCAGAAAGCACCCCACGCTTTTTACATTAAAATTGTTATTTACTTTTTGGTTTGATTGCTATCAAAGCGTGTTTTTTTTTTATTAAGTGTCTGTTATACTTCAATAATTTATATCTGTTTAAGTAGATGTATAGATTCCGCACCTAATAGAACAGTGCCTATACACTGTATAGGCAGTTAGGTATTTCGCGTAACTTCGAATCCTTTGACTCGGGTGGAAAAGGCAAAAACCGACAAGAAATGGAAGTTGTCCGAGGCGTTATCTCGCCTCGGACAGAATTGGCACAGATTATTGGTTGGTGCAAACGATGGTGCAAATTGTTGTCGATTTAACTGCGCAGTTCGTTTGTGCAGTTTGCGCTTACGCAGGGACGGAAGTTGGTCCAATCGCTCAGTTCGTTCACAAATCTGTAGCAAATGTAGGCGGAGGCGTCCGCGCACGTCAGTCAACTTATTTAATAAATTTATGTGAAACTAGCTGAGCCCCGTGGTGTTACCCGCGGTCATTGTCGTACCGCTGGTAACGCCGCGGGACGAGGATAGTGTAGCCTGAGTTACTCCTTATATCAACAGCTACCTATCAGTGAAAGTCCCGTCAAAATCGGTCCAGCCGTTCCAGAGATTAGCCGGAACAAACAGACAGACAGACAAAAATTTAAAAAAAAAAAGTAAATGTACCGTGTATACATACATATGCATTTATCAAAAAGCGGTTATTTTAATATTACAAACAGACACACCAATTTATTTTATTTTATTTTTTTATTTATGTGGCCACCATACTCATTGCGAATGCAGACAATGCAGCATGGCGACCCACACCATGGCAGCCTAGTGATGCTTCTGCATCTTTTAGTCTAGTCAACAAGTATGGAACTTGTTGACTAGACTATTTGGGCCTCCGGTCTCGCACTCACCAACGAATCGCGTTGTATGTATGTATATAGAAGTATGACTTTCTTTTAAGAAGCCAATCCTTACACCACACACTATGTGATTTTCTTCTCTTTTTGTACAAATAAAAAAACATTTCGGACATCTATCTAACACACAATGCCATCTAGTCTCAAACTAAGCAGAGCTTGTATTATAGGTGCTAGACAACTGATACAAATACATGTATACTATTTTCTGTAAATATATACATAATACACATAGAAAACACCAAAACTCCGAAACAAATATTTGCAGATCATACAAACATTTGGTCCGATCCGGGAATCGAACCCGAGACCTCAAGCACAGCAGTCGCATACACTACCACTGCGCCACCGAGGCAGTCAAATTAAGCCATGTTTTCGCAAGCGCGTCATCGTCTTCTATCGCGGATGACATATGTATGTATAGTCTGAACTTCTACAGAGAACTAATGATCGATGCAGATATTGTAGACGTGTGGACACTCAATGGACGTACGATAAACTGCACCGACGAACTGTGCAGTGTGCAGTCGCATCACTACGATAAATCGTTGTAGTGTATACCGGCCATTACTTCGTCGAGCAACTTCGCGAGCAGTGTGGAGCTGGCATTATAAGAAAAGAACCATACTTTAAAAAATTGAATAATTTTGATAATATACCTCGTAAAATAAAATATTCATTTAAAACTAAGCATTGGTATTATTTTTGCTGAAATTAATTAAAAAATAAATCTTAAATTAAATTAGAGTCATTTTCGTATTCGGCGCTCGTCACGGTCTATTGACCAAATAGCTGATAGCCAAAGTCGTTCTCGTTTCCGGAACATAGAAATGGATTTATTAAAAAATAGTAGCAAAGATTTATTTCAATATCTAGTTTTACGAAAATATTTCAATATGTTAGAAAATACGTAATTAAGTATGCCTTAAGTATTTGTATAATTTGTGGACAAGCGCCGTGGACTGTCTAAGTTAATTATATTTACTTTGTTGTTTTGCATTTAAAATTGTTTTTTTCACAATCGACGTTTTACATTACCAAACTCTTCCTATTGTTGCTATGAATCTTTTCGATGTCAGCAATTAGAAACTGAATGTTATGGCTCCTGGTAACAACGAGCGACATCCAGGTCACACGGGCACTATACCCAAGACAAAAGTGAGAAATAATTGTAATGTTCCTCAAGAAGCTGTAACACCAACTAGAAGAGACATGACGACCAATCTGACTGTAAGTACGAAATAGGTCTCATTTCTATATTAAAACTAGCTTTTACACGCGGCTTCGCTCACGCAGACTTTCATCCCCTGATTTACCCCCTTAGGGGTGGAATTTCCAAAATTCCTTTCTTAGTGCTCACTTACGTTATATAAAGAACCTACAAAATTTCAGGATTCTAGCTTCAGCGGTTTGGGCTGTGCGTTGATCTCTGGGTATGTCAGTCAGTCTGTCACCTTACTCTTTTATATATACAGATCATGAGTTCTGATATCGTGGTTAAATATCACAAATGAACAATAGACTATAATTAATAATTTATGAAGTACAAAATAGTTCATTGCTGAATTAAAATCAAAGTTTTAAACCTTTACTGTCAAAATAATGCTATAAATAGGTACTACTAATATTCATAATAAGAACTTTAAAGCTCAGAAGTTTTTAGTGTATGTACATACATACATACATTAGCAATACTTACCTCACCGGTATCCTGTCTTTATGATGTAAAAAAACATCAAGAAATATTAAATAAAAAACAAGTATGTAGACACAATATGGGTATATTGTGTCTAAAGCACAATAACAAAATGTGTTCTTTGTAAAATGTGCTAGTTTTCTTCTAATAAGGAATTACTCCCACTTACCAGTATTACCTGAAAAAAAATGTCCAATGCCAGAAAGATGGCATTACACAAAATTTATTTAAAGAATTAAGAATGAAATAATGACAACAAGATTTACCAAGAGCTTGAACTCTTTCTCAGTAAAATGTTAACATGTGTGAAGTTTGCATGAGTTTATTTTTGGAAACTTGAGAGTTAGTGTAATTTGAACTTTTGCCAAGCTGTCGGTTTGTGACACAAATAATACTACTACTGATCAGATAACTATTCCATTCTCTCAATTTAAAAGAATAAATTATAATTTTTTACTCTATTGTAATAAATGGAACTCCACTGAATATTAAAAAAATACATATTTCACTACTCTATGGGAGGTTGCTTTTCTAAATATAGTCTGCAGAAGGTGTGTTCTTTACTGGTTTATAATATTATTATTGTTACATTGTGAAATCTTATGAACTGTGCTTTGCCCGTTTTTTAGACCTCATTAGATTGGGTGCCTGTCTCGGAATACAACTCTAGGTCAAACTACAGTCAGTCAAGAAAACCAGCGAATAATACTTCAGATCACGAATTGACAGATTTGGGTAAGAATCTATTACTCTTAATGTCTATTAAACTGTTAAATTTGAATACCACAATTATGCATTTATTTATTTTTAGATAATTCCATATCTTTTGAGAGTGGTTTTGGAAGATTTGTACCAGTTAGACCGCAACCACGTGCATTGCCACTGCATGCACAAAATCGGGAAAATATTACAGCTGAACAGCATGATGATGGTACAGGATCATCAATATCAGGCCACACTTTACATCCTTATGCACATCAAATGCAGAATGGTAACCAATCCCTTACTATTTTTAACAAACTTCAATAAAGGAGGAGGTAGGACAAAAAAGGACTGTATTTTTTTTTGTTTGTTACCTCATAACTTCTGTCTGGGTGAACCGATTTCGACAATTCTTTTTTTATTTGAAAGCTGGTGCTTCCCGTGCTATTTCAATTTGGTCCAGTATTTGATGTCGGTATTTTTTTTGTTAAAATTTTGGTCATATAACCAGTATGTTGTTAAACTCTTCATAAGTTTTAAAAGGTATGTCCGATTTCAATAATTCGAAAAGTAATTTATAGGCATTGATAATGCCTTGAATATGAACTGATTTATTTGGATAAGGATTAATACCAAGATACGAATAATAAGGCCTAGTTTGTATCGACGTCACTCGCACAAATTTTAACACGATAAAGTAGTTATTATGACTTACCTGTAACAGTTAAGCCAGGTCTCCTGCGACACTGTTTTATGTACACCAACCGTGAAATACTGACTGCCTCGGTGGCACAGTGGTAGTGAATGCGACTGCTGTTCTTTAGGTCTCGGGTTTAAATCCTGGGTCGGACCAAATGTTTGTGTGATCACCAAATATTTGTTTCGGAGGTTGGGTGTTTTCTATGTATAATATGTATGTATTTACAAAAAAAAAAAAAGTATGTATGTATTTATATCAGTTGTCTAGTACCCATAACACAAGCTCTGATTAGCTTGGGACTAGATGGCGTTGTGTGTTAGATGTCCAAAATATTTATTTATTTATTTATCAAAATATGGGCGTGGCCTGTTTTGTTAATTTTAACAAGCAAACATGTTATCCAAAGCGGACTGAAAACATCCCAGGGTATACTTCTCGTATAATGAAACTGAACTGAACTAACATTAATACTTATGTTATTCATATTTATACTATAAAAGTAAGTAAGTAAGTGTACTATAAGTCATTTTGTCGAGTAGATAAACGATTTTTGCTTTTCGTGTAATCGTGTTTGATGTTCGTTTAAAAGTCTGTCTCCTGCGACTTTTCGCTAACATGTTTAGTTAACAAGTTTTGTTAATTTGTTTTGTTAATTTTAGTCGCAGAAGACACGCCTTAACGCCTACGTTTACCGCCAAAAACGGAAATTGTTCTCAACATTCGTTGACAATTTTTGTTGCCAACACAAGAAAATTACAGAAACTTTTGTTACCAACACTTGTTGACAACACAAAAATTGACAACTTTTGTTCGGTGGAGACCCGGCTTAAGGCGGAACGAAGTCGCCCGGTCAGCTAGATTTTTATTAAAGTTGTATATGTATACCAAAATTAAATCTTACCTAACTTAAAAGCTTACATTGTTCACTTGATTTACATAACAATGTATACATGTTAGCTATTACTACTAGCTGACCTACGCAACCTCGTTTGCGTCTACCATCATACTATCCCCCGTTTAACCCCAAAAGGGGGTTGGTTTCTAAAGATACATTATTAGTACACCTCCACACCATCTATAGAGCATACATTTTACATTTCAAGTCTCTTACTTCAAAAACATAGGACTTTCATACAAACTTCCAACCCCCGTTTTACCCCCTTAGGGGTGGAGTTTCGTAAAATCCGTTCTTAGCCGATCTCTACGCGCTATAAGGTACCTTCCTGCCAAATTTCAAGTTTTTAGGTGTTTTAGTTTCTGAGTTTTCGTGATTAAT
The DNA here is from genome assembly GCA_949125395.1 of Diaphora mendica. NCBI lineage: Eukaryota > Metazoa > Arthropoda > Insecta > Lepidoptera > Erebidae > Diaphora > Diaphora mendica. The sequence continues at coordinate 31,088,778 of OX421310.1, read as the reverse complement.
AAGTGAGTGGTATTTCGCTTTTATATTGTTACGTGTTAGGGTTCGATTTATTTCAGAAAGAAGCCTTATGACGTGTTAAAGAGACTTTATTAAAACCACTATTCAAATCACAATGTTACTCTGAATTACAATCCTTAAAGGTCGCCGAGGTCGCTAGGTTGATCGCTGATATCACTTCGATATTTATCTCACTATAGCTCAAACTGTACTGAACTGCCTGCGCCGCGAGACGCTCTATTTATACTCATACTAGCTGTTGCCCGCGGCTTTGCTCGCGTGGAAGTTGATTATATGTATTTAATTAAAACTGTGTAAGTATCTATGAATACTGTGTTCATGTTTTTAAACGTATTTATTTATAATCAATAGTCCATTAAAATTGACTTTCATACACACTTTCGACCCTTAGTTTAACTTCTTTAGGAATAGAATTCCCATAAATGCTGATATAAGTATTCATTTATTTGTAATCAAAAGCCTGAAGACAAATTTTCAGGCTACTAAATTAAAAAATTACCGACTTCCAGTCTAGCCTAGGGATAGAATATCCAGAAACGCTTAAATACGTATCTCATCATCATCATCACAGTCCACTGCTGGACATAGGCATCTCCAATTGCACGCCACCTGGTTCGATCCTCAGCTTCTCTCATCCAGCTCCTGCCAGCCGTCTTGGGCAGATCATTATTCCACCTGGCCTGTGGACGTTCTATGCTACGTTTGCCGAGACGCGGTCACCACTCACGAACCCGCTTACTCCAACGGTTATCAGTTCTGCGGCTAATACGGCCAGCCCACTGTCACTTTAGCTTGCTTATCCTGTGGGCTATGTCAATGACCTTGGTTCTCTACCGGATCACTTCATTCTTGATGCGATCCCTTAGAGAAACGTTGAGCTTTTGTGATGAGAAAAATAAATCATTATTATTGTTTTAGCCCTCTCCATAGCACGCTGAGTGACTTTGAACTTTTGGACCAGCCGTGTCGTAAGTGTCCACGTTTCGGCACCGTATGTCATGACAGGTAGGACGTATTGATTGAAGACTTTCGTATTTAGGCACTCTGGGATTGACGATGAAAAGACCCGACGAAGTTTCCCAAACGCTGCCCAACCCGGCTGAATTCTCCTGTTCACCTCGTCCTCGAAGTTGTTTCTACTTAACTGCAAAGTCTGCCCGAGGTACCACACATATTTTTGAACAACTTCGAGAACGACACCGTGAAACACAACCGGTTCCGGTAGAATATGTTCGTACATACGTATCTACTCATTTTTAATCAGTAGCCAATAAAGTTGCATGTTTCTAACTTCGAGAATGACGGACTTCCAGAATAACGGACTTCCAGAATAACCTATGTACGAAATTACAACCCCTATTTCACCCCCTCAGGGGTGGAATATCCAGAAACGCTTAAATATGTATCTACTCATTTTTAATCAGCCAAAACACAAATTTTCATATTTCTCACTAATAAATGACGGATCTCCTTACAAACTTTCAACCACTATTTCACCCCTTAGGGGTAGAATATCCAGAAACACTTTAATACGTATCTGCTCATTTTTAATCATTAGCCCAAAAATAAAGTTTCATATTTCTTATTTAAAAATTTACGGACTTCCATACAAACTTTCAACCCCTATTTCACACCCTTAAGGGTAGAATATCCAGAAACGCTGAAACACGTATCAATTCATTTTTAATCAGCAGCCAAAAAATAAAGTTTCATGTTTCTAACTTCAAAAATGACAGACTTCCAGACTGGCCTATACACGAAATAACAACCCCTATTTCACTCCTTAGGGGTAGAATATCCAGAAACGCTTCAATACGTATCTACTCATTTTTAATCAGTAGCCCAAAACTAAATTTTCATATTTCTCACTTAAAAAATGGCGGACTTCCTTACAAACTTTCAACCCCTATTTCACCCCTTTAGGGGCACAATATCCAAAACTCTTAAATACGTATCTAATCATTATTATTAAGTAGCCCAAAAATAAAGTTTCATGTTTCTTACTTCAAAAATGACGGACTTCCAGACTGGCCAATATACGAAATAACAACCCCTATTTCACCTTTAGGGGTAGAATATCCAGAAACACTTTAATACGTATCTGCTCATTTTTAATCAGTAGCCCAAAAATAAAGTTTCATATTTCTTATTTAAAAATTTACGGACTTCCATACAAACTTTCAACCCCTATTTCGCCCCTTAGGGCTAGAATATCCAGAAACGCTTCAATACGTATCTACTCATTTTTAATCAGTAGCCCAAAACTAAATTTTCATGTTTCTCACTTAAAAAATGGCGGACTTCCTTACAAACTTTCAACCCCTATTTCACCCCTTTAGGGGCACAATATCCAAAAACTCTTGAATATGTATCTAATCATTATTATTAAGTAGACCAAAAATAAAGTTTCATGTTTCTAACTTCAAAAATGACGGACTTCCAGACTGGCCTATATACGAAATAACAACTCCTATTTCACCCCTTAGGGGTAGAATATCCAGAAACGCTGAAACACGTATCAATTCAATTTTAATCAGCAGCCAAAAAATAAAGTTTCATGTTTCTAACTTCAAAAATGACGGACTTCCAGACTGGCCTATATACGAAATAACAACCCCTATTTCACCCCTTAGGGGTAGAATATCCAGAAACGCTGAAACACGTATCAATTCATTTTTAATCAGTAGCCCAAAACTAAATTTTCATGTTTCTCACTTAAAAATGGCGGACTTCCTTACAAACTTTCAACCCCTATTTCACCCCTTTAGGGGCATAATATCCAAAAACTCTTAAATACGTATCTAATCATTATTATTAAGTAGCCCAAAAATAAAGTTTCATGTTTCTAACTTCAAAAATGACGGACTTCCAGACTGGCCTATACACGAAATAACAACCCCTATTTCACCCCTTACGGGAAGAATATCCAGAAACGCTGAAACACGTGTCAATTCATTTTTAATCAGTAGCCCAAAACTAAATTTTCATGTTTCTAACTTAAAAAAATACGGACTTCCATACAAACTTTCAACCCCTATTACACCCCCTTAAGGGTAGAATATCCAGAAACGCTGAAATACGTATCAATTCATTTTTAATCAGCAGCCAAAAAATAAAGTTTCATGTTTCTAACTTCAAAAATGACGGACTTCCAGACTGACCTATATACGAAATAACAACCCCTATTTAACCCCTTAGGGGTAGAATATTCAGAAACGCTTAAATACGTATCTACTATTTTTTAATCAGTAGCCCAAAAATAAAGTTTCATGTTTCTTACTTAAAAAATGACGAACTTCCATACAAATTTTCAACCCCTATTTCACCCCTTTAGCGGTGGAATTTCAAAAATTCCTTTCTTAGTGCTCACTTACGTTACATAAAGAATCTACATGCAAAATTTCAGGATTCTAGCTTCAGCGGTTTGGGCTGTGCGTTGATCTCTGGGTATGTCAGTCAGTCAGTCAGTCACCTTACTCTTTTATATATATAGATTACTATTACTCTTTCATTTCTAGAAACGCCTATAAAACACGAGAATCTACTAGTAAAAACGCTAATAAAAATAATCGAAGTTAATAATAATTAGGCAACAACCAATCGATATCCGATACTACTATAGAAATAAGGTCCATTATTCCTTGCCTCAGGAAATCGATAAGAAGTGTGTGTGTATTTGTGTGCGCAGATAAGGCTTGAAGATTATTATTATTCGTAACACTACCCCCTTCTTAGAGATGTTCGTCCCGAACATCGCTATTGCTGTGACGATATTTTGCCAGGCGGTCGATATGCACTACATTGAACGCTCCTCTTGAATGCCGCTGAATCCTGTAGGTGACGTCGTTCATCCGTGTAGTCACCTTATACGGCCCCTCCCACTTGGCTTGTAATTTTTGGGACTTTCCTTTCCTACGGGTTGGGTTATGTAGCCAAACCAGTGCACCTTGTTCAAAACCGTTTGAATTTGAACGCCAAACGTATCTGGTTTTCATGTTCTCGCTCGCCTGTATACCGTTTTCTCGAACCATGTCGTATATTTCTCTCATTCTTTCTCGTAGCTTAGATACGTAGTCAGTAACGGCTTGAGGCTCGTCAGGTGACCCTCCAGTAAGTAGGTCTACTGGTATTCGGAGTTCCCTCCCGAAACTTACATATGCGGGGGTCGTTTTTGTGCTCTCATGCTCCGCTGATCGGTAGGCGAGGAGAAACAACGGAATGTATTAGTCCCAGTCACGTTGATGGTTGTCGACTAACTTTGCCAGATTCGTCTCGAGTGTCTGATTGAATCGTTCAACCATTCCATCCGATTGAGGGTGATATGCGGTGGTCTTATGTAATCCCAAAGTTCTACATACTTCTTGAAAGACTTGTGACTCGAAGTTCCTGCCCTGATCCGAATGGATTTCTAAGGGAACACCAAACCGACATATGACTTCTTCAACCAATTTTGTCGCGACTGTTGTAGCTTCCTGATTAGGGATCGCGAATACTTCTGGCCACTTTGTGAAGTAGTCCATAACAACCATGAAGTACTTATTTCCTGATTCCGTAACAGGGATCGGTCCAGCGTCGTCAACCGCGATTAATTCCCATGGCGCGCCGACGTTGTACAGTCGCAGGTTCCCTCGGCTTCGTGTTTGTGGACCTTTTACAGCAGTACAGGTAGTGCATTTACGTCACCAATCTTGTACATCTTGCCGACAATGGAGCCAGTGGAATCTTTCGCGAACTTTTATTAGTATTCTCTTGACTCCAAGATGGCCTCCTGACACTCCATCGTGAACTTCACGGAGAACGTCTGCTATTTTTTTTAGCTCTTGGCACAACTATCTGCAGGTGGAACTCTCTGCCGTTGGTCTTCTCCCATTTTCGGCACAGTACGCCGTTCTGTAGAACCAAGCTATCCCATTGTGCCCAATAAGCTTTAGTGACAGCGCTTGCAGATGAGACATCACTCCAAGCAGGTTTGGCATCACCCTGTGCTTTCCATATGATGAGTTGCTTCAGGTCAACGTCATCCACCTGTGCTCTCTTCATAGTCTCATCTTCCCACGTACCCAAAGGAGTAACCTGTGTCCGTTTCACCGTCAAGCCTATTGATTCTTGTTTGACACAATGCTTACAGTCTTCTGGGCATGGCCTTCGTGACAGTGCGTCTGCGTTACCATGAGACTTTCTACTACGGTGTAATGTGTCGAAGTCGAATTCTTGGAGTTGTTCAATCCACTTGACCTTCTGGGTTCTTGAATTGCAGAAGCCACTTCAGAGCTGCGTGATCGGTGCGCAGTAAAAATCGTCTGCCGAGGAGATATTTGTTAAAGTGCTGTAGGACTTTCACCACAGCCAAGAGTTCTCTTCTTGTCACACAGTAGTTTCTTTCCGGTCTTGATAGTGACTTGCTGAAATACGCAATTACGACTTCTCTGCCACCCTGTTTTTGTGACAACACCCCACCGATTGCCGTGTTACTCGCGTCAGTATCGACGATGAATAGACCCTCATGTTGTGGATACCCTAGAATTGGTGTTTGACATAGATTTTTCTTCAGTTCTTGAAAAGAATATTCACAGCTTTCATCCCAACAGAACGGTATTTTATCTTCTGTTAGCCGATGCAACGGTTTGGCAATCTCGGAAAATCCCTTGACGAAGCGTCTGTAGTATGAACACAAACCGAGGAATGCTCGCACCTCCGTCTTGTCTTTGGGACTAGGCCATTTTTGAACAGCTTCCACTTTCTTCGGATCAGTTCGGTTGCCCTCACTGCTTATAACATGACCGAGGTAGTCAACTTCATTCGTACAAACATGACACTTTTTCGGGTTCAACCTTAAGTTGGCACCCTGAATCTTGCTGAGAACCTGCTCTAATTTTTGTAAATGGTCTTCGAAGTTACGGCCAACGATGATGACGTCATCCAAATATACCAGGCAGGCATCTCCTACTAACCCCGCCAGTACACACTCCATGAGGCGTTCGAAAGTGGCAGGCGCGTTACACAATCCAAAAGGCATTACATTGAACTGCCACAATCCCTTGCCCGTCCAGAATGCTGTCTTCTCCTTGTCTTTTGGATGTATTTCCACCTGCCAATATCCAGATTTGAAGTCTAGGGTTGAGAAAAATTTCATTCCGCTCAAAGTATATAGTGTGTCATCGATCCTAGGCAGCGGGTAACTGTCCTTCTTTGTGATGTCATTGAGTCGTCTGTAGTCCACGCAGAATCGGATGCTACTGTCCTTCTTCTTCACCAGCACGACTGGCGAGCACCATGGACTTGCAGATGGCACGATGATTCTGTTCCTTTTCATCTCTTCTAGCATGTTATCTACATCCTTCTCTTTTGCTATCGGAACTCGTCTTGCTCGCTGAAGAATGGGTCTTTCATTGCCAGTATCAATCTTGTGTTGTACGAGCAACGTTCTTCCAAGGTCTCCTTCTTGATTAATGAAAACATTCGCGAATCGCAGTAATAACTTCTTAGCCTTAAGAAGCTCAGTGACTGTTGCATCGTTTCTTGTGCTTGATGTTTCAAAACTTGATGTCGAGGAGCATTTTCTCCCCCAAACGACTTCTTCGCACTGTCCGATGACGTCACCCTTACGTAGCTCAATCTCGCTGTTATCTAGATTTAAGACCCTCACTACTGCGGTCGCGTTTCAAGTGACAAGAGTTCTTGCTGTCATGTATTTCCGAGCTGCTATCCTGGAAGGTTCGTCCTCGATCAACACACATCGGTTCGGTGCCTTTTTTCTATCTGATGGTAGTTTAACTAAAACCTGAGCCTCAGACTTCCCAGGAATTGTGATTCTCTTCAGACAAGTCACTTTGCCCGTAGTACCACCTAGTATAAAGATTTCCTGATCGCCGCATTTGAAAACTCCATCTGAAACGTTTATTTTACAGTTGTATTATTTCATGAAGTCCAAGCCCAAAATACAGTCATCCATAATCTCAGCTACGATGACGTCATGTATAAATGATGTCTCCACAACGTGCATCGTTACGGTTATTTCACCTAAGACGGGTATTGGCTGGCCGGAGGCGGAGAGAAGTCGACAAGCAACCTTCTTTTTATTACTCAACGTAGTCTTCACTAGATCCGGTCGCACTATTGTCTTTGAAGCTCCAGTGTCCAGCGTCATTTTACAATCTGTTCCATTGATGTTGCCCAGAATTACGAGATTGTTACCGGTGCACGCCTGTGATATGATGGTCGACGGGGCTTCCTCCGCGCCAGCCAGTACTCGCCCCTTAGTCCTGGCTTTTACTCGTTTCCCTGATTTTCAGTAGAAGGCGAGGCTTCGTCACGCTTCTTCATCAGCTCCTCTAGACGTTCCTCCATTTTCTTGAGCCTGGAAATCTGCGAGCTCTTTTGAGGGCAGTTAAGCTGCAGGTGTCCTCTTTCACCGCATCTGTAGCACATTACCCCAGAACCTTTCTTAAAAGAAGCCTTAACTTCTTTGACTTCCTCTGAGACTTCCCGTAGCTTATGGGTCGGACGGATATCCTGTCGAACGGCTTCGACCTCTAGGGCGTGTGCCAGTGCTTCTTTCAGTGAGGCGTGGTGGTGAAGCCTTACTGCAGCTCTGACCTACAAATCCTTGATCCCATCTACAAATGCTTGGACGATGTTTGACTCCACCATCTTCGCATCAGCCGAATGGTATGCTTTTCGTACCAGTTTTTCAATCTCCAACGCCCACTGCTGTAGTCCTTCTCCCGGACGTTGGATTCTATCGCGTAGCTGGGCGCGGAAAACGTGTTCCAGATGGCGTTTCCCATACCTGGATTCGAGCGCTTCCAACAATTCCTTGAATCCACTGCCCGAACTAGGCAGTGCGTCTAGGACTGTTAGTGCTTGCCCCCTAAGCGCGACAGTAAGAGCGGTTAAGCACTGTTCATCAGCCGCAACGGTCTGGAACTGCTGACGGTACGCGGTCCACGAAGTACTGCCGTCGTACGAAGGGACCTTGACACTGGGTGCATGTACTACACCAACTACACCCGAAGTTACAGGTGTTGTAGTGGTAGTTTCCAGGCGCACTACCTTTTTCTGCAGCTCCGTAAGGTCAGTCTTCACGCTGTCTATATCAGTACTTAGGCAGGTGACCCGTTCCTCCACCACATCGACGTCCTTCCGTAGTTTATCTACGGCACCACTTACTTCGCTGACGGCGGCTAAAAGTAGATGTTGGTCATCTTTCATTTGTTTTTGTAGGGCTTCTTGTCCGTTTTGTAGGGCCGCAAACTTGCTGTCAATCTGCCCTTGCCCATTTTGCAGGGCCGCAAACTTGCTGTCTTGCTGCTCCTTCATGATAACCAACATCTTTAAAAAATCCGCTAAGTCAGGCGTGGGCATGGTCACGGGGGTGTGGACAACCGATACTTGTTCCGAAGGGAGCGTCGCCTGGTGAGCGGAACCAGTAGGCGAGGCGCTTTCCTCCATACCCGTTACTCCTGCAGCACGTTGAGCCCTGGTCTTCAGGTATAGCTAATCTGGCTGGTATAGCTAATCAGATCTGACCGATATTTTTTTTATTCACTCCCTCGCTGATACCGTCGTCTCTCGGGGTCAATGGCATTTCCCAAATTTCACTTCTGACACCAGTTGTTACGTGTTAGGGTTCGATTTATTTGAGAAAGAAGCCTTATGACGTGTTATAGAGACTTTATTAAAACCACTATTCAAATCACAATATTACTCTGAATTACAATCCTTAAAGGTCGCCGAGGTCGCTAGGTTGATCGCTGATATCACTTCGATATTTATCTCACTATAGCTCAAACTGTACTGAACTGCCTGCGCCGCGAGACGCTCTATTTATACTCATATTACTATTACTCTTTCATTTCTAGAAACGCCTATAAAACACGAGAATCTACTAGTAAAAACGCTAATAAAAATAATCGAAGTTAATAATAATTAGGCAACAACCAATCGATATCCGATACTATACATATAGAAATAAGGTATTCCTTGCCTCAGGAGATCGATAAGAAGTGTGTGTGTATTTGTGTGCGCAGATAAGGCTTGAAGATTATTATTATTCGTAACAATATATAGACTAACTGGCCTGTCACTGTCCAATAGAAAATATCAATAAATAAGTGTTGTTTTTACTATTTTCCTTGTTTTTTTTTCTATGAGCTTCAAAAAAACTTCAACCAAATTGGTCGAGCGGTTCTACAGATTTGGCGATGCATTTTTATTTATATAAATTAAGTAGTAGACCAAAACTTCCCTTCTAGAGATGCCTATGTCCAGCAATAATAGTCCATTACTGGATTTTCATGTTGATAATGTGGAAAAGGGTTCTTTTTTTAATGTACCTATTTGTCTAATATAAAAATATTGTAGAATTTTAACAAAATAAAAACCGACTTCAAGTTTCGACTCGATTTCTCTTGGATGCTTTCATCAGATCTAAGTGCCCTTATCATGGTACCACCGTTGGGATGTCTCCTTTCCATTAAAAAAAGAATCATTAAAATCGGTTCATAAACGACGAAGTTATCCGCGAACACACATAAAAAGAAACATAAAAAAAAACGATGATATTGAGAACCTCCTCCTTTTGGAAGTCGGTTAATAAAAACATATACGGTCGAATTAAGAACCTCCTCCTTTTTTGAAGTTGGTTAAAAAGGATTTTTTTAAGGAAGAAATTTAAGTTTTTAATTTATTTTAAGGTCTAATTCCGCATTCAAACCATGCATCAGCTGCTGTTATGATTGTCAATCCAACTACACCGAACGCTGTTACTGGAAATGTGTCACAACCATTTAATGTAAGTTTTATTAGTATTAATTAATAGAAAAACTGTAAATAATTGAAGAATTGTTGTTGGATAAATTTGCTGCTTAAAATAGTCATTCATATTTATTATGCCTTTTTCTACTTTAAAACACATTTTATATTAAATACATTATCTCCAAGTTAAATATTTGAAAAGACAAACTAGGACTTTTCTTCACTCGACTTACTTCTTCGCATAAATAGCATTTGTGATCTAACAACTGAAAGATCAAATTATTTTAATAAAGTAAATGTCAAATTATTTAAAATTCATATATTTTAGGCACCAAATCAAAACAGAAACAATTTAACGAGGAACCTTAATCCATCTCGAAACTTTGACGGAAGCCACGCGAGCAACAATAATACGACGCCTCCAATTTCCAACTCTAGATCTGGAACAAAGACTGTTAATTTAATGAACAATATGTATGAGCAGGGACAAGGAAGTTTTAATAACGTCAATGAAAGTAATCATGTAAGTACTGTTTTTAATCGTTCACTATTTATGAATGATAGACCAAGGTAATTCAATAGAAGTGAGAGGAAGTAATTATATAAATAATTTTTAGGTGCATAGAGAATCAGCACGAGCCTTAGGCGAAGCTATAGCCGCAGCATGTCCCGACGCAGCGGCTGTAGAACGTCGCTTAGGACAGATACGAGAATACATTCGTGTTACTTCGTCTCTAGTTGACACTATGCGTAATTCTGAAGAAGAGGTATGTATAAGTTTGATTACTTATAATATACCTACATAGGCAAATATAACAATTAGTTCATCATATTTTTAATTTAGGCATTTGTCGAACATACGAAAGAAGAATATGATGAATTAGTAGAGATGGTAATGAAATTAAAAGAGAGTGAAAGCAAGTTAGAACAAATGTTGGTGGATTGTAAACCTGAGAATGATGAGGTGCCTGTTGAAGAAGCAGGTGGAGTTACTATTGTTGAGTTACAGACAAGTGATGTTTCTCAAGACAACAAAAGTGAACCTCTCGCGGATAATAATTTAAATATAGACAAAACATGCAATGTTAAACATGTAGACAGCAGTATTATAAATAACAATTTAAAGAAAGTTACAAATATTGAAAATGAGCAGTTGAATAAATCAATGCACAGCATTAAGGTTGATGAAGAAGATCATCTTCAAGGAGAATGTAATAAAACAACTGATATTGAATGTAGTGAAGTTATTCCTCAATTACCAGTTGGTAATTTGGAACTATTAGAAACAGACAATGCAAGGGAAGACGACCAACATTCCGACCCCAATAAAGACGACCAGGAGTTGAATGATATGTTGAGAAAGAATATATTGTCATGCGTTGAAAAAATAACAAGAATAGAAGAAATGAAATCTAAAAAGAAAGAAATGAAAAATCTCGCAGATCAGGTTTTTGTTTGTTAATGTGCAGTATGGCGTGTGTCCCTCTGTTGTGAGCCGAACAATCCACAGCATGAAGTGGATGCATTGTTGAAGCAGAAAATAACCACCTTTAATACCCATTTTATCATAATCGACAAACATCATTTGATACTGATTGTATGTCAAAGCTGCTTCCAAACCTTAACATAGTTTTTCAGTTTTGATCTTAATAGCTTATTGTTTTAATACTGTTTTATGTGAAGACTCTGCGGTTTGATAATATTCCGATATTTGTTTTAATTTCTTTAATGAACATCTTTTCTTTTAACACCTTGAGCCGGTTAGCGGTGTGACACGGATATGTGGGGCCCTTGTTTCTTTTATTTTTAAGTTAAATTGAATGTAACAGTTGTGATGAAAGGCAAGGGAATAAGAATATAATGCGAAGATCGTAGAGTGCATACTCACTCTTCTGTATTTTATTACCTGTGTTTGCTGTTAGCATTTAAAAAAAGCGCAAATCTGCATCATCATCATCGCCGCCTCTAATTTGTCCGTCTTCGGACGGCCTCCTCTCCCAATTTTCATTTCTCGCGATCCCGTGCCATCGCCATCCAGTTCACTCCCGCTCGTCCTCGTATATCGTCGACCCATCTTTTTGGTGGTCTGCCTCTGCCCCGGGTGTTTGCTCGGGGTCTCCACTCAAGCACTCTTCGAGCCCACCGGCTGTAGTCCAGTCTAGCAATGTATCCTGCCCATCTCCATTTCCGGCGTTCTATTTCTTGTACGACATCTACGACTTTAGTCTTTTCTCTGATCCACTCGTTTCTCTTTCTGTGCATCAGAGTTATGCCAAGCATCGACCTCTCCATTGCTCTCTGTGCTACTCGTAGTTTCTCGGCAGACTTTTCGGTCAAAGTCGTAGTTTCCATGCCATATGTGAATACAGGCAGGACGCACTGGTTAAATAACCTGGTTTTCAGGTGTTGCGCGATGCTCTTAGAGCGGAAAATTTGGCTATTCGCTCCGAAATCAAAGGCAAATCTGCATAGAAAGCCTTAATCTTTACACTCATATTTCCTCAAATGTTGTGTCTCTGTTATTATCATATATTCGTTTGAGTGACCAGTTACTTTTGTGGCTATTACCAACTTTAACGGTAATAAAAAGCTTTAAAAGCCATTAAAATTCGTTTAGATTTAGAATGGGATATAACTAGGCATATTATTAATATGTTTATTAATGTTGTAATAATGAACCAATCCGCAAACGTTATCGTTGTTATAGCGCAAAAAACGCGAATTTTGATGTTATAACATTATTTACCTATGTGTATGATATCAAAAATGTCTTTCCAGCAGGATGTTGTGACGCGACCCGTGTCTGCACAGAGCAATGGGTCTACATATAGCGACAATGAACTCTGGCAAAATGAAATTAAAAGTAAAATGGAACTATCGCAAGTGCGTTTAGTCGCCCTGAAACAACAACAGAAGAGACTTTTGAAATATCAGGTATTAAATACGAATACATTTTTTAATTAAAATAATGTGTAAAAAGAAAAAATATAAAAAGTTGACCATCATTATTCGTTTTTAGGCAGAAGCAAAACAGCAATTAGATGAAATGAACAGAGAAAGGTCACAAGGTCAAGAAATACAGCCATCTACTTCTCATGAAAACTTTGCAACTGCCCAGGTAAACACTTTCTATTATCACGAAACTTGTCCAATTTAATGTAAATGTTCAACTTATTTGCTTTTTAAAGTAACTTGTATGTATGTAATAATAGTAGGGGAGCCCTAGAAGGAATTTAAGTACCTCCACCAAATATGAGCCCCGTATATATGGCCGCCTGTCAGGAATAAAGGATCAGATTAGTAAAAAAAATTGATCATCTGACATTCTCGAGCGCGTCAGATTAAGGCAGGGTGAGTTAATTAGATGTTAAAAAGTGTATATTCCACTAATCTGACCATTTGATAGTGACGTAAGGAAAGGGGAGAGCCATAAAGTTGTAAAAAAAAGTCATCTCGACAATATCGAGCGTGGCTATTTTTTTTTATTTTGTGTAAAATCATTCAGGTATAACGAAAAATATATAATCTGACGATAGTCACAAGCCGAAGTAACAAAATTTCGTCGATAAAGTTTAATTTATATTGATGATGTGATGCCTATATTCACACTGATAAGTCAGTACTAATTCATGTGTTACAGAAATAAGTCGAAGATATGGAGCAACCGCCATCCCAAATTGACCTTATAATTGTAGATGGCTTCTTTTTTACAAGCTTATTATTTAACTTGCAATGTATGTATGTTTGGGTGGAATCTTGCAACTCAATTTTGAAGCAGATATCTTCAACCGATTTTGCTGAAATTTTGCAAGCATGTATACAGCGTGACAATACAATATTATAATGACATGGAACTGATCTGATGCTGGAGCTGGAAGGTGGCCATAGGAAATCTATAAAGAAACGTCGCAATACTATCGAGTTTGGACTCGTTTGATTCGTCTTGACGAGTACTTCATGTTTTCATAGTATTCAGGGTCTGATGATGAAGCCTGAAGGTGGTTATAGGAATTCTGTAAAGAAACGTCGCAACACCATCGAGTTTCAAATCGTTTGATTCATCTTGACAAGTACTTTATGTTTTGATAGTATCCAGGGTCTGATGATCGTCCCGAAAGGTGGTCATTACAGAATTTATAGAATACAAAGGCTTGTCGCGAGATTTACCTGTGTAAATGAAGTAATTGAAATAACTTGATTTGACTTTGTATAAAATTTTCAAACTAAGTAAAAGTTGAAGTAACTAAGTTGTTGATCGATCATTGGGCTGATCAGGAGATGGCAACGATTATAGGTAGTAAGGTAATTTTATATAAATTACCTCGATTTTATGTCATAAATATTCAGCTACTGATAATTAATTATGATTTGTCATGCCCTGATCATGAAGAAGCGAAGACGAACATAGCATTTATTGCTTGCCAATAAAATGAAGATTCTACTATTACTATCAGAACTTCTGTTACTGATATTGTGGTAATTTTCTAAAAAGCACGTCTGGATTTTGGATCATTTTTTTTTTATTGTCAGATTATGAGACAGCACGTCTAGGACAAAAAGATGAACCATATATATCTTAATCTGACGCGCTTGAGTATGTCAATATGACGATTTTTTTTTGCACATTCTTATAACGGCCGTGAGTTTGCGTCACATCCAAATCGTCAGATTATTGAATGAGAGCTTTATTTTAGGTTCACTTAACATCCCCTTTGAAAATCTGACGCGCTCGATAAACTTTTTTTTTTGTCATTTTCAAACCTTACGTACGACCCCCACCATGCAAACGATCAGATTAACATACGTATATTATTAAAAATACGTAGGACATGGATGCTATCAATATCTGACGCGCTCGAGTATGTCCATGCATCAGTTTTTTTTACATTTTTGAACATCCATAGCTGCTCACCCCACCGATGAAAAGGTATACAGTAATAACATTTTTTTCTTTTTATCATCTAAGCTTTGCAACCCAATAGGTCTCTATGACGCTCGAGTAAATCCCCATTTAGCATCGTGGGCTCCCCTACTATAAAAAGCAGTAGGTTGAATGTTGCTTCCCTTAGATTTCGTCTTAAGGCTCATTTTAGGTTTGAAATTAGTAATTCTAGCCAATACGAACTTCCCCGACGACGACGACGACAATACGAACTGGTAAACCTCTACAACCAACCCACATGTTTTATTAATTTAGCACCCAATACCATCAAACTCGTTTGTTACACAATGTTTTGTACTCTACTCTGTATCTTCATGTACTCTAAATTATTATCAAATCTTTGGTGAGCTACTATTTTAGAAAGAGTATTTAGAACTCTGTGGCCTTTTCCCCTCTTTGTGACTCCATAAATAGAGTTCCATTGATTTCAGAATCAAACCATGGGCGGCACTTACCATCATCGCATGTATGCTGCCAACCAAATAGGTGTAGCAACAACATTGCCACACTCATCCGAGACTCTGCATGCTCAACAAAATATATCCACTAACGTAGACACTGATCATGGTCATTCTGGACAATCTAATCATAGTCAAGATGACAGATTCTCGCATAGAGAGACTAATGCTACGGGTAGCGAAGTAAGTACTTAATGTGACGACATTTTATTTACTAAAAAAAGTACTAGGCTATTTTTTTTTTTTTTTTTTTTTTTTTTTATGTTTGGCCCGCCAAAATGACTCTACTCTGCCTGATGGAAAGCATAAGTAGAATCCAAGAGTGGTGGTCATCATGCTCACTACAAATGCAGACAATGCAGCATGGCGACCCACACCATGGCGGCCTAGTGATGCTGCTGCATCTTTTAGTCTAGTCAACAAGTATGGAACTTATTGACTAGACTAATTAGGCCTCCGGTCTCGCACTCACCAACGAAACACGACAGCACGCTGTCATTTTACGTTGATTTTCTGTGCGAGGGCTATTTGACTATTATAATAGTTATTAATTGAACATATTTGTTTATTCTATTTTAAAATTTGAGCTTACCCTATTTTTAACCGACTTCCAAAAAGGAGGAGGTTCTATGTTCCACTGTACGTATTTTTTTTTTTATATATGTTCACCGATTCCTCCGTTACGTTTGGACCGATTTTGAAATATTTTTTTTTGTATTCGAAAGGGTATGCTTCCGTGGTGGTCCCATTGCCAGCATATCAGGATCTGATGATGGGATCCCAGGGAAATCGAGGGACACCCTCATTTTTTATAGGCACATACTATGTTTTTCGTATATTTTCTGAAGGTACACCGGTATTTGCGTCTGGTAGTCATCATTTTATGATGATGAGCTGATGATGTAAGGTACAACTCCTTAACGGTTAGGAGTTGGAGGATAAATCTTTAAATATCATATGTACATATGTTAGTTATCTTTAGTCGTATTCTTTCAAATTATTTAGGTAAGCTGATGATGGAAGGTGGAAGGTACAACTCCTCAACGGTTAGGAGTTGGAGGATAATTCTTTCAATTTCATACGTATCTAAAGACCTTCAGTCGTATACTTTCAAGTTATTTAGGTGAGCTGATGATAGAAGGTTAAACTCTTCAACAGTTAGGGATTAGAGGATGATTTTAATATTACACGTACGTATAGACCTTAATTTGTATTCTTGATGATGAAATTTGATGAAATAGTTCAACTTACTACTGACCTACGATTGATTGCACTAAAAACTGAAAAATAAAAACTTTTTATAAAAAAAAAAACCGACTTCCAAAAAAACATCCAACGAAAACTCTGCCAAAAAAACACTTAAAAGCGTAAAATAAACTGGTTCTTCATAAATTGCGTATACCTAATTCTTTATTCATTTAAATAGTAGTATTATAATGTGTGGTAGGTACCTAAAATCTGTTTGAAGTCGGTGCTAAGCCAAAAAAAAATACAAACGAACAATTACAAAAGTCTAAGCGATACTTGGCACCGACTTCAAACAGATTCTAGATACCTAGCACACATTATAATACTACTATTTAAATGAATAAAGAATTAGGTATACGCAATTTATGAAGAACCAGTTTATTTTACGCTTTTCAGTGTTTTTTTGGCAGAGTTTTCGTTGGATGTTTTTTTGGAAGTCGGTTTTTTTTTATTTATAAAAAGTTTTTATTTTTTTATCCAACTACCCATTTATTAGCTCAGCGATTCAATCGTTTAAAATCGAGTGCCCAAAAATATGATAATTTTAAGTGTACTAAATAAACATTGATATGAATTTTTTAAAGGATGCCACCGGTGCCGGTCGTGATAGTGAAGCTGAGGATGATGAAATGATACTTAATGAACGCAGTCGTATACTTCAGTTGAAACTTAGAGAATTGCAAATGAAAAAACAACACATGGAAAATTTGGTATGTATTAAAATGCACTAGTGTTAGTTTATTGATGTTTCATCTGCAATATAGCGAGTGCCTCACTAGAAAACATGGGGTGTACAATAGAGTATTACACCCATTTTTTAAAAGTGTCTTAATAAGATTATATAGTGCTATTAAAACACAAAAATTTTATTCCATCGATAAGAGCCATAAAAATGCATTTAAATTTTACATTTTCTAATTTCGCGCGTAATTTGTCAAAAACGCTGGACGCAGTGGACGCCATATTTCTCTGTGGTCTTTGTAAACAACAAAGCAAACTGACGCCAAAACTAATATAAAGCATAGGCTGAACAGTTGACATTTGACACATTGTTTCTGACATTTCGTTTACATTTTACTGTATATGAGAAAAAATCTAAAAATATATTATTGAGATACCTTAGGCAAAAAACAGTCGGAAAATGTTAGTTTTAGTTCATAAAATAATACAATATTTTTTATAATTTATTTCAAAGTTTTCAGTTTTTTCAATCTGTTCCTTAACACCATGAAATAATAGCCGCCATATTATTACGTCAAACCGCTTTATACCCTTTTGGGTGTGCATTATTTTCATAAAAAATTAAAAAAAGCTAACAGATTGGCCATTTCCTTCTTTGTGGAGTTTCAATTCCTTTAATTTTTATTTCACAATAATTCTTAAATAATGTTGCCAGATTTTAAAAAACTATTAACCCCATGAGTGAAAATTCTTTCAGATAAGAAAAGATAATGTTAATATTGGCAATAGCCGCGCTTTAAGTCAGTCGCATCATAATCGGATGCCTTTTTGAAGGGATTTTTTTTTAACTAAAACCAAAAGTTATAACTTATGTTGTTTTTCGTTTCTTTTTACGGTTGTACTAATGCATACATTTAAACAACTAATTAGCATAATATCGCAACATATTATATAAATGAAAGTTTATGTAGGTTCAGGAATTTCAAAAGTTACAAATGGCTACTCGTCTTGGTGCTACACACAATACATACTCCAGCTCCGGCGAAGAGAGCGCGGACGAGGAACCTCCTCGAAAATGTAACAAGCCTGGCGGCAGTAATAACAAGAACGAAGATCCATATAAACTAATGGAAATTAAAGCTATTAAGACCGCTCTTCAAAAAACTAAAGGTATATACTTTGATGGTATTAGCCACAACTTGTCTTTTAAAATTATATAAATAACCAGCTGAGTCCCGCGGGGCAAAGCTAGTCTAAGTCAAGTCAAAAGATTTTTATTCAAATAGGCACTTATGAATAGTCAATATTTAAAAATCGATTGATTATAGTCGCCAGTTCCAAGTGAAAATAAAAAAGTAGCCTAAGTTACTCCTTAGTACATCAGCTAATCTGCCAGTGAAAGTCCCGTCAAAATCGGTTTAGCCGTTCCAGAGATTAGCCGGAACAAACAGACAGACTCACAGACAGATAAAAATTGTAGAATAAGGCCCACTAATAAACAAAAAAGTATGTTTGAAGAATTTTAGTTTTCGTTTTTCGAGATTAACAAAATTCATTACCTTTCATAGTTGTTACATGTTGTTTTATAATATACTAGCTGATCTCGCAAACGTTGTTTTGGCATAAAAAAAATTGGGGTCTAAAAAATAGATGTTGGTCGATTCTCAGACCTACCCGATATGCACACTAAATTTCATAAAAATTGGTGCAGCCGTTTCAGAGGAGTATGTTAACTAACATTGTGACACGAGAATGTTATATATAAGATAAGGAGATTTAGTAATAATATTTTTATTTCAGATTTAATGAGATCTGTTGAGACCTACGAAGGCGAAAACCTATCGGGCGCAAATGATGATTCCTTCAGAGAATCGCATTCAAATATCCATGACAAGTAATACACTGTTTAATTATTATAAGCTAATTGAACAAATACAATGACTCGTAACTATAATTTAATTATGTGTGAAACCATGTCAAGGCTTTATAAATTGCGTTATAAAGTTCACAATATGTTATGTTGGCACTGAGGATGACAATAGTGTGTTGCAAAATACCAGGTTTCACAGCAATTGCTGAATATAAGACAGCCTCTATTTATTTATGGTATGATACATTGATCTAACTTCAAAAGCAAATTCAAGCAGATTTTCAGACATCTATTCTACAAAACCATAGACAGTTATTACACGGTCCTGTACAAATTAGAATTTTACTTCGTAAGGAGACTATTTAATTTCCTTTTCATCATCTACCTAGCCTTTATTATTGCCAAGATTAATTGGGGTCGGCTACTAGTTCAAACAGCATTTTTTTTTTAATTTTCTTTTATTTTCAGTAAATCGGAGGGTGGTGGTAGCATGGGTGGGTGGTCTAATGAAGGCAGCATGTGTCGTGTTCGCAACTCGTTGCCGCAACGTCACAAGTTCACCAACGAACAGCATTCGCAACAACACTCGCAACAGCATCTTGTTCAACATCATCAGCAGCAACAACAACAAAGTACGTGAAACGAAACCTGTAATGTATTAAATAACAAAAAATTTAGTTTCGCTGGGTGATTGGTTTTTTAAAATTTTTAAATTTTCAGATCATGAAGCCAACATTGCCACTTTGCAAGAATTAGCTCAAGAACTGCGCCTAGAAACGGAAAAAATAATGGGTGAACGCGCACGTATCAAAGACATGATGTCTAATAAAGGTACAGTCATCATCACCATTTAAGTTCACTAAAGTCAAACTAACATATGTGTCTATTCCTAATAACAGTTATCTGGATCTCTTAACTAATAATAATTCAATACCTCTTGTGTCTCCTACGAAATTTCTCGTCATATTTTTTTTGAAAAGAAAATCAATGATCAGTGTATTGCAGTCAACTCCTGAATATAGGCCTGTGCAAGGCTGGCAGGCGCTGAATGCAAGAAGCCAGCCCAGCAGTGGACAACAATAATTTAACAATGCATAATAATATTGTACAGTTGCTAGTACCTAGAGAATAATATGATTTAACTGATAATAATAGTTATTTGTTATACAAGAGTGCAAAGTTGCTTTTTAACCACGTGCTCAATTTTGATGACCGAGCAAGCAAAGAATTCTAAAACTAAGAATCCTGAGCGTTGGCGAGGGAATCAAATTTGAGCACGAGGTAAAAAATAATTGCACTCGAGTGCAACACGTAACTTTTCATCCCACCTCAGCGAGGAAATGACTAAATGACGTGAAAAGAAAATGGCGCTGGCAAAGCAAATAAAAAAAGTACATCAAGAAGGTTCCGAGTCTGAGTTTTTAACCAATTAAAAAAAATTGTATGATAAATTCGGCACCATGGAGGTAGAAGTAAATAGGTTTAATGATGTTTTGACTGCACAAGCTTAGTGCACACGATGTTCTAAATTCAATTTTACTTTATCCTCTAGCGGATAAAAACGGCTTTTGCACTCAGATATCGAAGGGTAAAAATACTCTTTCCGAGATGGTAGGATGAAAAATATGTTTAAAAAGGGGTAGGGTATACGGTTGTATTTATAGAGATCGAAGAGGAAATATGTAATAGTCTAGTGAATTATTCTTGAACAGCAGAGGCAATTCGTAAGCAGAAGAAAGTAAACGAAGAGGTTCGTGCCGGGCCGTCAGGCGCTCCCGGACCTGCCGAGAGGCGTCAGATGCAGTTGCGAGCGTTACTTGCTGATAAACAACGAGAACTAGAAGCTCTACTCAATAAAGAGGTATCTACCAAATAATTATTAATATCACTTAAATTTTAGTAGTGCAAGAATATCCAATTTAAAGAAATAGCATGGCGATTTTAAATGTGCCTGGCTGAATACAGTTTTATCTTAGATAGACCATCTCAGCTACTATCTGAATTTAGAATATTACTTTGTGAACTGTTCTAGTGAAGAGTAATCATAAGTGCATAAATTAGTAAAAGTTAATAAAATCGTTACTGTACGAATACGTTTACGGGTAAAGATTATTACTTATATGTTTCGTAATTTTACAGAAAGTATTATGCTCTGGAGCTGAACCTCAGAAGATTAAACCAGAGTCCCGCACCGCATCAGTCGTCAACCAATCATACAATAGGTACAGTCTTATCTAATAAAATAAAGTTGATCAGCATACAACATCTTACGTTTTATTTCTGTGATTGCAGTGAACAAGAACACGTCAGTGAACCTGAATCCAGATCTGAGCAAATACTTTTAGATTCCCAAGATTCGAGAGAAGCTGAAAATTACAGGGTAAACAATTTCTATGTATGCTTAATCGAATTTAAAAACATTTTTGTGGCATTGAACCGGCTCGAAAGACCAGAAACATTTCGAACAGAATAGTGATGGAAAAAAACCACAGTTAAGTTGTTGTCAACAAGTTATAATATACCAAATATAGATACATATCCTATTTTGCCTATATAACAGTTAATCTAGTATTTTCTTATTACGTTTACCTACCATACCTACAACATAAATAACAACCCTAACCTATGTTAAAAAATCATATGATTAGTAATATTTGACTGTTATTTTATTTCGTCGCTGGAATTGAAAAATAAGAGTTATTTCAGTTACATGTGTGTGCATATACAAGGTAAAAGGATTTTTTTAAGTTAAATTATAATGAATAGGGTATTACACCTATCTTTGAAGTGTCTTAATTAGATTCTATAGTGCTATTAAACCACTGAAAAAACACAATATTTTTATTCAATCGATAAGTGCCATAAAAAAGCATTTAAATTTTACATTTTCAAATTTCTCGCGAAATTGTCAAAAACGCTGGACGCAGTGGACGCCATATTGATCTGTGGTATTGATGTCAGTTCGCTTTGTAAACAAAAACAAAGCATACGCTGACCAGTTGACAGTTAACACTTTAGTTTACACAGCGTTTTCACGTAATAAAATGGCAGCTACTATTTCATGGTGTTAAAGAACAGATAAAAAAAACTGAAAACTTTGAAATAATTTATAATAATATTTTATTATTTTATGTACTAAAACTAACATTTTCCGACTGCTTTTTGTCTAAGGTATCTCAACAATATATTTTTAGATTTTTTCTCGTATACAGAAAAATACTCTATTAAGTAAATATAATATAATTATTTCCTAAATAAATATAATGACTTGAATTGCACACTACAGATGGGATCTGTATACATTGAAAGCTACCTGATTTATCACTTTATTTCTATACTAGCTGACCCGGCGAACTTCGTACCGCCATATTTACATATCTGTCTCAGCTTCCCACAGTCGCGGACACAAAAAAACACTTTTCCTGTTATCTTTTATTTTTTTCTTTCTAGCAAAAAAAGAATGAATGAAATCGAACTATGTTTTATTGAATTACAACTAAGTGCATATTTTGACTTTCATCCCCTCTCTCCAGGAAACCGTGCTGAATTTGGGAATAAAAAGTATCCTATGTCCTACCTCGTAGTATGAACTCAAATCATGCCAAGTTTCATTTGAATCCGTTTTGTAGTTTCGGCGTGATGCGCGGCCAAGATACAGACAGACAGACATAAATGAAAAAAAATACAGTTCTGGCTTCAGCATCGATTATAGAGAGCCCTCCAAAAAAAAGTTTTCAAAATATCTTGAATGTACAGAATTGGACCTGTTACATTTTTATTATAAGTATAGATGTAATAGTAAATTACTGCCGTCTAAAAAGTTACAAAATAATGAGTGCTAGTTTGAATAATGCATTCAGAGGCGAGTTTATTCCTTTTATTCTTGTATTTTTGTGGTACTTCCACTTGATACACATCAACTGGATTGGATCATTGAGTCAATCAGATTAGTTTAATATTTCTTTCTTCAAAGCTTTCAAAATATTTTGAAATTGTAAAATGCTATTATTTCGATTTCGAAAAAAATACCATCCGAAGTTGGCTCTCGTACAACAAGTAATAAGGTAGCATGGAATGGTAGACCAAAACCATTCTACGGAGGCGCAGTCTGTCCAGCAGTAGACTATTTATTTATTTTTATTTATCAATCTTAGGGAAACTTACAGCAATACACTTTACGTCTATACTAATATTATAAATGCGAAAGTTTGTAAGTATGGATGGATGGATGTTTATTACTCTTTCACGCAAAAACTACTGAACAGATTTGGATGAAATTTTACAGTAATATAGCTTATACATCAAGGCTACTATATGCCGCGATAACCGGCATATACGCGGGCGGAGCCGCGTGCAACCACTATTAGGTTATAAACATAGCAACAATACGCCATTAACAAGTCTCCACAGATAGAAACGAAATATTTAGAAAATAAAGAAAGAAAAAAAAATAGAGTAGTAGGGAATATGCATATAATATAATTTTAATTTGTCTCAAATATTTTTTCTAGATTCTTTATTGTCTTTACAATATACTTATGAGGTATTTTTTTATTTAGTGATTATTTAAGCCCAGAAAATATTAAATAAAAGTGAAAATTAAGGGAGGGAAATTCAAACTTCTAAAACGCCCACTATTGGTCGAAACGAAATGTGATGTCGGTGGTTGCTTCATCGAAATTATCTGCCTCGAAATTCATACTGTGTTAGTAGTGTTTGTGAGAGAAATTAACTTCTTCCAAGATTTTTAGAGCAAATAAAACTGTAAATATGTATAAAGTAACTGAAACACTGAAAAGTAAACAAACACGAAATGACAATGACGTCATTGGTCATGTCAAAAGCGCGCGCAAAATGGCGACTTTTGAAAGGCTCGAATTTAGTCAGCATTATAAATTTAACTTTGAAAATTTGTTTGACTATTTTCAAGCCTATTTATATATTTTTTCTATGTTATAGAGGCGTAAATTATCAGATTAAGAAATAAAAAAAGACATGCATATTCCATTTGAGTCCGTTTTTTAAATATTACCTGCTAATGAAAAAATACATACCTATAACTAATAAAACATACCTAATATTTATTTAAATTCAATAAGGTTTCAATTAAAAATTCTAGATTTTAAAAGAACATTGAGTGTAGTCTGCCTCCTCGTAGTTGATATACTCATAGCAAAAATGTAAATTTTGTGATTGTGGTGGCATGATGTTACATATTTTTCGATAATAGGGCTTCCCAACACTAAGTATAAGAATTTTTTAATTCGAACTATGTAGTAGTTTTTTATATCAGCACATTTCACTAAACATATAAACTGAAATCCTACAGGCGAGGTGATCATGCCTGGCGCGACTGCCCATCTATTAAAATCTGTTAATGATAACGATGAAACATGTCACTTTTAACATTATGTATTAATCTAATAAACACCAACTAGTGCTGGGCTACTAAATTATCATAAAATTTGTATTTCTGTCTGTGTAGGGAGGTGGCGACAGTGCGTTGGGTGGTAGACCGGGACAATTACCACCTCATCTGGGAAGCGCTTATGGAAGTGACACGGACAGGTATGATATTTATAAAACCTTTCTGAGGACCAGAAGTGGACTGTTAAAGAATGTTGGTGTGATGTGATGTATACATTGTGGTTACAAAACTTTATTTTTCTCAAAAGAAATTAGATAATTCGTCTTAATAACATTTTGATTAGATTTATAACTTTTTCAGTGCATCTAGAAATAAGTCAAATCAAAGAAACCGCCTGAGACGAAGACAACCTCAAGAAAGACAGGCGGAAGAAAATACTGTATGTTGTTTCTATGTACTTAAGGATTTTGTAATTAGTTATCCAAAAGGGAGATAATAATATGTTATTCCATTGCAGGTACCTCAAACTAATAATACGAACCTAAATGTTCGACATGAGCCAAGAGTAGAGACATCCAACGTAAATATGGTGCCGCCAATTTCTCAAAATTGTAAGATATTTTGTTTACTATATCTCATTCGTAATATCTTGACAATGGATCTGAATTACTTCAAGAATAGAGTAACAAAGTATAAAATGGAAGGCATACCATTAGTACGAACGGGCCGGCTCACCGTAGCGGTACTACCCTCGCACAGAAGACCAACGTAAAATGACAGCGTTCGTGCTGTCGTGTTTCGTTGGTGAGTGCGAGACCGGAGGCCCAAATAGTCTAGTCAACAAGTATGGAACTTGTTGACTAGACTATTTGGGCCTCCGGACTATTTGGACTAAAAGATGCAGAAGCATCACTAGGCCGCCATGGTGTGGGTCACCACGCTGCATTCGAAATGAGTATGGTGACCATCGCCCTTGGATTCTGCTTATGCTTTCCATCAGGCAGAGCAGAGTCATTTTGGCAGGCCATACATAAAAAAAAAAAGTCGATGCAGTAGATAGAGCTCACCCCCCACAACCTCGCAATACTTTACCTCCTTGTGATATTAGTATGTATTAAATAGTTTTCAATTATTAAGAAACTTAATTCTAAGTTTTGGCACTATTGAGCACCATTAACTTATTATCCAGCTGGATATGAAGAATCAAAGGATATTCTTAAAATTATAAGCAGTATTTTTTTGCATATTCCATACTAATATTTAACGCTTTATGTGTTCAGTAGGCGAAAATCCAACCAATATGCCATACCCGCATCTGCCTCCCCCTTGCTGGAATACAAATAAATCTAATCAGGTAATTAGCAGTACACATCTTTATTTTTTAAATTACGCACATGTAATATATTAAAGTTTTTTTTCTCTGTGATGTTTTAGGATATGCGTAACCAATTCACTCAAAACAGTCACTCTCAGACTATGGAGCGTTTGTTAGGAACTCCTCAACTGTCATACCCGCCTTCTATGCCTTTTAACATGATGATGCCTTACAGTAAGTGTGCTTAATTATTATCAAAGAAAGAAACTGTCTTAGGTTTACTTTGGTTAACTGTTTTTCTGAAATAAATATTATTTTCAGAGGTTGACAAAATTTAAAAGATTGTCGTAAATATCTCCTAAGTTTTTGATGCTTGTCATGTTTTCTCTATCAGATTTGAACATGAACAAACGTTTCAACAAACCCTTTTTTAACCGACTTCCAAAAGGAGGAGGTTCTCAATTTCATCGGTTTTTTTTAATGTATGTACACTGATTACTTCGTCAATTGTGGACCGATTTTGAAAATTCTTTTTTTCATTTATTCTTTATTCCTTTCGAAAAATTAATGAATTGATTTTTTAGGTATGGTAGGTGGTTGTGGGTGTGGCTGTGGATTCTGGGGCGCGTGGTGTTGGCAACAACTAGTTATGCAGCAACGAGAAATACATCAACTTCGAGATCAACTGAATCATGTAAGACACCTCTAATATCTGCCTTACTTGTTGCCTCTAAGAATTTTCGATAATTTGGAAAGGAAGAAACAAGTGTATATTTTATTTCCTGGTTTTAGTTAGAAGAACGCTGGCGCGCTGAAACAGCGTCGCATACTTTGAATAATCAAGTTCCACCTGGAAACAGAGCTAATAATTATTGGGACAACTTCCGAAGGTAGTCATTGTTATGTCACTTAAATTATTTTAAATATTGTATGTATGTAAATTATTGATTTAATATGGTTTTCTCTTTTCAGATATTAGAGAACACACATTTTTATTTATAACTTATTTTACTATTGTTCATCTAGTTGTATATACATGTATATATATTTTACTCACAAGTATTAAAGTCATTAAGGGTGAGAATCGTTTTTGCCCTCAATTTGCATTTGATTTGATTGATACGTTTTCTTTTGCTTTCATTAATATAAAATTACTTGAATACGCCTATGCGATAATATTTATAACGTGTTCTTACTAACACTCATTTAGTGGTAATGTAAACATCGTGTTTTACTTTGAATTGAAAATATAATGAAATTGAAACATTAAGCATTATATATTTTTTTCTTTTTCAGCTATTCTCGTCAAAATCTTCTATCTGCTAATAACAAAGCAAACGCAGACGGTCATTTAGGAGTCGGTCTCGCTCATAATCCGCATCCTTTAGTCGAAAGATCTCATAATACATTACACCATACTCCCTCTGGCACACCTCCCTGCATTACACCCAAGAGAAATACCAACGCTGCTAGTTCATCGCAAAACGTAGGCCAATCGTCTCAGACAAATAATGAAGATATGCCCAACAGGCATTCCCGTCGAAACGTTGTATACGAGAGGTCACTGTCGTTTTCCTCAGCACCAGACGTGTTAAACGTCAATCAAAATCCTGATTCTGACGTCACTACAGCTTGCCATTCTAGGAATATTGATGACGTGACTAATGTTTCTAACATAAATATTAACCGCCAAGAAACTACATCCAACTCATTTAGAAATCTAAATATTACCAACACGATTCCTGAAATCATCCAGTCGCATGCTAATAATTTAAATACAACCGCTAATAGTAAAAAGAAATCTTCTTCGAAACTACCAGCTAAAAACTCAACAAATAGACGAAATTACACTTTGGATTATTCACAAATGAGCAACATTAACATTGCTAGCAGTTCTGAAACGCCTAATCCTAATTTAGCGTCGACGAGTCGTGAAGTTCAAGATAAAGCAACATCGAAATTGTTCGATCTTCTTAGAGAAAATGTATATTCTGAAGTGACAGCTCTGATCGATGTGAACGAATCACACCCAGATTTTTTGATCCAATTGTTTAGAGAATTACAATTGATCAGTTCTGATACTTTACGACAAAAAGTGTTACAATCCATACGCAACGTCTTATCTCAATATAGTTCCTTACTAGAAAATCAAAGTCATGACGGTGCACTTGAAGAAAATAGACAGGAGTCTATCCCAGCAACAGCCGGAGAGCCTGTAACTTTTAACGAAGCTATCTCGCTACAGAATATGTGTGGTAACCCAATACAAATTGATAACAAAATAGTTCGCTTCTTACTGCTAAAGAGTGACGAAACCTGTACGGCTGAATTCTTAGAAGCACTAGCTTCAATCATTTTGAGCAATATTACGGATGGAAGATATCTACAACAAACCAACAGAAGGCTTATAGAATTTCTATCCAAATATGATGGCATGCGGGTTTGTGACGTGTCAGGCGATATTCTCGAAAATCTACCTTTATTAGTACCGACCGGCAATCAAGTTCAAGAGAGCGAGCCGCCACAATTAACAAATGAACTATCTGAATCTTCTATTTTACAAGACGTTGCAGGATCTTTAAATTTGTTTAGTTCTAGTGACAGCCAATTGCATCAATTAAATGCGTGCCCCTATGATTTATGGCCGGGGCACGTACACATGGATATCGAAAATTCTGACGTGAACGATAATAGTCCACGTTCCAGTCAAGAGGGCAAAGTAGATCTCATAAATTGTTCGGAGATGCATAACGGAGATTTAGCTGAAGCCGATCAAACCTGTCACACTGAGACGGAAGAGGGAGCCACTAATGGGCACGGTGAGACTGGAGCTAATGCGGAAGCATTACCTGACGTTATTGACACCGAGGAAGTCACTCCGACTGAGGTAATGCAACATTTACTATATTGTAGGTGCCTGCCGTTAATTAATTGTGCTAACCGTAATTTATAAGCATTCATTTAATACCGTTATCATTATTTTATTTATATTAAGAGATTCATTAGTCATCACCTACACAAATAGTATTACTATGCTAACAAGATTCAAACACAATCATTTTAATTTGATTGACGATATAATCCGCTCTATACTGCTACTTTACATAAATTTTAACTTTTGTATCAAAACTCTGCAATGTTAGGGTGTTGGTATACTTGATCACAGAAAGATTGGTCATAATAGCAGAACACTTAGTTATACTCAAAATTTAACTAGTCTTGAAAATAACTTTAACTTGACTGGCCTGTTGATCCAATAGTGGTTAGTGACACTAACTGCTACGTCAGAGGTCGAAGTAGGTTCGATTCCTGCCCACGACATAAGATTGTGTGATTATCACGGAGATTTGTTTTGTATCGTGGTGTAATTTATCAATAATATGTATATATTTGAAAATATGTAAGTATTTTATCAGCTGATTACCATACTATGGAATAAGACGGCCGTGGGCAGTCACCATTTTTGTTTCGAATTTTGACCGACTAAGACTTTCGACTGTAATACATATATTAATTTATTTCTCTTGCCGTCCTATTCTAGTCTCGCTAGCCATTCCATAAATATCGTTACAAAAAAAAATTGGTGTCCTGTAAAGTCGGTTTACGGACGATAATTTAACGTGATAACGTCTGAAAAAATTGATGAAAAATATGCGTCACAAGCCGAACGCTTAGGCCGATCGTGCCCATCTCTCGCTTGTTTCGCGCTCTCGCTTGCACGCTCGGCTCAGGTGGAACGTGTCAATGAGTCACCCTTTTTCGCGCGTGCAGCCGGCGTTTATAAGATGATTAATAAGATTTATAAGACGATTTATCACGTCAAAAAACGTTTTTGCTGTTACAAAAACATCTATTACTCTTAAGGCGTGTCTCCTGCTCCTATAAATAACAAAACAATCTAACAAAACGTGTTAGCAAAACATTGCGGTCTCCTGCGACTTTTAAACGAACATCAAACATAGGGACATGGTATCGAATAGAAAGTGTCGATACTGTACTCATTAGTAGCATCGAAAAAAAAGTATCCGTATGTTTTCCGTACGCTTCGGATAACATGTTACAAAACTGTTAGGCCACGCCCATATTTTGTTAGATGTTAGAAAACACAAAAAAGGGTCGCAGGAGACCCGGCTTAATGTGTTACTTTATACATTAATGTAAAAGCACTAAAAATGTAAGAACTTAGATCCTTTATATGCTTTAAACATTGTCCTTGAAACATTGAGGCCAGTTATCAATAAGAACTCTCCATGAGAAAATTCTTAATAAATTGTTTTAGGGCCTCCAAATTTATCCTATACATACTAAATATATTATACTTTGTAATCCTCTCACGGCACTCACTCACACTTCGGTTCTCTTTATTACTCCACTTCATTTTAACGAAACCAAAACATCTAATTCCGATTTGCGCGAAAATAGAAAAATGCAATGTTTGTTTTTAAATAGGCCAATTTCAAATGCTCTATTATGTATTTTTCAATTGTGACCTATCGCAGTCCTCTGCCGGACATAGGCCTCTCACCTCTCTTTCTTTAATATATGTTATTACTTATTATACTGTATATATGCTTTTTAGATCTAAACCAAGACAGGTACTGCTTATACTAAATATCCGTAAACTAACCATTCAACCCACAAGCACTATTCAACTTGCACACCAATGTATACCATTTCTTTTTAAAGGTATTACTTTCTCATTGTCTACTAGAATAGTAATTAAATTTAAAATGTGTATCACGTGTCCAATTTTTGGCCCCAGCAGTTATACCTCTTAATACAAGAGCCGGTGAAGATTAACTTACACCCATCTGAGAAGCAGATAAGACATATGAAATTTTTTATTTTATTAATCAATGAACACATTTACAACTTGCTTAGTGCACAACTCTCTATTTTTGATTACATAAAATTTAATCACTTTTTCAATCACCCTATTGGTTTGGTTTTCCCGGGCTATTTTCGCACTTAGCCTACAATGTTCAGTTAGGATACGAATGACCTGATCAGTATATAAAGGGATGACATCAGGATCATACCTTTATATACTGATCAGGTTGCGGGCTATTTTTTTTTATGCCACCAAAACTGCAGTTTTTTTTGCCTGCATCCTTCGTTGTTAATTAATCACCCTATATTAAAAACCGACCGAATGTGGCCCAAATGTTATTTTCTATATACAAAATATACCTTGGTGATATTCTGCAGGCAAACCTATGCCAGGTTTGCCTGCAGAAAATAAGTAATAAAAAATTATTTTGTTCAAAATGTCATGACAGCGATCATAGATGTGTTCATATGAATTAATAAGAATTTTAAAATGTGTCATCTGGTTATCATGGGTGTAAGTCGAACTTCACTGGCTCTTAGACCAAGTTGTGAATTATTATATGTACTTATAATAAATATTAAGCATTGACGGCTAATTTTTGTAAAACTGTTATTATCTGTAAACCTTTTTACTATAATGTCACACGTGAATATGTCAATGTGTACAATTTGTAATTTTGGAGTGATTATAATAAACTGAATTGAGAAATTGTTGCATTTTCACTTAATTGAAAAGAAACACAATAATACTTATGACAATTTATTACAATATCAGGTACAAAATATCACAGGTGAAGGTTTTGACAAGCTCTCTATCATATTCCATTAATCACAGAATTTATACTCTAAATATGAATCTGTATGTTAAATACATTGTATAAATTTTTTGTATGTTTACATTAAAGGCTGAAGCTGAATGGCTTGGACTTGATCGTGTGCCAACTAGGCTGCACATGGAAGAATCATCTGAAAAACAAAAAGGTGAACTCAATATTTCATACAAAATGGAACAAACACTCAAACTTAAACCAAATTAGGTTATTTCTTTGTTTGAGCGTATCCTGAAAGGGAAATTAAAATTAATTAAAGCTTCATTCACTGCATCTGGAACAGAAAAGCAAAGTAAATAGAAATAATTAAGTTATTTTTGTTTTCTTTTTCAGATTGAACTGAGAAGTTTGAATTTCCTGATGACTTTAGTATTATTTTTCAATGTTATTACTGTATCCCATTATTATTATTATTTAATTACTCTTATCTTTTACATAAATACTTTGTATAATATATAAATAAATATTATTCTTGAAAAAAAATGTTATATTTAAAAGAAAAGATCCTCCCTCATTGCCTATTATAAGTTTATTTCTTAAGATTAAATTCACAATGTAAAATGGAGTTGTATAGTTCTTAATGTCCCAATCACTAGTGTCATAAAAATGTCATACATATACACATTTTATCTAAAAGTCACAGACACTGTATTAAATGATAAATGTTTCCTCCATGAACATTCCAATATAGTAACTCCAACAGATCTTCTGAATTTGCATCCAATGTCATTGTCTCATTTGTCTCAGGTTCAATCTGTTTCTCTTTTTGTACTTCTGCAGATAAAATGGACAATATTTCTGAATTAATTTTTTTTGGCAGTTCTGACATTTTGATAGAGATTAGATCATATGGACCATGAGACAACGAGATATGTCTGGGTTGTTGTGAGTTGGGCGTAGTAAACATGGGTTGAAGTTCGAAGTTGATGGCACCATGCCCTCTGAAATAAAGTCGAATTTCATCACACTAAGGCTCAATTTTCGGACAGGAAGCCTCCACTAAGTTTTGTTGCAGTTTACATTATTTGCCTTATTTTATGTAAAAAGAACAAGGTACATTTTAAATAGTAACCCAACTTTATAGTTACTACTCTACAGCCCGTACGCGCGTTGAATGTTGAAGTGTTTGAAGCGGGAGCA
Source organism: Diaphora mendica (assembly GCA_949125395.1). Lineage (NCBI taxonomy): Eukaryota > Metazoa > Arthropoda > Insecta > Lepidoptera > Erebidae > Diaphora > Diaphora mendica. Next base: position 31,056,322 of record OX421310.1, on the reverse strand, counting down.
AATTCGTCCTCCCCACGCTTCAAACACATGGGAGTGTATATAAATGCATTCCTGAACTCTGCAATCAACTCGCGCACGAGCTCTAGGTACAGCAAAGCTCCTTATTTATAGTTTCCTTATGTGTTTTCACCAGTCACAGATTAAAATATTGCAACACATGCACTGTTATAAGTTTTCTCTGCTCTTTTCAAACATCATAATTGTATTTCTAAAGCATTAAGGATGTGATAACATTCTAGCTTATCGGGTCTAACACAGTCGAAACAAAGTGAGGATGTAACAAATATTAGGTTTTATAAAGCTTTGTAATTGTTTAGTTACAAGTAAAAAATTTATTAATAGTAAACATAACATGTATTATTAAGATTGCTATTGAAGCTTGGAAGTTGGAACATATTGACTATATAATCCTATTCAAATCCATTATCGTCACTTTATCTATCTTGGTCAAACTTTAACCCCTGAATAAGGAACTTTAATGTACAGCACATATTTATGTATATGCATACAATTTATTTCAATAAAACTATCACATTATAAACTGGCTTATTTTATAATCAGAACCTGTCTGATTTACTTACCATTTGCAACCTGATTAATATGTATAATTTGTCACTTACATCTTAAAATTGCTTTAGTCATATTTTATTAAACATACAAATGATGAATGTAAACTATGCTATTGCAAAAACGTCTTTTATGAAAAATTAAATGTCTACATGTCGTTAAATCTTTCATAATAACTATTTTACAAGTGTTAACTTTCATAAAAATTGTTGATTTTTATCCTATACCCATCTTGAAAAAATAATACATTTTACATACAAAATCTAGATGGAATAATTTAAAATTTGATTTCTAAGAGTACATAAATAAAAGTTAATATACATAATCACTACATAATATAAAACAAAGTCGCTTTCTCTGTCCCTATATCCCTATGTGTGCTTAAATCTTTAAAACTACGCAACGGATTTTGATGCGGGGTTTCTTTAACAGATAGAGTAATTCAAGAGGAAGGTTTTTAAGTATAATAAATGCATAATATAGTATGAAAACACTGTTAATTTTCGAAGTTTCTAATGTGATGTAGCAAATAAACACCGTTTTTTTGGGCTTACATTGCAAACGCTGGTTGCACCCTATGAGATAGATCAAAATAATGTACTACAGTATTGTACACCTTAAAAAGTACTACAAAAAAGTCCGCGACGGTATATGTCTATCTCTTAGGGATAACCCACAACAACCATTATTTATTCATTTCTTTTTACGACAAATAATGGCTTATTTACGAAGTGATTTTAAGCAATACAGTATCAATCCTTATACAATTAAGTAAAAAAAATACACTGTGCATTTAATATAGATCAAAATGGCCCTTTACAGTATCTAATTTAAATGAATATATTCGAAGATATTACAGATATAAAATGCACGAATCGTGTCGTCGGCGGGGGCATCTGAATTACACCCGTGCGAAGCTGGGGCGGGTCACTAGTCTTATATATAAAATTCTCGTGTCACAATGTTAATTACCATACTCCTCTGAAATGGCTGGACCGATTTTTATGAAATTTGGTGTGCATATCGGGTAGGTCTGAGAATCGACCAACATATTTTTTTTATACCCCAATTATTTTATGGCAAAACAACGTTTGCGGGATCAGCTAGTATTCTGTGCATGTTTAAATACCTATGATTCTAAAGGTCAGCTATGAAACAGCTTGTCGTTTTGTTTATTGATTTAGAAGATCATCATATATATAATGTTTAATATAATAATCAATGCCCTAAAAGATTAAAAAAAATGAAACTTCCATTGTTAACTTTTACATATTAATGTAAAAATAACAATGTATGATCCTTATTATACAGAAGTATAAGCTATTATTACTTGCACAGTATATTTTTGATACTAACAACAATATTTTTTAAATGTCAATATTATTGCTAATAGTTATTCTATGAAGCAAATTGTATACAAATAAATATAGAACATTTACAATAAATGATGCTATGCAATCTCCAACAAAACAGTATTAATAGTAACTATTAAAGATAACTTCTATAGGAGATAAGAGAATTGGTCACATCCAATTGCATTAATTTTGTATTACACATATTTTACACAAAATATTCATTTCAAAAAAGATTAATACAAAATACTGCTTATGAACACAACACACTGCCTGAAAAGTATCCTAACTACATTTAATAACTTGTGAAATATTTTATTTTGTGGGTTGAAATCTATACAAATAAATAAAATAGTGAGTGTCTGTTTGTAATATTAAAATAACCGCTTTTTAATAAATGGATATATATGTATACACGGTAAATATACCAATAACATATTTTTTTCAATTTTTGTCTATCTGTTTGTTCCGGCTAATTTCTGGAACAGCTGGACCGATTTTGATGGGAATTTCACTGACAGGTAGCTGATGATATAGGTAGTATCTTAGGCTACTTTTTTTAGACTAGCTACGCCCCACGGCATCACCCGCGGTACGACAATAACCGCGGGTAACACCGCGGGGCTCAGCTAGTCAGAAATAATATCAGTGGTTTTCTACAAAAACTGTTACTATTTAAATTTTATATACATACTAATAGTATGGATTTGCAACTCTGTCTGTATGTCTGTTACACTTTCATTCAAGGCTAAACTGCTGCACCGATCCAACAAAATTTGGAATAGAGATACTTTAAATTCTTGAGGAAGGATATAGGATATTTATTTATTTAATCCAACATAAACAAAACATAAATCTACCAAACAGTATAGATAATGTGTTATAAATCATAATAATAATCATAAGGCTTTAGGGCCAGTTTCATCAGTAGCTATTTCACAGATAGTAGTAGAGTAGTATTTTTTATTGTTAGGTAAACATTAGTCTATCAGTAGGTAGTGAAACCAGCCCTTAAGTATGAAACTGCAACAAAACTAGATATATACTGCAAAATATGAGTGGTAAATACCATCTGCATAAGAAAATGATAATGGGAGACTTCCTTTATAACACTACAGAACAATCTGGTTGCTCAAACTGTATAGCTATATGATTTAATTTCTGTAAACAAAGCATTATTTCAAAGAAATAGGTTATGAAACCTAACTGAATCTCATACATATATCAAAAAACCTTCAGTGAGGTTCCATTTTAATGAATATTTATTAACTTACCATCACGAAGACGTTTAGTCTGAGGATAATCTTGCTCATCTGCACAACGTTTCTTAGACAAGCTTTTGGACGAGGTTTTAAGTTGAAGTTGTTGAACTGCTTCTGCTCCCACTTCAGCCATTTCGCAATCGGTGTCAACGTGGTTGTCTCCAGTACTTTTTAAGTCATGATACCCATAATAACAATTTGTAGAAACATGTACATTCTGACATCGGACTATTCTTTGATGGTCATCAGAGTAAATCGGAGCAGGCCGCACAGCATCAAAATTTTCTCTGGCGTCCTGTAGGTACGAATCAATATTGCTCGTCGGCATTTTCATATCGTGTAAAACACTTCCTTTACTAGTAATATTTACTACAGAGAAAATTCAATAATTCTCGTTTTCTAATCAGCAAAATATGTACAATATGTTTGTAGAATATGTTTTTTTGTAGAACAAAGTTAAAGATGAAATACAATTTACAAATAATAATGACGAGACAGATAGCCAGGGGTGGTCAGCTTATCTCTTAATTCTTAATAGTCTGTGGCAGTGTTGCCAGGTCGGTTTGAAAAAAATACAGTGTTTTGCATGTAAAAATACAGTAGATCGGTAGGAAAATACAGTAAATCTTATATCTCATTACAGTGTTTTACAGTGAAAAAAAAAAACTAGTTTAATTGAAATATTATCAATGTATTTATTAATCACTATTAAGAATAAATTATGTATAATCTATCAATCACTATTACTAATCACTAATATTATTTTTAAATATTGTCCGTAAAAGCCTTAATCATTTTCTCATTTGGATTATAATTTATACTCGTAGAATTTCGTAAAAAGGACTGGCGCGCTAAAATGTTACCTTGGAATCATTTTCCTTATGTTTTCTTCTTTTTCGGAGTGGGGGGAGGAGTTCGTCGTCGCTTTCACGAGCCGAAATTTTTAACAACAATTATTTATGTAATACTAAGAAAAATAAAATTAATCCGAACTATTTGGCCACTATATTTCAAAATGAACATTTCATTACAAAGTTATAAACGTACCTACTTATTATCCACAATATTACAAAGTTAGCTTATAGTAAACAACGATTAAGTTAAATATTAACATCTCCATTTTGTCAATTATTAGATCTATAATCTATTCCCAGATCCTCGTCAACCACATCTCGATAGCTACTGCTAAAGGCCCGTATTCACTTCGATTAGTGCGAGTGCAGGTGTGAAGCGCAGGCGATCAACGATTGGTAGAAAATACGCGTGGACCGCGAATTCGCTGCTCACACGTACTTTCCACCAATCACCGATCACCCGCATTAAGCACCTGCACTCGCACTAAGCAAAGTGAATACGGGCCTTTACTTTAAGTAGAACACAATGCGGTTCGTTTCACGCAGTTGAATGGTGAATATTTTTTTTGTGGTTAATATTAAAACTAGTAGGTACCTACATTTTTCGCTGTATACTGTATAGCTGGAATACAGTGTACAGTAAAAGCAGTAAAATTACAGTAAATCTACTGTAATTACAGTGCGCCTGGCATCACTGGTCTGTGGTCAGCTCTCTAGTAAGCGAAAACAGGTATGACATTCCGCGATGTAAGTGTTCTACGAGATGACGTCATCGTTTCAGTGTTAATAGTAGTGTGAAATAATAACTCCCCAACCACCATTATTTCCTTTGTGAATTCGATAGAACAATAAAGTTTTACGTTGTCATATAAGTAAATTCAAATATTTTGTTTGATTATGTACACAAAATTACAATTTAAATGCAATTTACATAGAATGGTGACTGAAAATGTTTCCATCATTTCATGTTATGCTGCTTTAAAGTGGTAACTGGATAGTGACGTCACCCCGTATATCATTCGGAATGTCATACCTAGCCAATGCCAACGGCGGACTTATTAACAGTGTTGCCAGCCGGGTCTTGTGAGGAAGAAGAAAAGAAATATGGAAGGTTACTTTTTTAAATAATTGAGGTAACTTCTGTTACCTCAATTATTTAAAAAAGTAACCTTCCTTCAAAAAAAAAAAAAATGGAAGGTTACTTTTTTAAATAATTGAGGTAACTTCTGTTACCTCAATTATTTAAAAAAGTAACCTTCCATTTTTTTTTTTTTGGAATAGTCAGGAAAACGAGCAGACGTATCGCCTGATGGTATGCGATTACCGCCACCCATGGACACCTGCATCACCAGAGGCGTCACAAGTGCGTTGCCGGCCTTAGTAGTGAAAGGGGGGGAGGGGGGTTGGGGTATGGGCCTCCGGTATCCCCACTCACTCGGTGAAACACAGCGCAAGCACTATTTCACACCGGTTTTCTGTGAAGCCGTGGCACCACTCCGATCGAGCCGGCCCATTCATGCCGAAGCGTGGCTCTCCCAAGGTTTATATGTTTACTAAAAAAAAAAAAGTATGTCTTACGGGCAATGTCTTACAAAAAGTATATCTCGTCGATCTAATAAAGCCTGTACTTACTTGTATTTAAAGGTTTACGCTCGTTTTTTTTAGAACTTTGTGAATAGATCTTCTATGGCTTACTTACTTGAAAATGACGAGCAGATGTACGCAAACTACATATCAGTGTAGGTACGTAAAGCCAGAGCGGCGTTTCCTCGGCATTCTCCATAAATTAATATCATATCCGAGTATTCACTAGCCGTATAACCAAATCGTGGCATTGTTTCATTTACACTCACACAAAGTAATCGTTAAATAACAACTAAGTACTAACAAACCTAATTAATGCGTCCTGTCACTGTAAAAGCAGTTTTTCGCACTAATCACTTTAAATACCTATTATTAATAATCAAAACAAACAGGACATAGGGTTTCCGCGCCGGCTACTTCAAACGTGCAACGACGCGATCGACTTTAGGATCGACTGCCAAAATGTGCAACACGTCACGGGCACAGAATAATGAATAGTACTGTCGTACAGAAGTGTCACTCTCGAACAAAAGTCAAGTTTAGGCATAAAAAGTTTTCAACTTTGTCACCTTACACGCGAATTTGAATCTTGTCATGTGACTCGAGCGTTCATATTCCGTTAGACACCGCTCGATTTACTACAAGAGCACGGGGCTGCCGCTTGCTGTACATTTAGGTAAATATTAAAATTAATTATAAAAATATAACAACTTTAGTAATGAAGAAGAAACATTTTAACAAACAATAAACATGTCTACGTAACGTTTACAGATTTTCGTATTGACAAAACATGTCTATCCTAACATAGTTTCCAAACAACTAATTAAATAATTTTATTGCTAACTACAATTTTGTACGAACAATTAGTTCGTTTTGAAGTAATTTTTCGCAGTAAGTACCTACACGTAATATTCTACTTATTTACGCGCGACGCGGCTAGCGTGCAAGCCGAGCGCAGAGTGGCAAACATTGCCACATAGTTCTTCCCGGGAGGCGCTCGGCGAAATACACCTAAACTGAGAAGTGAAACCCCACTGTCACGGGTTCGCGTACTGCGACACACTGACCCACTAATCAAATGCAGTTTTTTACGTTTGAAATTAGAAAAGGATACATATTTTCGGTTGACCCTTTTACTCTCCCGGGTGATTCCTTCCAGCAATACCTACCTATTGTTTTTAACTATTTTGTGATTACGTGTGTGAGGGTCCTATTGCTCAGACATAAGGTATATTTTAGAGTGACAATTATTTAAGTAGTTAGACCTAAGGTCGTTAACCCGTTGATAATAGCATTGCATTGAACACTTCGTGTAAATTTCAAAAACGAAAAGTAGTGTCCTGTGGCTAAACTACTTAACCGATTTTATTGAAACTTTGTAGGTGGACTGTGTAGGTATACCTAGTTAAAAAAACACTTGCTTTGTGGTATCCACCTTGTATACGTACTTATAGTTTTGATATCGAGATGCCAAAACAGTCAGAGATACAAAAAAAAACTTCGTTTAAAAAAACCGACTTCAAAACTAAAAAGTATAAAATAACTTAATTTGTATGTGCTGCCTATTCATAGGTTTGAAATCGGTGCCGATCCAAATGTAATAGTAGGTACCACACTCGCTATATTTCGAGACGAACGTCAACGACGTCACCGACGCTTCGGCCGTTGTTTTGTTCTACGCGAAGAGCAGCTATCCCACTCAAGGTCACGCGGGGCGAGTGCGGTACCTACAATTATATTTTGGCTTGGCACCGACTTCAAACCCATGAATAGGTAACACATACAAATTAAGTTATTTTATACTTTTTAGTTTTTGAAGTCGGTTTTTTTAAAGGAAGTTTTTTTTTCGCTTTTTAGTCTTTCTCAAGTCTCTCATCATCATTTCACCTAAATAACTTGAAAGAGTACGACTGAAAGAACAGAACACCTCTGCGTTCAAACTACCGAGAATGTCTATCATTGTTTATCTATTTTGTAACCGACTTCCAAAAGGAGGACGTTCTCAATTTCATCGGTTTTTTTTTTGTTTTTTTTATGTATTTACACATTGTACACTGATGATCAATTGTGGACCGATTTTGAAAATTCTTTTTGTATTCGAAAGGGTATGCTCCCCATGTTGTCACATTGCCACCATATCAGGATCTGATGATGGGATCTCAAGGAAATCAAAGGAAACCGTCAAATTTGATAGGCAAGTACTATGTTTAACCGACTTCTTTTCATATATTTTCTAAAGCTATTTTTTTTTTCTATGTATGGCTCGCCAAAATGACTCTACTCTGCCTGATGGAAAGCATAAGCAGAATCCAAGAGTGGTGGTCACCATACTCACTGCGAATGCAGACAATGCAGTATGGCGACCCACACCATGGCGGCCTAGTGATGCTGCTGCATCTTTTAGTCTAGTCAACAAGTATGGAACTTGTTGACTAGACTATTTGGGCCTCCGGTCTCGCACTCACCAACGAAACACGACAGCATTGCTGCTGTCATTTTACGTTGATTTTCTGTGCGAGGGTAGTACCGCCCCGGTCTAGCCGGCCCATTCGTGCTGAAATCAGCGTGGCTCTACTACCTACTGTATTAGCTATTATATTATTATATTATATGGTAGTCATCAGTTCATGATGATGAGCTGATGATGGAAGATAAAACTCCTTAGCGGCTAGGAGTTGGAACATAAATAATAACAATATAAATAAATAAATATTTCGGACATCTACCACACAACGCCATCTAGTCCCAAGCTAAGCAGAGCTTGTGTTATGGGCACTAGACAACTGATATAAATACTTATATTTTTTTTTTGTAAATACATACATATTATACATAGAATACCCAAACTCTGAAACAAATATTTGTAGATCATACAAACATTTGGTCCGACCCGGGAATCGAACCCGAGACCTCATGATCAGCAATCGCACACGCCAACCGCGAGACCACCGAGGCAGTCATTTATCATAATGTAATATTATTTTTTTGTTTTAGTTTGTTCTTTTATTATTCCTTTATTTTTAGCTAAAAACTAGGTAGATTCTATTTTCTTTACTTATGTATAATAAGATAAAAATTAGGTTTTTTTTAAATTTCCTTTTATTCCTCTTGGAATCCCTAAAATCCTGGTCTTTCTGTAGTCTGGGAATAGATGATCGTAGGTGAGGTTTCTAAAATTATTATTTTAAAACCATTTGTTATCGGCTATGAAAACAGCCCTATCCGTTCTATCAGCAACAAGACTAAAGAAAGAACAGAATACCTCCGCATTCAAACCAACGAGAATATATATCGTTGTTTACCTATTTTTTCATAGCTCCGACGGTTCTGGGATACCGATATCAACATAAAAAGTACTTATATTATGTTGACATTGAGCGAAATAACAAATTGAGTAAATAAAACACGTTTTAAATAGTTGTAATATTTTTTCATTTATGTACACATTCAGGTTAGGGCACTGCGCAGTCACGTAATCGCGTCACGTCGAGAGTTCTATTGTAGGTTGTTTCATGGAAGTGCATCGAGCAGACATACCACATTTTATGTCGAGGGTTTATATTTTCCAAACCAATGATTTTGATCAATTTCTTTCTTAAAATTTCATTTACAGGAAATCTGATGAAGAAAACACCATGTTAACATATTTTTTATATAATAATATAAGTATCGACACTTTACCTCTATCATCACTATCCTTAATCGTATGTAAACAAATCAAAGTGAAACAAAGCAAATAATACCATTGAGAACCTCAAAAAACTAACAAACGTCTTCGGAAACTATAAAGAATATGTTTAATACAATACAATAAACAAAATCGTAAAATATTGAACAATTTCAATGCATTTTTGTACTAACCTGTAAAGAGTCAATGTACAATGATTCTTGTTTTTTCTTGCACCAGATTGTTTAAAGGAGCACGAAGGCACGAGCATGATTTTCATGTCTAAGGATCTACCTCAGAACTTGGTGCTTAAAATGGCGTCGCCGGTCACGAATTGACAAGTGTGCTCACTAAACTATGTTTATCTCTCTTTTCACACCAAGGTAAACATAAGTTAAAAAGAGACAAAATGCTTTTTTGTATATATGTGTCGATCTTATATATATTTGTATAATGAATTGTTCGTATAGTAGAATAGGGCATCTCCTTATATTTTCTTTACTCATTGCAAATTGCAATACTCAGATACGTCATGAACTGAACTGTCATCTTAACTTGAATCTTGTTTGATTGATATCTTGGTCATGTCATCGGGAATTAAAGTTTTGATGAATTTGAAAATAAATAGTCTTTAATACTAGTTTTATTTTATAATATAGGCAAGCAATTGATATATCTTTAAGTACAATGTATATTTAGATGTATATATGTAACAAATTCCTTGGTATTCCTATGTGTCACTAATATTGAACGGTGCATCCAAGGTTGGAAAAATTTCGTACCTTAAGATGTTGCCTACGGCTGCCGCAAATAATTTTTATAGAAATTTAAGTAGATATTCTATTGAAATTAAGCACTTTCACTCAATATGCTTTGGTGTGCCCAGAACACTTCGACGGGACACTTTCAGCGCAGGTAAAAATGAGTTGTGGAAGAGTGTATACACTTCTGCATACCGCTATGATAAAAACGACGATAGTTCCAAAAATAATTTAAAATTCCCTGGAAATAATAAAAGTAAAATAGAAGCCAAAGGAAATGAAGGAAAACCCTCTCCTGAGATAAATGTACAACCATCATCTCAGTTACATTTAGATGTTGAAGTATTGGAAAAAAGAAAAGCCCAAATACAATCTAGTAATCCAAAGGCGAAGAGAGGTATAAATGACGACATAATTGTAAAGACGGAGACAGATCAAGACAAAATTGTGACCAAGGTTACAATCGAAAAGAAATCTGTACCAGAAAACAAACCTTTGTCAACACCAGGTTACAAAACTTTCTAATTATGCTATATCACAACATCTAATATACTAAAATATCTAATTCATATTCTTATAAGTTACAGCTAAGAAGAGATTGCTGATTGATTTCTCCGCATCCTATACAGAACGTAATTTCATCACTCCTATGCGTGCTATGACAGAATATTTATTAAAGCAGTCAGATTTAGAAAGTTTACCTAAAGTTCTTAGAAGATCACCATATGAATCTGAGCCACCAATTACAGTCCATTACAGGAAAGATGTTGAAGCCAAAGCCATAGAGGTTAATATATTAAGAGGTTTTATATTACAAATAAAAAAAAAAAATGAATTAACTTTTGAAATGTTTGTCAGGTTTGGGGTTCAAAAGATGTTCTTGAGAAAGAGCTACTGAGACGTGAGTTAGACAGAAGAAGATATGAACAAGGTAATTTAGAAATATTAGTTTTTACATAGCCTTTTGCACCTTAATCATCAGAATCAGGAACTGCAATACCTAAACATCTATACTAATATTATAAACGTGAAAGTTTGTAAGTATGGATGGATGGATGGATGTTTGTTACTCTTTCAAGCAAAAACTACGGAACGGATTTGGATGAAACTTTACAGTAATATAGCTTATACATCAGAATAACACATCCGTGATAACCGACATATATGTGGGCTGAGCCGCGGGCAACAACTATCTAATATATATTATAGATATCAAGATATCACGAGCAACAACATGGCACACTTACGAACATGATTGAAAAGAGATACAGACGAATTCATGGGGATCAGCTAGTATTATATAATTATCTACATTTGCAAATAGTGGTATTATGTTTAGAAAATTTCTTAAGAGGGGCTGACAGTCGTCTTTAACACACATTGAAACCTAATACAAGACTTATGCCTCAGTTCCTACTTCTTAATATATAGTCCTGCGATCCTGTATAAAATATAGGAGATACTATTTAGAGAGTCTTAATAGATTCATGATTTGTAGAAAGAGCATGTGTGTGCATGGATATCTCTTTCAGAACAGTTATAGGCGGTACACACTACAACAATGTATCGTAGCGATTTAACTGTGCAGTTTGTGCAGTTTTATCGATAGTGTGGACGGAAATTGGCTCAGATATTTCTCAAAAAAACTTAACCAATTTCCGTCCACACTATCGATAAAACTGCACAAACGAACTGCACAGTGTAGGCGGTAGCCTATTAGGGTGTTAAAGTCAATTAATGTATTTAAATGAGTATGTATTTTTATAAGTTTACATTTTTAGATGTGTTTACTGTAAAAAGGCGTCTCAGAACCTACAGGCGGGAAATGAGTAGCAAACGTCTGATTGGCACAGAGCAGTTGGGTTTAAAAACAACATCAGGGAGAGTAGTACTTACTGCAGTCGGAATGTAAGTAATACTAATACATATTGTAGTACATAACAAGCTATATTAACGTCTTTAAATAGTACAAAGTGAAGTTGCTTCCACCATCTGTTCGCTTAGATCTCATAAGCCATTCAATGGATTTTAATACAGTTTTCATCAGTTTGTTTTTTTCTTATTATTTTTTATGTGCTAGGCGGGCAAACGAGCAGACGTATCGCCTGATGGTAAGCGATTACCGCCGCCCATTGATACTTGCAACACCAGAGGCGTTACAAGTGCGTTGCCGGCCTTTCGGGGATGGGGAGGTTATGGGGAGTGGTTGGGGTATGGGCCTCCGGTATCCTCACACATGCGGTAAAACACAGCACAAGCGCCATTTCACACCGGTTTTCTGTGAGGCCGTAGTATCACTCCGGCCGAAAAATTTGTGGACCGATTCAAGAGGAAGGTTTATAATAATATGTGTAACACATCCATATTATAGTAGTGGAAATCCAAGAATTTTAAAGACTTCCATGCAAAGCATTAGCATATTTCATAAGTTGAAACTGTTTATTTTTTAACCTAATATAGTTATAGTCAATATTATAGTCCTGATTTTTTAATGTTATCTTATGTCTGTATGTTAAATAGGTTCCAGACTCTTCAAATGTTGCCATAGAAAAAAAAGAGTTGCTCACTAGAAGCTTGTACATTTACTGTCTCTTATTTCTAAATAATAAGTTTGTGTCGTTTTATATTTTCAGAAATGGTTGCAACTTTCTGTTTAAACTTTGTGCATGGATTTATACAGGGTCACACAGCTTGTTCTCTGAATGTATTCATTCTTTAGCCGATACTGTTAACCAACTGATTCTTGCATATGGAATACATAAGTCTGGACAAGTACGTATGTTTATTTGATATGGTTTAAGTTATCAGCAACTTCGATATCAATAAAGCAATTTTAACTAATCTATACTATCACTACATAGTATAAAACAAAGTCGCTTTTTCTGTCCCTATGTCCCTTTGTTTGCTTAAATCTTTAAAACTACGCAACGGATTTTGATGCAGGTTTCTTTAATAGATAGAGTGATTCAAGAGGAAGGTTTTTATGTATAATAAATGCATAATATAGTATGGGAACACTGTTAATTTTCGAGGTTTCTAATGTGATGTAGCAAATAAACACATTTTTTTGCGCTTACATTGCATACGCTGGTTGCACCCTACGAGATAGATCAAAATAATGTACTACAGTATTGTGCACCTTAAAAAGTACTACAAAAAAGTCCGCGACGGTATATGTCTATCTCTTAGGGATAACCCACAACAATTTTTATTCCTTTCTTTTTACGAGAAATAATGGCTTATTTACGAAGTGATTTTAAGCAATACAGAATGAATCCTTATACAATTAAGTAAATTAAATACATTGTGCATTCAATATAGATCAAAATGGCCCTTTACAGTATCTAATTTAAATGAATATATTCGAAGATATTACAGATTTAAAATGCACGAATCGTGTCGTCGGCGGAGGCATCTGAAATCCACCCAGGCGAAGCCGGGGCGGGTCGCTAGTAATATTATAAAGCTGAAGAGTTTGTTTGTTTGGTTGTGTGGAACCGCTGGTCCGATTTGAAAAATTATTTTAGTGTTGGATAGTACATTTATCGAGGAAGGCTATAGGCTAGTTATCATCACGGTACGATCAATAGGAGCGGAGCACCAATGAAAAATGTTTTAAAAACGGGGGAAAATCATTACGCTATGGGCAATAGGATATGCAAACGAGGTTGCGTGGGTCTGCTAGTGTGCTTTAAGTTGAAGGATGTACTGACTAACTAACAGAGTAATGATACCACCTTATCAAAGTTGGAATTGTCAGCGTAAGGGGAAAGATTTATTCCAATTTTCGAAAAAACTAACTCTTGTAAACGAAGTCACGCAGTTGAGTTGTCAGCAAAATATGATAGTAATAATTAGATTCGAGATCTATTAAGCTCAGTGCCGGATTAGCCACGTAGCAAGAGTAGCAAATGCTACGGGCCCCGCGATTTGGAGGGCCCCGCGCTTCAACGCCTGTCTGACCGTAAAAAAATAAGTTTAGATATGCGTAAAATAGCTTGCATGCCATTACGTAATTCCGGATGAACGGTGTTTAAGTTCGCTTGTGCCCATCTTTAAAAACAAATGAGATGTACAGGAATGTGGCAGTTATAGAGGAATAAAGCTCATTCCACATAGTATGAAAGTTTGGAAGAAAGTTATTCAGAGAAGAGTGAGAGACAAAAGTGCAATAAGTTGAAAACAATTTGGGTTTTTGCCGGGCCACCAGATGGCCATATTCGCAATTCGATAATTGTGTGAGAAATACAGACAGGCGCACAAAAACTTGTAAGTATATGGTGTTTGTTGACCTAGAAAAAGCGTATAATAGGGTACCCCGAGAAATTTTGTAGTGGGCTTTGAAAGAAGAAAGAGTGCCTGCTAAGTATGTGGCATTGATTCTATCGATGTATAGAGGATCTAGCATCTATGTAAGATCGATTAACACCGACCAATTCAGTGTCTCTGTTGGTTTGCACCAGCGATCGGCTCTTAGCCCATACCTCTTCCTACTGATAATGGATGCTCTGATATCGGACATAAAGGAGGAGGCACCATCCCATGGTGCATGCCATTTGCAGAAGACATTGTGTTGGTCGGTGATGACGCGTACGAGGTCCAGCGCAGACTAGAGACATGGCAGCAAAGACTAGAGAATGTTGGCTTGAAAATCTGCAGAACTAATACCGAATACATGTTCTGCGATTTCGGCGGTCTCTCCGGCCTTACTGCCGTGTCATTAAATAGAACAGCGGTCTGCACCGATTTCAAGTAACTCGGTTCGCTGTTACAAAATAACGGCGAAATAGGTCTGCACAATATCGAATCAATGCAGATAACAGGAACTATTTGCGATCCCAAGTTCCCTTTAACGTTAAAGAGACAAATCCATACCTATATTATAAATGCGTAACTCTGTAAATGTGAATACAAAATTCTGTGTTGTTAGATTTTATCGAAATTTGTCTCCTTTTAATTTGGCTAAGTATCTGTAATCAATGACACAATATACTAAATAGACCGACCCTCCCCTGGCCCAAACTGTACACCGATAAAAGCTAGAAAAATTCACTTAAATCTAGATGGCGCGCAAAAATAAGGTACTAGAAATAGTTTAACAAACTCTATCACCATTTTATTGATATGCTTCAATTATAGTAATTATTTTATTATTTTTCGAATATAAATCTTACTTTCTAATGCTTGTTTAAAAAATATATTTTTCAATTGCGTAACTATAAGTTATCACCTATTTTTAGGAGATGTCGTTGCAATCGATTTAAATAAACTTGAATATAATGACCTATTTACTACGCTAGATGTCACATTTATAAGTTATTGATATGACATATAGAATATTATATGCTGGATGCGCGATGATAGCGCCACCAAGTGGCTACAATTACGTCGGACTTTGATTTGTCAAATGGTTAGTTGTCTTACGAAGAGTAAGTAAACAAACAAATTATTTCAACGATATATCGTAAAGGGGCGTCCATTAATTACGTGAGGCATTTTTGAGAATTTTTCGACCTCCCCTCCCGCCTTGGTGAGATATCGTAAGATTTTCATCAACTCCCTCCCGCGTCCCCAAATCTCACGCGAGAATCTTCAAATTTATGTTTTGGCTGTAAACGTGTTGGATTATTGAACTGGTTCTATTACTTCGATTGAAGACTAGCAAAGCAAAATCGAATGCTATTTCGCTGCTCTGCGGAGTTCGGACGAAAACGACAAACACTATTGTGTCAGATTTGGCCATATTTTATTCGGAAATAATTTTTCACGCAATTTTACACAATAATTACGTGATATTTGCCAAGACCCCCCTAAGTGAGATTTGAAAAGATTTAGCTCAATCCCCTCCCCCCTAAAACACCTTACGTAATTAATGGAAGCCCCCTAATTTAAATATATTCTATTCAATCATGTAAATCTATGGTGTAGATAATAATGTTGAGCGATTTTATTTCCTGTCTGATATGGCATAATCAATAAATTTTAGGTCATTATATGTCATTTTAATATAAAATAAATGATTGAACTGCAAAGTATAATCTTTATTTTGGAACGAAGTTCCTTATCACGCGTTGCGAAAGGGGGCTAGACGGAAAAAAATGTAACGACACTTTTCGTGCCAAAAATTGTAACCACACTTTTAACATTGAATTGACGTCATAGTGCTGGATACTCACCGTTAAATATAACAAACTGATTGCCAACGTCCATACCATGTTGAATACACCGGTTCTCGTCCGATCATCGACGTTAAGCAACATCGGGCGTGGTTAGTACTTGGATAGGTGACCGCCTTGGAACACCACGTGATGTTGGGTTTTTGCATTTATTTACATAAAATATATTGTTTTATAGTATATTTTGTAAAGCTTGATTATTACTAAAATAATTTGAGTATTTTATGCGCATTTTTATTAGTAGGAGCATATCAAATATAATATATATATAAACTTCGTTCCATCCGGGTGTTCTTTGACACCTCTCAAGTTTTTATTATACATATTTTAATTTGTACGACAAGTAATATTAAAATCACATTAAATCAGTCAGGAGATTAACAAATAAATATTATTTCATAGACATACACTTTAAACAGTTTTCTAACAATTTTTTTATCCTATTATTTAAATTACGGCAAAATCCAAAATCTGATGACAGCATTTTAAAATCTAAAGAGTTCAGAAGAGGTTTCTAGAGAATTGACATTGATGCAGCTACGAAAATAAAGGATATGAATTGGACAGAAGACGAAAATAAATTCAGCTTGTCATTATTTTACAAATCTAAAGTGTATTTTTTTCTAAGGCGGCAAGGTGTAGTACTTGCCGCTCCAACCACAATCCGAAACTCCGAAAGTGACTAGCAAAATCCGATTGTTTTGCCCTGATCTATTTAAAAAAAGAATAACAGAAATTCGAAATGCATTAATTAAAGATAAAGCTTGTGTGATCACTTTCGATGAAATCGCAATAATGTGTAACTTATAATATTCCATCAGCAGTAAAAGCAGAATTGTTACAACTCTTTTAAAAGCTACTATAAATAAACTATTTGATAATAAGTGGGCTTCTGCTAAAAGCTGTTTTTTGCGGTCGGGCTACGAAAAACCAAAATACATGCAAGAAATCAGGGATATCTAGTAACTTTTCCTTTTTCTTTTGCAACGTTTTGTAAAATTATTTGCGTTTTTTGATGTACCACATTTAATTAAAAGTATTCAAAATCATTTTTTAAACAATAACTATGTTAACGGCAATGAGCAAATTTCGTTTCAAGATGTTACCAAACCATACGAAATAGACAAAACTTAAAACTTGAATCGATCACTTACAAAATTGACAGATAGGCCCATTGAACAGTAATAAAAAAATATGAGATGCCATAGAAACACGCATTGTTTAAAAAAAGTAACACATGCATTAAATGCGATAAAGACGGGCAAAAATTATTTGAAAAATTACACAATTAACTAAAACAAAAACCAACTTCAATGTTCAACTTGATTTCTCTTGGATGCCATTATCAGATCGTAATGTCCTTATCATGGTATCACCGTTGGGACATATCCTTTCCATTAAAAAAAGAATCATCAAAATCGGTTCATAAACGACGAAGTTATCCGCGAACACACATAAAAAAAAACATATATACTGTCGAATTGAGAAACCTCCTCCTTTTTTGAAGTCGGTTAAAAATTGAATCAGGATGTAATAGAAAATTTGTTTGCGCAATTTCGGCAAAAGCAACAAAAATCCAACAGCAAAGTTGCTAAGGACCATATTTAGGAGTAATTTAGTTAATTTCTTAAAGAGTCCCCATAACAAAAAACTGTGAGGATGAAGATGGTGATTTTATCCAGTTAGCCGTTGGAGAAAGCAAATAATTTTCTCCAAAACCATCATTATCACCAAAACACGCAGTAAACAACGAGAAACAATGCACTCATGAACGGCAACTTATTTATTTATTATTTACCGCTGCCCATGAATACCCGCAACACCAGAGGTGTCACAAGGCTTTTAAGGAGAAGTATGCTCTTTTCTTGAAGATTGATTGAAGGTCGTATTGGTCCCGGAATACCGCAGTCGACAGTTCATTCCACAGTTTTGTTGTGTAGGGCAGAAATTTTCTCGAAAAGCGCACAGTTGACACCTAAATGATGATGATGATGAAAGCGTAGGATGATGGCAAAAAAAGGAGGCAGGGATCAATTCAATCAATTGCTCGGAGTACTCCCCATTGTAAATACGATAGCAGATGCGTAACGGAGCCACGTCTCCACACAGCGCGTGCAGCGCCAGAGATTCCAGCCGAATTGAATCTTCTTGACAATTGACGATTCGATTCGATTGTATATTAGTATTTCAATCATAGTGAATTGAATTTTGCGTGAAATAAGAAATAGGTACATTTTGTATACTCAGAACAATAAAATTACTTGAGGAACTTGATGAACTTGTAAGAGTTGGTTTGCAGATGTTTTTATTTGTGCAAAAAAAAGCTGGCAGGTGGCTTAGAAACTTCAGTGAACACATGTAAACAATGAAGGCCTTGCAAATACTAAGTAAATTATTAAAATATTCAAGGAGCTTTTACAAATGCGTGTGAACTTTTCAACACCTACCCACGAAAAAAAAAATTAACTTAATAAAGATTAAGTTTTACTTAAATATTTAAAAAGTGAAGATTATGAGCTGTTACATTATTTTTCTTTCAGTAATCGACATAGATATCATTATTGTGACATAATAAAATATACGTGTCGTTCCAAGATGAATATCTGAGGCCACTTTAAGACGCCTCAATCGTGTTCAATTCAGTTCTCGTACTGTATTAATCCCAAATAATGTATCTAGGCCTGTTCCTTAACAGTAGGTTGACGACAGTTTCACACACACACTTTCAATAGTTTGCTCGAAAGCTTTTGCCGAATTTAGGTAAACTGAGTGTTGCGACAAGATGTACCGCAGAATTCTCCGGTTAATAACACTTTACGGTACCCGGTGTAGACGGTAGCACTGACCGCCTAGAGTAGGGTGCGCCACAGGAGAGTAGAGAGTAGACAGTAGAGAGTGTTGTTGGTTTGAGCCACACGCGTTTATTACATAATGTCTACGGAGGCAGAATGCGCGTTGTCAGGAATATCCATGTGAGATTTGTTCCGCGTAACGCAGGTTCTTTCCGGTCACAGTTGCTTCGGAAATACCTGCACGCGGTTACTAGAAGTGAGTTGAATCCTGCCTGTCCAGTGTATTGTGCCGATTCACTGTGCCATTACTTGAGCATCGCAGCGTTGGATATAGAATGCAGTTATGGGAGAATACCTCTCGCTGCCAACCATGTTATGCTCCATAGTGGATAGCAACAGAGTTTTATCTTCTGCGAAGATGACATTGCACAGAAAGAGGTGGCGGAAAGGACCAAGGATGAAAATTTCTATTTGGACCTAATTTGCCGCCAGCCGCTGAAACGGACGCAGCAGTGCATTCTAGCAACTCATGCCACCTTCAGTGGTAATTAAGAAAATGTTTAGTTAAAATTACTAATTTAAATTGTAAAATTTAACTGCTATTGAGATGTCTTATAAACAGATATTTACAAAGATGTATTTTAACAAGCATATAGAATTTCTCAAACAACATTTTTCTTAAACATTAATACATTATTTCTTCTTGTTAAACTGCCAAGACTTAATTTCTCCATTTCTATTACAGAAATGTAGTTTTTTTAAATAATTTAATTTGCCGCCCCCTAAACGAAGCCGCCCTAGGCTTCAGCCTACTGAGCTTTCATCACTGAATAATATAACCTAATATAACATATATAATATATGGATTTTTTCAACAAATTTTGATTATTATAACACAATTAAGTAGCTAGACCTACATACAGAGTTTTATGTGAAAATTTAAAAAGTTTCATACAAAAATTAATAAAAAAATATATATTCATGTACCGTATTTACTGAGAAGCATTTATGAAGAAGCTGTTTATTTGAAATTATAAACAGACATTTCAATTTTATTTATTTGTGTGCTCTTGGACGATTTCATAAAATATCACATAAATTACTAATGTAATTATGTGGAAAACGACATCTAGTGGGACATTTTCACTACAAAAACAAATAAACTTGACAGTTTACTCTCGGATTCGTATCGGAGTAGAAGCTCAGAAAATATCTTTCAAATTTACGATTTGATACACTTAGTGACATCTAGTGAACATTAGGCTTATTATAAATCCGCGTACAACTCTAAGTTCATGCGGTGTAAGTCTAAGTATATATTTCGTCAGTGCTGTAATCAATGTGTTTCGTACTAATTGACTAAACTCACGAATTGTCAAATACGTCAAAAATCATACCATTTTAGTTTACTGTCTAATGTTATTCCTAAGCTAATACTTGTTGAGTCTACAATACTAATAATTTCATTATTTAGAGTTAGATTAGTGCCTAGCTGTTTTATATTTGGCATAGTAAATCTAACCAATTGAAAGAGGCCGCTCGTGATCGCGAGGGATACCGTCTGCTGACGTCCAAACTTCATTTTGATGTTTGGACGTCAGCAGACGGGCACTCAGTAATGTAATAATGATGATAGTAAATCTCAAACACCTTGTTTTATTGGAATTCAGTAGGAGATTATTAGTTGAAACCCAATTCAATACATCATTTAGTGTTCACATCTTCAAAAACTGTTTTCTTACGATCGACTTTAGAAATAAGTGACGTATCTGCAGCAAATAGAACTTTAACAAAGAAATCGACGATTCCCGGGTCGGAGCAACTGTTTGTATAATCTGCAAATATTTGTTTCGGAATTTGGGTGTTTTCAATTTATATTATGTATGTATAAATTTACAAAAAAAAAAGTATATAATTATGTATTTATATCAGTTGTCTAGTACCCATAATACAAACTCTGCTTAGTTTAGGACTAGATGGCAATCGTGTGTTAAATGTCCGAAAAAAATGTCCGAAATACCATAAAATTGAGAACCTAAAGCAAACCAAGGGCCCCTTGGCCGAATTTGCTACAGGCCCCGCGCTGGCTTAATTCGGCACTGATTAAGCTATGTAAAGAATGGCGCAAGAATCTTCGCCAAGGTGACCTTAGCAATGATCGATATCGACAAGATCGTACGAGAGAAGTAACACGTATTACAGAATTTTCTTTTTTAGAAGCTGCAAGAAATATCAATCAGCAGTATCATATACATTTTTCTTTTTTTTTTCTTTTATTAGGGACAGACAGATCACTTGATGGTGTCCACAGCCACCCATAGATACATAAAACTCAAGAGAGAAATAAACCGCACTTTGAGTGCCTGCCTTCCTAAAATTAGGGGATTGTGATTCAGATAACATATTCACTCGGCCAAAGGCAAAAACGATTTAGAATCCAAAGGTGGTGGCCACGATGCTTATTGCGAATATGTACAATGCGGCATGGCGGTTTCGTGAGATGCTTTTTCATGTCTCGCTTAACTGACCCAGGATCGTACTGAGAAGGAAACATGTGTGCTGGTTGTAAACTTTGCTAACATTTTAATAAATTTCAGATAGCAGATCCCGCTCACCCCTATGGCTACACTAACATGCGATATGTATCGTCCTTAATATCTGGAGTAGGCATATTCTGTGTAGGAAGCGGGCTATCATTCTACCATGGAGTAACCGGTATTCTTGATCCTCAACCACTCCATGATTTCTTTTGGGTAAGTGATTGAATGATAGTTGTAATATGAGTTACTTATAAGACATTAAAAAAAAAAGTAAAACAGTTCCACCATAAATTTTAAGACTTCTTAAGGTTACTCACGAACTATATTCAGATGCAAAGTTTTGTTAACCCACAGTTTTTATTTGTATTCATACCTATGAGTTCTATTTTTGAATGTATTTATTCAATTTGTCTACGAATACATATTTCAGGTGAAGGGTTATCGATCGCAATCTTTTCTTTTGTAGTTCAAAAAGTAGGTATGTTTGGAAGAGATTCTAATAATAGCTATTGATTTGTAGGCTTACTTTGTCCTCGGTGGTGCTGTTGTGTCCGAAGGCGCAACTCTGCTAGTTGCATTAAATGCAATAAGGAAAGGCGCTAAAGAAGCCAATGTTCGGACAATAGACTACAGTAAATATATATATTACTCCATTATTCATATGTATATTTATTTAATTAATATTTTTTGTAAATAAGTTTGGTCAACATGCATATTATATTAAGCTAAAAAGAGTATTTAAACCACCAGTACACTGATACAAAATATTTGTAAGTAAGGAAAAAGTAAAAAAAAGAGCTACTGTCTGTTTCTGTACCCTTGACAGCTAGTATTAATGATTTCATGATGATATCATCGTTTGAGCAGTTAATGAATAAAATTAATAGCAGCTTTTTATAAAATACTAGCTGTGCCCGCTACTTCGTACACGTGACATTTAGATTTGCAAGTTATTTTTAATTTTTCACCATTTAAGACTTCCCCGGACTACGACAAACAGTTCAAAACCAAAATCAGCTAAATCGGCCCAGCCGTTCTCGAGTTTTAGCAAGACAAAAGAACAGCAATTGATACGACCTTAACTTATAAATGGTGATGACTTTACCGCCACTCAGGTTAATGAACTTAAATTACAAATGGTGCCCTTATTGGTTTTAATTTTTAAGACATTTAGTTTGTTTGATTTCTTTTTAGATTCGTTTTTTGATAAATTAAACAATCCCAAAGTAAACCAATACATTTAAATAGCCCACGGTTTCGTCGTATTGTCATATCCACCTTGTATAAGATAAAAATTTTAAGTCTTACTAAAAATCCCAAATTTTAACAAAAAAAAAACCGAATTCAAGAAGTGGACCAAATTGAAATGCCCACACGGGATGCACTAGCTTTCTAATAAAAAAATAATCATCGAAATCGGTTGGCGTGATATTAAGTTATTCGTCAATTTGTCGCGCACATACTTAATGCAAATTGAAGACTTCTATGGTTTTATTAACCGACTTCCAAAAAGGAGGAGGTTCTATGTTTCACTGTATGTATTTTTTTTTTTTTTTTTTTATGTATGTTACCTGATTACTCCGTCAGTTGTGGACCGATTTTGAAATTTTTTTTTTGTATTCGACAGGGTATGCTTCCGTGGTGGTCCCATTGCCAGCATATCAGGATCTGATGATGGGATCCCAGGGAAATCGAGGGAAACCCTCATTTTTTATAGGCACATACTATGTTTTTCGTATATTTTCTGAAGTTACACCGGTATTTGCGTCTGGTAGTCATCATTTTATGATGATGAGCTGATGATGTAAGGTACCACTCCTTAACGGTTAGGAGTTGGAGGATAAATCTTTAAATATCATATGTATATAAGTTACCTTTAGTCGTATTCTTACAAATTATTTAGGTAAGCTGATGATGGAACGTGGAAGGTACAACTCCTCAACGGTTAGGAGTTGGAGAATAATTCTTTCAATTTCATACGTATCTAAAGACCTTCAGTCGTATACTTTCAAGCTATTTAGGTGAGCTGATGATAGAAGATTAAACTCTTCAACAGTTAGGGATTAGAGGATGATTTTAATATTACACGTACCTTAATTTGTATTCTTGATGATGAAATATTAAATTTGATGAAATAATTCAACTTACTACTTACCTACGATTGTTTGCACTAAAAACTGTAAAATAAAAACTTTTTATAAAAAAAAAAAACCGACTTCCAAAAACATCCAACGAAAACTCTCTGTCAAAAAACACTTAAAAGCGTAAAATAAACTGGTTCTTCATAAATTGCCTATACCTAATTCTTTATTCATTTAAATAGTAGTATTATAATGGGTGCTAGGTACCTAAAATCTGTTTGAAGTCGGTGCCAAGTGACTATCGCTTAGACTTTTGTAATTGTTCGTTTGTATTCTTTTTGGCTTAGCACCGACTTCAAACAGATTTTAGGTACCTAGCACCCATTATAATACTACTATTTAAATGAATAAAGAATTAGGTATAGGCAATTTATGAAGAACCAGTTTATTTTACGCTTTTAAGTGTTTTTTGACAGAGAGTTTTCGTTGGATGTTTTTGGAAGTCGGTTTTTTTTTGACATTGTCAGAACTGGACCAAATTAAAATGGGACCACACGGGAAGCACCAGTTTTCAAATATCGGTTCACCCAGTCGAAAGTTATGAGGTAACAAACAATAAAAAAACAGTCGAATTGATAACCTCCTCCTTTTTTGAATTCTGTTAAAAATACCAATGTTAGTGTGCTGTACTGATATCTCGGGTTCGATTTCCGACTCAGACCAAATGTTTGTATGATTTGCAAATATTTATTTCTGAGTTTGGGTGTTTTCTATAAACCCGTACCTTATATAATATGTGTATATTTAGAAAATTAGGCCCATAAATATTATATCAGATAATCTTTCTGTCTTAGTGTTTATACTGAGACAGCTAGATTGACTGATATACTCCGCTTTGTTTAAAGGTAGATGGCGTCAAACGTCCGAAATTTTTATTTATTTATTATTATTTAATACAAAATCCAATGTCCTTTGCTAAAAAAAAACTTAAATTTCAGTCATGCGGAGTTCAGATCCTTCGGTGAACGTCGTATTATTGGAAGATAGTGCGGCCGTTGCCGGCGTCGTGGTAGCGTCAACTTGTATGGCGATAAGCCAGTATACAGGGAACCCACTGCCGGACGCTGTGGGATGTTTATTAGTGGGATCAATCCTCGGTTGTGTTGCATCCTTCATCATTCTCACCAACGTTGGTGCTTTGGTTGGCAGGTATTTATTGAACTACTGAGTATTTTAATGAGACCTAGTCTCAACCTTACTTATCTAATTTGGGTGTAAGAATTTTAACATACAGTACTCTTTTCTAGTTATAACTACAATATCACATAACTAACCTTTTATTTATTACATATCTCAAAGGCGAATTAGTACAGCACCGCTCTTGTTGTGAAAAATCTGTAGGTAAAATGTATAAATAGCTATTTTTAACTTTTACACTTTTACTTTAACAAACAGCTTTTTAACTAAAAGGCAAATATACTACTAGTCAAGCTTAAAGAGACAGAGAGAGCGATCTAATCTAATAAGTAGGGACCGGATTATATGCATTTGCATATTTAAGCCATCCTCAGCGGTAATAGCATATATAAGATCTAGTTGATATGCATAATATCGGTGCATTTTCCATTTTTTACGAGTTCAGTACACTTACCCTATATTCCGAAATGCGTAAAAAGTTATATATCCAGAATCCGACCAAAAATAGTCACTAAATATAAGGGTTAATGAGTAATAATTGTGACTGGTCGGATTCCCATCGCATCGGATAGCATTTCGGTCAGTAGCTGCGCATGTCTTTTGTTTTGAAGAAATGATCGAAGGCACAATCTTACCAGAGAATATTTGATTGTTTACGTTTACAACAATATTTAAAAAAATTAATGTCATGTAATGTTACTTTACTTATTATTGCCTATCAAATAGTCCGGTCAAATTAGACTAAAAAATAGGGGTGAGGTTACAAAAATTCCGACTTCGCTGAATATTGGTAGGATTGTTCAATACACTATTATAAAGGAAATGTGAAAAGTCCTCATCGATCCGGCACATGCAAAAAAAACTCGGGGTCAAAGGTCACAAGAACAGGTTTTTCGTGATTTTCAGCAAAACGGTAAGTTTTATCATAAACTTAGCTGAGACAAAAATGTAGATCAGATAATTATCTATAAAAAATTTAAAAAAAATCCTAAGTGTCAAAAAGTTAAAAGAGTTGTATTCGTCATAATATATGTCTCCTTCTTAAAAGGCCGGCAACGCACTTGTGACGCCTCTGGTGTTGCGGGTGTCCATGGGCGGCGGTAATCGTTTACCATCAGGCGATACCTCTGCTCGTTTGCCCCTTATTCAATAAAAAAATCGGTTGTCTGTAAAGTCGGTTTACTGACGATAGTTGAACGTGACAACGTCATCAAGTAGGAGAGAGACAGATGTCGAACGCTGCCGAACGCGGAGGCCAATTGTGCCTCTTTGTCGCTCGTTCCGCGCTCTCGCTTGCACTTCAAGCCTTAAATGGAACGCTTCAGAACGAGGTAACGCCGCATGACGTCATGTTTTTTCGTGCGTGCAGCCGGCTCCATCGAATTACAAGACGTTGTCACGTCAAAAAAAAATATATATATATATATGCACACGTTTCCACGCCACCTTTGAGGTAGTGTCCTTAGCGCGTTTTTTTAAATGTGGTTTCCCCGGTAAGCCTATTCCACTGTCCACTGATCTGTTGTGATTCTGTTTAATTTGAAACAATTAAATAATCAAAGATATTGGCAAGGATTGGAAATGATGGAAGGGGTGTAAATTCACACATCGGAATCATCATTATCTGAAACTTATGCTCCCTCTTCTGCTTCTTGTTCTTCTTCTCCTTGCTTATCTTCTTCAATCTGGATGCAAGTAAATTGCCCCAATAATGACACATCGCATGTCTCTTCGTTAGCATCAAATGAATCTTCCATGGTTGGTGATTCAACATTGGAGCATGACCGGCCTTGACAATTTGTACATGCTACAGAACAAAACAGTCACTTTTTGCAACCACATTCAGCACTGCATCCCTTTTTACAGTTGCAAAAAATTGTGTTTAGCAGTTTTTCTGGCGCAGGTGAACTTTGAACTGGCTCTAATGAATTATCCACCAACTTCCAACCCCAGTCTGTTGGGTCTAGCTGATAACCAAGCCACACTTGAACTTGGTAATATCTCTAATTATTTAATGGTTTCAAATTAAACAAAATCACAACAGATCAGTGGAATAGGCCTACCGGGGAAACCATATTTAAAAAACGCGCTACGTACAAGGTCGCGTGGAAACGTGTGCATATTATGACGATTACAATTCTTTCAACTTTTTGAATCGTTATATCTCAACAACGGTGGCACTTAGAAAAAAAGTTTTTTTGACATTTTTATAGATAATTATCTGATCTACATTTTTGTCTCGACTAATTTTATGATAAAACTTACCGTTTTGCTGAAAATTGCGAAAAATCCTTTTTTGTGACCTTTGACCCCGAGTAAATTTTTTTGCACGATGAGGACTTTTCACATTTCCTTTATAATAGTGTATTGAACAATCCTACCAATATTCAACCAAGTCGGAATTTTTGTAACCTTGGATGTCTAAATTGACCGGACTACAAAGGATAATTTACTAATTGTAGGCTGATTTTGTAATAAAAGATTAAAACTACATTTTCTTCTATTTTTATTCCTAAAATTAGTCATTTACTTTTGCATATTTTGCCAATTTTCAAGGATTTTCCATGCATATTTGCATGCATATAACAAGCTTTTTATGTTGCATATAAATCCGGTCTCTATTAATAAGTAATCAATTTTAGTGTTCAGTGTTTACGCCGTTGAAGAAGATTATATTTATTTTTACTCTTTCGAACAGATCTATACCACAGGAGCAGTTGGATGAAATCAACAGTTTTCTGGAACGAGATTTTATGATAAGAGCTATTCACGACGTCAAAGGAATAGATATAGGAAGTAATCTGATACGATACAAGGTACAAATATCAACTCGAACTAAATTTTTTTTCAGAGCCGACACTCATCCTTAATTACATTAAAATACTATTAAATGCTATGAAATATATTTAGCTTTAATTCTGCGAGACAAATATCCAGGTCTGAAAGCAGGGCACAAAATACCACCGTCATGCATACTCACATACACATATGGGTATCATGCATATGCACACATACAAAACAAGTGAGAAATAATTAGCATGCCATGCAACCAAACCTATACTCGACACGTGTTTGCCCCTCCACGGGGCATCCTCAGGAGATGTTGAGAGAGAAAGGGGCTGTTCTGTTCTATGGCGGCAGACATACGTATCATGTGTATTGATTGCTATATAAGTTAGCGTAGGCGTTCATACTTCTCAACAATCTATAGGATCTTGGACTAATAGGGAAACTGTGGGAGAGCCAAGCTTCGGTATGAATGGGCCGTCTCGATCGGAGTGATACCACGGCCGTACAGAAAATCGGTGTGAAATAGCGCTTGCGCTGTGTTTCACCGAGTGAGTGAGGATACCGGAGGCCCATACCCCAAGCCGTCCCCACATCTCTCTCCCCGTCCCCCAAAGGCGGCAACGCGGTGTTGCGGGTGTCCATGGGCGGCGTCAATCGCTTACCATCAGGTGATGCGTCTGCTCGTTTGCCCGCTATTCCATAAAAAAAAAACTAACTTACCTTAGAAATTTATCTCTATTCGAGCTCGAGATTCTCAGCTATGCCAATATAAATTTATCAAAGAAGTTAATAAAGTGATTAAAAATTGTATTTCCAAATTAAGCGATTGCATTTTATTTTCAGGCTGAAGTGGATTTCGATGGTCGAGCTTTGACTAGGTCCTACATTGAAAAACACGATTTAAATAGCTTACTAGAGGTAACAAAACACTTTCTGGTTATATTTATGTATCACACTTATCTAAAATATCACACGGAGAGTGTAAAAAAGAGATAAAGACCAGCATCATGATATTGTCTAAAAAATATAGTCTTAATAATATTTTATTATTATCTTCTCTAATATTATCAAGATTTACAAATTAATAACATTTTTTTCATGAAAAAGTAGATCGTTGGTGCATAATATAGTGTTTCTGAAAAGCTGTCAAGATCTCTTTATAACTGTACTAGCCCCAATTCTATTCTATAAACCAACTAAATTGCCTTTTTTTATTCTAGGACATCAAGAAGATATCAACAATTGATGACGTAGAAGCATTTCTACTGAAACACGGTGAAAATATTGTTGATATGTTAGGAGGAGAAATTGATCGAATAGAGTTAAAACTGAGGGTAAGTATATATAACTGACATATGTACGTCTTTTTTGTTATTGTTGGATGTCTGTAATAGCTACTTATTATTTCTTTCATTTCAGAAAAAGTTCCCTCAAGTTCGTCACTGTGATTTAGAAATACTTTAATATGTAGTATTTTGTAAAAATTGTAGCATATTTGATAGTTGCACAGCCAAACTAGTCATTGTTAAACAGATCAAATAGGAAATGAAAAAAAAACCGAAGATTCATTTACAGCTCAAGAAGTTTTTAAAATAGTAGAATTATAATCATTCAGTTTGTACTAAGCCGTTGATATAAACTGTACACAAAGCTATATAAATTTTTGTATATTATATAACTTAGAAGGCATTGTCCCTTCGCGCAGCTTTTGCATTAATGTTTTTTTAATTCTGTTGTCATTACCGACCTTAGAAAAATATAACAAGTAAAAACCACTAATTTTCAACAACTTAAAGAAAAAATGTAAGTGTTGGTAGGCTTAATCGGATCTGTTAAGAATTTACGAACTATGTTTGGAGGCCCAGACATTCTATGAGATCTTTATTTCAATAAAATATTGTAACTAAAAAATAAATAGTTTTAAAACGACCCGCTGATCCTTATCAAACTTTCGCATAAACATTACATTTAATGAAAGAATCAAAATCATTCAAAATTGCTGGAACTGTCTTTTTAACTATGTCGGGTTCCAGTCCAATATTCTTTTTGGTATTTTTTTATCTTAATGGCACTTAATCATATTTCTAAATATATTTGTTATAGATAGAAGATATATTTTCTTAAATGATGCTAGTGAGGTAATATTGTTGTGTTGTTGCTGTATTTACTGGATTGAGGTTATGTTCATAGAGAATAAGATTTGGAATTTTGACATAGCATCGGCGCCGCCCCATGTTTTCATCAGAGTAGATTATGAATATAAATGCTTTCATCAGATATCATGCATAATGTATTATTTATATTAATCAGCACCGGTAGCCGCCATCACTTTACGTAACTTGTATTTCAGTTTTATATACCAACTAAAAAAAATACAGTTTAACATAGAACCTCCTCCTATTTTGTACTCGATAATAAATGCCGAATTTCCAAAACATAACTTTTATGGTAATTGTTAAATTAAACAAGCCATAATTTTATTGTAAAGCTATTTCTTTAACATTTAACAAAGTTGATACTGTTCTGTTATTCATTACTGTTCAAGTAGTTATAAAATTTTAAAATTAAACTAGTGGAGTAGGAATTATTTAAAATAATGAATCAGAATAATTTATTTTGGTTCAAAATTGTTTTCCCTATTTGGCTTATAGCGATCCTTACCTACTGACCTACTGACGCGACCATTAATCTCATTAAACTCTAGGGCTGGCTCTGCGTAAGATAATTCCCGTTTTACTTCTGAAAAGTAATGTCCGTTGCTACTTTGTTTAGGTAGAGGTTTACTAAATCCTTAATAAATAAGTTAAAATAATTTTAATTCATAAGTGCATAAAAAATTGTTAACACATAAATATTCTTTAAAGTTATTAATCGTAGAGTAGAAAATAATGTGGTCGGTGGTAAGGAAATCGTTCCTCTGTGGTTTACAGGAACAGCGATCTATTTTGTCTTGTTAAAATTATTTTACTTGAAATATGGAAGTATTTTTATTCACCATGTGGTCCCGTTTTCGCTCGACCCCTCTATTCAAACCTTTTATAAAGAACACCTACATAACAGAAATAGGCACCCCTGTACATGCTTTTAAATGTTTACGGGAATTACGCGCTCATGATACGAATTAAGTACACAGTATGAATACAGGCTGACTGTTCCCCGTTAATTCCGTAAACATATTATATACATTATATTTACCTCTAACAATAAGGGGTGTGTTCTCCACTAGACTGGACCACGTCGTTCATGAAGGCTTCCTATCAACTCATTGGAAGACATTCCATTTCCCTCTGCCTATTTAAAAAGCAGATATACTATATTTTCTCCACTCTTATAGTAAACAGAGTGCCTTGATTTTTAGTCTCAAATTAGTTTTCTTCTTAAATGTTGTATTTCTCTGTGATTTAGAATTGTATTATATGTGTGTAACGTAAATTAGATGTAAGCACTGACATGGATTTATTGAATATATTATTAGCATTGACAATTTATAGACTTTTATTGAGTGGTAGTCTTACAACTATTACCCTTAAAAATGTAGTTTTAGGCAGTGGTCTCACCGCCGACGATGAACGAGAAACGTTTAGAACTAAAAACTATGAACGAGTTGGCGATTAGCGAGTAGAGAGCGTGTAGTTTCGATAGCTTTGTGCTATAAGCGAGTGTTCAAGAGCGATGAGCGATTACTCGCGCAGTCGTGCCAACACCACATTAAAAGACACTATGGATGAGTTTTTTATTGAATGTGTCCTACAATATCTGAACTAGACAACAAAGAGAGTTGCAATGATTTGTTAATATACATACGTGTACTTAAGCCGCACTGTATATAGAAATGATGACGTGAGCGAGCATCGCTGAGCGAGTATGGCTGGGCGAGTTAATCTTTGAAAGCTCTTGTCGTTCAGCGACAAAACTAGTAAAGCGAGTCGTCGCCGGCAGTGTGAACAATCGGAGAGCAACTATTACTATATGCATCTCTTTCGTTTACACGGAATTTATATTTTTTGTACGTTTCTTGAGCGAGAAAATCGCCGATAGTTAGTTGTTTTTACGCCGGCGGTCGGACCAATGCCATATATAGTGGGATTGAAAAGTGGTAATTCATAAATTCTTTTATACCACTTAGGTCGTACCTAAAGGATAAAGCAATGTTATTTTAGATAAATTGTTAGAAATACTTCATTTGCTCTGACTTTAGTTTTAGAATGGTACCTTCATTATCAAGTTCTAGGAAAATTCCACACAATGAGAATAAAACGCAACTTTTATGACCTTTGGACTAAACAAAAATATGAGTAGGTCAATACATACTTTCCATATAGCAAATTATTAGTAGTAGCGTAGCTAAAGCTTTAAGATACATGAAAAAGTTTAAAAACTTTATCCCGACTACATAAAACCTTTTGATGAAATTTATATTGCCGGGCTATTACTATGAATCTATTATTATTATTATCTATTACACATCATCCGTTAAAATCGGTTACCCTTTCTCTTGGCTTCGTCATAGTCGGGTAAAAAAGAATGCCGACGACCGAATTACCAGTCGTTTTTTTTTACATCGGATGTAAACAGGACTTTCCCTTGTAAATAAAATGAAAATATTATTTAATTTTGTTCTTTATAAATTTAAATGAAAAAACAAGTTTTTATCATACTTTACTTTGTATAAAATATAACAATTCCTTTTAACTTACATGCTCGATAGTTAATCTCGGCCCAAAATGGCGTGAGGCAAACTAAAGATTAACTTATCCCCTCGTCTGTGTATTGACTATAAAACAATTATGATTAGACATAATAATCTAACATAAGTATTTGTCGTTTACAAAATGCTTTAATAAGGTACTAGGTGAATACTACAAAATTATAACAAATATTTTTAGAAACTGATAAATGACCTGTCACGTCCTTGCAATTAACCATACCTAACTATAATAACTATGAAATTGATCAACTAATTGTCATTTGTGTGTGTTGAGCATAAATAAGTCTGTTACTTTAAAATTTTACTTCTAATTTTTACATTTGGCAGTAAGCAGACAGTAATATCAATGCAAAATTTTCATAGTACATTTAAAGTACATAATGAATCTTATTTTTAAAATAGAATTTCTTGAGGTTTAAGTATTCGAAGCGCATGAGTTCTATTATTTATTTATTATGCACAGTGATTTTATAATCGCTCAACAAATATACAAAAAGGCGTTGCTATCAACACTAAATGCTAACCAATAATCCTTGTGGAAATAACTTATTAAAAATGCAATATTTATTGTTGCGTATTAAACTTGACGCTGGTCGCAAAATAAATAAGGTTTTACCATAGAGCACAATACTAGAAATTATGCTCTATATACCAGGTTTAGTTTGTGGCAGGCAAAGATTATAATGAGCAGTTTTGTTCCAAAAGTCCGATGTTTTCCAACCGCACCAACCCTTACTGATCACAGTGTTCAAATCATCAGCACCCGTATAGTGAGGGTCTAAAATTAGATAGCGTATCTCATTTGTGTCGGAGTTGTATTCTACACCTAGTATTGTGTGTGCCAGCACTCCACCACCTAGAAAAGAAACATATATTAATATTCATTGGAACCTTGTGAGTTCTCCTAATTCTGATATCAGCTATAGTCCTTTATTATATCTTGAGAACTTGGAACTTATCAACTCTCCGTCTCTGTGACAGGTGTCACTGGAGACATTTTAGAACTTACCGAGGTTATTTGTGATAATAGACTGAGATCCCAGTCAGCCCAGAATTACGTCATTTTAGGAAAGATGAAATTGTAGACTCGCTAAAAGATCCGCTGTGCTAGGAAGCGCGAGAGCATTAGAGCATTATTTGAACGCATAAAGACAGGTAAGATTTACTTTGACGAATAAATTTCTATCTCTTACAATTCCTGGCTACTCCGAGTAATGTGTTGTAGGTTTTTCTATATCGTTGAGAAGTATGAACGCCTACGCTAACTTATATAGCAATAAATACACATGTCGCGTGAGTCTGCCGTAAATATAGCACAGGCGTTATGTTCCTATAAACTTTAAACGAGTCTGGGGAGGTCTAAGACCCCTCAGATCGTGTCTGGCCGATTGGAAAATAAATTTTAAATATAATATTATACTTAATCTATATATATAAAAGAGTAAGGTGACTGACTGACTGACATACCCAGAGATCAACGCACAGCCCAAACCGCTGAAGCTAGAATCCTGAAATTTTGCATGTAGGTTCTTTATGTAACGTAAGTGAGCACTAAGAAAGGAATTTTTGAAATTCCACCCCTAAGGGGGTGAAATAGGGGTTGAAAGTTTGTAAGGCAGTCCGTCATTTTATAAGTGAGAAACATGAAAATTTAGTTTTGGGCTACTGATTAAAAATGAGTAGACACGTGTTTCAGCGTTTCTGGATATTCTACCCTTAAGGGGGTTAAATAGGGGCTGAAAGTTTGTATGGAAATTCGTCATTTTTGTAAGTAAAAAACATGAAACTTTATTTTTGGGGTACTGATTTAAAATGAATAGATACGTATTTAAACGTTTCTTAATATTCTACCCTAAGGGGGTGAAATAGGGGTTGAAAGTTTGTATGGAAGTTCGTCATTTTTTAAGTTAGAATCATGAAACTTTACTTTTAGGATACTGATTAAAAAAGAGTATATACGTATTTAAGCGTTTCTGGATATTCTAAATTTAAGGGGGTGAAATAGGGGTTGAAAGTTTGTATGGAAGTCCGTAATTTTTTTAATAAGAAATATGAAACTTTATTTTTGGGCTACTGATTAAAAAAGAGTAGATACGTATTTAAGCGTTTCTGGATATTCTACCCTTAAGGAGGTGAAATAGGGGTTGAAAGTTTGTATGGAAAATTGTAATTTTTTAAGTAAGAAACATGAAACGTTATTTTTGGGCTACTGATTTAAAATGAATAGATACGTATTTAAACGTTTCCTAATATTCTACCTCTAAGGGAGTGAAATAGGGGTTGAAAGTTTGTGTGGAAGTTCGTCATTTTTTAAGTAAGAAACATGAAACTTTACTTTTGGGCTACTGATTAAAAAAGAGTAGATACGTATTTAAGCGTTTCTGGATATTCTACCCCTAAGTGGTTAAATAGGGGTTGTTATTTCGTATATAGGTCAGTCTGGAAGTCCGTCATTTTTAAAGTTAGAAACATGAAACTTTATTTTATGGCTGCTGATTAAAAATGAATTGATACGTGTTTCAGCGTTTCTCAATATTCTACCCCTAAGGGGGTGAAATAGGGGTTGAAAGTTTGTATGGAAATTCGTCTTTTTTTAAGTAAGAAACATGAAACTTTATTTTTGGGGTACTGATTTAAAATGAATAGATACGTATTATCGTTTCTTAATATTCTACCCCTAAGGGGGTGAAATAGGGGTTGAAATTTTTTATGGAAGTTCGTAATTTTTTAAGTTAGCATCATGAAACTTTATTTTTAGGCTACTGATGAAAAAAGAGTAGATAAGTATTTAAGCGTTTCTGGATATTCTACCCTTAAGGGGGTGAAATAGGGGTTGAAAGTTTGTATGGAAGTCCGTAGTTTTTTAAATAAGAAATATGAAACTTTATTTTTGGGGTACTAAATAAAAATGAGTAGATACGTATTAGAGCGTTTCTGGATATTCTACCCCTAAGGGGTGTAATAGGGGTTGAAAGTTTGTAAGGAAATCCGTCATTTTTTAAGTTAGAAACATGAAAATTTGTGTTTTGGCTGATTAAAACTGAGTAGATACATATTTAAGCGTTTCTGGATATTCCACCCCTGAGGGGGTGAAATAGGGGTTGAAATTTCGTATATAGGTTATTCTGGAAGTCCATTATTCTGGAATTCCGTCATTCTTGATAGAAACATGCAACTTTATTTATGGCTACTGATTAAAAATGAGTAGATACGTATGTACGAACATGTTCAACCGGAACCGGAGGTGGTTCACGGTCCCGTTCTCGAAGTTGTTCAAAAATATGTGTGGTACCTCGGGCAGACTTTGCAGTTAAGTAGAAACAACTTCGAGCACGAGGTGAACAGGAGAATTCAGCCGGGTTAGGCAGCGTTTGGGAAACTTCGTCGGGTCTTTTCATCGTCAATCCCACAGTGCCTAAATACGAAAGTCTTCAATCAATACGTCCTACCTGTCATGACATACGGTGCCGAAACGTGGACACTTACGACACGGCTGGTCCAAAAGTTCAAAGTCGCTCAGCGTGCTATTGAGAGGGCTATAAAAATAATAATGATTTATTTTTCTCATCACAAAAGCTCAACGTTTCTCTAAGGGATCGCATCAAGAATGAGGTGATCCGGTAGAGAACCAAGGTCATTGACATAGCCCACAGCATAAGCAAGCTGAAGTGACAGTGGGCTGGCCATATTAGCCGCAGAACTGATAACCGTTGGGGTAAACGGCTTCGTGAGTGGTGACCGCGACTCGGCAAACGTAGCGTAGAACGTCCACAGGCCAGGTGGAATAATGATCTGCCCAAGACGGTTGACAGGAGCTGGATGAGAGAAGCTGAGGATCGAACCAAGTGGCGTGCAATTGGAGATGCCTATGTCCAGCAGTGGACTGCGATGATGACGATGAGATACGTATTTAAGCGTTTCTGGATATTCTATCACTAGGCTAGACTGGAAGTCCGTCATTTTTTAATTTAGTAGCCTGAAACTTTGTCTTCAGGCTTTTGATTACAAATAAATGAATACGTATATCAGCATTTATGGGAATTCTATTTCTAAAGGGGTTAAAATAAGGGTCGAAAGTGTGTATGAAAGTCAAATGTAATGGACTATTGATTATAAAAATACGTTTAAAAACATGAACACAGTATTCATAGATACTTACAAAGTTTTAATTAAATACATATAATCAACTTCCACGCGAGCAAAGCCGCGGGCAACAGCTAGTCTATATATAAAACAGGTGGAAGACTGACTGACATACCCAGAGATCAACGCACAGCCCAAACCGCTGAAGCTAGAATCCTGAAATTTTGCATGTAGGTTCTTTATATAACGTAAGTGAGCACTAAGAAAGGAATTTTGGAAATGACACCCCTAAGGGGGTAAATCAGGGGATGAAAGTCTGCGTGAGCGAAGCCGCGTGCAGAAGCTAGTATTATATAAAATTCATCCACCTTTGATACCTATTAACTGTAAAACGGCACTTTCAGCTTAGTGAGTATCCTTTCTGCGTATTTGTTAGACTACCGACCCTTCCTCTTTCCTAAAATGACAATGAGTAAGTCTGGGCTGACTGGGATCTTGGACTATAAAACTGACTCGTAAACAATGAAAATATAGGTAATAAAAAATGAAATCGGTTGTTCAAAGTTACTTTGTCGGTTTTGTAATCATCTGACATAACTATGTTTTAAGGACTAAGTTATTTTATCTTCAAAAGAGAACTGCCACACTTGCAGTATATCCTTTGTCGTGGGAAACTTCAAGAATATACATGAAATAGACACAAACTTAAAACAATATGTTGCTCCATGTAGGGCCTAACCCACGACACTTAAGCGCAGCAGGAAGCGGCGAAGTGACCGCTTAAATCATTACGCCATCCATGCAGTCTAATATAGTAAAGGAACTAGTCCGTACAAACCTATCATAATAGGACTTCCATGCGTCTGGAAATGATGAACCAACTCAGGAGCATAACTCTGCAGCTCTGCTCCAGTATTCGCAAAGATAATCCTCGATTGTACTCCTAACAATGTCTCTAGGCAAAACATGACCTCTGTAGAACCTATCCATTGTTTTGAACCTAGGAAAGAGGATGGCTTGTCTCCAATTTTAACAAGGCACTGTTGAATATCTCTGTGTGTTGGAACTTCTACTGTTGTATATCCCTGATACCTAAAACGAGAACAATGAGAGTATAGTTGATAATCATGTTTTTGTATTAACATTATATTATCTATATTAATAATAATATGGACTTCGGGTTTTTCGTTTGAAAGAAAATCACGTTTGTTATTATACAGTTCTAGGTGGCTGCAAAATAATCTTAACATACTATAAAAAAAATATGAGTACTAGTTGCGCTCCGCGGTGTTACCCGCGATTTTTTGATTTATTTTATTTATTTATTTATAGATACCGCGATTATTGCTATATCTTGCTTCATATCACATTTTTCAGGATAAAAAATACCCATGTTCTAAAAAGTAGACTATAATCTATCTCTGTACTAAACTTCATTCAGATCTGTTCAACCGATGTTTCAGCAAAATTAAATTCATTTGGTTGTAATTAATGATATATAATAAGGCGACATATTATGTACTACAGTTTATTATTGGTGGCATTACTAGCGAGAAAGTTGTTAGTTTCAAAGTCACTAATTAAAATGATAGATGAATTTTAATCATACAAGTCTTACAAAAGACAAAAACCAATCTTACCTGAACCAGGAAAATATCGTCTGCATGGAGCGGTAAGCACAACCCCATCCATCGTCGTTAAAGTTGTCTTGCATATAATGATGGTAGGTATATCTGCCTCGAACCAATGCCATTGTGACGTCAGCCTTCGAAGGTGGTAACGCAATGGCTTCATGAGGGTTGACTAATCGACCCCCACTTTTCTCAGAGTATGCATTACCTCTGCGAAACACAGGTTTGTTTTGTGGAAGTCCGAGCTGTTCGTGTAACAATCGTCGTTCTTTTTCTGAAATAATAAATATTTCGGACATCAAACACAACGCCATCTAGTCACAAGCTAAGCAGAGCTTGTGTTATGGGTACTAGACAACTGATACAAATATATATATATACCTTTTTTTTTGTAAATACATACATATTATACATAGAAAACATCCAAACTCCGAAACAAATATTTGTAGGTCATACAAACATTTAGTCCGACCTGGGAATCGAAACCGAGACCTCATGATCAGCAGTCGCAGACGCCAACCGCGAGACCAACGAGGCAGTCGTATTAGATGGTCATTTGTATTGTATATACATATATTTAGAAGAAGCGAGAAATTACTTTTAATAAGATTGGTATCATACCCATAAGTTCATCAGGAATTCCTTTCGGTACTACTCTAGTTACAAAGTGTCCTAGTTCTTGTGGTAGAAAATGGAATGTTTCAGGCAAACGTAGACCAGCACCATCTCCAATACCTTCTTGACCTGTTAAGAAATGTATGATTTCCTTATTAATCATTGAATCTAATTTGAGAGCTAATCTTTGATCTAAATAAATAAAACTACATACCAAGTTGTTCTAGTAGCACACTTTCTAGTAGCCGTAGTGACCTACAGACGGCTTCCACAAGTACAGTGTACAGTTCCAACAACTTTGTGTTGCGATGTATTATGGCTAGTGTGTCTATTCGCAACGGCATACTGATGCAAAATGCCGCTGTAAACATATTCGAAACACACATTAATCATATAAACTTTACATACAACTTTATGAGCCCCTTAGTTGTTGCTGTACCTTTACGACAAGCTGATCTAAAAATAATAGTTTTTTTTTTTATAAGACAACTCCCGCACTAGGAATAAATCCTGTGTCGCGGGGGACTTTACAAATATACATGAAACGGACACAAAGAACACCCAGACTCAGAACAACAATTTGTAGATCACACAAAGTGTTGTCCTACGTGGGATTTGAACCCACGACACTTGGCGAAGTAGGGAACGGCGTGGTGACCGTTAATCCACTAGGCCAAACGTGCAGTAATAAGTAAAACAGTAGACTTAATTACTCCTTATATCATCAGCTTTCGTTTTCGTTCCAGAGATTAGCCAGAACAAACAGAAAGACCAAAATTTTAAAAATAGCATTTTTTAGTTAAAAAAATATTTATATGAAATTACCAACAGTCATTTAAACTTTATTAATTTGTATAAATTGAACATTATTTTAGGTATTATTATTTTATATTACTCAAGACAGTCTCATCTACAGTAATATTATAAAGAGGTAAAGTTTGTGAGGTTGTAGCAGTTAATCTCTGAACCTATTGAATGAATCTACTGAACCATTTTTGAAAATTATTTTACCACTACAAAGCTACATTATTTCTAAGTGTCATAATCATAAGACTATAATATATTAACCCGAAAAATGATTACCGGAATGTCCGATATATACGTGGGTGGAGCCGCGGGCAAAAGATGTGATGTGAAATAAATTCAGAAGATATTTGATATTTACTCACGCTTTCTCTGTGTCGTCATCATTTTGACTGCAGTTTTCACTAGTTTATCAGATAATATATCTTTTGTTGTCTTCATTACAAGATTTACGGGTACAATTTCCTGAAAAAATTCGATAGTAATTACGACAAACACTCGCTATGAGATATTATGATAAATGCATTAAATTTTGTTTGTCATGTGAAGAAAACCTGCACATTTAGCATAAAATATAAGGTTTATTCTCTACTCGGCGATGAGTATATGAATAGTATAATAATGAGAGTGATATTCTATGTAACCCGTATGTAACACATAACCCGTATGTTACACATAAACCTACTTCCACAAGGTAAGAGAAAACCAAGTCTCATTGATATTAAACAGCTTGAGTTTGTAACACACTACTCTGTTGTTTATTAAAAAAAACTGAGTCTCGGAACCCTGGAGGGTGGTTGTTAATGACAATCACTGATTTCATTGGTTAGAAACATATCGATGATTATGTACTATGTATGATTCTCTGTCAGCTCTAGGGATAATCTTGATGTGTTAAAACATTCTGGTAAGAGTTTAAAATGCCCCAAATAACATTACATATATACATGAACACAAAACAAAACCCAGTCAAGATTAATCTAAGAAGCACTTATAAATAAGCTATCAATATTTGTATCTAAACTAGTATTTTTTAAATATATTACTGACTGTAAAAAATACTTACAACATTGTTTGTATTATGCTTCTTTTTCTTAGTTGCCTGTTCTGGATTCATAGAGTCAATGAGCTCTCCAATAGTAGCCTCAGCGCTTGTTCCAGTAAGTCCCACATCTGATGCTACCCCAAATAAGTACACAGATGTGCCATCAAGATGGAAAGAAACTTGTCCTGATGCAATCTGTAACATCAAATACTTGAGTTTCTACTTATAAATTTTGTCATGAAACAAAAAACTAAGTCATTGATGTCTTTTTCAAAACATGTGCACTGAATTCTTCATTATCAAAACATTTGACTGTCTTGGGTTCGATTCCCAGGTTG
This sequence comes from Diaphora mendica, assembly GCA_949125395.1. Taxonomy (NCBI): domain Eukaryota; kingdom Metazoa; phylum Arthropoda; class Insecta; order Lepidoptera; family Erebidae; genus Diaphora; species Diaphora mendica. The sequence continues at coordinate 31,015,475 of OX421310.1, read as the reverse complement.
AATTAAATGTAAGTGTGATTTGCAAATATTTGTTTTGGAGTTTAGGTGTTTTCTATGTTTAATATGTATGTATTTATTTACAAAAAAAAAGCATATCAGTTGTCTAGTACCCATGGTACAAGTTCTCCTTAGTTTGGGACTAGATGGTGTTGTGTGTTAGATGTCCAACATATTATTTTACTGCATGAATTGTTAACAGAGTCAACTTGAATTGGTGAAATTATGGATATGTTAGTGAGTATTTCAATTTCATGTATTTGAAAGACAAACTGTCAAAGGATTTTATGCAGTAGAGCCAGAAAACTAAATGTGTTATCAATTATACCTAGAAATATTGTCTACTAGACTACCAAGTTATTAAAACCTTAGATATGGCATGTAAGTATATAGGTACTGTCTCACAGATCTAGCGGTACACGTATGCGACTACCGATCATAAGGTCTCGGGTTCGAATCCGGAGTCTGGCTAAAAAAGTGTTTTTAAGTTTTTCTGATTATAGAAATACCTAATAACAGCAGAGTTTGAAAGTTGGGGTCTGAACTGTCCCCCATGTCTCGGAGAGCACGTTTAGCTGTCAGTCCTGCGCCTGATCTCTCCCCGATCGTGTTGGTTAACCGTCCCATCGGATTATGAGAGAGAGAGAGAGAGACAGAACAGAGAGTGCACCTGTGTTTGCACATACACTTGTGCACTATAATATCTCCTTCGTTTTTAGATGGTCTCCTTTAGACTGGCCACCGTGGCCGTAATCTTCTAGGACAACATTATCATCATATAGGTAGCAAATGCAATAGGCAATAAAGAAATATGACATATTATGATAAATTCACTGATTACTATCGTAAACAATATTTACAATAATAAATTGTAACAAAATTATTTCTTTTATATATTAAGTTAAGTACCTTCTTTCTCTTATTTTGCAAAATATTTTTAACACCTGATATAGTGGCTTCACAACTCAGAGGCAATACAGTATTAAGACGAACATGAACAAATTGTCTCCACATATCTTCACTGTTTAATACTTCATATTTTGTTTCTTCAAACTTATCATGAACCAAAAAGTGAGCTTTCATTTCCTTCTTCTCATTTACAATCATGACCAGAGGATTGTCTGTTATATCAACATCCTGGAAAAAAGTTAGACGGACATAGGATACTTTTTACACAGTTTTTTTTTTTACTTTGACCTGCGGCGTTACCTGCGGTGCTGTTGTACTGCAGGTAATACCGTGGGGCTCAGCTAGTATTGTAATAAACCTTAAGTATACATGCATTAAAAGGTACTTTATCTAAGTTAAAATTTGTTAATTTCATATGTCGAATTAAGTAATATTGTTATACACATTATGCTTACTTGCTTACCTGTAATATCTCTTTCATTCTCGTTCCTATCGTTAAAGCCTCTCCAAACTTGACAACACCACATAATTCTACTTCAGCAGGCAGGTTTAGTAATAACTGTCTGTATGTATTTTTTTCATTTTCAAATAAATCTAAGCTTAGTCCAACCACAAGCAATGTGCCATCGTACATGAGGCCGTACAGACATCCTGTACCCTCATCCGTGTCTATCTTAGACAACCTCTGAAAATACAGTTTGTTTAAATTACTTGCAATATTAATTATACCTTACAAAAGTTAAATTAGTTTAATATACAACTGAGACTGGTTACGGTGATGACGTATTTAATTAATAACAAATAATAGTGATTTTCTGTCAACCAATTATACCTAGATTAAATATAAACACTATAATCGTATTAAAATAACGTTTATAAGTGTCTACGAGTTAGGTTTAAATAAAAATAAAATAGTTTACCTCAATAACATAATTTGATATTTTGAGACGTGGTGACATTTTACCCGATTATTACTAGTGGAAATTATTCTTGATGTCAACAATCCAAATTATTGCCACATATTCATCGTAGGTATATGTATAATTTCATTTCACCGCACAGTATATTATTTTCCTTCAATTGAGGACACCCTTCTTTAATCGCTGAATAGTATACATATAACTGTAATACACCTAAATATGAAACACGACTTTAAATATATTTTATAATTTTGAAACTATAACGCATTTATTGAAAGGTCAATGAACTTTGTCAAAAACATTTTTGCAGATAATTCACAAAATAACCAACACTTACTTTATTTAAAATTAGCAATAAATTTAAGAATATAAACATAATTATTTTTATTAATAACAAGTCTTTATGTACTCCAGAAATTGAGATAAAAAATATTTTATAATTTTCAGAAAAAAAAATATATAAAATTTCTGGGACGGTCGCATTTTTTTTTACCAACAAAAAATACTTCAGTCCTGCACCTTCCTATTCTGAAAGAATTGAATTTTTATAATGCAGGACTTCAGAGATATAACGATTCTAAGTTTTTTCGAATTTTCTATGGAAATAGGGTTGTCAAAAAAAATATGTGTATAGATGCTTGATGCTTGATGTATATATCTATTAAGTTAGTTAAATAGGATACTTGTATGACTGTGTTTGTGTTATTTGTGTATGTTATCACAGTTCCTTAGAGTAAAGCATAGTGAAAAAATTTCGTTAGCAGATAAATTACTATACCTAGTTAAATCTTTGTGAATTCGTTTTACACTTTTGAGGTCGATTTGTTTCACAAAATAGAAAGCCCTATTGCTGTTTTATTATCCGATAACATTTCATACAAGCCGAGTAGGTCAGGCTCTAATAAAACATACAAGATTATGATGAATTTAAATAATTTTCTATATAATCTCTATCTATGCAAAATATTACTTTAGGGCAAAGATTTTTTTTGGATAATTATCACATATAAAACTTAAAAAACTGGGATGACTGTCACTGTAATAAAACCCCGGAATCGAGTTGCAATCCTAATTCAAATTTTTAAAATTAAATATCTTTGTAGTAGTAGCTATCATGATGAGATGCCTCAGAAAAAAAATTTTTACCCAATGATAGAAAAATTAAAATCGCCAAAATAGATGAGGCTTTTAAAAATTTTGTAATTAAATTATTATGTAAACCTTTAGAAAACTGGGATGATTGTCACTAAAATAAAACCACGGACTTGAGTGGTAATCTGAAACCAACATTTTAAAAATAAATATGTCGGAAGTCCTCTGTATGAATCGTCTGTTTTTTTTGTGGTAATAATAGTAACTGCAACTTATAATCTAGGATTTAAAAAAAAGCGACCGTGATGATATGCCTCCGAAAAAAAAAATAAGCAAAATATAGGAAAACATTTTTTTGCCCGAATTAGATTAAGTTTATAAATTATTTTAGTAGATATACTTAATATGTTTTTTCTTAGATTATTATCATAAAAATATATATAGCTTAAAATTTGGTATGACTGCCACTGAAATAATACCACGGACATGAGAAATGCAAAATTTTAAGATTCAATATCTTTGAAGTCCTGTGTTTGAAGCGTCTGGTTTTTTTTTGTGGTAATAGTAGTCACTACTACTTACAATCTGGTATTTAAAAAAAAGCGACCGTGATGAGATGCATCAGAAAAAAAATAAAATTTTTTTGTCCGAAATAGATTATGTTTATTCTATATGTGTACACCTAAATATATATATACTACGGACATTAACACACAACGCCATCTAGTCCCAAGCTAAGCAGAGCTTGGGTTATGGGTACTAAACAACTGATACCAATACATATATACTTTTTTTGTAAATACATACATATTACACATAGAAAACACCCAAACTCCGAAACAAATATTTGTAGATCATACAAACATTTGATCCGACCCGGGAATCGAACCCGAGACCTCATGATCAGCAGTCGCACACGCCAACCGCGAGACCAACGAGGCAGTATATATATATTAAGGATTATACATTATTTTTTTTAAATAATTCTATACCAATTTTTTTATTACAATTCAGATGTATTTTAGGTACTCATTTATTTAAAAAAGTTTAATATCTAATCTTAATCTAAACTTAGTCTTTTTCGGCCAAAATTTTTTGTTTCTATATTTTGTTTTTTTTCTGAGGCATCTCATCACGGTCGCTTTTTCTTTGAATACCAGATTAAAAGTTTCAGTTACCATAACGACTACCAAAAAAACCAAATGCTTCCAACACAGGACTTCAGAGATATTTAATTTTAAAATCTTGGATTGGGATTGCCACCCAAGTCCATGGTTTTATTTCAGTGGCAATCTTCTAAGTTTTCTAAAGACTTATGTGTCATAATAATTTATTTACAGATGTATTTGTATATAATACATCGGAATTGTTATAATAAAACATCCAATGGAAAAAATGCTTAATTATAGATATAAAGTGGTTTTATAGTTTCTATAGGTATTAATATTTCTATATTTCTCGTTTCTAAATTTCTTTGACTATGCGAAATATTATTTTAGGAGGTGTAATAATTTTTTCCTTGGATTGTCACATCACATTCAAACTTAAAATCTGGGATGACTACCACTGAAAATAAAAACAGACATGAGTGCCAACCCTAATTCAAAATTTTAAAACTGAATATCTCTGAAGTCCTGCATTCGAAGCATCTGGTTTTTTTTGTGGTAATTATAGTAACTGTAACTTATAATTTAACACTTAAAAAAAATGCGACCGTGACTAGATGCCTCAGAAAAAAAATAAAAACCAAATCATAGAAAATATTTTTTTTCTCCCGAAATAGATGACATTTTTTACTCTTTTTTAATTAAATTAATGCCTGAAATACATCTGGATCTCAATAAAGAATCCTCCTCTTGAAAAAATGTTTTATTATGGAGATAAAGCGTTTTTCTGATTTCTATGGACATTTCTCGATTTTCTAAATTTCTCTAAAACTAATAATAGAAAAATTTTGGGGATTTTAGTAGAAGTGTTGTTTACCTATCACCTATCTAAAACGCAAATAAAATAAGATGTCCGCAATTGAAGGGAAATAATATACTGTGCACCGTAGTCCGTAAATGACCTTACTTCAATGTTATGTTATATTGTTAAAAACAGCTTGCTTTAATAAAATGTAGTAAAATTATTTAGAGTAATTTCTTTGCCCTCACTTTTTACATTGTGAATAAAAACAGGTTTTGCTACCAGATTCACTATTTACTAGACTAAGATCATTAGGATCAATCGAAGAATGATCTGTGTGGAACTGCGAAGTTTTGTATTTGTAGAACGTCATAGTTGTTACCAGTTACCAGAATATAAAAGTTGAAATAATTTTAATGTTAACAATTCAATTGCCAAATTTATATAATATTCATCCCTAGGGACATAAGCTGTAGAAAAATTACTAAGAACGCCTTTCATCTCTCTACAGGCTGATAGAGCAAGTGTTCTGTGGTTACAGCCGAATTTAAGGTCCACCTTTCGCTGGCCATAAATTTTAGTCTCACATTAGGGGACAAGCCTATTGCCGTTAACCAGGGCCCAGCCACTCATTTTTCTAAACAAATTTAAGTTTCTAAATACTTATGACATGATATTTTTTTTTTCATGATTGAAATCTGTATTGAAATTTCTAAGGTCTCTATCCTCGAAGTAAGAGGATAAAATGTAAGTATCCGATGAATTTGTCGCGGACACCTAGATTGATTAGCATCCGGTCATAACAGAGTGCTCCTGTGTATACTTGTGCCCTATAATATCTCCTGCGTAATTGGCTGGTCTTCGTTGAAACTGGCCACCGTGGCCGGAATTGGCTAGGAGAACATCATCATTTACTACATCACACTAACTTCCCAATAACCAGAGGCAGCTCTAGCACATGTAGCGCCCGGGTGCAAACATTACCCTAGCGCCCCCTAGTAAGTACGCGGTCAAAATGTAATAGGTACAAAAGTTAACATATTCACGGTAATTGTAAAAAACTCGTTTTTCATACTTACTCAATCACCTGATCGGCCATTTTGTATAGAGTCTTTTTATTTCCATTTCTATTTTTAGCCATATCTTAATATTAACATAAGAACGTTTCGGCTTGTTAGGGTGTTTACAATTACAGTGATGTTGGGAAATAATAGTGTGAAGGAACGGGTGTCATGTCCCTCCAACACAAAGGGAGGATCCTCCGACCAGGCGAGGTGATCATGCCTGTTGGGTCAACTGCACAACGGTTGATGTTGGGATGTTGTATATATGTTAACTGGCGCGAGAACTTTCACTGCGCGATTCAGGATTGGTAGTTTCTTAGTTTCCTTCGTTACTCCGTAGTTCAGTGTAACTTCGATAGATGGCGCTGTAGTATATTGCAGTTGTGCTGTTGTGGAAGTCGCCACATCACTCCCCTCCAAGACCGGAGGTTGATAAATGTTGAGTCAGCTGACTGTGCTCTATTGCGGAGCTTGCCAGTGCCAGGAATGAGTAGTTCCAGTGAGTCGGGACTGAGTGCCGCAAGTTCCAGTGAGTCGGAACTGAATGCCGCTAGTACTAGTGAGTCGGGGCTGAAGTCCGCTGATCCCAGTGAGTCGGGGCGGTTGCTGCGTAGTGGCTGGCTGCTGCATAGACGGGAGAGATATGCTCTGCTTACATGAACTGTAGCTGCAGTGTGCTGTGCCTAGACACTGATGAGGCCGTAGGGGTAAACTAGGCTGGAGCGGTCGCTTCCTGCGTGTGGTGTATCCCTGTTGAGGCCGAGGTTGCTGGCTGGCTGTGAGACTTGCTGTGTGAGTGAACATGCTGGTGGCGTGCTGATGCTGCTTCGAAGGCTGCTTCCAATCACGTCGGGGTGACCACTGTGGAGGAACGGGTGTCATGTCCCTCCAACACAAAGGGAGGATCCTCCGACCAGGCGAGGTGATCATGCCTGGCGGGCCAACTGCCCAACGGTTGATGTTGGGATGTTGTATATATGATTATCGGCGCGAGAACTTTCACTGCGCGATTCAGGATTGGTAGTTTCTTAGTTTCCTTCATTACTCCGTAGTTCAGTGTAACTTTGCTAGATGGCGCTGTAGTATATTTCTGTTGCGCTGTATGTGGAAGTCGCCACAATAGGTTACTCTGGGCCTCGTATCGACTTCTCACACCTGTCAAATTTCTTCAAACTAATTTCGAGCTCATGTCAAACATATGTTTAATATCAATTGAGATATATATTTCTGTGCATGTCGTGACGCTGCGACCGTCTCGCGGCGTCTAGATGCGGCTGGAGGTAGCCAGTCACCGTTCGGTCGGAGTCTAAGTGACTGCTTCCTCTCGGGCGTATGCCCCAGCCCGTCGGTTGTCCGGCGGAAGGCGATCTCCGCACGAATGTAACACCCGGGAGCGAAGTCACAGTTTATTGTACAAAAACAGTGTGAATTATCGCTTTTTATAACTTGTTGGCGCCTCGTACGATTTGCGAGCGGAGGGTAGGACGACCGCTCGCTTCGACGATCATCTCGCCCTTGTAGGAGGCGGGGAAACTTTCTGGAGCGCTGGGCTCCTATAAATTGTACTCCACGCAGATCATTACTATGAGCTGGTCATTTTCGATAGCAGCTCAACCACCGGTCGTCTCTCCGTCTCGCTCCGACGGCACTGTCGATGCACCTGCGAGAGGCTGACGGTTCGTAATCAGGATCCGAAGGGGTCGCGCTCGCTCCGCTCGAGGGAGTCGTAATGAGCTTCCGAGCGGGGCGCTTCAGCCACCTTTGAACGAAGAGTGTTATTTCCGGGTGTGGCATTGGTGCAATGCCAGTTAGATGGGGTAGGGTATAGCGGTCTGCCCGCTCGAACATACCCGTGGCCAGTCTTCTAATGAAGGCATCTACCGGTTCCCACTTGAGGTCACGGTAGATGGTGGTGTTCCTCAGGTACCTAGGCACGTCGAACGTCATGCGTAGGCACATGTTCTCGGTGGCTTGGAGTCGCTTTTGTGCTGACCCCGCTGTCAGGTTATACCAGGCCGACCCCGAGAAGGTGGTATCGGAGGATATAAGTTTTGTAAATTCCAAGTTTAGCTCGGTTGGGCAATTTCGAGGACAGCAGGGGACGCAGCTATGTTCTTGTCAGCTGTGCCTTGGTGATGACGGTCTCGACATGTGACGCCATGGAGTGGGTTCTGTCGATGGTTAATCCCAGGTACCTGACGGTCGGTGACCACCTCCTCCATGTGGCAGTAAGCAGGGCCTGCCTGACCTGCTGGTACAAGAGTGGTGCTCAGTTTGTGTGTGGCGGGGTTCGCCTTCCTAGGACTAGCCAGGTACACGGCGTCGTTTGGGAAGAGCGCAAACCTGACGTCTCCAAGTACCGGAATCCCGTCCGTGTAGACTCAAGGTCATTGAAAGTGGGCGTACAATGTTGGCGACAGGCAGCTACCCTGAGGAACTCGGGCCCGGATGGATTTCTGTTCAGGCCTGGCAACTTCGACAGCCACGTGGTAGGTCCTGTTGTTAAGGAATGATGCGATGACCATGATGATACCGGGTGGTAGCGGGGACGTCGACAGTTTGTGGATGAGCCTGTCATGCCACACCCTGTCGAAGGCCTTCTCCATGTCCAGTATCAGGGCCGCCGTGTGACCGCATTTGTCGAGCCACATAGCCATCTCATCGAGGAAGCGGGTCAGCTGCAATGTGGTGAAGTGCTCTCTGCTGAGCCCGAAATGTTACGGCCTTGGATGAATATGGAGGTGGATTCGGGTCAGCAACAGCAGCCGCTCAAATACCTTCGACATTGCAGCGAGCAGTGTGATTGGCCGGTAGTCCTCTGGCCTCCTGAGATCCTTGTTGGGTTTTGGGAGCACGTGACCCGGCCACGCTTACAGATGGTGACTAATGGTCGATCACCACGCTGAGCATCAACAAGACCTCTTCGATGCCGTAGGCCTTGGTGGCGGCTGGTGTCTTCTCTACCTCCGCAAAGAAGATGCATCCGGGCCTTGCAGTCTGGGCCCGGATGGGCTTAGCGTACTTGACCAGCACGCCTCTGCCAGTTAGGTCCTCCACGATCTCTTCCGCGGAGGTGTCGGGTGCCACGCAAAACTATATTTAAATTTTCAAAAAACCTCGACACTTGCTTTACTGAAACTCGACACATATAAGAATAACTCCGTATGCCACACAAAATGTATGCAAACCGGAGTTATGTTTACGTACGGTTGAGGTATATAATGTTAGGGGCGCTGTGGCGCCGGTCATGGCACTTTCAATGACCTTAAGTCTATGTTATGGACAGCGCCGGGGCGCCGAGCCGTGCGTCTATTTCATGAACTGTGCCGAGGCGCCGGGCCGTGCATCTATGTTATGTTATGGACAGTGCCGGGGCGCCGACCCGTGCGTCTATGTTATGGACAGTGCCGGAGCGCCAAGCCGTGCGTCTATGTTATGGACAGTGCCGGGGCGCCGAGCCGTGCGTCTATGTTATGGACAGTACCGGGGCGCCAAGCCGTGTTTCTATGTTATGGAAAGTGCCGGAACGCCGATCCGTGCGTCTATGTTATGGAAAGTGCCGGGGCGCCGAGCCGTGCGTCTATGTTATGGACAGCGCCAGGGCGCCGAGCCGTGCGTCTATGTTATGCACAACACCGGTGAGCCACGGCACCCCTAATACCCGCCTAATAATAGCCACCGCACCCCCTGCACTACAGATAAAGCCGCCCCTGCGTGCAATGACGCCTAAGGGCACCGCAGCGCCCCCTGAGACGGCGGCGCCCGTGTGCATTGCACACCCTGCACTATAGGTTAAGCTGCCCCTGACAATAACGATTGCGCTATGGCCGCGACTAATGGCTAGCGTGCTTTCCATATACATTATAATCTATGGTGCTTTCTGAAGCACAGGCGGGAAACAATGACACCTCAATCTTCCGGCTTGTTTTTAAGAATTTCTTGTAAGGAAAACTCTACATCACTTTTGGCCCGACTCGGGAATCGAACCCGAGATCTCTTGATCGGCATTCGTACCTATACGCTAACCGCTGGATCAACGAGACAGTCTCGAGGATTCATTTGAATATGTACCTACCGTTAAAAATGTCTAAGTGAGACATAGGAAATAGTGTGGTAAGCATAAGTGTACGGCCCTGGGGGTGCAGTCTCGACATAGATAGCATAACGATCGATAAATGTTCTAGCGCTCGCTAACACCGCTGAAATATCCTGACGGATCACTTGCCCATCAGCCGCAGGAGAAAGCGAAACTGCTTGTTGATATCTTTGCGGTTAACTCCCTAATCGATGACCGTGGGATGCACCCGCCTACCATTCCGACCTGCGACACTAAAATGCGGAATATTCGCATCCGGATGAGTGATGTCCGTGCAGAGCTTCGGTCACTCCACGTCCGGAAAGCTAGTGCACCCGACGGTATCCCAGCGGTGGTTCTTAAGAGCTGCACCAGAGTTGTCTCCGGTATTGACGCGCCTGTCATGTTACTCGGGAACTGTTCTGGAGTCTTGGAGAGAGGCGAATGTTCAACCCATCCCCAAAAAAATCAAAAGCTCCGACCTGGCCAACTACCGTCCGATAGCCTATACCTCCATTATCTGCAAAGTCTTTGAGTGGATAATAAACAAACAACTGGTCCACTACCTGCAAGATCACTGCCTACTAAATTATCGTCATACCATACGGTTTTAGAACGAACTGATCCACGGGTGATCTTCTAGCGTAGTCACACACTTTTGGGACGAGCCTATTGACAGGCATGGGGAATCCTAGGCTATCAGCCTCGACCTGGCCAAGGCCTTTGATAGGGTTTGGCACCGTTCGCTTCTCTCCAAGCTACCGGCTCTCGGTTTGCCCCCCTAACTCTGCAACTTGGCTGCCGCATTCCTGCACCAGCGCCACATCAGTGTTGTTTGCGACGGAGCGGCCGCCGATTTTCAGCCGATTAATGCCTGAGTACCACAGGGCTTCATCCTGTAGCCCACACTTTTTCTTCTGCATATCAATGACATGTTACACCTTGGCAACATTCATTGCTATGCAGACGACAGCACAGTTCATGGGCAATATTTTGGACACCCTACAGCCAAGCTGGCAGGTATTGAGGAAAAACGACAGGATCTTGTCGTTTAACTCGACCATGTTCTGGGCCGCATTTCTCAATGGGGCTGTGCGAATCTGGTCGAGTTAACTCCAAGGGAACACAGGTGTGCGCGTTCTCTGCCAAAAAGGCTCCATTTCTTCCCCTTCCCACTTTTCAGAACATTCAAATGCTATTACAAGATAGGCTCTATATTCTGGGCATGGATATCTGCCGAGATCTCAATCCGCGCGAATACGTTGAGTGTCACTACAGCGGCCTCGCGGAAGCGTTAGGTGTTTTAATCAAGGTGAGACGGTTCTTTTTTTTTTTTTCGGAAAGTTGTCCCCATTTCATCTCATCCACGTTTTTATATTTTTTAACATTAATTTCATCACGACGAAGACTTAAAGACTTATAATTTGAAGACTTTCAACACTTGACATTGGCAGAAATAGCTGATCCGAGGGATCCGGCTGGTTGCCATTTCATCAAAAGAAGAAGAAGAAGAGACGGTTCTTCTCGTCCGAGCATCTGTGTCTTCTTTACAAGACCCAGGTTCGCTCGTGCGTGGAGTACTGTTCTCATCTTTGCGATGGAGCCGCGCAGTATCTGTTTGTCGCTCTCGACCGGTTGCAGCGATGAGCAATCCGCATTGTCGACAGTCCCGAAGACACCGAGTCCCTTGAGCCTCTGCAGCTTCGTAGAGATATCGCCTCCATGGCAGTCCTCTATCGCCTTTATCATGGAGAGTGTATTGAAGAGCTCTTCCAACTGACCCCTTAACCTTCCTCTACAGGACAACACGTGCCGTCCTTGGAAGTCACCGCTTCAGAGTGGTAGACATACGTTCTCGTCACTTCGGTTCTTCCTTCCTGTGCCGAGTGGTCACAACCTGGAACTCACTAAAAGCGCACGTGTTTCCTTCACACTATGATCCCGGGTCTTTTAAGCGGGGCGTGAAAAAGCATCTCACCAGGCCGCCATAGTGTCAGTCACCATGCTGCATTGTCCTTATTTGCATTGAGGATGGTGACCACCACTTTTGGATTCTGTTCATGCTTTCCATCAGGCAGGGCTGAGTCATTTTGGCAACTAACACATTTAAAAAAAGTAAAATTATTACCATTAAAGGAACAAGATAGGGAAAGGTGGATCCAGGCTGTTCCAATTGACGCAGGTCTTATCTGGCACGGCTGCACTCGCTTGGTAGGAGGATTTTGAGTCCCACCTGTCAGCACTGCAATTGCAGCTTAACTCGACTCAGCTCAGCACACGCTTGACAAATTGCACGGCTTTTTACTGCGGTTGCATCTAGCGAAAACGTGACCTAAATTACATATTTTACTTAAATGCTATGAAATATATTTAGCTTTAATTCCGCGAGACAAATATCCAGGTCTGAAAGCAGGGCACAAATCCCACCGTCATGCATACTCACATGCACATATGGGTATCATGCAAATGTACACATACAAAACAAGTGAGAAATAATTAGCATGCCATGCAACCAAACCTATACTCGACACGTGTTTCGCCCCTCCACGGGGCATCCTCAGGAGATGTTGACTCGTCGAGCGTTTGAGCTCGAATGAGCTAGCGCACCGCTGTCGGCCCTTTATATACCGTTTCGATGACGCTATAATCACGATCGATACAATGTTACAACGACATCTGTGCCAAACTACCCGCAATCATACTTAGAAGTGGTGATGGAATTAAGTTTGTTTGGTCATTCAACGGTGGCGACGGTGGGATTTGTGCCCTGCTTTCAGACCTGGATATTTGTCTCGCGGAATTAAAGCTAAATATATTTCATAGCATTTAATGTCATGGATTTCCGCAAAGTAACGCCTGATTCCATAACTTACATATTTTACGCCGATGCAAGACGCTAGGTCACGCGGTACGGTAGTCCTAATAGCAGTACTTCCCGGATCCCTCCTATTTCAGGCAGATAGTGTGAGTGCACACAGTGGAACCTTAGGGTTTTAGTCGGTTCATTCCGAAACACCCACTCACCACATGGCAAAACCCTGGCGGGCCCTACAGTGGGGATTCAAAGAGTTAATAAGTCCATTCATCATCTTATATGGATGATTAACTAGATAATAAACTAGTTTATTTGTGGGATGCTTAGTGGCATACAAAAAGGTAAACAAAAGTTAGGAATTCATTCTGTATTAGTTTTCTTCTCATAGTTCTTAATGCAAACATTAATTACTTCTTCCGCAAGTTCAGCACGCTTTTTAGCTATCTTCAGAGCTTTTTCTTCACAATCTTCTGAAAAGTTACTGCCACCAAACTTTTGGGAACTACATAAGAAGCCTTCATTGTAGCACAATATTAGATTAGCACCTATTCCTCCACATATATCTTCTTCGTATGATGAAGGATCAACCAAAGTGACATTTCTGAAAATAAAAAGAGCATAGTTTATCTCAAGAAATGTAATCCTTGTTGTTTATACAACTTTATGCAATGACAGAGATAAAAGTCGAGAGCATTCTCTACAACTATTTAGTAGTATAAAAGGGAGCATTACACAGGACAATACTATAAAGAGAAGGAAGTCTTGCAATAACCCAATGTCAATGGTATAGTAGGTCAAACCTTCTTTCTATGGGAAGGATGTCCAGCAGTAGACTGTTAGTCTTATAATTATGACAGTAATTCCACAGCCATTTTACAAAGGTTTTCAGTAACTGGTTTTTCAATTAGCTTAAGTAGTGCCATCCATCCATTGATGCCATCCTGAATCAGGACCTCCAGCTGAGTGTACCCATAACACCGACGTCTCCACGAGAACTAAGTAGAGAGATTTCAAACTTAGCATTAAATAAGGCCCCCGGATTCGACTTAATCACACCAAGAATATTGAAGGAACTACCTAGGAAGTGTCTTCTTTTTCTTACAATTCTCTTTAATGCCATCCTGCGGACGTCATACTTTCCTACAATGTGGAAAGTGTCACAGATAGTAATGATTCACAAGCCTGGTAAACCAATCAACGAGGTGACGTCGTATCGACCAATAAGTCTTACCCCAATACTGTCGAAGCTCTGGGAGAGAGTCCTTCTAACAAGACTTGAAAGGCATCTGGATGAGGATCACATCATTCCTGATCATCAATTTGGATTTCGTAGGGACCACTTTACTCTAGAACTAGTTCACAGGGTTTATAATACAATACGAAATTGCTTGGAAACGAAGGAATACTGCTCTGCGGCTTTTCTAGATGTACAGCAGGCCTTTGACCGTGTTTGGCATAAGGGTTTGCTGTGCAAGATCAAACAGACACTCCCACACTCATACTATCTCTTGATGGCCTCGTATCTTGATAGTAGACTATTCCAAGTTAAGTTGGGCATTGCCAGATCCTCTCTTTACACCTGTCGAGCTGGAGTACCCCAGGGATCGGTCCTCGGTCCAGTCTTATATAATATATTTACCTATGACCTCCCCCAAGCTCCAAATGTCACAGTCGCAACCTTTGCCGACGATACTGCGTTCCTCGCGTCTAGCTGTGACCCCGATGAGGCTAGTAGGATATTACAAACGCAACTAAACATGACCTCAGCCTGGTTAAACAAATGGCACCTTAGAGCAAGCGCCAATAAGTCACACCATATAACTTTCACACTTAGACACAAACGGTGCCCTACGGTTAACCTAGGCCTGGATCCATTGCCTCAATCTACATGTGTTAAATACCTAGGATTCCATCTGGATCAACGTATGACATGGAAAGATCACATTAAACAAAAAAGGGACGAAATTAACAACAGGTTCAGAAATCTCCTGTGGTTACTTGGAAGACAATCCAACCTCTCTCTAAGAAACAAACTAAGAGTCTACTGCTCAGTCATAAAACCAATATGGACTTATGGTATCCAGCTCTGGTCGTCAGCTAGCAAGTCGAATATTCTCTGCCTACAAAGAACGCAAAACAGCATCCTAAGGACCATATGTGGTGCACCTTGGTTTACTCGTAACTCTGAGATTCATGAGTACCTCGACATGAAAACTGTTGCTCAGGAAGCTGAAGCACTTTCTGGAAAATACTCAAAGCGCCTAGAGGGGCATCCCAATCCCCTTACAGATTTTCTTTTGATTCCGAACCAAATAAATCGCTTGAAAAGAGCCAATGTGCTATTCTAGTAAAGGGTGTTGGGGCACTGGCCCAAACCACCCAAAACGCTCTCTCCGCTCAGCACATCTGCTTATAGTTGTTGGACTGATCGCAGATAAATAAAAAAATAAAAAATAAATAAAGTAGTGGGCTTAAGTAGTGAGCAACCTACCTTTCCATATAGTTATATATGGCAAAGCTTGTAGCAATGGGTAACCCATTTAGTTTTAGTTTTTTTAGAATATTTGTGTCTACTTTGATATCTTCTGTTTCTGGATCATAGGTCACAGTTGGGAGTCTTACTGAAAAACAGAACTCTAGTTTATTATGAGCAAGAACCAAAACAACATCCCCATTTCATCTCAAAAGTACTGATTTTAAACATGCTTTATAACCGACTTCAAAAAAAGGAGGAGGTTCTCAATTCAACTATTTCTTTATTTTTTTTATGTTTGGTACCTCATAACTTTCGACTGGGTGAACCGATTTTGATAATTCTTTTTTTATTTGAAAGCTGGTGCTCCCCGAATGGTCCCATTTAAATTTGGTCCAGATTAAAGACAGTTTTTTTTTTGTTAAAATTTAATATTATTAAAATTTAATATTATGAAATTACACTTACAGGTTTTTAAGCTTGCCATCAATGTGATGATACAAGCATCTACTAAGCTTCCCCCATTATCCAGACAAAGCATATCACAGTACAGGACCCAGGCTAACTTATCCGGCACTATGCAAAGATCTGTTAAATCAACACATTTCGAGTTTTTTATTATGTCTGATACTATGTTGCTGGTAACTTGAGCACTATCTGAAGGAGGTCCAGGCCTATATTTAGATGAACACAATGGTGGAAGCTCTACATTAGTGATCAGAAATCCTTTATTTGGTTCTTCAGCTTTTGGAGTAGCTAGTTCCTGAAAATTACAAACATTGTTTTGCCATTAAAAAAAATTAAGGTAAGGTATAAGAAATAGATGTTGGTCGATTCTCAGACCTACTCGATATGCGCACCAAATTTCATAAAAATCGGTCCAGCCGTTACAGAGGAGTATGGTAACTAACATTGTGACATGAGAATTTAATATACAAGACTAGCTTGTCCGGCAAACATTGTTTTGCCATAAAAAAAAATTGGGGTCTAAAAAATAAAGTTGGTCGATTCTCAGACCTACGGGATATGCACACCAAATTTCATAAATATTGGTCCAGCCATTTCAGAGGAGTATGGTAACCAACATTGTGACACGAGAATTTTATATATAAGATAACGTAGTAATTTTTTTCTAGAATAAAATGTGTATGAATAATGCATACTAATTTCTTTAATTATTGTAGCCAATTTTGTGGTTTGGCTACGGGTTATGAAATTACTTTAGTTTTTTATTGCACTATGGTGATGTATTTCACATCACATCATAATAATAATATCATCATCATCAACAGCTTTTAATAGTCCACTGCAAGACATAGGCCTCAACTTAGAAAGAAGGTTTACTTACCTTTTACTAAATATCAACAAGTGGACCTTTTTACTAAACTATGTTTCAATCTTTTATTTTAATTGTTTATTAAGTAATTTATAATGACAACCGCTGGAGTAAGTGCGTTCTGGAGTGGAGACCGCGTCTTGGCAAGCGTAGTGTGGGACGCCCTCTGGCCAGATGGCCGGATTGCTTGCATAGGAGGGCTGGCAGCGACTGGATGCAGAAAGCAACAGATCGTGTTCTGTGGTGTTCCTTGGGAGAGGCCTATGTCCAGCAGTGGACTGCAACGGGCTGATGATGATGAAGTAATTAATGTTACAAATTAAGTAGTATTATAAAGTTGATTTAATGGAGAGTATCTGAATCTATAATAGTGAATAAATCAAAGCTATGTAACAAGCAAGTAGAAGTGTGTGTTTTTTTCAGTCAAACTTTGAAAATGCTTTTTATTAAAACTAGCTTTTTTAACCGACTTCAAAAAACTAGGTGGTTATCAATTCGGCTGTTTTTTTAATGTTTGTTACCTCATAACTTTCGACTGGGTTTTTTATTTGAAAGCTGGTGTTTCTCGTGTGGTCTCATTTCAATTTGGTCCAGATTGAAGTCAGTTTTTTTGGTTAAATTTGTGATTATTGGAGTTTCGATTTCAAATGTCTGCATAAAAAAATATTCTACTATTCTCTTGATGATTGAACTATTCTAGATACCGAATCTCGTCCTAACTGATTTCCACGAATGGTAATGGCCCCTTTTTGGCGAGGATACCTAAATACTTACATATCATAAATTAATTACACCAAAACATGCAAAAAGTCATTATTTGCATAACTAAGTATTATAAATATGTTAGATAGTTAAACAAACAATTACTAAATGCAGCTTGGTATAAAACAAGAAGTATGTATGTAATAATTTACCAGTTTAATCCCACAAATAACTGAAGTGTTTCCACATTTTATTAAAGCAGATGCATCTGCAGTTTCTATAGCATTCACATTTAGCTTGATATTTCTTTGTTCACTAAATGTTCTTCCATCAGGTCGCACATTTTTAGATATGTAATCATTAAAGAATTTTACTGGATGTATAAGTCTGAAAAGGATAGAATGTGTAAGCAAAATTAATGGTTTTTTGACTTTCGCGCCATAAACACAGTTTTTGTTGTTTAGCGGGACTTATTCGCGATAAAATTATTTAAAATGCTTACGATACCTTATATATCCCGACGTTTTGAACGGATAATACCGCCAGTCACAGGTAGAATAGAATTTTATCGCGAATAAGTCTCGCTATACAACAAAAACTGCGTGTAAACAGAGTGTTTCAAAAACCAACTAATGGAACTACTTAGGTTGTGCTCACTTATATACTTCAGACATCGTTCAGTTTGTTTTACTACTCCGTGTTTATTTGATGATATTTTTAATACCTTCAAAATAAACCGTAGCCGTTTTCAATCCCAAGATTCACAAGTTGAAAACGTGTTTGTTTTGACGTTTTTGACGTCTCTTCTTTGAATCTTTTTATTTTTTTTTTGGGATTTTATGACCTGGTAACTAAGACCTTTAAGTCAATCTTTGAATCTGAAAATTGACTTTTGCAGAGTTTGAGCTATGAAAAAAAAAAAGAAAATCTTGTTTATGGGAGGAAAATTTAAACTATCCTGCATAGAATTCTATAGAACTAGAAATGATTAACTGACCTAAAGCTAAGCTTAATGATATACTACTTATCAGTACACAATACACAGAAAAAAATAAGAACGTAATTAATATTGATTCACTTTATGGCAGTTAATTTTAATAATTCACGAAGGGTAATTTTTTTTTTATTATTCAAACATAAACCTCGCTCGCTTGTGTTGTTTGTCTTCTGACAAAATACATTAGTAAAGCCAACCATCATCATCTTCCTAGCCTTTATTATTCCAAAGATTAATTGGGGTCGGCTACTAGATCAACCAGTTTTACCTGAATATCAGTTTACAACTAAATTCGCAGGTTGAACTAGTTGTCTGTATATTTGAGGGCACCGACTTTCCAATAACGATTATCATAGATGTTCATGCCAACCGGGACCGATGGCTTAACGTGCTCTCCGAGGCACGCGCGTGAAGCACCGCCAATCTAAAGTCAACCGATACCCCTTTCAACATAATTTTCTTTCACATAGTTGTTGATTTTACATTTTCCTATTTTTTTTAAAAACAAGTTAGTCGAGAATTAATTTAGTTATTTTTGCTTGCAAAATTTAAACAACATTACGATTTTAGTAAGTTTTGTTTATGGACTTGATCTCTATTGTTCGAATTACTGAAACAACTCTATTAAATGTCAAAATTGATTGACATTATTTCTTGAATTTAGCGATTTTGACATTTCTTTTTGACTTGATTTTGGTGCACGAAACTCCAAGGTGTGTGTTATTACGAAAAAATCCTATTTAATCACAATAAATAGATACTGGAAACTCAATATTTAGATACTAAAAGTGTTCTTAGAGTCTTTTACAATTCCTAGGCATCTTATTTTGTGAAATTATTTCAGATACAATGGCAAAACCTAAGGGAGAGAGGAAAGGCAAATCGGCCATCAACGAAGTTGTTACTCGTGAATACACAGTGAACCTACACAAAAGGCTTCATGGTGTAGGGTTTAAGAAACGCGCTCCACGTGCGATTAAAGAAATCCGGAAATTCGCAGAGAAACAGATGGGAACACCCGATGTTCGAGTAGACACTCGCCTAAACAAATACCTCTGGTCAAAGGGAGTCAGGTAAATACGTATTCTATACTACTATACGGTATGTTAAGCGCTGTTTTCATGAGCTATATGGTTTATTATTATGTTCATACATAGGGATTATTGTTACCAAAAACAATAATACAAACATTAAGGTTATGTTTTATTACCATAACTTAAACAATTCTAAGTAGTTAGATTAAAGCGTAGCATATAGTATGGTTTCTATATATAGGCATATCGTAAATGCATCTATATTAATGCTCTAAAAAACAAATACCCAAATACTAAAGTATGTTTATGTAGATAACTGCCCTCAAAATGAATTAAACTTACAACCTCTTACACGACACATGAGACCTATCGCAAAATTTTATCCATTTCATCTTTCATTACATTCATGAATATCGCTTTTACAACGTTTTAAAACCTATCTGATACCTATCCTATTTAAATTCCGTTTTCCTAAAATCTGTTTTACTAGTTGATAAATGATTTCCTAAGCTTTACTTGCTCTTGGCATAAGCACAAACCGTGCATTGCCATTCAATAAAAAAAAAAAAAAAAAACCTCTTACACATGGTCATTCGAAAATTATCCTATTTACACTGTATATTAAAAATTATAGAGTTTCTATTTCTGAAATATTGTAATTGTTCATTTCAGGAATGTCCCCTTCCGTGTTCGTGTTAGGCTGTCACGAAGACGTAACGATGATGAGGATTCTGCACACAAACTGTTCACCTTGGTGACATATGTACCGGTAGCCTCCATCAAGGGCTTGCAGACAGAAAATGTTGATGCTAGCCAAGAATAAACTTTAAGCTTAAGCTATTTACTGAATTTTCTTTCCATAGCCCAACCTATCATATAAGTGTAGTTCTTGCTTACACTGAACTCTGACACTGACTGTTTTTCATGTTTTTTCTCAAATGTGTTTTTGACTGGCATGCCTAAGATAGGATAGTTAACATCATGCTTAGATCAATAGGTGTCGAGCATGATTGAAAAGAGACAAGATGAAGTTGCGTGGGTCAGCTGGTCTGCATATAAAACATAAAAGGTTTTTAATGATTTGTAATTTCAGACAAAGATAAAGATTTCCAACAATTATTTTGCCTGCTGGTCTAGTGGCTTTCATGTTTTTTCTCAAATGTGTTTTTGACTGGCATGCCTAAGATAGGATAGTTAACATCATGCTTAGATCAATAGGTGTTGAGCATGATTGAAAAGAGACAAGATGAAGTTGCGTGGGTCAGCTGGTATGCATATAAAACATAAAAGGTTTTTAATGATTTGTAATTTCAGACAAAGATAAAGATTTCCAACAATTATTTTGCCTGCTGGTCTTGTGGCTTTTCATGTTTTTTCTCAAATGTGTTTTTGGCTGGCATGCCTAAGATAGAATAGTTAACATCATGCTTAGATCAATAGGAGCAGAGTATGATTGAAGAGAGACACAGATGAAGTAGCATGGGTCAGCTGGTATACATGCTATTAATGTATGAATCTCTTGTTTACACGAAATGTTTTATTGTACGTTTCTTGAGCGAAAATAGTTGATAGTCATTTCACTTGACAACTGCCTTATCGAAGGCACGAAGTTTAAACATAAAACAAGCTTTTTTGTCATGTTCAAAAAAAAAATGTGACCTTAAAAAAAAAAAAACAATTTCTTTTAGCATTCCAAAATTAAAATTATGAGGATATAAAGGTTATTAAATCTAGTGTTATCTCACTGTTCAATTTGACCCAAAATTACTATGTACATTCGAAGTAGTGCATAGGTACCTCACGTTTCCTGAAATCTTCAAAGACCTATATTTTAAAAACTAGGCTTGCAAATGCAAACATATTTCGTATCTGTGCTGAGGATATAATAAATAATAATATACAGGTATAATATTTACATACAAACATTTGGTACAAACAATGCAAACATAATGAGAAGTAGCATTTATAGAAAGAGTCAGCTTCATCATTAACAAAACTGATGTAATCACTCCTTACAATAGTGTGCAGCTTATTTTAAACTATTAGGTAATGAGATATTTAAATTAGCTGGCTGGGAGAGTGGTAATTCTGCTGTCGTCGGTCTGCAAATTAGTAACAAAAAGCCTACACACACTGTACACTATGTATTTTTATTTAGTATAATTAATAATTATAAAATGATAATAAAATTAATAAATAATAAATTTATTCCATATTCAATGTACAAGATTTGGGTGTTTTTCTTAAGAGTAAACTTAATTTAACTTCTGAAGTACTTATACGATTAGAGCTAAGTATCTATTATTTCTAACTATCAAATTACACTTCTTATATTCATTATTAAGTAAGATCAACATTTTGTTTTTGACTTGGTAAGAACAATAAATTGAATTGGTAAGAAGTTACGCGCAATGGGTCTTGACCCTATAGAACCCTAATGAAGCGCTCTGGAATCTACACACAATCTATAGGTACTTATAATAAATAAAATGTAATGGGTTCAATTCTGTACATTAAAGATATTTAGAATTTTTTTTTTGGAGGACTCTATAATCGATACTGAAGCCAAAACTGTATTTTTTTTCATTTTTGTCTGTCTGTCTGTCTGTCTGTCCGTCTGTCTGTCTGTCTGTATCTTGGCCGCGCATCACGCCGAAACTACTAAATGGATTCAAATGAAACTTGGCATTATTTGAGTTCATACTACGAGGTACATATTACAATACTACTACCAAGTACGTAAAATTTGGTTATAACTTAATGAATGTAAGAAGATTTGTTGTTCCGTACTGTAACGCCCTGGCAAAAAATGCGAATGACTCTGTTTTGTGAAAAACAGTTCTATCTAGCTTTTTTTTTTCACAAACTTAAACAAAAGTATTACAATAAGTTATATGCCTTACCAAGTGCAGGCACTGTTATTGGTTTAGCCGTGAAAGCGTAATAGAGAAACAGACTAAGCCACTTTCAAATTTATAATATTAATATAGATCGCGATAGGTACTATCGCGGATTTTTTGTAAATATTTTACAAAATCCTGTGTTTTTAAATGTTCAATTTTATGTGTTAATAGAACGTATAAAACTGAGCTGTATAAATAATACCACTATGTTACCATATTGGTTTGTAAAATACTGGGGTATTATAAGTACATAAAGCTTCCTTGAAACATAGCCTAAATGGTGTTAGGCGTCTAAAAGTTACTTTATTTCATGCTTTGTAAAGATACGTAATGTAACATAACACTAAATCAACCGTACAACCTTGGGTTTCGACTATTACAATAAAAATTATATTGGTAGTCTACATTTTTTTTCATTGTGTGGTCACACTACTCGTATTTCTGTTCATAAGATCACTGAAATGCTATAATCTCATTTTAGAGGTAAGATACACACAATTAAAGATACCTATTATTTTGTAGAAACTTTTTACAAAAAGTTTAATACACTACACTTTGTGATACTTTAGTCGTCTAGCAGCTAGACATGCAAGTATGTTTGAGAACGTGAGGATTGAGGGACCAGCTTTAATTATAAATATCTTCAAAGTGCGTCGATATTTTTTTTAAATGTATTTTTTACAAATTGCTATAAGACTTGTTCTAAAACATTATGTAAGAAAATAAAGATTTTATTCCGTTGATGTGATAATATTCAGTATAACAAAATCTTTCGTGTGTGGACTGAGGGACCACAGTATAGTCGTTGTATTTTTTTAATCGTTGATGATTTGTGCTTAGTTATTTAGTATATATCTTTACAAATTCTCTACTAAATGTCTGCAGTCACAATACCTTATTTTTTTACATACTTGCCGAGATCTGGCTGATGGTATGTGAGGATTGAGGGACCACACTCAATGATTGATTGAGGGACAGGGCTGTAGTTTTTAACATATCTTTTTACAAATTCTCATATTTGTTCTACAATTGTTTTGAGCCTACTACTAAATCTTATAAAAATTTCAAACAAAAATATCACTATGGTCCCTCAGTTCACACGCACACGACATGGGATACTTTTTATCCCGAAATTCAGCACAGTTTTTGGGGATTCAGCAGGGGATGAAAGTCAAAACATGTACTTAGTTGTAATTCATTAACACAGTCCGATTTCTTTCATTCCTTTTTTTTGCTAGAAAGATAAAAATAAAAGATAACGGGAAAAGTATTTTTTGTCCGCGACTGTACACTGCCTGTGGGAAGCTGAGACAGATTTGTAAATATGGCCGTACGAAGTTCGCCGGGTCAGCTAGTTTCATATATGGGCGGAGACTGCGGTCATTCCAGGACAGTACTCCCTACAATCAACAGCCAGCTGTCGAGCAATTCCGGCTGGTCAAGCGTCAGCTGCCTACAGTAACGACATCTATCACTGACCACAGCTATAGGTGTTGCAAAATATCTACTGAGTCTTAGGTAACCCTAGCAAGTTCCTTAAGCCTCTGCAGTTGAGAAGAGATATCGCCTTTTCAACTGGTCCCACCTTTTCCCTTCCTCAGGAAAACACGCGCCGACCTTGGAAGTCAGCGCTTCAGAGCGGTCGAAATATATACATCCTCGATCTAAACAGATCAACTCTTCCTTCCTGTGCCGAGCAGTCAAAACTTGGAACTCACTACCAGTGAACGTGTTTCCATCCCACTATGATGCCGGGTCCTATAAGCGAGGCGTGAAAAAACATCTCTTTAGACCACCATAGTGTGGGTCGTCATACTGCATTGTCTGCTTTCACAGTGAGTATGGTGGCCATCATCAGGTACAAATATCATCGATAATATTAAGTAGGTAATAGTTTCTGTGAAAATTAAATAGTAGCTGTATCAAACATTTGCTAGACTTTGTAATTTTATTGAATTTTCGACAAGATTTTGAAGGTTCAAGTTACAAATATTTTATCATAAGCAACCCTTAAAAAACGATATAAACTACATAGGGTGCGTCGTTGAACAGTGAACTACCTGTTTTTCAAACTCGTATAACTTGTTAGAAAATAAAGATAAGAGTCTGATTTTGCTGTCATCGTTTAGGTAATTTTATTAGGTTTCTTAGTTAAAGACCACTGAAACACCAAAGAATTAACTACGGCGGTATATAGAGGTTTAAAAAATGAAATTTGGCTCACTGTGTACTATGGATGGTTTACACTAAACCACCCTTATTTCAACAGTGAACCATAATTTCATTGAGTTGATAGGAAATTTCTTTGTAGAAAAAGATAACTGAATGAAAGACAGAAGAAATGACAAATAAAAATTTCCGCCAACAAAAGCTTCATTAATTTACCTATCACTGCAAAATCAGAGACAAAATAATGAAATTAAAATACTTCAAATTCATCTAAGACAAGTCATATTATGCAAAGACATACATTTAATAAGACGTATAGATGTATAATAACTTGAAATTATAGATATACTTTCTCGATCTGGGTCTAGTTGGTTCCCTAAATTTTAACATCAAGTCTCTTTCATAGAAGTTGAATCTCTTGATTATTGCTTTTATTTATGTCAAAAATTGCAGAAGCTGCATCATTAGGCAAACTTTGTGATATAACTGTCCCATTTTCAATTTTGTTTTTCTCGTAATGACGCAATGTAGGGTATGGGATATTACAAGCTTTTGCCGCCGCTCTAATGGAGTTCCATACGTAAAGATGACATCATGTAATCTTTTGTATATTTTCCTCTTTTTGCCTTGGCATTTTAAAACAAAAAAATAATTAAAATTACACTTCAAGAAACAGTCAACCAGGATCGTAAGGTACACAGTGAATCTGTTCACTGTGTAATATGCAGACCTGGTTCACTGTTCAATACAGGTACTATTCAACTTTCAAGATAAAAAATAATAAGTCTTATCTGAAATTTTCAGAATGCAATATGCTCATAATACATCCAAAGCTATAAAAATATTTACATCACACCACTTTTTTTCTTATAATTAAAAACAAAAAATACAAAAATCGAGACACTTACTTGAAAATAGTACGTTTTTTCGGCGGGAAACAAACAAGCACATATCACACATTTCGCTCAAGCCGTGGTCGTCGGCTCACTACGGGAGAAGGGAAGGGGGTACATGGCACCATTTTGACACCATCGTGCAGGTGAGCAACATCGCGATTTTAAGAATATAACGGTGGTTCACTGTATCTGGTTGGTTCACTGTTCGACAACCGACCCTATCTAGTGTTTTCATTCTTAAATCTATATTAATATTATTAATTCGAAAGTAATTCACTCTGTCTGTAACGCTTTCACGGCTAAACTGCTGAACCAATTCCAATTAAATTTCGACTCTTGATGAGGGACAAAGGTAACTCTTCACCACGATAAATCACATACGCGCGGGTGGAGTCGCGTACAAAGCTAGTCACTTAAATATAACCGTGTAATCGTCATCTTTATCTAATGGTACCTACCTAAGTACATAATTATATTAAATTGTAACACTTAATCAGGTTCCATAAAAAACTTAGATAAGTTAGAAACGTAACGGGGTTACGTAAAGATAGGGTTCTATTTTTAACCGACTTCTTCATTTTCTTCTGCTTGATTTCAAGTTTTGAAATATTGCAGATATTTCTCTTTCTGGTCATCTAAAGTAGAGATTAAACTTTTTTTATCTCATAGTTCACTTAGAATAGGCTCACGTTGTTGGGATATTGGTAACGTGTGAATTGCCTTGACGTGACGCTCAATTTATGTACTCTCTCTCCCTCTCCCGAATACAATATGTATTATTAGTATAGGCGCACACCGGAGTCGACAGACAGTCTCCGACGAGACAGTTTGTTGAGGCTCGACTAGGTTGCCATTAAAAGCGTTGTGTTACGTGGGACCGTCGAAAACTTAGACCGTTTCAGGCAGACAGTCTCCGACGAAGTATAAATAAATAAATAAATAAAGTAAACAAACACTCTTTAAAGACGTAATATTCCCAGTATTTCCCAGAATCAAATCGTCCCTTCTCCCTCTTCGACTGTTTGTTCAGTCTCATGCAGTGTGCGTCAGCACAAACAACAGTCGTAAACCGTCTTGTCGAAGACCGTTTCGGTGTGCGCCCGGCCTTACTTAACAGATGTCACTGCTATAGGATGTGGCGGCAGTCGGAGAGGTAGGTACACGTTAGCCGCAACGCTAAGCCTGCGGTTCACTTCCATTAGTACGGCTAAATCCATTACAGACCATCTCGTCTTACTATCTGAATTAAGTGTCTTACGTGTTTCTCCCAATTCGATAGAGCTCAAACACGCAAGTTGTAAGGTATACCCAGGCCCAGGCTTTACTTTGGATGTTACAATGTTTGACGCTAAACCATTTCATTCATCTTTGGTCTAATCTTTATGTGAATAGAATGATCAATCAAAATTAAAAAAGCGGCCAAGTGCGAGTCGGACTCGCCCATGAAAGGTTCCGCAACAGCAAGTAACATTTTTTTTTTTATATTTGTGTCGATTAAATAAAAGGTAAATTGCAGTTTACCATTTATGACGTATTAAAAAAAAACTACTTACTAGATTTCGTTCAAACCAATTTTCATTGGAAGTTTGCATGGTAATGTACATCATATATTTTTTTAGATTTATCATTCTCTTATTTTAGAAGTTACAGGGGGGGGGGACACACATTTTACCACTTTGGAAGTGTCTCTCGCGCAAACTATTCAGTTTAGGAAAAAATGATATTAGAAACCTCAATATCATTTTCGAAGACCTATCCATAGATACCCCACACGTATGAGTTTGATGAAAAAAAAAATTTTGAGTTTCAGTTCTATATATGGGTATGTATGTACCCCCAAAATTTATTGCTTTTTTTCAATTTTTGTGTGAAAATCTTAATGCGGTTCACAAAATACATCTACCTACCAAGTTTCAACATTATAGGTCTTATACTTTCGGAAAAAAGTGGCTGTGACATACGGACGGACAGACAGACAGACAGACATGACGAATCTATAAGGGTTCCGTTTTTTGCCTTTGGCACGGAACCCTAAAAAGCCGTGTTTTGTTTGGAACTTCTTAAGTGGACGTCCTCAAAAAAAAATATCTAATCTAGATTTTACTTTACTACTATACCGAATGTTCAGCTGGCGTGCCAATTCATTTGGGTGATATTTTAACCTTTTCATATAGTTCTCGGAGGCATGTCGTATTTTCTTCCTCACTGTTTTCACAGAGAGCTGTTGATGCAGTTCCGCATTTGTAACAAACCACGGTACATTTGCTATCGACCTTAGGATTTTGTTCTGAGCTCTCTGTATAACATTAATATTGGAGTCTTTTGCGGAGCCCCACAATTGAATGCCGTACATCCAGGTTGGTTTAATCATCGTCTGATATTTTAGAAGCTTGTTGTCCAGTGATAATTTGGAGTTTCGTCCTAGTATCCAGTAGAGGTTTTTGTGTCGAATAGAAATCTCATCGCGTTTTGCTTTGATATGGTTTTTCCAGGTCAAGCGGCGGTCTATCTTGAACTCTTGAACTCGCGGGCTGGGTTTCCGCAACTCGACGACTTTGATGCGCCTATTTTGCGTAAGCGGCGGTCTATATGTAAGCCCAGGTACTTCAAACACTCACGTTGCAGCAAGATATTTTCTCCGAGTTTTACTTGCGGATAGATGAATTAAAATATTGACTAAACCCAACCAGAAATAATTAAAATAAATAATTTCGTACTCATTAATTATGAATTAAAACCGAATTTCAACTGCGGAACGACCTCTATTAATTGTAATCCTAAGACAGTAAAATCGTCTTCTAAATGTAGTGACTACAGGTAACTGTAAACATAAATAACAAACATTCGGCTGGCTATATACAGCGTTAGTGTATGGCGTGACTCTCTCCCGTTTATGTCACAAACTTTATTTACATCCATGTGCTGACGCCTGATAAACTTAAAGTATTAGGTAGACTATTTATGTAGGTATGTGCTTACTCGCAGTCTAATGTACGTGTGCCATTGAGTGAACTTACATTTAAATTATACAATTAAATGCAAACAGCCTATATCTTAACAATTAAAGTTCACGACTTTATCCGAAAAATAATGAACACGTTTTACAAAAAGTTTTACACAGCATAATAAATAATTGAGTACGAATTAAAATTATATAACAAAAATAAGAAACAAAAACAAATACCTACTTGCAGCTTTAAGCTACTTCTTTTGCGACGATTTCATCACAAAAGAAGTAGAGCTGAAAGCTGTAAGTGTTTTCTTGTACAAATAAAAAAT
The DNA here is from genome assembly GCA_949125395.1 of Diaphora mendica. Taxonomy (NCBI): domain Eukaryota; kingdom Metazoa; phylum Arthropoda; class Insecta; order Lepidoptera; family Erebidae; genus Diaphora; species Diaphora mendica. Next base: position 30,986,906 of record OX421310.1, on the reverse strand, counting down.
TTAACAATAAAAATGGCTTTCCACTTTTAGTGTCCAAGTAGCGGTAACGTGAAAACTTGAAGTAATTGTAGTGTAGTGTACAGTTTTTCGTTCTTTACGTGGGAGCTCTCAATATTTGTTTATATACCTACCTATTTATATAAAATACTTAGCAACAATTTGGTTTGGAGTTTGGATAAGGTAGACTAACAAATAATATTAGATATGATAACAGCCTATTATTTGTGACCTAGAAAAATTTATGACCTTTATTGATTAAATTTTTCTGAAAGAAAGGACGGATTTTTCATAAACTTTACAATATTCATAAACGTTTAAATGAAAAACTACACAAACAATATTAAATAATGAACGTAATTTCTAACTTTACCTACATAAATATTCGTTACTGGCTGTTGCCCGCGGCTTTGCTCGCGTGGAGGTTGATTATATGTTTTTAATTAATGAATGTTTTTAAACGTATTTATTTCTTTATAATCAATAGTCGATTAAAATCGACTTTCATACACACTTTGTAACACCTAAACCTGTCAGGCGGTTCGCAAGTCGTAACCCATGGACCTAACATGAAGGAGGATTCGAACCTTGCAGTCCCCTAGACCTGAACAGGGGGTGTTACTCACCGGCAAGACCCAGTCAGCAGACAGAACATGAATCCCAGGGCGCCTTTATAAAATAAAACATAATTTCTAAACAAACTAACTAAAACAAAAATAAAATCAAATAAATAATTGTGTGTGTGGGTGGGTGGGTTCCTAAACGATCTCTTCAGAGAAACAATTTTACCACAGTTACTCAAATATATTTCAGTTATTCATACACATAAAACAATTTTTACAATTTCTTAACTACACTCCTAATTCTCATTAACAAAATGAAGAAAATAAAAATCACATAGGGTAGTGATATTAATTAAAAATAATGGTACATACAACCAAAAATGGTTACACTTGATAATAAACAATTCCACTGTGTTCCCTGTTCTTCTGGTACCTCATGCCAGACCTAGACAGCAGGGGTCTTCCCACTTGGAATACTGATGTTTGAATTAAATTATAGCTTAAATTAAATTATATTTATACCACTTTCCTTGACATGGTAATGGGTTCCAAAAAATCGTCGGGTCTTCCTCCATATACCCTCAGACACATCATAGGTTCATGATGCGAAGAGCCACACCTTGCAGGTCAGGTAGGTTGAACAAAATAATTTGTATATCCACCCTTCACTTGAGCTGCAATGCATACGTGGTATCTTCGAGGTGATATACTTCACTCGTATCTTAGAAATGCTTCTCACCCGTATCTAAGAAGCCCTAAGAACAAATACACTTTCTAAGCATTTTTTCAAACTAACAAAGGACATAAAAATAAAAGTTTCAAACAATTTTCTTAACTTACCTAATGGGCACTTTATAAATTACATGATTACTACATGATTTACACAGATATACACACTATGCTTGATAAGTTCCAAGCAAAGAAGAAAAAGACTCTAGACTGAAAACATTCGCTTATATATACAGTTTCTTGGATTGTTCCAGAAGACTCCCACCTTTAATTCTTTATGACAGCTTCAGTGACACTGTCATAAACGTTCAAAAACTATCACACCATATCAACACGTTTTTAAACACAATTCACAATTATTTATCCTCTCTCGCACAATCAGCGAACTAAACATCAAATCACTTATACTGTATAAAGCCTAATTGCACAACGAGTCCACAGAGGGCGCTATTTACAAAATTATTGTTTTGGTTAAAAAAAAAGTGTTACAACTTTCGACCCTTATTTTAGCCCCTTTAGGAATAGAATTCCCATAAATGCTGTATAAAATTTATTTGTAATCAAAAGCCTGAAGACAAAGTTTCAGGCTACTAAATTAAAAAATGACGGACTTCCGGTCTAACCTAAGGATAGAAAATCCAGAAACGCTTAAATACGTATCTCATGATCATCATCGCAGTCCACAGCTGGACATAGGCATCTCCAATTGCACGCCACTTGGTTCGATCCTCAGCTTCTCTCATCCAGCTCCTGCCAGCCGTCTTGGGCAGATCATTATTCCACCTGGCCTGTGGACGTTCTACGCTACGTTTGCCGAGACGCGGTCTCCATTCAAGAACTCGTTTACCCCAACGGTAATCAGTTTCGCGGCTAATATGGCCAGCCCACTGTCACTTCAGCTTGCTTATCCTGTGGGCTATGTCAATGACCTTGGTTCTCTGCCAGATCACCTCATTCCTGACGCGATCCCTTAGTGAAACGTTGAGCATAGCACTCTCCATAGCACGCTGAGCGACTTTGAACTTGTGGGCCAGCCGTGTCGTAAGTTTACGTTTCGGCACCGTATGTCATGACAGGGTGGACGTACTGATTGAAGACTTTCGTATGTAGGTAAAAAGACCCAACGAAGTTTCCCAAACGCTACCCAACCCGGCTGAATTCTCCTGTTCACCTCGTCATCGAAGTTGTTTCTACTTAACTGCAAAGTCTGCCCGAGGTACCACACATATTTTTGAACAACTAAGAGAACGGCACCGTGTACAACAACCGGATCCGGTAGAACATGCTTGTACATACGTATCTACTCATTTTTACTCAGTAGCCCAAAAATAAAGTTGCATGTTTCTAACTCCAAGAATCACGAACTTCCAGACTAACCTATATACGAAATTTCAACCCCTATTTCACCCCCTCAGGCGTAGAATATCCAGAAATGCTGAAATACGTATCTACTCATTTTTAATCAGTCAAAACATAAATTTTCATGTTTCTCACTTAAAAAATGTCGGTATTCCTTACAAACTTTCAACCCTCATGTCACTTTCAACCCATACTATGTCATGACGAGTAGGTAAGTCGCACCGATTGAAGACTTTCGTCTTAAGGCACTGTGGGATCGATGATGAAAAGACCCGACGAAGTTTCCCAAACGCTGCCCAACCCAGCTGAATTCTCCTGTTCACCTCGTGCTCGAAGTTGATTCCACCTAACTGCAAAGTCTGCCCCAGGTACACAGTCAATCTGCAATTTTAATCAACTTCGAGAACGGCACCGTGTAATGCGACCGATTCCGGTAGTAAATGTTCATTGAACATGACCTTAGTTTTGTCCAAGTTCATCCGTATGCCGATGCGCACAGAAGAGTCAGCCAGGTCGTTCAGCATCTGTTGTAGGTCCTGCAGCGTCTCTGCCATAATGATGATGTCGTCCGCAAATCGCAAGTGAGAGATGTATGCGCCATTGATATTTATGCCACGTCCTTTCCAGTGTAGCGTCTTGAATAAATACTCCATTGCATTTGTGAACAATACAAGAACAACAACAATAAAAAACAACAAAAAAAATACAATGATCAAAATACAAGTATCGTAATTTTTAGTTTCATGTATGCAAATAAAGGATAAATACTATAAAAATGTAAAATACAAAAAATTTCGTTAAAAGCTTATCTACTGTTTTCAAACAGTAGATACGGCTTAATGCACAAACTGTAAAAGGCTGATAAATGTACGCGATTTACAGTAGATGTTTAAAACCACTGAGCACCAAACATGTCAACATTTTACTGTAAACGGATCTTTATTGTTCGTGTTTCATCGTAATAACAGTGTTGAATAAATTGTAGCACAATCAAATATACGCAATAAACGTAAATTTCAGGTCTCCGTTATATATTTACAAAGTGCTGTTGTAACTATCTAGTGCTACAAAGCTTTGAATATTTCACATTTAAATTTAGAGTAACATTTTTTAAAACAAACTCTTTGTGATACACGATCTCAACCCACGTGAATACGTTGAGAGTGTCACTAAAGCGGCCTCGCGTAAGCTAGGTGTTTTAAACAAAGTGAGACGGTTCTTCTCGCCCGGGCATCTGTGTCTTCTTTACAAGACCCAGGTTCGCTCGTGCGTGGAGTACTGTTCTCATCTTTGCGATGGTGCCGCACAGTATCTGTTTGACGCTCTCGACCGGTTGCAGCGGCGAGCAATCCGCATTGTCAACAGTCCCGAAGCCACCGAGTTCCTTGAGCCTCTGCAGTTGCGTAGAGATATCGCCTCCATGGCAGTCCTCTATCGCTTTTATCAGGGAGAGTGTTCTGAAGAGCTCTTCCAACTGATCCCTCCCTCTCTCTTCCTCTACAGGACAACACGTGCCGGCCTTGGAAGTCACCGCTTCAGAGTAGTAGACATACGTTCTCGTACTCATCGCTTCGGTTCTTCCTTCCTGTGCCGAGCGGTAAAAACCTGGAACTCACTACCAGCATACGTGTTTCCTTCCCACTATGATCCCGGGTCTTTTAAGCGGGGCGTGAAAAAGCATCTCACCAGGCCGCCATAGTGTCGGTCACCATGCTGCATTGTCCTTATTCGCAATGAGGATGGTGACCGCCACTCCTGGATTCTGTTCATGCTTACCATCCGGCAGGGCAGAGTCATTTTGGCACCTAACTATAAAAAAAAAAAAAAACGCAGAACACAACGATGACAGGTGCTTAGGTAGGTATGTGTTTTATCACTACATAGTATAAAACAAAGTCGCTTTCTCTGTCCCTATGTCCCTATATCCCTTTGTTTGCTTAAATCTTTAAAGCTACGCAACGGATTTTGATGCGGGTTTCTTTAATAGATAGAGTGATTCAAGAGGTTTTTATGTATAATATATGCATAATATAGTATGGGAACACTGTTAATTTTCGAGGTTTCTAATGTGATGTATCAAATAAACACTTTTTTTGCGCTTACATTGCAAACGCTGGTTGCACCCTACGAGATAGATCAAAATAATGTACTACAGTATTGTACACCTTAAAAAGTACTACAAAAAAGTCCGCGACCGTACATGTCTATCTCTTAGGGATAACCCACAACGACCATTTTTTTTTCCTTTCTTTTTACGAGAAATAATGGCTTATTTACGAAGTGATTTTAAGCAATACAGAATGAATCCTTATACAATTAAGTAGATAAAATACATTGTGCATTTAATATAGATCTAAATGGCCCTTTACAGTATCTAATTTAAATGAATATATTCGAAGATATTACAGATTTCAAATGCACGAATCGTGTCGTCGGCGGGGGCATCTGAAATCCACCCGTGCGAAGCCGGGGCGGGTCGCTAGTTGTTAATATATTTTGAAACATTGTGTTTTATACTGTTCATTTTCCTAGGTTAATTGGGGTCGGCTACTAGTTCAACCAGTTTTACCCGAGTATCAGTTTTTCCACGGAGCAACTTGTATCGGATCTCCGCAACCCTAAGGGTGTACGGAATTCGAAGGTTAAACTAGTTGTTAGTATATTTGAGGGCATTGACTTCTCATTAACGATTTTCAGAGGTGTTCATAACAGGACCGACAGCTTAACGTGCAATCCGAGGCACGGGCGGGAAACACCGCCATCTTCCATACTCCGAGCTGCTATTAAGAATTTCTTGTAAGAAAAACCCAATAACAGTCCCGACCCAGGAATCGAACCCGAGACCTATTCATTGGCAGTCGCTTACGCTAACCTCTACTCTAGACCAACGAGGCAGTCATTGTGGTTGATGCTGTTTTAATTTAAAAAAGAAACGGTAATCAGATTAGCAGTACAGTAGCCACTTTATAACCATTAACCCGTCTGCTTGTTTGCCCTCTATAATGTTTTTGGTTCGTTCGTAATAATATATTTACCTTGTTGTTAAAAAGGTTATCTTGTTTGTCTTATTAAATTATTACAGAATTTGAGTGTATTTTAAATGTTATTGTTTTTAAGATAAACTATCCAGTTTCATTTTTATTTTCAACTAGTGGTTGCCCGCGGCTCCGCCCGCGTATATGTCGATTATCGCGGCAAATAGTAGCCTATGTGTTATTCTGATGTATAAGCTATATTACTGTAAAGTTTCATCCAAATCCGTTCAAATCCATCCATCCATACTTACAAACTTTTGCGTTTATAATATTAGTAAGATTAGTAATTCAGATGGATACTTCTAAGTTGCCACTGGAGCGAAATACAAAAAAGCAATTACAAACCAATTAACAATTGAAAAATAGTTGTTAATCTATATATATGGATCTAATTAACAATTTTGTTCCAAATAAATACGACAAAAAGTTTTCAAAACATTTTTGTACGAACCCGAGCAACAATACAATTATAATACAATTACTCGTAGTAGGTACTACTACTATATGTATGACCAGTAAATGTCCACCTTATATTTAAAAACAATTACGTTGTTATTATGATAAATGATACACATTAGATGATTTCTATCTATATATATACTACTTATAATAAAAATGTAACAGGTCCAATTCTGTACATTAAAGATATTTTGAAATTTTTTTTTGGGGGCTTTCTATAGTCGATACTGAAGCCAAAACTGTAATTTTTTAAATTTTTGTCTGTCTGTCTGTCTGTCCGTCTGTCTGTCTGTCTGTCTGTCTGTATCTTGGCCGCGCATCACGCCGAAACTACTGAATATATTCAAATGAAACTTGGCATGATTTGAGTTCATACTACGAGGTAGGACATAGGATACTTTTCATCCTGAAATTCAGAACGGTTTCCCGGAGAGAGGGGATGCAAGTAAGTCAAAATATGTATTTCGTTGTAATTCAGTAACACATAGTCCGATTTCTTTCATTCTTTTTTTGCTAGAAAGAAAAAAAAAAGATAATGGGAAAATTCTTTTTTTTGTCCGCGACTGTACACTGCCTGTGGGAAGCTGAGACAGATATGTAAATATGGCGGTACGAAGTTCGCCGGGTCAGCTAGTAAATAATATTAGGTTATATTCACATGTTTTTTGAAGAAGTCCGAGAGACCTACCAATAGCCCTTTAACAATGATTGAAATGACTTGTAGTGTCTTTATGTGCGGGGTCGTATTATTTCATTACCTTCGATTCTAACTTAACTTCAATTATGTCTACCAACGTAGTACGAACTCAGTTATGGATATCAAAGAGATATCCAACTCGTTTAAAGACAGAGATCTCTCGTTAAATGAGTTGAACAGAACTACTAGTCATTGCGTGGTTTCTGGTATTAAGTAAGGTCACGTGTGTTCCAAAAGGGTGCCACTCCAATTGGGACACGTGAGCGATATCAATGATGTTGTTTCGTTTGCTTGAATTGAAGACTATTTCTGGCTAGACAGGTACTTGTTTTTGATTGATATCCTGGCTGGAAATTTCGTTCCATTTGTTTACTGTTTCAGGAGTTATCTCTAAAGACACAAGAAAAATATAATTTTAATTAAAAGCCTACCTATTTGTTTTTTTTATGGGATTGGGTGCAAATAAGCAGACGGGACGCCTGATGGTAAGCGATTACCACAGCCCGTGGACACCCGCAACACCAGAGTCGTCACAAGTGCGTTGCTGGCCTTTTATGAAGAAATACGCTCAAAGCAATGTCTCTCTAGTAGCACCTCTTTTATAGCAACGCTTATTTAGACGGTATCGATGTTACATAGTTTAAAAAGCTCACTCAAGGCCAAATAATGTGAATACCTTGAGTCTATTGCCAATTTATCAATGCTTGTACTAAATATCTACAAAAACTTTTTATAAAAAAAAAAAACCGACTTCCTAAAAACATCCAACGAAAACTCTCTGCCAAAAAAACACTTGAAAGCGTAAAATAAACTGGTTCTTCATAAATTGCCTATAACTAATTCTTTATTCATTTAAATAGTAGTATTATAATGTGTGCTAGGTACCTAAAATCTGTTTGAAGTCGGTGCCAAGTGACTATCGTTTAGACTTTTGTAATTGTTCGTTTGTATTCTTTTTGGCTTAGCACCGACTCGTTGGATGTTTTTTGGGAGTCGTTTTTTTTTTTATAAAATGTTTTTATTTTTCAGTTTTTAGTGCAAACAATCGTAGGTAAGTAGTAAGTTGAACTATTGCATCAAATTTCATCATCAAGAATACAAATTAAGGTCTATACGTACCTACGTGTAATATTTAAATCATCCTCTAATCCCTAACTATTGAAGAGTTTAACCTTCTATCATCAGCTCACCTAAATAACTTAAAAGTTTACGACTGAAGGTCTTTAGATACGTATGAAATTGAAAGAATTATCCTCCAACTCCTAACCGTTGAGGAGTTGTACCTTCCACCTTCCATCATCAGCTTACCTAAATAATTTGAAAGAATACGACTAAAGGTAACATATGTACATATGATATTTAAAGATTTATCCTCCAACTCCTTACCGTAATGATGACTACCAGACGCAAATACCGGTGTAACTTCAGAAAATATACGAAAAACATAGTATGTGCCTATAAAAAATGAGGGTTTCCCTCTATTACCCTGGGATCCCATCATCAGATCCTGATATGCTGGCAATGGGACCACCTCGGAAGCATACCACTTCGAATACAAAAAAAAATTCAAAACCGGTCCACAACTGACGGAGTCATCGGTGAACATACATAAAAAAAAATAAAAAAAATACATACAGTGGAACGTTGAACCTCCTCCTTTTTGGAAGTCGGTTAAAAATGAACGAGCAACAATGATAATTACATAATACCGCCGCATCCACGCAATTTTTTTCGTAATTAGAGCAAATGACTATAACTTGTTCACTGGTATCGTATAATTACATTGAACTTTTGTCATTACAGCAACAACTGAAATGGAATAAACTCTGTTGACAGATTTTGAGATTAAATCAGACGAGTGAATGATATTGTGGATGATATTGTAAATTGGCTTCGCCTATTTGTACCTAAGAGAGGTTTGATTTATTGGCCTAGATAGGATTCATATTTCATGGCAGTCGTAGTTGTCACACACATAAAATTTATATTAGCCAATTGGGTATATAAAATTCGAGCTTTCATACGTATTAGAAATAATCCAGTATAATGTATATGTCATAAAGTTCCGATTACATGCGAATAAAACGAGTAAAAAGTTTGAAAGCCTGTAAAAAATTCTTAAAGCCTGTCGTTGGATATATGTATCTCATTCGTAATACTAGACGCTTATTTATCAGACTTAAGAGGCACATTACGTATAATAACAGACTTCAGAGTTCAAAAGCTATATTAATCATAGGTTTATTACATCAAAACTTTATCACCTTTCTTATAATACGTATAAATGAAACTATTATTATATTCCATCCAAAGCTTTTTTTGAAAATCTATATATACTTATAATAATAATACTTATAATAAAAATGTAACAGGTCCAATTCTGTACATTAAAGATATTTTGAAAAGTTTTTTTGGAGGGCTCTCTATAATCGATACTGAAGTCAAAACTGTATTTTTTTTTCATTTTTGTCTGTCTGTCTGTCTGTCTATGTGTTGGCCATGCATCACGCTGAAACTACTGAATGGATTCATATGAAACTTGGCACGATTTGAGTTCATACTAGGAGGTAGGACATGGGATACCTTTTATCCCGAAATTCAGCACGGTTTCTTGGAGAGAGCGGATGAAAGTCAAAATATGTACTTAGTTGTAATTCAATAACACATAGTCCGATTTCTTTCATTCTTTTTTTTTTTGGTAGAAAGAAAAAAATAAAAGATTTTTTTTGTCCGCGACTGTACACTGCCTGTGGGAAGCTGAGACAGATATTTAAATATGGCGGTACGAAGTTCGCCGGTTCGAAGCCAGTATTTAATCAAAATCAAAATCTGCCTTTTATATACATATTTTAGTTTAGCTTTTCGAATTAGTTTTATTAATGGTTGGCTGTAAGATATTGCCTTAGAGCGATAAGGCCGCCACTTGTACATACTTTATATTAGTTTTAAGTTTACCTTATAATTTCCAAAGCTGGTGTACAATAAAGAGATTTATTATTATTATAATTACACAAACAACAACAAAAAAATAACACAAACATTTGTTTGTGTTATTCAGTATTATTCTGTGTCCGGGTTCGTTTCGTTAAGATTGTAAAACTCTTGAGACGAGATGATAAATGTAGTAGGTACAAGAGTGGACTTTAAAAAAAATGCTGCAGTAGTTGTAAAAATCCAATTCTTTAGATTGATTTATAACTAGCAGTTTTTTAAAACACCCAATAATATATCTCTTATTTAAAACAAGAAATATAATCACTACCACTACCACTGTTCTAAAGCAAACACTTCGTTTGGCTGAGCCAAATTTATTAATGCCTAACATAGTGTTTACTAGAACACGACCTCTTAGGACGTACAGATAGAACAACAACAACATTTCATATTAACGACACGGAAGTTATCTGCCACTATTGTCAAATCGTGACATCTTAGTTAACAGGGTTTTGTGACTCAGGCCACGTGCGAGGAGTTACTACTATCGACTTCGGTACGATCTAAGTTGCCACCACTTCGGCATAGTTCGCAGTTTGACAAGTAATTAATTCTGGAACTACGTGGCTACGGTAATAACCATTTTAATGCATTTATGTGTTTTATACTCAATAAGATGCTTCGTAGATAAAATCTGTTACTTGTACAGTGAAATACTCATGCAAGAGCGGTTTATTTTCTAAGTTAGAAAATATCTAGACATTTAAAACTGCATGTGTTGTGCAAAGTCTTCGGATAAATGATAATAGGGCCTAAAAAGGATTAGAAGAGCCTAAGAAAAGCCTAAGTAAACGAGTTCTTAATGTTTATTTTATTATGATCAAAGCAGAGAACAAAATGTTAAAGAGATTACGAGTTTAACTAAAATGACCTAGTTTTTAACACATCACTTACGAAATGAAATAAAAATAATTAAGCAAGGGTGTATACAATAGTACTTTATCACTTTGATTTATCTTTTTAACCTCTTCTTTCAGGTAAATATAATATCATCAATAGCCTTTAACAGTCCACTGCTGACGTAGACCTTTCATGAAAAAGGAGGATTTAGCTATACTACTATACGATGCTGGCCAGACGTGTTGGTATAGGGTTTAAGTCAAGTGTAGGCCCTCTTGTTCTATGGGCCGCATCGTAGTACGTCTCCTGGCACCTTCATTGTGATCGATCCGGTCCTCGTACCCGTTCAGGGCCCGATTTAGTATCTGGGCGGTTGTACAGGGTGTTTGTCCGCCCAGAATAGAGCACGCCTCTAGAGCCCTTAGAGGATTTTGGCGGTTAGAGCCATACGAGGTTACCGCACTGTTACATTGGAGTGGGGCGTGCGCCCGAAGAGAGACTCATTGGTCATCGACGAGTGACGAATTCGTCAGGAGGTAACTATATTTTACAACTTATATTGACACCTATTTTATTAATGTAGTGCTTATGTTAATAAGCAGTACATGAATATAAAATAGGTATAAAAATACGCACACAATTCCCTTAAATGCAGTAAGTTGGGTCACTTGGGTAAACTTGGGTTTTAACGATAAATAACTTAAAAATAAGGTATTTAAAGGGTAAAATGCGGGTGCTATTTATGTATCCCGTATTTAATTTAAAGAAGGCCTTTTTAATAGCATTATGAACAACTTGACTACATGGGTCTATGATAAAATATATTATAAAGCAGGCAGTCTATTTGTTTTTAGCTGAGAAACGGAGCGTGTATTTATTACAAGCTTTTTATTAACTTGCAGTGATGTATCTATGCTTGTATGTTCGGATGGACATACAAGCAACATCATCGAGTTTGGACACGTTTGATTCGTCTCGAGGCATTCCAGTAAAAGCTTGTTTTTAAAAAGTTTTTTAATTTAATTTATTTTTCTGTTGTGATTTTATTGTACTGGTAGTGATGAATTAGGCGTATCCAAGAGTAATGGTCACCATTTTCAAGGAAATGACACACGTTTTAATAACTTGTGATTCGATTTTAATCTTAAGAATTTATTTTTGATATAGCTTACGCTTCACTCAGAAGTAAAGATTAAATAAATTTACCTGTTGACTTCTAAGTTATAGTCAATAATGACAAAATAAAATTACGACTGTTTGTTTTGTGATCAATATTTCTGTGCATCGAGTATTTTTTAGCTTAGTGTCAAGATGGCACGTACTGGATGCGTTCAGTCTCTAGGACGGAGTCTAGTCGCAGTTCATAAAGTCACCTACACTTTTTTTTATTGTCAGTATTGTTCGAATTATGGAGATAGTTTTTTTAAGCAATACAAGGATGGCAAACAGTAATATCATCTTCGGTGTATAACGGATTTCCACTACTGCTACAATCAACGTAGGCACTAATCAACTAATATTGCTGCCTACGTAGAAATTCTTAGAAACCACGCTTACTGTATTCTACCATTTGACTTAAATTGTTTGAGTAAATGCAACTCTTGATTGTGTCTAGGTTTGGAAAAGTATCTTTTCATAATAGGTAAAAGTAAATTCCCTAATCATTTCGTACTTGTACAATATATTAAAGCAATCGTCTATGCTGTTAGTAGCTATGCTGATTTTTATCAACCTCAATTCCCGGCAGTTCTTTGTTAAGAGCTAACAATTAAATAAAGCACCCACGATTCATTTATTTGCGGTAGCCGGTCTATACAAGCCATCGATCTTGCGCTGTGCTGAGAAAAACAACAGCGGGAATGAAAACAAACATTATTTTATATGAGATGTAGCTACACTTCATGTCACATTTTAATAGATATACTGTGATTATAATTCTAAGTAGAAAAAAAATATCCCTAGATGCTTTTTATATTTTCTTTTTAAGTGTGGAAACCACCCGTCGTCGGATTGTCACCCTCCTGATTTTGCGGCGGGGCGATGTGTCGCAATCGAACTGACAAAAAACACACGTTGTGCAACTCTGCGCCTCAAATAAGAGGGATCCGGGAATAGCTTATATTAAGACAATCTCTCCTGGCGCCTGCCCGCAATTCATAGCTTGTGCACCAAGATTGGGTAAAATCTCTGAATTAGGCAACATCCGAATATCGATACATTCATACAATAACCTGTAATATAAGTCAGTATTTATTTAAAAACTAGTTAATATAATCGGTGCTCAGATTCCTGCTATTGTTAATTCTCTAACCGTATAACGAATAGCATGTATTCATAGTTTTTGAACAAAGCTTCCGAGGTCGAAGGCCCGGTCAAGGAAGCCGGATACAACGCTCACCCCTTATCACACGGGGCTAATACCGTCAACAGCGTACAGCGAGCTCACGATACTACACGTTCACTTCCTTCGGAGATTAGAAAGGTTACGGTAGTACCTATTTGAGTGGATAGACAAAGTATCTAGATGTTTTTATCACCTACTCTTCCTTGGATAACAGTCCAGTTCAAATTTTATAAAGTCTGTTTTAAAAAGTGTGATATTTATATATTACGATAGTTTCAGGTATTTAGAACTATTATATCTTTCAACCTCACTTTTAAGGAGAGGTCTATGTCCAGCAGTGGGCTATTGAAGGCTGTTGACGACGATGATAACTTTAGTAATAAGACAGAATTTTGATTGGACATCACAGAGGTTGAGGCGCAAAGTGAAAATATCATAAGCTACTCTGGACTAGACGAGGAAGTAAATTATTTATCAGCCTGGCTACTGCAGTTTTATTATTTATTTTTTTATTTTAAAACCTAGTAAAGAGGCAGAAAGATAAAAACAAAAAAATTCAGAATCCTTATTCTGAATTTTTTTTTCAATACTTCCTTAAGTAGGACTCTGCTTTGTATGTACACAAAAGTGTATTTTTTTCCCTTTCATAACTGTAATTAATCCTACTAGTGAGTAGAAACGGCAGAGATCAGTAAAGGCCAAAGGCTCGATAACGTTTTAGAAGGGCACATTGCAATTTGCACCTTGCAGTATTTTTCGATGATAATATTGTTGGACGTGTTTCCTTTAACCATTTTGATAGGTTGTGTGCTTCTCTCACACAAACAAAAACACCTTGTTATAACATGTTTATTCAAACAAAAATATAAAGTGTAAAAAAAAATATGACGTAACGAAAAAAAGTAAATATTAATAATGCTCCATTTGTGTTTCACACAATCGCTGAATGGTTATTACAAGGAAGGGCAGCCAAAGGCATTATCTCTCGCGCTTGACCGAGCTTCGATCACCGCCTCGACGACTCCCAAAGCCTTGTTAAGGCCTAATGACACGAGAACAACCGAAATCTCCACTTATTTATATCTTTCAACTTAAGAAGATAGCTCTCGACATGATTCAGGTGATAATCATGTGCTCCTTTATGTTATGATAAAGGTTTCGAAGAATATCATATAATAAGACATTGTTTTTGTTTCGGCCATATTTCAAAATGTTATAAACCACGTTTTGAAGTTGTATGGTGTACTAACCACGAATATTAATATGTAAAGTTATGTAAATGAAGCTCAAAAACGGCACAGAACATAAACAACGCTGACAGTATGTCGTGTCATTCTAGTATACTAGTACTTTCATCTATCTTTTTATTAAATACTAGGTTTTGCCCGCGGCTCCGCCTGCGTGTATGTCGGTTATCGGGGCAAATAGTAGCCTATGTGTTATTCTGATGTATAAGCTATATTACTGTAAAGTTTCACCTTTGTCCGTTCAGTAGTTTTTGCGTGAAAGAGTAACTTCCTCCATCCATCCATCCATCCATACTTACAAACTTTCACGTTTATAATATTAGTAGGAAGTTTTAAAATCCCAGTTGTGTATGTGTGTATAAACTTGATTTGTGGAATTTAATAACTAAATTTGGTCTACGATATATGGAGTATTTAAATAAAATTTCAATGTATTTTACATGTCTTGCTGAATGAGACCTAAAAATAACTATGTACATTTCGATAATACACATTCGCTCGTAACATTATACATAACAATTTAATTTCCTTATATTTTAAATTTGAATTGATGGTGTAAGTGGTTGTTTCAAAAGAAAAAATGTGTATGTGTTTTACGTAACCATTAGAGTATGTGTATACATTTGTATACATACACATAACCTAAACTTTTTATTAAAAATTAAACTTGTGACTTAAAAAGACTGTATGCGCTATAGACATGTAACTATACCATAGATATATATACCACACACATAAGATAACAAACGTTGCATTTGTTGAAAACTGAAGTTGAAAATCAAACGTTTGTTTTTTTATATTATATTTATTGTCTAATTTACGATTAAGTCATGTTATAACATCGTCATTGCTATATTTACTTAGGCACGTATATCAATGTACTTAATCATAATATAGACTAAAGGATTGTCGTGGAGTATGTCAGCTATCAAACACAGATATCGCGTACCTCGCTGTAGATCTAATAAATGTCCCGTGTGCGCACGAACGGAGGCGTTGCTTCTCCTAAATTATGGACTCTTTGTGTTTTTTGTTTCAGCAACGCTTTACCACGTGAACATATTGTCTATATTTTTTAAAGCTGGCAGCTTCAAAAGTGAAAGTGTGGAATGCTGTTATGTAAGGAGTACAGAGACACGTAAATGAAACAACTCATAAGCTTAGAGACTGATCTTTATTTCGATAATCGCGGGCGCCTCGCGCCTTCTACCCACATATTATAACATTGATATTCTTCAATAGTAATTACAAATACCTACACTACCTACCTACAATTTCGTCACACAACTAAAGTGTTGCAATCTATGTTTTCTTTGTGCTGTGCGGTTTTTTTATGTATGGGCCTGCTAAAATGACTACCCTGCCCGATAGAAAGCATAAGCAGAATCCAAGAGTGGTGGTCAATGCAACAATGCAGCATGGTGACCCACACTATGGCGGTCTAGTGATGCTTCTGCATCATTGGGCCTCCAGCCTCGCACTCACCAATGAAACACGACAGCACGAACGCTGTCATTTCACGTTGATCTTCTGTGCGAGGGTAGTACCGCCCCGGTCGAGCTGGCCCGTTCGTGCTGAAATCAGCGTGTCTACTACCTTAAAAATGTGGTTTTAGTGATTTATGGGCGCCAACATCACTATGGTATCATGTATCATTGTCGTCTCAAAATAGCAAAATAACTAATTATAATAGGAAATGATACTACTATACTCTTTGCGCTGTAGCATGGTGCGGCTTTTATTTGTAGACTAGAACATTCTGGTTGGTTTAATTTAATTACTACAGTTATTAATGATTTAATATATTGCGAATGTGGTACAGCTGAAATACTTAGTCATATTTTTTAAATCACGGCAACTTTCAAGAGTGAAACGAAATGTTACTGAAACTGTCACACACCATGCTACAGCGCAAAGAGTATAGAGCGTTTTTAATATTCGTTAATACTTATTATTGTCTTTCAGAACAATCTTTCATAAACTCGTGATTTCTTTCTATCTGTCCTATCTCTTTCATAAATACATTTGAAAGCTACCTTAGTTCTCCTTATGTATCAAACATCTTTTAACTCAGTAAAACCTTTTTCTTTTATCGTAAAATAGAAAAGACCAAATATCAACATTTCAATCGAGGCTTAAATTGGTATGTTTCGTGCCCACTCGTGCTGTCTAAGATAGCAAACATGTGTAGGCGCAATAACGTTATTGAGCCTAAAAGGGATCTTCTCTGTAACACAGATGAATTAGAGAGAAAATGGAAATAAATAGTCTTCTTATAACATATTTGACAAATTCATGTGTAAAATCAATATCAATATACCTATATCACTTATTTTCGTATGCTAATTTGCTGTGATCCGATGTATAAATATCGGAAATGACAGATTATTTGTATACGTATCTTGAATATGTCGGTATTGCCACTTACTTTGTCCTTAAATTTATTCGGTTAGGCTTGTTACAGCTTCGTTTCATCTAGTTATAGAAAAGGAGTTCCTGTTACAATCCAGTAGGTCTCCTTTGAAATAACTACATACTAATGATAGAGACAGTCTTCGGTAAGTAGGTATTATAGTTCCTGGAACCAGACCTATGCAGGTACAACGAATAACAATTAGAAAATATTGAAATAATTATCGTACACGTGAGTGAAGCTATCAAATGTACAATTGTATAATTTTTCTTTTTACTGTTCCCTCTCTTATTATTTTTACATTTCTACATGAGTAAGTCTTATGTGTTTTAATCCAGATGAAATGATATCCTCCATTAAGTACGTGTTTATGTAATTGCTATAATACTAAAGCGAGAGCGTTACACTCGATTGATTCAAGCAGAGATTGTGGCTGGCAAGGACTTTTGTGACCAATAAATTTTATGCTTCTATACCCACCGTTTAATTCTGTTTATTTTCGACAGTATTAAAACTTTTATAATAAATGAATTTATAATATTTTCAGTTTATCTATAATTGATCTAAATAGAACTAACTACATTAGTAATGAAACTTTGTACATTAAACTCAAATCAAAAAAGTTAAAACGAAATAGCATTTTGATGTACTTGCACTATGGCTGTTATTTGCCATCACTGTCGTGTACGGTTTAATTCCACATTCGTATCAGCTCTGCACAATTCATTTGAGGTAATTACTGCTCGTCCTAGTGAGTCAGCCAATTGAAATGTAGAGAACAATTTGAGACAGTGGTTAGACTAATTTTCCTATAGTTTGGGCACTCAAACATATATGTAGTTTGGACAATGGTTTAAAGGTAAGCTCAACCTATAATAAGCCCTTAAGTGTAAGCGGAATAAATACCTAAGCATTGTTCAAAGTATTTAAGAGAAAAAAAAAGATTTAGTAATTCATTGTCCGTTATGAAACGGATTCTATGGGTCTGTAAAGAATTATAACTATCACTAAATACGTTTATGTTTATAAAACTATAAATAACGTCTCGTTCAGTCCTACTTTGAAAAGGTTTTTCACCTAATGGATTCACACCCACACATCTTTTGCACTCGAGTAAATCCCCGACGTTAATAATGGTGTCCCCATCTCAGATTTGTAAAAAGAAGGCACAGAAAAAGATCATAGCATTCAGTATAACATCGGATATTATTTTGAATTTATTAAATTCTTATTATAAAATTGACTTACAAAACAGCTAGCTATGATGAAAAAGACTGAAATTGTTCTTTCTGAAAGATGATATTCTGTTTCATAGAAATAATACATTGCCTAATTACTGAATATTGAACATAAAATATTAGAAATGTTTACTTATAGAAATGTAGTCATAAATCCTAATTATTCTGTTATATGACAGAAATCAAATATATTTTACTTCAATGTGCGTGATATCATGTTCATTGCTATGAAACAATTGTATAAACGCGCATAAAAAGAGTTTTCTAGAAATTCTACCATGATTGTATTTCTTTTTAGAATTACACCAAATCTGGATGTGTATCTCGTCTAGATGTCTTGTTTTGGACAAAAAAAAATAAGCCTATGATTTAAGGCTTGAAGGTTACTTTTTAATCGACTTCCAAAAGGAGAAGAAAACAGAGGTATGTAATACCTTGAAATAAGTGATCGCGTTAATTCCCGTAAAAATAATAATTATTACAGGAGAAGCTTCTTTTTTTTTTTAATGTATGACCCGCCAAAATGACTCTACTCTGCCTGATGGAAAGCATAAGCAGAATCCAAGAGTGGCGTCACCATACTCAATGCGAATGCAGACAATGCAGTATGGCGACCCACACCATGGCGGCCTAGTGATGCTGCTGCATCTTTTAGTCTAGTCAACAAGTATGGAACTTGTTGACTAGATTTTTTGGGCCTCCGGTCTCGCACTCACCAACGAAACACGACAGCACGAACGCTGTCATTTTACGTTTTTTTTTCAGTGCGAGGGTACCGCCCCGGTCGAGCCGGCCCATTCATGCTGAAATCAGCGTGGCTCTACTACCTATAAGGTTCTCAACTTGATTGGTATTTTTTGTTCTATACTTAAACACAAGCTACACATCAATTTCGTTTAGTAGTAATTTTAAAAGAAAATTTATATGAAAACTTGTCGGTTTGAAACCAATTTTATTAAATCTGTTTTATTCAAAGGATCTTCAATATCAAGATGTTATTCCCATATCGAGTAAACAAAACGGACTTTGTAGTTGAAGCACGTAACTATTCCATTTAGGCGCAGTAAAGTTGTACATAAAGAAAATTATATGTCTATTTTTAAAATAATTTGGTTCTAATTAAATTTTTACTAGCTTAGTTTCAAATTTATTTTTATTATTTAGGTATATTTTTTATGATGACAAGGGGTTTATGATTCTAAAAATAATAAACTTTAATTTTCATACAAGTATGTGTTAGAAACATTTAAATTAAGACAAATCTTTAAAAACAGACGATCATGTCTAACCTCATTCTGCAACTGCCTCGTTGGTCTCGCGGTTGGCGTGTGCGACTGCTGATCATGAGGTCTCGGGTCCGGTTCCCGGGTCGGACCAAATGTTTGTATGATCTACAAATATTTGTTTCGGAGTTTGGGTGTTTTCTATGTATAATATGTATGTATTTACAAAAAAAAAGTATTTATGTATTTGTATCAGTTGTCTAGTACCCATACCACAAGCTCTGCTTATCTTGGGACGAGATGGCGTTGTGTGTTAGATGTCCGAAATATTTATTATTATTCAGTCGTATCACTCGTATTTATCTAATTAGCTTTGGGAGTCCCACCTGTATGTCGGCTAGCGTTCCTATAGTTTTAAGACTCTTCCACACAGGCGCGTTTTATCGGTCGATAATAATACCGGTTCCGTTATATTAATTCAGTTTTTAGTACATAACGTATTAGAACGGCTAATAAGTTATACACTACTGCGATAATAACGATGCAATAACGATAGGATGTTTGGTTCCTCTTTCGATATTTGAATATAAGAACTTCGAACATTGTATTGGAACGCATGTGATCTCACACACAGCTACAGTTATCGTTACTCTTGACACTGACAAAAATCATTTTAACGACAGCAAAGAGTGTTCAATAATCTAAATATAAATAAATACATAAATTAAAATCCATAGTAAAATGTGGATTTTGATTAATTATCAGATGAAGAATTATCGAACTGTGCAAGGAATCGGTAGTTAATTATGAACAGAAAATAATGCGTCTGTGTGGAAGAGCGTTCACTGGGACTGCTACGTACTTATTTGGTGTAAAAGTACAGCGTATCTTATTACTATTAAGCTTATTAAATTTACACTTGATATCAGTGAAGCTGGCTTGCCAAAATATCTGCTAGTGTGCAGCTACGCCTGGCATTGTACTACGAAATCGTAACTGTACTCTACGAAAAATTAAAAATAAAACTTTCTACTTTTATTAGTAGACTGCTTAGTAATGTTGTACTACTTTGTAGTGTAGCTTACTAACATATTTTACTTTATTGTGCATAATTCAGAAATCCATAAAAAAGGTCCATTAAACAAAACTTAAATATTTTGCACTAGGTGTTGGCATGCCTCTTTTATATCCGACTGACTTTTATGTCCGTTTTTGGCAACACCATCGTTGTCAGACGAGACAAAAGAAGAAGACTTATTGGTGTTAGGGAAATGGAAGCAAGACTCCTATATCTCGAAGACGCCGGGATCACGGGATCTCGTGATCCGCTATCTGATTGGACATGCCACCAGGAATGAGACTTCAACCGGTCTTCTATACGTTAAATACCATGGTAGTTTTATTTGTATCAGATTTTAAGCCTGAAAAAAAAAAGATCAAAAACTGAGAATATCTGATGTTTACGTATTATTTTGTCAATTGAAGATTTTATATGAAATATATTATTGTCCGCACGCGGCCAACGTGGGGACGTATGGCCTTAACCCTCTCCTGAGAGGAGGCCCGAACCCAGCAGTGGGACGTTATGGGTTGTTGATGATATTATGAATACGTTAATAACACATATATGTATATAGCGGTGACTAATACTTTGGGTAGAAAGTTCTACGTTACTAAGTAATATAGCGTTTAGAGCAATCTCCTAAAATACAAAGTATTATTACCTATTTTTCCTTGATTACAGCTACGATTTTGTAGTATTGGCTGTATATTACATAATAATATATGTTTTGTCAATCACACCATTAATATTCAGTAGTAAGTAATTATGTATTAGAATACACATTTTTAAGTATTTCACACCACTATTCATTTTTATTTCTACAGATTAATGTCTATTCATGCTTTTCATCAGCCAGAGTAGACTCACTTTGGCAGGCATATTTAATAAAATACATCATATCAAAAACATTGTCATGTAAAATGTTGCCAAGACGACTGCATATGGCTTGACCTGTGAAAAAGATATCAGATGTCACGTAGAGCCAAGCTTCTGAATCTACACGCCCTAACTTTACCAACCCTAACTTCACAAACTCTACATCTCAGTAAAAATGTATGGCTTCGCTGTTTCGTTATTGTTTCGTGTCACGGTTAAGCAATATGCAGTATGCAATATGCAGCCGAATTTTGGGGTTGGGGGGCAAAAATAGGTTTATGATTTTTTTGTCGTTTGTATACTAAACTTAGTTTACATACCAAATTTCAGCTTTCTAGCACTTCAGGAAGTACCCTAACAGTTTTGATGATCATCAGTGTCAGTGACGAAATCGATGTTTTTTAGATATCAATAAAATCTGAAGTATCAAAGCTATGTAATTAAAACTTTGTATGTTTAATCAATCTATTATTAACATCATATCCTGAGAATTGGAACGATTTGGTATATCAGAAACCAAAGTTATGAGGGTTCAAAAAAACGACGAAACACTTCGAGAAAAGGTAGGCCTTGAGCTTCGCTTGGCTCGTAAAAAAAAAAAAACTCAAAAACAAAAAAACTAGTAAGAAAACAGGTCGTGGAAAAATGTTTTTCAGGAAAATCCGATTGAACTAGAAGCCGACCCCAATTAATCTTTTCTAGAGTTTTCGAAAAAGTGATAAAAACTAAAGTGCCAAAAAATAATAATTATATGGTGAGTCATGATATATAACGACCACCTTCTACTTAGTATGTTCTCCTGGTTCCAACAGCATGTTTCTCATCTCTCATCTTTTAACAATTTTTATGCTTAATTTTGATTAATTAGTCCTCGGGGTACTGTGGGGGTTGTAATTCGTAATGAACTTTCTTTTAAATGTTCATATTTCAATTTTGGCAAAGCTCTCCTAACCCCAAAGTAAAAGCGTCTACCAATAGTACAACGTAGGTTGTGAGTAATTTTCCTCATCCTGTAACAAGTGTAAGTTACATATTCTGACACTGGGATGACCTACATAAAAGTTTTGGATTAAGTACAAGGCAGCTCATCCGGCTGGCAAAACGTACGAATAGATAATTTACTGTTAGGTGACCTTCAGCGGATTTCAGTGGGAGATATGAGAAGGGGAGTTGTGCCGGGAAGACAATGTCGTACATATTTTAAGCGGGCACGCCCCGTTCGCACAAAGGCGTAATTTATAGGGCCGCGCGGAGACGGGTGCCTGAG
The DNA here is from genome assembly GCA_949125395.1 of Diaphora mendica. Taxonomy (NCBI): domain Eukaryota; kingdom Metazoa; phylum Arthropoda; class Insecta; order Lepidoptera; family Erebidae; genus Diaphora; species Diaphora mendica. The sequence goes on along the minus strand of OX421310.1, from coordinate 30,964,562 downwards.
TTATGTCCCGGCGATAGCGACGAGCTTTTAACTGCCTAATGGAGCGATTTACTCAGACCACCTTGCGCCCGCTCGCTGTTTACATTGAACACGCCGAATTGGGCAGATAACGACGACCAAATTAATTCATGTTTGTAACTCTCAAGAAATTATTGGTGACATATTTTATCATTAAACATTTTATACATTTAAAATGTTTAATCAAACATGTATGGTAACAGTCTGGTTATAGTTCAGTTGCCTGAGTGTCAGTTAACGAGAATAGGGAGCTCCGAGTATTGAAGAGCAACGTGAAAAGTTTTTCAATAAAACATAGCCCTCTGAGACAACATTTCAATGGAGCGCCGCGCAACGTGCGATGTTTACGGCCCGAGCGCCACTGTTCGCTCCTCTACCCACTGTAGAACAATCTAATACGTATGTATTGATCAAATTGTACAGTTCTACACTGTATATGCATGTAGTACAAAACAATTGAAAGAAATAAACACAATTTTGCCTCTAGGCTGAAGCTTAGCGCACAATCTAATCTGTTACATCATTATTCGGTTTGTTTCATCAATAATAAAGTTTGGGTTTTTATTTTTGTAAAATATGTTGCTTATTTTCTGCAAATATTTTTCCAAATTATATTGGAATACTTAAAAAAATGAGTTTATTGAGATTCCATGACAAAAGATTTGACCTTTCGAGTTCCTTGTACGCTGTGGTACTACTGACTAAGTAACACCAAGAGGATTAAATATCTTAAGTGTATGTTTGCACTATATTTCTTTAAGTTCCTAATTTGGAACGAGAAATACTAAAAAGGATTAGTAAGATAATGAATATTGTGAAATTAAGTATACGATTTACACACAATCGAGTTGTTTGTTTTAAAAATAATTTACTTGTACAAAATATTAAAGTTTTGCAACATTTTAGTAAACATTTCTTATTGACCTAGACAAGAAGTGCACAACGACCTACATGCACTTTGGATTTTATCTACTGACCTTTCTTAGAAGTTACATATGTGTAAGTTATGAAGATATAATATGAACTACAGGATGAGTTTCACCTTTTTAAGATAATTTTTGTACGGCATGCGAGGACAAGCGAGTAGATGGCTCGCCTGATAGTGCTATGGATGGTATAGATACTTGCAATTCAAGAGTCACTAGTGTGTTGCCTTTTAGTCTCTTCCTTCAGAATCAGGAGGAGGGTTTGAACTCCGGTAACCTTACTTGACGAGGCAGTTTAAGAACACTACTGCATGTGACAATCACAAGATTATTTAATATGTATTTCAGCATCATCATCAGCCTAACAAAGTCTACTGGTGGCTACAGGTCTCCTCAATTGCACGCCACTTGGATTTATCCTCCACAATACAAAAAATTCACAATTCTGTTTTATTAAATTTGTCAATTGTTAAATTTTTATTTTAACTATAAAGCTTAATATTATTTTATAAAATTTAGAAGCACATGACATTATTTAACCATTTTCAAAATTTTGCTATTGAATTACTACTGCAGATACCAATTACATCTTTTTACTTTTACAGTTTTTGAACAAAGCATTATTACTTTACGTAAAAAGAGATCAGAAAGATACCTTCTATGATTTTATACAACCTTATACTACTTAAAACACCATGTATGAATATTTGTCTGAGAGGGAACCTTGGTTCTTTATGTCAGAATGGTCTGTGTGGTGGTGCTTTTATTGCGCGTTTCACGTTGCAGGTCAAGTGCAATCCTTGGTAATTGCCGCTGGCAAGCGAACGAATAAAGTAAACGATTTTGAAAGTGTAAGTAAGTTTGAAAAAGGGTATGTTGAATAGACAATTATGTTTCATTTCTATTATAGTTTCATAAAAAAAATTAGTCATTTTTATGATTATCACCATGCCTAGCGTCCATTTAATGGCCTGGTTACTAAACGACTCTAGACTCTTTAAAATTTGTGTCGAAAATGCTTACTGAATTAGACATCTTGTGAGCTTATTTGCCACCTAAATCAGATCATTACAAAAAATGGGAAGGATTATAACAATATACCTATTGAATAATCACAAATTTTAACAAAAAAAACCGACAATCGAAATCTGGACGAAATTTAAATGGGACCGTATGGGAATATTGAGTTATTCGTTAATTTGTCGCGCACATACTTAATGCAAAATGAAGACTTATATGGTTTTCTCATGAATGACATGTCAGAAAAAGACCAAATTGAAATGGGACCGCATGGGTAGCACCAGCTTTCAAATAAAAAAAGAATCATCAAAATCGGTTCACCCAGTCGAAAGTTATGAGGTAACAAATATAAAAAAAATATAAAAAATAGTCGATTTGAGAACCTCCTCCTTTTTTTAAGTCGGTTAATAAAGAATACTATCTGTGAATTGTTGTACGAATGAAAGTAAATTACAGTACAGTATAGTCACACTACACGTTACGTAATGTTGATTTACAGCGTTCTAACTGTTTTGTGATTTTCTAATCACCATATTTATTATCAATTGATCTGAAGTTTAATCGAGTAAAGTAACGGAATAACAGGTTCGTAATGGATTGAAATAAGTGATTCAATACAATTGTCATTAGAAGAAACAATTAGGTCGATAGTGGATTACTGAGGGTGATTGCGTTGCGGAACGAGGTATTTGTGTCACATCGAGCGATCGATCCGCCCACTCCCAGCCAATTACAGCCGATACACGACCGAATATTGTTCTCGATACACCCAATACACAGAATCTACGGAGTTGTCGTACATTCTCCAATTTCTATATGAAACTCTTGTGTGAGACGACAACGAAGCGACGACGCGCCGCCGCTGTGGTATCTAGTTGCGCCTTTGTCACGGATATCTGCACTCCAATGTTTTGACGATAACCCAATTGAATGTTTGTGATCCGATCACAAAACGTCTACCCTACGTTTTTGTTTTATTTTGCAGCGATATTCTATCGAAATGCGATATGTTGAGCATAGCTTTGTTGTACTAAAACGTATAGGGTTCACCGTACGAAATCAATTTATTCCTTCTGTTGTCCTTTTTCTGACAGTAAGCGGTTACCGTAGTCTATATTGCTATGTTAGTAGTGTTTCTTGCAGGTTCCCAACTTTATATGAAATCGTTTAGTACCGCATAAAACATGTCGTATTTTAAATACCTAAGAAAGAAAGGATAAAATGTTTATGAAACATACAGCAGTGAACATAAATTGTTATTAGTACATGAATAAAAATGTGTAAAATGTGAAATGTAAAATGAATACCTAATAAAAAACGAAATCATGTAATTATTTATAACCACATCTTTTTAAATTCGAAGATGTTTACATTTAGTGATCCTAAAAAGTTTTGGAAGAAGTTATGAAGTTGTAGTATTTCTCCTTATAAAAAGCAGAAACGTCATCAGTACTATGATAGTACGTTGCCAACTCCCAAACACGTTTACCTTTACCATATTACATTCAAATTTCTGCGATATTAAACGATTTATTAATGAATGTTACACATTACTTTATAGTTTGGTACATTTTATTCCGGTCCGCAGCGAATGAATGGTAAAATAATTGTGGAGCATTAGTGGGGTCATGTTATTTAATTGCACACGGGAACCATTGATATTTATGACTGCAACATATTCTACCTACATATACACGTATAATCGTTGTCCACGGTTATAAAATGTAAGTGTGACTGTTCTAAATCTCTACAAATTTATAGCGGTAGCCGGATGAAGTGGCAGGGAGCCGTTAGATGGGACAGCTCTTTGTAGGAGTTGTGTAAGCTATGTTCAGCAGTTTAGGTCCCAATGCAAGACGATAGTGATATTTAAAGTCAGATATTGATGGAAAATCCTACAATGAAAGAGTTCAGTATTTTTAAGCACCTTACTACTAAATAGTTATGTATTTTTGCTTCTCAAATCGCTGCGCTGTCCTGACTGAGCATCAATGTGATTTTACTCCAACAGCTACGTATAGTATATAATCAGGATGTGAGTATACTTATTATAATAGAAAACTTTAAAAACTCGAGTAGTAATTTAAAAATGGCAAGTATGAGAAATAAGTCTATATTGTTTGGCTTAACAAACTATTTCACAGTAAACCCAGAAGTTGTAGATAAACCGAGAATTTTTTTTCATTATTAGATTTCTTGCGTTGTTTATTATAATTTATTAACGACTTTCTTATTTTTTGAACACGAAAACATTATACCGAATGCGAACCAAAAAGTGTTTCATGATACCACGGAGGCAGACTAATAATACTCGTCTCGTACCTGTTTTCTCTCTCTCTTTGGGGTAGGATACATAATACGGACATTTTAACAGCAACGGCATGGCATGGTAACGGCATAAAAATTATTTGTTATTCTAAATAAGTAGGTTGTATAACATAAATAAATATTTAAAAAAATACAAAAAGTTATCTTAACTGTATGTGTGCAAGTTTTAACTTGAATCCAAAACAATATACTACTTGTAAATAATTTTACCTCTAGCAGATTTTGACATTAATTTAATCTCAAAATATCTGTTTAAACTAAAAGCTGATATTTTACCAAATAAAACTGGTATAATGGGAGCAGTAGTTAGGGTAAATTAAACAGTGACGAAAAGGGATCAAGTCAAAGATAGCTAACCATTTGGATTTACCGGGCGTCTATGTTAATACTGTAAATTCTAATTCATGAATTCCGTTTGTTCGTCTCTATCAAAATTCCTTTGTAATACGTTTCGTTACAAGACATTAGACTAATCAGTTCTGTTTCTACTGAAATCAGATGCAAGAAATAGACGACCGGATTGGTTGACCTATTGCCAGTACTCCTTTGAGCAACCACCGTGGGAGAGCCACGCTTCGGCATGAATGGACCGGCTCGACCGGAGTGATACCACGGCCTCACAGAAAACCGGTGTGAAATAGCGCTTGCGCTGTGTTTCACCGAGTGAGTGAGGATGCCGGAGGCCCATACCCCAACCCCTCCCCACATCCCTCTTTCCATCCCCCAAAGGCCGGCAACGCACTTGTGACGCCACTGGTGTTGCGGGTGTCCATGGGCGGCGGTAATTGCTTACCATCAGGTGATACGTCTGTTCGTTTGCTCCCTTTTCCATAAAAAAAAACCTCCGAAACTCTTTAGCGATTCTCGGTAATAAAGTAAGGTAATAAATATATGCTAAAATATGATACATTTTAAGAGTTTTTATTATTAAAACCTTTTAACAATACGTATCCACGTAATGCGACTAGTGATTCAGCCATTAGCCAAGAACTACGAAGGTAAAATTTATAGGTGAAATTTATTTCTTATCTGTAAAATACTTTTGTCTGTAAAAATGATTCTTTGCCTAACTTTTTACTTAATATTTATTTGTTTATCGCATTGATATTTGTCATCAAGCTTAGGAAGTCGCCAATCTTTTACCCTTCGCGAATTATGTTCAAAAGTAATTTCCTCTCCTAGATTTCTTATTTAATTTTGGTTTGTTTTATTCTTTACTTTCAAGTTAAGCAGGTTTGGACATGGACTTCACATTTACGTTTTAAATCACCTTTCTGCTAAGGCATAGAAGAAGACACCTTTTTATAGGTTCAGTAAATTTTACTGTGTAGGACGCAGTAAAAACGCTCGCAAAGTATTTTTTGATTCCGGTCGAGGAGATTTGTACGCCAATGCCATTAGTCAACTGCCATTAAAATGGCAAAGATGTAACGATATCGGTGGTTGTAAGATGTCGCAATCTTTATTCCAAGAACACTAACGATTCAAAATTATGTGAAATTGTTCTCTTAATAAGTTCCATTACTATTTCACAGTATTTTCTTTCCTAATTACAATGAAAGGGAGGACCTTTGTTTTGTTATTTTTTCTATATCTATAGTTATATAAAGCAAAAAAAATTGAGTGTGTACTTAAGACCGCACGGCAGAAGTGAAAACTTCATTGGTAATCGCAATCTTATTACGTACCGATAATAACTATTAAATTAACAAGTAAAATTTTAGCAAAAAAAAACCGACTTCAAGGTTCGACTCGATTTCTCTTGGATGCCATCAGCAGATCTTAATGTCCTTATCATGGTACCACCGTTGGGATATCTCCTTTCCATTAAAAAAAGAATCATCAAAATCGGTTCGTAAACGACAAAGTTATCCGCAAACACACATAAAAAAAACATATATACGGTCGAATTGAGAACCTCCTCCTTTTTTGAAGGTTTATAATGACAATTATTACTTACTAGCTGACCCGGCGAACTTCGTACCGCCATATTTACATATTTGTCTCAGCTTCCCACAGGCAGTGTACATATGCGGACAAAAAAAAGACTTTTCCCGTTATCTTTTATTTTCTCTTTCTAGCAAAAAAAGAATAAAAGAAATCGGACTATATGTTATTGAATTACAACTAAGTACATATTTTGACTTTCATCCCCTCTCTCCAGGCAACCGTGCTGAATTTCGGGATAAAAAGTATCCTATGTCCTACCTCGTAGTATGAACTCAAATCATGCCAAGTTTCATTTGAATCCGTTCAGTAGTTTCGGCGTAATGCGCGGCCAAGATACAGACAGACAGACAGACAAAAATGAAAAAAAATACAGTTTTGGCTTCAGTATCGACTATAGAGAGCCCTCCAAAAAAATTTCAAAATATCTTTAATGTACAGAATTGGACCTATTACATTTTTATTATAAGTACTAGCTGACCCGGCGAACTTCGTACCGCCATATTTACATATCTGTCTCAGCTTCCCACAGGCAGTGTACAGTCACGGACAAAAAAAAACACTTTGCCCGTTATCTTTTTTTTTCTTTCTAGCAAAAAAATAATGAATGAAATCGGACTATGTGTTATTGAATTACAACTAAGTACATATTTTAACTTTCATCCCCTCTCTCCAGGTAACCGTGCTGAATTTCCTGATGAAAAGTATCCTATGTCCTACCTCGTAGTATGAACTCAAATTATGCCAAATTTCATTTGAATCCGTTTAGTAGTTTCGGCGTGATGCGCGGCCAAGATACAGACAGACAGACAGACGGACAGACAGACAGACAGACAGACAAAAATGAAAAAAATTACAGTTTTGGCTTCAGTATCGATTATAGAGAGCCCTCCAAAAAAAAAAAATCAAAATATCTTTAATGTACAGAATTGGACCTGTTACATTTTTATTATATGTATAGATATAGATAGATTAATTGAATATATTAAACACACGACACAACAGCGAAAAGCAGCTAACTGCTGGCGAGTAGGCGTATCTTTCCCGCTCTGGTACACTCGGCGCTCCCGAGTTCATCCGATCGAGCCTTTCACCTCAGAGCGAGACGGATCAGCCTAACTTACTACCTACGAAAAAATGTGTGTGCGACGCCTCAAAAGAAGTTTTAACTTCAAAAATTGTACTCCTTTTGACGAAAATTATGCGAATGGAGGAGTATGAAATTTGGCATGGTTAATTTTTATATGGAAAAGTAGTGCAGAAAACTAAATAAAGGAAAAAAATCATTTCGACAACTGTGCGACCAATGTTTTTTTTATTCACAGACTTTATGTTGTGATTGCATCAACAATCACGTTTAAATCCAAATTCTATGTATGTCAAGGGTTAAATGACTTTCCTACTCATAACAGCAGCCAATGAAATCCAATATGTTAAAATGATTTAGAAAAAAAGCATATGTCAGTTTGCTTCGAACTTGACGTAAAAATACAAAAATAAAACTATAAAACATATAGAAATTAAGTTAATATTAATACTAATAATATACATCATCACACATATTAACACGACCGTCTGTTATTAGTCTTGGTAAAGACTGTACTATGATAGCTAAACAGCTAATAAATATACTTATAACTATATATAAATACGTGAAGCAAAAACTGTGTACCTACCCCTTTTACGAAAATTATACGAACGGTGGTTAAAGTTTATATGGAGAAGGAGCGCAGAAAGCTAAAATAAATAACAAAAATGAATAAAGAAAATCTGATTGAATTTCAACCACTGGGCGGCCATTTGGTTTTTAACCGACTTCAAAAAAAGGAGGAGGTTCTCAATTCGACTGTACTTTTTTTATGTTTGTTACCTCATAACTTTTGACTGGGTGAACCGATTTTTATAATTCTTTTTTATTTGAAAGCTGGTGCTTCCCGAATGGTCCCATTTAAATTTGGTCCAGATTGAAGTCGGTTTTTTTTTGTTAAAATTTGTAGGTAATTATCTAGGTACGTATTACCGATAAATTACACCGAAATAAAGAATAAATGTCGTGCTCATCACACAATTATTTGTCCTGTTTGGGTATCAAACTCACGATCTCTGAGTTAGCAGTCAGGTTTATTAACCACTAGACCAACGGGCTCGTCTGCATACGATCTACGCCGATTCAAACAACTATGCTGGCCCCGGAGTTTTTTTAGTTTTCCTACTTAGATGAGTTTTATACTGATAATTGTCATATGCACTTGGCCTTTAAATAAAGTGATTATTAACATTTTTATAGAAATGGGTGATTTTAATTAGTTTCAAAGCATTTAATACTTCGTTTGACTGATTAACCGTTAACAAACAATTATTATAAAAGCCCACTAATCGGCTTACAGTGGTAATCGCCAATGATCCGTATATCGTTTCATGAAATCCCCACTATAATTTTAATGAGAACATGTTTTAATGTTTATTACATGTTTTAATAAAACATTTGCAAAGTTTGTAGGTTATGTTTATTTAAATATTTATAATTATAACTAGCTTTTGCACGCAGCTCAGCCCGTGTGTATGTCAGTTTTCGAAGTAAAGAAAAGCCTATGTCCTTCCTCAAGAAACAAAGTACATATCTTTATGCTGAATTGTATTGAAATCGGTGCAGCGGTTTAGCCAAGTAAAACAGACAGCCAGTGCTACATTCAAATTTGTTTTTTTTTTAAAAGGCAACTCGTGCACTAGGAATAAATCCTGTGTCGCGGAGGACTTTACAAACATACATGAAACGGACACAAATAACACCTAGACTCAGAACAACAATTTGTGGATCACACAAAGTGTTGTTCTACGTGGGATTTGAACCCACGACACTTGGCGAAGTAGGAAACGGCGTGGTGACCGTTAAACTACTAGGCCAAACGTGCAGTAGTATGGATCTTTCGAAATAATTCCTTTAAAATCTTCCAAAAAGAGACTCTTAATTTCGTTGGATTTCTTTGATCGAGATCTACAGGAAGATTAGATTACTGGGTAGGTAGTTAGTTCAATTTTTTTGATTTTTTCTGTTTGTCTATAGCGAGGCGTTAACATTTAAATTTTAGATGATTTCGACACTAGACTAGACTTTGCCTTGAAATAAACGATTAAGGCTTCTCGAATGACAGTAAATTAATTATGAGTCACAACAATATTAATATAAATAATTTCATAATCATATTTCAGAACAACAGTGTTTGTTACTTCCCCACTTCCCCACGCAACAGCTGTATATTCTTGTTATATATAATATAACTTTTTCAGGATTATCTAGAATAAAAAAAAATGTGTTTAAAATAATTACACATTATCTCATTTTTTTATTCCTGAAGATTTATTATAAATTTTCTGCATCTTGACTTGTCATTATGTGAAACCTATTTCAACTTTAGGCTTATTTGTATCTCAAAAACAAAAAAGTAAACCAATGCTGAACCAACTGACTTGAACCAAATAAAGTAGATTTTCGAACTTAGAACGAACTCTCTGTCGTTAGGAATTTTACAAAATATACAATTTGATTATAAATTCCTTTGTAAGTCATTTTAAAGTTTTTGTAAAGAAAATTCCTATTGTTCCTTTTCATAACATTGCATGTTTGTTAATTAAGAGGGAACATCCATTAAAGGGCTTACAGGCTTCCAAAACTTTCATATTGTTTCTGTTTGTTCGACATAGTCACTATTTAGCTTTCTTTATGTTTAAATATGTGTAATATGCATCGCCTGATTTAATTTGTCATTATTCGTAGTCATTTTTAATCACTCTGCTCATTTATTGATTGATTTATAGTTAATAAAAACGGTAAAAACAAATTTAAAAAAAAAGTTAAATGGACTTTAATAGCCATTAAACAAACAAAGTACCTATATAAAATGATCAATTTTGGTAAAATACAACTTTCATATTTCGAAGGAATAGGTTAAAAGTTTGAAATCACGCGGAAGCAAGTCTCATTACGGTTTAGTGAAAAGATGCTTAACTAAATAATCGTGGTAGAAGGTGCAGCGCGCGTGTAGTACGCTTCTAACGACCCTACACTGCTCGAGAGTACTCTACGCTGCAGCTGCTTCGCGCTCATGCACTTTTCAAGTACGCACTGTTTATGCTCTAGTTCGATTCAGAAACTTATATTTAACCGCAGACATTGCTTGTTTGAATTTCAATATCGACACAGTTTTCGTATTTGTGTTTTTTTTTAATAAAAAATGTTATTGGTTTTTTACTCAACATTATTTACCACTGATTTATTTTTAGCATGATGTTTTTAGTTTTTGGTAAAATATTTTTATAGGTTCAATAAAATGTAAGTAGTTTAAAAATTAAAACCGTTACAATAAAAAAATGAACATCTAGAGCAGCTTTTCAAATTAAATAATAGTACTATCAGAAATACATATATGAGATTGTTAACTATATTGGTAGTAATGACACTAAATGGCAGATTATTCGATGCGGTAATACCTTGACAGACTTTCATTGGTACAGAGGCGTGTTGGTTTGACATTTTAAATAACAATGCCAAAATAATTAAATAAATCGGACTAAACAAAATGTATGTTGACACACAGTCTTTTTAACAAGTTCTGTGAGATGACCGTTGTGCATGCCCATTGGCTTCTAATACATTAAAGTGGAGAGTGGTGGCGAGTGTGTAACACGGTCGGGCGGTATACAGTAAGCTAAGTGGAGGCATGCTCAAGATATGAAGAGCTCTTGCTCCTCGTAGCCTTCTGCAGCGCTACCGAGGTGTGGTGTTTATGCATTATGTATCGCTAGGAGGCTGATACTACTTGGCGAGTTTTGCATACAGCTTCTGAACAAATTCTTAAAGAACATTCGTAGAAGGTAGGAACATTCGTAAATTCAAATATTATGCATCCCCGGATGTATAATATTTAAATTGATGCTACTTTTGCAAAGTGTATCTTTAGATGCAGTTAAAGGCTTCTTCGAATATGTTTTGAAAAGAGATGATACTTGCTCGTTTTATTCGTAAGTTAAACATGTGATTTTAAACGTGAGTTGGTTACAGTAATGTTTTCACGCACAGAAGTTTTGTTTATTTATTTTATTTGGAAAACATACAGTATCTTTGACTAATTACCTTGTAATTAAATTACTATGAGCTATTAACACGTTTTCACATTTTGGTATGAAGTGCTTGATTTTTAGAGAAATAAAAATATTACATAACACTAGCTGTTGCCCGCGGCTCCACCCGCGTGTATGTTGGTTGTGTATGTGTTATTCTGATGTATAAGCTATATTACTGTAAAGTTTCATCCTAATCCGTACAGTAGTTTTTGCGTGAAAGAGTAACAAACACACACACATCCTTACAAACTTTCGCATTTAGTAGGATTAAACAGCAAAAAAAAACTACTTAGAGAACAGTCAGAGAACCGATTCAAACCACTGCTTAGAACACATGCCTAAATATAGTTGGACTTTGACGGTATCCCTACCTTAGATTTATTTGAAAATACACCCATAACTATTTTATTAAACCTAATAATTATTAAGTAATTGAGTTAGGTAACTGGCGGCTTAAAAGAGACAGTCTCCTGATTTTGTAATTAAAAAGTGAATTTACTTACCTTTAAATATGTACAACGTTTTAATAGAATTAGTTACATTAATTTTCATCTAAAGTGTTCATTCTTTTAAAGAACTAAATATCAACATACCTAAATCCAAGGCTGACTACAAAACCTTTATCAAAACTACCTCAATCAGCGTGATAGGGACGGCGATATATCCTAATAACTATTAACTGACAACGGGGTGTCATCAAATGATTGAATAACAGAGAAATTCGAATCACTATCACGTTGGTCAAGATTAATGATTTCATCCTGTAGTTGAATAGACCGCCTCGGTCGATGTTAATTTTCGTTCGCCGCCGGTGTGCCGGGCGGGTGACACTGAATTTCCTTCACACAATGTTTATGTTATGACGATTCTACGTCATTAGTCGCTACATGATACCGTTACTAATTGGAAGCTTTTAACTCATATTGAGTTATTACGGTTCAACATTACACAGTATTAGAGTAATAGTAAGTTATAAATGAATTTACATTTGAATTGTTTCTAAATTTAATGTAATAATGGCTGTCAACAAATCAATACTGCTCATTTTTAATTAAGAAAACTGACTGAAGTCCTGATGTGATTTGAACAGAATACCACCCTTATGCGTTCGCAAAAGTAAAAGTGTTCAGAAAAGGTTTTTTTTTAAACAAAATTTTTATATAAGAAAATACAATAAAATGTAAATCAGTAGTCACTGTATTCAATATAAAAGCTCTATAAATCATAAATTGTTTGTCTTACAATGTTTAGTAAGAAAGTAAGATACACATAATGATAAAAAGAAAAAATGAGTAATTCCATGAAATTACTTCTCTTTAGAAAGTTGTTGACGGAGTCATTTTTATGATATTTTAAGAGTATTTATTTATATTTGAATATAGTCCGTAAACATTTTATGTAAATCTGTCTAGTGTATATGTGTATATAGTAGACGTAATGTGTACGCGTGTGAGTGTACGCATACGAAATGCGTGGTCCTAGTTCATTTAGTACCTACTCAGCTTATTTTTTGGCCAAGATCCATGTCTGTGCCTATAGCTTTTTTGCACGTCACATTAGGTATACAAATGCAAATGTAAGTCAAGGACGTTTTCCGTATGCTTTAACGTATCATGTTTATATTATCGTAGTATAGCATTAAATATAGAACAAGGAAAAGTGATTCTAAATTTAAAATTTATTTGTGAAGTAACATTTAGTTAAGCCTGTATTTTAAATTTTTTTAATTAACAATATAAATCATTTTACTTGGAAAATTATTTATGTATATAAGTAATTAATGGCGTGTACCTAACACGCAAGTTTTCAGACCACTTTTTAAGGAGTGATTTGTTACAAAGTAAAACAATTTGAACAGTGAATTCAAATTAAAGCCAATCACAATGCTATAATCCCTCGAAAACAATATTTTTGACGCGGTCTCTACTCAAGAACCCGTTTACCCTAACGGTTATGAGTTCTACGGCAAATATGGCCAGCCGACTGCCACTTCAGCTTGCTAATCCTATGGGCTATGTCGATGACCCTGGTTCTTTGCCGGATTACTTCGTTTCTGATACGATCCCTTAGAGAACCGCCAAGCATAGCCCTCTCCATAGCACGCAGAGTGACTTTAAACTTGTGGACTAGCCGTACCGTAAGTGTCCACGTTTCGGCTTCCTATGTCATTACGGGTAGGACGCACTCATTGAAGACTTTTGTCTTTAGGCACTGTGGGATGGACGATGAGAAGACCCGATGAAGCTTCCCAAACGCTGCCCAACCCAGCTGGCTTCTCCTGTTCACCTCGTCCTCAAAGTTGTTTCTACCTAACTGCAAAGTCTGCCCGAGGTACACATGAAAATAGAATACTGCGTACAAAGGTATGGGTTTTTATTTTCTTTTTAGACAGTTGTGTTATGTTTTATGTCTTATCACTATTTTTATTACTGCTGTTTAGTTGGGTTTGTACATCAATTGAAGCTTATTCATATTTAGCTGGTCGTGTTGCCTGTTAAAAATTAAAATGAGTTTTGTATTTCTCACACAAGCATTAATTAACTTTATCATTTTTAAATAATTTATGAGTAGGTGGAACCACTCCAATGGCCAGTTAAAAATAGATATATTCAGAATTTGATACGAATAATCACATTCTGTTTTCAACTCGGTTTAAGCTGTTTATATGTCTAAGTATTGTGTTTTAAACTTGGCACCGACATTAGGCTAGAAAATACTTAATAATTTTGTAATACTTTTCTTGTTATTATTGGCTTAGCACCGACTTTAAACAGGTTTTAGCTATCTAAGGCAGCTAAGTTGAATTCAGTTTATTTTGCGATTTTTAGTGTTTCTAGGCAAGGAATTTTTGTTAGATGTTTTTTTGGAGCCGTTTTTTTTTTACTTTTAGTGCTAATGATCGTAGATAAGTAGTAAGTTGAACTATTTTATATAAGTCGCGAGAAGAAAAGGAGCCCCGTCAAATATTACTCCTACTGATGGGAATAACTGTAGTAGGTAGTTTAAAGCACTTATTAAAACTGTGCACAGCCTATAAAAGAATTATCCCCCAACTCCCTCGATAAGAATTTGTATCTTCCATATCGGTTCATCATCATTATATGACGACTACTAGACTAGACAAATATTTGAATAGTTTTAGAAAATATATAAAACACATAGCACGTGCCTATGAAAGAGGATAGGCCTCGATTTCCTTGGATCTCATCATCAGATCCCGAAATGATAAAATGGGACCACCTGGAAGCTACACCAAACCCTACGCAAAACGAATTTGTAATATCTGTTCATAAACGACGAAAATATCGACAAACACAAAAAAAATCCGACAACTTGATAACCTCCAGTTTTTTTGAAGTCGGCAAAAAATTGTTGTCGTGGTAAATTCGCCGTCTTGTTCGGCGAAAGTAAGTAAAATAGTATTAGTTAGTTGACTTACAACCATAATTAGTGTTCGTGTTTTCAGTTAATGGAACTTAACGATTTACTCAAGCATTAGGAATCTGTTACGTCACCATTTTGTTGTTCCAATAGTTTTGTTTATCTTGTCGTGTAAATAAACATTGATCAGAAAGTAGTTAAGATATAAACATCATACATACAAATTTGTATTGAAACATAGTTTTGTTTATGTCGTACTTCTTATAGAATTTAAAAGAAATGAATCTTTCTACATTATTAACAAACACAGTTTAAACTATAGCAAAAGCAAGTTAGTGTCAATCATCGTTAGTTAGTTGCCTAAAACTATTTTTATATTTCAATAGTATTTTGAAGCATCTGTTAAAGCTGTTGATATTACGTCTGCTGTTATTATTATCACTCTAATGCACGGTCGGTGACATTAACTGCCTCGGTGGCGTAGTGGTAGCGCATGCGACTGCTGCGCTTGAGGTCTCGGGTTCGATTCCCGGGTCGGACCAAATGTTTGTATGGTCTGCAAATATTTGTTTCGGAGTTTGGGTGTTTTCTATGTATAATATGTATATATTTACAAAAAAGTATATATGTATTTATATCAGTTGTCTAGTACCCATAACACAAGCTCTGCCTAGCTTGGGACTAAATGGCGTTGTGTGGTAGATGTCCGAAATATTTATTTATATTTATTCTAATTTGTATATTTACGTTATCTTTTAAGATTTTTATAAATATGACGTTATTAATGTCACGCAATGCTCTGTTATTAAATGAACAACCATTTTTACAGCAGGTCTGAACATTATCAGATGAAACCACCCCAGGGACCGTAAATATTCCTGGACGTTGCGATTAGCCCACGCCCGCGGACATACGTGTACCTACACGTAGAACATACACACATGGTATACATTTATATCTATACGTATATACATGGCAAACATTTAGAGCTGTCGTCGATAACAATAAACGCGATACACAGTCGCAATGCTCATTAGTGACTTTTCCACAACGAACAAAGAGAACAATCTACAACCAACGTCTATTAAACTTTCAAGAAAAGTATGTTATCGAGAATAATACAACTGTTTTTTCCATGTCCTTTGGGGGCAACAAGTTGATGAAATATTTGCTCAATCGCTTGTGTAACATAGTTTCATTTATTTCACTTCACCCCAGTCGCTCAACTGAAATAACAACACAGTACCGACCTGAATCAGCAATAAATTTCAATGGCGATAGTAACACACGTATACTTTTTTATAGCTGCCGCATTCATATATCATTAACTCGCAATAATACTAACATTTCCTTTTGCCGCACAATTTGAAATATCTCTACGTTTATGGCTTCTTATAATACAATTGTGTTTAATCTGTGGAGGGCGCTGTCGACCGTTTCCAGTTGGTTTATATTTAACGAGACTACTGGATTGAAGTTAATGGTATGATAGCTCATAAACTACATGAAAAAATTTATGATTAATCACGAAACTTAAATCGTGGTTGGTCTTGTTTTTTTTTTTCAAATGGTGCACACAACGATTTTTGTATTTAATAATACTCCGAGTGGTGACAGATTAAAAATATCTATAGAATGTCTCCACCTATATTCATAGCAAGGGTAAGAGACGACTAAGGGAGCAAATACACATTATAAACATCACTTCAAAGAAGATGAACTTGAAACAAACCCTATAGCAACCTATCTCTAACGTGGTACAGTAGGCCAAAGCCTACTTTCTAAGAAGAAGCTTATGTCCAGCATGTGACTATTTTAGGCTGTTAATGTTTTTTTTTTATGGAATTGGCCGGCAAACGAGCAGATGTATCGCCTGATGGTAAGCGATTACCGCCGCCCATGGACACCTGCAAGACCAGAGGCGTCACAAGTGCGTTGCCGGCGTTTGGGGGGATGGGGGGGGGGAGATAGGGGGAAGGGGTTGGGGTATAGGCCTCCGGTATCCTCACTCACTCAGTGAAACACAGCGCGAGCACTTTTTCACACCGGTTTTCTGTGAGGCCGTGGCATCACTCCGGTCGAGCCGGGCCATTCATGCCGAAGCGTGGCTCTCCCACGGTGAAAATGATGTGTATTTAACATTACTATAACTACTATAAACATACTATAACTACTTTTATAGAGAGTGTTTATCACTCTCTATAAATGAGAGTATTTTTGTTACAACCACAAAAATAGCAATGTAATTAAATAGCCTAAAAGAGAGAGTTTTCTATTCATAAAAAAATATAAGTTCCAAGTTCCAAACTATGAACATGCAATTATGAAGGTTTACGAAATATTTGATGACTAGTAATTTACAAACAACAGTGTCTCGCTAATGGTAATGACGGACCGCACCTATTGAGTAAATTTAATTAAATCTTGTGAACGTAATGTTGTTATTTATAACTGGATAAATTAGGTTTAAATCATATTATTTAATCAACGGAACTCGTATTTAAATATGTGGTTTGCAATAACTTTGGAAGCTTGCAGAAGGAAGAGCTTCGCTATGCTAAGTCTGACTTATTGGAAAACCCACAGCATGAAAGGTATTCTCTTATTTGAGCAGTTTTCTTCAATTTAATAAATATACGTCTCTCTCATGTTATATTATAGTAAAAGAGAAAAATGATTCCATTTCAGAGGTTATACAATTTAAATAAAAAAATATGTCTGAAAATAAAAAAGTCAAAATAGTAAAAATACAGAATTAATTAATTTGTCTATTGACGCTTTTTTAATGTCGGTTTCCGGTATCACTCTGGAAACAAATGATACTAAGATAATAATTTCCTATCGTTCACAAATTTTTTCGTTTTAATATCGTTCGAATTTATCACTTTGAAATCTCATAATGACAAATATATATAGTGTTTGTAATCTTAAATACGTTCGTCTTACTTTAGTTTTAAGTCTGTATATGTTCCATAATCTTATATATGTATCAAATATAAATAATAGGTCTTTACCTATGAAATTGCCGTTTTGTATGCAATAAGTGAAAGTACTTATTTTTTCAAACTTTTTTATTTCTGTTATTCGAAGTAATCACCCATGCAATCGACGCATCTTTGCCAACGCATTGGCAGTTTATTGATGCCCTTCTTGTAAAAATCAGCTGGACGGGAGGCAACAAACTCTTCAAAGGCATTTTGTACTGCCTCTCGGGAATTGAAGTTTTTACCCACTAAAAAGTTGTCTAAATTTTGGAAAAAGTAACAGTCGGTAGGTGCAAGGTCTGGTGAGTATGGCGGATGAGGGAGAGCTTTCAACCCCAGCTCTTGCAGCTTGGAGACTGTCTGTTGCGCAGTATGGGGTCGCGCGTTGTCGTGAAGGAGCAGTGGGGACGACCGATTGACCAAAGCTGGTTGCAGAAGTGCAAGCTTCTCCATCATTCTCTCCAGTTCTTCACAGTACACATCTACATTAATGCTCATGCCGTTTTGTAAAAAGCTGTGGTGAATCACACCCGCACTAGACCACCAAACAGTGACCATCACCTTTTTAGGGGTCATTTTTGGTTTAGGGCAGTGCTTTGGTGCTGAACCAGGGTCTAACCAACTTGCTGAGCGCTTTCGATTGTCGAACAGAATCCATTTTTCGTCGCACGTAACAATTCGTTTCAAAATTCCTTCATTTCTTTGCCTGTTGAGCAGCGCAAGGCAGGTCTCGACGCGTACGTTGCGCTGGCGATCGTTAAGGTCGTGGGGCACCCATCTATCAAACTTTTTTACCTTGCCAATTTGTCGCAAATGTCTCAATATTGTTTTGATGCTTACATTAAAAGCTGCTGCTAGCTCAGCCGTAGATTGAGTTTCGTCAGCTTCCACAATCGCCTTTAATTCATTATTGTTAACCAAAGTCTCCGGACGACCACGAGCTTCATTTTTCAAGTCAAAATTTCCAGAACGGGACCGGGAAAACCAATAACGGGTTGTGCGTTCGTTTGTACAGTTCTCTCCGTAAATGTTTTTGATGTTACGTGCCGTTTATGTCGCGTTGGTGCCACGACGGAACTCATATTCCATAATTACACGAATTTTTAAAGTATCCATTATGACGAAAAATGTTCAAATGTAATGAAAATACAACGCTAATCAAAAAACAAAAGACCGAGTTTGTAAATAGAATGTCATGGTTTTAAAACAAAATTAATTTGAATTTAGAATGCAGAGCCATTACAAACTTTTTTTTATTTGAAATAACCAGTACTGAAGAAAGGCAATTTCATAGGTAAAGACAATATACTTAGCAATTTGTTTTTTTTAATATTCACAAGATCTTGTTATGTAGTTAATGTATGTTTTTAATTATAACCTACTAGCTGTGCCGGCTACTTCGTACACGTGACATTTGGATTATAACGTTATTTTTAATTTTTCACTGTTTAAACCTTCCCTGGACTACGACAAACATTATAAAACCAAAATCAGCCCAGCCGTTCTCGAGTTTAAGCGAGACAAACAAACGGCAATAGACTTTTATATATAAGAAGAAGATATGTTAAGCCTTAAAAAAATTGATTATATTGAATTGAGGTGTCTTAAATCTTCATGTTTGCAATACTCACATTTTATGTTAGACTTTATAATATATATATATATATTGGCACTGCCAAAGTGACTCTACTTTGACTGATGGAAACATGAGCAGCATCCAAAAGTAGTGGTCACCCTACTCATTGCGGATGCAGACAATGCAACAGTGCAGCATGGTGGCCCACCTACATTTAAAAAGAATAGAATAAAGCAACTACAATAACAATATATTTAAAAAGAATAACAAATACGGGTACATAGTTAAAGTATTGCCTCCTAGCAATTTACTGCTAATCTGTATCCACGGGGACAGGCGGAATGTATGGGGGTAGGACATAAAAAGCGCCCGTACAACACAGCGTTTGTTAGGTGTGGTAGGTAAACAGTATAGTAGTATACTGGTGCTTATTACAACGTACAAATGTGGAGGCTCGGTGAGTGATTGGGCTTCAACTTTCCAATCGATACGAATGAACAAAGTGAGCTAGCGTGCACAATTCAGCCGTTGTTTGCTTTGTTAAACCTAATGAAAGTATTGGGAAGCGGTATTGTTCGAACTTATTTGTTATTGTCCTTTTCGTAACCTTGAATAGCTTTATTTGAAATAATAATATAGTTTTGATTTTTTTCTTCGTGCCTTTTCCTAAAATACACACATCAAAAGTGTCTAGGGATCAACATATGTGTCTAGGGATCAACATATATTTTTGCATTAACTTTTCTCCTGATTGATATTGATTAAAATTTTCTTTAAGGATTCATCAAATAAAGTGTTTTCGTTTGTCACAGTAACGATAAACCAAGTCACCTTTGCATTAATAAAGAAATTTGCCATTTTCCTAATAAAGGGAATTTTGACATTTGAACCACTAACATTAAAGTTCGAAAAAAAGACTGAAATCACAGTCATCTTTAAAATTTTATTAGGTAACTTAAAAAATTAATAATCCCTATTTCTAACGCGAACACTAACAACACAAGAATCGGTTTGGCATACTCAAAATGAGTTCATCCAAATCACGCTGTGGAATGGCCGCCCATGTTCGTTGCAACAACAAAAAAAGGTCTTCTTGCGACTGGATACCCTCCATATTCGGCAGAGCTCTTCTCTGTAGCATATCCCATGCATGCTCAATCGGGTTCAAGTCTGGCGACTGAGCAGGCCAGGGCCAAAGCCACATCTCAATCTCAAGAAATCCGCATAAAAATGCTTGATCCCTAGACACTTTTGATGTGTGTAGGTTGAAGGTAAATTGTTACTTGAAGCGACTATGGTCAGATCTCTACAACTCTTGGTTTGTAGGTTCTAGGCAATATCGAAGGTCTGTAGGAAGACTGTAGATGAACTCCTTAGCGTTCCAACTATCCGTAACGATTGCTAAAGATGTTTGTATGGCAAGCTGAACCGACTTTATTCCCTTATCTCCTCGTACTTCTTACAAGGTACTACTAAATTGAGACTTGGGCATCATTCTGTGTCGAAGGCGCTTACGATGGGGTGTCCTCAAGGGTCAGTGCTAGGACCATACTTGTGGAACATAGGCTTCGACGATTTTCTGGCAATGCCTGTGCCGTCCGGATGTACCCTGAATGCGTACGCGGACGACGGTTTGTTATTGATAGAGTCGGATACTAGAACGGGGCTTGAGAGGCTGGCCAGTGAATGTTTGGACCTAATATCTCGGTGGGGTGGGCGTAATCGGTTGACGTTTGCACCAAACAAAACCTTCCAGCTACTTCTGAAAGGTAACCTCAAATCACCGCCGTGTATTAAATTTGAAAATGTTACTATTAAAAATAAAACCTCGGTTTGTTATTTAGGATTGGTTTTAGAAAGAAATTTTTCAAATACTTTTTGTTTCATCCCAATCGTTCATTTCGTTTAGAAGTTATCACGAGTATAAGACGCTGAGAGTTGGTACCTAATAATGAGTTATTTGCCAAAGAGTTTTTATCAACATAATACCTAATATTAATCTTTATCCAAATAAATGTGTTGTTATATATAAAGCTGAAGAGTTTGTTTGTTTGAACGCGCTAATCTCAGGAACTACTGGTCCAATTTAAAAAATTCTTCCAGTCTTAGCCCATTTATCGAGGAAGGCTATAGGCTATATATCATCACGCTTAGACCAATAGGAGCGGAGCACCAATGAAGAATGGGGGAAAATTATTACGCTACGGGCAATAGAAGACGCAAACGACATTGCGTGGGTCAGCTATCCATACTTTATATTATAAATGCGAAAGTAACTCTGTCTGTCTTGCTTTCACGGCCAAACGGCTGCACCGATTTGAATGAAATTTGGTATACAGATAGTCTAGAGCCTGAGAAAGGACATAGGCTACATCGCTTTTTAATGCGAAAAAGGGGTTGTAAGGGGTTTAAAAGGGGGATGAAAGGTTGTTCTGGGAGTTCACTCGCCACACGCCTGCGCGTTACCTACGTCAGGCGTCTTGACAACGAATAAACAAGGCTGTCACAATCATAAAAAATATTTCACTTTTTCAATGAAGACTTAAATATTAAGATTCGTCAATCTGATTTGTATGTTCATTATATTAACAGAAATAAATAAGCCAAATTAATATACATAATTAATTATTAACAGCGTTTCTTAACTTCAAAATTATCAAGAAGTATCGTCATTATAAGCTAGCTGTTGGTTAGATGTGAATAAAAATGTCATTTAAAGTTTGTAAAAATTTTACCCTCAAGGGGTAAAATAGCAACAGGGGATGGCAGTTTGTATAGAAATATGTAAGGTTTGTGAGTTAGTTTGCGACAAGAGACAAAATATGTATTAGAGCTATTCTGATATGACATTTACGGAGTTATCACGGAGAAGATAGTATGCCAACTGACAATAACGACATGATTACACTGAGACGTGGGTTCTGGTTTAAGATAGCACAGATGATTTAAAAATAATATCGATCCTGATCTGCTGACTAATGAGATAGTTATCAATTAAACGAACGGATCATGTCAGGCGTGGAGGGAGATGTTGTCGAATACTTAAAGTCTTTAGGAATATCAGGAGTGCCTTCCCATAAGTTGAGGCTGCAAGTTAATGTTCCAGTACTATTAAATGAGGTAT
Source organism: Diaphora mendica (assembly GCA_949125395.1). Classification (NCBI taxonomy): domain Eukaryota; kingdom Metazoa; phylum Arthropoda; class Insecta; order Lepidoptera; family Erebidae; genus Diaphora; species Diaphora mendica. Next base: position 30,942,137 of record OX421310.1, on the reverse strand, counting down.
CTTTAGCGCCAAACCAATGTAATAGAACATGGCTAAATATTACACAACTGGGGTACAACATTGTAAAAGCTACAATCATGACGCATGGAATGGCAAAAGAAGATAATGTTTTAATTCCCCGTATTCCAATAATTCCAACTTATTTGACATTTTAATTTAAAAGAATGCAGTTTCCGCTGAAAACAGCATTTCCAATAACAATATTATCAAAACCCAAGGACAGATGCTTAAAGATACAGTATTTTTTTCTCATGGGCAGCATACTCACGTATGTCAAATCCGCAAAATCTCCATATTTTGGCAAAATATGGCAAAAGAAAAAACGTAGTTATTAAAATTGTACTTTTTTTATTTGAAGCTGCCAAAGTGACTATGGTCAGCCTGATGGAAAACTCAAGCAGAATCCAACAGTGGGGGCAACCATACTCACTGGGAAAGCAGACAATGCAGTCCCACACTATGACGGCTTAGTGAGATGCTTTTTCACGCCCCACTTAAAGGCCCCGGGATCATAGTGGGAGAGAAACACGTGCGCTGGTAGTGAGTTCCAGTTTTTAGCTGCTCGGCACAGGAAGGATGAACCAAACCGTTTGGTTCGAGAGTGAACATGTTATTCTGCAGAGGACGGGAGAAGGGGGACCAGTTGCAAGAGCTCCTCAGCATACTTCCAATGATACAGATGGTAGTGGACTGCTATAGATGCGATATCTCTACGCAGCTGCAGAGGTTCAAGGAACTCGGTGGCTTCGGGACTGTTGGTAAAGCGAACTGCTCGCCACTGCAACCGATCAAAAGCATCAAGCAAATACTGCGCGGATCCATAACAAAGATGAAAACAGTACTCGAGGTCCCGGCAAATATCCATGCCCAGGACACCGAGCTTACCCCGTAGTTGCAGTTGAGTTGGCAGTTTTCGTAGCGTTGAACTCGACCAGATTCTTATCACCCCATTGTAAAATGCGGTTCAAAACCCGGTCGAGCTCAGCGACAAGCTTCTGTCGATTTTCCTCAACGTCTGCCAGCTTGGCTGAACGGTGTCAAAAATATCGCCCATGAACTGTGCTATCGTCTGCATAGCAATGTATGTTGCCAAGAGCTAACATGTCATTGATATGCAGAAGAAATAGTGTGAGCGACAGGACTGAACCCTGAGGTACGCCAGCGTTTACATCCAGAACATCAGAGGCCGTGCCGTCGCAAAGGCCCATAATGCGGCGCTGATGAAGAAAAGCGTCAATCCAGTGACAGAGTCTAGGAGGCAGACCGAATGCCGAATGAGTTCCATATCAAAAATACAGATGGCGATATACTAAATTTTTCGTTCACGAAATAAAAATCATTACAGATGGCGCTGTACTAAATTTTTAGTTTTCACAAAATTGTCTTAATCCCTTTATTTTATTTAAACTGATTTATAAAAATATATAAAAGTTCTATGCGAGGTAAAGAAAATAAAACTATTCAGGAACGGATCTGGATAAAACTTTACAGTAATATAGCTTATACATCAGAATAACACATAAGCTACTATTTGCAGCGATAACAGACATTCACGCGGGCGGAGCCGCGGGCAACAGCTAGTAATATTATAAAGCTGAGGAATTTGGCTGTTTAGTTGAACGTGCTAATCTCTGGAAGTATTGGTACGATTTGAAAAAATCGTTCAGTGTTTGATAGTCAAGTTGTCAAGGAAGGCTATAGGTTATATATTATCACGCTACAACGACAAGGAGCGATGTAGCAACAAAAAATGTTGAAAAATTATTCCTTTTGAGAGGTTCCATTGCGTGCGCTGTAAAAGGGGCAAGTGTTTTATAAATGCAATGTATGAAAGAATATGGTTCTTCTTTAAAAGTTTTTAAAAAGGGGCTACCGCGACAGCAAATATCTATCTTTTATGGTTGACTTACTATAACCTTTTTTATAACATCACGCTACGGGCAAAGGAGATGCAGACGAGGTTGCGAGGGTCAGTTAGTTTATAATAAATGACAACGACTGCACCAATCGCGTAGATGTTTAAACAGTTACCTCGCTTTCTACTGAGTCTTGTGGGACCACATGGGAGAACACTTTGTGTGATCCAGACATTGAAGTTCTAAGTCTGGGCGTTCTTTGTGTCCGTTTTGTTTGTTTTCAAAGTTCCTAATGCGGGAGATGTCTAAAAAAGTTATACTAAAAAAAAAAACGACTATGGGCTTTCCTGAAAACCCAGAACAACTTGATGTATTCAACTGTACCGGTCTGTTCTTACGTCCCATATAAATATATGGGATAGGATGAGAACAATGTGCACGGTACCACCAGTATCATACATCTAATAGATAGAGTCCAGCTGACACGTCGTAATAACCTTCTGGTCTTTATTATTTTATGTAGTTGTGGGGGACAGGTGTGTCATGTCCCACCAACACAAATGGAGGATCCTCCGACCAGGCGAGGTGATCATGCCTGGCGGGTCAACTGCCCAACGGTTGATGTTGGGATGTTGTATATATGATTATCGGCGCGAGAACTTTCACTGCGCAGTTCAGGATTGGTAGTTTCTTAGTTTCCTTCGTTACTCCGTAGTTCGACGTATCTTCGGTAGATGGCGATGTAGTATGTTATGTTGTTGCGCTGTATGTGGAGGTCGCTACATAGTAATTAAAAAATAAATTCTTCCTTCCTATAATAGATGATGTTTCAGGATTTCAAAAGGCTAGTGAGGCTTAAAATATTTTTTTGGACCATCTTCAGGAACGTCCTTAATCATAGATAGATAGAGAGGTTTCGCACTTTTTGATTGGACTATATGATTGAAAAGTATCGTGTCATTTTTATTGAAAATAACTTAAAATTACAGAGTAAAATTCTGAACAAAAGTTCTGAACAAGTGAATGTATGATTTAATCATGTATTCTGAACTATAACATCGTTATGGGTTCGGGGTTTCCCACACCCATCGCACGTTAAATGATGATCACGTAAAAGGCACAACATTAGGACAATAAAGAGGGCCTTTTGCCTATAACAATCATAATATAGCAACCCTTTCGGCTTAACAACTCGGGACCGGCTAGTCGTTACCGAGCCGTGTGCTTGCTAAATGTCAACACGATAATGTATAATTTAAAATGTTTGAGAAATTCAGAACTTTAATTTATATTCAAGCAGTTTACAACCCTGTGCGGTTGCCAGTTTTTGACAATTTATGCGTCGTTTTTATCACGAAAGTTAACGTGATACATTCTGAAGTTTTCAATGTTATATTCAGCGTTATAAATTGGTTTTGTGTTGGATTTTTTTTATCTACATGACGTGTAATTATGTCGAACTAGTTTTTTTACCTCTAACTTGTTGTGGAAACCTGGAAACTTCTACATTAGCTGAAATTACACAAGTTCAATATTTCTGGTGATTTTTAAACTAGCTAGCATATATGTTATCTGAAGCTCAGGCTTTACACCAAAGGCATCTCATTGTCCGAGAACTAAATTATAAGACTGCTTAATTTAAAAAAAATAAAACGCCCACATTAGGACTATATTATATTTATAGATAATATATAGAAGGGAGGAGGAATATCTTCTTATATATAAAATTCTCGTGTCACTATGTTAGTAACCATACTCCTCTGAAACGGCTGGACCGATTTTTATGAAATTTGGTGTGCATATCGGGTAGGTCTGAGAATCGACCAACATCTATTTTTTATACCCCAATTTTTTTTTTGGCAAAACAACGTTTGCCGCATCAGCTAGTATTATATATTCTAAGCCGTGAGGGACTTTAAAACATACAAGAAATGAACATAAAGAAGACACAAACTCAGATCAACAATTTCTGGACCACACAAAGTGTTGTCCCATGTGGGGTTTGAACACACAACACTGACCGCAATAGAGAGCGGCGTTGCGAACGCTTAAATCAGTATGCCATCTGTGCCGTCAATTCGAAAGGTTAATTAATTCAAAAGAGAATGATGTCATAAGTAATCTGTCTGGTGATTTGTCCACATTACGAAAACCAAAGGTTTGTGGATAGCTTATCAAATTAGCACCCTAAGTAAGAGGTGAAAATAAAGAGCATTTTTATTTATTATTCGTATAACAAGTGGAACAAGACCTTTATATTTTCATTACGTAAATTAATAATTTGATGAAAGTTTTTTATGTATGGCCCTGCCAAAAAACTCTACTCTGCCTGATGAAAAGCATAAGTAGAATCCAAGATTGGTGATCACTATACTCATTGCGAATGCAGAGAATGCAATAATGCAGCATGGTAATCCACACCATGGCGGCGTAGTGATGCTCCTATATCATTGGGCCTCCATTTTTTCCTTACATGTATACATTTCTTTCTTCTAATGGGATTTGTATTAATTCAAATGAAAATTGTCAGATAATATTTATAACCAGGTGACGATAATTTATTGTTTGAAACAAATTTATCTTAAATCATTGCTATTGTTGATATTTTTTTAAAATTATTATCTTTACTGATTATTATAATTGTGACTCAAATTGTAATTATCGTTTTTTTCATTGAAATAATGTCATTTGCATTTGAGAATATTGTCTGGACTTTAAAAGAGACGGTGATCCCTGAGTTTGTTTCGTCCTTTCTTCTCACGGCTAGTCCAATTAGGAAAGGCCGAACTCATCTCCTCAAAAAAATAATTATTGCAAAAGTGTTCATGTAACCTAATTGCAGAATAAATGATTTCATTTCATTTCACCATTTAAGAGCTCAAGATAGCATAAAATGGTCATTAGGAATTACACTACTAGCTTTCTCTAAAAACCGTAAACTTTCCAAATCATTTTACCATTTACAGACAAAGTGTTGATAGCTTGATAAGTCCATTACGAATAGTACGACAAAAAACAAGAATTCCTTCGACTAATCGAGTAATCTTATCGAGTGTTTTTTCGGAATCCACGGCTCGACGAAGGGTGTCAAATATTTTACAACGCAGAATCAGAGTGGTGGAATTTTTGAGGAAGTTTCCTGTCTAAACGACACAAGTTCGGGCGCTCGTTTGATGTTCAAAATTAAGGTCACATACGAAAATGGTTATTTCATATACTTTATAAACCCTCTGCGTTAACTATTCTTGTTAATAGTGTCTTGTCATGAGTTTCAATATAAAGTTCTTTAAATTGAAACGCGGCCTTTAAATAATTTAGGGTATAAACCGCATTAAATAGTTACTGCCGCTTAACAGTCGCCTTAAATTGGAATACGGTTGGTTATTCCTGCTACGTAATTAAGACTGTTGTAAGCAATAAAGTTAAAAGTTGTGGAATTGTTCCCTGCGGCTTTTATCACGATGTGCTAAAGTATGCTCCAGGTGGAAAATAGATTATATAATTTTACGTTCTGTTAAATTTTGTAATTCTGTGTATACATTTATACTGTAATTTAGTTACATACTAAATGTGGTGTAGTGGTATTTTATTTGAATAAATAATTTAGATTGTAAGAAGTGTTGTACTAATTCAAATACAGATAATTTAGTAATATTTGTTATTTTTATTTATTACAATTTCGCTTCTTACCTAATAACTAAACCATCATGATTTGTAGTAATGTATATTTATTAGAGATGTTGAATATATATGCTATCAGAGATATAGTTATATAATATATGGGGTACCTTCCATTCCAAACTTGAAGCTAAGCAGTAAGTAAGAAGACTAAGAAGCTAAGCACTCGAGATTTCTGTTTTGTTCTTGATTGCAATATACTTCATCTCCGTTTTTATAAGGTCTATGATAGTCTTATATTAATTTCTAGCCTAAAACAATGATTAGCGCCAGGATAAATCAAACCGTCGTACATCTATGTACCTACTATAACAGATCAAGATATTTAGGTTTACACTTAGTGCGCACAACTTCTAACCGTTCAGACAAATTACACCATACACATAAGACGATTAATATATATTTTTTTATCTAAAAAGCAGAGACTATTGGATGGTCATCGTAGACTGCTGATACACTCAGACACGCGACATAATCAGGATCACTGAACTCATGACTGACAAGTTAACTTATCTTCCGATAATATCTTAATTTGCTTAAGCTAAACTCTCGGTTGAAAGGGAAAGCTCACACCCAATTATACTGTTCAAGTCAGGACCGTATCAGATGTTGAAAATACACACATCAAAAGTGTCTAGGGATCAAGCATTTTTATGCGGATTTCTTGAGATTGAGATGTGGCTTTGGCCCTGGCCTGCTCAGTCGCCAGACTTGAACCCGATTGAGCATGCATGGGATATGCTACAGAGAAGAGCTCTGCCGAATATGGAGGGTATCCAGTCGCAAGAAGACCTTTTTTTGTTGTTGCAGCGAACATGGGCGGCCATTCCACAGCGTGATTTGGATGAACTCATTTTAAGTATGCCAAACCGATGTTCTTGTGTTAGTGTTCGCGGTAGAAACACGGATTCTTAATTGTTTAAGTTACCTAATAAATTTTTAAAGAAAACTGTTATTTCAGTCTTTTTTTCGAACTTTAATGTTAGTGGTTCAAATGTCAAAAATCCTTTTATTAGGAAAATGGCAAATTTCTTTATTAATGCAAAGGTGACTTGGTTTATCGTTACTGTGACAAACGAAAATACTTTATTTGATAAATCCTTAAAGAAAATTTTAATTAATATCAATCAGGAGAAAAGTTATTGCAAAAATATATGTTGATCCCTAGACACATATGTTGATCCCTAGACACTTTTGATGTGTGTATTTATAATTATTGAGTAATTTATTCCTAGCAAGCGATTACTTGCATGAGTAGCTATTTAATTGAAGAACAGACATCAAATGTGTGACTAGTAATCTTTCAAGAACTTAAAAATAAGAACTGCGAAGAGTTTGAATAAAATAAATAATTAAAAAGCTTTTTAAAAACAAGATTTTACTCGAATGCCTCGAGACAAATCAAACGAGTCCAAACTCGATGATGTTGCGACGTTTCTTTACAGAGTTCCTATACATTTTTGAATTAAAATCACTTGTACTTATTCCACTATTTTATTTTTGTTTACACCTGACCGGTTTCGCCTTATGGCATCATCAAAGGTTACTGATTATACAAAATAAAATATTCACATCTAAAACCCACCAACTGCGGGTACATGTAAATATCCGTGTGTCCGTGTAAGGAATTTTCCCCGAAATCAGGGAAATTGTATTTGTCTCCACCTACGCTATTTGTTAAATTAGTAACTTACAGCTACACAAAGTCCCAGTTATGATATGAAATACTAATTACAAATAATATATTAATTTTAATAATTAAAAATTATTAAAATCGACATTAATGCTGAAAAATTTTGAAATAAAATGATTATGTCATGTCCTCTTTATATTTAATGTCCAAAATTGTGTCATACTATATGTCTATTAAATTATATGTCAAAAATTTCATAAAAGTCATTAAATGTGTTAACTATAACTCGTCTAAATTATACAAACTCCCCTTACAAATATTGTAGATGACATTACTTGAAATATTTTAATAGTGGTGAATTGTTGATATCTAATTGTTGATTTAACACCTTGTCCCTATTCCCTAATAACAACCTATTGATTTCTAACGCCTCCAAAGCGGTTAATTTTCTGCCTTTGTCACATACATGTAGTGCTTTAAAGTCCAATTTAGGATTGAACGAATGTTTTTCTGACAGCAAATGTTCCGCAAAATTGGACTCCGTCTTTTTTAGCCTCCATCCCCTAGCATGTTCTGCTATTCTGGTCTGGAAAGCCCTGCCTGTTTGGCCGATGTATTTTTTGTTGCACACTGCACATGAGAGTTCGTACACCCCGCTTTTCTCTGCGATAGGAGTCTTATCTATATTGTTACCTATTATGTTTTTTAGGCTACGGGTCGTGTAAAAAGCTGGTTTTGTTATATCCAGGGACCTGGAACACCTATACCCCTCCACGGGGCATCCTCAGGAAAGGTTGACTCGTCGAGCGTTTGAGCTCGAATGAGCTCGCCGCACCGCTGTCGGCCCTTTATATACCGTTTCGATGACGCTGTCGATACAATGTCACAAAGACATCTGTGCCGAACTACCCCGCGGCGAGCTCATTCGAGCTCAAACGCTCGACGAGTCAACCTTTCCTGAGGATGCCCGGTGGAGGGGCGAAACACGTGTCGAGTATAGGTTTGGTTGCATGGCATGCTAATTATTTCTCACTTGTTTTGTATGTGTGCATATGCATGATACCCATATGTGCATGTGAGTATGCATGACGGTGGGATTTGTGCCCTGCTTTCAGACCTGGATATTTGTCTCGCGGAATTAAAGCGAAATATATTTCATAGCATTTAATGTCATGGATTTCCGCAAAGTAACGCCTGATTCCATAATTTATAGTTATATTATTTGCTCAGATCTTGCAATAGAGACGTCAGCTATATTTTCTTTTTAAAACAAACAATCGAGATATGAAGAGATAACTATTTTCTCATATTCAAAATAAAGTTAAGTAATTTCATCTTAAAGAAGATAAACATTTTTCAAACCGCCATTCATATTTAAATTCCTCTGCAGTAAGTCATAATAATATAGGGGGCTATAAAAATTTCAAATACAGAGGTTTGTCTCCCCTTAGCTAGGATCGTTTATGAGCGTCCTGTCACCAACGAATATTAAAAATATTCAGTGAAATTGTATCCAATACCGACCCGACGTGGACGTTGAATCTAAAGCACTGAATATAAATATCATTCTATACATATTCATATGTTCATCGAGGTTTTCCGTTGGTGTAGTTTTGGCTTTCAACTTTATGAATGTTATTGACAAGCATTTTTAACGTTACAAAGTTGATGTGAAACCTGACTTGATTTACAATACAAAGTAAAATATATTTATAAAAAGGTGACTTATTAAGGAATGTCATAGTAGATGAGTAATTAGTGTATTTCATTTATTAATATAAATAAACAAATATTATTTAGTCATACCGATTACATGCATGAGTAGTGTTGAACAAAAAAAAAAGACGTGTGGCATTCGTGGACTTCCGCGGTAAAGCTATTGCATAGCATTTTTTATCAACTTATGCAATTATATATATTTTTTTATTTTTTTTTATTTTGCCAGTTTCTCATTTAATATTGTTCAAAAAGTATTTAAATAATAGAGGGCTTTAGTGTACCTCGTAGTTGCGAAACAGCTCAACAGATGGCGCGGACCGGTTTTTATTTATGCAGTTTTTTTATTCTTTGAACGCTTCGCATATGCGGTGAGTGTGGCATTATAAAGATATGATTGATATATATATACTATACCTATACACCTATATACTTTCTCAAACCCAGACTGTTTTGTCTGTCTCTGTCACGTACTTCGTGCGTGACAGAGACAGACAGGCAGATTCGTTGTTTCCTCGTTCGGAGCAGCTCGTCTCGATCCGTGCGAGCTTCGGGTGTTACATTTTTTTCGTTACGTTACGGGATTTCTTGATTCGGTCGCCGCGCTCAAAGGCTTCAAAGCCCGCAATAAAAGCTATGCAATAGCTTAAAATTTGTTCCTTTGTTCTTTTGTGTATTTAGAGTATTTTTTATCATTTACACTGAGGTCGAGTCGGGTCAAGTCGCCGGGTCACTTAATAGAAAGTGACTTCTGCCGCCCTTCTGAACATCTGCAACACAGGAATCACAGTGCATTGCAGATATTGATAAAATGTGATTGAAAACAAGTACACTTAAATCCTCACTCCCATACTAATATTACAAATTCCAAGGTAATTCTGTCTGTCTGTCGATTTAAATGATTTTTTTAATATTTATAGAGATAGATTTAACCTTGGAGAAGGATATAGGCTACTTTTGTGGCGATTACAGGCATACATGCGAGCGGAGCTGCGGGCAAAATCTGGTTAAATTTAAAAATACAGCTAACTGAGACCCAAACCAACCTGGACAAATGATACGCATTACAATATCAAAGAAATGAGCATACTAGAAATCAGTTATAGAACTAAATATGTTGTTGTAATAAACAAATATCAATAAAGAAAACGATTGCGAGAGCGAGAGATACACCTTAACATTGAAAAATATCTAAATTGATCAAATTTTTGGCGTCCATAATAGATGATTCAAATAATTTAAAAATATTTATGTACTAGCTGTTGCTCGCGGCTCCGCCTAAATGAAGAACCGCTCGACCGTTTTTGTGCAAACTACACATAAACCAACTACTAAATAGTCCGAACAAAGCCTAAATATTTGGTTTGGATAGGTGAGCCCGTTCTTCACTACATAGTATAAAACAAAGTCGCTTTTTCTGTCCCTATATCCCTTTGTGTGCTTAAATCTTTAAAACCACACAACGGATTTTGATGCGGGTTTCTTTAATAGATAGAGTAATTCAAGAGGAAGGTTTTTATGTATAATAAATGCATAATATAGTATGGAAAGACTGTTAATTTTCGAGGTTTCTAATGTGATGTAGCAAATAAACACATTTTTTTGCAAACGCTGGTTGCACCCTACGAGATAGATCAAAATAATGTACTACAGTATTGTACACCTTAAAAAGTACTACAAAAAAGTGCGCGACGGTATATGTCTATCTCTTAGGGATAACCCACAACAACCATTTTTTATTCCTTTCTTTTTACGAGAAATAATGGCTTATTTACGAAGTGATTTTAAGAAATACAAAATGAATCCTTAAACAATTAAGTAAATTAAATACATTGTGCATTTAATATAGATGAAAATGGCCCTTTACAGTATCTAATTTAAATGAACATATTCGAAGATATTACAGGTTTAAAATGCACGAATCGTGTCGTCGGCGGGGGCATCTGAAATCCACCCGTGCAAAGCCGGGGCGGGTCGCTAGTGAGTTATAAATTTACAACGAAAAGTGGCATTGATTTTTATATATATTGATGTAAAGTATAAAACTATCACACACGTAGCTTAAAACTGAGAATTTAAAGGGTCACTTTCGTGCAGATAACTTGATGTCATCACCACGGGTAGGGTTCGAAAACAAAGAAAAACACTCCAAATCTCATTTTATTAGCTTATTTAAGATATTTTGAGTACAATGTAAACCATAATGACAATATGCTTTGAATTTAAAAATGTAAATATCGTAACATACAGCGAGGTAGGACAGCAGCGAGTTCGTTTGTGTCGGACACAGAACATAAAGAATAGGTAGAAATGTTATGTGTCATAATTTACAACGGAACTACTGTCGCCAAACTCAGACAAATGAAAGCACTATTTTATTACTGCACACTACTAACGAATTGTTTTGATTTGATGTTTTTATTTGCTCAAAACTAGCCTACAATACATAAAGTCACACGTATGATAATATATCTTATCACGTAATTTTAACAGTTATTTTGCCATGGCTTAAGAAGAACTTACAACGTTTCGTAATCTTGAAAGTAAGAATACTTCATTGCAAGCTATTCAAAAACAGATGGCGTTATTCTAAATGCACGCAATTATAACATTAACCACTATAAGAATAAATTCGATATTCGTGTCATTCTTCGATATTTACCGCTACTCGCTTAGTGTTGTGGCACATATTACTGTTAGGTGTATCCCAACCCTAGCGATAAATTATGCAGTGCGAACCTATAAAAAGACGGTACTTGGCTATGCACTCTCTCTTGTTGTTCGAGAAGCGGTGTCGGTAAGAGGTGTTTTTGTAGATTCGTAAGGCGTACATCAGCCATATCTTGTTGTTTAATGTTATATCGTTGTAAACCTATTTCTTATCATTTTCATATCGATCTGTTATGTATTTCGTGGATTACTTGTAATTATGTTTCTAATTATAAGATTCATTAGTTGTGAACTGTTTAGTGTTTTAATTATAAATAAGAACTGAGGTTAGGCTACCTCTATTTGGTTCTTTTATTTAATTCTCACTCCTAGTTTATAACATCAGAAGTTGGATAGTCCCACTACCACTATTTAATTGTAGGTTTACATCGATTACCATTTTAATTACGTTGTTGTTGCTCCTTTATTTCTCTTTTATAATGGATCAAGAGGGTAGATCGCGAATTCGTAAACACGGGCGTGTTTTGTGTATAAGGCGTTCGCGATCGCGTATTCATAATTCTCATGTTCATAATTCGCACCGTGCGTTGCTAAGATTAGTAAATTAAAGGCGCAGGCGTAGTGAACGAAGTCGCTCGCGGCAATGCTTGTTCGATGAAAGTGCGAATCGGTCACGTGTCGCTAAACCTTCCAAGCAATCCACGGGTCGGATCACGGAGTGGATCGTTGAGGCCATACATTCGTTAAGGAATTGGGGACCCGCATGTGAAGGCATCCGCTACTAACGCCAACTTAGGACCTAACGATGTAGTTGGTTCCTATCTACGTTTGTGAAACCTACTAAGGATTTAATGCCGGATGCTCGTGCGCAGCGGAACACTACGTTTCGTAACGATGGACTAAAAACGCCGGGTTTTAGACTTTCGATTGTTTCTAGCAAGTGTTTTCTGTGCGGCAAAATAGGACAGACAGACTGGTTATCCTAATAAGCCAAAACCTATCGATACCTCGTAGAATTTCAAGCCAGCACAATCGAATAAACCTGAGGGTACTTCGACTTGTGTGTACTGTAAAAATGGGAGCATGCTGTTAGTAAATGTTTCGCGAAACAGCGTTTACAACAGCGCGGTCAGATTAATGTTAGATTTGTTCCAATCTGTCCACTAAGCGCAGTGATATTGTTGTAGCCGTGATTCAAATTTAGTCGATAATTATTTAGTTTGTCTGTACTAACGTGAGAAACTACCGGCATCATATAAAAGTCACTTATATCGGAACATTGAAATGTGTAGAAGTCGTGAAGTGACATCTTTGGTATCGAGTAACAATTAGTTAGATTAGTTGGTAAACGATTTTGAAACATTTTACTGTTCTAGATGATATTTAGTGTGGTACTTCAGATAAACAAAATAACGCGGGTAGTTTAATGTTTCGGTGCATTCGTCTGACGATCACTAGCTAGAAAAATATCACGCCAGCTTGTACGGGCACAATGCAGTGCACCAGTGCCTACACGGTAATGAATGAGATTACAGAAAAACTTGTGAGCGTAATTTTAATGTGTAATGTACACAGGTAAGGTCAAAACACATTTTCATATCGAGTTTTAATGTGTTTACATGATTTTGATGTGTGGTGTACGGAAGTAAATCATGTGTGCAATTTAAAGCGATGCAACGTGAAGATAGCGGGTGTTTGGCGCGTCAAAACAATTGTTTTAAGAGTGACGGTCGTAGTTGGTCAAATGTTAAATTACAAACCAAACTCGTTTGTCACAGATTTATATTGCAAATACTTTGTTTGACGTGATGAAAAATAATTATTTTATTTACCCTACCTATGCAGAATAAGTTAAACGTTTCTTACGGTTGTTAAGCGTTATTTACGAAATGAGAAACATTATGAAAGGTTCTAGATACCTTGACTAGTGCCGGGTTTTCTATCAACTTACAAATAGTGTAAGTTTCTCATGACAAAGTATCACCTAGGCAGAATGATCAGTAATGGTCAGGTTAGACCGAGCTTATGTAAAGTTCAAGCAGTTAGTGCTTGTAACAAGTTCAAGGAGAGAGTTATTGCAGTCTGGGAGGTAAGCAAACTTTGTGCCTGGACCTGCAGTGACTATTGTTATCAAGTAACACTTCCAACCTTGTATAAACGCCTAGTTCGTTTAAATCTTAAGTGTGGTGGTGTAGTGAACTTTTGAGGAGTTTCATTGTTCTGTCGGAGATCTTAAAATATAAAAGTGGTTAAGATAATTCGCTTTGCGGGTGGTACAAGTCTCGTGATCCTCCATGGGCTATTATTTTTAGAACACAAAATACTTATAACTGACGACTCGAACGTCTGCTTGAGCCTTTTGATGGGTCATGGGAGCGCCACTCTAACTGTCAGTATTTTTGTAAGAAATGTTACAGACGGGAAGTGGTCCGACGAAAGACGACCGAACGTATGGTGTGCGTTGTCAAGTACGCGTAATTCAAGGGCAAGTTGGATCCTGGAATGCGAGGGCCATATCGAGTCATCAGGGTCATGCCTAACGGTTGATACGAGCTACGACTGATAGCATGAGCGTACGGTAAGACTACGTATGCCACCACTCAATATTTCGTGCCGTGGACGTGTGAATGAACGTCGAGACATGCATCCGCCTTTTTAGAGGTGAGTGTTAGTCTGTGTGGTATGCAAACTTGGTGCCTCTGCCAACAGTGTTTTGTTTCTTTTTCTACGTACAATGTGGTTTACAGGCCACATTATTTCTGTTTTCTCCGTTTGATTTCATCAGTACTTTTTATTTCATGTACTTGAATGAACGCCGGATGCGTGTGTGGCTCTATTTGAGAGTGGTAAGGTATGCGAACTTGGTTGCCTCTGCCTGAATGGTGTGCCACACAGGCCACACTATGGTGTCACATCACAAATGACACGGGTTATCATGGTGACCGTAATATGCGAACAGTGTGCCTATGTTACGTGTCAAGGAGTCGTGATTGCGAACTTTTTGTGCCTCTATCGTGGGGCATAGCGTCTGTATTAAAATAATCGAATGCATTCATTATGCAGGACAAGTGACAAAACTGCAGCTCTGTCGCTTGTAGTACTTACTTACATTATGCTATACGGTGTCAACTTCACTTGCGATGGCTTGAGTGCAAGCTTGCAGTCGTAAGGCAGAATCACCTTGTTGAAGCGTCGCCTAGCGTTCGTCGCATTTATTTTGATGAAGTGAGTTTTACTCACTGCGTATGTCGCATCTCCTTGGCGAAGCGTCGCCTAGCGTTCGTCGCATTGATTTTGGTGAACTGAGTTTTACTCGCTGCGTATGTCGCATCACCTTGGCGAAGCGTCGCCTAGCGTTAGTCGCATTTATTTTGATGAAGTGAGTTTTACTCACTGCGTGTGTCGCATCACCTTGGCGAAGCGTGGCCTGGCATTCGTCGCCATATTAGCACTTGGTGGACTCCCAAGTTGCAACATAGACCCATCAATGATGATAAGTCTATAGCCTGTTCGTCGGGCAAGACCTGTTCGTCGGGTCATGTTTCAGATGCGGTACTGATCGTAGTCTGCTCAGCGGCTTTCTACGGACGAGTGAAGATACTGAGCATCAACACATAAGGCCTGGGTTTGATGCGAGGCGCGGCTGCCGATGGCGCTTTGCGGCTGCGACGCGTGGCACTGCCACGCCTCCATGAAGACGCTGGGCCGCAGGGCTCGACCTAAAGCGCGTGCTGCGCTATGCGGTGTGCGCGTGCTGCGCTATGCGGTGAGCGCGTGCTGCGCTATGCGGTGAGCGCGTGCTGCGCTATGCGGTAAGCACGTAGACGGACGCGCCGTCGCTGGGCGCTATGGGCGCTTGGCTGCTGCGACTCGTGGCACTGCCACGACTCTACCAAGACACTGGGCGCTGTGGGCGCTTGGCAGCTACAACGGCGTAATGCTGTGACACCTCTGTGAGCGGCGTAAAGCTGTCACCTCTGTGAGTGACTCTAGCTGGTTATGTTGCGATTGTCATGTCTGTATCGTGCATGACAGCGACTGGCTAGCGTGAGCCTATGTACCTTCATAACTTTTGTTGGGTGCGTTGTGGGTGATTGGAGTCCGGAGGCCAGTCCCCTGCAATGTTCCTTATTTTATTTTTATAATCATGCTGCCTTTTAAATTGCAACTGAAGTTATTTAAATTATTGGAATCATTTACTACTAGCATTTTTTTTTTTTACGAAGCTATTGCTGGTGGAGGCTTGAGTGCACGCTTGCCTCCGCGAGTCCTGAACTGTTAAGCCTATGCGACGCTTATAAAAAAAATACAAAAATACATAACTTCAGGTTGCAAAGTTAGTAGACCTCTATAAAACAACTCAAGTGTCGTTACTTTACAGATGACCATGTTAATGAGGACCAGGGACTTGGTGATCCTCCTGCAGAGATGACCGGCAAGGCAGTCTGCTGGACGAGGCTGCTCGAGGACGACCAGCTGTCAGGAGAGGCTGTGTTAGGTGTATCCCAACCCTAGCGATAAATTATGCAGTGCGAACCTATAAAAAGACGGTACTTGGCTATGCACTCTCTCTTGTTGTTCGAGAAGCGGTGTCGGTAAGAGGTGTTTTTGTAGATTCGCGAGGCGTACATCAGCCATATCTTGTTGTTTAATGTTATATCGTTGTAAACCTATTTCTTATCATTTTAATATCGATCTGTTATGTATTTCGTGGATTACTTGTAATTATGTTTCTAATTATAAGATTCATTAGTTGTGAACTGTTTAGTGTTTTAATTATAAATAAGAACTGAGGTTAGGCTACCTCTATTTGGTTCTTTTATTTAATTCTCACTCCTAGTTTATAACATTACAATATTATCAATAATATCGATACCTAACTTTTGTTGTTAGGACGGAGCAAAATAAAAAACATGAATTGAAGGATATCTGAGGTAACATTATAAAGGTGAAGAAGCTAAAAAATAAGTTCTTGCATAATGTTTATTAATTTTAAGAATCTGTATTATAATCATATTATATTTAATAAAGACTGTTAAGCCACTTAACCGTTGGTTTAGTGTTTAGCGATCCTGACTGCTGAGTCGAGAGTTCGGAACAGACAGAGAGACAGACAAAATTTAAAAAAATGTTATTTTGGTATACGGCCCGTGCCTGCAAATTTCGCAGAGAAAAGAATCACGCTTCGACATAAATGGGCTAGCTCGACCGGAGTGATACCACGGCCTCACAGAAAACCAATGTGAAATGGCGCTTGCACTGTGTTTCACTGAGTGAGTGAGGATACCGGAGGCCCATATCCCAACTCCTCCCCCTCCCCACCCCCCCAAAGGTTGGCAACGCGCTTGTGACGCCTCTGGTGTTGCGGGGGTGTCCATGGACAGTGGTAATCGCTTACCATCAGGTGATGCTCGTTTGCCACCTGTTCCGTAAAAAAAAAAATGTACTGTGTACCTACACATGCAGATGCATTTAGTAAAAAGCGGATATAAATATTAATTAGTACAAACAGACACTGTTATTATATATATTATATTCTTACTTTACTTATTTGTATAGATATTCAATGGTTAAAACAAGTGTTTTTCTTTCAAGGCCACGTAAACAAACAAGCAAAATTTAATATTTATAATTATTATAGTAAGTAAATATAACACGTTTAAAAGTATGGAAATCGATAAAGCTAACAACCTACCTGGCTACATCACTAATCGAGTAGAATAGAAAATACGAGAATAACGTTGAAAACTGATAAGACCCGATCATACCAGATTGAGACTTATGTGAATGGGATAAGGAAGAGTTTAGCTTAAATCTCTAGTCAATTATCAGTTAAATAATTTTTTTAGATTTTATTGATAAAACATACAAAATTGTACCTACAGATGGTAAGAAACACCTCCATTATCAATCTTTTTCCTTCTGCTATCATTTTTACACTGTAAAACAGAACAGTACTACATTGTGGCATAAAAAAGAACTTTCATTGGACGACCTATTCAATGCAGCGTTGTAACACGACTATGATACAAAATACCTACAACTCATAAAAGTATGCGTTGCAACGCTTATCAGTGGCAAGCGCGCCACGCCTACTAGTCATTTCTACTTATATCTTTTTGTTTTGTGGTGTCGGATGACCGGCGTAATTACTCTTCCACGCTCCACGCCTCATCATCGTCTATTAAAATTCATCCATATACACGACCTTTTCCTCTATGAATAAAATTATAACATTAAATAGATGTGCTATTAGGTATGTTAATCCCTGTATTACTTCGAAATTACTTTGTGAAGAAAATCTAATTATATTAATTAGGAAAGTTTGTTCGTTTCATGTCACTTTGAACGTTAAATGATCAGGTTAGATTTTTGGCATGAACGAAATAAATCCTTCTTGTTTATTGGTAAGGAAAACATTGGTAAAACAAGATGTAGTTTTTACTTATCTCTTTTTCTTTATGGTGTGTGGGGCAAAAGAGTAGATTGGTCGTCTCATAACAAATACTGTCGCATGCACAGTTTCAAGAGTCACAAGTGTTTTGTCGTCTTTTCAGTCCCACCAGAATCATGGGGTTTTGAGCCTAGTTGCTCCACTGAAAAGCAATAAATTAATACTTTCATACCAGTTTTCTGCGAGGGTGTAGTGTCACTCCTGCTCATTTGTACAGATGCATGACTCTCTAAATATAAAACCTTTTGACTAACTATGGTAAATTTATATTTTTAGTTTCAAATATATCTATGGTTCTCGTGTTACGTTGTTGATCACAATTCCGAAACAATCTAATTTTCATGTTGTTTATTTTGCTGACGTGCCTAAGATAGAATTACGCAGGCTTAGACAAATAGGAGCTGAGCATGATTGAAAAGAAACGAAGACGAAGTTGCCTGAGTCAGCTAGTATACTATATATGATATAGTACTATACTATAGTAAACGGCGGTACATTTATAATACTTTCTAGCTAGGACATCTGACAGCCTTAGTGGCGCAGTCATAGTGTACACGTCTTAAGTTTCGGGTTCGATTCCCGGATCGGACCAAATGTTTGCGTGATCTGTAAATACTTGTTCCAGAGTTTGGGTATTTTCTATATATAATAATGGTAATATATATATATTAAGAATAAAGCACATAAGTATTCTACCAGTCAATCTAGCTTTCATATTAGAAGTTTCTCTGCTTTGCTTGAAACTAATTATTGGCTATGTGTGTCAGATGTCACAAATTTTGCTAGCATGCTTCTATTTTGATAGATTTTATCATTATTTGTAATGTAATTGAGTGTTTTGTGTATTTATCTTTCATCATTCACCTTTTTAAATAAAATATGCCATACTCAACGATGCAAAAGCATCACAAGGCCGCCATGGTGTGGGTCACCATGCTGCATTGTCTGCATTCGCAATGAGTATGGTGACCACCACTCTTGGATTCTGCTTTTGACTTACACCAGGCAGAATAGAGTAATTTTGGCAGGCCCATATATATAGAAAAATAAATAATAATAATATGTTCCTGTTTTCTGTGAAAAAATATATTTTCATTTGACTATTACAACACATATACTAATAAACGTTGTACTTAGAGTAAAGATTTATAGTTTTTTAATGTTTTCCACTACATTTAATATTGAGTATCCTCATAAACCTTCCCATTAAATCAATTATCCCTAAGTAAATAGAAAATCATTAAGGGTCGCTAGGTTTTATCTCTCATAATCCTTCTAAACAATTTGCGTCCTCGCAACAATAAATAGTGTCGCAATACTGTTGACCTATATGTACATTTTATAAGGAGAAACGAAACAACTATTGCTGATGCACGTATAGACCGCACGGTTGATTTAGTGGTTTTGAGCGGTCGCCACGACGTTTTCTACTGCACTCAATATTGGGGGTTCGATCGAACCCCACTTGGGGTAATCTATACATACAAATAAATAAAATTGGAGTGTCTGTAATATTGAAATAACCGCTTTTTCCTAAATGCATCTGTATGTATACACGGTACATATACCAAAATTTTTGACTGTCTGTCAGTTTGTTCCGGAACCCGGCATCTCTGGAACGGCTGGACTGATTTCGACGGGACTTTCACTGATAGATAGCTGATGATATAAGGAGTAACGTACTTACTACTTACTAGCTACTTTTTTTAGACTAGCTTCGCCCTGGGGCGTCACCCACGGTACGACAATAACCGCGGGTAACACCGCGGGATTCAGCTAGAATTTTATATGATTTTCAAATTTAGATACAGCATTTATTCTTAATGCGAGTGTTTTCTTTTTAACCGACTTCAAAAAAGGAGGAGATTCTCAATTCGACCGTATATATGTTTTTTTTATGTGTGTTCGCGGATAACTTCGTTGTTTATGAACCGATTTTAATGATTCTTTTTTTAATGGAAAGGAGATATCCCAACGGTGATACCATGATAAGGACACTAAGATCTGATGATGGCATCCAAGAGAAATCGTGTCGAACCTTGAAGTCGGTTTTTGTTAAAATTTTACTTGTTAGAAATATATATTAATACAATAAAACATAGTTAAGACTTATGTGTTCTGTGACTACCAAAACAAATCTCTAGATAGAGTTGGAATTATAAAAATTTGAACCTTTTGTTCCTCGCTTCCAACGAAGATTTAACCATTAGGCTAACATTTAAAGATAACCTTATCTAAAAGTCAAATCTTTAAGGTTATTTTTATATTTAAGAGGGTACATTCTTAATATACAGTAACGGCATATTTGGCAAAACCGCCTTTTGAAATTTGAATTTGAGCGTCACATTACTCTGTAAATGACTGGCTATAAAGACTTCAAATGCAAACTAATCGTAGCTTCCGACCTTTTGGGGGCAGTGAAGAAGGGCCAGAGTACCTGACAAAACGTTTCCTTACTTATTGAACCACCGTATTTTAAGTATGTGTAAGGTTAAGTGTAAAAAGATCTTTTTATAATTCTCGAAAAAAAAAAAAAAGATTTGTGGAGATAATTTAGGCAAATATATATTCGGGGTAAACGGACCGATCTCAAACTTTATTCAATGAAGATTAAGGGATTTTTATAATTGAATGTAAATACATTCTTTGCATATACTTTATAGTTTAATCTATATATATATAGATATATAAAAGCGAAATACCACTCACTTATTAATCACGAAATCTCAGAAACTATAACACCTACAAACTTGAAATTTGGCAGCTAGGTTCCTTATAGGGAGGGTGTAAACATCCGCTAAGAACGGATTTTACGAAACCCCACCCCTAAGGGTAAGGGTAAGACGGGGGTTGGAAGTTTGTAAGAAAGTCCTATGTTTTTGAAGTAAGAGACTTGAAATTAAAAATGTATGCTCTATAGATGGTGTGGAGGTGTACTAATAATGTATCTTTAGAAATCAACCCCCTTTTGGGGTTAAAACGGGGGATGGTAGTTTGGACGCAAACGAGGTTGCGTAGGTTAGCTAGTTTAAATAAATAAATAAAATAAATCTATCTAGTCATCATCTGATGAACAGTGAACATACAAATAAATATATTTCTTACTTGGAGCTTTTCTGAGCATGATATATATTTTAATGATAACAAGATTAAACGTAATAAACGTGTTAACTTTTGAAACTTTTTCAACATACCAACTTTAAATATTCCAATTTGCACGTTCCTTCACGCACGAAATTTGTTTGAAAAGAGATACAAAGAATTACTTTAACGAGATAATATCTAAGACATGTTATGCCGTGTATGGATACTCCCATAGGTAATTGTAGTCTTTTGACATACATGTGTGTATAATGACTATACGAATGTATGTTGTTCTTCTTATAGTTTTCATATAAAATTCGTCGTGAGGAACTTTACAAATAAACACATACATTTAGACTCAGAACAACAATTTGTGTTATCCATGTGGAGTTTAATCCTCAACACTGTGTACAGTCAATATGATAAAATAACAATTATATTGAAAGTATGGTACAAAAAATTCTCTCAGTTGATATATATAATATGTTGTGGCAATCATCGTTATCTTAACGATTCAAATCGACCGATGCGGGCTTCGTGAACATTTGACATTGAACAGTTGCAAATGTTGTAATAATAAATCAATTAAAACAATCTCAAAATGATGTACCCAGCATGAAAAATAAACGCTTTCACTATTATAATTCTGTACTACTTCAATGAAAGCATATTTATTATTTATTTATTTATTTATTCATGGAAAACTTACAGCTGTCTGTTTATCGAAACAGCATATTTGCATGTCCACATTTGAAACACAAAATACGTGAAACGTGTTTGGTTAAACTCTGACTTACTTTTTTCTCGGATGTAACGAGTTCAGGACGACACGGCGCGTACGAATATCGAAGATAATTAAATCAGCATATTTTTTTGGGGTTCTTTTCGATATTATTAGCTTTAGATACGTGCTCTGAATATTTATATAAAGTTTTAGAAAGTATTTTCACAGAATATTACTTACATATTTTACACAACTTTCAGGCAGTAGATTATACATTCTTTAGCTTTCGACCATATATTCAGAACTGATGTGTTATTTTGTTATGATGAAAAAATAAATTATTACAGTTTTTAGGGTTCCGTGCCAAAGGCAAAAAACGGAACCCTTATAGATTCGTCATGTCTGTCTGTCTGTCCGTCCGTCTGTCTGTCTGTCCGTCCGTATGTCACAGCCACTTTATTCCGTAACTATAAGAACTATACTGTCGAAACTTGGTACGTAGATGTATGCTGTAAACAGCATTAAGATTTTCACACAAAAATAAAAAAAGACATTAAATTTTGGGGGTGCATTGGCGTATATCTCAAACTTTTCACAAGATACCCATAAGTGGTTCTTACTTTTAGTTGATATACAAACATGCGATGCATGTTATATTGAAGTGGTGATGGCCCAGAGAGTTTTCAATTCGCTAACGTCATAGACGGTATAATAATTCAGAGGGTAATCTAGTCAAGTGTAAACTACGCGGACGACTCAGTACTTTGTCTCCGTTAAATATATAAAGAAAGTTTCGTTGTATAGTAGTTTAGTATAGAGTACCTAGTAGTGAGCGTAGAGTCGATACTAAGGTAACTTGGCTGCAGTTTCTTTACGTTCAGAATATTTGTACTATTTGATAAAAAAATACAGAAGACGGATGTTGACAACCCTAACATAATACAAATCATAAGTAACTAACAATGATTTAGTTAACAGACGCCTATAGGCGTTAAAATAAAGCGATGTTCTCATTGAGCTATCCAACTATTGTAACAGCTATTCCGAACCAACGCAGCGTACCGAAGTTCAGCAGCAAGTTAATCATATTTCTTAGCAACGCGCCGGCTCTTGGTAGACGTTTTGTTTTCATTATAGCGTCGATTGGGTGGACGCTGCGAGTGACACACGGCGCTGGGAGTGAACACCACACATTGCATCTTCGCTCCGACGCTTTGGGACGTATATATAAATCATAAATACAAGTGGAACTAAACAAACAGGCTATAGAGTGCACATAAAACTGTTACAACGGTTCTCGGCGCCGTTCCCTGGGTAATGTTTCATTGTGCGAAATGCTATAAAAATCGTCGTAAAAATTTATAAAGCTACTCAATAAAATGTACACTTGGAATTTTGTGAGCTCGAATATTACTTCAGGTTAGCATCAAATAAAATACGTCGAAATTGTAAAATGTGGAACAGTTTTTATGTTTCAAGTGAAAGTATTAGATACTAAATTATTTAATATTGAATTGTACTTAAGTGATTGTTTAACTTCCGTGTCAGATATTGACGGCGAGTTTTTTTCCCTTTGCGAAGTACTGTTTTTCAGGGCAGTAACAATGTACTGGCTCGTGTGTAGTATTGCTGTGCTGGTCTAGTTCATTTTCACACCGTGCTTACACTATGAATCTGTAAAAGTATACCAACCGTTTTACTTTATTTTTTAGTAAAGTAAGTATTTTTTAGTAATCCCTCGCTACACTTTATGTTTACTTAAGAGGGTTTCCAGGTGTTCAATGGGTTTGATTTCCCGAAAAATTGTAACTGGGAATCAAGAACTAATTTTGTAAAAAATAAAATATACTTTGGTTCTTTTATTAATCGGTGTCGCAAGTATAGTCCGAACCAAACTTTATGGCGGTTCTGAAGTTAGTTGCGAAAGCTGGTGTGCGCGGCTACAGTTAAGTCGAAAATTAATCAGATGAGTGACTATAAATAAAATATTAATATATAGTTATAATCTTATATATAAAATTCTCATGTTACAATGTTAGTTACCATAATTCTCTGAAACGGCTGGACCGATTTTCATGAAATTTAGTGTGCATATCGGGTAGGTTTGAGAATCGACCAACATCTATTTTTTATAACCAATTTTTTTTATGGCAAAACAACGTTTGCCGGATCAGCTAGTAATTTATAGAAATATGAATGGGTGCCTACCATTCTTAACCGACAATATATATTTTATTTATATATATTATACTAGCTTTTTTTTCACCGCGGCTTTGAAAGAAAGAAAAATACTTTAATCGGCACATTTTACAACGTTTTTACATAGTATTGTTAAATATAATACAACAAAATTACATCTGTACCAATAAGGACCACAGCTCAGCATAATGCTTAGCGCAATGCGCTAGCGCTGGTTTTCAGCTGCAGCCCAAGAGTGTTGCCCCGTGCTAAGTAATATAAATTTATTGACTAGAAAGGAGTATTAATTTGAGAGCTTTGTAAATAACTATAATAGTAATTGTATTAAAAGAACCGAAAGCATTTTGAATGTGACTGTAGAAATTCAGTGACTGTAAGAAATATTTAGATAAGATGAGATTTGAGATAGCACGCCATCAAAGTTCTCTCTCACTCACTATATCGAGCTAAGAGTTACTCTGATGTCCTCAAACTCTTTCTGATGTTGCAGTAAGAATTCTTTCAGCTTAGTTTTGAAAGAGTAATTACAGGATCTTCTTTTTATGGGTGGGGGGATATTGTTCCAGCATTTCGAAGCAGAGTAATGAAAACTATCTACTATATGAAAGTAGGAATTTAATTACGCCAAAAAGGAGACTAGCCATATGAAGCCTCCGACGCGCGTGCATTTTTAGAATGTTGCACTTATTAAGAAATGGGCTGATAGCACCCCTTTTGGGTACGTTGAAACAGAACCTGGCACATGCATTTTGAAGTCTTTGTATCAGACGTTCTATTTTCGATAACAGCCGAGGACCGTACACAGCATCTGCATAGTTCAATCGAGACAACACCAAACTCTCCACCAACAAAACCCGTAGCTCTTCACCTAAGAATGGCCTCGCCCTATACAAGGCCTTTAATTTGTAAAAACAATGACGAACAGCGCTCGAGATATGGTTCTCAAACCTAAGGTCCGCGTCCATTATTAATCCTAAGTTCCGGACTTCAAAGACTCGCTCAATTGGCACGTCCATTATTGTAACAGGACATGTGTTGTCCGGGATAGCGCTCAGCTGAGATTTAGTGCCGAACAGCATACATTTTGTTTTCAGAGGGTTAAGAACGAGAGAATTGCGAGCAGACCAGTCAACAATTCTATTTAGATCCTGATTTAACTTTTGAAGTGCTGTTTCATAGTCTGAAGGCTTGAAGGATATATAGACCTGTGTATCGTCTGCATACATATGATGCCTGCAGTGTTGCAGCTGCCGAGCTATATCGGAACAGTACATAATAAATAGAACAGGTCCTAATATTGAACCCTGCGGCACACCTCTAGTTAGAGATCTCGAGCTAGAACATACCGTGTTGCCATCCATTTGCTTTATCTCAACATATTGACAACGGCTACTCAGGTAGCTGTCAAACCATTTAATAGTTTTCATATCAAAACCGTAGTAAGCCATTTTCGACAACAACAATGGAACATTTATGGAGTCAAAGGCGCGAGAATAATCTAATAAAACTAGTAATGTGCACATGCCGGTGTCCTGTGCGGATAAGATGTCGTCCGTCACGGCCAATAAGGTTGTAGTTGTACTACGAGCCTTTGTAAATCCCGATTGGGTATCAGGGAGGATATTATTTTTCTCTAAAATACTTTTCAAGCTGAGAACACACGGTTTTTTCCAGCTCTTTTGATAGTACTGGGAGTAAACTAATAGGCCGCAAATCCTTCGTGTCCACTGGCAAGTTATTTTTTGGTATTGGGCGTATTACAGCGGCATTTCCATAGCTCTGGGTAAGTAGATGTTTGTAGGGATCTGTTTATTATGGCGGTAACAGCGTCTATTGCCAGTGGCATGGTAAGCAATACCATGTCCAAATTAATCCCGTCGTTATCTTCAACATTAGACTTAAGTTCTTGGAGGGTTTTAGCGACCGAAGTCCATGGAACCGCTTCCAGTGTAAATATTTTCTCACTGAAGCGAGAGTACTCGTAGAAAGTTAGATCCGATATGCCAACCACATTCCTCCCAGGGACATTCATAAAGAAGTCACATATTTTATCTGGGTCATTGAAGTGTGACGGTAGGTTCATGTTCTTTTTTGAGGGTGCTAAGGTCGATTTTATCTCTTTCCATAAAGTCCGAGGGTCATTAATTTTTTTAGTGAAGTTATTTTTATAGTAAGCTACTTTTTCATTGTGAAGTGATTTATTTACAAGTGATTTGAGTTCTTTGTAATATTGTTTTGTATTTTCTGTTTTATGTTTTAAAAATTGAGTATGTGCATTATTTCTTAAGACCATCATATATTTTATATTGTCAGTGATCCATGGGTACGAACGTTCTTTGATCCTCCTTGTTATTTTGGGTGCGTGGCAGTCAAATAAGATGTTGATATAAGTATTAAAACATGCCACCATCTCGTTCACGTTAGATAGTGTTGTTATATATAGCCAATCGAGAAGCGAGGCATCATTGTCGAACTTTTCCCTACATATGCTTTTTAATGGGTGAAAAGATACAGTTTGTGGCTCCGCTTTATCTTTTTTTACATAAAGATCGCAGGTCAAGAACGCGTGGGCTCCTAGTTCAGGAATGTACTCTGCAGAGGCCGACCGAACCTTTATGTCAGTGCAAACAATGTCAATCAGAGTCTCACAGTTGAGCTTAAAGTGCGTAGGTGTATGTATCATCTGCTTCAAGCTAAGACAGCTCAAGAATGCTCCGAGTTTAATAGACTTAGCATCTAATACATTTAATAAGTTTATATTGAAATCGCCCATCAGAATCACTCCGTCACAATAAGCCAGAGAGTTTACAGAGAAAGTGACAGCATCAAGAAATAGGTCAACTTCCAGCCATGGAGGGCGGTATGCAGTACCTATAGCTAGCTTGAAACCACCAACACTGGTAGTAAGCCACATTTGCTCCACTGAGGAGTGTAATGGGTCCACGGGTGTGTTACGTGCACACAAGTTTGCGCTTGATGTAAAAACCGACTCCGCCGCCTCGACCACGTTTCACTGACGATGGGCGGGGGATGTATTTTAATAGGTAACCAGGCAAGGTTGGCGCTTTTCCTTCCTCACCGTCCCTCAACCATGTCTCATTAATAGATATCAAATCCGGCTTATGTTGCTCCACTACCGTCACGAGCTCCTCATGTCTTGTACCCAATGAACCCGCCTTGAAATGACCAACTGTTAAATACTTAGGAGCCATCAAGAATCTGCAAAGACATCACGTTTGCACTCAACATCTTTACATGTCCAGGAGTTCTTACAATCGCTTGTATCCATATTGAAGCAATACGATATACGTTTGAGATAAGCTATATATGTTTTGCAATTCATAAATATTTTACAAAACATAGGGTATTCTGTTTGCCTTATAACTTTACCAGCAAAGAATAGATATAACGGGCTAGATAAAAGTATTATATAAAGAAATGTAGTTATAGTTATTGATTTTAACAGTAGAGGAATATTAGTCATGAACGGAGTACACCCTTGAGCCGCAAGTATATATTTGAATGGAATAAATCTAGGAAGAACAACTTTACACAACACACATAAGCATGCAAAAATATAAATCAAGGAGAAAAGACAACACCCCACAAGAACACGACAACACACATATAAGTAGAATTCTTTACAGATATTATAAGTAAAAAGTGAAGTTTTCATCAGGACATAAAAAATCTGTTTCTGAAATCTGTTTCTGATATCTGTTTCTGAAATCTGTTTCTGAAATTAAATCTAAAATAAAATATGTACACTCGCAAAATGCCTGACATTTAACTATTTCAACTAAAGTGGCCTGGCACAAACTGCGGCTCATCCAAAAATCTGGATTATGTCCTCTTCGGATCGTATGCGCTTAGCGGGCGTTCCGTCTTCTTTTCGGCTCAATATGCAGCCTTCTTTTGTCCATACGTGGACCGCAGTTACGACGCGCAGCAGCCTCTCGAGCTTTGTGAAACAATTTCCTGTTCGCTTGTGTTAATCGCTCATTTATTTAAACTCGGCGTGGAGTTCCAGCCACCTCCAGGTCTTTCGTGGTCAAACCACGTCGCACCCGGGCACTGCGCAGAAATTCGTCGCGCGTTTCACGTCTCACGAGACGGACGTCAATGACGCGAGGCCGAGGCGCCTTCTCTTCGTTTGCTTCAAAGTTGCATCGTCCATTCCCCACCCGTTCCGCGTATACAACATCCTGCTGCTCCAACCCAATGCCAAGTTTGATTGAAATCATATTTATAATTTGCTGTATGTTCTCACCGTTTACTTCAGTTACACCAGAAATCTCTATGTCATTCAACAAGGATTCCTGTTCCCGGTCATTCAGTTTTTGTTTTAAATCGCATACGGGTTCTTCCAATATTGCTAAGTTGGAATGCAGGTGCTGATCTGAATTTTCCTCTAAGGTGTCAACTCTCTTCTCCAGTAAATCTACCCTATCGTTGCAATCCCTACTGTCGACTTGAAGTCTCAACATCTCTTCTTTTTTGCTTTGCTCGCGTGGATGTTGATTCAATGTATTTAATTAAAACTGTGTAAGTATCTATGAATAATTTATTCATACTTTTAAACGTATTTATTTATTTATAATCAAAAGTCCATTAAAATCGACTTTCATACACACTTTCGACCCTTATTTTAACACCTTTAGGAATATTCATTTATTTGTAATCAGAAGCCTGAAGACAGCCTGACTTCCAGTCTAACCTAGGGAAAGAATATCCAGAAACGCTTAAATACGTATCTCATCATCATCATCGCAGTCCATTGCTGTCTAGCAATGGACGGCGTGCAATTGGAGATGCCTATGTCTATAGGCATCTCTAATTGCACGCCAATTGGTTCCATCCTCAGCTTCTCTCATCCAGCTCCTACCAGCCGTCTTGGGCAGATCATTATTCCACCTGGCCTGTGGACGTTCTACACTACGTTTGCCGAGATGCGGTCTCCACTCAAGAACCCGTTTACCCCAACGGTTATCAGTTCTGCGGCTAATATAGCCAGCCCACTGTCACTTCAGCTTGCTTATCATGTAGGCTATTTTATCGGCTGGATCACCTCATTCCTGATGCGATCCCTTAGAGAAACGTTGAGCATAACACTCTCCGTAGCACGCTGAGCGGCTTTGAACTTGTGGACCAGCCGTGTCGTAAGTGTCCACGTCTCGGCACCGTATGTCATGACAGGTAGGAAGTACTGATTGAAGACTTTCGTATTTAGGCACTATGGGATTGACGATGAAAAGACCCGATGAAGTTTCACCAACGCTGCCCAACCCGCCTGAATTCTCCTGTTCACCTCATCCTCGAAGTTGTTTCTATTTAACTGCAAAGTCTGCCTGAGGTACCACACATGTTTTTGAACAACTTCGAGAACGGCACCGTATACCACAACCGGTTCCGGTAGAACATGTTCGTACATACGTATCTATAATAATAATAATAATTTGTTTTTATATTTATATTTAAAAATGTAATTAATATGTAAATATAAATGGAATAAAGAGAATAATAATAATAAGAAAAAAACAAACCTGTAGTACTTGGTACTGATGATCGCAGGGAGGTATGGAAGGGCAAAGAACTTCATGGTCGGTTTTATCGGGCTCTTAATGGGCCTGATATAGACTTCAAGGCCTCAACTTCCTGGCTACGGTATGGTGATCTCTTCGGAGAAACCGAAGGTTTTGTTTGTGCGATTATGGACGAAGTTGTCATGACGAATAACTATCGGAAGTATATCCTGAAAGATGGTACGGTCGACATCTGTCGGGCATGTCACTGTCCTGGAGAAACTATCAGGCATATTATTTCTGGTTGTTCTCGTCTTGCTAACGGCGAATATTTGCACAGGCACAACCAAGTAGCCAGGATCGTACATCAACAGCTTGCCCTTAAATACAGACTTGTGAATTCAGAGGTGCCATACTACAGGTATGTGCCCGACCCAGTTCTCGAGAATGGTCGTGCTACGTTATATTGGGATCGATCTATTATCACGGACAGGACTATTGTTGCCAATAAGCCTTATATTGTGGTGATAGATCGATTAGAGCGCCGCGCAATGATTGTCGATATCGCCGTTCCTCATGACGAGAATCTCGTGAAAGTTGAAAAAGAAAAACAAATAAAATATTTGGATTTATCTCACGAGATTGTCGATATATGGAATGTGGATTCGGTAATCATTGTTCCGATAGTCGTATCTGCTCACGGATTGATAGCCAAGAGCCTCGACCAACATCATAAGAGGCTCACGTTAGAGGGCTGGATCAAGGGTATGATGCAGAAGGCAGTCCTCCTTGACACGGCTCGTATTGTGAGGAGGTTCCTGTCTCTGGAGCCCTAACCACCGGTTTCTTGGTCCCTGTACCCGAGGTCGGTGGTCTACTATTTTTTATATTTTTAAATGTATTTGTTTTTATATTTATATTTAAAAATGTAATTAATATGTATATATAAATGAAATAAAGAGAATAATAATTATAAAAGCTTTATTCATTCCATACAAAAAATTGTTACATAATTACATATCTGTATGAATAATATTATTACATTGTATTTGTTAATCTTATTATATTTATTTCAATATTATATTTGTTGTTATATATATTTTTAAATATTATTACAATTTAATTATTTTATTTTATTTTTTGTTGTATGGACCCCTGTTGGGTAAAAGCCTCCCCCATGGCGTGCCACTTGTCTCTGTGTTGGGCAACGGAAAGCCAGTACGTAATACATACGTATCTACTCAATTTTAATCAGTAGCCCAAAAATAAAGTTGCATGTTTCTAACTTTAGGTATGACAGACTTCCAGACTAACCTATATACGGAATTTCAACCCCTATTTCACCCCCTCAGGGGTAGAATATCCAGAAACGCTTAAATACGTATCTACTCATTTTTATCAGCCATAATAAATTTTCAGGTTTCTCACTTAAAAAATGACGGATTTCCTTACCAACTTTCAACCCCTATTTCATCCCTTAGGGGTAGAATATCCAGAAACGCTTAAATACGTATCTACTCATTTTTAATCAGTAGCCCAAAACGAAATTTTCATGTTTCTCACTTGAAAAATGACGGACTTCCTTACAAACTTTCAACCCCTATTTCACCCCTTTAGGGGGGCATAATATCCAGAAACTCCTAAATACGTTTCTAATCATTTTTATTCAGTAGCCAAAAAATAAAGTTTCATATTTCTTATATAAAAAGTTACGGACTTCCATACAAACTTTCAACCCCTATTTCACCCCCTTAAGAGTAGAAACTTATCTAGAAACGCTTAAATACGTATCTACTCTTTTTTAATCAGCAGGCTTAAAATATAGTTTCATGTTTCTAACTTCAAAAATGACGGACTTCCAGACTGACCTATATACGAAATAACAACCCCTATTTAACCCTTTAGGGTTAGAATATTCAAAAACGCTTAAATACGTATCTATTCCTTTTTGATCAGTAGCCCAAAAATAAAGTTTCATGTTTCTAACTTCAAAAATGACGGACTTCCAGACTAACCTATATACGAAATAACAACCCCTATTTCACCCCTTAGGGGTAGAATATCCAGAAACGCTTAAATAAGTGTTTACTCATTTTTAATTAGTAGCCCGAAAGTAAAGTTTTATGTTTCTAATTTAAAAAATTACGGACTTTCATACACACTTTCAACCCCTATTTCACCCCCTTAGGGGTAGAAATTCTGAAATTCCTTTCTTAGTGGGTGTCTACTCAATGAAACAATCATACTCACCAAATTTCATAGCCCTAACTTTAATGGTTTACGCCCGGCGATACTGAATCAGTCAGTCAGTCTGGACATGTTATTTCATAAGTATAGATAGGGTTATTTCTGAGATGTTCTTCGAGGCAAATAAAAATGATTCCAAATATTAATTAATGATATTATATATAATTGGTCTACTATCTACTATATGTACATACATCTATATATATAAAAGCGAAATACCACTCATTTATTAATCACGAAATCTCAGAAACTATAACACCTACAAACTTGAACTTTAGCAAGTAGGTTCCTTATGGGGTGTAGACATGCGCTAAGAACGGATTTTACGAAACTCCACCCCTAAGGGGGTATAACGGGGGTTGGACGTTTGTATGATAGTCCTATGTTTTTGAAGTAAAAGACTTGAAAATTAAAATGTATGCTCATATATGGTGTGGAGGTGTACTAATAATGTATCTTTAGAAATCAACCCCCTTTTGGGTTTAAAACGGGGGATGGTAGTTTGGTCGCAAACGAGGTTGCGTGGGTCAGCTAGTTTATTATAAGTTGTCACTCCGATTTGGATCTAATAGCTATCTAATCGTGCTATTGTTACCGCCGGCGTTCCAGCTGTACGCGAACCAAATGGTCTGGTACGGGACGATGGCAAGAGACCAGATGGTATGTCGTTACTGCCATGGAAGATGGGTAAGCCTTTGGTGTGGGACGCAACTTGCGTTGACACCCTCGCGCCATCTCATCTTCCAAGTACAGCTGGTTATGCCGGCGCTGCTGCTGCTTCTGCGGAAAGCCTCAAACGGCGTAAGTACCAAAATTTAATAGGTAATTACATTTTTGAAGCGTGGGGGGTAGAGACGTTAGGTTCATGGGGTCCGAGTGCTCGTGCTATGTTTAAACAACTAGCCAAGCAACTGATTGACACTTCTCGCGCCCAGAAGGCCGGCCTTTTTCTAGCATAGAGAATCAGCATTACCATTCAACGTGGTAATGCTGCCAGTCTTTTGGGAACGCTACCAGTAGGCGAAGTTGTGGAGTTTTTTGACGATTGTTTTTTTTTTTTTTTATGGAATAGGCGGGCAAACGAGCAGACGTATCGCCTGATGGTAAGCGATTACCGCCGCCCATGGACACGTGCAACACCAGAAGCGTCACAAGTGCGTTGCCGGCCTTTTGGGGGTAGTTTTGCAGGTAGGGGTAGGGGATTGGGGTATGGGTCTCCGGTATCCTCACTCACTCGGTGAAACACAGTGGCACTATTTCCCGACCCAGCCCAGTCGAGCCGGCCCATTCATGCCGAAGCGTGGCTCTCCCACGGATTAAACATGCTTGTATGTAAATATTGATATTTTTTATATAAATTATGGTTATGCACATGGGTTTCTATATTATGTAATAAATAATCTATTATAGCTAAGTAAACCTCATACCTGCTTTAATCGCTTCTTTGTGATCCTTTCAAGTTTTCCTTTATTTTACTATGAATATTCTAGAAGTTTGTTTTCATGTGTCAACTGACTTGACACATATTTATGTTTTTTCGAATAAATAAAACGTGTTCAATCACATTTATGTCAGAGGTGACACAGTTTTACTTTACATTCGAGTTTTACATTATAAGCGAGCTCTGATGTCGGTAATCGCAGTCTTAGTTAATTTGGAACCCTGCAAAAATATCTTATAATGTCAACATGATGTACAGAGACATGTTAAGTAGTCAGCTGGTAAGAAAAAATGAAGATAACATTTACTGTTGCAA
The DNA here is from genome assembly GCA_949125395.1 of Diaphora mendica. Lineage (NCBI taxonomy): Eukaryota > Metazoa > Arthropoda > Insecta > Lepidoptera > Erebidae > Diaphora > Diaphora mendica. The sequence continues at coordinate 30,908,598 of OX421310.1, read as the reverse complement.
ATATTCGTTTCAGAGTGTTTTCTATGTTTAATATGGATATATTTACGAAAAAAGTATTTAAAAATAAAACAAAACAAGCCTTTAGTGCTGTTTGTTTATTCTACATCCCTAATGATAACATTATACTTAAATTGAACTAACTTAACTCTAGGTCTTTCATTAAAGTTAATTGTTACAACCGGTAACGGGTTTGAACCTCTTATTAACAGCTTGTCTGGCATAGGCCTCCTCTAAAGATTTCCACATTAACCTATCCTTACCGAATCGGCACCATGTTGGACCGGCTATTTGTTTCATATCGTCTTCCCAACGTTTAGTCTGCCTCCCTTTAATACTTTTACCGTCTCTGTGTGGATCTCGAAGTGGACAAAAACAGTTTTTGTCCACTTCCACTTTTTTTTTTTCTTTTTTTTTTTTTTGTCCACTTCTCCCTTTTCTCTCTCATCATATTATTATGCCCTGTCCACTTCCATTTTAGTGTTTTGGATTTAGCAATTGCGTCTTTGAACTTGGTTTTATCCTTTAAGTCTTTTTGTCTTACTCTGTCATGTCTCCTAACACCACTTACGTTTCAATAATGTTTTGGCATAATTTTATTTTATTACTTAATTGCTTTGTTAATACCCATGTTTGGCAGCCATAAGTTAGACAAGGTAATATGGATGTGTCAAAGACTTTAGCTTTTACATAGATTGGCATATCCCTGCTTTTCGTCATTTCACTAAGTGACCAAAATCGTTTTCATGTATTTGCAATCCTTCTATCGTTTTCCTTTTGCATAATATTAGTTGTGGAAATTAACTGGCCCAGGTAGACGTATACCTTTACGTAGTCTGTTCGTTCATTATATTATTTATTTGGATGTTGTAAGTTTGTGGTGCATTGCTCATTATTTTGGCCTTCATCAACAAACCACTTTTTATAGGATATTTTGAGAAAAAAATGGCATTATGAGTTAGATATTCGAAATACAATATCATACATCCATTGCGTCGACTTAGACGACCCTTGGGATAATGAATATAATGTGAAAGTGTACTTTTCGGCTGATTTTATTAGTGACTTAACTTGTACTAACGAGTCTAATATTCGATAAATATTTTCCTTGTTAGCTCTGATTATCCTTAGAAATACAAGCACAATTGAAGGAAAACCAAAGATTTAAGAGTGCCGAAGTTGACTGTAATAAATGTAACCGTGTTTTATTGAGCGGAAGTCAATAATCGGCATCAGTTAGATTATATAACGCTAAACATGTTTCTCACCACTTATAATAGGTCTTTACCTATGAAATTACCGTTTTGTATGCAATAAGTGAAAGTACTTATTTTTTCAAACTTTTTTATTTCTGTTATTCGAAGTAATCACCCATGCAATCGACGCATCTTTGCCAACGCATTGGCAGTTTATTGATGCCCTTCTTGTAAAAATCAGCTGGACGGGAGGCAACAAACTCTTCAAAGTCATTTTGTACTGCCTCTCGGGAATTGATTTTTTTACCCACTAAAAAGTTGTCTAAATTTTGGAAAAAGTAATAGTCGGTAGGTGCAAGGTCTGGTGAGTATGGCGGATGAGGGAGAGCTTCCAACCCCAGCTCTTGCAGCTTGGAGACTGTCTGTTGCGCAGTATGGGGTCGCGTGTTGTCGTGAAGGAGCAGTGGGGACGACCGATTGACCAAAGCTGGTTGCAGATGTGTAAGCTTCTCCATCATTCTCTCCAGTTCTTCACAGTATACATCTGCATTAATGCTCATGCCGTTTTGTAAAAATCTGTGGTGAATCACACCCGCACTAGACCACCAAACAGTGACCATCACCTTTTTAGGGGTCATTTTTGGTTTAGGGCATTGCTTTGGTGCTGAACCAGGGTCTAACCAACTTGCTGAGCGCTTTCGATTGTCGAACAGAATCCATTTTTCGTCGCACGTAACAATTCGTTTCAAAAATCTTTCATTTCTTTGCCTGTTGAGCAGCGCAAGGCAGGTCTCGACGCGTACGTTGCGCTGGCGATCGTTAAGGTCGTAGGGCACCCATCTATCAAGCTTTTTTACCTTGCCAATTTGTCGCAAATGGATCAATATTGTTTTGATGCTTACATTAAAAGCTGCTGCTAGCTCAGCTGTAGATTGAGTTTCGTCAGCTTCCACAATCGCCTTTAATTCATTATTGTTAACCAAAGTAACCGGACGATCACGAGCTTCATTTTTCAAGTCAAAATTTCCAGAACGGAACCGGGAAAACTAATAACGGGTTGTGCGTTCGTTTGTACAGTTCTCTCCGTGAACGTTTTTGATGTTACGTGCCGTTTGTGTCGCGTTGGTGCCACGACGGAACTCATATTCCATAATTACACGATTTTTTAAAGTATCCATTATGACGAAAAATGTTCAAATGTAATGAAAATACAACGCTAATCAAAAAACAAAAGACTGAGTTTGTAAATAGAATGTCATGGTTTTGAAACAAAATTAATTTGAATTTAGAATACAGAGCCATTACAAACTTTTTTTTATTTGAAATGACCAGTACTGAAGAACGGCAATTTCATAGGTAAAGACCTAATATAATGTAAACTAGCTGACCCACGCAACGTCGTTTACGTCTCCTATTGCCCGTAGCGTAAAAAATTTACCCCGCTTTCGTAACATTCTTAATTGGTGCTCCGCCAAAAAGTGGTTTGTTGATGAACACATCAACAAACCACTTTTTATAGGATATTTTGAGAAAAAAATGGCATTATGAGTTAGATATTCAAAATACAATATCATACATCCATTGCGTCGACTTAGACGACCCTTGGGATAAAGAATATAATGTGAAAGTGTACTTCTCGGCTGATTTTATTAGTGACTTAACTTGTACTAACGAGTCTAATATTCGATAAATATTTTCCATGTTAGCTCTGATTATCCTTAGAAATACAAGCACAATTGAAGAAAAACCAAAGATTTAAGAGTGCCGAAGTTGACTGTAATAAATGTAACCGTGTTTTATTGAGCGGAAGTCAATAATCGGCATCAGTTAGATTATATAACGCTAAACATGTTTCTCACCACTTATATAATGTAAACTAGCTGACCCACGCAACGTCGTTTACGTCTCCTATTGCCCGTAGCGTAAAAATTTTACCCCGTTTTCGTAACATTCTTAATTGGTGCTCCGCTCCTATTGGTCTTAGCGTGATGATATATAGCCTATAGCCTTCCTCGATAAATGTACATCCAACACTGAAAGAATTTTTCAAATCGGACTAGCGGTTCCTGAGATTTAAACAAACAAAAACTTCAGTTTTATAAAATTAAGTATAGATCACTATGTTTACTACCCGCAAATGAATTATTACTCTTAATATTTGTAAGTATTTCAAATGAATAAAATGATTTAATACTGTTGGTTGTGTATGAATATCACTTCCAAAAATCTTATATACGCTTTAAAATTCTTCCGTATTGTCGTCTACTGGTATTGTTCCTAGAAGTCATGCAGCATTGTCACGTTATGCGTTAATGCTAATTCTTTGAGCTTGAAAAAAAGCCGGCCTCCAGCTTCGAAAGGTGTCGATGAGTTGCTTAGCTAGGTCATTACAAATAGGACGATCACTTGGACCGCCTGACCCTTGTTATTTAGGGTATTAGAATTTTAAATATTTATATTTTTTTTAAACTTTCATGGTCATTAACATTAAAATAGAAATCTACGGGATTTACTCCGTGATCATGGCGCTTGCAACAGCGCCGAAATATCGGATACTCACAAACAAAAAGGTACATGGTAGCAATCACGTAGATTTCTATTTTAATTTATATTTTTACTTTAAAAATAATAGCAAACACATTTGTAGAAAGACAATTATTAGTGTTTTCTGTCGCATAAATAATAAAACACAATTGAAAAGTAGAAGTTCACTGACTAGTTTAAATATTGTATTAACCCAGTTACAAGTTAGGATAAATCTTGTAAATACAGCTTAATATTTTTATCTACAGCATTTTGTATCATTAATATTATGGTAAGTGTAGTAAAGGTTGTTGATGATAATGATAAATCTATACAAATATTAAATAAAATTGAAATGTCTGTGTGTAATTTCAAATTAACAGCCTTTCAGGAAATGTATATACAGTGCTTCCTTATAAAAAATATCGTTTTTTTAATTTTTGTGCGTCTGTTCTGGATAATCCGCATAAGTAACACCGCGGGGCACTGTAATAAACTATTAAGATTGATACTGACTAATTCTCAAGAAAGATACTTATAATTAGATATGATTAGTCATAGTTCTCCAACGTGTCGTAATAGACCCGTGTTTGCCAGACAGGTATCGTGTGGGATTTCGGTCTACGCGCCGAGCCGGTCAATCACAGTACTACTTCTAATTCAGTTTTACTTTGTCTGTGCGTCAATCTAGGCCACTGGTCGATGACGACAACGCTTAATTTGTTTATATATAAATAAGAACACATTAGTAGCTCATTGAAACAAATCTGAGTTTTTGAAACCGGTCTGAAACCGGTATATATTATTTTACACTGACATAAAAATTACTACGTATAGAATATAATGAAATAAAGAGGTAGTCCTGCAGATTGTATCCCGTTTTTAGTCGTCCGATTGAGGAACACAAGAACTATACTGCTCATGTTTTGTTTCATTGTAACAATAGAGTCATGTTTCTGTATTCACATCTGTTTTTGCATGGGAATAGCAAACGCAAATTTCTGTTAGATGTAACGAATATTCGTAGATATTATTTTCCACTTAAGTTTCTATAGCTTTCGGTTAATCCTTAGTATTATAGTAGTTAAAAAAATAAGAATATTGTAAGAAAGTTGCAATGCTATTGTTTTATTCCTATTCTCAAGGTAGTAGAGCCACGCTGATTTCAGCACAAACGGGCCGGCTCGACCGGGGCGGTACTACCCTCGCACAGAAAATCAACGTAAAATGACAGCGTGCTGTCGTGTTTCGTTAGTGAGTGCGAGACCGGAGGCCCAATGATGCAGAAGCATCACTAGCCCGCCATGGTGTGGGTCACCATGCTGCATTGATGCATTGTCTGCGTTTGAGTATGGTGACCACCACTCTTGGATTCTGCTTATGCTTTCCATCAGGCAGAGTAGAGTCATTTTGGCAGGGCCAAACATAAAAAAAAGTAGGCTAAAGCCTCCTTTCTAAGGAGAGGTTTATGTCTAGTAGTTGACTATTGATGATGATGATATTCCATCTATTTTCAAAAATCATCACAACTATACATTGCATCAAACAATTGAAAAATAAACTCAAATATGGTAACCTTCTATTTTTTTTTCTCTGAATAATTTCTAAGCTTCCACTGTTATGCTTGTGGGGATCAATAGCTGTTTGTATTTATTCTCTGTACAACAGAACAGTAACGTAAAGTTGTTCTTTTCTTTCCTTCAGATATAATATAGGGAACTCTTCGTATAACTTTTACTAAATTAGGGGTCATGGAAAAGTGTGATAAAACTGCTAATAATTTAGTAATTGTCCTCAAAATCCTCAAAAAAAGTAATGTATTTGGATGTCACTTGTAGCTGTAACTCGTAGTTATTAGTTACTTTTAAAGTCAACAAACAGTAGATTTATATTCTTTGAAAGTCAATTGACTAACTTGAGATCATTGACAACGTTGCAATTTTCATAAAGTAATCTCGTTTTTTTAAAGGAATAAAAATACACACATCAAAAGTGTCTAGGGATCAAGCATTTTTATGCGGATTTCTTGAGATTGAGATGTGGCTTTGGCCCTGGCCTGCTCAGTCGCCAGACTTGAACCCGATTGAGCATGCATGGGATATGCTACAGAGAAGAGCTCTGCCGAATATGGAGGGTATCCAGTCGCAAGAAGACCTTTTTTTGTTGTTGCAACGAACATAGGCGGCCATTCCACAGCGTGATTTGGATGAACTCATTTTGAGTATGCCAAACCGATGTTCTTGTGTTAGTGTTCGCGGTAGAAACACGGATTATTAATTGTTTAAGTTACCTAATAAAATTTTAAAGAAAACTGTTATTTCAGTCTTTTTTTCGAACTTTAATGTTAGTGGTTCAAATGTCAAAAATCCTTTTATTAGGAAAATGGCAAATTTCTTTATTAATGCAAAGGTGACTTGGTTTATCGTTACTGTGACAAACGAAAACACTTCATTTGATGAATCCTTAAAGAAAATTTTAATTAATATCAATCAGGAGAAAAGTTATTGCAAAAATATATGTTGATCCCTAGACACATATGTTGATCCCTAGACACTGTAGTCGAGATATCGCTACAACCCGCAAATGTGTGAATATTTTCTAAATAAAACAGACAACGAAAATCGTTTTATTATAATAGCAATAGGTGAGTAAGGTCCATAGATCTTACTGAAAAATGTTTAACAAAACATGCTGAGTAAAGTATTAGGTTTCAAAGCTGAGGGGGTGAAGCAGTACCGCTGTGGGCGGTCTTTCTAAATAAGATGCATGCTACATGTAGATAGATATTCTTTGTTCAGTTTTCATTAAGTCGAAATATAATATTTTTAAACGTAGAATATAGTTGAAGAAGTACTTTTGGCATTTTTATACAATAACGGTCTGACATTTGATGCAGACATGAAATCTTTTATCTTGTAAGTAAAGAAGAATAAAGTTCGTAAATGTTCTTTAAATTGATGAAGTATTTCTGACGATAAGAATAGTATCTATCCATTACATTTTTACAACATACTCGTTGTTCGCCTGATTCCTGTAGGCCGTACCGTAGGTGTATTTGTTTGATAACAGGTAAGCTTTCAGTAGTTTTCTTGAAAGTGCTGCACCTTAGAGGTAAGGGCGCGAAGGACGAACGTTATGAAACTTAAGGGATGAAAGACGCGGGGTGGGCGGGGAAGCGCGCCAGTGCTGGTCGCTACTCCGCCGCGAGCGAACGTCGCGCGTTGCACACGCCGCGGTAGCCTCCGCCGCCACCGCTGCTCGCTACTCGTGCCCTGAACGCTCGTTAATTTAATTAAGTGTCGCATAAACTGAGAACTCACGTGGATATTGCCATATAAGTTTCGTGAAAGCTGGAATGACACAAGCTGAGTCAGTTGCGCGACACTAAACTGGTATGCGATTATTTTGAAGTAAGAGAAGACTAATTTCAAAAGTTTTTTCATTAGACATGAACTTTTTATGAGTAAGTCCTTGGTTTAAGAACTTACTGGCAAATTAAAATGCCTACTTTTTAAGTATCTTCTCATCTACAACTCAGCTTATTAGTGAACCTAAGATCTTTACTAATTTGTTGGGTTTGTTTTATTTGATGTTTCCGTAATTGTTTAGTTAACAAGTATAGTATAGCATATGTTAAAAAAGAAATGTAAAATGAATGTGTTGGTTAGTTCTAAAAGGGAAATCTTTAAAAAAATTGTGTGACCATAAATGTATATTTTGGTATACATTAAGGTTATTTGCTCTAGCAATATCGGCATTTGAATGGCATCTGTGGCATGACATCAATAAGTGATTATCTGAATTCAGTTGTTAAATTTTGTAGTATATTATAAATAACAGGACCACAGGTGGTTTATTAAGTGATACTTATCAAAATATATCGGAGGCTGAGCTGGTTGTGCAAGTTTCTAAGGCAAGGCCTATGTCCAGCAGTGGGCTGTTGATTATAATGATGATGATATGGAATAGTTACTAGGCTTATATACAATATATGTAGGTACTCAATCTATACTAATATTATCTATACTATGATATTTTAAGGCTGAAGAGTTTGTTTGTTTTAACGCGCTAATCTCAGAACCTACTGGTCCGATTTGAAAAATTATTTCAGTGTTAGATAGCCCATTTATCGAGGAAGGCTATAGGCTATATATCATCACGCGAAGACCAATAGGAGCGGAGCACCAATGAAGAATGTTTCTAAAACGGGGGAAAATTTATTACGCTACGGACAATAGGAGACGCAAACGAGGTTGCGTGGGTCAGCTAGTAGTAATATATACATGAGATATCATGACATGGAAACTATTTAAATACATCAATATATTAACAATAGTAATTTTTTAATTAAGATAGAGCGCACTAGCACTGATAAGCTAGAAAAAGGACATAGAATAGACAAACCGCGCTATAAACTAGGACCGTGTCCTGTTATACAAGAGGTCCCATACCTGGAATAAGATAATGACGCTGGATATTAAATTGATTGTTTAATATGTATATATTTCTATTTAATATTAGAAAAACATAAATCACCATGATATTATGATTTCTTATCAGAATCCCAATCGAGTTTAAACAGAAGTTCATAGCGCATTTAAAAAAGGAGGGAAGAGGGAGGGGGTTCATTTAGTTAGCACATCATTTACTACTACTACATTTTCATACAATGTCAAAATATATATACTTATGACGCGACAAATCATTTAGTATTAACACACTGCGATAAATGCATTTATTACTTAGTTCTATTCTTTATACATAACCATGTTTAGTTATACATAGTGTAGTACACAATATATGTGAGTGATAAATTATTTGACATGTCATCTCATTTCAACCGGTATACAGACAACAGCCTTCAAGCCTGGCTCACGCAGCACTCATAAACATTTCATAGGAGTCAGGCCGTCCTAAACTATTGAGATTCAGCTCCTATATTCAACGTTACTGCGTTGGCAACAATAGGTGGCTATTGTTCATCTAGGATATTCTAGAACATATATAACGAAAGCCAGTTATGAAAACACTTTTTATCTTCATTGTAGCTTTTTGTTGAGCCTTTTATCTTTGAGCTGCACAAGTTGTTTTATATTTTTGTGTCGAAGCAGTTGTGGCGGACAGCTGTCGCCAGACAATTTTATTTTAATCTGATTTTTCAGTCGCTTTTTACTTTCGCTTTAACAAAACTATGCTAATAAATAGCAATATAGAATGAATTATTTTTTATTGTGTTTGGAACGTTTCAACTCCAGAAGACACTTCAAGCATGAACGACATTGACGCTAATCTCCGGCGTTTAGTTTGCGTCATCGTCTACAACTTCACTACTTTTGTTATAAGATTAAGGACATTAGGCATTTTAAAAAATGGAAAGAAAACTCAAAATAGAAAAATGAATATTCTAAAGTGCTAAACTATATTCAAAATAAGAAAAGAAATAAAATGAAAAGTAGGAGGTTATTTGAACTCGCGGGCAGGGTTTCCGCAATTCGACGACTTTGTTCCCAGTTCTTTCAGGAAGCCTAGCAGACGCTTTGCGTTGCCGACGACTTCTAGAAGTGACCTCGGCGATTCGAGGTGTCCCGCCCGGTATTCTGCCACCCCAGGATATGCCATGATGACATGGGCGGCTGTTTCATCCTCCTCCATGCATGCTCTGCATAGAGGCTGTCTGTTACACCTAGAGTGAAAAGATGTTTGTTTAGTAGCGCATGACCAGTTATTGCTCCGATCAGAAGTCGAAGAGGCGTTCTGTGACAATCCGGGGTTGATCGTCGGGAGGGTCTCCTTGGTCTGCCTGCAGGTACCAAGGTTTGACTAATATATCTGGTGTTCTGTCTTAGTGTAGTGTCCGTCGCAGCCAAGCAGTTGGCAAGGGCAGTATTGGTTATATAATACACACACATACTATAATAAATCAAGCTGAGTAGAGTTATTTTGACAGCTAGTTTATAAAAAAAAGCCTCTCCTCAGAAACCAAAAGAAAAACCTATTAAAAATATATAATGTATTAATAATCAAAGAATGTATATTTGACATGCCAAAATGTGATAGACCATACCTTGTAAGTATACTATTAAAAACAATCTTTATTTCACAAACAAAAAAGTTTTTATAGAAATGTCAAATATAAAAAACAATGACAAGTTTGTAAAAGAACTTCCGCGGTTTCGATGAAGTTTATCGAACGTTATGATTGTAGGTTGTTTCGTGATATCTGATTCACTATTTATTATCACGTGTGAAAATTTTTGCAATCGACCGTTGTACGTGCATGCATCGAAGACATTAAGATTGGTTACGCTTTTCCATTTGACTTTCCATGTGGAAATTGCGTCTTGTCATGAAAAGAGCTCACTCAGAAACCTCGAGGTTATTAGGTTAACATAACTGCCCTTCTCTCGTAAAGTATTTTGACTTTTATAGCCTCTAACTAAAATGAAAGGAATGAAAGAATGTTATGGTTTTTAAATAAATATATTTGCTGAGTTTTTGGGTCAACGCTTTCATCAGAGAAAAAAATAATTGTGTTTATTGAATGTCGAAAACTTTGTTTGCCATTCGTCATGTCAAAATGTCAATTAACATAAAAGTAGGTCAAAGTTCAAATAAAAAATACTGTTTTAATTTGAAAACAGGAAAATAATTGCAGACAAAAGTTAAAATCAGAAGTCAAACAAAACAATTTTAAAAAGTTATGTATAAGACGCATTTACTGAAGAAGCCGTTGAAACCCATTGAAATAAAAGTACTTGTAAAGGTTAAAGAAAAGAAAATAAAACTGATTAACGATGGTCACAAAGGTAACAAACAATTACGTGTATGGTCTGAAAGATTCCGACCCAACCATCTATACTCTATACTAATATTATAAACGACTTTTGTAAGTATGGATGGATGGATGGATAGATGTTTGTTACTCTTTCACGCAAAATCTATTAAACGGATTTGTATGAAACTTTACAGTAATATAGCTTATACATCAGAATAACAACTAGGCTACTATTTGCCGCGATAACCGACAAACACGCGGGCGGAGCCGCGGGTAACAACTAGCGTTACAATACATTTTTCTTAAATTTTTTCATAGTCTCCTTGAACTTTATACACTTCTCCCAACGTTGCACAATCTTCTTTCTTTTTTTTTTAAAAGATATTATGTCTACAATTTCACACTTCTAGTACTGGAATTGGAATGTTGCCCAATACATTATATTTTGATGGACTCGACACCTATTATTTTGTATCCAGATATCTCAGTTAAAGCATGACTATGCCTCCATATAACGATCTTCACTACGGCCTATAAAGTCACAATTTACATTTCTTATTTAAAACGAGAAAATGGTTTCTACCTCTTTGTTCGTTTAGGTTCCTCTTATCTCTCTTCAATTTTATATTATTAAGACTCCCGCATTAAAAACATATATATTCTGTGTCGCGGGGGACTTAACAAACATACATGAAATGGACACGAATTTCACCCAGACTCAGAACAACAATTTACCGATCACACAAAGTGTTGTCCCATGTGGGATTTGAACCCACAACACTTGGCGAAATAGGAAGCGGCGTGGCGACCGCTTAAACCACTAGGCCAACAATGCAAATATTTTATTTACGAGTGTTGCTATCTTTATGTTGAGGTCGGAAACTTTTCAACCCAACTAGTAGGTATATTAGTGTGGTGAAATACAGCCCTCCTAATAACTAAATAATTGTACTCGTGTAAAACCGTCTTAAAATATTTAAATCTATCCATAGTATCGTCTCTCGTTTATACTAGCTACAACCGCGAGTAGCGACGTGGGGCGAAGCTAGTCTAAAAAAAGTAGCCTAAGTTACTCCTTAATTTTATTTGCATAGATGTATAGATAAAAACTGTATATATACTTCAATATGTATTAAGTGAAAAGCTGTTAATTTGAAATTACAAGCCGACGCCGACGTTTCAATTTTATTTATTTCTATAGATAGCTATCGTAAAGAAAAACTTAAAGTAACAATTAAATGTAAGTATTTCCACTTACATTTTCAGAAGTATGCACCAGGAATAGAAATAGTGTTTCACTAGAACACCAAGTATTACTCACAGAGAGTCATAAAGAGAGAAACTAACTTGACCTGTGACGAATTTCATTAGCAGTAAACTGAAGGAACTACATATATTATTCCTTTGCAAAGAACAACAGTTGGAATATATCTAAGCAGAAAATTGTAAATTGAGACATAACTACTTTTAAATTTTATTTAACTTATTCATACTTTAAAAAAAATCTAACCTCTAATAAGAAATCCACAAAATGATCTATTTCTTTCATTGTTATATTTAGTAAATTAAATACTAGAGATTTAAAGTAATTTAATTTAAGGTTTTGTTGACTGTAAAAACAAACGGTACCATTCACCCAAGTTAGCTGCTAAACACAAACAATTGTTGTATAATCCTCTTATATCCACTAAGTGCTAGATTTTATAGAGACAAATCTTCACGTGCAAAGCGCACAGTGCGCTTAATTTTAGAATGTATTCTAGTGCTAGCGTAAGACGACTATAAAATTCCTGAGTTATGTGTGAAAAGCAGCAAAGATCCTCTTCTCACTTGTTTCACTCTTGGCAGAGCGGTGGTGGTCACGTAGAGTTGGCTACATTGGTAGAGGCGGACAAAGCCCCTCGTACAATTTCCCGCCATCTCACCCTATCGGCAGCAGTCAGACACGCGACTTCCGATTGTGGACTTCTCCTGGTCGGTCCAGCGCATGGGTGCCCTACCGCGGAGTCTGTTCCCGTTCACCTTTCACGCAGTAAAGATAAATCATAGAAATTTATTGACGGCATAGTATCTAGGGTTCCTTAAGAAAGTATAACCTAATAAATAATGGCAAAAGTTGAAGTACCATCTTAAAAATAGTATGGGAAATTATAGATTTTTCGTAGCCTATCATCTCTTAGAAACTGGTTAGAACTAATTAGAACTATATCAAATTCTCAATTGTCGATACGCCAAAAACAATTCATCTAATTAAAATATGAAAATGATTTTACAAACATGTATACGAAGATACACAAACATATAAAATATAGTCAGTTAAAATGCAAACAAAGAATGATCTATTAAATAAGTTTTCGTACAAGAACATGTCAATAATATGGAACAGCGAACAATTTGAAGATCTATGCTTGTATATAGTCGTAAAAGTATTTTAATAGAAGCGAAATTATTCACAAAGCATCTTAATAATATAAAATTGAAGAGATAAGAGTAACCTAAACGAACAAAGAGGTAGAAACCATTCTCTCGTGTTAATTATGAAATGTAAATTGTGACTTTATAGGCCGTAATGAAGATCGTTATATGGAGGCATACTCATGCTTTAACTGAGATATCTTCATACAAAATAATAGGTGTCGAGCCTATCAAAATATAATGAATTGGGCAACATTCCAACTCCAGTACTACAATTGTGAAATTTTAGACATAAAAAGGTTAAACTCCAACTTGATCTGGTGGATAATTGAAGAACTAAGCATAGCTAATACTTATATGTATATAAAACCTTATTACATCGACGTTGGAGGGTACATTACTAGACCATGAATTAAGAGTCTTTATTTTATTAAAAAAATTATCTTATATCACTATTGCACTGATTATATCACTATATATGTATCAGATTTATTTATTTTTTGCAAGAACTAAAAAAGTAACGTTTTAAATATATAAAAATGCATTATATGATGACGACTATTAAAGACTAGCTGACCCACGCAACGTCGTTTGCGTCTCCTATTGGCCGTAGCCTGATAATTTTCCCCCGTTTTTGAAACATTCTTCATTAGTGGTACGCCCCTTTTGGTCTTAGCGTGACGATATATAGCCTTCCTCGATAAAAGGCCTATCTTACACTGAAATAATTTTTCAAATTGTACCAGCAGTTCCTGAGGGTAGCGCGTACAAACAAACAAATAAACTCTTCAGCTTTAAATATTAGTATAGATGTATTTATTATACTCTTCTAAGATCTAATACTCATAATCAACAACACATTTATTTGGATAAAGATTAATATTAGGTATTATGTTGATAAAAACTCTTTGGCAAATAACTCATTATTAGGTACCAACTCTTAGCGTCTTATACTCGTGATAACTTCTAAACGAAATGTCCAATTGGGATGAAACAAAAAGTATTTTACTTCTACATAAATACCCTTGATAACATAATGCTTAATTTGGATAAGGATTAATATTACGATACACATTTAACGTAGTTTCTTTCTTCAGACGATTTAATAATTTTTTCGAACCCAAAAGCGGTTATTGTGACTAAACCATGATAGTTAGATATATGCTCTCGCCGACTTTTTTGTAGATCTTAATAGGCCCTACAAACCAGTAATACTAATTATTTTGTTCTATTGTTAATAGTCTTTGCAGCGCACGCAAAAATAGGTTTTCGATTTCACGCCTTGGGCTACAAAATAGCAATTTTCTTACGGCCCCTAACTTTTTTGAAAATAAAATATAGCCTATAGCCTTCCTCGATAAATGGACTATCTAACACTGAAATAATTTTTCAAATCGGACTAGTAGTTCCTGAGATTAGCGCGTTTAAACAAACAAACAAACTCTGCAGCTTTATTAAATTAGTATAGATTAAAGACGTAACGTATAACGATCCACAGTTATTGATCGTCACGGCTAGGCCCCTTGATAAGGACTCGCAGCGTGGCGTCTCCTATAATCCAGCTACTCAGAGGTCGGGACTGGAGGATGGTTTGAGGTCGGGACTGGACACCCACACTAAGCCCGGTATTAATATGGATCCCATGGAGGAGTCCGGCGAATGCAGGTTAACTAAGGAGATGCAAAACGGGCCAGGGGGGAAACCCAGCAGCCAAAAGTCTCTGTATCGGGCAGTAGTGAGATAGCGCCCGGGAGTGAGTGCTCAGTAATAGCCTGACCAATCAGACACGTTCGTTAGGGCCCTTGATAACGTGCGGGAAAGGGGATAGGATATACTCGTATGTACATCTTGTGCAACGTATAAAAAATTAAGGCCCTGTTTCACTGGTTACATATAAGTTCCAGATAGCTTATCTGACAGTTGGTTTGCCATATGACACAATTTATATGGAAGATACGTCAAATTATCTGTCATATAAGCTATCCAATACTTATCTACAACCGGTGAAACGGCCTAAAACTAGTAGATTTGACTTATTGATTCTAATGTAAGTACCTAGTTATTACCTATTTCCATATTTCATATGGGTAATACTTTTAGATTAAAATGTAATAGAAATACTTTTGTGGTTCTTTGTAACGTGAAATAACAAATTGAATGAAATATACAAATCATGATAGTGACTAGCCGTTTTTACGTAGCACTTGTGTACGATAAACTAACATTAAAGAGTATATCCAGAATCAATATTAGAGATCTAAGTATTCAAGCCTTTCCTTTTGTTAGTGCAATTTCTGCTGGGTGAGCTTGCGACTGGGCTATTGAATATTAGGGTTTATCCTCAACTACTAGGGTTGTCTCAGTTTAGAAAAAGCTGTATTTACGCTAGTATTAGTAACGAGTTTTGTGTCCAATTTTCAAAACAGGATAATATGTCTGCTTAGTTTTCAAATATTTGAAGGGAAGGGGTAATCCAAAATGGGCAGTTGTAAATTTTAATTTCGTAACAAGGTCTACAAATAACCATATGAAATCAGTTAAACAGTATTAAAGACATGTGATTTTTAGGCCTTAAACCCTTAAATCTTTTGTCAGGATAAAGACAGTAAAATATAAAAGCGATTTTCACAGACAATAATATCGATACAGTATAAATAAAACAATAGTGTCAACCCTACTCGCAAGAAGTGTGACACTCACGTCTTCGCCAACTATTCCGGGTTTGACGACTTCCAAAACTCGATCACATTTATATTCAAGGACTCCTTTTAAATTGCTATGCTTAGTATTAGGGTAAATGAGAAGTTCATTTTAAAGAAAAGGAAAATAAGAAATCACAATTTGAAAAACTAAAGTAGGTAAAAGACTTTTTGGTATGGCAATCCTATTTTTACTTTTTAAGTGAGTTTATATTATATGTTATTCTGTAAGGCCTTCCGTACAAAGAGCTTACCGCTTCCTAGTAAATTGAATGATGAAATTACTGGACTTAAGAAGTACGGTAAGAACGTACAATGTTGAAAGTTTTGATGTACGGTATCTTTTGTTTTGATTAAAACAGAGACCCAATTTCTCTTAAACTTGGCAAAAGTTTCAAGGAATGCGCTTAAGTCCTTCTAGTTACGGTCGGAAACATGATTTCGAAACGAATATCTGCTTCTAATCCATTTTGATAAAGAATTTTTATTTAAAGGTTATCCTAATGTAAAATGATATTATTTAAAAAATCATATTTTAAAGGTCTAGGTTTACTCAAAGCATCTGAGTTAGCATCAACAGAAAAAAAAAAGATTTTCGTTTCGGTTGTGTTAAAAAGTTATGAAATTTCATTACAAGTTCTATTTAGTAAGATGTGTATTTATCGTTCACGTATGAATGTAACATAAATAAAACATTAATACATTTGTAAGAGTCTTTTACGTGATTGGAAACACGTTCGGTTCGGAAACGGTGACATTTTCACTTCCGTATACTGAAACCGAAGAAGTGGGAAAGAGACCGTTGTCATTTCCGAGTGAGTAGTCGTTTCCGTTACGTTTTGTTACGAATTCACCAGGGGACTGTGGCGTAGTTTGCTGAGATCAATTCTAGTAATCTTGATTCTGTACAAATATTTTGTACGTCGAAAGTCATATGTGATGTATTGATTTAATATAAAAAATGAATATTTAAAAAATCATTACTTAGTTACTTATTGATCGTTGATTGGAACTGGCCGATTACTGGTCGTTGTTAAAAACACTTTATCATTTCACATCTTTTTAGGTTCTTGTTTTAAATACTGTTCTACCTATATTGTTGGAATTTTTAAATATTGAAGGATTCCATTGGAAAAAGGCTTTAAACGACCTTGACCTGAACTGATCTGGATCAAAAAGAAGCGAAATAATCCCGGCTCATAAACCATGAACCAGTTCACTTTTATTAAAATACTAGCTGTTGCCTGCGGCTCCGCCCGCGTGTATGTCGGTTATCGCTGCAAATAGTAGCTTATGTGTTATTCTGATGTATAAGCTATATTACTGTAAAGTTTTATCCAAATCCGTTCAGTAGTTTTTGCGTGAAAAAGTAACAAACATCCATCCATCCATACTAACAAACTTTCGCGTTATTAATATAGGTGGATTTTTATCGATATAAAATCATAATACAAAATGTATCGGTACCTGAATAGTTTTATTTTCTTTACCTCGCATAGAACTTTTATATAATTTTATAAATCAGTTTAAATAAAATAAAGGGGTTAAGACAATTTTGTGAAAACTAAAAATTTTGTATAGCGCCATCTGTAATGATTTATTTATTTCGTGAACGAAAAATTTAGTATGGCGCCATCTGTATTTTTGATATGGAACTCATTCCTATCTGATGTCCCACGACACCACCCGATTTTTTTACAAATAAGACACACGTTTTACTATTAAAAACTTATTTAAGTATTTATATATATGTACATAAAATATAAAGTGTTTATATGAGCTTATTTCGACATTAGACATGGCCAAGGCCTTCGACCGGGTCTGGCACCGCTCGCTTCTCTCTAAGCTCTCGGCATTCGGTCTGCCTCTTAGACTCTGTCACTGGATTGACGCTTTTCTTCATCAGCGCCGCATAATGGGTCTTTGCGACGGCACGGCCTCTGATGTTCTGGATGTAAACGCTGGCGTACCTCAGGGTTCAGTCCTGTCGCCCACACTATTTCTTCTGCTTTCTCTCTCTCGCTCTCTTTCTTCAAGAGCTAACATGTCATTGATATAATGACATGTTAGCTCTTGGCAACATACATTGCTATGCAGACGATAGCACGTTCATGGGCGATATTTTTGACACCGTTCAGCGAAGCTGGCAGACGTTGAGGAAAATCGACAGAAGCTTGTCGCTGAGCTCGACCGGGTTTTGAACCGCATTTTACAATGGGGTGATAAGAATCTGGTCGAGTTCAACGCTACGAAAACACAGTTGTGCGCGTTCTCTACCAAAAAGTCTCCATTTCTTTCCCTCCCCACTTTTCAGAGCACTCAACTGCCACTACGGGGTAAGCTCGGTGTCCTGGGCATGGATATTTGCCGGGACCTCGAGTACTGTTCTCATGTTTGTGATGGATCCACGCAGTATTTGCTTGATGCTTTCGATCGGTTGCAGTAGCGAGCAGTCTACTTTACCAACAGTCTCGAAGCCACCGAGTTCCTTGAACCTCTGCAGCTGCGTAGAGATATCGTCTCTATAGCAGTCCACTACCATCTGTATCATTGGAAGTATTCTGAGGAGCTCTTCCAACTGGTCGCTCTTCTCCCTTCCTCTGCAGAATAACATGTTCACTCTCGAACCAAACGGTTTGGTTCATCCTTCCTGTGCCGAGCAGCTAAAAACTGGAACTCACTATCAGCGCACGTATTTCTCTCCCACTATGATCCCGGGGCCTTTACGTGGGGCGTGAAAAAGCATCTCACTAAGCCGTCATAGTGTGGGACGCAATACTGCATTGTCTGCTTTCCCAGTGAGTATGGTTGCCCCCACTGTTAGATTCTGCTTGAGTTTTCCATCAGGCTGGCCATAGTCACTTTGGCAGCTTCAAATAAAAAAAAAAGTACAATTTTAATAACTACGTTTTTCTTTTGCCATATTTTGCCAAAATATGGAGATTTTGCGGATTTGATATACGTGAGTCATTAAAAAAAAAACTGTATCTTTAAGCATCTGTCCTTGGCTTTTGATAATATTGTTATTGGAAATGTTGTTTTCAGCGGAAACTGCATTTTTTTTAATTAAAATGTCAAATAAGTTGGAATTATTGGAATACGGGGAATTAAAACATTATCTTCTTTTGCCATTCCATGCGTCATGATTGTAGCTTTTACAATGTTGTACCCCAGTTGTGTAATATTAGGCCAATTACTATTACATTGCTTTGGCGCTCAAGGTACCTCATTTAATAGTACTGGAACATTAACTTGCAGCCTCAACTTATGGGAAGGCACTCCTGATATTTCTAAAGACTTTAAGTATTCGACAACATCTCCCTCCACGCCTGACATGATCCATTCGTTTAATTGATAACTATCTCATTAGTCAGCAGATCAGGATCGATATTATTTTTAAATCATCTGTGCTATCTTAAACCAGAACCCACGTCTCAGTGTAATCATGTCGTTACTGTCAGTTGGCATACTATCTTCTCCGTGATAACCCCGTAAATGTCATATCAGAATAGCTCTAATACATATTTTGTCTCTTGCCACAAACTAACTCACAAACCTTACATATTTCTATACAAACTGCCATCCCCTGTTGGTATTTTACCCCTATAAAATTTTTACAAACTTTAAATGACATTTTTATTCATATCTTACCAACAGCTAGCTTATAATGACGATACTTCTGTAGAGAATTTTGAAGTTAAGAAACGCTGTTAAGTAATTATATTAATTTGGCTTATTTATTTCTATTAATATAATGAACAAACAAATCAGATTGACGAATATATACTTAATATCTCAATATTTAAGTCTTCATTGAAAAAGTGAAATATTTTTTATGATTGTGACAGCCTTGTTTATTCGTTGTCAAGACGCCTGACGTAGGTAACGCGCAGGCGTGTGGCGAGTGAACTCCCAGAACAACCTTTCATCCCCCTTTTAAACCCCTTACAACCCCTTTTTCGCATTAAAAAGTAGCCTATGTCCTTTCTCAGGCTCTAGACTATCTGTATACCAAATTTCATTTAAATCGGTGGAGCGGATTGGCCGTGAAAGCAAGACAGACAGACAGACAGAGTTACTTTCGCATTTATAATGTAAGTATGGATAGCTGGCCCACGCAATGTCGTTTGCGTCTTCTATTGCCCGTAGCGTAATAATTTTCCCCCATTCTTCATTGGTGCTCCACTCCTATTGGTCTAAGCATGATGATATATAGCCTATAGCCTTCCTCAATAAATGGGCTATCTAAGACTGGAAGAATTTTTCAAATCGGACCAGTAGTTCCTGAGATTAGCGCGTTTAAACTAACAAACAAACTCTTCAGCTTTATATATTAGTATAGCTGACCCACGCAACGTCGTTTGCGTCTCCTATTGCCCGTAGCGTGATAATTTTCGCCCCCTTTTTTGAAACATTCTTCATTGGTGCTCCGCTCCTATTGGTCTTAGCGTGATTATATATAACCTATAGCATTCCTCGATAAATGGGCTATCTAACACTGAAAGAATTTTTTAAATTGGACCAGTAGTTAGCGCGTACAAACAAATTCTTCAGCTTTATATATTAGTATAGATGTATTTATTATGCTCTTCTAGGATCTAATACTCATACTCAACAACACATTTATTTGGATAAAGATTAATATTAGGTATTGTGTTGATAAACACTCTTTGGCAAATAACTCATTATTAGGTACCAACCCTTAGCGTCTTATACTCGTGATAACTTCTAAACGAAAGAAACGATTGGGATGAAACAAAAAGTATTTTACTTCTACATAAATACCCTTGATAACATAATACTTAATTTGGATAAGGATTAATATTACGATACACATTTAATGTAGTTTCTTTCTTCACACGATTTAATAATTTTTTTGAACACAAAAGCAGTTATGGTAACTAAACCATGATAGTTAGATATATGCTCTGGCGGACTTTTTTGTAGATCTTAATGAGACCTACAAACCCGTAATACATTATTTTGTTCTATTGTCAATAGTTATTGCAGCGCAAGCAAAAATAGGTTTTCGATTTCACACCTTGGGTTACGAAATAGCAATTTTCTTACGGATCCCTAACGTTTTTGAAAATAAAATATAGCTTATAGCCTTTCTCGATAAATGAACTATCCAACACTGAAAGAATTTTTCAAATCGGACCAGTAGTTCCTGAGATTAGCGCGTTCAAACAAACAAACTCTGCAGCTTTATAATATAATAGATGTATTATGAGTGTGAAGGGCTCTACAAAACTGTGTGCAAACTCAAACTAGTCGTACTCTATCGCGTGTAGGGTGGTGCTCGACGGCGCAAAAAATTTGTATCACCAACGTTATTAAAACTTAAAAGAGGCTATTGCATCGATTCACAACAAACTTAGCAAATAAGTTATGGAATCAGGCGTTACTTTGCGGAAATCCATGACATTAAATGCTATGAAATATATTTAGCTTTAATTCCGCGAGACAAATATCCAGGTCTGAAAGCAGGGCACAAATCCCACCGTCATGCATACTCACATGCACATATGGGTATCATGCATATGTACACATACAAAACAAGTGAGAAATAATTAGCATGCCATGCAACCAAACCTATACTCGACACGTGTTTCGCCCCTCCACGGGGCATCCTCAGGAGATGTTGACTCGTCGAGCGTTTGAGCTCGAATGAGCTCGCGCCACCGCTGTCGGTCCTTTATATACCGTTTCGATGACGCTATAATAATGGTCAATACAATGTCATAAAGACATCTGTGCCGAACTACCTGCAATCATACTAAGAAGTGGTGATGGAATTAAGTTTGTTTGGTCATTCAACAGTGTATATGCATTGTTATTGTTATGTTTTGATATTTGTGTTGTTATACGTGTATATATATGTTGATATGTGTGTTTGATATGAATTGTGGGGTGTGTTAATATTTTGTATTTTTTTAGTTAAATCTAAACTATTTTTTAAACTGTACTGTGGTTTAAAAGATGCCTTTGCCTTTAGTAAATTGTTTAGATATTTGGCTAAATCGTATGTTGGGGCACCAATGTAAGAGACAACGGGGCGAATTGGGATGTGTATTGTACACATACAAATGGTACACATACCATTTGTATGTGTACATATGCATGATACCCATATGTGCATGTGAGTATGCATGACGGTGGGATTTGTGCCTTGCTTTCAGACCTGGATATTTGTCTCGCGGAATTAAAGCTAAATATATTTCATAGCATTTAACTTAGCAAATATTTTGTAGTTAAAGGTAAAGGTGAGTAGTATTAGGCCCCGAAATATGATATCTTTCAAATTTGTACAAGAAAGGATATAAAAGATTGAATATACCTAGCCTAGAATATACCTAGATTTTATTCATATAAATGAAGCAAAATTTTCGTACCGTTTTTACGAAACTTTTTGGTAAAGTTTATATGGAGTACAAGAGTTGAAAGCTAAAAAAAATAAAAAAAAAAATTAAGTAAATTATGATAGAATTTAGACCACTGATCGACCACTAGTTATAATAATTGAAACATATTCATAAACTGCTACAACTGTTTAAAATTTGAGTAGTATCGCATTTTGGATCTGATATATTTTTTATGAAAATAGACGATTTCCAAAAACTACAGCACATATTATTTTGTGATTATGCTCTAATACTAATACCTCAAATATAGAAAAAAGTTTAATGAAATACACAATATGGAAGTCTAACCCGTACTGTAATAGTAATAGAAGACTATGGGAACGACTTATGTATAGAAGCTACTATTGAAAATATCATGATGTTATTAAGACTGCGAGGTACCGCGGGTAACGCCGCAGGGCGAAGCTAGTCTTGGTATATGTATCGTGTTTACATACATATGCATTTAGTAAAATGCGGTTATTTTAATACTAGCTGACCTACGCAACCTCGTTTGCGTCCAAACTATCATCCCCCGTTTTAACCTCAAAGAGGGGTTGATTTCTAAGATACATTATTAGTACACCTCCACACCATCTATAGAGCATACATTTTAAATTTCAAGTCTGTTACTTCAAAAACATAGGATTTTCATACAAACTTCCAACCCCCATTTTACCCCCTTAGGGGTGGAGTTTCGTAAAATCCGTTCTTAGCGGATGTCTACACCCTATAATGAACCTACCTGCTAAATTTCAAGTTTGTAGGTGTTATAGTTTCTGAGATTTCGTGATTAATAAGTGAGTGGTATTTCGCTTTTATATACACACATCAAAAGTGTCTAGGGATCAAGCATTTTTATGCGGATTTCTTGAGATTGAGATGTGGCTTTGGCCCTGGCCTGCTCAGTCGCCAGACTTGAACCCGATTGAGCATGCATGGGATATGCTACAGAGAAGAGCTCTGCCGAATATGGAGGGTATCCAGTCGCAAGAAGACCTTTTTTTGTTGTTGCAACGAACATGGGCGGCCATTCCACAGCGTGATTTGGATGAACTCATTTTGAGTATGCCAAACCGATTCTTGTGTTGTTAGTGTTCGCGGTAGAAACACGGATTATTAATTGTTTAAGTTACCTAATAAAATTTTAAAGAAAACTGTTATTTCAGTCTTTTTTTCGAACTTTAATGTTAGTGGTTCAAATGTCAAAAATTCCTTTATTAGGAAAATGGCAAATTTCTTTATTAATGCAAAGGTGACTTGGTTTATCGTTACTGTGACAAACGAAAACACTTTATTTGATGAATCCTTAAAGAAAATTTTAATTAATATCAATCAGGAGAAAAGTTATTGCAAAAATATATGTTGATCCCTAGACACATATGTTGATCCCTAGACACTTTTGATGTGTGTATAAAGATTACAGACACTCCAATTTTAATTTATTTGTATAGATGTATAGATAAGAATATGGAATTTGTCAATGAGAATAATTTTGTGTCTTGTCATTTCTGTTCGTCTAAATCTTTCTGTATACAACATGTCTATGTTTACGAAAAAATCCAAGTAGGTTAATTAGTTTGGGTCTTAAAAGCTTTGACATGAGTTCATGTAATGTACTCTAGAATACACTCTAATACACGGGAACACAATTTGATTAGCTGACCTAATTCAGGGTAGCTGAGGGGGCATTTACTTTTGCTATCTAGACAAGAACATGTATACATATAGACAAGAAAAATATATATGTATGTATTGTAATCGTAGATACTGTTCTGGAACTTTTGTAAAAGCAATATTTAACAATGTAAATTTGTATTTGTGGCTTAGGAAATAGAGTAACTTTCACGAGGGACGAAGTAATAAATGTCTACTTAGCATGGTCGTTACATGTCACTTAGGTAACTATTGATAGTGTTGTTTGGTACCAAAACTAAATTAGTTAATTCCATTAGAGGCATCAAGAGTAGTTTATTTGCATGATAGTTGTAAATAGTTTCTAGATCATCACCATCACCAACTTGCATGAGTATTTAAAACAATTGAACATTGTACATGAGGCGATGTAACATTTGTTAGTTTATGTATCATAATCTAATTTCTTGATCTATTTGTTGGGCCAAAGAAAACTACTGCAAGTTAGTAAAGAATCGAAGACCACGGTCAAATATAACTTTGGCGTGGTAGAAGACGACGGAGAGGACTTGAGAGTAAATCCTTCAGTCTGTACCTATGCAGTGCAAACTTCCTGGGTGATAAACAGGCTCAAACTTAAACCTGATTTACAACTACCCTTTGCAAGCATAATAAGATATTATTCTAGCGAGTTTCCACACGACAAAATGATACTTTTCTTACGAATACTTCAGGTTTAAGACTGAGTAAGAAAATAAGGTTCTATTTAGTCTGTATAATGGTTTTAATTTAATAGCATTAAATTAGAAGATCTAACGAAACATATGACACAGGAGTATGCCAGGCGCCGTCGATTTTAATATCACACGGAATATGGCAGACTTGCTAAGATTGTGACGGCTTGACTGTAATTGTTTGTTTTATAGTGAAATTGAATCGGAAATATTAATAATACAACTTTAATATGTAACAAACAGACATTCACATTTTAAATATTAGGATTTGGCATTGATAAAACTAATTACTTACTATGTCCGCGTCTATCGTTCCATCTAACTACATATATTTGATTTTCAACATAATCTAAGGCCACTAAATATACTGAACTTATGTCAGAAATAGATCCGATCCCCAAATAATTAGAATATTTTGAATTAGTTATAAGTTCGTGAGAGTATATCCCCAGAGATCTGTGTATGTCATAGTCGAATAGTTCTCGTGTGGAAACCAAGTCGCGTCTCAAGGAAGCCGGAGACACATTATGCTACCCGATCCGCATACTTGACGCAAATATTTCGACTTTAAATAGGAGAAGGTCCTCAATTCGGTTGTACTTTTTCATGTTTGTTTCCTCAAACGCATTCCGTAATTTTTAAACTAATTCGATTTTTGTAAGCCGATATGTTTACCGTTAAGTTCCGTTCAGATTTTAGGAATGAATAATAAGGTTGAAAATTAATAAATGCAAAAAGACTTTATTATAAACAGGTTTTTATTGTGGCAAAGGCGTATTAAAGTCGGTAATACCTTTTTTTAAAGTAAATTAATCTCAACCATGAATTAATTTAAGTTCTCAATTTGTGCCTATTAATAATGGGCATGACCTATTATTGATCGTGAAAAATAGAAGCTTACGTAGCTTACTTTAAGCAACCTAACAAAATATCTAAATACTCCACTGATCAGTTACTTTTGTGAGATATTTGGAGTCAGTAGTTCAAAAGCGAGCAGTGAACGTTAACAGAATACATCTGTTGACATTTTGAATTTAAATGAATACGCGAGTAAGGCTAAGGATTAGTCGCACAAGTCAGTCTTATGCGGATTTGGTTCATGACAAGCATCGCTCAAAGAGGTCTTATGATCTTCGATAATATACCGACTTACGACGACTGACGACATTTAATGTACTCGAATATTATTCGTGTAATGCACAGTTATTTTTTTTGATACATCATTTTGTAACATATGGAAATGGAACCTCCAACACTGTTCTGTGCCTAGTTGCTGTTTATGTTCGTAAAGTTCGTGTCATCAAAGGAAATATTTCTTTCACACAAAAAATAGTTTTAAAGAGAAGGGGAAAATATGCAGAATAATAATAAATAAATAAAATAATAATAATACAATAAAATAATAACAAAAAAATAACATAAAAAATAACAACATTATAAAATAAGACAACAATAAAATAATAATAACATAATACAATCGGAAATATATAAATACAGCCTCGCTTGCATTCATTTCCAAAATATTTATTTGTTTAGTATAAACAAATAAATATTTTAGCTGATTGAGTCAAGTACACGCTGCAAGAACATGACTATAATCAATGACATTATTTACGTTTTTATATATTTTGTTTTAAAATTTAAATAGTGATAATTAATCAACTCTAAGGATCAAATTATAATTATGTAGTATCAATAGCATTACTTTTATTTTTATTTTGAAATCTGCAAAAATGTCTCCCCCTGCCTGATGGAAAGCATGAGGAGAATCCAAGATTGAGATATATATCATATGTGAAAGCAAAAGTAGGTTAACTTTTAATTTTCAGTTTCTTTTCATCCTGATCAAATGACATGTAGTTTCAATAGCATTACTTTTGTTTTAAAACCTGCAAAAGTGACTCTCCCCTGCCTGATGGAAAGCACGAGGAGAATCCAAGAGTGGGATATATGATATGTGAAAGTATAAGTAGATTAACTTTTTATCTTCGGTCTCTTTTCATCCAAGACACAATTATATTCCAAAAATTTACTTATTACCTAGGTACTATACTATTATTTTTTTGCAAAATATTCTTTACTGTAATATAACGTAGTTTAAAAGGAAGTATCGCAAAAATCTGTGCTCAATAAAGACCCTTAAATAATCCAACAAGAATTACGTATGGGCTACAACAACATTGATGGTCGATTCCGGGGAATCTCGAATATTACATGACGAGAGCGTACACCCTACACAAGAATCTCTACAGCAATGAAGGAAGCAAGACTCTGTTTATTTAGTAAATATGCTTGAGAAAATATTGAGTACAATAAATATAGACGTAATAGGTTTTTGTACAGATGTTAAAATTAAAATGTCGTAATAAGAAAGGAGTTTTTTGTCAACTCGCAGTAGCCCATAACCTCCTTCCTAAGGAGAAGCTTATTTCCAGCAGTAACCTGTTAAAGGCTGATGATGATGAATAATACGATATCATACGCATCATGAAATTATACATTTAAAGTTAGGCGTATTTTAGCACGAAAATGTTTATTTCGAAACTTGCTTGTGCTTGCGGTTCCGCTTAAGTGAATATCTGATTTCGCGGTAATCATTTTTCGGGTTCATATATAGCCTGTGCCATAAAATATATTTGGAAAATTGGTTCAGTAGATCCCTAGATTACACCCTACAACCCCACAAACTCACAAACTTTACCTCTTTATAATATAACTATACATTTTGACTTTAACTTTGTTTTCGGATTTTTTTTAACCTTCATTCCACTTGTTACAATAATTTAAGTAGTTGAATTAGTACACGTATAGGCACAGGAACTTGAAAAATTATCTACGACTCCCAGATTTACGTATATCCAATTCTATTACAAAGGAATGTTATTATCAACCACTGTACGAGTATAAAGAACTCATATCATGTGATTATTAAAACGTCTAATCTATTATTTATTAAATTAATAACCACAGTGAATCTTGCTTTTCTTTTATGAATTTTCTATTACAACGCGATATTTCATTGTCTGAACGTTACGTACTTAAGTAAATTAAAATGGAAAGCCGCTGGCTCTATCAAAATAATATAAACTAGAAAACAGAGTCTAATAAATAAATCGTAAAAATGAAATGGAGCTTTCTCTAAAAATAATACTCTTACCTGTCCATTGTGCTGATTAAATTTGTATTGTACTGTTTACTAAGAGACTTGCTCAATTATTCATAGGAGTATTATACCTCTTAAATAGGACGCATGTTATTACTGATGCTAGTTTTAGAACGTTATGTGATATGTAATATAAGGTTAATTGGATAGGTCCTAGTCTAAGAAATACTTGTAAACACACGAACTCGTTCAAGGTAACCTAAATAAACCCAAGTGTTGTTCTTTTTTCAATATTATATTTTTTATTATTTCCATTGGTGGTAGGTGTTTTAAAATAATTATCGTTTATCAATCACCCTGTACCTAGTTAAATTCACTTTCATATTATATCTACCTATCTCATTAGAGCATAAAAGTGTTAGTAGAATCAATCATAAAAGGCATTCATAACGTGTGAATGTATTAATGAAAATAGAGGTAATGTTGTGTCGTTGTTTGTTTTTTACCTGACTAGCCGGTGCGCCGCTGAGCTCCCCGAAAAGACTTTATAATTTCTACTTTTTAGAAGGTATCTGTCCGCGAACACATTAACAACACATTTCATTTTTGGACAGTATTTCAGTATGTGGTTTATAGCTATGGACGTATTATGGTTTTAAACCCAACCTTTACAAGACTTACAAATATGATTTGCATCTCAATCAATTCAATTACTTTAATTTTTTAAAGTAAATCTTTATAGACTAAACGTCTTCTTACTCATTATTTATGATATAGAGATAACACATCACTAATAAATGATTTAATTGAAGTATCTGTAGCCGTGGTGGTAATAAATCGCATGAAGCATTCCATAAAAAGTTTTAATGTCTTTGACATATTAGATCATTGAAATTATTAGTTCTATAGTTGTTAGCACAGGTGACAAAGATAAAATACTATGTAACCCATTCCGTGTTTTGGCAGTAAATATATCCGCCGACAGTAAAAATGTCCAAACTTTTGCCAACAGTCGCATAACGTAGTGGCTGTAACTTGTTTTGGGACATGTTTAACGGAATTATCTTATTGTTTACTTTCGTGAACAAAACACAAAAGAGAACATTTATTTTCTTATTTTAACTGTATGCATTCCTGATTTTCACTTGCGATAACTAGATATTTTACTTGCCTTATTTGGTCGAATAAATTGTTGTTCAACATTTCATTTTAAAATATCTTATCGCAACGAAAGTTTTTAATGTTGCAATATTCATATCATGGAAATGGGATTGCTTACCAATTCTCTATTTACCTCTGTTGAAAAAAATTTTCCCTTTTCAACAGATTATATTATAATCTAATGCAAAGTACTTTACTGGATTGATACTCATTTTTCTTTTATATGGCTATAAAACAAAAAGCCTGTGTAAATATGTCTAAAAGCATGTATTATTCACCGCAGACAAATATTCAAAGTAATGCTGACATAATATGCACTGACATCGTTTATGCGGATCCAATTTATCAGGAATTTCGTCAAGCGATTTACCGTTTAGGGTGATGAAACTGGAACATAGAACTTTCCAAGAAGGATTTGATTGACAAGGGTGTGGGCGACAGGCCGCTATGCCGACGAGCGGTCACGTGCGTAAACCAGGCGCCTCTCAAACTCGAATATATCCTTTGAACGTAACGCTGATATTTCGTGAAAGTGAGCCCTTTCACATCTGCTCCGATGTAAATATTTATACCATGCTGATTTACTTTAACCAATAGTATCTCAGGTATATTTGTCTACTTTCATTTGTTGTAAGATGGTTCAAAAGACTCTTCATTTCAAAATACAAAGAATGCTAATCCTGGTTCTTTTGACAGTCTTGCTATTCAATTATAAGTGCTTATATAATTTAAACTTCAGTGTAAATTTTGAAACTCAGACACTACAAGATGCGTTTAGGAAGATGGCATAATTCTATTCTATAATAATCTTGATCAACATATTTCCTAGGTCTTATGATTTATTTCATCAGTGACATTTAAGAAGCATCTAGGTATAACTGCTACTCTTTTCAGTGGTGTGTTTATTTTTCAGTAAAATACTCGTATTTAGTCTCTCGGCATATCAGTCCATAGAAAGAATATTATTGAAGAGTTTCCATAGCATCCTTAATCAGTTAAGCCTCCGTTTCCGAGAAAAATAATATTATTAACTATGCAATGAAGCTTGTCGATACTCATTGTTTGTTTGTTTTTGTTTACATTTTATCTTACTAATCCATACCTTCATACCTATTTTATAAATGCGAAAGTAACTCTGTCTGTCCGTCCTGCTTTCACGGCCAAACCGCTGCACCGATTTCAATGATATTCGGCATGGAGATACTTTGATTCTTGAGGAAGGACATAGGCTACTATTTACTGCGATAACCGACAAACACGCGGGAGGAGCCGCGCGCGATAGTAGTTTTAAATAATTCTAGTTAGTTTTAATACCTAAGTAGTTTTAAATTAATATTATTTTAAACCGACTTAAAAAAAGGAGGAGGTTATCAATTCGCCTGTATTTTTTAAAATGTTTGTTACCTCATAACTTGCGACTGGGTGAACCGATTTTGATTATTCTTTTTTTATTTGAAAGCTGGTGCTTCCCGTGTGGTCTCATTTCAATTTGGTTATTAAACCGAATTAATGTTTTTTTGAGTTGGTTAAATTAATAATGGATATATAATACAATTACTCGTTTAAGTAATTGACCTCACAATCTATGTATATCATAGTAACAAATTTATATATAATGAAATAACTTGTCCTGTTAATTATTATTCATAGTAACAGTTTGATAGCATGAACAATACATAATAACAAAGAAGATATTTGAGTTATATTTAATTACAACTTTAGTTGTTGTCAGTCAAGAACAAAGTTAAAATATTCTTTGTTTGAAGTTTTCGGATAAAGTCTCATAGCGTAAGCTATTGTTTAAGCAACCGATTTTGACCGAGATTAGTTTAAGCAAATTTTAGTTAGGGGCGGTGTATATTAGAGGATGTATTAATTAATACTTAAAGTTAAATTTCAAATCTTTATTACGTCGTCTCTAAATATCTTCTTATTGTACCGTTTTACTGTTAAAAAGGACATTACAGTTCACATCGGTCACTTCAATAAAATCGTTTGAAGCCGTGACTTATTTATATCTACTTATTTATACAACTGCCTCCCTCGGTGGCGTAGTGGTAGCGTATGCGACTGCAGTGCTTGAAGTCTCGGGTTCGATTCCCGGGTCGGACTAAATGTTTGAATGACCTGCAAATATTTGTTTCGGAGTTTGGGTGTTTTCTATGTATAATATGTATGTATTTACAAAAAAAAGTATATATTAGGTCTTTAGCTATGAAATTGCCTTTCTTCAGTACTGGTCATTTCAAATAAAAAAAAGTTTGTAATGGCTCTGTATTCTAAATTCAAATTAATTTTGTTTTAAAACCATGACATTCTATTTACAAACTCAGTCTTTTGTTTTTTGATTAGCGTTGTATTTTCATTACATATGAACATTTTTCGTCATAATGGATACTTTAAAAATTCGTGTAATTATGGAATATGAGTTACGTCGTGGCACCAACGCGACACAAACGGCACGTAACATCAAAAACGTTTACGGAGTTCTCACTGTACTGTACACTGTACTCGAACTGTACAAACGAACGCACAACCCGTTATTGGTTTTCCCGATTCCGTTCTGGAAATTTTGACTTGAAAAATGAAGCTCGTGGTCGTCCGGAGACTTTGGTTAACAATAATGAATTAAAGGCGATTGTGGAAGCTGATGAAACTCAATCTACAGCTGAGCTAGCAGCAGCTTTTAATGTAAGCATCAAAACAATATTGATCCATTTGAGACAAATTGGCAAGGTAAAAAAGCTTGATAGATGGGTGCCCAACGACCTTAACGATCGCCATCGCAACGTACGCGTCGAGACCTGCCTTGCGCTGCTCAACAGGCAAAGAAATGAAGGAATTTTGAAACAGGTGGTGGCGTAACTGGTGGCGAAACGGCGAAGCCATACATTTTTACTGAGATGTAGAGTTTGTGAAGTTAGGGTTGGTAGAGTTAGGGCGTGTAGATTCGGAACCTTGGCTCTACATGAGATCTGATATCTTTTTCACAGGGTAAGCCATATGCAGTCGTCTTGGCAACATTTTACACGAAAATGTTTTTGGTGGGATAATTTGTTTTCGCTACAGGAATGAATTGACTATAGTCAACGCATACCGGTTCAGGTCAAGATAGAGTATCTAAGTCTAATCCTTGATGCAAGATAGTGTTCCGACGAGCTTTTCCGACCCTTGCTTCGCCTTGTGCATTTATTATTAGTCTAGGAAGTCTAGGAATATATATTCAGTTCAAGTCTGTTCTTCAACCATGTACCCATGTCATCATTCTATGATGCCTGTTCGTAATATAATTTTTCTGAATATTTTATGCAATAAATATAAAAATAGTTTAACTGACTTTGCGCAGAAGATAGATTTTTAATGTACAAAAAAAATAAAAAAACAGATGCTTTTGTTTATTGCTCATTACATCCAGTTTCAAACTAAACAGAGCTTGTACTATGACAGCTGGATTGACTGATAGAATACATAAATACATTTTCTTCTTTGAATACATACATGTGGGATCGTTGAAGAGAAACAGTAGCGAATTAACTTTACAATCTTTAATTAAAAATCGTTTTACAACCATTGCCGCCTACGCCTTTCGTATCGAAACCTGAAACAAAAAGCCCAGTGTTGCCATTACTAAATTAAAAAATCAACTAAAAGTAATTTAAAAAAAAATCTTGAAATATATAATATATACAAACATACATATTATACATAGAAAACACATAAACTCCGAAACATGTATTTGCTGATCGTACCAACATTTGGTTTAGTCAAGCCTCTTATGATTTAGTGTAGGTATAACTTTCGCCCTAAAAGCTACTGTAAGTAGTTAGTAAGTGATCTGCTATCTAACTGAACTCCAAAAGCATGCTGAAACGCTGAGGATTCTCTAACTTGGTTGACACCAAGGTGATTCAATAGTGCTTCATGTAAGATGTGTTGAAAACTCCCGCCGTATGAGTTAGGAATGACCAGCTACCCTCAAGAGCAACAGTTAATTTGTCTGGCACACGATATCGAGAAGGCATAAAAGTTTATTGGTTTAGGTTCGGGTATTACACAGTTTAGTTCACACGCAATTGCCAATGTTACTAGAGCTTAATGTTAGTCTATTAGTATTTAACGGGCATTGTTCCAAAATCCATTTGTAGGTAGAAACTTTCTTTCATTGAAAAGTAAACAACTATGTATATAATAGTACACTAAGATACACTAGATTGGAAGCAAAAATAAACAAAACGTATTTCTTTGGTTGTATAACTATAATCATTGGCTTCCTGGTTACATACTGCGGCACCCGTGCTTCCTCAAGTACGAGTCCTGGGGGTTATGTGTAGTCAGTGGAAGTGGACTATACCTGTACCTGAAATTTAGGAAATAGCAGCACTAAACGTATTGTACGTTTTTACTGCAAGATAACAATTTTACAATATAGGAATACAATTATTTATATTTCACTACTAGGAGGTCTTGACTTCGCGACCCCTGCAGTGTATATCATCTTCAGCATTCAACCCACGGTTTGATACAGAACCAAATTAATAACTTTGAAACTTTAATATATTTATGGAATTTAAAGTATACAATATATTTATGCTATGTACGAGTATAACCAAAACCCTTACGTTTCTGAATACTCACTGTTAATGGATAAAGTAATGAAATATTCACTTTGTTTCAGGTAACTGGACCTCGCGTTGCGATCAAGTGAATAACAAGTGAAACGACATTTGCGTGACACGGGCCGACAATCATCGTAATAACGAAAACTGATAGTCATTACGAATACTCAAATAAGTCTTGAGTGTTCCTTGTTAGAATCGCGCTATATATAATGCTTTTACATGTGTTGTTTGTTGTGTCAATTAGTCTATAATTGTTAAGGTAATAAAACTTGTAGGTGTGCCATTCCTTCTAACTGTGCAAAGTGTTTTTGTGTGTTAAATAGTCAATTAAGGCCTTGGTGAAGTAATTTAATTCGAGGTGAGTTAATATTCGTTTATGTATATTTTTAGCTCCTAATGATATTTACAACCCACGGTGGTATCTTACCGTGATAGAACTTTCACAGCTTTTGTGTTAGTATTATTTTCGTCCATGTAGGAGTCGTTATAGAAATTCTTTGATTATTTAATTAATAAAGTATTTTATTTCTTTATTCAGAGAACGTATACAGTAAATGACTTTTCCGAAAATAGAATTAGAAGTAATAAACATAGAGTATTATGTTCAAGGCCGGCGAACTGGATAGTAGTATTTAATATAATTATACTTATTAAAAAATCTAAATTAATCTCACCGAATCGAACAGACGCAAAAGATATACACAGATAGACTCAACGCTAACATAAATACACACATAATACAAAAACGGGCAGCCATACACACATAGATAATAATCAGAAAGGTTTTAGAGGATACTATTTTTATAACTTCCACGGGAACCGAATCTCTTCTTACCTGAAGGTGTCAGGGCGGGAATTCGGTATCAATCCAAGTTAAAAACTCGAGCTGAAAATCTTGGACAAACACTTTTTAAAATAAACTTACACTATTTTTTATAATATGTTTTTATGTAGTTAAGAAATTTTGCCATGACTAATTAAACCACAGTGCTTTGATTTAGGAATGCAACTACGTTATACTTTTAATATTGTTAAACAGAATACATATATGATGCGAAACCTTACAGGATCGAAGTAATACATTTATTTGCATTCAAAATTCACCATTTGGAAAAATATTTTTCTATCCGTACACATAAATTTATAAGTCAAATTATACCAAGAGTTGGTTTCGTCGAAATGTTAATGCATTTCGACGAAACCAACTCTTGGTATAATTTTAGTCTCTTCCACTAGTCGTATTCGAAAGATACATGGCAGTACGTACTCGTATAAGAGAGTCTTATGTATGGTCTGAAATTATAAATCTTTTTGAATGCGCTCTCGTAGACCAACTTCGCTAACGTTACTAAACATTTTCGGGATGTTTCGTGCAACTTTCTAGCGCTTTCGCGTCATATACACTGTATGTGAATATATTTTATGACTGCTTTTGTAATTTTCAAATAATTTGGAATGTCAATAGGATGAAAAACAACACATCTTCCGTTACTTATGCACTCTATAGTATCGAAAAGTGATTTACTTATTTAAAACGGTATGCATTTTTTTACATCTGCAAGTAGATACCAGTGATTTTCAAGGTCATTTAATGAAATAATGTGCTCTAATATAGAAGTCATTGGATGCGGGCAGCACAGGAACGTTTATTAACCCCCGACGCAAAAAGAGGGGTGTTATAAGTTTGACGTGTCTGTCTGTATGTCTGTGGCACCGTAGCTCGCGAACGGATGAAGCGATTTAAATGTAGTTTTTTTTTGTATGGAAGGTGAGTTACGTGCGAGTGTTCTTAGACATGTTTCATGAAAATCGGTTGAGCCGTTTAAAAGTTATGGGGGTGAAAGTGGGGAAGAATAACCGAATGTCTGCAAAACGTGCCAGTATAATCGTTAAATGAGAATTATGTAACTGATAACTTCGACCTGATGCTGCAAAGGGGGTTTTTTAAATTTTTGCAAGCTAACTACTAAGTTCTGTTTACGAAATCCCGTAATTATAGGATATTTATTCATACACCCGTGCTAGCGAATAACTAAGTGGTACATATATGCACCTTTTGTATCCTGTTTTAGACATAACCTACAAGTTTTAGATCAGGTCAAGATTATTTTACAGTAACTGTAAAATCAACGGTTGATAGTAGTACGTTCCACGTGCAGTGAAATTTTGACAGGTCAACAACTTTATTTACATTTTGGTTTTCTCCTTGTAAACAGAAACACTATTCAACAAATTTATTTGGAATAAGACTAACCATTCAATTTTGAAATAATTCAACCACAGAATATACATAGATGTAAAAATTTAAGTAATTCAATTTTGATAACTTTTAAGGTCTGAAGGATTCATCCAAAATTTTAAGGCAATTTAAATAGGAAAAGCAAGTTTATGTTTATAACAGGTAATTAAAATATTTCAAAGCTTAAATCTGCCGATGACAATTATATTGTTTGTTTTTGTGTTCGGCATTTGTATGAAACCGACTTCAAAAACTGGACCAAATTGAAATGGTACCACACGGGAAGCACTAGCTTTCAAATAAAAAAAGAATAATTAAAATCGGTTCACCCAGTCGAAAGTTATGAGGTAACAAACATAAAAAAAAATACAGTCGAATTTATAACCTACTCCTTTCTTGAAGTCGGTTAAAAATATATACATATATGAAAATCAAACAGGTATATTTTTTATTAAAAAATGTTCCAAGAATTGTGTTGACGTGACAGACGTTAGAAGTTGAAAAGTAGGTGAAGAAGTAATAAAATGCGGTCAAATTTCGACCAGTAGGCGAGCACGAGTATATTCCAATAGCAATTACTTTTGTGGCTAGTTTTTATGGATGAGATGGCTCACTTCGTAAAACCAACATATCGTTCAAAATCACTTTCAAAGCTTGTGAAAAATAAAAGAACCTACGTCATAGCGGCAAGTCTAAATTTTATATGTTACTTGTGACTTTTATGCTTCAACGTAACCGATATAAAACTGTCTCGAAGAAGTTAGGGCCCTCTAAAAGCGTCTCTTAA
This sequence comes from Diaphora mendica, assembly GCA_949125395.1. Taxonomy (NCBI): domain Eukaryota; kingdom Metazoa; phylum Arthropoda; class Insecta; order Lepidoptera; family Erebidae; genus Diaphora; species Diaphora mendica. The sequence goes on along the minus strand of OX421310.1, from coordinate 30,872,311 downwards.
TAATAAATGTGTTTGTTTTTACTAATCTATAGAATAATATTAGATATTATTTGCAGCTAGGATAGATAATGTATCAAACCTTCAATTTTGTACATTTATATACTGATTTGTAAAGGGATTCAAAGGTTAGTCCATTATACCCTTTTTTGTGACCATTTGTGTAACTTATGAATTTAATATTTTGTCATTAATTTAGAATGCTCTTAACTTACAACTGCTATAAGTCCTAAGACCGGTCATTTAACCGCACTTAAAGTTTCTTCACAATGTTTTAAATATCAATACTTCTTTAACCATACCATATTTCTTAGATTTTAATGTCTTAAGATTTATTGATATTTCTAGCTTTGTGGTATCAAAGTAAGTGAACAATAATATACCAATAAGCCAGCAGGGAATTGGCCGTGGACGTATATTTAGTCCAACATAGAACTGAAGCTAGTAAAATATAAATTGCACCCGCTCGAAATTACCGTTTTATGACACAAACAAGAAAAAAGTATGCGCCTTCGTCGCTTCATCGCCTCATTTTACACTGTGTATAGTTTTTTTAAATTCTGTTTTGAAAGCATAGTAGTACTACTTTGTAACGACTACTTTTACAGTTAATATATAGGTGCATTTTTCAGTAACACTTGTGGAGTGACGGGTGTCATGGCCTTTCAACACAAAGGGAGGATCCTCCGACCGGGCGAGGTGATCATGCCCGGCGGGCCACTGCTAATCGGCGAGAGAACTTCTATTGCGCGATTCAGAATAAGTATAGTGTTGTGTAGTCAGTGTAGTAACGTCACTACGTAGTTTGGTATATCTTAGGTAGATGTCACTGCAGTGTATTATTCTGTTGAACTGTATGTGGAAGTCGCCACACCCTTTTTAAAAACTTGTTACATATCAATTAGCTCTATAAAATTAAATAATTTTGTCTGTTATTTTGGTGGACTACAAGTCAAGCCTTTTAAATTACATATATTGTTTAACAGAAACTTTTTATGTTTTAGTAGTTATCCTTTAAAAGTATTGTAATAAACTTTAAAGTATAATGGCAAGTGATGACGAACCTACATTTTCGACATGACCGGAGTGCAATCACGGCTTCACAGGAAACCGATATTCTTTTATTGCTATCCACTAGGTGAGTGAGTTAAGCGGAGTTCAAACTCCTCCACTCCCTCGAGTGCCGAAAGGACGGTTACAAGCTAAGATATGTAAAATATCTTCAGTTGCATGTGTCCATGTGCGGCGGTATTCACTCATCAGACGAATTTCCGCTTCTTTACCAACTATACCGTAAAAAGGGTTTAAGCAAGTACTTTCAAGGTAGTAGAGCCACGCTGATTTCAGCAGGAACGGGCCGGCTTGACCGGGGCGGTACTACCCTCGCACAGAAGATCAACGTAAAATGACAGCGTACGTGCTATCGTGTTTCGTTGGTGAGTGCGAGACCGGAGGCCCAATGATGCAGACCATCACTAGCCCGCCATGGTGTGGGTCGCCATGCTGCATTGTTGCATTGTCTGCATTCGCAATATGGTGACCAACACTCTTGGATTTTGCTTGTGCTTTCCATCAGGCAGAATAGAGTCATTGTGGCAGAGCCAAAAATTAAAAAAAACTGCTAGTGAAGTGAAAAGGGACCTCTCTTTTCTTTTTTTGGGAAAAGGGTTTTGGGAAAAGGGACATCTCTTTTCTTAAACCCCTTAGAAAGCAAGGGTTAGAGAAAATGACTTTACTTAAATTTTAATTCAAATATCCAATATACATGTATGCTAAACTTTAAAAATAGGTGTTTAAAATCGGAATAAAGGTTAAATGGCTTTCCAAAAGACTGTTTTTAATAATCAAACTATTAACGTACTGCAGTAAGCTTTTTTCATGAAGTTTGAGTTGTTTTGCTAATGAAATAATTGATAATATGCAAGTAAGCCTAAGTGTCTAGATAAAGACATCGAAATTAAATAATGACAGATGGAAGTCTTAAAGCAACGATACAAGTACAAAAACATGTACTGTATCTAAACAATACCAGCAACTAGGAATACAGAGATAAAAACATACCTACAAAACGATTGACACAAAGGAAATATAGTAGCATTTTGTAATTAACTAATTAATTCCGCTCCCAGAAATATAGCAGCGTGGAATAATTCATTGTAGAAATTGGGTCTTATTTTGACGAGTGACACTACACAAACCTACCTGCAAAGCTTTGTCCCTGTTTACGTTTGTGCCGAGACGTTATTTAGCCAAGGAGACACGCTCACTATCTGCCTTTTCACAAGGGGACTCCATCACAAAACTCATTTGGCATTCAGCCACCTACAATGGCTCGTGTGGATGCGAAGCGGTTTAAAATACCTGTTTTTTGCCGACACAAGTTGGCACGTTTAAATTCGAATACGAAGTTAAAATAAAAACAACAGTGAAGCAGTAAATGCTTATAAACAAAGCTCTGTAAGTGGTGACTTCATTAGTTTTTGTCATCGTCTGCTTAAATAACTGAAAATATAATAAGTCGGTAAAACGTGATTGTGTTCCTCAACAATTTTTTTAGAGATATTTAGACAGAGAAAAATGACTGTTATTAATGTATAACGAATATTTTACTGAACGCCGAAAAACTTGTAAATGTTCGGTATGAAAATTTGCCTGTTTCGGAAAGAAGAATTTATTTCTTGTCAAAGGACGTTACGAAAAACTTTGATGACGCTTTTCCATGACGTTAGAGAGCGTTTTATAATAATTTACTTGCACATTTTCTTTTGACTAACGGAGTTGGCTGAAGTCATTTGGAGGTTTCCGGCCGGGAATTGAACCACCTGTCTTTTTCACTATGGTATACTAGATGAGTCAGGTTCTGTCTTGGTGACAGCTAGCACTGACTATTTCCATACGTAATCTTTCTTATTAGTGGCTCTAATTGGTTCTTACTTATTAGGCCGTTTCTCAATAAATATTAATAGAGTTAAAGTATGTAATGTCAGTATATCTTTAATTGATAAAATAGTTTTTTCTCCAGTTTTTGAATTTGTTGAATATTATATAATTGACAAGTTGTAGCTTACAAAACAACCGTGAATTGCAACGATTTGTATTTCAGTGTAGTGAACAGATAGAAGAAACTATACTCTAACTGTATCATGATAATAGAAACATAAAAGCCTACGAAAAATTATCTGTAAATCTGAGGTTTAAGTGAATAATAAATTTACTAAACCATCAGGTAAATTTAAATTGTGGTTTAACCATCAACTGTGATTAAAATAAAATAGAGTAAAGTAAAACAAATGATTGGGATAAATATTTCAGTTGGATGATTCAGTAGCGTATGGTTCGTTAGTTCGAAGGCAGTGTTAAGTGGCACGGTGCATCCGGCCGGGCGGCAGCGGAAAAATTGACGACGGCAAATACAAATCACGCTTCCTCTGTCGAGCGTTCCATGTCGCGCTTCTTGCCAAAATTGATGTTTTCACGGCAAACATGTCAAATACACTCGTCAAGTATGTATATAATTATGTGTATGTAGTAGTATATGCAATTATATATTATATGGTAACATTGTACATAGAATAACAAAAACATCTAGATTGAAATGAAGTGACTTCCTTGCGCTGATAAAGTTCTAACATTGAATCATAATAAGATAAAAAGTTTAAGATACCTAATAATTTTCTTTGTGATTACAAATAAAAAATAATAACGAAACAAATGGTCACGTGTATGTACTCCAAATCATGCGGATATACCTTAGGAAGGTATATATCAGCAGTCCTTGGCCGCTTTCTAAATAATAAACAGAAAGAAAAATTTGATGATTCATAATTCATTAAGCAAAATAACTATTGTGAATCTAACACATAATATGTAACAAAAGAAAAAATTGTTTCACTAAAGGTATGATAATCGATGTTACCACCGATTTGATGACCTTGCTTGTGTAGTCAACATATAGTAGATAGGAGAAGTAAGCTTTTATAATGACTATTTTATTTAAAATTTCAATATTTGGCTCCCTCAATCCCTCAAGTAGCAAAAACACAATCTCAAACTGTATTAATATCTCTGTCTGCACATTTGGATCACATTTAACTTACCTTGTGTTTTTGCCCTTCTATGTTCTCTGTTGTTATTTGATTCGGACCAACTCGCCTGGGAATGTACCTCTACCCTGCTGAAATCCGTAATTAAATAACAGTGCTCACATTATGTGTTGTGTTTTTGACATATATACTACAACTGTTAGCCCCTATCGTGGACATTGATACATGTAAATGTTAAATTGTCTTGTTTTTCGGGACAGATGCAACGTGGTGACGTTCCAACCTTCAAGAAAACAGTGTACTCTTACTTTAAAAGCAGGTAAACCGCTTGTGACTCTTGAGTTGGAAAGTATTGTGTGTGATGATAATCACTTTCCATCAGAGAACCTGCCTGCTCGTTTACTCGTTTGTCGTAAAAACTTTAATTAAATTTATGGAGACTATGTCAAAAAGGCTAATATTATGAATCTATTGATACCTCATTAATTAAAATCGGTTCAGTGGTTAAGACGCTACGGTGTAAATTCTAACTTAGGAACCAAAAAAGTTGTGTAGTGTCGTGGGACACTAGATAAACGAACTACTACACTAGATGAACGAAGTTCATTATCAAAAAAAAAACGACTTCCAAAAAACATCCAACGAAAACTCTCTACCAAAAAAAACTAAAAAGCGTAAAATAAACTGGCTCTTCATACATTGCTATGTGCCAATTCTTGTCTATACCTAATTCTTTATACATTTAAATAGTAGTATTATAATGTGTGCTAGGTACCTAAAATCTGTTTGAAGTCGGTGCCAAGCGATTATCGCTTAGATTTTTGTAATTGTTCGTTCGTATTCTTTTTGGCTTGGCACCGACTTCAAACAGATTTTAGGTACCTAGCACACATTAGAGAGTTTTCGTTGGATGTTTTTTGGAAGTCGGTTTTTTTATAAAACGTTTTCTATTTTTCAGTTTTTAGTGCAAACAGTCACGTAGGTAAGTAGTAAGTTGAACTATTTCATAAAATTTTTGCTGATGCAAATAACTTTAGTGGTTTAAAAAGACGTATTAAACGTCAACTCCTATTTCACCCCTTAGGGGTGGAATATCCAGAAACGCTTAAATACATTTCTATTCATTTTTAATCATCAGCTCATCATCATAAAATGATGACCACCAGACGCAAATACCGGTGTAACTTCAGAAAATATACGAAAAAACATAGTATGTGCCTATAAAAAATTTGGGTTTCCCTTGATTTCCCTGGGATCCCATCATTAGATCATCATATGGTGGCAATGGGACCACCTCGGGAGCATACCCTTTCGAATACAAAAAGAATTTTCAAAATCGGTCCACAATTGACGGAGTAATTGGTGAACATACATTAAAAAAAAAATACATACAGTGGAACATAGAACCTCCTCCTTTTTGGAAGTCGGTTAAAAATACAGATGGCGCTATACAAAATTTTTCGTTCACTCTCTTTAAAAACCACAAAATTGTCTTATCACCTTTATTTTGTTTTAATAATTTATAAAAATATATAAAAGTTCTATGCGAGGTATAAAGAAAATAACTATTCAGGTATAATTTTTTTAATATGATTTTTTATTGATAAACATAAAAATAAACTTTTCACTTGTGCTGCCACCTAGTAATATCTACTGAAACAAGTTCTGTCTAGAGTTACTCCATACTTGTTACATACAAGTCATATAACTTACAGATTACCACGCTATACTACATTTTTCGTTCACCAAATTTAAAAAAATATTATTTTTCTTTCACTTTTTTTAAAATACATACATATTATAAATAAAAAAAATCCAAAGTTCCGAAAAACAAATATTTGCAGATCAAAAAAAAAATTTGATCCTGCTGAACCGGGATTCGAACCCGAGACCTCAGTCATCATCATTATTCTCATACACTACCATTTTGACACCGAGGCGTCAATCTTACGTTCCGGACGTTTTTTGCGGCTAGGGTACCCCTCCGCAAAGCCCCATAAGGAACTTCGTTCCAAAAAAAATTGGACTGCCGAAACTTCGCCGTAGTCGGGTAAAGAATATCTATCTCTAGGTTTTCTATTAAAAACTATATTTTATATTTAGGTTTTAATTTTTGTTTGAGTTACTTTATTTATAGTCAAAACCAATTACATTCATCCAGATGTAGGAGGATAGGTAGCATTGCTAGTTGTTAAATTTTCAAATTCTAATCTCCTTTTTTACACTCTAAGGCTTCATTTGAGCACAGGTAGAAGAGGCAATTATTTATTTAAGAAAACAAACTGTGTTATTTTTATACGAAATGAAGTGTTGAATTTACAATGAAGATATCTGAACGCATACGGAGTCCTACTGTATACTTCGTAACACAAACAGAAAGTATATGATTTAGTGAACAGGTCTTTTACTGATTTACATATTTATTGGTAGGTATATATTTGCTTGCAACATCTTTCAATATTCGTACAATTGGAAAACAAATAAAGCTTGTGCGTGAGATATCATTAGGATATCTAAATGGAAAGACTGTGTACGATTTGTGTCATCGCATATTCATGGGGCATTTTCGTGAGTCGACCTCTCAAGATTTGCGCACCGACTGAGTAAACAAACTCTAATGGAGGGATTTTAGGAGGTTACGTGACATTTATAAACATTCAATCTTTTGTAATTTATGTATTAATTTATTGCTTACCTGCGACAAGCCGCTGCTCGTATGTAATGGCTTTCTGCGTTTACGATGGCCATATTTTGTAACGAACATGTGCGGTTACAGCACTTTGGGGAAAAACTATATTGCGCAAGTAAATAACTGAAAATAGAATCGGAGAAAATAGGATTTAAATTTCAAAGTACCTTGCTAAAATATTTTTAAGAGTTTTATATCAGTGGATTATATATGTATTTATACGTAATCCATGAAACTAGTGTGTACCATACAGTTACTAGTGTGTAAAAAAAGTTTATTAATTTTATCTCAAATGAATAAGTATAATAGCCGCTATGTAGATTTACGTTTTTTTTTTTTTTTTTTTTATGTATGGCATAATTAATATTTATTAAGAAGTATTTATTTAGCTAAAGTAATGTCAATGCTGCGTAATAAGTTTGGAAATAATAACAATGTTTGGAATGATATAGACATGCGGATGTGTTTGCTTATTTATTAATAAATGAACTTAGCTAAATATTTGGTAACGCAAATATATCGAAGTTAGGGAGTTGAGCTTCAGTATATTTATTATCTACAAAATGGAAAACGATTAAATTGATCATGCTATTCCATAGTAGCCATTACAGTTTATGTGTATATGTACTTAAGGCAAGCCATTTTTACGCTTGATAACTTCCACGTATGTACGCCTGTGTTATAAAACACATGTCACCCGTTTCTCTACATGCACCTCAGAGCATGCCGCGTGTTTTTCATAGTACTTGTATATCATGAACTGTTTTGCGTAAATTAATAAAAATATAAATGTAAATAGTAATTAATGTGAAGGGCATCTGTTTTTTAATAATGGTAGGTACCTATGAGATTTACAAGACAATTTAATAAATTGGACCGGACAAGTGAACTGGCCAGTAATCTGCAGGGAAAAATAATTGGAGAGAAAACGCAGAGTCGAGGCCGGGGGGAGAGGGGAGGTGCCAGGAAGCGGCTTTAATTACTATGATTTATTATTTTTGTTGTTTATTTGTTATACATTTTACTTCTAATTGCTCATGGCATTTTGACTTTTACTTAAATGCTTGGAAGGTTTATGTATATAAATAAGGGTACATGAATATCAATACATTATATTCATGTTCTAGATTAAAGTATAGAATAAACCATAATGTTACAAGACTATCCTGTTCCTAATTGAAACATAATATTTATCATACCATTCTGAAAGTAAATAAATATTCTGCGTTCTAAATACTGTTAGCGATATTTAACTGTAGACAAAAGACTTTAAATTATTGCTTTAGAAGAAAAATAAAACCCACTTTAAGCTTTTTTCAGTGAGATCGGGCTTTTTTTATAAGCGTTTATTTCTTATTTTGAGGAATAATCACTAAAAAGATACATATGTTTTGTGGAGGGACGGGTGAGATGTCCCTCCAACACAAAGGGAGTATCCTCCGACCAGGCGAGGTGATCATGCCTGGCGGGCCAACTGCCCTACGGTTGATGTTGGGATGTTGTATGTATCTTAATTGGCGCGCGAACTTTCACTGCGCGATTCAGGATTGGTAGTTTCTTAGTTTCCTTCGTTACTCCGTAGTTCGATGTATCTTCGGTAGATGGCGCTGTAGTATATTTCTGTTGCGCTGTATGTGGAAGTCGCCACATCACTCCCCTCCAAGACCGTAGGTTGATATATGTTGAGTCAGCTGTCTATGCTCTGTTGTGGAGCTTGCCAGTGCCAGGAGTGAGTAGTTCCAGTGAGTCGGAACTGAGTGCCGCTAGTCCCAGTGAGTCGGGGCTGAAGTCCGCTGATCCCAGTGAGTCGGGATGGCGTGCGGTGCGCGGTGCTGCGGTGAGGTCCCCAGTGAGTCGGGGCGGTTGCTGCGTAGTGGCTGGCTGCTGCATAGACGGGAGAGATATGCTCTGCTTACATGGACCGTAGCTGCAGTGTGCTGTGCCTAGACGCTGATGAGGCCGTAGGGGTAAACCAGGCAGGAGCGGTCGCTTCCTGCATGTGGTGTATCCCTGTTGAGGCCGAGGTTGCTGGCTGGCTGTGAGACTTGCTGTGGGAGTGAACAAGATGGTGGCGTGCTGATTCTGCTTTGAAGGCTGCTTCCAATCACGTCGGGGTCACCACTGTGGAGGGACGGGTGAGATGTCCCTCCAACACAAAGGGAGTATCCTCCGACCAGGCGAGGTGATCATGCCTGGCGGGCCAACTGCCCTACGGTTGATGTTGGGATGTTGTATGTATCTTAATTGGCGCGCGAACTTTCACTGCGCGATTCAGGATTGGTAGTTTCTTAGTTTCCTTCGTTACTCTGTAGTTCGATGTATCTTCGGTAGATGGCGCTGTAGTATATTTCTGTTGCGCTGTATGTGGAAGTCGCCACAGTTTAAATGTATCTTTCTTGTGGCAGTACTTTAACCCTTTTTTTCGTGTGGAAACCCCCACAGGTCCAAACGGGGTTTGCGGTGGGGTAGTGTGTTGGAATCAAACCGACTAAAACCACACGGTGTGCCACTCTGCGCCTTAGATGGGAGGGATCCGGCAACTGCTGTTATTAAGACATCCGAACCCCTGGCTGTACTTAAACCACTAGACCTAGACCAATCTGTTTGACTGCACGATACTTGGCCTAGTGGTTTAAGCGGTCAACACGCCATTTTCTACTGCGTCAAGTGTTGTGAGTCAAATCCTACATGGAACAACACTTTGTGGGATCCACAAATTGATGTTCTGAGTCTGGGTGTTTTTTGTCTCCGTTTCATATATGTTTGTAAAGTTCCTCGCGACACAGGTCGCGATACATATTCCTAATACGAAAGTTGTGTTTTTAAAATCAAAGAAAAAATAACGTATATTTTATATAAAGTTGGCTTCTGAAAATAGGACTTTTCACTTGAAGCGTAATGTTGTTTAAATTATAAAAAATCAAATTTTTTTTTATGGAATAGGCGGGCAAACGAGTAGACATATGGCCTGAAGCCCCATCCACATGCGTCGTGTTTGGCACAAATACCAAACACGACGAACAAAGTCCCAAACGTCGAACACAATCACCAAACACAAACAGTCGTCCTCACGCTTGCCGAACGTGCCAGTACTTACACTACTTACTGAATCGGCAAATATGACGGACGCCGACCTTGTGGCAGCGAGTACTTTCGGGTCGGGTTGATCCATTTTTAATTTCATTTCAATAAAATGAACTGTACAGAAGAAGACGTAGGCGATAGTGTATGATAAAAATGCACAATTTCTTTTCGAACCATTAGGACAGGTTTTATAACTTCTGCCGTATGGATTTTGCAGAATTTGAATATTTGGTAAACATTATTTCGGACATATATATTTTAGACATCTAATACACAACGCCATCTATTCCCAAACTAATCAGAGCTTGTATTATGGGTACTAGACAACTGACATAAATACATATTATATTTTATTTTGTAATTACATACAAATTATACACAGAAAACACCCAAACTCCGCAACTAATTAGATGTTTCAAATTGTTTAAAAAAGTAATATGAGATTAATATTAACCACATCAACTTATTCTGACAGTATTGAAAGGTATTTTTTCCTAGTTTGTATAATATATTAATTAAATTTAAGTGATAAGAGTTAATTAAGAATATAGTTGCGATATATGGCGCTAGATGTACATTCATTTTATATATTTGTTTGTTAAAAACAGAATAAAACGACATTTTCTAAAAATGAATCCTAGCTAGATCGATTTATCACCCCCGAAAACCCCTGCATACAAAATTTCATGAAAATCGTTAGAGCCGTTTCCGGGATTCAGATTATAAATATATATATATAAGAATTGCTCGTTTAAAGGTATTAAATAATATAGATTAGATATACGTGTACATAGTAATAGGGTAGCGAGTATCCATATAGTTTGCATAGCGCGATCAACGACATTTAATTCACCAGCATTGCTATTTGCCATGAAAAGAAAAGGAAAACAAACGATAATGGAACTGTTTTGCAGCACCGCTATTTTTATGTAAAATATTTATATAGAGATGCTCGCAAAACCCGGGAATATTTATGTTGAATACAACCTCAATTATCAGCGTTAAACACTCCACTATTGATTTCGAATAAGGTATATAAACCGCTTTCACAAAACCAAAAAGTCTGAGAGATTATAAATTAGTGATATTTAAAACCACGTTGCATTCGTAACCCTTGTAACTTTACAGTTCAAGTTGAATTTCAAAAGTTATTGAATAATAGCTTGTATTTTAGAAAATATTGAATTTAAAACTTTTAGAAGCTAGTTTAGTTAGTATTGTAATAACTTGTAATCACAGGTAAATCCTGACTTTTGTTAAAAATCACTGCACTTTGATAAATAACACATTACTTTGGAACTGATGGCGTCATGGTGAGTTTTGATTTGGGGTCCCTTTTTATCAATTTCCTCATAAGTCGTGAAAAAGCTTTTGAGAGAGGACACGAACGCTGTTTAGTAGCAACTTTTCTAAAGTGAACATAACTTTAAAAGCCTAGAGAACTACCATAGTTCTAGTACTGAAACATGCTGAATGAACATTTTGAAGAAAAGCGATGAGTGATGGCCAAAAAACATTTAGTACCTACAAAGAGGATTAGTTTGGATAAGATCTCTACTCCATTCATAAAAAAAAGGTTTACACAGTTGTAGTATTTCAAATATAGGTGGATGTGATGTGATTTTTTAGATTTCAAAGTAAACATTGGACCCTTTAGGACCACGTGCGCAATTATTAATTCTCCCCAATACCTGCAGTCTCTTATGACAAAATTAAAACATGACTTACTATCTGTCGCATCCTACACATTTACAGCGAGAGGTGCTCAAATTACCAAGACATAAAATAAATATAATAAGACTGCAGTCACTTTCAATGAAACGTAAGTATAAGAGATAAATGGATAATAAACTACACTTTCTATGTTAAGGAAAAAACGATCGAGACCGATCTATCGGCCGATCTTCGTATCAAAGAAATACTTCACTGCGATAATGAATACAATCTATACTAACTAAATGTAACTAAAGTTTGAAAAATCTCAGAGTAGGAAAACATAGGTTTGCTTTCATAGTAGAAGATTAATTTTAGATTGTCACAAGTAAAGGCGAATAGAAAATAAAATTATTCACACGAAGATGTTGTCTACCTCACGAAAATTTCAAAAGTATTATTGCTTTTTGTAAATATATATTGTAAATTTTTTACTTTATTTTTATTCATAACTTTTTGCATTATCATTACACAAAGTGGCGTCACATGATATTATCTACCACACGGCCTTTGAAAGATTCAGTATACATATTTTGTCACTCATGTGTAGCCATAAGTTAATAAATATAAATACTTATTTATGAGTATCCATATGCACAGTAAAACACAAAAATCTTTCCTCTGTTACATATATCTTGTAAGTGTACTTTTGTAGCGACCCGTTTCTTGTGTTCCGTATTAGGTAAAAACATTAATTCATTGTTTTCTCCGTCAAGTAAATCAATTAAGCCCCCATCGTTTTAATTAATTAATGTTGTTAATATAAAACTTTATTAATGATCTTCGTAAAAAACGTAAATTATTTATGCCGGTTTTCGTTTAAATTTTCCGATTAAACGTGCTCGTCCAAAAGGTGGTTCTAAACGATGCTTCATACTTTTCGCACCCGAAAGTTAAAATTTAATCTTTTATTGTACACCAGTTATATTGCTATATTGCTGACTTCAAGATTTAAAACTCGCAACAGATTATGCTAAAACTATTATTTCAGAGATCCGGTAACAGGTTTATTAATGTATTTAAATTGAGTACGACATAAATATTCCGAACTGCTTGCTGAGGTGGTACTACGTATGATAGAACATAAAATCACTCTCTTCGAATTCTCGATAAGATAAATCTCAATACTATCGGGTTAGTGGAATCGGATAAACAAGACTTATTGAATGGAACATGCGGACAATATGAGAGGGATAGAAAGCTGCAGAATAGCTGACTTCGCCGCAAATACAAAAGTTAGGTTGATTTATATTGGGAGCTGACAATAGTGGTATCACTCATTCCACCGAGCCCGGGAACGAAGGTCTAAAGTACGACATGTGCTCATGTCATCGCGCGTAACATACCGTAGACCGAAGTTTGCAAGATTGTATGTTAGATTGCTTTCAATAAATAGCAAACTGTCACAGTTAATATTACTGATATTACGACGTAATTTTATTACACTAAGTAATCACTAAGAAACATTTTAGTTCAGTTTATTATTGTTTTTGGGGTAAATATCGGTGAGTACTTTGGTAAATTTCGGTTATCCTATTAATACATACATACGTTCACATTTGTAATTCAAACTAGCTGACCCGGCGAACTTTGTACTGCCATATTTACATATATATCTGTCTCAGCCATCCGTCGCGGACAAAAAAAAAGACTATTCCCGTTATCTTTTAATTTTTCGTGTACACAAACTTTGTCCTTGTTATAAATAAAATAAATAAAAATAAAATAAATAATTATTTCGGACATCTAACACACAACGCCATCTAGTCCCAAGCTAAGCGGAGCTTGTGTTATGGGTACTAGACAACTGATACAAATACATATATACTTTTTTTTTTTGTAAATACATACATATTATACATAGAAAACACCCAAACTCCGAAGCAAATATTTGTAGATCATACAAACATTTGGTCCGACCCGGGAATCGAACCCGAGACCTCATGATCAGCAGTCGCACACGCTAACCGCGAGACCAACGAGGCAGTTAATAAATAATCACACATTTAAAAAAAAAAAACTGACTTCAATCTGGACCAAATTTAAATGGGACCATACGGGAATATTGAGTTATTCGTTAATTTGTCGCGTACATACATAATGCAAATTGAAGGCTTATATGGTTTTCTCATGGATGACATGTCAGAACTGGACCAAATTTGAATGGAACCATTCGGAAAGCACCAGCTTTCAAATAAAAAAAGAATAATCAAAATCGGTTCACCCAGTCCAAAGTTATGAGGTAACAAACATAAAAAAAGAAAAAAAAATTGTCGAATTGAGAACCTCCTCCTTTTTTGAAGTCGGTTGAAAAAGAATTATTTAATTTGGTGCAGCCGATCGGATGTCGTGCGCGTACATACATTTCGGCGATTCACTGTTATAAATATAGATTATAAGAATAAACAGAAGCGTATCAAACCTATTTTGTCACCTGTAGTCTCACTCGCGTACTAGAGAATAAGTTTATTGACATCAGGGCACTACAAGAGTTAAAGGTGCAAGAAATTGGGTCAAGTCGTGGTTGTATCTGTCGTTCGACTGGCTGTAGAAAACCAAGTCTCTATGCTTTTAACGTATGGCTGTTAACTGAAAAATGTTGTGTAAATTTCGAGAAAAGACAATGGCTTTAAATTATCCAGTCAGAAATTTGAGTTATACAAAGTTTTAAATGACTTAACAAAAATGTATTAAAATAAAGCAATATATCTTAGTGATATAAAGTTCCCTAGTAAAAGAAAACTCAGCGGTTACATAAGAACACTAAAATTCAAACTAGTTTATAGACTACGTATATTTACGTATTTATATATACCATCCGTGTTCATCAAGGGGACCATAAACACCCTAACGACACTTGTTGTGTTCCCAATTACTGTAGCAGACCTCTTACTAGTGACAAATTAGGGAAGTCACCACAGTTGTAATGTCACCAAAAGTACACCGAACAAACATCGATTCATTCTTGATTATTTTCATACGAGTACCTCCGTTTCAGACTTTTACGAGTATATACGTCTTTTGAGAGCGATAACTTAGCCATTTTATGCTCACCCCTTCTTGCTCCAGCATACTTACCTTGAGAAGTTCAATGTGTGAGTCCCCGTGGAGCGTCATAAACACGCATATCCTTTTCCATCTTCCATTTGAATACCTATGTTTTTCTTATGCCGTCTCATATAAGTACATTTTGTTTGACCTACATTTTCCTTTCATTAACCGAGAACATAAACAATAATTAGCATTTTTTCAATAAAGTTTTACAAGCTTAATAAAAATCAAAGTGCCAAATAAAATGTAGATTAAACGTAAGGTGAAAAACAAAAAGTTAGGTCGGGTCACCGGCGTGTCGTAAGGGGTGGGCGAATCTGTCGCCCGCGGCATTTTATAGTTTTAATATTGTACGGTCTGAGGTCACCGAATTATGGCGGGAACACGATCTCACTATAAATGCGTGTCTTCAGTTCAGTTTTATTGGAACATGTGTATCGAACAAGCGGAAGTTGTACGAGATTATACACTTAACTGCTCGATTTTGTTTCTCACTCGCATCGGAACTCTCTTCTAAAGCTCAAATGCGTAAGTTGGCCGCAAGCTTGGTCTTAAAAGTTATTTTAAACAAGACAGCAAGATTTCATGTTTAGTATAACGAATATAGTAGCCACGTTGAATTTTAAGTTAGGTACTTTGGAATATAACAAAGTTGAGCTCACATTACGCACAATACGTTGCTTTGCAATAGTTAATATGTGTGCAATAACAAAGGTATGTAATTATATAACTTTCAGGTTTCGTTGTGCAAACAGACAACAGAACGACTTCACGTAGGGAATGCCAGACTAAACGTTTATTTAAAATAAACATTTTATTTGCTGCTTTTAAAAAAACCTCTGGCATAAGGCTTAGGCAGGCGTAACTTATTTTCGTTTTATATTTTCCTCGAGGCGCTCCAAGCGCTCTCTCCCGGGGAAGATAATTTCGTATACGCTACGTGCTGTGTCCCTCCTGTCCGGGACAGTTGACCTGTACAGCCTCTAAACCTCAAAGCAAGAAAAGCGAATTAGTTTGTAACATATATATGTGCTTGGACAATTGTAGATGTTCTTTTTGTTTTCATTACTTAACTAGATTAGATTGCTTTTTAATAAAATTTGTACTTCAATTTGAGCATGTTAACGTTGTTAGGCGGTGTATTTTTAAATCTAACAAAGATTTACATTTTTACTATAGTGACAATTCCAAACTTAGAAAAAATATATCCTGTTTCACGATGAACCTTACAAACATACATAAAACGGACACAAACAAGAACCACACCATACTGACTGACTGCTACTACTTTGACTGCACGTTTGGCCTAGTGGTTTAACGGTCACCACGCCGTTTCCTACTTCGCCAAGTGTCGTGGGTTCAAATCCCACGTAAGACAACACTTTTTGTGATCCACAAATTGTTTGTAAAGTCCCCGGCGACACAGGATTTATTCTTAGTGCGGGAGTTGTCTTAAAAAAAAAAAAACTATACTTTGGGTGATCCAAAAATTGTTGTCCCATGTAGGGTTTAAACTCACACCAATCAGCGCAGTAGAAACAGGCGTGGCGATTACTTAAACCACTTCATTATCCGTGCAGTCAAATCAAATATTACAGTCAAATATAAATATTTTAACATTTTAGGTTCTGTATACTTAAAGCAAAAATTTGTCTTTGGTGAGATTTTAAGATAAATCTTAACATAAACAGAGAACATAAAGAGACAACTACTTATCTCATCACCACGCTTTTACCTTACCCTTCCATTTAATATTCACTGGCGCTTTATGAATTTAAAATTACAAATTTCTTCTAAGTACTGAAATCTGAGATTAGGACGGCAACCGAAGATCTTCTAAGAAATACAGCTTTTGATTTTTATATTTGGTTGGGTGTTTGGTTTCTAAACTTGTAATGCAAATGAATATATATGTTAGGTAAACTATTTTACGTCATTAAAATAATAAATAAAAAAAATTACGTAAAAATATGAGTGGTATTATGAGTTATGAAGTTTCACCTCAAAAGAATATAATTAAAATCGAATTTTATAACATTACTAGCTGACCCGGCGAACTTCGTACCGCCATATTTGTATACAATAATTAGCAATAAATTAAAATTGCGACTATAATTTGAGATTTAAACTATCCTATCTCTCAATTTGGATCGAACTGCACATGGTATGCAAATTTTATTATAATCGGTTAAGTGGTTTAGGAGTCCATTGAGGACAAACATTGTGACACGAGATTTATATATATTAAGATAATTTTTACAATTATTTTACAAAATTGTCGGTACACTCCAATTAATTTGAACTACATTCTAATCATTAAAATAGTTGCAAAGTTGTTTATTTTTATATGCATTGTTTGAAACCCAATACTATTAACAATAAATTTGTAGGAGGTAATTAATGTAAGTGGTAATTTAGATGGGTCGAGAATAAATTGCGGTTTCGGAGACAGTGGTCTATAAAATAGAACGGAAGGTGACGGGACCCGAGAGCCCACATAGTTGGGCCGTGTCCCACATCCAGCGTTTTTATGGCACCGCACTATCGGCTCTCTCATCTATTCGAGACCTTAGATACTGAAACACGCACGCATGAGTGACTCTTCACAAAAAAGGTGACCTATTTTAGTGGCATAAAATGCAACTACCAATTGAGAAATGTGACTTCGTGTCATATGTATGTAGGTCAAGTGTGATGTAAGTGGGATTAAATATGGGGGTACATCTGTGTGTTTTGTGAATATCCGATGATAATTATGTTATGAGTAGCAAGGCTTGGAAGATATTTCAAGCTGTATAGGTACAATTGAAAAATAATACTATTTTACTTAGTTTTAATAATTAATTAAATTAAATAAATTAACCTTGTGTGTGTTTATTACATGGGTGTTTTGCAGGCGTTCTTAAGATGGGATAGTTAACATCGCGCTTAGACTAATAGGATCCGACCATGATTAAAAAGAGACGGAACTGTGTGGGCCAGCTAGTAAATACATATATAATATATATCTAATAGAAGACATGTATCATTTAAAGAAAGACAAAGTTTATTTTTCATTCCACTAACCTGATAAACAGAATGACGTTTTATCTGCTTTTAAGTAAATTTCAAAGATCATAAAAAAAATCATACACCATACCTACTTCTCTGAGAACTAACGATTAAAACAAGAATTGATGCCGTGGGAGAGCCACGCTTCGGCATGAATGGGCCAACCGGAGTGATACCACGGCCTCACAGAAAACAGGTGTGAAATAGTGCTTGCGCTGTGTTTCACCGAGTGAGTGAGGATACCGAAGGCCCATACCCTACCCCATCCCCTATCTCCCCCCCTCATCCCCCAAAGGCCGGCAACGCACTTGTGAGGCCTCTGGTATTGCAGGTGTCCTTGGGCGGCGGTAATCGCTTACCATCAGGCGATACGTCTGCGCTCGTTTGCCCGCCTATAACATAAAAAAAGGTTGGCATTGACATACGCTCTCTCAAAAGTAGGTATAAGTCTAAATTACAACTAAAGTCAGTGAAATATAGTGATTACCTACCTTCCATTAGGAGTGGTATGACACGTACCCAACATCTTTTTCTAAATATGAATGTAACGATGATTAATTACACGACTTATAGAAGTAAAACCGTAGTTCAAATATATGTAGGGACTGTGGGTTTTCTTATTTTCAAAGCAGACGCTCTAAGATAATCGTATTGTGAATGTTGACACTGAAATTATATGTATAAAGAAAATTTACTTTATTTCTTTCTAGTTAGGTTTGTTTTTTTTTTTTTAAAGACAACTTACACATTAGAAGTATACATCCTGTGTCGCGGGGGACTTAACAAACATATATGAAACGGACACAAAGAACATCCAGACTCAGAACAACAATTTATGGATCACACAAAGTGTTGTCCCAAGTAGGATTTGAACCCACAACACTTGGCGCAGTAGGAAGCGGCGTGGTGGCCACTTAAACCACTAGGCCAAATGTACAGTCTCATTTTAATTCGTTTATGTTCGGATGAAGTTGTCAAGGTACGACGTAGCTACATGAGGTAAAATATGCGAAAACTTTGTTTTATATTTTCATAATAACAAAACAAAAAAAGCAATCAAGAAAAAATATAAACTAACTATACAAATATTGAATAGCAAATACCAAAATGGGTATTTGCATTATGGAGCAAAGGATTTTTGGAATTGGTAGAACGCCGTGCTTTCTGTTTGTAATACAATTGGAATGTGACCACAAACCATCTCACAAGTCACAGAATGCGCCACTGGTATAGTTATTGTAGATTTTATGGTTCCTTTTATTAAAGTACTCGATTCCGTTATATCTTTAGTGCTTGCAAGTTAAAGTTTATTGAAGAAGACTAGTGCTAGAAAAATAGCAAATATTTATTCTTGTATTCAATTGTTTCTAAAAGGACTACTCCCGCACTAAGAATATAATTTGTGTCTCGGGGGTTTTTACTAACATTAATGAAATAACAAAAAAAATACGATCACATAAAGTTTTGTTCTATCTGGGGCTTCAACCTAAAACTAAGCTTAAATGGCAAGCTGGCCGCTTACACGGCCATTAAAGCAATTATTAATAGTTCAATGAAAAGTATAAAAGTAAAAAAAAAAAAAAAAAATTGCGTCCTCTGGTGAGAACACATCACAATCACAAAGAGGTAGAATTAGGAAACTTGTAAGATACAAAATATAAGAGCCAAACTATTTTACAACAATTCCATTTATGATATGTGTAAATAGCCTGTCTCTAAAATAATAGTGACTGTCATAAACTTCAAACAACTTTCAATACCTAAATCAGTATCTAATAAAGATATATCATCCCACATGTATTTTGTTCCAATTCAATGTATTACTGGCCAACGCTAATGCCAATTATGTAGATAAAAAATAAGTACCTTTCTGGCTTTGATGTCAACAAAAATATACGACTACCTTGGAATGTAGCCTATATGAATACAGATTTGTTTGTGCTTTATTTATTCATATGTGTATTTGTATGGAGATCAATATCAATCTGAAAACGTCCGACTACAGTATACAGTGACTATAGTAACATAACATCATACATCAATTGATGATTCTTTTTTATTTGAAAGCTGGTGCTTCCCATGTGGTCCGATTTCAATTTGGTCCAGTTCTTGAAGTTGATTTTTTTCTCTTTGTAAAACTTGTTTTTTATATCTATTTAAATAGCTACAACGGATCCATATTCGATCACCTTCAAAGTGAAGTCATGCCATCGATGATGATTCCAAACTGAACAAAGGGACAGCCTCTCACAATAACTACTTGTAGTTGCTGTCTCTCAAAGAATTTTGCATAATTTTGCTTTTTAACTACACATATTTAAATAAAAGTTCATGTGTAATGCAAAATATATTGATTTTATCTAAATGGGTATAATTTCAGAAATAGATTAGTAGATAAGTCTTACTAATGACTTATACCGTTAAAAGGATTTATAGATATAAAAATATATATTATACTAGTTGATCCCGCAAACGTTGATTGCGATAAAAAAAAATGTGGTATAAAAAATAGATGTTGGTCGATTCTCAGACCTACCCGAAATGCACACCAAATTTAATAAAATCGGTTCAGCCGTTTCAGAGGACGGAGAGTATGGTAACTAAAATTGTGACACGAGAATTTTATATATAAGATGGGATCTTTGTTTACAAGAAACAAAAGAAATAAGTATTGGAGGGCGGTTGGGAATCTATAACTCAATGCCAAGTTTGCCAAAGTTAGCCAACTCGTAGGAAACTTACACCCAAAGCAAACAGGCTTCGCTGAAGTCTCTATTTGCTGGACTTACCTGTAAACAGAAACAGTTAGCGAAATAATAGGTCTTTAGCTATGAAATTGCCGTTTTATATGCAATAAGTGAAAGTACTTACTTATTTTTTCAAACTTTTTTATTTCTGTTATTCGAAGTAATCACCCATGCAATCGACGCATCTTTGCCAACGCATTGGCAGTTTATTGATGCCATTCTTGTAAAAATCAGCTGGACGGGAGGCAACAAACTCTTCAAAGGCATTTTGTACTGCCTCTCGGGAATTGAATTTTTTACCCACTAAAAAGTTGTCTAAATTTTGGAAAAAGTAATAGTCGGTAGGTGCAAGGTCTGGTGAGTATGGCGGATGAGGAAGGGCTTTCAACCCCAGCTCTTGCAGCTAGGAGACTGTCTGTTGCGCAGTATGGGGTCGCGCGTTGTCGTGAAGGAGCAGTGGGAACGACCGATTTACCAAAGCTGGTTGTAGATGTGCAAGCTTCTCCATCATTCTCTCCAGTTCTTCACAGTACACATCTGCATTAATGCTCATGCGGTTTTGTAAAAAGCTGTGGTGAATTACACCCGCACTAGACAACCAAACAGTGACCATCACCTTTTTAGGGGTCATTTTTGGTTTAGGGCATTGCTTTGGTGCTGAACCAGGGTCTAACCAACTTGCTGAGCGCTTTCGATTGTCGAACAGAATCCATTTTTCGTCACACGTAACAATTCGTTTCAAAATTCCTTCATTTCTTTGCCTGTTGAGCAGCGCAAGGCAGCTCTCGACGCGTACGTTGCGCTGGCGATCGTTAAGGTCGTGGGGCACCCATCTATCAAGCTTTTTTACCTTGCCAATTTGTCGCAAATGGATCAATATTGTTTTGATGCTTACATTAAAAGCTGCTGCTAGCTCAGCTGTAGATTGAGTTTCGTCAGCTTCCACAATCACCTTTAATTCATTATTGTTAACCAAAGTCTCCGGACGACCACGAGCTTCATTTTTCAAGTCAAAATTTCCAAAACGGGACCGGGAAAACCAATAACGGGTTGTGCGTTCGTTTGTACAGTTCTCTCCGTAAATGTTTTTGATGTTATGTGCCGTTTGTGTCGCGTTGGTGTCACGACGGAACTCATATTCCATAATTACACGAATTTTTAAAGTAAGTGTAGTGTAAGTAAAGTAGTAAAGTGTTCAAATGTAATGAAAATACAACTCTAATCAAAAAACAAAAGACTAAGTTTGTAAATAGAATGTCATGGTTTTAAAACAAAATTAATTTGAATTTAGAATACAGAGCCATTACAAACTTTATTTTATTTGAAATTACCAGTACTGAAGAAAGGCAATTTCATAGGTAAAGACCTAATATATAAAATATTTCTTTTATGAAAATAGTACCACAAACTTAGTTTAGTTAGAAAATTGTTAATGCTTAAAACTCTGCGGATTTATATGTAATATTGATTTTTTTTCATATGTCTTTTAAATGATACTTTAAGAATAGCTTAATAGCTTAAATATAGTAAGTAGGTACTCTTAATTAAAAAATAACTACTAAAGTAAATTTTCGGAAATAAATCAGTAACATACCATTTCTAATAGAAGTAGCCAAAATAACAGTGGGAAATGTAACAGTAACAACGATGGGAAATAGTGCAAGTAATAAGCACGTTTAACAAAGTATAGCATCTAAATTAATGTTTCATATTAATACCTTGCATATCATTGCAAATAATAAACACACAACATTCATAATATTTATCTTGAAATAGGATTTTTATGTTTGTTATGTGTTACTAACATAAATACCAAATTCATATAATCTTATGATAAACTGAATAGTTTAACACAGCATTCTAGACGTAGTTTATGAGATTTATGAGTGTAGAACAAGTACTGTTTCCAATTTGAACACGCTGAACTTTTATGTCGGCAGTTTTACGTGAGCTGAAACACGAGCAATGTTATTAAAAAATAAAAATGTTTCGTGCAAGATAAGGACGGCAATACTTTTAAATGTGAAACATCAAGTATCAATTAAAATTTTGTCAGTGAATATAAATACAAATTGAATTAAACTTAGTCTTCTTTCTGGAGTCTACATACCTAATATTGATTTTGAATAAACAGTAAAAATCTAGAGATTCCAATAAAAATCACTGTTGCTTTTGTACTATACGTGTCTTATAAAAGGATAACAAGTAAAATTTTAACAAAAACATAAACCGACTTCAAGGTTCGACTCGATATCTCTTGGATGCCATCATCAGATCTTAGTGTCCTTATCATGGTACCACCGTTGGGATATCTCCTTTCCATTAAAAATAGAATCATCAAAATCGGTTCATAAACGACGAAGTTATCCGCGAACACAAAAGAAACATATTATATACGGTCGAATTGAGAACCTCCTCCTTTTTTGAAGTCGGTTAAAACAATAGGTAGTGATACTTATTCACTTAAATATTTATCGTGACTTGTAATTCAAGAACATTCACCAAACAATAAAACACTTTAATATAATGACACAAGTTAATAAAATTGACATAATTGTATTTATAAAACAGTTTTTTTACATCTTGATAATGAATAGAATAACAAAAATTAAAAATATATTTAATTAAACTTTTAACCAAATAAGTGCCTGTATTACAATTGATATCCAGCTAAACAGGTGACCTTGTTTCAGCGTCTTGTTTAGCTATTGGGCTTAGCAATTACTTTCTTGTGGTTGCCAAGGAAAACCGCAAAAGGCAGTTGAGGTGCTTTGTGTAAGTTATATTTAGGTACCGAAGGCCGAATATAGCACTTAACTCAAGTTTGAAATTTGAAATATTATTTGTTACAAATAAATAAATAATATTTTAATGGAAAGCGTACAACATCTTTTTAAATTTAGTGTCATTTTCATTGTGCAAAATTTCAGAGTTGCCACAACTCTGAAATTTTGCAGATGTTAATATGTCTATTCCGATTATTAAAAATAGAGCGCGAGATAAAAAACAATTCGTTATAATTATCAAAACTTATTATGGAAATTTGGCAAGTTACGCTGAGACCACTCGCAAGCTTTGAAGAATTTTTAGTCGATAAAATGCACCTTTTTTCTTTAAGGTTTTTGAAATCTCGGGTTTATACGAATAAACCAGAAACAATTCCTGAGCTCAAATCCGAGATCCAACGCGTCATCGGTGAGATACAGCCACATCCCGAAAAAATCATGGAAAATTTCATGTAAAGAGTAATGGCCTGTCATCAGAGCCGTTGTGGCCATTTGACGAATATTTTATTCCATACTCTCACAAAATGTGTGTTTTTATTTTAAAATGAGAAAGTGCACTCTTACTGAGATACCCTTTATATATACGTGTACGTCTGTCCGTATGTGTGTCTGTACAATATTCCAACACATATAATTAACTAATAACTAAAATATATTCAAAAATATATTTTAATTATTATATTAAATGTGAAACCACTACGATTTTTAACCGACTTCCAAAAGGACGAGGTTCTCAATTTCATCGGTATTTTTTTTATTTATTTTTTATGTATGTACATTGATTACTCCGTCAATTGTGGACCGATTTTGAAAATTATTTTTGTATTCGAAAGGGTATGCTCCCCATATGGTCCCATGGTCACCATATCAGGATCTGATGATGGGATCCCAAGGAAATTGAAGGAAACCCTCAAATTTACGTGAGCGCCTGCAATAAAGTTAAGGCAATTGTCTGCATGCTTTCATATTCTGTAAACATCATGTCCGAAATATTTATTTATTATTCTATACAGTATGTTGTATGTTACCCTTAGTCGTATTCTTTCAAGTTATTTAGGTGAAATGATGATGAGAGACTTGAGAAAGACTAAAAAGCGAAAAAAAAAAAAAAAACTTCGTTTAAAAAAACCGACTTCAAAAACTGAAAATTATAAAATAACTTAATTTGTATGTGCTACCTATTCATAGGTTTGAAGTCGGTGCCAAACCAAAATGTAATAGTAGGACTCGCCGCGCGTGACCTTGAGCGGGATAGCTGCTCTTCGCGTAGGACAAAACAACCGAAGCGTCGGTGACGTCGTTGACGTTCGTCTCTAAATATAGCGAGTGTGGTACCTACTATTACACTTGGCTTGGCGCCGAATTCAAACCTATGAATAGGTAGCACATACAAATTAAGTTATTTTATACTTTTCAGTTTTTGAAGTCGGTTTTTTTAAACGAAGTTTTTTTTCTTTTGTTTACTGTCTAATTTTCGAGAAAAGGTCTGCTTGTGAAAATTTACAGAATTGAGACAATTTAGTTGATGTGACCTAGTTAACGTGTTAACAAACATTACTGAAATGATGTGTGAGTGATTAAGCTTTGATGGACACGTGTTTATCATATAACTTAATACCCGTTTTTAGAAAATCATTACTTTACTCCTAATAATACAAATACATAGTTCATTAATTCTTGACATGGCTCTGAAAGTTCGAAAATAACATATTGATTTTGTAAAAGTATTAAACTACGAGTATTGAAATATGCATGAACTTGTACCTTTGTATATTTCGGTTATTTTATCTGAAGGCTGCCGGTAAGTGGCAGTTTGTTTGTATTTTTATTTATTCTTATTTGCATTAACTTTTTTTGTTTATACAATATAAGTACGTAACACAAAAAATATGTAATTTAGTTTTTTGTACCTTAAGACAGATATTTCTAATGGTGTTTATTTTAGATTGATTTGGGCAGCCTTTTTACAGTTCTACAAGGTAACAACAGAAGACTATATTTTTAATGGACGCTATTTTAGGGAGAGATAAGTCAGGATGGTATGAAGATGTTTCTAATATTTCTTCCACGATAACGTTATGCTGTGCACCTCCACCTTGTAATGGTGACGCGCAAAATTTATTAAAGCCTCTATTCTGTATACATTCTTTGCCCATATACGCAGTAATCTATACTAATATTATAATGCGGTTAAGTTTGTGAATTGTTAGGTTGTAAGGGGTAATCTTTGGATCTAATGAACCTATTTAAAAAAAGATTTTACTAATAGTCACATATTTGTATTATAGGCATTTATTAACCTGAAAAATGATTACTGCGATATCCGTTATGTTCGTGGGCTGGAGATGGAAACACCAAAATCTACTGCGTGCTTGTGTCGATCTATAACTTCTAGTTTCCAAAATACGTATAGCCTTATGAGAAAAATACTGGCAAAGAAACTCATGGCCACTCTTTTTAAAAATCAGATATTCAGGTACAATAGTGTTAGTATTACATGAAAGGTAAACAGTATGCAAGCTGTTGCCACCTGAATTTCATTTTATTGAAATGCTGCTAGCTTAATAAAAAATCACTCAGTGATACCGTTGAAGGTTTGAGCCTATTAAACATAGAAATCATTCAGGTTGCACATCTACTTACATTTAGTTGCAAAATCTACTGGTTAAAATAATTCGTGACTGGATTAAGAGGCTAGAGTTGCAGTTGAACGAACCAAAATAATAGTATAGGCTAAAGCATCGCTGCTAGGCTAAACAATCGAACCCGAGACCTCAAGCACAGCAGTCACATACGCTACTACTGCACCACCGAGGCAGTCAAAAGATAAGCACTTAGGATTATTGAGTACGCGTAGTACGTACATAATTATGTCTGTCATTCTTTTTTATTTAGAAGTTTCCATACCAATTCATTTTTACGGTTAACATTTTACAAGTTGAAGTGATTGACTTACTCATGGAGTTATAATACGTTATAATCAATGAGAAAACAAACAAACAAACAATGTTTAAAATTATAAAAAATATTGGATGTATAATTAAAATATTTTATTTTGTAATTTTTATTAGTTCCTGTTGTTCCATTAAACAACAACTTATGCAACAGAAAAATAAGTTATAAAGTATTAAATGCTATGAAATATATTTAGCTTTAATTCCGCGAGACAAATATCCAGGTCTGAAAGCAAGGCACAAATCCCACCGTCATGCATACTCACATACACATATGGGTATCATGCATATGTACACATACAAAACAAGTGAGAAATAATTAGCATGCCATGCAACCAAACCTATACTCGACACGTGTTTCGCCCCTCCACGGGGCATCCTCAGGAGATGTTGACTCGTCGAGCGTTTGAGCTCGAATGAGCTCGCGCCACCGCTGTCGGCCCTTTATATACCGTTTCGATGACGCTATAATAATGGTCGATACAATGTCATAAAGACATCTGTGCCGAACTACCTGCAATCATACTAAGAAGTGGTGATGGAATTAAGTTTGTTTGGTCATCCAACAGTGTATATGCATTATTATTGTTATGTTTTGATATTTCTAACTGTTCCAACACACTCAGCCGGAAACCCTTATCGCAAACATGCAGAATGTTATAGGTATTGTTGCCGCTCAAGGAGTGGCCGGTGTCTATTAAATGTTTTGCGAAATGTGATTTATCTGGATGGCCATTCCTGTGAGCGGCAACATGTTCCCTGTACCTAATTTCGAAACTACGGCCTGTCTGACCCACATAGACCCCGGTGCAATCATTGCATACTAATTTGTAAACTCCGGATTTTTTTGAATTCTCTAATTTATCTTTTCCATTACATAGTTTACGCAAGTTATGATCCGATCGAAAAGCTACGTAAACATTGTGTTTTCTTAGAATATTCGCGATTCTATCTGAAATTGGGCCTATGTAAGTGAGACTCCCGACATTCTTTTTGGAAAAAGAGGGTCTAGCAATGGGATCACCTTTAAGTCCATTAATGGCGGAAATATTTATGGACTACTTCGAATGTAAATATGTGGTGGGCGAGCCCGACATTCTGTTTTATTATAGATATGTGGATGACGTAATTATCTGTTGGACAGGTACTAATCGTCAATTGGATATTTTCGTAAATAGGCTCAACACTTACCACCCCAAAATTAAATTCAAATTAGAATTAGAATCAAATCAGTCCCTTAATTTTTTGGATCTAACAATCACAAGAGTCAATAACGAACTCGATTTCCAAATTTATCGAAAGCCCACACACACGGACACAACGATTCCCGCTTCATCCTGTCACCCACTACAGCATAAACTAGCAGCCTTCCGCAGCTATGTCCACCGTTTAATGTCACTCCCACTGTCCACGGATAATTACGCAAAAGAACTCAAAATATTGTATCAAATCGCAACTTCTAACGGTTACACCAAACAAGTTATTGATAATATAATTAAGAAAAAGCAGAATGACCGGGCGCGCTCAGCACTTTATGCATGTACCCCCGAAAGAATTAACAAGAATGTCGGGAGTCTCACTTACATAGGCCCAATTTCAGATAGAATCGCGAATATTCTAAAAAAACACAATGTTTACGTAGCTTTTCGATCGGATCATAACTTGCGTAAACTATGTAACGGAAAAGATAAATTAGAGAATTCAAAAAAATCCGGAGTTTACAAATTAGTATGCAATGATTGCACCGGGGTCTATGTGGGTCAGACAGGCCGTAGTTTCGAAATTAGGTACAGGGAACATGTTGCCGCTCACAGGAATGGCCATCCAGATAAATCACATTTCGCAAAACATTTAATAGACACCGGCCACTCCTTGAGCGGCAACAATACCTATAACATTCTGCATGTTTGCGATAAGGGATTCCGGCTGAGTGTGTTGGAACAGTTAGAAATATCAAAACATAACAATAATAATGCATATACACTGTTGGATGACCAAACAAACTTATTTCCATCACCACTTCTTAGTATGATTGCAGGTAGTTCGGCACAGATGTCTTTATGACATTGTATCGACCATTATTATAGCGTCATCGAAACGGTATATAAAGGGCCGACAGCGGTGGCGCGAGCTCATTCGAGCTCAAACGCTCGACGAGTCAACATCTCCTGAGGATGCCCCGTGGAGGGGCGAAACACGTGTCGAGTATAGGTTTGGTTGCATGGCATGCTAATTATTTCTCACTTGTTTTGTATGTGTACATATGCATGATACCCATATGTGTATGTGAGTATGCATGACGGTGGGATTTGTGCCTTGCTTTCAGACCTGGATATTTGTCTCGCGGAATTAAAGCTAAATATATTTCATAGCATTTAATGTCATGGATTTCCGCAAAGTAACGCCTGATTCAATAACTTAAGTTATAAAGTATTAAATTATTCAATGGTGTTGACAGTAATGAAGGCCCCAATGGTTATAATAATAGTGTCACTTTGTCTATTTATAAATTAAAGTCACATCATATAATGAGTAAACTCAGCATAAATGTCACTGGAACCGTTGGCAGTCTTATTCAATTAAATATATGACGTTGATTGTTACCTGCAATTCTAAGATTCTGTATAACACTGATATATTTAAGTTTTCTTTTCAACGTACTTATCTATCATTTAGTACAGTTTTATACCGTTACTGTTAATGTAAGTGAGATAAGTAGTATCTCTTGTGGGGATTCTTTGTAAATAGCAAGTGTTCTAATGGATTGGTACAATACTGTGTTAAGCTACACACTCGATGAATGATACCAATTTACGATATAACACGCTTGAGAACTCTTAAATCTTGCCGCTTTAACGCTGCCTGTTGTTGATGCTGTAATGTATTCGAAACAAGACAATGAATTGTTTATGATTAATTTCAAATTAATTTATTATTATAATGGTTAAATAGTATTTACTAATATATTACTAGTTATGTAGATATTGCTTCGTGAAAAAGAAACACATAGTAGCAAACATCTTAGCAGTTTTCAATACTTCCGCTTCAGTCTGAAGTCTTATTTGTACATGTGACAATGACAAAAGTAAATCCTATATATAATATCAATTGCTGTTCGACGTTCGTTTGTCTCGCTAAAACTCGAGAACGGCTTGGTCGATATAGCTGATTTTGGTTTTGAAATGTTTGTCGTAGTCCAGGAAAGGTTTAAACGGTGAAAATTCAAAATAACTTGAAAATCCAAATGTCACGTGTACAAAGTAGCGGGCACAGCTAGTATTTAATACTTGTCTTAAATTGTGATGACGCAGTGGTAGAGTATGCGACTGCTTTGCTTGAGGTCTCGGGTCCGATTCCCGGGCCGGACCAACTGTTTGTATGATGTGCAATTATTTGTTTCGAAGCATGCGTGTTCTATGTATAATAGGTATATATTTACACAAAAAGTATATGCCTTAGTATTACATCAGTCAATCTAGCTCTGCTTAGTTTGAAGTTAGATGACGTGGTGTGTGAAATTTCCAAAATGTATAAAACAAGTATAATCACAAATTTTACAAAAAAAAACCGACTTCAATCTGGGAAAAAAACCGGGCCACACTGGAAGCACCAGCTTTCAATTAAAAAAAGAATCATCAAAATCGGTTCGTCCAGTCGAAAGTTATGAGGTAACAAACATGAAAAAAAAAACAGTCGAATTGAGAACCTCCTCCTCTTTTTGAAGTCGGTTAAAAAAAATTGATATGATTAGTTTTTTGTAACTAATTTCTAACATTAATTATAGGGTAACTGTCAGCTTATCATGGTCACCTAACAAGATGAAGGACTTTACATTCAAGGAACCTATATTGATAAAAATACTGAAGAAACAAACATTAATCTAATAAACTAAATAATTTTAATATTAAACAAACGGTAAAAATAACTATACTATACATGTAAATTTTAAATCAAAGTACAGAACATGGATTATTTGTTCCCTAAAAGGGAAATACACATCATTTAAATTAAGTTATTTGCGATTTCGAGTTATATATTAACTTTTAATGGAAAGAGGATCACAGGGACGTTAAAACTTTTTTCCTAACAAAAGTTAAGGTTAAAGCTGTGAACAACTGAGCGACTGCGGTTTCCTCGACCTGAATAGTTTAGTGAAATTCACCGAACACAACCCTCGCCTCGTGCCGAATGTTGCATTTAAATAATTTGTGATGCCCACTTTCATTTATTCAACTTTCACTCGAATTTTCCATGAGTTATTTGTCTGTTTTGGTTTAAACGTTGTAATTACTGGAATTGTGTACGACTAGTTAATAATGAATGTTTTAATTGTATTCGCAGAGGTGCCGGGAAGACGTTTACTGTGCGAACTTTTCACAACTTGCAGCTGTTTCCCTTCGCAATTTACCGTTGTCCGCACTAAAAAATGTATCAGTGTTTATGACTTTTAATTGTTCGCTAGTACGATAGTTAATACTTCAATTGCATATAGAACCTTAAATTGTCGTATTCTTTACTGTTGTAATTTTTGTATTTGAAAATAAAAGATGTGTTCATCTAGTTGTTATTTTATTGAAGTAAATGGTAACCTAGTTACATAGAATAGGAAGAATTTTGAATACGAGATAAAAACACTATAAAGCCAGTATTATTACAACACACCCCCTAATCAAAATTCTCTAGAATAAATAAAACATAAAAATGAACTCAAAATATATCAATTAAAAGAAAACAGTATGAAAATGTATACTAAGTACCAAAGTAAACGTGTAAAATATATTTACACTAAACCTAAGCCTAGTACACATCTACCATGTGCCACGCGCTGCAATCGTTTAGTTAAGATGTCAGCGGGCATATCACTTGATTTGATATATTTTAAGTTTACTGAATTATCACTAATCTTTTCTTTAATTAAGTGATATTTGGTATCTATATGTTTCGTCCAATGGTGGTGTAACGGATTTAAAGCCAAACTCTGTGCACTCTGACTATCGGTACAAACAGTTATGGTATTAGGTAATAACTTTTGCCTGACCATAGGATCTGAAATTAATTCAGTGATAAATCTCCTTAAATAAATCGCTTCCTACGTAGTTTCAGTTATTGCCATATACTCGGCTTCCGCCGAGGACAAGGCTACGGTTTGCTGCTTCCTTGAAGCCCATGAAACCGGGCTGCCTGCTAATTTAAAACAGTAACCCGTATAAGAACGGCGATCTATATCACAGTTTGCCCAATTGACATCGCAAAATCCTACAAGTGGCATATCTGATTTTCTATAACAAATCGAGTAATCTAAAGTACCTTTTAGATATTGTAAGACTCTCTTCACGGCTAACCAGTGAGTCTTGTTGTACCGAGTATTGAACTGACTCAGGTAACTAGTCGCGTATGCGATGTCTGGACGAGTATTAACACTCAGGAACATGAGGCAACCAATTAATTCTTGATAGGGATACACTTCTAGATTATGATCACTATCACTGCTGGTACTGACCTCTAGTTTTCCAGATATTGAAGTTGTACAAGTTTTACAGTTCTCCATTCCAAACTTTTGTAAAAGGTTATTTATATAATTTTTCGGATGTACTTATATTTCATCATTTTTCCTGGTTATATTTAATCTAAGATAATAGCTTAAATATCCCAAATCTTTTATCGAAAAACATTTTTTCAAGTTATTTTTGACAATGTCACACGTTTTGTCATTTCTATGCCATACCTGATACTTAAAAAATGAATCAGAGTGCACGTCATAGGCTCTAAATTGGGGAATATTTACGTCACAATCAAGTGTGTACAATCCACCACTGGGCGAGCCATTTAGAACCGCATCACCTGTAAAGGAGAAGGTTTTTGAATTAAATAAATTACAACCCGACTTATCAAACATTACAATAAAATCTTTTTCAACTGCTGTCTTCAAAGATAAAAGATTTGTTTGCAAGTTAGGTACATACATAACATCATTAATTGTATTGACGTTGCTTTCGGTATTTATAGATATTTTACCAATGCCTTCAGCGTCAATCTTAGTCCCGTTTGCAACTGTTACCTTATTATCAATAGGCTTTATGTCTACAAACCAATCTCGTCTTGAAGTCATGTGTTTGGTCGCGCCTGAATCAACGTACCATTTGTCTCTGTCATAATTATTTGTTGCTTCTAAAGAAGACACAGAGGTCGAGTCCTTATTAGTGGGATTCTTCCTTTTCATGACATTCTTTTTCTTCATAGGACAGTTTGGTCTCTTGTGACCTGGTTCTCCACAACCATAGCACACAATTTTCTTTGCCTTTGATTCAACAGAAGAGGCATCAACCTTTGACTTCATAGCTGTTTCCAGTTTTATCGAGCTTTCCTTGGACATTTCGTTCAGGACTTTACCAGTTCAGTGGTAACGTTAACATTACTATTTTCGAGAGACATAATCAATGGGTCATATCTCGACGTTAGACCTCCCAATAGAATAGCAGTAATGGACGTATCATCTATTACTTTGTCTATATCCGCCAAATCTTGAGCAGTGGAAATAACAGCATTGATATACGACTCTATATTATTATCAAAATCGTCAAGTCTCATTTTTGTATAATTTCCTTTTTAAATATAAACGCCGACCCATACATTTGTCCTCATAAGCATTTTTTAGAGCTTTCCATGCTTCCACTGCAGTAGTTGCACTTTGGACATGCGTAATTGCAGATGATTCAAGGGTAAGAAAATTTTTGTTAATGCCTTCTGATAGCTCCTCATCTTCGTGACATTGGAATTTCATCCCTGTTGGGTAGTCACTGATCGCTTCCCACAACTCCTCATGCACAAGATAATTACGCATTTTAAACTTCCAAGTACTATACCCTTCTCTATTATGTAAGGTGAACATTGGAATAGAGGAACTACGCATACCTCGCTCATTTGTGTCTCCATTTGGGTTCGCCATCTCAGAAGAGTATGCGAAGAACTATAATGTGTAACGGTCGATTAGCACCAAGTAGAACGTTCGGGATATGAATGCGTGAAATTACTCGTACGAAGGTATTTTTATAGTATTTGACAGGCTTGACCCAATTCAATACTAATTTCACATATTTAGTAGATAATATTAAATATTGTTAACCATAAATATTCTAATGATTATTAGCATACAATTATTATTTGATAATACAGGATTGTGTAACATTAAAGATTTGATATGTAATATAAGTCGCGCCGGAAGCTGACAAGCGGAAGGCGCCAAGATATTAATATGAATCAACTATTTACTTGTTTATAAAATCACCAATTGAATTATAAGTTTATAATATATTTTATTGTATGCCTAGTAATTATTAAGATTTAAACAAATGAGGCATTTATACGAGGTTGGAATCGTTACTTATAACAAATGTTTCGTACCCAAAAAATAAAATCACACTAATATCACTTCAATGAATTATTATGAAAACACGCATTACTTTTCTTTTATATAAACAAATACTAGAGCTTCGTGCTGATAACGATTTGTTGTAATTTTTGTATTTGAAAAAAAAAGATGTGTTTCATCTAGTTGTTATTCTATTGAAGTAAATGGTAACCTAGTTACATACAAAGAGTATATAATCACTACGTTACAGTTACATAGAATTGGAAGAATTTTGAATATGTTATAAAAACACTATAAAGCCAGTATTATTACAACATTTACATAGGCAGCCTGATCAGTAGAATGTGGGAGTATACAATATGCATTATTTTTAATCTATTGTACGTTATATTTATGACAGCAAAAATATTGATAATGATTAATATACATTATATTCCTAAAGAAGAGGTAATTATTGTTATCTAGAATTATCTACTATGGTTAAGTAACCTATTGCAGCAAAAGATAAGTATTGCAAAAGTGACAATTAGTTTATGTAGAAGTAGTAAGTAAAGTTACAATATAGAAACAATAGCTTATATATATTTAGAACAAAGAATATCAGACCATAAACTCAAATGAGTTGGCAAAAAACAAAAGACCTTAAAAATAAAGGAAATATATTAAAATAATTAGTTTGTGTGTTTTACTTATTTATGCAAAAGACATACAATTTAATTTTCACTATTTAAGCAGTTAAGTTATAGTTCAGTGTGTGCCATATCAATGTGTAGAGTGCTCTATCACGACGCGTGTCGGTCGACATGTATTAATGGAGTGTGAATAAATTTGTAGACAACCTAGGCAGCGTCTGTCGATACTGACATCTGTAGTGATGCTATCTCAGTGACTTATGTTGGAAACTGCAATTTATTTTCAGTAACCTACACAAAACTTATTTCATAAGTAACTTTATACAAATCACATTAATATAAGAAAAGGTATAAAGGAAGAAAAACATAAAAAAATATGATTCTATTTTTCATATTCTATAAAAAAATTGTGGGAGAGCCATCATCATCACAATTTCGCAGTCCACTGCTGGACATAGGCCTCTCCAATTGCACGCCACTTGGTTCGATCCTCGGTTTCGGGAGAGACATGTTTCGCCACAAATAGGGCCGGCTCTTTTGGCGTGATAACATGGGCTTACAGAAAATCGCCTTTAATTATGTTTTAATTTAAAAGTTTGTAACCCCTGAACTTGTCAGGCGGATCACTCACCGGTTTCGACTCAGGATAAATATGAGACCTCAGGGCGCCGTTAGAATTTTTAAGTAATTTAGAGTGAGGGTGCCTGTACTTTGGCTCCACGGGAGGCTTCAGTGAAACAGCTTGAGACACATACAACTTTTATTTATGTTTAAACAAATTACAATTCAATGTTACTTATTGTAAGTAAATTATTTATAACTATGTACAAGGTAGTTATGAAAATATAAACTATAACGTTCCTTAGATGTAATCAGGCCTGTTGCTGGGACAGCATTAGGTAGCTACCCTCAGGATCACCTTGCTGACTCGAGGTAGTCAGCCGAAGTCTCTCACCAGCTCAAGGTAGCTTGAGGAGACGTCCAACAGTGATCTACTTGTAGGTGCTAAATAAAAGTATTAATTAAAGATGTTAATTGTTACGTGAACTTCCCTCAAGGTAGGGCAGAAATCTTGAGGAGTGAGCCGTGAGCTGCCAACAATCAATCTTCCTCAGTAATAAACCACGAACCACAGGACGGGTATACTGAAGGTAGATTTTCAGCCGTAATCTATCGACCCACAGACAGTGGGACTTGATCACTCACAAAACACTACCATCAAAGATATATATATCCACGATAACGAAAACTTCCTCAGAGTTCCAAAGAGAAGATTAAGAATGAATCTTTCATCTGCGACACATCTATTTTTAAAGACTCATCATCGAACTTTCTCGATGAAACCCCCTCCTCATTACTTGACGTGAGAACAAGACGTACAACTACTATACTGCTTGTTTCTTGGCGATAAATTTAAAATGTATTGAGAATGGTATGACACACATATGATAATGTCTCATTGTTACTAGGCGGCTTAATCTCAACTAAAAATCCTTTAAAATAAACGCCACCTGGCGCATCCTAGGTGCACCAGACAGCTAAACAATTCGATCACGCTCCGCACCTAATTGTAGTTCGAACTACAGTGAACGAGAGGGCGCTGAAAACAAAAATTGTTAAAAGATTGAAATGCAAAAAAAACGATGTTACAAGTTGCTAAAATAACTGCCATACTAACTCTTTTATTTCTTTTCACCTACCAAGAGGGTTTCCTGGATCCAGAGTCATCTTCAATTCTAGGGAGAAGAACTCAAGGTACAAATAAAAACGGTTGTAAAACACGTGCTACTCTGTAAAAATATCTCATCATCTGTGTATCGTAATAAAGCTCACAGCTTCTTGTAGCAACTTTCCATTACAGAATAAATAGTACCAAACAAGGTGCTCTGTTAATACTACCTTGATACGTCGGTGCCAATTAATTTCCTTGTTGATATTATGGTCGCCGGTTCAAAAATATTTAAGCACTTACCTTAGTTCAGGATCTAAGGGCACACAAGCTTTTTTTTTTGTTTTTTTTTTTATTTAAGCCACAGGGACTCTACTCTGCCTGATAGAAAGCATGAGTAATATCCAAGATTATAACTTCGTTAATAATTTAATTGTACTTGCGATAGTATATCATTAATTCATCTTTTATTCATTATTGTTGCAACAAAACAAAATAAAAGAAAACATTTGTCTATTAATTGAGTACTAGCTTGAGCATTTTAAGGTCACATGCTTTTTACAAAGTTACTGTTTGTGAAAATAAGAAGTTTGAGCTCTCTAACATCCAAAAAACCAGTAAGTTGACACTATGTTAATAATTTTGATTGACTTTACGTTTCTAGGGCGTTAGATGCTACTAACTGTTAATTATTGGTCGAACAATGTAAAGCCGCAGAACAATGTCCTTTGCTGATATTTAATACAAAATTAGGAGAGCGTATCATTTATAACTGTCTCCCGTAGTATTATGCTTAAATTCCTTTGAAGTTAAATCAATGATAATTTAGCGTCAACATCGTCATGGGTGTCTGCCTGCGTTCTGTTACAATTATGAGGCTTTCAACTTTGCCCGTGCAGACTGAGAAATTCATTACTTACGTAGAAAGCCTACGCTTTTATCTCGTAAGATGTGCTTTTGTAATCACATTACGCAAATGAGAGCTCGAGAATTCATGGTTGGTTCGAGATAGGGTCGTGATCCCAACAAATGTCTCTTAGACTACTTGACGGGTAAATCTCCATCGAAACATTTATCTGACGCAATCCAGTAGTTACACTGCTAAGTGTGCACAGATTCATACATTCATGTACAGACTTACTCTACGATTTACTAATAAAGTGTTTAGTACCCATTTAGAATGAAAGTCACAGACTGAAGTAATATACCTAACTTTTTTTTTTGTGCAGCTTATGTACAGTATGGGATTACGATTATTAATATAGTGTTACCATCTTTTTGTTTTCTATAGAGCTCTAATGCAAGGTAGAAGTATATCACATTATGCCAGTAACTTTTCTAAGATCTAAGATAATTGAACCCTCAAATTAACTTCCCTAAAAATCCAGTAATATAGCTATTATCATCCCTTCAGTAAAGCTTTTTGTCGTCTAGATAATCTGATACATTGGCTGTTGGCTTAATGTCTAAATGGTACAACTTTGTTCGTACATAATCAGCGAAAAGCGGAAATACCGAAGCTTATTAACATTTATAATTCAAAAAAAAAAAAATCGGCTTAAAAGTAGCCTTTTATTACAAGCAAATTATTCTCTAAAGTAACTTTAATAGTTTTTCAAACGGCGGCTACGTGTGCCTAAAATCTTGGTTAGCAAGGTTATTTAGATTGTAACAAGAAGTTATCCGCAAGCTGGTCGAGTGATTATATTGCCGAGAAAAAGTTCCTATCCTCGGTCCGTGA
This sequence comes from Diaphora mendica, assembly GCA_949125395.1. NCBI lineage: Eukaryota > Metazoa > Arthropoda > Insecta > Lepidoptera > Erebidae > Diaphora > Diaphora mendica. Next base: position 30,834,785 of record OX421310.1, on the reverse strand, counting down.
TTAGTTGAATATTTACACCTCGACATTTTGTCCAAACTTATTCCTAATAGCTTACTTGTAAAAGTCGAATAAAACTTTTATTTCATATTCTAGTAACAAAAAATATAAAAATATAGTTATACCAACGGGTCATTTATTTTGTCAAGCAAAACAGTTTTGATCCCTTCGTAAATTATGTCTATCACAAAATTTTAATTTATTATTAATATTTCACGAAAAACCCAAACATTTTGGTAACTAGAATTCACATTGAAAGTCGTTAGTAAATTTAGGCAATCGTTGCAATTTAAAAACCTCAACTAAAACTGAAATAAATTTCACTTATTCTTATTACCATTTATCCATTTTGGCAGAAGTCCTGCACCCGCCAGGAGAGTAACTCCATTTCCTGCTACGTGCTACGGCTGCTACGTCGTAGCTCGAAGTCGTAGCTATCGTAGTTTCGTGTGCCATTGTGAATAATTGTTCATTTTGTTTTGTCTGGTATTCCTACATAGGCAAATGGGGCGTATTCCTGTTCACGTATTTTTCTCACTTCCTTGAGAGATATGATTTATATATAAAAGTGTTTGTTCATTGATCTGAAAATGAAAGAAAAAAGGTGCAAATTGCTTTGTTTTCCCATGGGAGATAAGTTTGTTTATTCCAAACAGTTCTTCCATAGACTTTAGATACTTTTTATTGATCGTAAAATGCTTGATGTATGCGACGGTTACATAAATTGTTCCTAAGAAGAGAAAAAAAAGTATGAGCAAAAAATGAACATCTATAAATGGACTGATACACTGAATTCGAATTGTAAGGAAAAAATATTTATTTCTCATAACATACTGAGCCGAACCCTGTTATCTTTGACGTTATGATTACTTAATATATTATTGACTTCCGTATTCCCTCTTCCACAAAACAAAATTGTCTACACAACACATTTCACCTATATTCAATTCATGATGTGGATCGCATGTGAAATGAAATATCAAACAGATTACCCCTATCAATGATAATAGACACGCTCAACTACAGAAATGGAGCAAGCACCTCTAAAGATATATTATTCTTCATGAAAATAAAAGATAAACGAAGCGAAACATTTCAACCTGTTATGTAATGAAAGGAGTCGTGAGGTGCTGCCGGCAGCGGGCGTGGCGGTCCGCGGCCGGTACAAAAATGACGGTATCAATTAAAACCGAGGGTGTTACAGCCGCGCACCCGGCTGTCATCCATCACGCGGGCCCAGCGTCTGACGCGGACAAATGAAGTGCAATTTGATCCGACACCCGAGCCACCTACTGATCCCACATTCATTCACAACTTATGCAGTCACAAAGAAAAACAAAGAACTTGTCATTAGAACAGTTAGTCTTATGTTTTATTCAGTTTATCCTCCAGGGTAAGGCAAATCCATCTAATTTAACTTTAAAACGAGTGACAATTTGTTCAATTTATACCATTTTTAATAATAGAGCGTAACTTCGGAAGCAATTTGCTCTGAAATTGTATGTATTTAATAGTTTTGTAACTACTAGTGTTGCCGTTCCTGCACGTAATAATAGTTTAAGTCGTGTAGTACAAATTATGTTCTTGTTAATTTGCTCTCACTATTACAACCGTAAAATTTAATAACTTCTATATAGCATAAAATACATATTTTAAAACTTTTACTATTTGTCTTTGATCACAGATAACGTAAATGTAATTAATAAATTTTAAGGTGACTTTTTTTTCAAGTTGTTTTTGTATTTCGACACCTTTGTACATAAGTCAAAAAGAGAAGCAAAAATCAAGCGAGAATGGTTGCCAAAACCTATACTTTTGAAACCGTGTTTGAAACACGCTGAGTTAACATTCGTCTAAATGTACCCAGGGTTAACGGTCGTTGGTTAAAATGACGAGAAATAAGTATTTATTTATAAAAACTACAAGCATCGGAGTTTAGGAATCAAAGGTAACAAACATTTTCGTCTGTTCTTTTCCAGTAGGAAATTAGTATTTTTTGAATAAATAGTATTAAATTTATTAACTATTGATAACGTACAATAACTAAGGTATAATCTACTAGTGACTATCTCAAGCAAACCCAAAGACGTTAAATAAAATTGAGATTTATTATCTACACACATATATATATATATATATGTCTACAAATGGATAAATAATATAATTAAAAATATGTTACCTTTTCGGGAGAACAATATTCTTACACGAAAAATGCTATTAATATTATCATATATACGAGTAAATGTATTCTGGATTGAAATATGTATATATAATTGAATGTACATATGTATAAAACGAATCTCTATTTTTCCTTGGTTACGGCATCACGCGTGATCGGTTGAACCAATTCTGCTAATTCTGCTAGCATTGGATAGTTCATTTTGCGAAAAAGGTAATAACACTATAAAATATCATGCGAAGACCAATAAAAAAATGTTGCGAAAAGCGGGAAAATTAAGTCTCGGGGGACAAATTCAAAATTAATATTTAAGCGGGTTTCAAGCCGTGATTAGAAATAATGATGTCGAAAATGCACGACTATCTGGTCATGCTATCATATTACAATTTCGATTTCTAGGTACATAGTCCTATCAGTGATGATAGATCAATCCTAGAATACGATCTGTGGATCACTAATCAAGAATTGCCCCAAATATACAGCAACAAAGATAACCTCTTTGACCAAATGTTGATAGATTAACTAACACTTGGTTACGTATTCACCATTGGTAAAATAAAAATAATCGGAAAAGATGGCTGGAGGCCCAATGATGCAGAAGCATTTCCATAGGACGCTATGGTGTTGGTCACCATACTATATTGTTAGATTGCTGCATTCGCAATGAGTATGGTGATCACTACTTTACGATTCTGCTCATGCTTTCCATCAGGCAGACTAGAGACACTTTTGATATATATCTGAAGGTTTCTCAGGAAATCTGAAATAGAAAGACATATTCACTGCTTTATCTGTTGTTGCAAAGACAAAACTTTGAGTTTCAAGAGATTCAGTTTTTGGTTTCATCGTATCGTAGACACGATACCGTAGCAACTAAATCGGGCCCATTGTAAGTCTGATAAACGTCTAAGATACGACTCTTTGCCTTTCACATCTTTTTATCATTGATAACATTCAGTGATGTGAATTTCTGACTGTTCACTTGTGTTGAAGCAAGTGGAGTCCTATGCATGGCATGGTAAGAAAAGAGTAAATCATTATTATTTATATACTAACTAGATTTTGCCCGCGGCTCCGCCCACTTGTATGTTTGTTTTTTTATTGTGATAAAAAGTGGCCCATGTACTTCTCCAAAGTTCAATCAATCTCTGTACCGATTTTTTTCCAAATCGGCTCAGCGGTTTAGTGAAAACGTAACAGCGACAGACAGACCGCGTTACTTTCGAATTTACAAAATTAGTATGGATAAGTAAGTAGACTTTTTTAAATATATTACAAGCAAATTATTATTCTTATTGCAAAAAACAAAACGATTGCTTGAAAGTTGTACTCAAAAATGTATAAACTTGTGGTTTTCATTTTTAGGATTTTTATTCACTCAGTGTAATTCTCACAATTAAGTAAATCTAGCGACACCTCACAGGTCAAATTCCATCAATACCTTTACGGTTACAGAGGGTGGAAAGCACAATTCTCCTTTGGGCATAATCAGGCTGAAAAAACGGCTACACAATGATATAGTAGTCATGCATATTTTGATTAACTTCTATGTTACAAAAGTGTGAGATAAACATTTCAAGGTCAATAAAATAAACAATATTAGGTATTCTATATTATTATGATACAAACTAGCTGCGTCCCAGGGTATCACACTATTTGTTGCTTTTGAATCTATATTGTTCACTTTTTCACTGGGTTTAATTTTGTTTTCGCTTAACTCTTTTTTATAAAATAAAAAAAATGTATATCATGTATGATTTTTAACCGACTTCCAAAAGGAGGAGGTTCTCAATTTAATTGTTTTTTTTTAAATGTATGTACACTGATTACTCCATCAATTGTGGACCGATTTTATAAATTCTTTTTGTATTTGAAAGGGTATGCTCCTCATGTGATCTCATTGCCACTATATCAGGATCTGGTGATGGGATCCCAAGGACATCGAAGGAAACCCTCAAATTTGCTTGGCATGGCACTATGTTTTTCATATATTTTTTAAAGCTATTGCAGTATTTACGTTTCATGATGATGAGCTGATCATGGAAGATACAACTCCTTAACGGTTAGGAGTTGGAAGATAAATATTTAAATGTCATGTGTATGTATGTTATCGATACTCGTATTCTTTCAAGTTATTTAGGTGAACTGATGATGGAAAGTACAACTCCTCAACAGTTAAATAGGAGTTGGAGGATAATTCTTTCAATTTTATACCTACCTACTATTACATTTGGCTTGGCACCGACTTCATACCTATGAGTAGGTAGTACATACAAATAATAGTGTGTCATCCATATTAAAGGTTTGCATATATAAGGTGTATTTAATTAAATGTTTATTAAGTGATTTTACACTTTTTAGTTTTTGAAGTCGGTTTTTTTATATTCTTGCAAATGGTATGTTCGTAAAACAGACACACGAAAGTGTTACGCAGGCAAACAATAATGTTATTACTCAAAATTAATGACAGACTGATTATTCGCTTATATTTACTGCTTGATAATTTTCACCACTACCAACAATTAAAATTACATGTCATCACACCGATTTCACATCCACTAAATTCATTCCTCTTGCGTTCGTTACAAATATCTATGTGTATACATATATATATTTACGTATATATATTACCAATATATTTGGAGTCGCCATTTTTCGGTTTTCACTTTGTTTAGTAACAATTGTGAGGGCTTTAGAGCTTTCTGAGATTTGAAAGCGTCGTTCACTTTGGCGTTTGTGAGGATTGGCGAGTATCGAAAATATCGATAGTCTTGCTATTTCTATTGGAACCATTTGAATGACTAAGAAAGATAACGATTTGCCGAATAAACGTCGAAGATAGTAATGTTGGGTTACACTAACTTTTTTATGCTTTTCCTGATAGTATTATCTCAGAGTTTAGCAATCTGAAATTTTGGTAAAGTTTTTATGCACTCGACTTATGTTGCCATGAAAAGTAATAACGAAACACAGCGTTCATTATCATCTCGCCTTAATATGATGCGAGTTGGCAGAGTTCCAGAACTACTATAGCAGATAATTCTGTTTTAGGCTACGTGCTGTGAATTATTAGTGGCTACTCTCGTACATCGGCCAATCTTACAATTTTCCGTCTAACTCTGGATTCAGAGCGTAATACAAGTTACTTGCTTTGAAATTCTAATTTTGTAAATCTCTATCAAATCCTTTATCTAATATTCTAAACTAAGTTGCAACCTAAACTAGAAGAAAGTAGTTAATAATAATCGATCCGTCTAGACTGAGTTGATAATTTTATTCAAATTCTTTTAGCAAAGACAATAAGGGATATATAATATATTTGACTGAGGGTCAATGATCTAAAATTTGAACATTGACTCTTGTTAGCTTGCAGAAATATCTTACCTTGCCATCTCGAGTGATTACAGGGAACGTTTTGTCTAAAATTCTTTTACTTTGAATTAAGTTGAAACACGACCTTTTGTTAAAGATAGAGTACGTATTTTGTTGAATAATGGGTTGATGCTAACACTATGAAAAGTTTGTCCTTTGCGACAACTACATAAATAGGTTTGGAATATTCACCTAGTCTTAATGGCTAAGTCTAGAGTTACTATTGAATTTCAAGATGGTTATTTTTAAATTTCTGCTAATTATCTACACTTATAGTTGTCAACAAAAGAACATGGTAAATATTCTAGACCACTTTTACGGTACGATACGAGTAACTAATTCCTTCCATCGTCGTATCGTATGATCACTATTATATAAGTACGTACTCCCTCAATAACATACTAAGGGTTCCTATAATATTTGAAACCAAACCTGCAATTTGCAATTGAAAGTATTTCACAATAGATTAAACATAATGTTTAATGGCTTTTTAATATTGAAATAACGATTTTTTATTTTTATTCGACTGCAAATCGGGACTTAATCGCGATAATATTAACAAGGTACAATACCTTTTTTGGTTACCCGACGTTTCGATCGAATTGCACCGATCGATTTTTAATAAAAAAAAATGTAAAGTGACTAATAAAAATTAAAACCTATGATTATGATGTTACGAATACATATGCGATTTTCAAGATTTTTAGCTACATAATGCACTATGTATGTATATATTTTTATGTATATTTTATGAATAAGTTATCATTATGGAATAGAAAGAAATCCATGAAAAATATATTGGGATTCTGCGTTTGTCTTATCGTCTACCTAAAGAGTAACGTTTATGGAAATTAACGTTTTAAAACATAGATATTTATCACGCATTAATTATAAACGTTACAATTTTAAGAGACCTTTCAGAATAATACGTTGTTGTTCTTATGTATGTAAGGGCAACAATAAATACATCATGTAAGGTAGACGTCACCGCAAACGTTTCCATGTAATATATTACAGAGAAGGAGAGTGAAATACTTAGCCAACAACGATATTTATGTTCCTACGACTGAATTGTAAATACGAAATGATGTATGAACTGACGTTTTATGGCTGGTAATATTTTTATATGTGATCTCTACGTTTTTTATATTTAAATGTATTTATTTACTCAGTAATACTAGGCATCAAAATTTGTTGAGTACAATATTTTGTGCTCATAGAATTTGGTATTTAAAGCATTTCTCTAAACATTTTTAAATTATAAACAGCCATTTACTGCTTGGTGAAACACAAAGCAAAATTCTTTGTGTTTTAATACAACTAACGATAGTGTTACTCATATTTTACCTACTATAGTATTTTAGTATATGCTGAGGATGAGGATGTTTTGAAAACGTTGAAGAAAAAGTGTACTCTTCAGATTCAATTTAAAACAGTCACAAAATTATTTAGAAACAAAATACTGCTAACTTATAAAATTAAACTTAGGAGTACAGGACACAAATCTGTTACAAAGCGTCGCTTCCTGTAATAATAGGTCTTTACCTATGAAATTGCCGTTTTGTATGCAATAAGTGAAAGTACTTACTTTTTCAAACTTTTTTATTTCTGTTATTCGAAGTAATCACCCATGCAATCGACGCATCTTTGACAATGCATTGGCAGTTTATTGATGCCCTTCTTGTAAAAATCAGCTGGACGGGAGGCAACAAACTCTTCAAAGGCATTTTGTACTGCCTCTCGGGAATTGAATTTTTTACCCACTAAAAAGTTGTCTAAATTTTGGAAAAAGTAATAGTCGGTAGGTGCAAGGTCTGGTGAGTATGGCGGATGAGGGAGAGCTTCCAACCCCAGCTCTTGCAGCTTGGAGACTGTCTGTTGCGCAGTATGGGGTTGCGCGTTGTTGTGAAGCAGCTGCAAGAGCTAGGGTTGGAAGCTCTCCCTCATCCGCCATACTTACCAGACCTTGCACCTACCGACTATTACTTTTTCCAAAATTTAGACAACTTTTTAGTAGGTAAAAAATTCAATTCCCGAGAGGCAGTACAAAATGCCTTTGAAGAGTTTGTTGCCTCCCGTCCAGCTGATTTTTACAAGAAGGGCATCAATAAATTGCCAATGCGTTGGCAAAGATTCGTCGATTGCATGGGTGATTACTTCGAATAACTGAAATAAAAAAGTTTGGAAAAATAAGTACTTTCACTTATTGCATACAAAACGGCAATTTCATAGGTAAAGACCTATTATCTTGCAGTATCTCTTCTTCTGCCTGGAGTATTATTCATCTACTTTGAACTCTAATATAATAACAAAGATGAAGGAAATTCAAAAAGCGAAGGAACAGAGATCGAAAATGATGAAATTAAAAAAAGGGTCAATTCAGAAACTTATAATAAAGTTATTAATTAGTGGGTTTATCTTTTAATTTAAATCACACTTCGTTAACCAAGTTAATCTTTTATTGACATGTTCTTTCAACGAGTATATCACAGAATCATTATGAATACAATGTTGAATTTAGATAAGCATATCAATGAATATCGAAAATTTCAGAGAGAAAAAGGTACTGTATTGAAATATAGACATACTAATTGTGTACCGTAACAATATTCAGATATTGTTACGGTATCCAATTAGTACGGATTACTAGCTTCACTAAACAATGTATCTAAATAGTTTCTCTTTCTACCTCTTCTACCATTTCTACGAGTCCTTTATTTGATACTAACATTTAATTTCGGCCTGATATTTTCTGAACAACACACGAGAAATCAGGTGGTTAAATTGAGACCTTATATCTTATACAACTTTGTTCTACTGCTTTGTATCAACTTCTTTCTACGCCTTGTAACAGCAGCGCCTAAGTCCAGGTTCACAAAACACATTAAAACTATAATAAATGTATCAAAATGCATAAGCCATTAAAACTTATGCATTTGATGCACTCCAAATAGAAATGTGAATGGTGCAGATTCTTATATCAGAAGCTCTCTAAAGAGTCATCATAATACTTTATACAATAGTTTTCAAGACTATATTTACAGCATGCACCACTGGTTGAATTTTACATTAGCTTTTTGCATATTTGTAAACTTATTGGTAAGCCGAATAATACTTTTCAATCTAACGAACGAACGAAAATGCAAATTTATGACTAGTAGTCACGCTCACTCTTCCTGGGGCATGAAGGCGCACGAACCTATCATATTAATTAATAAACTAAGGTGTCAACGAGTTGACTTGGGTCAATATATTATCTTAATATAGGGTAAAAGTTTTGCCCTAAGGTTATTTCTGCGATAATTTGTACAAAAAAGCTCGCCATTTGAATGTTTGATTTCTAAACACTAATTCATTATTTTTTTGCGTATAGATTTCAACTAGATATCTACGTTGTCCATTTCTTGTGATTTTCACAATAGTTTTGTTACGTTGTAATTAGTTAATATTATAAATATTAATTATATCCAACTGTTTTGTTAGTAGGTTATGCTTATATAGCTGTTTAGTTTCTTTAGATAATACAGTAATATTTCTCTGTCTGATAAAGAGCTATGGGTGGTCTAATGGTGACAACTTTTCCCCATTATCACATGAAAGTTGGTTAGGATAGGTTTAAATGTAAAAGAGCCACGCTGATTTCAGAACGAACGGGCCGGCTCGACCGGGGTGGTAATAATCTCGCACAGAAGATCAACTTAAAATGACAGCATTCGTGCTATCGTGTTTCGTTGGTGAGTGTGAGACCGGAGGCTCAATGATACATAAGCATCGCTAGGTCGCCATGGTGTCAGTCACCATGCTGCATTTTGGCATTGTCTGCATTCGCAATGAGAATGGTGACCACCACTTTTAGATTCTGCTTAAGCTTTCTATCAGGCAGAATAGAGAGTATTTTGGCAGTTCCATATATAAAAAATTGGCGGTCATAAGAACTGCCGATATTAAGGAAAACTTATAACTTGGAATGTTATTTGTAAAATTAATGTGTAAAATTAAAAATTTCCTACTGTTTAAATTAAAATTATCAATATCAAACATTAGCATGTCGGTGAGGCGAACTCATAAGTTTTTCCACTACCAAAAAGTGCTCAACGCGTCTTAAGAAGTTTTCACTTCCAAAATGTCATGTCAGCATGTCGGTGACGCGAATTCATAAGATTTTCTCCTACCAAAAAGTACTCAACGCGGCTAAAGAAGTTTAACTTCAAAAAAGGACAAAATAGTGTATGAACTAACTACTGTACTGTATTTATTGAAGATCTGATCGATTGTTTGAGATACTTTACTATTCTCCAAAAAAAACTCAAAGTTCCTTACGATTAAACTGAAATAGGAGTGAAGAGTTTACTTATGACGTCTTTATTCTGCTTGAGTGTAGGAGTCCTGTGTACTTTAACTGTATACCTTCCTATAAAATAAAGATCATTGTTACATAACAAGCGTAAGTTTAGAAACCGACCGCAAAATACACTTAAAAGTAACAAGGACAATGATATGTTTCGTTATAGTAACCTCTCAGTCATTAGGTGTTTGGGTCATGTTCTTACCCTTTTCAAAGTAGCCGTGGGCGAGCTTGTCGGCGAGTACTTGAATTATTTAGTGGACACGCGCTGTCGACCTCTAGACTCATACGAAGCTTAAAATTCGTCATAACAATTATGAATACCTTAACGATGTTTTGGTGATCGAATAATTACTTATTTATGTACTCGAAGGCAACACTTGCAATAGTGAAGGACTATTGAGAAACAAATGAAGGTAAGGCTTCAATGCAAGAAAACTCATTTACAAAGCTTGTTAATTAGCAACAGATACTAATACGACATACTCAATTATAGTTGATAAAATTAGTAAGTGTGTTCTAATTGTTTTAGAAATTTTGTTTATATTTATTAAAGACTCATGATTTGATTCATGGTCGTTTTCTGATGCCCTAGTTGTTAGATTTAAACGGCTTATGCCTTATTTAAAAAAATAATAAGCTGAAGAAACTTAGTATAGTAAATACTTAGGGTCCTTTTAAGGAAAAGTTTTTTTTATGTAAAATACTTAGATAACAGCCTTAAGAACCAATTATGGCTGAAAATTTGTATAGTAACTTAACAGATAGTAGAGCCACGCTTATTTCAGCATGAACGGGCCGCCTCGACCGGGGCTGTACTACCCTCGCACAGAAAATTAACGTAAAATGACAGCGTTCGTGCTGTCGTGTTTCGTTGGTGAGTGAGAGGCCGGAGGCCCAAATAGTCTAGTAGTAATAGTAAACAAGTTCCATACTTATTGACTAGACTAAAAGATGCAGCAGCATCACTAGGCCGCCATGGTGTGAGTCGCCATACCTATGCCATACATACATACGCCATGTCTGCATTCGCAGTGAGTATGGTGGCCACCACTCTTGGATTCTGCTTATGCTTTCCGTCAGGCAGAGTCATTTCGGCGGGCCATGCATAAAAAAAATAAAAAAATAGTATATTTGTTGTTGAATTGAATAATCGATTAATTTCACCTACTTCTGTAATTTTTTTTTCAGAATCATATATTTCTTAGAAATTAAAAGATTAGTACTTACTGGGTTAAGTCAACCTTTTTTCTTTCAGATTTTTGTACAGATATAGGTATAGTTTGAAATGACAACTACAAGATAATTTCTAAATACACAATAAAATTTCAAGTTAGGTGTAAGTAAGGTTTATCATGAAAAGGCCATTTAAATGATTAACCTTTCGAGTTCCTATTCCGTCAGCACAGCTATAAAAAGGGTACAAAGCTTTAAATTTACGGCTTAAAAGGTTAGAATCCTTTTCAGGAAGAAGACGTGACAATGAGAGGACTTGGATTGGACGAGAAGAGGCTTCAGTACATAGAGTTGTTCAAATTCGAATTAAAAGAACATAAGAATTAGTTTTTTGATTGTAGGCAATACTAGCCTTATCCACGGTATGTATCAATTTTTGTAATAGTATCATTAGATAATAGTGTGTATTTAAATATTTGTGCGTTGCACATGACTATATTTGGGCCGCGTTTCCGCCTGCCTATATATCGGTTATCGCGGGAATTAGTAGCCTATGTGTTATTCAGATGTATAACTATGTTACTATAAAGTTTCCTCTATATCCGTTCAAAAGTTTTTGCGTGAAAAAGTAGAAAACATGCAAATATCCTTACAAACATTCTTACATTACTCTTTCACGCAAAAAAACGACTAAACGGATTTATATGGAACTTTAAAGTAATACAGGTATATTAGAATAACACAGACTACTTTTTACCGCGATATCATATACGCAGATGGAGGCTGACCCATGAAAATGGGTAATGGAAAATGGTAGTATAAACTATTTTTAATCGAGAATTTTTTTGGTGATATCGATATTGAGGTAAGTGAAGACGCGGCTAAAAGCTAATATTTAATATTTCTTTTGTGTTCCATTGTGCTAGTTATTGTATATTTATATAATTTTCCATTGTTTGGTTCCAAGATAACTATCTTATTAGTTTCATGAAGTTACGTGATTCATATCTTAACGGAAAATAAATTATGTATTTAATTTTATTTCTTAGACGGCTACATGTGAGACGTATTCAGTTATTATTATTATTAATTAATTACCACAAAAACCACTCTCTCACTTGAAGAATAGCAGCTGATTAATTTTATGATGAAGATTACACATATATGTAGTTATAAATATCGTCTACACATGAATATAGCGATACGGTATTGTCACAATACGGCATTGTACTATACAATGGCGTATTAGTCTAACCCAATAAGAATCTAAAGCGGTATAAAATAAAGTGCTGTTTTCTGTTTCGGAAGATAAATCCACTATTGACAGGAACTTTTTATATAGAGGTCTATAGTATCTACTCGATGGCCAAGTCATCTTTATATAAAAGTGGAGAGTCTGTTTTGTTTATTTGTAGTTATTTACAAGCAAGTGTTACCAATAAATAATAATAATAATGATTATTTTGCAGTCGGTATTAAGATATACTGATATCTTAATACAAGAACCATTCTTACTTTAACTGCATTGTAACGTTGACAAAGTTTCATAAATTTTAAATGATATATTATACAAACAAATATAACTATACATTAATATATATATACTAATTTAGTAATACATATATGAACAGAATAATGAGCATACCAGGGAAAATTACTGTTTAAGCCCCAAGGCTTATTGGTACATCATTTGCTACGAATGTGTACACTGTGTAGCAGGAGTACGCTACGATCGCTACGCTTGTAGAGTTCGTAGATGAGGTTGATCTACGCGTTTCTCTCCTAATTTCGAAGTAATATTATATGTTTCTTTCATTATATATGTACAATCAATATTGTTAGATTGTAGCGGATACTTAAGTTTCATAACTTTGTGATTGATCAATATTTTTTGTTGAGTAGTTAATATATGTCTAATAAATTCAAAAAGCCGAAGGACTATTCTGAAGGCTTTTATAAAGATAACTGAAATAGTTGATTGTGCAGTTCACACACACAGTTTTTGTAAATACATACATAATAAATTTGGTGCGACCTGAGAATCAAACCCGGGATCTCAAGCACAGCATACGCAAACGCTATTACTGCGCAACCGAGGCAGTCAAAATTTGCTTAATATAAGCTTTTGAGTTAAGTGTATTTCAAAAATTGTATTTTATGAGATTTTAAGAAAAGTAAAAGTCTTTTGTTTCTAATCGTATTTAAAATGAACGAATTAATTAATTCCAGCATGCACATAAGTTAAATAACTAATTTTTGCTAAACTTACTCTAAAGAGGTTCCAAGGTTATTTAAATTTAGTACAATACCATACTGTTTTGGTTCATTCACTAGATTTGATTCACGCCTTGATGTAAAAATACATTCGTCACTGTCACGTCATTGGCTATCATAAATACGACCTTCAAAAAAAATTACCTTAACAATATTTAGTTCGTTCAACTAAGCCACAAAGTTAAAGTAGGTTTTCATATGAATACAATGATATGTAATTAATACATAAAATATTGAAAGAACTTTAAAAATTAATTGTCTTTGGTTCATGCCACAGGAAAGTTAACCAGGAAAATTGTTATAAACACACTGGTTGATTTTGAAGTGTCATGCAAGGCCATTGCTATAGATGCTTGGCAGATAACTTGTCTCTTTTACCTGCTAACCCATTTTCTCAGCACCAATGGGACGCGCCGTTATGTATTTTAAAGCAAAAATACTTTTGGAAACATCAACCAGTCTTGCTGAGCGCGCTCTTTAGATGGCTGTGGGAGAGTGGGAATCAGGTTTATGGATTCAGGTACTTCCATCGCCCAACATAGGCATCTTGTTGGACGATACTACATTTTTTTATTTTATTTTTATTTTTATGTATGGGCCGCCAAAATGACTCTACTCTGCCTGATGTGAAGCATAAGCAGAATCCAAGAGTGGTGGTCACCATACTCACTGCGAATGCAGACAATGCAGTATGGTGACCCACACCATGGCAGCCAAGTGATGCTGCTGCATCTTTTAGTCTAGTCAACAAGTATGGAACTTGTTGACTAGACTATTTGGGCCGCCGGTCTCGCACTTACCAACGAAACACGACAGCACAAACGCTGTCATTTTACGTTGATTTTCTGTGCGAGGGTAGTACCGCCCCGGTCGAGCCGGCCCGTTCGTGCTGAAATCAGCGTGGCTCTACTACCTTTAAGTTCCTACTTTTCTACCTACCTTTCGCCTTGCCACTTGCATCCGTTTAGGAGCGCCTTGTTTCTCCGCATTCTTGTCACTGTGGAGAAGCTGTTGACATTCTCGGACATCATGGCCTTTCTTGTAGCAGAAACGCTGTCCGTATATCTCGACATGCCAATATTAACGACATTATCTGTCGTGCTCTTGTTACCGCCAGCGTTCCAGCTGGACGTGAACTAAAAGGTCTGGTGCGAGACGATGGCAAGAGACCGGATGGTATGTCATTACTGCCATGGAAGATGGGTAGGCCTTTGGTGTGGGACGCAATTTGCGTCGACACCCTCGCGCCATCTCATCTTCCAAGTACAGCTGGTTATGTCGGCGCTGTTATTGCTTCTAAGGAAAGCCTCAAATGGCGTTAATACCAAAACCTCATAGGCAATAACATTTTTGAACCGTTTGGGGTCGAGACGCTAGGTTCACGGGGTCCCAGTGCTCGCGCTATGTTTAAACATCTAGCTAAGCAACTGATCGTAGCTTCTAGTAACCAGAAGGCCGGCTTTTTTCTAGCACAGAGAATTAGCATTGCTATTCAACGTGGCAATGTTTCCAGCCTTTTGGGAACGCTACCAGTAGGCGATGATGCGGAGGAATATTTCGACGCTTGTATGCAAATATTGTTGTTTCTTTTTTATTATTATTTCCTAGTATTTTAATTTAATTTTACGATAATATATGTCGGAGGATAGGGCAAGAAATGATTTTTAGAAAGGGTGACGTCAGCCTCATCGACGTCACTGATTATCTCAATAGTGGCACTCATGATTTGTAGCAATAGAAATCGCTTTCAATCAATTAATTATTACACACGTAGGTAGGTAGGGTTTATTTACACAACCAAAGACAATATTGAATTCCAAATGGTTTATTGAATTAATGAAGCTACAGTTAAAATCATAGATCGACACAAACAGACTTCACATGTATACTGTATTGTCAAGGTCATATGTTGAACCATAATTTCCAGTTTCCAAAATGCGTAGAGCTTTATGAGAAGTATACTGGCAAAGAAACTCATAGCCACTGTTTTAAAAGTCACATCCTAAATTATTAGTCACAGATGTTTAATAATTAATTACAACAATTAAGAAGCCCAAGTACTTAGCTTATTTTCAGCCATTCCTTCCTGGTACAACGCCCGCACTGCACGACGGCTCGAGTGTAACTGAACCGATCGCTCATAGTGCGGCCGTATTTATAGGAGCGGCACACGTGCACGTGTTTGTAAGATTTGAGGGTAGTTATTGAAATTATAATGACATTCATTTTACATCATAATAAACTTTTAAGTAATCAACTGGTTGTATAAAAACTAATTTTGGAACAATCAAATGATTTAAATTAATTTTTCTTAGATTTCCTAGACTAATCGTTGTAGTTGCGCCGACATATATTATAGTTATAGATAGAGGATATAAGAATGCTCTCAATAACATAATTTAAATTAAAAAATAAATCATTTGTATTTAAAACCTATTTAAGATACAATATTTACTACCTTATCTCATTTACTCTATCTATATTATCTACTCACGCTTTTACCGTGGGAGAGCCACGCTTCGGCATGAATGGGCCGGCTCGACCGGAGTGATACCACGGCCTCACAGAAAACCGGTGTGAAATAGTGCTTGCGCTGTGTTTCACCGAGTGAGTGAGGATACCGGAGGCCCATACCCCAACCCCCCTCCCCCTATCTCCCCCCCCCATCCCCCAAAGGCCGGTAACGCACTTGTGACGCCTCAGTGTTGCGGGTGTCCATGGGCGGCGGTAATCGCTTACCATCAGGCGATACGTCTGCTCGTTTGCCGGCCTATTCCATAAAAAAAAAAAAAAAAAAATTGGAAAGCTGAAAGAAAACTTGAATGGCCAGCAGCTGTTAATCCTCCAACAACGAGTTGTTTGTTGATATAAAGTGAAGGAAACGAGTCGCTCGATAATAGATAGGAATGAAATGTATGAACTCGCTCTCACTATTTATGAGAACTATGTTCAAGGCGAAACGGCTCTGAATTAACAGTGATACATCGTATTTATTTTCAATTTTAGGTGGCTTACTAATATCACATTTCATTAAGCAGGTTATAATTTATAAATAAGTGGGGCTATATTGTTATTACGATGTTGTCACGAATTATTAAACTGAAATTTTGAAAACGAAGAACATTGTGGCTTATTTTTTTAAATTGTTAATCAAGTATCAAGTCCAGGCTTAATGTTTGCCAAAGAGCAATGGAACGCAGTATGTTGGGTGTCAAGCGACAGGATCACATAAGAAACACAGAGCTGCGTTCCAAAACTAAAGTTGCCGATGTGGGCAAGAAGACTGCCAGATTAAAATGGGACTGGGCCGGACACGTATGTCGAATGAATTCAGACCGGTGGGCCAAGGTCGTCGTCGAACGCTGGGTGCCTCAGGGTGGACGCCGACGATGAGGCAGACCCCGTAAAAGATGGCGCGACGATCTTGACGCCTATCACAGAGACTGGCTGGAGCTGGCCTTGGATAGAGGGAAGTGGTTTGTTGCAGGGGAGGCCTATGCCCAGCAGTGGGATACAATAGGCTCGTAAAAAAAAACAAGTATCAACATATATAGGTATGTATACATATAGTATGTATGTATATATATAGGTATGTATACTTTTATCTTTATTATCTTAGACGAGTAAATTTTTAATGCTGAAATGTAAGTAATAAATGAGACTACACTAAGTGAACAAAGCTCCACTAACGAAGTTTGGCGTTTATTGGATAATATTGGGAAATGTAAATGCGTGTGTACTTTTACCGGCAACCGTTTTTAGGATAACATGTTTTTTAAACAACAAGCTCGTCCATATAAAACAACAACATAAACCTTTAAAATACAACCTTTGAAAAACTAACTTTTGCATTTTTTGTTATGTCAGGGGCGGGAGGGGGGGGGGGGATTTAGTTTTCACGCTGAAGTTGCAATTAGCATCAAGTAACATATCTGCTCTTTTCTGCATATAACATAAAAAGAGTTTGATCTAATAACCTTTGGTGGCCGTGTGTCTTTGTCTATGTGAATGAAACTAAACAACAACAATCTTATATATAAAAATCAATTGCTGTTCGTTTGTCTCGCTAAAACTCGAGAACGACTGGGCCGATTTAGCTGATTTTAGGTTTGAAATATTTGTCGTAGTCCAGGGAAGGTTTAAACGTTGAAAAATAAAAATAACTTGAAAATACAAATGTCACGTGTACGAAGTAGCGGGCCCAGCTAGTTTTAAATAATTAAAAGTTCCTAACAATGGTCTCACAGGTTTTAGAATCCCTTTGTAGTAGACTTATTTCACGCGTGGTAATGGATGTTTTAATTTGTCAGGCAGAGTAGATTATAATACTTATGTTAATAAGAATGAACATTTTAAAATTTTAATTAGGGTTAACCAATCCCTATTTGTAATACTGAGATACTTAATAACACTGAAAAATCAGATTTAATTGCTTTATTTAAATTATTAATCTTACAGGAAATATCCACTACTTATTTCAAAATAGCTGTGAAGCTGTAACAATAGAAATTATAAGAAAAAGCGTTAGTTTAAGAATAGTTTAATAATATGGGACGTCTAACATAAAAATATATTTAAAACGATGCATCACTTGCTACAACCTAGTACAAAATTTATATTTGAAATTTAAATTAGTTTCCTATAAAGCTTTTTTACACAAACATTCAAGATTACCAGACCGCGAAAAGGCAACGGACTAAGCAACATGCGAGGCTTTTATCTTCAAAGGTGAGCCGTTACAATGGCGGTATTACGCAAACGAGAGCTCAAGAACTTACTGTAGACTGCACAACGAACGCCGTGGTCTCGATAGATAATGAGAAGCGAGAAGACATGCATATTTTGTTACCGCATTTACCGCAGATTGCTTTCACTATACTATAACCAACTATGTTTTGCGTGAAATGTTAGTGAAGGATTTTCAAAACAATGTAAAATACGTAGATAATGAAAACAGAAGAAAAATATTATTAATATCTTCTATTAAGTTTT
Source organism: Diaphora mendica (assembly GCA_949125395.1). Lineage (NCBI taxonomy): Eukaryota > Metazoa > Arthropoda > Insecta > Lepidoptera > Erebidae > Diaphora > Diaphora mendica. Next base: position 30,816,450 of record OX421310.1, on the reverse strand, counting down.
TGTTTTTAGTTTATAACAGTTATTGATGTATCGCCATTGGTTATTTTAATAACTTCTCTCTATATTAAAGGGTTTATTATTTATACGTTTATAAAAATAAATGAACAGAAGCTAAGAGGGATTGAAGGTTTATTGCTTTTAAGGGTAAATTGTTTTCAAAATGATATTTACAAATAAAAATTTGTGTAAGAACTAGCGAATAATCTTGTTTATTGTGTTGTATGTTTAATAAGTAATATAATTCAAGTTCTATTTAGTTATTAATTAATAGAAGTTTACGATATATAGAAAATTTCTCGTCATTAGTAATTTTAAAAACATTTCTGCATCTAGAATGTTTTACCTAAATATATGTTTGTATAATTGTGTATATTGTAAATATATTGTACACCGTTTATAAAATTAAAAAATTGGTAAAAATTGTCATGAAATTGGACACAGGGTTTTTTTTGAAACTTAAAATATTTGATACTCAAAAGTAAACTTTGCCGGTGGATCGGATTGGATTTCCCATGAAAATTCCTATGAATTCATGTTCTATTATTTAAGTTGTCATAAAATGTTTTGTTTACAAATATCTGTTGCTATAAAAAAACGTTCACATTTTTAGTTTACTTGCATTGTTGCGAATTATGAAAATAAAATGTGTTATGGTTTTTTTTTTATGTTTGGCCCGCCAAAATGACTCTACTCTGCCTGATGGAAAGCATAAGCAGAATCCACGAGTGGTGGCCACCATACTCATTGCGAATGCAACAATGCAGCATGGTGACCCACACTATGGCGGCCTAGTGATGCTTGTGCATCTTTTAGTCTAGTCAACAAGTCTGGAACTTGTTGACTAGACTAATTGGGCCTCCGGTATCGCACTCACCAACGAAACACGACAGCACAAATGCTGTCATTTTAAGTTGATTTTCTGTGCGAGGGTAGTACCGCCCCAGTCGAGCCGGCCCGTTCGTGCTGAAATCAGCGTGGCTCTACTACCTTCTTTACATTTTTTTTCTTTTTTCATTCATTTAATTCAATACACCATATAAATCTTCCTAACTACGCGAGCTGCTTTTGTTGACAACTAAAACGACTTTATCACTACATAGTTATGTATTTCGGTGCTTATGACCATTTTGCAATCAGTTCTAATTAATCTAAATGACAAAATCTAGAAACGACGACGTCTACATTTCAACAATTATATTACTGCTAAATCAGTATCTGAATTGGTTTAAACTCATTTAATACTTTTGAAGACTTTGACTCAAACGCTTTTTAAATCTCGGAAAAAAATATAAATACATTTAGGGAAAATTGTTTTTCAAAAATAACATTATTTAAAGTATTAAAAGTATCCGTGTTTATATCAACGCCGCGCCTAACGGTCGGAAAATACGGCTTGAATATTATGACAGTAATTTTCTAATCTTAACTCAGCTCAGCCGAGACGAGAAAAATGAGTTACGAAATTAAAGCATAAGTTCACAATATAAATTGAAATGTTATTTTTAAATAAAATGTAATATCTACTCTTACCAGGTTGTTTTTTATTTTAGAACAGGATCTATTCTAAACAGTCCTAATTCTTCTATTCTATCTTTAGTTTTGCTGTATGATAGTAACCGTGTAATTGAGATTCTTTAAAGATATTTCATGATTTAAATTATCTGCAGCGATAAATATACTTTGTTCAATACTAACAATATTTAAAGCAATTATAATGTTACGCAAATAGAACGTACTAACACTAGAACATGGTGTTATTAAAACCTTTTTAAAATGATATCTACATGCTACTTCTATCTTGAGAAATGATTTGCATGAAAGTGCCGATAAAGAGGCTTTCCTCACTAACCTACTTCAGGTTCTACTAATAGTTATTTCATGGATAAGATTCGAATAGGTGACGCTACGATGTTAATTAATCTTTACTTATCTATCGCATCAAGATACGTCTTGATGTTATATTAATTCGCAAAGTTTCAAGTATCTAAGTCGCTATTCGAATTCAATTTTGGCCAGCAGATAAATAAGGACTTGAACGCTAGTCAATTTGATCCGGATATTCCGGCAGCCTTTCCCATTTTGCAAGTTTGAATAACTCGACTGCTAATTGCGGTTATGGAAACCTGACGTAAATTTTCCAAATGAGAATTTGAGTATCGAATAATCTAAGGTATATACTGCTATCTCAAATCACAGCGTATCTTTCGGCCACTTGGAAATGTTGAATATACCTAGACTAATTGCCTAGATCTATTGAACCGATGTATGCTAGGAGCCCATTAGACAATTTCAATTTCCGATTCAAATTTGTGCTGCAATGTGCTATTCGCATTGAGGATGGTGATCGCCACTTTTAGAATCTGCTCATGCTTTCCATCAGGCAGAGCAGAGTCATTTTGGCGCAGCTAAAACATAAAAAAAAGAACTATGTACTGCAAACTGTTTTTTTTTTTTTTTTTTTTTATAATATTGGGGGCAAACGAGCAGACGTATCGCCTGATGGTAAGCGATTACCGCCGCCCATGGACACCCGCAACACCAGAGGCATCACAAGTGCGTTGCCGGCCTTTTAAGAAGGAGTACGCTCTTTTCTTGAAGGTTTGAAGGTCGTATTGGTCCGGGAATACCGCAGGCGACAGTTCATTCCACAGTTTTGTTGTGCGAGGCAGAAAGTTCCTGGAAAAGCGCACAGTTGAGGACTGCCAACCATCTAAATGATGGGGATGAAACTTCTGTCGCGTAGGACGATGGCGGAAAGAGGCGGCAGGAATCAGTCCGAACAATTCCTCGGAGCACTCCCCATGATAAATGCGGTAGAAGATGCACAGCGAAGCTACATCTCTACGCAGCGCCAAAGAGTCTAGCCGAATTGAAAGTTCTTGGCAATCGACGACTCGGGTCGCTCTCCGTTGAATGCGGTCCAAAGGGAGGAGCTGGTATTGGGGTGCCCCCGCCCAAAGATGGGGACAGTATTCCATGTGAGGCCGAACCTGGGCCTTATAAAGTATAAGGCGGTGGGCCGGAGTGAAATACTGTCGATCTGTTGAGCACACCAAGCTTTTTCGAGGCCAATTTGGCCTTACCCTCCAGGTGGCCACGAAACTGGACTTCGCTCGACATGTCGACACCAAGAATTCCAATATTGGCTGAGGCAGATAGTGGAGTGCCTTCGAAACGAGGACATACGACCCACGGAAGTTTTTTAGTGGTGAACGCGCAAATTTGTATCTTTGTGGGGTTAAATTGGACTAAATTAAGTCTACCCCAATCTGAGACCTTCTCCAAAGAAGTCTCGACTTCAGACACAAGTTTGTTTCGACTCTCAATGACGTTTTCCCGAGAAGTATTGGCGCGGCCGGTGTAAAAAGCATCGCCGGTGCTGTCATCCGCATAACAATGAATGCCGCAATTTTGCAGCATGTCATTGATATGGAGAAGGAACAAAGTAGGCGATAGCACACAGCCTTGCGGGACACCAGCATTCACAGATATGGAATCAGAGCATTCACCGTCGACTACGACCTTAATGCTTCTATCTGCTAGAAAGCTAGTGACCCAATCGCATAATTTCTCGGGAAGCCCATAGGAAGGGAGCTTCGAAAGAAGCGCTTTGTGCCAGACCCGATCGAAGGCCTTCGCGATGTCCAAACTAACTGCCAAGGCTTCCCCCTTAGTCTCAATCGCCTGTGCCCAGCGATGTGTCAGGTATACCAGAAGATCACCAGCCGATCGACCCTTATGGAAGCCGTACTGCTGGTCACTAAGCAGATGATGATCTTCTAGATACCGTAGGAGTTGATAGTTGATGATGGACTCCATTATTTTCGAGAAGAGGGAAGTAATGGCTATCGGCCTGTAGTTGGACGGATTAGAGCGATCGCCTTTTTTTTGGGTTCAGGTGGACTAATGCTGCCTTCCATGTTGTCAGGACTACGCCAGAAGAGTAGGAGAGCCGAAAAAGACGCGTTAAGACCGGTGCCAACTCTGGAGCGCACATCTTCACACTATAGGGGGGATTCCATCCGGGCCACTCGACTTACGGATATCCAGGGATAAAAGTGCTATACGCACTGAGCGTTGGTGAAACTGGATATTCAGCATACGGCTCTCGCACCGCGGTATGGTAGGCGGCTCCTGTTCCCCGTCATCCAAGGTCGAGTTGGACGCAAAGTGTTTTGCCAGGAGATCGGCTTTCTCCTTTGCGTCATAGGCCAACGGATTATTTCCTAAGTGCAAAGGTGGAAGGGATGGCTTACAGAAATTCCCTTCGATAGCCTTGGCAAGAGACCAGAATGCTCGAGTCCCCGAAGGAAGACGCTCAAGCCTCTCGCCAATCCCAGCAATGTGCACCGACTTCGCCCTAGCTATGTCTCTTTTGAAGGACCTGGAGGCAAAGTTGTACTCCTTTTTCAGAGCGCTGGTGTTTTGATCCCGTACCGCCGCTGCGTCAGCCCAGGCTTGGTAAGCTTCCTGCTTCCTGCGAGAAGCTTTTTTGGAAGATGAACCAAACCAGGGCCGACACTTGCCACCACTGGGAACCACAGAGGATGGAATGAAAATCTCCATACCCTGTAGCACAACATCAGCAATAGAATCAGCAGCGGTGTTGGGATTATCCGGCGAGAAGCACAACTGTCTCCAAGGGTAGGACGCAAAGAAGGACCGCATCCCATCCCAATCTGCTGACTTGTAGTGCCACACACGGCGACTGCGTGCAACTCGCGATCGCGGTGAGCATGTGAGTGTCACTGTACTCCGGACAAGGCAATGGTCTGAGGAGCCAAGTGGGGCGTTTACGGATACGTAGTATCCGTCCGGATGAGAAGTCAGCAGAAGGTCCAACAAAGAGGAATTCTGACCTTCCACATCTGGGACTCGCGTGGGCGTGGTAACCAATTGTGTCAGGCCATAAGCCAGAGCGAAGTCGTGAACAGATCTCCCCGCATGATCCGTTTTACTGGAGCTGAGCCAGCCGGCGTGGTGAGCGTTAAAATCGCCAAGTACAATGATCTCTGCGGAAGGGATCTGCTGCTGCACAAGGTCTGTAGCCATCTGGATGTGCTCAATGAGTCGGTCAGTTTCGGCATCACCGCTATGGGACCTATAGAGGCACGCATAGACGCGGGGATGGTCGTCGCTGTCTACACGGAGCCATAAGATGGAGAGGTCCCTACATTCAAGGTTGCTGAGGCGACGAGAGCTAATATCGTCTCTGACGTACACGCACACTCCGGCTTTAGACATAAAGGAATGTTCTAGTCCATACCTCGGGTAGCTGAGGTAGGATGTGTCCGCAGGAGACGATATCTGCGTCTCGGTCAAAAAGAGCAATGCTGGCTTTGCTGTCTCGAGGTGGTGATGGACAGCATCAAGATTACTATGTAATCCCCTGACGTTGCAGAAGTCCACGACCAGCGTGGTAGGGGATGCCGTGATGTTACTGCTCTTACCCCGAGCGTGATCTAGCGCAATTTTGCCCTCCTCAGAATACGAGGGGCAGCCTCGGCATCCACGTTCAGGCGCGTTGTGTCCTGAGCGCGGACGCCCAGAGAGGGATTCTCCAACGCTAGCTTTTTTTCTTCTTGGTCAGTACAGCGAATATACTCGTAAGAACATGGTATAATATTTAGAGGTATAACATAAATGTTAGATTGTTATATATTCGTTTGGTTTGAAAACACTTTATTTTACAGAAAGTTTCTAAAAGAGTCATATGCAGCACTATGAAGTTAAAAGAGCCATTGCAGTATGCTACTCTGGGTTGCGAAAATCTCAAGTCTAAGTCACTCATGTTTAACCTCTTAGTCTTTAAAAGCAAAAGAACTTGAAGTTTAGTTCTAAATGCAGTGAGATAGTTGAGGATCTAAAGTATGTTGTAAAATATAACAGCGCACACATTGGTAGTAATATAGATAGTACTATAATATGGCTAAATAAAAGTTTTCTGTCAAGTAAACATCACTAGATCTATAAACGTTAAAGAGAGCGATATTTTATCGTAAAACGATCTCTCAATAATTTACGACACGCACTCATGTTGATGTTTGTATTCAAGAAAATGGTTATCGGTATGACTTGGAGACTTCTGACGCATTATACTTTATTAATATAAAATGTTTCCTATAGAATACGACGTTTATACTTTTTAGAAAAAGTTTTTACGTAGTCAGGTTTTAGTTTTTTTACTTTTAAGTTATTGCATGGCTTTTATAGCGGGCTTTGAGTGCAGCGTCCAAATCAAGAAATTCCGTAACGAAAATAAAACCTAACACCCGAAGCTCGTACGGATCGAGACAAGCTGTTCCGAAATCAGCCGAATACGTAGGCAGCTGTTTGTGAGAAAGTATACATATCTTTATAATGCCATACTCACCGCATGTGCGCCACGAAAGTATACATGTTCAAAGAAAAAAAATGCTTCATAAATAAAAATAAATAAATAAATATAATTGCATAAGTTGATAAAAAATGCTTTGCAATAGCCTTACCGCGGCAGTCCCCCAGTGCCACACGTTTTTGTTTATTTTGTTAGTTAATATAATAGTGTATCCGAAAATTATTCATTCAACTTATTTAAATATTAAAGTTGACACTGGTAATAATATTTATCTAACATAATCACAAATTTTAACAAAAAAAATGCGACTTCAATCTGGACCAAATTTAAATGGGACCATACGGGAATATTGAGTTATTCGTTAATTTGCGCGTACATACATAATGCAAATTGAAGACTTATATGGTTTTCTCATGGATGACATGTCAGAACTGGACCTAATTTAAATGGGACCATTCGGGAAGCACCAGCTTTCAAATAAATAAAGAATCATCAAAATCGGTTCACCCAGTTCAAAGTTATGAGGTAACAAACATAAAAAAAATAAAAAAAATACAGTCGAATTGAGAACCTCCTCCTTTTTTGAAGTCGGTTGAAAAGTGAGTTTTAGTATAACGTTGTATGTGAACACTTAATTATCCGTGAGTGGTCTCTTATACCTTACTTTGAAAAGAAATAAATAACCTATTTTCTTTAAAATATTATATTGCAGCTTCTATTTTATATCAACCTTTGATTTCAAGACTGTAGCTATATAATAGAGTTTCTTACAGATTTAATAACATTTGCATAGTAATACAAATCAATTAATCATCAATAAAGTGTCTCAGTTTTTTTTACATGAACCTGCCAAAGTGACTCTCTGCCTGATGGAAAGCATGAGCAAAATCCAAGAGATGACACGCACTATGGTGGCCTGTTGAGATCCTTCTGTGTCACTAGATCTCCCATTTCGCACTCACCAACGAAACACGTCAGCACGAATGCTGTCATTTTAGGTTTGTCTTTAGTGCCGCCCCGGTCGAGCCGGCCCGTTCGTACTGAAATCAACATGGCTACTACCTACTAGCAGTGTGAAAGTGTTGTTTGCTAAAATACTAATCTATATCTATACTAATATTATAAACGCGAAAGTTTGTAAGTATGGATGGATGGATGGATGTTTGTTACTTTTTCACACAAAAACTATAGAACGGATTTGGATGAAACTTTACAGTAATATAGCTTATACATCAGAATAACACTTAAGCTACTATTTACCGCGATAACCGACATATACGCGGGCGGAGCCGCGGGCAACCACTAGTATAAAATAAAAATAGTTTTATGACAGTAGTGTAAATAGATTTTTGTACGTGTAAAATTTTATCTTAAATGCAATACAAGTAAAACCTAAAAATATTTTTTAAATCGGTTCATTTCATTGAGGATTTCAAAGTATGATTAAGAGTAACATTGTAGGCAAATTTATATATCTATGGTATACTACATACTATTCTAGATAAGGAAAGACATTTTCCAAAAGCGATATTTTGAGGACACAGTCATTCAATGTGGGTCAGATAGAGGTTTCTGGAAGTCGTCGCGTATCTGCAATAAGTCAGTTATTGCGGGCACACTGACGCTCGTGCTCACATTCAGCGTCCGTGTTCAGTTTATACTTGAGATATATTTGGTGGAAATATTGTAGAAACTCTCAAAAACAAGTGAGTGTGAACGGTATGACTTGAGATTAAAACTATATTTTAAAGTAGTATTTACAACCAAATTTTTCTTCAAAGGCTTAATTTTTCATAGATGAAAAAGTACAGAATGGTACTAAATCTGTTGTTGACATCACTGAACTAAAATTCACTAAAATTTGTTGTTGGATTATTTACTTTAATTTCATTCGCCTACAGTCAATTTTTCTCAAATCTTAGCTTTCACTATACGCATGCGTATTCAGCTCAGTACCCAAAAAAAAGCAAATAAAAACACACGATTGTTTATTAGTTAAAAACCCTTGGAAAATTGCACCAATACAATTGTCGCTATAATAACTGACATGATAATTAACTTAATTGTGATTTGTGGCGAACAATTTTATACACAATACATACCTTTCCACCGAACTGACAAGAGCTAAAATCACATAATTGCTATCACACATTTTTTTAGTTTTAAATTAGTTAGTCACACATTTTATTAGTTAAGTCGGCATATTTTTAGACGACGTCTAATTTTAGTGCGACACGTCAAGTTTTACGTCACATGTTATATGTTTTAAACGTTCAACACAAGAATAGCAAAAGAAAAGTAAGCGGACAAGGTAGTAGAGCCACGCTGATTTCAGCACAAACGGGCCGGCTTGACCGGGGTGGTACTAGCCTTGCACAGAAAATCAACGTAAAATGATAGCGATCGTGATGTCGTGTTTCGTTGGTGAGTGCGAGACCGGAGGGAGGCACAATGATGCAGAAGCATCACTAGCCTGCCATGGTGTGGGTCACCATGCTGCATTGTTGAATTGTCTGCATTCGCAGTATGGTGACCATCACTCTTGGATTCAGCTTATGCATCATCAGGTCAGGTCAGATCAGGCAGAGTAGAGAGTAAAAAATGGCCTAAGTTGAGTAATTTAGCTTATTTTGGTTTTTCTAAGTAAATTTCACTTTTTGAAGTAATAAACAAGCGTGTGTCTCACTATTATTATTTATTATTATTATATAGTATAAAACAAAGTCGCTTTCTCTGTCCCTATTTCCCTTTGTTTGCTTAAATCTTTAAAACTACGCAACGTATTTTGATGTGGTTTCTTTAATAGATAGAATGATTCAAGAGAAAGGTTCTTATGTATAATAAATGCATAATATAGTATGGGAACACTGTTAATTTTCGAGGTTTCTAATGTGATGTAGCAAATAAATACATTTTTTTGCGCTTACATTGCAAACGCTGGTTGTACCCTACGAGATAGATCAAAATAATGTACTACAGTATTGTACACCTTAAAAAGTACTACAAAAAAGTCTGGAACGGTATATGTCTATCTCATAGAGATAACCCACAACAACCATTTTTTATTCCTTTATTTTTACGAGAAATAATGGCTTATTTACGAAGTGATTTTAAGCAATACAGAATGAATCCTTATACAATTAAGTAAATTAAATACAGTGTGCATTTAATATAGATCAAAATGGCCCTTTACAGTATCTAATTTAAATTAATATATTCGAAGATATTACAGATTTAAAATGCACGAATCGTGTCGTCGACGCGGCAGGGGCATCTAAACTCCACCCGTGCGAAGCCGGGGCGGGTCGCTAGTTGTTTTATAAACATGTATGGATCCATGAGATGCATGCATAATATAAAATATGAAGATACGTCTTGTAATTTAAGACATATAAGATCTTAATGTGTAATAACGATTTTTATATAATTTTATTATCACAACATGTTTTAAGTTGTTCTATAAAAAGAATTATGTTTTTTTTAAATTTAAACGGTTTTATTTAAAATAATGTACTAAAAGCTAAAAAATAATTTTGTAGGTCGCAGATTCCAGTCAGAACATTCCTCTTCTTCATCAATTTTCATAGTTTCATATTTTCAGGTTTTAAAATTTTCACAGTGAACTGTGTTTTACTAGTCAAGCCCTTTCATTTGATATCCATATTGAGGTAGTCGTGACAAAATTTGGAAACCGCCATTTCGCGGCGGCCATTTTGGATTTACAATGAAACAGAATTTATTTTATTGTTTTGTCACCAGAACTAAAAGTGTGTACCAAATTTCAGATCAATTTGTCAACAGGAAGGGGGACACATTTCAATCATTAGATTTGACCCAAACAAACAAAATAAATAAACAAACAGGGCAAGCTAAATAAAACCGTTTAATAAAATTATTTCTTACCTACCACACTAACAAGCCTATAACATTTCACTGCTGTGCATAGGCCTCTTCTTCCATGTTATTATTTTTTTATAGTATAGTTATTTTTTTCCATTCTTCACTGACAGTACAGTTCGGTGTAAATATTATTTTGGGGTAACTTAAAAACGGATACACCGGTTAGCCTTTAACACAACTTTAAAATACTCTAGTCAATTTTTATACCCTGGGTTTAAAACTATAAATTCTCAAAATTTCAAAAAACCCCCGATATAATAACCTGAGTTCCCTTTAAGAAGTAAAAACACGTTATGCGCTTTCATTTGAGACCCCACTCGATGATATTTTTGCAGACATTCGGTACTCTTCCCCACTTTCACCCCCATAAATTTTAAACGTCTCAACCGATTTTCATGAAACATGTCTAAAAACACGTAACTCACCTTTCATACAAAAAAAACTAAATTGAAATCGCTTTATCCGTTCGGGAGCTACGGTGCCACAGACAGACAGACAGACGGACATCTGAAACTTATAACACCCCTCTTTTTGGTCGGGGGTTAAAAATTGCTAAAATATCTGCTAGTGCCATCCTCACAAACTTTCGCATTTATAATTTTAGTTGGATGGGATGTAATACAAGCATAAATCTGTTCAACATCTTCTCCTCAAGTGTTCCAACAATATGAATTGTTCAATTTATTTTTGAATAACAATGACATGTTTAAATACTTTTTAAGTTATTCATTAATGTGATTTTTAGCTATAACATAATAATCGTGATGAATTTCAGTTATACAGTGAATGTAAGTAAGAAATTTTAATTTGTAATAAGCTATTTAAGATGTTTATATTTATTTAATAGGCGTAAAAAAAGCCTTCCGATTTTGCATGCCTAACGAATAAAGGTATAACAGCTATTAAATTACGTGGATAAAAATAATTAGAATGCTCACTAGTATACACAAGAGTATCATATCTTCAGTAGCTTGAAAGTAAGTTTATAAACAATTGTAACAACGACAGTCGACAAACATCGGAGGCAACGACTTTTAGCTGTTTATTCTGGTCATTAGTATCAAAGTAAGTTAAATAATTCTTATAATACATTTTGAGTATATTTAAAATATGCTACTAATGTACTAAAAGATCTTAAAGTAAGTTACTGCAGATACTTCAGTTGAACAAGAGCAGGGATAATTATGTTACAGGATTCTTGATCGATATTAAAATTGAAGTGTCAACTTGCTGGCTTAGATGCAGCACACGTTTTTCCTTTAAGAGACATCCTGTCGTGTAAGTGGCTTGCACATTGTGTGGAAAGGGAAAATGAAAAAAAAAACATAAATTATATTAGGTATGCATTATGTAAACTGCACTTGACGTTTTTGATTTAAAATCATACAAATTAATTAATTTAAAGTTTATCATTACATTATAGAAATACCCTTCCCTTCTTAAATACATTAAAAGTGTTAAACAATGATGTAACTTGTGAACAATTTTTAACTTTTTTAAGGCTCATCTGTAAAAAATTGTTCACTGGGCGGAAATTTCCATAATCGCAATGTATTGATGTTTACAACCTATCATAATGTGGTATCATTGCATGAAAGTTAAGCTTAGCACATAGCTTAAGGGATCATCTTTTATCTCCATTTTATTAAATCACTCGATACACCGAAGATAATCGTTGTATGTGTCCGTGTTGTTAATGAACAAGCTTAGTACGTATTATAAATTGTTTTGGATTTCTAACTACTGCCTATTATTATGTTCTCTATTAGGTTTGAATTATTTTTTTTTAACGAGATGTTTATTATGGAAAATAAGTTGCCTTTAATTGTTTTGTGTAATGAGACAGATTTAATATCACTCTAAATATGTATTAAATTATATTCGCTTGCTGTTTATTGCATTTTGAAAAACATCAAATAACCATTTTTATGAGTCGCTTGGAAGGAGCCTTATTGTTGCAAATAAAAAATCTTATTAATGTTTTACCAAGAATATTTAATCTTTTTGTTCTGGATACCATTAAAGATCTTAAAATTGTCTATCAAAGGAATAAGCTTTCCTCTTTTTTGCAACATTTTTCGTTGATGCTCGGTTCCTATTAGTCGTAGCGTGATCTCTTCCTCGGTAAATGGAATAACTAAAATTAAATGAGTTTTCAATTCGAACCAGTGTTTCCGAAGATGAACGCTTTTAACTAAACAAATACTTCAGCTTGCTACTATTAGTATAGAATATTTATTTGTGATACTTTTTTCCAAGTAAAATCTGTAGGTATTGCAATTATTACTGTTTGCTTTCCTCTATCTTTATTTATAAACTAGCTAACCCACGTAACCTCCTTTAAATCTCCTATTGCCCATAGCGCTATAATTTTCCCCCGTTTTTGTAATCATCTTCATTGGTGCTCCGCTCCTATTGGTTGAAGTATGATGATATATAGCGTATAGCCTTCCTCGATAAATGGGGTATCTAACACTGAAATAATTTTTCAAATCGGATCAGTGGTTCCTAAGATTAGCGCATTAAATCAAATAAACAAAGAAACTCTTCAGCTTTATATATTAGTAAGTATAGATATATAAGAGACACACTAGACTATTAAATGCATATTGTGATAAAATGCTGTACCAATACGAAAAGTCTGTTCAAGAACTTGTATCCAGGAGGAAACCATAGGAGGTATCACGTTACTTTTTTCGTCGAACGGAAATTACTAGTGGAACAAATTCGTAAATGTATTTGTGTTGATTTAAAGAAGGCCGATGGGGAGATATTTTTCATGGCGAGTCGCGATTTATGCTTACCTTCGATTACGTTAGCCGATAGGTGCTTTTTATTGGGCTCGTTCTATGTTTATCTACTTTTATCCGATAAGGGCTCTTACTTCCTATAAGCAGAATAAATTTGGAAAGTAAAACTGTCAAACATTATTAAAGGTTTCGTGAATTTGTTTTATCTACACACATAAAAAGTGTCTAGGGATCAACATATATTTTTGCAATAACTTTTCTCCTGATTGATATTAATTAAAATTTTCTTTAAGGATTCATCAAATAAAGTGTTTTCGTTTGTCACAGTAACGATAAACCAAGTCACCTTTGCATTAATAAAGAAATTTGCCATTTTCCTAATAAAGGGATTTTTGACATTTGAACCACTATCATTAAAGTTCGAAAAAAAGACTGAAATAACAGTTTTCTTTGAAATTTTATTAGGTAACTTAAACAATTAATAATCCGTGTTTCTACCGCGAACACTAACAACACAAGAACATCGGTTTGGCATACTCAAAATGAGTTCATCCAAATCACGCTGTGGAATGGCCGCCCATGTTCCTTGCAACAACAAAAAAAGGTCTTCTTGCGACTGGACTGGACTCCATATTCGGCAGAGCTCTTCTCTGTAGCATATCCCATGCATGCTCAATCGGGTTCAAGTCTGGCGACTGAGCAGGCCAGGGCAGGACATTGATGTTAGCTGCGGCGAGAGTCTGTCTTACAACTCTTGCGGTGTGCGGTCGTGAATTATCATGCATTAACTGAAATAAGGGACCGATTTGCACTTGTAGAGGAACGATGACGTCTGATACAATCGTCTCAGCATAAATTTGAGCGTTGAGGTTGCCTCTGATCCAAATCAACTCAGTTCTTCCGCCGATCCAAATACCCGCCCATACCATGATGGTTCCACCACTATAAGGATGGACTTCCTGGTAGGATTTTAATCGCTGTTGGCGTCCAGGGGTTCTCCAGTGTCGTATACGTCTTGTATCCGGTCTCATACCAAAACGAGACTCATCAGAAAAGCACACGAAACGCCATTGTTCTTCTGCCCAATTTCTGTGTTCAAGAGCCCATTGATATCGAATCCTACGATTGTGCATTGCTATAAGGTGGTACCCGTAGCGGTCTTCGGGAATGAAGGTTCACTTCATGCAAGCGGTTTCTGACTGTTTGGTCGCTAATTAAGTTCCCTGAAGAGTGATGAAGCCTCACGGCTAACATCATGGCGGTTATTGTTGGAGCTCTTCGAGTTAAGATTTGAATGTATCGGTCTTGTCTCCGTGTGGTGCAGCGATACCTTCCTCCATGGCGCTCAGCCACGGTACCAGTGCTTCGGTAACGTGTCCAAAGTCGACTGATAACACTCTGACTTGTATTCAGAGGTAAAACCACAGTACGTTGCCGGGAACCAGCTTCTATCATTCCCACGGCTCTGAGCATTTCTTCCCTGCTTAAATGACGTCGCCGCTCCATAATAACGTTGGTTTTAATCAGTAGTAGGGAAACAGTAGCACTAATAATGTCTTCAATGCGTTGTATGTTTTTATAGGGAAAATATTGACAGCTGATTTTCATCTTTTACTCGAATTTGATTGACAGTTCCTGATTCAAATTATGAAATGCACCAAAAAGGATCCATATAAATTTATAAAATCATAAATTTATTACAAAGCCACATCTCAATCTCAAGAAATCCGCATAAAAATGCTTGATCCCTAGACACTTTTGATGTGTGTATTTCGAAACAGTTTGATTGTGTTAAACTAATGTCTGGTTTTACAGTAAAATTATTTGATGAGTCAAAACTTTTGACGATGTAATAGAAAAAAATAAAGTTGTTCCCGAAAGACGGAAAAATTACTTTTACGAAAGTACTTAACATAATAGCTTAGTAGCTTTTTACCGTAATGACCGATTTAGGTTTTGTTCCTTTTTTGTGTACTTGCATTCTTGGTTGTATTAAGTCGATATTTATGTATTGCGTTTAAGGTTATATGATGCAAGAGATACTCATAAACATTCACTTATTACGATAAACAATAATTAAGGTATATAGACACTCGGTAGACCAATAACTTCACTTACTAGTATTATATAGTATTCTGTTTTAATATTTAGGCTGTCAGAAATGTGCTGCCCTGTGCATACTGGTGGAATAGAAATGAGATTAACTATGAAACTATATGATGTACTCCTAGTCGTTTTCGGCCACGAGGGCCAGTATCAATGGAAACTATCCAACTACGCAGTAGATATTATGGAGTACAAGTATGTGGCAAACACAGGCGCACTCTGTGTTCCCTCACTCTCATAATCCGATGGAACGGTTATTCGACACAACTGAGGAGAACTTAGGTGCAGGACCGAAACGGCATGGAGCTTTCAAACTCTGGGCTGTTATGAATCTATCAGAAAAACTCAATAACACTTTTACCAGACCCGGGCATAAAGTCCGAGACCTCTTGATCGGCAGTTGCATACGCTAACCGCTAGACCAAAGAGGCAGTCAGAAAATATACATTATATTCTATTATATATACATAGTAAAGCCGAGAAGACGTTTGTTTCTTACGCTCTCTGACTTTAAGTAATCAATTAATCATAGGGATAATTTGTCTACCTGTAATCAGAATACAAATAAGAATGAATACAAGTAAAGTACATGTATTTTAGTGATACATATAATATTTATACGTAACAATATTTTAAGCTTAATGACTACCTGCCATTTTGGACAGATCATCAGTCTATGTAGCCACATGACATTTATAATATACCTAGTCCTGTATATTTATATATACAGGTGTCGTGTTACAGATTTATGAATCATAAACGAATTTATGGTAACACATAATATGTCGCATCATATGTGCAGACTACATTTACTATTTATATTAATAATATTTATTCAACCAATAAAATCTCATATTTAAGATACATCGTTTTTAGATACTTAACAAATTCACAAATCATTGAACATCCTCGTCTAAACTAGAAAACTAGAACTAAAATTTAGTTATCCGTTATATATCGACGGATATAAGCATAATATTCATGTTTACCATCATGAACTTAGTCGAAAGATGTCCACTGCTGGATAGAACTTACCCAAGTCTCTCCATAATAAGCGGTACTGTGCTGCCCGCATCCAGCTATTTCCCGTCACCTTCACCAAGTCATCTGATTTATAAAAGCTTAAAAATATTTCCCGCAAAAACTTAACAAATTAACTATACCGATAGTTTCAACTCCAGTATCTAATAAAAATTTACTGCCTCTAATTACCTGAAGGAATTAGTTATTCTCTCATCTGAGGCGAATATCTACGTTTACTGAGAATACAACTACACCGAGACTATAAATAAGGGTCTAGTTAATCAGGGTCAAGGCATATATTTCGTGACCGTAGTTTCAACCTTCGTACGTCCGCAACCCAGGGATTATTCCCTTGTATGAGGACGACTTAAAAAATCTATGAGAGTGAATACCCGCACCGCAACTCTGACGTCATAATACAGCTTATGTTAATTTATTTATGTAAATCCAACAAAAGTATTTAACAGAGAAACGTTCTTCATTAGAATTCTGAGTAATTACCGTAAGTGATTATTAGTGGAATATGTCGCTTGTAAATTGTGAATACAAATCTGTGGTCACTTTCACCTTGACAAAAGAAAGTTTACTCCTGTTACATACAGAAAGGTGTGGTCTTATTAATCAGACCATTATATATTACAATGGTTAACTTTGATTCTATATAAATAAGTAATATAATATTTGAGACTTTTTACATTTAGAATTTTTATGATGAATCAAGTTTTTTACCCACAAACACTGCTGTCTTCACGTTGAGGTCGAAAACTTTGGAATTTGGTCGAAAGACAGCAACACTCGTTAATAAAAAATTACCGAATGTATTTGTACATTTTATACTCTTGATTATCAGCACTTGATCGAACTTGTTGTAATACATTCTAGAATCACAATCACTTGTACTTATTCGACTATTTTATTCATGTTTACACCTGACCGGTTTGATAAACTTTTGATGATGCCTTATGGCGAAACCGGTCAGGTGTAAACATAAATAAAATAGTAGAATAAGTACAAGTGATTTTAACTCTAGAATATAGTTGTACATACATATTTGCATTAGGCATCATTGGGAGTGGTGGAGTTCAAGGAGGCTTTGTAGAAAATAAAACAATGTCCTGTATCATTCTTAGGTCGGAAACTTTTCATTTATATAAAAACGGATTATACTTTTCATTAGCAATATTTCTTGCAAGTTAGTTGGAAGAGCGCAGATCCGAAAAAAAGCTTTTAATTACACTAATACTGTGTAATGAAAATAAAAATTATAGACCTACATTTTTCTATAGTAGTTAAATACTACACATTCATATAGCAGGAACTCGTCAACTAATCAAAAGAAAGAGTCAACAAGCGATAGTTCTTCTATTTGATAGTGCTCTTATTTAGGTTGTTTTGTGGGCACCGGAGCGCCACCTCTCTGCAACTCACGAAGTCTAAATAACAAAGTGGGGTGAACCATTCTTCGTTGAAAACAAATAGCCGACCTTTTACCTTCTTTATGAGACCCTTGTTAACTTGTCCTTAATAAATTATTTATTTTGTACCGCCGCGGTGTTACTGCTACATTTTTGTTAATTTTATTTATTATTTTCAGATAAGTTGTACCGGGCCGATTAGTGTAAATTTTTTTAACATTTTTTGTTTTACGTAGAGTGTATGTATGAGTATTTTTAGGGTAAGTCACTAATTATGTAACTAGGTATACTATACAGCAAATTTATTGTACCGTTAACCGTGGGAGAGCCACGCTTCGGCATGAATGGGCCGGCTCGACCGGAGTGATACCACGGCCTCACAGAAAACCGGTGTGAAATAGTGCTTGCGCTGTGTTTCACCGAGTGAGTGAGGATACCGGAGGCCCATACCCCAACCCCTCCCTATATTTCCCCCCCCCATCCCCCAAAGGCGGGTAACGCACTTGTGACGCCTCTGGGCGTCGGTAATCGCTTATCATCAGGCGATACGTCTGCTCGTTTGCCGGTCTATTCCATATAAAAAAAAAAACTGCTTTTTTGCTGTAACGCTTTTGTAACGTATTGTATGAAGTAACTATGTATCTGATTTATAGTATAACTGTATTTAGGTCAAAATAAGCTCCTAGTTACATTTTTGTCCATAAATGTGTCAAAAATATCTGTATTTGCAAAGATATTGAAGTCTGAGAAGTCACGCATAACTTATTTCAACATTGATTGATGTCATTAAGAATCCCATCAGTTTTTTTGTTTGTGTAGTTTCGTTAATTGACATTGCATTTTTCAATTTGAATTTTAAAATAATAACTCTTGAAGGCATGGAAATTATAATTTATATAAAAACAACTTTAAGGCATGAACGAAAGTGAGAAAGCCTATGAAAATGACAAGTTCACGTAGTTTAATTAATATGGTTAAATAAATAAAAATGGCCGCGACCAGTGAATAGTGAGCGCTGAGTGCGTACGTGAGTACTGAATGAGTGTTCAATGGTTTTCTGAGTTAGGGTCACATTGGTAGTTTCTAACCAGTTTCGTGTTGAGTTCGTCAGTGTTGCCTTAACTTTCATTATAGTTGTATATTTTTCAAGACAATGTTACCTTGCGTCTTTAAAAAATGAATTGTACGCATATTACTCATGATGGATGGCAACACGACTAGAGTTCTTTCCTTGTTAAAAAGCAGATGTAGGAATATGTAATTTAAGTAATTTGAAATATCTTTTAATAAAGGTTTATTACCTGATACTCATTATTCAGTTGAAATTATCTATGTCCTACAGAAGTGACCGTCGACCGTCTTAATTCTATGATGGACGTCCATTGTACATACTCAATTTGTATTATATAAGTTATTTATAAAGTACCTAAAATGTACATAACTGTGTAGGTTATATTAGTAGGTTAACCGCATATGCATTACATATGCGGCTAACCTACTAAATAAATAAATATTGTCAACAAACTTCGGGTAACCTTCCCCGCGACGTCTCATACCTTCTCTATAGCCATTGTGTACGTAAGGGGTTTGTTGGGACTTCACCGCATCTGCGTAATAATTGACCTATTGCGGGCATAATGTCTGTCATTCATGTCTATTTTACTTTTTGGGTTAATCAGAGCACAGAGTCCTTAGTGGCCTTTTGTTAAAACGGTTAAGTAATTATGATTATACTGTACCAAACTGGAGGAGGTTAACATTTTTCATGCTCATAATATAACAATGACATTCCTCGACCAAATAAGCATAAAGTTTTATGGGAAGAAATCAACAAATACTTCTAGAAATTTACGAAACACGTAAAAAAATGTGAGTAAAGAAAAAATGAAATCTTAGTTGGTATTATGACATGTATCAATTTAATATAATAGAAGAACCAAAAACCTTTAGAAAAACACAACGCGAAAGAGCTCGACGACTTTTTCAACGTAGTGGTCATAAAATTGTTAAAAACTGTAAGTTTTAGATGCAGTATACAGACTAGTGTAAACTTAAATGTAAAATAATACCTTGTTATTTTATTAATGATTACTATTACTTTCTCATCAAGAAAGTAACTGTGCCATAGTTTTATGCTTTTGCGAGCTTGTTTATATTTTAGTTTTTTTATAGTTTTTAGTTCCAAAGAAATGTTTTATTATCACAGTGCTAAGAACTGAAATTAATGCAGCAGAATTATGGTTACATAGTACACATCTTATGTTGAAACTTTTTAATATAATGCTTTGCGTGATTACGACTTTTCAGATAAAATAAAATTGACGTGTATCTTGATAGTGCACTCGGCTTACGTGCGTCTGATTTATATTTCGCTGTATTTTGTTTAAAACTATGTTACACGTTTTATCTAAAACTTTTTTTAAAATCACTAAGAACTTAAGTATTTGATTTATCATCGTACAGCTGTTACAATTACGTTATCATTAGTATATACAAGGTATCTCTATTTCCTACAATCATAACTGTTCATAAACAAAATGTGAGAGAGAGAATAAGTAGATATGCCTTATAAAAGAAAGTAAATAACGACGTCGGCTGTTATGTTTGCCGGAATGATTTTCCGTTTTAGTCACACGAAGAAAATGTGTTTGATTTATCAGCACTTGAGGCCGGACCTTCCGTTCGCTATAAATTTTATTGTGTTTTGATTTAGGGACATGTATGCGATTTTATGGTAAACACTTTGCTCTTTGTGTTTGTTGTGTGATTTATATCGTACGCGGCTTAGGCTCGAAGTGAGATGCTGTCAATGCCAAAGAATCTGAATAAAGAAAAAAAAATCTGAAATATGACTTTACCTTACTACTGTTTGGGTAAAGCTTATTGTTTTGTCAAGTGTTGTTAGGATTGTTTTCACAATTTCACATTTTTGATGAATTGAATTCTTCTTTAACTAACTGAATAACTATAGGTTTTGTACTTTCCTTTGTGCACAACCTCCTGGAGTATGCATCGCAAATCTGGAACCCACAATACGAAGTTTATAAGTCTTGTATTGATGGGATCCAAAATATTTTTTTGTGATATTTGGACTTTAAAGCACAGCAATGATCACATACGGATAAAATAGTCGATACTACTTCCTTCCACTGGAATATAGGCGACATAAAAGTGATATTTGCAATTTGACCAGCATAGCAAATGGGATGATTGACTCCTCTGAGCTCTTGCCTAAGTTAGGTTTGCGTACCTACCAAATCGGTCTAAGACAACGACCTTTACTACATTTGTCTTTTGTGACCACTAACATCACGAGTAATTACTTCCTCCTGCGAGGTATACGTAGCTTCAATGAGCTTCATAGCTCTTTACAGTATCACTTGGTCTGTATGAATCTGTCCTATGAATAGGTAGCACATACAAATAATAGTGTTTCATCAATATTAAAGGTTTGCATATAAGGTGTATATTTAATGAAATCTTTATTAAGTTATTTTATACTTTTTAGTTTTTGAAGTCGGTTTTTTTAAATGAAGTTTTTTTTAATAATAATAAATGTTTCGTACATTTCACAGACGGCGGCATCTCCATCAACGTACAAGTCGCGGGGCTCAGTTCGTATGAAAAATATATCAATACATCTCATACAGCCATCTGATCCCAAACCAGACAAAATCTGTATTATGATAACCAGACTGTTGATAAATATATTAACATATTTCTATTATATATTCTATTATATTATTATATTTCTAAATATATACATATTATAGATATATTACACGCAGACATAGAACAAATGATCGTGTTCATCACACAGCGATTCGTACTGGATGGGAATCGAATCCCTGACCTCTGGCTTAGCATCAGGATCACTAACCACTAGACCAACAGCCCCCTCCAACAATAAGTTTGCCCAATATTTTGAAAATCAATATAAAGCACAATGATGAATGGCTACGTAAATTTAATACTATGTAATAATGCTATGTAAACTCAATATTTAAGTTGTTTTTACCTAGGTACGCATACAGCTATACAGTTGCCAAACTTCAAATATTCTACATGTGATAGCTTTTTTATTTAAAATTTCTAGAAACACATATTTTTGAAGCCTGTAGCATAATCATACTGGTTAGATAAAAACCGACCCAATCCATTTGGGAATATTATGGCTAGCTAAATTATGTATTAAACTACGTAATATGCTTTTCTGGTGTTGTAAACACATATATGAGTAACATTTCTACCTGGGTAATGGTATGGTATATTGCGCGGTGTCGTAAAATGAGACTCACCCGTTATGTTGTGTTTAAGAACGTTTGTAATGGTTTGAGCTCAGTATATACCTACCTATTGTATTCCTTTTAAGTCTTATAAAAAGGATATATAGGGAGTTATTTCGGTTTGAATAAAATGAGGGCTTATAGCGTGCAATTTCTAGAAATGAATTAGATTTTATTTGTTAAAAGTTTCGGTCACAGACGGGGGCAGGCGACTAGTAAGCCCAGTGCAAGGATTCAATTACAAGACGTTGACATTACCCGAAGTATAATCTATAGATTTTGCTTCTAATTCAGTTATCTAGATAATTATTTTAATAAAAGTAATAATAATTAGATATCCGACCAAGTTAAAGTACTCTAAAAAAATCAAAATAACTGCCTGCTGTAGTAGCAATGAATGAAGATAATAAATCGATACTATTGCCCACGTATCCATAGGTAACTAATTTACAATAAAAAACAAAGTCCAATTTAAATAAATGCAAGACGAACAAGTATTTCCTTAATATTTTTTTTTTAAATTATGCTCATCTATTTTGTAATATCAGAGAACCCGAAAATGTTGACACAGAAACGTGACCACACAATCGTTCATAGAAAACGTCAGCCACACGTTAGTTACACTAGTATTTTACACTAGCATAACTATAATCACAAGTAAATGATAAATTTATTGCAACAATTTACGGAACGACGTTAATGATATGATGACGGTTAAATTCAACCTCTGACAAATTAATACATTATGCACTAAGTTTTAAACTTTCACGTTCTAAGATATGGAATACCTTTAATAAGTGATCGCATTAATTCCCGTAAAAATAATAATGAAAATAATGTCACAATGCATAAAGTATAATGTACATTATATACATTATGCTGTATGCATTGTGCCATTTTAGACAAATTATAATATGTTATCAATTATTTATACGCCATTGATTTCCTCTTGATATGAAAGAATGCAAAACGGTCGATTTTAAAACTCTTAGTTTTAAATCAATCAATGTCAAATAATTTAAACCCTGTACACAAGCTAAAATTCAAAATTTAAAAAACCCCCTACTCAAGCACTCACTTCCACCCCCATAACTTTTAAACGACTCAACCAATTTTCATGAAACATATCTAAGAACACTTGCACGTAACTCACCTTTTATACAAAAAAAAACTAAATTGAAATCGCTTCATCCATTCACGAGCTACGGGCGCTACAGACAGACAGACAGACACGTCAAACTTTTAACACCCCTCTTTTTGCGTCGGGGGTTAAAAACATAGAAATTCTTTCTCGATGTACGGGTTATTATTTTGCCATTTCAAAAAACTTTATAGAACTATGATTCTAGACAATCCCGTAGATTTTTTAAATTTTATATATTTTGCTGCGAAATGAATTGTTTAGTTGTAGATACATTTGCAACAAGTATAGGGTACAGTGTTTCTCTCAGCAAATTACAATTTATATCAATATTAACCTAGACTTACACACAAGGTACAGCTACAAATACAGAGCAATTGATTGCAAAATTGACATGAAACTTCTGAATGATCACACGATAAATTGGGATAATTTGTTTCCATTGCTCTAAGTTTAAAACGATTTGGTAGTAACCCCTAAATTATAGTAATTCCGTACAAGTTGGGCAATATCGACCTCAATATTCAGACGTTGTGTGGCCGAAATAGCGAGGACCGACCGGTGTCACCTGTCAAAACGTCCATCGGGTAACATGTATACAATGAAATCTGATGAGAAGTAAATTGATTAACATTTGATGAATTTTACTCAAAATTATATTAAATTATATTTAGTTACTTATTGGAACAACTTTTACAAAATTGAATCTTTAAATGCAAAGTCGTAACTGTTACTTTTAATTATTTTATGTTTTCATAAAAAATGAGTTAATCCTAATGGTCTCTCGTAATACTGAAGTAAAATATTTATTAAAAATATTTATTTAATATATTTTATATTGGTTCTTTATTTATTACCTGGTGTATCGTAGTCGACACATACCATAACCTAGTGGTTGCACTAGTCGTCCCTCTCTTCAAAGTGTTCCTTCTAGATGTGGCTAGTACGGAACTTCCTATTGCAACACTATCAATCTGAAGGTTATGTTTACCTTGAGTAAGAAAATAGTTTCCAACTAAACAGTGTTCAACTTAATCAATAAAGTTTAATAGCAGTTCATTATCATTCGCCATAAATGTCTGGCAATTCAAAGGTATGTAATACCTATTACACGATTGCGTCAGTTCTCGTACATAAACATGAATTTGTAATGTATTTTAGTATGTTCATTTGTGTTTTAGGACCCACAGTACAAGCTCTATTTAGTTTGAGTCTAGAGGGCTATCGATATTAATAGGCTCTTATATCTATATTGCTATTACTATTGTTTGGAATATTAAGTTGTAATGGAATAAGTTTGAATAGACACAGTGGCTGACTAGACCAAATTAAAATGGGACCAAAGGAAAGTTATGAGGTAACAAATATAACATTTATGTTTGTTCCCTCAGAACTTTCGACTGGGTGAACCGATTTTGATATTTTTTTTATTTGAAAGCTAGTGCTTCCCGTGCGGTCCCATTCCAAATTGGTCTAGTTCTTGAAGACGGTTTTTTTTGTTAAAATTTGTGATTATTGAAGTCATCTTATATATAAAATTCTCGTGTCACAATGTTAGTTAT
Source organism: Diaphora mendica (assembly GCA_949125395.1). NCBI lineage: Eukaryota > Metazoa > Arthropoda > Insecta > Lepidoptera > Erebidae > Diaphora > Diaphora mendica. Next base: position 30,791,930 of record OX421310.1, on the reverse strand, counting down.
CATACTCCTCTGAAACGGCTGGGCCGATTTTTATGAAATTTGGTGTGCATATCGGGTAGGTCTGAGAATCGACCAACATCTATCTCTTATCCGCCAATTTCTTTTTATGGCAAAACAACGTTTGCCGGGTCAGCTAGTAATCATATATAATAGATATACAGATACATAATATAACATAGATATAAAAATCGTTTTATGTCATTTTAGGTGATTGATTTCTAATTCTGTCGTCGACATCGATTTGTAAGCGTAACAAGTTTACAAATAATTTGTGTTTCACAAAGTATATAATGAGTGGTATTATACAGCGGAACAAAGTTACTCAAATCATTATACTCGTAGAAACAAGTTGTTCGATGTTATCGGTTGTAATCGATATAAATAAGTTAAAACTTTAACAAAAAGTAAGGGGTACTGGAATGAAGTTGAGTAAAGTTTAATTTTGAAAATATCGCATTTCCTGTTCATTAAGGAGATCTTGTTAACAAACTTATTCGGTAATTGATGAGCAGATTTTAAAATCTATTTAATTAGAACTAAAAAACAATTTGAGTTTTATTAATTATTTCTGACATTGAGATACAACGCCATCTAGACCCAAACTAAGCAGAACTAGTAGTATGGGTAGGTACCTACTAGACAACTGATATAAATGCAAATATACTTTTTCTTCATATATACACGCATCTATACAAATAAATAAAATTGGAGTGTCTGTTTGTAATATTAAAATAACCGCTTTTCAACCGACTTCAAAAAGGAGGAGGTTCTCAATTCGACTGTATTTTTTTTTTATGTTTGTTACCTCATAACTTTGGACTGGGTGAACCGATTTTGATGATTCTTTTTTTATTTGAAAGCTGGTGCTTCCCGAATGGTCCCATTTAAATTTGGTCCAGACTGAAGTCGTTTTTTTTTTTTGTTAAAACTTGTAATTTATTACTAAATGCATATGTATGTATGCACGGTACATAGTAATATACCAAAATACCATTTTTTACAATTTTTGTCCGTCTGTCTGTTTGTTCCGGCTAATTTCTGGAACGGCTGGACCGATTTTGACGGGACTTTCACTGATAGGTAGCTGATGATATGAGGAGTAACTTAGGCTACTTTTTTTAGACTAGCTTCGCCCCGCGGGGTTCAGCTAGTATAACATAATTTGACACACATAATTTAACGTACAAAAAATTTGACACCCAAACTTCGGTATTATACAGCGGAACAACAGAAGATATAAACATTTTGTCCGACCCGGGAATCGAACCCGAGATCTCAAGCACAACAGTCGCATACTTTATCACCGTGTCAAAGAAAAAATATCATGAAGATTATACCTACAATGTTGGTTATTATGTAGCTATTGCTGTGCATTTCTACAAAAGACATCAATAGATTGTGCACATGCTAGTTCTAAAAGGCTTTGGTTAACCATTAGCCAAATGGGATTTTAAATGTCCAGGAATGAAATTAATAATTTGTTACTTAATTAAATGCTTAGAATGATACCGCAAACTTTAAAGATAAAAGATAATATAGATGATATATTTTCTGCGTAATTTTGCAATTTTGTTAAACTACTCGGCACCCACTTAGCTAACTTCGAGCCTAATAATCTAATTACATTTACAACACTTTCATTTGTTTGATTGATAGGACTTTTAGGAGTTATTTTCATCTGAATTATTTTAAATTGATGGTACAACCCAATAATCCGGGATCCCCAGAACAAATTTTACAAGTTATTACTATCAAGCTAATTTTTCGTGAGTGGCTTCATTTTGATGAAGGGCCCACCTTTCACCTTATAAAAAAAAAACGATTGTGGTAGCTAACAGGGCTAGCAGGGAAAAAAAACTTTTGAGCGTAGAACCGGGATAACGTACCACGCAATTTGTAGGACAATGTGACTGTTAATTGGGGATCCCGGACTATAAACTAAGTCTTATAATTTTAAATTATTTTAACAATAAATTATTTTTGTATAATTAACTGTCTCGGTGACGTAGTGGTAGCGTATGCGACTGCTGTGCTTGAGGTGTCGGGTTCGATTCCCGGGTCGGACCAAATGTTTGTATGATCTGCAAATATTTGTTTGGAAGTTTGTGTGTTTTCCATGTATAATATATTTATTTCTCACCACCATACAAAAGTGCATTTGTTTAGTCTTACAGTACACTATATCTGATTATGGTGGGCTGATACCTGTACTAGGTATAATATGTGTGTATTTACAAAAAAAAAATATATATATGTATTTATATCAGTTGTCTAGTACCCATAACACAAGCTCTGCTTAGCTTGGGACTAGATGGCGTTGTGTGTTAGATGTATGAAATATTTATTTAATTAGAAACTTTGCTAAAAAGTTATTGTTGAAAATCTTTTCTGCCGTTCAAAAGATGATCAGTTTTCTCAATAATAAGGATTATCCAGTCAGTCCAGGAGTAGTAGTCGTCGAGCCATCCAGGTTATGATGAACTTGGGCAACTGTATTAATAAAGTCAACCAAAAATCGGTAGAATGTTATATTCACATTTTTCCCGACATCAAAGTCTTAATGTCACACACAGTATGTATCATGTAATCTTGCTGTAAACGTATAATATGCTATAAAAATGAGATGAACTGCGAAAGAATCAAAGTTAGATTACCTAATTCAAAATGAGTTCATCCAAATCACGCTGTGGAATGGCCGCCCATGTTCGTTGCAACAACAAAAAAAGGTCTTCTTGCGACTGGATACCCTCCATATTCGGCAGAGCTCTTCTCTGTAGCATATCCCATGCATGCTCAATCGGGTTCAAGTCTGGCGACTGAGCAGGCCAGGGCAGGACATTGATGTTAGCTGCGGCGAGAGTCTGTCTTACAACTCTTGCGGTGTGCGGTCGTGCATTATCATGCATTAACTGAAATAAGGGACCGATTTGCACTTGTAGAGGAACGATGACGTCTGATACAATCGTCTCAGCATAAATTTGAGCGTTGAGGTTGCCTCTGATCCAAATCAACTCAGTTGATGATGCCCATACCATGATGGTTCCACCACTATAAGGATGGACTTCCTGGCAGGATTTTAATCGCTGTTGGCGTCCAGGGGTTCTCCAGTGTCGTATACGTCTTGTATCCGGTCTCATATCAAAACGAGACTCATCAGAAAAGCACACGAAACGCCATTGTTCTTCTGCCCAATTTCTGTGTTCAAGAGCCCATTTAAATCGAATCCAACGATTGTGCATTGCCCGGTGCCCATAGGTGGTACCCGTAGCGGTCTTCGGGAATGAAGGTTCACTTCATGCAAGCGGTTTCTGACTGTTTGGTCGCTAATTAAGTTCCCTGAAGAGTGATGAAGCCTCACGGCTAACATCATGGCGGTTATTGTTGGAGCTCTTCGAGTTAAGATTTGAATGTATCGGTCTTGTCTCCGTGTGGTGCAGCGATACCGTCCTCCATGGCGCTCAGCCTCGGTACCAGTGCTTCGGTAACGTGTCCAAAGTCGACTGATAACACTCTGACTTGTATTCAGAGCTAAAGCCACAGTACGTTGCCGGAAACCAGCTTCTATCATTCCCACGGCTCTGAGCATTTCTTCCCTGCTTAAATGACGTCGCCGCTCCATAATAACGTTGGTTTTAATCAGTAGTAGGGAAACAGTAGCACTAATAATGTCTTCAATGCGTTGTATATTTTTATAGGGAAAATATTGACAGCTGATTTTCATCTATTACTCGAATTTGATTGACAGTTCCTGATTCAAATTATGAAATGCACCAAAAAGGATCCATATAAATTTATAAAATCATAAATTTATTACAAAGCCACATCTCAATCTCAAGAAATCCGCATAAAATGCTTGATCCCTAGACACTTTTGATGTGTGTAGTTGTTTAAATAAGTATTAAAAACAATTTATTAGCATAATGATTAAATGTAGGTAGGTGACACATTTAATTATTGGTTGAATTGTAAAACTTAATATTAAATATTAATTGTTTGGGACATTTGGTCCAATATATTAGTCTAATACAATTAGATTTTGCTAGCCCACAGACATTATTACTAGAATAATATTGTTTAGTGAAACTTAAATTCAATTATTTTTAATAAAATTAATTTTATTGTTAGTGGGCATTGATAAAGTGAAACTTGTGGTTTATATAAAGTACTTAATAGTGCTTAAATAAAGTAGTTTTATTATATAATACATAAAATATTGTACAATGACAATGACATAGCGCAGAACGTTACCTACAAGTAACGTTCTGCGCTATGTCATTGTCATTGTACCGGGCTAAGATTAGCACGGAATTGAGATGGTTTACATCGGTTCAAAGCCTCCTAGGCCGACCAGATAGACATGATGCACTGTTGGCTCGAGCTTTGGATGCGCCAGCCCGGCTGGAGGTAATGATGGAAGCGCTTACCCAGGTCGAGGCCCTTGAGGAGGAGAAGGCCAGCGATCGACAAGGTCCGCGATGCAGGCTGATGATGACCAGTGCCTCTCAATTGTTGATGACATTCAGCAGCGCATAGCAGAAATAAAGCGCCAGCGCAGAACTGGCTGTGAAGAAGAAGCTGTGGAAGGCCCACACTCTCGCGGGGTTGTATCAAAATTGCCTCAGATACAATTACCCAGTTTTGATGGAGAGCTCGGTGAGTGTGTCAGCTTCATCAATTTATTTGACAGTTTGGTCCACTTAAGAGAGGATTTACCTAAAGCCTATAAGATGGCACAACTGATGTCAGCTTTGAAGGGAGAGCCTAGGGAACTGGTAGCCCATTTGACGGTGATCGAGGGCATTTATGAGATTGCCCGTCCAATGTTGGTAAGGCGCTACCACAACAAAAGAAGGCTGGTTAATGCTCAGCTCAAGAGGCTGTTTAGCATCCCTTCAGTGACTCGGGTCTCTGCCATACAGGCAGAGGTGTTGAACGTTTTGACACGTTTTGAAGTGACAAGGAGTACTTATGGACGCTTTAACCGGTCGAGCAAAGTTTCGAAAAGGAGTGCCGGGTTTTAATTGAAATTTAGCTAATTGTTCATCCAATTTCGGTGTTTCGTTGGTTACCGGTATGATTGGTCTGGTTTGGACTCGCGAGTTTTAGTAGTCACGTCAATTAGGCGCGATACGCTTACGAGACTTCGGGAGCCCGTAAGCCATTTAGGAGTATGCATGTGTAACGACGCAGAGAGGAAACTACCAAGAGGCCTCTTGGACGCCGCTATCAAGGAATCTACACATCTCCAGTAAGTGCTTGATATCACATTAGCTTAGAATAAGAACACGGTGAAACGCCGTGGTTTAATGCTCTTGCCAGTGACATAGTTAGCGATTGAATGCCTATATAGGTGAACGCTGCATTGGCGAGAGGATTGAACATATGTAATATTCCATAAAAGAGAGTTAAGTTGAGAATCTCACCTCTAGCCATAAGGGTGCGACGCGTGCCTCCTTTGGTAATTTATTTAACCATATTTTTCCATCTTGTATGAACAATTGGCTATATTTCAACACATGTACATCTTATATCAGTTCCTGCGTCTTCTATCAATTACTTCTTTAATATCCCACATTTTACGATATTAATTTTACCCTTTATAGAGGATAGTATTTTAAATTAAATCTCTTCAAAAGTAAACCTTTTTGTTCACATTGTAAGTAGCTCTTACAAAACAATGACATAGTTTAGAAGCTGTAAGAACTTATTAAGGTAAACGTAGACTTGTGGAGTGTGTATAATTAAGTGTTGTTGAAACTTGATTGAATGTCATCCATACAAAAACCAGTTACATATAAAAGAAATTTTAAGTAAAGAAATGAGTGATGAACATAAGGAAGAACAAAAAAACCTGGCAACAAAAAATATAAAATTGAAGATATAAAAAAGAAATAAAAACTCTGAAAGTCTTTATTAAGGAAGTCATAATTTTCACTCGATGTGAATGAAGGTTTTCTAAGTAGATTAAATACGACAAGTTAGAGTTCTGACATTACCTACATACTCTCAACAAAATGTACTGTCACACCAATATATGCCACTTACTGTCACTCATATACTCTTATCTTGTTAGCGAAACAGTTAAATTAAACGCTTTTTAACTCAATGTGGAATATGACTCTTGAAATACTTTAATATTTGTAATTTGATATGATATTTAGGAATAATTTTCCACATATTTTTTTCTAGGAACCATGAAATTGTTACATGATACAGGTAGTCCCTCAGTGTTTGCCTGTAAGATATTGCTTTGGAGCGATAAGGCCGCCACTTGTACATACCTTATAATAGTCTTAAGTTAACCTTATAATTACATAAGCTGGTGTACAATAAAGAAAAAAAATATTAATCGAAATTCAACCATAATTTATTTCATTTCAATTTTTGTACTCCTTCATATAAACTTTAACTGTGCCAAAATTCATACTCAAAATTCGTACAAAGTTATTGCTTCACGTATTAATATATAAATACTTAGTATTAAGAGTTACTAATAATGGTCCTATAATACCATAACTATGTATTTACTGTGGGAGAGCCACGCTTCGGCATGAAGTGACGCCGACCGAAGTGATACCACGGCCTCACAGAAAACCGGTGTGAAACAACGCTTGCGCTGTGTTTCACCGAGTGAGTGAGGATACCGGAGGGCCATACCTCAACCCCTCCTCCATCCCCCAAAGGTCAGCAAAGCACTTGTGACGCCACTGGTGTAACGGGTGTCGCTTACCATCAGGCGATAAGTCTGCTCGTTTGCCCCAAATTGCATTAAAAAAAATATAAACAAATATGTATCTATTACAAGTCCAATCGCCCGACCCTTTTATCCAACCGATTTGTCTAATATATTTTGAAATGAAATATCTCTCGCGTAGAAAGTATCATCTTTCTCAAGTTATCATTATCAACCACGATTTCATACGTTTTCATTACGTGGATACATATTTAAGTAGGTACATAGAACACCTTTACACAGAAGTCTGTGGGCCTTTGTGATAGAGATATGAACTTTTAATTTACAAGTTATTGCTGCCGTGCAGCACGTGTCTTATAATAGACAATTATATTACATCGCATGACTATTAGCGTCTACATTGAGTTTGAAAACTTTGAGTTTACATTACACAATACGTAGTCTTGTTCTTGTGCCTTAACTTAGTTTCTAATTTTACTACAAAGGCACTATTTGTCTATGTGGATATTAAAACCTAGTCTACGTTCACTTTATTATATGTGGAAAGAAGCATTAGTTAAGCCTACCACGGGTTTCCCGTCATCCGCACATTGCGTACAGAGCTTTAGTCTCTGAGCGCCTTGAGGCATCGAGTGTCTTAGAGTGCACGTTGTTATTTTCGTTAGTAGCAGTTAGTAATTACCTGGTTGCTTGTTTGTTGCTGACAGATCCAATTACATTAAAGGGATCGAACCCCATTCCATTAGGCGGCACACTTTGTTACTTCAACAAACGTATTGTTTTTAGTCTACGATTGTATTACGAAAATCTACGAGTATTGGATGTTTTTGTGAACGTTAAAATAATTTTGTTTTCTGTAGTTACTATTACTCTACAGAATCTTGGTAAAATTTATTGGTAGAAGAATAATACTTTTTCCTATCCACACACCTGTGCGTATTATCTATTACGAGGTGGGCAGAAGTGTATTGCATTCATATATTGGAAACCACGTCTTTTGTTCTACATAAAGTGGGTGAGGCTAATGTTATTTACTGGGCAGCTTACCAACTTCAGTGTTTGCTCCGTAGAAAAAGAAGAAAGAAAACTTTATAATAGTTAACTAGGAAAATTGGGGAAAAATGAAAAATAACTTGTGTTTTTTTTTCTACATACAGTGAAACTGTGTAGGAATCGGTTAGCTGTGGTCCTCAACAGTCATAACAGCACAGGTGTCATTCTTTCAATATCACTTTTAATTCACCATTTCAAATAATAATCTCTGTGATTTTATTATTACTACTATTTTTATTTAACTATTGTGGCTCATCCTGTTTCTATTTGACATAGACACATACAATTTTAATTTCCTCCCTTAGTCGGTTCTTAAGAAATCCAGGAGATAAATAGGGGCGATGTTACTCCATATTTAAATAACGAACATTATTTATATTTAAAATCGTATATTTTTTAATAGTAGATATTTCTATTTCATGTTTCTTTTCATTTTCCAAGTTTACCGTTAGACAATGATTTTAATTAAATTTCAAAAAAGAATAAGCAGCGGGAATAGTAAAAACATTAAAATAATTAACAAATAAAACAGGAGATGATAAATAGTTCTTTTTCTAGTGTTAGTGTGTCAATATTTCACTTTCCATCCCAGTGGTGAAAATATATAATGACCTTTTTATATATGTATTTTCCTACTTGCAGTAATGTAGTATTTAGTACATTACTTTCATATAAAAAAATTAAAAGTAACATTCGACTGACTGACAGTGGCGGTGGCGCAGTTGTAGCGTAAGCGTCTGCTGTGCTTTAGGTCTCGGGTTCGATTCCCATGTCGGACCAAAAGTTTGTATGATCTGCAAATATTTGTTTCGGAGTTTGGGTGTTTTCTATGTATAATATGTATGTATTTGCAGTATACATGTATTTACAGGCTACTTATAAATATCTAAAAAATATAGATCTAGATAAATACAGGCTTCGAGCCTAGTATGGACTCCAGCTCTCACTAGGGAAATTTTCGGAAACTTTAGTTTGTACCTAGATATCTTGTAACCAATTTGTACCTTCCTGTGAGAGAAATAAATTTTTATTATTATTATTTATTATTTTTATTTATATCAGTTTTCTAGAACTCATAACACAAGCTCTACTTAGCTTGGGACTAGATGGCGTTGTGTGTTAGATGTCCGAAATATTTATTATTATTTATTTATTCATAGCTACCGTGAAGATTGCAACCTAAAGCTATTCTCGCACTTGCTATAACTAATTGAAAATGCCTGCGGGCGATGATGAAAGCTTATCTTTCATTCGACTCAAGTAGTTACTTTAGGTAGACGGAAAATTTTGATAAATGCTCTTTTTGTGTTTCCATTGCTAGTTTTGATGTCATCGACTCGCCCCATCCTGTTAGAACCTCGAAGAGCAATAACAACACAACCTAGACACTATTTCATTGTAGTTAGGGCTGAATTTATCGCAATGATATCGCTAAGTAACTAATAAACACTTAAAGAATTGACTATAACTTTAAAGAAAAAGAAAAAAAAACCGTGTGGTGTCGTGGGACACCAGATAGGGAAGAAGTTCCTTATTATTAAAGTATTTTTTTCGTTCGTTTCGTATTTTAAATTAAATTAAAAAGGGTTAAGAAAAAGTTAATTATTTTTAATTTTTTGTAAAAACATACATATTATACACTAGCTGTTGCCCGCGGCTCCGCCCGCGTGTATGTCGGTTATCGCGGCAAACAGTAACCTATGTGTTAATCTGATGTATCTTCTATACTTATAAAATAACATGTCGTGACTGACTGACTGACTGATTCATCATCGCTGAGCGGAAACTATTAAACTTGGGAATACAAAATTTGGTGAGTATGATCGTTTCATTAAGTAGATACCCATTAAGGAAGGAATTTTGGAATTTCTACCCCCAAGGGGGTGAAATAGGGGTTGAAAGTTTGTATGGAAGTCCGTCATTTTTTAAGTTAGAAACATGAAACTTTATTTTTGGGCTACTGATTAAAAATGAGTAAACACGTATTTAAGCGTTTCTGATAGATAGAGCCGATATTCTACTCCTTAAGGGTGAAATAGGGGTTGACGTTTTGTATGTAGGTTAGTCTGGAAGTCCGTCATTTTTGAAGTTAAAAATATGAAAGTTTATTTTAGGGCTATTTAAGAAATATGAAACTTTATTTTTGGATTACTTATAAAAATTTGTAGATATGTATTTCAACGTTTCCTAATATTCTACCCCTAAGGGGGTGAAATAGGGGTTGAACTTTGTTTGGAACTTCGTCATTTTTAAATTAGAAACATGAAACTTTTCTTTTGGTTTGGGCTACTGATTAAAAATGAATAGATACGTATTTAGGCCTTTCTCGATATTCTACGCTGAAGGGATGAAATAGGCGTTGACATTTCGTAAGCGGGTTAGTCTAGAAGTCCGTCAGTTTTGAAGTTAGAAACATGAAAATTTATTTTAGGGCTATTGATAAAAAATAGGAGATACGTATTTAAGCGTTTCCCAATATTCTACCCGTAAGAGGGTGAAATAGGGGTTGAAAGTTTGTATGGAAGTCCGTCTTTTTTAAGTTAGAAACATGAAAAATTATCTTTGGGCTAATAGTTAAAAACGCGTAGATACTAAGTGTCTTTGGATATTATATTTACCCCTTTTTTTGTGCGGAAATTCCCTCGGATATCACCAACTGGTGGTTATTTCGGACTCGAACCGACTAAAACCGCACACCGTCTCGGGTTCTGAAAACCAGAGCGCCCTCAAAAGGAAATCCCATAAATGATATTTCTACCCCTAAGGGGTGAATTAGGTGTTGAAATGTCGTAAGTAGATTAGTTTGGAAGTCAGTCATTTTTAATTTAGTAGCCTGAAACTTTGTCCTTAGGCTTTTAAGTACAAATAAATTAATACCTATATCATCATTTATGGGAATTCTATTTCTAAAGGGGTAAAAATAAGGGTCGAACGTTAGTATGAAATCCTTTTTAATGAGCTATTGATTAAAAATAAATAAATAGGTACGTTTAAAAACATGAATAAATTATTCATACTTACACAGTTTTAATTAAATATATTGTAAATAATCACTTCCACGCGAGCAAAGCTGCGGGCAACAGCTAGTAAGCTATATTACTGTAAAGTTTCATCCAATTCCGTTCAGTGCTTTTTGCGTGATGAAGTAACAAACATACACCCTCACAAACGTTCGCTTTTATAAATTAGTGTGATGTGATAAAATCGTATACGAAAAACAATGTTAAATTTATCACTACAGTTAAATGAAAAATTAGACGTAACGAATGAAGCTTATTTTCAAAACGTAAATAAAACTAAATTATGTAAGTATCTACAACTAATTCAACGAAAAAAATGGAAGGTATCTACAACTTACTAAAAGAAATTAAAACACCAACAAATAAGGCTAAGTAATTAAATATTTGCAACGAAAAACATCTGCTTACCTATGCCTATACCAATAACCTAACAAAATCCTATAAAAAAGTAAATTATAGGTACCTAGGTACCTATGCTATAACCTTACAAAATTCTAAAAATACCGAGAAAACCAATTAGTATCTACAAAAGACTATTTGCTAATTATTTAGGTACAACAAAAATCGCCTGCTTATACCTATGCTATAACCTGACAAAATCCTAAAAAAAAACTTCGTTTAAAAAAACTGACTTCAAAAACTAAAAAGTATCAGTTAACTTAATTTGCATGTGCTACCTAGGTTTGAAGTCAGTGCCAAGCCAAATGTAATAGTAGGTATCACACTCGCTACATTTCGAGACGAACGTCAACGACGTCACCGACGTTTCAGTTGTTTTGTTCTACGTGAAGAGCAGCTATCCCACATACAATGTAGCACATACAAATTAAGTTATTTGGTACTTTTTAGTTTTTTCGGTTCGGTTTTTTTAAACGAAGTTTTTTTTATTTTTCACTTTTTAGTCTTTCTCAAGTCTCTCGTCATCATTTCACCTAAATAACTTGAAAGAATACGACTAAAGGTAACATACATGCTGTATAAAATCGAAAGGACTTCAGGTATTTTTTTGTAATAAAATCTCAAATGGACTATCTTCTATAGGTTACTATAATTCAAGAGATTTGAGGTAAACTGACTATCTGAGGTTAACTCTGATATCGTTAAGACCCGTTTTATATATTATGAAATTAAATGATGTCTACAGAATATGAAGGCATGCAGACAATTGCTTTAACTTCATTGCAGGCGCTTACATAAATTTGAGGGTTTCCATCGATTTCCTTAGGATCCCATCATCAGATCCTGATATGGTGGCCATGGGACCACATGGAGAGCATACCCTTTCGAATACAAAAAGAATTTCCAAAATCGGTCCACAAATTGACGGAATAATCCGTGTACATACATTAAAAAAAAAACCGATGAAATTGAGAACCTCATCCTTTTGGCAGTCGGTTAAAAAAAATATACCGATGAAATTGAGAACCTCCTCCTTTTGGAAGTCGGTTAAAAATACAGAAGAAATATTATAATACCAAGTAATATTTATAGTAGGTAGAACAAAAATCAAGTAAATAGTTCCAAAAATAACTTTTTATCCGAATTTACATTCAAGAACTACTACTGAGTTTTTAAGTCGATTTGGGTGCGTGTGTCGCGTAGGGAGCCGACCGACCGCGCGGGTACTGCTTTTTAAACAATTTGGACGTGTCTGGTAACCTACGCAGGGCAGTACTATGTATTAGTTATTCTGTGGCAGGGCGCAGGCCACGCGCCCGCGCTGCCTTTCGGGTACCTATCATAAAGATGTTTTGTATTTTTCTGGTAAATTATGATGAACTATTATGTTATTTGTTTACTCCTCTTTCAAGTATTTTACACTTAAAATAATTATCATAATTATAAATGACCATTTAACGTTTATGGCATTCTAGTTTTTGGTTCAGTATCAATAAGAGCATCCTCCCAAAAATCTAAATTTCTTTAATGTACAGAATTGATCTTATACACTTTTCTTATGCGTTTAAAAGTAATCATATTACGTACCTATTGAAAAGTTAGTTACTTGATTCCAAAAGATGTCACTGTTTTAAGCACAGAAACAATTTTCAAGAAAATGTAATTGCTTCAGTATCGATTAGAGAGCCCTCCCAAAAAATCATCTAAATTTCTATAATGTACAGAACTGAACTGTTACATTTTTATTATACGTTAAAAAGAGTAATCATATTACGTACCTATTGTAAAGTTAGTTACTTGATTCCAAAAGATGTCGCTGTTTTAAGCAAAGAAATTTTTCAAGAAAATTTAAAACAACCCTTTCTATGGAAAGAGAGAACATAAAACAAATACCTACCTATCAAATACTAACTATATACCACATTAATCACAATGCTTGTGCATAAAACGTTCCCACGATTATTTTGAATATTTAAGTCATGCGGGCACAACCAAACACACAGATTCGACGTCTACAGAGAGATATAGATATTCTTTTTCCGATGGATAGAGAGGTTGCGATAAATCAAATATTTAATGCTACACTGAATTATACGTAATACGTTCTACGATTATTCCACGATATATTAATCAAAGTGTTATTAATTACGCATGGCTGGCAATAGATGTCACTACATGTTGTTTTACGTAATGATAAATTCTTTATAATTTTTTTTTCCAATAGATAGAGAGATTGTGATAAATTAAATACTTTATGCTACAATCTTCAGAGTATCTCCTTTCTAACAAAAAAAGAATTATTGCAATCGTTAATGAATTACAATTAATTACACATTTTGACTTTCATCTCCCCTCCCAAGGAAACCGTTCGGAATTTCGGAATAAAAAGTATCCTATGTCCTACCTTGGAGTATGAACTCAAATCATGCCAAGTTTCATTTGAATCCATTCAGTAGTTTCGGCGTGATGTGCGGCCAAGATACAGACAGACAGACAGACGAAAATGAAAAAAAAAACAGTTTTCGTTTCAGTATCGATAACAGAGTGCCCTCCAAAAAAATTTTCAAAATATCTTCAATGTACAGAATTTGACCTGTTACATTTTTATTATAAGTATAGATAGAAAACATCCAAACTCTGAAAAAACAAATATTTGCAGATCATACAAACATTTGATCTGACCCGGAATTCGAACCCGAGAGATCAAACACAGCATTCGCATACGCTACCATTGCGACGCCGATGCAGTCAATCTTAGTAACGTAAGGTCCCACCAAAAACATTTTCATGTAAAATGTAGCCAAGACGACTGCATTTGCTACCCTTTGAAAAAGATATCAGATCTCATGTAGAACCAAGGTTCAGAATCTACACGCCCTAACTCTACCAACCCTAACTTCACAAACTCTACATCTCAGTAAAAATATATGGCTTCGCCGTTTCGCTACCATACCATCACGAAGGGAAAAAGAACGCCTTTTGTGTTTGCAAATATCTAGTTTCTGAAGAAGCGAAACAGCCAAGCCATACATTTTACTGTGATGTAGAGTTTATGAAGTTCGGGTTGGTAGAGTTAGGGCGTGTTGATTCTGAACCTTGGTTCTACATGTGATCTGATATCTTTTTCAAAGGGTAGCCATATGAAGTCGTCTTGGCAACATTTTACAAGAAAATGTTTTTGGTGGGATTTCATTTCTTTTTGTAAGTTGCTTAAGGCAGTTTTTTTTTTTGGGGTTTATTTTTTGTACATCTTCTTTCTTCTTTCGAAAAAGTCCGTATACCAAAAATTAAACCTCTAGCATAAAAATTAGTGAAAGTCTCATACAAACTTTCACCCCCCAAATTTGGGGGTTGGGGGCAAAAGTAATAGGTTTATGAATTTTTTTGTTGTTTGTATACTGAAATTAGTTTACATACAAAATTTCAGCTTTCTAGCACTTCAGGAAGTACCCTAACAGTTTTGATGATCATCAGTGTGTCAGTGACGAAATCAGTGTTTTTTAGGTATCCATGAAATCTAAAGTATCAGAGCTATGCAATTGAAACTTTGAATGTTTCATTAATCTATTATTAACATCATATCCTGAAAATTTGAATGATTTAGTATATCGGGAACCAAAGTTATGAGGGTTCAAAAAAACGACGAAACACTTCGAGAAAAGGTAGGTAGTGAATTGCGCTTCGCTTGGCTCGTCTTGGCGGTGGCACGACCGTGCCCCCAGATTTAACGTTACAGACACTTTTTGCCGGTAGGGTACCCTTCCGCAACGTCCCTTAAGGAACTTTTTTCCAAAGGTTTTGTAATAGTTACCAGATTTAATCGGTACATACAAGGTCAAATAATAGCTGTTGAAACTGAACGCTGTCCCTTGATAACTTTCCTCAAGACAATTTTAGTTAAAGTGCTAAAACGCCCACACTTAAATATGAATTGAAGAAATATTAGCAAGTACGTCTTGAAACGCGGCATTATCTGAAACTCAAATATGACTACATTATTTACCAATGTCACCTTACGTCTACAATGTTTACAATATGCTACTATCAATGCAAATGCTAGTTTGAACATCTTGAAATTAGCAAGTAAGATTTGCACGTCTAAGAATCTTAACAGTATAGACAATATTCACGTAGAGAAAAAGATTTATCATCCATATCAGATAAATTGGGAATAATGTCCCTTGAGTCCAAAATCTAGAAATAGGTCTGAAACATTAAGCTTGTGCATTATGGGTGCAAACACGAAGTATTTTTTTTTCGTGAGAATATTGTATTTGAGTCATAATAGAAGACTATGATTATTTATTTTGAATAGGTACAGTTTATGCAATATGTTAATAAATATATTATGGGTGACTTCAACGCCAAAGTGGGAGTACAAAATTGCAGCGAATCGGTAATAGGATCCCATGGCTTTGGAAGCAGAAATCATAGGGGGCAAATGCTCGTTAACTTTCTCGAACGAGAGGGGCTGTTCTTGATGAACTCGTTCTTTAAAAAACGGCCCCAAAGGAAGTGGACGTGGCAAAGCCCCGACCCTATGACCAATAACTATAAATTCTCAAAATTTAAAAAAACCCCCGATATAATAACCTGAGTTCCCTTTAAAAAGTAAAAAACACGTTATGCGCTTTCATTTGAGACCCCAATCTATGATATTTTTGCAGACATTCGGTTACTCTTCCCCAATTTCACCCCCATAACTTTTAAACGGCTAAACCGATTTTCATGAAACATGTCTAAGAACACTCGCACGTAACTCACCTTTCATACAAAAAAAACTAAATTGAAATCGCTTCATCCGTTTGGGAGCTACGGTGCCACAGACAGACAGACAGACAGACCGACAGACAGACAGACACGTGAAACTTATAACACCCCTATTTTTGGCCGGGGGTTAAAAATGAGATCGATTTCATCATGACGGACAGAAAGCACG
The DNA here is from genome assembly GCA_949125395.1 of Diaphora mendica. Classification (NCBI taxonomy): domain Eukaryota; kingdom Metazoa; phylum Arthropoda; class Insecta; order Lepidoptera; family Erebidae; genus Diaphora; species Diaphora mendica. Next base: position 30,775,825 of record OX421310.1, on the reverse strand, counting down.
TATTCAGAGACGTCTCAGTGATCAATAGGTTCAACACCGGTAGTGATCACCGACTCGTCCGAGGCTCTCCGAATATCAACTTTAAAGCTGAACGTGTCCGTTTGATGAAATCCAGGCTCCGACCAACTCTGCTCCAAGCCGCGATGGGATCTGAAAAGTTTCAGTCAAATCTGGAAAACCGATTTGCTTTTTTTTTTTTTTTTTATGATATAGGGGGCAAACGAGCAGACGTATCGCCTGATGGTAAGCGATTACCGCCGCCCATGGACACCCAAAGTGTGGCATCACAAGTGCGTTGCCGGCCTTTTAAGAAGGAGTACGCTCTTTTCTTGAAGGTTTGAAGGTCGTATTGGTCCGGGAATACCGCAGGCGACAGTTCATTCCACAGTTTTGTTGTGCGAGGCAGAAAGTTCCTGGAAAAGCGCACAGTTAAGGACTGCCAACCATCTAGATGATGGGGATGAAACTTCTGTCGCGTAGGACGATGGCGGAAAGAGGCGGCAGGAATCAGTCCGAACAATTCCTCGGAGCACTCCCCATGATAAATGCGGTAGAAGATGCACAGCGAAGCTACATCTCTACGCAGCGCCAAAGAGTCTAGCCGAATTGAAAGTTCTTGGCAATCAACGACTCGAGTCGCTCTCCGTTGAATGCGGTCCAAAGGGAGGAGCTGGTATTGGGGTGCCCCCGCCCAAAGATGGGTACAGTATTCCATGTGAGGCCGACCCTGGGCCTTATAAAGTAAAAGGCGGTGGGCCGGAGTGAAATACTGTCTCGATCTGTTGAGCACACCAAGCTTTTTCGAGGCCAATTTGGCCTTACCCTCCAGGTGGCCACGAAACTGGACTTCGCTCGACATGTCGACACCAAGAATTCCAATATTGGCTGAGGCAGATAGTGGAGTGCCTTCGAAACGAGGACATACGACCCACGGAAGTTTTTTAGTGGTGAACGCGCAAATTTGTGTCTTTGTGGTGTTAAATTGGACTAAATTAAGTCTACCCCAATCTGAGACCTTCTCCAAAGAAGTCTCGACTTCAGACACAAGTTTGTTTCGACTCTCAATGACGTTTTCCCGAGAAATATTGGCGCGGCCGGTGTAAAAAGCATCGCCGGTGCTGTCATCCGCATAACAATGAATGCCGCAGTTTTGCAGCATGTCATTGACATGGAGGAGGAACAAAGTAGGCGATAGCACACAGCCTTGCGGGACACCAGCATTCACAGATATGGAATCAGAGCATTCACCGTCGACTACGACCTTAATGCTTCTATCTGCTAGAAAGCTAGTGACCCAATCGCATAATTTCTCGGGAAGCCCATAGGAAGGGAGCTTCCCCCTTAGTCTCAATCGCCTGTGCCCAGCGATGTGTCAGGTATACCAGAAGATCACCAGCCGATCGACCCTTACGGAAGCCGTACTGCTGGTCGCTAAACAGATGATGATCTTCTAGATACCGTAGGAGTTGATAGTTGATGATGGACTCCATTATTTTCGAGAAGAGGGAAGTAATGGCTATCGGCCTGTAGTTGGACGGATTAGAGCGATCGCCTTTTTTTGGGATCGGGTGGACTAATGCTGCCTTCCATGTTGTCGGGACTACGCCAGAAGAGTAGGAGAGCCGAAAAAGACGCGTTAAGACCGGTGACAACTCTGGAGCGCACATCTTCAACACTATAGGGGGGATTCCATCCGGGCCACTCGACTTATGGATATCCAGGGATAAAAGTGCTATACGCACTGAGCGTTGGTGAAACTGGATATCCAGCATACGGCTCTCGCACTGCGGTATTGTAGGCGGCTCCTGTTCCCCGTCATTCAAGGTCGAGCTGGACGCAAAGTGTTTTGCCAGGAGATCGGCTTTCTCCTTTGCGTCATAGGCCAACGGATTGTTTCCCAAGTGCAAAGGTGGAAGGGATGGCTTACAGAAATTCCCTTCGATAGCCTTGGCAAGAGACCAGAATGCTCGAGTCCCCGAAGGAAGACGCTCAAGCCTCTCGCCAATCCCAGCAATGTGCACCGACTTCGCCTCAGCTATGTCTGTTTTGAAGGACCTGGAGGCAAAGTTGTACTCCTTTTTTAGAGCGCTGGTGTTTTGATCCCGTACCGCCGCTGCGTCAGCCCAGGCTTGGTAAGCTTCCTGCTTCCTGCGAGAAGCTTTTTTGGAAGATGAACCAAACCAGGGCCGACACTTGCCACCAATGGGAACAACAGAGGATGGAATGAAAATCTCCATACCCTGTAGCACAACATCAGCAATAGAATCAGCAGCGGTGTTGGGATTATCCGGCGAGAAGCACAACTGTCTCCAAGGGTAACCGCCGCATCCCATCCCAATCTGCTGACTTGTAGTGCCACACACGGCGACTGCGTGCAACTCGCGATCGCGGTGAGCATGTGAGTGGCACTGTACTCCGGACAAGGCAATGGTCTGAGGAGCCAAGTGGGGCGTTTACGGATACGTGGTATCCGTCCGGATGAGAAGTCAGCAGAAGGTCCAACAAAGAGGAATTCTGACCTTCCACATCTGGGACTCGCGTGGGCGTGGTAACCAATTGTGTCAGGCCATAAGCCAGGGCGAAGTCGTGAACAGATCTCCCCGCATGATCCGTTTTACTGGAGCTGAGCCAGCCGGCGTGGTGAGCGTTAAAATCGCCAAGTACGATGATCTCTGCGGAAGGGATCTGCTGCTGCACAAGGTCTGTAGCCATCTGGATGTGCTCAATGAGTCGGTCAGTTTCGGCATCACCGCTATGGGACCTATAGAGGCACGCATAGACGCGGGGATGGTCGTCGCTGTCTACACGGAGCCATAAGATGGAGAGGTCCCCACCTTCAAGGTTGCTGAGGCGACGAGAGCTAATATCGTCTCTGACGTACACGCACACTCCGGCTTTAGACATAAAGGAATGTTCTAGTCCGTACCTCGGGTAGCTGAGGTAGGATGTGTCCGCAGGAGACGCTATCTGCATCTCGGTCAAAAAGAGCAATGCTGGCTTTGCTGTCTCGAGGTGGTGATGGACAGCATCAAGATTACTATGTAATCCCCTGACGTTGCAGAAGTCCACGACCAGCGTGGTAGGGGGTGCCGTGATGTTACTGCTCTTACCCTGAGCGTGATCTAGCGCAATTTTGCCCTCCCCAGAGTACGAGGGGCAGCCTCGGCATCCACGTTCAGGCGCGTTTTGTCCTGAGCGCAGACGCCCAGAGAGGGATTCTCCAACGCTAGCGCAGTTGGTACCCTCCTGGGGTATCAATCTGTTTTTCAACTGCGCCATCATGGGGAGGGGGGGCGTTGGGCCTCCGGTATCCTCACTCACTCGGTGAAACACAGCGCAAGCGCTGTTTCACACCGGTTTTCTGTGAGGCCGTGGTATCACTCCGGTCGAGCCGGCCCATTCATGCCGAAGCGTGGCTCTCCCTGCTGCCATGGAAACCACAACAAGCGTAAACCAGAACCTTGAAAATGTGGTTCGAATCCTCAGGTAGGAAGGTACGAGATTTTGTAAAATGCAGCGTAAGGGCAGGAAATCGAAGCTTTCGGAAGGGACCCTAGGGCTTATGAAGGAACGACGTGAAAACCCTCTTCTTACTTCGTCGGCAAAACGGACTCTAAATCGAGAGATCAGCAAACTTGTACGACACGACCTCCGATGCTCCAATACTCTTTCGATCGAAAGAGCGATCGAGCAGAATCGGGGGTCAAAGGTGTTTGTACAATGTCTCGGAAGAAGCCACCTGTCAAAGTTGACTACAGCAAGTGGAGAAGTCGTTACTTCGAAGCCGGCCGTCCTTTCCGAAGTGGAACGTTTCTATGGCGGTTTGTACGCTTCGCATGCATCTCGACCTGATCCCGGAAATGAGGACTCTAGAGCCACATTAACACGCCACTACACCGAAGATCTGCCAGAAGTCAGCATTGACGAAATCGAGATGGCTCTTAGACAGCTGAAAAATGGAAAAGCCCCTGGAGAGGACGGCATTACAACAGAACTGTTAAAGGCTGGAAGAAAACCCGTACTGAGGGAGCTCCAAAAGCTTTTTAACGCTGTCCTTTTCGAAAGGAGAACTCCAGAGGCGTGGAGCAGAAGTGTGGTTATCTTGTTCTTGAAGAAGGGTGATAAGACCAGGTTGAATAACTATCGACCCATTTCGCTTCTAAGCCACGTCTACAAGCTGTTTTCGAGAGTCATCACGAATCGTCTTGCGCGAAGACTCGACGAATTCCAACCACCGGAGCAAGCTGGATTTCGGAGCGGATATGGCACCATAGGCCACATCCACACAGTGCGGCAGATTATACAGAAGACAGAAGAGTATAATCAGCCTCTGTGTCTAGCATTCGTGGACTTTGAGAAGGCCTGTGACTCGATCGAGATCTGGTCTGTTCTGGAGTCCCTGCAGCGTTCGTTGCCAAGTGGATTGGCGATACATCCAAGTGCTGAGATGTCTCTACGAAGCCGCCACCATATCCGTCCAAGTACAGAATCAGCAAACAAGGCCCATACCATTGCATCGAGGAGTGAGACAAGGGGATGTTATTTCCCCGAAATTGTTCACAAATGCAATGGAGGATTAGTTCAAGACGCTACACTGGAAAGGACGTGGCATAAATATCAATGGCGAATACATCTCTCACTTGCGATTTGCGGACGACATCGTCATTATGGCAGAGACGCTGCAGGACCTACAACAGATGCTGAACGACCTGGCTGACTCTTCTGTGCGCATCGGCCTACGGATGAACTTGGACAAAACCAAGGTCATGTTCAATGAACATATACTACCGGAACCGGTCGCAGTACACGGTGCCGCTCTCGAAGCTGTTCAAAAATATGTTTACCTCGGGCAGACTTTGCAGTTAGGTAGAAACAACTTTGAGGACGAGGTGAACAGGAGAATTCAGCTGGGTTGGGCAGCGTTTGGGAAACTTCGTCGGGTCTTTTCATCGTCGATCCCACAGTGCCTTAAGACAAAAGTCAGTGCGTCCTACCTGTCATGACGTACGGAGCCGAAACGTGGACACTTACGGCACGGCTGGTCCACAAGTTCAAAGTTGCTCAGCATGCTATGGAGAGGGCTATGCTTGGCGTTTCTGTGAGGGATCGCATCAGGAATGAGGTAATCCGGCAGAGAATCAAGGTCATCGACATAGCACAAAGGATTAGCAAGCTGAAGTGGCAGTGGGCTGGCCATATAAGCCGCAGAACTGATTACCGTTGGGGTAAACGGGTTCTTGAGTGGAGACAGCGTCTCGGCAAACGTAGTGTAGGACGTCCACAGGCCAGGTGGAGTGATGATCTGTGCAAGACGGCTGGCAGGAGCTGGATGCGAGAAGCCGAGGATCAAACCAAGTGGCGCGCAATTGGAGAGGCCTATGTCGTAGTGGACAGCGATAGGCTGATGGTGTTAATAAATAAGAAAAAAAAAAAAACATTTATTGGTTTCAAATTAATTATTTTATAAGCGATGTAATTAAAAATCTTTTTTCACATATTTACAAATAAGCAAATATGTAAACAAAGTAAAAAGAACTCACGGCTCTTTCTTTTTATGGTCATGGGATTTATGAGAGCTGCCCTTTGCGGATAAGAAGTTTTGCATAGTTTGTATGTTTGTGTTTAAACAAGTGTTACTTTCAGTTTTTTTACTTGATATATTTTTTAAGCTTTTTCAGATTTTGCAGTCGAAAAAAATCAAATTTCTCATGATTAAGGAAATTTTATGTTTACTGTACTGTTAAAAAAATATAAGTATTAAAACGTTTTAAATTAATAAAAATAGAGTCGAGTTAAGAAGTGATTTTATTCGCTGCGCACTAATGAAAAAAAGTATAAACGCTTGGCATTAGGATTTTGTCGTACTAGAATTAACGTTCACTTGGGTCGCATTATAATTTAAGATGTAGTAAACGAGTACTTAGCTTCAAAGGCTAAATTGTCGACGTAATACTAATGCGTGCAGTCAAAACCAAAAGTTTTAACAAATGATTCAAATTTAGAATATGGTTTTCGAATATGGCTTCTATGGGATACGAAAAACGTAATACCCAACGAGGAAACCCGATATAATATCATTGTTTTACTGACATGCTTGTCAGTCAGACTAAGTAGGTACCATACAAACCTTTTCGATATGCAACTGAATTTATCGAACGATTTCAAACACAAGTTTTTTTTTTTACAAGCCATGGCTTCACAAAATGAGTTACTTTGAAAAAAAAAACCTAAATGATGATATATCAAGTGTGACAATATGAAATCGTCTTTCTGTATTCATATTTTTGTGTTGGACTTTTAACGAAAATTATTTTTAGATCTAACTACTATATTATAAATACTATAACTCTACTCAGGTCACATTAGGATCCTTAGATTTCTTGTTGGAATTCTTAAGTGGGTAAGCGACTGGAAAAACATAAATTACTGGATTTTGAAACTTAATAAAGCTTTTCATAAGCTTTTTGGTATACTTGTTAAGATTTTCAATAGCGTAAAATGTTTTGTATTGCCTCTTCCATACAATTTTATTCAACTTGTCATACCAACCGACTGAAATATTTCCTTCATTTTCTTCACAAAAGATCGGACTTATCAAACTTCTTCGACGTGGCAGATTGCTTACACAGATATTTAAGATTACTTAATAAGGAACGTATAAACAATTAAAACCAAAAACTAAGGAAAGATCAGAAATACACACATCAAAAGTGTCTAGGGATCAAGCATTTTTATGCGGATTTCTTGAGATTGAGATGTGGCTTTGGCCCTGGCCTGCTCAGTCGCCAGACTTGAACCCGATTGAGCATGCATGGGATATGCTACAGAGAAGAGCTCTGCCGAATATGGAGGGTATCCAGTCGCAAGAAGACCTTTTTTTGTTGTTGCAACGAACATGGGCGGCCATTCCACAGCGTGTTTGGATGAACTCATTTTGAGTATGCCAAACCGATGTTCTTGTGTTGTTAGTGTTCGCGGTAGAAACACGGATTATTAATTGTTTAAGTTACCTAATAAAATTTTAAAGAAAACTGTTATTTCAGTATTTTTTTCGAACTTTAATGTTAGTGGTTCAAATGTCAAAAATCCCTTTATTAGGAAAATGGCAAATTTCTTTATTAATGCAAAGGTGACTTGGTTTATCGTTACTGTGATAAACGAAAACACTTTATTTGATGAATCCTTAAAGAAAATTTTAATTAATATCAATCAGGAGAAAAGTTATTGCAAAAATATATGTTGATCCCTAGACACATATGTTGATCCCTAGACACTTTTGATGTGTGTATATCCCTTTCAATTATAAAACTGACACCAAATACTACTCAGATAACAATTGAAATTGATTCTCCAAAAGCATAGACCCGTACAAATCATTTGCTTTACTTCTTATTTATGTCTTTTTGAATTCTATCTGCAATTTAATATTAAATTATTTTTAGATGGTTATTTTTACATGTATTTATGTCAATAAAAAACTTACTTTCTAGATACGCTGGGGTATTTTAAATATCGGATAGTAAATAAGAATCAAGTGAGATTAAATACAAAATAGTACGTTGGGAGTGTCAGCCAGGTGACATCTCAGTGTTAAGAATGATTTCCTCAAACTGTTGTACGCGATTTGGTTATGTGGACTTTAAATATTACGCACAGAATTATATATCGTTTAAAGATTGTAAAACCATCCTGTAATGGGATCTCCAATCACAGGATGAACTCTTAGAGTTCATCCAGTTTCAGTTCCTAAACTATTCCAACCTGAATTGCCCTTGTTATATCCCATATCCTTAGTTCAATTTATCTTCCTAATTTATTATTACGGAAAGAGGGAATGCTGCGGCTATGAAAATAACCAGTCAAACCTTTGGTGATGTTACACATTGTATCGACCCCACAAGAAAATAACTGGAATATTATGATGTAGTTTATAGTAGATAGATAGATTAGTAGTATAATATTTTATTTATTCAAATTTAGTTGTTCTTTAAAAACGACGAGAAGATGTTCAACAGTAGCAAGAGAATTAGACATTCAGATTATCAATAAAATAAATAGTTCAAGGACATCTGACACACGACGTCATCTAGTTCCAAACTAAGCAGAGTTTATACTATGAAAGCCAGATTGACATTTATAATACTTATATCACTAAAAAAAGAGGAGCTTAACAATTCGTCGGAATCTTATTTTTATGTATGTTCGTCGATATTTTCGTCGTTTATGAACCGATTTAAAAAATTCTCATAGCTCCCAGGTGATCCCATTGTCGGGATCTGCTGATAGGATTCCAAGGAAATCGCAGGCAACCTTTAACTTTTTTAGGCACGTGTTATGTGTTTTATTTATGAATTTTATTTTGTTTGATATAAACATATTAAATAAAAAAAAAACAATTTCTAAATTAATTACAATCAGAATATTTGAACTTTTTTAAATGATACATCCTTAACTCATGTTATAACATGATTCTAGAATACATCATATGACACGTCTTCACTACGGATAACAAGTGAAGACCATTTTCACAGAGTTCGTCTTCGAAGTAGTTACATTGATGGAATTCTATTCATAAGAGGCAAAAACTTATCAGTTTAATCAACTCGACAGCTGGGCGTCAATCAAGGCAGCTCGTTACCTAAACGACTAGTGATTTTCTTTCGCTGCCCGAATGCGATTTGAACCATCCTTTGATCTCGTTCATTGACTAGTAATTTATGTACATTGTAACTTTGCTTTCATATAACATAGTACTTACAGAATTTTACTTTAAAATGAAATACTGTCGACTAAGTTCAATGGCTTAAAAACATTGTAAATTAAATGATTTCGAGTGACAAATATGGCGCATAAATCTCTTTTTTTAATACGTATTTTAAGATAATTTAATTTATTTTCAGAAATGTTTATATTCCAATCACCATTTCTATTTAAAATATGACCTAAACATTGTTGGCACGACTCTATAAAACTTTTTAATTATTCGATCGAAATATAGGTTCTAAAGAAACATACAGCCCCATTTAATTTATGAGTGTAGGTCATTAAGTTATTTAGATTGTGTGCGCACAAGTGTATTAATATACATCTTGATAAAGTTATGCAGTACTGCATTAGAAATGGATAAATAATAAACCTTATGTTCAAACTAGTTTGTGTACAGAGCTCACTGTATTTTTTTCAATAATAATATGCCCAGAAATCGGTTGCTATAAATAAAAGAGAATGGTAGCAGAAAGTTGTTTAAAATGCTGACTTGCACAAACGAACATCTGTTACCATGAGTTAAATTTATATAAAAAAGAGTCAATCGTGCTGTTATTTCATCACCTTTTATTAAAACAAGTTCTTTTTAAATTAAACTAGCTTTCGCCTGCGTGTGTGTCAGTTATTGCCATAAGGAGTAGCTTATGTCCTTTCTCAAGAATCATAGTATCTTAATGTCAAATTTAATTGAAATCGCTGCAGTGGTTTAGCCCTGAAAGTGTAACAAACAGACAGACAGAGTTACTTTTGAATTTATATTATTAGTATGGACTCTAGCTAAATATTCATACCAATAGGTACATCACTGTTACAACTGTAGAATGAAAGTTATTACAATATCCAGTATAGTACGTTGAAATTTCTAATTTTATATTAAAACTTTATAAAAGCTGTTTTATAAACTGTTAAGGCTAAAGTTGACCTTGACGGCGGTTTGAATTCAGGGAAAGTATACAATTGTGGTACTACTAATACCCAAGCTTGGATTTGTAATAAAATTAATAATTGTAGCTTGAATTACATTTGTTCAATAACATCTAGAAGACATTATATTATTTTAAATTAAACTTGTTATGAATTATATAATGATACTGGCTAACCCACGCAACCTCGTTTGCGTCTCCTATTGCCCGTAGCGTGATAATTTACCCCCGTTTTTGAAACATTCTTCATTGGTGCTCCGCTCCTATTGGTCTTAGTGAGATGATATATATCCTATAGCATTCCTTGATGAATGGGTTATCCAACACTGAAAAACAATTTTCAAATCGGACTAGCGGTTCCTGAAATTAGCGCGTTCAATCAAACACACATCACATCAACAAACTCTTCAGCTTCATAATATTAAATAATAAAATATATAGTATAGATAAGTATATTTATTTTTGACAGATCTACAGTTTCTAAAACAATTATATATTCTTCATAATTGATATTATAAGACATAGTTACTTTCGTTTACATAATTTTACACGAAAGTAACTCGTAACGCTTTCACGGTTAAACTGCTACACTCATTTCCATGAAATTAAAATCTTTAAAAATATCATAAACTCTGTGTGAAATCTAACAAAGTGATTAAAAACGCAAGTGAAACTGTTAGCCACTACCGGTTATAATTATATCTACGAGTATACTAACTTATTGAAACTAAAAAGTACTTAGTAGAACAATCCTGAAAGAATGTAAATTAAGTATTAAGTTATTTCATATCACGCAACGACTAACATTCCAACCAGAGGTCGCTTGATATAAATTTTTTGCAAATTTTTATTAACTCTAATTATTCTTTTTAATGTATACTTTAACATTCGAAAAAGCCTAGGTTAAAAAAAAACATAATAGGTGTCAGAATTAAAAAAAAATATGAATGTGGTACGGGCTGTATGTGAGGATCATGAAGAAGTGCTATCTAATAAATTAATTACGCTAAATAATAAATAACTAAGTTAAACACTTGCGGCATACAATAGTTACCAAAAAATTACAAAATATTTAGAACATTTGTTGAATACGGACATTGATAAAAATGCATTTTAAAAAAATCGATGAAATTAAAGTTATTTCAAAGAGTTTTCTGTGTTCGTTATTATTTTCCTGTTCACTACATTCAATCGTACATTTTACGTCAGGAATGTGCTCTGATTTTTTAATTAAATCTTTTAAGCAAATAACACAGTAAGAACATTCCAAAGAATTTATTTTCCATTAGATACACAAAAGCCCTATAAACTTGGGCACCGAAAGGCAAAAAGGTTACATTTAGAACGACCACGAGTGCTTAAGTAGTGCGTGGCAATCGGCAGTTACTTTAGCGTTCGTGTGTTCAACCATTGAATGCATAAGGGTTACGTTAAAAGGTTAAAGTTTTTATATCAAACACTTGCAATGTCATTCATCTACTCTCTAATACTAGTGTATTGATAATGAATGACATTGCAAGTGGACTGTAATTGTAATGTATTTTAGTAAATACATACTTGAATGACAGTCAACTTTGTACAGTGAACAAAGGCATTCGACACTCACCTATGCTTTAAATTATTAACTTTACCATTCCCCGAATGTCGCTATTCCGACATGTAACCGTTCGTAACTAAGGAGATTGTTTATTCTCAGGCGGTGATATAAACCGATTATGTTTTTCAGTAAGAAAAACTAATTATAAAATAAGACTAAGTTTCGGGTAGTTCATGAGTTATTCGGTGTGACAACCCAATAACTACTGAAAGTACTGAATATAGTACACGGCAGAGTCTTAATCAAAATTAGCAATCTAAAGTTCAATATACCGCAAACAGAGCTTAGGTTCACATTGGCTGGCATTTGTTATGGTGTTTATTGAACAATTGTAACAGTATATGGTAGAAAGTTAACGTAGTATCTAAGAATCAGATATTTTTTTTTAATTTTGATTGTTTTTGTAACTTTTGATTGTGTATCAATATATATAGGTTAATAATATAAAGTACCTTTAAAAGAAAACACGAATTTGAATTCTTAATAAACATCAAATCAAAAATGTCTTGTATTGCAGAAATAGATTTTTGTAACCACCATTCTTATTAGTTTCATAAAACATGTAAAGTGCGATTTATGTTCAGACGTGTTTCTTTTTAGCCTTAAATATTCAATACCTTATTGCTTCCATAATATAATATACAGTTGGCAAAAACTAATGTTAAGACTGTAGTTCCCGAGCGTGGGAATATGTGATTGAACACCCACATTCATATTTTACATGCACACAAATGCATGGGGCACTGTTGCATACTAACCCTGGCAACTAATAAATTTCCTTGGGGTTTTTGTGTTCTAGTTACATATTCATTACCTGTTCGCCTTTGAAGAATGTTTTGTAGAACACAATAAACACAAGATACATCTTGTCATATCGCAAGGCTCGTCAACGGACGAGTGTGAGTTCCAAGTGTATTCATTTTTAATTAATTTTATGGACAAATATATTTTTACATAATATAAAATTAAGTCGCTCGTGCTATCTGTGCACGTGCTGTGTGTGCGGTTCTTATCACTACTTAGTTTATGTTTGTTACGAAATTTATTTGTATGATATGTTATATTAATGGAACATAATGTTAATGTTTCTTAAAAAGATAATTTTTGATCACTTTTATTGCTAATATTGACAAAATTTGACTAGATGTACGCCCCACTTTTTATTCCACATTCATCACGGGAGCTTTTTTATTACTTTCAACTCTTGATTGATCCCTTATCTCTAGTATTACGGATGGTTACGAACAAATTTACAGATTTCTAAGATATACATGCTGATAGAGTTAGAATTTTTAAGGTTCTGAAAATGGGCTTTGCAGGAATCTGTTTCATCTATATTAGTTAATATTCTGATTAGTTTTTTTGAAGGTTTTGCAAGGTGAAGATAGTGTGTGCCTCTATAATATTTTTCCAAAATGATTATGCCATAGCTTAGGCAAGAGTAAGCTTTCGGGCGGAGTATGGCTATCGCCCTCCGCCCGAAGAGGTACGCGAGTGGCGTGAAGCCGCCCGTCGAGCCACGATGGCTCGCTGGTCGTTCCGGCTGGAGACTCCACGCGCTGGCTTTGCCGCCGTGGAGGCTCTCCAGCCGGTCATCCTCGAGTGGGCAGGGCGGCAGCACGGGACCCTTTCCTTCCGACTGACGCAGGTCCTTTCCGGGCATGGTTGCTTCGGGAAGTACCTGCACTCGGTCGCTAGGAGGGAATTGAGTCCCGCCTGCCACCACTGCGACTGCAGTGAGGACTCGGCCCAGCATACGCTGGCGATCTGCCCTGCATGGGCGTCGCAGCGCCGGGCCCTCACTGCAGTCATCGGAGGAGATCTCTCGCTACCGGCCGTCATACGCTCCATGGCCGGTAGCGATAGCAGTTTTACCGCGGTCGCAACCTTCTGCGAAGATGTAATCTCGCAGAAGGAGGTGGCGGAGAAGGCCCGGGAGGACGATGTCCACTCGGACCCAATCCGCCGCCGGCGAACCGGGCGGCGGAGGCGCGCCTATCAGCGCCTCATGCCGCCCTGAGTGTGGCCGCGGATGGTCGGGACGGGCTTTCCCCTCCATCCGCTCTAGTGGCCTCCCGCGAGGGGGCGACGTACGCGTGTGCCGTACGTCGCCTAATTGAGAGGATACCAGCAGACGGTGCCCGCTTCTGTGCGGGCAGGCGCTGGGTGGGGTCCGGATGTGTTAATAACTGCAGTTTCCGGACTCCTCCCTTCACAGGCGCAGAGTGGCACACCGTGTGGTTTTAGTCGGTTCGAGTCCGACACACCGCCCCGCCGCAAGCCCCGGTGGGGTGACGGTCCGAGGGGATTTCCACACGTTAAAAAAAAAAAAAAAAAAAGGCAAGAGTAAGCTTATACGTAGTATGTGACAAGAGCTGTAGAAAGGTCGGGGTAGTCTTTTTATTCCATTGTATTTTATTTAATTTCACGTAACTCATATGAAAACCTTGATATTTTTGATCGAACTTTTTTACACGAGGTGTCCAGATTATGTGTGTACTTACGAGTATAGTCAATACTAATAAGTTGAATTCCTTAACGACTTCCAGTTGAAGGCTACTTTTTTTTTGGTATAGATGGATAGGTCCTAGTAGCCGACCCGAAATCTTGGGAATAATATAGGTTAGGAAAATGATGATAATAGATGGATAGGTATGATTTTATTTTTAGAAAAAATTACTTTATCGTCATTAGTCATCCAAGTTGTTGTTAGATGGAGTATTGCCTTTAGGTTGTCATTCAAATTTGAGTCGGTGTTAGAATGAGTAGGGAGAAGTCGTCTGCAAACATGACACATGATTCCTCCATGCATTTTGGTAGGTCCTTGATGTAAATAATAAATAGTAGCATCCTATTACACTGCCTTGAGGAATTGGGGCTTATGTCTTTATAATTTAAATGAAAATTTTCTATCTCACTTTTATTTTGATTAAAGTATTCTGACCACGGAGCAAATTTGCTCCGTGGTTCTGACTCCACTAGCCGTTGTAGATCTATCAAGTATGAGGTGAGACATTCATGAGCTTTTCCACGTATACCGAGAATGTATACATTATTCAATAATGTTTTGAACTGCACTTTGTCGCAGGTTTTGGTAATGCCTAGTAAAGTATCTGTAACATATTAGCTGTTGTTTCTCATATTAAGGACTTCTTAGATACATATTATATATTTATAGATAGCCAAAATCACAGAATTACTAATAGTACCAAAATTATTGAGACTTATTTTTATGAAAGCCATTTTGACATTCGTCGAGTATGTTGTATTTTTCATAGAATACTTTGGTGCTTTAATTTTAAGGCAACAATAGTTGTTTAATATTGAAAAAAAAATTATTTAAAATCTGTTATAGTGTTAAGAAAAGTACCCAGCTAAATATTTCAGTTGCAGCAAAGCTTTTTATCAAAGCATTTATTCTGAACACCGATCCAAAATACAATAGAAATCTCTCTGCAAAATCTCAATGGGCTCAGGCAAAAATAAAACGACACAAACAGAAGTATTAAACATGTCGAAAGCCGATGTTAGTTTCGTGGATAGATCGTATGTATACGTAAATAAGATGCAGTTTGCGTTGCAAAAATACCTAGCGTGATTATCCAGTATCACACAGAAGTAGAGACTATAATGATAGCAATAATTTGACCGTAATCGGCCGCATGCCGCTTTGTAGTCGCCTTGGGAACTAAGTCTGATTTTAAGCCAGACCTATTTTGCGCATCAGTGGACAACCATCTGAATCTACGCGGATAATTGCCGCTCTGACGTCATTAGCCTAATATAACTGCAGTGAACTTTTTGAAAAGTATTCTACTTCAACTTTTCAAAGTCTTCGAAATAGCTAAAGTGTGAGGTAACGTATAAATAGGTCAAAACAGGTTGAACTGTTAACGTGGTATTTTAAAATTGCTTAAGAGCTTCATCATTGTTTGAGATACGTGTGTTGAATTTACAGCCCTTAAAATATAGTTTGATCTCTGTGACAGATGACATCGAAACAGAAGAATTAACTTTGAGAAAGCGTTTATTATTTGTATCATCTATTCTATACCATTTTTATCACAAACTAGCCGAGCCCCGCGGTGTTACCCGCGGTACAATAACAACTTCGGGTAACGCCGCGGGGAAAAGCTAGTCTAAAAAGTAGTCTAAGCTACTCCCTATATCATCAGCTATCCGTAGCCGTTCCTGAGATTACCCGGAACAAACAGACAGACGGACAAACAGACAAAAATTTAAAAATGATATTTTGTATATGTACCGTGTATACATATATAATAATATGTATTTAGTAAAAAGCAGTTATTTTAATTTTACAAATTTACAAACTGAATTTTATTTATTTGTATGTATTTATAGATAAGAAGCAGATAGCAAGTCGTTTTAAACGTCTAGGCGTCTGCATTAAAATAGGCTATTTGACAATATTGAAAATAAAGTATGGATTGTGGTCATCCTATCAGATAATAGCCTAAAAAGACATATTTCACTATGAATTAAACAAAATAATGTGATTTTTTCGCAGATTGCACGAAATAAATTGTAACAATTTTTTGAAATATTTTCTGCGACATGAACGCCTTGTGATTTGTTGCAACTCTGGTGACGTCACACGCTAGTAAACGAAAGATTCCTCGACTGAGTATTGTTCGCGTTTTGTGAATTTGTTTACTAGCGTGTGACGTCACACGTGTCATGTGACCAGCACCACTAAAGAAATGTCGTTTTTTGACGCGGTTGTCAAACTTGAACTTTATCCTAAATTTTAATTCATAATACAGTAGAAATTTCGCAAAATATTAACGCAGTGTGCTTATTACGTAATAAAGAATAATTTAAAACGATTTCCAAAAATCAGTCAAATAGCCTATTGTGTGCATTACTAATCATGAACCATGTCACGGACTTTGAAACGTATTAGAAGCAGATTTTTGTTGGAGTTAGAGTTAGGTTCACTACTTTACTGTTATTCCACCTTTATAGTACACAAGGGAGCCTATTTCAAGTCCTGATAGAAGGTGACTGACAGAAAGCTCGATATGCACTACGTACTACGTATCCAGTACAATACTGCGTTGAGAGTGCTGTTTATTTATTTATTTTTTATTTATTTATTTATATCAACTGCAAGTGTACAAGTTGGAAGAAACATTAAAGCGTTGTAGATAATTTGTTACTTCGTTTAGTTTCGTGGTAAACTTGTAACGGTAATTAAAATAATTTGGCGAGACAAGCAAGCAAATTTGATAGTAACGCGAATGATTTACCGACCTTGTTAATAGGTTAACTTCATCAAACTTAGGTTCGATGCGCACTGGGACTGCTTGTTAGAACGCTATGGTGGTTTGATATAATTTATTTCTTTTGATTGCTATTCTGTTTGCCCTTACATATGTACGTATTTCCGTTTTCCTTATACTTCTATAACATAAGTAAATAAACACGAGAAGCAATAATGACTAATAGCCAAATATAATATAATTATATCTCATCAATAATGCTCATTATGGATAAAATGTGTACATTTAATAACCTTTTTTCCTACGTTAACGATTCATCGGACAAACATTTTATATAAGAAGGATAATTAATTGGTAAAATAAATCTAATTGGACTATTGTTTAAAAATAAATCTAATGCTATTGTTTAGTCACAACGTCGATTGGAATCTGTCAGGTTACGTATGAAAATGAATCTTTCTAAGGAAAATGTTCGTGTAATTCTTAACAACTTTAGAAGAGGCCTGACACGCCTTCAGTGTTTTAAAGAGCTAACATCTGTGTTCAGTGATGAAGCCCCATGTCTGCGGACTGTCCAACGCTGGTATTTAGAATTCCAGCGTGGACATACTGTGTTAGTGACAAATCTCGCGAAGGACGCCCAAAATCCGCCTTCACTGAAAATAACATCATTGCTGTGAGACAACTAATTCTCGAAGATCGTCATGTGACGTATCGAGAGATAGAGGCTCTATTAGGCATCTCAGGGACACAGGACAACCATTCAAAAGATCTTGCATGAAGCGTTTGGTGTGAGAAAGCTAGTTTGCCGTTGGATACCGCATCTGCTTTCCGACGATCACAAGGCGGCCCGCGTCAGATGGTGTAAGAAAAATCTGCAAAGGTTCAACCTAGGAGAGTCAAATCACGTCTACGACATCATCAGTGGTGACAAATCTTGGATCTATGCCTACGATCCTGATTCCAAACAACAATCTACAATCTGGGTCTTTCAAGACGAGCCGAAGCCGACTAAAGTTGTTCGTTCTCGAAGCACTTCAAAGAAATCGTGGTCACGATCATTGGAAAAACCGGCCATGTTGCGACTATTGCACTTGAAGATTGTAGAACGGTTAATGCAGAGTGGTATACCACAGTTTGTTTACCACAAGTCATCACCGGACTTCAAAAATCTAACTCAAAGCGACGCAGCATCCTGCACCACGACAACGCAAGCTCAAACAGCGCTCGTCAGTATTTGAAGCAGGAAAAAGTAGAAATTCTTGACCATCCTCCATACAGTCCTGACCTAACGATTTCTTTACATTTGCAAAAATTAAGAAAAGTCTTCATGGTCAAAGGGTCCGGTGAAGAAGCAGTCGACGCTTTCAAGTCAATTATTTTGAACACCCCCACTTTAGAGTGGAATGAATGTTATAATAACTAGTTTGAAAGAATGGAAAAGTGTATTAAGCTACGTGATGAATACTTTGAAAAACATTAAAAGTACTGTAAGGTTCTAGTTGTGTTTTTTCTTCAAACGACAAAACTTAAAAAGCATGCCTCGTATTATGTTTCAGAGATAAGCATTTAAACTGAAATTAACATTATATTAAAATTAATAAGTTTTATGACATTTAACATAATGTTCGGCCTATAAATAAATAAAATCTATAATCAAAAATTTATCGATGCAGACAAGGCAAGTTCAGTTAATACATCTAGTCTCTTTTGATATTCCGATGATATTTATTAACAAGTACTAATTAATACATGTCATCATCATGATCAGCATATCGTATTTCACTGTCAGACAGCCTCTCCATTTGCACGGAACTTGGTTCGATCCTGTGCGTCCTTTGGGGGAGGCATTAGTTCAACAGCGGACGACTAAAGGCTGAATTAAAAAAAAAAAATACGAAAGGAATAAGAATGAATCTACAGATGATACATCATCACTTTTGCTATACAGTTTAAATTTACAACTTCGTCACAAGTAAATGCTTCTTCACATTCCAACAACAATAGTACTATGTCATAGCATTCTCTCAACACACACTAATTTACTTTGTAATAAATTTTAGCATCTGAGGCTGAGGATTCGGAACAAACAAGTAAAACTATTTGTAAGTAATTTTCTTCAAGATACAAATACAACCTGATACGAAATACTATCAACTCAACAAAAAACTTGACTGTACAAGTTTGCGGGCGGTACGGATATCAAATATTATGTTATTGATCTCATATATGTACCTCTAACCTTTTAGAGCATACATTTTAATATTGATGAATTATGTGTAATTAACTTTATCTCAGTTAAATATAGCCTTTGAAACTGAAATTACTAGTAATTATTTTTATAAAGTAAGTAAGTAAAAAAAGAAGATAACTAAAAGCAATTTGTTGGAATTTTACTTTTGTAATGATTATAATTTCATCAAATTAAAATATTGTAATGATTGTTTTTAACGTTTTTTTTAATCAACTTATATGGGATAATAAAGTTAGTTTAACATTATTCAGTTAATAACATTACTAAAGTGTACTTAATATTTTTCATAACAATGACCATAGATTTTGATATGGTAGGTATAAACTAGTAGAAGTATATAGGTACACCTTTGCCATTTTTGAAAGCTCTTAGGCTCCCAATAAAAAGGACGACCAAACTTTACGACAAGGTCTTATTTGATAGCTTTCTATTTTTAAGGGTACAGTATAGGTTTGAGAGGTAGTGCAAAAGGCGTTCCTTTCTAATAATTAGAGGTAATCGATTTAGAAATGGCTTTAAATTTTAAATATCTATAAATAACCAATGAATAACCTAAATAAACTTTCGTGGTAAGCACAGGCTTATGTCAGCAGTAGACTCAAAGGCTGTTGATGATAATGAACAAATGAAGGAATCTCTCGAAGTACTAGTGTTTCTGTATTTTTAACCCCCGACGCAAAAAGAGGGGTGTTATAAATTGGACGTGTCTGTCTGTCTGTTTGTCTGTCTGTCTGTGGCACCGTAGCTCGCGAACGGATGAAGCTATTTCAATTTAGTTTCTTTTTGTATGAAAGGTGAGTTACGAGCGAGTGTTCTTAGACGTGTTTCATGAAAATCGGTTGAGTCGTTTAAAAGTTATGGGGGTGAAAGTGGGGAAGAATAACAGAATGTCTGCAAAAATATCATTGGCGTATGATTACTCGATTAAGTGCTTGAGTAGGGGGTTTTTTAAATTTTGAATTTAATTTTATAAAGAATTCATCTTGTAAAATAGTATAAACAGTGTATTCAGCATTGTATCATTCTCATCAATATATTCAGACTGCGTATACAATTCTAGTTGTCAGAATAATATAAAGAGAATGGACGACGGTCCTGATACGAGTAAATTGTAAAACTCCAAAGGTCCAAAAGTTAAAAGCGAACGGCTGCGGAATAAACGAGATCTTACCCGAACTTTTATTTAGTAGTCTTTGACCTGAAGAAAGCTACACATTTCATTATGTATTTTGCAAATAAAAGGTTGCCTCCTTTAAACAGACTGGTAAGAAAATAATAACAAATCAAAGTGGCTTCCACGAGCCCAGTTTCAATTCATTGTTTATTTATAAAGGTTTCTGGAAACCTAAATATGTGTGGAAATGGAGTAAAAGGCGTGGTCAGTTGAAATGTTCTCGAGGCTTCACGATTCTCTATCTTAATTAATCTTGAGCCGGCCTGCGGTCTTTATTACAACGTTCACGCTTCGTTTAACAGCTTTTGGGAATCAGTCAATTTGAAACATCTGTTCGAATAAAGCTACATCAGAACGTATTTTTTTTCATATTACGAATAGCCGTAGCTTTTGCTCCTTCTACCTTACTTGCTATTTGAGAGTGTATATGGCTGGGTTTCTTTTGTCTGGTATATTGATTTTTTTCTTAAGCCAGTGCCAATTTGGTAAAAGATGTAATTATATGTAAGTAACTAGGTACATGTCCGCTTTTTAGGGACGATGTTATTATAAAAGCACCATAAAGATAACTTACATAAAGACATATTGAACTCCTAAAATCTGATATTATCGTTCAAATTAGCAAAGATAGAAACCCACTGAAATTCATCAGTCTTAGATTACACAGCCCACGCCTAAACTGATATGCAGAGAGTTACTAATTAATTGAATACAAAAGGGGTAGTACTTTTAAATACATTACTAACTGGCTAGGTAATTAATTAAGTTTAAAAAGTTAGTATCTTTTATGATCAGATGAAGGTAAGCATCGTAAGAATACTGCGTACTTTAGAAGTGTCTGTTTTGATAGCAGAAGCTGAACTAGTCTGAAAGAGACATTTATTCATAAAAAAATAGTCTGTAAATGTTCCTACTTTTCGATTTTAAGATTTGATTTATAAAAAGCCAATTTGATTAACTATATGTGTAACAAAAAAAATTGTGATTTATAGACATTCGAAGCATCATTAGGCATAGAGTTTTTTTGTGACATCTAACACATAATGCCAACTAACTACAAACTAAGCAGAGCTTATACTATTTAAGCTAGACTAACTGATAGAATACATATTTAAATTTGTTTTGTATATACATAGAAAACACCCAAACTCCGAAACAAATATTCGTAGATCATACAAACATTTGATCCGACCTAAGATTTGAACCCAACACCTCGAGCACAGCAGTCGCATACACTACCACTGAGCCACCGAGGCATTCACGCGTGTAGTCTGAAAAGTTTCCGACGATACAAAACATTTTTAATTTTTTTTTCTACATAGTCCCCTTGAATTCTACACACTTCACACAATGCAAATGCACGACTGCATTCACTAGTCTTAATTACCGAGTACTGCTGACCACCTAGTAGATTTCATGTGCATTTTAGGGCTTATCTATGAAGTTATTTTATGAAACAATAGATGTAGTTTAAAAAAACAAGAACGGAGAAACATGCACTTTGAAATACTTAGAATTGCATATAGAAACTAACCTTTTAGCTAAAATATCTATGTGTAACAAATTTAAAAACTTCGTGAAAATCACTTCATCAGGTCATTCGCATCCATGTTGATCCTCATAATGCATGCACCTAAGTCTACCTAACGACGATAAAAATGTATTTAGAACAAACCTATATTGAAAAGACTGCAGGGTTGGCCTAGTGGTTTAGGCGGTCGCCACGCCGCTTGCCAATTCGCCAAGTGTTGAGGGTTCAAATCCTACACGGGACAACACTTTGTGTGATTCACAAATTGTTGTTCTGAGTTTGAATGTTAATTGTGTCTGTGTATGTATGTCTGTAAAGTCCCCCGCGATACAGGATGTATATTCCTAATGCGGGAGTTGTATT
This sequence comes from Diaphora mendica, assembly GCA_949125395.1. Taxonomy (NCBI): domain Eukaryota; kingdom Metazoa; phylum Arthropoda; class Insecta; order Lepidoptera; family Erebidae; genus Diaphora; species Diaphora mendica. Next base: position 30,753,974 of record OX421310.1, on the reverse strand, counting down.
ATAAAAAAAAAAAAAAACGCCAATTCAATTTTTTTTCAATTAAATTCAATTTAGGATAGGAGTTGTTTAAAAATGGTAGAAATACTGCATAACATACATACACAAGAAAAATCTGTCAAATTGAGTAGGCACTTTCTCCTATTTGAAGTAGATTAAAACAAAGCTGCAGAATAAATCATCGCTGTCATGAACGTGAAACTAAAAGGACTAGTTAAAAGTGATTCCATTGTTACGATTGAAATGCATGGATGTACCTCTACGAAACAAAAAACTGAGTATAGAAGCTATTTTTCTGTTAGTAGAAGCACCAACACAGCATTATGAAAAAGGCATGAAATCTCTAACATTGGGTCTTTATATACGACTAGCTTTTGCACGCGGCTTCGCTCACGCTGACTATCATCAGTGACTGACATAGTCAGTCACCTTACTCTTTTATATATATAGATAGATAGATAAGGATCAGTAGGTAATTGTTTACCATCGAATTGGCTGTTTGTTTATATTCGCCAAATTTCGAAAAATATTTGTAACTTGTAACTGTAACAACTTGTTAAAAATTGATTACGTATTTAATTATTATATACTTGGTCATGGTAAAATCTTGTCTTAGCATCAATACTGTCAATACTCGTATGAAGGTTAAATTGCTGATTACCTTATTAAATTTTAAAAGAAAATGGGTTTAGAGAACCTCACCTTGTCAGACAGTGGGGACTCTGGTGACAGATTTATTGCTGCGGTTGGGATGGCGGCCTGATTGCATTAAGACGTAATCTTGGCACCACGCCGCGATTGAGGGGGTATTTGTCGGGAGATAGGACATCATTATGCGTGGTGTTGATTCGTGTAAGTCCTCAAATAATATGCTTCAGGTCCTCCTAGAGTAGGGCACCTAAGGCTGATTGTGTCGGAGTGGTTTTAGTGGAATCACAACATACTCCTGGGTTCTGAATCCCCAAAGAAACTGCATATCTGAATATCCGATATAAAAAAGAAATATGTTTTGCGGTCCAATTTATGATGTTTCTTGATTAGGTTAACAAGACAATGCCTTTTTAATTACATTTTTCTTTACATCCTAGAATTAAAATCACTTGTAGTTTTTCCACTATTTTATTTTTGTTTACACCTGACCTGTTTCACCTTATGGCATCATCAAAGATTACCTGTATTTTTATTTTTCTTTCTTTGTTGGAGTAAAAGATAAAATTAAGAAAAGGACAATGGATAGATAACTTAGTTTGTAAAACTTCTTTCTAACTGTTAGAAGTAAATAGTTAGCCTCTGTTCCGTCACCACTGTAGGTACTAATTTAATTCGGGAATAAACAAAGAAATCATTTGTTAGTGTCACCTAATAAAGTAATTTATAAGTGTTTAATACTTATTAAATAAAATAAAGTATATAATACGAAAAATCAGATATAGATATACTTAAACTTGCTATAAAGAAAAAAAAACATGACCCTGCCAAGACTTACCTTTTACTTTGTCTTGGCTTTTCCAACTTGTATGTAATAGAAGAGGCTTATATCCAGCAATGAAAAATGCGAAGCCCATGACCGATCGCGATGGTGGAATCCTGTGGACGTCCTCTGCCCTATTTAGGTGACATAGACTATAGTCTATAAGTCAAGTAAGTCATGTCCAACAGTGTACTGCGATTTTGGTCAATGATGATGATGATAAATACCATTTTACAGTTTTCATAAATACCACCCTGTCGAACAACAACTGCTGAATGAATGTCTCCCACAAAGAGCGCCAACCAAACCTAAGAACAATAACATGGCATGAAATTTAGTACCTATTTATGTTATTTTTACATTTAATTTGTCTACAATAATATGTGCATGTTCGTAGAAAGAACGATTTAACTTAATGTCCACTCCAGATCTAACAAAAAGCATATTCTCGAAAATACTCCCTAAAAAAATACCTAAAACGTAGCCATTTAGGCTACGTTTTAGGTATATTTTTTAGAAAACCATGATAAAAAAAACATTTAGTGCTTTGCGGGGAAGAATTCTTTCTTGTTATTTCTTTTTAAATTAGGTTTCGTGTGAGATCAAACACGGTTAGGTTTTCCTAAGAACACTAGCTTAGTGCTCGTTTCTTTGTAAAAAGTTCATTTAAAACTCTGTTATTCTACGGTCAAAAGGATTCTAAATGAAAACTTTACTTCTTTCTTTAATAAGTAGGTTCATTTACATTAAACATGTATAATATAATTTTGTAACTTTTATATTCGGAAGTGTACCTATAATTACAATTTTCCTTACAAGGTACAAAACTTGAATGACGTGACATTTCAGTTCGAAACGCTGAGAACCCGTAGTACGCTCTTATGATTTCTCGGACGTCGTAGTTCAGGTAAGTTAAGCTAGATGGCGCTGTAACAGATTCTGTCACCAAAAAGTTTAGTGTCTTTTCAGTAGATGGCGCCTGGAACAAAATATTTTTACTTGATATTTGAAAATTTTAAAGGTTTGTTTGTACAACAAAATATATTCTCTCTTCTCTCTCACTCTTACTTTTTGAAAAAAATGAAAAAAATAGCCTTTATTATGAATGTTGTTATTATATCTGCAATCATATATATAATTGTGTATTTTAATTACGTGCAGTGACAGAGGCATAAGTTCAACAGTGGATTGCAATAGACTGACGATAATGAGTATTTGTGAAACGTAAACGTAGGTTTAAATAAATAAGACAGTAAAATCTAACAAAAAAACTTAATCTATCCCAGGAATAGCTCCTACTCATTTGTAAAATTATTTTTTAATTGACGTACAAAATATTATTTTGAGTGCTGAGTCATTTTATTTAACTAAGTATTTATAGCATTAACATTGTCCAATGTACCTACTTTAAGTTCCTCCACATAATATTTACGTTTTCTTGCATTATTTATACAAAAATATATTACTGGTACCTCAGTACAAGTTTATCTTACTTCAGATTTATTTATAAAAATACTCTGACTAACATAGGTAATTTATAGTCTAATTAATCCCTTTATAAAGTGGTACCTGGGGATCAAGTTAATTGTAGAAGAAGTTAATTTTTCCAGTTCACTTTTTCCGCATGCCCCGGCCATATTTAACTTGTGTTTTGCACGCAACCGGAACGATTGCGGAACGTTTTGATTTCAATTTATTTTAGAAAGGTTTTTGATAAAGTAACCTTCTCTTTTTTAATATTATTAAAAAAATAATACGTGTGGCACTCGGGGACTGCCGCGGTAAAGCTATTGTTTAGCATTTTTATCAACTTATGCAATTATAATTATTTAAGTTTTATTTATGCAGTATTTTTTTATCTTTGAACACATATACTTATACTTGCGCACATGCGGTGAATGTGGCATTATAAAGATATGGTAGATACCTATACACCTATATACTTTTTCAAACCCAGACTGTTTTGACAGACAGATTTCGGAGCAGCTCGTCTCGACCCGTGCGAGTTTCGGGTGTCAGGTTTTATTTCCGTTACGGAATTTCTTGATTCGGTCGCCGCGCTCGAAGCCGATTTTTTTTAACCCGTCCCATCTTTCTATCCAAGTAGCATGTTCAAATTTGCGATCAAGCATTTTTAATCACATATCTTTTTAATGGTAGCCTCTTTACCATAAAAATGATCAGACGGATATTTCACTCATCTTAGGATGATTTTGGTTTTATTTGTATAGAAATATCCTAGGAATTAATAGCATAATAAAATAGCATAGTTAGTGCGTAACGCGTGTGTTTACTTGGGACTACGAGCCTTTTTCTGCTTCAACAAGAACAAGGCGGTGCTTTATCTACATTTTTTTATTTGATCTGAGGTTATGTCAGACTCAAACTGACCAAAAACCACACGTCGCGTGCCACCAACCGTCGGCACCGTCGGGCATCTAGGTGTTGGTACCCTAGAAACGATATCTCATCAGTCACACCTCCCCGGCTTACACTTATGGAGAACGGACATAGTTCTTCGACCTCCGACGCCCGATTCATGAGAGGCATCTGGCCTGTCCCCAGGCCTAACAGACAGGAAGAGTGCTTAAATTCTTTTCTCTATTATCTTTGTTTTTCTCAACTTTGAATGAAATCTAAACGGAATGAAATAAACACTGTGATTTCTCATAAGCCCTAATGTTAAATGCAAAAAGAATCAAGGATCAAAGGCGTTTATTGAATCTTTTTTTTCGTATGGGATCTGTCTCTATGACATTATCAATTTATATTCGTAAGAAGTTCGAAATTATCAAAAAATCTTTGCCTACCTACTTACTAATTTGTTTTGTGAGAGGGTCCATTATTTCAGTTGTTGTGGGAAAAATATTTTTTGTTAGTAACATGTAGTAACACGTTGTTCTAGTAGCGGTAAGTAGAAATGTTTCTAGAAGGTGTCAGATGTTTTGGGTAGGTATATTGTGTTGCGTAAAGTTGTTTTTTAAGGCCGTGGCTGTCCTGACTGTCCCTCTGACACTGACTGTCAATATAGGGTCCTTGTTGGAAAACTTTTCAAAATTGGAATTCCGAAGTTCAGAGAAACGTGCCGGATCGCGGCGCCTGCCGTACGCTTCGTCTCTCAAAGGAAATTCGGTAACGGGCCATGTATTTACGCTGGAATTGAATTATCTACTGTGGCGTAGATTATTGCATTTACTGAGCGTGAAATTGCTAAATACTGGAAATGAAAAACATTCAATTATTCTTTGTCGCGTTTTTTATATTATCCAAGTACTCTAGAGACTCGGGGTAAACGTAAATGATAGTGTCTTAGCGTGTTATTTTGTACGAAAATACTGTTTTCACATAAATATTATTTGTACAGAAACAATTTTTTATCAAGTTGTAGTATTGGATTATAAGACAAGATATATGTTGCATTTTGTTTTCTCAAATAGTAAATAGTGCTTAAAAACTCACTTAACATTTCTCTGAAAACAACGACGGTGTCTCGAAAAGTATTACAAATATTTTTTCAACAATTAAAACCATAACTATTACCTTCTGGTCTAGTTTAAAGTCTAATTAATAAGCCCTATTATTAATTTAGGGATCTTATTAAATAATTAAAACACACAATTATTAGTGGCTTTTATTTGCGTTAGTAACGGTATTTCTCCAAAGGCGCAGAATACTGCGGTTGATGTACATCCTTATAAGTGTATTAAATAATAATAAAATGAAATAAGACTTTTTAGAAGCTTAAGAAAACTTGTTTGCAAAAGCTTTTGAAAAATATAAAGCGTCTGCAGCTTTATTGGACAACGCAAATGAGTCTAAAGTTGCATTGTGGGGATTAAACGCAACCCAATTACCTGGTGCAGAGTCCGTGCCTGGCTCGGCTCGATATCAGATTAGCTCCTCACTTGATTACATTAGTGACGTCATCCTGCCAGCCATGTTATATAGTAACAATATACCGCCAATTATACCGCCGTCCCATTCAATAGTCATGCAGATTAGCGACATCAACATATTAACACTCTATGTGTATATCTCAATGATATGGTATTGTGATATCTCAATAAGAGATAATTTGGTATAATATAACACTGGTTGAATGCAATTACACATTGAGAAAGCAAATGGTGCGTAATCCTAATGTGACTGACTGACATACCCAGAGATCAACGCTCAGCCCATACCGCTGAAGCTAGAATCCTGAATTTTGCATGTAGGTTCTTTATATAACGTAAGTGAGTACTAAGAAAGGAATTTTGGAAATTCGACCCCTAAGGGGGTAAATCAGGGGATGAGAGCCTGCGTGAGCGAAGCCACGTGTAGAAGCTAGTAATTTTATATGATGACCAAACTTGATTGACTGCCTTTCCAAGCGACTACATCATGCAAATCTATTTTAAAGCCACGTATTTATTAAAAGAATAAAAGATATGAATTTATTCCACAAATGATAAATGATCTGAACATTCGCATCGCATCATCATGAGAGATTTTAATACCAACCTCCTAGCCCAAAACTCTCCTCGTACACGCAGTCTACTTCATATCATCCAAAACTTATCGCTCCGTGACCTACCGCTTCAAGCCACTCATCACAATATTGAGCATCAGGACACCTGGCTTGATCTAATCCTCGCCTCTGCCCCACACCCGTGGGAGAGCCACGCTTCGGCATGAATGGGCCGGCTCGACCGGAGTGATACCACGGCCTCACAGAAAACCGGTGTGAAATAGTGCTTGCGTTGTGTTTCACCGAGTGAGTGAGGATACCGGAGGCCCATACCCCAACCCCTTCCCCTTTCTCCCCCATCCCCCCATCCCCAAAGGCCGGCAACGCACTTGTGACGCCTCTGGTGCTGCAGGTGTTCATGGGCGGCGATAATCGCTTACCATCAGGCAATACATCTGCTCGTTTGCCCGCCTATTCCATAAAAAAAAAGCCTTGTCTCATCCCACGGTCAACTCTCTGCTTCTGGCTTTTCCCATCAAGGCTTAATCTTCCTCTCTTATATTCCGAAACCTCCCAAATCACCTCCTAAAATTGTACAGATACGCAGTTTCGAAATCATGAATGTCGAAAAATCACACGCAGATGCTGCTGTGATAGACTGGACAGATATGCCAGCTGCTAAAGACGTCGATAACAAAATCATTATTTTCAACGACACCATTGTCAATCTGTATGGCGTCCACGCTCCCATTGGACCCCAGCGCCTTGGCTGATGAATGAGGTCCGAGCGGCTATGAAGCAAAGGGATCAGGCATTTTTTCGGTTCAAGAAAAATCGCAGCGAAGATAGTTGGAATCTTTATAATGTTGCAAGGAATCGGTGCAATCAGGTTATACGCAACGCTTAACGCCAACATATTCTTCAAAACATAGAGTCTTCTTCCTCTTCTAGTACCTGGAAATTTCTTGATACCCTAGTTATTAGTAAAAAGCAACACCAAGAGTTCAATAATACAATTAGTTTGAATGATATCAACCATTATTTCTCCTCTTATCTTCAGGGGAGACAGCAGTGTGTTCGCGTTGATGACTCGACATCGAGTTGATGCGACCTCCGCGCTAACGTCCCTCAAGGTTGCATTCTATCCCCTCTCTTATTTTCCATATTTATTAACCTCATAACTCAATAGTTTCGGAGTGCGTATCACCTATACGCTGACGATCTGCAAGTGCATTCACAGGCAAGGGTAGAGGAAATAACTCAAGCTATCGACGAAGTCAACAGGGATTTAGAGGCCATAAAGCCGTGGTCGATGAGATTACGCTTGTCGGTTAACCGAACTAAATGTCAGGCGGTAATAGTAAAATGCAAACTCATGATAAATAGAATCGATATTGCTTCAATTTCACCGGTTGTGTTCAGTGGCTCAGTCATTCAATTCAGCCCCGTAGTCAAAGATCTGGGCCTACTCATCGACTCAACCCTTGATTAACAAGCTCAAGTTAATTATGTCAGCTAGAGGGTAAGTGAAAACATGCGAACGTTATATCGTCTCAAGAACTTTCTACCATCTACCACCAAAGCAACCCTGATGCACTCCTTAATAACCCCAATAATCGACTATGGTGATGTATGTTATTTCGACCTGAATGCAGATCTCCTCAATAAACTAGACCACCTTCTTAATAACTGCATTCGATACATTTTTAATCTCAGAAAGTACGACCATGTGTCAGTCTTACGTTCCCAACTAAAATGGTTACCTATTCGCCTGCGCCGCTATCAGCGAGCACTTACCTCCCTATTTTCATTTCTCAACTCACCATTTTCTCCTACATACCTTGCTCCATAGTTTCGTTACCTGTCCTGTAATCACGACAGAAATCTTCGTTCAGAAAATAATCTGCTCCTCTTATGTCCCTCCCACAATTCAGATTTCATGAACTCTTCGTTCTTTGTCCAAGCGATACTACTCTGGAATACTCTCCCACTCGAAATCAGGATGTCCACAAATCGTTTAACGGTAAAATGAAACAGCAAATGATCTCCTTCTTAGCGAAACGGCAGAAATTACTAATCAATAGTTGGTTCACTTTAGACTTGGGTTGTCACAGTGTACGAATGTAATGTGTATATGTATTACATAAAAATAATAGGTCTTTACCTATGAAATTGCCGTTTTGTATGCAATAAGTGAAAGTAATTATTTTTTCAAACTTTCTTATTTCTGTTATTCGAAGTAATCACCCATGCAATCGACGCATCTTTGCCAACGCATTGGCAGTTTATTGATGCCCTTCTTGTAAAAATCAGCTGGACGGGAGGCAACAAACTCTTCAAAGGCATTTTGTACTACCTCTCGGGAATTGAATTTTTTACCCACTAAAAAGTTGTCAAAATTTTGGAAAAGTAATAGTCGGTAGGTGCAAGGTCTGGTGAGTATGGCGGATGAGGGAGAGCTTCCAACCCCAGCTCTTGCAGCTGCTTCACGACTACGCGCGACCCCATACTGCGCAACAGACAGTCTCCAAGCTGCAAGAGCTGGGGTTGGAAGCTCTCCCTCATCCGCCATACTCACCAGACCTTGCACCTACCGACTATTACTTTTTCCAAAATTTAGACAACTTTTTAGTGGGTAAAAATTTCAATTCCCGAGAGGCAGTACAAAATGCCTTTGAAGAGTTTGTTGCCTCCCGTCCAGCTGATTTTTACAAGAAGGGCATCAATAAATTGCCAATGCGTTGGCAAAGATGCGTCTATTGCATGGGTGATTACTTCGAATAACAGAAATAAAAAAGTTTGAAAAAATAAGTACTTTCACTTATTGCATACAAAACGGCAATTTCATAGGTAAAGACCTATTATATGTATTATTTATATGTGATTCTTTATGTGTATATGTATCTTTAAGTTTTTTTTAGGTGTTATGTTTGTTTTTATTGATTACGTAACCTACCTTACTAGATTTCTACACCACCCTAAGGTTGACAGGAAGAGATTGCCTTGGGCATTAAGTCCGCCAATGTAAAAAATATGTACATAAAGTTTTTAGGTAATCAATAAATAGAAAGAGATATTAAAAAAATATTGATACTGTCTTCGTAAAAACCTTATTACAAGGTAGTAGAGCCACGCTGATTTCAGCACGAACGGGCCGGCTCGACCGGGGCGGTACTACCCTCGCACAGAAAATCAACGTAAAATGACAGCATGCTGTCGTGTTTCGTTGGTGAGTGCGAGACCGGAGGCCCAATTAGTCTAGTCAACAAGTTCCATACTTGTTGACTAGACTAAAAGATGCAGTAGCATCACTAGGCCGCCATGGTGTGGGTCGCCATGCTGCATTGTCTGCATTCGCAGTGAGCATGGTGACCACCACTCTTGGATTCTGCTTATGCTTTCCATCAGGCAGAGTAGAGTCATTTTGGCGGGCCAAACATAAAAAAAAAAAAAAAAAAAAAAATAACAAAGAAAGTAAAGAAGAAAATGTACAATGATTTTTAAAACCAATTTTTATTTCGAAAATTTAAGTGATTGTACATTATGTTCTGAGATATATTCAAACTAACCCATCGCCGTCTACTGCTAAGGAATAAAGGCAATTAGGATCCATGCGCTACCAGAAAATTTCTTCATCGTCCTGCAAGGCGCCCTACACTATGTTTGCCCAATCGTGATCTCCATTCTAGCACATTTTGGTTCTAGCTACCGTCAGTGCACTAGGAGACAATCATGACCGGTCCACTCACAATTACCGTACTGATTCTCCGTGTGATATTGTTTACATGGTAACATGGTGTTAGCATGGTAAGCTCCATCGCTCGTTGGGCTACTTTAAACTTGTGGACGAGTCGAATGTGGGTCTCCAAGTGAGTGAGAGAGTGACTGGCCATGTCTTGGCTCCGTATGTCATTGCGGATAGGACGCACTGGTTATATTTAACGGTATTCCTTAGTCTGAAATGATGGTGTCCGTGACTCAAAGATCTGACGTAGCTTCTAGTACGCCGCCCAGCCCAAACGAATACTTGTATCGGCCTTCCGATCGAATTTGTGCCGACCGAGATGGATGATTATGGATAGTAAGTACAGCCGACAACCGCCATTTACAGTTACGGGTCTCGGGGATACATGCCGATTATGCCTGATTTTCGTCTTTTTAAGTCTTTTTAATCCGCCGTCCCACTTATTTTGAAAAATCGTATCATATGCATATAGTTTATAATTAAATCAATAAAAGTTTATAAATAAATATTAGTGCATTCAATCTACATTTTTTAATAATTGTCTTTTCTGTATTTTACGAACTTTGAATGCTCGGATTCCATATTACCTATATAAACCTCATAACATAGTTATTTGTTATACAAGAGTGCAAAATTGCTTTCTAACCGCGTGCTCAATTTTGATGACCGAGCAAGCGAAGGATTCTAAAATTGAATCACAAGCGTAGCGAGTGATTCAAAAATTAGAATTAATCCGTAACTTTTTATTCCACCTCAGCGAGGAAACAACTAAATGCAAAAAAAAACATTAACAATCACAAGATACTTTTATTTCAGTTTAGGTATTAATATTTATTAGGTACTACATTATGATAGGTAAGTATTACAGATTAATTTTTAAATTATTTCAAAAATACTTAGGTACTCGCTCAACCCCGCGGTGTTACCCGCAGATTTTGTCGTACAACGCGGGACAAAGCTAGTCTAAAAAAAGTAGCCTAAGTTACTCCTTAGATTATCAGCTATATGCCAGTGAAAGTCCCTCCAAAATCAGTCCAGCCGTTTCAGAGATTACCCAGAAGAAACAGACAGACAGACCGACTGACGGACAGACAATGTAACAGAAATAATAAAAAATATATTTTAGTATATATACCGTGTATACATATGTTTTCAGTAAAAATCGGTTATTTTAATATTACAAACAGACATTTCAATTTTATTTATTAGTATGGATGTATAGATAATTTAAGAAACATTTAAAGTTAAGTTGCTATAGTTACTTAAGAAAAAAATGGTGCGGGCAGAGCAAATTAAAAAGAAACTACATCATGAAGGTTCTGAGTTTTTAACAAATTAAAAAATATTGTATGATTAATTCGGCACCATGGAGGTAGAAGTAAATAGGTTTAATGATGTTTTGAATTCACAAACTTAGTGCACTCGAGCGATGTTCTAAATTCAATTTACTTTATTCCTCTAGAGGATAAAAACGGCTTTTACACTCAGATATCGAAGGGCAAAAATACTCTTTACGAGCTGGTGGGATGAAAAAAATATTGTATGATTAATTCGGCACCATGGAGGTAGAAGTAAATAGGTTTGTGGCGACTTCCACATACAGCGCAACAGTAATATACTACAGCGCCATCTACCGAAGTTACACTGAACTACGGAGTAACGAAGGCAACTAAGAAACTACCTATCCTGAATCGCGCAGTGAAAGTTCGCGCGCCAATTAAGATACATAGAACATCCCAACATCAACCGTTGGGCAGTTGGCCCGCCAGGCATGATCACCTCGCCTGGTCGGAGGATCCTCCCTTTGTGTTGGAGGGACATATCACCCGTTCCTCCACAGGTTTAATGTTGTTTTGAATTCACAAACTTAGTGCACTCGAGCGATGTTCTAAATTCAATGGAGGCCCAAATAGTCTAGTCAACAAGTTCCATACTTGTTGACTAGACTAAAAGATGCGGAAGCATCACTAGGCCGCCATGGTGTTGGTCGCCATACTGCATTGTCTGCATTCGCAGTGAGTATGGTGACCACCACTCTTGGATTCTGCTTATGCTTTCCATCAGGCAGAGTAGAGTCATTATGGCGGGCCATACATAAAAAAAAAAAAAAAAAATTACTTTATTCCTCTAGAGGATAAAAACGGCTTTTGCACTCAGATATCGAAGGGGAAAAATACTCTTTACGAGCTGGTGGGATGAAAAAAATATTTATTCAAAAAAGCCCGCTATACTTCATAGAAAATTAGCTAACTAATTAATCTGAATGTTCAATAAAATGGCTCAAATCTTTGCTCAAATGTATCTAAAGTAATGAGGGAGCATTTAATATTAAAACTAATAATGTTATGCGATTAAAACGTTATTAAAGTGGCTAATTATTACGTTTGTTACGCGAGCTGGTTAATCTAATGCTGCTTGGTGTCCTGCGAGAGAACTCTGTGCGACATTCATTAGATTGTGTTAATCTCTGTTAAGTCAGTTCATTGAATTATTTGGAGCTGCTATGTCTGAATTTAATGTCCAGAGCGTGATATGATGGCATATTTGGTTTAATTAAAGATTACTGAACCAGATATGATTTGGATATATGAACCATTAAAGGGGAGTTACCATGTAACTATAATTACTCCTTAGTGTATGATTTCAAAAGTAGTATATGTGTTTGTAGTATCTACAGAAATTTATAAAATGTTATTCCAAAAACTTAGCCGTTGTGTTTCTTTGTTTGTGGAATTATTATTTTTTAAATGACATACGTTTTTTAATAAACTGGAAAGCAATCTCACTTAGTTTAACGTTTGTACCTAATACAGTGGCCTCATTTATGATAATACGAGTATTACCTTTTTTAAATTCTGTAAAGAACTCAATAACTTGGAAACAAAGACAATACTGTGCGAATATTTGTGGCGAATATTGCACAAATCAAATTCTGTTGCGAATCTGATATGCCTTCACAGACCAAATGAAGGTATCTAATTATGTACCTTAATTAGATAATCAGTATCGATATATCAGTCACTAGAGGTGTATTCAGGCTAAATTGCAATCAAAATCGTGGCATGTATCTGTAATAGGTATGCGACCGCAGTGCTTATAAATTATAATGGACACGTACAGCCACGTTAAGCCATGCAATATTATTGGACATCTGATTATACTTCCGTCATAAATTAATTGAACCCTAATTGTGTATTGAACATCTGTCTGAACTTATATGTCATGTATGATCTCGATACCAGTATAGTGTAGAATTGAGCAGATTAACAAGATAACTAAACTAATTCTTCTTCGGTTAGCTGTGCTTAGCCTGGTACAGTTTTTCATACAATGTATGTATTTCGTAGCCTACTTGCGATGCTACGACAGATGACATCTACGTAGCTTTAGCCTGTACTGTAATGTTATGTCAAAAGAGCTACAAGGCTCTTTTGACATAACATCATACATGTCAGAAGATTTCTTGAATGAAAATTGATACGAAACATATGACATGCTATCACAGAGCATTTTTAAATGTTTATAGATTCAAACTGTAGGAATGGCGTAGTGGTTTAAGCGGTCATCTTTCCGCTTTCTATTGAGATGAGTGTAGGTTCGATCCTCATGTGGGACAACAATTTGTGTGATTCACAAATGGTTTTCCCGAGTGTTCTTTGTGTCCGTTTCATGTACGTTTGTAAAGTCTTAATTGTAATGTTCATAATGCGGGAGTTTTAAAATTCATTATAAACAAAAAAAAAAAATTTTTTTAAGTCACACATAATACAAATAAAGCCTTAAGCTTAAATTGTATACCAAAATAACAATTGATGCTAATGTCTTTAGTTGATCAGGATTAAGGTTGATTAAAATTTGTGGTGTTTAATAAATATTACAGTAGCTAACCCTCGCTTTAATTCCTGTACTTACTCAACCATGAACTCAACATAATTTACATAGCCAAAATTATTCTCCACCTATTAACTGAATTCGTATCAATCGGTATAAATTTACATTTCATTTAGAACGTTGAATTTTGTAATATTAATTTCAAATGGTAGGTGAACGGAGTGAGCTACATTTTTATTGTAGTTATTTATAGCGAAATGTATTAAAAATACCAAGTAAAATAAGTTTCGAAATAATAGGTCTTTACCTATGAAATTGCCGTTTTGTATGCGATAAGTAAAAGTACTTATTTTTTCAAACTTTTTTATTTCTGTTATTCGAAGTAATCACCCATGCAATCGACGCATCTTTGCCAACGCATTGGCAGTTTATTGATGCCCTTCTTGTGAAAATCAGCTGGACGGGAGGCAACAAACTCTTCAAAGGCATTTTGTACTGCCTCTCGGGAATTGAATTTTTTACCCACTAATGTTACCCACTTAACGAATGTTAATGGTTCGGACGTGCAATTAATAAGAAGTTGTCCAAATGAGTATAATATCAAAACACTTTAAAATAAACTGCCTCGGTGGCGTACTGGTAGCGTATGCGACTGCTTTGCTTGAGGTATCAGGTTCGATTCCCAGGTCGGATCAAATGTTCGTATGATCTGCAAATATTTATATCGGAGTTTGGATATTTTCTATGTATAATATGTATGTATTTACAAAAAAAAAGTATATATGTATTTAAAACAGTCGTCTGGTGCTCATAACATAAGCTCTGTTTAGCTTGGGACTAGTTGGCGTTGTGTGTGAGATGTCCGAGATATTTATTTATTTAAAAATATATTACATATTAACTGACATTCGCAACTTTATCATTGTCTCTTTTCAATCATGCTCGGGTCCTATTATTGCTATCCTTCATCTAAGCGTGATGTTAATTATTCTTTTTTATGCACACCAGCAACACGCACACTTTTAAAAAAGAATCGTAAAAATCTGTTAGATAGTTTCGGAGTTTACAGTGTGCAACAACGTCACTCGAGAATTATATATAATAATACATTAATTAACCTGTTGGTTACGCTTTATTATAAAGATCTTAACCAAAAAGAATGTTACTATTTCTAAATACATGTTTAATGGCCTATGACTCATTAATTAGATCGCTAGATCATACATCAGGAACTCCACAAAAAGGTTTGGATTGCAATTCAAGTGCAGCGGATTCAGCGCACGTGAACGGTCCGTTCTGATGCCTGTCCGACCTATTCCCTACGTGATGCGACTTTCGATACACGCTCCTAACTCATGTAGGTTTTTGATCACGTCCACATATAAATTGTGTTTTACCTCAAAATCTGATCGCCGTAAGTGTTTCTACAAAACTTATTTCTCACAATATTTGATTCCTTCTGTTCATGTATCTCTAAGGAGTTTTAAAAATCATTTTGCAATTTCAGTTTTAGTTCCAATTTATTCAAACAAAGTGTAATGGCAAATTGTTTTATCTCGTCTTGTAAAAGGGAAAAACTAGTCCACTGAGAATAAAAGCATTCCTTTTCCAATTCTGTTCAAAGTGTGATAAGGACACCGTTAAGTACATATCGTATACACCTATTGGATTAAATAGCTTTTCAATAAAAAGAACATTCAAAGGAAAGTACAAAAACAGTAAAAAAATCTAATTGCTACTTAATATACATCTACGGCAGACAATATTTTTTAATTAGCTCGAAATATTTGGTGATTACTTGTCCAGAAAATATAGCAAGCAATTGAGGATTTCAATAGATTTGCTTTGACTAATACTTAGAATCAGAAGAATGTAGAGAAGAAAACTGTATGGAAATTTACCGCCCATACACTGTATTGAGCATAGTTTCAAAACTCGATGTAAGATAACATTAAAAAGTTTGCCAAGTATAAAATATATTATATGCAAAACATTACATGGCGTGCATTAACTTTGAAAGTTAAAATCGCTAAATCATAGAAGATTATGATCTAAAGCTTGGACGGTGGTTAATTCTCTAACTTTATAAGCAAGTATGCAAAGCGCGACTTACGAAGGCCAGATGTACTTAGATGCAGTTTGAAAGCAGTGGCTAGCCACGCTGATAAAATATTTAACATTTTATACGCGATTCTTTAAAACTGTTCATGCTACAATATTTTTTTCTATCTTCTAGGGTTCCAATTCTCAAAACAAAAAAGTAAACTTTATAGGAGCAGTCTTTTTACCTGTATGGCTGTCAAGAACTTATATGCACGATCCCGTAAAGCTGTTATTTAGCTTTAAAGTCAATGCGATGAAAAGTAAGATTTTCAAGGTTTTTACATTTTCATGAATTTATACATTTTGCAGGTAGTTCTTCACTTCTAGCCTAGCTATGTTATTTTTTGAATAAAACAAAAAAAACTTGCCGCTACGTAATTGATTGTGATATATATTGATGAATGACGAAGATGTACGTATATTTTAAGAAAAATTATGTTCGATTTCTTTTTAAAACCTTAAAAAAATTCATAACTCTAGTTGTACGAAAAGTTTAAATAAAAATTGTACCCAGATCTCTGGAGCGTTGGTTATAAATTAAGTTTAATCGACAAATGCAGTTAAAACTGCAGTTCGATTTTAACCATTCATAACAACAACCGTTCAATGAGATGTTTTAGCAATACCTTGACGTCGACTTGAATTCTTTGAAATTTATTTGGTTTCATGAAATGTGATGAAAGTATCCTCCTAATCCTAATTAATGAAATAGGTTTAATTAGTTTTCTCAATAACATATTATCGCTAATAGGAATCTCTTCAGTTGGATAAAGTCGATATAAGATAATAAAATCATAGTTTTCAAAATTAAACAACAAAGTCTTTAATGACGAACCGAAATAAAATTAAAAAAGTTTTCAGTATGCTTTCTCGCGTCTTTATCATAAGAACATCGTAACCAATCTGTTCCACTCGTCTAAACAAACTATGTGAGACTACCAGTTTACTATTACTTGCACTTACAAACGCCAATGGTGACGATACACTGTGACGCTGAGTTACAGATGTCCATGAGTGGCGGTTGTAGCTTTACATCAGGTCAGGTCTGTGTTATAAGATCGATTTACATTTAGGAAAGTTACTTTGTTAACAATTTTTTTTCAAAAAAATCACAAGGTTGCGCTTCCCCTTTTCTGTGATTAATTTAAAATGTACTGGGTACATATATTCGAACTACATTTTTTGAACTCGAACATTCAATACTTGACCGCTGCGAAATAGGTCGTTTGGACTTTCAGGTAGGGTGTTTGATGGGCCGTGAAAACAAGGATAGGGCGAGAACTACACAAAAATTTCGGAAGGGTTTAAGTGTTATCAAAGCATTACACCTGCTGCCCTCGGCGCTAGATAACTTGACCTCAATAGTTCTTATTCTAGGATGACTTACAGAGTTTTAGATATATATTGTAAGTCGATTTCTGTAATTAGAAATTTTTGAATTTTGTGAAATAAAGGTTACTATTATTATAATCGTGAACCCACACTTTTATAAATTCGTTATACTGGCCCAGGTGACATAGTCATAATATTTGTTTCGGAGTTGGGGTGTTTTCTATGTATAATAAGTATGTATTTACAAAAAAAATATTATATTTGTATTTGTATCAGTTGTCTAGTACCCATAACACAAGCTCTGCTGACTAGATGGCGTTGTGTGTTAGATGTCCGAAATATTTTTTATTATTTTATTGTAGTCGAATTATAGTTTTTAAAACTTTTTTGTTAGTAAATTATATAAATTATATATTACTAATGAAACTGAATCATTACCGGAACCTACGAAATGCTTTCACATTAATTTAATTGTTAGAAATTATGTACGAACTTGTATGACCAGAAATCATTGTGAAATATGACACAAGGGTAAGAATATATGGATGTGTAGAAATAATGAATTACATAAACGAGTATTAATCGTCTGAAACGAGTATGGGGAGAAATGAGGGGAATGGTTAGAAGCCTATAAAAGCATACAGACTAAAGGGTGATTGGAATTGCTACCTTGCATGAATGTACAAATGAACTGTAGTTATCATACAAAACTAGGGAACAATGGACGTAGTTATTAGTTATTGGGCTTTATATAGTATATGTTGTTTTCAGCTATAGACTCCAATACTTTGTAGTATAAACTAGAATTACAAGTTAGTGTCCTGAACTTAACAGCAATACAGTGTCATGTGAATTTTATTGTTAATATGTAAATGTGATCATTAACAAGAAAATAGAAAAGTCTGAGCTCTTTACCTATTTGTTAAATAATTATAACAAATGAATACACGATTAGAAAATTGAAAATGATTGATAAGCGTTTTCACATGGGATGAAGTGGAGATTATAATATTTTTAATAATTTGAGTTCTTTGAAATTTATACCTAGACCTAATACTAAATTAAAATGCATTAATGTGTAAGATAGGTTTTCGAAATAGAAAGGAACTAAAAATTCAAACAATTGAACGGCCAGACCGATTGCACTCGTGTTTAATAATCCTGAATTTTCGAAGACTATTTCAAGATTACATACACGACACAATCTATCTATACTTATAATAAAAATGTAACAGGTCAAATTCTGTACATTGAAGATATTTTGAAATTTTTTTTTGGGGGGCACTCTGTTATCGATACTGAAACCAAAACTATTTTCTTTTTCATTTTTGTCTGTCTGTCTGTATCTTGGCCGCGCATCACGCCGAAACTACTGAATGGATTCAAATGAAACCTGGCATGATTTGACTTCATACTATGAGGTAGGACATAGGATACTTTTTATCCCGAAATTCAGCACGGTTTCCTGGGGAGAGGGGATGAAAGTCAAAATATGTACTTAGTTGTATTTCAATAACACATAGTCCGATTTCATTCATTCTTTTTTTGCTAGAAAGAAAAAAATAAAAGATAACGGGAAAAGTCTTTTTTTTGTCCGCTACTGTACACTGCCTATGGGAAGCTGAGAAAAATATATGTATAAATATGGCGGTACGAAGTTCGCCGGGTCAGCTAGTGGTAAATAAATACATTTTGTGTTTTATTTTGCTGTAAAAAGTTTCTTGATATTTTCGGATATTATTTTAAATGTATTATTTTATACTTTATCCTTATTATAATTTTTCTTCGCATTTTTCTAAAATAAAGTAGTTCAGTGTCTGTTTATACACCAGTTTTGTCTCAACATTTTTACTACATTAAACGTAATTGGAGACTTAATTGGAAGCTGTTATCTTAGAGTACTATCTGGGTCAATTATGTACTTACTCTACTTTAGATACGATAGTAGTAGGCTTAAGAATCAAGGAACAATGTAAGATAACTACAAATACAAGCATAGCTCTCCAAGGTTCCAATTACCTTGATTTCTGAATGAATTAATAGTTGATGTAAAGAAGACATTGCATCAATTGTCGTTGATTTTAGGCCTAAATGATTAATATACTTTTACAATGTCAGTTTGTATGCCTGTCCGGGATTTCTATAATGACGAGAAAGTACCTACCGTAGTAGTATCTTATGGTTGACACAAGCTCTAGACCTAAATTGGGGATGATTATATAAGCCAGTCTTTTTAAGAACTGACCTAATAATATAAAAGAGCTAGTAATGAAATTATAATCACATACATACTTTACGCTGTAATAAATAAAAACAAGATTCTGTTTCATTGTGATTTTTATATTCAATTGTTACTAAATAAATAAATTTAACAAATGAAACTCACAATGGGTAAAGAACCTTTTGTTTAATTCGAAAAGAAGATCAGCCATCTTCTTTGTTTTTGTCACAAATTTTTTATCACACTTGTCACCCACCAGTTTTTCTTAATATTTTATCAACAATTTTTTTTGGTTAGTTAGTTTGCCAGTTCTGGAAAGTTTTTTTTTTATTATTAGTGTTTACATAATTCCAATGTTAATATGCTCTGGTTTTTATAGTCTGCTTTCTTCTATTACTTTCTAGTTAACCTCTACTCTATTTTAAAGTTATTATTAAATACTAGCTGACCCGGCAAACGTTGTTTTGCAATAAAAAATAACTAATGCTGGAAAGATAACTAGTGTTGGTCGGAAATTTATGAAACAAAAATCTTAGTTTTAATCCATTAGATTTGGAACGTGTACATTACTGCATAGGCCATAGATAACTAAATAAATTCGTATTTGTAAAAGTCAATGTCAAAAAGTGTAGAAGTCACTACGATGCATATATTTGGCAAGTTCAAATTAAACTGAAGTACACACATCAAAAGTGTCTAGGGATCAACATATGTGTCTAGGGATCAACATATATTTTTGCAATAACTTTTCTCCTGATTGATGTTAATTAAAATTTTCTTTAAGGATTCATCAAATAAAGTGTTTTCGTTTGTCACAGTAACGATAAACCAAGTCACCTTTGCATTAATAAAGAAATTTGCCATTTTCCTAATAAAGGGATTTTTGACATTTGAACCACTAACATTAAAGTTCGAAAGAAAGACTGAAATAACAGTTTTCTTTAAAATTTTATTAGGTAACTTAAACAATTAATAATCCGTGTTTCTACCGCGAACACTAACAACACAAGAATCGGTTTGGCATACTCAAAATGAGTTCATCCAAATCACGCTGTGGAATGGCCGCCCATGTTCGTTGCAACAACAAAAAAAGGTCTTCTTGCGACTGGATACCCTGCATATTCGGCAGAGCTCTTCTCTGTAGCATATCCTATGCATGCTCAATCGGGTTCAAGTCTGGCGACTGAGCAGGCCAGGGCCAAAGCCACATCTCAATCTCAAGAAATCCGCATAAAAATGCTTGATCCCTAGACACTTTTGATGTGTGTATCTCCAAAATTTAGTCGTCATCTATGAGATTTTATTGCAGAATACTATTTAGTTCAGTATTATGTATTAGTGAACATTGTTCTACATTCTACACGTATGACGAAAAGTCAAGGTACTTATTAACGCAAAGAAAATCTCTGAGTTACAAATTATTAATAATGTTGATTCGATGAATGACTGTGTAAGTAGAGGATGCAAAACGTTTCACGTAATTACAAATAAGAATGAAATATTGTATTAAATAACAAATTAAAGTGCACTTAAACATTTTAAATCTGACAATGATTTCCTGTAATACGATTATCATAGCCGTAAATAAAAACTGTTATTTACAATATGCATTCGGTTTAAATATCAATATTCGATTGTCCAAATATTAAATTAAAACAACTGTTTTTTGGCATGGTGCGCTACAAACAACTTATTTACGAGTACAAACGCTGTGATACAGTTTAGTAAATAGTAGCCTACTTTAAATTAACAGTAATGTTTATTAAAGAGTAGCCATCAGTAGACTAAACTAGATGTCAATTACTTAAGCTATAGTGGAAAAGCTAAAAGTAAAGTGCAATTAGCTGTGGTCTTTTTAAAACCCAAAGCGAATTTGATCACTTATTCAATATTTTAGATATATATCTGGACTCACTTTAGCCATTTTGGTCAGTAGGTTCTTCAGTTTAGAAAAAGGATAAATTAGTTTGATTTTGTTGTCAAATTAGTTATAGTAAAAAAGTTAAATATTACAGCATTTTGTCAGATACATATTTAATTTTTATAAGTATATCACGTAAATAGTTACATCCTAAATAAACCTTCCACATTCTAAAAGTTAATAAAAATAATGAAGCACCAAATCATCGAGGTATTTAAACTGTTAACTTTATACATTCGTTTTAAAACTACATAAGTACATAAATTATTACAATTGTATATTGACTTAATAATCACAAATTTTAACAAAAAAAACCGGCTTCAATCTGGGCTAAATTTAGATGGGACCACACGGGAAGCACCAACTTTCAAATAAAAAAGAATCATCAAAATCGGTTAGCGTGATATTGAGTTATTCGTCAATTTGTCGCGCACATACTTAATGCAAATTGAAGACTTATATGGTTTTCTCATGGATGACATGTCAGAACTGGACCAAATTGAAATGGGACCACATGGGAAGCACCAGGTTTCAAATAAAAAGAATCATCTAAATCGGTTCACACAGTCGAAAGTTATGAGGTAACAAATAAAAAAAAAACAGTCGAATTGAGGACCTCCTCCTTTTTTGAAGTCGGTTAAAAAGCCTGAAACGTAGTGGAAAATTGGTCTTAAAACTACCTAAAATACCTACTAGTCATCTTACTGTGGTGTGTAGCTTTCTACATTAAAATGTATTCGGACATTGTGTGTTTAAATAACATAGTATAAATAGATTTATGTAATCGCTCCCACGAATCTCTAACACAAATAAATGTTATAGTGTAAACTGGTACACATGAAGGCATATCAATTTATTAATAAATATCAACAGAGACAGATAATTGAAAATTTTGATAAAGAATATTTTAATAAATCCCGACAAGTTCTGAACAATACGTATCTCTATGGACGTTGGCGAATCTATAATGAAACCCTACTGTTTATTTTGTCGATACGAAATGAGAACTGTGTGCAGTTAACCTTAACAATTGCCAGTTTCAAATACGTCCCAAGTATTTACATTGTACGAAGAAAGTAATTAAGTTACAAAAGATTGTGTCTTTACCCTTGAACGTACAATTAATTATGTATCTTATTTAATATCTTTTAACCAATGATGTGGTTGTTAATTACCACTTTTGAAGGTAATCGGTGATTGATTTAGGGCTGGATGGATGGATGTTTGTTACTCTTTCACGCAAAAACTACTGAACAGATTTGGATGAAACTTTACAGTAATATAGCTTATATATCAGAATAACACATAGGTTACTATTTGCCGATAACCGACATATAAGCGGGCAGAGCCGCTGGCAACCACTAGTATACTATACTATACTCTCATGAAACTAAGTTTTTTTATTACTTTAATAAGGTTTCGATAGTACAAATCACAGGGTATCCCAATTCTTTTTAATTAATTAATATTTTAAGGTTAGTTAAGGTCAATATTAAAGTAGATACAGGTACTTAAAATAACTATTAATTTACTTCAGGTGACTTGGAATATATCATAGACGGGCGTTGACAGCAAAAATGTTTTTTTACAGTCATATGAGACAGAAATGAGGCCTAGTATTAATATTATTGTTTTCACCGAAACATGAGTAGCTCCAATATTTCTACTATATAGGAACACTGTTTCGAAACGTGATTAAAACCAGGGACCGTTCGATCCCGCAATAAAATTGTATTTTGAACTGTTGGCGAACAGAGAAACCACTGGAGCTGGTACAAATTAAGTCAATACGATAAATGATGTCTGTGGGAGGTGGTATGCGGGTGGTGCCGCGTCGCAATCCACTGGATTAGGCCTCCAACACGCACACCCTCTGGCAAACTTGCTATTTACGTTGGGTTGCTAACCAAACGACTTGTAGGCTCTTTATTACAGTTGTTCTTTTCCCTTCACGACGTTGTAAGAGGTTTGTTAAAATATTGTCACAATGACTGAGTTTAAATAAAAGTTAAATGTTACTTACATTTTACTTTTTTTACAATGATTTAAAAAAAATGAAAAATTCTAAGACTACCGAAGAAACTTTCTAATATAAGAAAAGAAGGTAGTCGTGGATAAAAAATAACTTAGTGCAATTACACCAATATATAAAGGCCAAAGTTTGTGTGTATATTTGTAACTTCTTCACGCAAAAACTATGGAACGGATTTGGATGAAACTTTACAGTAATATAGCTTATACATCAGAATAACACATAGGCTACTATTTGCAGCGATTAAACCGACTACACGCGGGCAACAACTAGTTCAATCTAAATGCGAATAAATAATTTGCTAGGTATTGTGCGAATATTTGGTGATAAGGTTATTTTGTAAATCAATTGCTTTGAAAGTTAAATACAAAAAAATAATAATGTTATTTGTATTCGTTACGAGACAGTTCAGAGAGCTTTTCTCTAGATAAGGCAGATAAAAAACACCACTTTATGTAATAGAGACAAGTGTATAGTTGACAATCGGGTACTAGGATTTAATAACAAAATAACATTTCTCTACCAATTCATTTATCTTGAAGAAGAAAGCAATGCAGTTTCAAATTAAGCAGAGCTTGAGCCATGCGATAGCTAGATTGACTGATTGAATTAATACTTTTTTTGGAAATATATGCATATTACATATAGAAAAACTCCAAAACAAATACATATTTACAGGCCACAAATTTTTTTTTTAGTCTGATTCGATCACAAAACAAAAAGATATAAGTAGAAGTGACTAGTAGGCGTGGCGCGCTTGCCACTGATAAGCGTTGCACCGCATACCTTTATGAGTTGTAGGTATTTTGTATCATAGTCGTGTTACAACGCTGCGTTGAATAGGTCGTCCAATGAAAGTTCTTTTTTACGCCACAATGCAGTACTGTTCTGTTTTACAGTGTAAAAATGATAGCAGAAGGAAAAAGATTGATAATTGAGGTGTTTCTTAACATCTGTAGGTACAATTTTATAAGTTTTATCAATAAAATCTTAAAATTTTATTTAACTGATAATTGACTAGAGTTTTAAGCTAAACTCTTCCTTATTCCATTCACATAAATCTCAATCTGGTATGATCGGGTCTTATCAGTTTTCAACGTTATTCTCGTATTTTCTATTCTACTCGATTAGTGATGTAGCCAGGTAGGATGTTAGCTTTATCGATTTGCATACTTTTAAACGTGTTATATTTCCTTACTATAATAATTATAAATATTAAATTTTGCTTGTTTGTTTACGTGGCCTTGAAAGAAAAACACTTGTTTTACCATTGAATATCTATACAAATAAGTATATAGTAAGAATATATATATATATAATAAGAGTGTCTGTTTGTAATATAATATCCGCTTTTTATTAAATGCATCTGCATGTGTAGGTACACGGTACAATTTTTTTTTTACGGAACAGGTGGCAAACGAGCAGACGTATCACCTGATGCTAAGCGATTACCACTGTCCATGGACACCCGCAACACCAGAGGCGTTACAAGCGCGTTGCCGACCTTTGGGGGGTGGGGAGGGGGAGGAGTTGGGATATAGGCTTCCGGTATCCTCACTCACTCTGTGAAACACAGTGCAAGCGCCATTTCACACTGGTTTTCTGTAAGGCCGTGGTATCACTCCGGTCGAGCCGGCCCATTTATGTCGAAGCGTGATTCTTTTCTCTGCGAAATTTGCAGGCACGGGCCGTATACCAAAATAACATTTTTTTAAAATTTTGTCTGTCTCTCTCTCTGTTCCGAACTCTGACTCAGCAGTCAGGATCGCTAAACACTATACCAACGGGTCGACAATTAGACGTATTGCATTTTTGTTCATTGCAGTCAATAAAAATTATGATTATTGATACCATGTGTATTTCCTATAAAACTAAATATGAATACATACTGTGCAAAATATTTATTATGTAACCACTGTTTTGAATTTTGTTAAGTATCTAAACAGTCTTTATTAAATATAACATGATTATAATTAATTAATTATAATTAATTAATTAATCCGAAATTCACTGAAATAGCGCAAAGTTGCATTATTTCTGAAATATTATGTTAAGGTAGGTATACCTACTTATTCATTACTTTTATTATTCTAATTCGTTTTATTATAATATTAATTGTATTTAACATTTTTGTTGTTTTTATATTGTATAATTAGTTTTAAGCTTGCAATATTGCCTTGGGAATTTATCCTGTTATAATATTGTAAAAGGTTCTAAATAAATAAATAAATAATAATACTGATTCTTAAAATGAATACACATTATTATCATCATCATCATCAGCCTATTGCAGTCCACTGCTGGACATAGGCCTCTCCAATTGCACGCCACTTAGTTCGATCCTCGGCTTCTCATTATTATGCAAGTACTTATTTTTTAGCTTCTTTACCTTTATAATGTTACCTCCTCAGATATCCTTCAATTCATGTTTTTTATTCTGCTCCGTCCTATTACAACAAAAGTTAGGTATCGATATTATTGATAATATTGTAATATGTGCCACAACACTAAGCGAGTAGCGGTAAATATCGAAAAATGACACAAATATCGAATTTATTCTTATAGTGATTAATGTTATAATTGCGTGCATTTAGAATAACGCCATCTGTTTTTGAATAGCTTGCAATGAAGTATTCTTACTTTCGAGATTATGAAACGTTGTAAGTTCTTCTTACGCTATGGCAAAATAACTGTTAACATTACGCGATAAGATATATTATCAAACGTGTGACTTTATGTATTGTAGGCTAATTTTGAGCAAATAAAAACATCAAATCAAAACAATTCGTTAGTAGTGTGCAGTAATAAAATAGTGCTTTCATTTGTCTGAGTTTGGCGACAGTCGTTCCGTTGTAAATTAAGAGACATAACATTTCCACCTATTCTTTATGTTCTGTGGATTCGATAATCGAAACCGAAATCAGAGTTGTCGCATACGCTGCCTGTGTACTACGGGGGCAAACTGTATATGATACTAGCTGAGCCCCGCGGTACAACAACAACCGCGGTTACCGTCACGGGAAAAATTAAAAAAAACCTACCTAAAAAAGTATCCTATGTCCGTCTCCTGGTTCTAAGCTACCTCCCCACCAATTTTCAGCCAAATTGGTTCAGCCGTTCTTGAGTTATAAATAGTGTGACTAACACGACTTTCTTTTATATATATCGATATGTATGTATTTATATCATGTCCACATGTATAATACGTTTAATAATAATATACGTGTATTAAGTCGGCCTTATCTAATTTATTTGCAGGAAGCCTAAATAAATTAGTATGTAGAACAAAAGTATTATAAAAAATAGTAGTATTTCATTTATTTACATCATTTAGTCTTAAGTTTTTTTTTTGTCTGCAGATGTGGTGACAAGATGTCATGAGCACCTCGAGGATGGAACGGCCAGGTCGTCGCGTTAAGGCCGGCTCTTTGAGCGGTCTGTCTGGGGGGTTGCCAAGCGTACCGCCGGCCACCGGCGGTGTTCGACGTCAGCGTTCCCTGGAATGGGGAGGCGACAGGTACAGCAGCAGTGACGACGATCGCCCCCCGCAGCCCCCGCCCCTTGCAGACAGGGTGTTCGCGTCGCTTCTCGCTCAGGCCACGCAACAGTTCGACAGTAAGTTTAGCATGTTATAAATCTTAGATATTAAATCTCAGACGTAATATGATATTGAGGTTAGACAGAAATGTTTATTGCTTACATATGAGTGTTACCATATTTTGAAGTATTGGAATTGTGTGTTACACGTGTCACTTCGTATGTCTCTGTAATGTGGGGAGTGTTATAATTTTTTAAAGACTGTTCTGTGTATTCTAATGACAATGCCAGAACGAAAGGAATTTATCACAAAAAAGGCTTTTGTTAAATTAATTCCAAGAAATAATTAAGCATTGTAAAGTACTTGGGTATATTTTCATGTACGATGTTGACCTGTTTGACATATTATCAGTGAAAATAAGGTCTATTTGTTGGTAGATATAATACTTTTATTACGATACGTCTTTATAGAAATACAATATTTTATTTGTACTAAAATTAATGTGGAATAGCGTAGAACTTATGGACTGTATGAATGTGATCAAATATGTGAGTAGGTACTAGGTAGGTACGTACAGTATGTTATTGAGTGTACTCGTATAAGTGTTGTGACTTGTTTTTTATTCATTTGTTTTTTAATAAGAAGTTTGAGATTTAGATATTTTGTTTTTTTTTATTTGTAATAGGATTTCCTACAATCTTTCCAATCCATACGGTTATTGACAGTTTTTTTTTTTTTTTATGTTTGGCCTGCCAAAATGACTCTACTCTGCTTGACGGAAAGCATAAGCAGAATCCACGAGTGGTGGCCACCATACTCATTGCGTATACAACAATGCAGTATGGCGACCCACACTATGGCGGCCTAGTGATGCTTGTGCATCTTTTAGTCTAGTCAACAAGTATGGAACTTGTTGACTAGACTAATTGGGCCTCCGGTCTCGCACTCACCAACGAAACACGACAGCACAAACGCTGTCATTTTACGTTGATTTTCTGTGCGAGGGTAGTAGGTACCGCCCCGGTCGAGCCGGCCCGTTCGTGCTGAAATCAGCGCGTTTTGTTCATAATATTGTCATTTTCTGTTTCATACCATTGAGACGTACCTTCTTTTAAAGCGGCATCCATTGTATGCTCTATTTTATTTTGAGGATGACTTATTCTTTCGACACAAAACACAATTTCTGACAAAGAACGTGTACTAATGTACATTATTTAATAGATGAGTGTATAGTCGTATTAAAGAATTTTTAATTTTAAGAAATTTAATTTATAATGCAAGCGGACTTAGGCTTGTCTACACAGAGGGGGAGATCGTACATACTTTTAGGTTATATAAGTATTTCACGATTTTTGACTGAAGAGAGAATGACGTACAAAATATACCAATTGTGTGTGAGATGTATGAGAATATTATTATTACATATATATATTTATATAATATTTAAGCAAAGGCGACTATCACAGTCAATATAAATCATCTGCTCGAACAATCATTTATACAAGCATATTTAGAAAAGATTCTGCCCATCATACATAAAATATATATAATACCATAAGTTCATCATAAATTACAACAGTTGCTGTACACTATATAGAAATAAAAAACTTTTGAAATTTCATTTCCTTAATACAAATGAATATGTAATCAGTTGCCGAGAAGTCACGAAAGCAGTAAGAAGCAGTGATTATTCAATGAAACTTCATCAATCTAAAGATTCTTGCCATACTAAAATGTTAATCTTAATATAATAATACCCAAATATGTTGTCTGTCGCTACATTTATCTGATTTAATTTAGAATTCTCGTTCATATGGTTAATTCTAACTCAAATTGAATTCCTAATTAATCAATACCACTTTAAACAATATTTTTATACACTTAAAGAATCCTAAATTGCAATTCAATTACATGAATCATAAGCTAATTAAAAAATAATAAAATATTACAATTGTTATAATAGGTCAACAAATAAATGGCCGAAAACGCAGCTTAACTGCACACTAATGTGATACTACATTTGAAAGCTCTAGTGGCTATGCGGGATTTGTTATTCACCGAGTGACACGGCCGAAGGTCCAAGCTGAGCCCTAACAAGTGGGATCATTAGCGGAGTGCGGAGGGTGGCGAGGGGGTGGCGGGGTATGGAGAAACACGGGATCACGGCAATTGATAGGGGAGCGCCCTGTGGTGAGCTTATGAGGAAAACTTTACACGTAAACTCAACGCAGGCTTCGCTCCACGTGCGTCACAGACGAAAACTAAGGATTTAATGAAGTCATACAGATGCACGGTTCCGTTTTAGACTTTGGCAGTGATCATTAGATTATATAGAGTTTTGAGTGAAATATTTTGGTCGCATTTGTTGACACTAACCAAATAACTGGTGAAAATTGAATCGAATTGCTATGCAATTATGTTTGACTGCATGTATCGAATATTGCTAATTATATTAATTAATTATTGTTACATGTGTCTAAATTTGACTAAAATAGATTTCAGTTTATAGAGCCTATAAACACCGCGTATGTATGTTCAATTCTTTCGTGAAAATTGTCTTCACAAGTAAAAACAAAACAAAAAGTATATATGTATGTATATCAGTTGTCTAGTGTCCATTATACAAGCTCTGCTTAGTTTGGGACTAGATGGCGTTATGTGTCAAATGTCCGAAATATTTATTTATTTATATATATAAAATATATATATCTATATATATATTTATATATATATATTTATATAAATATAAATATATATTTATTAACCTTATTTTTGACCTTTTTTTTGCCTTGTAATTTTGTTTGTTTTGTTAAAAAATTGTTTTATGGTTTAGTCTAGTATAATATCTTGTTTCATTTATGTTCTGTGTCACTAAAAACATATTTTCTTTCTTTCTTTAACAGACGTTGCTTTCGAATTCATAATATTAGTATGGAGGTATGGATAATTGTTGATGAACTCAGATAGATAATCAGCTCAATGTGTCTAATTGCATTTCAGTGGTCAGAGTAGTTGCCTCGAGTAAATAGTGTTAATCAATCGCATCAGGCCAGACGGAGACATTTAGTAGTATAATGAATAGGATGACTAGTGCCTTGATAATATATTGAATTCATAAAGTCTATAGCGTTGATAGGCCTCATACACTAAAGAAATGACATCGGATGAATGAAAATGCCTACAGTGAATTATTAGATCTGGTTACTAAATATTATCTCAATACACTTGTAAAACTAAATCTATGGAATACAAAAACTCCTTGTTACCACAAGCCTCGACTGCGGCTGTAACACTGAACATCCAACCACACACGCAGGCAAGTACGCGCAGGCCGGGCTTGTGCAGGCAAAATTTTAAACAAGTTAAAAATGCTCAAGCCGCGCTATGGGGTTGGCGCGTGATACAGTTTTACCAACCGCACGTACGGTGTTTCGTGTACAAGCCGGCCTGCGTAGGCAAAACTGTGGTGATACTTGCGCGCGTGGCAGGCCCTATTTTAGAGTTAACCCTTAGACGGGATAGCAACACACGGTAGGGAATAGCCATACGCAGGCGTTCTCCTGAATAAGTCTGAGTGTTTTGTTTTAAATGTTATGTGTGAGTTATTGGTAACAGCCGATTGTTTGTGTGTGTGTAGACTATTTTGTACGGGAAAAAGACGCTATGGCTGCTCCCTTCCAGTTCACGCGCCTGTGTTGGTCTTGATGAGTTAACCGCATTACAAAATTTGACAATTAACAAGAAACAAATCGAGACGAAAATTTAAAACTATTATAATTATTTGATTTTAACAGTTCCATATACCTACCGACCGACAGATTATACATAGTCTAGTCTATCACAGTATTTTATGGGGTTCACAGACAATACTATTATATTTTATAAACAAATTAAATTAAAAAGCTTTTTAAAAACAAGCTTTTATTGGAATGCCTCGAGACGAATCAAACGACCAAACTCGATGATGTTGCGACGTTTCTTTACAGAGTTCCTATGGCCACCTTCCAATTCCAGCATCAGATCAGCTCCATGTCATTATCATATTCTATTGTCATGCTGTATATATATCCTTGCAAAATTTCAGCATAATCGGTTAAAGATATCTGCTTCAAAATTGTGTTGCAAGATTCCACCCGAACATACAAGCATACATACATACATTGCAAGTTAATAAAAAGCTTTAAATAAAAAATTCTGTATGTTTTTGTTTTGCTTCAACATCATAGTGATACATTAGTATTCACTTTTAAATCTCTATGTCACGCATGAATTCTACATATCGATTGCTACAGAATAGAAAGGATTAACAAAGCTTCAGTCACGATAATAACCCTTGTGGAATCGTTTACCTGTATAACGACGTTTAGAACCTTTTGTCTTATGAGATAGAGCTGAATTTTGGACGGTTGTATATCGAAAAAGGTTTAGATCCAGCTTATGACGAAAATTCATGTGTCACCTCGATGAGAATGTATGTTAGCCGTTGGTCGAAGCTTTGTATTGATTTAAATGTTATGTAACTCTAAGCGCGTTTACGTACAATATTCAGATGTTGAGGTTGTGTAATTTTAGTCATATAACATAGTCTTTATAGATCCAGTGGACCTTGCCTTACTAATCCTATTTGTAATCTATCTATCTATCTATCTATATAATATATATATATATATATATAAAAGAGTAAGGTGACTGACTGACAGACTGACTGACATACCCAGAGATCAACGCACAGCCCAAACCGCTGCAGCTAGAACCCTGAAATTTTGCATGTAGGTTCTTTATATAACGTAAGTGAGCACTAAGAAAGGAATTTTTGAAATTCCACCCCTAAAGGGGTGAAATAGAGGTTGAAAGTTTGTATGAAAGTTCGTCATTTTTTAAGTAAGAAACATGAAACTTTACTTTTGGGCTATTAATTAAAAAAGAGTAGACACGTATTTAAGCGTTTCTGGATATTCTACCCCTAAGGGGTTAAATAGTGGTTGTTATTTCGTATATAGGTCAGTCTGGAAGTCCGTCATTTTTGAAGTTAGAAACATGAAACTTTATTTTTTGACTGCTGATTAAAAATGAATTGATACGTGTTTCAGCGTTTCTGAATATTCTACCCCTAAGGGGGTGAAATAGGGGTTGAAAGTTTGTATGGGAGTTCGTAATTTTTTAGGTAAGAAACATGAAACTTTCTTTTTGGGGTACTGATTTAAAATGAATAGATACGTATTTAAACGTTTCTGAATATTCTACCCCTAAGGGGGTGAAATAGAGGTTAATTTTTTATGAAAGTTCGTAATTTTTTAAGTTAAAATCATGAAACTTTATTTTAAGGCTACTGATTAAAAAAGAGTAGATACGTATTTCAGCGTTTCTGGATATTTTACCCTTAAGGGGGTGAAATAGGGGTTGAAAGTTTGTATGAACATCCGTAATTTTTTAAATAAGAAATATGAAACTTTATTTTTGGGCCACTAAATAAAAATGATTAGATACGTATTTAGGAGTTTTTGGATATTATCCCCCTAAAGGGGCGAAATAGGGGTTGAAAAATTGTATGGAAGTTCGTCATTTTTTAAATAAGAAACATGAAAATTTAGTTTTGGGATACTGATTAAAAATGAGTAGATACGTATTGAAGCGTTTCTGGATATTCTACCCCTAAGGGGTGAAATAGGGGTTGAAAGTTTGTAAGGAAATCCGTCATTTTCTAAGTGAGAAACATGAAAATTTGTGGTTTGGCTGATTAAAAATGAGTCGATACATATTTAAGCGTTTCTGGATATTCCACCCCTGAGGGGGTGAAATAGGGGTTGAAATTTCGTATACCATGTGTCTCAAAATTCAACGATAAGCGGGCGCCAAAAGGTAGACCTGCTCATGAGTACATAAGGAAAAATAATTAAAAAAAAATACCTAGTTTTTTTTTTAGTTACAAGAAAAATTTAGAATTTCTTTGAAAATTTACACCCTTCATGATATTTTGAACGACCACGATGACAATTTTTGTGTAACGTTTTTTGTGTAAAAACTGCGGGCAATTTGGTGTTTTTAAGAGTTGTGGTGAATAGTAGCACTATTAAGGTACAAGATAAAAAAAAATCTTAAGCATATTTGAGAAATTGTCATCGTAGTCGTTCTAAATATCATGAAAGGTATAAATTTTCAAAGGTATAAATTCTAAATTTTTCTTTTAACTAAAAAAAAACTAGGTATATTTTTTTATTTTTTTTCCTTATGTACTCATTAGCAGGTCTACCTTTAGGCGCCCGCTTATCGTTGAATTTTGAGACACCCTGTATAGGTTTTTCTGGAAGTTCGTTATTTTGGAAGTCCATCATTCTTGAAGTTAGAAACATGGGAAACAGCTAGTTATGCTAGGTAAATGTTATAAAGAGGAAAAGTTTGTGAGTTTGAATGTCGAGGATAATCTCCAGAATTATATACACAAAATTAGGTAGTTCATTTATATAAAGTTGATCGGTAAAGTTAGTACTTAATAGCAATTCATATAAAATACTAGCTGACCCGGCGAACTTCGTACCGCCATATTTATATACAATAATTAGCAATAAAATAAAATTGCGACTATAATTTGAGATTTAAAGTATCCTATCTCTCAATTTGGATCGAACTGCACATGGTGTGCAAATTTTATTATAATCGGTTAAGTGGAGGACATTGAGGACAAACATTGTGACACGAGATTTATATATATTAAGATTAAGATTTAGTAAGGGAAACCACTGACGAATTGTGTCATTGGGGAAAAGCATGAACAATATATACTAAATACCTACCAAGGCTAGAATATACACTTTTAATGTATTTAAAGGACACTTAAAGACTACAAAGTTTTACTATGATTAATGACCATGACTAATCTATAGAGAAGGTTTACGACAAAAATATAATTATTAATTTAAAGAGTTTTAAGCTCAATATACAATATGGTAGTTATTGCTAAGTACTCAAACCTCCCTTGCAGAAAATATACGGAAAAGCTAGATGAGGTAGCAGAGATATAGTAAGGTAGGTGCATCGAGGTTATGGTTGTTAGAATCGGAATGCAGATCTTCTTGATCTTCTGCTTCTTCTTATTTTATTATAACTGGTCGTGAATGTGAACACGTGTTCTCGTTTCGATCTCTATTTATGTGTGAGTTCTCACAATCCTATTATTACTTTAATACTTAATCTTTTTTTTAAATAAAGAACTTCTTGATTGTAACTCCTAAGTAGCTATGACGACAGAAACCTTCGTTTTTCAAGTAATCTTCTTCTTTATCCCACTTATAACGCACTGAACCAAAAGGTAGAACCTTTATACTTGGAAGTTTGAAGGTTCTACCTTTTGGTTCAGTCCGTTCCTCATTGATGTACTTTTATTGATCTAACATCGAGGCAGCCATTCACTATACCTGCCTGTAAGTTCTGAACCTAAGTTGAAAATGTACTAATATCGCTTATAAATTACTTGTTAAATACTAACTGTAAATCTCTTGTTAGGGTACGGTTTCATATTTCCGCATCGTGCTTGTATATTTACCCAACGCACCGGTATTATCATAAAGGCATGTCATAAAGGTTCATGTTATTACTTAGAATTGCCTTTTAGTTTGTTTTACCTTATAATACGTAAGCATAAAGATGTTGGGATATGTTTTGACTTTGGGGCAGTAGCATATATTTAGTAGAATACTTTAATATACTTTATGAATGTTGATCTATATCGTAAAGTTGAATAACAGTTTTTTTTTTTTTTTTGTTTTTTTTAGCCTTCGTTATGAGAATGTAGGATATTTATATATGTACTACCATATCAAATATTTTTCATAACAGTATGGTTTGAATATGTGCCTAGACTTTTGCGAATGTAACTGTATTCAGTACTCATTCACTAAAATACATCATTGTTTAATGATAGTGTCTGTGACATGATAGTTAATGTCTCCGCTAAATAGGCGTTACTAATTCTCAAAGACGGCAGCTGCTAAAGAAGTAGCAATTGGAATCTTGAACATCTTGGTGCTGGTTCTAAATGGTCTATGTTACGTAGAAGATTTCATATTATACTATTCTCGTAGCTACAGTACAAAGTATCTGAATAAATCATGTTTTCCAAAAGAGGTTAATAGGTAAGTTAATTGAAAGTGGTTTTGCAACATTTAAAAGGTAATGCTATTGCTGGCGGATGGAGCAATTCAAATCATCTACGTAAACATATTCGAATAGTTCCGAAATTCTAGATGCATCCTATGAGAAAGCCCCAAACGCTGTAAGGTTTGTGGTGAATTTCACATACAGCGCAACAAAAACTTACTACAGTGCCATCTATCAAAGATACGTCGAAGTACCGAGTAACTAACGACGGAGTAACGACTAATCTTTTATCACGATATAGAATATCTCGCGTTGATTTGCATATGATGCCAGGCATGATCATGATCACATCGCTTGGTCTAAAGATCCTTTCCCTCCAACACAAAGGATCTTTTACGTAACCGACGTTAACTAAGAATTAAATTATATGATACTTTAATATTTACGGTATTACTGAACAGCATTTAGTAAACTGACGACATCGCTCTGATGTTTTATACTCAACCGATAAGGTACATCTGGCTGATAAGTAGTTGCGGCCGAATAGGCAACAGCACCCAAGGCTTTTCAAATTTTCGACATACATTGCTGTAATAGGAACGATAATTTATTTAAAAAAAAAAAGTGTGGCACTCGGGGATTGCCACGGTAAAGCTATTGCATAGCATTTTTTATCAACTTATGCAATTTTTTTTTTTAATTTATTTATTTGGAACTATTGACATCAAGTAAGTGAAAAAATCATAACATACAAATATATCACATGATTTCTCCAATATGTAAGTATTTCATGATAATTTTAATAGTTAACGACACGGCGAATTTCATAACGATGACAATGATGTGCATATTATGTGTTTTATTTACATTTTAATATGAAAAAAACTTCTTTTTCGCTGACTACTACCAAAATATTTGGGGGTGCTTGGTTTTATTTTCGTTACGGAATTTCTTAATTCGGTCGCCGTGCTTAAAGCCCGCGATAAAAGCTATGCAACAGCTTAACAACATGAACTATTCTTTTTGGAAATTTAAAAATATTTGCGGGCATTTTTTGAATGTTATCAATGTATTGTCCTATTTAAAAATTAAATGTAGAAATTTGAGCTTGAGTATCTACGTGATGAACGTATAGATTTTGCAGCCGGATATTGGTCCATTAGACTTCGAAAATTTACGTAATTGGTGAAATTTTATCATGTTATTGATTCACAACACCAATTAGATAATTAAGTTAATCTTCATATTTAAGTCCGTTTTTCTGGAAAGTTCTGTAACTGTCTCAATCGTAGGATCCAATCAGAATGTTCTCGGAAAAATATCAAATATTTTTGGATGTCAGATGTCTACTAAGTAATTAAGAAAATTACTTTGAAAATATTATGAGAAGAATATGTCACAGTCGTACGGAATAAGTATAACCTGGTCCTGGATCAATATCTAACAACGAAATATAACTTGCCACTTGCGTAGGTAGAAAATCATTATTTAAACCTCTAATGAGAAATAATTCCATGAATTTCGTTACAAGCAAACTAATTTAACATATGCAGGATTACAAAGGAAAAAAATGGCGGAGTTTATTTCACTGAAGAAAAAACCATGAATGAATAATACAATAGAATTGGGGACTAAATATACACACATCAAAAGTGTCTAGGGATCAACATATGTGTCTAGGGATCAACATATATTTTTGCAATAACTTTTCTCCTGATTGATATTAATTAAAATTTTCTTTAAGGATTCATCAAATAAAGTGTTTTCGTTTGTCACAGTAACGATAAACCAAGTCACCTTTGCATTAATAAATAAATTTGCCATTTTCCTAATAAAAGGATTTTTGACATTTGAACCACTAACATTAAAGTTCGAAAAAAAGATTGAAATAACAGTTTTCTTTAAAATTTTATTAATAATCCGTGTTTCTACCGCGAACACTAACACAAGAACATCGGTTTGGCATACTCAAAATGAGTTCATCCAAATCACGCTGTGGAATGGCCGCCCATGTTCGTTGCAACAACAAAAAAAGGTCTTCTTGCGACTGGATACCCTCCATATTCGGCAGAGCTCTTCTCTGTAGCATATCCCATGCATGCTCAATCGGGTTTAAGTCTGGCGACTGAGCAGGCCAGGGCCAAAGCCACATCTCAATCTCAAGAAATCCGCATAAAAATGCTTGATCCCTAGACACTTTTGATGTGTGTATATATAGATTTGCAACATTTTTATTTCATTTCCAATGTTACTAATTTGCTAAGTGGTTAGTGAGAGAGTAATAGAAATAATTTGGGGCTTCTATGTAAAGATAGTACAAATAGTTTTAACATTTCTGGGACTAGGCAATTAGGTCTATAGAAATATTTTTGGTAAAAAAGTGAATCATAAACCTGCTTGAGATATCAAACGTACCTTACCTTAACTATTTTATTGCAGACTATGAACTTATGATTTTTCCAAATTAAAACCACATACTATGTTGGTACATTAGGAGCATAATATCCTTATAACAATAACTTCTATTTTGTGGAATAAATCCTTTTGTATTCTTTTGGTTTTGCAGCGTTAACACTCAGCGTATAAAGTGTTGCGAATAGCACAAGAATAATATCTCTACCTCGTCCTTTTCAATAAAAAGCCTTCAAAGCTTCAAGTGGGCACCCATTATTCAATATAAGATTATATTAAATTCCCGATGACAACGGATTTATTGGAAAATAAATGCTATTGAGGATTTGAAAATAGACACGTAAATATTGTATGAAATTTATTGCAATTTGAAGCGATGTTTAATAAAATGGAAATACCGAACTACGAGTGCTGTTACCGAGAGATATACAAGTACATTTTGATTGGATTTAAAATATTATTTTTATTATTTAAATTTATTATTTTGTTGGCTATATCCGTCACTAATAGAACTAATGATCATAGGGAATTAGAATAAAATGCATTCCGTTATAATGAAGTTAGAAAAGCAAGTAATGTAAATATTAGTACATGTTTATATCACACAACAATATCTAATACATGGAGTACAGGGGTAAAGAGTGCAATCTCTGATGGGCTCTTAAGGGGAAAATTGACCGTCAAACATGACTAAATAATAGTTCGCGAACCGACTTCATAGGCGCTAGAGTGAGAAGAGAGTGTAATATCGTTTTAATTCTTTTTATTAAATTGTGGTTTAAAAATTAAACACTTTGCGTAGTATCCTGTCCGACAAACATAATCAAATAATAGTTCGAGAACCGACCACTGTGGCGCTAGGAGTGTAATATCGTTTAACTGCCTCGTTGGTCTCGCGGTTGGCGTGTCCGACTGCTGATCATGAGGTCTCGGGTTCGATTCCCGAGGCGGACCAAATGTTTGTATGATCTACACATATTTGTTTCGGAGTTTGGGTGTTTTCTATGTAAAATATGTATGTATTTACAAAAATAAAGTATATATGTATTTGTATCAGTTGTCTAGTACCCATAACACAAGCTCTGCTTAGCTTGGGACTAGATGGCGTTGTGTGTTAGATGTCCAGAATATTTATTTATTTATATTTTATAATTATTTTTATTAAATTGTGGTTTAAAAACTAAAAACTTTGCGTAGTAACATCTTGTTAAGCACGCCTTTGCAAAGCGGAAGCCATTTGGTAATTAGATTTTCTTTTTTAATTCTTTAAAATTTACACTCGTTGTACAGTGGCGTCACCTAATCAGTGCATTTTAGCGGACACTTTTTTAACATAGATATTGTACTCCTTATCTCTACACTCCATAATCTAATAGATAGATTCAAAGATAACAGTGATGAACTAGTACTTATTTTTATTTGGAACCACGTACAACTAGCGCCATCTAAATAATACTAGGTGAACGTTAACTACTGATCCCGAATCGTTTAAAACAATATTCCCAAATTTTGTGATGCTTAATATAGTATTTTAATAAATGTATATTATTTGTATATACTATATATAGTGCCTAGGTATATAGATCAAAATACCACTAGTCAATCTACGTCCTTTACCTTTTGATAAACTTTATTAACTATAAACAATTCAACAGTTATAAATTATTCTTGTAATTTATTTATATTTTCTAAATATTCTTGAATTGGAATAAAGAGAATCAACTGTAAAAACTCCATTGCTAATAATGGTACTTTTGTTTTTATAAGTCGCACTACAACGTCTCTATGTTTCCAAATATGTATGTCCCTCTGTTTTTCTCTACGTTAAAATGTTTTTTTTTATGGAATAGGGGGCAAACGAGCAGACGTATCACCTGATGGTAAGCGATTACCGCCGCCCAGGGACACCCGCAACGCCAGAAGCTACACAAGTGCGTTGCCGGCCTTTGAGGAATGGGGGGAGGGGTTGGCAAACAAACGGGCAATTCTTGTATATATATAATATGAATCTCGGAAACGGCTTTCAAGATTCTCATACAATTTAGTATGCGGAGGTTTTCAAGGGCGATAAATAAATCTAGCTAGGATTTTATTTTTTGAAAATTTACTAATAAAAAACATACCGGTCATCTAGGTACCAAATATAAATTTGTAAATTTCCCGATAGTAGTAATTAAATACTTCAGAGATTTAGTAAGCCAAATTAAATGACCCTGTACTTAAAGCAGTTGGAATTTCCATTTTGTTTTTAATTTCTCGGTATTATAGCAATTAGTTTTGAATAAATTCATTGCTTTTTTTATGGAATAGGTGGTAAACGAGCTGACGTATTGCCTGATGGTAAATGATTACCGCCGCCCATGGACAAACGCAACACCGGAGGTGTCATGGGGAGGGGAATGGGGGGAGGTTTTAGGGTATGGGCCTCCGGTATCCTCACTCACTCGGTGAAACACAGCGCAAGTGCTGTTTCACATGGTTTTCTATGAGGCCGTGGTATAACTCCGGTCGATCCGGCCCATTCATGCCGAAGCATGGCTCTCCCACGTGGAATACTAATGCTTGCATAGGGTTTGTAGATTACTGAACAATTTAAATTTAAATGAGTTTACTATAGATAAGAACCGTTAATTATTGTTATTTTTTTTAACTCAGTGACATTGCAATGCAAAATTATGCAAATTGTATCGTTATTTTTGATCTTCATCTCGAACTGTACATGCACAAAAGCGCCGATATCACGTGTAAATCGCCTGTAATAATGTTCCCAGTTCCATTCTGGTGTAAATATGCTTTAATTGGATGCTGCCGTACAGCATGAGAGCCCGTATGCTATACCTATATTAGTTTTGACAATTGTTGCCGTGTTGATAAAGCGTCACATTCGATAGGTAGCGTTTGCCACTACTATTGAACCTTGTATGTAGAGTACGCCCTATAATTATTATATGCTTTTTAAATAATAGGTTCAGTTAACTCAGAATAACCCTAATATGGTAACAGATTTTATTTTTACATTGATTATTTTAATAAATAGTTTCTTTACTAAAATATTTTTCTTTATGTGTACCTAACATCTTTGCTACTGCTTATTTTAGTCTGTGGGAAAGGGACGAAAGTGCGTTATAAGTAGTTATTGAAGCATGCGTTATTTGATATGACCAACGAATGAGCGGTGTTAGTGGTGGTCGTGAGATTACAGATGTTATGATTACAGACCCTATAAATATACAATTTTTGAAAAGCTCACTCGTTTTTTTTAAATATGCATATTATTATTTTACGTTTGGGTTCTATCAAATACAATCACATAGTTTGAACTAGTGCTATGTTTTGTAGTTAGCCGTTTAATCATTCCATTGTGAATTTGATTTTAGTTTATAAGGTTATTATTGAATAAGACTAGGTTTAAAACAGTAATGTCCAATGCTTCTCTCTCTTTTGATTGACTTAAGAACAAAATAAAGGTAAGCCGTAGGTCTTTGTATCTAGAGATATGGGCTAAGTTTGGTCTTGATAATATTTATACAGAATTATGCTTAAGCTTATGAAATATAATACTGGCAATAAAACAATAAAAGGTTCAAAACTATGTACTTATAATTAAAGATAAATAAAGATACAATGTTATTCTAACACTAGTATTCCACTACTATATATGGAAAAAATAATAAAGAAAATCTCATAACATTAGTATTTAGTCACTAATCTATAAATATTA
This sequence comes from Diaphora mendica, assembly GCA_949125395.1. Lineage (NCBI taxonomy): Eukaryota > Metazoa > Arthropoda > Insecta > Lepidoptera > Erebidae > Diaphora > Diaphora mendica. The sequence continues at coordinate 30,713,106 of OX421310.1, read as the reverse complement.
TAATGTATTTAATGCTAGTATAGCAACTGAAAGCCGTCAGCTTATTCATCGGTTTCAGACGTAATGGGTTTATTGTTTGCGTTTTGAAACAGTTTGTGGTAATGTCATAATAATGACTTACTTTTTACCTATGTACATACAGGATTAAAATGTATTTACTTTTTTCTGGTTAATTTAATTGAATATAAATTCGAATTACATATTCAAGAGGGATTCTTGGGTTGGACCAAGTGTTTGTATGACCTGCTAATATTTGTTTCGAAGTTTGGGTTTTGTCTAATATGTATGCATTTACAAAAAAAGTATAAATAAATTGTTTTTTAATAATAATATAATAATCTATGTTCCACTGTAGCTCTTAAACTACAGAACCGATTTTGAGGAATGTTAATTTGAAGGTTTTAATAGATTCGTATTAATGCTCCGATAGACCCAGACTACATAAATATTATTAAAAAAACTTTTCGTACACGGGTTATACATTTAAACCATTTTCTTGTTGATAAAGTATTGTAGTATGATTTACCTGAAATATCGGGTTAAGATTGGTATCATAATTTGCTATTACACATAGACATTAAAGCAATTTTTTTATAATTTTTTTTTTTTACTTTTTTCAATATTCTTTACTTAATATTATACCTTACAATCAACCTTATGTCACCTTATGTAACATAAGGATTATGTCAAATTTAAGAATCTTTTAGAAAAAGATTTCACTGGCCTATACACAACCCCGCACAACTGTTTAGCTTTAGTTATTTCAAAAGTAATTGAAGCGAAACAATTGTGCTATTTATTGTGGTTACTTGACGTGCGTGATACGTTACTGAGATGATTTTGTTAAAGGTTAATAGTAAACAAAGATTAATAATAGTCTTGTCAATACAATTCATTACAAAATTTGATTTTCATATTGAACATAATTTACGCTAACAAATATTGACAATCATATATTGGGCGTGCAGACGAATTTTAAACAAATCTAATCTAAAATGTATAGAGTTTTAATTAAATTACGAAAGAGTATGCTTATTTGCATGCTAAGGGTGAGAACAACCCTTTCTATTGATAGACACGTTCACCTTCTGATGACATAATTACCTATTGCATGAGGTTGTTGAAATATATAAAAGAATCGCTACTGGGTGGAAAAAATTATGGGCTTTGAAAGAAATAATGAAAAGCAAAGAACTCAACATCAAGATCAAGAAAAAAACTTTTGATACATGCATTCTGCCTTGCATTACATATGGCTGTGAAACCTGGGCTTTGACCAAAAACCAAAGGGAAAAACTTGCAAACTGTCAACGAGCCATGGAAAGGAGCTTACAGGGGCTAAAGTTAAAAGATAGAGTCAGGAATGTGGATATCAGACTCAAAACTAAGCTAACAGACATCCTAACACATATTGACCAACTAAAATGGAGATGGACAGGGCACATGCTCCGTTCTACGCATGAAAAATGGAGCAAGCAGGTAACGGTCTGGTATCCAAGAGACGGGTCAAGGAGCCGAGGTCGCCAAGTGAGAAGATGGGAAGATGATCTGAAATTGACATTAGGTCCCCTTTGGCTAAGAATTGCAACCGATAGGAAACAGTGGAAGACGTTGGAGGAGGCCTATGCCGTAAGGCACACCGAACTTAGGGACTTTTTATGATTAGTGTAATAGAGATTAATTAGTAGATAAGAAATTATAAAATTTCGGAATAAAAGGCTTTATTATTATTATATTATTATTATTATGAGGTTGTTTGCAGTTGAATTGCTCATTTGCTTTTAAAAAAAAAACAACTTCTGCATCTATTAATCCTGTATCGCGTGTACTATGGAAAAATTGAAAAATTCATGAAATAGACACAAACAACGTCCGAACTCAGAACAATAATCTGTGGATCACACAAAGTGTTGTTCCATGTAGGGTTTGAACCCACAACACTCAGAGCAGTAGCAAAAGGCGTGGCGACCGATTAAACCATTAACTACACTATCTGTGCAGATTGTTTCGTAAGTTTGTGTGCATTTTTAACTTCATACAAGTATCTTAATAAGTATAAACTAAAACTATGTAATTACTCTTTTAACTTTGCAAACCATATACGTTATACAAATTTCAAATTGTCGGGAAACACCAAAATCATGTGGACTGAGATACTTAGCCTACAATCATCATCATCAGCCTATCGCAGTCCACTGCTGGACATAGGCCTCTCCAATTGCACGCCACTTGGTTCGATCCTCGGCTTCTCGTACCTATCCAGCTCCTGCCAGCCGTCTTGCGCAAATCATCACTCCTATGCTGGGTATTCATTTTTGTTTTTATATTTCAAAAGTAAAAACAAGCACTATGCAATATATTTAATGTGTGTTTACACATAACGTAAATTTTAATTTAAAAATGAAATGGTCCAGCAATGGTACCATAAAAATATTTTATCATACAAACTTTGTACATAGAACGAAACTACTATGAAAATTGTTTTTCTTTTCTACTTTTTTATCATAAGCGTTCATTTGAATACTTTTTAAAGGTCCTGGAGTAGGTTGAACTATAAAAAATCCTTTGTTCGAACAAAGGCAACTTTTAAAACAATGAGACCACTGACATGAATATTTATCATACCGTATTCTGTCAAACTCAAAGGTCGAAATGTCAAGAATTCAGTTGAACATAAAAAAACTTGGAAATATATCCCATATGAAATTCACGACATAATTTAAAATATAAAAACATATCTGCAGTTTTTCTGATAAGATAAATTGGTGGCACTGAACAGCAAATATTTTAATGTATCTATATTTTATGAGCGAAACACAAAAATCAATCCGATACAATCCAATTTTTGAGTTCGACTAATGAAATTTTAAGTTCAAGTAGCAAGTCAAAGGCGGATACGTCTGAGGTTTAAAAGTTGAATCTCACCCGTTTTGGGTTAAATTCAAGTTCTGAAGTGAAACTAACAAAAAAATAGTAAACGTAAATGGTTTTTTTTTAAGGTATATTTTTGTTCTGCCATTTTTTTTCCTTCTTGAAATAATTTCAAGAACTTAAATGAAACTGAATTTACGAATATCCTAATGTGTTTATATTGTTTGTATTTCACATGTAAATAAAATAAATGGCTAATTCGTAAAACCTCTTAAAAATTAAATAAATACATTTAAGTATTACATAAAATTTTAATATCAAATCCATCTCACTAGAATAATAAACATTAGACATTGTGTCGTGAAGACAAACATAAATCTGTTATATGAAATTCTCGTGTCTGTCGCGGTGTTTGTTACTCCTTCGAAACGGCTGGACCGATTTTTATAAAATATTGTGTGCATATCGGGTGGGTCACCCTTAAATGATAAGGGTGACCCACCCCTAAATATTTTATTTTTATGGCAAAACAACGTTTGCCGGGTCAGCTAGTATTTTATATAAATCGATTAAAATGTCGAGCACAGCCTATTTCTTCCGCTCTTCTCCAATCTGTGTTTCTTTCAAACTTCGAAAAAATATTTTTTTTACATTCAAACTTTTTTATTTCCTTATCGATGATTTTTCCTCTCAATCTTTTTTGTAAGAAACACCATCATTGATTGCGAGTTTTATCTACACAATGGATCTTTTTTGTTCTGGGTTTCATTTAAAACCGAAATTTAAAAAGCCTCAATTAAATTTGAACTTTTTATTTCTTGTAGTTTTAGCATTTAATACAAATTTTCCTTAAAAATATACTCTATCTTTTTGTTATAATTAAATTGAAAGTCAGCTGTCAACCAAAATAAATTAATATAACAGTCCAGTAAAATTCTGTACATGTGAAAATGAAGTGATAAAAGTGTGCGTTCTGCATTCGTGGTAACTCTCGAAGCTTGATTGCTCATTCAATCATACAAATGCACATACGTGTTCATTTAACTCTTTTCCATTGTATTTTTCTTTATTGTTACCGTTCTTTTAATAGTACCGAATAAAACGTATATTTGAAGGAAAATAATTGCTTCTGTGGCTCTGTCTGCGACTTATTTTGTTATGAACTTGGCTACCTGTGACACATGCACAGATTAAAATAGGTAAATTCCTATATAATGAATGCCGACAATAGGATTATTCTTCTCATAGAGTACATTTAAAGACTAGGGTATTGTTGGTAGGCATATTTCACTGATGTTGAAGATCTGACATGACAAACAACGTCCATTTGAATATGAAGTAATAGGTGGCCTCTTCTTTCCTTGTCTTATAATCTTTTCGACTACCTCAGATTTTACACTACAATACCTTGATAGGTAAATATACCCCAGTCCTATGTGATGCGACTCGCGGTATTGCTGCAGTTTCTGTTGCTTTTCAAGCGAATATTGTTCACGACTTGTTATTTCTAAAATAAAATTACCCATAGTTACTCCTCATGACATCATCCGCTTCCTGCCCCAGAAAGTCCTGTCAAAATCGATCCAGTCGTTCCAGAGGTTAGCTGAAATAAATAGACAGACAGAGAGTTGAAAATTAAAAAAAAATGATTATTTTTATCTTTTTATGCCGTCTATACTAGCATACGCATTTAGCGAAAAGCAGCAAATTTGAAATTACAAACAGACGCTTTAATTTTTTTAAATTCGTATTCGTCATTTGGTATTTTCATGTTTTTTTTTTATTTGATACATCACCTAGGGTAACGTTGATTGACATAATTCTTAACAAATAAGCAAACTTTATTTTAGATTGTAAAAACATTTTTACATTAGAAACTAGGTTTTTTAAAAATATAAAAATACATAGTAAGATTCTAAAATTTGCTTTTTCCTTCGAACCTTTTATTTATAACTAGCGTAGTATGTAGAAACTTTAGCATCCATCTCCAATATGAGGTTCATATAAGAGTGAATAATTTAAACTGCAGTGTAAACTCACACAAGCAAGTTCGCTCTTGGGTCCGCTCTGACATGCAAATGGCGGCTTTTTAGGTTGTTACCAACATTACCTTTGCGATGGGTACTAATGTGATTAGTCTCGCCGCGTAAAAGCATTTGCAGGGCTTTAATGCACGACTACATAGGATCATAAATGCGTTTTCGGAATTTGGTAATCGATGTGTCTGTCACCGGTTGGGAACGTTGTCAAATGAGTAAATTGTTTATCTGCAAGTGATAAAATGTCTCGAAGCATTTCGATGTTAATACCGTAGTGTCGAAACTAAGCACCTATTTTTTTCATCAAGGATAAATACACTTAAACATTGTTTTTGTAAATACATTCCCAGTTTACTTAGGAGCACTGATGTAGAAAGACAAATGTACGTGTATTTATGCGTAAAAATATTTTACATCGAGCGGGAGTCCAACATCTACTAGAAGCTTAACGAGATGACGATTTATTAACCCTCGCTTAAATTATATAGCAACTATAATATATCTATTATGTCTTCTTACTGCTGATCATGAGGGCTCGGGTTCGATTCCCGGGTCGGACCAAATGTTTGTATGATCTACAAATATTAGTTTCGGAGTTTGGGTGCTTTCTATGTATAATATATATGTATTTACAAAAATAAAGTATATATGTATTTGTATCAGTTGTCTAGTACCCATAACACAAGGTCTGCTTAGCTTGGGACTAGGTGGCGTTGTGTGTTAGATGTCCGAAATATTTATTATTTATTTTTATTTATTATTTATTAATTGGCAGATAGCACTTTTAATGCTAGATAAGACTGCGTAGAACACGTACGTTATAATCTTGAGAAGTTTGAAAATGTGAAGATAGATGGCGTTGAATACTTCGGTAAGAGCACTACGGGCTTTTACAAAATCATAAGTTTGGAACAATCAAACAATGTAAGTACTTCTCTACCTATGGACTTATAATTTTTTTATTATGTGTATTTCATTGTAAAATAGTCTAATAAATTAATAACTTAAATTTTGTAATACTAAAAGAACATATTATTAAATCTAATTTGTAAACTTATAAATAGCAGTACCGTATCAATAAAAAAAAATGTTAATTTTATTTACATACTGTATAGATGAAAAAAAAATCTTCAGTAAGCATGACTGGCTCATGTACCTACCCCTGTAGTAGTAAATGCTCCATCTGTTACGGTAACATTGAAAAAGAACTTTAGTATCACGATAAATATGATGTAACTATATTCCGCTATTTAAGAAAAAAATGCCTGAAAATTTATGAATATAATATTTGATAACATTTCTATATTAAAATTAAATTCAAATACTAGGAAATAATTTACATGACATTTCTTTGACAGTTGAATGGGATGACCCAGGCAGCTTGGCCCATTACTATCACATATTATGAGAGATACATCATACAGCAAGTTTATTTCAACTAAATCTCGTTTTGAATATAATCATTGACTTGTATCTACCAATACAACTTTCATGTATTACTGTGTATGCCAATTCATGTAATACTTAGTAACAATCAGTATATTATCAGAATATTAAAATGCCAAATAAGCTCGTGTACTAATAACGTAACTCGAGATTGAAAACCATAAGGCGGCTGGTAGTTTCCATTTCATTTCCTATTTTTCTTCGTACACAAAAGGTATCGGTGTTATTAGAAGCAAGCCCAGTAAGTACGCAATATCTCCGGCCGCGCTCCACAAGAATCCTCGTCGAGGCTATGTTCCGTTATTGCATGGAAATTCTTCGGCGTGCAACTTCATTGAGCGACTCTCTTTTGTATAAAGGTTTCCGCGCAATGTTCCACGGTTATTGTTTTTCAAAAGCGGAGCAGGCACCTGATATTACCTTCCCTGAATCACAAGCAGTTAGGTTTATTCAATTAAGCTTGTGTACGCGATCTCTGTGCAGTTGAGGTGGAAACCAGGGAAGTGAGAGAGGCAATAACAACATTGAAATTTTATGGAGTGGAGGCAATAGCCGTTTGTTGGCGTTGTGTATCGCTCCAAGGATAGATATTATTGTTTACGATACGATTGTATGCTCGGTATCGTAGCACGTCGTATTAAATAAGAATTTTAAAGTATTGTCTTTTTCTTCGGATTATTCATAGCGTCAATATTATGCATTTTTTTAACCTGAAACGTATTTTATCATTCTATTTCGCGTGGTTGAAATAATAATAATATCATTATATTTACATTCTGCTAAACATCTTTTAGAGCTGCAAAATTTATTTTGACCTGCTTTGCAAATATACATATTTTTATTCGTCTACAGCGAAATCAAGAAGGGTAGTCGTTTTGACAGTCTATGTATGTTTGTATGTTGCGTAGCGCCTAAACTACTGATCCGATTTTCATGAATGAGGTGGCAATAGATTCGTAATAATAGCCAGGATAACAGGCAAAACTTTTGATACAATTTAAAAAGTTTTGATGTAGTCGGATTGTACTTTTTTCAACTTTTTCTTCAAATAATGATAATTTAAACTTTAAAGTTTAAATTATCATTATTTGATATTTTCAACATTAAATTCAAGAGGTAAAATCATTCAACATCTACAGGTGTCTCACGAGTGCACTTTTTAAATTTAGTGTCATTTTTTTCTTGTGCAACTCTGAAATTTTGCAGATGTTTGTTTATTTCGATGTTTAAAAATAGAGTGCTTTACGAGAGAACAAGGTGTTATAATTGCGAAAACTTAGTACGATAATTTGGAAAGTTATGCTGAGACCGCTTGTAAACTTCAAAGTATTTTCAGTCCAAAAAGATCAATTTTTCTTTGGGGTTTTGCGATCTCAGATTCATGCGAATAACCCAGAAACAATTCCTGAGCTCAAATCCTAGATCCAACGCGTCATTGGTGAGATACATGGCTGTATTTTTGTGTATTACGTATTCACAACAAAATCGTGAAAAGAGTAATGAATGAAACAATTATCAGAGCCGTGGGCCATTTCACGGATATTTTATTCCATACTTAATCGGAACATGTCTTCTGTACAATCCAATAAAAAAAATCACTACTCTCTCGAGAAAAACATGCTTTTATTTTGAAATGAAAAAGGGCACTCTTACTGAGACATCTTTTATTTCAAGCTTCAAGTAAGGCTAATAATGTATGCCCAAATTTAATAGTTTACTTTTAATTTAAATTGATTTCATCATGTTTAGGGTACGCCAACACGCAAATGAACTTTCTACTTTGTTTGTCTTCAACTACAAACTAGCTTATATTATTTGAATTGAAATGTTTTACTTTCTATCTATATATAAAGCTTTAAGAATAGTCGGTGGTATTGCAAGTATTATATTAAAGGCGATATATGCTTTTGATAGTGGGTAGGTAAATTTGATAGAAAAGTTAATAATGAAATTGAAATTATAAACCAGATGACCACGGCAGTTCTTTTGATGAATTACGAACAAAGAATTACGATTATGCTGGCTTCAGTAAATTTTACCCAAAAGACAGTTCAAAGCGATTAGAAGTGTTAACACGTTGGAATTATAATTTAACTGTATTAGTGGAAGGTCGTGCTTATCTATGGGCAGGATGGCGATAAGCACCCGCATGACAGCGCGACAAACGCACGGGGATAGCGTCACCACTACAGTGCACTGATACTACAACGACTGCTAGTTTAATTTGCGAAGCCACATAAATCCCTGTTTGATAAGGGTAGCGCCCGCTTTCATTAGATACGAACTCAATGGTTCACGGCAATCATAGTGGTGACAGCGATTGTTTCTTGTAAACCGGTAACTTATCTATCGTCCATTATAACAGTGTTGGAATTGTGTAGTACATGAAAGGCGTAACTTTCTATCTAAAATAAAATAGTAAGGTCCAATGTACAGAATTATTGAAGACTAGTCTTTGCCCGCGGCGCCACACGCGTGTACTTCGGATATTGCGGTAATCATTTTTCAAGCATAGATTAGCAATAAAATTGTTTTAAGAAACACACGAGAAAGCAATAGTTTTATCAAACCTTACAAAACATTTTCTTTAAGATGTGAAAACACAAGTTGAATTTTAACAAAATAAAAAACCGACTTCAAGAACGACCAAATCGATCGATTTTTCTTGGATGCCATCATCAGATCTTAGTGTTTTTGTCATGGTACCATTGGGATATATATCCTTTCCATTAAAAAAAGAATCATCAAAATCGGTTCATAAATGACAAAGTTATACGCAAAAACACATAAAAAAAAAAATATACGGTCGAATTAAGAGAAGAGGAGGCTAAAAATGTCTACCTTCAATATAACGCAAGATTGGAATAATATCGTAAAATATCAAATCAAAGTTATGGTACGTTCAAGGACGAATTCAGTAGGTTTGACTTCATTAATTGGTTCTACATGAGTAGTTAATTAACATTCATCAACATCCTTTAACAGTCCACTGCTGGACATAAGCCTCTCCTTAGAAAGGAGGTTTTACAATTATATAATTAACATTGTATTTAAAAAAATATATAAATATCTGTAACTTACCAATACCATACTGAGAATTTATTATTATAATCTTAATATAATGTAATTTTCACTTTGTTCGAAATTCACATAACTTTATCATCATCATGATAGAGCATCAAAAAGGTTTTTAAAATAATCAATCAATCGAATGAATGCTTATTAAGTTCGTAGCGTTTCCGTCGATGTGCATAACGTAAATCGCCATAAATGTATCAATAATATATTTTAATGTACTATAATAATCATAGATATAGTAGACATAGATACTATAGAATTAGACAATTTTTTAAGCAATTCTTTATTAATCTGACAACACAGAGGTGTTTTTGCTGTCGAACATCATCTACCTTTAAAATGTCATAACATGAATACCATAATAAATTACTGTATATAAACATATTTATAATATGTACAATTATGTATGTATATTAAAAAAAAGTTTTGTGGTGAATTATATATTCCACCACAAAAACCATCACACTTTCACATCACATACGATTTACCTAGATACAAAAACAAAAATACGAGTATTATTTACTATCACTAATATTTAATTTAGAAAACAAGTGATAAATTAGGTTAAATTTGACATGAAATCAACCGCCATTAAAAAGAATAAAGATCTGCCTTTGAGTTAGTTGTTGACCGGTTTTATCTATTGTATCACTAACTGAACTCAGCTATAGATCAAGAGTCTCAGGACCATTTTTTGAGTCATCTTATTATTATTAAACTTTAATAATAATAATATAATATATATATATATATATATATATATATATATATATATATATATATATATATAATATAAAATAATAAACTAAAATTTTGCAAGTGTCTTTATATAACGTAAGTGAGCACTAAGAGAGGATTTTTTGAAATTCCACCCCTAAGGGGTAAATCAGGGGATGAAAGTCTGCGTGAGCGAAGCCGCGTGTAAAAGCTAGTATTGTATAAATACTGTATTTACCATATTCAGTAAGATACAACAATCATTAATTTATGACTAGGTGGAGTTAGGTGAATGTGTAATATCGAATCATTTTATTCGTAAACTTTTAAATAGTTCTCTTTCAATGTTTTCATTTAATTTAGAATGTTTGCTCTCTTGAAAATAAAGAATAAGAAATAAAAGAAAAGAGCTCTAGAATATGCGTCGAGAGAAATCGTATAAATCTCGTTGAGTTCAATTGCAGGGTAAATACTTGCTTGATAGCCCACGCTAAATGCAATTCACTCTTAATACCATCTAACTTGATACTTTCTCGTGAACACTATTAACAATTACGTTGGAAATAATATCGTGAAATGAAGTACTTAACATTGAGTGGTTCTTGTTTTGAATCGTGATGAAAGTAAAAACGTCCTAGCATTGTTTTTGCATTGTCAGTGTTGCTTCAATGAAATATTTATTAACGTACTACGGCTAATTACATTTATTTAGTCAATTAGGCGGCTCAACCGTGAGTTATTTTTTCATTGATTATTTTATATTTAGACATATTACATATTTTTAAATTTGACTATGAGTGAAAGTGCTATTTGGATTTTATTTTCCATAAGTGGACCTCACAATATAACAATACAATGTCACAATATAACAATGTAAAAATCTTGCAGCTATCAGTAAGAACGGCGCATGATTGGTTAGCTCATGGCTGTGCAGCAATAACTCCAAACCTTTTGTTTTGTTTTCTTTGGTCGACTTCGTTCTCATTCAAGTCTCTTAGTGAAAAAAAAAATTTAAACCGTATTATTATTTTTTAAAAGGAGCAACAATGGAGTTTCTTGCCAGATTCTATACATGAAGGGTAGGCTGCACTTGGAACTGGCGACTAGAATCACTCGATTTTTTAATATTAAATATTTACCATATCATAAGTGCCTATAAAATAAGTGCCTATATGAATAAAATCTTTTTTAGTTTGAGTTTTGAGTTTGAGTTACAAATAGAGCCTCATACTTTCAGCTTACAGTATTTAAAAAGATGATGAAAATCTCCAGAATAACTCAACTCTTAAGTGTATAAATATCCAACATTATTCCCTTTATCATTCAAAAATAATTCATCTACTTAACTTTTTCTTTTATGCTAAAATTCTTTGAAGTCGAGGAAAGCTCCCAAAAAGTAATTTTATTAATTACGAGTCAGGAATTCAACAAAGTTCCAAGCCGGAGAGGTCCTTTTCTTTCCAGAGCGATCCATTATCTTATGAAGATTTAGAAATTCCTGCGGTGTTCGTCTCGCTCGTCGTACCGCGCCGCATCGTACGCGCCCCGAGCGCTTCCCCCTCTGGCGGATGTGATGCTCGAACAAAAACAAGCATTCTTCTACAACTTTTATTAAATTGCATGTTGAACATATGGAGAACAACAAGTAAACGCTTTCACTGCAAGTTACGTTTATAAACATAAACAACAATGTAAATATAGGGATATACTTTGTGAACTTAAGTACGGGCCAAGTAAAAGTTAATAAATATCTTGTGGAATTTACATTAATATGTCAGGACAAAGACCACAAATCGCAATGTACCCATCTCGTTCAAAGGTTCGAGAAGTTGATGGTAGCTAGTCGGCTCGGCCGGCGGTCCTCTATGGAAACAAAGGGTGGAGGGCGGCCTCACTGCCCCACGGCCATTTTCTTTGTAAATGTTCTCTTTAGTATTTTGTTCGTAGGGAGGTCAAGAGACTGTAGGTAGACAAGCATATTTCTCCCCTTTACCAGAACACCCGTAGTTGACTCCATAAAACCGCAGAGTTTTAGAACAGGTAAGTAACTTTCACGGGTCATTAACATTGCATTTGGTTTCATTTGCAAACTCCATCCTTGTATTAATGAGTTTCACGTGTTGTGGTTGAATGTATAACTTGTTAAGTTAATTAATCAACTTTATCGTGTTGTAGGTATTTGTATAGATGCTAATGTTTTCTCATACGGTAACGTATAAACGTTTAATAATAGACGCTCCTGCTGTGATTATAAAAGGCAAGAAAAGTACACAATTACTTGTGAATAAACCTCAAAAAAGAGTTCAGTTTTTTACTGACTGATATATCTCCACGACTTCTATCTTTATTTAATATTAGTACCTGGCTGACCGAGCTTTGCTCGGTCCAATAAAAAAATAAGTTTAGTGGCGCCCTCTCTTGGTACGCCCTGTTACTGTTTATTCAGCACCGATGATCGTGCAGTTCCGGTATAGTGTCACTCGAGTTGCGATAGGTGGCGCTAGATGGACATTGATTATCGATAAAGTTGACTGTTGAAAACACGAATAAAACGACATTTTCTAAAAATGAATCTTAGCTAGATCGATTTAAGTGGTGAGTGCGAGACCGGAGGCCCAATTAGTCTAGTCAACAAGTTCCAAACTTGTTGACTAGACTAAAAGATGCAGCAGCATCACTAGGCCGCCATGGTGTGGGTTGCCATGCTGCATTGTCTGCATTCGCAGTGAGCATGGTGACCACCACTCTTGGATTCTGCTTATGCTTTCCATCATGCAGAGTAGAGTCATTTTGGCGGACCAAACATAAAAAAAAAAAAAAAAAAAAAATAATAATTAAATGCTATGAAATATATTTAGCTTTAATTCCGCGAGACAAATATCCAGGTCTGAAAGCAGGGCACAAATCCCACCGTCATGCATACTCACATGCGTATCATGCATATGTACACATACAAAACAAGTGAGAAATAATTAGCATGCCATGCAACCAAACCTATATTCGACACGTGTTTCGCCCCTCCACGGGGCATCCTCAGGAGATGTTGACTCGTCGAGCGTTTGAGCTCAAACGCTCAAAGTTGCATGGCATGCTAATTATTTCTCACTTGTTTTGTATGTGTACATATGCATGATACGCATGTGAGTATGCATGACGGTGGGATTTGTGCCCTGCTTTCAGACCTGGATATTTGTCTCGCGGAATTAAAGCTAAATATATTTCATAGCATTTAATGTCATGGATTTCCGCAAAGTAACGCCTGATTCCATAACTTAGATCGATTTATCTCCCCCGAAACCCTCTGTATACTAAATTTCATGAAAATCATTGGAGCCGTGTCCGAAATTCAGATTATTTATATAGGTGTATATATATATATATACAAAAATTGCTCGTTTAAAGGTAATATATTTGTAATTTACTAAACAAAGTCCTTCCTTGAAAATCAAAGTTTCTCTACGACAAAATTTTAGTAAACAGGTTAACGGCCTAGTTGTGAAAGCGTAATAGATTCTCAGAGTTACTTTCGCACTTTTAACATAGATAGATATATTTTATAGATCAAAATTTATATAATATTATGTTATGAAATCATTCACACACAGTGCAACTTAACTAAAATAAACACGCATGCACGTGTTAGATTTGGAAAGAGAGATGATTTTTAGAAAGGGTGACATCAGCTTCGCTGACGTCACTCCTTAACTAATTAATATAATTCATGATTTATGGGCAAAACATCATAGTTGGTACACTAGGATTTATTAAAACAACAACTCAGGTTCAAACAAGATTTCATCTATTTAATAAACGTTAAATTGAATCTATAGTTAAAATCATAGATCGGCACAACATTGTCAAGGTCGATCTATAACTTCCAGTTTCCAAAATGCGTAGGGCCCTATGAGAAGAATACTGGCAAAGAAACTCATAGCCACTCTTTTAAAAGTCACATCTTAACTTATTACATAGTAACAAATGTTTAATAGTTAATTACCACAATTAAGAAGCCTATATACTTAACTTATTTACAGCAAGTCCTCTCTGGTACAATGCTCGTACTAAAGTGATCTCTTCATTTATTCTCGCCAATACGAAACCAACACATCAAATCATGATGACAGTAGTCGCTGTATAACGGATGTCGTTGGTTTCGTATTAACTTTCCAAAAACAATTAAATGCGTTACGTCTTATTCTAATTACATGATAAATCCTTAATTAAATAATTAGAATTTCTGTGATTAACCTCACGCTATTATAATTTAAATGTAATAGCGGATGTTAACAGGTTAGACTTGTTACTCACAATTATTTGAAATCAATTATTAAAACATTACTTTAGTCACAGACAATCGTTATTGAATCTCCTATTTTATTATAATTGTTAGTTAGTTACAAGCTCACAATTGAAACTAAAAGTTACAGTATTCCGTTTAGAATGTTATAATCAAATAACTTACTCAAGTAACACTTTTTACAGGACAACAGAAATAGTAGTTACTAAATATTAAGATATTAATTGTTAGAAATAACATTTAGTTTCTGACTTTATAATTGATAGTTATGTTTTGTTGAGACGCTCAAGTGATAACTAGGTATATATTTTCCTGACACGGCCATACTGACAAGCAGTGCGTTCTCTGCACTGCATTCTCCTTAAATCTGAAGCAATGAAAGGTTTTCTTTTGAGAAAGGCATCTGTCTATAATGCCTAACATTTATGAGAACATATGAACAGTGCCAATACGCCGTTTATTGCACTTTGGCACTTTTTTGTTGTGCACTAGCTGATAATTATGATTACAGATATTCTGCACCAACTTTAGTCAAGCGAGGCAAGTACTTTTACAGATAAATGGCGTGTGTTATAAATGCTACATGTAAGACACTGTTCTTTAGCAGATTTCAGATTAGTGCGACTGTTTATATGTAATGATTGGGTGATATGATGCCGTGGCACATAATGTCGCATGATACATTTCTTTTGTAATGATGTTGACTCACACTAAAGCAACACCTTGATGTTTGTAGTGATGTTGACTTCTTACTAAGGCAACATGAATTAATATAAAAGGGTAAGTCTGACCTCTGGGCGTTCTCGTACGCCGTGGTACACAGAGGATAAAGGATTATTGGGAAGGTCGATGCTGTGTTCTGGGTCTTTGTGACCGTGGTACACAGAGGCTCTGAAAAATACATAAAATGTGGACAGTGGTCATATCATAGGACGATATGAGCATGTTACTACTGTAAATAAAATGGACACTGCTCACCCAGCAATATGGTGTATTCTGCCGCTACTCCTGCTCATGTTGGGACGCGGAAGGTACTCGTGAACCCCTTCTGCAATGGTATACAGTGACTAGGGATTGCTGCGACGAGGTTTCTCGAGATCCCGCCGACACGGCCAGTTGTTGCTCCCGTCTCGGAGCCGTTCGCAGCCGGTCATGAGCAACCTTGCGTGGTCGCCCTTAACAACTCTCTTCATAAAGCAGCGGTCATTATCTAGGACTCTTCCAAGTTGATTAAGTTGCACAAGTTAAGTGTTTACTGTAAACTGTCAAGAGATGTATGCCAATTTTTAAGTCTCAGTTATTTATCATAACCAAAACATTTTTGAGCGTACCATCCTTTCAACCTGACCATTAGTTCGGCTTATTCCTGACGAAATTAAGAGTTTTATTTTAAAATCAATAATACATTTGTACGCCAATAACTGGCAGATCATAAGAGTAACCACATTTATTATGTAACATCATTAATTCCGAGATTTTTACAATATAGCATTAAAAGTTATTTTAGTTTTTAGTTTACAACGAAATACATGGATCCCAAATGAGTTGTCATTATTGTCAACAAGATGGCGTACTATTATATTTTGAAATCAAAATAATTCATCTACGATTTTCGTGATCCGTCATTAAAATGTTGCTCTTTTACTAAATTCACCGGTAAGCTCATTCATAAATATAGATTTAAATATTTAATCGTTTTTTTTTTGGCAATCTGACACTGCGCCATCTAGTTTTCTGACTAAGGAGACTTTAATCATGGCGTGTTTAGAATACATAGGAATGTTTTGTTAATGCAGTTGTAAGAA
The DNA here is from genome assembly GCA_949125395.1 of Diaphora mendica. Classification (NCBI taxonomy): domain Eukaryota; kingdom Metazoa; phylum Arthropoda; class Insecta; order Lepidoptera; family Erebidae; genus Diaphora; species Diaphora mendica. The sequence continues at coordinate 30,696,853 of OX421310.1, read as the reverse complement.
CTATATGAGCATTATTAAAATCTTGCTCGCACAGTTCTAAAAATATAATAAATACATGAAAATAATTAGGATGATACACTTAATAAACGGTATAAATCTCGTAACCATTCATAACATATTGCCAGCGCCACAGGATCTGCCATTCTCCTTTCAACCACACTTTCAAGTAGGATAGCCAAATAAGCTCACCGAGTCATCATCTCCATGGAGCAATAATTATAGTTCCATTACACACATACCATGTTAGCAAATATCAGTTGTTAAAATGAAATAATATTTATGTGACAATGCAACTGCATCATGCCACTACATAATTATGATTTTATTTTAATACAGTTACTCCACGTAACACTATTATTTATGTTCTCGTAGTTAAGGGATGATGCTGTGGTCTGGGCAGTATCAGTGCCGTGGTCCACAGAGGCCCTAAAGGAAATGGGTCTAGGTCGATGGTGTTGTCTGGATCATTTAATATGATCGTTGTCAACACGGGATGCTAAGAAAATTAACGGATTGAACTCACCAAACCTATCAGGCATCAACAAGACAGTTTTCTGGAGTTGTACGCTGGGATGTTCCAGGTTGTTGTTCATCATCCTCTTCAGATTCCGTCGACCCAGTTGCCTGGTTGAGAAGCTACGTAGTTGATCGTGAGCTACCTGACAAGTGCACATAAATAAACATTCGGCGCCACCATCAAAAGTTGCGGTGATTAAATATTCACAAATTTCACCCATAAAACAGCTTGACCCTTCAGCGAAGCTGCTCACTTTCATATGGACTTCGTAGTTCTTGACAATCAGTACAACTTCCGTTAGCAATAGTCATTTTAAAATAATTTACATTTGATAAATGTAAATAACAATATAAAAATAGATTTTTAAATTAACAATTGTTTACTACAAAATAAGTATATCCCGTCACGGCTATACCGACTTTTACTTCGATCTCTACACTGCGTTACACGATTTTGTTACCCGCTTAACTGATAGCTGGAACGAATAGGTAATGAGTGGTAGATAAAAAGTCCCAAACATAAAAGGTATCCATCACGTCTCGTTTTCGAGGTACACGGCAACAAACATTTCAACTACCCTCACTTTACGCGTATATAGTAGTTGACGTTATCGATGCGTTATTCATTTTTAACTGACTTGCAAAAAGGAGGCGTTTTGTTTACAAATAATTTCTATTCGATTACCTTTACCGAATATCATTAAATTAATTTATTTGTAAACGAGAGTGTCCGTCGCAACTGCAAAAATGCAAAAAATAAGTTTACAGTATATTGTAAAATCACAATCACTACAGTATGGATTTACTTCTATTGTATGTTTTATAAATTTATGATATTAAATGTGTCAAACAAAAAAAAAAAAACTGGTCAATTTTATTATATTTCTTGAAAATATGTTTAGTTCTTGCAATTTTGAGTATAATTTGACAAATCGTCAGGGAAGAAAATGAGACGTTACGGAAAGAAAATATGTATGAACTTTTACTAAACGATAGGAATCAATAAGAAAGCAAGACAATTCAAAGCATACAAATAAAAATTACAATATAAAAATAACATGAATAATAATGTTTAAAAATTTATACATTTTGTCATTGTTATAGTTTCTTTTCACATTAAGAAGACTATAAACAACGGTCAGTCGCTTTGACGACAATATTATCTAGCCCCACACCTGTTGCGCATGAGACAGGCTAGAACAAAGCAAAAGACTTCAGCAGTTCAACTCAATTCCTTAGGATTAACAGTTTGTCATTGTTACAGTTTCTTTTCACATTAAGAAGTAACAACGGTCAGTCGCTTTGACGACAATATTATCTAGCCCCACACCTGCTGCGCATGAGACAGGCTAGAACAAAGCAACAAACTTCAGCAGTTCCACCCAATCAATGAGTTTTTTAATTATATATTTTTTTTATGAATGTCAAAAACTAGTCCAGTTCGTCATTCATCAATCGTCGTCAGTGCGTCATGTCGTCCTCATTACGTCACAGAGTTGTTACTTTTACTACATCACACGGCTCTTACTTTTACTACATCACACAGCTCACATTTTTATTACATCACACAGCTCTCATTTTTAATACATCACACAGCTCTCATTTTTAATACATCACACAGCTCTCATTTTTAATACATCACACAGCTCTCATTTTTAATACATCACAGCTCTCATTTTTAATACATCACACAGCTCTCATTTTTAATACATCACACAGCTCTCATTTTTATTACATCACACTGCTTAATTTTTACTACATCACACAGCTTAATTTTTACTACATCTTACAGCTCTTATTTTTACTGCATCACACATCTCTTATTTTGTACTGCATCACACAGCTCTTATTTTATACTGCACCACATTTTCGTATTTATACGTCACATAGTTTTTTATTCGCTATGCGACACAATTTCGTATTTACATGTAGGTACTTGAACTTTGAAACATAGCATAATCACACAGCCGTCTTTACAGGTAAGACACACAGCGGTAGGTAACTGTTCACCTTTAGTTATCACACAGTGTACTTTATAACTGCTGACAGTAATAGGTAAATGGAAAACAATGAACTTTTAAATTTCATTATAAACAAACTAGAATGTACTCACCAGATGTACAGATAGATATACCTTACTGCACCTTCACCAATCATGCGAACTGTTACACGGGACCGTGCAGATAGCTTTTTAAAAACAAAACTATTTGGTTGCTTGAAGGTTATATTTATTTGGTAGTATATAGATTTAAGAGTACAAATGAATTAGAAAATGAATTAGAAATAAACTAGAGATCCGACCCGAACCGAGTTTGAAAGTAGACTGCCTCTCCCCTGCGTTCATGTCCTACCTCAGGATTACTTATGCTGGCTCAGCAAACGAGAGATTGCTAGTCAGGTCGACTGCTTACATTAGTGGGGTGTAACAACCCCCCGCGGAAAACTGAAGTTCGGGAAAATCGAAGTTCAGGGAATTATTAGTAATTAGGCGACTTCCCTCAATCGCGGCAATGGTATAGGAGAATCTCTGTGTATTTGTGAGTTATTATCATCGTCGGTAGAGGTCGGATTATTTGAAGATGACATGTTAAACTTAGTCTTATATCTATTAACAATTTTGACTAACCTAAATATTATATAAGTAATTACAATAATAGAAATTATTGAAGTGAATGCGAAATAGTGAGTCCCGTATTTTAAGATAAAAGGTTTTTTGTCGATAATCTTGTTTAGTTCTGAGAACAGGTTATCATTGTTATTTTTTATAGTTAAATCATCTAAATCAACATTATTTAACTTAATTGGAATCACATTATTTGGTAATCCACCAGTTACATTATCTAATCTACAACATGAATCATTAATTATACTAAAATCTAAATTAGGAATAGGGATACTTATATTAATGGGGTTAATAGGTGAAATAAGTCTTGCACTTTTCGTATACACTATGCACTGGTTAGGGGTTTGTAGAATTCCGGTACCGATCACTGTTATTTCTCTTAGTTCCGAGACACCACACTCTATAGTGATCTTATTTGGTCGCGATTGTATAAAGATCCAACGATTATTGGTAATCGGTTTCCAAATATCGAGTTCACCGGATATCGTTTTTGTTTTGCACTGCACAGGAACGACATTGTTTGTTTTAATTAGCAGCTCACTTTCACATGAAGGGTTGCTACTCGTCAACAACACCGTAGGTATTTCACAGAGGTAAAACTCAAAGCTCACAACTTTACATTTATTTAAATTTTCTAAATTACAGGAAATTAACTTATCTCTAGAAATAGCAATAAAAGGGGTTGAAGGAGTTATAAGACTATAAGTATTGGAGTTATCTACTCCGTGCGGAGTAGGAAAGGCTATGCTATGGTACAAGTTAAAATCATCATTAGTTACTAGAGGAATTTGTAATACAAAACTAACTTATTATTATAATAAAAGCATGCAACATTGGATATACTTAATATTATATGTATGTTATCTAGACTTAAAGGTATAGGGATCCCGGTGTCCGCAGGTAGGTATCTATCATTATTAACTAGTTCGTTATGTAATTGAGCCGGAGTTAGAATGTTTGGGTGTAGGATGTTTTGGCTACTCAAAATTATCGCATTGATCAAGTCCTCTAACTGGAACGACAATGTTAGTAAAGAACTCTCGAGGTTGGCAAGTATGGAATGAACTTTATTTTGAATTAATAAAGTATTAGTTATTTCAGTGAGGTTATGTATGTCTATCAAAATATTGTTTAATGACTCGCTTAGAATTACTTCATTATTTCTTATTGTGTTAATTGTTTGTTTATAGGATTCTAGAGTGGAAGTAGTAATTAAAATATTTTCTTTCATCAGTTCGGCGATTTTCTTTTGGTCTTGTTGGACAATTTCGATAGCAGAGTCGTATTTTAAAGCATCATCTTCGTCAAGAGTGCCGAATACATGTTTAAATAGGGTGCCTATACCGCCAAACCATGCTGATCGTTTATTTCGTTTAGAAATTAAATGGGAAATAGAATCGTATTCGCGTAGAACATCTTTAAAACGCACCGTCAACGGAGATAGTATGTTTTTACATTCAGGGTCATCGGTCTTTTGACACATAAATCTTATTGATCCTATAATTTCGTTTAGATTAATTAAATGCGGATTAACATAAGAGATATCTACATAACTGACTATATTTAATTCACCTTTTATGATTTTAAGTTTGCCTATGCTGTCGAAGAAGATGCCGGAATTAGAAGGGTATGGCTTGATAAAGTCCGGATGCGCATTAGTTGCGGCGCTGAAAGGAAAATAAAATAAATAAAATATTTCCCTTTTCAAAGTTTTAGTTAGTAAGTGTGGAAGTAGAAGGTTGTGAAATTTCTGTAGGCTTGATTTCGTCAAAGTGGTGTCTGACGTGTCTTCGATTAATTATGAGCGTGACAGTGTTGTTGTTGTGAACTTTTATGATTTTATACGGGCCTTTCCAGATGGGAGACAAGGCCTTTCTAAGTCTTAAATGATTTTTAAGATAAACGTAATCTCCAACTTTGTATCGTGGCGGTCTCTTAGTGCGAGAGTCGTAGTAGGTTTTCGAAGTTTGTTTGGATTTAAGTATGTTTTCAAGGGCCTTTTCCCTTGTGTGTTTGAATTTGTGTTGTAGCATTCGGATATAGTCAGAGTAAGTAGTACCAGTGCTACTCTCATATACTGAACTAGGTATTAAGGGCTTATGTCCAAAAACTAACTCATATGGGCTGAATTTTGTAGTAGAGTGTATTGTTGTATTGTATGTAAGTATAGCAGTGTACACGTATGTCGGCCAATTGTCTTGATTTTCGTTTACGAAAGATTTTAAATACTCTTTTAGAGTAGAGTGGCTCCGCTCCAAAGCACCCTGGGTTTGAGGATGATAAGGAGATGCCCATAATTGTTTAATTTTCAAGAATTGACACGTAGTTTTAAAGAGGTCTGAAGTGAAGTTAGTGCCTTGGTCGGTAAGGATGGACTTAGGAATGCCGAAGAGGGAAATGAAATGAATTAAGCAGTCTGCTGATTCTTCTGCAGTGGTGCTACGTAAAGGGTAAGCTATGGAATATTTGGTAAGGTCATCTTGTAAGGTCATTATGTATTTAAGTTTACCAGTGCCGGATTCAGGTAAAGGGCCTACTATGTCTAATGCAATTCTTTGGAATGGAGCAGTTGAAGTGGTAGTGATTTCCATAGGTGCTCTGTTAAGTCTTCTTAATGCTTTATTTTCTTGGCACATTTTGCATTTCTTGACGTAATCTTCTACGTCTCCCCTCATTCCTTTCCAATAAAATTGTTCTCTTATCCTATTGTACATGCGTGTCGAACCTAAATGACCTGCTGCAGGGATGTCATGATTCTCTCGTAGGATTTTAGGTCTTTCACTGAGAGTTGGGTAAATTGTTTTATTAAGGTAAATATGTATGCAGATTTTGGAACTATGAAATACGTAAGTAAGTATGTTGTAGATTTTTGTATATGAATGTTGATCGAAGGGATTTTTAAAATCTGAAATTGCAATATGTGCTACGGGTCCTGATTGTAAAATGTTGTCTCTTACTCGTTTCAGGCTATCGTATATAACAGGGTAAGATGATTCGTCGAAATGGTGTACTTTTGTAAAGATTAGATATATTTCTTTGTCTTCGAATTTAGTTTTAAGGAATGAGTTTGGTTCTTTTTCTGCGTTGATAATTTCGTCTCGACTTGGGTTGTTAAGCAGGATTTCAGGGATGTAAGGATTGGATTCGTCTAGGTCAATGGAGGTAGGGATTAGAATTATTTGGAATGGGGATTTTAGTAGGTTCTCATTACGTTCCTTAATAATAGTGTCGAAAGTGTTTTCCTTATTACTAATAGTTTTTAGGAATTTGGAATAGTTGTCGTTATTTAGGTTAGAATGGGAATGTGAGGTTGGATCTATAGGTGAGGGAATGTTGAGGTTTTCAAAATCGAGGTCAAGGTCTGCACTTCGAGGGCTTAGTTCCAGAGGGCCTAGATCTATAAGGTCTGGTTCTCCTTCTTGGGCTATTGGCAAGTCTGAAGCAGTACTTGCAGTACCAGGGATAGGATTCAGGTAAGGGTTTACCGTAGAGTCTGAAATAGGATTTGATATAGGATTAGGATTTATGTTTTCACTTAGTAACTCATCACCGTCGAAAGTGAAAGGGATATGGGAAGGCAATTCTAAAAGAGGATCTTCTAACGGGTTATCTGGTATTGGGTCAGCGAACAATAGTTCGCTGTCTACTGGGTTGACTGGGAATCGGGATAGAGCGTCAGCGTTAGAGTTTATTTTGCCCTTTTTATGCACTATGTTATAGTCGAATTCCTCTAATTTCAGACGCCAGCGAATGAGTCTTGAACCAGGGTCTTTACAATTAAATAGCCACTGAAGGGGTTTGTGATCGGTGACTATAGTGAACCTATGACCATAAAGGTAGGGACGAAATGCTTTTGTGCCGAAAACTATTGCAAGACACTCCTTTTCAGTAATGCTATAGTTACATTCGGCCTTGTTGAGTGTGCGAGAGGCGTAAGCTATAGGACGGTCCTTCCCTATTTGACCTTGGGATAGAATAGCTGATACTGCAAAATTTGAAGCGTCGCAGGTAAGTATAAATGGTTGCGTAAAGTCGGGATACGCTAATACTGGTGAGGTAGTGAGTTTCTGTTGCAAGGTCTCAAAAGCTAGTTGTTGTTTGGTTTCCCAGGTGAATTGTACGTCCTTTTTTAGAAGAGAAGTAAGAGGTTTGGCTAGTTTAGAAAAGTCTGGGATGAAACGTCTGTAATAAGAAACCAATCCGAGAAAAGATTTAATATCTTTGGGACATTTTGGTATTGGGAATTCAGTGATGGCTTTTATTTTCTCTGGGTTAGGTTTAACACCTTCATTATTTATGATGTGTCCTAAGTATGCAACTTCTTTACGTAAAAATTCGCATTTTTCAGGTTGTAATTTAAGATTATATTTCCTAAGTCTTTCGAAAATGGCAGTAAGGTTCTGTATACTCGTGGGGAGGTCTGGTGCGTAAGCCACGATATCATCAAGGTATACAAAACAGCGAGAACCTTGAAGACCTGATAGGCATGTGTTCATTAGTTTTTGGAAAGTTGCAGGAGCGTTTTTCAGCCCAAAGGGCATTCTTGTAAATTGAAAATGACCTTGAGGAATTGAGAAGGCGGTCTTCTCTGCGTCCTGAGGGGATATAGGGATTTGGTGGAATCCAGATGCCAGGTCTAATGTTGTGAAATATTGACTTTTCCCTAGTTGATCTAGAATTTCAGTTATTTGTGGAATGGGGTAAGTTTCGCCTATTGTAACATCATTTAACTTTCTATAGTCGATTACGACTCTCCATTTTCGTTGTCCGGATGAATCTAGTTTTTTAGGTACGACCCAGATGGGCGAGGACCAAGGTGAATCCGATGGTGTCACTATGTTTTGTTCTAACATCTTGTTAATTTGGTTCTCTACTTCTTTTTTATGGCATTCTGGAAACCTATAGGATTTAGTTTGGATTGGGATGTCTGTATTTGTTCTGATTCTGTGTTCAGTAGTCGTGGTAAAGGTAAGTTGTTCGTCTGGGAGGTGGAAAATATCGGAGTAATCGGAACAGATTTGTAACAAGGCTTCTATTTCTTCGCGATTCAGATGGGAAGTTCTCAACTGTTTCAGGACTTCGTTTGTCCTGGGTAAGGAGTTTGGATTTGGTGATATTTTAGAAGGAACTACACAGGATCGAATATCTAATCGTTCTAAGGTGAGGTTAAGGTCAGAATGAAGAACTGTAGGCTTCTCTGAGATATTAACAACTGTTATATTGATGCGATTATTTTCTTTTACTCTAACAATACAATTTGCAATTAGTAGCGATTTGGAGATATGTTGGTCTACAATTATTCCTTCACCGAGGTCGGGATTACTGACTGTGCATTCAATTATTGTTTCCGTGCGAGGGGGTATAGCATAAAGAGGTTCAGAGAAGTTTAAACTGATTGAGTCATTTCCTATTTGTAATACTCTTTTACGATAATCAACTTGACAGCCGAAATTTTTTAATAAATCGTTTCCTATTATACCATCGTGACTTAAGCTTATGTCTTCAACGACATGGAATTCGTGAAGTTTCGTTGAGTTTTTAAACATGTGCATTGTAAAACTCCCCAATGTGGGTGTCACATCATCACCAGGGTCAATGCCTTTAAGTGTTATAATTACATCGCTCAGTTTGGGCATTTTAGAAATGGAACTCGATTTCACTAAACTTACACAAGAACCAGTGTCTACTAGAAAGGACAGAGGTCTATCTGAAATGGGTGTTTGGATAACCACGTGTGGTAAGTATCTTTTCTCTGTATTTTTATTTATTTCGTAAATTTTAACGTTGTTTCCTTCTTGTTTCGGAATTCGCGGACATGTAAGTGTAGTTTCTGGATACGGAGTATTAGGATTCGGAGAGGATTTAACGGCCTGAGCATAGCTAACATATTTTGTTTTAGTAGAAACAGGGGAATTAGTAGTCGTTTGTAGTTCAGAGCTTTTGTTAGGTTCAGAGGATGTAGTAAGTATTTTCTTTTGCTTACAGGATGCAGTGGATACAGTGATATTTGGATTCAGAGGTTTATTAGATTCAGAGGATGTAGTAAGAATTTGTTTCTGTTTACAGGATGCAGTGGATACAGTGATGTTTGGATTCAGAGGATTAGATTCAGAGGATGTAGTAAGTATTTTCTTTTGTTTACAGGATGCAGTGGATACAGTGATATTTGGATTCAGAGGTTTATTAGATTCAGAGGATGTAGTAAGAATTTGTTTCTGTTTACAGGATGCAGTGGATACAGTGATGTTTGGATTCAGAGGATTAGATTCAGAGGATGTAGTAAGTATTTTCTTTTGTTTACAGGATGCAGTGGATACAGTGATATTTGGATTCAGAGGTTTATTAGATTCAGAGGATGTAGTAAGTATTTTTTTCTGTTTACAGGATGCAGTGGATACAGTGAGATTTGTAGTATCGACTTTGATTTTGTAAGGATAATTTCCCGGGCGATACCTAGCGGGAAATTTTACTCGTTTAAATATTCTGTATTGTCAACTTCGTCAACTCCCTTATCATCAGAGTAGTCAACGGCAAAGGTTCTGTGGGGTGGATTTTGAGTCGCGTTTTGAGATGTATTATTTTGACGATAAGTTGATGTTGAAGCGCCGGGCTGATAACGGCTATTGTTATACTGTCGCTTTCGGCAGTTTTCAATTGCGTGTCCTACATTTTTGCAGTAACGGCAGACTAAGTCTCCCGCGTTGACTTTCCTGGGGGAATCGTGTCGCGCACTTTGTGTAATTTGAGGACGGTATGATTGAGTTTGAAATTCGCGCCTAGGGATGAATTTAAATCTTTCAGCGTTGCTGAAGTTTGGTTGAGTCGGTCTCTTATATGATGCTGATAATATTTTCTCTTCGGCTACAGCAAATCCTACAGCCGAATTTAAGGAGTCAGGGTCACGACAACGTACTATTTGCGAGAGTCGCGGATGGAGACCTATGGTAAAAGTGTGTAATGCGAGGTCTTCCATGGCCGCAACGCGACCTGTTACTTCTGATTTCTTTTTGATAGACATTTTTATTTCACTGAGTAATTTAGACAATATCGTTTCAATTTTAAGGGCATATTGATTAACTGTTTCGGTTGTACCTTGTTTGCAATTTTGTAATTCAGAGAGCAGGTGAGTGTAATGTTTCCTGTCTCCAAATTGTTGTTTCAGAAATTCAATGAATTGTTCAAAACATTCAAATTCTTTTATACTACACGTGCTTTCAGCCCTATCTGTCAATTGACTTAGTATGTATTTGAATAATATCGGTTTCTGAAATGTATTAGCTAAATTATATGCGCTTTGGCAATTGGAAATAAAAGGATTTAATTTGTCTCTAGAACCATCAAATGGTTTGATAAATTTAAGTAAAACATTTAATTCTATCTTTTCTGTCATCTCTGCGCGTGATGTAGAACCGTCGCTGGGGACACTGGTAATCTTTTCTGGTTTTTCAGTTTTTTCTAGTTTAGAATCACCTTTATTCGGCATTACAATAATTCACTAAGACACGAATAGAACACAGAAAAATACAAAACACAACTTAAAATAAAATAAATGTAAGAAGTCGTCTCTATACTAAGTTAGCTTGTTCGGAATTAGGCACGGCGAGTTTATCTATGTGTCTCGTCGTCCGGATGGTTAATATAAACAATGTGATTGCAATGTTTAGTCTATAAGTTTTGAGCCGCATAAACTAACATATAAAGTATTGAGAATATTGAATTGAATAAAATAGAAGTATTATGACATGAACAAGCTAATATATATTAATATTAGGTCTATATGAAATACTAAGTGTGGCTTTGAGTTTGGTTTGTCACTTTTATCATGTTCTTAGCAGAAAACGTTTGACTCACTAGAGGAATAGACTTAAGAACAGGATCATGATGAGGTGTCTCTTGAACAGCGGCCAGCCAGCAGTTAGCACACAGCCAACTAACACGGACCTTCCGTGTTCAGATTGATGAATTTCACGCAGATCACTTTCACAAGCTTTTTACACTGGATGATTGATTTTTGAGCATTTATTTAATCACTTTTGGGCACTTGATAATTACCACTTGTTTGCCACCACACTTTGGATTTTGTTTCGGAGACGTATTTGGGTAAATGGGGATTTTCGGTATCCCACCGCTGCCACCAAATGTTACACGGGACCGTGCAGATAGCTTTTTAAAAACAAAACTATTTGGTTGCTTGAAGGTTATATTTATTTGGTAGTATATAGATTTAAGAGTACAAATGAATTAGAAAATGAATTAGAAATAAACTAGAGATCCGACCCGAACCGAGTTTGAAAGTAGACTGCCTCTCCCCTGCGTTCATGTCCTACCTCAGGATTACTTATGCTGGCTCAGCAAACGAGAGATTGCTAGTCAGGTCGACTGCTTACATTAGTGGGGTGTAACAGAACGAAATACAAGAAAATCTTCGTAGGGTATCAAGAGAGAAAAAAAAATCGTTAACTTTTGAATACTTTCAAAACAGGAGACGCGAGAGATGTCAGTCCCACTTCTGATGTTAGATTTGGAAAGAGAGATGATTTTTAGAAAGGGTGACATCAGCTTCGCTGACGTCACTCCTTAACTAATTAATATAATTCATGATTTATGGGCAAAACATCATAGTTGGTACACTAGGATTTATTAAAACAACAACTCAGGTTCAAACAAGATTTCATCTATTTAATAAACGTTAAATTGAATCTATAGTTAAAATCATAGATCGGCACAACATTGTCAAGGTCGATCTATAACTTCCAGTTTCCAAAATGCGTAGGGCCCTATGAGAAGAATACTGGCAAAGAAACTCATAGCCACTCTTTTAAAAGTCACATCTTAACTTATTACATAGTAACAAATGTTTAATAGTTAATTACCACAATTAAGAAGCCTATATACTTAACTTATTTACAGCAAGTCCTCTCTGGTACAATGCTCGTACTAAAGTGATCTCTTCATTTATTCTCGCCAATACGAAACCAACACATCAAATCATGATGACAGTAGTCGCTGTATAACGGATGTCGTTGGTTTCGTATTAACTTTCCAAAAACAATTAAATGCGTTACGTCTTATTCTAATTACATGATAAATCCTTAATTAAATAATTAGAATTTCTGTGATTAACCTCACGCTATTATAATTTAAATGTAATAGCGGATGTTAACAGGTTAGACTTGTTACTCACAATTATTTGAAATCAATTATTAAAACATTACTTTAGTCACAGACAATCGTTATTGAATCTCCTATTTTATTATAATTGTTAGTTAGTTACAAGCTCACAATTGAAACTAAAAGTTACAGTATTCCGTTTAGAATGTTATAATCAAATAACTTACTCAAGTAACACTTTTTACAGGACAACAGAAATAGTAGTTACTAAATATTAAGATATTAATTGTTAGAAATAACATTTAGTTTCTGACTTTATAATTGATAGTTATGTTTTGTTGAGACGCTCAAGTGATAACTAGGTATATATTTTCCTGACACGGCCATACTGACAAGCAGTGCGTTCTCTGCACTGCATTCTCCTTAAATCTGAAGCAATGAAAGGTTTTCTTTTGAGAAAGGCATCTGTCTATAATGCCTAACATTTATGAGAACATATGAACAGTGCCAATACGCCGTTTATTGCACTTTGGCACTTTTTTGTTGTGCACTAGCTGATAATTATGATTACAGATATTCTGCACCAACTTTAGTCAAGCGAGGCAAGTACTTTTACAGATAAATGGCGTGTGTTATAAATGCTACATGTAAGACACTGTTCTTTAGCAGATTTCAGATTAGTGCGACTGTTTATATGTAATGATTGGGTGATATGATGCCGTGGCACATAATGTCGCATGATACATTTCTTTTGTAATGATGTTGACTCACACTAAAGCAACACCTTGATGTTTGTAGTGATGTTGACTTCTTACTAAGGCAACATGAATTAATATAAAAGGGTAAGTCTGACCTCTGGGCGTTCTCGTACGCCGTGGTACACAGAGGATAAAGGATTATTGGGAAGGTCGATGCTGTGTTCTGGGTCTTTGTGACCGTGGTACACAGAGGCTCTGAAAAATACATAAAATGTGGACAGTGGTCATATCATAGGACGATATGAGCATGTTACTACTGTAAATAAAATGGACACTGCTCACCCAGCAATATGGTGTATTCTGCCGCTACTCCTGCTCATGTTGGGACGCGGAAGGTACTCGTGAACCCCTTCTGCAATGGTATACAGTGACTAGGGATTGCTGCGACGAGGTTTCTCGAGATCCCGCCGACACGGCCAGTTGTTGCTCCCGTCTCGGAGCCGTTCGCAGCCGGTCATGAGCAACCTTGCGTGGTCGCCCTTAACAACTCTCTTCATAAAGCAGCGGTCATTATCTAGGACTCTTCCAAGTTGATTAAGTTGCACAAGTTAAGTGTTTACTGTAAACTGTCAAGAGATGTATGCCAATTTTTAAGTCTCAGTTATTTATCATAACCAAAACATTTTTGAGCGTACCATCCTTTCAACCTGACCATTAGTTCGGCTTATTCCTGACGAAATTAAGAGTTTTATTTTAAAATCAATAATACATTTGTACGCCAATAACTGGCAGATCATAAGAGTAACCACATTTATTATGTAACATCATTAATTCCGAGATTTTTACAATATAGCATTAAAAGTTATTTTAGTTTTTAGTTTACAACGAAATACATGGATCCCAAATGAGTTGTCATTATTGTCAACAAGATGGCGTACTATTATATTTTGAAATCAAAATAATTCATCTACGATTTTCGTGATCCGTCATTAAAATGTTGCTCTTTTACTAAATTCACCGGTAAGCTCATTCATAAATATAGATTTAAATATTTAATCGTTTTTTTTTTGGCAATCTGACACTGCGCCATCTAGTTTTCTGACTAAGGAGACTTTAATCATGGCGTGTTTAGAATACATAGGAATGTTTTGTTAATGCAGTTGTAAGAACTATATGAGCATTATTAAAATCTTGCTCGCACAGTTCTAAAAATATAATAAATACATGAAAATAATTAGGATGATACACTTAATAAACGGTATAAATCTCGTAACCATTCATAACATATTGCCAGCGCCACAGGATCTGCCATTCTCCTTTCAACCACACTTTCAAGTAGGATAGCCAAATAAGCTCACCGAGTCATCATCTCCATGGAGCAATAATTATAGTTCCATTACACACATACCATGTTAGCAAATATCAGTTGTTAAAATGAAATAATATTTATGTGACAATGCAACTGCATCATGCCACTACATAATTATGATTTTATTTTAATACAGTTACTCCACGTAACACTATTATTTATGTTCTCGTAGTTAAGGGATGATGCTGTGGTCTGGGCAGTATCAGTGCCGTGGTCCACAGAGGCCCTAAAGGAAATGGGTCTAGGTCGATGGTGTTGTCTGGATCATTTAATATGATCGTTGTCAACACGGGATGCTAAGAAAATTAACGGATTGAACTCACCAAACCTATCAGGCATCAACAAGACAGTTTTCTGGAGTTGTACGCTGGGATGTTCCAGGTTGTTGTTCATCATCCTCTTCAGATTCCGTCGACCCAGTTGCCTGGTTGAGAAGCTACGTAGTTGATCGTGAGCTACCTGACAAGTGCACATAAATAAACATTCGGCGCCACCATCAAAAGTTGCGGTGATTAAATATTCACAAATTTCACCCATAAAACAGCTTGACCCTTCAGCGAAGCTGCTCACTTTCATATGGACTTCGTAGTTCTTGACAATCAGTACAACTTCCGTTAGCAATAGTCATTTTAAAATAATTTACATTTGATAAATGTAAATAACAATATAAAAATAGATTTTTAAATTAACAATTGTTTACTACAAAATAAGTATATCCCGTCACGGCTATACCGACTTTTACTTCGATCTCTACACTGCGTTACACGATTTTGTTACCCGCTTAACTGATAGCTGGAACGAATAGGTAATGAGTGGTAGATAAAAAGTCCCAAACATAAAAGGTATCCATCACGTCTAGTTTTCGAGGTACACGGCAACAAACATTTCAACTACCCTCACTTTACGCGTATATAGTAGTTGACGTTATCGATGCGTTATTCATTTTTAACTGACTTGCAAAAAGGAGGCGTTTTGTTTACAAATAATTTCTATTCGATTACCTTTACCGAATATCATTAAATTAATTTATTTGTAAACGAGAGTGTCCGTCGCAACTGCAAAAATGCAAAAAATAAGTTTACAGTATATTGTAAAATCACAATCACTACAGTATGGATTTACTTCTATTGTATGTTTTATAAATTTATGATATTAAATGTGTCAAACAAAAAAAAAAAAACTGGTCAATTTTATTATATTTCTTGAAAATATGTTTAGTTCTTGCAATTTTGAGTATAATTTGACAAATCGTCAGGGAAGAAAATGAGACGTTACGGAAAGAAAATATGTATGAACTTTTACTAAACGATAGGAATCAATAAGAAAGCAAGACAATTCAAAGCATACAAATAAAAATTACAATATAAAAATAACATGAATAATAATGTTTAAAAATTTATACATTTTGTCATTGTTATAGTTTCTTTTCACATTAAGAAGACTATAAACAACGGTCAGTCGCTTTGACGACAATATTATCTAGCCCCACACCTGTTGCGCATGAGACAGGCTAGAACAAAGCAAAAGACTTCAGCAGTTCAACTCAATTCCTTAGGATTAACAGTTTGTCATTGTTACAGTTTCTTTTCACATTAAGAAGTAACAACGGTCAGTCGCTTTGACGACAATATTATCTAGCCCCACACCTGCTGCGCATGAGACAGGCTAGAACAAAGCAACAAACTTCAGCAGTTCCACCCAATCAATGAGTTTTTTAATTATATATTTTTTTTATGAATGTCAAAAACTAGTCCAGTTCGTCATTCATCAATCGTCGTCAGTGCGTCATGTCGTCCTCATTACGTCACAGAGTTGTTACTTTTACTACATCACACGGCTCTTACTTTTACTACATCACACAGCTCACATTTTTATTACATCACACAGCTCTCATTTTTAATACATCACACAGCTCTCATTTTTAATACATCACACAGCTCTCATTTTTAATACATCACACAGCTCTCATTTTTAATACATCACAGCTCTCATTTTTAATACATCACACAGCTCTCATTTTTAATACATCACACAGCTCTCATTTTTATTACATCACACTGCTTAATTTTTACTACATCACACAGCTTAATTTTTACTACATCTTACAGCTCTTATTTTTACTGCATCACACATCTCTTATTTTGTACTGCATCACACAGCTCTTATTTTATACTGCACCACATTTTCGTATTTATACGTCACATAGTTTTTTATTCGCTATGCGACACAATCATAGATAATACACTATATTAGACATAGATGCGCCACTCAGGTTTTCAATTGCTTAAAATGGGAGTACCCAAGCACAGAGATGGCGCTGCGTGTATCACATCTAGCCCGCTAGATGGAGCTAATGAATGTCATAATATTTATTTTTGTATTAAGGACAAATTTATTAAATAAAACACAAGTTTACAATCTCTTAACTTCGTCGTTTATTATGAGAATTATAATAATTTAACGCTTGTATTTTCGTAGCATTATTATTACACAAAATTGTTTTGCCTTTAAGTAATCTGTTGACATTCGTACACCAGCTGTTTATAATAATATTTATTATGCTATCTATTAGAAAATTTACTATTTCTGTTTTGTGTTTTTCACAAGAGAACTGTGAAAAATGACAAAATGTATTCGAAATTTGTTTGATTGTTTCCTTCAGATATTTTTGATGTGGTTCCTCATTTAAATTAATTTGAATAACCATGCAAACCTCATCAATGAACTCACATAATGCCTCCGATGGATAATTAAGTGATCTCCTCGTGTAATCTCTGGATAATAAATAATCTTTATTACTCGGAGGCATTGTGTTTACTAAATGCAAACGACAAGTGTGGCATTTTTTACACATTTTCAGTGTTTTTTTGACTATATAGCCAGCAACATACCTTTTTGCCTCTTTACCTGTCATATTATTAGATACTGTATCGGAGGTTTGCATGAAGTGGTTAATCACGGAATCCACATTAACAATATTTAAAGGTTGTTCCCTTGTATTTGTCTCTGTACAATTTAATAAAACTTTTAATGATGATAATGCCTTATTATCATCTTGCTCGCAGTTCGCTCCAACCGAGTGTGGTGAGGTTAAATTATTTATGAGCAAAGTTTTAAAAGCTCCAGTGAACTGCGAGCAAGTTGGTGACGTATTACGAACCCCATTACTGCGTATGTTGCAGAAGAAATTTTCCAAGGGATCCTGGTTTATATTTCTTGTCAACAGACTACTTACATCATGTGTTTGGTTTAAGTACGAAAACATTTCTTTAAATACATTAATATTTGAAATCCAATTTGTTATGGATGGCACTTGTACAAATTTTGTCGAAGTAGTGCCATCTCTTAATTTTTTTACCACTCTGAATTGCATAGACCTTATTATAGGTAGTAGTTCTTCCCATAACTTTAAATGTGGAGAGTTTCTCTTCAGTGCGCACTTATACATTTTTGGAGTTTGCTCATAGCTGTGTCCGTTAAACGAATCAAAAAGCTTGTCTACCAATAGCAACAAATCTGCTGTGCCAAGGCATTCCTTAGGAAGGATATCATGATCTGAAAATAAGGGAATAATGATTATCATCATTACGGTCAAAATTCATGAAGTCTACCAATATGATTAAGTCATACGCTAAAGCTAAAAATACTTACTAGCTAAATATCTCATTGTAGCGGATACCCTCTGACTGAAGACTTGGGCTGCATGTTTAACCTTCATTTTGGGTATTTTTTCTTTAACTACATGGCTCTCAGTCAGTTTATTTAATAATCTTATATCGTCTTCCCCAGGATCAGCATCTAGCAGCATTTGCAAATGCTCCCATTTGGCAAATTTGACCACTCCATCCTGGATAAATCTTAGGTCTTTTGTGAGAAGATTATTTCTCAATCCTTTAAGAAGGTGTGGCGGGTCAAATATTGGGAATATCTTGCTTCCATTACATTCAAACGCTAAACTTTTAAACTCCTTTCCTTCTGACAAATATTTACTTTTTGTGTCATTTATGAGACTTTTTATGACACTCATATTTGAAGCTGATTGGTCACACACAGTGGCAATGACTTTTAAGCCAGTGCTTTGTACAGCTTTTAGTGCATCTAGAATTAATTTTTTTAACTCTGTACTTTTTGTTGCACTCTGGCAGAACGTAAAGGCAATGGGCTGCTTATACTTCCCTTTCAGACCCTTAACCATAAATACAAGTGCATGGTCAGCAATCTTTTTGGTCTTCTGAGAACCAAAATCTTCAAAGCCAATTATTTCATCCCAAGTTTTATTGTAATATAAACCAGTACTTAATGCCACTTCATCAAATATGAGCGTGCATAACTTTTTTTCTTCTGGTAATTTTCTTACTGCCTTTTTGAGATGCTCGATGATAACATTATTTATTCCAGGTTTAATAGTCACATTGCTAAGAATTTTCTGGATTGTCCGTCTTGAAGGCAATGCAAACAGTTTTTGTAATAATTTATAGGCCTTTTGACTTTGTTTATATATCGTCAGGCACAAAATTTTTTCATCATTTGTGAATCTTCGTCCTCTTGGTTTTATGAATGCCTTCCTTAATTGCATACTGGTAAAAATGGTAGCAGGTTCAGGCAATTTTTCAACAGCTTTTAAAAATACTTTGCTCTGTGATATTTTTGCAGCTTGTCGAACTTTTTGGTTAAGGTTCTTGCATTTTTCCCTCAATTTTAAAAGTTTGACTTTTAATTGTGCATGTTCTTTAAAAAATTTATTCCTGACAGCATTTATCGTTTGAGTGGCTGAAATGATATAAATAATAAGTTAATATAAAAAATTACTGACTGCCTCGTTAGCATAGTGGTAGCGTAAGGGACTGCTGTGCATGACGTCTCGGGTGCAATTCGACTACCGGGTCGGAAAAATGTTTGTATGATCTACAAATATTTGTTTCGGAGTTTGGGTGTTTCCTAAAGTATATATGTTACACAACTTTGACCCGCTATTATGAATAATGTCCAGACAAAGTTATTAATTTATCACATTGTCTAGACAATTTGGTTATTTTTAATAATGACCAGTCATTATGTATATAATAGCTAATTAATCACAATGAATAGAACATATATATTAGTATCAGTTGTTTAGTACCCATCGATATACCTATTTCGAGCAACTAATTAGTTAGTTTACAATTTTTTGTAAATAATTTAAGATCTCGTAGTTTTCATCTCATTTGATTTATTAAGTTTGTTAGAGATATTCACCCTTATAACCTTAGACCCTAACGATCGATGCAATAAAAGTACAGGATGTAATTTTTATAGATTTTAGTCGGTTCGATTCTCGGTGGTGGCAAGCGAATTTTAGGAAATCTTTGAATGCAGTTTTCTTTCTTTTCAAAAATAAAGGAATGTTTTCTTTGAGTAAAATTTTCTATCCACAATATTATGAGTTCTTTCACTTCAGGTGGTATTACAAAATTCCACTCTGTATATGTGTGTGAGTGTGTGTGTTCGTGCGTGCGTGTGTTCTTAATTCTGATTTTAGGTAAGAATAAAATAGACACTTACTTTTCTTGACTGAAGCATGTCTTAGGGGCATTGCTACAGGTGAATCCTCACATGGCACATCCTTCTTAAATGTTGACTCTTTAAGGAAATAGTATGCAGTTAGTATTAATGTATACATCACACAAAAGAAATACAGTCAAAACAAAAAAAAACATTTGTATAGAGTAGTAGGTATTATACACACAATTTTAAAAGTTCTATTTTGCGAACAAATTACATAAGACACCAAGTACCATTTTAATTATCAAAGAACGAAAACGAAATTCAATAGACAAAACCTGTCAAGTTTGTGTCGGGTCTCGCACGTAAAGAGTTCCATATTTTCTTAACATATATATTTTCACAAAAATACTTTATATTCGGCAACAAACGAATGAGTAAACAAATATGGCGACGCGGGGCATATGCTGTTCAACCAATCAGCGCGCGAGATACGGTTAGTCGCATACGATCACAATTTGACGGTATTACTTCGATAGTTTATAATCTAACTAATAGAAAAAATACGTTAAATTTTGAGCAGTATGTTACAGTTCACAATATTTCGACTGCTTGCAATAGCGAGAGATAGATTACAATCTAACTGTTTAGACAATCTTACGGTAACATAAATATTCTTGTCTTCTTTTATAACTTCTATTGCGCGATTTAGGATTAGTAGTGTTGTGTAGTCCGTGCAGCAATGTCATCCCGTAGTTGGGTGTATTTTCGGTAGAAGGGGCTGTAGTATATTATTGTTGCGCTGTATGTGGAATGATTTTACTAAGCCTACGCTGTCTGTCACAAAAAAAACAATTTTAAATATTTTTTCATGCTAGTAGGAACCCTTCGTGTCCAAATCTGACATACACTTGACTTTTTTTTTATAAGTTTGGTTGATACAGCAGCAATCAAACAATGTTCATGAAGAAATAAAACATAAATAATAAATATTTACCTTCACCAGAAGTGGTTCCTACATTATCAGCTGGTTTATTATGCTCAACAGAAAAATAAGTCGGCTGGATTTCTAAACATTGCGAAGTAGATGCACTGGTCGAAGTAGATGCACTGGTTGATGTAGATGCTGAAATCAAAATACAACACAAATATAAATGATTGTAGGTCTGAAAAGACCATAAGAATGAAGTTCTGCACTTCACAGGTATATTAAAATAAAGGATAACTAATATTCAAACAAATTTTATACTGTTATAGAACTTTAGACTATCAAAATTATACAATAAAGTACCATTATAATACTAAGTACAATTTTAAAATAATAAAATAGCATATTAAAATGAGAGAGGCATGTTAATAATGTAAATATGTATGATATTTTTAAGAGAAGCTCAGTTGTTAGCTGAATCATTTAATAAAAAAACGGTGAATATTTAAAACCTAAACTAAGACTGCTTGGTTGATCTCGCGGTTGGCGTGAGCGACTGCTGATCATAAGGTCTCGGGTTCGATTCCTGGGTCGGACCAAATGTTTGTATGATCTACAAATATTTGTTTCGTAGTTTGGGTGTTTTCTATGTATAATATGTATGTATTTACAAAAACAAAAGTATATATGTATTTGTATCGGTTGTCTAGTACCCATAACACAAGCTCTGCTTACCTTGGGACTAGATGGTGTTGTGTGTTAGACGTCCGAAATATAAAAAAAAAAAACAAAATTAAGAAACCTTTCTGGCTTACTTCTGCACTATTGATTTCCATTCCATTAATACAACAAAATTATTAAATACTAGCTTAGCCCCACGGCGTTACCCACGGTACGACAATAACCGCGGGGTTCAGCTAGTTTATAATATATTTATTTATAAATATATTAGTACTAGCTGTTGCCCGCGGCTCCGCCCGTGTGTATGTCGGTTATAAGCTATTTTACTGTAAAGTTTCATTCAA
This sequence comes from Diaphora mendica, assembly GCA_949125395.1. Lineage (NCBI taxonomy): Eukaryota > Metazoa > Arthropoda > Insecta > Lepidoptera > Erebidae > Diaphora > Diaphora mendica. The sequence continues at coordinate 30,675,102 of OX421310.1, read as the reverse complement.
ATCAAAAAGTAACAAACATCCATCCATCCATACTTACAAACTTTCGCGTTTATAATATTAGTAAGATTCTGATGTATAAGCTATATTGCTGTAAAGTTTCATTCAAATCCGTTCAGTAGATTTTGCGTGAAGAAGTAACAAACATGCACAATCACTTTCGCCTTTATATATTAATGGTTACCCATCCGCCTTCGCCGGAATACACACATTCTTTCTCTTCTGTACAATATTCTCTTCAATCCACTTACTCCACGCTACCCGAAATCTCGGTTTAACTTCCTACTTGACTCACATCCTAAATCATTGAGATCGTCAGAGAATTTGAGATTGAAAATGCCAGGACATACAACCAAATTTCTCGACCATTCCTTCTCTGTACAAGCAGTTCGCCTATGGAACGCCCTACTAGTCGTAATAAGACGTGCGAAAACATTAACTGCCTTTAAGAGACTGGTAAAGGAATATTACCTGAGAGACGTCAATGTCATGGAATGTCTATAGGCTTGTTTTACTCATCTTATTGTATGTATTGACTTGGTCCCTCACACTACGTGTTGCTATTATTTTATGTAATGTGTAAACTCTATTTTACTTTCCTTTCCACCAAAAATACACCAGGCACTACCATATACTTTTTCATCCCTCTTCTTTCCATCCCATGGTTGCCTGTTAGATATTGCCATGGAGCGATAAGGCCGCCACTTGTACATACTTCATATTAGTTTTAAGTTTACCTTGTAATTTCATAAGCTGGTGTACAATAAAGAGTTTTAATATTATTATTAGTGTGATGTGATGTGAAGTGTGATTGTACTTACCAATATTCAATGTTGGAACAGCATTTTTTGTGAGACGACCACTGTTTGTTTTGTAATAGTCTTCAAAATGGTTATCGCATAAACGTATGTTGTTACATATGTATTTGTCACCCTTGTCTTTGTCTATTTCACTCAAAACCACTTTCCACTGTTCAAATTTTTCAGAATAAGGGTATTCCGGAGGAGGGAAGTGATGGACTTTTCCTGAAAGACAGATGGTACAAAGTTGTAGCCGTTATCATAGTCAAGTACAATATACTGGGTCAAAATTAGTTGATCGCCCCTAAATTTTCAAATTAATTTATTATACTATATACGTAAGTACTATTATTTATTCTGTGATACTGTCTCGGTAGCGCAGTGGTAGCGTATGCGACTGCTGTGGTTGAGGTCCGAGGTTCGATTCCCGGGTCGGAACAAATTTTTGTACACTTTGTATGAGCTGCAAACATTTCTTTCGGAATTTGGGTATTTTCTATGTATAATATGTATGTACTTACAAAAAAAAGTATATATGTAGTTTAGCTCTGCTTAACTTGGGACTAGACGGCGTTGTGTGTTAGATGTCCAAAATATTTATTATTACGTTATCATGTTATGCTGACTGTTGCAGCTAGAAATGGTGCTTTAACTTTACTACTATTATAAAGAGGAAAGATTAGATTTTTTTGTTTCGTTTGTTTGTAACCATTGAACTCAAAAAGTACTTGACCAATTTTAAAACTTATTTCACCATTAGAAAGCTAAAACATCCCCAAGTAACATAGTCTATATAACATTTGCTAAAAAGTTAAAGATCCGTTTGAAAACTTCAATAATGTAACCCAAGATGTAAAAAAATTACCCACAATCTATACAAATAAATAAAATTGTAGTGTCTGTGTGTAACATTGAAATAACTGCTTTTTACTAAGTGCATATGTATGTGTACAACTGTACACTGTACATATACCAAAATATCATTTTTTCTCATTTTTGTCTGTCTGTCTGTTTGTTCCGGCTAATCTCTGGAACGGCTAGACCGATTTCGACGGACCTTTCACTGATAGGTAGCTCATAATATAAGGTGTAACTTAGGCTACTTTTTTAGACTATCATTGCCCTGCGGCGTCACCCGCGATACGACTATAACCGCGGGTAACACTGCGGGACTCAGCTCACAGAACACATGTACTCCACTCAGCTAGTATTTCCTATATCGCGTGCGCTGCGAAAAGATTTATTAACAATAGAGGAAAGTAATGTACGACAGTTTTATAAAGGACATCAATATCCACAAAAAAGTGCGGGGTACCATATGTCTAACTATTACAGTTATGTCATAATGGTAGTTATTCTCTTGTTGTCATAATTAAACTAAAATTCACTCAAATTTGTTAATGGATTATATACTTTAATAGGGAGATATATCAAAAAAGCGGCCAAGTGCGAGTCGGACTCGCCCATGAAGGGTTCCGCAGCAGCAAATAACATATTTTTTTTTATATTCGTGTTGATTGAATGATAGGTAAATTGAAGTTTACGATTTATGACGTATTAAAAAAAAACTACTTACTAGATTTCGTTCAAACCGATTTTCGGTGGAAGTTTGCTTGGAAGGTAATGTACATCATATATTTTTTTAGATTTATCATGCTCTTATTTTAGAAGTTACAGGGGGGGGGACATTTTACCACTTTGGTAGTGTCTCTCGCGCAAACTATTCAGTTTAGAAAAAAATGATCTTAGAAACCTCAATATCATTTTCGAAGACCTATCCATAGATACACGTATGGGTTTGATGAAAAAAAAATTGTTGAGTTTCAGTTCTAAGTATGGGGTCCCCCAAAATTAATTGTTTTTTTTCTATTTTTGTGTGAAAATCTTAATGCGGTTCACAGAATACATCTACTTATCAAGTTTCAACATTATAGGTCTTATAGTTTCGGAAAAAAAGTGGCTGTGACATACGGACGGACAGACAGACAGACAGACAGACATGACGAATCTATAAGGGTTCCGTTTTTTGCCTTGGCACGGAACCCTGAAAATGGATTGTAAGCAGATGAGATTAAAGTATATAATCTAATAATAAATTTTAGTATGCACGCGATATAGGGAATATTGTGGGTATTTTTTTTACATCTTGGGCTACATTATCGAAGTTTTCATACAATACCAAACAAAGTCGATACAAACTAGGCCTCATTATTGGTACAGTGGTATTAATCCTTATCCAAATAAATCACTTCATGTTCAAGGCTAAGTAAATATGTAAAAACTAACTGTGCATTGATCATGAATTAGTTTTTGAAAAAAAATCTTTCATAAACAAATATCTGATAAAACCATTTAATTCATTGAAAAAAGAAACATATAATATTTAAAAATACATACAATTAATAAATATTTTGGAAATCAAACAATGAAATCAGTACTTGAGAAAAAATGAAGAAGTAAATTTTTAACAAAATAAAAACCGACTTGAAGAACGAACAAATCGATCAATATCTATTATCTCCGGTTTATGCAAACTATGAGGTTTTTAGGGAAATACTACACAATATAATGTTTACATGTATTATGTCATGGTGTACCTGAGGTTCGTAATTGTTCAATTTATTTCATAACTTTATCCAGATAAATTCCTATGAAATTTCATTAAAAAAACTGACTAGGCTAAGCATATTTTTACTCTAGGGTTTTAAATGGTTAGTTTTATATGTTACTAGCTGATCCGGCAAACGTTGGCAAACATAAAAAAAATGGGTATAAAAAATAGATGTTGGTCGATTCTCAGACCTACTCTATATTCACACCAAATTTCATAAAAATCAGTCCAGCCATTTCAGAGGAGTATGGTAACTAACATTGTGACACGATAATTCTATATATAAGATAAACTTATTACTATAAAAAGAGGATGTCCAAAAAATGGATGTTTTACCACATAGTGGAGCGTGTAAAAATTTATCATATTAATTTTTTTTGTTAAATGCCTACCCTTGCAAAGCCAGGGCTGGCTGCTAGTCAATTACAATAGTTTCTATTAATTAACAGAAACCCCCATAAGTCCCCCGTTTTCTTAGAAATAAGAGACTTCAACGTTTTTCATTTACATTGGCCTTTAGCAACAATTTAGACTTGAGCACACAAGAATTCAAGGAACTACGAGTATTTGTACTAACTAGTATAGTTGTGAAAAAGGTATTAAAAGATTCAGCTATGTCTAAGTTGTTCGTTATAACCTTTGAATGTTTAATTTTGGATCAATATTACTTTTTCTATTTTTAACCGACTTTCAAAAGGAGGTTGTCAATTTGATTGGTATTTTTCAATTATTTTTTTGTATATTCCTGTTGTCACCTAATCACAGAATGTTATGTTTGACCTTTGTATAATTGTTTTTCACCTTTTTAAACTTACTATTATGTAATTTGATTCAGTCATATTGATTAAGGGACTGTTAAACTTAACCAGATCACTATAAGTCCAAATTAAATTGGAGACCTTATCGCTCATGTTATTAATAAAATTCAATAATCGTTTACTAGTCATATGCATGCATATAGTTTTGTTAATTCTATTTTCGAAATGTAAAAAATTACACCGTGATGAGATGTTAAATCACTTAAAATTGACCTATTTATATATTTTCCAATGCAAAAATGTTAATTAAGTTACCGAGTGAAAAGCAGTTCTTGTTGGCTCAGAACATAAATAAAATTAAAGTTGATTTATACGATAAGATTACCCATAGGCCATAGGTAACCATATTTTAATATTTTATGTAAATTATTAAAAATCAGTTAAACCTTACCTTTATACGGAAGACATCCAAAATAGCACTTAAAAGCTGACTTTCTCGGCATTTTGAAAGTGTCGTCAAATCCAAATCGCAAAAGCAAGCGAGGTTCAGTATTCACAGCGTAGGGTCAATAGTTTACGTATCGTATCACAGAATCCAAGGAAAAAGCAGGGTCAAAAGTTAAAAGAGCACAAAATAGATACCAAGTAGATCACCAAAACACAACGAAACCAAAAACAGAAAAGTTTTGAAAGTTAACGTTCACCGGGGTTTACGTTTCTGTCAGTTCTAATTTACGTTTCGTTTCACCAAAATAATATTTGCAAACTGATTTTTTTTTTAATTAGCTATGGCAGTTTTTTTTGTTAATAAATTAATTATTAAATGAAATCAATTAATTGTTAGTATATATATGTAGGTAAATAATTAATTTAAAATTTTTTATGTCAAATATTCAACTAGCTCCACATACCGGTAGCGATGCACAATTATGGCCAAAGTTTGAGTTCCTCTTTAGAGGGGTGGCACCACTTTCTATGCAATTTTTTTTGTGACGTCAGATGTATGGGAGTTTCATGGGCCTGGACACAATTTCGTATTTACATGTAGGTACTTGAACTTTGAAACATAGCATAATCACACAGCCGTCTTTACAGGTAAGACACACAGCGGTAGGTAACTGTTCACCTTTAGTTATCACACAGTGTACTTTATAACTGCTGACAGTAATAGGTAAATGGAAAACAATGAACTTTTAAATTTCATTATAAACAAACTAGAATGTACTCACCAGATGTACAGATAGATATACCTTACTGCACCTTCACCAATCATGCGAACGAAATACAAGAAAATCTTCGTAGGGTATCAAGAGAGAAAAAAAAATCGTTAACTTTTGAATACTTTCAAAACAGGAGACGCGAGAGATGTCAGTCCCACTTCTGATGTTAGATTTGGAAAGAGAGATGATTTTTAGAAAGGGTGACATCAGCTTCGCTGACGTCACTCCTTAACTAATTAATATAATTCATGATTTATGGGCAAAACATCATAGTTGGTACACTAGGATTTATTAAAACAACAACTCAGGTTCAAACAAGATTTCATCTATTTAATAAACGTTAAATTGAATCTATAGTTAAAATCATAGATCGGCACAACATTGTCAAGGTCGATCTATAACTTCCAGTTTCCAAAATGCGTAGGGCCCTATGAGAAGAATACTGGCAAAGAAACTCATAGCCACTCTTTTAAAAGTCACATCTTAACTTATTACATAGTAACAAATGTTTAATAGTTAATTACCACAATTAAGAAGCCTATATACTTAACTTATTTACAGCAAGTCCTCTCTGGTACAATGCTCGTACTAAAGTGATCTCTTCATTTATTCTCGCCAATACGAAACCAACACATCAAATCATGATGACAGTAGTCGCTGTATAACGGATGTCGTTGGTTTCGTATTAACTTTCCAAAAACAATTAAATGCGTTACGTCTTATTCTAATTACATGATAAATCCTTAATTAAATAATTAGAATTTCTGTGATTAACCTCACGCTATTATAATTTAAATGTAATAGCGGATGTTAACAGGTTAGACTTGTTACTCACAATTATTTGAAATCAATTATTAAAACATTACTTTAGTCACAGACAATCGTTATTGAATCTCCTATTTTATTATAATTGTTAGTTAGTTACAAGCTCACAATTGAAACTAAAAGTTACAGTATTCCGTTTAGAATGTTATAATCAAATAACTTACTCAAGTAACACTTTTTACAGGACAACAGAAATAGTAGTTACTAAATATTAAGATATTAATTGTTAGAAATAACATTTAGTTTCTGACTTTATAATTGATAGTTATGTTTTGTTGAGACGCTCAAGTGATAACTAGGTATATATTTTCCTGACACACGCATAGACAAGTAAACAACGAACGGCGAACACATATTATATGATATTAGCAGTAAAGTACCGAATTAGTTATTCTGTTTATTTCCCCAACAACGTCTATTGAATATTTTACAAGATTACCTGGCGGGTTCTCGTCTGGAGTAGAGGTACATATTTAATTATCGCTCAATCTACTTTATTGAAGTAATTTAGTTATTTGATGATAGTGTACTGATAGATTTATACACCGACATGTTCATGTACATATATTTTATGTGTTTTTTTTTTTATGGAATGGGCCGGCAAACGAGCAGACGTATCGCCTGATGGTAAGCGATTACCGCCGCCCATGGACACCCGCAACACTGAGGCGTCACAAGTGCGTTACCGGCCTTTGGGGGATGGGGGGGGGGAGATAGGTGCAGGGGGGTTGGGCCTCCGGTATCCTCACTCACTCGGTGAAACACAGCGCAAGCACTATTTCACACCGGTTTTCTGTGAGGCCGTGGTATCACTCCGGTCGAGCCGGCCCATTCATGCCAAAGCGTGGCTCTCCCACGTGTTTAGTTTAACTAAATCTAGGAGTCAATAAATTAATTGTGTTATTGAAAAAGTACTTTATTAAAGTTAATTTACTTGTGTTATTTATGCAGACGCAGTCTCAATAGTCCGCTATAGTGTGGGTAACCGTGCTTCATTGATGTATCGCATTCGCTATGAGATTCTGCTTATGCTTTCCATCAGGCAGAGTAGAGTCTTAAAAAGTTGTTTGTCTTTGTTTGATCGCAGTTAATTTCTGAGGGCACGTCTCTCTTTTCTTTCTTTAAAAAGACAACTCCCGCACTAGGAATAAATCTTGCGTGTGTGGGGGACTTTACAAACATACATGAAACGGACACAAAGAACACCCAGACTCAGAACAATAATTTGTGGATCACACAAAGTGTTGTCCTGTGTGGGATTTGAACCCACGACACTTGACAAAGTATTAAACGGCGTGGTGAACCCTAAACCACTAGACTAAACGTGCAATCATCTGCATGCATTTCTAATACATATTTATTGTATAATTTCCAATTCTAATTAAATAATTTAAATTAAATTGTAAATACCCAAGAAAAGTGCACAACACCGCAAAAGAAGTTTTCAAAACTTGAACCATTTTTTTGCAGATCATGGAAACATTTATTTGGCCCGACTCGGTAATCAAACCCGAGACCTCAGAGAATAAAATCGCAAACAAAAGATTCTAAATAAATTGATTGAAGGAAGATATAAAATAAGTTTTAAAATACTGTAAATAACAAAGAATAATCGTATTAGAGAAAAAGGTAGTAAAATTAATACATTTTTGAATTAAAGTAACCTTTGATGATGCCATAAGGCGAAACCGGTCAGGTGTAAACAAAAATAAAATAGTGGAATAAGTACAAGTGATTTAATTCAAAAATGTATTATAACAAGTTCCATCAAGTGCCGACAATCGAGAGTATAAATTACGTAGTAAAATTAGACAAAAGAATTAAGTAAGAGTAAAAAGGATATATTGTATATAAAAATAAACAGAATTTAGAAAATTTAAACAGTAAAAAAGTAAAAACAGTGAAATAAGGAAACTCTACCCGCCACAACACTTATATAAATAAAAAGCGATAGAATATAGAAACAAGAACAACAAGGTCCTGTCTTCATGGACGGGGAAAAGCTGCGAGGTCACATAGGCCTCATAAAAAAAAAACCTGAGACCTCAGCACAGCAGTCGCATATGCTACCACTATTCCACCGACACAGTTTGCAAAAATTTGATATCTTCAAGAAATATACGTTTACAACCATGTCTTATTTTGTTATGACCATACAAAACATACCTACATATCCATTTACAATAAATAATTCCTATAAGAAACAGAGGCTGCAATTGTTGTTAATGAACTTGCAGAACTGTTTTCAATAATCTATCTCTAGTTAAAACTGGAGATAGATTATTGAAAACGGTAATAAGTAATTTTCACTTTTACCTCAAAAGATAATATTAATGTAATAACTTCAGGTAATGACTACTTGAGAAAACATCCAACTTCGCTGAGGGCGAGTTACTTTGACTACAAAACGTCGCAGGTCTCTTGGCGATGTAATCTCCCTTTACTTAAGATTCGTGAGATATATCTACCAAATTTCTTTCGTTTCTAGTTATTTTGTTGTTGCTTTACCTGTCTTGAAGTCATTGCACCGTTGCGATATAAATCGAGACTCCCTATTTGTACGTCAATGTTTATAAAGAGATACTAGAGATAATATGTTTCACCCCTGTGCAGTTTTGTCTCGCTAAAATAAAAATAAATTGTATGGCGCCCCTACTTTATGTTAGGTTTTGCATAAGATATTTTGAATTTACATGTGATACATTTACATTTCTCATCCTACTAATAAATAAATTGAGTTGTGATATAATTGCGAAATGCATTATCTTCTTGCAACCATTGTTATCGAAGCTGATAATCTATACCACGAGTAATATATAAAGCTGAAGAATTTGTTTCCTTGAACGCGCTAATCTCAGGAGCTATAGGTCCGATTTGAAAAATTCTTTCAGTGTTAGATAGCCCATTTATCGAGAAAGGCTTTAGGCTATCATCACGCTAAGATCAATAGGAGCGGAGCACCAACAAAAATTGTTACGAAAACGGGGGAAAATTATTACGCTACGAGCAATAGGAGACGTAAATGACAACCTCATTTACGTCTCCTATTGCCCGTAGTGGGTCAGCTAATTCCCTTATAAATATCGAACAGTAATTAGGTATCCTATTTATTTATCACCCACACTCACAATCACTCACAATAATAGTACTATCAAACTACCGAAAACGACGAAAATGGCGTGCAATGGGAGATACCCATGTGTAGCAGTAGACTGCGATAGGCTGATGATAATACCTGTACTTCGACACTTACATTGGCTCGGGTGATAAAACGGCTTCATAGAATTTTACATTTTAAGCTATTTTTTAGGTCTACATTCTATAAAGTAAATAGGTACCGGAGACCCAATTTATCCCCTTCAAGAGCACACTTAAAGATTTATAACGAACGTGTGATTCTTGAACAGCATGAGCAATGGAAGTCACTTTGAATGCTTGTTACCAAAATTAGAAATATCTGACTGCATGCCTTGTGTCATTGATTCTTTTTGAGTAACCGTCAATAATAAGGTTTCGGTAATCGCTTATAACCAGGTGTTGTAAATTTTGAATCAGTGACTATACGCATTTGTTATATTACGAACATTCTCACAAATCTCCACGTAATTCCCTATCTCTTCATTTTCGATTCCATTCAAATACAGCTACATAATAACTGGTGGGCTGTGAGATGCGTGTGTATGGAGAAAATTTCAATAATCCCCATAGGTTTGCGATGCGATGAGCGGGGACGCACGTGTTGCGGATTACGTTTCTAATTGATGGTCGTACTGTCTAATCTCTGCACTTTGCTGCCAGCCCTTACACCCACGAACTATTCAAAAAATAATATAAAGCAACCCTGTTTATTTTGTTCCTTATTTCAAATTGCACCCTCGAAATCGAATGTTGATTTTTGTTTATTAAATAAATTTCTCATCGCATAGGACACATATTTTGCCTCATGTATGTCTAGTGTCTATTATAAATAGACTGATTTCATTGTTTTTTTATTCTTTTGCTTTCACCAACCTTGATTTAAAAAATAATGGCTTTAATTTAATGAAATTTTTTGACATTTTGCAAAGTATGCATAGACGCCGCATAGAGGCAAAAATTTATATGATTTATATAATTCTTATGTTTTAGTATGTTCGTAACTTTATCAAGTTGTTGTACAGTTGTGCATAACGTTTATACCAATATTTGCCAATTTTTAATGTTAAAGCTTGTTTTTATATTGAAGTTGCTTTTTCCAATCATTTTAAAGTATTTAAAAGAAATAGTTGAAAGCATATCTACATTTATACTTTAAAAAATACGTTAAAATACATAATATGTGTGTCGTCTATATTTTGAAATTACAGGCATAAAGAGTAAGCCAGCTAAACTTGGAAGTATGTATCCTGTGGAAGCCACATCTATAATAAAGATGTCCTGTTTTACTCCCAAAGTTTTTTATTTAGACGCTGTCAGCGGGGAAGCATCTTTGTCTTTGATATTTTGTGTTAATATTGTTTCAGGGTGGTAAAGTTGCTACACGTGTAAGCAAATAAACTTGAGACCTTGAAAATCTATTTTTACCATGTAAGTGGGTTGTGAGGTCATTTACCGACGAGGCTACTTTCCATTCATTTTAAGTTTGAATGATCACAATGCAGAATGTATCGATCATTGTTCTAATTAATTTATTGTATTAATGGTTCAATAAATAAATATTTTCAGACATCTAACACACAACGCCGTCTAGTCTCAAACTAAGCAGAGCTTATGGGTACTAGATCACTGATATAAATATATATACTTTTTTTTTTGTAATTACATACATATTATAAATAGAAAACCCAAACTCTGAAACAAATATTTGGAGATCATACAAACATTTAGTACGACCCGGATCAAACCCGAGACCACACACGGCAGGCGCGTACGCTACCACTGCAACACTCGCGCTGCGCCAACGAGGCAGTCCTCGTTGGCGCAGTGGTAGCAAATAAATTTGTTGTAAGAAAAATGTGGAATACTGTAGTGTAGATTTATCCATTAATCTTATAATTTTGATGGTGCGTTCAGTCGCGAACTGTAGAGGCGCGCGGCGTGTAATGTTGGCGAGGATACCATTAGCGTGAGTCTCTTATCTGCAGATATTTAAATTCCAGCCCGAGCTTCAAAATAGTTCAAATTAAATGGAGCTTGTAATTTAGGTGTTGCCATCACGCAATCTGGGGAAATAGCTCTAAGTGGTTTCACCGCGATCTTATGTTTTATTTACGTCACCTTAATGGTTTAGTTAAATAAATCTAAACTTCCAGGGATATATAATTAAGACAGGCCTATGGCAAAATCATAAAAGCATTACAAAATATGTTAAGACTAGATATGTCATAGATTTTTAGAATTACACCTAAACACAGAACCAGTGATTATGATTATTGTCAAAAAACTATTTATCATTTGTGTTGATCGAACCCGTTATCCCAGCCACAGCTGTCAGGATACTAAGCAATTTATCAACTTGCATGTCGAATATATAGTCAAATACAGCAATTATATTTTTTAGGGTTTTGTAAAGTATTACCGATCCATGTTAAAATTAAATACACGCTACTAAATGAAGAATTTTTTAATGAATTCTAAAAGAAAAAAGAAAATACAACAATAATACGGTTCAAACACGTCATATTTTAAAAAATTACCTAATTTTGCCTAAATACAACAACAACTATGGTAAAAGAAAATTGGCATATGTCATTCCATTTCTGATTAATGAATTGCAAATGGCAATGAAGGATCAACTAACTCCCAAAAATATTAAAAGTAGATTAAAAGATTGAGGGTAAGCGCAGTAGAGGTAGAAGGCGAACATCATGGACGAGAAATATAAGAGACTGGTTGGATGTGGAAAGCACAGATGCGCTAATTCGCATGACTGAAAACAGGGAGACGTACAGACATATGGTCGCCGACCTCCGGGGTGGAGATGGCACTTAAAAAAGAAGAAGATTGAAACTGTATTTCTTGCAAAATATAAACAATTTATAATTCTGTATTGCGTTTGTATGCATACATAATTACTAATAATTAGACATTAAATATATTTCAGAATTTTCAACTTTGTTTTCTAGTCTGGTCGTCTTCATTGTTTAGTATGTCTATAGCATGAATAATTTTTTGTTTTGCTTTATAGTAATGTATCACTCTGTATAATAACGGGATAAATGTCGCTGCTTAAAAGAATATGTATTTTGATTGTGATCGGATCATCGAGCGCCGGCCGGCAATGATCGGTTATGTTCGGTGCCGCTGATGAGCGCGACTTGGCAGGGTAGATACAGATAAATGTCGATGACTACCGTCTCTAATTTATATTTAATTGTTGAATTTTTTATTGTTTACTGTGTTTCATTTCTTACAATTGAAACCAAACATATGATTTGGTGATGTATTTGGGAATGCTCATTCATTATATAGCCCTAACAATGTATAAAATTACAAATAATTGTGTGTAGTATGTAAATAGATTTAAATATGCCTTGGTGATGACACTGATGCACGGAAAAACTCGAATGAGTTTATGTGGCATCTTACATATAAGTTAAAGTTTGTACCTTTTCAATCAATAAAATAAAAAAATAATAGAATAAAGACATTGCAAACGTAGTAACACAAACTACTCTCCTGAAAACAAATGCGTTCCCGTCGCATAATTCAGGGAGTATAATTATGAAGATTATTAAGTGGTGATTGTATTAAATAAGGTTTGCTATTTGATAACTGTACATTTGTTGCGATGAGAGGTCTATTTGAGAGTGTTTTGTTTAAAAATAAATGTAAATGTTATTAATGGGCTTATGACTCCGCAATAAGTAAAATTTAGTCGCTGATAACCTTAATTAAATACCTCTATCTTATATTGTCAAAAACCTTTCGTCAATATTGCCTGTCCAAGTGCAGTCAGCGGAAGAGCCACGCTTTGCACTATGACAATACATTATTGTCATTTTTGTTCGTTTTCACCAGCGAGTGAGGTTACAAGAGGTCAGAAATATTACATGGTCAGGGCCATCAATATTCTATGGTCAAACGGTGGCAAGGCACATGTGCCTATGTAATCATTATCAACAGCCTTTAATAGTCTAATGCTGGACATAGGCCTCTCCTTCCTTTGGAGTTGAGAGGACGTTTTGTCGTGTGCATCTGGACTGTGGGCCCATTTTTTAAAATTTCGCGAAACGATATAAAATTCAAACAGGAATTAGTTAAAAATAGTTAAAATCTAAAGATCTAAATCTCCCATTGATCATAAATTTCTTAAACGTGAAATAAAGCTATTATGAAAAATAACTTGGGCCCTCAGTTCAGATGCTTGCCAAAAAGACATAGTCTAGATCTCAGGAAGTACTGCCTTTAGGTCAATGCTTTTAATTTAAGAATTTACTTAAGAATTTCTTAAAACTTTTAAGAAAATCCCAAAACTGTACAATATTACATTACGGATTTACAGCGGCATAATATAGGGCCCTCAGTTTAGTAACGTCTGTACGGAGGAATTTGCAAAAAATGCAATTATCTGAACAAATACGTAACTAAGACTTTAGAATATACACACATCAAAAGTGTCTAGGGATCAACATATGTGTCTAGGGATCAACATATATTTTTGCAATAACTTTTCTCCTGATTGATATTAATTAAAATTTTCTTTAAGGATTTATCAAAAAAAGTGTTTTCGTTTGTCACAGTAACGATAAACCAAGTCACCTTTGCATTAATAAAGAAATTTGCCATTTTCCTAATAAAGGGATTTTTGACATTTGAACCACTAACATTAAAGTTCGAAAAAAAGACTGAAATAACAGTTTTCTTTAAAATTTTATTAGGTAACTTAAACAATTAATAATCCGTGTTTCTACCGCGAACACTAACAACACAAGAATCGGTTTGGCATACTCAAAATGAGTTCATCCAAATCACGCTGTGGAATGGCCGCCCATGTTCGTTGCAACAACAAAAAAAGGTCTTCTTGCGACTGGATACCCTCCATATTCGGCAGAGCTCTTCTCTGTAGCATATCCCATACATGCTCAAGCGGGTTCAAGTCTGGCGACTGAGCAGGCCAGTGACAAAGCCACATCTCAATCTCAAGAAATCCGCATAAAAATGCTTGATCCCTAGACACTTTTGATGTGTGTATTAGTTAACTACCTCAGTGAATTATTAAAATTTTTTTTTGAGATTTCATCCGTTGCCCTCAATGATAGATTCTAAGAGAAAATTGGTTTTTAATGTTTCATAGAAGAATATTTTGTAGGGTATAACATGGTTTTTAATTTTTTAGGACAGACCTCTTTGTATGTACCCTTATACAATACTTTTTAGCGACTATAGCCCACCTCGAAGAAGCGAAGCAACCTAATAGGTCCTGAAAAAGGTAAGGTCAGACAGAGAGTCCACATGACTTAGCACCGATGACGTTTTTTAAAATAAATGACAAGAAATAAGATACTACTTACTCGCACAACGAGTGATGAAAAGTTACCTTGCGTTATTTGTTTAAAAGAAGCTGAAAAAGTGATTATTTTTGATGAAAGATTTTAATTGATTTTTATAATTACTTGTTATATATAGTACTAGCGGACCCGACAGACGTTGACCTGTCTACACGTCTTTAATTTGAAAATTTAAAAAATTAATTAAAAAAACATTGTCCAGCGGACAAAATTGTGAATCTAAACCATTCCCAGATCCCCTTGAACACACACAAAAAATTTCATCAAAATCGGTCCAGTCGTTTGAGAGAAGTTCAGTGACATACACACTCAGAAGAATTATATATATAAAGATATAGTACAACGCTTGAGACGTAGCCAAACGTCAGAAAGATCTCTTTGTTTTCTTGAGGCACAGAATAATTAACCTTACAGCAATATACATAAAATCCAACAGGGATTGGTTGTCGTGAGTTTGATATGTCCTTTCCGGTGTTACGTCGCGGAATCAACTAGAAGTTGCTAGGGCGTAGTAACAATATATTTTTAGATGTGTAGATTTTTTTTTAATATGAATTTAAACATTTCAAGTAAGTGTTTATTTTATTTATTCACATAGCAAATTTGAACACCCTACTACTATTATTAATTTATTATCACTTGTCATAATATCCATTTAAAATAGCTTAAAGGTGGTCTGTAAGAGATCCTTATGATCGATAAGACCGCCAATTGTCACGTTTATTTATTGTTACTCTTTTTTTCTATTTGTTTATGTTTGTACAATAAACATAAATAAATAAAATAAAAAAGAAACAAATGTTTTTTAATTGACTCCGCTAACAATACAAATTACAAACTCATCTGTCCTGAAAATATAAAAAATTATGGTCGCCCTACAAAATATTCTCATAAAAAACAGAAAATCAATTTTCTCTTAAAATATAGCATTGAGGACCACGGGTGAAATGTCAAGTTTTAGTTAAAAAATAATTAAAAAAACTTAGTATCCTTTGCGTTTATCTGTGAGGTTGATTTTAGTCAGTAAAGGCGAAAAACATTGGGCCCTCAGTTCAAACGTTTTAGTAAAACTCAACCTTCATTTACTTTTAACAATTGGCTTCTATCCCAAAAAATTTTTTTTACTAATTCACTGAGGTATTTAACTAAAATATTCTAAAGTCTTAGTTACGTTTTTGTTCAGAAAATTGCGTTTTTTGCAGATTCCTCCATACAGATGTTACTGAACTGAGGGCCCTATATTATGCCGCTGTAAATCCGTGACGTCATATTGTACAGTTTTGGAATTTTCTTAAAAGTTTTAAGAAATTCTTAAATAAAAAGCATTGACCTAGAGGCAGTACTTCCTGTATCTAGACTATGTCTTTTTTTGCTATCTGAACTGAGGGCCTAAGTTATTTGATTATAACAGCTTTATTTCACGATTAAGAAATGTATGACGCATTGCTTTAGATTTTGACTATTTTTAACTAATTTCTATTTGAATTTTATATCGTTTCGCGAAAATTTTAAAAATGGGCCCTCAGTCCAGGTGCACACCGCCTTGTCCTATAAATCTTGGCGGGATCCACTCGCTTACACCCCATATCATTAAAAAAACCAGCAATGTGTACCAACTGTACCTCGCACAATAAAACTGTAGAATGAAGTGTCGCTTGCGGTATTCCCGGACTAATACGACCTTCAAGAAAATAGCGTACTTCGTCTTAAAAGGCCGGCAACCGGCACTTATGACGCCTCTGGTGTTGCAGGTGTTCATGGGTGGCGGTAATCGCTTACCATCAGGCGATACGTCTGCTCGTTTGACCCCTGTTCCATAAAAAAAACTACTGTCGTAAAAACACAAATTAGCGATGTCAAATATCATCACTGGTTGGACTAAATAACTTATTATCATAAACAAATTATTATTATCTTATGCCAGAGTAGACAAAATTAACTGAGAGAGAGATTTACAGCTCAGTGTCTAAAGTGCTGAAGTTTGTAAATCTGGCGTCAGTTTACATAAACTTAGATGTATTTTTTATTACAGCCAAGTTGCCAGCGAGGATTAGCTCAGGTCTAATCTCTTCGCGTTTTACAAAATAATTCGTTTACCCATAAAAATACATTTTCTTGTGTATAAAACTTGATTAAAAAGTGTACGAAAGTAGAACTTAATATGGGATTTATTCTACTTTATACTCAGTAAAAAAATTAAGTGCAAACATCTTCATAGATAAACATGTATGAATCCACAAAAGTCTCCAACTGTAATGTCTTGATTACAAATTCAGTTGGTAAATAATTGAATGTGTAATAAGTTATTTTTTGAACCGCATTACATTATCCGATAGAAAATAAGATAGCTACATAATAGTCGATAGACGATTCTTTAAATAATTTATAGACAGGTATATTATAGGGTTATAGAAAAACATTGTTTAGGCATTACTTTCTTTGGTTTCATTAGAACTCACAGTTTTAACATTCTTGATTATACCTAACAAGAGATAGCGGTAAACGGCTACGTAGTGTTTGACTGATTGCTTCTAATTCGAGATGACTCCCATGCGCGTTGTCAATCCTTTGAATGCGCTTGCAAGATCTTTACACAGTAGACCCTCAGTATAACCTAAATGTAAAGTAACTATGAGTAGGAAACATATTTTCAAATTAATCATGTCAAAAATAAAATGAAAATATATATGTATGATGAGAAACAGCAGACAGCCCAGCGGGTGTGCGGGGCGCAGAGGCAATGCGGCGGCGGGCCACGATCGCTCTCAGGGGCAAACAACCGACGATTGAATGTGAAAATTTAATTCAGGTCATTTTCATAGCAGGAGTAAAGGAATCTATTATTTTACCCCGAAGAAGACTATTACTCTGCAATCATTTTTTAAACATGAATTTCATAGCCTTGAAAACTCCACTTAGTAATGCAGATCACGCGGTACGTTTTTCGTCTTACTTTTCTTAGATGCTACTTGATGCTTATGAAGCCATTATTATTATTGTATCTAAGACATACTTTATGTTGATGCAAGAAGAAAGGAACATTCAGAATTAAACCGAGAATGTTTAAATAACATCATGGATAAAAAAAAATACATTCGCTTTTTTAGGTAACTTAAAATTAAAAGTGTAATTGACTATGGGGAAATTATGTATAAAATATTTTAAGGATACGTAACATTAACTGCAAAAACAATTTAGCTTCAGAAAGCATGAGGCATGCAGCGTGTACTGCTGATGCTATTCCTGTAGCGTATACGAAAATGATTATTTATAATATATAAACAAACAAACAACAAATATTCAGGGCATATGCGGTTGTTGAACTATGGTATGCATAACAAGATGTGACTTGTATTATCGATATCAGGGCTCTCGCACGAGGTAATAACATTATTAACGTAAGCAGAATTGTAGAAGGCAATCACAAACATTTCAAACTAAATTAGATTTAAAATTAGTAAAAGAAAAGAACATACTAACAAAAATAATATAATTTAGACCTCTCAACAAATAATTTTTAAGATGAATAATAAAATAACAATGACATGTTATATATGTAACAAAACTAAGTATACATAGCCTGTTATATAAAACAAGAAATAAATATGTAATTATTCGTAGTAAGACATTTCAGAACAATCACTAAAGGAGAGCTGTCATTAGTAATCTGCCATTTTTAACAACATATCATGAAAAGTCTAGCGTTAAGAGTGTAAGTTCAACACTAGAAAAGTTTGAAAAATGAAAATTCCTCTGACGTTGACGTTCGCGTTGATGCACCTTACTGGCAGTTCAGTATTGAAATGCATCCTAACTTGTCAAAGTTTGGCGGTTTGCAAATGAATGCTCGATTGCAGCCCGAACAGTTCCTCAGAGGTTCTGAATGTGAGATTTATTGATAGAGAGACTTAACTTTAATAACCGATTTGAAATAAGAAAATGATCTCAATTGTTACTATCAATTTTACCAATATTATAAAAAGCTTAACAGTTATTCATGGAATTTGTTCGGTTGACTGAACTAACATCATGAAAATCAGAAACGACTAGTTTAGCCTGTATATTGATCGTCTATAAATAACCTCAAGCCGATATTATTAATAATAATAATTTTCTTATTATTTTGTAAATATACAGATATAGGTTGTAGACTCCTAGATCAAACACTCGGATTTTCGTGTTGTGGAATCCAGTCTCTTAACGTGCAATTGCTTTCGGAGACATTAATAATAATACAATAATAAATTTACTCAGCAAATCAATGAAAAGTGCTTGCAGAAGCATGGAAAAAATATTCCTTTTGAGAAGCTCAAACAAAGATGCGTGAATCAACTAGTAGATTTCTATATAGTAGAAAATTTAAGATTCAGTCAGTCAGTCTTCTCCAGTTCCAGTTTAGAAAGGTGTCACTGAGAAAGATTAACCTTTTACGAAACGTGGTCTTAAAGACCAGAAGGAAAATATCTTCCTGCTTTTCCGAGAAGCAGCTAATGAAGAGATGAAAGCTCCATTAAAGACTAGTTCTTAGAAGTCATTTCCTTAATTTGAAATTCATATTTACAATTCCTATATCAACTTATTGAGAAACGTTGGTAACTCACCCGTCGACGGTTATATGGAATCTCTCTACGATTAAATTAGTCGATTAAATTTTCATATTCAATCTTGAGTTGTTTACCAAAGGGAAGCATCCTCTCAGTGGACTGGGTAAACTGCTGCTCGATTTTGTTCCTTATATACTTCGTCCTAAGGTATAATATATTTTTGTATTGATGTAGTTAAGTATTCATACGATATATGATACGAAAAAATGGTCAAACTTATTGTATTGCTTACGTTGAAAGGTTACCCAAGTATTGTATAAACATACTAGTATATGAGCTACATACATATTTTAGAACTCGGTGGTTTTTAATTCAATGCCAAAACCGGCTTCTTGATACTGCAAGAAATGTGTTTATATAGTATCTACTGTCTTATAACAAATCTATATTTATAAAAGAAAGTCGTGTTAGTTACACTATTTATAACTCAAGAACGGCTGAACCGATTTGGCTGAAAATTGGTGGGGAGGTTGCTTAGAACCAGGAGACGGACATAGGATACTTTTTTTCTCTTTATTTATTTTTAAGGGACTTTTACCCTATTAGGGTATGCCAGTCCCATAAGGCCTTAGCTTGAACAAGTATCAATTTAAATATTATATGCTAGACTGTACAATTTAATAGCTTTTTTTGATGTTGGTATAGCCGTATAGGTATAGATACTTTTTACACAGTTTTTTTTACTTTAAGTATGTAAGTAATATTGATTATTTTTTTTACTAAATAAGATGATACCAGTAGGTTCAGTATTTTTATAAAGCCCTGTTTTTAATTATAACAGAGTATGACAGGACATGCATCATATATTCAGAAATTATTAATGTTTATAAATAAAAATGAATCGCCAAATGTGTTGCTAAGCACAAAACTCGAGAACCCCTCGACCAATTCGGTTGATATTTTTTTGAATATTTTCGTTAATTCAAAATTGTGAGGAAAATAGTAATAACAACACATGTACATATATTTATTTTTTCTAGTGAACTGCGACAAGCCAATAAGTTTTGACAGAACGAAGTTTGTCGGGGCGGCTAGTAAATATAAAATGGATTTAAAATATTTTGTTTACATCATTTCAGAAAATGTCAAGTAAAACAAAGTATCGTCAGTAAAATAAAATAAAGTTAACTGAAAGAATTTAATCTCATAAAGGTTTTCTTTTGGTATTTTTAGGCAAAATAAAAGAATGGCTGTTCGATCTTTCGGGCTGTTAAAGCAGTATTATAATTTATGTTTATTCTGAATAGTAGAATAAAAATATCACAGTTCATAAATATCTCCACAGTAATTTCAATAAATTACTAAATATAATTTAATCTTATATACTATACCTACATAAATCTGATGATGTATACATTCCTACATAAATATGAAACTATAAAGTTTTAAATATATTACAAAATGAATTCGTTTTTCCGTATTGTTCATAAAACACACGAGAATGTAAATTGATAAATGTTCTATTTTTACCTGCGAGCATACCGTTTCTCTAAATTTAGTGTGGTACATGCACTGCTGTATAGCAGTAAAATTATCAAGTTTCCTTTTTATGTACGATATAAAAGGTTTATGATCAATATCTTTAAATACACAAACTTTAGTAGCAAGGAAATATAATAAAACCCGTGTAAGGATTGTCACAAGGCCACGTTTACTTGTTACATAATTCCATTTCACCTAAAGTGACTTTCAGAGGTTGTAATGCTAATTGAGTTTGTAGAATCGTTGAGTAAACTAAAACAAGGTGTTTAGTTTCATACAGCCGTTGGCTACAAACCAGACCACCGACTTAACTTTTATTAAACGCTACATACAAACCCTTTAATATTATTTCAGTTGGGAATTTTGAAATTTGTTTTGTGTGCATGCGTGCGTGGATATAAACAAAGGCTGATATCAAAATTATACCCGTGCGAGTCGTTCATTAAATTATTTACCGGTACTAGACTGGCAACTCTTACTTATTGTACTTTTTATGACTACGTTAGACTGGTTCTTAACATCTTTTACCGTAGACTTTCGAAAAATATTAAAATGCTTTCCCCAAAGTTACAAATGACTGCGTCTCTCTGCTTATTTTCAATTTATTCACGTTTCGTTATTGAGAGCTGTGTTAACGTTGCCAACAAATTTTCAGAGTATTGCGAAACTTACCAATCTGAAAGAGTATTTTTAATTCATTTTCTTTCGTTCGTGAACTTTATTTTTTACAAATTTTTAACAACATAGGCGTCGTGTAGGAACAACCTTAGTTTGAATACTCCTTTAGCGGTCATCATTAGACTTTCATGAGCGTCCTCTAGGAGCCATGTTGGGGTTGGGGCCAAGACAAAACTTCTGTTTCTTCAGTAGTAGTAGGTACCTATATATATATACGAATATGAGATGCTTAAAGATTTATAGCTCTGGGTATGAGATTCTCAAATAGATCACTTAGGCCTATCTGTTACATATAAAACAACTGCACTAGGTGGTAAGAGACCCAGATTCAAGGTAACTTAATGCCGATTACTCTTTTGAAGGTAAGCCTGATACTATATTGACGTTTATTGTATAAACACATCACAACTAACTTTAGAACTGCTGCTCTCAGATAACCTGCAGACTGTGTGGCGTGTATACAGCCAGTCTCATCTACCAAACACTTATAAAGAATGAATGTGCAACTACGAAAACACGACAAAGAAGGTGCTCTTTTGAAACCAAGACAGATAGAATAAATGATAGTCTTCTAAAAATAAACATAGTAACACATATTTTACAACTGACCAAATACCAATGTGTATTTTTTGACATTAATTAATTCGATTCGTGTTTAATTAATACTTCGATTTTTTAATAAAAACCATTAATCACCAACTTGAACAAAACCGGAGTACTCAAGATTACGTAATAATTATGATATACTAAAGTATTTATTAAAAACTTTGACGTTAGAGTAATAAAAACCTCCCCTTCACCCTCTAAACCAAACTGTTTAAGTCAACAATATTTAAATCATCACGTGTACGACATTAACACCATATTTTTAACATAAAAAGTTCGCGAACATCCGCTGTACTTAGTTATGGTACGACCAAGTAATAATTTTCAACACTTTATACAAATAGGTCAGTATAAAAGTTGAGGCCGGAAAGTTTGGAATTTATGAGGCGGTTTGTTTGGGTAGGTAATTCTAAACAATAACAAACAAAATGTGTACGGTAGCTGGAGGCATGAGCAGGGCTGAGCGTGAGTCGGCCCGCAGGCTACGCGAACCGCTTTAGTACTTCGCCAAACAACGTACAATACCGCGCGCCGGCCCACTCAAATAATTTCTCCTCAAACTACTAGCTATAACTGTGAAAATGTTGATAAAAGTTATTTTAGCATTTAATGGAGAAAAAGTGATACAGTCGAGTAGAGCGTTATTTTTAGGTCTAATAATATAAGAAATGAACTAAGTAAATACTAAATTGGCCTTTGTAATGTAAGGTTTTCCGGAAGTAGGTAGCTCTATGCTTGAATTAGAATCACCTTATTATCATCACGAAAAACGCCACTGTACCTACTATGATTTTTCTTCTGATAGATCTCTAATAAAGACTTTTTTGTGAATGTCAATATCTAAACGCTTTTGTCAAGCATACATAGTGTTACCTGGTGGCTAGGTCGTGCCCCCGCCAAGACGAGCCAAGCGAAGCGCAAGGGCACTACCTACCTTTTCTCGAAGTGTTTCGTCGTTTTTTTGAACCCTCATAACTTTGGTTCCCGATATACCAGATCGTTCAAATTCTCAGGATATGATATTACCAATAGACTAATGAAACATACAAAGTTTCAATTGCATGGCTCTGATACTTTAGATTTTATTGATACCTAAAAAACACCGATTTCGTCACTGACACACTGATGATCATCATAACTGTTAGGGTACTTCCTGAAGTGCTAGAAAGCTGAAATTTGGTATGTAAACTAAGTTTAGTATACAAACAACAAAAAAATCATAAACTTATTACTTTTGCCCCCCAACCCCCAAATTTGGGTGTTGGAAGTTTGTATGAGACTTTCACAAATGTTTATGATCGAGGTTTTTTTTTTGGTACAAGGACTTTTTCGAAAGAAGAAAGAAGATGTACAAAAAATACAGCCCAAAAAAGAAAATAAAAACTGCCTCAAGCAACTTACAAAAAGAAATGAAATCCCACCCAAAACATTTCCATGTAAAATGTTGCCAAGACGACTGCATATGGCTTACCCTGTGAAAAAGATATCAGATCTCATGTAGAGCCAAGGTTCTGAATCTACACGCCCTAACTCTACCAACCCTAACTTCATAAACTCTACATCTCAGTAAAAATATATGGCTTGGCTGTTTCGTTACTTCAGAAACTAAATATTCGTATAACACATTACTTCAGAAACTAGATATTTGCAAACACAAAAGGCGTTCGTTTCCCCTTCGTGTTGGTATGGTACTCTCAACTTGTTTAGCAAACATTGTAGTTTTGATATTCCTATTTAACAATACTTTATAATTTGGTGTTATAAAATTAAACTTTGCCTATCATTGTAGTATTTAAATATATTAAATATATAGTATTTAAATAAAGCCATAAAAAGTATATCAGAAAATCCAGGAGCAGTCTAAATGGTATAAAAATGTCATAATGTATTTTATCACTACTTTCAATCATTTTTTGGTCAGAGTTCAACTGATAAGAGATCAGTGATGCTGTGAGTATTCATTTCAGGTTAACTTTCCGCAGTTGGTCTGCATTTTAATTCATACACAGATACATCGACGAACTCAATTTTCATAGGGGCTGTGTCGAGTTGTAATTTTTTTATGAAAAGAAATAAACGAATTCCATGTGTATTTCTTTATTGCTAACAATTAATTTAATAAACAGTATTAAGAATTTAATAAAATGTTTTTTGTACATAACACCTTATTGTGGCCGTATTTTAATGAACATGAAACTATAAGGATTTTTTTTGACAGGTGAACAACGACGTATTTATGGTTCTGAGTGTGGTGAGGAGTTGCCACGCTATGCCAGCAGTCCACAGCGTCAGTCATCGCCGTTTCCACACGAGAGCACTAACCGTAGATTTTACAGAAGAAACAGAAATTCTAAAGGTTAGTATTACGAACCGCATTGTTTCTTACCGACTGCCTCATTGGTCTAGTGGTTACCGTAAGCGACTGCTGATCAAGAGATCTCGGGTTCGATTCCTGGGTTGGACTGCTGTAGGGTTTTTCTTACAAGAAATTCTTAGTAGCAGCGTGGAGTTTGGAAGATGGTGGTGTTTTCCTCCCATGTCTCGGAGAGCACGTTAACCCGTCGGTCCCGGTTAACATGAACATCTATGGCAATCGTTCTTGGGAAGGCAGTGCCCTCAAATATACTGACAACTAGTTCAATCTTCGAATTCAGTTAATCCCAGAATTGCGGAGGTCCGATGCCAGAACTAGTAGCCGACACCAAATAATCTTGGGAATAATAAAGGCTAGGAAGATGATGATGATGACATTGTTTCTTACTATAACTAGCGACGACCTAGTAAATCCTTTTTGAAATTTAAGTGTAGTTGAAACATAATGGTATTTGATGCTAAAATGCATTTCGTATACATGTTTTTAAGTAGTAACGATAAAAAATCTTACTTATTTAGTACTTTAACATCTCATATACAAAACTTGTTTAATAGAGGGAAACCGTAGAACCAGCGATATTGTTTGGACGTTATGGACCCTATAGAATAGGGAGGGATCCCTATGCAGCTGTAATAACACTCCTCAGAAGCAGAAAGTAAACACTTTTAAATTTAGTAGTACTATTTTGGTTTATTTCTTGCGTAGTAGAAACCATGTGTCCATGCTAGGAAATCATTATTGCGTAGAAAATAATTGTTCATTATTGTAAATTATTACTGAAATAAAAGTAGTAGATATTAGACGGGATCGGTTTAATGCTCTATTATGTAAACCAAGTAGCCAATGCTGACACTGTAGCATCTAGTAGTAGCGGTATTAGGATCACAAATGACTCATTTAAACTTCTCTTAGGGATGAACAAAAATATAAATCTTCCAATTACTTCTGTGTTAAAACATCTTACCTCATCCATCGTTATTAGAGGTTACATCCTTTTGGAGAAACTATCAATTTGTCAATGTACATTTAAAAATAAATAAATGTATACATTTAATTTGTTACGAAAAATTATCACGTGTCCAACATTTTTTTTCTTCACAAATTTTGTTGCAGGAGAAGAGATATTCAATGCCGAGACGGGCGGTACGCTTTCACGACGACCGCGTCGCGAAGATTTTCCACACGATAACAACACACGCAACGGCCGTCTCTGTCTAAACAATGGTAAAGTTATACTTATTATTGGTAAACTTACTTAGACATTCGCCATTCAGTCCTAAAGAAGGAATTAATATCATCTGGTGTGGGTGTGTCTGGTGTGGAATGTGTTTTTTCTTATAACTTAGTATTTCCTATGAGATATTGAAAGTGGGTCGAAATTAATGAAGAAACTGTCATCACCTATAAAGCATTAGTAACTATAATTATAATTTTTGTAACTAACAATACAATATGGATCTCGTTCCGCAATAAATTATAATTAGGATTATTTAGTGTGAATTGAAAGCACGCAACAATTGTTAGCACGTTATGACTTTTTATGTAACGAAAGTAACATCTTGAATTTAAAAAAAGAGGCTCAGGTATAGGAAATATTTATTGGGCCTCCGGTCTCGCACTCACCAATGAAACACGTCAGCACGAATACTTTTATTTGAGGTTGGCCTTCTGTGAGAGCGTAGTACCTAGTGTGAGATTGTGCCCGATCGTGCTGAAATCAGCGTGGCTCTACTACTTTGAGAAAATTTACGTGTTAGATTCTTTAGAAATCAAATTTTAAAACAATTTGTTAAACTTATGTTATTGTTACTATTGAAGAAATCAAAAAATTTAAAATCTTTTAAAATAGTCCTTCAACAGAAAACCTATATGCTAAAGCCCTATCGATTAAAATGATTTTGTTTTAGAATTACACCATCACTTGATCTTAGATCTCAGAACAAAATAAATTTTATAAATTTAACTGGTTTTGTACGAAAATTCCGATAAAGGGTAAACCGAAAACCGTTTGAGGAAACTGATCCGTTTGACTACTAAAAATATCTGTAGTATTTGCTCAAGTTCCCGAATAGATTATCCCAATCACTGTTCTTATAGGAACCCTTACCTGTCAAGGGTTCCTTTGGCTAACTTTGAAGGTTGATACTCTATTGCTATTTGTACTAAAAGTATTGGTTTACGGTAAATCGTTTTATTCATGCTGAAACAAAATTAAATCTATTTAGAGAAATAATTTATGAAATTTTTGATTAATTTTTAGAAGTTTGCCAAAAAACCCTATAAATATATATAAGTAAAACTTAATTTATCCTATTTTCGTTATTACGTTAAAGTCATGTCCATCAGTCGCCTCAATCAAATATAGTTATAAGGATAGGGATTAGGTCCGAAATATTTAAAAAAAATGGACCAACAATTTTTTAAATTCTCTTCTGCCTGTGTAAATAGAAGCTATTATAAAAACTATTCCGCACTCTTTCTGAGTGTTCGTAGTTAAATTCATTTCGGTAAACTAACACAATAAACATCATCAGAATGCAAGTAATGTTATGATTATATAATAGCTGCAAAGATTATTAATCCCACTGCCATTCCGAAATGTTAGGAATGAATGAGGTATTGCACATATTCTGTGCAAGATTCCATTTAGTTATTGTAGTTATGTACACGGTAGTACAGATGTGTAGACGTAGATGGGTGCATGCCTTTGATAAGGATACCGGGCATAGTTCGTGATACGCACGTGACTGGCACATACGCAGGTGTAAAGGAACTTATAGTATTGTATTTATGTATGCCACATATGCTTGCATGTATGCTTATTAATGTGATGAGCATCGTGATTAAATAATTAATCTGAAATCGATTCAATATTAATGCTTTGAATTCTTTGTCGCATAAAGTTCTCGGGGACTGACTTTCTAGGGTATATCCGAGTCCTTTGCGATAGACTCACATGGGTTGCAACATTGTTTGTCAATGGCAAGGTTACGACCGATAAATATTTTTACATGAGCTAAATAATCTTCCGTGTAATGAGAATGAGAAATGAGAGTAATAAAGACTCCAAATATGTAGCACTTATAATTCTTGCTATATATATCTGCTTGCAAAATACATATAACCGCCATTAAAATACCTATAATCAATGCGAAGTTAATTAATAGGAAAATAACAGGATCACAAACAAAGACCACATGGTGTGATTAAAAATTTATTGACCTAATGGAAGTTAACTCAATGACTTTTTGGAATGAACTGTCATCAGTTCTTCAAATTCTAATTTCCAAAGCATTCATTTATATTTTAGAAATGTATAAGTACTTCTAATTTTTAGATCACTCTGATTGAGAAAAACGTGCTACATCAACCTGTAATTCTGATAAGACCAGAGTTAGTGAATGCTTTTAGTGTAATTTTTTTGCAACTGACTCAGTAGCGTAGTGGTAGAATATGCGACTGCTGTGCTGAGATCTCGGGCTTAATTCGCCGGTCATACCAAATATTTGTGAGACTTGCAAATACTTATTTCAAAGTTGGGGTGTTTTCTATGTTTAAAATATATGTTATTACAAAATAAAAGTATAGAAGCACTCTATTATATTACTATAATAGACAAAGCTCTGCTTAGTTTGAAGCTAGATGGCGTTTTGTGATCAATGTCAGAAAATTTTATTATTTTATCTTACACAGGCCAATCGAACAACAATGTCCAGACAAGTGAACGTGATTGTGATTCTCCTCCAGAACCAGCACCCCCTGAAGTGCCACCGCGAGGTCCTTCCCTCCATGTTACGTTACGTCATCGTCCTTGCGAACAACCTCCAGAACCTGACCGTTTGTACTTATCTGAAGGTAAGAACTAGTCAAGTCTATAGTCTGTTCAATCACTCACAAGCTACTTTTATTAAAATAGACTTATAAACATTAACCATCTAGATTCTAGTAGGATGACATACAAAATTCATCTTTGTAGTATGACTTTTGAACCTTTTCGTTGCATTGGTCGCTAATTCTATGGACTACTAATATTGTGTCCAGGAATGCTACTTTGCTTCAAATGATTTTTACAACACTTGAAGTAATTTACAAGTTAGTAATTCAGTTTAAATTCAGTGCTAAATAACAACTTAATGGTACAAAAAACTTATAGAATATTTTTGATTACATTGTTTAAAAAAATCTATCAATATGAATATTATTTATATGCATTTATAAACCTAAGTGCGTTGAGGTGGCAGAAGGGCAGACACTCATTATAATATGAAGTGACATCAAACTTTATTTTCACGATTTCAATACGCTACTTAAGATATTTCTTTTATATAATGGTACCTACCGAAGCTTTTTTGATATTGGAAATCATATAAAGATGGCGAATAGAACTTATTTCGTATTAAAATTAGAAATATATTGGTGTTGCTTTTTTTGGACTGAAATATGTACAAGATTATACTGTCACTTAGGAATGATTCGGCAAACTTTATTGAGCGTAAATTTTGTACGTAAAATATAATGAAATTATGATACTTATGATACGTATGTTGGTAAAATATAATTATCTCAAAAAAGTGTAAAGGACCTTAAGATCACCTTGATATGTTATAGAAATGAATATTCACTTTCACTAAGGTACTTTTATATAGCTTTCTCTTTGCTCGCAAGTTCCTATAAGTGACAGGTATTAATTTTTAAAAATCCATATTGAAGTTATCAAACCGCAAAACGTGATATACTTACTTATTGTTCCGAATCACCGTAAACACGCTTATTGAAAAGTTCCTTCAGTTTTTTGAGGATAGTGAATATCTGGTTGGAAACATTAGCATCTAGCATCACGATAGCCACGTCTAATAATGAAAAGTTGCTTCTTTTTTGAGAAGGTACTCTTAATGAGTATCAGATCTGATAAAATGAACCCGATAAGTTTTCATACAAAAGGTTTTTTCAAATTCGGCCAACCATCGTTGCGTAATCGAACAAAAGCGATGAACTTTAAACTTTTTATAAGTAGTTTAAAATATATCAAATATAGTTCTAATATTTTACACTAGGATCTTGATGAATAATATCTACAGTAAATCATGGGGTAGAATGAACAAGATGACACGAGAGTACTACCAAACAAACTTATTTAGCGGGTACAGCCGATTTAATTTTATAGTTAAGAAAATAAATTATTCTTTTTTATGGAATAGCGGGCAAACGAGCAGACGTATTGCCTGATGGTAAGCGATTACCACCGCCCATAGACACCCGCAATACCAGAAGCATCTCACAAGTGCGTTGCCGACCTTTGGGGGGTGCGGGGTATGGGCCTCCGGTATCCTCACTTACTCGATGAAACACAGCGCAGACGCTGTTTCACACCGGTTTTTTGTGAGGCCGTGGTATCACTCCGGTCGAGCCGGCCCATGCATGCCGAAGCGTAACTCTTTCACGGTAGAGATTATTTTTGATACAATGTTAAAAATACAATATAACTGTTTTTAGTCCTCAAATATGTATAAATAGATGATTGCAATAAAATCAAATAAACAATCATGCTTCAACTTGTTCGATTTGTCAGACGTAAGTCTATGATATTTGTGTTAATTACCAAACGAGAAAATTAATATTAAATAAAAGAAAAGAATACAAAATCCATTTTCATCCTTACTAGATATTATGGAGCTACAGATAGACCTAAAGAAATTCACGTTAAACTTATAAAACTCTTCCTTTTTGGTTCGTGGATCAAAAACATAAGCTTTTGGGGAATTTGACTACAGCTCGGCATAGTCTACGAAAACTTAGAATACAAACTTCGCTTTAATCTAAGTTTCAAGATAAGGGTACAATAAAATAGGGTGAAATTTAATAGAGGCACAATATTCGGTTGCCTACACAGTTGAGAACTTATTAAAATTGTAGGTAATGAGTTAGAGTTAATGATTTAAAATGATATGAGTGTATTACATCACGTTGTTTTTTTATTTAGTTACATAAAACAAATAACAAATATGACATATTAGCCTTGTCTTGTCTGGAGACATAGATATTTGTAGCTTTTTTGGCCTTGGTGTATACTCATATTTCATTATTATTTTATTTACTTATCAGCTTCTCCGGCGGCTCCGGTCGCGAGTATATCGGTATCGCGATTAATAGTAGTAGTAACTATGTGTTATTCTAATGTATAAACTATATTACTATAAACTTTCATATTAATAAGTTGCGTAATTTTGGCGTGAAAGAGTAACAAACATTCAAACATTGAAATATCCATCCTCAAGAACAATCGCATTTATAAGTATATTATTAGTAGGATAGGAATCCTTTCACCTCCTACATACTTTTAGTAGTTTTGACATATTATGTATAGAAAAATAGAGGCATCAAAACTGTGTATTATTTAATAAAACATTTGAAACGAGATGTCCGAAATATTTATTTATTTATTTAATATTTCAGTGGATAGGTAAAAACCAATCAATGTTTCAAGTGAATTTATATATCATACTAGCTTTTACACGCGGCTTCGCTCACGCAGACTTTCATCCCCTGATTTACTGCCTTAGGGGTGGAATTTCAAAAATTTCTTTCTTAGTGCTCACTTACGTTATATAAAGAACCTACATGCAAAATTTCAGGATTCTAGCTTCAGTAGTTTGGGCTGTGCGTTGATCTCTGGGTATGTCAGTCAGTCAGTCACATTACTCTTTTATATATATAGATTACCGAGTAAGTTCTTCTGATGAGTTAGCTAATTAAGTTTCAGTCGTAAATGTACAACCACGCTAAGTGCCTTGTTCTTGTGTTAGTCCTTTGGTTAAAGTTTAATCGAATCGCATCGTCGTCCGTACTAGACCGTTGCGTCGGCGCCACCATGTTTACTCTCTGGCTAACAAATTAGCCACTTGATCTTACCTTAAGTGTATACATTTAAATAACTTTAATTGTTTTTTTTTCTCTTAATTTAAACCTCTGGAATACTTTAAAAGTTCTTTTATATACCTATATAGAATAGTTTTTAGTAATGTTATTTTTTATAAGAAAAAGCTTAAAGCGATGGTTACTAAAAGCCTTTCAATTTAAGTTTTATGACTCGTGATTAACTTTCTTAGTAGTTGTAGTTATTGTTTTTTATTTGTATATTTTTATGTAGGTGTATGTCATCTCAGAATTCGAGATTTCCTTAAAAGTCACGTTCTTCGCCGCAGGTCAAATGCTTAGTTGAGTCTTAGTAACGTGATGAAAAAGCTACTAAATTAGATTTCGCGGAAAAACCAACGCAGGATGAGTCACTTTAATGTAGCCGCCTCTCGTTACTCGCACCTTTACCCCCTCGCTGAAATGACGGCACTTATACATAAACTCTCTCTGTAATTACACTTTTATGATGAATTCTGATAAATTTCATTTGAATTCCAAACTCAAATTTCAGTGTATTTTTTTTTTGGCTTAGCCATATACTCGTATATAAATTACATCTTACTTATTGACAATTGTTAAATCAAATTGCTGAAGCTGTTTGAAGTAGGTAGTCACCGAAATGAATTAGGCAAATCTTGATTCAAACAAGAAAATAGCTTCAAAAGGTCTCGAAAGTTTAATGGAATCGAACAGGCCGGGCCCGAAGTAGTCGGAAGTTTGCGCGGGTGACAAATTGGGCACTTGACCCGCGCGTCGGGCGAGCCTCCCAGTGCTTGTTTCTCAAGGACCGTAATAAGTTTAGGTTAAAGTAAACTATATTCCATTCCCTCTAATTTGCCGTCGCGCTACGCCCCGGCGATACTTTTTACAGTTTCAAATTAACATTTCTATTTATGGCTCTAAAAGTAATTTCAGGTACACAATAATTCAACGTAGAAACTCTGGTTTACTTTACTATTTTATTAAGTGAGGTTTGCTAATTTCTATCGTTTAATGATAGCACAGTAGAAAAGAATGGTGGTAAAGCAAAATGTTAGAAGACGCAATATCATTTTGCAAGAGGAGTCGGCATCTCAACGCCAGACTTGCTTGAAAACTGAAACCTCCTTGGAGATTCGCTGTAATTTAATTTTTACGATGCCGTATTGTTGGAGCTTCTACGAAGCGGCGTTTGCAGTTAAAACTCAAAACAGTATCCACGTCTATTATTATAATGCTTTCGTTTGAATTAAACAACAAATTGTTTGTACCTGTCTTTGTTTCTGAATAAAGAAGTAAGTTTATTTCGTTTGTGTTGTTTTTGTAGCTCATTAGGTTCGATTTGTTTTGATTGTTTATTATGAAGGTAAAAATAAGTAAAATATCGCTTTAATATACACCAAATTAATTATAACAATACCTTAAAAAAACTAGAGGTACATACAAGTGACCGGTTAAGTTGTTTTCGCATGAAAGCGTGACAAACAAACTTACATTCACATTTATAGTAATAGATTATACAATGTTTTGAATTTCAAATCTTTATAAATAAAATATTCATAAATATTTTGGACTTGTAGTTGCGGTAAGTTAATGAGAACATTAGGTGCTTCATTAACATTACTTATGAGTACTGTATTTTGCTTAAAGTTTTGATAACGATAATTCTCATATCACATTATTAGACTTGTGTGATACGAGTGTACTTTTTACCCGATTACGGCAAAGCCAAAGGAGGGTTATGATTTTGACAGGCTATGTATGTATGTAAGTATGTATGTATGTTCATCTGTTCCCTCATAGCTCCTTAACTACTTATTAGAACTGAACAAATGAGGTATCGTTAGAAGCGTCTTGATTGTCCGCTGGTTATAGGCTATATGACGTATCACTGAATCTAATGTGACGCCCTCTAGCCTTTGTAAATGTGTTATGGTATATTTCTACGTAACGCGTGACTACGGCTTTTGAAACTTGTTTCATACTTTTTCAGCGTCGTTTTTTGTCGTAGTTGGGTTGTGATAAATCTATTGCTCTTATACCCGTATAGGTTTTATGTATGAGGTTGAAGTCTCAAAAATTTAAAATAAAACTAAAGGTGTAAAGTACTCTAGGCACAGGCAGATTGTTATGATCTTTGATGCGTTGTAAATATATTGGTAATCATATATTAATGTTTGTATCTTTTGTAATGTTTATGAGTTTTGTACCAATCTCATTATATTCCGACAGACGTGGCCGCTTTGTTTTCGTTACCATTTTTCTGTGTGGAGAAATAAAAATGTTATTTTTGTGTATTCATTCTTCGCGGTAAAATTCATTACAAGTATGTTTATGAGGCAATTATTGTTTTCTTAATATAAAAACTTACTTCTGTTGATGTAGTTACCTACACAGTTAAAGTACTGTAGGTTCTTAACTCGTTAATAAAGTGTTAGTAGCCTACTTTCAATAATAAAGATGACTCACTAAAAAATCGAAAATTGTGTTAATTGTATGTTAAAAATATAAAATAGCTAGAACAAAAATAGAAAGTTTTATGTAAATGTAACGTACTGCTGGGAAATTATTTAATTACTTAATTAATACTAAACTAAAAATATATTAATTCTATTCAATTTTGAAGAAAATATTTCATCGCTACGACTGCTACGAGTGGTAAATAAGGAGTAAAGTTTACTTTGTATTTACTATGAGCAGGAGGATTTTAATTAAAGCATACATATTAAATCGGAAAGAGATTGTTATAGTGATGAATTGAGCCGTGCAGTATTATATCTGTGAAATTTCTTACTACAATGCACCTTAATCGAAATCATAACCACCTCACCCGGGAATAGTTATTTGTTATACAAGAGTGCAAAGTTGCTTTTTAACCGCGTGCTCAATTTCGATGACCGAGCGAGCGGAGGATTCTAAAATTAGAATCCTGAGCGTCAGCGAGGGAATCAAAAGAGCACGAGGTGAAAAATCTTTGCACTCGAGTGCAACACGTAACTTTTCATTCCACCTCAGCGAGGAAACAACTAAATGCAAAAAAAGCATTAACAATCACAAGATACTTTAATTTCAGTTTAGGTATTAATATTTATTAGGTACTACATTATGATAGGTAAGTATTACAGATTAATTTTAAATTATTTCAAAAATACTTAGGTGCTTGCTCAACCCCGCGGTGTTATGCGCGGTTTTTGTCGTACCGCGAGTAACACCGCGGGACAAAGCTAGTCTAAAAAAGTAGCCTAAGTTACTCCTTAGATTATCAGCTATCTGCCAGTGAAAGTCTCGTCAAAATCAGTCCAGCCGTTCCAGAGATTACCCGAAACAAACAAACATACAGACAGACCGACTGACAGACAGACAATGTAACAGAAATTATAAAAAAATATTTTAGTTTATGTACCGTGTATACATACATATGCATTTAATATTACAAAGAGACATTTCAATTTTATTTATTTCTATGGATGTATAGATAAATTAAGAAAAATTGAAAGTTAAGTTGCTATAGTTACCTAAGAAGAAAATGGTGCGGGCAGAGCAAATAAAAAAAAACACTACACCAAGAAGGATCCGAGTCTGAGTTTTTAACAAATTAAAAAATATTGTATGATTAATTCGGCACCATGGAGGTAGAAGTAAATAGGTTTAATGGTTTAATGATGTTTTGAATTCACAAACTTAGTGCATTCGAGCGATGTTCTAAATTCAATTTACTTTATTCCTCTAGAGGATAAAAACGACTTTTGCACTCAGATAACGAAGGGTGAAAATACTCTTTACGAGCTGGTGGGATGAGGGAAAAAGTTTTTTTCCTATTTTGAAAATGGAAATAAAAGATTTAACATCACTATTTTTTAAATACTTGGTTTCTCTACGAATTACTTTGAGCCTTTTTTTCCAAACTACTAGGTTGGAGACGGATTTAAGTCTACTAGATTAGGGCAGAATTTCGAATTATTACGCAGAGCGTTTGCAATCACACCTCCACAGCCCAAGTACTAGGGGATATCGAAGTTCTGGACATGAACTGGCCTTTTGACTTTTAGTCCTAAAAGTACACATAAGGATTACCTCAAACGTTCATACGGCAACAGCGACCGGCGGCTTAGCGTTCTCTCTGAGTCACGTCACGAGTAACATCTTAATGTGTTAAGAATAGTCGCACATTCATGGACGGATCTGGCAAGCATTGCTTTACTTTGCAATGTGTTAACCTACTTAGCTACCACTCAAACACGAGCCCTTCTAGATTTATCTGTTTTAGATATCAAATGCCACATTTAACTGGAGTTTCTGCATCTGACGGCTCGTCGATTACGATGATAGTCACTTTAAGATGTCCGTTATGTTCACTTGCGTACGCGTCAAACGACAAACAGAGGATGCAAGCGCGCTAATCGCGGGCCTTCGTCCTCGCGCCGAAATTATTAAATGAGGTAGGCGTAAAAAAATATATTTACTATAATAATGATTTTTTTGTTTGTTGTTTGGGCAGCGGGTCGGTAAGGTGTTTTTATAGGATCGCAAGGCATACATCAGCCATATCTTGTCGTTTAATGTTATATCTTTGTAAACCTATTGCTTTATCGTTTTAATGTCGGTCTGTTGTGTATTTCGTGAATTGCTTGTAGTCATGAATTATAAGATTCGTTTGTTGTGAACTGTTTAGTGTTTTAAATTATAAATAAGTATAATAAAATAATAATATAAAAAATATATAATAACTACCTCCAATTTGGTTCTTTTATTTAATTCTCACTTCTAGTTTATAATATCATAATGATAATGTTGAAAAATATGTTTCCTTTTTTCAACTAAACTAATTGTCATGAGCGTGATTGTTTTAAAATACGGTCTAAAAGTGTGTTATTACTGCTCTAAATTTTAATGGTAATTTAAATATTAAGTAACACTGTGCCTTAGTAAATTATAAAACAAGAGAAAAAGAGACGACAAACTTTAGCCATTTTAGCCTTTAGTCATACAAATGATATCGTAATTTCAAACATGAAGCAATATTTACTCTCTACCTACGCATGAAGATTAAATAAAACACAGAACGTTAGCACATATTTTCAAAATATGATGTGAGGCAATGACTGAGATTATATAAGTAATCTGACGATTATGTTCGCAAAGCCACCATAACAGGATGCTATGTTCTTTCGGTTATTATAATCTAGAGGAATGTTTGAGATTACTAAAGTTAAGTAACAAAAAGTATATATTTTGAGTAGTAACTAAGACGTGACGTACAATATACACAAATAAATAAAATGTAATTGGAGTGTCTGTTTGTATTATTAAAATAACCGCTTTTTACTAAATGCATACACACATACCAAAATATATTTTTTCCAACTTTTTGTCTGTCTATCTGTCTGTTTGTTCCGGTTAATCTCTGGAATGGCTGGACTGATGGGATGGCAGATAGCTGATGGTATAATGAGTAACTTAGGCTAATTATTTAGACTAGCTTTGCCCCGCGGCTTTGCTCGTGGTTGCGGTGCAACAACAAACTCGGATAACACCACGGGGCTCAGCTAGTAATAACTTAAAACCAGTAGGTAAACTACACCATCGTACCTAATATCAGATTAGTTGTTACCCGCGTCTCCGCCCGCGTGTATGTCGGTTATCGCGGCAAATTGTAGCCTAAGTGTTATTCTGATGTATAAGCTATATTACTGTGAAGTTTTAGTCAAATCCGTTCAGTAGTTTTTTGCGTGAAAGAGTAAAAAACATCCATCCATCCATACTTACAAACTTTCGCGTTTATAATACTTGTATTAGTAGGATTCAGAGATATACAGTTTTCAAATCGTCGCCACCCTTCTAGGGAGGTACCGCCTATTGGAAAATAACAACCGAAATAAACTCATTTTGTTATTGTGTTCGTAAGGATAAACCGAATATTGAAATGGTAATGTAATCAATTTTGGTTTATACATAAATATTACGTAAAAGTTAATTTGCTATCTACGTATAACCGCCTGCATCTTAAGTCCTGATAATACATAACCTGCAGTTTCAATAACAAGTAAGTTTGTAATAATCATTGTTATGTTTCCTTTTGTTTACTATCATTCCTCTATACCATAAAAATTCACCGAGCTAAACACATAAACGTAAGTATAAGTGAAAATTGCAGCGGCAGCATATTCATAAAGTTTTAACCACTCATAAAATGACGTCGGTAGAGATCAAATCCGACATTGTCGTGTTGTGAGTGGAATGTTCTCGATCGAGTCGCGGGAGAGTTTTAAACATCTCCAGTCCGGAAGACACTTGAGTGCTCATAAAACACTCATACCGTATAGATTCCTGTCTACTTGTATTATGTGACTCCATCCGAGATTTATTGGGTAGTGAGTAGTATTCGCATGGTTAACTTTTGATTATTAAATATTTCTAGATTTTAAATTTGAAAAATGAAAGATTGATTATTTTTTCGTAACCAAATAGTGCAGTCGCTATAAATATAATAGGCGTTATTGATTTCTTGCTAAACAAGTTTCAATTAGTCCAAATAGTGTAGGTATGTTCCTACTATTTACTCGTAATTTTACGCTTTTTATGTAAGAGTGATTGTTAAGTGAACAATACATTTTGGAGGTAGAAAGTTCTTTATATGTAGAAGTTTGAATACAATTGAATCATGAATTGTCATAAGATGCAACAGTTTATGAAATATCAAAGAGGACGTAGTACCTTAATATGAGTTTATTCCTATAACAAAAGAATAAAATTGGATCACGTTATTTATAATTGATCTGTCATTGAATTCAACACGAAACACGTTGGCTGTATTAATAAAAGTGTTAAACTATTAATCTCTTAAAATAATTTAAAATTCATCGTTTCAAAACACTAAATAATATTCCATAGTAATAAATTGAAGAGAGACATTATTCAAGTAACAAGCAAGTGTGCGATACGTCAGAGTAAGTTGGAACACTTTAAAGTTTTTCCGCGTAGCGTTGGTGCAGATCCAACCGTAGACGAAGAGAGCGGGATAAATGATTGATGGCGGCCCTCCAAGTATAAACTCGATTATCCGTTGAGACACGAACAACTTACAAGTTTTGTGTAACGATGGATCAGGATTATTCGAAACTTTCCCTCACCGAAAAAAATCGACTCATGACAATCATATTTGAGTTGAATATCAATGACAATAGCGTTTCACTGTGGTTCAAATTAAAGGATCAAACAGGATTGCTGCCGATGACCACTCAATATAGTTATAAACGGGAATTTTTTAGTACACATATAAATGATAGTACATCCTACAATCCTTTTTTATGCTTTTTGCAGCATACTCTCCGTGGAGGGAACACACGAAGGGCGTGTGTGGGAGTCCCGACGAATCGGTCTACCCACTAAATCCCGTTCAGACCCGCAGTGGTGGCATTGTGTCGTAGCCTCACGTCCAATTCTGTTCAGATACTCACCGAAGTAATCATGCCCGGTGAGTATCTGAGTGAATCAGTAGGTGACACAATCGGTTTTCTTGGTTCTCTCTATCTAAGCTTCGAAGCTCGGCAGAACGACTCTGACAGCGTGTTGGATGGCACAGCCCTGGATTTTGAGCCGTGCCCGCCAAGCCTATAGGGCTTGCGTATGTTCGTTCCGCCTCACGACGCCCAGGTAGAGGCAGCGAACTTCTCCGAAATATCGGAGGACCACGGGAAGAAGTTCGCTGCCTCTACCTGGGCGTCGTGAGATCCATGGTCCTTTATGGGGCACCCGTCTGCTCTAAAGACCTGGCGGTTTCCTCCTGCTATAAAACTCAACTGGGGAATCTGCAGCGGTTGATGGCCATACGGATCGTACGGGGCTACCGTACGATCTCGTACGAGGTGGCGACGACCCTAGCGTAATCTCCACCCTTCGACATTCTGGCTGACATGGACGCAATGGTCTACGATCAAACTCGTTCTGTCGGTCGGAATGGCGAAGAGATAGCGCCGGATCATGAGCCCGGAACGCTTCGGCGGAACGAACATACGCAAGCCCTATAGGCTTGGCGGGCACGGCTCAAAATCCAGGGCTGTGCCATCCAACACGCTGTCAGAGTCGTTCTGCCGAGCTTTGAAGCTTAGATAGAGAGAACCAAGAAAACCGATTGTGTCACCTACTGATTCACTCAGATACTCACCGGGCATGATTACTTCGGTGAGTATCTGAACAGAATTGGACGTGAGGCTACGGCACAATGCCACCACTGCGGGTCTGAACGGGATTTAGTGGGTAGACCGATTCATCGGGACTCACACACACGCCCTTCGTGTGTTCCCTCCACGGAGAGTATGCTGCAAAAAGCATAAAAAAGGATTGTAGGATGTACTATCATTTATATGTGTACTAAAAAATTCCCGTTTATAGTTATAAACGGGAATTTTTTAGTACACATATAACATATAATATATCAGATATATTAATAAATGTATTTCTTTCTTTCTATATATTTATCAGATATGATGAAATGACCGACCAAGTATTCTCAGACACATTTTTACTTGCACTCCAGTGC
This sequence comes from Diaphora mendica, assembly GCA_949125395.1. Taxonomy (NCBI): domain Eukaryota; kingdom Metazoa; phylum Arthropoda; class Insecta; order Lepidoptera; family Erebidae; genus Diaphora; species Diaphora mendica. The sequence continues at coordinate 30,635,225 of OX421310.1, read as the reverse complement.
TATCTTTCTCCTCATCTGTCAAGGAAATATGCTAGCCAGCACTGCCGGTCATTGTTCCTACTTTCTTTAAATCGCTCAGACAAACATATATATAAATTACAACTTTACAGAATAAAATTTATTTACATTGATGATGTACTTGGATCAAGGTGTGTCTTTCTGTTCGCCTGGCAGGTACTAGTGCTCATCGGAATCGCCTATCATTTTGTATTTCAACTTCTTAATGAATGATCTAAATCCTATAAAAAATTCACTCTTACAGGAACAAGTTTTTTTGTGTCATTTTTTTTACACTTTCAAAACCATGAAACATGATGATGTGCAGGGCTGAGGCCTGCCAGGCGATGGTTACGTACTTAGCACGTTATGAATCATCACTACAAGAGTTTCTAGCCTTACAGACACACCGTTAGTCGAAAGGTTCAGTAGCTCTCAGTGTATTAGCTCCGCCCGCGTTCATATCGGTTATTGTAGTAAAAAGTAGCCTATGTCCTTCCGCAAGAATTAAAGTGTATTCATGTCAAATTTCATAGAAATATTTGTAATAGTTTAACCGTGACAGCGTTACTATATTAATATGGATTATTTATTACTATTTTTTGGCATATTTTTCATTGGGACTTGCCTTCTATCGGTCATAGCGTGATGTTATATTGCTTAAAACCCTTCTATATTAATGGGCTATGCAATAATACTAGTAGTAGTTTTGAATTGCAGCCAGTAGATCTGTTGTTGTACTAGCTGTTGCCCTCGGCCCCGCCCCTGAGTATATCGGTTATTGCTGCAAATAGTAGCCTATGTGTTATTCTAATGTATAAGCTATATATATATTACTGTAAAGGTTCATCCAAATCCGTTCAGTATTTTTTGCGTGAAAGAATCCATCCATACTTACAAACTATCGCGTTTATAATTTTAGTAGGAAGTAATCTAAGTAGGATTGTTTTTTTTATATAGTACAGTAATATATGTATAATATGTATTTATACAATTACAACAAATCTGGCTCGAAAATAATCAACCAAGTTATTGACCTTTCAAATGTTAAATAAATATTTAAGAATACTTTGAAATGGAAAAGTAAATTAAATAATTTAAATGAAAATAAAGTCAGCACTCATTAAAATATATATTGTTAAGCAGAATTTAAATATTAATATTCAATGAAATGCCGTCAGTAGTAATCAGACCATATTGAGGGATTAAGTAAATTAAAAGTTTCTTTGAATTGGAGTCTGTAGAATTTAATCATTTATAAAATAAAAATTCAAAATGCGCACTAATGATGAGTTCGGGTGAAAACGAGAGTCGAGTAGGTTTCGCTGCGACTACGCTGAATTATTAAATTTTCCAATTTTCAGTGCGACCTGTGTGTAACTACATTTGTAACATAGTTGTATTAATAAGATTTTTCTTTTCTGAGCACTTTGTACTCTGTTACGTGTGCACATTATTTTCTTTATGATGATCAATATTTTACAATTTTATTTTAGGTGTGAAAGTACTTGATTTAGACACAAATATTTAATACTAGCTGTGCCCGCGTCCTCCGTCCGCGTGGAATAGTGACTTTGGGCAGCAGTTTTCGGACATATCTTTTGGTTTATAAACTCTGTTATTTGGGTATTTAGAATAATCGAATTTAAAGTAATGCTTCTCTATACACGACATTAGACGTATAGCCATCGGGGATCAAAGCATACAGGTTGCTAGGATTGCTAACACGTGACAGAGCTACATAAAGCGGACCGTGTGAAAAACAGTTAATACTTAGATCTACACCCACAACTTTTAGCGAACCTATGACCTTGGGCTTTATTTATTGTCACCATTCGCCTTTACGCGCCTTTATTTACGCCATGCGTAAATAAATGCGTGCACAAACGCACAGACAAACAGATAAACAGACAAAAATTCTAAAAATCATTGTTTTGGGTTCTATTGCGTTCATAAAGCCCCCCTATAATAGTTTTCCTGAGATATCTTCCATGTGCAGACAGCGACCAGTTACGATTTTATTATATGTATTGATTGATGAAATTGTCAGAACAGTTAGAAGATCTACGTAAAAATAAAGTGGAGTTTAGTTGGTACAAATATTTTTGTCAGGAGTCTGTGTCAGGTACATTAGCGGGAGAGCCATACGGCGTATGTGTGTGTGTGATATCATTGCCCCACAGAAAGCCGTAGTTCCTCTTTTCAACTTTTCGCTCTGCTTTTTCTTCGTGATTTGCTTGTCCCTGTGATGATAGATTGAAAATATGGGGTTATACCACCATATTTTCAATCTATCATCAGTCTACAGTACACTAATCTATCAGTCTACAAGCAAACTACGCAGTACAACAGCACTGCGAAAAGAAAGACAACTTAAAGCAAACTCCATTCCAACTTGTCTAGTCAGCGTGGTACTGTAGGCCAAAACATCCTCGCGGAGGTTCATGAGAGGGCTATATCCAACAGTGGACTGTTAAAGGCTGCTGTGATGATGATGTCATCAAATGAGTTAGGTTACTGTATAGGCCTAACTCTTAAAAGTCGACAGCGCAGTACTGTCTCTTGAGTTGAACGTGTACGTGGAAGAACTTAGTTACTTGCCATCAGGTAACCAGTCTTGTCGTTTAATACTTTAATAAAGAGCAGAAAATAATAGGTCTATCCACACCAATTTACTGTAATATGCATGTCATCTAGTACAATGTTTAACTCGTACTTTATGGTTAAAATATGTTAAACAAACCTATAAAATAAGGAAATAGATATCTATCTATTTCGTTAAGAAACTAATCGGTTTGTTATTTTGAAATACTTACTTAAACAATCTTGTCCAAGTACGTATTTAATAATAACAAACCGATGGGTTTCAAATGACTAAAACCATGGCGATGCGGTGGCGCGTCGCTTACTTCAATATTAGTTTGCTCTGTGGGGACGGTCGACAGAGCGCTGCGAAGCAAAATTGTTTCGTCGTTTATTATTCCTAGTTTTAATCAAGAAAGAAACTCGTGTCAGGAGACGACGACGTCTGGGAAATATCCACGATGTCGCCGCTGTGATCCGCCCCGTTCACATTAATCGTGTGTAAAATATCTAGCAAAAAGCTCATTACGAGCTAGCTCGTTTCTCTCTCTGTAACTGGACTGTGTTTACGCCAAACTTTGTGTTAGTTCCACTAACTGCAGACATTTGAGACAATATAATAGCCGCTGTTTTAAACAAACACCCGCGAACATAGTGTTTATTATGAAAATGTCCTTTGTTGTATTGAAAGTTTTGCAGCCGTTGCTCTTTCTTCATACTTTTGTTATGTCTGATTTTTTCTCATGATAACTGAAAAATATTGCACCGAAAAAGAGTTGCCAAACTGTTTCATTTTCAAACATCAGCAGAACTCCGTAAGAATATCAAGCAATACCGAAAATAAATTGCATACTTTGATAGAGCGTACGGCGCGTCAGTCAGGTGGAAGGTAGGAATGTTCTCGCACATGTAGGGGAAGGAGACGAGTAGGTGGCATCTCAACGCAGAAACATGCCGCTTTGCGCCCCACAGTCGCTCACAAATGCGATTTATTCGGGCTACTTTACAGACTTCATTTTGTTATGTTTTCGTATTCGATAAACTAATTTGGAATGAAGTGCAAAGGGGATTGATCCTATACTGTAGACTAAATATAAGTATCGTGTTAAGGTAATATTTGGGACTTAAGACGTGGCGAACATTGCTTTTAAAATGAGGAACACATACTTTTTCCTTGTAATAAAAAATCAATAGGTGTCTATCTATTCCAGTCATGTCGCACAACAAAGTATCAGCCAGTAGCGCTACTCTCATTTACACTTAATCCTATTTGATATATTGGCCCATTACGAGCGCTGTCCTAGCTTGCTTCGCGCTCAGATTGTAAGAAAATACCAACTAACGACAACTGTATACCTTAATAGTCGGACAGTCAAGCTGATATCGGTCGCGGTATGCGACCAAACGATGTACACAAAAACTGTAATACCTATTCTTCGCGCCACTGATCATGAACAAAGTCAGATCATGTATGTGTAATATAAAACAATTTGCACATAAATTGGAGATGGAAAGTAAAATTGATTGATAACCCAATTTATGATACTCTCGAAGTGGAACGTTGTCACATATTCCATAGAGTAAATGTATGCTACAGTTTATCATACGTTGTTCTGAGTGCTATTTTGTAAAGCCTATTCTTTGATTGCACTTATTGAAAAAATAATACGTATACACAGATAAGTGCACAATTGTGAATTGTGGCAGTAAATATCTGTTACTTTGTTGATAGGTAATGTAAACCGTTGTTATTTGTTTTTTAATATAATATTTATTTTAAATCACAAGAAATTGCTTGAAATATTGTGTTAGTATATAAATCTAACCATGCTATTGGTTAGTCAGTTTTAAGTTCAACAAAAACGATAAGTTTATATCAGAAATATAATTGAATAAATACGCTAAATGTCTTCTTAATTAGTCTTTTATGCTATCATATAAATATCTCTACCTTTTAAAAACATATCTAAAATCTCGCACTACTCTACTTTAAGTATAAAAAAATTATTTGAACTCAGTCTTATTTTCATTGCAAGTACAATAATACCCATTTAGTAGAGATTCACGTTTGATAGATATGTTTCCAGACTTTTTATCATTGCTTAAGCTGCTGCCTTTTTATACTGAGTTCCTTTTTTCATGGCATGATGGCAAGAAATAAGAAACTACGCTGAACCGTAATGTAGCGACCCATTATTAACCGACTTCCAAAAAGGAGGAGGTTCTATGTTCCACTGTATGTTTTTTTTTTGATGATGGGATCACAGGGAAATCGAAAGAAACCCTCATTTTTTATATGCACATACTATGTTTTTTGTATATTTTCTGAAGTGACACCGGTATTTGCGTCTGGTAGTCATAATTTTATGATCATGAGCTGATGATGGAAGGTGGAAGGTACAACTCCTCAACGGTTAGGAGTTGGAGGATAATTCTTTCAATTGCATACGTATCTAAAGACCTTCAGTCGTATACCTATAAGTTATTTAGGTAACCTGATGATAGAAGGTTAAACTCTTCAACAGTTAGGGATTAGAGGATGACTTTAATATTACACGTACGTATAGACCTTAAATTGTATTCTTGATGATGAATTTGATGAAATAGTTCAACTTACTACTTACCTACGATTGTTTGCACTAAAAACTAAAAAATTAAAACTTTTTATAAAAAAAATACCGACTTTCAAAAAACATCCAACGAAAACTCTCTGCCAAAAAAACACTTAAAAGCGTAAAATAAACTGGTTCTTCATAAATTGCCTATACCTAATTTTTTATTCATTTAAATAGTAGTATTATAATGTGTGCTAGGTACCTAAAATCTGTTGAATTTTACGCTTTTAAGTGTTTTTTTGGCAGAGAGTTTTCGTTGGATGTTTTTCTGGAAGTCGCTTATTTTTTTTATAAAAAGTTTTTATTTTCGAAATACTTTTAATGTATCGTTTAGTATCCGTGGTGTGTTATTCGACAGATAAGTTATACATAACTATTTTTTTTTGTATAATATCAATAATCTATACAAATAAATAAAATAGGAATATTATTATATACATATATATTGTTTGTAATATTAGAATAACCACTTTTTTACAAAATGCATATGTATGTATACACGGTGTATTTACCAAGATAACATTTTTTACAATTTTTGTCTGTCTGTTTCGGCTAATCTCAGAAACGAGTGAATCGATTATGACGGGACTTTCACTGATAGGTAGCTGATGATATAAGGAGTAACTTAGGCTACTTTTTTAGACTATATTCGTCCCGCGGCGTTACCCGCGGTACGACAATAACCGTGGGTAACACCGCGGGACTTAGCTAGTTACTAATAAAGTTGAAGTATTGAATCTAATATCCGTCTATCTAATACCTTTAAATGAGCAATTCTTGTATATATAATCTGAATCTCGGAAGCGGTTTCAAAGATTTTCATGAAATTTAGTATGCAGGGGGTTTCGGAGGCGACAAATAGATCTAGCTAGCAAAGTTTGGTCATCCAGATAGGTACTTCATATTCAAATTGAAATATGAATACTTATGAATCAGAATTTATAATTGCAATTGTCACACCGACTGGTTGTAAATAATTTTTCGAAACAAAATAATGTTTAAGGTCACGTTCAGATGATGAGCGCTCAACGCGCGTTTACAACTACATGTAATTTCCCTAATTTCACTCTAGAAGCGCGAGTTAGCATGTGTACTCCTAGAATGAAATTACATGTAGTTGTAAACGCGCGTTGAGCGCTCATCATCTGAACATGGCCTAAAACGATAACAAATTATTGTGAAATCAAACATCTACTTTTTACATGTCTTTATTATTCCACCCTTTAAAATACTTTGTTTGAACTTTAAAATATTTAGATAATGACACGAAAAAGGAATGAGATTGTCTAGCTCTACACTAAAAAGCTTTATACTCAAACATATTGAAATATTATTGAAAAGTAATAACACCAAAAGTTTTTGACAAAATTACAAAATTATCAATTCAATACCCGGTATCAAGATCCGATATCCATCCATTTTGTTTGCACGCTTCCTGCGCCTAATAATAAAGGCGGGTAAGAGAAGCCTTTTAAAGTTCGTTTTTAACGTGATACATTATCAAAGTGGCGTTGCTTTAGAGCTTTTCTCGGTATCGGTGAAGCGACTCACGGATAAATGATTGATGGCCGCGTCACACTGCGCTATCACGCGCGACTTTCACCCTGCTACAACGAAAATATTTTACACACTCCGTGCCAAATGTCGGATAAGATGAGATAGCGATCTCAGACTCAATGGTGCTGCTAATTATCCTGTCTATCTACTCCTACATCTGTTTATGGAATTGTTTCCAGACAGTAGTATTACGTCTATCAACTTACAAAATATATACTTTTATAATACTCTCGATATTATTACCGACAAAAGGGGGTAGCATCAAGGGGTGCGTCCGTCTGGTGCCCTGAACTCGTAACACCATAAATAGGATTCGAAGAGAAAGTTTCCCCGACACGAATCAGTGTCTGTTTGTACATTATTTGTTTATTTCGAAATATTCAAATGCAGAATGTTTATCTGTGCAAGTATATATCACAGTGTTAGATTTAGCTTTGAGGAAAACTTTAAGGAGCCGCAAAGGTTCATTTGAATGGAACTTGGTGTATAATTTGCATACTTATTTACATTATCTCTGCAGCACACAAGTGGGGCCCTTTCATTATCAAATTCGCAACACAGGGGCGACGGAGCGCGCCGCGCTGTCTGAATACCAAGTTGAACTTGAAAGTGATTATCACTAAATTCCCTGCGAAAAATATCACCCGATTAGCGTCGCAATAAAACTACCAGTTTATAGCCTATAGAAACGTATAGAGTTGAACAAAGATTATTGAATGTATAATTGTTTAAAGTTATATTTCTAAAACTGTCTGGCTTTATACAACGTACCTAAGTAGAACCTGAAATGAAACTTTTCAATAATGATTCTAGATGAATCACAGATATTTTTAGAATAGTAATGGACTTTAAATAGTATGTACATTATAAAACTTGTGATTATCTCATCATATTATCTTTTTCTTAGTATAATAACCTAATATTAGTAGGTGAATGATGATATATGAATATTTATGAAGGATTCATTTCAAGAGTTGCCAGGCAAATCATGCCTAGTAGTTACTTATTTAGCTTTTTAAATAATAATATTGTTGTTGGATTTCGAACGTCATTGTACTGGCAACATTTTGATTGTCTCTGGTTCGTGTTTGACGTTTTAACGTTTGAGGTTATTATGAGAAAAAAGGACTTGAAAGACGCGTGTTGAAACCGGCCGACGATTTTTTTGTTATTGTGAAAATGAATTGATAGTAAGCTAATTGTATTGTCCATCGACCCGCGGTCTCTTTAGTGATAAACCGTATTGTGTTAGGTCGTGGACTCGCGAGTTTTGTAGGCGCGTTCCGCGTTAGCTGAAGCGAGTTGTTGTAATTTGAATACCTTGGAAGTTGTTCAGCACCTTAGGAGTTTATGTTTGTGTGAAGAAGCAGAGCAGAGAAGATTCTACCCAAGAGATATCTCTTGGAACGCCGAGAAGAACATTGAAGCCACACACTCCAGTAAGTGCTTAATGATTTTAGTTTAGATTAAGAACACGGTGAATCGCCGTAAAGCTCATTCTTCTCGCCAATGGACCAATAGCTTAGTGATTGTATGCCTATCTATGGGCCATAGGTATTATAAACTTCATCAAGGTGATCGCTGCCTTGGCAAGAGGAATGAACAATGTAATTGATAAATACACACAAATCACAATACGCAATCGTGTTGTTTGTTTTGCTGGGCTATTTCCGCACTTAGCCTCTTGACGTAGCCTAGGCCGTTGTACGTTTATTTCGTGTTATCATACATTTAAAATTAAAATAAACCTCCCAGTGCCAAATCGGACTAAAGTAGCAAGTGAGTCTGCTGCACCGAAGGTTTCGTTCTAACTTTTAGTTAAATAAAGCAAACTTAACTTTGCCGATGACAAAATGTTGTCCCCATACATCGACATAGGTCATGGTTAGTGTACCAACTGAAACTAAGTTTATAATCCTATTTTTTTGTGACGCAAACTATGAATTTATGCTGATTTTTCATTTACTTGTGCTACACGTTATTTCTTCATGCAAAATTTTATGATTCTAGTTCTAGATTCTATTGCGAATATGAAAATAATATTTTCATATTCGCAATGGAATCAAAATTATTTGCTCTGTTCTTGCATATTTTCAAAATATGCAAAAAAAAAAAATTTTTACTGCTGTAAAGAACCACAGATCACAGTATTTCATATTAATTTCAGTTTGATACCTGTATACGTTCCCGGGGAAAGGGGGCTTTACAGACGGACAGACAGAGAGACGGACAACAAAGTGATCCTATACAGGGTGTCCCAAAATTCAACGATAAGCGGGCGCCTAAAGGTAGACCTGCTAATGAGTACATAAGGAAAAATAAAAAAAAATTATACCTAGTTTTTTTTTTAGTTACGAGAAAAATTTAGAATTTCTTTGAAAATTTATACCTTTCATGATATTTTGAACGACCACGATGACAATTTCTCAAATATGCTTAAGATTTTTTTTTATCTTGTACCTAAATAGTGCTACTATTCACCACAACTCTTAAAAACACCAAATTGCCCGCAGTTTTTACACAAAAAACGTTACACAAAAATTGTCATCGTGGTCGTTCAAAATATCATGAAGGGTGTAAATTTCCAAAGAAATTCTAAATTTTTCTTGTAACTAAAAAAAAAAATAGGTATATATTTTTTTTTTCCTTACGTACTCATGAGCAGGTCTACCTTTTGGCGCCCGCTTATCGTTGAATTTTGGGACACATGGTATACAGGGTTACTGGTAACATGTAGCAATCCCTTTAAGGGGTGATAGTAGCTATCAAATTGTCCTCGGGTAAATGAGTAAAAAATGTACCGATTTGGAAAAGAAATATAAAAACTCATTTTTTTAAAGAAAACACTTGCGTATTTAATGATTGTTGTTGATGTTTTTAGTTTGCTAACACACTAATACGTAATAATAACAAAAAAAGAACAGAAATGTAGTATCGTTAGTGAATAATAATGATTCAGGGAATCATTATTATTCACGTAATAGATTAAAAACAAGTTTGTTTTATTAGCTATCCAACGAGGTATAAAAAAATTAAATACGATACAAATGGCTGAGTGAATGAACTTAATCCGCAAAATAACTACATTTTAAAAGTTACGATTTTTCTACTACATGATTAAGTTCATTTACTCAGCTATTTGTCAACGTATTTAATTTTTTTATACCTCGTTGGATAGCTAATAAAACATACTTGTTTTTAAGCTATTACGCCGATAAAATTGTAAACAATAAAACAGTAAAATGTATGAAAAATTTTAGATTCCCTGAATTATTATTCACTAACGGTACTACATTTCTGTTCTTTTTTTGTGTTATTATTACGTATTAGGGTGTTAGCAAACTAAAAACACCAACAACAACCATTAAATACGCAAGTGTTTGTTTTAAGAGCACTTTGAAGCAGCGTGATCCACTTTTCTTTAAAATATGAGTTTTTTATTTTTTTTCCAAAACGGTACATTTTTGACTCATTTACCCGAGGACAATTTGATAGCTAATGATCTCTACTATCACTCCTTAAAGGGATTGCTACATGTTACCAGTAACCCTGTATAAGGGTTTCGTTTTTGGTACGGAGTAGGAAACCCTAAAAATGCAAAATATGTATTTAAATTATATGTATATTTATACGATGGCTAATAGCAATTAACATCAAATCACGGGTATATGAACTCTCGTAGAGCTACGATGTGTCTGCTACGATGTAATATAACCAGTGTAATAAGAGCTTCAAGGTTAACAAAGCTTTTTTTAAATTGAGATGCAATTTCATCCATTTTTTGTGAAGTTTACTAGAGGGTCGCCGACACGGAGATAATTAAATTCAACCCTTTAGTAAGCAAAGGCAAGTCTCGTAAATTAGAAAACTAAACTGTGGATCTCACCCCGGGATTCAATTAGCTGCTAATCATATCTGGAGGGTGTGAAGAGATCGATCGCGCTACCCTTCCGTAAAGTTCCGTATATATCAAGTGTATATGACGCGACTGGAAATAACAGATTGTATTATTATAAACCTGTAAATATCAATGATTTCTCCTACGTAGCGGTAGTTTTTATGATGTTAGTGTGAAATGTTTTGAAAATGTGTGTGTCTCGTATAATTACAATGGTGTTACATATTTCCTAATTGAGTAATATTTATCTTAAATAGGTATGCAGATGAATACATTTAAGTCATCTGTTTTTAAATATGTATGTTTTAATTTTAAAAAGCAGTGTTTATATTGTTACTAAATGAGTAAAAAAGTTATAATCAATTAATTTAAAAGTGAAGGAATTACTCTACTCTCTCGTTTCACACTTCTGTAAGAGAAAAAAATACCTTCATTGGACGGTTAAGTTCTGTTTAAATAACATTTTGTGTGTTTAGTCATTTGTTTCAATATCTTAACGCATTCAGCTGAAAATGTTGATTTTGCGCTAGTACAAGTCTACTAGGTGGACAGAGGACCATTTAAAAAATTTAGACCCCACAGTGGATTCAGGCGTTCGAAGGCGTCAGGCTGAAATAATGCTTATAATGATTACAGCAAATATTTAAAAAAAAAACTGTATATACTCAAGTGTAACTAAACATGTAATAATAATGTCTTTATTGTACACCAGGTAAATTATGAAATGTCATAATCTATATATGTATATACTTCTATACTATATTATCTATATACTAACATATAAAGCTGAAGAGTCTGTGTGTTTATTTGAACGCGCTAATCTCAGGAACCGCTGGTCCGATTTGAAAAATTATTTCCAGCACCAGTGAAAACTGATTAAAAAACGGGGGAAAATTATCACGCTACGGGCAATAGGAGACGCAAACGAGGTTGCGTGGGTCCGCTAGTATTAAATATATAAAGCTGAAGAGTTTGTTTGTTTGAATGCGCTAATCTCAGGAACTAGTGGTCCGATTTGCAAAATTATTTTAGTGTTAGATAGCCCAATTATCGAGGAGGGCTAAAGGCTATATGTCATCACGTTAAGACTAATAGGAGCTGAGCACCAATGAAGAATCTTACAAAAATGGGTGAAAATTATTACGCTACGGGCAATAGGAGACGTAGACAAGGTTGCGTGGGTCAGCTAGTTTAAGATAAGTAGATACAATTGGCGGCTTAATCGCCCGGAGGCAATCTCTTACAGGCAAGTACCAATATGTTTGTATATTATTATTCATAAGCTTTATACTACAGCTTAACTTGTATCTTATCTTCATTTCATCTTTAATGATTCACTTTCTTTGGTAAAATGGCTTACATTGGAATAAAAGTACCTATCTCATGTTCTTCTTAATACGTATGATAAATTACGTACATATATTCAACATTTCATCAGTATTGATTGTGTACTTTAGCATTTATAATATTCCAAGTAAATTATTTTAAAACAAATGCAGTTTTATTACTTTCAACCACAGTGAAACGTTGTCGAGTGGATCGCGGGAGTAGTAGAGTATTCGCCACCTGCAGTAGCTACTATCAAATAAATGTACCGATGTATTGGGTTCATGAAATGTACCTTTGTTGCTCCGAGTACATCCGGAAACTACACCAATAGCAAATGCACTTCGACGGGCTCGATTCCGATCCCTTTTCAACCGCCGCTCGCTTGCAGAGCTTCTTTCATTGCTATCTGTCGCTGCAACGTTGAACATTTTTACGAACTCATTCAACCGCAAACTCTGCTATTGCAGTATTATGTAGATATAATTTATTATAAAGTATTTTTGTGTAGGTAAGGAAACAATATAAACGAAGACTATTTTAAATATTTTGTCAAGGAGAACCGCAAAAGCAGATGAATAAGTATACACTGGATATCGATACGATTTAATAAAATACAGCTCAGTAGATATACTTTTTGTGAAAAATTAAATTATAAATAATTAATTTGTAACCATTATAATAGAAACATTAGGTTTTAGACTAGATAGTTTTAAATGCTCACCAAGCCCCAAGAAGATATAATAAAAAGTTTATGCCAAATATATACTGCGACCATCTACATGATTGCAAAAGTGTTGATTTGTTTCAAACCATTATTATCTGTCTATAGACAAATGATAATGGTGGCTTGTCAGACTCAGGTAAACGTATTGGGCGTTATTATTATAATTCCTTACACATCGATCAATGTCGTGTGTTGATTTTCTCTCAAAAATAAATACAATAAACTCCTCAAATAGGCTTTCACTTTGATTACAACTCTTAATTGAAATCTAACCAGTCGACTTTTAATAACTGTCTAATTAATTTAGTTTTATTGTGGTCATAGTTATATTGAAGTACCTACTGGTAAAAGTGACGAAGAATTTGCACAAAACTATTTAGTTACCACAAATAGTTGAAAAGGAACGTATTGTTATCGCACGTCGTTGTCCAAGAATGTGAACTATAGAAAGTTCGCCGACGATTATACCACGCAAACTATCACGGAACACCAAACTATTGACCTGGGCTTGAACATAGACAGCTTTTAATATCATGAAATTGCCCCGACATCATTTAGTCGCTGCAAATATTACTTTAATCCTAGAGCAATAAAGTTTAAGCATCTGAGCTTGCGGGGAATGCAATAAAACCTTTAGAAATTAAAGGCGTTCTTGAGAAATCTCTGTCGTTTCTTTCTAACCAAGGTCAGACGTCGTATGAGTGGAGTGTTGTCTCTATTGCGTGAGCATCGCGTTTATATTGCGAGGCGGCTGCAAGACGACGGCGATGAAAATTCTTGGTACCTCAGTGTTATCTTATGAGGCAGGTTTACGTTTAATATTATGTTATCATGTTAGAAATAAAATGATAGCTGAGGGTGGGTTTAATATAGTTTACGAACTATGAATTCAACTAGAATTCGTTCACATACGTGAATATTTCCATCCAATGTCGACAGTGGTAGGTTTTAGACTTGTTGTTACTACACAGTTACATTAATATCTATGACAATATTTACAAATTTGTGAATATAAAGCTTCTAAAGTTACCTCATTTTTTATGTGAAAAGTTTCTATAGGCGAAGGGTAAATCTGATTTTTGGCGTGGCGGACATTTTTTTTTTGGATTATTTAAATTATACCAAATAATTTCGATGTTTCACATCTGCCAGGCGTCCCGTGATGGCACACTTTTATTAATTTTTTTTTTCCGATATTGTCCTGCTGATAACAGTAAATTCATTAGAATGAAATAACTATATACTAATAATATAATTCGTGACAGCAACTTTTTCCGATATAAACATAAAATATTGTACTGTTAATTTTTACTAACTTGCGCAATCATTAAATTATGACGATTTACAATTACCAGCAAGGTGGTAGCTGTAAATCCAATCAAAGGTTTAAATAAAAACTTAAAAAAAAAAAAAAAAAAACACTTCTGGCCACAGTCGGTGCCAAGTGCCTATCGCTTAGACTTTTGTAATTGTTCGTTTGTATTCTTTTTGGCTTAGCACCGACTTCAAACAGATTCTAGGTACCTAGCACACATTATAATACTACTATTTAAATGAATAAAGAATTAGGTATACGCAATTTATGAAGAACCAGTTTATTTTACGCTTTTAAGTGTTTTTTTGGCAGAGAGTTTTCGTTGGATGTTTTTTTGGAAGTCGGTTTTTTTTTATTTTTTAATGTTTTTATTTTTCAGTTTTTTGTGCAATCAATCGTAGGTCAGTAGTAAGTTGAACTATTTCATGAAATTTCATCATCAAGAATATAAATTAAGGTCTATACGTACGTGTAATATTAAAATCATCCTCTAATCCCTAACTGTTGAAGAGTTTAACCTTCTATCATCAGCTCACCTAAATAACTTGAAAGTATACGACTGAAGGTCATTAGATACGTATGAAATTGAAAGAATTATCCTCCAACTCCTAACCGTTGAGGAGTTGTACCTTACATCTTCCATCATCAGCTTACCTAAATAATTTGAAAGAATACGACTAAAGGTAACATATATACATATGATATTTAAAGATTTATCCTCCAACTCCTAACCGTTAAGGAGTTGTACCTTACATCATCAGCTCATCATCATAAAATGATGACTACCAGACGCAAATACCGGTGTAACTTCAAAAAATATACGAAAAACATAGTATGTGCCTATAAAAAATGAGGGTTTCCCTTGATTTCCCTGGGATCCCATCATCAGATCCTGATATGCTGGCAATGGGACCACCTCGGAAGCATACCCTTTCGAATACAAAAAAATATTTCAAAATCGGTCCACAACTGACGGAGTAATCGGTGAACATACATAAAAAAAAAAAAAAAAAAAAAATCAGTGGAACATAGAACCTCCTCCTTTTTGGAAGTCGGTTAAAAATGTGGGTGCCTCTGCCAATTTTCAGTATTAAAAAAACTCCAATTTATTAATTTATGTCATCAAATGAGTTGACTTATTATTTCATAAAGGTACCTTTTTAAGTCACGTCTACTAGCCACAATATATTCTACTAGACCAACATAAGCTTCGGCAAAAGTCCTCAATAGTCAGTTTTTTACTGTTACTATCCCTAGAATATCCTCGCCCGCACAGGGTGGGGTGGGCGTCCCTGTAAAAGCAGGTTTATGACTAACACGTGCCGACCCGAAGAATGTCGCCTGAGCCTACCATATTGATCACACTAAAACTCACAAAACTTAGCTATTGTCGGATGTTTCCCTGAATATATTTTCTTTATACAACATCTTATTGAGCGAAATCGGTGGTGTTTTACACGTGATTATATAAAAGATAACATTTATTTAGAATTATGTATGTATTCTGAAGCAATTGAATATTAAGTTCACATTTTTAGGCCGTAACCTAATATTTTTCTATTGATTCTATTGATCTCTTTGTATGTTGTTGGACTTGTTGGGAAAATATACAATATTTGTCTGTTATTATTATTGCCGTTTTAGAATGTTTATTCATTACGCCCGAGTATCGAACAGATTTTGATTATATTTGAGCATCTTTACTCAAATATAATCAAACTAATTTTTTTCCGCGGCTCCGTCCGCTTGTTTCTCGGTTATCGCAGTAAAGAGTAGCCTATGACATTCCTCAAGAATCAGAGAGAGTATCTCCACGTCAAATTTCATTGAAATCGGTGCAGCGGTTTGGCCGTGAAAGCGTTACAGACAGACAGAGTAACTTACGCATTTTTAATATAGGTATGTTTGTGACATGTAGTAATAGTTTTAACATAGTCTTGAATCATTTTACAGTAAAAGAATTTGGTTGACATTACCGTATTAGTAAACAAAAATATTAGATGTTTCTAACTAATCGTGGGAGAGCCACGCTTCGGCTTGAATGGGCCGGCTCGACCGGAGTGATACCATGGCCTCACGGAAAACCGGTGTGAAATGGCGCTTGCGCTGTGTTTCACCGAGTTACCTGGTGTTGCGGCTGTCCATGGGCGGCGGTAATCACTTACCATCAGGTGATACCTTTGCTCATTTGCCCCATATGCCATAAAAAAAAAGACTCCTACTACTAATACCTATATTTCTAGCAGTGGACTGTTAAAGGATGTTGATGTAATGTGATCTGATTAATAACTCCTCTAATAAAAAGTATCTTATTATGTTTACATCACACATATTACATATTCCTTACTTGCTTAAAAAATATTCTCCCTTTCACTATTGGCGCGGCAATTAATGTGCCTGCTTATAAACTACTGTAAGGTGATATTCAATTCTATATCGCAACTATAGAGAAAAAATATTATCTAATCTTACATCTGGCAATAAATAATAATAAAAATCATTTATTTACCAAAAAATATAGATACAAATTATACATAAGCGCACAGAAGTAGATTAGGAATTAACAATGCATTGTGCCCGGGTCTCAGTTGCTATACTCTGTCCTTTAAATAATTGAGTACTTATTATAAAGTTTTACAATATTTTAAACTCTTTTTCAAATTTTATTGAAACTTCACAAGTTTACTTTGTTCCTTTACCATTGCTTGTATCTACTTTATACTGTAGTGCAACTTGTACCATCCTCATGTCGTGTTGAGTTTTTTTCAAATGTCTAATTTTACTATTTAATTTAAGCTGTCGTCTTATAGAGGGCTTTGACAAATCTGTTGACTCGATATATCTCAGTCCTAATTAATCAATTTATCCTTAAAATAATGACTTTCTTACTTAAACATAAGCACAGCCAATTTAGTAATAAAATCAAATCCATCACAGTATCGTTGGCCGGTGAAAAAGCTATTGGTTAAGTTTTTTTCCTGTTATGATATTAAATGCGTAACGCTATATTTGTCAACAGGGGCAAGTGATGGATCGCTTATAATTTATTTCTTCGTATGGATGCCACCGAACCGCCGGCTTTACAAGCAACGTCAGCAAAATTGGCTCCTTAGGGACTTTTTCTCCAATTATCGTTGAACGTCGGGGTCGGTATTGTTGATCGGTATAAAATACGATCCGAAAACCTGTCTTTGTGCCGCACCGAAAGTATATTAAAGCGATAAGGGTAAACAAATTGCAATACTTGTGGGCCTTATTACCCGTCACATCAATCATAGAACCCCAGAAGTATACGATTACGTTGGTAACGTTCCGTTTCGAGTATCTCAGTCGTAGTTGATGCGAGTACATGTGATATACTTTAACAAGCCTAACGTAAAATTGATTTTCGCCGTTATTAAGGTATGAATAACAAGTAAGTATGTAAGAGCATAAATTGTTCTTCGATTATAAATTACGATAGTAAAAATATGCATGAGGTAAATCAAAAATATTTCATCTATCCTCAATTTAAAATTGAAGATTATTGAATCAGTATAACTACTATATTTAGTTGGTTATACTATATAAACTTTGTAAGTATTTACTATGAGTAACATAGTAAATTTAAATAATATTGAATAAAGTGCAATATTCTTTGGTTCCTGGTTTATAAGTTAGTTTTTTGTCACACTATACTGTCGAATGTTATGTTACTCAAATAATTTCATTGAATGTTTCTGGATAAGTACTTTTTTTTACAACATTTAAGCCATTGTTTCACACCTTATTAACATTACACTGAACGATATAACTGCTTCGTTGGTCTAGCGGTTGACGTTTGCGACTGCCGATCAAGAGGTCTCGGGTATTAATCCCTAGTCGGGCCAAAAGTGTTATAGTATAGAGATTTAATGATTATAAAAATACTTAATAACTGCTCGGAGTTTGGAATGTGGGGTCTGAACCCCCTGTGCTTCGGAGAGCACTTAAAGCTGTCAGTCCTACGCCTGATCTCTCCCCGATCGTGTCGGCTCATCATCCCATCGGATTATGAGAGAGAGGGAACAGAGAGTTCACCTGTGTTTGCACATACACATGTGCACTATAATATCTCCTGCGAATTTGGCTGGTCTCTGTTGAGACTGGCCGCCGTGGCCGTTATCGGTTAGGAGAACATCATCATAAATATATGTAGTAGTAGTAAAGTAATATCAATAAAGACAAAAATTGTTTTATGCTGTCGCTCGCATCATTATATTTAGCATATCACTACAGGTGAGGACTTGTAATTGGCTCACTGTTGTCTACTTGATTGCAAATGTTATTATGTTAGCTGTAAGTCCTCCATATCATAAATAAAAAAAAAATAAAAAAATATGTTGATATTATCATTTTCATGTAACATTATAAAAATTCATAGCCTAAGTTTAACCGATATAGTTAAAGAAAATATCTATCGCAATTGACTGACTCGAAAGAATACAGGCATAAAGCCTACATAACAAGTAACTCATCCAGACAGGAGAAAAAGGGACAAAAAGAAAAGTCTATTAATATTGCGTTTAATCATGAAAGCTACAGTAAAAAAAGGTAAGACTAGACTTTATGAGCAGCTGTTTACAGAAACAAATAATAAAAAAACTGACGGTGTGACTTAATAAGCCAGTGAGCCGGACTGAGCGGGTGGGCGATGTGCACCTCCCGCAACGCTCCGCAAATACGAGAGATAGCCTCAGACGGAAATTCAATCAGATAGTACGGAAATTCGATAAAGATTCGAATAATTAAAATACCTAACTATTTCCTAAAACATCTTTAAATAACCTAAATATACCTTTGTAATTGATATTTATTATTTGGGACTTCAATTCAAATCAAGTGATTTTAATATGAAGTTTAATAACCCTTTATAAACATTTTCATTTGGTAAATTGCACTTTAAAATGAGATGTAGTTGATTTTCAATTTTAATTACGATTCCGCTATCGATGCCAGGTGGATAGTTAAAGAGGACGTGAGATCGAGCTGGCTCTAGACTTATTTATTGTCCACTATAGGAATTCAATAGGGTGGCTATCCGAGGACGCGGCAGAAGGTAATTAAAAATACGTCACTCGCAGTCGACCATTCCATTCATGCATATGTCGAAATTTGGAATGAATCATTTTCCGTTTGTATGTATTTTTACCCGACTACGGCAAAGCCAAAGGAGGGTTATGATTTTGATAGGCTATGTATGTATATAATTATGTTCATTTATTCCCTCATAGCTCCTTAACAACTTATTAGAACTGGACAAATGAGGTTCACTCAGTCGAAAGTTATGAGGTAACAAACATAAAAAAAAACAGTCGAATTGAGAACCTCCTCCTTTTTTTGAAGTCGGTGAATAAAATATGAATAAAGATCAGTGTTTCAATTTTCGTTGTCTCCTCTTTTTTATAATCCTATTTATAAGGATATAAGCAACAGCTGCCACCGCAATACGTACGTGTGGTGCCATGATGTCTTAATTTTCAACTAAACGAACGAACATAATGGCTCGGGCTTGCCTCGACGAGCACGGCAGCCTCAGCCTCGCGATGAGACTGAGGCTGCCGTGCTCGTTCGGAGATAGTTTCCTCGCGCGGCAAATGCTGCTCACTCTGTGTGGACCCGCCTAGTGGGAAAAGGTATACACGTGTAGGTGGTGTAACATGTAACAAAGATATACATGTAGGTATGTTAAATAGAAGACCGATTTCGGTGAAATATCACCAATAATAACATTATACCCATATATATGAATCCAGACGCAATACGTATCCGAAGCTACATTCACGTGAATATTATGTACAATATCTACATAAATCAGATATATTACATAATAGTGTTCAATATCGAATCCTTTCGAATACAATACAATAACCCCTTTGTTGTCCTATCAAGATCTTAGAAGTAGGCGATGTGAATTTAGCTTATTATTGTGAGCGATGATACTCGCACTATTAGTATTATCTCACGTGTTATTTCGTCACTAGGGAGATGTCTTATTATTCAGTGAACGGGAACATCTCTGTTTTGGTTCACGAAATTAAGTTAGGGTACGCCCTAAAAGGGGTATTTCCTTTGTATTAATTAACGACATTAATAAAACAGCTGAAATTTTAATACTAATTTTATAAATGACTATTTTTAATGATAATAACATTATATACATAATATTAATAACTTCCTTATTAATTTACTTTTAATGCATTTGACTTTTTGTTTGTTACGAAACGAAAAAATTTAATGTAGGGTCGGTAGTCGAACAGTGAACCAACCAGATACAGTGAACCACCGTCATATTTCTAAAATCGCGATGTTGCTCACCTGCAGGATGGTGTCAAAACCTGTGCCATGTACCCCTTTCCCTTCTCCCGTAGTGAGCCGACGACCACGGCTTGAGCGAAATGTTTGATATGTGCTTGTTTGTTCCCGCCGAAAAAACGTACTATTTTCAAGTATGTGTCTCGATTTTTGTATTTTTTGTTTTTAATTATAAGAACAAAAATGGTGTGGTGTAAATATTTTTATAGCTTTGGATGTATTATGAGCATATTGCATTCTGAAAATTCCAGATAAGATTTATTATTTTTTATCTTGAAAGTTGAATAGTACCTGTATTGAACAGTGAACCAGGTCTGCATATTACACAGTGAACCGATTCACTGTGTACCTTACGATCCTGGTTCACTGTTTCTTAAAATGTAATTTTAATATTTTTTTTTGTTTTAAACTGCCAAGGCAAAAAGGAGTTAAAGATAGGAAAATATACAAAAGATTACATGATGTCAACTTTACATATGGAACTCCATTAGAGCGGCGGTAAAAGCTTGTAATATCCCATACCCTACATTGCGTCATTACGAGAAAAAGAAAATTGAACATGGGACAGTTTTATCACAAAGTATGCCTAATGATGCAGTTTCTGCAATTTTCGACATAAATAAAAGCAATAATCAAGAGATTCAACTTCTATGAAAGAGACATGACGTTTAAATTTAGGGAACCAACTAGACCCCAGATCGAGAAAGTATATCTATAATTTCGTGTTATTATACATCTATCCGTCTTATTAAATGTAAACCTGTCTTTGCATAATATGACTTGTCTTTGATGAATTTGAAGTATTTTGATTTCATTATTTTGTCTCTGATTTTGCAGTGATAGGTAAGTTAATGAAGATTGGTAGCTTTTGTTGGCGGAAATTTTTATTTGTCTATTCTATAGTAAGAATTAAAGATGATTATTAAAGATTCAGTGTTCTTTTTCTACAAAGAAATGTCCTATCAACTCAATGATATTATAGTTCACTGTTGAAATAAGGGTGGTTCAGTGTAACCCATCCATAGTACATTCATTTTTTATTTAAACCTCTATACCGTCTTAGTTAATTCTTTGGTCTTTCAGTGGCCTTTAACTAAGAAACCTAATAAAATTACCTAAACGATGACACCAAAATCAGACTCTTATCTTTATTTTCTAACAAGTTATACAAATTTGAAAAACAGGTGGTTCACCGTTCGACGACGCACCCTACACCATTTAAAACTCAAGAACGACTAAACCAATTTGTATGATTTTTATGTTTTTGGATTTTTCTTTGAATAGGATAATTAGTACAAAAAAAAAACATTGAATAAACATCAGTCAAATTATCAGCCGAGCCGTTCATTTGTTATAAATGGTATAATAAAACGAACTCACGTAATATTGTCTATTGTTTGTTTTGAAAATGTTTTGAAATTGAAGTTAATAATTTTGAATTAATTTAAAATCCTAAATTTGCTCATTCACTGACTGTAAGGCGCAACGAAGTTTGCTGTTAGCAGGATCTACTAGTATAAAATAATACGGCTTA
Source organism: Diaphora mendica (assembly GCA_949125395.1). Taxonomy (NCBI): domain Eukaryota; kingdom Metazoa; phylum Arthropoda; class Insecta; order Lepidoptera; family Erebidae; genus Diaphora; species Diaphora mendica. The sequence continues at coordinate 30,613,340 of OX421310.1, read as the reverse complement.
TTTACTCAGTCAAGTAAGTTTAACACGTTCACTGCGGCTTGAGGTTGATTCAGCCTCATGGTAGACTTTACGCTGGTGCGGCGCGTAAAACTGTGCTTTCTCTCTAGTGCGGCGGCTGTTTACACTCAACCGTATGAGGTATGACAAAGACAAATATAGCTTTCTTTATGTCTGCGAAACATTGACTCAATATTGTAAAAAAATATTTGAGGTCGAAATACGCCTCAACGCACTGATCACAAAATTATTGAATAAGGTGCGGGTTGAGGCCGATTTCGACCTCCAGCGACGGGGCGCGCGGGCGGCGTGAGAGCAGGTAATTCGACTTTAGTGACGCTACCATAGTCGATACTGGAGCATGACTTGTTTTTATTTTAAAAGCTTAAAGCACGATTTTGGGCCTCTTAAAATTACTTCTGCACGTCCACGAGCGGTTACATTTAAGTACTTAGAATGAGAAATGTTTTCAATTTACATTTTTACATTTAATATAGAATAAATTAGATGAACGAATAGTTTGTATTTTATTTAACAACACCCCATACTTTTATGCACAATACTATAACAATATAAAAAAGTAATAGAAATATAACATAGACATGGACATTCATCGATATAAATTCATTCCCATCACTAATGCCGCCCCGATTAGGTGCGATGTGTGGTCTAAAACGACCTCAAATATATTTTAGGTGTTTTCTCTAAAACTAAAAATCAGAACCCGGGGCGAAGCTAGGTGTACATAAAACAATACCATGCAAGTAATTTTAGCATAAAATTAAACATCGAATCACGCTCCTGATCAAGTTACAACACATTTACCAAATGATTGAAACATGAGGCAGAAAAGGCCTCAACCGCATTACAAGGAAGTTTAGCTTGGGGCTGATTCGACCTCAGCCGCACCAGCTGAAAGTTCTTCAAAATGTGGCCCGCCGTGAACGTGTTAACCAATTGCACTGACGATGACACAATTACACAACACAGACAATGAATGATGAACAGTAGAAGAGTTTCAAGAATCTGAAAAGCCTTAAATTGTTCATGTTCTAGACTTTATTAAAACACACTCGGCACATATTTATAAACAATTCTTGAACCAAACTGCAAATTGTATAATGTAACAAATAAGAATAATCATTCTTTTAAGCTTTTTTATAGACAGAAAAAAAACTTCTGTATTTTATACCGGCTGTCATAATTAATACGCCAATACACTTTCAAATAGATAAATCAACGATGGACAAAATGATAGGACATTAGTACTAAATGTAGGTATGTCTACATTATGTATTCCTGTCCAATTCTTACCTATATCACGAGCTTCGAACAGTTCGCAATAAGTTGAAAGTACTGAATGACCTGAACTGAGGTAATACATTAGCGGGGAGCACATCTGGTCATCCCCGACGAGTGCTGCGACCTGATTTATTTTACGTATCCATCACTCGGCCGAGTTCAGCTGAGGCGTTTTGTCTCCCCTCCATCTCACTTTAATCACTGTACACTTTTAGAATGTCTCATTGCATTTGTAATTTTTTAACTACCACCCTTTCATTCAAATGGGTTATCTAATAATTAGGTTTAGTCATTTTCAAAATATATATATCACTTTTTTTCCTGCAATACTAGATGAAGTCTTCTGATACTTCTGTGATTATGTAAATTTATTTGATGATAAGGTTAAACTATGAAACACACACCTACACAGTGTCTCTCTTTCTATGGCAGTGTAGGCTACACTGCCATAGAAAGAGAGGAGCTAGATGTTCTCTTGGGATTTTCACAAGCAGTTTATTTAAAGTTATTTATGTAAGCACATTTATTTATTTAAATGTATGTGACAAACATGCTATTTATTAATATTTGTTACACATAATAAAAAATAGTACTAATCTTATACCATGTGTCCCAAAATTCAACGATAAGCGGGCGCCAAAAGGTAGACCTGCTCATGAGTACATAAGGAAAAATAATAAAAAAAAAACCTAGTTTTTTTTTAGTTACAAGAAAAATTTAGAATTTCTTTGAAAATTTACACCCTTCATGATATTTTGAACGACCACGGTGACAATTTTTGTGTAACGTTTTTTGTGTAAAAACTGCGGGCAATTTGGTGTTTTTAAGAGTTGTGGTGAATAGTAGCACTATTTAGGTACAAGATAAAAAAAAATCTTAAGCATATTTGAGAAATTGTCATCGTGGTCGTTCAAAATATCATGAAAGGTATAAATTTTCAAAGAAATTCTAAATTTTTCTCGTAACTAAAAAAAAAACAAGGTATAATTTTTTTATTATTTTTCCTTATGTACTCATTAGCAGGTCTACCTTTAGGCGCCCGCTTATCGTTAAATTTTGGGACACCCTGTATATTGTTAAAGAGACTAAAATCTTAAAATACAAAATTGGATAGCCAGACAGATGGACAACGTAATGGTCATTTGAAGATTCCTTTTAGAAACGCAAACATAATCCGGCCTAATCCATGTTTAAAAATTGGTTAATCTCTTTATTTCTGCGTAGTGTTGATAACTTTGGTCACAACACTAAAACTACATCCTTAGTCAAATGAACAAAGTTAAAATGAACTCAAAATCGAAATAAATATATGTATATTTCGTAGATTCACCTGTCCGATTAAATTCCCGGCAGCCAGCGCCCCGGTCTAAATTAGGGTTAGTGGCACAAATTCGTTTAACATTTAAATTATATTCTAGCTGCCGATTCAAACAACTGTGTCCTGAATTAATAATGTTGAAAATATTTAGTGGCACACAATTTCGCTAGATTTTCAGATTGCAATTTGCATGTTAAACGTCAATCCTGTGACGATGCGTTGGGCCCTATCGCTGAATATTAATGCGACGGCGAGATTTTGTCTTACTTTGTGGAAATTCGATTATGATGCAAAGTAGGTGACAGTGGAAAGACACTCACATGTAAAGCTTGACTCTGGATCCCTTTGTTGGCTGTAAAGAGTTACAGATTGTTCTCCTGCCTTGTTAGGTTTTAGTAGTAGTTAATTCACATTGAATTCACTACTTAAACGATTTAATATGAGCAAAACCTTATAGTCACAAATACACTTATCTACTATAAATCTGACCATCTCACGTTATATTCCTTTGAGTATGAAAGCTATTGAGAGAAAGTTTTAATCCGATCCTGGCTTGTAACAGTTGTTATGTATCTGTGTTAGGTTATGATATTAATTTTAAACGATTTATTGACAAGTGATAATGTGGGATGCGATAGGTTTACTAATAGAATTGTTACATTACTCTAGTTGTTGTTACCTAATATTATTCATTTCTTTTTTGTTTACAAAAAATAATGACTTACTCATGTTTTTTAAGAACATATTTAATAGGAAATGTAGCAAGTAAATCAGCGCTTCTTAACATGTCTGTTTGGATAACCTGCCTCACACAAGTTCAATACAAAATTTTAACACCAACTGATTTTTACGATACGGGATATTTTTTTCGTTGTTCTAAATAAACTAAAATTTACTATGCGACCGATAATATTTAAGAGATCTGGACAATGTTTACTTCCAAAATAATTAATAAAAGGCTAAATAATAAAAAAAAATTAAAAAAATGTAATTGTCTCTTAATACTAATTAAAATAATGTACCTATTTCTGAGAACAAAAACAATATTAGTTAAAATATTGGAAAATTTCAAACGCATAACTTATATCTTAGCTTTGTTCAGTACTAGAAATCTTATGAGCACTACTTTTTTGTCGTCATCCTTGCTATTTCCTAAACTAAAGCAATAAACATTTCGTTTACACTGGCGGTAAAGTGTTATAAAATATTCCACACTAAAATCAAAACTTAACTACCACCAAGTGCGATTTTTTGTCGCGAACACCCCTAAACTACTCGTAATGGTGTTTACTCCTCGAAGGGAGAGGTCAACTACTATTTAATCTAGCGTGAATGATTTATTGATGTTTTGAAATTTTATAGGTGCGCTCACAAAGATACAGTGACCCGTTTATAAAAAAAGGCAAAAGTTCTTATTAAAATGAAACAAAAATAAAGGTGAAGATATGGTATTTAAATACATCCATTAAGAAATTAATAAGTGTAATTAAAATTAATCACAAGTATAAGACAGTCCCGGACGCCAAAGTTAACTGTGAATTTTTTCGTGTTGATCAAAATACACGCCTCTCTTAATGAAATTACGTAAAAGTTAAACCACCTGTTCCGAGAGGGATGAACATGGGCCTCGGTTGGCCTCGCTAAGGGGACACCCGGCTCTTACTGAAATTTACCTACTTGCTTTAATTAGCCTTGTGTAGGCTTACCGGCGGTCATTTTTCTTGTTTAGCCGTAATTGATAAAGGGTGCGCTATCCCGCGTCGACTACATCAAATATGGTACAAAATGTTTCCATAAATCAAGTTGTTTGTATTTTTAAGCCACCCTTTGAAGTAGTTCGTATCAGATATATATTTCTTACCACGTATAGTTGACAATAGACTTCGCAATAACTTTCCAGTTCGGCTTTTCAATCTCTCTAAAGCATTCAATACTTAAGCTCGTATAAGCACATATGATATCCTGTTTATGTATGAAATTTACATACAAGCAGGCTTTTAAGTGGATTGAATGAAAATATTAACAAATTGGCCTGCAGCTGGATTAAACAGTAAATTCTCATATCCTCATATTAACGTTTCCCCTTCAGTGAAGGGTGACTAGCCCTGTGGGCCACCAGAGGGGATGTAACCTCAGCAATTGCGTTAAATTAGCAGTTCTATTGGATTAATATTGTATCGTAAGTATACACAACTATCAAAGTTTATAAAAATACATAGATGTTCGCCGTCAAATGCGTCTCCAGATACGCAAATAAATTTAGTTGTAAGTTTTCTCAGGGTGATCAATAAGGTCGAGTGATTTGATTTGGTCGTCGAAGGCCCGACTCGACGAGTTTCTTTTTGAGGGAGACGCCCGTGCCTACAGAACTGTCGCAAGACCAATATTGCCAAGGAAATTAGTTTATGTAAAATGTAGAACAGGAACGAAAAATATCTAAAGGAAAAGTGTAGAGGGAATATTGAAATCAATTCAGTTTGTCTGTTGCTCCCGCGTTGTAAGAAGTCATCTTCGTGAAATAGAATTACAATGAAAGGAATACGGGTACTTTTATTTTTGTAGGAGTAATACTAAAAGGGTATTAAGATAAGAAAGATTTTAAAGGCTCTGCGTGAATAAAGTTTATGCAAATACTAGAACATACGCTTAGTGCGTATACATTTGCATAAACAATTAAAATATCAATTGCTTAGTAATCGTTTCGGTGAACCACCAAATTTCAATTAAAGCTCTAACTGTGCAGGTGGAAAATTCATGCCATATTCGGCTTTAATTAAAATTTTCATACATAATAAATTTCGTAGCATGAATTATGTCATGTGTAAGTCCATTTAACAGTCCTTCTATTGTGATATCTTCTAAGATAATCCACATACGTTGTTATGAGATTTTAAAATGACGTTGATTTTGCATAAACGCTGCCTTATCGTAACAAGTCACCGGGGAATAAAGGAACATGTAGTAATATTCATGGAGTTAATTATTTACTCGTTCATAATAATAAGCTTTACCAATAATGCGATGCGTTATTTGATCGGTTAATTTTCACAGACCTGACTGAATAATTCAGCGAATCAAATATGTGCATTTACTGTATTGTGAAATGGTATGAACTACATTATTTATGAATCAATAGTCTACGATAACTTTCAATTTACTGTATTACCTGATAATAACTACTAATCAATTTAATTAATTTGAAACAGTTATAAACGCACACAGTTTTGTGGATCTTACTGAAGTTCGTTTATGCGAATAATCAAACCAATCAAATCAAACAAATATTTTAAGTGTAAAAGATGAGCTTATATTACGTTTATGTGCTGAAGTCTTAATTTTTTTTCTAATACTTTCACTACCTCCAAGCTATTACTCTTGGTAGCTCAATAGCTACTAATATTCTCACTTTGAACCCATGCCAATGCATGGGTTCAAAGTGAGAATATTACGAGATGAGATTTCGCACCTTCATTCTATGAGGGAGTATTGTCTGATAAAGAAATCCGTACTATCATATCTTGTTGAAGTGAATCTTCGAAGATTACACCTGGGTGAAACACATAGGGTGAAACATTCCGCCTCTTTTCTACTTTGTTGTAGTACTTGTTGTCAGATAAACATTCAGACAATTTTTTATTCAAATAAAATTTGGCAGTAAATGTGATCATGTAATTAATGTTACATGTTATGTTTTAAAGTTAAAAATTAAAAAGTAATAACGTAGTTTACTTTCGCAGTTTTTGTTTCGCCTATTTGAACTTTATGTTTATCCATTTTGAAAATCTCAGTGAAATTGGAATGCGACATATTTATTAGTAGAACATTAAATTATGCAAATACGTGGCGTTTGGCCAAAGCTCAAGGCAGCATTCAGATGCAGCCGCCGTGCATCCAATTATATCTCAACCCTAAAATATTAAACGATGTGTCTAGCATTTAAATAAGGTAAATGAATCAATATGCGTCAAGAAAACCCGTGATACAAATTATATTTAGCTTGACTGTACTACCTAGATTGTCACAGAAATCTGTAATTATATTTTTGACTTAAATATACCTAGTAGACTCCGCGAGTAAAGCGCTAATTTTTTTTGAAAATTTCAGATAACTTTATTTTGATACTAAACAATTAAATTGCAAACTTGTCTGATTACGTTATTATTTGTGAAAATAAAATTGGACTTGGTTTGTAATATTAAAATTAAAAAGGATTTTAAAAACAAGATTTTACTGGAATGCCTCGAGACAAATCAAACGAGTCCAAACTCGATGATGTTGCAACGTTTCTTTACAGAGTTCCTATGGCCACCTTCCGGCTCCAAAGCTTGTAAAATAAGAATATTTAATATCGAAACAATAGGCGAAATATGAAATGAAAATTGTCATCATTAAAGTAAACGCAATTTTCGTTCGTTCGTTGTTTTTACTCAATTTGATTTTTAAATTTTGACTACACCGTTCTGTAATACCTTACGTCGTCCAGGTTATAATGTATTTCATTGAATTATTTTAATGATTGTCTTATTATTAGGTAAAAAGTATATTATTTATAATAAACTTAAAAGTAAATATTTCTTGAAGCTTCGTTCTGATAAACAAATTGAGACTACTGAAGAATGATTTCAGCGTGTAGTCTTGTTTTAGTTCATTTTAAAGATTAGATCAAAAGCTTTTAGAAGCTTTTAGACCTCTACTTTCTTTACTTTTTTTTGAGTACCAAGCATTTTAGCAAATTTCAGCAAGTTTATTTGGTCATTCATGTTTGTAAATATTTGTTTCAGTGTTTGGATATTTTCCTTGTTTAATATGTATGTATTTTTTTAAACTAACTTACTCTTAACCAAGCTTTCATGGTTTAGTTACGTTTAGTTGGAAACTGTAGGTACGAAATATTGAATGTATAATTGTTTTTTTTTTTTCAAATTTAAACGACTCTGTAGCACGACGTGTTTGTAAATGTCATAGTCCTTCCGGACTTCCTTCTTTTCATTGTCTAACTAATTTGCCTAACAGTCAGCCAATGTAAAATCTAATTCAGTTTTTGCAATTCAGTCATTCAGCCTCTGGGGCGCAGTGGTAGCGTATGCGACTGTTGTGCTTGAGGTCTCGGGTTTGATTCCCGGGTCGGACCAAATGTTTGTATGATGTACAAATATTTGTTTCGGAGTTTGGGTGTTTTCTATGTATAATATATATATGTATGTATTTACAAAAAATAGTATATAAGTATTTATATCAGCTGTCTAGTACCCATAACAAAAGTTCTGCTTAGCTTGGGACTAGATGGCGTTGTGTGTTAGATGTCCAAAATATTTATTAATATTATTATATGTAGATCAACCATGGAACATAAGACGCATACATGCAACTATTAGTCTATATCATATAGTATGAGCTTATATATAAGTTTTCGATGTATTGCCATATCGGTTTGGCTAGATTGTCTTACAAACTTGTATGAGGAAACTTCAATGATGTCCATTACACGTCTTATTATACCTACGTCGGCCTGTCACATGTGCTAGCAATAATAACGTTGAGAATTTCTGCAAACAAATAACTATGGCGCGATTGGATACATTTTTAAGATTAAAAATATATACACACATCAAAAGTGTCTAGGGATCAACATATGTGTCTAGGGATCAACATATATTTTTGCAATAACTTTTCTCCTGATTGATATTAATTAAATTTTTCTTTAAGGATTCATCAAATAAAGTGTTTTCGTTTGTCACAGTAACGATAAACCAAGTCACCTTTGCATTAATAAAGAAATTTGCCTTTTTCCTAATAAAAGGATTTTTGACATTTGAACCACTAACATTAAAGTTCGAAAAAAAGACTGTAATAACAGTTTTCTTTAAAATTTTATTAGGTAACTTAAACAATTAATAATTCGTGTTTCTACCGCGAACACTAACACAAGAACATCGGTTTGGCATACTCAAAATGAGTTCATCCAAATCACGCTGTGGAATGGCCGCCCATGTTCGTTGCAACAACAAAAAAAGGTCTTCTTGCGACTGGATACCCTCCATATTCGGCAGAGCTCTTCTCTGTAGCATATCCCATGCATGCTCAATCGGGTTCAAGTCTGGCGACTGAGCAGGCCAGGGCCAAAGCCACATCTCAATCTCAAGAAATCCGCATAAAAATGCTTGATCCCTAGACACTTTTGATGTGTGTAAATGGTGGTCTAAATCAGTGTATTGGTACCTCCATGTTAATAAAAAAGTATTACAATTGCAATGACAGGTATGGCAACTACATATTGGCTCTTAAGCACTGTATAGCGAGTGTTATTTTATTTCTTATAAATGTACATATTGTTCATAAAAATGTGCCAATTCCTACCAAGTTTTATCATAAACAAGACATTTAAATTGAACACGAGATATTTGGTATGGACACTATAACTTTCATGTTACCACCATAACCTCGCAGTTAGTCCAATGTTCTTTATTCTTTATTAAATAGCGTATTCTTATAAGGATTTCTTTTTCTGATAATTGTATGCGGAACGGAACCCTAACAAAAAGTATTAAACAGGGTTAAAAACGAGTAGATACCAAACAGAGAGAAAGTAAAATATATAATATCCAAACCTAGCCGGATCAAACCGCCCCAAGAGAAATTCCGCTATTACCCATGTGACGGAACTTGTAATTGCTTTTTTGTTTCTATGTAAATTTCCATTCGGAGTCGTAAGATTAAAGCTCTTATTTAAGAAATATTTGTACTGCCTTTATGGTTTTCAAAAACGTATAAACGTAAAGGATTTTCGGAAAATTGGAAAGGCAATCAGAAACTTGAGCTTATTTGTTTTTTTATTAGAATATGTACAGACAAGAACTGTATAGGTCCTGTATACCAAGATGTATATTTTGATCAAAAGAGAGAAAGATGTTCGTGACGTAATGAAGTTATTGGAAAAATAGATGTAATTTATAACATACTCTTAGTGGTATACCTTGTAAGATATAAGTGTAATGTTGGATTAAATATATAGTCTATATTGTTGTCTCTATAATCTTTTAGGTTATCTATGTTCTTTCTGTTCTAAGATGGCTGACTGGAACATTGTGTTGTAAGACTGCGCTTAGTTCTTTATAAGTAAACTGTATATCATCAAAGCACTGGCGTCTTATTTCCTAACATGTAATAATATTAATAACTTGTCACGTCTTACACAATATCGTTTATTAAATCCTAAACTATGCCGATATTATATTTACATTTTTCTTCTTTTCATTAAATTTACAAAAGTAAATTATATATTAAAATTCATGTCGCTTCGAATATTTATATAATATCCTAGAAGTTTTTTTTTTAACGATGTGTATTTTAGCAAAGTTTTTGTCACTTAATAATTGACGACCCGTGAAAAATAGAGGCGTCAATTAGTCCAGCACAGTCTTGAAGACTAAATTAATACTGAGATGCTATCGAAAACCTAAATCAACAAAAAATTATGTCCAAAATGTTTATCGATGATGTAATTAAATCCCACAATTGTCAGATCTTGCGCCACAAAAAAAGAATATGACAAAATTCATAGCAATAAATGTACATTTAACATAATTATATTTTATAATTAGGTTATATTAACATTAAGCCACTGTAGAGGATATAATTTCATTGCCACTAATATTTAGCGGATTATAGCACGACGGTGATAATTTGTTTAATTATATTATCACATCGGTAGCTCGACTTATCATTAACCGAAGTTAAAGTTGGATTTATTATATATTAACTATTTATTTAATTCTATTCATAATAATATGTTATACTTTATAGATAGTTACGTAGAAATGCCTCGAGGTAGTAGAGCCACGCTGATTTCAGCACAAACGGGCCGGCTCGACCGGGGCGGTACTACCCTCGCACAGAAAATCTACGTAAAATGACAGCATTCGTGCTGTCGTGTTTCGTTGGTGAGTGCGAGACCGGAGGCCCAATTAGTCTAGTCAACAAGTTCCATATTTGTTGACTAGACTAAAAGATGCACAAGCATCACTAGGCCGCCATAGTGTGGGTCACCATGCTGCATTGTTGCATTCGCAATGAGTATGGTGGCCACCACTCGTGGATTCTGCTTATGCTTTCCATCAGGCAGAGTAGTCATTTTGGCGGGCCAAACATAAAAAAAAAACTTAAATCAAACTAAAAAATACTTTGCCAAAATTAGTGTTTACAAGCTTTTTGTGTACGAAATATTTATTATTTATTTATTTTTATTAACTTGCAATGTATATATGTATGTATGCTTGTTTGTTCGGGTGGAATCTTGCAACTCAATTTTGTAGCTGATATCTTCAACTGATTTTGCTTACATTTTGCAAGCGTATGTACACATCGTGACAGTACAATATTATACTGACATGGAGCTGATCTGATGCTGAAGCTGGAAGGTGGCCATAGGAACTCTGTAAAGAAACGTCGCAACATCATCGAGTTTGGACTCGTTTGATGCGTATCGAGGCATTCCAGTTAAAGCTTGCTTTTATAAAAGCTTTTTAATTTAATTTATTATGCATAAAACTGTAGCATGTTAAACGACTCTGCTCTCTCTCTCTCTCTTTATCTTTCCTGAGTCATCCCACATGGTGGTGTGGTCAGTTTTCTTCATAAACTTTTTCCACTAAGCTCTATCTCTGACGTGCGTCGTCTTCTGAAATATTGCATACTTTCATGTCTTTCCCTAACACATCTATCTTGGTGAAGCTACTCTGCACTAAAACAAAACATTTAATAAGTTGATAAGAGTAAAACCTCTACGTAATATTGTCGAAATATCTGAGACTAGGGATAACTTGTATCCAGCTAGCCCTGCATCGCAAATGTCATTGATTGTCATTGACAATGCGCCACCTATCAAGCTGAATGGCTCACCATAGCGATGCGGTGCACATTGTGAATAGCCACAACCTGCTAACGTCCGACGACCGCATTAATTTGTTAGCCGTTTCCCTTTGACGGTGTGTATTGTAAACAATTTTAATTGTTTACAATACTCAGCCTCAGTTTCATGTCTTTTAATGTTTTCATTCATCATCATTCATATTTTATGTGTGAATGAGTTTCTCTTATGAAAGCCAGGTTGATTGATAGAAAGCTTATACAATTTATTTGTAAATACATCTATACTTATAATAAAAATGTAACAGGTCCAATTCTGTACATTAAAGATATTTTGAAAAACATTTTTGGTGGGCTCTCTATAATCGATACTGTGTATGTGTGTGTACCAAATATATGTACCAAAACTGTATTTTTGTAAATCTTTGTCTGTCTGTCTGTCTGTATCTTGGCCGCGCATCACGCCGAAACTACGGAATGGATTCAAATGAAACTTGGCATGATTTGAGTTCATACTACGAAGTAGGACATAGGATACTTTTTATCCCGAAATTCAGCACGGTTTCCTGGAGAGAGGGGATAAAGTCAAAATATGCACTTAGTTGTAATTCAATAACACATAGTCCAATTTCGTTCATTTTTTTTGCTAGATAAGATAAAGATAACGGGAAAAGTGTTTTTTTGTCCGTGACTGTACACTGCCTGTGGGAAGCTGAGACAGATATGTAAAAATGGCGGTACGAAGTTCGCCGGGTCAGATAGTATATAATATACATAGATAAACCCAAACTCCGAAACAAATATTGGCAGATCATACACATATGTATTTATTTGATCCGACTAGGGATTCGAACCCAAGACCTCAGCTCTCCAGTCACATACGCTACCACTGCGACACCGACACAGTCTTATATCATATACTTTATATTGTTAAATACAAGCATATTATATATTCTCTTGTTTCTAAATATCGTATTTATGTACCTTTTTATAAAACTATTCTATTTTATTTTCCAGAACCTATGATTTATGAATCTTTTTATAAAAGCTCTGTTTACTTAAAGTATAATATATGTACCCAAATATTAATACTATTAAACAAAGACACCATCCAAAAGTAGAAATTGGTGTTAATTATCAATTTTAACATTAATTCACTAAAATATCACTGCAACAGTGTTATTTAACAATTGGATGTATTAATATTAATGGACAACTGAGATTTTATTTTGGCTGAATACTTCTATCTTCATTAAAACTAAAAACCGTTGACTATGCTCTCAAAGTCACCTGGAATTTGCACGTAAATAGAGCTAGAATACAATTCTCAAAATGGCGTAGCTGATTGCAACAGCTGACTTTAATACTTTCAAGCACAAAAATTAAAAACGTTGAACGCAGCAAAATGTATAAATACTTACTATTACGAGGATAGGAAATAAAATTTAAATTATAGTAACAAAACGAATAGTAAAAGTTGAAACCGGAGATTGTCTATCCACGTTTTTGTTGATAGTAGTATTAATAGGGTATATAAAAGGTCCAACTTTACAGGCCCACGCTTGTCTAATGGAGCACTGGCCTTCCGGCAGGGAGTCCAAGAGGCATTTAATCTTGTGCTGAATTATGTGTTGATGTCGGAAACCCGGAAAACGCTCCCTGTCCGCGCCCCAGTAATTTCACTTTTTATTATATGCCTCTTTTAGCCGCTTTATGCATTTATTTAGTAGCTCCATTTTACTTTTTATAATTAATTTTGTTGAAACTCGTTGGCTGTCGGTGAGGCAATTTTAATTGTGTCTGATATCAGATAGTGCGGGCCTTTGTTATATTTTATACTAGCTGACCTACGCAATTTGTGTCCAAACCACCATCCCCCGTTTTAACCCCAAAAGGGTGTTGATTTCTAAAGATACATGATTAGTACACCTCCACACCATCTATAGAGCATACATTTAAAATTTCTAGTCTCTTACTTCAAAGACATAGGATTTTCATGTTAACTTCCAACCCCCGTTTTACCCCTTTAAGGGTGGAGTTTCGTAAAATCCGTTCTTAGCGGATGTCTACACGCTATAAGGTACCTATCTGCCAAATTTCAAGTTTGTAGGTGTTCAAGTTTCTGAGTTTTCGTGATTAATAAGTGAGTGGTATTTCGCTTTTTTATATATATATATAGATTACATTTTTATGAGTTTAGACCAGCTTGATAGTGTTAAAATAGAAAAATAGGAATAAAAGTAAACCTTTGACGTCAAGTGTCAAAACTGTAGAGCTTTTAGTACATCTTTATTAAAAGTGAGGAAGGTGATAAGATCTCATTACACAGTTTTTATCACTAGAAAACAATTTATATAGCTTTCGATTCCATTAGCAACTCAATCCGGTCGTATTTTCAAATAACTGCGAAGACAAGTACCACTTTCAATGCTCCCTAAATCTTACATTTCTAACGTCTTGATTACGAATTTAGCGATGAACCCTACCACTTCAAACTGTAAATAGCAGTTTGTTAATTAATATGCTACCAATTCTAATCCTACAAATGTTTGGTCTTTAAACGAGATAAAACCAGAAAACAGTTGTAAATTTTAATTAATATTGAATAAATACATACATTTCGTTTAAATATGAAGTTTCAGTATTTCGAAGAGCCATTTTCATTAAACTAGTTGTTGTTACTTAGTCTAGTAGCCAGTCACCAATTGTCGACAACCTGAGTTTGGCGGTTATGGTGATAGTACCTGGATGACCGAGCGTCACACGGTATTTTTTTTATAAATGGGTTTTTTGGCAACATTGGGACTATCCTAACGCCACCTTTTTGTTATTTTTCTTCCAATAAAAAAAATAAGTTAAGTGACGCCCTCTCTTGGTACGCCCTGATACTGTTTATTCTGCACCTTATTCCAGTATAGTTAATTGTAGTTCGCTCGAGTTGCGATAGATGACGCTAGATGTACATTGATTTTATATATTTGATTGATAAAAACACGAATTAAACGAATTTTTCTAAAAATGAATCCTAGCTAGATCGATTTATCGCCCCCGAAACCCACTGCATACAAAGTTTTATGAAAATCGTTGAAACCGTTTCCGAGATTCAGATTATATACATATACATACAAGAATTGCTCCTTTAAAGGTATTAGATATGGTGGGACTTTTTATACAGACATTGTTATTATGTCAACCCCAAATTAAATTGAGAAAAACGCAGGGACACGACGATGATGAGTAACTAATTGACACTGAGATGGCGTTGCGCTGAGTCAGAAATTTTCTCTGGTAATTCGTAATAAGTTTGCCTAAAATGAAACTTTTACTTTGGGATTGGAGAGAAATAAAAAAAATAAACAAATTTGTTACCAAATAATCTGCTTATGTAAGATTGAAGTATTTGCAAGATTCAATTCATACTTTTTTATATTCAGTACACACCTGCAAATAATATTAATAAAAAAATAAAAGTAGACATAGATCGATCATTGTCGGATTGAACAGAGACTCTATAGTTTGTAAAACCATTTAAGTTTTAGAGCTGGATTGTAATCAATTGTAAGTGTTATAAGACGAAGAGATTTAATTTATATTACACTAGCTATTGCCCGTGACTCCGTCCGCGTGTACGTCGGTTATCGCGGTAAATAGTAGCTTATGACCTTTCTTAAAATCAAAGTATCTCCATGGCAAATTTCATTGAAAACGTGAAAGCGTAACAGACAGAAATACAGAATAAATTTGAATATATAACAGTAGAATAGATAGGCAATTAAGTAATCATTACATTAGAATATCTAAACAATTTTTTTTATTCGAAATTTATTAAAAAACATTTTTTTTTATCATCCCCTAAACATCAACTAAAAGTATTCTTTTACCATACATTTTAACTATTTTTTTGAATACCAAGAACCTTGTTCACAGGTTGCAGTTTCAGTTTGGAGTTAAAACTGGTAGGGTTTGTAGCCGGTAGCACCATATTCCCTGATGTAATTACTCCGAGCTCGCCTGAGCGACTCCACTAACACAATGACCGAAGCCCGATAAATGCGATCCCGCTGTCGCTTCCGCGAGCGCTAAGCGAATTGTGCCGCTTCTTGTTTCGAGTTCATAAACAACGTTCTTATGCGATGCAATTTAATCATTAGAGAAGAAAGATATTTGACGATTAAATGTTCTTGATGCGCTAAAATTTTATTGAGTGTAGTTATAGTACTGAACTAACAAAATAAATATTTTTTCTCGTAATAGATACTTATTGTAATATTGCGTCGCTATACCATATACTTAGAACTAAATAATCCCAACAAATATCAAACTTGCTCCCGCTGAATAGTGCAGCAAACTTATCATACTTTTACACCAATTTTATTTAAGGAAATATATTTAAGAATTAGTTTTAAGTATAGTTTTTTCAAGTTAGTTGTTAACCGCTTTTTGATAGAAAAAATATACAGTTTAAAATTGCTGTAGTGAAACAATAATGCTCAATTTCTAATAATTTTATATATTAAAGTTTTAAGCCTTTAGTAGCGTACAATTTTAATTAAACGCATGCCTATTTTTCAACCAATTTTTTTTAATTTTCTATGCTACTCGTACATTACTTACACCACTTTTTTTGTAACCAAACAAAATAAGAAGTTTTAAATCACATTATTTAAAAACTTTATAAATTGATGAATTTTTTCTCTAAATGAAATATGTCATAAACGTCAAAGTATTTTAATAAAAAAAAACATTATTATCGTGGAAATAGAAACATAATTTTGTACCTCCACAGCCCCAACCGGTGTTCTGCGGGTAATTCAATAACGCTTGCAGCCAAACGCAGTTACAGCCAATTAAAAGTATGCCACTCACTCAGCGGCGCATGGCGAATTGAGTTACTGCCAACACGCCCAGTGGGAGTCAAACCTTGAGATGACCGTAAACAAATAAAGAAGTAATCTACACAAAGTAAAACTAGATTTAACTATGCATTTATGCCATTTCTATTTGTTGGTTTACAAGATTTACACCTAACTTTTAAACTTTCGCGTTCCATGATATAACAAAAATTATTTTTACGGGAATTTACGCGATCACTTATTAAAAGGTATTATATACCTCTGATTTGCCTGACTTTTCGACCAGGTTGCACCGGCCGTGGTCACAGGCTGACTCTGTGACAGGCTGATGTAATACCTTTTAATAAGTGGTCGCGTTAATTCCCGTAAAAATAATTATTAAGATTTACACCTTTTTCACCTTATATACAAATTTATACATACTTTTTAACGTATAAACGAATAATAATTTTTTATATATATATATATCTATAGATATATAATCTGAATCTCGGAAACGGCACCAACGATTTCCATGAAATTTAGTACACAGGGGGTTTCGGGCGATATATCGATCTAGCTAGGATTCAGTTTTAGAAAATTTATCAAAAAAATACCGAGTAAAGCTCCAGGTCATCCAGGTACTACTTTTTAACTTATTTATCAGTTATCAAAGACTCGTAATTTATATCACACATAGTTATTACCTTTTATATTTTTGCAAACCTATTCATCTAATATATCGGAAAATCTGTAAATTATAACCGAATCGCTAAACGTATTTCACTTTAATACATATCTGAAAATAATTCAGTTTGATAAATATCTCATCCCTTATCTTAAAGTGTGAATTCTTCTATTGTCGTGTTTCTTTACATTACATACATACATTACGTATGAGAAAATATTTTCATTAGAAAATATTTTAACACAATAATCAGTCAGTTGGAACTTGGACTACAATGAACGTTCTCTTTACAAAACTATTCTCATTCAAAAGCATTGAACCTTTCTATTATTTGAAACATTAGAATATAAATTGAATACTGTATTACGGTTGAAATGTTTTCACATATTAGACTATGGGCCCGTGTCGAAAATTGATGGGTCACGTGAACCACCAGGAGATCTTTTAGGGACATATTACGCATAGGACGTATTAGGGCATAAAACAATAACATTCAGCACTAGGCCGTCGCTTGTAAGTTGTCCAACTGAGTATTGGTATATATAGCAACCCTCGATTTTTCTCCCTTGTCACATGATTTTTGTACGGCGTTGCGTCATAATGGATTAAAAGAGGTATTGAAATTGTATGGAACCGATGCCGTACAAAATCAAATGACCAAATTGACCGAGAGAATCGTCGCGATATAAAAAAAAATCAACTTTGTGCCGCACTATTTTTGTACGGCATCGGTTCCATACAATTTCAATACCTCTTCTAATCCATTATTCCGCAACTCCGTACAAAAATCATGTGACAAGAGAGAAAAATCAAAGGTTGCTACCCTTCCGTTTCGACACAGGCCCGTAGGTTATATGTGTATAAGGATAATTAAAATTTCACATTAAGTTCTTGCTCGTTAGTTAGTAGGTACATTATTTTAATTTGAACGTACCTATAGATTAAATTAACATTAAATTAACATGTTACCTAATCTTAATAACAATAATTTGCCTTAGATAAATTTAATGCATAATGCGATATAATTAAGCAAAAAGTTTTATAAATAATCTAATTGCATTTTTGTTTTCGAGCAGACAGTTCAGTGCTCACATGGGAGTGCTAAGTTTCGTCCTGAGCTGTAATGAGATTTTTCTAAAGCTGTTTACTTTTCTAGACTTTTATGGCCATTAAAACTGACGTATTGAATAATAGTTAATGGATTTAAAACTATTTCGGAGGTGCAGACCTTTTAGTTTTTCTGCTCATTGTCCTGTTCAAACTGCTATATTATAAAATATCCGTACGAAGAACTTCGATAGCCTTTTTGTAAAAACTAGGAGGGTAATTATTGAAAATGATTGCTAGTAATAGCATGAAGGTACTCGCAGTAGGTATCCAAGGTAAGTTACCGATATTTAAAGTACTAGATTGGGCCCGCGGCTCCACCCGCGTGTTTGTCGTTTATCGCAGTAAAGAGTAGCCTATGTCCTTCCTCAAGAACGAATGTATCTCCATGGCAAATTCCATTGAAATTGGTGCAGTGGGTTATAACATTCCACAGAAAGTATAACAAATAGGTTATAATATTAGTATCGATTAAATTCAAGATATCTGATAGCACGATCACACGACTATTGCCGTGTGTGAGATTTGTAGGATTATTATTATCTTCTGATTGTATCTCCTTATAAAAGTGTTTCCAACTCAACTTGAAAGCTAGTACAAAAATAAAATGTCGTGTTAAGTTTTCGAAATAGTTTAACTATATGAATGCGCTTAGAAGAACAATGACACGAGGAATATTAAGAAAAAAATATAAATAAATCATTAGACGTCGAGATCAAGCTTTGTATATAGTCAAATAAATTTTCATAAACCTGAGAGGGTGTAAGCCTCAAATATGAGATCATGTTTGGGTCAGCAATTAAAGACTGGACTAAGCCGAATTGCTACCTCTTGTGAAACTGTTTTTACAATGATGTATGTTGATCTATGTTGACATATACAATAAAAGGCCTTTTTATAAACAACGATATCAAATCTCACTTACAAGATTATTACGTGAACAAAGAAGTCTTGCTCCAAATATGCTTGTAAGCTATAGTTGCAATTAAAACTTAAGAGTTTCCAATACGTCATCCCGATATTAATTTAAACTTAAAATGAGGTTGTTGTGAGCGCATACCAGTCTTCTTCTGGCGTGCGTCTGAATGAGACACTGTCATTAAATTAAAGTTTCATTTGTCTTCATTTGCTAAACAATAGCAATTATACAAAGCCCCTCAGCGGGCGAGTAATCAAGCGTCCCTTTAATTAAGTACAGAAACAGTGCCAAGTAATTGGAACTGAACAACTGAGTAAACAAATCGAAATGTAGGTAATAAATCTAGCAAACACCTCTTTTGGCGTCAGTAAGCGCTGCCGTCTTACAAGTTACTTTACTAATCACAAATAAAACTATTTATGTAACTTTTTGCTCTTATAATGAGTTTACCAAAACAATGATTCACAGAATACATAGTTTTGGTTGGAAATAAGAATCAACAAGTTTTGAAAACATGTGTTAGAAGTTCTTCTATTGTTAAGTAGCAAAAGTAATTAATCTGAAGAAGTTATTTTTGACTGTACGGATTGTGGAGTTGATTGTTATATAAATTTTAAAATTGACACGATGTCTTTAGTTCTTTTAAATATCCTCACGGGCAACTCTTTGATAAAGAGTGAATTGTACATAAATGTTGAAATTGTGTATTCTAAATAAACACCTCAAAATAATATTTATGGCAATTAGAATAATAAAGAACATCTAAGCTTAAATAACCGTTTCCATCAGATATGTTCATTGGAAATGTTCTAGATGTGGTAAAGTTTTAGATGCAGACGGAACTAGTTACAATCCTGACGGTTAAAACAATCCAATTTGTTGAAGTGGTAGGTGGACTTTCTCAATTTTTGATGAGAGTAAGCTGTCCCGGTTTCTGTACGTACGTAACAGCACACAGCTACAAGCCGCACTATTACGTATGAACATCTTGTACAGGGGCGCATTCATTTCCGGCTTCTTGCATTTTTATAACCTCTACAAAATTACTTATTTGCCCCTGTAGGTTTGTAGGGGTGCGCGCTCATATAGGTTTCAAAACTCATTTACAGTTTCAATTTACTTTGAATGCCTGCTTACGTCGCGTCGTACGGATATTTCGATTTGATTTAAATTGTAAGAAGAAAATCACGTGGTTTCCTATTTTGAGGAGTCGTAAAAATTAAAACTAAATTCAAAGATTTTGTGAGTTTAATATTATATTTTTATAAACAAACAAATATGATATGCTTTTAAAGCGTAAAACTAAATTGGTAAACGGTTTTCGGTTGTAAGTAATCTGAAAATAATAGGTGCTAAATATTGTAGTAGTTTCCAGTCCAATAGTACTTAAACTACATCAGGCGGACAACATATTTATATTCATGGTCTGAAAACCTTTTTATCCGGCTACGAAATAGTATCTCAGCTATTTTCATATGTTTCCAGAGATAGCAACAAACAACCTTACTTTTTTCGTTGTTCGCGATTTGATTGCAGGGATTTACTTTTATGGTCAGATTTATAGACAGTTTCAGCAAGATTTGCCGCTCGGCACAATTTTATACAACCGGGGGGCGTTTATTTAAAACGATGTGAATAAAACATAGACGTGTACAGTGGACCACAAAATAGTATGGACAGTACAGATATAAAATTGCAATCATTTTATTTTGACGGTATCTGTTCATATAAATGTATTAATCCTGCAGCGTTTCCTACTAACCACATAATTCTAAAATATGAGTAGCTAATCACACTTCACACTAATATATAAAGGCGAAAGTTTGTGTGTATGTTTGTTAAGTTATTCACGCAAAAACTACTGAACGGATTTGGATGAAACTTAACAGTAATATAGCTTATACATCAGAATAACACATAGGCTACTTTTTGCCGCGATAACTGACATACATGCGGGCGGAGCCGCGGGCAACAGCTAGTCACACTTATATATAAATGCGAAAGTTTGTGTGTATACTTGTTACTTCTTCACGCAAAAACTACTGGATGGATTTGGATGAAACTTGCCAGTAGTATAGCTTATACATCAGAATAACACATGGCTACTATTTGCCACGATAACCGACATAAACGCGGGCGGAGCCGCGGGCAACAGCTAGTTTCATATCATCTTGAAACATTTTTAAATCGAGTATCTTTGATGTTTTGCTCTCAATATTATTACATACCATATCAATTTCAAAAAATGCAAATTTGAAACACCTAAATAATATAATGTACCTAATTTATGAAAACATATTATTCATATATTTGACTAGCTGACCTACGCAACCTCGTTTGCGTCCAAACTACCATCCCCCGTTTTAACTCCAAAAGGGGGTTGATTTCTAAAGATACATTATTAGTACACCTCCACACCATCTATAGAGCATACATTTTAAATTTCAAGTCTCTTACTTCAAAAACATAGGACTTTCATACAAACTTCCAACCCCCGTTTTACCCCCTTAGGGGTGGAGTTTCGTAGAATCCGTTCTTAGTGGATGTCTACACCCTATAAGGAACCTACCTGCTAAATTTCAAGTTTGTAGGTGTTATAGTTTCTGAGATTTCGTGATTAATAAGTGAGTGGTATTTCGCTTTTATATATATAGATAACTATAATCCTCGGAACCGATATGTAAATAACACTGAAATTAAAAACTTTATAAGATTATCTGTAATTATTGGTTAACTAAGAATTGTCAACTCCTCCATTACTTAGAAGGTACACGACAACTGACAATGACGTTTCGAGGTCTTAAGATGATCTTCTGTATACGTGATTCACAAATGGACAACAGGGGCTAGTAAGAAGTCGAATGAAGTATAAAAAACAAATATTGCGATGAAGCTAAGATGAGGTAATAGCTCAAAGAGATTAGAGTCTAGTATTCATTCGTCCGACATGTGATTGAAGTAATGACTAGGACTGCAACATTAACTGGCCTCTAAATTTTGTCTTTTAATCATAAAAAAATCGTTTTTTTTTTTTTTTATGTATGGCCCGCCATAATGACTCTACTCTGCCTGATGGAAAGCATAAGCAGAATCCAAGAGTGGTGGTCACCATACTCACTGCGAATGCAGACAATGCAATATGGCGACCCACACCATGGCGGCCTAGTGATGCTGCTGCATCTTTTAGTCTAGTCAACAAATATGGAACTTGTTGACTAGACTATTTGGGCCTCCGATCTCGCACTCACCAACGAAACACGACAGCATGATCGCTGTCATTTTACGTTGATTTTCTGTGCGAGGGTTGTACCGGCCCGGTCGAGCGGGCCCGTTCGTGCTGAAATCAGCGTGGCTCTACTACCTACGACCGTGGCTCTACTACCTTGATTTCAAACAATTAATAATAATAACCTCACACATGTAGAGCTTTTCGTATCCAGTGTGCTGATAAACATAGTTGTGTACTGAGGTATTTTATAGCTTTAAAACTGGTTGACAATTGAAGCTCACTGAGCTACAAAATTGTATCATTTCTGGTCACAATGTTTTTTTATAAATGAAACCCTTTTAAACGTTACTTTAATTGTTCATTGCTTACAATGCTACGAGCTACTACGAGTTATGCTACGCATGAAATACATGAATTACAAATTATGTAGTACATCATAATTTAATATGAATGAAAAGTTTGATAGTTTTTTAAGATTTATAGCCAGCATTGTGTTTTATTTAAAACTCACTTTCTCATACCATCCTTTTCTCGAAGCAGTTCAAGCCATTTTCGACCCCCTTCTTCATTGTGGATAAAATCACTAAATAATCAATTTAATAAAATATTTATTACTTGTGAGATACTTTCTATTTTTATGCGATGGTCAAGTCAATATCTTTATTGGACTTGGTATTACATGGATCTCACAACTTTTTACGGTAGAAGAACTGAGTGACGAGATCTGGTTTGTTTACAAGTTATGTTTTGATGGCATCTTAATTACTTTAATTTTTAAATGTGGTCTCTTATAGCTGCTGTGAATTCTCTATTAAAGGGCAAATGCATATTTCACAAAAATGAATTACAGCAATAAATTGTTTCTTTGTGTGATTAATGAACAGCTCCATGACCGGTTTAGCGGTATTCGTCCCTCTTTCAACAAATGATAGTAATTTCCAAGCGGAAATGCATCGAAATGGCAAAATGGCCTGCTAAGCGGCGGCCATTTGCTGAGATTGCTTCTCGTCTTCAAATTTTATATCTATTACAATATTTAATGGTACTAGTAGTTTTTAAAAATCTATTTCATCTTTTTCTATTAGGTATGTCACAACATTATGAGTAATTTTTATACTTTTAACGTCTATTTCAATTTACTAATAATTGGTAATAATTTGAAAGGATGGGTACCTAATATGATGGACGTAGAATTCAATAGCATTGATTAAATTCAATAGCTTATTATAAAAAATATATGTATTATATTCTCCTAAATACTCCACTAATTAATTAAATCTTCTCTGGCACAAGCAACACATTAAATATCACAATAATGTTGTAAAGATCCTAAATTTATATATAAGTAAGAAGTAGTAAGATTTTGAAACAAAACATCAAATTTTTGTAATCCTATTAAAAACGACTACATTTCAGAATAGATCGTGGTCAAAAGGTGACCTATTCTTTCATTCATATAATGACAACTTTCGTTTGTAGATCGTCTTATGAATAACAGATGCTCTAATCTTATGCTAGTATCCTATCTAAACGATTGTGGGTTTCAGACGGCAGACAGTCGTGCAAATAATTGCAATCAACTCCATTGAAGCTGTATCAGATGACAATCAACTCCGAGCATTTAAAATTTTTAAGTCATATGTCTCATCGTCATCAGCTTAACGCAATCGACTACTGGACATAGGCCACTCCAATTGCCCGACACTCGGTTCTATCCTCGACCTCTCGCATCCAGCTTCATGTCTGTTTACATTTAATTATCATTTTGTAGATAAATAGCAGTGCAGCTCGATGTATAAGTGTGTATATTTGCAGTAAGTTATTTTAGGACATTTTCTTAATTAACTTTAGAACAATTTAGAGCAACAGCTGTGTCGCTTAAGTCTTGCTAATCTCATTGTTTCTGACCCATATACCTATTTTTAGGGTTCCGTACCACAAAAGAAAAAAAACGGAACCCTTACAGGATCACTTTGTTGTCCATCTGTGTGTCAAGACCCTTTTTCTCAGGAACGCGTGGAGGTATCGAACTGAATTTCATATGCATATTCAAGTCTATTGCCCCTTAGAGCTGTGAAAAAATCAAAGTTCTAAGCCAACGCAATCAAAAGATACAGCCGTTTATGCTGCAAACTTTCGACACCCGCAAGGTAATCAAAACCTACAAGGTTGAAGCACAGAATAACTAATAGTACTAACGTACAGAAGTTCCACTCTCGAACAATAGTCAAGTTTAGGCATAAAAAGTTTTTAAATCTGTCACCTTGCATGCGAAATTGAATCTTGTCGAATGAATGGGCCGGCTCGACCGAAGTGATATCACGGCCTCACAGAAAACCGGTGTGAAACAGCACTGGGCTGTGTTTCACCTAGTGAGTGGGGATACCGGAGGCCCATACCCCTCCCTATCCTCTAAAGTTCGGCAACGCACTTGTGACGCCTCTGGTGTTGCGGGTGTCCATGGGCGGCGGTAATCGCTTAACATCAGGCGATACGACTGCTCGTTTGCACCCTATTATTTAGAAAAAAAAAACAAAAGTCCAAACAAAAGTAATTATTACGTACGATCAAGTCACCATTTTTAAACAAAAAAAAAATTTGAAATTGGTTCAAATACTCGTAGGTATGTACTTACAAGCAGTAGTGAGCTAGACAGGCGTACCTATACATTAAATTTTAAAAATTCAAATTTTATTCCTCTTAGTAATACAATACTATAATACTGTTTAAACAGATCCTCATGGTGTATAAGTGAGTTAATTTGGCTACATATACACGATCCAAATCCGTGTCTGCATTGATGCACGAAGACAGCCATTATTAGCGCTTTGCTCAGCTCGGTAATCCGTTGATCTGTAAGCCTCTATACAATACACGATACGGGTTGCTACTAATATTGCTCTAGTTTAGATGCTCTTTGAAATAGCTACCTTTATCATTATAACATTGCAATATGTTGGCAGTTGACATTATACTGAAACTGGTTTGAGCTTGTGTAATCGTTACAAGTTAAATTTGGAATGTGGGACTATGTTCTATGTTTGATATTGTAATCTTGGCAATAGAGTTGCGAACGTTCATATCACTTTTTCCCTTAGGTTTCCCAAATATTTAAATTCTATGTTGCTTTTCTGTGAAATTTACAAAGTGTTTTTAGAGTCCCTATAGACCTTTGAGAAGAAACATATCATACAGACATGAATGAACTAAACTTCTACAAAATGTTTAAAAGCGAAAATTTATAGAATAAAGTTTAATATTCTATTCAATTTTGCCTTCAGCAAAAACTGACATTTGTGAAAAAATATTTACACATTATTAGAAATATGTTCCCTAGCTAAACGTTGGAGAGGCAATATTTCAATTTGTTGCCGCACAGTCACGGCCGCCTGCGGCTGAGAAGCACGTTACATATACGTACAAATAAGGCCAGGCCAATTTTCAGGACCAATGCAATATAAATTGAGGGTTTGGCTAGTCTGGGCGCCGAGTAGGGCATTAATTGAATAGATACGTCCGTTGCTCGCCTCAATCTAACCTTAATCACACTTGAAAAGGCCGCGGTAGAAACCAGCTCCTCACTTCAAGGTACTAATCGTACAGCGTATCGCACTTTGTGCTTGATCTTGTTAAGTAACTCCCAGTTTATAGTAAGAACTCTCCCTCGTTCTTAAATTCAATTTATATAAACTGAATAGGTGATACTTTAACTTCTATAAACAAAGAATCACGAGAAACAAATATTAATAGCTAGTTAAAAATACGTCTGAAAACATCGCATATTGGAAGTATTGACACTATATATGATATTTATAAACTTCCATGGGCTGAATATCAATTCATCATAAGACCTCTTTGTCACATATTTATTGAATTAAATACATTTTTAACATTGCATTAACTTAAAAATATAACTATATTGCACTTTTTCAGTAAAACAAGTCTGATCGGTGCCGTAGGTAGCTTCACTCCATGATAACTAATACTAATTGGGCTTGAAACTAGTCGAGTATACCCGAAATATGTGATGACACATACCATTCATCTTTTTTTTCGTCCTGCTTGCCTAAAAACTTTTACATTCTTCTAACTTCAAGAGTCCTAAAAACATTTTATCGTCATTTTAGGGGGGGGGGGGTGCCTGTATCTTTTAATTAAGGATTTGGACTCCGATAAACCTCACTCACTAACTGAGCCAAGGCTCTCAGTTTGCGTACAAAAATTAAGGTTACTTTAGAAGAGGTTAGGTGAGCTGAGCCACTCTGTCTTCAGAAAGTCAACTCATACTGACCGCTATCTCAATGCAAGCTCTCATCATCACCCAAGGCACATTGATTCCGTGGTTACATCATTGACAAATCGTGCATATGATTTGTGTGACGACCAACACCTAAACCAGGAGCTCGAGCATGTTCGGTGCGTCCTACGGAACAATAAACATAGGGTGAAGTTCCCACCTAGACACAAAGTAAGCCACCAGAGAAGGGACAGGGTAGATAGACAACCAGCATTTCTGCCCTATATAAAAGGAGTGACAGACAAGATCTCAAACGTACTTAATAAGTTTTCACTCAATACTGTCTTCACTCCATTCAGAAAAGTGGCACAATTTGATTGACTCGGGCCCAAATCACTGGATTGAGTTTCATAACCCACAAATAATTACGACAGAACGCCACTACATACCTAGATTGGTCAGGGAAGCGATTGAAATTAATAAACACAAAAAATTCAATCGTGAGGATGGGTTCAAATTGTCAAATGTCTGGAATCCCGTGATTCGAATGTGCAAAAACCGGCGTAATCAACAAAATATAGTTTCGCGATCAGATACTGTTAGTGTTGTGTGTCGAGAACAATTACGAGTGAATAGTGAGTTAGTGAACAGTGGTACCGAGGGCGATCGTAGTAAAAGACTGCGAAAGAGGGTAGACCGATACGTCTGCCAATAACATCCCACCCGCAAGATCTTCAGTTACTCCGTGATCATGGCGCTTGCAACAGCGCCGAAATATCGGATACTCACAAACAAAAAGGTACATGGTAGCAATCCCGTAGATTTATATTTTAATGTTAATGACCATGAAAGTTTAAAACAATATAAAGTATTTTATACTAGAAAAATTAAAAATTCCATGAGATCATAGTTAAGTATAATTGAAAAATGAAATTTAATATTCTTTTAAAATTTTTGTTACTGAGTATGAAAGCAAACGAAACCCGCAGTTACTTTTTAATCGCAGTGAAAATTAAATTAGCACGCAGCGGCCATCCGATGCAAGTAAATTAGTTTTCAGTTATAGCGGTGAACCGGGCCGAATCAAACGGCAAACAACGTGTTTCTATCGGATCTAGTATCGGGGAAAGCAATTACATTTGCCATAAGTGTTCATTCACATTTGCAATTAGCGAGTGGTCCAAAAACGTGCAAATCGTTAACCACCACCGTCGAGAGCCGTGTCTTTGCATATTCATAGCCTGCTTAAAATATTTTAATACGGGTCGCCCTCACGCCCACATCTACGCTTTCTACAAATGTTGATTGCGCCATGGAATGAATAAAAATGGAAACGCAAGCTATTCCTCTACTATATAGAACTGGTTTATACCGTTTCTAAGCATATACATACCTAATAACATTGTAGGCGATCAAATAATGCTCATTAGAAATAATGAAAGATGATTAGGCTAGAACAATAAAAGTCAATTTATATTTGAAATGTTATTTCTCAATTTGTACATTAAAACTCATCTCATACATATAACACAGTAAGCGTGTATTATCATTTAAATATAAAAAAAACAGATAAATAATTTAATATTGTGATACGAAACGTGTGATCACACAATATAGAAATCATCATATTCTGATCGAGGCGTTTCGTATCACAATGTGATGATTTTTATTTTGAAGTTATAAATTGTATGAATAGTTAAAAGTTTGCTTTTACTTCATTGTTGGTAAACAATTAAATTAAGAATATTAGGTAATGCTTCTTAAGTCATAACAAGAAGTATTTCTAAGTCATTTAAATACCACCTAGAATTTCTGATTCTTCTTTATAAATATTAGTTAGCAATGGATTTACATGTATTGATGTAATAATTCTGTAATCAATTAACACTTCACATCACATCAACAGCTTTTAACGGTCCACTGCTGGACACAGGTCTCTCCTTAGGAAGGAGGTTTTGGTCTACTACACTACGCTGGCCAGATGAGGCGTAATCAATTTAATCATCTCTATATCACGACTAAATCCCGCTACATAACAGTCGCTTGGGCTACACACTTGAGATTTTATCAGCGAATACTTTATATATTATAAGCACACTGAAAGAATAGGAATAGGATAAGGGATAAACGGTTGTATGGAAGTGCATCATTTTCAAAGTTAGAAACATAAAATGATATATAATCATGCGACTGAAGCCGCGGGAAATAGCTAGTTGGAACTAAATATATATATTTGAACAAGCTGTATACATATTCATTTAAATATATTTGCCGCATGTGTACACAAGTAGTAACAATTGTTCATTACGCAAATTCAGGACTATATTCTCTATATTGTGACTTTCGTAACCTAAATGTAATACTATGCTGAAGCAACATAGTAATGTAGGCAGTGGATGTTATTGAAGCAATGAATTGTTCAGTGATGTTACTAAAGCTGGGTATTATTTCAGAGGCGAACGCTCATAATCATAATATTATCCACTCAAGACGGTGTCTGGGCTCTAACGTTTTATAATTTACCACTCTTTACTCCCTGTTATCGAGAATTTCTTCCCCTCTCTCCCTCTTCCTTCCGAGAATCTACTTGAAAGGGTATTTAAGAATAAGGGATCCTTAATTGGTACAACGAATTTATTTTACTACGAGTTTTCTATCTATATAGCGATCTTTTTATGAAGTAATATTTAATTTTAAAATGTGTAAAATTTATAAACAGTTGTGTATATCATTGAAATTACTGTAAATTACAGCTTATTTTAGTTTATCGCGTCCAAAGCTATGAGCATTAATAAAATTTGATAATGTTGTCAATAGTGCTTTTAGTGACAATCATCTTGCAGACATCTAATTCAACATTTCGTGATAAAGGTACGAGATAATTAAATCATAGTCGGGCTTAATTTTGAGCGGTTGCGTGTCGCATCTTATCGACGCAGATTTAAATAAAGCTGACGAGAATTTTCAATTAGTGAGGACACTGAGCGATGGCTGACAATTGTCTCCGGCGGCGTCTACGAAGACCTCATCCATCTACATTTGAGTAACCAAGTGAAAAAGCAATGAGCCGCGCTATTACCTTACTTTAGGAATAAATCTTGAAACAGATTCGCACTGTTCTTACCGGAGCTTAACTCTAAATATGGCAAACGTCTGATTAATTTGTTTTTACTACAATTTTTGCGAATATCAGCGTACAGCGTACAGCGAAATCGTATTGGTGAACGAAAGTGGATCTTTAATTAATAATTACTGTGATCATTTTCATGGGTAACTTTTTCTGATACATTTATTATTGAATTGATTCTATTACTCTATCATGAAAGATTTTTTTGTGGAAAAAAAATATTGTTACGAATCTTAAATTCATTGTTTGTAAAGAATGACTATGGAATACTGAGCCTTGACAAAGTATTTGTACTTTTTAATTGAAAAGCTCAATTTTGATTAATTCATACACTATAAAATTACCAAAGAAGTACAGTTATGTACAAATTCATTATGGTTACCATACCTACGATGGCTACCGTATTTTGTTTAATTTTAATAACATGGATTTCGCATTTTGTCGATGATGTGGTGCTTTAAATAGTGTGGTCTATTCCTATTACTATCTATACGTAAGTAGTAATCTAAACAATAAAACATAATAAATTCAATTTCTTGTTGTAAAAGTCAATCGATATATTGGTAGTGTCTTAAAAGAGCTGGTTTCATGATGTTAATACAACAACTATTTGAGTACAAAAGAACTATGTGAACACGTTATTGTACCTGTTGCCAGTTCGATTATTGATCGCAAAGGTGAACCATCTGAAGGGGAGTAGAGGGTATTCTTCCAAAAACTATTAATAGAACAAGCTTTGAAAAAATAGCCCCTCACTTTGTCAAGTACTTGGTACTCTGTAAATCGCTTTCTGTTGAAGGAACATCAATAGTTGAAATCTTGTTGAAACAGTTTTAAGGACATTTTGTCATATTAGTTTCTAAGACTAATGTTCAGTTATTTCAAAAGGTACTGATTATATAATTTCTAAAAGGTGTTAATATAGAAATAGGTACGTAAATATTATCATGGAACTAGTTTGGGGTTTGTGGGCCCAATATAATCCCCCTGACCGCATAGCTGCGTTTTATTACCTACATCGTCATTGTAATATAATGGCCTACTTGTGATTCGCCTACACTTTGAATTGCCGAAGCCACATTAAACTTAAGGACCTCCCCAAGGTAGCACATTATGTAAATTTAGTTACACATTTATTTTCTATGCTAATTATTTTTATGCAACTTTTTGTAGATTTCATACATGGAAATAAATAAGAACTGTTTATATTTAATCTTGTGAAAAGCTTTGAAAATACCCTCTCCTGTATTGTGTTTATTTAACGTTCAAGATGAAGTTCAAAAGAATGGAGCGATTAATTGCGATGCAAAGCAAATTGCTACGCATAAAATCGTTTGTTGTCGCTGGCGCGTTATTGGCGCTTGTGCGTGCAAACATGCGCCCTCCCGTTCAGACTTCATTTTCCGTTGCCAACACATGTCAGGGCGCGTCACAGCATATCCACGCCATTACCATACGAGCGTACAAAGTGAACTGCGGAAGGATCCCCTTTACAACTCATAAATAGGCGACATGACAGACTCGGGCGTGGTCACTGTTTGATTAAAATGTAACTTGGAATTGTGCACAGCGCCCTCTTTTCTGAAAAGGCTTTCCTCTATATGTTGTGGTGACGTTGCTTTAATTACTTTTGCTCGGTTATGCATGAGTGACGTTATTAAATAGCCCTGCGGCTGTATCGTAAGCGATCGTGCACTGTCGCAATACTGCTACTTTATATTGCAATTTAATAGAGAACAAAAGAGAGTTTGTGAGAAAATGGAATTCCTTGAAACCTCATAAACGGCAAAATATTAATCATTTGGCAAGCTTTCCGTTTAAATTTGTTCTGTTTTTTTTTTATGTGTATGTTGTTATGAAAATAATTTGGTGGTTCACCTTTACAATACGGTTTAATTTTGAACAAAGAAGACTAAGGGTGTAAGGGCCAGTTTCACCGCTTACTGATAAAGTCCCTGCATACTAATGTCAACATATCTATCAAATAACTACAGATTTCGGTTTAACGATTATTGGATAGAAACATTTATGTCAGAAATACATATAATAATCAATAACTTTATCTGTTAAATAGCCTTAAATCGCAAGTAGGGTAGGCTAAGTATATGGGATGTTTACTTTTTAATATTGATATTAGTTAAATGGAAATATAAAAACTGGATCTGTTACATCAAAAAAATCTAAATTAAAGGTGTTTCTACAGACGATTAAGGATTATCCAGCTCGTACTTAAATTTTCGAACAGATGTGCTGTAAAGATATGAAATAAGTATAAATATATATTACACGTCTTATGTAGCAAGTCTTTCAAACAACAGTTGCTTGGTATTATTGCTATATGAACACAGATGCTGTTGTCGCTGCAAAGTATCAACAAGTTCAGTTGATTCATAATTAATTTTGACGGCTTTGGCGGCGTAAAATCTGTTGTGGTAAGTAATAATACCTACCTATAAGTAAAGTACCTACTTGTTATATTTTAAACCAAGATAGCCTACTAAACAGTGTTAGACTAAGAAGTAATCATCAATGCACTATGGTCATAAAGGTCCTCTTTAGAATGGATAAACTTAATGAAAATAATTTAGTTTTAAAACATTTAATTATAAAAATACAAAATTTAAAAAAAAAACCGACTGCAAGAACGACCAAATTGAAATAGGCCCACACGGGAAGCATCAGCTTTCAAATAAAAAAAGAATCATCGAAATTGGTTGGGGTGATATTGAGTTATTCGTCAATTTGTCGCACATATACTTCATGCAAATTGAATACTTATATGGTTTTCTCATGGATGACATGTCAGAACTAGACCAAATTAAAATGGGACCACATGGGAAGCACCAGCTTTCAAATAAAAACAATCATCAAAATCGGGTCACCCAGTCGAAAGTTATGAGGTAACAAACATAAAAAAAAATACAGTCGAATTTCTTTTTTGAAGTCGGTTAAAAATGACACTATATTGTAGTCGGTTCGATTACCTTATTATTCTTCACTTCATATTCCCGTAAGCCCCGGTGATATATGTTTAATATCTGTGTTCTAAAGTCTCTTCCAACGATATGGATATTGGAGATTGATGCAGACACATAAAAATCTTTAAAATAATTTCATTTTACCTACAGATTTAACTATATTTAATTATGTGGTACAAAGGACACCCAGAACATTACGTGGTTATCTTAGATTAATTGTAAAACTTACCACAGCAATTTCACCTATTAGTTATATATAAGTACTAGTTGACCCGTACCGACTTCGTTGGGCGAAAATCATTTTTTCTCCGACATACTTTTCAAATCCAGCTACCACGAAAAAATCTTTTCACTTTTCGTGTTATTATAATAGGTCTTTACCTATGAAATTGCCGTTTTGTATGCAATAAGTGAAAGTACTTATTTTTTCAAACTTTTTTATTTCTGTTATCCGAAGTAATCACCCATGCAATCGACGCATCTTTGCCAATGCATTGGCAGTTTATTGATGCCCTTCTTGTAAAAATCAGCTGGACGGGAGGCAACAAACTCTTCAAAGGCATTTTGTACTGCCTCTCAGGAATTGATTTTTTTACCCACTAAAAAGTTGTCTAAATTTTGGAAAAAGTAATAGTCGGTAGGTGCAAGGTCTGGTGAGTATACCTATGCGTTGGCAAAGATGCGTCGATTGCATGGGTGATTACTTCGAATAACAGAAATATAAAAGTTTGAAAAAATAAGTATTTTCACTTATTGTATACAAAACGGCAATTTCATAGGTAAAGACCTATTATATCCTATGTTACTCACAAATAACGTGGCCTTCTATTGGTAAAAGAATTTTCAAAATCGGTTCAGTATATCCAGAGATTACTCCCTACAACGTCTCAAACTCACAAACAACAAACAAATTTTACCTCTTTATATAATACTAGCTTTAACACGCGGCTTCGCTCACGCAGACTTTCATCCCCTGATTTACTCCCTTAGGGGTGGAATTTCAAAATTTCCTTTCTTAGTGCTCACTTACGTTATATAAAGAACCTGCATGCAAAATTTCAGGATTCTAGGTTGAGCGGTTTGGACTGTGCGTTGATCTCTGGGTATGTCAGTTAGTCACCTTCCTCTTTTATATATATAATAGATTTTATATATATAGATATAGATAATAACTGTAGATAAGTAATAAATAAAAATAAAAGAACTACATACATATAACAATACTTTACCACGAAATACGTCTGTTTCTGGCGACTAACTTAGTATTTGTTATACATTTTAGAAGTACTATTAATTCCACGTGTTTGAATTGCTTTTTTCCTACATCAGCTTTGAACTTACATGAATAAATAAATAGATTAATTTGTCACTGACATTTTATAAGACATTGGCCTCAAAGCTATTTCACCTTTTGAAATTTAATGCTTTTGACTTCTTTTGAAACATACGAAGACGTTGAAAGCATAAGAAATCATATAAAAAACTTCGGTATGAAACAGGGGACCTGTTGCTAACGTGGCGACCGACGTCTTGGGGAAAATTGGCCACGACAACAACATGTTTGGCGTATTATATAGCACAGTTATTATTAACCATGGCAACCGAAGCTGCCCTCCCCCTGCTTCAACAACTTTTTCAAAACATCACGACTTTGACGTCTGATCACCTATACAACGCAGTCTATAATCTTTTTGCCGTTTGTTCCATAGTACACTCTCCCCAAATTTGCACTTCACGATCAGTAGGGGTGTGCAACATGCCAAATAGATGACGGGATTATTTTTGTGTTTGACATAATCATAGTGACAAATGTATGCTTTAGGGTTGTCACTTTGACGTTTTCATTTTGATAAACATCTTTGTGATTATGACATATGCAATTTGCTTGTGCATTATAAACATAGTTGTTATTACATCATTTAAAATTTAGTTACTTATCCATATAGGTTTAAATAGATTGAACGCCAATGGAAGCAGAATTGGATAATGAAGTAAACATTTTAGTTAGTTTTTAAATTTGAAGGTTTTGGCTTTTAACACTTAAGCTTTTTCTCAAAATATCACTGCTGCGTATAGCTACTAGAAATCTTTACTGCGAGCAATGAACTACGTCAGTGAAGATGTGAATGTGAATAAAATCACAAAATCAATGTTATTAAAACTTGATTATATTTATTTTCAGATAAAGAAAGAGGCATGAACAAGAATAAAATTTGTTAAACCTGAATACATATTCCAGATTTAGTTGAGGTATTTTTAGTTCTTTCGCTATCATAAAATTAATGTAATAAATATGATATACCCGATTTAAAATAAGAAATACACAATTTTATGAGAAAAGTCGCGGTAAATAAACAGTTTTGGAAATTTAAAAAACACAGCAGATGTTATAGCCATTAAGTGTAAGGTCACAAAATAATATCAAAAGTGGGATGAATGTTGCTACGGGCTTAGCTCATTGAATAGTGAATGCATGTCGTGGGTGCGTGACCACGGCTCTCTTGAAGGGTCGGGGAGATTACGACTAGAAATATTATATCATCCTCTATTTTCGTACCATCGTTTTATATATACCTATATAAATAATCACTTTACGTAACGTTTACGTTTAAAAATACGATATCATTAAAATGGTTTCAAAATATATGGCATTTAAAATTTCATCTTTGAATACTTTATTATGTTCCTATTGCGTGTCAACACGCGCAATACTATGCATGAGATAGTAACTTACACTACAAAGTAAAATATTTTAACAGATATAAACACTTTGTGCTAAAAAAAATTACGAGTTGCACTCCGGGAGTGCCGGTAGAAGTGAAAACTTGAACATTAACGTTGTGCATTTTTGATTTATTAAAGTTCATTTTTATAATTTCCTATATTTATTAAACACAATGAACAATGCTATACGAATCTATGCCTTGCTTTACCTTTAATATTCCTTGAGAACCGATTACTTTTATAACATCACAATTTTTATAACATCACAATAGTGATGTTATAAAAATTGAGATTAATACAGTCTAAACATATTAACCGATCGAAGCCGGGTTTACACACACGCATACTCGCGCAAGCGCCCTGCGCCGCTTAAATGAAACAGCAGGAGCAGGCATACATTTTCGCCGCGCGGTAGAAAGAGAGGGGAATATTACTTCCCCTCTTACGCCACGTCTCCGTCTTGCGAATATGCGATCAGGTCACGTGTCTTGACGCGAGTTTCTGACGCGAGTTTAACATTTTTTACCCATCCCTAAAAAGTGCACAACGTCGCTAAAGAAGTTTTCATTTCAAGAACTCGGAACTGTAACAAAATCTTAGGAATTCCAAATTGGCGATAATTAAAATTATCCACTAAAACAATACATATTAAGTTCAAAATAAGCAAACAATACTACCAAAAGCTAGTATTGTTGACTTTTACTTCTCATGTCTTTTGCTTTGCTAAAGCCTTTACTTCTCTTTCATTATAGCGCAATTAAAAAAAAATGTACATTTCTCTAAATATTAATGAAAATTCATGGTAATTTCAGACTGATATATAATAATTACAGTACTGACAGACTCGATACAATTTAGAAAATACAAAATATAATTCGATATTCATCAAAATTCCAAATTTGAAATAGTACTACCAATTATCGTCACACAACCGTCGCGTCGGTGTAAATGTCACCACCAACACAAAAGTTGCTCTGCTTTCTTGCTATCAAAAGTTAATTTCAAAAACATGACAGGCAGGTACATATCGTTAACCTCTCGGCACGAAAATTGCAAAATTATCTCTCGTCTTTATCTTCAAAGAGATGTCATCCCCATCTGCGTAGCTGAGCCAGTTTCAAAGTTGTTTGCGACACCGCTGGAGATCGTTCTTATTATAACATGTTGATGTTTATCCCAATTCACCTGTCTGCGTATAATGGAATGATAAATATGACTTCAGAGTACACGCTAACCCTCTTAGCTATACATTTCTGATTTTGTTTTCAACGAGTGCATGTATTTCCAATGGAGTTCTTTGAAGTTTACAAAGTAAATACGTACACGAAATTTTTTTACTTAAAATAATTTTAGCTGTCTAAGTTGCCTTTAGTTTTAATATAAATACAATCAGAAACATTACGGAATTACTGCTAGCTGATTGAAAAACAAATACCTTCTCAATAAATCGTAAATTTCATTACTGCTTAGTACTCGTACTAGGTAAATATCCCTCCTCAGTATTGATGCTACCATAAACCTTGAATTTGAAAACTGACAGCTACTAATTACTTAACCATTTTTGTTACAGAATTGCTTAAATAGAAATAAAAGCAAGTCATTATATCAGTATAGAAAAACCGTGATAAATTAAATGATTCCAATGACATTAACATTATGCAACCTATTTCCAACTAGCAAAGAAACAAATACCTGCTATGTTTCATTAAAGCAATCCCCTTAGGAAACACAAATTCCACGTAATATTTATTCAGAAACTAACCCACTTATTCGAGGTTACGCCATAGTGAAGCGAGCGGAACGGGTACTGGCATCAAAAACTATTTTGTTCGAGACAGGTCAGAGTTTTGTAAATTAATTCGGTGGTTCCGAGCTATTACACAAACTGTCAGCACAGGTGCGGAGCTACTGCTTCAGCACACAATTTGCATTCGAAATACTCGTACTAATTTAACTTCTCTGTTAGCCAAGTTAAACTAAATAGCACGTGTCTCATAACTTTCAACAAAATAAAGCAAAAACCTTTTAAGTCATTAGAATTATCTTTAACAGAAATTGAAAAGATGTATTTAAGTAAAGTACATAGTTCTCTACCACAAAGTAGCTCAGTGTATCTCTACATTCTCTACCGTAAATACAGCGATCCCACTTCTCAAGTACTTTCATAAGGGGATTTTCCACCCCGTGAATAAAAAGAAAAGATAGCGGTAACACTAAAACTATTTTTAAATATTAGTAATGTTACTTTTATTGTAGTCATTTTAAATTTATACAGGTCTTTGTTACCGTAATCCTTTAGTATGTTGCATACACGCAATTTCCTACCAATTTCAGGATTCATTTGCGTACGTACACATTCAGGGAACAAATTAAAGCCATTGTGTTAGACGGATTATGGAGCGACGTCCATTTATATGTAAAATAGTGACGCGTGCGATCGGAGTCAGTCAGCCGCACACGTCCCCACCTCGCGTTGCGCGCTGAAAAGCCTGACATCGTACTGCTCTCATCATCACTATACGTACGCCTATGAATTGAACATGTTGAGTCAATGTTTCTGCCCTAAATTATACTATCGCCTCATTACTAAATCTCAGTCCGCCTAAGAAGATTACTTTGAAATTTTAGTACTCTTCAAAAAGTAAAATGTTCTTTAGAACTTTGCCTATTGAACTCAAAAAAGATTTAATACTGTGTTAAAGTTAAACCACGTTTTTATTAGACCAAGTAAAACAATATTTTACCTGTATACTTTAGGTACTAGGACTGAATAATTAATGTTACTTGTATTAGTCTTACTTGAGTATTCAGGTAAATTTATTGTAAAACCGGCTTTAGAACAGATTTATACTTAAGATTTGGACAGTAAATAACTATGTTCCATATTGAAACAGACGGAGTAAAAGTCGGGCAGAGTTTCAATTATGTATTTTAATCACACGAAAAAAGATACAATAATGGCTCGGCATTGGCTTATATAGACACATCCCCACTACTGGCTGGCTGGCTGGCTTGGCAGGCGGGGGGGGAGAGTGTCAACATGGCGACTCGGCAATGGCGGCGTGTTGGCTGACGGCACATCCGTTACACTCGGCCATCCTGAAAGAATTGCTCCCGCAATGGGAACATACACCTCGAATTAGCTCTCCAGTAAATCGATTAGGTCTTCGGTCTCTAACTGCTCATCTGAACTACTATCACTATCGGAAACAGAGGCTATACTCTTATAGGGCCTTAATGAGTCTGCTGAAACTAGACCTGTGAAACTCTTATAACCTCGTAACCCCTTTATACTCCTAATTCTGTACCTATCCTTCCCAATCACCTTAGTAATGACATATGGGCCTGAATACAAATCATCCAGTTTAGTGTTAACCTTGGCTGCACTACTAGTAGGAGCTTGTCTCCAGAGAACAAAGTCCCCTTTTTTATAGATACGGGCATTTTTGCGCCTTTTGTCAAAATTGCGTTTCATTTTAATACTAGCTTTTTGTATTTTACTCGAGGCTTTCTTACGTCTCCATTCAATAGTATCTGACTCTCGCCCAGGAATAGATATATCACACATTGCTCTACCAGTGCGAGCAAACATTAGGTCATAAGGTTTATACGAGGTGGTATCATTCACAGTGTTGTTTATTCCCCAGATTATATCAGGTAAAGTATTAGCCCAGTTTCCTGATGCTTCAGATGGGTCGGTGGCCCGCAGGGCATCGAGAATCGTTCTATTTGTGCGTTCCACTTGGCCATTGGCTCGCGGACAAGCAATAGAATTTAAAGTGTGCCTAAATTGCCTATCTGTACTGAACCTTTTAAAATACCTACTTGTAAAAGCCTTTCCGTGATCTGTGACAACATGATTAGGATACCCAAAGATACCGAAAGTCTTTTTCAATAACCTGATGGTCTGTATAGAATTAACAGTGCGCGTTGGCTCAACAATTACAAATTTTGTAAATGCATCCGTTAATACGAGCATGTACTGATAACCTTCTTTTGTCCTACAAAATGGTCCTAAGTGATCTATATGCACCATTGTCATAGGCTCTGATGGTTTGGGAATCGGATGTAGTTTTCCTTCTTTTTTACCATAATTACCCTTGCCATATGCACAATGAAGACATGCGGACACATATTTTCTTATAAATCTAGTCATCTTAGGAAACCAGTAATCATTTTTAATCAAGTCCAAACAACGGTTCAAGCCTACATGTCCAATGTCATCATGGTGCATCTGTACAATTTTCCACCTACCTAGGCTAGGTACCACTAATCGATTCCCATTTAATGTTTTTCGATACAATCTATTATCTATAATTACAAAATTGTTCTTAATATCCAAATTGGCGGTATTATTTACCAACTGATTAATGATGGAGCTAAGTTTATCATCTTGACATTGTAACGTATAAAACCAATCAGAGACTTCTAAGCGGTTAATGTTCATAGTGTCGACAGGGTTTCTGCTTAAGGCGTCTACGTGTTTCATACGCTCTCCCGGCCTATATTCTATACTAATGTCATAGTCTTGTATCATAAGCCACCACCTTGCAATGCGTGGAATGATATCACGTTTTGTAAGTGTAGCCCTAACTGCGGTACAATCGGTCACTACCTTAACATGTTTGCCTACAATGTAAACGCGAAATCTACGTAAAGAATTTACGACTGCAAGGGTCTCCAGTTCATAGCTGTGATACATGCTCTCTTCTCGACTGGTGACCCGACTAAAATATTGGACCGGTCGCAACGTACCATCAGTTTGCTTTTGTAATAATATACCAGCTATTCCTAGTTTACAAGCATCGGTGTGTATCTCACTAGGAAGGGCGGGATCGTATAAGGCTAGCACAGGCGCAGAACACAAACTACTTTTAAGTTGTTTAAAACTTTCTTTTTGGTCACTATCCCAAGCCCACGTAGCATTCTTTTTGGTCAAATCGGTTAACGGGCGCGCATACAAAGCAAATTTAGGGATAAACTTTCTAAAATAACTGCACAAACCAATAAATTGACGAACATGGTGTACGTTAGTTGGCACTGGGAACTGTGACACTGCTAGCAATTTTGACTTACCGGGTTGAATGCCCTGAGCAGATATTTCGTGACCTAAATATGTTACTTCGGTTTGTAAGAAAGCACATTTACTCATATTTAACTTTAAATTTTCTACCGACAGTTTGTCAAGAACGTTTTGTAAAATTAATAAGCCAGAATCTACATCTACTGAGGGTAGAAGCAAGTCGTCTAGAAATGCCAATATTTCATTTGAATTTGCAGGGACATTGTTTTTATTTTCCGAACTACCGACAGATTCTACTAATTTATTAATTAATCTCATAAATACTGCGGGTGCATTTGCTAATCCAAAAGGCACTCTTACGTACTCATAGTGGCCTTGAGGAGTTATAAACGCGGTTTTATGAGTGTCTTCAGGATGTATGCTTAGCTGGTGATAACCTTGGGACATATCTAAAGTGGTAAAATACTTCTTGCCCGCCAACTTAGAAATCTGATCATTTATGTTTGGTAACGGAAACCTATCTTTTACAGTGATTTCGTTCAATGCGCGATAATCAACACAGAGCCTGCTATCACCATTTTTCTTTTTGACTAAGATCACTGGAGAGGCGTAGCTAGATTCAGATTCCTTGATAATACCGGCTGATAATAATTCATTTACTTTTGATTTAACTATTGCTTGCTCACAATGCGAAAGCCTATAGGGTTGACGATGTACGGGCTTATCACTGGTTAAGTTAATTTTCATTTTCGCTAATTTTGTACAACCCAATTCGTGTGTACCAGAAGCAAAACAGTGCATATATCTAGATAACAATTTGATTAATTTAGAATGCTCTTTTTCGGCTAGTGACCCCATCTGAATATTCTTTATATCCACTCCACCTATACATGAAACGGCTTTGGCTTGGCAAGATTTAGACACATGGCTATCAGAAATATGGCAAATGGGAACACGGCAACTAGAATCATGGCAATGAGAAACGGAACATACCTGGCTAATTATATGTGGCTCTCTGCAGCTCTCCGCCCGGGTCAGCACTTCTCCCGGTGACCACACGATAGGTTTCGCACTCATGTTCACAACCTTGATGTAGCCTGCTTCACCGCGAAGAAGGGTTGCAGGCAGAGAGTAGGTCACGCCGTGCAGGTCGTAGTGTCGCGGAGGCGTTACCACGTCATTGTCCAGCCCGTTTCCCACCACACGTACTTGAATAATAGAGGAACCCGGCAGAAGTCTTTCTTCCTGTACTGTGGTCACCATGAATCTGTCGTTTTCTTCGATAGCATCGGTTTCGCTCGCGCAGTCGGCTAAATATTCGAAGTTTGCCATGCCATTGCTAACCGCCAAAGTCATACCCCTCTTGTTTATTATTGGCTGACCGATGAGCAGATTTACGTCGTTCATCTTTATGTTTGATAGGTAAGCTTGGCATCGAATGGCTATTTCGTCAATCTCCAACTCGAAATCCACCTCACCTCGGCTCGTAATTAGTCCTCCTGAAAAGCCTTTCAACACGATCGTTGTAGGTTTGACCTCTAGGGACAAAGCTTGAGCAACTTGTTCATTCAACACATTTACTTGGCTTCCAGTGTCAACATAGGCCTTAATATAAATTCCGTTGATTTTCGCAACCTTGTAGCATTCGTCGTTAAAGTGCCTCAAAACATTTACCTCCTTTGTACTGCTGTTGAGTGCAGTCGCGTTGCTTGAGACCACCATTGGACAACGTAACGCTATATGGCCTAGTTTCCCGCACTTGAAACAGGTACGAGTGTCAGCTTGAGTGCAGTGTCGCAGCAAATGACCAGTTTTCTTACATCGAGGGCACGGGTCAGTTTCTGGATTCGGGTTAGGTTTTCTATCGAGCACGGTCCGATTTGATCTCGGTACGGCAAGTTCTTGAGGCATGCTGCGATAATCGTCTAATGCACACAAAAACCCTTCATAAAGTTCTCCCGGTAATTGACATTGAAAAGCTCGAGCATTAGCTTGTAAGGATGCCGGTAAGCCTCGAATTATGCAAGAAACACTAGCGTTGTCGGTTAGTTTACACCGAAAACACATAGCAATTTTTTCCTGATAATATTTTGTCATCGATTCTGAGGGTAGTTTCTTACGGTGCAACAATTCTTCCAACATGCTTCCATAATCTCTATGCTTCGGAAATGCGCGCAACAGCATTTCTATCCATTCCGTCCACGTATAGTCGTAGTCGTCCAAACGATGGTACCATTTTCTTGCTTGACCACGTAGTTTGTCTTGCAGGTAGAACGATTTTGTAGTCTCATCCCATCCATGTATTTCTCCAATTTGGTCGATCTTCTTAATCCAAGCAGTAACGGAATACTCGTCAGAATCTGGATCGAATTCCGGGATCAGCGATGCAGCACGATGTTGTTTAAATTTGTTGCAGACAGGATCCTCTTCTTGAAGCTCCACTATGGCCTTTTGGACTTTCTTCTCAAGCAGACTCTTCAGAAGCTTCCTCGCAGGTGGAGTAGCAGTTCCCTCATCTTCTTCGGATTCGGAGT
The DNA here is from genome assembly GCA_949125395.1 of Diaphora mendica. Lineage (NCBI taxonomy): Eukaryota > Metazoa > Arthropoda > Insecta > Lepidoptera > Erebidae > Diaphora > Diaphora mendica. The sequence continues at coordinate 30,570,460 of OX421310.1, read as the reverse complement.
TTTCCTGTTGTGGACGCGGTCTAGACACGTGGCGTCGTTTCATTTTATCCAACTTCTGAGTGAAACAGACGGAGTAAAAGTCGGGCAGAGTTTCAATTATGTATTTTAATCACACGAAAAAAGATACAATAATGGCTCGGCATTGGCTTATATAGACACATCCCCACTACTGGCTGGCTGGCTGGCTTGGCAGGCGGGGGGGGAGAGTGTCAACATGGCGACTCGGCAATGGCGGCGTGTTGGCTGACGGCACATCCGTTACAATATACTAAAAATGCTTCGTATCTTTATTTTAAACAGCGACGTCATTAATAACGTGATTATAATATTATGATCCAGCAGATGAATCAATTTGTAAATGAACAAGCAAACTATTGCAATAAAGGCCGCGATTCCAACAGTCGAATTTGACCATATATAGTTTGTCGTGCCTCAGATTTGTGTACCTGAGTTTCCTGTATGTAATACTGGTGAGTTTCTGTTGTAGTTGACAGACAGCGCATTGTTGACGTGAATAAAGTTTTCACAAACAGGGTCTGGGCGCGCTGAAATATCGCCACTTGCAGGCGGCGCAAATACCGACTCGCGACACGGAGCTACTAACTAATGCAGCGCATTCGTAATAAAGGAAAGAGTTTATCGCACAATGTATGACTACTGCGGTCGACGATGGAACATAACTTGTTATATCTGCTAACGTTACTACACATGCTTAGCATCTACACACATCAAAAGTGTCTAGGGATCAACATATGTGTCTACGGATCAACATATCTTTTTGCAATAACTTTTCTCCTGATTGATATTAATTAAAATTTTCTTTAAGGATTCGTCAAATAAAGTCTTTTCGTTTGTCACAGTAACGATAAACCAAGTCACCTTTGTATTAATAAAGAAATTTGCCATTCCTAATAAAGGGATTTTTGACATTTGAACCACTAACATTAAAGTTCGAAAAAAATACTGAAATAACAGTTTTCTTTAAAATTTTATTAGGTAACTTAAACAATTAATAATCCGTGTTTCTACCGCGAACACTAACAACACAAGAACATCGGTTTGGCATACTCAAAATGAGTTCATCCAAACACGCTGTGGAATGGCCGCCCATGTTCGTTGCAACAACAAAAAAAGGTCTTCTTGCGACTGGATACCCTCCATATTCGGCAGAGCTCTTCTCTGTAGCATATCCCATGCATGCTCAATCGGGTTCAAGTCTGGCGACTGAGCAGGCCAGGGCCAAAGCCACATCTCAATCTCAAGAAATCCGCATAAAAATGCTTGATCCCTAGACACTTTTGATGTGTGTATAAGTACTTAACGGTTCCAAGGAAAATTTCAATATGCCTTGTGAGATAGATATTTATTTAAAGCTGTATGTTTTAACAAACGAATATTGCATGCTTTTACAATATTCATTTTCTGTTTCTTTTATTTTTCAAATCACATACATTTTTTTTTGTACAAATTTGTATGTACATATAAGTTTGTGCATACAGCAAGAGCTAACTTACATTATTTTATTAATATACTGTTAAGTAGTTTATTTCATAAATAATAAAAGTAGTAAATCAATGGATATTTCAGAGTTCTGAATAGATGTAAACCAAATATAAGACTCACAAATGCTTTCCATTTACAAAAAAATATGCACTCAGAATTAGGTGCAATTGCCAAAGTTGCATTATAAGATTAGTTAGTTTGTAACAAAGAATAACTCCAAATTTGGAACTATTTAAAGAAACGATATCAGCTTACTATCACTTATATACTGAAAATTTCTATCACATTTCAAATCGAACCACCGCATCCTAAGTTAATTTAACAGCAGCATTCATAGCTCCACGTTTTGGCAGCGGCAGACAAATCGTATCGCCTCTTGCTCGCGTTCGTTAGCCGTTTGTTCCTGGATTTTGCACACAAGTACTTACATAGGTATTCACGTTTCAACGCGTACCTTACCACTGCATTATATCAAGCTATTCATCACTTGGAACAAATTGCCAATGCTTGTAAAGATCTATAGCAGCGTAACTCAAACCTTTTGAAATACGAATTGCTCTGAATTTTGTTACTGTATTGAAAGGAAGCTGAATTAATAACTAGTTTGAACTGGCGGAAGCTTAATACTTTTATCTTTTGCAATAAAATCAACTTTACGCAAGTTTGATATTGTAATAAACGAGCCACGCTGCGGCATGAATGGGCTGGCTCAATCGGAGTGATACCACGGCTTCACAGAAAACCGGTGTGAAATAGCGCTTGCGCTATGCTTAACCGAGTGAGTGAGGATACAGGAGGCCCATACCCATCCCCCTCCCCATTCCCACAAAGGCCGGCAACGCACGCCTCTGGTTTTGCGGGCGTCTATGGGTGGCGGTAAACGCTTACCATCAGGTGATACGTCTGCTCGTTTGCCCCATATTCCATAAAAATACCACTGTCTCAGCTTCACCTTGTAGCCTGAAGTTCACAAGTCATTTAAATAATACATACCTACGTTTTAATCCTTATTCGCAACATTTTCTCATTTGATATGTTCTCAATAACATAATTGTAGGTAGGTATAGTGACCACATTCAAAGTTTATTTCTAAAATGTAATTTATGAAAACACTAGCTTTTGCACGCGGCTAAGCCCGCGTGTTTGTCGTTTATCGCAGCAAAAAGCCTATGTTCTTCCTCCAGTATCTCCATGCCAAATTTTATTGAAATCGGTGCAGCGGTTTGGCCGTGAAAGGAGGACAGACAAACAGACAGAGTTACTTTCGCATTTATAAATTTATAATATAAGTACGGATCATAATCGCTACCCCATCGCTTTAATCGATGTCAAAATGATATATTTCTAGCGGTTGATCAATCGACGCTCTGGTGACGTTACTCGATACTGACAGATCAGGCCGAAAGAGATTTTAATTATCGCACACGACACGGCTATGTTTTATGAACGGGATCAATATGTTTACAGAAGGTTGGCAACAAATTATAGCCATCGTGTATTATGGATTATAGATCATGGATTATGTAAAACGACACCCATTTATATGTAAACTAATGGTGGGTGGGGTATGGCTATTGACGCGGCGACGCGACTGACATTTTATTTTGCTACTTTTATTTTAGAAGCAACGTTTCTGGACAGGAGAGGAAAATATCATAATAATTTAGAAATGCAAGATAAATTATTTATTACACTATAGTGAAGTATGGTAACAGATAATTTTTAATTTTTAACTTCCGCATTAGGAATATACATCCTGTGTCATGAGGGCCTCAATGCCTTTACAAACATATATGAAACGGACACAAAGAACACCTAGACAGAACAACAAGTCAGTCGGTAGACGCTGTTGTAACCACGCGCGTTCACCTTAGTTGCTACTCGTTGCTTACTGCGGTTCTCAAACTTTTCGCTAGTATGTTCACTTGCAAACATTGTGAGGTCGAAGCTAGGGACGACGTCACTTGCTCTGTGTGCGCAGGTCGGTTCGACTTCCCTTGTGCGGGAATAACAGAAGGCGGGTGGAGAAAACTAGGGGACCGTAAAAATACCTGGAAGTGCGCTAGTTGCAAATCCACAGCAGCAGCCAGTCCAAGAATTACTAAGATGACAGTCTCTGAAACAATCCTCGCAGAGCTAAAGCGACTATCGTCCCAAATGGAAGCTATGCCAGCATTGATCGACAGCGTGAGGGCTATGCAGGCGGAGTTAGTAACATTAAAAACCCTTAGAGACGACTTCTCCGATGTAAAAGCTTCAATTGAATTTGTACACAACACGATTGAGACATTGACGGATAAGGTATTAATTTTAGAACAGGACGTCACAGCTATGAAGAAGACAGAGGAAAATGTGTTAAGCCTTCAGGAGCGGGTCCGTAAACTGGAAGGACTACAGCGTGAAAGTGAACAAAGATCTCGTATGAACAATATTGAGATTAAAGGAGTGCCTATGTCCAGTTCTGAAAATTTGTTTGATATTCTGGATAAGATAGGTAATAAAATAAATTGTAGAATTCCGAGGGATCAGGTTAACTACATAGCCAGGGTGCCGATGCGTAATGATAAGCAAAATAAGAATATAATATGTTCTGTCCACAACGGTTACCTGAGACATGATTTTGTAGCTGCAGCAAAAAAACATAAGGCCCTTAAATCTACGGACATAGGACTACGTGATGATAACAAGATCTACGTAAATGATCACCTGACTCTAGAGAACAAGATCCTATTGAATAAAACAAAAGCGCGAGCAAAGGAACGTGGAGTTGAATTTGTGTGGGTTAAGGAATGCTATATTTTTATAAGAAAAAACTCTTCTTCACCCAAACACCAGATCAATACGGAACAAGACTTGAAGAAAAATTTACCATAAATATATCTACGCAACATTCCGCCATGCATTATTGTTGCATTGGCCATCTAAGATTGAGAACCACAGGTGCATATTTTCGCTATTCATTCCGACACCACCGGCCTTTTGTATTCTTATCTCTCAATACTAACGAGCCCGTATTAATAGTTATATATGATACTGTTATAAACTAGCAGTGAGAATTAAATAAAAGAACCAAAGAGGAGATAGCCCAACCTCAGTTCTTATTTATAATTAAAACACCTTACCGACCGCTTCTCAAACAGCAAGTGTGTGTGCATAGCCAAGTACCGTCTTTTTATAGGTTCGTACTGCATAATTTATCGGTAGAATAGGGATGCACCTAACACGGCCTCTCCTGACAGCTGGTCGTCCTCGAGCAGCCTCGTCCAGCCGACTGCCTTGTCGGTCATCTCTGCAGGAGGATCACCAAGTCCCTGGTCCTCATTAATATGGTCATCTGTTAAGTAACGACACTTCAGTAGTTTTATAGAGGTCTACTAACTTTGCAACCTGAAGTTATGTATACAAGCGTCGCATAGGCATAACAGTTTAGGACTCGTGGAGGCAAGCGTGCACTCAAGCCTCCACCAGCAATAGCTTCGTAAAATAAAAATGCTAGTAGCAGATTATTTCAATAATTTAAATAACTTCAGTTGCAATTTAAAAGGCAGTAGGATTATAAAAAAAACAAAATAAGGAACAATGCGGGGGACTGGCCTCCGGACTCCAATCACCCACAATGCACCCAACAAAAATAACGAAGATACATGGGCTATCTTCGTAACGTAGCTTACGCTAGCCAGTCGCTCTCATGCACGATACAGACATGACAATCGCAACATAACCAGCTAGTCACTCACAGAGGTGACATGGCTTTCGCCATTTACAAAGGTGACTAGTATAGCACAGCTTTACGTCATTCATAAAGGTGACACAGCTTTACGCCGCTCTCAGAGGTGACATGGCTTTGCAGTCGCCAAGCGCCCACAGCGCCGGCGCGTCCGCCTACGCGCCCTCCGCGTAGCGCAGCACGCACTTAAGGCCGAGCTCCGCAGCCCAGCATCTCGGTGGAGTCGTGGCAGTGCCACGCGTTGCAGCAGCGAAGCGCCCATAGCGCCCAGCGACGTAGTGCGCGCTGCTCAGGTGCAGCGTCTTGGTGAAGACGTGGCAGCGCCACGCGTCGCGGCACGCGCTCGCATCTTTCGAAGCTATGAAGGACGGAATGAGGTCATGTCTAGGCAACGAGTGCCATAATTTCGGGGTACGAGACAGTCACAATTTCGTAGAAAATAAAACACTGTTGGCATAGGCACCAAGTTTGCATACCACCCAGTGACTTGTCGGCATAGGCACAAAGTTCACATACCGCCCAAGATTTTCACAGTCTATGTATCGCTCAACCACCACTACACAATAAATAAACAGGGCTGTTTACTAACAACCACATACAGGCCGCAATGGCCACCACAAGCAGGATTTACTCAGGTCATATTCCCACACCGAATACCACGCGCGCTAAGGATTTACATCAGTTACAGCAGGTCAACCATGAGACCCACTACAGGATTTACACTCGGTTTATAGTCAGCATGGGCCCCACCGACATCAACCTTGTTACCTTTACCACGAGCGTAACCCTTTATGGTCCACTCATAGTCACAGTGTATCAAGGTCAACCCAAGACCATCAGGCCTTTACATGGGTCTGTTCCAACGATACAACAAAAACAGCTAGTAATTGTTCGATACATAGTCTGCAAACAAACATGCTAAACAGCAATAAATAAATTCAAAGTTATCAACTAACTTTCATAGAAACCAGTACATGTGTCGGGTGTCAATTCGACACGCCACAACACCACACTTACGATTTAAACGAACTATGCGTTTATACAATGTTGGAAGTGTTACTTGATAACCCGGCGAGCGCCTACAGCGCGCCTCGCCACAGCGCCGCGCTGCACTGCGAGCGTCTCGCGCCCAGCGTCGCTTGCTGTTGATGAGCCCTGGTGACATATCCTTTAAGATCCTGGTCATATACTGAATCATGGGACTCTGAAAAGTAATTATTTCTGTGAATAACATGGTAACTCAGTAGACACACAGGTGACGCCTTACGACCGTAATAACTCACTCCTTGAACTTGCATACAAGCACTAGCTGCTTGAACTTTTACATAAGCTCGGTCTAACCTGACCATTACCGATTGTTCTACCTAGGTGATATTTTGTGATGCGAAACTTACACTATTTGTAAGTTGATAGAAAACCCAGCACTAGTCAAAGTGTCTAGAATCTTTCATAATGTCTTTTCATTTCGTAAATAACGCTTAAGTAACCACAGTAAGAAATGCTCAACTTATTCTGCATAGGTGAGGCAATTAAAGGAATTATTTTCTAATACGTCAAACATAATATTTGCAATATCAATCTGATATTGATGACAAAGTTTGATTTGTAATCTAAAATTATTATTATCGACCAACTACAATAGTCATTCTTAAAACAATTGCATAGACGCACCAAACACTCGCCAAACATTTAAAATTGCACACATGACTTACCTCCGTACACCACACATCAAAATCATGTAAACACATTAAAACATTCACAAGCTTTTTCATTACCGTGTCGGCATTGTGCCCGTACAAGCTGGCGTGATATTTTCTAGCTAGTGATCGTCACACACGAATGCAGCGAAACATTGAAGTACCCGCTTTATTTTGTTTATCTGAAGTACCACACTTAAATATCTTCTAGAGCAGTAAAATGTTTCAAAATCGTTTACTAACTCTAATCTAACTGTAATTGTTACTCGATATCAAAGATAGGTGGAATTGAAATGTGTAGAAGTCGTGAAGCAAGTGTCACACACACTTGCTTCACGACTTCTACACATTTCAATTTTTCGATTTAAATGACAAATGTTGCCGGTAGTTTATTACTTTTTTTACCGACAAACTAAATAATTATCGAATGAACTTGAATCAACAAAAACTATGCTTAGAGAGAATCACGTAGACAACAATTTCACTGCGCTTAGTGGATAGAGGGGAACAAAACTAACATTAATCTGACCGCGCTGTTGTGAACTTTTCGCGAAACATTCACTAACATCATGACCCCCCATTTTACAGTACGCACAAGTCAAAGTATGCTCAGACTTATTCGATTGTTCTGGCTTGAACTTCTGCGAGGTATCGATAGTTTTCAGTTTATTAGGATAGCTAGCCTGTCTGTGTCCTATTTTGCCGCACAGAAAACATTTATTAGAAACAATTGATTTGACTTTCGGTGTAAACCCGGCGTTGTTAGTGCATTCCTTACGAAACGTACTGTTTTGCTGCGCACGAACATCCGTCATTAAATCCTTAGTAGTATCCTCACAGAAGTAGATAGGAAACCAACAACATCGTTCGGTCCTAAGTTGGCGTTAGTAGTGGATGCGTTCACATACGGGTTCCTAATTCCTTGAATAACAACTGCAGATATGAGTTCGTCACTGAGGCCCCTTACAATTTATAAACGCAGTAATGATCTACGCGCATATTCAGCGTAGGTACGGAAACTTAACGAATGAATGGCCTCAACGATCTGCTCCGTGACCCGACCCGTGGATTGCTCTGATGGTTTAGCGACACATGACCGATTCGCATTTATCGAACGAGCATTGCCGCGAGCGACTTCGTGCACTTCGTCTGCGCCTTGAATCTACCAATCTTCGCTACACACGGCGCGAATTATGTCCATGAGAATTACGACTACGCGATCGCGAACGCCTTATACACAAAACACGCCCGTGTTTACGAATTCGCGATCTACCCTCTCGATCCGACATTAAAAGAAAAACAAAGAAGCAACAACAATACGTAATTAAAATGCCTATCGATGTAAACCAACAATTAAATAGTGGTAGTGGGACTATCCAACTTCTGATGTTATAAACTAGCAGTGAGAATTAAATAAAAGAACCAAAGAGGAGATAGCCCAACCTCAGTTCTTATTTATAATTAAAACACCTTACCGACCGCTTCTCAAACAGCAAGTGTGTGTGCATAGCCAAGTACCGTCTTTTTATAGGTTCGTACTGCATAATTTATCGGTAGAATAGGGATGCACCTAACAATACTGTATCTTATTTGTTTGCTGACAGAAACGCATTTTGCTCATATAAGCTAATACACGAGCTATTTAATAATTCTACATATTATTTTTGTAACATTTACATTTGCGATAGTAGTCCTAATTCATACAGTAGTAAAATTCTTTATTGCATTTCATTACTACAGAGTATTTCTTCGCTTTGTTTTGAATGTACCTTACATTTTTGCTATTATTATGTTGGGTTTTATATCTTTTACAATGGCATCTCTTAACATTTTTTATCAGAATGTACGAGGACTTCGAACGAAATCGAGTGTGTTTTATAGAAACGTGCGTTTAAATAACTTCGATATAATTTGTCTTACGGAAACGTGGCTCATTGAAGGTATTTTGAGCTCTGAATTATTTGATGATCGATATATTGTATGGAGAAGGGATCGTAATTATGCTGTCACTGGTCAAGGAAGGGGAGGCGGTGTCTTAATAGCTGTTAAAAGGGAAATAATCGCTAATGATTGTACCGAATGGTGCTCATCTGCTGAGGACTTGTGGGTTACGCTAACGCTGAATCATAGGAAGCCTAAAATTTCCTACAAGATACATATTTGTGTTGTTTACATTTGTAATGAAAATCTAGGTAATACATTAGCAGTTCAGTTAAGTAATTTCTCTAATAGTTTAGTTGATATAATCCTTAAATACCCGAGTGATTCGTTTATAATCTTAGGCGATTTTAATCAACCTAATATATTATGGTGCCTATCAAGCGACAATTCCTCCCTTATCCCTAGTAACTTTCAGGGTGAAGTACAAACTAATTTTATAGACAACTTTAATATCTGTAATCTGTCACAATACAATTGCTTTAAAAATATTAACGATAGGATACTAGACCTGGTACTATGTAATAATGATGTTTCTGTTACTTGTTGTGATTATCCTCTAGTACGTGAAGATCCCCAACACAAAGCACTTTGTGTTTCGGTCGAATTTGTTCAATTGCATAGCCTGCCCGTTCGTCCTCATATAAAATACTTATATAATAACGCCGACTACGGTTCGATAAATCAAAAGTTAGACTCTAAGAACTGGAATCATGAATTTAGCTGTAAATCCATGGAAGAAGCTGTATCCTATTTTTATGCGGTTATCAATGATCTACAGAATTCTTATATTCCAACAAAAATTGTTGCCTCACACACTAAGTATCCGGTTTGGTATAACAGCTCTTTAATAAAGATTATAAAAGAAAAATCAAAATTTCACTCTAAGTATAAAAAATATAACAATCTCTCTGATTACCACTCGTTTGTTCTCTTAAGACAGCGGGTTAGGGATTATGAAAAGGAGTTGTTCGAAAATTACATTACAAAGATAGAATCCAACATTAATCGTAACCCACGTGCGTTTTAGACCTATGTCAAATCAAAAAAACAGTCTAATTGTTACCCCCCCGTTTTTCAACATGGCAACCGTTTGTCTGGTGACGGAGACGTTATATGCGAGATGTTCAACGACTTTTTCCATTCTAACTTTATAAATCAAAGCAGCAACAGTCCACAGCTAACTAAAGTTCACGGAAAGGATGGTGAAGCCAACACGGATATTGGATCCGTGGAAATAAATATAGATAAAGTTAATAGACTATTGAAGCAAGTAGATCTATACAAAACCGCGGGACCAGATAATATTTCACCGATTTTTATATTTAACTGCGCCGATAGTCTCACCATACCACTGTCAATTCTATTCCAACTCTCATTAAATACAGGTGTTGTGCCCGCTATCTGGAAATCCGTATATGTAACACCTATCTTAAAAAAGGGATCTAGGTCTATTATCGAAAACTACAGGCCTATTTCTAAGCTATGTGTGTTCGCTAAGATTTTGGAGAAAATAGTGTACAGACAGGTATATGGCGCACTTAAACTCAGTTTTGGCGAGCACCAGCACGGTTTCCTAAAGGGTCGTTCGACTACAACTAATCTTGTTCTGTGTAGTGATTTTTGTCGGAATCCATGTCACAGAGGTCCCAGGTAGATGTTATATATACGGATTATAGTAAGTGTTTTGATAAGATTGATCATAACGTACTTATGAATAAATTATCAAACATGGGTATACGGGGTAATCTCTTTAGATGGTTCAGGTCTTACGTGGAGAATAGATGCCAGACAGTGGTGTTAAATGGCTACTCATCGAGAGCTGTGAGTATTCCTTCGGGTGTTCCCCAGGGATCGCTGCTAGCACCTCTGCTATTCAACATTTTCGTCAATGACATAACTCACTGTTTCCAACACTCGAAAATATTGCTTTACGCTGATGATATGAAAGTTATGAAGCAGATTAACACCGTCGCAGATGCTATTTCTCTACAGGAGGACCTGGACCGTTTTCAAAATTATTGTTCGTTGAACAGGCTCGACTTAAACGTCAATAAGTGCTATACTTGTACTTTTACTCGCAAGACACACGCCATCAACTACATCTATAAGCTGCATGATACCCCGTTGACCAAAGTTAATTCTGTTAGGGACCTAGGAGTTACCTTTGACTCGAAGCTTCTCTTTGACGTACATATAGACACTATAATCAACAAGGCGACAAAAGCCTTGGGTTTCATCTTAAGACTCTCGTCTGATTTCAAAAATATAAAATCTATAAAAATCTTATATTGCTCTTTCGTTCGAAGTCACCTCGAATATGCGTCACAAGTGTGGAACCCCATGTATAATACTTATATTGATCGGCTTGAAGGCATTCAACGTAAATTCTTGAGGTACATTCAATTCCGTTCCAATTGTTATCTGCCTAATTACAACTCTCGTTGTAAAAAAATTCACATTCTTCCACTTAAAGAGCGACGAAAAATTGCGGATTTAGCGTTTTTATGGAAAATCCTCAACGGATCAGTAGAAGTACCGGAATTGCTTACCAAAATAGGCCTATGTGTGTCCACAGTATTTCTACGCAAGCCAAATTTATTATACGTTCCTGTGGTTGGAACTGCGTACAGACAAAATTCATATAGAATACGGGCTTGTCGTGCTTACAATGCTGCATGTCGGGAAGTTGATGTGGATCTGTTTTGCACCAATCTATCACAAGTTAAAACAATATTGTGTAACCATTACTTTCGCGAATAGCCGCATACTCACGCACACGACATCGCTGACTACCTTGGGATGGTATTTTTTCTTTTAATGTATAGGGAAAGATATTTGTGGAAACTTTTAATTGGCCATCACCATGTTATTCCTTTTATTTGAGTTGTATTTCTAGCTGTAAGTTTCCTTAAAATTGTAAAATAAAATAAAATAAATAAAACAATTTGTGGATCACACAAAGTGTTATTCCATGTGGGATTGGAACCCACAGCACTTGACGCAGTTGGAAGTAGCATGGCGACTGATTTAACCACTATGCGAACCGTGCAGTCTTAAAATATGTATTATCTAATTATTTAATTTTAAAATCAGAAACAGGCCATTAGAAAGCGAATGTAACACTTGCAGGAATAAATGTATTTTAATGTACTTTTAAAAGAGTTTGATCAAACACTTATCTCTACTTTCTATCGTGTATCATAATAAGATCCATAGACGGAAATGCTTTTAGAAAGTTTCTAAACACAAATAATAAACATATTGAAGAAATCAGAATTCCCCTGAATGACCAGTTACTGTGGTCAAGGATAGATAGTTTGATAGGTAAGTAACCAAAGAATTCAACTAAAACAAGTAACCGGTAAATATGTTACTTAGTCGAACACTAAACTATATTGTGAAAAAAGAGGAATTCGTTTGGTCGGAAATATGTAGTTAGATCTCACTAGTTGTATTGTGTTTAATTATAAACGGAACTACTTATAATAAAACACAGCGTTCTTCAATCATCTTTCAATCAATAGGTCTAACAAAATACATTCTTAAAAATTTAAAAAACTCCCTACGCAAGCACTTAATCGAGATCTCCTACGCCAAAAATGCCTTACATCATTTTGGAAAAGAACGACACTCTTACACTGCTGGGCTGAAATTAACCAAATATAGCTTATAACCATCGCAGGGAAACTGGCTTTCAATTGAAAAAAACCGCATCGAAATCGGTCCATCCGTTTAAGAGCTATGATGCCAGACAGGCACACACCGACGTCAAATTTATAACACCCCTCTTTTTGCGTCAGGGGCTAAAAATCGAGGCAAACAAATAACAAGTTTCGTCCAGGAAACGTGAGTTTAAGTGAAGTATAAACAGATAGACGTAAGATAAATCGACTGCATCTAAAATAAAGATGCTTCACTTGCTTTCCTCGCTTGGTCAATAAAAATATAAGTCGTAATTTCAGCTTTCTGCGCGGAGAGAAACACCCAGTTAGCCTTCGTTATCGAGTCACTTAAAGTCTTGTTAAAGTGGACGGTCCTTCTGGCTGAGAAAATTTCTATACAGTCTTCGTTATATGTGCGCAGTGTGTAGTGGCTCTTGTCTGCTTCGCAAATGCACAAGACATTGTTTTTCATGAAGTAGCTAACTTGGCAAACTCTAAAGGCTAAGGTCCTTAATACAAGTACAAGGTCGTTCATTTATGGATCACAAAATCCAATATGTTATGTTTCATATTATAAAACTTACGAGGATACAATGGTTCTTGTAAGCAATGAAACACGTAATAAGGAAACACCAACACATCACTCAATTTAAATTATTCCATTAGCTTTTATACAACTTGTCTTACAACAACTATCAAAGTATCCAAAAACAATACTCCTAGAGTTGTTAAATCCAACTACAAATAATATTTTAAAGGTAGTAGAGCCACGCTGATTTCAGCAGGAACGGACTGGCTCAACCGGGGTGGTACTACCCTCGCACAGAAGATCAACCTAAGATGACAGCATTCATGCTGCCATATTTTGTTGGTGAGTACGAGACAGAAGGCCCAATAATTCAGAAGCATCAGTAGGCCGCCATGGTGTGGGTCACCATGCTGCATTGTTGCATTGCCTGCATTCGTTCAGGCCTATACATAAAAAAAAACAGTCGCGCTTAATAAAATGTCACGATCAATGAATTCAGTGTAAGTTAAAACTTATCTAAGACCTATATTTAAGTAATCTTCTGTAAAACTGTTAAGCTTTTTTATTCTACTTCAACATTCAAAAGCCATAGTGGATAGAGTTTGTAGTATAATAAATACATATAAAATAAAAAGCTTTTTAAAAACAAGCTTTTACTGGAATGCTTCGAGACGAATCAAACGAGTCCAAACTCGATGATGTTTCTTTACAGAGTTCCTATGGCCACCTTCCAGCTCCAGCGTCAGATCAGCTCCAAAATTGAGTTACAAGATTTCACCCGAACATACAAGCATACATACATTGCAATTTAATAAAAAGCTTGTACAATATAACCGATTCTTCAATAGCAGCAATTTTTGTTTGACATTGTTTTGGGTTAGTTGAAATGTAAAAGTATTCAACATGTTATAATGGTAGCGTGTGGAAGTGGGTTATCGTGTTACGCTTAGGTGACAGACTCGTTTGCTATTTTGTTGTTTGAGACTTTACGTCACATTGAGACGCTTACGTCTACGCATTAGTGAAAAATGCATGAAAATTGTTTCTTAATCGTCATAATGTTATTCTGAAATCTTACTTTTTCATAGGTGTAAAAATTGCTATTATTAGCAAAGACGTATTTTGTAAGAATAATAATTTGAAATCTACCGCTTACTGCTAGTTGGGTTGATGAGGTCCCACAGAGACAAAACCCTTAAATTAATAAAAAACTGCTGGTGTTCTGAAATATTACCGTGATACCTAAATAATTTATTTAAAAAGTACTAGTAGGCAGTGAAAGAGAGTTAAAAATTTAATGTTTTATGAGTAAACTAAAAATATAAATATATAGGTAGGTATGTCACAAGTAGAAACATATAGCAACTTAAAGTTGTCATTCGAATTTACTGTGATAAAGCTTTAAGTATTGCTCCATAGCATCAAATAGCATGAACTAGAAGAAATTTTACTGATTGCATAGTATCAAAAACATAGGCATGCACACCAGTGAAGCTATATGTTGACGTGACAAAGTTTATATAATATTTTATCACTCGCCTGATGAAGCTTAGCGACGAGACTGATATCTGTTTGTGAAGTTTACACCGTAGAGACTTGCATTATGGCTTATGTATTATCCTCTTCTACGTTTATTAGAGTCGAGGTATAATACTTACGTAATCCATCGCTTATATAAAACTATTCTAGCAATAGGCATGCAGACTATAGTGTAATAAAAAATTAATAACATGAAGTTCTTTTGTTTATTTTATCTACCTGGATCATTATGGTGATACCGTTTTTACTAAAAAGCGGCCAAGTGCGAGTCGGACTCGCACATGAAGGGTTCCGTAGCAGCAGACCTATTTCTTAGCGTTCCATGGATTCACCGTGCGGGTGCCGGGTCCATCGCGTGATAGATGGGGGCAACACATGGAACTTCGACAGTGCCTGGGAATTGCGACCCAGGTTTAGGCTTAAGGAGCACTCCTTACGACGCGTCAACGCTCACCTCCACTGTCCGCCGTGTTGCCCCCTCTACCTAACCATATTTGAAATGAGCCTAGCAATGCCGCTTTGGATATTCGTTCAAGAAAAGAGCTTACTGAAGCTCTTGGCAATTCAAGGTCTTTAAGCAGGTTATAGAGGGATTTGGCTGGTATACCTCTCGCACCCACTTCCACGGCATACAGCGCAACGACATAACCATTTTAGTTATTTCGTTGGTTAAGTCAAAGTACTTGTTTCTTTTTAAAGCGTGGTCTTTAGGGATGTTCGTTTCCCACGGCACCGTGAGTTCTACTAGTACTACACGCTTAATTGAAATTGCATAAAGAAATATGTCTGGTCTGGACGCCGAGGCACAGATATCCTCCGGTATTCTGTAGTGATTTTCATACGTGTCCACTAATAATGTCCAGTCACTGGCGGTATTTATAATTGAGTACGGCTTTTGTGTGAGTGAAGTATTTTTTGTTGAGCCTTCCTTTACAAACGCGATGTTAGTTTTTATGTAACATAATATAAAAGTTCTTGTAGTTCGTTGTAACTTTGATCGATGTTTTAATAATATTGTATTTTTTTAAAAGGTAAATTGCTGTTTACGATTATTGGCGTAAAAAAAACTACTTACTAGATCTCTTTCAAACCAGCCTATTCTTTTGACGTTTACCGCCAAAAACGGAAACACTGTTCTCAACATTTGTTGCCAACACAGGGAAATTACAGAAACTTTTGTCACCAACACGTGTTGACAACATAAAAAATGTCAACTTTTGTTCGGTAGAGACCCGGCTATATACACGCGGGAGGAGCCGCGGACAAAAGCTAATACTCTATATTCTAAGCGTACTGTGCGATGTTTCACACAATTTCAAAGTTAGTTTACCGAATTCATAACTCACACTCTCTTAAATTTTAGGTATATAAAGGACAATGAGATTATTTATCAATATAATAACCGTAAGACTAATAGGATAGATATTTCTGTAAGTATTTGCTGACTACTTTAATATCAGATCTCTTGTAGTGTTTACACTTTATGTTTGTTCTGAACAAATGTTTACTTTGAAAACTATTTGTACATTCGTGTTTATTCAATGTTCTTTCTCTTCAATGCTCCAATAAACAAGCAATAGATTATGTCTCTAATAGATATACGTCAGTACCTAACATGTAAATATAAAGCACTAACTTTAGTTCTTTAACCCATTTCTGTTGAAACTCAGTCATCACCATTTTGTTTGAAAGGTTAAGACTAAAGACTAAATTTTTCTTTTCATTTTATGTTTTAACTTGGTCCCAAATAACGAAAATTTAAGAATTAATAATTACACATTGAATCGGTGACACAATGAATCGTTGATTCTTTAGTCTGTTTTATTGTATTTAATTTTATAAGTTATTTTTCTTATCAGCATTTTCCGATTGCGACGTAATTATCCTAATTAACACTCTTTGGACTTAGCATTCTAAACTCTACTAAACTACTAAACTCTACTAAAATAAAACTAAACTTCTAACTGACCACTGCTTAGTTTTAAATAAAAAAAGCGGCCAAGTGCGAGTCGGACCCGCCCATGAAGGGTTCCGCAGCAGCAACTTTTTTTTAATATTTGTTTTGATTGAATGAAAGGTAAATTGCAATTTACGATTTATGAGATTTATGACGTATTAAAAAAAACTACTAACTAGATTTCGTCCAAATCAATTTTCGGTGGAAGTTTGCATGGTAATGTACATCATATATTTTTTTTAGATTTATCATGCTCTTATTTTAGAAGTTACAGGGGGGGACACACCTTTTAACACTTTGGAAGTGTCTCTGGCGCAATCTATTCAGTTTAGAAAAAAATCATATTAGAAACCTCAATATCATTTTTGAAGACCTATCCATAGATACCCCAAACGCATGGGTTTGATGAAAAAAATGTTTTTGAGTTTCAGTTCTATGTATGGGGGCCCCAAAATTTATTGTTTTTTTTTATTTTTGTGTGAAAATCTTAATGCGGTTCACAGAATACATCTATTTACCAAGTTTCAACATTATAGGTCTTATAGTTTCGGAAAAAAGTGGATGTGACATACGGACGGACAGACGGACAGACAGACAGACAGACATGACGAATCTATAAGGGTTCCGTCTTTTGCCTTTGGCACGGAACCCTAAAAAAGACGTATGTCACTCGGGGACTGCCGCGGTAAAGCTATTGCATAACATTTTGTATCAACTTATGCAATTATAATTATTTATTTATTTTTTATTTGTAATTCGTCGTTCGGAGCAGCTCATCTCAATCCGTGCGAGCTTCGGGTGTCAGGTTTTATTTTCGTTACGTTATGGAATTTCTTGATTCGGTACCTCGATCAGTACCTGGATGGGTGACCGTTGGTGGCATGATACCATGAGCGTCTTTGTGATTCGGAGGTCACGTTAAGCAGTCAGTCCCGGCTGTTATCGTAGGATAACAGTCTTAAAGCTTAGTTGGAGGCCTTTGGGCGGCTTGAAAAGCATCCAACGGCAAGATTACGTAGCCAAAACGTTGTCTTGCCAGTCCCCAACCGCACTTGGCCAGCGTGGCTTTACGTATGGCTTTAACCCTCTTCTGAGAGGAGACCCAAGCACAGCAGTGGGACGTTATGGGTTGTTGATGAGTAGCTTAAAATTGTTTAGTTTTCTTTATATATATATATTTATGTTACTAGATTTCACCTGCGGCTTCGCTCGCATTTAATAAAAACTGTCCTATGTTACTTCTAACACCTCCAAGAATATGTGTACAAAGTTTCATGATGAACGGTTAAGTAATTTTCGCGTGAATGCGTAACAAACAAACTTACTGTCACCTTTATAATATTAAGTGTTAAGTGTAATATACATAATATACGAGTATATGAAGAGTGTAAAAGACCAAAGTACACTTCCGTGCAATTAAATCGACTCAAACCGTTAGCATAAAAGGTTGATTTTTTAGAAAACAGCTGTTCCAATTTTTTCTTTAGTCTTTTTTTAGTTAAAAATTTAATCCTTTTACTATAAAATGACAATTAGTTGAGTAGTTATTAATTAAATCCGATTTGAACAAAAATGAGGCTACAAGTTAAGCTGCATTTGCTGGTGTCCATTAAATTGCAATAAAAATAACTTAAAACTTGCGTATGTGTGTATCGGTTAAAGTGTGATGAGTAGCTGTAAATAAATATGGAGATAAAGTCTTTCAAATTGTGAGTACCACATCAAATATTTTGTTTTGAGTTTTATCGAAACCCATTTAAAAAGAACTTTATTCCGAAGAAAAATATGAGACTTTACGACTAAAACGGATTTACGAAACGAAAATGCCATTTTCCTAAAATCAGTTTCTTATGTAGTGAACGACTTGAGTCGATCCAACTGCACGCGAATGTTGTAAATATGAATAACTTGCTTCAAAATCTCAAAAGTCTAGCGTAGGCATTGTTATCGAAGTTTTCATATTTTATTAAGAAAACTACGGACTAAAGATAGTCTATCTAGTACAATATTTTTTGAGATATTTTAAGACCTAACGTAAATAAGGTTCATAAAACGTATAAACTGTGCACCAGAGTGCATTGCCATGTCACTTGCTTAATATTTTAAGATAACGATACACTTTCTACATTACATAAACCATAACAGCATCAGTTTATGCTTTATTATGCCTCTGCATTCTAGTAAATTCATGGCTTAGAATGCTTTTACCACGCTGTTACTCTTAAAAAGCGAGGGTAACATTAAAATTAGTTAAAATTTATAAATTTGAAGTAACATTTCTTGAAAGATGATCTAGAAATCGTTATGAATAAACGAAATGAGTTTGTTTTGGCTGTTTTGGCTGTGTGCAGCTTTAAAATTATGACGTATACCAACGTGTATGTTACGACACACCGTAAGTTTAAATACTTTCAAAAATTTTAAAATACAAAAACCTATACATTTTCTACGATTTAAGGAGTAGGTGTTCCAGTAACATCCGACATATTCTTTACTTAATATCAATCAACTATGTTCATATTTCGAACTATTACTTATTACATTTATTTCATCAACAGTGTTCAGTGTGTGTAGGCGATATAAAATTGCATAACGAGTTTTCATAGTTATATTCACGTATAATGCCAGCATATCTTTCATACACGTTAGACTGAGAAGCTCGGATGTGAGGTCACGGTTGGTTGTAGAGCTTATCGCCCACCGCAAACTGCAACTTAAATGTTTTGTGTACGACATAATACCTCGTAGAGATAACTGTTATGGAGCACGGGGATATCAACAGTCTTGAAATTAAAACGTAAATGGTACTGATACAACAACCACTGACGCTGCAGTCAGTATTATACACGTTTAGGAAGTGAAAAAGAGCTTTAACCGTTTATTTTTAAACAAAACTTTGATGATAAGTACTCAGTTTAAATTTGTTGAATTTGTTTTGAAATCAACATTTAATATATTTTGCATGTAATGTTTGACTTCTATGGAAGAAGATCTCGATCAGTACAAGATTTAGATATTTTTCAACGTGTTAAGGCTAACAATATGTATATAAGAGTTGCATAATTGACTTCGGGACTTCATTACCAAAGTAGCATCAAATTATCGAACAGAGTTGCAAGTACTCTATGAACTTCCACAAACAAGTGTTTGTGGAAGTTCATAGAGCACTTGCAGGCAAGTGCCTGAATAACATGATTCTTTCGAAAGCTTTACCTAATTTATGAAAGGTTTGTTTTACAAAATACATTGTTAATTTTTTACTACTAAAGGGACAACAAATTAGACGCATAACATATGACTGATGCTGAGCAGTCACCATAACCTCATACCTACTTACTTATTTAGTATATTCCTTTCCCTGCTGATATTTTGATCTCTCTATTGACAGAGTGTTTCTATTGCCAAGATTAATGTATAAATTAATGTCTATCTTTGCCCCTTGAGGGATGTGTATGGACATGCTCTTTGACGCATAGTTAATTAGGATATGCAGTTAATGTATAACGTGATAAATACTCTGAAATTTACAAATCAGTTATTTTGTTTAGTGAAATTGTGTCAAATATATAATTTAATGATACAGTGACAATCATTGTTACTTTTAAATATTTTTTGTTTTAGAACTAGTTCTTATACTCGTATTGTAAACGTTTTATTCCGTGGTTTCATGGTAAAATAAGATTGTTCATTAGATTTGAACCGACTGAAACTGCCAACGATTTTTTTTTATAATAATATACTTTACTTCTTCTTTCACAATGGTATACATAACATTATTTAACAATATTTGTGAAGATCAAACTAACATTGCGAGAGACTGGTGCCTGTTGTAGGCATATGCTAGAGCACAACCTGTATTACGGGTCACCAGGCCCCACCCGCAGGAACTTTGATCCACATAGGCTGTCGTTAGTTAACTATTTATGCAATTGAGCAAAATCAAGGAATACAAAATCTTAAAATAGATCCAACCAACTAAAGTTTAAAATTTTAAAAAATCTATGACAGATCGTGTCAACTAACCTGCAGTATCCAAAGACGGTGAACCCATTCGCCACCTTTTTTTATGTATGGCCCGCCAAAATGACTCTACTCTTCCTGATGGAAAGCTTAAGCAAAATCCAAGAGTGGTGGTCACCATAATCATTGCGATTGCAGACAATGCAGCATAGCGACCCACACCATGGCGGCCTAGTGATGCTTCTGCATCTTGTAGTCTAGTCAACAAGTATGGAACTTGTTGACTAGACTATTTGAGCCTCCGGTGTCGCACTCACCAAACGACAGCACAATCGCTATCACTTTACGTTGATTTTCTGTGCGAGGGTTGTACCGCATCGGTCGAGCCGGCCCGTTCGTGCTGAAATCAGCGTGGCTCTACTACCTTTAAGATTTGCCTTGTTTTTCTGGCTTCGGTGTCTCTTTAAATCAGTGGCAAAAGTTTTTTTTTGTTTATATTTAGCAACTGTGATTTTTTTTCATAATTACATTCAATCAGTCTAATAGGAATTACATCAGTTTTTGAAAGATTCTAAACTTAAAAAGTCCGAACTTTGTTCACTATTTTCACAAGCATTACATATGAAATACGGATTTCAGTTGCTGACTGTTGAAGTTTACAAATCACCTACTCTCTTCAAATTTTTATTGCATTATCTAGTGGACAGGTAAAAGTGCTTTCACCAAGTATTCTTCCAAAGTTTCAAACGTATTCAACGGACTACGTCAAACTTTTATTCGCTACAAAATAACATAAATGTAAAATTACTCGACAATTTCTGCCAGTGAAAATATGATATCTGTGAGCTTAAAGCTCAGTTGAAACGATGAAACCAGTGGCTTTTCTGAATAGTGCTCACTATCAGTCGTTAGGCTACGAGTAGCCAGAGTCTGCCAAAAACTATTGTTTTGAACTTTAAACACTATCTATGGCTGTTATTCAAAACGTTAACACCACTTTTATACATTTTCCGTTTATATTTGCGTTATACTTAATATTTTGGTTTGTCAAATCATTTTGCATTAAAATTATTTAATTTTAATTGTTGCTTGTATATTGTTTGTATATTATAGAGAGCAATAATTTGATATTGAATTCAAGCATTTTTATTACTTGCACCAAATCTACGGCTAAATCAGAGACCAATACTCATTGTAAAATAAACAATTACTAAAAGTCGCCAATAAAGTCATTTTTATTCGACTACGGCGAAGCCAAAAAGAAGTGTAATAAAAGGAAAGGTAAATTAAAGGAAGTTTTGGCAGTCTTATATGTATGTTTTTACAAGCTTTTTATTAAAAAAACGGTGTACATACATGAAAATACGTATAACCGCAAAAGAGGTATCGTTATCAGGGGCATTTTGCTCTCATAGGCCTTTTACGAATGTCAAATATATAGGGTTACAGGGTATCAGTCTCGCCTCACTAATGGACTCTTATAGACTCAAGTGGGTATGCTCAGCGTCGATGTTTGGCACACTACACGAAACTTCTACATTGTTTTTATTTTAACGATCAAATTATGATTAATCTATATTAAAATGTCCAAGGAAGAACAAAATCTTCAAAATAATTTTAACAGTTATATTTGGTATAGTGATAGTTCGAGCCTTGATTACAAAATGTTTATCAGAAAAAATAGTATGATACAGATTATATTAGGTATTACAATAGGCGGTCTTATCGCTCACGGCGATCTCTTCCAGACAACAGACTTGTACAGATTTTGTAAAATAATCTTGTGGGTAGTCAGCGATGTACTTTAATAGATCTAAGTTTTTAATAATATATAAATATATAGCTACTTACACTTACACATACTATAAACATATACTACTACTAACATATAAATCCATACACAAACATAATAATAATAAATTAAAACGAACATTTATGAGGCTTGCAACATTAAGTTAAAGTGAAATGACGTGGCATTGATGACGTGTACATCTGTGTTGGTATTTTGGCACACGGTTCATTTGACATTTGTGACCATTTTAAATGAAATTCAATTCGAATTTCAAACAACAAACAATAAATTAAGCAACATATTATGAACAAACATACAAGATTTAAATAAGCCTCTAACACAGAACATTAAATATGGACTATGTTAACGAGGTCTGTACACCGTGTCTAACAAAATGGTGGACTCTGAGCGTTCACTGCGATGGGTGTAAACCATCCCAGTACTGATTTTCAGTGCCCACCGTACCACTCGATTTGACGCTGATAGCCGCAGCTACCATCAGTCGTTACATCTGTTTCTCCTTACTTAAAAATTAATAATAATAAATTGGTAAGTATCTGATATCTTTTTTTTTTAATTCATTCATTTCTTTCTTTTAACAAATACAAATACACATTAGATCAGCTCATTCAAGCAATTACTCCTAACGCCATATGCAATTCCTTTCAGGGAGAATTAATCAGTGATTAGGAAAGACAAAAGAAAATAAAACCAAAACTTAGAAAAAAATTAGAATTATCAACTGCCATTATACCATGTGGTGGTGGACACCATAATTACCATAAATACACATATTGCTTATAATCGATGACGTACCACACATTAACAATAATAAGCGGGCATTCCTGTACTGCAGTACTTAACAACTTTATATTCTGTTTCCTTAAATCATTACTGGTGATAAAAGATAAAACGCAAGTAGGTAAATATGGTCAAAAGCTAGTGACAAGTTACATAATTTCAAAATTGTTTTAAAGTCTACAATACAATATAAAGCAATGAAACCAATCGATTGACATTCCACAGTTTTATTTGGAAATGCTTAAGTTAAATAACAACGAAAATAAAAGCTTATCATATTATATTACTGAAGAATAAACTACATTTAAAAATATATTCAATAAACGCCCTCAACTATAAGTATATTGGGCAATGCAACAGTTATTCCTGGCTCATTGGATGATGCGCCACTTTCAAATAAGATCATTTTAATATAACTTTCAATATAACTAACTGTCTCGGTAGCGCAGTGGTAGTGAATGCGACTGCTTTGCTTGAGGTCTCGGGTTCAAATCCTGGGTCAGACCAAATGTTTGTGTGATCTACAAATATTTGATTCGGAGTTTGGGTGTTTTCTATGTATAATATGTATGTATTTACAAAAAAAAAATATATATATGTATTTATATCAGTTGTCTAGTACCCATAACACAAGCTCTGCTTAGCTTGGGACTAGATGGCGTTGTGTGTTAGATGTCCAAAATATTTATTTATTTATAATAGTCCACCTGTTCCATCTCTGTTACAATTAAACAGTTGACTACGATGGATGAATATTACAGAGATTGAATGAATTATTTACGAATAAGGAAAATATGTATTATCCTTATAATATACATCAATTTCACTATCGAAATTCCTCCAATCGAATATTTAGGCTGTTTATTTTAGCCGTAGCGTAGTATTACAAATATTGAAATTAATTGAAGTGTATTCGAGCACTTGTTTTCTTGATCATGAAAAACGTTTGGCTTGTCACAATTTAACAATATCTCACAACTCACTTCTTGTCAGGAGAAATTTGTTTAATTGGTCTATTATTTTTATTGTCCGTTCTACGAGATACTCGAGGGACTCGGAAGGCATTGCCGCTGGTTGTAATTAGAGGAATGAATCGCGTGATCTTTGCCTTTATCTACTCTCGGTAACTACCCTTAGCTGTAATAACTACCGAACAGAAACATAATATGGAAAACATTCCGAGGCTACAACTGTAGCTTTGTTGCACATTTCCTCTGAGGCGGTTTTGCAAAGTTCTTCTTGTATTTTCCTCCACTTAAAATTAAACTGAGAAATAAATTTTAGACATGACATTAAACTTTACACAGAAACATGTCAATGGAAATAAAAAATCTTATTAAGAGACTATTTTTACATTCTGTACTATTAATGTGCTATAATATTATTTTAATATTATTAATTAATATTTTTTCTGATCTGATTATAATAAATACTCGTTCAAATAATTTGACCCAAAGGAGCAGACTAAGGGTCAATTTATACTAGCGCAGAGTCGAAGCGCAACGAAGCGTCAAATTCTTTACAACTAAAGCGACTTTTTTACGTGTAGTATCAACAGCAGTGCTATTGAATCACTTGCCAGTTGACTCTCGTAGCTGAAACGTGCATCGTAAAACGTAAAATGGTTGACATTGATCTTGCTATGACATTACTTATATCGGAAGTTGAAGAAAACGAAGAAAGAAGAAAAAGAAAGTGGAATTATAACGTTCCGTAATTTCCGACTGATGACGCGTAAGTTCGCTAGTGGGCGCATGGTTACGCGAGAATGCACGCGCACTAATCAGCGTTGTTCACGCGCAGACGCGCGAATTCCGAAGAATACGCGAGTCTTTTTATAAAATCTCAGAAGTAATGTGTGTGTTACGCTGTGGAGTTAAGGTTAAATTTGTTATGTTCAGTATTGGATAGATGCTTCGATGCGCTTCGACTCTGCGCTAGTTTAAATTTACCCTAAGTGAAAGAAGAACCTAGTGACCTAAAATTAATATGAAATACTGAGGGTAAGCTGAAAAAAGGGTACATATAGAAATAGAAGTACTTCATGGCACCAAGCACATAATTATTGTAGATAAGGTATTTATGTTGATCAACGTTTCATAGACAGTAGAAGTTTCTATTAAAGTATAGAAGTATGCACATCCTTAAACAGTCCACTGCTGGACGTAGGCCTTGATGTGACGTGATAGAAGAATAAATTATTTACATAATTAAAAGTGTCGATGACATCTAACTACTCTACAAAAAGGAAGGTTCGTATTTACAACTAAAATTGGCAAACGCAGAAAATTTAAGTTTCAGGAAGGTATATATGACTCTTTAAACCTATTTCGATTATTGAAACTGGACGACTTATCACAGTTAGCTTTTATACTATATCGAGTTATTTTGGTTTCAACATACTTATGTAGCTTTTCGAATAGTGAATGTTTTGCAATATCCGGTGTCCGAATATCCGGCATCCGGTAGAATAATATAATCATTCGTTTCATCTCTAATATGAACCTTTATTAAATTTATCTATATTGTGATTACCTAGTTGTCATAGTAGTTTACATATGGGACCATGTAATGCCAACATTTCTTACTATTGTTCGCATATTTTTTCGCACATATTTAGAGGGAGATAGTCATCAATTACAATAAATAAACAACGCAAAGGAACTAAAACCCTTATTATTATGTTACCAAAAATAAATTGTTTGTTCGTAACTTTCATTGACATTTAATTTTGTATAGAGCTCTACGCTCTGATGGATTCCAAAATGTTTACTGTTATTTGTAGACAGTAATTTGCTTACGTAATTGTTGTTTGTTTCTATTCTATAAAAAGCACCCTTTCTCGGTATGTCATTAGTCTTCTATTTTACTTTTGCTGTAAAATTGGATGGCACGTTGGCTCTAAAAACATAATTATAGTGTGTGATGCAATTCAGTGCTTCTCTTCTTGCTTTTTTAAATTAGATGAATTGAAGCATGTATATTTTTCACCTTCTACAGAACATTTCCATGTATCGTTTCCGCCAGCAACAGTCTTTCAGTGGTGGTTCCGCAGCACAAAAAAAAACTTCCTTAAAGTTAACAAAATACATTAAATATTAGGTAATAATAATGTTTTGATTTTAAAGGTTCTTGTTTTTTTTAATTGAAAACGTTTTTATTAAAATACAATAAAATATCCTGGAAACGATTACATTTCATTAATATTCAAAAATAATTTAAGTGATAATCATTTGGTATTAGATGTTTTATTTAATAATGGATATTTAATAACACTCAATCCCAAATTCTAATATTATTCCATAATGTAATTTTAACAGAACTAAAGAACGGAGCCAAAGAATCTGTTACTGTACAGTAATGATAGACATATAAAAGCTATAAAATAAAGCGATAAAGCTTTGCTGTTGCAAAGCTTTTACCGCGGGCTTTTTTGTTCTTTTTTGCTTTAAAAGTAAATCCAAAATAATAAGAGCAATGGAGGGTACGTATACGAATATAGTTTATAAACACATTACATATGCTACATACATCTGCTGCTTGTAACTGAATCCTTATAAACGTATAAAGGGCTTATTAAGTTGCTTAACGAAATGCGAACAGTCTGCGATGTTCGACGTATCTGATCATATCATATGTTCTCATATTGATGCCTGATTTATGAAATATTCTGTAAAGGAAAAATTATCCGACGCATGTCCCGGTTGTGATACAATGTGATTGGCTTATTTTCCTCTTCTCTCGGTCTTTACATGTTATTATCGTATCGACATCCGACTTGCAAAGGTTATCCATATTTATTGTATCTTCATTTACAAGAGGTTATATTATACGAAACCATTATGTTTGTGTCTCGTGTTTATTATTAATCATCGGATTTTTGCTAAATGAAATAAGAAAGAATTTGTTGCGAGATATTTTGTGGCTTCCTACACTATTATGTTGACAATATTACTTTCCTGCTACTTGTATTATACAAATCTAGTATTATAGGCAAGATCATTTCGTTCGTGTGTATTTAGATGGTATGATCGCTACAATGTTCAATAATTTTACAAACCACATTTGATGAGTGTTTTATATTTTTCGTACTTTTTCCTCTAGGTGTAGGTGAAGCAAGACTTTCAAACCTTTATATATAAATCTTTCTATTGTTATATTATTCATTTTATAATAAAAGTGATTATACTCGTAATACAGGGCAACAATTTTATAAAAATTAAGTACATTGATGGTTTTTATAGTGGTATTGTGTATACCACATCAAACAAAGTCTCCCTAGACTTTGTTTGATGTGGTGGTGATGTGATTTTATATTTCATCAAATATCTAAAAATCTAAAAAAGAATTTTCATAGATAGTAAATAGAAGAAAAGTAGCCTATATTAGGGACTTTAATTAAAGAAGAAAGCGATTCGTGATTCTTTTGTTTTTAATTAAAAAGTTAACTTTTTTAATTGTTGTAGAAAATTAGTACGAAAACAGATGTCATATAATATTTGTAACATTATTATTATTAATAAAATAATTAAAAATGTAATAAAATCTAATTATTAATAATCAGTGTTGCCACCTCTTACATTAATTACACATCGACATCGATTGTTCATACTTAAAATTAAATTGCCAATGTCTTGCTGCGGTATGAGGTCCCAAGTTCTTTGCAAGTGTATGTATAGTTCTTGTTCCGTCGTCAAATTTGGCGGGAAATCTCGCAATGCTTTTCGTTGTAACATGTCCCAGGCATGCTCGATGGGATTTAAGTCGGGCGACTGCGCAGGCCAATCCAAAACTTGAATGTCATGATCTTGAAGAGCTGTCGATACCAGTCGCGCCGTATGAGAAGGAGCATTATCGTGCATGTATAGAAACTCCTGGCCCATTTGGATAATCACAGGCTCTACTATCTCTTCGAGATATTTTTGTGCAGTCATGCTCCCTTGAATCCAAACGAGCTGGGTTCGCCCACCAAGACGAATTCCTGCCCACACCATGATTGTCCCGCCTCGGTAAGAGTGGACCTGATGAGGGTGCCACAGACGGCTAACTCTGCCTGCAGTTCTCCAAACACGAGTTCTTCTTGAATCCGGATGAAATCCAAACCGGGACTCATCAGTGAACAGCACCGATGACCATTGTTGATCACTCCAAGACAAATGCTCCCGAGCCCACGAAAGCCGCCGACCGCGATTGCCACGTCGCAGAGCTGAAGCACGTAGCAGTTTTCGAGCACGAAGGTTGACTTCATGCAACTTCCTTCGCACGGTTTGGTCGCTTACCAGCAGCTGGTGGTCCTCCTGGAGCCTTTGCACAAGTAGCAACGCCGTGATATTGGGTTGTCTTTTGGCGTTCATTCGGAGGAATCGATCCTGTCTTTGCGTAGTAACCCGTTGTCTACCACTGTACTGTTGAGCCACATCCCCAGTACTGCGATAACGTGACCACAATCTTGATATCACGTTTTGGCTGGTATGTAAGGTCTCAGCAACGACGCGTTGAATAGCACCATTTTGTATCATGCCCACGGCTCGTAACATTTCATCTCGACTCAAATGGCGACGTGACATGACTTTTGAAGCTAGCACAGCAAGTTCAATAAAAAAAAAGACAATCTAATCAAATCTAATTTTAATTCATTAACAGCATAAAAACAATTGAAATTTTTCTTGTAGTAATTAATTACCAACAATTTTGCCGCAGTATTTTGTTTTTAGCATTGTTATTATTTTTATATTTTTAAATTTTGAAAATAGAATAAAAGAGGTTTCATTTAGTATATACACTGTTTATGGAATCTAAAAAGATTTTTAACTATAAAGTCGTCAATAGTATAGGATTATGATATCCCTAGGCTTTGTTGAGGTGTGTAGGTAGGTACTATAAGTTTACTATACTACTGAAGAGTTCACTCATCAGTTATAACTAAGCGCTGCTGTCAACTGTGGGCTATCTGATTATTTGTTTTTTATTAAGTTAGACTCATTATATTTCTTTACATATACATCATTGTACAATTTTTAATTTTGTTATTTTATAATTCTGAAGAAGATGGGGATAGACCCATACTTCGCCTAGGATCACCACCTGGGTGAAGCACGGGGACTATTATATAGGATCCTATGCTCCGACTGATGACTTTCCTGTACAGTGATGCAGCAAAGTTGTTTTTACTTTGCGTATGATTCAAAAGATCTAAAACCATTTTATTTAATAAAAGAAAATTTATATTTACAATATTATTTTGAATAAAAGTGTTATTTCTTATGTTTAATAATTTATAAGCCTTTGTGGTGCACAGAATAAAGTTAGCATATTTCGCATTTTACATCCCATTTTTATACAAAGAAAATATGGAACAGCCGACTGTTATCCCAACATATCTAAAAATATTTTTTCGTGGTATTAAGTTTGCACTATGAAGATAATAATAAATATAAAAAAATATTTCTTAACTATAGGTACTTATCGTCAGTTGGAGCATGGAACCCTGTGTATTCCTCGTGCTTCACCTAGGTGGAGATCCTAGGGAAAGCACGGACCTGTCACTGTATGTAATATTTAAAAAAAAATATTTGAATGTATAGTTAATTAATATCTTGTACTATCTTAAAAGTTCAAAGCAGATAATATTAATTAAATTCTTTAATTATATAGTCTTATTTCTGTTTACTGATACTGAATGAAGGTAACATTTACGAATTCACATAAAATTAAATTACGGTTTTACACAATAAACGATGCTCAGTAATGTCGAGATTTGCTGACGCGTTATAAAATTTAATTTTAATTCGAGGGCGCAAATAAGATAGGATTTCACCCTTGCTTATCTCGGTTGTGTAATGTTAAACGTTCTCGCGTAACCTTCCATGCGACATCGGATGCCACAGGGCTCCGTGTAAGCCTTTTCATAATTAATATTTATTTATGTTAACGCACGGAAACAGTGGCCGTAAAGATACAGCTAATTTATTATACCTACACATTTTATTAGATTTAAAAGGCTTTTCAATTTTGCTTCGTAAATACCCGCGTGAACGTGAAATCGCTTTTACTTATACCACAAACGTTAAGCATTTTGTAGGTTTTGAGTATGCATAGAAATCTAATTTAAACCTCTATTAAATTTATTTCATACCTTCTGTCCATGTGGTAAAGGATTAAGAATACAAAATGTCACCACCCTTACTTATCCCATGGGTAAATAAACAGGCGACTAGGGTAGCAAACTACATAGGACACCATTAGTGGAAAAAGAAGGAAAACTTAAAACAAAACCTATAATAACCCGTCTGGCCAGCGTGGTATAAAAAGCCAAAACCTTCTACCGAAAGAGAAGCTAATATCGAACTTCTATTAAAAGCTATTGATGGGATACCTTCTAAAAGAATATCAATATAGGTACGTTTACTTCAAATAATAAAACTGTTAACTTAACTCTTTCTCATACTTTCAAATTCACAAAACTTTCAATACAGTTCACATAATATATCAATTACGTAGCATATACCATAGCAAAGCTACTTGTAGATCATAATGAACAACTACATATGAGTATTATTGAAAAGAAACATACTTGTTCAACGATTTTTATAAAAGTAAATATATGTTTATTTTGTATGTAATTCTCAAGAAGTAAAAGCCAGTGCTTTACCGCAAGAGCACATGCAGTGCTTCAAGCCACTGCACTGCCCCGAAGCGAGGTAAACCGCCTGTTTGTGGCCGATTGTAAGAGATTAAAGGTGCTCATCACGAATATTAAATATCACAATGCAACCCAAGTAAGAGTCTTGCTCAAGTCGGGTCGAGCCCTGCCTGGTACATACATTAATAGCTGATTTTATCGTGCATAGGTTTTTAGGGTTCCGTGCCAAAGGCAAAAAACGGAACCCTTATAGATTCGTCATGTCTGTCTGTCTGTCCGTATGTCACAGCCACTTTTTTCAGAAACTATTAGACCTATAATGTTGAAACTTGGTAAGTAGATGTAATCTGTGAACCGCTTTAAGATTTTTACACAAAAATAAAAAAAAAAACAATAAATTTTGGGGGTCCCCATACTTAGAACTGAAACTCAAAAAAATTTTTTTTATCAAACCAATACGTGTGGGGTATCTATGGATAGGTCTTCGAAAATGATATTGAGGTTTCTAATATCATTTTTTTCTAAACTGAATAGGTTGCGCGAGAGACACTTCCAAAGTGGTAAAATGAGTGTAAGAGAATGATAAATCTAAAAAAAATATATGATGTACATTACCATGTAAACTTCCAACGAAAATTGGTTTGAACGAAATCTAGTAAGTAGTTTGTTTTTAATACGTCATAAAAACTGCAATTTACCTTTCATTCAATCAACACAAATATAAAAATAAAATAAAAATTATATTATGTTACTTGCTGCCGCGGAACCCTTCATGGGCGAGTCCTACTCGCACTTGGCCGCTTTTTTTAAAATGATGAATACGTCATCACATGGTTTTCACAGTAACAAATAGATAAAATATTAAAACAGAGACTAAAATGTTAATTTCAAATATTGTTTAAATTAAATTGTAATACATAAAAAAAACTTTGGTTGAAGTCGGTGCCAAGCCAAATATAATAGTAGGTACCATACTCGCTATATTTCGAGGCGAACGTCAACGACTTCAAACCTAGGAAAAGGTAGCACATACAAATTAAGTTATTTTATACTTTTTAGTTTTTGAAGTCGGTTTTTTTTAAACGAAGTTTTTTTTATTTTTCGCTTTTTAGTCTTTCTCAAGTCTTTCATCATCATTTAACCTAAATAACTTGAAAGAATACGACTAAAGGTACCATACATATACATGATATTTAAAGATTTATCTTCCAACTCCTAACCGTTAAGGAGTTTTACTTTCCATCATCAGCTCATCATCATGAACTGATGACTACCAAATGTAAATACTGTAATAGCTTTAGAAAAAAAATGAAAAACATAGTACTTGCCTAACAAATTAACAATTTGAGAATTAAATCTATCATCAGATCCTAATATGGGGAGCACACCCTTTCGAATACAAAAAGAATTTTCAAAATCGGTCCACAATTGACGGAGTAATCAGTGTACATACATTAAAAAAAACGATGAAGTTGAGAACCTTTTGGAAGTCGGTTAAAAATGGTTTTTATTACATAAATGTAAAACTTAAAGGTTGCGACTTGTTTTAGAACGCTCTTATTTGTAACTCAGCAAGGCTTTAGAATGTAAAACTTAAAATTGAAGAAACCTCTTCTTGGCATTTTAAGACGGTCACTACCAAAAGATCAACACCACAATCATCATCAACAGTCTTTTTTTTTTTTCTTAAAATGACAACTCTCGCACTAGGAATAAATCCTGTGTCGCGGAGGACTTTACAAACATACATGAAACGGACACAAAGAACACCCAGACTCAGAACAACAATTTGTGGATCACACAAAGTGTTGTCCTACTTGGGATTTGAACCCACGACACTTGGCGAAGTAGGGAACGGCCTGGTGACCGTTAAACCGCTAGACAAATCGTGCAGTCAAGTCTTTAATAGTTCACTGCTAGAAATAGGCCTCTCCTTAAAAATCCTACTTTACCATGCTGATCGGACAACTTGGTATAGGGTTTGTATCAAGTATTCCTTCCCTTTGCAGAAATGTTGCCTTTCAAAATTTCTCCGTCCTTCCAAGTCAATTCTCAATCTCGTCAATGCCTCGTCCTTCCTCTCCGTTAGTCACCTTTTACGACACCCACCTGATAAACAGGAGTGGTGATACTACATAAATATAGAAAGGCAGATCTCATTAGAATATGAAATTTATTACCTTATCAATTTGACATCGAACGTGTGAATTCCTAAACCAATAACCATAAAGAAAGTCAATAACGTTATTATTATTCAGGCTATACCTCTTCTTAATAAGAAAACGTGTATCTAATGCGGTGTTTGATATTCGCATCATCTGTGTATGCGGTGTCGTAATGGTGGGGAATCACAATATCTCGTTATAAGCGGCGAAACAAAGAAAAGGGCGCGTGCCTCGCATGCCAACCCAACCTGTCGCGCGTCGACGACCATGCTTCTCTGAAACTGCTGAAAATCTATCGAAAAGCACCCCTGTTCTATTATTCGCATCATTTATTTACAAAGAAACCATCACCTATGTAGATAATATGTTTTTTTCCCCGGAAGCTATATTGGCAAACAGCTCAAAAAGTTTTCTGGCGATACCTTTTTAGTTACGTATACACGCGGTGTTGCATTGTATACGACTTACTGAGTAAATAAACAGTGTCTTTAATACGTAGAATCATTTTGTTGCAGTAACGTGTTCTTGTACTTTAAAATATGTATATGCACAAACTATACGGATGGCGTAGTGATTCAAGCGGTCGCCACGCGGCTTTCTACTGCGCTCAGCATTGTGGGTTCAAACCCCCACATGGAATCAACACTGCGTGATCCATATTTATCCAATTGTTGTTCTGAGTCTGTGTGTTCTATGTGTCCATTTCATGTAAGTTAGTAGAGTTCCCTGCGACAGAGGAATGTGCCTACTGTGGAAATTGTCTTTAAAATAAAGTAATTAAAAAGGCTTTTAAAAACAAGCTTTTACTGGAATGCCTCGAGACGAATCAAACGAGTCCAAACTCGATTTTTACAGAGTTTCTATGGCCACCTTCCAGCTCCAACATCAGATCAGCTCCATGTCAATATAATATTGTATTGTCACGCTGTATACATCTGCTTGCAAAATTTCAGCAAAATCGGTTGAAGATCTGCTTCAAAATTGAGTTGCAAGATTCCACCCGAACATACAAGCATACATACATACATTGCAAGTTAATAAAAAGCTTGTAAAATAACATATTATGTTGCTTAGCAATAGCTTCGTATACAATAGATTAATAATGTCCAGGTAGTTTTATGACTGATGCGCCATCACAATAATCCATTTGACATCAACAATGTCTATGAACCATTGTTTCAATGTCAGTTGATCTTCCATTTATAGTAAACAACTCGTTCAGTGAAATAACAGACTTGGCTGATTTTGGAGAAATTTAGAAGAAATTATTACACATTACTTTGAGGTAATAAAAAGTTGAATGTAATTTATCAGCCAAATGGCTTTTCTGCCACATAAAGACTAGCCTTGATTAAAGTAAAGTTGTGATAAAGTTGTTCCTGATTTAAATCTTTGCTGTTGTTTATTCATACAGCTTTGATCTTTAATTTAAAGAGTAACATCTTGGAATCAT
The DNA here is from genome assembly GCA_949125395.1 of Diaphora mendica. Lineage (NCBI taxonomy): Eukaryota > Metazoa > Arthropoda > Insecta > Lepidoptera > Erebidae > Diaphora > Diaphora mendica. The sequence goes on along the minus strand of OX421310.1, from coordinate 30,536,092 downwards.
ATCATCTTTGTAATTAGAGTTAAGTTGTGGAGTAGATCCCATTTTCCATTGACTGCCCAGTCTAATAAGAGCCGTACACCTTTGAGTAGCGATCGTAGATTTTATTAAAGCTAATCTTAGTATATTAAGAACAAAAATAAACTAGACTGCCTTCTATAATAGCTCGAGTTAATTAATTTTATAATTACGAAAAAATGTGTAAATGAATAATGAGTCTAGTCCGCAACATTATAATTATTTCAAAGTTTGAATAAACTTTAGTAACAAGCAAACCAATCAGTTCTTGTCAAAATAATTAATGTAATAGATCCACAAAATACTAATTTAGCCAAAAGTCTTGGTCTTAGTGTTTTAAATTTCAAATAAGCCTCAATTAATAATTTGAATTTATTATAAACAAATTTGTTTATTAATTAATAAACCTGTTGTTTATTTTGCAAAAAAAAATATTAATATCACTACGTTTATTTTCTTTGAAATAAATTATACCAGTTTCAGTATTTTACATTCAATTACACAGTCTGCACAGAGAACCAGTCTAGCATTTTAAAACCATTGAAAGGTGCAAGAAAAACTTTATGAGAAGGCAGCTCTTCTCACAAAGTTTTTCAGGATAGTGATGCACATTTTTGGACCATAATACACCTATTAGCTAAGAACACTTTGATTCAATATAATGGAGAACAACATTTGGTTATAATAAGCTAAAACTGTAAAGTATTTAAATTGCTTTCAAGTTGATTGTTCACTAATATTGGTATTTGTTTAATAATATACTGTCGGTATTCGTGCAGTGTTATGGTAATAATTGTAAATGTGCAGTCGGTAAATATAGTTTCCATTGGTCCATCTGCTTCAGAATTTAAACCAAACGTCATAAAGCAGACCAAAAAGTTTAACAAAATAAAAACCGACTTTAAGGTTCGACTCAATTTCACGACCATTATCAGATCTTAGTGTCCTTATCATGGTACCACCGTTGGGATATCTCCTTTCCATTAAAAAAAGAATCATTAAAATCGGTTCATAAACGACGAACTAATCCGCGAACACACATTAAAAAAACATATATACGGTCGAATTGAGAACCTCCTCCTTTTTTGAACTCGGTTATAAAGAAAATAAAGCGATCGACCTACTTTCTTCAGTGCAGTAAAGTATATAAAATACGATGTTCAATACAGGCGAATAGGCTAAAGAACACACTATATTTTAAACCCCCGACGCAAAAAGAGGGGTGTTATAAGTTTGACGTGTCTGTCTGTTTGTCTGTCTGTGGCACCGTGGCTCGCGAACGGATGAAGCGATTTCAATTTAGTTTTTTATATGAAAGGTGAGTTACGTGCGAGTGTTCTTAGACATGTTTCATGAAAATCGGTTGAGTCGTTTAAAAGTTATGGGGGTGAAAGTGGAGAAGAATAACAGAATGTCTGCAAAAAAGTTTTTTTAAATTTTGAATTTAATATTAATAAAACCTTTTGAAACTGTTCGAACTTGAAGTGAAAGTGTAGGAAATTGAATCTTTTTCAGTATGTGCAATTGGCGAGACACAAATGTGCTACGTACTTTATTGTTAAAATAAAATGCCTTTATTTCAGCCTGGTATTTCTATGTGATACCTATTTGTATACAGAATGATGATGTATCAAGTACGTATCTGATTTCTTTTAAGTCAGTGATATGAAATCAACTTCGATAGTTTGAAGGTCTTTAAATGTGTTATGTTAACAAAGTTACATTTTAAAATAAAATCATTATATTGCAGTGGGCATTTTGCTACTATGTCATTATGCGATTTAGTCATAATGTGAAGTAGACAATATGCGATGTGGATTATTTACGACATAGGTTATTCGTTTTGTAGGTATTGACCCACTTGGTGGGTCCGGTTGTCAAAAAAAAAAGGATTCAAGCCTTCAAGAAAAGAGCGTACTCACGTGTTGCGGGTGCCCATGGGCGGCGGTAATCGCTTACCATCAGGCGATACGTCTGCTCCTTTGCCACCAATTCCATAAAAAAAAAACCACTACACCAACGGGGCTGCCCGCTCTGTTGGTTGAAAACGTGTCTTCGATTTCAGAAGGTTGTTTTAGGCAGAAACGTACAACTGATTGTGAACAACACTTTCAAGTGATAATAATAATATTTTTGGGCATTTACACACAACGATATCTAGTCATAAACTAAGCAGAGCTTGTACTATGGGTACTAAACAATTGATATAAGTACATATATACTATACTTTTTTTGTAAATACATACATATATTATCATAGATAGATAACAAGAAAACTCCGAAACAAATATTTGCATATCATACAAACATTTTACTCGACCCGGGAATCGAACCCGAGACCTACTTACTACTACTACTTACGAGAAGCACTTTAAAACAGAAATCCTAAAACATACTTCAGTCTAAAATATGACTAATTAATGAAGGTATTTCATACACACACATATATTGAAACAAATGAATCGCATTAAGGTCGTGCCAAATAAGTGAGTACCTACATAGTAACCACAACGTGTGCAACTGTGCGTGAGTGGATTTGTTATTTGACCTCACTAATTGCCTACATTAAATTATAATAATTTCTTAGTAATCAACATTGTTTGAATGCATATATAAACTTCATTAAAAAACGTTATGCTTAAATAAAAAATATTACGACTACAGATTTTTATTCGTGGTGGCCCGTTTGACTTATCAACAGAATTATCAACTCTCATCAAACACTTTTCCTTTCCGGAAAAGATAACAATCCTTATTTTTATTTTTACTTTTCATGTATTAAAAGCATCTTTTCCCCTCATTAACAATAGCTCAAAAATGTTCAGTCAACATCACAAAGAACGTTATATTTACTTTATTCTTCAAAACCAATGTAGGTACTTAGATTTCTTTCAATTATACATAGGTATACTCGTATATCAACCATTGAGAGTGCCGAACAAAAATTACATGCAATAAGAATCCAGGTACGGTAGCTACTTCTTAACCTAATTCTGATTTTAATTTTAGTAGCCCACTCATAAAAATTTAACAGCCCCAGGAAATGTTACTTTTACAGCATTAAAATGAACACTTTTGAGACCACCTTTGAAAGAAACGATAAAGAAAATAAAAAATCTGCAGCATACCCGATATTAAATAATGATAGTCTATTTTTTATTAACTTGTTCTTATTTTATAGGAATAGAGTTAAAAATGTGTCATAATCTTTATTAAGAAGCACAAATTAAGCTTTGATAGGGCTTAAAATATTGAAGACTAACTGACCCACTCTATTTCGTTTGCGTCACTTTTCCTCGATGTTCGGCTCCTATTGGACGTAGCGTGATGTTATAGGCTACTTATAACCTTCCTGTATAAATAGGCAATCTATCACTAAAAGAATTATTGAAATTAGTCCAGCCGTTCATGCGTGATGCCGTGACCAAATGAAATAGTGATTCATACATATATTAATTTCAGAAACATAGTATGTATAATTCTTCCCGACCTTGTAATAATTTACCTAATATAAACAATCATAATTAGTTTAACGGTCATCACGCCGTTTCCTACTTCGCTAAGTGTCGTGGGTTCAAATCCCACGTAGGACAACACTTTGTGTCATCCACAAATTGTTGTTCTGAGTCTGGGTGTTCTTTGTGTCAGTTTCATGTATGTTTGTAAAGTCCCCCGCGACACAGGATTTATTCCTAGTGCGGGAGTTGTCTTTTAAAAAGAAAAAATATATATATACAATATCAATCTTAAACTCTTACAAAAGTAGTTTTGAAAGATATTTTACTTGCTTTATTTAGTCGTTCAGATCATGGCTAATAACATTACTAAACTTTAATTCATATAATCATCGTGGTAGCATAAACAAACTCTTTGCGTTGTTTGTTTAAATTCATGAAATTACCTATTCTTACTGTTCTACTCTGAATTCAATTGTGAATAATCTGATTCTATAATCTGTCAGACATGTGGTGTACACATGTACAGTACACTATGCATATCTTATGTCAATTAGTATAAAGTTCCAAGGCATAAGTACCTACTAATACCACATATCACTAGCTTAGAGCTCTTAATAACTTAAAGAGTTTAAATAGATTAACTTTATGTGAAGTATAAGAACGAAACTTGTATTACTCTCATGAAAGACGTCAAAGCAGATCAGATATACGAGTACAACGCATCTTGGCTTGGCTTACTTAATGACTGGTAATCGGCTTCATGTAAAAGAAAGACTTGTGATTCTTGTCAAAACATCTCAGATATCCATCAGCGTATAAAAAACTTTAGTGGTTCTTTTCTCCATTCAACAAACGATGTGTTATTTCAATCACTGTAAAACTACTACGTTTTACATTTGCTAGGTAAGAAACTATTTAGCTACACTAATATTATAAAGTCTGTGACTTCGTAGGGGGTAATTGAACCGATTCTGTAATTTTTTTTAGAACATATTTGCTCGTAAAGGGTCTCTTATTTCACCAATTTCAATATCGTAATGTATCTCATTACGTACTTGTGCGTTATTGTTAAACTCACGGTTTATCAAGATGCTCAAACTTTACTCTTTTAAATATTAGCAAAGAGTTTTATGTCAGAAAAGTGGTCAACATTTTATAAGTTAAAGTAGGTGATTGAGACCACAGAGTTCCGCAGCCGCCTCCGCCGCTGCCGCCGACTGCTGAACTCTGTGGTCTCGTTTCTCCTACTTTCACTCAAGAGAGTGAGAGAGAGACTGGTGAAATTTTAATTAATAATAATAACTTGACGAGCTTAAAAATGCCAACTGGCAACGTAATAATCAATTTTACAAATTGTTCAAATTTTTATAACTGCTTTAACAAGTAATTAAAGCTTTATTCGATCAAGAAAATCCGAGTTTTATTTATTTCTCGCAAATATGTTATAAAACGTCGTATGACATACGTGCGCTTTGATAATTACAGCCTCAGCTTTCTTGTAGCCATATCGCCTCGGTTGTAATTTTCAACTTGGAAACCTACATTATTCGCGGGTGTCATAGACTATATTATTTTAATACGAAATATTCGTAAACCGCGATTCCGACAAACATAGAAGTTAGGTTTGAATATATCGATATAATTTTTTTAAATTTTCACATCAGAGTGGTCGGAGTCACAGTAAGATCTGGGGGCACGGTCGTGCCCCCGCCAAGACGAGCCAAGCGTAGCGCAAGGGCACTACCTACCTTTTCTCGAAGCGTTTCGTCGTTTTTTTGGACCCCCATAACTTTGGTTTCCGATATACCAGATTGTTCAAATTTTCAGGATATGATGTTACCAATAGACTAATAAAACGTACAAAGTTTCAATTGCATAGCTCTGATAGTTTAGATTTTATTGATACCAAAAAAACACCGATTTCGTCACTGACACACTGATGATCATCAAAACTGTTAGGGTACTTCCTGAAGTGCTAGAAAGCTGAAATTTGGCATGTAAACTAAGTTTAGTATACAAACAACAAAAAAATTCATAAACCTATTACTTTTTCCCCCCAAACCCCAAATTTGGGGGGTGAAAGTTTGTATGAGACTTTCACAAATGTTTATGCTAGAGGTTCCATTTTTAGTACACTGACTTTTTCGAAAGAAGAAAGAAGATGTACAAGAAATACAGCCCAAAAAAAGAAAAAAAAGGGAAACTTACAAAAAGAAATGAAATCCCACCAAAAACATTTTCATGTAAAATGTTGCCAAGACGACTGCATATGGCTTACCCTATGAAAAAGATATCAGATCTCATGTAGAGCCAAGGTTCTGTATCTACACGCTCTAACTCTACCAACCCTAACTTATAAACTCTAAATCTCAGTAAAAATGTATGGCTTGGCTGTTTCGTTAATTCAGAAACTAAATATTCGTATAACACATTACTTCAGAAACTAGATATTTGCAAACACAAAAGGCGTTCGTTTCCCCTTCTTGACGGTATGGTAGCGAAACGGCGAAGCCATATATTTTTACTGAGATTTAGAGTTTATGAAGATAGGGTTGGTAGAGTTAGGGCGTGTAGATACAGAACCTTGGCTCTACATGAGATCTGATATCTTTTTCACAGGGTAAGCCATATGCAGTCGTCTTGGCAACATTTTACATGAAAATGTTTTTGGTGGGATTCAAAGTTTCTATCACACTAAAATTTTGTTGTAAATACGAGTAAACGTGATTTCATTGTTTTAGAACAGAGACTCGTTTTAATTGCTCATGAACACGAATCAAGTACACAAAGTCGGAGTATCCCATTTTATTGTCATGTACGTTAATAAACTGAGACTGGAATAAATCCATTTCCTTGCTCATTTCTTAATTGGATTCTCAAGTTTATTTTATAGACCGATCTACTTTAAATAGGAGTCTTCGTTTTACGACACTGAATCTGTTTTACGTGAAACTGTTCTAATTATACAATAAAATATTTTATTGATTCTATTACCTTTTACTGTGTTTGTGGAATAAGTCCTTGTTAAATGGTCGGTCTTTAAATACCTTAATATTGAAGGGGTAATCTTACTTAGTCAATTATTTTATTATAGTTCAGAAAAAATAATAAGACATAATCTAGTTTAAAGCCATTTTGCAATACGCTTCGCATTTAATAGTTATTCATTTAGGTAATTTCAATAGCTTATCTCGAATAATAAATTACAAAGATAATAATAATGATGAAAAGAGTTTCCAAAAAATATATAGATATTATGGTATAGGTAGTAGAGCCACGCTGATTTCAGCACGAATGGGCCGGCTCGACCGGGGCGGTACTACCCTCGCACAGAAAATCAACGTAAAATGACAGCAGCAGTGCTGTCGTGTTTCGTTGGTGAGTGCGAGACCGGAGGCCCAAATAGTCTAGTCAACAAGTTCCATACTTGTTGACTAGACTAAAAGATGCAGCAGCATCACTAGGCCGCCATGGTGTGGGTCGCCATACTGCATTGTCTGCATTCGCAGTGAGTACGGTGACCACCACTCTTGGATTCTGCTTATGCTTTCCATCAGGCAGAGTAGAGTCATTTTGGCGAGCCATACATAAAAAAAAATAATAATAATAATAATACTGTACTTCATTTTTTCCAAGACCATTTTATTCTCAGAGATATTAATTACTTACTACGGGAATGTAACCTCTTAAATACCGCATACGTTATGTACCTATCTAATGTCTTCAACATTGAAAAAACTGAAATAATTGGAAGAATAAACTTTTGCGTCTTATGAAACCTGTCCAACTAAGCTATGCAATTATAAACAACAAAGTAATTGAACTTATTAGATAAACTAATGTTATCAGAAGACTTAAAAAGATCATGACAGTTTTAGTACAATCAACAACAATCCAAAAATATTGAAATGATCGAAATAAGTTTTTATTGCTTTCGTTAATCAAAGTTGTAAAAAACTTTGCATGTGATGTTTTTCCGCATTTTGCCTTGTTGATTTTTCCGTGTCGACTGAGTACCATTGAGTAAGTAGAGTTGAGTATCAAGGTCTATTGAGCATAATTATGATTAATAAACTTTTAGTGACAATAGTTATCGCCATGAACATGACACAGATGTGGTTATTAAAATTCCAAAATAAATAAATATTTTGGACAACGTACACACAACGCCACTAAGCATCAAACTAAGCAGAACTATAACAGTTAGATTGACCGATAGAATACTCAAATACTTTATTTAGTAAATATATGCATAGAAATGATGATGAATTTGACTGCCTCGATGGCACAGTGGTAGCGTATGCGACTTCTGTCCTTAAGGTCTCGGGTTCGATTCCCGGCTCGGATTACATGTTTGTATGATCTGCAAATATTTGATTCGGAGTTTGGGTGTTTTCTATGTAAAATATGTATTCATTTACAAAAAAAGAAGTAGACATATATGTATTTATATCAGTTGTCTAGTATCCATAGTAAAAGCTATGCTTAGTTTGGGACTAGATGGCGTTGTATGTTAGATGTCGAAAACATTGATTTATTTATTTAAAACATCAAAAAAAAAAAAGTTTTATATAGTACTAGCAACCCGCCCAGGCTTCGCACGGCCATAGGCTATATTTGTCTTCAACAAATATCTTTACATTTTAGCCAATATACTCAAAAATTTAACAAATTAAATACGTAGACCTTCCTCACGAATCACTCTATCTTTTGGTAAAAACCGCATCAAAATTCGAACAGTAGCTTTTGCGTTTATCGCGAACTGGCAGACAGACGCGGTGGAGGACTTTGTTTCAAAATATGTAGTGATATAAATATACTGTGTTAAATTAATAATTTCAATAGTGTTTTTAATGCATATTACATTATAGGCTATATTTACATTATTTGTAAAGTCGTGTATTTCGTTTGGAAATTGTGTAATGGCGATTGAATCTGGCATTGTAGCCTTCATACTGAAATCAAATATTTTAAATATTTTTTGACATGACTAATTCGTTAAAGAAACTGTTTGGATATTAACCAACAATCAATCTGTAACCTCTGATAAACAACTAAAAATATCACGTAGCATTATGTGTAGGAATAGGAAGTACATAACACTTTCACCATCATGTTCTCCGATAAGGACGAAGACTGCGAAGTGATTGGCTGAGATGTTTAACGGCCACCGTATACCTAGAAGCATTCTGAACCTTTATACGAACCTGCAAAAGTGCCCATAAAGTGGACGTTAAAACGACGACTCTTTTTACACTTTATTATCATTGGATGTGAACGCCGGCTCAGATTCCTTCGCAATTTACGGCGCCACCAAGAAGACATTCTTGTTGGACGAGTTTTATCGTAAAATCGATATAACTGATTATGGACGTGAGGTCTGAAACGTCATGGCTTATGAACTTCTTTTTACGAAGGACATTGAATCGCCATCTCTGTGTAATACGCAATTCATACAACAATAGCTTTTATGTTGAAATGTATAGTGGGTTACTGGCTCTCATTTCAAAATATAACATAACGTACTTACGAATACTTTAATAGATAAAGTGTGTTTATTTATCACTATATTTATCTCACTTCAAGTCAATACAGACCACGTCCAGAAAATATCGTATTGTGAGACTAGACTTAGGTATAATAGCTGTTGTCGATTAACCAATTATGATTATTATGCTAATAACGAATTTTGAGTTATCGTGCATTGATGCCCGACCCCGGATCCTGGAGATCGAGTTACGCAAGTTTCGACAAAGTTTTAAGACCCTGCCGATGCCGAAGGCCTATTACTAACTATCTTCCTTAACGCCTTAGTTAAAGAGCGCCTTATGAGAACTTTGACGCTGAGATTGAGGAAGCTATTACGGGATCCGTTCAGATAGATATAAGCAGGATGTCACTGCCACGCTCGACTTTGCGAACTTGTTTACTTTGATGGTTCAAATTTTCGTCCAATTTATTTGAAAAGAAAACACTTGTCGCACTTTAAATTTTTCTGACATATTTTTAATAACAATTCTTCAACAATTCCTCAAAAAAAACAAAAGTTCATTCTAAGGTTAAAGATTATGCGGTTATCGGAAATCGCTTTAAAAGAACTAATAGGTGGATTAAATATTACTTCCAAGTCTTCCAACAAATATTTGTCTAGTGCACTACAGTTGCTAGGTGGAGTTGGCCATCAGATCGGGCAGTGGTTGCATCCCGCTCTATCATTACTTCCGCTCCGCTCTCAACTGGGGCAATCGATACCGGGGGTTGCGGGAGACGCGGGCCCTCCGGCCGCGTTTGCTCCCTCCCCGTATAGCTCTTCGCGCGCATCACTCGTGTGACAATCGCTCACGCCTCGCTTGTCCGTCGCTCATCGCTCAACGCTCGCGGTAAACGTCGAAGGATGACATGTAAACAAATACACAAAAGCAGAATTTTGGTTGAACTTATCAAATACAACTGATTACATGTAAATATTAATTTCAAGATTCAGGTGTTTTTAAAACTTCAAAAATACTTGCTTTGATTTGATTGTATTATTATCAATAAATTCAGATTCTTAAAAAATAATAGTTTACTTGTTGTGAATTTAGATTCCAGATATATAAACAAGTAATGTACGCTTTAATCTTTACTTATACAATAACATCTCCTGACTGACTGATTCATCATCGCCGAGCGTAAACTTTTATAGTTAGGGCTATGAAATTTATTGAATAGGATCGTTTCATTGAGTAGACTAAGAAAGGACCCACTAAGAAAGGAATTTTCGAATTTCTACCCCTAAGGGGGTGAAATAGGGGTTGAAAGTTTATTTGGAAGTCCATCATTTTTTAAGTTAGAAACCTGAAACTTTACTTTTGGGCTACTGATTAAAAATGAGTAAACATGTACTATGGGGTATGTCACCCCTTAGGGGTAGAATATCCAGAAACACTTAAAGTGTTTCTGGATATTCTACCCCTAAGGGGTGAAATAGGGGTTGACATTTCGTATATAGGTTACTGTGGAAGTACGTCATTTTTGAAGTTCGAAACATAAAACTTAATTTTTGAGCTACTGATTAAAAATGAGTAGATACGTATTTAAGCGTTTGTGGATATTCTACCCTTAAAGGGGTGAAATGGGGATTGAAAGTTTGTATGGAAGTCCATCATTTTTGAAGTTCGAAACATGAAACTTTGTTTATGGGCTACTGATTAAAAATGAGTAGATACGTATTTAAGTGTTTCTGGATATTCTAACCCTAAGGGGGTGAAATAGGGTGTTTAGTCCGTCCAACAGTGCTGCTTCCTTCTCGAGGGTCAAGAACCTGGTGAAATCGCCTTAGGGCCCTTAAGCAAAGCTAAATACACCTCGCAGACCATTCACTGCTGGACAGATGTCAACTTAGAGACGATTCACCCCTTTCCCTAACTAACAATTATATGAAGAAACTACTTACGGTTGATTCTGTGGTGATCTGTTTGTTGCGCAATGACGAGAGGTAGCACACAGCCGAATCCCTTCGAATATCGCGATAAGTCTTAATTCTAACCTCTTATATTAAAGTTTTACAAACAAACATTGTTCGAACGATTGTCAGCCGCTTCCGAAGCGAGGAATACACGATTTGCAAGTAAGACGGCCCTAACCGAATTATACAACTGCCGCCCGACGGCTTTTAACAATTTATTTAGCCGGTCAAATAACGATGGTCCTATATCTAGTCAAGCTAAATACCACAAATGAAACCACAGGACTAATCGACTTTTCTACAAAAACAGCTCCGACTATCTATTTACAAGGCGATCCGCGCCATATCATTCGTAATAACAATTTTCCAAATATATTCTCAATACTTTTACTAAAAGTTCTAGTCCATTCTATTCTATAGTAATAGTGACATGACATTTCAACTTTGACATCACCAAAAAATTACTGTACCAATCCATAGAGCATACAATTTCCTTAGAGCAATATATCTGAAGGGGCAGCCTGAACGGGCGAAAAGCGTGCTTGGGATCGAACATAGGGGTTGAAAGTTTTTATGAAAGTTCATCGTTTTTTTTGACGAGATACCTGTTTAAGCGTTTCTAGATATTCTACCACTAAAGGGGGTGAAATAGGGGTTGAAAGTTTGTACGGAAGTCCGTCACTTTTTAAGTAAAAAAAATGAAACTTTTTTTACTACAGGGCTACAGATCGCACGCCGAGGGTTCCGTAAAAACCTGTAGGTATTTATATTATATGATGTTACTAATTGCATTTTTTTCTTTATCTGAGCTATATATGAGCTATATACGTTGCTTCATACTACCAAATTTCAAGATTCTGAGTTCACGGGAAGTACCCTGTGTAGGTTTTGATTCCTTTGGTTTTGATCGAAAATTTGCAGCATAAACGGCTGTATCTTTTAATTGCGTTGGCTTAGAAGTTTGATTTTTTCACAGCTTCAAGGGACAAAAGACTTGAATATTTGAAATAAATTTCAGCTCGATACCTCTAGGTATTCCTAAAAGAAAGGGTCATACCCGACAGACGGACAACAAAGTGATCCTATAAGGGTTCCGTTTTTTCCTTTCTAGGTACGGAATTCTAAACATGAGTAGATACGTATGTTTAATGAATATGTTCTACCGAAACCGGTCGTAGTACACGGTGCCGTTCTCGAAGTTGTAGAAAAATATGTGTACTTCGGGCAGACTTTGCAGTTAGGTAGAAACAACTTTGAGGACGAGGTGAGCAGGAGAATTCAGCCGGGTTGGGCAGCGTTTGGGAAGCTTCGTCGGGTCTTTTCATCGTCGATCCCACAGTGCCTGAAGACGAAAGTCTTCAATGAGTGCGTCCTACCCGTAATGACATACGGAGCCGAAACGTGGACACTTACGGTACGGCTGGTCCACAAGTTTAAAGTCGCTCAGCGTGCTATGGAGAGGGCTATGCTCGGCGTTTCTCTAAGGGATCGTATCAGAAACGAGGTGATCCGGCAAAGAACCAGGGTCATCGACATAGCCCATAGGATTAGCAAGCTGAAGTGGCAGTGGGCTGGCCATATTTGCCGTAGAACCGATAACCGTTGGGGTAAACGAGTTCTTGAGTGGAGACCTCGTCTCGGCAAACGTAGTGTAGGACGTCCACAGGCCAGGTGGAGTCATGATTTACGCAGGACGGCTGGCAGAAGCTGGATGCGAGAAGCCGAGGATCGAACTAAGTGGCGTGCAATTGGAGAGGCCTATGTCCAGCAGTGGACTGCGATAGGCTGATGATGAGGCAGCGTTTGGGAAAGTCGGGTCTTTTCATCGTCGATCCAACAGTGCCTAAAGACGAAAGTGCGTCCGATCCGTCATGATATACGGTGCCGAAACGTGGAAACTTATGACACGGCTGTTTTACAAGTTCAAAGTCGCTCAGCGTGCTATGGAGAGGACTATGCTCGACGTATCTCTAAGGGATGGCATCAAGAATGAGGTGATTCGGCAGAGAACCAAGGTCATCGACAAGGCCCATAGGATAAGCAAGCGGATGTGGCAGTGGGCTGGCCATATCAGCCGTAAAACTGATAACCGTTGGGATAAACGGGTTCTTGAGTGGAGACCGCCTCTCGGCAAACTTAGTGTAGGATGTCCACAGGCCAGGTGGAATAATGATCTGCCCAGGACAGCTGGCAGGAGCTGGATGCGAGAAGCCGAGGATCGAACCAAGGAGCATGCAATTGGAGATGCCTATGTCCAGCAGTGGACAGCGATAGGCTGATGATGATGAGATACGTATTTAAGCGTTTCTGGATATTTTACCCCTAAGGGGGTGAAATAGAGGTTGAAAGATTGCATGGAAGACCGTCATTTTTTAAGTTAAAAACATGAATCATCATCTTTGGGCTACTAATTAAAGACGAGTGAATACGTATTTAAGCGTTTCTGGATATTCTCCCTCAGGGGTCTAAGGGGTGAAATAGGCGTTGACATTTCGTATAAAAGTTAGTTTGGAAGTCCGTCATTTTTTTATTTAGCAGCCTGAAACTTTCGTCTTTAGGATTTTGATTACAAATAGATGAATACTTATATCAGCATTTATGGGAATTCTGTTCCTTAAGGGGTTAAAATAAGGGTCAAATGTTTATATGAAAGTTCTTTTAAATGGGCTATTGATCAAAAATAAATAAATACGTTTAAAACCATGAATAAAGTATTCAAACATACTTACACAGCTTTAATTAAATACATATAATCAACTTCCACGCGAGCAAGGCCCCGGGCAACAGCTAGTGTTTAATATTATACCTTTTAGTTTTAGGATATATAACTAGGTAAAAGTGATCAAGGTAGTTTAAAACGATACACTATTGCACATTAAAAAATTCACTTAAGATTGACTACCTTTATAAAAGTAATCATTTTCAGGGCCAAGTCTCAAAGGACAGGGTCTCAGCTATAAATTTTATATTATTGTATTTCACCAACCCAGATAAGGCCCACAATAGTAATAATATAATTTACATCAAGATTTAATCAGATTTTTCAGGTTGATAACAAATACATATCTACATGCATACAAAATCCTTAAAATAAGATGTCGTAACTGGGAAGAACCGGGTCCGGTAATAAAACGTTGCCCCCGAGTGCACACTAAAAAACGTGCGAACTCGGCGAATTTTCAAAATGGTCGTCGGAATAAAAAGCGGGGCCAGTTTATGCCCGGAACCGGCACCTGTTCTCGCAATCACTGCATCTTCTCTAATATTTATTACGTGTGAATATCATATGCCATTTCTTTGCAATCTTTGCCCTCCCATCTGATTGCAAAGCGTCGCCGTAGCCCGCCGTAGGGGCCTGTAAGATGTTAGCACGTCATAAATATTTATGTAACATATTTTGTTATGTATGCGACAGGTAACGTCAAATTAATTTTGTGTTATGACGATAACTTGAACCTGTATACGAAAATATTACTTTAAGATCTCTTAAATTCTAACTAAAGGATGCGAGGCTGGTGTTTACACGACATTTTAAGTCGAATTTGTACCATTTTAACATAGTGTAAGTGTTTCAAGTTTTTCAATGATATTAAAAAATCATTTAACAGTTTAGACCTAACTAGTAATTTTGTTTTTTCTGTAACAATACATGAAAATTTACGTAAACGTAAACAGATTTTTTTCCTTTCTACTTTATTGAGATAACCAAGGTAAAGTGGAGGTTCGTACTAAGTTAAGTTTCTATTCATAAATAGAACATAAAAGTTTGTTTTAAAAATATAAAGTCACCATTAACTAAAAACTTTTTGAAACGAGTTTAAAATATATAGGTACGTCTTTTATAGGAAAGTTTTGAATTCACTAATATAAAAAAAATACCAATCAAATTGAGAACCTCCTCCTTTTGGAAGTGGGTTAAAAAGAGTTCCTGCTGATATTAAGTACAATATATTTTATGTTACTGTCATAACTCAGTTGTCTTATCCTACCATACAGCAGAAGAAAAGATAAATAAAAATTCTATTCACTAAATTGACTCCAATAAAGCGAGCTTCAAGACAAAAATAAACTTTGCGGTTCGATTTTTATGAGACCACAGATTCATTACATTATTGTTATCTAAGCAACCTTCAGTAAAGTGGTATATGGAAGGTTGTGTGAAGGTAAAGTGTAGCTGCCCGACCTAGAGGGCTACAAGAACAAAAGGCTCCCGTAATTAGACCGACCGCGGCAATACATAAATAATTTGCCTCACGTACCGCTTTGTTCACAGGATAGCTTTTTATTTAACGCTGTTATATCAAGAGCAACACTTCGTGTGCTTTTGATGGTCGTAATCCTCTATCCTTTTATCCTTACGCACAGGTAACCATTGTTGGTGGAAACTGCCTTTGTTAATATCACTATTAACAATTTTACGACCACAAACACAGTATTATCTTCCTGGGTGATGCCAAGAAAGGTGTACGTAGACTTATATGAACTCACTCAACCACTAATTTGTTCTGAACAAACAGATTTTGATAGTGTTTCCCTTAAAGTATTTTATCATCATACTCTCAGCTCAAACACGTACACTGCTGGACATAGGCTTCCCCCAAGGCACTTCACAACAACCAGTCCTCTGCTGCTCAATACTATTTGATTATTACTAAAAAAAATAAAAAAAACATTATGTAGTAATCGTACTCGTTGGGCGTAGCGTAAACTGAGTTGACTGGATGGAAACACGGGCCCAACTTATTTTTTTTTTGTCTGATCAATGCCTTTGATTGATGAGGGAAAGGACTGTGATGACTGGAACCTGGGACCTAAAATGGGTAAATTATTTTGAACAAAACCGTTTAAAAAAATACATTTTTTTATTTTTAAGTTTTTAGTTTTTAATTTCATTACATAGTACTTCTCATCAAGCCCTTTTATTTGATACCCATATCGAGGTAGTCGTGACAAAATTTGTAAACCACCATTTTGTAGCTGCGGCCATCTTGAATTTACTTTGAAACAGAAATTATTTAATTGTTTTGTCACCAGAACTAAAGATGTGTACCAAATATCAACCTGTCAATAGGAAGGGGGTCTAACAATTGCTAGATTTGACCCAAACAAACAGGTCAATCTAAATAAAACCCTTGAAAAAGAAATTAGAAATTGCATGGTAACAGTTGCCATTAAATAGGTGTTTATATGGCAACTGAGACCGAAGGTTTAACACGTTCTCTAAAGTACAGAGTAGTCACAATGTGTTAGAAATGTTTACTCATCCATAGACTGACCTGGTGAAAATTGCTTGATTGTTCAGCAATGTATTGTCAATATATAAAAATCAATTGCTGTTCGTTTGTCTCGCTAAAACTCGATAACGGCTGCGCCGATTTAGCTGATTTTGATTTTGAAATGTTTGTCGTATCGTCCGGTCAATCTAGACCAAAAAATGAGAGTGAAGGTACATAAAATCCCAACGAGCTGAAAATCATTAAAATTGTTCAAAACATAATTATAAATAATATTTAAAAGTTCCCCATCATTCCGTATATGGTTCTTTTTTTATTCAAGGTCAAAGGTCAAAAAATGAGTTTTTCGCGATTTTCAGCAAAACGGTAAGTTTTAAAGGCATAAAAGTACCTTCTACTTTTGTAAAGTGTCAAAATCATGTACTCATTTTACACGCAATAACCGGCTGTGATACAACATCTGCATTTTACAGGAGGGGTAAAACAGCAGTTTTCAAAATGTTTGAAAAACAATATTTAGTTCAATGTGCTGAAGTTTTTAAAAAGAGTAATTCAACTCAACAAGAAGTTACGAAGTCACCAACGGCATCCGCTTTCTTCTTTCTATGTACGGAGCTCCTAAAAAAACTACCTGTTTAGATAAGCATCGATATGCATGTTTCGTTAAAATTATTAAAAATAAAAAACAAGTTTAATTAGCTTGTCTTCCTCCAACCTCAGTTGCTGCTCATCAACATTTTTTCGGGTATATTACCAAGTTCAAGTGTGGCTTGGTTATCAGCTAGACCCTACAGACTGGGTTGGTCAACAATATATTAGAGCCAGTTCAAAGTTTACTCCCATCTGCGTCGGTAAACTGCTGAACACATTTTTTTGCAACTGCAAAAAGGGATGCAGTGCTAAATGTGGTTGCAAAAAAGTCGGACTGTTTTGTTCTCTGGCATGCACAAATTGTCAAGGCCGGTCGTGTTCTAATGTTGAATCACAAACAATGGAGGATTCGTTTGATTCCGACGAAGTGTCATGCGATACATCGCTATTGACGCAATTTACTTGCATCCAAAATGAAGATGAAGACTGAAGACGAAGCAGGAGAAGAAGAACAAGAAGAAGATCAAGAAGAAGAATAAGAAGAAGAATAAGAAGAAGATCAAGAGAAGAAGATCAAGAGAAGAACAAGAAGAATTTGAAACCTTCGAATCAGGCGAATGAACTTCACAACTGACCCGTGGAGTATGTCTACTGGGGAAACCACGTTAAAAAAACGCGCTAAGTACACTACCTCATAGGTGGCGTGGAAACGTGTGCATATTATGACGATAACGACTTTTATAATTTTTTGAATCGTTATATCTCAGGAACGGTGGCTTGTAGAAAAAAAAATATTGACCCATTTTTTAGATAATTTTATGATCTAAAATTTTGTCTAAGGTACTTTTATGATAAAACTTACCGTTTTGCTGAAAATCGCGAAAAACTATATTTTTTTTGACATTTGACCATAAATAAAAAAAATCATACACGGGAATGATGGGGAACTTATAAATATTATTTATAATTATGTTTTGAACAAATACACTGATTTTCAGCTTGTTGGGATTTTATGCACCTTCGAATGTCTAAATTGACCGTACTAGTAGTCCAGGGAAGGTTTAAACGGTAAAAAATTAAAAATCATTTCAAAATCCAATTGTCACGTTTACGAAGTTGCGGGCATTGCTAGTTGTCAATATATTTCGGACATCTAATACACAACGCCATCTAGTCTTGAACTAATCAGAACTTGGATTATGGGCACTAGATAACCAATCTAAATACATATATATTGTAAATACATACATATTATACACAGAAAACATCCAAACTCCGAAACAAATATTTGCAGATCATACAAACATTTAGTCCGACCCGGGAATCGAACCCGAGACCTTGAGCACAGCACTCACATACGCTACTACTGCGCCACCGAGGCAGTCCCATATATCATATATATAAATCCAGATCCTAACCACTAACCTACACAATTACCACTGGCCGCAAGTCCCTTATTAATTTTATTATCGTAAGGTATTATTTTATAAGTTAAAATATCTGCGCTATGCGGTGTTACTCGCGGGTTTTGTTGTACCTTTAAACAACAAGCGCCGGTAGCACCGCGAGATGTAGCTAGTCTAAAATTAGAGCATTCTAAGTTACTCTTTATATCATTAGCTATCTGCTAGTGAAAGTCCCGTCAATATCGGTCCAACCATTCCAAAGATTATTTGAACCGACAGATAGATAAACAAAACTTTTAAAAATCGTTTTTTTTATGTAAATTAAAAACTTTAATATAACCAAACCGAACAAACAGAAGTCTTTCAGAAATAAAACACGATATTCTCATCCGATACCTTACAATTTCACCCTTTGTTATTTCTACACAAAAATATATCTTTGGTAAACGGAGAGCTATGAAATATTTGACGTTAAATCCAGTTAGTGGAATTTCGGTACGGTGTAAAAGGAAAAGAAATTTTAGGCCGATCCCCTTAATGAAACAAATTTTCAGGGCAGCGACATTTAAACCGTAAGTAAGCCCTTTGTAGTGCGTTGGACGCAGTTCGCCGCGGCCTTTGTCCAAAAGCTGGGCGACCCGCGGCGACATCCCTTTGTGTCACCTTACAAAATATTACTAATTATGATTAAAAATAAACTTGTACATTTCCATTCGTAATTTGTGGCAGCTTTTCTATTACTTACAGTAAAATTGCTATAAAGATTAACTTCGCGTTAAAACTAACTAGTGAGTAATATAGGTATGTAAAAAGACGAATAGGTAATGAGTAGTTGAGGTTTACAAAAGTCCCACCATAGTATTTCTATAGAACTTTGATATTGCCTAGTACTTGGGATAAAGAGGCTCTGATGGACAGTAGTTAAACATAAAGAATCGGAGTTCAGCTGCATCGTAGTAGATTTAAAACCAACCTCAACCTAATTTTTGACAAAGATCGGAGATATAATGAAGAATAAGACAACGCAAAGATAGGTCTTAATAGTGTTTTATATTATTCAAAATAAGGTATGTATAATGTCATACTGTGTATGTGAAAAAATCTAAAAATATATTAGGCAAAAAGCAGTCAGAAAATTTTAGTTTTAGTTTATAAAATAATTAAATATTTTTATTTATTTCAAAGTTGTCAGTTTTTTTAATCTGTTCTTTAACACCATGAAATAGTAGCCGCCATGTTATTACGTCAAACGGCTTTGTAAACTAAAGTGTCCCCTGTCAACTGATCAGCGTATGCTTTAAATTGCCAGCGCATTTATTTTTGTTTACAAAGCCAACTGACGTCAATACCACAGAGCAATATGGCGTCCACTATGTCCAGCGTTTTTGACAAATTACGCGCGAATATTTAAAATGTAAAAAATAAATGCATTTTTATGGCACTTACCGATTCAATAATTTTTTTGTCTTTTTTTTTGTGGTTTAATAGCACTATAGAATCTAATTAAGACGCTTTTCAAAATTGGGTGCAATACTCTATTGGGTCTATCCAACTAGTTTTGAATCTAACTGAAACTCTTCACCAACGAGTACGTTCATTATTTCGTATACATATCATGACACTTAGTGCTTGTTCAGGGTCCATAATTGTTTCCTCTTACAAGCTTGTTAACACCTTTATATACATTATGGAGTGCAATAAACTTTAACAATAAAGTTTGAATTTGAGGCGACTAACAACAGCAGGTACAATGGAACCGCAATTAAGACCTTGTTCAGACACGGCGGAATCCGCTCGGATGCAAACCGCGCGGTTTGACAGCGCGGATCTTATTTACATTAGCGCCTATGATTTTGTCAATCCGCGCGACTACCGCCACTCGACCGCTAGAAAATGAATACCCGCGGCCGCGCCGCGCGGTTCTGTTTACTCGATGTAACCTAGAGGCGTTCAGTTGCTCCGCGTAAGCTGCGCGTATTTCGACGGTGACAAAGGATCGCTTCGACACCGAAATAATTATCTACGAAGTCGAGAAACGACCAGCTTTGTGAGACATGTACATGCAGTACACAGAGTATTAATAAAATTTCAAAAACGGTGCTTGGCAGGAGTTAGTGGACATTTTTGGCGAAAGCGAGGATTCGCTAGAAAAAAAGGCAAAGTTGAAATGAAGCGGTTGTCACCCTACCCCTAATCCGTGCGGTTTGCATCCGAGCGGATTCCGCCGTGTCTGAACAAGCTCTTAATTGCGGTTCCATTGCACCTGCTGTTCTTAGTCGCCTCAGATTCAAATTCAAATCGTTTATTGCACTCCATAATGTATATAAAGGTGTTAACAAGCTTGTAAGAGGAAACAATTATGGACCCTGTTGGGTACGGCAAAGTCTGGAAGAGAAGGTGAACCATTGCCATTTACTATCTAAGAAGCACATAATAATATAATGGTTGTACTAGTTCGTTGTCTATATACGCTATAACTACACAATGGTTTATTGTTGACGATTATAATGTAAGATGTTATAGTTGTATTTTATTATTTTTTTATATAGAATGTTATTATTATTATGAATATTATTATTGAGTATTATTTTTACAGGATGTCTTGTTTATACTCGTAGTATGTCAATTTTATAGTATGTTTTATTAATAGTATATCAATTTTGTAGTATGTCATTTTTATATTATGTCATTTTTACAGTAAAATATTTTGAATTAATAGACTTTATCATTTAAATATTCGTTAATGTGATAGTAGCATTTCTGTAATAAAAGGTCTTTTCATTTCTTGTAAAATGTATTCAATTTTTCTTCATTTTTAATGTCATTAGGTAATTTATTGTACATTTTAATGGACCTATGTTACATAACACATAAAAAATGCATGCATCAAGCCCATATGTTATGTCACATAACATATGGCTTGATTGATGCATGCATTTTTAATTAAGACCTTAGTAAGTTTATTCTATTTTTATGTCGAAATGTATATTTTGTGTTAGTATCCTTCCTGGTTGTGTAATAATCTTTGTGTTGCCTGACAAATTTGCATGTTTCCAGAATGTATGTACATGCAAGGGACAGTGAGTATTTTTCATTTTTGAAAATGAGGTTTGTAACTTTCTGTATCGTCTATGTTCATTATTATCCTTATTAATCTTTCTTGCGTTAATAATAGTAAAGGCGCATCTGTGATATTACCCCACTGGATAATGCGGTATTTCAGCCACGAGGATGCGTAGGCAATACCACAGCAATAGGACTGTTGGCGCTTATTACCAACATATATGTTGTTTTTTACCTAAACTACTAATAAATGACATAATAAAATAGAAACACACATTACTTTCATTAAAAACCTTATATTAATTTATTAAGTTTCATTAAAATACTCTATGAAACACTGACTTTTCTCGGTTAGCGACCTTCTCAAACTCCACTAAAGAGATTTACATAATATATGCATTTTGTAGATAATTCTGGTCTTTGGAAGACTTTACTTGTCTTCTTTATTTTATTTTTCGTTGGATTACTATATCTATTCAATTCATTTCAAATTATTTATTTCGAACTCATCAATAAAACTATATTTTGTTAGTTACAGAGTGTCTTAACCTAATGTTAGTGTACCATAAAAAAATGAAATTATTATAACACTTACTTTTGCATTTATTACTTACTAGCTGACCCACGCAACCTCGTTTGCGTCTACTATTACCCGTAGCGTGATAATTTTCCCCCGTTTTTGAAACATTATTCATTGGTGTTCAGCTCCTATTAGTCTTAGCGTGATGATATATAGCCTATAGCCTTTCTCGGTAAATGGGCTATCTAACACTGAAACTTTTTCAAATCGGACCAGCGGTTCCTGAGATTAGCGCGTTCAAACAAACAAACAAACAAACTCTTCAGCTTTATAATAGTAGTATAGATTAAAGGCAAAGTGCTAAGTCTATACCTACGATTTCTTCTTCTCCATAAAAACTTCTAAATTATTTTTCCGTCGTATCTAAGTCTGAATTCGAAGGTTAGTTAAGACATTCTTACTTTAAACATTAGTTATTTTTACAACGATCACGCACACCACTCGGACTATATTTAGCTCTAATAAAAGCTTAAATGAGAAAGGCCCGTCCATTACTTAAAATTAATTTTGATCATAAAATAAATAAGAATATGTGTGAACTATGCTATTTGAGAAGTATTTAATTATTTGTAACTTGGAGGCTCCGATCAAATAAAAAAAGATAGATTGTAGAGAAATGAAATTAACAGTGTTTCGCTTACGTACATAAGGTACTTACGTCAAAATCTCGATTTTTAGGGTTCCGTACCACAAAAGGAAGGAAGGACCTTTACCCGTCTGTCAAGACTGTTTTTCTCAGGAACGCGTGGAGGTATCAAACTGAAATTCAAATCAAATACTCAGGTCTATCAATCTTCTAAGCCAACGCAATCAAAAGATACAGCCGTTTATGCAGCAAATTTTTGACACTTGCAAGGGAATCAAAACCTACAAGCTACTTTCCGTGAATACAGAATCTTGAAATTGGTACGGAGCAACGTCTTATAGCACAGATAAAGGAATAAGCATAAAAAAAATACAGTTGAATTTAGAACCTCCTCCTTTTTTGAAGTCGGTTAAAAATTGCAAAAGCATAAATTTTTAGCTAACTACAGGTTCGGATCTCTACACCCCTCAAAGTCAGGCTGGTAGAGAATGCCGAGGGCATCAAGTCTACAGATATAAGATACATAGTTCTATATAGCTATCTACATACAACTATTTATTTCATTCAAGTTCATGCATACGTATCTAAATGCACGAAGTTTTAAATAAATAATAAAAATGAGAGGTCTCAAGGGACACCCGGATGGAACGAAGTTTATATATATATATTTTTGATATGCTACTACTAATAGAAATGCGCATAAAATACTCAAATTATTTTAGAAATAATCAGACTGTACAAAATATACTATAAAACAATATATTTTCTGTAAATTAATTCAAAACGCCAACATCACGTAGTATTCCCAGGCGGTCATCCATTCAAGTACTAACCAAGCCCGATGTTGCTTAACTTCGGCGACCGGACGAGAACCGGTGTATTCAACATGCTATGTACGTTGGCAATCAGTTTGTTATATTTAACGTTGAGTATCCAGCACTATGACGTCAACTCAATGTTAAAAGTGTCGTTACCACTTTTGGCGCGAAAAGTGTCGTTACATTTTTTTCCGTCTAGCCCCCTTTCGCAACGCGCCATAAGGAACTTCGTTCCAAAATGTAATATATTTTTAATTCCATTTGACCTCTTTTTCAGAACTTAGTGTGAACACATTAAAATTTGGTTATTAATGAAACACCCTTACAACATTTGGTAACAGGGGTCTGACAGTAGAGCTGGGAAGTTGTATAGTGATATACTTCATTCGTCGGAAAGATGGTCTATTTATTTATTAAATTTCATTTACCCTTACAGCGTCAGTGCAGTGACCTAACTCGCACATTGCGAACCTTTTCCTCTTTCTGCCTCAAACTTTTATGAGTCACTGCAAAAAGAAAGCAAAAGTAACTGACTTAAGTTAATATTTGGATTATTCTACTATTCTTACACTTTATCTTTGTTTCATTGTTTAAATAATTTCACCAAATCGAATCAAATTTCCACATTAAAGGGAATGGTTTCAGAAACTGCCCTCCATAACCAATCGCTCTAGGGAGCACATATGTATTTATTTATGTTAAAAATACGCCAAATAAACAAATATCTGACTGCTAAAAAGTTGCCTCTAACTCTCCCCCAAATATTTGGCCCTCGACGCAAGTTATGTTGTCAACGTGACCTACAGTCTATAGCTTAACAGTATTAGAGAAAAAATCGCTACAAAATTTTACGTCCGCCGTGTGCCACCCCTCTAATAATGTCTGCTTAAGGGTGGCGGTAACATGGAGTACACATTTACGCTCCGTTAAACGGGGAAAGCTTTTTTCGTGTTTAGTGTCACAAAAACTGTTATTAGCTTGAATTGTGCCAGTAAGAGCCACTCTGGTGTAGGTGGTTATAAAAAAATTAAGGCGAATTGCTTTTACGTTGATTTTGCGCATTCGTTTATTGATCTTTAAGACACAATAGGCACTAGTGTTGGTTAAAGTTTTTTTCATGTTCCGTATGTGATTTTGATGTGACAAAGATGTTATACTTTTAGAATGATTAATAAATCCTCCAAAGACAAGTAAAAGGCTTAGAAGACTACACAAACTCTGCATTATAACAGCAAAATGAAGGAAAACTTGGAACAAACTTTATGCCGACCAGCACAGTGCCAGTGCAGTATAGTGGCCAAAACCTATTTTCTAGGAGAGGCCTATGCGATGGTATTCAACAGTAAACTTCTATTGAAGTACATGTAACTAAAAGCAGGACAAATATACATTTCTCTTACAAAGTTCTTAAAACAACAAGCGTATGGGAAGCTGTTAAAGCATACACGTGGTATATACTGTTTGAGTGTACAAACCAAAAAGTGTTACTAACTTAAAAGTTTCCCCTGAATTAAGGTTCAAATGTCGTGTCTCTAGTTTGGCTATTTTACATGTCGTTAAAAATACTTGCAATATGAACTGACCCCAACCGAATATTAAAAAATTAGCTTTGTTCCTAAATTAACGTATTTTACAAGTATAATCTAAGTTTTTGAAAGGAGATTGAATAACAGCTTAAGAAGTTGGCAACACTACGCCAGTGCGGTCAAAAACTTTAGGGCGTACAATGTTTATCGTTGTGTGGTTACTTTAAAATGTTGCCGATCGCTTTTAACGTTTGATAAAGTTAATTTTGTTATAACTTGATATTTAACTTATTTAAATACCTATTGCTATAATCATGTTAATATATTTTACCCTCCATGATGGTTCTAGCACATATTTTCTCCTGATTAAAAAAAGGTTCAAGAGGCGCTCATCGCCCAGTTGCGGTTCGGTGATTAGAAACAATCACCGAGGGCAAGCAACGACGGCGCGGTCAGTACCTGGATGGGTGACTGCAAGTGGCACTATACCATGAGCGTCTCCGTGTTTCGGAGGTCACGTTAGCAGTCGGTTCCGGTTGTTATCATAGGATAACAGTCGTGAAGTTTAGTTGGAGGCCTTTGGGCGGCTTAAAACATTCAACGGCAAGAATACGTAGCCACAACGTCGTCTTGCCAGTTCCCAACCCGCACTCGGCCAGCGTGGGGACGTATGGACTTAACCCTCTCCTGAGAGGTGACCCGAGCCCAGCAGTAGAACGTTATGGGTTGTTGATGATAAAAAGGTTCTGTGGGTTCTTTTATTAAACCTACCAGTGGTTGCCAACCTGACCCTCACATATAAAGTAAAAATATTTTCTCTGATACTAGATTACGTGTAAGTAGGTCAGGTGTTCAACTCATTTGTATTATCCAATAACATATTTTCTTAAAATTCGATATGTTAAAATTTGTTTCCAATTACATTGAAAAAGCGTTATAACAAATAATTCAAAAAAGCGTAATTAAGTTATGTATGAGGTGAACAGGAGAATTCAGCTGGGTTGGGCAGCGTTTGGGAAACTTCGTCGGGTCTTTTCTACGTCGATCCCACAGTGCCTTAAGACGAAAGCGTGAAGTGAAAGTGCGTCATGACATATGGAGCCGAAACGTGGATACTTACGGCACGGCTGGTCCACAAGTTCAAAGTCGCTCAGCGTGCTGTGGAGAGGGCTATGCTCGGCGTTTCTCTGAGGGATTGCATCAGGAATGAGGTAATACGGCAGAGAACCAAGGTCATCGACATAGCCCAAAGGATTAGCAAGCTGAAGTGGCAGTGGGCTGGCCATATTAGCCGCAGAACTGATTACCGTTGGGGTAAACGGGTTCTTGAGTGGAGACCGCGTCTCGGCAAACGTAGTGTAGGACGTCCACAGGCCAGGTGGAGTGATGATCTGCGCAAGACGGCTGGCAGGAGCTGGATGCGAGAAGCCGAGGATCGAACCAAGTGGCGCGCAATTGGAGAGGCCTTAGTCCAGCAGTGAACTGCGATAGGCTGATGATGATGATGATAAAATATAGGAACAATGTTATATGAGCCTTGTAACCTTTTTAATATTTCGATAATTTGTAACCTCCCCTGTACGAGTAGAAGTAATGCGTCCGGTACTACCCCAAATCATTATTAAAATTACGCTTTCTATAAAATGATATATGGATTCCAGTAAAATTGTCTACGTGTAAAGGTGCCTGCCTCCCCGTACTTATTGACTACGTTTGACAAACTCCCTTAATGTGAGGTTTGCGTGGAAGGAAATGAGCGTTGGTATTCACATTGGGGAACATCAAGACATTTTAAGTGTCCTCCTGCGACATATTATTAACAAGTGAATTATTTAGATTTAAACCCATTTGCCTCATTCTCATGGAGGTTTTTAATTAATTAGTGCATTTTACAAAAAAAAAAAAACTACTAATTTATCGAGGGAAAACCATGCTATGGCACAAATGAGCTATACGAACTCGCAGAAAATTTGTGTTTAGTAATTGATTGCTTGCTTTTCCCTGATTGAGTGAAGTTACCAGACCTTAAATTATCCACCCCCTCATTTTTAAAGAATAAAACTCTTGTATCAAGTGGATTTTTAAATAAATATAAATATTGCGGACATCTAACACACAACGCCATCTAGTCCCAAACTAAGCAGAGCTTGCATGTTTGTGTGTGCTAGACAACTGACATAAATACATTATATACTTTTATTGCAAATACATACATATTATATGTAGAAAATACCTAAACTCCGAAACAAATCTTTGCAGATCATGCAAACATTTGGTCCGACCCGGGAATCGAACCTGAGACCTCAAGCACACCAATTGCATACGCTACCTTTACCATCGAGGCAGTTTGTATGGATGTTTGTTACTCTTTTATGCAAAAAATACTAAACGCATCTAGATGAAACTTCACAATAATATAGTTTATACTTCAGAATAATACCTAGGCGTTACATTTATTGCGATGACAGATATACACGCTAGCGGTTGGAAAAATAATATATTATTTATTAAATAACGAACTATTACATTTTTGTTAATTCTCATTTTCAATTATTAAATAAATTATGTTTTCAATATTTTGTAACAGTTCATATTTCATTAAAACTAGTGACGCATCTTCAAATTTAATTTTGGCATTTGGGTAATTTTCACAGAGTAATGTTGCGAAGGATCTGATACATTTTATGATTGAAATAAAATAGTCGTAGGCTGCTTGTGTAATATGGTAGTTTATTATGCGTTTATATCGGTAATAACCAATATGGCTATATAACCGCACCGGTGACCGTAAGTGACCGCACCCCGTCGGAGCCACGCCTGACCGCAAACCACTAAAGTAATGCCATGTCATTTCATGCTTCGAAATCTGTGACGAATGACACGTGCACTCTATATGTAGAACCATTAAATCAAACTGCCTTAATTTTGAAACTTTTGAAACTTTATAGGATAGTTTTAAAATTACAAAAGTACACACCAAGATGTTGACAAACTTCTTTATTTTGTTTGCATTATATGTGTGGTCGCATTCATCAGTGATAGTAAATATATTAGCCGATGTTCAAATGAGTATTGTGAAACAAAGTCCGTTAAGTGGCAAGTATAGTTTGGAAAGCAGCGCGTGTAAGGCCCTTCTCTAAACTTACCTATAACCTGGCTAAAATGGTGGGGAATTGTTAGGGATAGAGAGAATGGATAAGACAAAAAGCTAAAAGTATTTTATTAGCTTTGTTTTAGAAGTTTATTTTCTAGTTTCATTCACTAATTTATTCGAAATAAACTTCATAAAAAGAGTCTGTGTTGACACAATGATCACTGTTTTTGTTGTTGAAATTACCATTTAATAAAAATCATGAAAAAAAATATTTACAAATAATATTTTTTTATTTCTTTTTTTCAGATATAATTATCCACCTTTTTTAAAATATTTTAGAACTCAAAGTAGTATTTATTATCAACTATCTTCTAAACTTCCAAAAAGGATGAGGTTCTATGTTCCACTGTATGTTTTTTTTTTTTTATGTATGTTCACCGATTACGCCGTCAGTTGTGGACCTATTTAGAATTTTTTTTTGTATTCGAAAGGGTATGCTTCCAAGGTGGTCCCATTGCTAGCATATCAGGATCTGATGATGGGATCCCAGGGAAATCGAGGGAAACCCTCATTGTTTATAGGCACATACAATGTTTTTCGTTTATTTTCTGAAGTTACACCCGTATTTGCGTCTGGTAGTCATCATTTTATGATGATGAGCTGATGATGTAAGGTACAACTCCTTAACGGTTAGGAGTTGGAGGATAAATCTTTAAATATCATATGTATATATGTTACCTTTAGTCGTATTCTTTAAAATTATTTAGGTAAGCTGATGATGGAAGGTGGAAGGTACAACTCCTCAACAGTTAGGAGTTGGAGGATAATTCTTTCAATTTCATACGTATCTAAAGACCTTCATTTGGTATACTTTCAAGTTATTTAGGTGAACTGATGATAGTAGGTTAAACTCTTCAACAGTTAGGGATTAGAGAATGATTTTAATATTACACGTACGTATAGACCTTAATTTGTATTCTTGACGATGAAATTTGATGAAATAGTTCAATCTACTACTTACCTACGATTGTTTGCACTAAAAACTAAAAAATAAAAACTTTTATAAAAAAAAAAACCGACTTCCAAAAAACATCCAACGAAAACTCTCTGCCAAAAAAACACTTAAAAGCATAAAATAAACTGGTTCTTCATAAATTGCCTATACCTAATTCTTTATTCATTTAAATAGTAGTATTATAATGTGTGCTAGGTACCTAAAATCTGTTTGAAGTCGGTGCTAAGCCAAAATGAATACAAACGAACAATTACAAATGTCTAAGCGATAATCACTTGGCACCGTTTTTTGTTGGTTGTTTGTATGTTTTTTGGAAGTCGGTTTTTTTTATAAAAAGTTTTTGTATATATAATCTATACTTATAATAAAAATGTAACAGGTCCAATTCTGTACATTAAAGATATTTTGAAATTTTTTTTTGGAGGGCACTCCAAAGAAGCCAAAAGTGTATTTTTTAAATTTTTTGTCTGTCTGTCTGTCCGTCTGTCTGTCTGTCTGTATCTTGGCCGCGCATCACGCCGAAACTACTGAACGGATTCAAATGAAACTTGGCATGATTTGAGTTCATACTATGAGGTAGGACATAGGATACTTTTTATCCCGAAATTCAGCACGGTTTCTTGGAGAGAGAGGATGAAAGTCAAAATATGTACTAAGTTGTAATTCAATAAGGCATAGTCCGATTTCATTCATTCTTTTTTTGCTAAAAAGAAAAAAATAAAAGAAAACGGGAAAAGTGTTTTTATTTTGTCCGCGACTGTACACTGCCTGTGGGAAGCTGAGACTGATATGTAAATATGGCGGTACGAAGTTCGCCGGGTCAGCTAGTATATAATAAGATTAGGTACAGAACAGAATGACGGCGGAAACGCATTTAATACTGTAGGTCTGTAGTAACTCGACTGCACATATTTTATATGTCTTCCACATACTAAATTGTATAATTGTGTACAATTTGGCTGTGTAGCAAGTTCCTTGACCATGGTAATCGTGTTGTGGGTGTGTAAGTAGGTAAATTGTAATTTATAGCCAGTTTCACGGAATCCAACGGTGTAATTACAAAGTGCAATGAAACGCAAGCTTAATATGGGTAAATGGTACGCAGCGACATAATAGATATGACCCATTTGTTACAATTTTGCTGATTCACGAAAGGAAAATTCAGTTCCCCGTCAAATAGGGGTTTTTCTTATTCGAAATTTAATATGTCGAGGTCGATGTGTTTTGTAAGGAACTAAACAAAATATAATAGAGTGGAGGTCTAAACGCTTGGCCGGGCGGACGCGGGAGTGACGGGCGCCGCGGAGATGGGCGGTATTAGTTTTCGCCACATTGAACACGTTGTGGGATCCGACTTATTAGGAAATGTGATCATGCGAATAATACTCGCTTCATACGTTTTATTGCGTTAGGGTATTGGGCTCTCGCGATACTGTTCGTTATATTTGAAAATTAATAGACGTCGAAGAAAAAGAATTCCATTTCGATTTTCCTCACAAGCAATTTTAGTTGATCCAAGAGAGCCAAAAAGCTTTTAAGGCACTATAGGATACATTGTACACAATATTGATAGAGCAGACGGCAGAAAGGATTTAGAACTTTTTTCACTTAACAGTCTTAATCTGTCATATACGTGAAATGTCATGGTGTTTTACACATAGGAATGACTTACATAACAGATGGTTTTGTATTTCGACAACGTCTCAATGATTCTGATTATGTAGATTCCTTTACAGAGAAGATTTCACGTAAACATATGAATGAAGATCGAATCAGATATGCATGGGATCAGTTTCTTATCCTTGGGAAAATATTGAGAGATATTCCATAAATAAACTTAAAACGAACATATTTTTGTCACATCGATTTTGTTCGTCTTTTTGTCAACAATGAACAGTTTCTAACATGGAAAGCCCATAAAATATGTTATATGCTACTGTTCCATTTTGAATAATATATACGTCGAAAACGTAAAAGGAGATTGAACGATTCATAAAGATATTGTAAGAATGTCGATGCTCCTTTTCTTACATTATGATAGTTATGAAGAAGCCTGCACAAGTGCACATCTTTTAAAAAGTGTCACAAACACCTGCTGAACATCAGCATATTCTAAGTTGTATTATTTGAAAAACATCAAACGGGTAGAATACAAGTAGAAGTGAGGCCACGCAAAGAATCTACCTCAAATCCAATCGAGTAAAGTCTTCGGTCTCTGGCGTCTCCGTGAAGTTATTTAGCTGAAACGTTTCGGTTGTTGACACCAGTAGCTATCGGCTATTGCAACATTGAATATCACAGTTACAGTCAACTACACCTTCAAGTATAGCATGAAATCCAGGCTTTCAACTTCTTAAAACAATTTCAGAAAGTATTGAATGAGTATCGGCACTTTGTTTATTTAAGAAATAATACTATGTTTCGTCTCTATTTTTATCCTAAAAGTAACAAGAAATAAAAGTAAAACTGTAATGTGTTCTTACAAGTAACTAATGGATAGTTAGTTTCTGTAGGTACTTAAGCGGCCAATTCTTGAGACCAGACTACTTTCTGAGTACACATTAGTGGGTGCGACGGATGCTTTCTTGGCTAAATCTTAACTATCTACTTAAGTCAGTGTCAGGTTGAACTTGCGAATGAATTGAATAAGCCCCTCGCCCGCTTCTCCCTTCTCTTTATCTGTTTTCATTACATGAGCTTCGCTCTGAAATTTGGTTCAATTACTCCGTAATTTGGTGAATTGACTTGGCATTTTGTCAGCTTCTCAGCATGTTTTGTTTAGTCCTAATAACTTTTCCACAGTATTTTTATATTTTCTCGTAATTATAATTTATTATTTTATATTAGTCATAATTAAAAATGCTTATAAAAAATTGTAGAGATTATTATGATGTACTGATATAAATTGTATTGATATAAACGTAGTGTAGGACGTCCACAGGCCAGGTGGAGTGATGATTTGCGCAAGACGGCTGGCAAGAGCTGGATGCGAGAAGCCGAGGATCGAACCAAGTGGCGTGCAATTGGAGAGGCCTATGTCCAGCAGTGGACTGCAATAGGCTGATGATGATATAAATTGTAATTTTTGGTTGCTAAATTTATTTTGATATTCCTATAATTGATATTCACATGTGATTATAACACGGATGAAAATGGAGAGAGTAACTATAATTTATAAGTTTATTTTATTTTTATGTTATTACGTTCATTTTGCATGATGTAAATAGAGCTACTGAAATTAATTTTGTTCATTAGAGTGAAAGATATTATAGATTTCTGAAAAGTTGTGAAATAGAGTTCACATAGGTACTTTTCATCGCGATAGTAGCTAAGAACGGAAATCAACCGCTGATTCATTATCTAACTTCTAAAATATTATGTCTCCGTTTCCAGTTACCTCTTCTTTCTTATTTGAATTATGCCATAGGACTTAACCACCAAAAGGAGCTACTTCTTTAAGCTCTACTTACCTATTCCAGTATGATTTGAAAGAAAAATTAACGAAGTAAAATATCTAGAGATATATTTACAAAAAAAAAAAACAAAACAATTGTGGTAATGTCGATTCAGAATGGATTTCAATAAAATTTATTTCATCGGCCTCAGTAAACTACTCGTATAAGCATAATAACGTTTCATGAAATTAGTTTTAATATACCGTTCATACCATAACAGTTAAACTGCGCCGGTGTTGCAATATCGAGCTGTAAATGCTTTATTACACGAATGTTGTCAATTTCGTGGAAGGTTCACTTCCGCGAATTACTGACCAATGAAACGCCAGTGTGACGCGTCTCTCCCTCGCCGTAATAATATAGAACACGGCGGTGTCCTCGTAAAAATATGTTTAATGACGTCATAAAGATTCGATATGTTCGCGGGGCGTTGCGCTGAAAGCCTGCTCTCGCAAAAGTATATATTATATGTATCTATAAATCCGTGAGTGTTCCATTTATAACCTACCATAGCTTTATCGATACTAACGTTACTGTCACATTAAATATTTATTGTTTACCTACGTACTACTATTGAGGCTCAGCTGTATACAATAAACCGCAGCAAGCTCTGAAAATAGCAAAGTTCCACAAGTTGGCAGTATTTGTCCAGTAGCTTGTGTGTACTTAGTAGTTAGTTCATTATTCGTAAATAGAATTGTTGAAAGGAATCATAATGTGAATTTAGAATATAATAGCTACAATGGAAGTTTCACAAAGGCAGATTTTCCCATTGAATTGTGTCGAAATTTCCCGCGCGTCTCGCCCCTGCCTCCCGACACCGCCGCCCACGATGGTTCGTCTCCTCGATGCTATTAACCGCAAGTTTCGTTATTAACGACTGTGTTGGAAAGTTATAAGGGAATCACCTTCATTTAAGTTAAGATTAAATTCTTACCGTGATTGAATAGCGTACCTACGCCATTAGTTTCATTCAACCGACTAAGTGAGCGGAACAATGATAAATTTCACATTACATTGTTAATCATATAACTTTTATAATATTGTATCAGGCATCTCTAAAAGACACGCGTAAATTAAACCCTGTATATTTAATAAATGTATTCTCGAACAAAAAGCAGCAGACCTCAATAAACTTTCGTAAAAACCTAAACTCATACACCATTTTAGATGTTGATTTTTTGATACTTAAAGAGTTAAATTAATATCTAACCGAACAAAGTGTTAACATTATATCGGGTTTGTTATAAATACATAGTAAACTGCAAAAGTTTATCCTCTTAACATCCTAACTTAATAAGACGTAGTATACGTTTAACTTTTTTGAAAACAAACTGATATATATAAGTATACATTTTAGGTTTTTAATTAGTTTAATGTATAAGAATTAACAATCAACTTTAGTTAAATAAACACAAGAAAGTGACGGTAAACAATAAATTAGACACAAACTTTATGAAAACTCGGT
The DNA here is from genome assembly GCA_949125395.1 of Diaphora mendica. Lineage (NCBI taxonomy): Eukaryota > Metazoa > Arthropoda > Insecta > Lepidoptera > Erebidae > Diaphora > Diaphora mendica. Next base: position 30,502,336 of record OX421310.1, on the reverse strand, counting down.
ACAATCTTCAAAGGCCGTAAACGAGATCAAGTAATTTAAACCGAAATAAGCAAAATTACACTGGCATTGTCGGCTTCTCAACAACGCTACGGTAAAGCGTTTCCACGAACGTTTCTTACAAATTAAATTTAATATTTTAACATCATCAAGGATGATATTTATATAGAAAGTTTCAGTTTTAATCGAATGCAGCATTTTATATCATTTGTATGAAAATCTCGTAGTGGTCGATGGTCGAGGTAAAACTGATGTCCATCCGTAGCTTTGCTATTCAGGACGCGAGCCATGTAGGAAAATTAAGGTAGGCCGCAACGGACATGTGGGCTTTGATTCCGTGCCGATTTTTGTATGTAAAAATAGCGGTCTCCTCATATGGTATTCATAAAGGTTAGCGGCACAAGACACTTTACTGAAAGCCATTTTTGTAAGTTTCGCTATCGTCGTTTATATTCCACAATACCTATTCAGAACATATTGTTTTAATAAAATATAAAAGTAACAAATAAATAAAATGACAAAACGCGAGATGAATATAACACGTGTGTGATGATGAATGATGATGAATATAATACGAAAATATATATATATAGAATTGTTTTTCAACAATTAGCTTGATAAAACAGTTCTAAAGGCCAAAGCACATTATTTACCACCATTCTGGATCAAGGTCATCGACATAGCCCAAAGGATTAGCAAGCTGAAGTGGCAGTGGCTGGCCATATTAGCCGCAGAACTGATTACCGTTGGGGTAAACGGGTTCTTGAGTGGAGACCGCGTCTCGGCAAACGTAGTGTAGGACGTCCACAGGCCAGGTGGAGTGATGATCTGCGCAAGACGGCTGGCAGGAGCTGGATGCGAGAAGCCGAGGATCGAACCAAGTGGCGCGCAATTGGAGAGGCCTATGTCCAGCAGTGGACTGCGATAGGCTGATGATGATGATTCTGGATCACATTGATAGTTACTTGTGGTTTTGCTAATGCGTATAGAATAAGTTTTATCTTTGTTAATACTCTTCATTAATAATTTTAATACATTATACTGCGTGGTAAATGTCGCTGATGGCACAATTATTCATACTTTTATGTAATTGTACTTATAACCTTGTATTGTTGTTTATTTACCTAAATAAAAACAACAAAAACATATATTTTTTCATAACTTCACTACACACTAACATTATGGCATCGTGTAGTAAAGGTAAACGATTTTTAGGAAAATTTTCAACGTTATCACCCCCCCCCCCCCCTTTATGTTATCCAACTGGCTTAAATTAGTTAGCTTTAAAATTATTATTTAACTCATTGATAAATAATTTAAGTCTACTTCTCGCTGTTAATATTTTTTGCTAGAATATGTATGTATATGAAAGATTTACGTAAGATTCTTAAACCGGTAATTGAGTAAATCAATCTTTTGCTCACAATTACTGAATAATCTATTGAATGATATAAATAGAGGTAATTATACGATATAATAGGTCTTTACCTATGAAATTGCCGTTTTGTATGCAACAAGTGAAAGTACTTATTTTTTCAAACTTTTTTATTTCTGTTATTCGATGTAATCACCCATGCAATCGACGCATCTTTGCCAACGCATTGGCAGTTTATTGATGCCCTTCTTGTTAAAGTCAGCTAGACGGGAGGCAACAAACTCTTCAAAGGCATTTTGTACTGCCTCTCGGGAATTGAATTTTTTACCCACTAAAAAGTTGTCTAAATTTTGGAAAAAGTAATAGTCGGTAGGTGCAAGGTCTGGTGAGTATGGCGGATGAGGGAGAGCTTCCAACCCCAGCTCTTGCAGCTGCTTTACGACAACGCGCGACCCCATACTGCGCAACAGACAGTCTCCAAGACAACAGAAATAAAAAACTTTGAAAAAATAAGTACTTTCACTTATTGCATGCAAAACGGCAATTTCATAGGTAAAGACCTATTATAAGGTCGTCGTTAAGCCATCTCTGCAAAATTTTCATACTTACATACATACATAGGAATAACAGAATTCATCAAGTTATACATAACGAAAGCCAATTACAACGGTGAGCATACGAATAAATTAGTAAACTAACACACCTAGTTTTATTAGTGGGTAATGTCCATTAGGTAACAATACAGCGACATTAATGGTTCGTGATTAATGAGTTGACTCGTTAGGTTTCTTGTTTGAACAATAATTACTTAGTGTGGAACTAAATCAATGTGAAAAGAACATTTTTGCCGTCAGCCCGTTGTCGCCCGGAAGCACTTTCATTCCGTCATAACTTTCCAAACTTATCTTAGTTAGAGCCGATCAATTTTCATTTGCCCCCGATTATGAAATTTTCTGTAAGAAATAGTATGTTGTTGTTATAGTTTTGTTTAAATAGTAGTAAAAGTTACTTTAACAACGTCATCTATTATTAAGACTGTTAAGTTTTATATACCTCTTTCTTTATTAATACATATTAACATTATAACAAGTACTAGCGGATTGCATAGATGTAAACGTTATCTTGCACAACTTTAAGATTTTCTTTCTGAAATGATAACATATTTTTATAAATAATTTTAAATTCTTTTTTTTTTTAATAAAAAAACCTACCCTATTCTGCAGGATATGACCAGTTGTTTTGGTGAACTTTGGGGAATACCTATGTCCGGCAAGGAACGTCTTCCGGCTGAGATGATATCCTATTCAGCAGTTACAATTAGTGCTAGACTCTAGAACATTCTGTGTGAATACTAAGTGTTATAGATTTTATCATAACATAGTTGACAAGCCCTGGATTAACTCCAGCCGAGAGAACTCCTCAACGGATAATAGTATTGACACGAAACTTTTGTACAACTACGGCATAAACATACATGTTCAGAACCGATCTAAGAATACACTTTTTTAAATCGTTGTTCTAAGTTTGAAAGAGATATACTTTTTTTATTTTTTTTATTTATGTGCCGGCCAAAATGACTCTACTCTGCCTGATGGACATTTTATGTAGTGTATTGAAAAAAATAATTTTAGCTTAGATTTAAATCGTAAATATTTTAAAATTTATATAGTTATTATGATCAGATCCCACAACATACCATGTTAGATAAGTCCAATATTCATGTGTACAAACTATCATAATAAAAAATATTACATAAGATATACGAGGACAGTAAAGCCCGGTTTAGCAAGAGTACATTCAAAGAGGGTCGTCTGTCCCTGTCTAAGGGTACGGCATAAATTAATAATGAAACATCGCATCTTATATAATGAATAACAGGGATCTACCAGATTTGTTTTCATTTCTTCCGCTCAAAATATGTATTTACATATCATACAAACGGAAGACCTACGTAATACATTTAGCAAGATGATAAACAGAACGCAGCAAAGGAAGTTATAATTTACAATATTACAACTCGCGACGTGCAGGTTCTTAGGGTGGCCCAAACCAAACTCGCGTCATTTTTCCACCCGTGAAACATTTATCAACAATTTAAGATCACTGTATTCAGAAATAATAATGATTAATTTTCTTACCAACGAATTATAGTGTTCGTTTTTTAATGTAAATTTGATTTTCTTTTCGTCGATTACTGACACTGCGTAACGGTATTTGTATATCAAGCACTATCTGTATTTAGATTTTATATTAATGTTTGACTTCACAAGGGATAGATATTTTAATAGATAATTTTCTCTAATTAAAATGGGCACCTACACACGAGCAAATTTCTGCTTGTCAAGGAATTAAAGACGAGTTCAAAAGATGATTAGTAGTGAGAAAGAACGTTTAAAGGTCTGTTTCTCTCTCTTTCTCATTTCTGTTTTCATTTAACTTTAAAATGACAACAACAAAAGTAACTTTTATGATCTTACCGCCTCTCAGATAATAGAAAATATCCTTCGAAGTCTTTCTTAACCATTATATATAATTCGCTGGTCATATCGTTGCCAATAAACTCTGAAACTATCAAATCGATTTTCACGTTTTTTAAATGTGTGTTTTGCTGGTTTGCCTAAAATAGGATAGTTAATACTAGACTTAGACCACTATTAACCGATCACGATTGCAATTTCTGTAACAGCTGCAAATGATTGATGTTTGAAATTTATAGAAGTATTAAATTAACTTCTTATCGCCTACATATATTTGTGTAAAATATGGAGACAACAACCAAGTGAAAATGTTTGAATTTCTTTAAATACAAAAGACATCAAATGTTTCACAGCCAGGAACAGTATGTATTGGAAAATAAAATTAGATTTTTTAGTATTTTTCATTTCTAACTATTTATTTCTCTCACTGTTTAAACCTTCCCTGAACTTCCACAAACATGACTCGTGATCCATCAAATAACAGTTTGTAAAGTGATAGTGAATATTTACAATTTAAAAATTGTCTAACATTGCCACAAAGCTTCTAAAGAAATAAATATAAAATAAGACTCTTCTCCACAAATCACTGTCAAATTTTGCTTCACAAAAAATCGGCTACTTCCATAAACATCAGTCAGGTATCTACTAAGATAAGGAAGTAAATAATTCATTAGATCGCTGCGACAACATGGCGTATAATCAGAACCGTTGGAAAAAACGGTTTCCAATAAAATGTATGGTATCTTGTCGAGGCGTAGAAGCGGCGAGCGAACACGGTCTTCGATCTACTATCCATCATGCTCACAGTTCGTAGTCCGCAGATTGATCGGCGGCGCCGGCCACACGCCCATACTAGAGCAAATATAGCGCCGAGGAGCGGGCAACACTGAGACAAAAATGGTGAGAGCAAACAAATGTGCTGTCGATATCGTGACAGAAGGATTGATAGTTGAGCGCGCGGACGCTTCGTGCACTGCTGAGGCTCCCACACTCGCTCTTTGTTCTACAAAAACTTGTGTGATCTAGTGGCCAGTGTAAGCTGGCTGCTGCAAAAATATGTTAAATTTGGTAATGGAATTTTAATTGCTGACTGCCGTTACCAGTTGTATAATTTTAAAAGCGCATAATATGCTTACAGTAATACGCAAATCGCATAAAAAATTTAAGAACTAAAAATGTAAAACTAATATTTTTTTTTTTATGGAATAGGCCGGCAAACGAGCAGACCTATCGCCTGATGGTAAGCGATACCGCCACCCATGGACACGTGTAACACCAGAGGCGTCACAAGTGCGTTACCGGCCTTTGGGGGATGGGGGGGGGAGATAGGGGGAGGGGTTGGGGTATGGGCCTCCGGTATCCTCACTCACCCGGTGAAACACAGCGCAAGCACTATTTCACACCGGTTTTCTGTGAGGCCGTGGTATCACTCCGGTCGAGCCGGCCCATTCATGCCGATGCGTGGCTCTCCCACCCGCCGGATATTGATATTATTGCGTAGTTTCTATTGGATTCGTGAATCTAAAACTGTACCAAGCCATCTGTACTAAAAATAGCAGTACTTTGTTTTTCCGAAATTGCCTAGCTAGGTATAAAATAAAACAAAACAATTTGTATGCCAAATTTTCAAGGTAAAATACGCATGAACCGCAGTTAAGAGTATAACATATTATTATGTAGTGATGATTTTACATTTAACTTCAAGTATCAAATCCAGATTTATGGCAAGAAATTCACTTAATAGTTTAAAAAAATCTTTTGCAGCGATTTTATAAAATGCTCGGTGTATTACATTTGACAATACTGCAATATTTTACAATGTACATTGAACAAAGGTTGTTCTTGTTAAAAATATATAGATTGCGTATTTTGTTTTTAAAACTACTATAAGTTTGCAAATGTTATAATAGTAAAGTTTGTCTATATATATCGTAACACTAAAAAGTGTGGTTTTAAACTACAAATAGGAATTAAAATAAAAAAGTTTAGTGAAACATAATAGATAAAATAATCACAAAACATAACGTCATAATCAACCTTTATTTATTTTTTCCTCCGTGTTAAGAAGATGTCTTTAACAGTCAACTGGTGGATATAAGCCTCTCTTTAGCAAGAAGGTAGAAATAAATAAATACATACAATACATAGCACACAGCAATGAACTAGAACTGGTCCAGTCAATGATTTTGTGTTCTGTAACCACTCCAACTGTAACTTACCTTTGATGTAGTCCATGATACTATCCTATATAAACTATTCTTGCTATGTGCTAGTATAACTTATTATCCGACATATAGCCGTACTGTAGTCTTCGTAGCAAAAGATGCATAGCATTATTGAATTAAGCAATTTAGATAGATGATTGAATAAATTTTACCTCGTAAAAATTATGAGACTAATTGAAACTGAAATTCAAAATGACAGCATTCGTGCTGTCGTGTTTCGTTGGTGAGTGCGAGACCGGAGGCCCAATTATGCAAAAGCATCTCAATACGCCGCCATAGTGTGGGTCATCATGCTGAGTTGTTTCATTGTCTGCATTCGCAATGAGTGTGTTGGCAGGCATCAGGGCGAGTAGAATCACTTTAGCAGGCTCATAAATTAAAAAACTCATTATTATACATTCGTTTTTGTTGAATTTGTATTGAATAATGTGGAAGTAGGTTTTATTTAATTATATAACCATGGTTTTAAACCTTGAAACTTACAGAGACACTTCTCTATAAAATACAATATAATCTAGAATCTATAGTCCTGTACAACAAAGAAAACACTACGAAAATCTGAATAACAACAATATTTTCGTACATGACGTTTTACTGTATAATTTTTTTGGATGTCTAATATAATCGTCGTCAAATGGAATCTAAAATCCTGTATAACATATTAAAAAAAAAGTCAAATCTAAAACCCAACTACGACAAAAAACGACGCTGAAAAAGTATGAAACAAGTTTGGAAAGCCGTAGTCACACGTTGTTAAAGTGTAATGGTGCGTTTTTATGTAATTTTAGTTTTTACTTTTTTTTATTTAAAATGTTTTGGTGCCGTTATTAATATATAATATATATATATATATATTTGAAATATACAAGTAACGCCCTTTCCAATGATACTAAGCACGGCATATTTATCTCAAATTTATTTTTTAAATCATTACTTTATGTCGACACGTCATATAGCCTATGACCAGCAAACGATCAAGACGCTTCTAATGATACCTCATTTGTCCAGTTCTAATAAGTAGTTAAGGAGCTATGAGGGAACAAATGACATACATAAATACATAGCCTGTCAAAATCATAACCCTCCTTTGGCTTTGCCGTAGTCGGGTAAAAACACTAAGAAAATGTAAAAAAAGAACAAAACTATTACCTTTAATGTATAGGTCATATTCACAGTGTTTTTTTTTTCTCATTGCCAACGAGCTGCCGCCCATGGACACCCGCAACGACAGAGGCGTCACAAGTGCGTTGCCGGCCTTTGGGGAATGGGAAAAGGGATAGGGAAAGGTTTTGGGGTATGGGCCTCCGGTATCCTCACTCACTCGGTGAAACAAAGCGCAGCGCTTGCGCTGTGTTTCACCGAGTGAGTTTCACACCGGTTTTCTTTGAGGCCGTGGTATCACTCTGGTCGCTGCCAAAGCTCTCCTACGGTACTTTCTTACGGTCCTCTTTATATATTTCCAAAGTACATGTCGTCTTACCGTATTTACTTTTTTGGATGTCTAAGAATGTGTAAGTATTAAAAATCGAAATTGTTGTTACAGAGTTCGTGTTATCGGAAGGCGGTTCAGGTGGAAACTACCCTGCTAGGTCCCCTATATCCAGCTCCACAACGGGACACTCAAGCTCCAGTCATCACAGGTACTATTGTTTTGTCCAACAATCATGATAAACTAGCTGATGGCCGCGGCTCCACCTGCGTGTATGTCGGTTATCGCTGCAAATAGTAGAGTTATTCTGATGTATCCGTTCAGTAGTTTTTGGGTGAAAGATTAAAAAACATCCATCCATACTTACAAACTTTCGCATTTATAATATTAGTAGGATTTGAATACTAATTTTCTCTGAACACTCAAATCATTCCTCTCATTATCTTCTTGCTTTCTAACTTCTATAGTAATATTTATTACAGTGAGCATCATCAGCAGCAATGAGTTTACTTTTTCAATTCCCCTTTATTACTCGTCAAACGCTTACTTCCTTTATAGTTCTCAAATTCTATTTCATACAGGCCATCGATCTTTTGGTTATCCTCTTGTATCTATCAACAGCCACACACAACATATTTTTCTCATCTCTACGCATTAAATATTCATACTATAATAGGATAACCTTTTACTTCTTAACTTTTAATAAATATTCAAATAATTACTCAATGCTCACATCAACTATTTCACAATATTTATTCCAATAGTCACTTGGAATCAGGAAATCAGAGAAGGACGAAATATAATGGCATAAGAAGTTACAATAGTTGCAGAAAGGTAGTAGAGCCACGCTGATTTCAGCACGAACGGGCCGGCTCGACCGGGGCGGTACTACCCTCGCACAGAAAATCAACGTAAAATGACAGCGTTCGTGCTGTCGTGTTTCGTTGGTGAGTGCGAGACCGGGGGCCTAATTAGTCTAGTCAACAAGTTTCATACTTGTTGACTGGACTAAAAGATGCATCACTAGGCCGCCATAGTGTGGGTCGCCATACTGCACTGTCTGCATTCGCAATGAGTATGGTGACCACCACTCTTGGATTCTGCTTATGTTTTCCATCAGGCAGAGCAGAGTCATTTTGGCGGGCCAAACATAAAAAAAAAAAAAAAAAAAAAAAAAAATGGATTTCCGCCATAGTGTGGGTCACCATGCTGCACTGTTGGTATGGTGACCACCACTTTTGGATTCTATTCTAAAAAAAAACTACAATCCTTGATTGACATCTTTTTTACAAGCTTTTTATTAACTTGCAATGTATGTATGTATGCTTGTATGTTCGGGTGGAATCTTGCAACGCAATTTTGAAGCAGATATCTTCAATCGATTTTGCTGAAATTTTGTAAGCACAAGTATACAGCGTGACAATACAATGTTATAATGACATGGAGCTGATCTGATGCTGGAACTGGAAGGTGGCCATAGGAACTCTGTAAAGAAACCTCACAACATCATCGAGTTTGGATGATGGTTTAATTCGTCTCGAGGCATTCCAGTAAAAGCTTGTTTTAAAAAATGTTTTTAATTAAATTTACTTCTATATGATATGTACATTAGGGTTAAGCAAATGACACACAAAGATATCATATTTATAAAGGTTTTATTAATTGATACTACATACTTAAATTTATTATACAGTTTTCAGAATAAGACCTAAATAAATATTTTTTATTATAGTTAACATAAAAATCTATCATATTCATCCTTTTACTACAATATCAATAAATTTTCGGTGTTCATGTGTGATCCTAGCCTCCAAAATCAAGTTAATATTATGTATATTTTTAGAAGTTGCAACTCAGACGTAAAACAACACTTTTCAAGTCTGATTAAGGCGTTTCCCTTATACATACATTCCTCTCATTTATTTCAAAATCAGTCCTTAATAATGTTCAAGTTTTAGAAATGTTACATAAAAATATCTGAAAATTTATTTAAGTACTCAATGAAAGACAGTCCAAACAACTTTAACAATTCATAAAGATGTCTGGTAACATTTAAATATAAATTCGAGAAGAAATGGCATTTAAAATATGTCGCTTTTGTTTTTCTGGAAAAAAGGGACTATTGAATTATTTTACCTATCGCTACTAATATTATAAACGCGAACTTAAATTTGTATATTTATTGACTTAGCTACTTAACCGATCACTATCAAATTTTATCTACAGTTTTAGGGGCATCAAAAGGGATTTTAATTGTTCATCAATTTCATTATCATCTACTATACACATACACACACTAAATACTATATACATCTGAAACCTAGAAAGTTAAATTTATGTTCTTAAATAAATAATGGACTTATTTGTGTTTATTTCAATGCCAGAGTAAACTATACCACTAGCATAACAAAAATTATAACACGCGAGGAGTTCGGGCATTATGTTGGTCAAATGCGGGTTAGAATACAAATTACAATTTGTGGAGAAAAATTTATTTTTTTATTTTGCGGATGTTACCTGATTTATTTTACCCATAGCTGTTGTATATACTTAGTATACTTATTGCTTCAAACTCAAAAGTAATATTTTTTTATCTTGATGCATTTTTCGAGTTAAATGTTAAAAATAAATAAAATCCTGTAAGTAACACCAGCGACAAAGCTAATTCAATTACGCCTACAATGTTAAAACAGTCCATAAAAATTCTCAATACTTCAAGCAAAGCTTTTACCCAATAAAGTCGCCGAATATGCACATAAAAGCCCGCAAATTTAATAAAAGCATTTTTTGGCATAGAGTGTCCTACGTTGAAAACCTTTTATTAATGCACTTATATTCTAAAATGGTCCTTTGAAGCGCCCTATAAAATTAATCTTACCGCTCATCAAAAGGTTCAAAAATACTCTGGATTCCTACCGCCTATTGAATAGAAGAGCGCAACAAGACAATTTCACGTGTTAAATTTAATAAGGACCTGTAGCGTGGTTTGTAATTAAATATAATTCGTAGCCCTTACATTCTTTGAAAAGAAAAATCTCGAAGCTAATAAAAAATTGATAGAACCGCCCGGTCGCTGGTCTGTGCCAATAAAAGTCGTGGTCCACATTAATTTAAACTTATCCGCGAGAAAAAACTTTCAACTTTAGAATCTAGAATGTACTCTAATTTACATTTTTAATCATAGTTCTGTTTACTGGGTTTTTACTTAGCGCCGAGTTAGTGGTCATCTTAATAGCTGGAGGTGTTTAAAATTTTATTAACTACGTAATTTTATTCAGATTATTTGTGTTGAGTTGAGATTCTTATGAAATACTTTAGGTATCTAACGAAATCACAAGTTAAAATAAAGCCATCGAGTACCATGCCATGAGTTCCACAGAATGACAGAAGTGTTCACAAGTTCACAATGTCATTCCTAAAAATAATTTATAACGAATTAAACTAAAAAAAAGCGGCCAAGTGCGAGTCGGACTCGCGCATGAAGAGTTTTATCATTTTTTTCAGGCAGTTTTATCATTCTCTTATGTTAGAAGTTACTTAACCCTTTTTACCACTTTGGAGTGTCTCTCGCGCGAACTATTCAGTTTAGAAAAAATGATATTAAAAACCTCAATATCATTTTTGAAGACCTACTTATAATAATAACGAATGGGTTTGATGAAAAAAAAAAAAAGTTTCAGTTCTAAGTATGGGGACCGCCAAAATTTATTGTTTCTTTTTATTTTTGTGTGAAAATCTTAATGCGGTTTACAGAATACATCTACTTACCAAGTTTCAACAGTATAGTTTTTATAGTTTCGGAAAAAAGTGGCTGTGACATACAGACAGACATGACGAATCTATAAGGGTTCCATTTTTTGCCTTTGGCACGGAACCCTCAAAAAGGTTATAATTAATAAATTTATATAGAAAGTCTAAGCGATAGTCACTTGGCACCGACTTCAAACAGATTTTAGGTACCTAGCACACATTATAATACTACTATTTAAATGAATAAAGAATTAGGTATAGACAATTTATGAAGAACCAGTTTATTTTACGCTTTTAAGTGTTTTTTGGCACAGAGTTTTCGTTGGATGTTTTTTGGAAGTCGGTTTTTTTTTTTATTAAAAGTTTTTTTTCAGTTTTAAGTGCAAACAATCTGAGGTAAGTAGTAAGTTGAACTATTTCTTCAAATTTCATCATCAAGAATACAAATTAAGGTCTATACGTACGTGTAATATTAGAATCATCCTCTAATCCCTAACTGTTGAAGAGTTTAACATTCTATCATCAGCTCACCTAAATAACTTAAAAGTATACGACTGAAGATCTTAAGATACGTATGAAATTGAAGGAATTATCCTCCAACTCCAAACGGTTGAGGAGTTGTACCTTCCACCTTCCATCATCAGCTTACCTAAATAATTTGAAAGAATACGACTAAAAGTGACATATATACATATGATATTTAAAGATTTATCCTCCAACTCCTAACCGTTAAGGAGTTGTGCCTTACATCATCAGCTCATCATCATAAAATGATGACTACCAGACGGAAATACCGGTGTAACTTCAGAAAATATACGAAAAACATAGTATGTGCCTATAAAAATTAAGGGTTTCTCTCGATTTCCCTGAGATCCCATCATCAGATCCTGATATGGTGGCAATTGGACCACCTCGGGAGCATACCCTTTCGAATACAAAAAAAAAATACCAAATCGGTCCACAATTGACGGAGTAATCGGTGAACTTAAATAAAAAAAAATACATACAGTGGAACATAGAACCTCCTCCTTTTTGGAAGTCGGTTAAAAATAATATAAGATTTGAGATCATAACATGAGCCAAAGATATCCAGCCATAACAAAAAGTAACATAGGAGTAGTCATAGCGTTTTTTGCCAATAAAAATAGTCATTTAATTTTTCTTTTCTTTTTTCATTTTTACGGGGGTAAATTTTCACACATACATTTTTTTTTTAATGGAATGGAGGGCAAATGAGCAGACCCATAGACACTCGCAACACCAGAGGCGTCACAAGTACGTTGCAGGCCTGTGGGTAATGGACGAGGAAGGAGTTGGGGGAGGGGAGGTGGAGTTGCTCGGGCCTCCGGTATCCTCGCTCACTCGGTTGAAACACAGCGCTGTTTCACACAGGTTTTGGTATCACTCCGGTCGAGCCGGCCCATTCATTCGTATTTTAGACAAACATACAAAAACAATCGCCAGTCATTACAAACTCACACATAACAAAACATTTACAATTTCACACACACAAAAAACTTTCTGTTTCATACTCATAAGTCATAACAGTGTAATGCGTAGGCCCATTTGGACTTATAATTTGATAGAGGGGAATGCCTGCGTACGGCTACTCCCTACCGTGTCGCTCTATGGGCCATATCCTCGGCAAGACAGAATTCAGACACTTTTCCGCCACTATGACTGTACTCTGACAAATTAATTTATTTATTAGTTTCCGACTAGATATCATTGTAGACTTTTATTATTATTCAAGTAACACAAATATCAGCTAAAAAAATAATATCTCTTAGGCAACAGTGAACCTCATCGTCAACATTGAACCTGGAGGTTTGTTGAAGGAGGTTGAAAAAACAGTATAAATGCCACTAGTACTGCAACTGTTCTAAGGCTTAACCACTTTTTACGTAATTTTTCAGCAGTCTGATTACTATATCAGAGACTCCAACTAGTTTGGATTCAGATAGTCGTGAGTGGCAAGTTACCATCATTATTATTGAGACATGTGAGACGAAGGAGATGTCATATATAGTGGCCATGTATACTTTTAATTATTCAAGTGTGCATGTATATACTTTTGAAATTTACATGTGAGCAGAGAGAACGTTTAAATATAACCACCATCATCAGTGGGACGCAATTTCGTGAACCACGAGGAGCCAGCTTAAAGCGCAAAGCCACAGAAGTGGCCTAATTTTTTAAATATTAGCCCTGTGTGGAAATCTCTTGTAAGTTCAGTTCAAATTTATTCATTCAGTTTCGAAAGTAGAATGTTCATACTAATTTGGATGAAGAAAAACAATTTAATCAACTAACACAATCAGTTAAACTGGACCAAATTCAATCTAAATGCTGACTAAATAGCACTAATTAAGGAAGTGCATACGTTAGGAATAAATTCTCATGAGCCAGCAAAACTTGATTCTCTATCGCGACGTCACAATTTTATATAATTAATGTTTTTCGTACCTATGAACATAACTGTACAGCAAATTCTGGAGTGTCAACACCTGAGAGAGAGGTAGGAAAAAAGATATACGAATAGAGAAGGATAGACGAAGTGAGGAAAGTAGTAGCGCTCTTCATTACATTGCTGTGGGTATTATGGATAGCCGGACGCTTACCGTCGCTATACTGCACCACATAGCTTCCGGCGGTATCCGAATACATTAGCTGCGATATACGTGCTCTGACTAACCGAATAATTTGTTCGTCAAGTTCCTCCCGAGAGAACCTTACCTGCTTACCTGGGGATAAGTTACATCACATTCAGTCTAGGCTAAACTCAGAAGGTGCTCTATGAATCAATTTTGATTTTGGTTCATTCTTTCTACGCTAATTTTGTTTAAACTGTAAGTGCCTTTTTTAATAAAACAAACAAAGCCCTTTATTTCTAAAATATCCCTTTAAAACATTACTACCTATCTATTTACTTTATTATTTATTTATGTATGCTATACAAGTGTCCCTGTCTGCAAATCTTCCTCCGTCCACAATACCAGAACATTATTATTCTCTCACCGTTTGAAGCAGTTGAAACGTATAGCTGTCCTACTGTATAGCTGTATACTCGCGCGTCATATGTCCAACGTCGCTCTTGGTCTAGACTTTGGTACTGTCTTGACTTCTTTCGTAGGTCCTAGATTACGTCCCTATTTACACTTTACGCAATTTAAGATTAAGTTTAATAAATCACATTTATCAGTTTACAATCTATTTTCTGTACAAAACATTGAAGTATATGATAGTAGCCAAATTTTAAGTAAAATATTGTATTAAGATATAGTTTAAAATACTTCAGGGTTTTTTTTATTTTCTACTTTAACTCCAAATGATTACTATTGCCTAGAAAGTCCCTTAACCAGAATCATAAATTTATACTGCACTTAAACTAGCTCATTCTTCTTTCTTTCTCTCTGTAAATGCCACAGGATACATTTTTATTATTAAAAAAAATCTTTCGAAATAAATACGAAAAGCTAATCCTCTATAGCTAAACTACAAGGTTGTCGATTGACCTAAACGCTATGTGATAAGATGAAAAAGTCTAGGGTAGCCGGCAACTTTCGATATTGAATTGAAATGAGTTTGGCAAAATAGCTTAGGCGCTGAACCTACGGATTGTTTACGGCAAAGGTAAAATTGTTACATCGGGTTTTAGACATTTTGTATAACCTTTTCTTGAGTGTCAAGGACAATTGTTTTATTCACTGTGGATATAAACGACGCATTTTTAGTGTAATTTCATAGATAACTACTTGTTTGTTTTCATTATGGAGTTCTCTTAGTGTTCTCTGAAACTCATGTACATATTAATTCTAAGATTTCCATTCCCCTTTTAAATTAAGAAACCAAAAAACTACTGTGTTCGATTTTCTTGCAAGCAATTGCAAGTTTTTTTCTATCTTTTTAATAATAGTTTTCTATTAAAGAAAACTTAGTGGCTAGTTCAATAGTTTTTCTATAAGCGTAATATTACGTACGATACAAACCGCATTAGTATAACAACATTTTTGAACATATTTTCGTAAAACACTTAACTGTTCAACAACTATAGTGATGTTTCACACGTTCGCACTATTGGCACCGAACGCCGTAATTCAAATAAAATAAATCCAAACGTACCATCGAGATTTTACGATAGTGAAATCGCTTTATTTTTCAGTATTCGTGATTCCTCCTCTGGTCAACAGAGACGTCAAGCAAATGCGATCGAGTGCAGGACAATGTCTCTCACAACCAACGAGACACGGAAAATGCTTTAGTGAATCTTTTTACCGCTAAAACCACGGCACTATTTCGTTAAATGAAATGCTGAAACGCAATTTAATTTTTGTAAAATTAGAATTTTCTGAGAAATGCTCTTTTTATCTAAGCTATTTTTATGACACTTCTTTAGTTTTCGTATAAATAAATTTTTAACTTTTTGTAAATTAAATAAAAATGCATTTAATTTTTCTTTCGGATAACACCTGGAGAAAAAAGCAGACCGTGACTTGTTGAACTATTTTCTTAAAACTGCTTACTCTTTGCGCTTTCCAAATGTTTATCGGCAATGCATTGCACAAGCGTACAGCTTCAACAGTAAAAGACTGGAAATAGAATTTCGTGGAATACAGAGAAGACATTGCCAGTCCCAATCTTCAGAAGACCTTAGACATTGGTCATTTAAGAACTTGAATCGTTCTTTGAGGTTGAAAGGGGCTCTTGGACTAAACAAAATTGCATCTAATAAGGAGTAATCGAAAATGAAATAATCAATCCTCCCACGTTAGCTAGCACATTTGCGGTTAGATTATATTACGTTTAAGTACATATGACAGTTGTATAGTTAAACTACAAGCGCTAAAACCAAAGAAAAACTTTAAATAATGTAGCTTAACATCAAAATAATTTTATTATTGCAAAACAATTTTAAAAAAATCTTTCCACAACAGTCTCTCTACAGTGGCGGTCATGCTCATTATTTTTTAATTAACATATAAACAAAAATGACGATGCCCAAAATAAATGAAGGAATAATTGATGCTATGGCTTACATTTCGCCAATGGAACAAGCAACAGTCCGATCATTAATACATTATGGGGGAATGATCCTGAACCTGTCTACGCACAATTTAGCTTATTCACGATACTACTGAACCATTTCCAAACGCCTTAGCTTTTAAATTGGACACTAAATTATAAATAACCTATCCTTCAATACACTACTTGCTGGCGGCGTATTCGCTACGTCAGGCAAGTTTTGAGTATATCTGAAATTGGAATTGAAATGATATTGAAATAAAATTATATTTTTTTGATCAGTTCAGAACTTAAATAGACAGTTAACTCTTTATTTGTACACCGTATTACAATAAAACGTAAAGGTATTCTTGTAGGTTATATATACCTAGTATAATTAGTATAATAAATATTAAGTTTAATATTATTCGAGAATATTTCTACAAATAGTCTCTTGTATTTATATTATTACATTTTTGTAAAAGTGTTTGTGCCAGAAAACATTAAATGTTTAGTACTAATAGATTTTCACGGGGAGAATATTTCCTAAACTCACTTCGCGTGGACAATGCCGCTTATGTGTGTATATCTGTTAATACAATCCAGTAATGTTGATTTATATACCATCTTCATTGTACAAAACAAAGACAAACTATATCGTTGATAGTACTAAAAGTATAAGGTTATATTTTCCAATAAGTGACTAGACTAAATAATTTATTCAATAAAACTGACCTGAACTCAGTTTCACAATTATTATTTTGCTTAGGTGGAGGTGATCACACTGTGTGATCTAAATTTTGAGAAATATGCCCATGCTGGAGACAAAAAAGGTACACGGTTATAATCTTTTACAAAATGCTACACCTAGTTTTCATGCACGTGAGTTTTTCTGAAAATAATTACATACATCCATCCATTACAAAGTTGCTCATCATTCGTGACGAGTTTCGCTATAGCAAGCGTTTGATGTTTTGAACTTCTAACGCAATCTTAAAACTCCGTGCACCTTACTAGGTGCCATTTGGGGTTTAACCCCCTAACGGAAGGGTGTGTAGCGATACATTGCATTACATACATAATAGAAATTAGTCAGCAGAAGAGAAGCGGTTATTTTAATGACTAGAGTATGAGATATTTTAGTGGTCTCGACGCAATTGGCGAAAGGGTTACAGTTCAGCTATAGAAGGGGCCTTGATTGTTGACTCTTAAGTGCAACTTTATCACATTAAACAAGCACAATTGTTGTAAATTTGACTTGTTAGTTCCGCTCTAACGTTAGTTTAGGTAATTGAACGAATAGCTCTTTCATATGTTACCTTGATTGCATTTAAAAATAGCATTATTAATTCCGAAGTTCTTTTACGTACCATTCAGTTCTGAATGTCTCTCATTATTCTCAAGTCTATACATGTGAAAATAGTGACTCAACAATTATTGAATTGGGATTGACATAAAAAAATGAAAATCAAACTAAGATATAAACATTGGTTAGGATTTTATGCGAGACAGGGATTGACTTATCATGCATAAAATTGCCACCTCCATATAACTTTGAGATTAAAATCGTGCCGCGTACTCTCTTACATAGACAGAAAGATCCATACTAATATTTACCCAGTGATGACCGTCTGATGTCTTTTACTTACAACCTATGCTTATCTATTAAACTTTACGACTTACCATCAATTTTATTCTATTTATTATACTCAAAGTGTTGTGTATTTTAAATATTATTTTATAGATGATATGATCCTTCTTATAAAACAACTACTTTAAAACAGCTGTGTCAGCATGTTCATTAGTCATTGACCTCCCAGGAACAGGAGTCGGGGCAATAAAATAACCCCTTTTACAATGTGTTAAGTGGAAACGAATCATATCCTATCATCAATCATAATTCTTCCCTCTCCAAAACAGCCTCGATCAAATGGATTTCCACTGCTTGTTGTTAATTTAATTTACTTATTAATAAGGTTGATTGTTTCGTGTACAATGACTAAGTAATTTTCAAAGTGAGACTAGGATCACATTATAAAATGATTCAATGACGAAACGATCAACATAAGCAAACTGTTTCTCAAACCCGAAAAAATATATAAAACAACCCGCTCGGTGCAGTAAAGGAAGAATCATGAATAACCCAGCGAAAGTAAACTACAAACGTTATAGTTTAAGCCATCTGTCACGCGAACTTTAAGCCGCGGAGCCTTCCTCTGATACACGAATGTTAATGAAGGTGACTCATTCACAATAATAGTTAAGCTAGTAGATTGTTTACTCTATAAACACGTACCCATTAATTTAAATACAGTTATCTCTACAGATGATGCATGCGTGTTTATTTGTATACTCTTTCCTTAACAAATAAAGGTATTTGTGTAATATAGTGTCAGTTAGAAAACTAGCTTAACACCAAGTTTATTATTAAATGACCAATACTGGTGCTAAAAAATTCACTTACGCGGAACGGGTTCCATTTTCCAGTTGCTCACTCAGTAGACAAAGTATAGTGAAAATGTAGCACTCACACGCTTTGGCCGAATTATTGACAGTAATAGCCGTGATAAGTACTACCTACAAAAGGAATGTTTGAATACATTGTGGTTCGATTAGAACTTTAGAAAGCTTCAGTATTATGGTGCCTACTAAGGAACCTACTATGGTTTTTTTTTTTTGCACAAATGACTTATATAAAAAGATAGCTATAGCTTCTCGCGCGTAGGTAAACCAGTAATCTTCTGTGTGATAATGAATTAAGACTTCTACTCCTATTCATACCATGGGTGTCGCAAAAGTTGACTAAAGGAACCAACTACTCCAGACAACAGAACTACAAATAGAAAGAAAACTTAACACAAATTCTATACCAACCCGTCTGGCCAGCGTTACTAGACCAAAACCTCCTTGGTAAGAAGAGGCCTATGTCCAGCAGTGGACTAATAAAAGCTGTAGATAATTGATTTAATATGAATTTTCTGGTTTATGATGTAATAAAAATTTATATTAATTAGTCATGTGAATGGGAGCGTTTTTAGCGATTTTTCTTAATTTATCACTCTTACTTGGTAAGAAACATAATAAAGTTTTACAGAATGTTGTTGGTTTGAAATATTTATATTAAAACTCTTAATCCTCCCAATAGTATTTAAGTATTTGAAAGTTTAGTCAAAATAAAATGAAACACAAATGTAAGTGATGATTATAAGACTTATTGTTCACGTATGACGAAACTTTCAATTATAGAAACAGTTTGTATTTGAATCATGAAATTATGCGAAAGTATATTATATTTCAAAAATGCTGACATTTGTAAATATTTTACATCAACTTTCTTAATTTATTAGCAAAAATAATTTCTGTATCACCTCGGTGACCTAAAAGTGACTTGAAGCGCATCGGCCTTTGAAGTTCTCATAAAAAACCCGTTAACACGCATCATGAATTCCATGATTGAAGTCTTATAAACGCCGTTGTCATCCTAGGTTTTCGGATTTGCAGTTCGGAGTTACGGTCGTAAACAAGAACGAGTCAATTTCCACGATTCTCTTTATAAAGTTTTTCTAAAACAGAAATCAAGCGAAGTCTAGCGTTTCAAGAAACATTGAATGTTGTTTGATTTTGAAGTAAAATTTGGTGTAATCATCCATTTTAAATAATACTAGCTGACCCGGCGAATTTCGTACTGCCATATTTACATATCTGTCTCAGCTTCCCACAGGCAGTGTACAGTCGCGGTTAAAAAGACACTCTTCACGTTGTCTTTTATTTTTTCTTTCTAGCAAAAAAATAATGAATAAAATCGGACTATGTGTTACTGAATTACAACTAAGTACATATTTTGACTTTCATCCCCTCTCTCCGGCATACCGTGCTGAATTTCGGGATAAAAAGTATCCTATGTCCTAATTCGTAGTATGAACTCAAATCATGCCAGGTTTCATTTGAATCCGTTAAGTAGTTTCGGTGTGATGCGTGGCCAAGATACAGATAGACAGACAGACAGACAAACAGACAAAAATGAAAAAAAAAACAGTTTTGGCTTCAGTATCGATTATGGAGAGCCCTCCAAAAAAAAATTTCAAAATATCTTTAATGTACAGAATTGGACCTGTTACATTTTTATTGTAAGTAGTATATATAGAAGAAAATCCAATATCTCTTTAGTATTCAAGCAGTTAGCAGTTTTTTGTTTTCAAATGTATCTTTTTCTTTTATGAGGTTTAGCTTTTACTAAAGTCATCTATAAATTCAGATAATTGCGTATCTGAATATTACGCCTTTCCGTAGTTACAAAACTTTTGTTTACGTAATTCAATAATTACGTTATTCTGTTGCAATGACAGCTGCAACATGTGTTCAGAACAAATAATGAAGTCTATTTCACAAAAGCATTAAAAAAGCACATAAATACCGCTACTGCTAAATAATTGTTAGTACTTAATGGTCATGTAAAATATGTATTATAATTAGTTATTTAATTGGCGTGTATTTATTAAATATAATGTTTGTAAAGCTGCAGACGAGGATATATCACTAATGAATCTCCGAAAAGTAAAGTAAACGCTATTTTGTTTGAGTTTTAGTCAACGTTTTCCTGGTGAGGGGAACAAGTGGAGTATATTTACAAAACACATTGGAAATGTTCACTCGTTTCACATCAACCCGTCACTTACTAAAGGAAAGCAAAAAAAAGTCGGGTGCTTGACTGACGGCTGACCACATGCAGACGTCCTTTTCCTCCCTTGCCTCACACTTCGGACCGCGACCCTCGCCTACTGAGTGACGTACCAGTCTTAAAGAAGCTCCATTAACCACCAACTTTAAGGGCTCAACGAAGATGCGAACGCGTTGTAATAAATAAAGCGGTTGAGACAGATAAATTATCTTTGACTTGCGCAAAGCTACCCTTGACAAATTATCTGTCATAAAAGCTAAAAACAAATTTGTTTGGAACTTTGTAAATAACAACTCGAATTGTTTTGCAAATCTTAATAAATATGAGTTTGTTGGATTTTTTCGCATCAAAGTTACTAAAACGTATTTATTACTTTACCAACTCGTTTATCGATTCATTATCATAGGGCGGCATAGTGGACTATAGGGTGGAATCGGGAAGAGCGCGGGAGTTGATGTTGTTAAAGTTTTAATTGCTTTTATCACAGACCTCCGCTTTTAGAGGGTGAATATGCGTGAGCACTGTGTAGAGTTATCAAATTGAATCTTTTAACAGGCAATAAATTAATTACAGTGCGCCACTTAAAACTTAAATTCTGCTGAGGTAGTTGAAAGCGAGTATGCAGGCGGATGTTGGCATTTTACTAGGGATTTTCAAATGAGAACGGTATAGCAGTTGCACAAAATTTATATTTTTAACGTTTTTTATGCATTAATGATTTAAACTGATTTATTTTAAAAAACGGGATACCAAAAAGAGATTTGAAAACACAAGCATGAGAAAGATGTAATAGATCTGTAATAATTTACATACAGAAATATTTCTGGATTATATGTTAGAAAGAAAATAAATAAAGTAAACATTTTAAACTAACAGGCAATATACAAACCGATATAAACAAAGTGTATAGTGCCTTTATAAGTAAACCACCGTCAATCTTAATACATATATGATAATTATCCCAGAACAAACATACATAGTTCTCGAACACAATTAGTCTATTAACTCTTAACTTTGATTATTATTGAATATTATATAAATCATATTTTCGAGACTCTAAAGTATCAAATTCTATCAAATTGCAACCTAATTATAAGGTCTAAGATCCCAACTAATGTAGGATTTTGTCTCTGGTCGAAACAATATAATACTTATCGAAAACAATGCAGTAAATACTTCTCGCTTCTGAAACAACTTTTTTCTTAATTGTAACAAATTATCAACAAATGATAAACTCTAGTAAAGTAGTATTGCTAATTTGCATTCTCGTATGAAAGTGGCATTCACCATGGTTTGGAGCAATCGGTTAAATGATACATGAAAGAGAAAAAAAAACCCCGTTTGAAAATAACATCATTTGCATAAACATAAAAATCGTTATTATAAAATTGGTAAGTTAAAACTTTTTAATAACATTACTTCTATAAAATAAATTTAAAAAAGATTACTTTTAAATTGAATTTATTTTATAAGAAAAGAGTTTTTACAAAAGAAAGAATTACTTGCAATTTCATAGGATGACATTCAATATAAATAAGAAAAAGTTTATTAAACTAGTATCACAGTCAGTGGAATAGAATTGAACTCTATAGGAAGTGATTCATGCTCAGAGCTCTTGCCTCATCAGTTATTCTCAAGTTGCCAATGTAGCAATATACTTTTGTTATGTATTTTATCAAGATACTCGAGTGAAACCCTAGTATCAAAAGCATTCATATTGATGTAACCGTTTCCTATTACATAGTCTCTGATGTTAACTATATCTACAATAAAATGAAACTTTATTACTTCCAGACTCATAGACATTTATGCTTTGTTACAATATTGGTAATTACTGGATTAGACATTTTCAGTTCGTTAAACCCTGTAAGGTAAAACGCTAGGTTATAGTCGATGCAAGAACTAAGGCGATTATTATATAATTTATCTAAAGTACAAAATCCAAGAACTGTGAAATACTAATTGAATTTGAAAAAAAAGGTGTGAAGGAGTAACATCTACAAGCTTTGTAAATATTGAAATCCCAATTGCAATAGGAAAACGATCGTAGACACCGTGTGGACTTTAGTCTGTACGTGGTCTACAGTCTCTGTTATACTGAATAAAAACACTAATTATTTTCGCTCTCATCGTCAGCAGTACCATAGAATTATTTATTCTCCAAAATAATTAAACAAAAGCAACACGATTTATTTCCTTGGCACTCGATTGCAAATAGATCAGTAGCTTACAAAAAAACAATATTTAACAAATGATCTTTATTTCTCATAAAATAAAATCAACTTATTATTAAAATGTATAATTTCTTGTCCAGCCGGGTCCAGTCCAGTCGAAATCGCGAAATGATTATAATAGGAACAATATGTCATAATGATTGCAGGACAGCCCACCCATTCCTGGTCCGCATCGGTTGCCCCGCCATTGTCCTTTGCTATCCAATTAACATGAAACATGTGAAGCGTCGATGGCGACTGATGTTACGCTGTGTCACTAATTATCGACCTTTGTATAAATAATACATGCACATCACACAACTCACAATACACCTATTTATCAAATGAAACATGAACAAAACAGGGAACACACAGATATTTATGTGGTAAAACAAACATCAAATTACAATAATGCACATTTCTCCAGACAAATCGATAATCTCTGGAGCCGAAACTTACTAGAGTGGAAACTACGATTAGCCCGATGTAGTGTAGTGCACCCTGCAAAACGATAGAGCAATGGCTTAAAGCGGATGGATGCAGACTGTCCAGGATCGGAATGGTTATTGCTCCTTGATGGACACCTTCGTTTAGCAGTGGACGGAGATGTTGAATTATGGTACTAAGCCTAATATATTACGAACATAAGATCATAGCTACATTACATAAAAAAATAAACAATGGGAATCACAACAAAATATAAAGACATAAACCAGAATATATAATACAATATAGACTGCACGTTTGGCCTAGTGGTTTAACGGTCACCACGCCGTTTCCTACTTCGCCAAGTGTCGTGGTTTCAAATCCCAAGTAGGACAACACTTTGTGTGGTCCACAAATTGTTGTTCTGAGTCTGGGTGTTCTTTGTGTCCGTTTCATGTATGTTTGTAAAGTCCCCAGCGACACAGGATTTATTGTGCGGGAGTTGTCTCTTTTAAAGAAAAAAAAATACAGAAATGAAACAGAAATAATCAGGCTGCCGTTTTGCGAACATTTTTAATCGAAGTCAAGGCATTCCAGGGATTGAGTGCGTGCGGTATATGTTAATATTTCTTACAAATTGCTACCAAGGTTTTATTACTTGGTTTGGTTGAAAGTCGATATTTATTATCTATATAGATTACTTAAACTTTCATTATCACCAGGCAATTGTCACGATAACCGATGTCTATACGAACGCTGCAGCAGACGTGATATTTCATTTTGTTTATATTTAAATCAAAACAGAATTTAAATTATAACATTTAATGTCATTAGAATTTCTTGAGTATATTAATTCATTTATTTATATGAACGCGAATATATATTGTATAATCCCTAATTAAAATACCCTAACAATCGGAAATGCTCATAAAATGAAAATAATGATACGAAAGTAATATCAAAACTCAGTCGTTAACGAGGTATCTCCGGAGCAAATCATGCGTACTCATTGAATCCTCTTTCGCTAATCCCCCTCCATACATAAGCCGAGCAATAGAGATATGATAGACGTTATTAATTAGATGTCGTTACGTCTTATGCCGTTTCATTGTTAGAAAAACCCATAGCCTTAAGTGACGTTGCCCTAGCGACGAAATACTCTCCCTCGTAACACCCCTTGGAGGCAAACAAGTATTATAACGTTACTTATTTTTATATAATTATACAGAATACTGGATTTTTATTCGTGGTGTACGAAGTTGTACTAAGTATTGTGATTTGGCATTTCATTCTACATTTTCAACTATATCAATCCTTTGCGATAAGGGTTTTCAAGAATCTTGTCTTTAAATAGTAAAATAAATAGACCACTGAATACGATGAGTGAGAAAAAGTAATATTAAAGTTCTTTACTTTTTCTTTATCTCTTTGCTATACTTGTTAATTTTTTTGATTCTCCATCTATTGAGATCTTCTAGTTTGCAACAGATAGTAGAGCCACGCTGATTTCAGCACCAACGGGCCGGCTCAACCGGGGCGGTACTACCCTCGCACAGAATATCAACGTTAAATGATAGCGTTCATGCTGACGTGTTTCGTTGATGAGTGCTAGACCGGAGGCTCAATGATGCAGAATCATCACTAGGCTGCCAAAGTGTGGGTCACCATGCTGCATTGTCTGCATTCGCAATGAGTATGGTGACCACCACTCTTGGATTCTGTTTATGCTTACCATCTTACACTTACATAAAAAAATACAGTTACATATTAAAATATAAAAAAAAAAAATCTATCCCAATACCTCTGTCATGTAAAAAAAATGTACACATGAATAACGTCGAACTTCATGCTAATGAAAATGAGGCTATAAAAAAATCGTCGCTGTGATCACTCCCCAAGATGGGGCAGCAATCCCATGGCAACACCCTGGGACAACATGAACGCTGTCCGAAATGGGGTAGCACTTAGCGCACCATAAAATCTGTACCGACAGAGCACCCCTCCGCTCCGTGCCCTCAGATGAAGTGTAGTTGATTCACATCAACCGTCAAAATATAGAGGCATATCGATATTGCAATTTGTTATATAGAATGGAATAAAATTACACATTACAATATTATAGTTCAATGTTACAGACGAATACGTAAAATGGGCGGCCTTATTCCTAAAAGCAGTCTCTTACAGGCAATCTTTCCCTTTACAAATGGACAGAAGACTAAATAAACATAGGGTAGTTTGGGTGTAATGCGTTGCATATATATAGCATTGCATATATATGCATTGCATATATATAATAGTTGCATTTAAGCTTTACAAAAATTGTAACATGAAAAAATATTTGTTCAGCTTGTTCTTCAAGTTGGTTAGTGACTTCAGAATTAAGTTAACTGTATTATTTACTCAGACTCTTCGACTCACTTTTTTACATTACACAGATTTATATTCATCAACAAATTTCCTCGGTTGGGTTATACGATTTTCTGCTTAAATATTATAATTTTAAGTATTTTCTTAAGTGTTTCCACGAGACTCGAAAATATAAATAGATAAACGAAAGCTATAAAAATAGAGCATTACTATTAATTGACCATTTTCCTAAATGTATTACTTTCCAAGACATAAACATTAAAGTAAGAAAATAAATATAAAGAAAAAAGTTTTATAAGCATTTTTGTGTAGAGAGATTCAATTTCACCAAATTTACTTGCCAATTTACTGTCAACGAACACTCGCTGTAATTATCCACGTTATTGCAACCAGACTGTGAATTAAAATTTATTTTAAAACCCCAGTATCGAAGCGGCAAGTCTACTGTTACGCGCCATTTCATGCGTAATTTGATATTCGGATGACAAATTAGTTGGCAAGCGCCCGGTGCACACCGTTTCGCTGAAATTACAGAGAACGGTGCGTCAATGAAGGGCTGCCGTGTCCGCGCGCGCCTGCTTCTCAATTGTATAGTTCCAACCGACACCGGCAACTTGTTGGCTCTAATTATAGTTTACTTTTTAATGTATCCAATTTTTATTTAAAAATGTCAGAAAACATTGCTTATTTAATCTTTATTACCTCTAGAAATGATCTTTGTAACACAGATAAAGAAGATCGAGCTTTATTGATAGTGATTCAAAACATAATATGGTGCTATTTTTACATATAATTCATGTCATATATTATGTCTTCAAAACATTTTATCACATATTAGGTCCATGTTTTATCTAAAATATCTAATGCAACTTATAAAAGCTGTAAAAAATCATGTCGCTTGAAAATACAAGCAACGTTTATACACCAGACTTTTGAACATTTAAATTTTACAACAAAATTATTGTATCAAAATTAATTTTCTAATATTATGTAATCTATCTCTATTAATATAAGTTGAATGCTGAAAAGGTATAAAGGACTTAAATGTTAGAGGTTTGAATACAAAAACGTAGAACAAGATTCTTCCTCCTTCGAACGGGTTCGTCACAGGCGTCGACGAGCGGTAATTGGACGGGCGTAATTACTCCTTGCTTGTAAAGCCATCATCTTATCATCTCCGAAAGGGTATTAGCGAAAAACACAACCTAGGGGGGTACACGACCGACTGTGGCAACCAAGACAGCCGACGACTTAGATGGTTATTAATATCTTTGTAGGACTCGGGAAATAGGCGACGGCCTCTCAAAGGGTAGACGTCAAAACAAGGCAATTATGAGATAGGGTAATTAGGTTTATACATAATCTTTATGCTTTTGGGATTAGATTCCTTTGAAATTGTTAGAAAGTATACGAGCTAAAATAAAAACATATTACCTGCCATTCATACAAACATCTTTATAAGTAACGTAAAATATCCATTATAAAAATGCATGATATCCCAATAGTACGAGGAGATCTGAGCCATGTACCTTGTCCATTCGGTGATTAAAACGCCACTAGGAGCCTGAGTCACTAGCCAAACCAACCAACAATATAGATTCACCCGCCGCAAGATAAATTTTAATCCTAAATCTACTAAATCAACTGAAGATCTTTTCTTATATTGATTAAATTCGCATTTTGTTAAAAGCACTCGTTTTAAAACCACTAACTCAGTTACATAAGTCAACAAGCCCGTTATCGAGAAACTTCGTAAACCAAAGGGTGAAATTTCCCTCGTGCCACTCGTTTGATATCTTGTCTTCTTGACAGATTTCAGTGTAATCAGTTTTTAGACAAATTGTCTTACACCATTGCTTTCCAATATTTTGCTGTAAGTGCAAAATAAAAACATAATTCGGTTAAAATATCTTAATTAGATCGTCTTAAATATGAGTTCAGTATTTATCAATGAATAATTGTTTATATTAAATCTGTATGGTATAAAAAAGTATGAAACCAGTCTATTATACAAGTGGAGCCTAGAATTATTTTTATTTTTGAAAATCATCAATCAAAACAAGATCAGTAAAATCTTAAATTTGCGTTGGGAACGGACACAAAGAGTACACACTTTTATATGAATCAAAGAAAAATGCAAGTTGAAAACAATAAACATCAAAAACGGCTAATACAACTTTCATTTTCAATAGAAAGGTCCCTGTAATTTTCATCTAATACCGTACATTTTAGACATCTAAAAACCTGTTTTAAATTTACAATGCAATGTGTTATTGAAAATTCAACTTGTAGTCTCTTTGTCACGCTTTTACTCACTTTCATAGTAAAAAAAAAGCTCGGGTCGAAAGTACACGCGCATTTATGAAGGCTAAAAGAACAATTTTGTTAGGTGCCCGTTGGAAATTCGTTGACTTCAAAGGGCGTTTTAACAACGCTCTCTTTCATTTTATTGCCTTTGCTAAAAGTGTATCAAAAATCTGCTGGCTATATATTAATAGAGGTACGAGTGCTTTTTAAACTGAATGTTAATTGAAGTATCACTTAACTTGATTGTAAATTTTTTATGTTATATTAATTTCACTATACTCATAGATACAAAAGTCCTATAGACGTAACTTGCTTAACAATTTAAAATACTATGTTAATTGGGCGCTAACAATACATTTAGCTCTTGTAGGAACAACATTTGCACTTAAATGCCATAAGCGGTTAATATAGTATCAAAGTATCAATTCGACCTGAGATCATAGTATATTTAGTGATTACTCTCGAATACTCTCGATGTATGTAGTAATATAAATAAATAAAAGGTTCCCGGACATCTAACACACAACGCCATCTAATCCCAAACTAAGCAGAGCTTGTGTTACTGTTATGGGTACTAGACAACTGATATAAATACATACATTACTTTTTTTTTGTAAATACGTACATATTATACATTGGAAACACTCAAACTCCGAAACAAATATTTGCAGATCAAACTAACATTTGGTCCGACCCGGGAATCGAAACCAAGACCTCAAGCACAGCAGTCGCATACGCTATCACTGCAGTTATATTGTAAATAGATATCAAATAATCTTTTGCCTCTCACAAACAATCTGTAGAACAAATTGTCGCCGTCGGTATTTCCCACCGAGGCAGTAATGGGTTTTTATATGATATAGTCGTATTACAAAATAATATTATCGATTAATAAAATAAGAGAAATAAGACAATGAAGTTTTTTTTTTTTTTAAAAAAAGACAACGCCCGCACTAGGAATAAATCCTGTGTCGCGGGGGACTTTACAAACATACATGTAACGGACACAAAGAACACCCAAGTTGGTTAATACCTGTATCCTCTATTAAAGTTAAACCGCAGAAACGTTAATATAAGTATGTTTTAAATAAAAACATATACATATAATCCAAAAGTGAGGTCCACCATACTTACTGGGAATGCTGACAATGTAGTATGGTGACCCACACCATGGCGGGTGGGGGGTGTCAGCTGCCTGCATACGAAATCATAACAAAATTGGTCGAGTCGTTATCGCGTGAAGAAGTAATAAACATACACACTCACAAACTTTCACCTTTATAATATCAGTGTGATTAATAATAATATAACTAGTTGTTGCCCGCGACTCAGCCTGCGTGTATGTCGGTTATCGCGGCAAATAGTACCCTATGTGTTATTCTGATGTAGAAGCTATATTACTGTAAAGTTTCATCTAAATCCGTTCAGTAGTTTTTGCGTGAAAGAGTAACAAACATCCATCCATCCATCCATATTTACAAACTTTCGCGTTTATAATATTAGTAGAATATAATATTAGTGTGATGTGATTATCCAGATTATAATAGTTTGTAAAGATCAATTAACAATCGTAATAAGCATCGAAGGCGTCACAACTTCATTTTGATCAATACAGAATTAGTGATAGATATATAGAAAGAACGCTAACACGACAACCATAAATCTTCTTCTTCTTATATCTTCTTCTTTCTTCTTCTTCTTCTTATATCTTCTTCTTTCTTCTTCTTCTTCTTCTTATATATAAAAATGAATTGCTGTTCGTTTGTCTGGCTAAAACTCGAGAACCGCCGGGCCGATTTAGCTGATTTAGGTTTTGAAATGTTTGTCGTAGTTCAGGGAAGGTTTAAACGGTGAGAAAATATGGAAAAATTGCGAGGAAGTTAATAAAAACAACAATTTCCTTTTGCCCATATAAACTGTTCTACCAACTGTCAAACTTTTGACTGTCAATTTGAAGCACTTATTAAATTAAGGGTTTTAAATAGAAACCATATATTATTACACGAATTAAATTAAGGGTTTTAAATAGACACCACATATTAATTATTTATTATTATCGCGTATTTTAATATTATTATTTTGATGATTGTTATTGTTGGTTCATTCAGAAATTTTTGTCATTGTATTGACATATTTTGATGGTTGTCACTATTTAGAATGCAAACAAAAAAGTCTTTATTGTGTCATATCCATAGAGGTCATATCACAAACAAAATAAGTATTTCATAAACGCTGTTTTGTTGGAATGCGAAAAAATTATTGATGTCAATCGTTTGTCGAATGTTAGACGAAAGGTTATATGTAAATACAGGCTATTTTTTGTACCTACGGCATATAAAGTACCTGTCGTTATATTACCGTTATTAAAATCTTCTATCATCAGTTTGTCATAGTAGGGGAGCCCACGATGCTAAATGGGGATTTACTCGAGCGTCATAGAGACCTATTGGGTTGCAAAGCTTAGATAATAAAAAGAAAAAAATGTTTATACTGTATACCTTTTCATCGGTGGGGTGAGCAGCTATGGATGTTCAAAAATGTAAAAAAAAAAAACTGTTGCCTGGACATACTCAAGCGCGTCAGATATTGATAGCATCCATGTCCTACGTATTTTTAATAATGTACGTATGTTAATCTGATCGTTTGCATGGTGGGGGTGGTCGTACGTACGGTTTGAAAATGACAAAAAAAAAATTAATCGAGCGCGTCAGATTTTCAAAGGGGATGTTAAGTGAACCTAAAATAAAGCTCTCATTCAATAATCTGACGATTTGAATGTGACGAAAACTTACAGCCGTTATATGAATGTGCAAAAAAAATCGTTATATTGAAATACTCAAGCGCGTCAGATTAAGATATATATGGTTCATCTTTATGTCCTAGACGTACTGTCTCATAATCTGACGATTATCTGTAGGGGTTAGCTTAATCTGACAAATAAAAAAAAAGGTCCTAAATCTAGACGTGCTTTTTAGAAAATTACCTCAATATCAGTATCAAAAGTTCTTATGGTAATAGTAGAATCTTCATTCTGTTAGCAAGCAAGAAATGCTGTGTTCGTCTTCGCTGCTTCATGATCAGGGCCTAAAAAATCATAATTAATTATCAGTAACTGAATATTTATTACACAAATCGAGGTAATTTATATAAAATTACCTTAATACCTATAATCGTTGCCATCTCCTGATCAGCCCAATGATCGATCAACAACTTAGTTACTTCAACTTTTACTTAGTTTGAAAATTTTATACAAAGTCAAATCAAGTTATTTCAATTACTTCCTTACACACAGGTAAATCTCGCGACAAGCCTTTGTATTCTATAAATTGTGTAATGACCACCCTTCGGGACCATCATCAGACCCCGGATATTATCAAAACATAAAGTATTTGTCAAGATGAATCAAACGATTCTAAACTCGATGGTGTTGCGACGTTTCTTTACAGAATTCCTATAACCACCTTCAGGCTTCATCATCAGACCCTGGATACTATAAAAACATAAAGTACTCGTCAAGACGAATCAAACAAGTCCAAACTCGATAGTGTTGCGACGTTTCTTTATAGAGTTCCTATGGCCACCTTCCAGCTCCAGCATCAGATCAGTTCCATGTCATTATAATATTGTATTGTCACGCTGTATACACATGTTTGCAAAATTTCAGCAAAATTGGTTGAAGATATCTGCTTCAAAATTGAGTTGCAAGATTCCACCCAAACACACATACATTGCAAGTTAAATAAAAGCTTGTAATAAAAAAGAAGCCATCTACAATTATAAGCTCAAATTGGGATGGCGGTTGCTCCATATCTTCGACTTATTTCTCTAACACATGAATTAGTACTGACTTATCAGTGTGAATATAGGCATCATATCTATACTTATAATAAAAATGTAACAGGTCAAATTCTGTACATTGAAGATATTTTGAAAATTTTTTTGGAGGGCACTCTGTTATCGATACTGAAACGAAAACTATTTTTTTTTTTCATTTTTGTCTGTCTGTCTGTCTGTCTGTCTGTCTGTCTGTCTGTCTGTATCTTGGCCGCGCATCACGCCGAAACTACTGAATGGATTCAAATGAAACTTGGCATGATTTGAGTTCATACTCCGAGGTAGGACATAGGATACTTTTTATTTCGAAATTCCGGACGGTTTCCTTGGGAGGGGAGATGAAAGTCAAAATGTGTAATTAATTGTAATTAATTAACGAGTAGTCCGATTGCAATAATTCTTTTTTTGTTAGAAAGGAGATACTCTGAAGATTGTAGCATAAAGTATTTAATTTATCACAATCTCTCTATCTATTGGAAAAAAAATTATAAAGAATTTATCATTACGTAAAACAACATGTAGCGACAACTATTGCCGGCCATGCGTAATTAATAACACTTTGATTAATATATCGTGGAATAATCGTAGAACGTATTACGTATAATTCGGTGTAGCATTAAGTATTTGATTTATCGCAACCTCTTTATCCATAAATTCAGCACGGTTTCCTGGAGAGAGGGGATGAAAGTCAAAATATGTACTTGGTTGTAATTCAATAACACGTGATTTCATTCATTCTTTTTTTGCTAGACAGCAAGTACTTTAAATATTGTTCCGTGATCTATTTATAAATATATCACGTATAATAAATCTGTAGACGTTGAGTTTGTCAGTTTCTTTGCTTAAAACAGCGACATCTCTTGGAATCAAGTAACTAACTTTACAATAGGTACGTAATATGATTTTCTTTTGAACGTATAATAAAAATGTGATGTAACAGATCAATTCTGTACATTAAAGAAATTTAGATGTTTTATCGGGAGGGTTCTCTAATCGTTACTGAAGCAATGAAATTTGCTTGAAAATTGTTTCTGAACTTAACAGCGACATCTATTGGAATTAAGTAACACTAACTTCACAGTAGGATATACCTATCCTATATACGAGTAATCTATATATGATTAATTTTTATAGTAGGTATAATTAAAAAAAACAGATTAATATAATTATATTATAATTATAATTATAATAATTCTGTACATTAGAGATTTTTTTTGGGAGGACGCTCTAATCGATTCTGAACCAAAAACTAAAATACCATAATAACGTTAAATGGTCATTGTAAAGGAGCAAGGTCCAAATGTATAAAGGAAGACGACTTTTCAGTAGACTGTATTTAATTTGCTGGTTTTACAGTAATAGATTACTAGAAAAAACTTGCAAAATTGACAAAACAATTTGTATATCTTCTTCTTTTATATCCTATAAAAAGCGGCCAAGTGCGAGTCGGACTCGCCCATGAAGGGTTCCGCAGCAGCAAGTGGCATAATACAATTTTTATTTTATTTTTATATTTGTGTTGATTGAATAAAAGGTAAATTGCAGTTTACGATTTATGACGTATTAAAAAAAAACTACTTACTAGATTTCGTTCAAACCAATTTTCGTTGGAAGTTTGCATGGTAATGTACATCATATATTTTTTTTAGATTTATCATTCTCTTATTTTAGAAATTACAGGCCGGCTCCCCCCCCCTGTCACTTCACACATTTTACCACTTTGGAAGTGTCTCTCGCGCAAACTAATCAGTTTAGAAAAGTATGATATTAGAAACCTCAATATCATTTTCGAAGAACTATCCATAGATACCCCACACGTATGGGTTTATTGAAAAAAATTTTTTTGAGTTTCAGTTCTAAGTATGGGGACCCCCATAATTTATTGTTTTTTTTTCTATTTTTGTGTGAAAATCTTAATGCGGTTCACAGAATACATCTACTTACCAAGTTTCAACATTATAGGTTTTATAGTTTCGGAAAAAAGTGGCTGTGACATACGGACGGACAGACAGACGGACAGACAGACGGACAGACAGACAGACAGACAGACATGACGAATCTATAAGGGTTCCGTTTTTTGCCTTTCGCACGGAACCCTAAAAATGAATTGCTGTTCGTTTGTTTCGCTAAAACTCGAGAACCGCCGGGCCGATTTAGCTGATTTAGGTTTTGAAATGTTTGCCGTGGTTCAGGGAAGGTTTAAACGGTGAGAAAATATGGAAAAATTGCGGGGAAGATAATAAAAACAACAATTTCCTTTTGCCCATATAAACTGTTCTACCAACTTTCCTGTCAAACTTTTGACTGTCAAATTGAAGCACTTATTAAATTAAGGGTTTTAAATAGGCATTATATATTATTACACGAATGAAATTAAGGGTTGTGTATAAGAAAAATTAAAAGAAAGCGGGCAAAGTCTTTTTTTTTTGTCCGCGACGTCTGTCTGTATCTTGGCCGCGCATCACGCTGAAACTACTGAATGGATTCAAATGAAACTTGGCACGATTTGAGTTCATACTACGAAGTAGGACATAGATTTTTTTTTAATTTAATTTTTTTTTAATAACGGGAAAAGTATTTTTCTTTGTCCGCGACTGTACACTGCCTGTAGGAAGCTGAGACAGATATGTAAATATGGCTGTACGAAGTTTATTTTTATTCTACCCTTCCTGAATATTTTCGCTCGATTTCTATTCTTCTCTTCCTGAACATTTTCACCCTATTCTTATTCTTCCTTTCCTGAAAATTTTCGCCCTATTTCTATTCTTCCCTTCCTATTCAAAGTGCTGCAGCTTTCAGAATTTACTTACAGACAAGTCTGTTCTGATTTCTGAGGACTTTTTATTTTTTATTCTGTAATTTCTGAGATATTTTTATTTTGTCTAAATCTGCCTAACCATAAAACTAGATAAGAAAAATTTAAAGTTATGTGGATTAGGATTTCTAACTCTTACCACAGTAAAAAACAAAAAAGGGAACGCCTCAAGACGATCGACGAGAGATGAGACCGCCTATGCTCAATTAAAGTGTAAAATAAAAATATAGTTTTGTGACTAATAAGAAGCATTGTTTTTTATTACTTAAAAATATTTTTAAATTATGGTGTACCTCCAAAATTTTTAATCTTCCTAGATGTACCTTGAACCCAAAAAGTTTGCGGAACACTGAATGTACTATGGTGATGTGTGTTACTTCGACCTGAATGCAGACCTCCTTAACAAGCTTGACCGTCTTCTTAATAACTGCATTCGATTTATTTTCAATATTCGAAAGTATGACCATGTGTCTGCTTTGCGTTCCCAGTTAAAATGCAATCCTATTCGCCTACAGTGCAATCAGCGAGCTCTTACCTTCCTATTTTTAACCGACTTCCAAAAAGGAGGAGGTTCTATGTTCCACTGTATGTATTTTTTTTATTTTTTTTTATGTATGTTACCTGATTACTCCGTCAGTTGTGGACCGATTTTGATTTTTTTTTTTGTATTCGACAGGGTATGCTTCCATGGTGGTCCCATTGCCAGCATATCAGGATCTGATGATGGGATCCCAGGGAAATCGAGGGTAACCCTCATTTTTTATAGGCACATACTATGTTTTTCGTATATTTTCTGAAGTTACACCGGTATTTGCGTCTGGTAGTCATCATTTTATGATGATGAGCTGATGATGTAAGGTACCACTCCTTAACGGTTAGGAGTTAGAGGATAAATCTTAAAATATCATATGTATATAAGTTACCTTTAGTCGTATTCTTACAAATTATTTAGGTAAGCTGATGATGGAAGGTGGAAGGTACAACTCCTCAACGGTTAGGAGTTGGAGAATAATTCTTTCAATTTCATACGTATCTAAAGACCTTCAGTCGTATACTTTCAAGCTATTTAGGTGAGCTGATGATAGAAGATTAAACTCTTTAACAGTTAGGGATTAGAGGATGATTTTAATATTACACGTACCTTAATTTGTATTCTTGATGATGAAATTTGATGAAATAATTCAACTTACTACTTACCTACGATTGTTTGCACTAAAAACTGTAAAATAAAAACTTTTTATAAAAAAAAAAAAACCGACTTCCAAAAACATCCAACGAAAACTCTCTGTCAAAAAACACTTAAAAGCGTAAAATAAACTGGTTCTTCATAAATTGCCTATACCTAATTCTTTATTCATTTAAATAGTAGTATTATAATGGGTGCTAGGTACCTAAAATCTGTTTGAAGTCGGTGCCAAGTGACTATCGCTTAGACTTTTGTAATTGTTCGTTTGTATTCTTTTTGGCTTAGCATTTCTCAACTCGCCATCCTTACCTACCTACCTTGCTCCGTATTTCCGATACCTGTGCTCTAATCACGATAGAAATCTTCGCTCAGTTAATAATCTGCTTTTTTTTTATGGAATAGACCGGCAAACGAGCAGACGTATCGCCTGATGGTAAGCGATTACCGCCGCCCATGGACACCCGCAACACCAGAGGCGTCACAAGTGCGTTACCGGCCTTTGGGGGATGGGGGGGGGGATAGGGGGAGGGGTTGGGGTATGGGCCTCCGGTATCCTCACTCACTAGGTGAAACACAGCGCAAGCACTATTTCACACCGGTTTTCTGTGAGGCCGTGGTATCACTCCGGTCGAGCCGGCCCATTCATGCCGAAGCGTGGCTCTCCCACGGTCCCTGCTTCTCTCATGTCCGTCTCATTACTCCGACTTCGTGAACTGTTCCTTCTTTGTTCAAGCAGTACTACTCTGGAATGCGCTCCCGCTCGAAATCAGGATGTCCACTAACCGATATACATTCAAAAATAAAGTACATGAGCTCTTTCTCAATGAACTGGCAGAATTATTTAATCTATAGCTTACCGTCCTTTTTAAACGACTTCCAAAAGGAGGAGGTTCTCAATTTCATTGTTCATCGTCACAATGTATGTACGTACACGGATTACTCCTCCGTCAATTTGTGGACCGATTTTGAAAATTATTTTTGTATTCGAAAGGGTATGCTCCTCATGTGGTCCCATGGCCACCATATCTCCTGATATGGCGTGACCTTGAGCGGGATAGCTGCTCTTCGCTTAGAACAAAACAACCGAAGCGTCGGTGACGTCGTTGACGTTCGTCTCGAAATATAGCGAGTGTGGTACCTACTATTACATTTGGCTTGGCACCGACTTCAAACCTATGAATAGGTAGCATATACAAGTTATTTGATACTTTTTAGTTTTTAAGTCGGTTTTTTAAACGAGGTTTTTTTTCCATTATTTATTGTATAAATGTTGTATTTATGTATACGTAATCTGTATATGTATATCTACTTATATATGTATGTTTGTATGTATAACGTTGAATATGATGTGATTATTGTAAATTTTAACGGACTTCTTATGTATATGAGATTTCACAAACCTGCCTTATAAGATTTCTCCACCACCCGAAGGTCGACTGGAAGAGAATGCTCTGGGCATTAAGTCCGCCGATGTACATTCTTAGTGCATAAAGTTAATAAATAATCTACATTGTATTTATATTTCCAAAAAAGTGTGTGTGACCAGTTCCTAAAATTATCATCTCAATGTAACTAACACAACATCCACATCTGGTAGTTCTTAAACAGTTTCTAAAAGATACTTTACAATAGGTACGTTATATGATTACTTTTTTATCGTATAATAAAAATGTAAAATATCAATTTTAAGTTTGAAATACTTGAATTAGGAGTTATAATTTTTAATATAAACAAACATATAACTTAATAGTTATGATAATTTACCAGAAACAAAACACAAAATGTGTGTAAGTGTGTGTGTTTGTTACTCTTTCACGCTAAAACTACTGAACGGATTTGGATGAAACTTTACAGTAATATATCTTATACAGGATACTATTGGCCGCGAAAATCGACATTCACGCGGGCGGAGCCGCGGGCAACAGCTAGTCATCAATATAAATTATAACTTTATCGACGAAATTTTGTTACTTCGGCTTGTGGCTATCGTCAGATTATATATTTTTCGTTATCCCTGAATGGTTTCCCACAGAATTTAAAAAAAAAAATTAGCCACGCTCGAGAATTTCGAGATGACATTTTTTACAACTTTATTGCTCTCCCCTTTCCTTACGTCACTATCAAATTGTCAGATTAGAGGAATATACACTTTTTAGCATGTAATTAACTCACCCTGCCTTAATCTGACGCGCTCGAGAATGTCTGATGATCAATTTTTTTTTACTGATCTGATCCTTTATTCCTGACAGGCGGCCAGCCTTATATACACGGGGCTCATATTTGGTGGAGGTACTTAACCGGGTACAAGGTATCCCCCTGTATATTAATCTGCCGCGCTTTAGTAAATCCCGAAATTCCTTCTAGGGCTCCCCTACTATCAGTGTGTGAGAATTTTATTAACTAACTAGCTGCCCAGTACGTGCTTCGCTACGTATAAAGTGAAATAAAAAAAAATGGTGATATAATTTCAGATTTAAACTATCCTATCTCTCAAGTTGGATCGAAATGCACATGGTGTGCAAATTTTATTATAATCGGTTAAGTGGTTTAGGAGTCCATTGAGGACAAACATATAGTGACACGAGATTTATATATATTAAGATTATTGTTTGAAAATGCCAAGGCAAAGACGAACTGACATAGGTCGTCGAAGTCAATCAGATTTGCGACGAGCTATCTCAGGTGCAATCCGCACTGATGACCAGCGAGAGACGGATAATGATAACATTCGTATTGTTATGGCAGAATTGCGTTCTACAGTGAATAATAATGACATAGACAGGCGGCTCCGTCCACTTAGATCCCCTGGGGGATCCATATGGAAATTTCGTCCATACTGATCCCTTAGGGGATCTATTTGGATTTCGATTACATTTTGATCCCCCAGGGGTTTCATTTGGAAGATTTTCGTCCACTTCGATCCCATGCTTAAACCGATAAGGGATTTATCTGTATTTTTTATCCACATCGATCACCAATGGAATCTTTTAGAATTTTCTATACATTTTGATTATTAATTTAGAAGTTTTTCATAACAAAAGTTTCATAAATATTCATACTTTCATACGATTTAAAATATTTTTTTAATAAATGGATTTATTACTAGGCTTTTTAATGAGTTTTAAGTTATGTAGGTAATCTTTGGTGGTGAAATGTATTAATAGGTATGGTAATAAACCTATATACTATATAGGCCATAAATAGCCATGCCACACAAAAAATAAAAAAAAATCCCATATCGGTTTAAGTAGGGGATCAGTGTGGACGAAATTTTCACATGGATTCCCCAGGGGATCAAGTGGACGGAGCCGCTTCAAAAGGAACGAGTTCGGGCACACCAAACACAACAACAGCGAGCACGACGCAATGAAATCGAACGATACCGCAGAAACAGTGCTCCTGTGAACCAGGAATGAGTAGCATTCCACTGCAATCCGGAAGTAGATTATTGTGCCGACAAATCCGTGACAATTGGGGAAATAACAATTATTTGTCTATATTGTAAAGCGTTAAAATACATTTGTATCACAAATAATAAGCACTGCTGCCACTGCCAGATGTGGACACTAGACCATCAATTTTTACAAATTTATTTTATGGGCAATCAAGATGCGGAAGTTGAAAGGCGTTGTGCTCATAATCCAACAGTAAAACGAACCATTGTCCAAGAACTGCAAACGTTTCTTCATCAGAACAATAATTTTGTCAAAATGTTCAAAATGGTCTTAGATCGTATGCCATCGGACAGCCATAATATTGTAATCAGAGCTGACAAAACACCTGCTGGTGAGCATGCAAGGAGGTTTAATTCACCGACAATCGACTAAGTGGCTATTGTCGTTGTTGGAGTTTGCAGTCTAGAGATGTTATGCTTCATCGTCGGAACAATGAATTGAAACGTGTGTCTGAAACGCATAGGTCTTATCGCGTTACAATATCCATTAATCTTCTGGCAGGGAGAAGATGGATATTATTTTAATATCAAAATGGTTAATCAAGTAAATGGTAATGATATTAGATAATATTTTTAAAATTCAGTAGGAACATACCTATTTATATAAAAACGTATCGCTTAAATGTATGTACGCGCATGAGTTCCGATTGGCTGCACCAAATTAAATAATTCTTTTTTATGTGTTCCTTATTGATAAGACAAGGTTTGTGTATAAGAAAAATTAAAAGATAGCGGGAAAAGTCGTTTTTTTTTGTCCGCGACGGGAGGCTGAGACAGATATGTAAATATGGCGGTACGAAGTTCGCCGGGTCAGCTAGTGGTTTATAAAAATGAGATTCTTTAATGACAGTTTAATGAAACCATGTTAAACTGAAGTATGTTATATCTAAGTAACTCCTTATCTGGAGAAGTGTTGAAAATATGCATGCACGGTCATCTTTGTTAAGTCTAATAAATTAATGATTAAAAACCATATTTTTATTATTAAATTTGATCCTAGTACTCCATAATTATATCTTTACTAGCGGCCCGGTACGTGCTTCGCTACGTATAAAGTGAAATTACAAAAATTGTGATAAATGAAGAACCGCTCGACCGATTTTGTGCAAACTTCACA
This sequence comes from Diaphora mendica, assembly GCA_949125395.1. Taxonomy (NCBI): domain Eukaryota; kingdom Metazoa; phylum Arthropoda; class Insecta; order Lepidoptera; family Erebidae; genus Diaphora; species Diaphora mendica. The sequence goes on along the minus strand of OX421310.1, from coordinate 30,461,685 downwards.
TAAACCATCTACTAAATAGTCTGAACAAAGCCTAAATACTTAGTTTCACCTATGAGCCCGTTCTTGAGTTATAAAATTTCAACGAAAAGTGGCATTGTTTTAATATATATTGATAAGTAGATCATTCAATTCCATAGGTACCTACCTATTTATTGTGGATCATAGCTGGGTAGGTGTATAATATAGATGTTTCATATATTATACATTGCGGTCAGCCATGTCCCGCCCAATGGGCATACAATAACTTAATTTGTGTCGAGTTACATTACAATTACATTATTATCGAATGTCATATCAAGTCTTCATATGATACCAGTAAATACCAATAATTTAATGAATGAGTGCATGCATAACCAACTTAAAGTTGGAAACATTTTACAAAAATTACAATACCTATTTATTAGTGCAATACTGACATTATGACTGAATGACTTATGTGTATAATCTATATATATAAAAGAGTAAGGTGACTGACTGACTGACTGACAGACTGACTGACATACCCAGAGATCAACGCACAGCCCAAACCGCTGAAGCTACAATCATGAAATTTTGCACGTAGGTTTTTTATATGACGTAAGTGAGCACTAAGAAAGGATTTTTTGAAATTCCACCCCTAAGGGGGTTAAATAGGGGTTGAAAGTTTGTATGGAAGTTTGTCATTTTTTAAGTAAGAAACATGAAACTTTACTTTTGGGCTACTGATTAAAAAAGAGTAGATACGTATTTAAGGGTTTCTGGATATTCTACCCCTAAGGGGTTAAATAGGGGTTGTTATTTCGTATATAGGTCAGTCTGGAAGTCCGTCATTTTTGAAGTTAGAAACATGAAACTTTACTTTTAGGCTGCTGATTAAAAATGAATTGATACGTGTTTCAGCGTTTCTGAATATTCTACCCCTAAGGGGGTGAAATAGGGGTTGAAAGTTTGTATTGAAGTTCGTCATTTTTTTAAGTAAGAAACATGAAACTTTTTTTTTGGTGTACTGATTTAAAATGAATAGATACGTATTTAAACGTTTCTTAATATTCTACCCCTAAGGGGGTGAAATAGGGGATAAAAGTTTGTATGGAAATATTTCATTTTTTAAGTAAGGAACATGAAACTTTACTTTTGGGCTACTGATTAAAAAAGAGTAGATACGTGTTTAAGCGTTTCAGGACATTCTACCCTTAAGGGGGTGAAATAGGGGTTGAAAGTTTGTATGGAAGTCCGTAATTTTTTAAATAAGAAACATGAAACTTTATTGTTGGGGTACTGATTTAAAATGAATAGATACGTATTTAAAAGTTTCTTAATATTCTACCCCTAAGAGGGTGAAATAGGGGTTGAAAGTTTGTATGGAAATTCGTCATTTTTTAAGTATGAAACATGAAACTTTACTTTTGGGCTACTGATTAAAAATAGTAGATACATGTTTAAGCGTTTCTGGATATTCTACCCTTAAGGGGGTGAAATAGGGATTGAAAGTTTGTATGGAAGTCCGTAATTTTTAAAATAAGAAATATAAAACTTTATTTTTGGTCTACTAAATAAAAATGATTAAATACGTATTTAGGAGTTTTTGGATATTATGCCCCTAAAGGGGTGAAATAGGGGTTGAAAGTTTGTAAGGAAGTCCGTCATTTTTTAAGTGAGAAACATGAAAATTTAGTTTTGGGCTACTGATTAAAAATGGGTAGACACATATTGAAGCGTTTCTGGATATTCTACCCCTAAGGGGTGAAATAGGGGTTGATATTCCGTATATAGGTCAGTCTGGAAGTCCGTCATTTTTGAAGTTAGAAAAATGAAACTTTACTTTTTGGCTGCTGATTAAAAATGAATTGATACGTCTTTCAATGTTTCTGAATATTCTACCCCTAAGGGGGTGAAATAGGGGTTGAAAGTTTGTATGGAAGTTCGTCATTTTTTAAGTAAGAAACATGAAACTTTTTTTTTGGTGTACTGATTTAAAATGAATAGATACGTATTTAAACGTTTCTTAATATTCTACCCCTAAGGGGGTGAAATAGGGGATAAAAGTTTGTATGGAAATATTTCATTTTTTAAGTTAGAAACATGAAACTTTACTTTTAGGCTGCTGATTAAAAATGAATTGATACGTGTTTCAGCGTTTCTGAATATTCTACCCCTAAGTGGGTGAAATAGGGGTTGAAAGTTTGTATGGAAGTTCGTCATTTTTTAAGTAAGAAACATGAAACTTTACTTTTGGGCTACTGATTAAAAAAGAGTAGATACGTATTTAAGGGTTTCTGAATATTCTACCCCTAAGTGGGTGAAATCGGGGTTGAAAGTTTGTATGGAAGTTCGTCATTTTTTAAGTAAGAAACATGAAACTTTACTTTTGGGCTACTGATTAAAAAAGAGTAGATACGTATTTAAGCGTTTCAGGATATTCTACCCTTAAGGGGGTGAAATAGGGGTTGAAAGTTTGTATGGAAGTCCGTAAATTTTTAAATAAGAAACATGAAACTTTATTGTTGGGGTACTGATTTAAAATGAATAGATACGTATTTAAAAGTTTCTTAATATTCTACCCCTAAGAGGGTGAAATAGGGGTTGAAAGTTTGTATGGAAATTCGTCATTTTTTAAGTATGAAACATGAAACTTTACTTTTGGGCTACTGATTAAAAATAGTACATACATGTTTAAGCGTTTCTGGATATTCTACCCTTAAGGGGGTGAAATAGGGGTTGAAAGTTTGTATGGAAGTCCGTAATTTTTAAAATAAGAAATATAAAACTTTATTTTTGGGCTACTAAATAAAAATGATTAGATACGTATTTAGGAGTTTTTGGATATTATGCCCCTAAAGGGGTGAAATAGGGGTTGAAAGTTTGTAAGGAAGTCCGTCATTTTTTAAGTGAGAAACATGAAAATTTAGTTTTGGGCTACTGATTAAAAAAGAGTAGATACGTATTTAAGGGTTTCTGGATATTCTACCCCTAAGGGGTTAAATAGGGGTTGTTATTTCGTATATAGGTCAGTCTGGAAGTCCGTCAGTTTTGAAGTTAGAAACATGAAACTTTATTTTTAGGCTGCTGATTAAAAATGAATTGATACGTGTTTCAGCGTTTCTGAATATTCTACCCCTAAGGGGGTGAAATAGTGGTTGAAAGTTTGTATTGAAGTTCGTCATTTTTTTAAGTAAGAAACATGAAACTTTTTTTTGGTGTACTGATTTAAAATGAATAGATACGTATTTAAACGTTTCTTAATATTCTACCCCTAAGGGGGTGAAATAGGGGTTAAAAGTTTGTATGGAAATTCGTCATTTTTTAAGTAAGGAACATGAAACTTTACTTTTGGGCTACTGATTAAAAAAGAGTAGATACGTGTTAAAGCGTTTCAGGATATTCTACCCGTAAGGGGGTGAAATAGGGGTTGAAAGTTTGTATGGAAGTCCGTAAATTTTTAAATAAGAAACATGAAACTTTATTGTTGGGGTACTGATTTAAAATGAATAGATACGTATTTAAACGTTTCTTAATATTCTACCCCTAAGAAGGTGAAATAGGGGTTGAAAGTTTGTATGGAAATTCGTCATTTTTTAAGTAGGAAACATGAAACTTTACTTTTGGGCTACTGATTAAAAATAGTAGATACATGTTTAAGCGTTTCTGGATATTCTACCCTTAAGGGGGTGAAATAGGGGTTGAAAGTTTGTATGGAAGTCCGTAATTTTTTAAATAAGAAATATGAAACTTTATTTTTGGGCTACTAAATAAAAATGATTAGATACGTATTTAGGAGTTTTTGGATATTATGCCCCTAAAGGGGTGAAATAGGGGTTGAAAGTTTGTAAGGAAGTCCGTCATTTTTTAAGTGAGAAACATGAAAATTTAGTTTTGGGCTACTGATTAAAAATGGGTAGATACGTATTGAAGCGTTTCTGGATATTCTACACCTAAGGGGTGAAATAGGGGTTGTTATTCCGTATATAGGTCAGTCTGGAAGTCCGTCATTTTTGAAGTTAGAAACATGAAACTTAACTTTTTGGCTGATGATTAAAAATGAATTGATACGTCTTTCAATGTTTCTGAATATTCTACCCCTAAGGGGGTGAAATAGGGGTTGAAAGTTTGTATGGAAGTTCGTCATTTTTTTAGTAAGAAACACGAACCTTTATTTTTGGGGTACTGATTTAAAATAAATAGATACGTATTTAAACGCTTCTTAATATTCTACCCCTATGGGGGTGAAATCCGGGTTGAAAGTTTGTAAGGAAGTTCGTCAATCTTTTCTTTTGGGCTACTGATTAAAAAAGAGTAGATACGTGTTTAAGCGTTTCTGGATAATCTACCCCTAAGAGGTTAAATAGGGGTTGTTATTTCGTATATAGGTCACTCTGGAAGTCTTTCATTTTCGAACTTGGATCATGAAACTTTAGTTTTAGGCTGCTGATTAAAAATGAATTGTCACGTGTTTCAGCGTTTCTGAATATTCTACCCCTAAGGTAGTGAAATAGGGGTTGAAAGTTTGTATGGAAGTCCGTCACTCTTGAAGTTAGAAACATGCAACTTTATTTATGGCTACTGATTAAAAATGAGTAGATACGTATGTACGAACATGTTCTACCGGAACCGGTTGTGGTTCACGGTGCCGTTCTCGAAGTTGTTCAAAAATATGTGTGGTACCTCGGGCAGACTTTGCAGTTAAGTAGAAACAACTTCGAGGACGAGGGGAACAAGAGAATTCAGCCGGGTTGGGCAGCGTTTGGGAAACTTTGTCGGGTCTTTTTATCGTCAATCCCACAGTGCCTAAATACGAAAGTCTTCAATCAATACGTCCTACCTGTCATGACATACTGTACCGAAACGTGGACACTTACGACACGGCTGGTCCACAAGTTCAAAGTCGCTCAGCGTGCTATGGAGAGGGTTATAATAATAATAATGATTTATTTTTCTCATCACAAAAGCTCAACTCTTCTCTAAGGGATCGCATCAAGAATGAGGAGATCCAATAGAGAACCAAGGTCATTGACATAGCCCACAGGATAAGCAAACTGAAGTGACAGTGGGCTGGCCATATTAGCCGTAGAACTGATAACCGCTGGGGTAAACGGATTCGTGAGTGGTGACCGCGTCTCGGCAAACGTAGCGTAGAACGTCCACGGGCCAGGTGGAATAATGATAGGACGGCTGGCAGAAGCTGGATGATCTATACCTGGGCTAGACTGGAAGTCCGTCATTTTTTAATTTAGTAGCCTGAAACTTTGTCTTCAGGCTTTTGATTACAAATAAATGAATACTTATATCAGCATTTATGGGAATTCTATTCCTAAAGGGGTTAAAATAAGGGTCAAAAGTGTGTATGAAAGTCAATTTTAATGGACTATTGATTATAAATAAATACGTTTAAAAACATGAACACAGTATTCATAGATACTTACACAGTTTTAAATAAATACATACAATCAACTTCCACGCGAGCAAAGCCGCGGGCAATAGCTAGTTGTTTTCATATATCTACAATGACTGGAATTATATTTTATTATTATCTTTTATAGGGAACTGAAATGAGATAAAACTATTTAAATCATCAACTGTCCAGCAAATGTGTTTGTTACCTTATTTTTATAGCTCCAATATAAATTAATTACGATCTCATCTTGGTTGCGAGAATGTAAACAATCAGTATATTTATCTCCCCAGCAAACTGCATCATTTACGATCGTCTCGAAGTATTTGCCCAAGATACGACCAATCACGTGAGTCCGATTTCCAATTTAGGTCGGAAGTTAATGTCATAAAACTAAGGGAAAGTTTCCGAAGAGTGTTTGTACGTGAACGATAAAAAAGGATCGCGCAAACTAATTGTATAAACAAAACTGGTTCCCTGCATAATTAGATAAAGTTTCCACATTCCTATCAAGAACCATTGACTTGAAGCCAAGATATTAAGGTTTATTGTACATTCTTGAAGACGAGCCCTAATTTATATTACGTTCTATCCTCTTGGCCTAGTTTATTTCAATTTGTACAGTCCTATAGAGTTGTAAGCATGGGTGAATTTTTGACTCGGCGTATTTATTCGGTAAAAACTTTAAATTGCTTCTGACCCAGTTCGAGCAGCTATTGAACCAATTCTCCAATTGCCTATGTCCGAAGCTAAACTCTCTCCTTGTTTATTTATTTGTGTCACAGGTTCTTTAAACTGGCCTATTTGGCTGTTTGCTCTTTATGACTTAGTGACGTCACTAATATAATAATATCCTGATAATGAAAGCACAAACATATAAATGTGTCCTAAATTTTTTTTTAAAGACAACTCCCGCACTAGGAATAAATCCTGTGTCGCGGGGGATTTTACAAAACAAAGAACACCCAGACTCAGAACAACAATTTGTGGATCACTCAAAGTGTTGTCCTACGTGGGATTTGAACCCACGACACTTGGCGAAGTAGGAAACGGCGTGGTGACCGTTAAACCACTAGGCCAAACGCGCAGTCAAAACAATTCCATTATCTACTTCAAAAATTCATTTTTATCGGAAGATAATGAATAATTTCGTAACTACCTCAAAACTAGAATATGAATTACCTATAGTTATACAGAAAATTAAAATTCTAGTACTAAATATAATATTTCGGACATAAATAAATATTTCGGACATCTAACACACAACGCCATCTAGTCCCAAGCTAAGCAGAGCTTGTGTTATGGGTACTAGACAACTGATATAAATACATATTATATACTTTTTTTTGTAAATACATACATATTATACATAGAAAACACCCAAACTCAGAAACAAATATTTGCAGATCATACAAATATTTGGTCCGACCCGGGAATCGAACCCGAGACCTCAAGCACAGCAGTCGCATACACTACCACTACGCCACCGAGGCAGCTTATACAATAATAGTTGAACTTAGAATAGGTACGTACATAAAATTAAAATCATGTTGAAATCGAACTTACAATCTAGCATAGTCATTAAGGTACGGTTGAAACTTTTTAAACCTCGCGAGTCTAGAAGTTGTTATTAAGATAGCAAAACAAGTGTCTAATACAAGACAGACTATTAATAACTCTGGCATTTATTAAAGATCAATAACGTAAAAAAATTTATGAAAACATAAGCAATATTTTGCTATAGGTATATATCTTTCAGGTGGTTAATAAAGTATAACATACCTACCTACACCTACATTTTATTGGAACAGATTTATCAACTTTTTATTACAGAAATCCTACTTGTGATCTCGGCGTATTTTTATATTTACCTTACATTATGTACACTTAGAATTTAATACCAATCATAAAAGGTTATATGTTTTCTGATATTTACACGATTACAGATGTTATTACTTCTAAACTGTAGTACGAACGCCTGCTGAGGTTTTACGAGCAATGTCGCCGCGATATGAGAGCAAAGGCTTAAGAGAAAGGCACTTTCTCCAGGATCTAACTTTACAAAGTTATCACCTAACTACGTACATTGATACTACAACATAACGTAGGTAATACTATTTTATTTAAACAATTAGTATCTAGATTTGTTATGAGATTACGTTTGCTTAATTTATGTTAAATTACACGTAAAATTATATTGAGAATAATACATCTATGACAGTCGTCTTACAATAAAGTCACAATACAATAGTACACCCACAAATACGTTTAAATTGATTAGGGACTTACAATGTAATTTTCTCGACTACAATGTTAGTTATTTGGATATCAATTTAACCTGCCTATCGTCATTATACTTTTGTGTAGATAGGTACATCATACATTTAATTATTTTTTTTATGTGTGGCCCGCCAATATGACTCGCAAAATCCCACCATACTCATTGCGAATGCAGACAATGCAGCATGGCGACCCACACCATGGCAGCCTAGTGATGCTTCTGCATATTTTAGTCTAGTCTACAAGTATGGAACTTGTTGACTAGACTAGTTGGGCCTCTGGTCTCGCACTCACCAAAGAAACACGACAGCATGAACGCTGTCATTTTACGTTGATTTTCTTTGCGAGGGAAGCATCGCCCAGGTCGAGCCGGCCCGTTCGCGCTGATATCAGCGCGGCAGCGTGGCTCTACTATCTTGTATATATATTTCGTTTTTCAGCTTATAAAGATAACAGAGTTAATTTTTTTTAAATCGATTTCATTAATCGAAGTTGATGTCGATGAACTCTTGTTTTAAAATAAAATGCTTTTAATTAATTTTATGTTAACAAAAGCCGTAAGTATTCAAGTTTCATAATTGAGATCTTCTTCGAAACTTATATTTATTCTAATAGATAGCTGATTTTTCAAATTCTTAATATCGTGTAATCAAACCATTATTGAAATAATGAGATCAATATATTCATGTAAAACTTTTTATTTTCTTTGAATCTTTATTGCTTCTGAAAACCATTCTACTTAATATATATTTGCTATTCGAGTTTGAAAATTGAATTTAAAGGTTCAACAAACCAATTCTGATAAATGAAGGTATTATTTTAGCCGCCAGATTTTTTCTTATTATGATATGATAGACGAAGGGGTTTAAGTAGCTGCCTTCATTACACAATGTGGTAAATCTGTATGAAACTATGATATAGATTAAAAACGGTTTGTAAATTCTTTAGTGAAAATTACAAAGGTTTTTGTGAACGTAGATTTTTAAATATATGTAATATTACCTCAATCTTTTTAGCATAAGTTATAAGATAAGTTACGATACAATTTTATCTTTTGAGCATTTATTTAAAAAAATACTTTGTGAGGATGTATGGATCTCACAAAAGACCAACCTAAAAAGACAACATTCGTGCTGCCATGTTTCGTTGGTGAGTGCGAGACTGGAGGCCCAATGATGCAGATGTATCTCAATAGGCCGCCATAGTGTGATGTTTGTTACTTTTTGACGTAAAACTAATAAACTGATGTAGATGAAACTTTACAGACATATAAGATTATACATCAGCATAACACGTAGGCTACTATTTACCGTGATAACCAACATATATGCAGGAAGAGCGGCTAAAGCTAGTGAGGAATAAATCAAAGTCGTGAAACTCAGAGTTGAATATGGAAATGTCGTGGTCGTCAACAATTGATTCATTCGACACGAGATCACAATACACAAAAATAAAGAGAAGAAAAAGATATAAGCTGCTAAGAATATAATTGCTAAACCACAAATAAATTCAATGGTACCTAATATGTATATCATAGATGCTACTTTCACTCATTTCTACATTACTGTAAGGCAGACTGACAAAAACACTTTTAACACTAAGCCTACCTCTGTACACATTGCGCATAAAATAAAGAAATGGCACTATACAGCTCCATTATCCACTTGTTTTTCTAGACTTAATAGTTCCTCCCTAGCTTCATTAGTTCCTTGTCTACTTCCAAAATTGGAAATCATTAAATAGCATAGTCTATCCTGCACATCCGTAATTAAAACAGCATATGCTTCGTGTATAATATTCACAATATTGACGGTGATCAATAGCATGGAGCCATGTAGTCGAGGGTTGGTAATGAGATCGGGTGGGAGGCGTTCGCGCGTGGCGACAAGCCAGCCGTGTGAATTTCGTGGGCTTAAACGTGCGCACCAACACATATTGATATGTTGGTATATACCTCGATTTAATGATATCTACAGACGCCTTCGGCACTGCCTATGCAACAAGAATGTTAAACGATACAATGGTTTTTTTGTTCGATCAGCAATATTCAATAACCTATGTAGATGAAACAGTTTACCTACGTTAACAACTATAAAATGGCAGTTAGCGCAATGCATAAAATTGATTTCAGTTCGATATTCCATATAGATTTTATTATTTCAATTTCAATTGCAGATGTGTTCATAGCATAATGACCCTTAGGAGTGGTTTACATATAAAAAAATATTTTTTAACGAAATTGACTAGTGCTCTTTAACCCGTCAGAATTTAATGTTCTTTTGAGAACAAAGTACACTTCAGGAGTGGAGTAACTTGAAAACATTAAGACATCATGCATTATTTATAATACTTAAAGATTTTTTTAGAGATTAAGTTAGTAGGTACGTTTCACAATATTCGTATGAGTGAGCAGACTGAGTTGTATTAAAAAACTTATAAATTTGTATAAAGATGCCTGCACGTAAATACTTTCATGTTATATTTAAATCATCTTACAATAAACCTAATTAATCTAATTATATTATCTTCGACCACATTTTCACCACTGATTTTACATGTAAGTCACAAATTCTGTTACTGCTTACAAGAGTCCCATTGCTGACGAGCTGACGACATGACACGTTTATGTTTATGACAACTTTCAAGCGCTATTTGTGGCCTCTCGTAAGCACAACCATCGTCGTGGTTACAAGTGCTCGTAGTACCTATAGAGTTTTGTAAATCGTTAAAACAATTTCTGTTTGTCTGGAAAATGTGAATGTCGTATTAAAAATTAATGAGATTTTCATGAATGCCTCACCGGTCCTCTGGTAGTCAAATTTCGTCTTGTTTAATCTTAAGAGGTTAAAAATATTGTAATTCAACTAGCTACACTTATCAAATTTCACAGTCGTCTACACGCAAAGTTAGTTTAATCTTAGGACCTATTTTATATTCAAAGTTTAAATAACATAAAAAATACATAAAATTCATATTAAATAAATGTTTATGTTATCTATTTATTCATATATATAAATAGACCTATGTATTTTACTTTTTGACAAAGATAATATTTTAATAATTCTGATCTTAAACGAGTATTACAATATTTATTTTCTAACATAAGCAATATGGTGAACAAACACAGCCTACTTATTGAGTAAAGTTACCGATCACAAAAACAGTGGGTAACTATCTGTATTATATATTTACTTCGTTATTTAGTAAGGCCAATTTTTTCAATACACTAAAAACAAATTATATACGTTCCAAAGAATATTAACAAAGATTATTATAGTTACTATTTAATGACTTGACTGTGTCATGAACTCCAAAATACTTCGACATTTGGCACACACGTGGCATGATAGAAGAAACCCTTAAAGATTTTTACGACTTTCATGGGACACTGGTTATGTTGGGTAATTAAGTTTTAACATATTTAGTAAAAATTTCGGCACGACTTAAGACTTTAAGAAAAAAATGACAAATGGTTATTTAGAAGGATTACAAAATTTAATTAGATAAGATTATTATTACGCTTTATTAGCTTCACTTTTATGTTTGTTTTTTAGTAACCGACTGTTTTTTGAACAAAATTTATTCCCTACCTAGTACGTGGTTGCTAATATTCATTAATCTATTTTTTTAATCGTATGTCGATCTGTGCGTATGAAATTATACTTGTTTTTACGTTATACATTTGTTTAATAATGAATATTGAAAAATATAATTAGTTACTATCGGCTACATGTGAGACTTTAATCTTTATTATACCGAAATGCACCACTAAGAAAAAAAACAAACTTATAAGAATAAAAGGGTCTTAATTGTGTAGGTAATCATATTGTTTCGCGATTGAAGTCCCTATGGACAATATTATACATATTTACTAATATATAACACATATTATACATATTTTTTATTGTATAGCGTATAAATATAGCTATAAAATTATTTTATACCTTCTATTTACCTACTTTTCAAACGGGAACTGCATATCATACAATCAGTAGTTTAGTTACGTCATCATTTAGGTACTTAACCGTTTTACCTTTATTTTTGTTACACGTACATCATATTTATTTATAAAAAATCATTATTACTGATACCGTCAATTATCTAATTGATTACTACTCTGGCAAGTTTAGTTCAACCTTTTTGTAATGTCATAATTAATGCTTATTGTCACAACATAAATATGACACGGAACGCGTGAAGAAAATTATGACACGTCATACAAAGGGCTCAACGCTCTACGTTCAATGGTTTTGAATAATACGCGATTTAATTTAGTCGGACGAGTGTCGCTGCATGCACCAGCAATACTACATCTACCTATTTAAATTAAGTTTAGGAGATTAATTAAACCGAGACCGGATGGGTGCGCCGCGTACAACTCTGTCACAACCGTCAATAGCAGCCGTCGCACTGTTTTATTCTGTCACTGGCCCCATCAATGGGAGACGCAATCGAATTTGCCAAATGACGCTCACACTAAATTGCTGAAGAGTGATTGATTGAAACGCTTCGTAGTTAAAGTATTTTATTCAGGAAATAATCGAATACGAATAATTTAGAGCGTCACTGTCGATGCACTGCGAGACGAGTCGAGTGATTTTGAAGTTCAACATTTCCCCCAAGTCACGAATAGACGCGCGATATTAATAAACGTCTATCTCTCTTTAGTAATTCATAAGCATGGGAGATGATGAATTGGTCGACACACTCCCTAAACACGTGTAATATTCCGTGTATGAGGTAAATTACACGTTTTCTGGTGTTTTAAAATGTAGTAGTGTTGTATGCTGACACCCACTTAAAAGTACGATTACTCAAATTTTCAGAACAGACCTAAAATAAGATCTTATCACTTTCGTTACATTACGTTGGTTCCATACAAATTTGAATGGACGTTAGGGGAATAATAAAGATTTTCGATAAAACGTTGTAAAACGCTACTTTGCTTTATGTTTGATTTGATCATAAGGTAAAGAAGATCTTTGTTAGGGTGAGTCACGGTACAGAGTTGATATTTCACACCCGATATTAGACTAATTAACTATGAAACGGGCGCTGGCGCTCTGCAAAAAGCTTTAAAAATGTCGCGAGTAATTTAGTTAGCACACCACCGGCATGGCGTATATTCCAACCATGATTTACAGTTGTCACGACTCGAAGCTAAACTTTTTAACGTACCGAGCGACGCATCTAGTACATTATATCCATTTACGAGCTGACCGTCTTGAAACTCTGCCAATAAAAAGTTATGTTTCATTTATTTATTCAGTTTATCCGGAGCACATACGATGCAATTGTAAAATTCTAAAGCAAATCAATTAAATCATTCCCCAGTTACACCAAAAGTTAAACAATTTTTTCGGAACGGTCCTAAATGAAAATAGAATTAAGTGGTTTCCTCTTTTGACACATAATTTTCTTAATGAGATAAGCTCGTTGCCATTTCAGACAGGATAAAAATATCCATAATTTTCACGTGATAAAAAGTTGAGATAATTAAAAAAGTCACGAGCGACATCAGGGCCAAAACTTTTGACAATATAGATTTCGTATTTCTTGCCGTTTCGGTACTTACAATTTGTTTAGATCGTCAAATCTGGTAAGATATTCGTATGAATTTCATACCAATTTTCGTTTTCGTAAATAGCTGCCATCTCTTCTTTGTTGTCAATTACGTTTTGAAAAGGGTTTCTTTTAAGCATCAAAGTCAGACGTGTGAAGATTTTTGAACCGTATGCTTTAAAAAGCGCATTTGTTAAATGTAAATTTACGCCTAGGGAGAAACTCTGCTGTTAACATTGTAATTACACTTAAGCCTAAAATATTTAATTTGAAAAAATACAGTTTTCGTGTTATTTTTTAAATCAAGTTACTTAATGTCCACCAAATATTTTCGAAAATATATATTGAACAGTATAAAGTTCTTGATTTGGTAATGCATAAAATCGATTTCAATTTATGCAATTAAAAATTAAAACCAGAACTAACGAAGGTTATTCAAGTATTACAATTTCAATATTTAGCAGGCCGGTTTTTTATAAACAGCTAATAATCATAATTGTTTCTCAAGTAGAAATATTTGCAAACTCATGGTACCCCGTTCGTTGCCACACTGTAACCCGACGCCGCGACGATAATTAGATACGGCGCGCTTTTACAGCGCTGCGATTCTGAATACCGACCAAATTGCGCCCTTCCAATCCTGTTTATGCTACGATGGAACTCCGACGCTTCATTTGATCATAATTTTTCTTTTTTCATACTCTGACACCAAAGCTTTTTAAAGTGTGTTTGTTTTGAAATATTGCATTTCGAACATTTTATCTACTTTAATTTGTTTATCAATTTTCAAAATTTCTTATTTAAAAATCTACTTCTGTGTACTGCTACTTCTAAAATTTTCATTTTGCGAACCTTAGGCACTTAAAATATAATTTACAAAACCTATGAAAATGATTAACCTTACTTTTATGGATGAAATGAATGAATAAGCATTGAAGCTTTTACTTTTTAAAGTGTGCAAACATCATTACATGTTACCAACGAGTTTAATACACTGCTATTTAAAGGATGCATTCCGTATCTGTTGAGGCCGTAACCAATGAGTGCACTTAACATTCCGACTGGTTGATTAGCTCGCAGCCTGTAGCGAGTGCTCCCCCAAGCGCTTACGCTTGTCAGTAATGCACACCTGCAGTTTTTGGCACTAGATACGGTTCGAAATGACGAAGCGGATATGAAAGAGATACCTAGCACGCAATACCGTTTTGTATATTAAGGATGTGTGGAAAATTGCGTTATAGATGTTCAATGCCCATTGAGGTTTATTCATGACCGTTATAGCCATACAGGTTTAACTATTATTCAAGAACAGTAATGTTATGTGTAACATTACTGTCTTTATAAAAATACGGTACTTTTAAAACGGTTTCATTAGCTTCATCTGTATGTTTCTTTGGTACTTTGGTAAGCGTCTTGTTAGTTTTAAAATATATTTCAGTGTCACGTTAGGGAATAACAAAAATTAAAACCTAAAATACAAAATTATCAAACGCGATAATAATCTCAGGTAATGTTAATCTTTTCGGAGATTCACTAAATAGTTATATCTGATTTACTAAATAGGACTGTAAACTGTTACAAGGCCAGCGACTTGCATTGATTTTCTTGGGCAAGGCATATAGGATGGTTAGCACTGAGGCTACGGGTGTTCTTCAGGTCGATCTCGAGGTGCAAAGACGTGCAGCCATGTACTATTCCACACTACAAAACATGGAATGCGATTTTTTGGGCATACGCGACCGCGATAAAATCATAAGATTGTTTCAACAGCAATCCAATGTTTATAACGACCTGATGGATGAATGGCAGCAACGATGGGACGAATAATCTAAAGGGCGCCACCTCTACTAGTTCTTTCCATCTGTTCGCGAACGGTTGTCGAAGACATGGCTCGAGGTAGATCACTGTGTCGCTCAATTTCTTACAGGCTACGGTAACTTTAAGAGCAAACTACACTCATTTAAATTAGTCGATTCACCGTTGTGTCAATGTTCAACACCTGATCATAGCTATGAACAGTCGGCTCATCATATCCTCTGGGAATGTAGTCTTTGGTGCAATGAACGTAACATAATGCTAAATAGCTAACAAATGACATCTGGGGCGGTATATTAAAGGGATCTTGTGTCCACTGCGGTGAATTTCCATGCCTTTAGGCGATTCTGCCATACATATTATAGTAATCAAATGTAGCTCACTTAGGACCCATAATATTTTATCCGTGGTGCTTCCCGTTTTGAAAAAGGTGTATGCCTTTTTGACTTCATTTTGTCTCCCGCTTTGCTAAGTAGGGAAGTGGACTTATAATATTTCCAACTTCTCCAGTTTTTCTTCTGATTAATTTCGTTGCGGGTTCCAAGACAGTTTAATTTTTCCTGGGACTTCCCGAGTGTCATAACTCGGTGTGATCGTTGGTCACCGCTGTTGATCCTGGTGTACAGGAGTTACAGTGGTGGGCGTGTGGGCGGGATTAGTCCCAAACAAAAAAAATAGGTATATCTAATACTTCCAGTTTCAAATAGCTAGAAAAGCTAAGTGTACCAGTAATATTTTTGGTTATGACGTACTCGTACGAAACCTAGAATATTATCATGTTTCTTAAGTTTTATACAAAAATCACAAAGGTGGTAAACAAACATACTTTCCACTTATTGATAGATTTATTGTAATGTGCAGAAAGATGCAACACTGCCGAGAGTGTCACTCACTATTTACAGCCCTTAATAAACTCTTTTATTCCTAACTGGTGAATATTTTAATAAAGAAAAAAATAAGATGCCTGTAATATGTAGGGCGGCGACCTGGTCACAAAACTGCGATCAGGCCGCAACTTATAATGACTGGGTCGATAGGCCGGGGGAAGCCTAGGGTTACCCCAGGATAGAGTCTAAGTATCATCCTAGGGGGGGAGGACCTGAAATAACATGCAACAACAAACACTCCTCAAAGTAGGGAGCCTGATGTCGGTCGGCAGTAGCCGCCAGTAACCTGGCCCCTCAGTCTCCGAGGAGCCGGAGATCCGAAGGCATTTTCCACCTCGTCAACAAAAAAAAAGGCAAAGAAAAGAAGCCTGAAATTCGCAGATAGAAAAACAGCTACCGGGTAGGGCAGCCGTTTTAGAGCTAAAGATTGATTTTTTCACGGTTTGTGACCATAGCCATTATATATTACTCGAACATTATATATAGCGTATATAATGTTCGAGTAATATATAATGGCTATGGTCACAAACCGTGAAAAAATCAATACAATAAATTGTTTATGTTGAATCTGTTGTTTATCAGCTCACGTATCAGTCATAACAGTCTACGGTAATCGATACCAAAATTTATAAGGAAGAATGTTTCGGAGCAGGTCCTAAAACGAGATTTTTGCTTGTAATATAAATATATTTTCTTCGGCATCATCAAGAGCCTCTAAATGTAATATAGACATAGGGCTTTCCTTAGAAGAAGGGTTTGGTTTTCTATACCAAGCTGACCAGACGTGTTAGTATAAAGCGTGTTTTAATTTTTTCTTCCCTTTACAGTGCTGTTCAGTTGTCCGGTCTAGTTTGCTCTCTTAAGCGGCTCTTATAACACCCACGGGATGAATAACGGCGGTGACACTCTATACTTACTTAATACATCACTACACGGATTTATTTTGAATATTTACGAATATTTAGTTACTTTAAAATTAAACGACTATTACATTTAACTTTAATAGTTTAATAAGTTTAATAATTTTAATGTGGGTAGTCTCACAGTACACATCAAAAATTTTAGCTCTTTTATAAATTATAAATAAAATAAGTTCTAGTAGAAATCTTAAACATCTAATGTGTTATTTAACAAACTGACCTAATCATCTGCCGGTACAAGTGTTATCTCCATTAAGCGCTTCATCTACTACACTTCTAATACACAAGCAATATGGAATCCCTAATGAAGACGATTACTGACATGAACACTGAGTTCAACACTCGCATGGCTGAGTTTGAGACCCGAGATAGGCTCCAAAAGGATACCAGCTCATCCACATCTACCGTGCAACTCCAAACAGATTTTTTAAATTTTAAAAGGTTTGTACTCCAAGCCCTGAACAGCATCCAACAGCAAGTTCAAATATTAATACAGTCTGCTGACAACACTGAGACTCGGAGTAGGAGAAAGATGCTGCTGATTCATGGTGTTCCCGAGGAGAAGAACGAGGACACTGGATTAGTGACGACTAAAATATTCAGTGAACGGTGTAAGGTTAGCGATTTCTCTATAAACACTATTAAGAGGAGTCAAAGGATGGGACGAGGTTCGTCACCTAGTAAGCCGCGACCTATCCTTGTTAAATTTCAACAAGTTGCCATCAGAGACTCTATTTGGTTCGCCAAAACTCACTTAAAGGGAACCGGTGTCACATTATCGGAATTCCTCACGAAAACTAGACATGATGTCTTCATGGCAGCACGGCAGAAGTTAGGCATAACCAACTGCTGGACGCGGGAGGGCATTATCCACGTTAAGGGCCCCAGTGATGAAAGGCATCGTATTACGACACTTTCTGAACTGGATGCTATTTGTCGTGATGTGGTGAAGCCTGTTGCAGCAGCCAAAACAACAAGCACCAAAACAAGGCGTGCTGTCAAGAAGTAGTGGCATCGTTTATTGTTTGTTATCACTCGATTGTTTGCGATTTGTATAACATCTTTAAAATTTTCCTGTCTGACCTTGATTTATCTACATTTAACTAAACATTACCTTAACTTCACATTGTGTCCATAACATACTTAAATTAAGCATTGCTGATTACCCTTCTTCAAATAATTTCATGTTGTAAATATCACCGCGTGAGACGTCAACTGTCACATAATATGACAGCAGGATTGCGTTCCATTCCAGTTCGACCATAGTGGACGGTCTCATGATCTGGATACTAGTCTTTTGGTGACACAATTTTACTTGTTATTGATTTCCTATTTTTTTATATTATTATTTTTAATTATGGTTTTTGTGATGATCAATTATGCAAACTTTTATTTTATTTAAGTTTCAACATCTTTAATAACATATAACCGGCAGATTGATGTTAAAGTATTTTATACACCTTTTGCTTATTTTTTTTTAAATATTTATATTATTCTTATCGATTGTATTGTATATTATATTACACACTGATGGCGTCATCCGTCACAAATAGTGACAGTGAAGAATATTTTTCGGCATCCAGTGACGATGCTAGTTTTACCAGTATTCCTTCACTGGCAGATACAATCTCTAATAATTTCTCTGATGTTCCCAGGAATTTCAATGTCGTACATATAAATGCCCAAAGTATTCCGGCACATTTCTCTGATTTGCTGACAACCTTCGACTGTACGAATCTCCACGCCATTCTTGTTTCAGAATCATGGCTAAAGCCATGCCTATCCACAGTATCTTACTCGTTACCAGGTTTTCAGCTGGTAAGAAATGATCGTATTTGTGGACGAGGTGGTGGAGTTGCCATTTATCTTCGATCTCACATTCCTTTCTCTATAGTAAATATGTCATCTCAACCCCCAGGCACAAATGCTGGCGAGCATTTATTCATTGAAATTTTACTCCAAAATACTAAACTGCTTCTCGGTGTATTTTACAGTCCCTCTTTGCGAGTGGATTACTTTTCCTCACTTGAAGTACTGTTAGAAAATCTAATCCCTTCGTACAGTCATACTATAGTCATGGGTGACTTTAACACCTGTTTACTGAAAAACGATTCTCGTTCTACCAACCTTCGATCAGTTATAGAATCTAGTAATCTATCCATTCTTCCACTTAATCCTACACACAACTTGCCAAACCGTAACCCATCTCTCCTTGACCTCATACTGGTATCTTCTGTCGAGCACGTCACTAAACATGGCCAGTGCTCTGCAGATTCTTTTTCCTATCATGATCTTCTCTATCTTTCCTATCTCATTCGTACTCCTAAACCCAAATCTAAAATCATCTCACGCCGTAGTTTTCGCAGCCTGAACGTCGAAAATCTTCGTAGAGACGCTGACAGCATCGACTGGAGTCCAGTTTTTAACTCACAATGTATTGATGACAAAATTAACTTCTTCACGTATAATGTAATACGCTTGTATGACAAGCATGCACCGATGCGACAAATAAAGGTGAAACATCTTCCTGCACCCTGGCTTACTGAAGATATAAAAGAGATACAAAAAAAGAAAGCAAGGGCTCAATCAAAGTATAAACGACATCCTACAGCAACCAACTGGGAAAAATTTGTACTGGTAAGAAATCACTGCAATAAGATGTGTAGGAATGCTCAGCGCCGACATATCCATAAATCTGTTGAAGATGGTGATCCTGTTAGGGTCTGGAAGTTTCTTAAGTCGTTGGGGATCGGCAAGTCACGTCCTAATTGTACTTTAAAAGATGTTGATCTCGACTCCCTGAATTCACATTTTTCAGCTTCCTCAAATTACGGGGGAGCTATCAAGACTGCGACACTAAATTACCTTTCTTCTCTGCCGACTCCAAACTGTTCCCCATTCTTCTTTAGTCAATTCGCTGCATGTGATGTTAGGAAGAGCATAATGTCAATAACTTCAAATGCTGTAGGAAGCGACTGCGTCAGCCGTAATATGATTCTTCCTATCCTGGATGAAATTCTACCTGTAATTTCTCACATCCTCAATTACTCGATATGCGTTAACACTTTTCCAGGTGCCTGGAAAAAGGCTCAAGTTATTCCTCTGCCCAAGAAATGTAACCCATCCTCCTTATCAGATTACCGTCCCATCTCTGTCCTGCCTTTTTTCTCTAAAGTCCTCGAGCGTCTCATTCACACACAATTAACCTCATTTCTCTCAAAAAATTGTCTCCTTAATCCTTTCCAGTCGGGTTTCCGTCCAGGCCATAGCACTACCACTACTCTAGTCCATGTTACGGATGATGTTAGGTCAGGCATGGATGAAGGAAAGCTGACGGTTTTTGCTTTACTAGATTTTAGCAACGCCTTCAACACTGTTGATTTTGATGTATTACTGGGTATATTGTGTTCTTTTAACATATCTCCATCGGCAATTGACTGGTTTCGTAGTTACCTGTATGGTCGCCAGCAGCGTGCTTGTATTGATAATGTTTACTCTTCCTGGTGTACAACATCTGCGGGCGTACCTCAGGGCGGCGTTTTATCACCGTTACTTTTTGCAGTTTTTATAAACTCTATCACAAATCAACTACTTTCTTCCTACCACCTTTATGCAGATGATCTTCAAATTTACTCCCAAGCTACTCCCGATAATTTAGCACAGGCGGTGAATAATATAAACAGAGACTTAATGCAAATATGTAACTGGAGTAAGGAGTATGGACTTATAGTAAATCCAATTAAAACTCAAGTGGTTATAGTAGGTAGTCCCAGGCTGCAGTGTAAAATAAATTTTCAACAGATACCAGATGTTAGTTGCAACGGCTCGATTGTTCCATATGGCGAAAAAGTTAGAAACTTGGGGATCTATATGGATAGGTATCTATCCTGGAGACCTCAGATCGGGGAAGTTAGTCGCAAACTATTTGCGGCGGCAGGGTCTCTGCGAAGGCTACGGAACTTCCTTCCCATCAAAACAAAAATTGCGCTCGCACAATCTCTTCTTCTGCCTATCCTTGACTATAGTGATGTCAGCTATCTCGATCTCACCGAAGACCAATTAAATAAACTTGAGCGACTTCAAAACCTTTGCATAAGATTCATATTTGGATTACGCAAGTATGACCATATCTCAGAATATCGTTCTAAACTCAAGTGGCTACCAATACGCTTTCGCCGGAATCTTCATATACTTTCTCTTTTATACAGTGTTCTGTTCCATCCTCACACACCTTCTTATCTCAAAGAACGTTTTCAGTTCTTGCGCAATACACATTGCAAGGACCTGAGGTCATCGGAGAATTTAAAATTAAAAATGCCACAACACTCCACTCAGTTTGCCGACAAATCTTTTACTGTGCAAGCAGTTAGACTGTGGAACAGCTTGCCGGAGACCATCCGAAAAGCTAAAACCTTGTCAGTTTTTAAAAACCTGGTGAAGAATCATTATCTGTCATTATGAATGATTTTGGGTTCATTATACATAATATAAATTGTGTATGTATTTGTATGTGTATGTATGTATATGTGTATGCATTTCTTTTTATAAATTTATTTATGTTAGAATATTCACGTGATGGTGTGTTACTGATGTATAAACTGCTTCAATTCGTAAACACCCAAGATCCATACTAAGGTTGTCTGGAAGAAATCGCCGTGAGCGATAAGACCGCCAATTGTTACGTATACATCTTTGTTATTCATTATTTGTTTTGTTATTTTTTTTTTTCTCATTTTATGTACACAATAAAGATATAAATAAATAAATAAAATAAATAAGTTTACTATAAATAACAAGCATTTACAACTAAATTACACCACCAGATTTTTCGAAAATATTTAGTAGTACAAATTTCTTGTGTTTTTATTGAGTCCAGATTAAAAGAAGAATGATATAATCATACAAACTACCACAGTTACTTGTGAGCACAGACGCTTTAAAACTGCGTTTAACAAATAATTATAGTTAATATTACAGTTAACAGTCACCAATACACTCGTGAAATTCGGATTTCCAGTATCTTTCTGTAGTTATTATTTTAATTTCCTTTCAATCCTGAATTGCGCACTGAAAGTTCGCGTGCCAATTAAGATACATACAACATCCCAACATCAACCGTTGGGCAGTTAGCCCGCCAGGCATGATCACCTCGCCTGGTCGGAGGATCCTCCCTTTGTGTTGGAGGGACATCACACCCGTTCCTCCACAGTTAGTTATCGAAAAACGTTTACTATTATTAGAAAATTGATAAAGCCTGTTTGATTTGATTGCTCGTAGGTAGCACATAATATCAATATAATAGCTCGATATCGATATATAAACCATAAGAGCCCACGCAATGATACTGTGAAAATAGACTACCTCAACTACCTGTTATATTTTATAACAAGCTACACACATCAAAAGTGTCTAGGGATCAAGCATTTTTATGCGGATTTCTTGAGATTGAGATGTGGCTTTGGCCCTGGCCTGCTCAGTCGCCAGACTTGAACCCGATTGAGCATGCATGGGATATGCTACAGAGAAGAGCTCTGCCGAATATGGAGGGTATCCAGTCGCAAGAAGACCTTTTTTTGTTGTTGCAACGAACATGGGCGGCCATTCCACAGCGTGTCTGGATGAACTCATTTTGAGTATGCCAAACCGATGTTCTTGTGTTGTTAGTGTTCGCGGTAGAAACACGGATTGTTAATTGTTTAAGTTACCTAATAAAATTTTAAAGAAAACTGTTATTTCAGTCTTTTTTTCGAACTTTAATGTTAGTGGTTCAAATGTCAAAATTCCCTTTATTAGGAAAATGGCAAATTTCTTTATTAATGCAAAGGTGACTTGGTTTATCGTTACTGTGACAAACGAAAACACTTTATTTGATGAATCCTTAAAGAAAATTTTAATTAATATCAATCAGGAGAAAAGTTATTGCAAAAATATATGTTGATCTCTAGACACATATGTTGATCCCTAGACACTTTTGATGTGTGTATTTAATTCAAGTTTGCAAGTAGCCATAGGGTCTAGGAAACTACTAGATACTATATCATTTTACAAGGTTTGAATGCTGGTACGAAATAATGTTCTTGGCATGTTAAAGCAGGTACATTTAAACCAGGAAATGGGCAACAAGGACTACATATATAGATGGCGCAGGGGTTCAAATGGTCACCCATGAATCGATTTTACCCGGTAAACAAGTATCTTGACGTTTAATATCAGAATTATATAAAAGCCTCAGTATAAAAGATATTAAATTTCAGTTCTACAATAGTACCCACACTTTATTTATTCGTCTTTCAATATAATCGTAGCTTTAATTTTTGATGTACCCGATTGACGTCAATGGGTTTTGCCCCTATTGCGTATGACTAAATTATAATTTTAAAATGTTTATAAGCTCACCCTTTATCCCTGAGTTTGTTTCGTCCTTTCTTCTCAGGGCTAGTCCAGGAAAGGCCGAACTCATCTGCTCAAAACAAGTTTAACTTGCAAAAGTGTTCTTGTAACCTAATTGCAGAATAAATGATTTCATTTCATTTCATATCTCGCCCCTTTGGAGATGCAGGCATAGTCCTTAAGGTAATAAAAAATCCTTTCTATTTTATCAAGTACTCACGCATTATAATAAGATAAAGAACACTCTTTTCATAGTCATTACTCATCTGTTAAAGTTTTAAATTTTACATTGATCGAACAGGGATCAATTTTATTTTTATTAAGACTTACGATCAGTCGTCTACACTACAATCAGGTAAATTACAAGAGTTGGGTTTTGGCGATAGTAAGTAAACCAGCTCATAGACTCTCTTGAATCTTTGAATAGAGTTATCTTGTATACTTCATACTACACACATCAAAAGTGTCTAGGGATCAAGCATTTTTATGCGGATTTCTTGAGATTGAGATGTGGCTTTGGCCCTGGCCTGCTCAGTCGCCAGACTTGAACCCGATTGAGCATGCATGGGATATGCTACAGAGAAGAGCTCTGCCGAATATGGAGGGTATCCAGTCGCAAGAAGACCTTTTTTTGTTGTTGCAACGAACATGGGCGGCCATTCCACAGCGTGATTTGGATGAACTCATTTTGAGTATGCCAAACCGATTCTTGTGTTGTTAGTGTTCGCGGTAAAAACACGGATTATTAATTGTTTAAGTTACCTAATAAAATTTTAAAGAAAACTGTTATTTCAGTCTTTTTTTCGAACTTTAATGTTAGTGGTTCAAATGTCAAAATTCCCTTTATTAGGAAAATGGCAAATTTCTTTATTAATGCAAAGGTGACTTGGTTTATCGTTACTGTGACAAACGAAAACACTTTATTTGATGAATCCTTAAAGAAAATTTTAATTAATATCAATCAGGAGAAAAGTTATTGCAAAAATATATGTTGATCCCTAGACACATATGTTGATCCCTAGACACTTTTGATGTGTGTACTTATATAATGTTTTGGGGGTTTTTCTTCAAGCGCTCCTTGTTGGTTGAATATCGATAAAGTTCCTTCTGGATGATTGGGATTTCTAGAAACATAAGGTTTGTCAAGGCGCCGATGATAGTATTTTTATAATGTTGTTATAAGCTAACAGGGATAATCTGTAACTTGATTATTATATATTATTTTCAGAAAATATAAAAAGAATTTAAGTTACAAGTTTTTTTGGTGCTGAGAAACCAAGAGAATTTATTGAAAGATTTTACTCAATATATCTAATATCTTTAAACGAGCAATTTTTATATATATTTCTTATAGAATAGGGGACAAACGGACAGACGAACGTAAGCGATTACCGCCGCCCATGGACACCCGTAACATCAGAGGCGTCACAAGTGCGTTGCCAGCCTTTGGGGGATGGTAAAGGGGATGGGGGGAAACACAGCACAAGCGCTGTTTTACACCGGTTTTCTGTGAGGCCGTGGTATCACTCTGGTCGAGCCGGCTCATGCCTGTCGAAGCGTGGCTCTCCCACGGTATATATTTTTAATCTGTATCTCGGAAACGGCTCCAACGATTTTCATGAAATTTAGTATGCAGAGGGGGCGATAAATATATCTAGTTAGGATTCATTTTTAGAAAATTTACCAAAACAAAAAAATAGCGAGCTCGGTCATTCAGGTACTAACAATAATTATGAAAATTGAAAAAATGTAAAAACTTTGATTAGTTTAAGACAATTTTTATTTTTATTTTTAATTAAATAGTTTATATAACTAGGCAGTCTTGTTCCCACGTCCATAGTTCACAAAACTAAACAAAAACAAACAAGTGCCCCTGCGCAGGCGGGGCTACAAGCTTTAACTAATAAAGCTATAAACGTCGATAAGAATCTCGATTGACTTAAAAGTAAGTGATATTATTAATGTAATAAATGGAGTCATAATAATAAAAGTGTTTGCTTAAGGAAACGTGAGTGGTAGGTTCGAGCACAATGTTGTGGGCACATTTTACTGTTCTCTATAAGTATTAAAACCTTCTATTAAGTTAGGTTTACGATTTCATTCGTTGCGACGAAAGACATCATTTGATATGAATTTCTTTAAGAAATGGTCTATTTTAAATTAAGAACTTTTATTTTGTAAACGATCTCGAAATGCTTTATTAAAAACGTTATATTTACGTTTATTCATAAAACAATTGAAATACTTTGAATAGATAACGACGTAAAATAAATGTATTTGGACCAGATCAATGCATTTTTTACATATTGTTACTAGCACCATGTAAAATTATATCGTTTTAATTGTAATAAACACAGTTAAGTATGCCTAAATATTAAAACCGATAACGTCTGTTCAAAGTCTGTGGACATACCTTAATTTAATAAAAAAATAAAATATAATAAAACAAACTTCTCCTTTTAAACAGCTGATTATTTTCAAAATTAAGATATTAAAATAAATTGCATTACAGTATAGATCAATACAAGCAAACGAACGGCGGGGAGTATAGGCATAATAGTGTCTTTTAACCGACTTCAAAAAAGGAGGTGGTTTTTAATTCGACCTTTTTTTACGTGCGTTTTTGGATAACTTCGTCGTTTATGAACCGGTTTTGATGGTTCGTTCCAGAATCCAGATCCAGAAAGGAGATATCTCAACGGACGACGGCATCTAAGAGAAATCGAGTCGAACCTTGAAGTCGGTTGTTTATTTTTGTTAAAATTTTACTTGTTCCGAAACAAAACAGTAATATAACTAATAATAGGGATAACTTCACACATACACATTTTAGAGTTACATACAAAAACAATCGCTTATCGCTACGAACTCAAATACACTACATTTTTAACGTATACGTCTACATATTTATGAATGTAGTATATCCATTAATTAATTCCTTTCATTAATTTTACAAAAGTCGCATTCGTTTTCAGTAAAAATGTAATACTTTATATAGCTAACCCAAATGCAGATATCTGGCCATCTCGTGAAAATTTCTATCGAAATTACCCCAGTTCACCTTATAACAATGAAAATAAAACATTCAGAATTTCACATAAATACTTCTTCTTCTTTAAGTACCATCTCCATCCCGGAGGTCGGCGACCAAATGTCTATACGTCTCCCTGTCTTCAATCATGGGAATTAGTGCATCTGTGCTTTCCACATCCAACCAGTCTCTCATATTTTATTTTACCCAGTTTTTTTTTTTACTTTTACAGTTTTTTACTATTACCCAGAGGTAGTAGAGCCACGCTGATTTCAGCACGAACGGGCCGGCTCGACCGGGGCGGTACTACCCTCGCACAGAAAATCAACGTAAAATGACAGCGTTCGTGCTGTCGTGTTTCGTTGGTGAGTGCGAGACCAGGGGCCCAATTAGTCTAGTCAACAAGTTTCATACTTGTTGACTGGACTAAAAGATGCAGTAGCATCACTAGGCCGCCATAGTGTGGGTCGCCATACTGCACTGTCTGCATTCGCAATGAGTATGGTGACCACCACTCTTGGATTCTGCTTATGTTTTCCATCAGGCAGAGCAGAGTCATTTTGGCGGGCCAAACATAAAAAAAAAAAAAAAAAAAAAAAAAAAAAAAAAAAAAAAAAACCGTTCATGATGTTCGCCTTTTTGTTTCATAAAAGTGTAACGCTTAGGTTCATTTGGGCTTATACTTTAATAGAGGGGAATGCCTGCGTAAATCTACTCCAAGTGTTGCTCTACGAATTCAAGTACTTTTACGTAATATTTAAATATGATATCCTCTAAAAATGCCTATCCAGCCACTTAATAATCCAACAAATCTAAATGACGTCAAAGCAATGCTGAAAATAAAAACAAATCTGTTACGAGCTATTTGAAGACAGACGAAACCCAGACATACTATTTCGCTATAATGGGTTTTTCATACATCTAAACAAATGTATTACATATATGTAAATGGCTAGATTGAAACTGGAGAGAATTAGACTACACCAACTCATTTAAACTTAAAATATCGACATTAACAGTAGTCATGTTAGTTAGTTAGTTACCCAAGATTTTTTTTCTTGAAATGCTATTTTTACAATAATAGTTCTCTTCAGAAAAAATCTAATATAACATTTTTATAAGTAGAATTTTAACCATCATTAAACTCTAAGTACATGTGATTAAATTATTAGAAAATATTTTCCAGATACCGAACTTACCTACCTAATCTATACTAATATATAAAGCTGAAGAGTTTGTTTGCTTGAAAGTGCTAATCTCAGGAACATATGCCCCGATTTGAATTTATTTTTCAGTGTTAATAGCCTGTTTATGGAGAAAGGCTATATGTACCATCACGCTAAGACTAATAGGAGCGGAGCACCAATGAAGAATATTTCAAATTTAAAGGGAAAGTAATTAATAAAAAAAGTAAAAACTAAAACCCAACTACTACAAAAAACGACGCTGAAAAAGTATAAAACAGATTTTTTATTAACTTACTTTAAATCTCAAATTTAAAATATAAAAATTACGTTTGTGTGGTAAATGTACGGTCATTTAGAGCTTTGAAAACAAATTGTTTTGTTTTGAAATGACGCTAACTATGTCGTGGGTTCTACATCACATTACTCCATTAAATTGTCAGTTGTCAGAATATTATCGACGTTAAAATGTACACTTCATCGACAACCCACGTCAAGCAAACTGCCATAGTTAATTTCACTGACCGTACATTTCTAAATCTCATTCTAATTTATTATTATATAAGTATATATATAAATATAAATATTTTTTTTAAAGTTTGAATCGTAAGTAGAATAAAGCATAAGATCTGACGTATATGATAATTGATAGTGTAACATTCAACAAAACACTGCAATATAATACAAGGCCCAATTAGTCTAGTCAACAAGTTCCATACTTGTTGACTAGACTAAAAGATGCAGTAGCATCACTAGGCCGCCATAGTGTGGGTCGCCATACTGCACTGTCTGCATTCGCAATGAGTATGGTGACCACCACTCTTGGATTCTGCTTATGTTTTCCATCAGGCAGAGCAGAGTCATTTTGGCGGGCCAAACATAAAAAAAAAAAAAAAAAAAGTGAGTAGCGATAGTTTTAGTGCTCCAAACTTCCAACTACGAGAACAATAAAAATGTCTTTAAAGAATATAGGTTCTTGATTTGTTAATGGAACGCAGTAAGAAGTTTTCATGATAAATTATAAAAATACTTGTTTCAAAAGTACGATAAAAGCATCCAAAACAGTGCGAGTTAAAGTGAATACCCGGAGAAGCTTGTCACGAAGTGGTTGTATCAGATAACTCCGGTAGTTTGTTCTGCGAACGTCTGTGTCATTTGTCGTTTGCGTACAGCGACAGACTAAGACGATTCGACGACGAATCGTGACTGCGTGGGCGTGGAAACATTCAACTGCAAAATCAAGTGAAGGAGGTAACACGTTGTTTATTCTCACCATGTGTGTACCTAAATATAAGAAAAAAAGAAGATTTCATTAAAGATATTATAATTCTCACGATGCAACAGAATAAAAATATTTGTTTTGTGCCATATACGGCAGTGCGAAGAATCTACAACCGGTGAAAGAAAATTCGTTACGAATTTAAAACCTATGTTACAAAAGTCATAATTCAAAACCATTTTCTTTGAACCGCATAGTGAAGTAGTAAAAGTTTGTAATCGTTCTAAGTTTAGTTTAATCACCACTTTAACTCCCGATCTTTATTAAATACGACACATATTGGTAAAATCTATTTTTTACAATTGTTTAATGCACTTAAACTTTGAATACTTTCATGATGAAAATAATACAAAGATTTTTTTAAACACTTAAACTTTGACTACTTTAATCATAAAATAATTTAAAGATAAGCTTATTTTTATTGAAAAAAAATACATTCTTCATTACACGCTAAATACGACGCATTTTACGCCACTATTTGACCTTTTCTGCGTAGTCTGACGACGGCACTTTTTCCCTTAGAGTTTCCCATCGCGAGAAAACCGAGAATAAATGCTTTAAGAAAGATTATATTTTAGTTAAAGGTTTTTATCATGTTGGGTGATCTTTTCTAAAATCTATGGGTATACAGTTTACTTTTTTATCTCAAAGTCAGAGATAATGTAAACATTTTGTGTTTTGAGATATTTCGCAGAAAGATAGGACACTGCTTTTCTTTTGGAACTATTTAAAAAAATCAGGCATGACATTTAACTTATCATAAAAAAAAATTCTCTAAATTGACATGAATAGTAATGAAATCTATATATATATATATATATAAATGAATCACCGAAATGTATGTACGCGCATAACTTCCCATCGACTGCACCAAATTGGATAATTCTTTTTTCTATGTTCGTTATTATTACGACAAGGTTTGTATAGAAGAAATCTCAAGTTAACGGGATTTTTTTTTGTCCACGACTGCACCGTGGGTATCTGAGCATAACTATTCAATACAAGTTTTTCAGAAATTTATAAAATATTTACAAAAGAAAAATATGGCGGTACGAAGATCGTCGGGTCAGCTAGTACTTATATAATAATTACAAATTTTAACAAAAAAACCGACTTCAATCTGGACCAATTTAAATGGGACCATTCGGGAAGCACCAGCTTTCAAATTATGATTATTATGAGGCAACAAACAAAAAATAAATAAAAAAAATACAGTCGAATTGAGAATCTCGTCCTTTTTTTGAAGTTAAAAAGAATATTTAAATTATGTAATATTTATTTATGACGATTATGACGAACACTATTCAGGAATAATACTTTTTTTAGGTTAATACCTTTCATTTCGTCTTGCAAGCTTTCATGATAATTAGTTTGAGGCGTGAACGGGTAACAAATAAAGAATAGCACCTAAGGTAAATCAACACTCAATAGGGTTCAATAGGTCATTAGATATGGTAATAGCAATAAGTCTACAATTGATCGTCATAAGTTCATTCTTAATAAAATAACATCGGCACCATAAGCAAAGGCTTTTAGTTTGCCAAATTCAACCTCTAATACTATATAAAGTACTGGATAAATGTTTAACTAGAAGGATAAAAGAAAGTGTTTAGCACTTTATAGATCGCATAGAAGATCAACCTAAAATATCAGTATTCGTGCTGTCGTATTTCGTTGGTGAGTGCGAGACCGGAGGCCCAATGATGCTGAAGCATCACTAGGCCGCCATAGTGTGGGTCACCATGCTACACTGTTGCACGTGTTTCTTGTTTAACATGTGTAGTTTTATGTTTTAATGTAACAGCAAAAAAAATCGCATCTTTATTTCTCTAAACTACTAAATTCTCGTACCAAATCGCATTTATCCAACAATATAGAATTATAGAACTTTGAAAATTATTGCGAATTATATTCAACAGTCCACGACAGATTTGCTATCATAAAAGTTATATGGACTAAAATATCGCATCCAATAAGTATAAATAGATCCTTGTGAGAAGTCTCAGCCCACGCAACTTCACAGGGAAAGGAATAAACATTGCGTCGGCGCATGCATTTCGTGCATTATGCACTCACAATAAATATATTACTTAGGTATCCCAAGAGCATTTTTCCTTAAATTATGTGGCTTTTAACATTTACATTTGAATATAATCTTGAGACGCAACTTGAGAATTATAGAGCCTAGATCGTTAGCTATATCTGCACGAGAAAAGTTTCATTCATGGTTGTGAAAGACTGTGCTGTTTTGACCAATTTCTATTTCTTGTTCCGTATGGCAAAGACCTTAAGATACAATATTGGAATTTATCATCTTAATAAATTACCCGGTATTCGGATGCGTTGGTTTTCGATAAATGGTTCATATGTTCATCCATTCTTAAAAAACAAAAATATTTTTTAAAAAGACATACGATGATTCTTGAAACTTCTATCAACTAAGATAAAAGTAATTTTTAACCGACTTCCAAAAGGAGGAGGTTCTCAATTTCATCGTTTTTTTTTTTTTTTTTTATATATGTACATCGATTACTCCGTCAATTGTGGACCGATTTTGAAAATTCTTTTTGTATTCGAAAGGGTATGCTCCCCATGTGGTCCTATGGCTACCATATCAAGATCTGATGATGGGATCCTAAGGAAATTGAAGGAAACCCTCAAATTTACGTGAGCGCCTGCAATGAAGTTACGAGCAATTGTCTGCATACCTTCATATTCTGTAGACATCATTAAATTTTAAATGAAATGATGATGAGAGACTTGAGAAAGACTAAAAAGCGAAAAAAAAAACTTCGTTTAAAAAACCGACTTCAAAAACTAAAAAGTATAAAATAACTTAATTTGTATGTGCTACCTATTCATAGGTTTGAAGTCGGTGCCAAGCCAAAATGTAATAGTAGGTACCGCACTCGCCACGCGTGACCTTGAGCGGGATAACTGCTCTTCGCGTTGAACAAAACAACCGAAGCGTCGTTGACGTTCGTCTCGAAATATAGCGAGTGTGGTACCTACTATTCCATTGGCTTGGCACTGACTTCAAACCTATGAATAGGTAGCACATACAAATTAAGTTATTTTATACTTTTTAGTTTTTGAAGTCGGTTTTTTTAAACGAAGTTTTTTTTTTGTAATAAAACTTCAATTGATTATGAATATATTATTGACATCCAAAATATTGAAAATATTTTTATCTGATTGATTAGATTTCCATAGACTACCTCGTTGGTAGCGGTTAGCGAATGCGACTACCGATCAAGAGGTCTCGGGTCAGAGTCAGATTCGCGGGTCAGGCCAAAGGCCTTGTGGGGTTTTTTACAAAAAAATCTTTATAACAACCAGGAGTATAGGAGAAGTTTGACGGTGTTTCTCGCCCGTGACTCGGAGAGTACGTTAAGCCGTTAATCCCGGTTGTCATGAACATCTATGACAGTCGTTATTGAAAGTCAGTGCCTTTAACTATGCTGACAACTACTTCCACCTTCGAAATTAGTTCGTCCTCAGGGTTACGGAGGTCCGATGCTTGTCAATCCGTGGAAAATCTGATATTCAGGTAAATCTGGTTGAACTAGTAGCCGACCCCA
Source organism: Diaphora mendica (assembly GCA_949125395.1). Taxonomy (NCBI): domain Eukaryota; kingdom Metazoa; phylum Arthropoda; class Insecta; order Lepidoptera; family Erebidae; genus Diaphora; species Diaphora mendica. The sequence goes on along the minus strand of OX421310.1, from coordinate 30,429,388 downwards.
AATAATCTTGGAAATAATAGAATAGAAGAAGAATAGTTGTTCCTAGTTATTGTATTTATCTACCTATTATTGTATTATCATTCTTCTGTTATATTATGTTATTATAACTTCTTGCATTTAAAAAACCCCTCCTACTCAAGTACTTCATCGAGTAATCATACGCCAATGATATTTTTCCCTTATTCTTCCCCACTTTCACCCCCGTAACTTTTAAACGACTCAACCGATTTTCATGAAACATGTCTAAGAACACTCGCACGTAACTCACCTTTCATACAAAGAAATAAATAAATTGAAATCGCTTCATCCGTTCGCGAGCTACGGTGCCACAGACAGACAGACAAACACTTCAAACATATAACACCCCTCTTTTTGCGTCGGGGGTTAAAAATTGATCATTGTGGAATGGAAATAACAACACAAAAAATACGTGATTATCCAATACAAAACACTACGCCTGCAATACAATCAACAACATAATAATTTTCTATGTTACACAGCAAACTGCAATATCCAGTAGATATGGAAGGTATTCACGACTCTTCTCATTGCATTCGAATGACGGTAAATATTTGCTGTCAACGCTCCAGTTAATCGAGCTCGACCGATAATTAACTAACCGAAAATACGTCGATTGCATGTAGATATTAAGTACATAGAGCCAGGAACCAAAATCGCTCTCATAAACGATGAAATTACTTTTTCACATCGTTATAATAGTCGTCCTCAAACTTCAACCCAAAGAAACTGAATCTGTTTGAAAAAACTTTATATGCGGACATTTAAATGAGTCAAGCAAATTTTAATCAACGTTCGCGCAACTTCAAATGAAAGTGAACATTTTTGAAACCTTTATCCGTCGACTGAAATTCAACCTTTATTTGGGACCGGAGGGGACTTATCAGGGCGTTTTTCAAATAACGGCATCAATTCCGAACCGGCATCCTCACCTGTTATCTGTTTCTCTTCCTGTAGCACACAAAGTGGCCTCGTGGGCGACATTTTAGCGTTACGCGCTCATTTTGTTACACTTCAAATACCATTATGTTTTCTGCGTATGATTGGGTCAGAAGGCACATCTACGCAGCTCAAGTTATGTTTAATTATTGCCTATAAGACACAAGCACCAACGTCATTAAATTTTATAAATTTTATCATTAAAAATTTTGTTTTTGTTACAGGTACTGTGATCGAGACGGCGTGTTGTATTTTAGTCTGCAGAATATAAAATGATGTCATCACTGACTGTACCGTCGGAAGTCATAGAGTTTATCTAAATAACTTAAACCGATATATCACTATGAATCATCTCTTTGATGTTGCTTTTCGACGGGCTTTAGTTGGCAATACGCAAAAAGTTAACTAGCAACACTGTAAAGTGGTTTGATTTTAACGAACCAGAGTATGAACGAAAAACATCACAAATCCCCAACAAATGTTCAGGTAGTATTAAAAAAGAAATAAAAAATGATAAAATTTGAATGCTCGTGGCAAGCTTCATATCAGTATGACACAATTGCTATAGAAACTAAGAGAAATCATTTATTTAAACTGAAACAAAGGTGACGACAGAACAAAAAACTGAATAAACCGTACGCTTCTACTACTTTTATGTGTACATACAAACTTTCCTCTTTATATGTCAGAATGGAGTTAATCAGAGAATAGAATTGGGAACTTTGTGACAGGCGGAGAGACGGGAAGGCGAAAAGTTCAACTCTTCTCGTAATAGGTAGTTAAGCCCGCTTTGAATGGAGTGCGTCGATTTATTTACCTTATTTATTTGTGACTAGGTCTTGCATATACAGGTACACAATACATGTGTTTGCAATACTTGTTTTAAAATATATGGCAGGCATATTATTACTATTTACATATTTTCCCAAGATTAACGTTCATAATTATAGGCACAGATTAAAAATGCTAATAAAACAAACGTTTGATTTTAACTGTTACATAAATGATAGGTTTAAATTCCTTTATGAAAATGCGAATGTTTTCAGCTGAATCTCACCCCTTTGCTTTCGATGTAGGACTTTCATTACAAACTTTTTTGATCGTCCTTTGTCCCACAGAAAAAAATATCCGTTGTAATGCTGGTATAGACGGCGCCCGGCGTGTCCCAGCCGCGATGCTTGTAATTAAACTGACACCGACTCCCGCGGGATGAGTTTTGAATGTTATTAGAATCTCTTTCGCGTCGCCGACTCTGATTGGAAATCTGTTACGTTGTCACATAAACAGACAACCGTCACCGCCAACGACATTTTGCGTTCAAGCCAAATTTATAATTATGCAATCCAACTATAACTTCTGCAACTTGTTAATATTTCAACTTAATTAAATAGGCAAGCTTACCTTCACCTTTTCGTATTTAACCAAAACCTAATTTAACATTTTGATTGTTTGAAATGTAAAGTGTATTTATTTCATTTGTTAAATTTCATTATAAATTTGTTTCTGAATGAGCTGGGAATGAACCATATTGTTTAGAAAGGCCCAAACGCAGACGCAGAAAGTAATCCAGAATTACAAGAATATTTCTTTACTCATTGCCTAATTCGCTGCAAATTATTCAATAGGTAATAGTACATTATGATATAAGTGCGGTAAGTTGAAAATTACAACCGAGGCGATATTGCTAGCCCGAGCCGCAGGCGAGGGCTACAAGAAAGCTGAGGCTGTAAATTATCAAAGCGCACGTATGTCATACGACGTTTTATAACATATTTGCGAGTAAATAAATAAAACTCGGACTTTCTTGATCGAATAAATCTTTAATTACTTGTTAAAGCAGTAATAAAAATTTGAACAATTTGTAAAATACACACATCAAAAGTGTCTAGGGATCAAGCATTTTTATGCGGATTTCTTGAGATTGAGATGTGGCTTTGGCCCTGGCCTGCTCAGTCGCCAGACTTGAACCCGATTGAGCATGCATGGGATATGCTACAGAGAAGAGCTCTGCCGAATGTGGAGGGTATCCAGTCGCAAGAAGACCTTTTTTTGTTGTTGCAACGAACATGGGCGGCCATTCCACAGCGTGTTTGGATGAACTCATTTTGAGTATGCCAAACCGATGTTCTTGTGTTGTTAGTGTTCGCGGTAGAAACACAGATTATTAATTGTTTAAGTTACCTAATAAAATTTTAAAGAAAACTGTTATTTCAGTCTTTTTTTCGAACTTTAATGTTAGTGGTTCAAATGTCAAAAATCCTTTTATTAGGAAAATGGCAAATTTCTTTATTAATGCAAAGGTGACTTGGTTTATCGTTACTGTGACAAACGAAAACACTTTATTTGATGAATCCTTAAAGAAAATTTTAATTAATATCAATCAGGAGAAAAGTTATTGCAAAAATATATGTTGATCCCTAGACACATATGTTGATCCCTAGACACTTTTGATGTGTGTAGATTATTACGTTGCCAGTTAGCATTTTTAAGCTTGCCAAGTTATTATTATTAATTATAATTTCATCAGTCTCTCTCTCACTCTCTCGAGTGAAACTAGGAGAAACGAGACCACAGAGTTCAGCAGTCGGCGGCAGCGGCGGAGGCGGCTGCGGAACTCTGTGGTCTCGTTTCTCCTACTTTCATTCATAAAATGTTGACCACTTTTCTGACATAAAAACTCTTTGCTAATGTTTAAAAGAGTATTGTTCGAGCATCTTGATAAACCGTGAGTTTTACTTTATTAAAAAAAAACGTGCGTTCTACATTACAATAACGCACAAGTACGTAATGAGATACATTACAATATTGAAATTGGTGAAATAAGAGACCCTTTACGAGCAAATATGTTATAAATTAATAGACAGAATATATTAATATAAAGAATACTATTAACATATTACCTTCAAAGTATGTAATATTCTTCATAATGATTGCAACACATCTAAATACTTGGTTTGAGTACGTAAGTACTATTAGTTATTCTGTGGTTTCGTGGCTGAAGTCCACCATTGAACATCTAACACATTAACTATTTCGTCGACAGGTTTTTTTTTTTTATTATATTATAGTTCTATTATCTAGAGACAGTATTCCAATGATTCAAATAATACTAACACGTCAACAATTGGCTTACAATTCTTCAAGTATCAGTTATCTTTATGATAACTAGTGATCGCTCAGTACTCGAAATTCGACCAAAATTCATTTAATGTTATGTTTTTAATTTTTTAGCTTTTTGCGCTCTTCCTCCATATAATCATTAACTGTGCCAAATTTCATACTCCTCCGTTCCCATAATTTTCCTAAAAAGGGGTACAAGGTTTTTGCTTCAGGTTCACACATAGTACATTTAATAAAAAAAAATATCGAAGAAATTGAGAACCTCCTCCTTTTGGAAGTCGGTTAAAAATATCTTATGTTACTTCTGATACTTCCAAAAATATGTGTACAAAGTTTCATGCTGATCGGTTAAGTAGCTTTCGCGTAAAAGCGCAACAAACAAACTTACATTTATAATAGTAAGGATATTATAGGATATTAAGATTAGGATGTTGGTGTGGTAAAGGACAAATTCAGACGATCCCAAGGATCATAAAAAAAATATGTATCTATGGTTTTACATAAGATTCAGCACAATCTAAACTAGTTTTATTTTGAATGTAGGATGTTCTGCCATTCCAGTTTTTTTCAAAATAAGTAGGTGAGTGTTAGTAAAGCACATGGCACAACATCCACCCGCGCGGCTGTATTGACAGTCCTCGTGCGGTCTCAACAAACAAACATTCTCTATTGATTCAGCGACACATCGGTGTATGCTTTGAATTTAAATTAAAGCAGCAATGGAAATCGAAATTCCAAAACGTGTCTGCCAATTTTTTAACGTAATTATCTATTTTAATTATCAAAATGACGCTAAAATGTTGGCTAATGAAAACTTTTTAAATAGCATTTATAAATTAGAGCATTATATTAATCCTGTTACTCTGTAGGTACTAATACATTACTGACTCTTTATCGTAATTTTTACTTCACTATTATTTACTTTGTCTCCATAACTAAGGTAATTTCAAAGATACTAACCTAACCACTTAGTAAAGCTTTTAATATGTGTTAAGAAGTAAACACTGACCTACTTACATGAAATGTTTATCGTTAAGTGTAAGCTGCATTTTCAGTAATACCTTATAAATTAATCATTCGATTGATTCAATTCAAGTAGATATTGATTCTAATACTATTGTTATTTCTTTGTATTACAAACGCATACCAATATGTTAAACTAATACAATTATAAGGAAATTAGGTAAAGTTAGTAAATGCTTTTAGGATAAAAAAAAACCGGCCAAACGCTTTACAATAAGTAGTCGTGAGAATGATACTTATTAGTTCACTAGTTGTTTCCCGCGGCTCCGCCCGCGTATATTTCTCTTATCGCGGCAATTAGTAGCCTATGTGTTATTTTAATGTATAAACTATATTACTGTAAAGTTTCCAAATCCGTTCAGTAGTTTTTGCGTGAAAGAGTAACAAACATCCATCCATCCATACTTACAAACGTTCGCGTTTATAATACATATTAGTAAGTAATATAGAAGTATAGATTAGTATAGATATAGATTTTGGAGAGAAGGGATAAGTATATCAAAAATGAATACATAAGTTTAATACTAAGCCATTAAATGTAATATCTTACTATATCAAAAAAATAGTCTTTAAGCTGCCACAATGAAATTGAAAAATCTGTTATTTTGCCACCTCGCTCACTCGTCACGGTAGGAGAAAATAAATCATCCCGTTTTACGTGCAGGGTATCTTGTACCTTGAAATAACTTTTATTTTACCCCTTTGTCATCGTAATTAATATGTATCCCAATACAAAGTTATAGTTTTCTAAGAATAGTATTTCAAAAAAGATTTCTCGAGAGGGTAGTGATCTTAAAAAATAAACCTGAACTCATTACTTCAACTAACGCTAGTAGAATTACACAATTTAATTTTATTGAAATAAACTTAACTTTTAACTTTTTTGATTAAAATAGACCAAGCAGCAAGAAAAAAATCATTCATTTAAGTTTGAAAATATTCTAGAATTGTGGAATTAAATATTTGAGTTTAAAAAAACTGATTTATGAAAATTGATAAATGAAATTCTTACCAGTTAATAATAAACATAAATCCTTAGAGTTCAAATAAAACATTTAGGCATTTATTTATTGCTAGTTCAATAAATACGTCCAACTGTTTTACGAATTAATTGGTTATCCTTAATCCTTTCGATGACAAAAATGTTAATAATTACAGCATGGGTCATATAAATTATGTAAATTAGAAGGAATTAATAAATCGTGTTGGTTTTGAGAGACGGCGAGCGTTGGCACGACGCCAAACATCGCCACTTTCCCTCACTCTCGGAAGCTTCACTCTTAAACAGTAAAGCACTGCCGGACAGACCACATTGCCTCGATTTCCGAGAAATTGTCGATTTCCAGCTACATTCAGAAACCGGCATCGGAAATATTCTATTAGTGATAAATTACTAAGTTGGATTCATGGCCTAAATAAAACGTCGAATATAGGAATAAAGTACGTAGCGATCTCAGCAAGTTTAATTGTTATAAAAGTTTAATTTGAAACGAAGTGTGTTTGTTTTTTTTTTTTTTTAATAAGCTCACCCTAACAAAAATGTCTTTAACAGGCATGCTATAACATATCGCAGTGTGCAGTAAGGAGTTTCCTATACTCGTTTCTACTTCGAAATTTCACTGTCTATAACCTCAAAAACAGCCTTGACTCGGCTTTCTACTAGTGAACTCTCCGAGTGTGATGTTAATTCAAGAGCTTAACAATAATGAACAATAAAAACAATACTTGGTAATATAATTTTTAGGGTTCCGTGCCAAAGGCAAAAAACGGAACCCTTATAGATTCGTCATGTCTGTCTGTCTGTCCGTCTGTCTGTCCATCCGTATGTCACAGCCACTTTTTTCCAAAACTATTAGACCTATAATGTTGAAACTTGGTAAGTAGATGTATTCTGTGAACCGCTTTAAGATTTTTACACAAAAATAAAAAAAAAACAATAAATTTTGGGGGTGCCCATACTTAGAACTGAAACTCAAAAAAATTTTTTTCATCAAACCAATACGTGTGGGGTATTTATGGATAGGTCTTCGAAAATGATATTGAGGTTTCTAATATAATTTTTTTCTAAACTGAATAGGTTGCGCGAGAGACACTTCCAAAGTGGTAAAATGAGTGTCCCCCCCCTTTAACTTCTAAAATAAGAGAATGATAAATCTAAAAAAAATATATGATGTACATTATCATGTAAACTTCCAACGAAAATTGGTTTGAACGAAATCTAGTAAGTAGTTTTTTTTAAAACGTCATAAATCGTAAACTGCAATTTACCTTTCATTCAATCAACACAAATATAAAAATAAAATAAAAATTATATTATGTTACTTGCTGCCGCGGAACCCTTCATGGGCGAGTCCGACTCGCACTTGGCCGCTTTTTTGTAACTAAGTACAAAAAATATCAATTATTATATTATTATTATTATTATTATTTGACTGCCTCGTTGGTCTCGCGGTTGGCGTGTGCGACTGGTGATCATGAGGTCTCGGGTTCGATTCCCGGGTCGGACCAAATGTTTGTATGACCTACAAATATTTGTTTCGGAGTTTGGGTGTTTTCTGTGTATAATATGTATGTATTTACAAAAAAAAAAGTATATATGTATTTGTATCAGTTGTCTAGTACCCATAACACAAGCTCTGCTTAGCTTGGGACTAGATGGCGTTGTGTGTTAGATGTCCGAAAATATTTTTTTATTTTTTATTTATTATATATACAACTTGTTGCGTAAACTAAAGACAGTTAAGACTAAGTAAAATGAAAAATTCTCTCAGAGACTCAGCTTCCTAAGGATTTTATTTTTGATTGTTTATATTAAATGTTCTAGTATAAACCTAAAACCTGGAAACACTAGAGATACGTACATGCGCACACGAAATAATTTGTCGTACCTACTTGTCTTATGAGCGAAAGACTTTAAGTTTTCAAAATTACTTGATATACGCATAATAATATGAGATTTTTCATACCACTATAACTTCTCAATCATGTACCTAATAGATTTAGTACATAGATGTATATAATGTGATGGTGTGTGATAATATACATATGACTTCGATTTCGCCTGGTACTTGGCTTATGAAGGTCTGATGGCAGTCAGCTCCGCATAAATAATCGAAGTAGACTTATAGCCGAACCCAACGGAGGTTATACCCGATGATGGTGTATAATTATTATAAATGTAGTTGCTTGCTTTGTGGCGCCTTATTTTAGATCTCAGTAACTATCAAGTTAATATTGACTTATTATGAAGTTACCAATTGTATCGCTCTTTTTGTACTCTCTTGTGGCTTTACTGACTGGTATTCGTTTTGCACTGCAAGCACAGCGGGTGTACGATAGGGAACCGTCTATATAATCGTAATTAGTCACCGTAGGTGGTCAAGTTTCCTCTTTTATTTCGTAGTTTAGATTCAATAGCCAACTGCGAATATACGACCTTATGCACCTTAAGTATTTGCTATACAAATAATACAAATTCTATTTACTACAAAAACAGATTACTAGAAGCAAAGTTCCTAATATTTTTAGTGAAATTCATTATGACCGCGAATCTACAAAAACATTTTTCTCAAAGATCTTTATGTTGAAAAATTGTGAAACTTTGACTATTTAAACTAAGTTATTTGGTAAGTTACAGACAAAAAAAAATATTTTTCACTTTCGAGTAAGTGATAGGTTGTGAATGTTGAGCATTAAACAATTCTTGTATCTTGTATTTTTGAAACAATCAAAACCATGGCACAAATTTAAATTGCTATGATATAAGAAAGGAAGTAGATACCCTAAAGATTAGACAAGCATGAAAAAAAAAACATTTACCTTTTTACAGTTGTTGTCAACAGACTAATAATAGTCCACTGCCGGACTTAGGCCTGTCCGTAGAAAGTTAATGTATAAACAACTGCGTGACGTTAGGAGTACAAGTGTGTACTCTTGGCTTTGCCTATTCTTTCTTTACTACTAAGGGCTCCCACACATAACTGCGATGCGATGCGGCGTAAGGTTCTTTCGGAGCTCGCAGATATTTGCGATGCGTTGCGAATTCGCAGTTATATGTGAGAGACCTAAAATCATCTTGATTTCTTCCTTCTAGATGTATATGGAAAGTTTATGAGGAAGCTGCGGTCTGAAACTCATTATCTTTAAATGTTTATTAACTGTCTGTTGTCCCTACCACATGTATCTCCACCTGTGTATCAGTACACAATATATACATAGACGTATGCATCAACCAATACGTGAATATAAGCTTTAATTTGCCGCTGAGATAAATTTTAATACCCTTTTGAAAACATTGTTCGTATTAAATTGAATATGTATTGATTGTATGATCATAATTTGTGAAATGGCGTGCATTTATGCAATCGTATTGGGTCGCCAGATGCCAAACAATGACGGATGTCCGGAACTCTTATTTATTATAAATGAGTAATTCAAAACTTATTTAATCATAATCAGTAATAAATGCACCAAAATGACTTCATTTAACATAATTATTGAATTAATAATAATGTATTGTTTATTTAAATGCAAGTTTAAATTTAAATAAAACAAGAATAATTCTTTAATCTAATAAAATTATTAATATATATTCTTTAATCATCGTTAAGTATCATTCTTACACAGAAATTTGGATTAATTTTTTTTTTTAATAAAGACAAAATATTTAAAACATTAAATTAAAATAATATTTAGGGATACCTTATGTATGTCCATTATCGCAGTAAATAGTAGACCATATGTTTTTCTGATACATAAATCCGTGCCGTAACTTTTGCACGAAATAATAAAAAACATCCATACATGCTTACAAAAGTTGACAATCGTAATATTTTAAGAATTATCCGATTAATAGATATGGCTACCTTTGTACTACTAGTTTTCTCAAGAAAACTAATCATAACAGGCATTTAATACAATTTTATTCAAAACAAATAATTCAATTATTATGAAACATTAAAATCCGTCAAGCGCTAGGTTAGTCGTTTCACTCTTCTCCACAGACATCATTTCTAACTTCCACACCACAATCTAATATTACTTTAAAACAGATTCGTCCAAACAAATTTGTGCGACCACTAAGCTGTCTACGTCTGTGAGGAGACGACGGAAAATATTAGGTACGACTATTTATAATCCATCTGTCTCTCTAAAAAATATACTTTTCTTTATTATTCTTGGATTATTTTTATTTATCAAATTTTATTTTTATATTCATTTTAAACCGACTTCATTATTAGAGTGTATTATTGAGACGTACTTTCTTAAAGTTTGCCATTGTGTTAAATCTTTCGAATGTCTTTCGCAAATGTTGAAAAAAAAACAGATTATTTTTTGGTGTGTCATTTATTTAAGTTGTTTTAGTAAATTAAAAAAAAAAGTAATTAATTAATTATTAATATATAATACAAGCCTTAATAGTTGCAATATTTTTGGGGTACATGCGAATGAATTCGCGCCTCGCATAACTCTCTGTGTTTTCTACACATACGTATATAAAGAGAAGTTATTACGTATTTTAATTACTTAAAATCGATTTGATTAATTATTATAATTTAGAATGTAGAGCTAACTTTAATTTGTTTTAGTTTCGCAATTTTAAAGACATAATTGGGAGCTTTTTGTTAACGAAACATAAAGCCTAGCTACTATTTTTCACTTCTTTGATTTAAAAAAACTGATAAATGTAATGATTTTCTACTAATTTTATTTCTTTCTTCTACTAATGTATAATTTATTAAGGTCGTGAGAAATCTTACCGAATAAAAACGGGTTTGTTTTCTTACGTTTTTTTAATTCAAGCTAACTATAAACAAGTTAAAACTTGCAATAAAGGTAACACAAGGGGCGGGCGGGAAGCAAGTGAATCGGAAGCGCGGCGGCAACCGGAAAGTGCGTAGCTCCAGATTCAATTTCCGCTGCCGGTCGCGTAATAAGCTCACTATTCACTCTGTGTACTCACATAGAAAAAATAAATTAAAAATCGTTCAAATTAAAAGATATTGGCGTTTCTTACAAGAGCATATAAAATATAAGAGACATAGAAAGATAACAAAACAGCATTGTTTTTTTTCTAGAAATTATTACTAAAGATAACAATTTTCCATTATTTAGAATAAAGCCTTCGCTTTTATTCGTGATCAAGCTGTTCATCAATTGACAATGCACAAAAATTAATCTTACGCTCGTAGTTCTTAGCCCTTCAAAGGGTTGAACATACTAGTATACGGGCTAACTCCCATCTTTATTTAAGCAATCAGTGTAATTATGTGTAATCCAAATTAATAAATGTATTATTAAAATAACTGTAGTTTATAAGAAGCTTCAGTTTTCCTATACATGTTTGAAACGTATCTATCACAAATTTTAAACCAAAAAAATAGAATCTAACACTGCTCCTTATTATGCAATATTATTATAATAATTATTATATTATTAAATTATAAATAATTATAATTCTAATATTATAATTTAATTAATATTTTTTTATTTTTTTTATAAAATTAATATTTTAAATAATTATAATTATATTAAAATTAATTATAATAATTAAATATTATTATAATATTTTTGAACATATACGGTCAACGCTCTCTCCCTTGATCTAAAGGAATAAAAGAAGGTGATGATATATGAAATACCTTTGCATATCCTATAAAACTATAACATCTCTAATAAACCTAGTAATGTATAGTAATATTCTCATTATCGCATTCACCCGCGGGATTGTCTATGCGTCGCCACGTCGCACGGTTAAGACCTGTTAATTCGGATAGGGCGCAAACGGCTCAGGGAAAGCTGTCGCACCTAGCTGTTAAATAAGTTAACAACAATTCATTAGTTTATGGTTCGCTAAATCATAGTCCTTTTCATATTAAAAGGTCAAGCACGACAAGCACGGAAAACTCTATTGAAAAGCTTATAGTTAAACAAAAACTGGGTCTATTAGGAGCCAGTTCTATTATTCTTGGGCAAAAAACTATAAACTTAGTTTTATAATTCTTTCATCATCCAGAGATAGCTATACTGTCATAAAGCTGAAGCAGCTAATCTTTAATTTTGTTTAACTTATATATAGACTAAGATAATCAAAAGTTATTCATTGAAATTTAATTAAAAATTAGAGGCAAACATGACCACATAGAGTCTGCGACGAAACGGAATGAATGTTTTATTGAAATGGTCTGTCGTCCATTTTTCCACACGAGCTATTACAATTACTTTTTTTAACAAGTACCTACAAAATTTTACTGTTTTTTATTTATTAAAGTGTTCCACGGTGAAAGTATTTCATTGTTAGTTGCTACTCGTATTATATGATATTGATTATAAGAAATGGTATTAATTTATGCCTTACTCAATAAGGAAGCCATTTATATTCTGTGTTTAGATATACTAAACTTTTAAGACGTGCATGTATTCTCAGTTTCGTTTCTAAGAAAATTAAACATTTCAATGATTAATGAATACTTCAACTATAAACGAAAACGAGTTTTGAATATAAAGACCTAAGAAGACTAGTTTGTAATTGCTTGAAAAAAAAAAAACTAGTTTTATCAGCAAATACGATTTCGATAAAAATACATTTCAACATTATTCTATTTCATGGCATACCTACGTATTATTACGTATCACAACTAAAGGAATATTACGTGCAACAAAGCGCCAAGTGCGCGGGTAATTCGATATTCTCGGGTTGAATGATCCCATATCAACGATGAGAACCTTAATTCAGCTCTCAACGTGACAGAAGCAGAGTGCACTTGGGCGTAAATAAAAGTTGAACGTCGCTGTAACGAGAGCCGCGGCGGCAGACAATGACGCTAGACAATGTGTTAGCGAAATGACACTCCAGAGCCACTAGGCGCGCCCTCACAACCTTAGAGTGTCATATTCGGGCTGCACTCTTTGGAAAAAACTTAAGAAAGTATTTTGTACTAATATTGAAAAATTATACCGTCTATTAAGGTACTAAAATCAGATTGCATCAATATAACATTAAGTCCAAAGCATTAAAGGTACTTTTAAAAATACCTAGAAATAAATTATCACTGTGAATGATAAATAATATAATATAAATAATAATTAATTAAGAAAGAGAAACTAATTAGATTTATGGCGGTCAATTGAACGTTTTAGATTGTCGAGTAGTACACTATTGAGACTATTTTAAAAGAAACTACAAGAAGTTTTTTATAGAAGTCGGTTAAAAATAGATAGTCTGACGAAATGAAGAAGGTTAGATACCTTCTTTAGTTCGTCAGGCTAAACTATAGACTAAACTACAGAATAGATCTTGGATCCAGAAGGTGTACAACCTTGTGCTATTATGAAAAAAAATTGTGACCGACCCATGTTCAGAAGAATATTGTGGGATTGTACTCACCACGCAATATTTGTCCCGAATTGGAATTAAATTCATGATCTTAGTCGTCAGGATGGCTGGGCATAGTGCCACCAACAAGTTAGTCATAAGATAAGACAATACTATGTTGACTGCCTCGTTAGTCTCGCAGTTGGCGTGTGCGACTGCTGATCATGAGGTCTCGGGTTCGATTCCCGGGTCGGACCAAATGTTTGTATGATCTACAAATATTTGTTTCGGAGTTTGGGTGTTTTCTATGTATAATATGTATGTATTTACAAAAAAAAAGTATATATGTATTTGTATCAGTTGTCTAGTACCCATAACACAAGCTCTGGTTAATAATAATAATAAATCTTTATTGTTTCTCTCACATAGTACATTAATTACAATTACGGAAGGAACCAAACATTAGACAAATTACTATACTCGTATTTCTATGTGAGAGACTGGCATCTATACTAGGACAGACCTGTATGACAGACTGCCAGCCTCTCCCAACTCTGGTTTTGTGCAGTACTATATGTAGGTAATATAATTTTCAAAATGTAAAGAACTACTACAATTATAGTGTGTACGTCTATAGATGAGAGAGTGTGTACACAAGTATTTGTTAAGTGTGTGTGTGTGTGTGTGCAAGTGTGTGTGTGCGTGTATAATTGTGTGTGTATGTGGATGATATTAAGAATAACTTAAGTGTAGATTGTGTTAGGATATTCATGTGCAAACTAATGTGTAAGAATATAAGAACGCGCTGCATTAGGATGGAATACGTAAAAGATTTTCAGTTTCATCGTAACTAAGTGACTTGAGGAAAGATGTGACAATTTTATTGCAATGGAAACGCGTGAACGAGTATATGTCAGTATGTTTGTTGATCTTATTATAAAGATAACCTCCCAAAAAACCAAAGAACCTCCTGGCGAACGATGTAGTCCATTGAGTGGACATTGAAACACAGACTTGATATTTTCGGCGCTTCTGATTAAGAGAAGACGGGTCATAAGTAAGAGCACCATGTTGTTTCAGTATGATTCCCAAGATAAATAGTTGCCTCACTGTTAATACGTCCGTAAGCTGATACAGGGCTTTGGTTGGAAAGCGAAATGGTAGGGATCGACTTACCTTCAGTACCGCCCGTTGAGCTCTTTCCAATTTCACAAGATGACTCCTACATGCTCCCCCCCAAACCGTCACACAACAGCCTATCATCGACTGGCAGAGGGCCATATAAACCATTTTAATCACCTGTGGGTCCGCTATATGACGAAGGTTTCGGAATAGAAACATTAATTTACGAACGTTGAGGAGAGCAGGTCCAGGTGGCATCTGAAGTTCAAGGAACTATCCAGCACAACCCCCAGGTATTTCATGCTAGAGACTTTATTCAGAAGAGCACACGAGCAAGGGCCGCGCAGTGAGCATGTATGATATAGTATACCATGTCGTTCTCGCATAGAAACTGGAATGCTCCTGATATAAAAAGGCATGCAATACGTTTTTCCAGGATTAAGTGTCAAACCATTTTCCCGAAGCCATTAGGAGACAGCATTAAGTCCAAGTTGTGCAAAACCATACGCATCTTCCCAAGACTCACCATGGAAAATCAAAGCAGTGTCGTCGGCGTATGTTACTATCTTTCCATTAGTGAGTGAGAGGCTGCACAAGTCGTTTATGAAGCATAGAAAGAGCGTAGGTCCCAGGACACTGCCTTGGGGGACCCCATAGTCGACAGGTAGATCGTCACTAACGACTTCACCCACTCTAACTCTCTGCAATCTGTCAGTTAGATAAGAAGAGAATAGCTCCAGTTGAGTGTTGCGGATACCCATCCTCTCGAGTTTATCCAATAGGAGTGGGACGTGGACCGTGTCAGATGCCTTAGCCAAATCCAGAAATACCGTTACAACTTTCTTCTTCTGGTCAAGTTTGAGTACTATGTGGTCAGTCAGTTCATGAACAGCATCGTTTGTTGAGATACCAGCTTTAAATCCAAATTGTGAACAAGACAGAAGATTTTTAGACTCGAGGTAGTGTGTGAGTCGTTTGTTCAAGAGCTTTTCAGCAAATTTTGGAGATGGCAGAAAGGATAGAGATAGGTCTATAGTTATTAACATAGCCCATTCTTGTGGATAGGAACTACCTCAGCCAGTTTAAATTCATCAGGGAAAACTCCGGTGCTAAGCATAAAATTAAATATATAAACAAGTGGAGCGGCAAGAATTTGGTGATAGCGTTGAAAAGAATAGCCAGGAATACCATCGCGGCCAACGGTATTGCCCTTTTTTATGTGTAAAATAATGTTCCGAACCTCTGTCTAATCTGTTGGAGTCAGTGGGAGAGAGCAGGTCGGAGGCTGAGGTATGTTTCTTACTAGTAGATGTTATTTTTTTAATGGTGTCCCATAATACTTTGGTACTGGTACCAGCCGCCCTGCTTATAGATTTTGTTTCGTAGTCTCGTTTTAGTCTTTTAAGTAGAGCGTTACAGAAATTCCTGTACCTTGTGTACGTGGTCTTGATTATGGGGTTATTGGGATTTTTTTGATTTTACGTGTAATCTATCGCGATTTTTCATAAAGCGTAATAGACCAATCGTTATCCACGGTTTATTTATTCGCTTGTGATTAGAAACTGTAGATATAGTAGTGTTTGCTCGTATTTTAGAATTCAGCTTGTTAATTAAACGGGAGGTGGCTACATTTCATCGCTACATCGGTTATTTCGTAGATTGATTTTAAGTCTAAATTGTCCATGTCTTTGTCCAGTCTGTCATAGTCTATTTTCTTAGTTACCAATGGTTTTGCGGATTGGATTTTATTTTGCAATAGAAACAGGACACAATCATGATCAGTTATTGTTGTTTCAGCAACATAGCAGAGAGCTGGGCTTTTGGTTTTGAGCATAAGATGGTCCAAACAGGTCTTGTTGTGTGTAGGCAATTGATGAGCTGGTAAAATACCATGTGAAGCTAATAGGTTTAAATATATAGACGCATTGGGATCTTTGGTTTCGGGCTTTATATCCACGTTAATGTCACCTATTAAAATTATATTCATAAAATGTAAGTTACAGGTTAAGGTTAGCTTGGGACTAGTTGGCGTTGTGTGTAAGATGTCCGAAAATATTTATTATTATTATTATTTATGTTGTTTAATATAGTCCAGAGAAAAGTAAGCTAACAAAGAAAGTCAGTCACCAGTTCCTTAGCTAACCCAGGTACATTCAATTCGTGTATTTCGTATTCTCGGTGCACAATTTCAACTCTAACAGTTTTACGGTTTTAGTGCTTAGAAGATGTGTAATTTTAAATGTATGAAACAGCTTTTATTACTGCCCGTCTGACGTATGTAACCATGTATAAATAATACAGAAGATTAATTGGTTGAGACTCGTCTCGCGCTTGGGGAGGTAAGGTTTATAACGCAAGTATATATCTTAAACCATATTAAAAACCTTTGAATTAAAAAAGCTACAGCACTTGATATGTATGATTTTAATAAATACCTTTTGATAATATAAAGAATCTTAAACTTTAGTAGAATAATCTTTCACAAAGAAACCTATATTCATTAATTACTTAAACAAACTTATATACGTTAAAGCGGCAAGTAGGTACTTTGTATTGAAAGCCTCCCAAAAACGGCAGTGAATAAAGTGTGAAAAATTATTCTGCGAAATTTGAGTTGAATAGTGTACGGTTGAGCTACGAATGAGCTGATGAGCTGCGACCCTTTGCATGAACATTGCCTCAGTACTCGTGCTCAATGGATGGAGCACCCTCCTAAACCACATTCCCAGAGCGACGCAATGTCAGTCATCAACACCGCCCACCCGTGTCAACTTTGCATTTTTTAAAAGACGTGAAAAGGTTTTTAGAAAAGCTCCTTGCTTACAAATATTTTACACTCTATAAACGTCTTTTAGCGACGCGTAGGCACAAAACATAAGCTTAAAAAGAATGTACTCCAATACTTCGTAATTCAAGCTGTGTATGTATGAGAAATGACCATTTTGAGTGAAGCAATACAAGTACGTAGGTACAGTAAAGTCGTTTTTTCCAGTCATAACATACAAAGTTGCAGTATTTTCAATAGAAGTATTTTCTATTCACTCGGTATTTATGTATATCTCCTAGGATACATACACACATCAAAAGTGTCTAGGGATCAACATATATTTTTGCAATAACTTTTCTCCTGATTGATATTAATTAAAATTTTCTTTAAGGATTCATCAAATAAAGTGTTTTCGTTTGTCACAGTAACGATAAACCAAGTCACCTTTGCATTAATAAAGAAATTTGCCATTTTCCTAATAAAAGGATTTTTGACATTTGAACCACTAACATTAAAGTTCGAAAAAAAGACTGAAATAACAGTTTTCTTTAAAATTTTATTAGGTAACTTAAACAATTAATAATCCGTGTTTCTACCGCGAACACTAACACAAGAACATCGGTTTGGCATACTCAAAATGAGTTCATCCAAATCACGCTGTGGAATGGCCGCAACAACAAAAAAAGGTCTTCTTGCGACTGGATACCCTCCATATTCGGCAGAGCTCTTCTCTGTAGCATATCCCATGCATGCTCAATCGGGTTCAAGTCTGGCGACTGAGCAGGCCAGGGCCAAAGCCACATCTCAATCTCAAGAAATCCGCATAAAAATGCTTGATCCCTAGACACTTTTGATGTATGTAGTTACAAAATGCATAAACATGTCTATGTGTAAGCGTTTTTTGCTGTGTTGTTCCAAATATATAATCGATGGTGGAATCTAGTCCAAAAATAAACTTTGGCGAATTCTGAATGTGTAAACTGTGATAAAATACTAAAAAAGACTGTGTATAAACTAATGTAAATCTACTACTACTAGTGTTTTTAAGTAAATCTGAATGGCTAAATACTATCAACTTATAAATTCCACACATCCAATTATAAACAATCAATTATATTATATTTCGATGTTTCTTTGAGCTAAATGATAGTTTTTGTTTTATACGAAAACTGAGAAACATTTTGCATAAAAACGCAATGAACAAAAAACTATTAGATGGTTTGTATATTGAAAAAAACTATTTCGCCCTACCCAAGCACCTGGTTGAACTTCAAAATAAAATGTTTATGTAGACTTATTTGCGTTTTCATTGTATTAAATTTTAATGAAAGCCATCGAGTGAGGGCATTGTTATAAACACCGCGCGCCCGTTGTAATTTACATGGCCGGCTATCGTATTAACGATGACTGAGCGGTTTCTCTTAATTATCATTTTGCACGGTTCGTCAGACACACGCTTGCTCCTGTTTGGAGCTCCGCATGGCTATTTTATAGTATGCCACATTTTGTATCAATAACATGCACGTACTAGACTCTAATGAAGAATTTTATTTACCTAGAAATTTGTTTTATAAGCTATTTAGTCTATTATATTATCGATCGATATTAAAACAGAAAGGTTTGATAATTTTCATTGTCGTTTCATGAACAGCTTGCTTGCGGTGCTTCTCCTTGATTTAACGTAAAAAAAAGTTCTAATAGCTCTATATTGTAAAAATAAATTTAATGACTATTCATAAGTACAATTCAATTGTCATAATACCTATATTCGAACTTAAATTAAAATAGGTACTAGGAAATAAAAAATCAATGAAAATATTTACATTTAAGTCAAAAAAAGTAGTGTCAAAAAATAGTCCGCATCATTTCCTACTGGCACTACTACATTAATATGAAAAAAAAAACACTTGTATTAAAAGGCACTTTTTGACTGTTGATTTCTAGTTTATAATTATAATGAGACTAATCTGAAGTAGTTGCAATCTCATTGCGATTCTGTTAGACTGCGTATAGTTAGTGTAAAGTTTAGCCCGAGTACCATGACATATATTTTTTTTATATAATATCAATGCATTATAACCAAGGAAAAGTTGTGTTATTTTTATCACTTCATTTACGTGGCTATTTAGACTGTATTAACAAATTTTCTTAGTCTAATTATAATTTTAAAGTTTCACGAAATTGAATCTTACCGAGTTATTTCCAGATTCAAATATTTTACTACCGGTTACATTTAAATACTCTTGACTAAATAGTAACATTTGTTTTTTTATTTTCGTGATACACATATGATTAAATAATAAATATTTCGGACATCTAACACACAACGCCATCTTGTCCCAAGCTAAGCAGACCTTGTGTTATTTGTACTAGACAACTGATACAAATACATATATACTTTTTTTGTAAATACATACATATTATATATAGAAAAAACCCAAACTCCGAAACAAATATTTGTAGATCATGCAAACATTTGGTCCGACCCGGGAATCGAACCCGAGACCTCATGATCAGCAGTCGCACACGCAACGAGGCAGTACAATAGCATTGTACCTCGATTTTCAAAAGCGACGACGTAACTATCAACGTGCTGCCACCCGCCCCAATGTTTTGTAATCTTTAGCGCAGTATTTATTGCTAAACGAGGCTTAGAGTGGTGCGAACTGATTTAGTGTTGACTTCCCCCGGAACTCTTGTTCTGCGACAGGGAGTAGAGTATGCAGCCATAAATTTCAGTCGACTTAGTTTTATACTGCAATTTACATTTGTGGAATAGGTATGATTTGCATTTATGTTCCATTAGATCATGACAATCTCGATCAAAAAAGCGTTAATAGAAGGACAAATATACATCGTTTTAGCGAAATTAGTTAAGTATATAATATTTGTTACTAGCCGACCCGGTGAACTTCGTACCGCCATATTTACATATCTGTCTCAGTTTCCCACGGGCAGTTTACAGTCACGGACAAAAAAAAGACTTTTCCCGTTATCTTTTATTTTTTTTCTTTCTAGCAAAAAAATAATGAAAGAAATCGGACTATGTGTTATTGAATTACAACTAAGTACTTACATATTTTGACTTTCATCCCCTCTCTCCAGGAAACCGTGCTGAATTTCGGGATAAAAAGTATCCCATGTCCTACCTCGTAGTATGAACTGAAAATCATGGCAAGTTTCATTTGAATCTATTTAGTAGTTTCAGCGTGATGCGCGGCCGAGATACAGACAGGCGGACAGACAGATATACAGACAAAAATGAAAAAAATTACAGTTTTGGCTTCAGTATTGGATTGAACATTCAATTTCCGAGGCCTACGTTTAGCATTCATCCCTATCCACTAGACAGAACATCAGAAGTAGCTCTCCTTTCAACCCCCGACGCAAAAAGATGGTGTAATAAGTTGATATAAGTTTGACGTGTTTGTCTGTCTGTCTGTCTGTTTGTCTGTGGCACCGTAGCTCGCGGACGAATGCAGTGATTTCAATTTAGTTTTTTTTTTGTATGAAAGGTGAGTTACGTGCGAGTGTTCTTAGACATGTTTCATGAAAATCGGTTGAGTCGTTTAAAAGTTATGGGGGTGAAAGTGGGGAAGAATAACAGAATGTCTGCAAAAATATCATTGGCGTATGATTACTCGATAAGTGCTTGAGTAGGGGGTTTTTTAAATTTTGAATTTTAGCTTGTTGCCTAATAAAAAAATCAATCACCAAATTATTTAACATTGGCCTTCTCTTGAGAATGTTCTTGGTTTGGTACCCAATGTTTATTGAGATCATAGGTCATCAGCTGTAACTCTTTTGATCAGTAACTTTAAAGTCAAAACCAAACAATTAATATACAAGAGAATCTTCAGAATAAACCTGTTTACTAAACATTCCTTTTAAGAATATTTTTGGTGTAATGAAAACTCGTAACTAATGGTGATTATCATTTTAAATATCTTTCACAAAACATATTTATATCCTTATACAAATGTAACGCTAACTTAAGAACTCTTTTCACCTATCTTTGTCAACGATTTATCAAATTGAACGAACTTGGTGAAATTAGTGCTGTTATATGAACTAAATCTAATTGCCATTTTTTCAAATTTATTTGTTGTTTATTCAATGTATTTTATTCATCTGTACTCCATTTAGCCACAAGAGATATGCTTAGAATGTGTACATGTATCTCAACTTTTGCATTGTAACTTTATACTAGCTCTATGTCAGCTTTTATTAATTGTGCCTCTTTAAAAGTATGAAAAGTGTATGTGAGATCAGAATAATTTTCAAAAATTTCGAGCTCATCCGAAACATGTTTTGGTTCGATTTATGACCATAGACGCATCCTGGATTTATTAGTTTGAACGCCAGAAACGAAACAATAAAGCACACTTGAAATTGAGCTTCCGCACTAACAATTCACACAGAAGAAATTCAATTGTTAAATTTTAAATCTAAATTAATACTAAGAAAATGAAACCTCAACATTATGTACACTTAAACAAATGAAAATCGAAGCAAAACCACAAAAAAGCTATTTATTAAAACTATTAAATTTTGCTATTGAATAAAGAAGTTTTTGGTGTCTATCAGAAACATAATATTCACGCGCCCTGTTGAGACTCTTTTCTCCTTCTGCTTACAGTTTACACTGATATAACATTCTTTTTTAGCTTTGTATATTATATAAGACTAGCTGAGACCCGTGGTGTTACCCGCGGTTGTTGTTGTACTTTAACACCAACAACCGCGAGTAGTGCCTTGAGGCAAAGTTAGTCAAAGAAAAACACCACCCCGCTCAAAAAATCAATCCTCATAATTAACAGCTATCTGCCGTGAAAGTCCCATGAAAATCGAACCAGCCGTTCCAGAGATTAGTCAGAACAAACAGATAGACAGGCAATTTTTTTTTTATGTTTTTAACCTGCTTACATATGCATTCAATGAAAAGCTGTTAATTTGAAATTTGCAAACAGATACTTCAATTTTATTTATTAAGATCACTGCCATGTAAAATTACGAAAGAGGTTATAAACTTATGATTAGTAAATTGTTCTACTTAATATTATTGGTAATTAAAACGGAACAAGGTAATGAGTAGTTAGCCGAGCCTGTGCCCATCCTCGACGGTCTGCTAGTTTAATTGTTTATTCAGATACGGGGAACTTCTCAAATTAGGTAAGCCGGAATAGCCGTATTAATTAATATTGGTGTTTGAACTGTCTCCTTGCCCTTGAGTGATTAACCTTTCAAATAACAGTTGTAGACAATTACTGTATTTGACTTCCAATTTCCATCAGAGAACCTGACGGACGTCTTGGCTTATTTGATTTAACATTCACATTAAACAAAGTTATATAGATCATTCGAATGGTTCATAAAATTTTGCTCGTCTACGATTTTCTTAATACCAAAGTATTGGGAACGAGTTTTTTACGATTATCCTCTTGACAATGGAAATTTGAGACAATATTGGGTGTATTGTAACTCGATCTTATCATCTCGCTCGCTAAAGAAGTGAAACGAATCGTAAATAATACACTGAATTAACAAGACAAATCCTTTTGTGTTTAGAGCGGCTTGTATAGAGAGTGAGAGGGTATCGCCGTATCGTAGGGCATAGTCGAACAGCTGCGCTATTATACCACGAATATTGGTATGTTCTCGTTCATCGCCCGAAGGCTACATAGTAATGATTATCCGGAGCAAACATGGTGACATTTGGAAACGAGCTTTAGTTCATCTGATATAATAATAAAATCATAGCTTTAAGGCTTTACCTACCTGAGGGAAATAATAAATAGAATCTAAAAGTTCAAGAACCCGAGTTTCTGAAAATAGGAACTGATAATTTATAATAATTTTGTTCTCTTTTATAAACATTTATTTAAATATCCCAAGCAACAAGGGATTTTTTTAAACATACACTCAGGCGCTAAATCTGCAATTCCCACAGTGACACCTGCGTAATATTGAATAAATAATATAGCGGTAGCGTTCATCATAATCGGTTCAACCTTTACCGGTAGCGATCGCTAGTCACTGCGCTGAGTGTTGTGGGTTCAACCCCCACTTGGTACAACACTTTGTGTGATTCACAAATTTTTGGTATCTGGTTGTTCTTTGTGTATGTTTGTAATGTCTCCCGCGACACAGGATACATTCCTAGTGTCAGAGTTGATTTAAAAAAAAATACAATCTTTCTTCTAGGCTTTCTTTTATTATTGAATAGGGGCAAACTAGCAGACATATCGCTTGATGGCAAGCGATTACCGCCGCCCATGGACAACCGCAACACCATAGGCGAAACCAGTGCGTTGCCGGCCTTTAGGGGATGGGGGGAGGGGTTGGGGTATGGGCCTCCAATATCCTCACTCACTCGATGAAACACAACGCAAGCGCTATTTCACACCGGTTTTCTGTGAGGCCGTGGTATCACTCCGGTCGAGCCAGCCCATTCATGCCGAAGGGTGGCTCTCCCACGTGGTGGCTTATACCCAGTAAGTCAATAAAATATCAACTACAATATGTAACGCAATTAAATAACTGCCTCTGTAGCTCAGTTCGATTCCCGGGTCGGAAAAAATGTTTGCAAATATTTGTTTCGTTCGAAGTTTGGGTATTTTCTATATATAATATTAGAATACAGTACATGCTTTGCTTTGTTTGAAACTAGATGTTGTTGTGAGTCATTATAAAAAAATGAATATTACGTCCCACTCTAAAAAGTTAACGCCTAATAAAAATAGGTGTAGTGATACATTTACTAACTTTTCTTTTTATATTAATTTACATGAACCCTGTAACACAATGTTTCTCTCTTAGCAAAACAAATACATATTATTGATATATCTGAGTTTTATTTTGATAATAAAAGTAAATACCGTCTCAAAAGAGGTCTAGGAAAACGTTGAACCAAAACGTTGCACAAAAAATTATATTATTGTATGCTAAATTTGATCAATGAATGCGTGCACAAATAACTTGTTTCATAATGAACTCGAAAGCGGTTCCATCTAAGAAAGAGAATGTTAATAGCTCTTGAAAGCCAGATAAGGATGTCGCCAAATCAAATATTCTGGAATCCTTCTTACGAAAGAAACTGGGCTCGCGGAGCGGCCGTGCATAAGCAACAATATCGGCTCCTTTAAAGGATAAAGGCGACTCAAGGACGATTCGTAATCCGCTCCAAAATGTATTGCAACTTATCTCAAGCCAGGTACGGCCGGAAACCGCCATAAAGATTGTACAAATCTTTCATAATCGATGAATTCATAACGAATCTACAAACTTCTATTAAGGAGATTTGAATAACATTTTACCTTTAGTTGTAAGAGTATTATAAGTGTTTATGACTAAAATTAATTTTACTAAACATATTAAACAAAACATTATAAAATACATACAAATTGTTTAATACGAATAACAAAAAAAATTGACAGATAAATATATGACTTAGTCATCATTGTCCATTGTCCTGACTGTAAGTAAATCTATTTCATTAAAATGTATTTATTTTCTTAAGGTCGTGCTCTTGTGAGAAGAAATAAATAATTATTATTATTGTATCAAATTATATCAAAAAATGAAATGGTAGATGCACAGGAATTAAAAATAGAATTAAAAAAGAAATAAACCATGTATGTATTTACCTACATATACAATAAGCAATAATGATACTAATACTCAGAATACACATGCCTTCATACATATACATATTAATATACCTACATAATATAAATTTTAAAAGGAGAGAGCGTTACAATGTGGTAACACAACACAACGAAACAGATATTTGAATTTGAAAATTTGGGCGTTTTCCATCCTGATCTCAGGAGAGAGCACGTTCCATAACAGGACAGATTGTACTAGGAAAGTAGATATGGTAACAAATTAACCTTTAATATTTCTATCTAAAATCTGACACCCTTACTATAATTTGAGCCTATTCCTACATACCCATTGTATAGTCTGCGCCGATAGGTCAGCTCTCAGATTGATTGCCATAGGATTAGATTGGTGCCAATACTCCAATCACCTAAACATTACAGACGAAGGTCCTAACTACGATTGGAACTATTTCTGTAAAAGATACCAGTTTGGAATTGAAATAATATATCTAAACTAATCTAAAGCTTCAGTTGCCAAAAGGTTAGACAAGTTTTTCTAGTTATTTTTAAAGTATTAAATCATCTTTATATAATAAGTGCCTTTCTTTATATATTAACTATTGGCCGCCGCTCCGCCTGCGTGTTTGTCGGTTATCGCGTAAAGAGTAGCCCAATTCTTCCTCAAGAATCATAGTATCTCCATGCCAAATTTTATTGTCAAAGTCAAAAAGATTTTATTCAAATAGGTACTTATTTTACAGGCACTTATAATTAGTCAATATTTAAAAATCGAGTCATTCTAGTCGCCAGTTCCAAGTGCAGCCTACCCTTCATGGAGAAGAATCTGGCAAGAAACTCCATTGTGACTCCTTTTAAAAAAAAATGAATTTACAATATTTTTTTTACTATGAGACTTGAATGAGAACGAAGTCGACCGAAGTTGAAATCGGTGAAGCTTGGCCGTGAAAGCGTGATAGACTGACAGACAGACAGAGTTACTTTTGCATTTATAATATACTAGCTTTTGCACGCAGGCTTTCATCCCTTGATTTACCCCCTTAGGGGTGGAGTTTAGTGAAATCCGTTCTTAGCAGATGTCTACACCCTATAAGGAATCTATGTGCCAAATTTCAAGTTTTTAGGTGTTATAGTTTCTGAGATTTCGTGATTAATAAGTGAGTGGTATTTCGCTTTTATATATATAGAAGTATGGACTAAAGTTAGACACTACAGATCGTGTTGCTTTTTAGGGTTCCGCAGTTCGCGTCTTGGAACCCTTATTAGTTGCGTCACGGCTTACCTTCCAAATGCTTAGTACTAGATAGATGAAATGAAACTTTGCATAGATATGTGTGTTTACCACACGACAAATTGCTAAATTTTTGAGCTACCTCCCCTGCACGCAAAGTGGTGATTTATTTCTAGCCTATAGTGTGGGGTATATCATTAGATAGGTCTTTTGAAAAATTTGAAAGTTGCTAAGACGATTTTTAACCGACTTCAAAAAAAGGAGGAGGTTTCTCAATTCGACCGCATATATTTTTTTTTTTATGTGTGTTCGGGGATAACTTCGACGTTTATGAACCGATTTTGATGATTCTTTTTTAATGGAAAGGAGATATCCTAACGGTGGTACCATAATAAGGACACTAAGATCTGATGACGGCATCCAAGAGAAATCGAGTCGAACCTTGAAGTCGGTTTTTTATTTGTTAAAATTTTACTTGTTTGACTAAGGTATTCGCTTGCGAAATATTCAACTTTATAGCGCATTTTTTTAAAATATTGCTAAAGTATACAACGAGACTCGATAGATGGCGTTGTGCAATAATGGTTAAACCGTTTTATTAAATTAATTTATTCTTATTATACCAACCCCGCCTTCGAAATCCACATGCCATTATGGGTGAATACGGAACCCTACGGAACTATTCTATGCGAGGCCAGACAGGCACTTGGCAGGTTTTTATTCCATTTGAATTCAATAGTTTGATTGGTTGTATTAAATCTGCATAAGATACGACTATTTATTGTTTCCAATCGCACTACAGATCCTGAACCTACATAACATTTTAGCAATAGAGAGACCTATATTTGAACATTTGTAAGTACGTATATTTATTTTCTAGAGTTCACAGTTTGTTTTTCGGTAAGTTTTGTGAATTTTACTCACAATATTTCATTAGGTATATTATAATCAAGAATTAAATATTTAGAAAATATGTCTATAAGAATGTTTCGACTTAACAGCTACGAGTGAAATAATTTTTACGCATCAAATATATCGAAGATGACACTTTAGTGTGCATCCACATGTTAAAAAAAGTAGACAAACAATGTGACATTTGTAAGTTTTGTGTGGAACATGGTTGCCGAATCTCTCTGACAATGCGTCATTGTTGACACGGCATAATACGCGGCATTAACATTTTGTACAGCGATTCACGTCAATGATGACGATTTATTGTCGCACACTAACCACCAGCTCTATGTGGTATAATTAATCCTACATTTTTTTTATCTACAGCGACGACTCGGGTCTGTTGTAAAGTTTGTTTTGCGGAGACATCTGCCGACATCGCCATTGTTAGCCTACGTTGTCCTCAGGTAAACCAGATAATGGTATTATCTCTAAAAGAGTTGACATTTCTTCGTCCAAACTTTTGTGAAGTCGAGTGTTTTGACAATGCTTGTTTATTTAGGTGATTTATTCTCAAACGGTTCTCATTAAGATAGTAATCTAAAATAACGAATTGCGTTTTAAAACGGAATGTTTGTACACGCATTACCTATTCTATTTGTGTGCATTGTTTATAACTGTCACATAAGTTTTTTTTATCTTTAGATGTACAAGCATATCCTCGAGTCACGCAGAGTCGATCGGTCTCCCATACGAACGGACACGTTCATTTATCTGGTAAACAAAGAATTTATCGGTGTCGTATAATTTTATGTTCTAAACAAAGGCTCGTCAGGCGTTCTCGCTACCTCCCACCCCCCTGCTACCCCCACCCCTGATATTCCCGTTGCGCGTGCACTTGTTTTCTAACATGTGTGTACAAATGCGTGTGTTTATGTCTACACTGTTTACGTTAGCTGTGACTTGGGTAAATACACCTTTACGAAGAACTGAGGGTTGGCAATACGTTTCTATTTATTACAGAAATCTTAACATTGATGCAATATTTCGATGTGTTCTATTCGTTACTAGAAAAAATGTGAAAGTCTGCAGGTCAAAAGTCATTCCTTGTTAAATGGTATTAAACGTAAACAAAAAATCTAAGATCCCACATCATTCTCTGTAACAGTACAATGTGGTGTTAAAATCAATTGGTCAGAGTCATTTATACACTCATGGCGGCATTCTAGTCATGGAAACATTATTTTCAATCCTATTGTTGAGTTGGAGTCAAACTGTGTTGTGTTGTGGCCGTCAAAACTGTCCTGCACTTCGAAGAATTTTTCTATTGAAATTTCAAATAACTGACTTTAATTAGCACAAAACAAAAAGGGATCGTAATACTCTTTCGCAACAGTTAAACGTTAATTTATACCTGACTTAGTAAAAAATTACTGCCTTCAAGAGAATCCAGTTTAACAATTAATTAAATTATTTTTTTAAAGATAATAATTAGTCGAAAGGAGGAATAAATTTATAACATTCTATAGTGGCTACAGGGCTATACATTTACTAAATTTGTCGTATCATTTTTTAAATTAAAAGTCATGACCAGGCTATTATAAAAGTGCAAAAATTTGAAGTATTAAAACTATATAGTTTTTGAATGTCCTGTAGAAAGTAGAACGCGAGATCCAATCCGACTTTGCAAACAAGGGAAGTTACGGTGAGCGGTGCGGGCGCCGGCTGTGGCTCGGCAAATAGGTACGGGCCGCGCCGATAAGACGCCGTCTCCTGTGACTTCTATTTAAACAGACAGGGAAACGCTCACAGATTAAATCTTTCACTTGTTTATTTTTCTTCCCAATGGACTTTCGGGCTAAAATATATCTGAGACTAAGATGACAAGTAGACTTATCTCTATCGGCGCTAATCTAAAGATGAAACGAGTTTTAAAATGCTCCACTCGCGCCCTCTTTCGACGAGTACGGAGGTCGGATTATGAGAGCTTTCAGTCTCGTACAGTTGTGCCACGACGCGGTTATTAAGGTAGCAGCTTTGTTTGCGCATTCGGCGATTCAGTGCAAAGCTTTCCTTGAAATATTAAAACATGAACGCCCTGCTCCACTCATATCTGCAAAACTGGTTCTTTTGATTCTGATATGGGTGATTCCTAAATTAACCTTTTTGTTGGCTCATAATACAAATCGTTCGTATGTTGTGAAAAAAACCAAAGAAGTTCTTTTACTTACCTATACAGGTGTACTTTAACTTTTAATTTTAAAGTCACATCAAAAACTCGTGTGTATGTGACATGGGTTTGTAAAATACTTCACTGTAATAACTCTATGAAGATTATTTCTTACATCTCCGCGTGGTATTATTTCATAATGTAATCAGTAATTATTGCTTTAACGAGTCTGCCTTTAATTTGTTAGGCGTTTTAAACGGCTTTGCGTATTTGAATCGCAAATTTCTTAGAATATTTCAAGAGGGTCGCTGGCGTTTCGAGGACATTATCTCTTCATAAAATTCAAGATCTCGCTGAGTATTTCATTGTATTTCTAAATTAAACTTTAATATGGCTCAACTTGACGGGAGCTGTTATGTAGCACCAGTAAACTCTCTAATTTACGGCAAGTAGACAGATCCAGACAATCATTTCTGCAGGTTAGTACACGAACCTTAAACTATAGAATTATATATCAATTATGTGTATAAGACTGATTTTGCATACCTTAACTCTATTCGATTGTATAGTTGACTTATTGTACAGAGATAATTTATACATTTTTTTATGAACCTTTTGTGTCCCACTGCTGGGCAAAGGCCTCCCCTGCAACAAGCCACTTCCCAGTCCCATTTTAATCTGGCAGTTCAGTTAATTCTTGCCCATATCCGCAACTTTAGTTTTGGAACGCAGCTCTGTGTTTCTTATATGATCCTGTCGTTTGACACCCAACATACTGCGTTGCATTGCTCTTTGGCAAATCTTGAGCTTGGACTTCTGACTCTCTGTCAAAGACCAAGTTTGGGCGCCATATGTAAGGATGGGCAGGAGACACATGTCGAAGAGTTAGCGTTTCAAGGAAAGGGGAAGATCCCCTTTCATTTACTGTTTCATGGACCAGTAGCTCTTCCAGGCGTTATCAATTCGGCGATCGATTTCTTTTTCTTGCCTGTTCTTGAAGGATGCTAACTGGCCCAGCTAGAAGTATTCTTCGACATATTGCATCTCCTGCCCTTGCCTTTTTTTTGTTTGTACGTTAGATTTTGGAGCATTTTAATAAAATGAAATTCAGGTGGCAACAGCTTGCACACTGTTCACCTTTCATGTAACTACATGTACAGTTTGTACTAACATTATTGCACCTGAATAACTGACTTTTTAAAAAGAGTAGCAATGAGTTTCATTGCCAGTATTCTTCTCATAAGGCTCTACGCATTTTGGAAACTGGAAGTTATAGATCGACATAAGCAAGCAGTAGATTTTGGTGTTTTCACCTAATTTACCTTGACAATACAGCACATGCTGTGGCGTCTGTTTGTGTCGATCTATGATTTTTAACTGCAACTTCAATTTAACGTTCATAAATGTCACTTAGTGTCTTAATTGAATAAATGATTTTGAATTTGAACATACCTAACTTTACCTTCTAGAAAACAGCCTTGCACAAATATCATTTTGTTTTTAGAATGCCAGACATTGATCATCTCTCTGAACTGGCGCATTACATTTATATGAATACAATACAACTTATAAAAAAAAACATAATAGTAAACCTTTTATCTTTGTATATAATTTAAGGTAGAAGCATATAGACGATAAGCTGACTGAAGGCCCTGAATATGTTTTAAAATGTGTACTGTTTACAAGTATTGTTTTAAAATTCACTACTTTTAATATCTTCTACCAAAATGTCCGCGGTTTGCGAACTAAAACTCAAGAGTTTTTTTTGTAATCTAGTTTATACAAACTACGATGCGATAGTGTTAACAGAGACATGGCTTAATGGTAATGTCTATAGCACGGAACTTTTCGATAGTAATTACAATGTCTTCCGTAGAGATCGAGAAACTACATCATTTCTCAATCATAAAGATGGTGGCGGAGTTTTGATTGCGATTTCTAAAAGGTTTGTTGCTAGTAGGATGTTGGGCTGAGAGAGTGGGTGCGAGGACTTGTGGGTGACGGTTCAAGTCAAACACAACTTTAAAATAGCTTTATGTGCAGTGTATTTACCACCACCTGTTCAAAGCTCAATTCTTGATCACTTTATTGACAATTGTAATTCTTTGGTTGATAGAATCAACGAGTGCCGTACCGTCCTCATCGGCGATTTTAATCTAAGCCAAATAAATTGGAATGTTGTAATCGGCCTGGCTGATTCTTGTCAGTTCCATCATTCTAAAATCTGTCAGAAACTTATTGATTTTACGCATGTAAACAACTTAAGTCAGTGTAATAATATTTTCAATAATAAAGATAGGATCCTGGATCTGGTTCTTACAAATCTGCCGGGTTGTAAAATAACTAAAGCACTTACTGGCCTTTGTAAAATAGATTCCCATCACCCTCCTGTTGAAATTCATCTTGAGTACGTTCAGCAAAACTACTTAAAACCGAATAACTATACAAGACTTAACTTTAAAAAGGCAGATTATCCTGCTATCAAAAACTACCTAAATAACACTGATTGGTGTGCCCTTTTTCAGGGAATCACTGATCCCGATATCATGTTAAACATATTTCACAATAATCTTGGCGAATTGGTGAAGCAGTACGTACCATCTATTCCTATAAAAAACAACTCGAAGCCGTCTTGGTTTAATCACAAGATAATAAGGTTACAACGGGAAAGAGATATCTATAGAAAAAGATATAAAATATATAATAATCCATTAG
Source organism: Diaphora mendica (assembly GCA_949125395.1). NCBI lineage: Eukaryota > Metazoa > Arthropoda > Insecta > Lepidoptera > Erebidae > Diaphora > Diaphora mendica. The sequence goes on along the minus strand of OX421310.1, from coordinate 30,397,456 downwards.
AAAGGATTTCTATGCAGTTATGTAATAAGCGATGTGAAATCCTAGCTAAAAAGTGCTACAATTTTTATATTAATGACATTGAAAGTAAAATAAAGGCGAACCCTAAATTCTTTTGGTCATTCACTAAGTCCAAGCGAAATGGTAAGAGTACTTATACTGCTTCCCTATCAGATGGTAATAATGTAGCCAGTGATGGCCATGACATATGTAACATGTTTGGCGACTACTTTTCTTCTGTGTATAACCCAACAAATCAATCCTACTGCTTGTCTCCATCATCCTCTTGCTTGCACGTGTCATCGAATCACTCTGACTCATTTTCTAATTTAAGTATTGATAATGAAGCAATTAATAAGCTACTTAAAAATCTTGATACATCAAAGGGACCGGGATCTGACAACATTCTGCCAGGCTTTATACGGGAATGTGCTGATGAGTTAGCGATCCCTTTGGGCTTAATCTTTAATCAGTCTCTAAGATCTGGCATCTTTCCTGATCGATGGAAACTTGCGAAAGTCGTTCCTATTCTTAAACCTGATGCTGGAGCTGGTTTAGTTAGTGGTTATAGGCCTATATCAATTCTATCAACGTTCGCAAAAACCTTTGAAGCATTGATATGTCCCTTCTTTCAAAATTATTTTAGAAAATATTTGTCAAGCCAACAACATGGATTTACAAAAGCTAGATCCACATGCAGTAATTTAGTTGAGTTTATTGAGGGTACTCTGGAGTCAGTTGATGCTAATAAACAAGTGGACGCCGTGTACACTGATTTTAGCAAGGCCTTTGACAAGGTGTCTCACCACATCCTAGTCCAGAAGCTGTCGTCATACGGCTTTGCTGGATCATTGCTTCATTGGCTTAATTCGTACCTAATAAATCGAACTTCCTTCGTTGTGGCTGATGGCTATAAGTTGTGGGACTAATCCCGCCCACACGCCCACCACTGTAACTCCTGTACACCAGGATCAACAGCGGTGACCCGCGAAAACACCGAGTTATGACACTTGGGAAGTCCCAGGAAAAATTTAACTGTCTTGGAACCCGCAACGAAATTAATCAGAAGAAAACTGGAAAACTGATGGCTATAAGTCCAACATATTCAAAATTACCTCTGGCGTTCCGCAGGGATCGCATTTAGGACCGATTCTGTTCAATATTTTTATTAACGACCTCCCGAATTGCTTCCTATATTCTACTCCATACTTATTCGCTGACGACTTAAAAATAGTTCGGGTAATAGAATCTAATACTGATGCATTGTTGTTGTAAAGTGATATTGATCGTCTTTTAGAGAGGTGTGGATATAACAATATGCAGCTAAACGTTAAAAAATGTTCTCAAATAACTTTTACCCGTAAACTAAATAAAGTGGACTATAGTTATAATATTAATGGCATACCACTCGATCGTGTAGACACTGTCAGAGATCTGGGTGTAATGCTTGACTCTAAACTAACTTTTATTCCCCACATGGATGTTATTGTAAAGAAAGCGTCAAAAATGTTGGGTTTTCTGATTAGAAATGTTAAATCGTTCCGGTCTCCTCAAACTAAAATTGTATTTTACAATAGCCTCGTAAGAAGCATACTTGAATATTGCGTTGTAGTATGGCGTCCTCACTATGCTACACATAGCCTAAGAATTGAACGAATTCAAAAGCGTTTCCTGAATCATCTTGCCTACTCCAAGGGTATTACAAAAAAACAACCAAGCTACTTGAAACGCCTTAAGTATTTTAGAATTGACTCCTTAGAAAAACGCAGAAAGTCATCTGATTTGCTATTTTTATTTAAAATACTTAACAGCAATGTTGATTGCGCAAATCTGCTTTCAAAATTTAAATTTAGTATACCCCATAAGTATCCCAGAAAACCCATTATGCTCCTACATCCACCTTTTCGACGGACAGTTTTAGGTTCCAACTCTCCTGTTTCACGGCTTAGTAAGAAATATAATCACTACAGTAGTCAGATAGATATATTTGGCACATTTCAACGATTTAAGAACCAGGTCCACACTCTTGCTGTCGATTAACTATTTACCAGTTAATTGATGTCCCTAATAGGGATGGACACCAATTTATATGTACATTTGTTTCCTTACTTTTTGGACAATCTCTTTAAATATATACTGTTTTTTTTTTCTTATTTTATAAGAATTTATGCATGTAGTGTTTACCTAAATGAGTTGTACACTTAGATTAAGACTTTACTGTGTTTTGTATTAAGGAATGTTTTAGTGTATTAACTACTGGTAAACCATTAAATAAATAACTATCCTGCAACCACTCGCGCCGAAACCTGAACCTTTGCCTTTTTGCCTTTGCCTTTGCTAGGTTTTGTCACATCTTTGCAAGATGTACTCGTACTGGATTAAGGTCCACGCCGGTATCGATGGTAATAAGGGTGCCGACAAGTCGGCCAAGAAAGCTGCACTTTTGTATCGGAAGAAACCCGACTACGACCTGTGCCCGAATTCATTCCTTAAGCGCCAGATACGCAGCGACTCGCTCGATGAATGGAACCACAAATAACAGTCGGGCCACACCGCCTCCATCACGAAGGTGTTCTTCCCGAACGCGAGAGATGCGTACTGCTTGGTGCAAAAGATCCGACCCCAAAGCAATGACACGCTGATGCTGACGGGATATGGCAAGTTCTCCCAATACTTGCATCGCTTCAAGTGTCGGGAGAGCCTGTCATGTATCTGCAACCCAGCACAAGAGGAGACCGTCCTACACGTATTTTCGAGTGCCTTAAATATTCTGGGCGCTAAGGTACGAAACTGAATAGTGCCTTCGGGTACAGCTGAGCAGTTACTAAAATTGCGCTAGCAGAATCCCTGCTCCTTCCTATACTCGATTACGCTGATGTCAGTTATCTCGATATCACTGAGGAGCAGCTTGATAAACTTGAGCGCCTTCAAAACTTCTGATTAGATTTATATTTGGGTTACGTAAATATGATCATGTGTCTGAATTTCGCAAATTGCTCAAGTGGCTCCCAATTCGACTTCGACGGAATACTCATATTCTTTCTATACTTTATAGTATTTTATTCAATCCCTTTACTCCACCTTACTTAAATGAACGTTTTGTATTCCTCGGTGACACACATCTGAGATCCTTAGGGTCATCGGAAACTTTGGAGCTAATGGTACCTAGCCATACTACCAAATTCTATGACAAATCTTTTACGATACAGGCTGTCAGATTATGGAACTCCTTACCGATATCCATTAGACGTGCCCAAACACTGACGGCATTTAAAAATATGGTTAAGGATCACTACCTAGATACATAAGTTATAAGTAATCTTTACTCTCAGAGGCTGTACATGACTAAATGCTGTATATTTATGGATATATATTGTATATATTATGTATATATGTATGCATGTATGTCTATATATATGTATGTTTATGTATATATTTATTCTATTCTATTCTATTCTATTCTATTCTATTCTATTCTATTCTATTCTATTCTATTCTATTCTATTCTATTCTATTCTATTCTATTCTATTCTATTCTATTCTATTCTATTCTATTCTATTCTATTCTATTCTATTCTATTCTATTCTATTCTATTCTATTCTATTCTATTCTATTCTATTCTATTCTATTCTATTCTATTCTATTCTATTCTATTCTATTCTATTCTATTCTATTCTATTCTATTCTATTCTATTCTATTCTATTCTATTCTATTCTATTCTATTCTATTCTATTCTATTCTATTCTATTCTATTCTATTCTATTCTATTCTATTCTATTCTATTCTATTCTATTCTATTCTATTCTATTCTATTCTATTCTATTCTATTCTATTCTATTCTATTCTATTCTATTCTATTCTATTCTATTCTATTCTATTCTATTCTATTCTATTCTATTCTATTCTATTCTATTCTATTCTATTCTATTCTATTCTATTCTATTCTATTCTATTCTATTCTATTCTATTCTATTCTATTCTATTCTATTCTATTCTATTCTATTCTATTCTATTCTATTCTATTCTATTCTATTCTATTCTATTCTATTCTATTCTATTCTATTCTATTCTATTCTATTCTATTCTATTCTATTCTATTCTATTCTATTCTATTCTATTCTATTCTATTCTATTCTATTCTATTCTATTCTATTCTATTCTATTCTATTCTATTCTATTCTATTCTATTCTATTCTATTCTATTCTATTCTATTCTATTCTATTCTATTCTATTCTATTCTATTCTATTCTATTCTATTCTATTCTATTCTATTCTATTCTATTCTATTCTATTCTATTCTATTCTATTCTATTCTATTCTATTCTATTCTATTCTATTCTATTCTATTCTATTCTATTCTATTCTATTCTATTCTATTCTATTCTATTCTATTCTATTCTATTCTATTCTATTCTATTCTATTCTATTCTATTCTATTCTATTCTATTCTATTCTATTCTATTCTATTCTATTCTATTCTATTCTATTCTATTCCATTCGATTCCATTCCATTCCATTCCATTCCATTCCATTCCATTCCATTCCATTCCATTCCATTCCATTCCATTCCATTCCATTCCATTCCATTCCATTCCATTCCATTCCATTCCATTCCATTCCATTCCATTCCATTCCATTCCATTCCATTCCATTCCATTCCATTCCATTCCATTCCATTCCATTCCATTCCATTCCATTCCATTCCATTCCATTCGCACCGCATTTTTGAACTTTTCTGAAAAAAATTGCATGAAGATTATCTACAAAGATAAATTACTAGCTGATCCGGCAAACGTTGTTTTGCCATAAAAAAATTGAAAAATTGCAAAAAAATAGATGTTGGTCGATTCTCAGACTTACCCGATATGCACACCAAATTTCACAAAAATCGGTCCAGCCGTTACAGAGGATTATGGTAACTAACATTGTGACACGAGCATTTTATATATAAGATAATAAGAACGAACACAAAAATTTGACATGCAAAATATAAAAAAAAACGTAAAAGAAAGACTCTTGAGGTTGACAGCTTTATTTAAAAAAAACATAGGCAACAATAGTGTGGGTCGCCATGCTACATTGTTGAATTGTCTATATTTGCAATGTGTATGGTGACCACCACTCTTGAATTTTGCTCATGCTTTCCAGCTTGCAGAGTAGCATAGCAGGCTGAGGCTCATACATAAATTACAAAACATAAAATAAATTACTTGGGAAAATCTGCGTCTTTCCGTTGGTAAAAAATCATAAGTTATTTTTGTGTTAGCATATTCTTTAACGGTAAAATCTATCCAGCTATACTTAAATGTTTTAAAATTAAATCGACAGTGAAAAACACATTTGGAAACTTTCCCTGAAAAATAGATTTATAAAAATTTTCACTAAACTTCAACCAATCTTTTTTATTCTTTGTTCCGTATAAGCAGACAAATATGTTATCAACAAACAGTTAATCTTTTTCGAATGTTTTGTTAACACTGTATAGCAAATATAAGGTTATATAAGAGTATTAAGGAGTATTTTGGTAGATACACGAGTTAAATATTGTATTATATGTGTGTACCGTTTGTTAATCCGCTCAGATGGCTAATCTGCTTGGGAGAGGATAAAGTGCACGCTGTCAAGCGAAACCGCCGGTTCAACCTGTATTATGACCCTCTACATAAACATTACATTAACATTAAATAATATAGTGAACTGTATCTCTGAGGGGCTCGTACGAAAACATCATAGCGGCATTTATGTTTCATGACTTTATTTAAAATGCTCCCGGGGTGTATCATGAAAGAAATGTTACTTACTTTGATATAGATATGTTACGAAACTAATTGGTAGCCAGGCGAATACTGATTTTTGAAATACGATTTAAACTAGTTCAAAGGTCAGATAATTCACAAACATGTATGTAAAAATACCACACCTATTGATATTCCAACTTTAAAAAAATGTAATTTTATAAAAACATATATTTTAAACTAACTTTTGACCTTATTAATTTAGATCTTCTTTATCTCTAGCGCATATTTTAAAACTGGGCGTTTTTACCCGGTTTTTATAATAAGAAATACCTTGTTAAGTTTCCATGTCCTTTTATATCATACAAAACTAAACCTTAAGTAATACGTAGTAAACATAAGTCTGCCAGACATCTCTACATTAAAAGTATGCTATTATGAATTCTTTTTTTAACGCTACCAATACGTAACCGCCTGTTTTCTGTTTTTCGCCCATATCAATCTTTTTCCTACTCCCAAAACCTTTTAAATTAACATAAACTTGAAAAAAATGAAGTACAAATGTTGGTGCATAAAAAAAGCTTTATTTGGTTACTGTTAAAATGTACCTAAATTAAATCATTATCATATTTAATGTACGCATTCTTATAGACCCTAAAAACATGTAAACATTCGTACCCTCCTAATCCCTCATAAATCATTGGTACTACTTATTTCTCCCGAAATTAAGGGTGAAAACTTCTATGGTCGCACTACTTATCGTGTAGTTGTTTAAAAAGTTATTGCTAAAAAAATATTGTTTCTGTTTTACCTACGGCCTTGACGAAATGTGTTGGCTCCTAAGTGGGATCGCCAAAGTTCGAATCGTTACAGTCGGAAATTCCAAAAAAAGCTTTATAAGAGAAAAACAATCAGTGATTGAAATATAATTATCGGAACAATTTGCGAATAACTATAGCAAGCCACCAGAAAAGAAGGGAACAACCTCAAGCAACTCATGGTCACCGAAAAAGTTGAAAGCAAAAAACCAAGAGGGCGTAGTCCAATTAGGTGAACTATCCAGATCCGAACAGCTTTGGACGTCTCTATACGTTGCTCTTCATTCGGCCAAGAAGAGAAACGAGTGACGAGATACTATCCGGCAGAAGATCATCCCACACCTGGGGAATCACGACCCTCAGTAATGAGGATAACGATTTGACTACACGTTTGGCCTAGTGGTTTAACGCTTACCACGCCGTTTCCTGTGTCCACCAAGTGTCGTGGGTTCAAATCCCAGGTAGGACAATACTTTGTGTGATCCACAAATTGTTGTTCTGAGTCTGGGTGTTCTTTGTGTCCGTTTCATGTATGTTTGTAAAGTCCCCCGCGACACAGGATTTATTCCTAGTGCGGGAGTTGTCTTTTAAAAAATAAAAAATAAATATGCGAGGAGGATAGCAAGTCATTGAGGACAGGAATCATAGCTTAGAAGATCTCTACAACTTTACAATTAAACGTTTGAGTTCCGTTATATTAATAGAACAGTGTTATTACAGCCGCTCTATTTTTTATTTTCACAAATTTTATGAAATCAATTAAAACTATCCGTCTTTTGAAAATTTGTACTGAAAACTCACAATACGTTCATTATTCCTAATGTAACCTAAAATTTTGGACGTTTTGGCTCTAATATTTATTGCTTACTCTTGTAGTCATCGACAATAAAACCACAATATTAAAAGTATAAATGTCCGATCGCGTTTTTGGTTAAATCGTAGATTTCGGTTAAACCTCAAAACAAATAAATACGCAAATATGTAATGTAAAAAATATAAACAGGACAGACCATTATTCACAAACACGATATCCGACGATAGACATTTAAAGGAAATAGCGTTTTAAGTTAGCAACAATACGCGCGTAGACCAATACGTGTACGTGTAGGTACCTATTGCTAAGTTCCACGGCACAGGAAGCTGGATCCTGTTACCAACACGCTGGCAATCAACCACACATCCGTCTACCCGCTCTTTGTCACACGCATTGTTCCAAATACTAGATACGCCTTTCGAAATTAACAGTATGTGGCTACAAAGTCGATATAAAGTATCATTAAAGCCAGTCCCTAAATGTGTTTGTGATTTAGGCAATGTTTGAGGACACACCCCGCACGTAGAGCGCCGCAACCCTTTGCTTTACCCCCAAAGGCGTGGCCCCGGTGGAACAAACAAACGGAAGTGAAATTGAGAGGAGCGCCCGGAACTGGAGGTATACCTTTTCATTACAGAATCCCTTTTTAATTACCAGGACCCAAATAAAAATTGTATTTTTATTTCAAGTAGGCGTAATTGAAAAGGAAATTGCCGAGCCCGGCGGCCGCACACCGGCGTCGAATAAAACTTTAATATAATGCATAAAGCTCTTTGATCTCCGCACTCCGCTTGCATTAAATCGCAGAGATGTTCTCTACTTACGAGATAGAATAAAATCTCAGTTGCCACTTTCAGAATAAAATTATATAAAAAGACTTTTGTACCATTGGAGAAGTTAAAAAGTCACTAACAAAAATTGTTCGTTTGAGCCAAAAGTGTCTTATTGTAAGAAATCGTGAACCTGAAAGTGTCATAAATTACATGTAAAATAATAAAGGAGGAAAATCTTTCATTCGCAAACGTTTTACAAAGACACCCCTCGCTGGAAGATAAATGTCGCCTGTAGCACGATCCACTGTCGGTGAAAACGTGTCTCTAATAAAAATCCACGGCGTTCAAGTGTCCCTATAAAACGCATACTTTTCGGGGAACAGAGTTAAATAAAATCTTTCGCCGCTCACGATTTGGAACGAAGTTCCAATTTACATTTCTGGTAGATAATCTTCTCGCAACAAAGATAATTGAATACAAAAGAGAGCAGATTACAAAAAAAAAACAATTCACTCACCTTTGGTCGACGGAGGGAACGGCGGATTGGCAAAGGTAAGACACACGGTCAAAGGAAAGATAATAAAGCGTTGTATTTTCATTCTAATCCGCAGCCGAGTCGGGATGTGCCGGGGGATTCGGCGGGTGACGGGGAGGTTCGATATCTAAAATTACAAGCCTGCACAGAGTGCCTATCTCAAAGCACACCGTTCTCCATTCCTTTATGTTCAGCTGCCACTTTCAGACATACCTCCATTCAAACTATACCCCAGACATTACTTGTCTAACCATAGATTTGGGTGGTTATTTCTGTTGGTTCGCGCTTTGTAGCAGTAGATCTAATATTTAAAATATCAACGGAAGCCAAGTAGGTACCTGAGAAAGTTACGTATTTTATTAATTAATTCTGAAATATACGAAAATACTGAATGTTGAAAGTCAGCAGCAGATGAATGTTTAATCGTTTACATAATATTGTTTACCGTATGTCACCACAAACAGGCTGAAGCCAAATGCAAGGTGCAAGAAAATGCGGTCGCGTGCCTTTACACCTTATGGTCATTTGAATATGCTTACTTACTATCGAAGCCTTACTGAACTTGCCGAGCACTTGTGAGCATGCCATTCTACACGTGTTTCGCATCTGCTGAATTAAAAGCCTTACGGCTATAAACTTTTATTTACGAACATAAAATGTAGTAATGATATCTAACGGTGCATCTGCTACCTGCCTCTAAAAAAGTACACAAAATGATTTTTATTTTTGTTTATAATCTGTGGTTGTATTTCTATGATTGCCTCTTATTGATGGCATTTCTAATAAATTCATACTTCGCAATGATGATGTCAAGTTTAACAGGTGACTATATAGATGTTTTTATGGTACACAGAGGATATCAAAGGATAAAACATAACCGTTTTCCTAAAGTTTATTACTATTAATATATCAGAGGTTAGTAGAGAGGTTCTGGAGCCCAAATATCTCCTGGTTCTGCATAGTATGACTAGTAACTCTAAGACTACTACTACGGTGCTACTTATTGACCATCAGGTACCCCATCTGCTCGTTTATCCCCATACAACATAAGCTGCATGTTTCATGGATGATGCTGTTTAAGTGGATACCTAGTCGCTTTCTACTGCGCTGATGTTGTCGGTCTAAACCCCGCGTGGAACAACAACTTGTGTGATCTACAAATATTGTTCTAAGTCTGCTGTGTTCTTCGTCCGTTTCATTCGTGTACGTTTGTAAAGTCCCTCGAGACACGGCTATATTCCTAGAGTGGGACGCTTGAGTTGTCTTTAAAAAACAGAATCATTTAATCATCACTAAAACAGATAAAAATCCGAGACTAGAAATTGAAATAATTTAAACTTTGCAGAACTTTATTACTACTACATTTCACAGTATCTACCTACAATATAAATTTTGTTGCTGCTATCAGTACTTGACTGCTAAAGAAAGATATTTGTTTAGCATATTAAGACTTACATATTCATCAAATTGTTTAAAAATTAATCCGGTATTTTTTATTTATTTTTATGGAGTAGGCGGGCAAACGAGCAGACGTATCGCCTGTAGGTAAGCGATTACCGCCGCCCATGGACACCAGAAGCGTCATAAGTGCGTTGCCGGCCTTTTGGGGATGGGGGGGGTAGGGATAGGGTATTATATAAAATAATATTGTTATACAAAGTAGATAATATTAGACGTGGTATCGTACACAAAAGATGTGACATATTGGAACATTGAAACTCAATATTAGAAAATAATTTCGGTACCTAATAACTGTGTGATATTATCCAATTTTCTAAAGAAATGTACGAATATCTGATACTATTTTCCACACTAGTGCCTCTTGAAGACTTATTGTCACACAAGGGCTTGGAATATGAACAAAGCAACCGAATCGAATGTAATAAAAATCACTTTAGCATTACGTTGCGACGGGAACTGATGTCTATCGGCATTGTGACACACGATGCGGCCTCGATAGATGTCACAGGGGAAAAGGCTGCGTCGAACCAACTATTATTTTTGTACGACAAAACAAAATTGATTGTTCTACGTTCCGTCTACTTTTTATACGGGTACTTACTTTAATTTAAATACAGCTTACACCCAAAGAGATTTGATGAAATTCTACAAACAATACATGATACGTCATGCTAAGTCTTTGCGGTTGACCATGTATTATGTCTAACTTATAAATTAACGAGGCTGCGACAACTTCCAATTAAATACTGTAATAGAACAGATAGTATCCACAAAAGCTAGTCATTGCTTTATGTTTTCGTTTTTGAGTACGACACCACGTTGTCATTCATTATCTGCCTGCCCTTATCCCAATTGAATCTGAAGTGAAGGTCGGCGCAGTATGTTCCTTTTATTCTACTCTATCACTCGTCATTGCACTGAATACGTCCTTTATATTCTAGTCATATCCTCTTTCACACAATCCATCCACTTTTTCTTTGGTCTTCCTCTTCTCTTATACACTGCAACTCCCGCACCCAACACTTTCCTCGTCACATTTTTCATGAGATATAAAAGGCTGTCTCTCCCTCATATCACTCCTATTACAAATTAATATCACTTTATCGTTATTCTGGTTCTACAATTACTCTAAATTTCAGTTGATATAGTTGGCGGAATGGATAAATAAATAATCTGCAGTAAAAAAAACACCTTATAACCGTAACAAGTAATATGCTCCAAAACAAAAACCTACTTTACAGAATCCAATTTCTATTTATGAACTGAATACTAATCTACAAAAGGTTTTATTTGCCTGCATGCGCACATTCAAAAATCTAGCACAGAATATAATTTAATCAAATTTGAAAATTTATAATTGATAAGCTCAAAATAGAGAGGGCGTTTGAATTAATTCTCGTTAAGATTCAATGTACAATTCATCGATATCGAAAAGATAATTCTTACCACTAGACAATAATTAACCCTTTTATTGGAGACCCTGTTATTTATCGATAAAATCTTTATAATATTTTCACTTCAACGATTTCAAACTTGAGTTTCAGTAGATTTACCTATCGATTTGTTTTAAGACGAAACCGGTTTTATTGATGACATTAAGTTCGTTTTAACCGCATTAAGTACTATAATACTCGCTCTATTGTTTTAGTATATTTTACCACACCGTTACTATATTTTATAAACAAATGTGTAAACACGTACCTATCATAGATTTATGTTTTTATTGGAACGAAGTTCCTTACGGGTCGTTGCGGAGGGGTAAACCGGCAAAAAGTGTCCGTAACGTAAGATTTACGCCTCGGTGTCACAATGATAGCATTGGTAGCGTATGCAAATGCTGTGCTTGAGGTCTCGGGTTCGAATACTGGGTAGGATCAAATTTTTTTATGACCTTCAAATATTAGTTTTTTCGGAGTTTGTATGTTTTCTATGTATAATATGTTTGTATTCTCACAAAAAAAATGAGCAAAATATTTACTTATTTATTTCGTGAACGAAAAATTTTGTATAGAATATTTTGTAAGTTGTATGTAACAAGTACGGAGTAACTCTAGACAGAACTTGTTTCTCTCCAGACAGTCTTGTGTTTTATAGTTTTATTTTTATTTTTATCGATAAAAAATCATATAAAAATGTATACCTGAATAGTAATAAAAAGTGTATACCTGAATTTTCTTTATGAGGTATAATATGAGGCATAGAACTTTAATATATTTTTATTTTTTTATAAATCATTTTAAATCAAAAAAAGGTGTTAAGACAATTTTGTGGTTTTTAAAGAGCGTGAACGAAAAATTTTGTATGGCGCCATCTGTTGTATGTATTTTTTATGACAAGGAACTTCGTCCCTATCTGGTGTCCCACGACACCACACGACTTTTTTTTTTCATTTGCATAACTAGTTGTTGACGAATGAAACGAGCCATATCGGTTCGACATTTTTATAAAAATCTGATGCATTTAGAACTTAGCCCTTTTAAAGTTGTATAAATTATTTATGTTAAAGAATACAATTTTTTTAAAAAAAAGTAAATCCACACACAACCTCACTGTAAATTAAAGTGTAGACGTAGTGGTTATACTGTCAGAAGACATAAATAATTATGTATGTAGGTCATTTAGATGAATCGTGTTGTAATAGCGACGTCTCGGTCCGATGGCTTGTCACATGCTCAAGCCTAACTCAGTACCCATGACTGATGCAACTATAAATTAATCAATTTCAATGTCCAACATAAAAAAATGTACTTAAATGTCACTGGTGAACAGGGGCACTAAACGATCTAACTCGGGGACACATGGAAAGTCAAGTTTTAGATTCTTTATGGCGTAACGTAAAGAGAAATGTAGTTACCGAAACGAATTTTAATTCACAAGCTTTCCAGTATCATTAAAATGTCAGTTAGACAAGTTTGTATGGGTGTATAGGATATTATTATCAGTAAAGCGATGTTAAATTTTAAGTGACCTTAAAGACATTTAGTTTTAGTTTAGTGGAATGGGAGTAGGATTGGTTTTTGATGATATCTATACTAATATTATAAAGCTGAAGAGTTTGTTTGTTTGAAGCGCTAATCTCAGGAACCGCTGGTCAGATTTGAAAAAAAAATCCAGTGTTGGATAGTACATTTATTGAGGAAGGCAATAGAAGCACCAATGAAGGAGCACCAATGAAAAATGTTTCAAAACCGGGGGAAATTGATCACGCTACGGGCCATAGGAGACGCAAACGAGGTTGCGCGGGTCAGCTAGTGAAAATATAAACTTCGACCTTCGTTCAGCAGTAAACGGCGACAAGTTGATAAAATAGGTTTGTAACTGTTGGTTTTAAATGCTACAGAATTGAAAGTTCACATGTGGACATGTGATGTCTGTAGTACTGTGTTTAGCATAGATGTATTTTAAGTTGTATAAACACATTATTGATCTCCGCAATTACAGTTTAGAAGTATCATCTGACAGTTCCTGTAAGTCTTATTAGTGATGCTATTAGTGAGTTTTGATACTTGATGGTTTTGAAGTGAACATCAGTTTGGCAAACATTTGATTTTTAGGCAGTTGTCAAACCAAACATTGACATTTGGTTAAGCAAAATAAATGCTTATTGTTCAGTTACAGATAAACCATTTATATGATTTTTATATACAGATATACTTTTATCGTATGTTGACAGTTAGTGGTGTGTGAAAATCTCTTAAAGCGATGTGCGGTAGCTGTTTCCAGGAGGCTTCGGCACGGTGCGACAGTGCGCGGAGCGGTACGTTGTACGCGTGCCGTTTAATGACGTTGCACTGCGGGGGTGAAACGTTGGCACCCCGACTTTTTTATGATTTCAACTTCACCTTTTATAATACAATGCGAGTTTTATAGCTTTTATGAAATTCTTTACGCGATTAACGCTTTCCCCTGCCCCCGATGATGAACACATGACAAATGCCGGTTTTTAAGTTTTGTATTGTTATTAATGATACAATTAGTGACACGCGTAGTAGTACAAATTAAAATGATAATTTTAATGCCTCATATGTTTCGAATTATCCTCAGGTTAAATATTATTAGACTTAAACACGAATGTCTTTAACTATACAACCCTTACATAATGAGGACAAGAAGATATCTGATGCCATGCTCAATATCAGTTATTTATATGATCTAATTTACGAGTAATTTCAATTAAATCTTAACTTTTTAAATGTTCTTATTGTAGATTACATTTTAAAAGAAGTATCTACTTTTATACTCTGATCACTTATAATTGACCATATCTAAGGAGTTTATAGACATCCCCTTTTACTTAATTTTATTAAAAAACTGAAATATAAACTTTTTAATATAGTCACATAAGCAAGAACTAGATTTATATTACTTAGAGATGGTCTACTTATATAACAGACCTAAAAAAAAGTATTGTGACTAATAGGAATAGATATGGGACTACCATGCTGGTGATAAGTCGCCCATCTGTAAACTGGTCGCAATTTTTATTTTTCTTTTAAAAGACAACTCCCGCACTAGGAAAAAATCCTGTGTCGCGGGGGACTTTACAAACATACATGAAACGGACACAAAGAACACCCAGACTCAGAACAACAATCTGTGGATCACACAAAGTGTTGTCCTACGTGGGATTTGAACCCATGACACTTGGTGAAGTAGGAAACGGCGTGGTAACCGTTAAACCACTAGGCCAAACGTGCAGTCTAATTATAAATATTTACCGTGTTAATCTTAAAAGGTAGATTTCATGCCAATTATTTTGTCTATTTTCAAGTCTCAAATTACATTTTATTTTATTTACACAAATGTATAAAACGTATGACTGGACGGATCTAATCATAAAGTTTGATGGCATAATGATGATATAAAAAGTTTATAGGCTGACCATACTTCTAGCATTTCGTATTAAGGTAGTAAAACTATTTATATGTTGTTAGTGGTTTTGACGCACTACTTCTTTATGCTACTATATAAAAAATAGAAGACGATGAACAGAATATTATTTTACTGCATGTTGTCATTTCAAAATATTTGTTAACGCATAAAAATACGTTGTTAGAGATGGATTACAAAAAGTTTGTCAACTTACTAGCAACCGCTCTATCTACCCCTTCGAGGATAATAATTGTGAGTATGTATGTTATTTTTACGCTTTAATATATAAAAAATGAAAATTAAAAATACTGTAGGTAACCTATAACTGGTTCTACAGAGGAATTGTTAATCGTTTGAAATGTCTTCGTAATTCTTTGTTAATGTTGTGTCCCTTCAATTTAAGAAACCGCCAAATACCAGTTGACCCCTACTTGAAAACTTGGGTTCTGTATCTTCGAAAAATGACCTCGTCAATCTTTTAAGAAGAATATGTTTAATTCAAAATTGAATTTGATTAACTTATTTATGGTTTTTACGTATATAGAAATAAGCATTCGGGTAAAAATCCTGAATGGGATCAAAAAGACAAAAATGTGGTTGAGTGGTAAGGTTTCATCGGTACCCTTTTAGTTCAGTCAGATTCCTTAGAAAATAAATTTAAATCTAAACCCTTTAAAATTTGTGTTTAATTTAAAATTGTATTTGACTTAACTTATTTATTGCTTTTACGCGTAAAAAATAAGCATTCGGGGAAAATTTTCTGAATGGTATCAAAAATACAAAAATTGTGGTTGAGTAGTAAGGTTTCATTGATTTTAGTTCAGATTATAATAATAATAATAATATTTTGGACATCTAACACACAACGCCATCTAGTCCCAAGCTAAGCAGAGCTTGTGTTATGGGTACTAGACAACTGATACAAATACATTTATAGTTTTTTTTTTTGTAAATACATACATATTATACATAGAAAACACCCAAACTCCGAAACAAATATTTGTAGATCATACAAACATTTGGTCCGACCCGGGAATCGAACCCGAGACCTCATGATCAGCAGTCGCACACGCCAACCGCGAGACCAACGAGGCAGTCAATTCGAGATTCCTTAGAAAGGAAATTTAAATCTAAACTCTTTAAAAGAAGAAGTAATTTGACAGAAGTCGATTAAGGAATATCAAAAGCTTCTTAAAATCGTTTTCAATCCTTACCTTTTACTCTAATTGTACTAAGACAGATACTAATACATACCAATACGAGTCACAGAAATAACTGCTTTGGCGTTAGCTTTATTTTGTTAACAGATCATTAGTAGGTTAATTTTACACTACTAAATTTACATTAAATATATTAAAGTAATCGAAAAAATTCTAAATCAAGTACTTTCAACCATTTCGAAACGTATTCAAACGGAAATCATTCTGTCTGGTAAGTAGTCTAAAATTCAATGCTTATCACTTCTTCGTTTTTAACTTTTAAAGAAAACTTAAGGATCATTTATAGTAGGTACACGTCTCCAACATTACAATCAATAGCAGTTCACCGCTATCTACGCTTTACAGAAAATACGGGCGGTACATTATGTTAAATTAGTTTCATTTACCCCAGCAATTTAAAAATCGATACAAAGTAAACAAACTTTTAACTTACCACGATGGAATTTTACCTTCCAGATCCAAGTATAAAGTCCTCCATCGTCTAATGATAATCACTGTTTTAACTTTTCCGCCCGTAATCCACCAAAAATCCGTCGGCGCGAGTAATTTTGTCCTTAATTGCTCCACATCCGAAGTTACTTTAGGGAGTATCATCTACTCGTAAGATTCCGCTTTCCTTTACCTTAGGAGGGAGTGTAATAAAAAATTGCTCGTTTGTACGTGATGAATGATCCCGTCGCTGACGGCCACGTAATTGGGTGTCGAAGTCTAGGGCTAAAAGCATACACGTGTCGATCGTCCGCCATCTGATAGGCCATTGTCTGTGCTTTATCTGGTACACTCTGTACACAATAAATCGTCCGTGTACCATTGTGTTGGGCTAAGTGATGTACACAGTCGCGATCGAGGTGTGTGAAATATCGTCCCGGAATGTTATTAGAACGCCGTATACTGAATCGATCGGCAGTATTTTCCGTTTAGAAGAGGAGGCGTTTGTGTATTGTAAATACCCAAGATCGGAAGACAAACGTCGCCATTTCTTAGAGGACTTTAGAGTATGCACAATATAGAAAGAATAAATGCTAGATACATGCCATAGCTATTATTGATTGGAAAAAGTGTTAATGTAATTATAAATTTATTTTCAATCTTGTTTTTAGTTTTTGAGATCCTATTTCAAGTGTACCAAACAAGTTGTGTAAGTGTGTATATTTTTGTAATTATAATGTATTGTGTATGTGTTGTTTGTTTTGTATGTTGTATGTTTAAGTCAATGTATGTAGTATATTTTTCACTTATTATGTTACACGGTGCACCTCCCTACAAGATTTCTACACCACCTTGAAGAGAATGCCTTTGGGCATTAAGTCCGCCGATGTACAAAGTGCATTAAGTGTAAATAACTAAATAAAAACATAACGAAACCGTTTATAAATTACACCCAAATAGAGAATAAATGAACGTGCTTATAGCACAATTGTTCTTCTTGGTTCTTCAATTGATCTCACTATCTGTAGTGGCAGTGTAGTGTAGTTGGCAGTAGGAATCAAAATTTACGAAACTATTAGTCTAGTATTTAGATCAACAGGCCAGTATATTTTAGCGCTACTGAGCTTTATTTAATGAAATATATTTTAGTCATGGTTCTATTTAATTTTCAAGGAAATACTTTCCCTCAGTTTATCATAGTTCAGATCCGTTGAAGTCGGTTTCGAAAATTGGTCTCGGTGTTTTACAAATTAATATACCTACTATAATTGATTTCATAATGTATTCCCTAAAAAATAAATGATCTACTTAGTTATAAAATGTCCTTTGTAAATTTAATTCAAGATATTTTCTAGTTTGCTTTCAACACTTTTAAGTGCGGTCACAAACTCATTATTCTATTTTTGACGACCATGTGCCTACTACCAGTGGCATAGGGTCGTTAAAGGCCTCTGAATAATTTAATTGCGTATAACGTTATGAAATATTAACAGTCAATATGGAACAGAAATAGTATCTCGGAGCGAACGCGCTCTGAAATATTTAGACCGTTCAAATTTCCTTTCATAGAGACAGATACACTGACACATTTATGTGACTGCCCTCGCAATTATAGTGAATCATTTAATGACGTCAGAGCCGACTAATTTAGTGTTGAAAATTAAATAACCGATTCCAGGTAATGACCTACATGAATATGTTTTTCAGTAACACCTATTTTACTTTAACGGTTTTTACTAACGAGAACATAGTACGTCGTACTTCGTGCTAACATGAAATGTGGTGTTTCAGTATAAATTGAATGAGTTTTCCCTTTTCTAGAATTTATATACGCAACACAGTAAGTATTCTGAGAATTTTCTGCAAGGTATATCAATAGCGTTGGTATGTAGCCGGGGACTTGCGACTAGTCTAAAGTGCGGCGGGTGGTAGCGTGGGACGCGACCCCGCCGACAGAGGCACACGGTGGCGGCGGCCGTTGCGCGTTGCTAAGAAACGCCGCGCACTCGCCACTAGCGTTGCCCATAGCTGCTATTGTCCGCCACTTCTTATTTCTCTCCTTTTTACGCTCCACTATAATGGGAATTTCTGAAATTGCAACAATACACATATGGACTCACTGTAGCACTGGCTGGAAATTTTGTGCTTTTATTTCCTACCTATTTAGTGAGTTCGACGATGTGTGGTTTTGCAGTCTGCATTACTCATTCTGTTTTTTTCCCATATATAGCAGGCTGAAATCTCCTTTCTAAAGAGAGGCTTTTGTTCAACTATGTTAAAAGGGGACGCTTGATAAGTCTACTTAGACAACCTGAGACGATGTAAAGTAAGCTTGGCTCCTTATATAATTAAAAGTACAATAGTACTTGTAAGATGAAGTAATAGTAATATTACTACTAATACTAGAACTATGGCCAAACAAATCGATCTGGAAAAACGGGCAAACTTAAAATTGACCTTGTATTAAGCGATGTTATTTTAAGAAACAACGAGATTTGTCAATAAACTATAATAATATGATCGTCCTAGATTAAGCAACTGATTAACTCGGGCACATGAAGAATAAGTGCTTCACACAATAGGAAGCAAAATGTATGTTTACTATTTTTGCCACTGATTGCACCAGTGCACACCACTCCTGAAAAACACAGGCTTCTCAGAAAATGCTTTGTATTTTTGTAATAACAAAAAAATACGCGCCGGGAGATTTCTAGATGACAAGTCTAAGTAGTGAGGTTTAAAGTGGTTTATATAGACTCCTAAAGACGGTCCGAGTGACTGAAAATAATAATTGGGGGTCCATGCAACCTTATAATAAGTACACGCTATTAAACCTCTTTTCAAACAGGCCGTTAATTTACGTATGACTAAGGGAAATAGGGATTCGTTTAAATGTAGGTAATTAATACCAATACGAATGTAATATTTATAGTTTAGACAAAACAAAGTCTGTCAAAAGTCAAAAAACTAAATATAAATATATAGATACTTTAGGCAGGTAGAGACATACATAGGTAGGTACTGTACTAAATATCATTTTGTTTTTAACCCCCGACGCAAAAAAAGGAGAGGAGTTTGACGTCGATGTCTGTCTTTCTCTGTGTGTGTGTGTGTGTGTGTGTGGCATTGAAGCTTACAAACGGAATGTACGATTTCGATTAGATTTTTTAAAATTTAAAGCCAGTGTCCTTGCGGTTGTTCTTAGCTATGTTTGGTTAATATCGGTCCAGCAGTGTAAGAGTATCAGCTCTTTTCCGAAATGATTTAAGGCATTTTGACGTATGATTACTAAATTAAGTGCTTGCGTAGTGGATTATTTAGATTTTTAATTTTGGCTTGTAATATTTTTTATTTTAATTGCATTAATGAAAATGACAAAATCAAAACCAGTCAAAATAAAATATATAAATTCTAAATTTTCTAAAGAACTAATGGGATTGATTTTAGAATAAATTATTTAGATCAAAACATGAACTAGCCTTTTTGAAATAATACTAATAAAGTACCTATATATAAAATATTTCTCAGGGGTAGAACATTACAGAGGTATCAATCAAAATGCCTAATAGATCGATTCACCTGTAAGACACAAGAAAAATCTCTCATAGCAACAAGTTATGCTGTAAATGCATTATTCCAATTCTCTAACTTGTATCCACTCAGTTTAATACCAACTGCAGGTATCTTAGGTAACTAGGTTGAAGTCAGCTTTGAGGATCGGTATGACCAAATGGACTCCAGCGTCATTCGGTTAAAGCTCGATACAGTGAATGGTATGTGAACTTTAGGGACCTGTAGACTTTATTGGTTTTTAAATGACCACTACTGTATGCTTTTGTATTCTCTGAGGTTTGTACATTTCTTTATGATAAAATTAACTCTTAGCAATCCCAACAAATTAAATAAAACCTTTACATCTTAAGAACAACTGAAGCTTTAACAGAAACTCATCGATATGAATTCAAAGTTCACCCACATCTAATCTAATTTAAATTCAAAAACCTGCTTTATCGATTTAATAAATCAGAAACCAACAAGCGTGTCACAATGAATTGGTACTTAATTTATCAGTTCATAAAACAATTTAAAATTCGAACAATAAATATCGATCAATAGACCACCTGCCTGTGGTCGACGCGGAAACGGAAGCGCACGCGCTGCCACACGCATCTGGCCTTTATGTCTTGCACATCCTCTGTAAGCCTTAAAAGTGATTAAATTAACATCGTTTATAACACCTAGTAAGTTCGAATGCATCGTCTACTTTTTTAACTTCAAAGCAATTATTATACGAAATCATCTTATCCGCAACTTTTAATAACATACCAACAACTTTGTACCACTTTTCACGAAAACTATACAAACAGAGGTGTATTACATTTGACACAGGTAAATTTTATATGGAGGAAGAGTGCAGAAAGCTAAAAAATGAATTATGGTACTTTCAACTACTGGAAAGCCACTAGTTTTATTAAAGGGACGATGGTATCAAAAATAATATAAAGGTAAATAAATACCTATATACCTACCCATCAAATTATTCCTTTCAAAAATTCACCACACACAACAAGTCAAATGAAAAATAACCTAAGTAGTAATACTATACCGCTACAATGAATATTACGATCTCCTATGTAAATACTACTTTAGCTAAGATCCGCGTGTTTTATGTATTACAGAGATACTTTACTTTTTTTTATTTATCAAACTGCAATCTATAAAAACCTACCCAATATTGATTAGTTACGGCGGAACGTCCTATCCATCGGTGTTTATTTCTGGTCAAGAATACTGTAAATCACAATAAACTTATCGTTTTGTTTCATGTCAAAATGTCAATCAGATACCACGCCATCTGACAAGTGAATTAAAAAATAACATAAATTCACTCCTTACTCGTTACCTACTAAGTAAACAATATTGGCAAACATGTACGCTTTACTTAAGCTCTTCTATAAAACCTACATAACCTTATAAATTAAAGAAAGCCTACTCATTAGGAGAATTACATACCAAAGGCTTTTTTGGTGAGAATTCTTTCCAATTCTACTGTTCTGTTCCTCTTGGAGAGACTCTCCAAGACTCTACTATAGTTTACTAAGTATTATTAGTACCTTCATAAAGGTACTGAAATTAAATCAAATGTAAATTTACATTTATGTCTGTACAAAATTTATATTTTACTGGTGTGCAATGAAGTTGTATAAATAAAATAAAACTTCTTCAAGACTCTAGTCCAATGCCGATTTTTTTTTGAGTTATGTGTATTTTTATAAAATAACTGTGAACAAAAATAAAGCCAATACTCACCTATCTTGTAAGACGCAGGAACAAAAATGTTAACTGTCAAACCATACTAATAACAATGAATCCTGGGTATCCTGGAATGGAAGGCACTCAATAGGCTGCATACCCAGGTTGGAAGAACCATGCACTTTTTGAAAAGGTGAGAATTAGTCGACCCCAGCGCAAATAAGTGCGACTATGGCGTTTCTCCAGAGTCAATGGCCTATTAACTTACATGCAAGCCCTAAATCGGACACGCTTGATGACCTATACCAAGCAAGGCCGAACACCGAAGTGTTGCCATCGACACGATAAGAAGAATGGGATGATGTACAAATATGAAGTTATCATACGGTCTTGAAAAATTATTAAAATATCAGTTATAAATTAAGTATGTTACGGAATAGAAGGAAGAAAGTTTTAAATTACCATAAAATCGATACCAGTCGGCAAGTCTGTTGAAAAACCTTCCCGCGGTTATAACAACATTAGTAAGATATCAATGGCTCCATTCCTACAAAGTTATGGAATTAGGGATGACTTTGTAAGACAAGCTATTTATAAATTTGAAACTAAGCTAAAAGAACGTTTACATTTTGTTGTTCTAATAAAAGTAGGTACCTACTTTTATTTTAGCATAATACATTTAATTTTCTTATATATTAAAATAAATTGCTATTTAACTAAAACTCAAGAATGGATAAACCGATTTTGCCAATTTTGATCTTGAAATATTTTTGGAATTCCAGGGAAAGATTAGATTGTGTAAAGAAGTTAAAAGAATGATGACAAAAGAACGATCATGAATATAGTAAGTCCCTAATTATATCTAAAGCCAAAGCTAACCCTTGTAAAATAGAGGGTAAAGCTAATAACATTTTATTTTATGGAATTAATACATCAGAGAAATTATGTGGTTATACGTCTCATCGAGTAAAAACATAGGTTCTTACTAGAAAATGTATTAAGTTATATCCTTTTAGTGGGTGCTCTTGTGATTATTCTCTCATGAAGAAAGACATCAGTGGTGAAAGTGTGGCATGGTGATATGATATGATGATATGAACTCCATAACTCCAACGAGTCTCCATAAGCATAATACGTCTTCATGATGCCGTCGAACGTTCAACAGAGTGGAACAAGACTCATAGTTCGTCTTCGTTATTAACGCTGCAATTCATTTTTATTCATACGTCGTCCGCTTCACGTAGATATTACTTACCTACAAAAATTACAAGGTCTTGTTTATCCTGCGCTCCATTTTTCCCAAGATTAAATATTTTACTTCTGCTTCAAGTCAAACTAGTTCAAGTAAAAAAATAATTGTCATTGACTTAAATTTTGTCATTAAAATTACGTCTACTTAGTTTTATCATGTTGTTGAATAATATGCTAACAAGAATTGTGATTAATTCTAAATTATACTTATGAAATTTTCATAGTCAAATTGATTTAAAATCAATATCTTTTGGTATATTGGTTTGTTTGAAATACTTTGTATTCTTTGAATTTAAATAAATCACGAATTCAATACTTATTGGAAAAGTTTTATAAAATGTTGATGCAGGGGGTGGACTTCTCATAGCTGAGATAACAATGAGTTACATGAATTAATAATTCTTGCTAAGCGAAGTTTAATGACAGTTTTTTTTTTACTACAAAGCTTTTTTCAAATTTTATGGAATCATTTACATATACGTGAAATAGGTATGATCATTCATACCGTGCGCTATATATCCTGAGATTATTAATTTACCCATAGACGGTACACTGGTTATTTTAAATAGTGTCGTGTGTGGTGGAATATTTACTCCTAATTTTACATTTGTGGGCAGGGGCGGATCCAGGTTCTTTTTCTGGGGGGGGGGGGGCACAAGGGACGTAGGGGCAAAAAAATCCACTAACAACAAAAAAAAAACAAGTTCAAGTATGCATAGGAAGGTTTATGAAGATGTCAAAACAATAAAAAGAATTAAATGTTTGATAAAGACAGTTTTCTTTTATGTTTCCTGCTAAAGATGTCCAACACTTCATTAGCGTCCATTTTTGCCGCAACGTCTTGATGGATATGCATTAAAGCCAACCCATTCAAACGTTCTTCTGTCATCCTGTTGCGAAGATATGTCTTTAATCGGCGTAAGGTGGAGAAAGATCGCTCGGCAGTGCTAGTAGTTACTGGAAATGTGCACAACAATTGACAAAGAGTTCTAATATTTGGCAGCAACGTTGTTCTTTTGTAAGCATCTGCTGGAGATACTGGGATTTTTTCTCTCATCTGTAGTAGAGCCACGCTGATTTCAGCACAACTGGGCCGGCTCGACCGGGGCGGTACTACCCTCGTACAGAAGACCAACCTAAAATGACAGTTTTGATGCTGTCGTATTTCGTCGGTGAGTGCGAGACCGGAGGCCCAATGATGCAGGGGTGACAGTTATCGTGGTAAGTGTGTGAGCAGTGGAATGCTCGTAGAGTCATGTTGAGGATGACGTGGATCGAACCGTCGGCCAGGGAGACCTGTAGAAACGGTGGTGCCGCTGGCCGCCCGCGGCATAGAGAGGGGCCCAACCACGGCTAACCACCCTGGGAGGCTGCCCCGTCAGGTCGCGCATAATCCACGGAGTGGCTCGTCGTGCCGGTTGGTGACCGGACGGTGGGACCAGGCGACCACTTCCGGGAGGGTATGGGAGCCCTTCCGTCCGACGGTTCGGTCACCGTCATGGCTCACTATTGTATGGCGACACAGCATTCCGAGCCTCAGTATTACACTGCCACGATGACTGTCACGCCTTTTACGCCCCCACTTCCCTCCCTCACTTTTAAATCATGGCAGTAAGAAAAAGGAATAAGCGTTCAACAGCGGCACGCCATCCTCCCACCAAACCGCTATTTGAGGTGGAGTTCACTAACATCCGTGGACTCCATGCAAACCTCAACGCCGTCCACCAGCATCTTGAGACGGCTCGGCCGGCCATGCTTTTCCTAACGGAGACACAAATACGCCGCCCTGCCGACACGACATATCTTCACTACCCCGGCTACGTGCTTGAGGAGTGCTTCCTCGCGAAGGCTGGGGTATGTCTTTTCGTTAGGGCGGACGTTTGTTGTCACCGATTACGCTGCCTTGAGGACCCATCCTTCTCCACTATTTGGCTACACGTGGATATTGACTCTATGAGCCGAATCTACGTATGCCTATACCGATCCCATTCTGGAGACTCCGAGACAACTCGACTTTTTGATCATCTCAGTCAGGCAGCGGACAAAGCGCAGGAACAGTTTCCGACCGCCGAACTGGTGTTTCTGGGAGACTTTAATGCCCACCATGAGTCCTGGTTGGGATCTTCCAGAACAGACCACGCGGGTCGGACTGTCCACGCATTCGCTCTCACGCATGACCTCACCCAGTTGGTACTCCAGCCCACCAGGATACCAGATATACTGAGTCAAGCGCCTTCCTTGCTGGACCTTCTGCTGACGAGTCACCCAGTGCAGTACAGTGTATCGGTGCTCGCCCCTCTGGGATCCTCCGATCACTGCCTGGTATCCACCACGGTGCCTCTAGTTGCCCCCCCACGACCAGTGGCAGCTAAAAGACGGTTATGGCACTACTCGTCAGCAGACTGGGATGGAATGCGGGACTATTTCGCATCCATCCCGTGGGCACAACGCTGCTTTAAACATGGAGATCTGACGCAAAGTGCGGCCGCAGTGGCTGGCGAAATCACTCTAGGAATGGAATACTATATTCCCTACAGTGAGGTCGCCAGCGCAACTACCCGGCCCTGGTTCAATCGCGAATGCGCTCAAGCTGTTGCCCAAAAGCAATCGGCCTACCGCGCATGGACCAGGGCGCGCGCTCACGGCCACCCCAACGTGGATCGACTAAAAGCAGCGTTCAACAAAGCCACCAGGGTTTGCAAGAAGGCTTACCTAACAGCGGATGCCCAGCGCATTGCACGACTTGGCCAAGAACTCGTCGCATACCCTACGGGTAGCCGAAAGTTCTGGCGATTGGCTAAAGCCGTGCAGTCCAACTTCTGCCAGGCCTCGCTACCACCGCTGAAATATCCTGACGGATCACTTGCCCACCAGCCGCAGGAGAAAGCGAAACTGCTTGTAGATCTCTTTGCGGCTAACTCCCGAATCGATGACCGTGGCATGCACCCGCCTACCATTCCGGCCTGCGACGCTACAATGCGGGATATTCGCATCCGGCTGAGTGATGTCCGAGCGGAGCTTCAGTCACTCGACGTCCGGAAAGCTAGTGGACCCGACGGTATCCCAGCGGTGGTTCTTAAGAACTGCGCACCAGAGTTGTCTCCGGTATTGACGCGCCTGTATCGCCTGTTATATTCCTCGGGAACTGTTCCGGATGCCTGGAGAGAGGCGAATGTTCAACCCATCCCCAAAAAAGGCGACCGCTCCAACCCAGCCAACTACCGCCCGATAACTGTCACCCCCATTATCTGCAAAGTGTTCGAGCGGATCATCAATACAAACAATTGATCCACTACCTGGAGGATCACTCCCTACTTAATGATCGTCAATATGGTTTTAGACCGAAACGATCCACGGGTGATCTTCTAGCGTACGTCACACACCTTTGGAGTGAGGCTATTGACAGGCACGGAGAATCTTTGGCCATCAGCCTCGACATGGCCAAGGCCTTTGATAGGGTTTGGCACCGTTCGCTTCTCTCCAAACTGCCGGCCTTCGGCTTGCCCCCCAAACTTTGCAACTGGGTTGCCGAATTCCTGCACCAGCGCCGCATCAGAGTCCTTTGCGACGGTGCGGCCTCCGACTTTCAGTCGATTAACGCCGGAGTGCCACAGGGTTCCGTCCTGTCCCCCACGCTGTTTCTTCTGCATATCAATGACATGTTAGCCCTTGGCAACATTCATTGCTATGCAGACGACAGCACAGTTCATGGGAGATACTTCGGACGTCCTGCAGCAAAGTCAGCAGATATTGAGGAAAAACGACAGGAGCTTGTCGCTGAACTCGACCATATTCTGTGCCGCATTTCTCAATGGGGCTCTGAGAACCTGGTCGATTTCAGCGCCAAGAAAACACAGGTGTGCGCGTTTTCTGCCAAAAAATCTCCATTCCTTCCCCTTCCGACTTTTCAGAACACTCAACTGCCACTACAAGGCAGACTCGATATCCTGGGCATGGGCATCTGCCGCGACCTAAACCCGCGCGAGTACGTTGAGGGCGTCACTAAGGCGGCCTCGCGGAAGTTAGGTGTTCTAAACAAGGTGAGACGGTTCTTCTCGCCGGAGCACCTGTGTCTTCTTTATAAGACCCAGGTTCGCTCGTGCGTGGAGTACTGTTCTCACCTTTGCGATGGTGCCGCGCAGTATCTGTTCGACGCTCTCGACCGGTTGCAGCGGCGAGCAATCCGAATTGTCGGCAGTCCGGAAGCCACCGAGTCCCTTGAGCCTCTGCAGATGCGTAGAGATATCGCCTCCATGGCAGTCCTCTATCGTCTTTATCATGGGGAGTGTTCTGAAGAGCTCTTCCAACTAGTCCCGCCTTCTCCCTTCCTCTACAGGACAACACGTGCCAGCCTCAGAAGTCACCGCCTCAGAGTGGAAGACATACGCTCTCGCACTCATCGATTCGGTTCTTCTTTCCTGTGCCGATCGATTAAAACCTGGAACTCACTACCAGCGCACGTGTTTCCGTCCAACTATGATCCCGGGTCCTTTAAGCGGGGCGTGAAAAAGCATCTCACTAGGCCGCCATAGTGCTGGTCGCCATGCTGCACTGTCCTTGTTCACATTGAGGATGGTGACCACCACTCTTGGATTCTGCTTGTGCTTTCCATCAGGCAGGGCAGAGTCATTTTGGCAGCTAAAATATAAAAAAAAAAAAAAAAAAAAACTCTCCTTCCAAAGCTAAAAAACAGGGAAGGTCTTCTTTGTATACTTCAGCGCCTTGCAAAACATCCTCTACATCTTTGTCGCTGAAGTTATGGGACAGCAACTTTTGTAACTGTCCAATTCTTTGCATGGGAGCGCTAGGGAACCTGGATGACATTTCACTTAACATATAATCTAGAAAAGGTATATATACTGAAATTCGGTAATATTCTTCAATTGACTGTGTCTGAACGTTCGAACGATTTGCTTGACGGTTGGTGATTCTGCGGACAGTGATTTCTGCACCAATTTCATTTGCGATTGCCTCAGCCTGATTGAAAAGTTTTTTAAATGTGTCTGTGCTAGATTCACGTTGCCTCTACTCCCGCTCCGACCCGCGCTTTTAGCTAACCGTGCCGCTCTCGTTTATTATCTTTCATTAGTAAGTGCGTGAAAGGGGTGCAACGAACAAAATGCGCAATTCCAGTTAGAAATAGACAAGATTGTCACGTATGTTCTTTCTGTTATTTCATTCATAAATTTTAATAACTCTGATAATTTGATTTGCTTTTAAGTACGTACTGTGATGGAATCTCCACACAGTACATAAAAATACCGTCTGGGGGGCACGTGCCCCCGTGCCCAACCCCCCCTAAATCCGCCCCTGTTTATGGCAAATAAAATTGAAAAAGTACGGAACGCTAAATTTACATCTTTCACAAGGAACTAGTTTAAGTCTGAGACAGGCAATCTTATGGTACTTTACAATATACGGTGTTTCGCGTTGTTCTAAATGTTCCTGAGCTAGTAACATTAGTTTAAAAATTATTATTATTTACTTATTATTACTTAGTATTTAATATTACAAAAGATGAGGCAAATAGATATAGTTAATTAATGTCTTTCGATTTTTCACAAGTTCTCTGAGACTGAAGAACAACATAAAGTACCTATATTTTCCTTTATCGGTAAAGTGTTAAAATTAGTTTAAATGGGTATTTAGAGTTTAAAATGCCGCGTTTTAAAACTGCAACATTTTGCGTCTGTTTCAATAATAAAGGATAAACGAAGAGATGGTTTGCCCGATAGACAAGATGCAAGGGCATTGTTGCCCTTTGAAGTATGTTCCAACCCGCATATACGCCTCACTCCGAATTATGTTGATTTCAACCCTTGTAGCTTCATTTCCTGAATGAAAAGCAACAAAATATTACTTAACACACGAGTGCTGTGAGGCCAGGATATCACTCTGATCATAATCAGGTACAGCACCTTAAGGGTCGAAGTGTGGCTCTCTCAAGGTGAAATTTATTTTTTGTTTTGTTGTATTTATTTATATCTAACTACAAAAATACAGTCGAATTGAGAACCTCCTCCTTTTTTGAAGTCGGTTAAAAAATAATAAACAATTGGGGTATAAAAAACAGATGTTGGTCGATTCTCAGACCTACCCGATATGCACACCAAATTTCATAAAAATCGCTCCAGCCGTTTCAGAGGAGTATGGTAACTAACATTGTGACACGAGAATTTTATATATAAGATTTTCACATATACATATATATATTCCGATGCATAATGAACTAAAGAAAGAATGAAACCCTTAAAACAGTGATTTGAAAAGTTATTGTATCCTGTAGGCAAACTGATACAGTGAAATCTGTTAAGGACATTCGTCCTTATCAGATTTCACTGTATCAGTAGCCTAGTTGAGTTATCTTTAGAGAGAAGATGTCATCAACTGAGGCCATCGGGTAGATAATAGGGCTCGTAACTGACAAATTAAGCACCAATCAAATTTATGTTTAGTACATGTATATTAAATCCTGCGCACTAAAATATGTACAAACTAATTTACGAATACAGATCTTGCTCATCTCATTTTCGCATGTAATAAAATATGGCGTTTCAGTTCTTGTCATAAATGTACATTGTAACTTATCTATTTTTACCAACCGGTATTTTTTTAAATAATGTTTATGCTTCATAAGCAGAAATATAAAAGTGTTACTGCTGTATTATTTTAGTGCTTGAAATTAACCTTGATTATCTATCTAAATATGATAACAAAACTCCCAATATAATTTCAATTATTTACTTAATACCGTTGAGAGCAAGAGTTTTAGTAAGTAAAACTAATACATACTAAGTAATATTATAAAATCGAAATTAACTATGTCTGTCAAGTAGTTAAATCATATACATAGTTTAATCGTGATAACGTAACACGCTATCACGATTAAACTCCTACTCCGATTTTAATGAAATTTGGTATGGAGATATGCTGTTTCCTGTGGCAGGACACGGGATACTCTTTCCACGATAACCGACATATACGCAAGCTCAGCCGCGATATATATATATATATATGTCGGAGTGAGGGTATCCAAATAATAAAAGTGATACAAACATTTGCCACTATCGAACACTACGGAACACTCTATATAAAGCGGCGCGATCGGCAACAGGACACAGTTCTCTTCAGATCTCGCGACGACCATATCTATTATTTGATTTGCGATTTATTGTATCTCTGTGTTTTATATTGTGTGTATGAGGCGATATTTATCAGTGGGGGAATTACTAGCCTAGGTGGCGAATTCCACAGGGCATCGCGGAGGGGTGAGCGTTGCCCCAATCCCCTCATGGGGGGTTGCTGATGGTGTTTAAGTTAATTCGTATCCGTTTAGTAGTGATTAGTGTTTGGCTTTGGTCCAGATTGGCTGTATCTGTCATTCATGTTCTCGTTTATTCTTGTGTCTCCGACATCAGAAGTGGGATCTGAATCTCATTTGCCCACAACGTTTGAGAGTGTAACGGATCGTCAGTCGCGGCGAGCTGTCGAACTACCCGCCGCTCGAAAATCGTACGAGGTGTCATTTGTTAAATTTTTGTAAGCGAGAACGCTCACATAGTGTCAAAGTGTCGGTATAGCCTTTTCGCGTACGAACGGTTTATGAGACGTGCGGCCTACAACAGCGGCAGCGTGCGGTAGTAAAAGCAACGCATCGGTAACTGGGAAGTAACCGGTATGTACGGACAACTCCAACAATCCGGTGAGTCGTACTATTTTTATTTTGTGCTGAGTGCTCTTTAATAAGATAAGTTCTGTCAGATGAATTTCTAGGCAAACGACAATATTGTGTAATTTATACTCTCGATTGTTTGATTGATTGTTGATTTTTGTGTAAACAAAAATAAAATAGTGGAGTGAGTGAAGGTGATTTTAATTCAAAAATGGACAATATTGTGCAGTAACATTATTGAGGGTAGGTAATGCCCGCACTTATTGTAACGTCGAAATTCTATGTACAGTTTTAATTCAGATTTTTTTCATTGCGGTTATTGTTTCATGTAGTACACGATTACTGTATTTCAAACGACATAATTATTTAAAGAGAAGAATGAGAATCTGTTTGCATTAAGGTTTTCAGTTGCAGTTTTCTAAAATAATCTTGTTCTTAAAATAATAAGATCGTTTCTATTGGTGACATCGGTACAAAGGTAGACGATTTCGGAAGTATAGTGTAGTATTATATCATAGCAGAATATCTGTGATGGAGGTGGATTGAATTACCCGTTCTGCACATGCTGTTTGTTTATTGTTTAAATTTATTTCTTATTTTTTAACCCCCGACGCAAAAAGAGGTGTTATAAGTTTGACGTGTCTGTCTGTCTGTGGCACCGTAGCTCGCGAACGGATGAAGCGATTTCAATTTAGTTTTTTTTGTATGAAAGGTGAGTTACGTGCGAGTGTTCTTAGACATGTTTCATGAAAATCGGTTGAGTCGTTTAAAAAGTTAAGGGGGTAAAAGTGGGGAAGAATAACCGAATGTCTGCAAAACGTGCCAGTATAATCGTTAAATGACAATTGTGTAATTGATAACTTCGACCTGATGCTGCATAAGGGGTTTTTTTATTTATTCAATTTTAAATTTATGATTGTGATGTGATTTTTAGTTTGAGGCGGGTTCATCTTTGATAGTGGCTGTTAACATTTTTTAGATTATTATTTTTACCACTTTGTGATAGTTGTGACTCGAATTATAATTACCGTTTTTTTATTTTGTGATGAAATGTCGATATTTTCAGTAAAGACAAAAAAACTGGTCGGACTTCTATTTGGTGTCAGCTATCTCACCAGCAGCGGGTGATTGTAGCTGGCATGTCTATGTAGTTGGCAGATACACGTGTGGGAGTCACAAGGGATAACTAACTGTTACACTTGTGGTGGTCACAGGGATGACCTACGATACTATTTATTTTGATTGCTTTGAGAATTTGCAGCAGTAGTCAATTACTAAAGTTCTTATTTTATGTTGTTTTGATTTTAATAATGATGTTACTGTTTTCTTTTGCTGTTCAGTAGTGTACTGTTTTATTGAGACAGAATAGACAGTGAGGTCAGATATGGCAGAGTGAGAGTAAAGTTTGATCTCAGTAACTTAGTTTTGATTCAAAGTTAAGAAAGAAATTAGACAAAGTTAAATCCTAAATATAAAGGACCGTTTAAAATTGTAGAGTTGCTCGATGGCGATCGTTATACTTTGAAATCTTTAACTAGTAACAGAATCTACAAATGCGCTTGCGTTCGTATACGAGAGTTTCCTTTAAGTGATATACCCGAGGAGGTAGATTTGTCTGGCATTGATAATAGTGAGGAAAATCCCTGTAGATCAAGTCCCTATTGATGTTGATGGTGATAATCAAGGGTTAATTAATGCTGATGCAATGGAATGAAATTGAGTTGTAATTGTGTGGCGAGTAGTCTCTATAATGAGATATGAGATATCCTATCAGCGTGGTGGTTGTTAAAGTTTAGTTAAGTTATGCGAAAGGCGAGGTGGCCACTGAAAGGCGAGGTGGCCACTGAAAGGCGAGGTGGCCATTGAAAAGTGAAATTGGTAGAATAAGACGCCATGTAGATTTTGTTAATAATAATAATCCAAAAATGTGTAACGCGATAAACGGTGAGGTGACTGTTGCGATACTACTTACTGGTGTTATTAATTTAGTATGTAGCGAGAAGTCTATTAGCATTCAGATTTGATAACGAAAAGCCTATTTTATGAGAATGTCCTAAATGAAGTTGTTCCACAAAAGATAAAATGTAATAATGTACCCAATGTCCTTGGTCAGGAGTGGCCGAACAACACAAAAATCTCTTTCTTTTCTGCGGATAATGATGATGATGCCTTCAACATCACACGAGGACGTGTAATACGTCAGGACGGCCGTGTCGGAGTGAGGGTATCCAAATAATAAAAGTGATACAAACATTTGCCACTATCGAACACTAAGGAACACTCTATATAAAGCGGCGCGATCGGCAACAGGACACAGTTCTCTTCAGATCTCGCGACGACCATATCTATTATTTGATTTGCGATTTATTGTATCTCTGTGTTTTATATTGTGTGTATGAGGCGATATTTATCAGTGGGGGAATTACTAGCCTAGGTGGCGAATTCCACAGGGCATCGCGGAGGGGTGAGCGTTGCCCCAATCCCCTCATGGGGGGTTGCTGATGGTGTTTAAGTTAATTCGTATCCGTTTAGTAGTGATTAGTGTTTGGCTTTGGTCCAGATTGGCTGTATCTGTCATTCATGTTCTCGTTTATTCTTGTGTCTCCGACATATATATATACTATTATTATACATCTGTTTTCTAACGAAAAAATCATAAACCGACTTCAATCTGGACCAAATTTAAATGAGACCATACGGGAATACTGAGTGAAAATCGCGCACATACTTAATGCAAATTGAAGACTTATATGGTTTTCTCGTGGATGACATGTCAGAACTGGACCAAATTGAAATGGGACCTCATGGGCAGCACCAGCTTTCAAATATAAAAAGAATCATCAAAATCGGTTCACCCAGTCGAAAGTTATGAGGTAACAAACATGAAAAAAAAAGCAGTCGAATTCCTCCTCCTCTTTTTTTTTAAGTCGGTTAAAAAAAGAGACGAGAGTTTAGCCTTAAAGAATAAAATATTGTTCGAAATATATGTAATATGGTCGTTCCAGTTCACGATCAAGTCTACTTACTATATCAACTTGTTCTTATTATTTATAAGAGTGTTAAAATAGTACAGTCCCCTTTGAGTTGACATTTACGACACACGCAGACGATAAGCAGTCATCATCGCTAATGTTACTCTTTCATTTTGAACATTTAAACTTTTCGTTAAGAGTAAGGCTCGTATTAACAAACATAAAAGTATTACTGACTACCAATGTCAAGTGTTACATAGCCATTGACGGGCTATTTAAGCTTTACGTTTGTAAATTATTATTTTTTACTTTTATGCGAATTAATACTAAATTCTATTCATTTTTAGGAGTGAGGATATACGCAAGAAATAAATAAGTAAACTTACACATCCGAATATAAAGCTTGGTATCCATACGTAAAAAACTATTTGTTCTGACTAAATAATTTATCAAAGAAGAGCGTAAACCGCTGGGGTTACAAACTGGATAGCTGATGTACAGTCTTGAACAGTTGTTTCTTCAAAAATTAATAAAAATGCATCCACCAACTCCATACTCACTGCCAACACAGACAATGCAGCATGGTGACCTACGCTATGGTTGCCTCACTAGATGCTTTTTCACGCCCTGATTATAAGACCCGGGATCATAGTGTGAGGGAAACCCGTGCGATGGCAGTAAGTTCCAGGTTATTACTGCTAGGCACAGGCAGGAACTGTTTAGGTCGAGAGCGTATTTCTATCACACTGAAGCGGTGACTAATAAAAAAAACAAAATCTTGGATAAAGAAATGTAAGAAATGAGTCACCTATAACACATAATATAATGACATATTAAGTGACATTTTTGAAAATTACATGAACACAACTGTACAACATGTGTTCATGTCATTTTCAAAGTTAAATTTTTCTCTGTCAATAAGAGATACGAAATAACGAATAGCCTGCAATAGCTAGTGTAGTATAATTACAAATTTTAACAAAAAGAAAACGACTTCAATCTGGACCAAATTGAAATGGGACCATTCGGGAAGCACCAGCTTTAACATAAAAAAGAATCATCAAAATCGGTTCACCCAGTCGAAAGTTATAAGGTCACAACCAAAAAAAAAATATACAGTCGAATTGAGAACCTCCTCCTTTTTTGAAGTGGGTTAAAAATAAAAATAAAAGTTTAAACGTACTAGCCCATTATTACGTAAAAATTCCATCAAAATTCCATATTTCCTTGAACTTTTTCTTGACTTTATGAACTTTCTCACTGTGCATCTAGAACAGAACCACGTTCAGAACAAAGTTTTCCTTAGTCCATGAGTATGAATATTGTTAATCATAAGACTAACCTACCAAAAATATGCTTGATCTTACTTAAAATGATCAATTTAAAGATTTATTTTGCATGTTAGTCTTTCCTTTTCATCGGTTAACCACCTGTACAGTTTCTTTTTTTTGCTTTTATCTAGGCTACTTTTTTATGGAATAGGGGCAAACGAGCAGACATATCACCTGATGGTAAGCGATTACCGCCACCCATGGACACCAGCAACACCAGAGGCGTCACAAGTGCGTTGCCGGCCTTTGGGGGATGGGGAGGAGGGGTTGGGGTATGGGCCTCCGGTGTCCTCACTCACTCGGTGAAACACAGAGCAAGCGCTGTTTTACACCGATTTTCTGTAAGGCCGTGGTATCACTCCGTCTTCTTTTCATAGATAGATAGTAACTCTACTTTTAGTGGTATTTTCATACAAACTATACTTGTATAGATTCATGAACAAGTTATGTGTTATCAGCATCCTCGAATGCAACCTATTTCCTTTTTAAAATCAACTTTCTATTATATTTTCATGATAAGAAATGCAGCGGAATCCACGCTTCGCGAAGAATAACATATACAAAATATGTTACAAGATCACATAAGTTTTGTTCAGTATCACGTGCGACGGGACACGCGATATCGCATAGTATGCAAAGGGCGCTTCTCCGGTACTCGGCATGCCGACCGCGTCTCCTAACGTACAACTTTGAAAATCGACTTTCATTGGAAATTCTCCTTCTCACGTCACATTTACATTTATACAAACAAAGTCTTGAAATAAGTTAATGTATAATGATGTTCATTACAGTTGGCCAGCGAAACTTTTTTTGTAAGTCGTAGAATTTACGAGTATCTACTTAATACAATGTAAATTGTTATTTTATAATGAGGGACAATCGTAAATAATGCGACTTATTAGTAAGACAACGTTATAAAGAGGACAGACAAATATGTATTTACACAAAGATTGTGACATATCATTAAATTATGATATTAAGGGTTATGTATATGTATAATACATATTATTATCTATTTATATAAAAGCGAAATACCACTCACTTATTAATCACGAAATCTCAGAAACAATAACACCTACAAACTTGAAATTTAACAGGTAGGTTCCTTATAGGGTGTATACATCCGCTAAGAACGAATTTTACGAAACTCCACCGCTAAGGGGGTAAAACGGGGGTTGGACGTTTGTATGAAAGTCCTATGTTTTTAAAGTAAGAGACTTAAAATTTAAAATTTATGCTCTATAGATGGTGTGGAGTTGTACTAATAATGTATCTTTAGAAGTCAACACCCTTTTGGGGTTAAAACGGGGGATGGTAGTTTGGACGCAAACGAGGTTGCTTGGGTCAGTTAGTAACATATATAAATATGTATAGGGATTGCTCGTTTTTGACACCAAAATCTCAAAGTATTTTTTTTATATTTTTCACACCTACATAACCTTTCATGTCTGATACAATTCTAGTAAATACAATACCCTTCAACCTTAAAACCTTCAACATTTTTCTCGGCTACAAGACGCAAGCAAAGTTCCGATACCAGAAATAATACATTAAAGGTAATTTTTTTCCTATTTTATCCATACTTTTGTGAGTAACCTTTGAACTATGTAACTTTTTTGTAATAAATTAGCTGTAACTGTACATATACATAACGAAAAGCAAGGAAAATAATCCTCACGATCAACTCGAGCACTGGTCAGATTTGTCAAAAAATTCTCATTAAAATGTACACAATGTTTTTGTAAAGTAAACAAAAACATTGCGTTCAGTGATCGAGATGGAGTGCATCCAACTTTTTCCATTATCTCTCATTGATAGATTTTTATCAGAAAAATTCGCTCGCGTTTTTAGAGTTATTTACTTCCACTGTCGCCTTCGGAAAATGAATTCGGTATTTGTGGCAACATTTTCCATTCGTTTCTTTGGACCTTTAGTTTAACTTTCCAGAAATGTTAAGTGAAATGTGTACAGATATCTGTTACTATTCAATGTATGCTATCTACTATTGAATTCGGATCAAATTTCAAATTCGTATTCTTTCAGTGTACTCTTCAGCAGACATACTATATTAGAGAATATATCTCAGCTATATCTCAATAGAAAGATACTCTTGACAACAGCAATAGAGTTTTGATAAAAACGTATTCGTGTTTTATGGTCAGTATTATGTAGTAACCAACTAACTAGCTCATGCTAGTTTGTTTCTATAAACAACTTTAAAATACCTCGGCAGGAATTCATGTGAGGTAATTGCACTATTAGGGTATATGTAGGTGTAGCTTATTCTCATGTTTACGTACTACTCGTTTTGATTACAATACTATAAATGTCTAATAGGTATTAAACGTTAGTTGACCCATATACTTGTCTGGCCACCGCGGTCTAGCAGGCCGAAACCTTATTTCTGAGTAGGGTTTTACGGAGATAATAAAACAAAAAGACTTTAGTGATATAGTAACTCTATAAATATTTTACTATTAATATATATTAGAATTTACATTTTCAATTAAATTATGATGGATAAAAATCTATATATATAAAAGCGAAATACCACTCACTTATTAATCACTAAAACTCAGAAACTATAACACCTACAAACTTGAAATTTGGCAGATAGGTACCTTATAGCGTGTAGACATCCGCTAAGAACGAATTTTACGAAACTCCACCCCTAAGGGGGTAAAACGGGGGTTGGAAGTTTGTATGAAAGTCCTATGTTTTTGAAGCAAGAGACTTGATATTTAAAAGTATGCTCTATAGATGGTGGTATCTTTAGAAATCCACCCCATTCTGGGGTTAAAACGGGGGTTGGTAGTTTGTATGAAAGTCCAATGTCAATGTCCAATTTAAGTAGTAGAATTATAGTATAGGTATGTATACTAGCTGAGGCCCATGGTGTTACCCAAAGTACAACAACCGGGGGCAACGCCGCGGTGCAAAGCTGGTATTTTATAAGTATTTGTTTGCGTATTATATACTCCTCGCGATAAACACTGTCGTTATAGTAATTCATAACTCGATTGAATTCCTGGCATAACAAAGACAGTATGTCGAATCCCCACTTTATTTCAGGTCTTGGTGTTAACATAACTGCTTGACTATCAACAGTTCTAACTTATCCTCGTGACCACACACACCGATTACAATTAGAGATATGTCTCTCTTCTAGGACCAACCTTGGTTGAAAACGCTTTATCGCAATATGTCCTCACAATAATATAACTCTAATCTAATGGCTCCATTATAACCTTGATGTGTGTTCTACATTCGTAACCACTACTATACGTTAGTATGTCCTACATATAACTTATTCATATAACAATTGCTATAGACTGGACTGGGTTCCAAAACATAGCGAATATAATATTAAAGACAACAACAAGAATAACAACAATAAGTGATCAGGCGATCTTATACATATTTTACATGCGATGCCTGTTTTTGTTAACTATCAAGTCGATTTCTCGAAAAGTGACACTCCAAGAACCAACTTAAAATATACACTCTAAACCTACATTGTTTGAAAGAAAGGAAACAATAGAAACGTGGTCAGAAGATTGATCAAATTATTGTGGCAAGTTGACCCACATCGTGTAGTCAAGAGGACATGATGTGATTTTTACCCCGTTACATATTTCTTCGGGTGCCTGGATGCTGGTTAAACGGCGAATTCGGCGCGTGCGAGCGACCGACCGGACCGATTCGATTTGCTCTAACGCGATAGTCACACATTCAGCTCCCGGCGGACCGTGTAAGTGCTCCATTCACTACGGAGACCATTATTAATACATCCCCTCCCAACTCGTCTCCTCTCGAGGCCCTCATTGTGCGCCGTTGCGAGTTAATCCTCCGTCCGGCAAAGATCGTCGATCGAATGCGACCGGCCCAGCTTTGTGAAACGTAATAGGGTCCTACGGTTAAATGCCGCGTGTAATTTTTGGTTTGCGATTGTAATTATCTATTGAATCGCGGTGCTTCGAGGGAAGAGTTCAATTATCGCGCGACGCTCCGCCGGACTGATTGATTGGTTTTGGCCCTGTTTGTATCTGTCAGACTGATAGACACACAACATCACTACATTCTACACTGAATTAGTGAAGCGTCACGGGTTTACCACGTTATTTCGTCAGACGAATACGCAATGCCTACGGTTAATGTTCTTGAGCTAATAATTTATTAATTAACCT
This sequence comes from Diaphora mendica, assembly GCA_949125395.1. NCBI lineage: Eukaryota > Metazoa > Arthropoda > Insecta > Lepidoptera > Erebidae > Diaphora > Diaphora mendica. Next base: position 30,358,133 of record OX421310.1, on the reverse strand, counting down.
TATTCTAGATTTTAATAACACTTTACTAAATAGAAAGATTATCATCGACTCTAGACGAGATGCTGCCTCTCTAACAAAGTTCACTGGCCCCTGATAAACAAAATAGTTCTAAAATTGTTTAACCTAGTCTAGAAGGTAATAATTTATAATGTTGAAAATTGAAATATGTGTTGATAAAAATAAATGAACTGTAAATCGATTGACAGCTGTGTAACAGGCCGTTGTCGTGACCAGCCAATGGACACCTCCGAAAGGAGTTACAGAACCAAGCTCAGCAAAGCAATTGAACCAATTTAATGTCATTCAGGTCTATTGACGGGCTCCCGCGTCCTCAATTTGAAAATAGACGCTATTGTGTTAGTCGCGCGAAAATACCATACAACAGAATATTCTAGCGGTATCAAATTATGGCTCAGAGTCTTCATCGCCTCCATCAAATATGGGTATTTCTCAGAATATGATTCAAATAGCTGTTAAATAGTCATAATCGGCTTTGCGACGACATACTTATATCGTAATAAAATATGTAGTAGTACGGCCCACAGACGAAATTTATTATCGAGATTAAGTTATTTTCAGTTAAAACGTCAACGACTCCGAATATGAATTCACCTTATAATATTACGAAGGAGTTGAAAATATTTCGGCTTCCATTTTCAGCAAAGCAAAAAAAAAAGTTATTAAAATCATAAATAAAGCCAGCCTGTCGTTGCTCAATTTGTCAAAATGCTCAGAAATTTTATTGAAATAAATTCAAATTACAGTATTCTGTTAATATGCTTTTAGTTAATAAAAAACTACTCGTACATTTATAAGCAGATCTATTCATAGTAAAAGCAATTTACTAATAATTTGTTTAGCTTCTTTTGTGTCAGTTCTTGCACTTAGACCTAGTAGTGTTGTCATTAAAGTATATAATTTATTAATACAGGTCATTTAGTAGGAATTAATGGTAAATGTAACTCGACGAATACATTTTTTTGTATAAATCAAGTCTACGACTTGTTTTGAATAATTATTCAAGCATATTTTTTAACTGGAAGATAAAAATACAAGATCATTTAGCCAAAAAAACGGTAACAGTCATTTATGTCTTTTTTATATCTCTTCACGCTATTTCGTCTATAATTACTTCATCAACATCATGAGCCCATTACAGGCCACTGCTGGTCATAACATAGCTAGGCCTGTCCCAAGGCACACCACAGAGCCAGGTCTATTCCTTTCTCCTTTATTCCAGTCGCCGTCGTATTTCGTTTATTCATTACTTCAATCAACAACCCATAATGTCCCACTGCTGGGCTCGGGTCTCCTCATTACATAATTATTCGTTACTTACATTCATAATATTACTTACCCACACTTAAAATAGTGCACAGCCGCCTCCAATCACTGATTTCTTAGTCGGTTCAATCATTTAGTTCATCATCATCATCATCAGCCTATCGCAGTCCACTGCTGGACATAGGCCTCTCCAATTGCACGCCACTTAGTTCGATCCTCGGCTTCTCGCATCCAGCTTCTGCCAGCCGTCCTGCGTAAATCATCACTCCACCTGGCCTGTGGACGTCCTACACTACGTTTGCCGAGACGCGGTCTCCACTCAAGAACTCGTTTACCCCAACGGTTATCGGTTCTACGGCAAATATGGCCAGCCCAATGCCACTTCAGCTTGCTAATCCTATGGGCTATGTCGATGACCCTGGTTCTTTGCCGGATCACCTCGTTTCTGATACGATCCCTTAGAGAAACGCCGAGCATAGCCCTCTCCATAGCACGCTGAGCGACTTTAAACTTGTGGACCAGCCGTACCGTAAGTGTCCACGTTTCGGCTCCGTATGTCATTACGGGTCATCAATCATTTAGTTGATAAAGTCTATTTAACATTCATTACAAACAAGTAACGCACATTTGAAATCCATTTGCTATACTGTAATCCAATATAACTAAAGTATTTAAATTTATGAAGTAAACATTTTTTTTTTCTTTTCAAAAGACAACTCCCGCACTAGGAATAAATCCTGTGTCGCGGGGGACTTTACAAACATACATGAAACGGACACAAATAACACCCAGACTCAGAACAACAATTTGTGGATCACACAAAGTGTTGTCGTACGTGGGATTTGAACCCACGACACTTGGCGAAGTAGGAAACGGCGTGGTGACCGTTAAACCACTAGGCCAAACGTGCAGTCTGAATTCACTTTATACAAAGTATTCTAGTGTAAAACTTTATTAAATACTTATGGACATTTATGGATACATATCTTATTCTTATATTTATTGTATTATAAATGTTACTGCTTATTGTGGGATTGGACAGTCATATGTGTTGTATGTGAGAAAAAAAAAAGATTTCTTACAAAATGTAATTTGTTATTCTATAGCTAGGTACTCTTTAGTAACTGGTGGGTTGTTTTCCTCAAGGTTTTTTTATTTAACTAAATAGTATTTAATGAAAGAAATCTTAGATGAAACCAATTCTTTATTTATTTAAGTTATATATTATACACAAAGAACATCAAACTGAATATTTAATTATAAGATTTAACAAAGAGATATACAAGATAAAATTAATAATTTAAAAAACCCCCTACTCAAGCACTGAATCGAGTAATCATATTATGCCAAAAATGCCTTACATCATTTTGGAAAAAAGGCGGATACTCTTACACTGCTGGACCGATATTAATCAAACATAGCTAAAAATCACCGCAAGGAAACTGTCTTTCAAATGAAAAAACTGCATCGAAATCGGTCCATCCGTTTGAGAGCTACGATGCTACAGAAAGACAAACAGACATCGACGTCAAACTTATAACACCCCTCTTTTTGCGTCGGGGCTTAAAAATAGTGGTAAACCATAAATAGTCTGTCAAATTAAATATTTAAATTGGTACCTTAATGACATGACGCGTTCGATCACCGTCAAGTTGCCTTTACGTCTGTTTATAAAATATGCAAGTGACTGCGTCCTTTATCAAATATTTATAACACTTACGTTCAGCTATAAACTAGGGTACTGATTTAGATGACCATTATTATAGTTAATGGACAGATGATTATATCTATCCATAAAATACACAACCGATTTTGGTAGTTTCTCAACATGTTTATGAATAATGTCTCATCGGAGGGAGTATAAACAAACGACGAACACATAGAATATTTATAGCATGTAACATAAATAAAATGTGATTATACAAAAACAAGTCACCCACATTAGGACAAAAAGAAATATAAACAATGGTGCTCGGTTGGGAACCCGTCGCTTTGTTTTGACGTGAGATCAGCATTGTAGTCAAAAGATGCTCTTATGATCAGACTTGAGACATATAATTAATTTACGAGGAAACTCACAGCACATAAGCAGATTCTGCGTTAAGGTCAACCTTTTTACAAGCTTTTTATTAACTTGCAATGTACATATGTATGTATGCTTGTATGTTCAGGTGCAATCTTGCAACTCAATTTTGAAGCAGATATCTTCAACCGATTTTGCTGAAATTTTGCAAGCATATGTATACAGCGTGACAATACAATATTATAATGACATGTAGCTGATCTGATGCTGGAGCTGGAAGGTGGCCATAGGAACTCTGTAAATAACGTCGCAACATCATCGAGTTTGGAGTCGTTTGATTCGTCTCGAAGCATTCCTGTAAAAGCTTGTTTTTAAAAAGCTTTTTAATTCAATTTATATCTAATGATAACGTTTAACAAATAGCAGAAATTCTTGACTATCTTGGAATTCTACAAGCAGTAAAAGGTAACCGATAATTACAGTGAGTATTTGGTCCTAAAAGTCAATGACCACTGTCCCAATTTACACTCACAGAACGTCCAGCGTTCTTACTTCAGCATTTACGGACCGTCCCGAACTAACAAAACTTAGTATTTATGCACCTTACAACATTGGAAGTTTTTATGTAGAACCTTATACCAGCATATTCAAACAAATAAACACCCCATGTTTTACAACCTTGGGATACATAGATAGATAATGTTGGTATTTTTAAATTTACCAGTTCCAACTTAGTAGGAAGATATATATCCTTGAATGTTTATTATTGTCAGAATGCTGACAGAAACCATGCCATGTTACTCTAAAACACGTCAATTAGTAAACAAGCGTAAACCGCAGGCATTCGGTCGAGTTCGCCGCGCGCCGCGAGGGTAGCCCGCCATCTTGGATCGGGGGTCAAATTAAATTGACATGTGGTTTGTGCAGACATATTGTGTTCTCCTGGAAGCTTTGTGTTGACACCCGCCGTTGATATGAGCATATAAAGCATTGTAATTAATTTAATACCCTCTGAGGATATTATAAACCATAATTTGAAATTATTTAATTCTGTAAATTACGTCCACTATGTCAATGGCATTAGATATTTTTTATTTTTTTAAACTTATTTATGATGTCCAGTCCAACTAAATATTTTTGTAATAAATAAATATTTTTCGGACATCTAACACACAACACCACCTAGTCCCAAGCTAAGCAGAGCTTGTATTATGGGTTACTAATATCAATACTTATATACATTTTTTTTTGTAAATACATACATATTATACATAGAAAACTCCGAAACAAATATTTGCAGATCATACAAACATTTGGTCCGACCCGGAAATCGAACCCGAGACCTCATGCACAGCAGTCTCATACTGCGCTACCGAGGTCAATTAATCGCCATTTTTTTAAATTTTTTATGGAATATGCGTGCAAACGAGCAGACGTATCACCTGATAGTAAGCGATTTCCGCCGCCCATGAACACCTGCAACAGCAGAAGCGTCACAAGTGCGTTGCCGACCTTTGGGGGAATGGGGGGAAGATAGGGTGAGGTGGGTTGGGGTATGGGCCTCCGGTTCCTCACTCACTCGGTGAAACACAGTGCAAGCACAATTCACACCGGTTTTCTGTGAGGCCGTGGTATCACTCCGGTCGAGCCGGCCCATTCATGCCGAAGCGTGGCTCTCCTACGGGAAATACGTACGTTTTTCGGGTAGGTGCTAAAAAAGATAACACATACAGTAAAGAGCTCTTAAATTATTTATTTAATTCAATGAAAAAATCTCATTTATTTTTAAAAATAAAAGTTCAGTTAAGTTTAGAGTCAGTTTACTTACTGTAATCACACAGGTTATATGATCTAAAACAGGTCTTTTAATCACCTGCCAGCACAACAAACTATCAATTTGTAAGAAATTTTACAAAATTGTAATTTCAACTTTCACTTAGTTTCACTATCACTATGTCTCAGCTATCTGACATACGAGAAGCCCAGAACAGCTTGGAAGAGAGCTTCTCAAAAAGGATGGCTCAGCTGGAGTCACAGCTGCACTCTGGTGGTAACAGCAAGGAGACAGTGGCAAGAGTGTCAGAGGAGTTTAAAGCCTTCCGTGAGCTGATGTTCTCCATGTTGGGTCTTCTCCGGAAGCAGATAAACGAGTGTGTCAAGATGGTTGATGCTATGGAGACTAGGCATCGCCACAAATCACTTTTATTACTAGGAGTGCCCGAGGCAATCAAGGAGGACTGTGGTGCAACTCTGCTTGAGGTCATAAGTACGAAGATGGGTCTCCAGGACATCACACGGCTCAACATAAGACATTGCTATCGCATTGGAGTACCCTCCAAGGAACATCGTCGGCCAATACTGGTGAGGTTTACTACTGTAGAGGCTAGATGTACAGTCTGGAAGTCCAAAACAGCGTTAAAGGGTTCCGGCTTCTCGGTAAGAGAATTTCTCACTAGAATACGCCAGACAGTTTTCACCGAGGCCCGACAACATTTCGGCATGTCGTCTTGCTGGACACAGGATGGTATTATAGTTATTAAAGGAAGTGACAATAACAGGTACAAAGTAACATCCACTGATGAGCTAAAGCCTTTAATGATTAAGTTCCCAAAGACATCATCCACAGGCAGGATTGATCCCGGTAATACGGGCTCCGGTGTCAACAGTAAGAGTACAAGGAGACGCTAGTTATTTGTTTGTGACAACTTTAGTTTCTTTGCATACAATTTTCGTTTTGTTTATAACGTTATGTTTACATACTGTAATCACTATTGCTAGCTCACTCTTTTGTTTGTACCTTCAAATTTTATTACTGTTGGCCAAATTAAAATGTTTATGATCGTGACATCTGTGACATCTGTCAAATTGACGTTTCGCTGCCCTCAGTGCCCGCGTCAATAGCAGCGGGTACGTTCCGTTTCTCGCCACTTTTAAGATTGTTGGCCTAAGATACGAATTTAATATTTCGTATTATTTTCTATTATCTACTTTGTTATTGTGATAGTTATTAAATACGGTATATGACCGTATTGACCGACCGTATGAAGTACTATGTTATTTAAGTTTTACTTTTTATATTTTGTAATTTTATCTGTGTAAGCTGGCGGGTGGTGTAAAAATGGGATAGTACTTTGATCAAGGTAATCACTATTTTAAAATAATTATATTATATGTGTGTATATATATTTATACTATTGTATTTGTTTTTTTTTTTAATATACTGTTATATTTATGCGCTTTTTTTGTTATATATTAGCATAATATGTACACGGATGTGCTATGACAGATGCTACTGAAAATGATGAAGAATATTTTTCTGCTAATGATTCTTCTGACAACGAGAGCTTCAGTTCTCTACCAGACTCCCTGGGGGATCGATTGCGGCACTCATTTACCAATCAACCTCAATCTTTACTAAATGTGTGCCATATAAACGCCCAGAGTTTACCCAGTCACTTTAATGAGTTGACTGAAACTTTCACTGGTAATAACGTGCATGCCATTCTGATTTCGGAAACTTGGCTCAAGCCACACCTACCTTCTACCTCTTATCCACTTACTGACTTCGTTCTTGTTCGCAACGACCGACTAGCGTCGAGAAGGGGTGGTGGGGTGGCCATCTACCTCCGTAGCTGTCTACCCTACAAAATCCTCGCTATTTCCTCTACCGATTCTTCTACTACCGCAGAATTCATATTTCTTGAAGTCTGTATTAAGGGCTCTAATGTTTTACTAGGGGTGGTTTACTGTCCCCCTGCTGTCAATTACTTCTCCAGTCTGGAAACAGTTCTGGAATCTTTAGGGTCAGAATACTCACACCACATCATTATGGGCGATTTTAACACTGATCTTCTGGCCTTTAACTCCCCCCGTACTCGTAATCTTCTCCACATTATCCAATCTATTGGCCTCCACGTCCTCCCCCTACAAGCAACTCATCACAACACCGAGCACCAGGATACTTGGCTTGACCTAATACTCACCTCTGCTCCAAATCTTATCCACTCCCATGGTCAACATCCTGCTCCTGGATTTTCCCATCATGACTTGATCTTCCTTACTTATATCCTGAAACCCCCTAAATCTCCTCCCAAAATCCTGCACGTTCGTAGCTTTAGACGAATGGACGTCAATAAACTGTGTGCGGAGGCATCTGCATTAGATTGGACACACTTGGGATCAGCTACGGACATGAATGACAAAGTCAGAATCTTCAATGACGAAATCCTTAAATTATACAATATCCATGCACCTGTGAGGAAAGTCAAGTTGAGGCGCCCTCCTGCTCCATGGATGACAGAGGAAATTAGAATTGCCATGAGACGGAGAGATCGTTGCTACAATAAGTACAGGAGGGATCGTTCTGAAGAAAAATGGAATCTTTTTAAGAATGCTAGGAATCGGTGTAACCAGGTGATACGTAACGCCAAACGCCGCCATATAATCCAAAATATAGAATCCTCTTCAATTTCCGGCATGTGGAAGTTCCTTGGAACACTAGGCATCGGTAAACAACAACGCCCTGAGGTTATGACGACAATTGGTTTAGATGACATAAACCGTCATTTCTCAACTACACCTCAGATGGATCATCAAATCAAAAGTCAAACCTTGAGTCACATAGCTAGTCTAGCCCATGCTGACATAGTCCCCTTTAACTTTTCTCCGGTATCTTCTGAGGACATCAAAAAGATTATCCTGTCCATCCGTTCCAATGCTGTGGGATATGACGGCATCAGCCGTCGCATGATTGTCACTATCCTGGATAACGTTATCCCACCAATTTCCCACATTATTAATTTTTCACTCGACTCTGGATCCTTTCCCTCACTCTGGCGTAAGGCCTTCATCATCCCTTTACCCAAAAAAACTAACCCCTCTCTTCCTGAACACTTTCGACCAATTTCTATTCTTCCTTTTCTCTCTAAAGTGCTAGAGGCCTGCGTTCACAGGCAGCTCTCACAGTTTGTATTTCAGCGGAATCTTCTCAGTCCCTTACAATCCGGGTTTAGACCCGGTCACAGCACAACCACTGCTCTCCTCAAAGTGACTGGCGATGTTCGGCAGGGTATGGAGGACACCAAAGTCACAGTGCTGGCTTTGATTGACTTCTCGAATGCGTTTAATACCGTTTGTCATGACGTCCTACTGGCCATCCTATCTCATTTTATGGTCTCCTCAGAAGCTCTGGAATGGTTCTCTTCCTATCTTCAGGGACGACAACAGTGTGTTCGCAAAGATGACCTGTCGTCAGGATGGTGTGATCTACGCACTGGCGTCCCTCAAGGCGGTATATTATCTCCCTTATTATTCTCAATATTCATAAATCTCGTTACCCAACACCTTCAGTGTTCGTATCACCTGTACGCTGACGATTTACAAGTGTACACACAGTCTAGGGTTGAGGACATCGCATATGCAATCGACAAAGTCAACAATGACTTGGACTCCATTAAGAGTTGGTCGGCGAGGTTTGGGTTGACGGTAAATCCAACCAAATGTCAAGCGATCGTCGTGGGGAGCAAGCAAATGCTGAGTAGGTTGAATACAGCGGTCATTCCACCAGTAAGGTACAACGGTGTGACTATACCTCTGAGCGCAGTGGTAAGGAACCTGGGACTACTTATTGACTCGACACTTGATTGGCAGGCACAAGTTACACACGTTAGTCAAAGAGTCACCTTATGTCTCCGAGCTTTATATCGTCTCAAGAATTTCCTTCCTGTTAAAACCAAGACCATACTTATGCAATCCTTAGTAATTCCCTTAATCGATTATGGTGATGTGTGTTATTTTGACCTGAATGCAGACCTCCTCAACAAACTAGACCGCCTTCTCAATAACTGCATTCGATTCGTTTTCAATCTTCGCAAGTATGATCATGTGTCTGCTTTACGTTCCCAGCTGCAATGGCTCCCAATTCGTCAGCGCCGCAGTTTGCGGGCTCTGACATCTCTTTTTTCTTTCCTCAACTCTCCATCATTACCTCAGTACCTCGTACCACACTTCCGTTTCTTATGTTCTAATCACGACCGAAGTCTTCGGTCAACAAACAACTTGCTCCTACTATGCCCCTCTCACACCTCCAACTTTATAAATTCTTCCTACTATGTACAGTCAGTTCTATTATGGAATGCACTTCCTGCCGAAATCAGAATGTCCACAAATCGCCTTACCTTTAAGAAAAAAGTGCGTGAACTACTTCAAAGCGAATTAGCAGTACAATCACAACGATAATACCCGTGTGTATATTTTTTTGTTACATTGTATAATATTGTATATGTGTATGAATCTTTAAGTATATTTTATATGTATTATTATATATATAGAGGTAAATTTGTATATATTGGCATTATCTGATGTGGGTTCATATCTTAAATTTACCTATTTGTTATGAACTTTTATAGAATTCCCTTTCCTTTTTTTTTTCTTTGCGCCTACCGCATCATATTTTTACCACACCTGAAGGTTGACTGGCAGAGAATGCCTCATGGCATTAAGTCCGCCTTTGTACAACTTGTGCAATAAGTTTAAAAATAAAAAAATAAAAAAAAATAAAAATATATATATGACTAGTGGTTGCCAGCGGCTCCGCTCGCGTATATGTCTGTTATCGCGGCAAATAGTAGCCTATGTGTTATTCCGATGTATAAGCTATATTACTGTAAAGTTTCATCCAAATCCACTCAGTAGTTTTTACGAAGAATAACAAACATCCATCCATACTTACAAACTTTCGCGTTTATAATATAAGTATAGATAATAAAATCATCAACAGCCTTTTACAGTCCGCTACTAGACATAAGCCTCTCCTTAGAAAGGAGGTTTTGGCCAACTATACCACGCTGGCCAGACGGGTTGCTAAAGGGTTTGTTTCTGTTGCTTGCTTTGCTTGATGTTGTCCTTCGTAGTTTGCTTTCTTGGTCGCCTCTTAAAACACCCATGGGATGAATAGGGGTGGTGACAGTATGACACTTGGTATTCTTAATTCATCATCACACGGACAATCAAATGAGATTGTCTACTACTAATATTATAAACGCGAAAGTTTGTAAGTAAGATGGATGGATGTTTGTTAGTCTTTCACGCAAAACTACTGAACGGATTTGGATGAAACTTTACAGTAATATAGCTTATACATCAGAATAATGCATAGGCTACTATTTACCGCGATAACGGACATACACGCGGGCGGAGCCGCGAGTAAAAACTAGTATAATAATAAACCAAATATGTCTTAACATCTAAATTACTGCGAGACATAAATCCTTGCAAATGTTCCAAATTTTAAAAATAAAATTTTAGCAAATAATAAGTATTTATCTAAATGTAATGCTAAACCCGAATGAACCGACACCTTCATTTTAAAACAGTGGTACTAAAGGAGAGGACGTAATAATGCCAATATCGAAGCTAGAAGGGAAATCTTCGTGAAACATTGTCGTTAAATTATAGCATCTCATCGATATGGGCAGACGCGGTGTCAGCGGAGTAAGGAAGCTCCTCGCCACCGCTCTTGCGTCCTTAGTTTAGCATATCGACTGCGCTCGCCAAATTCACCTAAGACATAATATAGACGTCCGAAGACACCCCATGTTAAAGCTATTATTGAACCCTAATACTATTTAAAAAAATGGCTATCCTAAAACTGTACGCCGTCGCAAGGACGAAAAGCTGTTCTTGAACAGACACTTAATAGGATTGGATGAAGATGGCGGAGTAATAAAGCGTGTTCTGTAATGTATTTATAGAAGATGTGCCGGCATCGCCTCGTTGCGCGGATCGCCTCTAATTTAGTGTTCGAGATTACGATTAACTTTTCGATAAAGCTTTGCATTAAATTTGGTATTGAACACTGACTTCGATGTTCTTCGGTAACCAAAAATTATTAATTACTTTATTACCTCGAGGTTACCGTCTAAGAACAATACACCATGTAACTTTATTACTTAATTAATTAAATAAATACATCGTGATAATTTGATTAAGCAACTAACAGTCATAGAAGGGTGTTTGGGGAGGTCTGATTACACAAGTTACTCTGAAGTCAAAGTTTGTTGAAGTAACATTCGAACTCACTATACACGGACGTGCACACGAGCTTTATAATAGTTGCTAAATATATTAACATTATAATAATACTTTTATTTATACTGCGACTCTCTAAGTGACAAGGTATGATATCGATATGCCGATACAGTCAATACAAATTAATTACTCGATACTTGTAACAACAACGTAAGGGGTGGATTCATTGGATTTGCGGACATCAGCCAGTATCATTACTGTGATACGAAAATAAACGAATGTAGATAATGGACGGCGGGATCAATACAAAGTAATCGCAAGCGGATCCAATAAGCCCGGCCAAAACAACGGGGGGTCGCATCGGACGGGATCGGAGGCTGCGAGCCGAACATGGGGAAACAATATGGCGGCATGCAAATAGCTCGGCCATTATCGCACCTGGGCAGCGCGAGCCGCTCCGACGAGTAAACAAGATTACGGGAATTGAATGGCTAATTAGGGGAAAAGAACCGAGCCCAGCGAGTACTCTGAGTTATCGCACCTCGTTTCTGCCATATTTCACGACGCTTAACTCTCCTTTATTGTTTGGCCGCCTCTTGTTCAGCTAAAGAGGCTTGTTAACTTATCTCTTGAAGCCTAGGTAGACTGCATTAACTGCCGTCACTAGCAGGAGCGAAGATTTACCGCGCAACAAAGCTACTAACAGCGCTAAATAATGAGCGACGCTATGTTAAGCTGTTAACGACAAACCACCTTGGATATCTTCAGAATGAAACCAAAATTATGACAACAAATTAATTACTTAGTTATTTTTATAAATATATTAATTATTAATTAATTAAATCTGATAATAGACCTGCACGTAATTCATAGACGAACGTATTAGGTTCTCGTAAGAACGAAAACTGTGCTTTTTTTACCCACATCAACCACCTCACTTGGCGGTTCAGTCCTCATCACAAAAGAAAGTACCTTATCATTATTCAATTAATTAATTAGTGACATTTATTGATAATAAAGTGAGTGTATTTACGAGTCAGCTTCGTTAATTTTATGTTATCTGTTTAATTGTTTGAACCTCCGACGTCGGTCGGGTATTATTATGGTATCACCAAATTCGTTTCGTCGCTTTTATATTATCCTATGATATGTCAATTATAGTTAATACGGTCATCGTAAAATCATTTAATTTAATATTGTTAATTAGGTTTTTATTGTACTCAATTTATCATTGCGCTTTATAACTCAAAAGCAATTTGTCATCATTGTTTTAGTTATATTAATAGGGTGATCATATTATATTATATATATATAGATATATTCAGCATCTTTTAAACTTTATATTTTCCTAGAAAAATTACTTCATCAGCAGCCTATTGCAGTCCACTGCTGGACACAGGCCTCTTCAATAGCATATGAATTTAAAAAAATGAAAATGGTTAGTTAAAAATAAATTGTTATCCGTTACCTCCAATGATATTGTTACCTCAGCAATAGTATGTTGACTGCCTCGGTGGCGCAGTGGTAAGTATATGCGACTGCTGTGCTTGAGGTCTCGGATCCGATGTTTGTATGATCTGCAAATATTTGTTTCGGAGTTTGGGTGTTTTCTATGTATATATTATGAATATATTTACAAAAAAAAACTATAATGTATTAATATCAGTTGTCTAGTACCCATAACACAAGCTCTGCTTAGCTTGGGACTAGATGGCGTTGTGTATTAGTTGTCCGAAATAAATACATATTTAAATAGTCAAAATAAAGTTAAAACGGACTCAGAATCAAAACGACAATAGTTACTCATAACATAGATAGATAGAACGAGGAACTACATATGTATGTACTATAAATAATTTATAAAGAATATAATTAAGTCCTGACAAATCGAAATAAAAGAATGATGTACGATTAACAAATTGATGCCTAATGCGGCTTTCAATAAAATTGAAATGAAGCTCCTAAATCGTAGCATTATACGTAAAAGCTATAAACTTTTCGTATAAAATAAACCGGCTTAGACCGATATCGTGAATAACTTTATTTATTCGTCAATCGAAGGTGCTGAAACGATACGCGTCACAATGTTTATACTGAAACAAAGCCGCACAGAACCAGATGGTATTGGAGGCAGTAAACAAAAACACTTTGACCCTTACGTAATGACTGCTCTATCTGACTTTATCCGCTCTCTAGCTTTCATTTACGAGTTCGATATGATTTAAAGAGGCTCCACCGCATCGTACGCTGCGACGTTAAGCGTAATTTAATTACATACAAAGCTTGTCTAAGCCCACGCAGAAACCAGTAACTAGAAGATTAATGAACTCATCGAATACCGAAACATAATATATTCAGATAGTAAAATTTAAGACCATGTTATCATGAGTGCAGTAACTTAAAAAAATTAATGTCATAAACAGTTAAAATTTTTGTAATAAGTATGTAATATATATATCTTCATATCGTTTTTTCTGCACAAACTCCTCATTAATTTGTGAAAAGCTTTTAGTGACCCGAGATCCCGAAAGCCAAACACTTTGTCTAGGAGAAGCCAAAAAGTTCCATAATTTCTTTGCCGAGATAAGAGGCGAAAGTTCACGCAGGAGCGGAGATTTATGACATCACCGTCGTTCCTTTCACTAAATAATAAAAGGCCCGCTGTAAAACGCGGTGGAGGCATAAAAGTTTTACGTCCATACAACCCGTTGGTGTACGTAAACGGAGCATGTAGGGCGCATCGTGTTAGGACGCCAAATCTCCATAAAGAGTAATCAGTGTCGGCACAATAGTCCGTTGCCCCATAAATTGTAACGCCAACACGTTCATTTGTCTTGATCCGCGTTGAGCGTAATTTAAGCTAAATCTGTCCCTGAGACCAAAAAATTATGAATATAATTCAGTATAAGCAATGTAATAGTGACTTGTTGCTCATTTCGCGGGCGGTACGACATAGCAGAGGCACATGGTGTACGCACTTGAACGTCGTGGTTGCGTGTAGTTGATACCACAACGTCAGGTTGTGACAACAACATCTGGTCTGCCGTGCCGCTAAGAATTTACTATTGCCACAATTTAGCTTGTCATTTCACAAAGATAGCTTCGTAAGATAGCTCTACATTATACAATTAATTATTTATCCAATTTATGGCTAAGCCGTAGCATAAATCATTTCAGACGTTATTCACGTTAGGATTCATGGAAGTTTGCGGTGCTGACGAGACCACCAAATGTTTAATGTTGACGTCTTCTTGTTTTCATCTACATTTGTATTCGTAATTTAGTTTTATACTAGCTGAGCTCCGCGGTGCTACCCGCGGTACAACAAGAAAGTTACTCCTTATATCATCAGCTATCTACCAGTGAAAGTCCCGTCAAAATCGGTCTAGTTGTTCCAGAGATTAGTCGGAACAAACAGACCGACTGACAGACAGACCGACAGACAAAAATTGTAAAAAATGTTATTTTGGTATATGTACCTACCACCGCCCGTGAGCACCTGCAACCTGCACCTGTCTTAGGAGTTCCTCCCTCTAGAGTTAAAGGAAGGGGGGAAAGGCTCAAGTAACCTCACTCGCGTGGAGAAAACTAAAAACGACTACGAAAAAATTTAGCTCCACTCGAGCTGATCCATTTGTATCTACCGAAACATGGCTCTCCCACGGTTGACCATCAACAGCCTTTAACAGACCACAGCTAGACATAACAGTTCTCAAACTCTCTTTGCTACAGAGTTTTTGGTTTACTGTACCCTTCTGGCCAATTGGATTGGTATAGGGTTTGTTTTAATGGTATTTTTATGCGTAGTTTGCTCCCTTAGTAACGTCTTACGACACCCACGGACTTTCCCGGTTAATAAAATATTTTAAACTAGTGGTTGCCCGCGGCGCCGCCCGCGTATATGTCGTTTATAGCGGCAAATAGTAGCCTAAGTGTTATTCTGATGTATAAGCTATATTACTGTAAAGTTTCATTCAAATCCGTTCAGTAGTTTTTGCGTGAAAGAGTAACAAACATCCACCCATCCATACTTACAAACTTTCGCGTTTATAATATTAGCATAGATAGCATAATATAACTCCTACCATTTGTGATTATATATGTTACCGGAAATGTATGAAATCAAGGAATTGTATACAAATCCTAAGAAATGTGTACAATTCCGATACTATTTAGGAAATGTATAAAATATTGTTTGAAAAACTATTTAATACATAGATATCCTAGTAAATGTATAAATTTCCTCGGAATTGTATATAATTCTGTTTCTTCTGCATATCAATGACATGTTAGCCCTTGGCAACATTCATTGCTATGCAGACGACAGTACAGTTCACGGACGATATTTTGGACATCCAACAGCCAAGCTTGCAGATATCGAGGAAAAACGACAGGAGCTTGTCGTTCAACTCGACCATGTTCTGGGCCGCATTTCTCAATGGGGCTGTGAGAATCTGGTCGAGTTCAACGCCAAGAAAACACAGGGGTGCGCGTTCTCTGCCAAAAAGTCTCCATTCCTTCCCCTTCCCACTTTTCAGAACACTCAAATGGCATTACAAGGTAGGCTCGATATCCTGGGCATGGATATCTGCCGAGATCTCAACCCACGCGAATACGTTGAGAGTGTCACTAAAGCGGCCTCGCGGAAGCTAGGTGTTTTAAACAAGGTGGGACGGTTCTTCTCGCCCGAGCATCTGTGTCTTCTTTACAAGACCCAGGTTCGCTCGTGCGTAGAGTACTGTTCTCATCTTTGCGATGGTGCCGCACAGTACCTGTTTGACGCTCTCGACCGGTTGCAGCGGCGAGCAATCCGCATTGTCAACAGTCCTGAAGCCACCGAGTCCCTTGAGCCCCTGCAGTTGCGTAGAGATGTCGCCTCTATGGCAGTACTCTATCGCTTGTATCACGGAGAGTGTTCTGAGGAGCTCTTCCAACTGGTCCCCCCTTCCCCCTTCCTCTACAGGACAACACGTGCCGGCCTTGGAAGTCACCGCTTCAGAGTTGTAGACATACGATCTCGTACTCATCGCTTCGGTTCGTCCTTTCTGTGCCGAGCGGTCAAAACCTGGAACTCACTTCCAGCACACGTGTTTCCCTCCCACTATGATCCCGGGTCCTTTAAGCGGGGCGTAAAAAAGCATCTCACTAGGCGGCCATAGTGTAGGTCACCATGCTGCAATGTCCTTATTCGCACTGAGGATGGTGATCACCACTTTTAGAATCTGCTCGTGCTTTCCATCAGGCAGAGCAGAGTCATTTTGGCCCAGCCAAAACTTAAAAAAAAAAAAAAAAATCCAATATCGTATCAGGAAATGTATAAAGTAAATGCTTTCTGTAATAAAACACGTTGTTAATTTTTTTTTTTTATTATAGCACTCATATTATCTTAATACCGTAAAATAATAATAATATTTTCATATGTTTTAACCTAACCTAACCTAAAAATAATTACCCACCAATATCTTAAATGTTTTACATTTCCGATTGCTATTTAGGAAATGTATAGATTTCCTAGGAAATGTGTAATGTGTAAGTATAATATAATTTATTTCACACATTTCCGTGCGATTTTAGGAATTACATACATTTCCTAGGAATTGTATACAATGACTGAATACATACATTTCCGTTAACATATCTAACAACTCATAAGGACGTTTTTGAAATACAGAGGTAAATTTCAATAACTGATTTTTACTACTAGGGAGAAACAGAATCTCTACGTGACTTCTGGTCTTTTACTTTTTCTTTCTTACTTTTTTTTGAGTAATCAAATACTAGCAGTATTTGATTACTCAACAAAAAACAACTTCGAACTAAAAAGAAAATGAATAGACATATTAAAAAAATATTTGCGTAGTACGAGCTTATATTTATTTAAAAATAGATACATGCTAAATGGAAAACAATCTGAGTAATTTGCCAAAGAATCTTTTAATAACAGCAACTGAAATTTTTTATTATAGAAATTACAAAATAAAAATTAATGTATTTGAATTGAATATATTTATATCGTACTTTTCACTCTTTCTTGCAGTTTAAAAATAGAGCCTGCACCTCCCTGACAATACTAACAAGTTTTTTTTTGCTGTATTCTGTCTCTGAATAGAACCTACTATGAATTTAAAAAGTGATGAGCGATTTACAATGTTTACTTTGAAAGGATGGGACACATTAGCTATTGTAAACAAATTTACCACGGCTACATCGACAATAATCGACCAGTGATGTTATTTATGGTCGCAACTAAAATATGTACTTACTACAAAAACTTTGAATGATATATTTTACTCAATACAATAAAGTATATGCTACTTTAATATCGAATTAACAAAATAACGCCGACCAATGATAAAAAGCCAAGTTTTTCTTGTAACATTATCCAATACCTTTTTATTCTATTGTAATGTGAGTTTTGCTTTACCGTTTATTACCTACGCCATACTTTGGAATTCAATAGCCGTTTAAACACAAAGATAAGCTACTTTGATAATAAACTTAATGTCTAAATTTATTTAACTGAATATTACCCAAATTTAAAAAAAGTAATACATAAAAGATAAAGAACAGTCAAATACGTCAAAAGTTTGAGTTAAGATATCTTGCAAAGCTAATCAAGCTTTGCAAGATACCTTAACTCAAACTTTTTGTTGAATACGTCATGTTACAGTGCACCTTCAAATATAAATAGAACAAAACACTTAGGATACGCTTACCTAAGTAAAAGGCCATAAAAGCCTTATTATTAATTGTAATTCTATTGCAATACCTAACATAGATAAATCTGGTTAAAAGTAGAGAGCACTTCACCATTTTTGAACAATATAGGACAAAGAGGTAAGAATATTGGTAGAAGCTTCGAAAAACAAAGACCGAGAGCTATATTACTTTAAAATATTAAACTTTTTTAATAAACGCATAAAATTTTATTTTATTAACTAACAGTGGAAACATGAGACTCACCAAGTCTAGCGAGACAGCGGAGGCGAACGCAAGCTAACAAGTGAAATCGTAGAACTGCTTTGTTGTGCCTCAGAGTAATATTGGTAACTAAAATGAATATTAATTGCAACAATTCTCTCCTGAACATCATATCCCTTATTATTTCTGGAATATTATACTCTAAGATAACAAAATAGGGTTATAAGAAGTGAATGCAGGAAACAAAAAATGAATGTTTAGTCAAATAGAAAACCTAGAAAATTGATGAAATCCTATTGAACACTAGTAAAAATATTCGATCTAGATAGACAGACTAATTACATAAATAAAGATAGATTAATAAACTATTGATTAGATTGAAATTAATTACATAGATCAATGACAGAAACTTCTTAAAATGAAACACTTTCTTTTACAAGCTTTTTATTAACTTGCAATGTATTTATGTATGCTTGTATGTTCGGGTGGAATTTTGCAATTCAATTTTGAAGCAGATATCTTGAACCGATTTTGCTGAAATTTTGCAAGCATATGTATACAGCGTGATAATACAATTTTATATTGACATGGAGCTGATCTGATGCTGGAGCTGGAAGATGGCCATAGGAACTCTGTAAAGAAAAGTCGCAACATCATCGAGTTTGGACTCGTTTGATTCGTCTCGAGGCATTCCAGTAAAAGCTTGTTTTTAAAAAGCTTTTTAATTTAATTTATTTAAAATAATATCAAAGATTTTATAATGGATCATATTGTATTTTGTTTATAAGCAATAGCTGCGGTGATAGATATACGGATTTTATGTCAACTAGGGTGAGTTTTCATTCGTTTTACCCTATTGTAAAAGGATATTGTTCAAACGAAGCACCCAGTTGGTTTTAGTTTAGGTATGACGTGGTAATTTTTATGATTTAACATTAATAAGATATCAACTATCCTTGGTCACAGGTGAGTTGTGTTGTGTATCGTTTATTGTGACTTCGATAATTCATTCTAAGTATGAGGAGAAGGTATAGCTTATTTTAAGTGCCTGTCCTGGTTACCCCTCACAATCATCTGTAGACTCTATGGCGTTTCCCAATCGATACAATCATCGTAATAAAATTATAAATAAAAACACTCTTGCATTAGCTAATCAATAAATAATAGGTGATGAGTAGTTGACGGAAACTTAACGTTGTTACTCAGATAAAATCGATCCTCAAAGGTAAAAAATCCAGCGGTTAAGAAAGAAATGTATTATTCAACAGTCCTTCAGATAGTGCTACCTAAATAAACTCAAACCTCACTCAGACTTTTCATGTGATAATATCTCAGATAAATCGTGAAGCTCATATTCACACAGTTTCAAACTATTAAACAAATGCTATCAAATCCACCTTGATCTGATAC
Source organism: Diaphora mendica (assembly GCA_949125395.1). NCBI lineage: Eukaryota > Metazoa > Arthropoda > Insecta > Lepidoptera > Erebidae > Diaphora > Diaphora mendica. The sequence goes on along the minus strand of OX421310.1, from coordinate 30,338,467 downwards.
TTGTAATATGCTGGATGAAACGAAGTAATAGTGTTGTTTAATAATTTCCAAAGTAAGGTTGACTAATAACAACGAGCTAATGTGCCCGTACCTTAAGTTAGTTAAAGTGGTTGTTTGTGTTCCTCTAATCTGGCGATCAGACACATTCTCGTTGGTTGTAAGACTACTAGATTATAGATTAACATGTGATTGTAACCCGATATGACACACGTGGGCACGATGCGACGCGACATTCGCCTTGACGACCTCAGCTACGTGCCGTAATTCAATAAACCGCTCTAAACCCACTAATGGAAGGTACAGCTTCAAGAACCAACGCTAAAGCGTCCACTCAAATAACGCTTAAAACAATGTGAGAAATCTAACAATCGTCTGCAGTTTAAATCGTTTCAAATTAGGATCACACACATACAACTCCCATACATTGGAACGACGTAAGACCTACTTACAGTTCGTAATTACATTGTTACTTTAAAGTTAGTGCTAGCTCAGATTGTATTACTGTGTATTGTGTTACTTTGTTCTTATCAACCTTACATACATCTCCTCCTGAGCAATGTAGCTCTTTGTTAATCAGAAATTGTTCTAGCTCTTTAAACAGCATTTACATGATTATATATACACAAAAATACGTAAATAACATTAAGCGAAAATTTGTTCAAAACTTTTTAATATTCATATTTTATCGCATTACTAGATCCGCTTATAGATCAGTTATTAGGGAGCCTAGTTTAGTTTAGATTACCTTTAAACCTAGCGACGGGACATCATCTAGGAACTCCGTAGGATCTTTGAGTCAGTCGGAGAGATTAAAACCAAATTAGAAGAGAGCTTTCCAGCTAATTGTATTTATTCTGAAAGCGAATAAGTTAGTATACAGTGACTTGTAAAATATTTATGCTGAGCAGATAAGAAACCGTACCTTTCCTTATTCCCTCTAAATAAGAAGTCACCGCTTGAATTTTTGAGGGTTTTATACTTACCACGATCTTTTGTAATTTAGCATCACCAATCTAACACAAGTTTGTAAATACATTTTTGACATTTGTCTAACATCATATTTATCATCTCGATCTCGAGTGTCTACTTTACACTTATATTTTCAGCTTTAGGGCATTTAAAATATAAACCATAAAGCAACAAACTCGGTCACAAGACATACATTGCCATGTTTAGTATTGAGTAAAATAGCTCGTAATTGTATAAAAAGAGAAACTCCGAATTGTAAATCACTATTACATAAGCTGATTAATTCCATCTACAATCAGATTAATGGTAAAACAAAGTTGTGAATAAGCTATTTTTCAATATTATTTTTTATTATAAGTGGGACGGTCGTCCATCCGTCGTGTGGCATTATCGCGCGATCAGGAGGCCGGGCGGGACCGCGCGGTGACAAACAACATTCATGGACGACATTTATGCGACGTCATGGCCCTCAATAGAAATGCTTCGATTTACGTTCCTCATCTACTTTTTGTCAGACATCTTTTTTATTCGTTTCGTGGCACAAGCCATTACATAAAACTGGTAAACCTGAAGAAATTGTTCAAATTACGCTCGCGAGACTAGACACACGACACAGACATAAACTTATGTGATCGTGAGCTTTGCACTTTTGTCACGATAAAGTGTCGTCTGCTTGCAGCGATCGTTTTACAAATCCTAATTATTATAAATGTGAATCTAAGTTTGTTTGTTACGCATTCATGCGAAAAGTACTTAACTGATGATCACTTTGTACATCTGGATTGTTTTATTAAACGCGAGCAAAGCCGCGGGCGAAAGCTGGTACATAATAAAGTCATGTAGTCAGTTAAATTAGATTACTGTATTTCCTGCATCCTGGCTTGATATAACAAGACAGTGTTTTTACAAAAATAAAACTGGTTCCAAAATTCCTGAATAAAGGTAAATATTTTTTAATTAACACTCAGTAATTTTATTAGTTTTATTATTTTGCGGTTGTAATATTTTGTGATACGGTGATTTTGTCTGTTAAACTTAAATAATAAAATACCCGATCCCTACATGAAAGGCATAGCTAATAAATAGCCTTCCATTTTCTACTTTGTCCGTACATACCACACAGGCCGTTTCAGAAACTTTTAGCGTTGTCCACGCATAGTGTAATAATGACCTTAGGATAATTCAACCGGAAAACGAATAAGATTTAAGATCAAAGAAAGGTTTTCGGTATTCCTTGATTAAGACAATCTAATTTTCTAAACTGGAGTACTTCAACATTAGATAGATACTTAAATATCTTCGAATTTAAATGTCTTCGGCAAAAATTGAAGGCAATACCAACCCGAGATCAAAGCGATAGCGGCACTTCAACTTTTTTGTGGAACCGATACCTACTTTTCATTTCCTTTTTAATACGGATTCAATAAACAGATAAGGACATCGGATTTTTTAAAGAAATCAATCTAGGTATTATTGAGCATGTTTATTTAGCATTCATTGTTGGACTATGAATAGTTAAGACCGCTCAGCATAACGAGTGGGCAACGATCGAGATTGCACCAAAGACAATGCCTTCACGGTGGTGGCTTGAAGGGGAGCCATTTGTATTCGTAATGGTATATCGAATTTCGTATTTGTTCGTGGGGTCGTTAGCAGCACCTTCGCTTGTTTATAAAGAAAACAAAACCCTTATCCGCCATGAGTCGCAAGTGCTGCATCAAAACGCTGAAACCTTACCAACCCCATCGGGTAACAAACCTACTCGTAGACACAATACGAATAACAAATAAACCCTATAAAATGTTATAATCTATGTTTATAAATGAAATATTACTCATGATTACCATAAGGCTAATAAATTATACATGTAGCAGTAAGTCATTCAATTAACTTTGCATAAAAACAACATTAGTGTGATTCGTATATTATTCTCTAAAATGTTTCAATTTATGTAGTTTAGACATATTTATCTTACAGGTAACATGAACACAATCATATTACCGATATAAATAAAATGTATGTATTAAAATATTTATAATGACTTAAATTGTTTCATTTTAAATATAAAGCTCTAAAAGTAAGGCCTAATTAATCTTTAGACAGCATAAAACAAACTTGGTTCCCGGTCTTGTACCTTTAGATCTCTCAAACTACACAACAGATTTTAATGCGGTGATTCAAGAGAATGGTTTATTATATTTAATACATACATATTGTTATAGTAAAAATCAGTGAATTTGATAGATTTGTAATGTGATGTCGTATTTGCAACCGAGCGAAGCGGGAACGGGTTGATAGTCTAATATAATAATTTAAGTATCGTCATTCATAAATGAAGTATTCTTTAGCAGTTTCGACTTAAATATCTTCAAAATGACATTTTTCAGCTATTTGCGGTATTTGACTTAACACTACTAGTTTAAAGTTACCGTTAATCTTGACGGGAACACTGTAAGTAACATTGTACCCCTACATGCTCACACAGAAGGTACGAGGAACGCATGTTTATAAGTTTTTACGTTGTACTTAGATGGTTGGACAGATATGGCATATCTCAAAACCGATGGAGCGTGAACAAAGTCACGCGCCAAGGATTTCGGCATGTACACGTCGCGCCTCGCTTCTTCATCTACCTCGTCAGTTAAGAGCTTGAAAGCCTCGACAAGTCCAACAGCTTTGCATATTGCTTATTTGTCCACTTAGACCCATTGGTTGTTTTCCGTAACTTAATGTTACAATCAAATTTGCAAATAGATTCCCAAAAAAGTTGCTACAATCGTGGGGACCGGGGATTTTTAGCATTTCCTAAATTTATTTTGATATAACAGCTGAGGGTAGCTTATATAAATTGCGTTACCAAGTACCTGTTCTGGTATTTGATTATAAACTTTAAAGTAAATGTTTTGAATTTTGAAGGATTTCTTTTTTTAATTTTAAAGTCTAAAGGGGATGTTTACAATGACAAAATTGATACAACGTGGACATCACAAGTTGTGCATATACGGTGTCAAGATCACATCGGCGTGGAGTCGCGCCGCCGCGGGTGACACGCGCACCCTGCCAGCTCACTCCGCACCTCGCTCACCCCCGCAATCGTCCTCCTGTTACCCTCAACCCTCGCACCACGCATGCTCCAATTATAATCTGTTTAGGGATGTCCATTGTCGATTAAGATTTTTTTATTATGTAAATTATTGAGTAAATCATAGTGAACATAAATATGGTAGCAAGAACGAGTGGTTTACACTAACTGTAAAAGGGGTCATTCTGAAGGTTTAAGTAAAAACTAAAGTTTTATCTTACATTTGAAACAAAAAACTGGTCATATATCTTTCAAGTGTAATGTCGAGCTTTCAAATGTGTAACATAGCGAGTGTATGGGTTAAGCAAAATATTCAGCCGTTGTGGCTAACTCGATAGCTCGATGTAAGATAGGGCGGCATTATCCGTCGGGTATGGATGCGCGCGCAGCAGCGTCGCGCGGAGGGCTTCAAATCGCCTGCGGAGGGCGGCCGTGCCGCGCGTATTTCGTTGTCTCCCGCGCGATCACTCGCCATAACACCTCCGACGTCGGCGAGAGGTGCGTTCCGCGCTACATAGATGCGCGGTCACTGACCGATACTGGCTTAAAACACAACATCGCGCGGTTGACCTCTGTCCCGTGTGCGTTCCGTGATAAAACCAAATAGCCTAGTGCCTACCGAGCCCGCCCGCTCTCATACACTACATGCACCAGCAGGTAGCCTGAGGCCAACCCTCAGTAGCGTGATACCCGACAATCTCCGTAAGCGGCGCTGTAGGACAGACCGCTCACTCTGTGTCCAACTTTAATTTGTTTTTTATTGTTTTTTGGTGTTTAAATATCTTTGAATGTGTTTTGTCGTTGTTGAATTCTTGGGATTCCGATGTACTAAGTCGGTCGTGTAAGTGAGTTCGTAAGGTGCTGTTTGACGACAGGGTGTGAGTTATTGATGAACTGTCTTTTTAAACCCGTATTTCTTTACATATACATATTTATATGCGGTTATTGCGCTGATTTCATTTGTAACAATACCAGTTTAGTTTTGTCGTTAGTAATTGACGAGGACAACTTTGGTTATGTCAATTAGGCGCTAGTTGTAACACAATCGGAAAATTTAATTGAAATCAATGATAATTAGGTTCATAAAGTACAGTTTACTGTTTAAGGAGTTTATTGTCACCGAGTTAAAATGACTTACAGTATCATAGGTAGCTACGATAAGCTTGCCTACTGATAAACTCCCAAAATTCTATTGTTAAAACAATTGCATATACATAGGTAGGTAAGACAACCACAATATAATACACACAATGGTCGTATTTCACTACTTGCAAGCACCTAAAGATAAATCTCTTTCTTACAAATTATTGTAACGAAAATAACATGAATAAATTGCGTCTACTTACGCGGTTCCATGTTTTCTTGTATAATTATTTGAAGTTTTTTAAATGGATATGTTTCCAAATTATTTAAATTTTATACTTATTTAAAAGAACTAAACGTGAACCGACGTTCATTAGAAGAAAGATTGGTTTACAGATATTAACCATACCTATTCGAATCATTTCATTTTAGAAATTTGGCAAACAGTTAAGAAGCACGATTGTTTTCCCCCTTTTGTACAAAAACTTCATTTTTTTTTGACCTTGTACCAATTTAATTCAAACTTTAGATTCCTAATATTTCCAAACAGGAAGGATAATTTCAGTTACAAACCAGTGTTCAAAATAAATTTCTAGCTCTGTTGATCAATTACTCACATTGTGATGTTTTTTATATAAAACAATCAAAAAATTTGGTTAACATTTTTATACGTTTACTACTTTATATATATATATATATATATCTTGCCTAAAAGATGGATGGTTTCCCTATCCTTTAATCATCGTAGCCTTCAGCGTTTGCAACACGAAGTTTGTTGAGCCTATTCCTATCATTCTATTTCACGCAGCTTTTATAAAACTGTTTATCAATCAAACTGTAATTCTGTGTAGCGATTCTTTAGATTTTTTTATTTCATTGAAGAATACGTTGTTTGTGCAGGTTAAGGTTGTGAATTTTAAAACAATTCAGAGACTCAATTCGAGAAATAATCTGCTTTTCGCCTTGGTCACAATCTCTTTTTCCATGATAAGAACGGACATACTTAATGCCATTTTATTTCTTTATTTTGGGTAACATAGACAAAATAACGGGTAACCATGATTAATTTCGGATATGGCGGAAGCCTTTATCAGTAGCTGTAGTATTTGAATGCATCGTTTGTCAGTCACCAGACTTTATCATAGTATTATTTTGCAAACAGTAGGTATACTATAGGGAAAAAAATAGAATTAGTTACCGCATCTAACAATCCACTACCTGTAGAACATACCAGATTTTAGTAATAAAAATACTAGTATTTATTGAAGGTATAGAATCTAATAATATCGTAAAGTAGATAATATCAACAATAACAGTGAGTACTCATATAGTTAGAGCATAGTGTTGCCTAGGTACATTAAAATGTTGGTTTGCTACATGAGCTAATAAAATTATTAAAAAGCATTTTTTTACATAATTGCCTGGTTTTTTTTTAACCTGGCAAGTATGGTCCACCTGTTGAAGGGAAAGCTGTGTTAAGAATCTTTCCACCATTATTCTCTGACTGTTTATTGATTGGTATTTAAACGTATTTTATTATATAACTTTAATTTGTCAGAAATTGTGTCCTAATCGTGGCCGAACTCATCACAAACTGGGTCACAGACTTATTTAAATTTTACAATTAATAAAAGTAATATTAAGTTTGTGTAGAAACTTTCTAAAGACAGTTGAATGTGCAACGCAACGTACCAAGGCAGGTGATTGCACACTTACACCTGTATTACTATTACCTACTTATTAAAATAACTCGGCAGCTACGATAAACCAAAAAGCTCTACGATATCCATATCTTAAAATTGTAAACATTTGCATGACAACTTATAAATCAAGTTACTTTTTACATATAATTTCTTTAATATTTAGTGATTGATTATTGATTATAGAAACTTAAAAATACACAAAAACTAATTAAAAGAGTAAATAAAGAATATTTTTTCTTATTTAATATCTATCACGTTACATTGAAAAAATCTTTTAATTATTTATATATGTATATACCAGTTTACTAATGTAGGTCTGTCTCTGTCTATCTGTGTGTATTTTACGCTTTCACAGCTAATCCGTGGCACCGATTTCATATTCATATTCATATCATTTATTTGCATTCCACAATGTTATTAATAGATGGTTTACATGTCAGGCTTAAAAACTAGAAACAATCGTGGACCCTGTAGGGCACAGCAAATCACAAGTCACATAACATCAATCAATCAGAATTATTCTAGTTATAACAAATTAATAATATTAAGTTCATGCAAACAAAAAATTAAATTAGATAAAAGATAAGAAAATAGTAAATTATAAATTAATCAGAATCTAAAATCAATAAAATCAAACAAAAAAATATATTATAATATTTCAGACTTTTAAAATATAATCACGATTTCAGTAACAATAATAATTTAATTTAAATAATAATTTGGCACATTACATAGGTACTATAACATTTCCTTATCATTCATGTATTCATTAATTGTGTAATAAGCTTTATTTATAAGTATTTGTTTAATTGTGTGTATAAAATGCATCTCATTTGTTTCATTTTTAATGGAATCTGGCAATTTATTAAATATTTTGATGGACATCACATAGGGACTATTTGAATGTAACGTAATACGGGAAGTGGGTTACATTAACATGTTCTTGTGTCTAAGAGATCGGTTCGTATTTTTATCTCCGCGGGTTGTGAAAAATGTAATATATTTTCGGACAAACTTGCATATTTCCAGAATGTAAATAGACGGTAAGGTAAGTACCTTGTGTTTTGTAAAATAAGGTTTACAGCTGTCCGTTTGTTCTAAATTAAATAAAATACGAATCAATTTCTTTTGTGCTATGACAAGTGTAGGGGCATCTATGCTGTTTCCCCACATAATGATTCCGTAACTTAGCCATGAATGTGCATATGCATAGTAGGTTGTAAGCGCAGTTTCAAGATCTGTAGTTTTTTTAACTTCGTATAATGCATAGCTAAAACTAGAAATCCTAGACCTAATGTGTTTGATGTGAGTTTTCCAGGAAATGTGAGTATCAATTGTGAGCCCCAACAGTGTAAAATCGTTAACGACTTCAATTTTTGTGTTGTTCATACTAAAATTAACGTTTAAAGGAGTTTTTTGATAGGGATAAAATGTCATTAGTTTCGTTTTATGGTAGTTGATTTCTAGGTTATGGTCATCCATCCATTTAATTGTTTTATTCAATATTGAAAGCAGTTTTTCATTGAGATTGTCATTGTTCTGACATGATGTAAGCAAAGAAACATCATCGGCGAACAGTACATACGGTTCCTTTATGAATGTAGGTAGGTCATTTATGTATAAAATAAAAAGAAGACATCCGAGAACACTACCCTGAGGAATTGAGGCATTTATATTCTTTTTGGTTGATCTAACGTGTGTTATTTGATTAAGGTCGTTATTAAAATGTTCAATTTCTACGTATTGCTCCCTATTTGATAAATACGATGCGAACCATTTGTGAGCAGTACCGCGGATCCCTATTCCATATAATTTGTTGAGTAAGATTTTAAACTGTACTTTATCATATGCCTTGGTCATATCGAGAAGCACTCCCACCGCGTATTTTTTATCATTTATAATATTTATAATTTCCTGAACATATTTATAGACCGCCAAAGTTGTTGATCTCTGTTTACGAAATCCATTTTGTTGTTCACTAAAAATACTATATATAAATATTCAATGCGTTAGGAGCCGCGGGAAAAAGCTAGATATTATGTATACTGTTTACAAGACAAAAGCTATATATAATGCGTTTATAGAAGACTAGTTGTTGCTCGCGGCTCCGCCCGCGTATATGTCGGTTATCGCAGCAAACAGTAGCCTATGTGTTATTCTGATGTATAAGCTATATTACTGTACAAATCGATTCAGTAGTTTTTGTGTGAAAGAGTAACAAACATCCATCCATCTATACTTACAAATTTTCACGTTTATAATATTAGTAGGATAGCTTGTAATTTTAATATCTACTTATTAAACAGGTGTAGGCGGTCGTTAAAAATATCTGTTGACTTAATTTTAGACTTTTTAATGTACTTTTAATTAATTACCTTGACCTACAGTTTTAATTACCAACTGTTATTCACAAGCACATGGTTTGCCTACACGAATTTAATGCAATAATTTCCTTTTCGTGGGCTATCCTTGCTTATTTTTCGTATTCACTGTAAAAATTTTAATTGATGTCTCCTAAATTTCTATAATTTAATTTTAATTTCAAAATGCCAAAGTGCCTACCCGGTTGACGATGAAAGGCCCTCTGTAATACGAGTTTCAGTATACTCAATTTCTCAAAATCTTGACTTAAAAGAGTTATACACACCAATTCACGGTGGGAAAACATGCGATTATTTTCAGTTAAATCACCATATATAATTACAGCGTAACCATAATAGCCTTATATAATCGTATCATAACACGACAAGTATTCAAGTGCGAGGAGAGTCTCACGGTTCCTATTTACGATGTGGAACTATATGCAAGAACCAACAAGCGGCATAGGTATTAACGGCAACTTGAACTCCGGACATCAATTAGGTTCGACTTGTTCTCGCAATTATGTGCTCAAACTAAATTGCTGGAAGATTCGTCGGATGTTAATGGGTCTACTTTGCCTTAGTCTAGTTGCCTCGACACATGGTTAAGATTTCACGTCGAGTTCGCGTTCACACGCTAACCTGAACCGCCTAATAATCGCTCAAAGTCGATCGAACAAGTTGAATAACGTCTCAATTCAATTACTTTTTTATTATTTATCTCAACTCGATTAACCTTCTTATATTTCTTAATACTTTTAGGCAATAAAGTTGTATACAATTTTAAAGTTATCTTCCTCACGTCTTCAAAGAATCAATCATAAATTCGTCAAATCATCGTTCATTTCACGTACTGTTCAGAGCACGCAGCCCCACATTGGGGCGGCGCGGCGTAGCGGCCTAATATCCTCTGCTAATGCCGTTCTGGCCAGACATGAGGACAATTTCCGGGTCCTCTCCTACTTTCCCACCATCACACCGAAGAAACAATTCCATAACCATTAGGATCATTAATGATTCCAAAGGAGGTTTGCAAAAAAGCATATCGTAACTTAGGATTCGTTTTACGTCAGGCTTATAACTTTACAAACATTAAGGCACTGAAAGCGTTATTCGAGGCTCTTGTGAAAAATCACTTGGAGTGTAACGCTGTCATCTGGTCTCCACATGCTATGAAATACAAACTTATGCTAGAGCGAATACAGAATGAGTTTATAAGATTTTTGTATTTGAAATCGTATGGAGTTTACCCGGGGTATCCACTACGACATCCTACCCTGTTTACACTCGGAATGGTAGGTTATGGTAAATTAGAGGTACGTAGGGAAGTAGCCTGGGTTACTTATTTATTTAAAGTATTACGTGGTAAAATAAATAACCCAGCCATCCTGCAAGAGATGCCTGCGCCCAGCGCTGTTTGCGGTGCCGCACGCACGCACTAATCTTTTGCACCTCGCGCCAATGACTAGGGCTCTAAATACGCTCAACAATGGCAGACCATACTGATCTGTTTACATGTTCACTGTGCGAATTCACAAAAGTTTCGAATTGGTCTATTTGTTTCCTTTAGAAAACATAAGATTTTTTGTTTTGTTTGTTTGTTTGTTAGTATTTTAGTGGCAGGTTTGTTTTTTATTGATTGTATGTAAGTGATTAGTATTAATCTATGTAACTACGCTATCGTATTGGGCTGAGAGCCTGTGAGGATAGCGCATGTTTGTAAATAAATAAATAAATAAAATTTACCTTGCCCTCGTCGATTTCGTGTCTTATCTGTTACTAAATAAAATAGTAAAACATTCTTCACCGGTTCGTGTTAAGATTAATCAAAATATCTACACTTTTGCTTAGTTTGTTTGGTAGAGTTAAAAATCAAACTCTACTTTCAATAAAAAGTCTCAACACATTAGTAAGTCGGTTACTATTCAAGTGTTGATGTATAGGTATAGTGAAAAAACTTAACAGCTTAAAGCGCTTTATTTTTACCAAATGTCTGCGAGTGACAAGTGTTCGTGCTGACAGATGCACATCTAATGACAACCAGTAAAAACTTGTAGAAAGCCATAGAAATTAGTGAAATAGTAGACGAAGTTATTTGTTGAACGTATTTCGCGAAGACAGCATTCATTTTAAATGACGGATTCCACTAAAACTATTGCAGCAAACAACTTAAATCAACCAACGTCCGCCTCAATCACCATTTAGCAAGTCAAAAACCGTTTGATCTTTACATCAAATTTAGTCGTTAAATTTATAATAAACCACTAACCATGATAGATTTTTTATGATCTAAAAATTACATCAAAATCTTCGCGTAAGAATTTCAAATAAAATCTACATTTTAATTTTTTTTACTGAAATCAAAGTAATTTATTTTTAATTCAATTCAATGAAAACATATAAACATCAAAAATAATAAGTATTTAGTAAATAAGTAGCTTCGCACGCGAACATGGCGTATTCCTCCCACAATAATTACATCAAGTAACGTGTGCAGCAAATCATACACTACGAAATGAGGCATAAAATGTTAGAGCTGAGGCTTGGGAACGAGACGGGCGTGCGTAATTACCCGACGAGAATGTGGCCAAGTCTTGCGGCCGGGACAGCCTCCGACCGTGTCGCTAAACTAGGAATAAAGTGCTCAGTGCGGTACCCTTAACTCGTTAATTACACTTGGGAACTTAATATTACGTACCTAACCATTTTAAATTTTACAACTTCAAATAATTGCTATTGTTACAGTTATCAAATGCACTTAAAACAATATTTTAATGAGTGCTCCCTGGAAAGGAAAACTATGTATGTTGATGTACCTTCTCGTTTCCTCGGGGCATCTATTAAACAGACAGGAATCGTTTCCCACAGCCCGCTCTCGGCTCGTCACGGAATCAATATCGTCTTTTATCTTATGAAACGTGCTCCACATACACACACTTTTGTACCTCCTGCACGCACACCGGAGTGTGCCTAGGGTTGCTAACGAATAAAACAAAACGTACAAATAGAAGGTAGATAGCGATAATTAATCCAAATTTCTTCGTCCTCGCACGTGTTTGCTCGCACGCTCTCTATACCTCGGGAGATTTAATTAAATCTCGCTCTCGAGTGCATGATATTAGTTTCTCTTTTGATTAAAATTTACTACGATATCGTACTTTGTAGCCAAGAAAAGTTAAAATATGGTGCAGCTATTTGGGCCGCCACAAAAAAGTTATGTCATGTGATCACATAACATGTCTTAGAAAAATAGTTAAAATTATTAAGTAATCTGATGTTTTGACAGGTCTTCAAAACAAAATATAAAAAAATTATATTGAAATCAGGACACTCGTAGTTATTTCATTGACATTTGTCCCTGCCGCGTGGAACTTCAAACTTTTACGCCAATTAAAATAGCTGAGTAACTTTTTGTAGCTACGCGGCTGACGGATGCCGAAATTTATTTGGGGCAGCCTGTGAAGATTAATACGGTTCAAACGAACGAGGCGCCTTGTTAATGTTAGTGTAAATACACTGACTAAAACATGTTTATTAGTCTATAACTGCTCTGTTCAAGTGTGCTATAGAGACTAGAGTATTCGAAATACAAACAGTTTAACTGGTGCAGTTCTTGTGCAACATTGTTTTTACACTACTGTTCAGAAACGGAGTCCAACAAACCAATAAAGAGTTCATTGTATGATTTGTTCCTATTGAAATTGAAGTGAATTATACTGCTTATCTTTTATTTGGATGGGTTTATATTTTTGCGCGCTGCCATACGTTACAAACAAGTTCAAGTACAAGAACAGGCTCAGCTATACATCAAGCCGGCCAGAAATATATCAGTCAGAGTCTAGGGCATGGGAAAATGAACGGCCGAGATGCGGCCTTCTTCCTACTTGCCATATATACAACAACCGCTATTTCACAAGTAAGTTTTTACATGACGTCCGGAATTTAAACGTCTTGAGAAATTCACTAAGCAATAATAATAATACGTTGTATAGTTTACAGCTAAGTTTATCCTTGAATTAGACTCACGTTCATAAAGTAAGATGCAAGGTCCCATATACTAATATTTATTATAAACTTTATGCGATTTTATTTTACATCGGCGGACTTAATGCCCAGGGTATTCTCTACCGGTCAACCTTAATATGTAGTTTATTATATTTATGTGCAATACTAGTTTTGATTATGAGATAACTTTTGTGTCCCGGGTCTGCTTCTATTTTTACACGCATTTTATTAGCTTCACCTGTATTTTCGTATATTTGTTTGTTACCGGTTCCTTTGGACTTGATTTTGACCCACTTCAAACGGTCAGATTTTATTTAAACTTCGTAGACTTATCAATTTATTTAATATATAAAAAAAAAAAACTAAAAAAACACGCTTCTGTAAATTAACCAAATTAAAAAGTAGAAAATTATTTTAATGTAAAAAAGCGTGAGGCGACATTAATTAAATTTATTCAGAAAGCACCCCACGCTGTTTTTTAGTATTTTTTATATATTATATACGTATATATATTATTTTGGTCAAAGGCAAAATCAGATAAGAACAATACGTTCAAACTCGTAGTATGTGGGTAATGTTAAACTGAACTGAAATATAAATTACTATCGAAAACTCCACGTTTAATTTGGTATATTGTTAGAAATCAAATTATAATTTAAAGAACTATCTACAACTTTATTACATAATATAGAAACCTATGTACATAACCATAATTTATAAAAAAAAATTAACAATATTTACATACAAGCGTCAAAAAACTCCACATCTTCGCCTACTGGTAGCGTTCCCAAAAGACTGGCAGCATTACCACGTTGAATGGCAATGCTGATTCTCTGTGCTAGAAAAAGGCCGGCCTTCTGGTCGCGAGAAGCGTCAATCAGTTGCTTGGCTAGTTGTTTAAACATAGCGCGAGCACTCGGACCCCATGAACCTAGCGTCTCTACCCCAAACGGTTCAAAAATGTAATTACCTATTAAATTTTGGTACTTACGCCGTTTGAGGCTTTCCGCAGAAGCAGCAGCAGAGCCGGCATAAAAAGCTGTATTTGGAAGATGAGATGGCGCGAGGGTGTCAACGCAAGTTGCGTCCCACACCAAAGGCTTACCCATCTTCCATGGCAGTAGCGACATACCATCTGGTCTCTTGCCATCGTCCCGTACCAGACCATTTGGTTCGCGTACAGCTGGAACGCCGGCGGTAACAAGAGCACGACGGATAATGTCGTTAATATTGGCATGTCGAGATATTCGGCCAGCGCTTCTGCTACAAGAAAGGCCATGATGTCCGAAACTGTCAACAGCTTCTCCACAGTGACAAAAATGCGGAGAAACACAAGGCGCTCCTAAACGAAGGCAAGTGGCAAAGCGAAAAGTATTATTGTCCAACAAGGTACCTATGTTGGGTGATGGAAGTGCCTGAATCCATAAACCTGATTCCCACTCTCCCACAGCTAACAAACGAGCTCGCTCAGCAAGACTGGTTGATGTATCTAAAAGTATCTTTTGCTTTAAAATACATAACGGTGAGTCCCATTGTCGCTGAGAAAATGGATTAACAGGTAATGCAGTACTGGGACAAGCTATCTGCCAAGCATCTATGGCAATGGCCTTGCATAATACTTCAGAATCAACCAGTGTGTTTGTAAGAATTTTCCTGGTTAACTCTTCTGTGCCATGAACCGAAGACAGAAATGCTGGGAGGCTGACATCTACAATTTTGCGTACTCCAAGACCACCCAAACGAAATGGTAAGGATGCTTGGAGCCAGGCTCGATCGTTTAAAGCCTCATTGAAAAGTATACTAAGCGTATTTTGTATAATTTTATCAACTTTTTCCAAAAGTGATGAATATTTCCAAAGGGGTGATGACCGAAGCGCATGTGTAAAATTAGGTACAAAAAGACAATAACGAATAATAGTAAAAGCCGAATGATTATTGATTTTAAGTAAACGATCAGAAAATTCATCAAAATTTTAAATTTTGTCATCTATGAATGTCTGAAAACCTTCTTCCAAGACCGGAGAACCAAGAAGGCGAAGAGACCTTTTCTCTAAAACTTTAATGTTAGGTGCGAAGGAATTAAATTTTTGTATAGTCGAGAGTCTGTCTGTATTGTCACAAATAAAAATTTCACATTTGTCCGAGTTGAGGTCTAAGCCAATGGATTTAAATTAATTTTTAATAAAAGTTAAATCTTCTAAAACTGTATCTACTTCACCTCCTAAAGTTCCGTCGTCAAGGTACCAAATGTTAAATTTAGATTTTAGCTGTTCTATAATGGGATGTATTGCTAAACTGAAGATAACTGGTCCCAGTGGATCACCCTGTTGACATCCAACGGCAGAGTCTAAAAGATGGTCCTTATACATTAATCTTGTTGGATTTCTATAACATTGCCAAAGAAAATTATAAATTTTAGGAGTTTCAATTTTGGCTTGTGTCAACAAAGCATCCCTATTAACAGAATTGAAAGCATTCCTCAGGTCAACCTTCAAGATCACCTCCCCTTTCCCGCTGCCAAGATATGTGGACAGAGCATGTATGGCAGCCTCACAACCACCTTTCGAGCCAAAACCAAGTTGCACTGGTTGAAATTTTGCTGCAAGTTCAGTACTGTAATATTTACAACAAATTTTGGCAACTATGCGTCGTAACGTACATCCCACGGCAATCGGACGAATGCCACCATCATTTTTACGCAATGCACATAAATTGGCGCCATATAAAATGTCGATTATGCCTTCGTCCACATTGCCGGAGAGCATAAGGTTCACCAAAGCCGTCAACTCCTTCAAGAGAGCATCGCCAGCCTCTCCAGCGCTTGAACAAACTAGATCTTTTAGATGTTGTGGTGTCAAGCCGTCGAGACCACCAGCAGATCCACTCTTAAAGGAGGAAATGGCTGAAAAAACATCCTTAGCGGTAACATTAAGGTATTCGTTGTCAATAGTAGGTGGGTCAGGAAAAGAAAGATCATCCCGAGGTGTGGGATGTTTATTCTTCAAGCCTGCAACTGTATCAGGCGAGTAAGGCGCTACCACATCACATTTAATGAACTTAATTTAATATTACACATTTAGTAAATCAACTTAACAAGCGATGACGAACCCCCTTCGCGCACCGTCGATAGGCCCCCGAAATTCAAAACAAAATTTAGTGACTGGGCCGGGCTTACATTCCATAATGTTTGTCAGAATACACTTAACTCGGTCAGGAGGCGCTTAAATCAATTTACCATACAAGATGTCGGAGACACTTCGGCAACCAGCAACGAAGATGTTTACCCCGCATGTACGTATGTAAATCTTGCGTACGTTGCTACTTCAAAAAAGCCGTATGAAAAACTCTAAGCCTCTTTTATATTCTTATTCCTTATCCTTGCGGGATAATTCGGGCCTATAGGACAGGTTTTTACATAATTTTACCGCATCCTTTTCTATTTGCAATACGTTTTTGTGAAGCAACATTTTTCGGGATTTTATATTAGTCACACGGCAACGCGTCGCTAAATTAGAAAACATTCAATAAATCACAGCAGCGTAATTCAATTTAGAGGATCGTAAATAAAATTTTGTACGAAGGGTATGTAACGAGTTTTAAAAACAAACATTTTAGAGAACAAAAGGGTAAACGAGTATACGCCTCGCGTATTTGTCGCGAACAATATTTGTAAGGGTAATTGTTGGGATGCAAAGTGCTGAGATCCAGCCGCTCTCGGCAGTTGGCAGGGGAAGGTCTTTGAACTAACCATGGTATTGGTCGCTACATACTGTTGCGTACCTACATGTTACTACAATTCATATGTATGCATGTAGACAGAATATTCTATTGAATTTTATTTTTTGTTCGTTAGCCTGAAGTGGTTTATGACTATGCATTAGTAGCATTAATGTAACAGTCCTCATGATTCATTCCTATATCGGGACTGTAAATTAAGATTTATTTTTAACCGACTTCAAAAAAGGAGGAGGTTTTCAATTCGACCGTTTTTTTTAATGTGTGTTCGCGGATAACTTCGTCGTTTATGAACCGATTTTATTGATTCTTTTTTTAATGGAAAGGAGATATCCCAACGGTGGTACCATGACAAGCACACTAAGATCTGATGATGGCATCCAAGAGAAATCGATCGATTTGGTCGTTCTTGAAGTCGGTTTTTTATTTTGATAAAATTTTTGTTACCTTGTATCATGTCTATCATATAATGTGACCTGTTTTGATGCAGGAACTACCTACCGAATAGTTTTCATATTTATCTTCTGAATTTCTGAAGAGGTGACCTAGGTATATTTTAAACAGTGATTTAGTTAACATAGAATAACTATTATTTTTATAGTTTGCAATATTGCAGATCTATCAAATCCCCTATATAATCATAAAATCATCATCAGCCTATAGCAGTTCACTGATGGACATAGGCCTCTCCAATTGCACGCCACTTGGTTCGATCCTCGGCTTAATCATACAATACTTGGTAAGAAATCGAACTTGGATCGAACCATTGCGAATCCTTTGGAATTTAAAATTAATTTTCTTCAATCAGACTTTGTCCGTAATTTTGTATAACTAAGAAACTTTTGTTTCTAATTGATGACCATATTAAAATTTTATTTATCATTGAATAGTGGGATCCACCGTGGGAGAGCCACGCTTCGGCATGAATGGGCCGGCTCGACCGGAGGGATACCACGGCCTCACAGAAAACCGGTGTGAAATAGTGCTTGCGCTGTGTTTCACCGACTGAGTGAGGATACCGGAGGCCCATATCCCAACCCCTCCCCCTATCTCCCCCCCATCCCCCAAAGGCCGGTAACGCACTTGTGACGCCTCTGGTGTTGCGGGTGTCCATGGGCGGCGGTAATCGCTTACCATCAGGCGATACGTCTGCTCGTTTTCCGGTCTATTCCATAAAAAAAAAAAATATATATATTTAAAATATCAAAAATGTTTTTTTTAAATAAATACCAACAAAAAATTTCAAAAATTATATTTTCCCAAGACGCGTAGTGAACAAATGTAAAAGAACAGTAAATGCAAAGCGGAATTTAATTTGAATGGTTTCATTTTGACCATCGAGTACTAAATGCGTAACACCGCTCAAAGAAAACGATTTGTATTTTACCTAACAGGCCTTTAAACTACCTACAAGAACTTGAACAGTAAAGTAATTGATCCAATATTATTTATCGTTCAATCTCTATGTCAAGAAAAATATTGGAGAGTAAATATGTACTCAGATCGAATTAAATTTGCCATTCAAACGGTCATTATATCCAAAAAGACCCAAACACATACAATATATAGAACATAAACAAAAGATCAATCGGTATAAACGGAGTATTATTCTCAGTAATTTAGTCGAACGGTTCCCGTGGCCCAGTCGACCCTCATCCACTCGATAATCGTATCGATTAGATACTTTCTCGTTTCTCGTCTCTACTTCGATTACCTTGCATTCTTTTTACTTGACCTAATGCCATCATTAACCTTTCTCACTTAACTTCTCCTCGGAGCGAAGTCTTTCCTACAAAATATATATGAGTATAACGCTGAACGTTAAGAAGTCTCACGTGTTGAATATACAAAAACCAAACCATATGTGACTAATTTGTGCAGAAAAAAAAACTAATAAATCTACTAAATATAATCTCTGCAAAAGTTGTAAAATACGACGCGGCTTGTCTCAAACGGCACCCTCGTTTTGTGTCGATCAGATTTTATTCACACTTTACAAAATATTTTTGAGACACAATAGAAAATTTAACCGCATGCCGGTGTATTGAACCAGCGCATGCTGTTGTCCTGTTGCGTCAGGTATGTTACAGTCTCTCATCTCTCGTTTTTTTGTGTCTAATAACTCGGCGAGCTTGACGGCAGCACCTCGACTCGGGCGCAAAAAATGACAAAAGCTCTAGCAAGCTCGTCGAGGGTCGGGGCGGGCCGGCAGGCACACGGTAGAGTCGGTAGATGCAACGGTCGTCAGTCGACCGCGCACACCCGCAGGGCTACGACTGTGGTATACTCATGACTCGGGACTGCGCGAGCACAACGCAACTAATAAATATTATCGTAATTTTTATTAGTATAGTTTAGGAGGTAACGCATAATAAGACAAGTGTTTTTGAAAAATGTTGACAGTAAACTTTATGTGAATTTTCTTAAGTTTTTATCATGATGAACTTTTATACGATAGTGTTACAATGTAAGTGATAAGACTGCAGTGAAATGTCAACATCGGAGGTTAGTCAATAGTGAAGTGGACTTGGTATAGAGGAGCAGGATGACGATGAGATCGTTGAAGTATAGTGAGAGGGAGGAGATGATGGAGGGATTCAGTCCAGTACCTCCACCCCTCCCTCGGAGGCAACCAGTGAGAAACATCTATGCCGAACCCTTCGTAGACCCTAGGTAAGTTAAATCAATAACTCAGATACTCATCGACGATTATAATGTAAGTATACATCTACATAATCCAAAATTTAAGAACAAATTCAATTTGTTATAGCACACATACCTACATACACAAGTAATCACTACCTTACATACTTGTACATCCTAACACAGGTTAATGAAATCGACTAATTTGTATATTAAAAAACTCATTACACTTGTCAAAATAAAGTGTGATAATAAGACACAAATGAGGTGTTACTTAAACAATTTTAATTGTATATGATTATTTTTCATTTTTTATTCTACTGACATTATAGAAAGATAAGAATCACGAAGCTTCAAGATAAATATTATACAGCAACAGCATTTCTTAAACACAGTTAAAATTCTTAACAACAAAAAGATAAAACACATTAGTGTAGTCGATGACAACGCATATAAATTACTTGAGCTTTTGATAAAGCCGACATGCTACAAGCGGTTTATAATCGTTTCGAAAACATGCCCATTGTGATAAATTATAAATTATTTTAAGAACCTTTTAGAGACAACGCAATCTAGTAACAATTAGATATTTCGTGCATTGACAAGTTCATATACATAAAAAGATAAGAAAATATTAAGAACAATCTAAACAATATAAGGAAAATGTTCAATTCAATTGAGATGGTAGGTATCTGAATCAGTTGACGGCACTTGTTTACCTTCCCGACCCCAACTCCGAGTAGAGCGGGCCCCCTATATTCACAGCCCCAGTTCAAAGTAATAATAAAGAGCCTGAAGCCAGAAAACATCTATTTCATATAGCGCACGACTACATAAACACGGGCCGCCCTGAACCCTACAAACCTCCAAAGACCACAGAACATTATTAAAGTAAGGCACTACACAAAACTAATTCTGCGGCTCTTATTCGGGTTGTCCTTTGGGGTTTTCGATCGGAGTTTTCACAATAAGAAATTCTCATTCCAAAATGTTGTTTAGTAGTTTTCCGCGAGTATAGAACATCGAACAAAAACCGTTAAACAGCATACTGTATGTTTTTGTTCGATGTTCTATATTCGCTAGCTGACATATCAGCTAATAGTATCGAACTGTGTGGAATCGTAAAGGATGGACGATGGAGTACATGTTGGATCGTAAATCATATTTTTGTACTTGGCGCACGTTTGGATGTGCCGCTACGGGCAGCGAAGATAGCGCAGTTATTACCATCTGCGACAACCCAACAACTGTAGCTTAATTTCAACAGATTGGAGGGTAATTCTCACATAGTATGTTTATATTCACCACAGTGTCTATACCTAACGTTCTAACAGTAATTACACTACACAATAAAATGAACACGCTATCTTCATATTCATATAACGGCATATTAAAAGGTGTGTAAGTTATTTGATGCAATTTTTATTTTTATATAATAAATCTCATTTGCACCTGTATACCGAGCAATAATTCATAAGTAATTCCATCCCACTTAATCGATTTAGTAAAGAGGTCGAAAATGAATTTTATAATTGACTAGTTTAATGATAACAATTTGACATGCTAGAGCGATGATAGATAACGGAAACATCATTTGACGGCGTACTAACGTTGAGTAAAGAATGTAATTTCCTTTACAATGTGTTAACAAGGGCCGAACAACGAGGCAAACTATATGACGGTTAAGTGCACGCAACAATGGTGGATAGATATCATCATGGGGCGCCCTTCATGCTCAGATGCGTCTGCCACGCTCCCAGAAGGAAATTGATGGTTTAAGGTAGCCTTTGTGTCACGATGTTTACTCAAGGCTACACACACAAGGCTGTATACACTATCCAAATGAAAATACCATTTATAAAAATTAGGGATCAAGTTATGTAAGTGTTATCACAAAAACATAGTTTGAATTTGATCTATTTCTTAAACTATTTAAGCAAACACAATAAAGTGTCATTTTAGAAAAATGTTTGAGTAAGTACATATTAATTATTTCGTGAGGTCTTAATGTTGTCTTCTGTGTCTTAACACATATTCAAAATTTTAACTTTATCATCCCCTTTTTATAAGTTAAACGTGAAGTCTGACTTGATAAACAGTTTAAACTCAAAGCAAATTTGTTGACATCCATCGCAAAATTACTTAAAAGCATCGAAGTTTCGTAATTAGCGTCGGTATGTAAACATGCGCAAATGCGTCATATGTCTGCAAAGACACGATCGCCACACTGCGAGGAGTTAGGAACTGGCGGCAAATATTTGGGCATATATGGAGCCGGAAAGTTCACCCGAGCAAGAAATGATTTCCATACGGCCCGAACAAGGCAAACACAGTTCACCCATCAAACTCCAACACAAACTTGCAACTTAGTTAATAGCGTTTAGACGATCGCAAACGGTTCCACACCGACCGAATTCACATTCGCTTTGTGCATCGAGATAATTGGCTTCTGTTGTTAGCTGCACTGGTTGTCTAATATCTTATAATTTTGTATCAAGTTGTTCAGCTTTATATGTACAATATAGAGCTGCTCAATTGCGATCAAATTAATCATTTGATTGAATGTTAAGAATGTTGTCCAAAAACCGTATCAACTCAACATACGCTCGAAAAGACATTGTCATCGATCACCTATCACAGTAAATCAACGTTATTTAAACCACACGATATCGAGCATCAAATATCCTTCACACAATAACACTATATCAACGGACATTCGGGAGCACCAATACTTGACTTAACAAGACTTTGACTAAAATGAAAACCAACACCCACTCGTAATACAGATTTTGATTTTAAAGTCAAAATCTATGCAGAAAACTATACTCTTTGCGCTGTAGCATGGTGCGGCATTTATTTGTAGACTAGAATATTCTGGTTGGTTTAATTTAATTTACTACAGTTATTAATGATTTAATATATTGCGAATGTGGTACCGCTGAAATACTAAGTCATAATTTGTAAATCGCGGCAACTTTCAACAGTGAAACGAAATGTTACTGAAGCTGTCATACACCATGCTACACCGCAAAGAGTATAATTTCATAATTTTTTTACTACCTTATAATTATAAAAAAATTATAATAATAATAATAAATATTTCGTACATCTAACACACAACGCCATCTAGTCCCAAGCTAAGCAGAGCTTAAAGACTGCTTTGTTATTAAAGATTTAAATCTGGCCTTTGAACTACGCTACAGAACCTTTCTCCCATGTGCCTCTAACTCCAATTAGGCATGTACGTGATCGATTGTTTATTACAACTGATGCAGCGTCTTATTAATAGTTCATATAATTAGAGGAAACGCCCCATCAACCTCGCACCGCGTGTCCTCTTACACTATGAAAGGGGCACTGATGCACCGTGCGGTGTTCGTTCGCTTCAAAGCAATCGCACTCGTCGCAGGAAGTTCAATTATGTTCCTTTAACTTTAGTGCATAATGTCTACACAATCATTTCATTAAACTGAATCTTTGTGATTCAATCGCTCCTAATTGGCATGATCAAACGGGCCAATGGCTGTGTTGCACTAGGCGTGTGTGCAACATCTCTAATTGCATAATGTAGCTCTGTAGAACGCCAAATATTCTTCATAAGTCTAACATTTCAAGGTGTTTTTTATAGTTACATTTTAATTAAACCGAATGCTGTTTTGCACTGAATACCTACTATAACTCTGAAAATTTAAGTATATTTTTATAACAATGAAAATACGAATGGATGTGAAACACCTGCACTGTGTAAACAAAGTGATGCAATGATGGAATCATAATATTGTCTTTCGATCCAACTGTTTCGTGTCAAGCATTTGTATGTAGAGCACATCAAAGTTTATCACGAATGTATGACGGTGTATCTCCAACGAAGGATAATCCAGGATTGTCCGCGACGATACCACTGTCACAAAGTTGGACATAAATCTTTCATGCCGACGTCGATCGACAGCCACGACGTTCCTTAGTTTCTAACACACACAATATAATCTCCTGCTGTTGCCGACCATCCCTAATACTTATAACGTTTGTAAATAAACCACTTTTCTTTTGAATTATTATTCACTCGTCGAGGTGAGGCACCGAACACAATGGCGAGACAGTAATAGTTTCCGTTTTGAATAAGAGATGCCTATTGTCTCCTTTCAATATTGATTGAGTTCATCTCTTACATTACTTTAAACACCCGCTTCGGAAATTGTTTTCCGGTGAAATTATGGTCGAGTTAATTTTTATGTCTTTATGTTTACCATCAGATGCGTTATGAATCTTAATAAGTATATAAGTATATATCTATGAGCAATATGAATTTTAGTGTGAGCAGGTACTTCTCGGAATGCACTTACATTATATTCTAGAGGTTCATTGAACGCGTTAATGAAGTTCTAATAATAGCGTTGGAATATTTCGTCATCTCGAGAGACAGCACATATCGGTGCGTGACAGTGACATCGGCGTATCGGCAGAATCATCGCCGACGTTGCCAGATATTTCAGTAGCACCAGCAACGGACGCTTATCGGAATAGGATGTTTCAGCCAAACCCGTTTTAAAAACAAATAAACTGGTTGTCCCGTCCGAATAAATACAAACCGCGCTTTGAAAGTCCTTCCTATAAATAACCGTAATGAATAGGCGGCTGGCGTTCTCGCAGTAACATGTATGTAATGTTGACGTTTCCTTACCACGATTTATTTCTTTACTTATTTGAATATTTTATAATTGGGAAGGATATTTTACTTTATTCGAATTAAATAACTGTTGTAAGAAAAAATATTATAGGAAGGTCAAAGGTACATACGTAAAGCTACAAACCTGTCACAGTGTAAGAGGTGCGCCACATAGCTAACTGTACAAAACATTATGATTATACGAGACCACCGAAACCTTATACTGCTGTGTGTTTCTAATTATCGTAAATTTTCATTTATAACGTAATTAATTACAATATCAACTGCTAGTTAGAAAACAGTAGATATGGAGATAATAATTTCAAGTGAAGAAACTTGGCTTTCTATAATTCAAAAAGGTTTCATACACTAACTAAACCCATTTACTTATTTCAAAATAAACTGAAAATACTTGAATGTATACCGTATGCAGTGTAGTAAATTTCGATATTTTGCACGATTGGTGCTTGACGTTTATGAACTTCCAGAAGAAAATTCAAGTCCTATAAATACTATGGTATATGCTTATTTTTAAATATCTAAATCTAACAACAGTATCTTAAAGGTAAAATTAAGAATGAAGAGGCTTTGTAAAGTATCTAATATTAGAAAATATTATTTTGAAAATTTTCAGTAATTTTTGTGTATGAATTTATTTTTGAAGATTTTTTCCAATAGTGAATTGGAAATTGGCAACACAAAAATGAAAATGTATCTTAATATTCTGTGACTAAAAACACGAGTGCTTACACCATAAAACTTCTCATTGGTCCGTATGTATTGGAATTGTTATTGCCTCACGTTTAACATTGTGGCATTTTGTCTACATATGGAGTTGTCCAAGGCGAGTTTTTGAATCAAGTGCACATATTTGGTGAGAGCGACCAAATAACAGACCACACAGGGTGGCTCCATTTGTCGAGCTCCTCTACTCCCTAAGAGATAACATACGTGCTCGCCGCTCTCAGCTGCACTTATCTAAACACTTAACTCAAGCCATACACAAACAAAGCTGCACCCTAACTCACTTTTTACCACGAAACGTCTTTTTTTACCCTTTAGGTCATGGCGGCATTGCATGCTTTGCGTGTCGAGTGCCTTTGTTTGTGTCCGGAAATTCATGCATTTTACCGCAACATACAGTTAAAGGAAGATACGTTAAGAAATGCCCTTTCTGTTTAATTTATGACGTGTCTCCGTACACCCGACTACAGAATGTCCATTTTACTTTCAACAGAACTTTGAAATACATATTTGTATAATAGCTTTACTTATCAGCTATTATAACTTATAGTTAAACTTCAAAATTTTAAACCTTTTAAGGCAAGCACTTAAAAAGATTGAAGACGAAATCTTTCTAATAATAGTTTTGGTCTTGTCCAAGGTACACGTCATCGGGCGTGACTAACGAATGGCTCGCCCTTCAGACCCTAAATTCTGAGTCGTAAGTATCAGTGACAAGACAGAGCGGCTGGAGTACAGCTACGAACGAAGGCTGCCGAACATTACCATAACTCTCACCGACCCAAAAACGTAATTAGAGACACCAATAACACACCGAACACTTGAAACACATTAATCCCTTTTGATTGGAGGTCAACGCACTTGGCTCTATATCAAACATTATACGATCCTCAGTCCTGACCTGACACGGTTCAACTTGTACAAATAAAATAATCTGAAGCACCGTGACGTAGACTAACACCATAGACTAATTACAGATTAGAGTAAACTTGATCCGCGGCTTCACTTACTATGTAATACCATTTACATCTTTTAAGTGTGCTTCCGACTTTAAAAAATCCAGAAAATGATGGCTCACCAATCTATAACACTTCTTTTTCAAAACTAACTTTTTTTTACTCTCCACCTAATGATGAAAACATTTTTCTAACAATCCTTTCAGAATTTCAATCTGCCAATTTTTCTCTTTTCTCGTTATTATGCAATAACCTGTGTTATTGCATAATTCATTTAGAGACAGCGATGTCTTAAAATAAAGTAATGACTGCAAGACACTTGATCAATACTCTCAATTAGTATTATGAAGTAGAAAGAAACCAGACGCTCCTTGAGATATTCTTCTCAGCTTTTATATTTTCAATAAAAGAAACTTATTTCGATTCATGACACGAATATGTTAGATCATTCAAGCTCCTAATTAGTTTTTAACATGTAATATAGTAACAAATTAACAACATCGGTAATATATTGATTAAACCAAGTTACTAAACTTCGGCCGATGCCCTGCTTGACATACAAAACTCGTAATTACCAACTATGTGAAAACGGTAAATACTTAATTCAAAATTTAAAACCATTAATAATCCATGCATAGCCATTTAAAGCTTGATAGAGATTGATTAATCTATTAGATATGACTGACGCGCCGTTTAGACGTATGTACAATTGAACATCACTCATTTATTTCAATTTTTAAATTTACTTGTACATAAATCGTTTTGCCGAATAATTTACAATTACAATTATTTTGAAAACATAGTTAAACACGTACATTTAATTGCTTTTCTAAGCTATTAATGAAACCTATTTTATATTATCAACGCTGCAGACAATTATAAATTACATACTTCAATAAAGCGAACCCTTAGCCTTAGTAAACAGTATTTCTCCCCTTTTACATTTCTGTAGTAATCGCATTAAAACATGACAACAAAAACCATTTATGGATCAAAGTTGTTCTACAAGTTACCTTCCTGCCGCTTCTGTCGAGTTCATAGCTCGTGGGTTGCCCACGACACAAGCTAAGACCATTAACTTGTATACATTATTGTAGCGGCAAATCGTTTTTCTAGTAAAGGTTATAATCATTTGAAGTTATTTAATGACCAGTAATTTTATTAACCGACGAAGTTTGATTAACTTACTCTGAAATGCCATAACAATTTATATTTAGAAAACTATCTACTACTGCGTAGCTTCGATGATAGACTCCTAATTCCAAAAATTTTATTTGCAATCTGTAGCATATTAGTATATGTAGTTTATAAAAAAAAAATTGAGATAAAAATGCTAATATTGATACTATTAAATTATAAAATCTAATTTTAATCGTGCTATAAAAATCGTTGGGTGTCACCTACGATTTCTATTAAAATTCGAACGAACATGTGTGACCCAATTTGCTGCTAAAATCCTTAGTTAACACGAAAACTAGAAGAAAATTTCCTAATCGATAGCACGGAATCGGTTTAATAATCTTAATTTCTAATTCGAATGCATCTGTCGTATTATAACTTTGTTTAATGAGTTTAACCTGGTGACTTCTTCGGTTTTTAAATGTCAATCATATGTAGTGATCATTAGTGGACGTCACACCTATTAAATGTGTAAATATTCACCGCGCAGGTACACTGTTTTGCAATTCAATAGACCGGTACAAGAACGAATGACCCTTATCATTTGACGTAAACTGGTCAGTACTATGGCCAGACCAACTGCTTCTATTTGTAGTAATTTAAAAAGTACCTTCATTTTTTTTATTACAATATTGACACTTACATACAAATGTTATATTCTAAAGTTACTCTATCTGTCGGTTATGCTTTCATGGCTAAACCGATGAACTAATTTGGATGCAATTCTCATTGGGGATCCTTTGATTCTTGAAGAAGGACATAGGCTACTTCACTTTGATAGCCGACATACAAACGGGCGGAGCCACGGGCATAAGTTAGCTTAACATACTTTTTAAAATTTTTCGTGTTGTTAAACTTGAAATCATTCAATCAAATGTTATCATTAAAAACGAAAAATATCAGCTTAAAACTGATTTTACTGCGAGCTTTTTAATATAACTGCACCATTTTGATCAGTAAAATTACTTATATAGCAAATAATAATAAATTGCTGGTTGCAACAAAGGGCACGCAATAAGTTTGAAATTGAAACCGAGCGTGTTAAATTGATAAAATATTGCACATGGAATTGTCCTTTAATACATTTCACGGACTATGGGGTTGGTTATTGGCAAAAAATGCAGATGAGAGAAAATGTCAATCGAGTTTAATTCAAAGCTAGGGTCTGAGTGACTAGCTGAGCCATGGGTAATGTAGTGCAACAAATGAATCACGCCCCTAACAAATCTGTGTGGTTTTTATACATAAGTGTTCCTTGCAAAATAATAGCAGTTCAATTTTGATTCTATACTAGTCGCTTTTGAGTCGAAAATTGAACTGAAATGCATTTTGTCATTACGAAAGCGTGGTTGATACGAAGTCTTACCCTCTCCCGTTCCACTACCCACTGTTAATTTATCTTTACCATTGTTACAATTAGTTTAATTTACACAAATTGTAATGTTAGTTTTATATTCTGAAGATGTCCGTGTCAATGTCCGATAACTCTTATTATAAAATTTCTCAAAATCTCAAAAAGACCAAAAATTATATTTAAAACTAAATATGATGAACACTATGTTACAGAATATAGTTTGCGACGAAATGTACAATGTAATTTGAACAAAAAATATGTTTTCCACTCGTAATAAAAATACACACAAAGCATTTCTTATTACTTATGTCTGCATAAATAATGCTATCGAAAGCTGTCATCGAACGCTTAAATCAAATTAAAGCAAATGCCCTTATCGATCGATTTGAACTCGAAGTTATTTGTCTTTCATTAGACTCAGATCGAGGAAATCCAGTAATGGATCCTCATTTGTATCTTCCTCTGTATAAATAATGGCGTCGAGCGACGATCCGCGTGCCTCACAGCCGCCCAACACAAATATAATTAGGGAGACATTGTGCCTTCGCGTTCTGCCTCCGAAAATCAATTTTTATGCTGTTATAACTACCACTTCTCATCCACATAAAGTATTTCACTTAAACTCTTTCAATGAATATGTATCTCAATTTTAGACTTTAAGTTGAAATCTCATACCAAACTTAAAATTAAAGCATACGGTGGGAAACTAATATCGATTAAAGTTTTCAACTATCTAGAAGGAAATGTACGCTCGACAGCCTTATTTCCAAGTTTTTATGTAAAATGGTATATAGATGATGTAGCTATTATTTCAATATATTACCCCTTTACCAATAACAATCGTTAACTACATATATCAATCTCATACAAACTAAATGAAAACGAAATTTAATGAAACGTAGCATATTTAATATTTACACACATTACGACTAAAGGGCTTTTATATAATGACGGGTTTCCACTGGTTGTACCCATATCAATGTATGCCAAACAAGGAGCACAATCTTTTATCAGAAGGGGTGGAATGCGATAAAAATTTTCAATCAGGCAACCGCCGAAAAATATTTACAGTGTAACCCGAGGCTACAGGCGGGAGGACAATATTGTGGAGGGATAGGCGTGAGGTGCCCGAGGCGACTCTGCGCCGACAACGGCGCGGGCCTTCCGCCTCTTTGTGCTTTCGACTGTCGAAATAATATTGAACTCAGGGTGAAATACGATCGCCCGCGGAGGGACGTCTCCTGCGAAACTGTTTTTCCATTTCACTGAACAATAGCAAGTGTTTAGTTTTTCACTTTCTTGGTTTAAGGATCGTAAGCTCTAAAGGTAATAGTTGTTACATCTTTCAACGTTGAAAACCAAATTATGCAAATAATCAAATTGATAGCTTACCTTACCTTACATTCATAGAGTCAGAGTTTTCATAAGTTGAAAACAATTTCATTCCTATTTTATATGCGTCGCGTCCATTTCAAATCACGGTCGTTAGGTAAAGTCTTGCCGTTTTTGTCCTCTTCGAGCTATTTCTTTCGGTATTTATTGCAGTACTTAATTTGCATTTCTCGGGTATTACCGTAATATCTTTGAACGACAAACTGTGTAATAAAACGCCATGGTATTATCCGTTAGGTATGGAAATTGTAAGTACACGTAGTTCGTTGCTGTTGAGCTTGGCTAATGGAAAATTGTTTATCACTATCGGGTTTCTGCGCGTGAGTACGATTATTTACGTGCGGGCCCTCGCTGTCTACCCACTGAACAGTAATTGGACGCTTACTCGATATCGCTTCCATTCATTTCTAGTGATAAACCTAACTAGGGTTGCCTAGGACGCACTTATAGAGAACAAGAAATTTCATAAATGAAATAGCGCAAGATGATGTAAAGTTCGATCTAATACGTCTAATTTCCTTCTACCATAATACACTTGAAATTTTCTTAAATATTTTTCAGCAACGTAATATTACAAACCTTATATAAAAATAAATAATAAATAGAAATCATTAGAGGCGTTAGCGAGTAGTCAATTGCTGGTCTTTATAGGTACCTATATCTATGATTTATTGCTAATCTAAGTAGAGACCAGCAGGCCGGCTAATTAATATACCAACATGCTTTCTAAAACATTTTACCGATCAATTTTATTTTTTATTTTTATACACCTGCCATGTAGATAATGCCATGTGCCGTTAAATCTGAAATCTATAAATGTAGGTAAATTGTTTTAAATAGATAAATAAAAATAATGTAATTATGAATGTCAAATAACTGATGAAACCTTAATAAGAAAAAGGAATTGCGTATCTTTTTACCAATCTTTTTCTAGATACACCTATCTAAATTCAGAAAGCTTTCTATAGATAAACAATAAAATCTAAATATATTTGATTTAAAAAAAACCGTGTTAAACAGTATTGTAAGCACATGTTGACTTTAGCACAAAATGTAGATGGTAGCACTTCCGTCGTTTGATGAATTCATAGCGAAATTATTTAACTAAATATACACGAGTGGGTGCCGGTTGCGTACTTGCGCTAGCCGCGAACCGCACTCTCCCATTCATGAATCAACTTCAACGTTACCTAACCACCACACGAGACGAATAAAACAAACATCACGCTATGAGATATTAATAAGAGTTGTGAGTTCAATGAATCCGACCGCATGTACTGCGTTTAAATCGAGGTATCATTTCCATATGCATACATTCAGCTTTTAGAAGTATAATAATCCTAATGGATATACTCAAAGGCATTGAACAAACTGTTTTAGGTAACTGTCAAGTTTATTCATTAACACTGAGTATCGTCTCTTTTTAAGGTAAAAGGTTTAAAATTACAGAAAATTATAAAATTGATGCAAAAATAGCAACAGTTTTGGGTCTGGATCTGGTGAGAATTCAAATAAGTCCGCTTTCAGCCACAATATATTTGATTTGTAACTGTTAGAAGACTACCTACTAACACTTATTTCTGTACCTTAATTAATACTTGAAGTAAGTATTATCTATACATATACACCACTATTATATCTCATAGCAATACCTGTCAGTTCAAAAACGTGACACTTGCGGAAATTAATTCCACTTTTTTATATTTACGGCGTCGTCTATTGATCTAGGTGATTATGTAAAGTTAATTGAAAGTCATAGTTAGCCTACTTTATAACTTCAACTAGTAATTAATACGGGCGTAGATAAAACACCCCGGTAGAAAATTTCCGCCCGAGAGCCCATTTTGACAAATGTTTTTAATTAATCCGTTGGGTGTGATCGGTGTGAATAAGGCAGCTATTTAAGTGGACAGATTCCAGGCGTGGCTGGATGCAACTCGTCGAGATGTATGGGCGCCACTTCTCAGTTTGTTTTCATTCTTTTTTTTTCTCGTTTTAAAATTCTCGTCAGTGTGAATTCCTCTTTTCGGAACGCTTCAATCTAACTTTCCGCCTTAAATAATAGTAAGTAGTATGTATGGATGATAATTTTATTCAGTTTCTTTGTAGTGAAAACGTTCCTCGAGGGAGAAAATTGGCATACCGGGGCTATTCTATTGTTATACATTTCGTTTTAAATTGGGGCGCTTTCTTGAATTTACACCCGTGACTTGCAAGAGGGTGCCGGGAGGGTTGCCCTTCCTTACACAACGTGTTTATATCGATTGATCTCCAAGTACTTTCCAAAGTTTTTATTCGATACTTCACTGGGTAAATATAAGACTTTAACACAATAATGTAAAGGATTTGATTACGAGACTAGTTTTTACCCGAGTACGGTGAAGTATTAATTCACGTAACAACGCAAAAGTATAAAAATTTGTACAAAGATTTCCCACAAGACAAAATATTCATTCATTGTATTGTCAAGTGAATTACATCGTAGATACAGGTCATTTAACTACAATACCATCGCATATACATACATAACAATCGTTATTGAAAGCTTCATCAGAGTTCGAATCGTTTATTTCATGGTTGTTTCATTGTTCTCCATTGAACCGACCAAGCAATTAGTTCCGAGGCATCTTAAAATAAACTCACTCAATAACATTTATGAAAATGTTATTCGTATGAAAGTCGATAACATCTTTCGACCGCTTTTCGATCCTCACAATGAATGTAGGGGGCGTTCTAAGGTCTACCACAAAAGGAAAGCGAAACACTTAATAAGTATCAACCACACCTACAGCATCGAAAAAATAAATCTTTAGTTTTAAAAGCCTTTTTCAAAGCCACAACAAGTACGTACGTTTGTATTCGGTCAAAGTGTTGAAAATACTCTTTTAGAAGTAATTGATAAAACTAAAATTATTTTGTTATAGAAATACGGCTGTATGTATTTCTACAAAAAAAACCGAAGTTTGTAAAGAACGACTTTATGTGTAGGTATGCTGATAATAAAATCATAATGTATTCAATTGATACGCACTAGATTAATATTTTTAATAGATTTTTGACAATGTGAACATCACAAATACAATGCACCAAAGTCGATGTACTACAGTAACATTTAGTAATATGATACCTATTATATTATGCCGAATACCACGCACCAGTTTTTAGACTAAACTGCGAGAGTCATCTGCAAAACATTTACGCAAATAGCTTTTGGGTTGTTGTCGACAACCGGTTACAGACCACCTGTTCTGCAACAAATTAACTAAATATAACATGTTGTCATTTAACTAAAATAATTAATGGTGGTTACGTTTTCATAAAAACGGAATTACGTTTGGCATTCAGACAGAAGGTAGACTTGGAAATCTTCATATGGTATTTATTAACACTTTCAGTGTAAAAAACTCTTTGTTAACGCATATACTACCTAGTTATTTCTTTCATAATAACATATTTTCAGATGAGCACACATAACAATTATGTTACTTTAACTAGATGTGCCCGCTACTTAGTACACGTGTCATTTGGATTTTCAAGTTATTTTAATTTTTCACCGTTTAAACCTTCCCAGGACTACGACAAACATTTCAAAACCAATATTAGCTAAATTGGCCTAGTAGTTCTCGAGTTTTAGCGAGACAAACGAACAGCAATTATTTTTCAGGTACAACTTAGTTCATCTGAATAAATGTTTTTGTTTGTTTGTTTTTTGTTTGAAATATATAAAATTCAACCAGGCTTGATCGAGTACTGATGTCTATGAGCTACAAATTGCGGTCTGGATAACGGTGAATTAATTGATTATTATCTGATTTGTAATCTTATCTTATGTTTCACACGCATTATATCTTATGTCTATCAAAAGGTTTAATGTTTTTCTTCTACATTTTCTAGTAATATATAGAACCAAAGGTTAATCTTCGTCTTAAATGAGCTTACTGAGATTAAAGTAAACTGGCATATTGAGACCATTTAATGATAGCGGTTATTTTGGTTTTGCTCTCTCATATAAGAGATTAGACAAGAATGTAATAATAAATTGTACCTTACCTACTTATTTTTTTAATAATCAGTTAGGAATATACTTACTATGACCATCTTTTTAATTCGCTGTTGTTGTTAGACACATTTAGATACTTGGAAAATAACTTCGCATTGACTTATTTAGCTGTCAAACAATTTCTTTATACACTTCTATATAAAGTTGAACGAACTAATAATTTTAGTACTAAAAGCATTGTGGTCAACCAGGCCTATATTTAGGGGCGCAATGCAATAAAAGCACTTCGCTGTCCAACCCATTCCCGCACGACTGTGCAAGATAAATGGAAGGTCCGGGGCGACCGCAGCGAAGGAGACGCGTTCTCACGGCCCGTGCCTGTGTTTCTTTCTTTTTGTTTCATCTGGTTTCCGAGTTAGAGGTCGCTCCGAGACTAGAAGTGACCGCTGCACGCGCGATTGCAGAGATAAAAACTAAACGACAGCGGCGAGTCTCGGACAACTAACGAGCCTTCACCTACCTGCCAATGTTTTTCTAAGACCATTCTCATTCTACATTACGATTACCGTTAATTTCACCGATGGTTACTTTTAGTTAGTAATAACATGAACGAATCATATGTGGGTGTGTTGTTTCATATATACGTAAGCTGGTCGTGGCTGTCTCGCGTTAATTAGACACGGCTCTCGCACGGCGCAACACCTTTGCTCATTATTTACCGCTTCATTAAGAGCTCAGTCGCGACGAGTGTCTGTCAAAATCTCACCGAAACCCTGACGGTCGGCTTGAAATATCGCAGCATTGTCCTACAATAACGCTGTCATCGGCCTCGTTAATTGTCTTGTCCTCTCTTTCCTTCGCAAGATCCTCCTATATTTAAAAGCGCAACTTTTATGCTCATAAAATGGAATGCTCGTTTCCGTTCCAAAACAAACGCATTGCGGTATTGCGCAATATTTTATAACTCAGCACAACATCTCAACAAAAACAAAATGAGAGCACTTTGCTCATTTCGGTAACGTGCGGGCACTGCGCCTACTGGAAGTGGTCGATAATAGCATCAAAGTTAGATTATAAGCAATAAAACCCATTACTGTAATGATGATAGATTTAAAAAATCAATTTCAACTACAGTTATCTCCAAAACATCGATAGTGGTTCATCACGACTTGAGTCTTAAATTGGTTTTAATTATAGTGTTGATAATAGAATAAGAGTTAAAGCAAGCTTTTTCATAATTATTTTTCAGGTATACTAAACCGGAACTTAGCAATTGATTAAGCAAAGAAGTCAGGTTTACTTTTTGAAAAACATATTAATATTCAAGTTATTTATTATATAATATAATCACATCATCATCATCATATAAAATATCACGATAAAATAAAGAACTAAACATGATAAAGTTATGAATTAAGTACAATGATTGTGCTTTGTAAGTTATACATAAGTATTCTGACTTTAGGTTAACGCCACTTTGTTCGATCTGTATACACAAAAATATACATCTCAAGAATCACACAAAAGTAACCAAAAATACTTTATAAACATACAATGTTGTATTAAACCCACACAATTTGCAAAGATGTTGGACATTTAAAAGCCATTTAAGGCCAAGATCTGCCTACCAGAGCATTGTGCTTTCTGTACACGTTTTAATGAATTCGTCCTTCCTCCAAACGTTCCTCGAGCTCCTCGGCCGCTATTCAAAAGAAAATTACAGTCAAGAACCTCTTCGATACAAAACCCTTTAGGAGTCACGCTTCGTTCTCGCTAAACTTGGTCCAATTATTTATATTCTCTTTTTGCTTATTCCTTTATGCGAGGTCATTATAGTGGCGTCAGTTGGTGAGCGACTCGGACTGGCGCACCATATGTTCTCAGCCCCAGCCTTTAAATTTAGTCGTGACACTGAAGTTCGGATAATTGATTAATGGCTCACGGGGCGGACGTGTTTAAACGGTTCGGTCACCGTTTTTTGTCGGAATCCCCGGTAATGATACGTTTTGATTGTCTTCCATGGAATTTAATATTAGAAGCGCCATATGGCGTTGAACACAGATTCGCTTTGGCAACAGTTGGTCTGACACGTTACGACACCTGTGTAGATACGACAAGTTCACGTCTACCTGAGATCCGAATCAGGAAACTTCTTATGTTACATTGTTTTTTTTTAGTAAATTTAAAAACATGGCGCGTTATAAAAGTACAAACTGAACTTATCTTAATTTTGACTCGACAACTGGGTCACCTACTTTTTTAACTTTAACACATTGTTTTTCTCATCGAAGAAGTTTACATTTATGTTTTTTTTTTTTTTTTAAATGTCACAACGAAACTCAATCAAAACATGCCAATTATAATAACGCCCACCTTATTGACTAAGCTCATAGTGTTTGTAAACATAAATTTCTATGTAGAATATATTTATTTTATTTCTTTTATTTTCAAATTAATAAAAAAGGAAGACTGGCTGAGTTAATTGGAATATTGTTTGTTATTTTGCAACCTTGTAATCTGTTTTTATACTTGATGCAACGGCCATGTTATATTGACGTTTGTTATTTGGAGTGGCCATAACTACGTTTACTAAATTTTTATATGTAATGTAACATAACAATACTACCGTGAAGACTGTGTAATATAAAAGTACTGTACAATGTAATAATGACTCTTTTGTGTCGATGCCTACCCGTTCTCTTTGCACAGTCTTTGCATGTATCCGTATCCGTATGAAATGTTTGGTGTAATGTTTCTACTACCTAGTAATTTTAAAATAGTGGATGCAAATTTTATAAAGAATAAGAAAAACAGTTTGGTATAAAAAGTACCTATATTTTGCTATGTTTTATATTTTAGTAACCTTATTCCCTATTGTTACAGATTGGGTGGTGCGCCGATGTCCAGCGGGATGGTTGGTGGCACGCTGGGTAGTGGTCACTGCCAACTAGCCAACCAACCACTGGTGATGCCGGTATTCCCCCCGCGAGCCAGTCAGCCAAGCCCCGTCCCTGTATACTCCCCCTCGAGGTTTCACATAGACAAACGATGTCAACATCGATGCACGTGGAAATGCCTCGCCATTGCTATGATATGCCTCTGTGTTATCTTAGCGGCGATGCTCGCCTATTTTATAGGTAAGTTTTTGAACTGAAAACCTTTCCATTTCCTACTTGATATTCTTCATCTGGTAGGACGCAGCTAGTATTATAATAAATAGCTAACTTAATATAATATGACAAAAAAAAAATACCGATGAAATTAAGAACCTCCTCCTTTTGGAAGCCGGTTAAAAATTAGAACGACGTAACAAAACTGCACGGTTGGCCTAGTGGTTTAAGTGGTCGCCACGCCGCTTTCTACTTTGCCCTGTTCAAATTCAAATCAACAAGGTTCAAATCTCACATAGGACAACAGTTTTTGATCCACAAATTGTTGTTCTGAGTCTGGGTGTTCTTTGTGTCCGTTACAAGTATGTTTGTAAAGTGCCCTGCGACACAGGATTTATTCCAAGTGCGGGAGAATTTTAGAAAAAAAAAGATAATAAATAGGTAAATAGTTAACATCAAATACCTCTGATCCATAGACAATTCTATTCACACAGTGGTCAAATTAATAATGTCTATTTTCTATCAAAATATCCGTATTTATATTGAAACAAATCTCATTTAAATAGTTGTGATATAAAAGATTTCCGATAGTGATAAGAAAAATTACATTTTTGGTAGTTTACTAACAATGCTTCCAATTTGATCCCTTTGTAAATACACCATAACGTATACTGATGCACAAATATATATATATATGTACTATAAGGTTTTTACAACTATTTAAAAATCTATTAAATGTTTTCCTTAACTTTATACATGTTTCATCTAGAAATCACGATGAGATTATTCTCAGTTAAAATTGTTTATTCTCTTATTCTATCAACACGCATAACTTTCCCAAACCTGTTATTTATTTTATTGCTTTAGTAATGGAACATAAAAACACCCACTTTCGGACACCCATTAGCCTAAAAGATCTAGTTCCTAACAATAAAATTGGTCCTTAAATATTCGGTTTAACTTTAAAAAGTTTCATTAAGATTATTACATTCCGAGATTTCGGATTCAATTTTTATGATATAAAGACAGATAAATATGAAATATGTAAATAGCATTAGGGCAGAAAATATTATACACTTCCAATCTTTCAATTTCCCATCTTACAACACATTGTTACGGGTGTCCATGGCGGGCGGCGGCAATCGCTTACCATCATTACCTCGTTTGCCCCATATTCCATTAAAAAAACGTGCCTTTTGACTGTTTATAAAAAATACCTCAATGATTTAGTTTTGATGAGTAGCTCCATCATAGATCCATGTGAGAAGTGAAAACTTTGATAACTCATAGTATCAGTACTGATACTGAGAGTTTAAGGAAGAGTTCTGTTAAAGTTCAGTAATTTAATTATTTATTTATTAATTGTCCAAGTAACTCTGCATATCAGTTTGCACAATAACGATGGCGTTGTGTCAGATGTCCGAAATATTATTATTACTATCACAATAACATTCTTTTTAATACATAACTATTGCTTTATACAACAACGTCGAGTGACAACTAGCTAGTAATGCATCAACCAACGCCTATTAATATTTATATCAATGAAATAACAGCAATCTACATTTTCAAACCATTTGTCAGACTGAAGCAACTAACGAACCTTGAGCTCAAATGACAGTTTCAACAGACTCAATATATGCTGTCTATTTAATATTGAAATATCCAAGCATAAGTTAGTCGATACATCTTTGTTTTAGAAACCCAGCGGGACGTACAGAACACTCGTTAAGGCAGTATTTTTATGAACTCACTCGGAATGCCGGCGATTAAATATTCAAAACATTATTTATTCTTTAACAATCCATTAGCATTAGTGTATAACCCTCACGTAATCCTACTACATATAAGTTGACCGTAATAATATTTGTACTACTTTATTCATCATCATCATTCAGTACTTCTCCCATACGAGTTGATACAAGGGCGTAATATTGCAAAGTGTTTTTGATGTTTCTTATGGCCAGCGGGATGCTTGTCGTCAACCTTCCCAGGGAATGAAATTCTTTTAAGACAGAAAAATGGCACTGGGGTACACAGGTAGAGCAAACGAATTAGAAAATATGAATTGCAGCATCTCGAAGACACCGAGGTTAATCATATGTCCATCTTCTATGTAAAGAAATTGCTAAGTAAGGAATATAACTTCAAAGTACAGCATTTGTTTATTAGTGGGTCGATACCAATTTTAACAACTTTTAATAGCTCACTGCTTCACATCGACCTCTCGTTAGAAAAAAGGTTAATTTGTAAAGATATAATCAATGACAATTTAAAATACCAATATGCTAAACTAAACCAATTGTTATGTAATCTCACCGCAACGTATAGTGATTGTAAATACATCTGTTAAATTAAAACAAATAAAAAGAAAACATTTCATGAAACTATTAGCTTTATTACATGTCTGGGTATAATCCTGAAAGCTTCGAATCCGATTGTTTTAGTAGATTACAAAGCAATGTAAAATTGCATTCGTATGCTTTTATCCCCTTAAAGCCGAATCGTGCCTCAAGCGAGATTCCATCCAATTAAGGGGCTAGTTCTTGTAGGTACTGTATGATTGGAAACCGACAAAGGGAATAGCGTCCGAGGTACACGAGATTATATAGCCCTCCGGCATGACTCTACGCTGAAACAGTAGCAAAAATTACTTCGACTTTTGCAGATTGCAAGGTGTTTGTAGGAACTTATAGTTCTCCGTATACCTAACCATTGCATACTAGCTTTTGCACGCGGCTTCGCTCACGAAGACTTTCATCCCCTGATTTACCTCCTTAGGGGTGGAATTTCAAAAATTTCTTTGTAGTTCTCACTTACGTTATGTAAAGAACCTACACGCAAAATTTCAGGATTCTAGCTTCAGCGGTTTGGGCTGTGCGTTGATTTCTGGGTATGTCAGTCAGTCAGTCAGTCACCTTCCTCTTTTATATATATAGATAGATAAATAAGATTCCATTAACATTACATAACTTATTATGTTTACGTGATTGTTTTTACTTTTTTATTTCTCGGTCACCAAATATATACATTAAAACCAGTCAAAACAAATAAAAAGCTGTCATACTAGGTCATAAACAATGTTGAAAAACTACTTCCATTATCAAAAAAAATCCGTGTACGAGTCGATGCTAACGGAAAAAGCTAATAAAAATACTTTTATTCGTTTATCGTTATATGACCAAATCATAATAGAAAAATATTTCCATCAACACATCAAAACTCAATTACTCAAGGCGATAAATTTAAATATTCACTAGGTGCATGCAAATGAGTTGATTAAACATTGATGTTTCGATGGAAACTGACGTGGACCATTAGTCTTTTATCATTCTTTGTTTAGATCTCGCAATCGGCATCTACAGAGAGACCAACAAAAACAAACATCACAAAAATATAAATGATGCACCTAACCTAAGGCAACGTGCGCTGCGTGCCTCGAGCCCGCGCGGCTGAGTTAGCTCTGTAATAAATTATCTTACACTTCCACGTCCCGTGTTATTTTACTACGAATACATCAGCCTCTCGCAATCCCGGAGAACCCGCGTACCCACCAAACGACCAATCATAATTTATACATACGTAATGCTTCATAAATTGCAAAAATAAATCCCTGTTTGATTTAACGACGAGTAACTAATCCTTTCCGTGCGGTATAATAAAACAATACATTACATTTTATATCTAATGGAATGACACATTCTCTCAACTGCATGTAATGCTTATTGTTGTTCTGAGTGTAGATACTTATACTGAAAGCATTTTAAACTAACGATCTTAAGACACGGAACCCTATAAAGGATGTAATACACAAGTCCACATAAACGAATTTAAACTTTATCCTACTACAGAACATTAAGTTTAATTTTGTTTGCTCTTTAAGGATAAATTATATTATTCTAAATCATTGTCCTCCAAATTGTGGTAATTTTATTATTTATTTCAAATTGCTTATAACTTTTTGCCTAAATTATATTTTGATTCCCACAAAAAAATACATCAAGCTCGAAAAAGCTCACCAATCACTTATACAGTTACAATAAAGTGGACGGAGTACTGTACCGTCTAAAAGTGAATCACCAGCTATAAGTCCAAACCGCAAGCACACGAGGCATCACAAAAATAACATCAAAGTCGTCATGGGTCGCTACCGACGCAATACTTTTGGCCTACATTCGAATATACCTTCAATCTACATTTACCCCGCCAAGCCCTCGCAACGATAATGACTATGTATTATTTGTACCTCGTTATTATTTAAGTAATTCTTTGTCTTACTAAATTATATACATAGTTCCATTTTTGAAATGACGAAATGTATTAACTCTATTCTTTGCAGCAGTGACAAAGTAGTTATTTCCGAATTTCGACCTCTTAGAAGGTAAGAGAAAATATTTTTTTACAATGTTGCTGAGAGTTGGCAGAATAAGAAATGGGAACAAGGAGGCGGCTGAAATCTCGTATAAATATTACTGGGTTAGTTTGTGTTTTGTTCGGGGCTTTTATATTTTGATGCAAAATATGCTTTACTTTCAAGTTAAGTACATACTAGAGGGAAAGATTCATATCTTTATTCTTAGTTGTACCTACTACATTTGCAGAATGCGAACCTAAAAATGTCATGCCAGAGCTGTAAAGCTTATTAGAGGCAGGTAATAAGTTCAGACAGTTTTCTAACATTATACACGTTAGAGTAACTGCTGAATGTTTATTTTATAGTGATTTCTTTTCTACTTTCATATATAAGTGCAGAAAAATAAACTTGCTTTTAAGTTGCTAGTGCTGCACTGTAAAATATAGTTTGATGTTAAATATAAACAATGTTCGAACCCATTAATAAGAAAGAAGCTTTGACGTAGTATGTATAAACATCGTTTGCGGTAAATTAAAGTGTGCCAGTTCTATAAAAGGTTCTTAGCAACAAAAGATAAGTACAAGGTATCCCGCAAAACGTTTAAGTTGAACCATTATACTATTCAATAACACCCATCAGGATGTGCTTCACCTCAAAATTGTTAGAGGTTAAAGCACGCGAATCACATATAACAGTGGAACAATCAGAGAAATAATGTGTCGTTGGGTGCACAACCGCATTGCCATTAAAGCTGAAAGCGCTCGCTCGTGCTAATGTCGGGAAATTACTTTTGTTTATTTCCCTTCGAAAGATGACATCTTTTCCAAGTGGGTGGATGCTACAGCAATTTATGCATCTAATAGGAACTCAATTAAGGACATAAATGATCATTTGTACGTAATAGCAGTACTTCCTTTTAGCACCTTCTTTTAACAGTAGCGTTTTGTCAGAGGAGTGGTCTGAATAGCATCTACTCAAGCCATTGTATAGCCTTGGAAATATTACGAAGGAACACGTAAGCAATAATAAACAACAGCGTTATAATGAATACATTATTTAAAAATAATGTATTTTATTATTTTTGCTAATGCTTAATCAAATCACAGTTACCCATTTTGCAGTCTTTTTAAAAAAATTGGTTTGAATGATGTTTTTTTTTATTTAAAGAAACAACTTCCGCACTAGGAATAAATCCTGTGTCGCAGGGAACTTTACAAACATACACGAAATAGACACAAAGTACAGACAGACTCAGAATAACAATATGTGAATCACACAAACTGTACGACCAGGGGGTCCTTTTTTTAAAAACTAACAATATTTGCCTAGTTCATGTATTAGACACGATCTTTTGAAAATGATAGCCTAGATATCCATCTTATCCCAATTACTAACGGCCTAGTTTACCTTTCTTAGTAGCAACAATCGATACCCAGAGATATTACTGCGTCATAATAAACATATCTACGACTAAGAATATAAAAATTGGAACACTGCACGGGCGTGGTGCAGTTTAACTTCGTACCATAACGTATCTACTTTCTGTCTTCATTTTCCGTTCAAATCTAGGTCAGGAAAAATTCTGTTTAAAAGTTCTAGATTGCAAAGTGACGACAGAGTTACCTCTAGCCGCATGAGGAGTAACAAAG
Source organism: Diaphora mendica (assembly GCA_949125395.1). Taxonomy (NCBI): domain Eukaryota; kingdom Metazoa; phylum Arthropoda; class Insecta; order Lepidoptera; family Erebidae; genus Diaphora; species Diaphora mendica. The sequence goes on along the minus strand of OX421310.1, from coordinate 30,295,483 downwards.
GAACTTTGAGTGTGTGTACTGCAGTGGGGCATTTTGAATTAACCCTCTTTGTTCTAATCCGGGAATGAAAGTTTATTGATTGTATCATCTGGTTACTCTCCTGGCTGTTGTGTAAACTGTTTAGTTAACGTTACAGCTCACGGTACTAAGAGTTTCTTTAACTTCTCTTCGTAAATAACTTCATTCTGACTGTTATGTTTCAAACAGTTTTTGAATATGTTTATACTGGGTAAATGATAGTATGATCTTCATTAGGTGTTATGTTTGTTACTTTATTAATAAGGGAAACAAGTATTTCGTTAACTCTTCAGTAATGTAAGAACTATTATTAAGACTTTAGATTTTTGCCTTTATATGGCTACTCTGAAATATGTTTGAGAAATGAATAAATGCAAATACCAAATACGTAAATTTTGACGTTTGGAGTATTGAATCTTCTATCGCATTGTGTGTATTTTCTCGTGAAGCTCAATAACTATAGTTATAAAGGTCAAGAGCTAAATAGACATTTCCATTTTCTTCATAAATAACTACATACTTCCAATTCATTAAATGGTGTTTTGATAGAAATCGATTGTATTATTGAGGAAAAGAAAAATTTGTTTGAACGGGTGGTCTACCGTTAAAAAGAAAAACAATTCTATTCAATGAAAACTCAAGCATGGCCTGTGTCAAATATTTACATGTTCGACAACATCTTACGTGGAGAAGTTAGTGGAGTGAAGCAGTTCAAGCAGTTCGTCGAACAACAAATTATTATTAGAAGAATATTATTTAGAAGTTCATCAATCCTTGAATTAAGCGCCGAACAATTCATTTTCAACTAAAAATAGTTTATATAAACTCACCCAAATCTTCCTAATAAAAGTTAGATAAGACGATCAGAATTCTCGACCCAAATTTCGAATAAGGCAAATGTTTGTTTAGAAACTGCATAAAAAAGAAAATTTAATAGTAATTAAATTAAAGTTAACCAAAATCAAAGAACGCTTAAAAGCTTTTACAATTAATGTATGGTTATACATATACCTACCGTAATGTAAACCCACATAATGTGGCTGGAACAATAGATTTATTGTTAAATATGGGGCACACGGCTGTAACAACGATAACTTGTATTTCTTCTAATGAGTAGAGACAGATCTCCATTTAAAGGCTACGGTACAGTTAACAACGTACAAATGACATCATTCTTAATTGTTCACTGGCAACCCTGTCGCGGCAGTGGGCGGCAGTTACAAACTCTATATGTATTTTAAAAATTCAGTTATATAACCTTAGTGAACAAGAATATTTAAATTAGTAAAATCATTTCAAAATATGTAAATTATGTTTCACTGCCCACATGCAGAATAAATATCATCGGTATTCAAAAAACAAGCAATGATAGGTTATGATGACTTTGACAGAACTCAACAATACCAAAGCTTTAACTATAAGAAAACTGAGCTTCCACAAAGTTTACGACTAGACTAGACTGATGCACCTCTTTCCTTGTCGATAGCGATGCACGATAGGTAGCAGTACCAAATACTTGAAGCTTTCGCCCTTTAATTTAATATATATAAAGTTTATCATAGAAGACCCATTACTTCGGTACCTCATTACTGCCTTGAGTAGGTACCTACTGCTGTAATTACAATATTTGCTGTAATTCAATAAAGGATCTTTAGATATATACCGATAAATTTTTAGTTATTGACGTGACAACGTCTAATAAATTGATGAACGCCGGCAGTATGCACGAAAAAGGATGACTCATTGTCCCGTTACGCTCATGGTCCCGTAACGCTAATTGTACGTCGTTGTGTTTTCACTACATCAATGATTAGGAGAGATAGATGCGGCGCAAATCAATTCATCAATGTTTTGTTATGACGTTGTCACGTTAAACTATCGTCCGTAAACCGACTTTACAGACAACCATTTTTTTTTTAGTACACCCCAACTTTCTTGTATTGAGAATTAAAATAGTACTGGTAAACTTTAAAGTTACGTAAACCTACTTAGAAATAAATAAGTACCAATGTCACAATTTTAAAACACGGATTTAAAATGACAAAATTTTTAAATTTGTAAAAATAAACACATGTAAACACAAAAGGATAATATTCCTTTGGAGACTTACTAGAGATTATGTAAGCTATAGTTTCAATTAAAGTTAGGCGAGCGTTCTGTTAAATGGTTTCAGCAAACACTAAATAATACGTTCCAAGCACACTACTAGCTCTAACTACTTAACTTAGTTTAGGCAACACAACTTGCGTACTTGTCCTAAAACATTGGACAAAGTTACATTATAGAAACTGTCACTCATTTCACATTGTGGTCATCTTAACGAGTAACGTGAATATTTTTAAATGACCATTTAAAAATAATAGCTCGACCCGGAATAAAAAGCCATGGTCAAGCAATCACGTGAATGAAGTAGCATCAACGTAGGCCTATTCATAAAAAGAGGCATTCCTGCACAAGTTTTCGTACTATTACTAAACTAGCGACACTTTATGAGGCACTAAACTACAGGTTTTTTGAAACTTTAAAAGCCTTCTATTTAAAAAGCATAACAGAATAAATACGGCAGTACTGATTATACTTTGCTTCTTGAAAGTAATGTAATGGACCACGGCGATCTAAGGTGTCTCAAGTCAATGAGGCTTATCGTATCGGATCTCACTTCATTTAGAATCCCGTTAAATTATGCCGCCAGTAGATAAGAGCCCCTTGTAACATATCGACAGTTAAGGCGACCAGTCCGCGTCAATACGATACCTTCTTTACTCGAATACAGCGACACTCACGCTTAGAAATGACCACATTTAGATTCCTCGAAGATAAAATCAATAGTTTTGTTTTATTTGGTTTAACTACCAGCTGTTTGCCTAAATTTCATTGTTTCTGATCGCAATTCAAAAAACAGAATAAAATATTTTGTTCCGCACACGCCTCCTGGCGTTTCGGATTTGTATCAAATAAAAACTAGTTCTGTAGTATAATCCGACATAAATCTCTTGGTTTGTGCCGGTAGCTTTAGCGTTGTAATGAAAAAATGTGAACCATCTGTTGCACCCTTCATTTGCTATGTAGTATACGATGAATGGGGCCAAATACAAGTCCGTCAACTTTTTAATGTAATTGAAATTGTGAAGACCCCAAATGTTTTATTAAAGCTCGCTAGGATGACGATATTAACGCTTTTTGAGTGGCTCACGCGCACGATTCATTTGCGATCGATAATATAATAATGCTTCTGTTATGAATCATAACAAACACGGTAATATAACACCATACTTTTATGTAATGTACCTTGTTGGTAATGTAAACATTCGCTAGTAAATATAAACTTCGTTTTTATAACCAAATATTGAATAATAAACTAGAAAGTAAAACCCGCATCGCTAAAAAAGAACACTTCTTTTGAAATTATCGTATGACTATAGTGGATTCAATCAAAAATTTTTTTAGAAACTATTCATATTTATATTACTATGTCAAAATTTAATAAAAGTATCTACAAAACTACAAATGTATTAGGTTACTTTTTAATCTGTAAGTCATATAAAAAGTATAATTATCACAATCTTTTTTGCTAAACCATAAATTTGTTTTTGAATAATAGAGAATTTAATGACAGGTTTTTATTATCGTATTATCAAAATTTGAATTTGTTTATGTTCTCCGAGTAAAATAGGGCAACAAACCGCGACCTCGTGCGAACGTAGTTAATGTGTGTAAGAAACAAGGACGATGATATTAGGTTTTGCGTGTAATGAAAGGAGACAGGGCACACGAGTACAAGAAGATTTATCACGTGACTAATACGAGTCTGTGCGACGGCGCGTTCGTCCCCCGGGACTCCATCAAACGAGTTTCTGCTCCCCCAACGCACGATGCAATCTATGCTGAATCGTATTACAATAAATTGTATTAACTCGAAAAATAGTAGAGATAGCAAACATAGTCCATCTGCACACAATCGTCGCATGCATCTCGGTCGGTCGCCAACCTCGTCAACTCGAGCACCCTCCATTTCCTACCCGCCGTCATTCTATACACAAAATTTATAGATTTTACGAGGGATCATCGGGAAAAGTCGCGACTTACCGCATGGTCATATTTTATTTTCTTTTGGGGAAATTACGTCATCTACGTCGTCGTTTATCTGTTAACATGTATGCGATCGACGGAAAATATTACTGTGGAAGTATATTTTGGGGGCCAAATGCATCGAGTATGTTGATTCATTTTTATCGTGAATACTTTACAAGAAATTGTGTCAAACATCTGTGATTGATTTTTACAACTATTACGTTTTTTAATTATAGTGTGTGTATATTTTATTACATCTGTCATAGAAGCTCGTTAAAGTTCAATGAATGTACCGCAAAAAAAAGATTTGGCCACTTCAATAAAACATGTATCTGTTATTGAAATGATGTGATATGAGATAAATTGAACTAATAACACAGAAGAGTGCCGTTTCTTCCATAATTCTGAGTTATTACTACAAATTTTTCTTTTAATATTTCATTGAAGTCACAGATACTGTATAATGCTGAGCAGAACAACTTTTTTTTTTTTTTTTTATGGAATAGGCCGGCAAACGAGCAGACGTATCGCCTTATGGTAAGCGATTACCGCCGCCCATGGACACCCGCAACACTGAGGCGTCACAAGTGCGTTACCGGCCTTTGGGGGATGGGGGGGGAGATAGGGGGAGGGGGGTTGGGGTATGGGCCTCCGGTATCCTCACTCATTCGGTGAAACACAGCGCAAGCACTATTTCACACCGGTTTTCTGTGAGGCCGTGGTATCACTCCGGTCGAGCCGGCCCATTCATGCCGAAGCGTGGCTCTCCCACGGTAACTTAGTTTGCCGAGTATAGTTTGACATTTATACATCTTTATTGTGCCGTGTCTTGTCTTCAGGCTCTATTCATCTTAGTTTAAAAGTATGATTTAAAAGCTGGCTGCAAATACGCATGTAGCATTAACACTGAATATAAATTGCCTACTTAACTATTGGCTGTTAAGCCGATAAAGGTTATTGTCATTGAACTATCTACCCTCGCCATATAATACTAAAGTTAAATTGTCCAATCCTAAACGCAAACGGCCAAATGACGTCAACGTTTCCAATCTTATCTCAGAGTTAATCTCGGGGATAGATAGAGAACTGTAGGGACTCCGGTAGATAACTTAATTGCTATGTCAATGTCCACAGTACACAAATAATAGAATAGGTATATCTAAATTCCCTCTAGATTGAATCATGGAGTATATTTAATCGTAAAAGTGAGTAACTAAATAAAAGGTATAAATGACTGTATGTCTCTCGACAAATTGTTTAACTTATTAATTGGACGGCACAAAATCTGGGTTGCATCAATTATGTCTGTAAGGATTGATATATTGCCCTTGACGCAACGCACAACATATTAGGCGCACATCCTGTACACGCTCCGAAACAAATAAACATTGCATCCCTATTGAAGCACAAATCCTGCACGATCGTGAGCTCGTTTCTGAGCTAATAAATAAATGCAATAAATTCTCTTTACATTACCAGTAACGTTCGATCGCTCCCTTGCACTTTCTGTTCAGTATTCATAGCAACGACACAACGTACTAGTATGAACAAGCTAAGAAGACTATCTTTAAAATAATGCTTTTAAATACTTTGATTTCATGCTTCAGAAGTTTCAGTCAATACAAATAAACAAATAGTGATTCCGTATAAGCCGTAATATCGTGTCAACAAAGTTTCTGCTTTTCTAAGTTCAAACCGTGGAGAATTAACCAATTAGATTGCGTAGCACGGCATCTTATGATCGATTCGATCACCCGCAACTATCGCATAATGAGGAGACAACGGCATTCTCCCGAACAAGAAATGGTTGGGTGTCACCGAGCCACCTACGTGCTCGCCAGAGGCTGGGCCCGCGGCGGCGTAACCAATCGTTCCGTCACAGAGCAACGAGATGCAGCATAGCCATGCTTCGCTTAATTAAAACTCGACGGGACATCACTTTGCCTACCCTTCATTCATACACCTCTTAAACTTGAAATGACATTTCTTATTGTATGCCGTTTCGTAACAGTGCATTTAAAATAACACCTATGTGAACACTAATAGAATTACCACTCGGCTAGTGTCCCTATCGATTCGGAGCATCGATAAGAACGTAAATTTAATTGGATGGACGGGCTCCAGTAAAGATTAGAATCTTAAGACATGATTTAGTATTGGTAAGAAATAAGATACATGTTTTTAATCCATACTAAATCTATATTTATTTTGTTTGTTGCAGCGTTATCGTCAATTAAAAGTAATATAGACAATTCAAATTGTATCCTGGTGCAAGATGTAAAAGCAGTAACACATGCACAAGGAATTAGGGATGCTTTATCAACATCATCACCTTCAGATGGTATGTTATATTAACAAGTAGTATGTACGTAAAAGGGTAAATACAAATATAAAATATCTAATAAAATGGAATTGTTATGTTACAGAATCTATATCAACATCATCTTTAGGTGGTTGGTCCACAACGGCGGAAGCGGCGTTAGAGTCAATAGTTATACCTCAACAAGCACAACAAGCCGCTCCACCTCCGTGGTCGCCAGCATTGGAAGTTAGAGAATTCGACGAATTACACAGCGCAACTATACCTGCCTACCAATTTTGGAGTTCCGAATTCCGCAACAAACAGCCCGCCTATGTTAGCCTTAACTTCACTGTTCCCTGGGGAGCTAATTTTGCCGTATATGGTAGGAGAAATGTAGCTCCCAGTGTAACACAGTACGATTTTGTAGAATTCATTAGAGGCGGTAGAGTTGACCACAGACTTAGAAGAAGAAGAAGTCTATTTGAAGATAATCGATTCCAAAGTAGTTTAAACGAATGGGATGCATTATTGAGCACGATTAGTCCGCTGCAGAGATGGAACCATACGATAAGCAAAAGGTCAACAGACATGCGAGTTAATGTCAGTATATTACAGTATCTTGACACGGGCAGATGGTTTATATCAGTATACAATGACGAGCTACAGCCACATAATGTTGAAATGATCGTTTCCGAGGCCGAAGGTGTCACTAACTCCTGCCCTGATGACTGTTCGGGTCACGGGTCTTGCTATCTTGGCAAATGCGATTGTGTAGATGGATATGAAGGGCACGATTGTTCAAAAAGTATGTTGATTTTATGTTATAATAGTATCTTTGAAGTTGTTACATATAAATATTAATAATATGTAATGATTCGCAGGTGTGTGCCCAGTTCTTTGTTCAGGACACGGTGCATATGCAGGTGGCGTGTGTCACTGCTCTGAGGGGTGGAAAGGCCCGGAATGTGATGTGCCAGCACACGATTGTGAACCGGCCGACTGTTCTGGAAGAGGACAATGCATAGCAGGACATTGTCATTGTAAAGCAGGCTGGAAAGGATTGAAATGCGATGAAGGTTAAAAAACAAATTTATATTGCATAGCTCATGTTCACAGAGTATTTACTTTATTTTCATAAGTGTTTTATTTGATATGTTTAGAGGATTGTCTAGACCCAACATGCGGCGGCCATGGTTCATGCGTACGAGGCAGATGTGTATGTCGTGCTGGATGGCGAGGTGCTTCATGTAGTGAACGAGATGCAAGAGTTCAACGGTGTCTCCCAGCATGCTCTCAAAGAGGCGTTTATGATCTAGATGCCGGTAGATGTGTCTGCGATCCACTTTATACTGGCGATGACTGCTCTCAAGGTAAATTTATTAGTTACACGTACAACAGTTTGAAAATGGTATGACACATTAAGAGCGCGGCGACCGACGCTCGCAACTGCAAGTTGAAATTTGTTCGGAATATTGCTGTATCTAATATATAATAAAATAAAATATATATCTAATATCTCGTCACTGTATCTCGGTAAGCCATACCTGGCGTAGTATATTGACATCTGTTTGCTGCGATAGCACTACTAACTATTTGGTTTTTATAATAAATATGGATGTGTTGTAGACTACCAAAAATCATCAATGAAAACTCAATGTTTTTTCATTTTCTTTTCGATAATAAGTAATTTGATAACACAAGCTATGCTTTTTTATAATAAATATTATACGTATTGCTGTTTATAATATAGAAAAAACAAACTTAAAACATGCCATTTACGCTGTAAAAATATGCAAAATTAAATTCAACTTTTCCCTTTTTTTAAATAAAAAGGGAAAAGGAGCCTGGACAAATACTGTTTAAATCTGGATATCAACATAATATGGTGAAAATATGTTCAAACTACAAATTATTTTGGTATTCAATTTGTATGGAGAACTCAGTGACCGCCGGCCCCTTAACAAGTTTCCAAAAATAATGTGTTTTTGCAGTGGTGTGTTCCTTGGACTGTGGCCCGCATGGTGTTTGTGCCGAAGGTGTGTGTCGATGTGACGATGGCTGGACAGGTTCCATGTGTGATCAACGACCGTGTGATACAAGATGCCATGATCATGGACAATGCAAGAACGGCACCTGTGTATGTACGCAAGGATGGAATGGCAGACATTGTACCTTACGTAAGTTATTATGAAGTGAAATATTGTTCTAATACTTAATTATATTTTGAATCAAACATATTAGTTATGGATCCGTTATCAACCGTATTTTTAGGTACAGTGTATGTGTACATAATATAATAATTAATCGACACGTTAAGTTTAAATTCGATTCCATTAAATTGTGACAGTGAAGTGACATATTTAGTCCACCTGAATAAATTATTTATTTGAACAGCTGGTTGTCCAAACGGTTGTTCTCGTAATGGACAATGTCTGCTGGAAGACGGAGTGTACCGGTGTTCTTGCGCGGACGGCTGGTCTGGTACTGACTGCTCTATCGCTCTCGAACTCTCCTGCAACGACAACGAAGATAATGATGAAGGTAAGTGCCACTCGATTTATTTCCAGAAGAGATAGGCAAATTAACAACTAAATAAATATAAAACAAAAACAAAATATTGGCTGTCTCTTGACAATGGCACTACCATTTTGAAGATGGCATGACGGACTGCTCGGACTCGGAATGCTGCAGTCGACCAGAGTGCGCAGAACACATCATGTGCCTAGCTTCCAACGATCCCGTAGAAGTGCTCCTCAGGAAACAACCGCCATCAGTCACCGCGTCCTTCTATCAGCGCGTCAAGTTCCTGATAGAAGAAAACTCTGTCCAGAGCTACGCACACATGGACGAATACTCGGAAAGGTGAGATGATAAAGTTAAGAAAAATTACTAAATATTAACAAACACCAAATCACTTCATGTACGTAAAAGATATCGTTAGAGGTGGTCCAGCTATTATTGACTATTGAATGAGTAAATACGAACCTGATGTAACGATATCTTTTATAATTTGTTGGTTTAGGATTGACCTGTCGGTTGGCACAATTCATGAATTTAATATATTTGCACTTTACAATGATTTTAGATTCGTGATATCATCGCCGTACTGTAATGTAATTCCGTAAGAAGAAGATACAAAATTCATTACGACATAAAATGTACTAGGAACTAGCACCTTCACCATATATTATCCCGCTCATCTTCCTAAACCTCTCCGAGGATTTGGTGTGGTTATTTTAATTTAATTGGTAACGATACTTTTATAAATTACAATTTATTTTCTCATCTGGTGGAAGTGTTTTGATTTTCCTCTGTTTTATCGCGTGTAAAAAAATATTGATTTCTCGTTGGCGATCCTAGCATGGTTCTGTTTTTATATTTAATTTTGATTTACACCATGAGTTTGATATTTTATTTTATTTTCACACCAGATCCGATGTGTTGTGTATTGTCTAATGTTTATCCCTTGTGTGTGTCTAACCCTACCTGTTTGTCTGAATAAAACAAAAGCGTCTTATAAATAACAAAGTGAAATTAGAAATAAATTAAGCGCTCAAAAGCTTTCGAACAGTTTTGTTTGTCTTTACGATAACAAATAAGTTTATTTGAATAAGGTTAAACTGACTAAACTTGAATCATGAAAGTAATTCATAACGGACTGTTTTATTGCTGTGTGCTCATTACTTATTCATATTTGAAATTAGCTTTTAACACAAATTTCATGATCTAAGTTTGTAAACAAAATTATTAAAGTTTTTATTTGCCCTATTTGTACCGTGTGCGTTGATAAAACTTCGAACGATCTCTAAATTAAATAAGACAAAGCAAAACTGAATAATAAAAGTAGTCAACCCACCTCGCTTAATATGCAAAAGCGCCTCTAAAAGTTTGTTTGCATTAAAACACGAGCCGCTTCACTATTTTATTTAAGTTCAAAAGTCTAGAGTGGTTATATTGCGTTCTGGCATTTGTTCCATCTTGTAAACGTTACACACGACGGGGTGCCTCCATGCATTCACATGATTTCTCTCTATACATAATCTTTGGTGCAACCTTTTCACTAATCTTATTTAAAATGTAATCAAAACAATTTCTTGTCTATCACCTATTGATCAATAGTGGTGGTACTGTTCTAATGCAAACGGGCTTCGTCTGTAAGAGAATCAATCGATAAAAGAGACTTTTTGATAGTAAAATCAGTGTTAAAACGCAAGGTAACCAGTATAGACAAGTGCAATCGGCCGGAGCGGTTGCAAAACCGGGGTGGGGTTGCACTGAGGGATGTAGGTATCTGTGTAGTAATCTGTCCTGTCTTTCTGTGTCCCTGTGCCGCCGTGTGTCCGCCACTCCTAGCGAGTTCTGGAATTCCTTTACACCATGGTAAGTGTCAGTCAGCCCGCCCTCGCCCCTCAGTGTTCAGTATCTGTTCACCTCTTCCCTTTTGTTGCGACTCCTGCATATAAGTGTGATGCCGGTGACCTTCGCGTGTCTCGCAACAGACACGCGATTGGCGCCAGATGCTTTTTCACTTTTCGTTCAATCCTTTGTCTGTATTCGTTTCATTCTCTATGTGTATGTAACATCTGTATGTTTGTCTTGAATGTTTTCGTGTGACTGCGACAAATAAGACAGACGTCCGTCCGCGAACGTCTTTTGTCAAATATAATTTGCCGCAGCCACAATTATTGTATTTTGTACTGTTTATTTGTCTCGTCTACTGTGCTTATATATAGTTCACATGTATACTATGGAATAATTTTGTTATACTATATGAAACTTAGGAAAATCATTTACGCTTTCACGCAAAACGTTTTAAACACAATCGTTAGGCGTAGGGCTTGTAAAATATACAAATCGAGACGCGAATTGTATATTATTATCAATTGAGCAAAATTTCAGCGAACACGCAAATTTAGCTTCAAATAAACTAACCCTTTTATGTGTTCCTTACCCTTTGTCTGCGTCTTTCATCTGTTAACCAACCCCCTACCCTTCGCCCGAGCTCTTTATGTGTTTAGATCCTCACCCTTTGTAACCAAAACACAAGTTATTTGAATGTATTCCTACTACTTCACAGCGAGATGATAGCAGAGTTGTCGACATTGTACATTACTACCATCGCTTCCATTTATCAGTCATTTACGACATTTTATTACACTTTGAAATTGGTGCAACGAACGCTCTGCATTTATTTAATGGCTTTCAGAAGTGTCTATCCTCCTACTAACATTATACAGCATTTTGTAAGTGAATCTTCCGCATTTTGATATAAGAAGAGTAGTACACTTCTGAAAGCCTCATCCGTAAATAATTCTACTACTATATAACATAAATAATGAAATGTGTCCTCTTTACAGATTTATAAAAAGGTAAATTAAATAATTAAAACTGAGGTGATTTGTCCATTTAGTTATTCTTATAATTTATACACAATACTAATAAGAAATTTGAATATTACATGTACTTTTACTCTCCCTAGAACTTTATGATTAGGATCCGAACTTCAATTTTATTATACTTTCAGCAGATGTCCAAAAACTATGATAACACAGTTTAAGCATATATTTCTTTAACTTGATACAGTATTTAGTGTGAAGAATTAAAGTACTCCATTAGCATCTATTTTATATAAACAGAACTTTAAAGGCATTCCTGACGACATAGACAAGTATCTTTGACCGGGACGGATATAGGATAGTTTATAGCTCGCCTAATTAGCAGTTCTCCCGGGAAAAATGATTAATGACGTATTTCCACTAACAGATTGATGAATAGCATTGTTTAAAATGTATTCTAAACGAATAATGAGGGAAGATTTCTGAGAAAAATCCCTTTTGTAACTCTTGAACACAATATTATATCGCGATGTTTTCGTGCACCAATTTCAATCTTCATGATGAATAACCGAACATGGAGTAATATAACAAAATTGATTGACTATGGTTTGTGTGGCAGCTGTTACATGCATACATACCTTTCTAGGTAGATTTCTGTTTATGGTAAATTAATTATTTATTTTTTAATGTTATTAATATTTTATCAAGAGATTATTAAAAAGTTGATGTTGGCCAATTGGAATGTAAACCGAAATGTACCCTAGATGTTTAGCTGATCCTAATACGAGAATGTGCAATGCTGATACTTCTTATTTATTTTGTTTTTCGATATTATTTTCATACTTGACTTCACTCTCACAGCGTTTACACTATGAAATATGGAGCATAGCACGAGACCTCGCTCAAAGTTTTATGATCGAAGGTGTGCATGAGCGATACGTTTCACATGGCATTTCTTTTAGATATGACATCCGCGCCAAAATAATATTATTCTCCTTTTCTGTTAAAGAACGTATATTAGATTTGAATAGAAAGAACTAAATTTTTCTAAATTCTATGATGTATTAATTTAATAAAATTTTCTAATTTTAATCAAAATTATAGATTTGTATAAGTTAGGTGTATAATCGTTCCGTAAAGGCCAATTTGTGGGATTCGTATCGCTCAATGCCGTGTGCTGTGTCTCACGGCATCAACTGATGAGCTGGTCTGTGCAGTCGCGTGTCCGTGATGCGGGGTCAGGTGGTCTCGCCTCAAGGTCTCGGCATCATCGGCATCAGAGTCTCCGTCGACAGAGAAGCACGATTCGGATTCACACTCACCAGACAAGGTGGATGGTTAGTAAAAACAAATATTAACAAATATTATGGGTGATGGTTTGTAGTATAAATTGGTATAGGTACCTATTATGACATTAAAACGTGGTGTGGTAAGATGTAAATATATAAAACTTAGTTAAGTGTCACGATTATACTTTCAGTTTACTTATACGGGAAATATGTAGGTATTATTGCGCACTTTGTACATGTTACTACTATCTATACTAATATTATAAACGCGAAAGTTTGTAAGTATGGATGGATGGATGTTTTTTATTCTGTCATGTCTATATATATATATATATATATATATATATATATATATATATATATACATCAGAATAACACATAGGCTACTATTTGCCGACAATATACAATAACCGACATATACGCAGGTGGAGCCGCGGGCAACCACTAGTACCAAATAAACATGAAAAAATACTTTTCAGATATGTGTGTAATATATATAATAGTTCTTTAATCGTTTTCTTTTCTTAATATCGTCTGAGTTACAGTAGTTATTGTCAATCAATTATTTCACGAGAACAGTTATTTTTAATTAATGAAAAATGCCCTAAAACTATTTCTATACCTAGGACTACGTGTATTTAAAACTTCCTGATCATTGCTAGAATTGATTAGTCTTGAAAATTAGGCAAACAAACTTTCGAGTTTATAGGTAATATAATATGACTAATCTATATATACTCGTAAAAATGAGAAATACGACTGACTGACATACCCAGAGATCAACGCACAGCCCAAACCGCTGAAGCTAGAATCCTGAAATTTTGCATGTAGGTTCTTTATATAACGTAAGTGAGCACTAAGAAAGGAATTTTTAAAATTCCACCCCTAAGGTGGTAAATCAGGGAATGAAAGTGTGCGTAAGCGAAGCCGCGTGTTAAAGCTGGTATGGTATATAAATAAGTGGTGGTACAAAAATACTTAAACAAAACTAATAGATAGCACCCTTTTACGCGTTTATAATAATTTTAAAATCTCTCTATAATCTGTTCATTCCTTATTTCCAACATATCTACTTGTATGTTTGTAAGGTTTGGAAGTATTTACATTTTGAATAGGCTCTATCCCCCAAAAATAGCACAGATTACATTTTATACTTACGTGCCAAATGTTACATTTATGTACGCTGTAAATATAAATATAAGTATACATTCACCCATGCGAAAAGTTCACTGTGTGTTGAGTTTACACGTAGCATTAATTAATTACATTAAATGAATTCTCTCAAAAAACTTTATTTTTTCATTCTTCATTATTAAATTAACAAAGTGTTGTGGCTTAAAATAATATTGTAATAAAAAAACGAACAAAGGGTAATAAATTGTGTTACATTTGAATACAGGTATTTTTAGCTCTCTCATAAACAGATTTACATAAAGGCCATTATTTAAACTTTAATTACTCACGTGTTACAAAAGTTTAAATAAATTTTTATATATTTGGTAGAAAATTGAAAGATACTACTTACTGGGCTATTTCGAGTTACAGCTAGTTAAAATTAATAGCTTATTTATTTATTACACCTAAAGTAATCAGACATTATTTATCATCATTCAAGATAGTTAACTAACACTAATAGGTACTATAAGCGATTACTACTAAAATGTTCTCAAAGTCAGTAATTATCAAACAGATAAAAGTAATAGTTGAGTTAAGTGAAAAATAGTTACCGCAATGACAGAATCTGTTCTAAATATAAGAAAAAGTTTAAAAACTATAACCCAAATACGTAAAACTTTTAATAAAATTTATGTAGAAGGGTATAACCCGGTCATTAATACGAACCTATTAATACCTCATTCATTAAAGTTGGTTCAGTAGTTTAATCGCTCTTCTGGAACATACATTGACTGCCAAATGTGTTACTCTTCCTTTTGGCTTCACTGTAGTCGGGTGAAAAGAGATTGATAAAGTTAAGATCAATCATGAGAATTATTATATTAGACACTGAAAGTTTTTATACCCTATGTTCTTTTATTAGATGGTAGCATGTCAAACTAAAAAACATAATTCCACAAATTTAAATTGAATGAAATAAATACAAGAAAAGGGAAGGAAGGGAAAGAAAGTGAAGTCGGCTAAAAAAAGGAACAAAAACACTTCTTCTCATAGTAAATACAGTCCTCAGTCTCTTCCTACACGATGAGGATGATGAAAAACGCCCTGAAATATGTTTTGAAACCTTACCACATTTTACAAAAATGAGAAGCAGTTGGAATTACCGCTTCTGAAATCTTTTGCAGTCTTCATCTGTGACCTTGATTTATAATATCGTATTGCCAATTTTACAAATTCCAAGCCTATCCTCATTAAGTATGCAATTGTATGTTCAAAAATATAATTCCACTTCCAATTCAATTTCCACTCAATGACACAGAAATAATTAAATGATAATGTGAATAAAACATCGATTTCGATGAATCGTAACAAATAACAAGGAAAAGTTTTTACTGCACTAAGTAGGTACCAACTCGTCTGTCTAGGGTGGTATTGTGGTATAGTAGGCTAAACCCTCCTTTCTAAGGAAAAGCCTACTCCAGCAGTGGACTGCTATAGGCTGTTGATGTAAAGTAGATTCGGTCCTCGATAAGTTTCATTATATATAAATACTAGCTGACCCAAGCAACCTCGTTTGCGTCCAAACTACCATCCTCCGTTTTAACCCCAAAAGGGGGTTGATTTCTAAAGATACATCATTGGTACACCTCCACACCATCTATAGAGCATACATTTTAAATTTCAAGTCTCTTACTTCAAAAACATAGGACTTTCATACAAACGTCCAACCCTCGTTTTACCCCCTTTAGGGGTGGAGTTTCGTAAAATCCGTTCTTAGCGGATGTCTACACCCTATAAGGAACCTACCTGCCAAATTTCAAGTTTGTAGGTGTTATAGTTTTTGAGATTTCGTGATTAATAAGTGAGTGGTATTTCGCTTTTATATATATAGATTTCTTTTTTTTATGTTTGGGCCTCCCAAAATGATTACTCTTCCTGATGGAAAGCATAAGCAGAATCCAAGAGTGGGGGTCACCATACTCATTGCGAATGCAGCATGGTGACCCACACCATGGCTTTTGCATCGTTGGGCCTCCGGTTTCACACTCACCAACGAAACACGACAGCACGAACGTTGTCATTTAACGTTGATCTTCTGTGCAAGGGTAGTACCGCCCCGGTCGATCCGGCCCGTTTGTGCTGAAATCAGCGTAGCTCTACTACTAGTTAAAAATATCATTATATAAATATTACATTTCTCAACCTGTACTTCCATTATTTTGGTTAGTAGTCCGGTAATCATAATTTAACTTAACGTTCCTGACGACTTTCCGTAGTTGATTGAATTTTTATTATTAAGAGTTTATTAAGTTGATTGCAACCTGATCATTGTCAAACATATCGTTTGTATTTTATAAAACATGAACCATAAAACATAAGGTTTAATCATTTAGAAGTGTAGTTTACTTTGCATCAATGGTATAAAGCTGTAATTAGATAAAAAAACCTTAGAAAATATGAATCCTTTAATTAACGTGAACTGGAGAAACGCCGTCTCTAAGAAAATCTTATATACTTTTCTATTAATAGGGTGAACAGTACAATATTACTAGTTTTTGTTCGAGTTGCGTTTCAACTATACGTTAAATTAAATTTAAAATATACTTAAAATAGTATCAAGTAGGTAGGGTAGAAGGATCGGGCAATCCTTCTTGGATCACGAAGCATTAAAGTGTAAAAGAACTAGCACTTAAGCATATATTTTGTTGCTGACTGTACATATAAGGCTAGCTTGTATGTTAGTAACAATTTCGATCAATGTCAATATTAGCTTACTCATCTTCCAAACATAGTGGTGTTGTTTCCTGTCTAACATGACCCAGCTGAGAAAGTATTTACATGACGCGAGTGAAAGTGAGAAAAAATCATAAAATACTTTTTGTGATTGTCTAATTCAAAGGTACATGTTATACCTATTATAAAATAATCACAAATATTAACAAAAAAGAACTGACGTCAAGAACTGGACCAAATTGAAAAGGGACCACACGGGAAGCACCAGGTTTCAAATAAAAAAAGAATTATTAAAATCGGTACACCCAGTCGAAAGTTATGAGAACCATAAAAAAAAAATCGAATTGATAACCTCCTCCTTTTTTGTCGAAGTCGGTTAAAAAATATTGGCAGTCATAAGGACTGCCGATAGAACTGAAAACTTATAACTTAGAATGTTTTTTGAAAATTAATGTGTAAATTTAGAAATGTTATAAAGTTCAAATTAAATCATCATGTCGGTGACGCGGTGACGCGAACTTATAAGATTTTACCCTACCAAAAAGTGTTTAACGCGGTCAAACAAGTTTTGTGACGTCAGCATGTCGGTGACGCGGTTTCCCCTACCAAAAAGTGCTCAACGCGGCTAAAGAAGTTTTCACGTCAAAAAACACTTCAATTTTAATTATACTAAGTATTAGTATAATTAAAATTGTTATTATTAAATATTGGTAGTAAACAAGAGTTAAATTAAGAAGTTAGTTTCAAAGATAATCAGGTTTCAGTGAACCAAAATAATACAACTACAAACTCTATTTGCATCTCCAGGAATGAGCAATTTAATTAATTGCAAGTTTTAAACATTGAATATGTTAAAAAAACAATAAAAATGGATGACGTAATATGATTGTGAAACGAATTTATGCATACTTCTGTAAAATGTTTTCAAGTTGTATGTATTGTCAAGTTTAGCAAACACACAATTAAAGGGCTAACATCGACAAACATTTTTGTAAATATCGAATTGTACATCAATTACAGTATGAGGCTATATTATTATACGGCTTGTACCACCTGGTAATATTTAGTGTTCAATTTATTTCAATCGCTTGACAAATAAAAAGTTATAACAATTTAAAGAATCGCAGGCAGAGCCGCAGGCAAAAGCTAGTCTAAATAAATCTGACCGCAATCTTTTTCCGTCATCTCAATAAAACAATAAATAAACACAAATTCAAAACGATTATTCCAATATAACCAAGATAGCTCTCAATAAACTAAATTATCACCCACCGGTGATAATTTAGTTTATATTGTGTTTACGTAACGGCATCACCTTGCCGTTACGTAAACACAATATCGGAATGAAAATAAAATAATTTGGCATGAGGTATAATGGCCATGTCAAAAGCGATGTTTACGTGAAAATTTATCTCCCGAAAAATAGAAAAATCGTATTAGTCACGAGTCATGGTTATCTTGAGTCATGGGATTATATTTTTATTTGAGAAAATATTTTTAACATCACATACGTACACGTGTGAATATTGTAATGTCGGTCGTGTAGTTTAAACTTGTTAATAAGTCCAGACCTGTCAAAATATAAGAAAGACTTTTATAATCTATACTAACATTATAATGAGGTAAAGTTTATGAGGTTGTAGGGGGTTTTCCGATGTTCAAAAATCTTTTACCAATAGAAAGCCACAATATTAGTGTCACAGGCTAATATATCAATCTGAAAAATGATTACCGCGATATCCGACATTAAAGTAGTAATAAAAAATGAGGATGCCGTGTCCTAAATTAATCCCTTCAATTTATTTAAAATGCATTGGACGTAGTTTCGGAACCAGCGTTCGAAACCGTACGATAATTATCGTACATGTACGATAATTTCATGCCTACGTACGATGTACGATAGCACATTATTATCGTACGCAGATTGTACTATAATTTCCATCGTGATGCAAAATTTGAGAATTTATTTTATTCTAAGCAACATAAAGTAGGCACAATATAGTTAACACTTTTAGAGGGTACATTTTTCTCCCGCTCGATTATTTTGTCCAATAAAATATTGGAGAAATACCGGGAAATACAAATTCTCTATTTCTATTGGTTCTTTTATGATCCGCTGTGAGAAGTTATACACCACCACCTGGACTGTAACTTTATTCTGCCGTACATGCCTTCTCATTGGTTAGCTAGCATCTACCAATGCGAACAAGAGAATAAGTTTGATATAGTGTTGCCAAATCTACGTCGTTTTACGTAGATCTATGTATTTTA
This sequence comes from Diaphora mendica, assembly GCA_949125395.1. Taxonomy (NCBI): domain Eukaryota; kingdom Metazoa; phylum Arthropoda; class Insecta; order Lepidoptera; family Erebidae; genus Diaphora; species Diaphora mendica. The sequence goes on along the minus strand of OX421310.1, from coordinate 30,276,347 downwards.
AGTCTTTTCTGCAAACCTACGTACTTTAATCCCAGAATCTACATATTTTTGGTCAAAATTGTTTAAATTTGCAAAATAGACTGAATGGGCATTTTTTTTTTCTTATTGAATAGGGGGCAAACGAGCAGAATATCAACGTATTCCTTTGCTTTCGCGAAAAAATATTAAAAAACGACGATAATAATAATAATACGATAGTACGATAATTTCGGCCAATTTCGGTCCATGTACGATAATTCTACGCCCCTGGTACGATAGTCAGCTCGCTTCAAGTTGCTAACACTGTTCGGAACCGCAATCATTCAATCACAATCGCCATCGTCGCTTTATTTGATGTTATTTATTAGGATATGTGATCGTACTGATCGTGTCAAGAGGTCGACAAATACCAAGAGAACTGTTTAGTCGAATAAAGACGGCTGGGTTGAACATATTTTTGCAACGCTTTTTATGCAAGTTCGTTTAGGAATTCATGGACGGCAGCCAAAAGTTTTTTTTTAAACTACTTAATACATTTTATTATAAAGTTTCACCCCAACCGATTTGTACCTACTGTTTGAAATGAGGCATAAGACTTCAAACTAAACATTAAATATTATGTCCTATTAGTTATAGTACACAGCGTAAAAAAACTCAAAGATATTGGGAAAAATGTTTGTTTTGATGTGAACTCATCATTAATTTTCGGACACGGTGCTCGGTATTCCTTCCACGTACAGCTAAAGGCATCAAGTAGAAAATTGAATTACGCGGCGGAACCAAACCAGTATCATGTGAACACGCTGTAATCAAATAACGCATCACGTTCAAGCTTTTAAAAATCAATTACCGTAACTCGGTAATAGTGTACAGGTAATTTTATAGACCGTGGAGTAAGTAAACATGTGAGAGAAAGCATTACTTTACTAGAGTTCGACATCGGCTCGTTTTGCTAGTCCCGGGATTTCGGGATTATTTAAGAATAATCCCGGGAATGTCTATAACTGAGAACAAATCTGATTTCAAATTATTGAAATCAGATTTTTTCACAATAATAGTTTCAGATTTTTACAGACAGTTACAAAATAAACAATATCATAAACAAAACTAAAAACTACTGACATATTTGACCAAAAAACGCTATGAAAAAGATTTTTCATGCAGAAGCATATTTTAAAAATACAATTATTATTAATTTTCACATCATAATCATTATTTTCATTGTTTTTTATTTTTCTGAGCAATCCAATTAAAGTACCTTATACTTTCCACGTACGTCCTCAGTGTTTACCCAATACTTATAGTTTTATTAATGACGATCATCATAAGAAATATTTACTTTATTGGGCAGTTTTTAAGTTATATTTGTTTGACATTAAATAATGTATTTTATAAATTATTAATATTTCTACTTATTACTAACGGTTTCCGAGTCTGCGTATATCTTGACGAAATATAAAAAATTAGAAGGAACTAACCAAAGATTCGCGTCATGCTATTCATGTTTTTGAAACATACAATAGTTGCGCGCGGATCGGTGAGACAAGCGCACGCGTCAGCTAACCAGTCCGTTCAACAATGCGATCTTGTTTTATAGAAATACCCACCTTTTTTTATAATTATGAGTGATATAAGTAATAGAAGTTTAACATCTAGTTTACCTAAATTGTTAAGTGATAGTAGTGAGGAAGATGTAGACATTGTGCAACAACATGAAAACATGATTTTAGAAAATAATTCAGAACTTGAGGCGATTCGAGGTAAGCGATTAAGAAATGAAAGTGATAGTGGAGAGAGATATGAAGATGATGATGGTTTCACGACTGTAAGTAGAAACGCGAAACGGCCTAACCGTGGCCTTTCTAAAAGTAGTGACCCAAAAAATACTGCGACAGATATGATGAACAAATACGAAGTATGTATCACGTCCATAGAACCACTACCCAAACAAATTGCACTAGCAAAAATGTTAAGAAAATACAATGTAGATGATATTAAAAGAATAAAATATAAAAGTAGCTTCAAGGTTTTGGTTCTTTTTAACTGTCAAGAAAAAGCCGATGTACTTTTAAATAATAAAGCAATAGCAGATTTGGGATTAAGATGTCAAATGACGTTTGAGTTGAACTTATGTTACGGAACTTTAAAGCAAATGGATTTAGAAATCGATATCAAGGAGTTACAAAACACATTGAAATGTGACTATGAAATCATTTCTTTAATTAGACTTAAAAGATTGAATGAGGAGGGAGTATGGATAGAAAGTGAAACAATCCGAATTGGCTTTAAAAGTTCTACCTTACCACCGTATGTTTATGGATACGGTTGCAGGTTCAAGGTCGAACCCTATACTTTCCCAGTTTCACAGTGTTCAGGCTGCTGGAAATATGGACATTTAAAGAAATATTGCCCTAAAAAGAAAGTGTTGTGTCCAAAATGTGGTCGAAACCATGTAAATTGTGAAACGAATGACTTCAAATGCTTAAATTGTGGCGGGCCACATATGTCTTTAGACAAAACTTGTCCTATTTTCTACAAAGAGAAGCAAATACGAGATATTATGAGTAAAGAAACTTGCTCATATCGGAAAGCATTGATATTATATTACAAAAATACACAAGAGAATGAAGAATTAATAGTATCAGAATATACCATGGATAAGGTCCATACACGAACAAAAACCTACCGAGATGTACTAACACATAGTAAGATGAACATATCTACAATTGATGAGCAAGAAAATAACCCAGAAGAAGAAGCTGTATTATTAAAGGATGACACTCGTAGCCAAACACGAGGAAGTTACAAGAAGCACAAAAAAGAAAGAGTAGAAATCTATGGTCAAAATAAAACTGCGACATCACGAAATTCAGAGAATGATAAAACTGAAACACAGAGATCCGAGAGCCGCCCAAAATTTAGTTTTGTTCGTCTGATGAAAAAAATTAAAGATATTATTATGTCTAATATAGCATTTGAAGATAAAGTTAAAAGTTTTTGTAATATGTTTATTAGTGAGATATTTAGTTATGTGGTCGAAATAATGAAAGACGGTAATATTTTAAATAACTTTCTAGATAGTTTAAGTAATGGATAGTAAGCTGAAAAATGTCGCTATTAATATAATACAGTGGAATTCACAAAGTATAAGACCAAAACTTACTGAAATTGAAGCGCTGTTGATAAAAGACCAGGTTCATATAGCAATTATCTCTGAAACGTGGCTTGAAGAAAATAGTTTTCTAAAAATATCTCAATATAATATTTATAGAAAAGACCGACATGATTCATATGGTGGAGTGGCCATATTGGTACATAACTCAATAAAATCTGAGCTTAAATTAACGAGTTGCAACAACAAGGGTATTGAAATAGTACATATTAAAATTCATAACTGTAAATACCTAGAAAATATATTTTCTGTTTACTGCCCCCCTTCGATCCAGACAAGGCGGGATGACTGGGATCAGCTGTTTTCTTTTTGCGCTAGTAAGACTCTTGTGGCTGGTGATTTTAATGGACATCATCCCAACTGGTCGTCGAAGTGTGATGCCAGGGGTAATCAAATTATGGACGCTGCACTAGAGTTCGGATTTATATCTATTAATGACGGCAGTGCTACCAGGATCAAATGTGTAAATAACAACTTACAACAAACATCTCCTGATGTCACTTTTACATCATCTGATATAGCAATTCACTTCACTTGGGCTGTGTTATCGGAGAATTTGGGTAGTGACCATTTAATTATAAAAATTAAAATTATGTATCAAGATACATTTCATATAATAAGTAAACGTAATTTCAAAAAAGCTAAGTGGCTAGCATATAGTAAAGAAATAGAAACATCGGTCGCTGAATTCAACTATGTTTCTAGTGCATCTGATACGCAACAAATGTACAGCGATTTTATCTCCGTTATTAATAGATCAGCTGACACAAATATCCCACTAATAAAAGTATGTAATGATCCCCAGAAGAATTTTAAGCCCAAACCCTACTGGAATTCCTCGCTTTCTAAAGTTGTTGCAGAGAGAAGACTAGCGTTAAAGCAATTTAGACGCAACCCTACACCAGAGAATTTGGCGACACTAGAAAACAAAACCTTAATGGCACGAAATGAAATACGCCAAGCAAAAAATATTAGTTGGCAAAGTTTTTGCACATCGATTGATAATACGGTAACATCCTCGGATATGTGGCGAAAGATGAGATGGATCAAGGGATACAAACAAACTTCAAATTATGTGCCGATAGATCGAAAGAATGAACTAATACGTAGGTTAACGCCTGATTCAGTTCAAACACCTAAACCTCTCTGCATATCGAGTAATATATTTCTAGAGACCGAGTTTACACTACAAGAGCTGGAAGCATGTATCAAGAAAAAAGATACTGCTCCTGGATGTGACAATATCACATATTCTATGATTTTTCAACTCCCTGTTACGGCTAAACTAATTTTACTTCGTTTGTTTAATGATATTTTTAACTATTGCTACATACCAAATGAATGGCGCGATATAAAAGTAATAGCAATTCCTAAAGCAGGAAGTAGTTCTCACAGACCGATATCATTAATATCTTGCATCTGTAAAACATTTCACCTTATGTTAACTAGACGGTTAGAGTGGTTTGTCGAAAGAAATGGGATCCTGTCTCCCAGAACAACAGGCTTTAGACGAGGTCAATCTTGCTTAGACTCTCTTGCTCAGTTGATCACTAGTGTACAAATAGGTTTTACTAAGAATATTTCAACTTTAGCATGTTTCATTGATATTGACAATGCATATAATAACGTCTTAATAGAAAGCGTCGTTAAAACATTAGACGATTTAAAAGTTGGAAGCCGAATTTGTTATTATTTATGGGAATTTTTAAGGGAAAGAAGGTTATCAATTAGAGACGAATTGGATGATTCCAGTAATGTTGCCAGATGGACAAACCTAGGCTTGGCACAGGGAGACCCTCTGTCTCCTTTGCTATTCAATATTGTTACCCATAAGATTTGTAAATCAAGCAGCACACAAATATGTCAATATGCTGATGATTTCGTATTATATGTCAGTTGTAAAAATGTAAATGATAGCGTAAGTAAAATGCAGAACTCCTTAGACAATACCGTTGGAATATTATCACATTTAGGTTTAGAAATATCAGCCTCCAAGTCACAATTTTGCTTATTTAGTAGAGGAAATAGAAATCCATCGGTTCAGTTATTTATAAGTAATGTACCTCTAGTAGCAACTCAAAACGTCAAATATTTAGGTATGTGGTTGGACTCCTCGCTGCGTTGGGGTAAACATTTGAATGAATTATCTCAAAAATGTCAGAAAATGCTAAACGTCATTAAGGTGTTGTCTGGACCTGGATGGGGAACGCACCCTATACATTTAAGAAATTTGTACATATCTTTGGTTAGAAGTCGTATGGATTACGGATGTTTTCTTTACGACAGTAGTATTGGATCTCGATTGTATATCATTGATAAAGTTCAGAATCAAGCCATGAGGATTGTAGGTGGGTTTATAAGAACTACACCCATACACGTCATGGAGAGTGAATTATGTATACCTCCATTACATCTACGGAGAAAGTATTTGGCGATCAAGTATTGTCTTAAAGTTAAGTCGTGGACTAACAGTGTGACGAGTACATTACTGTCTGAACTCTGTTGTCTTTCGTCAAATAGATACTGGACTTACAAAAAGAAACCTATTTTAATGGATACATTCAATGTTATTCGAAATGAAAGAATCTATTCCACGAACCCTTTAGACATGTTTAAATTGAATACTTGGTGTAGTAATATAGCAATTAGAAACGTCATCAAAACTAGTCTAGAAAATATCAATAAGCCAAAAATGTTTTACGAAATTAATTGTCTAAGAAATGATGTACTGCTAGAACTTAATCAAGTGTATAAAGGGTGGTATAAGTTGTTTACAGATGGCTCAAAGAGTACCGAGACAGGTGCAGCCTATTATGATCCTGTAACTAAAAGTAACAGCTGTTACAAAATAGTGTCTGAAGTGTCGATCATGACAGCAGAACTATTTGCTATTTCGGAAGCTTTATCTTACGCTTCTAATTTACAGCAGGCTAACGTTGTAATTATTACTGATAGCAAGAGCGCTCTCCAGCATTTGGCTCGATGCGCCTCTGGACACAGAGGTGTATCGATAGCCTTTCCTGTGCTGAGTAAAATATACTCTCTTTTAAGTAATAATGTGAATATTGTATTGCAATGGATACCCTCACATATCGGTCTACAGGGAAACGAAGAGGCAGATAAGCTAGCTAAAAGAGCGGCAATTTCGGGTCTTCAAATTTATATTTTACCTATTTATTCGGAAATATTATCAAAATTCAAAAAACATTGTTACGATGGGTGGAAAAAGCACTTTGATGATATAGCTAAATTTAAAGGCATTTGGTATAAAATTATACAAAATGAACCTCCTCGTTTTCCATGGTTTAGTAATTATGAAATGAATCGAAATGTTTTGGTAACTGCCCACCGGCTTCGTTCTGGACATATGCCACTCAACGGCTTTGCTTTCTTAATGAAAAAAGTCAGCTCGCCTAACTGCCAAGTTTGTAATATGGTTGAGGATGTACATCACCGTTTAATGGAATGTGTCAGGAACGAAGCTGAAAGAAATAGAATAATTAGGGAGTTAAACATAAATAAACTAGATCTAGGTGCATTTACTAGCATCTTATCAAGACCTACGTCACGTGAGGCTAAAATGTTGTATGCACTCGTAAAAATACCGACATAATGTTGATATTTCTACGAATATATAATAGGTTAAAATAGTTACATAAGTAGTAGTTGATTGTACCTCTGTTAAAAAAAAAAAATCCTTGTTTGTTGTTGTTAAATGTTTAGGTTAAGATGGAACTGGCATGAACTGTGTTCAAAAGTTCCTTAAAAATTAAATAAAGATTTAAAAAAAAAAAAAAAGAAACATACAATGCAAATTAGACTTTAATAAAAAAAGTTTGATTTCAATCTCATAAGACAACCAAAGCTACGCAACTCTTCGTTAAATAATAAAAAAGAATTATTTAAAAATCAGATTAAATAAGGTTTCATCTGAATCACGAAAGTGCATCTAAATAAATCAAAATTAATCGTTAAATAATTATATACGGTCAAATCAATGTACCAATAAAAAAATTGGCTGTCTGTAAAGTGGGTTTACGGACGATAGTTTAACGTGACAACGTCTTATCAAAACATTGATGAAATGATGGGAGATAGATGATAATTTCGAGAACGGTTTTATTTCATAAGAAAGTATCACCTCAAACATATAATACTTGAGATAGATGAAAAAGTAACATACAAAAAGTTTAAAAAACTATAACGACTACGTAAAAACTTTTGATACAATTTATATAACTTATGTAATACGCCTATTATTACGAATTTATTAATGCCTCATTAATTTAAATCGGTTTCGTAGTAGGTACTGCGGTTAAACATACAAATATACCCTTTCTTCTTCTTCGCCTTAGTCGGGTAAAAAGAGGGACTGTTGTGGTGCATATTTTTAAATAAATAAGAATAATATCACCGCTAAGCACTAAATTGGACAGCACTTACACAACAGGTGCAATAACACCTTGTCGGTACATTTAACAGCAGGCAAAAAATGTGTCCTATGCTGGAAAATGCCGTTACGTGAATTTTTTTCTAACAGATAAATCTTGAAAATATGTAAAAGAAATAAATGAAACTTAAATCTTTCACAATAAAAATTAGTATTCGTATTTTGACTTGAAGACTAGAGTTAGTATATCTCAAACGATGTATTTCCCTAAAATAAAATAATTGGATCTATAAAATCCTCAGACGAAACTCGCAGTTATATCATAAACAACGTCACAAACCACACTAATTTGTGTTACTGTTCTAATTTTGAGCACGCTCAAAATTAGATAACCTAGGCTTGATTAAGTAAAGAAATAACTTATTTCCATTCCAAATACCGATTTCATTATTCTTAATAAATCCATAAGTTAAAAACAGACTTAGAAATAAGAAAAAGGGTAATTAAATCAACGTACTTTTTTCAAGTTAAATAGAAATTAAATACAGAACCTGTGAAAACATGAACGTCGCCACAAAGCATTAATTTTAATTATAAGAATATTATACCGGAGTTACTCAATTTTTCCTTTTATAAAAGTTGCTGAGTATTAAAGTAAACCTTTAGCTAAAACGATGTAATAACGTACCTGTTCTACTAAAATAAACCGAATAAGGAAAACGCAATATAATGAAGGGAAATATTACATGACTTTTCAAGTCGGCAAAAATATATTGTTATATGTATTAAAGGTTAAGAACAAAACAAACTTAAACCAGTAACGAATTCTTTCGTAGAAACGTACGCTTACAAAAATAACTATAGTTACCTACTCTTTATGACATAGTTAGTTAGTCTTTATAACTTTTAGTATCCTAATTGTAACTGATATTTTAAACGTGAAAGTGAGTTGGTTAGTTAATATACCTACTTGTTACTTTGTAACTCCAAGAGTTCGCGTACAGCGTACATAGCCTATGGTACAGAAAAGATCATAAGGTAGCATTAAAGTTTCAGCAACTATTTATAGGTGAGTTCAGTATCCGTTTGTCAAAATTAATATCACTTATTAGTTTATCAGCGTCTTGCTCTTCAAGACTTCCGGCAGGTACAAACAGTGAATTTAATTTTTTTTTATGTTTTCGCCTATGGAATATATCAAGTTTCTTTTTGAAAGTTTACAGTCATGTTAATAATTGTCTTTTTGATGTATGAGCCTGACAAAGTGCCTCTTCGTGATAGAAAGTATGAGCTGAATCGAAGGGTAGTGGTCACCATACTCATTGCGAATGAAGACAATGCACCACCGTGACCCACATTATGGTGGCCTATTGAGATGCTTCTGTATCATTGGGCATCCGGTCTCTCCTGTCTGATCATTGAATTAATTGACGAAGCGATTTCATGAAAAAGTTCAGCAATCATGCTCTGAAAGCTACCATATACTGTTATAGAGGCATTACGTTAGAACAGTAACCATTCACACAACCCTTTATTGTTAATGAATCAGGGATGTTGCAGTAATAAAAAAGTACTTCAGTTACTGACTTTGTTGGTTCACTGTTGACAAATTTAAAAATTCTTATCTAGTCTGAAGTATTTAGTTTTTATCTCTATTTTAGTACATACTATAATTATGTGATCTCTATTTTAGTGTATGATTCATAGATTCGTATTCAAAAATCACTTGTAGTTTGTTTCACTTTTCTACTGATTCTGTGGTCAACAATTTTTCATATTGAAAATACGCCTGGTTTTAATCCACTTGTATTTGTTGTTTAAAGTTTACAAATAACAACCCCTATTAATACTAAATAAGTAAAAATCTAAGATTAATACTGTCAGCCCGTTCCTTTAAATGGAGTTATGTTTACAAGTATACAAAACTAGCTGACCCACGCAACGTCGTTTGCGTCTCTTATTGCCCGTAGCGTGATAATTTTCCCCCGTTTTTGAAACATTCTTCATTGGTGCTCCGCTCCTATTGATCTTAGCGTGATTATATATAGCCTATAGCCTTCCTCGATAAACGGGCTATCTAACACTGAAATAATTTTTCAAATTGGACCAGTAGTTAGTTCCTGAGGTTAGCGCGTTCAAACAAACAAACTCTTAAGCTTTATTATATTAGTATACTAGCTGTGCCCGCGACTCCGTCCGCGTGGAATAGTGACTTTGGGCAGCAGTTTTCGGACATATCTTTTGGTTTATAAACACCGTCATTTGGGTATTTAGAATAATCGAATTTAAAGTAATGCTTCTCTATACACGACATTAGACGTATAGCCATCGGGGATCAAAGCATACAGGTTGCTAGGATTGCTAACACGTGACAGAGCTACATAAAGCTGACCGTGTGAAAAACAGTTAATACTTAGATCTACACCCACAACTTTTAGCGTACCTATGACCTTGGGCTTTATTTATTGTCACCGCGAAACATAGGCTCACTGGAAACTGGACTCGTTTAAAACTAAACGGAAAGTGGTTTGGGATGAGAGGAATCCGAGGAATAAAAACACTATCACCTTTACCGAACCCTGTTAAAATCTTTGGTCACTTTTAATCTGGTACCGTTGCAACGTTTTGGCGGGCTTAAATTTTTAAGGAGCATTATGGGTACGCCGACTTTTAAATTTATTTTATGAGCTGGTAGTCCAGTAGCACTGAGGGATCACGCGATAATGCATGAGATTCACGATCGATGGACAAACGTGCCTCACGCTGTTCCCTGTTCTACCTAATTCGAGTGGCCATCATTCGAGAACGATGCGAACTGAATCGAGATTCTCGCTGAGCCGAAGTTTCTGTAGCACGAAACTTGGCCTTACGTTCCTGAGATGCAGTGAGAGCCTCATGATCTTCTTCAGATTCCTGTGATCGAACTAATCTCATCCTTTTAGCATTCCTGCTGCACTGGGTGAGGTTGGATCTTTTTCGAGGCATTCTTACAATATACTAACACAACATAGTTTAGTAAACACGTACATATCATAAACAACTAAATTATAAATACTTACAGATTATCACACAGTTTCATTTATTACAGTTTAATAACTATTAAGACGTGTCAACCCAATATATTAACAATCGAAAACAACCAAAGGTGTTAACTGTAAGTACTTCCTGTTTTTTTAGAAAAATAACCAAAGCAAGTCCAGAAAAATAACCTAACTCGGACTCGAACCGACTAAAACCACACGGTGTGACTCTCTGCGCCTGAGACGGGAGGGACCCGGGATCTGCTGTTATTAACACATCCAGATCCCTCCCGGCGCCTGCCCGCACAGAAGTGGGAACCGGCGGCGGATTGGGTCCGAGTGGAGGTCGTCCTCCCGGGCCTTCTGCGAAATTACGTCTTCGCAGAAGGCTGCGACCGCGGTAAAACTGCTGTTGCTACCGGCCATGGAGCGTATGACGGCCGGTAGCGAGAGATGTCCTCCGATGACTCCGCCCGATATTCAGCCACGCGTCGATAAACTTCGGCGAGCACTTCCGCCTCCAAATCCCACGGGGGTGTTCCGGCCAGGACGCACGCCGCCTCTCTCGACACCGTGCGGTATCCGCGTATAGCTCTGACTGCCAATACCCTCTGAGGCCGCCAGAGGCGGGCCTTATTTAGGGCAGTCACAGCCGCCACCCACACCGGTGCACCATACAGCGACATCGACTGGACTACTCCCGTGTACGGGAGTCGCGTTGCGACGCTGGCTCCACTCAAGTTGGGCAAAAGTCGCCCAAGAGCGGAGGCAGCGTCGACCAGCTTTGGACCAAGCCATTGGAAGTGCTCGTCGAAGAGTCACCTACCATCGAGGATCAGGCCCAGATACCTCATCTGGGCCCGACAATAACTCTAAAATGGGACCACACGGGAAGCACCAGCTTTCAAATAAAAAAATAAATCAACAAAATCGGTTCACTCGGTCGAAAGTTATGAGGTACAAACATAAAAAAAAACACAGTCGAATTGAGAACCTTCTCCTTTTTGAAGTCGGTTAGTTACTAAATAAAATGTTTTTTTAAACATAAAAATTAGGAAATATTTTAAAGTAAATAAATGTTTATAAAAGAATCAAGAACTTGAAATGAAACTAACCTATACAAAAAAAACATACTACTCGTATATGTATTTACAATCCCTATAAACCCTAAAGAAATAATATGTTCTTATAACAAACGATTAAATTGTAAGTACTTTCAGATTTTTTCACATAAAATTAAGAAATAAAAAAATCAAGAAAAGAAAATAATGCTCTCGGCGCGCTTTATATATCCGTGCGGCCGTGCAGGCGTTTACAATCTACAAACGTCCAGCTACGTGATTCTTTAAATTGGCATAACTTTTTTATTTATAAACCGATTGACATGAAACAAACACTAAATGTTAAGTGAAGTTTACCACAATATATTCGTGAAAACCACATTTTAATCGGATAAGCCGTTTCTGAGATTAGCGTGCACAAACGCACAGACAAACAGATAAACAGACAAAAATTCTAAAAATCATTGTTTTGGGTTCTATTGCGTTCATAAAGCCCCCCTATAATAGTTTTCCTGAGATATCTTCCATGTACAGACAGCGACCAGTTACGATTTTATTATATGTATTGATTACACAATGCTTCTGTAGTGAAGCAATTTGGAAATATACTAATATGCCTACTGTACCAATCGTCCTAGGTTATGTCTCTGATCTTAGTATAAAAGCGTACAGAACTTGGGACTCACAGAAACCGAACGAGGATTAGCGTTCTCCGAACTTAACATTTCATTGCACAAATAAAGTCTCGAAATGTAACAGCACCCTGATGTACAAAAATTGTTTTTTTTATTAAAAGGAAATACATAGGTACCTACATGAAATGTCACGTAGTTACGATAAGCTATTATAATACAGTTGTACAGCCGAACACTTTTTTATTTGTACATGCAATACATGTATACAAAAAAAAAACTAGGTAGTTTAAGTTATGCATAATCATAAGGTTAATATGTTTTTACAATTATTGTTGTGTTTACTTAGATGCAGAGTGAAAAGTCGCCAAAAACTATAGTGCTTCGACAGCTTAACGGCATAGCAGCGCTGTGGTATACAACTCTCTGAAATAAAGAAACTAATTAAATGTCATATGCTTACAGGTTTGATGTGTTGGTGAACGGTGGAGGCGCAGTGACGTTGCAGTTCCAAAGATCACCGTTCAAACCTCTAAGGAAGACAGTCTTCGTGCCGTGGAACCAAATTGTAGTGTTGCCGCCAGTGCAGATGGAACTTAGTGATGAAAGCTTTAAAGTACCTACGCCTAGGTATGAAAATTATTTGACAAATATAACTTTTATAGGTAGCAGTCATTAATTCGTGTTCGTAAAAACACTTTATAGTCAATACATCTACAAACAGTGGAATTCTATAAAGACGTCCCATAAAGCGTAAGTCCAGTGCCTAGCCACAGCTGGCACCATCACCTATTTACAAACAGTGAATTCCTGGAAAGAAATAAAAATGTGAAAATCGACTTCTACTAGATTGTTTTTCTAACTAAGCCCTGCGTATATCAATTTATTCAAAAATACCGAAAAATTTAGAAAAACAATTTTAAATCATCGTCAAATCAATCTTGCTAGTAGGTATTATTAACTATTGTCTAACCTAATGATGTTGTAACTATTGTCTAACCTTTTATTCTATACACATACTTATGCTTATTCTAAAGCCCTACTAAATAAGTAACTATGTTGGTTTTCGTGCACGTTCATATTGTTGCGCCTTCGAGAAAAATAGTCTAGAACAATCTACCAGTCGCGAGAATTGAATTGAAGGCGCCATCTAGTGTCAAGTAGCGCGCAACTGTGGAGTAACTCCGATATTCGACGCTAGATGGCGCTAGATTACTCACTCTGGTAATTTCTGTTTAGTGTAGAATGTTCTATCGAATATTATAGACCTTTCTAGGGATTTCAAAGCCATATAAGCAGATTGGGTTACCCGTACCAGTCAGATTGTTTCACGATACAGCGGAGTTAACATCGAAGCGATCTTCTAGTGCGATTAACAAGTGACATAGCGAATTATTATAGTAAAAGGGTTGTAAATAAACAGTGTGTTATTTTTTTGGTAACTAACCGACTATTTTTCATTATTTAATACCCGGCTCGCAACAATTTGGTGTCAACAGTGGGATTTAAGTATGCCGGTTTTACCAAAGGAAGACACGGAAGGTATCCGAACTAGGAGTCAGCGTCAGCAAGAGGCCGACCTGAGGCGATTTGGAGGTGCACAACTGCCCACACCGGAAGGTCAGCAGCCAGCGATGGAAGCCACGCTGTCCACATCGTCAGCAGCTCCAGATATCACGGCCCTAATGGTGATGCTCCAGGAGCAGGCCCGCCATCAGGAGGAGCAGGCCCGCCGCCAGGAGGAACAAATGCTCTTGTTAAAAGGCATTCACGAGACCGTCGGCAAAGAACTCAAGGTAGTGAAGGATCAGGTTCTTCAACACGAGAACCGTATCACTGAGGCAGAAACTCAGATTGCCGACGTGAAGAAGGCATTAGGGAACCTCAAAGTTGGAGATGGAGCGGCGACTTCAGTAACTGCTGTTCCTTCGGTGCGGGGGTTAAAAGTACCGCCGTTTGATGGGACATCTTCGTGGTCAGCCTACAAGATCCAGTTTGAGGCTGTTATGACGGCGAACGGCTGGACTAAGGAACAGGCTATGACCGCGCTCACCTTGGGTCTTCGAGACCAGGCTCTAACCGTCCTCGAAGCCCTCGGTAAGAAGGTAACCTATGAGCAACTGCTGGAGGCATTGGAGGCAAGATATGGTGACGCTCACCTGGAGCACGTTTTTCGTGCACAGCTGAAGGATCGTGCCCAACGCATCCTGTGCGACTTGGGCACCATGAAACTCTCAAGGATGCTCTGGCCCATGCTTTGGAGGTGGAAGCTGTGAGACAAGATCATCGGTCTCATCGGGTCCGGGAGGTTGTGGCGTCACCTGTGCGGGACCGGTTTAAGGGGTACAGCCCTAGGTGTTACGCCTGTGGTGAAAAAGGTCACCTTCGGTCCAGCTGCCCTAAGCGAAGTACTACTGACTGATAGTACTGCCCAACAACAGCAGGGAAACGAGTAAACACCAGGACTGCGGGGCGGGTGCTGGCTGGTGTTCAAAGAGCCCCAAGGATTTCGATCTCGCAAAGTCATGATGGGAACAGCCTGGTCATCAGAGGCGAAATCAACGGAACAACATGTAAGCTGACGATTGATACGGGAGCTTCTCGCACAGTTGTCAGTTCCCAACTTGCAAATCGGTTTCTGAGGGACATCACCTGTAACCGTGAGCCTAGTAACAGCCACTGGTCAGCGCATACCCGTCCGAGGCGAACAGAAGGTGGAGTTGAAGTTGGGCAACCAAGTTTACCTGCATAACGTCATCGTGGCTGATATAGTTGACGACTGCATCCTTGGCCTAGACTTCATGAAGAACAATTGTTGTGAGATCGACATCAATCAAGGTGTATTGAGATGTAGTCAAGAAGAACTGTTCATGGAAGGAGCGTCACCAGGAAAAGTGTACAGCTTAAAGAAAGTTGTTCTTCCTCCCAGATCAGAAACAATCATGCCAGTTAGTCTTCCTTATAACTCCGGACGAATGCAACGGTGTGTACTTATTGAAAGGATAGATAATGACCTTCCATGGAAGATCGCACGGACTCTAGTAAGTACCACTAACATCCCTGCAGTACGTGTGCTAAATCTAAGTGACAAGCAACATGTGATTCATAAGGGCACACTGATTGGCACTTGCGAAGATGTGGATTGGATGCATCGATGCCAAGACTTGACTACTTCAAATGTTAGCAAGGATGCACGAGTCAACGTGTCAACACTTTTGGAAGACTGTCAAGATGTTTTGTCTAGGGAAGAGATTGGCAAGGCTAAGAGAATGTTAGTTAAGTACGCTGATATTTTCTCTACTAATGAAGCTGATATTGGAAAGACTGGTTTAGTTCAACACAAAATAAACACTGGGAATGAGTTGCCTATTCGTCAGCGACCAAGAAGACTGCCAGTAGCACGAGAAAAGGAAGTGCAAACCATGATTGATGGAATGATCAGGGACGGTGTTATAGAGCCTTCATCCAGCCCATGATGTTCACCTGTAGTGCTTGTAAAGAAAAAGGATGGCAGCATACGTTTTTGTGTTGACTACCGCCGTTTAAACGACATTACGAAGAAGGACAGCTATCCACTTCCTAGAATAGATGACACACTGGACATGCTAACAGGGGTAAAATGGTTTAGCACCTTAGATTTGAAAAGTGGATACTGGCAGGTAGAAATTGATCCCAAGGACAAAGAGAAGACTGCATTCTCTACAGGGAGAGGACTCGGGCAGTTTAAAGTTATGCCCTTTGGATTATGTATAGCGCCAGCAACTTTTGAAAGACTGATGGAGTCAGTACTGACCGGATAAACTGGAGACGCTTGCCTGGTCTACTTGGATAACATTGTCATTGTAGGCCGTACGTTTGAAGAACATATTCGAAACCTGGAGCGCGTATTATCGAAAATCAAAATCTGAAGTGCCAACCTAAAGTTAAGTCCTAAGATGTGTTCATTTTTCAAACGGCAGATTAGCTTTTTAGTATATGTGGTTTCGGAAGAGGGTGTCCAAACAGATCCGCAAAAGATCGCTGCTGTCAAGGATTGGCCAGTTCCAAGAGATAAGACCCAAGTAAGAGCATTTTTGGGCTTGTGCTCTTACTATCGGCGATTCGTGAAAAACTTTGCGGATATTGCCAAACCCCTTCATAAACTTACTGAAGAGAAAAGACAATTCTGCTGGGATGAAAGTTGTGACATTGCATTTCAAGAGCTAAAAGACGTCTATGCAACACACCTATCTTAGGGTATCCAGATACCGAAAATGAATTCATAGTTGACACAGACGCGAGTGATACTGGGCTTGGCGGTGTGTTATCCCAGCGGAAAGGTGATCAAGAGGTCGTTATTGCATATTTCAGTAAATCTTTGTCAAAACCGGAAAGAAATTACTGTGTCACAAGAAGGGAGCTACTGGCAGTAGTGAAGACACTGCAACATTTTAACAAATATCTGCTCGGGCGTAAATTCCACCTCCGAACTGACCACGCTGCACTAAAGTGGCTCTTACAATTTAAAAATCCTGAAGGACAAGTCGCGAGATGGATTGAGCTACTACAGGAATATGACTTCATGATTGAACATCGCAGTGGAAAATCTCACGGTAACGCAGACGCATTATCAAGAACACCTTGCCCTGAAGACTGCAAACACTGTGCCAAGCAAGAAGTAAAGGAAGCTGTTCCTATAAGGACAATAAAGACGGACCTTAGCATCGAATGGAAGGAAAGCCTACAGCAAGCACAGCAAGAGGATGCAGATATCAAACCAATTCTCGATTAGATTAAAGCTGAGACTCCTAAGCCTCACTGGAGCGATGTTGCATCGCTGAGTTCAACCACAAAGAGTTATTGGGCTCAATGGGATAGCCTAGTCATCCAGGATGGAGTCTTGTGCCGTAAATGGGAAAACGCTCGAGGAGACAGCTGTCATCTGCAAATGGTTGTCCCTAAAGCTAAGATACCAGTGGTTCTGCAGCTCTACCATAACGGATGTTCAGGAGGTCATATGGGAGTTAAGAAGACATTGTTAAAGATAAGAGAGAGATTCTACTGGATTCATTGTCGTGATGATGTTGAGGACTGGTGTCGCAAGTGTACTAATTGTGCGGCCGTGAAGGGACCTCACACACGTAGCAGAGGTCCATTGAAATTGTACAATGTTGGGGCACCCTGGGAAAGAATTGCAATAGACGTAGCGGGACCATTTCCTGAAAGTGAAACTGGAAACAAGTACTTCATGGTTGTAATGGATTACTTCACTAAGTGGCCAGAAGTTTTCGCCATTCCCAACCAAGAGGCATCAACAGTTGCAGACAAATTAGTGCACGAAGTCTTCTGTCGTTTTGGAGTGCCTTTAGAAATTCACAGTGACCAAGGAAGAAATTTTGAGTCTCAAATATTTCAAGAGATGTGTCGAATAATGGGTGCTCACAAAACCAGAACCACCTTTTATCACCCACAATCTGACGGAATGGTGGAACGATTTAACCAAACACTAGAGAGGTATCTCGCAAAAGTTGTTGAAAGTAGGCAAAAAGATTGGGACAAACACATCCAACCGTTTCTTCTGTCATACCGAAGTGCAGTCCACGAAAGCACTTCAGTAACACCAGCTTTTGCAAACTTCGGAAGAGAACTACGATTGCCTGCAGACTTGATCACTGGAATACCCCCTGACACCCCGCGAAGTATAACGGAGTACGCTAATGACTTGCGGAACAAGATGAATGACATTTATGAGCATGTCAGACTATCGGGCCAGCAAATGTCTGAGAAGATGAAAACCCGATATGACCGGAAAGTGAACAATAAGGGCTTCGAAGAGTGTATGTAGTATGTAGTACGTAGTATGGCTCCATAATCCAGTTCGCAGTAAAGGGAGATCTCCAAAGCTACAAGCCAAGTGGGAAGGGCCATACCGGGTGGTGACAAAAATCAATGATGTTACCTACCGGATACAGAAGTGTCCAAGAGGCGCCCCAAAGATAGTTCACGTAGATCGATTGGCGCGATACTATGGAACTGATTATGCTCGGGACGAGCATGTCTTAGGAGGGGGCAGTGTTGCGCCTTCGAGAAAAATAGTCTAGAACAATCTACCAGTCGCGAGAATTGAATTGAAGGCGCCATCTAGTGTCAAGTAGCGCGCAACTGTGGAGTAACTCTGATATTCGACGCTAGATGGCGCTAGATTACTCACTCTGGTAATTTCTGTTTAGTGTAGAATGTCCTATCGAATATTATAGATCTTTCTAGGGATTTCAAAGCCATAATAATATATAAGCAGATTGGGTTACCTGTACCAGTCAGATTGTTTCACGATACAGCGGAGTTAACATCGAAGCGATCTTCTAGTGCGATTAACAAGTGACATAGCGAATTATTATAGTAAAAGGGTTGTAAATAAACAGTGTGTTATTTTTTTGGTAATTAACCGACTATTTTTCATTATTTAATACCCGGCTCGTAACAATATTATGATGGTTGTGGTGCACTGAACCGATTTCACTAGCTTACGGCACTAAATACACAATGCAGTCTATTCCCATTATTCGCTTCAGTAGGTACTTTTGAAATATTTTGCCGACCTCATCTCAATAGATAATAACCCTATTTTATCCATATAAATATATACCAATTAATAATTTACAATACAATAGGGCACCACTTCGAATCGGCTGGTTGCCAACCTCGACGCAATGGTGGGAAGCGGAGACTCCACCGTGTGCTGCTCATGATCACGAGCGACTTCGACCAGAAGTAGTAGCAGTGCCACCTTTGGCTTCACCGGCTGCGTCCTCGGCTACAACTACCACTGTTATATACCCTGAGGCTCAGGTGAGTTGGTTGTGTGGTACCATTAAATATTCAAAGATTTAAATTAATCTTTCCAATTGGTTTGTCAAGCTGTCATGTTATAGTGAGAATATTCAATTAAGGTGTCTTACGGCAGTCTAAAATATAGGGAACTACGATTTATCATTAACCTGTATACATGTAATATGTAACCCGTATATATGTAACCTGATGCACCTTGTATGAAAAAAAAGTGAGCCGTCACGGGACGCCTGGCAGATGTGAAAAAGAATTGCTATGAATCGCCACGCCAAAAATCAGGTTTACCCCTCGCCTATAGATGTTTCACATCAAAACACAAAAATATGATTACAAACCTTTACAAACGTAAAATAGGTGGGGATTGCAATCCGGTGTCATTTTCAATCCGGCCGGATCCGGACTGAATTTCATAAATCCGGCCGGATCCGACCGGATCCGGTCAGATTGATTTAACATAGATAAATTCATTTCTTTGTGCGTTTCAATATGGACCGTTAATGAAGTGTAAAAAAAACGAATGCTATAAACGAAGTCGACTTTATTATGATAACTAATCGTCACCGCGTCGTTCATCGCCAAAACAAATAAAATTACAAGCTAAAAATAAAATACATTCCAGAATCAAACTCACTTGTACTTGTTCCACTATTTTAATTCTAAAATGTATTGCAACAAGTTCCATCAAGTGCCGACAATCGAGAGTATAAATAATATAAAAATAAAAGAAATTAAATTTAAAAATAAATAAATAATATTCTTTATTGCAATAAATATTTTCAATACATTATGGGATTCCCTAATACCTGCGCTAGTAAAGACTGTGTTACAAGTATTAGTATCTTCCCCAATTCTATAGTGACAATAGCGTTACGTCAACTTGATTTTGAAGAAATAATAAAAGTAAAATAATAATGGCTTTATTGCATAATGGCATAACCTGGCTGGTGATATAGTCTCCTTTTTACAGATTAATCAGAGATCAATATTATTAATCAACATCATTAAACTAACTAAACATGATAAATTTTCCATGTTAAAACTTGAGTTCAAAAGCAATCAAAACGACTGCTTTCCATTTTTCATCATATTATTTGACACTTAGATTTTTCAAGTGTCAAATAATATGATGAAAAAATTTTAACAAAATAAAAACCGACTTCAAGGTTCGACTCGATTTCTCTTGGATGCCATCATCAGATCTTAGTGTCCTTATCATGGTACCACCGTTGGGATATCTCCTTTCCATTAAAAAAAGAATCATCAAAATCGGTTCATAAACGACGAAGTTATCCCCGAACACACATAAAAAAATATATAGTAGCAAGTAATAGTACCGGATCCGGTAGACGTATATTTATGCCGGATCCGCCGGATTACCGGATCCGGTTTTCCGGATTGCAATCCCTAAAATAGGAGATACTATAAACTTTCTTGAGTTAAAAGAAGAAGTTAAACACAACATCGATCAAATTGCATTTTTACAATGCGCTATTTATGATATTTGAAAACGAGTACAAAAGAACTTAACGAAATAGATGATGTTCTGTTTTTTATCTTATTTCAAGTCGTTTATTTTTTCTTCTTTTCTACATTCCAGATCGTAAGCGAGTCGATCGGCATACCTGGCTCATCTGTAAAGCTCACGTATCGTTCATCACAATCTGCTGGCTACCTGTCATGCGTACATGTACAACTTACACGCCGAATCATACCAGCATCACTGATCAGAGTGCATGTTCGAGTTGAGATTGAGGGTTCATTGCACACACATACTTACGAAGCTGACCCTGACCTAACTCATATATTTGCCTGGAACAAGAGGAATGTTTACAAACAGAAGGTAAGTCATAAACAACTATTATTTTAAAGTTTTTTTATGTATTCAAAAGAAGTTTAACAAGTTCTGGATATAATATATTGTATTATTTTAGGTGTATGGCCAGGCACAGGCCAAAATATCAATCGGTTACGAATATACGACGTGCGTTGCAACTGTATGGGAGACTCAGACGGCAACGTTAGCTGGTTTTGATGTTGATATCTCAGATATCGGAGGTTGGGGACTGGATATACATCATCATTACAACTTCCATGAAGGCATACTACAGAAGGGCGATGGAGCTTTACTTCACTTGAAACAATATCCGAGAACTGTTCAGGTAAACACACAAAGCGACTGTTTTTTAGGGTTCCGTGCCAAAAGCAAAAAACGGAACCCTTATAGATTCGTCATGTCTGTCTGTCTGTCTGTCCGTCTGTATGTCACAGCCACTTTTTGCCGAAACTATAAGAACTATAATGTTGAAACTTGGTAAGTAGATGTATTCTGTGAACCGCATTAAGATTTTCACACAAAAATAGAAAAAAGAACAATAAATTTTGGAGGTCCCCATACTTAGAACTGAAACTCAAAAATTATTTTTTCATCAAACCCATACGCGTGGGGTATCTACGGATAGGTCTTCAAAAATAACATTACAACTTCAAAAATAACATAACAATTACAAATTACCACCGAAAATTGGTTTGAACGAAATCTAGTTAGTAGGTAGTTTTTTTTAATACATCAAAAATCGTAAACTGCAAATTTACCTTTCATTCAATCAACACAAATATAAAAATAAAATAAAAAACTTGAGAGGTGTCAAGGGACACCCGGATAAAACGAAGTTTATATATATAGTATAATAATAAATAATAATAAATATTTTTTATTGCAGCAAATTACATTACACAATTTAGATATAAGCCCTGATTCCCAAACTAGCGCGAGCTGTATGTTGGGAGCCAGTATCTTTCCAAGTATAAATTACACAGTTCCTTAAATTATATTCTTGTTACAAAGTGGTTCAAATATACGCAGTAAATTCGTTCACTGTATTTAGCATTAACAACAATGACAACATAATACTTCTGAGTGATATGAATAACTTCTGTGCGTGCATGAATGAGCACGCGCGCATGTGTGTGTATGTGTGTGTATGTGTGAGTGTGTGTGTGTGTTTGTGTGTGTGTGTTTTTGTTAAAACTTTCATTTTCATTTTATGTTAACTAGTAAATTTTCCACCTAATTGTAATCCAAATCTTTAAGCCATATCCTAATCGTGTTTTTAATTTGATAGATGTTTCGTTTTGTATGCAAGATTGAGTTTATTGTACAGTCTAGGTGCAACATTATGATAATGTTGCTGTGCAAATGTGCTTCGGGCTCTTGGTACTGGACACTTGTCTAATCTTTTACCAGAGTTGTGTAGAAAGGGTATAATGGTTTTGTGATACTTTCGTATACACTGGTAGATGAATAATTTTCGCACTGTTAGAACGTCCGCTTTCTTATAAACCAAATTTGTAGGATGTCGAAATCGTAGATGAAGTAGTACCTTGAGGACCGCTCGCTGTGCTCTTTCGAGCATTAGTAAATGTGTTTTAGCCGATGAGCCCCACGAACATATGCAGTAAGTAATAACACATTCAGCTAGAGCTTTGTATGTTTGTATCAGCAAAGTAGTGTATGGTATTAACCGTAATTCCTTAAAAATATAAACAAGTTTCCTTAATCGATTGCTGACGACAGTTATATGTTTTTTCCAATTTAGTTTGTCGTCTATGTTTAGACATATACATATATATATATACTATTCAGCACGTTGAGTTGACGTCATAACGTCAACTCAATGTTAAAAGTGTCGTTACAACTTAATCCGACTAGCCCCCTTTCGCAACGCGCCATAAGGAACTCCGTTTCAAAAATTATATTATGTTACTTGCTGCTGCGGAACCCTTCATGGGTGAGTCCGACTCGCACTTGGCCGCTTTTTATTTATTAAAATAACCTAGACAGCGTTCTGGTGGAAAATCTCTTTTCTAAGAAGAAGCCTTTCTCGAGCAGTATAATTCTATTCCATTCACATGGTCACACCATCAATATTAGGTTTTGCAATGATTAGAAATAGTTCATATTTGTTTATGTATTTTCTTCAGGTTGTCATGGGTACCGGTCTTCAACGAGCATTGGAATGCCCTGATCATTGCAATGGTAAAGCTGCAGATTCCCGTCTGTTAACACCAACAGCTCTAACATCCGGTCCAGACGGCTCCCTGTACGTTGGAGACTTCAATCTTGTACGTCGGATTACTCCCGAAGGCGTTGTCACTACTGTACTTCAACTAGAGTAAGTATTTCATAAGTAAATACTTTCACAGAGGTTTATAATAAATATAGGTTAAACTTGATGTTTAATGCATTTTAATTTCTTTCTTTCAGAACAACACAAGTTGCATATCAATATTATATTTGTATATCACCAGCTGATGGATACTTATACATATCAGATTCAGAAAGGCACCAAGTACGTAGGGTAATAGCGTTGGAAAAAGTGCGAGATCCATCAAGTAATTCAGAGCCTGTTGTTGGCAATGGAGACCGATGTGTCCCTGGAGATGACTCCAATTGTGGCGATGAAGGTCCTGCCATGAAGGCCAAATTAGCTCATCCTAAAGGTATGCAATATTTTTAAGACAATGAAGAAATCTCTTTCCCATAAACCTTTTTCATGACAAAAAGTCTCTATTTACTTCTAGGTCTCGCTATTGCGGCGGACAGAACAATGTATATCGCTGATGGAACTAACATCCGGGCAGTCGATCCAAATGGCATAATACACACACTAGTTGGTCATCATGGACATCACAACCATTGGTCTCCTGTTCCCTGCCGTGGAGCAATACCACCCTACGAAGCTCAACTGCAATGGCCAACTGGAGTTGCTTTGTCTCCTCTAGATGGATCATTGTACTTCATAGATGACAGAATCATTCTAAAGTTAACTGTAGACATGAAAATTAAAGTTGTAGCTGGGCAACCTTCACATTGTCGTATAGGAAGCGACGGAAAGCCTATTACTAAGACAACTAATAGGACAACTACAGATATTAGGGAAGACTCCAACTTAGGCACAATACTAGCTATTGCATTTGCACCAAGTGGAATTTTGTACGTAGCTGAAGCTGATTCTAAAAAAACGAATACAATAAAGTCAATTGATCCCTCTGGTAAAATTATGCACTTTGCTGGCAAAATTCTTGAAAACCTGAAAGAATTAAGCTGCGAATGCAATTCGTCAGTGTCAGCTACAATTTTACCAACAAACGGGCGTGATGAAGGTGCTGGTTGCCCGTGTAGATTAAGCGTAGCAGCAGGTGACGAACCACCTACTAGCACAGAGACCCTTCTATCCTCTAATGCGAAATTCCAGACAATATCAGCTCTCGCTGTTACCCCCGATGGAGTCCTTAATGTTGTCGATCAAGGTATTATTAACACTATAATTTATACTTATTAAATAAAAATCTATTTACTTCGTGTATATTTATAATTATTATTTTACGATTTTGTTTTAGGATCACTACATATTTTAGCATTGAAACATTATTTACCATCGCATGATGAAAATGGAGAATTTAGAATACCATACCCGCCTACTTCTGAAATCTATGTATTTAACCGTTACGGTCAGCATATCACCACAAAAGATTTAACGTCTGGTAAAACAAGGTATTCATTCTTATATTCTAAAAATACGAGCTTTGGAAAACTATCGACAGTTACAGACGCTTCTGGAAACAAAATACAATTACTCAGAGACTACAGCAATATTGTTAGCTCTATCGAGAATACACAAGATCACAAACTAGAATTAAAGATATCTGGAATCGGTTACCTTACTAGAATATCAGAGAAAGGTGCCTCGGAAATAGAATTTGATTACGACGCCAATACAGGTTTACTCAACAGTCGGTCAGGGGTAAGTTATACAACTAACATACGAACATTCACTAATAATAAATCTACATATTTACATTTGCTTTAATATTTTTTTTATGTATTTTAGGCAGGAGATACTGTGATTTATAACTTTGACGAACTAGGAAGAGTAACTAAAATTATAATGCCTTCTGGTGAACAAGTGCATATAACTTCCGGTCTTGCGAAGAATTACGGTTTAGCTGTAACAGTATCAAATCCAGCCAGCACTATTCCTGTTGGCGTAGCCAAGAAATGCGAATATGTTCTACATGGACAGTCTTTCAAGCAAATCACCATAAATAATGGCAAGCAGATTACCGAAGGTCGTATTTACTCTAACAACACACTGCTTCTTGATACACCTTGGGGAGGGAAATTCGAAAGTATTGCAGCTGCCAAACATCCACTTTTAGAGGCAGCTTTACCTATTGAAGCTGAAATGCTTCACATGTGGTCACATCAAACTACTACTTTTGGTGACGGTCTAGTGAATAATATGTATTCACTATATACATTAGTTGGCGATGTGCGAAATCCCCAGCAAACTTTGAACAGAGAGATATGGGTAAATGATTCTAGAGTACTGATAATTGAATTTGATCAGTTTAAGAGCCGCGAAACTTTCTTTAATGCCGACAGGAACCCATTATTTACTATTGCTTATGACGTAGCAGGACTGCCTCTTTCATTCAATCCCCATGGTGCTGGAGCGCCTTTAAATATTTCATATGATAGATTTAATAGAATCAATGGCTGGAAATGGGGTAATACTGAGGAAAGTTATAACTATGACCCTCGTGGAATGTTATCAGAAATAACGAGTCCTCAGGATGGCACTAAATTCATTTATTACAATGAAGGGAATCTTGTCTCTAAAATCACACTAGCCAGTCAAAAGAGCTTTAAATATAAGTACGATGATGACGGTGGCTTAACTCACGTAATTCTGCCCTCAGGATCAAATCATTCTTTTAGTGTTCAACCATCCATCGGCTTCTTGAGGGTCACATACACTCCACCTGGTTCCACAAAGAAATATTTACAACATTATTCACATACTGGTGAACTTCTACAGACTGTATTCCCTGGTGATGGAGCTCGAGTGGTCTATCGCTATTTTACTACTAATAAAGTTTCTGAAGTTGTTCATGGTGATGGTCAGACGCAGATACATTACGCAGAAAATAGTGGACTTCCGTCAGAAATATTGCACGTCGACCGAGATGTTGACTATCGCTGGGAGTCTACATATGTTGGTGGTCTCCTCACTGAGGAACGACTTGATTACGGCGCTAAAACTGGTCTTAGTAACGCAAAGATAATTTACGAATACGATAACAATTACAGAATAACATCCGTTCAGGGACGGATTGGGGGACAAACTCTTATAACACATCATACAATGTATAACACTAAAACCGGTGCGCCAGAAATTTTGGGACAGTTCACTGTATCAAAACAAAAGTGGAATGAGACGTCCGTATATGATGGCATTGCCATGTTCTCACGTGTACTTAACGATCAGTTCTTAGAAAAAGAAGTTACGGTAAATATTCATAGAATGGAAGTGTTCAGAATGGAATTCTCTTATGACAAACACGGAAGGATATCACAAACACGTACACATACAAGGAATGTTGGCGTCAATACTTACACGAATGTGAAGAACTATACCTGGGATTGCGATGGACAGCTAACAGGACTCGAAGCGCAAGAACCTTGGGGCTTTAGATACGATGACAACGGTAACATGTTATCTTTAACGTACAGAGGAAACACTATTCCCATGGAATACAATGATATGGATCGGATTATAAAATTCGGTGAAGGTCAATACCGATACGATAGTCGTGGTCTCGTATCTCAAAACGCCAGAGAAGAAAGATTCCAATACAATTCGAAAGGACTTTTAATTAGAGCAACAAAGCGAGGAAGATTTGATGTTCGTTACTATTATGATCATCTTGACAGGTATGTTTTTAATATATATAATAGTAAAAAAATCATAGTAATAATTTTATTTAAAGCAATAGAATTCAGCATCAAAGAGAAAGCTATTGTTACTCTCACTTAGTGCACTTTATTGATATTTTGGTACACCATTAAATTTTTATACCTTTGTGTTTTGATTCACTATGGATTTGTTATAACGATTACATAAAACAAAAAAAATATTTTCAGGCTTTCAACAAGAAAAGATAACTTCGGTAACGTAACACAATTCTTTTATACTAATAAAGAGAAGCCTCACGAAGTAAGCCACATCTATTCACCACGAGAAAACAGGTTCATGACATTAGTTTATGACGACAGAGGACACTTAATCTACACACAGGTACGAACCACACATACACTAAAAAAAAACAATTTAACACCGCCGTTAACCGAAATTAATAAATATAATTTACGTTCCAGGTTGCGCGACATAAATATTACATCGCTACAGATCAGTGCGGAACACCAGTAATGATCTTTAATCAGTATGGAGAAGGCATCAGAGAAATAATGAGATCACCGTACGGACACATAGTATACGATTCGAACCCATACTTATATTTACCTGTTGATTTCTGCGGTGGGTTGCTGGATCAAGTGACTTCATTAGTCCACATGGCGAATGGAAAAGTTTATGACCCACTAATTGGACAATGGATGTCTCCGTTGTGGGAGAATCTCATTGAAAGAATACACGATCCAACTCAACTGCATTTATACCGGTTTAATGGAAACGACCCTATCAACGTGAGACCTCAAAACAAAAAGCCAACAGGTAAGAACAATTTTATTGATATATATACAAATAAATAAAATTAAAGTGTCTGTTTTTAATTGCAGACTGCACGGTCGGCCTAGTGGTTTAAGTGTTCGCCACCCCGCTTCCTACTGCGCCAAGTGTTGTGGGTTCAAATCCTACATGGGCCAATATTTTGTGTCATCCACAAATTGTTGTTCTAAGTCTTCGTGTACTTTGTGTCCGTTTTATGTATGTTTGTAAAGTCCTCGCGACACAGGATGTATATTCCTAATGCGGGAGTTGTCTTTCTGAAGAAAGAGTTCTGAAGAAAAAAGAAAGAATTTCAAATAAATAGCTTAGTGAAAAGCTTTTTATTTAATGCATATGAATACTTAAGTATATGGTATTTACACATTTTTTTTTTTTGTCTTTGTCTCTTTCTTCTGGTTAGAGATTAGTCTCTGGAACGGCTGGACCAATTTTGACCGAACTCTTACTGGTCGATAGTTATTGATATAAGGAGTGACTTAGACTGCTTTTTTTAGAATAGTTTCGCCTCGCAGCGTTATACCGCAGGACTCAGCAAGTTGTAAATAAAAATTAAATGTATTCCAAAAAAAAACTTATGTAAGTAAATGTATTTTTTCTCATCAGATCACCTGTCATGGTTGAAGTTGCTGGGCTATGAAACGAAGAGCCTGGCACCACAGTTGTATCCTGACGAATTGCCTGGCGGTTCAGTGCTGCCGAGCATTCCACGAGGCCGACCTATATGGGGGACTGCTCCAGCAGGCAGCAGCCCCGGTATACCTTCTGCTATGTCACTACTTCCGACGGTGACCATCGAATCAGGGTTTCTGTCACACATGTCTAACAAAAGAATAGCAGACTTCAGAAGCCTCTCCATACCAGCCATGTCTGCTCTCAAAACTGACGCCCTAAATTTGGCTCCGAAACGTATTGGCTCGGACTCTGAGCCACCATTCGGGCGTGGTATCCTTATATCAAGGAATTCTCGTGGTCGAGCAGTCGTCACCACAGTACCGTCTGCGAACGCTATCTACCGCGATGTATACACTTCAGTATTCAACCGATCTCATCTTCTACCATTCTCTTTCATCGTGCATGGTGATCAACAGGATGTTTTTTATTTTGTGAAAGAAGAAACCTGGCGCGCTGCTGATGATAAACAGCAGCTAAAACGTATGCAAGGCAAATTGAACGTAACTTTCCACGAGATCGCTGAGGGCGGCCGGTCATACGCAGATGTAAAAATTCATGGAAAGACAAGTATAGTGAATCTACGGTACGGCACAAGCGCAGAACGAGAGCGCCAGCGGCTACTGCATCACGCGCGTGCCTCAGCTGTTCGTAAGGCGTGGCATCGCGAGCGTGAGGCGCTACGAAGCGGGATGGGCGGCTTGCTAGACTGGTCAGCGGCAGAATTAGACGAAATCCAGAAGGCTGGACAAGTGGCCGGCTATGAAGGTGAATACGTGCACGATGTGGCGCGTTATCCCGAGCTTGCGGAGGACCCATACAATATCCGATTTGTGAAGAAGCGGTCGGACCGCGCTGAACGGCGACGACGAAAGCGCGAGGATTGCCAGGCGCCTTGGTGGCTCGCCTGGGACGATATCTGCTAGTGACGTGCCGCCATCCATATGCCAAATGGTGTGAATGTGAAAATAGGTGTGTGCGAACGGTGAAGAATGACCGTGCGAGTGTTTGTGGAAATATATTTTGTAAATAGTCTCTATTAATTGTTAATTGTTGATGTATGTATGTACGGTAGATGCGAATCCCTATCGCTGTGTAAATAATAAAGTTTAATTTGCAGGGAGAGAATGGACCTTTTGAGAGGACTGATATTAAAAATAAATGTAATGTATGTATAAATAAGATTTATGTGAATATGAAATTATTTATACTTATTTATCGGTAAAAAAGCTTCATTGTGTCCAATGTTCTTATAAATTTAGATGAAGACTATTTGAAAGAATAAAAAGGCATACTTTTTTAACCAAATCAAACTGTAGTTTTTTTAACCATATTGATAAATTATGTATGTCATGCAGTAGCGAAGTAGCTACTTAGCTATAGATAACTAGTCAACAAAATAAAATATTTTTTCAATGTCGTAAAGTATTTCAAGTGATTTGTGTCCAATGAGATATACCTAATGTAAAAGTCAAATAAAAGTCAATATTTGTATATGGTTCTGTTATAATATTTTTTACACATAAGTACACCATAATCACATCAACAGCCTTTAATAGGCCAAGGCTGGACCTATAGAAGAGGTTCCAAATTATCCTTCCCTTTTCAATACCGTTATCCTGTTATGTATGCAACCTGCAACATGTTATTTAATCCTGATAAACATTACATAACATGTTGCAATACGCAAAGGGTCTGCTAGGCTTCCTGGAGGAACTGCCCACCACGCAAAATAGGCGCAACAAAGTCGTCGAGTTGCAGAAACCCAACCCGCGAGTTCAAGTATCAAGTATCAACATGTTGCAATGCGTTCATTATTATTCGGTACATTAATTAAAATAAAATAGTAATTTTGAGACAACGTACAAATATTTTTTTATAAATTAAATTCATTATCTGTAAATCATTGTATTAATAGTTATTTGTTATACAAGAGTGCAAAGTTGCTTTTTAACCGCGTGCTCAATTTTGATGACCGAGCAAGCGAAGGATTCTAAAATTGAATCACGAGCGTAGCGAGTGATTCATAAATTAGAATCCTGAGCGTCAGCGAGGGAATCAAAAGAGCACGAGGTGGAAAATCTTTGCACTCGAGTGCAACACGTAACTTTTCATTCCACCTCAGCGAGGAAACAACTAAATGCAAAAAAAGCATTAACAATCACAAGATACTTTTATTTCAGTTTAGGTATTAATATTTATTAGGTACTACATTATGATAGGTAAGTATTACAGATTTATTTTTAAATTATTTCAAAAATACTTAGGTACTCGCTCAACCTCGCGGTGTTACCCGCGATTTTTGTCGTACCGCGAGTTACACCGCGGGACAAAGCTAGTCTAAGAAAAGTAGCTTTAGTTACTCCTTAGATTATCAGCTATCTGCCAGTGAAAGTCCCGTCAAAATCAGTCCAGCCGTTCCAGAGGTTACCCGGAACAAACAGACAGACGGACCGACTGACAGACAGACAATGTAACAGAAATTGTAAAAAAAAAAATATTTTTATATATACCGTGTATACATACATATGCATTTCGTAAAAAGCGATTATTTTAATATTACAAACAGACATTTCAATTTTATTTATTTGTATGGATGTATAGATAAATTAAGAAAAAATAAAGTTACGTTGCTATAGTTACTTAAGAAGAAAATGGTGCGGCCACAGCAAATAAAAAAAACTACACCAAGAAGGTTCCGAGTCTAAGTTTTTAACAAATTAAAAAATATTGTATGATTAATTCGGCACCATGGAGGTGAAGTAAATAGGTTTAATGATGTTTTGAATTCACAAACTTAGTGCACCCGAGCGATGTTCTAAATTCAATTTACTTTATTCTCTAGAGGATAAAAACGACTTTTACACTCAGATATCGAACGGCAAAAATACTCTTTACGAGCTGGTGGGATGAAAAAGTACTTTTGAAGTATAGCCATAAGCAGGCTAGACAAAGGCCATCTTCAAACGATTGTTTATTTATCTACTGTCACTAGTCCAGAGAGTGGCAAAAAAATTCTACGCACAAACAAGTAATAATCAGATTGAGTTTATACCTGGATTTGTTTCGGTTTGAAACTTTTACTAAACGACTTAATGTTAATGGTGTATGTTGTAATAATATCAAAATCAAAGTTAATAAAAGACCTCATAAATGATGTAATACAATAAAATACAATTTTGTGTAAAAGTTATTTATTTATGTTCGAACCGTCAATCTTTGAACAACATATTCAAGTTAATTTTTACAATATCAATTTTATACACAAAATTCATATCAACGCAATCATAAAATTTTAATTGTACACCGTTAATGTTATAACCGTCTGAGTCCATTATCACATGTCACCTAAAATAAAATTATATTTACAATGTGGCTAAAATCGACCTAGTTGACACTGATACTTCATACAACCTCGAACTGAATTATACTGTATTTATAAAAATCTCCATTCTAAAATATATACAATAATTATTTTATATCCTAAATTATAGGTACATTCGCATGTTTCAAATAAACTTCTATTTTACAATCGTCTACATATTGAGCTACACGTTCGTAAACAAATGAGATCAACAAAACGCATTATTTAACTACACTTCAACTTATGCAATATTTGTGTTAATAGCAAAAAATATGTCCACGCAATCTATCATATACCTAGGAAGTACATCAATATCTACAAAACAAAATAGTTATCTTATCTAGGCATGTCATAGAACGCCGTAATGAACACATGTCATTAACTAAAATAAATATAGCGACACCGCTTTACAAGTGAGTACATAAAAACTGTACACAATAAAATATATGAAATGGTATGCCTATTTCTTTATTTCGGCAGGTAACATTATATTTATATTATATAGTATAATAATAATATTTCGGACATCTAAAGGTCAATTTATACTGGCGCTGAGTCAAAGCGCATCGAAGCGTTTTTCAAAAACTAAACATAACAAATTCAAGCTTAAGTCCACAGCGTAATGCACACATTACTTCTGAGATTTTAAAAAGAATGCGCGCGCACCAATCAGCGTTGTTCGCGCGCAGACGTGCCAATTCCGAAGAATGTGCGTTAAGCTGTGGAGTTAAGGTTGAATTTGTTATGTTTAGTTTGAAAATAGACACTTCGATGCGCTTCGATTCTGCGCTAGTATAAATTGACCCTAACCCACAACGCCATCTAGTCCCAAGCTAAGCAGAGCTTGTGTTATGGGTACTAGATAACTGATACAAATACATACAGGGTGTCCCAAAATTCAACGATAAGCGGGCGCCTAAAGGTAGACCTGCTAATGAGTACATAAGGAAAAAATAATAATACCTAGTTTTTTTTTAGTTACAAGAAAAATTTAGAATTTCTTTGAAAATTTATACCTTCCATGATATTGCTACTATACACCACAACTCTTAAAAACACCAAATTGCCCGCAGTTTTTACACAAAAAACGTTCAAAATAATTTTTTTCCCTACAATTTTGAAATATTTTTACTCTTAGTGTACTTTGACTCATGGTCTTGTAAAAGAAAAAGTATGTACTACTACTACGTAATAAATAAATAAATAAAAAATGAAGGGTGTAAATTTTCAAAGAAATTCTAAATTTTTCTTGTAACTAAAAAAAAACTAGGTATATTTCTTTTATTATTTTTCCTTATGTACTCATGAGCAGGTCTACCTTTTGGCGCCCGCTTATCATTGAATTTGGGACACATAGTATATACCTTTTTTTTGTAAATACATATATATTATACATAGAAAACACCCAAACTCCGAAACAAATATTTGTAGATCACACAAACATTTGGTCCGACCCGGGAATCGAACCCGAGACCTCATGATTAGCAGTCGCACACGCCAACCGCGAGACCAACGAGGCAGACATAACGAATGATTGTGCGCGTGCATTGTAACAATAACTACTCGTAAATTAGTTAAGAACATTGGAAACTTATACATAAAGGGGATTACGTTTCATTTATTCATGAATAGAAATTCATTCTTTCTATGTCATAATGTTGGCAAATGCATACGATTAAAACTGTAAAGAATGCAGAGGACGGGATAGTTAAAAAAGCACGCATACATTGGAAATAGTACGATTTGAAGCTTATAAAAGCAATTCATTGTCATCATTGTTCAAAGATTTGCACTATTTATATACTAACATGTATAATAACAGATACAAAAGTGCATTGATAAGTAAAAATGAGTTTATATAAAAGCTGTCTATCATTGCTTGGTTTCTGATCAAACTTGATTTGTAATTGATAACTGTCAATTCATTACAACTTCTCTACTGAAAGTGTGCTATTTTTAGTCATTATCAATTAATGTTTTTGCACATTTTGCGTATGTCATTTAAAATATACATATTTAACAATATTTAGTGTTACGTCTATAAATATCTACATATATACATCAAGACCATAATTCTACTATTATACCCGTAGTAGTTATTTTAGCACTATTAACAAACTAGTAGTTGCCCGCGGCTCCGCCCGCGCATATGTCGGTTTTTCGCGGCAAATAGTAGCCTATGTGTTATTCTGATGTATAAGATATATTACTGTAAAGTTTCATCCAAATCCGTTCAGTAGTTTTGGCGTGAAATAGTAACAAACGTCCATTCATCCATACAAATTTTCGCGTTTATAATATTAGTATAGATTCTAGTTTCGGGGCTACTTCAGTAGATAACACTTTATGTCCAGACTTTAATCCCAAGTGTGGACACAAACAAGTTACCCTTAAATAGATATATTATATACCGTTTTATATAATTCTAGTGTCACATTGTTGCACACGATGGACTCTGAAACTATATAACCGATTTTTTTTAAATGTGTGTGCCTAAGGTAGGACAGTTGATATCACGCTTAGACCAATAGGAGCCGAGCATGATTGAAAAGAGACGCGGTCAAAATTGCATGAGTCAGCTAGTATTCTATATATATTTTGCTACCTACAGAAAAAAAAACAACTATATCGTTGAGAGAAAACATGCAATATTCCTCATATAAATATGTAACATATAAAAACTCAAACTTAGATAACATTCGTTCCCTATTTGATTCTTCTTTTTGCCTATAATTTTAGACTTTTAAGAAGTAAGGTCAGTGTATGCAATTGCCAATATTATGTGTACAGTTTATTCACTAATATGTGCTAGATATTGACAACTACTTGTATTTAATCTAAACATCAATTTCAATACATTATAATCAATAGAGAAATGTTAAAAGGTTCTGTAGGTTTTCATTAAATTCATACATACATTATACATTGTCAAACGTGTCCACTTAAAATCCACAATATCTGTCTAATCTGATTAAAATGGTACATACACATATACAGGGGGTGGCTTAAAGGAGATTGATTTGATATATCATTTTTAATACCAACTACCCAAATATTTTAAATTAGTTACGATTGACTCAAATTGCTATAAAGATGAGTCTAAACAACGGCACTTTTATTACGCATACGCAGTCTTGTCATCATTATCGAATTTATGCTATCTCATTGTATTTTTTTTATGGACTAGGGGGGCAAACGAGCAGACGTATCGCCTGATGGTAAGCGATTACCGCCGCCTATGGACACCTGCAACACCAGAAGCGTCACAAGTGCGTTGCCGGCCTTTTGGGGATGGGGGGAGGTAGGGGTAGGGAAATAAGGGGGAATTGGGGTATGGGCCGGTATCCTCACTCACTCGGTTGAACACAGCGCAAGCACTATTTCACACCGGTTTTCTGTGAGGCCGTGGTATCAATCCGGTCGAGCCGGCCCATTCATGCCGAAGTGTGGCTCTCCCCTGATAAAACGGTATGGAATAGCCTTAGCAGGCGTTCCCCTGTGTCAAACTATAAGCCCAAATGGGCCTAGGCGTTACATTGCTATGACACAGCTCAGATCAAATAAAAAAAAGGTAGATTACGCACGTAGTATGAGAACGTGGAGCCATTTTTTAAAATATGTGTGACTGACTAAAGTGTTGCCACTTTAAAAAAAAAAATGTGCCTGGAAATTTCATTAAAATAAGTAATATGCGATAATAAATATGTTTGTTTCTTATAAATTACAATTAGATTGCACATATTTAACACTATAAAAGTACGTTACTAAAAAAATAAAGTTATACTTAAGTTTCACTCTCAACTTTATCATTCGATTATGAATTTACCTACATAATATTTACCCCCATTTCTTGGCTATTAGGAATACGAACTCCTGACAACACTCTCTCTGTACATCTTTTGTGTGTATTTACGTATGAAATGTTATTCTTTCAGACTTTTCGTTCACTTTTGTGTAGTTTTTACACCATTTAATTGTACAAGACGGCATTATGTAGGGTAAACTTACTGCACGACAATTTGTACGATACAAACGAAAAGTAGCGTAGTTTGTTGCATGTGTGTTCGTTAACGCATGTTTTACTTGGAAGTAGCTGAGTTTTTTGGCTTCAGGCCGTGCGTCATCCACCTTTTTTTATTTGATCTGAGTGACACAGAATATATTTATGTGTGCGTGAAATTCTGAATGTTTTATTTTAATTGCTATGAGTGAGTTCATAGGGACAGGCGATAATTTTTGTATGTGAGTCAAAAATGTGCATGTGTGATTCCCCCCGCATACTAAATTTCATGAAAATCGTAGAAATATAACAACTGCAACGTTGAAAACCATATATTGTATACTATATATAATACAAGAATAGCTCGTGTAAAGGTATTAGATATTACGTATGATAGAGATGTTATTAGAAAATCGTAGGCGTTTACTAGGCAATGGAATAAATTCATAATTTTTGCTTGTGACCACTCATATCCACAGCATTTAACAGTCCACTGCTAAGACCTCGGAAATGAGGCTTTGGCCTGCTATGCCTTCTCATACTACCATTAAAATAAACGGTTTTATTACACAGCAAAATGCAATAGATACATTTATCTATATACACACATCAAGTGTCTAGGGATCAACATATGTGTCTAGGGATCAACATATATTTTTGCAATAACTTTTCTCCTGATTGATATTAATTAAAATTTTCTTTAAGGATTCATCAAATAAAGTGTTTTCGTTTGTCACAATAACGATAAACCAAGTCACCTTTGCATTAATAAAGAAATTTGCCATTTTCCTAATAATGGGATTTTTGACATTTGAACCACTAACATTAAAGTTCGAAAAAAAGACTGAAATAACAGTTTTCTTTAAAATTTTATTAGGTAACTTAAACAATTAATAATCCGTGTTTCTACCGCGAACACTAACAACACAAGAACATCGGTTTGGCATACTCAAAATGAGTTCATCCAAACACGCTGTGGAATGGCCGCCCATGTTCGTTGCAACAACAAAAAAAGGTCTTTTTGCGACTGGATACCCTCCATATTCGGCAGAGCTCTTCTCTGTAGCATATCCCATGCATGCTCAATCGGGTTCAAGTCTGGCGACTGAGCAGGCCAGGGCCAAAGCCACATCTCAATCTCAAGAAATCCGCATAAAAATGCTTGATCCCTAGACACTTTTGATGTGTGTATATAAAAGCGAAATACCACTTACTTATTAATCACGAAAACTCAGAAACTATAACACCTACAAACTTGAAAGTTGGCAGGTAGGTTCCTTATAGGGTGTAGACATCCGCTAAGAACGGATTTTACGAAACTCCACCCCTAAGGGGGTAACACGGGGGTTGGAAGTTTGTATGAAAGTCCTATGTTTTTGAAGTAAGAGACTTGAAATTTTAAATTTATGCTCTATAGACGGTGTGGAGGTGTACTAAAAATGTATCTTAAGAAATCAACCCCCTTTTGGGGTTATAACGGGGGATGGTAGTTTGGACGCAAACGAGGTTGCGTAGGTCAACTAGTCTATCTATATATATAAAAGCGAAATACCACTGACTTATTAATCACGAAAACTCAGAAACTATAACACCTACAAACTTGAAAGTTGGCAGGTAGGTTCCTTATAGGGTGTAGACATCCGCTAAGAACGGATTTTACGAAACTCCATCCCTAAGGGGGTAAAACGGGGGTTGGAATTTTGTATGAAAGTCCAATGTTATTGAAGTTAAAATAATTATATCAGAAGGATTTCAAATGGTATTTAAGTAGTACAATTATCATTTAGGTATGTATACTAGCTGAGCCCCGTGGTGTTACCCAAGGTACAACAACCGGACAATCAATCAATTTTCTTTACAAATGGATGATTTCTAGTACTAGATATTATGTAGCCGATTTCGCATGTATACACTTATAACACATATTGATTAAAGTTTTGATCTTATTGCTCTTCTTCTACATCTATATTTTAAGTCCAAATTTGATATTATTACGATCTCAAATATTGCTTAAAACGAGTTACAAAGTGCTCTCTTCACATATTATATTTAGACTCACTACATGACACCAAAAATATTCTAACATTTTTAACGCATAAGTGCACTGAAATATTAGAGTAATTTTATTGTGTTTAAAACAATCAAACGACTTTATAACGCACCCTCTATAAAAATATATGAGAAATTATCAGACAGATTCTACCCTACAATACAGATTCATTCCATCCAGTCCTTAATATCAGTTAAATAAATAAAATAATAAGTATTATTAACATAATAATGCTTTGTTATATGAAGATTAGCTTACACTACTTATCATGAATAACGGATAACAATAAAAAGGTGTGACACAGGAAGATCATTTCATCAAATAAATAATTCACAATTAAATTGTGCATCACAAAAAACTACAGAACCCATTAAAACGGTGTTATTCATTAAAATAAACATCCATAGAATGCATATGCGTTACAAAAACGGAACGAAAACGTAAAACAACATTGCTACTCTAACTACCCATAGCTGTGATGCTTACACGAAACTATCTATGACGAGTATAATACATATTTACAACTTATTTAACACAGATTCACGAATCACTGCAAAAATTGTACTTTGTTTAGGTTCCGAAATAATCAGTGCTAAATTGTCATGTAAACAGTGATTTGATTAATACTGATTTACGCAAGTTTTCTACTTTAATGCAAGTGATCTTAATACGGCTACTCTTACTGTATTAAATGTTACTGTATATCATACTGTGTGATATTTAAATTTGTTTATTTTAACAAATTGCATAACAACATTGATATATACAGTCGTCGTAATCAATTTCAACAACAAATAAAATATTTACTATCATAATAATATCCGGATTCATCAACATATCTAATTTACTAAGTAACTTTTAAGTTTTTATTTTCCATGCATGTCATGATCCAATCACTTTCAATGTTGCGTTTTAAATTAAATTTTCGTATACATATATATAATTCACTTGTGACATTCAAATAATAAAAATACATGATTAAAAATTATATAGGTACGATAAATAATTGAAAAAGAGTGTCATATACATGATTAAAACAAATAATACCATCATATTGTACATGTCGTGTGATGAAACTGGTGAATTTAATATAGACTCTATAAAGTTGCTACTATAAAAAATCAGTCATCGTTTATGTGACACCGTTAAAAATAGCAACATTGAAGATATTCCCTATTTAAAAATTGTATCTATTCATTATATAAAAAAATATTTATGCACCTGGAAACAATATTTTTGAAATGAAACTGTCGTAATTTTAATTATTTTACCTCATAGTAACTGTAATAAGAAACTTGGATCAAATAATTACAAATCTATGAAACATCCATCTATGTTAAAGACTATATCGGTGAACTGAATGGCCGCTAGGTACGTATGTGTGTGGAACAGCGTCAAACTGCACGGCACTGATCACTAACATTGTTACGTAATAATTTATTTAAAAGTTATATTTACAGTATATTTCACTAGGGGCGGATCCCTAGCTTCGTCGTCACACCACTAGGAGCTGTCAGCGTTCGATTTCCGTCGCACTTGCTGTGCGTTCATCGCCTGTGCTGCAGCTTGGCTTATAAATTGACTGGTTCCTATAACACAAGAACGATTACTTTGTTATATTTACTTGAATCAGTGTTATTTCAAGCGCTTAAAATTATCAAAACTGTTCCTATTAAAGGATACAAAATGATTGTTACAATTTTTGTCACATCTCTCGTTTTTAGGGTTCCGTGCCAAGCAAAAAACGGAACCCTTATAGATTCGTCATGTCTGTCTGTCCGTCTGTCTGTCCGTCCGTATGTCACAGCCACTTTATTCCGAAACTATAAGACCTATAATGTTGAAACTCGGTAGGTAGATGTATTCTGTGAACCGCATTGAGATTTTCACACAAAAATAGAAAAAAAAACAATTAATTTTGGGGGTCCCCATACTTAGAACTGAAACTCAAAAAAATTTTTTTCATCCAACCCATACGTGTGGGGTATCTATAGATAGGTCTTCAAAAATGATATTGAGGTTTCTAACATTATTTTTTTCTAAACTGAATATTTTGCGCGAGAGACACTTCTAAAGTGGAAAAATGTGTGTCCCCCCCCCTGTACCTTCTAAAATAAGATAATGATAAATAAAAAAAAAAAAATGATGTACATTACCATGCAAACTTCCACCGAAAATTGGTTTGAACGAAATCTAGTAAGTAGTTTTTTTTAATACGTCATAAATCGTAAACTGCATTACCTTGCTTGCCTTTTATTCAATCAACACAAAAATAAAATAAAAATTATATCATGTTACTTGCTGCTGCGGAACCCTTCATGGGCGAGTCCGACTCGCACTTGGCCGCTATTTTATTTATGAAATAAAGCTTCGTTGAAAAGTAATTTTTATGGCATTGGAGGGTAATGGTACAGACCCTTAAGTCGTATAATAAGTATAATAAGTTACTATCGCCATTTTTTTTTTGTGCGGATGTCCGCTCGGAAACCACCGACTGTTGGCTATGTCGGATTCGAACCGACTAAAAACCGCACGCCGTCTCGGGTACTAGAAGCCGGAGAACCAGGTGCACCCTCGAGAGAAACCCTGGAACACCGACTTACCTCGGGCCACCTACGGAAGTAGATGGGCCCCTTCCTGTATAGGAACCCCGATGTTTCTTTTCTATTTCGAAAAGGGCGCGCGCACTTTGTAGTGCTAGCGATACACACACTCGATTTATTCAGTTGCCTGCTACGTCTACCCCTCGCGTCCTTTGACTCGCGTCCGAAAAACCGACACGAAACGCAGCGACAGTGAGGCGAGGCGAGAGAAAAGAAAGGGGTACGAGCGCACTGTCCTCACTCTCGCATTGTGTAGCCACGTGGAGAGTCTGGAGGGGGCATTAAAGGTTGTTCGATGGTGTGGGAAAAACTTACCAGTAGCTGTAGGCATAGGTGCAGGTTGCGCGGGGTGCGGCGGGGCGGGGTGTGCGGGGTGGGCGGAGTGTGTGACGTGCGCGGAGAGCGGAACGGAGGGCGCGGCGGGGGTGAGGGGGCGGGGCGCGCGGGCCTGCGGGCGAGGCGCGGCGCGAGCACTCCGCACCACTTGCACGTTCCCGCCGCGGACCCCGCCCTTCACGCAGCCCGCTGACATCAGTTGCGCTACGGGACAAACAATTCGTGAGAAACAACTCCCACTTAGAGAAAATCAAGATCGAACAAGTTGATTTATTTAGCTATGTATATGAAATACCTACTCCATGATATAATGTAATATAGTGTTGCTTTAAAAATATAATGTTTTGCGATCTAAAATGTGGGACAACGGACTTTTCAAACAATACTTTGTTTTACTAAATACTTTATTTACCCTTACCACTAAACTTCATTGCAAAAACAATGAACAACAATATAAGAAATAGTAATTCAAAAACACTTTTCGGCCACCCACCGTTAACGTTCCTATTTTTTCTTCTTATAGGACCAAAAAGGCAGCATATCGTCCACAACAAAACATTCTTTTAATTGATCTTAATTCTAAGACAACCAAAAAATAGAAGTCGAAGTCGTTAAATATGAACACTAACTTACCTATAGGCAGAGAAAGCACCGAGGGCGGGTTTGTTAGGACAACAGACGTAGTGGGTGGTACCGATACCAGGAGCCCACTTGGGGCCCCAGAAACATTTAAGGACAATGATATCGGGGCCGACAACCCCGGGATTTGGACTTGAACATTCTGTAGTCCTTGAAGTCCCTGGAGACCTTGCAACGATGCTAAACTTAAACCCTGTGGAAGAGAAAAAATATAGCTTTATACATATTTACCTACAGAATGAAGAAATGACGTTTAAAAAAATGGGTTGTCTGTAAAGTCGGTTTACGGACGATAGCTTAACGTGACAACGTAATAACAAAACATTGATGAAATGGTGAGAGTAGAATCTATCGTTCATTGTCGTGATCGTTACGGGACAATGAACATAACTTTTTTTTATGGAATAGGCGGGCAAACGAGCAGACGTATCGCCTGATGGTAAGCGATTACCGCCGCCCATGGACACCTGCAACACCAGAAGCGTCACAAGGACCTTGCCGGCCTTTTGGGGATGGGGAGGGGAGGTAGGGGTAGGGGGATTGGGGTATGGGTCTCCGGTATACTCACTCGGTGAAACAAAGCGCAAGCACTATTTCACAGCGCATAACTGGACAATGAGCATAACAGGACAATGACTCATCCTTTTTCGTGCATGCAGCCGGCGTTCATCAATTTATTAGACGTTGTCACGTCAAGGAATAGATGCTGTAGAGTAGTTTACGGGCATGGTGATACACATAAGTCCTACGCGTGTGGCTTGAAATGTAATATATTAAAATTTAAAAAATAAATATTTTATAAAAAAAATATACAACAAAATAAAGT
Organism: Diaphora mendica; assembly: GCA_949125395.1. NCBI lineage: Eukaryota > Metazoa > Arthropoda > Insecta > Lepidoptera > Erebidae > Diaphora > Diaphora mendica. Next base: position 30,234,187 of record OX421310.1, on the reverse strand, counting down.
CAAGAGCAAATGTATATTTTTGATTATTTCGAAGTTTATTAAAAAGTTTTAAATTTGTAGTCTAATAAAATCGCTCTCAGAGTACATTTATAGAGCAAAAGGTTATCATTTTCGTGTTTAACAATATATGATAACGACTATTACATACATAATATATAATTCGATATAATGCCTGGTATAAATGCGAGAGTTTGGACGGATATAATACTCAAGGACGCCAGAATGGCTGGACGGAACTGAACGAAATCTAGTAATTCGTAAAATCTACTCGCGCGAGCTGGTTATTCACACTGTATCTTAAACAGAGAAGGCTCTCACAACCTATTTGTATTTAATGCCGTAACATAATGTGGCGAAAAGTAGTTGTCAATCTACTAATACGAGCTATGATATTGTCCTACAGACCTAAAGAGAAGTGAAAAAACTATACACCTATCTCTTTGGATATCACTTGTGACTGTTGACATTTATTTATGCTGTCTAGTACAAATATTGTTTCTTAAATATATTATATATATAGTCCATTCGCTTAGATACTGTCGCTTTGATCGTGCCGCTGTCGAACGTACGGCTTTTTGTCAAAGGAAAATTAAAGGAGCCGCTTGCGGCGTACACCCACAAGTAAAATATGATTTGTCAGTTTACGCCGAAGTAGTGTAGTGAATGGTTGTGTTTCATGACTCTTCTAACGTGTAAACTGAAATTGTTTTAATAAAGGCTAGGAAGATGAGATGTTTTTATTTTTCAATTTGTCTTTACTACCTAGGCAAGCTAACTTGTATGAATTAATATATTCGTATTTCACAACAATAACCACAATTGCATGCGGGTGTACCAACACTATCTAAACGAATGGACTATATACACATACACATCTACACTATAGAACAACATGGGCCACCGAACTGAGGGGAGTAGCCATAGCGTCCTTTTCCGATACAAAACAGTCTGTCATTTTGGCGGGGGGAATTCTATATACAAATACGTTTTAGATTCACATACAAAAAACAATAGCCTGTCACACAACAAGTAAAACGAAACAATAAGAATTTTGCGGACACATAAATACATTATGTGTTATTTATCACAGTGTAAGAGCGTTTTCACATTATCCGATACGATATCGGAGGAAGTTAAGTGTATGAAATATGTATCTGTCTATCATATTGTCCGGCCCGATATCGGATATCGGAGTCGACATATACATACATTTTACTTCCTCCGATATCGTATCGGCGCCTGACACCGATATCGGATCGGATAATGTGAATACGCTCTAACGCTCATTCGAGCTCATACTTTGACAGAGGGGAAAGCCTGCGTATGGTTACTCCCTACCGTGTTGCACTATGCATCTAAACACACAGCAAAAAACAACTGAACTAAGAACCCTTTTTATTTATTTGGAGTAGGTTAAAAGTGTATCAGTGTTATTTTACCTGTAAATGACACACAGGTTGTGGTTGCGATGCGGGTGCTGTCGCCGTCTCAGGACCGATCAGTCTCTCCAACAGAGCGCTCTCACTACTGGACACATTTGTCGCTTCGTTTTCGCGAGTGTAGGTACTCATTACTTGTACACCGACTCCCTGATGCACAGATAATATAAAATTGAGCAAATGCATATCGTTTAGTTTTGCACATACTGTTAGTTCGTAATGCATCAAGGACTTGTTTTTAATTATTGTTATTAAATAGGTTAAAACTATTGATATGAGAGGAGCATCCGGACTCTTATTTGTGTAACCAATATAGAGGTCTAAAACGTTCTCTAATATTTACAACTAAAATCTCAATCTCTAACTAAAAATAATGAATAGCTACAACTTTAAAGAGTTTTTCAATCCACGAACGTATCCATTAAAACTGTTAAATGATGGGAAAATATCAATGAAACTCATTTCACGGGATCGGAGATATTTACTATACCGTTCATACCTACAACACGACAAAGCTATATATATGTATTTTACAAAATACGGCAACAGCACATACTAGGATATGCCAACTTCCATAATTTACAAGTACGACACATTTATTTAAATTCCAAGGTTTAAAGAATAAAGTGTAAAAATCGAAATAAACAACAATTTTGAGGAGTTTTTATGAGATTAGACAGATTTGTGCTTATATTAAACTAAACCTTACCTATAATAATCATCACAGAAGATACCTTAAAAGTACCTAATTAATAAAAGTCTGCAATATTTTCTCAGTAGGTAATTTTTTTATGCTAACATAATAATATGTGGGTTTGCATCTAGGAACTAGAGTTGCCACAAACAGTGATTTGGCCGAATACCGAATATTTGGTAACGCTGTCGGCCGAAGCGCCGAATATTATCAATTGCGCCTAAATCACGTTACCGCATGCTCTGTCATTTTGGTTGCTAAAACAAGTTTCCTAGGATTTATTCAGACAGAAAGAGCTAGAAAAAAATTTTTTGATCTCTGAAAATAAGTTGTACTGAATCTAGTAGTACCGATGACGATTGTTCAGTCCTCTCGCCAATGCAGCGATCACTTTGTGATACTTGAGATGTCTTACGGCCCATAGATAAGGCATTCAATCACTAACCTAATTCATTGGCAAGAAGAATGAGTCACGGCTGTGTCACCGTGTTCTTAATCTAAACTAAATTCATCAAGCACTTACTGGAGTGTGTGGCTTCCGTGTTCTCGGCGTTCCAAGAGATCTCTTGGGTAGCTTCTTCTCTGCGTCGTCACACAAACATGCTCCAAGTGCTGTATATCTTTCAAGGTATTCGAATCACAATAAACTCGCATCAGCTATCACGGATATTCGAATTACAACTCACTCGCTTCAGCTATCGCGGAACGCGCCTACAAACCTCGCGAGTTCAACCAGACCTAACAAAACGGTAAATCACTAAAGGGACCGGGTCGATGCTTAATTAGCTTAATATCAATTAAATTTCGGTTCTCAAAAAAACAATCGTCGACCGTTCACAACACGCGTCTTTTTCGTACTCACTTAACCTCAAACGTCAAAACGTCAAACAAGAAAAAGTGACAATCAAAATGTTGCCATTATAATGACGTTCGAAATCCAACAACGATTCTTTTCCACTTTGTAAAAAAAGAAACTTAAATGAAAATGATAAGACTATTGAAATATTTCTGGAACTGTTTTGAGGAAGTCACTACAGATAATATGCGAAATGGTAATGATGAGGAGGTGGAGAAGAATGCTGTGACAAATGAATCGGATTTTTATTTGAAGGCAGTAGAGCCACGCTGATTTCAGCACGAACGGGCCGGCTCTACCGGGGCGGTACTACCCTCGCAGAGAAAATCAACGTAAAATGACAGCCTTCGTGTTGTCGTGTTTCGTTGGTGAGTGCGACACCGGAGGCCCAATGATGCAGAAGCATCACTAGCCGCCATGGTGCGGGTCACCATGCTGCATTGTCTGCATTCGCAGTGAGTATGGTGACCACCACTTTTGGATTCTGCATATGCTTCCCATCAGGCAGAGTAGAGTCATTTTGGCAGGGACAAACAAAAAAAAAACAATTCGCCTAAATCGGAAGGCTGATCCTTACAAGTGGTTGTCAGAAAACAAAAAGCAATACCCAAACCTCTCCAAAATCAAAAAAGTTTATCTTTCGTCTCCTTGGAGTAGCGTGTATAGTGACTGAGACGGCGACCCATGACGTGCGGCGTTCCGCAGGGGTCTGTCCTTGGACCACTCCTGTGGAACGTGGAGTACGACTGGGTCCTGCGAGGTCGTCATCCCCCCGGGCTGGGCGTAATTTGTTACGCGGATGACACGTTGGTCACAGCTCGGGGGGCGAACTTCCAAGAGGCGGCGTGCCTGGCCACCAGGAGTGTTTCTCTAGTGGTCGGGCGCATGGAGACGCTGGGCTTACGGGTGGCCCTGGACAAGACGGAGGCCCTGCTGTTCGTGGTCCACCCGCCGGCGCCTCCATAGAGGTCAACTCGGTCCTCGTACCGGTTCGGGCCCAGATGAGGTATCTGGGCCTGATCCTCGACGGTAGGTGGCTCTTCGACGAGCACTTCCGACAGCTTGGTCCGAAGCTGGTCGACGCTGTCTCCGCCCTTGGGCGACTTTTGCCCAATTTGGGTGGAGCCAGCGTCGCAACGCGACTCCTGTACACGGGGGTTGTCCGGTCGATGGCGCTGTATGGTGCACCAGTGTGGGTGGCGGCTCTGACTGCCCTAAATAAGGCCCGCCTCTGGCGGCCTCAGAGGGTATTGGCAGAGCCATACGCGGATACCGCACGGTATCGACCGAGGCGGCGTGCGCCCTGGCCGGAACACCCCCGTGGGATTTGGAGGCGGAAGTGTTCGCCGAAGTTTATCGACGGGTGGCTGAACATCGGGCGGAGTATGGCTATCGCCCTCCGCCCGAAGAGGTACGCGAGTGACGTGAAGCCGCCCGTCGAGCCACTATGGACAGATGGTCGTTCCGGCTGGAAACTCCACGCGCTGGCTTTGCCGCCGTGGAGGCTCTCCAGCCGGTCATCCTCGAGTGGGCATGGCGGCAGCACGGGACCCTTTCCTTCCGACTGACGCAAGTCCTTTCCGGGCACGGTTGCTTCGGGAAGGACCTGCACTCGGTCGCCAGGATGGAATTGAGTCCCGCCTGCCACCACTGCGACTGCAGTGAGGACTCGGCCCAGCACACGCTGGCGATCTGCCCCGCATGGGCGTCGCAGCGTCGGGCCCTCACTGCAGTCATCGGAGGAGATCTCTCGCTACCGGCCGTCATACGCTCCATAGCCGGTAGCGATAGCAGTTTTACCGCGGTCGCAACCTTCTGCGAAGATGTAATCTCACAGGAGGTGGCGGAGAAGGCCCGGGAGGATGATATCCACTCGGACCCAATCCGCCGCCGGCGAACCGGGCGGCGGAGGTGCGCCTATCAGCGCCTCATGCCGCCCCGAGTGTGGCCGCGGATGGTCGGGACGGGTTTTCCCCTCCATCCGCTCTAGTCGCCACCCGCGAGGGGGTGACGTACGCGTGTGCCGTACGTCGCCTACATTGAGAGTCCAACAGGTGACGGTGCCCGCTTCTGTGCGGGCACGCGCTGGGACGGGTCCGGACGTGTTAATAATTGCAGTTTCCGGATTCCTCCCTTCACAGGCGCAGAGTGGCACACCGTGTGGTTTTAGTCGGTTCGAGTCCGACACACCGCCCCGCCGCAAACCCCGGTGGGGTGAGGGCCCGAGGGGATTTCCACACGTTAAAAAAAAAAAGGAAAAAAAATAAAAACCATGTATAGTGAGAGGTTATTATCTTAAGCCGAGGCTCCACCGAACAAAAGTTGGCAACTTTTGTGTTGTCAAAACGTGTTGCTGACAAAAAATTCTGTAAAGCCTCTCCACCGTACAAAATTGTCAACCTTGTTGTCAACCTTTTTCTGTGTTGTCAAATTTCGGTGGAGACGCAATGTAAATGATACCATGATTTACGACGAAAAGCATAATCGTTTGCTACCAACAAATGCTAAAAAGCTTGTTTTTATCCATCACACTTACCACTGGTCAATTTTACTTACTAAAGTTTTGGTAATGAATACATACAATCCGTAGTAAGATGACGTGTCTTTTTTTCATGATTTGGTATTCGTATTCGGTATTCGGTCACTTTTTTACCACGAATATTCAGCTAGTATTGTAGCTGAATATTCGTGGCATCACTACTAGAAACATAATATGAAGACGTGGGAATTAACTACAATATATTAATTAACTATTTACTATAATCAATTGTCGTTGACAAAATGTTAACGCAATAATCAAGCCCCACCCCCTTAGTTAGTTAGTTTAATAAGGTTAGTAGAAGTTTTTGTTTCGTACGATAGCTTAGAAAATGGTTGGTTAAACCAGATCGATACGTCAAAATTTTCTCTAATTTTGTGTTTTATCAGAATTCAGAATGTGTTAAGTTTAGTTCGGAAAATATTTAGTCTCTTAGAAAAGCAGAGGAAGTTAGGTTCAACAAGATTAAGACCATGTGTACGTAGACATTTGAAGGTAAGAATAAGGCCGAGTGAACAGTATCTTATGGAGTGTAGAGATAAGGAGTACAATCTAGAGATTGTATCCGCATTTTGCACTAATTAGGTGACGCCACTTATCCTAATTTTATAAAGAGTTAAAATTTGTGAGGTTGTAGGGAGTAATCTCTGGATCTACTAAACCGATTTCGAAAATTATTTTACTAATAAAAAAGTGGCCAAGTGCGAGTCGGACTCGCCCATGAAGGGTTCCGCAGCAGCAAGTAACATAATATAATTTTTGTTTTATTTTTATATTTGTGTTGATTGAATGAAAGGTAAATTGCAGTTTACGATTTATGACGTATTAAAAAAAAATACTTACTAGATTTCGTTCAAACCAATTTTCGTTGGAAGTTTACATGGTAATGTACATCATATATATTTTTTTATTTATCATTCTCTTATTTTAGAAGTTAAAGGGGGGGGGACACTCATTTTACCACTTTGGAAGTGTCTCTCGCGCAAGTTATTCAGTTTAGAAAAAAATGATATTGGAAACCTCAATATTATTTTTGAAGACCTATCCATAGATACCCCACACGTATGGGTTTGATGAAAAAATTTTTTTTGAGTTTCAGTTCTAAGTATGGGGACCCCCAAAATTTATTGTTTTTTTTTTATTTTTGTGTTAAAATCTTAAAGCGGTTCACAGAATACATCTACTTATCAAGTTTCAACATTATAGGTCTAATAGTTTCGGAAAAAAGTGGCTGTGACATACGGACGGACAGACAGACAGACATGACGAATCTATAAGGGTTCCGTTTTTTGCCTTTGGCACGGAACCCTAAAAGCAACATTGAAAAATTATTACCGCAATATCTAAAACACACGCGGGCGTAATATTTGTGTTGGTTGGTTGTTTATTATCTTATTAACTTTGAATTGAAAATGGATGAAATTTAATGCTGTACTTTATGATGATATATTTAATAATTCTGGTGCAATAATTTATTTTTAACATAGAAATCTATACTTCCATTACATTATCTAGAGTTTCCAAAATAAAAAAGACTAGTATTTCCTCCTATTAAGGTGATCTATACTATTATTTTAAAGCTGAAGAGTTTGTTTGTTTACTTGGTTGAATGCGTTAATCTCACAAATTATTATTTCAATTTCAAAACTTCTTTTATATTTAAAATAACATCGCCCTCCGACAAATAAGAGAATACGAATCTTAATAAAATAAAAGGTTGTCTGTAAAGTCTGTTTACGGACGATAGTTTAACGTGACAACGTCATAACAAAACATTGATGAAATGATTTGCGCCGCATCTATCTGTCATACAACGACGTACAATGAGCACAACGGGACAATGAACGTAACAGGACAATGAGTCATCGTTTTTCGTGCATGCAGCCGGCGTTCATTAATTTATTAGACGTTGTCACGTCAATATTGTAAAAACGGGGAAAAAGAGACAGGGGAAGTTTCAGCTAGTTATTAAATAAAGTAGTGTAGTACCTGTTGTGTATACGTAGGTACAGTGTGCGACGCGGTGGTTGCGGTAATGATCCTGGCCCCAGCTATCGACACGCGCCCCACCAACTTGTGAGCGTCGATATTGGTGTCAGCGCTCGTCGTCGAGTGAGTCATGGCGGCCGGCGCACTGTTCAGTAAGTTCAGAATCGTCGCGTTGCTACTCGGTGTACTAACAACAGCTGATTTTGCTGCGTTTTCTGAAAATAAACACATTTGTGTTTTATTCTGAAAACAATAATAACAGTCTATAGTACAGTATTGTGAGGAGGTTCACATCTTTGGAGCCCTAAACCACCGGTGTCTTGGACCCTGCACCCGAAGTCGGTGGTCTATATTTTTTATATATTTAACTGACTTCAAAAAAGGAAATGTTTTAAATATGTATTGTTTACCTTTTCTATGTACATATTTAAAAATGTAATTGATAGAGAATAATAGTCTCACACAATTCACACAACGCCGTCTGGTACGAGAATAGGCCGTACTATGGTATCCAAACTGCTAATAAACATAAAATAACTTGTATATTTCTAAATACATGATATACATGTGTTTTTCATAGATAAATTACACCCAGACACGGAACAAATGATGGTACTCATTACACAAACATTAGTCCGAGTTGGAGTTGGAACCTACGACCAACCTACGACCTTTGGCATAGCAGTCAGCATCACTAACCACTACACCAACATGATAGTGTAGCAGTTAGACTATGAAGATAAGGGACTAGGGTAAGGGACAACGTCCATATACCTAGGCGACTCAAAGGTAACAAAGACGACTACCTAAGTCGTCTTTTCAGTCTCTCTGCACACACATGAAGCATGGCTCCCTCATGTCAAAATAATTCTTAAATCGTTATACCAACTCGTCTGGTCAATGTTGTACAGTAGGCCAAAACTACTTTTGTAAGGTGACGCCAATGTCCAGCAGTGGACTATTAAAAGTTGTTGATGATGATGATAATGAATGAGTAGGTAGTAGAGCCACGCTGATTTCAGCACGAACGGGCCGGCTCGACCGGGGCGGTACTACCCTCGCACAGAAGATCAACGTAAAATGACAGCGTTCGTGCTGTCGTGTTTCGTTGGTGAGTGCGAGACCGGAGGCCCAATTACTCTAGTCAACAAGTTCCATACTTGTTGACTAGACTAAAAGATAGGGCCGCCATGGTGTGGGTCGCCATGCTGCATTGTCTGCATCGCAGTGAGCATGGTGACTACCACTCTTGGATTCTGCTTATGCTTTCCATCAGGCAGAGTAGAGTCATTTTGGCGGGCCAAACATAAAAAAAAAAACTACAAAAAAATTATTACTAACCTTGCTGGAACAGCTGAGCAGAATTCATGAGACTGGTGACAAGTGCAGTGATGGCAGGGTTCGTTGTCCTTGGTTTTGTGACGGTTGCCTTTTGTTGAGTCGTTGTTGTGTTTGTGTATTGGATATTTTGTACCTGCCAAAAAAAAACTATATTATTATATTCAGAAAAAAACAAATTGAGATATTCACCGCTAAGGGTGACAAGTAATTAAAAAAGAAAAATGTAAAATACAAAAATATCGCAGGATACTTTAAGAATATGCATGCAATAAAGTGTTGTCCCATATAGTGTTTGAACCAGTTTGAACCCTCAACACTACAAGAAGTATTAAGATATATTATTAAAAGTTGTATTTACAAAGTTCGTTCCCTCCTGACATAATGATAATTTGGACTTCAATTATAATATTTACCAGCGATCCGGCCCGGCTTTACACCAAGTCTTTGAAATTCTTTCTCCACTATAATATGCATGTATTATACATATAAACCTTCCTCTTGAATTACTTTATCTATTGCTGAAAACTTCACTAAATACGTTGTGTAGTTTAAAAGATCTAAGCAAACAGACAGCGGAAGTAACTTTGTTTTATACTATGTAAAAAAGATACAGTTCTGTCTCAATGTCTATTCAGTCCCGCCTGTGGTATAATTTACACACTATTTTTTATTTCAATCAATCACACATCAATATAAAAGAAAGTCCATTAAATAATTCGTACCTGTGGAGTGCCTGCCGTGGACATAAGTGGATGCTGTATGTGGATAATAGCTGATTGCATTTTTTGAGGGTTGAGTGGTTGCTGAGGGTTAGTCAGTTGTTGGGCAAGCAACTGGTTTGTTGACGCCTGCGAACATTAAATAAACATATTATGTATATTCATATGCAAAAATTTGGCACCAATTTCATTTTACACCAGTTCAAAACAAAATGACCCTAACAATAAATCTTAAGACCACATTGAACATCTATTACTTATCTAGATTCGCATTCTGTAATTTCTGTATCTTAATTTGTGTAATGATGAATATAGTCCTAAGAATTTCGTCAAGTTAAAGATTTATATTGATTAAAAAGAAAGAGAAATCTATACTAATATCATAAAGCTGAAGAGTTTGTTTGAACGCGCTAATCTCAGGAACCGCTGGTCTTATTTGAAAAATTATTTCAGTGTTGGATAGTACATTTAATGAGGAAGGCTATAGGCTATATATCATCACGCTAAGACCAATAGGAGCTGAGCACCAATGAAGAATGTTACAAAAACGGGGGATTTTTTTTACGCTACGGGCAATAGGAGACGTAAACGACGTTGCGTGGGTCAGATAGTTTGAAATCTAAGAAGGGATCTGTGTCATTAGTCTACAATATGTTGATATACAGCTTAACATTTAAGTAACAAAAATAAAACAGAAATCCGCGGGATTGCTACCATGTACCTTTTTGTTAGTGAGTATCCGGCGCCATGATCACAGAGTAACTGAAGATCTTGCGGGTGGGATGTTATTGGCAGACATATCGGTCTACCCTCTTTCTCAGTCTTTTACTACGATCGCCCCCGGTACCACTGTTCACTAACTCACTATTCACTCGTAATTGTTCTCGACACACAACACTAACAGTCTGTGAGCGAAACTATAATTTGTTGATTACACCGGTATTTGCACATTCGAATCACGGGATTCCAGACATTTGACAATTTGAACCCATCCTCACGATTGAAATCTTGGGTTTAGTAATTTCAATCGCTTCCCTGACCAATCTAGGTATGTAGTGGCGTTCTGTCGTAATTATCTGTGGGTTATGAAACTCAATCCAGTGATTTGGGCCCGAGTCAATCAAATGCTTCGCGATTGCCGATTTCTGTTGGTCATTGTGTTTGACCGCTTTTATATGTTCGTTCATGCGGCTCGCGATGGTACGTTTAGTTTGGCCGATATATGAACTCCCACAACTGCAGTCGATCTTGTAGACACCTACAAGGGCCTCTACAAGGGAAAATTGTCTTTTGGGGATCGGAGACATAGTGCCACTTATCTTAATCGAATGAAGACAGTATTGAGTGAAAACTACTAGTACTACTAAGTACATTTGAGATCTTGTCTGTCACTCCTTTTATATAGGGCAGAAATGCTAGTTGTCTGTCTACCCTGTCCCTTCTCTGGTGACTGACTTTGTGGGAACTTCACCCTATGTCCATTGTTCCGTAGGACGCACCGAACATGTTCGAGCTCCTGGTTTAGGTGTTGGTCGTCACACAAATCATATGCACGATTTGTCAATGATGTAACCACGGAATCAATGTGTCTGGGGTGATGATGAGAGCTTGCATTGAGATAGCGGTCAGTTTGAGTTGACTTTCTGAAGACAGAGTGGCTCAGTGAACCGTCGCTCCGCACACGGATTTTTACGTCCAAAAACGCCAGGCTTCTGTCTTCCTCTATCTCGTAGGTGAAGTTAATTTTCGGATGGATGCTATTTAAATTTGTCAGATGGGACTCCACATCATGCCTGTTTCCTCGCAACACACAGAATACGTCGTCAACATACCTTTTCCACAATTTTATCTCAGTGGTTGCCGTGGCGAGTGCCCTTTCTTCAAAAACTCGGGCCCAAATCACTGGATTGAGTTTCATAACCCACAGATAATTACGAAAGAACGCCACTACATACCTAGATTGGTCAGGGAAGCGATTGAAATTACTAAACACAAAAATTTCAATCGTGAGGATGGGTTCAAATTGTCAATGTCTGGAATCCCGTGATTCGAATGTGCAAAAACCGGCGTAATCAACAAAATATAGTTTCGCGATCAGATACTGTTAGTGTTGTGTGTCGAGAACAATTACGAGTGAATAGTAAGTTAGTGAACAGTGGTACAGGGGGCGATCGTAGTAAAAGACTGCGAAAGAGGGTAGACCGATATGTCTGCCAATAACATCCCACCCGCAAGATCTTCAGTTACTCCGTGATCATCAGGGGGTGGCAACTTTGTATGGGCCGATGTAGGAGAGGTACCCGGGGCGGATATGTTTAATTGCCAACATTAAAATTATTATGACTTAGATTTTTTTCAATGAAATTTTCCTACGAAATATAAATATTTATCAGTAAAATTATTTTTGATGTATGATTGCAGTTATGCTGATTTTTAAGTTATCCAAAATAGCATTTGTCTAAAATAAAATTGAATCGGAAATAAAGTAGTTATTTTTGAATACCCTCGAAATAGCACTACAATGTCTATGACATGTCATGTCAAAATTTCATTCTGTTTCGTTGTGTTGTCGAGTTTCATGCGAGTGCGATCCGTTGCAGAATATTTCGTTTTAATTTGGTTTAACTGTGATTTATATTGCCTATTAACGTCGAGTTGAGCTTTCGTTCCTCTGTTAAATGTCTATTAAGTGCAGTTAATCGTGTTTGACGATCTCTGAGACAGTGACTCTACTTTGCTAACTTTAAGTTTGTTTTGAAACGTTGTGAAAACACAATACAAGTTCTCGAATGATGGCCACTCGAATTAGGTAGAACAGGGAACAGCGTGAGGCACGTTTGTCCATCGATCGTGAATCTCATGCATTATCGCGTGATCCCTCAGTGCTACTGGACTACCAGCTCATAAAATAAATTTAAAAGTCGGCGTACCCATAATGCTCCTTAAAAATTTAAGCTCGCCAAAACGTTGCAACGGTACCAGATTAAAAGTGACCAAGGATTTTAGCAGGGTTCGGTAAAGGTGATAGTGTTTTTATTCCTCGGATTCCTCTCATCCCAAACCACTTTCCGTTTAGTTTTAAACGAGTCCAGTTTCCAGTGAGCCTATGTTTCGCGGTGACAATAAATAAAGCCCAAGGTCATAGGTACGCTAAAAGTTGTGGGTGTAGATCTAAGTATTAACTGTTTTACACACGGTCAGCTTTATGTAGCTCTGTCACGTGTTAGCAATCCTAGCAACCTGTATGCTCTGATCCCCGATGGCTATACGTCTAATGTCGTGTATAGAGAAGCATTACTTTAAATTCGATTATTCTAAATACCCAAATGACGGTGTTTATAAACCAAATATATATCCACGCGGACGGAGTCGCGGGCACAGCTAGTCACAAATATGAATTGTGAATGTACTTTACATTATCACAAATAACAGCCAGCAATGCGAACGAGTTTTGATAAAGTAAGTTTAAATTGTAAGTTATCAGTATAATAAGAAATAATAAATATTTCGGACATCTATCACACAACGCCACAAACTCCGAAACAAATATTTGCAGATCTTACAAACATTTGGTCCGACCCGGGAATCAAACCCGAGAGATAAATTAATTTCATCATCAACAGCTTTTAATAGGGCATAGGTCTCTTCTTCGAACGAGGATTTTGGTCACATCAAGGTCAGGTCAAGGAGACAAATATAGTTTATTACAAGTTTTCCTTCTTTGTGCAGTGATGTTGACCTTCGTAGTTTTTACTCCCTAAGTCGCCTCTTACGAGACCCATAGGATAAATAAAGGTGGTGACACTCTGCATTCTTAACCCGTCACCATAAGGTTATATTAATTTACCTGAGGCGAATGACGTGGTGTCGAAGGCGAAGGTTGCTGCTTCAATGCCGTATCGGTTGTAGCCGCCACATTGCCCACGACATTGGCCACGTTGCCCACAACTGCGCTCACATTCCCAACGACTGTTCCCACGTTGCCCACTACACTGCTCGCAGTACCTGCCACACTCCCCACCGCGGTCACGTTACCAACTTGCTGTAATTGCGCCTGCTGGAAATATATTGCATAGATTTGCTGTTAATTTATTAACTTAATTATATGTCGGTTATCGTGTTATTTTGATGTATATTTTAAGCAATATTACTGTAAAATTTTATCCAAATCCGTTAGTAGTTTTTGCGTGAAAGAGTAACAAACATCCATCCATCCATTCATCCATACTTACAAACTTTCCCGTTTATAATATTAGTAGGATATTTTTTTAACTCATCCCAACTTTTTTTATTATAAATCCAATTTCAGGTTAGAAAAAATACATTTTATAACAGTTCCGTAACTATGACAAAAACTTGAGATTGTTAAAAGGCATATAAAAGCAAATAAAGGACATACTTTTCTCATATTTGCATTTCTCATCTTGCTGCTTATCTCATGTAAAAATTAGATACCTTTTAATTTGAAAAAAATAACTCTTTTCAACATAATACAAACATTCCTTTATTATCTAAGTTACTAACGCATTTCCAGCTGTTGAAGTAATTACCTTTTAGAGTTCTATACAATAGGAAATTCAGTATAAACAAAACACAAATTTAACTTACCAGTATTGGTAGTTGACGAGCATTTGTATGAGTATTTGTAGTTGCTTGTATTGTTGAGGTTCTGTAACACCAATAGTAGAATAATAAGATGATCATCTACTATTAGCATACTGTTCTCTATATACACGTTTAATTTATAAGATGTATTAGGGACTACATTTTGAGGAATACACCTGTGTTTACATACCTAAGTTTAGAAGCTTATGTTAATTCCCAAACATATTCTGCTCGTAGTTCAAAATGAAGTGTGTTTTAAGATACTCCCACACAGCAGTTATATAATGTTAGAGAATGTTGGATAACATTTTTTAACAAATTGTAACAAAAGTTATAAAATGTTACTGATGTTGTACAACATCATGTAACAACATATAACATGTTGTAGCAAATGTTATAAAATGTTATCGTGATACACAATGTTTTATAACGTTATATAACTGCTTTGTGGAAGCACCTTTACAATTGCGTCATCGCAATCAGGTGGTTTATATCAGAGGTAATAGAAAGCTATTTCTGTCTCACAGAAGATTAGAACAGGCCATGACTCGTTGTACACCACCGGAGAACGCTTGCAACGATTTATACTTAAGAAGTGATTGGTTGTAACAGGAAAACTGGCCAAAATATTTTAATAGTCAAGTTATGATAATTCTAACTAAACAAGATACATTTTCGACAATCGGCACAGGTTCTAGACAATAAAAAAGATGTGAGAAAGACTAGATTTTGCACGCGGCCCCGCTCGTTTATCACAGTAAAGAGTAGCCATAAGTCCTTCCAAGAACCAAAGTATCTCCATGACGAATTTCATCGACATCGGTGCAGTGGTTCAGACGTAAAAGCGTAACAGACAGAGTTACTTACGAATAATAATATTAGTATGGAATAATTAAAAATCATTTTTCTTCGAGTTTTTGACCGAAGACTAAAAAGTCGTAATAATCACAAATTTTAACAAAAAAAAGAACCGACTTCACGAACTGGACCAAATTGGAATGAACCACGCGGGAAGCACCAGCATTCAAATAAAAAAAGAATCATCAAAATCGGTTCACCTAGTCCAAAGTTATCAGGTAGCAAACATCCTTTTTTGAAGTCGGTTAAAAATAGTATAGATCTGTCCGATCAGTGCTATGGAATATATTACAAAGTTTGTTGTGTAAAAAAACGATAACTTACACCACAGGCGCTGGCGTTGCATGAGTTTGTACAGTTGCGGCGCTGCTTGCAGCAGAACGCTGTTGTAATAAAATTTGTTGGCCCTATACAAACAAAAAAAAATAAAGATTAATATCATAAACATGCAAGCATGGATTGATAATTGTGGACGAAGCAAAAGAAGTGTTAGGACCGTATTAAGTGGAGATCAATTATCTCTGCTTACCGGAACTGCTTCGGAAAATATGCGTGACTGTATGTATTTAATATCATCATTAAACAATACACATGACTCAAGACTCAAAAGGAGGAGTTTTACTAAGAACTGCTATATCTATTAAAGTAGTTTTTTTAATTTATTGAAGTAGGTAGAATTGTTTTATTTGTATAGTGTGTAAATAACATTAAAGGCTAAGTGAACAGCGAAGAGCTAAACATAAGAGACCTCGATCACCTTCTCTGTAGAGAAGGACAGAAGAAATGAAAAAAAACAGTTACCACATACAGGGGACCTAGTGCGACCTTACCTGACATCATTCGCTATCGGGCCAATAGGAAATCGAAATAAACTCGAATTAGGCCCCCAGGGTGACTGCTATTACGCCATTAAAAAAAATACCAATAATAATAATAATATAACTCTTTATTGTACACCAGATAGCTTAATAAATTACTTAAGACTAGGTCAGTACAATTGGCGGCCTTATCGCTCATATGCAATCTCTTCCAGGCAACCATGGGATGGAAATAAATACAGGATGTAAATCAAATTGAGAACCTCCTCCTTTTGGAATTCGGTTAAAAAAGGATTTGTTTTATAGGCTAAATAAAAAAAAACTTACCATTTCCCTCATACCGCCAGTAAATGAAACCCTCGGTAGCTGACCAGGAACAATATGCCTTATCCGTACTGACTTGCGACCTTCCTCAGTAAATATCTCCGTAAATTGCTGTATGTATTTATTTGCTTGTAGTCTTGTCCCTAAAACAGACAATGATTTGTTAACTTGGCATAGAATTAATAATGATTAAATCATAATTCTTTGGCATTGACATTGTAACATAATTAAGATATGTACATTTTTTGCATTTTTCATATATAGCAAAATGAGGGTGCGATGTGAAAGTGTGTTTCTATGTGAAGGCAAAATACTTTCATATCTTATTTTTTATTACATGACGAAATATATTTGAATTTTTAAAATTGTTTATGAATGATTATATTACTTTTTATTATACTTAAACTATGAATGGAATAAACATTGAATAAATAAAAACTTGTTTGAGTTACAAATTGTTAAATTTAAAAAAATATTTTATGATTTCTTGTTACGCGCACTCTGCAGTTTTTCCCAAAATCGACCTTAGTTTTACAGTTTTGGATTTTTAGTCTAATATAGATAAGACTAAACCCATTTAACCATAGCCAGACTAACCAAAACTTACGTTACTTAACGTTAAAACGTAGTTTATTAAATAAATAACAACATTAATATTGCAAATGTGTAAACAGTAGGTCAGGAGATTTCTTATGTCTTGAAAGTCATAACCACAAAATATTAACAAACCTAAAGTAAAGCGACACGCTGCACCGTTCTTCTCCCCTTCAACATGATCTCTATCGACATAAAGTTCTCCGAGGAACTCTTGATCGGACGGCCTTTGTAATATCGACAATTTTATATGAAAGAACCCCGCTCCCGCATGGGGTGAACTCTTTTCAGTCTCTAGGATGTATTCTTCCACTAATTGTGGTTGGCAGTCTGATGTTGGTCGAGGCCTCTCATATGCCCGTGCTAACCGCAATATTCCGCTAGGGTCTTGAGGTACTGCTAGTGGTAATGCTTCCATTTTTGGCGACTCGATTGACTTGAACACCTGTACAGTACAAGAATGAGCCTAAGGACGCTCTTAAAAGCACGTAAAACAAACTTTAATATACTAATATAAATTTTAAAGCTCCTTTATACTTTTAAACAGGTTACCACTATACAGGGTGGAATTTTGTAATGTCACCTGAAGGGAAAGTACTCTTAATACTGTACATAAAAAATTATACTCAAAGAAAACATTCCTTTATTTTTGAAAAGAAAGCAAACTGCCTGAGACGGCTCTAAGGACAGTCTCTTACGTCCTTAGAAAGGAATATTTAGCAGCCAGATGGGTTAATATCGGACTTGTATCGAGTTGTGATTCTCTACTAACTACTCCGACCAACTTCAAGAATCAATATTTTTTTTTTTTTTTTTTTTTTCGGACATCTAACACACATCGCCATCTAGTCCCATGCTAAGCAGAGCTTGTGTTATGGGTACTAGACAACTGATACAAATACATATATACTTTTTTTTTGTAAATACATACATATTATACATAGAAAACACCCAAACTCCGAAACAAATATTTGTAGATCATACAAACATTAGTTCCGACCCAGGAATCGAACCCAAGACCTCATGATCAGCAGTCGCACACGTCAACCGCTAGACCAACGAGGCAGTAATATGTTAACATTCAAATCATTCTGGTCAAATGATAAGGCAATTTTATTTTTAAATACAGGTACAACTACATATTTGTAGTGAATATTTCAAGTATCAAAGATAATAATAATCTGGACTGCATAACATAGGTACTGATTACTGTACTGCTTACACTGAGTGCTAAAGAACCACAGGTGTAATGAGCTTACCTCTGGTGGTTTTTTTGGGTACTTGGAAGTAAGTCTCGTTTGTGGAAGTGATTGTCTGCTGTTTTTTGCCCTCTGTCGGTGAATTAGGTCTAACAGTTCTAAGCCATGATGATGTGTAAATTGATCCAATTTTCTTTTCCTATTTACTGCTACCTAGAATCAAAGAAATTTCACTTTAGAGAAGTGTTTACTATATAGCTATTTAACAAATATTGATATATTTTAACACAAATAGATATATGCTGAGGAATTTGGGAAACTTTAAGCATTACAAGACTTACTATACTACAATCAAACCATTTTCTCAGTTTTTTTGGGACTCTGTGTTACTCATTTGTATGTATGTTATTTATTTGCATAGTTATATTTCTTTTAAATGTAGACATTTTAAGAAAAATATAACTGAAATATGGGCCAGATTACAATATTCTGTATTTACATATATATACATTGAAGTAGTGTTGTACATAATTATATGGGCTGGTCGGCTTACCACATAACTTCCATCAAAAGAAAACATGCTCACACTCACATTTTATCCCCAACGGAATAGACAGAGGCGATTTAAACTCTTTGCCAACTACAATTTAGTCCCACTTACGTAAACGACGTAGTTTATAATTAGGTTGATTTGCCAAGAAGTCTCAAGGCAGCTAGAGAATTAAACTTTGTACCTATTTTAATGTAAGTATTTGTAAGGGAAGGCTCAGTTCATTTGAAGACCAGTTTTCAAGGACTCTACTGATCTGCTTGTATCGTAAGCGACTTAATCATAGATTTGTGAAGTGAAAACTTCTTTAGGCACGTTGAGCACTTTCTGGGTGAACAAAATTCATGAAACTCGCAACATCGTCACCGAATGCTTCCCATGAGCTATATTTTTTTATGGAATAGGTGCAAACGAGCAGACGTGTCGCCTGATGGTAAGCGATTGGCGCCGCCCATGGACACCCGCAACACCAGAGGCGTCACAAGTACGTTGCCGACCTTTGGGGGATTGGGGAGAGGGATAGAGGGCCTCCGGTATCCTCAGTCACTCGGTGAAACACAGCGCGAGCACTGTTTCACACCGGTTTTCTGTGAGGCCGTGGTATCACTCCGGTCAAGCCGGCCCATTCATGCCGAAGCGTGGCTCTCCCACGGTAAGAGCAAAAGGCTCTCTTTTTATCGCGTACATTTATGTAAAGATCAAAAAGGTTAATTTCAGGTGAGCTTTAACAACTGTTTGTTTATAGTTTTGCGTTTTCACTTTTGCTGTAAGTCCTCATGACAACTTCATGTTTTTTTTATAACATTTCAATTTTATTATTTATCTGATAATTAATCTGACAATTACCTGAGAAAATCTTTTTGCTTGCCTCCTTATTCTGGGTGTATTAAAAAGTCTAGGTGCTGCATGTAGTTTCGCCGCAAGTAATCCAACGGCTGGTCGTGGATCTAAGCAAAGAGGAGGTGCAGCAGCATGTACTAACGCTGCTTCAACTGCCTCTAACGCACCGCGTTCCTCTCCTGCCCAACCGCATCGACCACCGATGCACATTGCGTCCGTTATTATGCTCTGTGAGCACAGAAATAGAAAGATAGGTGTATTATTCAATTCAATTTGTCAGTGCAAAACACAAAATATCAATTCTTCATACTCTATTGAGTTCCAAAATAGTATTGACACTATAACTTACCTGATTCGTTGGTTTTAAGAGTACATGATGAGTATCACAGAGAAAACTTGGATATGCTTGTCTGTAATCTCTTATTTGTGCTATAATACATCCTGAATAAAAGAGACATGAGTGTTCAGACTCCAACAGATCTAGCAGTATAACTGGCAATTCCTCATTGTCAATGTAACTTAGTAATTCCTCTTCTTCATATGGCCATCTTGGGGTTTCTATTAGTGTCTCGTCTTGGTTTGATGTCTACAAAAAAGGATGATTTATACTTATGTTTAAATTTGTTCTTTGTCTGAGTGTAATTTATTTATAACATGTGGTTGCCCGCGGCTCCGCCCGCGTATATGTCGGTTATCGCGGTAAATATTAGCGTATGTGTTATTCTGATGTATAATCTATATTACTGTAAAGTTTCATCCAAATCCGTTTAGTAGTTTTTGTGTGAAACACAACATCCATCCATCCACACTTACAAACTTTCGCATTTATAATATTAGTATAGATATAGATATAATACCAGAAATATATAGGTATGTTCTTTACCAGTCTGCAGCCTGGTTACCACAGTAAGCTCAACCAAGTTTGGGATCAGACAGGCGTGTAGGAGATATCTGAATAAGATCAACTTTTTTTTTACTTTAAGCCGATTAGGTATTCTAGTATGTAAATCAAAGTAAAAATAGAGCTATCTTAGTAAAAAGTTGTAAAGTAATCCTTTTAGGAATTGTTTAATAATATTAATGACATGGGTGGCACAGCGGTCTAAACTGTGAGTATTCTGGGTTCGATTCCCACATGGGACAAAACTTTGTGTGATCCACAAAATCTTGCTCTGATTCTGGGTGTTTTTAATGTTGTTTGTAAAGTCCACTGCGAAACAAGATCACCTTGTGCAGGAATTGTTCTTACGTTTTAATGAAAAAAATATATATCTGTTCTGCTTGAACATTGTATGTACTTTTAAATAATAATCAAGGTCACTCAATCTACAGCAATCAATAGTTCACTGTTGGATACAGGCCTTTACTTAGGAAGGAGGTTTCGTACAATGCCACACTTGTCAGACAGGTTTGTATAGGGTTTATTTCAAACTAGCGGACCCACGCAACCTCGTTTGCGTCTCCTATTGCCCGTAGCGTGATAATTTTCCCCCCTTTTTGAAACATTTTTCATTGGTGCTACGCTCCTATTGGTCGTAGCGTGATGATATATAGCCTATAGCCTTCCTCGATAAATTTAATAGGAAAGAATTTTTCAAATCAGACCAGCGGTTCCCGAGATAAGCGCGTTCAAACAAACAAACAAACTCTTCAGCTTTATATAATACTATAGATTTTCCTTTTCTTTGCAGTAATGTCCTACCGTATGTGCTCCAATAGCCGGCTCTTACAACACAGACGAAATAAAGAGGGGTGGTGACACTGCATAATCTTAATCAGTCACCACAAGAATTAAGAACATTTAAATTTGACTACTTTATATATAACTAGTTGTTGCCCGCGGCTCTGTCCGTAGTTTATCGCGGCAAATAGTAGCCTATGTGTTATTCTGATATATAAGCTATATTACTCTGAAGTTTCATCCAAATCCGTTCAGTAGTTTTAGCGTGAAGAATTAATAAACATACACACAAATTCTCGCCTTTATATATTAGTGTGCTGTGATAACTGTCTCGCTGGCGAAGTGGTAGTGTATGCGACTGCTGTGCTTGAGGTCCCGGGTTCGATTCCCGGGTCGGACCAAATATTTGTTTCGGAGTTTGGGTATCTCTATGTATAATATGTGTGAATTTACAAAAAAAAAGTATATATGTATTTTTATCAGTTGTCTAGTACCCATAACACAAGCTCTGCTTAGCTTGGGACTAGATGGTGTTGTGTTAGATATCTGAAATATTTATTTATAAATTTATAGATTTTTAAAAAGGGGAATGCACTGACCTATTTTCAAAATGACTATTGACACTAGTACTGTTACTAATGTAACTTGCATATTTCTGGCGTTTATCTAATATGCAGCTCCGGATACTGCTTAATATTAATATTGTTTTTTACAGATTACTACAGGTAGTCACTGCAGAACACCAGAATGTAAATACAAGTAGTTTTTACATGTTCAAGATACTTGTTTCACATATTTCATTATAATAATAATATTGATATCCGATATTTAAGTAATAATAATAGATCTCTTTATTGTACACCAGATTCATTACAAGGTTAACTTAAAACTAGAAAAGTACAACAGGCGGCCATGTCACCCGTAGGCAATGTCTTACAGGCAACCATTAAGTAACTAGAGTTTAACCTCCTTACAGGTATCAAAATTGGTAGTGAACTTACATGTCCATCTGGTGGGTAAAGGTGCTGTGAGTTACCATTAACTGTTAATGATAATGAATATCCCTTATTGCCTGGATATAAATTAATTATTAATGTATTAAGATTATATATTGTTAACAACTTTTCTAATAGATATGATGTGGTCTTCAAGCCTTGCTGCAATAACAAAAATATGTGATTACATAAAAGGAACATTTTCTTTTTTGAAATAGTGCACTTTTGAATTAAATAAAATGCATTCCATATCTCGTAAAATAAATTTTAAATATTATCCCCATTTGTTTCATAGATAATTTCCTGCGGATATAGTTGGCACTTACCCAATATGACAAACATACTTCTACTTTTAGATGTATGGACATTGAAATAAGCTGCTTTGATAAAATGTTTTCGATGTTCAACAGTCAACATTAAGGCTACAAATTATATTGTGATTTAAATTTTTAAGTCTGGGTATAATTCTTAGCCACTACAGTTCTTTCATAAATTTAACAATAAGGAACAATATTTAGGTTTCTATCACTTAATGTATGGATTAGCGGAATGAAAATAGTATAGTTACATTAAATATCATTAACCAATTTATAATATACCTTAATGATAAACTCAGAAATATGTTAGGCGGCTCTTAATATTTCCAACTTTCTACTTACATAGTTCACCTGCAAACACTCATCTCTACTTAACTCATTGTAAAGTTCATGAAGTTTCTTAAATAAATCAAACTTCTCAGTTGCTTTGGAAGCAGAACTGGATGAATTACGTTGTAATTTCATTCTAGATTCATCAACAGATTCAGCAAGGTGCATCTTATCATGGGTCCAAGTCATTTTGTGGTCTGATACACCACTATTAAATTGTGATAAGTTTGAGTTCACATGTTTCGCTCGGTTAAGTATTACCTAAAATATAAATAAATGACAATAAACAAAGTGCTAGACAATAACAAATATATAAGTAAAGCTCGGACAATAAATTAAAGAAAGCAATGAAATACCTCAGCTTCCAATGCCGCGTGAATTAAACCATCCATAATGTCATTTATTAAAACAAATATGCAAGTGGTAGTAATTTTATTAAATTTATTATATCATATTAACAGTTTAGGCCTGAGTATTAAGTCATGATTTTTAGAAAAACTAATATGCTTTATTTATGTTTCACACTGCATGACAGTAAAATAACATGTCCAATGTCCATCAACAATTTTTGACATTGTCTGTTATAGATAATGTAGAGACAAGAGATCCACATCATTTTTAATAAAACGCATATTTTTTTATTGTTATATAATTTAATTTTGTTAAAAAAATAATAGTAGTGTGTAAATGTTTTACAAATAGTAACTTTACAGTTGCTTAAATTTTTATATGTACTTGTTATCAATACCGAACTCGTTTTGTTACACCCTGAAACTCAAAAGAAATTTGTTTTGGATATGTAAGAGGAAAGTATGATAGTGATATTTAATATTCTACTGTTTTTTTATTTACTAACTCAGAACGAGCCATAAAACACTTCATTATAATTAATCTCAACGTTGAATTTACAAACGGCTTCATCCCCGTAAAAAAGAGATATAGATACGATTAGAGAGTAAAGAGACGGCAACGTTGCGTTTGCTTTAAACCATGGACTATTATTCTATTGTATCTTACATTTCCAAAACCTTTATTAGAATGATGAGTTGGGGAAAATATATTTAAGAAACACTGACCACATCAAAACTAAAAATTAATGTTTTTTTAATACTCATGTTCAGTGGTGAATTTACATATTTGCCGCCAGTATGCTCTTAAATTTTTGCCGCCCCTTCTAACTCCTGCAAATCAATACCAATTCTTTTCATGTGGAACCATTTCAAGCCGTCCTTTTACAAGGGTTTGCGTGTAGTGCAAAGTGCACGTGCTACGTGGCTATAAATCAGGCAGCTTAGTGTCGGACGTAGCAAGAGTAGCAAATGCTACGAGCCCCGCGATTTGGGGACCCCGCGCTCCAACACCTGTCTGACCGTAAAAAAAATAAGTTTAGATAAGCGTAAAATATCTTGCATGCCATTAGGTAATCCCGGATGAACGGTGTTTAAGTTCGCTTGTGCCCATCTTTAAGAACAAAGGAGATGTACTAACAGGAATGTGGCAATTATAGAAGATATAGCTCATTCCACATAGTATGAAAGTTTTGGAGAAAGTTATTAAGAGAAGAGTGAGAGGGAAAAGTGCAATAAGTTTTTGCTGGGCCAACTGATGTCATATTCGTGATTCGATAATTGTGTGAGAAATACAGACAGGCACACAAAACTTGCATAAATGGTGTTTGTTGATTTAGAAAAAGCGTATGATAAGGTACCCCGAGAGGTTTTGTAGTGGGCTTTCACAGAAGAAACAGTGCCTGCTAAGTATGATTCGATTGATGTACAGAGGATCTAGCACGTATGTAAGGTCGGCTGCGGGAAACACCGACCAATTCAGTGTCTCTGTTGGTTTGCACCAGGGATCGGCTCTTAGCCCATACCTCTTCCTACTGATAATGGATGCTCTGACATCGGACATACAGTAGGAGGCACTATTTGCAGACGACATTGTGTTGGTCGGTGATGACGCGTCCGAGGTCCAGCGTAGACTAGAGACATGGCAGCAAAGACTAGAGAATGTTGACTTAAAAATCTGCAGAACTAAAACCGAAAACATGTTCTGCGATTTAAGCGGTCTCTCCGGTCTTGCTGCCGTGTCACTGAATGATTCTGGTCTGCACCGATTTCAAGTACCTCGCTGTTACAAAATAATTGCGAAATAGGTCTGCGCAACATCGAATCAATGCAGATGGATTAAGTGGCGGCAGGAAACAGGAACTATTTGCGATCCTAAGTTCGCTTTAACATTAAAGCGCACTTGTGACGCTTCTGGTGTTGCGGGTGTCCATGGGCGGCGATAATCGCTTACCATCAGGCGATACGTCTGCTCATTTGTCCCTTACCATAAAAAAAGAGAAATATATAAAACGATCATTAGACCTGCCGTCCTGCATGGATCTCAATGTTGGCCATTAAAGAAAACGGTTGAGAAACGCCTGCATGTAGCTGAAATGCGAATGTTGAGATGCATTTTTGGTTTGACTAGAATGGATAAGGTGAAGAATGACTGCATTAGAGGAAACATGAAAGTAGCACCACTGGATGGAAAGTTGAGAAGCAACAGCTTAACCTGGTATGGACATATGATAATAAATAATAATAAAAAATAAATATTTCGGACATCGAACACACAACGCCATCTAGTCCCAAACTAAGCAGAGCTTGTATTATGGGTACTAGACAACTGATATAATTACATATATACTTTTGTTTTGTAAATACATACATATCATACATAGAAAACACCCAAACTCCGAAACAAATATTTGCAGATCATACAAACATTTGGTCCGACCCGGAAATCGAACCCGAGACCTCAAGAACAGCAGTCGCTTACGCTACCACTGCGCCACCGAGGCAGGTTGATGATGCGTGGTGTTGGCTTGTTGATTGGAAAATAGATTTTGGAAAAATCCTCAATAATGGCCAGTGCTTGCAAAGATGATATGGAGAACTGCCTAAGCAAAAATTTGTGCAGTTTGCGGAGTTGCTGAAAACAAATGTAGCTACTGTTATTGTCATCAACAAACAAGAGACTCTGGAACTGAATTTTTATAAACTTTAATTAAATAATTCTTTAGAGTCATGTTTCACAAACACAGAAATTGCTTTGAAAATTTACTTGTCTCTCATGATGACTAACTGCAGTGGCGAACGTTCTTTTTCAATATTAAAACGAATTAAAATGAGTTATGGAACACAATGGGCCAAGAACGACTTAATCGTCTTACTTTGATGAGTATAGAGCATGATTTGCTGAACATTGAAATTGTTATTTCAAAATTTATTTGTTATAATAATAAATAAACTTTAAATACATAGTTTAATTTAATACTTTAAAAATACTTTTCTGGTTTTAATATTAGCAAATTTAGAGACGCACACTGAAAAACAAAAGTGAAATCACCAAAGCAAATAAAAATTCAAATACAAAATTTAGTGTTGTCAGTTTTATTGAAATTTTTCTCCTTTTAATTGGCTAAACTATCTGTAATTAATGTGTTTTGTATCGTACTAATTGACTAAACTTACAAACGGTCAAATACGTCACCACAAAGTGAATAAAATTACAAATTACTAATAGAAAAAAAATATTGAAAAGTACGATTGCATTATATAGCTAACATAGCAACCTGCCCCGGCTTCGCACGGGTGGGTTTCAGATGCACTCACCGACGCGACGACACGATTCGTGCATTTTAAATCTATATATCTTCGAATATATTCATTTAAATTATATACTGTTAAAGGCCATATTGATCTATATTAAATGCACAATGTATTTAAGGTACTTATGTGGATAAGGATTAATGCTGTATTGCTTAAAATCGCTTCGTAAATAAACCACTATTTCTCGTAAAAAGAAAGGAATAAAGTTATTGTGCGACATCACTAAGAGAAAGACATAATTATACCATCGTGCACTTTTTTGTAGACCTTTTTCAGGTGTACCATACTGTAGTACATTATTTTGATCTATCTCATAGGGTCAGTGGCGGATTTATATATTTGCCGCCAGTAGGCTATGAAACTTTTGCCGCCCCTTCTAACTCCTGTAATTCAATACCCATTTTTTTTCGTGTGGAAACCTTTTCAGGCCCTCATTCTAAAGGGTTTTTTTGCGTGTAGTGTGTCGAAATCGAACCGAGTAAAGGTGTTGGTGGGAGGAGGGGGCATGTGATTTACAATTATCGTCATCCGCACCATCAGACCCTTATTTCAGAGTCAAGAAGTTGGGCTGAAGGGTTGGCCATCAATCTGTTTTTGCAGGTGCAGAAAGTGATTGAAGGCGTTTTCGTACAACACAGGTGCAACACACGTACCCGTTTATGAGCTCCTTGACCGGAATCGATGAGAAGAGCGTGGAAGATGTTCTACTCGTCCTGGATGCAGTGATACGGCTACGGATCCGTTGTAAGATCACTGCCCCCAGAACTTGTGTTGGTCCTAGACTTCGACCAGGCCTGCCAATAGTTGTTTGAGCGCCCACGTAGAATACCAACAAAGTTGGTCTTTTTCTTCCGTGTTGCATTGAAATACATTGAGATACCCCTACCAGACAATCGGTGATGTGGTGATATCATACTGGGACTGATTAAAACCACACTCTGTCTCGAGTACTAGCATCTTGTATGATAGACGGTGGTAGCTGGTAAATGTAACATAGAAGATAAACGTGTGGTACCCAGATAGATCTCGAGCCATTTACGGTTTGCATATGATCGCCTCGTATATGTGGACCACAATCTCTCCTTCCTGGCTCTAAAAATCTAACCCTGGCCTGATTCTACTACCGCAAACAAATCCCGTCACCTCTAACCCCCCAGGCAAGCGGCTATCGTCTATCTTAGCTACGTGTAGGTAGAGTCTGGCCCGTTCCCGGACCTACCAGACCAAGACTAAATCTTTCCTAGTCCCACTCCGCCCTCTCCTTCACAATTTCCACCTAAATAAGAGAATACTTACTAACAGCCGTCCTGATGTTTCTCTCTACTTGTCCATTTCATTCCAATCCATTCAGTTATTCAGTAGTTATTGCATCAAAAACTAGCAAACATCTATATATCCATCGACACAAATTTTTGCATTTAAAATATTGTAAATAAAATCGAGATTGAAAGCCGTAGACAGAGATCGAGAAGAACCGATCGACATAGATGTAATTATAATGTAATAGTAAAATATACGTGTATTAGTCATCTAAATTATGACAATCCTTTATTTTTAATCGACTTCAAAATAAGAAGGACGTTCTCAATTCAACTGTATTACTTTTTATGTTTGTTACCTCATAACTTTCGACTGGGTGAACCGATTTTGATGTTTTTTTTAAAGCTGGTGCTTTCCGTGTGGGCCCATTTAAATTTGGTCCAGATTGAAGTCGGTTTTTTTTTGTTAAAATTTGTATATTATCGTTTCGATACTTGATTTGGCGTCTTACTTGGAATTGCCGACTGTATGTATTTTGTACACCCGTACACGCCGTTGTAGTTGAACACCGCCGACGTATTTATTAGCCTGTAGTGGAGGCACGGGGTACAAGAGTGCCTGAAGCGACTAGTGGAACTACTAAGACTATTTAGAGGAACGAACCGTCACGTAAGAGGTTCAAGATGAATATCTGAGGCGTCGATCTATGCCGTGCAGTGTTCCACAGGGGACTGATTTCGGCATTGTCCCGTAGAACATAGAGAAGTGCAAGAGACTTCCCATCCGGTCTGGGCGTAAACTGTTATGTCATTGACAGTTTGAATACAGCCCGAAGGGCGACCTTTAAAGATATGGCAGTGGACTTAATGGTGTACAAAAACGTAAGTCTCTTCACTTCATTAGTCCCGTAGTGATCCATCTTATGGCGCCTCAATCGTGTTCAATTCCGTCCTCGTACCGGATCAATCCCAAAAAATG
This sequence comes from Diaphora mendica, assembly GCA_949125395.1. Classification (NCBI taxonomy): domain Eukaryota; kingdom Metazoa; phylum Arthropoda; class Insecta; order Lepidoptera; family Erebidae; genus Diaphora; species Diaphora mendica. The sequence continues at coordinate 30,205,599 of OX421310.1, read as the reverse complement.
TATCTAGGATTGTTACTTGACGGTAGGTGGCTCTTTGGCGAGCATTTTTGACAGCTTGCTCAAAAGCTAGTGGGCCCAGCGTTTGTCCTTCGGCAACTTTTGCCTAATCTGAGTAAACCGAGCATCGCCACAAGGCTGTAAGAGGAATTCTCCGGTCGATAACACTATACGTTACCCCTGTGTGGACGGTAGCTCTGATGACTAAAGTAGGGCGCCAGTATTGTGGGTTAGAGCCATACGTGGTTATCACATTGTGTCTAAAGACGCGGCTCGCGTTGGCCGGAAAACGGAACTAGGAGTAATTTGAATCCCACCTGTTCGGTGTACAGAACCGATTCGCTGTGCCAGTGCTTGGATATCGCTGCGTTGCGTGTTACGCACCATGGTCGGTAGCGGCATATGTTGTACCTCTTTATGCGAAGATCACATCGCGGTGAAAGAGGCGGTGGAAAGATTCAGGGACAAAAATTTCTACTCGAACCTAATTCGTCACCGCCCGGGCGGCGCGGTGCATTGTAGGACCTCATGCCGCCCCAGTGGTGAATAAGAAAAATTTTAATCTAAATTACAAATTTAAATTGTAATATTAAACTGCTATTGACATGTTTAAAAACCTATATTTACAGAGATATATTCAATTAACCGTTTAGTAATTTTTAAAATTTTATTAAAGTTGAGAGTTTATTATTTACTGTCCCAAATAGGTACAGTAAATAATAAATTGTTTCTTTTTTGTTAAACTGTTAAGACTTCTTTTCGCCGTTTATATTATACTTAACAATGTATTTTTTTTTATTTCTGTATGAAAAAAAAGATTTGTCTAAATTTGCCGCCCCCTAAAATTCGCCGCCCTAGGCTCCAGCCTACTCAGCCTAGTGGTAAATCCACCACTGCGTAGGGTTTAGCCACCGTTTGCAATGTAAGCGTGAAAAATGGGTTTATTTACGACATCCCATTAGAAACCACAAAAATTATCAGTTTTTCTTTACTAAGTTATGCATGTATTATACATAATTATAAACCTTCCTCTTGAATCACTCTATCTTTTAAAGAAAACCGCATCAAAATCGATTGCATAGTTTTAACGATCTAAGCATTCATAGGGACAGACATACAGCGGAAGCGACTTTGTTTTATACGCATGTTATATTGTGCGCGTGCGATGGCGCTGCAAGTAGTCTCTAGAACAATATATTTGGTCCAGAATGTTCTGACGAATAATAAGAATTATTCTAGAGATTTCGATAGCCATATGAAAGCGGAGCGTGGTTGCCGTACGGGCAGTATTGTTTCACGATACAGTGGATTGACATCGAGGCGATCTTCTAGTGCGACTAACGAGTGATTTAGTGAATTATTTTGGTAAAAAGTGTTGTTAATAAATCTTGTGTTATTTTTTTTGGTAATCAATAGAATACTTTTATTTATTTAATACCCGGCTAATAACAATTTGGTGTCAGAAGTGGGATTAAAGTATGCCTGTTTTACCAATGGAAGACACGGAAGGTATCTGAACTAGGAGGCAGCGTCAGCAAGAGGCTGATAAGAAGCGATTTGGAAGTGTACAACTGCCTACATGGCAGTTGTGATGGAACGTCCGCCACGCCGTCCACATCTGCATCATCAGCAGCTCCAGATATAACGGCCCTAATGGCGATACTCCAGGAGCAGGCCCACCGGTTGGAAGAGCGGCTGCAGCGGGACAATGAGGAGGAGGCCCACCGCAAGGAGGAGCAGACCCACCGCCAGGAGGAGCAGGCCCGCCACCAGGAGGAGCAGGTCTGCCACCAGGAGGAGCAGGGCCCGCCGCTTAGAAGAGCAGCTGCAGCGGGACAAGGAGGAGCAAGCCCGCCACCAGGAGCAGCAGGCCCACCATCAGGAGGAGCAAATGCTCTTGTTAAAAGGCATTCAAGAGCCCTACTGCAAAGAACTCAAGGTAGTGAAGGATCAGGTTCTTCAACACGAGAACCGTATAACTGAGGCCGAAACACAGATTGCCGACGTGAATAAGGCATTAGGGAACCTTAAAGTTGGAGACGGAGCAGCGACTACAGTAACTGCTGCTCCTTCGGTGCGGGGGCTCAAAGTACCGCCGTTTGATGAAACTTCTTCGTGTTCAGCCTACAAGATCCAGTTTGAGGCAGTTATGACGACGAACGGTTGAACTGAGGCCCAGGCTATGACCACGCTCACCTTGGGTCTCCAAGATCAGGCTCTAACCGTCCTCGAAGCCCTCGGTAAGAAAGTAACCTACGAGCAACTGTTGGAGGCACTGGAGGCAAGATACGGTGACGCTCACTCACGGTTTCGTGCGCAGCTGAAGGATCGTGTCCAACGCATCGGGGAAAACTTGCAACAATGGGCTCTGGAAGTGGAGAAACTGGTTCGTAAGGCATACCAGTCTGCACCTGCCCTCGGTGACGGGAATCTGGTGCAAGCTTTTATCGATGGCATTCGTGACCTTGAAGTTAGAGCTGCTGTGTGGCTTGGGCACCATGAAACTCTTAAGAACGCCCTGGCCCATGCTTTAGAGTTGGAAGCTGTGAGACAGGACCATCGGTCTCATCGGGTCCGGGAGGTTGTGGCATCACCTATACCTGTAGGGGTACAGCCCTAGATGTTACACCTGTGGTGAAAAATGTCACCTTCGGTCTAGCTGCCCTAAGCGAAGCATAGAAAGTGAATACGAGCGGCTTCAAGAGATTAGGGCGGCTGATAGCACTGCCGAGCAACAGCAGGGAAACGAGTAAATGCGGGGCGGGTGCTGGCTGGTGTTCAAAGAGCCCCAAAGATTTCGATCTCGCAAACTCATGATGGGAACAGCCTGGTCGTCAGAGGCGAAATCAACGGAACACCATGTAAGCTGACGATTGATACGGGAGCTTCTCGCACAGCGCACAGTTGTCAGTTCCTAACAAGACATCACATGTAAAAGTGAGCAAATAAACCTAGTAACAGTCACTGGTCAGCACATATCCGTCCGAGGCGAACAGAAGGTGGAGTTGAAGATTGGCAACCAAATTTAAATATATAGTTGACGACTGCATCCTTGGCCTAGACTTTATGAAGAACAATTGTTGTGAGAACGACATCAATCAAGGTGTGATGAGATGTAGTCAAGAAGAACTGTTCATGGAAGGAGCATCATCAGGAAAAGTGTGCAGCTTAAAGAAAGTTGTTCTTCCTCCCAGATCAGAAACAATCATGCCAGTTAGTCTTCCTCATAACTCTGGACGAATGCCACGGTGTGTACTTACTGAAAGGGTAGATAATGACCTTCCATGGAAGATCGCACGGACTCTAGTAAGTACCACTAACATCTCTGCAGTACGTGTGCTAAATCTAAGTGACAAGCATCATGTGATTCATAAGGGCACTCTGATTGGCACTTGCGAAGATGTGTACGGGAAGTCGAAGCGGCGGCCTCTTAAGTTGTTTCAGCTTCCGGGACAATCCGGGGTTGATCGTCGGGCCTCCTTGGTCTGACTGCAGGTACAACGGTTGGACCAATATATCTGGTGTACCTTGGTGTTCTGTTGCAGTGTCAGTCGCAGCCAAGTAGTTAGCAAGGGCAATATTGGTTCTGGGCCGACTGCCCTTGTCTCCGATCCGCTCCTTGCTAGTGCATCAGTTGCGTCGTTTCCGCGTGAGTTGCTATGCCCTTTGATCCACTGGAGAGTTATACTATTTGTATTACTTACCTCTGTCAGGGCTCTGTGGCATTCGTAGATCAGCCCTGAGGTAGTCGCATGACTTTGTAGAGCTTGTAAGACTGGTCGGCTGTCAGAAAGTATGCGGATGGGGTATTCCGTTACCTTTCTGGAGATGATCGCATGTGCTGCCATTATTGTACCCATGCACTCTGCCTGGAAGACTGTGTTGTGGGCTTCTAATGGTGTCGAGATGTGTATGTTTAGGTCCTCAGAGAATGCTCCCGAGCCAGTGCCTGACCTTGTTTTGGATCCGTCGGTGAATATTCTTAACTCCCTTGGGTTAAGTTCTTCTTGGGGATCCTCGTGCAGTTGTACCTTGTACTTTTTGTCAAAGACGAATTGCCTGGGTATCGTGTCAGTTACCGCTTCCATGAGCGGTTCCTTACCTATGACCTCATAGAGGATTTCGGTGTGTGGTACCCTAGGCGGTCTCCAGTATTTTGTTTCTTTAGCCGCATTGCTGTAGCTAGAGCCTCCTGCCTTATAAAGAGGTGCAGTGGTGGTAGACCTATGATGGCTTCCAGAGCCGCAGTTGGTGTAGTCCTCAAACAGCCCGTGGCCGCCAGACAATCTCTGGAGTCGTTGTAGTTTAGCTTCGGCTGTGGATAGTTTGGTCCGTGGCCACCAGACTATCGCGCCGTAATAGCAATTTTCTTACGGATCCCTAATTTTTTTGAAAATAAAATATAGCCTATAGCCTTCCTCGATAAATGGACTATCCAACACTGAAAGAATTTTTCAAATCGGATCAGTAGTTCCTGAGATTAGCGCGTTCAAACAAACAAACAAACTCTGCAGCTTTATAATATTAGTATAGACTAGCTGTTGCCCGCGGCTCCGCCCGCGTGTATGTCGGTTATCGCGGCAAACAGTAACCTATGTGTTAATCTGATGTATCTTCTATACTTATAAATTAACATGTCCTGACTGACTGACTGACTGATTCATCATCGCCGAGCGGAAACTATTAAACTTGGGAATACAACATTTGGTTAGTATGATCGTTTCATAAGTAGATACCCATTAAGGAAGGAATTTCGGAATTTCTACCCCCAAGGGGGTGAAATAGGGGTTGAAAGTTTGTATGGAAGTCCGTCATTTTTTAAGTTAGAAACATGAAACTTTATTTTTGGGCTACTGATAAAAAATGAGTAAACACGTATTTAAGCGTTTCTGATAGATAGAGCGGATATTCTACTCCTTAAGGGTGAAATAGGGGTTGACGTTTTGTATGTAGGTTAGTCTGGAAGTCCGTTATTTTTGAAGTTAAAAACATGAAAGTTTATTTTAGGGCTATTTAAGAAATATGAAACTTTATTTTTGGGTTACTTATAAAAATTTGTAGATATGTATTTCAACGTTTCCTAATATTCTACACCTAAGGGGGTGAAATAGAGGTTGAACTTTGTTTGGAACTTCGTCATTTTTAAATTAGAAACATGAAACTTTTCTTTTGGTTTGGGCCACTGATTAAAAATGAATGGATACGTATTTAGGCCTTTCTCGATATTCTACGCTGAAGGGATGAAATAGGCGTTGACATTTCGTAAGCGGGTTAGTCTAGAAGTCCGTCAGTTTTGAAGTTAGAAACATGAAAATTAATTTTAGGACTATTGATAAAAAAATAGGAGATACGTATTGAAGCGTTTCCCAATATTCTACCCGTAAGAGGGTGAAATAGGGGTTGAAAGTTTGTATGGAAGTCCGTCTTTTTTAAGTTAGAAACATAAAAAATTATCTTTGGGCTAATAGTTAAAAACGCGTAGATACTAAGTGTCTCTGGATATTATATCTACCCCTTTTTTTGTGCGGAAATTCCCTCGGATATCACCAACTGGTGGTTATGTCGGACTCGAACCGACTAAAAACCGCACACCGTCTCGGGTTCTAGAAACCAGGGAACCAGAGCGCCCTCAAAAGGAAATCCCATAAATGATATTTCTACCCCTATGGGGTGAATTAGGTGTTGAAATGTCGTAAGTAGATTAGTTTGGAAGTCAGTCATTTTTAATTTAGTAGCCTGAAACTTTGTCCTTAGGCTTTTAAGTACAAATAAATTAATACCTATATCATCATTTATGGGAATTCTATTTCTAAAGGGGTAAAAATAAGGGTCGAACGTTAGTATGAAATCCTTTTTAATGGGCTATTGATTAAAAATAAATAAATAGGTACGTTTAAAAACATGAATAAATTATTCATACATACTTACACAGTTTTAATTAAATATATTGTAAATAATCAACTTCCACGCGAGCAAAGCTGCGGGCAACAGCTAGTAAGCTATATTACTGTAAAATTTCATCCAATTACTTACGTCCAGTGCTTTTTGCGTGATGAAGTAACAAACATACACCCTCACAAACATTCGCTTTTATAAATTAGTGTGATGTGATAAAATCGAATACGAAAAACAATGTTAAATTTATCACTACAGTTAAATGAAAAATTAGACATAACGAATGAAGCTTATTTTCAAAGCGTAAATAAAAGTAAATTAATTAAGTATCTACAACTAATTCAACGAAAAAAATGGAAGGTATCTACAACTTACTAAAAGAAATTAAAACACCAACAAATAAGGCTAAGTAATTAAATATTTGCAACGAAAAACATCTGCTTACCTATGCCTATACCAATAACCTAACAAAATCCTATAAAAAAGTAAATTATAGGTACCTAGGTACCTATGCTATAACCTTACAAAATTCTAAAAATACCGAGAAAACCAATTAGTATCTACAAAAGACTATTTGCTAATTATTTAGGTACAACAAAAATCGCCTGCTTATACTTAAGCTATAACCTGACAAAATCCTAAAAAAAAACTTCGTTTAAAAAAACTGACTTAAAAACTAAAAAGTATCAGTTAACTTAATTTGCATGTGCTACCTGGGTTTGAAGTCAGTGCCAAGCCAAATGTAATAGTAGGTATCACACTCGCTACATTTCGAGACGAACGTCAACGACATCACCGACGCTTCAGTTGTTTTGTTCTACGCGAAGAGCAGCTATCCCGCTCAAGGTCACGCGCGGCGAGTGCGGTACCTACTATTACATTTTGGCTTGGCACCGACTTCAAACCTATGAATAGGTAGCACATACAAATTAAGTCATTTGGTACTTTTTAGTTTTTTCGGTTCGGTTTTTTTAAACGAAGTTTTTTTTTATTTTTCACTTTTTAGTCTTTCTCAAGTCTCTCGTCATCATTTCACCTAAATAACTTGAAAGAATACGACTAAAGGTAACATACATGCTGTATAAAATCGAAAGGACTTCAGGTATTTTTTTGTAATAAAATCTCAAATTGACTATCTTCTATAGGTTACTATAATTCAAGTGATTTGAGGTAAACTGACTATCTGAGGTTAACTCTGATATCGTTAAGACCCGTTTTATATATTATGAAATTAAATGATGTCTACAGAATATGAAGGCATGCAGACAATTGCTTTAACTTCATTGCAGGCGCTTACATAAATTTGAGGGTTTCCTTCGATTTCCTTAGGATCCCATCATCAGATCCTGATATGGTGGCCATGGGACCACATGGGGAGCATACCCTTTCGAATACAAAAAGAATTTCCAAAATCGGTCCACAAATTGACGGAATAATCCGTGTACATACATAAAAAAAATATACCGATGAAATTGAGAACCTCATCCTTTTGGCAGTCGGTTAAAAAAAATATACCGATGAAATTGAGAACCTCCTCCTTTTGGAAGTCGGTTAAAAATACAGAAGAAATATTATCATACCAAGTAATTTTATAGTAGGTAGAACAAAAATCAAGTAAATAGTTCCAAAAATAACTTTTTATCCGAATTTACATTCAAGAACTACTACTGAGTTTTTAAGTCGATTTGGGTGCGTGTGTCGCGTAGGGAGCCGACCGACCGCGCGGGTACTGCTTTTTAAACAATTTGGACGTGTCTGGTAAAGTGGTAACCTATGCAGGCCACGCGCCCGCGCTGCCTTTCGGGTACCTATCATAAAGATGTTTTGTATCATTTTCTGGTAAATTATGATGAACTATTATGTTATATGTTTACTCCTCTTTCAAGTATTTTAAACTTAAAATAAATATCATAAATATAAATGACCATTTAACGTTTATGGCATTCTAGTTTTTGGTTCAGTATCAATAAGAGCATCCTCCCAAAAAAATCTAAATTTCTTTAATGTACAGAATTGATCTTATACACTTTTCTTTCTTATGCGTTTAAAAGTAATCATATTACGTACCTATTGTAAAGTTAGTTACTTGATTCCAAAAGATGTCGCTGTTTTAAGCAAAGAAATTTTTCAAGAAAATTTGAAACAACCCTTTCTATGGAAAGAGAGAACATAAAACAAATACCTACCTATCAAATACTAACTACATACCACATTAATCACAATGCTTGTGCATAAAACGTTCCCACGATTATTTTGAATATTTAAGTCATGCGGGCACAACGAAACACCCAGATTCGACGTCTACAGAGAGATTTAGATATTCTTTTTCCTATGGATAGAGAGATTGCGATAAATCAAATACTTAATGCTACACCGAATTATACGTAATACGTTCTACGATTATTCCACGATATATTAATCAAAGTGTTATTAATTACGCATGGCTTCCAAAAGATGTCGCTACGTGTTGTTTTTCGTAATGATAAATTCTTTATATTTTTTTTTCCAATAGATAGAGAGATTGTGATAAATTAAATAATTAATGCTACAATCTTCAGAGTATCTCCTTTCTAACAAAAAAAGAATTATTGCAATCGGACTACTCGTTAATGAATTACAATTAATTACACATTTTGACTTTCATCCCCCCTCACAGGGAAACCGTCCGGAATTTCGGAATAAAAAGTATCCTATGTCCTACCTCGGAGTATGAACTCAAATCATGCCAAGTTTCATTTGAATCCATTCAGTAGTTTCGGCGTGATGCGCGGCCAAGATACAGACAGACAGACAGACAGACAAAAATGAAAAAAAAAATAGTTTTGGTTTCAGTATCGATAACAGAGTGCCCCCAAAAAAAAATTTTCAAAATATCTTCAATGTACAGAATTTGACCTGTTACATTTTTATTATAAGTATAGATTATGGTGGTTCAGTGTAAACCATCCATAGTACACAGTGAGCCAAATTCTATTTTTTATTTAAACCTCTATACCGTCTTAGTTAATTCTTTGGTCTTTCAGTGGTCTTTAACTAAGAAACCTACTAAATTACCTAAACGGTGACACCAAAATCAGACTCTTATCTTTATTTTCTAACAAGTTATACGAGTTTGAAAAACAGGTGGTTCACTGTTCGACGACGCACCCTACGTAGAAGATTCAAATTTCACTCAGAAGCTCAGGTTTCGACAGTAAAAGTCTGCGAAGTCTACCACTACTGACTTTACCCAATAGACACAGCTTATGCGAATACTTTCGTGCTATGTTTCGGCCTTTAACACGCGTGGTATTAAATTGGCGTAGATCTGTTTTCTGGCTTTAGAGATTTGTCTATTGGGCTGCCAGCATTTGAACACATCGTCTGGAGACTGCAGAATCATTTTGAGTCTTTTATCCATGAGCTTAAGAGTAATAGGTGTTGAAAAACTAAGACCTGACCGTATGGTCAGTTTCCAGAAATCAGTCACTGATTTCGTTTCAGTGCGTTGACTGAAACGAGACATCAAACGAGAAATCAGTTTCATAAAATTTATTTTAGTAGTGGATTTTTTTTTCAAATGAAAAAGAACAGACAGAAGATTGATTTTGTAATGTAACCTTATGTTTTAAATACCTTTGATCTATTTAATATTAATATTACGGTTAAAGGGGCATGAAGCTTCCTTTTAGTTGTTATTAGGTTTCCCTACTTTGTCCGTCTTTCAGGAGTCTTTACCTCTGGATTGTCAGGTCTGTGATATTTTAAAGCAATAAAAAATGAAACTTCTAAGTCGACGCCATCAAAGGATTTTCAACGGCCTTTTACACTCCGTTTTTGCTGCATATTGTGACACTCGCAAGGGAATTAAGTGGCGTGCAATACGAGAGACCTATGTACAGCAGTGGACTGCGGTAGGATGATGAAGGGAATCAAAACCGATAGGGTACTTCCTGTTGTCCTAGAATTATAAAATTTGGCATGAAGCAACATTATGTATGTGTAACGGAAAAATCCGAAAACCGTAAATTTAAGTTCAGGCAAAGTTAAGTTCATCCCTAATTCACTTAGCCGGTTTTATAACTATGAAGGTGCCTAAGCACATCATCTTGTTTATGATCGCCACCTCGATTTTGGTTGTGACCGCATGAAGTGCTGATTCTGTCGATTTAACTGGGCTGTAGGCATGTTGGTTCGGGTGTAGTGGTGCTTGTGTCAGCGCCCTTTCCCTCAGGTGCCTGTCGCATAACCTCTCCAGTATCGGTAACCTTTCGGTAGGTATATGGTGGACTAGACTAACTAACTAGAACATAATCACTATTATATAGCAGGCTGGTATGCTAAATATTATGTGCATGCCTAAAAAAGTTAACTTTAAGTTTATGGCTACTGTAATAGTATAAAATTTATTTAATTTACAATAGTCTGGTTTACAATAGTAGGTCTGAGTTAAGTTATACACCAGTAAAACTTCATTAATTTAGTAAAAAACAATGTTTTAGTTTAATAGAATATAATTGCCTCGTTAATTGTCATTAGATGCCATATGTCGTATTAAGTTTGAAACAAATTTATCCATTTTCCTGACATCTTGTTGTACTTCTGTTTTGTATTGTAGACACTGTAAATAAAAACAAGTCTTAATTATTCAATTGTCTTACTTAGAAATAAGACCTACATAATTTACAAAGAACATGTAATTGAGGGTAAGTAAAAACGAAATTAAAAGAATAAGCAGAACAATCATCAACATAATAAACACAAAATATGGTTAAAAAACCATAAAGTAAACAAGGGTTATGAATAAGCTACTGTACTTTAAAAAAATACTACTGTTTTTGTGTTGATGTTTACTAAATTATTTATAATTTTACTTAAATAAAAAATGAAGTTATTAAAAGAAAATAAACGCATTTTAGTTGATTGGCTTGATTGCTTTTCAATAAATTCTTACTCTTTTTTACTTTAATAATAACTATTAATGTATTTGATCGTGTAGGTTTGCCTCTATTTGGATGGATAATTTAGCTAACCATTTAATTATTACATGTTACACTGAAAGCAAACATTACCTTTTTATTATCAGTAATTTTAACAACAAATACACCTTTAGAATGGGAATATTTGATACTATATCGAGTGTTTATTGGATCCCTTAAATATAACATCTCTGCAGACTTTTCGAATTCCTCCCAATTAGGTATAAAAGTCATGTTATATTTTTATATATTTGCTATTAATCTTAATTTAAACTGAACTGTTTCTATTTTATAAATTTTCACAAAACTCAGATCCTCACAATCGGACCAAACTTAAGCTGACACTGACACTATAGTGACATTTATGTTGTGCGTGTCTCTTGTCAAAAAATAGCATCGCACTTTGCACCTTTTGCACAGACCACCAAAAACCTAGCAAAAACGGCAAGTTATGATAACCAAAACCAAAAGTGACTACGAAAGTCGAAAGTAGTGACATTTGATGTTTCTTTAAATTATTACGTAATTTTTATTCAAAATTGGTTTATTATGTATATAATACACACCTGAACAAAGCACCTGGACGTCTTGCTTCGATTTCTCCTTACCTAAATTTTATGTACTATACTGTTTTAGGTACTACATATTATAATTTAAAAGAAAATCGGCATAAATTTACAACCTAGCTTACTTTTAAACTTTGCAAGAGTACTTTATTTAGAGAATTTTCAATACAATGTAATGTTTCGGTAAATGCAACCTTGAAGTCTTTTTTAATAAGGAAAATTTTAAGGTTGAATTTGAATAGTATTTTTTTGGAATTGACAGCACTTTGTTTTTCAACATAATTAATATCTTGCAATGTGAAAAGTGTCGTTCAACTATCAAGGGAAAGAACTAGTGATCAAAATTATACAAGTTTGCAGAGATTTAGCAAACCTGCAAGTTTCAAGTCTTTACAAACATTTGGATGCCATATAATGCGTATTAATTATTAATAATATGTGTATGTTTTTAAACATTAATTAATAGTCAAAATATAATCAGAGACGTACCAACGTTTTTGTAACTTTGTTTGTGATTTTTTTATGAGCCAATTAAATTCTTACTTAGCTAAAGTAAACCAAAAATTATTCGGGTTTGCAATTCTATGCTCTTGAAAGAAGAAAACTTCCTCCTACGACATAGGTAAAGTTTTCTATCGAAGGCTCAGATCAAATATTTATATTTGATCTGAGATCAAAAGAGTACAACAGCTATATTTTTAATACCTAACTATAATGATTTTTAGTTTTTTTTTGTATTTTGGAAACTACGAGTCAAGTAGATTAAATCCTTGGAATCCTTGGATTGATAAACTTTTTTAGACTATTAAAGTCGCATTTAAAAGTCGATGATTACCTCCATTATTTACTCAATTACTTGCTTACTACGATCATCTTTCAGCATATTAAAAAATAAATAAATAAGAACTTATTGAGCCACCTGTGAAAATTGAAAATGAATATCCATCCTTATGGCAACTTTGCCACAGACAGCGCAACCAACTACGCAGAAAATCAATACACCGTGATGTATTCGTCTTTTTAAAATGAGAACGTGACAAAACATTAATATATTTCATCGAAGAAACCACTTTTATTTAAAAAAAAATATCTGTTGAGAATTGATGCTCATTTTTTATTTATTTACAAAGTGATGAGTATTCTCATAGTTACGGCGTGGTAGAACTTTCTGCGCGTAGATTATCAGCTTTTCCTTCAAATTATAAACTGTTAAAGGTTAGTAAATCATTTTTAATTAACAAACGTTGTTTAAATAGTATTCATAAGTTAATTCTGCACCATATTTGAATAAAAATGTGTAAATAACGATTATCGACCTTCGCCATTGTCTGCATGGTGCATTGCGTTTATTGTATCTGTACATAGGTACCTATTTTATTATGAAGCCATTTTGGAGATAATAATTTCGCTTTTCATGAGTATCACCCGGTTATTAAAAAAGTGGTTTATTTTCACGCTCAGGTATGTACGTTCTTATGTGCTAATAGACTATCGTATTCCCCATTTTTAAATCTGTTCCGAAGTAGATAGACATCAACGACTGGTGTGTTATCGGTTTAGTTTTTTTTCAATTTGTCTGCATTATTTTCTCATTGATTATTACATACTCAGTTTGAAAAAATTTCAAGTACTTAATGCAGTTGAGTGAAGGTCATTAAAAAAAGTGTTTTTTTATTGATTCCAAGACCTACCTGTGCTCACCTATAGATAATAGGTACCTTACCTAGTTAATGTGATATAAAATACTGTGCAGTAATCTATACTTATGATATTCTAAATAAATGGAACCTATTGAAATGTAGGTCTGTATAAGAAGTTATTAAGTATATCTCTAAACATATTATTATTTTGGCAACCTTAAAACTCAATGTAGATCATGCATTCCTTCCTATATACAGTGATATGATGATTTGAGCTGTTTAAAAAAAGAGTAGTATGAACAAAGTATTAATTTTAAAATATTTATTTAGTTCATAAAGCCGAGTCTTCACCGAACAAAAGTTGGCAACTTTTGTGTTGTTAACCTTTTTTGTGTTGTCAATTTCGGTGGAGATGTGCCTTAAGACTTGTAAAACTGTATAGGTTTTTTTGTCCCAATTTTTAGTAGTGATTTTCGCTAGTGTATTAGTGACTACACCCTTCTATTTATGCTACTAGTTTGTTATTTACTGTTTTGTAACTGTCATTAACCGTTTCCAGCTGTTTCCCAATATCTCCATGACTTTTGAGATATCACTCTTTTGAATATTATACAAGTGTGTGCTGCTTCATATCAATTTGTTTAAGATTAAATATCTAAACATTCACTTGAAAATTATTATTTAATTTAATAATATGTCAGACATTGGCACACAAAACCAGCTAGTTTCAAACTAAGCTGCATTTTGAAAGCTAGAATAATACATTCTATCACTTTTTTTTACAAATTAACTAAATCATTTTAATTAGGTTTTAGTTGTGCAATTCTATAAAAAAAACAAATTAAACATCATTATGTAAATAGTCTTATTATTACATTGTTTGACCTACAAATTTCTTATGTTATACTTAGGATTATGGACCTTTCCAATCTATAAACATACAGTAGTTTACTTTTGGATGTAGACCGCTCCCAATTTGTACCATAGTACACAATATTCATTCTTACCTCATCCAATATGGGTCAGCTACCTTCTTCAGGTTGTCAGTCCATGTGAGTCACTTGCCTTCCATTATCTGATGTGTCTGGGAATCTTTTAGTCCAACAATCAACAATTATTTGATAGATCCAACTAGCCCATTGCCTTACTTGTTGCTCATTCATTGAGACTTAATGACTAGTGTATGTTTTAGAAGGCAGATTAAAAATCTTGGTTTTGAGGCTTTTGCAGCTAAACTGATAAGGCTTTTTTCTAAAGTTGTATACTTTTATAGTACTACTAGCTGACCTGGCGAACTTTATACTGCCACATTTTTTTTGTAAATATTTTCTACATTTCGGAAAAACTAGTTTAAGTAATTATGCTCACCTCGGCTTCCCACAGGTAGTTTACAGTCGCGAACAAAAAATGTGATATGATTGGTCAAATAAAAGCATGAAAATATATAAAATTCTACAAATAGAAATACGGCGCCATCTACCGGATAACTATGCAACTTAGATGCCATACCGCCATCTATTATGATTTTATAGAACTAACCGATAAGTACACATATTTATTTGCAATAACAAATATTGAGATCAATAATTGAGATAAAAACTACCCTATCTACAAACAAACAGGACAAAATTACAGATGCTTACAAAATTTTATAAAAATTGATTCAGTAGTTTCGGAGTTTATCGCGCACATACATAGTGACACGAAATTTTTGTATATATAGATATACTAGTTGTTGCCCGCGGCTCCGCCCGCGTGTATGTATGTATGCCGGTTATCGCGGCAAATAGTAGCCTATGTGTTATTCAGATGTATAAGCTATATTACTGTAAATTTTCATCCAAATCCGTTCAGTAGTTTTTGTGTGAAAGAGTAACAAACATCCATCCATCCATACTTACTAACTTTCGCGTTTAAAATATTAGTATAGATGATAGAATGATTTGGAATTTGTTACAACTTCATGTGTCAGCATAATCATTATCAACATGTAAACTGAAATTAGAGGAAACGTAAAAAGAGATATCTCACTGTGACACAGAAATTAGGTAATTCATTTTAATGCAGATATGAAGAATTTATACACTGGGACTAACACATCTACACAGTTTAGAGATTAATAATCAACAATTGAAAACACATTACTTAATATATAAGTAACTAGCTGAGCCCCGCGGTACAACAACAACTGCGATTAACGCCAGGGCAAAAAGTAAAAAAAAATAATGTAAAAGGTATCCTATGTCTGTCTCCTGGTTATAACCTCCCCACCAAATTTCAGTTAAATCGGTTCAGCCGTCCTTGAGTTATAAATAGTGTAACTAACACGACTTTCTTTTATATATATAGATAAAAAGAATACATGTTTGCTATTTTTAACCGACTTCCAAAAGGTTCTCAATTTCATCGTTTTTTAAGTTTTTTATATGTATGTACACGGATTACTCTGTCAATTTGTGGACCGATTTTGAAAATTCTTTTTGTATTCGAAAGCGTTTGTGCTCCCAATGTGGTCCCATGGCCACCATATCAGGATCTGATGATGGGATCCTAAGGAAATCGAAGGAAACCTTCAAATTTACGTGAGCGCCTGCAATGAAGTTACGAGCAATTGTCTGCATGCCTTCATATTCTGTTGACATCATTTAATTTCATAATATATAAAACGGGTCCTAACGATATCAGAGTTTACCCCAGATAGTCAGTTTACCTCAAATCACTTGAATTATAGTAACATATAGAAGATAGTCCATTTGAGATTGTATTACAAAAAATTACCTGAAGTCCTTTCGATTCTATACAGTATGTATGTTACCTTTAGTCGTATTCTTTCAAGTTATATAGGTGAAATGATGATGAGAGACTTGAGAAAGACTAAAAATTGAAAAGTGCGGTACCTACTATTACATTTTGGCTTGGCACCGACTTCAAACCTATGAATAGGTAGTAGGTACAAATTAAGTTATTTGATACTTTTTAGTTTTTGAAGTCGGTTTTTTTAAACGAAGATTTTTTTTACAGTAACAAATGCTTACGATTGACAGGTATTACTTTATAACTTGATTGTTTGTAGTTGAACCATTTTATATCAAATTCGGAGTCCGGCAGTGGACTGCAATAAGCTGATGATGATAATGTCAAATTCATTAGCACTGGGGAAACTACATTCAATTATGTGATACTTTTGCAGAATGTTTCATCAATAGAATCCCTTTCATTGAAATAGGGTTCTTGCACAAATAAAAAAAATCCTCTAGTTTATTTGATTCATAAAATCATGATTTAACCCATTAAGCGCCAAAGTAAAACTACCAATGTTTTAGCTATTCATCGTTTATTTTCTAATGATTGGTAACACAAATAAACATATTAGAAATAAAAAAGAAAAGTTTATAACTTTTTGGAGATTTTAGAGGGGTGTACTCGTACGAGTACAGCGGCCACTTAGCGGTGATAATGTTCAAAACACTCTCTTTCTATACACAGTGTTTCAAAGCAATGTTTGCACTGCCAGCGAACTCTTGTGTGACAAACTGCACAGCGTAATTGTTTTTCTGTTTTTTTAAGATAGTGTCCCACACCTTGCGCCAAACCTTGTACTGTTGATGAAGAAGGGCGACTTTTTGTTTGGTTTGGCGTAAATAATAGCGTGCCAAATTACGCCTCAAACAACTGGTCCATATGATCATCGTGACTGAGAGTATGTAAACGCCAGGCATTAGATATGGTCATATCTACCATGTATGTAATCAGGACCCACCACCACCTTTTTCCGTGAATAGCGATCCTGTAAATCGATATGGATTGGTCAAGTTCATCGACTCCTCCCATTTCTCCTTTATAGTTTTGGAACAAATGTGGTATGCCAACATCGACCTTTTCACGATTTATAGGACACCGTCTCTTTATTGCATCCAGTGGTTCAATCGTGTCATAGTTGGTCGCCATAGTAATATGCTATTATCTTTCCATCTTACGAACAATAATTCATTTGTTTTGTCGAATCTATAGTCATAAGCAGCTCGACTTTCTTCATCTCCTTTATGCTATTTAGAGGGCATTTCTTAGTCCTGTTTTGACGAATCGTACCAATAGCACAGTATCCGAGTCTCCACAACTCAATGTCCCCATTGTTTGAATTTAGTCATTAGAATATCGCATAGTGGTCTTACTTTGAACATTTTATCGCATGTAGATGTCGCTTGGTCATTATTCGCCAAATGGAGGTTCTTTTTTATATCACTTTGGAAACAAATGAAACTCCTACATCTTCGTCTAAAGACCAATATAAGCTCTCCCCTAGGTAATTTATGGTATCCCGAAAGAATCAAGACACCAATGGACTTTTTCAATTCATTCGAATCCAACTAAAATGAGTGTCTGTTATTTTGTCGCGCATATAAATTAGTATTTGAAATAATTCGTTCAAAAACCTCTTCATCACACAGCTATTCAAAAACTTGGACAGGATTCAGATATTTAAGAGCCTCTTTGACAGCCGCTTTTCTTTGATCTACTTCCGACACGACTTCCGGCTGTAAGGAATAAATTGGTTCACACTTACGCCAATTTGGAATCCTTTCCTGCTGGTGTGTCGAAGAAGCTTTGTGGCTAATGGTTCTTCATCACTACTATCTTCATCAGTATCACGGTAATATGCTCAAAACCTTTCGAAGACATTGTTAGTAAACTGTAAAAAAAAAGGTTATTTGCGTATGTTAGTTGCCGCTGTACTCGGACGAGTACGCTACTATTTGCAGGGACATATTTTCACTTAGATTTACTTTTGACTTCTAAAACATGTATAATTATATGCAATGATAACTGCTTTATTGGGATATTTAGTGAAAACAAATGTTAGTCTAAAAATTGTGGTTTACATAACAATAATGTACACTTACCTGGGACGACGTTCTGTTCACTATATTCGTGGCTCTCCAAATTACATTTACGAAAAATCTACCCTCACAAAACTTTAATATTTGAATAAGTTATTTTGCTTAGTATAATAAATACCCACAAAAATCTTAATTAACTTATAACTGTCAAACAGAAGATGCAATATTTAATTGTACTCAATCGAGTACGGCGGCGCTAAATGGGTTAATACATTATTTTAAACCTATTTTTGTGTAATATTTTTTATTTGATTTTAATTTCTCCTTTGAGACACGAAAGAAAAAGAGACATTTTGCTAAACGTAGTAGGTACATCGTCTGAGACATTTTGTGACCCATAAATATTTTTTTAATAAACCGCTCCAAGGTCAGGTGGAAAAATGCAGTGTTTACAATTAAAATGTTTATCTTTACACAACTTCAAGGTTAGCTGTGTTGCTGATACATTCGAAAAAACTATTTTTTTTACTTTTTCTTTTGTTTTGTTGGCTTTTGTTGTTTCGATGGGTAATGTTCATTCACTTACATTACAATGCAAAGTAAAATAAAATTTTAAGTTAATTGCGAAATAAAAACTGTAGGTGCATTTGGTCCATATAGTTATCATCATTAGTCCTTCTCCATTCAATGTTATACGATATCCTTTTTACCTGTGGAATCCCCCTCGGGTCCACCGAAAGGACCTGCGTCAGTCGGATGGAAAGGGTCTGGTGGAAGAAAAGGAAGTTGCTGCTGCCCTCAAAGCCGGCCCGTGGAGTCTCCAGCCGGAACGACCATCTAGCCATCGTGGCTCGACGGGCGGCTTCACGCCACTCGCGTACCTCTTCGGGCGGAGAGCGAAAGACACTCTCCGCCCGGAATTCAGACACCCGTCGATAAACTTCGGCGACACTTCCGCCAAATCCCACGTGTTCCGGCCAAAGCGCACGCCGCCTCGGTCAACACCGTGCGGTATCCGCGTATGGCTCTGACCGTCAATACCCTCTGAGGTCGCCAGAGGCGAGCCTTATTCTGGGCCTACAGCGCCATGGACCGGACAACCCCCGTGTACAGCTGTCTCGTTGCGACGCTGGCTCCACCCAAATTGGGCAAAAGTAGCCCAAGGGCAAAGGCAGCGTCGACCAGCTTGGGAGCAAACTGTCGGAAGTGCTCGTCGAAGAGCCACCTACCGTCGAGACTATTTAGAGAAGCGTAGCGTACCGTCGTGTACGAGGACCGACAGGGCGTCTTGAGATGGTGACCCATGTCGTGCGGCGTTCCACAGGGTCTTTCCTTGGACCACTCCTGTGGAACGACTGGGTCCTAAGAGGTTGTCTCCCCCCCGGGCTGGACGTAATTTGTTACGCAGAGGACACACTGGTCACAGCCCGGGGGGCGAACTTCCAAGAGGCAGCGCGCCTGGCCAACCCGGGTGTTTCTTTGATGGTCGGGCGCATCGAGGCGCTGGGTTTACAGGTGGCCCTGGATAAGACGGAGACCTTATTATTCTATGGGCCCCGTCGTGGTCCACCCTCCGGCGCCTCTATTGAGGTCAACTCGGCCTTCGTACCAGTTCGGGCCCAGATGAAGTATCTGGGCCTGATCCTCGACCCTCCCGATCGAAGATATGCCGGCCGATACTATGCCTGATGGAAAGCATAAGCAGAATCCAAAAGTGGTGGTCACCATACTCATTGCGAATGCAGACAATGCAGCATGGTGACTATTGGTGACACACATTGTGGCGGCCTAGTGATGATTCTGCATCTTTGGGCCACGCTCAAACGCTGTCATTTTACGTTATTTTCTGTGCGAGGGTAGTACCGGTACATAAAATACATTTCTTGAATATTAATAAATTAGTACCGGGATGACCGTACGGGTGATGGTATTTTTTTTTTTGATAAATTGTGTTTTTTAGAAATTATGTTTTTATAAAGAGTAATATTTTTCAGTTTAAGTGGCAATATTAGGCTACCCAAAACAATACCTTTTTATTATTATTCTTCCAATAAAAAAAAAGTTTAGTGGCGCCCTCTCTTGGTACGCCCTGATACTGTTTATTCTGCACATTATTCCAGTATAGTTTAATGTTGTTTGCTCGAGTTGCGATAGATGGCGCTAGATGTACATTGATTTTATATATTTGATTGTTAAAAACACGAATAAAACGACATCTTCTAAAAATGAATCCTAGCTAGATCGATTTATCGCCCCCGAAAACCTCTGCATACAAAATTTCATGAAAATCGTTGAAGCCGATTCCGAGATTCAGATTATATATATCAGAAATAAAGGTCCAGTTTTGTTTTTATCCCAATAATTATCATCATTATTATTGGGGTATTTCATTTTCAGATAAAAACTATAAACTTTACTTCAACTAAAATTCACTTTTTAATTTAGAATAGAATAGTTCACAATAAATTAGGTGTTTGCTATCCGAACGCAGGCAAAGGAATGAATCCTTCTTCGTTGTAGCGGGCGGCCTCGGGCGGCCATATATAGGCAAACATTTTGACATAAAATGAAATGGTGTAGCCTGACGATGCTGACATCCAATTTACAGCAATGAGTCATGTTGTCCCATGTCGTTCTGCTCCGATATATATATACAAGAATTGCTCGTTTAAAGGTATTAGATATTACTTTAATATTTACATTATTAATGAGTGATTTCTATCTAATGATGATGGGCTATCAATATTTTAAATGACCTGATAGTATTTTGTAGAGTCCAAGCACCAAATCCTACTTGTTTGTAATTATTGATTTTTAACCCCCGACGCAAAAAGAGGGGTGTTATAACTTTGACGTGTCTATCTGTCTGTGGCACCGTAGATCGCGAACGGATGAAGATTTGTATGAAAGGTGAGTTACGTGCGAGTGTTCTTAGACATGTTTCATGAAAATCGGTTGAGTCGTTTAAAAGTTATGGGGTGAGGGTGGGGAAGAATAACAGAATGTCTGCAAAAATATCATTGGCGTATGATTACTCGATTAAGTGCTTGAGTAAGGGGTTTTTTAAATTTTGAATTTTAGATTATTACTTTCGCAGTTGCGCGGCTCAAATTCGTATCCGAGTTTTGTTTTATATTTTCCTCCTAAAATCTACAAAAGGATAAACAATGGCTTAAACATTTTTAGATTTTATTCAATAGCTATTCAAAAGTTACCATCGTATTGTATTAAAATAATCATTTAAAGAACTGATATTATTGAATAGACCGGGAAACGAGCAGACGTATCGCCTGATGGTAAGCGATTACCGCCGCCCATGGACACCCGCAACACTAGAGGCGTCACAAGTGCGTTACCGGCCTTTGGGGCATGGGGGGAGATAGGGGGAGGGGTTGGGGTATGGGCCTCCGGTATCCTCACTCACTCGGTGAAACACAGCGCAAGCACTATTTCACACCGGTTTTCTGTGAGGCCGTGGTATCACTCCGGTCGAGCCGGCCCATTCATGCCGAAGCGTGGCTCTCCCACGGTCTAAAATAAGGTCTTAAATAGGTTTACAGTAACAACGATCGATAATACACATAGTAAACGCGGAACGCGGGTTTTATTTTTTGTAATCACGATTAGACCAGGGTAGAAACCTTTAAAAATTATAAAAAGTGAAAAAAAAATAGTAGGATGAAACCCATTAGAAAAGGAGGAGAATATTATAAAAATGAAAGGAAAAATAATTTACGGGCGATCTGAGGTCGGGAAAGGGATGGGGGGAGAGGTTTTAAGGGTAAAAAACGGTTTTTCTCGATTTCCGGCAAAACTAAAAGTCCTATGGAAAAAAGTCAAATGGCAAAGTTGTAGGTAATAGAAAGATGTAAACTTTTTTGTATTTACACTTTTATTACATAACCTCAAAATGTATTTTTTTTTCTTTTATGTTTGGCCCGCCAAAATGACTCTACTCTGCCTGATGGAAAGCATAAGCAGAATCCACGAGTGGTGGCCACCATACTCATTGCGAATGCAACAATGCAGCATGGTGACCCACACTATGGCGGCCTAGTGATGCTTGTGCATCTTTTAGTCTAGTCAACAAGTATGGAACTTGTTGACTAGACTAATTGGGCCTCCGGTCTCGCACTCACCAACGAAACACGACAGCACGAATGCTGTCATTTTACGTTGATTTTCTGTGCGAGGGTAGTACCGCCCCGGTCGAGCCGGCCCGTTCGTGCTGAAATCAGCGTGGCTCTACTACCTACATGTGAAAAATTCAAAAAACCAAGTTTTTCGTTTTTTATTTTTATCTTTTACAAATTTCTTTTTTTTTTTTCACGAAATTTGGTGAAAACTCACCTTTTTATGTCCCAAATACGCTGTAATTTATTTGATTAGAAATATTTATTTTTAACCGACTTCAAAAAAAGGAGGAGGTTTCTCAATTCGACCGTATATATATATATGTTTTTTTATGTGTGTTCAGGGATAACTTCGTCGTTTATGAACCGATTTTGATGATTTTTTTTTAATAGAAAGTAGATGTCCCGACGGTGGTACCATGATAAGGAAACTAGGATCTGATGATGGCATCCCAGAGAAATCGAGGGTAACCCTCATTTTTTTCAGGCACGTACTATGTTTTTCGTATATTTTCGGAAGCTACGCCGGTATTTGCGTCTGGTAGTCATCATTTAATGATGATGAGCTGATGATGAAAGGTAAAACTCCTTAACGGTTAGGAGTTGGAGGATAAATCTTTAAATGTCATATGTATGTATGTTACCTTTAGTCGTATTCTTTCAAGTTATTTAGGTAAGCTGATGATGGAAGGTACAACTCCTTAACGGTTAGGAGTTGGAGGATAATTCTTTCAATTTCATACATATCTATAGACCTTTAGTTGTATACTTTTAAGTTATTTAGGTGAGCTGATGTCACAAGCGCTATGATGACTAACCCCTTAATGTATTTTGCTTTAAGTGACTCGCCTGCTTCTATTTTATCACGACATTTAAGCTTGGACACGATTCCTATTGCCCCGTAGACCACGTTCTCGGTAACAGAAATCTTGCATCTCAGCATAATTTTGGAAACTGATCATACTCAGTTTTAATACGTGTTCAAACCACTAAAGTTATTGGCATCAGCAGAAATTATATGAAATAGTTCAACTTACTGATAACCTATGATTGTTTGCACTAAAAATGGAAAAATAAAAACTTTTTATAAAAAAAAAACCGACTTCCAAAAAACCATCCGACGAAAACTCCCTGCCAAAAAACACTTAAAAGTGTAAAATAAACTGGCTCTTCATAAATTGCTATGTGCGAATTCTTGTCTATACCTCATTCTTTACTCATTTAAATAGTAGTATTATTGTGTACGCTAGGTACCTAAAATCTGTTTGAAGTCGGCGCCAAGCCAAAATGTAATAGGAGGTACCGCACTCGCTTTATTTCGAGACGACCATCAACGACGTCGCGTCAGCCCGTTTATTTTACACTTTTAAGTTTTCGTCGGATGGTTCTTTGGAAGTCGGTTTTTTTTCTATAAAAAGATTTTTTCACCTTATTTTGAATTAATATCAAAAAAGCACCCTCATTTTCAATCGAAAATTCACCCGTCAAAATATCAGCTTTTTTCAAAAAGTTGGTATGTTTTCTGTTCGTTGAAATCTCTACTTTCCGATGGTGAAAAAAACATGTTACCATAGTAAATCTTCTCAGAAAATGCAAAAAATCGAAAAAAAAGTCGAATACGAAAATATTTTTTTAATTATTATAAATAATTTCATCTAAAAAATGTGATTGCTGCAATTTGTTTCAATTAAAAAGTTGATTTATTTAATGCTAATTACATTTATGTCATAGAAAATCTCATTATATATCAATACTAGCTGATCGGGCAAACGTTGATTTGCCATTTAAAAAAAAATGGGCAATAAAAAATAGATGTGGGTCGATTCTCATACCTCCCTGATATGCACACCAAATTTCGTAAAAAAGTAAAAACTAAAACCCAACTACGACTAAAAACGATGCTGAAAAAGTATGAAACAAGTTTGAAAAGCCGTAGTCACGCGTTGTTAAAGTGTTATGGTGCGTTTCTATGAAACGTGTGACTACGGCATTTCAAACTTTTTTCATACTTTTTCAGCGTCGTTTTTTGTCGTAGTTGGGTTTTAGTTTTTACTTTTTTTTATTTAAAATGTTTTGGTGCCGTTATTAGTATATAATATATATATATATATATTTGAAATGTACAAGTAACGCCCTTTCCAATGATACCAAACACGGCATATTTATCTCAAATTTATTTTTTAATTCATTACTTTATGTCGGCTAGAGGGCGCCACATTAGATTCAGCGACACGTCATATAGCCTATAACCAGCAGACGATCAAGATGCTTCTAACGATACCTCATTTGTCCAGTTCTAATAAGTAGTTAAGGAGCTATGAGGGAACAAATGTACATACATACATACATAGCCTGTCAAAATCATAACCCTCCTTTGGCTTTGCCGTAGTCGGGTAAAAAATCGGTCTGTGAAGATTAACGTGTTTTCACCAAATTTCGTGAAAAAAAAAGAAAATTGTAAAAGATAAAAATAAAAAACCAAAAACTTGTTTTTTTTTAATTTTTCACATAAATTTTGAGTTTATGTGATAAAAGTGTAAATACAAAAGTTTACTTCTTTTTATTACCTACGACTTTGCCATTTGACTTTTTTCCATAGGACTTTTAGTTTTGCCGAAAAACGAGAAAAACCGTCTTTTACCGTAAAGCACAGCAATTGATTTCAATATATAAGAAGATAAGATTGAAATAGGACTAACCTGTATCCACAAATAATGCTTTCAAAAACACAGCTTATTTGAATTTTCTATAATTTAGGTAGACACATTAAGGAAATTACTGTTTTATAGAATAATTCTTTTTCTTTAAGTAAATGATCTCGTCTCTATACCAAATGACCTCATAAGAACACACCAGATGAATATAAGTCGTTATAATTATGTACAAAATGACATTACTGCAAATGGTCAATCAGCTGAATTATTTAAAACTGAAGCATATCTGAAGTACCAAAAAAAATAACATGTCTTACAGAATGAGATCGAATTTTACATACTTATTAAAAAACGATTTTGTTTGTTGCAGATTCTTGTTGGGTAAAGTCAAGTAATAATATTCATTATACACGAAAATAATTGTAAGTTAAAATGGAAGAAATTAATGGGGATCTTTACGGGGGCGGTTTAGTTAGTCTTGGAGATGAGGGCTCCTTGGAGTCAACTGATAATGGCAAACAAGAGCAAAATTGTAACATTTGCGAGTGAGTATATACCTATTTTTTATATTTGTTTAAACTTTCAATGAAATGTACTTTTATTTACGCAATTTTATTTTAACAGTAACAAGCTGTGCAGCCCTCGAGTATTGTCTTGCCTTCATGTATTTTGTGAAGCTTGCATTGACAAGTTAATGGTTAATGAAGCTGGAGATTCTCTGAAATTTGATTTGGCTGTAGAGTGCCCAATATGCAAACAAGAAACTAAGGTATACCTTTTGTTTTTTATTGCATGCATTTATACTTTATAATATTTATGGGAACTTGCAAACATTAATAGTTGTGTGCCTTTTCAGATACCTGGAGGGGGGGCTGCATCTCTTCCTTCCGACTATGTGCTAACCAACATACTTGATGTTTCTTCTATGGATCAGTCTGTTGTATGCACTTGTTGTAAGAGCAAGGAGCCGGCTGTTGCCCGGTGC
Source organism: Diaphora mendica (assembly GCA_949125395.1). Lineage (NCBI taxonomy): Eukaryota > Metazoa > Arthropoda > Insecta > Lepidoptera > Erebidae > Diaphora > Diaphora mendica. The sequence continues at coordinate 30,179,933 of OX421310.1, read as the reverse complement.
ACTGATTGCTCTCACTTCTTATGTTCCAACTGCAATTCTGCTCACGAATTTATGCGATGTTTTGAAAATCACAGAGTGGTACCTTTTGATGCTCTGAGGTCTTCAAAAGAAAAGGCTGCTGTGCATAAACCAATATTTTGCGCTCGACATGCAGGAGAGAGCCTAAAGTTTTATTGTTGTGAATGTGAGGTTGGTGCTTGCACTGAATGTCTTACTGTCGATCATAAAGTTGGTGAACATCGTTGCGAAAGGATTGTTGATGTTGAGCCCAACCTGCGGGCTGAATTACGAAATTTTATTGTGGAAGCTAATGCCCGAGCAGCTACGGCTGGTAGTGCTTCTGCTAGACTCGATGATGCGCTAGGAGATCTTCAACGCCAGAGAGATGAAGCAGAAGGTGTGATTAATGACGCTTTTCATGCATACAAAGCTGCACTTGAGAGATGCCGCGATAAAGCTCTTGAAGAATTAGAACGTTTGCACAAAGAAAGAGAACTGAAAGTTATGGATCTCTTCGATCGCGTCGATAAAACTGTTCAGCGCATTGATTGTGCTTGTAAATTTGCGGCTAGACTTCTTCGTCGTGGTGATGGCACTGAAATAGTGATGTTGAAAAAGACTGTCGCTTCCCAGTTTGCTCGCTTACTAGAAGGAGCCCCAGAGTTCGATGTTGATTATTCCTTGGAGTTTACAACCAAAATTGATAAGTTTGAAGCCATATCAGAGGAGTCATTTGGAACATTCCGTACCGAAGCAACTCGTGCGGAGGAACGAAAGCGTGCTAGTGAATCTTCTGCTATTGTATCAGTAACATCAAATTCTCATTCTCCAGCAGTTTCGGTGACTAACACTCCAGTATTTGACGACTTTCCCTTGTCTGGCATACGCCGCGTAACTGGTGTCACTGGGGTCGGCACCATGGTGGGAGTTCCAGGTGTAGGTGGGGTACCTACTATTGGGGTTCCAGGAGTTGGGACTGTTCCTGGTGTCGGAGTCACTAATTCTAACGTCCTTCCTAGTGGCGTAAATATCAACAGTGTACCTGGTGTAGGTGGTGTTACCGCTTTGCCTTCAATGGTCGAGTATAATTTGCAACAGCTGGCTAGTATCGCAGAAAAAGATGTGCCACCTCCACCCCATGCATCTCCTGCACCATCGTTCACACTTGCTGAATTATTGGCTGGGGAATTAAATTCTCCCCAAGCCTACAATAACCTTCAAGCTCTCGCCAAACTTGGGCTTAATGCTGGTAAGTCTTGTTTATCACCAGCAACTCTTTACTTCTTAAATGTCTGAGGATAGGTTTATTTAATTTTTTTTTTTTTCAGAAGTGAATGGATTTGGAGGAATTGGAGGCGTTGGTCCTCGCGGTGTATCTCCAGGCAGACCATTACTGACTGCTGCCGAAGAAGCTGCTCTAGTACCTCCTCCAGCGCCACTCGTACGTGCTACTAAAGCTACTCCAATGCATATTAGATTCAAGTTTGGTCAACTGGGAAGTGGCAAGGGGCAGTTTAATTCTCCTCATGGATTTTGTCTTGGAAATGATGAAGATATCATTGTGGCTGATACCAACAATCATCGGATCACGGTAGTACATTGCTTTACCTGTTTTAACTTATTTTTTTTCCCGAAGAGTTTGAATAACTATTTGTTTGCTTTTAGGTATTTGACAAGTCTGGAACTTACAAGTTCAACTTCGGTATTGCTGGAAAAGAGGAGGGTCAATTGTGGTACCCCCGCAAGGTGGCGGTCGTTCGCGCCACTGGCAAGTTTGTTGTTTGCGACCGTGGCAATGAAAGGTCGCGCATGCAAATTTTTACTAAGAATGGACATTTCTTAAAGAAAATCGCTGTGAGTAATCTGAACTTATCATACGAGTATAATGAGTAAAGTACGGCCAACAAGAAGCGATAGAAAAGTTTTTTTACCTTAAAAGCGACTGTGGAGTTGACAATCTATTATCTTCCTCTTTCCATCATTTGTATTTGTCCGGCAAAAAAATGTTAAGATCAAGACGGGATCGCCAACATTCCGGCGGCCAGTTTAGTAATAATAGTGATTCATTCCCTTTCGGAACGCGCTCGTGGTGATACAAGTTATTTGTTAAAAAAATTGTTAGCGTTTGTTGTTTACTTTACTAATTATTGTTATTTTGTTTTGTTGATCATTGTTTTTTATTAAGAGTGGTTAATGATGGAGCCACAACCAAGTAGCGTCGAGTCTAAATGTATGTATGTGTCGGCTCCGATATCCCATATCGGCCCATATATGAAAGACATATTCATAGATTTAACTTCCTCCGATATCGTATCGGCGCCAGACACCGATATTGGATCGGATAGTGTGAAAACGCTTATGGCAAGCGATATTCAGAAAACAATATATATTCTCGTTACTTAATTTAAATCTACATTATACAATAATTCGAATTATAACAAAATAAATAAATAGTACATTATTGCAAAGGCCAGGAAACAGGCAATTGCAGGTCGAGTATGAGTTTTACTAATACGAGACAGGCAATTGCCATTTCCGCCGAGGCATATATAGTGCTTTTCTCAAAAGAATGCAGGGAAATAAAACATAATTTTATATTATACATTTAATTTAATTAATATTAAAAGTTACATTACTCATATTTGGGCAATTACTAAAAGAAAATCTTAAATCTGTTGGAGTACAATCAATTTCCATTTCACTCTCTGAACTGTTGGAACTCATTTTAAATATTCAATTTACATTTATTAAATATTTAAATAACAAATCAAGACGAATTTTCAGCTCTGCCGCCGATTTCCTATTTATCATCTGTGCCGAAAGGCAAACGCATTTACGCATACAGCCACGTGAACGCAATTTGTACTAAGCAAAGAGATTTTGGTATGCCAAGAATGATAAAAGAGATCTAATCAAAGAGTACCTATATAATAAACAACCCCAGCACACCGTTTCATACAACATTGCTGGAGCGTTGTAATGTTGTAATGTTCCAAATTCAAAAAACGCTCCTGCTATGGATTTATTTTTCGCTGTCCGTAAATTAGATACTTCGCGTGTTCTTTTTTCGAAAATAATGACAATAGCTAGCCATACTCGTACAGATGTGCCCGTCGGATCTGCCCGGCAGACGTGCCTGGCGGACAGATCCGTGCGTGTATGGTGAGAACGGGCACGGATTTGCCCGCCGGGTGCCTGCCCGCTGCCCGTGGTCAAATCGAGCGGATCGGGCACGGGGCGGGCAGATCCGAGCTCCCAACTGTACGTGTGTGCCTAGCGATGGATGCGCCCGCCAGATTTGACGTCAGTCGCGCACTAACACTCTAATTAGTTTAAATGCGTTTGATCACAAAAATGGTGTTAAGCGAAAATAAAGCATTTTGGACAAGTTTTATAGAGCCTTTAAGTCTTTGCCTTGTTTTTGAAGAGTCAAAGATGAGCAATTGCACCTTATTATAGAATTAAAGGCACAAGCATACGAAAAATTGGTCGAAAATGCAACAAAATCAATCCCGCTTTGAAATAGACATTTTCACAGACAACCGTATATGTATGTATATATATTTGAACTACTGCCCGTCAGTTGCCCGTACTGCCTGCCGGGCAGATCTGACAGGCAGATCTGTGCGTGTGTGGTGAATCACGGATCTGCCTGCCGGGCAGATCCGACGGGCACATCTGTACGTGTATGGCTAGCTAATATTTCCATGCATGTTTAAGAAAAAGTATTTTTTTGGTTGGCCATATACTTTTAAAAACTACTACAATATGTAACCCAACTATCGAAAAGTTACCCACCCCTGCTGTTCCTAATGACCTTCCATTGGTTTTATTTACATTTAGTACCTATCGCTTCTCGTTGGCCGTACTTTTAGACAACTAACGACAAATAAAGGACTAGACTAAATTTGGTCCTTCGAAGTGTTTTTTGGATTAGCCTAATTTATTAATTTGCTTTTTTTATTGTACAGGTGCGTTTCATTGATATTGTTGCTGGGTTGGCTGTCACTGCCGAGGGTTTGATCGTCGCTGTCGATAGCGTAACACCTACTGTATTTATATTGTCTGAAGAAGGCGATCTAATGAGCTGGTTTGACTGCAGTGAGTGCATGCGGGAACCATCTGACATTGCTATTAGCGGTACGTACTTCGTTTTTTGTGATAATTCACTTTTATTTTAACTTTAAGCAAATAATGATAAAAACATTCTCTGTTTTAGGCAAGGAGTTCTACGTTTGTGATTTCAAGGGACATTGTGTCGTTGTTTTTGATGATGAAGGACGTTTCTTACGCCGCATTGGTTGCGAGAATGTGACCAATTTCCCTAATGGCATCGACGTGTCAGATGCTGGGGACGTGCTTATCGGTGACTCGCATGGCAACAAGTTCCACGTCGCCGTATTCTCGCGTGACGGGGTGCTTGTCACAGAGTTCGAGTGCCCCTATGTCAAGGTATATCTTTCACTTATAACTTGCATCTACTATAAAGTTTTTAAATGTGAAATTCGAAATTGATTTTTAAAAAATTTTCTTACACTTACTTGCAGGTATCTCGCTGCTGCGGTCTGAAAATAACATCTGAAGGATATATTGTCACTCTGGCTAAGAATAATCATCATGTTCTAGTCCTCAACACCCTTTATATTGTCTGAGGAGTAACTCGATGGCTGTAAGTCTGCATACTACAAGATCTCACATTTATTCCCTATATTTTATATTAATTGCTGTTTTTACAAGCTTAACGTTTTTTGCTAAACCAGTATTTGACTACTTATTTCGTTTTGTTGTGTTAAATTTCATGTTAGTCTGATATTTTTACATTCTGTCCATATGCAGTGAACTATAGTGATCTTATATTTGGTATGCGTCGTGATTTTTTTGTTTTAAGGCATTCTAGAATTAGAGATGACACTATATTTTTATTCACTGCTATGGATAGACTAAGTCATTATTATTTCCAAAGTACTGAATACTTGCGTATTGTTTTGGATTTATTCATCTATCATTTATTATTTTATAATTGCATTTAGTTCTAGTAATGGAAAATCCAAAGGTTAGTATATAATATTCAACTATTATGTTGTTTTAGTCCGATTTGTATGCCAGTTTTTGTTATATTTGGTCATGGAGGATCAAGGTTTCGGATTTATTTTATTAATGACTATAATATATAAAAAATGCACGCAAATTGTTTAGGAGATGCGTAAACGTAAGTGTTTGTTAATAAATATGTGTTAGGCTTTAACACGATGTATAGTAAATATAGTCAAACTCGTGTATACATCCGGAACATCCGATTCCTGAGAGGAATACCATAACCAAATTTAACTGAAGGAATCCCATCGACAGGACTTATATATTACGTTTCTAAATTTTTAGCAGCTGGTAAGGTTCCTAGTTCGAGTGAAGTTTAAATATGTCAATTAGGGGACTGCGTAAGTGTCGCCTCAACTATTGATTTGAGATGTTAGCCCGATATACGTACGTTTTTCTATCTGTATTGATTTTCGTTGTTGTAAGTGTGATTCGTTTGAAAAAGAACAAATTAATGTGAACGCACAATTGTGTTTAAAAAATTTAGTCTTGTCATGACCAAAGGAGGCGACACTATAATAACGTGCCATCTAGTTTAGGTTAATCTCGTATACAATATTATCATATATTGTCCGTTAAAATATATTTACCATTTACAGAATTCTTGTGTCTATACAAAATGTTTTTCGTGTACTCTTGTTTTGAGAGCCTCTTATATATTTGAAAAATCCATCGTCACGCATTACAGTAGTACATCATTAAGAGTTCTCAGTTATTGTAAGTAAATTATCTTAAGTTAGAACTACACTGACAACGTGTGCCACCCCATAATTAAAGAATATTGCGCATACACTAATATGCAAAGTTGTTGGTTTATATCTAAGACATATTATAGAAATGGGTCATTTTGCATTTATATCCCTTTGCTATTTCAAACTTGTAGCAAAACTTCTTTAGGATCTATAAACTAAAAACATGTTCAAATCTTGTGTAGTTCTAGCCTTAATGGTAAACATTGTAATGCTTTATTATTAACAATCACAACTTTGCAATAACTTGTACAACGTACATATTATGTAATGGTTAAAAATGTATGTAGAGAAATATTTGGCATTTTCTTGTATATAGCAGGTAGTTAGAATCATTCTTTTGCAAGCTTTAATCTTGTTTTTTAAGAACGAACATAACGTTGTATTAATATTGTTCGCCTAATGTTCGAATTTAATTGCGTTATGAGTTATTATTAATAGAGAAATTTACTAATACATACCAAAGCAGTATTTGCTTGCTTGTTATGTACACGAATTTGCCATTACAAATATGTCTACTTATATGTTCGATGAGTATATACTGTTCGCCAAATTATATATTTTTATAACTATCCACATTTATATTCAAAATTGAGAATTCATAGTTTAGATAGTAGGTAAAAATGCGGTTTCATTAAAACGATACCATATTTAGATATAATCATTATATACATCATATAAATACTTATTGTCCCTCGTTAGGTTTCTTAAGACTATAGTGTGTGTGAAAAATGGGACATGTGAATTCAGATGGAACCCTTATTAATATGGTATCCCAATTATTGTAACAGAAGTAATGGTCAGATACAATGTAACATACACTGAAATCTACCGGGGATTGGGTCTTCCAACTATGATTAGGCTTTACCTACGTACCATCCTATCATGTAGTTACGATATCGTTTGTGCTTTTTAGTAACACGTACTCTTTGCACATTTAACATGCAATTCTTTTGTGTTACCATAGGTACCTTCAGTAATTAAAGTATGCAAATTTGTTGATTTGCTTTACTGAAAAGCAACCTTGAAGATATTGTTGTACATGACCATTATTATGTCTATACAATCACTTTGGAAATAGTACTTAACCCAGACCACCTAAAATTAAGTGTGATATTTTACCAATATTGTTAATGTCAGTTATATATGCTCTCTAATTTTATTTTGGATTTCGTTAACTCATAATTTCTAAATTCCCGATACTAAAAGTCGTGCATCTCAAAGATTACACCCTCATGTTACTAAATAGTTATTATAAAAATAAATAGTTAGTAGTCAGGCACTCTCTTCGTATTGCTGAGCCATATAATTTATATTGATTAATAAAATCACTAATACTGAGAAGTAACATGTTTAAGTATGTGTACTTAATTAGAAATAGGTATTTATTTTATGTACTTCTTGTGTATTGGAACAGTTTTACAATATTCGATACGCAAATTTAGATGTGATATGAGCAATAATAGAGAGACATAATGAACCAACATTTTAAGACTTACTGACTCAATATTTTAAAAGACACTTGCGAAGGTCACAGACGTGTGGCGTGCAGCAACGTCGGCCTTCAAAAGCCAGTGATAAGTTGAATTTTGACATTTTAGTCTGAATCCTCTATTTGATTAGTGAGTAACTTTTGGGTTTATTTTTCATATTGTTTTTAAGTTATTTGTTTCAGGATTTTTGTCCCAATAGTATTAGGGAATTTTATTTTCTTTATTTGAACTAGTTTAAAATGAGTCTACATACCCTCACGGATGAGCAGGTGTGATTAATACTCTGATTTTGTCGTTTTATTGTTTTATTTAATTATATGTTCGGGGCCTATATTATATAAATAGTATTTTTGGCCAGTGTGTTTAGGCCTTTAGAGTTACGAATTTTTACTGCCAAATTATTTTCTTACGATATTTGTGCATGCACATAGTAATTATTTTATTGTATAATATTTGTAAAAATTAGTTATTAGTTGTTGCCAATTTTTTGTTTTATTATAGTATTCAGGGTTTTAATATTATAATGTTCAATTTTAATTCGTTGTCATTGATCAAAATTATTGTGTGTTAGTGATGTAAAATTAACCGAAAATAGAACTTATTATTGCCCCAAAGGGAGCGTTTGACGCTATTAATAATATTGCTTTAGGGTTGCATAAAATTATTAAAAAGTGGTGTGATAAGTTTTGGATAATTTTACAAATTATACTATTTTATGTGTGAATTCCAATATTTAAATTCAAAATCAGACATTTCATTACAACATCTGATTATACATATTATTCAATGACGATAATTTATATTTTGTTTGTAAACTATTTGAAAAGTATTATTCTTGTCACCGATTTATCCCCTCCTCCCTATGATTAATTTTGGTGATATTGACACTCTTTTCTTGCCATGTATTTTATGTAGGGATCAGCGTAGAAAGTTTTAGTAGGTACTAGTATTTTCAATTGATATACACACATACAGTATCACAAGTTTGCCTATATGGTGGTGTTGTTTAGAGATGTTTATTAGTGGTTGGCGCGGGCTGCGGCGGTTATTCGCCGCGTCTGCTTGGCTCTATAATTTGCCGTAGCGTGTAAGCACTATGTCATGGATGAATGGCAGTCAAATGGTATCTATTGTCCATTGACATTACTTGATAATAATTGTATCATTAGAGTACATTACAGTAGCCTTTCTCGGGAATCTTAAAAGTTACCTATATACACTTTAAAGCAATTTTGGTAAAGATATTTCTCTTGAATCTATATTCCCTTATGTATCCAGCAATAAAAAACTTCAGTAGTTGTGTAGTATCACTTTATATGGCACTGAAAATTGCAGGTTTCCTTGGTGTTTTTTAGCTCCGTACATATTACGAGGTGTCGAAATGAGGGGGATGTCAAGGACATTTGCATACTTGGTGCCAAGTAATGTGATAGAAGTAGGGTTCGCAGCGCACAAGGTGAGCTCTAATGTTACCCTCCCTATTGGAGGTGGGCGTATTGCCTATTAGTGGCACCAAGCACAGCTGATGGTTTCGGTGGAGTGTTGTGGCGTTACAATTTAATTCTGTTCAACTAAACCGTGGGTGGGACTAACATTATCCCTTTTTATGACTTTGGTTTTGAAATGATTCCAATCCGATAACTATTTGAAAGACGGCATGCTCAAATGATTTAGTTTTACCTTCACCCACCTTATCGACATACACATATATATACACGTATGTGTACGTAATCTCCACTGTTCTAAAACAACATAAATAATATAAGGTTGTGAGCTGTATTCCCGTTGGAATTTTAAGCCACATGTGTGCTTGTGCAATAATATCACAGTTTGGATCTAGGCTTTTAAATTATTATAGATTATATACATTGTTGAGCTGATTATAAAAATTTAATATATTATTATACCTTTTAATATTGTTAAAGAATTCTAATTGCATTCCACATCTTAGAGTGAACGAATTTGAGATGACCGTTTTCAGTCTACATTATACAATTTTTTTTTTACAATTGTAGGATTATTAGCAGTTGCCAATGTTTTCCTTTAGTCAGTAAAAGTACAAATATTTTAATATACAATCTTGGTATTTACGTATTGTAGTGATCTTATTTTTTGATTCTATAACTATAAGCATAATTTTTTTCTCTTAAGCGGCCATTCAGATATTTCTCATCTCACAAATTATTCAGTAAACAACAAAACATATCATACCGAATCAATTTAGTTTACATAGAAATTCTCTGCAACTCCCGTGCTTTTATTCTCTTGATTAGGTTACATGTTATTCAAATGGCTATTTCTTTATTTTCAATGTAGATTTAAGAATATTCTAAGTTACACTGTCTTATGTTCTTGTCATTTTATGTTAAATGTGAAATTTATTGTAATAGTGTGAAAGGTGCAAGTTCCAAATGCATATTTTAATTTTGATCCAAAGATTTCATTAATTCCTTATAATTTAATTATTTAATTCTCGTTCTGCGGAAGTGACATTTGTGGAGTATGCATTGGTATTTGATACTAGGGTAACATGAATTATTCTGTAGAGTTGGTGCAGCCGAGCAAACCTCTACTAATATTCTCTTAAGAATATATTGCTCAATAATTTAATTCTGTTAAAAGTATTTTAAACCTAGATGTAGTCCACGGTGTGTTTAGTATGATGTGGACTCCATACACGAAATTATATCTAACAGACAATACCCTCCGTAAACATTTGAAAATTAAAATGTTGAAGTTTTATTAGATGTAGTTGTTTGCCTTGAAGGCGGCTTGCCGCGGAGTGCAAGCTGCACGGGGCACCAGCAGCATCAGCACATGGGATCGCCAGTGGCTCTCTGAAACCATTATACTATACTGCTCGCCATGATGTAGCCCACGACACAATAGCTTTGTTCGCATAGCTCCAGTCTTATCCGACATATCTTTCTCATTAAATACGTTCCATAAGAATAATAGTTATGGCAGTTTATATAATGTCTTCAGTATACCTTGTGTGATGGTGTTGACTGTATTTGTACTATTTAGCCCCACAGTCAACGAAAATTGTTATGTAATCCATTACAGGAGTCTCTGCTGCATTGTGCCTAGATCTTAGAAGTTAATGATATCAAGGTAGAGTTAATCTCAAATATTTTGGCTCTTTGAATATTCCATGATATTATTTTTGTTTTTCATGAAAATGTATTTACATTATATACATACCTACACCTAGTAATATCGTATACAATATGAATATACATTGCGTGGTTTGTAACTTGATGTTTAATTATTTTATTGTAAAGATAAGATGCCCAACTGGTTCTCTGTCCACGCTTTCGAAGTGGAGGAATTGAGTGTATTCGATAATTAATTATACTTACATTATTCAACGTAACACTGGATAAATAAATTCGATGTTAACTGTGGACAGAAGAAGATTTTTGTTTCAACTGGTTGCACATCTTACTTGACCAAATTCTTTTAATGCTAACGTTTCTTGAGAATTTGTACGTTTGCCATTTTGCACTCTTTCTTTAATTTTTTTTAATGGCTGGTGTAGATTTTCACGTAACATTAGCGATTTATTAATAATTATAAGTTTTATTAATGTGAACTGTGGCCAGGATAACAGCAGAGCAGTGTAATTCAGAGCCTGCCTAAAATATATTTTTGTCATGATTTTATTTAGGTATATACATGTTATTATTCACATATTACAGTTTTCTCAATATTAGCTTGTATTTTAATTAAGAAATAATCATATTTAACATTGCCAGGTGATCAGCAACCTGCACTTTAATATTTTTGGAAACTATTGAACTTAAATTGTACTGACTTTATAAATATATTTACTTCAATAAAGATTTTCCATGCCACTAAAAAGAGTTTATCTAAATTATTGCCCTGTGCTCGTTACCAGATGATATGAAATTGTATACGATTAGTTTCTGGCGTCTCTCGAATAGTCTCGAGCACTTGTTTCTTTTGTTTTGTATACATTCTATCGCATGCCCTCGCAAATGATAACGCGGCGCTTCTAGAGCGAAGTCACATTTACAGAAAGGCCTATTACAGATTTGTCCCGTCCGTCGTAACAGTCACTGTTGGACATGGACTCTATAGAAAAGAGTTAAATAAATATTTCGGATATCTAACACACAGTCCTAAGCTAAGCAGAGCTTGTGTTACGGGTACTAGAAAACTGATATAAATACATATACAGGGTTACTGGTAACATGTAGTAATCCCTTTAAGGGGTGATAGTAGAGATCATTAGCTATCAAATTGTCGTCGGGTAAATATGTCAAAAATGTACCGTTTTGGAAATAAAATAAAAAAAAAACTCACTTTTTTTAAGAAAAGTGGATCACGCTATGCTCTTAAAACAAACACTTGCGTATTTAATGGTTTGTTGTTGGTGTTTTTAGTTTGCTAACACCCTAATACGTAATAATAACACAAAAAAGAACAGAAATGTAGTACCCTTAGTAAATAATGATTCAGGGAATATAAAAATTTTCATACATTTTACTGTTTCTTTTGACTAAATGCAATTTTATTAAAAAAAAACACCTTAGAATTTTATCGGTGTAATAGCTTTCAGGGTTTCACTTCTCAGTTTAGGTGTATTTCGCCGAGCGCCTCCCGGGAAGAACCATGTCACATGGTTCTTCCCGGGAGGCCACATGGTCCATGTGGCAATGGTTGCCACTCTGCGCGCTCGGCTCGCACGCTAGCCGCGTCGCACGTAAATGAGTTGAATATTACTACGTGTACTTACTGCGAAAAATGACTCCAAAACGAACTAATTATTCGTACAAAAGGTACTGTTCTGTTGACGGGTGTTTCAATAAAAGGAAGAACAATGAATAATATATTATCATTTTTCAAAATTCCGGAAAATATTGAAAGGTATGCTGTAATTTGATGTATTTATGTTAATCATCACATCTCAGATTACTGAGCATCACATAAATAACTATAGTAAATAGGAAAATAATGAGGTCGATTTTGGTTTAGATAGGTCATATTCATTACCTTTACTTACCTTCTATTAATTAAAAGATAAAATAATTACCTACCTACTTAGAACACAAGAAAATTCTATTCCCTGTTGATTGAATACCAGTTTATTTATTTAATAAAAACTGATCGTCTTTTGTGTAATTTTTTTTACACTTACAAAACCATGAAAGATGATGATGTGCAGGGCTGAGGCCTGCCAGGCGATGGTTACGTACTTAACACGTTATGACTCATCACTACCAGAGTTTCTAGACAGACACACCGTTGGTCGAAAGGTTCAGTAGCTCTCTTACTATTAGCTATCCAACGAGGTATAAAAAAATTAAATACGTTGACAAATGGCAGAGGAAATGAACTTAATCGGGAGTAAATGAAAAATCGTAATTTTTTAAATGTAGTTATTTTGGGGTCTAAACTTAAATTTACAGTCGATTTTCAAAGTGTGAGCCCCTATTTCTAATAGTAGGGGAGCTCTAGAAGGAATTTCGGGATTTACTCAAGCGCGGCAGATTAATATACAGGGTACCTTGTACCCGGTTAAGTACCTCCACCAAATATGAGCCCCGTATATATGGCCGCCTGTCAGGAATAACGGATCGGATTAGTAAAAAAAAATTGATCATCAGACATTCTCGAGCGCGTCAGATTAAGGCAGGGTGAGTTAATTACATGCTAAAAAGTGTATATTCCACTAATCTGACAATTTGATAGTGACGTAAGGAAAGGGGAGAGCCATAAAGTTGTAAAAAAAAAGTCAGCTCGACGTTATCGAGCGTGGCAATTTTTTTTTTATTTTGTGGGAAATCATTCAGGGATAACGAAAAATATATAATCTGACGATAGCCACAAGCCGAAGTAATAGAATTTCGTCGATAAAGTTTAATTTATATTGATGACGTGATGCCTATATTCACACTGATAAGTCAGTACTAATTCATGTGTTAGAGAAATAAGTCGAAGATATGGAGCATCCCAAATTGACCTTCTAATTGTAGATGGCTTCTTTTTTACAAGCTTTTATTTAACTTGCAATGTATGTATGTTTGGGTGGAATCTTGCAACTCAATTTTGAAGCAGATATCTTCAACCGATTTTGCTAAAATTTTGCAAGCATATATATACAGCGTGAAATTACAATATTATAATGACATGGAACTGATCTGATGCTGGAGTTGGAAGGTGGCCATAGAAAATCTATAAAGAAACGTCGCAACACTATCGAGTTTGGACTCGTTTGATTCGTCTTGACGAGTACTTTATATTTTCATAGTATTCAGGGTCTGATGATGAAGCCTGAAGGTGGTTTTAGGAATTCTGTAAAGAAACGTCACAACACCATCGAGTTTCGAATCGTTTGATTCATCTTGACAAGTACTGTTTTGATAGTATCCAGGGTCTGATGATGGTCCCGGAAGGTGGTCATTACACAATTTATAGAATACAAAGGCTTGTCGCGAGATTTACCTGTGTAAATGAAGTAATTGAAATAACTTTATTGGACTTTGTATAAAATTTTCAAACTAAGTAAAAGTTGAAGTAACTAAGTTGTTGATCGATCATTGGGCTGATCAGGAGATGGCAACGATTATAGGTAGTAAGGTAATTTTTTATAAATTACCTCGATTTGTGTCATAAATATTCAGTTATTGATAACTAATTATGATTTGTCATGCCCTGATCATCAAGAAGCGAAAACGAACATAGCATTTATTGCTTGCCAACAAAATGAAGATTCTACTATTACTATCAGAACTTCTGATACTGATATTGTGGTAATTTTCTAAAAAGCACGTCTGATTTGGGAACTTTTTTTTTAAATTGTCAGTTTAAGCGAACCCCTTCAGATAATTGTCAGATTATGAGACAGCACGTCTATCTGACGCGCTTGAGTATGTCAATATGACGATTTTTTTTTGCACATTCTTATAACAGCCGTGAGTTTGCGTCACATCCAAATCGTCAGATTATTGAATGAGAGCTTTATTTTAGGTTCACTTAACATCCCCTTTGAAAATCTGACGCGCTCGATATATTTTTTTTGTCATTTTCAAACCTTACGTACGACCACCCGCACCATGCAAACGATCAGATTAACATACGTACATTATTAAAAATACGTAGGACATGGATGCTATCAATATCTGACGCGCTCGAGTATGTCCATGCATCAGTTTTTTTTTACATTTTTGAACATCCATAGCTGATCACACCACCGATGTAATGGTATACAGTAATAACATTTTTTTTATCATCTAAGCTTTGCAATCCAATAGGTTTCTATGGCGCTCGAGTAAATCCCTATTTATAGTACGCGCCAAATAAACTTGCAATAAAGTTTGTTCACCTCCTTCTACTAATGTATCCCAATATTTCAAAACGATACAAAAAAATGTATGGGCAGTGTCGGTAACACGATCAAAACAAGTGTATCGTGGTAAGAGGCGTCCTTATCGCAAGACAGTACATGCATCAAGGAAGGGATTACAAACCTTTGGTCAAAATTATGATCAGTCGTTTTTATTTTAAAGATGGGCAGATAATTTATTTTTGTAATACTTAATAAAATAAAACTAATAAATAGTATTGTTTTTATATCAATATTTAAAAATGTGTACGTTTGAAAATAAACAAAATAATAATGAAAAAATATTTATTTTTCTCATTTAACAAAGTTTCAAGAAGGTTACTTTACATTATTCAGACAGTTCAGAAAGAGAATCCGTGTCTGAATTTTCACTCGCGTAACTGTCACTTTCTGAACTGTCTGTGACATTTATTATAAAACGATCGACAGTTTTATCAATTTGGTTGTCTAAACCCTTCATTTTAACTTCTTCTTTTTTGACGTGCTCGACACAATTTTTCCATTTTTCGGTTGTGATTTGATTCAAAGCATCATTAAATAGGTTTTTCACATCTGCGAATTTAAATGTAGTGTTGTGTTGAGCAACGTAACCTTTTGTGTCCGCCCATATCAACTCAATAGGATTGAGCTCGTAATGATAGGGCGGCAACCGCAATACTGTAACGCCTTTTTCTTTTGCCATTTCGTCAATGACATATTTTTGGTATACATTTTTCACTTGCTTTACTTTCAATAATAAATGTACTTTCGTGTTTTCTGGCTCGCATGGAATCTGTTTTGCATGTAACCAGTCCATAATGTTTTGTTTTTTCCACGATGACGTGGGTGTTTTCTCCAACCGCCTGAAAGTCAATGAATAATTTAAGAACAATATAAGTACATAAAGTATAATCTGATACTCTATCAATTCATTTCTTTGTTAGTACCTGGAATGGTAGCTTGCGTTATCCATAACTACAACGTCATTACGTTGAAGCTTCGTTAGAACTTTGGCGAACCATTCTTCAAAATGAGCGGCATCCATGCTTTCATGGTAATCTGTAGTTTTTTGCATTCGAAGACCCATCGGCAATCCTCCAAAAAGCCATTTTCGTTGCCGATATGGACGACAATGAGTCTTTTCCCCTTACCTGTCGGGGTTTTAGCGCCAGTCGACAGTCCTTCTACGAATGCTTGACGCGATGACGTTACGGTCGTATCAGTCCAAGCTTTCGTAACAATATGACCTAAAACAAGTAAGGATAAAATTATAATAGCACCAAAATACAACGAACAAAAAAATGTGGACGGACATGGCGAGGATAAATGAATAGTATGTAGATTGAAATAACGCGCCCCATTGCTTAATTACTGAATTTATAATTTCTTTGTATACGTAATATGCGGTTGTGGGACGCGTATGAGTCATGTTAACTAGGATTAGATCTATAATGAATGACAATAGATTTTTACCTGCGTTGACCCAAGTTTCATCGGGTATTCGTTCTCAGGCCATGTGTTTTTAATATTTTTATATACGTTTAGTATTATGCCCTTCTCGCCAACAGACAAAGTTGTGGGTTTTCTCTTTTTAACTGGAGAATGCAATGATTGCGACGTTGATGGACCAAGAGTTTAAATGTTACCAATACTGTACAGTACTTATACATACAAAACTTAACACTTTCGACGCTCAGCACCCGGGAGTCGAGTCGAACGATAGTCATTTCTTGTGCCCGCAACCCTTGTGCAATAACTATATATATGGCTCTTTATCTTAGACCCGTAAAATGACAAACAAAGAGCGTCGGCATGTTTTTAGGGATTACAAATATTTAAACTAAAACAATAACTCATTTTCTTTGTTGTATATGCAGGTGTTAAAACAAAGCACGTCGGCGTTCTATTGGGTTGGTAATAGTCTTCCTGACAACATTTTAAATTAAATAGCTAGATAGGGTTCATTTTATTTATTTTGATTAAGGGGCTGAAAACCAAAATAGAGCTAAATAAAGATCGCTTTGTATAAAACCTATCGCTCATATCATTACCAAAATCAATGTCTTTATAATTGAACATGTTCCTGACATAGTGGTTATTTCCAAAACACGATTTGAAAAACTTCACTCGATAGAAAAAAAAATCAAAGTAGCCTCCGAAAATACTTGAATTCTGACTTTACACAGTTGTGCTTTAAGTAATGTAAATGAAATTAAGTAAAATTGTCTATCATATGTAACTAAAGAAAATGGTTGAGTTAGATTTTTAATAAAATTGCAACTTTTACCATAATAACGAATTTTGTGGTTTAGCACTTACGCCCTTCTATTCCAAGCGCTCTTTCTCTGTCACTCCTATGGACATCGGCAGTGAGCGTTGAGGCGCGCTGCTAGACGGACCTATGTCGCTCGATTCGCGCGCTGACCCGATATATTAGTCGTCTATTTAGTGTATAATTTGGTTTACGTGAATCATTTTCTACAGACGAATAGTGTAAATAGATAGTTCCTAATTAATTAACCGACTTCCAAAAAGGAGGAGGTTCTATGTTCCACTGTATGTTTTTTTTTTTATGTATGTTACCCGATTACTCCGTTAGTTGTGGACCGATTTAAAAATTTTTTTTTGTATTCGAAAGGGTATCCTTCCGAGGTGGTCCCATTGCCTGCATATCAGGATCTGATGATGGGGTCCCAGGGAAATCGAGGGAAACTCTCATTTTTTATAGGCACATACTATGTTTTTCGTATATTTTCTGAAGTTACACCCGTATTTGCGTCTGGTAGTCATCATTTTATGATGATGAGCTGATGATGTAAGGTACAACTCCTTAACGGTTAGGAGTTGGAGGATAAATCTTTAAATATCAGATGTATATATGTTACCTTTAGTCGTATTCTTTCAAATTATTTAGGTAAGCTGATGATGGAAGGTGGAAGGTACAACTCCTCAACGGTTAGGAGTTGGAGGATAATTCTTTCAATTTCATACGTATCTAAAGACCTTCAGTCGTATACTTTCAAGTTATTTAGGTGAACTGATGATAGAAGGTTAAACTCTTCAACAGTTAGGAATTAGAGGATGATTTCAATATTACACGTACGTTTAGACCTTCATTTGTATTCTTGATGATGAAATTTGATGAAATAGTTCAACTTACTACTTACCTACGATTGTTTGCACTAAAAACTGAAAAATAAAAACTTTTTATAAAAAAAAAAAACCGACTTCCAAAAAACATCCAACGAAAACTCTCTGCCCAAAAAACACTTAAAAGCGTAAAATAAACTGGTTCTTCATAAATTGCCTATACCTTTTACAATGACAATTAGGTACATAGATACACATACATACATAATGTATGTGTATCTATGTACCTAATTGTCTCGCTTTTTGATTTCGAACTCGTGATAATCGTGATCTCGTAAATCACAATAAAATAATGTGATTATAATACATAATGTGATTATTTTTTTGTTTTTTTTATTTTAGGTACTTACTTGCTTACCTAATTGTATTTTTTTATCTATAACAATACAAAATAAAATAAATATTATATCACATATTTTCTATTATTTCATAGACAGAAAGTAAACACATTAATAATCCTCATTATAATATTTTTGTAAGGAATGCGCCCATTTTGTGCATGACATTTTTGCTATTTTTATATGCTGCACAAAATTTGATTAGTTGAACCATTATTTACTTATTTAAAATTTTGTTTTTTTTATCATACCATTACGATATTACGCATTTTTATTTTGACCTATCTGAAATATTCTAAAGCCCTGTGTAAAGTGTGGTGAAACTACAAAGCGCCATTATGTTGGTTTTAGCAGAGTGCAAACTCAAAGTGGATTAGTGGTTCTCGGACTCTGTAGTAGTACCAATAACGAACCGCATCGCAACCGCGGCGCTGCTTTATCGAACATTGTACGGGGCGTGTCCATTGCTCAAGGTCGTTGGCTGCAGTCAGCGTCTTAAAATTGAGTAATAATTATATTGTAGTAAATTGTTTTGCGCAGCCCTACACTTGGTGGGCGGGGCTTAAATGAACCCAGACACCGGGTTCTCGGGCATAAAGATCCCGTTGCGACACAATTGCGCCGATGGACTCGAATACCGGGTCGTTATACAATTATGCAAAATATTTTTGTACATGTGAATCGGAATTGCATATTTGTGCTGAGCGGCGAAAGTGTAATTAAACAATTATATATTTTTTTCTCACAATTCCCAACCCAGGACAACAACAAGACCGGTGAGTTCCAATACGCGTTACGGGCATTGTGATACAAGCTCTAGTTGCACGGACTTAAGGTGCATTTTGATTCGTTACGAGTGCGCCTAGCCTCGGTAGGCTCATATAATGAAGGTCACGTCCGTGCCGTGTAAGGTATTATGAACATTAGCGGCGTTGTTATTAGGTTTAGATTCGCTTGTTTGCAATCACAGAGTGTAATTTATGTAGGTAGGTACTTGGACTATTACTTATTTTGTGACTTAACGTAAACGATATTGATATTATGTCTTTTAATCTTAAAATATATGTTAAAATATGGTTATTACTACTTCCGAGGCAATTTCTACAAATAACCTACATTTTTATGAAAATCTGACTGTAGGGTGGAACATAGGAACGTAAAAATATTTCATATGGTTAAAAGACAATTAATTATTATCAAGATTGTTCACTTTTGGTTGAGTACATATACAAATGAACTGTACCCAACTCCGTTATTAGTATTTGTTCTAAGTTTAAGTGCATTTAAAGTAAACTAACCTGCTTGAGGTTCAATGATTCGCTGTCGTCGCCGTCTTGTTTGGGCTGGTTTAGGTTGATCCATTTTCACTTCTTCACTCATTAAAAATAATAACAAACTAACAAAACACTAAAACAAAATAACAGCAATAACAAAACAAAAACGAGAGAAAACTTTCCGAGTAGAGTATACAAGTTGAGTAGTCTATCCCAAGCGCATTCCATTCGGAATGACGGAAGGACATTATTACAAAATGGTATAAGTAAGTAAGGTAACAAGTATGGAACTTGTTGACTAGACTATTTGGGCCTCCGGTCTCGCACTCACCAACGAAATACGACAGCACGAACGCTGTCATTTTACGTTGATTTTCTGTGCTAGGGTAGTACCGCCCCGGTCGAGCCGGCCGATCCGTGCTGAAATCAGCGTGGCTCTACTATCTAGTAGGTAGTTAGAAGGCGTAAGTCAAAATATCTTATTTACTAGTACAGATGATAAAATTTAGTTTTTTTTTGTTAGTTGCTTACTTTCATGAATATAAATTAAAATTAATTAAATAAATCCTGATATAACATATTCTTTTAGTGAAATATAAATTAAGTCCGTAAACAATACCATATTACAATTTATCTGTTTATAAGTGTATTCTAGAAGAAATTGAAAAAAAAAACACTAAATAAATTCCCAAAATTTACAATTTTTGTCTTATTCGGTTTTTGGTATTTTGAAACTCGACCGACGTAATCTTAGCGACAGTTTTGTATGGAGAACGATATCTATCGTAAGTTATCGGGACTTTTTGGTACAGGGCGGTTGAATGACATTTATTGCAAGTGTATTTGGCGCGTACTATAGCATCGTGGGCTCCCCTACTATAATGCAAGCGCGCATTCTTGTCCTCAATTGAGTTTTTACAACACCACTAGACAACGAGTTTTTGATTTCACTTGCGGCATTAACTATGCGGAGCCTTAAACCTACAATATAGGTACCATTACCTGTACCAAACAGGCGAGACATCATAGACCAGGCTCACACACACGTAATAATTCATCAGGGTAAGATTGGGACACCTTGCTTGTCATGGGGTAGGTCCTCCCCTACCAATCCAACTATCAGGAAAATTTTCATTTAACCATTGGCGGACGGTAATAATAATAATAAAACTTTTAGTTTTATTATCATTATTTTGGCATTAAAAAAAAAAAATTTGCATGCCTTAAAAAGAACATTATTTTGAGTAGGTATGCTTCGATCAGAACAGATTTGATGTGTCGAAACGTGAATGAAATAATTTTAGTAGTCTGATGATAAAATATATGGATAGAAAAGAGCCTATAACGATAAAAACAACATCTGAGAACTATTTTTCTATTATGAAAACATTCATTTGTACATATTAGTTTTTAGGGTTCCGTACCCGAAGGGTAAAACTGGACCCCATTGCTAAGATTTCGCTGTCCGTCTGTCACCAGACTGTATCTCAAGAACCGTGATAGACAGTTGAATTTTTTTGAGATGGATGTATTTCTGTTGCCGCTACAACAACAAATACCAAATAACAATAAAATATTTAAGGTGACTCCGATACAACAAACGTGATTTTTTTGCTCGATTTTTATGACTGCAACAACGGTAGACGTTTAAAATGTATAAATAATGGTACGGAACCCTCCGACTTGCACTTGGCCGATTTTTTTACATAAACATATTAAAAAATACATTTTCTGAAGATAACGAATTACCATTTTTAGTTATGGAACGGGTTATTGTTTGGGCTCTAGGCTTTTTCGACCAGGAAAGGTCGTAAAGAAATTTTGTCATTGTGTGTTTGAATTTTTTGAATTATGAATTTCTTTTTCAACTACTTATCTCTATCTCATCAGCCTATGTTACGGCGGTTTCTCTTTCTGATCATTGTCGATAATGCCATCCATTGTAAGATATTTAATTCTCCCAATACCTCTGCCTCTAGATACGAAACATACTAGTTTTACAGGTACCCGTCTAGGTCTACAAGGTCTCTACTAAATACCGCACTGAGAAAAGCTTGTAGAAAAGTATTAGGTAGTTTTAACATTTTATTTGTATATAAAAAATTATACAGATTGCATTGATTAATATAATTGTCGTATACTTATAAGTAACAATATTTACATAAAAATGTATTGTCCTTTTTATAAAAGGATAATTTGTAATAAAATAATTTGGAATGGGTACGTTATACGAACTCTATAAAATCTAAAATTTATCACATTTATAGACACATTCACCCGCGATCCATGTTGATTTTATCTTCATAGTTTCGGGGTTAATAATCACAAAGTCAGCATCATATCCATAATTTAATTTTCCTTTTCTATGGTCAATGCTTAAAGCTTTAGCTGGATGCAAAGATGCAGCTTCTAGTGCATATTCCGTAGAACAATCTGGAACAAAAATGTTATCCGTTTACACCATTCAGTATTTACTGAGAAAATAATCATCATAAAAAACGCTTTTGTAACTAGCCGAACAAAAAAGTAAAAAATGATGGTGTAAAGTTCAAAAAGATAAATAGTGATTAAAAATATTTGTTAATTGAATTTGTAAAGGCGCTCATAGCCCAGTTGCACTTGGTGATTAGAAATCACCGAAGGCGCGGTCAGTATCTGGATGGGTGACCGCTGGTGGCATGATATCATGAGCGACTCCGTGATTCGGAAGTCACGTTAAGCAGTCGGTCCCGGCTGTTATCGTAGGATAACAGTCGTGAAGCTTAGTTGGAGGTCTTCGGGCGGCTTAAAAACATCCAACGGCAAGATTACGTAGCCACAGTGTGCGTCCACACTGCGAGCCTAGCACGGTTGCGACGACGGGCGCGAAGTATCAAACATATGAAAAGCGCCTTTGCGTCCATATTGTAGTGACTAAGGCGGAAGCCTAGAGCGACGGGACTGAGCGAGTCAGCGCGTTCTGGCCACACTACAGGCCTAGTCAGCGAGCGACCCAATGCGCTGGTGGCGGGTGTAACAAACCAGTTCGGTCTTGTCGTTCGGCGTATGCGCGTCTGTATTTAGTTTGTCGTTAAATGGCGGTAGGTAAATACTATTTCTCCTCAGGTCTAATACTTTTGCGAAAGTTAGTATCTTTTTTGGTGATTTTAGGTGTTATTTTACTTAGCGTGTAGTCAAATGTTGAGCATTGTTGGCATTCGAGTATACTCAAAGAATTTTGTAGGGTATAATCTCAATTCTTCATATAAGTCAAAAAATTCACCAGTTATTCCTCTGTTTTTAACCCACTGCGAAAGAAGGGGGGGGGGGGGTTATGTTTTCGAGTGTATGTTTGTATGTATATTTCTTTGGCACGCCCTAAATCCTAAACGGCTTGTCTTATTGTTATGTGAGTGGTGTCAATAGATTTCTCTAAGTCGTGAGAGTGACACTGGGTACAGCAAAATTAAAAAAAGAAAAGTTTTTTTTCTGTTCCTTCTATCTTTTCAGTTCTTCAATGAATTTAATAAAGACGGCAGATATTGACGCAGTCGGGTGGTTTTTTTTTAAATAATTTGTTTTTTCTTATTTATGTCGTGCACACCATCTCTAGTGTTCAACACCTCCCATCTCAAGATCGGACTGTCTAGTACAAATAGCAAAATCATAGCGTCCATAGTTTGCAACACCTGATATATACGTCGAACCGCTACAAGAGCTCGCGCGTCACTGTTTGCCACCACACGCTCTCGCTCGCCACGCCCGCCTCAAGTTTGGTTCACATTTGTCTGTCGTGTTGTGTTGTGATGCTCTCTGTCGTGATGGCGACTGTGCACATCTATATGACGTGTTATGACGCATTATGACCCATTTTTTTATCAGTTCTGTCTTGGCTCTCAGAGAGTTCACACATTGGCAATGTTTTTTCAAGAATCATCCGATTCAGATTCTCATTTTGAAGAAGATATGCAATTCTTCTAAAACAAAGAAAGAAAAGGAGATACTGGATTCATCCAGTAAATAGAAAAAGAGAGACTAAAGGCGAGTTTCATTGTCTCGTTAAGGAGCTTGAGAGTGATGATGCAAAATTTCATCAGTATTTTAGAATGTCTAAGGCATAGTTTGAGACAATTCATCGTTTGATTGAAGAAGACATTAAAAAATCATAATATAATCATTTTTTCTCCTATCTTCTCCCAAATAGCTGCTCTAATGGCTTGATCCTTATATTCTTTACATCTTGGATTATAAATCACTTTATGTTCTCGTACGTATTCAATCAGCAGCTCGTCGTCCATTCTGCACGTGCGGCTCACTGCACCGCCCCCCGCACCTCACACGTTCTGACGCGGACCGGGATCGCTTGTGATGCGACACAACACAAGTCGTCACAACACACCGCGTCAGAGAAATGTGAACGCAACCATATTAAATGTATGAAACCGATACCATTCTGATGCGTCACAACACAACACGACAGATAAATGTGAATGCGGCTTAAGGCTCCAGTCACCGCGCATTCAGTGTGGACGCACACACAGGGTTGTCTTGCCAGTCCCCAACCCGCACTTGGCCAGCATGGGGACGTATGGCCTTAACCCTCTCCTCAGAGGAGACCCGAGCCCAGAAGTGGACCATTATGGGTTGTTGATGAATTTGTGAAAAATAAAACGTAAAATTTAAATTGTTAATTTTTAAAGTAGACCTTTTCCTTACTGAAAATGCTGTACTTTTTCACTGTAAAATAAAAAAAAATAAAAAAAACTTAATAAAGTAAAGTTACACTTGATGGTATAATTAAATTATGCTTACCTAACGATTGTTTTAACTTCGCAACACACGTGTCGAGTGCTGATGTGCTTCCACAAAGTGTTTTAGTGCCCGTTACGTAAGCATGAACACCTTCAACAGTGACCAGCTGAGGACCAATACGATAGTTGCCATCTGCAAGACCTTGGGCTGCTACAGCGTCGCTTACGACTACTAATCCTAAAAAACAAACAATCATAATAATAACCAATACATCTCACATATGTACACGTATTATCGATAAACTTGAATCATGATCCACTTTGCCGATAAATCGATTAAAACCGTCAAAACAACAGATTTCCCTCCTTTACAGTGTATGCCGCACACGCAATCTACGTCAACACTGGTCGGAGATCTATGCAATTTTATTATCACTGCAGTAGATAATATATTAGATAAAAAATAAAAAAAAAACTTCGTTTAAAAAACTGACTTCAAAAACTAAAAAGTATAAAATAACTTAATTTGTATGTGCTACCTATTCATTGGTTTGAAGTCAGTTTTTAGTTTTTAGTTTTTGAAGTCGGTTTTTTTAAACGAAGTTTTTTTTTTTTTCGCTTTTTAGTCTTTCTCAAGTCTCTCATCATCATTTCATTTAAAATTTAATGATATCTACTGAATATGAAGGTATGCATACAATTGCTCGTAACTTCATTGCAGGCGCTCACGTAAATTTGAGGGTTTCCTTCGATTTCCTTAGGATCCCATCATCAGATCCTGATATGGTGGCCATGGGACCACATGGGGAGCATACCCTTTCGAATACAAAAAGAATTTTCAAAATCGGTCCACAATTGACGGAGTAATCGATGTACATACATAAAAAAAAAAGAAAAAAAAGAAAATACCGATGAAATTGAGAACCTCCTCCTTTTGGAAGTCGGTTAAAAACAGTAATAATCATTTTTCACATATATTTTTTTATGTTTGACCCTGCCAAAATGACTACTCTGCCTGATGGAAAGCATAAGCAGAATCCAAGAGTGGTCGTCACCATACTGCGAATGCAGACAATGCAGCATGGTGACCCACACCATGGCGGCCTAGTGATGCTTCTGCATCATTGGGCCTCCGGCCTCGCACTCACCAACGAAACATGACAGCACAAACGCTGTCATTTTACGTTGATTTTCTGTGCGAGGGTAGTACCGCCCCGGTCGAGCCGGCCCGTTCGTGCTGAAATCAGCGTGGCTCTACTACCTGCACTTTGGAATGAACTATAACTCAGAACAAAGCAGGGGGTGGCAACTTTGTATGGGCCGATGTAGGAGAGGTTTCATTGCCAACATTAAAATTATTATTACTTAGATTTTTTCAATTCAATTTTCCTACGAAATATAAATATTTATCAGTAAAATTAATTTTGATGTATGATTGCAGTTACGCTGATTTTTAAGTTATCCAAAATACCATTTGTCTAAATACACACATCAAAAGTGTCTAGGGATCAAGCATTTTTATGCGGATTTCTTGAGATTGAGATGTGGCTTTGTAATAAATTTATGATTTTATAAATTTATATGGATCCTTTTTGGTGCATTTCATAATTTGAATCAGGAACTGTCAATCAAATTCGAGTAAAAGATGAAAATCAGCTGTCAATATTTTCCCTATAAAAACATACAACGCATTGAAGACATTATTAGTGCTACTGTTTCCCTACTACTGATTAAAACCAACGTTATTATGGAGCGGCGACGTCATTTAAGCAGGGAAGAAATGCTCAGAGCCGTGGGAATGATAGAAGCTGGTTCCCGGCAACGTACTGTGGCTTTAGCTCTGAATACAAGTCAGAGTGTTATCAGTCGACTTTGGACACGTTACCGAACTTCTGAGATTAGCGCGCACAAACGTACAGATAAACTGACAAAATCCTAAGAACTGTTGTTTTGAGTTTTTTTACTTTACTAATTACTTACTACTTTATAACCGACTTCAAAAAAGGAGTTCTCAATTCGACCGTATTTACGTTTTATTTTTATTTTTTATTATGTGTGTTCGCGGATAACTTCGTCGTTTATGAACCGATTTTGATGATTCTTTATTTAATGGAAAGGAGATGTCCCAACAGTAGTACCATGATTACAAACGAAGGACATTAAGATCTGCTGATGGCATCCAAGAGAAATCGAGTCAAACCTTGAAGTCGGTTTTTGTTTTTGTTAATTCTTCAATATTTTTGTGTCAATGCACAGACATCGAACTCTTAAAATTTTCCATGAAATAGTGAACAATATCCGATTCAAAAGCTACAAAAAAAAACGCGGGTAATACTGCGTGAGGCGCCCATAGCCCAGTTGCACACGGTGATTGGAAACAATCACCGAGGGTAAGCAACGACGGCGCGGTCGCTACCTAGATGACCTGTACCTGGGTGACCGCTGGTGGCATGATACCATGAGCGTCTCCGTGATTCGGAGGTCACGTTAAGCAGTCGGTCCCGGCTGTTATCGTAGGATAACAGTCTCGAAGCTTAATTGGAGGCCTTTGGGCGGCTTAAAAAAACATCCAACGGCAAGATTACGTAGCCACAACGTTGTCTTGCCAGTCCCCAACACGCACTTGGCCAGCGTGGGGACGTATGGCCTTAACCCTCTCCTGAGAGGAGACTCGAGCCCAGCAGTGGGACGTTATGGGTTGTTGACGGGTAATACCGCGGGGCGCAGATGGTCGACAATAAATATGTTAATTATTTCTTATCTAATACCTTCAGGGTTTGTCCTGCTTGCAATCCGCAGAGCAGCTGGATGAGTATGTATACCGTCGGAAATTATGCCATAGAAAACTTGTCTCTTTGTTGAAGATGCTAATAGACCAACAAGACCCGGGTCTCGATGATGGAACTGAAATCACCAAAAAGCAAATTTAAATTGGATTAGTTTCCTGTATACTTCTTTAAGTATTTAATGCCATGAATGTAAAATGAAGTACCTATATAGTCTCACACTATGCAGAGTTTGTACTGTGGGTTTTAGGTAAACGATATACATACATTTACATACTTTTTTGCACATACATATACACAAAAACACTCAGACCAAATTAAACTTTTAATGTTCACGCACACAAATATTTGACTTGAGCGGGTATCGAACCTGTGACCTTTGATGTATTAATAAGTTCAAGTATTAATAAGTGTGCAATCTTTTGTTCCTTCAGATAAAATGGATGGAGTTATTATATTACTAGTAGGATTCACTTACCGGGAGCATAGCATTAAACAGGTGAGTGATTAGATTGGCTCCACATTCAACCGCTTCCTCTCCCTGGGCCAAGCTAGCAGTGGAGTGACCTAAAGCTACTTTGATTCCAAGATTAGACAATTCTCTGATAGCTTGCGATGCGCCGGGCAGTTCTGGGGCAATAGTTACTATGACAACATTATCCAATGAACCATAAACTTCTTTAAGTGTTTCTATACCCTGAAAATAAATAAAAGAGGAAGGTGACTGACTAAGATACCCAGAGATCAACGCACAGCCCAAACCGCGGAACCTAGAATCCTGAAATTCGCCAGCATGGCAGCAATGATTGCTGGCGGGGACAGGTCTCGTCCGATTTGGCCGACTAGTACTT
Source organism: Diaphora mendica (assembly GCA_949125395.1). Taxonomy (NCBI): domain Eukaryota; kingdom Metazoa; phylum Arthropoda; class Insecta; order Lepidoptera; family Erebidae; genus Diaphora; species Diaphora mendica. Next base: position 30,152,117 of record OX421310.1, on the reverse strand, counting down.
CGCGTTGAGACGCCCAAGCGGGGCAATCCTCCAGCGTATGCTGGGCGGAGTCTAAGTCGGCTGCGCAGTGGTGGCATTGTGCCGTCTCCCCGCGTCCGATCTTATTCAGATACTCACCGAAGCAACGGTGCCCGGTGAGTATCTGCGTCAGTCGGTATGTGACGCGACCTTCCTCCCTTCCTACCCAACCTTCGAGATTAGGCAGGACGGCACCAACAGCACATTGGCGCGCATTTTGCGGCTGCTCCAGCCGTGCACGCCACTGTGCCAGTGCCTGTAAAAATGTCACCCCTAGGGGGTAAATTAGGAAATGAACGGCAAAAGCTGGTTTAAAATAAATATGTAGTGAATTTCACGCTATTTATCACGTGGGTGATGTAAGAGCCGACTAAGACAGCAAACTATGAAGGACAAAGCACTGGAAATAGAAGACAAACTTGAAACCAACCCTATAGCAACGTGTCTGGCCATGATATAGTGGGCCAAAACCTATTTTCTAAGTAGGGGGTGATGCCCAGCAGTGGAATAATGTATATGAACGTCTGGAGTTTGAACAAATAATATATAACGTGGGAGAGCCACGCTTCGGCATGAATGGGCCGGCTCGACCGGAGTGATACCACGGCCTCACAGAAAACCGGTGTGAAATAGTGCTTGCGCTGTGTTTCACCGAGTGAGTGAGGATACCGGAGGCCCATACCCCAACCCCTTCCCCTATCTCCCCCCCATCCCCCAAAGGCCGGTAACGCACTTGTGACGCCTCTGGTGTTGCGGGTGTCCATGGGCGGCGGTAATCGCTTACCATCAGGCGATACGTCTGCTCGTTTGCCGGTCTATTCCATAAAAAAAAAAATAACAATACAAAAAAAAATGTTGGCCTTAGCTATATTAATGGGTAAAATAATCACAAATTTTAACTAAAAAAAACAAACTTCAATCTGGACCAAACGTTTTTGTTAATAACCTGCTGTAAAATATATCTGCTGTCAATAATCAAATTTCAATCAAACGAATATTTTTGAAACAAACAAAAAAAACAAGAATGTTGGTTATACTAAGTAAACAGTAGTAGTGGGTGTGTTTATCTTGTATGTATTTGATGTAAACAACACTCCACATCACACAGGTCGTATTATCTATCAATGTCAATATATATGTTTCATGTTATAGCTATTGGTATTACACATTTCATCCTTATCATAAGCCTAGTTTCTTGCTGTTGCACATTCATTTATGACATGACTGAATGTTTATCAATAATTCAATAAATGTTATTGAAGTCTTTGATAAGTTAAGTTGATATTTATTATTTGTATAAACAGAATTCTTAGTACAGTACTGAGTGGTCAAACTAAAAATCCTTGATGTCCATTGAGGTTGTATATGTGTAGAATGTCCTCATCTCAGTTATAAAAAAAGTCAGAGAAAGTAAGCATTAGTTAATCTATTATCTAATAATTAGATTTTCTATCTGTGTTCTTGCATTACAATTGAGTTAGTTCCTATGTTTAGTTTATATTTTATTTTACCTGTAGTCAATTTAGGCTTAGAATGCAATTTCAAATTAATAGTTTTGAAGGAAAAGTATCAATTTATCCTTGTTGTAAATGCAAATGATAACCGATACAAAAATAACCTTGAGAAATTGTCATAAACAGGAAAAATAATCTTCTAATTTCCATTAAATAGTTTGAATACTCACCTTTTCAGGTACCCTGATGTATTCCTCCATATGAGCCCCTTTCTTTGCCAAATTAATAAATGGTCCTTCTAAATGCACACCAAGGACAGTGGCCCCATGAGGACCCCCTTCTGTCTGTTTGATCAAGGGTAAAATTTTACGATACTTCTCCACATCTGATGTGACCATGGTTGGGCAGAATGAGGTGACACCATGAGCAAGAAGTTCCTTGGATACTTTTCTTATTCCTTCTTCAACATTCTCTGAATCAAATGAGAAGTCTACTCCCCAGCCACCTTCAATGAAAAAAGGTTTTTACTTTATTTCAAAGATTCTATTTTTTTATAAATATATTTAAAAAGTGAATTTTAAATTAAATCAAGATGCCATTAAATGTTAGGCTTTTAATTTGATAACTGATAATAAAAAACATTCTTTACAAATGAAGACTTAAATGCCTTTGTTTTTTTTTAGGTTTGAAGTTGACTTTGTGTAACAAAAACCCTTACTAAGTTCAATGACATTTATCAACACTTTGTAAATAAGGACAATTTGTATGAACAAATTTCTAAATTCTATGAAGTATGTAGGATATTTCTTTGTACCTTTAATTCAGTATTTTAAGACAGAAAAGTTTAAAATTAGGTACATGTTGCAAAATCTGCAAAGATAAAGGAAAAGGTCATATAAAGAGGTCACTGCACTTTAAGAATAATAAAAAATACTCACCATTGATTTGTATGTCAATGAACCCAGGAGCTATTAAAAGACCTCCACAATCTACAGTTACATCAGCTTCTAACTGTTCTTCATAAAATATTTTTTCTGGATCCTCAATTTTACCATCCCTTATCCATAAGTCTTCTTTTATTATTTTACTATTACGAAGAATGTAGCAGTTGTGGAGTCTTGTCAGGCCGGATTTTGATTTCATGATTATTTTATGTACTAACGTGTAAAGACTGTAAACGGGAGCAAGGCTGTTATAATTGTATGGTAAGTACGAACCGGTAAGTGAAGTATTATGACTGAAGTAAGTAAGGACAGAGAGTAAGGATGAAGATTGGTCGAACGTGTTGTTTGGTTGTTTTTATCATGGCTTGCTTGACAGTGACAATCGTATTTGCATCTGTCAATGTGTCAATGTCAGATTCATCAGACAGTGATGTCCAACATGTCGTACAACATGGTAATTTATTTATTATTTTTGCAATGCCATATTATTATTTACTAATCTTATAACTTTGTCAAGAACTAAAACACTTAAAATCTACGTAAACAAATGGGTTTTATTGAACACAAAAACAATTAATTATTTATATTTATATATATTTAAGTATTTATTATACCGCTTAAACTTCTTTTGATTTTTTGTTAGTTTAACACTGTTTAACAGTTTCTTGAATCAGTATGAATTGCACTAGGGTCTAATCGTGTTGATTAAGTTCAGGTTACAATATTAAAGATTACATTTATTATAATTAGTAGCTACGTTCCTCTCACGACGATGTCTAGTTTATTGTTAACATAAAGCAACAAGGTAGGGCGTAGCCATATGCAGGCGTTCCCTTCTGTAGGCTAAGCGCGCACTACGATTTTTAAAGTGCGAAATAATATCGCAAACGACAATAGTTCCTACGCGCACTGCGATTTATTGTCGCTTGCGGAATAGCGGAGGCAAAATATAGCTATGGTCTAAGATACGACCCTAGAACGACCTTCACCGAGCTGATAATAGAATAAAACTTAGTTTATAATAAATTTAGTATATTAGAAAACATATTAAAATGGGTTGTCTAAAAAACACTACAATCCGCGCACTACGAAAATAAATCGTTTGCGATTTTTTCCGCAATGCGCGGGATTTGATATCACTTCATACGGTACAAAATTTTCATACGATTTCGCATCTGTGATTTTAAATCGCAAACGATTTATTTTCGTAGTGCGCGGATTGTAGTGTTTTTCTATTGTTCACAGATTTGCGATATTTTTTCGCACCGATTTTTAATCGTAGTGCGCGCTTAGTCTTGTACTAGCGACCCGCCCCGGCTTCGCACGGGTGGATTTCAGATGCCTCCGCCGACGACACGATTCGTGCATTTTAAATCTGTAATATCTTCGAATATATTCATTTAAATTAGATACTGTAAAGGGCCATTTTGATCTACATTAAATGCACAATGTATTTAATTTACTTAATTGTATAAGGATTCATTTTTTATTGCTTAATATCACTTCGTAAATAAGCCATTATTTCTCGTAAAAAGAAAGGAATAAAAAATGGTTGTTGTGGGTTATCCCTGAGAGATAGGCATATACCGTCGCGGACTTTTTTGTAGTACTTTTTAAGGTGTACAATACTGTAGTACATTATTTTGATCTATCTCGTAGGGTGCAACCAGCGTTTGCAATGTAAAGCGCAAATAAAAGTGTTTATTTGCTACATCACATTAGACACCTCGAAAATTAACAGTGTTTCCATACTATATTATGCATTTATTATACATAAAAACCTTCCTCTTGAATAACTCTATCCATTAAAGAAACCCGCATCAAAATCCGTTGCGTAGTATTAAAGATTTAAGCATACATAGGGATATAGGGACATAGGGAAAGAAAAAGCGACTTTGTTTTATACTATGTAGTGAAGCCCAAATGGGCATACGCATGACACTGTTAAGAAAAAGATTGTATTCATGTGTGTGTGAAATTGTGAATGTTTTGTTTTAGTTGTAATGTTCGTAGTGACAGGCGATTGTTTTTGTATGTGAGTTTAAAATGTGTGTGTGTGAAGATTTCCCGCTGCAAAAAATGTCGGACTGCTTTGTATGGGAAATAGACGCTATGGCTACTCCCCTACGGTACGCTAGCATATGTTGCTCTATGGTTGTTAAACACGTAAAAGTCTTACACCACGAAGAACGTACCTAACTACCTAGATACTACTACGCACGTTCGTGGTAGTTTCGTATCTACCGCGTGTTCGGTGCTGCGAATGCTGCGATGCATTTACAAGGAAACTAGCTGTGCCCCGCTGTATCACCTGTGGGTTTTGTTTTTGCATAATTCAATATTTTTTTAAAACCAAAGTAGCCTAAGTTACTCCTTATAACGTCAGCTACCTGCCAGGGAATGACCCGTCAAAATCAGTCCAGCTTTTCCAAGCGATTAGCCGGAACAAAGAGATAGACAGACGGACATAGAACAGACAAGCAAAAATTTTAAAAATCGATCGATATCGAGTTTTATAATATATGCATTTAGTGAAAAACTGTTAATTTCAAATTACAAACAAATACTTTAATTTTATTTATTTGCATAGAAAAATATCAAATGATGATCGCTTGCCGCTCGGCAAATGACCAACTTGCCACATACGAACATCGTTCTCGTAACTGTCGTACGTACCTAGTCAATGCGAGCGGATATACTCGTATACCATGTACAACGCAGACGACCCTCGCGGGTAATGGTTGTTCTATAGTAGCATTATTTGCAAAATACTCTATGAATAACCAACAGTATTGTTACGAGCCGGGTATTTAATAAATGAAAGTAGTCGGTTGATTACCAAAAAAATAACACAATATTTATTAACAACACTTTTACAATTTTAATTATTCACTAAATCATTCGACAAAACATTCTAGAACAAATAGAAACGCCCAGAACAAGTAATCTAGCGCCATCTAGAGTCGAGAACATCGGAACCACCGGTCATAATCTCCACAGTTGCGCGCTACCCGACGCTAAATGGCGCTGTACTCGACGACCACGCGAGACCGTAACAGAGCGTCCGTCTCTAGGGCGTAGCAGTATAGTTTTGTGTGTGTAAGTGTGTAGTCAAATGCAATTACAAACGTATTAATATTTCAAATTAATTAACTAAAATTAGGAAGTAACATTGCAGTGGTTGAGTATGAGAATTCGATTCCTGGGTCGGTAAAAATGATTGAATGATCTGTAAATATTTGTTTCGGTATATGTAGCTGTTGTCGAAAAAAGTTTAGAAGTTTTCAACCAGTCAACTAGATAGTATCGTGTGTCAGTTCTTCGAAATATTACATTACTAGTTGTTGCCCGCGGCTCCACCTGCGTGTATGTCGGTTATCGCGGCAATTAGTAGCCTATGTGTTATTCTGATGTATAAGCTATATTACTGTAAAGTATCATCCAAATCCGTTCAGTGGTTTTTGCGTGAAAGAGTAACAAACATCCATCCATCCATCCATACAAACTTTCGCGTTTATAAAATTAGTAGGAATATGTTAAAGCTGATTTAATTCAGTGCATGTAATCATAGTTTAGAGATGGATCAGATCAGCCACGACTTAGTGACTCGCGTTGCTCAAACGTCGATTTACTTCGAACTTATATCAACCATATCAACGAAAAAACTTTTGAGAAAATTTCTTTGGATTTTTGAGATATTTAGCTACTCAAAAATATAATTAAAGTGTCTGTTTCTTTTAACTTTTCAAATACTTAAATTGTTTTATTAAAGTTCCGGCTAATCTACGGAATGGCCCTGCAGCGTAACCCCTGGTTGTTGTTTCAAAGTTACAACAACCACCGTGGGTAACACCGCGGGGCTCAGGTAGTTAAATATAATCTGGAAAGGATAGTTTGATAAACAATATTCTAATTTTAAATCAACAGTTATTTCTATTGCAACGCATTGATTATACCTATATAATCAACCCCACTCCTAGTGGCGTCGGATTAAGAATAATGAGTGTCATCACCTCTATTCATTTCATGGATGTCGTAAGAGCCGACTATGGGAGCAAATTTTACAGGACAACATCACTGCAAATAGAAAGAAAACTTCAAACAAACTATAGCAATCCGTCTGACCAGGGTGGTATACTAGGCCAAAACTTCATTTCTAAGGAGATGACATACCCATATGTTCAGCAGTCGATTTTATTAGAGGCTGTTGATGAAGTACCTACTGACGTACAAGAACGCCTAAATCTAAGGTGTCATAAGTTCATTGCTGCCTTTTCAGTCCATGAGGAGAGAGGAGGGTCTGAGGTAACCTCACTCACTTAATGAAAAGCAACGTAAGAACTGCTCAATACATGAGGTCGTGGTGTCACTATTTGTACATAAACGTGTCTCACCCACGAAGTATGAGCAAAGTTAACAAAGATAACAATCTCTATGTCTAGTGATTAGTGACCCTGAATACTGCTACGCCAGAGGGCGTGGGTTTGATTCCCACAGCCCCAATCATTGTGTGATGAGCATGATGATTTGTCCTGTGTATGGGTGTAATTTATTTATGATATGTATGTATTTAGAAATATATAAGAATAAAGTATGTATTTTAGCAGTCTGGTTAGCATAGCAAAGGTTCTGTCTAGTTTGGTATCAGAGGGCCGTGTGTGAGATGTATGAAACTATTATTATTATGCTAGCTGACCTACGCAACTTCGTTTGCGTCTCCTAATGCCCGTAGCGTAATAATATTCCCCCGTTTTTGAAACATTCTTCATTGGTGCTCCGCTCCTATTACTCTTAGCGTGATGATATATAGCCTTTCTCGATAAATGGGCTATCTAACACTAAATCGGACCAGTAGTTCCTGAAATTAGCGCATTCAAACAAACAAACAAACTCTTCAGCTTTATATATAAGTATAGATTAAAAAAATACTTAGGTTATTGACATACTTGCCTTAAGCAAACGTAATGTAGGACGCACGATGGACCGACGACTTGAAGAAAATGGCTCTCAGCGGATGGAAGTGGGCTGCGCAAGACCGGGATGGTTGGCGCACTTTGGGGGCACCTTCGTTCAGCAGTGGCAGTAGGCTGAAGTGTTGACATAATTTTTGTATTGCGTAAAAATTACGCTATAATTAAATATAGCACAACGTTCTATTACGTCAAACTAGTACACACATCAAAAGTGTCTAGGGATCAACATATGTGTCTAGGGATCAACATATATTTTTGCAATAACTTTTCTCCTGATTGATATTAATTAAAATTTTCTTTAAGGATTCATCAAATAAAGTGTTTTCGTTTCTCACAGTAACGATAAACCAAGTCACCTTTGCATTAATAAAGAAATTTGCCATTTTCCTAATAAAAGGATTTTTGACATTTGAACCACTAACATTAAAGTTCGAAAAAAAGACTGAAATAACAGTTTTCTTTAACATTTTATTAGGTAACTTAAACAATTAATAATCCGTGTTTCTACCGCGAACACTAACACAAGAACATCGGTTTGGCATACTCAAAATGAGTTCATCCAAATCACGCTGTGGAATGGCCGCCCATGTTCGTTGCAACAACAAAAAAAGGTCTTCTTGCGACTGGATACCCTCCATATTCGGCAGAGCTCTTCTCTGTAGCATATCCCATGCATGCTCAAGTCTGTTAAACGGGTTCAAGTCTGGCGACTGAGCAGGCCAGGGCCAAAGCCACATCTCAATCTCAAGAAATCCGCATAAAAATGCTTGATCCCTAGACACTTTTGATGTGTGTACTTTGATTCAAGTGGTTATCAAACCAACGTTATTTTTATACAAACTTCGTATATATGATTTTTAATACAAGGTACCTTGTATTATCCTACTGTATATAAATAATATAAAATTTTAACAAAAAAAAACCGACTTCAAGAACGACCAAATTGAATTGAGTTATTACTTAATTTGTCGCGCACATACAATGCAAATTGAAGATTTATATTATTTTCTCATTGATGACATGTCAGAATTGGACCAAATTAAAATGGGACCATATGGGAAGCACCAGCTTTCAAATAAAAAAGAATCATCAAAATCGGTTCACCCAGTCGAAAGTTATGAGGTAACAAACATAAAAAAATACAGTCGAATTGAGGACCTCCTCCTTTTTTGAAGTCGGTTAAAAATTATCAATTAAATTGTTTTTAAGTGAGCTATATGATGAGTTTCTCGTCCTTAAAAATTGACTCCTCGAATACTCATATAATCGGCATTTGTCAATGCTGGCTTTAATATTTATGTAACAGGTGCTTTATTTAAACAGGTAGCATAAATAGACGACTTCAAAATTAGTTTTAACAAAGATATGAATATGGAACAGGGTATAGTTTGATTGTTACACTTACCTACACAATAGCTAAATTTCTCAAAAATAGTTGTTCCTTTTGTATAGGACTCACAATTAGTAGAAAGTGTAATAAGCTGTGTAGATCCATCTGTTTCTGAATCGGTAAGAAGAAGTAGAAAGAGAGGTCTTAAAATCTAGCCAGATATTTATATTTCTTTTTCTATTGTAAAAAGATAGACTAATACAGCAGAACAATAAAATTTTCTTCTGTTCTTTTTAGGGTTTTGTAGCCAAATGGCAAAAACGAGACCCTTATGGATTCGTCATGTCTGTCTGTCCGTCCGTATATCACAGCCATTTTTTCCGAAACTATAAGAACTATACTGTTGAAACTTGGTAAGTAAATGTATTCTGTGGATCGCATTAAGATTTTCACACAAAAATTGAAAAAAAAACAATACATTTTGGGGGTAATAATACTAATAATACTGGGGTATTAGAACTAAAACCCAAAAATTATTTTTTCATTGAGGTATATTGAGGTTTCTATTATCATTTTTTTTCTAAACTGAATAGTTTGTGCGAAAGGCACTTCCAAAGTCGTAAAATGTGTGTCCTGTAACTTCTAAAATAAGAGAATGATAAAACTAAAAAAAATATATGATGTAGGTACATTACCATGCAAACTTCCACCGAAAATTAGTTTGAACGAGATCTAGTAAGTAGTTTTTTTTGATACTCATAATGTAAACCGCAATTTACCTTAAAAAAATACTATTATTAAAACATCAATCAAAGTTACAACGAACTTCAAGAACTGTTATATTATGTTACTTGCTGCTACGGAACCCTTCATGGGCGAGTTCGACTCGCACTTGGCCGCTTTCTTATTAATAGGTATAGTCGTATCGCAAACATGACTTTAAAAAAAAAACACCACTATACCACTATCTATACATACGTCTATTACCTAAAAATAATGTTATATACTTTAAAAGATATAAGTAATAATTGCGAGATGCAAGAGTTCTGTTGCGACTGCGCGAACTGTAGGGGAATGCAGCGCGTATTCCCAACCAAGGAGCTACGCCAGCTAGCTTCCCGCGGCGGCTACGGCGCGAGCTCCGAATTCAGTCGTGGTCACGCTTCCGACCGTTTCAGCCGCGAAACGCAAACGCGTAATGTTCACACGCGCGTGATTGCATGATTATAAATACTTAACAGTGACAGCCCAAGTGATTAATATTAACAATAAAACAGGTGAACTTTGTTATGTTGAATTACTTCTGTGTACGTTTCGCGTAGCTCAGAAGGCTGCACTTTCTTTAATAGAAATTTTAGTCCCCGGAGAATTGAAGTTTTCGTATCTCTATGACTGTTATTTGTCAACTTTTTGCACGTAATGGATGCGATGTTTCTTTTCCATGGAACTGTTGTTTCAGAAAGTACATGAACTTTATCGCTGTGGATGTGAAAATGTTAGTTATTGTCTTGTAGAAATTGTTTGCGCTTTATTTTAGTGCTTCCTTTCTTTTCAGAGTCTCTATAAATAAGTATTGTTTTTTTATAGTATTTTTAAATTAAATGGGTAAATTATGTACATTTCATATAATTATAGCCAAAAAAGTTTACATTTTCGTAGACGTCAACATGTGTGCGGGTTTTAAACATAATCGAAACAGTAACGTATTAAACTACGTAGATATAGCGCCACTGATGAATAGCACATTAATACTGTTTATATCGAACGATACCCCAACGATAAATTATAAAGATGCATAATATAATTATATTGCATTTCATAAATCTCGTTATTTTTGACAAAATTCATGCTAATATATAGAGATTAGAACTTTGAAGACAGAAGTATTTCTGTAGGTATGTTAGTCAGAATTCAGAATTAAGGATTGTCAAGTAGCAAGTGTTTATACGCTCATTTTACCTGGTTGGTTATGTTTTTTTAAATCTGAAAATTAAGTACAAATTTTGCTATTTTATGTTGTTGTTGCATACATAAATCATAACGAACACGATAATTGTAAATCTGTTTTTTATAGAAAAAAAGAACTTAGGGAGTTTCTTGCCAGTTCTTCTCTCTAGAAATTACATTTTGGAACCGAGCAACTAGGGTCATTAATGTAACGTTTCGAAAGTGCCTGAAAAGGCCTACTTGAAGTAAGAGCTATTTGATTACCATTCCTGAATAGTGAATTATAATGTATGTAAATGAAATAATAATAATAATCTCACACATCTTACACACGGCTGTCTGAACCCAAACTAGGCAGAAATTTCTATATTTCTAAATACGCACATTAACACTCAAATACAGAAGACACAATCGTACTTATCATATCATCGTTTGTCCTTAATTACTACTGGCTTACCAGACAGGACTACTAATCATCAGATTAATAAACAAGTCAGCAATACCACAGAATAACTAATAGTACTAACGTAGCAATACGATGTAACGATTATTTAATCAAATATTACTAGCTTTTGACCGCAGCTCCATCCGCGAGGATCTTCCTCAAGAATCAAAGTATCTCCATACTAAATTTCATTGAAATCGATGCAGCGGTTTAGCCGTGAAAGCATTACAAACATACAGAGTTACTTCCGAATATATAACACTAGCTTTTACCCGCGGCTTCGCTCGCATTAAATAAAAAGTATCGTTCATGATGATCAGTTAAGTAGTTTTCGCGTGAAAGCGTAACAAACAAACTTACATTCACATTTATAGCAATAGATTAGAATAAGTATGAATTCATTTCATAATCAACAGTGCAAATGTGAATCTCTCGTATCACAAACGAAAAGAAATAAAATAATATCATTGCACAGCTTTAGATTTGTTTATTCTACTGTATGTTCATCAGAAATTCATAGAGGTATGTGAAGTGATAGTGTGGGAGACAAGACATATGTTTCTTGTCTTGCCTCAGCGGTTTCTCCCGCCTTTAGTTAAGATGCAAACGCAGCGAGAATAGCGAGTAACGTATGATTGACAAGACAGTATGTAGATTCCAACAATATAATGCAACAAAGGAGTAAGGTACGGAAAGGTCTGTATTATCATTAGTCTTGAAAGATGACATTTCGGAACTGCGGAAAGAGCGCGGTGTGAGAATGACACTTAACATACATTCTTTTGAAGTAGATCTTTTCAGTGATATAGATTATACTAATTGTTTGAAGATTCCTAAGGATATTGTGGTTATGCGTTAAAATAAATTTAGTATTATGTAAAGTAGTAACTATAGACATGCATTATAATATTGTATATTAGTATAAAATAAATTTAAAGTGTAAACTCCTACGAGTCTTTAGATATATCCAGTATCAGAAATTACGAAAAACTTTAATTTGGACAAATTTTAAGGCAAAGTTGAAGATGCGGTAAAAAGGTATATTTATATCCAAAACCTAGATTTACGCCGAACTGTATTGAATAAGATTCGATTATATACCTTTATACTATACCAGGAAAATTTACAGTCTCCTACAATGTTGTTTTAAATACAATGCATACACTGTCATTATTTTTCCCCAAACGGGTAAATAGAGGCGTATTAACATTTTCATATATAGCCCACTAACGTTTTAGTCTCACAGAAGCAATGGTGACCAGCATGACATAGTATTTTAAAACTTTTATAAAACTTTCTTTCTGAGGAGAGACCTACGTTCACCAGTGGCTGTAGATGAGGTATTGGGATGTGAGCCATTTTTTTTTTTTAAAGACAACTCCCGCACTAGGAATAAATCCTGTGTCGCGGGGGACTTTACAAACATACATGAAACGGACACAAAGAACACCCAGACTCAGAACAACAATTTGTGGATCACACAAAGTGTTGTCCTACGTGGAATTTGAACCCACGACACTTGGCGAAGTAGGAAACGGCGTTGTGACCTTTAAACCACTGGGCCAAACGTGCAGTCGAACGAACGAACGAACGAACATTTAACGACCACTGGACACATATAGGTACATATTTTAAATTAAACAGGTCTGTTCTATTCGAAGCTTTGTATTAAAATAGTGACATCATCAATACACAGTAGTAACTTCATTTTATACCTTCTAATGTTTCCACTAGCCACCCATTCAACAATAATTTAATTTTTAGCTCAGAAAAATGTTATAGTCTCTAAGCTTTAAATTGCTTGCACCCGACTCGTGAACACGTAGAGAGCACAATGCGAGTTCTCCATTTTCTAACGGGATTTGTGCAATACATATAACTGTGCGACTAGGTAAAGATTTTGTTTAAGTTGTATTTTCAGATGAGTAGACACTGTTAGATTCTATCTCGGATTAAAATATAAGGATGCAGTCCTTGATATCGACAATTTCAAAGCCTAGTACGACAGTTAGTCCAAATTAGGAAAAGAAATCAATAGCGAACCATTCGAAAGACGTTCTGGATTGATACTTGTTATAAAATTCAGTGCTTACATGAATCCGAAAGAAATAATATTTATGCATTTTATTAAGTAGGCCTACTAGGTTTTGCCGCGGGTCATCTGCGTTTATATTTGTTAAGGCTGTTAAAAGTATTTCCATGTGTTATTATGATGTGTAAGATATATTACTGTAAAGTTTCATCTAAATCCCTTCAGTAGTACAGCTTACATCTCAGGATACCTACTAATATAGTTAATACGAAAACTTGTGCAGATAGCCTCTCAAACTTTCGCATTTATTCTGTTAATAGGATTGTATACACGTGCAAACCTGAGTATAGGTATTTGTGGGAGATAAACTGTTCGGGACCTTTCCAGGAGCTTTCCCCCCTGTTCTGGGGTGAACTCTTAAAGAACGACACTTGTATCTCTTGGTTCTCTTGGTCGGTGGTAGTCAATTAACATCAGATGACCCGTCTGTATATTTTTTTCATAAGAAAACAATAATTTTGTTGTACATTTTTTTCTAAGGGCATTGGAAACGTTTGTAGAAAATCTAATGAATCATGAATAGGTTTGTTTCATACTGCGAAAAGCGGAAAAAGGTCGGATGAAGTCAACCATCTTAGTATAACTTTAATTATCGAGAATTTTCAGATACTAACTCCAAGTTCAGATAGGGTCCATTATTAAGTCGGCCGATGGTTTGTCACGTACGCTCAGCTGGTCAGCTTTTTACTGTAAATTTTGTTTTTCAAAATAAACAAAATTTACAGTAAAAAGGCTGAACGGGTATTTGCTGCTTTTATTGAAATTATTCACAGCCTTCGCTGCTTAAAAACAAAATCGCAACAATATATAGGTACTAAACAACGTAAATTCCTGACACAATTCGTTCATTTATTCATTGTCTTCATATGGGATGTGGCCTCGGCTAAGTGCGGTTTCCGAACGGAATAAAACTGGAGCCTTAATCGTAGTTTAGAAAATGGAGTTTATCTCCATTTATACGTGTTAACTACGAGTATACAATTGTTTTCTGATGGTATGGATGACATCTGATTTAAAATTGTTATTTGAACACTCAATATCAACAGCGATGACATTATCTGTTGTTCATCTCTTTCATTGAAGTTTGCTGACAACATTTATTTATTTATTAGCTGACCCGGCGAACTTCGTACCGCCATATTTATATATCTGTCTCAGCTTCCCTTCGCGGACAAAAAAAAAGACTTTTCCCGCTATCTTTGAATTTTTCTTATACACAAACCTTGTCCTAACAATAAAGAACACATATAAAAAAAAACTTCGTTTAAAAAACCGACTTCAAAAACTAAAAAGTATAAAATAACTTTATTTGTATTTGCTCCCTATTCATAGGTTTGAAGTCAGTGCCAAGCCAAATTAATAGTAGGTACCACACTCGCTATATTTCGAGACGAACGTCAACGACGTCACCGACGCTTCGGTTGTTTTGTTCAACGCGAAGAGCAGCTATCCCGCTCAAAGTCACACGCGGCGAGTGCGGTACCTACTATTACATTTTGGCTTGGCACCGACTTCAAACCTATGAATAGGTAGCACATACAAATAAAGTTATTTTATACTTTTTAGTTTTTGAAGTCGGTTTTTTTAAACGAAGTTTTTTTTTTTTTCGCTTTTTAGTGTTTCTCAAGTCTCTCATCATCATTTCATTTAAAATAAAATGATGTCTACAGAATATGAAGGCATGCAGACAATTGCTCTTAACTTCATTGGAGGCGCTCACATCAATTTGAGGGTTTCTTTCGATTTCCTTAGGATCCCATCACTAGATCCTAAAGTGGTGACCACGGGACCACATGGGGAGCATACCCTTTCGAATACAAAAAGAATTTTCAAAATCGGTCCACAATTGACGGAGTAATCAATGTACATACATAAAAAAAAACATACCGATGAAATTGAGAACCTCCTCCTCTTGGAAGTCGGTTAAAAAAAAGAATTATTTAATTTGGTGCATCCGATCGGAAGTTATGCGCGTACATAAATTTCGGCGATACGTTTTTATATAAATAGATATGTTCATACTGAATTGTAAAAATATTATCTAATATCATTACCATTTACTTGATTAACCATTTTGATATTAAAATAATATCCATCTACTCCCTGCCAGAAGATTAATGGATATTGTAACGCGTCATAAGACCTATGCGTTTCAGACACACGTTTCAATTCATTGTTCCGACGATGAAGCATAATATCTCTAGACTGCAAATTTCTCCAACAACGACAATAGCCACTTCGTCGATTGTCGTTGAATTAAACCTCCTTGCATGCTCACCAGCAGGTGTTTTGTCAGCTCTGATTACAATATTATGGCTGTCCGATGGCATACGATCTAAGGCCATTTTGAACATTTTGACTAAATTATTGTTCTGATGAAGAAACGTTTGCAGTTCTTGGACAATGGTTCGTTTTACTGTAGGTTTATGCCCATAAAATAAATTTGTAAAAATTGATGGTCCACATCTGGCAGTGGCAGCAGTGCTCCCAGGTCAGTGACAAATTGTCCTTGTATCTGCAATTATCTTGTTAAATTATTATTTGTGATACAAAATGTATTTTAACGCTTTACAATATTGACAAATAATCGTCATTTCCCCAATTGTTACGGATTTATCGGCACAATAATCTACTTCCTGATTTCAGTGGAATGCTACTCATTCCAGGTTCACAGGAACGTTTCACATTTCGTCCACACTGATCCCCTAGGGGATCTATTTGGATTTCAATTCCATTTTGATCCCCCAGGGGATTCATTTGGAAGATTTTCGTCCACTTCGATCCCCTACTTAAACCGATATGGGATTTTTTTGAATTTTTTGTGTGGCATGGCTATTTATGGCCTATATAGTATATAGGTTTATTACCATACCTATGAATACATTTCACCACCAAAGATTATCTACATAACTTAAAACTCAAAAATCCTAGTATTAAATCCATTTATTAAAATAATATTTAAAATCGAATAAAAGTATGAATATTTATGAAACTTTCGTTATGAAAAACTTCTAAATCAATAATCAAAATGTATAGAAAATTCTAAAAGATTCCATTGGAGATCGATGTGGATATAAAATACAGATAAATCCCTTATCGGTTTAAGCAGGGGATCGAAGTGGACGAAAATCTTCCAAATGAAACCCCTGGTGAGGGGGGGGATCAAAATGGAATCGAAATCCAAATAGATCCCCTAAGGGATCAGTGTGGGCGAAATTTCCACATGGATCCCCCAGGGATCTAAGTGGACGAAGCCGCCTGTCTATGTGATTATTATTCTCTGTAGAACGCAATTCTGCCATAGCAATACGAATGTTATCATTATCCGTCTCTCGCTGGTCATCAGTGCGGATTGCACGTGAGGTAGCTCGTCGCACATGTGATTGACTTCGACGACCTATGTCAGTTCGTCTTTGCCTTGGCATTTTCAAACAATAAATAGTAAATAAAATTCTCACACACTGACAAACTGATGATAGAAGGTTTTAATAACGGTAATAGAACGACAGGTACTTTATATGCCGTAGGTGCAAAAAATATAACCTTTCGTCTAACGTTCGACAGACCATTGACATCAATAATTTTTTCGCATTCCAACAAAACAGCGTTTATGAAATACTTATTTTGTTTGTGATATGACCTCTATGGATATGACACAATAAAGACTTTTTTATTTGCATTCTAAACAGTGACAACCAACAAAATATGTCAATATAATGACAAAAATTTCTGAATGAACCAACAATAACAACCATCAAAATAATAATATTAAAATACGCGATAATAATAAATAAATAATATGTGGTGTCTATTTAAAACCCTTAATTTGATTCGTGTAATAATATTTGGTGTCTATTTAAAACCCTTAATTTAATAAGTGTTTCAATTTGACAGTCAAAAGTTTGACAGGAAAGTTGGTAGAACAGTTTATATGGGCAAAAGGAAACTGTTGTTTTCATTATTTTCCTCGCAATTTTTTCATATTTTCTCACCGTTTAAACCTTCCCTGAACTCGACAAACATTTAAAAACCTAAATCAGCTAAATCGGCCCGGCGGTTCTCAAGTTTTAGCCAGACAAACGAACAGCAATTCATTTTTATATATAAGAGAAGAAGATTAAATCTTGTTGCACTTATTGTACAAAGGCAATTAGCACAATTTTTACCGTCAGGATTAAACATCATTATACCAGAAGCTTTGATGAAATATGGTTCAATACAACGAAAGTATGAACAATATAAGTAGTGATCTAGATCATGCACAAACAAAAAAAAAATAAGAGATGAAAAGAGTTAAGTCTTTTACAATATATGGTTATCAAGAAATATAATAAGTGGTAAATTATTGTTCACTTTCTACAATTGGACACGCATCATTGTAACTTTTCTATCTGAATTCATTCGACGAATAAGCTTGTTACAACATGCATGTATGAATATTTGAATTCGGTAGTGGCAGATTGGTACATGCAGCTAAAACAAATATGCCACTATTTCATTTTTCGGGATACATATTCTGTGCAAGAATAGTTGGATATATCGCTGCAATATCTCATATGTTGAACAGTTTATTTTGTCTATAACAGTGTAGAAACATACATCATCTAGATATGTGGAGTTTCTCTTACGTATTTTATCTGTACATATTGTATACTAGCTATTGCCCGCGGTATATGTCGGTTATCGCTGCAAATAGTAGCCTATATGTTATTCTGATGTATAAGTTATATTACTGTAAAGTTCTATCCAAATCCGTTCAGTAGTTTTTGCGTGAAAGAGTAACAAATATCCATCCATACTTACAAACTTTCACGTTTATAATATTAGTAGAATGTAGTTTAGGTAATACCTCATCATCAGCCTATTGCAGTCCACTGCTGGACATAGGCCTCTCCAATTGCACGCCACTTAGTTCGATCCTCGGCTTCTCGCATCCAGCTCTTGCCAGCCGTCTTGCGCAAATCATCACTCCACCTGGCCTGTGGACGTTCTACACTACGTTTGCCGAGACGCGGTCTCCACTCAAGAACCCGCTTACCCCAACGGTTATCGGTTCTACGGCAAATATGGCCAGCCCACTGCCACTTCAGCTTGCTAATCCTGTGGGCTATGTCGATGACTCTGGTTCTCTGCCGGATCACCTCGTTTCTGATACGGTCCCTTAGAGAAACGCCGAGCATAGCCCTCTCCATAGCACGCTGAGCGACTTTGAACTTGTGGACCAGCCGTACCGTAAGTGTCCACGTTTCGGCTCCGTATGTCATTACGGGTAGGACGCACTCATTGAAGACTTTCGTCTTTAGGCATTGTGGGATCGACGATGAGAAGACCCGACGAAGCTTCCCAAACGCTGCCCAACCCAGCTGAATTCTCCTGTTCACCTCGTCCTCAAAGTTGTTTCTCCGTAACTGCAAAGTCTGCCCGAGGTACACGTATTTTTGAACAACTTCGAGAACGGCACCGTGCACCGCAACCGGTTCCGGTAGTACGTGTTCATTGAACATGACCTTGGTCTTGTCCAAGTTCATCCGTAGGCCGATGCGCACAGAAGAGTCAGCCAGGTCGTTCAGCATCTGTTGTAGGTCCTGCAGCGTCTCTGCCATGATAACGATGTCGTCTGCAAATCGCAAGTGAGAGATGTATTCGCCATTGATGTTGATGCCACGTCCTTTCCAGTGCAGTGTCTTGAAGAAGTCCTCCATTGCATTAGTGAACAATTTCGGGGATATAACATCACCTTGTCTCACTCCTCGATGCAATGGTATAGGTCTTGTATGCTGATTCTGTACTTGGACGGACATAGTGGCGGCTTCGTAGAGACATCTCAACACTTGGATGTATCGCCAATCCACTTGGCAACGCTGCAGGGACTCCAGAACAGTCCAGATCTCGATCGAGTCGAAGGCCTTCTCATAGTCCACGAATGCTAGACACAGAGGCTGATTATACTCTTCGGTCTTCTGTATAATCTGCCGCACTGTGTGGATGTGGTCTATGGTGCCATATCCGCTCCGAAACCCAGCTTGCTCTGGTGGTTGGAATTCGTCGGGTCTTCGCGCAAGACGGTTCGTGATGACTCTTGAAAACAGCTTATAGACGTGGCTTAGAAGAGAAATGGGCCGATAGTTCTTCAACATGGTCTTGTCACCCTTTTTGAAGAACAGGACGACCACACTCTTGCTCCACGCCTCTGGAGTTCTCCCTTCGAACAGGACAGCGTTATAAAGCTTTTGGAGCTCCCTCAGTACGGGCATACCCCCAGCTTTCAACAGCTCTGTTGTAACGCCGTCCTCTCCAGGGGCTTTTCCATTTTTCAGCTGTTTAAGAGCCATCACGATTTCATCAGTGCTGACTTCTGGCAGATCTTCGGTGTAGTGGCGTGTTAATGTGGCTCTAGGGTCCTCATTTTCGGGATCAGGTCGAGATGCATGCGAAGCGTATAAACTGCCGTAGAAGCCTTCGACTTCCGAAAGGACGGCCGGTTTGGAAGCAACGACTTCTCCACTTGATGTGGTCAACTTCGTCAAGTGGCTTCTTCCAAGAGATTGTACGAACACTTTTGACCCCCGATTTCGCTCGATCGCTCTTTCGATCGAAAGAGTATTAGAGCATCGGAGGTCGTGTCGTACAAGTCTGCTGATCTCTCGGTTTAGAGTCCGCTTTGCCGACGAAGTGACAGGGGGTTCTCACGTCGTTCCCTCATTAACCCTAGTGTCCTCTCTGAAAGCTTCGACTTCCTGCTTTTACGTTGCATTTCACAAAATCTCGTACCTTCGTCCCTGAGAATCCGAACCACATTTTCAAGGTTCTGGTTTACGTCTGTTGTGGTTTCCATGGCAGCAAATCGGCTTTCCAGATTTGACTGGAATTTTTCAGATCCCATCGCGACTTGGAGCAGAGTTGGTCGGAGCCTGGATTTCATCAAACGGACACGTTCAGCCTTAAAGTCGATATTCAGAGAGCCTCGGACAAGTCGGTGATCACTACCGGTATTGAACCTATTGATCACTGAGACATCTCTGAATATATGCTTTCTGTCCGTCAAGATGAAATCAATCTCATTTTTTGTCATAGCGTCGGGCTTTGCCACGTCCACTTCCTTTGGGGCCGTTTTTTGAAGAAGGAGTTCATCAAGAACAGCCCCTCCCGCTCGAGAAAGTTGACGAGCATTTGCCCCCTATGATTCCTGCTTCCAAATCCATGGGATCCTATGACCGATTCGCTGCAAGTTTGTACTCCCACTTTGGCGTTGAAGTCACCCATTACAACGTTGTAGTGGGTTTTAGTAGTGAAGTGGAGGGCCCTCGATATGTCATCGAACATATCCTCCACTTCATCGTCCGAGTGGGCCGAGGTCGGTGCGTACACTTGTACTACCTTGAGGCTATACCTCTCGGTAAGTTTAATAATGAGGTACGCTACCCTGTTCGACACACTGGAGATTTCCACCACGTTGTCAGAAAGGGACTTGTTTACCAGAAACTCCACGCCACCTTGGGAATGTTGGTCTCCCTCGCGGAAGTACATCAGGTGGCCTGAGTCGAGGGTTACGGTATCCTCCCCCTCTCTTCTGATTTCACATAACCCTAGGATATGCCACCTAATCTTCCCAAGTTCCACCTCAAGTTGTGCCAGATGCGAGTCTAGCCGTAACGTGCGGCCATTAAAAGTTGCCAAAGTCAGTTGCATATGGTGGCCTTCCGTAACCCGGTGATTCTTAGCACCCCCTGTCCCGCCGTTACCGTGGTCGCCACCATGACCAGGAATAGCGAGACTGCCGGGAACTGGGGGCCGTGGCCTTTGTTGCATATTCATGGAGGATTTGAGCCCATAATCACCACGCTGGGCAGGCGGGTTGGTGATCGCAGGGCGTAGCTTGTTGCACCGGTGACGCTGCTGCCCGTATTAGGTAATACCTAATTTTACTAACTACTAATAATACGGGCAGCAGCGTCACCGGTAGGCCTATAGGGTTTGTTTAGAAGTTTTTCACCACACGGATAACTGCTAGACGTTTCTAATTGTCTCAACGTGAATATGTGCCTCAACGTGATGTAATTTAAACTATCTGTAATACATACATAGCAGAGCATAGATTTCTAAAGCAAAAACCTATTAATTAACAATGTTCCGTCCGCAGTAGTCCAGTTATTGACGCTTTCAAAGTGTAAAAATATAGGTCATATATTTCATATGTGTGACTGATCAAGCTATAAATACAAAATAACCAAGTAGACTACAAAATGTATTGCAAAAAAAAAAATCGAAATAAGATCACTCCGAGGTGCCTCAGCTTTAGTAAAATTAGGTATTACCTAATTTTACTAAAGCTGAGGCTCGACCGGGGCGGTACTAGCCTCGCATAGAAAATTAACGTAAAATGACAGCGTGCTGTCGTGTTTCCTTGGTGAGTGCGAGACCGGAGGCCCATTCATGCAGAAGCATCACTAGCCCGCCGTGGTGTGGGACACCATGCTGCATTATTGCATTGTCTGCATTCGCAGTGAGTATGGTGACCACCACTCTTGGATTCTGCTTATGCTTTCCATCAGGCTGAGTAGAGTCATTTAGGCAAGGCAAAAAAAAAAGATCGTAAAATTAATGTTGAATGATTTTTACCATGTACTTACTTCCACCGAAACATAAAATAATGGTATACATCTAATAGTAATAAACCCTTAAGCAAATAAATGTAATTGTAGTAAGATAATATATAATAATTAAACCTCTATTCTTGAGCTAGGAATACAAAGAAATATTTGTAAGTACATCCATTTAATAGTTAATAGGTTTCATAGAGTGAAGTTAGGTAAAACAACGAAAGTGGGCATTGTCCTTTCAGCGAAAACATCAATTTATTATACTGGACAATCTCTACTTATGTTCTCCCCGGGAGCCGGGATTGCGGAGAACAAGACCACCGCTACCTTATTAATGTACCTCATTAAATTATGTTTGCTTTTAGTAACATTTTGAGGGGCGTGTTTACTTTTCAAAACCGTTATTCACAGCTTTACGTTGTATAATTTCATTTAACCTTGTGATTATTAAATTTACATGAAAGAGGTCTTTGAATTTTCCGCTAAGGATGTTTACAGGGCTCACTTGTTCAAGATTTATACAGACGGGTTTTAATCATTATCAGAAGATTATAAGTTATAACTTTGATGTATTTTCTGCTTTAC
The DNA here is from genome assembly GCA_949125395.1 of Diaphora mendica. Taxonomy (NCBI): domain Eukaryota; kingdom Metazoa; phylum Arthropoda; class Insecta; order Lepidoptera; family Erebidae; genus Diaphora; species Diaphora mendica. The sequence goes on along the minus strand of OX421310.1, from coordinate 30,129,729 downwards.
ATCTACTCATTTAACTTGCATTGTCTGCATTCGCAATGAATATGGTGACCACCGCTCTTGAATTCTGATTATGCTTTTCACCAGGCAGAGAAGAGTCATTTCGGAAGGCTCATAAATAAAAAATGAAAAGCTGGCCACGTATTTCGGAGTATTGAAGTAGCAGGGATCTATGATCGGCGGTGGTCACTTACTACAGGGTAACCAGACTAGTCATTTGCCTAAATCTTGTCATATTTATGGGTGACATTCATAGTCATTTTCTATATCTTAAACATAAACAAACAATTATATTTATAAAAAACCACATTTGTACGCCAATAATTGGCATGCCAAAGAGAAACTGCATTTATTATGTAAAATCTTGTACACTTACAAATAAAGATAAATTGATTGATTGAATTACCTACAAGTGTTCTGAAAACCACAAAAAGGGGTAGGTATACTATGGATATAAACGTGACCTGCTTTTTTAGCTCAAGTACCAAAACTCGTTTTTTTTGTATAAGGATCTAACGGCAGAATAAATTACAGTGACCGTTGTCGTTGTCGCGTAATTCTTAAATGTGTTCCGACTGAGGTATTTTAACAATACGAGGCCCTTACGCGGCTGTGACCAATAAAGAGACGTGTTATTTCACTCGTGGTCGTTATTTGGAAATAAATGTGTATATGAGTATTTTCCTTGCAAGTTTAAATATTTGAAGCATAAACCGTTCTTGTATTTGAACTATATTTATTCTCTTGGAACCTCTGGTGTAACTTTATCGTTAAGTATAACTGAAGTTACATATTCATTAAAGAATTGTTATCTGTTGCAGAGATAATGTATGTAGAACTTGCGACCGGTAACCCGAAAAACAGTCTAGAACCTGTAATATTAGAGAGGGGCGGAGGAATAGACACAAGTCACGAGATGTTTAATTTCGACAGATTAGACAACTCGTGACAGGTCTAATACTGCTTTATGACTGAAATTATTGAATTTTGTTTACATTGTTTCATCTCTCTAGCCTATTATTAATTGAGGTCGGCTACTAATTCAAGCGTTTTTAAAAATTAAAAAAAAAAAATTACATAATTTTGGAGTTCATTGTGAGCGATAATGTGACAGGAAATTTATATATCTATACTCTTATAATATTGTAAATCTAAAGAGTTTGTTTGTTTGGTTGAACGCGCTAATCTCAGTAATTACTGATCCTATTTGAAAAATTCTTTCACTGTTAGTTAGCCCAGTTATCGAGGAAGACATAAGCTATATTTTGTCATCACGCTACGATTATAAGGAACGGAGTATCGACAAAAAATGTAATGAAAACGGGGAAAAGTTATTTCTTTTGAGAGATTCCATTGCGTGCGCTGCGTAAAGCTTAAAGTTGTACAAAAACAACATATAAAAGAATTGTTCCAATTTAAAAGTTCTAAAAAGGGCCGCGACAGCATATGTGTATTTTTTGAGGTTGGCACTCTATTATCTTTTTTATGGTAACCAAATTTGTTCACGCTTTATAACATCACGCTGCGGGCAATAGGAGACGCAAACGAGGTTGTGTGGGTTAGCTAGTAATAGATATTCATTGCTGTCACATAGCAACAAAAGCTTGTAATATGTTCTCTCGTAGGTATTTCCAAACCAAGCTTGCGGTACCGTAGTCATTACGACTCTTAGTGAGTCTTAGTACACATATTTAATCATTGTTGGAGGCACAAACCGCGATAGAGAACAAAAAAGTGTCGGTGGACGCGGGTTGTGACAGTGACTTATGCGTCGTCCGCCCTTTCGCCGCCTTCTTGGACATGTCGCTGCTCATTGCTTTGAATTGTTAGCTAAATTTATTTTTCCTTCACCCGTATTATTCTTTATGTCTCAGTTTTGTTTTTCCTTTCTATAACCTGTAACTTGTGAGGTAGGTATTTAATCTATACTTATATTATAAAGAGGTAAAGTTTGTGAGTTTTTGAGGTTACCAAGAGAAAGCCACATTATTTGTGAGCCTCATAGGCATATAAATTAATCCGAAAAATGATTATCGCGATATCCAACAAACACACGGGCGGAGCCACGGGTAAAAATCTAGTTTTAAAAGCTGTTTTCATATATCGCCTTCGGTGATGTAAAAGAAATACTATACAGAATTATATTTTTCTGAACTTATTGTAAAGTAAAAACTATTATATTTAAGTTTGTGTCTAAATATTCATCTACAAGTGATGATGTGTGTGTGATGTGATCATAAAAGGAAGTCTCAACGGAGACCAGCCAACTTCGCAGAGATATTATATTGCACAAAAGTCTGCCCAAACACAGGTGCACTCTCTGTTCCCTTAATTTCATAAGCCGATGGGACGGCTATCCGGCACGACCGGTGACAGGGGTGGAACCGACGGCGACGGCTTTACGTGCTCTACGAGGCACGGGGTTTACAACCCTAACTTTCACAATCCGTACTATTATTAAGCATTTCTATGATCAGAAATCTCAATATAACTCTTTGGCACGACCCGGGAATCGAACCTCGACAGTCAAATTTCGAAAGACCATCAGTTGGATATGCTGACAGATAGATAAACGAGGCAGAGTACAAGTTATTTTGAAGCATTACTGTAATAAAGTTATTTACCCGGATTCCTCGAACTAAAAAACACACATAAAAACATCTGAAATCTTAGGCCCGTCAAAAGTTCACATATTTGTTACTTTATCTGAGAGTAAGACCTGTTGAATACGTTCATTTGTACATACAAATAGGTATGTGTCGAAATTGTGATATTCAATTAATTAAGTATACACTAACCCGCTTCACAATTTACCATATTCTTGATTAATTTTACATACACAATAATTGTCTAAAAAGTTCTCCTCTCACGACTTTGAAAGAAATGACACGACAAATACTATTATAATTCTTCGTGTGATGAGGGATTTGAATATATAGTATCTCCACCTATGTCATGAAAGGCGACTAACATCCGATTTCCATAACCTTATCTCTGGTTTTAACAAGAGATAAGATGTTTACTGAAAGCGTTCTAAATTTACCTTAAAATAGTATATTTGATGATCTGACACACGAGTAAATCTATAAAATTTAAACACTATAACACATTAACAACACATAACCATCTATTTTAATATGCCTATGGTTTTTTAAGAAAAATATTAAAACTCGATTGAAAGCCTGAGACTTCGGGTCGATGTTTGTTACTCGTTAGCGCAGTAAGTACATTATTAATTCATTTTTGTGACTTATACCGTTTAGTGCTTTGAGTAGTTAAAGTCTGGCTGTGCTCAGATATTTTATTAACAAACTTTAATTTTACAAATGTTGAAATAGTAAATATTTTGCATTATTTTTATGTTTTTGAACACTAATTCTAATTTCCATGAATGCAAATAATTTACCGAAGCGGTATAGGGTGAATTATCTTAATAAATCACCCTTTGTTAAATGTTCGATAGGTTCGAGCTCGTACAAATGTAATTTAAACATTTCTAGGTATTTCTAAAAGTTTGGCCCACATTATCGTTTTTTTCCTAGGGCCTTAAATGCTTAGGTATATATGTAAAAGCTTCACGAGACGACTAAAGAAACTTTTTTACACTACGTAAGGATTAATTAATGTTTTTTTATATATGTAACAACTAACTTTTTCTTTGCAATTTTGCTAACATTTAAAAATATCAAATATGAACTGTCACAAAAGGACACTTTCATAAACCAATGTTACCAGTTTATTTACGTGTATTTAGTAAAAAATGTATTATGTCTAAGAGATTGAAAATATTTCTTATCAGAGATGTGTGTTGAAACAGTGTTGAAGATAGTCTAACAGATATATCACACAAAATCCTTGTGCAAAATGAAATAAACATGAATAACGGGATTTAACACTTCAATCAGTTTTGTTCACGAGGCGAAATAGGAAGGGCTAAGCTCAATATAATATTTGCAGCTGTCGTGTTCATTCATGTTTTTTCATTTTATTGAATAGGTAATTGTTTTCATGGATATCTTTCCTTTCAACCAGAAACAGAAAACACTTCAAAATCTAGTTCAGAGGAAAGATATCTATGTATGTGTTCAACTAGATACCTACTGATGGTAAATGTATAAAGAAATACAATTTATCATATACGTATCTATAATCTGTAATAATAGCATGTCACAAAAAACTTCAAAATATTTTTATTCTATTTTAAAGAACTAAGCAGGACAACATGAGAAGGGAAACTTGAAATAAACCTAATACCAAACCGTCTAACCAGGGTGATGTAGTAATCCAAAACTTCCTTTGTAAGTACATACCTATGTCCAGCAGTGCAGCAGCAGCAGTTGATAAAATATCTAATATTCGGCCATGTTTTGTGGTGAACACGTTTTCTTAGGTGTGCCATTCGTGCAAACATTTTGTTTTTACACCCGTTTTATACCCTGTTTACCAAAAAATATCATGAAGTATAATTCCAGAAGAAAAACCGAAGAATACTTAAAATTTACTGGATACGTTACATAATGAGAGTAAAGATATTTCATAGAAACAAACATTCCTTAAACAATAAAGACTAAAGGACTTTGTTAAGATTGCTCAATTTCATAATAGAGCATTCAATGAGTTACGAGAAACGACTACATAAACTCTTTGTTTAAAATAATTAAGTAACGTCAAAACGGTCAAACTCAACAGGCGTCAGTTCTTTAAGTGTCCAAGGATAATTAGTTATCTCCTGATTCTTACAAAATTTGAAAAACAACTCAAATATCTTAAAGTCAATTGGTTATAGATGTCATATAAAACTAGTCTTTAATTTATAAACAACTTTTTTTTATGCGATTTTTATACATTATAAACAGAAACTCGACTATTAAAAACTTTAGTAAACAATCTATACCACCTGGGCCATTATTACGGATTTTTGACACCTCATTAGTAAAAATCGATTCAGTTTAGGCGCTACAGTGGAACATACAAACATACATAGACGTAAAAAATTGTTGTATGGGCGTAAAAAGAACCCCAATCCAAAAATTCAAAGGAATCGTGTGTGAGTTTTAGTGATTTCGTTAGAAGTTATTATAGTTAAATGTTCTTGTCTGTGTCGTCAAGTTATTATTTAAGTTGTAGTTTGAAATCACCATATCTTTTTCTACAAAAAAAGTCATACGAACTTTAAAAAGAACACATCGTTTTTGTATATAGCTGCGAATATGAAAGTTGTGATGAAAATCCTGACAATATTAAGGTCAGGCTTTTGTAGACTTAGGTCATGCACAAACATATTACGAATAGTTAACTGAATGCTAATATTACCTTATCATAAAAAATAAGAATAATGTGTAATATTCCGTACAGCTTCTTGAAAAAAGTACGGTAAATATAATAAAGATGAGATGATAACTATAGACGGGTAAATAACTTACATTATTACTGAATTTCAAAAACCCTTTTCTTCTCAAGGATTATTTTCTGTTGGTTACAGACAACGTATATGAAAGAGTGAGGAAATGTTTAACCCAAACATAGAAAGGATAGGTTTTGCCCCAACGTTTTTACGCCGATACCATACTTAACTCCGATCGTAATGGTCTTTGTAGCAATTAGGGAGATTGTCAATCGATCTTTTTGCATCTTGACCTAGGTGAACTAGGTAGTCTTTTGGTGTCATCAATATAACTTACAAGGTGTAAAAAAACATCTCAAATACGGATACAACTATATATTTTTAATAGACTTCAAAGGAGGAGGTTCTCAATTCGACCGTATAGTTTTTTTTATGTGTGTTCGCGGATAACTTTGTCGTTTATGAACCGATTTTGATGATTCTTTTTTTAATGGAAAGGAGATGTCTCAACGGTAGTACCATGATAAGAACATTAAGATCTGATGATGGCATCCAAGAGAAATCGAGTCAAACCTTGGAGTCGGTTTTTTGTTAAAATTTTACTTGTCTAAATAAATGGTTGGCAGTTTATTGTTGCCCTTCTTGTAAAAATCAGCTGGACGGGAGGCAACAAACTCTTCAAAGGCATTTTGTACTACCTCTCGGGAATTGAATTTTTTACCCACTAAAAAGTTGTCTAAATTTTGGAAAAAGTAATAGTCGGTAGGTGCAGGGTCTGGTGAGTATGGCGGATGAGGGAGAGCTTCCAACCCCAGCTCTTGCAGCTTGGAGACTGTCTAAACTGACAACATCATTTGGTACAGTTCGATGGCAAAGATGCGTCGATTTCATGGGTGATTACTTCGAATAACAGAAATAAAAAAGTTTGAAAAAATAAGTACTTTCACTTATTGCATACAAAACGGCAATTTCATAGGTAAAGACCTATTATAAATTAAAGTTGTGTAACAACAAACTTCCAACAAAGGAAAATAACTGTTTATTCGGGTCAGCTTCTGCCAAGCCATTGGCAAACTGTTAACGTACGTGTCCAGCGACTATTTAAATTGAAGTAACTGTATATAAAACAATTGATTACTGATTTTAGTGAATTTTTGTACCATTAATAAAATGAAAATGAAGTATACTTAACTGAAGGTAAGCGTACCTATAACAATTTTTCATAAAATGTTAAGCCTATAATCATTTCGTAGTTTCGTGGGTCCGCATAATGAGTTTTAAAACCATTATTTTGATAACTAGTCACATGGTGTCTATAAAAGTTCGTAACTTTAAATACGTATCCTTATATTTTGAACTAGCTGACTTGCATTTATAGCATTAGTCATATTATAATGTCTCTTTTTCAATATTTTCTGACCGCTTAAACTTTCCCTGTAGGTACTTTCAGAAATATTTCAAGAAGAAAATCAGCCAAATCGGTGAAACCATTCCCGAGAGCCGGCCCGTTCGTGCTGAAATCAGCGTGGCTCTACTACCTTGAGAAGTTTGTACTATGAGACCTAGATTGCCTCATAAAATACTAATATACTTTTTTAAGACTAACGTAACACACGTAAGACTAACGAACATCATTTTACAAGATTGAATATGGATCAAATACAAAATGTCGAAGTAACTCAGTTTCTTGTTATTGGTCTCCTATCTAACTAAACTAGAGACCGCGTGGAGGTCTAATATCTTCGGTTTTAAATATTTTGTTTTACATAATTGACTGGTATTTGTTAAACTCTCATATTATAGACCTTTGTGATTTTTATTTAACAAATCTGCCAGATTTAAAATAATATTGGACCCCTCAGATATATGTAGCCGCTTTTAGGTATATAATGTTTAACTTTGTAGCACATATTGTTTAAAAAAGGGTAAGTACAAATAGCATTTCATGCGAGAACTGTAAAAGATAATATTAAAATTGATAGTAAAAAAAAAAAATGTATTATTATTATTTGTATGTTTGTACCTACAGTCTAATTAGTTAATTTAAAGTTTTAATGACATCGTCTTCCATTATAATTTTCTAGGTCAAATGTAGTTTTCATTCTTCATATATTTTATAATATTTTTCAAATATGAACTAGAGAAGATCTAGAGATATGGAGAAAAGTATCATCAATTTTTCTAAAGGCAACTCTTATTATGTTTAAGCTATTAGAACTCCCTGCCAAATATAGCTATAAATAAATACATACTTATTAACTATTCGTTTTCTATGTTCACTATCTATGGTAATGAAACATAAACAAACGGCTCTTGTAAGCTATTATTCTACAATTATAAGTTCAGTGCCTATTTTAACTTAAAATAATCATCACAAATTAACCGATAAAATCATACTAACTATGTAATTAAATTATGAAGTGCGATTCAGAATCTCTCGTAACGATAAAATTGTTTACTAATATTTGGAATAATACATAACATCAAATGCACGATACATATTATTATTATTTTTGAAAAATAAAAATGTTATTTTAAACAAAATTCCGTTATTGCGAGTTATAAAAAATATTTAAGAATATACTTTATTACATAATATAGAAACCTATGTACATAACCATAATTTATAAAAAAAATAACAATATTTACATACAAGCGTCAAAAAACTCCACATCTTCGCCTACTGGTAGCGTTCCCAAAAGACTGGCAGCATTACCACGTTGAATGGCAATGCTGATTCTCTGTGCTAGAAAAAGGCCGGCCTTCTGGTCGCGAGAAGCGTCAATCAGTTGCTTGGCTAGTTGTTTAAACATAGCGCGAGCACTCGGACCCCATGAACCTAGCGTCTCTACCCCAAACGGTTCAAAAATGTAATTACCTATTAAATTTTGGTACTTACGCCGTTTGAGGCTTTCCGCAGAAGCAGCAGCAGCGCCGGCATAAAAAGCTGTACTTGGAAGATGAGATGGCGCGAGGGTGTCAACGCAAGTTGCGTCCCACACCAAAGGCTTACCCATCTTCCATGGCAGTAACGACATACCATCTGGTCTCTTGCCATCGTCCCGTACCAGACCATTTGGTTCGCGTACAGCTGGAACGCCGGCGGTAACAAGAGCACGACGGATAATGTCGTTAATATTGGCATGTCGAGATATTCGGCCAGCGCTTCTGCTACAAGAAAGGCCATGATGTCCGAAACTGTCAACAGCTTCTCCACAGTGACAAAAATGCGGAGAAACACAAGGCGCTCCTAAACGAAGGCAAGTGGCAAAGCGAAAAGTAGTATTGTCCAACAAGGTACCTATGTTGGGTGATGGAAGTGCCTGAATCCATAAACCTGATTCCCACTCTCCCACAGCTAACAAACGAGCTCGCTCAGCAAGACTGGTTGATGTATCTAAAAGTATCTTTTGCTTTAAAATACATAACGGTGAGTCCCATTGTCGCTGAGAAAATGGATTAACAGGTAATGCAGTACTGGGACAAGCTATCTGCCAAGCATCTATGGCAATGGCCTTGCATGATACTTCAGAATCAACCAGTGTCTTTGTAAGAATTTTCCTGGTTAACTCTTCTGTGCCATGAACCGAAGACAGAAATGCTGGAAGGCTGACATCTACAATTTTGCGTACTCCAAGACCACCCAAACGAACTGGTAAGGATGCTTGGAGCCAGGCTCGATCGTTTAAAGCCACATTCAAAACTTTACTAAGCGTGTTTTGTATAATTTTATCAACTTTTTCCAAAAGTGATGAATATTTCCAAAGGGGTGATGACCGAAGCGCATGTGTAAAATTAGGTACAAAAAGACAATAACGAATAATAGTAAAAGCCGAATGATTATTGATTTTAAGTAAACGATCAGAAAATTCATCAAAATTTTTAATTTTGTCATCTATGAATGTCTGAAAACCTTCTTCCAAGACCGGAGAACCAAGAAGGCGAAGAGACCTTTTCTCTAAAACTTTAATGTTAGGTGCCAAGGAATTAAATTTTTGTATAGTCGAGAGTCTGTCTGTATTGTCACAAATAAAAATTTCACATTTGTCCGAGTTGAGGTCTAAGCCAATGGATTTAAATTTATTTTTAATAAAAGTTAAATCTTCTAAATAGATACATAGGTATTAGTATCAAATAAACAATAAATTTTTTGTTTACTGCTTTTGCCCCCGGCTCCGCTCGCACTATTGCGTTAAAGAGTAGCCTATGTCCTTCCTCAAGAATTATAGTATCTCCATGGCAAATTACATTAAAATCGGTAAAGCGGTTTAGCCGTGAAAGCGTAAAGTATATAAAAAAACACAAACAAATAAATATTTCGGATCTAACACACAAATCCATCTAACTTCAAACTAAGCAGAGCTTGTACTATGAGAGCTTGATTAATTGATAGAATAATAATAAGCTTTTTAAAAATATATATAGTAAATACATGCACGCTTAAACGGTACTAGAGCCACGCTGATTTCAGCACTAATGGGCCGGCTGGACCAGGGCGGTACTACACTTGCACAGAAAATCAACGCAAAATGACAGCATACGTGCTGTCGTGTTTCGTTGGTGAGTGCGAGACCGGTGGCCCTAATAATCTAGTCAACAAGTTCCATACTTGTTGACTAGACTAAAAGATGCAGAAGCATCACTGGGCCGCCATGGTGTGGGTCGCCATGCTGCATTGTCTGCATTCGCAATGAGTATGGTGACCGCCACTCTTGGATTCTGCTTATGCCTTCCATCAGGCAGAGTAGAGTCATTTTGGAGGGCCAAACATTAAAAAAAACATAGAAAACATTCAAACTCCGAAACAAATATTTGCAGATCAGACATACATTTAATCAGACACCGAGAGCTCAAGCACAACAGTCGCATATACCACCACTGCATCACCGTGGCAGTGATCGTCATTGCTATAAAAAAAGTTATTGTATAATATTAATTTTACATTAACATTAATCCTCATAAAATCGACTAGAATTAATTGTAATTAACGTAGGCATCTAACGTGTTGAGTAAACAGGTGCCTAATGACGACGTCTCTGTTGACTGTGATTTAATTAAAACTCTCGCGTTCATTAAATATGTCTATGTACTCAGACTGTAGGCCCTTGGAAGTTTTTGGTAGCGTGTCTTTATTTGTCCTTGAGACTTATACATTTTCAAATTACGTAGCTTATTTTTTTTTTTTTGGATTAGATATATTTTTCATTAGCCGTATTAATTTTTGTGACGATGTTTTGTGTAGGTACTTAGATCGCTTTACTACGAACGATAATGAAGAAAACGACTTTCGTAGCTATGAATACGTGTTTTGTAATTTTGTAAATGATTTTGTTGATCACACCGCTGAAACCTATGCGACTTCCGAGCAGTTAAATTTGTGAAACGAAAAATATAAAAATAATTGAAAAAGTAAAACAGTGAACGTGACGTGGGTCTTGTAAATGACGAAATAAGGTACTTTAGGTACCTAATTACATATTATGTGAAGGTTGTGTTCTAATGTAGTGCGTGAAAATACAGGTGACATACTGTTAGAATGTTAATTATAACGTGTGTTGGGACAACCCACTTGTAGTAATTGACCTACAGAAACTGAAAGGGAAGGCAGCCGCCTCGCGGGAAATTTTGAGCGTGTTTTCTTTTTAAGGGTGTTAAAATTGAATAGGACATTTAATAGCCATGTACATATTTAAGTACCTAATAATAAGAAATGATGAAGGTTGTGGTGGACTCAGATAATTAAGCTACATGCTAAACTACTGGAATTATACTGATTTCAGCTCAATGCTTACCTGTACTTTCCTAATAGCTTATGCACATGCACTGAAACCTAAAAGGCACAAGTGCGTAGACAATCTTTGATTGTTGCCTCTATCAGAATTAAGGGTAGAGTCTCTCTTACGGTGTCACTCACATCTCGCACACTCTAGTAGGAAATGCCTCCTTGTAAACGCCTTTTTCACAAATTATCATCATTTTATTTGTTTTCCCTCTATCAGCCTTTAATTAATTCGGAGAGAAAACCAAAGGCATTATAACTATCTCTATATTTCAAGTGCATAAGCTTTAAATAAATAAATATATATGCATGAGTTCTCTGATCAAATCAGAAAAATCGCAACGTTCTGATTCAAGATAAGGTAGTGGATCGGTCGGGCTTCCAACGCAATATCTATATTCAACATACTCCACGCTATCGTCGATTCATTAACGCAGCTGAAAAAAGGCGCCTTCTTGATATTTTGTCAACAAACTTTACAAAATGTCAATTGTGATTTTCATATTTACTCTGTGGCGTTTATTCCGTAATGGAAATTAATACGTTTGTTAAATATAATAAAACGTTTGTTATACTACCTATAAATTTAACGCCTATTTAGAATACTAGCTTTTACCCGCGGCTCTGCCCACGTGTATGTCGGTAATCGCAATAAATTGTAGACTAAGCCCTTCCTTAAGAATCAAAGTATCTCTATGCCAAATTTCATTGAAATCGGTGCAGCGGGTTATCCGTGAAACCATGACAGACAGACAGAGTTGCTTTCAAATTTATGATATTAATATGGATATGACAGTATGACTATATCAATATTTTGATAGTTATATTATTTAGGAATGTCGTCAGGCAATTTAAAATGTTAAATCCAAAAGGCTCCGTAGTAGTTTGTGGTCCCATAATGATCTTATGACATTATAAATGTTTTATATACCCATATATTCATAGTATATCCCATTGTATCATACTTCAGGAATTCATTATGTTAATTCAAACCTTTTAAATTTGTCTTCAGAGATTTGCCTATGAGCGACATACACACATCAAAAATGTCTAGGGATCAAGCATTTTTATGCGGATTTCTTGAGATTGAGATGTGGCTTTGGCCCTGGCCTGCTCAGTCGCCAGACTTGAACCCGATTGAGCATGCATGGGATATGCTACAGAGAAGAGCTCTGCCGAATATGGAGGGTATCCAGTCGCAAGAAGACATGGGCGGCCATTCCACAGCGTGATTTGGATGAACTCATTTTGAGTATGCCAAACCGATGTTCTTGTGTTAGTGTTCGTGTTTAAAGAAAACTGTTATTTCAGTCTTTTTTTCGAACTTTAATGTTAGTGGTTCAAATGTCAAAAATCCTTTTATTAGGAAAATGGCAAATTTCTTTATTAATGCAAAGGTGACTTGGTTTATCGTTACTGTGACAAACGAAAACACTTTATTTGATGAATCCTTAAAGAAAATTTTAATTAATATCAATCAGGAGAAAAGTTATTGCAAAAATATATGTTGATCCCTAGACACATATGTTGATCCCTAGACACTTTTGATGTGTGTACATTAATCGTGTGGTAAACTTCAATTATGTTGTAGTGCTGGCAATTTAATAGGTAAACAATAACATAAAAGCAGCTTTAGTTTTAAGTGTGTTTTTCACTAAAATTTAAATGAAAATTCGTCCGGGTAATAAAAATAAAAATATTCTTTTTTAATGGTGATAGATATTTTCAAATCAGTCCAGTAGATTTTGAGCTTATCCGTTACGTCGTGTACGAAAATACTAATCTTTCCTCTTTAAATAATTAGTGTAGAAAACATTTTGAAATAAAAACTTAATATTTATGTTATTGAGAATAAACACGGATCGATGTTTTAGTTTCAAATTATAAACTTTAATTGTTTAGCTAAATATTTTCTAGTACATACACTACACATCTATAACAAAACATGAAATTATAGTAAAAGAAACGAATAAGAAATAACAGAGATTAATTATATCGAAAATTACTTCTAGTTAGTAATTCCCTACACAATTTCGATTTATAAATTAAAACGAATAATCATTACCTCGACACGATTAAAATGTCACATTACTAAAATTCAAAAATAAAAACCACTGAATAACTGAGTAACTGTTTTAGGGCAACTTGCAGAAATGAAGGATGACGCGATTATTTAATATTATTTGTAGAAATTTAAACTGAAATATGCGCCATTACATTAATTTGTACAACAATTTAACTGCACGTTTGGCCTAGTGGTTTGGCGGTCACCACGCCGTTTCCTACTTCGTCAAGTGTCGTGGGTTCAAATCCAAATGTGTGATCCACAAATTGTTGTTCTGAGTCTGGGTGTTCTTTGTGTATGTTTCATGTATGTTTGTATCGAATTTTTTTATTATGTAGGATTTTTTTTTATAAAAACTAAAAATTAACAAAAAAGAACAGCTACTACTTTTAAGGTACATTCAGACTGCTTTCATAAACCGATCTCTAGTTAAAACTGGAGGTGGGGATGGAAAATTGCCGTAAATCAATATTGCTTACAAATGAATGATCCCTGTTGTCACCTAAATTATTCAGATTTTGCGAATAAAGTCTCTACTATATTTTGTTCAGATTTATTTAAAATCCTATTAACATTTGGTTTATGCGTATGCTTGAATAAATATGGGTTTATTGATTTAGTTACTGTTATTTCCAAATGTTGACTTAGTGTGTCACAGAATAGTAAACAAACATAAATGTACCGATTCAATAAACTAAACTCATGTCACAATCTATTTCATTGAGAAAAACTGATATTCATGATAAAAATATTCGTATTACAATACTGAACACTACTCTGTTTGGTTTTGCGTTATCTGAACTAGAGACCGCGTCTCGGTAAACGTAGTGTAGGACGTCCACAAGCTAGGTGGAGTGATGATTTGCCCAAGACCGCAGACATGAGTTGGATGCTAGAAGTCGAGGATCGAACCAAGTGGCGTGCAATTGGAGAGGTCCATGTCTAGCAGTGGTTTGCGATAGGCTGATGATGATGATAATGTTATCTTAACTGAAAGCATTCAAATAAATATGACTACATTAAAAAGGGGACGGAGTTGGTGGTTGTCTCCCTGTCCAAAATACTAATGGAAGAATAAACTTTTCTACAATAATTTAACAAGGAAGGTGTCAGTTAAAATGACTGTAAATAGAAAAAAGAAAACAAATAAACACTAAATGACTGTACTTGACCCCAGCTGTCAAGTCAAAAGGTGTAGATTTCATTTGTTCAGAGACTGAAAACTGTATAACACAGCAGGGTTAATTACTTTTGCGCCAGGCGCTTGTACGTGTTTGCAAAGATAAATAGAAAATATTTTTTACACGCAAAACATGGAATAAAAGTAAAAAAATCAAGATCAATTTAAACTGATATAACCAAAACACTTCATATTTCACAAATAAAACAAAAAGGTAAAAAATAGAGTTCTTTTAAATAAGTTGTCCGTGGCACGCTTCGGCATGAATGGGTCGGCTCGACCGGAGTGATACCACGGCCTCACAGAAAATCGGTGTCAAATAGCGCTTGAGCTGTGTTTCACCGAGTGAGTGAGGATACCGGAGGCCCATACCCCAACCCATCCCCCTATCTCCCCTCCCCATCCCCCAACGGCCGGCAACGCACTTGTGCCGCCTCTGGTGTTGCAGGTGTCCATGGGCGGCGGTAATCGCTTACCATCAGGCGATACGTATGCTCATTTGCCCGTTTATTCCATAAAAAAAAAGTTTGTATTTTTATTAATGTAAATTCGAAAGGAACTAAACCACAACACCGATTTCACTAAAATTTTGCGTGGAAATTCTTTCATTCTTCAGGAAAGACAGCCTGTCTTTACTGAAGAATGAAAAAAAAACTCTTTACTTCGATAACCGACATAAAAGCGAGAGGAGCCGTGGGGTAAATATAGTGTCAAATAATAGACTTTTAATATGCGAATAAAATGTTCAGATGTAAATCGAAATCTTGCTCATAAACACTTGTACATTGCGGCGCAACGGGACTGAAGAGGTTCTTTCAACATACAATAAACCTGTTGAAGAGTAAAACAGAGTGTCCTTATTCGTTACCAATTGCTGGTTTGAATTTCTCAGAGTGATATAATTTGTATATCTATGGCATTCTTACAATATCTCTTTGTAAATAACAGAGGTAGATAGACTGCTGTGATAACAGGGTACTACTATTTTCTCATAATTACAAAAGATTTTAATCATATCAATCTATATCTATGCTAAGATTATAAACGCGAAAGTTTATAAGTATGAGTGGTTGGATGAATAGATGGATGGATGTATGTTTGTTACTCTTTCACGCAAAAATAACTGAACGGATTTGGATGAAACTATACAGTAATATAGCTTATACATCAGAATAATACATACGCTACTATTTGCCGCGATAACCGACATATACGTGGGCAGAGCTGCAGGCAACATGTGCAATAAAGACATCAAACGTCATACAATAATCACCGTAAAGTGGTAATAATTGAATACTATAAAGGAAGTTATTAAGTCATTTTTAGCATGTGCAGCTCTTTCTCTGTACGTAAAATTAAAACAGATATGTAAAGTAAACAACTGTAAATACAATGAAATATATTTTAGTGTACTGTTTCTTCTTTTTGATTAATCTTAACTAATCTTAAATTTAAATGTAGGTCAACTCTTATTAGTTTAACTTTTAAGATAGAAATGTAGATCTATCCAAGGATAGTAAATCAAATTAATTTGATAACTTATTCGTAATAATGATTGAAAAACAATGATACTGCTTTTCGGTAAGCATACACAAAATAGCACCAACCAATACAGTATGTTTCAGTTACAGTGTTCATCATTGTCATCATCATCGCAGCCAAAATACTACTAGGCATATGCCTCCTCCAACAGCATTATCATTAATTATTATAAAACTAAGTCCTCCGCCGCGTCTGTCTGTCGCGATAAACTCAAAATTTACTGCACGGATTTTTATGCGGGTTTCACCAATGGATAGAATGATTTTTGAGGAAGGTTTTCATATATAATTTATTAAATTTTTGTGTATATTGACTAAAATATGACGATATTTGTTGAAGACGTCGGAAAAAATTAAGCCACACATCTTCTCGGGGTAGCAATTACCATATTTTATTTTCCGTAATCAACCTGTGCGAAGCCGGGGCGGTTGCTAGTATATCTATAAACGTTTTCGAGAGAACTTTCCTAAATTGTTGAAAGTTTAATATTTCGTGTACAGCTTTATGGAGATAATCCTCGCAATCCGTCGAGGCACAGCTACCCTGGACTCTACGGTTTCTTACAGAACTAGAGACATTTTATATTTCAGTTATTGCTTGAGCAAGAACGTTTTCACTTTGAATGTGGGTTTTATCTCCTTAAATTTGCATTGATGCTATAGAATATCTCAATATCTTTGCATAACTATTGAAATGTATACAAGACTGATGAATATATAAAACCTCTTTGAATTCAAACTTAAATATATCTCAATAATGTCTTTCAAAGTAAAAACAATACGTATTTTGCCTTTCTTCTATCTTAATATAGCACAAATTGTATTTATGTTTGGAGTGTGGGTGTACTTTGTGTTATCGAATTATTTATTAATGTGTACACAGTTTTGTGACTACGGGATTATTTCCTAATGTACGAGTTGTCCCTAAGAGACCTTTTGTACAAAGCGACAGAAATCTGCATTTTAGTCATCTGATGAAACTACTTAGTATTTCTTTTTCCTAATTACGAAGAATTAGTTACACTTTAAAAAACACACTGTTGTATCGAGTCGAACTAAAGAGTGGGAAATAATCCTACTAATATTATAAACGCGAAAGTTTGTAAGTACGGATGGATGGATGGATGGATGTTTGTTACTCTGTCACGCAAAAACTGCTGAACGGATTTGGATGAAACTTTACAGTAATATAGCTTATACATCAGAATAACACATAGGCTACTATTTGCCGCGATAACCGACAAACACGGGGGCGGAGCCGCGAGCAAAATCTAGTATTATATAAGTTCAAAAAGAAAAATCATTTCATCTATAACTTTTCAAATGATTGCAAATTGTCATTGGGTTGGTTTACTGTTTTTGCAATTTCTTGATGAGTGGATTTTTTGATTTAATTTTTGTTTTTTTTTTCGGATATAGTCTTTGGGATACTTGAATTTTGAATGATTGAACAGTATAATACATTTAATGAAACTCCAAACATATTCAATAAGTTTTAACGAGGAATCTACATTTATAATTTGGAATATACAGTCTGGAATTCAAGTTACTAAGCACGTTTGTTTCACAAGTGCAGTGACTTAGCCATCGAAACTTTCTGTTTTCCACAATCTGGTCTCAAGACTTTAGCTTTATTATTAAAACAAGTTTTTTTAAGAAAGATAATCTCGAGCTTATTCTGACAAGAAAATATTAACTAAAAATCATTTACCATATCGCAAGATGCTATCTGTTTACAATATTTGGTCCCTATTTCTCATAACAGAGACACATCAAAGTAATTGTTGTAAATCAACACTACATAGGATCAGTAATTTTGTGTACTTTTGAAAATATTTAGCCTTTTGTTTTAACAGTCAAGCCAGAAGATTAATCGGCCATTATTTAGTGACTTTACCTGCTTTGGCATGTTTACGTCTGTCTGAAGCCTGAACCACAATAATGTTTTTATTATCCGGATTGAATTCCATACAAAACTTTAATATAAAAGTTCTTCAAGCATTCACAATGGCTCGAAATACGGCACATAAAAAACCGAATGATAGACGAACGAACGAATCATAGTTATCCCTGGTATACTACTCATTATAGAAACTATTTGTTAATCAGCTTATTCTGAACACGTTTATGCCAATAGAGTTGCGCATTGCATTTGGTATGCGATTAAGTCGGTAAACTCGGTAATGAGATTTGAAAAGCCTTCCCCTGTCGGTCGACGCGAGGGATGAGTGCGCGGTCACTCGTGGAGGATATACGCGAATTTTTATAGCCATTTAACTATTTGCTTCGTATATTCCGTAGACAAAGGTTAAATTATTACTCTCGTTTGTTTTCCACGAATAAAGGAAACGCAGTATATAACAACATTTAAAAGAGATGGTTTAATTATTCTATGTTACACTTAAAACTGAATTTGAAGTGAATATAATGGTCATTGAAGTTTTCAATCGACTGTAAAAAACATTATTTTAGATAGTTTTTCGTGTCTTTTTTTACACTATCGTATATTTTTTGTGTAAATGGTAGTGCTGTAAATATATTTATGTATGAATTTCGATCCTAAAACGGTACTTCTTAAATAATTAAGTAAAAGACTGACTGTGTTTGACGTAATTGCCTACAATTGTACCAAATAAATAAATACTAACCGATGGTATGTAAATAAAGTCAATACACGATGTCACGTTAGGACAGACATAAACAATGCAACTGTTTACTGTTCCGTAGTAAGTAAGTCATAAAATTGCCAAAACATTATTAATCCAATTATGTTTTGGCATATCGGACATATGCTGATATGCCTGTAGGTTAATAGTTAATCTACAATTATTGACAGACGAACATGATAAATGAATGTTAAAAATCAATAAATCAGATAAATGTACTATACTTATGTAAATATGCGTACGTGGATACAATGGTATCCCGCCCGCTATAAAATTTCTGCGTGTACAAGATCATTTACTTATGTGGATGTTCTTTTTCTCCAAGTTTTGATGACATGATATAAAACATGCAAAAAAATGAAACCACATTTGTGTGAAATTTTCCCATCGTAAATTCCGCAGTATTTCTTTTAGCAATTACCTATTTAGTCACATTCTATCGAGGGACTTAGGTTATTGTTAACAAGACGTCTTCTGTGGAATTATGTAAAAGTTAATACACACAAGTTGCATAATAATTACTAAGCCTCAGTAACGTTATTTCTTGGTAGACCGTACTGGTAGACTCAGTAACGTATACATAGGCCACAAATATAATATTATCATTTGCTACCCATATTTCAGTTTGCGATAGCGGGATTTTAGTGCCACCGCTGGGGACAGCAGGATGGTACATGTGACTTCTTAGTTGCAGGTGAAACCACGGGTAGCATTATCCACTTACTTGGTCCTATAACGACCATAAACCTAGAGGAATGCATATGTGACTGCAACATTTTTGATGGAAAGCTCGGAAGAAGTAATCGGTTGTCTATTTTCTATTCCTCTAATGTCGATTCGTGCTGCATTCAGGAGAAATAAGGTGAAGTATGGTGTTTACGTAGGTGTAGATTTATAACTGAAACCAACTACTAACATGGAAACCTTAGAATCATAATAGGTAAAAATTCCAAAGCTAAAAATATAACTAAGTACTACCGTATTTATGTAACAGAAAAAAAAAATGGTTGTCTGTAAAGTCTGTTTACGGACGATAGTTTAACGTGACAATGTCATAACAAAACATTGATGAAATGATTTATGAATGATTTCATCTACTCATATAACTACGTACAATGAGCGTAACGGGACAATGAGTAATCCTTTTTCGTGCATGCAGCCATCAATGTTCAACAATTTATTAGACGTTGTCACGTCACAAAAGAACATAGGAAGAACCAATATATATTTCACGCGTGTAACAATGCAATTACAAAACAATACTTAAATTAATATTTTTGCTACAAAAATGTTAAAAACAGCGGCAAAGAATCCATATTTGTTGAATCCGTAACAAGTCAGTTGTTCAACTATATTTACATGGAACAATTTCTCTCTCTAAGCCCGAGTAATTTAATTAGACTCCTGATGTTAGTAACTTTATACAACAGATCGAACGTTACCCTTTCATATAGTATCTACAATATTTATAGGGTTCTATATACAGAGATACGAAACTTTTTATTTATATCAATTAAAAGCTCTACACAAGAAAAAGTTTAAAAACTATAACCTGACTATATAAAAACTTTTGTAAAACTTTATATAGCCTATGTTTGTTTGCGAGTCCATTATTGCAAATCTATTGACACCTCATTCATTAAAATTGGTTCACTAGATACACTGTCAAAACTATCCCTTCCTTTTAGCTCCGCCTTAGTCGGGTAAAAAGAAGTACATAGCTAACTTTTTATACACACATCAAAAGTGTCTAGGGATCAAGCATTTTTATGCGGATTTCTTGAGATTGAGATGTGGCTTTGGCCCTGGCCTGCTCAGTCGCCAGACTTGAACCCGATTGAGCATGCATGGGATATGCTACAGAGAAGAGCTCTGCCGAATATGGAGGGTATCCAGTCGCAAGAAGACCTTTTTTTGTTGTTGCAACGAACATGGGCGGCCATTCCACAGCGTGATTTGGATGAACTCATTTTGAGTATGCCAAACCGATTCTTGTGTTGTTAGTGTTCGCGGTAGAAACACGGATTATTAATTGTTTAAGTTACCTAATAAAATTTTAAAGAAAACTGTTATTTCAGTCTTTTTTTCGAACTTTAATGTTAGTGGTTCAAATGTCAAAAATCCCTTTATTAGGAAAATGGCAAATTTCTTTATTAATGCAAAGGTGACTTGGTTTATCGTTACTGTGACAAACGAAAACACTTTATTTGATGAATCCTTAAAGAAAATTTTAATTAATATCAATCAGGAGAAAAGTTATTGCAAAAATATATGTTGATCCCTAGACACATATGTTGATCCCTAGACACTTTTGATGTGTGTAGTTTCTATGATTCCCAGAGTTTTTTAATAAGAACTGCGGTCATAATTTTCAATTGCGGTTATACTTTTTTGATGTATATTTGTTTATATGTAAGAATTGCCAACGAAAACGCATGAATATTTACTCACCTGCTTAGCCACAGACTTATATGCAGGACCATATTAGATTTCACAGAACACCCAGCTTAGGGCAACTTGCCAAGGACGATTATGAGAGAGTCGAGGTGACTAAAATAACATGCGCTATGCACAAGACATTACGAACACTAAACGAAATGTGCTAAATTCTTCCAGGCGAGATATAGACTTCAACAAGAATAAGTTTAAAAGAGTATAATCCGACTACGTAAAAAGTCATGATACAATTTAAATAGTCTTTGTCACCTGGGTCATTAAAACAAATCTGTTGACACCTCAATCATTAAAATCGATAGACTGCCTAATTATTACCTTTGCTTTTGGTTTTGACGTAGTAAGTAAGGTAATGTAAAAAGTTACACCCCCATAAGTTGTTCATGATGCCAAGCATTCCATGTACCATACTACAAATTTAGGCAAAAAAAACTAGTTTTAGGGATAACAATTCTTGGTATAGTTCCTTTTCTTTTTAATAAAAATATCAAATAAAAATAAGCTTTCTAATAATATTTTCTCTGTAAAAAGTTAGGAGTCTTTAGTACAGTAGTCTAACTCATTTGATAAGTGAATAAATAAATTAATATTATAATATTAGGTGCGGAACCATTAATGCTACTGATAAGTTTCTCTATATCACTTATCTAACGGAAAAACCTAATTTTCACAAGATTAATATAGTAAAAACTTATTTTATATATACTATTTTAATTCAATAGTGCGGTAGCAGAAAGTTGATAATGACGTGAGAAGTCAATTCTGTATCTTATTCCAAATCGAAATTAGTTTCAAAACGAAGTTTCCCTATCTATGTAACTGATGAAAGTGATTGCGTGCATTCATTTCCGCGAGGGTGAATACTGAAACGAACTGTGTGGCGGTAAGTGTGTGAATTAGTTTATTCTAATAACTTATAACAGAGTACGTAATTTTAATTGTTATTTGAATATTTTTCAACCAAACATTTAAGCTAATTAAATACATTGTATTTTTTTGAATTTATTATTAACGACCAGAACGCTATATAGATAGGCCGAAGTAGCTAGGGTTAGGAATACTACAAAATACTAGTCTCGGAAAGGAAAAGGTAACAATATTGTGCTTGTGATAGGAGAGGGCCGCAATTTATGAACTAAGAGATATGAACATCAACGGGCCAAGCCGAATTACAACACTAATTTAAATACCGTCTATTTAATGAATGGATTTTAATTAATTCTATCACTGTAATAAATTCTGTAAACATGTTTGAGTAAGCTCGTCATTACGAGACTATAACTTATGACCTCTCAATATCAAATGATGGATAAGCACAAAAATAAAGATTTAATTCATAACATTTACGTCTGCGATAGCCATGGAGGTAGGTAGTTACGTCTTGGATAATCTCACTCATCATCTATATCACTAACTTGTCACAGTGCACTGCTGCTGGACCTAGGCCTGGCCATTTGTACACCGTTTAATTCGATCTTCGGCTTCTGGCAATCAGCTGCTACTGGTCATCTTATGTAGATCATCACTCCACTTGGCCTGTCAACGTCCTACACTACTTTTACTATCTCCACTCAAGCATACGGTTACCCAAGGTTTATAGGTTCCACGGCTAATATTGCCAGTCCACTGCCACTTCAGCTAGATAATCCTGTTTGCTATTGTCGATGAGTCACTCAGTTTTAATCACTCATTCAGTAAAGAGCAACGACATCATCGCTTAACACCTTAAATTTGATATTATTATTAAATAATTTTAATTTGAACACACACGAAGTTGCAAACTTTTAATGGCACACTCAAAATTTTTTTAACATTTCCTATATTGCAGCTTTCAGTCAAGTTTATGTTTCCAATGAAGACTTTTAAACTTATTATAATGAAACTAGCTGTTGCCCGCGGCTTCACCCTCGTGTATGTCGGTTATCGCTGCAAATAGTATCCTATGTGTTATTCCAATGTATAAGCTATTTTACTGTAAAGTTTCAATTTCCAAATCCGTTCAGTAGTTTTTACGTGAAAGAGTAACAAACATCCATCCATACTTACAAACTTTGGCGTTAGAATATTAGTGGTATGTTTTCTATAACTTTTCTGACGTACAACACCATCTAGCTTCAAGCTAAGCAGAAGTGATCGGACCTGAGATCTCAAGCACTGCAGCATACGGTACCACTGAGCCACTGAGGCAGTCGAAAGCAACGAAAGACAAATTAAATTCAGGTTTTCTATGAGGCTGTGGTATTATTCCGGTTGAGCTGGCTCATCAGCACCGAAGCATGGCTCTCTCACGGTTCATGACGATCTGTTTCTGACTTAAGATTTTGGTAATTGATATTTAGATTCTATATATCAACCAATCGTCGTCCAGTGCCGAACGAAGATCTCCCTCAAGGAGCGCCACCTATCCCGGTCTTAGGCAGTCCGCATCAGTTAGATTCTACATTTATTTAATTTCAATTATGAATGTTAAAGAGTTAAGACAATTTAGAGCAATTGATAAAAATAAGTGTTACTCAACTGTAGTTATCTTGGAATAACACTTGTTATTACGACAAAAAGTTTAAAAAATTATAAGCCGACTTCGTAAAAAGTTTAATTAAATTAATATAGCCTATTTCACTCCGATTACTATTACAAATCTAGTGACACCTCGTTCATTAAAATCGGTTTAGTATTTTAAGCGCTACGGTGGATCATACAATCATACATAGATTACCAAAAATATTACCCTTTCTTTTGACTTAAAACTGTAGTCGGGTAATATAATTGGAACTTTAAAGACTAAGTCAATTGTCTAGTCTGTGATAAAAGTGGAAAATCGAAAAAATTAAATACAATACTCTGAGCATTAAGACACTTTTTGAAATTGCAATCTGACTTCCACGTACATTTTACCATTTAGGTATTTAACAAAGATAACTTTATAACTGTATTACATTTACACTCAATTGAAACAAAGTTCAGTTCAGGAGTTAAACTGCTGCAGACTCTAATGTTGTTATAAGTTCAGTCGTAAGTGGAACTGTTTAAATAGCAAATTGACTATAGTTTAGCTAGCAACACCCATAGCGGAAATTGGAATCTCCAATACGCGTATCTACATATGAAGTCGTACACATTTGAGACTAGGCAAGCGGCTGCTAATTAAAACAAGCGCTCCAACGCTTTCCTCTCTAATTCTCCAAGCTTAACTATGTAATAAACTTGTATGTATGTGCAAAAGTAAAGACGAGTCTTTGAAGGCTTCCCGCGCTCTAGTTTTTTCTACGTGAGTTATATTTGTTTACTTCCCATGAAGGTGGTGTGAGTACGGGTTTTTGTTTACAATGTAGTTTCGTTGTATTAGTTTTGATAGTTTATTTAGTCTAGGAGAAGTGTTCTCCTAGAACTGATAACTGAAATCGGATTAAGCTGTAAGGTACACGAGAAGTCCAGTTATTTAAATTAGGGCAAATCAATTATTAAAATATTGCTATAACGTAACTACTTGTATGACATATTGCGGATGTAGGTACCTTTTGCTGTTTTACAAGAATCGAACAAAAACTAAACAAATTGAGTAAATTATTAACTTCAATATCAAAGATACATTTGACCACGTTCCATGTGACTGCATGCTTATAATTTAATATCTATAATATATAATAAAACACTAAGGGCCAGTTTCCCCAGTTCCTGATAATGTTTTAGATAGATATCCACAATATAATAGTATTTAACAAATTTGCTGATATATTACAAACAAAAATTGCTAATATACGAGTCTATATATATGGTTATCTAACATATATAACAACAACGAATCTGTACTAAAGTGAAAAATAATCGATCAGGGAATTTGCCAGCATGTGGCGAAACTGTCTCTGAAAGAAAATAATTAATTTAATACAATTACAATATTTAGATACGATATTAAAAGAATATTTCCAATTTCAAAATTATGACACGACCTCATATATTATTATTTTTCTGACAAAATACTGTCAAAGCCATCTCTAAACTTATTACCGCAAGGTAAACGAGGCCAAACTAATGCAATTTGTAGCCTGTTTCATATTAAAATGTCAAATTATCATTAGCTTTTATATCAAAGTAATGAACGTAATCTTTGAATTGATGAATATATTTAGTTTAAAAAAGAAAACTGTTAATTTAACACTGTTATACACACATATCTATATATATAAAAGAAAGTCGTGTTAGTTACACTATTTATAACTCAAGAACGGCTGAACCGATTTGGCTGAAAATTGGTGGGGTGGTAGCTTAGAACCAGGAGACGGACATAGGATATTTTTTTTTCTCTTCTCTTTATTTATTTTTAAGGGACTTTAACCGCATTAGGGTATGCCAGTCCTATAAGGCCTTAGCTTAAACACGTATCAATTTAAATATTATATGCTAGACTACAGTTTATGATGTCGGTATAGCCGTATAGGTATAGATACTTTTTACATAGTTTTTTTTTTCTTTTTCTCGTGGCGTTAACCGCGGTTGTTGTTGTACCGCGGGTAATACCGCGGGGCTCAGCTAGTAAAATATATTTGTACCTACTTCACAGTCGATTCTCCTAAATTCATATTACGATGTTCTCCTAGCAGATTTCGGCTACGGCGGCCAGTCTCAACGGAGATCAGCCAAGTACGCAGGGAAAAAAATGTATAAATACATTACATTATATGTATTAGTAGGAGAGAATTTTCTGAGCAGTAAGTTCGCTGATGTACAAGTGTTTTTTTTTCCTTAAAACCATAGTTTGATGATACTCGTATCGTGTCAAATTAATCATTAAATAAACCCTGTACTTTTACAGATATTAAATGTTTAAGGCAACCTACAATTTCTCTACAAAAGGTAAGGAAAGAGGGCAACCAATTCATTTTCCATCTTATGAAAGCTGTTTACCGAGACCTTTGCAATTACAATTTAACAACAATGCCCAACCTTAAGCTATCGCTTGAGACTGTTTAAATAAACATAAGGATATTTATCTTGCGTCGCGAAACAAAGAACATGTGTGTGAGATATCAAGAACATACCAGATTATGCCAGACTTCTGGGAATTGTTCTCAGAGTCGGAGTCTTTAAATATTACAAGAAGAACAAGTATTGTGTTGCAGACTTATACCGCAAAACCTCTGTGTTATGGGTTATGTTAAATTTTAGACAATGCACTATGCACATATTAATAGAATAGGCGGTGCACTAGCGTAGAGTGCATTAATGTTTGACGTTATATTTATGTTATAGCTAGTAAGTTATCATAACTATGTGATATTAGTGAGTGTGGTGAGATATCTTTGAATGAAATGGACACTAAGATAAAATGCTAACTAACACTGTCGCTTACGCAGAGGTGCTACTGGTGGCAACTAGCAAGTTTTGTCATCGGGCTCTGGCTCATACAATTACCTTTATTTATTTTATTTTAAAACTTCACATACATATGTACATTTGCTTAATGCCCAAAGCATTCTCTACAAGCCAACCTTTGGATCATGTAGATGTTAGGTAGGTGCACAATGGTGAAAGTTAGAGGTTATATCTTTCTTCAGAAACTTAGAATTGACAAATTAAAATGATAGATTTTACATTTTTGCCTACAAAAATTAAACACCAAGCTAGTTAAACTAAATTGTTCCTATTTATTATCAGCGTATATTTAATGTGGAGAGGATGATTGGAGGAGATTGATTGTGTGGAAGAGGATATAGCTAGGAAGGAAGTAAACAGTGAAATGACAAATGAAAGAGTAGAATAGAAAGATAAAACAATGCGCTAACCCCAATAAAATTGTGATAAGGATAGGCTTGATGATTTACACTGAAAATACTAAAAAGCCATACACAAAAAATACATCAGCTTAACTCACAGTTTTTATCTCATGAGCTTATAATGGATCTAAGGAAGATCTTTGAGTTCCCAGTATGTAAACATTACCATTTTCATATCAATCACAAGTTATTTACAATATGTAAATCAATAAAGTTTTCTTTAATAATAAGGTAGCTCTTATCATCATCATGTCGGTATCATTTTTAAAGCCTTTTCAAGTAATTGTTGAGTTTTTAAACTTTAGTACATAAAAACGTTAGATATATAAAAAAATTACGTTGCTAAATAAAATACAAAAATGTTGATATTCACGACTTTCATAATTGTTTGCAGCGCAGCCAATAAAGATAGGCACATTTGTTAACGTAATAAACTAGATTAAACTAGTAAATACCTTAACTGAATATATTGGATAAAACTTTTAACCATCCGCTTTTCTATAGGTAATTCATATAAAAAGGGCATTTAGTGAATCTTGTCACTGATTTAGATGAAATTTTGAATTAAGATAACATTTTACTTAGTGGGTTGATCTATTGTATTCTTTGCTAAAAAGGGATCTTATAAAAAATCAAATGTAGAGCGAATTTTGTTCGCCCACACGCATTCGTACAAAAATGTGCCAGCGACAAACCTCTCAGTTTATGTATCCACCATTGTTCAAATCTGTTAATATTTCATAAGTTGAGTAGATGAAGTTGATAAACATTTATATTCTAGAAGTTTGCACAAGTTTTAACGTTTAAAATTACTCTATTTTTTAGAAACGTACTTTAATTAAAATATAAATGGGCAGACAGACGAAAGTAATGGCGGCTAATAAGCTTTCGGGTGACAATGGCAAACTCTAAACGCGCGAACAATAAAGGAAAGGGAATAACGCAATAACGAATTTTATGAGGTCTACGTCATAGGTTAATAGCTTGGGGTAACTTGTACCTACTTGACAACAGATTAAATATAAAAATATGTTTAGTAAATGTAAATTATCTTGTCATGTATGATGCCACATAAAACCTTTTTTTTGGGTTTAGATTTTAATGAAACTAATCGATGGATATTTCATAAAATTAAAAGGTGAGCAAATAATCTCGCCTATTATCCCTAATACGGGGACTTTTATGCTAATAAGAAATAGTAACTATAGATGGGCCGATCAGTACTTTGGCCGACTAGCCGATTATGCGGTCCTAAAAAGGCCGACTAATCGGCCAAACCGATCATGGTTATACATTTCCGTAACTCTTCGTTTACAGCTGATTCGCGCCCCAGTCGCAAACGCCGCCTGCAAACCTTGTTTCTTCATTTTTGCTTCTGTAAGGGTCGGAGTCGGAGCGGTGTTTTAGTGTAGAAAATATTTTTGTGTAAAGATATTACTGTTTTTGTTGATTGAAATGAAGAGTTAAATGAAAAAGAAAATCACTTGTGCCATTTCTTTTTAAACAAGGAGACAATGTTTTTTGTTTTCTTTAATTTTATTTGATAGCCTGCCAAGGTGATTCTGCTAAACCTGATGAAAGCTTGAGTACAATCCAACACCATACTCACGGCGAACGCTGACAATGCAGTATAGCGTCCTAAACTATGGCGGCCTAGTGAGATGCATTTTCATACGCCGCCTAAAAGACCTGGGATCATAGTAGAAGGGAAACACTAGGAAGGCAAAACGGAACCGTTTAGTTACAGAGCGTATTTCTACGACTCTGAAGCGGTGACTTCCAATGCAAGTACGTATTGTCCTGTAGAGGATGGGAGAAAGTGGGATCAGTTGGAAGACCTCCTCAGAAGACTGTCCATGGTAAACACGCTAGAGGATTGTCATAGAGGCGATATCTCTCCGCAAGTGCAAAGGCTCAAGGGACTCGGTGGCATCGGGACTGTTGATAATACGGACTGCTGGCCGCTGCAAATGATCATCAGCATCAAGCAAATACTACGTGGATCCATCACAAAGATGAGAACAGTCCTTCACGAACGAGCGAATCTGAGGCTTATAAAGATGACACAGATGCTCGGGCGCAAAAAACCGTCTCACCCTATTCAGTACGCCAAGTTTCCGCGAATCCGCCTCAGTGATGCTCTCGATTTTTTTTAATGTATTTGCTGCCAAAATGACTCTGCTCTGCTTGATGGAAATCATGAGCAGAATCCAAGAATGGTGGTCACCATCCTCAATGTAGGTAGTAGGTAGGTAATAAGGACAATACAGCATGGTGACCCACACTATGGCGGTCTGGTGAGATGCTTTTTCACGCCCCGCTGAAAGGACCCGGGATCATAGTGGGAAGGAAACACGTGCGCTGGTAGGGTAGTGAGTTCCAGGTTGGCACAGGAAGGAAGAACCGAAGCGATTAGTGCGAGAACGTGTTTCTACTACTCTGAAGCGGTGACTTCTGAGGCTGGCACGTGTTGTCCTGTAGAGGAAGGGAGAGGAGAGGACCAGTTGGAAGAGCTCTTCAGAACACTCTCCATGATAAAGGCGATAGAGGACTGCCATGGAGGCTATATCTCTTCGCAACTGCAGAGGCTCAACTCAAGGGACTCGGTGGCTTAGGGACTGTCGACAATGCGGATTGCTCGCCGCTGTAACCGGTCGAGATCGTCAAACAGATAATGTGCGGCACCATCGCAAAGATGAGAACAGTACTCCACACACGAGCAAACCATTTTTTTTTACGCGGGCACCATACCCTCTGTGGGCACACGAAGGGCGTGTGTGGGACTCCCGACGAATCGGTCTACCCATTAAGCCCCGCGGCGGCCTATCTCGGCAGTCGGGAGGAGCTCCAGGAACGCATCAGCGGCTTCTGGAAACCCTCCTGCCTTACCTCATGATTGAGGTACATCCTGGTGTAACCATAGTACCATATTTACCCCCGGGGCGGGTCGCTGTTGCGCCTCCTACCGCTCTACACGGTAAGAGTCGGAACACCGACCGTTTTGCAGAGAACGCGCACACCTGTTAATCTAGGCATTGAACTCGACCAGATTCTGACAGACCCATTGAGAAATGTTGCCCAGAACATGGTTGAGCTCAGCGATAAGCTCCTGTCGTTATTTCTCAACGTCTGCCAGCTTGACTGCAAGTTGTCCAAAATATCGCGCATGGACTGTGCTGTTCTCTACCTAGCAATTTATTATATTGCCATGGGCTAACATGTCATGCATGTGCATATCAACGCAGAAGAAACAGTGTGGGCGACAGGATGGAGCCCTGAGGTACGCCAGCGTTTACCTCGAGAAAATCAGAGGCCACGCAGTCGCATTGGACCCTAATGCTGTTATGTGTAATCAATGCCAATGATTATTTCTCGTGGTGGGCAGGAAAAAACAGCAAACACTACAAGCAAACATTTTGTTTAATAAATGTCAGATATGTTTTTTATCAGCAAGTAATTTTAGAAACTGGTTACCAAAAGAAAGATTGCTTTGTTTTACATTTTAAAATGTCTAAAACTGATTATAAAATATAAATTAAGATACAAAATTATTGAGAAATACAAACAAAGTAATAAGCCGAATAGTCGGCGCTCTTTGCCGACTATTCGCTGACTAATCGTCGACTACGATACTTGCCGGACAGTCGGCCTTACCGACTAGTCGGCACATCTCTAATAGTAACACAATTTTCGTCCGGCTGTCCGTCTGTTCACTTGCGAGTTTGTTTGACGAGTTTAGTTGAATGTAAGTATTGGATACCAGGATCAAAATAATGATTTTATTATGTTTTCACTTTTCGATATTTTTATAGAAGTGTAAAATACTTAAATGTAAAATTTTTGTTTAAGATTCTTTAAAAGGGCACGCACTAGGTCATTCTTATATTTTATTTTATTGAACTATTTTCATTTTTCTGTTTACTGTACTATACTGTCACAAGCCACAAGTTGAGTGTTAAGTGAGTAAAGTTACTCACTTAACACTCAACTTGTGGCTACGGTGACTATGTGTTGGTCTATAATCATCATCAGCCTATCGCAGTCCATTGCTGGACATAGGCCTCTCCAATTACACGCCACTTGGTTCGATATTCGCATCCAGTTCCTACCAACCGTCTTGCGCAGATCATCACTTCATCTGGTCTGTGTCCTGTGGACTATTATCTATTTTTTTTTAAATTTTAAGGATTTTCATTAAGAGTTTTGACTTTGATATCCTTCTCTACTTTTGATTAGTAAAATAAACAGATTTTTTAGGCCTCGTATTTTCTACCTGATTACAAGATAAGTTACTTGCGCATGCAATATCACTTTTCTCGCCGAGCTAAGCTTCTATGTAATAAATCTCTTTCCAATCCAACGTCGTTCTACAATCTGATAAACAGCTCCCTCCAATCTCCAATTTTTTTTCCATAAAACTATGAATGAAAACATTTTCAATTGATATTATGTACGATTGTTTTGTTGTTGATAAAGTTCTACAGCCAGGGAAACTGGGATGACGTAAGTTGAGGAAGTCCGCCTTTCAACGCGAGAACGTGCAAAGCTTTTATTTTGTGTTCGGGTTTTGTAACAAGAATGCCAAGCTTCTAGTCGCGAACCACTCTGAATGTTAATCAAGCGATGAGGACTGAGGGCGTCGTCCATCTGTTATTCTTGTCATAAATACGTTTTTGTCGAAACTCTTTTAGCTTCGTGACAGTCGTGTAAACGTTAATGTAGTAAGTTAGCATCGAGTTTAATATACAACAAAGGATATTATCTTCTTGGATTATAATAAGCACTGTAACAATTGCAAGGATAACTTTAACACCAGTTTTCTTGAATAGTACAAAAGTTTAGTGAGTAATTTATGGATAAACCTTATTAACACTATTTTAGAAATGCTTTGCTCTAGTACATTTATTTTTTCTGAAATAACAAGGAAAACTCTTAAAGTCCAAAAAAATTAAGAATGTTTTAAAAGCTTTCGGGGCTGAATGGTAATGGGGAGTCGGACGCTGAGCGAGGCGCGAGCCCGAGGTGAGAAACACTACGCCCCGGCGAAGATTTGTGTTGTGTTCGCGACAATACGTCATAAACCCACGTTGTACACCGTGCGTTGTACTCATACCTAAGTTTTACACACACTGTGACATCGAAACAAAAACGAGCTTTGTATAAATATAGGGAGGCGTAAAGTGTCAAGTTTCACGTCTTTTTATGAAAAATATTTTCATACAGCAACAACTTTATTTCTTTACAGTGCCGATGGAGCGTTGAGCGTTGACTCAATTTTTTAACGCAAGTTTTTATATAGTGTGCTCCAGCGTAATCA
Organism: Diaphora mendica; assembly: GCA_949125395.1. NCBI lineage: Eukaryota > Metazoa > Arthropoda > Insecta > Lepidoptera > Erebidae > Diaphora > Diaphora mendica. The sequence continues at coordinate 30,097,612 of OX421310.1, read as the reverse complement.
AGTTATGATGAGCTTTAGACAGTAGTATATGAGGCTACATTTACTATAATGACTGTATGATGTGTGTGTGTGTGTGTATGAATGCGTGTGTGGGTTTTGTATGTGTGGAATGCCATTCGATGGTTCGTTACATGAACATAAAGTTAAATAAATTTAGTTTAGTAATTTAAGTGGGTTGCAAACACCCATATAAACGTAAAATTTTCAAGGTAGTGATTTCTACACGAAGGGGCTGGCTCGACCTATCTAAAATGAACCAGAATCTAAAATGACAGCATTTGTGCTATCGTTTTTCAGTCAGTCAGTGCGAGATCGATATATGATGCAGAAGCATCTAAGGAGGCCACTATAGTAACCCAAATGCATGCCCTCGCACAGAAAATTAACGTGAAATGACAGCGTTCGTGCTGTCATGTTTCGTTGGTGAGTGTGAGACCGGAGGCCCAATGATGCAGGAGCATCACTAGCACGCCGTGGTGTGGGTCACCATGCTGCATTGTCTGCATTCGCAGTGAGTATGGTGACCACCACTCTTGGATTCTGCTTATGCTTTCCATCACGCAGAGTAGAGTCATTTTGGCAGAGTCAAACATAAAAAAATAGTGTGGGTCACCATACTGTATTGTTTGTATTCGCAATGAGTATGGTGACCACTATTCTTGATTCTGATCATGCTTTCCATGAGGCAGAGTAGAGTCACTTTGGCAGACTCATGTAATAGAAAAAACGTGTATAATGAAAAAAGGCGTCGATAGAGAAAAAGAGAAAATTAACTTTCAAGTTGTTGGAATTTTAAAGTTTTCGGATGATTTAATGAAAAAGGTATTCATCCCATTTTACAAAGGTTTTTTCTAAAGTTAAAGTAAAATTGTGACCTATACCGATATACATAAATATATTCTTTGACTTTTAATGAACTGTAAATAATCTTCTTCTTTGTTGAAACTTTTGGTATGTTCTTTTTAAACGTAATTAATTTACCACAGATATGATTTCATTTCATGGCACTTGAAAGATTCCTCAACTTGGATGAAAAGCTTTCGTACTTTTAAGACACTTGTGTCGATTCAAACTCATATTATAATTTTAAACTTTAGTTATTTAACATGAACTCACATTAATTTGTATATTTAGAACTACTTATTCTTTACTTGTTTTAACGAATCAAACTAATTCTCTAATATTTTTATATCAAAGATATGTGAATGGGGCAACAGTTAAAATTTTGATACCTATAGTTTCATCCCGATTTTTTTTTCATTTATCTTGTATGTAATTAACTGAAAGCCGATCGATATCCGTAGGAACTCCTCCTTATAAAACAAGTGGGGTAACTAGCACACATAATGGCCACCGACAGCTATGAAATGTCAATAAAATAATCAACAAAAACATTAACAATGCAAACAACCTAAAATAAATCCAGTTAACGTTATTCTAGCAGGTAAAGTTATACAGAAAATGAAACAAATAAATAGCTTAAATTGCAAAAGAACAACAAATCTAGGTAAACGGTCATCATTAACAATGCTGTAAGTAACAACAGTATTTGCAAACAAATATACTGCCATATTTCATCTGCGTCGTACAAATGTGATTTCTTTTATTTATTTCTAGCAAACGCTTGGGCGACAGAGAACTTACACGAGGGAAATATTAGCTGACACATGTAATCTCATACTCGTCTTGTATAAGATTATATGTGTCAACATATACCACCTCGTTTATCTTGGGATAATGGAAAACATTCGCAGTTCATGACACGAATTAACGAAAACAATTTCAACCAATTTTACCTGCGGTGGGTACATTTACGTGAGCGTAATATTATTAAACCATTTACGACTAAATTATTTATGCCATACATTGTACATAACTGCGATAATTGCCATTGTTTAGAACGGCCTAATTAACGTGTTCGAGTAATTATTGTATTGCTTAGATGGCTGCGTGGCAAAATTGAAATTTGTAATACGTTTAATTGTTACCGTGTTTATTTTAGAGCCCTCAGAACATTACAACCTACTTAAATCAATTTAAAGACAACCATTCTGTAAAAGATGCTTATTTATTGTAACTATTTATAATGTTTCTCAAATCTTTTTTAATCGACATTAAAAAAAGGAGGAGGTTCTCAATTAGACTTTTTTTTATGCGTGTTCGCAGATAACTTCGTGATGATTTTGATGATTATTTTTTTAATGGAAAAGAGATATCCCAACGGTGGTACCATGATAAGGACACTAAGATCTGATGATGTCATCCAAGAGAAATCGAGTCGAACCTTGTAATCGGTTTTTGTTAAAATTTTTAGGGTTTCGTTCCTTAAAAGGGAAAATTAGTACTTATTTAGACTTTAATCCATTTAAGAGATAAAGAATTTTGAAAATAAGCCTTTGTCATAAAAAATTATGAGTCTAAAAGTCGTTAATTTGTTGCTATACATATAAAGCACTGTTACGATTACTAATATACGTTTTGAGATTCCATTTCTACTGTAGAATCACCGATATAAATATATTTTTGAATTATTACAGGTTTGTATATATCGGAGGATAGACCGAACAATGATTTTTAGAAAGGATGACGTCAGCCTCGCCGACGTCACTAATTATCTCAATAGTGGCACTCATGATTTGTAGCAATAGAAATCGCTCTCAATCAATTTATTATTACAAACGTATGTAGGCAGGGTTTATTTACACAACCAAAGACAATATTGAATTCCAAATAGTTTATTGAATTAATGAAGCTACAGTTAAAATCATAGATCGACACAAACAGACTCCACAGGTATACTGTATTGTCAAAGTCATATGTTGATCCATAATTTCCAGTTTCCAAAATGCGTAGAGCTTTACGAGAAGAATACTGGCAAAGAAACTCATTGCCACTCTTTTAAAAGTCACATCTTAAATTATTAGTCACAGATGTTTAATAATTAATTACAACAATTAACAAGCCCAAGTACTTAGCTTATTTACAGCTTGTCCTTCCTGGTACAAGACCCGCACTGTACGACGGCTCGAGTGTAACCACAGAGTACATTGTTATATACTGAAATAGAGGTATATCTCAACCGCTTCTGGAGGAAATTCTATAACAACGCCATCTGTAGGTCGAGATCAACAACTTTAGTCTTGCTCAACATTTGAAACTATACCTATATATATATATATGTATATATATTTGGTACGTATACTTATATAAACACAGTATAATACTTATTGTATACATATATACCTACCTATTTAATTAGGACTTTTGTAAAATAAAACAATGTAAAAGATTAATTAGTTTATTTTCTCTTTTTAAAAGCTTTCTGTGCATATATTTTGGCTTTTTGTAACATATCACCCTCGATGAATTTCACATAAAGGTTTGGTTGGTAACTGCCTCCAAAACAATGGCCCTGAAATAAAAATAAATACAATAAGCATTATTTTATTTTATTATTATAATTGATGAAATTTAAATTGACAGCAACATTTATGACAGCTTTTGTTTCTTCATTTTTGTATGTTCATTCATACGTTCTACAAACAATAGTTATATTAGTTTGTTGTCATAAGTTTCTGTAAAAACTTTATAGTGCAATAAGAATGTTACTTGTATATTAAAATAAGAATCCTCAAAAAGGTTTTAGTTAAATCACCTGATGGCATAGCTTGCATACAAAACAATAAGTTTTTGCAACATTTTAGTATGTTGTATGTATGATCTAATATTACTTTATCAAGTGAGGTTATATTATTTCCTATGCGGGTTTTAGAAATTGAGATTGCCTGAAGAATACCTCTCAGGAATAAGAATTAGACTACAGGTTAGAATTTGAATTAGATCCAACCATTCAATATATATAAGATGTTATAAAGTCTTTAGCTAGTCTAAAGCTTTTATTTATCATCATTTATTATTAGTAATAACAATTTACGTACCTTCATTATCCGTGCGCTTAGGAACACAACAATGTTTAACAGACATTGCGACACGAAAATAAATTGTTAAAAATAAGTCTCTGCCTCAATATTACTTGAAAACAACACACGCGGATATACTCAACGAAAATCGGGGGAAGCTAAGCTCAACTCACGTATTAACAGATAAATCAGAGAATTGTTGTTAGTCACTATCACAAGTAAACATTCAATTAGCAAAAAAGCCTTTAAGTATGTATGAATATGTTGATTGTTGACGGATGACATTCACGACAATGGCGGCTGCAATAAACGCTGATGAAAAGTACCAAAACAATGCAATAATTAAATAATATAGGCACTAAGTTAGGATTTTGTAGAATGATGTGTTATGAAATGCTATAATTATCAGCAAGTTTTTCAAAAGTTAAAATATAAGTGTAATTTTGTCAATTTTGTAACAAAAAAAACTACCTTTTCATTGTGTTATGAAAAGAATGGCAACATTTTATTTTCAATTGTCATTTTATAATGACTTCAAAAAAAAGTGATATCGGTTCCAGAATGAACATAACTAAAACAACTCTCTTTGTGATTTATGCGGATTATACCGAAAGTAACGACATCTTACAGTAGCGACTGGCGAAATTACACGTATTATACGCCTAAATTAAGTGTACGTAATGTTATCAGTATATTCGAACCAATTAAGATCCATTGTATTTGGTTTCTTTATTTTCGTAACATTCCAAAAACTATCGACTAAGATTGTACCGCCTGAGTGTAACTGACCCGATCGCTAACAGTGCGGCCGTATTTATAGGCGCGGCATACGTGCACGTGTTTGTAAGATTTTAGCTTAAGTATTGAAATCATAATTTTACATCATAATAAACTTTAAAGTAATCAACTGGTGGTTTATAAACTAATTTTGGAACAATCAAATGATTTAACTTAATTATTCTAGGTTTTCTAGACTAATCGTTGTAGTTGCGCCGACATATATAATGCATTTTTTTAAGATGAAGTCGATAAGAATCACGTTCATATATTTGTCTGAATTTAACTTTATTTATACAAGTTTTTAAGTTTGTACAGTAATATTTATTTAGATCTAATAATTGTGATAAATACAAGTAATGCGATATGATTGAATTTTATAATATCTAGATGTGAAACCATAATGTAAATTCACATGTAAATTACCTATTTGCAAAACCAGAGACTGAACGACTTAGTATCTACACTTATTCGTACCAGCAACCAGCAGAGTCAGTACATATCAACGGTAAAAAGCGGAAATATCGTATACCCAACTTCACATCAGAGCCTAAAACCATTTAAAAAATTCGTAACTCGTAGATTAATAAAGATAGAAAGTTGAATTTGAAAGATATTTCTCTCTACTTTAACCTCACGTAATGAGACACAGACCATTCGACGAGGTTTCTTTTTCAGATTAAAGCTATACCAAAAGTCATGTTGTAAAATTTTCGAAATACGACATTTCCACTTTCTGCCGTCGAAATACATACTCGTATGTTTGTGAAGATTATAAATTACATAGTAAAATAAGACGACGTAGTCGTAAATTACAAAGTGGGCAAACCACTAACAGCGAAGTTTGTCAAGTTTCCAATTGTCTCTGTTTGTGTTCTCCCTCAATATCTTCCTCAACATCTTTCCAGTAAATACACGAAGATACGAAACTTGGATATATTCTTGGTTATCAAAGCTGCTATACAAAGTTACTACTGATAATGGCTTACGATCTGGGCTAAAATGAGCATATGGCAAACCGTTTTTATGTTAATATCATTACAACCATAAATCTAATAATAAATAAAGCTTACTTTTAACACAAAAATCTTGAAACAAGTGATTGAAAAAGTTTGGTCGGGAGTTGGAAAATCTCAATGAGGAAAGGTACAATTACGTTTATGAGTTCTTTGTGGCAGAATTACTGAACTTTTGAACATTCAATTTATTATGAAGTACATAATAAGGTAACACTTCCAAGTATGAACTATTTTCTTCGTTTGAGATGCTATCTCAAATTAAAGTTTCAGTACCGGTACAGCCTTTTCTTTTTACAAGGCTAAGAATATTATCGAAGCAGGCTTATGCTCGACATTAAGGATGTTACACTTCAGGTGAAAATAATTCATTATTTCTTTAAACCTTTATCGGTACATGAAAAGTCGGTAAGAATGTTAAGAGTTTATCGATTCCTTCAAACAACTCAAGACTCATAATAGTGTGACATCTGCTTTGCTCATAATTTTTCTAAAAACCCTATTGAATAACGCACCAGCAGAGATCGGAGAGAGGTGCGGTACCTTCATCTAAAACCATGGTATGTTTCCTCCTAAAAATTGATGTTTATAATGATAACTTTTCCTCATTAATGATATTTGCTTTTTGTTATTTCCATCAAATAGTTATGGATCTTATTACTTTGTGGATTAGGGCATATGGTTATTTAAGAGATTAAACACTACTAAACACATTTATTTAATAAACAATGTTATATATTTTTCGAAAACTCTGCAAATTACAAAAGCCTTGTCTATTGATAAGCCTTCTAAAGTATATTATATATGTATCGGTCACACATACCGGTCCCTTCTTGTAAAGTCGCCGTTCAAACTTGTAGAGCTATTCAGGTATGACTAGTTGAACACATTATTCTCAATAGTAAACAACAGGTATTACGTGTCTTAGTTTTAAGTTCCTGACTTATACACACTTGTGGCACCTGTATCATCTGTGCGTTGACACTTTTAACCCTCGTGGGCCTCTGAAGCCGTTATTCACCAGTCAGTAACTTCTTGCTAAGCAGTATATTAAAAATAAGATGACCGCTTGCTAGTGTATGAACTTAAAAGAAAGAGGAGATTCATAGTCCTTATTTTTGTGTTACCTCTTTGTTACCTATGAAAAGGAAAAAAAGAGTTCCTCCCTATTAAAGGATGACGAATAGTTTATTAAGATTTGTTTGTCAAATTGTAAATGTGACTTGTATTTTGTGGCTAAAGATTTTGATATAGGAGTTTACTTCTGAAGGAAGGATTTTCACCTTTAGCCCAGAAAACAACAGTAAAATCGAGCGTTAGGGCTCCCACACAGAAATGCGATGCGATGCGGCTTGAAGTTCTTGCGATGCAGTTATGTGTGGGAGCCCTTAACTAAAATGAGGTGTTACGAGCACTTTGTCATTAGTTATATAGTGTAATGAACTATTAACACTAACAGTGCTAGAAGGCTTATTTTTAGGGATAGTTTTTGCAAAGTCAATGACGTAAGCACCGAGAATTTCTATAGAACTTTTTTTATTTACGAGGCAGCTAAAATGATTTAAATTTCTACTCTGCCTGATGGAAAGCATGAGTAGGTTTCAAGAGACTATACCTTACTTATTGTGAATGCAGGCAATCTTGCATAGTGACCCGCACTGTGGTGGCCTATTGAGATGCTTCTGCATCATTGCACCTCCAGTCTCGCACTCACCAACGAAACACGACGGCACTAATGCTGACATTTGTGCTTTGGATCTGACACACACAATTATATTAATTTTCTAAAGTTAATTATAGTGCTTTTTTTTTAAGTAAAAGTTAAATCGCATTAAGTAAGTACATCGTGTTTACCAATTTAAAATCATGTAGACGTTTTGTTTCGAACATAACTCAATACTTTACTGTACCTGTATTGCATTCTGCCACAGCTCATGAGTGTGATGTATGTTCGGCAATTACGATATCAAGCGTCGCCTGATTTATCGCCCCATTGCAATGTGTATAAAATCGTTGTTGATTCTCTTGATTGGGATTAATCAGACGTGAAAAATTATGAAGTTATTAAAGGAGTTTTTATCACCGTTGAAAGTGCGTCAAGTATTGAAGACTAGTTGTTACCCGCGGCTCCGCTCACGTTTATGTCGGTTATCGCGGCAAATAGTAGCCTATGTGTTATTCTGATGTATAAACTATATTATTGTAAAGTTTCATCCAAATCAAGAGTAACAAACATCCATACTTACAAACTTTCGCGTTTATAATATTAATAGAAGGATATACTATTTCTTACTCTGGAAGTCTATTCTTTTCAGACAATGGCTTCTATTGACATCATTTATTTTTACTGAGAGGGTTTTTGAGACCTTCAAAGTTATGTTGAAGTTATGAGTATCAAGATGTCATTAATACTATTTATGGTCCTCATAATGTTCTATTTTATGATTCATTGATAAAACTAACTTCCTTTCTAAAGAGGCTAGATATTATATTCAGTAGTGGATTATTAAAGGATGTTCATGTGATGTGATGTGTGATAAAACTAACAAGCAGTGTTAGTAAGTAAATTAATTAAAATACATTGATCATTGAACAATTAATTTACAAGTTTATTTCAAACAACAGTGTTTGAATTGAATTGGGGATTTCAGTCACGAACTTAAAGTTAGCTTAAGATAGAAAAACCTGATTGAGAATGACAAAGCCGTACACTTATAATATTGTCCGGTAAGATTCTAACAACTGTATTGCCATTTGTGCCACATATATGCACAAAACATTTGATAACAGAGTGTGGGGTAACTATTCTAAGACCTTAGTTTAGTCAGCAATTGAAACGTGTTACTATTTATTAAGCTCACGCTTTAACCGTTTCTCGGCCATTTCACCCACTGATATATTACATCCATTATCAAGAGAGCGTTTAAGAGAATAGAATTCCTGTGATTACTCCGTACTTCGGCATTGAGCCATTAGCGAAAATGTAACTTTATAATTTACTAGCCGACAATTTTCCCCCGTTTTTGAAACATTTTTCATTGGTGCTTCGCTCATATTGGTCGTTGCGTGATGATATATAGCCTATACACTTCCTCGACAAATGTACTATCTAACACTGAAAGAATTTTTCAAATCTAATCAGCTGTTCCTTATAATTTATTGTATCGTACTTTTATTTCCTTTTTTACGTATTTTTTATCTAAATTTCAGGCTTGTAAGCCCCATGATGCTATCATAGTAGCTTTGATTAAGCCAGACACTCTTCAACGGAAATAATAACTTTATTGTACACCAGGTAACTACACAAAGTACTTAAAACTAGTTATTCAGGTACAATTGGCGGCCTTTTCGCTCGGAGCCATCTCTTACAGGCAACCATGGGTGGGAGAGTAAACATGATTGAGAAAATGTAGAGGATATTGTCTGGTGTACTTAAAATGAGTTTAGGTAGTAAATAAATATTTCCATTAAAAGAACACATGAATTTAGTTTCCATTATATGATTACATTGGTATTGCCAAAGTTTCTAAGCACCAGTAAATATTTATCATCATTTCAACTGGGTTTTTGTTGGGGAGAAGTATACGAGTATAGAGTTCAAAAACACTATGTAGAAAAATAAAAGAAAAATGTCGGGAATCATCGTTAGGACTAAAACTTTACGAAATTCATACTCGTGTCATAATTATGATGAAAATTAAACGAATTATATCGGTCCGAATTTAAAGGTACAACTTCTAGCCACTGAAAGATTTTATTATCTACCGCCTATGTATTAACTGCTCTATCACATGGGCTCGAAGATTTAACATCATATCGTTGTTGTAACACATTCGTGCATAGTTTCAGTATAATATATATAGACTTCCGTACTAATATTATAAATTCGAAAGTAACTCTGTCTGTCTGTTACGGTTTCACGGCTAAACCGTTGCACCGATTTCGATAAAATTTAAGATAGAGATACTTTGATTCTTAAGGAAGGACATAGGCTACTCTTTACCGCGAAAACCGACATATACACGGGCGGAGCAGCAGGCAAAAGCTAGTTACTTATATAATCTAATACAAATATTGCTGTTCATAAGAATTCCAATGAGGTTACAATTAATTTTCAAGATTTGCTAAAGAAGTTTCAACATAAAACATGAAGAATATCAAATATGTTTTACTATTTTTGTAAAGCCAAGGGGCTAGATATTTTTAAGAGGAAAAATATTCTATATTGATTCTTTGGTACTCACATCGTAGAAGTAGTCATACTGAAATTATGTTGTAACAAGTTTAATAATGTAATAAACTTACGTGTTTATTTTTGTTCTAATAGATTACGATTACAAAATATGTAATACGTATTGCCAGTCGGTGGATCACGTTAGCGACAAGCAATAAATCCGATAGCAAATAAGCGTATTAACGATAAGTTAAACTCGCGAAGCTCATCCTTAATTACCTGTGATAATTATTGGATCTGTAATTACTACTTAAAACACAATTTCTATGCCAAATTAAGTCGTTTATTGTAACTTTTATACCTACTGGTATTGTAAACGACTTTTATACCTGCCATTTACATTACAATCACTGAATGTAATAAAATGTTCCTAAAATATTGTAATAAGTACTTTTCTATAGGTAGAGATTACGTTTATACCAACATCATTAAGCGAATGTTCGTTGTGCTTTGTTTACAAAAGCTTGTGACCGTTTCAAAAAGCCTTTATTATATTTATATGTACATTTTATCCGTTTATACTTTTCAAAGACAACTTGTACTTTGAAGTCTTCTGTGTTGTTATTTCGTTAACAGCTATTTATTTGTTTATATTTGTGTAGTAATCAGTTCTCAGTTGAGGTAAGATTATAATTAAGAAGGAAAATGTACAGATTTTTCTCAGGGTAATGTATAGCAATTTTTAAACAGCCCTACATTATCTTACCGCGAATACAGTCCCGTAACCTTTTACATAAAACTATTCTACACATATTGTACAAAATTGTCCGACTTAATGTCCATTAAATTATATTCTTCAACAATATAACTAAATTGTAACAGAAACAACTATGATGACTTACTATGTGAATAGGAAAAAATACTTGATAAGAATTAATAATATCCCATGATTTAACTGCTGAAAATTTGTAATCTAAAGAAAGTGTCATTTCCTTCAATCTTGTACACAAAGTGTATATACACTTTGAAATGATTGATATTGAGTAAAAAGTTAATAAGTGAAAGAAGAACAAGCAAGTAAACTCACATTAGCATTTAAACACATAAGTACACATAGAAGTACTGAAAAATTTGATGAAATATTTAGATATGTTTTGTTTAGAATGTCTTGTTGGTCCAGCCGTTGCGATCAAGAGGTCTCAGGTACACTAGGATCGGGCCGAAAAGTGTTAATGGGTTTTTCTTATAAGACATTCTTATTAGCCCGGAGTATGGAAGTGCCTCGGAATGCTCGTTAAACCGTCGGTACTGATTGTCATGCACATCTATAGCAATCGTTATTGGAAAGTCAGTGCCGTCAAATATACTGACAACTAGTTCAACCTTTGAATTTAGTTCGACCTCAGAGTTGTGGAGATACGATGCCAGTCCCAAAACTGATATTCAGGTAAAACCGTTTTAACTAGTAGACGACCCCAAATAAAATAGGGGATTATAAAATCTAGGAAGATGAAGTTGAAATGTTTTGTTATTGGCAAATGCTTATGCAAAAATCCCATATATCAAGTCAAAGATGCATGAAGCAAAGACATGGTTTATTGTTGGTTGGGTTTAGGAATATAGTGCATTCACGTCCTCACATATCATTGTGAGCGTTCGGACGTTCGGTGCGCCGACACGATCTGCCGTAGTTATGATTGATCGTATATTGCTCGGAGCCAATTAAACTTGTTCACTACACTGGCCGCCATACGTACTAGTTAGATATATATTGAACATCAAACATTTGTGGAGCGAAACGTAAGTAAATTGTATTTGGAACTAATTTAACTTAGTTCTGTGCTTTGTTTCAGATATTCTTATTGATTAACTTGTTGACTTTTGTTAATACTTCATTGATTCTAGTGAATACGTTATGACTGTACTTATTATTTTAGAAGTAATTTCGATGAACGAACATATATAGATTTTCTTGGCATGAATATAGATTCACTCATATACCGTTCAAGAGTTTATAACGTTTTCAAGTGTTAAATGTCAAACTGTAAATGTTAAACTAAACCCCTTTTTGTGTTTTTAGTTAATTGTTAATAACTATTGCAATTTTTGCAAGCGCAACTTCATTTGTTTTCAAAAATCATCTATATGCCATTCCGAATCGAACGACACCTTAATCATAATTTTCGGAGACTGCTGAAAAAAGTTGACCAAAAAAAGCACTTGTTGACTAGACTATTTAGAGGATTTTGCTGTCGAGACTAGATAGCTAACATAGACATAATAACAATGTACAAAGTCACAGTAAGAGCAATGGAGAAATACATTGTAGTTGTTTCATTTAAAAAAGAAATCGCAACACATATTTTAGGGTATTTCAAGTTCTGTAAATAGCTTTCTTGTCTCTAATTACGGTGTAAATATATGTATCATAAATGATATATGATATATCAATGACATATTTACATATTATACATATTATACATATGTACATATTATTATGTATCACTACTGTAGTTTTTACTTTCGGCATCTGTAGTAACAAGTACTTAACAATTAGCTAAGATTGCATTGATAGCAAATTAATTTAACATTTGCATATATAGATAACATGAGACATTTATAATATAAACATCAATCTGTGCGTTTGGCTTTTAGAAGTGAAGTGCATTTTGCTGTCATCCAAATCTTTTTTATACGCAAAAAAGCCGTCACGTTTTAATTGGGAAATTTAAAAAATCAAGCACATGTTTAAAACGTTGCTAATATAGTATATATTTTAAAATAAATAAATATTTGAGTAATCTGACACACAACGCCACTTTTTCAAACTACACAGAGTTTGTACTCACTTCTAGCTAGTATTACAGAGTAAATATAAAAAAGTATTGCTTAAAGTGAACTTCGGTGAACTTTTGCAGTAGGTATATTAAAACGATTGAAACTCTTTTGAATGACTTTCGGGCCCATTTAAAATAGCCGTTTTGTATGATTTTATAGACGTTTAAAATCGTTATCGTTATTATGGTATCACGATAAATAGAATACCGCTATAAAATCCTTTTGAAGATGGCTAAGTTCCGTTTATATAACACCTCCAGGTCACGCTATCAATAATAATAACAATAACTTGGAGTGCCGCTTTCGGTCGTCCGATTTCATACAAGAGAAAACTTATACTTCAAAACTGACTGCTGATAAACATACTATACTTACCAGTAGCCGTTTTTATTTGAAAACTTACGTATGTTAGTAGAGGTAGGAATCATCGAGACCAGCTCCCTTAGCCAAGATGCAAGTGTTTCACGTCGAATCTTTATTTATTATCGCAAACGCCTTTATTCTCTTGTATTAATTACCAATATTTTGTTTTGAACAAGTGACTTAGTATTCAAAAGACGTCATTCTCATTTGTTAATTTTCATTTTACGATCACGTGTTTAGAATGTCAACTTTGCTTTTGTTTTGCTTTAATCCTCAGAGATTTGACGATTTGGACACGACTGCCAAAAAGTAATTTAAAGTTCATGGACATTTCTATGTATATGTACGTACCTATGTATTTATGGATTAAAACGTTTAGGATGTCGTTAGAAGTATGAATATGATAATGAATGACATTATCGATGCCTTTCCTGAAAATAAAAATCTTTTTAAATCAATTTTAATTTCATTCGTATTTTGCACGACAGTTGCATTTTCAGTTATTGAATTAGTAATTTGTTATGTGTTTTATTAGAAAGACACACTTACTGTGCGAGAATCACGCTTCTGTACGCATGGGTTGACTCACAGAACTAAGTACCGAGACTCCACAGAAAACTGGTACTAACCGAATCCTTCATTGCCTTTTATTGTTTGAATAAGGTGACCTAAACTAAAACATAACTTCCTATTCTAACCCTATTTTGGTAGGGAAAGGGCGCACCTAAATGTCAGTAACGGATTTTTGTACCTTGAGACTGGCGGACATCGACGGACGGACCGATACTTATTTAATATAAGTTTCTACGTGATAACTATTTCCATTCCTGAGAAAATATCTTGAGTATCAATAGATAAACTGCAGAACAACAGTAGAGATACAAACAAAACATGTAAGTTATATATACACATACGGTAATCACATACAGGAATATGTACTTACACATTTAAGATACAATTATTATTATATTAATTGTTTTAAAACATAAATTTTCTCAAAGTTCAATAATATGGACAGCATTATTATGAATATAAAAATATGTATAATCGTTAATCATGACATACCTGAAGATTAAATGCTTCCATTGCACTGAGAATAATGATGCTAATAAATATAAGGCTTCGCTAAGAAAATGAACTTATAGAATGTTGTGTTATGTACGACGGCGTTATCTGAGTGTTTCTAATGATTTCTTTCTACAACCATCTTTCACTGTTACAATTTTTACTTCAAAGAATAGCACATTCATTGTACTAATGACGGTAAATAAACTTCAGTAAAGAAAGTAACACATGTAGTTTAATTGTATATTTAAAGTACAGATTTACAAAAACAATCAAAGTAAATATGTACAAGAATTATCATCTTACTATCGTCAAGCCTTCATGAAAACTAAAAAATGATAAAAATATTAAGGTTTCCCTAATACTGTTTAAGAAAATCCAATATTTTCAAAGTTGACAAAATCAGTTTTTCATAGAATCAATGAAAATATAAGATGTTGTTTTTCTCAGAAAGGGTCAAGTAGGAGCAAAGAAGAAAAGGATAATACTATGAGCTGTTTATGGTAAAACAATACATGTATTGTTTTCATCTTCCAGTCTTCACCTTAAATTTGAGTAGCGTTCATGAACGCTACGCAAATTTAAGGTGAAGACTAAACAAAAACATTTCTTGAATGATTTTTAAAACACCAACAAATAAAAAATCTGGAAATTGATTTAAAATTTGTTTTCTTAAGAATTTAAACAAGAAGTGTACTTACATAATTTATTTAGTACATACATAGATGATTAGAAGTGCTGTCTTCTCCCCAGCTGTTTACATGAACACGTAATTTGTTTTGCTGGCAATTTAGGCGTGGTTTAGTTTAAAAGCATTTGCGTCTCCGTCGGGCGGGTAATGGTGCTCTAGGGGACTATACTTCGGTAGCAAATCTCAACACGACAAAGCACAAAATGTGTTCGTCGGGTTTATAAGTTTTGGCATGCTGCTGCACGTACTTTATTCAAAGCGTTTTGTATCACAAGGAAGCTTTCGACGTGTGTCATAATGTAAACTCCTTTGTAAATGCATTGCTCCTTCTGTGTGCCGCCTGCTTTCTTTTGTTTATTTGTTTTAAATTTGAATTAGAAAAAGAAATTGGGTAAGTTCTTGATATGTTTGTGTGAGCTTTATTCAGTCTGATTTGATTTGTTTTTATGTATGTTATTAATCAAGTAAGAACAGTCGACCTCAGGTACATGTAGGGCATAGTTAGTACTTAATATAATCATTTTTTTCAGTACCTTAGATTTTCGTAAATGTGTTACAGCTTTGTGTTACAGGTACTTTTATAAGATACGTTTACGGATAATCTTTTGAAAAGTGTTAGACTTCAAGGCAATAATGCTTACATAAGCACGCACGCACACAAATATACACATAGGTACACACGTGCGCATAGTCGCACACACTTGTAAAGCACTAGGTTTTTTTAAATAATATTTTTTAGTCAAATTTTAGTATTCAACATTAAATGCTATGAAATATATTTAGCTTTAATTCCGCGAGACAAATGTTTAGGTCTGAAAGTAACATTGTAATTACAATGCTTTCATTTCACTATTATATAGAGCTTATTAGTGGTCAGTGCTGCTATATTTATCAATATAGTTTCTAACATTCTCAAAAGATAGGCCGGAGGTCCAATGATGCAGAAGCATCACTAGGCCGCCATAGTGTGGGTCACCATTCACCAAGCTGCATTGTCTGCATTCGCAATAAGTATGGTGACCACCACTCTTGGATTATGCTTATGCTTTCCATCAGGCAGAGTAGAGTCATTTTGGCAGGCCCACACATAAAAAAAAGATAATTTAATTTACTTACATCAGAATACGTTGTGTACAAGCTAAGATTATTTTCAGTGTTAACTATACCAATTTTGGAATCATGCCACTAGATGAAAACCGCTAAATGTTAGAACACGTCACTGAATTTAATTATACAAATCCCAAAGGTTACATAGTTTTCAATCAACCTGTCACATAAGTATCAACGACAGTTAAAACTTTGATCTAAGTGAGAGAAATATATAGGCTCTAGTGCTGACGGCAACGAGCAGTCCTATCATCTCGACATTTTCAATTTCCGTTTAAGTGTAATTGAATTTTGAATATGCTTGCGTTTTCTTTCAAGACTGGGATGATGTAATATACCTTAGATATTTACCACGTCAGTAGAGATAGCTTTAAGTTATAACTAAAAAGCGGCCAAGTGCGAGTCGGACTCGCCCATGAAGGGTTCCGCAGCAGCAAGTAACATAATATAATTTTTAAATTTGTGTTGATTGAATGAAAGGTAAATTGCAGTTTACGATTTATGGCGTATTAAAAAAAACTACTTACTAGATTTCGTTCAAACCAATTTTCGGTGGAAGTTTACATGGTATGTCATATTTTATTTTTATTTTATCATTCTCTTATTTTAGAAGTCACATTTTACCACTTTGGAAGTGTCTCTAGCGCAAACTATCAGTTTAGAAAAGATATTAGAAACCTCAATATCATTTTTGAAGACCTATCCATAGATGGACAGGACCTATCCAGAGACACGCATGGGTTTGATGAAAAAATTTTTTTTGAGTTTCAGTTATATGTATGGGGACCCCCAAAATTTATTGTTTTTTTTCTATTTTTGTGTAGAAATCTTAATGCAGTTCACAGAATACATCTACTTACCAAGTTTCAACATTCTAGTTCTCATAATATCGGAAAAATGTGGCTGTGACATACGGACGGACAGACATACAGACGAACAGACAGACAGACAGACAGACATGACGAATCTATAGGGGTTCCGTTTTTTGCCCTTGGCACGGAACCCTAAAAAGTATAAATAAAAATGTCGAATAAGTGTTAGAATATTAAAGTAGAAAAGCATTCGATGATGAAATATTTACGGGATCTCTTGGGATACTCTTGGGTATAATGATCCTTATTGTTAGCTAATAACGTATCAATACAAATTTCCTTTTATATGACCTCTCTTAACGAGACACTCTAGATGTCGACGATTATTGACTAATGTTTGATAACGGTATCGTTAGAAAAGACTTATTGAAACAATATTTTATGTTTTTGTTACTCCATCGATATATTAATAAGTTGATAGCTAAATAGTATCATGTATTATACCGGTTTTGCCTAGTTTGTAATCAGACACTCATGAGTGAGATGTGTGAGGATATTATTATTACCTAATGACGTTTCGATGAATAACCCTGGTCAGTTTTAGTTGTTTTTGTTTGACATATCATTCTACCCAGATATTTTAATAGCTAGACACTACAAAATCTGTTAAATCATTAAAAACACTATCAGTTCTTATCTGAAATAACTACATTTTGTTTAGAAGACGTCTTAAATTATAAATTAATCGTTGTTAGTTAACATCTAATACGAGATAATTTTTGTGTTGTCATAAAACACAAAAAACTATCTTGTTTTCGTAACCAGTACTAAGTATTAAGAAAATGCATTCTTTTTCTCAGTTGATTAAGATAAAACACATGAGGAAGTTTTTAAAGCTATAAACCATTATGACCTATAAATTATATTTTTTGAGATGTTTTCATACTCATATTTTATGAATGATCAGAGACGAGATGAATATTACTTTTATATGATGATAAAATCACATATTTAACCGTGGGAGAGCCACGCTTCAGCATGAATGGGCCGACTCGACCGGAGTGATCCCACGGCCTCACAGAAAACCGGTGTGAAACAGCGCTTGCGCTGTGTTTCACCGAGTGAGTGAGGATAAAGGATGCCCATTTTTTTTTTAACGTGTGGAAATCACCTCGGACCGTCACCCCACCGGGGCTTGAGGCGGGGCGGTGTGTCGGACTCGAACCGACTAAAACCACTCGGTGTGCCACTCTGCGCCTGTGAAGGGAGGAATCCGGGAACTGCAGTTATTAACACGTCCGGACCCCTCCCAGCGCTTGCCCGCACGAAAGCGGGCACCGTCAGCTGTTAACATCTCAATTTAGGCAACGTACAGCACACACGTAACGTCGCCTCCTCGCGAGGATAAAGGATGCCCATACCCCAACCCCTCCCCCCATCCCCTTCCCCATCCCCCAAAGGCCGGCAACGCACTTGTGGCGCCTTTGGTGTTGCGGATGTCCATGGGCAGCGGTAATCGCTTACCATCAGGCGAAACGTCTGCTCGTTTGCCCCCTATTCCATAAAAAAATCTGTAGTATTTAACTGTTACTATTTAGATATTCTATTTTCAGTAAATGAAAAGCTTTCGCTATATGTTTAAACTTTTTGTTGGGTAGTTTATAATAACCAAAATGTAGCAGGTGTTCCAATAAGCACAGGTATAAAGTTTGGACGTTTTGAGGTAGGATTAATTTTACTAATTACTTGTGATATACAACAGCCTCATAGATGTCTTTTGCCAAATATGTATAGATACTTTAAGTACATTATTTCTGTTGCTTAGACTATTATGAATCGTTTTGGAAATTTTATACAAATACAAGTGATTTATTAAAAAAGCTATTTTTAAAAACAAGCTTTAAAAAAAATTACTTAAAGCCCATTCATTTGTTACCCATATTGGGTGGGTTGTTCAGAGATATATACGTCGCCATTTTGTTATGGCGGCCATTTTGGTTTAATAAATATTATATATAATCGCATTGTCATCAGAACTAAATGTATATTTCAAATTTCACCTCAATCGTTAATCGGGAAGTGAATCAAATTTAACTTGCAAGATTTGATTACAGACAAACATCGGGACAGCTGAAGCTAAATAAAAGCTTGTAATTAGTGCTACTTTCAGTTTGAGATTTTTTATAGGTATTTAATTATGAGGCAAAGTCGATCGAAGGAGGAATTAGTTTTAATTATGTAACAAGAGCTTTCTTGTAGTATCGCACTAATAGGGTAAATTTAAAGTCTAAATACTTTTCCATTTCACTGTTCTTTTAATCAAAAGTCTGGTCGTGTTTTTTATCAAATTTAGAGAAAAATATTCTAGTAAGAAATTGTACTTTTTTTCATTGGAAACACAACACACAAGACTGTGAACCGGTTTTTGTTTCGAACATCTGACACACAACGCCATTTTGTTTCAAACCAAGCAGTTGTATAGTGAAAGCTAAATTGACAGCATACATATAATACGCAGAAAACACTCAAACTCTGGAAAAAATATTTGCAGATCGTATAAACACTTGGTCTGAGCCGGGAATCGAACTCGAGACCTAAGCACACCAGCCACATATGTTCCCATCGTACCCACGTAACTTCATCTGCTTCTCTTTCCAATCATGATCAGCTCTTATTAGTCTAAGCGTAATGTTAACTGTCTTATCTGCCTCGTTGGTTTCGCGGTTGGCGTGTGCGACTGCTGATCCTGAGGTCTCAGGTTTGATCCCTGGGTCGGACCAAATGTTTGTATGATCTACAAATATTTGTTTCGGAGTTTGGGTGTTTTCTATGTAAAATATAAATATATTTACAAAAAAAGTATATATGTATTTGTATAAGTTGTCTAGTACCCAAGCTCTGCTTAGCTTGGGACTAGATGGCGTTGTGTGTTAGATGTCCGAAAACATATATTAAAAATATATCTTAGTGAAGCCAAAAAGACAAAAGAAACGTGAAAATCAGTTAGTTTCGGAGTTCTTCGTGAGCAACATCGTGAACCTTAGTTATGTGATGTGTCAAGTGGCGAATCAACTACCGATAAGAGTTAGAGACTATAGAGAGAGTTACCAAATTAGGTTACTCTAATCACCACGCGGAGGTTATGTATATGTCACCATAAGATTGTAAAAACCTTTAGATTATAATCTACCTAGCGAGATTGCAAACTATCGATAGATTGTCAACTGTGGTATACTGCTTACGGGCATCATATTGTCAACTGCCTCTGAATGGTCGGTTTTACAGTAGGCCGTTCAGTGGCCATAGAGTTAGGTTACGTTAGAACTTCTTTAATTAATTTTACTGTCACAACAATTTTAAATAAGTAATGCTAAAGCTGTGAGGTATTTTCAACATGAAATCAATTTACAATCACAAAAATACTTTACATTCGGCAAAAAGACAAAATAACAAACAAATATGGCTGCGTGGGACATATGCTGTTTAACCAATCAGCATGCGACTTGCGATACATCGATACCATTTTACAATCTTTCCACTGTTTGCAATCTCGCGAGATAGATTACAATCTAACGGTTTTGACAATTTTACGGTAATGTATTTAAGGCTCATATTGTAAAAGTCGCCATTCTGTCATTACAGCCACATATACTTTCATTGAGTTGAGTATACAAAATAGGAATAAATAAACATGTCTTGATGCTTGAAATCTATGTTACATAGAAAAGGGTATTAAGCCATAGCAAAATATCCCAATGATAAAACTGCGTGAGGTTGAGCTGCTGATTCTACACATGCTGTTTATTTTCAATGTTTATTTATTACTTATTATAACGTGAAGATAACTTATGATTTGATACGGATTCAACTTTATTTTGTAGTTTTTGAAATTATATTTTTTTTACCAAATCGAAGTCAAAAGAAAAAACAGTAATAATTATAATTCACAAATATTATATTTGTGAATTATAATTATTACTGTTTTTTCTTTGCTGAGAGAATGACCTTTGCATTTTAAGAATATTGTCTAGACTTTAAAAGAGACGATAATCCCTGACTTTGTTTCGTCCTTTCTTCTCAGAGCTAATCTAGTTAGGAACGGCCAAACTCATCTGCTCAAAAAAAGTTTCACATGCAAAAGTGTTTATATATCCTAATTGAAGAATGAAATTTAATTTCATTACTTTTCTTTGGACTACCAACCAGGCTAAATTCTGTAAATGATCCAATACATAGTTTAGAAAATATTAACGTATTTTTCTTCTATTATAATGATTAGACATCATCTTTTCATCTCAACTAAATAGGAATCTATATATTCAAGTATTTAAATACATATAAAGTTATTTAGAGACATTTCAATGAGATTCGGAGTTTATAGATCGAATCGTTTGTACACAAAATTGTTCTATTTTGTCAACCAAAACTTATGCCTGAGTATATTTTTGGTTTTATTTAGATACTGAATTGATAGCTTAAAATTCAGGAGTAATATTATTCATATGTTTGACGGTGTTTTCTGAAGAAAAAAATTTAAATAAGCTTTTCTCAATGTAAGACCCTTCACCGGACTTTAACAAGCAAAATTGCCATTTTAATAAATTCATTAGGCCATGTAGTTGATTAAGTAGTACATGGATCTCTGAATGAACTGTTTAATTATTTGTTGACAGGCCTTTGTAGCGTGATGGAGGGCTTGAGGTGAGGGCGCGCGGCGGGCGGGGCGCCCCGCCTGCGTCCGCCCATGGCCCCTATCCTCAAACTCAGGTAAAGAAATGAAACTATTTGATTTATTTACAAAAACTAAGGTACAAGTACCGAAATAAAGATATTATAGATTTTGTTGGTATTGTGGTTAATGTTTCTACACATTTGAGGTTGGACCAAAATGTACTATAGTTATATAGAAAAGTACATACAGCTTGTCATACAATACCCATCATCCCTAGCATGAAACTCGCATCTCGCATTAGATAATAAGTGAGAGATAAATAATTAATAATAATGTGTATGTTTTAAACCACCACCTTTAGTTTCTATGCAAAAAAAAATAGAATTTGCTACTTCTACACACGTTACCCGTACTGTGAAAGTTTAAATGCAAAATATAATTATACCAAATATTTTCCAACAAAAGACTGAGTTTGTAAATAGAATGTCATGGTTTTAAAACTAAATTAATTTGAATTTAGAATACAGAGCCATTACAAACTTTTGTTTTATTTGAAATGACCAGTACTGAAGAAAGGCAATTTCATAGGTATAGACCTATTATATAGGAGGTTAGGGACGGTCACTCATTGTTGGCTATCTTGGGACTAAAAGCGAGAACTAGTATGATACACATTACGATTTCTAGGTTTCTACATTCCTTTAAAGCTATTAATAAAATAAGACTGTTAGCATTTAGGGACGTAGTCATCCATGTGACTATAGCCTATGTCTAAGAGCTCGTGTGGGCAGTCACTCGACGCAATCTCTCTGTTCAGTGTGAGGTCCATTTACATTAATTCCGACTGTGAGCGAGTAGCTCTGACACTGTCTGCATGGTTGAAATCAAATTCTATTGTGCATCTAGTCGATGGGTACTCAACTCTGAGGCATTTTTCTATCAAGAGTCTCGTTTATTCGTATGTTTACTTCAAAATTAAGGCTTTTAATATGAAACTTTTAACATATTGAATTACTGTTTTATTGAATGGAAATTTCTATTTCTGTTGCAATGTAGTTTGTCTGCAATTAGTCTCTATATTTAGGATTCAGGATCGCTAAGTTGACCAGAATGAATAAACTTACAAATATTTCAAGTTAGACCTAATGATAAATATGACTAGACATATAAAGTGTGCATACAAGACATTCTGCTGTTAATGTGTCATTTTGAACTGTACTCAGGTTGCACATGCGACATTTGCATGTAAGTGGATGGATCTTTAGAATTAAATAAAATTGCTAGGTGTTATTCTTAGTCTAGAAATGACTATTTTCTTGTTATTATTATTTTTCTGTTGTTGCAACTTTTAATTTAAAAAAATTATAATAACGGTTTTTATTCTTAATAGAATAAACTCGAATGTTTATATAAAGCTAGGGTAGTCTCTTTCCCCGTTACACAGAAGCTGTTTGTTGACTATCTCCCTTTGAGTCCGTCGCCAATTCGTTTCAAAGTTGTTTTCATTCGATTAAAATTTACGAATAAACTTCTCTATTATAAAAATAACAACTGCCTCTGTGGCTTGTCTATGTACACTGTTATTTTACAGTGACAACTTCAAACCATCATCTTTAAACCATTTTCGTTGTTTTAGATTTAAATTATTTCACAACGGATCTGAATTTTTATTTTTCGACCGAATATCTGGGATATTAAACTGTAAAACTAGGTCCATGTAAATATAGTATTTCATGAGAACGTTTATTATGTAATTGGGAATTCTCAATAGTATGTGGGTGTTCACAGTGACAAGAAATTAGCTGTAAAGGTTTCGCTTTAACTGCCTCTAAATCTGTATTTTAATCTGACTGAAACACAAGTTGGGACACAATACAACTATTACCGTCTGAGAACCACGCTTCGTTATATTATGTAGAATTACGTATGATTCATGTTAAGAGTTTGATGTCACATGGCTCTTAAATTGAAATATAGTTGCCACAAATGGCTTTAAAAGCATAAAAGTAACCTTATATATCAATACAGAGCCAATTAAAGATAAACTTCATAGTTTCTAAAGACTAATTCCAATATGTCCATTTATAGGCCTTTCATGTAAAAGGATATTTAATTAAAGATATGGTGCCACTTATCTGATTCATATGATTTCTTCTCCATAGGATTTCGATTTTCGGCTAGATAAACAAAGATATCAGCTGAGATCCGTTGTAAAATCGTGTGTATTTATGGTCAGGGATTATTTAAATTAAGAATCGAACTAGTACGTTTAATTTTTAAGTTATAAACATTGTTTTAAATAACGAGTTATGATTAGTAGGGAATTCAATAGCAAGGAATAAGATATTGAATTCCTTTTTTATCAACTCTCAACACCTTTTTAGGGGCTATATTGCTCAAAATACTTAGTCAACCCTCATAACGTACATCAAAGGCTTTTCTTATACATTTTTGCTTTTAAAAGTTTTGCTACTTATATCAACACCTTGTGGCTTTGAAACAAGGTTGTATTTAGGCACGATATTTATTTTTATTTTCATATTCAATAATTCTGTAGCCTTCTAGACCTATTTAAAATCTGTGCCAAGACAAATAGACCGCGGTGGCTGCAAGGGGCTTTATGCTGAGTGAGACCAAGCTAAAGGGACAAACGTCGAGTATAAAATGCTTTTAACTTTTGAAACTAATGAAAATTTACTTGTTTGCTTCATTACTTTGTAAAATGTATATCTGTGAATTATATATGTCGCAGCCAACTAGTTTAATTAGCCGTGCAATCAGCAGCCTTGCCTAGCCTAGCTCTCTACTAAACAGCGCCGTTTAACTAGCGGTTAGGATAGGTTCTTTTTCTTTAAAACAAAAAAAAAAAACCTAACCTAACCGCTAACCGCGAACGGCCTAGATCCTCCATTCGTAACATATAATTATTTAATAAACATCGTTTTGTTAAAATTTTTAACTCCTTTATGAAATGTCACACAACTCAATTATTTTTTTCATGAAACCCATACCTGTGGATCTATGGATAGGTCTTCAAAAATGATATTTAGGTTCATATTTTTTTTGTTAACTGTAACTCGATAGTTTGCGCGAGAGATACTTTCAAAGTTGTAAAATGTGTCCTCCCCCCCCCTGTAACTTCTAAAATAAGAGAATGATAAAACTAAAAAAATATATGATGCACATTACCATGCAAACTTCCACCGAAAATTAGTTTGAACGAGATCTAG
The DNA here is from genome assembly GCA_949125395.1 of Diaphora mendica. Classification (NCBI taxonomy): domain Eukaryota; kingdom Metazoa; phylum Arthropoda; class Insecta; order Lepidoptera; family Erebidae; genus Diaphora; species Diaphora mendica. The sequence goes on along the minus strand of OX421310.1, from coordinate 30,072,947 downwards.
TAAGTAGTTTTTTTTTAAAACGTCATAAATCGTAAACCGAAATCAAAGTTACAACGAACTTCAAGAACTTTTATATTATGTTACTTGCTGCTACGGAACTCTTCATGTGCGCTAACTCCGAATCGCTCTTGGCCGCTTTTTAAAAACATATTACCAACACGTGTTGACAACACAAAAGTTGACAACTTTTGTTCTGTGGAGACTCGGCTTTATATTATTTAATTTTTTTTACGAATATGCAAGTAAAGTATTAGTATAATTTTTGATCAGGCGGGCGTGTGAGATTTGTAAAGTGATTCATATTATCTTGTGTCACCTCACTCATGCTTGATGATTATGGCTATTTTTAACTTGCCGCTTCTTTAGTTAAAGCAGTCAAGACAGTGTTATTTTTGGGCTTTCAAGCACAACATCTCAGCTACCCAGTGAAACCTACACAAAATCACAAATAAATAATATTCAACTAAAACTAAATAATATTTTTGAATTAAAGCTCGTCAATAATTCTACTGTAAAAACGTAGGAGAAAAAAATAAGATTTTAAAGTGTATTTTGATCGAGTCATTGAATTTAATTTCTTTCTCCCTTAGTAGTACAAGAAAATTAAATTAGTTTGGGACAAGGTTTAGTAAGAGTGGTATATAACATGTCGTATCTGCATACTGCAGACAAGAATAGGCTGTTTTCACCACTTATTATCATCCCTCGTTTTGTTTTCCAAATCGAACGATTTGTTTGTATGTAAATTCAGGATATTTTTTCTAAAAACAGTGTGTCTGGTATAATAAAAGTATATACTTGGTTGGTACAGATGGGCGGTGCGTTGGCTGCTGACGGCGGCAGCATGGGGCGCGCTCTGCGGCGGAGGGCGCGCGCATACACCGTCACTCTCACCTACCATAACGCCGCCCTGTCCGACACACTGCATCTGTTTATCGCAGTCGCAGGTATATATTCAATATTCTTTGAAAATTACAAAAAAGGCAAAGGTATATGATAAATAGTAATGGGTCATCTTAATGCATTAAAATCAAAGCAAAATTGCAGAAATAATTGCAAGAACGATTTAACATTAAATATTTTTTTTAATATTTATAAAGTGCCTTACATCTGAAACTTTATAAGACGCTTTAAAACACAAACGAAATCTTACATTTAAAGGCGCGTCCAGTGGGCAGCACATTATCACTCTTTGATTTGTCAGCCATAATACAAATGTGGGTAGTTGGGCGAGGAGACCAGGATGTGTTAATCACTAAAATACCTTGAAATATAATCGACACTCGTTTAATCACATTAAATCAATCTTCAACACTCTTAATTATAAAAGATTACTCTGACCGGATCTAAAACATTCCACCAGAACACGTGGGTGCGTGCGCGCTCTCTCACAACTCAATTCACAATGGCCGCCTCCCCAGCGCTTGGTGTTATGTAGTATGTCAACCCTCAATTGTTAGTTCAAAAACTACCCACTACATGTGTGCACCGTCATATTTAAATATCTATTGCTGTTCGTTTGTCTCGCTAAAACCTCTATAACACAGGATGCTGAAAGGCAGTAACACCCTGCGATGGCGGTGCCTGCTTACAAAAAAAAATGGTTGACTGTAAAGTCTGTTTACGGACGATAGTTTAACGTGACAACGCCATAACGAAACATTGATGGGATGCTTGCTTCCATTTAAGGCGTCATACTTGCATACATACTGACATATTAGATGTCAGAGAAAAAGTGTTTAACATTTATCAGAAAGAAAGACTCAGAGATTGTATGCCGCCAAACGAAACAAGTGAGTACGAGCACAAACGCCGCAGGGAGAAAATTCACACTTCGAAGAAGTTCACTTCCTGGCCCAGGTCTTTGAAGCGATGAATAAGGATTTCTAAGTCCTGTAACACGTCCTCCGGCTTTCCCCTATAATGCCATAATCCAGGTACCATACGTTAAAGGGATGTTTAATCTCGGTAACCACTTTGTGAATACCCAAGCTAAAAACGAGTCGTCCCACAGGGTCCCCTTGCTGAGCGCCCACCTGAGAAATAATGAGGTTGTCATCGAAAAACAAATTAGGCGGAAGGCTATAAACCTAGTGAAGAAAGGGAAAGAGAGAGGGAATGTGTTCTTTAACCTCTCTCAACAGGACGTCCCTCTCCAAAGTATTGAAGGTGTTGTGAATATCGAGCTTTAGCAAGATACTCCCCTCGCACTCCGGGCACAAAAGCTCGCGTACCATGGATAGTCGCCTCGCAACCCGACCGCGTATCAAACCCCAATTGATGCGGCTGCGAATAACTGGACATGTTCTCTCTGACAGCACGACATGCTAATTTTGCAACTAAGCGACGAAAAATGCTACGGACTGCAATTGGCCTTATGCCGCCGTCCCTCTTAACCAACCTATTTTAAATAAAAAAAACATTTTATTGCCAAAACTAAAAACTTTAATTAAAGTAAAGTAACGTAAGTTATACAGAATATACAAGATTGTTCCGAAAATTGATAGCCACAATATAAGTACAATCTCTTCTTTCATGAAACTATTTTGGATTGACGGATAATTTCAACACAAACCTCCATTGTTAAAATCATTGGCCACCTATGTGTAGTTAAATTTTTAAATATGTTAATAGATTATCTGTCACTCTTCTTTTGGTTATAACAATGGACGTCTCGCGGGAAGCTTTTTGTGCTAGGATTTTCTATGATTATAAACGAGAGTTAAACTTCAAGGAATCTCAAGGAAATGTACAAGCTACTTTTGGGGAGTCTGCTTCTGCGTTAACAACAATTACTTATTGGTTTCGTGAATTTAAACGTGGTCCCGAGAACTTAAACAAGGTAGTAGAGCCACGCTGATTTCAGTACGAAAGGGCCGGCTCGATCAGGGCGGTACTACCCTCGCACAGAAGATCAACGTAAAATGACAGCATTCGTGCTGTCGTGTTTCGTTGGTGAGTGCGAAACCGGAGGCCCAACGATGCGAAAGTATCACTAGCCCGCCATGGTGTGGATCACCATGCTGCATTGTTGCATTGTCTGCATTCGCAATGAGTATGATGACCGCCACTCTTGGATTCTGCTTTTGCTTTCCATCAGGCGGAGTAGAGTCATTTTGGCAGGCTCATACATAAAAAAAAAAAAAATGACCCCAGGCCCGGCCGACCACCGACTGCAGTAACTCATGAAAACGTCATCAGGGTAGAGTGGCTATTGCGAGAGAATAGACATACTACACATCGAGAGATACAGGCTGAACTAAACATTGGATCACAGGCAGTTTCCACCATTCTGCATCCAAGATACGTTTTAAATGTTTTGAAAGCTGGTTCACCCGAATGCATAATGCATTGGAATTGGAGGGGGCTGTTTTGTAAAGCTGTAAATAAACTTTTTTTGTATTGTTACTATTTTTCATTTCAGTAACTATTTTTAGAACAGCCCACGTACATTTATTCAAAGCAAAAAAATGATATCAATCTCAACTTGCTAAAACTCCTTATGATCGTATCTACATGTGTATAAAAGAGGAAGGTGACTGACATACCCAGAGATCAACGCACAGCCGAAACCGCTGAACCTAGAATCCTGAATTTTTTTATGTAGGTTTTTTATATAACGTAAGTGAGCACTAAGAAAGGATTTTTTTAATTCCACCCCTGCTGGGGTGAAAGTCTGCGTGAGCGAAGCCACGTGCAAAAGCTAGTCTTAAATACAACAAAAGCATAGTAGAATGCGGAAAATAGTCCTTGCATAAACCAAAACATTTGAATTTTAATTCTCTGAATGCATTTATGTATGGCAATAATAAAAACAGTTCACATCTGACTTCAAAACCCAGAGATAAATGTGTTTGTTTCATCAATATTCTTGTATTACATTAAATTACTGCAAATCATAGTATCGCAAAACATTTATACTACTTATTACGAAATGTTTGCCAAAACAGGAGTACGATATTTCGCACAGTTTAAAGTTTATGCAAAGGAGGTGTGAACGATATGGTAGAATTTCGGTCGAAACTGGGCGACCACTACTAAATAGAAAATATGTGAATTTCTTCAGTGTTTCCGATCTTGTTATTATTAAAAAGTACGAAATTTTAACTACTTACTTCTTTGATAGGGTCTGTCAATAAGAAATAGTAAAACTTGCTTTAGACTTTGACCTCCCGTGACCACCTAACCGTGTTTGAAAAGGAGATAGAAAAACAGTTGAAAGAAAGCAAACTCTCTTTTCTAAGTAGTATCTTGGTACAGGTACAGGTTACGTTGTTTCAAAATGAAAAAAAAATACAATATATTTTTCTTATATTTTCATCAGAGTTAAATTTTGTACATTATTGACGTATGTAGGATATGATATCCCCGTTTCAGTAGTGCAGTAACAGGATATATAGGCAGTTATTACGACTTCGGTTTGTATAAGTACTTACTGCATTCTAAGTCTTGTTTAAAACCGAAAATTACGAAATTCTTTACACGAGCTTACTCGTTTTATTTAGGTACTGTTTTAACCCAATTTGCTTTCTTTCTTTGTATCGACTAAAAACGATTACATTTCCAAGAATGGTAGGCGGCTGGCCAAAAGAAATCAGACAAAACCCTTTGCGTTGTTATACATTGAACACAAAGAAAATTGGGGTAGGGCAGGTAGATGATAATAATCTTGATTAATGTACTTGTTGACAGGTTAGTTTTTGGGTTGATGTAACATTATACAGCTGTAGTAGATGACCCTGCAAACGTTGTATTGCCAAAAAAAAAAAATAAGGGGTGTGAAAAATAGATGTTGACTGATTCTCAGACCTACTCGATATGCACACAAAATTTCATAAAAATTGGTCCAGCCGTTTCGGAGGAGTTTGGTAACAAACACCGTGACTCGAGAATTTTATTTATTAGACTAGCTGAGTCCCGCGGTGTAACCCGAGGTTATTGTCGTACCGCGGGTAACACTGCGAGACTCAGCTAGTCTAATAAATAAAATTATTGTGTCTCGTGGCGAAGCTAGTCTAAAAGAAGTTGCCAAAGCTACTCCTTATATCATCAGCTACCTATCAGTGAAAATCCCGAAAGTCATAATCGGTCCAGCGGTTCCAGAGATTAGCCGCAACAAACAGACAGACAGACATACAAAACTTTCAAAAAATGCTATTGTGTATACTGTGTATACATACATATGCATTTAGTGGAAAGCGGTTATTTTAATATTACAAACAGACACTCCAATTTTATTTATTTGTATAGATAAAACTACAAGGGCTTTATTTAATTTGTATTCGTTGAAGAATTTAAATATGATGTTCTTTTTATTTTATTTAAACAATAGTTCAACATTTTACACATGACAATAAATTAAATACTCGCCAAGCTGTTAAGCTTGTTGGCGAGACGCGCTCCAAACTACATATATAAATATCTCTCACTACTTTACTACATTATAAAATTGTCTACTTCTTCACACATCATTAACCTCAATCCTCTCTTATAAAAGACCCCTTAGTTATATCTTCAGTTGACATGAACTCAACTTAGATAATTTCGCAGTAGGCTGATTTTATTAAAAATACGTGGAACAACACATGAAGACATTCATTATTTACCGAAGGTTTACTCAGTTTTTTTTCTCTTATACTTCTCGTATTGTATTTATTTTCTACAACTTTTTTGTATTTGTCGTTAAAATAGTGTTCTATGCCTATTAAATATTCAATTTTTTTATCTACTGGCAGAATGTTACTTATAGGGTATAGTTTTTCACATTCTTTGTTACACATTTATTTGTCATATTTATCATTACATCTGCTAGAACAACATTCTCACAAATATACAATACAATACTAATTACAACATTTGGTAAATGTTGTAATTTAATATTTCCGTGAAATTGTTATGACTTGTAAACTATTAATTATTGTGTGTATGTATGAGGTGCGTGCCCATGTCGCAAGGATGTGAATGTATTCTCATGCCTCATATACATTAAAAAGAGTTTTGAAAATATTTATCTCATAGAGAATTTTAAAATAATACTACAGGCACCGTGTACTTTATGTGTCAAATAATTATAGGACTTTTGTTAGTCGCTCATTAAGCTTCAGCTATTTGCTAAGGGCTCTGAGGTGGAGAAATGAAATATAGGATTAGATTGAAGACTTTCTAATCTTCGTGATTGAAGTCAATTCATTGTCGCACTTTTTCAAACAGATAATTGCTGATTTCGATTTGGAAAAGAACATAATTTTTGTCTTAGATTATTTTCCTTGAATATTGAAGTGTGTTTCATTTATGCTTACAAATGTCAATATACTTTTCTAACAGACAGTTATTAATTTCGGATTTCAAAGAACCTTCCGTTACGTTATTGAGTTCATCAAGTTTTTATCCACTTTTTAAAAGACAGAATTTAGAGTTCAAAATCACTTCAACTGAATTTGTAATAACTGTCGGTGGTCCTTAAAAATGTTGATCTCGTTTTAAGCCATTATTCAACATCTCTCTAACTACTAAAATATTTTAGTATATGGATTTGGAACCCAAGTCCTTATTTTACCTATTATGATATGCGATGCTCAAAATGATATATAAATCAATTTAACCTACGAATAGGTCGCTAATACTCGTATATTAAATTGATAACGCACCTACCAAACTAAATTGAAGCACCGTCATGGACGCTTTATTTGATTGTACCTATAGGACTGTGTCAAATTGATATTTGTTTTGGTCGATTATGGGTAAAGCTTAAGTTTGGAACAATTCAATCGAAATATAGATTCTGGTACGTACGCCGCTGACAATATTTCGGAAAGGATTAATTTTATTGACTGATCAAACAGTGACAATAATACTTAGTTCGTGACGAGGCGAAATTGATAACTCAATTTATACGATTGTTGTTTATAATAGAGGCCCTGGCAATATTTGGAAAGGATATAAACTTAATTATATTTTGAAACGTTTATTTATATCAATGTTTTTGTTGCAGGTGGTGTGCAACAGTGCCACTTTACGCGGCGTGCCATCAGCGTTGAGTCCCAGCGTGACGCAGTTGTCGTTATCACGCGCGGATCTTCGCGTGCTACGCTCCGATGCCTTTGCGCACTTACGGCAGTTACGAAGACTCGCACTCGATGCTTGCAACCTCACGCGCATCCGCCCGTTTGCATTTCGAGGTTTGCCCCGTCTCCGCGAGCTGTATATACAACATACTCCACTCGCAACTGTTGACGCTTTTGCGTTTGCAGCTTTGCAGAATATCACATCTATTGTTCTTACCCACAATAGAATCGCTCAAATTGAGGGATATGCTTTTGCTGGGACTAATTTTATAAAACTAATATCCCTAAGATATAATCCTATTAAACGTATACTTGCGCATGCCTTCTCTGGTCTCAATGATGTTGCGCAGATAGAACTTCCATCAGGAATAAGATCCATCGAACCACTAGCATTTGCAGGGCTAGAAGGAGTTGGAGTACTCGAACTTGCATATATGGATTTGCCGGCAGTATTACAAGATACCTTCCGTGGTCTTGTGCGCGTCGGCCGTCTCGCTCTGCGTGAGTCTGATCTCGGTGTAATGAGAGTTGGAGCATTTGATGGATTACAACGTGTTGACACATTAGAAATATGTAACAATAAAGTTGACGGCATTGAAGAGCTCTCTCTAGTCCAGAACAATAGCGTCAATACATTCAAACTAACCGGAAACCACATGCTGGAGACGCCTGAGGCAGTTATTCTAGAAGTGGACAATATAGTGATACGTGGTAATCACTTGCCATGTGAGTGCGGTCGTGATCCGTTGGTCAATCCTTTAGCATTAACACAAGATTTCGCGGAAGAGAACTTTTGTATCTCCCCATTAAAAGTACGCGGGCGTAGTTTAGGCAGTGTGGGGGCGGGGGGCGCAGGTTGTCGCGGTGAGGCGGGAGGCAGTGCCCGTGCTCGTGCCGCGGCCGGTGCCGGTGCTTGCCGCACCAGCAACATACTCTTCACGCGGCAGTTGGCTCTCATAGCTGCCACTTTGGTATTTCTCGTGAGCAGCTAACCGCCCTCGGTGTTCATTAAAACAGATGTATCCATTTTGTAAATATTGTAATATAATATGGGAGTGAATATAATAATGCGGAATTTTACATTGAAAGGGTCCCTTCATTGTGTATACGTTGGACCATGAATAAAATTTGCCTTTGGAAATGCCTGTTTGTTTTTTTTATCTACATTCCCAAATTCTGTTAAAATCTGTTTATGCGTTTATCTTACTTGAAATCACATAATTTCTACATGTAATATATCGAATAACAGAAAAAAGATTTATACAAATGTTTTTCAAAAATTTTTTTTTTAAATTTTGAAATCTAAAATGAAGGATGATACATACCATATTTTAAAATGACATGTGTATTCATAAGTAATGGTCACAAATAAATTAGTTTTAAAATTTACCCTGAACAGGAATATATTAAATAGTACATGACATTGTTAAAAATGATTATGAACTCTTTGGAGCCCTTTGGTACTCTTGGTTATAATGTGGTTTCTGATCGAACTCTGTTTATAGCAAGGAACTCAAAATATTTATTTCATAAGCCCGTGTTACGGTGGTAAAATATTATTATACTACCATAATTTTCTCAATATAAAGTCATTTTCTCAAAATTTCCTCAAAAAGAATACCAAAAGAAGATCGATCAATAAATCAGAATAGCCGTTTGAAGATTAATGTTCCCACAAAAATAGCGTTTATCTATATTTCTAGTCAATTAGCAGACGACATCAGATAGTGGCTGAGTAATGTTCCGGCGTCGACGGGCGGGAGAGAACGTACGCGAGGTCATGGCGACCGCTATCCACTCCACCGATACTGAAATATCATTTGTTCCTTAATAAAAGCTTAGTGCTTAGCTAACTGTTCTCTTATTAAAATTATAAAGGAGTGTTCTTATCATTTTAACTTGTAATACATTCTATTTAATTTGGATTGTTCAATAAAACTATTCAGGTAATGAACGATACAAAGCTAGACGATGACGTGATTCTATCATGCGTACTGTTCTCCTTTATAATTTTAATAACATAACAGTTACAAAGTACGTGGATTTTGGTTTCCAACTAAGCTATTATTAAGGAACAAATGATATTTATATGCATTATTTAATCACAAAGCACTTCAGGATTTCAAATCCTGTCTAACTCCGACTATAAAGCTTTGATTTACTCTCATACCACATATAAAGTCTATTGAAATCCTGAAGTGGTTTGTGTTTATTTGTTTGTATTAGAGTACATATAACTCTAAGTTGTAGATTGCTGCGCTGTTAAAAAAAAATGTACGGTCAAGATAGTGCTATAGTGATTTTTATAAGCACATGTTAAGAAACTAAATTTAATAATGAAAAAGTCTAAAACTCTGTTTTGAATAAGAAGAAGATTGCGGTGAACTGTTAGATGAAAGCTCCAAACTGTTCATTACGTAAGTTTGTTGGAACTTTCAAACTCATTCCGCGGATATTCTAAGAAAATGTAATCAAGAACATTAATTGTTTTGAAACTGTGATTAAATTGATATTTTCTATTGTATTACCTTGAGCATACTTCTATATTAATATAATATGTACAAAGCAAAGGTGGCAAACGAGATGACGGTTTATCACATGAAAAACGAGTACATGTGAGTTTACACTAGTTTATTTATTTACACGAAAGCCTACAACTCAGGAAACACAAGATTGTTGCCAGATTTAAATATGCAATGTCAAAGAGTGATAAGTAACGGTTAATTTGATGACTGCACGTTTGGCCTAGTGGTTTAACGGTTACCACGCCGTTTCCTACTTCGCCAAGTGTCGTGGGTTCAAATCCCACGTAGGACAACACTTTGTGTGATCCACAAATTGTTGTTCTTAGTCTGGGTGTTCTTTGTGTCCGTTTCATGTATGTTTGTAAAGTCCCCCGCGACACAGAATTTATTCCTAGTGCGGTATTGTCTTTAAAAAAAAAGTAACGTTGATTTATTTTCTTCAAAAAACTCAAGTTTTAACAGATTGAGCCCAAATTTTTACAGGATATACAATTCGCTTCAAAGAGAATTCCTATCTTTTATTGCATCATGAATGTAATTTCTTATGGATGCAACTACATGTGACAGCGAAGCGTGACAGGGTACAGTTATCTTGTATAAGTATATACCATCATTAAAGGTGTATATTCTGTTTTATGCCGGAAATTGTAAAATAAAATTGGTTAAAAAAGGCGCTTAGTAAATCATATTAATAATATACCATATCACTGAACCAAGGAAAGCTAAAAAAGCAGAGGCTTATCGAAATTATTTACCTGGGAAATCCCAATGATGCAGAAGCATATCAAAAGGCCACCGTAGTGTGGGTCGCCATGCTGCATTGTTGCATCTGCATCACAATAAGTATGATTACCACTCCTTTTGGACTCATAATTTGCATCACGCAGAGTAGAGTCTCGTTGGCAGGCTCATATAGAAAAATAGAGTTTAGTATTACCGGCTACGAGCATGAAATCACCATATTTGCGAGCGGAGTTCAATTTTCGTACCGTAACTTATGTTAATCAACATATTACGTGCGTACATATATACAATTCAGTTACTCGAATTATAAAACCCGTTTTGGTGTAATTTTTGTATGAAAGCACTAATTGGTATCTGAGTGAGTGCTCGATGATCAGCGCTCTGCGCTGTCGGAACGCATTCGATACACACATGTCGCTTGTCGATAGCACGTCACGGCTCATTAGCACCCTATCGATTGGACGGTCGGTACTGAGCTTCGAGAGAGCACTTCCACTGGCACAATTTACAACCATCGTACTATTCTGAGACATATCTCAAAACTTAACATGAAATTTTAGCCGTTAAATTAACGACAGTAGTGATAGATGAAAATGTATATACAGTATATTTGGCGTATAAATAGACCCTACATTCTAGTTATAAGTTGTCGTAAGTGTTTTACTAGTGGGCCATATTTGTTCGAAATCAACGCAAAGCCAATCACTTTTCATTAGCTTGTACTTAATTTTATCATATAGTAGCTATCAAACTTAATGTTAGTCTGGTAGAACAAATCATCGTTCCAAAATCGCACAGCACTCTGCCAAAAATACCGCTCCTGTCGAAATTTCTACCAACGACCGGCCATACCAATTTTACATCTAACTTTCAATTATTTACGCACCGAAACGATTTTCCATCCCATTTCATTGAATCCTGCTTGTAATACCATTATGAATGCCAAAGGGAGGAGCAAACTTTCTTCGAAAAATCTTTTGTTGATTGTACACAGTGCTATAGATTTTCTACAATCCCACGTTTTGGTAGTTTTAGTTTAATAAATGAATATAAATAACTTAGTTACGTGTGATTTGGTTATAATTTCTAACTTCTGAAAATATATTTTCATATTATGTTGGGTATAGAAAGTGTGACACTGGTGTTGATTGAGGGACGATTGTGATTAGAGTCGTAGAGGTGCTACGTCGTAGCAGGTCTACGAGTCCTAATGACCCGCGGCTGTATCTGCACCTGACGGCTGAACGTAAAAAGGGATTGAATAAACGAAAGTATGATTGGGACAATTTTATATCTGTCAGAGTAAAATATTAATATTTCATTTTGCGTATTTGAAGAAAGTGAATTGGAATAGAATATTATAAGAAAATAAATATTGCATTGAAATTCAACAATAACAACAAATAGTAAAATTTTGGAAATCAGACAAAATAAAATTTATGAAACAAAGCTAAATATTTCCTTTGTGGGGTTGACGAGTAAAATATAAAGGTGATCCATGTTTAAAATAATTAAAAAAGAATAACCAATGTGAAAACAACACAGGCAACGAAATAAATAACAATCTAATGTCACGTCAATAACATAGCTTTTGATCTGTTATATTTTTCTTAGTTGACTAAAAGACAGACAGACAGACTTACAGAATGACATAATTATTCATTACATCTACTTAGATTATATTACATAATACTACGACTTATAAAAGTGCAGTATTAATCACAGAAAATTTGCAAGGGAACGTGCAGAGCTAATAACATTTTTAAAAACGCTGTCTAAATAAAATGTTCCATTTACTACTATTTTAGAGCATTCCTTACCGTTAATCTAAAGAATAACGGCATCTCTCTGCAAGTCAATTTAAATTTCATTCGATTTTTAAAGCTGACAATTTGAATATCACCGGGAGCTTGAAACGTAACTTTTGTTGAATAAAATAATATGCTTACAAACTGTGCCTTTATTCATCTGTCGACTTTGGTCCCGAATTGTTTTTTCCAAAAAAACCTTAGTTATCCTTAGTTTTTAAAGGTAACCTTAGTTACTCCTTATAACATCAATCAAATGCTAGTAAAAGTTCCATCAAAATCGATACAGACGTTCCGGAGTTTAGCTGGAACAAACAGACCCACAGAGACAAATAAAAAAAAAAGATTTTGTAATGTAAGTACCTTACATACCATATGCATTTAGTGAAAAGCTTTTACATTACAAACAGATACTTTAATTTTATTTTTTTGTATAGATTTTACTTTAGTGTTAGGGTTAAAATACACTGAAACAATCCTCTCTCGTTCAATAAACAAAATTTTAAATTACTTATAATTATAAAATTTTCTGTGTTTGTAAGTAAAGTAACGATGATGTTTTGTAGTAAAGTGTAGTGAAGTATTTTCAGAACAATGAAGGAACAAGTTTCGAGAATGTATTCATATGGTTATTGTTATTCAATGTTTCTTTTTTATTGCTCGATTCTGTTTCATGTTTCATTCGAGAAGTAGGTGTAAGTAATTTACGAGTGTAACAATGTAAATAAAAAAAAAACTTCGTTTAAGAAAACCGATTTCAAAAACTAAAAAGTATCAAATAACTTAACTTGTATGTGCTACCTATTCATAGGTTTGAAGTCAGTGCCAAGCTAAATGTAATAGTAGGTACCACACTCGCTATATTTCGAGACGAACGTCAACGACGTCACCGACGCTTCGGTTGTTTTGTTCTACGCTAAGAGCAGCTATCCCGCTCAAGGTCACGCGCAGCGAGTGCGGTACCTACTATTACATTTTGGCTTGGCACCGACTTGGGACCACATGGGGAGCATACCCTTTCGAATACAAAAAAAAATTCAAAATCGGTCCACAAATTGACGGAGTAATCCGTGTACATACATAAATTGAGAACCTCCATCTTTTGGAAGTCGGTTAAAAATTTAAACACTTTCTAAAAATATTACAATTTCACATTACAAAAAATAAAGGTAGATTTAAAAAAGTACATTCGGTTACAAGTATTGTTTCGATGAACTAGTTAAAACCAAATTCAATTAAGATTCGCTATATTTTGATTTAAAAAGTTTAAAAAAAAGCAAAACCATTAACTGGTATGGTGATAGATACAAAAGTTATCGTTTTTACAAAAAAGGCAACATACGTACATTGGTGTGTACTATTATATATGTAGATAATATTATATGAATCGTTCTTATTCATATTCATTCTGCTATTGCATTCGTCTTCATTTATAAAATGAATAAATGAGTGAAAATCATTCACAACTTAGCACTGATCACTTGAACTCTTGATGTTTAGTTTCAACGACTAAATCATGACTTTTGAATTGTTTCTTCTTCAAATTATTATCAATGCAGTATATTTATAACTATATTTCACGTTACAAAAATACGTAAACTAATCTTGTTTAAAATTTTGTGAATTAATAAATAAATGGCGAACTAGCTAATCGAAACTAATTAGTCATGACAGTCATCAATGACATTGTTATATTCCACAGCATTTTGTGGTTTACCAACCAATTGCAGAGAGCACGCAGAATACAGCTAGTTAATTAGCACGCTGCAAAAGGGTACAATTTGAAATACAAATAGATTTTAATTTAGTAGGTTTGTCATGATAAAACGTATAGTGTACAAGCCCGTTCAGGACAAACATCACATCATACTTAAATCCAAGAAATAAGTTAAACAATTTGACGTTTGCACTGACACAGATACACAAACAAATAACAGCCTTTGATTCTGATAAACAAGTGATTTTATAAAAAAATATTTTTCTAAAAACAAGCTTTTCTTACTTGTTAATAAAAAAAACTTTAAGCCCTTTCATTTGATACCCATATTGAGTGGGTTGTTCAGAAATATGTACGCCGCCAATTTGTTACGGTGGCCATTTTGGATTAATAATAATATCGATCATATATAATTGCATTGTCATCAAAACTAAATGTATATTTAAAATTTCAGCTAAATCGGAAATCGGGAAGTGGATCAAATTTAACTTGCAAGATTTGATTACAGACAAACATCGGGACAGCTGAAGCTAAATAAAAGCTTGTAAAAACGTTTATTATGTGCAAAGACAAGTTGAAAAGCTTAACTTGACGATTTTTCTTGAAGGCTTATTGCTATTTAATACGAGTATAATACGACGATTGACGGCAACACAGCTCAGAGATAAGGGTTAAATTTATGTTTCACACTGTAACATAACCTTATTTTAGACATTTTCTCAACTTCTATAAGTAGATCTTCAATTTATCATAGCTAACATCTCTTTATAAATTTTAATGGTTGAATTTTAACTGTAGATAAACAATAAAGAAATGAGTAATGTGTTTGTTGTGAAGTAAAGTAAAAATTATAAACTATATTACGACTATAGTCGTTTCAGCTGAAGAAATTCCCTAAAAATAATGTTCATCTGATATAGTTATTGTGGAAGTAATTTAGAAAGAAAGAAAGAAAAAAAATTTTTCAAAGCCTGAACATGGTACAAGACGATAAAAGCTAATAAAAAAAAAGACGTGTGGCAGAGACAGACAGATTCGTTGATTCGTCGTTCGGAGCAGCTCGTCTCGACCTATACGAGCTTCGGGTGTCAGGTTTTATTTTCGTTACGTTACGTTACGTAATTTCTTAATTCGGTCGCCGCTCTCAAAGGCCTCAAAGCCTGCGATAAAAGCTATGCAATAGCTTAAAAAACAATGACTGTGAATCAAAATATTCCTTATTAGCACGGACCCGATAAGATCGTCACCTCAGAAATGCTGTTAACATATTTAAAATTGAACATACGTGTCAGATAATATAATGATATCAATATCAGCAACCTTAATCTTGAACTGGTAAAACTGGCTCTGAGTGCGTTAAATACTTTGGTATAAAATTCATACCTAGCGGGCAGTAAATTTGGTTCACAATAAGTACTGTAAAAAGAAAATAATGGTATAAAAAATATTAGTAACAAAAGAGATGAACATCGAAAATAGGGTACGCCTCGAAGGGGTTAGGTTATCTTTTGTTATGAAAGAGTTTAGTATTACGAATTTTCTTAATTATGAAACGTGAACAACGAGTGAAACTTTGTCTTATTTATAATAAGGATATCAAGGATAACAATAAATAAATTAATACTCTACTTAGTTATCAATACTAATAATAGGTCTTTATCTATGAAATTGCCGTTTTGTATGCAATAAGTGAAAGTACTTATTTTTTTAAACTTTTTTATTTCTGTTATTCGAAGTAATCACCCATGCAATCGACGCATCTTTGCCAACGCATTGGCAGTTTTCTGTAAGACCGTGGTATCATTCCGGTCGAGCCAGATTTTCGATTGTTTGGTAGATGCCCTAGCGTTTTATTTTTTCTGACGATCGTTTTTTATCGAAATGCTCATCCTTTCGCTATTGTAATAGAAAAATTAGGACAACATTACTCTAGACCGATTAAGGGGTTATGTTGATATTTTTAGGTGATAAACAAAGAACGGTCAAATAATTATGTATTTTTTATTAATTGTATGTTGAACTATGCTTATTTACGAGTTACGACGCGCAACCTATTCTTTACAGGGCAAACAATATGGAATTCGAGAAAATATTTGCCTTAAACAAATAAAACACTGCAAGAAATTGATGGAACCTGACTACTTCAATCTTTTTTTTGTTTTACAAGATATTGCCAATCAGTTACTGAAACTGAGGTAGTAACATCTAAGGGGATCGATTTCGGGACAAGATAAGGATCAAACTGACCTTCAAACAATAAATCCATGTTGAGAAGGGTAAAAGGAAACGGAAGAAGTTTTTACTTCGAACAAAGTTGCGCTAATGATAACTTTAAGTACATGGCTATTTTTACAAATGTTTTATATCTACAACAAAGGTAAGTGAGAAGTGTAATAGAAAGGTAAAATGAAAAAAGTTATAATATTATTTCAGATATACAGTATCAGTTTAGTTTCTCAAGTTTAAATGTATCTTTTAAAGTGCGATTGTGACATAACCAATGGTCTTTTTGTATTGAAATGAGTAGGGCAAACGAACAGACGTATCACCTGATGGCAAGCTATGACAGCCGCCCATGGACTCCCGCAACACCACAGGCGTCACAACTGCGTTGCCGGCCTTTGGGGGTATCCTCACTAACTCGGTGAAACACAGCGCAAGCGCTATTTCACAGCGGTTTTCTGTAAGGCCTTAGTATCACCCAGGTAGAGCCAGTCCATTCATGCCGAATGTTAATTGCGGCTCATGTTATGTGTTTTACTAAATATTTTAATTTAACGGTACTAAATGATTAATTAAAAGTGTTATATAGTATTTGTCCGTTGAGAGTGAGAGATATTACATTTCTTTTTTCTTTTTTACAATTTTATTAAAAATACACCTACATAAATATTGCTATCAATTTTGTAATTGTTTTCAAAGCACACGTTATTATTTACGCTTACAATTTTATTTGCGGTTATTTTTATCAGAACTTAAATCGGGACATGATTACAGTAACAAAGTGTATAATCAAATATCAACTCTATGATCCTCGGTAATAAAATAGAAAATAAATAGCTATTTTATGCTACTAAGAATATTTCACAAGAACTTCAAAGTCATTCTCATGAGATTTCATTTCTCCGAAGTGAATCAGATAAATCATTTTGAAGCGTGCGGGAGTTGTATTAGAACTTTGATGTTTAGATGACAATATGTTTTATTTAACCTAGATCAAATAGTTAAACGTTACTATCTGAGATGTGTCTTGCAAACAATTGCTGGTTTATCCCCATATTGTAAAAAAGTAAACTTAAACAGAATGAGTCAACGTTACATGGAATTTTATAAAAAAATAACATGAGAGTAAGTATAAGTTTCTGCATCTTATCAACAACAAGAAATGTGCTTATATTATTTTATCAAAATATTTCATTTCTAAATGTCAGCTTCGTCATTACATTAACATATCTATGGCATGTCAGGCATGTACATAGATAATAAAGGAATTAATCTTATATTTTAGGAGCCCTTATTAACATACGATTGT
Source organism: Diaphora mendica (assembly GCA_949125395.1). Taxonomy (NCBI): domain Eukaryota; kingdom Metazoa; phylum Arthropoda; class Insecta; order Lepidoptera; family Erebidae; genus Diaphora; species Diaphora mendica. The sequence goes on along the minus strand of OX421310.1, from coordinate 30,055,557 downwards.
CTATGTATATTATTCATGATTATCTATAATCATATCATTCATTCATTCATGATTGTCTATAATCAAATTAATGCGAACACAATATTTGTATCTGTGCAATACATTAGGAATAGAAAAGTTAAGCAATTTTGCAAGGAATTTATTTGCTGAGCTCATAAGAATACTCTGCGAACTCCTGTTACCACAAGCCGCTTTCGTCAGGTCACTATTTTGGGTTTCAATACTATGTAGTTTTATTCATAATATTTCTATTCTTCTTTCTAAGGAGAGTCTTATTTCAAGAAATGGTCTACTAAGCGCCGTTATAATGATGATTCTTAAAATATTAAGTCAATAAATTTATGAATATATCACCTCCTATCTTTACAGATGACAGGTTTTTGATAAATAAAACATTTAATAAAACATTTTTTAATCGATACCCTAGCCTTATAATCCATAAATATAATAAATTTAATTTAACAGCTTTTTAAAAACTAGCTTTTACTGGAATGCTTCGAGACGAATCAAATGAGTCCAAATTCGATGATGTTGCGACGTTTCTTTACAAAGTTCCTATGGCCACCTTCCATTAGATCAGCTCCATGTCATTATAATATTGTATTGTCACGCTGTATACATGTGCTTGCAAAATTTGAGCAAAATCGGTTGAAGATATCTGCTTCAAAATTGAGTTACAAGATTCCATCCGAACATACAAGCATACATACATTGCAAGTTAATAAAAAGCTTGTGAAATTAAAAAAATGCTATCGACAATCAATACAAATCTCTCATTACCTGTTTTATAAAGATTCACTTCTACACTGAGTCTTAGGCAACTTGGACCATAAATAAAATAAGCAAAGTAGTTTTTGTGTATTTATAAAAGTACTTACGATGTGGCTCTAATTTAAAAGCATTAACAGCTGTACAGGATGGTTTGACCAATGACATTTAAATCCAATTCCAATTCAAGTATTGTTTATACTCGTTTATACTTAGATGATATCATCATACTTTTATATAAGATTATTAAGGGCTAGCAAAAACTCGTCACTATTTTATAATGAAAGCTAAACCTAGAGTTAGTCGAATGACTTATATCGCTGTACTTCAAGTTTTAGACGTAGATAGTACTATCGCTTTTTATTTTGTTAATTATAGTAATCACATATGACACGCTATCCCAACTACATAGAATGTCAACAAACATATTTTACCAAATACGTATGTACATATTGAAAATGAATTAGGTATGTACATCTAAATCTATACTAATATTATAAAGCTGAAGAGAATCTCAGGAATTACTGATCCGATTTGAATAATTCTTTCAGTGTTGGATAGCACATTTATCGAGGAAGGCTATAGGCTATGTATTAACACGCTACGACCAATAGGAGCGGAGCACCAAAGAAAAATGTTTCAAAAACGGGGGAAAATTACCACGCTACGGGCAATAGGAGACGCAAACGAGGTTGCGTGGGTCAGCTAGTACAAAATAAATAAGTGTGTTCATGACAATTATTTGCTCATGGTGATTGGTAAATCGATCCGGTTGGTAAACCGGTATATTATGGGGATCTTGTGTCAACTGCGGTGAATTTCCGTGCGTTTAAGCGATTCTGCCATACATACTATAGAAATCAAATATAGCTCACTTAGGACCCATAATATTTTTATCCGTGGTGCTTTCCGGTTTGAAAACGGCGTCTGTCTATTTTGACTCCATTTTGTCTCCCGCTTTGCTAAGGAGGGAAGTGGACTTATTATATTTCCAACTCCTCCAGTTTTCTTCTGATTAATTTCGTTGTGGGTTCCAAGACAGTTAAATTTTTCCTGGGACTTCCCGAGTGTCATAACTCGGTGTTTTCGTGGGTCACCGCTGTTGATCCTGGTGTACAGGAGTTACAGTGGTGGGCGTGTGGGCGGGATTAGTCCTGGTAAACCGATCCGATTACCTCCGGCTCTTAGGACCACTAAACATTAAACTAACAGGAACATTCAATATTATGACTATTTTATTTAGGTACATCTATTAATATCATCTCAGCTTCGATATCAAAAGTTGCTTCCAACTTTTTAATTATTCAAAATTCATTTTCTAGAGTCATTTTTTTTACATTTACTAAAAAGACGTTACTATTCATATTTTAATAACAGCGAATTTTTTAATTATTGAGACTACGGTAGCATTATCAGACAACTTCTTATAACTTTGCTCTAATAGAATTGATATAATGTTCTGGCTTTGCGCGTTTTTTAGAACTTTAGTTTGAGCTCGGCACTCGACGATGGTGAGGCTTTCTGTTAGAAACTCGACATATATAACTAAGTACGACGACATCCTAGATATATTACAATATTTACTTATTATGCGCAGGAGTATACGGGTCTCTGGCTAAATAATTGCCACCGTCCACTTGTTTCGTTATACTACAATCATAACTGTAATAATATAACACAAGTGCTAAGAGTCAACGCTTTGCCCTCCTTAGGTAATCCCCAAAATCAGGGGAAAGGGGGTTTGGGCTCCGGCAACGTTATTAACGCATTAAAAAGCTACGAAAGAATTACTTAACACCGGCATCATTCTCAATGACTCTTCCATTTATGTCGAAGCCTAGCTCTCCAACATATAATATTTGTTTTCATTAACTCTACTAAGAAAATAAAATTATTGAGTGACATTTTATTTATAATAAGTAACCTGTTTCAGTAAGATAACCATTTCATTGATGGAGTTTTAGTCGATTGCTCTGAAATACATTAAGTATGCGATGACCTTTTAACACGTAATAGTCTGAGCGGGACCGGAGCAGCGGCGACGGCGGCATCGGTGCGTTCTAATTATGTATTACATGAAACTGACATTTATATGAAAGTGGCTTTAAAGACAGCGGCGCAGGGAGCAGTGGCAAGCATACATTGCCGAGCCCACGCCACCGCTACGCACCCGTTGACTTCGAGACCGCGGCCTTAAAGTTAGTACCTTTACATCCATAAAAAACTTTGTGCGTGCAATATAGTTACGAACAACTTGTTAGAAATAACACAGAACAACTTTGTAAAATAAACTAATATGGCTGCAGTTTGTTTTGCAAAATAAGCAACAGTTATTGCCTTTTATTTCTTGAGATCCATAAATAAATGTCAACATTTCTAGGTTTAGAAATTGTACACAATATTTTTTTTTTTTTTTTTTTTTTTTTTTTTTTTTAATGATATAGGGGGCAAACGAGCAGACGTATCGCCTGATGGTAAGCGATTACCGCCGCCCATGGACACCCGCAACACCAGAGGCATCACAAGTGCGTTGCCGGCCTTTTAAGAGGGAGTACGCTCTTTTCTTGAAGATTTGAAGGTCGTATTGGTCCGGGAATACCGCAGGCGACAGTTCATTCCACAGTTTTGTTGTGCGAGGCAGAAAGTTCCTGGAAAAGCGCACAGTTGAGGACTGCCAACCATCTAAATGATGGGGATGAAACTTCTGTCGCGTAGGACGATGGCGGAAAGAGGCGGCAGGAATCAGTCCGAACAATTCCTCGGAGCACTCCCCATGATAAATGCGGTAGAAGATGCACAGCGAAGCTACATCTCTACGCAGCGCCAAAGAGTCTAGCCGAATTGAAAGTTCTTGGCAATCGACGACTCGGGTCGCTCTCCGTTGAATGCGGTCCAAAGGGAGGAGCTGGTATTGGGGTGCCCCCGCCCAAAGATGGGGACAGTATTCCATGTGAGGCCGAACCTGGGCCTTATAAAGTATAAGGCGGTGGGCCGGAGTGAAATACTGTCTCGATCTGTTGAGCACACCAAGCTTTTTCGAGGCCAATTTGGCCTTACCCTCCAGGTGGCCACGAAACTGGACTTCGCTCGACATGTCGACACCAAGAATTCCAATATTGGCTGAGGCAGATAGTGGAGTGCCTTCGAAACGAGGACATACGACCCACGGAAGTTTTTTAGTGGTGAACGCGCAAATTTGTGTCTTTGTGGGGTTAAATTGGACTAAATTAAGTCTACCCCAATCTGAGACCTTCTCCAAAGAAGTCTCGACTTCAGACACAAGTTTGTTTCGACTCTCAATGACATTTTCCCGAGAAATATTGGCGCGGCCGGTGTAAAAAGCATCGCCGGTGCTGTCATCCGCATAACAATGAATGCCGCAATTTTGCAGCATGTCATTGATATGGAGGAGGAACAAAGTAGGCGATAGCACACAGCCTTGCGGGACACCAGCATTCACAGATATGGAATCAGAGCATTCACCGTCGACTACGACCTTAATGCTTCTATCTGCTAGAAAGCTAGTGACCCAATCGCATAATTTCTCGGGAAGCCCATAGGAAGGGAGCTTCGAAAGAAGCGCTTTGTGCCAGACCCGATCGAAGGCCTTCGCGATGTCCAAACTAACTGCCAAGGCTTCCCCCTTAGTCTCAATCGCCTGTGCCCAGCGATGTGTCAGGTATACCAGAAGATCACCAGCCGATCGACCCTTACGGAAGCCGTACTGCTGGTCGCTAAGCAGATGATGATCTTCTAGATACCGTAGGAGTTGATAGTTGATGATGGACTCCATTATTTTCGAGAAGAGGGAAGTAATGGCTATCGGCCTGTAGTTGGACGGATTAGAGCGATCGCCTTTTTTGGGATCGGGTGGACTAATGCTGCCTTCCATGTTGTCGGAACTACGCCAGAAGAGTAGGAGAGCCGAAAAAGACGCGTTAAGACCGGTGCCAACTCTGGAGCGCACATCTTCAACACTATAGGGGGGATTCCATCCGGGCCACTCGACTTATGGATATCCAGGGATAAAAGTGCTATACGCACTGAGCGTTGGTGAAACTGGATATCCAGCATACGGCTCTCGCACCGCGGTATGGTAGGCGGCTCCTGTTCCCCGTCATCCAAGGTCGAGTTGGACGCAAAGTGTTTTGCCAGGAGATCGGCTTTCTCCTTTGCGTCATAGGCCAACGGATTATTTCCCAAGTGCAAAGGTGGAAGGGATGGCTTACAGAAATTCCCTTCGATAGCCTTGGCAAGAGACCAGAATGCTCGAGTCCCCGAAGGAAGACGCTCAAGCCTCTCGCCAATCCCAGCAATGTGCACCGACTTCGCCCTAGCTATGTCTCTTTTGAAGGACCTGGAGGCAAAGTTGTACTCCTTTTTTAGAGCGCTGGTGTTTTGATCCCGTACCGCCGCTGCGTCAGCCCAGGCTTGGTAAGCTTCCTGCTTCCTGCGAGAAGCTTTTTTGGAAGATGAACCAAACCAGGGCCGACACTTGCCACCAATGGGAACCACAGAGGATGGAATGAAAATCTCCATACCCTGTAGCACAACATCAGCAATAGAATCAGCAGCGGTGTTGGGATTATCCGGCGAGAAGCACAACTGTCTCCAAGGGTAGGACGCAAAGAAGGACCGCATCCCATCCCAATCTGCTGACTTGTAGTGCCACACACGGCGACTGCGTGCAACTCGCGATCGCGGTGAGCATGTGAGTGTCACTGTACTCCGGACAAGGCAATGGTCTGAGGAGCCAAGTGGGGCGTTTACGGATACGTGGTATCCGTCCGGATGAGAAGTCAGCAGAAGGTCCAACAAAGAGGAATTCTGACCTTCCACATCTGGGACTCGCGTGGGCGTGGTAACCAATTGTGTCAGGCCATAAGCCAGGGCGAAGTCGTGAACAGATCTCCCCGCATGATCCGTTTTACTGGAGCTGAGCCAGCCGGCGTGGTGAGCGTTAAAATCGCCAAGTACGATGATCTCTGCGGAAGGGATCTGCTGCTGCACAAGGTCTGTAGCCATCTGGATGTGCTCAATGAGTCGGTCAGTTTCGGCATCACCGCTATGGGACCTATAGAGGCACGCATAGACGCGGGGATGGTCGTCGCTGTCTACACGGAGCCATAAGATGGAGAGGTCCCTACCTTCAAGGTTGCTGAGGCGGCGAGAGCTAATATCGTCTCTGACGTACACGCACACTCCGGCTTTAGACATAAAGGAATGTTCTAGTCCGTACCTCGGGTAGCTGAGGTAGGATGTGTCCGCAGGAGACGATATCTGCGTCTCGGTCAAAAAGAGCAATGCTGGCTTTGCTGTCTCGAGGTGGTGATGGACAGCATCAAGATTACTATGTAATCCCCTGACGTTGCAGAAGTCCACGACCAGCGTGGTAGGGGGTGCCGTGATGTTACTGCTCTTACCCCGAGCGTGATCTAGCGCAATTTTGCCCTCCCCAGAATACGAGGGGCAGCCTCGGCATCCACGTTCAGGCGCGTTGTGTCCTGAGCGCGGACGCCCAGAGAGGGATTCTCCAACGCTAGCGCAGTTGGTACCCTCCTGGGGTATCAATCTGTCTTTCAACTGCGCCATCATGGGGAGGGGGGGGGGGGGTTGGGCCTCCGGTTTCCTCACTCACTCGGTGAAACACAGCGCAAGCGCTGTTTCACACCGGTTTTCTGTGAGGCCGTGGTATCACTCCGGTCGAGCCGGCCCATTCATGCCGAAGCGTGGCTCTCCCACGTGGAAAATAAAATAATCGAATGTTCGACTAAAACAACGTGTGATCATCTGTTTGGTTTATATTGCACTAACTTTTACAATACTGTATCTATAGAAACACAACTTATCATAATCGCAATAAATAAGCTGAAAGGGTCTTTACCTAAGATAAACTGTTGCTGAAATTGGAGAATATTAATGCATATAAAAAAAACATGCGAAAAACATAGTATCTCTTACTTATATGAATTCGGTATAAAAAAGTCCTTCATTAAAATATAAAGTGTATCCACGATATATGTGTGTTACAGACATTTGGCATTTATTGAAATAAAAAATGTGCCTCCTCAAAGGGGGGAAGGGCTGAGGGTGATGAAATTGTGAACATTACTCATGACATTTGGAGGTACTTGGCATAGATTGCTCTGCGTTTACAATAGGTGAAATTAAATACCATTACGCGGTGTTCTGGTTTTATAAACCAGTTGACTGAGTTTCAATGTATTATGTTTTGATACTATCAATTCATTCATTCATCATGATATTCGCATTCTATATATTAAAAAGGTGGAATATTAAATTAACCTACCCATTATGCATTACATTTACTTCAAATTGAAACTCTGTTCTAGTTTATTTCATTACTATGAGATTATAATCTGACGAATACTCTCAATTACTAATGATGTGCCTGATCTATCCCCGGTCGTATCGGATAGTCTTTTTATCGGATCATGAGAGTGAAGGAACAGAGAGTGCACCTATGTGCAATTACACTTGTGTACTATAATATCTCTCCTAGTTGGCTGGTCTCCGTCGAGACTGACCGCTGTGATGAAAATAGGTTTGGAGAACATCAACATTGAATTTAGACGACATTATTTAATTTATAAATTGACATAAACATGCAGTATCTACTAATTAAACCATAAGGCATAATATAAACAATGAATCATTGTGGTAGAACATCAATTACTTAGGGACGTATCAATGTACACAAATTGTTTTTATTAAATTCAATTCGAACAAGCGTATTGAAATGTTTTGGTTTCCGATATTGGCGAGGAATTGCTATTTTCAATATGAACAATTTCAGAATCCTCTTTTGAGAACATTTAAAACAATTTGTAAAGCAGTTTATAAAATATTGAATGAACATTGCATTTTGTAAAACAATGACAACTCGTTTGTTTATTTAACTTAATACCACATTGTTATAAAATAATATTACTATTTTAAAAATATGACATATTGATATGAGCAGTACTTCTTCGAGCAAAGAGTCACATTTTTTTAAAATATTATAGTAATAAACATGTGCAATAAAAATCAGTATTCTAATTCGCGGAAAGTAGTTACTAGTTTAAAAATAGTATCATGTATTTATGCAGCCGTTTTGGAATAATTTTTAATGTCATATCACAAGTTTATGAAATGTTATCGATCTCTACTTACCCACAAACATTAATTATCTCAATTTAATTCTGTTAGCCATATTTATCTAAAAAGGGTTCACTTTTTTAATTTAAAATATAGATATTAATTTCTACGTCATAAATTGCTATTCTAGCGTGTGCGCCAAAAATAATAGTATTTTTTTAAATTTATGGTTTAAATATTTACACATTTAACGATTTCTTATCCTTGTTCAATATGAAACTCAACCTGAAACAAGGAAAGAAATATGTTCTGTACACAGGAAATTGATAAATAAATAAATATTTAGGAAATTCTGATTTATCTTCAGGAAAATAAATATTAATTCTGTAAATCGATAAACATTCCTTTAACACATATTTAAGTACTTAAACTTGTATTTGTCATTATTAATTAACGGAGAGGAAAATTCTTTCAGATCTTCTGTTTCTCTGGGAATATAGGAGCCACGAGTATGAAGTGATTTCACAAAAAAAAACACTCCATTGACCGGCTTCGAGCACCCTAATCTGGGACAACACGGACCATTTTATCCTACGCCTAATGAGGCCCTCTCGAGGAAATGACTTGACTCCCAATCATGACCCGAAGACCGCATAATGCAACCAGGCTGCTATCCCTGTCCTGTCCATCTGTCACCGGAGGTCCCCATTCTCTGACGGGGGTCAGTGGCTCATACCTCCGCCGGGCAAACATGTTCTTCGCTGAGCTCTTTCCCGATCCCTTTCACAGATTTCTTTTCTGAGGTATTAATTTCACAGAAAGAGACCCCTACGCTCCAGCCTATAAACATGTAACTGCCTGGCTGCAAAAAAATTACCTCATCAAGCAGAGACAAAAAAACTGTTTTTCAAAAGAATTCAGATAAGATCATAAATATAAATGTTAATTCTAAACAAGGCCTACTTTACAGTAAAAAGACAACTATCCCTTAGGACTATTAGTCAGGAGTGGATTATATACAGGATAAAACACTTGGGATTCTCTGACCATTTCGAATACGTTTCTTTTTAAATCACTTTTGTTTTTCTTTTCTTCCCTTTTCATATTAATCTCTTTATTATTTTTAAAGTCTATTTTAGTTTCTTTCATTTCAACAGCATTTAATTCTGTTGCTTTTTTTAATAGTAGTAGTATTTGACTAATAAACCCTTTTTATTCGCGTGTATTGACTTGCGAATAATATTAAATGATATTATTTTAAAGGGACAATTTTATTTGTTGATTGACTACGGCCAAAAGGAAGGGTAAATGTGGGTTAAACTACTGAACTGGTTTTAATAAATCAGGTATCTATAGATTCGCAATAATGACCTGGGTGACATAGAAAAAAAATACGTGGTCTGGTTGTAGTTGTTTCAAACTTTTTATTGAGGTATTTGGATTTGAATTTGTCAGTGTATTCTTCTAAATTTTACAAACGTACATAGTTTTAAATTATTAAACAACATTTCTGATACTTGTTTATTTTCAAAATTGTTTAGCATAGATCAAAGTCTTCTTAACGAACCAGAACTCTGATTACCTTTTTTTTCTATAACGAAATGGGCCTTTTACTTACAAACCATAAATAATTCAGTCCTATTAGGCTTCCTTTCCGTCTTTTGAGTAAAATGTTAGTTCCAGCCAGCAATAATCATATCATTTATTTATTATTGTATCTTTTTTATGTAATTTACTACTGCTAGTTCAATATAGAGTGATAAATATTCTTAAATCTTAATATCTATTTGTATTTTAACTAAGAATAAAGTTCAAAGGAGGTATCTTGTGGTCTTTCTCCATGATGTGGCAAATCTAAAATACGACGTACCCCTATTTAACCTATGGTTGGTGTAATGCTAAAAGCTAAGCAAACTACGCGGGACAATATCACTGCAAAGAGAAGGAAAACTTAAAACAAACTCTATACCATGGTCTAAGAAAACAAGGTCTCGTATTCCGAGAGCGGCTCGGAGTGACGTCACTATCCAGTTACCACTTTGTAGCAACATAACACGAAATAAACCAACCACAATGATATTATACAATATCATTGACCAACCACAACCAGCGATAGTGATGATGACGTCATCTCGATCTCTCTGTCTCGTCACTGTATCTCGGAATGTCAAACCTGGCGAAGTATATTGTTATACCATACCCTATACCAACTATAGGCCTATGTCCGGCAATGGACTGTCAAACATTGTTAATATATAATATGATGAAATATTATGATCTCGGTTTTTTCGCTATTCTTGTAGACGGTAATAAATCAGTCGATCGCACCTTGAAGTGTGGCCTTGGCACCACCTTGGCATTGGGCCTCCGGTCTCGCCTCACCAACGAACCACGACAGCAGGAACGCTATCATTTTACGTCGATTTTCTGAGCGGTTAGTTTTTCTTTGTTTTTTTTTTTTATGGAATAGGCGGGCAAACGAGCAGACGTATCGCCTGATGGTAAGCGATTATCGCCGCCCATGGACACCTGCAACACCAGAGGCGTCACAAGTGCGTTGCCGGCCTTTGGGGGAGGGAGGGGAGGGGGTTGGGGGATGGGCCTCCGGTATCCTCACTCACTCGGTGAAACACAGCGCAAGCACTATTTCACACCGGTTTTCTGTGAGGCCGTGGTATCACTCCGGTCGAGCCGGCCCATTCATGCCGAAATTAGTTAATTCTAGTACAGTTAAAAAACAGTGAGCTAGGTATAAAGTAAAGCGCACTCCATATTCTTTAACCATAGTAGGCATTGGAGTAAAAAGTGCCATTCGATATCCGATATACGGAAGATCGATACTTGTTGAAATAAAAGGACGATACTGCAAAGAGTAAGAAAAAACAGTAACTGGTCCGAAACAATAGCCGTTACAAGCGGCGTTGAAAGCCCCATGAGCTTGGTGATTCCTTACCAAAGAGAGTAAAAAGCGGCAAGCAACAAATTTGCTACTGAATGAAAATTTCTCGCTTGAAATTTAAGAGACAAGTAAAAAAGAGGTTTTTTATCTTGATTTTCCTATTGCAGTTTAATTTATATCTAAAGTGATTATATTATGTTTTGATAAAATTATAACAATCTAATTGCTGAGTAAAAGTAAAAACGTATGCGGCGTATACGCGTATGAATAGTAAACGCTTTGTTTTCTTAGCAGTGTGAAATAAAAAAGTAAAAGTTACGAGGTAACAAACATAAAAAAAAATACAGTTGAATTGAGGACCTCCTCCTTTTTCAAGTCGGTTAATAAAGAAAGCTGTTATGATTTCCTGCAATTATTTTTATCCCACATTGTGCAGTTGAACCAGTTTATTGAAAGTTTAGAAGTAGCGTTTTGTATCTATTAGGTTTATATTAGAATTTATTTTTTTAATAATTAACGTGAGCTCAGAACAACTATTTGTGGATCACATTTAGAGTTGTGCCATGCGGTATTTGAACTCATAACAGTCAGAACAGTAGGAAGCGGCGATACAATCACTTAAACCACTTTACCATCCATGCAGTTAACAAATTCAGAACAAAAGTCAATTTAAGAATTGTCCCTTGACCTAAGTCCTTCTTCAATGCTTTAGTTTATCAGGAATCACGTTACACACAAGGTATCTTAGAGCGGTCCTATGCCGGAATCGAACCGACCAAAACAAAAATACGCTATTACACTAAGTATGTTTATAATATAGCTTTTATATAATATTGATAACAGGAAAATTTCACACTCAAAGTCTTATTTCACACTGTTATCAATTTCAGAGCCCCAATTTTGTGTAATAAAAGTCGCAATTTTCATTGGCTTTTATTTACGTCCTGTGAATTTTGAAGCGTGAAGAGATAAAAAGATTTGCTTGTATAAAATGTATTATATATGTATAATACATCACATATTTTAACGTTACGGTTGGCCTTAGTTGTCTCAGTGGTTCAAATGCTGTGGGCTCAAATTCCACATGGGACAACGCTTTGTGTGATCAAAAAATTGTCGTTCTGAGTCTGGGTGTTCTTTGTGTCCGTTTTATGTAGGTCAATTTGTAAAGTCCCCAGCGACAAAGGCAATGTTTCTAATGCAGGAGTTGTATTAAAAATCAGAATATTTGTAACAACTTACTTTCCTATCAAGGAGTTTAATACTTTTGCAGTTATCATCGTTACCGTTGTGTTCTTGTCTTTTATTGTGCAAAATGGGACATATAAAAAAACAATCTTTAAACCATTATGTACTTCAAATACATGTCATTGTTTGATGTATCTATTTTACATTTTTAATGTTATTCATTTATTACATTTCAGCTTTTTATCGTTTAATTGTTCTTCTACGTAAATTTGAATATCGGAGACCTGACCGCATCTATATTTCCTTTATCGCATTCAAATATTCATGACAAAGGGGTTGTATAAATAGACCTGGGATATGTTTTTTGTGTACCTTTTAGTAGGTATATTCTGCACTGATAAATTAACAAGTGAATTATGTCTTTAATGACTTTATAAAAAATATGACACTTTAAGTTTTCAAACTCAAACAATTTTAAATTGATTAGACTTTATTACAGTAACTTTCAAGATCAGTGGTATACAATATAACAATCATATTGAAACAAACAAGAATCTTAGAATAATAGACATAATTAAATATGACAAAAACCAATAAATCGCTTTTGATTAATGTTAAAACAGACATTCCACAAAGTTACACATTCAATCACAAAAAAATCTAAAAGCATTTCTAAAAAATTTAATATTAGGTCTTTACCTATGAAATTGCCGTTCTTCAGTACTGGTCATTTCAAATAAAAAAAAGTTTGTAATGGCTCTGTATTCTAAATTCAAATGAATTTTGTTTTAAAACCATTACATTCTATTAACAAACTCAGTATTTGTTTTTTGATTAGCGTTGTATTTTCATTACATTTGAACATTTTTCGTCATAATGAATACTTTAAAAATTCGTGTAATTATGGAATATGAGTTCCGTCGTGGCACCAACGCGACACAAGCGGCACGTAACATCAAAAACGTTTACGGAGCGAACTGTACAAACGAACGCACAACCCGTTATTGGTTTTCCCGGTTCCGTTCTGGAAATTTTGACTTGAAAAATGAAGCTCGTGGTCGTCCGGAGACTTTGGTTAACAATAATGAATTAAAGGCGATTGTGGAAGCTGACGAAACTCAATCTACAGCTGAGCTAGCAGCAGCTTTTAATGTAAGCATCAAAACAATATTGATCCATTTGCGACAAATTGGCAAGGTAAAAAAGCTTGATAGATGGGTGCCCCACGACTTTAACGATCGCCAGCGCAACGTACGCGTCGAAACCTGCCTTGCGCTGCTCAACAGGCAAAGAAATGAAGGAATTTTGAAACGAATTGTTACATGCGAATCACAATCGAAAGCACTCAGCAAGTTGGTTAGACCCTGGTTCAGCACCAAAGCAATGCCCTAAACCAAAAATGACCCCTAAAAAGTGATGGTCACTGTTTGGTGGTCTAGTGCGGGTGTGATTCACCACAGCTTTTTACAAAACGGCATGAACATTAATGCAGATGTGTACTGTGAAGAACTGGAGAGAATGATGGAGAAGCTTGCACATCTGCAACCAGCTTTGGTCAATCGGTCGTCCCCACTGCTCCTTCACGACAACGCGCGACCCCATACTGTGCAACAGACAGTCTCCAAGCTGCAAGAGCTGGGGTTGGAAGTTCTCCCTCATCCGCCATACTCACCAGACCTTGCACCTACCGACTATTACTTTTTCCAAAATTTAGACAACTTTTTAGTGGGTAAAAAAATCAGTTCCCGAGAGGCAGTACAAAATGCCTTTGAAGAGTTTGTTACCTCCCGTCCAGCAGATTTTTACAAGAAGGGCATCAATAAACTGCCAATGCGTTGGCAAAAATGCGTCGATTGCATGGGTGATTACTTCGAATAACAGAAATAAAAAGTTTTAAAAAATAAGTACTTTCACTTATTGCATACAAAACGGCAATTTCATAGGTAAAGTCCTATTATTAGAGTAACATTCTACACCTTAACTAACATATAATTTATAGGTACGTGTGGTTAAAAATGACGTGAAATTGTCACCCTATATTTGCCACTGCCTACAAAAAAAAATTGGAATAATTTTTAGCTACATTCCAAAGTTTTATTTGGTAATACCCCAGAGCAATTCTTACTTTGTTTACAAATAAACTTGGCGTTGAAATTGGGAAGGAAAAGCTTTTCGAAAGAGGATAGGTAAATCGATTTATGCAAAACAGATAGCGCTTTTTGTATGCAAATTTTTGTTGATTTCCCAAAGATTGAAATCGTGGTATTGTGAAATGGGAATATTGATTATCTACCAACAATAAACAATGAGCTCAGAGCCTTGTTTGAAATTATCATGACTTATTTAATATTCAGTCGCTTGTCAGATATATGATTTACATTTACAAAGGTGTTTGGTAGTACCAAACCTCATTTATTTCTTTTCAAGAGACCATTTCAGTAGCATTAGGGAGCAGGCATACTGTTGTTAGTTAGAGTTAAACACTACGTTCATAATATATTATTTTTTTGTCTACGTATTTATCTATATTAAACACAGACAGAAAAACAGTACAATTTAAAAGTTTATTACAATTTTTAGGCAATAGTCTACAGGTGGTTTTACAATATTTTTCTAATTCATTGAGTGAAACACGTTTTAAGTTATCTATTAATAATATACAAATTTTAACAAAAAAAACCGACTTCAATCTAGACCAAATTTAAATGGGAAGCACCAGCTTTCAAACAAAAAAAGGATCATCATAATCGGTTCACCCAGTCGAAAGTTATGAGGTAAAAAACAAAAAAAAAATAAGAAAAAATACAGTCGAATTGAGAACCTCCTCCTTTTTTTGAAGTCGGTTAAAAAATGCAGCTTGGATTTGATGGTGGACTGTTGTTTGGTGCTGCCCGAATGGGTTATTATCTTTCTTCTTTAATATAGAACAGATAACTATTTCAATCATCGATATTATATCGCAATCATATCGTTAATTAAAGCAATTACTAGTAAACTTGCATCAAGTGTCACCGAATTCTTTGTCATGTTGGCATCATCACTGTAAGCCAATTAACACGATTATTGCGATATAGAGTCATACAAACCTTACGCTTAACTAATCTGGGAAACGGTTGACAAATTGCTGATATTTTCAATGGTTCGTTCTTTATAATTCAAGTTGGGGATTGAGTTGAAAAGTGACAAATGTAAGACATTTGTTGATTTTTATTTCTATCTAGTGAGGGTGCATTTAATCAATACATATAATAAAATCGTAACTGGTCGCTGTCTGTACATGGAAGATATCTCAGGGAAACTATTATAGGGGGGCTTTATGAACGCAATATAACCCAAAACAATGATTTTTAGAATTTTTGTCTGTTTATCTGTTTGTCTGTTTATCTGTTTGTCTGTGCGTTTGTGCACGCTAATCTCAGAAACAGCTTATCCGATGTCTTACATTTGTCACTTTTCAACTCAATCCCCAACTTGAATTATAAAGAACGAACCATTGAAAATATCAGCAATTTGTCAACCGTTTCCCAGATTAGTTAAGCGTAAGGTTTGTATGACTCTATATCGCAATAATCGTGTTAATTGGATTACAGTGATGATGCCAACATGACAAAGAATTCGGTGACACTTGATGCAAGTTTACTAGTAATTGCTTTAATTAACGATATGATTGCGATATAATATCGATGATTGAAATAGTTATCTGTTCTATATTAAAGAAGAAAAATAATAACCCATTCGGGCAGCACCAAACAACAGTCCACCATCAAATCCAAGCTGCATTTCTTCACCGACTTCAAAAAAAAGAGGAGGTTCTCAATTCGACTGTATTTTTTCTTATTTTTTTTTTGTTTTTTACCTCATAACTTTCGACCGAGTGAACCGATTTTGTTGATTCTTTTTTATATTAATTTATAATCGTGCGTAATTTCGCAGAAGGAGGTGACGGAGAAGGCCCGGGAGGACGACCTCCACTCGGACCCAATCCGCCGCGGATGCCCACTTCTGTGCGGGCAGGCGCTGGGAGGGATCTGGATGTGTTAATAACAGCAGATCCCGGGTCCCTCCCGTCTCAGGCGGAGAGTGGCATTCGCCCTCCGCCCGAAGAGGTACGCGAGTGGCGTGAAGCCGCCCGTCGAACCACTATGGCTAGATGGTCGTTCCGGCTGGAAACTCCACGTGCTAGCTTTGCCGCCGTGGAGGCTCTCCAGCCGGTCATCCTCGTGTGGGCAGGGCGGCAGCACGGGACCCTTTCCTTCCGACTGACGCAGGTCCTTTCCGGGCACGGTTGCTTCGGGAAGTACCTGCACTCGGTCGCCAGGAGGGAATTGAGTCCCGCCTGCCACCACTGCAGTGAGGACTCGGCCCAGCACACGCTGGCGGTCTGCCCCCCTTGGGCGCCGCATTGTCGGGCCCTCACTGCAGTCATCGGAGGACATCTCTCGCTACCGGCCGTCATACGCTTCATGGCCGGTAGCGACAGCAGTTTTATCACGGTCGCAGCCTTCTGCGAAGTCGTAATTTCGCAGAAGGAGGTGACGGAGAAGGCCCGGGAGGACGACCTCCACTCGAACCCAATCCGCCGCGGATGCCCACTTCTGTGCGGGCCTGTATGCTTTGATCCCCAATGGCTATACGTCTAATGTCGTGTATAGAGAAGCATTACTTTAAATTCGATTATTCTAAATACCCAAATGACGTTGTTTATAAACCAAAAGATATGTCCGAAAACTGCTGCCCAAAGTCACTATTCCACGCGGACGGAGTCGCGGGCACAGCTAGTCGTTTATATATTTTTTGTCTTTAGTGATATTTGAGAAAACAGTTTATTTGCGTACGCGTTAAATAGATAGTGTCATAACATAATCTAAGAGAATATTTATTTCCTTGATAAAGACAACTCCCACATTAGGAATAAATCCTGAGTCACGGGGGACTTTACAAACATAATAAAACTCCCGGACTTAGAACTTCAATTTGTAGATCACACTGTTTTCTCATGTGGACTTTGAACCCACAACACTCAGCGCATTAGAAAAGGGCGTGACGGCCGCGTCAACATCTAGCTAACCAGTATAGTAATGTAGTGTTGCTCAACAACTAAAACAAACATTTTGAAATTACTCAATGTTATAAAATGTGAGTTATAGAAATACAAATAAAAAATGTAGAGAAGATTAAGTGTTTATAGAGAAATTTAGTTTACCAATCTAAATACTATCTATACATCTATAAAAATAAATAAAATTGGAATGTCTGTTTGTAATATTAAAAAAACCGCTTTTTAATAAATACATATATTTTTACATTATTTATTATATTATTACATTATTTTATTTTTGTTTACACCTGACCGGTTTCGCCTTATGGCATCATCAAAGGTTACTGATTAGGTATAATCAGTAACCTTTGATAAATAAAATAGTGGAATAAGTACAAGTGATTTTAATTCAATAATGTATTATAACAAGTTCCATCAAGTGCCGACAATCGAGAGTATAAATTACATATATTTTTGCCTGTCTGTCGGTCTGTCTGTATGTCTGTCTGTTTGTTCCGGGTAATATCTGGAACGGCTCGATCTATTTTGACGGGACTTTCACTGGCAGATAGCTGATGATCTAAGGAGTAACTTAGGCTACGTTTTTTAGACTAGCTTTGTCCCGCGACTGTATCACTGCGGGTTCAGCTAGTAAAAATAATATATTGCTTTCTCTTCAGAGAATTGCCACGTTTAATAAAATGAAAATATCTGAAAATGAATTATCGTCTTCTCCCCCGTATGCGCAGTAGGTAAATTAGGAACTGCTTAAACCTCGCAGAGGTGATAAATCTCTGTCGAATTCGTCAGCCAACAATTTTATTTCTTTTTCCTTTCGCATCGGGTTTCTTTTGAAGAAAGTTACTCAGCCACTGGATGGACGTACGCTTAAGAACCGTTCTATATATACACGGTATATACTCAAAGTAAATTGTATTTTTTCTTTCAATCTTAACTTATATTGGTTTTGTTCTTTCGTACACTTTTTTGTTTGCAATGGAAATATTTAATCAACAGAGTATTTTTTATTTTATTTAGTTCCTTTGTACGTTTAATTAACAGTGATTAAAATGTATCGAGAAAATATATTCTCTCCTGTAATTGAAATCATCGCAAATACGGGTTAGCTGGATTTTCTAATGAAGCGACTTATTTATCACACGCGAATTTGAGTTTTAGTGAACTTCCGTCTTGTTCTTTGGTCTACCTTTTAGAAATTTAATCAAAATCTTAACTAATATTCCACTCCTAGTTACGAAAAACTGCTAAACATCTCATATTTTAGGACAATGACTGTTTTCAATATTTTATTTCTTACATTTGTTTTCTTCTTGACGATTACTTCTAATAACGTTTTGTAGACGAGAATTTTGATCTATGGAACTTTGTTCTATGGAACTTTATGGTCTTTGGAAGCTCTATCTGAAGCATTATTGTTTATACTAACTGTTTTTGTACACAAGTAGAAATTCAATGGCACAATAAACGTTATTAATATTCTTTGTACATTAAGATAAAATCAAATAATTTTATTTGTATTAAAGTTCTACGAACGCTGGTTTTAATTGAAATCTACAAATTATAAATTAATTTTCTAATCAAATAAAAACTGCTGCTAATGAAAGAAATAAATCTCGTACTATCTGATCCATGTAACTTTGTCTGCATCTCTTTTCTATCATGCTCGGCTCCTATGGGTCTAAGCGTGATGTTAACTATATCATCTTAGTAACGCCAGCAAATAAAAAAAAGATGAAAATCGTTTAAATCGATTCGGAGTTTACAGTGAGCAATAGCGTGACACGAGAATTAAATAATTACCAATTTTAACAAAAAAAAAACCGAATTTAATCTGGACCAAATTTAAATAGGACCTTTCGGGAAGCACCAGCTTTCAAATAAAAAAAGAATCATCAAAATCGGTTCACCCAGTCTAAAGTTATGAGGTAACAAACATAAAATAAAATAAAAAATACAGTCGAATTGAGAACCTCCTCCTTTTTGAAGTCGGTTGATAAAATAGATTAGAGAGCGATTTAACGCCTTAATTTACCGAAACAATAACTTATGAAACAACCACGTGTCAGAGGTTGGCGTTATTTTTTTTTTTTATAAATATTCTTATGTTTGATGCGAGTTTAGAAGGTTTTATTGACTTTTAATGATTTATTTTATATATTAGGTTATCTATAGACTGTTCATTCTCTTTAGACATTAAAAGTGGAATATATAGCCAAAAATAACAAAATTTATCTAATTATAATTTTCGAAGCTATTATCTAGTGAATGTTATGTGTGGTTAATATGATGTGTTAATTACTTTTCTCTTTAGTAAAGTAATTTACCGAGCTGATTTTCAATTGACTGTGATGGATATATTTTCATCAATAGTTGAGATAGTTACTTTAAAAAATGACTGTGATTTAGGTACTATAGATGTAGAAATTCAATCTCTAAAATGTCCTAGGGATTATCATTTGAACACACATCATGCACATTCACAGGTTTTAGCAGTCCACTTTTTTTTAAGTTTTAAAGTTTTGTTTTAAATTGTTCTACTAGAGATAGACCACCCTAAAATATTTCCTTAAGATGTAAAGTTTATTAATTCTGCCTAATGCCTGGTGTTAGTTACGTAGATTTGAAAATGATTTGGCAATGAGATAATAAAGTTTACTTACTAAGAAGGTGTAAATGAAAATGTCAACTTTCACACTTATATCGAAAGAAAACTTACACTTTCATGTGTTCGCAGCTCACTGGATAGGTATTAGTTAGCTGTCACCCGCGGGATGGGAACAGAGGACGACAAGGAAAGCGGGTGTGTGGTACGAAGCGTCGCTATGAGGTTCCGCACCGCCTCCCGCGTCGCAGAAGCGATTTGTTCGGGAATTGCATTGTTCCGTCGACACCTGGAATCTGGATTCGGTTAGTACAACCTTTTCCAAAGAAGATTTGTTGGTGCCAGCTTTCTTCGAGTAAATCGTGAACAACAAATCAATTTAACTATCATTTTTAGACAGTAAACAGACCGCAGAATAACTTTAGGTGTTAACAATGAGACAGTGTAATGTAGGAAAGTAATTAACTAGTAGGTATTTGCGGAGAACAGGAAGTGTTTCATTCGGTTTTTTATGTGATGTTATTCAAATATTACCGGGAGAATTTGATCAAATTCGTATCAAACCATTGAAACATTTTGTTTAACTTAAATGTTTGATCTAGTTTAACACAACAAAATATAAACATATGTAGACAACGTACTTTCTATTAAAATCGTAAAAGTAATAAGATTAACTAGTAATTTTTTTATATTCTTTCAATTGTAATTGTAGAAGAATTTCAGTTGTAGGAGACACGCATCTCTAGATGAGCAGTGAGCTTGGAATGCTATATAAAATTTAATAACAATAAGTAATAACCTAAATTAGTAACATTTACTGTCTCTGTAGGCCACTCAAACAGAAGGTCTTCCCACAGCGGAATTGACCCCGTAGTATTTAATACAGTGGTAATTGGCACGCAACAATTGCAGCGCATTGCACTGGTAATGGTACAGCGCCCTCTTAACTTTCAACTTTTCAGCTTTCTTCCTTCTAGCTATTACAATCTAATTTTTTTAGGTAAATAGTTGCAAGAGAATGTACATAAATATTTCGGACATCTAACACACAACGCCATCTAGTCACAAGCTAAGCAGAGCTTTTGTTATGAATACTAGACAACTGATATATATATACATATATACGCTTTTTTTTGTAAATATATACATATTGAACCCCAGACCTCAAGCACAGCAGTAGCATACACTACCACTGCGCCACAGAGGCAGATATGTGCATATAACATACATACATTGTATAATGTATATATAATAATATAATAATGCTTTAGTTTTCTTATCTATTCTCCGAGGATATTCAGCTTTGCCTCTTAATAAGTAAAACATGTTTATATAACTTTAAAACACTGGGTTACAACATTTAATTGTGTACTGTATGAAAACATAATATCTACGAATCATCGAAAAGTATTCCAATTTACGTAATGGAATGGACATGTTTTTATTGGGAATTTAAATGATTTGATTTCATGCAAAATGTTAGTTAAACATTTTAAATCACTTTGACTTCATATGCTCGTTAATATTTTTACCTAACGCATGTTTTACTTATACTTTCTATAAGTAAGACTACATGTACGTAAAATTTATACCTTCGAAGTGAAAGCATAATTTTTTTTGTAGTCTACAATCAAAACCAAAAAAAAACGTTTAATCTTCTATTAACGACATACGACATCACATAAATATTGGTAAATTATTCTGAAATTGTTATCGATTATAACTTCATTTTAAGTATAGGTCGTCGCGATTTTTAATCCTGCGTAATGCATAACAATCTGTATGACTTTTAATGTATATTTCAAAAGCTTTGATTTTTTTTAATGTTTGCAATACATGTATTAAAATATCTGTGTTAATAAGTTTTAACATCGGTACCGTGTTTCAATAACTTCAGCCTTAATAGAACCTGCATTTGGATTCAGCAATGTAAAAAAATAAAACGATAATATTTAAGGCTTGATAGGTGGAATAGTTGTCTTGCAACGTAGCTCGTTAGAGTTAATGTAGAGTATTAATGAGTGCGCCGAGCTCTCAAGCTATAATTGCACATACATATAAAATAAAGCTAACGTAATCTCCCACAGGGCTCCAAGAAAATGTTATCACAGGTACATGACTGTGCAATTACATTACCAATGAAAATTCTAATAATTTATCTTGTTGTAATGTTAGGTGTACATGTTTTCTATATTAAATACTAGAAACCAGGCTTTACACAGATAGAGGAACATATATGTATATGTCTACAATTTTAGGAGAGTATTATATTATAACTAGTTATTGCGCGCGGCTACGCCCGCATATTTGTCGGTTATCGCTGCAAATAGTAGCCTATGTGTTATTCTGATGTATAAGCTATTACTGTAAAGTTTCATCCAAATCCGTTCAGTAGTTTTTGCGTGAAAGAGTAACAAACATCCATCCACCCATACTTACTTTCACGTTTATAATATTAGTAGGATATTATATCATCAACATCATCAACAACCCACCATCCTACTTGCTGGGCTCGGGATCAGGAGAGGGATTAGGCCATACGTCCCCACGCTGGCAAAGTGCGTGTTGGGGACTGGCAAAACAACGTTGTGGCTGCGTAATCTTGCCGTTGGGACGACAACAACCGGGACCGCCTGCTTAACGTGACCTCCGAATCACGGAGATACTCATGGTATCATGCCACCAGCGGTCACCCATCCTGGTACTGACTCGGTGATTGTTTTTAAACACCGAGTGCAACATTATATATTATGCATTATGCAATATTATATACTCTCCCAAAAATAAACACTTATTTTTCCTACTTGTCAAATGAAGAACTACTTAATACTCACAAATTTGTTACTGCCCAGTCAGTCTCTCCTCTTCGATAACAGTTTTTAAGAGGAATAACCACCACACATTTTTTTTATAAAACTATTATTTTTCTCGGCATACAGAAGTAAAGACTTTAAATTTTTAATTGGAACCATCTTCCAAGAGCGGTAACGAGAACGTGAAGAGAATTTTTGTATTGCTCCTTGCTTTATAAAACTCGTAGGTAGTGACAGATTAAGGTAAGGTTTCCCCAATATTCAGTCCGGTGGTGTTACCACCTCTTGTAACCACTTCTGAGAAAATAAAAAGATAGATTGTTAATTATATTTACATACCTGTTATTTATGATTCTAATTAAAGTAATATAATTACTTTAAGTCAAATTCAAATTAACGTAAGCAATGAGATAATTAAAAATGACTTTGTGGAGATATATCAATATAGTCTTACCGTGGGAGAGCCACGCTTCGGCATGAATGGGCCGGCTCGACCGGAGTGATACCACGGACTCACAGAAAACCGGTGTGAAATAGCGCTTGCGCTGTGTTTCACAGAGTGAGTGAGGATACCGGAGGCCCATACCCTGCCCCCATCCCCCTGTCCATCCCCCAAAGACCGGCGCTTGTGACGCCTCTGGTGTTGCGGGAGTCCGTGGCCGGCGGTAGTCGATTACCATCAGGCGATACGTCTGCTCATTTGCCCCCTATACCTACTATAAAAAAAAAGAAAAAAAGCGGTAGGGATTTTAGCACGAACGGGCCGGCTCGATCGGGGCGGTGCTAGCCGCTCACAGAAGACCAACCTAAAATGACAGCATTTATGCCGTCGTGAGTGCGAGACCGAAGCAAAATGATGCAGATGCATCTCAATAGGCCGCCATAATGTGGGTCACCATGCTGTATTGTTGCATTGTCTGCATTTGCAATGAGTATGGTGATCACTACTCTTGCATGCTTGTCATATCACGCAGAGTAAATTCACTTCGGTAGGCTCTATGTATAATATGTTACTGTTATTATTGACTTGTTTACCACCAAAGGGAAGATGCATATATAATATTTATCAATATTTTGTGACTAAAATGTAAGAAAAACATAAAAGAAAGGCCAGTGCAACGTGTTTGTTTTATTTAAATATTGATTTTCTACAAAAAAACGAATTAAAAGTACTTAAAACGGAACGTGTTTTAAAACACCAATCAGCGTCTAGTGACGTCACCAATGCATTGTTGTGACAAGAATTTAAGGTTTTAATCGTAAACGTAAACATAGTTTATTGAATACGTTTATCTAATTAAAATGGAAGTTGGATTATTAAATCAGACATGATATAGGCTATTACGGTAGGTATAAATTACACTGAGACTTGGTATTTTATTTATACTAGTTCATACTATCAATACAAAAGAGCTAGGGTTGAAAGCTCCCCCTCATCCGCCATACTCACCAGACTTTGCACCTATCGACTATTACTTTTTCCAAAATTTAGACAACTTTTTAGTGGGTAAAAATTTCAATTCCCGAGAGGCGGTATAAAATGCCTTTGAAGAGTTTGTTGCCTCCCGTCCAGCTGATTTTTACAAGAAGGGCATCAATAAACTGCCAATGCGTTGGCAAAGATGCGTCGATTGCATGGGTGATTACTTCGAATAACAGAAATAAAAAAGTTTGAAAAAATAAGTTCTTTCACTTATTGCATACAAACGGCAATTTCATAGGTAAAGACCTATTATTATAAATTCGAAAGTAACTCTGTCTGTCTGTCTACCGGTAACCGAAATAGACGCGAGCGGGGCCGCGGGTTAAAGCTAGTTACAACTAAAATCTATATCCAGGTGGATGTAAAAATGCTGCAGCTCTATTTATAGTAGCTTGATGCATCTATTTATTCAAAAAATATCACGAGATTCCTAAATTTAAGCAACTACGAAAGCCAACACGAACAGTCAACGAACAAACACAGCCAGTGATATACACAGATGACGTCATCGAAATTGTGCGCCGTTTGCGCCCGAAGTTGAAACTGGCAGTTTAAAACTGCAATTTTTGGCCATAAATTAAAGTATTTTAATTTTTTATTATACTCATGGTCTATTCTAGATGAAATTCATTCAAAAATAAGCAAAAATAAAAATATTGCATCTTCCCTATTGTATAGACCTTATAATATGGCTACTACAATCATATTCACGTATACAATATTGTGCTTTAAGTTTTGAAGTTTATGTATATGTCGGAATGAGGGTATCCGAATAATAAGTGATACAAACATTTGCCTCTATCGAACACTACGGAACACTCTATATAAAGCGGCGCGATCGGCAACAGGACACAGTTTCTCTTCAGATCTCGCGACGACCATATCTATTATTTGATTTGTGATTTATTGTATCTCTGTGTTTTATATTGTGTGTATGAGGCGATATTTATCAGTGGGGGAATTACTAGCCTAGGTGGCGAATTCCACAGGGCATCGCGGAGGGGTGAGCGTTGCCCCAATCCCCTCATGGGGGGTTGCTGATGGTGTTTAAGATTGATTCCTATCCGTTTAGTAGTGATTAGTGTTTGGCTTTAGTCCAGATTGACTGTGCCTGTGATTCATGTTCTCGTTTATTCTTGTGTCTCCGACATCAGAAGTGGGATCTGAATCTCATTTGCCCACAATGTTTGAGAGTGTAACGGATCGTCAGTCGCGGCGAGCGGTCGAACTACCCTCCGCTTGAAAATCGTACGAGGTGTCATTTGTTAAATTTTTGTAAGCGAGAACGCTCACATAGTATCAAAGTGTCGGTATAGCCTTTTCGCGTACGAAGGGTTTGTGAGACGTGCGGCCTACAACAGCGGCAGCGTGCGGTAGTAAAAGCAACGCATCGGTAACTGGGAAGTAACCGGTATGTACGGACAACTCCAACAATCCGGTGAGTCGTACTATTTTTATTTTGTGCTGAGTGCTCTTTAATAAGATAAGTTCTGTCAGATGAGTTTCTAGGCAAACGACAATATTGTGTAATTTATACTCTCGATTGTTTGATTGATTGTTGATTTTTGTGTAAACAAAAATAAAATAGTGGAATAAGTAAAAGTGATTTTGATTCGAAAATGGACAATATTGTGCAGTAACATTATTGAGGGTAGGTAATGCCCGCACTTATTGTAACCTCGAAATTCTATGAACAGTTTTAATCCAGATTTATTCGGTGTGGTTATTGTTTCATGTAGTGTACGATTGCTGTATTTCAAGCGACATAATTATTTAAAGAAAAGGATGAGAATCTGTTTTCGAAAAGAATTTTTTTTTTTAATAATAAGATCGTTTCTAACGGTGACATCGGTACAAAGGTAGACGATTTCGGAAGTATAGTGTAGTATTATATCATAGCAGAATATCTGTGATGGAGGTGGATTGAATTACCCGTTCTGCACATGCTGTTTGTTTATTGTTTAAATTTATTTCTTATTTTTAAACCCCGACGCAAAAAGAGGGGTGTTATAAGTTTGACGTGCGTCTGTCTGTGGCACCGTAGCTCGCGAACGGATGAAGCGATTTCAATTTAGTTTTTTTGTATGAAAGGTGAGTTACGTGCGAGTGTTCTTAGACATGTTTCATGAAAGTCGGTTGAGTCATTTGAAGGTTGTGAGGGTGAAAGTGGGGAAGAAAAACCGAATGTCTGCAAAACGTGCCAGTATAATCGTTAAATGACAATTGTGTAATTGATAACTTCGACCTGATGCTGCATAAGGGGTTTTTTTATTTATTCAATTTTAAATTTATGATTGTGATGTGATTTTTAGTTTGAGGCGGATTCATTTTTGATTGTAGCCATTAACATTTTTTTAATTATTATTTTGACCAATTTGAGATAGTTGTGACTCGAATTATAATTACCGTTTTTTTATTTTTGTGATGAAATGTCGATATTTTCAGTAAAGATAAAAAAAAACTGGTCGGACTTCTATTTGGTGTCAGCTATCTCACCAGCAGCGGGTGATTGTAGCTGGCATGTCTATGTAGTTGGCAGATACACGTGTGGGAGTCACAAGGGATAACTAACTGTTACACTTGTGGTGGTCACAGGGATGACCTATGATACTATTTATTTTGATTGCTTTGAGAATATGCAGCAGTAGTCAATTACTAAAGTTCTTATTTTATGTTGTTTTGATTTTAATAATGATGTTACTGTTTTCTTTTGCTGTTCAGTAGTGTACTGTTTTATTGAGACAGAATAGACAGTGAGGTCAGATATGGCAGAGTGAGAGAGATACTGTGTGTACACGTATGTGACATTTGATAGGGAAAGTGTAAATTAGTAAAGTTTGATCTCAGTAACTTAGTTTTGATTCAAAGTTAAGAAAGAAATTAGACAAAGTTAAATCCTAAGTATAAAGGACCGTTTAAAATTGTAGTTGCTCGATGGCGATCGTTATACTTTGAAATCTTTAACTAGTAACAGAATCTACAAATGCGCTTGCGTTCGTATACGAGAGTTTCCTTTAAGTGATATACCCGAGGAGGTAGATTTGTCTGGCATTGATAATAGTGAGGAAAATCCCTGTAGATCAAGTCCCTATTGATGTTGATGATGATAATCAAGGGTTAATTAATGCTGATGCAATGGAATGAAATTGAGTTGTAATTGTGTGGCGAGTAGTCTCTATAATGAGATATCCTATCAGCGTGGTGGTTGTTAAAGTTTAGTTAAGTTTTGCGAAAGGCGAGGTGGCCACTGAAAGGCGAGGTGGCCACTGAAAGGCGAGGTGGCCACTGAAAGGCGAGGTGGCCACTGAAAGGCGAGGTGGCCACTGAAAGGCGAGGTGGCCACTGAAAGGCGAGGTGGCCACTGAAAGGCGAGGTGGCCATTGAAAAGTGAAATTGGTAAAATAAGAGGCCATCTAGATATTGTTGATAATCCAAAAATGTGTAACGCGATAAACGGTGAGGTGACTGTTGCGATACTACTTACTGGTGTTATTAATTTAGTATGTAGCGAGAAGTCTATTAGCATTCAGATTTGATAACGAAAAGCCTATTTTATGAGAATGTCCTAAATGAAGTTGTTCCACAGAAGATAAAATGTAATAATGTACCCAATGTCCTTGGTCAGGAGTGGCCGAGCGGTGCAGGAATGTCTCTTTCTTTTCTGCGGATAACGATGATGGTATCCGGTATGGTCGGAATGAGGGTATCCGAATAATAAGTGATACAAACATTTGCCTCTATCGAACACTACGGAACACTCTATATAAAGCGGCGCGATCGGCAACAGGACACAGTTTCTCTTCAGATCTCGCGACGACCATATCTATTATTTGATTTGTGATTTATTGTATCTCTGTGTTTTATATTGTGTGTATGAGGCGATATTTATCAGTGGGGGAATTACTAGCCTAGGTGGCGAATTCCACAGGGCATCGCGGAGGGGTGAGCGTTGCCCCAATCCCCTCATGGGGGGTTGCTGATGGTGTTTAAGATTGATTCCTATCCGTTTAGTAGTGATTAGTGTTTGGCTTTAGTCCAGATTGACTGTACCTGTGATTCATGTTCTCGTTTATTCTTGTCTCCGACATATATATTTTATTTTGAGGCAAAAGTAGGTACTTTTTATAACTTCACAAACAGGGTTTTTAAAGTTTGGCATCATGAAAAATTCAGCATTGATGAATATTAAACAAAAGGAAAGTATCAAATTTTCCTTTTAGCTACACCAAATAGCAAAAAAATTACGAGAATCGGTTTTTCGGAATTAACATGTGGATGAGCATCGGTTCTGATGTCCCAACCGTCCTTGATAGCAAAAGGCTGGTATTATATATATGTAAACCATGCAAATCGTGCTACTAGGGTCTTAACAAAGGTGACTTCGGTAAGGAGTAATTATAATATAACGAATGAGCATTTAACTGAGTAAACTTTAATGAATTGATCTGTTACAGAAAAAATGAGCACAAAACATCTACCTACACCTTGTCATCTTTTTAACTGACTTCAAAAAAAGAGGAGGTTCTTAATTCGACTGTATTTTTTTATGTTTGTTACCTCAGATATTTCGTTTGGGTGAACCAATTTTGATGATTCTTTTTTTTTGGCCGAATAATTGAAGAAAATTTATAAGTTGACCTAGCACGATCTAATAAACCTTTTTGGTTTAACTATAATGCTATTTATGCTATAAACTATAATAATATTATAATTGATCGTCAGAATGAAATCCTTATATTCAATGAACATTTATTGCGTATATCTGTTATTTCTGAATTAATAAATAGTTGGATCTGGTTTGCACTTAAGCATGTTAGCAAATAGGTCAGTTCAGTTTTATAATACAGACTTTGAAGTGATACACAAATGCATAGTAATAAAGGAAATTCAGATTTCGCGTAGCGAATCAAGGTACGTGCAGAGCGTAGAGTGTAAGAATTAAGTTGCAGTCACGCGCCCTGCACCTCCTAATGTTTGTGAAATTAAATCTCTCTCGTGTATCTTTACAAGAAACGATAATTTCTCATTTAAAAACTGTCCATATTTATATCATGCTATACACGAAAAGATGACAGTAACTCCTGACCCAAAACTGGTAGGCTTCAGAAGTTGTGAATGACATATTCAGTGTCATTGAAAGTCGCACAGTTTCTTAACTCTATTTCAAATGTTAACCATTTACAGATAAATTCCCTTAACGTCACTTTTGGCCAACAGTTTTACGTTAAGCGATTAAGATTAATCATTCAAACGGGAACACGCTTTTTATTATCTACTCCTACAAAAATACATGCCACCTTTCTTTTATGTACCGATGGATTTCAGAATGGGGACACCTACACAAAAAATCTGGAATATGCAGATATGACATTTCTCTGTCACTTATTCGATTGAAGAGTGTACGCCATCGAAATTATCCACCTGTAATTACAGCCAGGGCAAAAATTGGTAAAACTCCGAATACATCTATACTTATATTATAAACGCGAAAGTTTGTAAGTATGGATGGATGGATGGATAGATGGATGGATGGATGGATGGATGTTTGTTACTCTTTCACGCAAAAACTACTAAACGGATTTGGATGAAACTTTACAGTAATATAGCTTATACATCAAAATAACACATAGGCTACTTTTTGCCACGATAACCGACATATACGCCGGCGGAGCCGCGGGCAACAACTAGTTATTATATACTTTAATAAAGGTTGATAAAAAGGTAATTGTCTAGTTGCCCTATAATTTTATACCATCTAAAAATAGTTACTAATTACGGTTTGTGAAGGCAACATAACAGAACCACTGCTGATTTGACATTCAGTTTGACTAAGCATTAAGTAATGCGAGAAAAACGTTTATGTGGAATCAGTCGTATTATCAGTTAAACACCTTATATTCGTACACATACAGAATGAAAGTTACTACGGTGCAATAAGCTAAAATAGCTTTAGAAGCGGAATTAAAATTGTTCCGGAGTTCCGTCTGTTTTCGCAAAAAATAAACGACATTTCAATTGCAACGTTTTGTGTCAGAACAATGGTAAATAGTCATGATATTGTGAGGAGCCGACGTCGTTGTATTTTGATTGGGATTTCTAGTAAATGTAAATATCAAAATATAAAAGAGAGTATTTCATTTGTACTGGTTGCTCATGTAAATATGTACCTATATTATTTACTTTTTGCTGAAGATTTATCTAACGACAAGGCTACTGATATTTTTCCGTTACGTTGCAGATTCTAATAAATTAAAGAATTTTTGTGTTATTTCTTAAAATGTTTCTCCTTTCTGGTTTTATTGAACGAATTGGCCCATCCTCTTATCTGGGCTGTGATCTGAGAAAACTAGTGTCATACAATTAGGTTCTTCACATAGCGAATTCAATCCAGGTTTTCAGGGAAATCAGCTTTCACTTTTACACTTTCAATAGCTTTCAAAGTGACGCAATAAAAATAGAAGAAAATAAAATTTATGTATTTGTATTAGTTTTCCAACATGTTAATTAATAAATAGGGATGTTAGAATAGGATTGTACGTAGTTTAATCACTTAATCATTGAATCGTCAAATATTTATAAATTTAAAATTTCATTCAATAGACAAATTGTTACAAAAAAATTATTGCTTCGGTGCTTAACCGAAACATAAGAAAAGAGAAATACATTGCACAAATCGCAGTGGAAACCGTGAAGCATGTTCCAGTTGTAGAAAGTATTGAGGAAATTCGTTCGCATTTTATTTTATTTCGACTAAGGATTTTCCGCTAGAGAGGTTCCAGGTTCGTCGGTCAGATAAAGTGCGCTCAAATATAAAGTTTCAATTTACCCGCCGTCCGCGAGACGTGCGCTGCCTTCTGAAATGAATGCCCTTTCTGATCTGCCCCTCTCACACTCTGTTCTCAATGCGATGGCTTCATTAATGCGTGTTCAATGTTAAATTCAGAATAACGACATTCACACATTTTTTTCGAGTGAAAGTTCTACACCATAAATTTTAGGTGTATCCATTTCAGTTTCTGACTTCCTTGTCTAGCTTATTTTCGGGTTGAATGCGAAATGTATTTTTTATAAAGAAAACTGAACATTATTCAATGAAAAGTTCACAAATATTAATTCGTATATTACTTGTAGCTTTTGTGTCTTTCGTAATCTAGTATATAAATGAATCCCTATTTCCCTTGGTCACGGCATCACTCGTGAACGGATGCACGAGTTTCTCTAATTTTTATTGTTTTGAATAGAAAAATGAAATTATGTTTGCACTATTTCAGAGATGACTGTGGTTAGTATGAACGTCTTAGCTTAGACGCAATATCATGTTAACAATTTTAAAATAAGAAAATTAGCGCCATCATAGATATTGATAGGTTTGTATTGGAGGTCACATATTTATATGTTATGTACTGGCTTGTAATCATATTGAACGCATGTCTGTCACTGATTTAAAATTAGCATAGTTACGGTTGGTTGTTTGTTGTGAACCACGAATAAATATACTCTAGCACACGGCTGCTGTTCTTATTATTATTACAATAGATTGTAGATTATAATTAATTAATATGTAACTATAGACGGGGCACCGAACGAAGGGGAACGCCTGCGTATGGCTACTCCCAACCGTTTTGCTCTATGGGTTTAGTCAGTTCTCATCGATTTCTTATTTTTTTTTATGGAATTGGCGGCAAATTAGCAGGCGTATCACCTGATGTTAAGCGATCACTGCCGCCCATGGACACCCGCAACACCAGAGGCGTCACAAGTGTGTTGCCGGCTTTTGGGGGATGGGGAGGTGGATGGGGGAAGGGGTTGGGTGGGGTATAGGCCTCCGGTATCTTCACTCACTCGGTGAAACAAGCGCTATTTCGCACCGGTTTTCTGTGAGGCCGTGGTATCACTCCGGTCGAGCCAGCCCATTCATGCCGAAGCGTGACTCTCCCAAGCGGTAAATTAAAGGTAAGGGTACGGTAAATACATTGTAGAAGGCATAAGATAAAAAGTTAGAGAGAAGAAAAAAAAAAAAGAAGGTAGTAGAGCCACGCTGATTTCAGCACGAACGGGCCGGCTCGACCGGGGCGGTACTACCCTCGCACAGAAAATCAACGTAAAATGACAGCATTCGTGCTGTCGTGTTTCGTTGGTGAGTGCGAGACCGGAGGCCCAATTAGTCTAGTCAACAAGTTCCATACTTGTTGACTAGACTAAAAGATGCAGTAGCATCACTAGGCCGCCATGGTGTGGATCACCATGCTGCATTGTCTGCATTCGCACTGAGCATGGTGACCACCACTCTTGGATTCTGCTTATGCTTTCCATCAGGCAGAGTAGAGTCATTTTGGCGGGCCAATCATAAAAAAAAAAAAAAAAAATTAGTGGATGGAGAACCATATCGAGTTAGTTTAATGTCTATTTTCTATATAATTTATACTCTCGATTGTCGGCACTTGATGGAACTTGTTGCAATACATTCTAGAATCAAACTCACTAACAATAAGGCGAAACCGGTCAGGTTTAAAAATAGTGGAACAAGTACAAGTGAGTTTGATTCTAGAATCTATCTTCTATAACTAAAATGAAGATAAATAAAAATAAATTATTATATATTACAAAATAAACCTGAGTTCAACATCACAAAATCAATGAATTTCTATGTCTCTTTTCATTACAATTTATGACTGTCGATTTTTGTTTTCTAAATTTATCAGGAAACTTCTTGGAGCCGTAACGTTCGTTTTTTTTTTTTATTGTGTTTGAGAAATGAAGTTGCAAACTATTTTGACAGTACAAATGTTGAAAAAATCCTAAATATCCCAACCTATCTGTCATGAATAATTCTTAAGCATGATAACCCGAAAATTCAATCTCCGAACAATGGGATCGTATTAGCATACAAAAGGTTTCACATATTTTACGCAAATCCGTTATATTTTGAGTTATCTGCTCGCAAAAAGGCAATGTTTTTCTCCTGATCTCTGAAATAAATTTCATTCGAGAAACAGGTTTGTTAAAAGTTCATTTTTATGAATATATGTCGTTAATTTATTAAAACTACACTTGACGTTGATTTTTTATTACTCTTCAGTATGTTCATTCAAAGTTTTTTAAAAATATACAAAATCATCTGGTTATTTTGTATTATGTGGTCTTGGTGCATTGCTGTAGCAATCACGTTTGTGTGCAGCTGAGGCACGCCTCGCCACGCTTCGTTTTGTCTCCCTGTCAAATTGTCCATGTTCTACACATTGTTTGTGTATACCATAGCCCAAACTAAAGTTTAAATTATTTCACTATGCTTACGACATGGTATTATGTGCTTGAGTTATTTAATCACCAACAAGCTTGTGTACCTGCGTTCATTAAGTTTTAGTTGGAGTGAAACAAGGAAGTTACTTTTTTATGTTTATTGCCATATTGTTGTAGAAAGTGAACAATTTATGATGAGCTAAGTACTGCAATGTTTAAAAAGATAGTTTTGGCATAAACAGAAGCAAGTTACGTGACCAAACCCTTTTTATAAGATACACTCAATACGGTCAATGGGCCGGCTCGACCGGGGCGGTACTACCCTCGCACAGAAAATCAACGTAAAATGACAGCGTTTGTGCTGTCGCATTTCGTTGGTGAGTGCGAGACCGGAGGCCCAAATAGTCTAGTCAACAAGTTCCATACTTGTTGACTAGACTAAAAGATGCAGAAGCATCACTAGGCCGCCATGGTGTGGGTCGCCATACTGCATTGTCTGCATTCGCAGCGAGTATGGTGACCGCCACTCTTGGATTCTGCTTATGCTTTCCATCAGGCAGAGTAGAGTCATTTTGGCGGGCCAAACATAACAAAAAAAAAAAAACACACACATTAAGCTAAAAAAAATTGAACACAAAAATATCCCGAAGACCGACGACTAACGGTCAACCAGTTCTTGAAAATATGGGTATAGGCGGTTTTTTTTATGGGGCCTAGTTTTTTCATTTTAATTACAACAGAACTCATCTTAAAGATTGACTTGTTTTTTGCGATTAAAACAAAAAGTTTTTTATATGTTAAGGCTTTTTATTAAATCTAGTTCCTATATTTATTACTAAAACGACATTGCTCAGTTATGTGGGAAAAAATAGATAAACTAAGAGAAATGTTGTCGGTAAATGTTTTGGCACTTATTTAATTTCACGTTTGGCGGAGTCTCAATCAGGTTTGCATTCGGACCAATCATTCAATCAACATGTCCATAATTGATGGTTATCGTATTACCCAACTCGTTAGCGTTTCCCGTTGATTTATCTGATAATTCATTCTTTTCATTTTGGTAATGACAATTTCAAGAGATCTCTCTTTTATAGGTATTATTAGATACTAGTGGTTGCCCGCGGCTCCGCCCGCGTATATGTCGGTTATCGCTGTAAATAGTAACATATGTGTTATTCTGATGTATAAGCTATATTACTGTAAATTTTCATCCAAATCCATTCAGTAGCTTTTGCGTGAAAGAGTAACAAACATCCATCCATCCATCCATACTTACAAACTTTCGCGTTTATAATATTAGTATAGAAGATATAGATAAATACAATATCATATATATCCTTAGCCGACCGCAGCATGACGTAGATTTTAAATATTATTAGTCTTTACTTCGTGGACCTCTGGTATCCTCACTCACTTAGTAAAATACAGCGCGAGCGCTATTTGAAACCGGTTTTCTGTGAGGCCGTGGTATCACTCCGGTTGAGCCGGCCCATTCATGCCGAAGCGTGGCTCTCCCTAGCGTGGGAGAGCCACCCTTTGGCATGAATGGGCCGGTTCAGCTATATTTATTTCAAATGCTAGCGATAGCGATTTTATTAACTCCAAATGCCACAAGACTCGCCCATTATTGAAGTTGAGTCATCGACTGTACTACACAAAATCCTTAACAAGTGAAATGATACAGTTATTATATAAGTTAATTACTAATTGTACCTTGTCACGTTATGCTGTCGTACATTCAAGTTGTATTCATAAGAAATAAGGAACAAAATTGATGTAATATGAAATCAATCCTTGAAGCAGTTTGTACGTTCTGTCAAAATTTGAGCTCAATCGATGTAGAAATTTTAGAGCTACTGAAATATATACAAACAAGCCTAATATTTATATATATTATGCATAAGAATCAATTGATAAATATTTTTATTGTTACCTAGCAAAACAAAAACTGTAACCAACACATCTTCTGCTCATAAGTCCAAAACGATGTCATATCTTAGGTACACATTATGTTCTACTACTATTTCGTTAAAAAAAAGGGTTTGAACTATAGTCTAACTAAATGCACCGGAATCGAACTAAGTATAAGACTGTTCAGATAAGTGTGACACAAGGCTGGTTCAGCTTCAAGAGAGTTGGTAACTTAATTCATTATAGTGCGCCGTGTTTGAGTTCCTTGAGCACTCTCCAGTTTTGGCCTTGTTTCGGTAAACGTATACCCATATAGACCCCCGCCTCCTGCACACAATTCACTGCCCCCACCTGCGAATAAACAACTACCTGATTGACACCTATACCATGCAAATTACTTGCTGAAACTTTTAAGGGTTGAACAACACCGTTCTATAAACATACAGCTCAGGAAGTATATTATCTTTAGTTGCGATTCATAGTCGACTGAAGTAACAATCAATTTGAATATTTTAGAGAATGTCCAACGACAAATGGTTTTTTAAATAAAAAATAATAATAAAATATTTCGTCTCGCTTGTTACAAAAAATGTGTGTTAGATAAATCATGTAATTAATTACTATGTTTTATAAATTACTAATTACTACTAATTATTACTATTCACTAATTACATCAACCATCTTAAATCGTTTAAGCTCTAAATAAGAGCTGTTTTATTCAAATTGACATTGACCATCATCAAAGACGTACTAGGGACATCTTTTCAGCCCAGATACAGTTGTGAGAACAGAAAAGTGTATTAAACAAAAAATTATATGCAGAATAATATGAATATTAAGTTAAAAGAAATGACACCCGCACAATTCGGGTAGGGTATCCTCGTAGTAGTAGTAACGTTTTTTTACGATTCATTCCAAATCATAAACTAAAATGTTAAAGTTGTTTATTCGAAATCCATGTCATTTGTTTTGTTTTTATAACAGTAATAAAATGAAATGAAAAAGTTGATTTAATTTATTTTAAAACGTTATACCAAGTCTAAAAACTTGGTTTTAAATACCTTATGATGTTTTATAAAGTATATTTATCAGAACAGTTAATAAAATATGATCTTGAATAACCTATATTAATATAAAGGTCGTGAAATGAAAGTTATATAAAAGTCAATTTAATAAAGTCAATTGTTTTACTAAGAATTTAATTCAAACGGTCTTAAAAATAACGTGTTACAAAAGCGAATAGGGCTTTGTTAAACTGTCACCAACAAGTACAGTAAACAAATCTTAACTTAAATTGCATCTCAAATGAGTGAACTTTTACAGATGGTTACTTTTGTTAATAGTAAGTTGAGTTAATTTCTATACAAGGTCATAAAAGGGTGAAGACGGAGATCAAAGTTTATATTACATAAGCTGGAAACTTTTAAGGAGAATGTGTCCCATACACCATGGCGTTTTAAAGTGTTGTTATTTTATTTATTGAAATCTTTTTATGTATTGTAAATAAAAAAACACATAATGTCATGATAAGAATAGGCTTTGTCTAAAGTAAAATTAAATTATTAAAACGGTGAAAAACAAATAATACTCTGTGCGTCTGCGTGATTTGTGACCGTCTATCTATGAAAGGTGGAGTCCTGTGCCTCAAAATCAACTTAAAATTAGGCACTCAAACTTGGTGAAAAGAATTTTTTTGGAAAGGACTAAAAATAAAGCTTAATATTAATTATATGCAAAGTTCAAACCAAGAGATCCATACATATAATTTTGGACCACACATGCATACATGTACATCTCAAGGCGATTAAAGTTACATTAATTTACTGAAACACCTTAAGTCTAGAGCTACCCTTTGTAAAGTTAAATATTCGATACTCCATCGAAGATTATTTTTTCCCCTTCAGTGTATGGCACCTTTAACGATTATTTTCATAGCTAAAGCATCATACCAAACTGGTTTCGAATAAATACAAATTCAAGAATCGTACCAATCAATCACTCAGTAAGTACCGTACCGTTCGTGCAAACTCGCATGTAGATCTGTAGGCTCATCATTAAAAATACATGTAAATCTACTTTAGAAACCTTTCTTTAAAAGATCATAAAACAGGCATTACCTCAAGAAAAGATTATATCGACGTTACTTAGGTTAAGAATTATACCTTTTAATATACCTACATATATCAGGGATAAAGTAGACAAGTATATTTTTACTAAATGTAAACAGTTTTATTTATCGAGAATACATTTTAATTCTTAGTATTAACAAAAAGTACCTTTTAATTAGTTACTAACTTTAACTTCATTTTCCAAATCTTAGTCAAAAGAGATTTATAAAATATTTCTTCGTTTTTTAGGGTTTCGTGCCAAAGGCAAAAAACGGAACCCTTATAGATTCGTCATGTCTGTCAGTCCGTCTGTCTGACCGTCCGTATGTCACAGCCACTTTTTTCCGAAACTATAAGAACTATAATGTTGAAACTTGGTAAGTAGATGTATTCTGTGAACCGCATTAAGATTTTCACACAAAAATAGAATAAAAAAAATTTTGGGGGTCCCCCATACTTAAAAGTGAAATTTTTTGCATCAATCCCATACGTGTTTGATGAATACATCAAACGTACATCAAACCCATCTATGGATAGGTCTTCAAAAATGATATTGAGGTTTCTAATATCATTTTTCTAAACTGAATAGTTTGCGCGTGAGACACTTCCAAAGTGGTAAAATGTGTGCCCTGTTAGTAGGAGAGCTGGTACCATTTTTGAGTAGGTATTTGAGGCAAGCTGAAAACTTGTCACACACCTCTCCTAATATACCCTAACACGAAACTGCAGACCTGGCTGGTGAGTAGCGGGACAAATTTTTGACAACCAGCTATAGTGTAGATGACGTAGGCTTGTGTCTCCCACGTGAGCACTGTTTCTCAGAGTGCTATAACTGGCGAAGTCACGTGACCTCGCCAGGGGGGGAGGGGGTTGATTTATTCCCGCTACTCACCAGCCAGGTCTGCAGTTCCGTGTTGGAGTATAATAGGAGAGGTCTGTGACAAGTTTTCAGCTTGCCTCAAATACCTACTCAAAAAATGGTACCAGCTCTCCGACTTCTAAAATAAGAGAATGATAAAACTAAATATATATATATATATGATGTATATTACCATGCAAACTTCCACCGAAAATTGGTTTGAACGAAATCTAGTAAGTAGTTTTTTTAATACGTTATAAATCGTAAACTGCAATTTACCTCTCATTCAATCAACACAAATATAAAATAAAAATGATATTATGTTACTTGCTGCTGCGGAAACCCTTCATGGGCGAGTCCGACTCGCACTTGGCCGCTTTTTTATACTTATGCGTTAGTTCTGAACAAGGGATCTTCATTAGTAACAATTTCGATTTGAAAAGAATTTTGAAGAAACCCTTATATATTTAGAAGAAGCTACAAATAATCATATTCATAGTATTTATCATTGACTTATTAGTCATTTGACTAGTTTATGTTGATTTTGGACATAATAATATAATGTAATAAAAATTGTTGCAATGAAAATCATTAATAAAATCATCAATCTAATGATTATAGTCAATCGTGTCTCTCTGAAAACTGTTAGTAGAATAAGGTCTTACATGATCGTCT
The DNA here is from genome assembly GCA_949125395.1 of Diaphora mendica. Lineage (NCBI taxonomy): Eukaryota > Metazoa > Arthropoda > Insecta > Lepidoptera > Erebidae > Diaphora > Diaphora mendica. The sequence goes on along the minus strand of OX421310.1, from coordinate 30,016,851 downwards.
GTAATCTCCGTGCAAAAAACGAGTCAGAGACAGTATGATAATTCGAAATTAAGAGCCATTTACCCTTAATACATTGTATTTAAATTAGTGTTATTCAAATTATTTTCAGTGTCATGAGATAAGAGTATACCCTCTCGGGAAATTACTGCCGAAATCTCACCGCTTGCCTATAGACAGTTTGCTCGCCTCCTTTGTGCCTCGAATCAATTCCCGTAACTTATCTGCATATTTTATAATGCGAGACGAAGTGACGCTGCAGCATTCGGTACGTGCCCCCTTTAGGGACTTTATCGTGTTTCAGAACGTGGGAAAGGGAATTACTAATAAAACTTCGAAGTAAACTAATTTGTAGTAATCGAAGTTAATTCGGAAATTTTTGTCTTTAAAGTTTTCAATAGCTCAAGAATTTTACATTTATATCATGTTAATAGTTATTTGTTATACAAGAGTGCAAAGTTGCTTTTTAACCGCGTGCTCAATTTTGATGACCGAGCAAGCGAAGGATTCTAAAATTTGATTCCTGAGCGTTAGCGACTTAAGAAGAAAATGGTGTGGCCAAAGAATATATAAATCACTACGTTACAGGTACGGCCAGAACAAATAAAAAAAAAACTACACCAAGAAGGTTCCGAATCTGAGTTTTTAACAAATTTAAAAATATTGTATGATTAATTCGGCACCATGGAGGTGAAGTAAATAGGTTTAATGATGTTTTGAATTCACAAACTTAGTGCACCCGAGCGATGTTCACATCACATGTATACACATAGTAAAAACCAGTTCTTATAAAAGTCTTTTCATCACTCGGAAACAGTATTTCTTGTATGTACGGATCATCAAGTGTCAGTGTTCATCATGAACCAATCTTACCTATCTAGGTAAGATTGGTTCATGATGAACACTGACACTTGATGTGTTCACAGTGTGACACAGTGTTCATCATGAACCAATCTTACCTAGATAGGTAAGATTGGTTCATGATGAACACAGGGTAGATACCCTAATATGGTTGAAGGTGTTCTATGTCAACGGCAACTTCTTCTTTGGAAACAATAAGGCAAAATTTCGTAACAATTAGTTGAATCACAATTTTAGATTATGAGTACTTTATTTATGACTACGTCTCTGAAACGACCCATTATATTATTTAACGGATCCATAAGTGAATTGTGTAGAATATCCGGATCAGTATCCGATCTAGACAAGAAAGAAAAGTTCCTCTTACTGGTGCGGCTAATCCGTAGCATAGGTAGGTTCTTGTATATGTAAAATTCTACTTAGAGCGAGACGTGTATGTGCGGCGTCGTCGATCTCCAGAGGCGTTAGCGTTTTGTTGGTTACGCGCACCCAACTTTTAAGAGCAACTGGCGCGAGTCCACACCGCAAATAGGATTACCGAGTTTACCGACAGACCTAGAAAGCCTGCTGTTGGCTAATTCAATTTTATTGTCAATATAAAACCAAACTTCAACTTTGCTTTCAGTTTTTCAACAACGTATATTCTGTTAAAATACAGTAGCAATTTTTTGTATAATACGAGACTGATACATCTAAAATACTCCTATTGTAGACTCAATTGAATAAAAAAATGAAATTTTTTAAATGTTTTATTTCAGTCGCAGCACGATCTCGCCTTTGAAATTGGTGCGGTAGCGGTACGTGGCGATTTATAGCAGTCCTGACGAGAGCCAATCAAAACTTTTGCGGATTTAGATCGCCGTCAGTCGAAAAGTGAAACAACAGAGGCAATGAATGGTACGATCGAAGCGTATAGTCGCCATCTGCAGATGACGACATGATGTATCGTAGAGTTTAAATATTCAATGAATTGACGTATAGCTAGCAAAAGTCACACAGTTTAATAATAACTTTGATCCTGAATTTCACCAAAAAGAATATCAATATCATGTGGCACGGAAGAATATTGTTTTCATTATAAATACTTTACTTAAAAAAAAAATGCATTTATATCAGTTGTCTATTACCCATAACACAAGCTCTGCTTAGCTTCAGGTGGATGGTGTTGTGTGTTAGATGTTCGAAATATTTATTTACATATTATAGGTTTCCAAACCATTTATTGTTGAAACTGTTCTACTTAAATATATACGCATTCAACATCTTTATTGTTAATAAAAAATTAAAGACTAATGTCACGATTTAAATTGAACTTTATTTTATGTCTGTTCTAACGACTTCAGATTGTTGATAAAACTCCACCGCATTCTCTTATCGGAACATTAAGTATAGCGATAGATAAATAGACTTAACTCAATCGGCATTTATCGCTTTTAACAAGCGCTCAAGTAATGTTTAATAGTCTTCACTCACTAAAATACGATTGTAATTCCTTAGTGTAAATGGGAATAAATTGTATACGGTTAGAGCCCCGATTTCATTTCGATATTGATATTGTAGCATATATTGATTTAGTACGCAGAAAGCTGTTACTAAATACCGAAAAAATACTTCTTTCTTCGCTACACAATAGACAGCTGATTGCCAATGGAACGAAGCTGATGCTTGTCTTAAGGGAACCGAAGTATAAGAACTTTGGTTTACTTTTACATTCTGTTCACTAAGACGGATTCTTGAGTTCAATATCGAATAAGGGAATTCACATAGATACATACTAAGTACCTCTTCGATCAATAATGTACTGTATATAATGATCAATAATGTAATGTACTATTATTGATCGAAGAAGTACCTACATAAAATTTGATTTTCTTACAGAAACATCCACGTGCGAGTCAGATGATTCGCATTGTCTGTTTTTTCATAAAACAAATAAAAGTTTTTACGTGAATATAGTTACATATTTTACAAACTTTTATTTTGTGTCTGTAATCAAATCTTGCAAGTTAAATTTAATCCACTTCTCGATTTCCGATTGAGCTGAAAATTGAAATATACATAAATTTAGTTCTGATGACAATGCAATTATATATAATCGGTTTTATTATTAATTCAAAATCACCGCCGTAACAAAATGGCGGCGTACATATTTCTGAACAACCCACCCAATATGGGTATCAAATGTAAATTAAAGTTATTTTTATTTTATTAACAAGTAACAAAAGCTTGTTTTAAAAAAAAATATCACTTGCTAACTGATTTATTCCGATCCTTACATACCTACTATTATTATTCTTGAGAACCTTTTCTTCCTTGATAATATTTTATTTGAAGATACTTCCGTTGTATAATAAAATTAACAAAATGGTAACGATAGGAACTTGAAAGCTTATAAAAGCACAAAAGAATGAAGTTAAGTTACTTTGTTTTTATTTTCATATTGTAACAATGCTCCTTTTAATAAAATATAGTTTTAGTTTATGAAAGTTATCTAAAATCCCCACGTTATTACTAATCTCACAGAGCGTGAGTATAAAAAGTATCACAAAATCGTTCAACGTTTTGAGCCCCCAACTAGTGGCGTAAAGGAAAGACGCGACCTCTCTAATCGTGGGATTACCTCGTTAAGTCGTTAGTAGGCTGTCAGTCGGTGATCCCAACCGACACTGGCGATTCCGCTATGTCACTCCCAACTTTTTGCTTATTTACCAGTATATGTTTAAAATTATTATTTAGTATTTATTGAGCACTAGCTTTTGCCCACGTGTACGTCGTTTATCGTGGCAAAGAGTAGCCTATGTTCTTTCTCAAGAATCAAACTATTTATATTGTAAAGTTCTTCAATATCAGAGGTTTCGCTATGAAAGCGTAACAGACAGACAGACAGACAGTGCTACGTTATAATTTGTAATATAAGGTATGGATTTCAAATTTTAACTTCAATATCTGCCTGAAAATTATAATACAAATACAAAGTTCTGAAATGAAATGATATGACACATCAACTGCTAAATTCCCAGAAGAAGAATTTCAAGTTTGATATGGTAATTTAATGGAGCGGTTAGTTGTTGTAGTTTAAATTATTTGTTGTTTTTTGAGGAAAGTTGGCAAACGAGCAGACGTGTCGCCTGATGGTAAGCGATTACCGCCGCCCATGGACACCCGCAACGCCAGAGGCGTCACAAGTGCGTTGCCGGCCTTTGAGGGATGGGGAGGGGGATGGAGAGGGGAAGGGGGTGAGGGCTTGGGGGTATGGGCCTCCAGTATCCTCACTCACTCGACGAAACACAGCGCAAGCGCTATTTCACACCGGTTTTCTGTGAGGCCGTATTATCAAGCCAGTCAAGTAGGCCCATTTATGTCGAAGCGTGGCTCTCCAACGTTAAATTATTAAAATTGTAGAGTTATAGTATATATACATATAGTAGTAGTATATATAGTTTCTTGTTCAAGTAGAATTATGCTATGGGCTGGGTCCTAAGAGTAGTTAATATCTAGTAACTATAAGGATACTTCTAATAATAAACTAAATGAATTATAAACATATATAGTGCTAATAATACAGTATGTAAAACGAGGGTATTAGAATATTATCAGAATTAGGTACACTGAACTCAGAGCAGGGCGCCTGAGACCGGCCGCGCGCCTGAGTGGTTTGTAGTGGAATCACCACCAAGGAGCCGGAGATCCGAAGGGATTTTACACCCCGTCAACAAAAAAAAGTAAAGTAGAATATAGTATAGAATATAGAAAATCTATTATTTTTTGTGAAACCGTAGGATATAACTAAGTGTATATTACTAAGTTATACCTATCCTACGGTTTCATAAAAAATAATAGATTTTCTATAGTAAGAAAGTAACTGTAAGAACAGTAATTGCCTGAAACACAGGTCTGTCCTAGATCAGGCAGATCACTAAATTGAAATATTGACATTACTTAACAATGAATTTAAGAATTTTGATTTGGTAGTAAGATATAATAAATACTTAAATCTAATCCGATAATTATTTAAGAATTAACATTTTGCTTATTTTAAGTTAAGTTTACTCTTATGAAACACACCCAAATCTTGTTCATTGAGTATGGAATAAATTTTATTTTATTTATTTATTCTACAAACTCACTTCGTTGTTTGAGTTATTGTGAAACGCTATGTTCAAACAACAACTCATGAGCAAAACAATAATAACAATGTGTAACAGATTTTTATAAAAATAAACAGTGTACAATATCCCGTAAAAAATGGACTGGATAAAGTGGAGTTTTTTTTTAATTTAATATTTATTGTTCACAATAATAAAACCTTATTTAAAACATAGGTCCACAAAACTGTAAGTTGGAGAAGGTGGTTGAATACAGTCTACGCCCATTTTTTTACTTTTTAAAATAACTTAATAAGAATAAACTGTAGACATGTGGTATATTGAAAATTTTTGCTTAAAATAAATCGGCAAATGCATGTGTTTTCTTTAAGTTTTGAAAGTAATCCATTTAAAAGTGTCAGATTAGAGGGGTCCGGGTGAATTTGCTTAGGCGAGTTCGGTCAGCAATTTATGTCGGCATACCGCCGCAGATGTGGTTGGTAGCCTAGCGCGTCGCCGGCTTGCGGCACTGTTTATAACAACAAAGGCGGAGTAATTAAACACTTAGCCAGGACATCGGGACCCTCCCAGATAATACCGCGTGGCACACAAGTGTCTGGGGAACTTTTACGTACCTACTTCAGTAATAAGTCGCTTGCCTACGTATAGTTCAACTCTAAGTATGTTAAGACCGAGAGAACGTGGTAGTGTTTAATTTTTCATTAGGTCCGAACATCTAAGGAAGAACTCAGTACCTACTTAAGTTTCTTATTTTATCGTAATTGGATTTTGCTATTTTAGTTACACTTGTTTACTTTGCACTTATTTTACGAGTATTTATAGGAAATTCTTAATTTATGAACTCTTTATGCACTTTGTCTTTTTAATTATTCTTTTAATTTGTAATTTGTCACAGAAAAAGATAAAAGAATTTGTAACACTATAAATATCAGACATGTGTCGTTCCTCAGTCACAGCGAAAAAAACTAGCAAGTGCAATGTTAGTGCTTATTTATTGGAAATTCGAAACTTCCCTGCTGGAATCTTATCTGGCTATCGATTTATATGATTAGATTCTTACTGGATCAGGCATAATAATAAATCATCAATCAATATTCCGAACATTTAATACACAACGCCATTTACGCTACGCAGAGCTTATGTTATGGGTGCTAGAAAACTGATATACTTTTTTTTGTAAATACATACATAATATACATAGAAAACACCTAAACTCTGAAACAAACATTTGAAGATCATACAAACACTTGGTCCGACCCAGGAATCGAACCCGAGACCTCAAGCAGAGCAGTCGCATACACTACCACTACGCCACCGATGCAGTCATCGTATCCTTATAATAATACATAATCGTGACTATCAATTTAATGTAAATATTATAATTAATTCTAAAAACAGTGAAAATTTTCGTAATTGCATGTTTTCAGTGCAATCATTTCTATGCATATTTCTATACACATTGGTTACTTCATTCATATTTGAGACATAAATCTTATCCATTAATATATAATATTTCATCGGATCAGAAAGGATTTAAAAGGTATTTTTAACATTATTACAAGATGATTACTTAATTGAGCGTGAACGAAGCGTTATAGGATGTTGTAGGAGACGTGGTGGTACTTCGAACAATATATGTTCATATTTATATAGGAAACACTGTTGAGATTGTGGGAATTCACATTATATTTTTTTCAAAAAATACTGAAATTATTTTACTTTACAAATATATTCCTTTATTTGTATGTAGTAGATAAGATTTTTTGTTAAAATGATTAATCAAAATATATTTTATTATGAGTTAATTTTTCCTTTCCATTTAAATGGCAATAGACACTCACTCTTCCTAGTCATCGGATGTCCAAATAAAACACGTTCTGAGATACGATAGATATCGATTAGAAAAAGAAGAAAAACTGGTAAAATAGTTTCAAGTTCAAGTTACAATGGTGCTAAGGAATGTAAAAGATAGAAGAGAAATTAAAAGATACAAGAAGATGCTAGCTTTAAAAAACAGACGTGTTGTGTCGTGCGAACACGGATGAACAAGTCCAATAATGGTGCGCGCGTCGTTACCTCGCACTCACCGCACGTGATCCTATTTTATACAATGAGTTTATCCTCTACTCACATACTACTTAGATGTAATGCGTCGTACGAAACCAAATGATCAGTGAACCAACAACTTGATCGAATCACATGTGCGGCTTTCAGAAGGTTTTATTTTTCTATTTCTTCGCAGCAATATGTCAAGTATAAAATGTTGGTCAAAGGAAAAAGACGTGGTGATATATTCTGAGGTCTAGAGAATCTTTTGATCATGTGCGTTACGTAAAGTTAAAACATAAGTCAATATTAAAAGGTGATTAGAAACTATCAGAACGAAATATTGTTAATAATTTACCTGTAAAATAATATCTTCAATTACAAAGGTACAAAATACAAACAGAATTATATTTATTGACATAATTATATGTGTTGGACATTCTCAACAACAAAATCTTGAAAATAACTAACAAAAAATAACTAACTGTCTAAAGTTCAAATATTTTTCGTCTAGAAATTCTTAACCTAATATGTACATGCCTAAATTAACAATTTAGAATGGAATAGATTAGACTAAAATTTATTGTACGTCTCTTTAAGTTTTTACTGGAATACTTACATCAAATTACTTAAATGTTTTTAATAAAGAGTTTATGAAAGTGCTAGCTGACCTATGCAACCTCGTTTACGTCTACTATTGCCCGTAGCGTAATAATTTTCCACCTTTTTTGTAACATTCTTCATTGGTGCTCCGCTCCTAATGGTCTTAGCGTGATGACATATAGCCTTCCTCGATAAAAAGGCTATCTAACACTAAAATAATTTTTCAAATCGAACCAGTAGTTCTTGAGATTAGCTCGTTTAAACAAACAAACTCTTCAACTTTATATATTAAGAATAGATATTAGTATTTTTATATTCCTGTTCATGTCAACTGCCGCTATATTACATTTAAATCTCTCAAACATCTCAATTAGTATCTCTTGCTATTTCCAGTTGCTTGCTTCTATTGGCAGTCAACCACGGAACAGATATTTGTAACGTGAGTAAACTGTTTTTGAAAGTTTAAAAATTGTACTTATTTTGCTAAGTATATACGATATCGTCGCTTGTTTAAGGGAAAGAAGAAACCAACGATCTGAGCTCCTGCAAATTCGAAGTAAGATAAACTTTCTTTCCTTCTTTCTTTGCCCACTTAACTTGGCTTATTGCCATCGGTCATATCGATATCATGTTAGTAATTTAAGTAAGTACCTAATCATGATAGTTTGGCTGTCTGTCATTTTCAAAATGTATCTCAACTACTATATTACTTTAATTAGATTCAAATAAATAGAGTGTACATTTTAACACTAAAAGTTTGTTTCTGAGGATTCTAATATAAAGTTTAAGTGGTACAGTAACGCAAATATATTCCCTTGTTAATTGTGTGTAGGCGTATTGTGAAAACCGTTATCATAAACATCAAGTAGTAAAAAGCTTTCGGTAAATATGTTTAAAATGTTATTTTCTCCTTTCTTCTCTACGTACTACTTATTGATTGTTATAAATGAAATTAACCTCTAGCGGTAAAAATATTAATTGATATTATAGGCGGCGCTTAAAATAATTAAGTATTTTATTCTGTTTATGAATGAAAATGTGCTAACTTTTAACTAATAATTGGCTTTTAATTAAGATGGGTATTAGTGTCAAATTAGTAATACTACAGGTTAATCAGTCTTGACTCTATCAAACTTAACCTTTTCGCTTTTATATGTAAATGTAAATGTTATTAAATTTTTAAATCAAAATACGATCTATCATCTATCCTATGCCCTGCGGTTCATATTTATGAGTCCTAACGTTAATGCATATATGCTCAAATATCTTTATGTATAAATTACATGCCCTATACTCGCAATCAGGTAAAAACATTATTGACGTAGAATGTCGGTTCGTAGTTGTTCCGGACAGTAGATAGTCGTCAAGTCCGTCGATTTTATTTTGCCGCCGACCCAGTTCGCGGATAAACGTCGTTATTCCAGCAAAGTTTAGCTATCGGGATCTTCCATTATTAAAGTTTTATCCAACTCGGCCACATGAGAACACCGATATCCATACGAAATTTGATACCGATTCTAGTTTGCTTTGCGAGTCTGTGGAGCAAGATGCAAGCAACTATAAAGTTATTTCAATATAATGATCAATTAGATATAGAGTTTTCCTGCAAATGAGGTATTTTAATTGATCGTAAACGTCATCTGACATATTTGACGCAAGTATCAACAAAAACGTTGAATAATTAAAACCACATAGATATTTATTTAGTTATTTTTGTATGTACATTACATTTACACATATACATTATAGAACAATACAGTAAATTTCTTTAGAATGCATTTATTTATGAAATATTAAACTTTGTTTATTGATGTTCGCGAGCTGTAATCTTCGAAGAAAAGGTTACAGGTGTGGCAATATTTGTCCTTATATTGCTGTGTTTCTCTTTCCTAAGACACTGAAAAAAATTACGTCTCCAGAGGTGACTGCAGGGCTACGGCGGGTCTTCCATAATGTTGTGATAGACAGACCCGTCGTCGTTACTTAATCACAGAAATTACAAGTAAATTTTTTATAGCCGGTTATACATATTATAATTATTTCACAATGCCTGGGCATTTTTTTTTGAGTTTCAGTTATAAGTATGGGGACTCCCAAAATTAATTGTTTTATTCTATTTTTGTGTGAAAATCTTAATGCGGTTCACAGAATACATCTACCTACCAAGTTTCAACATTATAGGTCTTATAGTTTCGGAATAAAGTGGCTGTGACATACGGACGGACAGACAGACGGACAGACAGACAGACAGACATGACGAATCTATAAGGGTTCCGTTTTTTGCTTGGCACGGAACCCTAAAAAATAAAATATAAATTATATTATGTTACTTACTGCTGCGGAACCCTTCATGGGCGAGTCCGACTCGCACTTGGCCACTTTTTTGTTGTATATTTTGAATTAAGAATTCTTTTTATTTTATTTTTCAAAAAATAACTTGAATTACCGTCTTGAAAAATTAAATATGAAATGAATATTTTGTTGTTTAATAATTAATTATTATTATTATACATAAAAAACATAGTCGTTGTGTACAGTCAGGCTGCAAATAGGAAATTACTAGTTCCTCTTGACAGCATAACTGGAGTCTCGTAAAGTTTCATACTCAGTGTTAGTAGTTTTTTGTGCCTTTTACGCGTGATGATTACCTTACGTAGAAACGAGAATTTGGTTAAGCTGTTAGATACACATTATGTAATTTTTTTAACCTCTTACAGGAATGCAACGGGACTACAATGCCCTTAACTTATTTAACATTTATAATTTTTTTTCATCTTTACAAAAAGCATAATTGGTAAATAAAATTCAAACCATTTTGTTTTGTACTTTATGTTTTCGGTAAATAAGCAGATAGTTAAATAAGTAAATGATTCTTAATTTAGTAAACGTACGACTAGAAAATTAAATAGAGCTGAATATAGTTTTCTAAGAAATAATTATGCAAAAAGATCCGGAAGGCAGGTAGGAAATTGTCTATTCGCAACACGCGCTGGGCGCACGGACGCGCCTGAATCGGCTTGCCGGCCACCAAATAAGATCACTTAAATTCCGCGTTCGTAGCTTTACACCCAGATAGCACTACCAGTTACTTCTGTTACGTATATGAACCCAACACACACACAGTAATTACACAAAAGAAACGAAACTAAGAAAGCCGTTTAAACATTGCCTTCGGTGGCTATTAGATCCTGCAGAATAACGTCGGAATTACTAAAATATACTCTTTCTTTTGCTACGTTATTAAGTTTAGTAACTGTTTGGGATCTGAAGGCAAAGTTTTGTCTCTATGGAGTTGGTTGGGTACCTTCAGATAACTACAGATATATTATTTAAGATACATGTTTAAGATAAAGGTAAAAATACTAACATAAACGGGTATTTTATCGACCTAGCGTCTTTTACGCACCTATTATAATTATGTTTGTGTCAAGGAGTACAGTAGATTGATGGCATCCTTGTGGCCTGGTAATCACAACAAATTAATTCCTTACATGGCGCAGATGACCGCGACACAGTTTTATACCACTGCTGTTATCATCGTTTCAAATTGATTGTATTGTATGAGTTTCTTGTTCCAAAATAAAATTAATTATTATAATTACCTTAAATAATTAAAAAGAAATCAACATTTTTATCCTTTTAATCAAATATGTTAACGACTATTAAAGTTATAAATATTTACAAAAACCTTTCAACAAAAGGTTTTCGATGACTCTGACTTACAATTTTAAAATTGTTTGTTGCACTTGTAAACGTTTATTGTATCATTATTTTTTTGGGAAGGTACTGATTCCCGACATATAGCTCACGCTAGTTTGGGAATTAGGGCTTGCACTTGAATTGTATCCATAATTTGTTACAATAAAGAATTACCTATTATAATTATGGAAATGTATCTATAGAAATGTTTTGTAACGATTCCAGGCAATGGGATTGACTTCACTAGTTTCACTTCTTTTTATAGATAACAATATCAAAAGCGAACGATCTGTTCAGATAGAAACTTTGCCCATTGGCTTTTACTGTTGTCAAAGTTTTGTACTAAATCAGACTTGGACTAATCTTAACTAATCCTTATTTTTGTGTTTATCGATTTGATCCGATTATAGGACAGCCAATTTGAGGTCTTTATATTCCTAGATATATATATAAATATTAAAGAGTGACGAAATTAAATGATCAAAAAATGTTGTTTAACGTTATGGAGTTGTTGCGTTAATCTCTTTACACACAATTTTATGATTCTAAATTGCGAGGAGTCCGTGTTCCCGTCTTATAGGATTACAGAATAGCTGGTGAAGGGTTTGTTTCTGAGTTCTTACTGCTCAGTCCTAATAACCTTTCTAAGCAAAATCAAGATTTCCTGAAAACAATCTCTCAACATGGAAAATCTAAATTTACATTTACGTTGAAATGTTTAAAAGAGAATGCCATACGCAACATTTTGCACGCGAGTTTAACTGGCATTTGTCCACTTTTATATACAGGTTATGTAAGGTTATTTTTTTCTGTGTGAGCTTTTTTATACTCTGCACTCTGTTGACAAATTCAAGGGGCATCTATCCACATTTAGCGAAAATAGCATCCATCTAATAAAAAATACACGGTGTCCTGTGTGGTTATTTTTGTTCATGTTTTATTGTCACACGTTCGTCACACAATAGGTTTTAGTCTAAAAAAGAAAATTGATGAAAAATATAGCACGCGGTAAAAAAGAAGTATTGAAAGGACGGTACTCACGGTTGCCAGATCACGCGCCGCTAATACGTAAAAAGGTTTTATATTTTCTCCTATACCTATGCCTAGTTTTTTTACCCGAAAGCATTGAATATATCTTGATATTGTAATCTATTGATATATTTATTTAGAATTTATTAAAACGAAAAAAAAATGAAATTTCGTTCTGATTATGATCGATAGTGGAAAAATAACTTGCGATATGCTTTTTAGGGTTTCGTGCCGAAGGCAAAAAACGGAACCCTTATAGTTTCGTCATGTCTGTATGTCTGTCCGTCCGTCCGTCTGTCTGTCTGTCTGTCCGTCCGTATGTCACAGCCACTTTATTCCGAAACTATAAGAACTATACTGTTGAAACTTTAGTAAGTAGATGTATTCTGTGAACTGCATTAAGTTTTTCACACAAAAATTAAAAAAAAAACAATAAATTATGGGGTCCCCATACTTAAAACTGAAACTCAAAAAAAAATTCATCAAACCCATACGTCTAAACGTGTAAGCTATCTATGGATAGGTCTTCAAAAATGATACTGAGGTTTCTGATATAATTTTTTGCTAAACTGAATAGTTTGCGCGAGAGACACTTCCAAAGTGGTAAACTGTGCCCTCCCCCCCCCCTGTAACTTCTAAAATAAGAGAACGATAAAACTAAAAAAAATATATGATGTACATTACTATGCAAACTTCCACCGAAAATTTGTTTGAACGATATTTAGTAAGTAGTTTGTTTTTTAATACGTCATAAATGGTAAACCGCAAAAAAACACTATTATTAAAACATCGATCAAAGTTACAACGAACTACAAGAACTTTTATATTATGTTACTTGCTGCTTCGGAACGCTCCATGGGCGAGTCCGACTCGCACTTGGCTGCTTTTTATTTTTATCTTTTTAGTGAAGACATGTGTTTGAACAATCCGCTGTGGAAAACTGAATACAAATATTCTGAAGTCATTTTAAAACATCTATTTAAATTAAAAAATGTGTATTTTTATGTACCAAAGGTTTTAGAATGTATTACATTGATTGATTATCAATTGATAGAATGCCTGACTTGGCTTGGATTTAAAAATATTTAATGTAAATATATGTAAATTTGTAATATATTGTTATTTGCTTATATTGTAGGTAGCATTTTGACGAAATATTTATGATAACGGTTTTTTTGGATAAAAAGACACATTTAAAATACGTAATTATTAAAATAACTGCAGTCGTTTTTAAATATTTTGAAGAGCGGCCGCTTGCACTGATTCGGGCCAAGTGCCGGCCAACTTCGTAGGTTTATTGTCTTCGCTTGAATTAAAAAAGTTTTCCTCGAGTTTTTACTGAATACTTTGAGCACATAGTTCTATTCCTATGATTAAAATAATGAAACATTCCCTTTTAGAGTAGCCATCATGTGCCTTTCCTTAAAAGCTTTATGAAAAGCATAGACATTTAGTTGCCGTATCGAATATGATCACTATAACATTCCAATATAAGAACTGGATTACTTCCCACTTAACCCAACGATGGAGTGATCTAAACGCTATAGCACGTACGATCTTATATGGCTATTAGAATTCCCGAGGAAGATTGGTTTTGGTAGTGTTGTTGTTGTGTAGTAGCTATGAGATAGCTTAGTATTTAAATCAACTTGTTGTCAAAGACTAACTTCAATTTTTAACCTTCTACGGTGCAGCCAAAAGAAAGGGTAATATTTTTCGCAATCTATGTATGTTTCATTGTAGCGTCAAAAATACTGAACCGATTTTAAAGAATGTGTAATAATGACCGGGGTGACGTAGGCTATATAAATTTTATCAAAAGTTTTTACGTTGTAGGGTTTATAGCTTTTTAATTTTTTTTTTGTTGATAAACTTGTATAATTTTCTTGGCGTTAGACTGTTTAGCTACTACCTTGAAGAAAATAATACACACATCAAAAGTGTCTAGGGATCAACATATGTGTCTAGGGATCAACATATATTATTGCAATAACTTTTCTCCTGATTGATATTAATTAAAATTTTCTTTAAGGATTCATCAAATAAAGTGTTTTCGTTTGTCACAGTAACGATAAACCAAGTCACCTTTGCATTAATAAAGAAATTTGCCATTTTCCTAATAAAGGGATTTTTGACATTTGAACCACTAACATTAAAGTTCGAAAAAAAGACTGAAATAACAGTTTTCTTTAAAATTGTATTAGGTAACTTAAACAATTAATAATCCGTGTTTCTACCGCGAACACTAACAACACAAGAATCGGTTTGGCATACTCAAAATGAGTTCATCCAAATCACGCTGTGGAATGGCCGCCCATGTTCGTTGCAACAACAAAAAAAGGTCTTCTTGCGACTGGATACCCTCCATATTCGGCAGAGCTCTTCTCTGTAGCATATCCCATGCATGCTCAATCGGGTTCAAGTCTGGCGACTGAGCAGGCCAGGGCCAAAGCCACATCTCAATCTCAAGAAATCCGCATAAAAATGCTTGATCCCTAGACACTTTTGATGTGTGTATTTTCGATAAGTGCTGACAAAAGCGTTGTCTAATTTTTGCCCCAGAATTTGCAGAGATCATGTTTTTTGTTTTTGATTTGTGTAAAATAAATGATGAATTTCAAGTAACTTCATAAAGTCCATAGCAGATTTGGACAAAAACTCAGAAATAAAAAGATATGAAACGATAAATTCACTTTAAAAAAAATTAATTACATAACTATGATGCGAAATAGGTTAAAATATTGAATCAAAACGTGCATTCTATAAACTCATTCCAAAACTAACTTTAAACTCATTCCATAAGTACTAATTTTGAATTCGTATATTTTTATTTTTTTAATTCATGTGCGACTAGCTGACCCGGCGAACTTCGTACCGCCATATTTACTTATCTGTCTCAGCTTCCCACAGGCAGTGTACAGTCGCGGACAAAAAAAGCCTTTACCCGTTATCTTTTATTTTTTTCTTTCTAGCAAAGAAATAATGAATGAAATCGGACTATGTTATTGAATTACAACTAGTACATTTTTTTTTTTTTTTTTTTTTTTTTTTTTTTATGTGCGGCCCGCCATAATGACTCTACTCTGCCTGATGGAAAGCATAAGCAGAATCCAAGAGTGGTGGTCACCATACTCACTGCGAATGCAGACAATGCAGTATGGCGACCACCACCATGGCGGCCTAGTGATGCTGCTGCATCTTTTAGTCTAGTCAACAAGTATGGAACTTGTTGACTAGACTATTTGGGCCTCCGGTCTCGCACTCACCAACGAAACACGACAGCACGATCGCTGTCATTTTACGTTGATTTTCTGTGCGAGGGTAGTACCTCCCCGGTCGAGCCGGCCCATTCGTGCTGAAATCAGCGTGGCTCTACTACCTACTAAATTTGGACTTTCATCCCCTCTTTCCAAGAAACCGTGCTGAATTTCGGAATAAAAAGTATTCCATGTCCTACCTCGTAGTATGAACTCAAATCATGCCAAGTTTCATTTGAATCCATTCAGTAGTTTCAGCGTGATGCGCGGCCAAGATACAGACAGACAGACAGACAGACAAAAATGAAAAAAAAAACAGTTTTGGCTTCAGTATCGATTATAGAGAGCACTCCAAAAAAATTTCAAAATATCTTTAATGTACAGAATTGGACCTGTTACATTTTAATTATAAGTATAGATAGAAAATCAGTAATTAATAAATTAATGAGATAGTTCAACATAAAAAGAAAGATCAGTAATAGGCAGCTTTCATCAATGGCAACACTTGATACACTTGCCAGTCACTAGTTATTACTAACTCAATGTCTTTAGTTTTTTATTTTTTTTAAATGAGGGTTTGCACCAGAGGGCCCTTCGAGTATGCATCGAGTCCAAACAACTGTCAGATAGCACAGATACCTACCGGAACGTATAATTGTTTACTGACATTGTACGTATTTGCAAGTGTTATTGAATTTATTATGAATTTTATTTGTATTATAATAAAATTCAAATAAAAAGGTAGGTAGTAGAGCCACGCTGATTTCAGCACGAATGGGCCGGCTCGACCGGGCGGTACTACCCTCGCACAGAAAATCAACGTAAAATGACAGCGATCGTGCTGTCGTGTTTCGTTGGTGAGTGCGAGACCGGAGGCCCAAATAGTCTAGTCAACAAGTTCCATACTTATTGACTAGACTAAAAGATGCAGCAGCATCATTAGGCCGCCATGGTGTGGGTCGCCATACTGCATTGTCTGCATTCGCAATGAGTATGGTGACTACCACTCTTGGATTCTGCTTATGCTTTCCATCAGGCAGAGTAGAGTTATTATGGCAGGCCATACATAAAAAAAAAGAGAGATAAGATTGCGGCCAGAGAAAGGTTGCTGAACTGAAGATTGAGCTCTAAAAAAGAGGCGCAAAAGTCACTGGTATTGTAGGGAACCTATGTACTCCTGTTTTTGACTCTATAGGTAAACAAAATTAAGTACAGCAGATATGAAGTACATATTTTTTGTGTGGAGATAGTTA